>CM066051.1:69934304-79334306 GCA_033557465.1 Ichthyophis bannanicus | reverse complement strand
ATCATCAGAATAGCGAAGGTTGTTGATGGAGTCTTCCACCAATCTTCACACCTCTGTTGTCTTCATACCAATCCTGGTTCTCTGATGATTTGTTCTGCATATAAATTAAACAGGTAGGGGGAAAGTATGCCGCCCTTGTCTTACAACCTTTGCTTATTTTTTTTTTGAAATACTTTATTTTAAGTCCACCATAAAAGCCAGGGCACATATCAAACAGCCGGCACCACGGGGAGGGTTTACTCTTCACCCCCCCCCGAGTGCCAACAGAAAGATAATACAATAGGTGGGCATTTTACATTCGATCCCGACCCCCCCCCTCCCATCCCCCACCCCTCACCCACCAACCCCCCCTCACTCCATTCCCACCTTCATAAAGCAATTATCATCACACACTGTAATGCAGCTACCGCCTACCCACTTCTTAGTTCCTCACTCATTCTTCTCCCCCCTTGGAGGGTGGCATTATGGATGTGGGGCCCGAAAACTGCTGGATATAGGGCTCCAACCACCGACAGAGAAAAAATGTCCAGCGCTTTGGCACTGCCCCGCGCCATCCAACGCTATGTTAGCATTCAGTTGATGAAAGTTATTCCGCCATTCACTAAAAGTGGGCAGTTGGAAGGTTCCCTGCAATAATCGAAGAAGAAAAGAATCGGCCCTTTACCCACCAGGACAGGGCCTTCCCGCACAAGCAAACTCTCACCGGCTTTCCACAGGTCCAGGGGTCTGGCAAACTGAAAAAGGGCTACAAATAAGGCCCGTACCATCATGAAGACCTTCAGCTGAAAGGCAGCATGCCAAGGAAGGATCTGCATATCCCGATGCCCAATATGTCCCGTATTCCCCGACAACCCCACCACATGTGTAGGAGAGTAGCAAAAGGGCTCCGAACAGTCTCCCGTGGGCAGGAGGCCATCCGTGTCCAGCCGGGACTGCGCAATGCCCGGCCTTGGCCGAAAAAATGAGCCCTAGTCACGCACTCCACAAATTTGGAGCTCACAGCCCAGCGCGCTCCTTGTATCTAGTCGGCGTAATCCGTTTCAATGCCCGTCAAGCACTAACCAATCCCATGGCTGGTACGTTCTAAACCCCAATTTGTCTTTTTATGTCGTCCCAAGCTCTTTAGGATCTCCACTATAATCAGGGACTAGGGAGCGATAACGCTCCAAAAACTACGCTTTCAAACGTTGGCAAATCGTACGGGCGGGCGCTCCTCTCCCTAACTGAAAAAATTCCAGCAATTATGGGCTGAGCGTTCAGCCTGCAGCGCGCTGCGCGACGGCCCAGTGCGGTGGTCACATTTAGTGGTGGAGATTTTGTATGTAGGCAAAAATACAATGCGTGTCGGTGGATGATCGTTCCCCCCGATGTCCCGTATCTGAGGGAGTTCGGAATGATTTTACAGTTTCCCGAGTGCGCTTTTGTGGTCCACCAAATGCTAACTAGCAAATCTCCGTGACTGCCACGTATCCACCAGTCCCGAAAAAAAAACCACGGTCTCGGACCCTGGAGTGGAATGTGTTCGGGCATTGCCTTTGCAACGCGTGAAACCAACCAAGACCACCTTCCACGTTCGTCCTGCCAATATTTGTTAAGTAGTTGCACATGTGCGTTCGCGGCCGAGAGTCCATTAACGGGACTTCTGCCGACCTAGTACGCCGTGAAATCCCGTGGATGTGCCGTTTTGCAAAGGACGCTCAAGGAGAGTCGCAGGGGCCACCAAAAACACTCCATTCTAAAAGACCTAGGCCTACCACTACTTCCGGTCCCCCCAAGCCACCAATCCCTTCTCTAGGTGTCTGGCTTGACTATATCGCCACTCCCCCATGCGGTTACAAGGTCTTAATCAGTCGGACCAGAGGCACCATAACCGCCCTTTCTCGCCATTTTTCCATTTAGCAGGCGACTGCCATTTGCGACCTCTTAGCGCCCGCTGCCCCCGCCAAAGAAAGCGCGTATAGCAAATCCTCCATTTTACACAAGTCCTGTCGAATGCAAACCCCCAGACCGGCAGACCAGAAGTCTGAAACCAGTACAAAGATTCTGGGTAGTAGAACTATCATTTGTACTAGCCGCTATCCTCCCCGCCAGAGACAACGGGATGCGAGGTCCCCATGCACTTAACTGCACGCCAACTGCCGCCAAGTTATACCGGTCTAGATTACGTCGGTATTAAATTCCCTGGGGATTACCAGTTCCAATGTTACCTGCCCAGAGAGACTAAAATTCTTTGTCTGCCCACGCAAAAGGGAAGGGTTCCCCTCCAAAGGAACTGTCCGGAACCAATAAAGGCCCCGAGACATCCACTACTTCAGACTTATTTCTGTATTAATGCGCATAGCCTGCAAGTGCTCCGAACCGCTGGTGGACACTCGTCTAAAAAGCGATGGTAAGGAAAGTGGTCGGGAGAAGGACGTCAAATGGAACTAAACAAGTCATCGGCGAAGGCCGATGATAAGGAAAGTTTGACGACCGCACCCAGTCCCACTCCCTGTACTTCCCTTCCGAAGTTACGACGGCCCTCCCCGCGATTATCCCAGCGGGGGTCCAAGGGAAAAGAACATAAGAGCCACAAGGGCCGGGAGGGAAGCAGGACAGCCCTCTGTCTTTGTACCTCTTTCCCAACGGTTAAAGTCTGTACGAGATGAGGCCAATTGCAAAGGTATGCCCGCAGTCGAGTGAAACCCCCCTGATAACAAACTTTGCACCATGTTACAAAAATCCTCCCAATGCCGTTACGCGCGGGGGTAGCAGCCTCCATAGATAACGCCCAGTCCACTCTATCAAAGGGCCTTCTCTGCATCGAAGCTAATCAACAATGACAGCGGAAGGATATTGTGAGCATGAAACCCACTTCCAACGGAGGGCCAGAATCTTCCGAAGGTTTCGTACGGCGTCGGCGGGCCTTTCCACCAAAGACCACTTGTGCGTCATGAACTATATAAATAGACTAGCCACTAATACCCCCGCCAGGCGGTCATTTTTAGTGGAGCCACGACCCCCCCTGTTTGTCATCTCTCACTGCTAGAACTTTTCCCCACTCCCCTTCTCGCCCACCACCCATCCAAGTTTTTTTAAGATCAAAGTTTAGTAGGGAGATGCCCTTTTGCTTTCCTTTCGCAGCTGCCCGTGGTCGTCGATACTGAACCTGCCTGTCATCGGCCGTCCCCTTACCCGGCTTCGGGATCAGGGGGGGTGAGCATATACGCGTGATTACGGCCCCTCAGCAGAACGCCGCCCTTGCTCTTGCCCCCCTCCCCGGCGTGACAAACGACCCTCCCCCTCGCCCCGCGAGTCGGGCTTACCCTGTCCCCTAAGATCTTATAAACTATCTGCAAAGCCCCCCGACATCCCATCTGGGGCCCCGGCGATGGATCTAGCACTGGGCTGCAGGATATTGCGGAGTTGTACGTGGATTCCTGCCCACAGGTAATAGAGTTCTAACACCTCTTTTATTTGTTTTTTTTCACCACCTCCCATCTCACCCGGGCTGATTTAGTTGAGTTGAGGCAACTCCAATTCTTATTTTAGTCCTTTTTCAAGATATGTCCTGCATTGCCCTCCGTGGGAAACCAGCAGTGGATTTATATAAGCTTTGCTTTAAGAAGAATTAGGTCTTTAAATGGAACCTAAATCTCCTCTTTTTTGCCGATTTCTTATCCTATCTTCTCTTTCACTTTAGCACACTGTCCTTTTTTTGTTTCTCCCTTTTCCGCTCTCCGTCAAGTTTTTTTTCTCCTTTCCTGCTGTTTCTTTTTATTTTTTTTCTTTTTTCCTCTTCTGGCCGTCGCTTCAAAATGGTTGTACGTGGGCACCCCCCGGACTCTTCTTACTTGTGAGGGCCCGCAGCAACACCCCATTTTCGTCGGCCTTTTTCAGCCAGACTTTTGCCAGGTTCGCTTTGTCCACCCATTCCCCTTTAGCCCCCCCAGTGCATTACCTACAAACGCCGCCCTAACCCCCTGTGCTTATTTTCTTTTTTTTAAAACAAACAACCACCCGATTTCTTGTTTGCTCGCTGATTTGTAATTATTATGTTCCACATAAAAAAGCTCGTTAAGCTCGGTCTGGAATCCTTACCATAGCACACTTCTTATTGGACAGCCGTCTTGGCGTTTCCGTGGCGCAACATCTCCGAAGTTAGAGATAGTATATGTGACTCGGACACTCCAAGTAGTACTATACGTTCTGCCATCAACCCGGCGCCTTCTCGCGGCGCGTAACCGATGATGTCCCCTCGAAGAACCACCTTTGCAGTTTTCCAGACTAATTCGGGGTCATCTGCTGTGAACCTGGGGCTTAGCAAGAAAGTCCCGCCCATCTCTGGCGGATATCTTGATAAAACTGGCGAAAATTGCCCATCTGAATAAAGTTCTAGGGGGAATCTCCACAGGCGTGACCGATGTGTGTCCCGCCCCCAATGTAAGGCAAGCACACACCATCACGTGGTCTGATATTTCGGAAGGACCCAATCTGTGCATCCTCGGTGTGTGTGAACAAAATCCCCGAGTAATTACGTAGTCAATACGGGCACTAGAACCTGTGCTCGAGATTGAG
Organism: Ichthyophis bannanicus; assembly: GCA_033557465.1. NCBI lineage: Eukaryota > Metazoa > Chordata > Amphibia > Gymnophiona > Ichthyophiidae > Ichthyophis > Ichthyophis bannanicus. The sequence goes on along the minus strand of CM066051.1, from coordinate 79,329,749 downwards.
GGGTATAGTCCCTCTCGGAGGGGTGCAGGACCCGCCAAGGATCAAGTAAACCTAATCTCCGACAGAACCGCAACAACGTCTGGGAGGGCGCTATCCTCTCCCGCCCGCCTCCTTTCCTAGAAGTATCCAGATCCACATCCAGGACTCCATTAAAGTCCCCGCCCAAAATCAACAGACACTCCGGAAGCTGCTCCACCCTTGATGCCAGGCCATTGTAAAAACCCGGGTCAGCCACATTGGAACCATAGAGATTTCCCAGAATCACCGGTTTACCGTTCTAAGTGACCGTAGATCAACAGGGATCTACCAGTATTATCAGCGAGGACCGTCTCCTCTACGAAGTGTATGCGTTTATGAATTAGGATCGCTACTCCTCCCTTATGCCCTTGGGCGGGGGACCCCCACACTTGGCCCACCCAAAACTCCGACAGAGTTTGCTATGTTCAACGGCCGTCTGGTGGGTCTCTTGGAAGGAGCGCAATGTCACACTTATGTCGAGCAAGTGCTTGCAATACCTTATGCCTCTTGATAGGTTTTTCCAGCCCACAGACATTCCCCGTGATTATTTTCAAAGCGCCGGCGGCAGTGCCAAGGTGCCACCACAGAATCACTACCAAGTACTGCAGAGGAATACCCCCAGCCTGGTACCCCTCCCCGTCTATAAGTAGGCAATTATCCCATCTAATAACATTCAATGGAGTGTACCCCCTCCCCGCCCCCGGCCCCCCTCCATCCTCCTCCCCCCTCCCATCCCTCCCCCCCCCCACCCCCCCCATCTCCCCTCTCCTCCAAGGTCTCCCATCCAGCCATAGCCTGGACTACTTCCTATGGCAGCGGGTTCGCCCCTCCAACACTTCACCCTCCCTAACAAGAAAATTAAAAGGAAAAAAAAAAGAGACACAAAGTCTCTGCTGCGAACCCCTGTATCGGGGCTCCCACTCCCGTCGCTATCGCCCTCCACTCGCCTGTTCTCATAAGGTCTCTGCACACCCCCCCCCCCAGATGACCTCCCATCTCCCCCGCCCTCCCCCCTCGTCGAATACCTGAATCTCTGCTTTATCGAGGCCAGTCCTCTCTACTCCCCCGGACTGCCCCCCTTGCCTCAAGTCGTAGCCCCCCCTGTAGAGGGATAAAGAAGGGGGGGAGGGGGGAGGGTCAAGCAGGAACACAGGGGCAGAGACATGCAATAAGGGAAATAACCAGGGAGCCAACAAAGCCGCAGCAATTATAACAAAGTAACCATTGCAACAAAATAACAAGGATAGAATGTCACCCCTGGCATGAGAAATGTTACCAAGGTAATGAAACGCTGTATCCCAGCCTAGTACACTACATGAAAGGCAAAACCAAGAGTTCTCCCATGATAGTGGAAGCTGCGGGGAGGCCGTCAAGAGCCAGTCGGCCCCCGGGGGCTCCAGTTCTCCCTACTACACATGGGGAGGTACACCCCACTCCAGGACAGTCATGTAGCAGTTAGGACAGTCGATGGATCTGGCAGAGAGTCCAGGAAGGTAGCCGCCTCTTCCAGGGTCGCTAGGATGCGAGTGCGGCCCTTGGTGATCGACCCGCAGCCGGAGCCGGGTAGAGGAGTGAGAAAGCGAATGCCGCGGTTAAACAGCTGGGTACAGATCCCCGAAAAAGCCCTGCGTTGTTGACTGACGAGGATCGAATAGTCCTGGAATACTAAGATCGGCTCGGTGCCCTGTGGATTCCGCCGTCGGACCCTTGCCGCTTTTAGCACCTCCTCTTTCTGTCTGTAGTCGAGGAAAGCGGGCAATTACTGCACGTGGTTTCCTGGCATGCTCTCTTTCTTTGGCCCAGCCGGTGTACACGCTCTATTTTGAGTGATTCTCCTCCCAGATTTGGCAGGAGGCTCCACAATCCATGATTGTAAATATTCAAGTAGGGCACTATCAGCGACACTCTCAGGAACACCGATGAATCGCAGTTTTTTTCTCCTACCTCGGTTCTCCAGTTCATCGAGTTTATCCTCTTGATGCTTCACCAAAGTCTCTAGAGCGGCCACTTTGGCCACCACAGAGTGTTGCGTGTCTTCCACATCGGACACCCTTGTCTCCACTTGCTCCAGTCGCTCCTCCACCATCGTGAAATGTTGTCCAAGCATTTGAATTTGCTCCACCAAATCCTGGAAGCGTGTGCTGAGCGCCCTGCACCACTGCGGCACTAACCTCGGCCACTAAATCTGGCGGGGTGCCCGGTTTCGGGCTAGATGGTGAGCCTTCTGCCGTTTTTCCCTCCGTAGGGCGGGGTCTCTCTTTTCGCGGAGCTTAGATGCCATCGGGTCAGCAATGTTATATGCACCACGTCCCACGCAGGGCACCGCTCCCGTGGAATAGCAGAGGTAGAGCTGTGCAGTTGCAAAACCCCGCTGTAAAGAAGATAAGTCGCTGTAGAAGAGTTGTCTGCCCAAACCAGGCAGGGACGGCCGCGGGGCTGCAGACCCAATACCCCAGGAGGAATCTAGTAGATAGGGCAGTAAAAGAAAGTCCTACCACACTTTGGCGCGCTTTCTCCTAGACACCAGTGCTCGCTGTTGTCAGGCAGGGGGGCCGCAGATCTCCTCGCCGCCCGAGGCCCTGCAAGAAATATGGAGAGCGCTGTGCCCCAACGAAAGAGGTGTCCGATCTCCTTTGCTTATGGCGGCAGCTACTCTCCCCCGACGCGGGCAGAAGTAATCCCAGGCCTCCGCTCCGCTGGATATACAGTGCCCCCCGAAGGATCAACTAGCCGCGGAAGCGGGAGAGAGGGATAGGGGCGCTCAAGTGCGTCTCGGTGCTCTTCCCCCATGGTCCTCTCCAAACAAAGCAGTCACTGGTCTCACCTCTCCTGAGAGTTCAGCCCTCCGTGAGCGTGGCGTTGCTGGTAGTGGCGGGGAACTGTCCGGGCGCACCTCGTCCCACTTCTTAGCAAAAGAAGTCGCCCTGCCCGGATCGTGGGAGGATGCCGCCGGCCTGCTCCCGCCAAAGTTAAGCCACCGCGTGTTGATCGAAACGGAGGCTGGCAGTGGCAAGGATGCCCGATCGTACCCCCGGCTTACTTGATAAGTAGCCCACGGTCTTCTCCGTTCAGGTATGAAAGGTTTGCAGGTCTTTTCATGTCTCCAAACACCGGTTCCCACACAAGGAGAGCTGACGATGGCGGTGGGGGAAGTGCCCGAATGGCCTCTGACACATTCCCTATTCGCTGAACTTTCTTCGCCAGTTAAGTGGGGATGGCCCGCGGAATCGCTTCAGCGGCCGAGGGTCGAAGCCCCGTCAGGAGAGAATCAATACCGGTGATAGAGAGGAATTGTTTAGAAAGATTTGTAGCAGTTTTGTGAGGGCGATCGCCCGGAGCTGATCGCGAACCGGCCGATCAGCTCATTGCCCAGGACCGGAAAGTCCACCTTTGCTTATTTTAAACCATTCTGTTTCTCCTTGTTCCGTCTCGAACTGTTGCTTCTTGATCAATGTACAGAATTGTGCAAGGAGAACGATCAGGTGTTCTGGTATACCATGCTTCTTAATGTGGCCAGAGTTTCTCATGGTTTACACAGTCAAAAGCTTTGCTAGAGTCGATAAAGCACAAATAGATATCCTTTGGTATTCTTTAGTCTTTTCAAGGATCCATCTCACATATGCAATGATGTCTCTCGTTCCTCGCCCTTTTCTGAACCCTGCTTGCACTTAGGTAGTTCTGTTCCAGGTATGATTGTAGTCTCTTTTGAATAATCTTCAGTAGGAATCTTGATGGCATGTGGGATCAGAGCGATTGTTGCGATAATTTCCACAGTCAGTTGGATCACCTTTCTTTAGTATTGGTATAAACACAGATCTTTTCCAGTCAGTTGGCCATGATGCCGTCTTCCATATTTCTTGGCAGAGCCTTGTAAGTACGGTAACAGCGCATCAGATTGCTGCAATACTTATATGGGATTGCTATCAATGCATGTTGCTTTGTTCTTTGATAAGGCTTTCAATGCTGCTACAACTTCTTCTTTCATCACCAATGGTTCCAGATCATAAGTTACAGGTTGAAACGGCTGTTGGTCCACTTGATCTTTATCATATAAAAACTCTGTATATTCCTTCCATATTTTCTTGATCTTCTCAGCATCATTCAACATAGAACCTTGAGCATCTTGTAACATTCCAATTCGAGACTGGAACTTTTTCTTTAACTCTCGTAGCTTTAGGAAAGCTGATCTTGTTCTTCCTCTAATAGTTTCTGTTTCTATTTCCTTGCATGCGTCATTGTAGTACTTTTCCTTGTCCTGTCTTGCTGCACGTTGGAAATCTCTGTTGAGTTCTGTGATTGTCTTTCTTTCTCCTCTGGCTTTAGCTTCTCTGCGTTTCTGGGCAATTTTCAGAGTTTCTTCCGTCATCCATTTTGCCATTTTTGCTTTTTTACCTTTTGTAGAGAGACTTCTCGCTTTCTTCCAACACAACCTTCTTGATGTCATTCCATAACTCTTCTGGAACTCTATCATTTGTATCTAAAGCAGCAAATCGATTTTGCAGGCAGTCTTTAAATTCCAGTGGTATATTCTCAAGATCATATTTTGCTGCATTCATGAAGTGGTTTGCTCTTTTTCAGCTTAGCTTGAGTTTGCATACTAGTAGTTGATGATCTGTACCACAGTAAGCTCCAGGTTTTGTCTTTGTTGATGTTATAGAGCTTTTCCATCGTTGACTTCCACAGATGTAGTCAATTTGATTTTTATACAATCCATTGGGTGAAGTCCATGTGTACAGTCGCCGCTTGTGTTGCTGGAAGAAGGTGTTCGAGATGAATAGATCGTTGGTCTTGCAGAATTCTATCAGTCTTCTCCAGCTTTCATTTCTGTTGCCATGTCCATATTTTCCAACTACTTTGTCTTCTTCTTTGTTGCCAACCTTTGCGTTCCAATCACCCATGACTATCAAGGATATCCTGTTTGCATGTTCTGTCAATTTCAGCTTGTACTTGTTCATAGAACTCTTCAATTTCATTCTCTTCTGCAGCTGTTGTTGGGGCATATACTTGTATTTTAGTTGTGTTGATAGGCATTCCTCGTAGTTGAAGAGAGATTAAGCATTCGCTGACTGCATTATTTCATTACAGTTCTTGCAAGTTTCTTCTTTATTATAAATGCAACACCATTTCTTCTTTGTCTTTCATTTCCAGCATAGTAGACCATGTGATCATCTGATGCAAAGTGCCCGATGCCAGTCCATGTCAGTTCGCTGACACCCAACAGATCAAGTTGTACACGTTCCATTTCAGTCTTGACCACCGCCAACTTTCCTTGTTCATGCTTCGTACATTCCATGTTCCAATGTGTAAGACATCTTTACAGGCTTCTGACTCTCATTTCATGCATAGGAGTGTGAATATGTTGGAATAGAGAGAGATCTGCAATATAAGAGAGAAACGCCTTATCCCTACCACTGCGAAGTTGATCCATGTGAATATTGAGGTCTCTGAGAATAAGGAGATTAGGGAAGGAAGTTGTCACCTCAGCTAGATTGAGGAGAAGAGATTCCCAATGGTCGGTATTCAGGGAAGGGGGAGGGGACATAGAGAAGCAAAGCATGAAACGAGTGGGGTAGGGGGAAAGATAGGAAGAGTGATTCCGGATTGTGCACAGGGAAAGAGGAGAGTTCAGTGACATTCAGGATTGTCCTTACAGAGACAGTGACCCCCACCTCCAGCCCTAGTACTGTAGGAGGTGAAGAAAGCCATGTAGCCAGGTGGCAAACAGTGGTAGAGGTAAGCCTCTTCTCCATCTCGGAGCCAGGAAGAGGAGGTCCAGAGAATGAAGAGCAAGAAAATCTGAATTTGGAGCAAAAGTGGCCCGGACCGATCTGCAATTGAGAATTCCCCCCAGCAGGGCAGGGGAGGGAGGAAAGAGTGGAGGGAACTGGGAAGGAATAAGGAACTGGGGCCTATTCAGAAGAGCGCTATGAAACAGGGTCACCGGGCGGTAGCCCCAGTGAACAGGCAAGGATAAAGACAGAACAATGAGGAGTAATAGCAATGAGGAAAAAGCCAGCGAGCTCTTACCTGGTTGGGAAGAAAGCCCACAAGTGGAAGGTGAGAAGCAGCTAAGGAGAGTTGAAAGCCCGGGCAGCAATGATCTAACGGAGCCCCTGGAGCCGTCCCAAGGAGCAGGACCTGCTCCTTGGGCTCGCACCACTGACTGTGGTGCAAAACCACCGCTATAGCTGAACTTAAACTAGAGAAGATAGAGTCACCTGATGTCAGAGAGCGGAGTTAGCGCCAATGTCAGCACGTCTGCCACTTTTTTCTATGAAAGTCTGCAGCTGCCCTGGGGTAGGAGGGTTGGCGGGGGGAGAGTGGATCCTAGCTCTTTTCCTGGAGCTGCTCTTATCTGTGCTCAGCGGAGCAAGAAACAAATATCTGCCTATCTCCCACCACCAGGGCTCTTCAGCTGAGAGGAGATATGGTAGAAATTTAGAAAACCATGAGGGGGGTGGAAATGGTTAATAGGAAATGGTTGTTTTTACCTTTCAAACAATGACTTGTTACATTGAAAACATATATAGAAATTATTTTTCATGCTATGCATAATTAAGCTGTGAAATGAGGTCAAGGTGACTAATGCCTTGGGATTTAAGAGGTTTGGACAGGTTCCTGGAAGAAAAGTCCACAAAAATTATTAGCAGGTAGATTTGGGAGAGCCATTGTTCATCCCTAGAAATGAACAATGAGAAATAGATCTTCGTTTTGGGATTGGCTGGTACTTGTGATCTGGGCTGGCCACAGTCAGAGGCAGGATACTGGGCTCATCTTATGTTCTCATGTCACGTCTCGTGTGAGGAAGAGGATGGACGAATGGAACCCTCCACATGGTCTCTCCCTTGGATGCAACTGGCTGAGTCCAGTCCTAGAGTCGAGGACTATCACATGCCGGGTAGAAGTCGCTGACTGGAAACCAGTGATGCTTAGAGATTTCTGTGACTTTTAGAGAACTCTGGCAGGAGTGTGACATTAGGGCTGGTGCTGGTCTGTGGCCTCCTTTTCCAGTTCTCCCAGTCCTGCCAGCACTGAGAAGAGGCTAAGAATAGATTGTCCAGTGGGCTTGGGACCTTGCATCCTAGATGGTACAGACACACTGTGGCTAGGATTTGGGAGCAAAGTCAAAGAGAAGAGAAAGCTGGTGCTCGTGGGACTGTATCTCATCTGGATCCTCACTGTACAGTAAATCTCACAACTGCAACTCCAGCCCCATGTAACACAGTGAGCATTATAGCATGAGAACACAGCCTGAGCTTAGACATCCAGTGTACACAAAAATCATGCTTAAGCGAGTGTGAGCACATACAAAATGAGCGCACACGCACAAATACAGGTGGACACAGCTCTTTTCACCCCAACACAGGGCAGTGAGCACACTTGGACATAGGTGGCCTTCATGGAGCAGTCATAGAGTATTGACTTCGCTATAAAACCTTCCTGTGCCCTGGAGTGCTAAGCCCCGGACCGCGGCTACCCAGAAGGACTTCTCTTTATCCTCGGCACTGGCCATTTAACTGGCACAGATGGGGCAGTGGCCCTGCCATGTTCTTAAAATGCTGCTATGATTTCACAGGCTGTAGAATTAGATGAGAAAGTCCTGCACCTGCTGCCATCACGTAGAGAATCTCCCACCTGCCGACAGGACCGTGAGGTGCCCATGGAAAGGGGGGGGGCTATGAGACACCCAGGCACCCCCTGGCATTCCTGCAAGCAGAGAGAGAGAGAGCTGTGGGAGACACAGGCATCCTTGCAACTGGAGGTCCTAGAGTTTGCTTGCTGCCTGTGTGGATTTGAAGATAAATATAAACAGTTGAAAATATACTGCCTTTATTGTTATTGATTTGAAGATAAATATAAACAGTTGAAATATACTGCCTTTATTGTTATATGTAAACCGTCTTGATTCGTAGAAAGACGGTATATAAAAAATGTTAAATAAATAAAATGCGATTTGCTATTTTATAAACTACCACAGGGTGGCAGCACCGAGTAATATCTGTGATCCATGAGCAGCACTGCCATCTGGTGGCCTTCAGTGGCACTACAATGTAGAAATCCAGAGAGGGTTTTTTTTTCTAATTCTTAGCCATATACAGTATTCTTAATTTGTGGGATTTTGCAGTTGCTTGTTTAGTCACTAACACTAAGGGCTGAGGAGGTTCCTTCCACTTTTCTTAAAGCGTGGAATACAGCTGGTCTGGGCTTCCAAGATAGTATTTTTAAACAACACCCAAGCTTGATGTCTTCAACCCTTGCAACTGCTTCTTTTAGTTTTTTCTTAACTATTTTCCTCATTTTGTCATAGTCTCCCTTTTGAAAGTTAAAAGGTAGTACTGTGGATTTCCTTACCATCCCTCCTCCATTAATTAAATCAAACGTGATCATGCTATGATCACTATTGTTCTTAAAAGATGTTCTTAAAGCCTCAGTTGTCCAGATGTTGGGTGGTGGATTTAGTAAGACCAATATTATGGTTTCAAGTCCCTTCTCCCTCCCCAATATTCTCCATCACGCTAGTCTGACAATTCACCACGTGGGCACCATTATATTAGGAGATGCGCAGCTTAACATACAACATGCTTACTGCTGCCCTCTTGTGGTCATACTTCATCATACAGGTTATTCCACTGTACCGAGTTTTCATCATACAGGTTTATTCCATTGTACTGAGTACACATTCCACCTGCCTAAATCTGCTCTGCGCCCTCCACCCTCCCCACATACTCTCATTCATGCTCTCATTTCTTTCTTTCTTTCTTTCTTTTTTTCTTTAATAAAATCCCTGTGGATTTTATTTCTGATATTCATTTTCGGTAAAGTTGCTGTAATTTCCAATGAAGAAATAAATCTTTGAGTTCTTACACTTAGTAACATAGTATATGACAGCAGATGAAGACCAGTATAGTCAATCTAGTCTGCCCAGGAGGTGGCAAAGGTAGGTGCACTTGCCGCTACGTGCAGGTCACCCCTTCCCATGCCTTTGTTTAGGGGTGTACACACTGCTCCATGTAAGTCACCCCTATTTGTTCAGATATAAGAGATAGTTATGTTTATTTTGATTTTATCCTGTTGCTATAAAGGGATTTGTTGGGGGTTTTCTGGGGTTCCCCTACAATTATTTGGGGAATTTTATATTTTTTGTTTGGCTGTTTGTGTTCAACCCTAACATCATATATACAGGACCTACCTTAAACAAATTTCTCATGCCACCGTAAGAGCATGGAAATTGTTTTATTTGTCAGGTCTGTAACATCACAAGCTCTACTTTTAATTTATAAGGTACAAATTTCAATATCAATCCATAGCATCAATACATCTATATCAAGCAAAGCACCTGACAAAAGGTCCTGGGACAGAGGGAGCCTTACTCCAGTGAGATCAGCTACTGTCTGTCTATTTATCAAAATTTCTTCTCCATATTTATATTCATTTTCAGGCTCAAATTGCTGATACATAGATTTCCTTTCTGTTTCTTATTCTCCATTATCTTAAGCAAATCTGCTTCGCAATCTTTAACCCTCTGTTTTCTCTGTGATATCCTGTCTCTCCATTCTCACTCGCCTTCTGCGAGCCATGTTTCCTGCAGATAAACTGTACATACTGATGTTTGTCTTCCTTGTTTATGTTCCCCTTTGTTCATTGCAGAGACCCAGGTGACAGCCTTTCATTAGCTGTATAGCGTTCAGAGACTCTCATTGTGTCAGCTCTCTGGGACAGGATATTAGCTCATTTCATTGCTCAATCTTTGCTGATTTTTGCAGTTTCAGTGTGAAAAAGTCAGAGCAAGCTGTTTCTTAGGCCTGAGCTATAGACGTTAGCACAAGATGGATTCAACCTGTAACAAAGGTACCTGAAGGGGATTCATTTTCCTCCATTCCCCTCTTGAATCCCACATTCAGGTCCCTCCTGCTGTCCCCATAGTGTGCCCGTCTAAACTCGGCCATCCGGAACCTCCAGTGACACTCACTGAAGAGATGGAGACATGACGAGACAAGGTTGCCACATGAGATCTAACTCCCATTAATTCTATACCTAACAGGGAACTTGAAAAGAGAGGAAATCCATATAGGGTTACTTGTTACCTGAATATTGGACCGCTACCAAGTGGAACCCCTCTGGAATAAGAGGACGGGCATCAGACAGGTTACCATTTATATTAATAACTCTAGGTCTACGGGCTAGGGTAGTATATTCACAAGAGCTGGAAGGGGGAAGTAATGTTACTGTTGCCAAATTGGAAGGACATTTAGTGTAATTTCTTTCTTCCTGACAGCTACAGTTTTTCTTGTTATAGTCAAGGATAGCTGGAGTAGTCTTATCAGGGGTAGGCTTACTAAAGCACAACAAAATGGAGAAAGAACAACATCTTAAGTAAATAATAACAGCAAGATTACAATGATAACAGAAAGTAAATATAGAACTATAAATTCAGTCCACTCGAGGCGTCTCAGTTTGCCAGTTAACGACGGGGATTCTACATCAGCAGGTTTGCCAAAGGGATAATAGTGCACAGTGTGCATCTTCCTCGGGAGTCTTCTCTTCTCTCTCTCCAGCTGCTGGGCCCTTGGCTGCTCTGGTATTGTCAGAAGTACTTGGAACGGCCCCTCACATAGCAGTTGTGGAAGGTGCTGGTGGTATGCTTTTGCCAGGATCCGGTCTCCAGGTTGCAAATAATGACCTCAGTTGGAGCATTTTTCATATTGTACAGACTCAAAGGCAAGACAATTTCGTGGTTTACAAGATTTTAAGATTTTGGAGGTTCCCCCTCTTGGATTGTTGCTTACATACAGCAGTCAATCCTAAGCAACTCAATTAGCTAATGGATTTTTTCTTTTACAGATCAGAAAGGTTGCAGACAAGATGCCCACACTTCCTCAATTTTTCAAATTTAAGATAGTACCAATCTTGCGAAAATTTGTGTGGATATCTTTCCTCCTTTCGCCTTCATGTGTCTGGCCAGGGCACACAGAGGCAAAATGTAGATAAGCATTTGGAAATACCGCATGGCCAGTGTAGGTGTTTCCAAAGCCCATCAGGATGCGAGTACATCTAGCCTGTCTCCAAGTGTCAGTTCCAATTATTAAGCTAATGTCTGGGCTAGGATTGCAGAGTCAAGTGCTCATCATTCCATCAAACTCCTTGTTTTTATGACATACTAAAGTATCTTTATTTGATAAGGCTGTTCTAACATACCAAACGCTCATTTAAACCTAACATTGTTTCTTTAAAACTAAAACAATCCTTTAAAAAACTTTATTAAGCATAACATGAAAATTATTAAATGACTATAGCTTTCTCTCTCTACCTGTGTTCTTTCCCAAACTTCTCCTGGATCATTGATGACAAGCAAGATTTTGTTTTGTCCAGTCTGCTTAAGGTACTGTCTTTAACCAAATTCTAAGAGATTCAAGGGAACGCAAGTTCCAAAGAAACAATAAGATTTTACTCGTCCTGTGCTTGCTCATCTAACACTGGATATCTGCATAAATATAGTTCTGTAAGGATCACATTTGATAACATACATACATGAGGATAAACTAGATAAATTCATGGTGCTTAAACATATATCTCTTTTTCTTAGTTGTTCCTCCAAAACTGAAATCAGGAATGTTTTTCAAAACAAAGTGCATTTTCCTAAAAAAAAAAAAAAAAGTATAACTCACATTCAGCAAACAAGGTGCTGCTGTTCTGTTTATCAATCCACAGTCATGAGAGGAAACAGGATGGCACATACTTCTCTTTTTTATAGCACTGAGCTTTTACAATGCAGCCACAGCAATACCAGAGAACACTTCCTCTCTTTGGTTTTAAATTATTTGAACTGAGCAAATTTACATGTGCTTGGTGTTTAAGACAATAGACTGAGTAAAATATTGCATTAAGATCTGGAAATAAACTTTCTTATTTCATTTCAGACTAGGAGCACAAATAAGTACTTATATTCACAAACAGATAAAACAATGTTAGTCTTTAAACAAAGGAATTTCTTCTCGGGAACCTATGAGCAAGGAAGGAAAAACATGATTGATTAATCATGAACACGTTTTTCTGTTTTTTCTCCTCTTGCATTTGAAAAATACTTCAGGCATTTGAAAATAGTGTGGGCAAACTGCATTTAAACCTAAAAGTTTTAAATCTTAGCTTTCGACCTCAGTCTGAAAGGACAAGTTACAGACAAGTATCTGCTTTTGTATATGCAAACAAATCTTTCTCACTGAGCTATTTTTTGGACCATGGCAATTTCTTTTTCTGCCATAGTTCCAGCAACTAAGGGAGCTTCTCTGAAAACGCTGTGACTGAGCTGGTCCTGCCCATCCCCCTTTCCAAGGACCCCCGCTGTTCGGTCCTGTCTGGTTCCAAGCCTGAGCATATACGCCGAAATTCTCCCAGGGGTCTTCTTCTTCAATGTCATACTGTTACAAATCTCTAATAATTTCATTTTTTTCTGTTTTATAATGGCCCTAAGTTGCTGCTTTTCTGTTTTATTTAAACCTTCTCTTTCTTTTTCCTTCTCATTGTCCTTTTCCTTGTCCTTCTCTTTAACTTTACTTTTATCAAAATCCTCCTGCAACTCTCTTAGTTGTAATGCCATTAATTTTGTCTGCAAACTTTTCATATCCTTCTCAGGTTTTATCTGTTCTTCTTCAGCTAATTTGACAAAATGGTGTATATGGGACTGCTGTCTTGCCCAGGACTCATCTTCTAACCCCACAATCGTGTCAAGTCTTGAATGAACTGATTTAGGCAAAGTATTGCTAAGTGTTTGGAAAAATAGGGGCAAGAAACGTGGGTAAGAATAAACCATCCCAGTCTGGGTTTCCCACAAATCTTGAAATCGGGCAATATATGCACTAATATATTCTCCTATCTTAAAATGCATTTTCAGTAGTGGCCCTAAATTCTTCTGGGTGGGGTACAGTTCGTTTATAGAATTCCAAACTCTGAGTCGGTGCTCATTAAACTCAGACCCATCATATCGTGTTTCTGCTACAATAACTTGGGGTAAATTAGCTCTGGCAAACACTTGATTTGTTGCATGAGTTCCCAGGAGTTTTGCTAACAGTGCTTTAACATCCCCTAGCCCTAAAGTATACCCTGCCGTAACCCGCTCAGACTTTTGAATCCAGGAAGCCCCCCCTCTACTAAGAGGAGGTAAGGCATTAGCTATATTATCCATATCAGTGAAATTCCAAGGGACATATCGAATAGTTCCTCCTCGTGAATGCAAGAGGGGCAAGCACAGTTTTTCTTCATATTTTTCCCATATTTCTAATCTTGTCTTCATGTAATCTAAATCCCTCTGTGGGTCTCCCGCTCCCCCATGAATGCAAAGTCTCGCAGTATTCAAATGTGCAGTGTCCAGTGCTCCCTCGGGGGGCCATTGCAACATTTGCGGCTGGTTCTCTAACGTCCAGCCGTACATATTGTCACTCCATCGATCGATGAAGTAGCGATTTCCCTCACCCTTAGCTACTGTTTCCTTAGGCATTGGTGAGTCTCCAGTCTGTTATTTCTTGCAATCCCAATGTGCTTTCTATTACTTTCCTTGTTTTCACAGCTGGATCTCAGAGTTCAGTCTTTCTTGAGCTGCGTTTAATGTATCCCACTCCTCTTTCATCCTATCTGCCTCTTTTCTGTTATGCTCTTCCCACTCCTCCAGTTCTGACTTCCGCTCCTCCCATTCTTTAATTCGTGACTCTTCTAATTCCTTTTGTTCCTGTTCTTTATATTTGTCCTGTTCTATAATAGTTCTTTTTTAGTGTTTGTCAGTTTCATCAGTCTTTTTCTTAAACATCCTACTCATTCCTATGCTATCTTGAACCTATATAAAAACATCCTACTATTAACTAGAATATCTAAATAAAAGGTACCTTAAAACATATAAAAAGTAAAAGCATCTCTTACCCTCACGACGATGCTTCTTCTGCAGGAATCCAAATCACACTTACCTCCTTCTCGACCTGTGCTTCGTCCGGCGAACACGGGAGAACACTTCCCGGTGACGTCACTGCGCTGTGAGTCACCAAAATGGCATCGGGGTCACCAAGATGTTGGGGTTTTTCTGGCTGCTTGTGTTCAACCCCAACATCATATATACAGGACCTACCTTAAAGAAATTTCTCATGCCACCGTAAGGGCATGGAAAAATTTTATTTATCTTGTCAGGTCTGTAACATCACAAGCTCTACTTTTGATTTATAAGGTACACATTTCAATATCAATCCATAGCATCAATACATCTATATCAAGCAAAGCACCTGACAAAAGGTCCTGGGACAGAGAGCGCCTTACTCCAGTGAGATCAGCTTCCGTCTGTCTATTTATCAAAATTTCTTCTCCATATTTATATTCATTTTCAGGCTCAAATTGCTGATACATAGATTTCCTTTCTGTTTCTTATTCTCCATTATCTTAAGCAAATCTGCTTCCCAATCTTTAACCCTCTGTTTTCTCTGTGGCATCCTGTCTCTCCATTCTCACTCGCCTTCTGCGAGCCCTGTTTCCTGCAGATAAACTGTAGATACTGATGTTCGTCTTCCTTGTTTACGTTCCCCTTTGTTCATTCCAGAGGCCCAGGCGACAGCCTTTCATTAGCTGTATAGCGTTCAGAGTCTCTCATTGTGTCAGCTCTCTGGGGAAGGATATTAGCTCATTTCATTGCTCAATCTTTGCTGATTTTTGCAGTTTCAGTGTGAAAAAGTCAGAGCAAGCTGTTTCTTAGGCCTGAGCTGTAGACGTTAGCACAAGATGGATTCAACCTGTAACAAAGGTACCTGAAGGGGGATTCATTTTCCTTCAGATCCAGTGTGTCTGTCCCATGCCATTCTGAATTCTGTCATTGTATTTGCCCCCACTGCTTCTATCGGGAGGACATTCCAAGCATCCACCACCCTTTCAGTGGAAAAGTATTTCCTGACGTTGCCTTTCAGTTTACCCCCTTGCAGTTTCATGTTATGTCCTCTAGTTTTACAGCTTCCCCCATTTGGAAGAGGTTTGTTTGTCCATTTATACTCTTTAAATATTTAAAGGTCTGAATCATATCTCCCCTGCCCCTCCTCTCCTCCAGAGTGTACATATTTAGGTCTTAAAGTCTCTTCTCATGCGTCTTCTGACGCAGGCTCCAAATCATTTTGGTTGCCTTCCTCTGAACCATTTCCAGCCTTTTATATCCTTTGTGAGATACGGGCTCCAAAACTGAACACAATATTTCAAGTGAGGCCTCACCAATGACTTGTACAGTGGCATTAGTACCTCTTCCTTTCTGCTGGTAATTCCTCTCTGTATGCAACCCAGCATCTTTCTGGCTTTTGCCACCACCTTGTCACACTATTTTGCCACCTTGAGATCCTCAGAAACAATCACTCCAAAGTCCTTCTCCTGGTCCATGCACACCAACCTCTCTCCTTACATATTTATCTGTTGCACCTTTTATTGCCACCTTTAGTTTAGCCCATTGCAATCCCACTTCCCTTATCCCCTCCCACCCTGCCAACTCCTCCTTCAGGTACTTGGCCATTTTACTGAAGTCAGTGTTTCTGAAGTTTAGGACTTTGAGCTTGCTGTGTTTGGATTCTACCTTGGCTTTTATCTCACACCACACCGTGTGATGATTGCTGCTGCTCACATGGGCACCCACCTGGATATCGGACACACTATCTCCGTTGGTGAGCACTAAATCCAGCACCAAGCTCTCCCTGGTTGGTTCCATTACCATTTGTTTAATAATGCCTCTTGGAAGGCATCCACCTTTTTTTTCTTTTTTACTTCTTTCCTGATTTGCAGAAGGAACACATTGTGTAGATTAAAGTTACCCAATATGATCACTTCCCCCTTCATGGTTATCTTTGCAATATCAACAATCAATTCACCTTCTATTTCTTTGGGCTAGCCTCTTCTGCGGGATCCACTGCACTCAAATCAGGCCTTAGGCACTTGCCCTGCAGCGGAGAGGAGGGACTTCACTCCGAAACCCTTTTCACCCATCCACTAAAGGTCATTAGAGCACAGAGAGATTACACTGAAACTCTGATTCCATTAAACTAATTTGTAATTGTTGGGAATTGTCACTTTAATTCAAAGTTATAATTTCTCAAAATTACTGAGTCAATGTTTCTAGCTGAGCCTTGAACCTGTGGCCCTCAACACTGCATCTGGGTAGGACAGACTGAATTGCCTTTAAGCCACAGGTAGCTTGTGGGTAGTGGACTCTGTTCAGGGACTCTTATCATGCCTGGAGGACCCTGGAGGCAGGATGGAGAAATAGAAGTTCCGAAGAGGTTTAGATGTGAAAAGCTTTGGTGGCCCAGTGGTTGGGAGTGTGGCTAATATCCCCAAGGCTGTGGGTTCAACTCCCACTAAAGGAGAGCTGGTATTAGTGCTCACAGTGACATGAGGAGGGTAGTTTTAGGAAATATTTAGCCATTTTTCATAGGAAAAATCAGCATAACCCTGGCTGCTGGTGGCTCTCGTCAGTTATCAGGTTTTCCCCCAATATACTTGATATGCAGGTCTATCTAACCCCCTCCTCCCCATCCACCCACACCACTTACCTGCTCTGGCCCCCACCTAGCTTCTGGCTAAGCTAGACTTGAACCCACAACCTCCTATATTGGAGTAAAGGCCCTTTAGCTGCTGAGCCACCAGTCAGCCAGTCTTCAGCCTTCAACTTTTTCGTCCCCTTATCCTCTCATTCCTTGATTTGGCTTGAAAACAAGAAGTTCTTTTTCCCGTAGAGGGGATTGAACCCAAGGATCTTCAGTTGCGTGGTAAAGCCCAACAGAGTGAGCTATCAGACAGCCACTAACAGTTATGTGTTTTTCTCTCCTTTATATAGCTTATTCCCTGAGCTTCAACAAAAGCACACATCTTCTTTAAAGTAGGGGACTGGAACCCACAGCACATCGCTTGAGGGCAGTAGTTCTTACCACCAGACCACCACTCAGAAACAAGCTATTTGCTTTCCTATTTATACGTCTCATGCTCTGATTTGGTTTTAGAACAAACACTGATCTCCTTGTCAGTAGGAGATTTAAACCTGCAGTAGTCTAATGGTTAGAGCACCAGCTTGGGACTCAGGAAACCCTTGCAGTCATTGTGGCCTTAAACAAGTCACTTAACTCAACTCTCCATTGCCTCAGAAAAATCCAATGTCTCTCTTTAATGTACATTACCAGATTTAAGTTACAATGTGAACAGCTTTGACTGAAATGATAAAGTGGTATAAAAAAACCTACAGCTCTTCAATACAGGAAAAGTGCTCTCAGCAGCTGGGCCAGAAGTCACTTTTGAGCTATTGGCTGCCTT
Source organism: Ichthyophis bannanicus (assembly GCA_033557465.1). Lineage (NCBI taxonomy): Eukaryota > Metazoa > Chordata > Amphibia > Gymnophiona > Ichthyophiidae > Ichthyophis > Ichthyophis bannanicus. Next base: position 79,312,424 of record CM066051.1, on the reverse strand, counting down.
TTCCCCCTGTTACACTTTGCTTCAATATTGCTTTTACACTAAGGATTTGAGCTCAGAGCCTGCTAGGACCAGGCAAGTTTCTCTCTCACTGGGCCACCAGCTTCGGCTCAGCTTATCCTTTTCCTTGTGCTTATACCTCTCATTCCCTGACAAGCAGCCCTTCAACCAGAGGATTTGAACCCAAAGTGCTAAATGTTGTTAAAGAAACTCGTTCCACTGGACCAGCAGTAAGCCCTAACACCCAGCTTGCCCTTGTAGATGTATTCTCCTCAGAAATATAGTAACACGATGTACCAATAAACATCCCCCACCCTGAACGAAAACGGCAGAGTCTCAGCCCGCTTAGCCACAAGGAACAAAACTTTTTAGTCTGTTAGAGGAGAATGTTCCTCCTGGAACCGGGGACCAGAGACTCCCCCACAGAGAAACAGGATGAGACAACCATTCTGCTGTCCATAGAGAACCTCCACTACAGGTAAGTAACTTCATTTTATCCCTTCTCCAGAAAGGAAGCAATGGCTCCCTTTGAAACAGCTCAGCCTCAGGTCTCCAACCAGGGTGTTTCTTGCCCAAATCCTGTCTGTGGGCAGGTGAAGAAACAGGCTGGATGCTGAGGAAATGACTTCTCCTGACCCACTGCAGCTTCAGAGACCGAGAGGGAGGAAATCCTCCAGGACAGATCCGAGAAGGTACAACACAGACTCCCCCCATCTTAGTAAAAGAAAATAGTCCTACACCCCTGCTTGTTTCAGAGAGCGTGAGGAAAATGCAAAAGAGACCGACATATTCCTCTCCCACTCCCCATAGTGTAGCAATGATCTGGGCAGAGGGGGCTTTACTGAAAACATCTCTGCTGTGGGGTTTCAGAGCTGTACTGGAGACGGGGCCCCCGCTGAGGGAGTCCCAAACCCTGCACAGATGGGTAGAGATTTGGCTCGGGCCTTACTAGTAGCCCCAGTGGTGACAGGGCTGCCTTTGGACAGCTCCCCACACCAGGAAAGTATAACTGTGGTTGAAGGCGCTCCTGTGCTAGGAGCCCGAGTCAGGGATACACTGAACCAGGTAGCCCCGGGAGCAAGGGGAGGTGGAAATATCCAGAAAGGTGTCAGGAGTGTCCACAAAGGTTGGGCGTCCAGCTGGGCCTCTTTTATGAAATGCCTCCCTTTCTCCCAGAACTTGACTCAATGCCCCGCTCCTGCTCTAACAGGAAGGGAGATAATTACTCACACTGCAGCGAATGGCCTGCATATTACCCTGGCTGTGGGCCTGGCTTCTATTTTCCGACAGCACCCACTTTTTCATGCCACTGCAATTTGCTTGTCTTTAGTGAGTAAAAGGGGTTTCAGTGCATGTGTGCCCCGAGGCATTTTCTACCCATCATTTACTACCTGAGTGGAGGATACAAGACAAGCTAGACGCAGGGGTTCTCAGCCCTGTCCTCGGGACCCACCTAGCCAGTCGGGTTTTCAGGATAACCACAATGAATATGTATGAGAGAGATTTGCATACACTGCCTCCATTATATGCAAATGTATCTCATGCATATTCATTGTGGTTATCCTGAAAACCCGACTGGCTAGGTGGGTCCCGAGGACAGGGTTGAGAACCCCTGATTGCTAGACGAAGGGTGAGGGAGGACTAGCGGAAATCAGGTTGGCCCAACTACTAGGCAAACTAGGCAGTCACCTAGGGCACCAATTTCTGAGGGACGGCAAAGAGCAGGGCATTCAAAGCTAAGTAATAGAGTCTGACAGCCAGGGGGCATAAGGCTTAAGGTTTGCCGAAGATGCCGACACCTTGAACCATCTCTAGGGCTGGCCCTGGCGGAAGTGCTGTATTTCAGTTGTTTCGCTTTGAGTGTTTCTATCAGTTAAAAGCTGAAATCAGATTATAAACTCAGCCCCTGGGACTCTCAAGATAGAAAGGAGAAGCAACACACTTATCAGTTCCTGCTGTCAAGTTATTAATGCCCACCCAGATCTGCCACTCAGGAGTAACACATCGAGAGAAGATTCAAGACATATAAAAAAAACAATTCCTGAACAAAATATTGCCTAGATTGAACAAGAACCACACTGACCTTGAAAGCATAATGGAGAACTGGAACCAGTCCATTACAAATGCAGCAGAGGCACAACATAAAACGACTACAGCACCAAACCCTGCTACTCAAAAGAAATCAGAGAAGCCAAAAGGAATCTCAGGAGAATAGAGAGGAAACGGAGACGGACAAAAATACAGAACTGTGCAAAATGAGTATAACAACATGATCAACAGAAGCAATCAGGAATATAACACAAACCTGGTAATGAAGGCAGTGAACAAACCAAGAGAACGTTTTGGAATAATGCACATAGTAACAAGAGAACCCTCCGAAGAAAACTCCACTGACATACATCCGCAAGGAAGAGCAGACCACCTAATGTCACAGCAGCTCAGCAACCAGCCAAAAACGAAGACAACATCACGCGAATCCGACAACATGCGACACACTGAGACATGGGGAGACTTCACTGTGCCAACGTTCAGGCAAGAAGAACACTAAACACAACCACCTCACCAATCGACCCCTATCCAGTGACATGGAAAAAACCAGCTAAGGAACTACTTAGTCCTTATAGACACCACATCATACACACATCCCTTACACAGGGGCATCTTACAAGTACATCCATCATCATACCAACCGATCTCCTGCTTACCTTTCGTGGCCAAAATAGTAGAGAAGGTAGTCCAGTTACAAGTACAGGACCATATCAACTCGCACGTACCCTTGGACTCACATCAACTTAGATTCAAGCAGCACCACGGGGTGGAAACATTACTAACGGCTCTCTTTGACCACATCATCAGAGAAATCGATAATATAAAAAAAGGGCATTATCCTGATATTTCTCGACATATCAGCAGCCTTCGACATCCCATACTTCTAAGATGCCTACAAGAAATAGGTCTCTGCAAAAATAAATGAAAATGGTTCCAATCATACCTAAATGATAGACAACTGTACGTCAGAAGTGGAAGAAACACATCGTTCACACTAGCACAAGGAGTCCCCTAGGGGTCAGCGCTATCATCCATCATATTTAATGTATACATCCAGCCACTCTGTAAAGTCATACAGAAACATAACATTCATTACAAAATCTATGCCAATGACGTCATGATATACACATCATTCGATATCAAAACCCCAGTCTACACAGCCATAACTGAATGCCTCACGGAAATAGCCAATTGGCTAAACTCCCACAATCTCAGCCTAAATTACAGCAAAATGGAAACGCTGACAATAGCAAGAAACAAAACATTCAACCATTCCTCCATAATAGATACAAAAAATGGATACATTGCTGTCAAAAGTGAAATTACTTAGGGGTCATCCTCGATCAGAACTTAAACTTACAAGCTCATATTAAAAGGACACCACAGAGCGCTTACCATAAGTTGAGAATCATCCGGAAACTAAAGCCCTACTAAGTCACCATGACTTCAGAACAGTCCTACAGGCCATCATCACACCAGTACTGGACTTCTGTATCTCAATCTACCAAGGCCTTCCAGCAACAACAATCCATCCTCTTCAGATGGTACAAAACCCCGCTGCTGGTATTCCCACAGGAACAAACAAATGCTAACACAACACCAATCCGCAAACAACTTCACTAGTTCCCAATCAGGAGTCGCGCAAAATACAAAGCTATTATCAACATATTCAAGATACTCCAGAATGAATCACTCCAAGACCTAATAAAAATAAACCCAGAAAACCGCCTGTCAAGAACAAACAACAGAAACACATTAACCACGCCTAAGGATTTCTCCAAAGTCAAACAATGCACTTCAAACAAATCCCTTTCACTACATCAAACCTATGGAACTCCCTACAGAACGATATCAGATGCACCAAGGACACTAAAGAATTCAGGAATCTGCTGAAGACATTCCTATTCATTGAACATTTCAGCAACATCACATAAAATAACTTATGATTACGGACCAATGCCAGCAATCACGCAACATAACCACAAACTGTAAATAAGTTACTTATGTAAAAAGCTATGAAAATACTCTGCTACAATCTAATTATGTTATAGAGCTTAAAACACTCTGTTACAATGTAAATAGTGCTTTCAAAATGGAGTCTAAATGTAAACCACCTTGATTTAAGGAAAAGTTGGTATATAAATACTGTTAAATAAATGAATAAATATAAATTAATAAATTAAGAGATAGCCACTGTCCAAAAATGCTCTCAGTCGTGTTAGGAGGGAGACCAGCATGAGATGCAGTTTTTACAGGAATTAAACAAGGTCTCAGCAGCCACGCCCCCCCCCTCTCCCCCTAAGCCGATAAGATAGTTATTTCCCCTATTACCTTAAATCCTATCAACAGGAACTTTCTTGTGTGCACTAAGAAACCCCAGAGAAAGGTGCATGTGAGACTTTCCCAGATTCTCAGTTGCCTCCAAACTCCTCAGGCTGTTTCACATATGGGTGACGTCGGTGCTGACGGAGCCCTCGTGCGGAGCAAATCCCCATTTTCAGAGAAAGCCTCTGGGAATTACATCACACATGCGTGGTCCCCTTCCCACCCAAGGGTGCCATCTTGCTCAGACAAATGACATAGCTAAAAGACGGCAAAAAGAAGAAAATATATAATGATAGGACTGCAACTCCAAGGGGAGGAGGGAGGGTCGTGAGGACTGATTCCTGCTGTCCCCAGAGAACACTTGTTACAGGTGAGTAACTATGCTTTCTCCGGGAACAAGCAGGAAGTCAGTCCTCACATATGGGACTCCCCAGCTATAGGCTACCGAGAACCCACAGCTGAAAAATAGTCTCCCTCTACGAGAGCCGCAAGCAGCCACAATAGGAATCTAACTGAGAGAGTAGCATTCTGGTAGCCTGACACAGAAGGGCAGGAGTTGCCTAGACCTCGAAAAGGTTATGGAGTACAGCCTCGCCAAAAGCACTGTCCCGTCGGGACTCCCTATCCTGGCAGTAATGGGTTGAGAAAGTCTGACCCGAAGACCAGGTGGTGGCCCGGCAGATGTTTGCCAGCGGAACAGAATGGAAATGAGCCATTGATGCTGCCATGGCCCTGACCTGGTGGGCCATAACATGACCCTCCAACGGAAGCTCGGCTGCCCTGTATGCCCAGGCAATACAGTCTGCCACCCAGGTGGACTTACAGGTTACTTCTATGGCCCTGCGTACATTGAATATAGAAGGCCAATGCCCTCTTACAGTCCAGGGTATGCAGAATTGTCTCTGCCCGACTGGCATATGGCCTGGGAAAGAAGGTAGGCAGCACCACCTCTTGGTTGAGGTGGAAGGAAGAGACTACTTTCGGAAGGAACTTGGGGTGTGTGCGGAGCACCACCCGGTTCCTATAGAACCTTGTATAAGGCCTGTCAGACACAAGGGCCTGAAGCTCACTCAGCAGGCCGACGTGAGTGCCACCAAGAAAGCTACCTTCCAATAAAGGTAGCATAGATGGCAGGTTGCCATTGGCTCCAAAGGCGGCCGCGTAAGCTGCCCTAAAACCACATTCAAATCCCACTTCTTCACCGGAGGGCGGACCAGGGACATCAGCAGAAGCAGGCCTCTCAAGAATCTAGACACCGGAGGTTGCGCAGATAGAGGCTTTCCTTCCAATGGGAAGTGGTGTGCAGCCAGGGTACTGGGGTGCACTCTGACGGAGTTGGACTTAAGGCCCAAATCTGAAAGGTGGAGAAGATACTGTAGTACCACTGTAACCTGGCAGGAGAAAGGATTCACTTTCTGCTTCTCGCACCAAGGCATAGGTCCGTCTAGTTGATAGCCTCCTTGAGGCCAAAAAAACTTCTTCTACGTTTTTTGGAAGGAGTGGTGCGAGCACTATCCTTTCAGCAGCCATGCCATTAGGTTGAGGGAGCTGAGATTGGGGTGCAGGAGACCGCCACCCTCCTGGGACAGGAGGTTTGGAGAGGACCCCAAAGCTGAAGTAGAAGTGGAAACCAGGGTTGCCTCGGCCACCTGGGGGCTATCAGGATGACTGAGGCCATGTCCTGGAGAATCTTGAATAGAGTCTTGGCCACCAGAGGTGTCGGGGGAAACGCTTATAGGAGGCCCACAGACCATAATATGAGAAATGCGTCGGCAGCCACCCTGTGCGGGTGTGGCTGCCTGGAGCAGAACTGGGAGAACTGGTGATTTTGTGGACTCGCAAACAAGTCCATTACTGGCGGTCCCCAGGTCTGAAAAAGCCAATGGACTACTTCCCTGTCCAGCTGCCACTCGTGGGACTGCAAAATCCTGTTTTTTCTGTCAGCTAAGTAGTTGTCCTGGTTTGGCAGATAAACTGCTATCAGATGCATGCCATGTCGGCTGCAAAGGAGCACAGATCCAGGGTTTCCTGACACAGTAGGGGGGACCCCGTGCCACCCTGTTTGTTCACATAAAACATGGTTACTTGATTGTCCGTCTGTACCAAGACAGGCTGATGAGCCAAAGTCTGACAGAAAACTCGTAGAGCCAGGCGGATGGCATGAAGTTCCAAGAAATTGATTTGTTGTGTGCTCTTGTCTTGAGACCACACACCCTGCATACAAAGCCCCTGGCAATGGGCTCTCCAGCTCAGCAAGGACACATCCGTGGTCAGGATCCTCGTGTGTCGAGGAGCCTGGAAGGGCCATCCCCGCCTTCAAGTGTAATGGTTGAAGCCACCAGTTCAAGGACTGCACCAGTCTTATGGACACTTTGACTCTGTCTCGGAGGCCGCCTGTTGCCTGCGTCCACTGATCTCTGAGGCACCACTGAGCTGTGCCATGTGGAGGTGGGCATCTGGTGTTACATGGACAGTGGAGGCCATGTGCCTGAGGAGGCACAGAAAGTGCCTTGCTGATACCTGGGATCTACGACTCACTTGGCGTGCCAGGGCCAGAAGCCTTTCTGCCCTGTCTGCTGGCAGGTAGGCCCTTGCTTGAAGAGTATCTAGTCTGGCCCCTATGAAGTCTAGTTGTTGAGCAGGCACTAGGCTGGACTTGGGGTATTAGATTACAAACCCCAAATGCTGGAGCACCTGGATGGTGCGGGATTTGGCCTTGTATTACTAATTAAAGATTTATTTGGATTTTTGGATCAGCGAAGAATATTGTACATAGAATATTTCATGTGAGAGTCGGATCAGCAAAGAATATTGTACTCTTGAGCCATGCTGAATTAGGAATTAGCTTGCTAGCCCAGGAGCTGATAGCTGAGCCTGGGGTTACTTTAGGTCGAGGAGTGATAATGGAGCTGAGCTTGGGGGTTACAAATTCTCTGAGCAGGCAACAGGTTTGGCCAGACAAAACTGGATGAGTGACTCATACAGTGACTCATACAGTGACTCAGCAGCTAACATTCTTTTCAGCTGCTGGTCATGAGCACAAATTTAACCCTGACCAATCCTGGTATGAACCATGAGCACAACATTAACTCTAGCCAATCCTGATTTGAGCATGCTGCATGTTAACCTATGGATTGTAATGGCATGCAGCAAGCACGACATTAGTTAGGTATTTAACAGGGGGATTTTCAGCAGGTCTCCGGGACTGACTTCTTCAAGATAGATGGGGCAGACATGTCTCTGTAGTCTCCCGGATCCCTCTAGGCGATCACCTGGTCCCCCGACTGTAGAAGAGTGATGAGCTATAATATCCGGTGAAGTATTAATGCTTAACTTTGTGCTTATTATTATTCTAAAAGGACTCAATCTAATAAAAGCATATTGTATTTGCTAAAGTGTCTGTGCCTAGTCTGTGAGCTAGTGAATGACAGAGTTAACTCATATTGTATTTGCTAAGGTGTCTGTGCCTAGTCAGTGAGCTAGTGAGTGACAGGGTTAACTCATATTGTATTTGATGCATAGTCTGTGAGCTAGTGAGTGACAGAGTTAACTCATATTGTATTTGCTAAAGTGTCTGTGCCTAGTCAGTAAGCTAGTGAGTGACAGGGTTGAAGGAAAAGCATAAAAGTTGGCAATACATAAATGGCGACGAGGGTGGGATGTCCTAAATTATTACATAATGGGTTGGCAGAGTCCTGGGATAATAAGCTCAAGGGAGCAGGGACCCTAGGACGACAGACCTGGGTGTTGTTAATAGCATATAGGAATCAAGCACTGGATAGAGAAAATCCAGGACAGAGAGAGTGTAGGTATGCTTGGCCAGGCATGAAGAATCCCAGACGTCTACAGCTTTCGGGGCTGTATGATGAGAAGTCTGGTGAAGTAAATTCAGGACAGAGAGAGAGAGTGGATCTGCTTGGGCAGGCATGAAGAATCCCAGACTTCTGCAAACTCCGCTGAGTTCTCCCAGCTGATGTTACTGGACTGCATGATGCAAGTTTGGTGAAGTAAATATTCTTTGTAAATAGCTGCACTATCTCATAACTCTTTCAGTGAAGTATTACCGGTATTCTTCTGTAATTAAGTGTGTTTAGTTATTATTCTAATTGCTTTCTAATTTTCTCTTCTGACTACTCATGTGTGACTGGGAGAGTTGCTTGCTTTTCTGGATAAGTATCCTTGCTTTGTTTGTGTATAAACTGCACGTCTTCATTAACAAGGTGTGTTAGCCTTTGATGTAGTAAGACATTTGAAAAGAAGAGTGAAGAATGCAAATAGTGTAAAAAATGTGAATATTGTAAATGTTCAAGGTTGGCATTAGGTGTTCCTGCGGGTCAGGATTAAGTGAGAACTGGGTGTTGGTTTTAAAAAGTGAATGTCCTTACATGCTTGCAACTGTTGAAATGCTTTTGTTGCCTGCATATCGTAATGTGATGCCTATCCTGTAGAGTTAGTATTAATTGTTACTTGTTTTTTTTAAGGTCCCTGTTTAAGAGAAACTCTGATCAGATAGGTATAATGCACTTGTAAGCTTTAATTTGTTCTGTATTCAAATGTTTGTAGTAAAAAACTGTTTTTCTTTCATTACTGGCTACTCCAGTAGATTTTATGGTCCCTGAATGCTGAAGTGACTAGATCAAACAAACAAGGCATGAAACTGTTTTTGTTTTTTTTTTACCTCCAAAGTAGAGGTTGAGAACCCTGACAGGACAATGGGGCATTAAATCCTGAGTAAATAAGAAGGTAATCTTTATCATTAATATGTTATGCATCTATTCTTTGTCTTTGACTGTATATGCTACCAAGCAAACTTAAAAGTTAAAAGAGGATTTTTATATTGTGGCAAGCACCCCAGGGGGCATAGTTAACCATAAACAGCTATAACTATAGGTTAATTGTTCAGCTATATTTGCCTGAAGGACACAAGACAATTGTTTGTTCTACTGGCTGTGTTGAAGATAACATTTCAGATCTGTTTGATGCCAGTTTCAAGTTAATTTAAATGTGACAAAGCACAATTTTCACCTCTTAGAAGTTTCACCTCACTTGAGAATGCCTGTTTCCTGAACTGTAAGATTCAAGATAATTACTTTGCCTTGTTAAGCTTTGTGCTAACGACTGAGGGACACCTGTTTTCCTCTATTTGAATTTTACATGTTAGTATCCAGAGAAAAAGTGTACTTTGTTCTAAAAAGTTTCTATTTCAGTTTCAGTACAGTTCCTGAGAAAATAGATATATGTTGCAGCACTGTGAGATATTAATTTTCTTTAGTTTATACACTTGCACTTATGTTACCAAATACACTTGTTGTAGTAGTACATTACGCAAAGGTCCAGTACACACACAGCAATTACCAGATGAGTAAAATATTAATAAGTTTGATGAAATTTTGGACAGAGGCTGATATGAAATTGCTGCATATAGAGCAAATATAGATTAAGAGTAGCTTATACAAATCCTTGTGAACACTGCAATTTTAAAATCAGTCTAACAGCACTCTCACTGAGAACAGTGTATACGACAGATTCTAGTTATACGTGAGAGATGAGCCATATTTCTTTCTATTGGGATTGCTATTTTAGAATGAGCATATGTCCACTTAGCATTGGACCAATTAAGTTGATGGGAAAGGGACACTGTTTACTCATACTGTTATGCTTATTGAGAAGAATATATTCTCTGCCTACCATTTGTTTACTCCAATATTAAGTTATTAACAATTGTTTGATATTCTTAGCAGCCTTGCCAAATAAGGATACATAAGTATGGTATAAAAAACATGCAAAGGACCTATATACGTAGTTGGTGGAATGATGCAGGTGATGAAAAAGTGTTGTGTTGTGAGGAATGAAGTGGAATATTAAAGGAGAAACTGTGATAGACAATAAACTGATGAAGGTAATTTGAAGTGATGTATTTGCCTAATGAATATGTAAACAAAAAATTATGAGCGCTTTATTCAACTATGCTGTCTCCAGAAGCTTAAATTGCAGAACAAGCCATACTCAACAATTGGAAATAGATATTTGGAGACAGGCTAGGTGCACCTTGCACCCTGATGAGCTTTGGAAACCCCACACTGGCCATGTGGTACTTCCAGATGCTTTTTGACTCACTTTTCCTCTGTATGTCCTGGCCAGGCATGCAGAGACAAAGGGGGATGATTTGATGACAAATTCTCACACAATTGGGTATAATTCTAAAACTTGCCAAAATTGCAGAACACGTGTGTGCAGCTTGTCTGATCTGAAAACATGTAAAGGTCAGTCAAGAGCATAATGGAATATTTCCTACAAGCAAATGAATTTCCAGTGATAGAGAGACAAGAAGTTAATCGAACTGCGAGATAAGATTGACACCATACGAGATAGTTACTGGTAAATCACTGAAAGTTTATAAAGCAATATTTATTATTTGTAGGATATGATCTTAGTAAATATAGATGAAATTAAGTTTATCTTATTGTGAAATCTAATCTAGAATTTTTAGTCTTTTCATTTAATATTGGTGCTGCTCTTCTGAATGAGGCCTGGAGCCATGTCACCAATTGCAATCCTGAGAGTCCAGCAGAGGAGATTGGCCAGAGTCCAGATGGAGCAGACCATCCCGAGAAATCCGAACTACACACCGCAGAAATGTGTGAGGGAATCCCTATCTGCTTCAATGTGTCACAATGAAAGAAAGGCCAAGATGTCCACCTACGAGAATGAGAGGTTCCTGTTGAGAGAGGCCAAGCTTAAACTTCAGAGAAAGGTTAAATAACGCTACGGAGTCCTGAAAAACTGCTGAGAAGCAGGCCAAATTATCTGAAAATAGAAAAAGGACTATTGGACTTTTGTGGACTTTTGTGAATGATTTTTTTTTCTTATGTATTGTTATTGTTTCCTTGGAAAGTAACTGTAATTCTAGTATCTCAGATTTTTTTCTGCTGAACATCATGTGCCCAATTGCTTATGTCACCTGTTCCCCAGATTTTAGTTATTAAAGTCCATGGGGCAGATGTACAGTGGGAAAATGTTCTGAATGTGCAGGTGAAATGAGTCCCCCACTGCATGGGGAACTGATAAAGATAGCTGAGACCTACAAGCCATTTGGCTTTTACAATTGTAATGCCGGGGGGGGGGGGGGGGGATGGGAAAATATCACCTAAATTACACTGAGACTTGTCCCTCAAGCATTTGCCTTAATGCTATCCACTATGTTTTAGCCCATGTTATTATTACTATATTTCTAAATGAATTACAAAGGCGATTCAGCCATTGCTTACGTACAATATCCTTGTTGATCCAAGGGTGGAATGTATTACTAATTAAAGATTTATTTGGATTTTTGGATCAGCGAAGAATATTGTGCTCTTGAGCCATGCTGAATTAGGAATTAGCTTGCTAGCCCAGGAGCTGATAGCTGAGCCTGGGGTTACTTTAGGTCGAGGAGTGATAATGGAGCTGAGCTTGGGGGTTACAAATTCTCTGAGCAGGCAACAGGTTTGGCCGGACAAAACTGGATGAGTGACTCATACAGTGACTCATACAGTGACTCAGCAGCTAACATTCTTTTCAGCTGCTGGTCACAAGCACAAATTTAACCCTGACCAATCTTGGTATGAACCATGAGCACAACATTAACTCTAGCCAATCCTGATTTGAGCATGCTGCATGTTAACCTATGGATTGTAATGGCATGCAGCAAGCACGACATTAGTTAGGTATTTAACAGGGGGATTTTCAGCAGGTCTCCGGGACTGACTTCTTCAAGATAGACGGGGCAGACGTGTCTCTGTAGTCTCCCGGATCCCTCTAGGCGATCGCCTGGTCCCCCGACTGCTAGAGTGATGAGCTATAATATCCGGTGAAGTATTAATGCTTAACTTTGTGCTTATTATTATTCTAAAAGGACTCAATCTAATAAAAGCATATTGTATTTGCTAAAGTGTCTGTGCCTAGTCTGTGAGCTAGTGAATGACAGGGTTAACTCATATTGTATTTGATGCATAGTCTGTGAGCTAGTGAGTGACAGAGTTAACTCATATTGTATTTGCTAAAGTGTCTGTGCCTAGTCAGTGAGCTAGTGAGTGACAGGGTTGAAGGAAAAGTGTAAAATTTGGCAATACACCAAGACAACTGAGCGAGAGAAGCATCCCAGTAAAGCCAGAGATTGCAGCCAGGATCCAACAGACTCAGCTCATTCAGGACACTCCTCATGGGGTAGTTGGATGGACGGTAGGCAAGTCATCTAAATTTGAAAGAGGTTACGCAAAACTGCTTGTTCGAACTGAGCATCAGTTCTGGAGTCTTTATCCAGGCAATAGCTGTAAAGGTGAGCAGAGAAGACCATGTTGCTACTTGTCAGATATCTGAGACAGGGACTGAGAGGTTAGCTACAGTAGCTGCCATGGCTCTGACACTATGCATTGTGACACGCAGGGGCGGCCCAAGGGGGGTGCGGGGCCATGTGCGGAGACACGGTGCGGGGCCTCATTTGCATAAGTGGCCTTATTTGCATAAATATTTGCATAATGTTACCATACACTAACTTTTAGTAAACATGTCTCTTAATGAGTGTATGGATAAAGAAAGACTAAAAGATTTCTACATTACTATAATCCAGTACCAACCGCCAGGCACATTAGGAACTACTACAAACGCTGCCCATTTAGAACCCATAGCAAACCCGCCGTATCCTGACAGCATTACCAGGACTCACAAAGCACCATACCCTACCTATCAAAAGGAAACACTGCAAATATTAAACCAATACATTTCAGAGAATACTGGGGAAAGAGAACAAGTGGCAATGTCAAATAGGAATTACATAAATAGAATACCTCAGCTCAGTTACACATGCAGAACATAGACCATCACCAAACAAGGAATCACAATTTAGAAACAGGAAGGCAATAATTAAACTGGGAACCCCAAAAGCCAAACTTGGAATGTACAACAACACTGTAGAAATAAAACTATAAATTAATTTCCTCTTGTACCAAACAAAGCACAGACGTTAATGATGCACATTTCCCAGAGGTTTCATATTCCAGTTAATAAATTCAAAATAAAGAGATATTTCTACCTTTTGTGCATTTTTTTTCAGTTGCAATTGCTCCAGCCACTTTCTTCTGGTTTCTTCATGTTTTCTGCTAACTGTCCATCGTCTGCTGTCCATTTGTTCTTTCTTCTCTCTTCTAGTTTTTTTTTCCATTCTCTCTCTACATCTGCTTTAACATACTAATCTTTCTCCTTTTGCTCTTTCCTCATTCCTATTTCATCCACACAAATTTTACCCCTCCATCCTCAATCCCCACTTACTCTCCCAATACCAGGCCAATTGTAGATTTTTCATCCCTCCCACACAAAATATTTTTCCCCTCTCCATTTTACTCTCCCAGCCCCATCCCATTCTAATCCTCCCCCAACATCGGCTCACTTCTAGTTCCAGTCGCACCCAGCATCCATTCCCTTCTAGTCCCTGCATCAGCCCATTTCCAGTCCTAGCCCACCATCAACCCATTTCCAGTCCTAGCTCCCCCATCCATTTTCAGTCTGAGTCCCTTCATCAGCTCATTTCCAATCCTAGCCCCCATCAGCCCACTTCTAGTCATTTCCTAGCCCCATCATCAGCCCATGTCAAATCATAGCTCCCCTCCACTCAGTCCAATTCCAGTCCAAGCCCCCCCCCCATGAGCCTACTTTCAGTTCTAGCCCCTCCATGAGTCCATTTCAATTCAAGCCCCCACCACAGCCCATTTCCAATCTTAGCTCCCCCCAACAGCCCATTTCCAGTCCTATCCTAGCTGCTCCATCAGCCCATTTTCAGTCCTAGCTCCCTTCCCTCACAGCCCATTTCCATTCCAAGCTCCCTCCCTATCAGCTATTTGCCGTTCAAGCCTCCCCTTCCACTCAGCCCATTTCCAGTCATAGCAACTCCCCAACCCATTACCAGTCCTAGCCCCCCATCAACCCACTTCCAGTCCTAACCCCCCATCACCCCATTTTCAGTTTAAGCCCCCCCCTATAACCCATTACCAGTCCTAACCCCCCATCAGCCCACTTCCAGTCTTAACCCCATCAGCCCATTGCCAGTCCTAACCCCCCCTCATCAGCCCACAGCCCATTACCAGTCCTAACCACATCAGCCCACCTCAAGTCCTAACCCCTCCCCATCAGCCCATTTCCTGTCCTAGCCCCCCCATAGCCCATTATCAGTCCTAACTACCCCCCATAGCCCATTAGCAGTTCTAACCCCCCCATCACCCCATTTCCAGACAGCCCCCATCAGTCCACAGCCCATTACCAGTCCTAACCCCCCCCAGCCCATTACCAGTCCTAACAAACCCCCCAGCCCATTAGCAGTCCTAACCCACCCCCACCCCCACCCCCCCAGCCCATTAGCAGTCCTAACAGCCCCCCATCCCATTAGCAGTCCTAACCCACCCCCTCCCCCCCAGCCCATTAGCAGTTCTAACCCCCCATCTCCCCATTTAAAGACAGCTCCCATCAGTCCACAGCTCATTACCAGTCCTAACCCCCCCCCACCCCCCCCAGCCCATTAGCAGTCCTAACAGCCCCCCCCCCAGCCCATTAGCAGTCCTAACCCCCCCCAGCCCATTAGCGGTCCTAACCCACCCCCTCCCCCCCAGCCCATTAGCAGTTCTAACCCCCCATCACCCCATTTCCAGACAGCCCCCATCAGTCCACCGCTCATTAGCAGTCCTAACCCACCCCCACCCCCCCCAGCCCATTAGCAGTCCTAACAGCCCCCCCCAGCCCATTAGCAGTCCTAACCCCCCCCCCCAGCCCATTAGCGGTCCTAACCCCCCCACCAGCCCATTAGCAGTCCTAAAAGCCCCCCCAGCCCATTAGCAGTCCTAACAGCCCCCCCCCAGCCCATTAGCAGTCCTAACAGCCCCCCCGCCCCAGCCCATTAGCAGTCCAAAAAAAAAAAGCTGGCTCTCTGGCTGCTGCCGCTGCCGCCGCGGCAGAATGCAGTGTCCCGCGGGGCCCCCTCTGCGCCGGCTGAGCCCTCTGCCCGGCTTTCAGATTCGCGAAGGGAAAGTGTCTCTCCCTCACGTCTCTGTTAAGCCCGCAGGGGCTAATGGGAAATTTCCCATCAGCCCCTTTAGACGTGAGGACAGGATAAGAATTCATCAATTGTAATGTAAAGCCTTGAACTGCTTCTAAAACCATGGGGGGTGTCTCCCTTGACAAGGAGTCCTTAAGGCAAACAAATTTAAACCCATTAATGTCTGACCAGCAAAGAATGTTGTAGGTCAAAATTCTCTAAGCAGGCAAACAGGTTTGGCTGGACAAAACTAGATGAGTGACTCAGCAGCTAACACTGCTGGTCACAGCACAGATTTGGCCCTGGCCAATCCTGATTTGAGCATACAACATGTTAACCTATGGCATGCAGGCAGGTTTGAATCTGTGTTAACCTATGGCATGCAGCCAGCACAAGTCTGATTCTGTGTTAACCTATGGCATGCAGCCAGCATGAGTCTGGTTAAGGTACTTTAGGGGGACTCTCAGAAGGAAAGATGGGACTGCAACTGATATACGAGACAAGCGTTCCGGATTTTCCTCCTGAGAGTGATTGATAAACAGTCCCCCACCTGGAGTGATGAGCTATAATATCCGGTAAAAGTATTAATGCTTACCTTTGTGCTTTTTCATTATTTCAAAAGGACTTAATTTAATAAACTCATATTGCATTTACTAAAGTGTCTATGCATAGTCTGTGAGCTAAATGAATGACAGGGTTAACTCATATTGTATTTGGGCTAATGAGTGACAGAGTTAACTCATACTGTATTTGCCAGAATATTTTTGCCTAGTCAGTGAACTAGTGAGTGATAGGGTTAAAGGAAAAGCGTAAAACTTGGCAATACAATGAGGAAGGCATCTGATGATTCCCTGTGAGGGGAGAGAATCCTTGAGCAGATCCGAGGTATAGGTATTGAGGGGAGACACAAAGAGGTCTATTAGTGGAATCTCCCAGAGCTGGAACAAGCGTTGAATTTTTTGAGGGTCCAGCATCCACTCGTGTGGGTGTGGATGTAGAATCTGGCTTAGCCTGTCGGCCAATTGATTCTGTTCTCCCGGAAGGTAGACTGCATGAAGTTGAATACCTTGGGAAATTGCCCAGTTCCACTGGCGAATGGCCTCTTTGCTCAGGGTTTGAGAGTCTGTCCCTCATTTGTTTATATAAAACATAGCAACCTGGTTGTCGGTCTGCACAAGAAGAGAATGCTCCTTGAGTTGGGGAGAGAAGACTCTGATGGCATTGAAGACTGCTCTGAGCTCTAGAAGACTGATCTGGAGCTGTTTCTTCTGCACAGACCAAAGGCCTTGTGTTGTGAGACCATTGAGATGGGCTCCCCAGCCTAGTTTTGATGCATCAGTGGTTAGGATAGACTGCAGTGTAGACTTCTGAAAAGGTGACCCTTCGGATAGATTCTGTGGTGTGACCCACCACTGAAGATCTGCCTTCATCTGAAGAGTGATGTTGACCAGGTCTGAGAGATGACCTCTGGACTGCTTCCACTGGTGTGTGAGTCCACTGTGACATCCTCATGTGGAGATGAGCATGGGGTACGACATGGACTGTGGAAGCCACATGGCCTAAAAGACGTAGAAATGTTCTGGCAGGAACTGATGTTTGTTGCTGCACCTGTGTGGCTAAGGTCCCTCCAGATACAATCATATCATCCCCCTCCTCGAACACCTTCACTGGTTTCCACTCCACAGCAGAATACCACTACTACAAACCCTCAACTACCAGTCATCCCCCCACCTCCAATCCCTCATCACTCCACTTCTGCTGGACAGACCATGCAGATCCTCCACTATGAACACCTTGACCACCCCCCCCTCAAGCGAGAATAAGAAGTACTCAACAGGCTTGCGCCAGATCCTTCAAACGATATGCTCCCTCACACTGGAACTCCCTCCCTGACCCCTTAAGAAACACCACAGATCTCCCTACCTTCCACATGCTCTTCATGACCCACCTCTTTATCCCACACTTTGAATCCGCCTCCTCTTAATACTCCACTTGGGCTCCACAAAACCCACCTCTTCTCTTCACCCTATACAGAACCCATCTCCTCCTAATCCCCTAATAAATCTCCTAATAAAAAACGAATATGCCTCCCCCCTTCAAAAAAGGGTAGCCTAAAATAAGTGCTGAAATTCTAATTTAGGAAATAAATAGTATGTCGGCCTACAAACGCAATGAGTTTTGAGAGCAGCAATAGTACCTTGAGCTATGTTGAAGAGACGTCGTGACCCCTTCTCCTCCCCACACCCCCAAAATGAAGGCAAAAAGAGCTGGGGAAAAAAGGGCAAAGAAGTGAAAATTGCCGATTTTGGCTATTGAGAGTAGGGAGCAGAACAGAACATCCGGGCGGAGAGGGGAGGGGGCACCATCTCTGAGCCTCATCCAGTGGTATCCGTGCTCCATTGGGAGGTTTTAATCATAAAAGGAAGGTGCCTGCCTTTTCCAGAATATACACATGCAGATGAGAGCAGGTAACCCCCCCCCTCCATATTAGCTTATTTGCGCCTCTATTTGGGTAACTTTAGCAACACCTGTAATCAATGAAATGTGAAGCACCTGCCAGCTGGGACCCACCGTCTCCCTCCCTGGGGTCCCTCTGTGCCTGTCTATCATAAACCATTCTTAAAGGGACCAGGGAAATCCACGTCGAGTCCTGTCACCTGTTTGCCTCCTTGGCTTCTGCTGAACGTCTGGTCCAGAAGTCCTCCGTCCTTTCTCACCTTCCCTTTCCATTTCCCTCCTTGCAGCCCAGTGGAACGACTCCATTAAGGATGTAAAATGCTTCCCTCTTGTGCTTTTGAAGTTTGCAGGAGGAAAGAGCCTGATTTAGTGCTCTGGGGTTTCTGGAGATCCGTTTTCCGTGGTGTCACTGGAGCTCTCCGCAGTTAGGTCAGCATTCAGAACCAAGGTGCTTCCAAAGACAGGGGAGAGGATTTGTTTCTCTCCAGATTTTTTCCAGGACCGAGATAGCTGCAGAAGTGGTCTGCACTGTGAAATGTCTTGGAAAATGGGAAGGGGGGGGGGGGGTTCTTCCAACTGGCAGCACAGATCAGGGTCCTTTTATTTCTCAGTGCAAACTTCAGAGACTAGGTTTCTCCTCAGCTGGCTACCAAGACTATGGGGGGGGGGGGGGAGTTCTCTCTAACAGATTGCACAGTACAGGGGTCTCCCCAGATATTAACCCTGTCTGTACATACCAGGAATCTTCTCAGCTGACTGCAGGGGTTGTAGGCCGGGTCCACCTACAAAGATCTCTAATTTTCACCAAGATTGCCTGGGCACATGGGAGCCGTACACCAGGAAAATAAAAGAATTCAGATCACAGGGGGGCGGAGCCTGATGTCCAGCGGGTAGGACGCTTTGCGTTGAAGCTCCCGAGAGGCCTACTCAGAATCCTGACTTAATACCTATATAAATTTACTATTTCGCTCCGAGCTGACCGGGGCACCTCGGGGGGGATAGCGGCCCATAAACCAGCGCGCTTGGACTTCGGGTCTCCTTCTTCTTCTCACGGAAAACGCTCCAAAACAGAGGTGTCCTCCCCACAGAAGATGGTTCCATTTCGTGAAAACCCCGCAATGCACCTGGAGATTTTGGAGGAAATACGCGGCGTGAAGGAATTGGTGCAGTCCAATGGAGAAGCGCTTCGAGCCATGCGAGAAGACTTTGGAGTGCTCCAGGACCGACTTGAAGGTCTTTCATTACGGCAGGACAATATGGCGGGGGTCCTCGACTCGCACGAGGTGCGCTTGGGCAAACTGGACAAGGCTGAGCGCCAGATACAGAATCTTCAAAAGGAGTTGGAAGATAGCAATAATCGAGCCCGTCGCAACAATGTGAGGCTCCTCGGAATGCCGGAGGGGGTGGAAGCAGGAGATATAAGAGAATTCTTGCTCAAAACTCTTCCCTCCTTGCTGAAGATCACTTTTCACAGAGAACTGGAAATCGATCGAGCACACCGTGTTCCTGCCCGCATGGCGCTCAACCGCACGACCCCCCGGCCTATTATCTTTAGCTTGCTACGATATCAACAAGTGGAACAAATTTTACATGCTGCCCGAGCGAATCATCATTTGGAATTTGAAGGTCGTAAGGTCTCCTTCTTTCCTGATTTGGCAAAACCTACCGTTGACCGTCGGAAGAAACTCCTTGCTCTTCGCCCTCGACTTCAACGGCTACAGGCTCGCTTTGGCCTGTTGTATCCAGCGAAGCTCCGAGTGACTCTCCACAACCAGACCAGGACGTTCGAGGATCCTGATCTACTATCAACATTTTTGGACTCCAAAGAAGCAGAGCAGACGCGCTAATCCCAAATCTGGACTCTTATCTGCCGGCTCTGTCCGCCATTTTGAAGGGCCCGATGCGGCGGTCATAGCCCAGCACAGAAATAGCCTGGACTTTCTTTCTTTCTCTGTATGACTTTTGTCTTTGGTCTCCTATCCCTTCATGATGTGTGCCTCGGTCGGATTCGGAGCACGCACAGTCCTACAGGTTATGTGTTTTTTTCAATTTCGGCCTTCTCTGGGGTTTCTCCCCGCAGACACATGGTCGCCAGTAATTTTGGGGTTTTGCTTCTCCTCTACCGTACTGCGGTTTTCTTTGTTAATGTGGGGCGCTTCATTGTATTATATTAGCTTATTTTTCCTATGTCATGTGTACAGCCAGATACAGTCAGTTTGAGGGACACAGTGAAATTATGTGTGCTATCATGCTCAGAATTTTAACTTTTCTGAATGGCCTTATGTAAAATCTTATTAATCATCGTCAAAGGCATTACTGGTCCACTCAAAGGAAAGAAAATCCTTAGCTATCTTAGTCACGAGCATGTTGATTTGGTGTTTCTTCAGGAAACGCATTACACTCTGCTGAAAACACTGAAACTCAATGCTAGGCCTCACATGGTCGCTGCCTATTCTCCCACCGTTTCCAAATGGTACGGGATAGCCATTCTGGTTAAGAAGTCTTTGCACGCTACTGTACCTGATATTAGCGCTGACATGGAGGGTAGATGGGCCCGTGTACACCTTGAGGTTGGAGATAGTGAATTCACGTGTATTTGCACTATGCCCCGAATGTGGACAACCCTGCTTACTATGCAAGTTTTGCGCAGTTGGCCTCGGCCTCCGCCAATGCTCCATTAATACTTGGTGGCGATTTTACTCAAGTGTTCTCTCAATCTTTTCTTCTCAAACAAGGTGCTCGTTGGTTGGAAGATCCAGTACCGAGCAGACCTGTGTGGCTAGATATAGTAGCGGGCCTTTGCTAACCGATTTCTCTTACCTTACTCCCTGGTATGACTCTCCCATTAGACTCCCACTATCCACCAATGCTTTTCGACACTTTAGGTGCCTTTAATACTCTTATGCAACCTTTCGACTCCCGACTCTGGTCAGTGCAACTTCAGCATTGCATTCGGAGCACTAGAGTACTCCCGCCATCGGCACTCTATGCATTGGGTTTTTTGGGGACTTCCGATCTCTCGGTAGTTCACCGGGTGTAGCATCCAATTTTACTAAACCTTATGTAATGCTATCACTAGAGATACCTCTATAGCGCAGAAAGTATGGGAGAGAGAATTGCATGTGACTTTGACCTCGGAGCAATGGAGCCTTATCTGGAGCAGAGGGACACGGGTTCCCGACCCGCCTCACTCACTCAGACCCTCTTCTTTCTAGCCCACCGGTGTTTTTACACTCCTCACAGATTAGATAAATGGAACACTACTCAGGGTAATGGTTGCTGGACACGTCCTGCGGCCATTGGTTTATTGCTTCATGTTATGCATGACTATCCCGCACTACAGTATTACTGGCGTCGGGTCTGGGGTCGTATTTAGTCTATATCGCACTCTCAGGAGTCCCTTTCTTGGAGGATAGTGGGACTTCGCCCAGTTGCGGGGATCCCCTCTCTCCCAAAATGGCTTATCTCCTTTCGAACTTTATGCTTGGCATTGCTATTTCCCTAATTAAGTAATACTGGGAAATTAGTTCCCATCTGAGCCTCAATGAATGGTGGAATCATGCCTGTCTCTACAGTAAATATGAACAAATACCTCGTCTGTTCGCTTCCTCCGTTCAGACTCCTTCTCATTGGTCTCAACGGAAGATGCTCAATGAATATGTACATTTTGCTAAAAGCTCTCATCTGACTGTCTAACTTTGTATATATCTCTGTCTCATGATCATGCTGTATTGTGGATACTTTTTTGATCGTTTGATGTATAATCACTGTTAATTGGAAGCGCTCACATGCTGATACAAACGGGTAGAGAAGAAGCACCGGGGTGGGGGGTAATGGGTTTACTTTTCCTTATTGTATACTTGTTTTGTCTCTTTTGGTGTGTTGTTTCTTTTGTTTGTTGCAAAATGAAAATAAAAGTTTAAAAAAAAAAAAGAATTCAGATCACAGTCACTTATCAGCAAAATTCCTTTATTCAGTACAAGCAAAAACTGCAAGCACAGATACACAAGTGCCTGTCTGAGGGACCCAGGTGCAGGCAACGTTCTCTGCCTCCAACACAGTGGGGGAAAGAAGGCTGCCCGCTGAAGCTCTATAGGCACTCTCTTATATACGTTCTCTGTCCCAAAGTTCCAGTGAATTCTGCTTGAATTACTGACATCATTTGAAAAAAAACTTGCAAAAAAACCTGTAAGTTCAGAAGGTCAGAAGAACTTCTGCAAGTGCTCTTCCCTCAGGACCCTCCCATGTTTATCACCAAACAACAGTTGGTTGGTATTTCAAGGTCTGCTTAAGGTCCGCTTATCAGCTGGTCACAGCCCCCCCCTGCCTGTGCTGTGTTCATGCCTTTCCATTTCCTGGAACTCCATCTCTTGGCACTGTCTGTTATCTTCAGGGCTCAGAGTATGCTTTCTGGTTGGCCTGTATTTGGTTGGCCTGTATTTCTCCTGTAGTTCTCTGGGCCTATACACTTCGCATGTTCCCGTCCAAAGTGTCTAGTTCCCCAGGCTCTCCCCTATAAGGCTGCAAAATACTCTGCTTCACTAGCCCACATGCATGACTTCTTGTGCCAATCATATGTTACTGTGTATATTTTCAGGCAGGTAAGGGTGCAATCATACAAAGCAAACCTATAGAGCACGCCTGAAATCCACACAAATTATCCCTTCACACTCCATTCATTAATTTATAGACCTCTATCATATCTCCCCTCAGCCGTCTCTTTTCCAGGTTGAAGAGCCCTAACCTTTGTAGCCTCTCTTCATAGGAGTAGCCTTCCATCCCCTTTAACATTTTGGTGGCTCTTCTCTGTACGTTTTCTAATAACGCTATATCCTTTTTAAGATACGGCGACCAGAATTGCACACAATATTCAAGGTGCGGTCTCACCATGGAACGATACAGAGGCATTATAATATCCTTTGTTTTATTTTCTATTCCTTTTCCTATGATACCTAGCATTCTATTTGCTTTCTTGGCCGCTGCTGCACACTGGGCAGAGGGTTTTAACATGTTATCCACAATGACTCCTAAATCTTTTTCCTGGGTGGTGGTTTCCAATGTGGAACCTTGCATCGTGTAACCATAGTGTGGGTTGTTCTTTCCTAGGTGCATAACTTTGCACTTGTCCACATTAAATTTCATCTGCCATTTTGATGCCCAGTCTTCCAATTTATCCAGATCCTCCTGCAGTTTTCCACAGTCCTCTTGGGTTTTAACAAATTTAAACAGTTTTGTGTCGTCTGCAAATTTGATAGCCTCACTAGTTAGTCCCTTTTCCAGGTCATTTATGAATATGTCAAAAAGCAGCGGACCCAGCACAGATCCCTGGGGTACACCACTATTCACCTTTCTCCATTGGGATAATTGGCCACTTAGCCCTACCCTCTGCTTTCTATCTTTTAACCAGTTCCCGATCCACAATAGTACGCTGCCTCCTTTATGCTCAATGCAGCAACCAAATTGTACACAAATAATGTGCGCAAACATGGAGGAATGCGCTGATCGTCATGGAAACATGTGTACATCAGGCATGCATTAGCAGAGATTCTGCGGGGTCCTAGAGGAGCCTGTGCATTAGATGTGCATATCTGGAGTGCCCAGGCCCGATGCTACCATTAGGCGACCTAAGCAGCTGTCTAGAGCGCTGGCCTTCTGGGGGCATCCATTGCCTTCGCTTGCAACCATCTCCGGGGCCAGCAGCGGTGGCAATGAAACTGCGATACAGCATTTACCTAGGGCTCGGGTGCTGCGCCACAGTTTATACAAACCTGAAATCTGCATCAGAGTGGAGTGGAAGCAGCTGATAATAGCAGGCAGGAACCATGACGCAGCATCTGAGCCTTAGGTAAGCGCCGATTCGCAGTTCCTTTGCCATTTCCACCAGGGCTGGCTCCAGAGAGGGGCAACAGCAGTGACAATAGGGGTTGGGGGACTGGCAGGATGGAGGACCCACCTAGAGCACCTCTGATCCTTACACCGGCCCTGGGACTGACAGATGCTAGTTCTGCACATAAATCTATCATGTAGATTCCTGCAGTCAGACTCATTGCCCATCATTGTACAGTCACGACCTCTTCCCTTAGCCCTGCATTTGCCAATGCCCTTCACCTCAGCTCCTCATCCCCCTGCTGTTCTTTTCAACTGACTCATCTCCTTTATACAAAAGAGAAGAAACAGGCAGGAAACCCTCACTAAGGCTAACTACAGAAGGACAAGCTAACTTTCTACTCTCTGAGACCACAAGCTAAAACCCCAGCATTAAAAAACTGCGCTCAGCCTTCAGGTCTATTGCGTGCCTCTTTTCATCTGAGTTCAATAGCTAATTCCTGCATTACAAGTGGATTTAAACGTAGGGTTGCCAACTGGCTCCAGATGCGTCTGACAGGCTTGATCCGGTCCTAGTTTTACCCCATTGCATGCAGGGACTTGTAGTTTTCCATTTCCTATGGAGGTCAATGGAGAAAGTAGAATTAAATGTCTCTGCATGCAATGGGGTAAACCCAGGACTGCATTAAGCCTGTTGGGTGCATCTGGAGCCAGTTGGCAACCCTATTTAAATGAATAGTGCAACAAGGTCTATGTGAGTCTTTACACCCAGTTTTCTTGTGTGTTAAACTCCTTTCCGCACAGATCTGCCATTGTAGCACAGAAAATTGTCACAGAATCCATGCTAAACTCTGATAAGCCTCCCGCATGTCACTGAATTGACCCCATAGGGCACAGAAACTGAAAATAACAGAGACACAGCACAGTGGGCTGAAAATAGTTGAGAGACTGCAGCATAAGGCAGAGAGCACAGAGGATTAAAATGTATCAGAGACTACAGGACAACAAAGAGAGAACAGAACCACAGCACAATGGCTGAAAATAGCTATGAGACTGCACCACAACACAGAGAATCCAGAGAACTAAAAATACCAGAGACTGCTGCAGAACTTCCAAGTTACTCAGTCCAGGAAAAAGATTCTTCTGCTCACTCCTGGTTTTGAAGTCACATCCCAAAGCAGTGTGGGATTTGTAGTGTCTGATTCAATATGATGTTGCAGGTCCCATAATGCACCAGGACTGGGCTGTCAGAAATTCAGCACAGGCCCATTGTCCCTCCTGGAACTGGGTAACTTGGTTGTCTCAGGGCATTGTGGGTAATGGGCTCACTCTGATGATGTCACTGCGCCACAGGCATTCCCTTCGATAATGTGCCTTGCGTTTTCTAACTCTACCGCCCTACTCATGTTTTTTGTGGGGGGAGTCTTGATTCATATTGCGTTTTATTTCATTTCATAATTTTGTTGTTTTCTATTTGTATAGAGCTGATTATTGCAGTTCCCTTTTATTTTCTTCTAATCCCCCCTCGGTATTTGTTACGAGAGGTGAAATATGAAATCAATCAAAAATTTTATTTTACCAGTTTTCTAGACCACCTTATCTTTCAATCAAAGCAGTTTATATTATATAATCACTACAAACATGTACTGGATACATTTCCTTGTCCCCAAAGGGCTCACAGTCTATGCGTACCTGAGGCAATGGGGGGGGGGGGGGGTTAAGTTGCTTGCCCAGGGTGTGCCTATAGGACTAGGAACCCCAGTCTTTCCAGCATGACATTGCTGTCCCCAGAGGGGACTTGAACACCTGGCCTGTAGTACTGTGTCCTAACCACTAGGCCACCCTTCCCTCAATATTCAGAGTTGCCCAGTTCTAGGAGTGAGATTTTTAAGCCAGTCCTGGATTTCTGACAATCTTATGATGCATTATGGGACCTGTAGTACTGACTCCAATGGGTAAAATCAGGGACTGCAAATCTAAAACCAGAAATGGCAAAATATTTCACTCGCGGAACTGGGTAACTTTGCAACTCAGAATCTGTTCTCAATTGGATGAGGCCAAGCCTAGTTGAGCCCTCACTGCCTGCTGGGAAGTAGTTTCCTGCTTTTCTTGGAAAGTCCAGAACTACAGCTCCATGCATTACAATGAGGCAAACTCAGGCCTGGATTAGCATTTTCAGAGTGACCTGGAAAAGAAGGTGCCTCTACACCAGTGGTTCTCAAACCCAGTCCTGGGGGCCCACCAGCCAGTTGGGTTTTCAGGATATCCACAATGAATATACATGAGAGAGATTTGCACGCCTTCTACTTCCAGTATATGTAAATCCCTCTCATGCATATTCATTGTGGATATCCGGAAAACCCGACTGGCTGGTGGGCCCCCAGGACTGGGTTTGAGAACCACTGCTCTACACTAAGGTTGCCAACTGGCTCCAGATTCACCTTACAGGTATGATCCTGTCCTGGGTTTACCCCATTGCATGAAGGGACCTGTAGTTCTGATTATCTCTATTGCACACCATAAGAAAAGCAAGGCTACAAGTCCCTGTATTCAGTGGGATGAACCCAGGACTGGATCAAGCCTGTTAGGCAAATGTGGAGCCAGTTAGGAACCCTATTGTACACACTGTCTCCTTGTGACATGCAGTATCTGGGGCTGAGTCAGAGTCTTTCCTAACATTCATTTCCAAGGCTTTGGTTATTCTTGCCCTAAAGCCATCAGGACCTGTAGCTCTCCCATACCCACTATTCGCATCTGTACATCAGTGCCTGCAGTATATCAACCTCAGATGGAGCTGCCAAGTTGCCTTATTGCAGGAGGGAGATATTAGGCCAGTCCTGGAGTTTTAGTCTTATCCTGATGCATTGTGGATCCTGTGATATCACTGTCAATGGATAGAAATAGGAACTACAAATACCACAGTGCATTGAGATTTAAGCTCAAATTCAGGGCTGGACCAAAAGTATTTCTCTTTGAATGGGGCAACATAGCAGCTCTGGAACTTGCGTTAAATCCTCAGTGTTAGAAAACACTGTGCTCAGCCTTTTGGTCTTCTGCGTACCGCTCTGCATCTGTGATGAATAGCCACTGGGATTTAAATTACCATGAGACTTAAATAAGTCTGCTGTCTGCCCAAGGCTTTGTGTTACAATTAGTTCAGTTGCAGGGCTCATATTTATACAGGGCACCCATGGTAGCACACAGCATTCTGCACAATACCTAGTGCTCTCTATTGCATCAGCCCACAATGTGTGTCTTGGGACCTGTCTCTTTGCAAGTGGATGGGGAGGGGGCTCTGTGCACAACTGAATGGGAAGGGGAAGGAGAATTGTATATCAGAGGGCGGGGCCAGCCTATTCATGAGGTGGGCTAGGCATCTGCCTAAGGCATCAGACTTCTGTAGGCGTCAGGCAATGTGCTTCGACATAGATGGCCCGCCCCACAACCAGCCATGCCACATTTCCCCCATGCTGAGCTGCACTGCTCCCCCGCAGCTCCCCCGGTGGCAAGCAGCTAAGCTCGGCAGCAGCAGTCCATGTGCTTCTGCACATAGCCTGCCATTGCCGCCCACTGCTGGAATCAACAGCAGCAGAGGGGAGAGGGGGCGGCAAGGCCGGGGGCTTCTGCCTACAGCAGAAGAAACCCCAGGACCGGCCCTGTCAGAGAGAGATGGGATTTGGCTCACAACCTTTTCAATAGTAGCTCACGGTAAGTTACACTCAGGTACAGTAGTTATTTTCCTCTCCGGAGAGGGCTCATGACTGAAGATTGTACCTGAGGTACTGTAGAGTTAAGGGACTTGTCAAAAATCTCAAGGAGCAGCAGCGGGATTTGAACCCTGGTTTCCCTTGTTCTCAGCCCAGTGCACTAACCATAGGTGACCTCATATCGTATCAGAAAAAGGGCTGAATATCAGGGGGAATGAGGTATCCTAGAGAGCTGTATATCAGGGGGAATGAGGTATCCTAGAGAGCTGTATATCAGAGGGAACGAGGTATCCTGGAGAGCTGTATATCAGGGGGAATGAGGTATCCTAGAGAGCTGTATATCAGAGGGAACGAGGTATCCTAGAGAGCTGTATATCAGGGGAATGAGGTATCCTAGAGAGCTGTATATCAGGGGGAACGAGGTATCCTAGAGAGCTGTATATCAGAGGGAACGAGGTATCCTAGAGAGCTGTATATCAGGGGGAATGAGGTATCCTAGAGAGCTGTATATCAGAGGGAACGAGGTATCCTAGAGAGCTGTATATCAGGGGGAACGAGGTATCCTAGAGAGCTGTATATCAGAGGGAACGAGGTATCCTAGAGAGCTGTATATCAGAGGGAACGAGGTATCATAGAGAGCTGTATATCAGGGGGAACGAGGTATCCTAGAGAGCTGTATATCAGAGGGAACGAGGTATCCTAGAGAGCTGTATATCAGGGGGAATGAGGTATCCTAGAGAGCTGAATATCAGGGGGAATGAGGTATCCTAGAGAGCTGTATATCAGGGGGAATGAGGTATCCTAGAGAGCTGAATATCAGGGGGAATGAGGTATCCTAGAGAGCTGTATATCAGGGGGAATGAGGTATCCTAGAGAGCTGTATATCAGAGGGAACGAGGTATCCTAGAGAGCTGTATATCAGGGGGAATGAGGTATCCTAGAGAGCTGTATATCAGAGGGAACGAGGTATCCTAGAGAGCTGTATATCAGGGGGAATGAGGTATCCTAGAGAGCTGTATCAGACATAGAACAGGGTGGGCCAAACGAGCCCTGGCCAGATCGGATCCTCACGGGCAGACAGGAGTGTTTGCCATGAATGTGGCGGCCTTTCCCTCCTGCCCATGGGGATCCAATCTCCCAAGGCAAGACTGAAGGAGCCTGCTGTGATAGCAGCTATTCCCTTCTCTTCTGCCTGCAGGAGATAGGAACCTCGTGGGCAGAATAGGCGGGGAGGGCTGTGGGGGGGGGGGGAGGCACTGGGGCAGAGATAGGGTGGATCTTGGGGCGGAGTCAAGGTGGAGCTTGGCCCACCCAATCAAAGAGGTATTCCGTGGATCCTGATATCAGAGAGGGAGCTAGCTGAATAGAAACATAGAAACATGATGGCAGAAAAAGACCATATGACCTATCTAGTCTGCCCTTCCATATCAACTACAATAGTCCCCTTACTCCTTTAGAGATCATCTATGTTGGTCCCCTGCTTTCTTGAATTTAGATACTGTTCTCATCTCTACTACCTCCACTTGGAAACTATTCCACGCATCTACCACTCTTTACGTAAAGAAATATTTCCACACATTACTCTTGAGTCTATCTCCTCTCTCCATCATTCTATGCCCCCTCGTTGCAGAGCTTTCCTTCAAATGAAAGTGGCTCTCCTCCTGTACATCTATGCCATGGAGGTATTTAAATGTTTCTATCATGTCTCCCCTCTCCTGCCTTTCCTCCAAAGTATATATATTGAAATCTTTAAGAATGACTCCATATGACTTATAACAAAGACCACTGACCATTTTGGCAGCCACCCTCTGCACCGACTCCTTCCTGTTTATATCCTTTTGAAGATGTGGTGTCCAGAAATGCACACAATGCTCCAAATAAGGTCTCACCAAAGAGTTATACAGAGGCACTATCACCTCCTTCTTCCTGCTGACCATTCCTCTCCCTATGCACCCAAGCATTCTTCTGGCTTTTGCCATCACCTGTTCTACCTGTTTAGCCACTTTAAGATCATTAGAAACTATCACACCCAGGTCCCACTTCTCTTTCATGGACAGAAGTACTTTACTCCCTATAGTGTAGCTCTCTCTTGGATTTTTGCAGCCCAAATACATACATGATCCTGCATTTTTTAGCATTAAATCTTAGCTGCCAAATTCTCAACCATCCTTCAATCTTAGCTACAGTAGATACCTCCTCATGTTATCTACTCCTTCCTTGGTGTCATCCTTGGTATCCTTCCTTAGTATCATCTGTAAAGAGGCAAACCTTACCTGACAACCCTTCTGCAATATCACTAACAAAAATATTAAAAATAATCTTCACTACACTGCCAGACATTTTAGAGTGGGGGCCTGGTGAACCTTTCATTGGCTTTTGTGGGTCCTTTAAAAATGGTCACAGGATTGAGGCCCCCAGTTTGCAGGATCTAGTAACTTGTGGTGCTCTGGTACCACAGTTTAATGAGTCCTGCAGTAATCGGTTCATGATAAAATTGTCTGGTAATGTGCCCATTTACTACAGCTCAGTACGTTGATCCCTCCGTGGATTGGTGCCTACCAGTGGGGAACGTGTTTCTGATGTCATAGTGGGAGATCATCTCACGTCAGTGATCACCAGTTGGTGTGGTTCAGTATTAGGACTAGGGCTAAACTCCAGTCAAGGTCCAGGACCTCTGGGAGTAGTGTACCTCTTCCAGCAGCTTGGAGACTGAGCATGTCATCTTTTTGATGTCACCAGTACCAATAGAGCGAGATCCACCCACCTCTCTACACTAATTCTCCCAGACATTGAACCTAGAAATAAAAGAGGATGTCACCTAAACACTATCAAATACCCACATGACTACCGCAAATCCAAACAAACCACTAGTGATAGAGCCTTCTCCCACATAGCCCCCACACTGTGGAATGCTCTCCCCGACACACTAACATCCATTAAAGACCTTCAATCGTTTAGAAAACACATCAAAATCCACCTATTCATAGAGCATTTTGGCACAAACAACAACAATCACACTACATAACATTCCCCCCCCCCCACCCCCGTATCATCAGCTTACTCATCCCAATTCCCCCTCACCCCTCTATGAAAGTGAATGGCTTCGCTGTATATTGCACATCCTGTACATAGTTAAACATACCCCCCACCCTAGTTTGATGTTCACCATTATTTAATGTATAATGTAAACTGCCCCTGATCTCAGGAAGGAGTGGTATATAAGTGTATTGAAATAAATAAAATAAATACATTCTGGGCATTTAGCTTGAAAGGTCAATATAAATACAAAATCTAAAAATAAATTGGCATGGTTTTTGTTTCTGCCAGTAGACTGTTCCAGGCAGCCATCAGCCTTTCGGTAAAGCCTTCTCTGGGAATGACAGAAGACGTTCCAGGGTGACCCAGCACAGACTCTGCTAAGTTTCCATTTTCTATTCATGGACTTCAAGTGCACACCAGCATGTTTCTGTTTTAAAGTCATGACGGGTTTCTCTTTCCCTTTCTGTTTTCCCACCTCTCTGGTCTTATTAACTCTTCCTATTTACTGCTTCTGAATTTTCCCTCCTGTCCCTGTATCTCTGATTATGGTCCCTGCTTCTCCTCCTCCTGCCCCTCTGCCCCCCCCCCTTATGTTTTCTGCCACTGCATCTCCCCTCAGCAGTTTTTGAATCTGGTTATTGCCCCTGCTTTTTCCCTTCTGCCCCTGTCTCCCCCTTCAGCAGTCTCTATATCTCTGGTTCTCCATGGACAAGCAGGATGCGTTAGCCACACCTGGTGACGTCCTCCAGGTGGCTCCATAGACGGAAGTGCTCTCTAGAGCTCAGAAGATAAACCTTTCTGAGCATGTGTAGTTAGCCCAATGTCCCTGGCCCGCCCTTAGCCAGGTCAGTCCTTTCTTCTTCCATCTTGCCAGCAAGACAGACTGCATAACTCTCTAAAAAAAAAATAATAATAAAAGAAGATCATCCAGCAAATAGAAGTCATCATCTCTGACTGGGTGACCAGAGAACTGGATCAAGGACACGCGATGGATGTCATCTACCTGGATTTCAGCAAAGCCTTTGATACTGTCCCTCATAGGAGGCTTGTCAATAAACTCAGTAGTTTGAGGATGGGTCCCAAGGTGGTAAACTGGATCAGAAATTGGTTGACTGACAGACGACAGATGGTGATGGTAAATGGAGCTCACTTGGATGAAAGGAAGGTGATTAGCGGGGTGCCGCAGGGTTTGGTCCTGGGCCCGGCACTGTTCAATGTATTTGTGAGTGATATTGCTAAAGGACTGAATGGAAAAGTCTGTCTTTTTGCAGATGACACGAAAATTTCCAACAGAGTGGACTCCCCCGAGGGAGTGCTGAACATGAGGAGGGATTTGCAAAAGCTGGAGGAATGGTCTGATGCTTGGCAATTGAGATTTAATGCGAAGCAGTGCAGTGTCATGCACTTGGGTAGCAGAAATCCAAAGGAAATGTACACGATAGGGGGCGAGAGGTTGGTGTGCACGGAGCAGGAGAAAGACCTCGGTGTGATTATTTCTGTAGATCTCAAGGTGGCAAAACAGTACGACAAGGCGGTGGCAAAAGCCAGGAGGATGTTAGGTTGCATACGAAGAGGAATTACCAGCAGAAAGGAAGGGGTACTAATGCCACTGTATAAGTCACTGGTGAGGCCTCACTTGGAATACTGTGTTCAGTTTTGGAGACCATATCTTGCAGAGGATGTGAAAAGAATGGAAGCTGTTCAGAGGAAGGCAACTAAAATGATTTGGAGCCTGCGTCAGAAGCTTAATGAGGAGAGACTTGAAGACCTAAATATGTACACTTTGGAGGAGAGGGGGGATAGGGGAGATATGATTCAGACCTTTGAATACTTAAAGAGAAATAATGAACAAACAAATCTCTTCCAGAGACGGGGAAGCTGTAAAACTAGAGGGCATAACATGAAGCTGCAAGGTGGTAAATTGAAAGGCAATGTCAGGAAATACTTTTTTACTGAAAGGGTGGTGGATGCTTGGAATGCCCTCCCGATGGAAGTGGTGGGGCAAACACAGTGACGGAATTCAAAGTGGCCTGGGACAGACACAGTGGATCACTTTACAGGAACAAGATTAAATCTAAATAAACGGAACCATCTAATTTCTCAACAAATAGGGGTGTCCTACATGGAGCAATGGGGGGAGGAGCGGTGGGTTCACCCCTAAACAAACAAAGAAACAAAGATATGGGGAGGGGTGCACCTGCTCCTGGTGGGTGCACCACTAAGCAAAGACATGGGTAGGGGTGCACCTACTCCTGCCATATTGCTGGGCAGACTAGATGGACCACGCTGGTCTTTATCTGCCGTCATTTACTCTGTTACTATGTTACACCGGGGCTTAAAAAATGCCCACAATGTGGGAGAAAAATGAACAGCACGGACACACATGACCAGTGCGTCTGGTCTCTAGGAGCCAGCCACCAGGTAGAGGATTGCACTCACTGCTCAAGAATGTCTCCCAGAGCCCAAAAATCGAGGAGCCATGCTCTGAAGAACTACCTGGTCGCAACAAACCAGTATACCGCAACGAATCAGCCTGCTCCGGGACCATCCTTTACCTCATAGCATGCTCCAGGACCGCCCACCAACCACGTGCTGCCCGCACCAGCCTGGGATGTGCCCCGCAGGGCCTCCATCCCCGACCATCTGACTGAAGAAATGCACACAGCATCCGTAGCAGCTCTTGCTTCCGCGGCATCACTCACAACCTTTGCGGCCGGGCCCTGATAAATTTATTTATTTATTTATTTATTAGTGCTTATTTACCGCTTTTCGTGAATCAAAGCGGTTTACAGAGAGCTCAAGGATTGGACATTACATTAAATAAAAAATATATGTAACATCTTAACAGGGAGTGAAAGGGGAAAAGGGACGAATTAACTTAAATCAGCAACAGGCTTTTGGATCCTCATTGTTTCTATGCCATCATGGTGCCGACAATGTGGCTGCACCTGACTCCACCCATCAGAATTCAATTGGCCCACACCGCGGAAGTAGCCGGGATAGGATTGGCTGTCACCATGGGAGCAAGGGGAACTCCCGCCGATGTCACCGCACCGACGGAGGGACTCCCTAGTGGCGCGATGGAGCCGACCCGAGCCTCATCCTCAGCACAGCATGGAAGTCTCCACATTGACCAGCAGCAGACCGCAGCAGAAGCCACGGCAGACGCAGTGATTGCAGGCAAAGCAGTAGCAATAGCAATGGCAGCAGGGGCAGGAGGCAGCACAAACAGAGGAAGCACAGGGCTCCAGTTTACTCTAGCTCTTCCTCTCGAGCTCTGCCAGCAGACACCACAGGAGGTGCTCTTGTCTGGACTAGGTGAGCGCAGACAACACTGCAGCTCCTTACTCGCTTAGCGGAGCAGAACACAACCCCATCGGCATCCCCGACCACTGCAGATCTTCTGTGCCTGGCTCACCTTGATCCAGCTGTTCCAAGTCCTGCCCAGGCACCCTCCGATGATCTCCAGACAAAGGAGAGTGGAGAGGATGAGATGGAAGCAGTCACACTGGGCTCCATCTCCACAGGGGGCACCCTTGCTGACGACACCACCCCCAGCTCTGGACACTGAGGAGCAACCAAACCAACAGCCTCCCCCTGAGGACCTTACCTACCCAAAGTTCCTGAGGAAGATAACGGCAGCTTTGGCCCTGGCCCTTACGAACACATCCGAGCTAAAGAAGCCTAAGGTATTTAAGCATCTCAATGCACCAAAACCGACAGTGATCCTACCCATCCACCAGAGGCTACGGGACAACCAGGTAAAACTGGCAGATGCCCACCTCGGGCCATGCCTGCTCCAGAAAACTGAAAGCCAAGTACCAGGTCCAGCCAACGCCAGGATTCATCAAAGCGCATCTTCCCCACCAGTCCATTGACGTATTCTCAGCCCTGAAAAGAGTAAAATCCTTGCAAACACATGCCAACAACTCGCCAGGTCAGGACCCCAAGCTCCTGGATAACATTGGGAAGAATGTCTTTCAAGAGACCATGCTCAATGCCAGGATTGCGGTGCATCAATTCCAGCAGGTCCTGTTACAGGACATCCTGATAGTGAAGCTAAGGAGCTCTATCTTGGCCCCACCAAAGGAGTTCAAGGCAACAGCCTCTGCCATCCTCATGAGCATGGCCTTCGACACCTTTAACACGGCCATCAGGACCGCCGGCACTGCAATCTCCACCAGGTGATGGGCATGGCTAAGGGCCTCCAGGCTACAAGAGGACACCCATAACTGGATTGCAGACGCATCCTGCATGGGCCAATCCCTCTTCAGCAACAAAGTCAATGACACAGTGAACGACTTGAGGGAGCACTGCACCACCTTGCAGACGCTGGCAGAGAATGGACTCGAGCACCATTTCAACTCCCAGAAGGGCAGCTACCACCACAAATCTTACTACCTCTCCAAGAGATACAGCTCCAACCACAAGAGCAGGCCTCATGATATAAGCAGCATTCCTACCAAGCCCCTCCACAACAGAGGCAACACCAGAGGGAGCACAAACAAAAGAAGCAAATGACCCCTCATGCCGTAAAGAACACTCCTTCCTTTTGACAAACAGTGTCACGCCACACTCCCTGTGGGGAGATGCCTGTCGGCCTTTCTGCTTGCTTGGGAATACATCACAACCAACAAATGGGTCCTCAAAATCATCCAGGAGAGATACCGCATCCGTTTCTCTTCTCCACCCTGTTAGTGAGACACCATAACACCTAGTCTCCCCTATGACAGCAGAACTGATAAATCAGTTGGCGTCTCAAACAATAGAGCAGATGTCAGCAGACAAAGTCAACACTGGTTTCTACTCTAAGTACTTCCTCATTCCCAAGAAATCGGGGAGGGGGGGTATGCCCCATCCTGGATATCCGCAAATTGAACAGATTCATAACCAAGGAGAAGTTCCGGTTGTACATCCTCCCGCTTATACAGACTGGGGACTGGCTAGCCTCCCTGGACCTACAGGACGCCTACACACATGTTCCAATACACAGGACTTACAGAAAACATCTCCTCTTCCATTTGCTGGGTCATAACTACCAATCCTGGCCTGTCTCCAGCCCCACGTATCTTCACAAAATACATGGCCATAGTGGCAAGGCACCTCTGTAAACAGGGCATCCATGTTTTCCCATACCTAGACAATTGGTTCCTCTCTGCGTCTTCAACTCAAGAGACCCAGACAGCAGTGCAGAAGACCATGGCCCTGCTATCCACCCTAGGGTTCTTGGTGAACCACCCCAAGTTGCAGCTGCAACCCTCCCACTGTCTGGAGTTCATTGGGGCAATCATCAACACCTATGCCTCAAAAGCCTTCCTTCCAGCACAGAGAGTGAACAAGATCACCTCGCTAGCACGGGACCGCTCCTCTACCAAGCAGATCACCGCACGGTCCATCCTGTGCCTCCTGGGGCACATGGCGGCATCGACACCAGTCCTTCCCCTGGTGAGACTGCATATGCACAACCTCCCGTGGCATCTACACACGCACTGGAGACAGCACTCCCAATCCCTTGCCATGCGCATCCCTCTAGATTCACAGGCCCAGAAGAGCCTCTGCTAGTGGACCATCCTCGACAACCTTGCGGAAGGCAAGGACCTCTGCCAACCCAACCATCACATTGTGGTGACCATGGATGCATCCACCGCAGGGTGGGGAGCCCACCTGCTGCAATTCAACACCCAAGGAGCATGGATTATGAAAGAGAGGTCTCTCCACATCAACCTACTCGAATTGAGGGCCATCAGATACGCGCTGAAGGCCTTCCAAATGCACCTAGGGGGGGAAACAGTTTTGATCCAGACAGACAATCAAGTAGCCATGTTCTTTCCCTCTGACAAGAACCCCTCACAAACAGGTCACTTCCGCTCTCCAGTGATTGCCAGCTACGAGTCTCCTACCTCCCAGGCGAGCAGAACACCGTGGCGGACAGATTAAGCAGCCAGCTGGAGCCCCATGAGTGGACCTTGCACCCGGGTGTCGCCGACTCCATCTTCCAGTGCTGGAGGACACCACAGCTTGATATGTTTGCCACAGAACAGAACGCGAAGTGTCACCTCTTCTGCTTGAAGTGCCCATCCTCCAAGAGCATAGCCGTGGATACATTTGATGCATACTGGGGGGAGTGCTCACTAATGTACGCCTTTCCCCCATCCCACTGATACCAACAACCCTGCAACAGATCATCAGGGACAGAACACAGGCCATCCTGAACACACCCCACTGGCCCTGCCAGATGTGGTTCCCCCTCCTACTCCACCTCACCCAGGAACCGCCAATGCAGCTTCCCCTCATACCAGACTTCTTCACCCAGAACAATGGGAACATGCTACATCCCAACCTGCAGGCCCTCAAACTGACAGCCTGGAGATTGAGCGGCTGACTTTCTCATCCCTCAACTTGCCCAGGGAGGTGCAGCATGTCATCCTCATGGCCAGAAGACCATCCATGAGGAAATCCGACAGACTCAATTGGAAGCATTTCAGCATCTGGTGTGCATCTTATGGGCTCAATCCAACCACCTGCCAGATCACGCAGGTCCTTCGATACCTTACTTCCCTTTCTGGGCTTGGCCTGAAAACTCAATCCATCAGGGTTCACCTCTCAGCTATAGCGGCCTTCCATGACCGCGCAGACGATGCTAGCAACAGTTCCATTGCCACACTGCCACTTGTCATCTGCTTCATGAAAGGCCTGGAGAACCTGAGGCCCCCAGTCCGTCCACCAATACCGCCCTGGGACCTCAAAGTTGTCCTCCAAAAGCTGACACAGGAACCCTTCGAACTGCTGCAATCAATGCCTCTAAAGTATGCATCATGGAAAACACACTTCCTGGTCGCAATCACATCTGCCAGGAGAATCAGCAAGCTG
The DNA here is from genome assembly GCA_033557465.1 of Ichthyophis bannanicus. NCBI lineage: Eukaryota > Metazoa > Chordata > Amphibia > Gymnophiona > Ichthyophiidae > Ichthyophis > Ichthyophis bannanicus. The sequence continues at coordinate 79,275,095 of CM066051.1, read as the reverse complement.
CAGGTCCTCATGGCTCACTCACCATACATGCAGCTTCATCACGACCATGCCTCCCTTTGCACCCACCCTAAGTTCATTCCGAAGGTGGCATCGGCCTTCTACATCAACCAATCTATAAAACTGCCCACATTCTACCCAAAGCCTCATACCTCCTTGGAAGAACGGAGGCTGCACACCCTCGACTGCGTCAGGGCCCCATGCACATACATCCGCAGAATGGAGCCCCTGCGACAAGGGACTCAACTCTTCGTATCCTTCAACCCCAACAGGCCGGGAAGGACCATCACAAAAAGGACCCTCTCACAGAGGATATCAGACTGTGTTGCCTACTGCCATAACAAGGCAGGCACGCAGACGGGGACCAAAGTTGGAGCGCACCAGCACCGGGCGCTGGCCACCACCATCACCAACCTGCACTGAGTGCCAATGACAGACATCTGCAAGGCCGCCACCTGGTCCTCAGCACATACCTTCCAGAGACACTACTGCCTAGACCTCGAAGCACAGGCAGACAGTTCCTTTGGCCGGATGGTCCTCACCGCAGCCACCACTAGGACAGAGCACGCGGGGGACACACCAACCACAAAATGACATTCTGCACTAGCCACAGGACTCCACTTCTGGATGGCAGCCGCCGACCGCAACCAAGTTACTGTACATTGTTCCAATACCATATCGCACAATGTTGTTTGCACATACCCTGATGACAATTAACTACACCTGCACTGACAGTAACAGTTGCACTGCCTGCATGGTTGCACTATGTTCCGATACGTTTGCACTATGTTCTGGCAAAGGTTTTGCACTATGTTTTAGCTGGGCTGGATGCTGCTGTTCAGTACCCCCGGCTGTTATTGCCTGTGACAACAAAAACTAGAAACCACAGTACAACACTGAGGTCTGTTGTCCACAAGGTAACTGACCCCACGACCAGTCACCGCCTCCCTCTCCACCACAGCATGCGCACAAAGCACAGCTAGGGAGGCACCAGGTGTGTCTGACGCATCCTGCTTGTCCATGGAGAAAGCAAGGTTACTTACCTGTAACGGGGATTCTCCGTGGACAGCAGAATAAGAAATTGTAATAAAATTGTAGTAAAATAAATAAGTCAGCCATACGAACCCGTCCACCTTCCCTGGACGAGGTTGACCTCGACCCAGCACGCCAGCCTAGCCAAAGAGGCATAGCTTGGGACACTGACCTGGCTAGAGGCGGGCCGGGCAGGTTGGGCTACCTATACATGCTCAGAAAGATTTACTTTTCTGAGCTCTGGAGAGCACTTCCATCTATGGCGCCACCTGGGGGACACCACCAGGTGTGACTGACTTATCCTGCTGTCCACGGAGAACCCCCGTTACAGGTAAGTAACCTCGCTTTATTGCCCCTGCTTTTCTCAGAGTTGCCATGTTACCCAGTTCCAGGAGTGAGATTGTTTGCCATTGCATACACAGTTCTGGTTGTAAATTTGCATTATAATGCAGTATGGGATTTGTTGTTTCTGATTTTACTCATTGGAATCAGTGTCTCAGGTCACTTAATGCATCAGAATGAGACTGTCAGAAATCCAGGACTGGCTTAAAATCTCACTCCTGGAAATGGGCAACTTGGCAACTCTGTTTTCTCCACTTGCCCTTCCCCTCCCCCTCCCCAGCGGTTCTTATGTTTCGTCTCCTGCGCTCTCTCTTGTGTCAGAGCTCTTGTCACTATATGTAGTCACGGTCACATGCCTCTCTGACTCAGCTTTGCCTGTTCAGGTTCTGTAATCCACACACACCTCAGTCTTACTCTCTGTTTATGGGGTGAGGATTGTATCATCTCCTTAGCAATCCCATGAAAGGAAACTTTTCTTCTTTCTTAATGCCAGTGCAACAGGAGACAGATCTGCCCTTTCCTCGGGCTGGGTCTGAATGTGCTTGCGTGCATGTGTGTGGCGTTCAGAGCCGTACCAAGGGCTGTGTGACGGGTGCGGCCGCACAGGGCGCAAGCACAGAAAGGGGTGCTGATATTATCACTGGGCTTCCAGGAAGCTCAAAAAGAGTGAGTTACTGAACGTGTCTGGGTGAGAGGGCACCAGATTCGTTAGTCACACAGGGCACATTTCCAGCTTGGTACGGTCCTGGTAGCATTAAAGGACACCTGTCACTGACTCGTGTATATCTATGTGCAGTATTAAGAGAGACCTACCACTGATGCCTGTCTCTGCATGTGTGAAAGCCGGGGTCTCTCAATTTGCCACTCGTTGGTCCCTTCCAATCATCCTATTCCAATGCCAGAGCTACTAAGTTTCCCAGTTGCAGGAGGGAATACTTTCTAGACAGAAATCCAGGACTGGCTTTCATCTCCCTTCTGGAAATGGGTAACTTGGCAGTTCTGTAACCTTGTACTCCGTTGCTGGGCTAGTGGGGGGATTCAGCAAAAGAGGAACAAGACAAACAAGGGCAGGAGAGGGCAGTGAGACCTTCCAGTTCCTGTTTTACAGGGAGCCGCCCCGACCTGTCATTCTTCAGTGTGTGTCCTGCATATATTGGGGAGGCTGTCTGTCACCTCTCTGTTCCTTTCCTTCTTCAGCCAGGGAGGCAATCCCCAGCTCTGCATATGGGTATCAATGAGCAGACAGTCTCTGGTAAAGCTCCTCTCTTCTATACAGAAGGAGTTCAGGGTCAGGTGTCTCCCCCTCCCCCTCAGAAAAGGATGTGACTGCTAAGAAAAATGTGAACTTTGTATCATGTGGTGCTGCAGAGCGGCAGTGGAACAAGACGTTCCGGATGTGTTTTATTTCTAGAGCAGATGATGTTGATATTAGTCTGTCTTCAGATGAGAACACATCCTGAGCTTTCCAAGCCATGTTCTATGTGCAGTAATGGTGCAGAAGAAACAGTCAATATTCTTTAATCAGGAAACAGAGCCAAGCCAGGAAATGTATCCCAGGGCAGCACACGCAAGAAGTGATATATATATTTTTTAAATTATATATTATTTATTTTAGTGAATTTATTACTTACTAGTGCACAGAAATAGTGCACAGTGGGGTACAGCAAAAACCAAAGAAGAACACAGCATTTTTGTGACCTTTAAATGCCAGCATCTTCGAGGTGAAAAAACTAAAATCCAAAAATAAAAGGGAATTTCCTTTAACGATGTCTGCATGCCATCGGCACTGTTTGGTCCTGACAAACCCTTGCAAAACTCCACCCTAGAATGACGCACGTGTATCTGTGTGCATGAGTGAAAGACTACATGAGGGTGTCAGCGTTGCCAGCTTACCCAGTTCCAGGAGTGAGACGTTTTGCTAGTTCTGGTTTTACATTTGGACTGCAGTGCAGGATGGTACTTGCAGTCTCTGATTTTATCCTTTGGAATCTGTGCTGCAGGTTTTAGAATGCATCAGGATGAGATTGTCAGAAATCCAGAACTGGCTTAAAAATCTCACCTCTGGAACTAGGTATTGCCCCTTTTCCCCTCCTGACCCCTCAGCATTTCCTGTGCATGACTATGTTTGTGTGCTTAATCATCTGCATGTATGTGCGTGTCTCTATTCCTATGCAGGGAGTGCTGTAGCAGAGTTGCCAAGTTAACCAGTTCCAGGAGTGAGATTTTAAGCCAGTCCTGGATTTCTGAGAAGCTCATTCTGATGCATTCTGGGACTTGCAGTACTGATACCAATGGGTAAAATCAGGGACTACAAATACCCTACTGCACTGTAATGCAAATTTAAAACCAGAACTGGCACAAAATCTAACTCCTGGAACAGGGTAACTTGGCAACTCTGGTCTAGAAACATGAGCGTGTTTGTATCTGCGTTGGGAGGCTGTTGTGTTTGGTCTCTGTGTATATGAGTGTTTGTGTGCACCAGTGTTTCTGTTGGCTGTAATTCAGCGTGTGTGTGAATGTGGGGGGATGGTACATGGCCATTTGACCATATGAGTGCTTACACCCCAAATGGGGTCACATCATCAGTGGATGGGCTCACAGAAACATGGTCATTTCCCCTTCTCTCTGGAATTTAACTGTGACCTATGCCAAGTCATCAGTCAGCATGTGGCCCGTGAGCCAGTGAACATTCATTGCCCCTCACCCTCTCCTGGGTAAGCTTCCTGTTAGACTGGAAATCCATGCGGAGCACTGGGGTCTGTAAGCACACCCTGACACAAGGGTCCCTGTGCTGACTGCTGCTGTCCGTACTGAGCACTGGGGTCTGTAAGCACACCCTGACACAAGGGACCCTGTGCTGACTGCTGCTGCCTGTGCTGAGCACTGGGGTCTGTAAGCACACCCTGACACAAGGGACCCTGTGCTGACTGCTGCTGCCTGTTCTAAACACTGGGGTCTGTAAGCACACGCTGACACAAGGGACCCTGTGCTGACTGCTGCTGCCCGTGCAGAGCACTGGGGTCTGTAAGCACACCCTGACACAAGGGACCCTGTGCTGGCTGCTGCTGCCTGTGCAGAGCACTGGGGTCTGTAAGCACATGCCGACACAAGGGACCCTGTGCTGACTGCTGCTGCCCATGCGGAGCACTGGGGTCTGTAAGCACACGCTGACAAAAGGGACCCTGTGCTGACTGCTGCTGCCTGTTCTAAGCACTGGGGTCTGTAAGCACATGCTGACACAAGGGACCCTGTGCTGACTGCTGCTGCCCGTGATGAGCATCGGGGTCTGTAAGCACACCCTGACACAAGGGACCCTGTGCTGACTGCTGCTGCCTGTGCTGAGCACTGGGGTCTGTAAGCACACCCTGACACAAGGGACCCTGTGCTGACTGCTGCTGCCTGTTCTAAGCACTGGGGTCTGTAAGCGCATGCTGACACAAGGGACCCTGTGCTGACTGCTGCTGCCCGTGCTGAGCACTGGGGTCTGTAAGCACACCCTGACACAAGGGACCCTGTGCTGACTGCTGCTGCCCGTGATGAGCACTGGGGTCTGTAAGCACACCCTGACACAAGGGACCCTGTGCTGACTGCTGCTGCCCATACGGAGCACTGGGGTCTGTAAGCACACCCTGACACAAGGGACCCTATGCTGACTGCTGCTGCCCGTGCTGAGCACCGGGGTCTGTAAGCACACCCTGACACAAGGGACCCTGTGCTGACTGCTGCTGCCTGTGCTGAGCACTGGGGTCTGTAAGCACACCCTGACACAAGGGACCCTGTGCTGACTGCTGCTGCCTGTTCTAAGCACTGGGGTCTGTAAGCACACGATGACACAAGGGACCCTGTGCTGACTGCTGCTGCCTGTGCTGAGCACTGGGGTCTGTAAGCACACCCTGACACAAGGGACCCTATGCTGACTGCTGCTGCCCATACGGAGCACTGGGGTCTGTAAGCACATGCTGACACAAGGGACCCTGTGCTGACTGCTGCTGCCCGTGCTGAGCACTGGGGTCTGTAAGCACACCCTGACACAAGGGACCCTGTGCTGACTGCTGCTGCCCGTGATGAGCACTGGGGTCTGTAAGCACACCCTGACACAAGGGACCCTGTGCTGACTGCTGCTGCCCATACGGAGCACTGGGGTCTGTAAGCACATGCTGACACAAGGGACCCTGTGCTGACTGCTGCTGCCTGTGCTGAGCACTGGGGTCTGTAAGCACACGCTGACACAAGGGACCCTGTGCTGACTGCTGCTGCCTGTTCTAAGCACTGGGGTCTGTAAGCACACGCTGACACAAGGGACCCTGTGCTGACTGCTGCTGCCCGTGCTGAGCACTGGGGTCTGTAAGCACACACTGACACAAGGGACCCTGTGCTGACTGCTGCTGCCTGTTCTAAGCACTGGGGTCTGTAAGCACATGCTGACACAAGGGACCCTGTGCTGACTGCTGCTGACCGTGCTGAGCACTGGGGTCTGTAAGCACACCCTGACACAAGGGACCCTGTGCTGACTGTTGCTGTTGCTGTTGCCTTCCTGCTTTAGATGAGTGAAGGGAGGGGAAGGAGGCTGGAGATCTGCCAGTTTGATATCATCATCATCTGGGGTCATGTGAATTTTCATTTGTTAATTTGGGGTCATACAGGATGTTTGGAAAGCATTGGCTTACATAAATGTCTCTGTGCTCAGTGCGGGGAACATCTGTGTGTTTGTGTGTGGGCAGAGGAGTTTTGTATATGAGTGTGTGTCTGTGTCTCTTTCCTTTAGTGCCTGTTCGGTAGTGGAGGGGGAAAGAGGGATTTGTGAGTAAGGGGAAGAACCAGGGATCCCTAGAGGTAAGGTGATCGCAATTGCTGCACGCAGAATTCCATAAAGACCAGTTTGTACTGTCCATGCCAGTAAGATATGAGGAAGGAGGGTGAAGGGGGAGCCCAGGCTATTTACGTAATTCAGCAGCCAGTGACTCAAAGCCTGGGAGATTTCCCATGGGGTTGGGTAACTCCAGTGATTATAAAAGCATACCAGCGTCTAACACTTCTCACTTCTGCAACCAAGAGTTTAGTTATCCTCTCCTGAGCCGGACTGCATTTCACCCTCAAAGGATCCGAAGGTCAACTGCTTTTTTCTGACTGGATGTTCATGTTTTAGTGCTGAGCTAGTGACCATGGTGGCTTTGGCTACATCTTTGCTGCCCGTGGATCTTACAGTTGGCACCGGGTTGTTGTGCTCATCCTGTGGCTTCCTGCTCCTCCAGCCTACACAGACGGAGTGTGGACACCGCTATTGTGCTGGTTGTGTCACAAAGCTGCTCAGGTGAGATGGGAGGGGAGGAGGGCAAAGGGTGGAAATGGGTGAGCGGTGGACGAAGAATGTTGAAGGGAGCCGCTTCTCATGTGAAAAGTTTAACCGCACAAAATGTCTGCCGATTTTCAATGTGAAAGGAGCATTTGTTAGTGCAAAATTTGCTGTATTTTTCCGAGAAATGCAAACTTCTCTTCCCCCACTAGACAAAATTACCAGGGCTTTATATGCAAAGTAGGGGCCTTTTCTCACACGAATGACACCTGGCTTCAGCCAGCTCTCAGACCAGACAATGTTTTGCAGATTTTCATGAGGGCAGCCGCTTCGTTTCACACTTTTCTTGTGGTATTCCATGAAGCGCTAAATTCACTCTTTATCCTGCAATGTCTCCCACATGCCTAAAGTGTGCTTTATATGCCAAAAATGTCTATTATAAAACGGCGCAAGAGTATAGACATGTAAAGCGCACAGTACATGTGCACATTTCTACCTTCCAAGCAGGTGTAAATTTGTGTGCTCCTGAGGGTCTTGGTATTTTATTTATTTAACAGGTTTTTTTATACAGCTTTATTATTTCAATCAAAGCGGTTTACATTGTAACTTAAACTTGGCATAATGTGCTTTAAACAGGGATGTTGATAACTTGGATTTTTCTGAGGCAGTAGAGGGTTAAGTGACTTGCCCAAGGCCACTGGGAGTGCTAAGGGGAACTAAACCCTAGTTTCCAAGCCAGTGCTCTAACCATTAGGCCACTCCAGGGGCCTATTTTAAAAAGGTGCATAAGTTCCTTTGTTGCCTTTATGAAAGAGGCACATCATATTATGAATTACCCCCACATGGTGAAATTTGGTTCCTGATGGGTGCTGGGTTGGTGTCCTTCCCCCTTTCCTTGTCCTCTAGAAACAGGGCTGGGGCAGGTTTGCAGGGGTGGCAGCATGACACCTGCGTGATTTCCCCCTTTGTCTCCTTGCAGGAACGGGAAGGAAGCCGTTTGCTCTGTGTGTCAGGAACGACTTTCCCCTAAGCAGGTGAGTCTTGGGAAGGGATGGGGCTCTGCTTCCACCCTCTCCTCTTTAAAATCAAGAAAAGAACTGGGCCTGTCCTAGATCAAACTCTACCTACCTCACTTCCTAACCAGGCCCTGGTGGCTGCCATCTTGAATGACATCATAAATGGCCCGAGTGATGTCAGCAATGATATTTGGGTGGCCATAAGTCATGGACCTCAGACACCTTGGGCTTGCAGGTAACCAAGAGAGAAAGGAAGGGGAGCAAGACACACAGACAGAAAGAGAAAGATGGAGGGAGAGAGGTGAGGAAAAAGAGAGGGGAATGGACACAGAGAGCATGAGCTGAATATACAAGGTAACCAAGGCTATATAGATGATCCGTAGCAGTAGCAGTAATCCACGGAACCACCTCTGACAGCAGTGGCCTGGTCCTTGGGAAATTTCTGTGGAAAGAGGCCAAGAGACAAAATTAAAAAAAAAAAACCTCTTTCCCTCCCACCCCTCCCCCTGGCGAAATTATTACATAAAATCGCAACCAGATAGGGCTGAGAATCACAGCAAAGAATGAGGAAGTGAAACAGGGACCAGCTACCCGTAAGCCTGGATCAGCAGGGACTGAGGACGGTCCCTAAGTAATAAAAGCAGGAACTACAACTTCCAGCATGCACCGAGATGGAGGGTCTAAATCCTGTCTCTGATGACCTAGAGCCATCTGGTCAAGGACCAAAGGAATAGGAGAAAGGCAGGGAGGGGGGAGTATCACCATCAGCCTCTAATTCTCAGTTTATTCTTTTCTCCCTCTTCAGTTCTACAGGGACCGGGCAGCTGAGAATGACACACTTGTGACAGAGGTCCGTTGCCCCAATACTGGATGCTCCTGGACTGGAATCCTCAAACTTTACCTGGTAAGTGCTCCTGGACGTTTTCAGACCCTGAGCATCCCGCTGCATTGCCGCCATAGAAACAGTTTCCGTAGGCGCGTTCTCGACCTTCAAGTTTTGGTCAATTTGGTCTCCTCCTCCTCTTCCTGGCTTAGGAATCCCATCAGTCAGAGTGTAGCTGCGTTGCCACCGAACCCTGTCCAAACTCTGCCCTGGGGTGCAAGTTCACGGCAACGGATGAGAAGAGTCTCGGGAGACACCTTGCCGAGGAGTGTCCGTGGAGAATGATATTATGCACTCGCTGTGCTACCTCAATCCCCTTCAGCTTGTTACAGGTATGACTGAGGGTAGGGGCTCTATGGGGGGGGGCACATCCACTCTAGCACTTCCTTCCTTCCCTCCTCCTCTGACCTCTGGAAATCCAGGAGGGAGGGAGGAATTAAAGCAAAGGCTGTGGTGCGCTAGCTCAGATCCTTCAGAAACATAAACGTTGCCTGTTCCTTGCCTCTGCTGGTCTTATTCCAAGGTCTCCTTTCTTTTTGTCCTTGTCTATTTTCGGATAAATATAAGGCTGGGAGGGACCTCATGGGGTTATCTAAAGCTTAATGGGCCGGTAGTCGTACAGCTTTATGTGAATATACGATTTGTATAGAATGTAATAAGAATATTCAGCAGAGATAAACATGTAAGTGCCGCTTTTCTGTCAAAAGTTATATCTGCTATTTGTGTGGTGGCTATTATGCATGTAACATGTGGATCTGCTTCAGGGCTACAGGTTTCCGTCTTTGCTCAAATCAACGTTTAACATGATGTGCAACTGCCGTTAAATGCTGGGGGGTGTCTAACACTGTGTTGCTTTCCCGTAGGATCATCTCTGCAGTGTACCAGAAAGGAAAGACCTCCCCTGCAGCTCTCTCAGCTCAAGGTCAACGAAGGTCAAATCAGAGGTAAGGGGAAAGGAGACAGACAGTGGGAGGGAGAAGAGAAAAGGGCAAAGAGGCTGCAGAAAGGAGAAGGACAAACCGCTAACAGACTGTTTCTACTTTGCAGTTCCCATCCCTGGAGTCTGGGTACAAGACGGGAAACTATGGCAGGGTCTCGATATCCTGCCCGTTCCAGGAGGCTGGGTGCCACAAAGAGGTCATTATGAAGTCTTTTCTTATTCTTAATCTTGTTGTCACATGTCCTGCTCCAGATTTGGGAGGGCTGTTCTGCGAACTGGGGAGTGGGCCCCTTCACCTCCTCAGCTGGGAGAAGTTGAGCCAGGCCTGGTTTTACCCCTGTTATGTCTGTGGACTTTTTAGAGAAAACTGGAAGCACAGGTCCAAAGTAAGGTAAAAAAAAACCCCAAAACAAACATTAATATGTTTGAAAGGCTTTTATTCCTCCCTCAAAGTCAGATCATGGCAGTGATGGCAGACCACCAACCACAGGACACAGTAAGCCCTTATTCCCCCTCCTATGTGTCCTGATTACAGAGGAAACGTGTACTATGAGAGAAGAGCAGTCGAGAGGATAGGGAATACAACTTCACCATGTCTCCACCCTATGGGCTATCACTAGTCTACCCCAAGAAACTGAGAGAAAGCTGCAAGAGGACGGTGGATGGAAAGGAGCAGGGGAATGGGGTATTTGAGGAGGAAAGGGAGAAAGAATAACCTAAGGGAAAAAAAGGGAGTGAGAAGAAACTGATAAGAAAGGCCCATGCTGGGAATAGCATCTATTAGTACTACCGATCATTTGTATAGTGCTGAAGGCAAACGCAGCGCTGTACAGGCACATGTAAAAGACCGTCTCTGCTCATCCGAGTTTACAATCTAGTTAAGACAGACAACACAACAGCTGAGGACAAGGACACATCTAGGGGAATGGTAAGGAAACACATAGGAGACTAGGCAGATCAGGATGCAGAATAACAGGTACAAAATGACCCTTTCCCAAAGAGCTTACAATTTAATTAAGTGCATAAGACAATGGGAGGTAAAGTAACTTGACCAAGTTCACAAAGAGTGTCAGTGGTGGGATTTGAACCCTGGCTTCGCTGGTTCTCAGCCTATTGCTCTAAGTACTAGGCCTTTTCAGCCCTTGAGAAGGTGACTAAGGAGGAGGAGGAGGTGCTGGAAATATTGGTAATGAAGGGAGATGGAAAACAGAGGCACTGGGAGAAAAAAGAGAGGCCAAGAAGAATCTGGAGTTGGGGGAGGGGATAGAATTGGGAAAAGGTAGGCAGAGAGGAACCCATGGGGAAGGGCCTGGGAGGATGAGAATGAGGGAGGAGAGGAAGAGGGTACCCTCTTCATAAAGTCCTAGATCTGTAAAGGTGAGATTAATTCATTTTTCCATGTACAGCCAGATTGACAAACAGGACAATTGTGTGTTCTCTGGTTGTTGAAGCAGGACAGAGGAGACAATTTAAAGCTAGGGTAGTCCTCTATAAATCAGGGCAGCTGGCCACCCCAGTATGTAGATATGCATGAGTAAAACCAGCCCTGGTTGAGCCCGTCTTTAAGAATGGTGGGTCCCCTCTGGCAGGATTTCCACCTCACTTGTTCTGCATTTTGCTGAAGCCTCCGGGTTTCCAGTTCTGAAGAAGAACACCAAAACATTTCAGGGGGGGGGGGGCATGTGTAAAGAGGAGAAGTTGGGGATGGGGTAAAGGGGGTGTCAGGAAACTTTGTTCTCCCAGGACTGGAACTGGAAGAGGGTGAGGGGGCGAACTGCTCAACTCAGAAAGATACGGTCCTGAGAAGGCCAAAAACAGAGAAAGGATGGCTTTGTTGAACCTGAACCTGCTTTTGCTTTCAGCGAGGCAGGCATGGTGGGGAAAATGCTTGGAAAATCAGTGAAGGTGCTTGAAATCACTTTTCTCTTTTTCTATCTCCCACAGTCACAGAAAGAGAGCTTAAAAGACCATCTGGAGGAAAACCAGGAGTTCCACCTTCTAGCACTGCTGTCCCAGACACTTGGCCTCCAGTCCCGACTAGACAAAGTCGAGGAGACAAACTCCACCTTCAAACAACTGGTCATGGAAAAAGTGGTGATGCTGACAGGGCTGGTCAATCAGGACCTTAAAACCTGTGATAGAGAAGGAGACTTAAGGGAGACCAAGAAGGGGGACCTTATGCTGGCCATCAGCAAGAAGACAGAGCAGCTAGAGAGGACTGTTAGTGGGATTAACAAGGACCTTGATAAGTGTGCAGGAGCCCTGGAGACCTTACAGCAGAGGTGTATGGAGTACGAACAAATTATACAAGACCTTCAGGTCAAGAACCGGTCTCTGGAGAACCAGCTTAGAACTGGAGGCTCCACTGGTCCCATCAGCACCAATGGGATTCTAATCTGGAAGATTGAGGATATCTCAGGCCAACTGAGGGCAGCCAAGGCACAGCAGAGAACATCATTTTACTCCCCTGTCTTCTCCACCCACCCTTTTGGCTACCAGCTGTGCTGTAGGGTTTATCTCAATGGGGATGGCAATGGAAGGGGCAGCCATCTCTCTCTCTTTCTGGCTGTTGTCAGGGGAGACTATGATGACATCCTGCTTTGGCCTTTCAGGCAGAAGGTCACACTGATGTTGGTTGACCAGTCTGGACAACAGAAGCACTTCCAGGAGACTTTCATTCCTGATCCTCTGAGTGCGTCCTTCCACAAACCCAAGACTCATATGAATGTGGCCAGTGGTAGCCCCCAGTTCATCAAGCACAACGTCCTCCTGGGTATAGCCAGCCCCTACCTCAAGAACAATGCCATCTACATCAAGGTCATTGTTGACTCTACAGGTCTTGGGCAGTGAAGTACCTACATTCTAGAGCTTTGTCTGGACTCTTCTCCCTGATTTGCTAAGACTAGTCACACGAGGGAGGCAGGATCGCCCTTCTGAGTGATTATTGAAAGTGAAAGCTCTGGGATCTCTTTCAACCAATGGGATGCAGAGCATGCCAACTGCTTGATGATATTGGCCTCTTGAAGGTCAACTATAGTTGCACTGAAACCTCCAACCTCATGAGTCCTTTTGGATTTCAGTTTTCTGATTGACTCAACTTATCGCCCTCTTTACCCTTTCCTCCATCAGAGAGATACATTCTTAAAACTACATTTTTCTAATTTATTAAGGTAAACCTATATGTGTGCAGTATTTGAAGTGTTAGTGTTTTTATCTGATGCTAATACTGAGTTACTACTACTACTACTGAACATCTGTATAGTGTTACAAGACATACACAGTGTTGCCCAGACACATGTAAAGTTCAAGTCATCTATGTGGGATTGGAGACATGCATGACTCAGGGAACAGAACATAAAGGATTGTAGAGCTTGTACCAGTGTGTTTAGGAATGAGCTCACTATGGTGTAAATATACTGTGACTGTGGTCGTGGACCATGAGAATGACTGACTGACAACACCGGGACTAATGAGTTTTGTTTCAGCTTTTGAAATATATTTCTTTTATGAAGTAATGCCTCCTACGGTGATGCTATAAAGCTCATACTTATGATGGGAAACTGACTTGCAGTGAGGAGCGACACATTTTACTGTTGTCATGTCTCACCACTGTCTAGTGACTTCCTTATCTCACTTCCTGTCAGTTCACACCACTTTCTATATGTGGATCTCACTGGGCTCCTCATTTCCTGCCACCTAGGTAAAATATTTGGGTAAATTCCTATCTTTGATTCTGACAGTCCCTTGCTCAGAACTAGCCACATATGTCACTTCCTGTCTTGTTCATTGAGGTCTTCAGAGCATGAACTGTGATTGCTTGATTTTGACAATAACTTAAGGGGATAGAAGACATACTGGCGGAAACAGACAGGAAATGACACGGCTGTGGGTGGGACTCCCACTGAACATACCTTAACAGTAATGTAGGTGGACTGAGGTTAAAGAGGCATCTTTGGGTACTGTTTACAGGAAGACTGACCCCAAAAGATATTTATTTAAAATATTCATTATTTTGAAAATGTTATTTATTGCCAGAAGAGCATGAATATTTATTGATGCTGTGATTAATTTATTACCTTGAAGCAATGTAAAATAAAATATACTATTAACAGACAAAATTCATTTGTTTTTCTGATGATCCACCTTGCAGTACAATCTGACTGCCCTAGATAGAAGGTGACATTTGGATTGCCCACCCTTTAGGATTGCCCTGGAGACTCCAGGTATCAGAGGTCACCCATGTCAGACTGTAGACAATAGGCGAAACTAATAACCCCTTGGGCAGAGGTTTAGGGGCCTAGATGTGCTGCCTGCACAGGTGCAGCTCCATGGGTTCTCTGGGCGCTTAAATACCCTCAATATCCCATGTCTCTCCCTTGCTGGAAGTCTGGTTGATTTAAGAGCAGAGGGGAGAGGTAGATCTAATATTAACGAGTGCTCAAACATCATTATGGCCTTGGGTAGGTCACTTCGCCTTCACTGCCTCAATTGCAAAACTTAGCTTATCAACTCTTTTGTGTAGGAAAACAGCTAACTGTACCTTGAGCTTAGATTTGGAAAGGTGAGTCATCCAATCCAAACCAAGCGCACCCATGAAGTGGGTTTCTGGAGCTGTTTCACACTCTCCGCTCCCTCACCCCTGCCTCACCCCATTCAAGTTGCAAGTTTTCATGATAGACAGGGCAGTAAAATAGTTTTACACATCCCGAGCTAAAAAAAAGTTGTGCTAAGTCCACTGTGGGTCAGGGGTCCGGATGGTTAAAAGCAGTTTGGTTAGTGTGCATTTTAAGCAAAGTTTAGGATATTTTTGTGTGGGTTTTTTTTTCATACTTTTTACACATTTGTGCATTTATATGCACAGTTTTTTGCAAGTGCAAATCGATTGTACGTGCATTACATTTTAGAATTACCTGTGTGGGGTGCCTGGAGACTGTGCTGAGCTGCCCAAGACAGCTAGAATGTTTCTCTCCCCTTTGGGGAAGTTTTGCAGCCACCTGAGCTGTGTGCCTCTACCCGCCGCCCCCCCCCCCCCCCCCAAGTGGGAAAAGCAGGAAGTAATGGTGCCATTTTTCATGCTGAAAAGAAAGGGAGATGTGGGGCTCACTGCTGCCTGTGGCTTTGTGAGCCAGCAGCAGCAGCAGGATGTGAATGAAAGAAAATAAAGTGAAGAGAGTGCCGGGTAGTATTGTTGCAGTGTAGCAGCCAATCAGCTTAAAGCTCTAATTCTCTCACTCACCCACAGAAGGAATACTCACAGACAGGCCGGTATGCAAACACAGGATCTTTAATGTGCGCACAGGCCCAGACAGAGAACCAGCAATCTCCACAAAAATTCTGAGCCCCGAGGGGCATTTTACAATGCCTTATATACAGTACAGGTTTAAACTCATTCTATAATCCCATTTGCCACAGGTATTTCCTGTCCGCCAATCAGCAGCCCCTGTGGAAGGTACCTGGGTGACCTGTTCAAACCGGTGTGCTCTGGTCTGTTGATTTCTGGGCTAGGGGATATTGTGCTCAGACCTGGAGTGGGGGAAGGGTGTCTACTGAAATCTTAATGCCTTCTCTTAGCAGGCTGATTGCTTTGTGTAAGAGCCTCATGGCTTGGGGGAAGGGTCAGGCTGATCACTTGTGTAAGAGCCTCATGGCTGCCTCACTCCCCCCTTTTTAAGTGAGACCTCAACCGCTAGAGGCGGTAGAGGGCTGTACTACTGGAGGCAAGCCGCAGAGGGGTGAATTTGGGACAGGGCCAATATCTGGGGGCCGTTCTTTATCTCAGAGCCAGCTGCAGTAACTAACCCTCTTTCCCTGTACTGGGCCCCGTGGGCATGGAGAGTGGCAAAGGCATACCGGGAGTCTGTGTATATATTCACATGATGGTTAGTCCCAAGGGTTGAGGCACGGGTAAGGGCAATGAGTTCCGCCTTCTGTGCGGATGTTCCAAGGGGTAAAGGCTGAGCTTCGACTCTCTCTTCCATCGTCACCACCGCGTACCCTGCACACCTGCGGCCCTCCAACACCAGACTGCTTCCATCTACGAAGTAGGTCTCATCCGGATTGCTTAACGGTACATCTGTCAGATCAGGGCGACTGGAGAAGACTGTATCCATCACTTCCAGGCAGTAGTGATCAGGTGGTCCTGGGCCAACAGGCAGGAATGTAGCAGGGTTTAAGGCTTGGCTGGTAGTTATTTGCACTCTGGGATTTCCCCATAACATGCTCTGGTATTTCAACATCCGGGAGCTGGTGAACCAGTGACTTCCTTTTTGCTCTAGCAATGTTTGGACTGAATGTGGGACGGTGACTAGAAGGCCTTGGCCCATGGACAGTTTATCAGACTCTTCCACCAACAAGGCTGTTGCTGCTATTTCTCCCAGGCAAGGTGGCCATCCCTTGGCCACTGGATCCAGCAGTTTAGACAGGTAGGCGACTGGTCGCGGCCAAGACCCCAGTTGTTGGGTCAAGACCCCCAAAGCTGATCCTGCTGCTTCGTGCACATAGAGGGTGAAAGGCTTGGTGACATTCGGAAGGCCTAGGGCTGGTGATGACAGTAATGCCCTTTTCAAATGTTTGAAGGCCTCCTGTTGGTCACGACCCCATTCAAGGGGGCTCTTCTCTGGGCCCTTTGTAGACTAATAGAGGGGCTTTGCGATCTTTGCGAAGTTGGGAATCCAGATACGACAGTACCCAGTGGCCCCGAGAAAGGCACGTACTTGCTTGCGGGTTGTTGGCACTGGGATCTGGTACACTGCTTCCTTCCTCTCGCTCCCCAACCATCGGCTTCTTTTCGACAGATGGAATCCCAGATACTTCACTTCCAACTGGCATAACTGAGCCTTTATTTTTGGCTCCAGGTTTTCGGACTGGCAGCAAAGGAGTGTTCCATGCCGGTTGGCGGGGCCGCAGGATACCATGCTGTAGTAGCTGCACCAGATGATGATGAGTTCCTTCCACAGCTGCCCGCGGCAGCGGGTATTGTCGCACATGTACCGGGGAAGCTCCCGGCTTCATTTCAATGCATACGGGAGGGATGTTGATGGCCATTCCAGGGGGGTTTCTTTTGTAATGGCAAACGCTGTGAAAAGCTCTTATTCTATCACTCACCCACAGAAGGAAGACTCACAGACAGGCTGGAATGCAAACAGGAACTTTTAATGTGCACACAGGATCAGACAGAGATACCAGCAACCTCCATAAGAGTCTGAGCCCCGAGGAACGTCCTTCAATGCCTTAAATACAGTATAATTTCAAACTCATTCTGTAATCCCATTTGCCACAGGTATTTCTTGTCCACCAATCAGCAGCCCCTGGGGAAGGTACCTGGGTGACCTGTCCAAACCGGTGTGCTCTGGTCTTTTGGTTTCTGGGCTAGGGGATACTGTGCTCAGACCTGGAGTGGGGGAAGGGTGTCTAAAGAAATAGCAGGCTGATTACCTCATGGCTTGCGGGGGAAGGGTCAGGCTGATAAGAGCCTCATGGCTGCCTCACTCCCCCCTTTTTAAGTGAGACCTCAACCGCTAGAAGCGGTTGAGGGCTGTATTACTGGAGGCAAGCCGCAGAGGAGTGTACTGGGTCAGGGCCATAACAGTGGTAGCAGCCTTGCGTTCTACCAGGGTGTCGAGGGTGGTGGTAATGGAGACGTGGAGAATGGGGATACAACATGGTATGAGGGCACATACTAGGAAGAGAAGGAAAACTCCTATAGCTAGGGTTTTAAGGCCCCCCAACCAACCAAACAATTTGAAGAACCACCCCGTCCCCAGTCCCATGGACGGGTCTGAGATTTGCTTCGCTATGTCACGTAGGTCTTGGATTGAGCGTTCAATGGACACACTTTCATCTGTGAGGTTAAAACAACACATTCCTTCGAATTCCTCACACCCATGGTTGAGGCGTAACAGCAGGAAATCTATGGTCATTCTATTTTGTAGAATTGCTGTACGTAGGCTGGACAGCTCGTAATTTATGGAAGCTAGTATGGTTGAGGTGAGGTTAATGGTCTTGGCTAGGGAGCAAGCGAGTCGGCTTACCTCCAGGGAGTTGTGTAGGGCCAATCCAGGTGTCCCAAGGATTGACACTGACAGCCCAAGAGCTGTCTCATCACTGTAAGGCTCCACGTTTGAGTTACAGGTCGAGGGCATGGGGGCAGAGCGGGGATAACTGGGGGGCCGGACGAAGGCAGCAGTTGTAAACCTGGCAAAAGTGCACGGACCACCAGTGGCATTTGCAGGGACGTAAGTGTACGTCATTTTGCCACATACTAAAAACCAGCCTAAGGGAAGATACATTTCTGAGTGTGAATAGGATACATTTGTAACAGAGCTGCATGATAACACAGTATTTGATACATTGTTTCCTCCCCTCTTGGCATTGACAAAAAAGAAACAATCAGTAGCATTTAGAGTGGAAACTACCTGTAAGGAAAAAGGCACTTGGTTGAAAAGTGTAGAAGTCGGTCGGGTAACCCCAATATGGTAGAAAAATGTAGAAAAATATATATCCCAGGTTGTTTACAGTTTAGATTAGCAAGCATAGTGAAGTTCTGCATTTCACATAAACTAGACGGTACAGCAATAAGAGAGGTTGACAGAAACACCCCGGTTTGTAGAGAGTTACGTATAGAAAAGTTTGTCATGTTCAGAGCAGTTTGGGCGAGTAATACTGCTGTGTTAGTAGTCTCTGCACTTGTTGGAAAACGGGCCCATGTCAGGGAAACGAGTAAGGCTAGGGCACCGCTCCTCATTCTGCTCCCGGCCCTGGAAAAGGGGGTCTCGTAGATCAGTCTCTCCGGGGTCTCGTCGGCAGTCTGTTAGAGCCCTTTACTGGGCAGAAAGGTCCCTCTTCAGTTTCAAACGCAGGGGTTGATCTGGAATCGGGACTGCGGTCCAGGCTGGAACAACTTCTGGTGCAGCGGCCTTGACACGAGAGTGATGGATCCACAGAGCGACTTCAGCCACTTTAACAGCCGTGGGGGTGGTCAACAGAACAGTATACGGGCCTCGCCACTGGGGGTTCAATGGGTCTTTCTTCCACTCCTTGACCCACACCTGGGAACCAGGCTGGTGCGTATGGAGCGCTTCAGTCAGGTTGATGGGGAGTCGCTCCTGGATCCACCGGTGCAATTTCTGCAATACAGAACTGAGAGCCGACAGTTCCTGCCGGGTTATTTCTGAACCTATCTGCATTAATTCTCCATGGACGCCCTGTATGAGGGGTGCAGGGCGACCATACACAGCTTCAAAGGGGGAAACACCGATACCCTTTCGTGGGGCTGACCGTATGCGGAGCAGAGCTATAGGGAGCAATTGGGGCCACTTCAGTGAGGTTTCCTGACACAATTTTGCTAACTGGCTCTTTATGGTGCGATTCATGCGTTCTACTTTCCCTGAGCTCTGCGGGCGGTAAGCTGTGTGTAGCTTCCAATCGATCTGTAAGGCTTTTACTACCTGCTGTATCACTTGGGCCACAAATGCAGGTCCATTATCAGATCCCACTACTACTGGAAGCCCAAATCTGGGGATGATTTCATGCAGCAACACCTTAGTCACTTCTCTGGCTTTTTCTGTGCGGACTGGGAAGGCCTCCACCCACCCCGTGAAAGTACAGACCAATACCAGCAGATACCGGTACCCATTTGCTCGGGGCATTTCTGAAAAGTCAACCTGGATGTTTCCCATAGGGGTGACCCCATAAGACTGGACCCCTGGGGGTTAGCTTGGGCCTTGACGGGCATTGTTTTTAGCACATGTGGTGCATTGTCTAGCAATTGCAGCTGTCAACGAGGATAAGCAAGAAATGAAGAAATATGGGCGGAGGGTAGTTTCCATTGCTGTCTTGCCCATATGAGTGGCCTGATGAAAGGATGATAGGAATGCTGGGGCAAGGCTGTCTGGGATGACTATCACTGGAGCTGTCCCTGTTCTAGGTAACCTTATCCAACCATCTGTGTGTAACACCCCACCCTCCTCCTGACAGAAAAAATCTAGCTCTCGTGTAGTGTACCTCTTGGCCCATTGGCTTAGTGGGACTGGAAACAGGGGGCTTCTAGATCCTGGGAGCTCTGCGGGAAAGACTGGGACAAGGATGTGGTTGCTACTCGCCGGGCTTCTGCATCAGCCCGTCTATTTCCCTTAGCTATTTCACCGTTCCCTTTCTGGTGGCTTCTGCAATGCATTACGGCTACTGTTTTTGGACGCCAGACTGCTTCTAACAGGGCCAATATCTGGGGGCCATTCTTTATCTCAGAGCCAGCTGCAGTAACTAACCCTCTTTCTTTGTACAGGGCCCCGTGGGCATGGAGAGTGGAAAAGGCATATCTGGAATCTGTGTATATATTTACACGACTGTTAGTCCCAAGGGTTAAGGCACGGGCAATGAGTTCCGCCTTCTGTGCGGAGGTTCCAGGGGGCAAAGGCTGTGCTTCAACTATTTCTTCCATCGTCACCACCGCATACCCCGCACACCTGCGGCCCTCCAGCATCAGACTGCTCCCATCTACGTAGTAGGTCTCATCCGGATTGCTTAACGGCACATCCGTCAGATCAGGGCGACTGGAGAAGACTGTTTCCATCACTTCCAGGCAGTCGTGATTAGGTGGTCCCGGGCCAACAGGCAGGAAAGTAGCAGGGTTCAAGGCTTGGCTGGTAGTTATCTGCACCCTGGGATTTCCCCATAACATGCTCTGGTATTTCAACATTCGGGAGCTGGTGAACCAGTAACTTCCTTTATGCTCTAGCAATGTTTGGACTGAATGTGGGACGGTGACTAGAAGGCCTTGGCCCATGGACAGTTTATCAGATTCTTCCACCAACAAGGCTGTTGCTGCTATTGCTCTCAGGCAAGGTGGCCATCCCTTGGCCACTGGATCCAGCAGTTTTGACAGGTAGGCGACTGGTCGTGGCCAAGACCCCAGTTGTTGGGTCAAGACTCCCAAAGCTGTTCCTGCTGCTTCGTGCACATAGAGGGTGAAAGGCTTGGTGACATCCGGAAGGCCTAGGGCTGGTGATGACAGTAATGCCCTTTTCAAATGTTCGAAGGCCTCCTGTTGGTCACGACCCCATTCAAGGGGGCTCTTCTCTGGGCCCTTTGTAGACTCATAGAGGGGCTTTGCGATCTTTGCGAAGTTGGGAATCCAGATACGACAGTACCCAGCTGCCCCGAGAAAAGCACGTACTTGCTTGCGGGTTGTTGGCACTGGGATCCGGCACACTGCTTCCTTCCTCTCATTCCCCAACCGTCGGCTTCCTTTTGACAGATGGAATCCCAGATACTTCACTTCCGACTGACATAACTGAGCCTTTTTTCTGGAGACTCGATATCCCGCATTGTACAGGAGTTGGAGAAGTTCTGTGGTTGCCAATACACATTCAGCCTCAGAATCAGCAGCGATTAGTAGGTCATCAACGTACTGCAGAAGTACTCGTCTGCCGGGCTCCCCTGGAGGGAAACTAGCAAGATCTTGGGCCAATGCTGTGCTGAAGATGGTAGGAGAGTTCTTGAATCCCTGTGGTAAACGAGTCCAGGTAACTTGGGACTTTCTGCCAGTAGCAGGGTCCTCTTTCTCGAAAGCAAACAGGTGCTGGCTTGCAGTAGCCAGGCGTATACAAAAGAAGGCATCTTTTAGATCCAGTACTGAGAAGTGAGAAGCAGTCGCCGGGATGAGGCCCAACAGTGTATAAGGGTTTGGTACTACTGGATGCAGAGTCACAGTGGCCTCATTGACACGACGGAGGTCCTGAACAGGTCGATAGTCAGTGGTTCCAGGTTTTCGGACTGGCAGCAAAGGAGTGTTCCATGCCGATTGGCAGGGCCGCAGGATACCATGCTGTAGTAGCTGCACCAGATGATGATGGATTCCTTCTACAGCTGCCCGCGGCAGCGGGTATTGTCGCACATGCACTGGGGAGGCTCCCGGCTTCATTTCAACACATACGGGAGGGATGTTAATGGCCATTCCGGGGGGGTTTCCTTCTGCCCAAACTCCAGGGGGCACTGATTCCCACGTAACCAGGGTAGTCACATCAGATTTGGGCCTGTTCTCATATAACCGCCATTCTTCTTCTCGGGGGACGGACAGTACCAAAACTGTTGGGCCCAGGCTGGGTATTTGGAGCTCAGCCTGGCCATCAGACCCGAATGAGATTTGGGCCTGGAGTTTTGCCAGAACATCCCAACCCAGCAAGGGTATGGGACATTCAGGCATATACAGGAACTGGTGAGTGATGGTCCGTCCCCCCAACTGGCACGTGCGGTTTTGCAGGAAAAGTCTCTGGGCCCTCTCCCCCGTAGCTCCCACAACAGTTACTGACTGGGAGGAGATCGGGGCTACTTGTTGGGTGACCACTGAGTGTGTTGCTCCGGTATCGACCATGAATTGCATTTTCCGGTCCCCTAAATTCATGTTGACCATAGGCTCCTGGGGACCTAACATAAACTTGGAGCCTGGTCCGGCCTAGTAGTCATCCGGGTCATAATGTTCCATAGCTGCAAGGCCTTCAAGAGCTGGAACCGGTGGAGGCGGGAAAGCATTATGCTGATCTTGCTCCCGTGTAGTTCGTACGGGTGCTCTTACACCTCTCGTGGATGGATATCTCCCTCGCCTTGTGCTATGATTTGGACAGTCATTCTTCCAGTGTCCCTCCTTTTTGCAGTAGGCACATTGAGTGGGGCTTAGGGGAAACCTCGGCCCCCCATATCCGCGTCCTTGTCCTCTATTTCCTCCTCTGGCCCAGGCTGGAACTGGTGGTCGCTCGGCTAAGGCGGCTGCTAGGAAGTCTGCCTTTTTCTTCATCCGGCGCTCCGACTCTCGCTTCTGCTCCTGGTCACGATTTACATATACTTTTTGTGCCACTTCCATCAATTGTGTTGTATTCATGCCCGCAAACCCTTCCAGTTTCTGCAGCTTCCGCCGTATATCACCTTGTGCCTGAGCCACAAAGGCATTATTCATCATCTTAAGATTCTCAGGGTCCGCTGGATCGTAGGGGGTGTATAATCGGTATGCTTCAGCCAGACGCTCATAAAATACCGCCGGACTCTCATCAGGAAGCTGGAGAACTTCTGCGGTTTTACTGAGGTTCATAGCTCGTTGCCCCCCCTTCTTTAGGCCTTCAAGGAGTGCAGTCCGGAAGTGAGTGAGAGCCGCTGACCCATCAGGGTCATTCGGGTCCCAGCAGGGGTCTTTATTCGGGAAATCTGCCTCTGCCCGCTGCCGTGGATTTACTTCTCCCTGATGGGCATGATGTTTCTCCAGCCACTTGAGGGCGGCCCGTACAATGCGCGCCCGTTCTTCTGTATTGAATAAGGTGGAAAGCAATTGTTTAATGTCCGACCAGGTAGGCTGGTGTGTTTGCATAATACTGGTCATAAGATCTGTCAGTTCTTGGGGCTTTTCAGTATATGAGGCATAGTGGGTTTTCCAGTTGAGCAGGTCCGTAGTGGAGAAGGGGACATAAATCAGGCTTGATGGTCCCACTGCCACTTTTCCAGTAGCATCAATATACGGGAGCCCCTGTACTTGTCGTAGTGGTAATTGGAGATTTTGCGACCGCAGGCGGTGGGCTAACGGGGGTGACGATTCTAGCCCCGCCCCTGTGCTCTCGGGGGAGGAGATGGTGCCACTGGAGGTGGCACCAGATGTGAGAGGGGAATCTGAAGATGAGGGGCCGGAGTCTGTAGAATCTTCCCTAAATCTGGCATCACCTGCCCCAAGAAGTCCTGACCTTTCAGCTATGGGAGGATCCTGCTGTGGTGCGGACGGGACACGGGGTTGAAGTAGAGGGAGGGGACATGGAGGAATATCGGGAGAGTCCCGTCCCTGGTAGATAGGGGCGGGTGTCCGTCCCTTTTGGCGACAGATGGCCGCCACCATTACTCTACACTGATCCTCGTGACAGCGCTGGAGCCACCTTGGTCTGAGTTGGCATATGGCCAGCCATGAGTCAATATATGGGAACTGGTCAGGGTGCTCTTTTGCTACAATTTGATGGACCAAGGACACAGTGGCCAAATCAATAGACCCCTGAGGAGGCCATAACTTAACTAAGGCTGGCCATTCCCTCTCACACAAAAGGGTTAATCTGGAGGCGGAGAGAGGTACCCCGTAATCCTCTCTAAACCCAGATTTAAAATTGTGAAGCATGCACTGTAGGGGCGTTTTCACTTTAGACTTTCCCGACCCCATGCTCTAATCCTAGTTCAATAACTAAGTACAGTATACAATGTGGACCAGATCTTCCAACCTAATCTCAATTCAGGGGAAAATGCAATTTACAGTAAGAGAAAAATATGCAATTTACAATACAGATCCTATCTAGACTTAATCCAGGAAAAATATACAATTTATAATACAGACCCTATCTAGTCTTAACTCAGGACAATTAATACAACTTACAATATAGATCTTGGTAATTTACAAAATATATATACTCAGATGTGGTTTAGATAAGAGTTAAAATATATATATATGCTAGCTATTCTTAAAATGTCCACCAGATGGAGCTCCAGGATCACTTAAAACACGAGGAATAGTAGTAATTACAGCTAATGTCCACTAGATGGAGCTCCAGAGTCGCTTCAAGTATATTGGAGTGTAGCTTACACGTGGTCTTTTCAAGATGGCCGCCTCCACGTGTGTTCCACTGCCCGATTCAGCTCTGGATACCTCCGGACAGACTCAGCTGTTCCCAAACTTCAGAATCGGGTCAGCTGGGCCTCAAACATGCGGGAGAGGAGGAGAAAAATGCACTTTTAAAATCGGGGAGCCAGCCGGACCTCAAACATGCGGGAGAGGAGGAGAAAAATGCACTTTTAAAATCGGGGAGCCAGCCGGACCTCAGCACACAGAAAACAGCGCACCGGGGAAAATAATTAAAGGAGGAAAGCCACCGGGCCTCGGCACACAAAACCTACAAAAGGAGTACTTTAAAGAAGCCAGCCGGCCCGCGGCACACAGAACAAGGACGGAGCAGTTTAAAAAGGGGCCCGCCGGCCCGCGGCACACAAATTACGGTCAGTACGATTTTTTTTTTTTTGGCTTGGGGCAAAAATAATTTAATAGCTTTTGGCAGCGCTGCACTCTTAATACCCTTTAAAGGGGCTCAGCGGTGCATCGGGACAGCAGGGAAAGGCAGAAAAATTCAGCGGGTCAGCAGGGGGGCTCAGCGGTGCATCGGGACAGCAGAGAAGGGCAGAAAAATTCAGCGGGGGCTCAGGGGGTCACCGGAGCAGTACCGGGAGGCAGGGGACCTCAGCGGGGGCTCAGCGCAGCACCGGAGCAGTACCGGGAGGCAGGGGAATAGAAATTTAACATTGGGAACAGAACAGCACGTGGGGGAAACTGAAATTTAACATTGGGAACAGAACAGCACAAATTAACCGCGGGAACACAACAACAGCATGGGGGAGCAGAAATTAAAACAGCGGCAGCACATTAGAGAACTCTCTCCTTGCAGTCACGCTTCAGATAACTCCCCACAAGCAGAAAGGAAAGAAGAGAAGCAGCGATCTAATTCTTAGCTTATCAAGTGCTATATTTTGGTTACCTTTTTTTTTTTTTTTGGCAGCGCTTTTAAAAGATCTCAGATTACTGCAGTTCAGATATTACTGCAGTTTCAGATTACTGCAGTTATTCAGATTTTTACCGGTATTCAGATACAGGACGAGCAATGGCTTCAGGGCCACTAAGGCCCCTACTAGGACTGCTCGTGCAGTTGATCAGGCTGCTACAGGTTCCCAGAAATTACCAGGACTCACAGATAGAGTACAGAACTAGCCCCAAACAGTAAGGTAGCAGTACTCACCAGAACTCTGATCAGACAGGAAGTTTGGATGCCAGTCTATCCAGCTGGTTTTCAATCGGGGATTCAACCGCAGGGACCGACTGTCCAGACAAATCAAGGTGTCCTTCCGAGCACAAAGTGGCCCGGGGGCGCCAAGGACCGTTAATCACCTGGGGAGGCCGGTCCCTGACTGGTGGAGGCCCAGACGCTGCAAAAGCAGAAGTCTTCCCACCGTGGGTGTGATGAGAGAGGCTTTTCTTTTAATACTTCCCGGCCAATGCACCAAAATGTAATGGCAAACGCTGTGAAAAGCTCTTATTCTATCACTCACCCACAGAAGGAAGACTCACAGACAGGCTGGAATGCAAACAGGAACTTTTAATGTGCACACAGGATCAGACAGAGATACCAGCAACCTCCATAAGAGTCTGAGCCCCGAGGGACGTCCTTCAATGCCTTAAATACAGTATAATTTCAAACTCATTCTGTAATCCCATTTGCCACAGGTATTTCTTGTCCACCAATCAGCAGCCCCTGGGGAAGGTACCTGGGTGACCTGTCCAAACCGGTGTGCTCTGGTCTTTTGGTTTCTGGGCTAGGGGATACTGTGCTCAGACCTGGAGTGGGGGAAGGGTGTCTAAAGAAATAGCAGGCTGATTACCTCATGGCTTGCGGGGGAAGGGTCAGGCTGATAAGAGCCTCATGGCTGCCTCACTTTCAGCCCATACTCCAGGGGCACTGATTCCCACGTATCCCGGGAAGCCACATCAGATTTGGGCCTGTTCTCATATAACCGCCATTCTTCTTCTCGGGGGACGGACAGTACCAAAACTGTTGGGTCCAGGCTGGGTATTTCGAGCTCAGCCTGGCCATCAGACCCGAATGAGATTTGGGCCTGGAGTTTTGCCAGAACATCCTGACCCAGCAAGGGTATGGGACATTCAGGCATATACAGGAACTGGTGAGTGATGGTCCGTCCCCCCAACTGGCACGTGCGGTTTTGCAGGAACGATCTCTGGGCCCTCTCCCCCCGTAGCTCCCACAACAGTTACTGACTGGGAGGAGATCGGGGCTACTTGTTGGGTGACCACTAAGTGTGTTGCTCTGGTATCGACCATGAATTGCATTTTCCAGTCCCCTAAATTCATGTTGACCATAGGCTCCTGGGGACTCAACAGAAACTTGGAGCCCGGTCCGGCCTATTAGTCATCCGAGTCATAATGTTCCATAGCTGCAAGGCCTTCGAAAGCTGGAACCGGTGGAGGCGGGAAAGCATCATGCTGATCTTGCTCCCGTGTAGTTCGTACGGGTGCTCTTACACCCCTCGTGGATGGATATCTCCCTCGCCTTGTGTTACGATTTGGACAGTCATTCTTCCAATGTCCCTCCTCTTTGCAGTAGGCACATTGAGTGGGGCCTAGGGGAAACCTCGGCCCCCCATATCCGTGGCCTCATCCTCGTCCCCTATTTTCTCCTCTGGCCCAGGCTGGAACTGGTGGCCGCTTGGCTAAGGCGGCTGCTAGGAAGTCTGCCTTTTTCTTCATCCGACGCTCCGACTCTTGCTTCTGCTCCTGGTCATGATTTACATATACTTTTTGTGCCACTTCCATCAATTGTGTTGTATTCATGCCCGCAAACCCTTCCAGTTTCTGCAGCTTCCGCCGTATATCACCTTGTGCCTGTGCCACAAAGGCATTATTCACCATACGAAGATTCTCCTGGGCCGCTGGATCGTAGGGGGTGTATAATCGGTATGCTTCAGCCAGACGCTCATAAAATGCTGCCGGACTTTCATCAGGAAGCTAGAGAACTTCTGCGATTTTACTGATGTTCATAGCTCGTTGCCCCCCCCCTTCTTAAGGCCCTCGAGGAGCGCAGTCCGGAATCGAGTGAGAGCCAGTGCTCCAACAGGGTCATTCGGGTCCCAGCGGGGGTCTTCATTCGGGAAATCTGCCTCTGCCTGCTGCCGTGGATTTATAACTCCCTCACGGGCAGGATGTGTCTCCAGCCACTCAAGGGTGGCCCGTGCAATGCGCGCCCGTTCTTTTGTATTGAATAAGGTGGAAAGCAATTGTTTAGTGTCCGACCAGGTAGGCTGGTGTGTTTGCATAATACTGGTCATAAGATCTGTTAGTTCTTGGGGCTTTTCAGTACATGAGGCATAGTGGGTTTTCCAGTTCAACAGGTCCGTAGTGGAGAAAGGGACATAAATCAAGCTGGATGGTCCCACTGCCACCTTTCCAGTAGCATCAATATACGGGAGCCCCTGTACTTGTCGTAGTGGCAATTGGAGATCACGCGACCGCAGGCGGCAGGCTACCGGGGTGGACGATTCAAGCTCAGCCTCTGTGCTCTCAGGGGAGGAGATGGTGGCACTGGGGGAAGTGTGAGGGGTATATGAAGATGAGGGTCCGGAATCTGTAGAATCTTCCCTAAATCTGGCATCACCCAGCCCGAGAGGAAGTCTTCCTGACCTTTCAGCTGTGGGCGGATCCTGCAGTGGTGCGGATGGGACATGGGGTTGAAGCAGAGGGAGGGGGCGTGGAGGAATATCTGGAGAGTCCCGCCCCTGGTAGTTAGGGGCGGGCGTCCGTCCCTTTTGGCGATCGATGGCCGCCACCATTACTCTACACTGATCCTCGTGACAGCGCTGGAACCATCTTGGTCTGAGTTGGCATATGGCCAGCCATGAATCAATATATGGAAACTGATCAGGGTGCTCTTTAGCTACAATTTGATGGACCAAAGACACGGTGGCTAGGTCAGTGGACCCCTGGGGAGGCCACAGCCTAACTAAGGCTGGCCATTCCCTCTCACACAGAAAAGATAATCTAGAGGCGGAGAGGGGTACTCCGTAATCCTCTCTAAACCCAGATTTAAAATTGCGAAGCATGCACTGCAGGGGCGTTTTCACTTTTGACTTTCCCGACCCCATGCTCAAATTCTAGTTCAATAACTAAATGCAGTATACAGTGTGGATAAAATTTTCTAATCTAATCTCAATTCTGGAAAATTCAATTTACAATACAGATTTTATCTAATCTCAATTCAAGAAAAATGCAATTTACAGTACAGATCTTATCTAGTCCCAATTCAGGAAAATGCAATTTACAATACAGATCTTATCTAATCTCAATTCAGGAGGGAAAAAAACCACAAAAAAAATATATAGCTAGCTATTCTTAAAATGTCCACTAGATGGAGCTCCAGGATAACTTTAACCATGAGGAATAGTAGTATGGGAAATACAGCTAATGTCCACTAGATGGAGCTCCAGAATCACTTTAAGTGTATCTCAGTGTAGCTTACACGTGGTCTTCACAAGATGGCTGCCTCCACGTGTGTTCCACTGCCCGACTTCAGCTCTGCACATCTCCAGACACCGACTCAGCTGTTCTGAACTTTTAAAAAAACAAGGGAATAGGCATCGAGTCAACTCTCTGCCACATGTGGGGAGGCTCAGCAAGGAGGGCACAACGGCGACATCTGGGCAACACTAAAACAAAAAGAAGAAGATCCTCTCGGTACTCCCCCACATGCGCTGAGGTGCCCGGTCCACAACCTCACCCCAGAGCAGGTGGCTCCGCCAGCAGGAGAACCCCAAAAACAGAAGATGACCCACCAGAGAGAAAGCTGCGTCGGCAGCAAACACTTTCAAGGAAATCCGCCATTAGGAGCACGTGGGGCACTTAGAAGACAGACGATCAGCACAAGAAGAACCCCCAACGCTCCCGTCCCGATGCGCTGCCCGGCCCCGACATTCAAAACATTCAGAAAGGCCGCAGCAACCTCGGTTAGGCAAAAAAAAAGAAAGAGGAAAAGCAGCGATCGTCTGTCCTCCTTTACCCCAGGTATACTTTATTAGAGACAGCGTGTGTGGGCTCTAAATTTGCCCCGATCATCGGGGAATTGCGGTCAGTGCATTTTTCTTTTAAAAAAAAACAGCTTGGAAAACACACTTTAAGGGGGAGAGCCAGCCGGCCCGCGGCACAGAAAACCCACAAAAAGGAACAGTTTAAAGGGGCCAGCCGGCCCGCGGCTTGCAAAAATCAACGGATCCAAATAAAGGGGAAGAGCCAGCTGGTGTCCACGGACAAATTGCGGTCAGTACGAAATTTTAATAAATTTTTTTTAATAGCTTTGGCAGCACTGCACTCTAAATACCTTTTAAGGGGCCCGAGGTGACAAAGTTAAATTTTTACTGCAGTTATTTACCGGTACTCGCAAGTGCCCCCCCCCCCCCCCTATTCCAACCAGATTTACCAGATACAGATACAGACAGGACGAGCAATGGTTTCAGGGCCACTAAGACCCCTATTAGGACTGCTCGTTGCGGGTGATCGGGCCGCTACAGGTTCCCAGAAATTACCAGGACTCACAGATAGAGTACAGAACGTAGCAGTACTCACCAGAACTCTGATCAGACAGGTAGTTTGGATGCCAGTCTATCCAGCTGGTTTTCAATCGGGGATTCAGCCGCAGGGACCGACTGACCAGACAAATCAAGGTGTCCTTCCGGAGCACAAAGTGGCCCGGGGCGCCAAGGACCGTTAATCTCCTGGAGGGGCCGGTCCCTGACTGGTGGAGGCCCTGATCCTGCAAAAAGCAGTAGTCTTCCCACCGTGGGTGTAATGAGAGAGGCTTTTCTTTTAATTTAATTTGGTCCCACCTGGGGTGCCAAGAAATGTAGCAGCCAATCAGCTTAAAGCTCTAATTCTCTCCCTCACCCACAGAAGGAATACTCACAGACAGGCTGGTATGCAAACACAGGATCTTTAATGTGCGCACAGGCCCAGACAGAAAACCAGCAATCTCCACAAAAATTCTGAGCCCCGAGGGGCGTCTTACAATGCCTTATATACAGTACAGGTTTAAACTCATTCTATAATCCCATTTGCCACAGGTATTTCCTGTCCACCAATCAGCAGCCCCTGGGGAAGGTACCTGGGTGACCTGTTCAAACCGGTGTGCTCTGGTCTGTTGATTTCTGGGCTAGGGGATATTGTGCTCAGACCTGGAGTGGGGGAAGGGTGTCTACTGAAATCTTAATGCCTTCTCTTAGCAGGCTGATTGCTTTGTGTAAGAGCCTCATGGCTTGGGGGAAGGGTCAGGCTGATCACTTGTGTAAGAGCCTCATGGCTTGGGGGAAGGGTCAGGCTGATCACCTGTGTAAGAGCCTCATGGCTGCCTCAACAGGATTGCAGGAGAGTTTCAAAATGGGCACCAGGTCTGGAGCTCATGTACCCTTAAACAGGTTAAAAACGGGCTAAATTGTAAAATATTAAAAATGAAAGATGTAAAGTGCATAAACAAATTGGTTATTGGTCGGGATCCCCTGTAAAGCCATTTTTGTAATTTTTAAGTGTAAAATTGCTTGAGTTCTGCAGCTTTTTGTGAAAAGGGATGTGGCCCCATTGAAAATAAAAATGAAATTTTGAAAGTTTTGATGGTCAGGTTCAGATGTAGGAGGCCTGACAACCCCAAATATGTAATTATTTTAATTTTAAAATGTTTAGTTTGGCTGCCAATTGCAACATTTTCCCCGAGGGGAGGGACAGCATTCCTGGGGCCGGGAGAGAGCACCAGAGCCTCAGACGACTTAATATAAAAGTAATCCTATGTTCTGAGGTGGTAACAAAACTATTTTAATGCTAAAAATACAGCTTTATTGTGAAACAAGTCCCTGCTGAGGCAGCCATGAGGCTCTTACACAAGTGATCAGCCTGACCCTTCCCCCAAGCCATGAGGCCCTTACATAAAGTAATCAGCCTGCTATTTCAGTAGACACCCTTCCCCCACTCCAGGTCCGAGTACAATATCCCCTAGCCCAGAAATCAACAGACTAGAGCACACCGGTTTGGACAGGTCACCCAGGTACCTTCCCCAGGGGCTGCTGATTGGTGGACAGGAAATACCTGTGGCAAATGGGATTACAGAATGAGTTTAAAATTGTACTGTATATAAGGCATTGTAGGACGTCCCTCGGGGCTCAGATTTTTGTGGAGATTGCTGGTTCTCTGTCTGGGCCTGTGTGCACATTAAAGATCCTGTGTTTGCATACCAGCCTGTCTGTGAGTATTCCTTCGGTGGGTGAGTGAGAGAATTAGAGCTTTAAGCTGATTGGCTGCTTCATTCTGGCGACCCAGATGGGACGGAATTAAATTAAATTAAATTAAAAGAAAAGCCTCTCTCTCTCATCACACCCACGGTGGGAAGACTACTGCTTTTTGCAGGATCGGGGCCTCCACCAGTCAGGGACCAGCTCCTCCAGGTGATTAACGGTCCTTGGCGCCCCGGGCCACTTTGTGCTCCGGAAGGACACCTTGATTTGTCTGGTCAGTCGGTCCCTGCAGCTGAATCCCCGATTGAAAACCGGCTGGATAGACTGGCATCCAAACTCCCTGTCTGATCAGAGTTCTGGTGAGTACTGCTACCTTATTACTGTTTTGGCTAGTTCTGTACTCTATCTGTAAATCCTGGTAATTTCTAGGAACCTGTAGCGGCCCGATCACCCGCAATGAGCAGTCCGAATAGGGGCCTTAGTGGCCCTGAAACCATTGCTCGTCCTGTCTGTATCTGGTAAATCTGATTGGGAAAAAGGGGGGGGGGCGCTTGCGAGTACCGGTAAGATAACTGCAGTATGAATTAACTTTGCCACCTCGGGCCCCTTAAAAGGGTATTTAAAGTGCAGCGCTGCCAAAGCTATTGAAGAAAAATTGCCTAGGATATTAGTATTTAACTCCCTTAAGTGTGCCAAGCTGATTATTAAAAATTTTTTGTACTGACCGCTATTCTCCGATCGGAGTGATTTAAAGCCCAAAACACGCTGTTTCTAATGAAGCATACCTGGGGGAAAAAGAGGACGGACGATCGCTGCTTCTCTTTCCTTTCTGAATGATTTTAATGTCGGAGCCGGGCAGCGCATCGGGACGGGAGCATCGGGAGCATTGGGGTTTCCTTTGTGCTGCCGTGTGCTCTTGGTGTTGCTCCGGTGCGTTGAATCCCCTTGTGTGTGTATGTTTCCGCCTGTAGGCGCTGCGGAGTGCAGGAGAGAGTTCCCTTGTGTGCCGACGAGGTTTGTGTGTTTCCTCCTGCTGTTTGTGCTCTGGTCGCTGGGTCCGCAGTTTCCTCTCCGGTGGTGGCGGTTGTGGACCGGGCACCTCAGCGCATGCGGCGGGAGTATCGAGGGAATCTTTTTCTTTTCATGTTGCCCAGATGTCGCCGTTGTGCCCTCCTTGCAGAGCCTCCCCACATGTGGCAGAGAGTTGACCCGATGCCTGTTCCCTTGTTTCTTTTTTAAAAGTTCAGGAACAGCTGAGTCGTGCCTGGAGGTGTGCAGAGCTGAATCCGGTGTGAAACGCACGAGGAGGCAGCCATCTTGGGAAGACCACGTTTCTGTATTGCAGAAATTGCACCGGTGGATCCAGGAGCGACTCCCCATCAACCTGACTGAAGCGCTCCATACGCACCAGCCTGGTTCCCAAGTGTGGGTCAAGGAGTGGAAGAAGGATCCATTGACCCCCCAGTGGCGAGGCCCGTATACCGTTCTGCTGACCACCCCCACAGCTGTTAAGGTGGCTGAAGTCGCTCCGTGGATCCATCACTCTCGTGTCAAGGCCGCTGCACCAGAAGTTGTTCCAGCCTGGACCGCCGTCCCGATTCCAGATCAACCCCTGCGTTTGAAACTGAAGAGGGACTTTTCTGCCCAGTAAGGGGCTCTAACAGACTGCCGACGAGACCACCGGAGAGACTGATCTACGAGACCCCCTTTTCCAGAGCCGGGAGCAGAATGAGAAGCGGTGCCCTAGCCTTACTCCTTTCCCTGACATGGGCCCGTTTTCCAACAAGTGCAGAGACTACTAACACAGCAGTATTACTTGCCCAAACTGCTCTGAATATGACAAACCTTTGTATACGTAACTCTCTACAAACCGGGGTGTTCCTGTCAACCTCTCTTATTGCTGTACCGTCTAGTTTGTGTGAGATGCAGAACTTCACTATGCTTGCTAATTTAAACTGTAAACAACCTGGAATATATTTTTCTACATTTTTCTACCATATTGGGGTTACCCGACCGACTTCTACACATTTCAACCAAGTGCCTTTTTCCTTACAGGTAGTTTCCACTCTAAATGCTACTGATTGTTTCTTTTTTGTCAATGCCAAGAGGGGAGGAAACAATGTATCAAATACTGTGTTATCATGCAGCTCTGTTACAAAGGTATCCTATTCACATTCAGAAATGTATCTTCCCTTAGGCTGGTTTTTAGTATGTGGCAAAATGACGTATACTTACGTCCCCGCAAATGCCACTGGTGGTCCGTGCACTTTTGCTAGGCTTACAACTGCTGCCTTCGTCCGGCCCCCCAGTTATCCCCGCTCTGCCCTCATGCCCTCGACCTGTAACTCAAACGTCGAGCCTTACAGTGATGAGACAGCTCTTGGACTGTCAGTGTCAATCCTTGGGACACCTGGGTTAGCCCTACACAACTCCCTGGAGGTAAGCCGACTCGCTTGTTCTCTAGCCAAGACCATTAACCTCACCTCAACTATACTAGCTTCCATAAATTACGAGCTGTCCAGCCTACGTACAGCGATCCTACAGAATAGAATGACCATAGATTTCCTGCTGTTACGCCTCAACCATGGGTGTGAGGAATTCGAAGGAATGTGTTGTTTTAACCTCACAGATGAAAGTGTGTCCATTGAACGCTCAATCCAAGACCTACGTGACTTAGCGAAGCAAATCTCAGACCCATCCATGGGACTGGGGATGGGATGGTTCTTCAAATTGTTTGGTTGGTTGGGGGGCCTTAAAACCCTAGCTATAGGAGTTTTCCTTCTCTTCCTAGTATGTGCCCTCATACCATGTTGTATCCCCATTCTCCACCGCTCCATTACCACCACCCTCGACACCCTGGTAGAACGCAAGGCTGCTACCACTGTTATGGCCCTGACCCAATACACTCCTCTGCGGCTTGCCTCCAGTAATACTGCCCTCTACCGCCTCTAGCGGTTGAGGTCTCACTTAAAAAGGGGGGAGTGAGGCAGCCATGATGCTCTTACACAAGTGATCAGCCTGACCCTTCCCCCAAGCCATGAGGCTCTTACACAAGTGATCAGCCTGACCCTTCCCCCAAGCCATGAGGCCCTTACATAAAGTAATCAGCCTGCTATTTCAGTAGACACCCTTCCCCCACTCCAGGTCTGAGTACAATATCCCCTAGCCCAGAAATCAACAGACCAGAGCACACCGGTTTGGACAGGTCACCCAGGTACCTTCCCCAGGGGCTGCTGATTGGTGGACAGGAAATACCTGTGGCAAATGGGATTATAGAATGAGTTTAAAATTGTACTGTATATAAGGCATTGTAGGACGTCCCTCGGGGCTCAGATTTTTGTGGAGATTGCTGGTTCTCTGTCTGGGCCTGTGTGCACATTAAAGATCCTGTGTTTGCATACCAGCCTGTCTGTGAGTATTCCTTCGGTGGGTGAGTGAGAGAATTAGAGCTTTAAGCTGATTGGCTGCTTCAACGGGGGAGGTGCAAGGATCCCTCTGGACTATAGAGGAGTCTCTCAAGCAGCAAAGTGCAGAGATGGACCCAGGGAAGTAGTATCTAAATTTGTTGCTTCAGATACTTGCAGAAGCAACACAAAAAGATAAGAAATACACTTGCAACTGGAGATTGTGGGGGGTTTGCTCCTTTCCAGAGTAGTGTTGGGAACTATTTGCAAGGTGAGCAGAGGAAGAGCACTGCTCAGTTGGTCTTGGAATGTGAGTGAAGTGAGATTGAATGGGTCAGTCGGAGCTGGTGAGCAGAAAGGAAGGAGCTAGGAGTGCTATGGAAGATTGAGGTGACTGAAAAATGGGTTAAAAGGGTTTGAAAGGGTTAAGTAATTGGTTTGCTTAGTATTGGCGCCAGTTTATAGAGAGAACTGGAAAACAGAGACTCAGAGCTTTATTAGTGGAGTCCTGTGTATGAAGCACAGGTCTGTTGTGTAACGGCTGTATTGAAAGAAGATATAGTATAAGATTTCTGTATAGAACTTTCTGACTGATTTTTCATTTTAGAAGTTCTGGTTCGGACAGGACTAAGAGCAAATGTATAAGGAAGGAAAAGAAATGAACTTCTTTAAGGAGTTCTCTGAAATAGTGTGAAGCTTCTGAGCATAAGGAATTGGCTCAGCTTTTGTCGGTAAAGAAATAAATTCAAAAATCCTGAAAAAGGATTTCTTGGAGCTGGGCTCAAGAAGAGAAAGGGAAAGTCTCCAAGGAATACTGGATTAAACTCCTTCAAGGGCCTAAATGCTCTGGGCGCTAAGACTACAGTACAGCTTCTTAGAGAAAAGAAGCATTTTAAATCTGGTGAAGGGAGCTGAGATGGGGCAGGGGGGAAAGAAGCAAGTGCTTTTGTTGAAACCAGCTTGAGAATTTGAAAATACAGCTGGATTGAACCTAAAAATGACTGGAAATGGTAAGACAGTGAAGCTTCTTTGGAAAATATATATGTTTAATCCTGTGCAGAAATTCTGAGAGACCCGCTGAGCTCTGGCAGTTGGACTCTTGGAGCAGAGACGGTGCTTCATGTGACCTGAAGCTGAGCGGTGAGAGGAAATGGCTGGACTTAAACTCCAGTAAGACAGGTGCACTCTGATGAAGGCTTAAAAAGGGAGTTTCTGATTTCTGAAAGGATTTAGAGTTTTCTTGGTGGCTGTGAAAGGGGTAAGTGTGGCTGGTTAGTGTGTGTGTGAGCCAGGGGCGGCCCAAGGGGGGTGCGGGGCCATGTGCGGAGATTAACTGCGGGCCTCATTTGCATAGGGGGGCCTCATTTGCATAAATATTTGCATAATGTTAACATGCATTTTTAGTAAACATGCTTCTTAATGAGTGTCTGGATAAAGAAAGACTAATAGATTTCTACGTTACTATATTCCAGTGCCAACCACCAGGCCCATTAGGAACTACTACAAATGCTGCCCATTTAGAACCCATAGCAAACCCGCCGTATCCTGACAGCATTACCAGGACTCACAAAGCACCAAACCCTACCTATCAAAAGGCAACACTGCAAATATTAAACCAATACATCTCAGAGAATACCAATGCATCTCCTACTGGGGAAAGAACAAGTGACATGGTCAAATAGAAACTACATGAACAGAATATCTCAGCTTGGTTAAAATGCAGAACATAGACCATCACCAAAGAACAAGGGATCACAATTTAGAAATAGGAAGACAATAATTAAACTGGGAACCCCAAAAGCCAAACTTGGGATGTACAACAACACTGGAGAAATAAAACTATAAATTAATTTCCTCTTGTACTAAACAAAACACAAAAGATGTTAACAATGCACATTTCCCAGAGCTGATATATTCCAGTTAATAAATTCAAAATAAAAAAGTAGTTTTCTACCTTTTGTTGCTTGTGCATTTTCTTTTCAGTTGCAATTGCTCCAGTCACTTTCTTCTGGTTTCTTTGTGTCTTCTGCGAGCTATCCATTTTCCTTTCTTCTCTTTTAGAATTTTTTCAAAATTTTTTCTCTATATCTGCTTTAACATACTGATCTTTCCCCTTTTGCTCTTTCCCCCATTTCTTATTGCTTTATCATCCACTCAAATTTCACCCTTCCATTCTCAATCTACACTTACTCTTCCAATACCCGGCCCTTC
Organism: Ichthyophis bannanicus; assembly: GCA_033557465.1. Lineage (NCBI taxonomy): Eukaryota > Metazoa > Chordata > Amphibia > Gymnophiona > Ichthyophiidae > Ichthyophis > Ichthyophis bannanicus. Next base: position 79,238,137 of record CM066051.1, on the reverse strand, counting down.
GTAGACTTTTCTTCCCTCCCACACAAAATATCTTTTCCCCTCTCCATTCTCATTTCCCATCCCTTTCTAGTCCTCCCCCAAAATCAGCTGCTTTATAGTTCTAGACCCACCCAGCATCTGCCCCCTTCTAGTCCCAGTCTCCCAAGCTTCCACATCAGCCCATTTCCAGTCCTAGCCTCCCATATGCTGTTTTCCAGTTCCATTCCAGCCCCCCCATCAGCCCATTTCCACTCCAAGCTCCCCATCAGCCCATTTCCAGCCCTTTTCCAACTCCCATCAGCCCACTTCCAGTCCTATTCCAGCCCCCATCAGCCCATTTCCAGTGTCCTATTCCAGCCCATCACCCATTTGCAGTCTACATTCCCCCCATCAGCCCATTTCTAGTCCTATCCTAGCTCCTCATCAGCCCATTTCCAGTCCTAGCCCCCATATGCTCTTTTCCAGTTCCATTCCAGTCCCTCATCAGCCCATTTCCTCCACGCTCCCCCATCAGCTAATTTCCAATCCTAGCCCTCTCGTCAGCCCACTTCGCCCTATTCCAGCTCCCATAAGCCCATTTCTAGTCCTAATCCAGCTCTTCATCAGCCCATTTCCAGTCCAAGTTCCCCCCCATCACAGCCCATTTTGTCCATTCCCCCCACCATCACAGCCCATTTGCAGTCCTATCCCCCCCACCATCACAGCCCAATTGTAGTCCATTCCCCCCATCACAGCCCATTTCCAGTCTGTTCTCCCCCCCACCACAGCCCATTTACAGTCTTTTTACCCCCATCCCAGCCCAATTTGTCTGTTCCCCCCCACATCACATCCCATTTCCAGTCTGTTACCCCCCCCCCCCACATCACAGCCCATTTCCAGTCTGTTTCCCCCATCCCAGCCCATTTTCAGTCCGTCCGTCCCACCATCACAGCCCATTTCCAGTCCTATCCCCCCACCATCACAGACCCTTTGCAGTCCTGATCCAGCTCGTCATCGGCCCGTGGCCAGTCCAAGTTTCCCCCCCCATCTGAGCTGATTTCGTCCATTCCCCCTTCAATAACTTCCCATTTGCAGTCCTATCCCCCCACCATCACAGCCCATTTGCAGTCTTCCCCCATCACAGCCCAATTGTAGTCCGTTCCCCCCATCACAGCCCATTTCCAGTCTGTTCTCCCCCCCCCCCACAACAGCCCATTTCCAGTCTGTTTCCCCCCATCCCAGCCCAATTTGTCCATTCCCTCCCCCCCCCCATCACAGCCCATTTACAGTCTGTTTCCCCCCCCCCCCTCACCGCCCATTGCCAGTCCGTTCCCCCCCCCCCATCACAGCCCATTTCCAGTCTGTTTCCCCCATCCCAGCCCATTTTCAGTCTCCCCCCCCATCACAGCCCATCCAGTCCTAGCCGCCCCCCTGAAGAGCCCCGCGCCGTCTAGGGGGCTGCAGAGGGAGCCGGGGAAGCCCGCGCGAGGCCCCGGCTCCCTCTGCACAGCCCGCCAGCGTGAAGAACCTTTACCTTCCCGCTGGCGGCTGTTTCAATGAAGCCGCGAATGCCGGGAAAGGTTAAAGGCAATGCCCTTTAACCTCTCCTGGCATTTGCGGCTTCATTGAAACAGCCGCCAGCGTGAAGGTAAAGGCTCTTCACGCTGGCGGGCTGTGCAGAGGGAGCCGGGGCTTCGCGCTGGCTTCCCCGGCTCCCTCTGCAGCAGTCCATTGAGCGAGAATGTGGTTCGCGCAGGGCCCTGTGCGAACAACATTCTCGCTCAATGGACGGGCCGGCCCTGGTGTGAGCTTAGATAGGGACATTCAATTATCTTTTATTTTTGGATAGGAATAGGGACGATACACATCAGATCCCAGTCAACATTTTAAGCCCCAAGTGACTATGGACATAGCCTCAATTTACGTAGATTAGTTTTATTTATTGATTTGTTAAAGTTAGGGAATAGGTAAAGACCGGATCATTGCTGGACCAGAGGAATCCTGAGTTCCTGCGACACCGGATCTCCTGGAAGAGGACACCGCTGGACGTCTCGGCGAGAGTCTGGGCCCCTTCGCAAGAAAGTTTCTGCGAAGAAAGAGACCAGCGCACCTACATCCTGAGGGACAAAAAGAACTACATTTGTGAGCTCATACTTTATATTGCCCAGAGTACTCTGGATAATAAGGGAATTTACCTGTTAAAAGATGGAAGTTCCTGTGGAAAGAAAAGGAAGCCATAGAGGTTTCAAAATAACTCAAGTTACCTGAGACCACTGTAAAGAATATCCTAAAGAGAAAAATGGAAACATTTAAGTATTTGTATTAGAAGACTACCGTGAACAGACAAGAAACACTGAATGTTGATGCATTTCTAAGTTCTAAGGTGCAACCGTGTATAAATACTTTATTGATTGAACTTGGTTAAAGAACTGTTAAAATTTCTGAATCCATCTTTAAGCTTGTTCCACAAGTTATTCAAACTTTAATAGATTTATCTGAAAAAATCTATTTATAGACACTAAGATGTTATGTGTTCCATTCTTGCAAAGTCCGCCTTATCGCAATAACTGTAACTTTACCTTGGTAGGGGCTTATCCAAATTAGATTATTTTTTCCTCTCGTCCTTTCTTCATCTAACAGTGAATCTGTATCAGATGAGGTTAGTGAACTCTAAGGGGGACATCAGACTCTGAGGTACCCACTTGGCATGCTTGACTACAGTATATCTTCCGAGTCTGACTGGCAGCGCCCTCTTTTCTCCAGGAGAGGGGTGCTACAATAGGTTCAGTTCCTGGGTTAGATCTCCCCATTTCAGCCATAGCTCAAGATTCTGCAGAAGAATGGAAAGGGAGTTCCAGTCATTGTGCAGTAGTGACCTCTAGTGGCCAAGCTTAGGATTCACATTATCTAGATGCAGGAAGGAACTGCAGTGTCCTCCTGAGAACTGGTTGGGCTGAGTTTGGAGGGAGTGAGGGACCCTGGGTAGTTGTAAGAGAAGGCTCATGGCTCCATAGCCCAAATGAGACTGGGTCCAAACTGAACCAGAAGACAGGAGGATTAAGAAATTGCAGAGCCCTCTAAAAATTGAAGCACATAAATATACACACAGCACAGTGGGGATTATCTTTTATTTAAGCTTCTGTTTATTCTGTCTTCACGTATGTAAAGTTACAAGCAAAACATCGCACAATGTCTACAAGGACGAAGTACACCACTAGAGTAAAGAAATACTTCTATGCTTAGAAAGAGTTCTTGAAGGCAAAAGAATGGAACAAAGATATTTTACTAGAAGAAACAATTCTGGTTAACTTCTCAAATTAGCCAGACAAAACCCTGAGGTTTGAATTTTCCACCCTGCTCAGCAGGTAGATCCTGTGCACTTAACTCACTCTGCGCACAAAATATATCTGCACAAAAAAGGAAGGGTGGGAGGCGTTCCCAGAACACAGTAAATATCATCTAAGAAGGCAGGGCTATTGCACGGGGTTCAGAAGAAGGCAAAACATAACAGAAATGTCAATGTCTTGTTTCTAGAGGGACTTTGGACAACAATTATCAGCCCAACAGACTTGGAAAATCCATCACTTATCTACATGAACAATCAGGAATGGGTCTGCTCTTTGAAATCTGTTGGGTACTTGGGACCTGGAATGGCCACGGTTGGAGATGGACCTTGGGCTTGATCCAGAAAGGCACCTCTTATGTTCATATTTAACTCCACTGACGAGGCAAAGTTATTCTCACTCAAGGAGCGAGATTCAAGGGATGACAGAGTGCAGCTGGCAGCAAAGTGAAATAAGGATAATGTAAGAGAGAAAAATAACACCTAGGCTAAGATATTCTTCCTCTTAGCCAGCGTCATCCGAAAGATATTTGAGAAAATTCTCACATGAATTTCCAAGAAGGGGTGAGCAGCATTCCAGAAAACAAGGAAAAATCGTAAACACAATGGCAGAAAAATACCATATGACCTATCTAGTCTACCCTTCCATATCAACTACAACAGTCCTTACACCTTTAGAGATCTTCTGTGTTGGTCCCATTCTTTCTTGAATTCAGATACTGTCCTCATCTCTACTACTTCCGCTGGGAAACTATTCCACTCATCTACCACTCTTTCTGTAAAGAAATATTTCCACATATAACTCCTGAGGTGCTAGATTCCTGTGTAAGAGGCGAGGTATTTTAGGGAATGGTAGATCCAGTAGAAATATAAACAACCTTTGGCGTAAATATTGACGTCTCTTTTTAAAACCACAATCAAATATTTTCCAAAGGGAGGAGGTGTAGATTATCACCCTATCTATCTGTCTGTCTATGTGTGTCTCCCATTCATAGCTTTGTTATTTGGTGTCCCATCCATGGCAAATCTACAGGGAATATGAGGGGGTCAAAAAGAATCAAACATAGCAGAGTTTTGCTTGATTTATATAGGTGTGTTTTGGAAAGTAGAACTTCTAACCCAAATATTTAATTGATGAATAATACAATTCTGCATAGTCTTAATTCCCCTAATGACTCTTTTTGGCATTGAAGCTTTAACATCATTCCACTCTCCCATTTTTTCCAAAGTCTCCGCAAATTAAGCAAAGGTCTGATTATCTACTTGCTGCGCGTCAACCTTCTCCTTCAATCCTTCCAGCTGATTTCTAAATATTTTTGTACTGGAAAGTAAATAATTCTTTAATTCAGCAATAACCTGTCAAAGAGTTAGCTAGTCCATATTTTCAGGTACAACACCAACCTCGGCTCTCTGTTTATCAGGTTCGCCTCTGATTCTACAGCCACGTCCATCTCCCTTGCTAACAAAGGGCAAATATTTTGGGTCTGTTTCAGTTCATTTGGGCTTTTACTCCAATTTTTAAACTTTATTTTTGATTCATTTCAGACATTCATTTTAATAAAAACAATTATAATGTGTGTAAGAACGTTTTTAATGCGGAGCAAACAGTGTAAAATCCATTCATCTGTAGGTTAACCTGTGTTAAATTGATGTTGTCAGCACTAAGTTAATTAAGACGTGCTATCGAATCAATGCAGATCCCTACTGGAGACTTCTTGGTCTTCAGGCATGGGACTAGCAGGGGGAGATCCCTCAGACCCAGTCTTTACGATAGCTCCATGGGCTAGCTATTGCAACCACAGGGTAGATATTCTCTTGATGCCCCTTTCCTCTGTTTCGCAAGTTGCTACTGCATCAGAGAAGGCTCCGTCATTCCACCCCGAACACAATGCAGGAATGGCGTCTTCAAAAGGAAAGACCTTCGGATTTGTTTTCAGCATTCGCAGAACACAACACAAAACAATGCAGAGGAAATCTGATGAAAGCAGCAGGGGTATAGCTGAACCTCTGACGGTAAAAGCTTCAGGTGCCTATGGGGGTAAGCTGAGAGTAAGATGCTCTCTCCATGAAAAGGAAAACTATAATAAGCCCGTTCCGTAGAGCTGTTGGCTAATGTAATGAAACCTCCGGTAATCAGTCTGGGCAGAAGTTGCAAAGCTAGCTGTCGGGGTCGGGCAAGGAGTGGAGACCTTCAGGGGCACATCCCGAGTCGCAGAGGGCTGCGTGGAGGATCGTCTTCCGGTAGCCGTATTACTCTCGGTGCTTGGAGATCTTGGACTTGGAATACAGCAGCACAATCCGCAGGAGCAGCAAGGCCCGAGGAGGTAAGGAAGTCCTTCAGGGTGTGGCTGTGGGACCAGCGAGCCCTGGGCGTCATGCGGGCACAGTGGGGGCAGTCGTCCACGCGGTGGGACTCCCCCAGGCATCGGATGCACTGATTGTGTGCATCTGTGGAGTTCATCTTTTTCCCGCACTTCAGACATTTCTTAAAGCCGGGTTTCTGGTTTCTGTGGTTTTCTCCTTGCAGCTAGCTGTTTCTTCTCTTTGGCCATGATTTAGTTGCAGAATTGTAGTTAAGGAGAGTTTGGTGTTCCATCCTTCTGGCTAGGTGGAAGAAGCAAAACTGAGCCAGGTAGGGGCAGGCCAGAGGGTAGGGGCACCTTGGCACCTGCTCAGAAAGCGCAGTTGCTTACCTGTAACGGAAGCTCTCCATAGACAGCAGGGGTATGCAACTGCACTTGATAGGTGACGTCTCTGATATTGCCGACGTGCCGGGCTCTCCCTAGCTTAGACAAATCTTTTGACTTGACTGAGCATGCGCGCTGTTCTTCCCATCCTGCTGGTTCCGTAGTACCTCAGTTTGTCACATAGATGAGCAGCAATCAGGCAGTAGGAGTCCATGTGTGTCTTGTGATTTGGCATACTGAGCTGAGCCTCACTGCAGTAGTGAGCTGAACATTGTTATGGTAGTCTTTTGTTCTGCGTGTTTTGTTTTGTTTGTGTGGAAGGCAGGCAGGTGAGTGCGGCTGCATACCCCTGCTGTCTATGGAAAACCCCTGTTACAGGTAAGCAACTCCGCTTTCCTTTGGAGACAAGCAGGGGGATGCAGCCACACTTGATAGGTGAATCCAGAGCTAAGAGCCCCCCGGGGTTCACTGATCTGCACCTGAACATCCTGTAGTGTAGAGGATGGCGGAGTACTTTCAGAGCTATGAAGGTTATTTAGGAAGCAAAACGATTCCTGATAACCACCTGGCCAAAAGTGAGGTCCTGAGATGAGGAGTGGTCCACACTGTAGTGCTTGGCCAAGGTGTGAATTGAGGTCCAAACGCCCGCTTTGCAGATGTCTTGTTCAGAAACAGAGGATAGGTAGGCTATGCGACCAGGCAACTGCTGTTGCACCTTGATGTAGCAGAAGGATATACAGTCTGATATCCAGGAGAACATAATCTTTTTTGATGCAGGTCTCCTTAGATTATTAGGATTAAACATGACAAAGAGCTGCAAGGAAGCTCTGATATCCTTGGTCGCTTGGAGGTAGAACAACAAAAGATGTCTAAAATCCAATGTCTGGAGGGTTTCCTCTGGAGAACCCACTGCAGGAATGGGAAAGAAAGATGGTAGAATAATAGCTTGGTTGAGATGAAACAACCTTAGGGAGGGATTTCGAATGCATATGTAAGATGACTGTTATGAAAGAATTGGGTGTATAGCGGGTAGTGAACTAGCACCTGTAATTCACTGATTCTTCTTGCTGAGGTGAATGTGACAAAGAAGACAGCCTTCCAGGTGAGATGTTTCAGGGAGGCTGAGGCTAAGGGCTCAAAGAGAGGCTTCATAAGTTCGGAGAGAATGACACTGAGGTCCCAGAGTGGGAGAAGTGTTCGGAGTGGAAGCCTGGTGCTCATGAGACCTTTCATGAATCGTGAAACTAGGGGATGAACAGAGATGGTCTTCTTGTCCTCTTGGGGCATGTGAAGCGGCGATGGCCGAGAGATAATAGTGAACTGATGCGGCTTGCAGGTCCAAATGCAAGAGGTGGAGCAGGTAGGTGAGACTCTGCTCCAAGCGGCAGTGGAAAGGAACTGCATTTCTTTCCTTTGCCCAGGCAGTGAAGCGGGACCACTTTTGAAATAAGAAAGCCGTGTTGTGGGTTTCCTGGAAGCAGAGAGGATATTGCTTACCTTGTCTGACAAGGTAAGTTCATCCACTAAATGAGGCCTACTTTCCAGGCTGTTAACGAGAGTCGGGTAAGGTTGGGTGCAGTAAGGTTCCATGATTCTGCGTGAGGAGGAAGGGATCTGTTCCGACTGGATACGGACCATCCTCCATTAAGGCTAGGAGGCGTGGGTACCAGATCTGATGAGGCCACTTAGGGAACTATGAAGATGAGGTCCACTTGTCCTCCTGAGTTTTGAAACAGGCCCCGACTGATGAGAAGGAACGGAGGGAAGGCTCCAGCTGATGGCAAAAGTATCGTGGGCCCATCGGTGCAGACTGGGCTGAAGGGAGCAGAAGAGGGGCCTTTTGCATTCTTGGCAGTGGCAAAGAGATCTACCTTTGGAGTGCCTCACATGTCGAAGATTCTGTGGGCCACTTCGCAATCTAGGGACCATTCATGTGGATCCAGGCGTCAGCTGAGGGTATCCACCGAGTGGTTTTGGGTCCCAGGGAGATACACCACCCTGAGGGAGGTGCACATGGACTGAGATAAGAGCCAGAGATGGCAGATACAATTTGACCTCTAATCTTCTCAGAACTGTCACATTATCTGGTTCCAATAGGGAACTTTATGGACAACCTAAAGTGAAATCGGGTGTATTAGATTGGATGCTAAACCAAATATGGCCAGACAATGGTGACATAACCCTACATTGATTTAAGAGCTTTATAGTACCATACTGCTGGAATTTGCACACAATAATTGAAACTTTTCTGCTTTTTTGTTATTTTCTTTCTGCATTGTATTTTAAATTAAGTATCATTCAAAAACAATATGCTTTGACAAACAAAGCATGCAGAATTCTGCATAATTCAAGTATATTTGCCATCCCTTTTTGGTCTATATGGCTAGACTGTCCTCTCAAGCAACCCACTTAAAATTGTCCTGTAGGACTCACAGTAACAGCAGAGTGGAGGAATCACCTACTAGTTAGAGTAGGAAGCTAAGAAACAGGTGAAGTCAAAGTTCAAATCCCCTAAGCAAATCACACCATCCTCAAAGCCCCATCCAAGGCTATATAGGCACTGGAAAAGTTATGCTTTGCCAGCCAGACATCCGGAGGGTGTGGAGAAAGAGCTATACTCATATCTCCTGTATTCTCCATGTTGACAATGAAAGCAGACGGAGAATCTAGGCTCTTGTTTTCATCGTGCCACGCTGATGGACATCACTGTATATAAACTAGCAGGAGACATTCACGTCTCAAGTGTTTGTAGCGGAGACCAGCACTGGCATCCACGTCAGGTGTGTATATGTTTCTAAAATCAAGCCAAAACATAGATGTCCCTGGCATTTTCCTGCATGTTTTGCCTTGGATGTCTAAAATTCCACTTAAAATATCATAAATTATTTCTAGATTTTTATAATCACACATTATTGTAGAAAAAAGCGGAAGCCAAGGACCACGGTCAAACACAGTAGGGGTATCCAAAAGACTTTATTAGCAGATCCAACTTAAAGGTTTTGGCCTGAGGCCTTCTTCAGGGGTCTAAGGACAGACACAAACATAAAATTAAAATATAAATACATAATATAAACCAACCAAAAATAAAAACACATAAAAAAATCCTCATTACTGCATAAAAATAAAATACATTACCAAAGAAGACAAAAAGCAACGTCTAAAGGGTGGACCAAGCCACTCTTCCCAATCTATGGGGAATAAATAAATAAAATAAGTATAAAAATACTGAACATTTATAAAAGTGATCCATATGATAAATGCATAAATCAATGACATACTATAAGTATTATATATACAGTTGATAACTTAAAAGAAATGCAGTTCATAAATAATATAGAAAACAAAAACTGCTGATACACACAGCACAAGAAAACAAATTAAAAACTTATAAAAAGGACATTAAAACTAATATCAGGAAGATGCAATAAAATACATGTAAATGCATGCAATATTCAAATATAAGTAATGTACAAGCATTACAGGCATGATTACCAAATAATATAAGGCATAACAATAAAAACGACGAGGTGTCGGTGTAACTTGCTCACCATGAGACTGCGCAAGGAACAAAAAATCAAAATTCCCCGAACACCTATGGATACAGTATTGCCATAAAAAATGTTAATAAAAAGGAAAGATAGGACAGTCTGTTTAATGACAAATCCCTGAAAAAATCTTAACAAATGGAAACTTGATCCCTAATAGTAAAGGCATGAACTATTGTGTTCATACAGTACAAAACAGACTGTAAATAATAAAGGTCTGTAAGAACAGAGAATGTAAAAATAACTGACTCATATCAGAAGAGCTGTCCAAAAATAATCAACATCATGAAATAAAAACATCGTAAAATGTGATTACAAATAAAAACAAAAAACAGACTATAAATGTCAGACCCGGTGAAAAGCGGTATATAAATGCAGTTAAATAAATAAAACTAAAATGTCAGATTAGCTGTCTAAAACGATTGACAACATCATGAAATAAAGACACTAATCAAAAAAGAAGAAAAGAAACGCTGTAAACTTGAACCGTAGTAGTAAAAATACTGGCACAGAACAGACTGTGAATAAAAAATCTTTATGAATAGGAACGGAGCATGTGAAAATAAAAACAATCGGCAAAACCGTAGAATAGAAAAAAACAGTGTGTTCGTACAATCATTTGTATTATACGTACAGCACACAGGAGGTAAAATGCTATCAGACGCCTTTAAGTAAGAGAGCATTAAAAAATACGTTAAAACACGTTTAGCGTGTTTTAAATCTTATATTCCACCTAAGCAGTTTTGTTTGTAATGCTTGTTATTTTTAGTTTTAATTTTAGTTCTTCTAATTTACTCTTCTTTTTGACATGTATCGTTTATTCGATCCCTGATGTATATACACATTTTTTAATGCTCTCTTACTTAAGGGCTTCTGATAGCATTTTACCTCCTGTGTGCTGTATGTATAATACAAATGATTGTAAATCTGTCTGTCATCCGTCTGTCTCTTTGTAACTTTGTTTTAACAGACAAATAAGTGAATAGATTGAGGTTCATAGTAACATATAGTAACATAGTAAATGACGCCCAGTAAGATGGCAAGAGTAGGTGCACCTGACGCTCTGTGCAGGCCACCCCTCCCCATGTCTTTGTTTAGGGGTGAACCCGCCGCTCCATGTAGGACACCCCTATTTGTTGAGAAATTAGATGGTTCAGCTTATTTTGATTTTATCCTGTTGCTGTAAAGGGATCCACTACGTCTGTCCCATGCCATTTTGAATTCTGTCACTGTATTTGCCCCCACCACTTCCATCGGGAGGGCATATTCAAAGGCTTTCTCAGACTAACTTTTGGGGTTAGCTGAACAGACTCTGGTGGCCAAAATTCCCCCTAGTAAATACATTTTGTCCAGACAGAATGTATCTGGTCAGGAAAAAGCAGCATTGGGGACCTTCCCTGGGTTTACCTTCACTTTGGAAAGTTGTCCAGGTAACTCAAGCTTCCCAAGGTTAACCGGATAACTTTGTATGGTGAACCATAGATTGGACATCAACCCAAGCAGATCTGGGGCGATATCTGGATAAAATTAACTAGACGAAGGCCTCTGACTCTTCCCCCATGCCACTCATAAGGACATTCAGGCAATTGGTAACAGACCCCACACGTGAAGGGGCCATACTGGACTTGGTGCTTACCAATGGTGAAAGTGTTTCTGATGTTATCGTGGGAGATCATTTTGCATCCAGTGATCACCAGATGGTGTGGTTCAGTATTAGGACTAGGGCTGTTAGAATCCATTCCAAGGTGAGGATCTTAGACTTTAGGAAGACTAACTTTGCGAAGATGGGCCAATACCTCAGGGAGTCGTTAGTGGGATGGGAAAAGCTGGGGATGTAGAAAAACAGTTGGCAAAACTGAAAGGGGGTATTTTAAGGGCAACCAACCTTTTTGTTAAAATGGTAAAAAAAGGCAAAAGGAACAGGAGACCGCTATGGTTTTCGAAGGAAGTAGCTGAAAAAGTGAAGAAAAAGAGGGAGGCCTTCATGAAATACAAGAGATCACAGAAAGAGGAAGACAGGCATCTGTATTTGGAAAAACTTAGAGAAGCTAGCAAAGTAGTCAAGAAGGCAAAGATTCAAAAGGAGGAGGAAATAGCCAATGCAATAAAATGGGGGGATAAGACATTTTTCAGATATATTAGTGAGAAGAGGAAGGGCAAAAGTGGTATTGTCAGACTCAAGGGTGCAGGGGGGGAATATGTAGAAGCTGATAAGGATAAAGCGAAATTGCTTAACAAATATTTTTGTTCTGTGTTCACAGATGAAGAACCAGGAGCAGGACCTCAGAAAACACCCACAAATAAGAACAGAAGCGAGGGACATCTTGAACAATTTTCAGAAGACTGTGTTCGTGAGAAACTAGCTCAACTTAAAGTAGACAAAGCGATGGGACCGGATGTATACACCCTAGAATACTGAGGGAACTTGGGGACGTTCTAGCAACTCCACTGACTGACCTTTTCAATGTCTCGTTGGAGTCAGGAGTGGTGCCAAAGGACTGGAGAGAGGCTCATGTGGTGCCTTTACACAAAAGCGGAAGTAAGGATGTGGTTGAAAACTACAGGCCGGTTAGTTTAACTTCGGTGGTGAGTAAATTATTGGAAACGCTGCTGAAAGAGAAAATAGTGAGGTTTCTGGAGTCCAGCGGATTACAGGATCCGAGGCAGCATGGATTCACCAGAGGCAGGTCTTGTCAGACAAATCTGATTGATTCTTTGACTGGGTGACCAGGGAGTTGGACTGAGGGAGAGCTCTAGATGTGGTGTATTTAGATTTCAGTAAAGCCTTTGACACTGTTCCTCACAGGCGACTTATAAACAAACTGAGCACCCTAGGGATGGACCCTAAAGTTACTGCTTGGGTTAGAAATTGGTTGGGTGGGAGGCGACAAAGAGTAAAAGTAAATGGAGCTCACTCTGAGGAGAAGGATGTTACCAGTGGTGTGCCCCAGGGATCTGTCCTTGGTCCGATTCTTTTTAACATCTTTGTTAGTGATATAGCGGAAGGGCTGTCGGGTAAGGTTTGCCTCTTTGCAGATGATACCAAAATCTGCAATAGAGTAGACACCCAGGAAAGTGTAGATAACATGAGGAGGGATCTAGCTAAGCTTGAAGAATGGTCTAGAATTTGGCAGCTGGGATTTAATGTTAAAAAATGTAAGGTCATGCATTTGGGCTGCAGCAATCCAAAGGAGCAATACAGTATAGGAGGTGAAGTACTTTTGTCCACTAAAGAAGAGCGGGACCTAGGCGTGGTTGTGTCTGATGATCTTAAAGTAGCTAAACAGGTAGAAAAGGCGACGGCAAAAGCTAGAAGGATGCTTGGGTGCATATGGAGAGGAATGGCTAGCAGAAAAAAGGAGGTGATAATGCCTCTGCATAAGTCTTTGGTGCGACCTCATTTGGAGTATGGTGTGCAATTCTGGAGACCGCACCTTCAAAAGGATGTGAACAGGATGGAGTCGGTGCAGAGGGTGGCTACTAAAATGATTAATGGGCTTCATTATAAAGCATATGAGGACAGACTTAAGGATCTTAATATGTACACCTTAGAGGAAAGGCGGGATAGAGGTGATATGATTGAGATGTTTAAATACCTCCGTGGCATAAATGTTCAGGGAGAGCCTCTTTCAATTGAAAGCAAGTTCTGCTATGAGGGGACATGGGATAAGGGTGAAGGGAGATAGATTGAGGAGTGATATGCGGATAGATTTCTTTACAGAAAGAGTAGTGGATCCATGGAATAGTCTCCCAGTGGAGGTGGTAGAGATGAGGACAGTAACTGAATTCAAAAAAGCATGGGACCAACACAGAGGATCTCTAAAGGTAAAAATTGGACTGTTGTAGTTGTTGTTATGGAAGGACAGACTAGATAGGCCATGTGGTCTTTTTCTGTCATCATGTTTCTATGTTTCTATTAAAAAGGACGGAGCCTTCTGGCAGCCTGCGGATCACTTTCCCTTCCCCAGTCTCTGAGTTCTGCCGCTCAGTAAATTTGTGGACCAGTTTGCCTTTTTTTCTTCTGCCTTCTAGCCTGTCTTCCTTCCTCTACAGTTTTCTGCAACTTGTTCACCGGGGAACCCATATCTCTGCAATCCCTGATCAAAGTGATATTTTTGGATTATCTTTGGTTACATCCCTCTACAGTGCGGTACAGTGTGAAAACCTTTACTGACATCTAAAGAGAGCCCATCTATAGCAAGCCCAAGATCTAGTACTTTGATCAGTTCATGTTGCATATCATACAGAGAGCTAATCTCTGATTCTACACAAGGGAGGCCACTTCTTACACTCCATAAACATTTATTTATATACAACTGAAAACACAGAATTTACTAGGGGACAAACAGGGACAAAGTCTCTGGACTGTGTCGCAGATGTATGAAAGCCTTGCTTGAGCATTTGCTGACTGTGGAGAAAAGGTGGGGTCTAAGAGAGACAGGAGTTGCAGGCTGTCACATTGAAAAACGGGCCTGCTGCAATGCCGTGCTTCTTGACCCAAAGAAAGTTCAATCAGGGCAAAGGTTACATGGAAAATATAGAGGATTCTCACATGGTGAGGCAAAACTCCCTAAAAAGCATAGCTTTCAGCCCCTAGGAATGACCTATTATGGCCAGTTACAGAACTCTGCCAGAAACTATACAGATGAATTGATACAACCACCAGGTGGCAGCATCCCACAAAGCCAGCAGCTCCATGCAACAGGTGTAAGAAACCAAATAGGTTTAGCAAGAGTTACCCCTTGTGAAAGCATGCCCCCTTGGTTCCTCCAAGTGCTTCCAACACCTTACCCACCCCTGATGTCAAGCAAACAGCCCCGTTGTTTTCTGCTTCCTTCGGGTTGCCACTCTTGTGGATGATGCTTCAGTTACTCTTCTGAACCCTGCCCTGTTCCCAGGGACAAGCTGGACGCAGCTGGGAAGGGCTCAGTCAGCACCTTCCTTAACGATGACAGAGTGTTCTGAGATGTGCCCCCTCGGGACGTAGAACCTTGTTTCATTTCAGTGCCAGCGAACGTTTTTAGCAAGATCCTCTGATGGTTTTTTTCTCTGACGTTCTGCTGCTTCCTAGACTCTCCGACATTCATATCAGCTAACGGTCTGTCTTGGGGTATCCAAATATCCAGCGTCAGCAGCAGGTCCGTCTCTGAAACCATCCTGCAGAGTATGGAAATTATACCAAAGGGCCTGGGCTACAAAATTAATTGAAGCATGTTCCTGGGGGTTTTGGCACACGTTGGCAGAAAAAATAGCTACCGTGGTACGGCCAACTGGTATTCCACAGCCCCACCAACTGTAGACTGAGAAAAGAACAGTTTTCCTTAAATGCAGGATCCCCAGAGTCGCTGAGAGGAATGTTCTGGAGTCCTGCTCTCAACTTGAACCCAACTTAGGCATAAATGGAGGCTGGACTGGCCTGTCAGTCTATGGGCAGACAGCATCCCCTCTCTAAACTGGAGGGAACTTGAAAAGGGGCCTTGCATTCAAGAGACTGTTTCCTCCTTCCAACAAGGAGCCCAGAGAGTAGGAGTGTCTGTACTTATCCATTTGGGTGCTACACAGCTAGTGATGCGGCATCTTTTGTGACCAGCCCTGTGGCCACTTGCTACAGATGGTAGCCCACTCACAAGCTGGCTAGGCTTGAACCAGCGCCAGGCTGAAAAAACAGAGAGAAAGAGGCTATGAATCTAGGAAGATCGATAAGAAGACGCCTGGTTACAGAGGAGCCTGACAGTGGCAAAGGAAGAGGTAACCGTTTAACCCTCTGTAGGGAAGAAGGGACCAAGAGCTGTGCCGGGAACCTGCTGCAACCCAGGGGCATCCCTGCACCATAGCTGAGAGACGGAAGGGTAACCTCTGCCCTCCACAGTCAAGGGATTTGCACTTGTGGAGAGGAGGGCAAGTAATTCTCTATCTCGGGAATCTAGCCCTCAGTAAGTACAGAGATTGACGGAGAGCGGAAGATTTTGTCCAGAGAACTAGTATACTGCAAGCATATCCCATGTTCTGAAGGTGAAGTTATGGTCTCCTACACGCAAAAGCGACAGTTCTGGAGTAGGTGTCTACTTGGCAACTATCAGAAAGGAGAATAGAGAGGAAGAGCGTTATTGAGTATATCAAGTGCAATTTCTGCTTTTGACTTCTAGATTGTTATTGTCTGCTTTTGAAGGACTGTGCATGCTTTATTTTGGGGGATCGCCAAATAAAGGTGTTTTACCTAATTACTTTGTCCTTGTGCCATGTTTTGCCTGTTGGCTCTTTCAATTTTCTCTCCAAATTAGGCCTTCAGCTCTGCCTCCCCCTCTCCTCCGGGACTTTTTATTTTACTTTTTGATGCATGGTTTTGCCGTTTTCTCTACTGGCTTCCTGCTCAAAGCAGCGGTCACCCCTATTAATCTCTTTTGTATAGCGCTTCCAGGGCTACCCTCATCCCCTAGTGAGAGGCCGGCTACGTTTATATAACAATTCATCTTTGCATACAAAATGTCACGTTTTTTTACCGGTTTCCAGCATGAGCTGACTGCTTTCACTCATCCCTGTCTTGTGAAAGTTCTGTGGTTACAGAGTCGGCCTCTGACTCAGTGTGAAGCCTGTGCTACCCTGGGGTACAGCCCCCGGCCTCTCTGGGGAGTACGGCACCAGCACGAGGTGAAAGCAAGCAAGGGACTCCCCCAACGACTCAGCACTTCCAGCCTCCGCTGCTAAGATAGCCGCAAACGCTGACTGATCATCTCAAAGCGGGAAACATTGAAGCATTAGCGCTACTTATGAGATCCTACAGGGTATTCTTTGAAATCTCCATTCGATACAGTGGAGGACACCGTGAGAGACCATGGAGACTCTCTTAAAATCCGCATTATGTACAGGAGAGGTCTCCGATACTGAAACAGCCTTCAAGAACTCCGAAATAAAATATGCGAGTACAGGGCTGGTGCAAAGGTATTCAGCGTCCGAAGCAATCCCTCGGCCTTATGATTAAAAGAAAACTGCAAGAATGTGATAATTAAACTCATTAATCATGGTCATCTTCACACCGCTCCTCCCACAACAATCTGGTAGAAATGCATAACTAGATATCATCTGTTTAAGAATTAAACTCTGCTTTGCATGTACGTTGTGCCTGCTCTCCCTGAAGGTAAAATATCATGCTGATGGCTCTTTGAATTTGTCTGGCTGTCAGGATCTGTTGTTTCCTATACCGTCTTTGACTGCTGCTTCTCTTTGCCGCCCTTCAGAATCTGCTGCCCTAGGTGAATGCCTAGCCTTGCCTGATGATTGCGCCGGCCCTGCCTGAGTAATGGGTCCCCCAGCACTTCCTTACTCTCATCCAGAGGCTGGATCTTATGCCCCAGCCTCTTTTTTTCTATGTTCTTAGCACTGGAGAAAGAATCCTGCTGACCCTGTGCTACTTTCTCCGCCTTTGGCCCCCAAGGGACTAATCCTAGCCCTGTCTTTGCTGCTGTCTTTCCCCTGAGGTTCAGGGACCATACTGCAAACAGAGGAATCTTACAACATCTGTCAGACACAGGCTTTTTTATGAACTATTTCTTTTTAATGTATCAAATTTTTTTTCTTACGACCATTATTTCTTTTCCAAATTGTACTCGTCACGCTTTCTAAAGTCACTTTAGCGATGTGTATAGGCCAACGGGACATGCTTTAAGGCTGTTTGGGATTAGGGGAGACCTGAGTACTACTGTCTCCTGTAAAATTCTTATATGCCAAATGGAAAATATAGATGGAAGGGAGATATTTTGCTCCCTAAATTTAAGGGGAAGGAGTAGATGCTGAGGTTTCTATGCTGGGATATGAAAAGAGAAGTCTTGGGGATGGGGAGAGGGGTCCATGAGGAGCTTTGAGCACAGGAAACAGTGAGTCCAGAAATGTTGCAGTGCTACGTCTGGCTGAGGGGGGAGGCAGGAGGAGAGAGAAAGAGAGAGGTAGTGAGGAGAGAAAGATAGGGATTAAAACATACTTACCATACAAAACAGAAAGCTGAGATTCTGGTATCAAATCGGTAACAGCAACATGAACTCCCTCTGCCTCCAGGCATTCCATGGCATAACACAAAACCCTGCAAAAAACAGATACTCAGCACCAAATCTGTCCTACCAAAACCATACTAACTACAAGTCCGAGGAAAGAAGGGATAGGGCACGTGACAGAGCATCTAAACATTTGACAGCCTTCAAGAAAGTACAGAAAAGTGAAATTTTACGAGTGAACTAGCACAATCACTATATTGCTTTTCTCTAGGGATGCACACAGGCCAAATGTTTTCAGTTCATTTTCTGTTGATTTGCCTTTTTTTCCCTGATTTTTGGGTGATTTTGCATTTTGTTTCACACATTCATTTTAAGAACTTTTTTATGCACGTTAGAATTTTTTTATGTATGTAAATTGATTGTATGTGTGTTAATTCATAGCCTAAAGCACATTATAACGATTTTTGTGTGCACTAAAATTTTGAAGTCATGTTAACGAACTGAACACAAGCTAAAGGACGCACATCCCTACTTTTCTCCAGGGGAAAGGGAATTCAAGGGCATAGCCGATCACTACTACTACTACTACTACTATTCAGCACTTATAAAGCGCCACGCACGCAGCGCTGCACAGCTGACCTACAAGAGGTAGCCACCATACAAGAGACAGTCCCTGCCCATCAGAGTCCTGCTCATCGGAGCTTACAATCTAGTTAGAACAGTACATTAGTTAGAACAGTATAGAGCATTAGTCAGTTCTACGCAAGGTATGGTGCGGTACAGTTTGGTCATAGACGTTGACGGGGGTTAGGGTAAGATGAGGAAGGAGTCAGGATCTGAATGCAACGGTGAAGAGGTGGGTCTTCAACCTGGATTCAAAGAGGGCCAGGGAGGATGCCTGTCGCACAAATGCAGGTAGGCTGTTCCAGGCGTAAGGTGCAGCAAGGTGAAAGGAGCACAGTCGGGAGTTCGCGGTGCGGGTGAAAGGCATTGATAGAAGTAATTTGTTAGCGGAGCGCAAATTTCAAGAGGGGACGTAGGGAGAGATAAGAGATAGGAGATATTGAGGGGCTGTAGAGTGAGAGCATTTATAGGTCAGCAGGAGAAGCTTGAACTGGATGTGGAATTGGACAGGGAGCCAGTGAAGTGACTTGAGAAGAGGAGTAATATGGGCATGGCGAGGCTGGCAGAAGATTAGTCGAGCAGCGTGATTTTGTATAGATTGAAGGGGAAGGAGGTGGCTCACGGAAAGACTAACGAGGAGTAGAGTGCCGTAATCAAGGCGAGAGGAGATTAAGGAGTGGATAAGCGTTTTCGTAGTGTGTTCAGAAAGGAAGGGGCGGATTTTGCTGATGTTGTAGAGAAAGAAGCGGCAGGTCTTAGCTACAAGCTGGATATGAGCGTTGAAGGAGGTGTCAAAGATAATCCCTAGATTACGGGCCGAGGGAACAGGAAGGATAGTAGATCCATCTACATGGATTGAGAGAGGGGGAAGTGGGGGTGAGGAGTTGGGTGGAAAGACAAGGAGTTCAGTCTTGGCCATGTTCAGTTTCAGGCAGCGATGTCCGAAAGACAGGCAGAGATCTTGGACTGTGTTGCCGGAGAAATATTAGGTGTAGAGAGGTAGATTTGTGAGTCATCGGCATAGAGATGGTACTGAAAGCCATGGGAGGAGATAAGCATGCCAAGGCCTTGGGTATAGAGAGAGAAGAGGAGAGGGCCTAAGACAGATCCCTGGGGTACACCTAAATGGAGCGGGGTAGGGGAGGAGGAGGAGCCACCACAGCATACGCTAAATGAGCGATGGGAGAGGTAGGAGGAGAACCAGAATAGTACGGAGTCCTTGAAGCCAAGCGAGGAGAGGGTGATGAGGAGAAGATTGTGGTCAATGGTGTCAAAGGCAGCAGAAAGGTCAAGAAGGATGAGGATAGAATAGAGGCCCTTGGATTTAGCCAGGAACAGGTCATTTGTTACTTTTGTGAGTGCCGTTTCAGTGGAGTGTAGGGGATGGAAGCCGAATTGAAGTGGGTCCAGGAGGGCCTGGGAGGTGAGGAAGTTGAGGCAGCGATGGTGGACTGCTTGTTCTAATAGTTTGGATATGAAGGGAAGGAGGGAGATGGGTCGATAGTTAGAATGGCATGTGGGATCAAGTGAGGGCTTCTTGAGGAGGGGTGTGACCACAGCATGTTTGAAGTCAACGGGGACAGTTGCAGTGGAGAGTGAGAGGTTGAGAACATGAGTGATAGAGGGGGCAATGGTGAGGGGGATGGAACATAGGAGATGGGTGGGGATAGGGTCTGATGAACAGGTGGGTTTGGAGGAGGACAGAAAGAGTGCAGTTTCTTCCTTAGAGATCGGAGGGAAGGAGAAGAGGGTGGCAGAGGGAGTATGGGTGGGGGGGGGGGGAGAATTGGGGAGGAGGGGAGGTAGATGGGGGGTAGGGCATTGGAGGGTAATCTTGTGGATTTTGTCGTGGAATTAATCGGCTAGTGTTTGGGCAGAGAGGTAGGGTGGGATCGGGGGCGGGGGGACCTTGAGGAGAGAATTGAGGGTATGAAAGAGACGGCGAGGATCAGAGGCAAGGGAGTTGGTCAGATGGATGTAGTAATCTTGTTTGGCAAGTGCACAGGCTGACTGGAAGAAGCCAAGCATGAATTTGAAGTGTAGAAGGTCTTCTGGGGAGCGGGATTTGGACCAAGCTCGTTTGGCAGAACGGGCGCAGATGCATAGGCAACAGATTGTGGGTGAAAGCCAGGGTTGGGGAGTAGATCGTTTGACAGGACGTGGGGTGGGAGGGGCGAGGGTGTCAAGGGCTGAGGATAATGTAGCATTGTATGAAGATAATGCCTCGTCGATGGACTTGGAGGATAAAATGGCAGAAAGAGATGGAGAGATGGTGGAGGAGAGAGTCAGGGGATCAATATTCTGAAGGTTTCTAAATAGGTCGGACGAGGTTGGGACGGCGGAAGTTGAAGAGTAAATGTTAAGAGGTGATGGTCAGATGAGGGAAGGATTGATTTGCAGAAGTTTGAAGGAGAGGAGTTGGAGAAGAGTATTAGGTCAAGGCAGTGGCCATGTAGGTGTGTGGGGGCAGTGGAGCAAAGTTGGAGGTCGAACGAGGAGGTAAGAGCGAGGAACTTTGAGGCATGGGGGTCGGAGGAGTTGTCGATGTGAATGTTGAAATCACCAAGAATAAGAGTGGGGGAGGAGGGATCCATAAAGGCAGAGAGCCAGGAGTCAAAGTCGGTGAGGAAGGTTGATTTGGATTTGTCCGGTAGGTGATAAATAACAGCTATTCGGAGGGGAAGTGGTGAGAGGAGGCGAATGGAGTGGACTTCGAAGGAGACGGAGGAGTGTGATTGGGGTGGCAGGAGGGGTTGGAAATGGCAGGAGGGAGAGAGTAGGAGGCCAACGCCACCACCGTGACCAGTAGATCGAGGTGTATGGGAGAATTGGTAGCCCCCACAGCAGAGAGAGGCAATGGATGCGGTGTCGTCAGGGGGGAGCCAGGTCTCGGTCAAGGCAAGAAGGTGTAGGGCATTGGAGATGAAAAGGTCATGAATAAAAGGAGTTTTTTTGATGACTGAGCATGCGTTCCATAGGGCACATGAAAATGGGAGGAGAGGGATATGGATAAGGTTGGATAAGTTACGTGTAGATTTCTTATCAGAGTAGCGTGGGGGTCTATTTCTAGGGTAATGCCGAAACATGAAGGAGGGGAAATGAGGGGTAAATTGATGGTATCGGGTAGGTTATGTGAGGGATTATTTTTGGGGGTAGGGTTGGAGTTGATATCTATGGATAAGTGGATGAATGAGGGAGGGCGGAAGGAGGGAATAGATTAGATGGGGTACGTGAGGAACCTTTTTTAGTGTGAGAAAGAAATCGGGGGGGGGGGGGGAGGCAGGGTTGGGATTGATATTACCAGATGAGAGAAGGAGAAGGAGTATTAGAGAGTGAGGTATAGTGGAGATAGTATGGCAGAAGCAAGGGTGGGGTTGCCTTAAAGAGAGGGGGGGCTGGTTGAATGCGGGGGATGGTGTGAGAAAGCTCAAGGGCAGGTGCTATGCTAGGGGGCAGAATGGAGGGAGAAGTGAGGAAGGTAGAGGGGGGCTGGTTGAATGCGGGAGATGGTGTGAGAAAGCTCAAGGGCAGGTGCTAGGCTAGGGGGCAGAGTGGAGGGAGAATTGAGGAAGGTAGGGGGAAGAGGAGGGAGGGTGTTGGTAGGAGGGGAGGCAGTTGGGGAGGATAATGAAGAGAACGACAATGAGATATGGGGCCATGGTAGTGGGCAGCAAGGTCTGAGCAAGTAATGGGTAGCAAGTGATAGGCAGACAAGCGGGCAGTGGGTAGCAGTTCAATGCAAGCAATGGGTGGCAAGCGGAGGATAGGCAGTGGATAACAGTTCTATACATCAATGGGTAGCAGTACTATGCAACAATGGGTGGCAACAGTATGCAACAATGGGGGCAACAGTG
This sequence comes from Ichthyophis bannanicus, assembly GCA_033557465.1. Taxonomy (NCBI): domain Eukaryota; kingdom Metazoa; phylum Chordata; class Amphibia; order Gymnophiona; family Ichthyophiidae; genus Ichthyophis; species Ichthyophis bannanicus. Next base: position 79,216,141 of record CM066051.1, on the reverse strand, counting down.
GGGGGGGGCAGGGCAGAGGATAAGCAGTGGATAACAGTTCTATACAACAGTGGGTGACAGTACTATGCAACAACAGGGCAACAGTATGCAAACAATGGGTAGCAGTACTATGCAAGCAATGAATAAGCAATGGATAACAGTTTTATGCAATAGTGGGTAGCAATTCTAAGCAACAATGGGTGGCAACAGTGTGCAAAACAATGGGTGGCAATGGGTTCTATGCAAACACTGGTAAGCAAGTTCTATGCAGGCAGTGGGAAGCAAGTTCTATGCAGGCAATGGGACGGAAGTTCTATGCAGGCAATGGGAGGCAAGTTCAATGCAGGCAATGGGACGCAAGTTCAATGCAGGCAATGGGACGCAAGTTCAATGCAGGCAATGGGAGGCAAGTTCAATGCAGGTAATGGGAAGCAAGCTCTATGCAAACAATGGGAACATGTTCTAAGCAGCCTGTGGGTAGCAAGATCTAGGCAATTGATGGGAAGCAGCAAGGACTATACAGGTGTGGGAAACAAGAGCAATAGCAGGGCGCCTGGGGTTGGGTTTGGCGGTTTGCGCCATGGCGCTCTTGGACCTCGCCTAGCCCTCAGGCGCGGGGGCGCCTGATGGCGCTCCCGAGCTGAAGGGCCGCTAGGGAAGCATGCGGCGTGCTTCGATGCGCCCGATGGTGTGCTCTGATGTGCCTGATGACACTCCCAATTAGCCCGCCACGTACTTTCCCCACCTAAGGGCCACATCAAAGGGCCCTCTGGTGAGGCCCGACAGGCGTGGGCGTGCCAGGAGGTGCTTCCTTTATGTGCTGGAGAGCCGAAGAGTAGATCGGCCCTGATTGGCCGCTGGATGGAGAGCAGAGATGGTTGCAACCTCGCGCTCCTCTTCCCGCCGCTGATCGGGGAGTTTAGATGGTGATGGATCAGAATAGGAAAGTTCAGAGGAAACACAAGAAAACGTTTCTTAACTAAGAGTCTAGAGGCATCCAGAACTATGGACAGAATATAAACATGCTTAGGAGAGACATAGATCACTGTGGGAAGGGCAAGTATGGGAGGAAAGGATAAAGACAGGTGAAATTAGGGAGGGGGATTAAGGGTTTGCTCGATCATATGGGACTCTAGAAAGTCAAAGAGGAGAGAATATAAACCAAGGGTGAGGGTGTGGTTGCAAGAAGGTTGAGATAGCCTACATGAACATAGTCAACGGGACAGTGGTAGGTACAGAGTCAAGAATCTGAGTAAAAGAAATGGGGGGAGTTGGTGCTGGCTTCAGAAAGGGGATTCATAGGTACATTTACCAAAACTAGTAGAGAACCAGAAAGATGAGAATGTTACTATGACTCATAGAGCAACTACCCTACCTGTGAAAAGCCAGCACTGCAGATATTATAGCGTGCCCTAAAACCGCAATACACCTCTTACCAGAAAAATAGAACAAGTCCGACCGCTGCAGATCCTGATACGGAAACAACAGGCTAGCAGAATGCCTCACCTTGGTCACACCTGCAAAACACAGACAGGCCCTCGCAAAATAGGAAACAAGGGGTCACAACTAGAAAGGGAAATGCACAGATGAAAACTGAGCTGGAACCTCAAAGAAACAGGACTCTGCATGCAATGCAACACCGGAGAATGACAAACAGAAATGCATTTCCACCTGTACAGAGATGCGCCTTTCCCAGAGCTGAGAGAGAAAATCAACGACTTCTCACTACATTGTAGGCAGGAAAAACTCTGACCTTGGAGGACAGCAGTAAGAAAAGCAGAATCTTTCCCCTCTCATCCCTTCCTCTCCTTTACACTGGGTGTCTTCTTCCCTTTTCACCCTTCCCCATATTAATCTCCCCCTTTCAAACCTCCATCTCTTGTCCCTGCCCCCTCCTCCTTCTCCTTCTCTCCCAATCAATCGTCTTCTCTCTGGTTCCCACTATCTCCCTGTCTCTCTCCCCTTTCATTGTCCTCTATCTATCTTTCTACCTCCTAGTCCTGGTTCTTTCTCCTCCTCATCCTTATCCTGAAATTGCAGCCCCGGGTCTTTTGGGAGTTGAACAATGGGGTTACGGCGGCTAGAGGCCTTACTGCACATTCCCTTGGTTTGGCAGTTCAGAAAAAGCTAGAGGCACTCATGCTTACAGATCCCAAGCGCTTCTCTCTAAAGAGCAAGTCTACGTGCCAGAGGGGGGTAGGGGGGAAGAGAAGCTTGACCATGCATGTCTCCACTTTTCCCTGCACTGCTGCTTCAAGGGAAGGAATTGGCAGGCCTCCAGCCTACTGCTGGGAGACCTGGGACTACAAGTGGGAGCTAGGAGGGAAGGGGATGCAGACCACTCAGATCTCTTATAGAAGGTTGGCAGACTTGTGCTATCTGCTTGTATAGTGTCACTGTGCAGGATCTTCTGTGCTCAGAAACATAGAAAATAAAGGCAGATAAAGACCATATGGTCTATTCAATCTGCAACATCTTCAGTCAACCATAACTGAAGTGTGAGCCTCTGTCACATTGGTTACTGTCTCAAAGCAATGTGTCATTAGCGCTCTCTTTTTCACCTTTCCCCCAATATCTATATCTTTGTCCTTCAGCTCCCAGCACTCTTGAGGCCATCAGCTGCAGGACATAGAAACATAGAAACATGATGACAGAAAAAGACCACAAGGCCCATCTAGTCTGTCCTTCCATAACAACTACAACAGTCCACTTTTTACCTTTAGAGATCCTCTGTGTTGGTCCCATGCTTTTTTGAATTCAGTTACTGTCCTCATCTCTACCACCTCCACTGGGAGACTATTCCACGGATCCACTACTCTTTCCATAAAGAAATATTTCCGCATATCACTCCTCAATCTATCTCCCTTCACCCTCATCCCATGTCCCCTCGTAGCAGAACTTGCTTTCAATTGAAAGAGGCTCTCTCCCTGAACATTTATGCCACGGAGGTATTTAAACATCTCAATCATATCACCTCTATCCCGCCTTTCCTCTAAGGTGTACATATTAAGATCCTTAAGTCTGTCCTCATATGCTTTATAATGAAGCCCATTAATCATTTTAGTAGCAACCCTCTGCACCGACTCCATCCTGTTCACATCCTTTTGAAGGTGCGGTCTCCAGAATTGCACACCATACTCCAAATGAGGTCGCACCAAAGACTTATACAGAGGCATTATCACCTCCTTTTTTCTGCTAGCCATTCCTCTCCGTATGCACCCAAGCATCCTTCTAGCTTTTGCCGTCGCCTTTTCTACCTGTTTAGCTACTTTAAGATCATCAGACACAACCACGCCTAGGTCCCGCTCTTCTTTAGTGGACAAAAGTACTTCACCTCCTATACTGTATTGCTCCCTTGGATTGCTGCAGCCCAAATGCATGACCTTACATTTTTTAACATTAAATCCCAGCTGCCAAATTCTAGACCATTCTTCAAGCTTAGCTAGATCCCTCCTCATGTTATCTACACCTTCCTGGGTGTCTACTCTATTGCAGATTTTGGTATCATCCGCAAAGAGGCAAACCTTACCTGAAAGCCCTTCCGCTATATCACTAACAAAGATGTTAAAAAGAATCGGACCAAGGACAGATCCCTGGGGCACATCACTGGTAACATCCTTCTCCTCAGAGTGAGCTCCATTTACTTGTACTCTTTGTCGCCTCCCACCCAACCAATTTCTAACCCAAGCAGTAACTTTAGGAGCTCAAAGGAGCTTCAGGCTTCTTGAGAAACCAAGATGGCCGCCTTTTTTTTCTCGTTCTTTCTGAAGCCGCTCCTACTCTCTTTATATGCGAGAGTCCATCCCTTTTTATTTACTCCTGCAGAATCTCTGAATTCCCCTCCCCTCTAGGGATATGCTTGGGCTAAATGATTCATGTCTCTCAATCTCTGAATGAAACCTTCCTAGTGGTTAATCCTCTCTTCGGACATTAATTCTAATCACACCGTATAAAACAGCCCACATTAATTCCTGTTGGGGCCTTTCCCCTGTCATTACAGTTTTAATACGCTAGCAATGGTATAGCCACAAATTCAGGTGCTCTCCATAACAATGATGTCTATGTTGCTAGCCACACCCACACTGGTAGCCACATCCATGATTCTGTCCACACTCTGTACTATGATTATATTAAACAGCTCTTAGGATTCAGCTATAAAGAGTCAAGGTCCTCACAGATCTTGAACCTCATAAAGTAAATATCACAAGGAATAGTCCTGATTGGAGACCACAAAAGTTGAAAGATGGGTCACTGTGGCTTGTTTGACCTTCGGTAACATTTTGTGAGGCATATCCCACCAATGAAAATGAAAGCTTTTCTTCAAGGTGTATACTGCGTGTAGAATTAGGGAGCTGAAACTGGAAGCAAAATCCCTTTGTTTTGGAGTTGAGACTGTATCAATAATTACTACAAAAGCTCAGACAGGTGGTAAGAGATGATGGCTAGAGTAAGAGATTAGCAAAGGCGTGCAGGCCAACTTGGGATCTAGGAGGTACTGAAAGGCAAGTTCTAGATGAAGTGGGACGCTGAAGCTAGCAGCAGATTCCTATACTTTAGAGACGGCAGCGTGCGACAAATTACCACGACAGAAGCAAGACTAGGACGGCCGAGGTGGGAGAGATCTCAAAGCCGGTCACATCATCATGGCACTAAGGCAGGAACTGAAGGAATACATCAATAAGATAAACTTCAAAGAGAAGAAAGGGAAATGTGCTGGAGAGGACCTTGATTGCAGTTCTAAAGACCTGGACTTGCTGAATGATGGTGGATAACAGAAAGGGCTGAAACTTGGAAGAAGAGCATCTGTTAGAATGCAAAAAGGTCCAGGTTCAAGCCCCAGGCAGTGTGTCCTCTCTAGAATCCTGCCAATGGTTCTTTCCTCTCCCTTCCCTCCTTGGATGCCAACCCTTTTCTTCCAGGCTCTGCACTGATGAATCAGTAAGACAGAGAACTCCCTGCTCTACAGTCCTTTCCTTCTTAATCGCTGTGTTCTTATCAAATTCATCTCTGTTACAGGGGCGGCTCTATCATGAGGCGAAGTGAGGCAGCTGCCTCAGGCGGCGAAGTTTTAAAGGCGGCAAAAAAATGCCTCCAAAACAGCCGTCTCACTTCGCCTTAAAAGTTAAAAATAAAAATTAGAAAACATCAGCGGCAGACTCACCTCTCCTTCTTATAGCAGCCGCGGCTCCTTCTGCTTGGAACCGCGGCTGTTCTAGCGAGACCAGCTTAAAAATAAACCAAGCCAGTATGGAGCCTTCCCGTGCAGCAGCGTCCCGCTGCACGGGAAGGCTCCGCACTGGCTGGCTTTGTTTTTAAGCTGGTCTCGCTAGAACAGCCGTGGTTCCAAGAAGCAGGAGCCGTGGCTGCTATAAGAAGGAGAGGTGAGTTTGCCACTGCCGAGAAGCGGACTTGGCAGCGGCAGCAACTTGAGCGTTTTTATTTCCCTGGGGTCCAGGACTGGAAATGGGTGGGGGGGGGGGTCTAGGACTGGAAATGGGCTGATGGGGGGTTTAGGACTGGTAATGGGCTATGGGGGACTAAGACTGGAAGTGGGCTGATGGGGGGTGTTTAGGACTGGTAATGGGCTATGGGGGAGGGGAGTAGAGTGCTGCTGGCCCTGGAAGAAAACTAGGGGCTAGGGCTACAGATGGGCTGATGCGGGAGGATGGTAGAATAGGACTGGAAGGGAGTGGATAATGAGAGGGTCTGCCAGGGGAAGGAGAGAGCATGAAGGGAGCTGACACGGGGGAAGGAGGGGGCTGGAAAGGAGCTGATACCTGGGATGTACTGTAGGGGGACTGGAAGGGAGCTGACATTTGGGGATGGGAGTGGTAGATGGTTGGGTAATGGGGAGGAGGCTGGAAGGGAGCTGACATGTAAATGGAACTGGAAGGGGATGGACAGAGGGTAGGGCGACTGGAAGGGAGCTGACTGGGGGGGTGGCACTGAAAGTTGACATGAGCTGATATCTGGGATGGTATTTGGACTAGAAGATGCTGGACGGTGGGGACGGAGAGAGACTGGAAGGGAATGGACACCAGTTGCAGTCATGGGAATGCAAGATGGTTGACATTGGAAGGAACTGGGAGGGAAGGACTGGAAAGGGGGCTGATACTGGGGAGCCAGCTTCAACGTCTACAGCTTATTCAAAACACTGCAGCCCGCCTCATTATGTTTGCTCATCGATTTGATCACATCACTCCCATTCTCTTTCGACTGCACTGGTTGCCTCTCCGTTTTCGCTTTCACTATAAATTTCTCATTCTAACGCATAGTGCCATTTACACACATAACCCTCTCTATCTAGCTGATCTTATTTCTCTTCAATCGCTTGTCCTTACCCTCTCCGTCACAGGCACACTTAGAACAAACTCGTCATTCGGCTTTCTTCTTTCTCAGTCCCTTGCTTTGGAATGCCTTACCACCCTCCCTCCGTTTAGAGCCCTCTTATCCCACCTTCAAGACATTACTGAAAACTTATCTGTTCCAACAAGACTTTGACCTTCTTCCTGATGTTCCTTCCTGAGTTTTCTGTTGGTCTATTTGTTTTGCTAATATTGTGTTTGTTTTGTCCTGTTTTCCCTTTGTTCTGTCTCTTTTGATTTGTCTACCTGTGCTTGACCCCCTGGAGTCCTTGGTCTAGGTAGGATTATGGTCTTATTTGTTTTTGCTCTGTCCTTTTCTCTTCTTTCCTGTTATATTATGGCGTTCCTTTTCCATAGTTTAGTGGCGTTGACCTTTTATTTTATTGTAAACCGCTTTAATGTTTCGACAAAAGCGGTCTATCAAGTGAAGAAATAAAGATAAAGATAAGGGTTACTGGAACTGGAAATGGGCTGATACTGGGGAGGATTACTGGAACTGGAAATGGGCTGATGGAAGGAAGTGAAGAAAACAAAAGAAGAGATAAGAAATGGCAGATGGACCATAGACCACATAAAGAGAGCTAAGAGAAGACAGGAAAGCTGAAGCCTCAGATTGGGACCAGCATGATCAGAGAATAAATTGGTCAGACAACAAAGGTAGAAAAAATAATTTTATTTAATTTTAGTTATTGGACTTTGTTCTATTTTTATATTTTACACAGTATTGGGGAACTGCATCTCTTATTTATCTGATATTGCACTGCATGTGGACTCTGACTTCTTGGGGTTTCAATTTAAATTTAGTCTACATATTTTTATTTTTACTTTAGATTGTGGTTACTTATTCTGTACTTGGTGAAAGTCGATGTTGTGAGTGTGTGACTGAGGTCAGGTGTTCTGTTAACATGAAGTTTGTACATAAAGATCTATACTGTACTGTAGTAATTTGACTTGTTCAGCTTTTCAAATAGGTGTATGGATGTTCCAGGGCCCACTAGTATTTACAGTGATACTTTTTTTGGATGGGCTCCTTATGTGAGTTTTGGAAGTTTGTGCTGGTATGGTATGGTAGGTTTGCTCTTTGTTGTAGGGTTTTGTATTAGTTCACAATATGCCTGGTACTGGAGAATAGTGGTAGTTGTTGTTGTTAGTGAGATGATCAGAATCAGATTTTTTTTTTAAATATTGAGTTCTGCTGGTGAATGTCCTGGTTCTGCTCTGCACCTACTGTGGATGCAAAATATATGCTGAAAAAGAAAAAGCAAGAACCATAACGCAGTTTATAACAACAAAATAAAAATGAGTTATAATTTAGTTTTATAAACTGTGCTGTTGGTTCTTGCTGTCTTTTAGTTCCTTGGTGTGCAAACGGGACTGTATCTAGCCCTGTGCAAGCGCTGCAGCCGCACAAGGCGGAAAGGTTTGGGGGGCACATTTCGGCTGTCTGCTGTTGCCCTGCCGCCTCTGGCAGGACAATAGCAGGCAGACGAAATGCGCTCCCTAAGCCTTTTTGCAGCACTTTAAGCAGGTCTGGTCCCTCCCTTCTCCGACGTGATTTCAGAGTAGGGAGGGACAAATCTTCTTAAAGTGACGGCGCCTTTCAGATTGGGTGCATGCCCCCTCCTCCTCCCCATACCTCCGTCCAGCGCTGCCTGCTCTTTCCCTGCTGCCGGCACCTCTGTGAAAAAAAAAGAGGGCGGCAGCAGCAGGGAAAGAGCAGGCAGTGCTGGACGGAGGAATGGGGGGGAGAGGGGGGGCGTGCGTCCAAGCTGCAAGTCGCACAGGGTGCGATTGCAGCTCGATATGGCCCTGTGTGCAAACATCTTGCATTTCCTCCATATAATCTAATCGGCTTTTTGGTTTGCTTCAGTCTCTGACTGGATTTCTGAAAAAGCCCTGCCCCCCTCTAAGGTGGGGGGGGGGGGTGTTGGCACCTTTTCATACTTCGCCTCAGGCAGCAGATTGCCTTGAGCCGCCCCTGCTCTGTTAACAAGACTGTGTCTCCTGCACTTCGTCTCTGTAGCATTTCACCCCTGACAGATAGTCAAATCCTCTCCAGAAACAGGTATGGAACCACCACTATTCTTGGCTCGATCGTCTTACATATTTCTCGGTCTGGTAATTTCTTTATTCTTCTTTGGGCTTGCAATGCAATTGGAATCAACCATTTTTTAATAACAACTGCCTGGATTTGTCTACTCTAAATTTATAAGTTTCTCCAGGCCAGTCACTGCAGTGAGAGCCTTGACCAGGCGTTATGGACCATGACTATCTTTCTAGAGCCTAGTATGCCTGCATGCTAAGTCCATCCAGCAGGTGTCAGTATTGAGTGATGGCCACAACACTTCCCATTCTCTTTCCTCGGGGGAAATAAACACTGCCTTTGTGGTAACCCCAACCCAAACTGACCGGGGGGAGCAGAAACCTTGACTTATGAATCCTATACCACTGCTCCCCAGAAATGCAGTCAGAGACCAAGAAAGTGTGGGATACAGAAATGTTTCCCATCATATTGGCTGCCATAGTCCAGATTAACAGCAATTTCCAAGCCTACCTTGACAAGTTGCCTATGCGTGTTACATCTTATGAATTCCAGAAGGAGGCACACTCAGACATGGTGAGCATTAGCAGTAAATTTGAGAGATCTTATTCCACATAACCTAGCTTAGGAATGAGGTTCACTATTGTCATGGTATGTGCAAAACTAACTCATTTGGAGATATTACCCCCTGCTTAATCATGGGACCACTGCTACTACTATTACTACTAATCATTCGTATACCGCTACAAGGCGTCTGTAGCATTATACTGAGCCATATAAGAGAGAGTCCCTGCTTATAAGAGTTTACAGTTTAGTCAAACCAGACTACACAACAGTTAAGGCAGACAACACAACAAGTGGGAATAAAGCCTTGTCACTTCCCTGCTCTTTAAATGGAAACTGCATTTATTTTTGTCAAATGAGCTGTTTGAAAAGTAATTTTATTAAAGGTTTTCAAGCCGCTGTCTTGTCATACCCATCTTGTGATGTTGGCGAATACATCAGCGACCTCACTGCTGGCACTAACCACTTACAGTAGTGGCCAAAAAAGTAAGGCAGGTATCTTTTTCTACAATTTATTGTTAAATACTGGATGAAGTTTTGAATTTTTACAACTAGAAAAAGATTGAAAGTTACATGTAAAATATACAATCAAGATGGGTAGAAAGTGCAATATTAATGACTTTGTAAAGGGACAAGTTGTCACACTCCATGCTGAAGGATATTCGCAATGTGCTAATGCAAAACATTTGCATATATCAAGGTGTGCCGTTCAGAATGTTCTGAAATCAGGTGGCCGTACACGTCGTTCGAAATGTGGGTGCAGACAGATAACTACTGGATGAGATGACCGATTCCTCAAAAGCATTACTACATCTAGTCCACATACTTCATCTCAACGTGTGGCTCAGTTAGCTAATGATCGAGGAATAAAGATAAGTGCCAGATATGTACGACGACGGCTTGTGGATGAATTCAAACTAGTGGCCAGAAGACCTGCCAAGAAGCCTATGATGACCAGGAAACAAACTGCTGCCTGCATACAGTTGTGTAGCAAGATGAAAGACAAATCTGCTGAATGGTGGGAGAGGGTAATGTTCGCAGATGAAAGTACATTTCCAAAAGTACATGGGAGTGGTTACAACTACATCCGTCGACCAGCAGGCGAGAGACTAAATCCGAAGTACACGATCAAGACTGTTAAACACACACCATCAGTCATGGTATGGAGTTTTATCTCGGCAAATGGACGATGTGGCCTGCACATTTTTGAGAAAAGTGAAAGAGTAAATGCTGCAAAATACATATCCGTGCTGAATAGTAAAGTTAAAATACACATGAATGTTTCTGGCACAACCATATTTCAGCAGGACTTGGCTCCATGCCACACTGCAAAAACAGTCAAAAAATGGTTCATGGACAACAAGATCGAACTGCTACCAAGTTGGCCATCAAACTCTCCGGATCTCAATGTAATTGAAAACTGTTGGAATCTTATGAAGAAAAAGGTGGCAGCACACCGCCCAACTTCAGAAGCAGATTTAAAGGACATACTCAAGCATGTATGGGTCAACGAAATCACTCCAGCATACTGTAAAACGCTAGAGGGAGGAGTAGCCTAGTGGTTGGGGCAAGGTACTTCAGGCCGGAAGGTCGGGAGTTCAAATCCCACTAGAGGACAGCAACCTTGGGCCGGAAGGACTGGGGTTTCTAGTCCCACAGATGCTCCTTGTGGTCTTGGGCAAGCCACTTAACCCTCCATTGCCCATGTTCCCTGTAAGTATTAGTGTATGTGTCTCATATCCCCGCGTGTTAAATGTATCCCCTAATTGTGTTGTGACCGCTTTGATTGAAGGATAAGGCAGTATACAAAACTGTCTAAATAAATAAATAAATAAATAAATAGTTAATAGTATGCCTACAAGAATCCAGGCTGTGCTGAAAAATCATGGACACCCTATCAAATATTGACACATATATTGTTTCCTGAATAAAACTTTGAAAATGACATATCTATCTTTGGTTCTTAAAGCTTTTGAACATGAAAGTGACAATAACACGTACTTTTCTAATAAAATGCTGATATTTTTGGCCACTACCGTAGCTCAAAGCTGAAATAAGCCCTGTAATACTGGGTGATGGCCCAGCAGCTCCCTCTTGAGATTTTCCCAGGAATTGCAGTGCAGAAAAATTTATGAAACAATAAAAACCTCCAGAGTTCAATTTAAAGAAAAAAAAAGACTTGTCTTAAATTCTTATCTGATAAGCTTTTCCTGTGGTACTTGCAGCTCTTGGGTTTTTTGTCTTTTCATCTTGCTTTTTTACTGTAAATCTGATAAAGTGTAACTTTCACTATGAAGAATGACGTGTCCCAGTTTGATTAATAAAGTGAAATTTTCCAGTGCAGGAAAGCCCCCTCTGCTAACTGATTGATTGCTTCTCCTCCACACAGGTGCTGAGAGGAAGTAATCTGAAGGGGCTTAATACGGCCCTTATAATACTGCTTTATCACAGCTTGAGAAGGGGCAAGTCTCCTTTAATACCGCTGACACACTGATTCCATCCTGAGGAAAGGACAGGTCTCCTTTAACGCCACTCAAACACTAACTGTGTCATTTAATGTGAGACCCCAAGACAGATCATCTCACGTTGTCCTCAGCTTCTCTGTCTCACAGACTTTCCCTTTCTGACAGATGTGGGTTCATAAACAGCGGAGAACATCCTGAGGTGAGCTTGGGCCCTGTGTGACTGACGGGGGTGAGGTGACTGACAGGTAATAATGTCCCCTGTGCAAATACACACTCACACACACACACACACATAAGCTGTATCACACTGTCATACACACAGACACAGTGTCTCACTAACACACCCACACACCTTGTCACGTGCTCTGTTTCCAGGTTTTGTCGTTTGGCTCTTTTTTCCATTTCCTGAAAGATGCTTTTTTGGCAACAACAGCCTCTCTGACCTCACCTTTAAACCATGCTGGCAGTTTTTTGGACTTCCTTTCACTTTTCTGTATTCCAAACTTTATTCCACATTAGGAACCACCAACCAGGAAAAGGATTTAGGCATCATTGTGGATAACATGTTAAAACCCTCGGCCCAGTGTGCAGCGGCAGCCAAGAGAGCAAATAGAATACTAGGTATCATAAGGAAAGGAATGGAGAATAAAACAAAAGATATTATAATGCCTCTATATCGTTCCATGGTGAGACCACACCTTGAATATTGTGTGCAATTCTGGTCGCCGCATCTTAAAAAGGATATAGCGCTATTAGAAAAGGATCAGAGAAGAGCCACCAAAATGGTAAAGGGGATGGAAGGATACTTCTATGAAGAAAGGCTAAAAAGGTTAGGGCTCTTTAACCTGGAAAAGAGACGGCTGAGGGGAGATATGATAGAAGTCTATAAATTAATGAACGGAGTGGAACGGGTAAACGTAGATCGATTGTTTACGTTATCAGAATATAGAAAGACTAGGGGGCATGCAATGAAGCTACAGGGTAAACTATTTAAGACTAATAAAAGAAAATATTTTTTCACTCAACGTGTAATCAAGCTCTGGAATTTGTTACCAGAGGATGCAGTAAAGGCTGTTAGTGTAGCTGGGTTTAAAAAAGGTTTGGACAAGTTGCTGGAGGAAAGGTCCATAAACCGTTATTAAGAAGGGACCCAGGATATCAGTGCTTGACCCAGTACAAGCATTGTGGAACCTGTGTCTTTTGGGGAAACTGCTAGGTACGTATGACCTAGATTGGCCACTGTTGGAAACAGGATACTGGGCTTGATGGACCTTGGTCTGACCCAGTATGGCAGATCTTATGTTCTTATGTGGCTGTCCATTTACAGGAAAGGAAGGACGGATGCCGTGGTACACCTCAGAAGCTTTCACTGAGACACCTGGAGGCAGAGAGGGGATTTTTACATTTAGCCAAACTCATAAACAAACAAGCCTTCAAAAAAGCACCAACAGTGGAGTCTGTCCACTCCACTTCCAGCATGCAGCTGTCTGTCTATATGCACCTCAGTCTTATCTTGAACTGCACACTGTTGTCCCGGCATCGGGACATACAAGCAGTTGCGTTCAAAGCCCTGTCCTGTCAGTGGCTGTGTGTGACCTTGGGGCAAGTCATTTTGGTTCCCTGTGCCTCAGTTCTAAACCCTGGCTCTGTCACTGGCTCAGCGTGTGACCTTGGGGGCGAGTCATTCTAATTTCCTGACAGGAAGGGTTATTTATGCTATAGTTCTCAGTTAACCAAGTTAAAGAAGACAGGAAAATAAGCTGCACGCTGGAAATCCCTAAGCAGCCTTTGCTAAGAAAAAGCAGCGCAAAAGACGTCAGGAAGTGACTTGAAAGAATGGCTCTTCATTGCATGCGCTGAGAAGGACGGTTCTTTCCCTGCACGCTTCTCTAGCTACAGGTGCGGCAAAAGCAAATTTCCACAGCCACCCTACCCCAAAATATTGCCAACCTTAACACCATTCCCTGGACAGGGAAATCTATGTCCATGGTTTCTCCAACTACCCAAGCTTCTAGCTCCAAGCAAAACATACAGGGACTGAAAAGACAGGGGGGAGACGTCACTCCAACAGAATACACAGAGCTAAAAATACCAGGAGGAAATGCCAGCAACATGCAGAGAGAACTGAAAATGCCAGAGGGAGCTCCAGCAAAATGCAGAGCGCTCAAGGACTAAAAATACCTTGGAAGACACTAACAACATATAGTGATAACCAGGGCTGAAAATAGCAGAAAGAGATTCTGACAAACTGCAAAGAGCAGAAGGGTGAAAACTACACTCTTCGAGATTCCAGCAAAATGCAGAGAGCTAAAAATATCAGAGGAGACTTCAGCAGAAAATGCAGAGGGGTTAAAAAAGCCAGAGAAGATTCCAGAAAAATGCAGACAGCTGAGCTCGGGGACTGAAAATCCCAGGGGAGACGTCACACCAGCAAAATGCAGAGGGCCTAGGGGCTGAAAACACTGGGAGAGACTCCAGTCAAGGGCAGAAAGCAAAACCTTTGGAGGACACACTGGCAGGGGCTGTAAATGCTGAATGGGATTTTCAGTTTCCTCCTTAGGGATTACAGTGTCAGAAGGCAGAACCCCACAGAGCCCAATTCCAGTCCCACCCTACCCATGCTTGCCTCTTTCACCTTCAGGCTGCATGAACCTCACTGTGTCTCCATTTATATCACTGTCTGTGGATCCTGAAATAAAAGATTATACTACACAGTGCCCGCTTTGAGCACCGGAAAAAGGAGCCAAATGATGAAAATGGGAAACAACATAAGCACTGGCAAGTTAGATGCAAGGCATTGATAAGGCAGGCAAAGAGAGAATTTCAAAAAAGCTTGCCGTGGAAGTTAAAATGCACAATAAAAGCTTTTTCAAGAACATTTATAGTACATCAAAAATCAATAAAAAAAAAAAGAACATTTATAGCAAATAACTTGTGAGACAGTCACTTGGACCATTAGATGATAGAGGAGTAAAAGGGGCGCTAAGGGAGGACAAGGTCATAGCGGAGAGACTAAATTAATTCTTTGCTTTGGTCTTTACTGAAGAAGTTGTAGGGAAGTTACTTGTGCTGAAATGATATTTAAAGGTGATGTATCAGAAGACTTGAAACAAATATTGATTAACCAGGAAAATGTATTATAACTATTTGATAAGCTAAAGAGTACCAAATCACCAGGACTGGCTGGTATACATCCCAGGGTGCTGAAAGGACTGAAATATGAGATTGCAGACCAACACAGATTACTAATAACCTATCACAAACTATCAGTAAAATCATCTGTACTACCTAAATACTGGAGAATAGCTAGTGTAATGCCAATTTTAGAAAGGGTTTCAGAGATAATACAGGGAACTACAGACCGGTGAGCCTGAGGTCAGTACCAGGCAAAATGGTTGAAACCATTATAAAAAATAAAATTAGTAAACATGTAGCTAGTAATGGTTTAATAAGAGAACGCCAACATTTATTTATTTATTTTATTTAACAAACATTTATATACCGCATCTTCCTAAGATCAGTAGAAGCTTTAGCCAAGGAAACATTTATATACCGCATCTTCCTAAGATCAGTAGAAGCTTTAGCCAAGGAAAGTCTTGTCTTACTAATTTATTATTTTTTTAAGGTGTGAATAAACAGATAGATAAAGGTGAGCCAGCTGATATAGTGTATCTGGATTTTCAGAAAGCCTTTGACAAGCTTGCCCTTGTGAGAGACTCTTGGGGGAAATTAAAGAGTCATGGGACAGGAGGCAGGGTACTATTGTGGATCAGGAACTGGTTAAAAGATAGAAAGCAGAGGGTAGGGCTAAATGGCCAATTTTCCCAATGGAGAAAGGTGAATAGTGGTGTACCCCAGGGATCTGTGCTGGGTCCGCTGCTTTTTGACATATTCATAAATGACCCGGAAAAGGGAATAACGAGTGAGGTTGTCAAATTTCAAGATGACACAAAATTATTCAAAGTTGTTAAAACACAAGAGGATTGTGAACAATTGCAAGAGGATCTTGAGAATTTGCTGCTGCTCCTACTACTATCATATGTATAGCGGTACAAGGCATACGCATTACTGTACAGACATGTGTACAAGACGATCCCTGCTCTTTAGAGTTTACAATCTAGTCAAGACAGACAACACAAGAGCTGACGGCAAGGATACATATAGGGGAATGGTAAGGAAACACATAGCAGGCTAAGCGGATCAAGACCCAAAAGCGGCCTTGAAGAGGTGAGTTTTCAGTCTGGATTTGAAAAGGGCCAGAGAAGGCGCCTGACGTACCAACTCAGGTAGTCTGTTCCGGGCATAAGGAGCAACAAGGTGAAAGGAGCGAAGTCTGGAGTTGGCAGTAGAAGAGACAGGCACAGACAGAAGCAATTTGCCAGAACAGCAGAGTTCCCGATGAGGGGTGTAGGGAGAGATAAAAGAGGAGAGGTAGTGAGGAGCTGCAGAGTGAAGGCACTTATAGATCAGTAGAAGCTTGAACTGGATACGGAAATGAATAGAGAGCCAGTGAAGTGACTTGAGAAGAGGGGTTATATGAGCAATCGAAGCTGGTGGAAGATTAGCCGAACAGTTGAGTTGTGAACAGATGGCAGATGAAATTTAATGTGGACAAGTTCAAGGTTAAGCACTTAGGGAAGAACAACCCAAACTACAGTTACATGATGCAAGGTTCCACATTAGGAACCACCACCCAAGAAAAGTAGGTATCATCGTGGATAATATGCTGAAATCCTCTGTCCAGTGTGCAGCTGTAGCCAAGAAAGCAAATAGAATGCTAGGAATCATAAGGTAAGGAATGGAGAATAAAACAAAAGATATTATAATGCCTCTGTATCGTTCAATGGTGCAACCGCACCTTGAATATTGTGTGCAATTCTGGTCACCGTATCTTCAAAAGGAAATAGTGAAAATAGAAAAGGTACAGAGAAGAGCCACCAAAATGGTAGAGGGGATGGAAGGATACCCCTATCAGGAGAGGCTTAAAAGGTTAAGGCTCTTCAACCTGGAAAAGAGACGGCTAAGGGGAGATATGATAGAGGTCTATAAATTAATGAATGGAGTGGAACGAGTAAATGTAGATCAGTTTTTTACTCCTTCAAAAAGTAGAAAGACTAGGGGACATGCAATGAAGCTACAATGGAACCCATTTAACACTAATGAGAGAAAATCTTTTTTCCCCTCAACATGTAGTCAAACTCTGAAATTCATTTATTTATTTAGCTGCATTTATATCCTGCTTTTCACTGGGTCAAAGCGGTTGCCCAAGACCACAAGGAGCACCTGTGGGACTAGAAACCCCAGTCCTTCCAGCCCAAGGTTGCTGTCCTCTAGTAGGATTTGAACCACCGACCTTCTGGCCTGTAGTACCTTGCCCCAGCCACTAGGCCACTCCTCCCTCATTCATTACCGGAGGATGTAGTAAAAGCTGTTATTGTAGCTGAGTTTAAAAAAGGTTTGGGGGACCAGGGAAATCCACTGCTTACCCCGAAATAAGCATTGTGGAATTTGTGTACCTTTTTGGGAACTTGACAGGTACTTGTGACCTGGATTGGCCACTGCTGGAAACAGGGCTTGATGAACCTTGGTCTGACCCACTATGGCATTTCTTATCTTCTTATGTTATGTTCTTGCGAGGCAATTTTTCCACACATCTTAATCATATAGGTATCACCCCCTTATTTATTTATTTAAAAGAATTTATAGCCCGCATAATCACTGAGGCAGGTATCAAAAAACATATACAGTACATAATAACATACCAATAAATTCATACAAAATTAAATCTTAGTTAAATTAGCCTTCAGAGGGACTGTCAGCAGAGGCCAGAATAACTTTCCCCCATCCCTTCCTCTTATCTCTCCTGTCTCTGTTTCAGAGAAAATATAAAGACACAAAAACTCCCACATTACTGAAGCTGCTATGTAGGTCATACGAAAGATGTCAGGTTTCCGGGATCTGTGTGACTTGATGTGTGTTGTATACTGTACAGGTGACATGCAAGGGCCAGAAGAAAGGACAGACCACAGCTGTGGTGTGTGTTATGGGAAGTTTGAGGAGGAGGAGGGGGGAGCTCACAGTGAGAGCGCTGCCTATGGCCCCCTCCACCCTTCCTTCTTCCCTCTGGCGTGTGAGACTGAGACTAGGAGAGAAAAAGAATCTTAGAGCTGAGGTTCTAAAGCTACCAGTCTTTAGATCCAGAGTTCTTGAGGTGGAAAGTTCTTAAAATGAGAACTCTAAAGGGAGAAATTCTTAGAACAGGGGTTCAATAGATGACAGGCTCTTTAAACGGAGGTCCTAGAGGCATCAGTCCTTAAATCTGGAGTTTTAGAGTGGAAAGTTCTTAGAATGAGGACTCTAGAGGGAGAAGTTCTTAGAACGGGTTCTACAGATGGAAGGTTCTTTAAACAGTGATTCTAGAGGTACCAGTATTTAGAGACAGAAAGTTCTTAGAACGAGAACTCTAGAGGAAGAAAGTCTTAGAACAGGGATTACATAGATGGAAGGTTCTTTAAACGGAGGCTCTAGAGGTACCAGTCTTTAGATTCAGAGTTTTAGAGGTGGAAGGTTCTGAGAGTGAGGGCTCTATAGGAGGAAATTCTTAGAACAGAGGTTCTCTAGATGGAAGGCTCTCAGAAGAGAGATTCTTATAGCCTGCCTTTTATGTTTATTTTAAGGTATCCTGCCTCTTCTGTGAAAGAGTGAAAGTCCTGACACTTCCTCTGTGTGTGTAGGGGTTTTAATAATGCCTGGAATGGAGACAGTGTCCCAGTGTAGTTAAATGCCGTTGCTTGAGGGCCACCCCATCTGGTATGCTGTTCTCAGCAAATTATTACTGGCTAGCAAAGCAAAGCGAAAGGGGAAAGCTGTAGTGTTGTGTGCTCTGACAGCACGATACGTAAAGATTCGCAAGAATTTAAAAAGAAAATTGTTCCAATTTACAGGAGACAATAAATATTTCCCTTTCTGGAAAGAAAAATTCCCTGGCATCTTTAAAAAAGGAAAATGCTGTAGTACGATGCACATGGAGAGAAAGCTGGAGTCAGGGGGAAGAGGCAGAGAGCAGGTAGCCTAGCGAGGGGTGGGAGGTTACAGAAGGACAACGGAGGCTAGTGCAGAGCAGGAAGTGTTAAAGTGACCAGTATTAAGCTCATACCTCTCCAGTAGTAGATCAAGGTGAGCTACAATCAAGTTCTTTAGGCATCTCCCTGTCTCCAGAGTACTTACAATCTAAGGTTGTAGCTGAGGCAAAGGAGGGTTCAGGGACTTGTCCAAGGCCACAAGGAGAGTCAGTGGGATTCAAACGTTGGTCTTTTTGATCCCAGGTTGCTGTCCTAACCACTAGGCCACTCCTCCACTCCATGTGTGTTTAGAGATATATATTTAGAGGACATGTAAATGGAGAGGGGGGTGAGGGGGAAATGAAACGAGAAGCATTATGACTTTGTGGGCAAGCAGCATCTATAGAAATGTGAGGAGTGAAACCATTTTTTAAATAAAAGATACTAAATTTTGACCACATCTCCCCATCCCCACAACAACTCATCTTCCCACTATGGCCACACAGTGGTACCGGTGACCAAGGTCGCTGCTCCAGCTCCTTCCTCCTTGGACAATGTGCTCTTCACAGAGCGTATGCAGGCTGCCCAAGAATCGAAGACCTTGGGTTTCTCTGCGCTGGTGATGGATCCTTTCACAGCAATGCCCTTACCATCACAGGTTCAGCCCATCCTCAAAGCCCATGCTCTCCCCAGTGGGGGAAATGGGTTGGGTGGGCATCCGGGGTCCCTCTTGGCACCCAGGGCTTCCCCCCCCCCCCCTCAAGCACCCTGGAGTCGGACACCAGGAGTCCTGGACCCCTGAGCATCGAAGGCATCATGAGGATTTCTGTCAATACTTCAACTTCCTCATTGATTCCAATGACGGGCGTTCCCAGTGACTGAGGCTTCCCCAATGACTGAGTGCCATAGGGACATACACTCAGATCCCTTGCCTCTGTACGAATGCCAGAAGTTCCCACCAGAAGATATGTCCTTCCACAAGTTTGTGCTTGGCGGATGCTGCGCCTCCTCAGCCACATGGCCTCCACGGTCCATGCCATTCCATTAGCGTGGCTCCACATGCATCAGGCACAGTGGATGCTCCGCACACAGTGGCATCAGGCCACCAGCCATCTCAGGGACAATGTGGTGGTCACTCCTCCACTCAAGGAGTCCCTCTGCTGGTGGTTACAGTCTCCGAACCTGCTTGTGGGAACTCTCTTTTCAGGCCCCTCTGCATCAACGTATTCTCATGATGGATGCCTCCAAGATGGGTTGGGGAGCTCATCTCAACGACCTTTGTACGCAGGATCTGTGGACAGCTCGAGAGAGCCTATACCAAATCAACTTTTTGGAGCTCTGGGGCATTGCCAACCTCCTCCACGCCTTTCAGCAGCAGCTGGCCAACCAGGCGGTCCTCATCCAAATGGACAATCAAGTGGTCATGTTCTACATCAAGAAGCAGGACAGCATAGGCTTGTATCTCCTCTGTTGGGAGGCAGTCGGCCTCTGGAAGTTTGCATTCTCTCACGGCATGCTGTTCAGGGCGGTTTATCTACCTGGGGAACACAATGTTCTGGGAGATCGACTTAGCAGAGTCCTTCATACACACGAGTGGACCCTCAACAAATGAGTTGTGAACCTCATCTTCCAGATGTGGGATACACCGTTGATAGATCTCTTTGTGACCCTGCACAACATCCAGCTGCCACAGTTTTGCTCCAGAATTCCGTGCAGTAATTGGACGGCTTCCAATGCTTTTCTCCTGGACTGGACCGAGGGTCTTCTATATGCTTACCCTCCAATTCCTCTAGTGCCCAAAACTCTGTTCAAGCTTCAAGTGGAGGGAGCCACTATGCTCCTCATAGTGCCACACTGGCCCAGGCAGCCATGGTTTCCTTTTCTCCTTCAGCTGTCCAAGAGGCAGCCTCTCCAACTCAGCTGGGCTCCAGATCTGATCTCTCAGGACGGGGGCTCCCTTCTTCACCCCAGCGTCTGATCCCTAGCTCTCACAATGTAGATGCTGAGCAGGTAGCTCTTGCGGACCTCCGTTTGCCGGAGGCAGTGGAGAATGTCCTCCTCATCTCGCACAAGGAGTCTATGCGACGCTCATATGCATTCACATGGTGCAGGTTCTCCATCTGGTGTGCAGGCAAGGTGCTTGATCCTTTCTCCTATTTGGTAGAGGCCGCACTAACTTACCTTCTCCACCTCTCCAATTCTGGTCTCAAATTGAACTCGGTCAGAATCAGGAGCAGCTCAAGGCAATCTGCTGCCTAAGGCGACAGATGAGATAGCGCCCCCGGAGGCTTTCTCAAAACTGCAGTCAGGGACTGAACCAAATCAAAAAGTTAATTAGATAATGCAGAGGAAATAAAAAGATGTTCGCACACCACAAAACTAAAAGAGAGAGCGAGAACCACTGCACAATTTATAACACCAAATTAAATTGCTCATTTTTATTTTGTTGTTATAAACTGTGTTATGGTTGTTGCTTTTTCTTTTTGAATATATATTTTGCATTCACAGAACCTCTCCCCCCTTAACAATGCGTGCAGAGCAGAACTAGGACATCCACCCACAAAACTCAATATCTAATTTAAAAAAAATATCTTGATTCTGGTCATCTCACTAACATTCTCCAGTATCAGGTATATTGTGAACTAATACAAAACCCTACAAAAATCACAGATGATCTACAAGGCCAAATCAACTATATCATACCAGCATAAACTTCCAAAGCTCACACAACAAGGGGCCTACCCAGATAAAAGCAACACTATAAATATTGTAGCAGGCCCTAGAACCTCCATACACCGATTGAAAAGCTAAACAAGTCAAATTACTACAGTACAGGTCCCTTCGTACAAACTCCATGTTAACAGAACTCCTGGCCTCAGTCACACACTCAGAACACAGACCCTCATCAAGTACAGAATAAGTGAGGATAACCTAAAGTAAAAATAAAAATATATAGACAAAAATTAAACTGAAAGCCTAAGAAGACAGACTCTGCATGCAATGCAATACCAGAGAAATAAAAGAGACTCATTTCCCTGTATTTTGTAAAATATAAAAATAGTGCAAAGTCCAATCACTCATTTGAAAATACAATTATTTTTTCTACCTTTGTTATCTGACCATTTTATTCTCTGTTCATGCTGGTCTCAATCCAAGGCTTCTGCTTTCTTCTGTCTTCTCTTAGCTCTCTTTCTACGGTCTCTACTCCATCTGCCATTTCTTTTCTCTCCTTTTGTTTTCTTCACTTTCTTCCATCTTGGATATTGATTATTTTCTTTCCACCTTTCTTCCATTTATTTCTCTCTCTCTCTCTCTGGCCATCCAGATTTCACTACTCCTTACTATCCAGTCTTCAGTCTCCCTCTTTTTTACGCCATCTACCTACTGCTTTTCAACCTTTACCCCAGGTCCTTCCATTCTCCAGCTCTTCTTCCCCTCTGTGTTGTCCAGCATTTGTCCTCCTGTCTCTCCCCCCATTGTCTAGCATGTCTCCCTATTTCCCCCCTTCCAACATTTGTCTCCCTGCTTCCCCCCTTCAGCATGTCTTCTTGTCCCTTTCCCTGTTGTCCAGCATTTGTACCCCTGTCCCCCCACCAGTGTTGCCCAGCATTTGTCCTCTTGTCTCCCCCCCATTGCCCAGCATTTGTCTTCCTGTCCTGCTTCCCTGTTGTCTAGCATTTGTCCCCGTCTTCCCCTTTGTCCAGCATTTGTCCCCTTGTCTCTCCCCATTTGTCTAGCACTTGCCCCCCTTTGTACAGCACTTGCCCCTGTCTCTCCCCTTTGTCTAGCACTTGTCCCCCGTCCTCCCCTTTCTCCAGTATGTCCCCCTCTCTCCCCCCTTTGTCCTGCATTTGTCCCCTGTCTCTCCCCTTTGTCTAGCACTTGCCCCTTGTTTCTCCCCTTCGTCCAGTATGTCCCCCTTTGTCCAGACGTTGTCCACTGTCTCTCCCCTTTTGTCTAGCACTTGTCCCCCTGTCTCCCCCTTTGTCCAGTATGTCCCCATCTCCCCCCTTTGTCCAGCATTTGTCCCGTCTCTCCTCTTTATATAGCACTTGCACCCTGTCTCTCCCCTTTGTCCAGTATGTCTCCCTGTCTCCCCCTTTGTTCAGCATTTGCCCCCCATATCTCCACTTTGTCCAGCACTTGCCCCCCTGTATCATCCCTTTGTCCAGCACTTGTTCCCCTGTCTCCCCCTTTTTCCGGCATTTTTCCCCGTCTCCCCCTTTGTCCAGCACTTGTCCCACTGTCTCCCCCTTTTTCCAGCATTTGCCCCCGTCTCTCCCCTTTGTCTAGCACTTGCACCGTGTCTCTTCCCTTTGTCTAGTATGTCCCCCTGTCTCTCCCTTTGTCTCTCCTTGTCCTCCTCCTGTCCCCATTCCCTCAACCGCCACCTCTCATCTGGCGGCAGCGGCAGCACTCAGGTTGTTTTTATTTTAGATTATGCCGCCTCTGCCTTCCCGCCGCTTTTTTTCCTCAAGAATGCTTGCAGCGAGAAAAAAAAAGTGTCGAGAAGGCAGAGGCAGGCCAGAGGCAGCAAAATCTAAAATGAAAAAAGCTGGAGTGCTGCCATTGCCGCCGGCGATGGCAGTCCAGCTCCATTTTAATTTTAGATTTTGCAGCCCCTGGCCTACCTTTGCCTTCCCGCGTGGGAAATCAGAGGCAGGCCAGAGACTGGAAAATCTAAAATTAAAATGGAGCCAGAGTGCCGCCGGCGTCGGAGTGCCACCCCCATCAAAGTGCCGCCTGAGGCCATCGCCTCAGATGGCCTAATGGAAGAACTGTCTCTGGTCAGAGTGCATCTGAATGCAGTAGCAGCCTACCACCACAGCTCGTCTGGTAAATCCATCTCTGCTCATCCTCTCATTGGCCGCTTCATAAGAGGTCTGTTGCTTTCACGTCACTCTTTTAAGCTACTGCCGGTGTCATGGGACCTTACCATGGTTTTGGGGCAGCTTCTCGCTTCCCCCTCTGAGCCGCTAACCTCCTGTTCGCTTAAGTTCCTCACCTGGAAAGTCATCTTCTTGGTGGCAATCACTTCTGCGAGCTGAGTCAGTGAGTTACAAGCACTAGTTGCATGCCTGTCATATACCTGATGATTGCCCCAGCCCTGCCCCCCACTGACAGCAGAGTCTGGATCACAAAGCCTCTCTGGTCTCAACCAGGTCTCATTCCTGGTGCAATACAAAAGACCCCAGTTGGTATCTGTGTCTTCATTCATTGCATCCTATGTAAGCTGTCCCATGCTTTCCTGAATTCTGTCACTGTTTCAGCCTACACCAGGAGGCCGTTCCATGCGCTCGCTAGCCTTTCCCTGAAGAACTATTTCCTGATGTTGCTCCTGAGTTCATCTCCCCAAAATCTCATCCCTTGACTTCTTGCTCCAGAGCACTCTTTCCCCCTGTCTCTCCTGTCCTCTAGAATATCCATATTTAAGTGACTGTTTCGTCTTGTAAGTCTTCCAACCCTATACCTCTGCATCACCATATCAATATCCTTTTGAAGGCGCTGCATCCAGAGTTAGGCACAACACTCCAAGTGAGGTCTCACAGAGGCCTTTCTTCTGGGTATACTCTCCCTATGCACCCTCATAAGATATACTTTACTGGGTTAGACCAAGGTCCATCAAGTTCAGTATCCTGTTTGCAAAAGTGGCCAATAAAGGTCACAAGTACCTGCCTGGTTCCCAAAAAGGCACACAGTCTCCATAATGCTCGTCCCGGGGTAAACGGAAGATTTCCCAGGTCCTCTTTAATAATGGTTTATGGGCCTTTCCTCCAGGAACTTTCCCAAACCTTTATTAAACCCAGCTACACTAACAGCTTTTACTACATCCTCTGGTAACGAATTCCAGAGTTTGTTTACACATTGAGTGAAAAAATATTTTCTCTTATTAATCTTAAATGGGTTACATTGTAGTTTCATTGCATGTCCTCTAATTTTTCTACTTTTCGATGGCATAAACAACCAATCTACGTTTACCCATTCCACTCCATTCATTAATTTATAGACCTCTATCATATCTCCCCTCAGCCGTCTCTTTTCAAAGTTGAAGAGCCCCAGCTTTTTTTTTTTTTTTTTTTATACTTTATTAATTTTTAAATACACCAGAGTAAAACTACGTGTAATTAGAATACAGACACCAAAAAGGAATATCTAATCATCAAACATAACATAAACTTGGTATAGACCACAAAATACCCCTCTATAAGGTTCCAAGAAAAAAGAAATTAATCCAAAAGTAACAACCAACAGGCCATAACAAGTAGAGCTTAGATGGAACTTGTGGCAGCCGGTACGGGGCCCAATCCCTCCCCTTCCCTACCCTCAAGAAACAATTTCAATTGAGGGGGTTCAAAGAAAAGAAACTGCTTGGTATTATGAACTATTATACACTTACATGGGTATTTCAACTTAAACTGTACCCCCAGGTTAAGAGAGCGCTGACGTAAAGCCAAAAACTCTCTCCTCCTTTTCTGGGTATCTCTCGCCAAATCTGGGAAAATCAAAATCTTAGACCCCATAAATTGGGAAACATTCATCCTAAGAAAATATAAGCGCAGAACAGAGTTCCGATCCGACTCAAAGGCAAAGGACACCAGTAAGGTGGCTCTACCGGTCACCACTTCAAGCGAGCTTTCAAGGAATCCTGTCAGATCCATCTGAGCTGGAACACTAGGCTCCACCGAGGCTTTCCCACCCAGTTCATCTGTTGAGGAAATAGAAACATACTGCACACGAGTAATGGGAGGTAAATTCGCAGATGGCATGAGCAGTACCTCAGTAAAGAACCTCCGAACCAGCTCTAGAGGGTCCAGCAAAGGAGACCTGGGAAAGTTCAGCAAACGCAGGTTATTCCTCCTTGCCTGATTATCCAAAAACTCTAGCCGCCTTCCCATAATTAAAGCTCCTCTATCATATCTCCCCTCAGCCGTCTCTTTTCAAAGTTGAAGAGCCCCAGCTTTTAAGCCTCTCCTCATAGGGGTATCCTTCTACCCCCTTTACCATTTTTGTCCCAATGGAGAAAGGTGAATAGTGGTGTACCCCAGGGATCTGTGCTGGGTCCGCTGCTTTTTGACATATTCATAAATGACCTGGAAAGTGGAATAACGAGTGAAGTTATTAAACTTGCAGATGACACAAAACTATTTAAAGTTGTTAAAGCCCAAGAGGATTGTGGAAAATTGCAAGAGGATCTTGATAAATTGGAAGACTGGGCATAAAAATGGCAGATGAAATTTAATGTGGACAAGTGCAAAGTTATGCACCTAGGGAAGAACAACCCAAACTATGGTTACACGATGCAAGGTTCCACATTAGGAACCACCACCCAGGAAAAAGATTTAGGAGTCATTGTGGATAACATGTTAAAACCCTCGGCCCAGTGTGCAGCGGCGGGCAAGAGAGCAAATAGAATGCTAGGTATCATAAGGAAAGGAATGGAAAATAAAACAAAAGATATTATAATGCCTCTATACCGTTCCATGGTGAGACCGAACCTTGAATATTGTGTTGAATTCTGGTCGCCGTATCTTAAAAAGGGTATAGTGTTATTAGAAAAGGTTCAGAGAAGAGCCACCAAAATGGTAAAGGGGATGGAAGGATACCCCTATGAAGAAAGGCTAAAAAGGTTAGGGCTCTTCAACCTGGAAAAGAGACGGCTGAGGGGAGATATGATAGAAGTCTATAAATTAATGAACTGAGTGGAACAGGTAAACGTAAATCGATTGTTTACGTTATCAGAGTATAGAAAGACTAGGGGACATGCAATGAAGCTACAGGGTAAACTATTTAAGACTAATAAAAGAAAATATTTTTTCACTCAACGTGTAATCAAACTCTGGAATTTGTTACTGGAGGATAACAGTAACAGTAAAGGCTGTTAGTGTAGCTGGGTTTAAAAAAGGTTTGGACAAGTTCCTGGAGGAAAGGTCCATATACCATTATTAAGAAGGGACCCAGGATATCAATGCTTGACCCAGTACAAGCATTGTGGAACCTGTGTCCCTTGGGGAAACTGCTAGGTACGTATGAGCTAGATTGGCCACTTTTGGAAACAGGATACTGAGCTTGATGGACCTTGGTCTGACGTAGTATGGCATATCTTATGTTCTTATGTTATGTCCCTCTTCTCTTTACCTTTTCTATTTCTGCTATATTCTTTTGAAGATATGACAACCAGAATTGCACAGAATATTCAAGGTGCGGTCACCCTATGGAACGATACAGAGGCATTATAGTATCCTTTGTTTTATTCTCCATTCCTTTCCTTATGATTCCTTTCATTCTATTTGCTTTCTTGGCCGCTGCTGCACACTGGGCAAAGGTTTTCAGCGCATTATCCCCAATGACACCTAAATCTTTTTCCTGAGTGATGGTTTCTAAGGTGGTACCTTGCATCCCTCTGGCCTCCTCTTATTGTTCTACCATATTGAGTGGTGTACTTCACTCAGGAAATCTTAATAATCTGGACCTTGTTAGGAAATGGTTTGCTGTGGTTTGAGGATATTATCGAGAGGGAGAACACTGGTTGAACTTTGCAATCCAAGTGCACATGGCAAAGTGCAAGGGATTTTTATATTTCTGCCGAAGCAGAAAGGGAGATGCCCCAGTAAGAGGTGAACATTAGCACCCAGGAGTACTGAAGAAGCGATCTACGCTTCACTTCCTTCCCCAAACTTCCTGTTTCACTTCCCTTATGACCTTTTTTGTAAATTTGCAAAGATATCCTCTGCCACTTTTCTTTTACAATGCAAAACCTATTTTCCTCTTCCTTTCTCTCACTACTGTATGCCATTCATTAAAATGAATTAAAGTTAACCCCTAATATCAAGCAATAGAACATAAGCTGTAAATAGGGACAGGGAGGAAAATGAGTATTTTGTCCTTGATATAAAGTGGTACAGTGTAACTTATGTCCAGCAACAATGAGGGGAATACATGTTTTATCCTTATATAAAATAATATAGTGTGAATTGTGTACTAGGAGAGGAGTGAGCATTTTGTCCTTAATATAAAGTAAAAGGATATGAGTTCTGCATGGGAACAATGAAAGGAGCAGGTGTTTATCTTTGATACATAGTGAAACTGGTGTATAAGGGCAAGCTAGAAAACCAGGATTTTGTCTTTAATAAAGTAACCTGTGGAAAGCGGACAGACAGGGGTTGCTAGCATTTCGCTCTTCATATAAAGTGATAAAAGAGGTGGTTTTAAAAGCATTCCACTGGCCAGTGTTTTACAATCCAAAATAGCCTTTAATTGAAATGTCCACAGTATATCTGCATAAACTTATTCACACACAACTTCTATGTGTATAGCTTATCTGACTGACCGAAAATGTTCCCCGGGGGAGGAGATAGGGCTTACATGCAGACTTAATAAAATGCATGCTTGTGTGTGCAGGCATCTTATCCTTAATATAAAGTCATAGAGGATACCCTGTGTATGGAGGACAATGAGGAGAGGCGTATGTTATCCCGAATATAAAATTACATGGGGTAACTCATGCATGAGTCATGGTTATGGGAGTGGGCATCTTGTCCTTAATATACAGTCCTAGAGGGTGACCTCCTTATGGAAGATAATGATAGGAAGGGTAAGTTATCCTTAACATAGAGCAATACCACATGTTAACTCTCCCTCTCTTGCTTTCACTGCTTTCGAAGTTCACAAACTCTGCCTCTCTCTGCCATCCCATTTCCTCTCTGTGCCTTCTGGGTTTCCCCCTGTGACCTCACTGAGGAACCCTGGTATTAAAACGTGAGGGTGAGAGCCGGGAGGCTCAGACATGGAGACCGCACACCTGCACACTCCCATCGCCCCACAGAGGAACAAGGAGCGTAAGCAGGGGCAGGGGAGGAACTGGGACAGCGGCTGCCGGCTCATTGGCTGTCTATGTGTGCTGTCGCTGCTGGTAGTCGCCATCCTGTTTCTCCTCTCCTACGCTCTGCACCAGAAGCAGGTAAGGGGAGGGGGACTGTCTGCACCCCTGAAACTGTGAAGGACGAGACTGCAGAGGTTTATCCTGGGACTTTAAATGCCCCTTGCAGCACATTGTGTACCCCCCAGGTCTGTCCATCTGTCTATCTACATCTATCTACTGTACCCGTCTCGCTGTCTGTGGTACCGTCCACCTCCTTATCTGTCTTGGGTCCCCTTTCACCATCCCCCTTTTTTATTTTCCTTCTAAATTCTTTCCTTCCATCTTGTACTTCCTTCTGTAAATCAAGAATGATAATTCATGAAATAATGGGTTGGGTAACAGCAATGACAGCTGTGAATTCCTCACAGGAAATATGGCCACAGTCGATACCCCAAGGGAGCGCAGGAAAAGCTGGTGTGCAGTGTTGTGCCTTCAATCTGCAACACCCCGCAGGATCTCACAGCACCAGAGACAATGTCCTCCCATGTTCCTGCAGGATCTCAAAGCGCAGGACACAACGTCCTCTCCTGTAGCTAAGAAAGAGTACTGGGAGTCTCTGACGGATCTCACCTTGCGGAAGACAACGTTCTCCCCTATATTTTATGCACATTTTCGGAAGCTCTTTCAGGATCTTAAGGTGCAGTAGGCAAAGTAGGCTCCATTTCGTAACCATATCCCTCTTTCATTTACATGCAGGAAAAATCCACAGATACTTTGGAAGAGGCGAAAGACACTGTCAAAGCTGCTGGTAAGTCAGACGTGTACTTCTAAAGGAGCGCGAGGAGTGGGTGAATATTACATGGGGAGTCATTTTACCAAGGCGTTTCCGCGTGAAAATCCTATTTTACACACTGGGGTATGTTTACTAAAAAGCGCTGCCCAGTAGTGCGGGGCGTAGCTTGTGGTTTAGGCACAGCGCTAAAAGGTAGTGTGGGCACTAGTGTCGAAAATCCCATGCTACCAGGCTTGTGCATGATGGGGCGATGACTGGGCAGGATGGGGTGGAATGAAGGCATTGCTGGGGTACTGCTACTAATAGGTGTTAGGTGCCTACGCTTGCTGCCCTTAACACGGGCGCACTTAACACTGCTACTATGAGTGGCATTAAGTGTGCCCACATGCCAGCTCGCACGCAACAGCATCTTGGACCCATGATAACTGCAAGGGGACAGATGCAACCCCCCCCCCCCCACACCCGCTATTAAAGCAGCCCACATGTGTGTTCCTGGCACAGGTTTCAGTAAGCCGGGTCCACTCTGTGGTTCTGTAATACAGACAAAGAAGTACACGAGACAACAAGATGGCACATAATTACATGAAGGCTGTGTGTGTGTGGGCATCTCCTGGGGCATAATTTGGGCAGAGCAGAGGCGTAGCATAAACACATATATTTGCACTAAATTTTGGAGCGGGTGTTAATGTGTGCGTTGACATTTGCACACTATAGGGGCTGATTCTAGGCGCTTCCGTTGCCTTTATAAACTAGGCTTACAATAGATGCCTTTTTTGGCGTCCGCCTTCCCCCCTGTTGGCATCCTATTATAAAATCAGACCCATTGAGGTTCTTTAATTTGAGCATCTTCTCTTGAGCTATGAGCTATGAATGCCCTGAGTCTTCAGCTCTAGACTGCAGGGGCTGAAAATGAAAATAGCAGGGGAGACTCCAGCAACATGCTGAAAATGTGGGTGTAGAAATTCACTTATGAATTCATGACTTCCTCCTGGGGTGGAAGTCGGGGGTGGGGGTCATGGTTAGTCATTGCTTCTGACATCTCGTGGCTGAATTTAGGGCCCATGTTTCAGAGTCCCAGTAGGAGCCCTGCTGCATAGTCCCCGGTCCAGGACCTAAGCTACAATGACCCGACTGGGAGAGGAAAGGAGGGCAGGGCAAATATAAAACAGGCCAAATATTTCCAGGTAGTTGTGCATGAGGACTCTTGGAGTATCAGATTCTAGCCTTGGTTAGACTGAGCTGAAAGCCAAAAGGGCCAGAAGAAAACTGGGGGGGTCAAAACAGAGGACACAAACACAAAGTTTGGAAAACTACTTTGGTTTCATTCTGCAAAATCAATTAACAGTATTTAACCTGCAAAATTATTCCTATTTGTTGAAGGATTGTTGCAAAATTTCAGAAGCTTTGCTGGCCGACATTTCTAACTTTTGCTACAGAATCTATCCCTGGGCTGCTGCAAGAAACCAGGAAAGGCAGCAGGCAGTGGCAGGACTGGATTTAAGATTTTAGCACGAGCGAGGGCAGGGATGAGACTCCCTTGGAGCTCAGAGAGCCAAGGGGGCGCCATGGAGACAGAAAACCAGGGTGGGAGTATCGGGTCAGTGTGCCATGGTGGTGTCTATTTGAAGTGGGAGAAGGTTCCATTTTGGCCTGGGTACTTAGCGGCCCAGGCAGCTGCCCATGTTGGGACATGGGCATTGGATAAATGAACTCTTTGCTTATTATCTTTAACAGTGGGACACCTCGAGGCCTTGAAGCTTCAAGCCAGCCATGATGAGAAGGTCGCAGCTCACTTAGAAGGTAAAAGGATATCCCCTCCAGTGGGTTCTCCCTCTGTCTATACTCCCCATCCTGTTCTGCAGTCCTTCCCCTTCCTTCCACTCTTTGGAACAGCACAGAGAGGGGGCAATCACCAACCAGCAGTGTAGGCCCTGAAACCCTTCCCTTGTCGACTGCATGGGGGTGGGGGAGGAGGGGAGGGCAGACTACAGATTGGGTGAGTGGTGAAGAAGAAAAAGGGGAGAGGAGGGCAACGATTATGGCTGTGATAACGGAGGATATGAAATCAGAAGGGGTAAGGAGAGGTAGACAGAAGAGGTTCAGGGATCATGCTCTAGGGAGAAGAGAAAGGAATGGAAACAGAATAGGGAAAGAGGTAGAGTAAGAAGGAAAGAAGGCCCAGTCTGGGGATCAGTTGAGGTAGGTGGAGGGAGAAAGGACGATGGGCAGGAGTTAGGAATGGGATGGAGAAAATCATTCTGGGGATCAAACTTATGGGGGGTAGAAAGATTCAGGGATCTACCAAGAGGAGGAAAAAGAGTACTGGGGATCAAACACTCATTGTATTTTCCAAATAAGGTGAATTCCCCTTCTCCCCATAACCCACTAGGACAATCATATAATAATTGTATCTCAGATGTAATTAACGGATGCCTTTATAGTTGCTCAAAGTTCAGGTTACCTGTTTGCCTGCTCAACCTTCCCAGTTCTACTTCCCCGTTATATGTAATAGTTTGAAATTTGCTAATCTGTAAACCGCTTTGACTCTGACATAAAGCAGTATACAAAAATAGCTAAATAAGTAACGTGACCAACTAAAGTATTTCTTCAGTAGAGCTGGGCCACTCAAGGTTCTGACCCCTGGTGTTAAAGGGCACTATACCTTCTGAGCCACTACTGACCCAGTCCAAACATGGCACTAGGGTCACTCTTCCTTTTAAGCCAGTACTGATCTTATCATGGTATTAGGCATCATCCTTCCCCCTTAGCAAGTACCGACCCAGTATCTCAATATGGTGTCAGGGGTCATTCTTCTCACTAACTCTGTATTTTTTACCTTCCCCTCCAGGAGACCGTGATGCTTCAGGCGTCCTGCAGTGGCTGGACTCCACTCCTCATACTTTTACTCGGCAAGGTCTGAAGCTCGTCAACAACTCTCTGACGATCCCAGCAGCTGGCCTCTACTTCGTCTACTCTCAGGTGGTCTTCATGGGTGCCACCTGTCCGGAAAACCAACCTGTCTACCTTTCCCACACTGTCACTGCCTTCTCCAAGCAGTATCCAAAACATATACCAATTATGAGTGCTCAGAAGTCTGTCTGCACTGACGTGGGCCACAGTCACCACAAGAGGAGGCCCAGGAGCCTCTGGTCAAAGACTATTTATCAAGGGGCGCTGTTTACCTTGGGTAAGGGTGACTTTCTCTCAACATGGACGGATGGTGTGAACCACCTCACTCTGGCTCCCGGAACTACATTCTTTGGTGCCTTCATGCTCTGAAGGACAGCAGTGACTGCAAATGTTGAAAACTTCTAGGTTTGGCAAGAGAGGGAGGGGAAGAGGAGGGGATATATCCCAACCCTCATCCCATTATGACTCTGATTTGTCGTTTACAGGCCCCATCCACTTACGGAGCTGCAGCGGCTCAGCCCAAGGCACTATGCCTTCTGCTAGGCTACAAAGGGTTTTTTATTTATTTATCTAACTAGGCTTATATATCACTTTTCTATCAGTCAAAGCGGTGTACATTCAGGCACTGTATATATATTTTTCCCTTGTCCCTAAAGGGCTCACAATCTATGATTTTGAACCTCAGGCAATTTACCTCCAATTTCCTTGATGTTTCAACCAACTGCCCGAGGTTCCGCCGAATGTTCGTCTCCCCAGTCTCATCCCACACCTTGGTGCTTCTAATTGTATTATTATTATTATTGATCCATTTACTCATTGTTTTCTTGATTCTAATCTGTCTTAATGTATATTTTATTTATTATGGGCCCGGGTGACTTGATTTTGAGGAGTCGATGGTGAATTTTCATGTCTCATCGAGGGGAGATGAAATGCCTGGTGTAACTTAACCAAATCCCTCCCATTTTTTGTTTTACTACTGACATCTATGTTTCACCTGTGTGGAATCCAGGCTGAAGTCCGTTTTGAACTATTGTGATGGGGATGGGAGGGTGGTGGATATGTCTGTAGGTCAGCCCCCAAGTCCACATGTGAACTTTCGGGGAGGATATCATGAAATATTGTAGTACTCTGCACTAACTTTGCAGAGCACCATTTGGTGTGTGATATATTGTGACATGGCAGAGTAACTACTGGGTAAACCTGTGTCACTCGCTACAGGATATTTGGTGTCGTCTTGAGGATATCATGATAAAAATTGTGATGGGCAGAGTGCTGTCACTCTTTATGCAATACAATGTGACATAATATATTGTGACAATAATACCACTGGCAGGCATTTGCATGATAACATACAACAAATCACAATATATCACAACACTAACTCTGTTAGGGAAGTTGGTTTTACAGGATACTCTAGCAATAAGGA
Organism: Ichthyophis bannanicus; assembly: GCA_033557465.1. Taxonomy (NCBI): domain Eukaryota; kingdom Metazoa; phylum Chordata; class Amphibia; order Gymnophiona; family Ichthyophiidae; genus Ichthyophis; species Ichthyophis bannanicus. The sequence continues at coordinate 79,182,678 of CM066051.1, read as the reverse complement.
GTGGTGAGGAAGTGGAGGGAACTCTGATTTCACGATAAGGCGGTATGAAAAAGCAGGTTAAATAAATAAACTGGGGTGAGGAGAGAGCCTTCTAGATGTATTTATGTTATTTATCTCTTAGAAAAGCGATTTGGGTGTTTTAAATATATAAAACACCCAAATCGCTTTTATATACAGTATATCGACCAGACACTGGAAGATACAGTCAAGGCCCAGAAGATGGGATTCATGTTAGCGGTATCGTCTGTAGCAGCCTCCTATAGCCCCCCATCCCCTCCTGGCCATTTTCACACCTGCTGTCCCGGTCTTAGTTTCTCCAGTCAAATTTTCTCTTCCAACAGTCTTTCCCAAAAGTCGCTGAGGAGACCTGGAGTACATGTTGCTCTCTAGAACCTAATTGTTTTTTTGAAGAAAATATTTCTAGCTGTATTTATACGAATGTAATATTTCTAGCCTAATTTATTGTCTGAAAAAAAATTAAAATTAGTTTTTTCCTAAAACCTGTCTTCACTTTTTTAAGAGTTCTGCACCATTGAGGGCCCTCACGAAGGAGTCCGTGGAATGAATCACAGGGTGAAGAGGGGTTTTCTCAGGCTAAAATGACAACAGACCCCATAACCCTGTAACTCGAAAGAGATCGAAAGGAAAAGAGATCCTCCCTCCTCATAGGAAGTGTCATGCCACAGCGCCCCCCTCTGCCTCCAAGGGGCAAAAACAGCTTAACTTTCAGCAGCTTACTTCAGGAACTAAAACCACCTGAATTTGAGTGCTGTGAATTCCCACCCCAGAAGCTGCTTACAATACTACATGCTTTCAAGGCACCTGGGGGCCCTTTCAGCAAGCGCCGCTAACACGCCGCTAACACATTAACGTGCGTTATAGCATGTACCAACTGAATGCAGTGAACTCTAATGCCAGCAACCAACCACTAAAAGCATATTAATTGGCGATCACATGCTAACGTGAAGAGTGGGTGGATTAGAGGTAGAGCATGGGTGTGGAGAGCATGTTAGTGCGCGAGCACAGTTAACTTGGAAATTTGTTCAGGTGCACCTAAGGGTGCACTTCTATGGCTTTCACTAGGTGCACCTGCGTTAAGTGTGCCTCTCATTATGGGACTCAATCACTCATTAGTTGCCAGGAACATGCTGGTCATGCCCCCAACATCTGATGCGGACGTTTTGCTCTTAGCATGTATCGGTAATGCACTTTAAGCTCAAAGCCTTAGCGGGCTTTAATTAAAGGCCCTCAGTCCACTTAGGGTTTTGCGTTTCCATGGAATTACGCTACTTCTCTCCCCATTTCCCTTGTTCAAGAAAATCGTATCTTTCTACTTGACATATCTGCTATGTAAACATTCTGTTGCTCATGTTGCGAGAGGCTCAGTCCTCGATAGCCTGTTGTGCTATGTACCAAGCACATGGGCTGCTGTAGTGCTTTAATATTCTAAGGAACGCAACCCACGTTGTTTCCCTTGGAAAATTAACAGCCGCCAGGGACACGTTGCTCAAATCATCAAATGGTGGGTGGTGAAGTCGGGGCAGAAGATCATATCTATGTTTAGAAATCCCCAGGTCAATTTTCAAAAAATCATCTGGGAAATAATTTGCAACATCGAATTTAGACATTTCAAACTATGTCTATATTCAGCAGCACTATACATATCACTAGGGCTGCTGAATATATTTGCATACATTATACATATAAGGATGTATATACTTAAACATGGAAGTGCTGAATTTCAGGGCTATATGTCTAATTAGACATCTAGCTTGGACAACCCAAGGTATGTCTGATCTTTCCATGTCCGAGCCATACATATAATTAATATGTATAAGAGCCAAATAGTGCCTGATGTATAGTCTATATACTGTCCAGCCACACTCTCCCTCCTCTACACATAGCTCTGTCTGTATAGCTGAAAGTACTATAACGCTATGAGGGTTAGTTTAGAAGCCTTGTTTGCAGTTTCCACAGCACTTCCATGTGCAAATGGGGATATTTAGAAAGAGCGAAACCTACACATAGATGTTCTTACCTCTGTTCCCTGGCATGTGTACATTTTCTGAAAAGTGCATTTCAGACAGCCATTTATAGGTGGATTAATAAGGTTATCCTCCTTAATCTCTCATTGTTTATTTCCCCCTCCAAGCTGAAATTAGAAAAAGAGAGCATATCTGTAGCTAAGTAGCGATATTTATGCTTGTAGGTTTGCAAAACGGTCAACATCCGCGCATAGCTACCTGCACTGGCATGGAGAAGTTGTTGAGTTTCCCCAGTTGATTTTTCCCACTTATAGATTGTCGCAATGGCTCTTCCGGCTCCACATCTCAGCAAATACACATGTGCTCCTGCACTATTTTAGAACAGGCTTCATGTTTAGCGCAGCCTTTTCTAAAATTCTGCCAGAATTGCATATGCCATGACCTCTACATCTCAGTTCCAATCTCTGTTGTTGTTAAGTGCCATCGAGTTGGTGTTGACTCATGACGACCCTCTGGATAGTTGTTCTAAACTGTGTTCGGTCTTCAGTCAGGTGGCTCCTTATTGATAGAGTGGCAACCGTAGCTGCTGTTATTGTATCAATCCATCTCATTGTTGGCCTTCCTCTTTTGCATTGACCTTCTACCTTGCCAAGCATGATGTCGTTCTCTAATGATCTCTCTCTTCGCATGATGTGTCCAAATTATGAATGTTGAAGTCTTTCTAAAGAAAACTTAGGTTTGATCTCCTCTAGTACTGACTGGTTTATTCTTCGAGCAGTCCATGGTATACATCGTATTCGTAGCCAGCACTATAATTCAAAGGCATTGATTTTCTTCCTGTCTATCTTTTTCACTGTCCAACTTTCACATCCATATGACGTTATTGAAAATGCCATGGCTTGAACAAGTTGAATCTTTGTATGGTTAGAACATAAGAACATAAGAACATAAGATATGCCATACTGGGTCAGACCAAGGTCCATCAAGCCCAGTATTCTGTTTCCAACAGTGGCCAATCTAGGTCATACGTACCTAGCATCTCTATGTACTATCTGAAATCAGCCTTTACAGATTTTATTTTTTTAGTGTGGTCAAGTCAGTGCTGACTCTTAGCAACCCAGCTGCCTCTGGGTTTTCTTGGCAATGTATCACTGGAAGTAGATTGCTAGGCCTTGCCCAAGGTCACAAGGAGTGCCAGTGGGAATTAAACCTTTGATCGTCTGGGTACTAGGCAGTTGCTCTAACCACTGGCTACTCCTCCACTCCTCTACAGATATGAGGCCCCAAAACTAAAAAAAAAACAACCAAAAGGCAGTTAAGCACAGCAATGAATGTCTAACTGCTTTCTGAATATATAGACCTGCCCATGAATATGTGCTATTTTTCTGTCTTGACCAAAACATGCCCCTGGAAAGGTCTCTATTTAAGGCTATTCTTTCTTTGTGCATTACACCTCACGATTGCATGGATAGCTAAACTCAGTCAAGTTTACATACAAAGACAGGCAGCTTTTCAGACCACCAAAACACATTTATTATTATTATTATTATTATCATTTATGTCTCACCCATCATATCATTCATTATTAGGTGAATAATAACATAAATTCATAATATAAAAAATGTAAAAAAATAACAATAGCAGCAATAAAAAAGCAAAACCCTCCCACCGCCCCTCGTATACCTTTCACAAATTAAATGATATTATCCTGAAAAAAAGTGTTATTCCTTTAATAATTTCCTAAACCATAGATAATTGCACACTTATTGAATGGTTAAAGGAACAAAGTTCCGGTTCACAGGGCCTAGAACAGAGGCTCTCCAAACTTTTATTCAGTGTATGGTTGGAAATAGAGTAGTCACTGGAATAAATGGAGACATGAGAAAATGGAGCACATTATCTTAACTGTGTCATGGGTGTACTGTGACTTGTAGGCCGGGTCCACCTACAAAGTCTCCCCAAATATTACTAATTACCAATAAACAGTTCAGACAATAGTTGCTCAGCTACAAAGAAACTCTTTATTTGGCACAGCAAACAAATGGTTATAGATGCAGATAGCAAGTACCTGTCTGAGGGACAGTGGGGCAGCCTTCTCTCTGCAAGGGGAGAAAAGAACTGCCCCAAGACCCTCTAAAATTGCTGTCTTATATATACCTCTCTGCTTCAAATTCTAAATAGTTTCAGCAAATTCGGCATAAATTCTTAGGTGTTTGTAGGCTTCCTGCAAAGCTCTTTCCCAGGACCCTCTTATGTTTATACATCTGGATCTGCTTATCAAGGTCTGCTTATCTATGCATGACTTGTGACCTCTGCCCCTTCCTGTATTTTTCTATCTCCTGGCACTAATTAAAACCTTCAGGGCAAGAGTATTTGTGCTCATTAGTTTGAATTCTTTGAATTCCTAGCTGGGCCTGTATTGCTGGGCCCAAATCCTTGCACACTCCTGTACAAAATATGTTTTTTCCCAGATTGTTATAATAGGCCGCATATACTCTCTTATGGCGAGCATATACTCTCCTATAGCCCACATGTATTGTCTTCTTGTCTTCTGTGCTATCCATATCCTGTGTGGGATTCTAGAAAGGGTGCAGTCATATAAAGCAGACATATAAAGCAGACCTAAGTCTAAGCAGACCTGAGCATACAGTCCTTTTATTCCAATTGTCCCTTCAGACTTTCTTCGAATCCTTAGTTGAATCAGTCCGAAAAGGCAATACTTTCTCTGGGCTCTCAGTCAGGTGGGAGTTGCATGCACAGCTTAGGGCTTCCCTATAAAATAGAGAATTCTCTCGCCCTGAAAAATGTTTTCCCCCAAATTCCCTGTCACCTGCCTTGAGGGGTGACCATTAAGGTAAATGCCACAACCTAAGCTAAGCAAAAAAGGGGGGTCGGTCTCTGTGAATGAATACTGTAGATTATGTGAAAACCTCATTCAACGTTTCACCAGTATTGCCAGATATCATAATACTAAATATCACAGCACAGCCTCAGAAATAACCGTGGGCACTCAATTGTTCTGGATTGAATGTGTTACACTTCCAGACTCGTGCCGGTTCTTACATCAATGGCTGAATGATATGTTGTATTGATAATATCCCAAGTTCATATTATGAGCAAATCAAAGAAATAATCAAAAAGTACTTAGCTCAAGATGAACCGTAGAACTGTGCTGTGTATTTCTTTCTTTGTTTATAAAAGTATCACGTTCTCCTTCTCCTTCATTCTCTTTTTTTATTTTTTTGTTATTTTATATATGAAGAACGTCCTTCCACTCGCTGATACTGAATATAAAGCTCGTCCCAACGCCAATTTATCACGGCGCCCATGCGTTTTGCCAAATGGGTTTTTCAAGGGACTATGGCATAAAGTGGAATATATTTCTGTGGATAACGCGGTTCGATTGCTTGACAACTGGTCTCCTGCTAATACATCCGGTAGACTCAATGCGCGGCGTTCATTGAGTCTACCGGATGTATTAGCAGGAGACCAGTTGTCAAGCAATCGAACCGCGTTATCCACAGAAATATATTCCACTTTATGCCATAGTCCCTTGAAAAACCCATTTGGCGAAACGCATGGGCGCCGTGATAAATTGGCGTTGGGACGAGCTTTATATTCAGTATCAGCGAGTGGAAGGACGTTCTTCATATATAAAATAACAAAAAAATAAAAAAAGAGAATGAAGGAGAAGGAGAACGTGATACTTTTATAAACAAAGAAAGAAATACACAGCACAGTTCTACGGTTCATCTTGAGCTAAGTACTTTTTGATTATTTCTTTGATTTGCTCATAATATGAACTTGGGATATTATCAATACAACATATCATTCAGCCATTGATGTAAGAACCGGCACGAGTCTGGAAGTGTAACACATTCAATCCAGAACAATTGAGTGCCCACGGTTATTTCTGAGGCTGTGCTGTGATATTTAGTATTATGATATCTGGCAATACTGGTGAAACGTTGAATGAGGTTTTCACATAATCTACAACCTAAGCTAAGACATCATAAGCAAACAACGTCCTCACACAGTAAGAGAAATTGCCCGGAAAGGAAATCTCACATAATGCAGAGTCTTCGTGACTTATCTAAGAAAAGGTTATAACCAGGGCCCCAATGCAAAATGCAACCATTTGGCCAGAAAGCAGAGGAAGAGGAAGACAGAGGATTGGGTGCTGTGCTGTCAGTCACCTCCTGCTACATCTGAGAACGCTTGACTGGGGATCCGTAGCAGTGGTGGTCCGAGGGAAGGAGAGCTGCTCTGGGGGCAAGGGACAGCTTGTAGGGCTAAAACTTGGGGAGCAAAGGAGAACTGGGCTGGAGCTGGGAGGGAAGGGAGAGTTGGGGAAGGAGGCAAGGGATAGCGAATGGGGGGATCGGAGGAGCTGTGGGGAGAGAGTAGGGGAGGGGGGATTGATGGAGCTGTTGAGTGTAAATAAATGAAGGGCCCAGTGCAAGGAAGAGGAGTGTGAGTAGCTTGTTTGTTCCCTCCCCATCCTGATCCTCCCTTCTCTTCTTCTACCCCCTCCCCCCCCCCCCTCGATTCTTTCTATCTTTCCCATTTGCCCTCTTTTCCATTTCTTCCTATCCCTCTTAGGCAAGAGACCCCTTCTCCTTCTCCTACTCTCTCTCTCCTTCCTCCTTCCCCAGCATCATTCATTAAAATCCATTCACAGCTCCCTCCTCCTAAAAAAAACCCCATTATTTAAAAATCTGCGGGAGGGAAGGTTGTGGTTATAACTCCTAGAAGCTACACCGATTAAACAATGGAACCACAAGGTGGCAGTATGACACAAAACATGAGCTCTATGTAACAATGCAGATAAAATGATGTACTCAAAGTAAGCCATGGACACTTCCAGCTGAATGTCGTGAAAGCTGTCAGTGTAGCTGGGTTTAAAAGAGCTTGGGACAAGTTCCTGGAGGAAAAGTCCATTGTCTATTATTAAAGTGGACTGGAGAAATCCACTGCTTACCCATGGGCCAAGCAGCATGGAATTTGTCAACCTTTTGGGGACCTGGCAGATACTTGTGACCTGCATTGGACACTGTTAGAAACAGGAAAAGGAGCTTGATGGACCTTTGGTCTGCTCCAGTATGGCATTACCTATGTTCTTATGAGCAGGTTTTAGCCAGGCCTTTTAAACTAGGTAAATGCCCTTTCTCTCATTAAGGCAAATTGCTTTAGTGCCGTGGGCCTGCTTCTAATCCCCAATCTGTCACCGATTCTGTGTGTCTGTGACCTTGGGGTGAGTTGCTTTATCGCCCTGTTCCAATCCCTGGCTGCAGTGCAGAGTTAGGAATATCTATCTCAGTAGCGCCAAAGAACTTTAAGAGATGCAATAATGAGAAACGTATCAGACTGCAGAAAGATCTGTGCTGCACTGTGGAGATCAGCAAAGACTAAGGGCCCCTTGTACTAAAGCAGGCAAACAAATGCAAATGAACTGCTAAGCCTCCATGTTAGCTGTCGGGGACGTGACCAACAGCTAACACATGAATGCTGATGCAGGTTCCCTGAATGATTCCCACTCTCATCCCATTCCCACCGTATCCTGCAATCGCTAATTGACATGCGTTTTAGCGTGTGGTCGCAGACATGCCTGCATGTTAGTGTTCCTGACTGCCAGTTGGTCGTCTATTAAAATGCACATTCATCGGCTAATGGGCTGTAGTAAATGGAGCCCTTATGGCAGGTATAACTGTCAGGCCTAGAGTTTGGCACATCAGAATTGCCCTCGATCTGTATAAGTGCCAGCACTTTATCGGGGTTATTTTGGAAGTCCTAGTCGTATGAAAATGGGCACAGAGATGTCTCCATAGCCATTTTGGAAGCCAGGTCTATGGATATCCCCAGGACAAGGATGTAGTGGAGCCGTGGCCTGGGCCATCCTAGGAAACTGGGCATCCCGGCCCGATCTCGGAAACACCCTGCACGTCTGGAATCATGTCTAAGTTTAAACCTGCTGCAGGTACGAATAGGCATCTGAACAGTGCTTGTTTTGTCAGGCAAACGCCTGGAAGGTGTGGAGAACGAGTTACACTAATACCCCCTGTAATTTACAATATGTCAACGAGCGCCTCCTATTGAATGGTTTCTTCGACTGTAGGTGGCTATGCCCCTCATTATTACAGATGTATTATGGGTACACGGGGACCAATGGCTGACACTATTACGACTATATGAACTTTACTTCTTTTATGTCGAAACTGGATCACTTCAGTGGCTCCCCTTCCCTCCTCTGTCGTCCGTGTGTAATAAGGTAATCGGCATGACAATTTCTAGCGGGTTCATTTATAGTACAGCGGGACGTGTTTATTTGGGGTCGCCGTAAAGTTAGGTCAGAACATTTCTAACAATGCATGTGGCACTAATTGGATTTAGAGGAAGCCCGTGGTAATGACACTAGTATGTCAGCTGATTGATTTCGTGCCGAAGCTAGAATCATGAGTTTAGTTCTAATTATTTATTTATTTATTCTGTTCCATTTTTAGCTTAACCGTTTTTAATCCTGGTTTACAATGTGTTTATTTATTGTTTCAAAATGGAGTTTCGAGTTTTAAGTGATGTCGAGATATAGAGGTTGCACATGCTTCACTTCACAAAAGTACTGGTTTCCCGGTGGTAATATTTGATTCCCTGCATGTCTATCTTAAAGCAGCGGCCTACATCCTTCCTTTTATTATCAAATACGATGGGCTCAACGGGACCAATGGCCGACTATATTTCATTTATCAAGTTTATATAATTGATATCATCATGATAGTATGAATTCCACTTATTTTATGTCCGAACAAGAGATTAGATTGCCATAGCGGCTCGCCCCATTTCTGTTTGAAATAAGATATTTGGCATGGCAATCTTTAGTGGATTCACTTATAATTTAAGAGGACATGTTCGGTTAAGTCAATAAAAAATTCCAATAATAAATATAGCATTAATCAAAAGAGTGTTGACCTGTTGACCCATGGCATGTGACATTAGTAAGTCAGCTGATGAATTTCGCGCCAAAATAAATAAAACCGGAGGGCACAGATGCGGGCATTTTTGGCCATAGTACTACTCCTGTTTCTTTCTTTTTATGTACTTCCCCATATGGTTCCCTAAACAGGTGATTTTAAACTTACTGTTTTAGCCTACGTTTACGATGCCTTCTTTTCCTCTCCCTTCAGTTTTACGAGACAGGGCTTTTATCAAAGGGTTTGAGTACTGTTTTTATTGAGTTTATTCTGCTGCATATTTATTTTATTTTATTTATTTTATTTAACAAACATTTCTATACCGCGCTTTCCCATGGATCAAGTGCCGTTTACAATGAACAGTGGTTTACAAGGTATGGTAAAATGCATATCTAGTCATATTACATGGAACATTTGTGAACTTTTTACAGATAACATGGCAACTATATACATTCAGTACAATTTACATTGCAGCATATGTCACATCCTGGTTTTCAAGCATGCATTCGCTGATATATTGTACTGTATTTTGGTTTTTATCTTTGCATGTTTAGGCTATTGAGTTTCATTTATTTATTTATTCATTCATTTATTGATGTATTCATACAAAGATGTTTTTAATTTTTCTATTTGTTCATGATAGCTTCCTTTTAATTATGGATTTGTTTCTATGTTTAAGTATAATGTTTATTCTATTGTTATTTTAATATGGGTTTAATCTATTATCTGTGTATTTATTTTGTTTATAATCTGTTTTATATTATTGGTTGTAGTTTTAATACGCCAAAAAAACCCATGAAGAAGGCATAGTCGAAACATGGCCTGTGTCGCGTTTTAGACTGTTGATTCTCCTTTTGGTACCTCTGGTGAAGAATCCATTAATAAAGAAAACTTTTATAACTTTAGATGGATACAGAGCCGACCCAACCATTAGGCCAACTAGGCGGTTGCCTAGGGCCGCAACATCTGGGGGAAGACAAGGAACAGGGCATTGAAAGCTAAACAATATATTCTGACAGCCAGAGGGGGCATGAGGCTGAAGGGTTTGTGTTGGCCATTTCACTGAATTCTTAAAGCTTTAGGCTAGACATTGCCTGGCCCTGAATTCTGAACACAAGAAAGGATTTATAGGGTTAATTTGAAGTTAACCTAAAGAAAAGAAATAGATTTTTTTTTCCATGGGTAAACACGTGCTTCAAAATTTCTCTCTTCGTGTCCATAGAAACTCCTCTTATAGGAGGTTTCCCCCTTACTACTCCCATGCAAAAAGAATATTCAAATTCTGGTGTCAGCTGAGTAAAAGCAACACAAACTCCTCCGCTATCAGGCATTGTGTAATGCAACACAAAACCCTGCAAAATGCACACTCAACATTTACATAGCAAATCTTTCACACCATAAGAACACTAACTACCAAGACTCACAGAGCAACAACCCAACCTATAAAAAAATAACATTGCAAATATTATACTGAGTCCTAGAACCCCAATAAATCTGCTAATGAGAAAAGAAAACAAGTTGGATTGCTAGAAATCCCTCCAGAGAAGGACATGCTAGCAGAATCAAACTCCAAAGATATCAAAGATGCACATTTCCCAAAGCTGAGAGAGATCATCGAAAACTTCCCGCAAAGAAATGAACAGGAAAATCTCTGCCTGATCCTGCTGGGGGTAAGAGGAGAAATGAAAGCCGGGGCAGCAAAATCTATCCAGGAAGCCCATAACAAGATTAAAATGTTTAGGGTTTTTTTCTTGTTGTGATGCATCTTTTGAACTTCACAGGATAATTGTTCTATGGCTTCACTACAAATCTGTGAGAAAATTTGCCTTGGATTCTTGTATTCAGAAAGGAAGTCACATTGGGTGCAATGTCAAGGGTGTGGGCAGCATGTGCCCAACAGTTCCCACTCGGGTGAGACCCTTTAGTCTACATTTTGGCCCTTACTACTTCTCATGCGTATATAGTTACAATGTCCCTTGTACATAGTTGGCTCTGTTAAATAAAGAAATAAAGAAATAAAATGTGGTCCCTGAGCAATTAACACGGGTACAGCTAATACCGTCTTTTGAGATGGCGGCAGATACACCCCGCTAACTACAACGTTGACAATCAGCCCACACTACTAAGACCCACATTAATTGCAATGTGCAGACAACGTCTGCTCTCTGCCCCGATTCTGCCAGTTAACGTGAATTTCAGTGCACAGTGTCTCGCCTGCATGCTAACAATTACCACAGGCTGGTGGAAGCAGTTGATTAATGCTGAAACGTGAATTAAAAGCATAACACACTTTAGTAAAAGGATCCCTAAGACTGTAAACCCTCTAGAGATAGGAGAATAACTACTATACCCAAATATAAGTTGCCTTGACCTACTCCTGAGAAAAGCGTGAGCTAAATTCGGAATCCCTTCCCTCCTTACTGGATCTGTTTTACTTCTCGCATTCTACATCGCCTCCTCCTGTTTCACATTGAATACGTCAAAAGCCAAATAGATGGTGGGAGCTGGAGTTTGGCGTACCTACAGAGGAGGTGCTAGAGGTCTCGCAGTATCTAGCTGGGTGCACCTACGAAATGTCAGCGGCAGCGACTTGTCCTTTAAAACTCACAGCTCCACCGCAGAATACGGTTGCTGGTGTGAACCCACAAGTCGCAGGCCCAAAGAAGTGCACCCAAAGAGACAGGGAATATCTCTTTGGAGCACTGGAGAAGCGAGACATGGGAGACTTGGCCCTCGGGTTGGTTTGATGAAACCCATTAAGGTGAAAGGGCCTGTGGACTATCAAGTGAGGAGGGAGCAAAGAGATGAAGCCTCAACGTCATTTGTAAATATGGTATCTCCTATTTATGTCTCCTTGAGGTTGGGTTTTAAGACCCCCCACCTTCTCAAACTGCCACTAATGATATTGGGGTTGAGGGGCCTTTTCAGGATGGTGGGCAGAGTTCCTTAGAATCCCAGAGTTGCCCTCGGGAAGAGAAGCCCCAATAACCACCTCTTGCAAGGGAAAGGCTCTAGGAGCCCCGATGCTTATTATGGTCATCAGTATCAAAAGCAGGGCCGGATCTAGGATTACAGCACCCACAGGCAGAAGCCCAGTGGGAAGGGAATTCTCCAAAGCTTGGAGAGAGTGAGGTCCCAACCCCCAGTTTTTAGGCTCCTTTAAAAATTGGCTCCCTAGGTACATGCCTCTGCTGCGAATGCCTATATCCAGCCCTGACCATAGAAACATTTACCGTCTGCTGTTCTAATATGGGATAAAGAGACGTCTCTTAGAGATACGTGGAATGTGGTGGCTCGAACTGAGGCTGCTACTCATGGGACTCGGCAATAATTCTCTGACTTTTCTAAGGAGACTGTGGCTAAGTTCTCTGCTCAGGAGAAAGCGGGTTTTCTAGGATCCACCCGGAAATCAGCTGAGCAGTCCCAGGACCTGGGAATTGTCCTTCTTAGTGCCCTCTCTGTGCTGTGTTATTTTATTTTACTAGGCAGTGGTTCTCAAGCTGGTCCTGCTGGACCCCTAGCCAGTCGGTGTTTTAGGATATTCACAATGAAGATGTATGAAACAGATTTCCATGCAAGGGAGGCAGCGCATGCAAGTCTATCTTATGTATATTTATTGTGGGCATCCTGAGGAACAGACTACCTAGAGCAGGGATGGGCAAACTACGGCCCGCGGACCTTTTAATCCGGCCCCTCCCAACATTCATAAGCCTGTATGGACGGCATGGTAGTGGCTGGGCCGGCCAGCAGCTAGTGGGGGGGCGGGGCCGTGGGCGGAGTACGGATTGAGCCGTACGTGCAGGCGCAGGCAGGGAGTTGACGTCACGTCAGATGATGTCAACTGCCTTTCCGCGCGCCTGCTAGTGAGGAGCGATCCATGCGGCTCCCGGCAGGGCCTGGCCCGTCTCCTGCAGAATACTGATTGAGACATTTGCTATAGAAGTTACAGTATCCTTCTGAAGTAGAACAGCATGTTAGCTCTTTTACGTGCCCCTTTAGAGCAATATCATTTAGAACTGTGCAGGGATTGGAAAGCTGTTTTAAAGCTGAGCTCTCAAGCTGCTGTAAAAGCAACAAATTGTCCTATAGCTGAATCGATCATAGTCTGTATGTTTTCTCTATTGGTTTTCATCCATGCAGAACAAATAGTAGTATTATATTGGCACTGAGTTGCTTTAAAGAGGCAGGAATATAATTTTAGGGTTTAATACATTTGTTATACGATCCTTAGACTATTTATTTGGGGTAGGTAAACAAAAATATTAATCTTTAGAAAAAATAATCACAGGACTTTAAGCATCAGTTGAGTTGTCTTTTGTCCTTCTACTTTCCATTTCTTTGAGCTCTGTTTCTCTGACCTCATGGTTTCCCCAGGTATGCCTTTTCATTTTTCTATAAATGCAGCCGAGCATCTGCCTGATGTGTCCTTCCTGCATCTCAGATGTTAGGTTTTAAGATAACTGAAGGTTTGATCAAGGCTCATTTGACTGTTCTAAGAATTCCAGTTGCCATAATAACTTCGATATTTCTTCAGATTTTAGGCTGTCGGTTGCAATAACAATAAAAAACATCTTTCTAATATCAGCTCTGTTTTTCTAATTTTTTTCAGTTTTATTCATGTCGGTTAATTTTTTAAAATGTTATTTTTATTTGCAATGCACAAAAAAGGGAGACCAACAACACTGTTCCCACTAAAATTGAAGGTACTATTTTATGAAAGAAATACATTGCATAAAAGTTTTGTAAAATAACTCTTTTTATGCTTTTCTATCTTAAATTAATCTAAACATTTAATGTTACAAATTTAAATTTAATTTATATTAATTCACACATACACACTGTCCATCTACTCTTGGTCCGGCCCCCGGGTCCAATATATGAACCCATTGCGGCCCTCGAGTCAAAATGTTTGCCCACCCCTGACCTAGAGAGTACTCAGGACTGCTTTGAAAAATGCTGCGCTAGGGTAAAAAAATACATGCATGTTTTACCTTGCGCGGACTTGACCGCATTTTCAAAACCAAAATACTTGTGTACTTCTGATGTGGAGCTCTCCCTTGATTTGAAGTGACTTTCACAGCAATTCTTATGGTTTATAGTGATACTTTTAATGATTAATTGATTGCATTTTTAATTTAGACTTTTCATTTTATTATTGGTTGCCTTATTTTACTGTAATTTTATGGGGTTTTTTTACTGTAAACCACTTTGTTGTTTTTAAAAGACGGTATATCAAGATACTAATCTAAAGTAAATTAAACTCTATGAGTTAAGCAGAACAGAAATGCCAAACTGAATTTAAAGTACCCAAGCAAAACTACATTTACATCTCTACATTTTCTTTGGGGCACACAAGGGTTTGGGTAAATTTGCGTGCGTACACTCGAGGAAGGATGGGGACGGGTTGGGAAGACAAACCTTCCATCCAGTGTTCAACAAGTGACAACTAGTTTGATACAGTTGTGGTCAACATTATTGGCACGGCAGCTCAACTTCTTAATGTCCAATATCTCCTAAAAAAAAAGTGGCCAGTGAAATGGCTGTAGACTACATATGTATGTAGCCAGTGGGCTAAATAAAAGATTTGTTTCCCCTGCTGGGGGGATCTGCGGGCTTCCTGCCCTGCAGCTGTGTTTTGTTTTGCTTTTTGCTGCAAGAGCAGCGGAAGAAATGCTGCCGTCTTCTGGCCCATCATGGGTCATTTTTGAAGCAGGGAGAGCGAGTTGCTGGCAGTTGGGTGCAGCCGCAGCTTTTCGCGGCTGACGTTGACTGTCAGGGAGGCATGCTGGCGGTGAACAATGCAGCCGTGGCTTTGCGCGGCTGCTCTGATCATGTAGGGAGAGCCTGAGGGCATTGGGGCGAGTCGCGAGTTTGCACGGCTGTCGCCGATGACGGCAGGAGAAGCCGGAGTTTCCCTCCTATTATTGGGGAGGGTGGCGGCTGCTACCGTTTCTCTCCTCGATGGCAGAAGAGAAACAGAAGAGGGACAAGATGCATAATGGATCGTGGAGGGCCTGTTATTGTGAGGGGGGTCCCGGAAGCAAGTGGGGCCACAGAGGGTCTTTTTTGAGGCATGGGGGGTCCTGGACTTGGGCCAAGAGTAGGCCCATTGATGAGAAGGGGGGGACTTTCCCCGGAGGTCTGGTGAGGGCCCCGAACGGCTTGGTGACAAAGGGGGTGGGGATTAAAGCACCCGAGCTCCCCTACAGTGGCCATGAAGGCACTATTTTAAATGTTTGAAGGCCAGGGGCCTTAGAATTAGGCCTAGAAGGCTCAAAAATGTACTGGGGGCTACCGGATGTCCAAAAAATTAATTAAATGGCCAGGAGGGCCTTAGAGGAGGAAACAGAGGTCCCAATTTAAAGAATTGTGTTGATTAGCCTTTTATTAATATGTAATCAGACCCTAAAATAGGGCTGAATGCAAAAATTAATAAAATTAAAAATAAAAATGTGTTCCCTATGTAGGGGAAGGGCAGAGAGAGCCCCGAACGTGGTTTTTGGGCTAAAAAGCCCTTATTTAAGGAAATCAGAGCTGAAAGAAGCCAGAGGCTTCAGGTTTGCTCTGGGTCTGTGTTTTATGCAAACAAGGCTATGATGCCTTAAAAGAGCTGTAATCTCAATGGAAAAGACCCAATTTTTAGCGATTTTAAAAATTGAAAATTTAAATGTTTCAATGGCGGAATTCAGGTGCAAGGAATATGACCTCTTCAAAAATATATTTGGTTTCTAATAAAATTGTTTTATGTGGCTAGAATTAGCTTAATTTTCCCTTGGGGTGGGAGGGTGTTAAGCCTTTGAAGTTAAAAATAAAATCAGAGCTCTAATTTGGAATAAAGAAACTTAAATCTGAGTTTTGGACTTATTACATGCTTATTTAAGTGATAACATGTAAACTTATTTAGAAAAGGAATCCCGGCTCCATAGACTTGCATGTTAGAGCTACAGAGGATTGGTGTTAGTGGATTAAAAATTTATTGGGCTAAGAAGTTAAACAAAATTCATTTAAACCAAAGTAAAGAAATATTTCCTGAAAACCAAACTAGGAAAGGTTTAAAATCCTGACCGTGCTCCGACTAAACTGAAGTCTTAAGTTTCTTACAGGCGACAGCTACTGTCAGACTCACAGAAGCTGCAGATTTAAATACTTGCGCTTCTATATCTTGGCTCTTATCATTGCCAAGCTTCCGAAAAGGATTTTTTTTTTAAATTATTGAATAAGGATTTTCCAAATCCAGAACTAATTTAAAATTCTGAGAAAGGAAATGAGGTATGAATGGCAGTGAGTGTATATGCAAGTGTATGAGAATTTAGATAGGGAATGAAAATTATTTACTGTATCTTTGAAAATATCACTTCATGTTACACTTGTAACATCACATTGGATTGGGTTCCACCGTCAATCCTAATTTAGAATTTATTTTTCCTCTTATTGGTCCTTTTACGTAATTGTAAAGGAAAAATAAGACGTGGATAGTGTCTTTCTGCCAGCCCTCACCAGAGAGAGAGAAACAGACTCTGAGGTAACTACTTGGCCTATCTGATTACACTGATAATGCATCTCAGTACTTATTCTAGGAGTCTGTTGGTTCAACCTCTTCCTCCAGGTAAGGGAGGTTACATGTACACATATCTGACACATAAAAGAGTCAAATAAAACAAGACCAATTAAAAAAGGAAATAGTATGAAATAGTATAAAAACTGGGACATTGCCAGGACATGATTATTTAACAAAAAAATAACATTAAAGAGGTGAAAACCAAAATTCAAACAAACCCCTTCAAAGTTTCAAATTTCGAATGAAAGCTAAGTTAGCGGTTTTTCTTCATTTAGTTGAGAGTTATTTCTTCGTCATCATTTTCCTATGCTTGTGTGAGGGATTGGCAAGGTGCCATTTCCCCTTGGTTAAACATGGTCACGGTTTGTGAAATGTGAGCAGTGGGTTCACAGTATAAAGAGAATAAAAAGGAAGATTTGCTTCAGGAGGATGTTTCCTCATGGCAAATAGTCCGACATTAATTTCAACATTAGTATTTTCCATTTTTGATATTGAAGATTATAGGGGATTTTGAAGGATATGATTATTGGCACCTTTATAAACAATTCAAATCAGTTTGAACAGAAGAACCACATTCCCATTGCAGTAAAATTAGACGCACCTGTGAATGTCAGTACTCACATGACTTGAATCAACCAATGAATGATGGAGCTAATGTTTAAAATGGCCACATTCGTTCCCTGTTCCATTTTCACAATACTGAAGACATGAGAGCTGCTGGAGATTGTCAGAAAAGCCATTATCATCAAACTTAAAAAAGGGGTACAAGGCCATCTCTAAAGACCTTGGGATTCCCGTGTCTACAGTTCGTAATGTTATTAAGACGTTTTCTGTTCATGGAACGCTCAAGAACCTCCCAGGACGCGGTGGGAAGAGGAAAATTAATCCATGAAGTCTTCAAAGGTTAGTGCAAACTGTTAGAAAAACGCCATGTACAACATCCAAAGAGCTTAAGGCTGACCTGAAGCGATCTGGAGTGGTGGTTTCAACCCTAACCATATGTTGTGTACTAAACAAAGAAGGACTTCATGGGCGAAGGCCAAGGAAAACCCCACTGCTCAAAGATGGACATAAAAAGGCACACCTGATCTTTGCCTAAACCCACCTTGAGAAACCACAATCCTTCTGGGAAAATGTTCTGTGGACAGATGAAACCAAACTTGAGCTCTTTGGCAATGCAGACCAGAGATATATTTACAGATGAAGAAATGAAACTTACAATGGAAAAACCCCACCCTTCCTACGGTTAAATATGGTGGAGGGTCCCTAATGCTGTGGGGCTATTTTGCTGCCTCAGGAACTGGAGGCCCGGAACGTATTAAAGAACTCATGAAGTCAGAGGTCTACCAAGGTATTTTGGAGCAAAATGTGCTACCTAGTGTCAGAAAGCTAGGTCTGGGTCGATGGTCATGGGTCCTCCAGCAGGACAATGACCCAAAACATACATCTAAAAGCACAAAAGAATGGTTAAAAGGAACAAATGGACTGTTTTAAACTGTCCAGCAATGAGTCTTGATCTCAATCCAATCGAGAACCTCTGGAAAGAGCTGAAATCCGACA
This sequence comes from Ichthyophis bannanicus, assembly GCA_033557465.1. Lineage (NCBI taxonomy): Eukaryota > Metazoa > Chordata > Amphibia > Gymnophiona > Ichthyophiidae > Ichthyophis > Ichthyophis bannanicus. The sequence continues at coordinate 79,164,610 of CM066051.1, read as the reverse complement.
CTGGTAAAAGGAATCCTGGAAACATTCATGAGATGGAACAAATCGCAGCTGAAGAGTGGGAGAAACTACCAGCAGGCAGATGTACGAAACTTATAGATGGCTACAAGAAACATTTGGAGGCTGTCATCACTGCCAAGGAATGTGCAACAAAATATTAGTGAAGGGTGCCATTAATCCTGTTCTGGTCATATTTTGTTGGTTTTTTTCTTAGAAATTACTATCTCTAAGTTGCACAGACATCTTTTTTGGGTTGTATATCTTTGAACATACTATTAAAACATTATGGTGACATACAGTTGGAATATTTCCAATTATTTCTCAAGATATCTTACACAACATATGAAAAATGCAAGGGTGACAATAATGTTGGCTACAACTGTACATGTATACTGCTTGTGCTCTTCTGTGGTTGAAAGAAGCGGCTGTGCCTCTGTGAATTCTGACTTCCTCGATCTGTTTCCATTTGTCACTAACGCAGGAAACAGGAAGAGTGTTTCTACTTTTGCTTTCTCCCTGGAATAGTTGCATCAGCGAAACTACAAATTTCCTATGGAAAAAAGGAATTTACTTGGTATCGCTCTCAGAATCTTCTCATCTAGTGTTCACATGCTCTGTGATGTGTCTCTGTTGTGTTACAAGCTGGGGGCAACTCTGTCTCTTCTTGCAGAGACCCTTGAACCATTCACAAGGTTACTGAGAGAGGCAGACTTGCCAAGTTACCCGGTTCCAGGAGTGAGATTTGTTTCCAGTTTGGGTTTTAAATTTGCATTGTAGTGCTGCAGGTTCCATAATGCATGAGAATGAGATTGTTAGACATCCAGGACTGGCTTAAAATCTCTCTCCTGGAACTGGGTAACTTGGCACCTCTGGAAAGGTACTAATCAAGGCTGTGGATACTAATATGAGAGCGTGGCTACTTTTCAGAGTTAGATGACTGCCATCAGGGCCATCGCAACCATTAGGAAGACTAAGCAGACACCTAAGGTGGCAGCTTCTAAGGGGCGGCCAAATCAGCAGCAGTCACAGCAAGACAATGGATCCTGACAGACACACAGACTCAAAGAGCCATCAGCACATTCTTGTGCCTGCAGGAACGGCGGGCGCACACATACATACAAAGTAATGTTTAATATTTAAAAATGTGGGGCCCAATTTTCGAAAGGCATTTACACGGTTTACAGCCCAATAAATCACGTAAATGCCTTAAATCAGTGTAAATGCATGCCGTTGACTATCCCCTTCTAACTCCCCTATGCGCCATGATGCTCTCCGCTTAGCGTCGGAGCCTGTTGGGGGCAATCCAGGGTGAAGCAGAGGCAGCGACAAGCGATAACTGGGCAACAGCGATATTGCATGCTGCCCGGCTAGCGATCTGCACTGAAAAGACAGACAAAGAGAACCTGTGGGTGACGACTGAATATCCAGGTTAGAGGTTGGCGAGGAGGGCTATTCGCTGACAAGGCGCATAGCCCTTCAAAAATGAGCCTAGCTCAATATCGGGCCTGATGGGATTGTGTGCAGGAGGGGTGGTGGTGGGATGATCACAATTATTGTGTTTAATTATCAAAGGTTTGGGGGAAGTGTGAGGCTGAAGGTTCATCTGGACACTCTTGAACCAGTCCTGATAACCACGTCATGGTCAGTCATTCCTAGCTATGGTCAATGACCGCAATCAAGCTTTGTTACACCATGGTCATCCATTCCCAACCACAGTCACAGGATTGCCACACAGTGGTCAGCAATTCCTAGTCATGGTCAGTGCCCACAATCATGATATTGCTCCAGCATTGTTCCAGATTTGCAGTTCCATTCCAGCAGCCTGAGGCGGCCATGTTAGGATGTGACAGCACAATTACTCAATGACCTGATTCGCTTCTACAACCAATTCTGGGTTTACTTCCTGCTAAGTAATGGAGCAATTTTATTGGAATTGTCTAATAGCTTTTGTGTTTCACTTTTGCTTGGAACGTGCTGGTCAATCACAAGTAATATTTAGAATTACTACAGCCTGCTAGCTCTCAGGGAGTTACAATGGGCTCAAGGATTCTATTCTGTAAAGGGGTGGGGGGGGAATAAAGTCTTCAAAACCCTATCCCCTGGCTTCTCTTGAGGTTCTTGTCTGTCTTTGCTTTGAACTTTAAAGCGGGGGATTACAAACATCAAAGAAATACAGAGTCTTTGTATATACTCTATCCAAATACAAAAAGCATGCATTCTTCTTTACAGTGATTTAGGAGACAACAGAGCTACAGTTGTTCCCAAACTCAGTCCCGGAGGATTGTGCAAACTCACCATACACAAGACTTCTTGTACGACTGAACGCTCACCTGCTTTTTCCATCTCAGGATGGGAAGGTCAATATCCATAAAATACGCACAGACCAGAACCCACCACCACTGCTAGATTATCAGGCTTTCCAAATTCAGATGGGACACCGTCCAAAGATCCCATGTCCCGATGATCTTTCACAGCAGAAAGGAGGCTTCCCATGCCAGGCTACAGCTAAAACGCCACAGGTGAAACAATAAGAGATTTGGATTATTCAGTCTCGAGAGGAACTTCTGCAGAGTTTCATCAACACATCTGTTTTCTGGAATATTCCTTCCTCCTTCTACATTCTAGGCACATTACTTTTCCAGTTGTGCCCAAACTAGTCCCCAGGCATCGCTAGTCAGCCTGGTTGGAATGTCAGGCTATGCCTAATGAATATGCACAGGATCTATTTTCAATGTGTGCAGATATTTCTTATGCATATTTATGAGAGATATCCTAAACGTTCAACTGTCTTAGGATGGGGGGGTGAGAAGGTGAGGATGAGTTAAGAGCATCACTGTCCTAGAGGCCCTAATAAACTTGCTTGGCATATACACACACAGAGACAGGGCCGGTATAGGGTACTGGGTACCCTAGGTGAACTTCAGTCTTACCCCCTCCTCCCCCCATTCCCTGAGAACTTGAAAATTAAACTCGACAATCATGATTAGTCCAACAGCACTGCTCCCATGATCATTTTAAATTGTAAACTTTGCTTTGTGTGTGCCCGCTCTCACTGCAGGTAAGAGAATGTGCTGAGGGCTCTTTCCGTTTGTCTGACTATCAGAATCTATTGCTTTGTTTGACTGCAGCTGCTATTTACTGCCGCCAGAGGCAACTGCCTAGTCTTGCCTAATGGTTGTACCAGCCGTGTACATGGAGTTAGGAAAGTGGTTTCAGCCCAGTACGCGGGACACACCCAGCCAGTCTGGTTTAAAAGGTGTCCACAATGAATAACATGACAGAGATTTGCACACAATATGTATGCGGCTCTCTCTCGCGCATATTCATTCCAGATATCCTGAAAACCAGACTAGCTGGTTGTCTCCCAAGGACTGGGTTGAGAACCCCTGAGCAAGGGTAATCTTTTGCTGGGGTGTCAAACTCCAGCCTTGGAGGGCCGCAAACCAAACAGGTTTTCAGGATATCCCACGAGATACACTGCCCCATTTATGCAAATATGTCTCATGAATATTCATTCGGGGCATTCTGAAAACCAGGTTGATTTGTGACCCTCCAGGATTGGAGTTTGACACCCCTGGTTTAGAGCATGGATTTAAGGAATCTCTACAGAGGAAGGGTAATCTGTTCACAAGGCGCTATTTGTGTGTCTATGTGCCCTTACAAACCGCCTTCCTGAAAGCTCCTGCACAGAGTTACAGCTGTTCCAGTAAGAAGTTTAGAGCATGTACGCCTAAGGGCTGATCCAGCCCCAGCTCTGCCTATTCTCCGGCCTCTGGGAACAGGTAGGTTCAAGGCTTTCCAGGACAATTTCAGAAAGCTCTTCCTGAATATCAATCGCATAAGTTCTAATGAGGGGCCTCAAGCAAAATTTTTCTGAGAGCCCCCATTCATAGGGGTGGAGCTGCTCCCCTCTCCCTGCAAACTTATTGTTTGCCGCACTGCTCCTTTTCTTTCTCAGCTGAAGGTTTTAGGCCTGGCAGCCTCACTTCCCGCTGCTGCGCCAAAATCTCCCGGCTGTTATTGCAAGACAAGGCTGCGGGGCCTAAAAGCTTCAGCTGAGAGAGAAGAGGAGCGTGAGATAGCGCAGAAAACATTTGAAAGTAAGTTTGCTACTCTGCCTTCACCGCCTCTGTGCGTACCCCCTTCCTGCCTGGGCTACAGATTGCCAACTGGCTCCAGATTCACCAGACAGGTTGCTTTCTGTCCTGGGTTTACCCCATTGCATGCAGGGGCATGCAGTTCTAATTTATCTATTATACTCTGAAAAAGAAGGATTAACTAAAGACTGAGAAAAACCTTTGAAATAACTCTTTTCTGTAGAGCTTGCATTAATGATTAGAAAAATCCTTGAAAGATTACGAAGAAACAAAAGCTTTATTGTTTGTTAGTTTTCTCCAGGTCCCTGTTTTTTTTCCATGGACAAGCAGGATGAGTCATCCACACCTGGTGATGTCATCCAATGGTGCCATGGATGGAAGTAGCTCTCCCAGAGCTCAGACGGGCAAACTTTTCTGAGCATGTGCCAGGTAGCCCTACCTCCCGGACCCACCTCTACCTAGCCTAGTTTCACTTCTTCCACCTTGCTAGCAAGGACAAAACCTCTGCTCTCCTACAACACCAGAAAAATAAAAGGAAGAAGAGAAAGTTCAGCAAAAGAAGAAGACCAGCATCTAGCAACATGAGCTCCAAATCAGACTTTAAGATGTGCCCGAAGTGCAGCAGAAAAATGAACAGTGCAGATGCCCACGATCGCTGCCTTTGGTGCCTCAGGGTGAGCCACTGCTTGGAGCATTGCCTACATTTCGCCACAGGCAAGATCTCGCAGCCATGCTCTCCGGGATTATATTGAAGCACTCAGCTCCTCTGATCAGCAGTTCCTGCATGCCAAGACCTCCCACGTGGCCAATAAACACAAGAAAAGGCAGCATGATGCCGCAACATGGGATGTTCCAGAGATGACCTCCATCCCCGGCCTGGCAAGCAGAGCAACCCCAGGCCTGATTCAGCCTTTGCCCGCCGGCAGAGAGGTCCCAGGTCTGATTCAGCCTCCTCCTGCTGTCTCAGCTCTCCTGGATGGCTCCCCTGCGGCCATGCTGACCCCTGATTGGCTCTGATAGCTATGGGGGTTATTCTGAGACATGCCGACGGCAGCCCCCGACTAACTTCCCCACCGGTTGTATGGGGAAGTTAGTCGGGGCGGGGAAGAGGCAGCCCGGGGGGCGGAAAGTGGGCGGTCGCCAGCCCTGGACATACAGGGCCGCTTCTAATGTTGGCCCTATACGTCCAGGGCCGGCGAAATGGCCGGGGAAGTTATTCCACCTCTGAGGTAGAATAACTTCCCTGGACATTGTTTGTTTTAAAAGTGGGGGCGCGGAAGGGGCTGGGAGGGGGGCCAGGGTTTCTTTCTCGCAACCTGACCCTGGCCTTAGGAGGCCAGATCAGGGATCGGGCTGCAGGGAAAAAACCTTAATTGCTAGCGGCCGGCATCGCAGCATTTAAATGGAGCTGCGGTGCTGTGTCTCCATTTAAATGCCTGTGTGAGATATCCGGGCAGTGCCTGTACATGCAGGCCAGGACTGAATCACAGTCCCGGCCTGCACGTATAGACCTGATCACACCGGCCTGCACATATAGACCTCAGATCGGACATACAAAGGGGATAGCCATGTGGGACAGAATCAGGCCCTATGCCTCCCAAGATGGCATCCATTGTCAGCCATTGGCTGGAATATAGGAAGTGGAAGCCCTGGGGCCATGCGTCATCACACCAATGTGCATCATTGTGCCGAAGAAGAACACTCTCTCCCGTGCGGGGGAAGCCCCTCCCCCCATGCTGAGAAACGTAAAGACCAGCTCAATGCAGAGCCAGCGCCAGCCCATCATCACACTAGCAGCGCCTTTCCCACAGCACATCGAAAGCCTCCACTGGCCATGCCCAGGGCATCAGTGCGGCTTGCAGGGAAAGCAGAAAGCAGGACTGGAGCCACAAGAGGCAGCCCAAAAGTACACAAAAGATACAGATCCCCCCTGGACTCCTGCAGCTTGGACACCCTGCCCCACACAGCTCATGACCACAGGACCAAGGAACACCACAGACATGACACAGGAGATGGGCCACAATACTGCCGTCCACTGTACTGGACCTGCTCACCCACTTCTTAGAACAGCACGCCTCCCTGCGACCACAGACAATGAGACTCGTGAGCCCGCCGAGGGAAGAGTGGACACCACCACCCCTACCATCACCCTCACCCTCATGCTTCTCTCCAGGACACCTGACAATGGACAGCGAAGGAGAGGAGGCTGCCACCCAGGGCTTTACGGCAGGGGACCATAGATCTTTTAGCTCACCAGATGACGGATTGGAACCTTAACCACAATGGTCCCAGCCACCTTCACTGCCAGAGGACCTGACGTACCCCAAGTTCCTTCAGAGACTGGCATCCCAGCTTTCCCTCACCCCTGCGGATACCCCGGATCCCAGGAATGAGGTCCTTGGAGTCCTTAAGTATCTGGACATCCCGAGAACCTTGGTGGCTCTACCAGGCCACAAGCTTCTCCAGCATAACCTCCCCAAGGTCTGGCAAACCCCATCATTCAGCTTGCCACCTCAAGGAGACTTGAGACAAAGTACCAGGTCCAGGCCTCAACCGGGATCAAGAAACTGCAACTCCCACGCCAGTCTATTTATCTATTTATTTTATTTAACAGGGGTTTTTTATACCGCTTTATCATTTCAGTCAAAGTGGTTTACAGTGTAACTTTTTATTTTAAGTTAACATTTTATACATTTGCTACAAAAAAGCAAAATCAAGAAAAGAAAACTCATTACAGTCAAACAATTCAAGGAAAATAATTCCAAAAAATAATAATGCATGAGCTCACGCTAGTCCACATCATGGGAAGACAAATAGCGAGGAGAGGAAGGCTATATCAGCTATATACCTCTTTTACATCCTCAAACAGTTCCGCAATAGCTAAGTCGCAGGATTATTATCTAACAGAAATTATTCAAGATGAGACACCTCCATAAACACATACTTGTTATTAGAATATGTTACCAAACACATGCAAGGAAATTTTAAATAGAAAGTTTTACCAATGCCAAGAACCTTAGTTGTTAAAAATGTTATTTTGAAGCTTTATTTTTCTAGGAAGGCAGTGACATTCTGTGGTCATCCTTAACTGGCTTTCCCAGATGTGGCACTTGCTACACAACTTCAGCATAAAGCCTTTTTACATTATAACTTTTTAAACTTGGTAATGTACATTAAACAGGGACATTGATAACTTGGATTTTTCTGAGGCAATGGAGGTTTAAGTGACTTGCCCAAGGCCACAAGGAGTGCTAGTGGGAATCGAACCCTGGTCTCTTTATTCCCTATTGTGGTGAAATCAGCAACGAAGCATGCTTAGAAGGTGCACACTCACTCCAACGCACCGCTTGGCAGAGACCACAGGCTTCTGGACGAGGTGAGGAGAAAAACAATCCAGGGCACCATGCTGAATGCAAAGATCCCAGCCCACCAGTTCCAACAGATCCTATTCCTGGATGCCCTGTTGGACAAGCTGAAAGGGGTCGTCAACACACTTTCCCCAGAGAACTCAGTAGCCATCTCATCAATCATCGCTGATTTTGCTGACTGCGGGAAACACCTTTTTCATTCAGCTTTCGATGTCTTTGACACTGCAGCCCAGACAGCAGGGATGGCCATCGTGGCCCGGCACATGGCATGGTTCTGAACTGAAGGAAGACACCCACGATCATATAGCCGATGCTTCATATGGGGGCGACAACCTTTTTGGCAATAAGGTCAAGGACACGGTCAATGACCTTTAAGACCACTGTACTACCCTCCATACTCTCGCAGCAGATGGCTTGGATCGCAAAACGCCCCTCCATGAGGAAGTCATACAGCCTCAAGTAGAAACGTTTTGCCACATGGTGCACCTCCAAATCAGTGTGGTATTTGCAGTCCCGGATTCTACCCATTGAAATCAATGTTGCAGGTCCCATAATGCACCAGGGTGGGGGTTGTCAGAAATCCAGGACTGGCCTACAATCTCTCTCCTTAAATTGGGTAAACCTGGCAGCTCTATTTTAGGCAGGGAAGGGGAAGGAGCAAATCCCTCATGTCTTGTGGCAGCGTTACGCTGCTGACTCTTGGCTCCGTTCGTATCTTAGGAAGTTTTTAGCCATGGGGTGCCCATAATCCCTCCCTGTTCATGCATTTATTGAGTTATTTATTTGGGTGGTTTATATACCACCTCATCTTGAATTCAAGGCAGTTTACTGCAAAACTAGATAAGATGTACATAAAACATCCAAGTGTAAGTAAAAAAACGTAACTTATAGTGAAATGCATTAGTTCAGGTTATAGGAGAACGCCACAAAGCTTAAAGTATACCTGGAGTAACTTATGTACAAAGGAAACAGGGGTATGGGCAGGGAAGGATATGAGATTGGCTAAAACAACACAGTCCAAATAGTATGAATTACAAGGTACAGTAGGTTCAATAGAAATTGGCTGGAGAGGACAAATGAGTGTGGAGGGGGGGAATCTGGGGTGAGGGGGGGGGGGAAGAACCTCTGGTCTAAGTTGGGAGGTGAGAATTCGGGGGGGGGGGGTGTCATGTTTCATCTCCAAAATGTTCACGGAAAAGATGCGTTTTTAGATCCTTAGATCCTTCTGGAAGTGCATTAGGTCAGTAATTGCGCATGAGTGATTTTGTAGAGAATTCCATAAGACCAGGGAAGACCTTGTTGACAGTGGCTCCACTGTTCTTTGTAATAGTGTGGGGGGGAGGGTCTTGAGGGTGTTTTGTAGGTGTGTTCTTCTCTTTCTGTTGTTGGGGGGGGGGGGTTGTAGAAGTGACTGTAGGTAGATTGTTGAGAGGCATGGGACTGCTGTGAGACTCAAAGGGCATGACCGTCAGGAGTTCAGGCAGGAGGAACTGGCAGAAAAAAGGAATGAGGGGCTGTGGGAGGTGGGGAGACTTAGCAATAGGGGGTGAGAAAATGAGAGGTGAGAGTCTGGAGATGGGAGGGGTGAAGATGAGCAAGGAGGATAAGCAAGTCTGGCTATATTTGCTTTTTATTTTTCCTGTCCTGGCTTCTATCCACTAAATTAAACACTGGTATTTACTCGGAAAAATAATTAGTCGCTTTTTCCACTGATTTTCTGCTGTTTTTGTTCTTGATAAATTTTCCATGAAAAATAAAATAGAATCATTCCATCCAAGATGGCCACCTCCAGGGGGTGTGGGTGCGGCTTCCTCTCAATGCTGTTATGCTGGTTAATAGACAGTTACTCTCCAGGGATGGCGACCCAGTGCCATGGAAAGGGAGAGGACAGGCAGAGCAGCGGAAAATTCTTTCATCTGAAAGATCTAACTCTCTAACTGAGGGACTTTCCACCTATTCCTGGCAAGTATCCTAGTGATGTCCCTGGTGTCATCCCAGGTGAAGCCTGATCCATCCTACCCTTGCCCCACCTCCTCAAAGAAAAACTCTTTCTCTGCAATTCTGGTGTCTCTGATTACAAGCAGATATTGCTTATTGAAACTTTCAAAGATTGGTTTTCCATTTCTTCCTTAGGCAGAACTCTGTCAATGTGTTCCTCCTTCCTGCCCCGCAGCCCCTCTCCTATTCCAGCACTGTGATTCTCTATAAACAGCTCTCTCTCTGGGTACCTCACTCCTGCCCTGCAGTCCCCCTGTTATTCCAGCACAGAGTCCCCCATATATAGCTCTGTCAATGGGTACCTTACTCCTGCTCTGTAGCTCCTCCCTAGTCCCGCACCTAGACCCTCCCCACAACTCTGCCTATGGGGGGAGAGGGGAATATGATAAGTTTCCAAGAGCAACATCAGGTAATATTTTTTTCACGGAAAGGATGGTGGATGCCCGGAATGTCCTCCTAGAGCTATTGGTGGAGGACAAAATGGTAACGAACTTCAAGAAGGCATGAGTTGCCGCCTAGAAACGCCACAGGCTTTTGGGTTGCTACCACTCAGAGATGGTGCCAGGTCGGTTCAATAGATTGCCATGGAACAGAAGACTGAGCTGGAGCAGGACGTCATTTTGAATGTGTGATCCATGTTTTGAGCCAAGAAACAAAATGTAGAGAAATCAGGGTAAGAGCACTGAGGGTCAGCACCAAAAGAGATGAAAATACGCACGATGAGATGGGATCAGTCGATAGAAACTTCAGTGTAGAGGGGAAAATCACATCCTCTCCGTACCTTATTCTGATTCACTCAGGAAGTGACTACCCGGCAGCCCACAAGGGAGATGAACTCATTGTAAGAATTAGGAAAGACCTAGTTAAATGTTTTCTCCCCCCTTCTTTCCCCCTCCCCCCACACTAGGACAGTATGTTTAGATATCACCCCAAAGTGAAGATGGAGATACAAAATAGGCATGAAACAGGTTGGAGTCCAGAAAACAAATGGTACATTGAGATGTAAGTAAACTTGTTCAGGGAGAAAAGTACAGATGTGGCTATAGGGTTTATTAATAGAATTAGACTAACATCTTTGCCTATCTGGCAGGTTATATGCAGAGGACCTACATTCGAAATAACCGCTGGATCTGTCTGACAGTTACGGCTAGAAGGGCCCAGTGCAAACACAGGTGCTCCTATTGCCTGGTCCGTCTGAACGGCTACCTAGGCGACTGGATGGATCTAGAGAATAGTTATGTTAACAAGGGTGGCTATTTAAATGATTATAGAGTCATGTGGTTAGATAGGGGAAAGGAGGGCGCTGCGTGTGAACTGAACAATGGATCTTGCATAGTGAGTATGGTGACAAACATGGCCTAGGGAAGGAGAGAGATCTTACAAGTGCTCACGCTCTATTCCAGCAACTGGGATGGTTCTTTATAGTGCAAGAGTAGATGGTCAGCGTTGCTTTTTATTTTTTGCTAACGTCTACTATCTGGCTTGGTATCAGAGTCGGTGCTGAGGATGGAGCAGGAATTGGAAGCTTTGCTCAGTTACACAGAGGTCCAGATTGGGAACGTGCAGGTGGCAAGAGCTGGACAAGGTACTGGAGTCAAAGCTTGGCTTGCAGGAGTCAGTAAACCAGCCATGAGTTGGAACAAGAACTGGATATGAACTAGAACAGCAGACCTGGAACTGGAGGCTGGAAGCAGAGAAACTTTGCAAGAACAATATTTTGGGGGGGGGGGGGGGGCGCTTGAGTGAGTGCGCTGGTTAGCCTTTGTATTGCTGTGATCAGCGTCCTGTTTCCCAGCAACCCATTCCTTACTGAGCCCCGGTCAATCTCTGCCACCTAGGCCTACTCAATGTAATCTGTGACCTCAGTTTACGCCAGGTTACAGCCTGGTCTAATGGCTAAGCCTTCTCTCCTAAATTCAGGGCCTAACCCTCTTATACAGTGATTACCTGGGAGAGGAGTGATTAACTGCAAGCTAAAACTGCATAACCAAAGCATCTCATTTAAGCTGAAAAGGGGCACTTATCAATTGCTACACATGTCGTTTCAAATTATTAAAAACCAAATTGAAAATGTCCTTAGTCAATAAGACAAAATGTTACATTAGGCGGTTGTGATCTTGGTTGTCTGAGAGGGTTTCTTTCATCCAAGGGTCGTCAGTCTTTCCTCTTGTCTGCCTTCGGATCCTTTCCTCGTGTCTCCTCTGCTCTCCATTTCCAGCATTCTCATCCTCTACCAGCCTCCTTCTTCTCCCAGAGCCCCCTCTCCAGCCTCATTCAATCTTTCCCAGTACTCCCACAGCCTCGCTCACTCTCAGCATCCTCTTTCCCCAGTGTTTCCCCTAGCACAAATCAAATCCATGGTTCTCCCTCCCCCAGCCTCCCCCAGCTCTTCCTCCCTTTTCAACGTGTCACCCCATCTGCACCTATGCTATTTTCCCAATGGTTCCTCCAGTATCACTTATCTTCTGTTGAATTGTCCACCAGTGTTTCCTTTCCCAGTCATTCATCTTCCTCCGATACCCCCCCCCCCCCAGCTTCATTCAACCTTCCCCAAGCCTTACTTATCTGTCCCCTACGGCTTCCACCCCCAACCTCACTCATCCTACCCAAGTGCACCCCCCACTTTAGCTTATTTTTCACCAGTGCTTCATCCATCGCTCCCCCCCCCCCAGCCTGATTCTTCACCAGTGCCTCTTCCTTAATGTCAAACTGAACGAAGACTAGGGGACATGCCAGGAAGCTAGTAAGCAACTGCATTTCAAACAAATAGGAGAACATATTGTTTCACTCAACACATTTAAGCTCTGGAATTCACTGTTGGCAGATGTGATAAAGCGTTAGTGTAGTTGGGTTTAAGAGAGTTGGACAAGTTCCTGGAAGAAAAGTCCAAAAATCATTATTAAGGTTGACCTGGAGAAATCCACTGCTTATCCCTGGGGGGCACAGCATAGGATCTATCTTCTCTTTGGGATCCTGCCAAGTACTTGAGACCTGGATGGGCCACTGTTGGAAACAGGATACTGGGCTTGATGGACAATTGGTCTGAGCCATAACGGTAATTCATATATCACTCATTCTTCTCCTACTTTCTTTATCATCCTCCCCCAATGCTCCCTCATTTATCCTTCACTGAAAGCTTTCCTCCAACTTCAATCATAGCCCTTACCGATGCCCTCTACATCAGCCTCGCTCATCTTCCCCGACCTCAGTCCTCTCCCCAGTGCTCCCTGCACAGACTCAGAAGCACCAGGACTGTTTGCAGCAGGGCAGGGTGCATGCTGATAGTTCCTGTTGTGGTTCTGCCACCGTCAGCTCTATACACAGTGTCTGAGCTGATATCAGAAGCCACCACTGTGAATCCTTCCCAGCTATGAGAAAAACATATGGTTCCACTTATGCATCTGACTTCTTCCCTGCAGCAGCGTTTGCTATTCCAGTGCTAATATATTTACACACAGTGCTCTGCCAGTGCACCTCATTCCTGCCCTACTGCACCTTCTGCTGTTCCAATATTGGTATCTCCCCACATGCACATAGCTCTTCCAATGCACCTCACTCCTGCTTTGCAGCACCCCCTTCTATTTCAGGACCAAGATTCCCGCCCTCCCCCACACGCGCACACAGTTCTGCCAATGCACGTCTTCGGTTCCAGTGCTGAGATTCACCCCGCCCCCTCCACACACACATAAAGCTTTGCCAATATACCTCATTCCTGCCCTGCAGCCCCCTCTGCTATTCACAAGCATAGCTGTACAAATACATTATCAGGAAAGGGAACATTTTCAAGTTGCTTTATTCATCATGAGGTTAGTAGTATTTTAAAAAGGAGAGAAAATAATGCTATGTTTCCATTTCGCATTTTAATACGTGTTTCACACTTGGTCATCAGCTCTCTTATCCCTCCCCCGCTTTGCTCTCTCACCCCCCCCCCCCCTTCCTGACATGTGCCTGCATCTTTCAATTTGATCTTCAGTTCACCCCTAGCACTTCCATTCATAGTATCTCTGGCAGTATCTGGGGCTTCCCCATATCCTAGCAGGGAGTGGGGGCTTCAGAGATGGGGGACTCCCCTGCCTCCCTGGACTGAAGAGGGGAGCTTCCTACACATCACACTACAAAACTTTCTCCGATGTAGTAATGTTGTTCCTCTCCTTGCCCCTGAAGCTGAAACATCATGCCATGCGCCGGGTCATATTTGTGCTGGAGTGCTAATTTGATTTATTTATTTAACATCTTTTTTTAATACTATTTTTCTACTAGTCAAAACGTTTTACATAGAACACAGTGTTGTACAAAGAGCTGTAAGTGGAACAGTGGTTACATGTAACATCAAAGAGGTGAAGGAACTTGGACAATTAGAGGCCAATTCCGCCAACGTGCATGTCTGGGCAGCGGGCATGTCCAAATGGAAATGTGTGGAAATAGAACCTAATTCCGCACACGCAGGGATAGATGCAGCCGCGTGCACAGAATCGCCCACATAGACATGCTAGGCACGGCCCACTGTGGGGCCCTGTATCCCACAACAAATGTTTGAGCAGAAGTTTGTCTTGAGTAATTTGTTGGTGATTGGTGATATCTAAAAAGAACATTTGTTGTGGGATACAGGGCCCCACACCACACACAGTGCAAAGTTGTACAAAGACGGGTATATGCCAACAACAGCTTTGTATGTCCCCATGCTCACCGTATTCTGAAAAGAAGTACGTCTGCAACCCTGCCTGTCTCCGCCATATACTCGCGAACGGCCACACCCCCCTTTTGAAACGTGCAGCTGTGAAGCTGCTGTGGGCACGGACAGTGCTCTTTTGAGGCTGAATGACCATGAAAGATGGCGCAACTCACTGGTGGATGCAAGTTAGACAAAGAAACCAGTCTGTGGCCTGCCCAGACCACTACAAAGCACTCGAAGTACACAGTAGGGCAGCAGGAAAATGGACAGAGAGTGAACCTATTGGCACAAGATGCAATTTAGCACTACAGACATGGCACTAGAGGCCCTCCCAAGGTAAGCACGTTGTGAATGGCTCAGGAACATGACTGTACAATGCTAAGTAGGGACATGATCCCAGCAGAACAGGCCCCCCACAGCGAGCTACCCAAACAATTCCCCTTCACTACCAAAGGGCCATTGGAATGACAGCAACCAGCAGTTCCAGCACCACACAGACATGCCCAGAGACACCGTCGTCGTTCCCTACAACCGTGCACATCTATGGAGACCAATGCTGGTGCACCTGGGCATGGCGTACTGCGTTTTGCACTGTTGTACGCCCTCCCACTGAGGTCCCCTGAGTAGTGACAGGGAAGTGATTGTGGAACCGTCCTGCACACTACTGCCTGTATGCACTAGCCCTTGGAAATGCAGCAGATAGCCTTATGGTTCAGGTACCTGCCAGACCTACCAGTCCCTCCCAGATATGTGGATGTGCAATCTAGACCCCCCTGTGCAGCCCTCCAACCACGCACACACACACGCTCTCACTTGCAGCCCCACAGAAACAGAGGTCTGCCAAACGAATGCCCTGCACCAAATGTCTTAGCTGATGGATAGGAAACCACAGCAATCAGTACTTCCAACCCAGCATCAGACCTGCTCACATCATTTCTCTATGGCTACCTACATAGATGATAACTACCACAGTGGACCTGAAGCAGATACAGAGCTGCAGTAGGCCCAAACAGCCCTTCCAATACATCTGCCTCAAGGGTCAAACCCCGTATGCCCATTGCATATCAGAGTCCCACATATGTAAACAATCACAACAGTGACCTGTGCACATGATATGTGCCATATAGTCACCAGCATGAGATAGCCCCATGATAGTGTTCCAATAGGAGTTACATTAGACATTATCTGCATCAGGGACTGTGCGCATTCTGTAAAGCATATTGCAGGTATCCACTGTGTGGAGGGCAACACTCCAGCTGGCTGGGTGCTGCACATAGCGCCAATGTCCAGGCTTACATTTTCACATGGGGTCCTAGGACTACATCACCAGTATCATTTCTAGGACATGGGCATTGTTGGGGAGCCACGGTTGTGCCCCTTTAGCTCACACAGCAAATGCCAGCATAGTCAGATTGAGCACCAGTGCTCCACTGCATATATCTGTAGGGGTGCTTATTTCTGCAGCTTTGACATACTTCCTCCCTCTCCTCTGCTTTCTGTTCCGTAACACTGTGTGCTGTGGTTTTCCAAACTGCAGGCTCACCATAGGTTAGTCATCCAGTCAACACTATTGGCTGCATTAGGATGACGAGCAGAAATATTTCTAAGTCCTACTTTTATTCCACATTTTTGTAGGTATAACCTGGACATCTGCAGATGTACACGGGTGTGACCGGAATATGCTTTATACGTCTCCACGGCAGGCCACGCCCCCATTCCGCCCCTTCCCACCCACGTTCTGCGATCCCTGTTTAAGTGTCATGTACGTGCAGGGCCATGAAGGTTCAGAATACAGTATTGGACATTTTCACGAGATACACGTCTATCCCGCACATACAGGCGGCTTATTCGAGGTTCAGAATGATCCCCTAAATAACTTTAGCTCAAACATTGCTATATGCGGTTAAACTATGTATATCGGAAGGGGGAGGAGATGTATGAGTTATGTGGGAATAGTATTTCTGAGGGTACTGTGCTTCTGGAGTGAGGGAAATTTTATTGGTATTGAGGGGGGTTGCGGCTGTGGTAGCTTATATAGCTTGTGACAAGTTCTGGAGCTGAAGTAGGAGGGTTTGTGTTGTGTTGGAAGAGTCCGTGTAGGGTGGAGCTCTTTGGGGGGCCTGTGATGAAATGCTCTTGGAAAAGGTAGGTTTTCAATTTCTTTCTGAAGTCTCCTATTGTCGCAATGTTCCTTAGAGTGGGAGGTAATGAATTCCAGATAATGACTGCGTACAGAGGCAATGCTCTTTTTCATATGCTTTGTTTTTTCTTGCTGAACTGATGTGTAACATCGAGTAGATTTAGTGTGGTGTGTCTTCTTGGCCTGTCACTTCTGGGTTTGTTTATCAACGCCTACAGGTATTCAGAGGATTGGTTGTTTAGTACCTTGTATATGTTCATTATGGTTTTATAATTGATTCTTGAGGTGATGGGAAGCCAGTGGAGTTGCTTCAAGACGGGTGTGATATGTGTCTGCCGTGATGCCTTTTGGATGATCCATGCGGCTGTATTTTGTGCTAGTTGTACGGGGTGAAGAGTATGCTTACGTAGTCCTTGGTAAATTGAGTTGCAGTAGTCAAGCAGGAGGGTGATGATGGCTTGACAGATGGAGTGGAAGTCTTTCGGATCCCAGGAGGAGGAGTAGATTTTTTAAGGTTCTGAGCTTGTAGTAGATGGACTTGGTGGTGCTTCTGACTTGGGCTTGGAGGTCTAGATTTTGATCAAGGGTGACTCCCAGGTATCTGATTTCTGATTTGACTTGGATGTTCACATTATCTAATTTGATTGAAGGGGGAGTCTTGAAATTGGGGTTTCTTGTGATATGTAGGATCTCTGTTTTGGTGTAGTCGATTGTTAGGTTGTGTAGGTGAAGCCAGTTGATTATCTCGGAGAAGCAGTTAGTGATTTTAGAACAGTCCGCTGTGGTTGCAGAGAATGAAGTGAAGATCATGATGTCATCAGCATAGAACTGGTAGTTAATTTTGAATTTCTGGATAAGTGTGCACAGGGGTGGGATGTAGATTTTGAAGAGTAGGAAGGAGAGGGATGAGCCTTGGGGGGCTCCTTGTAGTAAAGAGAATGGGGAGGATTTGTGGATTCCAATCTTTACTTGATGGCTACAGTCTGAGAGGTAGGAGTGAAACTATTTGAGCAGGGTGCCTTGAACTCCGATGTTGTTGAGTCTGTTGAGTATGATGTGGTGGGACACTGTCAAAAGCAGCAGATGTATCCAGGAATAACAGGATGAATCCATGTGTGACTACTTCTGTGCCAGTTAGGAGCTTATTTAGTAGAGATGTGAGGCAGGATTCAATGCTGTGACAGGGACAGAACCCATGTTGCTGTTGGTCCAGTGCTGCGTGGTTGTTTACGCGGTTCTGTAATTGCTTTTGAACAGACTTTTCAATGTTTTTGCTATAAAAAGGATGCTGTCAATGGGTCTGCATGAGGCTGGTGATTTTGGGTTGAGGTTTGGGTTCCTTAAGAGCGGTCTGATGGATGCTTGTTTTAGTGAGGGTGGTATGAGATCTTGCATTAGAGAGATCTGTAGTATTTTAGAGATGAAGGATATGAAGTGTGCTCTTGTGATCTTTATTCAGGATACTAAGCAGGGATCAATTGGTGAGGTGGTAGTGTTGATGTTGGTGATGATATTGTCGAGCTCTTCTGGGGACATGGTTTCAAAAGTGCACTAGGAGCATTTAGAGGAGATGTTTTGGGTATGAGAGGGCAGAGTGAGATTGTTGAAGTTAATTGTATTGTGTTTGGCTTGTAGGTAGGTATTGTACCATGTCCTGTGGATTCAGGGCGATGTCTCGGTTTGGCTGAGTGGGGTTTCTGGTGAGCAACTTGGCTATTTCAAAGAGCTCCCTGGGTTTGTTAATGGCGCTCAGTATGAGATAGAATGATACTCTTGTTTGGTTTTGTTGGTGGTGTTGCAGTATGTTTTTAGGCTAGCTAGGTAGATGGCTGGTAGGATTGGGTTTTTTTTATTTCCTCCATTGGTGTTCGAGTTGATGTAGATTGCATTTTTGTTCCTTTAGGAGAGATGAGAACCAGGGTGCGTGATGCCGTTGTTTCCTGTTGGTGGTGCTGCTTGGACTGCTGAAGCTATAATGGAGTTCTATTTATTGATTAGCGATGCAAGGTCAGTTTCTGCTGGTAAGGTGTGGTAGAGGCTCACATATGAAGGTCTTGGCTGTCAAAAGCATAGAATCTCCTCTCTGTGGGAAGGGTGGTTGGTGTTCTGTTGGTTCTGAGTGTGTGTGGTAGGTTGAAGCTTATTATGCTGTGTTCAGGGGACTGGTGTAATTGTGTGGGGGGGGTTAATTAGATGAGATCTTGTCTGTTAGAGATGAAGAACATATCGAGGATCCCACCTTTGTTGTGGGTTGGCTCTGTTATGATCTGACTGTACTGCAGGTTTTTCATAACCTCCAGGAAGGCGGAGGCTTGGCTGTTGGTTGCAGATGGTAGGTTAAGTCTCAGAGGAGGATGAAATTCTTCCGATCAGAGGAGTGGGAGCATACCACATCAAGTACTGTGGATAGTTCTTCTGCATTGTTTTGTGGGTATGTGTAAGTTAGGCAGATTGTGATGAGCTTATTGGAGATTGTGAGGATGTCAATGCTGCTTGTGGAGGATGCTTCGATGGTATTAAATTTGAGGTGCTTGTTTGTTAATATGCAGATTCCTCCTCTTCTGTTGGATGTTTGGGGGCAGTTATGGATGGTGTGTGTGGTAGTGCTGAGCTGGTTTATTAGTACATTCTCAGTCCCCAAGAACCAACTTTGGCTTGGTCCTTAGGTGAGGGCCTGCCTGGAGAGGGCCCATTTGGGAGAATAGTGGCCTTATGTAGAGGGGGGCGGCTGGTGATGATGCCTCCGATGGAGGCAGAACTTACCAGCGCTTGTGTGGCCTGGTAGCTGCTTGCTGTTGAAGAGAGAGCCATAATCGGAGATACTGCAGGGGGAACTCAATGGTTTTCCGCAGCTCCCATACTCACTGACTTTCTTCCACTAATTTCCTAACAGTCAGAACCATGAAGGGCCCCAGCTTTGGGAGAGAGCCAACATAGAGAGGCGGTGGGAGACCAAAGAGCCTATCACTGGCCCACTTACTACAGGACCATTTTTATGTCTATGCAAAGCAGCCACCTGGAGGCCTGAAGCAATCACACTCTTCACAGCTTTGTAAAGACAGCACCCATTTGAGGAAGGGCGCTATGGATTCCGATGGTGCCGGTATCATCTCTTATACTCAGAAGAGCTGCTCTAAATCAGTGCTGGATTTCCCATTAGGCACCGCAGGCACAGTGCCTAGTGCCTACTAAACGTTTAGGCCCACGAAGGAGGGGAAAATGTAAAAAGCAGGAAAAATAAGGAATTAAGATTGTGAGACAGAAATTTAATGCAAATAAAACTTCAAAATTCCCTTTCATAATTATAATTCCAGAATTTCTAGACATTTCCTAAGAAAGTTTCTTTCCTCTACTTCGCTTTTCTGCAGTCTTTAATAATGTCCTCAAAGTCCATATTTCAGAGAGTGAAAGTCCCTAGGGCCTACAAACAGCAAAATCCAGCCCTGCTCTGAATAATGCATTCATACAAAACAATCTTCTTAGCTCCCCGTAGAGTGTCCTCAGTAATACAATAATCTTCTGAATCTGAAACTTCTTTTTCCAGCTTTGAGTAACATATCAATATGGATGCAAACAACCTCCTACCCTTCTAAAAGTGGGTCGACGTAATGGATTTATGGGTTCAGGGTTTCAGGTTCAATTTATTGTCTTTCAAACTCTGAATTTAAATTATTTACATATGCAGCCTTTGAACGTGATAATTCATTGCAGGACACATCGATAAGTCATCGCTGAATCACTTGTCTCTACAGTACATCACCCTACTCTTTTTACTTATTCACCAATGGTTGTCTGGTATTCTAAGCTCTTGGGGAAGAGACATATTATTGCTGACTATTTATGCACTGTACAGAGCTGTGTATAGTCCGGTAGCATTATTAAAATGATAGATATTTAGTATCACAAGTAAAGCGATTCCAAGTGGTATTATTTTGAGTAATAGTACACTGCACCGATGCACAAAGGTTTTCCATTTCCGCAGAATGTTGCATGCCATTTATGGTATTTTAGTATTTGACAAGTGTAAATTAGTACTGACAAGCGTGCTTTAGAGGTCACATCTGGTCACTTGCGAATACTTTCGCTGCGGGTATGTACAGAGGCATAGGGGCTTGTTTACAAAGCCGCGGTAGTGGTTCGCGATCGCGATCGCAGCCGCGGCCCCATTGAAATCAATGGGGCCGCGGCTCCGATTACGATCGCAAACCGCTACCGCGGCTTTGTAAACAAGCCCCATAGTTTGGGCCGAGTGTGGGTGGAGCATAAAGTAGAGGCATTTTAGAAAGGACGTCTAGATGCTATCAGGGATGTCCAGGCCAAAACGTCCGCAAAAATGGCAGGCGTGTTCAAATCCAGAGGTGATTCTATCAACGTCCCCGATATGAAAGCCGTCGGGGGTGTCTACATAGATGTTTCTGCAACTGTATCACAGACCGGAGACATTCCCCGTCTGTCATAGAAGTAGAGGAGATGTTTTGCAGCTTGGCAACCACATGATAGGTATGCCCACATCTGATCGATTTTTTTCACTTTGGTGGACTGTACTGAGAATACCAGAGTTCCATCTCCTCTACACTCTCCAACCTCTTTCCTGGGAAAATGAGCACTTTTCAGGTGCCTATTCATGCCCTGAGCAGGTACAGACTGGATAGGGGCAGAGACATGCTGGCCGTTTCTGAAATCAGGCCTGCACATCTGAAGTCCTTGCCAGGATCCTGTGCAGGATAGACGTCCCCAGCGGGAGGACATCCTTGGAACCATTTTGTAAAATGGTATCGGGGGTGTCTCCATGATTTAGACGTCTGTGTACCTGTTTTCAGACATCCACATCACGATTAGAGCTTCTAAAATGACCTCCTTAGATTATAAATACTATAAGTTATGCACATTCCTTAAAAAACTTTGCATGGGCATTTACTCCAACCAGAGAGCTGGTGTAAGTGATCGCGCTGAGATTTAAGGTGCGTTTAGGCCTCTTACATCCCTAATTGATAAACAAAGGTAAAATGCAATGTGTGCCTTTGTGTCAGTGCTGACTCCTGGTGACCCAGCAGCCCCTGGTTTTCTTGCGTGGAGGGTAAAGTGATTTGCCTAGGGCCGCAAGGATTGCCAGACCTTTCTTCCAAGGCAATAGAGGGTAAAGTTACTTGTCCAAGGCCTGTGGGACTTGAACCCTGCTTGCACAGTCTGCAGCCCCCTTTCCCTCCACTCTGAAGAAATGTAGGCGCTTACTTTTCTTTATAAAATAAGTTTAAGGTCCACATTCTGGGTATATAAATCTAGGTGCCCAGTTAGAAAAGTATCCTCTAAAGGCATTAACGCAGTCCATGGGCAATTTAAAGCCAATCAGGTGACCCCATTATTTTTATCCAAAAAGCCTTTATTATAGAACGCTCCCATAAAATGTGTTCATAGGTACCTTTATTCGGAGCTACCCAGTTATAAGAGGAAGATTTTAGGTCAGTCCTGGATTTCTGGCAGCCTCATTCTAGTGCATTTGGGCCTATGCAAGGACTGCAGGTGCCCTCTTCAAGGCCTCCATCCTGCTGCACCCTTGCCGTCTCTTCCACTCCTCTCCGGGGCTGGCATCAGCGGCAGTGACTCAGAAACCACAACTCACCACTTACCTATAGTCTCCAGTGCTGTGTCATAGTTTCTCTCTTCCACTATCTATCAGCTACTTTGGCTCCCTTCTGATGCAGACCAGGTTTGGCATAAACCGGACGTCTGCGTCAGAGGGCGGACGGAGGCAGCAGCTAGTGGGAGAGAGAAACTGCAACACAGCGGCAGAGACTGTAGGCAAGCGCTGCATTGTGGTTTCGGAGCCACTGTTGCCTTTGCTTACCTTGGAAAGGGGGAACAGTGGAGGCAAAACGGCAGCAGTGGATGCCTCTGGGGGGCCGACTCCCTAGGCATCTGCCTAAGTCACCAAACGGCTGTGCCAGCATCGATTTCAATAGATAGAATCACAGACTACAAATAACACGTTGTCTGGGAAGCAAGTTCAAATCCAGGACTGGCCAAAAGTCTCCCTCCTGGAACTGAGTAACTCGGCAGCTCTGCTTTATTTGAACAGCTTCTCCAGCACGAGTCTGGAACCTGACACTGGACTTTACTTAATTGAGCAGCAATAAGCTTGGTAAAGTATTTTATATCGTGTATTCAAATGAGCAGAATAGATAGAGAGTTTCTTAATATTTTATCCCAATATTGTTGCCCACTTCTGTTGGTAAAGATACTTCCAAAAGAATAAAGTTAGGGCACATCAACAGAGAGGTTCCAGTAAAGACAAAAGTAGCCCAAATGCCCTCGAGTATGGAGCAGACAGAGCTTAAAGATCCCAAATTACCCATGTCTACCAATAGCCAAATTAATATGAATAAAATACAGTCTCTAAAATGCTTGTATGCAAATGCTAGAAGTCTAAAAAATAAGATGAGAGAGTTAGAATATATAGCACTAAATGAGAGGTTAGATATGATTGGAATCTCAGAGACATGGTGGAAGGAGGACAACCTGTGGGACACTGTGATACCTGGGTACAAACTATATCGTAATGATAGAGCTGATCAAATTGGTGGAGGGGTTGCGCTCTATGTTAGAGAGGGCATTGAGTCAGAAAGGATTAAAGTTTTGCAAGAAACAAAATTTGCTGTAGAATCTCTATGGATTGAAATTTCTTGTAAAAAGGGGAAGGCGATGGCAGTGGGGGTGTACTATCAACCGCCTGGCCAGAATGAACAAATGGATGATGAAATGCTCAAAGAAATCAAGGAAGCTAACAAACGTTACAACACAGTAATAATAATGGGTGATTTCAATTACCCCGATATCGACTGGGTGAGTGTCACGGCAGGACATGGTAGGGAGATAAAGTTTCTAGATTAAATAAATGTGACTGTTTCTTGGAGCAGCTGGTGCATGAACCAACCAGAGGGGAAGCCATTTTGATCCTAGTCCTTAGTGGAACACCAGATCTGGTGCAAGGGAAAAGGGTGTTGGGGCCACTTGGCAATAGTGATCATAGCATGATTGCGTTTGATTTAATTAATGGAGGAGGGATGGTAAGGAAATCCACAGTACTACCTTTTAACTTTCGAAAGGGAGACTATGATAAAATGAGGAAAATAGTTTAGAAAAAACTAAAAGGAACAGTTGTAAAGGTTAAAGACTTATATCAAGCTTGGGTGTTGTTTAAAAATACTATCTTGGAAGCCCAGACCAGCTGTATTCCACGCTTTAAGAAAAGTGGATGGAAGTCCAAAGAACTGCCAGCATGATTTAAAGGTGAGGTCAGAGAGGCTGTTGTTGCCAAAAAAGCATCTTTCAGGAAATGGATAAAAAAGCCAAATGACGAAAACTGGAAACAGTACAAGCACTGGCAAGTTAAATGCAAGGCATTGATAAGGCAGGCAAAGAGAGAACTTGAGAAGAAACTTGCTGTGGAAGCAAAAATGCATAATAAAGACTTTTTCAAGTACATTTGTAGCAAAAAAACTGTGAGAGAGTCAGATGGATCATTAGATGATAGAGGGGTAAAAGGGGCACTAAGAGGGGACAAGGCCATAGCGGAAAGACTGAATGAATTCTTTGCTTCGGTCTTTACTGAGGCAGATGTAGGGATGTTACCCATGACTGAAGTTGTATTTAAAGGTGAGACTGCAGAAGAATTGAAAGAAATATCGATACACCGGGAAGATGTATTACAACTATTTGATAAACTGAAGAGTAGCAAATCACCTGGCCTGGATGGTATACATGCAAGGATGTTGAAAGAACTTAAATATGAGATTGCAGACCTGCTATTAGTAATCTGTGAACTATCATTAAAATCATCTGTAATACCTGAAGATTGGAGGATGGCCAATGTAACACCAATTTTTAAAAAGGATTCCAGGGGTGATACGGAAAACTACAGACTGGTGAGCCTGACGTCAGTACCTGGAAAAATGGTAGAAACCATCATAAAGAACAAAATTACTGAACATGTACTGTAGATAGTCACGGCTTAATGGGAGACAGCCAACATGGCTTTAGACAAGGAAGATCTTGTCTTACTGTTATGTTTTTTTGAAGGTGTGAATAAACAGGTAAACAAAGGTGAGTCAGTTGATACAGTGTATCTGGACTTTCAGAAAGCCTTTGACAAGGTCCCTCATCAGAGACTTTTGGCAAAACTAAAAAGTCATGGGATAGGAGGCAGTGTACTATTGTGGATCAGGAACTGGTTAAAAGATAGAAAGCAGAGAGTAGGGCTAAATGGACAATTTTCCCAATGGAGAAAGGTGAATAGTGGAGTACCCCAGGGATTTGTGCTGGACATATTCATAAATGACCTGGAAAAGGGAATAACAAGTGAGGTTATCAAATTTGCAGATGACACAAAACTATTTAAAGTTGTCAAAACCCATGAAGATTGTGAAAAATTGCAAGAGGATCTTGATAAATTGGAAGACTGGGCATCAAAATGGCAGATGAAATTTAATGTGGACAAGTGCAAAGTTATGCACCTAAGAAAAAACAACCCAAACTATGGTTACACGATGCAAGGTTCCACATTAGGAACTACCAGCCAAGAAAAAGATTAAGGCGTCATCGTGGATAACATGCTAAAACCCTCCGCCCAGTGTGCAGCGGTGGCCAAGAGAGCAAATAGAATGCTAGGTATCATAAGGAAAGGAATGGGGAATAAAACAAAGGATATTATAATGCCTCTGTATCGCTCCATGGTGCAACTGCACCTTGAATACTGTGTGCAATTCTGGTTGCCGTATCTTTAAAAGGATATAGCGTTATTAGAAAAGGTACAGAGAGAGCCACCAAAATGGTAAAGGGGATGGAAGGATACCCCTATGAAGAGAGGCTACAAAGGTTAGGGCTTTTCAACCTGGAAAAGAGATGGCTGAGGGGAGATATGATAGAGGTCTATAAATTAATGAATGGAGTTGAATGGGTAAAAATAGATCGATTGTTTACATCATCAGAATATAGAAAGACTAGGGGACATGCAATGAAGCTACAGGGTAAACTATTCAAGATTAATAAGAGAAAATATTTTTTCACTCAACGTGTAATCATAAGAACATAAGATATGCCATACTGGGTCAGACCAAGGTCCATCGAGCCCAGTATTCTGTTTCCAACAGTGGCCAATCTAGGTCATATGTACCTAGCAGTTTCCCCAAGACACAGGTTCCACAATGCTTGTATTGGGGCAAGCCGTGGATTTCTCAGGTCCTCTTTATTTTTTTTTTATTTTTTATTTATAAATTTAACAACATTACAAGGAAAAAATACCACCATAACAGTATTCACAATACTATTATCAAAAGGAAAAAGGCAATAATTTAGTCCACATTAAGGAGAGCCACATTATAACAAAGAAAAATAGTTACAAAAACATCCAAATGGTCCTGGAAATACAATCATAAGCTCAAATACATTGTCAGGAGAATCAGGAAAATCAAGAATTTATCCAAAATTACATTATTTATTTTTAAGAAAATTCTGTAATTGCTCGACCTCAGAAAATACAAAACGATTACCTTGAAATAAGACCTGACATTTACAGGGAAACTTCAAATGGAAAGAGGCTCCCAAGGACAACACTTGCGCTCGCAACTGCAAAAAAGCTTTGCGTCGCGCTTGAGTAGCCATGGAAACGTCAGGAAATATTTGAATAGGTTGGCCACAAAATTTCATAAATTTCTGTTTAAAATATGACCTCAAAACTCTCTCCTTATCCATGTGTAATACAAAAGTAACCAATAACGTGTCCCTAGAGGAGATTTCATCCATAGAAGATTCCAAAAATTTGGAAATATCCAAAGTGGAAGAAGCAACTTGCTGATCTAAGAGGTCTCCCCCTTGATCTACATCTCTTACCACTCTCCCTTTAGGGACATAGTATATTTGAGAGACCAAAATATCACTCCCATCGTTAATCAATAAAATATCCTTAAGATATTTCTGAAACAAAATTAGTGGTGATAAATAATGCGTTTTCGGAAAATTTAACAATCGCAAATTCTTAGAGCGTGCCACATTTTCTAACATTTCATCTTGTTGATGCAAAGAAGAAAAATCCTGAACAAATTTAGCAGAAATAGATTGATGGGAGGATAATTGATCTCTCTGCGAGGTAAACCCTTTTTCCAACTCTAATAAACGAGCATCGTGGTCAGCTAATTTAGTTACCGTTTCTCTAGTAAACGCAGCCACCTTCTGCAGGGACACACCCAAAGCCATCTCCATACGAGAAAGCATTATCCAAAGATCTTTAATAGAAACATCAGATGGAGGAGACAAGGGTTGCCCTACAGAAGGAAAGGAAACAACAGAAGGAAGCGGAGGGGGAAAAGTTCCCGAGGCAGGTTCCAGTTGTAAAAAGGAACCCGGAAGCACATCACAGCCAGAGCCCTCTATCTGTGTACCATTCGACAGAGGGGATTTACTGACTAACACATCCAACTCCTGACAGGGCTGAGCCAAACCCAACATGGGCGAGGGGATAGAAGAAACAGTACTCACACTTGAGGTATTACTCGGGGTTGATGATAACAGTCCCCCAACAGGCACAGCAGTATCCACCCGAATGTGAGCTTCCATAGGGCCCACCACCTTAACTGCTTTCGCCTGCTCAGATTGCGGGTAGTGCTTCCTTCTCTTTCCCATCACAAAGGTCCCCCTCGGCACCCCAGACACCTCAGGCACCGAAGGGGCACCAAAGGGGCGTGCCTGCCCCTTTGGACACGCCCCTTCGGACGCGCGCCAAGACGCGCGCCCGCTCCGCGTCCCGCGTAGGAGCTGAGTTCTTATGGCCCTTCCCCCAATAGGCAGCCAATCGGGTGCAGAATCAGACGCGAGTCCAGGAACCACCGGTAAAACACCAGGCAAATAATGAAGCTGCTCACCGTCCCGCGTAGGAGCCGAGTTCTTATGGCCCTTCCCCCAATAGGCAGCCAATCGGGTGCAGAATCAGACGCGAGTCCAGGAACCACCGGTAAAACACCAGGCAAATAATGAAGCTGCTCACCGTCCCGCGTAGGAGCCGAGTTCTTATGGCCCTTCCCCCAATAGGCAGCCAATCGGGTGCAGAATCAGACGCGAGTCCAGGAACCACCGGTAAAACACCAGGCAAATAATGAAGCTGCTCACCGTCCCGCGTAGGAGCCGAGTTCTTATGGCCCTTCCCCCATTAGGCAGTCAATCGGGTGCAGAATCAGACGCGAGTCCAGGAACCACCGGTAAAACACCAGGCAAATAATGAAGCTGCTCCCTCAGGTCCTCTTTAATAATGGTTAATGGACCTTTCCTCCAGGAATATGTCCAAACCTTTTTTAAGCCCCGCTACACTAACTGCTTTTACTACATCCTCTCGTAATGAATTCCACAGTTTGATTACACGTTGAGTAAAAAAATATTTTCTCTTTTTAGTCTTAAATGAGTTGTGTTGTAGTTTCATTGCATGCCCCTAGTTTTTCTACTTTTTGATGGCATAAACAACCGATCTACATTTACCTGTCCCACTCCATTCATGAATTATAGACCTCATATCCCACCTCAACTGTCTCTTTTCCAAGTTGAAGGCCCCCAGTCTTTTAAGCCTCTCCTCATAGGTGTATCCTTCCATCCCCTTTACCATTTTGGTGGCTGTATCTTTTCTAATAACGCTATATCCTTTTTAAGATACGGCGACCAGAACTGCACACAATATTCAAGGTGTGCTTGCACATGGAACAGTACAGAGGCATAATATCCATGCTTTTATTCTCCATTCCTTTCCTTTTTATTCCTATTTTTTAAGGTTTTGTTTAGCTCTTTAAGTTGTTTACTTACTTAAAGTTGCTAGGGAGACTTGTACTAATACAGCTATGCCTAATATGTTTAAGGGACTTTGTTCACCTCAAGATTAGTTAATTTTCAGGGCCTTAATTAATCTGTTCCCGATGAGGATAACCAGCTGAACCAGATCTTAAAGATTATCGCAAAGAGATTAAAACATACCTATTCAAAGTGCACTTTGGCGATGCAGCCAATATAAAGAGCTTCTTTGAACATACACACTGACCTTCCCTATTAATCTTCCAGCCTATTCATCTCCATGATATCTCAGTGCTCTATGCAAATACTCAGTTGATTGTATAATATGTTGATTGTAAAAGACGTTTACTGTAGTTCGTATGAAAACTATGTACTAACTTTATGTAAGTTAAAATAAAGGTTTAATGTAATGTTTTGTTGGTTAATTGTAAACCACCCTTGATCTCTGGAAGGGGCGGTGTAGAAAAACTTATAAATAAATAAATACAATAAAAGTGAAATTGAATACCTCTTTCCCTTTAATAGGTTTAAGAGTCTATAAAGCTAAGATTGTGCTTGGAGTGGGTGGGAGGGAAAAAACAATTAGTAAAAACTGGCTTGCTACACAATGCCCTGACCTGTGTATCTAAAGTAATCTCTCAACAAGTATCTGGGTGATTCACACAGCCCTTGGTTTGATAGAAGGAGCCTTTCACATTGCCCCTTTGATCTTTGCTTCAGTCTTTACTGAGGAAGATGTAGGAATGTTACCCATGACTTAAGTGGTATTTAAAGGTGCGGAAGAATTGAAGGAAATATCGATACATCGGGAAGATGTATTACAACTATTAGATAAACTGAAAAGTAGCAAATCACCGGGGCCGGATGGTATACATCCAAGGGTGTTGAAAGAACTGAAATATGAGATTGCAGACCTGTTATTAGTAATCTGTGAACTATCATAAAAATCATCTCTAATACCTGAAGATTGGAGGATCGCCAATGTAACACCAATTTTTAAAAAGGGTTCCAGGGGTGATCCAGGAAACTACAGACCGGTGAGCCTGACATCAGTACCGGGAAAAATGGTAGAAACCATCATAAAGAATAAAATTTCTCAGCATGTAGATAGTCATGACCTAATGGGTGACAGCCAACATGGCTTTAGACAAGGAAGATCTTGTCTTACTAATCTGTTATGTTTTTTTGAAGGAGTGAATAATCAGGTGGACAATGGTGAGTCGGTTGATATTGTGTATCTGGACTTTCAGAAAGCCTTTGACAAGGTCCCTCATCAGAGACTTTTGGCAAAACTAAAGAGTCATGGGATAGGAGGCAGTGTACTATTATGGATCAGGAACTGGTTAAAAGATAGAAAGCAGAGGGTAGGGCTAAATGGCCAATTTTCCCAATGGAGAAAGGTGAATAGTGGTGTACCCCAGGGATCTGTGCTGGGTCTGCTGCTTTTTGACATATTCATAAATGACCTGGAAAGTGGAATAACGAGTGAGGTTATCAAATTTGCAGATGACACAAAACTATTTAAAGTTGTTAAAACCCAAGAGGATTGTGGAAAATTGCAAGAGGATCTTGATAAATTGGAAGACTGGGCATCAAAATGGCAGATGAAATTTAATGTGGAGAAGTGCAAGGTTATGCACCTAGGGAAGAACAACCCAAACTATGGTTACACGATGCAAGGTTCCACATTAGGAACCACCACCCAGGAAAAAGATTTAGGCGTCATTGTGGATACCATGTTAAAACCCTTGGCCCAGTGTGCAGCGGCGGCCAAGAGAGCAAATAGAATGCTAGGTATGATAAGGAAAGGAATGGAAAATAAAACAGAAGATATTATAATGCCTCTATATCGTTCCATGGTGAGACCGCACCTTGAATATTGTGTGCAATTCTGGTCGCCGTATCTGAAAAAGGATATAGCGATTTTAGAAAAGGTTCAGAGAAGAGCCACCAAAATGGTAAAGGGGATGGAAGGATTCTCCTATGAAGAAAGGCTAAAAAGGTTAGGGCTCTTTAACCTGGAAAAGAGACGGCTGAGGGGAGATATGATAGAAGTCTATAAATTAATGAACGGAGTGGAACGGGTAAACGTAGATCGATTGTTTACCTTATCAGAATATAGAAAGACTAGGGGACATGCAATGAAGCTACAGGGTAAACTATTTAATACTAATAAAAGAAAATATTTTTTCACTCAACGTGTAATTAAACTCTGGAAATTGTTACTGGAGGATGTAGTAAAGGCTGTTAGTGTAGCTGGGTTTAAAAAAGGTTTGGACAAATTCCTGGAGGAAAGGTCCATAAACCATTATTACAAGGGACCCAGGATATCACTGCTTGACCCAGTACAAGCATTGTGGAACCTGTGTCTTTTGGGGAAACTGTTAGGTACGTATGACCTAGATTGGCCACTGTTGGAAACAGAATACTGGGCTTGATGGACCTTGGTCTGACCCAGTATGGCATATCTTATGTTCTTATGTTATCTTTGGAAATGATGGTATTCAAGAGTGAAATTTAGAAATTAAGCGCATATCAGACTGAGCCTTCAGAATAATGCTTTTCAGATCATCGGGCAATCTTAAGAAAAAATAGTTTGGTAGAATGCAAAAAATGCATCCAGGAAAAGATAGTGAAGGAATTTCAGAGTGCCTTCCAAAGAGATAAAGGCCTCATTCTTAATAAAATTGACCATCCTCGTTACTTTGTCCCTAGCTGTCCTCGAAAACCTTCAAGGTAGATTGTACACAGGCTTTCTTTTGGTTCGTTTGGGCT
The DNA here is from genome assembly GCA_033557465.1 of Ichthyophis bannanicus. Lineage (NCBI taxonomy): Eukaryota > Metazoa > Chordata > Amphibia > Gymnophiona > Ichthyophiidae > Ichthyophis > Ichthyophis bannanicus. Next base: position 79,133,740 of record CM066051.1, on the reverse strand, counting down.
TTTCCCTCAATTTTCAAATGGATTTTCAGTTCATTTCACACATTGGTTTTAATAAAATATTTTTAATGCACAGTAGAACATTTCAAGGATGCCAATCGACTTAATGTGCATCGGTTTGCAAGTTAATGTGAAAAAAAAAATTTAGTACACACTAAAACTTTTAAGGCACGCTAACAACCAAATGGACACTTACAAATGCACATTCCTACCACGTGGACATTTAGAAGCTAGAAGAAAGAGCTCAAAGATGGGAGGCTAAGGAGAGCGCTAGCAGTCAACACACACGAGCTTAGTGTCTCTACTCCATACCTGAAACACAGGTACTGTCACGGGGTGAGAATTTATTTTTTTCACTAAAAGAGGCATCAGCTGTTGAACAGAAGGTCTCCCAATTTGTAAAGAGTCACCACACAGCTTTCAAGTGCTATCCAGTGCTGCTCTGCATTAGCCAAAACCAAAATACAGCAGTTCTTAATTGTACCATCCAATAGTATCTTTGAAATTGGGAAGAGGTAACCACCCTCCCCCTGTGTAATTAATAACTCTCTATTTACTATGGGGTCTATTCTGACATCCATCCCTGCTATTCGCCCACCCCCCACCCCTTCCATCCCCGGCAAAAGCCTCCCCATACGAACAAGGAGTTTGTACAGGTAGGCTTAATTGGGGGCGGGTGGGGGCGTTACGGAGGCGGAGTGAGGGCGGACAGTGGGCGGTCCAAGGCCCCAGGCATACAGGGCCAATTCTGAAATTGGCCCTGTACGTCTGGGGCCTTGGATCTAGATGGAGGACTTATTCCACCTCCGAGGTGGAATACGTCCTCCTGGATGTCAGGGGATGGCAGGCCCAGGCAGCAGCAAAGAGGTGAAACCCTGCACTCCGACCATGGCCACGAAAGGCCAGATTGGAGGTTGGGCTGCGGGGAACGAAGATTATGGTTGGCGGCCAGGGATCGCGGCTCCTCAATAGGACACCATGACACCGTGGCTCCATTCAAGAGCCTGACTGAGTTAGCCGGGCAGGGGTCTGTACCTGCACGTACAGGCTCAGACCCGATTCTGATCCCGCAGGGCATGCCTAGCCCCAGCGGGATCAGAATCGGGTCTGCCTCTGTGCGTCCCGATTCCGATCGGACGCCCAGAGGCCTGCACGCACTCATTGGAATGTGCCTCTATATTGCCTTTCAAAATATCCCACAAGCATTGGATGATATACCTAAAACAACTCATCAGAGGCCCTCTTATTATTATAAGAGGTTCTCTCAAAAATACATCGGTGAGGCTCCCAAAGCTTCGGCTACAACCAAAACAACGCAATAAAATTTATTAGCTCAGTGGAGTCTTCCCGACCCTGAAACCTATGCCAGACAGGACAGAGCAAAGAGAAGGACACCGCAGTGCCCATTTGGTCATTAACGTGCCTTTAAAAATTTAGTGCGCACTAAATCTTTTTTTTCACATTAACTCACAAACTGATGTGAAAAAGTTACTAAGCAAGGAGAGACTTCCAGGTGCGGTTGAAATGTAGTATTTATTTATTTAAAACATTTCTATACCGCCACAATCCCAATTAATAATCAATTCAGCGCGTTTTACAAAATATTTCTAAAATAAATTTGACAAAAATAACATAAAATAGATCTCTTTAAGTAAACCTCAAGGACTCCTTAAATGCACTCTTCCCCCACACACCCTGGCAATCAAATGGGAAAAAATACAGTAGCCCTGAAGAGACATATGCCCTGGAGATTGGCAGCTCTAAATCAGAGGAGCAGGGGAGGAGAGCTTTCAAACAAGGAACTGCAAGGAAACGTGTCCTGTCCCCTGGTTAGTATCAGCGTGTGTGCTAAAAGACACTTGCCCTTTCTTTAGGTTGGAAGGAAAGAGAAAAGGAGCTTGCCTATCACTTGTGTGCAGTGTTTTCTCAGTTACCCTGAACAGAGATCGCTCTGGAATAACCTTTAAACTGAATGAGGTAATCCCGCAGCCCGATTCTCTTCAGCAGATTTTCAACACCCTGCAAATTCAGTGATTGCACCAACCAAGGCCTGAACAGCCTAAACCAGCCCCCTCACCCCAAAGTTTCCACAATTATCAAAAGATCATTTATAAATTACCCCGCTCTATCTGCTTTTGGTTTCGCTGGTCTTTTCTCTTGCCGAGTCCTGTCCCATGGTAACTACGTTTTTTTTAATACAATCAATCTGGTGCTGAGCTGAGCCTATAGCCACACACAATCCCACCACTGTTACAAAGTAGGGAAGGAAGAGGCCCCCTTATCCAAGGAAAAATTGGGGAACAGAGGAGGTAGAGGGATCCACACTGATACATGCTACTCCCTCCCCCCTCCCCATCCTTAGATGTGAAGTTTCATTATCCACGTCTTTTAAAACTCCCAGAACTCGGAACGGGGCAAACCAAAGATGAATCTCTTCATATTTAATATTAATTAGTATTGTTGGCAGCTTGAGACACAAGATAGCTAATTAAACGCTCTCACCTGGAAATTTGACTTCTAAAATATATCCAATCAACACAAAATAAACCTGTAATCCAGGTGACTGTCAACGTAGACATTGTGGGGCATGTTTACTAAGTGTCAACCACGTTACCAGCATGGAGGGCCAGGCTAACTCAAGGGGGCATGTGTGTGCAATTATTACAGGGCCAAGACATTACAACGCACTGGCCAGCGGGAGACGTGCTTAATGCCACCCACTGAGGTGATATTAGCTGCACCTGTGCAAATGAAGGCAAGCACAGTCTCCTAAGGCCTGCGCTAGCCATTTCCTTTGGCTCCAGTCCCCACCCACTACGCACAGCCTGAGAGGCATGAGATTTTTGGCGTTAGGGCCCATGCTACTGGGTAGTGCACTGTAAGAAACATGCCCCTGCATGTGGGTTATATATACAGGGCCGGCCCATCCACTAGGTGGGCTAGGCGGCCACATAGGGTGGCAGACCTCTGTGGGCAGCATGGAACGGCACATGTGGCAGACCACTGCCACTGTGCAACACCACACAGACCTGGGGCAACAGGGGGCTCGGCATGGTGGTGGGGGGGGGGCAGGTATCTCAGCAAAGGGGGGTGGCACTTCCGAGATTTCTGTCTGGGGCATCAGAAACCCTTGGACTGGTCCAGTATATATTACTATTACTGCTACTATAAATCCTTTATATAGCGGTACAAGGGGTTACACAGCACTGTACAGACCTTATAGCAATAGCAATATACTGAGCAAAGCAGTTTAATTCAGGGCAGAACAAAAGCGGTCCGAGGCTTAGTCACTTGGCTGTACAGATAGTGGCTGGATATTGCGACAATATCGCAGCGCGCATTCTCTACTTCCATTTAGCATCACCGCCTATTGGGATAACGGAGCTGAATAAACATTTTAAAAAAAAAAAACACATTCGGTGCCTGCTTTGAATATGAGTATTGAGCCAAAAAAAGATAACAAGCTGCATATGTGTGTGCGTTTTAAGAGAAACATGAAACAGCATTAACGAAAGAGGAAACTAGAAAGCTTGCATTATTTTATATATTTCTTAAGGGTTTCTAATAATACCCATTATATACACAGAAACACTGTATTAAGACATATTTTTTGCCGTTTTCTGTTCCTCTTTCTAACCTGATTCTTTCCTTAAAACACGCTTTATTTTCCTTTCACTGCTGATACTAGAGAGAGAGAGAAAAGGGGGAGGAACCTGACCCTCTCTGGGTGTTAACTTTGAAATTTCCCTTCTATGTGACATCAGAAGGGAATTTCTTGGCTGCCGTTCTTTATAAACAGGTCTCCAGTGCAACAAAGAGACAGACTAAAGGCCGGGAGTCAAGCACAGAAGAAGGGGATCAAACTAGTGCAACCAGATCATTAAAAATAACTACAAAAAGCCCCAAAAGGATAAAATATAAAAAAAGCTAGGAAAAATCAAAACAAGCAAGCAAACATATTAAAAGTTGAAATAATCTGTACCCAGCGGTCAGGATCATTCTTTTTTGTTAGCTTTCTGGAAATTCATCAGAAGAATAAACCATGAGTGCGGACAACATTGCGCTGGACCCTGAGAAGGGGGGGCTGATCGTGATCCGAGAGTCCAGGCGGTGTGACCACTGTTGGAAATGCCTCAGTCTCCTCTCCCTTCTCCTCTTGGTGGGAGTCAGCACGCTCTTTGCGTTGTTGCATTTTGGCGTCATCCCGCCAATCGTCAGCCCAAAACCGGTGAGTGATTTCGCAACATCCCCTTTCTCTCCCCTCATTCCTTGCCCCCATACCCTCGTTCCTTTCTGCACTGCGTTCTGGCTCAGATCGAAAAGGTTTGGGTCCTAAAAGTGACTGCGCCTCAGGCCTCCCTGAGCTGCAGTATCACGATCCGCATCTTAGTGGATAGTGCACAAACCTCGAGAAGCAAAATAAATCTCTTAGAATATTTCTAGTTTCTCATGAGAGAGAAAATATTTCAACAAGAGGGGCAAAGTGAGCAGCAAAGGGATGCATAGAAGCAGAATGTTCCTGGCACAGGTCTTATATGCATAAGATGTCCACTTCTCATCTATACATGGGAACAAGAATTTAGGTGGATAGACACACTGGTGAAAACTATTGTCACACCTAACTCAGCTTTCCGAAAACAGCCATTGCCCTCCCGAACAAAGCTCTCATCCTGTAAGAGGTAACAGTGGTGTTGTAAGAGCGGGGAGTCCCACAGGGCCAGGTGAAACTTACAAAGAGCACTTTGGATGAGCGGTGGCTGAAAGCCAAGTATTATTGCCTGCTATATCTGGAAACAGTCCTGCCTGCCCAGTTCCGCATTCCTAGCGTGTGCTGCTCTACAGGCTGCGGGCCTGCCAAATATGATTGCAGCACTGAAACAGCAGGAGCTTAGGATCAGGAACTACATCTCGTTCCACCCCTACTCCTTCTGGGTCTTATTCTTTCTAGGTGTTCTGTGTCCCAATATAGTTTGTTCATTACGTTTTTAATCTTCTTTTTGGAATAAGATTACATTATATACTGAATTCACGCTTCACATATATCAGTGTGACGCCTGCACAGGGCTCTGATGGAGCTCTGTCCTTCAGACGTCCGTGCTGTGTTCCTACTTTATGTGTTGTTTGAATGGAGTTCTGAAGAGGGTACACTATTACAGCCTTTTCTGCTGTAGTCATGCTTTATGTATATCTGCACGTGGGTAAGGGAGAGGGGGAAGGGGGCTGATGATAATCAGTCCAGCAGCATCCTCATTTATCAGAGTAATCGTTGGCACCATATATCTGTGACTGTCTCTTTGTTTCCCTTGCATTGCTGTTTTAAAGCGCAGGTTGAAATTGGCTCTTTCTGATCATGAATCCTGTTTTTGTTTTATTTTGCTATAGAATGACCACCTACTCGAGCAAGAGAAGGCAGAATCTGCTAAGCTATGTAAGTGCACCTTCTCTTTCCTCCTCGTCCTCACTCGTTCCATTCCAAGGGGATGCCGGGACTATCTCTTCACGCAGGGCCGGCAAAATCGGTCACATTTTACCTTTCTGGATGGGAGTCAGTGTTTGCAAACTGAGTGATAGTTCTCTTAGATTCCAGGAAGGGGAAATGGCACTTACCCTTTGCTCTTCTTCCCCCCCTCAATGTTTTATTGGAAACTAAGGATAAGGGTAATGGAAATTAGAGAAATCCAAGCAATGGGAGAATTTTAGAGGTTTCATAAATGTTGTGGAAGCGAAAGTAAAATTTTGAGTTAAGATTCATTGAAGCAGCTGTTTGGGGGGATCTAATATGGAATACCATATTCAGGACCTGAAAGCAAGGTCACCACAGAGCAGAAGCAGTCAGAGGGATCCTCAGCAGTGGTGGAGCGAGGGCCTGCGGTTCTGCATCTGAGAGGGGGAATAGGTAGAGGTTAAGGGCATGATGATCTTTATCTACTCTCACAGCCTCTTTTTCCCATCTCACCAAGTTCTCCATTTCTTTTCCCCTCCAGACGAGACACCGCGCCTGATGCAGCTTCAAGCGATGAAAGCGAACAAGCCGGCCGCACACTTACTCGGTGAGGGACAATTCCAGTTGTGTCACACCACATCCTTTTCTCCAGTCTGGACAAAGGGGCTGGCAGAGGGGGTTATAAAACCAACTAAATAATACATTAGGATTTGTGCCGTTCCCGTGATTCCCACCAAGACTGTGGTTGTTGCGTTATGATTTACACTTCAACACTGCGGAGAGGGCAGTGGGTTTCCCAGGATCTACCTCCCTCTCCCACTGGCCCTTCAGCTTTAGTTTAACTTAATTTGATGTTGGGATTATTTTAGCCTATCTTTCCAAATAATGCTAAGTTCAGTTTACAGCATATTTTAGAATTAAGGCACGCAAAGCTTACAAACTAAGGGATATATTTACTAATAAATCTAATAATGTACATAAACCACATTAATATGCCTTAGTTAAACTAGCCCTGTGGATGTACCTAAAGCAATGGAGAGGGGAGTGACTGGCCTATATTCACATAAAGTACCAGTGGGATCTGAACACTGATTTCCTTGGTTCGCAAGCCATTGATCTAACCACTAAGCCACGCTCCCTCTAGTTCTCCTCACTTCACTTAGGGCATGCTGGGATTTGTAGTTTCTGCTTCTTCTTAGAAACTAAGGGGCGTGTTTACTAAACCGCATAGCTGCTAACGTGACGAAGCGTGGTAACAGCATGCCAAAGAAACAGCCAACGATGGCCAAATGCAGATAAGGCAGCAATGTTCTGCTCTCTCTGCAGACCGTGCATTAACTGGGCAAGCGGACGGAGTGTGGGCAATGGGCAGTTACCGCGAGCGTCAAGAGCACATGGTAGCTGCACGTGTCGCATTCTCTGCTTTTTCAGTTGGAAATGGTGTGCATGCCCCAACAGATAACGCTTGACTGTTGCAGCTAACACGCGCATTCACTGCAAAGGCCCCATGCGGCTCAGTAAATATGTCCCTATAGTTGCAAAAAGGAGAAAAGCGTGTAGAGCTTTGCCTATCTCTGCGAGCATGAAGTCGCAGCTGGCCACTCTGCTATCCATGTGATGTGGGGCCAGCTGGTCACCCGAACAACAGCGTGCTCCTCTCTGATACTGTGCTAACTTTAATAACCCCCTTGTTCTGGACTTTTACAGGCTACGAGGAAGATGGCAAGCTAACTTGGTCAGAGGATGCACTGGAAAATTCAGATGAGGATATAATGTTGAATAAAATGGAGGTCCGGAAAAATGAGCTGATTATCCCCACTGGGGGCCTCTATTTCATCTACACCCAAGTGGTCTACACAGGTCGTCACTGTCAGAAGGGCCCAATCCAGCTCATGCATACCGTGAACCACATCTCCACAGGGTATGATAAGAAGAATCCAATTCTTAGCGCCTCAAAGACAGCCTGTGAGAACAGGGGCTACAGCGAGGTCTGGTTCCAAACCCTCTACCAGGGAGGCGTCTTCCGGCTTAACGAGGGTGACCGGCTCTCAACAGAGACCCTGGAAATCCCCCGCATCTATTACGGCAATGGCCAAATCTACTTTGGCGCTGTGGCCTTGTGATTGAACTGTGGAAACATGATGTCAGGTGGCATGACCATTGGCGTTTGAATGCTATGCATTCATTTCGTCTAAAATATGATATATATTTAATATTATTATTATTTATTATATATATTTATCTCAGAAATGATTCTCTCCCTCCACCCTTGATAAATACCATATCCGGGATCTACAGCTCGCATATTTGTTTTATCTTTTTCCTTTAAAACATTTGGTTCCTGCAGAGAGGAACTGGAGCAGTAAGCTCAGGATGTGTCTATCATCAAGCACCCCAGCTTGTCTTCTGATAGCAATTATGTTAAAAAACGCATCCTCAGTTTTGGAATCCATTGCCACTCTGCATTAGCAAAGTATCAACTGAGGGCTGAGGACCCAAAGGGTTCACTTTTCACAGGGACCTTTATTAGGGGCAGTGGAGAAAGTAACATTTCTGAGGCCCTTTTGAAACATAGAATGTACTCAGGGGTTTATTATCTATATTTATATATTTATGTATCTGTGTGTATATATATATATATTGAAAAGTTATTTATTTGTAATTTTATATTTGCAACTCTGACTCAAAAGGTGCTGGCATCAAAGTTGGGGGTGCAGAGGTCACCGAGTCCCGAGTGGGGGGGTCAGGGGGCTACAGAGACCCCTGACCCCCCACTTCTAAGAGTCACTGGCAGGATATTCACAGTGCTATGTGCTGTATTTATGTCCTTAAGATTTTTACTATAATATAGTGAATTTTGTATTGTTACATGTAAACACATTCCTGTAATGTGTGTATATGTCTATCTCCGGCTAGTGTTTGTCGTTGTTGTATTTACCTTAATTTTGTAGCAAGCTTTCTGATTGATTCAGTCAGGTGACATACTTTCTAGATGGTTTTTTGCCCTCTATGAGGGCAGAAGTGCATCACTGTGGGGTCTGCAGTTTGCTCCATGCAGAGACAGAGGGAGATATGGACAGACAAAGAGTGAGTGAAGAGAGATAGGATTCTTCCGATCTTTTAAAGCTGGACCACTGTTTTTCCCTCCCTATATTTGCGTCTTCTCTGATTTCTGCTTGAGCATCGTGATGTTACAGTGGTGCGAGGGAGAAAATGGGTGGGGGGAGGGGGATCGAATGGAAGGCAAAAGGGTCAAATCGAAATTCCTGCTAAAACACGCGTTACCTTTATAGACAAGTAGAGGGAGACAAAGAAGTCAGGGATTGGAATCTCATCTCAGTGGTGCTGTTCTCAGGCGGAAGTGCTCTCGGCTAATGCACTCTGCAATCTCTCAGAAAATACCAAAAATTGTTATTCTGTATTACTGTATAATGTTGCTCCAGAGGCTGATTGCAAATTCTGTGACAATGTAAAACGGGTTCCTCTGGGCGGTATTTTGCCATCAGAAAAAGTCTGTGTAAAGTTCTACAGGTCCATCCTGCGGACGTATCACAAAGCAGTATTGAGGCAAATAAAACTTAAAGTTGAATTAATATCATACTTTCTTTTTCTACTTCTTTGTGGATTTAATTGATTATAAATCTGTTATGCCATGTTATGTGGAGGTATCTCTGTGCTTTCAGGACTAGGTTATCAGTGGGTGAGTGTTGGTGGAAGAGGGAGGACTAATACCTGGGTCTGCAGCTGATACGGTTCTGTGCTCTGAGCAACAAGCTATCACAGTGACAGATGGGGTCAGCGGTAGGACTGGAACCTGGCTGTGCAGACGTCACAGCTGTCAGCAACGGGCTACTTTATTTATTTAGCAGGGGGGGAGGTTATACTGTCTTTTCCTTCAATCAAAGCAGTTTACAGGGCAACTCGAACAGTTAACAAAGTAACAGAGGTGGAGGGGGATACATGCGGGAGATATAGTAACCCATATACAATATGTACAGAGAGGTGTCTTGGGCTGGGGGTTAGCAATGGAGTTGGGGCTATGTCGTGCTAGAGGGACCAGCGGGAGGAGAGGGGATGCATACACTAGGTAATCTCCTGAAGTGATCTATGTAGAGGAAGGCTTTTAGCTTTTTCCGGAGGTCTTTAGCGTCAGTCACCCAGAAGGGAGTTCTAGAGGGCAGGTGCTGCTAGGGACAACGCCCTCCCAGATGTAGTCTGCTTGGTTTTAGTATAGGCTCTAGGGGTTAGGATGGTATCCATTTTGTTGTGCCTTCTGGGTCTGGTGCTTGGGTCGGTGTTGATTAGGCTCTTGAGTAAGTCAGCAGACCTATAATGCTGGATTTTGAAAATGTTCAGAGCCATTTTGAATCTGATATGGGAGGCAACTGGGAGCCAGTGTAGCTAGTTCAGGAGAAGGGTAATATGTTCATGTTTTACCGAACCGGTAATGATTCGAGCTGTGGTGTTTTGCGCCATCTGCAAGGGTCGGATTGTCTGTTTGGGTAGGCCATGATATAGGCTTACCCAAACACTGTACAGCACTGAGTCCTCTAACAAGGCCCCCTTACTGACTGCCCCCTTACTCCCCTTTTTTTTCCATAGCCCCTGTCACCCTCTTCTTTTCTGAAATGACAAAGAGGAAACTTCCTAAATTTACTCCTTCTCTAAACTCAATACCTTTCCTACAACCCCATTCCTTCCCAGCTCCAGCTTCAAGGCTGATGCAACACAGTAAGCAAGGTAAGCCTGGCAGAGGTCATCGATTTTGGGGGGAGCACTGAAAAATCAAAAATAAGGACATCTATCTTCCCTGCAATCCTTCCATGCTATGATCCCACAATTCCTTAAAACTCTTCAGCACACCCTATTTGCCCTACAAATCTTTGTCCCACTTCCCTCCTCTCCATCACGAGGCAGGGGAACCTCTTTTGGATTAGGGAGGTCAGACAAACTAATCTCCGGCACAACTCCTGAGCTCTCTAGCTATTGATGTTTTGTTAGACAAAATATTGGTTGTGTCCTGGTCCACCCCATTCCGCTGCCTATGCTTCTTATCCTATCGACTTGAAAAGACCATTTACCAACCCGCTCCCTTGACCTTTTTGGCTGTCAAGATCTTCTCGAGCTACTCACATCGGTATTCCATCCTCTACTTTCCATAGAGACATTTCTTGCCAAAGTTTCCACCAGCTTCTTCTTGGCCAAGGCTGAGAACGTTTATCCCCTTCCTCTTTGACCTCTCTACTGCTTTCAACACCATTCATCGCTTTGTACTCACTTCTAAATTTGTTCTAACTTGTATCTCATCTCTCCCATCAGGTTCGGTGGATCCTTCCTCCACCACTATCCCATAAGTGAATGTTGCACCTCAGAGCTCTTTCTTGGAATAATATAATACTTATCGCACACATGCAGATAGTTGGAAAGAATTCCATGAGCCATGCTCTGCATGCTTTCCCCACTTTTCATTTTTTTAGCACTACTGAATATATGCAATGCTGTACATCGGTGCCAAGTATTTAGAAACAATGCAGGGGCCATATCCAGTCCTGGCAAGGCTGGGGCTAGGGTTTGTAGTACTGCCTGCAGCCTACAGATCGGAGCCCCCATCCCTCATTACTTATACCTTTTCCCAACAGTCCTCTGTGAACTTTATACGACGCTGGTATGTCTCCTTCAAATCAAATGCAGTGAAGGGGCCCCGACATTACATCTCTCTTCTCACCCAACCTCACATACAGAAAGAAAGGGGTGCATCTCTCCCCCAGCCCCCCCCCCACCTACACATAGAAAAAACACAAAGGGAGTTTAGCAGTCCAAATGCAACATCTCCCCCTCCCTCCAAAGGGATGACAACAGCGGCTTAGTGGCTCCAAGATAATAATCCCCACATTCACATAATACTGAGGGGGCAGGAATATTATGAAATAATAAAAAACCTTGCAAAAAGATCACTCACAGTCTAAATCAGAGCAGCCATACCATAAACAGACAGCCCCTGAACGAATACACTGCAAGGAGTGGCAAGCAGAAATGTGCGTTGCAAAACCGGTCTGGAGCCCTCAGGAAACCAGACTCTGCAGGCCGTGCCGAACTGGGAGGGAGAGACGCAGAAATGGATTTCCCCCTGAACGGAGCAAAACACAAAGACAACCACAATGCAGATATCATTTCTCAAGAGAAGATTTCACATGATTTCTTCAAGCTGTCTGATCGTTTGGGAGGTCCACATCCTTTCCGTTTGCCAGGATTGTTTATCCAAATTACAAAGATGTGAGAGATACACATATCCCAGTTTACTAAATTCAGAATAAAATGCATTTGTTTACCTTTATTTTCTGAAACTTTTATTTTTCCTATTCGTGTTAGATCCAACCTAAAGGCTTACCTCTTTGAGGCTGCTTTTGGATCCTAATCCTTAATTCTCCTTGTGTCTCCTTTCCCTATTGAACCCCTTATTTCTCTTGTTCTGAACTGTCTGTCTTGATTAGCAGGGACTGGCTTCTGTATGTGTCTGGACATAAATGATTAATAGTAGTAGTAGTAGTAGTAGATCCATTCTCTGCTTTCCTCGATTTGTCATCTCTTAACTTTCTTTCTAGGGTTTCGTGTCCATTTTCCATCTGTCTACGTTCTTGCCCCCTCTCCGCCCCGCTCCGCCCCCTCTCCGTCCCCTCTCTGCCCCACCCCGCCCCTGGTGATGATCTTCTGATTTCAGCTCTTTCCTGTATTTCTGTCTTTTCTGCCTCTCTATAAATTCAAATTTGACAACGCCAGTGTTACCTGCACCCGACGTTTGCTAACCAGACAGTGGCTCAATATCACGACTGCCCAGTTAGCAATCGATGCTGCCTCTGCTCCACCCCAGGGATATCCAGCAGCATTGAAAATGGCCCCCAATATGTCTCTGCCCCATAGAGCTCACAATCTAAGCAGGTGCCTGAGGCAATGGGAGATACAGTGACTTGCCCAAAGTCACCAGGATGGTCGGGGGAAGACACTGCATTTTAACTCTGGCTTCCCTGGTGGCCAGCCTACTGCTCTTAACCACTCGGCCACTACTTTACTCTCCCTACTCGTTCCCTTGCTGTTTCTGATCACCTCTCATGGCTTCCATGACCATCTTTATGCAGGTGGCTCCCACATAAGAATCCAGTCCCCAAACCGGCTGTCTGACTTTGTCACCTGCATGTCCCACCATTGTCATAAACTCACTATGGCCAAAACATAACTTCTTACTTTCCTCCCAAAGTATCTTACTCCGCCTTTCCTTTCGCTGTGAATAACGCCACTATTGATGTACTTACTAAAATACTTGTAGACCGCTCTCCCAGGCCTTAATAAAGATTTCCCAAAATATATTATATCACCCCATTGGATACTGGAAAAGAAAACAGAACTAGGCCAAAATACTCTCTAGTAGCCCCCCTCAATCAAGACCAGCAACCTCCATAGGTCACCAGTGCAAACCGAAATCATGATCTTCACTTTCTCTCTAAAAATAAGTTAATTCTGTTCCAGCCTAATATCTGGGGGGCATATTATTCCATAAAAGGGGCTACAAAGGACCATCCCCTCCTCCTAACCCTAGACAATATGATCGGGATCTTAAATTTTAGACAGGCATTGATGGAAAACCAATACAATGTAGGCAATATGCACTGACAGCCATATTCCGGACCACCTCTGGAAGCTCTGCATCAGCTGCTCAGGGAAATCAACATATACTAAACCATCAATACTTGTTTTAAAAAGACCCCTAAAAGTGGTGTGCAATAAAATAAAAAGCTCATTGCAACCAACAATCAGTAGACAAAATTACAGGCAGAATAAAAAGTACATAGACCCGTCATATCAGGGGCATATCCACATTTCTCTGTACCCACACTATGAGAATAGCCATAGACCGTTACAGTGTTCCAGCAGACCCCTCGGTCGCCTTCAAATCCAGGCTAAAAACCCACCTCTGCAAGGCTGCTTTTAAATCCTCATTCTCCTGCGCATCATCTATCTAGATCTTGCCATTCCCCTAGATTTACCCCAGCTGTTGTGTGGTCTATCTTGATTAGACTGTAAGCTCTGTTGAGCAGGGACTGTATCTTACTTGTACATGTAATAGCGCTGCGGATGTCTTGTAGCACTATATAAATGATCAGTAGCCTTGGGGCCCTCTTCAATGCCTCCTTCGCCTTCTCTGCGCATTTACACACCACCACTAAAAGGTGTTGTTTCTTTCTCTACCACATCAAAAAGATCTGCTTCTTCCTTTCTGAACACATGACCAAAAGCCTTTATCTACTCTTTCAACACCTTCCACTTCAACTACTGCAACAGAAACTGAGCTTAAAGCACAAAATGCTGCTGTCCGCCTTCTGATGGGAACGAACCTGACTGACATATTACTCCAATGTTGAGAAGCTGGCATGGGCTACCAATGACAGCTTGTGTTATTGAAAAGGTAGCGAGTGCATGGAACAGCATCTGAGGGACTACCGAAAAGGTGTGAGTTGACTCCAAATAAATAAGCAGAGAATTTACAGAAAAAGCCTGTGACTGGCACAGAGGATCCTTATTTAGAAAGAGGTGACGTGGTAGTCAGAGATCAATTAGGCCTATGGCACAGCACCAGGAAGAAAACTAGGCAAAAACTTGGTGAACTGTACGGTCTGTGCCAAACATCATATTCTCTGTTCCTATAGGGCAGTAGGAAAAAACAAGGTATTTCATAATAAGTACTTTTAGCTTGCATGTTCCTACAAATCAGCTTCCTGTGAATAAGAGACAGCAAGGAGGAAGAGAGTTTATGGTCTGTGCTCATTCTTCTTTCTACTTATAGCAGAGGAAGTGAAGAGAGTTGGTGATGTTGGGGGGAATGCAGATAGCAATAGCAGGAAGCATTATGATGGTAGTTGCCTATTCTCCATGGCTCCCAGGGATGGGACCTAAAATATTACAACAGGGAGACAGATGGGACATTGGGAAGAACTTTCAAACTGTGAGGAGAATCAAGCGCTGAATAAGTAGCCTTGGGAGGTGGTAAGAACTCCATCACTGGAAGGCTTTAAGAGCAGGTTAGATACACATTTCTCTGTGATGGTTTGAAGGCAGAGGATGGACTGCATAAGCTCCTGAGGTCTTTGACTCTAGAGGACAACTTGGAGTCCCATCCAGACTCATCTTTCTTTGATTTTAGTTGACCTCTTGTGGTCCCCTCCAGCCCCGTCTTTATTTGAATCTAGTTGCTCTTAAGGTCCCCTCCATCCCCGTCTTTCTTTGAGTCTGGTTGAGCTCTTGAGGTCCCCTCCATCCCCGTCTTTCTTTGAGTCTAGTTGAGCTCTTGAGGTCCCCTCCATCCCCGTCTTTCTTTGAGTCTAGTTGAGCTCTTGTGGTCCCCTCCATCCCCGTCTTTCTTTGAGTCTAGTTGAGCTCTTGAGGTCCCCTCCATCCCCGTCTTTCTTTGAGTCTAGTTGAACTCTTGAGGTCCCCTCCAGTCCCATCTTTCTTTGACTCTAGTTGATCTCTTGAGGCCTCCTTCAGCCCCATCTTTCAATGACTCTAGATGACCCCTTGAGGTTCCCTCCAGACCCATCTTTCTATGACTCTAGATGACCTATCGAGGTCCCTTCCAGCCTCATTTCTCTGTGAATCTAGATCAGTGCTTCTCAACCCTCTACTGGAAGAAACTTATCCAGTCAGGTTTTCAGGATTACCCCATCAAATATGCATGAGAAAAAATTGTATGCATTGGGGATCCATTGTATGGAAATCTCCCTCATGCATATTCATACTGTGAATTCTGAAAACCCATCTGGCTAGGTGTGCATCAAGGAGACACTTGAGAAGCGCTGATCTGAGGTAGTGGTATTACAAAAAACGTTGTACCTTCTGCGTGTCCTCTTAATATTTTCACAATACAGTATGCATGTGAATTTCTTTGAAATAACATGGGGAATGGAGATTGTATTTTCCATGTTGTTTCATGTCATTTTTAACCTGAAATGACAGAAAAAAAGGCACGAAATTTAGAGGTCTCTCCGGTGTTGTCAATGATAGAGATAGAGAGCCTTATTTGAGTGATCAGACATACTATTGACGATATTGCCTCCGAAATGAAGACAAATTTTTAAAAAGTCTGCATAAAATTAAAAACCCCGTAAACAGCATAGGAAACTAAACAAAATGAGAGCTTTTAGCCTGCATACCTCTACAATACACATACAGAGCAAACAGTCACCCGATGTCCATGAAAATTTCCATCAAATGTCTGTCACTGAATATTCAGCAACCATCTTGAATATCCACTGCCTGAGAGATAAATAAGAAATCCCCTACCTTTGTTAAAAAGAAAGTAATAATTCTATATTTTATGACCCGGGTGTTAGTATGTCCTTGCAGCTAAAGATACATTTTTCCTGACATGCCCTTTCAGGTGTAGTCCTGCCCCGGAAGCAGTATAGTGAAGCATGCCCTAGGAATTTTCTAGCTGGGTTCCCAAAACAGGGAAGAACCCAGTGGAGGAGCTAGGGATCCCCAGGGTATAAAAAGCCTTGTTTTGGAGGGAAAAAGGTCTTTATTCATCTGGGTAACTTCTTTCTGCCAACCTGACTCAGAGGACCTGTAAGGTGGTGGAAAGTTTGGCGCCAATCTAAGCCAGAGGCAAATGCTTAAGTGTAACACGTTCTGTACTGAGCAGGGCTGAGGGTGACCCGTGATGCCATCCACAAGCAGGATTTTGATGTCTGTGGCTAACACTCGCAAACTCCTCCACCACTTTCATCCTCAACATGCAGAACATGGATAAAGGGTCTTCAGTGGGGGCAGGAACACACTTGCCAAACCCACAAAAATAGCAAGTTGACAAGATGGGGCAAAAGAACACTGGATCTAGGGAAGTGGTTGAACAAAAATGAAAAAGAGTAGACAAATAAACAGAATGAGACTAAGGGCCTCTTTTACTAACGTCTGTTGTCAGGTTAACGGGCATTTTAACAAGCGGTTATAGGCAGTCAAGATCATTAATGCCCAATAATATCTACCTTTGTGCAATAAAATGCATGCTAATCAGCCCACGCAGGATGGGATAAGAAATGGGCGGAGAGTGGGTGTGGTGAGCCATGGCCACTAGCACCAGGGGAATCACCGCGTGCTCAGCAGGGCTCCTAATGTGGGTTCACCTGATGACCCCTTTATTGGAGTCGTTAAGTGAACCCAAGCTACTGAAGTGCACGTTAGGGAAAGCCTTCACACATTAGCTGCAGAGGACATACTGAACACACCCCTGACAGCTAACCTGTGGCCTCTGCCTTTAACGCGCCTGAGATCAGCATGTTAAATGCAAAGCCATAGTGGGCTGTAGTAAAAGAGGCCCATAGAGTCCATAAGAAAAGAGTGAACTAGGAATAAATGCCATCAAATTGGCACACGGTTCATAGGATTTCTCGTTGCCTCTCTGGCATCTCTTCTTCCCTGTAGCAGACATTTAGGGCCGTTGATCCCCTCTGTATGTCTGGTCTGAACTGGACGTACAGAGGGGATCAAAATTCTGATCCCGCGGGGCACGTCTAACCCTGTGGGATAAGAATCACGAACAGTCCTGCACGTGCAGGCCTGACCCTGGCTAACTCAGTCAAGGCTCTTCAATGGAACCACGGCGACATGGCATCATGTTGCCATGGTACCGTGGCTTCATTGAAGAGCTGCGATGCCGGCCGCCACAAAAGAAAGCCTATTTACCGCAGCCCGACTCCCAATCCGGCCTCCCAAGGACAGGGTTGAGCTGCGGAGAATGTCCCCTGACTCCCCCTACCCCATCCGCACCCTGTGCATACACTTGAGAAATTCCCACATGTCGCTGGCCCTGGACACCCACTCAGACTCCTCCCAGATGCCGCCCCTTCCTTGCCCCCCATCAAACTTCCCCACACAACCGGCAGAGAAGTTAGACGCGGCCGGGAGAAGGCACAAAGTGGGGATGGACATCCCACCAGGCCGTCCATCCCTGCTATTTGTGGCACAGAATAACCCCTTAGAGGGTAATTTTTTAAGACGTGCCTAAATTAACATATGTTTCTATCAGCATATTTCACACCTTACTTTAGAGAATAGGGGTGTAAGTCGTTGAAAGCACGTGTTAATTTAAGGCACGAGCACTTCTGTCAACCCTATGGCTGACTAATATGTCTGCAGCTAGATTATTCAAGAACGCACATAAATGATAGTAGTTCATAATTTACGTGCATAAATTTACACTCTGCCCAATCTCTGCCCCTGTAGATGTCCACAGTGCAAATACATGCTATTGGCTATGTCAAATCTGTATATCAATGCCAATTGGCATATCTATATGATTAAAATCCCTAGATTTAATTGTGTTGTTCTCATGCAAATTTAGGGGATTCTTATAGAATTGCTCCTTTAGTAGGTGAACATAAGAACAGAAGAAATACCATACTGGGTCAGACCAAAGTCTATCAAGCCCAGTATCCTATTTCCATTAGTGGCCAATCCAGATCACAACTACCTGTCAGGTTCCCAAAAAAGTACACAGATTCCATAATGCTTACCTGAGGTTAGCAGTGCATTTCACTGTTCTTCTTTAATAATGGTTTATTGACTTTTCCTCCCGGAACTTGTCCAAACCTTTTTTAAACCCAGCTACACTAACAGCTTTTATAACATCCTCTGGTAACAAATTCCAGAGTTTGATTACTTGTTGAGTGAAAATATATATTCTATTATTAGTCCTAAATGGGCTACATTATTGAGTGTCCCCTAGTCTTTCTACTTTTTAAAAGAGTAAACAACCAATCTACGTTTACCCGTTCCAGTCCATTTATTAATTTATAGACATCTATAATTTCTCCCCTCAGCCGTCTCTTTTCCAGGTTGAAGAACCCAAAACCTTTAAGCCTTTCCTCATAGGGGTATCCTTCCATCCCCTTTACCATTTTGGTGGCTGTTCTCTATACCTTTTCTAATTCCGCTTTTTAAGGTATGCCAACCAGAATTGCACACAATATTCAAGGTGCGATCAGAACGATACCGAGGCATTATAATATCCTTGATTTTATTCTCCGTTCCTTTCCTTATGATTCCTAGCATTTTATTTTCTTTCTTGGACGCCGCTGCACACTGGTTTCAACATATTATCCACGATGATGCCTAAATCCTTTTCCCTGGGTGTGGTTCTTAATGTGGAACCTTGCATCATGTAACTATAGTTTGGGTTGTTCTTCCCTAGGTATATAACTTTGCACTTGTCCACATTCAATTTCATCCTCCATTTGGACGCCCAGTCTTCCAGTTTATCAAAGTTCACTTACAATTTTTCACAATCCTCTTGTGTTTTAAGAACTTTGAATAATTTTGTGTAGTCTGCAAATTTGATTACCTCAGTCATTATTACCATTCCCGGGTCATTTATGAAGATGTTAAAAAGCAGCAGACCCAGCAGAGATCCCTGCGGTACTCCACTATTCACCTTTCTCCACTGAGGAAATTGGCCATTTAGTCCTACTCTCTGCTTTCTACCTTTTAACCATTTCCTGATCCACAACAGTACACTGCCTCCTATCCCATGACTTTTTAATTTTGCCAAGAGTCTCTCATGAGAGACTTTGTCAAAGGCTTTCTGAAAACCCAGATACAGTTGGGGTATGTTGACTAAACAGCAGTAGCAGCTTCTGTGCATTATCACTAAGGCTGTTTAGTCAACATACCCCTGTACTGACTAGCTCCCCTTTGTTTACCTATTAATTCACACCTTCAAAAATATATAACAGATTAGTAAGACAAGACCTTCCTTGGCTAAATCCTTGTTGGCTTTATCCCATTAAACCATGACTATCTACATGGTCAGTAATTTTATTCTTTATAATGGTTTCTACCATTTTGCCCTGTCCTGACGGGAGGCTCACCGGTCTGTAGGTTCTCAGATCACCCCAGGAACCCTTTTTAAAAATTGGAGTTACATTGTCCATTCTCCAGTCTTCAGGTAGTACAGATGATTTCAATACTAGTTTGAATTGCAACTCTTTAGTTTATCAAATAGTTATAATATATCTTCATGATTTATCGATATTTCTTTCAATTCTTCCAATGCATCACCTTTAAATACCATTTCAGGCATCTTCTTCAGTAAAGACCAAAGCAAAAGATTCATTCAGTCTCTCCACTATTGGCCTTGTCTTCCGTTAGCACCGCATTTACCCTTCTATCATCTAATGGTCTAACTGACTCTCTCACAGTTTTTTTTTTGCTACGAATGCACTTGAAAAAGATTTTAGCATTTCATCATGCATCTGTTTATTCTGGCCAGACGGTCGGTAGTAGACCCCCACTGCCATCGCCTTCCCCTTTTTACATGGAATTTCTATCCACAGAGAATCTACAGTGTATTTAGTTTCCTGCAAAACTTTTATCCTGTGTGATTCAATGCCCTCTGTAACAAAGAGCACAACCCCTCCACCAATTTGATCTACCCTATTATTGTGATATAGTTTGTACCCAAGTATCACAGTGTTCCAATTGGTTGTCCTCCTTCTACCAGGTCTCTGAGATGCCAATTATATCTATCCGTTCATTTAGTGCTATATATTCTATCTCTTCCATCTTATTTTTTAGACTTCTAGCATTTGCATACAGGCATTTTAGAAGTTGCATTTTATTCATATTAATCTGGTTATCAGTTGATAGGGTAATTTGGAATCTTTCAGCTCTGTCTGCTCTGTACTTAAAGGCATCTGGGTTACTTTTATCTTTATTGGAACCTCCACATCAGGATGCCCTAACTTCCCTCTTTTGCTACCATGCACTTGGATGACTGTCGGTGCAATGAAGTTCATCAATTATTCCTTTCCTTCTTACTTCCTGAGACATCCTCCTGGTCTTCTGTCGCTTCATCAGTGCAAATAAGTTTTTAGGGCAGAAAACTGAGTCCCTCTCTCTATCCTCTCCCTCTCTGTGCAGTCTGGCAGCATGCACTACAACTCCCCTCCCCCCCAATACCCGCCTCTCCCCACACACATACATGGAACTCACATACAGTTTCTCTCAGTCCAAATCCCACTCAACCTCTCTGGAATAAGCTGGGACTCGGGTCCTTCCTCCATCTCTGCAATGGATCTTCCACCAGACTTACAAATGCCGCTGTGCCATACCCTCGCTTCCCTGGATCTGCAGCTCGGACACTTACTCCCTTCTTTTGGGACCTCCCCTTGTTCCTCACTCTTCCTTGCTTGTGTTAACCTGATTTGACTTAGGGTGCAAGGACTCATGAAGCCGAAAGGCAGGTTGTCCAAGCTGGAGCTCCTTTCTAGACTGTGAATCACCTCCTCTGATCCCATCGGCCTCTTCTGCCTGCTATCTTTCATCTGGGGGGATGCCTCCACTACCTGGCTTCCCAACTTCCTCCTATGAAAAAGAGCCAAGGACACCCCCCTTTCTCCTTCCTTCCTTCACTCTTTTATTTCCCTCCAATTTTAGGAAACTCACACTACTATACCGCCACTGATTAGAATTAAGTGGCATTACTCTGGAGAAAGGACCCCAAATTGTTTCATTCTTTAAAGAAAGGAATGTTCTGGCATCTTACTACATAAGTGGAGGAGTTGGGCAGTAGCCTGCTGACCGAGACCAGGGTTTGAATTCTGTTGGTACTCCTTGTGGTCTCAGGTAAAAAATGTAGAGTGCAAGCCTTCTTGGGCCAGAAAACTACACATTGCATCTGATTGTAGCGTACCTTGAACTACTAGATAGATGTGACCTAAATAAATGCACTCTGGAATTCGTTGCCGGAGGATATAGTAAAAGCTGTTAGTGTTGCTGGGTTTAAAAAAAGGTTGGACAAGTTCATGGAGGAAAAGTCCATAAACCATTATTAAAGAGGACCAGCAAAACCCACTGCTTACTCCTGGGACAAGCAGCTTAGAATCTGTCTACCTTTTGGGAAACTGACAGGTACTTGTGACCTGGATTGGCCACTGTTGGAAACAGGACACTAGGCTTGATGGACCTTTGGTTTGACCCACTGTGGCATATCTTATCTTCTTGTCTGAATACATTCTTAACTAAATACATTTCACTTGAACAGAGGAACTGAGAGTCTAGAGGTTTTCCCCAGGAAGTTTCCCTGCCTCCTGGACAGAATAGGAGATCAGCCCATTGAAGGGAGGGGACCCATCTTGAACTAACTATGGTCTGAGGAAAGAGGAAGGGAGAAACCCAAAAAGGAGAAACCCAAGGAGAAGTGATGTGACCAAGAAACATAGAAACATGTCAGCAGAAAAAAGACCACATGGCCTATCTAGTCTGTCCTTCCATATCAACTACAACAGTCCCCTTTTTTCCTTTAGAGATCCTCTGTGTTTGTCCCATGCTTTTTTGAATCCAGATACTGTCCTCATAGCTACCACCTCCACTGGGAAACTATTCCACGGATCCACCACTCTTTCCGTAAAGAGTTATTTCCGCATAGTATTAAAACAATTACGCCCACTAGTCCACCTGCATGACTTCCTGAGCATAATTCAAGCCATTATTACACCGCACTTCGACTTTGCTAATCTCACGCTACTAGGCACAACTAACCAAAACATAAAAAGGCTTCAACTGGCCCAAAATGCTGCAGCTAGAACCATAATGAAGGTACACCCTTTTGAGCACATATCACCCTATCTAGCTAAACTACACTGACTCCCAATTCAATGCAGAATAAACTATAAACTAATAATAACCACCTTCAAAGCTTTGAATAATACTGCCCCAGCTACTCTAAACAAACTACTCACTAAAGACACACCCCAATCTGCTCAGAGAAGAGGCAACGCCAATAAAATAAGGATTCCAAAAGAGTTCACAAAGACTAAAAAAACAACAAATAAAAAAGCTTTTTCCCATGCAGCCCCCATACTCTGGAACTCCCTACCTGATGAAATTAGAGCCTTAACTGATCTTAAAGAACTACGCAAAACATTAAAAACCCACCTATTTAGCTCCCACTACGGTCCACTTGCGAATTCCCAATACCAAAATGAAAAGGGATAATACATAACACATTGAGTCTAACTCCATAATGTCCCATGAAAACATGACCTTTAACACAGTTTATGATGCTTGTAAATAGCTACCTTGCTCGTTGAACTCAACTTCTGTTGACTGTACATAGTTGATTGTACATTGTTCCCCAAAGTTTATTTGTTAAAGTTAAGTTGTACATAATTCAAGCATGTTTAATGTAAAAACAGATATGTTATACTGTTTCTTTACCTGTTATATGTAAACCGCACCTGATCATTGGAAGGTAGCGGTATATAAGCGACTGTTAAATAAATAAATAAATAAAACAAATATTACTCCTGAGTCTTTCCTCTTTCACCCTCATCCCATGTCCCCTCATAGCAAATCTTGTTTTCAATCGAAAGAGGCTCTCCCCCTGTGCATTTATGCCACAGAGGTATTTAAACGTCTCAGTCATATCACCTCTATCCCGCCTTTCCTCTAAGGTGTACATATTAAGATCCTTCAGTCTGTCCTCATATGCTTTATAATGAAGACCACTAACCATTTTAGTAGCTGCCCTCTGCACCGACTCCATCCTGCTCACATCCTTTTGAAGGTGCAGTCTCCAGAATTGCACACTATACTCCAAAAGAGGTCGCACCAAAGACTTATACAGAAGCACTATCACCTCCTTTCTTCTGCTGAAGATGAAGTGTCTTAAGAGTTGAGAAGGGGCTTATGTGTTGGAGTGAATAGTGATGCCCATGAAAAAGGAAACAGCAACCTCTGAAGAGGGTAATAAGAGTAGTGACCAAAATTGGTAAACACTGTTTAAGACTTTGTCTGGAAACAATCAACTTTCTATCAAGCCTTGTGCTTCTTGTGTTCAGGTTTGGAGACCATATCTCCCAAAGGACATAAAAAGACTTGCAACGGTTCAGAAGAAGGTGACCAAAACGATTTGCAGCTTGCGCCAGAAGACATAAGAAATTCCATTCTGGGTCAGACCAAGATCCATCAAGACCAGTATCCTGTTTCCAATAGTGCCCAATCCAGGTCACAAGTACCTAGAAGGTTCCCAAAAAGGTACATAAGTTCCAAGGTATTTGTTCTGGGGGAAGCAGTGGATTTTCCAGGTCCTCAATGGTTTATGGGCCTTTCCTCCAGGAACTTGTCCAAACCTTTTTTGAACCTAGCTGCTCTACATCCTCCAGTAACAAATTCCAGAGTTTGATTATGAATTAAGTGAAAAAATATTTTATCTTATTAGTCTTAAATGGGTTACATTGTAACTTCATTATTGTCCCCTAGTCTTTCTACTTTTGAGTATATGCACTATGTTTACCCGTTCTACTCCATTCATTAATTTATAGACCTCTATCATACCTCTCCTCGGCCGTCTCTTTTCCAAATTGAAAAGCCTTAATTTTTTAAGCCTTTCCTCACAGGGGTATCTTTCCATCTGCTTTACCATTTTGGTGGTTCTTCTCTGTACCTTTTCTAATTCTGCTATGTATTTTTAAATATATGGCCACCAGAATTGCACACAATATTCAAGGTGCGGTCGCACCATGGAACGATACAGAGGCATTATAATATCCTTTATTTTATTCTCTTTTCCTTTCCTTATGGTACCTAACATTCTATTTGCTCTCTTGGCCACCGCTGCACACTGGGCAGAGGGTTTTAACATGTTATCCACGATGACACCTAAATCCTTTTCCAGGGTGGTGGATCCTAATGTGGAATCTTGCATCATGTAACCAGTGTTTAGATTGTTCTTTCATAGGTGCATAACTTTGCACATGTCCACAATAAATTTCACCTGCCATTTGGATGTCCAGTCTTCCAATTTATCGAAGTGCACTTGCAATTTTTCAAAATCCTCTTATGTTTTAAAACTTCAAAAAATGTTGTGTCATCTGCAAATTTAATCACCTCAATCGTTATTCCCATTTGCAGGTCAATTAACAATATGTTAAAAAGAAGTGGGTCCAGCACAGATCTCAGGAGTACTCCACTACTCACCTTTCTCCATTGAGAAAATTGGCCATTTAACCCTACTGTCTGCTTTCTATCTTTTAACCACTTCCTTATCCACATTAGTACATTTTATGTATTTATTTATTTGGCTGTGTTTCTATATTGCTTTTTGCCAGGTCAAAGCAGTGTACATTCAACAAAGAAACATCAATTACATAGAATGTGAACTTATTTACAATAAACTTAACTTATACACATTGAATGTGTGGAGTGGCGTATATGTATAAGGGAGTGTACGTTGTTTACTTGCTTAGGAACACAGTGGGCCTTGTGAGTCTCAGAGGATTAGTTTTTTCTTAACTATTTTCTTCATTTTATCATAGTCTCCCTTTTGAAAGTTAAAAGGTAGTACTGTGGATTTCATTGCTGTCCTCCTTCCATTTATTAAATCAAACGCGATCGTGCTATGATCACTATTGCCAAGTGGCCCCAACACCCTTATCTCTTGCACCAGATCTGGTGGAACCACTAAGGACTAGGTCCAAAATAGCTCCAGGAAGCAGTCATTTATTTCATCTAGAAAGTTTATCTCCCTAGCATGTCCTGCTGTGACATTGACCTAGTCGATACCAGGGTAATTGAAATTACCTATTATTACTGTGTTGTAACTTTTGTTAGCTTCCCTGATTTCTTTTAACATTTCATTATCCAGCTGTTCATTCTGGCTAGGTGGATGGTAGTACACCCCCACTGCCTTTGCCTTGAAGACCTAAATATGCATACCTAAATATGTACCCTTGAGTGAGGCCCTACGCCAACAAAAATTGTGGGCCCCCAGCAGGGGCGGCCCAAGGGGGGTGCGGGGCCTCATTTGCATAAGGGGCCTCATTTGCATAAATATTTGCGTAATGTTACCATATACTAACTTTTAGTAAACATGCCTCTTAATGAGTGTATGGATAAAAGAAAGACTAAAAGATTTCTACATTACTATAATCCAGTGCAACTGCCAGACACATTAGGAACTACTACAAACACTGCCCATTTAGAACCCATAGCAACCCGCCGTATCCTAACAGCACTACCAGGACTCACAAGCACCATACCCTACCTATCAAAAGGCAACACTGCAAATATTAAACCAATACATTTCAGAGAACAACAATACATGACCTACTGGGGAAAGAGAACAAGTGGCAATGTCAAATAGGAATTATATATAAACAGAAACACCTCAGCTCAGTTACACATGCAGAACATAGACCATCACCAAACAAGTAATCACAATTTAGAAACAAGAAGACAATAATTAAAACTGGGAATCCCAAAAGCCAAACTTGGAATGTACAACACTGTAGAAATAAAACTATACATTAATTTGCTCTTGTACTAAACAAAGCGCAGACGTTAATGATGCACATTTACCAGAGCTGACATATTCCAATTAATAAATTCAAAATAAAGAGATATTTTTCTACCTTTTGTGCATTTTTTCAGCTGCAATTGCTCCAGCCACTTTCTTCTGGTTTCTTCGTGTCTTCTGCTAACTCTCCAACGTCTGTCTGCTGTCCATTTGTCCTTTCTTCTCTCTTCTAGTTTTTTTTTTCCATTCTCTCTCTACATCTGCTTTAACATACTAATCTTTCTTCCTTTTGCTCTTTCCTCATTCCTATTTCATCCACTTAAATTTTACCCCCTCCATCCTCAATCCCCACTTACTCTCCCAATACCCGGCCAATTGTAGATTTTTTATCCCTCCCACACAAAATATTTTTCCCCTCTCCATTTTACTCTCCCAGCCCCATCCCATTCTAATCCTCCCCCAACCTCCGCGCCCTTCTAGTTCCAGCCTCACCCCGCATCCCTTCCCTTCTAGTCCCTGCATCAGCCCCTTTCCAGTCCTAGCCCCCCATCAGCCCATTTCCAGTCCTAGCAACCCCCCACCCCAATACCAGTCCTAGCCCCCCATCACCCCACTTACAGTCCTAACCCCCCCCATCACCCCATTTTCAGTTTAAGCCCCTCCTATAACCCATTACCAGTCCTAACCCCCCATCAGCCCACTTTCCAGTCCTAACCCCATCAACCCATTTCCAGTCAGTCCCCCATCGCCCATTGCCAGTCCTACCCCCCCCCAACAGCCCACAGTCCATTATCAGTCCTAACCCCATCAGCCCACCTCCAGTCTTAAAACCCCCCAGCCCATTTCCAGTCCTAGCCCCCCCCATAGCCCATTACCAGACAGCCCCCATCAGCCCACACAGCCCCATTACCCAGTCTTAACCCCCCCAAAGCCCCTTACCAGTTCTAACCCCCCCCAACAGCCCATTACCAGTCCTAACCCCATCAGCCCACCTCCAGTCTTACCCCCCCAGCCCTTTCCCAGTCCTAACACCCCCAGCCCCTTTCCAGTCCTAGCCCCCCCATAGCCCATTACCAGACAGCCCCCCATCAGCCACAGCCCATTACCAGTCTTAACCCCCCCCAAAGCCCATTACCAGTTCTAACCCCCCCCAACAGCCCACAGCCCATTACCAGGTCCTAACCTCATCAGCCCACCTCCAGCCTTAACCCCCCCAGCCCATTTCCAGTCCCAAGCCCCAGCCCCCCCCCAATAGCCCATTAACCAGTCCTACCCCCCCCCCCCCGTCGGCCCTAAAGTAAAATTTAATTTAAAAAAAAAAAACCTGCTGGCTGCCGCCGCGGGGCCCCCTCTGCTGCCGTGGCAGCATGGACTGACCCGCGGGGGCCTCCTCTGTGCAAGCTCGATCCGTCGGTCGGTTCCGTCCCCCCTCCCTCCCTCCCTCCGTGCAGACTGTGAGAGGCGCGAAGGGAGACGTCTCCCCTCGCGTCTCTGTTAAGCCCGCAGGGGCTGATGGGAAATTTTTCCCATCAGCCCCTGCGGGCTTAACAAAAGACGCGAAGGAGACAGTCTCCCTTCGCGTCTCTCACAGCCTGCACGGAGGGAGGGAGGGACGGATCGAGCTTGCAGAGGGGGCCGCCGCGGGTCAGTCCATGCTGCCGCGGCAGCAGAGGGGGCCCTGCGGCGGCAGCCAGTAGTTTTTTTTTTTTTTTTTTATTTTAAAAAAAAATTTAACTTGTTCCATTTTTGTGGGCCCTTGCCAGCTGTGGGCCCTATGCCATGGCGTACATGGCGTATAGGTAAATCCGGCCCTGCCTAGGGGAGAGGAGAGACAGGGGAGATATAATACAGACCTTTAAATACTTAGATTATTGATGAACAAACAAACCTTTTTCAAAGGGGAAGCTGTAAAACTAGAGGGCATAACAAGAAGTTGCAAGGGGGCAAACTTAAAAGCAACATCATGAAATTCTTTTTCACTGAAAGGGTGGTGGATGCTTGGAATGCTCCCCTCTCTCGATGGAGGCGGTGGGAGCAAATAGAGTGATGAAATTCAAAATGGCATGGGGCAGACACAGTGGATCCCTTTGTAGCAAAAAGATAACATCAAAATAAACTTAACTATTTTTATACTTCAAGAAACAGAGGGGGCTGACCTGCATTGAGTGGCGGTTACACCTACTCTAGCCACCTTACTGGGCAGACTAGATAGACCATACTTGTCTTTATTTGCCGTCATGTGTCATATGTCACTATGTTACTCAGTAAAGTGGAGTTTCCATGACATACCGTTGTGTGCTGTTGATCTGTCCTTTTAAGACCGACGAGAGGCAGAGTGAGTGAATTAGAGTGCCAACCACTGAGTGAGTGTTGTGGAAGGGCCGTGGAAAAAGAATCTCCCTCACTCACTGTCTGGACCTGATACAATGCAAGCAATTCATCACAACCAACACTACAGTTTATTTCATATATTTATTTACAGGCTCATCTCTGCTATTTGTGCCCCTTCACTCCGGCCTCGAACTTCCCCGCCGGTTGTATGGTGAAGTTAGATGGGACGGGAAAGGGGAGGATCGGGTGCGGCATTAGGGCGGGCAGTGGGCGGTCGCAAGCCCCAGACGTACAGGGCCGATTCCGAGGTGGAATAACTTCCCTGATTCGGCAGGATCAGTGGGCCCGGGGCTGGGAAGGGGTGGCAGAGGGCATTCCCTGAAGCCCGACCCTGGCCCTGGGAGGCCAGATAGGGGGGTCAGGCTGTGGGGAATTAGCTTCAGGAGCCAGCGGCCAGGGATTGTGGCTTTTAAATGGAGCCATGGTGCCATGGCAACCAGACTCCATGGCGCCACAGCTCCATTTAAAAGCCCTGACTGAGTTAGTCGGGCAAGGCCTGTTCGTGCAGGCCTGGCTGAATCACATTCCCAGCCTGCACATACAGGCCTGATCGCGATTCTGATCCTGCAGGGCTAGACGTGGTCTTGGGCAAGCCACTTAACCCTCCATAGCCCATGTTCCCTGTAAAATAGTTATCTCCATGTTATAATGCCCTGTTCAATGTAATTTCAGTTTGTTCAATGTAAACCGCACTGATGCAGAATAGCACGGTATATAAGAGAATGTAAATAAATAAATAAAATAAATAAATAAATAAATCACCCACTTTACGTCCATTTCAGACTGGGCATACAGAGGGCATGTACATCCAGGACGGAATCAGACCTTTAGGATTTAGCTGCTGACCTTTTGGTAGTATATCAAGAGTTTTTATAATGCATTTTTGCTTCCACTGCAAGCTTTTTTTCAAATTCTCTCTTTGCCTTCCTTATCAGTGCCTTGCATCTAGCTTTCCAGCGCTTATGTTGTTTCCCGTTTTTGTCATTTGGCTCCTTTTTCCATTTCCTGAAAGATTCTTTTTTGGCTACAAAAGCCTCTCTGACCTCCCCTTTAAACCATGCTGGCAGTTTTTTGGCCTTCCATCCACCTTTTTTAAAGCATGGAATATATGTGGTCTGGGCTTCCAAGATAGTATTTTTAAATAATGCTCATGCTTGATTTAAACCTTTAACCTTTGCAACTGCTCCTTTCAGGTACAGTAGGTATTCCCCTCTCCCCAGAAGGCTTACACTCTAAGTTTGGACCTGCGGCAAGGAGAGTTAAGTGACTTAAGATCACAAGAAGCAATGGGATATAAACCTTGGTGTCTCTGGTTTTACGAATTTTCACAAAGGTTATTTTTTTAGCTTATTTTAGGTTGAAGACTTCTGAGAGGATGTTGGAAACTTCTGGGCCTTCCTCTGCCAATTTAAACTTCATCTTTTCGAACAGCTTATATTTCAATTTCTATAATTTGGGAACTGCTTCTCGTGTGAATGCTCTTTTGAAACTGAAGTTTTCAGATTGCAGAACGCAGCAAAATATAATGCTCGTTCAAGAAGAGAGGGCAAGAGAAGTTGTCACTAGAAAGATGGCAATAGGCCCACCGAGGCCTAGATTTCCTGTCAAGCCTTATCTGCAGGATATTACCTTGCCCAAACCCTCTGTTTTTGAAACATAATTTTACAATTTAATTTTTGGTTTTAGCGCTCAGGGTTCATTAGAGTTTCTTCTCTGAATTCCCAGGAGTTATATTATTTTGGCTCCAAATGGTAAAACAATTTTCATTTGGTTCCAAAATGTGATGGCTTAGTTTGTTTTAAAGGCCAAAGATATATTTTTTTTCTCGTTAAGAAAAAATCAAACAACAAGTACTGAAAGTAAAGCTGTTCCCGCCTCATCACAGGCAGGGACTTGGTTCACAGGGGATATGGTGAAACCTTAATATGGAGCATCCTGGGCCTTGCCCCTGTTGTGTCAAAACAGGATGTCTCTATTTTTAGAAAACTCACACTGATGAAATATTAAACATGAAGTTACTATATTCGGATGATGAGAATTTTGCAGTTATCTGCATTGCTGTAGGAGAAAAAACTCCAAGTGAAATCCCAAGACACCGGGAGCAGATAAGGAAGACACAGAGAAGAAGGAGATAGAAACAGACAATTATTACCGGAGGCACATAAAGACTGACAATACTGCAGAAGGGATTTTTTTAATATTAAAGATAAACAGAATGGTTTGAAATCAACAAAGGTGTAAGACAAGGCTGCATACTTTCCCCCTAGCTGTTTAATTTATATGCAGAACAAATCATCAGAGAAGCAGGACTGTATGAAGACAACAGAGGTATGAAGATTGGTGGAAGAATCATCAACAACCTTCGCTAGGCTGATGGTACCACATTACTGGCTGAAAGTGAAGACGATCTGAAACATTTGCATCTCAAGATCAAGGAACATAGTCTTGAAATGGGCCTGCACCTTAATCTAAAGAAGACAAAGATCCTGACAGCTGGCAAAATCAATAAGTTCATCATTGATGGAGAAGAAATTGAAATAGTGGACAACGTTAACCTACTTGGATCAACAATCAATAAAGAAAAGACAAGATTCAAATTGTCCATGACATGGTATCTGCAATAACATCTTATGGATGTAAAAATTGGACAGTGAAAAATGTAGACAGGAAGAAAATCGATGCCTTTGGATTATGGTGCTGGCAACCAATACTGTGTATACCGTGGACTGCCCGAAGAATAAACCAATCAGTACTAGAGGAGATCAAACCTAAGCTTTCTTTAGAAGCTCAGATGACAAGACTTCGACTTTCATACTTTGGACACATCATGCGAAGAGAGAGATCATTAGAGAAAGACATCATGCTTGGCAAGGTAGAAGGTCAACGCAAAAGAGGAAGGCCGGCAATGAGATGGATCGATACAATAACAGCAGCTATGGACACCACTCTATCAACAATGAGCCGCCTGACTGAAGACCGAGTACAGTTTAAGACAGCACAACGCCCTGAGTGAGCCAGATCTCGTCTGATTTTGGAAGCTAAGCAGGGTCAGGCCTGTTTAATACCATACAAATGATAAGTAGTAGTAGTGGTGGAAGTACTTGAATAGGCTTGCATAGGAGTCCATCTTGCAAAACCAGGTGCTATAGACATCCTGCACAGAAGAAAGGCCTGACACTCTACACTCAGTTGCACCTTGCCAAGAAAACCCAGCAGATACTCACAGGGTCACTAGGGGTCAGCATCAACTTGATGGCTCACAACAGCAACATTTTATTTGGGCTTACGTGTAGGCCCGACCTGGAAGATGGCAGCAGAATGTAAAGGTTCCCGCCATCCTGCCCCCATCCCCTGTCTCCTTCCCCAGCTTCATGAACTATTCTCAGACCTGGATCCTGCTGCGGTCCCTAGTCCTGATGGTAGAAATGTCAAGGATGAACCATCCCCGGAGAGTGACACTGAAGGATTTACCGCCCCAGAGAGTGACATTAAAGGACAAAAAGCGAGATTTTTCAAATGGTGGGTCCAGGGTATAAATCTAGAAAGATTTACATATAGTATCACTTTGCAAATGAAAGAAGCAACATAAAATGATATTTGCTTTTCTCTGGTGCCTCTGGAAGGATATAGATACAATGGAGGCAATACGAGAGAATTTTCAAAGAAATTCACCCAGGTAACAAAGCAGTTACCCAGGGAAACTACTCAGCTAAAAACTGCCATCCACTTGGTGGCTAAAAGTCTGCACACAAGTTTCTCCTAGGACAAGCAGGATGAGTCAGCCACACTTGGTGACGTCATCCGATGGCGCCGAGACGGAAGTACTCTCCATAGCTCAGAAGGGCTTTTCGCCCTTCTGAGCATGAGCCAACTGGCCCCACCCCCTGCCCGCCCCTAGCTTGCCAGTTTTCGGTTCGTCCGCCTTGCCAGCAAGATGGACTTTTCTACTCTCCACCAAATCTAACAATTAAGAAATTCTCTTAGCCATTAATGTTTCCTAATCTCTTTTTCAGAGCGGTTCCTGCTCCCAGTCTCAGCAGCTTTCCCAGGACGGAAATAAGGCTGGAAAGAAGCAAGAAGCACCCAGGCAGCAGCTACCCAAGGCAGCCCAGGACGTGCCGATTAGGCCTCCGTTCCCGGCTAGCACTCTACCTCGCTCTTTCCGATGGCAGAAGGACCACCAGAGCGAAGGGAAGAAACTTGCGGAAGGTAGCGGCAGCCCGGGACGTGCCTAAGGCCCCCGTCCCCGGCCAGCCTCCTGGGTCCTTCCGGTATGGCTGCAGTTCACCTCGGTGGCTCTTTCAGAAGAGATGGCTGGGATCCCCGTGCCGGCCGGCTGTGCGCTTGCAACCCGGAGTGAGAAATCAGCACAAGAATCTTGCCTTCACTCTAGGGTTTGGAGTGCAGGACCTACCTCCAGCTGTAAGCTGTGACTGTGAGAGATGAAGCTGGTGAGCTTACGTGGGTTGTGGAACACTACCGCTGCAACCCTGCCGCGTGAGATGTGCCCCTGGGGCTCCCATCCCCGTCATGCCGCAAGTGTCTTCCACCTCCTGAAGCCGTCTATCCTGGATGTGCTGGGCTGATTACGGGGAGGCTCTTCTCGCACTGCACGGGCTGCCCCCGGGCCTCCCTCCCGCTGCGAGACTCCCTGCTCTACACTCCTATCGGCCACGAGGTAACGACCAGGCTCCCGGGCGGCGGTACAGGGAAAAGGGACAGAGCAAAGGGAGGGAGTACACAGGAAAGTGTGCTCAGATTTCTTCCTACTGGACATGGAAGAGTAGCCTAAGGTTAGAGCACTGGCTTGGACACCAAGAGACCAAGGTTTGATTCCCACTAGCACTCCTTGTGGCTTTGAGGACAAGTCACTTAATCCTCCATTGCGGCAGAAAAATCTGAGTTCAATGTCCCTGTTTAAAGTTACAATACAAATTGCTTTGACTGATAAACTGCTATAAAAAAAACCTGTTAAGTAAATAAGAGCCACTTGGCTTTTCTATTTTTAGTCTTGCCTCTCATGATAGTGGGCGATCAGGATCAGTGCCCTGGCCCTGGGGCTCTAATGAATGCGCAAAGGGGGGGTCAATGAGTGTGAGAGTGAGAAAACCTTCAAATGAGTGTGACACACTCCTAATGAGCGAGACTCGGCATCTCTGAGGTGGGAAATTAAAAGAGGGAGAACTGGAAGGAGACAGGGATAGGTGAGAGCAGGAGCTAAGGTGAGAGAAAGGTCAGTGTCCGTCTGCCGACACGTTAGAAGTAGCCCCTGGGCACTGCGAGCCCAGAAAGGTTCCTGAATCTGAAAGGGAGCCAGAGGTAGGGGGAGGAGTGTGGTGGTGTCTGCAATTTCCTCCTACCATCTTGCCATTCTTGGAAATAGCCCAGAGTTTTACACTAGCTGAGCTGATGTTGACTTTTCTTCTAAAATAGCTCTAAGAAACTGGTCTTATTCAGCACTTGTGTGGAAAGAGTTATAGATAGTTTTAGCCTCTACAGATTTCGATAAATGTAATCTGCCGCCTCCAGTCCCTGTCAAGTGACCTAATTCCTGCCAATAACGTAATATCAAAATAACACATTTCATGACCGCAGATAAGGACCAAACGGCTCATTCAATCTGCGCTGCTGAGTCTCTTCTAGTCTTGTATCTTTGAGGGTGGATAATACATATCCTTTTCATAGCGTCCACGGGACTATTTGCTGTATTTTGCTCACGCCTTTCAAAAATTTGTAGTAAACCACTCCGTATGTTTCCTTACAAAGGGCGGTATATCAAACCCAATAAACTATACAGTGGGGATAGTCAGGTAACTATGTCCCTGTCCCAAAGAATTTACAATCTAATGGGTCAATATTCAGTTCTTGCAATCAGCAGGTTTTTTTCAAAGCTGGTTGCAGCATTTTAAAACAAAAATCTGTACATTCGAGGCCGCTATCTAGTACTGCATATATGGATTCACTGCTAACTGCTGCTAGCAAGAGATATACGTCAATATTTGATCACTGTGTCTATAGTTAAGCAGTTTAACAGAGAACGTTTTTTTGCAGGCCTAAATGAAACCACTTCGATGTAGGGATAGTGGCTGAATAATGTTCTGTCCCAGCACTATCCGGATTGCGCCAATGTGGTTACAGAGACTTTTGCTGGCACTATCCACATCGCAGCCCTGAAAATGCACAAATAGCAGAGTTACGCATTTAG
The DNA here is from genome assembly GCA_033557465.1 of Ichthyophis bannanicus. NCBI lineage: Eukaryota > Metazoa > Chordata > Amphibia > Gymnophiona > Ichthyophiidae > Ichthyophis > Ichthyophis bannanicus. The sequence goes on along the minus strand of CM066051.1, from coordinate 79,099,360 downwards.
CAGGCAGCCACTAAAAGCGTCATTTTTTAACAGGCTCTATAGGTTGAGAGGACAAGTGGCCCATTTTATAAAGATACACAAGGTACTTAAGTACCTTACAAAATCCTAGTTAAAATTCTGCAGGAACCATGGCTAGATGCAGGTGTATATGGCCTACGGTTGATTATACATTCTGTACTGTCCTTCAAACAAAATACAAGAGCAGTTTACCATACTAACGTTACGCGCAGAAAACGAGGGAAGCTTCTGAACCGCTGCGTGCCTCAAGTGCAGCCTGTCTCGCTCTGACGCAAACAGAAAGTCTGCATCAGAGGGGCGGAGCCAGCTGCACTTTCAAAGCGCAATGCGCAAGGGTTCAGAAGCTTCCCTCTGAACTGCGCTTTGGCCTATAGATTAAAAGATGTTTCATTCCAGGCTTGCTTAACTCCCTTTTGACATTAAAAATATAATTTCTGTCTCCCTCCCATTCTCTGTCCCCAGCCCTGTGGAATTTCTCATCTGAGGGGGCGGTGACTCTCTGCCTCCATCTACAAGAGGAAGCAACTTGCAGGCGCTGAGACTATTAGGTAATGAGCCCTTGCCTTAGCTCTCGGCCACAGATCCGTGGTGGAGAAAAGTCTCAACATAGCACCAAGGAGAAGTGGTAGAGGAAGTAGGAACCCTGATCAAGTTTCACATCCAGTAGAAGACCTCGCTCTAGAATTTGATTGTTTCCCCTGACCAGCCCTTGATGGGCCAATATGTATCTTCAGGAGAGAATTCCAGTCTCTTATTTGGCAATGGCTGCCTTGGGATTGCACGGCACTGGGACATCTATTACAAGGGCTGCAGAAACTCAGGGTGTGAGGCAGAACAAATAGATGCCGGAGAGGTTTTCAAAGGCCTCAGTACTGCAACGTAGTAATGGCAGCCAGAGCTGGGGATGTGTTTGATAGGAACCTGGCCAAGTAGTGATCCCCCAGGGTCTGATTTTTAGTGTGTGACAGGGACCCAGAGCTAGGCAGCTACCTAAGGTGGCAGACCTCTGTGGGTGGCTTCAGCACACATGGCCTGCCGCTTCTGACCTCCCCTCAGACAGGAAATTGTGTTGGAGGGGGGGGGGGGGTCAGAAGCAGCAGCCCATGTCTCCGAAGCATATGGCCTGCTGCTGCTGTCATCACCACCACTGCACTAACCCACTCCATCCCTTCCCCCATGAACCCCACCAACAGAATCAGCGGCAGCAGAGGATAGCTTTGTGGCTCAGAAGGGGGGGCAGCATGGCCGTGGCTTCTGCCTGGGGCGGCAGAAATCCTGGGGCCAGCCCTGCAGGGACCCTGGTCAGTTCAGGCGGGTATCCAAAGCATCCTCTAAGAAACTAGAATGGGAAGATGCAAGATGGAGAAAGCTATTTCCCAAGATCAACTTCCTCTTCCATAAAACATTTTGGCTCTTTCACTTTGACTGTGAGAAAACCTGCCTCGTGATCACACAATAAGTCATTCTATAAGAATAAGACTTCTGAGCAACAAAGTCAAATAACATGCTGTACTTTCAGAGAACGGACTACTGCAGAACGGCAGTGAATGGGGACAGTCAGACTGTGCTTTTTTCTGCCCATGGGGTTACTGGGCTTTGGATAAACTCGGCAGGGCCCTCACCCACCCCCTGGCTCAGGTGATTCCGTCTCTCTCCTCCCTATGCTTGCCTCTGTTTACTCCCCTGAGGGGTGTTTGCTTCTCTGGGAAATCCGACTGTTGAAATCAAGGAAAGTTCCTGACAAGCTAGGACTCAGCTGGGGAAATTACACGCCGCCAACGGCTGGAATTCCTGCAGGAGAGCACATGTGTTCAGCATCTGACGGACAGTCGTATCATTGCAGGACAGGGTAAATAAGGGCTCCTGTCACATATGGAGGGGACTGGTCACACCAATTACAGTTACATGTTGTTCTCTAACACACACACAAACATGCAGGCAGTAATTGGAGCGACTGGTTCCTATTTCACACACGTGAGTGCACGGGCACACGCACGTTATTAATTAGTTGCTGCCTTCTGTCACCCATGTCAGTAATTACAACTACCAGACCTCATGCAGCATATCTCTCCCGCACACACACACGTGTACACATGTGCCATGGGTTCAGTCACCAGCTCTTGTGTTACACATACATGCAGACGTGTCATTCGTTACAGTTAAGGCTCCTGTCTCTCATACACTTACACATATGTGTCACTATTTACAGATATGGACTTCTGTCTCCCACACACACATACACACCCCCACACACTACTTGGTTACCATCCCCTGTCACACACGCACACATCTATTACTAATTAAAGACACATGTTCCTGTGACAGGTCAACATACACATGTGTCGCTAATTCAGAGCCAGTGCAAGGATATGAGACGCCTTCGGCAAAACGTTCTTCTGGCACCTCCCCTGCTGTTATCACCTGCCACCACTCATCTTCCTAATGACCACAGCTCAACATCAATTTCCCCGTGGCCGGCACACATGGGAAAAACTGCTTAAGAGTGCACCAGACTCCTCTGCCCTGCGGAGTCAGTCTCCCGAGATGATGGCCGCGGTGCTCATTTGCCACCTCCAGAATGTTTGCGCTCTAGGTGACTGCCTAATTTGCCTAATGGAAGCACCAGCCCTGCGCTAATTAGTTACCAGCTCCTGTCTCTTTCTCACACATGCACAAACACACTCACATGTCACAAGTTACAGTTACCAGCTCGCACATATATGCAGACATGCACATGTCACATACATGCACACACATATATGCACATGTCACTACAGCCACAAACTCTGACCACACACACACACACACCATATCACAGACTCATAAAAACATGTGTCAGTAGTTAGAGTTACCAGCTTCTGTTACACATGGATCCCTTTACAGCAACAAGATAAAATCAAAATGGCACTCATCGCCATTCTTCTGCCCTGCAGCAGCTCTCCCTGTCTGGAATTGAGCAACCAGGGCCGCTTGACCAGCCGTTCCCGCTCATCGCCGCCCAATAGGGGCTCAAGCCGCCACACTTAAAAGGAGTGCCATCCGGCGCACCCGCATCCGGCAGGCCTGCGCCTGAGGGCCTCGCCAGAGGGCCCTTTGGTGTGGCCCTTGGGCGGAGGCCAAACCGGAGGCCCATACCACCAACGGAGTCAAAGAAGTCACCAGAAACAAAACCTTAATCCTACCAAGATTAAACGCAAGTAAAAACTTCACACACTACCTGGATCAAAGAGTGTAGAACACTAAGTCTCCACTACAGACCTGACCCTAGAGGGAACAGTTAGTATGTGCATGCCTGTTTAGCTGCCTGTATACATACCAGATAGTGTGCCTGTATAGCTGCCTGTATTCACACCTGATAGCGTGACTATTTACTTGATCATACTCATACCAGATAGAGTGCCTGTTTTACCTGCTTTAGTAGATCCGATAGACCACCTGCCTACTCTCGAACAGATAACGCCCCGCTTCAACCAAGGCACGGTAGGAGCAGCCAAGATGATGCACCCATTTATAACAATAGCCAGTATCTACCTCCTCACTGGGCTACCCATTGGATCATATGCCCTTAACCCAGGCTCCAATTTTATACCAATACTACGGAGCGATGGGAAGAGATGGACAGGAAATCCTCACCACTCCTCAACAGAAGCCAATCACAAACTCCACCCCCACTTGTTGCACATCCCATACAACACACCAAAAAGACCCACATCAAGAAACACCAGCACCAGCGTTTGCTGAAGTGTGCTCTCATCAATGCCCGATCATTCCGCACAAAATGGCCAGTGGTCACTGATCTGATAACCCTCCATGACCTGGACATCCTAATGATCACAGAGACATGGCTATCCTACTACGACAACGTCCTTCTTAACCAGATGTTACCCAACAATTTCTCACTCCGCACCTGCCACAGAGCCAACCAGAGAGGGGGGGGAGCACTCATCCTCGCAAAAACCGAACTACATTTTCAACTGATCAATGCCACTTGGACACAGTCACCATAGCGAACAATCATTGCACAATAAATCTACTCTACAGAGCACCAGCATCATCACCGGATGACCTCTCAACAATAATTGACCTCGCCTGCAGCACAAATAATCCACAATCCCCAAACTGGCTGCTAGGCGACTTCAACCTACCCACTCTACAAGATTCCCAAGCCACAGCCTTCCTTGAAGCACTTGACGAGCTGGGATACAAACAACTAATCAACGTATATAGACACTACACTTTGTTAGTTAATTGTTTTAACACGGTTCTAGTTTAAACTCACTTTGTTTAATTTACGATATTTTAAGATGTTCTATGTAAAATTAAGATGTTCTATGTAAAACAAACTTCGCTTTGTTGACTGTTGTTATTTGTACACCGCAACTGATCTCTGGAAGATGCGGTATAAAAATGAGTGTTAAATAAAAAATAACACACCTACACACGTGAGAGGAAACAATTTGGATCTGATCTTTGCCCCACAAACAGCTGTGGAAGCGACTCATGACCTCGCGCTATCAATAACACCTGTACCCTGGTCCGACCACAGCTTGATTAGATTCCAAATACCCACCCACCATCACGATCAGAACATCAACAGAGCTACTGCCTTTCCCAAAACACCAGCGAGACGTTTTCGACCATTCGTCAAAGAAGAAATACTGGAGAAAGTCCTTCCACTCCTCAACACAGCCCCTGGCCTAGACGAAATGATATCCAGCTGGGACAACAGCCTCAACTTCATCTCCCAGCCCCCAGCCACAAACAAAAAGCCAAGGAGACGAGAGCACGCAGCATGGTACTCCAATGAACTGCGATCATCACTCCTCCGCCTGCGCAAGCTTGAGAGACGATGGTGCCGATCAGCGCATACAGCTTCCACCTAAAAAAGCATCGTGAAGAGATAATGGAGAGAAGAAAGCAATTCCAAACAGACCTCCTGAAGCGCTCAATAAGTAAGCCACACGACCTCTTCAATATAGTAAAGACATTAACAAGGGAACCAGCACCAGACCAACCATACATGCCGCAACCACAGGCTTATGCAGACTACCTACAATCAAAAATGCTCCAGATAGACAAAAGCACAAACCCCACAGGACACACCCCAGTACACAAGCCACCGCACCCATCACTACTGACCAAATTCACCACCATATCAAACAGAGAGATTGAGAACACCATCGCCTCCATCAACACCAACACCGCACCCAATGACCCCTATCCAGCGTTCTGGATAAGAGAACTCCGTTGCAATCTAAGCCAGTTCCTGAACAAAATCTTGGATCAATCCTTCTCAATGGGATCCTTTCCACAAAGGTTGAAGTACACCTCCATCAGGCTGCTGCTGAAAAGCAACAAACTGGACCCACTAAAAGTTGAATCCTACAGACCGATCTCAAGCATCCAACTGCTCGCTAAAATAATCGAAAAGCTAGTCCAATGCCAAATCCAACAGCACATCGAAACTGAAGCCCCTCTGGACCCAGCCCAGCACGGTTTCAGGGAAGCACAGGGCGTTGAAACCCTCCTCACCACCCTCTTTAATACCATAATCTCAGGAATCGATAACATTAGACAAGGATTTGCCCTTATCTTCATGGATATTGCAGCGGCTTTTGACTCCGTGAGCCATGGAGCGTCTCGATGAAAAGGGAATACAGGGCACAGCCCTAAGCTGGTGGAAATCCTACCTGTCCAACAGATGGCAACACGTGAGGACCGGCACCACAACCTCGGAACCGTTTCTACAAAAACAAGGCGTGCCACAGGGGTCCTCATTATCGGCATTAATGTTTAATATATACATGCAGCCCATCTGTGCACTGATCTGATCATTCAACGTCGCCTGCCTAGCGTACGCAGATGATGTTCTACTATACATGCCATTTGCAACAGACCAGCCAGACGTCTCCCCACTAACAAGCTGTTTCGACGCAGTTGCGGACTGGCTCCATACGCAAAACCTCCAAATCAACCATAGCAAGACAGACGTCCTCTTCATTATGAGGAACCAAGATTCCACCCCCCCCCCCTCACTAAAAGTGAAGAACGCAGAGCTAATAGACAAACCTATAATCTGATACCTAGGTATCACTTTGGACCAATGGCTGGATATGAAAACTCACATAAGAAACACAGTAAAGACAGTATACCATAAAATATGAACTCTACAACATCTATGACCATTACTTGACCCCACTGACTTTCGAACAATCTATCAAGCTCTAGTAATCCCACACTTCAATTACGCTAACGCAATCCTATATGGACTCCCGCAAGCAGCGCTAAACCCACTCCAGCTTGCAATGAATTCAGCCGGAAGAGTTCTATACGGAGTATCAAGGACGGACCAAATTACACCAATCCTGAAGAAACTCCACTGGTTACCTATACATGCCAGACTTCATTACAAGATCCTAGTAATGACATTCAAGGCCTTAAACAATCAACCTCCCACATCCATCACTGAGTTAATACACCTTACACCCCCTAACAAACTCAGAAGATCCACAACGGCGAACACCCTGATAATCCCAAAAGAAACAACGAAATGCACAAAGGCAACATCTAACAGGGCCTTCATGATCTATGCTCCTAGAGTTTGGAATGCCCTCCCCACAGCCATACGAGTCATCACTAACCTGACCCAATTCAGGAAGGCACTGAAACATCACTTGTTCTTACGACACTACCCAGAATCCAGCGGCAAAAACCAGACTGCAAACACTCTCACCAGTCACCTCAACCCTCCTAGCAACACACCCAACAGGCAAAGGGGCAGCCAGCCCCATCTGTCCATTCCTGAGTAGACTACAGTTGTAAAGTATAGTCATTAATGTAAATAAATTGTAGAAAGTTCAGTTTTTAGTCCCCGTTTATTGTAAATACAATGCAGCACGGCTGCTTTGTATAAGGTTCTGTTGAATGTACACCACACTGATTTGAATAGAGCGGTATAGAAGAGACGTTAAATAAATAAATAAAATAAACTTAACTATCTAATTTCTCAACAAACAGGGGTGTCCTACACAGAGCGGTGGGTTCACCCCTAAACAAAGACATGGGGAGGGGTGACCTGCACGGAAAAGCAGGTGCACCTACTCTTGCCATCTTACTGGGCAGACTAGATGGACCAAATTGGTCTTTATCTCCCGTCATTTACTATGTTACTATGTCATGTTTTACTGTGACTGTATCATGTCTCTCACAGAAACGCCAGCATAGCGTCATTTATTTATTTATTTATTTACATTCTCTTATATACCGTGCTATTCTGCATCAGTGCGGTTTACATTGAACAAACTGAAATTACATTGAACAGGGCATTATAACCTGGAGATAACTATTTTTACAGGGAACATTATTTGCAGTTGCTGGCTTTTATTACACACACACAAACAGATCACTAGTTACAGTCACCAGCTCATACCTGGCATGCACACTAGATAATCTCCCAGCTCCTGTCATACAAACATATACAGATGTCACTGGTTAGCAGTAATGGCTTTTATCGCACATACATACACACATACGTCACTAGTTACACTTAGCAGCTCCTCTCTCACATGCACATGCACGGACATACGTGTCATGTGTTAGAATTACCAGCTCCTTTCTTACACAGACACACATACATGCGTGTCCCCAGTTACAGATGCCAGCTTTTACCTCTCACATACACTTAAGTGTACTCCTATACACATGTCACAAGATACGCCGCCTGTCTCTCTCTCGCATACAGCACTAATAACTTCCAGTATCACTCTGATGCCACATACCAGGGGCAGTTTGTGGAAAGAGGGAATCTGTTTCTTCCTGCTGCCCCCTGCTGGTGAAGGAAAAATCTCCATGCTGCAGTCACAGTTGCAGTCACAGCAGAGGTGCGACTGAAACACTGATTTATGATAGTTACCATAACAAAATCCTTCCGATTCAACCTTCCTCTCTCCCAGTGCATGAACAGACCTTACCCGATTTCTGTTTCAGAGCAGTGTTCAAAATATCACCTGTCTCTTTCTGTGTTTTGTTGAGTTCTCTTATTTTATTCTTGTTATTCATCCACTTCCAGAAACAACATCACATTTTCGTAATTACAGATAAAATAGCACTGTGTCATAAGACTGAAAATCTGGTCAAATTGAGAATTTAGGCTTAATCAGTTTTCCCAGGCGTACTAACGTTTCAGAGGGTGATGCCTTTTTGAAAGCAGTTGCAAAATATCATGGCTAATCTGGAAACTTCCTTACTGCCTTTATTAAGAGCATATCGTGTGCCCAATAAGTCTGCTTCTAGGAACATGGCAAAAGAACCAAGGCACAATGCTTCGGGCATCCTATTTTGGATCAGGAAGATGATACATACATTTCAACCAACTTGAATATTCTTTTAGTGTTAATCCCTGAATCTCCAGGAAAAACCACATCATCAAGATTCTTAAATTTTGTCTTACCTAAAAACGATGCTAAATTTCTAGCCCTTCTCGTTAGAATATCTCTAGGGAATCCAACTGAGGAGACGTGATTTTCTGGCCAGGAGGGTTTGGCAATGGGCACTGGCTTTTTCCCCCCCTAAATTACCCTGCCAAATTCAGGGCTGTATATGTCCGGAAAGCCTTTCTGTTCTTTAGCCAAAATCAGTATTCAGAGCTTTTGAAAACCCATTGACAACAACCATTAGAAGCAGTCTCTGTTGGAAAATTAATGAATTTTCTTTCCTTTAAGATATTTCATCTCTTAATATTTGAATTGCTTTGTTCCGTGGTATTTGTTTTATTTTCCTTGAATTGAATAGTTCGGCCTTAGAAGTCAGGTCAGTCTATCCTTCAATATGTAGTGTCTAATGCTCTCGTTTTTCGATTCTTTTCTTTTCCCCCTTGGCTCCGCTAACAGTGAGTTCACTGAGAATCGATGATTTAGTCCATTAATTCAACCTAGGATGGTTTCCTTGTATGCAAATCTCTCCCATGTATGTTCATTGTGGATATCCTGAAAATCAGACTGGCTGGGTTTGCCCCCAGGACTGGAGTGAGATCGGGACATGCACAGTTCCATGAGTATTTTACAAGAAGCTCTGCTGACTGCAGAGCCTTTTGGAACATACGTAGAAGGATGTCAGGGATCAGTACTATACGAAGCACTATGCGAGCGGTGCAGCCACACAGGGCACAATGGCTTAGGGGGCACATTTTGGCTGCCTGCTGTTGGCCTGCCGCCATCAATTTTTGTTCTCTCAGCAGCGGCAGGGCAACAACAGGCAGCCAAAATGCGCCCCCTAAGCCTTTCTGCAGATCTGATCCTTCCCTCCTCTGATGGACTGTCAGAGCAGGGAGGGAGCAGATCTGCTTAAAGATCGGCAGCAACAGAGCAGGGCAGACCTGCGACTTGCACATTGAGTGTGCGCCACCCCTCCTCCCCATACGTCTGTCCAGCCGGCGCCGCTGTGGAGAAAACAGAGGACTGCCGCAGCAGGGCAAGAGCAGAGAGCGGCTGGACAGAGGTATGTGGAGGCAGAGGAGGGAGGCATCGCGCCCAAAGTGCAAGCTGCACAGGGTGTGATTCTGACTCAGTATGGCCCTGGTCAGGAACGAGACAAATTTTACAGAACTGGCATCCAGGAATAGCCAGTAAGGAGCTGAACGAAAGAACTTTTTTTTTTTTTTTTAATTTCGAGGTGGTTTTAAGTACCATTGGTAAGCACAATGGCCCCTTCAATCACGAGTGCAAAGCCCCAGGTCCAAACGAGCAGCCTCAGAGCAGCTGTAAATGCTGACGGCCATGTTTGTTAAAGTATGCTCACATTGCCATTGTAAAATCTGAAATACATGTATACTTGTCTGGCCCACCCAAAACATGCACCCTTGGAAACTATGCATGCCGCAGCTTTCATGCATGTACATAGCTATTTGGACATGTGAAAGCCTTCTAAACTGACCTCCTATGATGACAATTTTTCAAAAATGCAAAAATTGAGCAAATGGTTGAAGAATATGACAAATAAATAAAATATATAAATAACTATAAAAGTCCAACTGGATGCAGCTCGAAGATGGAATTTATTTGCATTGTGAGACTCGAAGATGGCTTTTGACAGTTAGGCGTGCTTTTCTTCCGTGAATAAAGCAGTTATTTATCAACGGAATTGGGCTTCTGGAAATCTGACCACCTTGTAAGTGGAAAAAATAATGTGTGGAACTATAACCACAGTAAGGATTGGGCTGTTCCTAGAAATGGGGTCCGGAAATATGTGCATATTTTACAATTTTCAAAACGATGGGTCCTTTTCCTAAAGAGTGTAGAACATCCAACGTACAAATTAGCACATGCTATCAGCGCACAGTCACAGTAACAGTTCCCATGAAGGCTTGGCAGCATGCACAAATTTGTGTGTTAAGTGCATAGCATGGAAAGGGGTGGGGAATAGCTGTGGACCTGAGTCTTGCACGTAACATCTGGAATTTCCCACACGTTAACTGTAAACGCAGAAGAGAATGCAGATCATTCGCAGTATGTGTAGTGCAGCTAATGCGCAATAAATGTCTTAGCTGGATGGGAAGATACTAGGCACGCCCCCAGCAGTAACTGCATGCTGATGTCTGCAATCACTGCATGGTAACTGCAAGCCTTTACTGCACTTTCTCTAAAGTGCACTGTCAGGTAGAAGGGAGTTCAGCGCACACCAAGCGCACTGCACTGACACTTAGCACACAGTGCCACGCTATAAACCCTGCACTAATCAGGTACAGCAGGAGTGGGAGGGGACAGAATAGGTTAGAAGTGTAACCTGGACACTGATATGCATCACAGTGAGCACAGGCTGCACAAGTGCAACAAGTTATCGGCATGGGGGATGGAGGCACATGTTCACAAACAGCAGTGCAGGCCTCTGCGCTGATGTCATGCTGCAACTGTGCGCTACTGATGCTGCCTTTAGTAAAGATGGCCCTGCGTGCGTTATTTCACTTGTAAAACGTTCCCACACAAACAGGAGATGTGGATGCATACAATGATTTTTCCTGAGGCTTTTTCAAAGTGAAAGCATATGCAGACTTTCCCTTTGAACCCTGGTACAAAGTATGCAGGTAAAAATGTCCAATAGATTTTGCCAATTTGCAGGCCCTCTGAGAGTTGCCCTCTCTCTGCACAACAATTGTTTTCTCTTGAACTATGATCATCTTTAATCACATATGAAAAATACCTAACTATAAAATGACTTATCCTGCTGCACTAAGAACTTCCAGGCCCCCTTCCCCTCCCTCTGGAATCTCCACTTATGATCCCAAAAGTTTGCCTTTCTTTGCAGGCAGGAGGTTACATGTGTTCTCCTCTGCCGGTGCCGTTGTCCTACACTGAATGACTTTCTTTGCAGGCAGGAGGTTACATGTGTTCTCCTCTGCCGGTGCCGTTGTCCTACGCTGAATGACTTTGCTTGGCAAACACAAGCAAGTTTATAAAAAAATAAGCGATCAAAGGGCAAACTCAGGATGTGATATAATATCAGCAGCAAACAACTGAGAGTGAATATTTATAGATAAGTTAAAGTAAATGATGCCTTACAACCAAAGTATTGGAAGTCATTTAATAACATTAACAGCAAACAGGGCTTTCAGTCTTCGTGCCCCAAAACTCTGGAATACATTACCACCAGATATTAGAGCAACCACCAACCTACTTCAATTTAGAAAGGCCCTCAAACATTACTTATTCCTTAAATACTTCCTGGTGAGTGCAGAAGCACGTCTCCTCTCCGTTAGTTATAGGAACTCCGAATCACCTAGTGAGCCAGAATTCCCCACACAGTAAGGTCCACTGACCATTAAGTATAAGGTTCCACTGACCATTACGTCTCATTTGTGCTATAATTTAAAGATGTCAATAGTTTACCTTGCAATCCAAGTTTACTGTCCTGTGATTCATAATTACCTTGTTATCCAAGTTTCTTGACCCTGTTTAATGTAACTCAGACGCTTGTTTTTGTGCTGAATTTTGTGTTTGATGTAAACCGCGCTGATGTCAAATAGTGCGGTATATAAGAATTGTAAATAAATAAATAAATTCTGTAAAGAACTAAAGACCTACTTATTCAGAGAGTACTTCAAAGACTAACCATATGATACCAAAGAAACCAAAAGCCGCAAATGCACTCCCCTAGGAACCCATGACAATAGAAACCCATCAAACCATATTCTAAGTACCTGACAGCAGAAGTGGACTCCCACTCAGTCAACAGAAACCTTACAGACTGTTCCTAATTGTAAATATTCCCACTTACCACAATCCGCCCTCACATGCTCCAGGACAAGGAGGATACGATACATTATGTAATGTGTCACAAACCTGTATAGACCAGTAGGAATGTTAGAGAATTGTTCTCCTAGTTCAAAGTTCAATGTAACTAAACATGATTACAATATTGTATGTAAACCTTTATCAGTTTTATTCTTCCTGTTTTAAAGTTCTATGTAACAAAGCTGACTAAGCCATTTTGATTCACAGATAAAGCGGTATTAAAAAAACAGAAAAATAAATAAACTTTTTTTCTTTAGGTAAACCTACTTTTATAAAATTACTCTAAGGGCAAGGCTTGTACTAGAGTTGGTTCAAGGTGTTGGCACTTTAAGCAGACTTTAAGCCTTATGTCTCTGGATTGTGTTGGAAAGAGGAGATGGCACTGTCATCCATACTGCTGTAATCTACAGACCTCCAACTCGAATCGAAGAGATAGATAACAAATTGATTATAGATATTGCCAAGATAGCCACAAAAGGGGAAGCGATCATATTGGGTGACTTTAATCTACCCGATGTGGATTGGATTACTCCTTCTGCAAATCTGGAAAGAAGCAAAAGAATTGTAGATGCTCTCCAAGATGCGTTACTTAGACAAATGGTGATGGAACCAACCAGGGAAAGCACAATGCTGGATTTAGTACTCACCAACGGAGATAGCGAGTTGAATGTCTGGGTGGGTGCCCCTGTGAGCAACTGCGATCATCACATGGTGTGGTTTGAGATAAAAGCCAAGGTGCAGTCCAGTCATAGCAAGCTCAAAGTCCTAAACTTCAAAAACAATAAAATGGCCGAGTACCTAAAGGAGGAGTTGACAGGGTGGAAGGAGATAAGGGAAGTGGAATTGCAATGGGCTAAACTAAAGGTGGCAATAAAAGGGGCAACAGATACATATGTAAGAAAAGTAAATAAAAACAAAAGGAGAAGGAAATCTATATGGTTTTCCAAAGAAGTGGCTGCTCAAATAAAGGCAAAAAACACAACTTTCACAAAATTCAAAAGCTTGCAAACAGAGGAACACAGAAATTAATACAGGATCAAACTAAAAGAGAAATAAAGAAAGCAAAATCAAAGGCAGAGGAAAAGATGACTAAAGATGTGAAGTGTGGCAACAAAACTTTCTTCAGGTATATTCGGGAAAGGAAGAAGATCAGAGGTGGAATTGCAGGACTCAGAAGTGCTGGGAACAGACTCATGGAAAGTGACATTGAAAAAGCGAAATTGCTAAACAAATACTTCTTCTCTGTTTTTACTAAAGAAAATCCTGGAGAAGGACCACCTGTAACTCCCAAATATAAAAATGGGAATGAAGTAGATACCACACCATTCACAGAAGATGAGATGTTAGAACAACTTGCAAAACTGAAAGTGGACAAGGCCATGGGACTGGATGGGATACATACCAGGATACTGAAAGAGCTCAGAGAGGTTCTTGAAGGGCTGTTAAAGGGTGTTTTCAACAGATCCTTGGAAACAGGAGACGTTCCTCAGGACTGGAGAATGGCTGATGTTGTACCTCTACACAAAAGTGGTGACAGGGAAGAAGTGACAAACTACAGGCCCGTGAGCCCTACCTCGGTGGCAGGAAAAGTAATGGAGGCGCTCCTGAAAGAGCAAATAGCAAACTTTCTCAAAACCAACAGGTTGTAAGATCCGAGGCAACATGGTTTTACCAAAGGACGATCTTGCCAAACAAATCTGATTGAGTTCTTTGACTGGGTGACCACAGAACTAGATCAGGGGCATGCGATGGATGTCATCTACCTGGATTTCAGCAAAGCCTTTGATACTGTCCCTCATAGGAGACTTATCAATAAACTCAATAGTTTGGGGATGGGTCCCAAGGTGATAAACTGGATCAGAAATTGGTTGACTGACTGAGGACAGAAGGTGATGGTAAATGGAGCTCACTGGGATGAAAGGAAGGTGATTAGCGGGGTGCCCCAGGGTTCAGTCCTGGGCCCAGCACTGTTCAATGTATTTGTGAGTGATGTTGCTGAAAGACTGAATGGAAAGATCTGTCTTTTTGCAGATGACACGAAAATTTGCAACAGAGTGGACTCCCCCGAGGGAATGATTAACATGAGGAAAGATCTACAAAAGCTGGAAGAATGGTCTAATGCTTGGCAATTAAGATTTAATGCAAAGAGGTGCAGTGTCATGCACTTGAGTAGCAGAAATTCAAGGGAAATGTACGTGATAGGGGGCGAGAGCTTGGTGTGCATGGATCAGGAGAAAGACCTTGGTGTGATTATTTCTGTAGATCTCAAGGTGGCAAAACAGTGCGACAAGGTGGTGGCAAAAGGCAGGAGGATGTTGGGCTGCATATGAAGAGGAATTACCAGCAGAAAGGAAGAGGTACTAATGCCACTGTATAAGTCACTGGTGAGGCCTCACTTGGAATACTGCGTTCAGTTTTGGAGACCATATCTTGCAAAGGATGTAAAAAGAATGGAAACTGTGCAGAGGAAGGTGACCAAAATAATTTGGAGCCTGCATCAGAAGCCTTATGAGAAGAGACTTGAAGACCTAAATATATACACTTTGGAGGAGAGGAGGGATAGGAGAGATATGATTCAGACCTTTAAATACCTAAAGAGAAATAATGAACAAACAAACCTCTTCCAAAGACGGGGAAGCTGTAAAACTAGAGGGCATAACATGAAGCTGCAAGGTGGTAAATTGAAAGGCAATGTCAGGAAATACTTTTTCACTGAAAGAGTGGTGGATGCTTGGAATGCCCTCCCAATGGAAGTGGTGGGGGCAAACACAGTGACGGAATTCAAAATGGCATGGGACAGACACAGTGGATCCCTTTACAGCAACAGGATAAAATCAAAATAAACTGAACCATCTAATTTCTCAACAAATAGGGGTGTCCTACATGGAGCGGTGGGTTCACCCCTAAACAAAGACATGGGGAGGGGTGGCTGGCACAGAATGGGAGGTGCATCTACTCCTGCCATCTTACTGGGCAGACTAGATGGACCATACTGGTCTTTATCTGCCGTCATTTACTATGTTACTATGTCTCCAAGGTTGTCAGAATCTATTGCTTAGCTTTGAATGTTCTGCTCTTTGCAAACCCCTAGAAACTGCCTCCCTAGGTGACCATCTAGTTTGCCTAATGGTTGGGCCGGCCCTGCCAAAGGGTTACATGCATAGAAAGTAGGTGCAGAGAATATTTGTGCCAACTTTTACATGACCAGAGTGTAGCCATGTACAGGGGAGGAGTTTGGCTAACACATGGGCAGAGTCATGAAGCATGCATGGAGAATGTTTGTGCCTCCTTTATTTGATCCGAATGTAGTTGTGTTCAGGGAGGGAGTTTGGGTGGAGCATAAGCAAAGCTGTGAAATGTGCACATATTTTAAAAAATGCGCACGCAACGTTACATCAACTCCCAAGAGGTGTAAAGGTATGTGGGTGCATTTTAACCATGATTTCTGCTGGTCTTGTGAGGCTATTTTATAAAGACACATTGGAACCTATGTTGTCTTTAATAAATAACCCCAAAATTGGTATCTACATGTACTTCATACCTAGATGACTTGTTATAAAATTGATAGGAGCTTGATAAGTAGGGGGAAGATTAGAGAGGCTATGCTTGATAGCTGACTGATAAGATCAAAGCCTGTGAGGGAGTCAGTTAAACTTTTAGATGATAGAAGAGTAAAAGGGGCACTAAGGGAGGACAAGGCCATAGCAGAGAGACTAAATAAATTATTTGTTTCAGTTTTTACTGAAGAAGATGTAGGGGAGCTTCACCTAACAGTTTGTTGTTATGGTATGTTGTTATATTGTGAACCGCGCTGATTCTGAATAGAGCGGTATATAAGAGCCTGTAATAAATAAATAAAATAAAAATACCAGAAATGATATTTAAAGGTAATGAATTGGAGGAATTGCATCAAATCTTGGTGAACCTGAAAAATGTCATAGGGCAATTTGACAAACTAAAAAGTAGCAAATCACTTGAACCAGATGGTATAAATCCTAGGGTTCTGACAAAACTGAAAAAATGAAATTGCAGACCTATTATTAATAATTTGTAAACTATCATTAAAAGCATCAATAGTACCTGAAGATTGGAGAGTGGTCAATGTTGCACTAATTTTTCAAAAATGTTTCAGAGGTTATCCAGGAAACTACATACCTGTGTGCCTGACGTCAGTGTCAGGCAAAATGGTAAAAACCTTTATAAAGAACAAAATTACTGAACATATAGACAGTCATAGCTTAATGACAAAAAAAACAAAGTTGATTTAGCCAAGGAACGTCTCTCCTCACTAATCTCAGATTTTTTTGAAGGTGTGAATAAACAGGTAGATAAAGGTGAGTCAGTCAATATAATGTATCTGGATTTTCAGAAAGCCTTTGACAAAGTCTCTCATGAGAGATTCTTGGGGAAATTAAAAAATCATGAGATAGGAAGCAGTGTAGGAAGCAGTGGATTGGGAACTGATTAAAAGACAGAAAACAGAAAGTAGAGCTAAACTGTCAGTTTTCTACATGGAGAAAGGTGAATAGTGGAGTACCCCAGGGATCTATGCTGGGCCTACTGTTTTTTTTAACATATTCATAAATGACTTGGAAATGGGAATAACGAGTGAGAAATTGCAAGGGGACCTTGAGAAATTGGAAGCCTGGGCATCCAAATGGCAGATGAAATTTAATATGGACAAGTGTAAAGTTATGCACTTAGGGAAGAACAACCCAAACTATGGTTACACGATGCAAGGTTCCACATTAAGAACCACCACCCAGGAAAAGGATTTAGGCTTCATCGTGGATAATACACTGAAACCCTCTGCTCAGTGTGCAGCTGCAGTGAAGAAAGCAAATAAAATGCTAAGAATCATAAGGAAAGGAATGGAGAATAAAACCAAGGATATTATAATGCCTCGGTATCGCTCTGTGGTGCAACCCCACCTTGAGTATTATATGCAGTTGTGGTCGTCACATCTAAAAAAATTTAGCAGAATAGAAAAAGTAGACAAAAGGGCAACCAACATGATAAAAAGGATGGAAAGATACCCCTATGAAAAAAGGTTTAAAAGGTTCGAGCTCTTCAGCTTGGAGAAGAGACGGCTGTGGGGAGATATGATAGAGATGTATAAAATAATGAGTGGCGTGGAACGGGTAGACATAGATCAGTAGTTTACTCCTTCAAAATGTATAAAGACCAGGAGATATGCAATGTAGCTACAGAGTGGTACATTTATGACTAATCGCAGAAAATATTTTTTCACTCTACACATAATCAAATGCTAGAATTCATTGCCAGAAGATATAGTAAAAACTGTTGGTGTAGCTGAGTTTAAAAAAGGTTTGGGGAGACCACGTGACGCATGAGAGAGTTAAGAAGTGTCTTTGCTCGCTCCGGGGCCGCCTCAAGCGTTAACCTTAAAATTATCGCTTCCCGAAGAGTGAAACGGTATTAACTAATATCGTAGAGTGCAAGCAGAAGAGCAGTCACTGCGGTGATAAGAACCAGGGCGGATAGCATGCCTATACCTGCAAAAAAAGACAGAGAAGAAGCCTCAGGCCGGGGACCGCTGCAGCCACGATATCACAGCCGGCATCTCCCGGAACAGACAGTGCAGAATCGACAACAGAGGAAGTGGCAAAGGAGGTCATCAAGCTATTAGACCCCAAGTTTGACCAGGTATTGCAAAAACTGGAGGTTGTGGATGAATCATTGGGGGAGTTTGGCAGACGAGTGGAAGAACTAGAACATCGTGTGGCGACCACAGAAGATGAGGAGGGGCGTCAAGCCTGGGAGACTGCAACGCAGCGGAAGCAGATTGAGGCCTTACAATTGAAGGTTGAGGACTTGGAGAACAGGTCACGTCGAAACAACCTGAGAATAGTAGGGGTGCCAGAAGCAACGACAGACTCAATGTTAATACCTATGATTGAAGAGTGGCTGCCAAAGGAAATGGGTTTGGAGATCTTGGTTGGAAAAATGAGAGTGGAGCGTGCGCATCGTATTGGAATGAGATCTGAGGCACGGCATAGGCCTCAAGTAGTAATTGCACGTATTCTTAATTTTCAACATAAAGCACAACTGCTCCAAGCGTATCGGAGGAAAGGAGATTTGAAATTGGAGAATCAGAAGCTCCTTATTTTCCAAGATTACTCTGCAGCAGTGGTGGCAAAGAGGAAGGAGTTTTCGCCTGTTTGTGCTGCCCTGTACAAGAAGAAGCTGCGTTTCACCTTGGCGCTCCCGGCAGTCTTGCGAGTCACCAGGCAGGGACAAGATCACATATTCGAGACTGCATTGGCGGCAAAATGATTTCTGGATGAGTTGGAGGGAGAGCGATCTGAGGCGGACCTTGCAACCTCATGAAGGACTGTGTTGCAAAACGGGAAGATATGGAGGATGGACGCTGCCTGTAAATAGGCTATGGTGAAGACTGAGGCCAATATGGCTGATGAAGGGAGGTGTAGAGAGGCCTTTATGGCTTCAAATGTGGGTGGGATGGCAATTGGGAAATGTTAATTTGTTTATCTGTACAGTTGTATGCAGTGACAACGTTATCTTAGTGAGAATAGTTAAGTGGAAAAATCAATGGGGAAATGGAAAGCATGGAGGGGACAGTGCCAAGAGGGCGAGGCAGCCCTGCTGCGTCTAAGAGGGTCAAGACCCCAGTAGAAGGAACCGGGGATAGACGAGCTATGGGAGGGAGGGGAGGAGGGGGAGCGGGAGGGGGGGGTTTGGATGGGGAAGATGAGAATGAGGTATAAATGGGAGATTGAGGAGCTGTTATTTGATGAATGGTCTAGGGAGGGGAAAAATCATATTGACCTGCAGTTTAATAGCAGGGAGGGTACTCGTCATAGACTGCGACAACAATATCAAGCAGTTTGGTGTATTTCATTCTGTCTTAATGATCCTGGGGTTGAGGCTGGGCAACCTTGCGAAAAGGATAGGTTAAAGCTTTGGGAAACAAGAATCAAAGCTAGGCAGAAGGATGCATGATATACGCTTTGTAACATGGAATGTGTGTGGGGGGGGGGGGTGAGCACTCCTATTAAGCGTACAGAAATTTTACAAGCCTTGAAAAGGGGAAAGGTCCAGGTGGCGTTTCTACAAGAGACGCACTTGAACTCGAGAGAACATGAAAAATTGCAGAAGGACTGGGTGGGACAGGTGCATGCAGCTTCCTCGGGGCGGGGGGGGGGGGGAAGAAAAGGGGAGTAGCGATTCTATTTAGGAAAGGCTTGTAAGTGGAAATATTAAATGAGAAAATATATCCCCAGGGTAGATTTATGTTTATGCATGTCAAGCAGCAGGGGGAGGGAGTCATCTTGGGAAATATTTATGCGCCGAACATTTATGACCATCAATTTTTTAAGGATATCTTAAAAAGGGTGGGGAGGGTCCTGAAAATACCGGTTATACTGGCAGGTGATTTTAACTGTCCCCATGATCCGGGAATGGATAGGTCACAGTTGAGACTCAGAAAAGGGTGGAGTAGGAAAGGAGTCAGCTATCTATGTCGAATGGGGGAGTTGATAGATACATGGAGAATGTTGCATGAGGGTGAAAGAGATTACCCGAATATGTCACGGGCTCACCAGTCATGATCCCGAATTGATTACATCTTGGTCTCCAAAAATTGTTTTGGGAAAGTACTGCAAGTAGAGATTGAACCAATGGTAATCTCTGATCATGCGATGGTCCGGATGGACTGGACAGGGAAGCGGGGTGCTAGTACTAAGTGGTCCTTCCCGAGACATCTATGGAAGAATGAAGAGTTTTGTAGATATTTAAGGAAGCATTGAGAGGAATATGTAAAATTCAATGAAGACGCAGTGAAGAAGGTGGCAGTATTTTGGGAGGCAGGGAAAGCAGTAACGAGAGGGCATATCATTGCGTTTGTGGCTAAGGAAAGGAAGAGAGTCAATGAAACCATTTTGGAACTGGCGCGAGAGCTTCAAGAGCTTAAAAGAGTAGCTGTGCGGGTATCGGACAGAAAAACCCTGGGATCGTATCTAGAGGCCCAACAGCGTCTAAATAATGCGCTGCAGGAAAGAGCAGTATACTCGACGCAGTATTATAGGCATCAATTGTTTAGATATGGAGGTCGGACAGGGAAGTTACCTTCCCACTACACATCTCCACACACTACTCATAATCCTTCAGCCCAACAGAACCAGGAAGTCATGAAGGTCTTTAGACAATATGACCAAGAGCGGTATACTCCAGAGACAGAAGACAGAGCGCAGGAGAGCAGGTTCTTAGATCAGGTGCAGTTGCCGCGCTTAGGGGAGTCAGAAATACATGAGCTCAATAGATCTATTTCTGGAACGGAAATACAACGAGCTATAGGGAATAGCACGTCACACAAGACCCCAGAGCCGGACGGGTACGGGACAGAATTTTATAAAATAGTAGTGTTACAAGACTGTTGGCGGCTTTATATGAAGAAGTGTTAGAGGCTGGAAAGTTCCCGAGGGATATGAGAACAGCGGCTATCACAGTAATCCCTAAAGCGGGAGAAAACCCGGAAGAACCCGCGTCGTATCGCCCCATCTCCCTAATTAACTATGATATGAAGGTATTAGCTTTGATTTTAGCAGAGAGGCTTCAGAAGATATTGCCGAGATTGGTTGGAGACCACCAGACGGGATTTGTAAAGAATAGGGAAGCTTTTTTGTTGGGGATGGAAAGGTGTCAATTGCAAGAAACTCCGTTATTGTTGGTCAGTTTGGACGCCGAGAAGGCTTTTGACAGTCTCTTGGCCTTATATGTTCGAAGCATTACACAGATTTGGATTTGAGGGAGCGTTTCTGAATTGGGTCAAAGCGCTATATGCGGGCCCGCTGGCATGTATAACAATGGGAGGAGAATTTTTGTCATCTTTCTCCCTCCAGCGTGGTACCAGACAGGGTTGTCCCTTGTCCCCGCTTCTGTTTGTTTTGCAACTGGTGCCACTGCTATTATCGCTTATTCATACGGAGAAGCTGAAGGGTAAAGAATGGAGGGAAGGGGGGATAAAGGTGAGTGCGTTTGCAGATGACATGCTTTTATGTTTAAGAGACCCTCAGGCGTCCTTAGAGATAGCTTTGTAGCAAATTGAGTGATTTGGCGCCTTTTCGGGGCTGCATATTAATAGATCTAAATCCATAGCGTTGGATGTTGGGGGGGGGGGAGCTACGCTGGATTGGGAGGGAATCTTTCCACTTATGTGGGCAGGGGGCCAGATACATTATCTGGGGATCCAAATTCCAGAGAAAATGTCGCAGCTGTATAGTATAAATGTGGAGCCAATGTTGGCAAGATCAATAGCAACTCTAAAAAAATGGAGGGAGTTGCCCCTATCCTTGATGGGTCGCATTGCCCTGTTCTTGATAGAGCTCCCAAGATGGATTTATCTGTTGCGTCATGTCCCAATCTGGCTGGCGAGGAAAGATTCTTGTGGAGGGGCCACAGATCTCAAATTGCCATTTCAAGCTTGATGAAACCCCTGGAGGAGGGGAGGGGGGGGTCTTGTATCACTGAGAGATTATAATTTAGCAAGTCTGATGCGCCCCCTGAGAGATGTACTATTGGGCACAGCGGAGACACTCCCTATTACTCTGATAGAACAGATGTCGGGGCCTTTCCATAGAGGTTTTCTGCTACATCGGGCAAAAAGGGATCTGCCCATCGCGTGGCAGGCCTCGGGTTACATGACCACTTTGAGACAGGTGTGGAAGATAGTGTGTCAAAAAAAGAAAATATCTTGGAAGGGGACGTATTTTCTTCCTCTGGTAGGGAACAGCGATTTCCTGCTGGGTTATCACCACCTGGTGGCCAGACACTGGGAGAAAGCGGGAGTGTGGTGCATAGAACATAAGAACATAAGATATGCCATACTGGGTCAGACCAAGGTCCATCAAGCCCAGTATCCTGTTTCCAACAGTGGCCAATCTAGGTCATACGTACCTAGCAGTTTCCCCAAAAGACACAGGTTCCGCAATGCTTGTACTGGGTCAAGCATTGATATCCTGGGTCCCTTCTTAATAATGGTTTATGGACCTTTCCTCCAGGAACTTGTCCAAACCTTTTTTAAGCCCAACTACACTAACAGCCTTTACTACATCCTCCGGTAACAAATTCCAGAGTTTGATTACACGTTGAGTGAAAAAATATTTTCTTTTATTAGTCTTAAATAGTTTACCCTGTAGCTTCATTGTATGTCCCCTAGTCTTTCTATATTCTGATAACGTAAACAATCGATCTACGTTTACCCGTTCCACTCCTTTCATTAAGTTATAGACTTCTATCATATCTCCCCTCAGCCATCTCTTTTCCAGGTTAAAGAGCCCCAACCTTTTTAGCCTTTCTTTATAGGAGTATCCTTCCATCCCCTTTACTATTTTGGTGGCTCTTCTCTGAACCTTTTCTAATAACGCTTTATCCTTTTTAAGATACAGCGACCAGAATTGCACACAATATAGGACACTTGAGGATGGCTTCCTCTTCGGAGTTGGACTCCTTTCAATCGCTGAGGCAAAGGTTCCATCTAGACTCTAAAGACTTTTATTTCTACCTACAGGCGAGACACTATGTGCGGAGCATCCAAAAGGATGTCCGAGCGTTGCTAGATCCCGGAGGTATGGTGGCTTTCTGTTGGGAGTTAGAAGGGAAAATAACAGTGCAAGCCCTAAGGAGAGAATTACAACCGGTAGGAGAGGACGGAGCTTTAAAATGAATGGCAAGGAAATGGCAACAAGATGGAGCATCGTGGGTAATGGTGCAGATCTTAGAAGGAGCGTTTGGAGCTATTAAAAACATTTCCGAGGCAATGCAATTGCGAGAGATACAATTTAAATTCCTATGGAGCGCGTATGTACATGATGTATGGGCGGCTAAGGCTGGTGTGGTCCTGACAGATATTATTATTATTTACATTCTCTTATATACCACGCTATTCTGCATCAGTGCGGTTTACATTGAACAAACTGAAATTACATTGAACAGGGCATTATAACTTGGAGATAACTATTTTACAGGGAACATGGGCTATGGAGGGTTAAGTGGCTTGCCCAAGACCACAAGGAGCACCTGTGGGACTAGAAACCCCAGTCCTTCCGGCCCAAGGTTGCTGTCCTCTAGTGGGATTTGAACCCCCGACCTTCCGGCCTGAAGTACCTTGCCCCAACCACTAGGCCACTCCTCCACTCCAGATGTCTGTAAGATATGTGCCTTGGAGAAGGGAACCTTCATGCACCGATTCTGGTCCTGTGCGTGTATACAAGTCTTTTGGACAGGGGTCTGGGCTAAACTTTCAGGTTGGATGTCGCAGCGCCTGCTCTATAGCCCGGAATGCTGTTTGTTCGGGATAGAGGTAGGAACTTGGTCTGGAGGAGGGAGTCAAGGAAAACTGTTAAATAAAGGTATTGTGGTAGGCAAACAGTGTATATTGCGACACTGGGTGTCAGCGGATTCCCCAGGAGTTAAAGAGTGGGAAGACCTCATGTTAGAGTTAATGGATATGGAGAGGAGAACAGCTAAATTATTAGGGGGGCACAAATTGGAAATCTTTGGAAAAATTTGGAAGCCATTATAGACAGAGATACCCCCCTCGAAGCAGGGTGAAGTGGGGTGGCGTACACGTTAGTTGTTATGTCGACATGCAATATCTTAGGACGAGAAGAAGAGGGCTTGAAGAGGGTGTGTAGGACCTGCATCGTCGAGATGGGTATCCAGAGTAATTGGGGGTAGTTAGTAGTGAATGGATGGATGGATGGCTGGGGGATTGGGTGACTGTAGGGAGGAAGGGGGGAGCATGAGGAGGAAGGAGGGAGGGAGGGGAGGGGATAGAAGGGAAGGGGGAAGGAAGGGAAGGGGAGGTGAAGGGGGAGGGAAGAGGGGGTTGGTATCAAGTATTGATAGTCTTGGGATGCAGCAAAGTTTACAATCCACTATGTATTATAGTTTGAGAAAATAGGCTTATGTGTTAGTGGGGGATGGATGGGATATGGACGGGGGCAGATGCTGACAGTATCAATATTAAGATAACATGCGTTGTTTTAGTAGAATGGAAAGCAGGTTAGTTAATTCTTGACGAAGTAATGCACAGTATATGTACAAAGTTTGTTACATATTGGGTTTTGGGTCTGGTTGCTATACTTGATGATGATGATGATGATAGCCTTGATGATGACTATATGGAGAACTATATTGATACTGGCATGGATGTTGATACGACTTTGAATAACAATAATACCAATAAAAATGATTTTCCTTAAAAAAGGTTTGGGCAAGTTCCTAGAGGAAAGATCCATAAACCATTATTAAAGTGGACCTCTGGGATAAGCAGGGTGGATTCTGTCAGGTATTTGCAGCCTGGGTTATGGCCATACTACCCTGAGTAAGCCTGATCTTGTCTCATTTCAGAAACGAAGTAGGGTTGGGCCTGCTTAGTCTTGGATGGGAGATCAGGTACTAGAGGCTTACTCTAAAAAAAAAGGACTGGCAATGTACTTCTACAGTAGTGGATAGTCCCAACCATCTACAGGGTAATCAGCATCAACTCAACAGCATAACACTTATGACCTGAATTGGCCACTGTGGGAAACAGGATACTGCGCTGGATGGGCCACTGGTCTAAGCCGGTACGGCAAACCTTATGTGCTTAACTGGGAAGGCGGGTATCAAGGGGCTATTGCATGACATCCTCAGTGAGCATGTCTTCATGCACTTCGCTAATCCCTTTACCACACTTCCTGTAAGCACCGCAGGTGTATGTAGGTCAAGCAGAAAACATATTTTCCATGATGCTTTGCGAAACAGACTTGCCCTAATTCAAGTCAGATTCTTACAGGCACCAAATTAGGACTCTATAGATGCTTCTTATTCCTTAAGAGACAGCACCTGTTAACATCTTATAATGTAACCGATGTAACTGAGCTGGCTGGTGTGTGATACGTCTCTTATACTGTAAGTGACATTGCTTGGAGTATCTGTCTATGACCTGAGATTTATGAAAGCTGAAATGAGAGATTTTGAGGTTCAGTGTGTGAATGCGCATCCTTGCTCTGCTCACTTTTCCAGTAAAATATTCCTCATGACACTCTCAGGTAATGTGGAGTGACAGCGAAGTTCAAACACAGCAGCCTACACAAAGAACACATGCCATGCATTGCATTATATTGCCACTCTGCAGAATTCAGCAGATTGGAGACAAAAGGTGAGAGGGGTGGATAGCAACAAAACCTCCACATGAGGAAAGAGTGCAGACTTACTTGCTGATGAAACCACCTGGGCTCTTTTCACGAACCGAGAAAGACGGAACAGATAATTCAACTTTCTTTCCATTGTCCCAGCAGAAAACCTACAGTGGCCCGCCCCGAGGCTCCCACAAAACAGGAGAAAAGCTAGTGAGGTTTCCGTGGGCGGATGAGGGCACTCAAAGCTTTGTTTGCAGGCTGAGTCATGGCACTTCTGCTTCCCCCACCCTCACATTAACCCCTCTCATTCCACGTATTTTGTAACCTCTTTCCCCCCCTGCTCACCGCTGCGTCATGCACGTCGGCCGGTGCCTTAAAAGTGCAAAGACCTTTGCAAATAGTGACAGGCACGGAAGATGCATGAACACTCCTGGAGTACCTGCAAGCCCTGTCCTTATCCCGAAAATCTGGCAGAGTTGTGTGTTAAATTTCAAACCGCAACAACTTGTGTATACCTCAGAACTTACCGAGTACTGGGAGTGCTGAGCAATTCGTTCTCTAGGTCAAGATGCAACATCTGAGGTTTGCAACTTATGATCTATAAATAACTTTTAAAGGCTTACCCCTAGATCGCAGTGCTGGCTGCATAAAATAATTATTCTTTATAGACAGTGCCTGATCGTCTGTCCTTTGCAGAAATAAAATAATCGCAGGTTTTCTGGTAGTGGTGGGACTGGAGCACTAAGCTGTCACATGGGGAGAGATGGTGGCAGCAGTGTGGCAGGTATCACAGCGCTATGCTCTCGGCACTAGGCTGTTACATGAGGAGAGTTGGTGGCAGGTTCGTTTCTTGGTTTGAGACCAGTCGAAGGCAATAGATCGCATATTTATTGCAAACATCTTAGAAAAAAACGAGCAAAGTATAACAACTTTATAAATAAATATTTCAGTAACAGAACTTTTACATTTTCAAATAGATGTAATAAACAGATCATATGTTTTAAAACATGGCCACATTCTGCGTTTTCCAATTGAGTTCTTAGCCAGCTTTAGCAAAATGAAAGTAATCACGGAGCTTTAGGGTGTAGCCTGGGTGCACGCAAAAGCCACATCCTGATCTTAGTATTCCATTGCTGCCTGCAGTAATTGAATGCATATTATGAATCAGAAAAGTGCTTTTATCAAACAGTAAACTGCAGCAAGCTCTGAGCTGGAAGTCCCAGAGGCAGCTGCGTACACACCTGCAGCAACCAAAAGGAGCATTTATATCCAGGGATATCAGCTACAGAAAAACACATCCTGAGCTTTGTGTCTCATTGTCACTCTGCAGTAACTGGGACCGTAAACTGAAGCAAAGTGTAGCCCAAGAGTTCTGGGGCAGCTGCACAGACAGTATCCAAAGGGATAATTTAAGTGCGGATACTATATCCTCTAGAATAATATCCCTACCAGATCGAGCAGAATGATGGGAGGGCCAAGCCATACATCAATCATGAAGCAGCTAAAGTAGAGGATATACAAAACTCTCCTACTTCTCAGATACTCCCCAGGTTTTAGCCTTCTGCAGAACAGCAGGGTGTGCCAGGAAATCTGGATCCGAGCATTATCATCATAGCAGTACCCCAAACTGATCTGGCTAAAAAGAGGCTATTTGCAACAATGAAATTCACTCATGCAGCGACTGGTTGAGAACTTGCACTAAAAAATATAAAATAACATTTTTTAAAATAAATTTTAACACATATTTTCTCCTTTTCAGAAGCCAATATCTGCTCCCAGAGGGACAGACCATTATAATGTCAAAATATAACTTTTTTTTTGCTCTTTTGTTTTTCTCTCCACTTTTCGTACAAAAAGGAAGTGGTGTGAGGTAAGCTCTGCCATAGCCACTGAGCATAGCACTACTCAGTAGCACTATCTTGGTCAGTGAGGCCAATTGGCCCTTCTCCTGGCCTCCACTTCACCTAGCCTGGGTTACTTCTTCGGGCTCCTTCTCTCTGCAGTTCATGGTCTTGGCCAGCAGGAAGGCCCCAAAGAAGGTTCTGGTGTGTTCTGTGTTCACGTTGCCAGGGTGCGAGACATTGACGTAGACTCTGGTCCCCTCATCAAAGCAGAAAGCCCCGCCCAAGCGGAGGTACTGGGAGCGGAATTCTGTGGATGAAGATGTTTCCAGCAGGCTGGTGGGGTGGTAGTAATGAGGGGATTTCTGAAGCAAATGCTGTGCAACGTTTTCGTTCGTCACTTGGTCAAAGGCCACCTGGGAGTAGATGTAGTAGTACCCCATACTGGGAATGACAATGCTGCGCTGAGAGTAGCGAAACTTGTATAAGGGGGTTGTGACGTCAATGTGCCACTGAAGCGTCTCTTCTATCTGCGTGTCACTGGCTGGTGATGCGACCCAGAAAAAGGAGAAAGATTTTAAAAATTATTTATCAGATGGAGTATCCCTGAAGCACATCCACCATGAGCTAGGAGGAACTGTGTCAAAGAGTTGAGTATACCTGTCACACATCCTACCAAGGAAGTACTGTCAGAGCCGAGAGCTTCTGTACATATCCCTTCCCTCTC
This sequence comes from Ichthyophis bannanicus, assembly GCA_033557465.1. Lineage (NCBI taxonomy): Eukaryota > Metazoa > Chordata > Amphibia > Gymnophiona > Ichthyophiidae > Ichthyophis > Ichthyophis bannanicus. The sequence continues at coordinate 79,071,324 of CM066051.1, read as the reverse complement.
GCTGCTTCCCAGCCTTGTGAAGAGCCACCTGAATGATTTCTAATTTTATGTTTAACTTGCTCTGAAATCTTGCATACATCTCCTAGGAAGTATAAGAAGACTATAAATGTCATTTAATTTGAAAATAATTTTATTATTATTATTATTATAAGCAATAATAGTCACATCCATTATTTCCACACTTCCAAGTACTGCCATATAATATTCCGCAAGACAATGTTCACAACAACAGAGAATACAGTAGTCACCCTTCCGACCTAACTCCCAACTGAACCATCGTCCCACCATACCACTACAATAACCCCTCGTTAAAACAAAAGAAAGATACATACTCAGTAAATAGTAACCACTAATCAGCACCCAAAGGGGGTGCAAGGGAGCAAAGGAAACCCAACTATCAAATAATAGGAGTTGGAAGATCAACAAGAAAGGGAACAGTCCCTATCCGCGATCCTCAAAACTACCTCCACTCCCTTTGTGTAAGATTAATAACCCTCTCCATTCCTAGTGTATCCTACCTAATCAAACCGCACCCTCACCCCTTTCCCCCTCCCCCCTTCCGGAACCAAACACCCCCCCTTTCCCCACCCCCCACCCTCACCCTCACCCACCCCTACCCCTACTGTTCTGCTACCCATGTCAGTGTCTACTACCCCCATCCTCTAACCAACCTCCCCCCTTATAAATGTCATTTTAAATCCAATTAAAATCTAACGCCACTTCATAAGAGATAAGCTAATCCATGCTTGGTTTTGACCTTACTGCATGCATGGACCTGTAGATGTGATTGCAGGGCTGCCAAGTTACCCAGTTCCAGCAGTGAGTCTTTTTAGCCAGTCCTGGTTTTGAACTTGCTTCCTAAAACAGTGTGGGATTTGTAGTTCCCCATTTAAATTAAAATTTCATTTCATTTATTAAAACTGTATATACCGTCGCGATGGCTCCACGTCAAACCCAGTGATATACAGAAAACAGAAATCAAGATATTAGTAGTAAATCATCTGATTGGTGCTGCAAGATGGGGATGTCAGAAATCCAGGACTGGACTGAAATGTCCCTCCTGGACCTGGATAACTTGGCAGCTCTCTGACTGCTCCATTGAGTTTCTCAAGAAAATCAAAATTACACAGACATGCATGCAAGAGGGTAAAACCAGGACCGGATTATCTGTTCCTTATGACATGGAGTCAGGGGGCAACCTTAGCCAGCAGGCAGCAGGTCCAGAACAGTTCCAGTGGGAGACAGGAGAAAGCAAAAACTGAGCCCCCTAAGCAGCCCTTCCCGTTCTGCAGGATTCCCCCTGGACAGGAGGAGGTGGTCCACTCTCTGCAGCATCTCCTCCCTGTTACTTCTGGGCCAAGAATGGGCAGAGCCAATCTGCTGCTGCACCCCCTCCCTGTTGCCTCTGGGACAGGAGGGGGTGAAGTTGCACACATACACACCAGTAATTCTTTCAGCTCCTGGAATTATCAATCTCAATTGCTAGTAGAAGGGGGGGGGGGGTTGCAAGGGGAGAGTCACAGCATCAGGTAAGTTCAGGGTGAAGGTGATGAGAAGGGGCGAATGCTGGGAGGGGGTGGGAAGGAGAGGCGACTGCATGGAGGGAGTTAATACTGGGCGATTGGGGGAAGACAGGAATTGTGGAAGCTGAGGCAAGGCGAAAGAGGTTGGGATAGGGTGAAGCTAGAAGAACATGGGCGTGGGGGGGGGGGAGATTTATCTTCCCTTCAGACTTGGCAACTCTATGCGATGGGATAGCGCCAGGCATTCACAATATTCAAGGTGGCTTTGCTTCCCGTGGCCATAGGGAAGCCCCATACCAGCTCTCCCTCCCCCTCCCCCACACACACACCAGGTTACTGCCCCCTCTGTGTAAAGCCTGCTGTTCTCTCTGCCACTCTCCCCCATGAAATTGCCAGCTGGATCATTCCCCCCCCCCCCCCATCCTCCTCCCTATGGCTGAAATAAAAGCAATGAAACTCATCATAACTTCAGCTATTGAGCTTCAGAGGCAGGGCCGTACCAAGCATGGTGCGAGCGATGCGGCTGCAGAGGACACTAATATCATCACTGAGTTTCTGGGAAGCCCAAAAAGGTTGCTGGGCGGAGGAGGGCACCAGATTCGTTAATCACACAGGGCACCTTTGTAGCTTGGTAAGAGGAATGAGAGGACAGGTTGGTGGGACAAGATGAACATCTTCCTCATGTTCTTCTGGGGCAAGACTCCCCACATCTAGTCAGTCCTTTTCTGACACATGGACCAACGTGACTTGAGCAGCCTCGGCTCTGGGGGCTCCTCGAGGAGGACAGTCAGGGCACTCAGCTTTCCAATGGCCCACCTTTCCACACTGGAAGCCCTGACCAGGTGGATCGTGATTGTTGCTCCTTCCTGGACCTTGGTCTCTACCTCTCCCTCTTCTTGGCACTTGTGTTAACAGCTTGAAGACGTTGCAATTGCGGGTTCAGTAGCTCTTCCTGATTTTTCCTTTTAACTTGCTGATAGCACTGTTCAGCAGTGTCAACTAGATCTTGGGATGGTTTGGAAACTTTCCTACGCAGATGGTCTTCAGCATATTTTTGTGCTTGTGGCTACAAACCATTTGCAAAGGCTGCTCCTATTCCAAATTTGGCAGTCACGAGTGGACTTTTGAACTCCTGAATACTTTTTTAAAAATTTGGCAAGTATTCGGTCCCAAAAATGTTTATTTATTTATTTAAACAGTTTTTTTATACCACCTTATTCTTCAATCAAAGTGGTTTACATTGAACATGAAATTTGTACAGTGAAATGAGTGAAGATATATCGAAATTAACTGTTACATTAAACCAGAGTCATAATATTAATGATTAACAAGAACAACATGGAACTTATATACAGAATAGGGGCAGGCATGACGGGTATTAATCTCAGTATAGGGAATAGTGATTTACATTAGCAGGTGTCCAAGAATAATGTATTTGTTTACGTGATATGTCTGAAATGATCATTGTATAAGTGTGTCTTTAGCTTTTTTACAGAAGTCCTTGATGTCTGTTGTGGTTCTTATGTCTTCCAGCAGGGAATTCCATAGAGCTGGGACAGAGGGAAAATGCCCTTTTCAATGTAGTTTGGTTTGATTTCTGGTATTTGGATGGGGTGACAATCATGCTTTAATTGTTAATTCTCCTGGGACGTGTGCTAGAGTCTCGAAAAATCAGTTTTTGTAGGATATCTACAGAGAAGTGGTTTAGGATTTTGAAGATCCCGAGCATTGTCTTGAACTTGGTCTGGGAGTGTATTGGAAGCCAATGGAGTTGGTTAAGTATGGGGGTTATGTGATCTTGTTTGGCTCTTCCAGTAATAATACGGGCAGCCGTATTTTGTGCCAATTGTAGGGGGTGTATGGAGCTCCTTGGTAGTCCTGGTATATTGAATTGCAGTAGTCTAAGATTGGTGTGATGACTGCTTGAAATACAGTGCAAAAATGATCCTGGCTAAGTACTGGTTTTATGATCTTGTAGTAAGCGTTTGCAGCGGTCTTATTTATATGCAACTGTAGGCTGAGGTTTTGATCTAGGGTGACTCCAAGGTACTTGACTTCTTTTTACACATTAATGGTTCTGTGTAGTAGGCAGAGTTCTTGTGGTGGGTTGAATGATGAGTCTCTTGTGATGAATAGAGCCTCTGTTTTATTGTAGTTTACTGCTAGATCATTGTTGCCTTGTCTTCCAGGCATTTGATTATGGGCAGAAGGTCAGGGTTATGGAGGTCAATTGGGGTGAAAACCATGACGTCGTCGGCATATAGCTGGTATTGTATGTTGTGATGTTTGACAATATTGAAGGGTCTTCATCTCGGTCTTGTGTACATTCCTAGATTTTGGTCCAGTCTGCCTTAGCTTTATAAATATTTGTAAACACACTGTTAATCATTAAAGGGGAGCTACCTGCCAAAGGTGCAGGGATGGTTGGGGGGAGGAGGTAGAGATTGGAAGAAGCTGAGAAGTTGCATACCTCTTGTCATTTCCATTAAAAAAAGAATACACCAGAAAAATTCATATCTGCCAACTTATCTACTTCCAGCAGGGACATTTTCAGCCAGCCTTGGATTTCAGGCACTTCCATCCTGTTGCTTTCTGGGACCCACAGCATCAATTTCAATAGAAAAAAACCAAGGACTAGAAATCCACACTACTTTGGGCTACAGGTTCAAAACCAGGACTGAATTAAATTATCTCTACTAGAACTCGGTACATTAGCATCTATGAAAATGGGCTTTTTTGAACATTATTTGCATAAAATTGTTTGCTCGTTTATGCAGAAGTGTAGCTAGAGCTCCACACTGGGGGACTTTGATGTCGTAAAGTCTGTCACCTACTCCAGATGCTCCTCCCATCATGAAGCAGGTTTGCTTACAGCTTTTTTCCTTTTTGTGGCCCAGCTATTTCCTTCTCTTCTTCCTGCTCCTTCCTGCTCAATGAAAATCAGAGAGCTGTGCCACCCAGGGATCATTCACCTATTTCATATCCCTTCACTACACTCAATGTGGTCATCGTGCCAGATTTAAGTTATAAGCGCCCATAGTCATGAGGGTGAGAATGAGAGATTTCCTCATCCTCCATCCCCTGCCCAGGTTTCCCATTACCAAGGAAACCGTGCAAGAGCCAGAGCACTACAGAGCCTGTCGGAATGCAAAGGTAGGTAAGACCCTGCCCTCAATTGCTGCTTTGTGCTCCGCTCTCTATTGCCACTGCAGCCGTCTTGGGAAAGACAGGGCAGAATTGGATGGAGGCATAGCAGAAAAGCTCCGACGCCTGCTGAATGTGGTGCCGGAGGCAGTTGCCTTTGCTGAATCCAGGCCTGTCTGATTACTGCAGTGAACATTTTGGGCCAGGGGCCATTCGCCAGGACTCCTTCCAGAACCTGCCAATCATAGGTCCTGAATTTAGACATTAGGTGTCACCTTAAGTAACCTCCACACTCTTCCAACCCCCTCCCTCCGGGGCTGTGAATACTGCCGCACAGTCCTTTCAGTTCTTACCTTTTAAGTGAATGACAGCTATCATCTGGTGATCGCTACAGAGATCTGTGGCAGAAAAATAGAAGAAAAATAATACTAATTAGAGGACGTCCTTGTTCACTACATCTAGGGAGGAGTGACCTAGTGGTTAGGACATGATACCTCAGGCTGGAGGGCCAGGGGTTCAAGTCCCACCTGGGGAAAGCAATCTCAGGCTGGAGGGACTGGGGTTTCTAGTCCTATAGGCACGCCTTGCGGCCTTGGGCAAGCCACTCAACTCTCCATTGCCTCAGGGACACATAGATTGTGAGCCCTTTGGGGACAAGGGAATATATTCAGTACCTGTTTGTAGTAATTACATAATGTAAACTGCTTTGATTGAAGGATAAGGTGGTATAGAAAACTGGTTAAATAAATCTAGTAATCAACCTGGAGAGGGGGAAAGGAAAGTTGTCATTCTCACTCCAGGACACTCAAAGAGGCTGATCCAGTCCAGATTTTGCCTCTATGCATGCAAAGGGACGTAGATCCTCTCTCTTTTCTGTGAGGAATCAAGACTGCATCTCCCTGCATGCAACAAGGCTAAAGCATACCTGTCTGGCTCAAATTCTTCAGAATGACCTTGAGAAGATGGCAACTTGGGGCTCGGTACTCACCCAGCCTCTTTCTTTTTTCTTTTCTTTTTTTTTTTTTGCAATCTTGGGCAGCCATCTTTGGAAAAGAGTCCAAAAATGGGATCACCCATGCATACCGAGACCTGTTTGGGTTCTACAGAGCAGCATATGTTTGGCAGGATTTTTTGACATGGCAAGTTTCTCCTCCTGTTTTGGGCTTGCAGCTCAGTCAGAATCAAAGCTGGTGCCATAAGTCTTCATTCACAACTACCCAGGGATCTCCCCCCCTTTCACATGTCTACGAGGCCCTAATGGAACCCTGCAATCATGGGCCATAAAACTGGCCATTAGTTGCCACCATTGCACAACGCCTGGAATTGCCTTCTCTTCCCCCCAATAAAACCCTCCTTCCTCTACTTTCCTCCCATTAGCAGTTATAGCGTTCCCACTTCAGGGTATGGAAGACCTAAACCAGGAACCGAAAAGAAACATGGAAGCACGATTGTGACACCATAGTCGTTAAGAGAACCTATTGTTATCCTGGTTTGTGTTAGTCATGTCACCAGTTGCTATCTTTTTTTCAAACATGGCTGACTCTGTACCATCACACAAGACCTGCAAACGTTTTAGCTTAGGTTGGATTGTATCCAGGGCTGGATCTCCCATGAAGCATGAGCCTAGGGGCTCTGTGGGTTAAAAGTAGATATGAACATCATATTTTAAAAATGATAAACAAATCCATGACCATCTTAAGAGGGAACATGGAACTTCATAAGAACATTTTGTTTGGCATTTAGCTCATGTCTTTCCCTGACTCCAAAAGGCTTACAATTAAATTTGCATGTGGGAGGGGGTCCTAGTGGGATTTAAACATTGGTCTTTCTGGTTGGTGGACTGCTGCTCTAACCATGAAGCTACTCTGCCGATGGGCCTGGGTGGCACTCAGTTTAACAGAGCCTGTGTTCAAATACCCAAGAGTGGTGCCTCCTCTCTCTTCAGGAGGGGCGGTTGCTTTGTACTAGGGATAGAACATTTTCTATTATCGCTCCGAGAATATGGAATGCCTTACCTTTATTGCTGTGGAAAGAATAAAATGTATAATCTTTTTAGAGGAATTTGAAAACATGGTTTTCTATTAAGGTATATACACTCTAAGGCAAGATGAAGTGTGATGGTCTGTACAGAGTACTGGTAGTTTTGTATCCTATAGGCAGAGCAGAAAGGAGGTTGATTTTATTTATTTTTCATGCTTTATTTAGTTAACAATCTTATTTTAATGTTGGTTGTAGTTTTAATATATTTATGGATGTTAAATTGTTGCACAGATGAGCTAATGTATTACAGTATTTAAAACAGACACTGGCCTCATTGGCTACTAGCCTACTCCACCACATCCCGTAGCTGACATTCCAGTTGGCTATCTCCAGTCTGCAAGTTCATCTATTTTCTTGATTACTTATGGGTTGGGGGACAGTTGTTTTCCATCTGTCCCTGAGTCCAGGCTGTCGACTTCATGTCTGCACAGTTCTTTGAAAGCCAAAATTGAAAGAATGAGTCTTTTTTTGGTAGATCTTCATCCATCAAACTCTGCGAGTTAAGTTCTTGGAGGAAGGAGGGCTCTTCCATTCTCTTGGAGCAGGTTCTCCAAACAGGTGAGTTTTGCGCTTCTTATTTTCCCCCCTAAAACCTCCTCTCCTGTTCCTCCTTTCTCAGTCTCTGTGGATAACTCTCTACTCCTCCCTGTTTCCTTGGCTCACAACCTTGGGGTTGTCTTTGACTGCTCTCTCTCCTTCTCCACCACGTCCATCTGATAATTAAGACCTGCTGTTTCTCTATAATATCGACAAAATCCGCCCATTCCTTTTTGAATACACTACCAAGACACTTATCCACTCCTTAATCACCTCCTGTCTTGACTACTGTAACCTACTCCTTGCTGGTCTCCCTTTGAATCATCTCTCTCCCCTTCAATCTGTTCAACACTCTGCTGCGCAGCTAATCTTCCGCCAGCCTCGTCATGCCCATATTACCCCTCTTCTCAAGTCACTTCACTGGCTCCCTATCCGTTTCCGCATCCAGTTCAAACTTCTCCTGCTGAACTATAAGTGCATTCACTCTGCGGCTCCTCACTACCTTTCTTCTCTTATTTCTCCTTACACCCCCCTCCCTCCCTCGTGAACTCTGCTCTTCTGGCAAATTGCTTCTATCTGTGCCCTTCTCTTCTATTGCTAACTCCAGACTTCGCTCCTTTCACCTTGCTGCACCTTACGCCTGGAGGAAATACCTGTGTCTGTACGCCAGGCACCTTCTCTGACCCTCTTCAAATCCAGGCTGAAAACTCACCTGTTCGCCGCTGCTTTTGGATCTTGACTCACCTGATATCCTTTGTGTTTCCTTACCATTCCCCAGATGTATCCCATGTCTACAACTACTGTCTTGTCTGTCTTAATTAGAGTGTAAGCTCTGATGAGCAGGGACTGTCTCTTACATGTCTGTGCAGCGCTGCGTACATCTTGTAGCACTATACAAATGCTCAGTAGTAGTAGTAGTCATAGTAGACAGTCATGAACATCATTTCTAAGCCAGGATATGTAGAGTATGATCTCAGTCTCTCAAATTTCCTGCTAATGCTCGGTGTAGTACTTGCATCGTGCCAAAGAGAGCCTCCTTCTGGAGTTTGTAAGATGTTACGCATATGGGCAATTTATCAAAGTGTGCCTGGAAATTCCTCCTAATTAAGCCAGGGACACCCAACACAATGGAAAATAACTCAGTATCTTTCTACCACATTTTCTTGGTCTCCGATTGCGTTTCTTGGTACTAAAAATTTTCTCCCTCTCAACGCGATTCACAGAGTAGTCGCTTTGAACTGACACCGCTATAAATCAGTGCCGTTCTAGTGTTTTTCTCCTTTACTATATCCGGTTTCCTCGCATCCATTCATGACCATTCATTTGTCCATTCTTGATCGACAACGGGTTCCTGGAGTAACACTCTGTGTGTCCCACTGTATTTGTGCATTTGCCACTTGTTTTTCTCTTGTTTTGCAAATTCTGTTATTTCCTTTCCTGTGTGCGCTTGTGGATTCTCACATATTCCTTCTAGTCGGCAGAACGCTTGTCCAAGTTTGATGATGGAGACAGATTCTAGACGTTTACGCTCATATTTCAGCACTTTTTGTATATTTGGATCAGACGATGCAGTTAAGTAGGTCTGGAGGCCTATGATAGTAGCTCTATATGTGTAATCAAGCTCTACGAGTCCTAGCCCTCCTTCAGCTCTAGTGATATAGTCTTGTCATACACTGATTCTTGTAAATTATTTCATGGGCATGGAGGAGTTTTCATGATTACACATTCAGTTTTTCAAGATCTTTAAGAGCCCGTCCACAATCCCAAAGCTGTATGAAAGTACAGGAATTGCCAGCTGATTGATGGCTTGTATCTTATTCTGTAATGTTAAAGCACTTTTCAATAATGATTTTAATCTCCTGTAGTATTCTTTACTTATCTTTTCTCTCAGTAATTTCTGCTTGTGATGTTCCTTCTTCTACTCCGAGATACTTATATACACCTTCCTGTTCAAGGTCCTTGATGTCACAGCCCTCAGCCAGGGAGATGTTTTCCATTTTGCTCAATTTTCCTCTAAAAAAAGTTGCCTTAGCACATTTGTCAAAGGTCATCCTGATGTCATCAAGAAAGCTTTTCACTGCACGGGGTTGCTCTGCTTCAGATCATCTACAAATACTAAATAAGATGTTGTTTCTGCATTGTTACCTTCTTTAGAATTCAGGCTAAATCCATATCCCAAAGAGTTAATAAAAGTACTCATTGGATTAAGCGCCACACAAAACAGAAGGGGAGACAGGGAATCCCCCTGAAATATTCTTTGCTGAAAAGAATGTGGTTTGCCACATTATTATGGTGAACTTTATGTACTCTATCAAACCAGGATGTATTTTATACATTTCAAGGCAATTTATTATCCAAGAGTGTGGGACACCGCCAAAAGCTTTCTTATAATCAGTCCATGCTATACTGAGATTTCTGCTTTTCTTAGCACTGGCCATAATGGCCTTATTCAACATTCACTGGTCTTTGGTGTTATATGCCCCTCTCTTGTTGCCCTTTAGCTCTATTGCCATGATATGATCATATATTCTGTCTGCATCTATTGCAGTGAACAGCATATAGATTGTAGGTAGACAAGTTTTGGGAGTGTTAATTGGGCCCTCTTTTGGAAGGAGAATGTAGTAAGCCATTGTGGAGTTAAGTCTGGCTGATTTTTTTTTTCAGCGCCATCAAGTCAGTGTTGACTCATAGCGACCCAGCTACCTCTGGGTTTTCTTGGCAATGTATTACCGGAAGTAGATTAAACAATTGATTTCTGCAATTCACCAGGTCTGGGTGGAGTGATGTTAACTGTTTGAGCCAAACGTTGGTGACTCCATCTGGGCCAGGGCTCTTCCATTTTGGGGCTCGCTTTAACGTGCTTTCCAGCTCTGTTGATGTTACCGCAGGCCATTCTATAGGTTTGATATTTGATTTTTCTAAATGCTCCTGTATGCAGGGTAATCATTCTGCTTCTTGATTGGGCTTTATAGGGTCCTCGTATAGTTTTCTCCAGAAGCTTTCTGTTTCAGCTTTGGTGGGTGGTGCTTTTATTAACTTAATGCTCTTTCCCAATTCCCTATAGAATTGTTTTGGGTTCTCTCTAAATAGCTTATTTTCCTATCGTTCTTTTCATTTTTTTTTTCATATCTTCACAGTTTTGGGCTTCTGCTGCTACTTTCAATTTATTGTTGGAAGATATAAATTTCAGGTCATCTTCTGTTAATGCAGCAACTTCAGCTTCATGTCTTGTATCTTCCTCAATATCTTTGACGATCTTAATCCTTTTAGATACCGTCTATCAGAGATATCTCTGCATGCAATGATTGCATATTTCCTTCGATATGCTTTTTCCAAGGAGGAACTGTTATTGTTTTCTTTTTCTTCTGACCCTGTACTTTAGCTGGTACTCTTGCAGTAATAATTTTAGCTGCACCATATTGTATTTAATTTATTTCGGTGATGTCAATAAATGGTCCCTTTATACTGGATATGGTCTTGTTCATCTTTATAATCATACTTTTAACCTTAGGTGTTAAATTTAACTTGGGTAATCTTCCCCTTGCCTGGAATCCAGCATATTCTTCTTTTTTCATGTCGACTAGGATTCAGTCTTGAATTCCTCCACCTCTGGGTCTTTCTCCTCCTTTTCTGCTTCCTCTTCAGTTGAGTGGTTGACCTGTCAACGAGGTTACTTACCTGTAACGGGAGTTACCTCACTCTCCTGCAGTTCCAGATCTCCAAGTTCCATCTCCCCCCTCAACTGCTCTTTCTGTTTCTGTGTATTCCTTTCGTCTGGTCCTCTCACCCAGGTCTCCCCCTCCTCCCTGTGTTTCGTTTTCCACAGAAGCCCTTAGTTGCTTCAAGATGTTATCATTCACATACTTATTTGCTTTGATCTGCGAAATTAAAGATCTTACATTTGCATCTGTTGCTTTTTGCAGTTTTTCTTGTGGCAATTTTCCTCTTTCTTCCAGTTTTTGGCAGATTCTCTTTGTAGACCCTCTTGATTTAAATATAGGGTTTGTGGCTTAAAAATAGCAGTACATTATCGCCTCCTTATCTGCAGAAGTCCACTTAACTGTTAATCCTCTCAAGGTTTTCATTCATTTCTGTGGTTTATCTCCTGCCACAGTGGGTCCAGAAACAGGCTCACCAAGGCCTTTATCTGTGGCAGGGATGTTATCTGCTTCTGCAGTGCAATCACCATCGTTAACCCTACTGTGTAATCTACATGTGTGCCCCTTGTGGCCAGTATGTATTTTTCTTTTTCGTTCCTACCGTACTTCAGTTGTAGTGTCGCCTTGTTGGGATTCAGTATAGATTTTGTACAATGGGGTCACAACATGAAGGTACCCAGCAAGACTTGGGAAGGGAACTATAATCTCACCCCTAAGAGATGCACAGCAATTCACCAACCACAGCTAGTGAATGTTATGCTGCACTTCCCCTTGACTCCTCTGGGTGACACACCGTTATCGCACAGAAATAAAAGAATTGCACAGTGTAGGTACTCAGTAAATATAAAACACCACCTCTTCCATACCTGCTGTCTCTGTTTGGTTTCTGCTTGCTTCTTGTTGGAGACTGTGGGAGGTCTGGAATTAAAAGAAAGATTAGAGAATAAAAGGTACACTGCAGACATAGGGGGATTCATCTTCCACTGGGGTTACAGAGAGGCAGTAAGTGTTGTATATAAAAAATAATATTAAAGCCACAAAACTGTAGGGTTTATGAGGAAAGGAGGAGGCATACTGAGTTCGTCTGGAAAGAGGGAATAGAAAATCTCTTTACATTGATGTCCAATTCAGACTCCCTTTCAGGCAGAAAAAGTGGACAGAGATTTAATTGAAGGCAGGGGAAGTACTATTAGTAAGAAATAAAAAATGCCGTACTGGGTCAGACCAAGGATCCATCAAGCCCAGTATCCTGTTTCCAGCAGTGACCAATCCAGGTCACAAGTTCCTGTCAGGTTTCCAAAAAGGTACACAGATTCCACATTGCTTATCCCGGGGTGAACAGTGGATTTTCCTGGTCCTCTTTAATAATGGATCATGGACTTTTCCTCCAGGAACTTGTCCAAACCTCTTTTAAACCCAGCTACACTAACAGCTTTTACTACATCCTCCAGTAATGAATTCCATAGTTTGATTACTCTTGGAGTGAAAAAATATTTTCTCTGATTAGTCTTAAATGTGCTACATTGTAGCATTATTGCATGTCCCCCTAGTCTTTCAATATTTTGAAGAAGTAACTATTCAATCTGCATTTACCCGTTCCACTCCATTCATTATTTTATAGACCTCTATTATATCTCCCCTCAGCCATTTCTTTTCCAAGTTGAAGAGCCCTAACCTTGTAAATCTTTCCTCATGGGGTATCCTTCCATCCCCTTTACCATTTTGTGGCTCTTCTCTGTATGTTTTCTAATTCTATTATATCCTTTCTAAGATATGGTGATCAGAACTGCACACAATATTCAAGGTGCGGTCGCACCATGGAACGATACAGAGGCATTATGATGTCATCCTTTGTTTTATTCTCCATTCCTTTCCTTATGATTCTGAGCATTCTATTTGCTTTCTTGGCCGCTGCTGCACACTGGGTGGAAGGTTTCAATGGGTTATCCATGATGATGCCCAGATCCTTTGGTGATTCCTAATGTGGAACCTTGCATTGTGTAACCGTAGTTTGGGTTGTTCTTCCCTAAGTGCATAACTTCGCACCTGTCCACATTAAATTCCATCTGCCATTTGGACGTCCGGTCTTCCAATTTATGAAGGTCCTCTTGTAATTTTTCACAATCCTCTTGTGTATTAACAACTTTGAATAATTTTGTGTCATCTGCAAATTTGATCACATGGAGGCACATTCCATGCTGTGCGTCCCAGCCTCTGTGCATCCGATCGGAACCGGACGCGCAGAGGTAGACGCAGTTCTGATTCCATGTAGCATGTGTAGCCCCCGTGGGATCAGAATCACATCTAGACCTGTACGTGCAGGCCGGGACCCGATTCCTGTACATGCCCCTGCCCGGCTAACTCAGTCAGGCTCCTGAATGGAGCTGCAGTGCCATGGTGTCTGGTTGCCATGGCACTGCGGCTCCATTCAGGAGCCGCAATCCCCAGCTGCTGACCACTTTCCCCTTTCCCAGCAGCCCGGCCCCAGATCTGGCCTCCCATGGCCAGGGTTGGGCTGCGGGGAATCTTCTGTAACCCCTCACCATTTTGATCTCTGCCGGACCTCCCGCCCCTGATGTCTAGGGGGACATTCCACCTCCGAGATGGAATAAGTCCCCCGTCCAGTCTGCCAGCCCTGGCTACAGGGCCGACTTCAGAACCGCCCACTGCCTGCCCTAACTCCACCTCTGCACAGCCCCTTCCTGCCCCTGTCTAAGCCTCCCTGTACAAACTTCTTGTTCGTACGGGGAGGCTTAGTCGGGACGGCAAGGGGGGCGAATAGCAGGTATGAACATCCGAATGGGACTTCCATCCCCACTATTCATGGGACAGAATAGACCCCCTCATTCATTATTTCCATTTCCAGATCATTTATGAATATGTTAAAAAGCAGTGAGCCCAACACAATTCCCTGGGGTACTCCGCTATTCACCTTTCTCCACTGAGAAAATTGCCAAACAGAAGCTGTAGCTTTCTATCCCTTAGAGAAAGGCTTATTGTTTCTGCATGGGTTTGAGCCAGGGACCTGTTGCATGTAAGGCAAACCTGATAACCACTACACCACAGAAACCAGACTGGTAGCAAGTTTCAATATGTCAGATGTTAACTGGGATTCCCTACTGCAATGTTATCCTGAAATAGGGAGATCCTGGATGATCTACAGTGAGACCTGTTCCGGCAGCTGGTAATGGAACCCAAACGGGATGGAAGTGCACAGGGGTGACGGACAATCAGGTGGCGATGTTCTACATAAACAAACAAGGAGGGATAGGGTCGCTCCCACTCTGAAGGGAAGTGTTGGCGATCTGGTCCCTAGCGCTCAAGAACAACTGCAAACTGCGAGCATCCTACCTCCCAGGGGACCAGAACACCCTGGCAGATCGGCTGAGCAGGCAACTACAGCCCCACGAATGGACCCTTCTTCCCGAGGTCACCAACAACATCTTCAGGTGATGGGGCACACCTCAAGTAGACCTGTTTGCCACAGAATGGAATGCCAAATGCCCCCTCTTCTGCTCCAAGCGCCCATCTGTCCAAAGGATAGCAGCGGATGCATTCAACGTGTGCTGGGGGAAGTGGTCTCTGCTGTATGCCTTCCCCCCCTTTCCCCTGATCTCAGCGACCCTTCAAAAGGTCGTTCAGGACAAAGCACACATCATCATCATAGTACCACACTGGCCCCGCCAAATGTGGTTCACCCTCCTTCTGCGCCTAGCCAGCGAGCCTCCGATACAGCTCCCACAACGCCCGGATCTGATTACCCAGAACGAGGGCACGACGCAGCACCCCAACCTCGGAGCCCTCACTCTTACAGCCTGGAGGCTGAGAGGCTGAACCTCTCAACACTGCCCCCCGAGGTGCAGGACATGGTCCTGACAGCCAGAAAACTGTCAACAAGAAAGTCACATGGCCTCAAATGGAAGAGGTTCACCATCTGGTGCGCATTTCGTGGCCTGGACCCGACCACTTGCCCAGTGCCCTGCGTCCTACAATACCTCACTTCGCTCTCAGAGCTCGGACTCAAGACTCAGTCAGTCAAGGTCCACCTTGCTGCCATCGCCGTGCACCATGACCCAGCGGACAAGTCCTCTAATAGCTCTATCTCAACGTTTCCCCTGGTCTCCAGGTTCATGAAAGGCCTCTCAAACCTGAAGCCTTCAGTTAAGCCTCCTGTATTGGCATGGGATCTTATCCTTGTTCTCCAGCGGCTCGCAGAAGCCCCCTTCGAGCCCCTACAGACAGCTGACCTCAAGTTCATGTCCTGGAAAGCCCTCTTCCTCGTAGCCATAACGTCTGCACGAAGGGTCAGTGAACTGCAAGCGCTCGTGGCACACCCGCCATATACTCAGCTTTACCACGACTGCGCCTCACTGCGCACTCACCCCAAGTTTATACCCAAGGTATCATCCGCCTTTCACATCAACCAGACTATTGAACTCCCTTCCATCTTCCCCGAGCCGCACTCCTTGGTGGAAGAGGAACGGCTGCACACCCAGGACTGCATATGAGCTCTTCGTCTCTACATCCACAGGACTGAACCAATCCGCAAGGGGGAGCAACTGTTTGTGTCCTTTGACCCGAGCAAGCCAGGCAGGCCTGTCACAAAAAGGACACTCTCCCACTGGGTCTCCGCCTGCATTGCCTTCTGCTTTGACCCAACCAGCACCCACGAAACACCGACAGTGGGCCCGCACCGGCTCAGAGCAATGGCCACCTCCTTGGCTAACCTACGCTCGGTCCCCTTGGTGGACATCTGCAAGGCAGCAATGTGGTCTTCACCACACACACCTTTCAGAAACACTATTGCCTTGATCTCAGACCGCATCCAGATGGTGCCTTCGGCAGAGTGGTGCTGACCGCAGCTCTGGAAGGCGCCAATGCTGCGCCCCCTCACGCTTCGTGACAGGGAGGCGACAGCTGTTAACATTGCTCTAAGTTGCCCTGTTGTTGCACAATGCTTGCTCTATGTCTTTGCATAACCTCATGTAGGTTGCACTACTATGTTGTTACATGTTTTGAACATTGCACTGTACGTACTTGCTTGATTATGCACTGTTCTTGACTATGCTCTGTTGGCACAATTATGTACTGTTTGCACAATTATGCACCTTGCTCAGTTGGAATAAAGATCCCATTCATTCTAGTAACCATTGTTCACTGTGAATTCTGACTCCATGTCTCCCGGGCCTCCTTCTCCACCTCAACGCGCGCTCCATGCAGCTAGGGAGGTACCAGGTATGGCTGACGCAATCCTGCTTGTCCATGGAGAAGACAAAGGTACTTACCTGTAACAGGAGTTCTCCGTGGACAACAGGATAAGTCAGCCACACAATCCCACCCACCTCCCCTGGAGAAATTCGGTCTGCTGCCGGCGCACGCCCCAGCCTGGAGGATCAGAGCTGGGAAAACACTGGCCAGGCAGGGGGCGGGCCGGTGAGGTGGGGTCTACCTGTACATGTTCAGAAAGGTCTTTCTGAGCTCTGGAGAGCACTTCCGTACCTATGGTGCCGCCTGGAGGACTTCACCAGATGTGGCTGACTTATCCTGTTGTCCACGGAGAACTCCTGTTACAGGTAAGTTACTTTGTCTTCTTCCTCTTGGTTGGTAAATCTGAAACCCTTGATCCCTATATCTATCTTAGTGGTCCATTGTTCTGAGTAGATTACATAAGAGCACACATAAACTAGCATAAAACATGATACATATCAACAAGCCAAATCAACTGCATCACTGAGGAGTCAAAGACAATAAAAGCATAAAAAAACCATAAAGCATAAAAAACATAAAAAATATAAAAAACAGGAGAAAATGCTAACAAGTGGAGGGTAATTTTATAAACTGGTGCCTAGTTAACTCACTATTTTCTATGTGTATTTTATGCCTATTTTATAAAATAAGGCATAAGTGCAAATGGTACATGTGTACATTAAGGCGCAACCACTTACACCAACCCTAGAGCTGGTGTAAATGACCACACCTACTTTTTGCAAATACGCAATTAAATAATTTTATAATCTACGTGCATTTTTGTTTGCAGCAACCAAGTTCTGCCCGAACTCCACCCCTGTGCATGCTCATAGTAATAGTACAAACTGTGCAAACAGCCCACATACTTGCATGTTAGTTGATATTGTATGAAAGGTCATTTATACATGTAGATGACTGAAGCGCTGACATTTACATGCATTCTTGCTCTGTAAATCTAGGCAGCTCATTATAAAATCACCCCCATATTGTCCTACAAAATCTATTGCTCACAAGCTTGTCTCAAGAATAAAGATTTTGAGTGCCTCTTAAAACTACTTATAAGAACATAAGATATGCCATACTGGGTCAGACCAAGGTCCATCAAGCCCAGTATCCTATTTCCAACAGTGGCCAATCTAGGTCACACATACCTAGCAATCTCCCCAAAAGACACAGGTTCCGCAATGCTTGTACTGGGTCAAGCATTGATATCCTGGGTCCCTTCTTAATAATGGTTTATGGACCTTTCCTCCAGAAACTTGTCCAATACTACATCCTCCGGTAACAAATTCTAGAGTTTGATTACATGTTGAGTGAAAAAAATATTTTCTGTTATTAGTCTTAAATAGTTTACCCTGTAGCTTCATTGTATGTCCCCTAGTCTTTCTATATTCTGTTAACGTAAACAATCGATCTACGTTTACCCTTCCACTCCGTTCATTAATTTATAGACTTCTATCATATCTCCCCTCAGCCGTCTCTTTTCCAGGTTAAAGAGCCCTAACCTTTTTAGCCTTTCTTCATAGGGATATCCTTCCATCCCCTTTACCATTTTGGTGGCTCTTCTCTGAACCTTTTCTAATAACACTATATCATTTTAAGATACTTATCTACTATTTATCATTTGTATAGCGTTACAAGGCGTACACAGCACTGTACAGACACATGTAAAAGATGGTCCCTGCTCATCAGAACTTACAATCTAGTGAAGACAGACAACACAACAGCTGAGGACAAGGATACATCTAGGGGAATGGTAAGGAAACACAGAGGAGACTAAGCGGATCAGGA
Organism: Ichthyophis bannanicus; assembly: GCA_033557465.1. NCBI lineage: Eukaryota > Metazoa > Chordata > Amphibia > Gymnophiona > Ichthyophiidae > Ichthyophis > Ichthyophis bannanicus. Next base: position 79,053,383 of record CM066051.1, on the reverse strand, counting down.
TCAAAAGCAGCCTCGAAGAGCTGAGTTTTCAGCCTGGATTTGAAAAGGCCCAGAGATGAGGCCCTATTAGTCATTGCTCTTAAATCTAGTGGCACTTTGTTCCATTTGGCTGAAGCTATCAAAGAAAACATGTTACTCATGTCTCAGCCCAATGAACGTGCCTGACAGAGCAAATCTGCAACAACAGAGAATACACTGATCTCAGAGCCCATGTGGAGCTATAAATTCTCAATAAGTACAGTTGTAGTTAACATTATTGACACCATTGCTTTTTAGGTATGTTGTATACAATATCTTCAGAAATAATTGGAAATATTCCAAGTACACCAACTATATGTCATCATTTTATTTTAACAGTATATTCAAAGGTATACAACATAAAAAAGATGTCTGTGCAACTTAGATGTTGTTATTTCTGAGAAAAAAAGTATGACATGGACAGGATTAATGGCACCCTTCACTAATATTTAGTTGCACAACCCTTGGCAGTGATGACAGCCTCCAAACCCTTCTTGTAGTCATCCATAAGTTTCATACATCTGCCTGCTGGTAGTTTCTCCCACTCTTCAGCTGCGATTTGTTCCAGCTCATGAATGTTTCCAGGATTCCTTTTACCAATGGCACATTTCAGCTCTTTTCAAAGGTTCTCGATTGGATTGAGATCAGGACTCATTGCTGGCCATTTTAAAACAGTCCATTTGTTCCTTTTTAACCATTCTTTTGTACTTTTGGATGTATGTTTTGGGTTATTGTCCTGCTGCAGGATCCATGACTATCGACCCAGACCTAGCCTTCTGACACTGAGTAGCACATTTTGCTCCAAAATATCTTGGTAGTCCTCTGACTTCATGAGTCCTTTAATATGTGCCAGGCTTCCAGTTCCTGAGGCAGCAAAACAGCTCCACAACATTATGGAATCTCCACCATATTTAACTGTAGGAAGGGTGGTTTTTTTTTCCTTATAAGTTTCATTTCTTCACCTGTAAATGTCTTGCTGGGCTGCATTGCCAAAGAACTCAAGTTTGGTTTCATCTGTCCACAGAACATTTTCCCAGAAGGATTGTAGTTTCTCAAGGTGGGTTTGGGCAAAGATCAAGCGTGCCTTTTTATGTCTGTCTTTGAGTAGTGGGGTCCTCCCTGGCCTTTGCCTTCTTTGTTTAGTGTGCAGCATATGGTTCAGGTTGAAACCACCACTCCAGATTGCTCCTGGTCAGCTTTAAGCTCTTTGGATGTTGTACATGGTGTTTTTCCAATAGTTCATACTAACCTTCATAGGCTTCCTGGATTAATTTTCCTCTTCTCACCACATCCTGGGAGGTTCTTGACAGTTCCATGAGCAGAAAACGTCTTAATAATATTGAGAACTGTAGACACAGGAATCTCAAGGTCTTTGGAGATGGCCTTGTACCCCTTTGAAGTTTGATGCTTGGTGATAATGGCTTTTCTGACAGTCTCAGGCAGCTCTCTTGTCTTCGCCATTGTGAAAATGGAACAGAGAGTGAATGTGGCCATTTTATGTTTAAATTTGTTTTATTAAACATAGTTATAGTAGCACCATCAAAAAACAAAGAAAAACTTTGCAGTACATTCCAACAATACAACACTCCCAGTCTTAAAACAATTCACAATCTTTTAAAGTTTTCTCCCCCCCACCCCCCACCTCCCCCTACCCTCCCCGGTTCACGCACATCATAATTACTCTAGTAGAACAATAATGTGTCCCCTGTACTATAGAATAAACAAAGAGTATTCCAAATTAACAGATAACAGCAGACGCTATACACAGGCACTACCAATAATAACACCCAAGAGTGCAACCAATTCCTCGGGGCGAAGCATGGATGGTGCAACAATCATCGAACCCCAAAGAGCCAAGATCCAATATACTACCCCCATTCACCACTCTACCCAACCACCGCCCACCCTATTTCACAGCACCCAGGAACCCTCCCCAACCACCTATTGATATCTCCACCCCTCCCCCTCCTGGGTCTTCAGTCCTTCACTCTCCAATAACCCTAACCTCTATTCCCTCCCTCCCCCAGTTGCACAGACACAACAAATCCACACCCCCATTGACCCTCAATGAAGTACATTAAGAATTCTACTCCTATTCCGTGGCGACAATCTGTGTAAGAAGGGGCCCCATTCCTCCAAAAACTTCCCCCTGCCTAACCCCTTGTTGTTCAAGGAGTAACAACCCATAAACCTCCCTCCTCCACTGACCCATAGTTGGGCATTAGTGCCATCATTCATTGGCTGATTCAAGTCATGTGAGTACTGACAATTAATCACAGGTGTGTCTAATTTTACTGCAGTGTGAATGTGGTTCTTCTGTTCAAACTGATTTGAATCGTTTAAAAGGGTGCCAATAATCATGTCCTTTATTACTTAGTCCATTCCACCAGAATGACACCTAAAATCTCTAGATTCCCAGTAACATCACTCTACCTATCCTTAACACTTGGAGATAATTTCTAACTCACGTCAGTAAGGGAGAAAAAGGAACTCAGCACCCGTGAGCTCAATGTCCCGGCTCAAGAAATTAGACCATGGACTAGCTCTGTGACATCATGGGTCCAAAAAACTCCCTTCAGATGTGACCCACATCTACTTAATACAATCAATCAATACACCCTTGAATTCAATACACACAAAATTACATAACAAGACATATAGATCTATCCCATATTACATATATTGCACACTGCCCTTATACTTTTAAAAAACTATCACGACGATATCGTTGATATGATGCCCTCAGCTGAACCCAGCATTCATATCTATTTAATATAATCATTAAGTCCTAAAAAGCCCTTGACCTCATACACAAAAAATACAACTTATATTCATTGCATACACAGGTTTTATACACATGGCACACAACCCCTTTTATACTCATAAAAAACTTTCTCAAGGGTATTACCGAATACCACTTATCTCAGCACTAATTTCCCAACGCTGCACCGAACGCCCAAATAACATTTCGCTTCCACTTCCTCAGGGGTGGGTCCTAACTGGCGTTTCAACAGCGGGTCCTCAAACCCATTGAAATCCACTTCCTGAAAGGAGGATTCTGGCTGGCCTTTTAAACAATGGGTCACCAACCCCAGTGAAACACACTCCATTGCCGGTATCATTGCATTCCACATGGAATCCTACAATCACTGACGTGCCCACAATCCTCTTCCTATGGAGGTGATCCAGATAAGGGCTCTCAGTGGCTATGGGATATCTCCAAAGACTGCCTTGGCATTATGCAGAGAGCAAAGAGCACTGAGCAATCTGGGGGCAGAGCGAAGGTGGCTCTGGCACCTATCTGAATAATTGGCATTATTAATGGGCAGACCAGATAGACTTTATCTGCTGTCATTTACTATGGAGTCTATTCTATCCCGTGTTTCCTATTGTATATTTTTTTTATATCTCCTCCCCCTTATGGTGGTCTATCATGTAAGATATTTCTTTGTGGTTGCTATTTCTTTGATTTGATTTTTGCTGTTTTCTGTTATATTTCCTTGTGATATGTATTTTTGAAATGTAGATAAATAAAAAATTAAAAAAATATATATATATAGTGAACTCCCAGCTCAGCTCATAATCTGCAAACAGGCACTAAGTACAAATCCAATGAAACCGCAGGCAAAGCTGAACCCTGAGGCACACCTGGGGGGCAGAGAATAGCTGCTTGGGAAAAACCTTGTTGCATTTTTCTGAGGAAGGATTTAAATCAATTTAGAACTGTTCCAGATCTTCCCATCTGAGAAAGAAGTAGGAGATCATCGAAAACATCTGCAGTATCTAGAAGAATTAATGTCTAACTTGTTTCTTGACCAGAACCCTGACGAAAGACATCATTGCTGGACAACTGTATGGTTTCACTGCTATCAGGACCAGCATAAGGGTTTCCGCCACCCCAGAAGAGCCCCCGCTCTTTCAAGCCACGCTGCCCCCCTGCTGCTGACAATTTTGTCGGCGAGAGTCATGTGTGGGGGGAGGGGTGGCTTGGCGAGGTGCGGTAGTGGCCCACGGCAGGTTATATGCTTCAGCACACATGGTCTGCTGCTTCTGACCCCCCTCCACTACAACTTTCTTTCGGAGGAGGGTCAGAAGCAGTAGGCCATGTTTGTCAAAGCACATAGTCTGCCACGGGCATTGTGCCGTGCCGTCCACAGATGCCCGCCACCCTAGGCAGCCGCCTAGTCTGCAGAGTGGACTGGCCAGCCCCGCCAGCTATGAATTCTTCTGAAGCCACAGGGTCAGCCTTAACAGTTTGCGGGTCCCAGTTTGGACCATTTTTGGACTTCAGAGTAATATGTTGTATTGAAAGCAAAACAATATCTATATTTATTAGCTTATATTTTGACATAAAACATATTAATACCAAAACTAAATACCGCCCATTAAGAACACAAATAACTCAGTTATCACACTAATGTCCCACTTAAAAAAATATATTTTTGTCGGACCCGTTAGATTCACTACCAGCCAAGCACATGCTAGAAGTTGCATCAGTCCATTTTAATTTATTATATATTAAAGACCCACAAACCCTGGTTCTTGAATATTCAAACAAAGAACTACTATCCCAAAACACCATTTGTTTTGAATTGCCAGGAATTTTGGAGGTTGGGGAGAGTGCTTGCTGTGCCTGGGCCTGGAAGGAGAAACAGTTTTTTCAGGATCTTGGAAAAAAGGAGGAGAGTGCTTGCTGAGGTTGAAGGGTATTTTTAAACCCGCAAATAAATATGACATAATTGAACATTGAAGTTAATGTACTGGTGTTTAGACATTTGGGGGGAGTCTAATAATATATTTAAATTAGGATGGAGGACTCGATTCCCGTTTTTGCCTGGGGTTCACCCAAGGGTTGATGCTGCCCTGGTCAGAGCACATAAATTAGCACAGGTAGCTGAGTTTAATGAACGTACAATCAATAACATTTCAGATAAAATCATTCCAGTCACCAACTCAAAGCAAGGTCATCCAATAAAGAGAGACTCTCATATCACTCATATCGCTCTCTTAACTAAAAGCCTCTGCAAAGCTACTGTAACGCTCTCCAGTGTATTCAAGGGGCCTCAGAGGTATCGAACCATAGCAAAAGTTCTTATGGGTGATTAACAGCAAACTCGAATCTTTAGACAAAACAATTCTTGCTATTACCATAATATAATCTTTCAGAGAGTAGGGGTGTCTACGAATAGACATGTCTTCCAGCATCTCTTAGCTTGACATAAAGCGTGTTTTGTTAGCACAAGGAAGAATTATACTAAGGAACAGATTCAGAATTTTTTATCACAGAAATTTTCAATGGGACACCTCCATCCAGTACTTGTTGCAACAAAGAAGACCAAGCCAAAAATCTCCTAACTTGTTCGGAAAGATCACAGTTCCTTCTTGTTTCTCTGTTCCAGTCTTGCCTCTAATCTGTTTGACAGATGCTGAATATATTGAGGATCTTTCTGTGGTAGATTAAGATCTAACTGGATCTGATGATGATCTGATCAGGATATACAGTAGGTGTACTTGTCCAATTTAATCAGCAGCTTAATAAAAATTTACCTAAAAACAGATCAGCTCTAAGCAGGCCAGAAACTATTTGAGTCCAACCAAATGCTGTCATAGCCTGCAAAAAGGTTTGACGTAGAGTTGAGAAGAGATTTCAAGTCCAAGTGCAATTTGAAATCTCCTAAAACCACAGTTTTATTAAAATCAACATTGAGTGACATCAATAAATCTATTAAATATAAAAAAATCCACAGTTGGGAGACCAGGAGGACAATCTAACATGTTGAAAGGTGAATACTTAGAGTGTGACGTAATGTGAGTTCTTCCTTTTCTCAGGCGTGTCTGTGTGAGGGACTTGGTGGAAGTAGCCATGGTGAAGTCTTTGTCAGTGGGGTAGCAGGGGTGAGCATAGTGCGGGGTAGTGACTGATGGTATGTGTGTCGTGTGGCTCTGCCTGTCTTTCAGTGGTATGATGTGGATATCTCCGTGGGCAGAATTTAGCTGTTTATCTGTGGGGATGTGAACATGGGATATCAGAGGAGAGGATGTGCGTGTGTGGGATGGGTGTTTGTATAGGTGTGTGTGCTTGTAGACAGTGGTGTCGGGAGCTGTGTATACTGTATGTTTCTGCTATGGGTGCGTTCAGGGCCAGTGTTACCATTAGGCAAACTAAGTGGTGGCCTAGAATGCCGGTGTTCCAGGAGCACCCCATTGCCACCCCTATTTGGACTGGCAGCGGCGACAATAGCACTGAAACCATGACGCGGCACTTACCTGAACTCACTGGTGCTGCGTCGCTGTTCCAGCCCTCTGTGACCTGCTGCTTCCACCCCCCGCCTATGCAAACGTCTGACTTACGCAAACCAGAGGTCTGAGCTGGAGAAGGGCAGAAGCAGCAGGTCATAGAAGGGAGGAACTGCAACGCAGCCCCAGAGAGTTCAAGTAAGCGCGGTGTCACCGTTTCAATGCCACGGTCGGCACTGCAGACCCCGGAAAGGGGAGGCAGCAGCAGCAATAGGAGCACGAATGGCAGCGGGCTGGAGAGCTCACCTAGAGCGCCTCTGATCCTTGCACCACCCCTGGGTATATGTGTATGTCAGGGGCTATGCATGCTGCTAGTGTATCAGGGCTTGTGCATTTATGTGTATGTATATCTGTGCATGAGTAGACCCATGTTGGCAGTGTCTCTTGGGGCTGTGTTGTGTGCCATAGAGAGAGGTCGTGTGGTATGCCTGTGTGCGTGTATCATCAGTCCTCCTAGCATATCACTCACTAACTTTTGACGCCACAAAGCTGATAATGATCTTTTAACAAAACATCAGTAAACCACCACCCCAGTCTGACTCTGCAACTCCCAAGTGTAGTTTTCAGTAACCCATGATTCAGTGACGTACAAAATGTTGGGAGGTGTGTTGCATAACAAATCAGAAATCAATGCTGTTTTGTTCTTAATGGATCTAGCATTGATCAAGCCATGAAAGTGCTTTCCCGGCAATACAGAAACTACTTTCCTCGCAGTGGGACGATGAGATTCATTGCAAAAGAACCGAGCAGTCAAAAGTCATAATATCCTTGTCCTAAAATTACCTGCATACATGAGCAATCCGCAAACTGCCTCACTTTCTCCACAGAGGGCCAACAAATCCTACAAGGTCCACACAAAGGAATATAGTGATGGGCTTCTTAGTCAAGTTCCTTTGGACGCAACAGAGTCAACGCGCATCCCCTCCGATGTCAGTGCCAGACTTTTCAACTCCACTGGAGGTGGTGATGATAACAACGTAAGAACATCGTTACCTTGATCTCCATCACCAAGCAATTTCACAGGCAGGCGGTCGCCAGGAACACTCTGAATGCTGCTGGTTGCAGGGTAACTCCTCCACTTCCTCTCCTGTAAGCCCTCCAGTCTCAGTGAAGCTATACTACAGGAGGCACTACAAGGCGCTTAACCTCACTGCATAGTTCTTAGAGTTATACAAGGCAAAATCTTGAAATTGGTTTTAAGAGGCCACTGCTGTCTTTGCTCTCTGCCTAGCCTCTATGACTTCTGCTGAAGCTGTCTGGTGCCCTCCAACTCTACCCCTCACCCACCCATCCCAACCTCTGTTTTCCTTTAATAGATTCTTTTCAGAGGAGAACCCAGAGTTCTTGCAGCTTTTCCCAATTAGATTAATCAATCCCTGTCTGAAGACAAGCCTCTCGCTGCCTTACCTCAAGCTTTTTATATGTTCTGGTGCATCTTGTCTGTCTGGACTTGGTTGTAAGCTCCGGTGCATGGGGACTGTCCATTATGTGTTTCTGTACAGTGCTGCATATGTCTGATATGATCCACGATAATCTAACCATATTTGCTGCTGCTCACTCTCCTTCCCTGCTTTTCAGAGTGAGGGGAAGGAAGATGGCAGCACCATTGCCCACCGATAACCTCTCACGGTCCTCAAGAATATATAGCAGTGCTGATGAAGGTAGAGGTAGAGCCAGAATCTCACAGTAAGTGGAGGAGCCCTACCACCACCAGGACCAATGCTAATTTCCATCCTCTCTCTGAGACTCACAGACCCCACTCCCTGATGAAAATGGAAAACCTCCATGAGGGCAGACAGAAAGACCGAAAGCTCCAGGGGCAAGTGGGTACAGCCTTCCGCCCTTTTCCTTTTTGCCCTCATAAATTGCTGAAGAAGATATGTGGTGGGGAGAAGGAAGAAAAAGCAGGGGCAATAACCAGAGATAAAGGGACTGCTGAGGGGAGAGAGGGGCAGGAGGGGAACAGCAGGGGGCAATAACCAGAGATAAAGGGACTGCTGAGGGGAGAGAGGGGCAGGAGGGGAACAGCAGGGGGCAATAACCAGAGATAAAGGGACTGCTGAGGGGAGAGAGGGGCAGGAGGGGAACAGCAGGGGGCGATAACCAGAGATAAAGGAACTGCTGAGGGGAGAGGGGCAGGAGGGGAACAGCAGGGGGCAATAACCAGAGGTATAGGGACCTCTGAGACGAGAGTGCAAAGAAATTAATAGAAAGAACAAATCTTGCTCCCCTACCTGCTGCTGGGTGCTGCTTCCACTAATGATGTATCCGGTGAGTCCCAGGAGGGAGAGCGTCAGAGTGGCACACCAGAGAAGCAGCACATGTAGAAGTCGAGGGCGCTCGGAGGGGGTCATTGCTTGGGATTTTACAGGGGACAAGGGGTACTGGGGAGAGAGGGAGATCACCTCCATAGGGGCACAGTAGTGACAGCCTCTAGCTCCCTTCAGAGTCTCCCCTGCCCTCTGCTTAATATAAGCTGCCACTTGTCTGCTTTCAGGTTTTTCCCTTTAGGGGAAGTCTCTGTTTCGATGGCTATCTATATATATACACGCAGGCCGAGGAGAAACCTTGTGACAAGTGAGAGGAGGCCAGAGGCAATGTGTCCGTGGGCTCTGCAGGGTTTTTCTATTGCTTGCTATGTGGTTTTCCAGATGTGTAGGCTCATTCATTCACACACACACTTCATGACATTCTGTAAATTCACTTTATCTCCCTGTGTTTCATTTCTAATCTCCAGAAGTTTGATGCACGAAGAGGGAAAATATCTGTGTGTGATGCTTCCAAGTTCAGGGAAATTTTGCTGCTATGAGCAAACCTGGCACAGCTCAACACAAGAGAGAGAAAGCCATTAAGTGACGTGTGGCTCACCTCCAGTTCAGGCACATTACTGCTCATTGGCTTCTTTTGATGATGTCACGGTGCACAAGGAGCATTGTCTCAGAGCAGTCGGAAGCAGCAACAGCACAGAGACACTCTTGTAGACACAATGCATCTCTGCCTTGCAAGATCTCCTCTTTCTCAGTAGCAACTCTCCTTGCAAAGATGTCAACCTCTCAGGCATTAATTACTGCCCTCAAAGAAATCAATGTGTCACTTACGTATGCACTGTCTCTCTTTTCCTCCATTATGCCCAATAAAAGAAAATAATTAAATATAAGAAAATAAATAAATAAAATATTATATACTTCACCTCCAGGCTTCAAGCAACCCCATCGTAATAATTCCTGTTAAGTCCAGACTAAGGTTCATTGAGCCTAGAATCCAGCCTCCAACAACAGACCATGTGGTAGATCCAAAAGGTAGCTATCCATATCAACCTCCTCCAGCTCCCAGCACTGCGATGGTATTGGCTGCAGTGCATCATGGGATCTTCCCAGAAACACTGAAGCATGACAGAAGAAAACGATCACATGGCCTGTCTAGTCTGCCCTTCCACTTCGTGCACTGGCACACCAACATGATTGCCCTGTTTTACACACCACACCATATTGCAGTACTTCCTGAGGGCCCTGCTCTTGCTGAAGGCCCCTGGGCTTTTCCTCCACCACTACTATATCTTTTGGGCCACACTTGAGATCCCTTCAGGTAGAGAAGGTTTTGTAAAATGAGGCAGGTCCAGGTGCAAAACACACATCAGTTCTGTCATGCTCCCAAGATTCGAAATATACAGCTCATGCACGGAAGCGGTTTTCTTAATTAATCAGGACTTGAGAACCAGCTTTCATTTCATCAGAGATGCTAAGGGCGGCCCATCCCAAAGAGTGAGATTTACCATCCCAAAGAGTGAGACGGAAGGCCAACAAGTGAGGTTTTTCTCAGGGCACATTTGCAGTATAGATTTGGAAAGATCTACATGTTGTATTACTTTGCAAATGAAAGTAGCAACCCAAAATGATATGTAGCTTTCTTTGGTTTGATTTTAACTTGTTATTTTTGAAATCTCTCCCTCCAGAGCAGAACTAGGAAATATCCCCGTAGAACTCACCATACAAACAAAAAGTCTGATTCTGGTTTCATCTCAGTAACGACAACATAAACCCTCCCCAGTATCAGACGCATTGTGAAGTAATACAAAACCCTGCAGACGTCGCTCCAGATAGAACAAATCTACTATTCCATAACAGCACAAGTGAGGACTCACCTAGGAATGGCAGCAGTATAAATACTGCAGTCACCTATAACAATAATATCATCTATTGGGAAAACTGAACGAGCCGGATTATTACAGATTCCCGCACATTCAGTGCTAACAGAATACCTGGCCTCTGTCAAGCATGCTAAACACAAACTACTGTCACTAAGTACAGAACAAATTACCAAACTGACAATAGAAATATGTAGACAAAAATTAAACTGAAACCTAAGAAGCCAGCCTCTGCATGCGTACAGTGCAATACCAAAGAAACAGAAACAGCAATGCATTTCCCACCGCATTGTGCTAAATATTAAACCAGCAGATAGAAAGTCCAAAGACTGACATATTCCAATCACTACCTTGGTTGTCTAGCCATTTTATTTTTCTGCTTTCGTCTGTCTCCTCTTAGCTCTCGCCCCGCCATTTACCCACTTTTTTCTCCGGTCTTCTTCATTTCTTCCCCTACATCCATCTCCGACATTGATCTTTTCCTATAGTTTTCCCTCTCTTCCCCTCACCCTGGCCTCCCATGTCCCATTCTTTCCTCCCCATCCAGTTTCCTCTTTCTTTATTCCTCCCTCCTTCCTGCATCTTCTCTCACCTCTCCCCCAAATCTCCCAAGTCCCATCTGTCTTCCTACTGTCTCACTTCTCCTCCTCCCAGTCCAGTATCTCTCTATCTTCTGACCCTTCCCCTTGTCAGCATTTCCTTCTGTCTTCCTATCCTCCCTCCCAGTCCCAGCACCCCCTTCTATGTCCTTTTCTCCTCTCCTATGTCCAGCATTTCTCCTCTATATCCCTAATTCCCCCCCCCCCCATGTCCGGCATCCACCTGTATGCCTCTCTTCCTCGCTGTATCCAGCATCTCTCTTCTGTATCTCTACTCCCCCCTGTGTCCAGCATCTCACTTCTGTATCTCTACTCCCCCCTGTGTCCAGCATCTCTCTTCTGCTCTACTCCCCCTGTGTCCAGCATCTCTCTTCTGTATCTCTACTCCCCCGTGTCCAGCATCTCTCTTCTGTATCTCTACTCCCCCTGTGTCCAGCATCTCTCTTCTGTATCTCTACTCCCCCCTGTGTCCAGCATCTCTCTTCTGTATCTCTACTCCCCCCTGTGTCCAGCATCTCTCTTCTGTATCTCTACTCCCCCCTGTGTCCAGCATCTCTCTTCTGTATCTCTACTCCCCCCTGTGTCCAGCATCTCTCTTCTGTATCTCTACTCCCCCTGTGTCCAGCATCTCTCTTCTGTATCTCTACTCCCCCCTGTGTCCAGCATCTCTCTTCTGTATCTCTACTCCCCCCTGTGTCCAGCATCTCTCTTCTGTATCTCTACTCCCCCCTGTGTCCAGCATCTCTCTTCTGTATCTCTACTCCCCCCTGTGTCCAGCATCTCTCTTCTGTATCTCTACTCCCCCTGTGTCCAGCATCTCTCTTATGTATCTCTACTCCCCCCTGTGTCCAGCATCTCACTTCTGTATCTCTACTCCCCCCTGTGTCCAGCATCTCTCTTCTGTATCTCTACTCCTCGCTGTATCCAGCATCTCTCTTCTGTATCTCTACTCCCCCCTGTGTCCAGCATCTCACTTCTGTATCTCTACTCCCCCTGTGTCCAGCATCTCTCTTCTGTATCTCTACTCCCCCCTGTGTCCAGCATCTCTCTTCTGTATCTCTACTCCCCCCTGTGTCCAGCATCTCTCTTCTGAATCTCTACTCCCCTGTGTCCAGCATCTCTCTTCTGTATCTCTACTCCCCCCTGTGTCCAGCATCTCTCTTCTCTATCTCTACTCCCCCCTGTGTCCAGCATCTCTCTTCTGTATCTCTACTCCCCCTGTGTCCAGCATCTCTCTTCTGTATCTCTACTCCCCCCTGTGTCCAGCATCTCTCTTCTCTATCTCTACTCCCCCCTGTGTCCAGCATCTCTCTTCTGTATCTCTACTCCCCCCTGTGTCCAGCATCTCTCTTCTGTATCTCTACTCCCCCCTGTGTCCAGCATCTCCCACCTCCTTATTCCCTTCCCCCCCCCCAGCATCTCCCTATCGCTCTATTTCCTGCCCCCCCCCCCCATGTTCATCATCCCATCCGTTCTGTTTCTATTTCTCTAGGTCTGACATCTTCCCGGTCACCCTATTTCTTCTCTGTCCAGCACAACTCCTCATGTCCAACATCATCTCCTTTGTGTTTCAATTCTTCCTCCCCCCCAGCCCGAGATAAAATATTCCCTCTATCATTTTCACCCTCTCCCATGTCCTCCAAATCCAACTGCACCTCCTTTTCCCTACACCCTGTTCACGATCTCCCTCACCCCCATCAGTGACCACCTCCGCCGCCGTTGCTGCTTGTCCAGACCTGCGATTGCGGCAAAGGGCTTCTAAAAAAGGTATGGTGCCCTGCATGTTCATGCGTACATCTACTGGCTCTATTGGAGCCGCTCCTCAGATGCACGACCCTAGGTCAGAGCCATCAGCGGTGCACATCAGCATGGAGGCCCGGGTCGCTCCTGTGTTCTGTTGCCACTGCTGAAGGTCTGGGCAAATGGCAACAGTGGCGACAGGGGTGGGTACTGGCGGGAGACGGGAGATGGAGTTGCACAAAGATTCGAGATCCGAGCCCATTATGGCGAAGTTTGAGGTGGGTTTTAAAATATACCTTTTGGTTTGGCCTACAGTGATGGGACCTGATGCGCTTTTAGGGCTCTGACTCTGGAGCTTTTAGGCAGTTATGATCTGTCCCCCCTCCCGAAATCCTTTTTTGCTGTTGTTTTTTAAATGTATTTAAAAATATTTAAAGCCCACTGGTCCAATGTCCTCAGCAGATAACAATCAAACATACCTAATAACTACTACTATTTATTTATGTATTTAAAAATTGGCTACTAATCAATTGCATAGCGCTACAAGGCATACTCTCCTCTGTTCACATACATATAAGAAACAATCCCTGCTCAACAGAGCTTACAATCTATTCAAGACAGACAAAACAAACCTGGGATTTGGGTAAAACTAAGGGGAAATGGTTATAGCACACATGGGTGTTAAATGGAAGAATAAGGGGGACCAAAAGCAGCCTTGAAGAGCTGAGTCTTCAGCCTGGATTTGAATAGGGCCAGAAAGGGAGCCAGACGTACCGACTCAGGTAGTCTGTCCCGGTCATACGGTGCAGCAAGGCAGAATGAACGAAGTCTCAAGTTGGCAGAGCACAAAAAACGAAACATTCTATACCACTTTTATGCATAATAAAACTACTTGTCGTAGCTTTAACCCATGTTCGAAAATCAGACATATGGGACAACAGATGCAAAGGTTCCAGGAGATTTTTATGTGTGTTTGTCTTGTAAAATTTGTTCATTTTTTTTCGTGACTATTGAAAACCACTCTGTTGTTTTACAGTCTCAAGACAGTGCAATAATCCTATTAACCAAACTAGGGACCTGTTCGCTAAGCTCTGCGCCAGTAATGCGATGTGGGCTATGCTACAAGTGCAGGGCTGCACGATAGCTGCAGGGGGGTGAGTACAGCCATCCCCCCCTGCATTTACTATGTTTCATTGCAGAAAACGGCCACGGAGGCAACGAGCACCACCGATTGAGGCGGCATAAGTTGCATCTGCGGTACTTGCGTCGAGTGCAGGGAATACAAGCTACAAAGGCCCACGCTAGCTGTGCCACAATGGGTAAGCCTCCGTTCTGCCCAGTCGCCACCCCAAGGCACTCAAGGATAGCATGACGCCTTTAGCTCGTGGCCCCGCACCATGCCAAAACTGCGCAATAACCCTGCACTACTCCCCTAAACACACCCCTGGACTAATGAACTAAACTAACTTGGCAGCTTTGTATAGGAGAGTGAGCAGGTGGATGGGGGGGTGGGGGGAGAGTCCTTAGCACAAAAGCCTAAATCCAGGTTATAATTCTTGTGCCTTATTGATATCCCCTGGGGTTTTTAGTTTATTTGTTTGAACTCTACTGGCTTTAGTTTTGTTTTTTCTTTGATACTTTTCCCCAGCAGATGAAACTGAAAATTTCCAGAGTGGTTGGCCCGTGTGGGCAGAGGGAGAGTACCATTCTCTCTTTCATGTGTGTTTTCACTGCTTCTTCAGTCTACAAAATGTATGAAAGGAAAAAAATCCCACAGAGGGAAGTGCAAATTTCTTCCGCATTGAAGCTGCAATGAAGCTGCAATGTAATCCATTTAAGACTAATTATATAAAATATTTTTTCACTGAACGCGTAATCAAACTCCGGAATTCATTACCGGAGGATGTAGTAAAAGCTGTTAGTGTAGCTGGGTTTAAAAAAAAATGGTTTGGACAAGTTCCTGGAGGAAAGGTCCATAAACCATTATTAGAGAGGACCCGAGAAATCCATTGCTTGCCCCGGAACGAGCATTGTGGAACGTGTGTACCTTTTTTGGGAACCTGCCAGGTACTTGTGACCTGGACTGGCCACTGTTGGAAACAGGATACTGGGCTCGATCGACCTTGGTCTGACCCAGTAAGGCATTTATTATCTTCTTATGTTCTTATGATTGCACCGTTATTTTTATTTATTTATTTATAGTCTCTTCTATACCGGCGCGGTTTACAGTGAAACAAAGAATTTACACATTTCCGATGGTACTTTGTGTTTACAGTTGAACAGGCATAAACAACTTGGATAACAGGGGTAACTATTTACAATTTATAACATTATCATGAACTCTTCTTGTTTCTGTCATAGGGGTTTTGGGGAGAACTGTGAGGTGGCTGAGGTGTCTGCATTGGTTACTGGGTAATACAAGAGGAAGAGGTGGTGTTTCAAGGCTTTTCTGAATTGCAATAGATCCGGGATTGCTCTGATGCCTTGAGGGAGGCTGTTCCAACACCTTGGTGCACAGAACTTGAAAGCTCTGTCTGCTGTTGCTTTGGTGCATTGTGTTATGGATTTTGGGACTACTAGTGTGTTGAGTGTTACTGACCGTCTGTCCCTGTTTTGAGGTGTCATCTGGATCAGGTCCGTTAGTGATGTGGATGTGAGACCATTGATGGCCTTGAATGTAACTAGTAATAGCTTGTAAGTGAGTCTACTTCGTATCGGAAGCCAATGGAGTTGTTTTAAGATGGGTGAGACATGATCTTTCCTGGATGCTCCGTGAAGGACTCTTGCTGCGGAGTTCATTGCCAGTTGCAGTGGGTGTAAGGTGGCTTGAGGGAGTCCTTGTAAGATAGAGTTCGCATAATCAAAATGAGGTATGATTAGGGCCTGATAGATGGTTCTGAAATCATCCGGCTCTAGCAGGGATCGAAGGTGTCTAAGGGAGCGGATTTTATGGTATACCGCTCTTACAATGTTTCCTATGTGCGCCTTCATATCCAAGTGCTGGTCTAAGGTGACCCCGAGGTATCTGATAGTGGGTTTGATCTGGAGGTCTGCATCCTTCACTTTCAAAAAGGACGGGGCGGTGAAATTTCGGTCCTTCGTGATGAACAAAACCTCCGTTTTCTTGTGTTGGATCCTGAGGTTTTGAGATCGCAGCCAGTTGGATACTTCATTTATGCAGTTAGTTAATGGAGTGAGGTCGGGGTTCTCTGTTGTAAAAGGCATGTATAACAGCACATCATCCGCGTATATCATGCAGTTGATACTGAAGGACCGTATCAGGTTGCAGATAGGCTGCATGTATATATTGAACATAAGGGCGGAGAGGGAGGAGCCTTGTGGGACCCCCTGCTTTTGATGGAACCGATCTGATGAAGTATCGTTGGATCGTACCTGCTGCGTTGAGCCTGCAGTAACAGAGGCCTGAATTTGACCCTTCTGAAACACCCACTTCCCTGCAAGATACGTGTCTGTCCATCAGTCTGAGAAATGGCACCAACATGACCCAGCCTAAGTACACCACTGTAAGTCACAAAGTGCAAAGGATGAAAAGGGAGAGTGAGCGCCTTGCTGAAAGTTATACAAAGAGTGTGATAGGTGACCCCATACAGTGAAGTTTCCGTCACAGGGTGATTAATATCGGTCAAGCTACCCGAGAGAAATGTTTCCATTTTTATAAGCAAAGGCAAGGAGGCAAAAGGCCAATGGAACCTGCTTTCTCTGCCTGGAGTGAAAGGGTAAAGTTTTCTCGCATGCTTTTTCCTTTCACACGTAGGAGGGGAATGCTTTTATTTCCATAAGCTTTCACAAACTGCATTGGGAATAGGTGGCAATGATTCCCTTTGGCTGTGCCAAAACATTCTATACAAAAGGTCACCAGCATGCTTTAAAGAGTGGTGGGTTCACCCCTAAACAAAGACATGAGGAGGGGTGACCTGCACGGAGCGGCAGGTGCACCTACTCTTCCCATCTTACTGAGCAGACTAGATGGACCAAACTGGTCTTTATCTGCCGTTATTTACTATGTTACTATGTAGGCTCTTCTCTAGAGCAGAGCAGAGGGGAACTCATCCCGCTTATTTATATATGTGCGTTCTTGTTGTCCTGACGCTTTAAGGTTCTTTCTAGAAAGCGGGTTAGAAGTGTGATAAACTGAAATAATTTTTTTAAACAACCAGCTCAGGGGCTTTGCTTAAATCTGTCTTCAGTTGCTGGGTGAGTCGGACAAAGTTGCTGGACAAAGGTGAGTCGGTTGATATAGTGCATCTGAACTTTCAAAAAGCCTTTGACAAGGTCCCTCATCAGAGACCTTTGGCAAAACTAAAGAGTCATGGGATAGGAGGCAGTGTACTACTGTGGATCAGGAACTGGTTAAACGATAGAAAGCAGAGGGTAGGGCTAAATGGCCAATTTTCCCAATGGAGAAAGGTGAATAGTGGTGTACCCCAGGGATCTGTGCTGGGTCCGCTGCTTTTTGACATATTCATAAATGACCTGGAAAGTGGAATAACGAATGAGGTTATCAAATTTGCAGATGACACAAAACTATTCAAAGTTGTTAAAACCCAAGAGGATTGTGGAAAATTGCAAGAGGATCTTGATAAATTGGAAGACTGGGCATCAAAATGGCAGATAAAATTTAATGTGGACAAGTGCAAAGTTATGCACCTAGGGAAGAACAACCCAAACTATGCTTACACGATGCAAGGTTCCACATTAGGAACCATTACCCAGGAAAAAGATTTAGGTGTCATTGTGGATACCATGGTAAAACCCTTGGCCCAGTGTGCAGCGGCGGCCAAGAGAGCAAATAGAATGCTAGGTATGATAAGGAAAGGAATGGAGAATAAAACAAAAGATATTATAATGCCTCTATATCGTTCCATGGTGAGACCGCACCTTGAATATTGTGTGCAATTCTGGTCGCCGTATCTTAAAAAGGATATAGCGATTATAGAAAAGGTTCAGAGAAAAGCCACCAAAATGGTAAAGGGGATGGAAGGATACTCCTATGAAGAAAGGCTATAAAGGTTAGGGCTCTTTAACCTGGAAAAGAGACGGCTGAGGGGAGATATGATAGAAGTCTATAAATTAATGAACGGAGTGGAACGGGTAAACGTAGATCGATTGTTTACGTTATCAGAATATAGAAAGACTAGGGGACATGCAATGAAGCTACAGGGTAAACTATTTAAGACTAATAAAAGAAAATATTTTTTCACTCAGCGTGTAATCAAACTCTGGAATTTGTTACCAGAGGATGTAGTAAAGGCTGTTAGTGTAGCTTGGTTTAAAAAAGGTTTGGACAAGTTCCTGGAAGAAAGGTCCATAAACCATTATTAAGAAGGGACCCAGGATATCAATGCTTGACCCAGTACAAGCATTGTGGAACCTGTGTCTTTTGGGGATATTGCTAGGTACGTATGACCTAGATTGGCCATTGTTGGAAACAGGATACTGGGCTTGATGGACCTTGGTCTGACCCAGTATGGCATATCTTATGTTCTTATGTTCTTATGGGTGAGGTATCTCCATTCACTGCTTCTCTAGATTGGCTTTTTCAGGCTGTGCATTTATTGGAAGGGGAGAGATGTCCAGGCTTTCCATCTGCCTGTCTGTCTCTATGGTTAGGGAATAACTGACCACGATGTGATCCTAACTGGGAAAGGCTCATCATTAGCGCCTTCCATAAGGTAAGGAAAATTGGGGCAATTGACCTGGGTCCTGCTGCTTTTGGGGCCCCTCCACACTGGGAGCTTCTGGAGATGTTTGTTACTGAGTTGAGGGCTGTGGTGGGTCAGAGAAGGGAAAAGTGTGACTGCGGAGAGGGGGGAAGGGAAAAGCATTATAGTATATGTAAGGGGTGGGAGGAGAAAATGTAGGAGTGGGGGGGTGGTGTAGTGGAGAAGAATGAGAAGGATCATTTAACCTCTTTTTTGAAATCACTACATCTGCTCCTCATTCACGTCTGCAAAAAATTCAAATGTTATCCATGGCTCTGCGCCCACCACAGCTCCTCATTACTGCTTATTTCCTGTTTCACCTTATGCTCCTCTCCGAAAACTTCCTTTGTTAGGCAAGCTGCTGGCCCTTCGCCTGGTCGCCAAATCTCGGCTCCCTGCCTACTTCCTGGATACACTCAAGGCCTGGATTACGAGTCTGCATGCCAGCTCTCTCTCTCTAGCCAGATTCAAATCTAGCCTGAAAATTCATTATTGTGACTTTCACTTTATGTGTTGGGTTGGCTTGTTCTTCATTTTATTGAGTTTTGTTTCATTTTAATATATGTTATTGCATTTTGGTGCATGGTATTTCGCACACATGAAACTGGAACGGGCAAAATCAATAAGTTCATCACTGATGGAGAAGAAATAGAAATAGTAGACAACTTTAATCTGCTTGGATCAATAATCAATAAAGAAATGACAAGCAGTCAAGAAATCCGATGACGCATTGCTCTTGGCGGAACAGCTATGAAGAGCCTAGACAAGATTCTGAAGGGCAGAGATGTATTTCTGCATAGAAAGATTCAACTTATCAAAGCCAAGGTATTTTCAATAACATCATATTGATGCGAAAGTTGGACAGTGAAGAAAGATAAGAAGAAAATTGTTGTCTTTGAACTATGGTATTTATTTATTTAGCTATTTTTATATACCGCTATATCTGCAAGTCACAGTGGTTTACAGATTAAACAACAATGAGCTCAAAGTGGTATTAGCAAAGGACCCAATATTCAAAGTCATTTACACATTTTAAAAACATGTAAACTGCATGAATGTCACTAGAGGGATATTTAGTGGCACTAACATGGTTAATACCACTGAATATCCACCGGTTCCGCCTGAAGAACAAATCAGTTAGTTCTAGAGGAGATCAAACTTAAGCTTTCTTAGAAGCTCAAATGATAAGATTTCGACTTTCATACTTTGAACACATCATGTGAAGAGAGAGATCATTAGAGAAAAACGTCATGCTTGGCAAGGTAGAAGGTCAACGCAAAAGAAGAGGCCAGCAATGCGATGGACCAAAACAATAACAGCAGCTATGGGTGCCACTCAACAGTTAACTGCTTGGCTGAAGACCGAACACAGTTTAGGACAACTATCCAGAAGGTCGCTTTGAGTCGAAATCGACTTGACGGCACTTAACAACAAAATGAAACTCAACAAAACGAAAAGCAGCACCCCTAGACTTAACTCAAATGTTTCTACCTCTTTTCCGTTGTGTATCCTGTCGGTCAGTCTTGACTCAATTGTAAACTCTATGGTACAGGGACTATCCATCGTGGAGGGTAATTTTATATCAGAACACTTTGGCAAGGAAAGCACATAAGCACATATTTTGTAGAGGCAGAAGCCATGTATGTGCCAATAAGAATCAACACTTATGCGCATATTTTACAGAATAGATGCGTAAGTGCGGAGTTTTCCTCATGTTTGCCCATTCTTCTTCCCCAGAAGCATCTACGTGTGTATTGCATAAGATGAGATGCTATAGCGTCAATATTTAGCCCCAGCTTAATTTAAACCAGCTTTGAATCAATACATTCAAAGCTGCTAGCCACAGGAAGGCACATTTCAGAAAGGGTGTGGGTGAAATTTGGGTCATCCAAGTCAGAACATCCAGAATTTGGTCGGAGGGCAGCAGAAAAGGTGGCTGGCACGTGTTAAGTGCCTTCTAAAACCAGTCTGTCTCCATCCTGAAAGATGCACGTATCAACCACATAAAAGGCAAAATGGAGCCATGCAGAGTAATGCGTCAGGCACGTGCGGGTTTTCGTCCAATTTCAGAAACTTGCATGTGTCAGATAGGGGCATCTGCCATCCGGGCGCACAGACGTACCTGCAGCACAATTTCAGAACGCATCTGTGTATGTCTCCCCCTTTACATGTCTCGGCCTGCCATTTTGCAAAGGGGGGGATGCCGCAGCGCGGCAGACAGGAGAAATGTCTTTTTACTTATTGTCATGCTTTTTGGAAGGAGCAAAAATTATCAGAGGAGTGAGGGGGCGTTTCCCTCTCCACCTTACAATTGTCGGTTCGCCGAAATCAGCACTTTTCTGAGTCCTGGAGCAGGTGTAGCTATAGTGCAATGCACAATGCTGATCTAAAATTATGGGCACACATCATTTTTGCCCTGCCCCAGGCATACCCCCGCGCAACTTGGATGTGATCACTCCAGACACATGGATATTCGGGGCTTTCTAAAATGGCTTAGGTGACGTCCATGTGATTTCATCATCTGAATGGGCGTTTTCAGACATGGAAACCATGAATAAGGCTTCTAAAATAACCCCCGTAGGCAGCGCTGGATATACATATTAGCCGACAATGCGTATTTTATCAATTCTGTTTGAAAACTGCGACTCATCCTATGCTTGGCCCAAACCTCTCCCCTGAACACACCTAATCTAAAGTCATGTACCTACCAGTACATGCCTAATTGCACAGAACCTATGTTTATGTGTGAAGTCATTTTATAAGAGACCTGTTACGCATGCACGCACGAAAAACCCATTATAGAAATGACCTCCAAAATGTCTTTATACAGCGCTGTTGCATATACCTCTGATATATATTATGCAAATCATAAAAATGAGCGTGTAGGAGGGGGAGGGAAGAGATTGACCCTACATAAGCTGATCTGAATCAGGCCAAACCCCACCTTGATGACAGCCCTACCGACTATGGTCAGTGACTGCACTCTGCCTGTGACCAATGACCATTCCTGGGAATAGTGGAACATGGAAAGGCAACACTGGGACCATGGGGGAGTCAGACATGACTATGATTAATTATCTGTCTCCTCGCTCTTGTTTTGCCCCTATGATTCTTGCAGTGTGCTGTGAGCAGGCTGAGTTGGGAAGTCCTAAGGTGGTTTAGTGACTGGACAATAGTTCCAGTAGCTTTTTCTTGAAGGCGACACTGTTTGCTCTCATCTGAAGTGCAGGAGGGAAGGGGAGAGAGGGATCTGAATCAGGCCACACACCTCCTTGGGTCAACCCTACCGACTATGGTCAGTGACTGCACTCTGCCTGTGACCAATGACCATTCCTGGGAATAGTGGAACATGGAAAGGCAACACTGGGACCATGGGGGAGTCAGACATGACTATGATTAATTATCTGTCTCCTCGCTCTTGTTTTGCCCCTATGATTCTTGCAGTGTGCTGTGAGCAGGCTGAGTTGGGAAGTCCTAAGGTGGTTTAGTGACTGGACAATTGTTCCAGTAGCTTTTTCTTGAAGGCGACACTGTTTGCTCCCATCTGAAGTGCAGGAGGGAAGGGGAGAGAGGGATCTGAATCAGGCCACACACCTCCTTGGGTCAACCCTATCGACTATGGTCAGTGATAGCACTGTGCCTGTGACCACTAACCATTGCTGGGAATGGTGGAGCACAGTATTTATTTATTTACTAGTTTTCTGTACCACTAAATGTACTAGTCTAAGCGGTTTACATAAGAACAACATGACCAACAAGGCTTTACATATAACATATAACATTACAAAATTAATAAGGCATGATGTAGATCAGGAACATGTTATCTATTAACTCAATAACTAATGTTAAAGGAAGGGTAATGACGTTTAACAGGTAGAGGGTCTGGGGGGGTTAAGGAGGGGGGATGGCTATGGTTGTGAAGTTCGTTGAAGCATTTGTGGTCGAGGTGCTATGTCTCCTCAGTGAAGTGTTGACGAAAGAGGTGTGCTTTCAGGTTTCTTCTGAAGGTATGACAGGACCGTGGGGTGAGTTAGACGGGGTTGTGATTAATTATCTGCCTTTTGTTTTGTTACTTTTCAACAGCATGCATGGTCTTGCCAAGCCACACTCACTTCCTTGCTTGAGAGGATGTGGTCCCATGACGTGCTCATCTGTAGGGCTCCATCGACAGGTGTCCACGGATGATCCTGCGGTTCTTGGACTGCGCCATGAGCAGCTGAGTTGGGAAGTCCCAAAGTGGTTTAGTCACTCAACAGTGGTATCGGTAGCTTTCTCTTGGAAGTGGCTCTCATCTAAAGTATAGGAGGGGGAGGGAGCTGCAGAGACCCCCTAACCAACCTCATTACTTCCCATGTCATACTAGGGAACTCCCTAACCTCAGTGCAAAATTCATCCACTAGAGTACCAATTTTTTTTTCACCTTTCCATTTCATTTGCCTCCCTTGCCGAACCTGGTTCTTGAGCTCTGAGAGGAGAGAGATATTTAAAGTGTGATATCTGTGGAGGAGAATAAAGCAGGGATGTGATATTTAACAGTTCATAGAGGACACTGGGGTACTGAAGAGAATTTTCCTTTGACTCAGAGAGCAAATACATTCCCAGGCGAACACTTCTTGGCATAAACCAATAGGAGTTTAACCTAACCTAGATGGGGGTAGGAGGGGAGTGGATGGAGGGTGATTCAATCGGGCTCTCCTCATCCCCCTCCCCCAACTCCAACACAAGCAAATGAGCTCAGCAAATGAAAAATGAAGGATAAAAACTTTACAAATGATGGGGATGAAAAAGAGGGGGGACCAGAGAAGAAATTGCAAGGTAATACACAGGTAAAACAAGGCTGGCCCAAGAGGATAGTTGCCTTAGGTAAACCTTCAGTCACTCACTGCTGCTCCCGCTGCATAAACCTTGCAGGAGTAGCTCCCTTCTTTCTGCTCCCTCCGACATGGGACTGGCAGGGCTTTGAGTGCGCTCCATGGTCACTTTCTTTACCATTTTGGTGCCAACATTCAGAAATAGCAGAAAACAGGGAGCTGCTCCTGGAAAGCTGGTGGTAGTGTCAGTCTTCTGCCACCCCTAAAATTGTGCTGCCCTGAGCAATTGCCTGGCTTGCCTAGTGGAAGGCCAGCCCTGACCAGAAATGTCAGGCGGGCAGGAGCACAAATGCTCACGGTTGAAGTAATAAAATCCCAGATTTCCCAGCTTGACAGCAGAGGCCCCTCTAGATGTTGTAGCTACCAGAGATGTAATTCAATGAATTCCAGAGCCGGAATACAGCCAAGAATGGGGATGACGGAAAAGGGGAAGGAATAGCATTTTATGTAAAAACTAATATGAAAGGCAAAGAACCAGAGGCTGCGTAGGGCAAGAAGGAGGTTCTATGGTATCTTGGAAAAGGCAGGTGGCATTTCCATCTACTGTACACTGGAGTGGCCTATGGACCTTTGGCACCGGCAGATATCTTTATCTTTATTTTACATTTGATATACTTCCCAGGCCGAGGCATCAAAGCGGTTTACAATAAAACATCAATGTTGCAGAAAAACAGGAAAAGAACGCCATTTATGTGATAGGAAACAGATAGGAGATACAGTGACAGCCAACTGAGATAGGAGGAAGCAAGAGGGAGGGAGACTAATGAGGGTCGGTGCCATAAGCCTGTTGAAATAAGTGTGTTTTGAGAAGTGTTTTAAATTTCAGGTAGGAAGCTTCAAGGCAGAGCGAGGATGGCAAAGCATTCCAGAGTGAAGGGCTGAGGAAGAAAAACGCAGTGTGACGCGTTAGCTCTAGATGAGCCTGAGATGGGGATGGGAGAACAAGCTGTTTTGCATGAAGAGAATGAAGTTGACAGCAGGGGGTGTGAATGGATATGAGGTTAGATAAATACTGAGGAATTGAGGTAAAGAGAACTTTATGTGTCAAAATCAAAAACATATATTGGATCCTGTAGCGGATGGGTAGCCAGTGAAGACGTATCAGTAGAGGGGTAATATGATCAGAACGCCTAGTATGGGTAATGAGGCGGGCTGCTGTATTTTGTAGTAATTGTAGACGTTGAAGTTGATAAAGGGGTAGACCAGTAAGAACCACATTACAGTAATCCAGCCTACTCATCACCAGCGCCAGCAAGAGGGTAGTAAGTGAAGAGGGTGCTAACAATGGTCGGACTGCTCGGATCTGACGACGTGCACATAAAGACCGGCGGACGAGGATGGATACATGCTCTTGAAAGGAGAGTGAAGAATCCAATGTGACCCCCAGATAGCAGAATGAGGAAACCAGGGGAATAGTAGTGGAATTTAACTGTGGGGCAATGATTGGACAGTGGGTGTTTAGGGAAACCCACATGGCCGTAGACTTGGATGGGTTGAGATGGAGAAAGTTGTTAGAGATCCAAGTGGCAATGTGGGTAAGACAATCATTAAGATCAATAGCAACTGGGGATGTGTGGTAAAGAAGAACAATATCATCAGCATAGAGATATGCAGACACTGGATATTGTTGGATGAGGAGAGGCAGAGAGTCAAGAAAAATGTTAAAGAGCAATGGGGAGAGCACAGATCCCTGAGAAACTCCACATATTAAAGGGAATGATGGGGAGGACACATCATTTAAGTGAACAGAAAAGCTATGGGAGGTAAGGAAGGAGTGAAACCACTGCAGCACAGTACCCCGAATCCCAGAGTCATGAAGGCGAGAGAGCAATGTACAGTGATCTACTAAGTCAAAGGTGGAGGAGAGATCTAATGACACAACCAAAGTGATATCCCCTCGATCGTGTGCAACACATAACTCATTCAGCAGGGCAAGAAGAACGGATTCCATGTTGTGGCCTGCTCGGAAGCAAGACTGAAGTGGATGGAGAACATTAGTGGCCTTCATGCTATTGAACCCTTAGCTCTCTCTTCTGCCATTTCTTCACCTCTTTCTTCCACTTTGTTATTCCGTTGATGAGGCAGTAACCTCCTACAATGCTGCTCTTTCCTCAGCCTTGGATGCTCTCGTCCCGCCCATCCCACGTCCTGTGAGGCGTTCTACAACCCAGCCCTGGCTCACATCACTACCCGCTATCTTCGTTCCTGTGCCCGCTCAGCTGAGCGTGTGTGGCTCAAATCCCGCTCCCTTGCTGACCTTCTACACTTCAAATTCATGCTTGTCTCTTTCCAGTCAGCCATAGCTCTTGCTAAACAAGACTATTACGTCCATTTGACTAACTCCCTTGCCTCTGATCCTCGCCGTCTCTTTACTACTCTTAGTTCTCTCCTCAAGGTGCCTCCACCTCCAGTCCCTTCCTCCCTTCCTGCCCAAACCCTGGCTGACTACTTCCATGATAAAATCCACAGGATCACCCTCCAAGTCTCCACTATTCCAACTACTTCATCTACTTCCCCTCTTCAGTCTCTACCCTCCCCCCACTACCTCTGCTACCTTCTCTTCTTTCCCTATGATCTCTGATGAGGAAACCACATTCCTTCTTTCTTTCTCCAAACTCACCACCTGTTCCTCTGATCCTATCCCCACCCACCTCCTAAGCCCCATCTCTTCCGCCGTTGTCCCTTCCATCTCTTATATTCTCAACCTATCGCTCTCCTCTGCAATTTTCCCTGCAGATTTCAAGCATACTGTGGTCACTCCCCTCCTCAAGAAACCCTCACTTGATCCCACCCGTCCTTCTAACTATCGACCCATCTCTCTCCTTCCCTTCATATCTAAACTACTTGAACGTGCTGTCCACTGCCGCTGCCTTGACTTCCTCTCCTCTCATGCCCTCCTGGATCCTTTACAGTCTGGCTTTCGTCCCTTACACTCTACTGAAACAGCTCTTACCAGAGTCTCCAGTGACTTGTTCCTGGCAAAATCCAAGGGTCTCTACTCTGTTCTCATCCTTCTTGACCTCTCTGCTGCTTTTGACACTGTTGACCACAGCCTTCTCCTTATTACCCTGTCTTCGCTTGGCTTTAGTGGCTCTGTACTATCCTGGTTCTCCTCCTACCTCTCCCATCGCTCTTTCAGTGTGTGTTCTGGTGGCTCCTCCTCCTCTGCTACCCCACTCCCAGTTGGAGTCCCCCAGGGATCCTTCCTGGGTCCGCTCCTTTTCTCTCTCTATACCCAGTCCCTTGGTGCGCTTATCTCCTCCCATGGCTTTCAGTACCATCTCTATGCCGATGACTCCCAATTCTAACTCTTTACGCCTGAAATCTCTCCAGTTATCCAGACCAGGATCTCTGCCTGCCTTTCCGACATTGCTGCCTGGATGTCTCACCGCCACCTGAAGCTGAACATGGCCAAGACTGAACTCCTTATCTTTCCCCCCAAAACCTCCCCTCCTCTTCCTCCTTTCTCAGTCTCTGTGGAAAACTCGGTAATCCTTCCTGTTTCCTCGGCCTGCAATCTGGGGGTTTTCTTTGACTCTTCTCTCTCTTTCTCTACACATATCCAGCTCGTAGCTAAGACCTGCCATTTCTTTCTTTACAATATCGGCAAGATCCACCCCTTCCTTTCTGAGCATACTACTAAAACCCTTATCCACTCCTTAGTCATCTCTCGTCTTGACTACTGCAACCTGCTCCTTGCTGGTCTCCCTCTGAGTCATCTCTTTCCCGTTCATCTATTCAACATTCTGCTGCACGACTAATGTTCCGTCAGGCTCACCATACCCACATTACTCCTCTTCTCAAGTCACTTCACTGGCTCCCTGTCCGCTTTCGCATCCAGTTCAAACTTCTCCTCCTGACCTTTAAGTGCATTCACTCTGTGGCTCCTCGGTACCTTTCATCTCTTATCTCTCCTCACAAACCCTCTCGGGAACTCCGCTCTTCTAACAAACTACTTCTGTCTATGCCCTTCACTCCTACTGCTAACTCCAGACTTCGCTCCTTTCACCTTGCTGCACCTTACGCCTGGAACATGCTACCGGTGTCTATACGCCAGACACCCTCTCTAGCCCTCTTTAAATCCAGGTTGAAATCTCATCTCTTCACTGTTGCTTTCAGATCTTGACTTCTGTGTCATGACTAGATTGTATGTACCGTGTTTTGTCTTGACTTGATTGTTCAAAAAACACTTGCCAAATCTCAGATCTGTATAATAAATCCAAGTAAAAAAATCAGATCAAAAAGCAGGACAAACAAAAACAACACTTACAACATAAAACATGTATAATTATGATTAAATGTAGGAACATCCGCCAAGTCGGGGGACAAAGACACCCCTTCGTATGAACGGACTTCTCCCTTTAATCTTTTTTATTTTTTATCTATATCTACAACAGTCTTAATGAAAACAAAGCAGACCCAAAGAGCCACAATGCCAAGAGTACAAATTCTCAATGACCAAAAAGTCAAAACTTAGCTGGCAATGGGGTCCTGCAGCACTCAGCATTCATGTATTGCATCAGGAAAAACTCCCAAGACATTTCAACAGGAAAGCATTCTCCGAGAAATTCTATAAAGTTGACTCATCGAGAAAAAATTTCTTCAGAATTCCATAACCCAGCGCTGTGTTTCGGGTCCACCGACCCTGCCTCAGATGGCTTTAAAGATAGTCGTCTTCAGGTTATTAGCCGTTGTACTCTCCAAAAGAACGTCCTTCCAAAAAATGGCGGATGTTCCTACATTTAATCATAATTATACATGTTTTATGTTGTAAGTGTTGTTTTTGTTTGTCCTGCTTTTTTGATCTGATTTTTTTACTTGACTTGATTGTTAGCTCTGTGTCTGTCTTGATTAGATTGTAAGCTCTGACGAGCAGGGACTGTCTCTTACATATCTGTACAGCACTGCGTACGACTGGTAGTGCTATATTTATTTATTTAAAGTCTTTTCCATACCGCGCTCTTCAAATCAGCTCGGTTCACAGATAACGGAAACTTTGTCCATGAGTAAGGAGAAACCATACTGGACTTACATAAAACAGGATAGAAAAACTTGGGTTGAACTGGGGAAACTATCTACATATAAATATATAAATATATAAATGCTCAATAATAGTAGTAGTAGCCTCAGCGTGGAATGTTAGTTGAGAGAACACGCGTTTTTCTAGCACTTTTGCTAGAAATGGGAGGTTTGAAACTGGACGCTAGTGTGCCAGAACAGAAGAGTCGAGTGAGGAATGCTTAAGTAGTGGTCGAATAATGGCTGACTTCCATGGGGTAGGAAAGATCCCAGTAGATAAGCTGGAATTAAAAATTGTTCGAACAAGAGGCAGTAAGGCAAGAGATGGTTCAGATAACCAGCTGGAGGGAATGGGATCTAGCGAGCACATTGTCTTCCTGGAGCTCGAGAGGGTCTTAAATAGCTCTGTTGCTGAAATGGGTTGAAAAGAAGACCAGGTAAGGCCCAGAGCCTGATTCGAGGGAGAAGATGCTGAACAAGAGGAGTCAACAAGGGGAATAGATGACGGGGAGAGAGGAGATGGGGACAGAGAGGGGGGTGGGTTGGGAAAAGTGGAACGCAAGTCAAGAACCTTATCTCGAAAAAAGACGGCAAGGAGCGTAGGATCTGGTGATGTAGTTGGATGGACAGGATGAGTGGTAGGTTCAGATAGAGTATGAAGGATGGAATAAAGCTGC
This sequence comes from Ichthyophis bannanicus, assembly GCA_033557465.1. Taxonomy (NCBI): domain Eukaryota; kingdom Metazoa; phylum Chordata; class Amphibia; order Gymnophiona; family Ichthyophiidae; genus Ichthyophis; species Ichthyophis bannanicus. Next base: position 79,024,295 of record CM066051.1, on the reverse strand, counting down.
CTGGAGGAGTTGGAGGCTGTAGAAATGAGGGATGTGTAATACGAACGTTTTGTGGAATAGACAGATGAACGGTAGAAGGAATATACCTGCTGAAAACAAGCACAAGTTTCTGAAGAGGGATTCTTGAGCCACAGCCGCTCAACATGACAAAGTTGTGAGTGGAGTAAAAATAAGCCTGGGTGGTACCAAGGGGAACGAACACGTTTTGCTGAGGTAGGGAAGGGGCGGAAGGGGGCCAAGTTATCCAGAGAGGCAGTAAGCACAGAATTCCAGGTGCAAACCTGAGCAGTAGGTGACTGAGATGCAAAATCCGAAGGGAACAGGGTTTGTGCAGGTGGAAACGCAAGCAGTGTTGTTGGAGTGATATGACGGCATAAGCGACGGGATAGCTGGGGATTAACAAAATCAGCAGTTGTGACTGAGAAAGAAGTAGAAAAGAAGATGAAATGATGATCTGACTAAGGGATCGCAAGGGCTGAAAAGGAGGATAGAATAAGACCTGAAGAAGGTGGGGCAATGACCAGGTCTAACGTATGACCTGCACTATGGGTTGAACAGGGAACATGCTGTGTAAGAGGCAAGTTATTCAATAGAATTGAGGAAAGCGTGATCTCTGGGCTTGAGAGGAGAATCCAAATGGGCATTGAAGTCACCAAGAATAATAAGATTAGAATAGATTAGGGCGGTTTCAGAAATAGTCTGCATTGCCATATCCCATAAGTCAGTGGAAAGGGAAGGGGGAAGGTAAAGCAGAAGGAAATAAAGAGGTGGGGACGATTGGAGCCGCAAGAAAAGAAATTCAGAAGCAGCCCTAACTTCAGTGATGGCAAACCAGGAATGATAAAGGAGCGCCACTCCCCCCCCACCCAACATCTACCCAGACTGGGTGTTGAGTAGGCAGAGTACCCTGAAGGTAGACATCTGTTTAAAAGAGGGCTATCACCCTCCTTAAGCCAGGTTTCCGTGAGGAAACACATGTCTAAGGAATGTTCCTGCAAGAGATCATGAACTAAAAGTGATTTTGCTCGGAGGGACCGACAATTCAGTAATGCCATACTGAGAGCCAGTGGACATAGGGGAGGGGCAATGAAGAGTGGGAGGCCTGTAATGATTACAAGGCACGAGATTAGCAGGAGTACGTGCAACAGGGCCTGGTAGGAATGTAGTAGAGTGGCAGGGCCGCCACCCCCAATGCACTGGGATAGCTGCCATGCCACCGAGAAGAACAGCAGCACACACAACAAAAATACCTGGCAGAAAACCTGGAATGTCGCGACCGCAGGAATGTGGTTGCGTCACTTCCAAGAGGCGAGAGCAAGCTTAGCAATCAATCTAGGTGAAAATATTGGCACTGGGGGCGATCTGGAAAGGACACGATCATGGGAGCACGACTGTGTCACTTCCGGGAGGCGGGAGCTGGCTTAGCAATCAATCTGGATGGAAATACTGGCACCGGAGGGTCCTAAAAGTACACTGCTATGATTGGTAGAAAAGCAGTATATAGGCCCAGTCAACTAAACGAACAAATAGGGATATTCAAGAACAGAAGAACTATCAATCAAGGGCTGAAAAGTCCAACAACAGAACATAGTCCAAATGTTGACGATTGGTATGATTGGTACGCCCCGGAGCTAAGCAGTTAGCATTGGGAAACTGAAAGGGAAGTGCTTCTGCTGGAGAATTTTAAGCCGTCGAATGTGGATCGGGACTCATCTTTCCATATGGGGAAAAAATGCACAGGCTAACCCAACCTGTCATTAGGACCCCACGGCCAATTAAATTTGCAGGATGCGCACCATGAATTTGCATGAGATATGTTTGTATGCTCTGGAGAGGCAGCATATGCAAATATATTCATGAATATTCATGAGGGTATCCTGGAACCCAACATGTGATGTCCCCCAGAAATCCTGAGATAAAAGTAAAGATCCTGGCACTCCTCCAGCAAAATGATGACAGAACCCATGAGAGCAGAGTTGTTACTGGACTTGGCACTAAGGTGCTACTCATATCCTGGTAAGGGCTCACCTGAGCTCCAGTGGCCATCAGATGGCAGCGCGCTATGCTTAAAATAATCATAAAGATCATGATTAGCACTGTAATGTTCCAAGCTTTATAAAAATATTCATAGTTCATGTTTTTGGTTGTTTTCATTATGTTGGTCTAAAAGGATCCGTATTAAGTTGGAAAGGTGATCATTTAAATTCACTGATGCTGAGATTAGATGCCATTTCTCACATACATTAAGGAGAGCTGCGAGAAAGTATGATAGGAGGGGATGCGGTATTAGTACAATGTCTAACCCACGCCACTCCTCGGGATATGCACAATGAATATGCACGAGATAGATCTGCATGCACTGCCTCCTTTGTATGCAAATCTTAAACCATGCATATTCATTGTGGATATCTTGAAAACACTGGTCAACAAATTTTTACAAAAGTCTTGTTACAGAAATAAAAATAGTCATTTCTTATCAATTTTTATATGCTGAACACGAATATGACAGCGAAATTGCAAAGTTGGCTCTAGTTTTTTTGTAATCTACAAGAATTAATGTTTACATCACAAAATGCATGTCAATAGTAAATATAATAGGCCTTCGGTTAATACCTGTAAAAAACCAAGTCATAGACTACTTCTTAGATTTTTTCGCCTGTCTCTTGTACAGCTGTTCGGGAGCTTCTCTGGGGAGTGTCCAGCAGTAGTCAGCCAGCATTGTAGTGGACCATTTTCCCTGGTATCTTTGCTCCATCTTTACGATATCCTGGTGAAAACGTTCGCCCTGTTCATTATTAACCATACCACAGTTGTCAGGAAGGAAATCGAGATGGGAATCAAGGAAATGGATCTTTAGAGACATATTGCAGCCAAGTTTCTGGTACTGCATCAGCATGTCTTCTACTAGTTCCTTGTAGTTTTCTGCCCTAACATTCCCGAGAAAGTTTGTTGACACTAGGCGAAAAGCATTCCATGCTTGTTTCGCATCACCTTGCAGCAAGTTGTTGAACCGGTCATCTTTGAAGAGCTCTCGAATCTGAGGACCCACAAAAACTCCCTCTTTAATCTTTGCTTCGCTGAGTCGAGGGAATTTTTCATGCAGGTATCGGAAAGCTGGCGAAGTGCAGTCCATGGCTTTCACAAAGTTTTTCATCAAACCTAGTTTGATGTGAAGGGGTGGTAGCAGGATTTTGTGAACCTCAACCAGAGCTGGGTGCTGGATATTCTTCTCTCCAACTGTTACATTTTGTCTGCGATTCCATTCCTTCCGTAAGTAGCGCCAATCCCTTGCTTGGCTATCTCACTCACATAAGAAACACATGTATTTTATATATCCCTGCTGTAGTCCCATTAAAAGGGCAACTACCTTCAAGTCACCACAGAGGTGCCAGCTGTACTTGTTATAGTTAATGGAAGTCAGTAGATGCTTTAAGTTATCGTATGTCTGTTTCATGTGGACGGCCTGCGCTACTGGAATAGATGGAAGACGGTTTCCATTGTTCAAAAGCATAGCCTTCAGACTCAGTTTCGAAGAGTCTATAGTCTCCAGTCTTGTGGGTCATGAGTGATTTTTAAGGCATTCATGAGGCTTTCAATATCGGAACAGAATACCAGATTACTTTCCTTTCTGAAGAAAGGCTCCAACTGCTGGTGGCGCTTTCGATATGGAGTAATGTTGACATCTTCTTCTAGAAGATTCCATTGTTGGAGTCTTGATCCTAGCAATTCTGCCTTGTTCTTGGATAAGTCCAAATCACGAACCAGGTCATTTAGTTCTTCCTGTGTTATTCTGTGTGGAGTTGATAATACATCCCAGTGAAAATTTGGGTCACTGCATGCTGACAGACCAGGAGAAGAACAGGTCAGCTCACCCTTGTCCTCATCAGATGAATCAAGAGAATATTCTGATGGAGATTCTGGAATAGGAAGTCCCTCACCATGTGGAACTGGTCTCAATGCAGACGGAATGTTTGGGTAGACTATGCTCAACTTCTTTTGCTTCGTTATTCCGCTGGAAAGAGGAGGAACCAAGCAGAAGTAACAGTCATTTATGTGGTTGCTTGGCTCTCTCCACACCATGGGGCCTGCAAATGGCATTGATGGTCTTTTGTAGTTCAACCACTGTGAAAGCTGTGTTGTACATGTAGTGTAGCATATATGCGGGGCCCAAGGCTTGTCTTGGTCACCAATCTTGCATCCAAAGTAAAGATGATATGCCTTCTTCAGTTGAGAAGTGATACTTTTCTTCTGGTTGGCAAATGTCACTTCCCCACAAATGTAGCAGAGATTGTCAACGGTATTAACGCACTTTCGCGGCATTACTGTTCTGTATTGTACCTAAATGGCTAAAATTATATGATTAATAAAAGTTACATGTAACAGCAGCTTAAATTGTCTTTCACACAGTCTGAAATATTTTAAATGCTCAACCTTTTCGACTGCGTAGTACACTGTTGACGTGAGATGGCTTCAGCAGCCGTCTGGCAGTAGTATTGCATTGCATCAGAAAATGATGTAATCAACTCTGGATGATGTGTGCATGCTGGTATTATGCAATGTGATGCAATATTACATCATTCAAGGCTTATTTGGGATGTTGTTGATGTCCTACTGGATAAATTTACATGGTGAAACGTCAAAAATGAACTACATGCAATATCTTCAAAACGAGAGCCAATAAAATTTTTTTAATGTTATATTCGTGTTCAGCTCACCAAGATACTACAGATTAGGGCCTTTTAACGTCAGTAACGATTTCAATGTTGACCAGTGAAACCCGACTGGCTGGGTATGTCCCAAGGACTGAGTTGAGAACCACTGACTTAACCAACCCTGCACACTCTCCCCCTGCAGCTACTGCCTTCTGCTCTGCCTCCCATTCTCTCAGCCCCTCTCCGGACAAGTAGCAAGGAGTAACCATGTTTTGGGGGGGAGGGGCTTTTCTTTATTTCTCTGCAGCTACTCCTCATTCTTCTCCCCCCACGCTGCTACCTCCCCAATCAAAAAGATCTGTTCTGCTGCACCCCAATCAGTTCCCTTCCCCTTGTCCCATCAGGCCTCCTTCCCTTGCCCCATTTTCATGTATGGACCCTTTTTTCCATCATGTTCCTAAAGGGCTGGCATTAGGGGGGAGCAACTAGAGCAATTTCCCTGGGCTCCCCATTTCACAGGGAACTCCAAGCCTGCTCCCCTCTGTTCTCTGTCTGCTTTCCCATACTGTTCCCACTCCCCCCCCCCACGCACACACACAATTTCCCATCAGATCCATCTTCTTGTCTAACAGGGGAAACTCTCCTGTCTCACTTCTTCATCAGCACCCCCTCTTCCTCATCAGGGCATTCTTCTTCCCATCAGGCGCTCCCTCCATTTCCCAATAGGGCATCCTCTTTTCTCCCTTTTCCCCTCAAGACCCTCACCTTTACCATGTGGACCCCTATTTCCTTCATGGAATCTTCCTCCCCACCCCCTTCTACATTGACCCTCCGATTTCCCATCAATCGGCTCTCTCCCCTGACCACCTCCTTCTATACTGACCAGCAAGACATTTGGCCATGGAAGCTTGCAATCCATGCGCCCCCTCCACTGCTCCAGTCATGGTTGATCTCTCAGGTTCTTCAGTGCATGCTTCTCACTCCTTCACTGAGGCTCCCTGGGTCTTCCTCCAAGTCTGGAACCCTGGACCTGCCTGCAACACAGCTCCAACCACACCACCTGCCTCCTCCTGCCTGTCATCACCACTCAATGGCTCTGTCCGCCAATGACCACACAGGTAGAAACCCTGTTCCTGGCAAGCTACCATCCCCATGGTTTACCGGGGATTCACCTATTCCCTAAAGGGCCCTGACTGCAGGCCACTGTCAGATGATAGTGGCCACAGGAAGTGCCTGATCTTTTTACCATGAACTTTGGTGATCATGACTGGGCCATGCTGTCCATAGCAGAATACTCCAGTGGTTTGCCATTGCCATCTGCAGCCCTTTGTATCCATTCTACTCTTTTTTTGGGGCGAGGGGGTAAGGAATCTACTACTACTATTTATCATTTGTATAGTGCTACATATTAACCAGGCCTGACACGTCTAATATATAAAAGGAACAGTAAGCAAAGAACCGTTTGGTTCTTTAAAGAGGTGCTTAAAAGAGTGTGAGCAAAAATATGGTCATTCACAAGGCAGACGTTATCTGAGAAAGAGGAGCACAGGGATCTGGAAAGGCCAAGGGAAGCAGGAAGGCATTCAGGACAGCAAAGAAAAAAGTGGAAGAAAAGACAAGTAAAGAGATTAAGCAAGGCAACAAAATTTGCATACTTCTATTTTTCCAGGTTTGTGAAAGAGAGGAACTAGGGCAGAGGCAGGACAGTAAGATCGCGAAGACAAAAGGAGGGCGGTATGGGGAGAGATAGGGGTACAAGCAGAATGCTAAACACTTTTTCGCTGAAGGAATGAGGTGGAGACGGACCACCAGTGGTTGGCAGCAGTAAATATGGTGGTGAGAGAGAGTTTGGGTAACCACTAAGAAAACTGAAAGTGGACAAAGCCACGGGGCCAGATGGTATATATCCTCAGAAATGGCAGATTTGTTGACGGCCCTATTCAATGAGTTTTTGAAGACAGATGGGATCCCGTGGAACTGTAGCAGGGTGCATGTCATCTCTACCCATATAAGGTATTACAGGCAGGAGGAGCATGGAATTCACATGCTAGTTAGTCTTACCTTTGAGGTGGGAAAATTAATGGAGTCTCTACTGAAAGGAAGAGAGTGAACTATCTAGTCTCGGAGGCTGCAAGATCAGAGGTAGTTTAACACAGGCAGATCTTGTTAAACAAATCTTATTTCATTTTTTGATTGGATAACTAGAGATTTAGATTAGGGATGTGGGCAGGATGTGGTATGTTTGTATCTTGGCAAAGGTTTTGATACTGTCCCTGCACAGAAACTCATAAAGCAGCCCAGAGGAGAGACTGGATTAGAAATTGGTTGAGACAAGTAGGTGGTTTGAATGGAGCTCACTCATAGACTTCAGTGTCCTATTATACAGTCCTTTATAGGTCAATATTTTTCAGTATTGCCCCTCTGTACAGTCCAGATTCTTCATACACACATAGCTCTTTATTTCTTTGAAGAGATAAGATTCCCTGCGAGCCGGCTGCAGGGTGTGAGCAAAGGCTTGGGGTGCTTAAGAGCATGTGGCGCATTCGTGTGTTCCATTTTGTTGTTCATATACTCAGCGTGTGGGTTTATTCAACCGTTTCTCTACAGAAAGAATCTAAATTAAAAATGAGACAGTTAGCCCCTAAATAATGCTCACCAGGAGGTGGCGCAGTTGAGCTGTAAAAGATACTCTGATGCATCTTGGTAAACGGTTCAGAGGATTCACTTCTACTTAGGAAAGGAGGGGATGACATAGGACATGATCTCTTATGCAATAAGAGGCTTCCCTCGCAAGTCCTAGAAAACAACCAAGCCAAGGCGGCATGCTTTATACCATAAAAGACTTCCCTTTAACGCTGATTACCTTACTATAGCACATCACGTGAACTAAAAGGTCTGAGAGGGCATCTTATGACATAAGAGGTCTCATTTGTCTTGCCATGTAAATGAGTGGATTGATCTTCTGCCCAGAGCCTAACATGCAAACTGTTTCCACATATATCATCTCAGCTGATATATGTGGAAACAGGAATACAGAGCCTGTCACTTCTAAGGTTCAGGAGGTTGGAGGGCTCATATCTGGGCACAGGAATACAGAACCTGTCACCTCTAGCACACTGGGGGACTGGAGGGCTCAGGGACACAGAGCCTGTCAGTTCTACGACACGGGACTGGTAGGCTCAAGCAATGGCATGGAAGAATAGCCTAATGGTTAGAGCACTGGCTCAGGAAGCCAAGAGACTAGCACTTGATTCCCACTAGCATGCCTTGTGGCCTTGGGCAAGTCCCTTAACTCTCCATTGCCTCAGAAAAATCCAAGTTATCAATGTCTCTGTTTAATGTACATTACCAAGTTTAAGCTCCAATGTAAACCATTTCACTGAAATGAAATGATACAACCGTATAAGAACCCTGTTAAATAAAATGAACTCTTTGTTTGGAGGAGGGGGAATGGGAAATTAATTCATACATTCATTTTGCTTATCTTGACACTTTAGAATCAGCTTTCACAGATTTGTTTCACAACCTAAGGAGACCTCACAGAGAGCCAGGACCATTCATCACATACAGGAAAAATAAGGCAGGGACTTAGCACAAGGATGCAGAGAGTCTGTCACCTCTAGGGTACTAGGGACTAGAGAACTGTGAGATGGGAACAGGGGTGCAGAGCCTGCCAATTCAAGGGCAATGGGGATTGGAGGGCTCAGGGGATAGGAACTGGTCACCTCTAGCACACTGGGGACTCTCAGGGTCTAGTCAAAGGGACACACAGCCTGTCAGTTCTAGGGCACTGGGTGCTGGAGGGCTCAGGGGATGGGCACAGGGAGACAAAGCCTGCCACCCCGAGGACACTGGAGATTGTAGGGTCAGAGTCTTTGGTATGGGAATACACAGCCTGTCACCGCTAGACTCATGGGACTGGAGGGCACAGGGACACAGATCCTGTCACCTCTAGAGCACTGGAGACTGCAGAGTCAGCATCTGAGCACAGGGACATTGAGTCTGTCACCTCTAGGGCACTGGAGACTGCAGGGTCAGCTTCTGAGCACAGGGACATTGAGTCTGTCACCTCTAGGGCACTGGAGACTGCAGGGTCAGCATCTGAGCATAGGGGCATTGAGACTGTCACCTCTAGGGCACTGGAGACTGCAGGGTCAGCTTCTGAGCACAGGGACATAAAGCCTGTCACCTCTAGGGCACTGGAGACTGCAGGGTCAGCATCTGAGCATAGGGACATTGAGTCTGTCACCTCTAGGGCACTGGAGACTGCAGGGCCAGCGACTGAGCACAGGGACATAGAACTTGTCACTTCTATGGCACTGGAAAGTACAGAGTCAGTGTCTGAGCACAGGGACATAAAGCCTGTCACCTCTAGGGCACTGGAGACTGTAGAGTCAGCGTCTGAGCTTAGGGACATTGAGCCTGTCACCTCTAGGGCACTGGGAACTGGAGAACTAGGGTGCTGGGCAGAGGGACACTGAGCCTGTCACCTTTAGGGCACTGGGGACTGGAGGACTAGGGGGATGGGCAGAGGGACATTGAGCCTGTCACTTCTAGGGCACTGAGGACCGGAGGACTTCGGTGATGGGCAGAAGGACATTGAGCCTGTCATCTCTAGAGCACTGGGGGTGGAGGACTTGGGGAATGGGCAGAGGGACATTGAGCCTGTCACCTCTAGGGCACGGGGGACTGGAGGACTTGCGGAATGGGCAGAGGGATATTGAGCCTGTCACCTCTAGGGCACTGGGGACTGGAGGACTTGGGGGATGGGCAGAGGGACATTGAGCCTGTCACCTCTAGGGCACTGGGGACTGGAGGACTTGGGAGATGGGCAGAGGGACATTGAGCCTGTCACCTCTAGGGAACTGGGGACTGGAAGATTTGGGGGATAGGCAGATGGACATTGAGCCTGTCACCTCTAGGGCACTGGGGACTGGAGGGATAGGGGGTGGGCAGAGGTACATTGATCCTGTCACCTCTAGAGCACTGGGGTGGAGGACTTGGGGAATGGGCAGAGGGACATTGAGCCTGTCACCTCTAGGGCACTGGGGACTGGAGGATTTGTGGGATGGATAGAGGGACATTGAGCCTGTCACCTCTAGGGCACGGGGGACTGGAGGGCTTGGGTGATGGGCAGAGGGACATTGAGCCTGTCACCTCTAGGGCACTGGGGACTGGAGGACTTGGGAGATGGGCAGAGGGAAATTGAGCCTGTCACCTCTAGGGAACTGGGGACTGGAAGATTTGGGGAATAGGCAGAGGGACATTGAGCCTGTCACCTCTAGGGCACGGGGGACTGGAGGACTTGGGTGATGGGCAGAGGGACATTGAGCCAGTCACCTCTAGGGTACTGGGGCTGGAGGGCTAGGGAGATGGGCAGAGGGACATTGAGCCTGTCACCTCTAGGGCACTGGAGGACATAGGGGATGTGCAGAGAGACATTGAGCCTGTCACCTCTAGGGCACTGGAGGACCTGGGGGAGGGGCAGAGGGACATTGAGCCTGTCACCTCTATGGCACTGGGGATTGGAGGACTTTGGGGGATGGACAGAGGGACATTGAGCCTGTCACCTCTAGGGCTCTGAAGAGTGCAGGGTCAGTGTCTGAGCACAGGGACATTGAGCTTGTCACCTCTAGGGCACTGGGGGTGGAGGACTTGGGGAATGGGCAGAAGGACATTGATCCTGTCACCTCTAGAGCACTGGGGGTGGAGGACTTGGGGAATGGGCAGAGGACACATTGAGCCTGTCACCTCTGGGGCACTGGGGACTGGAGGATTTGTGGGATGGACAGAGGGACATTGAGCCTGTCACCTCTAGGGCACTGGGGCTAGGGTGATGGGCAGAAGGACATTGAGCCTGTCACCTCTAGGGCACTGGGGGTGGAGGACTTGGGGAATGGGCAGAGGGACATTGAGCCTGTCACCTCTAGGGCACTGGGGACTGGAGGATTTGTGGGATGGACAGAGGGATATTGAGCCTGTCACCTCTAGGGCACTGGGGACTGGAGGATATGTGGGATAGACAGAGGGATATTGAGCCTGTCACCTCTAGGGCACTGGGGACTGGAGGACTTGGGGGATTGGCAGAGGGACATTGAGCCTGTCACCTCTAGGGCACTGGGGACTGGAGGACTTGGGAGATGGGCAGAGGGAAATTGAGCCTGTCACCTCTAGGGAACTGGGGACTTGAAGATTTGGGGAATAGGCAGATGGATAGAGGGACATTGAGCCTGTCACCTCTAGGGCACTGGGGACTGGAGGACTTGGAGGATGGGCAGAGGACATTGAGCCTGTCACCTCTAGGGCACTGGGGACTGGAGGACTTGGAGGATGGGCAGAGGGACATTGAGCCTGTCACCTCTAGTGCACTGGGGACTGGAGGACTTTGGGGATGGACAGAGGGACATTGAGCCTGTCACCTCTAGGGCACTGGAGGACATGGGGGATGGGCAGAGAGACATTGAGCCTGTCACCTCTAGGGCACTGGGGACTGGAGGACTTGGGGAGGGGCAGAGGGACATTGAGCCTGTCACCTCTAGGGAACTGGGGACTGGAGGACTTTGGGGATGGACAGAGGGACATTGAGCCTGTCACCTCTAGGGAACTGGGGACTGGAAGATTTGGGGAATAGGCAGATGGATAGAGGGACATTGAGCCTGTCACCTCTAGGGCACTGGGGACTGGAGGACTTGGAGGATGGGCAGAGGGACATTGAGCCTGTCACCTCTAGGGCACTGGGGCTGGAGGGTTAGGGGGATGGGCAGAGGGACATTGAGCCTTTCACCTCTAGGGCACTGGAGGACATGGGGGATGGGCAGAGAGACATTGAGCCTGTCACCTCTAGGGCACTGGGGACAGGAGGACCTGGGGGAGGGGCAGAGGGACATTGAGCCTGTCACCTCTAGGGATCTGGAAAGTTCAGGGTCAGTGTCTGAGCACAGGGACATTGAGCTTGTCACCTCTAGGGCACTGGGGACTGGAGGGCTAGGGGGATGGGCAGAAGGACATTGAGCCTGTCACCTCTAGGGCACTGGGGACTGGAGGACTTGGGGATGGGAAGAGGGAAATTGAGCCTGTCACCTCTAGGGGACTGGAGGACTTATGGGATGGGCAGAAGGACATTGAGCCTATCACTTCTAGGGCACTGGGGACTGGAGGGCTAGGGGGATGGGCAGAGGGACTGACAGTCTCTTGGTTTCTGCTTTTTGTTTATTGTTTCATCTTCCTCTGCAACTTCTCTCCTAGACTTTCTCTCAGCCAGATGTCCCTGGCTCTTCGCTAACTATTTCTCATGCGCTAGAATCATAAAAACTGACAGACACCTTTTAGAAAAAGCCATGGAGGCTATTTATACAGAAATAAATCTGAGGAAGAAAGTCAAAAACTACATTCCACAGCCCCCAGTGTGTACATTTCCAACCGTCAATGTTTAAATAACCCCCCTCCCCCCCAGAAAACAGAACATAATCCTCAATTCTCTACTAGACTTTCAGACACTTAATCCCCCTATGGAATGCAGTCGAGGGACGCTGGACCCAGTCAATGACAGACACAGCTGCTGGTGATACCTAAAACATGGCTTTCAGAGGCCGGGGGCAAAAGTGAGAACATGGCCCTCAAATTCTACCCATCACCAGGATGCGGAAGGAGGGGTCAGGATGGATTGAGGGGGATGTCCGTTTGCCTTGTCAGGATATCATCATGAACCCAAAGAATGTTTTGCCCTCCTGGTAATCCACTAGTCGTGGATGGCTGACATTCACGTAGAGTTGGTGACCCTGTTCCAGCAGCACCAGGGCCCCCTGGCTGAGGGAAGTATACCACGTCTTGCCACCCCCTTGCTGCCGCCCACAAACAGTGTCTGACCCTTGCAGAAGCAGTACAGGCTCCAGGTGGTAGGCATCATGTCGGTGGAAGACCTTGCTGAAGATGGTGAGGGGTAGGCTAGGGGGGCAGCTATTGTTCCGGAAGCCCACCTGGCAGTAGACATAGTAGAGGCCTTGTCTGGGGATGTGCAGAAGTGTGCTTCTGTGCAGGGAGAAGGCTGGTGTAGCTTCCCACTCCAAGGTCCAGCTTTGGCCCTCTCGTTTAGGTTCGATTCCTGAAAGCAATAATAGTCACCAAAGAAAAATGAGGATGAGGTGGGTGGGTTGATATAGAAGTGGATCTTAATCTCCACACCGTAGGGCCTAGGCAGAGAGCATTCACCAGGGCTCTGTGCTACAGAGCAAGGTTTCCTAACGCACGAGTAAAAGAGAAAATTGCTCCGATGCAGGAAGCAAATAGAATGTACATGGGCTCTACGCAAAAATCATGTGTTAGCATGGGAGAGCACGCCGGACGCAGGCACACAATGGTCTTTGTTAGCAGCAGCTATAGTTAGGGTACAAAACAATTACATTGGCACTCGGAGTTGCAAGCACATATATCCATGCATGCTCTGGAATGCAGTCCAGCACATGTGTGGCTACATGCACCTGCAACTCCAAAACCCCGATACGCAATCCTGCAAATACCAATTTTGTCAACAATCCAGCCTTTCTTTGGCCCAGCACACCTCCCCCTCGACCCCTGCCTCTTCTTCAAGGAAGCCAGCAAACCCTCGGGTCTTGTATGCATGAGGTAAAGAGCAGAAACAGGCAGGAATTACTCACTAGCGCTGACTGCGGAACAAGGGGCGAACCCTTTACACCACCTCAGACCTTCTGTTAAAATTCCAGCATTGTGCTCAGCCTTCGGCGCACTTCCCTGCATCTACGCTGAATAGCCAATTTATCAGTACCATACCATGCCTCCCCAAGGTTTTGCGCACAGTTAGTTCATGCATAAACCTTGTTTTTCCATTGGGTGCCCATGGTAGTGCCCAAAATCAGGCGCTAAAGCTGGGTTAACCCATGTGCAAGGCCTAGCACATTTTATGGCCTTGGTCCTTGTGTGAGGGGAGCTTCCAGTGCTACCTCTCCCCAACGTCATGCTGGGGCTCTCATGGACAACTGACCTTCCCTGAATCTGAGGAGGATGCAATAGCCTCTCCCCCACCCAATCTTGACTCCTCAGCTCCTCTCTCATAACCTCGTTGAGGGATTCTATAGCTCTGGCCGGTTTGCTGCATCTATATGACTGTCCCTAAAGAGGCTTTGCGGACATCAAAGCCAAGGATGACTCACTGTGGTAAACTACAGTAGTGCTGGAGGGAGAGAAATGAGGACCTCCATGTCCCATGTGCAGCTCGGTGGAGGGGAAGGGGGGGGGGGGGACAAAAAGCAGCTGACAATAGATCCCGATAGCCAAAGAAACTCAAAAGACCATCAGTGCTTACTTTCATTGGTAAATATCTCTTTTACCAGGGTAAAAAGCTTTAGGAACTTGCCCACATAAACAAAGTTTAATATTTAAAAATATGCACATCAATATTCAAAAGACCTTATCAGCATAGTGTCTTCTGTTCTGCAGGTAAGCCCCTTATCTATGAATTTTCAGTGGCAGTATAGCAGGGTTGGCATTAGAGGGTGGCAAACAGGGCAATTGCCCTGGGCCCCCATGCCATGTCTAACCCAAGTTGCCTCAAACTGAGTTTCTGCCCTGGGCCCCTGCATGTCTAACACTGGCCCTTCGCTATAGAGATACAGACCACCCTGACAGAAGCAGGAAAGCACCGGGAGCGGAGCGAGGGTGGAGAAGGGGTGTTCCACTGAACTGTGGCCATAGTTAGCTGCTATCATTTAGATAGCCCTAAATTAAATCACACAGCAGCTGAGCATCCATAGACCCAATGGCACGGAATGCACATAGATGGTTCAGATGCCATGGCTGGCATTTAAAATCAAACATTGACCGTGGTGTTTGAATACTGACCTGATAATGTCCGAGTATGTCTTTTGTCAGTATTGTGTGGGAGGGCTGGAGTTGGAGTGATCATGGTTGTTGAGTTGAATTATTCAAATCTCAGAGAGGGGCTTAAGGACTTGAAAGTTATTTGGAGGGGGGGGGGGGCAAGGCAGAAGGTTTGCCAGGGCATCTAGTTCCTTTGCACGGGCCCTGGAGCACATGCCATTCTCTTTCAGTTATAGACCTTGGTGGTTCCTCTAGTGGCCAGGCTCCAAGATTTCTTTAACTGCGGCATGGAGGAGCAGTCGAGGGGTTAGATCAGCAGACTGGGCACCAGGTTCAAATCTTACTTCACCCACAGCTACTCCTTGGGAAAGTCACCTAACTCTCTGTGGCCTCACCTACAAACCTGGGGGGTGCAAGGAAATCCCTACTGTACCTGAATGTAACTCACCTTGAGCTTAGGTTCAGATACATAAGGAAATCTAAATGCAGGACGGTCCAGTCTGACACTTTCCTCTGGTCCCCATCTCGAGGTTCTAGGGTGACCAGATGAGCCAGTCCTGGTGTCATCCACTTGGTGGGAGATGTGGTCCTTGTGACATTTCTTATGTAAAATCAGGATCACATCTCTACATTCAGCAAGAGTAATACAAGGCTTGGCTCAGCTTATTAGGGGATACATAGAATCATCCAATGATCGCAGATAAAGGTGATAGCTACAAGTCCTCCGCCAACTCTTTAGGACCTATATAATGGGGACTCCAGCCCTTAAGGGCATAGATGAAAATCTTCTTCCCTCATTAGAGAGGAAGTGTCTACCATGGGGATATTATTGGACACGTGAAGAGGGAGCTGCACACTGGATACCCTTCCTGGACTGAGGGTCTTGGTTCTCACTGTGAGCAAGCAGGTGAAAGTCTTACCTATGAGATGGGCAGTGGGCTTGTCCAGGTTCTGCTGGTGCCAGGAGGTTCTGTGTTTGGTGACCTGGTCTGGAAAAAAAAACGAAAGATGAAAGGTGTACATTCATGCATGGGAAAGAAAGGGAAGTGCGCCATGGGACAGCCATAGTATTATTACCCCACAGTCATGGGATAAACCATTATTTATTTATTCATTACCCATTCTTGATATCCTGGTTATGATCAATCAAGACCCTAATGAGTCATGAAAACCTGGGAAAGACACTCCTAATCCCTATACATCAACACAAACACACAATCTGTATCACTGCATGAACACACTTGAACCACTCTTATGATTGCTGTGGAAACCGCCTTGATTAAAGGAGAAGGTGGTATAGAAAAACTTTTAAATAAATAAATAAATAAAATGAGGAACAATTCTATTCTTTAGGATCCTGCAGGGTATTTGTGATCCAGATTGGCCATGGTCTGTGACAGGATGCTAGTCTCAATGGACCTTTGATCTGACCCAGAATGGCGCATCTTATGTCCTTAAGTCAGTGACCTCAGCCCTTAGTATCGTCATGCCATGGTTGGCAAACCTAGTCCCAGGATTATTACACCATGGTCAGCTATTCCCAGGCGAGTTCAGGGACCACAGTCTCAGTATTGCCACGTGTGTTCAATTTTGTGTGTTTCCTTACTGTCTTGATGGAGCTTCTCTGACTGTCGCCCCAGTGACTGCGATGGAACCTGCGAGAGAGGGGCACAGTTAATTATACCCATCCTCTGTCCTTAAAATCACGCCTAATCACGCTTGCACACTCATCTCATTCATGCACCTGGAGATATTTGCTCTCGACCCCTACAGGTGGGGTGCACACATACACACAAACTTACTCTTCACAGCCTCCATCTCTGCTCCTCACCTGCCCTGTCGGACTCAGCTGCCCATCATTCTGCATGAAATACATCACCAGCAGGGTAGTGCTAGGCACGGACAGCACTAGAGTTCCCAGCACAGCGCAAGTGAAAAGTCCCAGCCGTGAGGCACAACCACTGCCCTCCACTCTGTAAGCATCCATCGGTGAAAGAGACAATCCCGGGAGTCTCAAAGTCAAGTGAGTAATTTATCTCTTCTCTTTCTCTCTCTCTCTCTCTGCCGTTCAGTAGCGGTGTGAGTTTTGCTTTATCTCTGCTGTTCGGGTGTGGACCTGAGGAGAGATAGAGGTAGGGGCTTCCCTCCTGTGGCTTCCTCTTCTGTAATAACATCCTGTTTTGTGCTTAGTTTGGACTGTACACTAAAAAAAAACAACATCTCAAGGTGTTAGTGTAAGGTTGCAGTTAAAATGCAGGCTCCACTCCTGCAGAGTGACACTAGACTACAAAGTTTAGAATGTGGTTTGATGGATGTAGAGTAGCACACATTCATGCACCCATGCTTATGCTGTGTGAAGCACAAATACATGGATACGCACGCACACACACACACACCGATGCAGCATGGCAGGCAATAGCGCAGTGTTTACACTCAATTTTCAGCGCCAGTGTGGGCACAGAATGCAGGAAAGGACCGAACATGAGCATAATCAATAACGGCAGCGCACAGCGTATTTAAATCTATTTAAATGGGTGGCAATGAGACATTTGGCTATGCAGCACCGATGCAGAGGAGTGCGCAGAAGGCAGAGCTCAACGCTGGGATTTGAATGTGAGGTCTGAGGAGGCGTAAAGGGTTAACTCATGGGCCTGAGGCTGGTGAGGAATTTATGCCTCTTTCTGGCACCTATAGCACCCACACCCTTTTTCTGGCTTGCTGAAGAGAGCACTCAAAAACAAACGGAGGGGGACGTGTGCCGAGAGCATGTTACGCGCATGTGGTGGATTGCTCTAGCTTTGTATATAGCCAACGCACACCCCTGCGCACATGTGCCTGGCTTCCTCTCTTAGTTTAGCGCAGGCGTTTTGCACACAGCTCATTTGCAGGCTGTTTGCTTATGGAACTGCTGTTGCCTTAGGAAACTCTGGGCTAGAGCTTTAGTGCTGGACTCTAGGGTCGGGTTTCTGCATCGGGCCCACAGACACATACAAAGGGGGACTGGCCTTCAGTTCAGAGTCACTGAAGCTTCCATTTTATTTTATGGTGGAAATATTGTGGTGTGTGTGTGTGTTGGGTTTGGGTATCAGCTTGGTTCTTGCACAGGCTGAATTTACACCACTCCCCACATGCATGCAGTGGACTGTATAAAACCAGACCTGGATAATCCAATCCTGTGAAAGAGAAGTGAAGTGAGGAGTGAGGGATCCTGCAGTCAGAGCCCCCTGAATGTCTGCAGAATAGGAGGAGAGGGTCATATCTCTTCCTCTCCAAATTTCCCTTGCCCTTCTAGACCAGTAGATCTCAACCCAGTCCTCAGGACACACCTAGCCAGTCAGATTTTCAGGATAATCCCAATGAACATGCATGAGTGAGATTTGCATGACTACGGCCATTGTATGCAAATCTCTCTCATGCATATTCATCGTGGTTATTCTGAAAAGCTGACTGGCTAGACGAATCCTGAGGACTGGGTTCAGAACCCTTGCTATATAGACCAACCAGTTTGCGACATCCTGAACTCAGGAACACTGCACTAAATCTTCACAACCAGCAGAGAGAGGCAAGAAGGATATTCTCTGACCAGGCAGTGGCAGCCCTCCCCCAGCCGAGGACTTGAGAAATGGAGGGCAGGCAGCAGATCTGTCCTAATATTCATTTTCCATGTATTATTGTACTTTTTTGGTGGGAGAGGTGTATAACTATTTTTCGTCACCATGCAAGCTTCTCTTTTAGACTCCCTCTCCCATTCCTCAGCTGTCTTGTGTATATCAGTGTGTTGCAAGCATGGGGCTATGATGGAAATCTGCTTTCCAGCCATCTATGCTAGATGTATATCAGCGTGATGCCTGCTGGGCAGTTATGATGATGAACAACACAGCTGCACCTTCTCAGATTGACCCAGCACAAATTCCAAAGGGATGTAGCCGACAAAACAGGTGCACAGGACATGAGATGCTCTTGGGGTGATTTCTCTTTAAGTGTTGCTAAAGGTATTTGGCTTTGTGAAATCTGCCCCCAAAAATTGCATGAGCGATTGCGCAAGAGGAACTCACAAACAAAATCTAATTTTATAAACACTGAATGCCTCATCGGAGTGCAAAGCACAGGTCAGAAGAGTGGAATAAGACAGAGGCATGATAATGATCTTGTTTGTCTTATGCCAGCTGAGTTCTGTTCATGTCCCCAAGCTGCAGGTGTCACCGCTCTACATATCATAATAACTTCAGGCCTTCACAGCTCGCAGGCAGGGCGATGTCGAGTCCCACCGCAGGTTCAGCTGCTCCCACAGTGGCTTTAATTAGCTCCTGGGATCTTTCTCTTGGTTCTAAAGAACCAGGAAGATGCTAAATTACCGGAAATCTGATTTGTGTTCTTTCAAATGGACTGGAGGAAGAAAGTGCACTCAGCAGCTTAGCTAATGTAGCAAACCTACTGTAGCATAACAGCACTAACTGCTAGAAGTCAAACAGCGACAACCCTACCTATGAAAAGACAGCAAAAGAAGCCAGCCTGCGACAGATCTCTACACAGAAACTATGAGCTAGTGGAATCTCTCACCTTGGTCACCAACACAGATCCTTAACGCATACAGAATAAGAGATGACAAATTAGAAACACAAAGAGGCATGCAGCGTTATGGGAGAGAAACAGATACAGAAATGCATTTCTTCCTTTATTTTGTATTCCCCACTATGAGGCAGCTTTATGACAGAGTGAACTACGGCTCTAGGGAGGGATAGAAATGGTGACAAAGTGACTTCCGGTATGTGTGTCGAGGAGAGCAGATGTGTTTAGGAGAGCTCCGTCGCTTCACCTCTCTACAAGCTGGAAAATTAAGTACTACGAAGTATAACCCCCCTCCATGGTGAGAGCTGAGATGCCGAAAACAATAAGAATTAAGCCCTTGAAGACAATTGCTGAACTATATGCATCTAAAAATAAACCTGTGGCCGGCCTCCTCGACAGCTAGTGCCGGAGACTCTAATGGAGGTGAGGCTGACCTTTTTACCATATTAGGGACTCCAAGACTGAAATTGTGGAAAAGGTCCTTAGCAAAATCGAAGAAAAATTTGCGAGGCTGAAGGAGGCGGAAGCTAGGATTGGAAGCACGAATAGGGAAAGAAGTATCTCGCCTTCAGCAGCAACTGGGATGGCTCCAGACTAAAGCAGAGAAGATGGAGAATAGAGAGCATCATTCGAATGGGAGGATTTTTGGGATTCCCGAAGGTGAGGAAGGACGGGACCCGCTGGCCTTTGTGAGGACCATTTTTGTGCACTGCTTTCCAGGCTGCCCCTCCGCTGCTCCTTACAAAATAGAAGGAGCGCACCGGGAGCTCTGTCCTCACCCAGAGAATAGTGCCAGACCTCGAGCAATGATAGTAAAATTATTGCAGTACCAGGACAGAGAACACATTATTAGGCTGGCTAGAAGAACTAGTCATATGACATATAAAACGTGGAGAGTTTCAGTGTTCCCGGACCTGGCTGCAGGGGTCATGCAAAAGCATAGAGATTTGCTTCATCTGAAGGAGAGTCTGGCTCAAAAGGGAGTACAAATTGCGATATGATACCCGGATCGCATAGTCCTGAAGGAGAATGGGGAAAAGAGACTCTTCAGCAGCACTGAGTCTCTCACAAAGCATCTACGACAGAGTGGTCCGAGCAAAGGCAACTCACGGGAGCAAGGCAGGGACAATGAGAGGAGCGAGACGCTGGCGTGTATGAGGAAGATCCGGGAGAGCCGACCATGCCCTTGGAGGAATGTGAGGATATTGTGGAGCGACAAGGAGAGGGAGCTGAGCTACGAGAGGACAGTCAGCAGAAAGAATGATGTGCGGCAAAGAGTATAGCGCTAGCCACCAGTTGGCGGGGAAGGGAAATGGCAGTGATGGGGCAGAAGAGAAGGCATCCAGACACAATATAACATGTTCTAGGTTACCAGAAGGACATTAACATCTATTTTGAGGGAGTAAGTGGGGGGCGGGGGCGGGAAAGGGTCGAGGAGTGAAGTGCACAAGATGGAATAATGAATTTTGTAGACACCATGGAAGAGAAAATGAGGAAAAGTGGAACCAAGGAATTTCAACATGGGAGAAGGAGTAGAGTAGGGAAGGGGGGAATGTTGAAAGTTATAAGTAGCTATATAGTGTTGATGTGGCTCGGTGTGGAATTGCTATCAGGAGTGAGAATAGAGGGCAAGGATGGCAACTCGTGAGGTTATGGGGGGTTACGTTGTCACCTCATTAAATGTTAGAGGGATACACAGCCCTATTAAGAGAAAGAGAATCATAGCGAGTTTGACTAGGGTACGGGCTGATTTCGCACTTCTACAGGAAATGTATTAAACTAAAGAGGAACATGACAAGTTGAAAAGTGCTGGCTATACCCAGATGTACTGCTCGGCATATAACGCAAAAAAAAAAAGGAGTAGTGATCCTTATTCACAAAAGGGTACCTTTCATTCCAGGGGAGGTGGGGGAAGATACCCAACGGAGGGTGGTATGGGTTACAGGTAGGATTGATCAGGCGAAGATTCTGGTCTTGAACATCTATGCTCCCAATGGACCGAAGGGTAATTATTATCTACAGGCGATGCAGGGATTTGCAAAAGCGGCCTGGGGGGACTGGTTAATTGGGGGAGATCTTAATTGTACCTTGGGGAGAGAAGACAGGTCAAGTTATTCACCCAAAATTTATGGGAAGGAGAGTAGGGAACTGCGAAGATGCCTTAAAAATTGGGACTTGATAGACCTGTGGCAGGTGGAGAACAGCTCACAGAGAGGGTATACGTGTTTTCCCCTGAGATCGGGAGCTTACTCTCAGCTGGACTATATCTTAGGGCAAAGGGGGCAACTAGGAGTTTTGAGTAAGATTCAGCTGCACCCAATCACACTATCTGATCGCAGGATGGTGACCTGTAAGTGGACACCGTTGGGAAATGGCAGAGATAGGGTGCACAAGGTATGGAGGGCCAACTTTTCCCTAGTGCAGAAAGAAGAGGTTCGTAGGCTGTTAAGGGTAACGTGGAAGGAATTTCTTCTTATGAATGACACAGGAGAGGTGAGTGGGGATACATTGTGGGATACAGGGAAAGCGTATATGAGAGGTATGATTATACAAACTGGAACGAGAAGGAAAAGGGAGAAGGAGAAAGAACAGGAACAACCAGCAAAGTTGATAAGGAATCTCCAAGTAGAACATAGTTTAAAAGGCGGAAGAAAGGTGTACAGGGAACTGTGTAGGATGCAGGCACAGTACAATGCACTGGACACGGAGAGGATGGAAAATTTGTTGAGAGCTACTAAGAGCTATAACTATATGGAAAGTGGAAATAAAGCAGGAAAGCTGTTAGCTTGGCGACTGAGAAAGCGAAGGGAGGAGAGGATGGTTGCGGAAATAATCCGATCGGGGGGGGGAGTATGGGTGCATGCGAATGTGGATATATGTGAGGAGTTTAGGAAGTTCTAAGAGAAACTGTATAGTACGGAGGGAGAGCGAGACACTGACCAAATGGTTCAGTATCTGGAAAGGACGAACCTGGCTAGGCTATCAGAGGAAGAGGCTGAAGCGTTGGGTAGAGCAGTGCAGCCGGGGACGATTAGGGCCCTCCCTCGTGGGAAAGCTGCGGGAGCAGATGGACTTCCAGTAGAATACTACCAAGCTATTGAAGCAGAGATGTCCCCACGCTGGCGAGAATATTCTCCGGGGCTCTTCGAGGTGAACGGTTCCCCAAAACGTTCGCATAGGGGACTATAATAGTTTTCCCAAACGAAGGGAGGCCATGGGATCAGTGTGGGAATTATCGGCCGGTTGCTTTAATTAACTGTGATGCTAAATTGTTTGTATTGTTTGTATTAGCCTGACAGCTAGAAGGAGTCCTAACTCAATTAATACACTCAGATCAGACGGGGTTCATCAAAGGCAGGTTAATATCTGATAACGTTTGCCGAGCAGTCAACCTGATGCATGCGGTGAAGGAGCGGAAAGAAAGAGCAATTTGCGTGGCATTAGATGCCGAAAGGGCATTTGATAGAGCTGAGTGGAGGTTTTTATTAGCCTCCTTGGACAGACTCAACCTTGGAGAGGGCTTTAGAAAGGGGATTGAGGCGCTATACACAGCCCCCATGGCACGTATTTTAGTGAATGGGCATTGTTTAGAAGAATTTGGGCTGTACAGGGGCACTAGGCAGGGTGCCCACTATCTCCCATGTTATTTGCAATTGTAGTGGAAGCACTAGCGGCGTGGGTCAGGGGTAATGTGGAAATAAGTCCGATAAAGGTAAAAGGGGGGGAGCATAAAATGTTTCTTTATTCGGACGACACGCTAGCATTTATATCCCAACCTGAGAGGTCTATCCCGGCGTCGTTGTCCGAATTAGACACTTTTGCAAGATTCTCAGGATTTAAGGCCACCTTATCCAAGACAGAAGCTTTAGCTTTGGAGGGACTGCGGCCCCGGGATGTCCCTTCTTTCCCATTCCAATGGGCAATGAAGGACATCAAATATCTGGGGGTTAAACTATCTGCAGATCTGACTGAACTATTCAGGGTAAACTATATCCCGTTAATTAAGAAAATGGGGGAGGAAATGGGGCACTGGGGGAAATTGCATCTAAGTTGGATGGGAAGGACACCAGCATTGAAGATGAACATAATCCCTACATTTTTGTTTATGTTTTCACAGCTTCCAGTTCCAATTGCAGGGAAGAAGCTGCGGGGGTGGGAGAATCGGCTAAGGAGGTTTGTGTGGGGGGGGGGGGGAAGGAAGGCGAGGATTGGTATGAGAAGGTTGGTTATGTCAAGGGAGCAAGGTTCCCTTCGCTCAGGTGGTATTATAGAGCGGCGGTGATGCGGGCCCTGAGGGGACATTACCTTCTGAATGGAGAGGCTGTATGGGTAGACCTAGAGAGGGCAATTCTGTTACCGCAATCCATTTTTGAATGGGCGGAGGGGAGAGAGAAGGAGGAGAGGGGTGATGGGGGCTGGGGTCCCACCCCTTCCTTAAAGCGGAGAGGCAGGTTATAAAGGGCGAAAGGAGAAGAGGGGCGCTGCCAGGATTGATTAGCAAATGGTCCAGAATCAGGGATATGTGCCCCTCCTCGTCCACAGAGTTCAGGGCAGAAGCAGAGTCTTGCCTTATCGGGAGTGACCCGATTTAGTGAGTCAGTGGGAAGAAGGGGATGCTTAGTATGCAGGGCCGAACAGGGAGAAGGGCGCCATTTTACCAATATTTCCAACTGAGAAATTTAATCACGCTCCCAAATGCCCTGGCCAATTTGAGGAGGCCTAGTACACCCCTGGAGAAAGCTCTCTACAAGGGAGAAGGAGCAAAAGGGGTTCTTGCAAAGCTATATAGATCCCAGTTGGAAGAGGCAGATGAGCTTGGAGAGGGGCACCAGGAGAGATGGGAGCAGTGGCTTGGTCGATGGCTAGGAGAGGCCACATGGGCTTGCATTCATAAGGGCATAAATAAGTTTGCATGGGTCACATCCTGGAGGCAGACACAGTTTCAGATAGTGCACAGAGCGTATAGTACACCTGCATAGCAGTACAAGGGGAAAAGGAAGGAGAATCCCCTATGTTGGAGAGGCTGCGGGGGGAGGGGCTCATTCTTCCATATGTGGTGGGATTGCCCGCAGATCCAACAATTTTGGGAACAAGTACAAGCAGAAATGGGGGTGATAGTGGGGGACGAGATCCCTAGGGACTCAGTAGAGATACTCTTGGGAGTACTTGAGGGGCAGAAGAAAAGCAGATAGAAAGCAGAGGGTAGGGCTAAATGGCCAATTTTCCCAATGGAGAAAGGTGAATAGTGGTGTACCCCAGGGATCTGTGCTGGGTCCGCTGCTTTTTAACATATTCATAAATGACCTGGAAAAGGGAATAACGAGTGAGGTTATCAAATTTGCAGATGACACAAAACTATTTAAAGTTGTTAAACCCCAAGAGGATTGTGGAAAATTGCAAGAGGATCTTGATAAATTGGAAGACTGGGCATCAAAATGGCAGATGAAATTTAATGTGGACAAGTACAAAGTTATGCACCTAGGGAAGAACAACCCAAACTATGGTTACACGATGTAAGGTTCCACATTAGGAACCACCACCCAGGAAAAACATTTAGGCGTCATTGTGGATAACATGTTAAAACCCTCGGCCCAGTGTGCAGCGGTGGCCAAGAGAGCAAATAGAATGCTAGGTATCATAAGGAAAGGAATGGAGAATAAAACAAAGGATATTATAATGCCTCTGTATCGTTCCATGGTGAGACCGCATCTTGAATATTGTGTGCAATTCTGGTCGCCGTATCTTAAAAAGGATATAGCATTATTAGAAAAGGTACAGAGAAGAGCCACCAAAATGGTAAAGGGAATAGAAGGATACCCCTGTGAAGAAAGGCTAAAAAGGTTAGGGCTCTTCAACCTGCAAAAGAGACAGCTGAGGGGAGATATGATAGAGGTCTATAAATTAATGAATGGCGTGGAACGGGTAAACGTAGATCGGTTGTTTACAACATCAGAATATAGAAAGACTAGGGGACATGCAACAAAGCTACAGGGTAACCTATTTAAGACTAATAAGAGAAAATATTTTTTTCACTCAACATGTAATTAAACTCTGGAATTTGTTACCGGAGGATGCAGTGAAAGCTGTTAGTGAAGCTGGGTTTAAAAAAGGTTTGGACAAGTTCCTGGAGGAAAGGTCCATAAACCTTTATTAAGAAGGGACCCAGGATATCAATGCTTGACCCAGTACAAGCATTGTGGAACCTGTGTCTTTTGGGGATACTGCTAGGTACGTATGACCTAGATCGGCCACTGTTGGAAACAGGATACTGGGCTTGATGGACCTCGGTCTGGCCCAGTATGACATATCTTATGTTCTTAAAAGGCCAGTGTTGAGGCAGAGGTTGTGGCTGGCTGCCAGAGTGGTGGTGGCATGGAGGTGGAGAACGGAACAAGGGCCCAGGGTGGACAAGTGGTGGTCTAAAGTGGTAGAGGCTCTGAGATTCGATCGGATATCATATAGCCTAAAAGGGAGAGAAGGGCAATTTCAGAGTATATGGGGTCACTATATCAAGCACCTGAAAGAGACGAGTCCAGTGTTTCTAATGGGGGGAAGTAATGAAGGAGTCAGTTTGCACAGCCACATCAAGCCACACTAGGTTATGGTTGATTGTATTAAGGTTAAAGATATTTTGTTGCAGAGTGTTAAATATAAATGAATAGGAGGTTGTGTTTGTAAATGTGGAAAATCATGAAGCATTTAAATGGGTCTTAGTTGAGACCAGGCTTCAGTCCGGAGTAGGTGGAATAGGGGAGTGGAGAGGAAAGGGGGAGAGGGATAAAGTTAGGAGTGGGAGGGGAAGAGAGCAAAAGGAGAGGACGTAGAGCACAACATGAGGAGGGCGGCTAGACTGGGGAGGGGGAGAGAGTTGGGGTATAAGCATGTTAAAGAAGTGCAGTATAATGTGTAATTGAGATTGAATACCTGTATGTATATGTTCCACAAATAATAAAAATCAGTTAATGAAAAAAATAAATGGTGACAAAGCACCTCTCTGAGAATAAAAAACATTTAGCACCTGCAGACTCATCTGCCTAGTAGCATCCCCTGAATCAAAAGCATTCCTTCCCGTCTCGGAGTGCTGTTGTCTCCTCATCTTTCTGCAGAGACAGAAAAGAATCAAAAATTCAAGATGTCATTTTCTGAGTCGCAATGATTCATCCTTACCTTTGTAAGCTATTATCACTCTGCAGAAGCCTAAGCATGCCAGAAAAAAAAAAGTGACGGGCATTTCAAAATAGTTTCAACAGGATTGCCCAGGCAGCAATAATGTATTTATTTAAAATGTTCTTCATATTTTCAGACCTTAGGTTAAGCCATCTCTGAGAACTTACCAAAAAATCGATCTTTAGAGGCAGAGGATGTCTCAGTCTCTGGCTGACAGGCATAGTGAGCCCACAATATTTTGAATGGGGAAAGTCTAAAACATGATAATGTTGCGGGAGGAACTGCATTTTCCCTGCAGTTTGCCGGAGTCTCCTCTGCTTTTTTCAGCCCTTTCCACTTCTGCATGTTTCCTCTGGTATTTTCAAACGCCATACTTTCTATGTTTTAGTGGAGACCCTTCCGCCCTTTTTAGCAGTCTCTTCAACCGAAGTCCTCAGGTCTGCTTTATAAATAGCTCCTTAGACCCTCTCCCCTTTTTTTATTTAGCTCACGCATTGTCTTTGGTAGCTCAAAGCGAGTTAAGGCAAGTATTTCCCTGACCCCAAAGGGCTTACAACTTTGTACTTGAGGCAATGGAGGGTGAAGTGATTTGTCTAAGGTGACAAGGAGTGTCAGCAGGATTTGAACCCTGGCTTCCCAGACTTCTTCCTCGCTTCAGTGTTTGAACAATGACCAGGGAACAGAGATGTGGAGAGAGTTAAACAACTGAAAATAAAACATAAAAGAGTAATAAATCAACCCAATGATCAATCACTGGCCCTCCGTATATTGTAATCCATCCAGCCCAAGGGCTCCTCTTTGTCTAGTTCCTGGGAAGAGCGTTTATCATCTGTCCAATTAATGTAGTTCTGTCCAATCTTTCCTTCCACCTTTCTCATGAACTTTAGAGGCTTGGCCGTGGGGCAACAGGCCTAAGCATCGTTTCCATGGTGATCTGAATATCTATCATGGCCGCTTCATGTGGCTGCCTCAGTGGAGGCCTGTGCTGCTGAGAAAGAGGTCAGAGACCCTCTGCCGGCTTCTTCAAGGGTTTATTTCTCATGCACAAATTCTTGCATGCTTGGCTGAGGTCAATATGTATTTTTCTATTTCCTAAAGAAATTGACATTCCAGTCCCATATGCACAAAGAAAAAGCTAATCCAGGGCTGGCTAGGCGCAACCTGGAACAATTGTCATCCTTGGCAAGAAGAGACTGTAACTTTCAGAACTTGCTCGCCTATGCCTGATGCTTCTGACTTGCATGAAGGGAAATTTTGATGTGGGATTGGGGGAGGTATAGAGTAGGCAGAAAGAGATAGGACAAAGGGGAACTTAGATAATATTGCATAGCCATTTTACTCATGGGGCTGTCCTGGTTGTGATTGGAATTTGTCCTCCAGCATTGCAGAATATCATGACTCTGTAGAGACTACTTGGATTTTCTAGCTAGAATGAGCAGCACCATCCAATGTCACTACTAAGAATTGTCAGAATTATATAGACTAGGAACTGGTACTTTCCAGAATCCTGGGAGGTTCCTTCTGTCATTCAATTTAGGATGGGAGGAAACTCCCTTGAGAAGGGAAAGCCCACTCAGTATAAAAACCTCACCCCAAAAGCAGTTTCTTGTCTTTAGCCCCTGCCCATTGAACCAGAATTAACACAATAAAAGAGGCTTGGAGCCACTGCACCAATGCAGGGAGTGCTCAGCCAGAAGATGAGGGTTCCTGCATAGATCTGCCATGAACACCATAGTAACATAGTCTATGACGGCAGATAAAGGCCAGTATGGTCCATCTAGTCTGCCCAGCAAGGTGGCAAGAGTAGGTGCACCTGCTGTTCTGTGCAGGTCATACCTCCCCATGCTTTTGTTTAGGGGTGTACCCACCTCTCTCTGTAGGTCACCCTTATTTGTTCAGATATAAGAGATGGTTATGTTTATTTAGATTTTATCCTGTTGCTATAAAGGGATCTACTATGTCTGTCCCATACCATTTTGAAATGTGTCACTGTATGTGGCCCCACCCATCGGGAGGGCATTCCAAGCATCCACCACTCTTTCAGTGAAAAAGTATCTCCTGACATTGCCTTTCAGTTTACCCCCTTGCAGCTTCATGTTATGCCCTCTAGCTTTACAGCTTCTCCATCTTTGGAAGAGGTTTGTTTGTTCATTAATACTCTTTAAGTATTTAAAGGTCTGTATCATATCTCCCCTGTCCCTCTCCTTCAGAGTGTACATATTTAGGTCTTCAAGTCTCTTCTCATAAGTCTTCTGTTGCAGGCTCCAAATCATTTTGGTTGCCTTCCTCTGTACAGTTTCCAGCCTTTTTATGTCCTTTGCGAGTATTTCTTCCTTTCTGCTGGTAATTCCTCTCTCTGCAACCCAGCATCCTACCTTGAGATCCTCAGAAACAGTCACTCAGAGATCCTTCTCCTGGTCCGTGCACACCAACCTCTTGCCCCCTATCGCATACAATTCTCTTGGATTTCTGCTTCCCAAGTGCATGACACTGCACTTCTTCACATTAAATCTTAACTGCCAAGTATTAGACCATTCTTCCAACTTTTGTAGATCTTTCCTCATGCTATCCACTCCCTAAGGGGAGTCCACTCTGTTGCAAATTTTTGTGTCATCTGCAAAAAGACAAACTTTTCCATTCAGTCCTTCGGCAATATCACTCACAAATACATTGAACAGTATTGGTCCTAGGTCCGAACCCTGGGGCACACCGCTAATCACCTTCCTTTCATCCCAGTGAACTCCATTTGCCATCATCTTCTGTCGTCTGTCAGTCAACCAATTTCTGATCCAGTTCACCAGCTTGGAGACTCATCCCCAAGTTGTTGAGTGGGAGGCGACAAAGAGTACAGCTAAATGGAGCTCACTCTGAGAGGGATGTTACCACTGGTGTGCCCCAGGGATCTGTCCTTGGTCCGATTCTTTTTAACATCTTTGTTAGTGATATAGCGGAAGGGCTGTCGGGTAAGGTTTGCCTCTTTGCGGATGATACCAAAATCTGCAATAGAGTATTTATTTATTTATTTATTTATTACAGGCTCTTATATACCGCACTATTTAAGATCAGCGTGGTTTACAATATAAAAATATACCAGAACAACAGGTTGTTTGGTTTTACATATAACAGGAACAAGAACTTGGATAAAACAATGGGGAAAAAATTGAACTGAAACTATTTACATATGTAATTACATGTATATACAGCAGTATTATTCTTAGTGTGGAACAGGTGATTAAAAAGGAGATGGGAAGTTAGGTCGGTGTTTGGCTGGTCTGGTAATATTGGGGAAATAGGTGGGATTTGAGTGCTTTTCTGAACTGCGTTAGATCGGAGATAGCCCTAATCTCCGGTGGTAAGGTGTTCCAGCACTTAGGGGCATAGAAGCTGAAAGCCCTGTTCGACGTCACTCAGGAGCATTTTGTTGCTTCCTTAGGGATTATTAGCGCATTTGTAGAAATAGTTCTCACCCAGGAAGGTGACACCCAGGAAGGTGTAGATAACATGAGGAGGGATCTAGCTAAGCTTGAAGAATGGTCTAGAATTTGGCAGCTGGGATTTAATGTTAAAAAATGTAAGGTCATGCATTTGGACTGAAGCAATCCAAGGGAGCAATATAGTATAGGGGGTGAAGTACTTTTGTCCACTAAAGAAGAACGGGACCTAGGCGTGGTTGTGTCTGATGATCTTAAAGTAGCTAAACAGGTAGAAAAGGCAATGGCAAAAGCTAGAAGGATGCTTGGGTGCATACGGAGAGGAATGGCTAGCAGAAAAAAGGAGGTGATAGTGCCTCTGTATAAGTCTTTGGTGCAACCTCATTTGGAGTATAGTGTGCAATTCTGGAGACCGCACCTTCAAAAGGATGTGAACAGAATGGAGTCGGTGCAGAGGGTGGCTACTAAAATGGTTAGTGGTCTTCATTATAAAGCATATGAGGACAGACTTAAGGATCTTAAAAATGTACACCTTAGAGGAAAGGTGGGATAGAGGTGATATGATTGAGATGTTTAAATACCTCCATGGCATAAATGTTCAGGGGGAGAGCCTCTTTCAATTGAAAGCAAGTTCTGCTACGAGGGGACATGGGATGAGGGTGATAGATTCAGGAGTGATATGCGGAAATATTTCTTTACGGAAAGAGTAGTGGATCCGTGGAATAGTCTCCCAGTGGATGTGGTAGAGATGAGGACAGTAACTGAATTCAAAAAAGCATGGGACAAACACAGAGGATCTGTAAAGGAAAAAAGGGGACTCTTGTAGTTGTTGATATGGAAGGACAGACTAGATAGGCCATGTGTTCTTTTTCTGTTGTCATATTTCTATGTTTCTGTGTTTAGTGTATTGATAAGCCTCCTATGAGGAACAGTATCAAAGGCTTTGCTGAAATCTAGGTAGATCACATCCATTGCATGCCCTTGATCTAGTTCTTTGGTCACCCAGTCAAAGAACTCAATCAGATTTGTTTGGCAAGATCATCCTTTGGTAAAACCATGTTGCCTTGGATCATGCAACCTGTTGGTTTTGAGAAAGTCTACTATTCACTCTTTCAGGAGCGCCTCCATTACGTTTCCCTCCACCGAGGTAAGGCTTACCGGCCTATAATTTGTCACTTCTTCCCTATTACCACTTTTGTGAAGAGGTACCACATCAGCCCTTCTCGTCCTGAGGAACTTCTCCTGTATCCAAGGATCTATTAAAAACATCTTTAAATGGCCCTGCAAGAACCTCTCTGAGCTCTTTCAGTATCGTGGGATGTATCCCATCCTGTCCCATGGCCTTATCCACTTTCAGTTTTGCAAGCTGTTCTAACACATCATCTTCTGTGAATGGTGTGGTATCTACTTCATTCCCAATTGTATATTTGTCAGTCACAGGTGGACCGTCTCCAGGACTTTCCATCAGATGGAGAAAACCAACATCAAGTAAGAAAACCACCAAGGTACGTAAGTGAAGGGAAATGAGTCTCTACAGTACCAGAGAACTGAAAGCTAACAACCCTAAGCCCAGGTGCTTTCAGGTTAAAGGAAAGGGGAGGACAGAAAACAGAAGACTAAGGATATAGTAGAATTAGAAAAAGTACAGAGAATAGCAGCAAAAATGGTAAAGGGGATGGAAGGATATCCCTACGAGGAAAGGCTTAAAAGGATGGGGCTCTTGAACTTGGAAAAGAGATGGCTAAGGGGAGATACAGTATGATAGAGGTCTATAAAATAATAAATGAAGTGGAACGGCTAAATGTAGATCGGTTGTTTTACCCCTTCAAAAACTAGAAAGACTAGGGGACACGCAATAAAGCTCCAATGTGGCACATTTATTTATTTATTTATCTATTTAACAGTTTCTTATATACCGCCCCTTCCAGAGATCAGGGGCGGTTCACATCGAACAAAAATCAATATACTTCTGTATATTTTACATGGAACTTGTGTTAACTATGTACACGTTTAGTTACATTGAACATGTTTTGAACATTAACTAGAATAACACTATTCAAACTATGTACAGGTCATCACAACATAATTAAGTTACCGTCTTACATTTAAGACATCAGAGAAAATACTTTTTTCTCTGATGTCTTACATTTAAGACATCAGAGAAAATACTTTTTTCACTCGACGCATAAATCAAACTCTGGAATTCGTTACCAGAGGATGCAGTAAAAGCTGTTAGTGTAGGTGGATTTAAAAGAGGTTTGGACAAGTTCCTGGAAGAAAAGTCCATTAACCATTTTTAAAGAGGACTGGGGAAATCCACTGCTTACCTATTGGACAAGCAGCATGGAATCTGGATAACGGGATTGGTCATTGCTGGAAACAGGATACTGGGCTTGATGCACCCTTCGTCTGACCCAGTATGGCATCTCTTATGTTCTTAAGTCACTGAATATTGTAAGGTAATTTGAAAAGGATTGGAAGAGAAGTAAACTTCTTACATAATGGTGCAGAGTTTGAAAGGAATGGGGTGAACTACGCCCCATATAGTATAAAATGAAACTTCTCTACTATGTTATAGTTAATTTATAAGATTGTATAAGATTGTAAACTGGTCAAAGAAAGTTGTTTACTAGTAACCCTAAGGATGGACCCTAAAGTTACTGCTTGGGTTAGAAATTGGTTGGGTGGGAGGCGACAAAGAGTACAAGTAAATGGAGCTCACTCTGAGGAGAAGGATGTTACCAGTGGTGTGCCCCAGGGATCTGTCCTTGGTCCGATTCTTTTTAACATCTTTGTTAGTGATATAGCGGAAGGGCTGTTGGGTAAGGTTTGCCTCTTTGCAGATGATACCAAAATCTGCAATAGAGTAGACACCCAGGAAGGTGTAGATAACATGAGGAGGGATCTAGCTAAGCTTGAAGAATGGTCTAGAATTTGGCAGCTGGGATTTAATGTTAAAAAATGTAAGGTCATGCATTTGGGCTGCAGCAATCCAAGGGAGCAATACAGTATAGGAGGTGAAGTACTTTTGTCCACTAAAGAAGAGCGGGACCTAGGCGTGGTTGTGTCTGATGATCTTAAAGTAGCTAAACAGGTAGAAAAGGCGACGGCAAAAGCTAGAAGGATGCTTGGGTGCATATGGAGAGGAATGGCTAGCAGAAAAAAGAAGGTGTATAAGTCTTTGGTGCGACCTCATTTGGAGTATGGTGTGCAATTCTGGAGACCGCACCTTCAAAAGGATGTGAACAGGATGGAGTCGGTGCAGAGGGTTGCTACTAAAATGATTAATGGGCTTCATTATAAAGCATATGAGGACAGACTTAAGGATCTTAATATGTACACCTTAGAGGAAAGGCGGGATAGAGGTGATATGATTGAGATGTTTAAATACCTCCGTGGCATAAATGTTCAGGGAGAGAGCCTCTTTCAATTGAAAGCAAGTTTTGCTACGAGGGGACATGGGATGAGGATGAAGGGAGATAGATTCAGGAGTGATACGCGGAAATCTTTCTTTACAGAAAGAGTAGTGGATCCATGGAATAGTCTCCCAGTGGATGTGGTAGAGATGAGGACAGTAACTGAATTCAAAAAAGCATGGGACCAACACAGAGGATCTCTAAAGGTAAAAAGTGGACTGTTGTAGTTGTTGTTATGGAAGGACAGACTAGATAGGCCATGTAGTCTTTTTCTGTCATCATGTTTCTATGTTTCTATGTAAGTAAAACGTTGGATTAGAACACAGACTTCTGGCATGGGCTAAAATGTGTCAAGGGCCAAAAACCTAATAATTGCCACAAAGCATTTAATCTTCTCACAAGTCTGAACTCCAGGAGCTCAGAGAAACTCTGGACAACAGCTCCCTGGATGGGTGCACTCTGTTGTCTGCCTAACAGTTTATGATAACTGCTTGGACCATGCAGAAGGGGGGTTAGAACTGTAATAGGGACTCAGCATATAGATACACAGAGAAACACGGCACAGGCGTTCATACCAATTCTTCCCCCAGCCCCCAAATCCACTCTCTGCCTGCGAGGTCTCATTGTCCCAGTATCAGGTTCTGTGTTGTACAGATAAGCTCCTTCATCCATTTTCCTGACACACAAATACCAGAAGCATTCTCCTTCCTCCCCCTCTCCCCACCAAATCAGCCTCCTGTATCTATAGAAGGAACAGGACTTTCTAAACCTCACAAACAATAACCCATCATAAGACAGAGCATCAGGATAAAACAAACTATTGGTGCCCAACAGGTGATTCAGAAAGATAGCAGTGGGCATAGAGAGATACAGCCTGTCACCTAGGATACTGAAGGTTGGAGGACTCTGAGGACGGGCGTAGGAATACAGACCCTCTCACCTCTAGGACACTGCGGACTGGAGGGTGCAAGGGATGGGCACCAGGATACAGAGTCTGACACTTCTAGGGCATTGGGGATTGCAGGGCTCAGGGGATGGGCACAGGGGTACAGAGCCTTTCGTCTTTAGGGCACTGGGGACTGGAGGACTCAATGGATGGGCACAGGGGTACAAAACCTGACCTCTCTAGGACACTGGGGACTGGAGGGCTCAGGAGAAGGGCTCAGGGGTACAGAGCCTGTCACTTCTATGGCATTAGAGACTGGAGGGCTCAGGGGATGGTCACAGGCCCCTAGACTTCAAGAGTCCCGCAATAGTTACAGAGAAAAGAAATAAGGAGGCTTCAGCAAAATGCAGAGAGGGGAGGTGCGAATCTTCAGATTTTTTTATTATTTCATTGCTGGGCATTTGAGGATCTGGTGTGTTCAGAGATGAAGCCTGACCTTTCATCAACATGCCCTTATCTCCTCCTCCCAGGAGAGGTTTGAAGCAGTGTCCAGACAGCAGTGGGCTTGGTCATGGATCAAAATTCCTGTCATAATCCAAAGCAAATGCACAACACACCTTTATTTTTTGTGCTTATCTTTTGCAAACGATATCTTGGCAGGCTGTGTCTTGACTTGCAAAAAAAAATAAAAATACCAGCACCTTGCTAGCAGAAGATCTCCTGTGCATGCATGCAGCTCTAACCCAGCACTGTCCCCACCCTCACCCGTATTCCTTCCCATGTCTCGGCTGAGTTCCTCGTCATGCTCCCCTCAGGAGCATCCAGCATAGCAAGAGAGCCATGGCTGACCTCAGATGTTTATCAAAACCAAAGAGAGCTGAGTGGTTCCTTCTGACATGTGCACCAGTGGGATGCCATGGGGAGGACGGGTCATGCTTTCCAGCACATCACCGCTGCGGATGCAGGGACAGCGTCTAACTCAAAAAAAAAACCAAAAAACCAAAAGGATCTACAGATCCCAGGGTTGCACTCAGTCTTCTCTTCTGGGGGCAAAGAAGTGGGATTCCTGATGGTCGAGCCAGGCTGGCCTCAGAGGACAAGACAAGGCAGTTGCCTAGGGCGGCCACTTCTGACAAACAGCAGAGTAGCAGCAAAGTAAAGCGATAGATCATGGCAGCCAGATAAACTCAAAGAGCCATCGGCACAGTCTTTTACCTGATGGGAGAGCGGGCACAGACATACACGCAAAGCAAAGTTTCATATTTAAAAGTAGTCTACAGGCCTCCAACTCAAACTGAGGAAATGGATAGAGACTTGATCATTGATTTTGCGAAGATAGCCATGAAGGGAGAGGTTATCATATTGGGTGACTCAAATCAACCAGATGCGGATTGGAGTATCCTTTCTGCAACCCTGGAAAGAGGTAAAAAGACTGTGGATGCCTTCCAAGAAGCATTGCTCATACAAATGGTGATGGAACCAACCAGGGAAAATGTTGGATTTAGTACTCATCAATGGAGATAGCATGTCGAATGTCCGAGTGGGTGCCCATGAGAGCAGCAGCGATCATCACACGGAGTGGTATGAAGTAAAAGCCAAGGCAGAGTCCGATCACAGCAAACTCAAACGTTGACTTCATTAAAATGGGAAAGCACCTGAAGGAGAAGCTGACAGGGTGGGAGGAGATAAGGGAATTGGAATTGCAATGGGCTAAACTAAAAGGGGCAACAGATATATATGTAAGGAAAGTAAATAAAAACAAGAGGAAAAGAAAACCTCTACAGTTCTCCAACGAAGTGGTTGCACAAATACAGGCAAAAAGCAGAGCTTTCACAAAATTCAGAAGTTCACAAAAGGAGGAACACAGAAAAGAATACAGGATAAAGCTAAGAGACAAAGAGAGAAATAAGGATAGCAAAAGCAAAGGCAGAAGAAAAGATGGCTAAAGATGTGAAGCGTGGATGAAGATCAGAGGTGGAATTGCAGGACTCAGAAGTGCCAATGACAGATTTGTGGGCAGTGACAGCAAAAAAGCGAAAATGCTAAACAAATACTTCTGTTCTGTATTCACAAAAGAAAATCCTGGAGAAGGACCATGTATGACAGACAAGTACACTAATAGAATGGAGTATTTTATTTATTTATTTATTTAATTAATTAATTAATTAATTAATTAATGTCTCTTCTATACCGCGCTCTTTAAAATTCAGTGCGGTTTACAGGTAACAGATTTGTGCAGTGCAGGCAGGCCTATAGTGGACTTACAATAACCAGGGAATTATATACAGGGTTAAAAGGGTAACTATGTACAAGGTAACTTGCCGTCATATGTTATGAGGACAGTAGATACCAGACCATTCACAAAGGACAATGTTTTTGAACAGCTTGCAAAACTGAAAGTGGACAAGACCATGGGATCGGATGGGATACATCCCAGGATACTGAAAGAGCTCAGAGAGGTTCCCGCAGGGCCTTTAAAGGATGTTTTTAATAGATCCACAGGACTGGAGAAGGGCTGATGTGGTACCTCTTCACAAAAGTGGTAAAAGGGAAGAAGTGGCAAACTATAGACTGGTAAGCCTTAGCTCCATGGTGTGAAAAGTAATGGAGGCGCTCTTGAAAGAAAGAACAATGGATGATCTGGAAATCAATGGATTGCATGATCTAATGCAACATGGTTTTACCAAAGGACGATCATGCCAAGAAAATCTGATTGAGTTCTTTGACGGTGACCAGAGAACTAGATCAAGGGCATGTGATGGATGTGATCTACCTAGATTTCAGCAAAGCCTTTGATACTATTCCTCATAGGAGGCTCATGAATAAACTGAGCAGCCTGGGGATAGGTCCAAAGGTGGTGAACTGGATCAGAAATTGGTTGACTGACAGACGACAAAAGGTGATGGTAAACGGAACTCACTCAAATGAAAGGAAGGTGATTAGTGGTATGCCTCAGAGATCAGTCCTGGGACCAGTACTGTTCAATGTATTTGTGAGTGATATTGTGGAAGGACTGAATGGCAAAGACTGCCTTTTTGCAGCTGACACAAAAATTTGCAACAGAATGAACACTTCTGAGGGAGTGGACAGCATAAGGAAAGACCTAATAACACTGGAAGAATGGTGCTTGGCAATTACAATTTACAATTACAATACAGAACATCGAACTACACGGATCCACCCTGAGATGGGTTCCACTCTTACCTAACGGACAGGCAGATACAGGTCAAGGTTGGCGCCAACACATCCCGACCCATAAAGGTCATGCAAGGCGTACCACAAGGATCAGCCCTATCGGTACTATTATTTAATCTCTACATTCAACCAATATGCAACATCATGATGGAACACAAAATACAATACACAATCTATGCCGACGATATCATGACATACACACCAGTCACCCTCGACAACCCAGACTACACCAAAATAACAGACTGTCTCATACACATGACCAACTGGTTTCAAGACAACAACTTGACCATAAACTACAGCAAGACCGAGACACTAATCATCACCCGAAACACCGACTTCATCCCTCCACTCAACATCAAGGTAAACAACACAACAATACCCATAAAACCAGAAGTGAAATACCTCGGAGTGATCCTCGACAAAGAACTGAACCTACAATCACACATCAGAAGAACCATCAAAAATGCATACCACAAGATGAGTCTAATCCGACGCCTCAAGCCCCTCCTCTCTCAGGAGCACTTCCGAACCATATGTCAGGCACTAATAACCCCAATCCTAGACTTCTGCAACCCAGTCTATCTCAGCCTAACAAAGCAGACACTCAGACCACTGCAATTGGCGCAAAACACAGCAGCACGCATAATATCCGGCACAGCAAGGCAAGATCACATCACACCCATTCTAAAAGATCTCCACTGGCTACCAATCAGCTCCCGCATCAGATATAAGACAGTAATAAACATATTCAAAATCAAACAACAGACATCAGCTCTCAGCCTACAACCACTCATACAATCCGACAACAGCACACGACCGAGGAAGAGAGGCACCTCAAACCGCATCAACACACCAAAAGAATTCAACAAGGTATGCAAAGACACTGCAAAACGAGCACTATCACTGGCCGCCCCAGCAATTTGGAACGCTCTCCCAGAGGACCTACTATCAACAACAGACATCAAGGACTTTCGAAAACTGCTCAAGATGACCTTATTCATCAAACACTACGGCGACATCACATAAGCCGCCTGCCAGACAGTACTACAGCATAACCCACCTCCCTGGACTCTTGTGTACATAGTATTGTATAATAACGCACTATGTAAATAGCCCACTAAGAATCAACGACACCCAACACATACACGCATTCACAGTCTCACTGCATGCACACACAAGCCAGTATTTGTTTGATTGTTTGCTGTGTAGACCGCCTTGATTAAAGGATAAGGCAGTATAGAAATCCATTTAAATAAATAAATAACAATTTAATGCAAAGACATGCAGAGTCATGCACTTGGGATGCAGAAATCAAAAGGAAATGTATGCAATAGGAGGAGAGAAGTTGGTGTGCAAGGACCAGGAGAGGGACCTCAGAGTGCTAGTGTCTGAGGATCTCAAGGTGGCAAAAAATTGTGACAAGATGGTAGCTAAAGCCAGAAAGATGTTGGGCTGCATACAGAGAGGAATAACCAGCAGAAAGGAGGAAGTATTAATGCCCCTGTACAAGTCATTAGTGAGGCCTCTCTTGGAGTACTGTGTTCAGTTTTGGAGCCCATATCTCACAAAAGATATAAAAAGACTTGAAACGGTTTAGAGGAAGTTGACCAAAATGATTTGGAGCCTGCGCCAGAAGACGTTTGAGAAGAAACTTGAAGACTTAAATATGTATACGCTAGAGGAGAGGAGGGACAGGCGAGATATGACACAGACTTAGATGCTTAAAGGGTATCAATGAACAATAAAACCTTTTTCAAAGAAGGGGGAGCTGTAAAACTAGAGGGCATAACATGAAGCTGCAAGGGGGAAAACTGAAAAGCAACATCAGGAAATACTTTTTCGCTGACAGGGTGGTGGATGCTTGGAATGCCCTTCCAGTGGAGGTGGTTGGGGCAAATACAGTGACGGAATTCAAAATGGCATGGGACAGACATAGCGGATCCCTTTATAGCAAGAGGATGAAATCAAAGCAAACTTAAATATCTCTCTTATATTTCAATAAAGAGGGGGAGATGACCTGCACGGAGCAGTGGGTACAACCCCAAACAAAGGCATATGGGGAGGGGGTGACTTGCACAGAGCAGCGGTTACAACCACTCTAGCCACCGTGCGGGGCAGATTAGATGGACCATTCTGGTCTTTATCTGCCATGTTACAGGGCAGTTCCTCCAAATGGGTTAGTTTTGCACATACCATGACAGTCGTCTCACTTCTAAACCAGAGCATGGGGAGTATAATCTCAGTGTCTCAAATTTACTGCTAAAGCTTGGTGTCGTACTTGCATCGTGCCAAAGAGCGCCTCCTGCTGAAGTTCGTAACATGTAACATGCATGGGTAATTTGTCAAGATATACCTGGAAATTCTTCTTTATCAAGCCTGTGGCGCCCAACACGATGGGAAATATTTCCGTATCTTTCTGCCACATTTTCTTAGTCTCTGACTGCAGTTCCTGGCATTTCAGGATCTTCTGCCTCTCCACGTGATTCACAGAGTAAGTCGCTTGGAACCGACACCCCTATTAGCAATGCCATCCTGGTGGTTTTCTCCTTTACCACTATATCCGGCTTCCTTATGTTACTATGTACGATATCCAATTATTTTTTTTCTACAGGATTGTTGTGGGAGGGGTGGTGTTCGGAACGCCATGATTGTTGAGTTTAATTATCAGAATCTCAGGGGGAGCGGGCATAAAGATGAAGGTTTGCGTAAGGCGCTTAATACCGCCACCCGTCCCTGGTCTTTATTTGACTGGCATTTTCATTCTTTTTCCCATTGTGGATGCAATTTTTTCTATTATGCTGAATTTTGGAGTACAAAATTACTGGTTTTCTTCATTTCAGCTAAACGTCTGTCCTCTTTTGATGGCAGCAGGAAATGCTCTGAGACCACTTCCCTTCATAGGGTGCAAATGTGCAATTTGTAAATACATCTTGCAGGAGGTTTTTTTCACCATTTTGTCCTGTGGGGAAAAAAAAAGAACTGAAAACTCATCCAGGCTAATGCATTGTTAACAAGGTTTTTCGATGTTCCCAAAAGTGGTGGTAGGAGGCGGGTCAGACCCTGAGGCTCTACTGTTCACATCTGACCAATGTCCAGCACGTCGCTTATTGTTCTGTTGGCCTTCAGACTCTATGATCTCAAAGCTGTTTCTTCACCGTTTAAAGCAATAACATAGTCTAGGAAATTAAGCCTCCCGTGAAACAGCAGAGACGGTGCATAATGGCTGAGTGTCCCTACAACACACACTACCATGACACGACAGGGACGGTGCAGAAAGACTGGCTGTCTCCTGGGATGGTATTAGGCATCTCAGACAAACCTTTAACTTATTCCCCCCTCTATTAATTTTTATGCAGCTAAGCTTCCTGTGATTTTGATAAATAAACTCAACAGTCATAATCACTCCAACATCACTTATCCCAGAACAATCCTAATTGGACATCACACTTTTAAATATTAAACTGTTTTGTCTATAAGCGCATAATGAGGGCAATTTGAAAACCGCTCACCCTCCCTCTGGATATATGTGCTGGATTTTTTTTGAGTTTGTGTGGCTCAGGTGCTATTGTTTTGCTTTGACTGTAGCTGTTCATTGCTGTCCCCCAGATTCTGCCACTCTAGGCCACTACCTAGTCTTCCTAATGGTTAAGCCAGACCTGGATGTCCCTATAACACCTCCTGCAATGACAAAGCAGGGATTCTGCAGAGAGGAATGTTCATGTTACAGATCCCATCAAGAAACAGCAGCAATTGTGCAACTAAGTGTTCCTGCTCAAGAGCTGACCTTTGCCCTGTGTTGGGTTTGTGGAGCAGGTTGGATTTGATTGCTGTCATGGATGAGATGCGTCAGTATGTGATGTTTTTCTCCTCCTCTGCATGGGGCCAGCTCAGTGCTAACTCAAAGGTCAGGAGAACACGCAAGTTCTCTGGGAGCCTGATACATTCCCTGCAGAGCAATCAGAGAACATCTCCTGTCTTACTAATCATGCCCACGGATCTACCCGATGAACAAAGCACAGAACCAGCAGAGGAACCACTTATCCCAGGGACCTTATGATCATCCTTTGGTTCTGGGAACCTTAAGGTCATCCCTCGAATCAGGGATCTTATGGTCATCTCTTGGACTCAGGGATTTCATAGTCATTCCTTGGTCCTGGGAACCTCATAGCCATCCTTTAGTCCCAGGGACCTCATGGTCAACCCTTGAACCAGGGACCTCATGATTGTGTCTTGCTCCCAGGATTCTCCCAAGGTTAGCAAGTGTAGAAGATGTGACCACTTCATCACGGGCCAAGAGCTGATCCCGTTCTGCCACAGATGACAGAATCTTGATGAGAAGGCCCGTGATTTGCTGTTGCCCAAGTGAATTAACTGGCCACAGTCACAGTATTGCGGTCAGCCATTCCCAGTCATGGTCAGTGACCACAGTAACAGTATTGTCACTCCTTGACCAGCCATCCCCAGCCACGATCATACCCCACAGTCACTGTCCACAGTCACAGTACTGTTGCACCATGGCCAACCATTCCCATCTCTGGTCATCGCTAGTCTAGAATTAACAAGCCTTGGTCAGTCGTTCATGGCCATGATATACCCAAAGCATAAACGCGGTATGAGCAACTGAAGAAAGACCACAGGACAGTGCCGGGTCTCACGTGCAGGGATTCTAATAACAAGGTGGAGAGGGGAGGGTTTTAAAGGGAATGTCCCACTCACTCTTACATTCATCCTTATCCTGTTCCAGGGGTTGTTAACCCAGTCTTTGGGACACCTCCAGCCAGTCAGGTTTCCAGGCTATCCACAATGAATATGCATGAGATAGATTTGCATGCACTGCTTCCATTGTATGTAAATCTCTCTCCTGCATATTTATTGTAGATGTCCTGAAAACCTGACTACCTAGGTGTGTCCAATGACTGGGTTAAGAACCATCGCCCTATTTCAAGGGTTCTCAACCCAGTCCTCAGGACACTTCCAGTCAACCTGGTTTTCAAGATATCTGCAATGAGTATCCAGGAGATAGATTTGCAAGCATTGCCTCTCAAGAGTGCAATTTTATCTCATGCATATTCATTCAAAATGTCTTGAAAAAACTGAGAGGCTGGGGGAGACCTGAGGACTGGGTTGAGAACCACTGCCCTTATTCTGAACAGTTCTCCCTACTTGCATAGAAGAGAGATATTTGATAGATATGCTGTTCGCACCAGTCTACTACTATATAGCGCTACAAGGCTTACGCAGCTCTGTACAAGAACATATAGAAGAGAGCCCTGCTCGTCAGAGTCCACAATCCAACCAAGATAGACAGCACAACACACAAACACCCTACCTGCTGTATACCTTCTCAAACACACACATACCCCCAGGCCAGTGCTGTAAATTCTGCCCAATTATCCTATTCACTAAAGCCAATCGTGCTCCCCACAAACACACTAAACCTCCTTATAAGGGCAACACTAATGCAATTGCTTAATTATTTTTTGTTGGAACGCACACCTTGAAGAATATTAATTTTATATCTTCCTGTAGTGTTTTGTTCCTTTTTATTCTTTTAAAAAAAGGGGGAAATTACCCCTTAGACATACCAAGAAAATCAGACTCCTTAGTATAATCAGACTCCTTAGTATACTGAAAGCAGACTTTGGGAGTTTTTCGCTTGGATAAATTCTTTATCAGAAGATTTGAAATTTACACCTAAGTTTCATTATGAGTATATTGAGTTTCTGGATTTATACTTATTTAAAGATCAATCAACGGTTTGTTCAACACTGTATCGAAAGGATGTTCAGAGGAATACATTGTTACATTATAAGAGTTTCCATCCGGGCCCCCTACGTAGGGGGTTACCAATAGGCCAGTTCCTCAGATTGAGACGAATCTGTTCATCGCTTGAGGATTTTAAAATACAAGCGGGACATTTAAAACTTCAATTACTGGAACGGGGTTTTCCAAGAGCTATAATACATCAAGCATATCGATGGGCACGCTTTAATTATGCTGAATGGTGGAACGCAACTGGTGAATCCACTGTTCCTGATGCTGAGACCCCTTTTGTAAGAGTGCTTCCTTATATGCCCCAGTCGGCAGATGTGCTGAAAATCATACGATCACATTGGTCAGTATTATCCTTATACACCTGTTTTGATAAGCCTTTGAGAGTGGTCTTTCAACAAAGTCGGAATATTGGCGATTGGGTAGTTCAAAATAA
Source organism: Ichthyophis bannanicus (assembly GCA_033557465.1). Lineage (NCBI taxonomy): Eukaryota > Metazoa > Chordata > Amphibia > Gymnophiona > Ichthyophiidae > Ichthyophis > Ichthyophis bannanicus. The sequence goes on along the minus strand of CM066051.1, from coordinate 78,980,937 downwards.
TGATCAACTCAGGGAAATAACTAATCGGGGTCACTTCCAATGTGGTCACTGTGATTTTTGCAATCAGACTCTGGAGGGCGAGAAATGGGAACATCCCCTTCAACGCCGTTATATATATAGTAAATTTTCTACCACCTGCCAGTCTTCATTTATTGTTTACATAATGCAGTGCCCATGTTTGAAATTATACGTGGGAAAAACTTCTAGATTGATGAAAAGGAGGCTCTTAGAACATCACTCGCGTATTTCAACAGGAGTGACGTCGGCCCCAATGGTGGCCCATTGCCAGGAACAAGGTCATCTGTTTTCAGATCTCCGATGGAGGATAGTGGACCATGTCCCTGAAAAGCCACGGGGGGGGGGGGGAGATCGGGATTTTCTTTTACGTTCCCGGGAACAATTTTGGATCTATACTTTGGACTCAGTGACGCCTAAGGGTCTGAATTCTTCTCAGGATTGGTGGAGCATTTTATGATTCCCCAATTGGGGAGAGTTTAAGTTCGTCGGTTCCATTGGTTTTAGACTGGTCATGTGATTAGGAGTTGAAGTTTAAAGGCCAGAGAGATCCAGAGTGGATCAGAAGCAACGAGATTTGAGATAGAGCCAAGAGTGTCTAATGGCTTGAAACGCAACGTTGGGTTACTGACAGCCCGTGATGATTCACGGAGTAGTTGCTTTCTATAGGTTTTCAAAGGGGACTGGCTGTCTCGGTCTTTTGGAATTACTAACTGTTTTAAAGATAGATTAGGAAAAACTTGAGAAATATTATCTGTCGAAACGACGACTTGGAAGAACTGGAGTATTCGGAGTTGGTACATCAGATAACTCCATTGAATTTTTCTAGTGAAGACCGACTATTAACAACTAAGTGATCTTCCCCTTTTTTTTTCAATTTAACCTTGGGGTTGGAGATTTTATCACTACTGGTCTTTTTATACTAAGGAGTCTGATTTCCTTGGTATGTCTAAGGGGTAATTTCCCCCTTTTTTTAAAAGAATAAAAAGGAACAAAACACTACAGGAAGATATAAAATTAATATTCTTCAAGGTGTGCGTTCCAACAAAAAATAATTAAGCAATTGAGTTAGTGTTGCCCTTATAAGGAGGTTTAGTAAATTCTGCCCAAGCAACCCCTGCAGTGCAGGGGGGGGGGGGCCCAGGGTGGAAGGGGGCCCAATTGCAACCTCTCTCAGATCATTTAAAATTTACTCTTCCTGCTTTCTGGGTCCTTTCAGAATCTGTTGCTTAGAGGCCCTTCATTTGAACTTCTGCCACTGTCCTAGGTCAAAGCTTCTCAGCCGTCTCCTGGATGCACACCTTGCCAGTCAGGTTTTCAGGATTACCACAGTGACCATGCATGAGAAATATTTGCGTGGGTCTCTTCTATATGCCACTGGTTCCCAAACTTGTCTGGGGGCTCCCCAACCGATCTGGTTTTCAGGATATCCACAATGAATATGCATGAGAGAGATTTGCCTATCTGGCCTCCATTGTATGCAGATCTCTCTCATGCATATTCATTGTGGATATCCTGAAAGCCAGACTGATGGGGAGCCCCTGCTATATGCATATTTATCTCATGCATAGACCAAGATTTCCCATTCTTGTCCTGGGGGACCCCACAGTCAGTTGGGTTTTCAGGATATCCACAATGAATATATATATTAGATTCATTTGCATATCCTGAGTCTCCGGTGTATGCAAACAAACCTCATGCATATTCATCTGGATACCCAGAAACTCCAAATGGTGTGGGGCCCAAGCACAGATTTGGGAAGCTCTGTCCTCGACAGACACATTGAATAGAACACAGGTGTAGTTACACAGATTTACACAACCTCTACACAATCACACACACCTGCAAGCACCCACCCTTCTACACACATACTTACTACCACAGTCAGGCACACTCTCGGACACACCTCTACTCAGAGATACATAGAGACACTGTTGTAGACAGGAGGAGGGGTGTGAGGGGGAGGACTGAAGCAGAGTGTGAGAGCCCAAAGGAACAAATTCAGGACACTGCAGCAAGGTCTCTCCCGGCTCAGTCGCTGCCCAAAGTGCCAGGGTAAGGCAGACTGAGGCTTCTGCACCCTGGAGCAAGGGCGTGCATGCCTGTGTGTGTGTGCCTCTCCAGACGATAGCAAGGAGTGCTGTAGTGCAGTGTTTATAGTACAGAGCGTATGATTGCGCACCCACTGCAGAGACGGAGGAAAAGACCGCAGGAGTGAGAGGGGAGCAGCCAGGGGCACATGAGAAGCGTCCCAGGGAGTACAGGGAAGGTAAGAGGCTGATGTCTGGTTGGGGGGGACCTCGCTTACCTTAATCCTTCTCTCTCTCTCTCTCTCTCTCTCTCTCTTGTAATTCCAGCCTTCTTTCTGGGCTTTCTTTACCTTTTTATGTCTCTTCCTCATTTCCCCGTTGGCCCTGCAGCACACTCTCCTCCCTCTTTTGCTTTCCAGCCCTCTCTTCTTCAACCTCCCCTCTAGCTCCCCCTCCCCAGGGCATCCCAAGCAGGCTGATCTAGTCCTGGCTTTTCCCCGTCTATTTACCCAGAGCTGACTGCAGAATTCTTCAAGGTGCTGGTGTCCTAGACAGACCTTAAGGACTAGGACACTCTGCTCGGCTGTCAAAAGCTGTCATTTGGCTTTGAATGCTCTTCCCTTTGCCACCCACCCTCCCTGAAGTTGCCACCTTAGCCAACTGCCTAGTTTGCCTAAGGATTGGGTTGGCCCTGCATTTATCTCCGCAGATTAAAACTACAAGTCCCTGCATACACTGGGGAAAAAGTCAGGACTGGATGAGCCTGTCCAATTGACCTGGCAATGAGGTGGCAACTCTACTTGCTGTCTCCCTCTCCTCCCCCAACTTCTACGCCCTCCTGTCTTTTGCCCCCAAATGGTCACACCACAGTGCCCCCATCTGAGAGTTGATTTCTCCTTGTCACACCCTTACCCCTCCCTCCCCCCAACTAACGTTATTTAAAGTGCATGTGGACACCATGGAAGTCAGCACCCTCACCCACCACCTCGATCTCTCTGAGCATCCCAATGTGGGGAGAAGGGAGAGAAACCAGGGGGACTAGGTAGGTGCCAGAAACAGACAGCCAAAATGGAGGGATCCACTGTCACATTGCCCTGTGGCTGGTCACTTTGGGGGACTGGGAACAGTCCCATAGTCTGTGCATGACGGAGCAAAGTTATCAATGAAAGACCCTTTCCAAGAGTAATTTAACTCTCCTCTCCTTCCCAAATTAAAATCCAAATTAAATAACTAATATCATGACAGTAGGATGAAATGTAATTTGGCCAGGGAATGGGGATGGGGACCCCTGCATGTTTCTTCCCCAGTTCTCTGACTGGCTGTAACTGGACGGGTAAGAGAGCACTGAGGGGACACCAGGAAGAATCCTGGAAAATAACAGAGAAAATCAGTTTTGAAAACGATGCTCTCCTCATATATGTAATGTCATGATTCTGTTATTTGAATGGCATCCATGTACAGCTGCTCTGTGACTCCTGGCTCAGAGCAATTTAAACAAGAACAAAAACAACTGTGTTGCGCTCAGGATACTGCAAAGTGGCAATAGAGTCAAGAGATCAGACTGTTTCTTTTTCTGCGTGGCCTCATTGGATAGTAGGAAAGCTCTTGGTGCTGGCAGGCAGCAGTTTAGAATAATATTGACTCTTTATAGAGTGACATGTATATGCGAGTTACAGGGCCACCTTCCACTCAGCCCGTCCTTCTTTTAAAATTAGCCTCATTTGTTCAGAGTGTTCCAGACACAGAAATCGTTGTACAGAGTCCAACAGAATAAATAACAGGCTTGCGACGCCCTGACCTCCAAAGAGCTTCCCATCTTTAGTTGGTGCACAGACAGATTAAGTAACTTTGCTGAAGGTCCCTCGGCGAGAGCTGGGGTCAGTTGTGGTAGTGCAATTGGAACCTGCATCTGCAGGTGTAAAGTATGCAAGGATGCTCTGAGACCTTGCTTCAGTATGTAGGGAGTAATGAATATACTACAATGCAGACGGCCCCTCTGGTGTTTATATAGATATATCCGGAGCCCCCTCAAGCTCAGGCTAGGCCTGCTAGATGCTGAGCTCTGTCTGTCCTCTTGAAGGTGACCTTGTCCTACACTTCAGGCTCTTCCCTGCTGACTCCCACTGAGCAGAGATTCTGCCCCTGCTTGCGGTCTGCATCTTATCACGCAACGCTTCTCGCAGCTCCCGCCTTAATGTGTACTGCGTCCTTTCTCTCTCCCTCTGACCTTCTCTCTTTCTTCGCCTCTGCTTCTCTCTGGCTGTCTCAGCCTCTGTCTCGGGAAACTTTCCTGGCATGCCCATTTCTACGAGTGTTGCCAAGCTAAATTATGAAGGGCAGAATGGGTAACTGTCTCCCTCCCTTTCCTTGTTTCTGCTTCTCCCTATAGACCATTACTCTCCTCTGTCTCTTTCTCTCTCATCCGGCCCCATCACCCCATCTGCCACCCATAACCCCTGGGCAGGAAGGTGTTTATATACAACAAGGTCAGTATATGTATCTCTACCGCTGATACATAATATCGGGACCATGGCTGGGCGTGGCTGACATGATGTATACAGCATTGTGCATGGGGCCGCTGACAGTGGCTAGGAATGGCTGACCTTGATGTAACCATATTGTGTGGGTAAAAATAGCATTTTGCCCATGGATAGTGGGGCTTTGAGTATTGTCCCATCTATCCAGGGACTGTCGAACAACAAGTTTACTATCCGTGGCGGGAGAAGTGGTACCAGGATGGAAAGAAGATATGTGCATCGTTTTGTATAATCAAAATGACATGTTTGCATTCTTATGGAAAATTTATGTGCAGAAAAAGCACTGTGCGTAATTTTTATGGGGACAATAGTTGAAACAAAAGCCTGAGTAGAATTTGCTTAGTTTTTCATGGAAATCTTGTGGGCACTTTTGCCTATGAGGTTTGAATTAATAGGGGCATTTTAGATTATCACTCCCCCCCCCTCCCAACTATGGCTGGGAATCGCTGACCTTGGGGTACGAATCCTTTGACCCCCACCCCAATAACCCAACTTTTCTTCAATGGCCAAACAAGTCACTTGTAGTTTAGCGCTGAAAAATGGGTCATGTGTGAAAAATGCAGTTGCTCATTGGTAGGGCCAGGCCTGTTTAGGCTCTACATAGATTGGAGGTTTGAGTTATGGGAGTCGAGGTTTCAGACCATGGATTGGGGATTGATATTTGGGGCTAGGGAGGGATGGGTTGAAATTTGGGAGTTAAGGTTGATGGTTGATATTTAAGGCTACAGAGGAGGACTGTAGTTTTGGGGGTTGATGTTTGAGGTGGAGTTAAGGGCTACTGCTAGGAGGCGATGAGGCTAGACTTTGGTGTGTGGTTGAGGATGGGGGATTAAATTTGAGGTTAGAAATTAGAGTCAGCATTATGACTAAGCATTGGCTAACTGATAATTAGATTGGACTTGGGTTGGGGATAAAGTTAAAGTTGAGGACTGGGTTAGCTTTTGGGGGGGGGGGCTGAGTTGGGGTTGGTGGTTGAGCTTTGCAGCTGAGTTTGGTCTCATGACACTTCAGGATTAGGCCATCACTAAATTATGACATGAAAGAAGCAATTCTATATTGCCCTGCCTTTTATATATTTTATTTGAGTAGCTACTGCTTGTCTTTATGAGAAAAAGGAAGCTTGGCCAGATGGTCCTTTAATTTAGCATTACAATCTTAAGACATTTCACAGAATTTCTTTTCTTCTCCAGATGTTCAGAAATGTAAATCCCCTAAGGAAGTCAGAGTCAGAGAACTGTCTGGCAGACTATGACCTGCCTTGGCACCGCACAGCCTTCCGGAAACAGAAGCCCCCTGATGTATTGGAAAATGTGGGTTGTGACCCTGTCCAGGCCCAGCACAGTAGTGGTGGCCCTACCACACCAGTGATTGTGGTACCAGAGGTGCGTGTGGACAAGGCCTTCAGCCTCAGCACTGACCTGCTGGAGCGGCTGCAACAAGAGAGTTGTGAGGAGTCTGATGTGGAACGCAGCCGGGAGAGCTTGGCACGGGTTGTGGGGCAACATCTTGGCCCAGATGCCGTTGGTGGGATGTGGAGGACATATAGTGAGGGCCATCTGGACAGGGACGAGGGGCTGGAAGTGCCTGATGGTCTGCTGAAGAAGAAGAAGGATAAGAAGCATTCAGGCAGCGGATGGAGCCTCCCATCTCCCAAGACCCTTCGCAAGCAGCGCCGAGCAACCAAGATGGCCGCCGCCAAGCAGCATCTGAAGTCACTCTTCAGCAGTTCCAATAAGGTATGGAAACACCTATCGTGTTCTCTGTGGTCAATGAACTCTTTCTGGTGACTAAAGATGAAAACTGCTGCTAATGGGGTAGCGGCTGTGTATTAAATCAGAAGGTCAAAGGTGACAAGAAGAAGAAAGTAGGAAAACAGTGAGATATAACAATAGGCCACTAGCTTTCTACTCATTGCCCAGCAGAAGCTGGAGATGTCTGGTTCTGACTGGAAAACCCCCTAAGTACAGTATCTTTATATGCACTTATGACAATATCTTCTAAGAAAACTCAAGCTCCTTGTCAGTGAAGGCAGGCTAAGCCAGTCCTGGTTTGCTTTCCATTGCATGCTGGGACATGTAGTCCCCACTGTACATCATAGAGAAATCAGAACTACATCCCCCAGTATGCACTGAGTGTAAAACTGGCCCAACTTGTGCTAGGTGACATGGATCCATTTGGTGACCCTAACTCAGAGAGAGTTCCGATTTAAGAAGCTGTGAGTCTATGTCATATGCTGGGCTTGTAAATGAAGAGCATCTACCCTACCCACTACGCCCTATACTGCTAGAGCCATCAAATGTTCTAAAGTGTTGGGGTGACCTGTCCAAGCTCAATCACTTACTGCTACACTGAGACAGTGAGAAATGGCCCGTGGCATGGTCCAGTGGGGGGAGGGTCATTTGAGTCATGTTCTGGCCTGCAGTTCAGGTGTCACAGCGAGTGTATAATCGTTCTGCTGCGGCAGAAGAGGGCACTGGGGCATCAGCAGAGGTTGGCATTCTTGCAAGTTGGAACATCACATCAACTAAAGAAGAAGGTCCAACCTGTGTCAGAAGCACCAGCCACACCCACATTCCCTCCATCCCTCCTGTCTCTGCCAGTACTGACAGCCCCCAAAGCGTCCACAGGAATGAATGAATTAGTCTGTGACTCACCTCCGGGGTGTCTGGGAGACTCTTACCTGTGCTCCTAAAACAAATGATACATTTACAATGCATTAATGCTCCTACCATGAACAGAAGAAAGGTATCTTACAAAATAGGACTTATACGACAAAATACGGAGGGGATTTCTCTCTCAGCTCCCACACCCCTCCCATCACCAGCAGCCTTGGGTTCCCTGTACTCATCCCCTGAGCCCTCCAGTCCCCAGTGCTGTAGAGGTGACAGGCTCTTTATCCCTGTGCCCATTGCCTGAGCCCTCCAGTCCCCAGTGCCATAGAAATGACAGGCTTTGGATCTTTGTGCCCATCCCCTGGGCCCTCTGGTTCCTAGATCCATAGAGTGTCTCTTACATTTTTTAGCCACTGCTGCAATTGGATGCCTCTGATCCGCCTCTCTCTCCCTTCCTCCAGTTCTGCTGCAGTCTGAGGCATTTTCTGTTCATTCAGAAATCCAAGCAAGAAGATGATGATAAGAGCGATGCTTATTGTATTTATGAATGTAATGATGCTTCGTTAGCTGCTTAAGAGGATAATCCGGGCTCCCTCTCAGGAGACAGCATGTTTGTTTTCTCCTGATATGTCTTGTGAAGTTTCAGAATTTAATCAGCCTCATAGTCTGCAAAATGCAATGCCAAAGTCACATATTGCCTGTCTCTCACACCTAGGTCAGCCTTCCTAGCCATGATCAGTGCCCACAATCATGTTATTGTTACACCGTGGCCAGCCATACCTAAAGAGAAATGATCATGGTACTGTTACACTGTGGCCAGCCATACCTAAACAGAAGTGATCACGCTACTGTTACACCGTGGCCAGCTCTATCTAAACAGAAATTATATGGGTATCATGGCCGACAGCTCACAGGGCCCTGTGGTTGATCCCAGTTCAAGAGACACCGCACTCAATGGGAAAATCAATTCTCTCTTTGTCCTCGCTGCTGTGGGTCAGGGGGTCACAGCTGAGTGGCCCAAGTTCCCAGGATCCACACAGGAAGTTGCTGATACTGATTGCCAAGGGAGGTTGGGAGAGAGGGGCCAGGAAGAGGAGTCTTGGGATTTCTGTCCTATCTCCCTTCGCTTCCAGATCGGAATGGCAAGACCACTGCCCCAATCCATGGCCACACAGATCCATTTTGGGGTTTGAAAGGGGAGCTGTCCACGATCAAAGGTGTCTGGACCAGCATCCGACAGGGAAGGGGGAAAGATTTTCTTAAAATAAGTTTTAAACACATTTCCTTTGTTCATTTTCACTATATGTCCCATTCTGATTATTTTGTAATTATCAAACCCTGATTTAATACTAAACTCTTTGATAGACTCTTGGGGGGGGGGGTATATTCAGCGGTGGAACACATCCAACTCTGCTACTGAACAGCTGGGCTAGCCGGACACCAGCGGCACTGTCTCGTAACTGGTCGAAGTTAGGACAGCCATTCACGGCCCACAGGCTGCCCTGGTTTTAACTGGGCATTTTTCAGTGGTCTGTGGGGATATTTAGTGGCTCCTTAACCAGCTGCTCTTTTCCAGGGAATTTTCCAAGATGCGGCTCTTTTATATCTGTCATTGCAAGTACAGTTATATGTACATGATGAAAAACGAGTTGTTAAATATGCAAGAGCTGGAGCTCGTGTGCCCCAGGCCCCTGAGTAATGCACTCTTTTGGTAAATGTGTTTTTTTATAACAGTCCCGCTGCCACTGCACTTTTAGAGAAATACTAATTCTACAAAAGGCTCCACGTTCAGTGGGACTTTGGCAGTGTACGCTGGAAAGTGGGAACGTTCCCACTTGGACATCGCACTTCCAGTCTAGATGTCCTATGTAAACTGGGGATTCGGGTGAATCAGGGCAATGCCTGCACAGGGTCTAATGAAGATCCTTTCTTCTGTTGGCTTGCTAAACTGCAGAAACAGACTTCCCAATGAGCGGAATAAGCAAGTACCACTGTAAGTCCACCCCTTTCACCAGAAATGGTGAGTCTTCATGGCCCTGCCTCTTTCTTAGGCCATCTAGCAGATGCAGTATCAATGGGAACTCTCAGTACCCACCACAGCTTCTTCTTTTGGAAGCAGAACCCCCCCCCCATCCATGATAAAACACAAATACAATGCGTGCTGCTGAGTCAGTACTGACTCCTGGTGACTCAGGAGCCCCTGAGTTTTCTTGGCAAGCTGTGACCATAAGCAGAGTGCCAGACCTCTCTTCGGAGACAACGGAGAGTAAAGTGACTTGCCCAAAGTCACAAAGGATGCCAGTGGGAATCGAATCCTGCTCTTTTGATTACCAGGCCACTGTTCTAACCAGCGGGCTACTCTCCCACTCCAATGATAACACAGAAAATGATGGCAGATAAAGGCCATACGGCCTATCCACAAGCCCTTCCTCTCTCTCAGAGATCCTCCATGCTTGTCCTATGCTTTCTTGAGCTTTCTCACCACCTCTGCTGGTTCCTGCACACACAGGCATACATGTAAGTTCTAAGCTGAGTTTGAATTTTAGTCACATGTTTCTCTCATCTACAAGTTACCAAACCATAACACTCCCCCGGCTTCACGTTCACACGCCTTTTTATTAACTTTATAGAATTTAACAGGAAATGCAAGATGCAAGAACGTAGAGCAGGGTTTGTTGAAGTCATTCTCATTGCTCTGCAGGGGGAAAGTGGGTGTTGTCAGGCATGTCACCTGTACCTCTACCGCAAAGCACTTTACTTATTCTCTTCAACACGAAGATCATATTGTTAGGTGAGCAGGGGAGCAACCTAGTAGCTCCTTCATAAAGCATCGGCCCACAATGGCCTAAAGTGGCAACGCTGCCTAAATCAAATCTTGTAATGCAATCAGATGAGGGGAAGGGCCAGAGGCAGAGCAAGGCATGAGAAACTGAAAGTTCAACAGTGGATTAGGGTTCCTATTCAAAAGATTTACCTAGCTAAAATGTGTACTTTAGCCAGGCAAATTTTACACTTTTAAAAAATTGCCCGCTGGCTAAAAGGTTGTCCCCCTTTTCAGGTGTCGACGACACAAGCAGGGCAGCCACTGAGATTTCAAAATTTTATTTCTTGGAATCAGCAAATGTCTTTCTGCTTTGAGAAACAAAAAATTAGATCAAAACGGCAACTGTTTTGATCTTGGAGCCTGCTTCTGTGGTTATCACTCAAACCTGTTGGGTGACGTTCGTAGCATATCCAGAGGGCACTGTGCCTAACTCAGGGCACATACCAGGGCCTGCTGCCACTGAAGCAAACATGTCAGTCTTCAGAACACATAAGAGGATAGATAAAGAAGAATTCAAGCACTTAACAGAGGCTTTGAAAGCGTGCTACAATTCTTTAAGGTGGTACTTGTTTGGCTTTAAGGTGGGTGGACCCGCCGCCAAACTACAGAGCACAGGAATTGATAATACTGCGGCGAAATGTGGCGAGAACAGGGGTGAAAAAAAAACCAAGGGCGATGCCTACAACATGCAAAGTGTGAAGGAGCCAAAACTACCAGGCGAGACTGCAGCAAAATGTAGACCACAGGGACTGAAAAACGTGTTTTACAAGATGTTTACTGCTCTCTGGGCCTCCCTCCGGAAGTTGGTAAATTTAGCCCTTTGAAGTGATTTCTGCCTCTGGAAGAAGGAGGAAGGGGCCTTCCGCAGTCCATGTTACAAAAGACAGAGCCATGAAGGAGCGAAGGAGGGAGGAAGGCTAATGAGTGATATCCCACTAGATGGACTGGATTGATATTGAGAAGAGTTAAAGAAGTTAAAGGGGGGACCTACCTTTTAACATAGTAACATAGTAAATGATGGCAGATAAAGACCACTATGGTCCATCTAGTCTGCCCAGCAAGATGGCAGGAGCAGGTGCACCCGCCACTCCATGCAGGCCACCCCTCCCCATGTCTCCGTCCAGGGGTGCACCCGCCGCTCCATGCAGGCCATCCCTCCCCATGTCTCCGTCCAGGGGTGCACCCGCCGCTCCATGCAGGCCACCCCTCCCCATGTCTCCGTCCAGGGGTGAACCCACCGCTCCATGCAGGACACCCCTCCCCATGTCTCCGTCCAGGGGTGCACCCGCCACTCCATGCAGGCCACCCCTCCCCATGTCTCTGTCCAGGGGTGAACCCACCGCTCCATGCAGGCCACCCCTCCCCATGTCTCCGTCCAGGGGTGAACCCACTGCTCCATGCAGGACACCCCTCCCCATGTCTCCATCCAGGGGTGAACCCACCGCTCCATGCAGGCCACCCCTCCCCATGTCTCCGTCCAGGGGTGAACCCACCGCTCCATGCAGGACACCCCTCCCCATGTCTCCGTCCAGGGGTGAACCCACCGCTCCATGCAGGCCACCCCTCCCCATGTCTCCGTCCAGGGGTGAACCCACCGCTCCATGCAGGACACCCCTCCCCATGTCTCCGTCCAGGGGTGAACCCACCGCTCCATGCAGGCCACCCCTCCCCATGTCTCCGTCCAGGGGTGAACCCACTGCTCCATGCAGGACACCCCTCCCCATGTCTCCGTCCAGGGGTGAACCCACCGCTCCATGCAGGACACCCCTACCTGTTGAGAAATTATTTCTTTTCTTTCTTTTTCTTTTACATTCTCTTATATACCGCGCTATTCTGCATCAGTGCGGTTTACATTGAACAAAACTGAAATTACATTGAACAGGGCATTATAACTTGGAGATAACTATTTTACAGGGAACATGGGCTATGGAGGGTTAAGTGGCTTGCCCAAGACCACAAGGAGCACCTGTGGGACTAGAAACCCCAGTCCTTCCGGCCCAAGGTTGCTGTCCTCTAGTGGGATTTGAATCCCCGACCTTGGTTAGATTAGATGGTTCAGTTAAATTAAATGGTTCAGTTTAGTTTGATTTTATCCTGTTGCTGTATTGACTAATTTGTGCTGGAATAGGGAACTTGTCTCCTTATGGACTGCATAAGGTCTTCCAGACAGAGGTTTAATTCTCCAATAGCATTAAGTAAGTTCCAGAGAGAATATAAGATAGATCACTCCATGGTCCCCACAAACTCTTCAGGAATACTAACACCCTTCTACCCACCTTCTCACCAGCGTCCTTTTTCCTTCCAATCTCCTTCTTTTGCAGTCTCTGGCATCCAGTGTAGAGTCAGACCTGGGACTAGAGTTTGAGGGAGAGCGAGAGAAACAGCGCCAGAAGAAGCCCAGGTGAGTAAAGAGTGAATCTAATATTGCCTTTGTCTGTATGTCCTACACAGGGCTCGCTCCAGTTGGTTAGAAGCGTTGTCACCCTAGACAAACCTTAAGCCTTGCATCTCCCTGACTGTTAAAATCAATGGTTTAGCTTTGAATACCCCCCCCCCCCCCAGAGGTTGCTGTCCCAGGCAACTGCCTAATTTGCCTAGTGGTTGGGCTGGCAGTGGTCCTACATCTCTGCCTCTGCTAGCCCTGTGCAACATGATTCTGACCTGTGCCTCTGCTTGATTCATCTCTCCCCCACTACTTGACTGTTTGACTTCTCAGTCTGCACCCCAATACCCCCAAATCGCTGTCTCGTCTCCCTCACCTTTGACCTGTCCATTTTTCCTTGCTTTCAGAGAGAAGCACAAGAGAAGTCACCTGGCCCTTTTTCGCCTCTGGAATTCCTCTGGGTCCGCACACACCCACGGCCTGCGGTAACCACCATGCTCCATCCCTGCAGCTCTTTCTGCCCCATCTAGGGTTGCCAACTGGCTCCAGATGCGCCCGACAGGCTTGATCCAGTCCTGGGTTTACTCCATTGCATGCAGGGACATGTAGTTCTGATTTCTCCATTGCACTCCATAAGAAAAGCCAGACTACAAGTCCCTGCATGCAATGGGGTAAACACAGGACTGGATCAAGCCTGTCGGGCGCATCTGGAGCCAGTTGGCAACCCTAGCCCCATCCCTCTCTTTCTATTTCTTTCTCTCTCGCTCTCCTGCTTCCTTCCTAGTTCTCTTCCTCTGGCTACTCTTCTTTCTCGCTTTCTTTCTGTCTGCGCCTACTACTCTGATCTCATGACCTCCCTCTCTCTCTCTCTTTTTGGCTCTGGGCAGGCCCCCTGCAGAAGACGTTGTCGCGTGGGCAGAATCCCTGGAGAAGTTGCTGCATCATCACTGTGAGTCCCAGCAAATTGCAGATTTTGCTAGTTGCCACCTTCATCTGACTACTCATAATGTCCAGGATGAGCCAGGGGGTAGGGTAGTACCCACGCAATGATGTGCAAAGGGTAATACTTAGGGCTACGAGTCATTAAAGTAGCACTGAGGTTGCACCAAAGTAACAATACATTAGAACTGAAATAGCGCTGCACTGCGATGGAACACGTCTAGGCATCCTTTAACTGTCCCTTCCCGTGCTCTCATCCCTCTTTCCCCCAGATGGCCGGGCTGCTTTCCGCGCCTTCCTGCAGACAGAGTTCAGTGAGGAGAATTTAGACTTCTGGGTAGCCTGTGAAGACTTCAAGAAAACCCGGCCCAACTTCAAGCTACAGAGCAAGGCCCGCAAGATCTATGAACAGTACATAGCACTACATGCACTCAAGGAGGTAGGAGGGGGGAAAGTGTGGCTGGTTAGAGAACACAGGGTAGTTCCCATCGAAGGGGGAGGGTGAGGCTACAGAGAGAGGCAGTGGAGGAGGTAGAGTTACCATCTGGGCCCATGTCATTCGAGCAGGCCTGAGCCCATTCATGGTGTGTCCTATCCTATCTGTGGACTTTGTACTTCCAACAAAATAGGAACTAAATGTTCAAGCATTCGCTGGGACAAATATCATAGCTGGTTGAGTCTGTCCCTATGACATGAAGTCTGTAGGCCACCTTCTAGGGTTGCCAACTGGCTCCAGATGCGCCCGACAGGCTTGATCCAGTCCTGTGTTTACTCCATTGCATGCAGGGACATGTAGTTCTGATTTCCCCATTGCATTACATAAGAAAAGCAAGACTACAAGTCCTGCATGCAATGGGGTAAACACAGGACTGGATCAAGGCTGTCGGGCGCATCTGGAGCCAGTTGGCAACCCTACCACCTTCTAGCCAAATGTCCCTCAACCAGATATCGTCTGTTGATTATGTCTTCCCAAAATGGCCTGCAAAATAAACAGGCTGTGGGCTAGAGGGTTCTTTTCCTCTAAAGTGTGGAAAGAGAGCTTTGAGGATTACTTCCTCTGAATGCAAAAGAGGAAATAATTAGTCCTTTTCAAACCAGTCAAAGTCACATATCACTAGATGGGATGTTTTCACTTTACTTGCAGGTCAATCTTTCTTTTTCTGGGGTTGGCAGCCATTTTGGTATGTCTAGTGCTAGGAGACAAATGACCACTGGGAAAATTATGGGATGCTAGTTCTTAGTAAATTGCCATATTGTGGGACTTGTTTACCTGACAGAAACAAAAAAGAGCTGAAATCATATCAGAAACAAAATTCTGAGCCATCAAAACCAGAATATGCTGAATGTGAGATTCTTAGGAGATGAGTTAAAGGATATTGATCATGTTATTCAATGGAATGGGCAGACTGAGGAATGAGGTAGGCGAGGCAGGAGATGGAGTATGGTTTTGTGAAATATAGCATCTCCAAAAGATCTAATGTCACCAGCTCACCCTTGCTCTTTTTCCTTCCCTCTGCAATTGTATAAATTCTTATCATGGTAACTATGATGTCATTTCTTCCCCCCTCAACCCCTTCCCAGGTAAACCTTGACTCCCGTACCCGTGAAATTACAACCAACAACACTCTCCTCCCTACACGCTCTTGCTTCGACCTGGCCCAGAAGCGCATCTATGGGCTCATGGAAAAAGATTCCTACCCACGATTCCTCCGCTCTGAACTCTACCAACAACTGGCACACCCTAAGCCCAATGGGGTGGTTTAACCATTGGCCAGGATGATACAAAAAGTAGTGGAGAACAAGGAACACTTGGGGGAGGGAGATATCCTGATACATGAGTTCAAAGGCTGATGCCTCCAGGGGTTGCCATATTTGATTTCCACCCCAACAGCATCAGAAGAGACAACACACAGCACCACTGGAAGAGGGGGAGGAGGAGGTGGAATCTACTTCTTGGGCTCTTCTGTACATCATCATCCTCTGCCTCATTGCAGTCACAGTTTTTCATTACAGGAAAGCATCCCTACTGTAATAATACTGAAACACCTCTACCACTAGTATGCCAGTTGCATCATTGACCTTACTCCTCATCACCATAATCCGTATCTGCCTCAGGTTTCATTGAGTTTTCCACAAATTATTCTCCATTATTTTCCTATGAGGGGAATGTGGTAGGATAAATTAAGATCTGTGCAGGGATAATTATAACTGAAAATGTTCACGGCATGATCTCTTGCACTTCTGCCAATGTGGAGTAGAGTTTGGGTATATCTATGAACTATAAGGACCATGTCTCCATGCTGTTGCTAGGGAAAACCTTTCAGGTCCTCCAATCTATGATAGCTATTATTAATTCGTTCCCATTGTCCCACAAAGATTTCTTGAGATAATGATGGATTGAGGTTCTTCAGTGGCTGCCTCTTCAGCATTCTGCAAAGTGATCTTTACAAGGTTGGTTCTCACTTTGGGTCTCCTTCATATGATACCATAGAGCTACAATGAAATCCAGCTAGAGGCATTAATTTCTGGTCATTCTCCTCCTTGAAAAAATTCTGAACCATAGAGATGGGGAAAGTCCTTGTGATGAAATGACTTGTGTTCCTTGAAGCATTCTGACTAGATGTAAACCACTGTGACCTCTGAACACTTCAGGAATGGTGTTCTCTTGGGAATAAATGCCAAATCTTGCCACCCAGTACATGCCCAGCAGAAGTTAAGAGCCTGCAGAAGACAATGACAAGTTTTCTTGCAAACCTAATTAGAAACAGAAGAACTTTCCTAACCTCCACCTATGAAAGCTTCTGACGATTCCTCCTCCTCCTCCGCCTTTGCCAATACCTCCTACTCTTCCAGATACCTACAGCACAGGCAGAGTGGAGAAGTCATGCTCTGCCGTTAACTGGTTAGTATGAGACTGTTGACTGTAACCTTTCATGGGACAGGATGTGGATTTCTGCTGGTTGGGATCCTGAGGGCCCTGAGCTTACAGCTATGTCTCCAATAATCACCTTGCTGGCCCTTTGAGATAAACAACTTCTTACTCCACTGTGGTGGTTCCCTGTGGACCAAAAGGCTGTTATGCAAGAGCAGAAATACAAATTCCTTGGTATAAGGTGACCAGCTGACTTCAAATCATTGGGGGCAAGCTAAACCACTCCTCTTTTTACCTTTGAATCTATGGATTTATAGTGACAATTGCTCTATAAGCCATGGATGCAATGGGTTGATAGTTAAAATCAGGATTGGCTCTGGCCTTTTCCCAGTGGTGACCCAGAGTCAGTTTGTGACCTTTCCATTGAAATGCACTGAACTGGATACACTGTTTATTTTTTTTTTTCAGGACATAATAGGAAAATAATTTTAACAAAATAAGTATAGTTCTTTGTCTGTAAATGGAGGACAGTGGGCCTTCCGATCTAGATGTGAAATCCTAACCGTGTCTTGTCTTTGTCATGTTAGCTTCATGGCGTAATCATTGAAAGAGTTTCAAGTCATGAAGGGATAGTCATGAAGCATCCCAAATGTTCTGGGACTTTGTAGTGAGCCTAGATGGGATGTGTTCCCACCCACATCATATAACATTCACACGTGGGTCATAGGTGTGCACTGTAGACACTTTTTTTTTATTGACGGAAAAAAGCAACAGGACAGTCAAGGTCAATCACAGAACATCGAACAGAGAATATGATGGCAGGAAAGAACTATAAGGCTCATGTAGGCTGCCAAAGGTGCCAAGCTCCGGGTCACCGTCTGATGGCCCATCATACAATGGAACTAGTATGATTTTTTTTCCCCAAGGCTTGGATAGAGCTTGAGATCATCTGTATCCCCTTCATAGAAAGTTCTTTCGCAGAATGGTCTCCAGTATAGAGGGACACGTGCCTTTCTACCGACATAAGCCTGTTAGAGGACACATGTATGGTATGTCACTCCCCAAAGTTGCCCCCAGAAATGGTGCAAGGGCCAGATTTAGTGAACCATCAGTGGTTATAAGAATTGAGTTCATTGGCCACACCACAACTCTCATTCCATTTCTGACAGGTCTGTCCCAGTTCAGAATTTTGTCTGGATTTCTTAGTCTGTGAAAATCTGGTGTTTCCACAGTTGCCTCAGTTTGCCTGCATCAGATTTAAAAAATTTCAGCTCATATTGGTCTTGGAGAAGGATGAAGTCTCTACAGGCTGCAATGACTACTTTGTTGGCTCATTGTTAAAAATGAATCACCCTGACGTGCTATGGTCATTGCCAACATGGGCGAACATTATTGTTGGATTATTATTTGCACTTTAGTCTAGTAAAATATCACAGCCATCTGGGATTACATTTAGCTATCACTTCAATAAGAGGTAGGAACTACAAGGCCATGAGCTGATTTGGCCTCGATGACTTTGGAGCTTGTTGGAGAAGTTATTTCCTGTTGATATCTGACCAACCAAACTACAGCTCCCAGAATCCCTTGGAATATCAGGAGTCAATGTAGCAATGATTTCTGGGAACCTGTAATTCTTGACCAAGGTCTGGCTGGCTTGGGGTTGGTGGGAGCAAAAAACATTATGTGTTCCTGACGCACAGAAACTATTCAGGAAATGAATGTGTTATGCTAATATCTGTTAAAAGTAAGTTGGCACTATTTAAACAATAAATCCTTGAAGCACTGAAGGCCAAACATGTCTGTGGTAATTTTTGGGATAGACCAGGTACCTGTGACCTGGACTGGCCTCTGTTGGAAACAGGATAGCATTAAGATCACCAGGCCTCTGTAGGTATTCAGGAAGCTGGGAAAGGCCAAGCCAGTCCTGGTCGTATCCCCACTGCATACCAGGATTTGTAGTTCTAACGTCTGTAAAAACAAAAAACTACAAGTCCCACAAACTGCAGTGGGGAGCAAACCCTGGCGTGGTTCAGCCTGCCTTCTGTTGACTTGCAGCCACCTGACTTCCCACATTCCAGGGATAGGGTAGGTGCTGAGTTTTGGCCAGGACATACAAAGTCACTAGCATGGCCTGTTTTTGAACTGCAGCAAATCACTTCTTTTTCTTCATTGTAGAAGATGGAGGCAGCTACTGGTCCTGATACGGTGCATTAGTTTGGGGCTTTTTCTTTAGACAATGAATACTGGATAGGGTTATAAGTCATGCTGCAAGCGGACAAACTGAAATTGTAATAGAGAGGATGCTTTACTTGTAAGGAGAATGGTGGCAGGGCATTCATTTCTACTCCTTTCTGCTAGGGAATCAAACATATCCTTCCTCCACCAACTTTTGCCTCTGTTTCCATGGTCTCTTTATTTTAATCAAACATGAGGGTTGCCACCTGATCGAGTTCTGATTTTGCCCCATTGCACGCCGCCATGGATTTGTGGTTCTGATTAAATCGGTGAGAAAAAACAGAATGACAACTCCCGGCATGCAGAATGGCAAAACCAAGACTGAATGAGCCTATTAGGTTGGGCTGGATTGAAGTGGAAACCTTATCAGACGATCAGTACACGGTGTGGAGGGATAACGAAGTTACTTAACCGTAACAGGAGTTCTCCGTGGACAGCACGATAAGTCAGCCACACTAGGTGATATCATCCGACGGCGCCGAGAAGGAAGTACTCTCCATAGCTCAGAAGGGCTTTCGCCCTTCTGAGCATGAGCCAGCTGGCCCCACCCCCTGGCCCGCCCCTAGCTAGCCAGTTCGTCACTAGCTGAGTGTTTGCTGCTAGGAGGTGGGCATCAGGTCCTTAGGCCAACCCCTTCCCAGGGGAGGTGGGCGGGAATGTGTGGCTGACTTATCCTGCTGTCCACAGAGAACTCCTATTACAGGTAAGTAACTTCGTTTTCTCCTAGGACAAGCAGAATGAGTCAGCCACACTAGGTGCCTCCCAAGCTGTCATGCGCTGTGGTGGATGGGGGAAGGCCGAGGCTACATCACTTCCTCAGGGTTAGCGTGTGCCCAAGTGGGACAAAAGAACATGTGGGCTTGCAGTCGCGAAGCACACGTGAAGCAATGCGAAGCACACCTGTGCAACAGCTGCGGTTGTGACGTGAAGTATGAGATACAAGGCGCGCCTGTGCAGCCACAGAGATGCAGTCCACTCGGGCAGTAGCAGTGCGGTAGTCACAGTGGTCAAGAGCATACAGCAGTAGTTTTGAGGTAATCACAGCGATCAAGTATAGCAACGGTCTCTAGGACGGCTGGCCACGAGGGTGGTGCAAATCAGAGTGTTAATACAGCAACAGTAGAGCTGGTCGCTGTCAGCAAGGGTAGCACCAGCCCCAATATGAACGGGCTGTGAGAGAGGTGTGAAAATGAAGTATTGAGACAGTACGAATAAGAACAAAATTTATTTTTTTTTAAACCAACGGGAAATCCATTCTCGGGCAAGTTTCTGGAGAAAGTCCATAAACCTTTACTAACCAGGACCCAAGAAATCACTGCTTGGTCCGAATCAAGCCTAGAGGAACATGGCTTTTGGGGCCTGCTAGGTACCTATGACCTGGATTGGCCACTGTTGGAAACAGAAACTGGCCTTGATGGACCTTGTTCTGGTACGGCATATCTTGTGCTCTTATGTTAGCAGCAGCGGGGTGGTTGCTGCGAGCAAGGGTAGCAAGCAGTATCTTGTGCTCTTATGTTAGCAGCAGCGGGGTAGTCATGGCGAGCAAGGGTAGCAAGCAGTATCGACTGTGCTACAAGAGTGGCATAAGATTGATCCATAAGGCCGCCGTGGCCCAAAGTCAGTTCAGGCTAGGAGTGACAGCCGAGGTTGCTGTGACTGCTTGGCCGGGGGGGGGGGGGTGTCCTGTTGCGCGGTCTAGGGAACAGGTCCACACGAACCCCCAACCTTGCTCCACACTAACCCCGAACCTGTACGAGGTATAGGAAACAGATCCACACGAACCCACGACCTTGTACTTCTGATGTGCTTAGAAGGTCTACTTCTTTGATTTAGCGCAGCAAGTCTTTAAGCGTATTACTGGATGGAGAGCCTTTCTTAGGAGGCGATTGAGGGTCAGGTGAGATGTTCCACCATAGGAGAGGCTTTGTTCAAAGCACAGGAAGGTGGAATGGCCCTCAGGAAGGTGGAATGGCCTGCTGCTGTTGATGGCAGAGAGCTGCCTGTTCTAGTTAGGTCTGTGCCTGTGGTCCTAGGTGGGTTCTGTCGATGCCATGGGTCCAGCATTGGAACTGGTGGTATTTCAATACGGCTACTGAGTGAGGAGCCCCAAGTGTTGCCACCGGCGTGCTGGCTGGGGATGTGTTGGTCCCTGCTGCAGGGTCGAGATGGCCTCCTACATGAGCAGGACGCAGCCTGAGGAAGGCTTGAGCCCCTGCTTGTATCCGGGTAGGTGTGAGATGGAGGCAGAGTCACAGAGGTGTAGTCCGCTGGGGATGGCGGTAGCCAAGCCTTTAGTTGCCTAGTTTGCGATTTTGTTATGTGCATGTCCTGCGCATACAGCTGCATAGGGCCGTGATGCTTTTCAGAGTTTGTAGCATCTGCTCCTCCCAGGAAGGTTCCTGCAGGCTAGAGGCCTGGCTGGCCTAGGGTAGATATCGAGGGTGGCTTGTGCCTTGGTAGGGTAGCAGGTAGCGTAGCATGTGTAGCAGGGGCTGCCACCAGCACTTGCAGTTAGGATGCTATCCGAAGTACAATCCTCGAGGAGTTCCTGCAATAGCTGGCCGAGTGCTAGCGGAGGGTGGCCACGAGGCAGTTAAGAACAGTCGTCAGAGAATGTTGTCACAAGGGATGTCAAGGCTCACGTTAGGCGCTGAGGACTGCATGCTGATGGGTGCACTGCAGCCAATCATTCGTAGTGCAATGGCCAGTAGATGACAACATGGTTATGACTGGATGACAACCTGTCGACGGGTCAGGTTCTAGTATTGTGTGATCCCTAGGTTGGCCTTGAGGGATAAGAGTTGGCCCCAGGGGAGAGGAGCACACTTGTGCCGGGCCGTGAGTAGGATGAAGGTCTGGGTGTTATCCATTTTATAGTTGCGCTTCGTGCTCGCCACGTGGTGGGTAGATTGATTTGCGGGCAGTCCACCAATGGAGGGGAAAAGCTGATGCCAAAGGTTGAGCATGCAGGCAGCTGAGCCTGCCTCCCCGCAATCCCTGTGTCCCGGCGGGAGGGCCCCGCCTGGATGATTGGATGGTTTGTATAGTCTGGGGGGTTTTTTTGTTTTTTTTTTAAAGCCAACCCGCTCCCCTTGTGTGATGGTGTGAGGCAATGGTCGCCTGGTTGACTGCCTGGAACCTCTGCTCTTCATAGGCAAGGCTCTAGAGTGCAGAGCCCTAGGCATCACCACACCACGTACCATGGCCCTAGAGTGCGGAGCCCTAGGCCTCGCCTCACTGTGTATCCTGGGGATACGTTGTAATACTCCAACATGGTCCTCAGCCAGGTCTTGAACCTATGACCGTGGTTGGATACATCTGCCTTTGTGTGCGCGGTCGGATACATCAGCTTTGTGCCAAGTCAAAGTGTTGCCCTTGGATTGATCATAAGGTAAGATGCAAGTAAGATGCAAGACTGGTGGTCTTGAGCCTGGTTTTGTCTTTTTGTGCACTTGGACCTTGAGTTTAGTGAGGTGCTGGGGGAGCCTGCCTAGTGCAGGATCCTCTCTGATGGGTTGAGAAGGCAATCCACGTCATGATGATGGTTTTCCTGCAAGTTATGGGAGGATTGCCTTGGACAGTGTAGTGGGTCCTGAGGCGGTTAACCAGAAGGCCCATGAGGTTAACCAGAAGACCCAGGGGGGACAGGAGGGTACAAGGCCGAGGTGGGCGCATCTATAAGGTGTGAGAGGACTAATACCTTTTCCACAGAGGTGTGATGCCACCACATGTGGAGTCTGTTGCCACCTCCCGGCACCGCCTCGGGGCGAGGGTGTGAGGTAGTCCTGGCAGAGGAGTATGAGGGCACGAGGCACAGGTGAGCATAAGGGGGTAGTTGTCCCTTGGCCGTGAGGGCAGCGCTGCAGAGTCCGAGGTGCTGCTAGGTCCGAGGGGCCAGAGGCAGATCTCCAACAGACGTTGGAGGCTATGCTTGCCTCAGGCGCTTCAGCTTCAGGGCTTCTTTGCTAGGTTTTTTTTTTTTTTTTTTCTGTAGTTGCAGCATGGCTGCCTTTCCCTTTCCTTGGAGAGCCTCAGTTGCCTTACCGCCAGGAGCGGAGGCTGGTTTCTTGCCGGTGGAGACCCATGACACCGTAACCCTCCATCTTCTTAGATGTAGCTGGTGCATGGGAGACTCATCCAAGCCTGCTCAACCCTAGCCCCTAGGCTGCTCTTCTAACCTGTCGTGCGGGCACTCAGTGTGCTGCATTCATCAGAGGGGCTGTGTGTTTTCTTTTTTAAGAATGAAGCTTTCCTGTGAAGACTGAAGCAGATGAGAAGCCTCTGTAGAGGGATGAAGCACCTGTAGGGGTGCTTAATGTTCTGAGCAGGCTCTGTCAAAGTATGTGACCAATTGGCCATTCTGGATCTGATCCTGGGCTCCTTCCACCTTTGTTTCGAAGGGCTGCTGGAGGCACTGATGGCAGGAGCTGCCCACTCTAGCGCAGACCCTGCCTGCAGGCTGCTGTGTTGATGCCACGGGTCTGTTCTGCTGATAAGCGGCTGTTTGCTGATAGCAGGAGCTGCCCGCTCAGTATTGACTTTGCCTGTGATGCCGTGGGTCCCGCACGGGGACCTGGTGGTGAGCATGCCCCTCTCATGGCCATTTTGCCCGTGGTGGTTTATGCTAAGGGTGAGCTTATACGGTTACTCTTCCACCCCATAAAGTAAGAGGCCCAGGGGGTGCCGTGAAACAGCTATTCTGTTTCACAGGGATTTTCTCTTCTCTAGTTGCAGTTCAGGGTTCCAAGGGATTTTCCCTTCCCTAGCTGCTGTTCTGGGCACCACTGGTAGGCAGTCCATCACGATAAAGCACATGGTGTCATGATGGGAGCTAGCCTTGTTTGAATAAGGAGAATTCTTTCCCTCGACAAACAGGTTTGTGCTGAGGGGCTCCCTTCACATCAGGACCTGGCCAATGCCTGGGCAATGTTCAATTGTGCTCTGCAGGACCTGGCCAATGCCCGGACATTCTCCATTGTGCTCGCTTTGCGGGACCTGGCCAATGCCCGGACGATGATCAGTTGTGCTCTGCGAGACAGTGGGGGAGGGGCTGCTCACTCACTGCTGAGCTACTGCCTCACTGCCGGGCTGGAACCAGGAGGCTTGATGCCATCATTGACTATGTTCTTCTGCCTCCTCATGTAGGCACGGCATTGCTCTGGGCTTCCCCCGTTGCCAAGGGGGCCCAGAGATCTCAGTACCAGCGCTGCCAAGGCTGTATTTCTCTACAATCCACCCTCTTGCACTGGCTCCAATACTCTTGCACTGGCTCTTGGAAGAGGAGGAAGTATGAGGCATTCGCAATTGAGTAAGATCGCCGCACTCTTAACCTGCTTACTGGATGAACGAAATAACAGCACACCAATCTCGGAGCTCCTGGGCATGTGCAGAGCAGGCGAGCAGCAGCGGCATGTAAGACGGCATGCCAACACTTCAGCTCCTGGCAAATCCGCACTGCGATGCCGGTGTGGAGGTTCTCAGCCTCGGGGTCTTCAGTGCCGAAGATGGAGCAGGGAAGGGGGCTCCAATGTTCGAGCTTCCCTGGTTGTCATGGCATCAGCCTATGGCGCCGTAGGGGGGTGGAACTAGAAGTGCTGACCTCATGGCGCCATAAGGGGTGGAGCTGGATGTGATGCTGAAGCTAGACGTGATGCCTCATCCATTCAATCATGGCAGCGACCAGGGGAGTGAATCACCAGGCGCTGCGTTGACCACCGGAGACAGCAGCTGAGGATGGAGGCCCTGAGGCACATCCAGAGCGGCGGCGGCTGCTGGCGGAGGTGTCCTTGAATGCCGTGTGTGTCCAATCAACATCAGGAGAGCCCTGAATCACCAGGCACTGCGTCGACCACCGAGAGTTAGTGGCTGAGGATGGAGGCCCTGAGGCACATCCAGAGCGGTGGCGGCTGCTTGCGGAGGTATCCTCGAATGCATGGGGCTGGCTGAAGGAGAGCAGCATTTTCTCCAGATCTCTGGGTCACGGCATCTGTTGGGGCACTTCTCAGTGATGAATATCCTCACATGAGGGATCTGCCGCAGGCTGAGCACATGGCTGGTAGGCCTAGGAGCCCAAGCCCAAGCCCCAGCCCCAGCAAAACACTGGAACAGATCTAAAACAAGAAATCTTGGATACAGAATTAGTGGCAATTTTTTAACGCAATATATACTTTCGCAATCAGAGGTGAGAATTCTTCTTATTTGTTTTAAACAGGTTTGTGTAAGTAGATTTCAGTTGGAGAGTAGACAAAGTCCGTCTTGCTGGCAAGGTGGAATAACTGAAACTGGCTAGCTAGGGGCGGGCCGGGGGGTGGGGCCAGCTGGCTCATGCTCAGAAGGGCGAAAACCCTTCTGAGCTATGGAGAGTACTTCCGTCTCAGTGCCGTTGGATGACGTCACCTAGTGTGGCTGACTCATCCTGCTTGTCTTAGGAGAAGAATTGCTGCTCCGCTCGATTGATTTGCAGATAGATAAGATTAGGATGAATAGAAGAGGGGCGGAGAGAAAACGAGAGGACCTAAGCAGCTGATTTGATCGTGGTAGATAACACTGGCCATCTGGAATCCAAAGTGATACCCCCCAGGCTCTCATGTTGCTGCTCCACACTTGGATAAAAAGTTTAGGCCCAGGCTGCGGCCTAGTCTTCCCCTGCAGCCATTTGGTTTTTTTGCCTCTTCACTAGACTCTCTGCTGCCATTGAAGAGCGAGATCCTGTTACCATGGAAATGGAAAAGACGGGCGAGCAGCCAGGGCAGGCCTATAGAGGCATGTAAACATTCCCCAGCCCTGTGATTCATGGCTAGCTCCAGGGCAGGGAGGTGTTAACAAAATAAAGACAGCTGTCGGGAATAAAATGTGAACAATAATCTGAGGATCCCACTCCACCATCTCTTCTTTTTTTTTGA
The DNA here is from genome assembly GCA_033557465.1 of Ichthyophis bannanicus. Lineage (NCBI taxonomy): Eukaryota > Metazoa > Chordata > Amphibia > Gymnophiona > Ichthyophiidae > Ichthyophis > Ichthyophis bannanicus. The sequence goes on along the minus strand of CM066051.1, from coordinate 78,955,588 downwards.
GTGAAAAATATTTTTGGGAGTGAGAGGACAGAGTGGCCAAGTGCCCTGCTTTATACAGGACTGGTCTGGTTTAGGCTTTCTCCTTCTTTCTTTTTTTCTTGAAATTGTCCAATGCACTGTTTATCCAAGAATGGGATAATCATCCTGTGTTTCGTTCTGGCCAGTGGTGTAATTTCCGCCCAATCAATCCATGTAAGGAGTGGGGAGGCCAAGGAAGAAGACCCACTTGCAGTCTATCCTGAACCTTCTAAAGTGAACCCCCCCCCCTCCACTCCCCCCAGATCTAGAGGGCTTTTTCCAAATTTTTCACTTGGGGACACTAAATTTGAACTTACGCCACTGAATCCAGGCCTATACAAAAATATATGGCACACATAGATCAAGGATTTAAAAAAGGCAGGGGGCAGTACATCCTCACCCCTATTCTTCTTCCTCTCTTTCCCCTGCCACTCACATCTTCCCATCTACTCCCACCTCCCTTCTCTCCTCTTCCTAGGTTCCTCTCTACCTTCCCCTCCTATGTCTCTCTCTTCTCCTTCTAATAGCTCTCTGCGTCCCATCTCCCTCAAATTCATCCTCACCTCTCTCCTCAAATTCCTTCCTGTTTTCTTCTATCACACTCTAAAGTTCTCGTCCACCTCATCATCATGCATCCCCAGGTTCCTCTCCAACTTGTTCTCCACTAGGGACCTCCTCATCTCTTCCTCAGATTCTTCTCTCTCGCTCTCTCTCTCTCCTCCCTTCCCTTACCGTCTTCATTTCTCCCCTCCACCATTTCCCGTCTCTATATACTTCCTTTCTACCATCTTATGTCCAGGCTCGTCTCCCACCCCACCCTTCAGTTTCCTCTGAGTTTCTTTGGGCACAGTACTGTGGGTAGTGTACTAGCAAATCCACAAAGGTGGGGCCACGGTCAGTCTGAACTGCCTGTCCCACCCTGAGGCTATTCTTCTCCTATGGTGTAAGTTTCCTTTGTGACCATCAAGGGTGGTGGGAACTCTCTTGGTCTGATGCAGAATCTCCAGGTTTAGAAACCTGATGCAGGATCTTCAGGCCTTGTGTACAAGAGGCTTCCGAGAAAGATTCCCTTACCTTAAAGATCATATTGACCACCCCGGCCCATGGAGCCAGGATATAGGGTTGCCAACTGGCTCCAGATGCGCCCGACAGGCTTGATCCAGTCCTGTGTTTACCCCATTGCATGCAGGGACTTGTAGTCTGGCTTTTCTTATGGAGTGCAATGGAGAAATCAGAACTACATGTCCCTGCATGCAATGGAGTAAACCCAGGACTGGATCAAGCCTGTCGGGCGCATCTGGAGCCAGTTGGCAACCCTACCAGGATAAGACACACGAAAAACAAAGGAGTGGACCTCAGCTGACGTCAAATTGTCCCACAGGTTGTTTCAGTTCTGGGCTCACCCCACTTCCTGTAGGGACTTGTGGTCTTGCTTTTCTTAGGGAATGCAAGTGGGAAATCAGAACTACAAGTCCCTGCATGCACTGGGGTAAGCTCAGAACAGGATCAATCTATTTGGCAAATCTGGAGCTAGTTGGAAACCCTGAAGCTCCGCTTCAATGCTATTATTTGATTTTGCAAAAGTGGCCCCTTGTAGTTCTCGAGCCCCAGTCAATTACCCTGCTTTCCACCGCCATCCCCTCCAAAATTGGCGGTACCTATGGAACTGCCTCTCTTATGTTAGCGCTGTATGTGCCGAGGCAGGAGCCAGGAAGATGCATCTTTTAGCCCGCTGCCGCTGCTTCCTCGACTCCTGCTGCTGAGCGATTGGTTCATTCTGCTCAGCCGGACCAATCAGCTGCAAGAGGTGGGGAAAGAACAGCTGTGCTCATGCAGGCAAACATTTCCCCCCTCTCCAGGTGTTATGGCCAGCACCACAGTGACCAAGTGGGTACAGTAGGGTTGCCAACTGGCTCCAGATGCGCCCGACAGGCTTGATCCAGTCCTGCGTTTACTCCATTGCATGCAGGGACATGTAGTTCTGATTTCCCCATTGCACTACATAAGAAAAGCAAGACTACAAGTCCCTGCATGCAATGGGGTAAACACAGGACTGGATCAAGCCTGTCGGGCGCATCTGGAGCCAGTTGGCAACCCTAGGGTACAGGGGTAGGAGGGGAGTGAGAGGGCAGAGCAAAGGTGAGGGAGGAGTGCAGGTGAGTATGTGGGGGGAAAGAAAGAGAAGGGGAAGATTGAGAGGAGAGAGCAAGAGTTGGGAGGAGGGGAGAACAAAATGTATTGGGGGGGAGGGGGATAGGAGAGAGTGAGAATGGGAAGAGAGAAGGGAGAGTCCGAGTTTGTAGAGAGAGGGAAAAGCCCAAAGAGAGAGCAAGGGGGAGAGAGCGATGAGGGGAAGGAGAAAGATGAGGGCAAGGAAGAGGGCTAAGCAAAAGTGGAGGGTGGGGATGTGGAGATTGGGAGAGAAGACTAGAGATGGTGGAGGAGAGGATCCTGGATGGGGGGGGGGGCAGGAGGGGAGAAAAGACTTCAGAGAGGAGGGAGGGGATGAAGAATGGAAGAGACAGCACAGGAGAAAGAGGAACATGAATGATGAAAGGAGAGAAGGTAGGAAGAACAGGAAAAAGGAGATAAAAGTAATTTATAAAAAAATAACAGGAAAATGAGAGAAAAAGCAGATTGTACTGGTCTTGGTTGCTGAAGGAGAAACACAGAGAAGGAAGCGAGTGAGAGCTGAAACAGAAAAGGAAAAGGAAGGAGGATGCTAGGAAACATAAAAAGGAGGAACAAAGATGAGGACAAAGGGCAGAGATTGAGAAAAGAGATGTTGAGTCAGAAGATCAAGCCACAAACATCAGAGACTGGAAACTTTTATTATCTGAAAGAGAATATTAATTAAGCAGAAAGTAGTTGCGCAGGGAGAGGGTGAGGTAGAAGCCGAAAGAAAGTTTGTGCAGCCCTTATACCCCCCTCTCTCAGTGAGTAGAACACAAAAGTTCACAGATATACGCTTAGGAGAAGGAGTAGCCGCAGGAAGCTGCCTCTGAGCTGTTTGTCAGCGAGGAGGGATCAGGCTTTATAGTCAGGGGTGTGTTTACCAAATGCGCTACCAGGGTAGCAGTTTCAGGACTGTACTAAAAAGTAACACAGAGTCACCATGCTGAAAAACCTCGTGCTACCATTGTAATGTGTTGAGGTGCGGACTGGGCAGGACGTGGGGTTCCCAGTGCGTCGCAGCTAGTTCATGTGTTAATGGCCCGTGCTAAATGTGCTATTTGCTGGTAGCTCGGATGCAATTAATGCTACCTCAGTGGGTGATGTCATTTGCACCCAGAGCTGGTTCACTCCATTAAAGCACGGTGTTCCTGAGCTAACTGCAGGGGAACAGATGGACATGCCCTCCTGCTGTTAGCTTGAAGCCCCACGCTGGTAACAGGGCCCCATGTGCGTTACTAGTGCAAGGCATGGTAAACAGGCCCCATAGTGGAGTTTTAACCAAGGGGATGTCCTTTATCCTGGAAATACAGCGGTGCTCATCGTAGGTGAAGCATGTCCTGTTTTGAAAATCATGTGTGACCTAGGGGGAAGTTGCTTTATTCCCTAACTCTGCGTGTGATCTTGGACAAATATATCATGAGCTGCGAAGGAGGGAAAACAGCCAACACACACAACCCCTTTTGCACAAAATTATCTTACATATTTTCAAAGAGGTTTTTTTATAAATTATGTCACATTATTATGCACAGGGTGATGACATTTTCGGCAGACAATAATATTGCTCCATGCGACGGAATAGTTACATAATGAAGTTCTGAATCCGGGTTACTAAAGGATTAGAAACAACAATTATTTGAAATTTAAGAGGAAGAAATACTTACAGCTTTTGGGAAGTCTACCTGATTGATATCAGGTATTTGCAAACAATACATGCTGGTGCAATGTACTGTGCAACCAGGGCGGCAGAGTGGAGCATGAGATTAGCTCTTCCTGTGTCTGCTTCTGCTTTTCAGATGTGGGAAAAGGCTCTCAGCCTACGTCCACCCGTGACTACAATCTCTAAATATTTGTAAAGCAGCACATGGGCACAGAGCACGGCGCAGACACATAAAAGAGAAAGTCCCTTTCCTGTAGAGCTTATAAACTAGTCTACAGACATCGAGGAGCAAACATGGAGCCAGGAGCCTTAGGCAAGTCCATCGCTCCCTGGAGAATTGGCACTTGGTGCCACACCTGTGAAAGAAGGGCATTAGGGGTTGAGACGTCTTTCGCTTCTCGCTCCAGGAAAAGGAAGAAAGAAGTCTGATTGAACAGGGCTTGCTGGCAGTATTTAGTTTTATTAAATTATGCAACTATAGGTTTATGAAGACTATTAACAGTGCATTTAAACAGTTGAGGTATTAAGCTCTATGAAGCATAACTGTTCAAAGAAATGAAAGAATATCCTGTACGTTTCTACATGATATCACCATCCAGGGTTAGAAAAGAAGCTCTTATTTCCCTGTGTTACAGAATAGTTATCGCCTCCTTTTGGCTTCCTGCTGTACTCCAAGTCTCATTCATGTGGATGCTGTGAGTCCTATGGGTGGAATCTGTGGTATCTGGTCCAAATGTCTCCTATGCTCCATTGTCGGGTCCAAAAATTCCACTTCTGCTACTAGAGCTGTCCTCCTTAGAGGTGCCGATGCTCCACCCCTCTAGGGTCAACTTTCAGCCACGCCCCACTCCTTCTCTTAGTCACTGAACCCCACACTATCATCAAAGTCTCAAGTGCCAACACTCTGTCCTCTTTGAGAGGATTTCCTCAACCAAGGGTTGTAGCTCTGCCAGATATGTTCAATGATTTTAGTTCTTAGTGATTCCAGCTTGGCTAAACCCGTTCTCTTTGTTCAGCCACAAGACCAAGAGCTAAACAAGAAAATGCGGAGACAGTGTGAAACCTCTCCCCTTCATTTTGTGCACTCCAAGCTCCTCAGGGTTTCAAAATTATACATTTATCATTTAGGGATAACTGTCCACTTTCTTAGTGAACACGCTTTTTAATGCTTTATCATATGGCAGTTACCTGTAGGCTCAGCAGAAAGTTGGCATTTCAGTTATCGATGGTTGTTGATAATGAACATCACTTACCATGGTCAACCATCACAACATTCCAAGATGGTCACCAGGCTCCATAATTCATCACAACAACATTGATAGATATCATTCTCTTTCCCGTATCCTCAAAGACTGCTGTTTAAGCTTTGCTGTTATTGAAGGTCCGAAAGGGGCAGACGTATCTTCCGGTTTTATCTTATGAGTCTTTATGCTACGGCCAAGTGAACTCCCAACCACTCATAGTAGGAAATTAGGAAGTGAAGGCTAACCAAAGAAACTCTTACTTCTAAAAGAAAGCATGTTTCTACTTTGGCTGTTTAAGACTCCTCCCAAGCAAGTCCTCTTTTGAAGTTGGGTACTTCTGGATAGGTACTTTATTCTCTACCAACTGGAGGCAACATTGATGATGATCTTGATAGCCATGGAAAAACAGGGAATCTGACCAAGGGTGTAGGCCAGGGACCGGGTGGGAGCCTTCAAGGCAAAGAGGTAAGCGATGGTGTGGAGGAGGCGGGCCAGGAAGAAGATTCGGAAGTGGATCTTGGCAATGGATGGGCTGGGGTCCAGCATGCAGTAGAGGACTCCGATGAAGAGAAATGGAAAGATGCACTCCATGTCGTTACGGTGGAGTCTGGAGAGGAGAAAGAGACCTTTAAGATTCAGGTAAACTCTGGTTTTATGTCATTGGGGAGTCCCAAGGAACCAAATGTAATCTTTCAGCACCCCATTACCTTGAGGACTGGAGGTGGAGGCTGTGTCGTCAAGCCCTCAGTATTATCTCACTACAGGACAATTTATGCCAAAGAATTTGCAACTTCTTAGAAAAGAGTAGAGTTGGTCACCCATGGCCATTAAGGATGCACATTCATTGGCCTACATTTGATTCATTTAGGTGCCTTAAAATTTTATTGTTAATACAATAGACTCTAACTCATATGAGACCTTGTATTACCACACAAATAATTTTCAAACAATTTGTTTTTGTCAGATCCCACGCTAAAACAGTAAATGGTTAAAAAAAGCCATCACTATCCCCTCATGAGGTACTTTTCATCACCACAAAAGCTTTAAAACAAAATTCCAATATGGCTGCACACCCTAATCCTCTTAAAATCATAGGAATACTTTACGGTTTTGGAGAGCAGAATGTCCCCACGGTTCTTCTCATAGAAACAGCTTCAGCATAAACCCGACATGCAGCATGTTCGGAAATTCTTGAAACAGAATTTTCTAAACAAGGGGACGGTGAAGGCTTTGATAGCCATGTACCATTTAAGCAGGAGTTCGAAAAAAAAAATAAATTGTTTGTAAATTATTTGAATTAACCTTTGTACATCTTCGGAAGTCCTAGCACTCCTACAATGCACGTATTAAAAACAAATGTGTGAAATGAACTGAAAACCGCGTGTGAAAGTCAGGAAAAATTCCGAAAATTCACAGATGAGCTGCATTTTTTTGGGCCATGCATATCCCATGAGCTATTCCCTATGCACTAGAGCAAGGAGGTCTCAACCCAGGCCTTGGAGTATACCTACCCAGTCAGGTTTTCAGGATAACCACAATGAAATATGCACGAGACATTTGCATACATTGCCTACACTGTAAGCAAATCTCTCTCATACATATTCATTAAGGGTTCTCCTGAAAACCTGACTGGCTACGTGTGGCCTGAGGACTGGGTTGAGAACCCCTGTAGTAGACGTTATAGACGGTGCTCATTCCCTCACCCCTCCAGTCTCCAGTGCTCTACAGGTGGCAGGCTGTGTCCATTCCCTGCTCCTCTTACCTCCTGCATCGTTCTACATCAGGGTCCTTACGACAGTATTTGAGTCCCCCATGTCTTATGGCATCCTCGGGGTTGGCAAATGCCTGAAAACAGAAACCCAGAGAAGAATCAAGACACAATCATTTCATTACAGAGAAAAACTAATTACAGGACAGCCGTTCCCAGAATACTTTGCAAAAGACATCAGAAAGGCCAAATTAAAATGCATCCTGACGTCAGCATGCAGGGCGGCATGTCTAGGAAGAAGATGGAGCAGATCCCAACCTCAAAGACTTGAAACTGCTCCCAGTAAGAGGGAGGGCAGGCCCCAGAGTTCCTTCGAGGTGCTGGCGCACTAGCCAAATCTTAAGCCTCATGCCCCCTCTGGCTGTCAGGATCTATTGTTCAGCTTTCAACACCCTGATCTTTGCCATCCCCAGAAGCTGCCACCCTAGGTGACTGCCTAGTTTGCCTAAAGGTTGATCCAGCCCTGGTAAGCGGCACCAGGCACAAGGCATCTAATCTCACACCAAAGGTTTCCACAATTCCCCTCACCTGTCTTTGCCTTGAAAGGCTGCTCTGGAGGAAGGATGCCTGTGGCTTCCTCCAAATAGAATTGAAAACGGATTTAGGAACGCAGGATCTTGCTGATGGGACGCAGAAACTTCAGCTAGACCTGTTTGTATGTGGAGTCACCAGTTCGGTACAGGATAGAACCAATGCTTCAGCTCTGTGAGTGCACCTCGTTCCTGCTCCACAGCAGCACGTAGTACTGAGATTCCCACACACACAGAGAGCACCTAATTCCTCCCAGTGCATCTCATTCCTGCCCCCAGGACTACGTGCCGTTCCGATAGCGAGACACACACACGCAGCTCTGCCAATGTACCAGAGTCCAGCCCTGCCCTGCTCCGTTGTTCGAGCACTGAGACCTCCCGTTCTGCCAGTGCACCTCACTGCTGCCCTGTCTCAGCATCTGCCACTGAGATACCCAGCCCTGGCTTACCTTTCTGCGCAGCCGGAGCTGGCCCGTGAGGATGGCCAGGAGGTATATCTTGAGAACTAAAAGCGTGGCATAAAATACAAAGGAAGAAAAGGCCTCGTTCCGCGGGTCCAAGTTCATGGTGCCAGGAGGGAGATGGAGCAGGGACCAGTAGGAGCGCAGAGACTTTTCCAGCATCGTGTGACCGTGCAGTGGTTTTATAACCCCTCAGGTTGGTGAATATGCTTGGAAACACAGTCACATCAGCAATTATGTGTTTCCCCGGCGGCTAAAGGGGAAACATGAAGCGACTTGTGTGCTCTTCCTCTTCTTAAAAAGTTGGCTTGGACAACTCCCAGCTGGAGAGATGAATAGGAACCATTAAAACTACCCAACAGGTTTCCCCAGTGCTTTCCAGTATTGCAGTACAGGGGAGGTCTGGAAGGATAGGAATGAGGTGCTAGGAGATCCTCTGGGGGTGTTAAGGAGGCTTTGGGAGAGGGGGAGTGGGCAGGTGGGCTGGAGGGATTCTTTTCTTAAGAGTAACACCTAGTGGCCAGCTTCAGAGCCTGAGCTGACCGATTAAGTATGCTGTTGGGCAGGGGAAAAATAAAATAGGGGATACATTTCCAGAAAGCTGTGAATTGAAGAGACTGTCTGTGACTGAGCTGGAAGTATAAAGGAGAAGGTAAAATAAAAAAAAATAAAAAAAAAAAAGAAAGAAGGGAGCTAGATACAAACTTTGTGGATGTGATCATTTTGATTCAAGGTACAGTCTTTCGGCCATAAGAGCGTTTTCTAGCACATACGTCACCTTCCCTGCTAAATCACAAAGTCTTTCAGTTGTTTTTTCTTTATAGGAGCATGCCAATATTGGGGGGCACTGCCAGGAGCGCCCCTGCTTTTTCATCATCTCGCAGCGACAGGACGGCCCCAATTCATGGGTTGCACAGGGGTAGAGGGAACTCCGGCACCTCCTCTCTCTCTGTTTCAATATGTGATGTTAAGATGTCAATACAGTGTAATTATTTTGGGAGCAGAGGTGTTAATGAAGGGAGGGATCAAATGCATTCCTAATTCGGTCTGGTCGCTGGAGGAAGCTGGACTATGTCAGGGAGAAAAAATATTTTTGAAGCCTTTAAAGGGAAAGGAGGATAATATGAGCAAATGGAGACAGCGGATGGCAGGTCCCTCCAGACCGTGATAAGTTAACTTGTTCAAATCAGAAATCTGTGGCACTTTCAGGGTTTCCCCTCAACTTTGTGAGCAGTAACATTGAGAGCCTCAGCTACAGAAAAACACATTCCAAGCTTTGTGCGCTAGAACCACTCTGCAGTAACTGACTGTAAACTACAGCATGATCTGAGCTGGGGCCTCCAGGAGTAGCCACACACACACAAGCACCATCCAAAGGGGTTATTTTTACCCAGTGACCTCAGCTACAGAATTGAAAAACACATCCTGAGCTTCATACTCCAATAAAAGTAAAAGAATGTAGCAGGTATTGCTGAACATATAGGCTCTGAGACGTGTCAGAAGAAAGCGTCAGAGCTCAGATTAAGGCTAGTGTGTGTGTGAGTCAACGGAAGAGCATGGAGGTAGGTGGGTAAGAAAAGGTGCTCGGCTGCCCCGTCATGTCAGCTCTTGTCGTGGAGGGGGATAGGGGTGGGGGTGTTTATCAGAACTGAGGTTATTACAGCAAGAGTCAGATGTTTCACTAGCAGTCAATCTATATATCTGTCTGTTGGTCCAACCTGCTTCCAGACCCGATCTTCCCTTGGGATTCCAGCTCAGTTGGGACGGGATCTGGGACCATGACCCTTCATTAATAGCTTCTAAGGATATTTTCTCCCCCCCTCAGCCAGCATGGTCATTGCAGGAAGCACGCACCAGTCCTATTTCACCTGCCCTTCAACCAATGGCCCTAAATCTGGACTTCAGGTCTCACTGTTGTGTGGTGATTGCAGTTACCCCCCTCTTCAGTGACCGTGAGCAATGATCCCGCCACATTTCCAGCTCCAGCCAGCCCAGGAAGCAGAGTCAAGAATGAAATCCACATGTCTTTGCAGCCCTGCAACTCAACCAATGGCTATCCATCCGTCTGTCCTTCTGTCCATTCATCTGTCTAACCGCCCATCTGCCTATCTGCGTTAGTTTATTTATTTATTTCCATCTACATTTCTCTTTACTCTTTTTTCACTTCTATGTTTCTCTACGGTGCTCATATACACAAAATGTTTTTATTGATTTTTTTATAATGTTTTTCTTACAAAGAGCACCTCAGATCCAGGCATGCAGCCACCTCTAGGGTGTAGGATTCATCAGCATGGCCCTAGGGCTGCCCTGCACGGAAGCATCTGAAGGAAGAGGAGGGGTTGCGGAGCACAGTTTCTGAGATGTTTTAGGATTAATGCCCATAAGATTACACATCTTTCTGATAAAAAAACTATTTCAGGAAGTCAGAAGGTTGCGACACGACCTCTTCCTGTCACCAAAACTTTGTGCAATGAGGAAAGATTCTGGGAGATACATCTGGCTTTCTTCTTATGGCGTAAGAGTTGGCATTTTGGGGCTGATGCGTAGAAAGTTAAACGCTATTTACACGTGTCAAGTCCCTACTTTAAAGGACCTATGTGCGTGAATGGGCATGATTGGGACTGCTTTGGATGGTTGCTATTCTATAAGCGCACGCGTAAGGCCCATCGCGCATTCTTTCCATGGGGGGGGGAGGGTGTATGGGGCAGAGCTTGGGCAGAGCATAGGCAGGGCCTAAATTTACATGTGTTACATTATAGAGTACTATGACTTACACACGGTGCTGCCCAATCTGCTCTAGGGCAGGCGAAACTGCCGCAACTAGGTTGGAGCGCATCAGTACGCCCCTATTTTAAAAGTCAAGTATGTCTATACCTAACCTTATAAAACTGGTCCCAAGTACATGCATGGCAACACATTTAAACTGCGCCAAGGCTTATAAAATTACTCTCCACATATAGGTTCTTAAGTGCTTTCTAATGAATCCACTCTTGCTGTGATTAATGTCTCTTCTGCTAGCACTGTATCTTGGCCATCGATGGTCATTTACATAGCAAGTCACTAGGAAATGTGGGTGATGTCTTATGGCATAAGAGATGACATCCTGCACTGCGCAGTCCTACTGTGGGTGAGAATGGTAGTTGGTATAGTCATATTTTTTTAGCAGAGTTCATGAATTATTAGCGGGTTACTGGTTATTACCAAAAATCCTGTCTGATCAATGACCCACGGCTTTCTCTCTCTCTGTCTGCCCCATTCTCGGGATCAGATATTCTTAGTAGAGAGAATTACAGAGGATAGGAAAATGAATAAGGACAATTCCTGGGTCCTAGTGCTTCTCATTTCATCTCGGGTCAGATCATAGCTCTTGTATCGTGGCAGGAGGTAACAGATTTTGCTGCCCCAACTGCTTTTTCCCTCTTTCCCTCAGGATCAGATAAAGTTTTTCCTGCTCACTCTTTCCTGGGAAGTCTTTGATTTTGTCTCCTACAGCCTTGGGAAATACATGTAGAGCCCCTGCAATTTTATAAGCTCCCACTTGGGTGAGTAAAATACCACCACACGCTTAAGTCGCTTATAATTGTCCTATAGAGAGAAAAGGGGGAGTCGATTTAAAGGTTCAGTCAGCTACTGGCCTCCATTAATTGAAACCGCTGCTTTGCAGCCCCCAAGTGTCTCACGTCTTTCAGGAGTTTACAGTTCTTAGGTGGGAGGCCTGGCAGGTATGCAGGCCCACTCTGGACTCTGGACTCTAGGCATGGGCCTAGTTTTCCAAAGCATTAATCCTGCCCTTTCTGCCTCATCTGCGTGCGTGACCGGGACGAGGGATTCTGCTATCATACAGTTTCCAAGTCAGCATCTCTGTATGGGTATTCTAGGGTCTGGGGTAAGTTTTGTAGTGCTGCCTTCTCTTAGGTGTGCTGCTGTGGTACGGCAGGTTCACTGCAGGGGCGCTCGTTGTGTTCTGTTTCCCAGATCTAACTCGCTTCTCTTTCTCCATCTCTGTAACACACATTAAGTGCAAAGCCTCCGCATTAGCTGTCAGGGGTGTGACCAGCATGTTCCCAGCAGCTAACACATGACTGAGTACATTAAAGTGCTGCGCCGTCAATGCAGGTCTACCAAACGATGTCCATATGAACGCTGTGTGCATGCTAATATGGTCTCCACGCCCACCTTTCACCTTTAAGACGTCCACATTAGTATGTTAACGAGTGTTTTGGGGTCAGTAGCTGGCATACCCACACACAAGGCCAGCGCTACCATTAGGAAAACTAGGCAGCTACCTAGAGCACCAGTGGTGTGAGGGTGGCCCGTTGTTGGCGCAACCACCCCCTCCAGGACCAGCAGCAGCGCAGCGCTTACCAAAACCTCCAGTGCTACAGTGCTATTCTGCTTCCTTCCACTCTGACGCAAACTTCCCTTTGCAAGGACATGGACGTCACCGGTCCAGTTGCTTCTGCCTCTATGCAGATAGGAAGTCTGTGTCGGAGGGAGCGGGATGGAGTCGGGAAAAGTGATTGACAGCCAAAGAGACAGGGAGTCAAGGGGAGAAAGTTAGGGAGGCCAAGATGCAATCATAATATTGACTTCCGTGCAGGGACTGAATTAGTACCACAAAGTCACTGCTCAATCCTGACCCCCCAGGTTTCTATTCCATGGAGTTTGATTTAAGGGCATCTTTTCAACATGCGCTGATCGTGGGCATGGGGTTTGCCGCTTGGTAAGCAAACACGCTGTCTGGGCAGTGTGCAATTGGGTGGCAACTGGGCAGATTAGTGGCAGGATGTGGGTGTTTGATGGCGTATAGCAGATGCTGCGGGCGTTATCTGCGCACATTAACTGCGAATGTTGCTTTTAAGATGGCTGCACTTCATGCCCCCTCGAGGGCTGGCAGTAAGGGCGCCAGCTGTCCCACAGTTGGGACAGTGTGGGGCATTAGCAATGCACAAATGAAAGAGGGATAGATGCAGACGACTCCTAAAGTCAGCGCAGGTCTCCATGTTAGTTTTGCTCCTCAGTTACCAGCACATACTTTACTAAACATGTCCATTCATTTATTAACTTGATACATCGCTTATATATAGATACATCTATGTAAAACACTGAACGATACATTCCTTGCCCAATGTAATAAGTTGAAAACACAAGCATATTACATCCACAGAAGTAGGATGAGGGTCTTGGATTGCAGGGAGAGACCCCCCCCCCCCAGGCGTCCCATTCCCAGCTCATTGAGGAAGCAGTTGCCCATTTCAACACCCTGCTCGCTCAGAAGGCTGCTCAGATCTGTAGAGTATTTTAGACAGGGCTGGTATTAACTCCAGTGGCATCTTATGTGACCAGGGTAGAGGTGGGAATCGTGAGTTCGAAGAGAGGAGGGAGTCTCCTCAGGGCGTGATGGTGATGCTCCTTTTCGGACGTCTACCACAACAATGTTCCGGTGTGGTCACATCAGTTGCGCGACCCTAAAACTGCCACAGAGATGTGAGTGACCCGTGGGTGTATACAAGGGCAGGAAACCAAACCCATGAGAGCCATATAGGGAAGGACCAAGGTGAGAGGTGAGAGCGATGACGACAGTAAGGAGAGAGGCTGTGAATGATGATGAGAACTGAAGGAGTTGTCGTGGGCACAGGCTGTAGAAACACAGAGAGAAGGCTCAGGAGTCCTGTAAGAAGTCCGGTGTGGCCACGGTGTCGGGATTCTCCTGCAGCAAGGGGTCTGTGCCCTCCCTCAGCTGGGTCTCCTGGTTCCTGCATAGTTCCGCCAAGCTAGCATAGCAGGTCCTGTTCACCGATCCATGATGTCCACTTACAGACAGACTCTGCAGGTTCTGGAGAGAGGCATAGTGAAGGCTGCCCTCCCTCTGCCCTTCCTCCTCCTCCTCCTCCTTCTGCTTCTGCAGGGGATAGGAAAGCAGAGATTACTTGGGGGCACAGACCCTCCTCTGTCTCTCTCTGCCCCTCTCTCTTTCCCTATCCTTATCTTTTGAGTTCTGTCTCCCTTCCTCCTCTTTTTCTCTATCCTTCTCCCGCTTCCTCTCTCTTTTTCTCTCTCTCACTCTGTCTTTGCCGTTTGCTGTCTCTGTTTCTCTTCTCTTTCTGTCTCCCTTTCCTGCTCTTCCTTTTATTGATTTATTTTTTATTTAAAAACATTTATATGTTGCTTATCAAAATCTAAGCGGCTTACAGAACAACAATCAAAATAAAAACTGCAAGACACTATAACAACAGATCAACCATCTTACGGCCTTTAGTATTGGAAGCACACAGACCTGCTCAAATATCTAGTCCACCAAATGAAAAAAACAATGCATCAATGTGTCTGTTTTCCAAATGCTTTTGCATTGCTCATCCCTCTTAATTCAATTGGAAGCCTCTTCCGTTTGACAGGGCCAGCTGTCAAAGAACAACATGGCCGCATTTCGGCAAAATAGATCTACTAATCACTGGGATGCTTAAAAGCTGACTACAGTACCTTCTGGTCTTAGAGTCTGAGAAGGCTTGTAAATTCTTAACACAGTATTGAAATACTTGTTACTATCACCATAAAGTGATTTTTAGCTCATAGTTGGTACTTATAACTGACCCTCCATGCAATTGGCTACCAACGTAAACTTTTTTGGCAAGGAGAAATATGCATATGTCGTGGGTCTCCTGGCAGAATGTTGGCAGCTACATTCTGAGCAACCTAAGCAGCTTTGCTGGTGGTTCTAGGAGGACCTCAACAGGGCCGGCCCAACCATTAGGCAAAATAGGTAAGTTGCCTAGGGTGGCAACCTATTGGGGGGCAGGCGGCACATAGCAAAGTATTCAAAGTTAAACAATAGAGTCTGACAGCCGGGGGGGGGGGGGGTGTAAAGCTTAACATTTGCCTAGGGCACCAACACCTAGAACTAACTCTGGGGCCAACCCTGGACTTCAATATAAGGAATTGCAGTAATCCATTCAAAATAAAGCTAATAACTATCACTGTTCTAAAATTATTGAAATTTAGTACAGGTTTCAACCTGCGCACAAGATCCAACTTCAGGATTCAAGATTTTGCTTTCTATCCCCACTGTTTTTTCTCTCTCTTTCTCTCTCTCCCCACCTCTCTCCTATCCCCTTCTCCCCCATTCATATTCTGTGCATTTTTCACCCACCATTATGGATTTCCGTCTCCATGCTGGAAGAAAAAAAGAAAAGACATTTCATACGATTAGAGAGAGACCACGTCTGGCAGTGACTCCTCTGCGTGAGGCAAGTCTTGAACATTCCCAAAACTCCATTCCCCCTCCAGCACCACACAAGCAAACAACCAGTAAAGAATTGTGAAAGAAATTCTACTCTGGTTGAGGGGGGGAGGGGGTTGGCCATCATAGAGTTGGTCATAACAAAAAGAAACAAATTTAATGCAAAGATATGCAAAAACATATTAAAATTTGCTCATGCAATTGGCATAGGTTCACTATATTTTATTTATTTATATTCTCTTATATACCGCGCTATTCTGCATCAGTGCGGTTTACACTGAACAAACTGAAATTATATTGAACAGGGCATTATAACTTGGAGATAATTATTTTACAGGGAACATGGGCTATGGAGGGTTAATTGGCTTGCCCAAGACCACAAGGAGCACCTGTGGGACTAGAAACCCCAGTCCTTCTGGCCCAAGGTTGCTGTCCTCTAGTGGGATTTGAACCCCCGGCCTGAAGTACCTTGCCCCAACCACTAGGCCACTCCTCCACTCCATATTGTGCAACAGTCGGATTCTATTCATATTCCCAGTCTGATAGAGTCATTCAAGTTGGTATGGGGTGGCTGTGGCATGATGGCATCACCTCCCTTTCTCACCATTGACTGATATGCCAACCTCCCTGATTGTAGCCAATTGGATGGTACAATTATTCCAGTTTATGTACCTCTACGGATCTTCCAGCAGATACACACAGAAAGCAACGTGATGACCACCATCATCAAGGCAATCCCGGCTATGCCGCCAATGAAGAGGTGGAAGGAGACATAGCACCCTGTAAAACAGTGATAGATGCATGGGAGCTGAGCGATAGGACATTCGAGCCTGCTTAGCACTAACAAACTGACTCTATTTCTACTAGTTAGACTGAGCTTGCAAAATGGCTTTTTCTTCCTAAGAGGTAGCCACAACGCCTCAAACTGAATTTATAAAATAACCATCTCTCGCAAGCTCTGGAATTGCAAGACTGTCAGTTGATCTGAGAAGATGGTGGCCCAACTCTAGTAACTGGAGTTGCAAGAGTCAACTTGGCTTTTGTTACTACATTGAATGGAAATCATTAGTATTTTTAACTTTTGCCCATCCCAAAATATTACCATGGATGCAGTCGGTGCAAGAAATCCATTTGTTCTCTGCAACAACACAATTAGAACCTGAAAATGGGAGAAAAAAAATCAAAGGGGATATGGAGAAAGCCAAGACCATAATAGACATATTATTTCCCCTTGAGCCCATCATTGCAGTACTGTGTCCAGTGTGGGGCCCCAGTTTACAAGGACATAGATAACCTGGGGGGAATCCAGAGGAGAGAAAACAACATGATCAGAGGCCTGGAGAATGTGACCCATGAGGAGAGGGTGAAGGAGCGAGCTGGTAGCGTTTTTTAACTACTTACATAAAGGATACAATTAAGATGGAAATTGGTTGTTCTCTGTCTTTGCTGGGGACGGGAAGTGGATTGAAATTACAGCAGGAGGAGACTGAGGTTGGCCACTCTGAAGACCTTTTTAAGTGTGAGGGGAGTTACCCAAGGAGGTGGTAGGATCTCCATCACTGGAAGGTTTAAGTGATGGGTTAGATACGCATCTGGTGGGATAATTTAATATGGATGAATTAGATGACCCGCTGAGATCCTTCCCAGACCTATCTTTTTGTAGTTCAAGATGACCTCTTAAGGTTCCCCATCCCCCAGCAGGCCCATTATGTGAGCAGTCCAAGGGGCAGGGCCAGCTCCAGAGGACAGGTTCCACTCTGATGACATGGGCAGGTGGTTTGGGTCAACTTCTGATGATAGGGCTACACTCCAGCCGCCATATAGGAGCTTCAAAGAGCACCTGATAGTAGAGAAGCAATGGTAAGTGCTGGTGCCCTACCCCTGCCATGGTAGCACCCCAGGTGGTCATTCAAGTCACCCACCCCTTCTGACAGTCCTGCCACCTGGTTTACTTTCACTGTCTTTTTTTGATAATCTCCTCAGGTCTCTTCTGGTCCTGTTTCTCCGTGATTTTAGATGTCTCCTCAGGTATCCTCCAGCCCCCGTCTTTCTCTGATTCTAGATGCCCTCGTGAGATACCCAAGAAGCACTGGGATCGAAACTCAGACAAAGAATGAAGAAGCAGGATGTTTCCCTTTTTAGCTCACCATAAAAATAGTATTCAAATTCAGGTATCACTTCAGTAACAGCAACACACATGCCCTCCATTGTCAGGCATATTATGAAATAAAAAATCTTTTTAAAAAATGCATTCAGTATCTATGTAACTAACAAGTTGTACCAAACCAGCACTAACACCCAAAATTCAACAGCAACCCTACCTATGATAAGCCAACATTGCAAATAATATGCCAGGACATAGAACCCCCAATATACCTTCTACTAGAAAAACAGAACAAGCCAAACTGCTTTGCATTCTTGCACAGAACCAATGGCACTGCGAGGGGGCCTAGGCAGAAAGGGGGCCCACACAATGGCGGCGGCAGTAGTGTGGCATACTTACTTTATCATGTTTGCTATGCTGCTCCGTTCTTGTAAGTTTGTCAGAGGCCCTACGGTTGTTCTTTGCTGGGCCAAAATCTCACAATAACATCCACACCACAAGACTTCGACTCGGCAAGTTTGGCAGGCTGCTGTCGCCGTTGCTGTATGGGGGGCCTCCACAGGAAGGGGGGGCCTGCACGGGGGGTGGGGGGGCGGCAGGACACCACCGCTGCAACAATGGGGGACTCCCAGCAAAAGTTTTCTTGGGGACCCCTCATTGTAATTTACGCTACCGACAAAAACTATATGCTAGCAGAATGTTTCACCTCGGTCACACATGCTGAACACTCAAATACAGAATGAAGGACCAGCGATTTGAAATGTGCAGATGAAAACTGAAATGGGTACTCCCAGGTAATAGAGACAAAAACTATTTCTGAATTCAAGAAAGCATGGAACAAACATAGAAGATCTCTAAAGGAAGAAAGGAACTGTAGAGCTTAGTGGTTGGTATGGAAGGGCAGACTTGTTGGGCCGCCATGTTACTATGTTTCTAAGAAGCCAGACTCTGCATGCAATGCAACACTAGAGAAACGCAAACAGAAATGCATTTTCTCCTGTACAGAGCAACATACAAATATGTAAGAGATGCATCTTGTCAAAGCTGACATATCACCAACACCAAAGTGAAAATAACAAGCCGGTCGCTGAGTTTCAATTTTCCATTCCCACTCCAGTGAAATGTTCTTGTTCTATCTCCTCCCCACCCATCAGCTGAGCTCCGAATTCCCTCCTGCTTCTCACAGTTGCTGAATCCCCACTTTTCCATGGACAAGCAGGATGCGTCAGCCACACCTGGTGATGTCATCCGACAGCACTGGGATGGAAGTGCTCTCCTTTCTGAGCATGCTCAGGTGGCTCCACCTTCCATCGAGAACAAGAAAAGAACAAAAAAGAGAAGGAAGGATTGGCCTAGTGGTTGGGGCAAGTTAAATAAAAGAGAGATGCCTAAACTGTGGTTTAAAAAATGCCCAAGATGTGGACGCAAAATGAATAGCAGGAATGCACACGAGCACTGCGTCTGATGCCTGGGGGTAAGTCACAAAGTCAAAGACTGCCCCTACTGCACCTGGATATCCCCCTGTGCAAGCTGCTCCCACAGTCATGCCTTTCAAGATTTCATCGCAATCGCAGAGCCTACCTCCAGGACCAAGGACCCATGCCACCAGCCTCTGACCACGTGGCCCATGGGGGATGTAAGAACAGGGCTCCTGCTGCAGCCCGGGACACGCCCAGAATGTCCCCCAGATGCTTCCTCAGTCCCCTTCGACAACCTCTAGGCTTTAGGAAGCCGCTCCTCATGAAGCACAGAAAACACCAGAACACGCTAGGACCATCGTAGTGCCGAGGGAGCCTTGCTCTCACATGGCGCCACCCCCTCCACTCCCATTGGATGGGAGATGCCAGCCAGCATGTCATTGGGCCAACATGGAGCCATCCTGCAGCTCCCCCTAACACTGGCACAGATGGCACAGGAGGGACTACAGCTCTGACAGCAGCAGCCAAAATCGGGACCAAGGCAGACACTGCACCAAATGCTGCCTCAGCAGCAAGGAGCCTAGTAGCTTGCTGTCTCCACACCACAGGGGACAGAAACGCCAAGCCTCCACTTCAAGCAGCCCTGACACCCCTCCACGCAAACTGCACAGAGCGGTCAAAAGGAACAGATCTGCACAGAAACACAACCTGAAATGCCACCAGTCAACCTGGACTCCCTCACCCAATTCCTTCAACAGCATGCCCCACAATCTCCCACAGCGGCGCTCCCAGCCTGCAGCCACCTCCCAGCATGAGATCCTTCAAGAACTCCAACGTGCCGCCCTCCTCCTCACTGCTGGGCTTCTCCCTGGAGCATCTTACAGTTGACAGCAGGAAGGATGAGGAGACAGCTGCACAAGGCTTGCCTGGAAGACCCAACAATCGGCGCCCTTAGGCTCCTCAAGGGAGACATTATTGCCCACTACATGGTCGCACACTGTGCAGCCCCCCTCACCCCCAGAGAACCTCACATACCCAAAGTACCTCCAAAAGCTGGCATCGTAGCTTTCCCTAGCCCCCACGGACTCCCCCGACCTGAGGAACGAGATCCTGGGCATCCCAAAAGTGATGATCACCCTGACAGTACACAAACTCCTCCAAGATCATTTGATGAAGGCATGGCAGACCCCCTCATCCGGACTTACCTTCCCAAGAAAACTCAAACAAAATGTCAGGTGCAGCCGGCCCTGGGTACAAAAAAGCCCAGCTGCCACACCAGTCCATAGTGGTAGAATTCACGCTGAAGCACACCAAAGGATCACAGACCCACTCTAACGCCCTACCAGGAAAAGACTCCTAGCTCATCAACAACATCAGCCAGAGGAGCTTCCAGAGTGCCATGTTGAGCACCAATATTGCCGCTTCCAACAGCTCCTCTTCCAGGCCACCCTGTTGGATAGACTACAAACCTGTATTGAGGTTAGGGCTCCAACCTCAGCCATCCTCGCTGACCTAACGGAAAACAAGAGGTGTCACCCAGACACCCAGCAGTAAAGTTCCCAATGTAAGCACCCGTAGGCAATTTCCAGCTCATGCCCTTACTCCAATCGATGCGTCCTCATTCTTTCTTGCCCCCCAAAAAGCTAAATTTCTGCTCGTTCCCTGTGAAGTATCAAAGTTCCCACTTTTCTTCCCCTGGAAAGGAGCTTCGTAATGCTCTTTTGACTACTGCCATGGCCTCTCCCACGCAGCATCTACATTGTCTTTCCCCATTATCCATCCAGCATCTTCCTTTTCTCCGCCACCATCCTGTCCAAAATCTGTATGCTCTCTCTTCACCCCGTGTCTAGCATCTGCCCTCCCTCTCTTAGTTCCCCCCATTCAGAACGTACTCTCTCTCTCTTCTCTCCTGCTTCATCAAGCATCTGCCCTCGGTCTCTCTTTTCCCCCTACTCCTCACTTCATTCTTCATTGCAAGATACGAGTAACTTGTGTACCTGACTGGCAGCGGTGATTAATTAAATCTAAAATATAGACCTATGCCCTCTCCCACCACCCCTCAGCCCAGATCACACTTGGCCAGGATCTTAGGCCTGCAGCAGCCGTAAGTATGAGGCCTATACACACGCTGAAGGCCTTGCAGGGTGCGGATGCAGCAGGCCCCTGAATGGATGATGTGTTAGCTCATAGGTTCCACACTTCTTTCCTCTTTCATTGCCAGTTCTTTGACTGCAGCGCAGCCTCTGTACAAGCCCCGCATTTCCTCCCCAGTACCAAGGTCACCGCGTGGGAAGGGAGAACTGGAGGAACTGGAGTGGCAAAGCATTTTTTAGCAGCTGGATTTCTAAGAACATAAGAAATGCCATACTGGGTCAGACCAAGGTCCATCGAGCCCAGTATCCTGTTTCCAACAGTGGCCCCTCTAGGTCATACGTACCTAGCAGTTTCCCCAAGACACAGGTTCCGCAATGCTTGTACTGGGGCAAGCAGTGGATTTCTCGGGTCCTCTTTAATAATGGTTAATGGACCTTTCCTCCAGGAATATGTTCAAACCTTTTTTAAGCCCAGCTACACTAACTGCTTTTACTACATCCTCTGGTAATGAATTCCACAGTTTGATTACACGTTGAGTAAAAAAATATTTTCTCTTTTTAGTCTTAAATGAGTTGTGTTGTAGTTTCATTGCATGCCCCTAGTTTTTCTACTTTTTGATGGCATAAACAACCGATCTACGTTTACCTGTCCCACTCCATTCATGAATTATAGATCTCTATCATATCCCACCTCAACTGTCTCTTTTCCAAGTTGAAGGCCCCCAGTCTTTTAAGCCTCTCCTCATAGGTGTATCCTTCCATCCCCTTTACCATTTTGGTGGCTGTACCTTTTCTAATAACGCTATATCCTTTTTAAGATACGGCGACCAGAACTGCCCACAATATTCAAGGTGTGCTTGCACATGGAACAGTACAGAGGCATAATATCCATGCTTTTATTCTCCATTCCTTTCCTTTTGATTCCTATTTTTTAAGGTTTTGTTTAGCTGTTTAAGTTGTTTACTTACTTAAAGTTGCTAGGGATACTTGTACTAATACAGCTATGCCTAATATGTTTAAGGGACTTTGTTCACCTCAAGATTAGTTAATTTTCAGGGCCTTAATTAATCTGTTCCCGATGAGGATAACCAGCTGAACCAGATCTTAAAGATTATCGCAAAGAGATTAAAACATACCTATTCAAAGTGCACTTTGGCGATGCAGCCAATATAAAGAGCTTCTTTGAACATACACACTGACCTTCCCTATTAATCTTCCAGCCTATTCATCTCCATGATATCTCAGTGCTCTATGCAAATACTCAGTTGATTGTATAATATGTTGATTGTAAAAGACGTTTACTGTAGTTCGTATGAAAACTATGTACTAACTTTATGTAAGTTAAAATAAAGGTTTAATGTAATGTTTTGTTGGTTAATTGTAAACCGCCCTTGATCTCTGGAAGGGGCGGTGTAGAAAAACTTATAAATAAATAAATACAATAAAAGTGAAATTGAATACCTCTTTCCCTTTAAAAGGTTTAAGAGTCTATAAAGCTAAGATTGTGCTTGGAGTGGGTGGGAGGGAAAAAACAATTAGTAAAAACTGGCTTGCTACACAATGCCCTGACCTGTGTATCTAAAGTAATCTCTCAACAATTTTCTGGGTGATTCACACAGCCCTTGGTTTGATAGAAGGAGCCTTTCACATTGCCCCTTTGATCTGTCATTTGGCTTTAACATCTATTTAAAACAATTTCACAGGTCCCTTGCCTCCTAACTGGAAGGCCTTTTTGTAAAGGTCTCTAGAAACTATTTCTTTTTACTCAAAGAATATTTGCCCTATTCTACCATCTATGCTAAGCTATGCTCTGATTTGATTTAAATGAAAGCTCTCTGGTGGTACTAAGCCCTAACTGACTTAACCAAAACACCAAATTCTAAAATGCACAAATTAGCTTTAACCCAAAGAATCCCCTTTTCCCCAAGATCTAGAGAATTTCCCAGAAGGTAAATACTTACAAGTGCAGATTTCTTTCCAGCAGTAGCAGTACATTTTGGTAGTCCTTTGCCACCCCATGTCAATGTCACTGGAGGCAAGAGGAACTAGGAACAGGCAGGTAGATAATTCTGACTGGTCAAAGGCTTTCTCTGTTTATTTTCGAGGTAGGCGGACAGCAATTATCTCCTGATCCTTTTGGCTTCCTGTTGAACCAAGAACCTGCCTCTTTTAAGCTATGATACTATGAACCTTCATTAAAACCTACTCAAAATTTTCCCCCTTCCCAATGCAGCTACAGTCCTTATCTGGGGAGCCCACTCACCATGGCACCTTCTGGAACCCTGCCCTAAATCCAGCCACTAAGTGTCACTGTTGCATGATTGTTGGGACTCTCTGTATCTCTGGTTTTCACCAAGATGCAGAATCAAACCCAAGGTGTTCCACACCATACTAGGAATCACTTGACATTGAGCCACTAGGAATGGCACCATGTTGTGTACTTTTAAGGACACGTCTTCAGCCTGGAATGTGTTTGCTGGTTTTCAGGTCAGCTGTTACCTGACATTCTGAGGTTCTTGTGCTCAGTCTGGTCTGAGGAGGCGTGGTCAGTTCCCGTCAGCTGCCTGGACCTAGGCCTCGGGTACGGTTTGCACTGGCTGGAGAAGGAAAGGATAACTTTTCTTAGCTACTCTTTGGCAGGAAGAACTGAGTCTCTCTTCAGTTCCCCAGCTCTTGTTTCCAAGATTCATCGAGTCAATATTTCTAGCGATGCACAATTAGGAACATGCCATACGTTTGCATTATTAGCTTTATATAAAGTGAAATATACTGATGATTGAAAAGCGTCAGAATGATGGTCCAGGAATCAGAAAGGTGTAAACAGGCAGCAGGAATGCAAGCGTACACAGCACTGTACAGACACATGTAGAAGACAGTCCCTACTCATCGGAGCTTACAATCTAGTCAAGACAGACAACAGCTGAGGACAAGGGTAGACTTAGGAGAATTGTAAGAGAATACGAAGGAGACTAAGCGGATCAGGACCCAAAAGCGGTTTCGAAGAGGTGAGGTTTCAGCCTGGATTTAAAAAGAGCCAGAGATGAAGCCTGATGCACAGACTTGGGTAGTTTGTTCCAGGCATAAGGAGCAGTAAGGTCGAAGGATCAAAGTCTGGAGTTAGCAGTAGAAGAGACGGGCACAGACAGAAGTGATTTGCCAGAAGAGTGGAGTTCCCAAGGAGGGGTGTAGGGAGAGATACGAGAGGAAAGGTAGTGAGGAGCAGCAGAGTGAAGGCGCTTATAGGTCAGCAGGAGAAGTATGAATTGGATATGGAGACAGATAGGGAGCCAATGAAGCGCCTTGAGAAGAGGGGCAATATGAGCATATAGAGGCTGGCGGAAGATTAGCAATGCAACTGAGATTTGAGCAGATTGAAGGGGAGAGAGATGATTCAGAGGGAGACCAGCAAGGAGGCGGTTGCAATAGTCTAGATGGGAGGTGACTGAAGAGTGGTTAAGTGTCTTAGCAATGAAAGGAAGGGGTGAATTTGGTGATGTTATAGAGAAAGAAATGATAGGTTTACTTATCAGTTGGTTATGTGTGGAGAAGGAGAGGGAGGAGTCAAAGATGACCCCCACGGTTATGAGCAGAGGAAACAGGGAGGAGTAGAGCATTGTCCACAGAGATTGAGAAAGGAGGAAGGCGGGAAGTGGGAGGTGGGTTTAGGGGGAAAAATAAGAAGTTTGGTTTTGGCTATGTTCAGTTTCAAATGGTGGTGAGATATCCAGGGTGCAATGTCAGATAGGCAGGCAGAGATCCAGGCCTGGATTGCCGGAGAGATTTCAGGTGTAGAGAGGTAGATCTGAGAATCTTCAGCATAAAGATGGTACTGAAAACCAAGAGAGAAGATGAGTGCACCAAGGGACTGGGTATAGAGAGAGAAAAGGAGTGGACCCAAGACAGACTCATGGGGTACACCAACTGAAAGCGGGATAGCAGCAGAAGAGGATTCACCAGAACAAACACTGAAAGAGCGATGGGAGAGATAAGAGGAGAACCAGGATAGTACAGAGCTCGTAAAACCAAGAGAGGACAAGGTATCGAGGAGAAGATGGTGGTCAACAGTGTCAAAAGCAGCAGAAAGGTCAAGAAGGATGAGGACCGAGTAAAGACCCTTGGATTTTGCTAGGAACAGGTTGCTGAAGACTTTAGCAAGAGCCATTTCAGTAGAATGTAAAGGACAAAAGCCAGATTGCAATGGATCCAGAAGGGCTTGAGAGGAGAGAAAGTCAAGGCAATGGCGTTGAACTACACAGTCAAGTATAGTAGTTTAGAAATGAAGGGGAAGAGGGAGATGGGTCGATAATTAGAAGAACAGATAGGGTCTAGTGAGGGTTTCTTGAGGAGAGGTGTAAGCACAGCTTGCTTGAAGGCTGCAGCAACAGTTGCAGTGGAGAGCGATAGGTTGAGAATATGAGAGATGGAAGGGACAACGGTGGAGGAGACGGGACTTAGGAGACGGGTGGGAGTAGGATCAGAGGAGAAGGTAGTGAGTTTGGAGGAGGAAAGAAGATGTGAGGTTTCCATCTCAAAGATCTTTAAAAAGGAAGAAAGGGTGGCAGAGGCTATGGGGAAGAGTTGGGAGTGAACAGGGGGAAGAGGGGATGGGGTGGACCTCATGGGGAATTTAAGTGTAATCTTGTGGACTTTGTCGTGGAAATAAACAAGGCAGAGGAGGAGCAAGAGACAGACAGCTGAAGATAGGAGGGATCTGAACAATATTACAAAAACATATAGACGAGGTAAAAAGCACACTAACAATGATAAAATAAATATATATCTTTATATAGACAGGTTCAGGACTCAAAGCAAACTGTTCAATGTCTGCCCCAAGCCAGGAGCGGCAGTGCAACTGCACACACTCACACACAGACACACACACGCTACCTCACCACAAAACAGTTACAGCATGGACAGCACCAGGGCAAGCTTGTGTCACAGTCACACACACTCTGCCCCACCACGGAACTGCTGCTTTCTTTCTACCCTGCTGCCCCACATGCCGGGAACAGACGACCTTAGTCAGCAGGCCGGGCTCCACCTCTGATCCTCTTCAATCTAGCTAAAAACTCATCTCTTCAAGGCTGCTTCTGGATTCTGACCCCTTAGTCCCCTGACTATCCCCATGCGCATTTTGATCATTTCCCTTAAGAATTCTGCAGTCCCCTGCTTTGTTTATCTGTCTTGTAAGCTCTCTGGAGCAGGGACAGTCTTTTATGTGCATATGCCTTCTAGTACTATGGAAATGGTAAGCAGTCGGAGTCATAAGTACAGCAGAGGCTTCACTCACACACAAACACACTCAAACACACACACACTGTCATTCTTAAATAGATACAGGTTCTGAGTAGGTAAATATGATATAAATGAAGTCATGTCACCTGCTAGGCTCACAAAGTCTCGCTGAGGTTGCAGCAGCTGGTACCTGGACAGCAATGAAGATTTACAGTGACGAGGGGGCGGTGCCGTCATCTACTTCCTCATAATTTACTTGTTGCCTGAGATCCTCACTGCAAAATCATTTATAGCAACATCAGACCACTACTTTTCAGGAAGTTTCTGCTTCTTCACTCTGTGCAAAAACTCTGCTATCAAAGTGTACAAAAAAATGAGAAGTCAAATTACATGCAGAAAGATCAGAAGGAAATACGTCTCTGTACGGATGACATAAGGATCTGTAGCAATGTGAACACCCATAAGAATATAAGATATGCCATACTGGGTAAAACCGACGTCCATCAAGCCCAGTATCCTGTTTCCAACAGTGCCAATCCAGGTCCCAAGTACCTGACAGGTCCCCAAAAAGGTACACAGGTTCCACTATGCTTATCCCAAGGTAAGCACTGGATTTCCCTGCTCTTCTTTAATAATGGACTTTTCCTCCAGGAACGTGTCCAAACATTTTTAAACCCAGCTACACTAACAGCTTTTACTACATCCTCCAGTAATGAAATCCAGAGTTTGATTTCGCATTGCATGAAAAAATATTTTCTCTTAGTAGTCCTAATGTACCTTAATTTGAGTGTCCCCTAATCCTCTGACAGAGTGGACAACATGAGGAAAGATCTACAAAAGCTGTAAAAATGGTCCGAAGCTTGGCAGTTAAGATTTAGTGTGAAGAAGTGCAGAGTCATGCACTTGGGATGCAGAAATCCAAGGGAATTGTATGTGATAGGGGATGAGAGGTTGGTGTGCATGGACCAGGAGAAGGACCTCGGAGTGATTGTTTCTGAGGATCTCAAGGTGGCGAAACAGTGTGACAAGGTGGTGGCAAAAGTCAGAAGGATGCTGGGCTGCATACATAGAGGAATTACCAGCAGAAAGGAAGAGGTACTAATGCCACTGTACAAGTCGCTGGTGAGGCCTCACTTGGAATATTGTGTTCAGTTTTGGAGACCATATCTTACAGAGAATATATAAAGACTTGAAACGATATAGAAGGCGGCGACCAAAATGATTTGGAGCCTGTACCAGAAGATGTATGAGAAGAGACTTGAAGACCCTAGAGAAGAGGAGGATAAACACAGGGGGGCTCTTAAGAGCAAGACAATGGAAACCAAGTATTGGGGTAACCTGCATAGAGGGATGCTTCGGCCCAAAACAGCAGCAAAATGATTTTTTTGTATTATTGAGAAGGGTAACCTGCTCCGGATGGCAGTTATAGCTCTAAACCCAGGTATAAAGAATAAGCTTCATGGAGTGGCAGTTACAACCCTGATCACCTTACCAAGCAGCTCGATGGGTCATGTGGATCGTTATCTGACATCATCTACTATGCAAATTACTAACAGGACTTTTGCGCCTCGTTATTCCCTACGGGTGTTTGGATATTGCTGGGGGGAAAGGGCCAGGATCAGTCTCTGCTTGGCTACGGGATGCTGACCGATATAGCTACTGTATATATTATTTCCGAAACACTCAGACGTCTCCTAGCAGACATTGTAGAAAGAGCCCAGAACTCATTCAGCTGCACTTGGAACAGACTTTCCGAGTCAGTGCATCAGGCCCCATCTCTGGTCCTGTTCAAATCCAGGCTAAAAGCTCACTTCTTGAAGGCTGCTTTTGGATCCTGACCCTTTACTCTCTTGTTTGTCATCCACGGGTGTTAGAACTATCTCTTGTCCCCTGCTTGTTGTGTTAATCTTGCTTAGATTGTAAGCTCTATGGAACGGGGTCTGTCTCTCATGTGTATATGTAGAGTAGTGCGTATGCTTTGTAGCACTATATAAATGATCAAGTAGGTAGCGGTAGCTCTTTAAAGCACAAGCAACTGTTTATCTGAAATGTGGCCGGGGTCCCTGTTTAGACCAAAAGGTACATAACCGCTGAGTTTCGTCCTAATGAAGGAAGGCAAATGCTAGGTTTCAGGTACATATGTTTCTCAAGATTTATGCTCTCCTGGGACCCCGCTGCTCATTCTCACTTCCCTTATATACTATTTTGACTTCTTCCTCTTTCTACCTTTTCTTTCTTTGTCCCTATCTCTTGTTTTCTGTTTATTGATGCTTAAAAAATTTATTGTGCTAAAAAAAAAAAAAAAGTTTTAAAATCAAATTCAGATGTTAGGTCAAAGTAAATCATTAAGATTCTGCTGCCGCTTCTATCTTTTTCTGTTCTGTTTTCTTTCTTTTGTTTTAGGATGAGATGTTTGTGCATCTATTGCTCCTGCTTTGATGTTTGAGCTGATTAACTCTAAGTAACTCGGGGCATGCAGCTCGGCTGATCAGCAACAGGACCCTTCCTCGTGCAGGTTTCACACTGAAACATATACAGTGGAGTATTGGTGCAGTACAGACCGCTGAAGACTGAGTCTTGAAAAAGGAGACTTTTGATATCAAGAGGCAGGGGTTTATAAGCTCTCGAGCTTTGTGGTAGAATCCCACATCACAGGGTGTGAAGTTCAACAGAAAAGGGAACATCTCAGACCGAAAACAAAACACAGAATTCCAAGAGAGATCAAAACCACTAAAGCAAATGGAAACGCCAAGATTTATGATCTCTTATCTCTCTATGTCTCTCTGTTGGCTCACTACTTCCTCTTTTCTCCTTTTTCTTCAAGCTCAGTCAAACTACAGCTGGGATTCTGGTTCCATGAGCTTTTATTTGCATCTAACTGAGAATTACACCCCCCCCTCCCCTAGTATACTAGGCCCAATCTTCCACAATTCTTATTTTGATCATAGCAGCAATGGTCTTGAGGCCAGGAACCGTGTACTAGGACTCCTTCCAGAAGCCTGTACCATGGGATAGAGGTCCAGCCACCAGGGAGCATCTTTGATAATTGCCATAACTCCCCCCTCCACCTCAACTTGTGAACTCTTCTTCTATTGCATTGCCCATCTCTAAAATTATTTTCTGAGTGGCAGAAGGTTCAAACACAGCTTCGTTGGCTATAAACAAAAGGCGATATAAAAGGTGCTGCAATATACATAAAACATAACTTCATTAAAAAATCACCCACAAAAGACATTTTTTTGTTTAAATTTTTTACAATTCATCTTTAAACTTACAGTTGTATATTCTCAGCAGTGAAGTAGAAAAAAAATTGAAAAAAGTGAAAAAAAGGGGAAAAACCCTCAAAAACGTCCTCAGAAACACCGGGATCATAAAGGCCAACTTAATGAAGCCTAGGGCCCTCATCTTCATAGATCAGAAAAAAACCTTCATAGCCATCACACAGTGTATTATCTACTTAAAATCCATTACCACGCTTGTAAAAAAGACTTATCTCAAGAGCGTTTCGCAGGGTTCCAGTCAATGATTGTACACTCAACATGGCCATGTTTCGCAAACGTGCTTCATTAGGAGTGTGTATATAAGCTCCAAAGTAACAATGTTGTTCGCTTATTGAAACTTGATGAATTAATCACAGCACAAAACACTAAGTAGCTCTTGAACTTGAAGTCAAGAGAAATTGAATCTTCAAACGTGGTAATGGATTTTTAAATAAATCATACACTGTGTGATGACTATGAAAGGGTTTTTCTGAGCTATGAGGAAGAATTCCCTCTTTATTAAGTTGGCCTTTATAATCCTGACGGGACATTTCTGAGGTCTTTTCCCCTTTTTCACTTTTTTCTATATTTCTACTTTACTGCTGAGAATATCCAGCTATAAGTTTAAAGATGTATTATAAAATATTTAAACAAAATAAAATTCTTTTGTGATTTTTTATGAATGTATGTATTGATTGTCACCTGGATTTGCTTTTTTATGGTAGTTATTTATACTATAAACATAAACCATTAAGAACATGAGATATACCATACTGGGTCAGACCAAGAGTCCATCAAGCCCAGTATTCTGTGTCCAACAGTGGCCACTTCAGGTCACAAGTATCTGTCAGGTTTCCAAAAGGTACACAGGTTTCATGCAGCTTGTCTAGTGGGTAAGCAGTGCATTTCCCCAATCCTCTTTAATAATGGGTAATGGACTTTTCCTCTAGAAACTTGTCCAAACCTATTTAAAGTCCACCTACAATAACAGCTTTTACTACATCTTCTGCTAATGAATTCCCGAGTGTCATTATGCGGTGAGTGAAAAAATATTTTCTCTGATTAGTCTTAAATGTGCCACATTGAAGTTTCACTGCATGTCCCCTAGTCTTTCTACTTTTTGAAGGAGTAAACAACCAATCTATGTTTATCCGTTCCACTCCATTCATTATTTTATAGACCTCTATCATATCTCCCCTCAGCCGTCTCTTTCCAAGTTGAAGAGCTCTAACCTTTTAAGCCTCTCCTCATAGGGGTATCCTTCCAACCCCTTTACCATTTTGATGACTGTTCTCTATATCTTTTCTGCTATATCCTTTTTAAGATATGCTGACCAGAACTGCACACAATATTTAAGGTGCGGTCACACCACACAGTGATACAGAGGCATTATAACATCCTTTGTTTTATTCTCCGTTTCTCCGTATTTGCTTTCTTGACCGCCACTGCACACTGGATGGAGGGTTTTCTTGCTGTGGCTTTCTAATACTGCTCGGCCTGCTAAACCATAGATCTGACAGAGCTCTGTGTCTATCTGTGGGTTTCACACAGTGATAAACAGTAACAGAAGAAGGACTGGAGCCTGGGTCTGCAGATGCTACAGTTCTGTGCTCTCGGAATTAGGTTGTCATACAGTGAGTTTGTGGCAGTGGTGGGATTGGAACCTGAGTCTGCAGATGCTACAGTTCTGTGCTCTCGGAATCAGGTTGTCATACAGTGAGTTTGTGGCAGTAGTGGGATTGGATTCTAGATTTGCAGATGCTACAGTTCTGTGCTCTCGGAATTAGGTTGTCATACAGTGAGTTTGTGGCAGTAGTGGGATTGGAACCTGAGTCTGCAGATGCTACAGTTCTGTGCTCTCGGAATCAGGTTGTCATACAGTGAGTTTGTGGCAGTAGTGGGATTGGATTCTGGATTTGCAGATGCTACAGTTCTGTGCTCTCGGAATTAGGTTGTCATACAGTGAGTTTGTGGCAGTAGTGGGATTGGAACCTGAGTCTGCAGATGCTACAGTTCTGTGCTCTCGGAATTAGGTTGTCATACAGTGAGTTTGTGGCAGTAGTGGGATTGGAGCCTGGGTCTGCAGATGCTACAGTTCTGTGCTCTCGGAATTAGGTTGTCATACAGTGAGTTTGTGGCAGTGGTGGGATTGGAACCTGAGTCTGCAGGTTTCAAAGCTATATGCTCTGAGCACTAAGCTGTCACACAGTGAGGATGGCATAAATTAGGTCACCTGATGAGCTTGGGTTTGGCGAGAAGGGCTTTTAAGTCCTGTTCCTTTAAGTGAGGTGTTTGCACTGGTTTGGGAGTTTTTCTCAAGTACCACCTCGGCATTTCCTGCTTGAAAAGAGTAACCCAGAAAGAGGATGAAATACAAGTGAGAATGAAGCATTTTCAGGTCACCCAAATTGTTCATAGCCTGGGGAGAAGGGACACAAAATCAGTTCCGCCTTGATCCATGGGCATGAAGTGACAGATGGGGGGTGGGGGGGTTACATCTTATCCCATGGAGAAACTCCACCATGCAAGCACCGTCCCCTCCCCAGTGCTAATTTTATTTTTATTTATTTTATTTAAACTTTTTTTTATACCGTGTTTCTACAATTCAAAGTGGTATACATTGAAACAACTGATTAACAGGACCCTAAGGTGCACTGTTGTACAAGGAACTGGAACGGTATGACAATAGGGCATTATAACAAGGAGACGGTATACCGTATTTTCGCGCATATAGCGTGTGCGCTATACACTTTTTTACCTACCGCGCAACCCTCCTGCACGGTATTTGCGAGGGCGCGCTATACCTAAACTTTATTACAAGTAACCGATCCCAAAAAAGAGGCCTTACAAGAATATATTGGTTTAAAAATATATTTAATTAATTTTCATCATCCGATTCCATAAAACCTTCGAAATCACTCCCCTCATCAACATCATCATTGAAATAATTTAAAACCGTCTGGAGACGCTCTTCCGTAACATATGCACTTTCATCGTCACTCCTTTCGACATTTTCATCATCATCTTCGTCATCACTGCGCACCCGATCCTCGTTCTTATAAACAATGCCGGCTTTTCGGAATCCATTTCTGATGGTTTCCGGGGATATTTTGTCCCAAGCAGAACACAACCAATTGCAGATTTCCGTTAATGTAGCCCTCTTTAATCGTCCCGATGGAGTGAATTCCGGGCATGATGACTGGATTATCATAGAAGAGATCGCAAAGTTTTTATGTAAGGTATAATGGAACCGAGGGCCTTTTATACACCTCACAGTGCAGTCGACACATGCGCGTTATACGCGCGTGCGCATTATGTGAGAAATTCAATGCAGGACTGGCCAAAAATTGCGCTTTATATGTGGGTGCGCGTTACATGCGTGAAAATACGGTAACTACCTAACATTAGGTGCATTAACTTTGAACTATTTACACTGTTGTCTTACTCACTATTGAGTTATTGATGTAGTGTATGTTTTTGGTTGGAGGATTTAGGTGGTAAGAATTATGGTGGATGAGTCTCTAGGTCTAAGAATATGTTGTATTCTTTGAAGAGGTGTGTTTTTAATTTCTTTCTGAGAGTCCTGTTAACGTGGATGGTAATTTATTCCATAAGGATGGGGAGTAGAAGGTGAATGTTCCACTGTATGTAGACTGGTTGTTCTTTGTCGTCTGCTACGGGATGGCAAGTGGGTTAAGGGTGGAGTTCCTTCATAGTCTTCTGTTCTCTGGGTTTGAGATGAAGGACTGGAGACATGTGGCTGGTTCTTTGTGAAGTATTTTGGACAAGGGACTTTACTGGTTTTTACCATGGGAATTTGAAACCATTATTTATTTATTTTATTTATTTATTTTTTATACTGTGCTCTGTAGAATCAGTGCAGTTTACATGTATACTAACAGGTTCTTTTTATTCCCTTGTCCCCAAAGGGCTCACAATCTAAGCGTACCTGAGGCAATGGAGGACTAAGTGGCTTGCCCAAAGCCACAAGGAGTGGCTATGGGACTAGAGACCCCAGCCCCTCTGGCCTGAGGTTGCTTGTCCCCATGTGGGAATTGAACCCCTGGCCTTCTGGCCTGAGGTAACCTGTCCTAACCACTGAGCCACTCCTCCCTGCCATTAGGATGCAGAGTTGCCCAGTTCTGGGAGTGAGATTTTATGCCAGTCCTGAACTTCTGACATTGAACTGCGGCACATGAACAACAAGTACCGCGCTGCATTTCAATGCAAATGTTAAACCAGAAATGGCAAAAAATGTCACTCCTGGAACTGGGCAATGTGGCAACTCTGAGCATGACATCTCATGGCATATAAGATAGGCTGATTCCACTTTAATGGTAGTTAGATAACAGGAGAAACGGGAAAGGGAAATGAGATAATATCCTGAGCTGAAGACGAAGGCTTTAATTTTTAAAAGCTAGTGCAATAAAGATCTTTATCTTTATTTAAACGTATTATACCGCCTTGACTCGTAATTGATTGGCAACTCTCTCACAACCCATTTGGGACGACTTACTTCCAACCCACCAGCAGATGGCTATTGGCTCTTTTTTTGGTGGGGGGGAGGGGGCACTGTTAGTTCATTCACAGCTCATTAAATTCAGGAATTGTCACCTGGCCAGAAATGGTCCAGAGGAAGGCCAAATTCCACGTGATTGATGTTCGATTAGGCCAAACTAAGAATGACCCCTAAAGACGTAGAGCTGTATGTGTGGTCTTGAGGACTCTTCCCTATGTTCTAGTCGATGAATCTTCCCTCTCCTGTTGTATGGGAGCACTGCCAACCCTCCTCCCTCTCCACAGACTAAGCATGAGGTGGTCTCCTCTCTGGTAGACCCTCCTACCCCCTCGCTCCCCCAGCAAATTCAGGACTTCCTCTATCATGCTGCTGACCTAAATAAACCAGCAGCTACTGACAGTTGTGGAAACTCCTGAAAGCTAGTGATACAAAAGAGGTCAAGCTGGGGAGGGCCTTTGCCATCTTCTGAGGCAAACGTTAACCTAGATTGGCTCGTATGTGTGTTTAAAAGGAGACCTGCTCTTTACTCAGGCTGAAATCCAGATCTGTGTAGTTCTGAAGAAGACCTGCCATTTTCTCAGGCTGGAAGTAGCACACCGATGGATAATCGTATAATGCTTTTTCCAGGTGTAAAGCCCATTTCAGCACAGAAAACAGCTGCAATAAAGTTGCATGGCCACTAACGTTCATAAAAATTCTGGGGGCGGCATTTTCAGGGGTGACAACCAGCACTGCTAAATCGGCTAGCCATCACCACTTCAGATTAAGCCTGGATATCAGTGCCAGGGCATATCTGGCGACTGGCACTGAATACTTGGTTTGAGCGAATTGCTCTTTTGCAATCCGGTTAGCGGAAATAGTCAGCCAGTAAGCTTACTGAGCTGGTCCTTCTCTGCCCCCCAGAATGCCCCTTCATTAACTGGTTAGCGACAGGATGTTTAAAGCACTTTGGGGGAGGATATTCAGGTCTGCAAAGCGCACAAATCCCTTTGAATATGCCCCTTTGATGTGCACAAAAAGTATGTACCTGTGATTGTGTCTGATGATCTTAAAGTAGCTAAACAGTTAGAAAAGGCAACAGCAAAAGCCAGAAGGATGCTTGGGTGCATCGGGAGAGGAATGGTCAGGAGGAGAAAGGAAGTCATAGTGCCTCTGTATAAGTCTCTGGTGCGACCTCATTTTGGAGTATTGTGTGCAATTTATTTATTTATTTTATTTATAAGAAATGTGGTTTACAGTTAAACAAGCTTTGAATAATACAAAAAAACGGTACATATTCAATTACATGGAACTGGAGACCGCATCTTCAAAAGGATAAAAGCAGATTGGAGTCGGTGCAGAGGGTGGCTACCAAAATGATTAGTGGTCTTCATTATAAATATATGGGGACAGACTTAAAGAACTCAATTTGTACACCTTAGAGGAAAGGCGGGATAGGGGTGATATGATTGAAACGTTGAAATACCTCCATGGCATAAATGCACAGGAGGAGAGCCTCTTTCGATTGAAAGCAAGCTCTGCTACGAGGGGACATAGGATGAAGGTGAAAGGGGATAGGCTCAGGAGTAAAATGCAGAAATATTTCTTTATGGAAAGAGTGGTGGATCCGTAGAATAGTCTCCCAGTGGAGGTAGTAGAGACGAGCACAATATCTGAATTCAAGAAAGCATGGGACAAACACAGAGGATCGCTAAAGGATAAAAAGGGGCTATAATAGTTGGTATGGAAGGGCAGACTAGAAAGGCCATGTGGTCTTTTTCTGCCGTCATGTTTCTCTGTTTCTGCGATTGGTGAGTGCCCTTCCAGGGGTATAGCTTGGACAGAGCTGGAGCGGAGTTATAATGAATGCATGCATTTTAGGAAAACACAGGAACATGCCTACATATACAAATAAATAGACAATTTTGGGGGGAGCAGATGTAATCCAGAAATCCCTTGATTTCCTTGGCAGTTGCCTGCAGCCCGCTCTGTGAATCCCCATTCACTCTTTTATAATCAGTCATTTGGGCTACCATAATTCCTTGCTTCATGGGCTGAAATGTTCACAATTCAGGTGCTTGCAAATGATTCAGAACACCTACTGTCTGGGGCTAAAAAATATGACCCTGTCACCCCCGGGGCCGATCTGAGGGGGTGCTGAGGAAGGCAGGGCCATGTGCAAAGAACACAACAGCTCAATAGGAGAGCCAGCCCTGGTCACCCCCCTTCTTGGAAAAGAGCCCTGGCTCCCTGTGAGATACAAGATTTCCTTCAAAATCAGGCCTGCCGGCCACTGATTCCACATTTCCCCGCACAAACACTTCCCTCCTCTCGGCACAATTTATTAGTGATGCTGTCCCATTGGGATATTCACCTTGCCAGAACATGGCACACTTGCTTCAGGGCGTTGCCTCCCCCCCACCTCCCCACCAGACATTAGACTTGAGTCTTCCTTTAAGCATTCGTTAGAAATATATTTCTTTACTCAGAACTTCCCTGATTACTGCTGTTGTTAGCTCTCCCCTGTTGGCAGGTTGGGGACGTCCTGTTGGGCATGGGTTTCCTTAGCACTTTGACTTACACTGTAACCTTGACCTCCTTATGGTGCTCTCTCTGGGGCAATTTCTCCAAATGAATTCGTTTTGCGCATAACATGACAGCCATGAGACTCACTTCTAAGCCAGGGTATGTGGCGAATGTTCTCAGTCTCTCAAATTTACTGCTAAAGCTCGGTGTAGTACTTCCTAAAGAGATTCTCCTGCTGGAGTTCATAAGAGGCAACAGGTATGGGTAGTTTGTCAAGATGTGTTTGGAAATTCTTCGTTATCAGGCCTGTGGCTCCCAATACAATGGGAAATATTTCTCTATCTTTCTGCCACATTTTCTTGGTCTCCGACTCCATTTCTTAATACTTCAAGATCTTCTCCCTCTCCGCACGATTCACAGAATAATCACTCGGTACCGACACTTCTATTATCAATGCTGATCTGGTGTTTTTCTCCTTTACCACAATGCCGGGTTTCCTCGCATACAGTTTCTTATCTGTCGGAATGGGAATGCCCCATTTATTGTAACTTCTCCATGCTGGTAGTTCCCTCTCTCTCTGTTCACCTGTGTTGTTTGTCCCCATACTTGTGCTGTATTGTGTTGAGTCAGTTTCCCAGACGTTTTGCGATATATCAGATTAATAGATAGATAGGTAACTTTGTGTGCTATTGGGGCTCAATCTAGGAGCCTATTTGATAAAGGCTGATAGGGGCCTGTGACATCCTTATAAAATAGGCTTAAAACAGGCACCTTTATGCAGGGCCAGCCCAAAGATTTCTGCCGCCCTAGGCAGACTCTCCATGCCACCCCACGAGGACTGTGGCACCCCTCCCCCCAGCATCCATCATCTCACA
Organism: Ichthyophis bannanicus; assembly: GCA_033557465.1. Lineage (NCBI taxonomy): Eukaryota > Metazoa > Chordata > Amphibia > Gymnophiona > Ichthyophiidae > Ichthyophis > Ichthyophis bannanicus. Next base: position 78,918,489 of record CM066051.1, on the reverse strand, counting down.
TGGGGGAGGGGGAGCAGCATGGCAATCCCTCCACTGTGTCGGCTTTAAAATAAGCGCGTCAGCGTGGGAACTTTAAGGTCTGGTGCAGCAGAGGGATCGCCGTGCTGCCCCCCTCCCCCAGGCGAAAATATGGATGCTAGGGGGAGGGAGTGGAATAGCAGGCTGGGCAGCACTGAATTCCTGCTTTGTTGGGGACCGATGCCACCGACTGGGGCCTGGTTCACCTAATGGGTGAGACAGCCTTGCCTTTATGGACTTCTCACAAAGGCAACCCTGTTAAAAAAACAGGCCTGAAAAGCGCAACAATTTCTTTCCATTTTTCCATTGTTTTTCAATGGATTTTTTTTCTGATCCAACAGTCAGAGGACGCTTAGGGCCCTGTTTACTAAGCATTTTCCCAAATGGGAACATCCTTCAGTAAACAGGCCCTTAATACCCTAGTGGGAACCAGAGACTTTCTATAAAACATGGGATCCCTTCAAGGCTCAGGCCTTCCTTCTGATGCATAATTTCAGTAGAATTACATCCTGGACGTATCTGCTGGGCAGGGCCGGCCCAACCATTAGGCAAGACTAGGCAGTTGCTTAGGGTGGCGGCTTCTGAGAGGTGGCAAAAGGCCACTGCAGTCAAGCGAAACAATAGATCCTGACAGCCAGACAAACTCAAAGACCCATTAGCAAATTATTTTTCCTGCAGAAAGCAGGCAGACACATACATATATTCACAGCAAAGTTTAATTCTTAAAAGTGGATGATGTCCAGTTCTGCATTTTTACAGGATCGTTGTAGAAGGGTTGGTGTCGGGATGACTATGATTGTTGGGAGCGAGCGATAAGGCTAAAGGTTTGTCTAGGGACCCCAATATCCCTGCATTGGCCCTGCCGCTAGAGACTTCCCTGCCATCCTTGGTGTCCAGTCTTTCTCAGTTTGTTATCCTGGCCTAATCTTGCATCTGAGGGTGGTGTGGACCTTGCTGTGGGTGCTGGATGTCTGTGGCGTCTATGGGGCTGCGTGTTCACGCTGGAGATGATGATGAGATACGAAGCAAGACAGATGAGGACCAGCAGGAGGCAGATGCGGGTGATCTGCAGGGCCGTGTGGAAGAGGTCGAAGTCTGAGGCCTTCGTTTCTTCTCTCCCTGCAGATGAGGTGGGGGTTTGGGTGGGAAATAAAGAGAGACATCATAAGACAGACCTCAAATAGATGTACTTATGCCTGATGCAGGTGTAGGTGTGTTTTAAGGGAGGAGTTCGGGAGAATCATGGGCAGAGTCACGAAGTATAAATATGCACCTATGTGCATACATCAACCATGTACATTTATATTTGTGGTCAACATGATTGGCACCCCTGCAGTTCAACCCCTTAATGACCATTATCTCCTAAAAAAAAGGTGGCCAGTGAAATGGCTTTGGACTATATAGGCACAGATATCTGATACTTAAAAGAATCAAATAAAACAAGACCAATTAGTGAACTTCAAATCATCCCCTTTGCAAAAATTACATGCGAAAGTCTTATGGAGCTGGTAACCAAACTCTTGAGCTTGTAATAACTATGTATGAGACTTCACAACACCTCCATTCTCCATGTAAGATTCCAGGTGTTGCCCCAACAAGAGTCGTTTGACAATCTGTTATTTTACTCCTCACCAAGCTCCACACATTGAGACACTGTTGAAAAATTCACTCTGAAATAACGCGATATACGCTGCTATTAATGTAGTCAGGAAAAACAGGGGATTAGGTAGTCTTTTTTTGTGTAGCATATCGGACATGATTATTGGCATCCTTATAAACAATTCAAATCAGTTCAAAGAGAAGAACCACATTCCCATTGCAGTAAAATTAGACACATTTGTGAGCAAATGTCAGTACTTACATGATTTGAATCAACCAATGAATGATGGCTTTAATGTTTAAAATGCCCACATTCACTCCCTGTTCCATTTTCACAATGGTGAAGACAAGAGAGCTGCCTGAGACTGTCAGAAAACCCATTATCACCAAACAAACTTCAAAAGGGTACAAGACCATCTCCAAAGACCTTGGGATTCCTGTGTCTACAGTTCGCAATGTTAATAAGAAGTTTTCTGCTCGTGGAACTGTCAGGAACCTCCCAGGATGTGGTGGGAAGAGGAAAATGAATCCAAGAAGTCTTTGAAGGTTAGTGCAAACTGTTGGAAAAACACTACGTACAACATCCAAACAGCTTAAGGATGACCTGGAGCAATCTGAAGTGGTGGTTTCAACCCTCACCATACGCCATGCACTAAACAAAGAAGGACTTCATGGGCGAAGGCCAAGGAGGACCCCACTGCTCAAAGACAGACATAAAAAGGCAGGTCTGATCTTTGTCAAACCCATCTTGAGAAACCACAGTTCTTCTGGGAAAATGTTCTGTGGACAGATGAAAGAAAACTTGAGCTCTTTGGCAATGCAGACCAGCGATACATTTACAGGTGAAGACATGAAGCTGATATGGAAAAAAAACACTCTTCCTACAGTTAAACGTGGTGGAGATTCCATAATGTTTTGGGGCTGTTTTGCTGCCTCAGGAACTGGAGGCCTGGAACATATTAAAAGAATCATGAAGTCAGAGGACTACCAAGGTATTTTGGAGTGAAATATGTTACTAAGTGTCAGAAAGCTAGGTCTGGGTCGAAGGTCATGTGTCCTCCAGCAGAACAATTCCAAAACATACATCCAAAAGTATAGAAGAATGGTTAAAAAGGAACAAATGGACTGTTTTAAAATGGCCAGCAATGAGTCCTGATCTCAGTCCAATAGAGAATCTCTGGAAAGAGCTGAAATCTGCCACTGGTAAAAGGAGCCCTGGAAACATTCATGAGCTGAAACAAACCATAGCTGAAGAGTGGGAGCAGACAGATGTACGAAACTTATAGATGTCCACCAGGAAGAAAACAGCTGCCACAGAAAAAAGCAGAAAAACCAGTCCAAAGACGTGGGCAGGAAATAAAACTCACAACCTTTATTGATCTTTATTCAATAGAGGTGGCCAAAACCCAACACAGGCCGTGTTTCGTATGGTACTTCTTCAGGGGTGTGGCACACTATAAACTTAGGCAGTATAAACCACCACCAGCTGATTAACGTGATCAATAGGATCCTAAGCCATTTTCCATTTCATGCATGTATGAAAAACCAACTGATATAGAATCTAAAATGTGTATCCAGACAGAAACACCGTATCTGCGTGTAACAATCTCTGGCAACATATGCTTCAAACGAACAGACAATCTGTGTCGCACCGAACTTTCTTTGTAAAAGTATAGAAGAATGGTTAAAAAGGAACAAATGGACTGTTTTAAAATGGCCAGCAATGGGTCCTGATCTCAGTCCAATCGAGAAACTCTGGAAAGAGCTGAAATGTGCCACTGGTAAAAGGAGCCCTGGAAACATTCATGAGCTGAAACAAACCATAGCTGAAGAGTGGGAGCAGACAGATGTACGAAACTTATAGATGGCTACAGGAAACGTTTGGAGGTTGTTATCACTGCCAAGGGTTATGCAATGAAATATTAGTGAAGGGTGCCATTAAGTCTGTCCAGGTCACATTTTGTTTTTTTGTTTTGTTTTCTCAGAAATTACTACGTCTAAGTTGCCCAGACATCATTTTTTTGTTGTATACCTTTGAACATACTATTAGAATATTATGACATACAGTTGGAATATTTCCAATTATTTCTCAAGATATTGTACACAACCTACCTGAAATGCAAGGGTGCCAGTAATGTTGACCACAACTGTACATGGCTGCCAAGCTGATAGAAATGCGTGTAGCCTCTTTGCTGCTGTGCTTTTGTGTTGGTGTTTTATAAAGACACATAAATGCCGGTGTATCTTTCTAGAATAAGCTTAACATAGGCACCCACTTGGCCTTCCAGCCTAGGTGACCTGTTGTAAAATTACCCTCCACATGCCGAATGTAGCTGTAGGCATTATCCCTGCCTACAGAGGGAGGAGTGGTCTAGTGGTTAGGACAAGGTATTTCAGGACGGAGGGCCAGGGGTTCAAGTCCCACCTGGGGACAGCAATCTCAGGCCGGAGGGACTGGGATTTCTAGTCCTATAGGTACTCCTTGTGGTCTTCGGCAAGCCACTTAACCCTCCATTGCCCATGTTCCCTGTAAGTATTAGTGTATGTGTCTCATATCCCTTCGTGTTAAATGTATCCCCCAATTGACCGCTTTGACCCGGTGAAAAGCAGGATATAAATATAAATAAATACAGACTTGACTGTCTCAACAGAAAGCAAGGACAGGGCACCTACTAGAGAGGTTTTCTTTTCTCTGGCGACAAGTGATGGGAGCAATATCTGTTATTCATGGTAAGAGAGAGAGATTGACAGATGAAGACAGTCAAAAGAGAGAGAGAGACTGCAAGAAAGAGAGAGTGAGACAGAGCTGGAGAAAGGGAGAGAAAGAGAAAGATGAGACAGAGATGGTGAGAGAGAGGAACGGAGAGAGACAGAAGTAAAGGGAGGGAGAGCTGAGACAGAGAGGGAAACTGACGCACACATGAAGATGGAGAGATTAAGAGACAGATCTAGAGCGAGAGAAGATGAGATCCCCTAATGAGGATGACAGGACTTCCCTAAACCTGTAGGCCAAGTGGTAAATAGTTTCTGACAGACAAAGGTTGCTTAGGCTTCCCGCACAGGGCTGAGAGGCAAAAAACTGTTTTCCTCCTATCTGTAGCCCCTATAGGGACCCATTGTGGAGTACTAGTGATGTCACAAATGGATTGCACGGGGATGTGGAGCTCTAGTGATGTCACAAATGGATTGCATGAGAATGTGGAGCTCTAGTGATGTCACAAATGGATTGCATGAGGGCATGGAATATTAGTGACTTCACAAGTGGATTACACAGAGATCTAGTGATGTTAGGATAGATTGCATGAGGGTACAGAGTATTAGCGACTTCAAGAGTGGACTGCATGGAGATGTAGTGATCTCAGGCGTGCATCAGTTATATCACGGTGTGGATCATAGTCTGCCAGAGAAAATTGTGCCATTCATTTGCATGATTCCTATGACTGGCCTCTCCCCTTGCAGACCCAAAAGAACTGGAAACTTACTTTGCACTTGCAGTATGGTTCCATTCCCGCTGAGCAATGGTCCCCCAAAGAAGTCAACTTGACAGAGATAGGACCCACTATCGCAGATGCTCACATCCTGGATCCGGAGGGAGAACACCGCGGAGTTTTCCGGTATCCCATCCTTGGGCAGCTCCTTCATCGAGACGCGTCCCTGGTAGATGGATGAGGATTCAGAGACAGAAACCCTCTCTGGGCCCTTGAAGAAGATGACCTGTGCCAGCAGTTGACCATTGCTAGCATAGAACATGCACTGAAGCTCCACCGTGTCCCCCTCCACAGCATTCAGCACCAGAGGGCGCTGCTGTACCATTCGTTGGGTCCCAGGGGCATCGGCCACTGGGAGGACAAAGAAGAGAGGAAAGAATGAGGGTCATTGAGGAGAGACCATCAAAGAGGGAAATAGAAACAGTAAAGGAGAGAGAAAGAAACAGCTATGAAGAAGAGAGACAGGGAGATAGAGTGATAAAAACATTAGGGTAAGAGACAGACAAGGAATGAGCTGGGGAGGGAAGAATAATGGAGAGAGAAAGCCATTTGAGAATAGAAGCTGGGAAGGTGGGGCAGTGGGAGACAGAGAGAGAGAGAGATGGAGAGAGAAGAAGGAACCTCGGGTGAGAGGATGGATGGACAGATGGACCAACCACACAAGGAAGAGGGTAAGGAAGGGAACAGATGATCTAGAATAGATTCAAGGAGAGACGGGGAGGGAAGATAAGCGAATAAAAGATGACGGACAGGTTACAGAAGAGAAGGGCAAACAGATCAAAGAGAGAGGGCTCCGTTCCCCTCTCTGAGAGCTTCAAACAAGCCACATCTCGCCCCAGGATCCACCGATATTCGGACAAAAGCAAGGGCTGGTGTTACCTTCAGACAGCACGAAGAAAAGAATGAGAAGGCTTCTCATATCTTCAGCTCTCTCCCTGCAAGGATCAGGGACCCAACCGATACCTCAACCACTTAGGGCTTAAGAAGTCCCCAAGGTTTCTTTATGAAAAGATCCAGTCCTAAACCTCAGTGGATCTGCACAAATGAACTGGTAACAGAGTTGATTTGATCAAGGTGTCACCATCAAAGGATGTCCCTCCCCTGAGGGGGGGGGGGGTTCACTCTCCACCTTCTGAGAAAGGAGACATAGCACTTTTGTGTCATGGGACCTGTGAAAGAAGGAGAGAGGAGAGCAGATGTTTTATCTTTAATATGACATGATAACGGTGTAACTTGTGTATGTGGGACAGAGAGGGGAGCGGCTGTTTTATCCTTAGTAGAAAGTGATACGGTGTAACTTGTGTATGGGGGGCAGAAAGAGGAGCAGCTGTTTTACCCTTAGTAGAAAGTGATACGGTGTAACTTGTGTATGGGAGACAGAGAGGGGAGCGGCTGCTTTACCCTTAGTAGAGAGTGATATGGGGTAACTTGTGTATGTGGGGCAGAGAGAGGAGCAGCTGCTTTACCCTTAGTAGAGAGTGATACGGTGTAACTTGTGTATGTGGGGCAGAGAGGGGAGCAGCTGTTTTTCCCTTAGTAGAGAGTGATACGGTGTAACTTGTGTATGGGAGACAGAGAGTGGAGCAGCTGCTTTACCCTTAGTAGAGAGTGATATGGGGTAACTTGTGTATGGGGGACAGAGAGAGGAGCAGCTGTTTTACCCTTAGTAGAAAGTGATACGGTGTAACTTGTGTATGGGAGACAGAGAGTGGAGCAGCTGCTTTACCCTTAGTAGAGAGTGATATGGGGTAACTTGTGTATGGGGGACAGAGAGAGGAGCAGCTATTTTACCCTTAGTAGAAAGTGATACGGTGTAACTTGTGTATGGGAGACAGAGAGGGGAGCAGCTGTTTTACCCTTAGTAGAGAGTGAAATGGTGTAACTTGTGTATGTGGGGCATAGAGTGGAGCAGCTGCTTTACCCTTAATAGTGATACGGTGTAACTTGTGTATGTGGGGCAGAGAGGGGAGCAGCTGTTTTTCCCTTAGTATTTATTTTTTTATTTAACAAACATTTATATCCCGCATCTTCCAGAGTTCAGTTGCGGTTTACAATAAAACAAAATCCACAAAGCAAGAGCTTTGTTTTACATCGAACATTATGTAACAATATACAATAAATTGGTTAACAGCATAGGCTAATACATAACAGCATGAAACTTGCTTTTAAACTATGTACAATAAACTATATACAGATAAACTATATACAGATACAAGTAGTGGTACTTTAGGGTTTAATCATAGCGTTTTTAGTTCAGTGGTTTTTCTGTTAAATTGTAAGATTTAGTATTTCTCAGTCAGGTGATTTTAGCCATTATCTGAGTAAATCAAGGGGTTATCTATGTTGATACAGTGTAACTTGTGTATGTGGGGCATAGAGTGGAGCAGCTGCTTTACCCTTAGTAGAGAGTGATACGGTGTAACTTGTGTATGGGAGACAGAGAGGGGAGCGGCTGCTTTACCCTTAGTAGAGAGTGATATGGGGTAACTTGTGTATGTGGGGCAGAGAGAGGAGCAGCTGCTTTACCCTTAGTAGAGAGTGATACGGTGTAACTTGTGTATGTGGGGCAGAGAGGGGAGCAGCTGTTTTTCCCTTAGTAGAGAGTGATACGGTGTAACTTGTGTATGGGAGACAGAGAGAGGAGCAGCTGTTTTACCCTTAGTAGAAAGTGATACGGTGTAACTTGTGTATGGGGGACAGAGAGAGGAGCAGCTGTTTTACCCTTAGTAGAGAGTGATACGGTGTAACGTGTGTATGGGGGACAGAGAGAGGAGCAGCTGTTTTACCCTTAGTAGAGAGTGATACGGTGTAACTTGTGTATGGGGGACAGAGAGAGGAGCAGCTGTTTTACCCTTAGTAGAAAGTGATACGGTGTAACTTGTGTATGGGGGACAGAGACAGGAGCAGCTGTTTTACCCTTAGTAGAGAGTGATACGGTGTAACTTGTGTATGTGGGGCATAGAGTGGAGCAGCTGCTTTACCCTTAGTAGAGAGTGATACGGTGTAACTTGTGTATGGGGGACAGAGACAGGAGCAGCTGTTTTACCCTTAGTAGAGAGTGATATGGTGTAACTTGTGTATGTGGGGCATAGAGTGGAGCAGCTGTTTTACCCTTAGTAGAGAGTGATACGGTGTAACGTGTGTATGGGGAACAGAAAGAGGAGCAGCTGTTTTACCCTTAGTAAAAAGTGATACGGTGTAACTTGTGTATGGGAGACAGAGAGGGGAGCAGCTGTTTTACCCTTAGTAGAGAGTGATATGGTGTAACTTGTGTATGTGGGGCATAGAGTGGAGCAGCTGCTTTACCCTTAGTAGAGAGTGATATGGTGTAACTTGTGTATGTGGGACAGAGAGGGGAGCAGCTGCTTTACCCTTAGTAGAGAGTGATATGGTGTAACTTGTGTATGTGGGGCATAGAGTGGAGCAGCTGCTTTACCCTTAGTAGAGAGTGATATGGGGTAACTTGTGTGTGTGGGACAGAGAGGGGAGCAGCTGGTTTACCCTTAGTAGAGAGTGATACGGCGTAACTTGTGTATGTGGGACAGATAGAGGAGTGGGTGTTTCATCCTTAACATAAAGTGTAAGTGTAACCTGTATACAGGGGACAGCACGGAAGGAGGCATATCCTTAATGTGAAGCAATACAGCTTACGTTGTGTATGTAGGAAAGTCGGGGGAAGCAAACATTTTATCCTTCATATAAAGTGTGATGGGGATAATAAGGGGACTGGGCATTTTATACTTAATATAAAACGATATAGCATCATTTGTGAATAGGAAAGGGCAAGGTCATCCCTGTCCCAAATACACAGTTTCAAAGGCTCCTCAGGCAGGGATGGTGTTTGCATTGGGGTCTCTTTGGGGGGAGGGGAATGCAGTGGTGTCTGCACATCCTGTGAGATTTTCTGCCTGTATTGTTCTGACTTTGCCCTTCTCAGAAATGGGCATCTCACCATGCGGGCAGACAAAAGACACAGTCTCTCTATGAGTGCTACACTTGGGTGGGTGGCAGAGTCTAATGCAAGACAGGAGAGGGCGACCCAACACCGGGGAGAAAATGCTTTTGGACAGGGGTTGGTGGTTAATAAAGACCATTTATCTACCACAGTCTTGGCACACCTGTTTATGTTTTGTTCCTGACGTTGCCTACAGGTGGTTGTGCTGTACTGTGGACTATTTTTCAGAACCATGCAAGCAGGTGCAAAGCTCACGAGTTTTTTCCCTTTCAGAATTCCCGCAGGAAAAAGCATCCACGGAAACCTGCTCCCGCTTCTTTCCTGGAAAGCAAAGCATATCATTTTAAAAATTCAAAACTCCAGGCGCTGATGCCTCCTTGACCAAACCCTGCTTTGGAGCATGCCTGCATGTGCGTCGTTCATCCTTCCATAATTTTACCCACATATCAGGGGTGCGATTTTCAGACTATTTACCTTCACAAATAGCTTTTGAAAAACAGCCTTCTCTGTGTGAATTTATAAAGCACTCAGAGACGAGTTTTGTATGAAAGGCTGTATCTACGTGTATGCAAGATAGACACTAGTCACAGTTCTAACAGTCAAGGCAGAGGGGACCGGCGGAGTTCAGTTTCCTGGGTTTCTGTGGGGTAGATTTCAGCCTCTCTGATTTTGTTTGGGGTGGTGGTCCCAGCTCCCCTGATTTTCTCTGAGGTGAGTTTCTTCCTGCCCTGCTTTTTTGGGGGGAAGTGAGGGTCTTGTTTCCCCTGGTTTACTCTGAATTGAGATATCTGGGGCAGGGGTCTTGTCTCCCCTGGTTTGGGATCTCTGGAGTGGGGGTCTTAGCTCCCCTGGTTTTCTCTAGGTTGGGATCGCAGTGGGTTGGGGTCTTGTCTCCCCTGATTTTCTCTGGGATGGAATTTGAGCTCTCCTAGTTTTCTCTGGGTTGAGATCTCTGGAGTGGGGGTCTTGATTTCTCTGGTTTTCAGGGTGGAGGTAGGTCTCAGCTCCTTCAATTTTTTTTTTGGGGGGGGGGGGTGGGGAGTGGTGATTAACATCCTTCTCCTCCTATGCTTTTCAGAATCATCTTTAGCTGATGACTTTCAGATTTACCTCTCTGAACCTGAAATCTCTCCCAGAATCCAGGCCCAAATTCAGCATCTGAAATTGAACTTGGCCAAGACAGAACTTATTACCTACCCCTTCTTTCTCTATTTCTATGAATAACACTACCATCCTCCTTGTTTCCTCAGCTTACAATCTTGAGGTCATTTTGACTCTTTTCTCTTTATTTATTTATTTATTTATTAGTTTTTCTATACCGCACTATTCGGAATCAGCGCGGTTTACAATGAACAGGTTTGTACAATGTGGAACAATCAGACATTGAACTTACATATAACAGGGAATTCCAACTTGGATAACAGGTGAACTTTATACACTATTTACTTAAAGAGGGTTGCATCATAGATGGATTTGTAGTACCAGCCCTGCAAGGGGTGGTTCTATGTTATTGAAAGTTAGATTAGAGATTAGTTCGGCGGCTATGGGATGAGGGACTGTTGGGTCGTGTGATGCTGTCTAGGTAATGTTGTCAGAGTTACAGAAGTGCTGTTGAAATAGGTAGTGTTTGACGGCCTTTCTGAATTGGGTGAGGTTGTTTATGGTCCGGATTTCTGCTGGGAGAGAATTCCAGCTGGAGGGTGCAAACAAGGCAAAGGCCCTTCTACTTGTTGATTTGTTACATTTAGTGATAGCTTTTGGGAGCAGAATGGTATTGTAGGACTTGGTTCTTCTTAATCTGTTGTCTGGGGTGGGTTGTATCAGGTCTGACAAGGTGGTTGAGGTGATTCTATGAACTGCTTTAAATGTCATGGTTAAGATCTTGAATGTGATCCGGTGTTGTATGGGGAGCCAGTGCAGGCTCTTCAGGATAGGGGTAATGTGGTCTCTACGAGCTGCTCCGTATAGGGTTCTTGCTGCGGTGTTCATAGCTAGCTGTAAAGGATTCGTCGAGCTTTTTGGGAGGCCAAGTAGGATAGAATTGGCGTAATCGAAGTGGGGCATTATGATGGCCTGGAAGACTGTTCGGAAGTCATTTGGTTCTAGGGTGTCCTTCAAGAGGCGTAGCGTTCGTATTTTATGATAGATTGTCCTGATGGTATTATCTATGTGGGCATGCATGTCAAGGCGCTGGTCCAAAGTTACGCCAAGATATCTGATCGTTGTCTTGGAGATGATGTCAGCGTTGCCCACCTTGATTGAAGGAGGGGGGGTGAATGAATGATCTCTTCCGATGAATAGGACGTCTGTTTTTTTTAGATTTATTCGGAGCATTTGAGTGCGTAACCAGTCAGAGACAGCATTAAAGCAGGAGGAGAGCTGGTCAAGATTTGGATGGTCAGTATCTATTGGGGTGAACATTAGTACATCGTCAGCGTATACTAGGCAGTTTATGTTAAATGACCGAATGAGGCTGCAGATGGGCTGCATGTAGACATTGAATAAGAGGGCTGAGAGGGATGACCCTTGTGGGACGCCTTTTTCTTGCTGGAAAGGTTCCGATAGAGAGAGGCCGGAGCGGACATGCTGCCATCTGTTACTCAGGTATGAGGCGCACCACGCTAGAGCATTGCCTCGGACTCCCTTCTCGGCAAGGCGGGATAGGAGTATTCTGTGGTCAACCGAGTCAAAGGCGGCTGCGATGTCCAGAAAGATGAGAGCAAAACCCTTTCTGATGTTATCGAGACCGATGGTAAGGGTGTTGAAGAGCGTAGTAAGTAGGGTGTCCACTCCATGAGATGATCTGAATCCGTGCTGAGAGTAATCGAGGGGAGCATTGTTTTCAATGTGATGGGTCAGTTGCTGTTATGACGCCATCTTTCTCTGCACACATCCAACATATAACTAAAATCTGTCATTTCTTTCTCTATAACATCAGCAAAATGTGTCCCTTCCTTTCTGAACACATTACCAAGACTCTTATCCACCTCCCATTTAGACTATTGCAACCTCACTGGTTCTCCCCCCTCCCCTGTGATCCACTCAGAACTCAGCTTCATGGCTAATTTTCTGCCAGGGTCGCTATGCTCACATAACCCCTTCCTCAAGTCACTTCACTGGCTCCCTATCTGTTTCTGCATTCAATTCAAACTTCTCCTACTGACCTACAAGTGCACCTCACTGCCTTTCCTCTCTTCTCACTCCCTGCACCCCTCCTCGGGAACTCCACTCTTCGGGCAAATTGCTTCTACCTATGCCCTTCTCTTCCACTGCCAACTCCAGACGTCATTCGTTCCAGCTTGCTGCTCCACATGGCTGGAATAAACTGCCTGAGTCAATGCATCAGGCTCCATCTATTCAAATTCAGGCTAAAAACCCACCTCTTTGAGGCTGTATTTGTATCCTGGCCCTTTATGCTCCTGTTTATCAACTCTACATGTTAAAACCAGGACTTCTTTTGAAGGGGATATGTGTTGGCATGGAATACCAGCACCTTTTTCATTGCCTGCTAAAACTGACACATAATCCTCCTGTATTAATAAAAGACCCTGCATATGCGTACCAAAACCTTTTTTGTTAGGAAAAATGCACTGGTTAAAAAACAATCTCTAGTCCTGTTTGTTGTGTTTGAGTTGCATGGATTGTAAACTTTATTGAGAAGGGACTGTCTCTTACAAGTATATTTACAGCATTGTGTATACCTTGGAGCGCTATACAAATAGTAGGAGCAGCACAAAGAGCATTGGGATTCAAGGACTTCTGCAGACACATGCAGTCCTGGCTTTAGCACCAAAGCCTTTATGACGCCATTTTGCAATATACTGTACAAATGATTGTTATTAATGATAATAATAACAGTGGTGATATGTTTCAGCTCAAACAGCTGGAAATTATAAACTGAGTTGGGAGAGCTATGTCTGTGCTTTTCATGGTGATATGGTGCCCTCTGCTGGCTGCATGTGGAATTCCTTCTGTTGTCTTCTATATGAAACCAGCAGAACTCAATAAGTTGTTTAAGGACAGCAATGCAAACCTTAAAATGTGCTCTAGAACATCAATAAATATTTTTTGTTTATCACGTATCATTTATTTATTTGATATACTGAAAATCCAATCAAAAACAGTATTGAAATCATAAAAAGGGGAAGATAATGACAAGACAAACAGAACAGAAAAAGGAAGCAAAATGAGAAAGTAGAAGTTATAATACTTAAGATACAAGAGACTCAAGGAAAACAAAAGCAAAACCTTGGAGAGGCCAGCAGACTGTAAAGGACAATGACACATGGCTACAGAAATCAAGTTACACATGTGAAAGGAATAACTGGGAAATGCAAATCACTAGACAGAACCAGCTGGTCTGTTACAGATCCCTGCACAGGAACTACAAGCTAGAAAAAATCTCTTATCCCAGTCACATGCAGAACACAGACCCATCTTCACCTAATACAGAATCAGGAACACAAAATGGAAATGGAAATATGCATAGAAAAACCCGAACTGGCAACCCAAAATAGCCAGACTGTGCATGCAGTGCAACAGCAGAGAAATAGAAGCAGAAAATACATTTCCTCCTGTACTGGGTAAAATACAAAAATATCACAGATGCACAATTCCCAGAGCTGAGAGAGAAAATCAAAGACTTCCCACAAAAGAATGAGCAGGAAAAATTGCTCTGATTCTGGGGGAAAAGGAGAAACAGCGGCTGGGGCAGCAAAATCTCTCATCTGCTGACCCCCAAAACCAGAACCGTGATCTGACCCCCAAGGTGGGATTGAGCAGCAGCAGGACCCTGGAATTGTTCTTGTCATTGTCATTTGTATACCCTCTATTTTTCCTTTTAATTTTAATCAGGCTTGAGATTTTTCCAGCTAACGTTGGGAGTTAGCTGCATAAATCTTCAGGACGGACATTCTGTCTCCTCCCCTCTCAGCAGCTACATTTTGTGAGTATATAGCACATGCAAAATGGATCTGCAAGAGAAGAGGCAAAGTTGGCAGCATTCCCAGGAGCCCTAAAGCTGTGCATCTGCCAAAGTTAAATGCATAAGTCTGGTCAGATTAGAAGGTTCTCCTCAATTTATTTGGATAATTTCCACAGAATATCCAAATAACTTTTTCACTCTCTGAATATCAACTCCTTTGTATATTACTTTAGCAACAGATGTAAAACTGGCTTGCCAATAGAGTTAACTAAGCCTAGTTAAAATACCCACCTTATTCACCTGTGGACAAATGATCCCTTCAGGAGCTGCCTCTCAGGCATTGCTGCAGTTTACACTCAGTTACTGCAGAGTGACACTGGAGCACAAAGCTTGGGATGCGTTTTCCACCCCCCAGTAGCTGATCTCTCTATGTATATACCATATTTTCGCGCATGTAACACGCACCCACATATAAAGCGCAATTTTCAGCCAGTCCTGCATTGAATTTCTCACATAATGCGCACGCGCGTAGAACGCACATGTGTCGAGTGCACTGTGAGGTGTATAAAAGGCCCTCGGTTCCATTATACCTTATATTAAAACTTTGCGATCTCTTCTATTATAATCCAGTCATCATGCCCGGAATTAACCGCAAGTCTTATACTGCAGACTTCAAGCTGAAAGTTGTGGCAAAAGCCGAAGAAACAAGCAACAGCAGCAGCAAGAGAATTTGATGTTGGTGAGTCATCTGTTCTCAACTGGAGAAAGGAGAAAACGGCGCTAGAGGAGATGAACCCGCGAAAACGTGCGCGTCGGGGTCCCAAAGAAAAGTGGCCAGAGCTAGAGAGTGACTTAAAAAAGTGGATTATGTCTAGAAGGGAGCAAAATCAAGCTGTCTCAACTATCGCAATTCAATTCAAAGCAAAACTGCGGGCCAATGAAAGAGGAATTTCACGTTTCCACGCTAGTTTCAACTGGATTTGCAAATTTATGAAGAGGAATGGTCTTTCCGTGTGAATAAGAACAACTGTAGGCCAGAGGATTCCAGATGACTGGGAACAAAAGATGAAGGATTTCGGCACATTTGTCAGCAAAGAAATTTCGGAGTTCGGCATTTCAGCAATGGATGTTATTAACATGGATGAGGTTCCTGTGTCTTTTGACATTCCACCAACCAGGACTGCAGCTGCTTCGGGTTCAAAAACTATCGCAATAACAACTGGACACGAGAGGGCTTGCTTCACTGTAGTCCTGGGTTGCACAGCGAGTGGGCTTAAATTGAAGCCGATGGTTATTTTCAAGCGAGTAACCATGCCCCGCGAAAAATTCCCACAAGGTATTGTTGTTCACTGTAACAAAAAGGGATGGATGGACTCTGAGGTCATGAAAATATGGAATGATTAATGTTATAGGGCCAGGCCTGGAGGTTTCTTTTCTAAAAGGTCTTTGTTGATCTTCGATTCCATGGCTGCCCATAAAGAAACAAATGTGCAAAATTATATTAATTCGACTGGTGCCCATATCGCAGTGATACCGGGTGGTCTTACTTGCAAGCTACAGCCGCTAGATATAGCTGTTAATCACCCGTTCAAAACGTTCATCAGACGAGAGTGGGATAATTGGATGCAGCGGGGAATTCATTAATTCACACCATCGGGACGATTAAAGAGGGCTACATTAACGGAAATCTGAAATTGGTTGTGTTCTGCTTGGGACAAAATAGCCCCGGAAACCATAAGAAATGGATTCCGAAAAGCCAGGATTGTTTATAAGAATGAGGATCGGGTGCGTAGTGATGACGAAGATGATGATGAAAATGTCGAAAGGAGTGACGATGAAAGTGCATATGTTACGGAAGAGCGTCTCCAGACGGTTTTAAATTATTTCAGTGATGATGTTGATGAGGGGAGTGATTTCGAAGGTTTTATGGAATCGGATGATGAAAATTAATTAAATATATTTGTAAACCATTATATTCTTGTAAGGCTTCTTTTATGGAATCTGTTCCTTGTAATAAAGTTTCGGTATAATGCGCCCTCGCAAATACCACACGAGAGGGTTGCGCGGTAGGTAACATGTATAGCGCACGCGGTTTATGCGCGAAAATACGGTATATGGTCTCTTTTGGGCTGACTTTCAAAACCTTTATTCAGATAGGCCATGGGGGTTATCCGGATAAGGACACAGATATTCAGAGGCATTACCGGACTAGTGCACCTGAATCTCTCCACAGACCATCCTGGCACTATCTGGTTAGTGCAGGGACAGTCCATGGGCAGAACTAGGTTAGTGTGGCCACTATCTGGATAATTGACGACCTTATCCGGATACTTTAGGTTGCCTGAAAAGCAGGCTTACATTTTGTCCGGCTACCATATCCAGACAGTGGTTGAAAATTGCAACCATCTGAATACACAATCCAGATATTCAGTGACGGCCGCGATCTGGATACTGTGCTTGAATTTTCGGAAACCCCCTTGGGGTTTGTCTGCGGGTGTGAAAGCCTCTGGGCCTTGCCTCCCGCCTCCGATCTTGCAGCAGTTTAACATAGATGAAAACAAACTGGGCCACGAGGCCTTCCCCAGATGCCTTTTTACCCCCCGTGTTAGGTAGATGAGTATAAATCCATGCTCTTAAGCCAACACCAACTCCCCCTGTCCCCATCTTTTCACCTGCCCTCTAAAAAGCAAAATATCCTCCATGTGAAAATAAAGGTCAACACCAAGTTGCATGTGAGACTGTTTTATTGAACTAACTCAGCATATGTGTGATAAACTTTCCGTTGCCCATCAGGACAGTGAAACTTCAGTAACTCAATGAACAGAGGACCATTCCAGAAAGCTCGCAACAGATAGCTTAGGTTAGTCCAATAAGCCTTCTTTCGTTTCTCCTGGGGCTGTTGGTAAGTCTTGCCATCCTGTAGACTGAGGACTGCATACTGTATCTCACTCTTGTTATCCATCTGTTAGCAAAATAACCAAGAACAAAAATTAAAACCATCTACTGCGGATGTGACAACCAAAGTCAGTTCCTTGTAAAGTCACTTTGTATAAACTTCTTCCTGGCTTTCCTCTCCTCTCAAACACCTCTAGTCACCCCTCAGAAACTCTCTCGCCCTGCTGCTGCCACTGCAGGTCAGAGCTGACAGAAAGAGGAAGAGACCCGTGCGACTCCAGGCAACCCCCAGGGGTGGCAAATAGGGCAATTGCCCTAGGCCCCCATGCCAAGGGGGCCACAAAGCCTGTCTCAAGCTAAAGGAGGTATAGCCTTCAGGCAGGCTTTGGGGTCCCCTCACTGGTTTCTGCCCTGGGCCCCTGCATATTTACCACTGTCCCTGCTCACCTCAGCCCCTCCCCAGATGCCAACTTGTGAAAGCTCTTTGCAGAGGAGTCTGTTTATTCTGTATTACATGAGACTTCTGAAGTCCAATATTAAACTCATGGCTTGAATTAAAAAGCTCCCACCCAGAACTAAAAAAAGTCTACTTTCTGGACTCCCAGCCTGTATCCATCATCCCTCTCGGAGTTCTTAAGTTCCCTCTGACATCCTGAAAATTTGGCTAGCAATAGAAAGTCATGAAACCCAAAACTTAACTTTAGCTGTAGAAAAACTCATTCTGAGCTTGGGCTCCAGAGTCACTCTGTAGTAACTGAATGTAAATTGCAGCAAGACCTCTCAGCGCAAGGTTGTCATACACAATTGGAGGGAGTAGTACGACTGACGTTCTCGGCATTAGGCTGCCACATACTGTACTGAGCATTGGTGGGAGAGGTAGGATCGGAGCCTGGGGCCCCAGGTCTCGCAGCTCTGTTATTTCACCATGCCACTGACAAAGGTAGTTTATAGCAGCGCATATCAAGAATCTGTCGATACTTTGGTAGATCACTGAATTCCTGAAAACAAGAGAGAAGTACGTCAGTACGCAGAAGATGAGGCTTGGGTAGAATATGGCAACGTAGAAAGCTAAGAGATGAAACACATGGTATATTTCTCTCAAAATAATTGGTATGCCTTAGTCACAGACTTTTCTGATCGCCCACAACTGCAACTCCCCCCCCCCACCACCACCACCGTTCCCCTTCAGGCCATCACTGTAACACGGTTTATGATTCATACATGTCTTTTGCTCAGTCTGTTCTGACCTGTGGAAGGACGTCAGCTCCTGAAAGCTAGCCAGATACACATATTTGAGTATATGCATACTTTTAAATGTTTGTAAAGTGGGCGTTCCCAGGGCAGAGGAAGGTGGGAGTTTAAGGTCTACATGTAGACTATGGGAAATAGAAACTATGGGGGTCATTTTAGAAGCCCTGTTTGTGATTTGGACATCTGGAAATGGCCATTCAGATGCCTCAATCGCTTCCACGTCCCATAGGCCATTTTAGAATAGCTCAAATTTACATGTGTCCGGCACGATCATGACACAGGGGCACGGTGGAAGAATGTCTGGGCATTCCAAAAAAGATCCACAAGTGCGCCCGATTGGAGAATGACGCCACACACTGTCCATGTCTACACCCCCTCCTAGGAACGAACAGCCATTTGAAAAGTGCTCATTTCGGCAACTTAACTGCACAGAGAAAAGGAGAATGACCTCTCACTCCCCCAGTAATTTTCGCTCCTTCAATAAAGCATGTCAGTAAATCGAGAGACCTTTTCCCCAGCTGCTGCAGCGCTGCACGTTTCCACTAGCAAAATGGTAGACCGAGATGTGAATTACACGTGCCTGGTCCAGAATACCATTGTGGACACATCTATGACGCTGGGCCCATGGCAGTCCATTTCGGATACGTGCATGTTTCTAAAATTGCCTCAAAACTTGCATGCGTGCAGCGAACAGCTTTGCATGTCCGTGTCTTTTCTATCTAATGTAAACATTCATCTTTTAGACTGGAGATGGGCTGATTTTACACTTACATGCCCTTCTTCACTGCTGCTTCTCCCACTGAATTGCAGATGCTTTGACGTGGACGTCCCAGAGTTCACCTAAACATCTTTTCTATAAATGTGACTTTATATGCGTAAATCTGGTAGATCATCATGTGTAGATTTCTGCTTGCTCCAGAGGCGATCTTCCACCATCTTCTGAAGCAAACCTTATAGGTTTTATATGTGTTGCATACAACAGCAGCTATGGGTGCCACTATCAACAATGAGCCGCCTGACTGAAGACAGAACACAGTTTAGGTCAACTATGCAGAGGGTCGCCATGAATCGACACCGACCCAACGGCACCTAACCACCAACATGTATTCAGTATTAGACCTCCCCTCTGCTCAGATTGCAATCCATATTCATATTTTTGTTGCTGTGTTGCGTTGATGCAGACTCCTGAGGCAATTGCAGGGCAGTATTTATTTGGAGTTGGGACAGTTTGTGACTAGGGGGCAGATGCACAGGGCAACTGGCAAGAGTAGAAGAGTTGCAGGTGTAGTTTTTCGAGCTGGGGCAGTTTGTAGGTATGGCATTTGCTTTCTTATGGGCAGGGGGGCAGTGTGCAGGCTGGCGAGGCAGATGTGAGGAGTTAGTGTTTGGATGTGGGGAAATTTTGGACAGTAGTTTTTGGGAGTGGGGGGCAGTTTGCCGGCAGTGGGGCAGATGCAGTGGCAGTTGTGGAATAGTTTTTGTGGTCAGGGTAATTTGTGGGGTGTGAGGAGTTGCGGGGCAATTTGTGGAGTGATAGAACAGTTACTAGGAAGTGCTTTTATGGGCAGTGTGCAGGTTGGTGAGACAGTTGCATGGGGTAGTGTTTTTTTTTCGGGGGTGGGGTAGTTTGCAGAGTAGTGAGGCACTTGTGGGGGGTATTGTTTAGGGGTGAGAGCTGTTTATTGGGTGATAGAGGAGTTGCAGGGACAGGATTTGAGGATGGGGCAGTTTTGTGGGATGGTGGGACACCTTATGGGAATATTTTGGGGGGATGGGGCGTTTACATGAGGTTGCTTATTGGAGTGGGGGCAATTTGTGGTGTGGAGGAGTAGTTGCAGGGCTGAAGTTTTTAGAGATGGGGCAGTTTGTAGAGTGGTCAGGCAGTTGAAGGAGATTGTTTTGTGGTGGAGACAGTGTGTGGGGTGGGGCACTTTTTGGGTATGGGGCAGTTTGAGGGGTTGGGAGTGTAGAGAACAGGGAGAGGAAGTTTGAAAGGAGCAATTTCCTAACTGCTGTGCTTCACTATATATGAGTTTCTATGCTACAGAAGCTGTAGCTCCTTCTCCCATTGGGCTATTTTTGGGGACGATTTATATCCCTGGAAAAATTTGATCTATTTTCAAACTCAAGTGTCTTTTTATTCATTTTTCTCACATGCCAAGTTTCATTTCATTCCATTAAATTTATGGAGAGATATTTTGGCCCCAGACGGACATTCTCAACCCCTTCTATATAAAATATTTTCCAGCTATTGTTGTGTTGGAAAAAATAAAAAAGGGAGAGGGCTATTTGAAGTTTGTAAGGGGAAAATAAGTTTCTTGTTGTACAGAGGGACCATGAGGCCCATATGTGAATACCTAGATAGAAAGGAATGTGTTGTGCTAAGACAAGATTCAGTGATCTTCACAGAGACAGGTACCAGTTTGTACGGTTGCTAATTAGCAATATCAGGAGCAGGGCTATGCTGCTGGGATGGGTTTATGACGTATATATGTTTTTGATACTGTATAAAAGATAGACTGCACTTCTAACGTACGGAATAAACTTACATGCTACTTATGTGTGAGTGTGTGTGTGTTTGTTCTCCTGGGATCCCAGACAGAGAAGGTAAGGTAATTCCTCGACCCAGAGGATTAACGGACGTCCCAGGGTAAGTGATATAAGTGCTGGGAAGGAAAAAGGACCGTACCCTTACAAAGTTCAGTCTTTAAGATGAGTAGCCCATGTGTTGTCATGAATTGTAAGACAGGCGGGATGTTCACTGAAAGGATCAAAACAAGAAAAAGTGACTGTCTCGAGACAATGTACAATAGATTAAGTGTAGGAAATGGAATGTGAGTGTGTTTTGAGACAATATACGAGATAAGGAAACAGAACATGCAAAAAAAGGAAAGTGAGTGCATCTTGAAACATTAAAAAACTGTGGAAAAGGGAAAGTGAATGAACTATGAGACAGTAGGTAAATACAAGCAAGAAAGTACAGCAAAGTAAAAGTGAGTGTGTCCCGAGACAATTTTTGTTGTTGTGCCGTCAAGTTGGTGTCAACCCTCTGGATAGTTGTCCTAAACAGTCTTCAGTCAGGTGCCTGGTCCAGAATACCAGACAGAGTGGCACCCATAGCTGCTGTTATTCTATTGAACCATCTCATTGTTGGCCTTCCTCTCTTGCGTTGACCTTCTACCTTGCCAAGCATGATGTCTTTAACAATCTCTCTTTTCGCATGGTGTGTCCAAAGTATGAATGTCAAGTCATCCGAGCTTCTAAGGAAAGCTTAGGTTTGATCTCCTCTAGTACAGACTGGTTTGTTCTTTGGGCAATCCATGGTATTTGTATTCGTCACCAGCACCATAATTCAGAGGCACTGATTTTC
The DNA here is from genome assembly GCA_033557465.1 of Ichthyophis bannanicus. Lineage (NCBI taxonomy): Eukaryota > Metazoa > Chordata > Amphibia > Gymnophiona > Ichthyophiidae > Ichthyophis > Ichthyophis bannanicus. Next base: position 78,896,989 of record CM066051.1, on the reverse strand, counting down.
TTCCACTGTCCAACTTTCGCATCCATATAACGTTATTGAATATACCATGGCTAGAACAAGTCAAATCTTTGTATGGAGAGAGACATCTCTGCTCTTGAGAATCTTGTCTAGGTTCTTCATAGCCATGCATCATCTGAGCATTCCTAACAGGGGCTCTACAGGTCAAACAACGGTAAGGATTTGAGGGTTTATTTTTATTAAATTGCTAGCTCTCTGACTGGGAGCTCTTAAAAGGGTTTTTGTATATTCTTAAAGCAAAGTTACTTTCTTTTTGGTGCTTTAGTAGAAATTTCCTTGAGCAGAGTAGGTTGTTAAACTCTAGTAACCTTCTCAGCTTTGGGAACTGTTGACACCTAAAAAGATGGGCCAATAACTCAGGGAGTCGTTAGTGGGATGGGAACGGCTGGGGGATGTAGAAAAGCAGTGGGCAAAACTGAAAGGGGATATTTTAAGGGCAACCAACCTTTTAGTTAAAACGGTAAATAAAGGTAAAAGGAAAAGGAGACTGCTATGGCTTTCAAAAGAAGTAGCAGAAAAAGTGAAGAAAGAGGGAGGCCTTCATGAAATATAAGAGATCACAGAGAGAGGAAGACAGGCATCTATATTTGGAAAAAATTAGAGAAGCTAGCAAAGTAGCCAGGAAGGCAAAGATTCAAAAGGAGGAGGAAATAGCCAATGCAATAAAATGGGGGATAAGACATTTTTCAGATATGTTAGTGAGAAGAGGAAGGGCAAAAGTGGTATTGTCAGACTCAAGGGTGCAGGGGAGGAATACGTAGAAGCTGATAAGGATAAAGCGGAATTGCTTAACAAAAATTTCTGTTCTGTGTTCACAGATGAAGAACCAGGAGCAGGACCTCAGAAAACACCCACAAACAGGAACAGAAGCGAGGGACATCTTGAACAATTTTCAGAAGACTGTGTTCGTGAGAAACTAGCTCAACTTAAAGTAGACAAAGCGATGGGACCGGATGGGATACACCCTAGAATACTGAGGGAACTTGGGGACGTTCTAGCAGCTCCACTGACTGACCTTTTCAATGCCTCGTTGGAGTGGTGCCAAAGGACTGGAGAGAGGCTCATGTGGTGCCTTTACACAAAAGCAGAAATAAGGATGTAGATGAAAACTACAGGCCGGTTAGTTTAACTTCGGTGGTGAGTAAATTATTGGAAACGCAGCTGAAAGAGAAAATAGTGAGGTTTCTGGAGTCCAGCGGATTACAGGATCAGAGGCAGCATGGCTTCACCAGAGGCAGGTCTTGTCAGACAAATCTGATTGATTTCTTTGACTGGGTGACCAGGGAGTTGGACCGAGGGAGAGCCCTAGATGTGGTGTATTTAGATTTCAGTAAAGCCTTTGACACTGTTCCTCACAGGCGACTTATAAACAAACTGAGCACCCTAGGGATGGACCCTAAAGTTACTGCTTGGGTTAGAAATTGGTTGAATGGGAGGTGACAGAGTACAGGTAAATGGAGCTCTCTGAGAAGGATGTTACCAGTGGTGTGCCCCAGGGATCTGTCCTTGGTCCGATTCTTTTTAACATCTTTGTTAGTGATATAGCGGAAGGGCTGTCGGTTTAAGGTTTGCCTCTTTGCGAATGATACCAAAATCTGCAATAGAGTAGATACCCAGGAAGGTGTAGATAACATGAGGAGGGATCTAGCTAAGTTTGAAGAATGGTCTAGAATTTGGCAGCTGGGATTTAATGTTAAAAAATGTAAGGTCATGCATTTGGGCTGCAGCAATCCAAGGGAGCAATATAGTATAGGGGGTGAAGTACTTTTGTCCACTAAAGAAGAGCGGGACCTAGGCGTGGTTGTGTCTGATGATCTTAAAGTAGCTAAACAGGTAGAAAAGGCAACAGCAAAAACTTAAACTGCGCGGAAGAAAGGCCCGGCAATCTACTTCTGTATCTTGCCATGAAAACCCAATGGATAGTTACAACAAAACAAATTGTGCTATAGTGCTGGAAGATGAGACCCCCAGGTCGGAAGGCACTCAACTAGCTACTGGGGAACAGCTGAAGACTTCTCAGAGTAAAGCCAGCATTTATGATGTGGTTGGATCAAAGCCCTCGGGACGTCTGACTGCTGATGTAGCTGTGCATGAAATGAGAGCCAGAAGCTGTAAAGATGTCTTACGTATTGGAACATGGAATGTACGAAGCATGAACCAAGGGAAGTTGGAGGTGGTCAAGAATGAAATGGAACGTGTACAACTTGATCTGTTGGGTGTCAGTGAACTGAAATGGACTGGCATCGGGCACTTTGCATCAGATGATCACATGGTCTACTATGCTGGAAATGAAAGACAAAGAAGAAATGGTGTTGCATTTATAATAAAGAAATTTGCAAGAACTGTAATGAAATACAATGCAGTCAGCGAACGCTTAATCTCTATTCGTCTACGAGGAATGCCTATCAACACAACTATAATTCAAGTATATGCCCCAACAACAGCTGCAGAAGAGAATGAAATTGAAGAGTTCTATGAACAAGTACAAGCTGAAATTGACAGAACATGCAAACAGGATATCCTGATAGTCATGGGCGACTGGAACGCAAAAGTTGGCAACAAAGAAGGCGGCAAAGTAGTTGGAAAATATGGACTTGGCAACAGAAATGAAACTGGAGAAAGATTGATAGAATTCTGCAAGACCAATGATCTATTCATCTCAAACACCTTCTTCCAGCAACACAAGCGGTGACTGTACACATGGACTTCACCCAATGGATTGTATAAAAATCAAATTGACTACATCTGTGGAAGTCAATGATGGAAAAGTTCTGTAACATCAACGAAGACAAAACCTGGAGCTGACTGTGGTACAGATCATCAACACTAGTATGCAAACTCAAGCTAAAGTTGAAAAAGAGCAAACCACTCATGAATGCAGCAAAGTGACCTTGAGAATATACCACTGGAATTTAAAGACTGCCTGCAAAATCTATTTGCTGCTTTAGATACAAATGACAGAACTCCAGAAGAGTTATGGAATGACATCAAGAAGGTTGTGTTGGAAGAAAGCGAGAAGTCTCTACAAAAGGTGAAAAAGCAAAAACGGCCAAAATGGATGACGGAAGAAACTCTGAAAATTGCCCAGAAACTAAGAAAAGCTAAAGCCAGAGGAGAAAGAAAGACAATAACAGAACTCAGATTTCCAACGTGCAGCAAGACAGGACAAGGAAAAGTACTACAACGATGCATGCAAGGAAACAGAAGCAGAAACTATTAGAGGAAGAACAAGATCAGCTTTCCTAAAGCTATGAGAGTTAAAGAAAAAGTTCCAGCCTCGAACTGGAATGTTACAAGATGCTCAAGGTTCTATGTTGAATGATGCTGAGAAGATCAAGAAAAGGTGGAAGGAATATACAGAGTTTTTATATGATAAAGATCAAGTGGACCAACAGCCGTTTCAACCTGTACCTTATGATCGGGCACCATTGGTGATGAAAAAAGAAGTTAAAGCAGCATTGAAAGCCTTATCAAAGAACAAAGCACCAGGCATTGATAGCATTCCCATAGAAGTATTACAGCAATCTGATGCAGCTGTTACCGTACTTATAAGGCTCTGCCAAGCAATATGGAAGACATCAAGGCCAACTGACTGGAAAAGATCTGTGTTTATACCAATACTAAAGAAAGGTGATCCAACTGACTGGAAATTATCGCACAATCGCTCTGATCCCACATGCCAGCAAGATTCTACTGAAGATCATTCAAAAGAGATTACAATCATACCTGGAACAAGAACTACCTGAAGTGCAAGCAGGGTTCAGGAAAGGAATGAGACATCATTGCGGATGTGAGATGGATCCTTGAAAAGACTAAAGAATACCAAAAGGATATCTATTTGTGCTTTATCAACTATAGCAAGGCTTTTGACTGTGTAAACCATGAGAAACTCTGGGCCACATTAAGAAGCATGGGTATACAAGGACACCTGATCGTACTCTTGTACAATCTGTACATTGATCAAGAAGCAGCAGTTCGAACGGAACAAGGAGAAACAGAATGGTTTAAAATAAGCAAAGGTGTAAGACAAGGCTGCATACTTTCCCCCTACCTCTTTAATTTATATGCAGAACAAATCATCAGAGAAGCAGGATTGTATGAAGACAGAGATGTGAAGATTGGTGGAAGACTCATCAACAACCTTCGCTATGCTGATGATACCACATTACTGGCTGAAAGTGAAGATGATCTGAAACATTTGCTTCTCACAATCAAAGAACATAGTCTCAAAATGGGCCTGCACCTTAATGTAAAGAAGACAAAGATCATGACAAATGGCATAATCAACAGGTTCATCGTTGAAGGAGAAGAAACTGAAATCGTGAACAACTTTAACCTACTTGGATCAACTATCAATAAAGAAGCAACAAGCAGTCAAGAAATCAGATGACGCATTGCTCTTGGCAGAATGGCTATGAAAGACATAGATAAGATTCTCAAGAGCAGAGATGTCTCTCTCTCCATACAAAGATTCGACTTGTTCAAGCCATGGTATTTTCAACATCATATGGATGTGAAAGCTGGACAGTGAAAAAGATAGACAGAAAGAAAATTGATGCCTTTGAATTATGGTGCTGGCGGCGAATACTGTGTATCCCATGGACTGCCCGAAGAACAAACCAGTCGGTACTAGAGGAGATCAAACATAAGCTTTCTTTAGAAGCTCAGATGACAAGACTTCGACTTTCATACTTTGGACACACCATGCGAAGAGAGAGATCATTAGAGAAAGATATCATGCTTGGCAAGATAGAAGGTCAGTGCAAAAGAGGAAGGCCAGCAATGAGATGGATCGATACAATAACAGCAGCTATGGGTACCAGTCTGTCAACAATGAGCCGCCTGACTGAAGACCGAACACAATTTAGGATAGCTATCCAGAGGGTCGCCATGAGTCGACTCCGACTCGATGGCACTTAACAGAATGTTTTCAATCAAATCAATTTTGTTTAGTTGTGTTTAAAGGAAGAAAAGAATTTACTGGGAAACAACCAAGCCTGGATTTAGAGAAATTTTGATAGGTGCCAGAATGTTACCTGTGCTGCTATAGCCCCAATCTGGGGCCACCACTGAGGAAGTGTTCTCCTATTAAGTGGTGGCCTGGTCCCTGAGAAGCAGTAACTTGAGAGGCTGCACACACTGGCAGGTCACACTCCCTTCATATAGCCTTCACTAGAAGTCATCAAGAACAGGGACTTGAGTGGCGCAGTGTCTGCCAGCATCCGAGGCATCCCAGGTCCCTTGCTGAATTTTGGTATTTGGGGTTGCTACTGTTTAGGAACCAGGCCACTTAATGGGGTGAAGGAAAGCTTTGGGAGAGGGTGGACTCTGTTTAAGTAGACCTCTCTCTCCGTTTTGGTTGCCCCTGGGCCTCCACAATTGAAATATGGCCTTGTGGGAAACAGCAGGGACTGTGCAGAGGGACCAATTGTTCCTGTAATTTAGCAAGGACTCTGTAAAAGAGTTGAGTGTCCCTGTATCACATCCTGCCAGGAAACAGAAAAGACGGCAGTTGAAGGACTGAGTGTCCCTGTAACACATTAGAGAGTGTGTGAGGGAGACAGATAAGACAGAGAAGGGGGTCCGTCTTCCGGCCTGAGTCAAGAAGGGAACTGGGGGACACAGCGGACAGTTTTTCATAGGGAACTTTTTCTACTTAGAAAGAGGAAGTGTAAAGGTTTTATCTCACAGTGAAATGCGATAGCTCGTACAACTGCAGAGTCTGAGCTTCTCACAGATGAACAAGACATGAGCAGTAAAGGGGACGCTCAGGGTAAGGGGAAAACACTTCCAACACTTCTTGTGTATCATTTTCATATGTTGCTCAACTTGGGGGGAGTAAGGGACCTATGGGACTGTAGTACCAGGGAGAGTTAAGCTCAGGAGCAATGAGTGTGGGTCCCATGGGACTGTAGTAGTAGTAGGGAGAGCTAAGCTCGGGGGCAGTGAGTGTGGGTCCCATCGGGCTGTAGTACTAGGGAGAGCTAAGCTCGGGGACAGAGAGTGTGGGTCCCATGGGGCTGTGGTACTGGGGGAGCTAAGCTTGGGGACAGTGAATGTGGGTCCCATGGGGCTGTGGTACCGAGAAGAGCTAAGTTTAGGGGCAGTGAGTGTGACTCCTATGGGACTATAGTACTGGGAAGAACTAAGCTCGGGGCAGTAAGTGTGGGTCCCATGGGGCTGTGGTACTGGGGGAGCTAAGCTCGGGGATAGCGAGTATGGGTCCCATGGGGCTGTAGTTCTGGAGAGAGGTAAGCTCGGGGGCAGTGAATGTGAGTCCCATAGGGCTGTGGTACTGAGGAAAGTTCAGTTCATAGACAATGAGTATAGCAGGATTGAGTATTCTTGTAACGAGTTCATCCAGGAACCTGGAGCAGCCTCTAATACCTAAGATCATGCAGTCATTGACTGTAGCTGGGAACAGATGACCATACTGGGACTGGAAAAACCATCCTGTTTGTTGAGTTCTGATTGTCACTTAGAGGCAAATGTAACCTCTTGGTCCTGCCCCCTATTGTGATCACCCCCTTGCTGCGGCAGCAGCACCGCTGACTCCCTGGAGTACTCTCCCGAGACTCCTACACTGTCTCTCAACCTTGGAGGTCTGTCTTGAGAAGCTGTCCCTCTCCCTTCTCTCCAGGCTTCCTCCGAGATCAGAGAAGCTGTAACAAACCAAACTCTTTTGAAAAAAAAAAGGGAAGTTTTGGTTTTCTCTTCCGGAGATATTGCTGAGGGAAGCAGCTGGCACAGGGTTCTGATGAAGATCCACTCTTCAGCTGTCTGTGCTGTATTCACGTTTTATGTATATCAGTGTGATGCTTGTATGGGGCTGTGATGAAGACCTGCTCATTATTCATCAATGCTGTATTCACACTTTAAAGAGTATCAGTACGATGCCAACAAGGAGCTCTGATGAAGATCCGATTTGCTTCCGTCTATGCTGTATTCATGTTTTACGTGTAGCACCTGTATTGGGAGGAGCGAGAGACTGATGATAAGTTTGCTCTCCCTTTCCAATGTACTCAACCAATAGCAGGAGAAAGTGAATGATTTTCTTTGCTTGTTTGCTAAATTGACTGCTTAAGAGAGTGGCTTAACCCAGGTAGGGTTATCAGAACTGTGTGGATTGCAGTTTGTGGCTATATCTGTGTTCCCCTCCCCTTGTAGCTTTTGGATGGTCGCACCTACCTCAACAAAACTTGATGCAGAGCTTGGCCATGGGAGGAAGGAGACACATTGGACCATTTTACTATAAAAACCTGAGGATTTATGTGGAGGGGAAGCTAGAGAAAGAAGCTGAAAACAACCCTCTATATCGAATACTTTGATGACATCGCCTAATGGACAATTCCCCATCCCTACTGACTACATACCATATCCTCCCCCACCCCTTTTTTTACATCTGTGCATAGTTCTTGTATATAAGCCAGCTTGAAACATCCCCTGCATGCCCCATTTGTTTTTGTAAACATAAGTTGCACTGTAAACTGCTTTGATTTTAGAATAAAGCGGTATAGAAATCCAGATAAATTAAATATTTTTCATAGAAAATACAGAAACCCATATGAACTCAAAGCGAGGCTAGTAAGTGACGAAAGATAAAAGGAGGTCGGTCCATTCAGTCTGTCCAGTGTAGATTCCTTCTCTTAGGTTCTCTACCACCTCCAGTAGGTGAACACGTAAACTCTTACTTATACCAACATCCATTCCCCCTACCATGTAATTTATTCCATCTCACAACTCTTCCTCTACCATTGCTCTCCATATTTTTCGAAGGGATGTCCAAATTCTGTGATAGCACCATCTCTGCAAGTGGGGCCATTCCAGACCTTTTTGCTTCCTCTTGGCATTTTCTCTTTGATTTTTGGATAGCATTGCTGCTTTGAGCCTTACCAATACAGTGTGCAGTTGGGGTGGGAGAGATGGGGAGTGAGGGTGGGTTCCAAGACTACTCTCTTTAAGGCGCTCACTCGCCTGAATCGGAAAATGCTGGCCTCTCTTTGACTAACACAGATGCATAAAACATAGTTAACACAGTGGATAATGGTGGGTGTGGGGGGCTGTACTCCGCAGAATACAGGTTACTTTCCACATGGTTTCTCAGGAGAAGCAAAACAGGCATTTCACAACTGTTTTGAGTTGAGGCGATCCATTCTTGGTTTCCATCATCTTGCCCCTTAGGGTCCATTGTGTTTATCTTTTGAATTCCAGCATCGTTTTGGCTTCCACTGCCTCTTTTGGGAAGGAATTTGCAGGTGTTCACCACTCTTTCCATGAAGAAATATTTCCTTTTGATTCTTCCTCCTCATATCAAGAGTTTGATCTTTGTTTAAGGTGGAAAAGCCTTTGGAATTCAGAAGGCCAAGCAAGAGGAGCAGTTGGAAAATTTGAATAAGGTAAGTGGCCCCCTCATGGGGGGGTGTGTGACATTTTTGACACAGCTTAACTGTCCCCCAGAGGAGGCTTTGCTGGAGCTTACATCAGTTACTCCATAGTGACACTGGACCTCAGATATGTTTTGTTTAACTGAATGGCTGTATTTCATTGGTTAAACGTCAAGTTATTCTTTGAATTCTTTGCAAGCTGTGAAACATTTTATGTTGGCCTAACATAATTCTTGCAGAAGTTGCAGTACATGAGTACATGAGCTTGTGAGACGGCCAAGGTTTCACGTCGCTCAATACATTTGGGTGATGCAGAGGGAAAATGATGTAGAAAGTTTGAGATGTGTTTACTTCCTGATTTGGCATCTCATTATTTCATTATGCAGCACATGCTAGAACTAGTGGGCCATGGGCACCAGGTGGTTATACAGACTTCTCAACATCACTCTGCAATATCCAAGTAGATTTTTTTGTTTGTTGAACTGGTTGACTGCAGTAGCCCTGCTGTGGGTTACACATGTTAGCAGTCTGTTCTCTCTCTCCCAACAGGAGTTTCTTAATGATCCGAAGTATAACCTAGATGAGGATTTGGAGGGGAAACTAGAAATCTTCAAACGTGAGTAGACTTCCATTACCTCACAGTAGCGACTGTGATAACACCACAGTAATAAGGGAGAGATGCAGACTAGTGGGTACTTTTTATGGATGGGCTTCTCTCTCCTGAAATGATACGCAAAGAAACAGGAGAAGAGATGTGGTGATGGAAAAAGTATTTGTTCTATTTTATTCCGCATCTCTCCGTCTTTCTTTCTGTTCCTCTTTCAGAGAAATTCATGGAGTTTGACCTGAACGACCATGGAGACATTGGTGAGTTTAGGGAAGACAGCCGAGACCCTTGTGGGTGGGACTGGGGTGTCACCAGATGGCTGAAGTCATCATGTGTGGGCAAATCAAATCCTGGCTTTGCCCCCAGTGCCTGCTGGGATTATGGTTCTCATTCCCCCCCCCCCCCAAAAAAAAAGAAGAGAACTACAAGACTGTGGATGTATTGGAACCATTGACTCACTGCTGGGTTTCCTCAAATCACATAACATCCATCAAAATCGCTCGATTTCCCTCAAATCACTTACCATCCTTCATATCATTTAAACCTCTCAAGTCACTTCCATTCTTTTTTGGTAGACATGATGTCATTGAAGAGGATGCTGGAGAAACTAGGGGCACCCAAGACACACCTGGAGCTGAAAAAGATGATAGGCGAGGTGGCAGGAGGAGCTGAAGTTATATCCTACCAGGACTTTGTGCGGATGATGCTGGGTAAACGATCTGCCATCTTGAAAATGTGAGTGGAAGCATCTGGGGCAGGAGGAAGGGAAACAGGGCATTGGATGAGGATAGAGGGGGAGTTACATGATATTTGGATTGATTCTTCCATCTGCCTCTCTGTAGCATTCTGATGTATGAAGAGAAGGCCAAAGAGGAGGAGAGACCATCTGTACCTCCTCCCAGGAGGGGCATTGCAGACCTTCCTTAGGGAGCATCATCTGGCCTTAGTATCCATCTATCCAGGACCAGATCCAGAACCCACCTTGGTCAGGAGGTAACCTACACTGTAGATAAAACATTTGTTCTTTAATCAGCGAGCTGATCAATAAAACAATTTAATCTGGAGCTATGTTAGCACCAAGCTATGTCAACAAATAATTCCCTTATTCTTAAGTTTCTTGATGCTTAATAAAGAACTGTCTCTTTTTGTTTAATTTCATGTGTCTGTGAATATCTATCAAGCTATAGCTAGGTTTTTATTTTTATTTTATTTACATTCTCTTATATACCGTGCTATTCTGCATCAGTGCGGTTTACATTGAACAAACTGAAATTACATCGAACAGGACATTTGTTTCTGTTTTGATGTTCCAGCGAACCGGCCTGCATGATGCAAAAAAATATATTTTGTAGGAAGCTACTGTGCTGTTCGTCAATAGAAATCTGTCAGTTCTATCTTGACACAACTAAAGAATGAACACAACAAAAACAGCTAAAGACGACCCAAGGCCTTAAGTACAGACAGCTGAAGAATGATTTCAGGGAAGGAAACACCACCACCCAGAAACTCATAGTATAGCTACAGCAGGACCAGCTGCAGAGATCTTTGGAAGAAGTGATAAACAGAAAAACAGCATGGAGCTAAAAATGCTGGCACGAGTATCAGCAAAATAGAGCGACGACACGAGCACAAAAAAATGATTCTAATATATTTTTTTAAGCAAAATAAACTTTAATGCTAAAAAAATATTCTCACAGCTGTCCGAATCCACTTCAGCCACATTGAACATCCCTTCGCCTGCATCACGCTCCACGCACGCAGGAGTCCCACCCCTTCAAGTCATTCTGCTAATTATAACACCTCCCCTTCCTCAACGAGAGACCCTCCCCTAGAAGGCACAAATCCATGCGAGGAAAACGCTGAGCGCCGGAAAAGGCGTGACTCGAGTTGTCGAAACCACGCCCACCTGCGGATAGGCAGCCTATGGGATTGAACTATGTGAACGACGGCGAGAAGGGGAAAGCGCGCGACCTCGAATTGGGCGGGGCTAAGTAAGGGCGCGCAAGGGCCCCGGATGGCCGTTAGAGGAAGAAGAAACAGGAGGAGGCGGGGGGAGGGGGAAGAGGATTCCCGAGTACAGGGAAACATAAAAAAAGGCCTTTGAAAAAAAAAGTGTCTGCATCCGCCATCCGCCTCCATCCTCCGCCCGGCGCCTCGCACCGCCGCCGGAGAGTGGCCCAGCCGAAGCGCCACACTCGGTACGACAGGCCCAGGTGGGTATGAGGGACAGGCAGCAGGGAAGCTACGAGCCAGGCGTCCTCTCAACCGCCGTCTCCCCTCCGGCCGCCATGGCACCACTGCAGCCGCCATTTTGTTTCCGTTGGAAACCTCGGATGCGATTCCTCATCCTTCCTTCCCCTCCCCCTCCCGACCTGGAGAAGGGGGGGGGGATAAAAAATATACCCCCACCCTCCTCAAACCTCCATTTTCAACGCTTTCTCTCCTCTTTTATCATATTGGGGAACTAACACATTAAACAAATCGTCAGCATTATTTGTTGAAATGGGCGTTTGAAGTGTCTTAAGGCCAACCTTCCGCCGCTCTCCTACTATCACGAGATAGGGTACCAACGTTCTGTAGTCGGGGTATATTTTCTGTTTTTACTTACGCGATTTGAAAGAAGTCCTGCTGGGGGAGAGATTCGTGGGGGGCCCGATTGGTGCTGCTTTTATGGATTTATTCACCCTACGCGTGTGCGTATTTCCTTTTCGTTTATATAACCCGCCGTGCTGGGGGGGGGGAGGGAGGGAGGGAGGGGGTTGATACGTGATTGCCCCCCCCCCCCGTCTTTATAAAATCATTGTCTCTGCTTATTTAAAGATTTGCTGCCAGCAGTGTTCTAGATGCAATAGCGAAAAGGGGACTTTGGGGATTAAAAGGTTGCACGCTGGGGGTCTTTTGTTTTCGGTTGGGTTGCGGGGGAAGGGTGGCGATCCTTGCCCGTTCCTATGCATGTTTTGCTAGAAAGTACGTCCCCCATTCTCTCTAAGTTTCCCCTACCCCTTGTATTTCTGGTGATGGTGATGATCATTGAATTCTTCCCTTTAAACCAGAAATCGCAGAATTAGCTTGAACTGTTCTGTTTGTCCCTTTTTTTGGATGGTAGCGGACACGGCTGCTAAATCCCCCAGGGTAATTTAGGCTTCTTTGTATAAAAGGCACTGCTTCATACGTTGCTTGCAAAAGAAAGGAAGTGTGTTTTCTTTTTCGGGGGAATGGAGGGTATTAATCTCGTGAATGCAATCTGAGATGCTCATGAATTTTTACACCTGGATGAACCATGCCTGCTCCCCACCATAGGTTGTAAATATGTATATGTGTTTCTTTTGCTATTGAATCCGCTACACGGTGTACACAGCACTGCACAGACACTTGTAAGAGGTAGTCACTGTTCACCAGTGCTCACAGTCTAGCCAAGATAAACAAACATCTACTGGGGACTAGGAGATATCTGGGAAAACACGGGGTGACTAGGAGGCTGAGGGGAGTCTCTTAGCCTGGATTTGATCAGGGCCAGAGATGGCGCCTGACATACTAACTCAGTTATGTTGAAAAGGATATGTGATTATTCCCATATACTTAAAACACCAGTTTCTGTATTGCCATGGATGTGTGTTTTTAATATATATAACTGACATTTTTGAGGCCTGGGTTTTTTAAAATGTGACCTGTTGAATCCAGTCAGTGGCTGGCCAGTCATTTATTTCAAGCACCCAATATGGGGATCCTCAGGACACTGGGACAACTCGTCTGATGAAGACTTCTGATCTGTACTGGAAACATACCATTAGTTACTCTAAATAGCAGGGATATATACAGTAACTTAAGGCCTATTTTGTATTGGCAGTGACCAGTATTACTAGGTTTATGTTTGGCATATTGTATGGACTTGTGCATTTTTTTTAACGTTTAATGTGTGTAAAAAAAACCAAACCCTAAAATTCCTAGCTACCCTTTGGCAGGCTAGATTCCTTGGGGTGAAACTTGCCACCTGTATTTATAATGTATATATTGGTGAGAATGATATGTGATAGGCAATGAAGATCTGATAAGCACCAACCTGGCTAGAGACCTTTGAGGATGCTGGGATGAATAAGGAGAGGCATAACCAGTAGGAAAAAGGAGATGTGGCCTTGTCAACCTGTATGAAGACATTATGGAAAGTACTTTGTTTAATTCTGAAAATCATAGAAACTATCCAAAAAATATTGACCAACATGGTCTGCATCACAAATCATTTAGAACATCAGGTCCTCTTAAGACGTCTATTATATCTCCTCCTCCAGAATGTACACATTCAGATGGGGCTGACAAATCCCATACCAACATGGTAATTAAAAGATTGGATCTGAGGCTTAGAGCCAGGGCCGGCCCCAGAGTTGGTGCAAGGTATTCATGCCCTAGGCAAACCTTATGTCCCCCCCCTGGCTGTCAGAAACTGTTTTTTATTTTTATTTTTTATATACCGCGCTATTGAAATCAGCGCGGTTTACATTAAAACTGAACAGAGCAACAATGCATTAAATATCACAATGTGCTTACATAGAACATGGCATAATCAAACTGGGATAACAGGGAAACTATTCACATGGTATATACAAGTATTTACATAGAGTTTAGCTTTGAATACCCTGGCCATTGCCGCTTCCCAGAAGCTGCTGCCCTAGGTGACTTGATTGGCTAGCCTAACTTTAAGTGCATGTGCAGAGGCATTGAACAAGAAGCTGTCAGCTTCCCCTAGCATAGGCCCCAATCTCCAGGAACAAGCAGGAATGAGTCTTCACATATGGGTACGTTGGTACCGATGGAGTCTGCACGGGAACGCTTCCCAGCGTCCAATCAAAGAGCTTTTGGAAGCATCCCACCACGCCTGCGTGCTGCCTTCCCGCCTTTCCCAACTGCCTCTCCTCAGTTTTCGTTTTCCGCGGAGCCGGCAGGACATCCTCCTGTCACTGCAGAAAATTCTTCTTTTATTTGTTTAGTTTTCTTGTGGTCGCGGCTGTCTTCCCAATGCCACCGGTACCGCCGGTGTTTTCTTTTCGTTCTTTTCTTGTAAAATCTTCCTTTTTCAAGGAATATTTTTTCTTCATAGTGTCTTAGGCCTTTTAGGCCTCTTCTTTTCCTTCATGGAACAGCCAGCCACTTTCTCCAAGAAATGTTCAAACTGTGGCGGTACAACTTTATTTTTAGACCCTCGAAGTTGGTGTCTAACCTGCTTGGGTCCTGACACCAGTTTGGTGAGAAGAGGTCTTCAATATCGAGGTTCCCTCGATACACGGTTTCCCTCCAACTTTGGGGCACCGTCCCCTTCTTCTTCTGCACAGGATCAGGTAACCCACAAACAGTCTGTTAAGACTAGCCAGCCCTCGAGTGGTAGGTCTCATGCACAGCATGTAGACGGCTCCGGCCTTGCCCTCGAGGGCCTACTGGCTTCAAAACCCCAGCAGGAGTCTTCGGTCTCAAAAGCCTTTCAGGGGTTTCAGGTTGTTCCTGGGGTTCACCCCTCACAGAACATACCTGAGCCGTGTCTGGTGGTGGCATCCGCTTCGAGTGGTACCGATACCCCGACATCGGCACTGGTGTTGGATGAAACACTCCTCACCAGGGGTGGTCATCTGGCATCCTCGGTGCCTTCGGGACCGGTGGATACACTCCAGACTGACCTTCCATTATCGGTACCAGCACCGATACTACCACCGACGTCGGTACCCTCCAGACATGCATCGATGGCCTCGCTTCCTTAGATTCCAGACTCGGCATCGATCTCCAGTCTGGAGGACTGGGTACCGACTCGCCTTGGTACCGGCTCTCGGCGGTACCGAAGGCTCGGTTCCAATGATTCGGATCCACAACTCTCGGTTCCCTCGAGGCCCATTGAGTTGCCACTGGTTGACCTTCATTCACCGGTATCAGACACGTACCGAAGTTGGTGCCGATGTCCTCATTACCCTTACGGTCGGTGCCTTCCATGCTTCGCTTATCAATGCCGAGTTTAGAATCGCTCTCTAGTCTGGAAGACTCGGTACCAATATGCTTTGGTACCGACACTGATCGATATCGGTGGCTCGGTACCGAGGATAGCGGCCGGAGGTTGTCGGTTACCTCGGTACCGATTGAACTGTCACCGATGACTGCTCCGATATCTGTCGGGCTCGACTCCGACATCGGTACCGGTATTGGCATCGGTACCGGTATCCACAGTAGCATCGTGGCCAACTCCTGCCATGCTTTTTTCAACAGGATCGCTCCCTTCTTTGCCAAGCTTGGAGTCGATACCTGGCATGGACAATGTGGTAATGACGGTCGCTGCTCCTGACAGTCAGTACCGGCGACCATCCCTTAAGCATTCCACACTGCACTGTGCAGGATCTTCTATTCCTATATATTTGGATAGCTCTGTCGGTGCTCAGGCTAGTTCTTCAGATCTAACCTGTCCAAGAGAGATTCCTGCTGGGGAACCCTCTTCAGAGTTTCCTTCTGGATATAGCAAGATCTCTTGCCATTCCTATCCCAGGACATGATCCTGCACAGGGCTCTCTTTCTACCAAAGCAAAGGAGAACATAATGCTTCCTTTGCATCATGCCTTGCAGGATCTCCTCCTAGGCATGTGGGAAACACCTTTTAGGGTACCCCCACCTTCCAAAGCAACTGATTTCTTATATCAGGTGCCCCCTTCTCCAGGGTTTAAACAGACTCAACTTCCTCATCATTCCATAGTTGTGGAATCAGCAATGAGGCGGGTAAAGAGTAAGAAAAAGCACTCTTCTTATCCGCCAGGTCGTGAGTCTAAGATACTAGATGCCTTTGGACGTCAAACCTTCCAGACATCTATGCTTTCTGCAAGAATTCTCTCATATATTTTTTATGAGTCTGTCTCTTGAGGAGGTTGCAAATCAATTACATCTTTTGACTCCTTTCCTTCCAGATTCCAAGAGTGCACACTATTCCTCACTGCTTATGCATATCCAGAATATCTCTTGGTTTCTTTCTCGTGCTTCCCTGGACTCTTTTGAGTCTGTTAGCAGGACTTCTGCTATAGCTATAGGGGCACGACGTAGAGCCTGGCTCCAAGCTTCAGACTTGGACAAATGGGCACAACAAAGACTGGGACATACACCTTGCACTGGAGAAAATTTCTTCAACAAGGAGTCTTTACGTCAGGTTACTCAGTTGTCCACTGATTTACCTGTTCCTAGGGGTTGTTCTACACCTTCTTCTGTCCCAGTAAGTAGGAAATGTCCTACCAAACTTTCTTCCCACAGGAGAAGAAGGTTTTTATTCATCACTTGCCCATCATACAGATGTTCCCAAACAGGGGAGGCATCGTCCTGGTCTGAAGAATCCAACCTCTCACCAGGCTCAACAAACCCAGCAACCGCAGGGTTTCTAATCAATCATCATCAGATGCTTGTGACTCTTGGGGTTTAGAATCTGCAGTTTGCTTCTTCGCAATAGAGGCAATCCACCGCTTCATTCTAACCCCTAGACATGGTTCCTTATCGTCACTCCAGTCCAGTCCCTTTACTTCTGGGTTGCGTAACCCTTCCAGCAGCTTGGAGGCTGAGCCCAACCTTTTTGGAGGTGGGGCGGTATAAATACCACTGAGACCACCCACCAACTCCAGTAATCTCAGCCTCCAAGCAGCTGGAGGGTTCCGTAAGCCTAGAGCTTACTGGAGTCCTACTTTGTATTTTATTTCATTTATTTCATTTATTTATTGCATTTGTTTCATTGATGCTGCCTTTATTTCCTACTGTGCTGTTTTTACTCTAGTTTTATTTACAAGGGCTCTTTAATTCCCCCGGCTCTCTCCCTCCTCCCCCCCCCCTCCCGGATCGGATCGGGCGTCAGAGGAGAGCCGCGGCTGTTAGCATTGAGGAGGATTCACTGTACCTGCTCTGCTACGGAGACACGCTGATCGCCCCTGCCTCGTGCCGAAGCCCCCCTGCAGGCTGAGCGCTGGAGGCAGCACCGCTAGCCTGCCGAGACCGCCAGACCCGTCCGGAGACAGGAGGACGCGGCGGCGTTAATCCGGTCTCTGCGGGGACCGCGGGGGACCGTGGAGGCAGCGATCTTCAGCGAAAGCAACAGTTTTCAGCTCCGGTGGGCAGGAGAGGAGTCAGGCCACGACCGGAGGAGAGTTTTGGAGCTCCACGTTTTTGGCTCCACGTGGTGAGGCCTACCACGTGTAGAGCCAACGGGTGCACAGCTCTGAATCGCCCGGAACTTCAGCACAGCTCTGAAAACCGCAAGTACTCCTTGAGAAAGGAACTTAATTGCAGTTTTAATTTAACTTTATTTTAACTCTAAATTGATTTTTCATTTAATTTCGAGTTAATTTATCTCAGTGTTTATTTATCCCATTGGCCCTCCCTTTATCTCAAGGTTTGCTTCCTTTGTTTCACTCTTGGGGGAAACTTCGGACCTGTGGGACAGGGAGGGAGCTATCTCCAGTTTAGAGGAGAGCCTCTACCAGCCGGGACTGGAGGCCTGGTACTAGAAGTTCCTTCACGCCAGGTCATGTCAACCAAGTCCCGCTGTCTTTCCTGTGGAATACGCAGGGGTACCTCCGCAGAGACAGGTATCTGCAGGAGCTGTACTGCCTTGGCGGCCTCATCGGAGCAAGACATTAATTTAACCATGGCCCACACCTCTCAGGGGTCAGACGAACTCCCAGTAGGGGAGGGGGGATCACAAGCCCCTCCCTCTTCGGCCTCAGACTTGCCCACCCCTTCCCTATCCCTCTCCCCCCTCCTGACGGGGGAAGAGGGGGCAGGGGATTTCTTCTCCCCGGATTTCATCCTCTTACTCCACAAGGCATATTGCCTACGTAAGCAGAATTCAGGGGCAGGAGGTACTGCACCTCCGGCGGCGGAGGTCAAGCCAGCCAGACCCTCGAGGGCGGCCAATCCAGATTCCGATATCCCTCCTAAGCGTCCTCGGATGAGTGAAGAGGAGACCCTCTCCCAGGGATCCCCGGAGGAGACGCCCTCGGACAAGGACTTTGGCGAGGATGAAGAAGAGCTAGAAGAAGGGGAGATCCCAGAAGAAGACAAAGCTAGGATAATTAGAGTATTTCGTCGGGAGGAGCTCCCGGCACTGATTAATGAGTCCCTGAAAGCCCTCAATATGACCTCCGATACGCCTGCAGAGGAGGAAGCGTTGGAGGATCCATTGATTCAAGCCATTAGAAGATCCCAGAAGGTCTTTCCTGTACATAGGGTGGTGCGACAGATGATCCAGGAAGAATGGGACCAACCTGAGTCAAGTCTAAGGGGAGTCCGGTCCATGCTCCGTCTCTACCCTCTACCAGAGGCAGACAAAGAGCTGCTAAAGTCCCCCAGGGTGGATGCAGCAGTGTCAGCAGTCACCAAGAAGACCACTATCCCAGTGGAGGGCAGTGCAGCCCTAAGGGATCCCCAAGACAGAAAGTTGGATACCCTTTTGAAGCAAGCCTTTGACGTAAGCGCCCTCGCTTTGCAAGCCTCGGTCTCCGGAGCCTGGGTGGCTAGGGCCTGTTTAAGGTGGTCACAACAGTTACAGACAGACGAGAGCCCCACAGAGGAGACCCGGTCCAACGCGAACAGGCTGGAATCGGGAACGGCGTACCTGGCGGATAGCCAGTATGACCTCATCAGAAGCCTGGCAAAGAACATGGCATCGGTGGTGGCGGCCAGGCAATACCTGTGGTTACGCAATTGGGCAGCGGATACCTCCTCGAAGGCCCGCCTGAGTCGACTCCCCTTCAAGGGGAGACTGCTGTTCGGCGAGGATTTGGAGAAGCTGGTAAAGGATCTTGGCGAGTCCAAGGGAGGCAGGCTCCCGGAAGATAGACCGAAACAGAACCGCTCCCTCCCCCCGGCACGTACTCAGTCCAGGGACTCCCGGAGGTTTCGCCCCTCCAGATCTAGTTCCTTTTCCAGGGGGCGTTTCCCCCTAGGGGCCAGGGCTTTCGAGGGTTTCGGGGAGCAGGTCGCGGATTCGGGGCGACCTCCTCCTTCTCCTCCTCCTTGTCTCTTAGAAAACAACAATGAAGCCGCGGGGGTCCAGGGGGACGAGCTGCCCATAGGAGGACATTTAAGACAGTTTCTTCCCGCCTGGTCCCGGGTCACATCGGATCAATGGGTGCTAGAGGTGGTCAGAGAGGGCTACGCTCTCGAATTCTCGAAACGCATTTCCCCAGCCTTTGTTCTGTCCCCCTGCGGTACCCCGGCAAAGAGGTCCGCGGTGGAATCAACTCTCGCTCGCTTAATTGCACTCGGGGCCGTGTTACCAGTGCCTCCAGATCAACGCGGTTCAGGTCGATACTCGATTTACTTCGTGGTGCCAAAAAAGGAAGGCACCTTCCGACCAATCCTGGACTTAAAACAGGTCAATTGCTGTCTCAGGGTTCCTCACTTCAGAATGGAGACTCTGCGGTCAGTCATCGCAGCCGTAAGGAGAGGGGAGTTCCTATCAGCCCTCGACTTGACAGAGGCCTACTTGCATATCCCGGTCAGAAAGTCACATCAACAGTTCCTAAGATTCGCGGTACTAACGGGTCACTTCCAATTCCAGGCCCTCCCCTTTGGCCTAGCGACAGCTCCACGGACATTCACCAAGGTGATGGTGGTCGTAGCGGCCTTCCTCCGGAAGGAGGGGATTTTGGTCCACCCGTACCTAGACGATTGGCTGATCCATGCAAAGTCGGAGGAGGAAAGTCGCGCGGCGACGGATACAGTAGTTCGCCTTCTAGAAGAGTTGGGGTGGGTGATCAACCGAGCAAAGAGCAGGTTGATCCCTTCCCAGAATCTCGAGTATCTCGGCGCAAGATTCGACACCAGCAGGGGCAGAGTGTTTTTGCCCTCATCCAGGGCCAGGGACCTAAGGCTACTGGTTACTCAGTTCCTGAACAGACGCAACCCCTCAGCATGGCATTATCTTCAGGTCCTGGGAACAATGGCGGCGGCGATAGAGGTAGTGCCTTGGGCCAGAGCCCACATGCGTCCATTGCAACAATCTCTACTGCGACGGTGGTCTCCACAACTCCATCCTCTGACAACACAGTTACCCTGCGCCCCGCGGACCAAGCGAGCTCTTCGCTGGTGGCAACAACCGAGAAACCTGGAACGGGGAATGCCCCTCGAGCCCCCCCAGTGGGTACTCTTGACGACGGATGCGAGCCTGTCAGGCTGGGGGGCCCACTGCGAGGACCAGTTCGTCCAGGGGCGATGGGCCACTGAGATTCCACCGGAGACCATCAACAGACTGGAATTACGCGCCGTCACCCTTGCGCTCAGGAAGCTCAAGCCCCGGGTACGAAGAAAGGCAATCCGCGTCCTATCCGACAACGTCACCACAGTAGCTTACATCAACCATCAGGGCGGCACCAGCAGCCCTGCCCTGGAGAAAGAGGCGGACGTTCTCTTCCAGTGGGCGGAGGTCTACCTGGAAGCGCTGTCAGCCCAGCACGTGGCAGGCACGGACAATGTCACAGCCGATTACCTCAGCAGGCACAGGATAGACCACGGAGAGTGGGAACTGGAGCAGGTGATCTTCGACCAAATAGTGGCCCGGTGGGGTCTCCCAGTGATGGATCTCATGGCAAGATTCTCCTCAGCCAAGGTGGACCGATTCTTCAGTCGGCGAAAGGAAAGAATGTCCGAAGGTCTAGATGCCCTGTCTCAGAAGTGGCCGGCAGAGGGCCTTCTCTATGTGTTCCCTCCCTGGGCTCTGATCGGAAAGGTTCTTCAGCGAGTGGAATCCCACCAGGGCCTGGTAATCCTCATAGCTCCAGATTGGCCTCGCCGTCCCTGGTACGCGGACCTGGTGAGGCTGTTGGCCGACCAACCATGGCGGCTGCCCTGCAGGAGCGACCTACTCAGACAAGGTCCGGTTCAGATGCCTCACGTGGATCGGTTCTCGCTTACGGCCTGGCTCTTGAAAGGGCGCGGCTCCTGAAGCGAGGATATTCAGGTGCAGTAATCTCAACGCTGTTGAGCGCTAAGAAGCGCTCGACCTGTCTCGCCTATGTAAGAGTTTGGCGCATTTTCGAGGCATGATGCGCGGAGCGCCGAAGTAAGCCCCTTGCGACCTCAGTCCCGGAAATCCTGGAATTCTTGCAAGCGGGGTTTGACAAAGGTTTAGCACACAGTTCACTACGGGTGCAACTAGCCGCTATCGCGTGCTATAGAGGAAAGGTCCACGGCAAGCCAGTAGGGGTCCACCCGGACGTCGCCAGGTTCCTCAGAGCAGTCCGACGTCTGCGTCCCCAGCGGAGGTCGGTCATCCCCCCCTGGAATCTCAACCTGGTATTAAATGCGCAGATAGGGGAGCCCTTCGAACCCGTGAAGAGGGCCTCCTTGAAGGACTTAACCTTGAAGACGGTCTTCCTAGTTGCGATCTGCTCGGCCAGGCGGGTCTCCGAGCTACAAGCACTTTCCTCCAGACCCCCCTTCCTGGCCTTCCTTAAGGACAAGGTCGTCTTGCGCACGGTGCCCTCCTTCCTCCCCAAGGTTATCTCTCCCTTTCATGTGAACCAGACAGTCACGCTCCCAGCCTTCCCAACAGAGGGTCTGTTAGGCAGGGATAACAGGCTTCGTTTACTAGACGTCCGAAGAGCCCTAAAACACTACCTCTCCCGCACAGCTCCGTTCCGGAAATCAGACCGGCTATTTGTCCAGTTCGGAGGTCCACACAGAGGGGAAGCGGCGGCCAAAGCTTCCATCTCCAGGTGGATTAGGGAAGCGATTGCTTCCGCCTACATTCTGAAGGGCAAGCAGGTCCCGGGGGGGCTGCGGGCACATTCCACCCGAGCTCAGGCTACTTCTTGGGCAGAATTCAGCCTAGTCCCTCCGCTGGATATATGTAGGGCGGCGACTTGGTCCTCTCTGCATACCTTCACCAAGCACTACAGGCTAGACGTACAGAGTTCAGCGGACGCTCGGTTTGGCCTAGCGGTGCTTCAGTCCGGTTTGCCGAATCCCACCCAGATTTGAACTGCTCTGGTACTTCCCAGAAGTAAAGGGACTGGACTGGAGTGACGATAAGGAAGAAGTAATTAGATCTTACCTGCTAATTAGTGTTCTTGAAGGAACGACAGTCCAGTCCCTGATCCCACCCGGCTATACCGGGCCTGAAGCCCTGGCGGCGGAGGGCAGATCAGCGAACCGAGCGGGGAACCAGATCGGGGTGAGGGAGACCAGGAGCAAGTAGGCGGGGTGGTCCTCCTACGGCGCCTTCTCTCCCCCTCTACCCTTATTACCTATTCCCTATTTTCCAAAAAAAAAAAAAAAAAAAGTGGAGCGGGTGGGTCGACTTGGTGCCACCCCTCCCAGAGTTTGCATGTTTGTTAGGTTTTGTTTTATAGTTGTTACAGAAGTTCATTTAGGCTGCTTTTTCAGTCAATTACTGGAGTTGGTGGGTGGTCTCAGTGGTATTTATACCGCCCCACCTCCAAAAAGGTTGGGCTTAGCCTCCAAGCTGCTGGAAGGGTTACGCAACCCAGAAGTAAAGGGACTGGACTGTCGTTCCTTCAGGAACACTAATTAGCAGGTAAGATCTAATTACTTCATCTCTTTCCAAAGACCTCCATTTTTTCTATATTTCTATGAGCTGTCAGAATGTTCATGCCTATAGGTCACAGGTTTCTCCTTCCTGCTAGGGAAAGGGGTCTAACCACTATCAAATGATAGTTTCCTGTGCCAGCATGTCTTTTTCCTTCTATAGACTTACTACTTGGTAAGTCTTCTTCAGCTCCATTCCTTCACCCTCTTACCAAGCTTTTCCCCTGTAAGAGTGGAATTACTTCACTGGAGGGCTTTTTCTTCAGCCTCTCTAATTTTGTCACTTTCCAGTGCGGAGTTTTCCTCTCTGAGTGTTAACTCCTCTGTTTCAATCTTGCTTTGGGGCAGCTTATCAGACATGTCTAGAGTTTTCTACTCCTGTTCTGTCCTTTCTGTTTTTAAACAGTAAGATTATTTCTGCTGTCTTGCTAGCAGCTGCCTATGCAGGAGCCTTAATGTTTGGACCACTGGTTCTTGTCCACAAACAACCAGATTTGTCTTCCACTAACATTCTGTCTAATCTTAGTAGTGGCTCCAAGTCAGTGCTTTCTTCTGTCTTGGAGATTATCTCACTACAAGCTTTCTGGATTGTCTTCTATTTCTGCCATCTCCTTTCTCCTGGGTTTGGCAGCATAGTTGACAGAGATACTGGCTTTCCAGCAGCCAGTTCTATCTCCTCATTCTGCAGTTCTACAGAGAAGCTTTCCACTATGGGCCCTTGCTAGAGAGCATGGGTTTTTTTCCTCCAACAGCTATCCTAGATGGTTGGAAAAGGCTTTTCAGTCATGTCTCCCATGACTAGAAGGGTTCTCCCTTCTCTTCCTATCTCCTTTTTGATATAAGGGACATAGGCCTTCTCTTACGTGAAAACTTAAGGAGTTGCCAATTCCCTGCTTTGGTCCATAGTATTCTCAATCGGGGATATGCTCTTTATCCTTGCAGCTCGTCCTCATGGTAAGAACGCATGATACTTTTTGCCCTTAAGCAGGTCAACATGGTATCTCATCTCTATGCGTCTTCTGTCCTCTTACCATGCTATAGAGTTCTGGAAGACTCTGGACTTGCTGGCTGCAGACTCAGATTATCCTCTGTTTTTCACGTACCTGTCCTGGTTATTTCACTAGCTAGCATCCTTGCAGATCATAACCAGGAGGAATAGATTCTCTATATATCTTCTCAAGTAGGTTCCACCTCCTTGTTATTAGATGAATCTTTCCTCTCCACATATTCATATCTATTTTTTGTGTGTGTTATGCCCTTCCATATCTCACTATAGATATATTCTTATATGTCTATATATCTATGTATGTGTATATGTATATATATGTGTGTGTATGTATATATATGTATATATATATATACACACATATACATGTGTATCTGTCGAGATTTTATTACAGATAGATATGTATCCACATACCTATCTATCTGACTGTCTATGCTCATATAGCTATATGATTCCGACAGTTCCTGAGCGGTCCTCCAGTTTAGTCCTCCACATCCGGGTAGTGCACCTCCTCCTGGAGACTGGACCAATCAGAATCTTCCTCTGTCAGGATGTATGCCGTCGGAGCTCCCATCAGCCCCCAGTGTGTCCAGTCTCCTTGCAGCTGGAGGACGTGTGTGCCTGGTTTAGGCTCACTTAGGGACGTTTAGAGGCAACACTAGAGAGTTAGTTTTGGGGTGTTTTTCTTTTTCCCTCCTATATTTCTTTGTTTTCTTTTTATTAGGTAGCTATCTCTTTAAAAACAAAAAACAGAGTTCAGCGGTAACTGAGGAGCCGGTCTGCACTGATCCTCTGTCCTTGCTACTGGGGTGTTAGTTGCAGTTGGGGTGCTTGGATCTCTCCTCCTGGACTGCACGGTGGAGAGATTTGCACTTACCAGCACTTTGTTTGGGTCGGGGAAGTCTCGTTGTGCCCTGGCTTCCCTTCTTAGCGATCACCGGTGCCTTAGCCTTGATTGACAGCCCGGATCGACAGCGCACTCCTGCTCTAGATTCGAGCGGTGGGGAGTCTGCCGGCGATTGTCCGACTGTGCGGTGAGTGTTTTCTTGTACAGGAGCTGTTTTTGCTGCATTCCCGTTTTATTTTCTTTATATTTCTTTGCTTTTTTTTTTTTTTTGTGCCATTTTTTCGCCGCCGAAAAAGGTGCCGGCGGCCATTTTCGGACTCCGTTTCTTTTTTCACGCTCTATTTTGAATGATGGGCACAGCTTTCCACTGCATTTTTGAGCATTTTTAGGCTAGCGTTTTTGGTTGTTGGCTCCTAATAATTCATTCTGTGTGTTTTGTCAAAAAATAAAAATAATAAGAGTTTTTGACAGTGGGTTTTTTTTTTTCTTTTCGGGGGCTCAGTGGTGCACTGTTCCCTGGAGTGGATCTTCAACCTGCATGGCTGCCAGACCGCAGTGTGTGATCTGCGGGTCGCGCAGGGGGGCTGTGGCGGACTCTGGTATTTGCAGGGGCTGCGCCTCAGTTTCCTCTGACTTGGAGCATCAAATGGAACACAAGGAGCTGTCAGACCCAGAGAGTCCAGCTGTCCAGACGGAGCGGAGGCCTTCGCCTGACCCCCTACCTTCTTTCTCTGCGGTTCCTCCTAAGGGACAGGTTGAGCCGTTACCGCTTGATGCTCCTGAGTCTGCCTTCACCGATTTTTCCCCGGACTTTGTCCTGCTTATGCACCAGGCCTTTCGATTGGGGCGCTCGGGCAAGTTGGCAGAGGCCTGGCCATCCTTGAAGGGAGAGGAGCCCCGGAGAAAGCTCCAGCCTTCCGCCAAATGCTTCAGATCATTGGATCTGGAGCGCGACGACCTGAGCTGGCCTGATCAGGATGCGGATCTGGATGCCGATACTGGAGTGGTGGAGCTCGAGGACGGTGAGATCCCCGAGCCGGAGGATCAGGCCCGCATTATTCGGGTGTTTCGTAGAGAGGAGCTGGTGCCTTTTGATTACGGAATCTCTTCAGACTCTTAATCTGGCGGCCGCTCGTCCTATTGAAGATGACGGATTAGAAGATCCTCTCATTCAGGCGGTGCGGGACTCGCAGGTGGTCTTTCTGCTGCACTGTGTGGTTGAGCAAATGATTCAAACTGAGTGGGATCAGCCTGAATCCGGCCTGAAGGGGATTCGGACTATGAATCGTCTGTATCCCCTCGCGGACAAGGATAAAGAGAAGTTTAAGTCGCCACGGGTTGATGCCGCTGTTTCGGCGGTGACCAAAAAGACCACGATCCCTGTCGAAGGCAGTGCGGCTTTAAAGGATGCACAGGATAAGAAAGTGGATGGTTTGTTGAAACAGGCCTTCGAGACTAATGCCTTATCTCTGCAGGCCTCTATTTGTGGTGCTTGGGTGGCTAGAGCCTGCTTGCATTGGGCGCAGCATTTGCGGCAACTTTCCGGCTTAGATCAGCAGGGGTTGCTGGAAGTGACCCGCTTAGAGTCTGGGTCGGCCTATTTGGCGGATGTGCATTATGATTTGATCAGAACCCTGGCGAATAGTATGGCGTCCTTGGTGGCGGCACCAAGGTCTATTTGGTTACGGAATTGGGCGGCCGACGGATCTTCTAAGTCTCGCCTCAGTAAGCTTCCTTTTAAAGGCAAACTGTTGTTCGGAGACGATCTGGATAAGTTAGTTAAGGACCTCGGCGAGTCTAAGGGCGGATGACTACCGGAGGATAAGCCTAAGCTGCCTAGAAACTTGCCAACAGTTCGGGGTCAGTTTCGAGATTTTCGCAGGTTTCGTTCTTCCTGCCTATGGAGTTCCCAGCACGGCCGTTTTGGCGCACGGTCACAAAGCTTTCGCGGGTTTCGAGGAGCGGGAAGAGGGTTTTCGGCAGCTTCCTCATCTTCCTCCTCTTCCTTTGGTCGAAAGCTGCAATGAAGTGAGGCGGGCTCCGGAGGGAAGTCTAGTCATCTGGGGTCGTCTATGGGACTTTCTTCCTTCCTGGGCCCAAATTACCTCAGATCAGTGGGTGCTGGAAATAATCCGGGAGGGTTATGCGTTGGAGTTCGCCTGCCCACTTCCGGATTCCTTTGTCCTTTCTCCCTGCAAAGGCGAGCAGAAGGCGTTAGCCATTCGCTTGACGCTGCACCATCTTTTGGCCCTAGGAGCGGTGGTACCTGTTCCTCCTTCCGAGCACGGCGGCGGTCGTTACTCTATTTATTTTGTGGTGCCAAAGAAAGACGGTTCCCTCCGCTCGATTCTGGATCTCAAGGGCGTAAATAGTTTTTTTCGAGTACCGCACTTCCGGATGGAAACCTTACGATCCGTCATCGTGGCGGTGCGTCTCGGGGAATTTCTCATGTCTCTCGACCTCTCGGAGGCCTATTTGCACATTCCCATTCGGGAAGCTCATCAAAAGTTCCTGCGGTTCGCCTTCCCCTGGGGCCACTTTCAGTTTCGCACCATGCCCTTTGGCCTGGCCACGGCTCCACACACATTCACAAAAGTGATGGTGGTTGTTGCGGTGGCCTTGCGAAAGGAGGGGATCTTGGTCCATCCTTACCTCGACGATTGGTTGATTCGAGCAAAATCCCACGAGGAGAGCATGTGGGTGACGGCCAGAGTAGTAGCGTTGCTTCAATCCCTCGGCTGGGTGGTCAACGAGAAGAAAAGTCGTCTGGTGCCCACTCAATCCCTCGAATACCTCCGGTGTTCATTTTCACACGGCAAGGGGTGTGGTGTGCTTGCCGGAGCGGCGTGTCCAGGCCTTGCGGAGGCTCGTGCGCACCTTCCTAGGGATTCCCGCGCCGTCCGCCTGGTGGTATCTACGGCTGTTGGGCACTATGGCGGCGACACTGGAGGCCGCTACAGAGCGCCCTTTTACGTCGTTGGTCGAATCAGGTCGAGTCGTTGAACAAGAAGCTATCTTGCCCGCTGTCTGTTCGTCTATCCCTCTGGTGGTGGCTCTGCTCGAAGAACCTTTGTGTGGGGATGCCCTTAGAGCAACCCCTTTGGGTTCCGTTCCTGATGGACGCCAGCCTCTTGGGCTGGGGAGCCCATTGCGAGGGCCGCTTCGCGCAGGGGGCGTGGTCTCCCCTCGAGGCTTCTTGGTCGATCAACCGTCTAGAGTTACGGGCGGTGCGGCTGGCGCTGCTAGCCCTCGAGGCGCTGGTGAGGGGTCGAGCGGTGCGAGTTCTCTCGGACAACGCGGCAACGGTGGCCTATATCAACCGCCAGGGCGGCATCGGCAGTGTGCCCATGGAAAGAGAGGCAGGGGCTTTGTTCGCTTGGGTGCAGTCCCGGCTTTCGGCAGCGCATATCGCAGGAAAAGACCATGTGTTGGCGGATTATCTCAGCAGAGTGCGATTGGATCCCGGAGAGAGGGAATTGAACCCGCAGATCTACGCGCAAATCGTTCGCAGATGGGGGCCTCCAATCATGGACCTTATGGCGACCTTTCAGACAGCCAAGACCGGTCGCTTCTTCAGCCGGCGGAGGGAGCGCATGTCCGAGGGCATCGACGCGCTCATCCAACCCTGGCCGGAGGCCGGCCTTCTTTATGTCTTTCCCCCTTGGGCGTTGATCGGTCGTGTCGTTCAATGTATCGAGGGGCACTGGGGGCGGGTTCTGCTGGTTGCTCCGGATTGGCCCCGGAGGCCTTGGTATGCCGATCTGGTGCGGTTACGCGACGGACTGTCTTGGAAACTTCCTCCGTTACCGGACCTGTTGATTCAGGGCCCGCTTCGGATGCCCCAAGTGGATCGATTCTCGCTTACGGTTTGGCCATTGAAAGGGCTCAGTTGAGGAAGAGGGGTTACTCCCCAGCGGTAGTCGCCACCCTTCTTCGGGTGCGAAAATCCTCCACTTCGCTCACGTATGTGCGGGTGTGGAGAATTTTTGAGGACTGGTGTTCAACGCGTGGGGTTCGCGCGGTGAAAGCTTCGGTGTTCGTGGTTCTCAGCTTTTTACAGGACGGTTTTGACAAAGGTTTAGCGGCCAGTTCTCTGAAGGTTCAGTTGGCGGCGCTCGCGTGTTACAGGGGCAAGGTTTTGGGGGTTTCCCTAGGGGCGCACCCCGACATATGGCGTTTTCTTCGAGCGGTGTTCAGGTTGAGGCCTTCGCGCAGAGTGTCAGTGCCTCCATGGGATTTGAACCTGGTGCTACAGGCCTTGGTATGTCAACCTTTTGAGCCCCTTCGGCAGGCGTCTCTTAAGGATCTCACTTTGAAGACGGTTTTTCTGGTGGCGATCTGTTCGGCGCGGCGCATTTCAGAGTTGCAAGCACTCTCGTGTCGAGAACCATTCTTATCTATTTCTCGGGAGCGCGTGGTTCTCCGACCAGTTCCATCTTTTTTTCCTAAAGTGGTTTCGCCTTTTCATCTGAATCAGGCCGTTTTTCCTTCCGGTGCTTCCCGCGGGTGCGCCGGGTGCTTCGGTCGATGGATTGCATTGCCTGGACGTTCGGCGGGTCCTTCGTCGCTACTTGAAGGTGTCTGAGTCGTTCCGTAAGACCGACCGGTGGTTCGTGCTTTTTGGTGGAGCACGCCGTGGTGAGGCGGCGGCAAAGGCATCCATTGCTCGATGGATTAAGGAAGCGATTGCTTCGGCTTATATCTTGCAGCGTCGGCCGTTCCGGTGGGTCTGCGGGCTCACTCTACCAGGGCTCAAGCGACGTCCTGGGCGGAGCATAGCCTTGTTCCGCCTGTCGAGATTTGTAGGGCGGCTACCTGGTCGTCTCTGCATGCCTTCAGTAAACATTATCGGTTGGATATACTAGCCGCTCGGGATTCCTGTTTTGGTTCGGCTGTGCTGCGCGCCAGTTGGCAAGGTCCCGCCTGGTGTTGACTGCTCTGTTACATCCCGGATGTGGAGGACTAAACTGGAGGACCGCTCAGGAAATAGAAATTACACTTACCTGGTAATTGTAGTTCCTGGAGGGTCCAGTTTAGTCCTCCTTCCCTCCCAGATGTCAGCTTTGTTTTATTCCGGCACGCATTCGGTGGAGTAGTCGCATATATCTAAGTAAACTCTATCAGAATTTTTTTCTTCGGGTTCCGTCTCTCGGACTCCTTATGGTGTGTTTTTTTCATGCCAGCTCCTGACTTCTTGTATTCTTGGGGGCTGGGCTTAGGTCTGCTTCTGCTACGAATTGTGGGCGGAGGCAATGTGCAGAGTTCTGGCTTCCTCGTTTGGGGAGGGGGCCACTTATTTCCTTGGGGACTAAATTGCTGTTCCAGTTAAGTTTTTTTTTTTTTTTTCTAATAATCTCATGTGTTGCTTCTGTAAGTCTGCTTTGTTACTAGTTCACTGGGGGCTGATGGGAGCTCCGACGGCATCCTGACAGAGGAAGATTCTGATTGGTCCAGTCTCCAGGCTGCAGGAGGAGGTGCACTACCCGGATGTGGAGGACTAAACTGGACCCTCCAGGAACTACAATTACCAGGTAAGTGTAATTTCTATATGGGCTTACCCATTCCTATGCTATCCAGCAGGTTTGGGGTTCTACACACACAACCACTCCTGTGGTAGTCGTCAACTTTTATACCATAACCTTAAGGTTTAAGTACCTCTGAAGCTCTCCATGCTCCAATATCTCTCCTAGCTTACCTCAGTTCGGAGAAATATTGCGGATCTTCCTATCTCCAGGAACAAGCAGGAATGAGTCTTCACATATGGGTATTGTCGGTACCGACGGAGCCTGCGTGGGAATGCTCCCCAGCGTCCAAAAGGAAAGCTTTTGGGAGCATCCCACAGCACCTGCGCGCTGCCTTCCCGCCTTTCCCAACTGCCTCTCTCCAGTTCTTCTTTTCCGCGGAGCCAGCAGGTCGTGTTTCCTGTCACCGCTGAAGAATTTCTTATTTTCTTTTATTTTTCTTTAGTCGTGTGTCTGCCTTCTCGATTCCGGACCGGTACCACCGGTCTTTTTTCTTTCTTTAAAAAACAAAACAAAAACTTCTACTCTCTTCAGTGCATTTTTTCTTCTGGGGCCTTAGGCCTACAGATATATTTTTCCTCATGGAAAAATCTGCCTCCGGGTTTAAAAAGTGCACAAAGTGCAGTAGCACTATTTCTGTCACTGACACCCATGACTGGTGTCTAAAATGTTTTAGGTCCTGACCACTCCATTGCGGATATTGAGTCCTGTTCCATGATGTCTAAGAGAGGGTTACAGAATCGGGCAGCCAAGCTCAGTACCCTGTTTCCCTCCGATGCAGCTTCTATGGCATCGACATCTTCCAGGGCTGCTGCTTCATCCCATGGATCTCAGGTAACCAAACTTAAATCTGGCCAGTCCTCAGAGTTCATCTCCCTCTAAGCAATATTCCCTCTAATTTTCTGCAGGCTGTGTGCACATAAAATAGCAGCTGTGCAGCTTTTGAAGGAAGGTTCAATTTTTGTGCGCCATATAACGACACTCGGAGTTATATACTTTAAAATTTGACTACATGTCAGAATACAGTATGTACACCACATTGATTTTAATCAAATTAAATGAAAATAAACAATTACTAAATGAAGCGGAAAATTTCTAGTACTTACAATCACAACTTTTAAATTTTAAGACATCTATGTTTTCTATCAGAATCAGAACCGTAATTTTTGTGCGCTCTGTTGTAAAGTATGTGCGCTCGCTCGGCGAGGTGTGTGTGCGCGCGCACACGCGCACAGCTTAGAGGGAACAGTGCCTCTAAGTATCGAGATGCCCCCGGGCTTACTCTTGAGGAACCCACACTGGCAAAATTACCCCGGCGGGAGGCTACGGCTTCCAAAGCACTGTCTATGGGGTCATAGGTTGACATCGATGGCTCGGCCTCGACCGATCACCTGTTACAATGTTCTGGGGTACCGGCGGTCACCACCGGTACCGACATCCAGACATTGGTGGCGTCAATGGATCAGAATATTCTGACCATGCAGCGTGCCATCACGGCACTCATAAAGCTGCGACGCCTACGGTACCGCAACAAACCCCGTTGTCGGTACCGGTCCCGATACCAGTACCGCTTGCATCGATGGCAGCGGTACGCTATCCAGTGATGCCCATCAGTACCGACCCGGTACCGATTACTCCCGATGTCGATACCTCCCGGTACGCGTATCGGGCTCTGCGAGAGCATCCAGACAGTCGATACTTCGATTCCTCTGAAGACTCTGATTCTTCAGAGGCCTCAATTGAAGCATCGGGGATCCTTCCTCAGGAACTCTCTTCTCCAAAAAGGAGAATGTCTCCTCCTGAAGACTTGTCTTTTCAGGACTTCATTAGGGAGGTGGTCAAAGGCCTGTCCATCTCAGTGACCTCTGAAACTGAACTTAGAGCCAAAAAATTAGATATCCTACAATATCCTAAGGCTCCTAAAGAGGCAGCCACCTTACCAATACATGAGCTTCTTTATGATCACATGTTGGGCATATGGGAGACTCCTCTTTCCACCTCCCCTCATTCCAGAAGGTTGGACACCATGCATCGTGTTCCTCCTTGTCCTGGGTTTCATAAGACTCAGCTTCCTCACCACTCCATTGTGGTAGAGTCTGCTATGAAAAAGATCAAGAGTACAAAAAGGCACTTCTCTGCTCCTCCAGGAAGAGAATGCAGAACCCTAGATGCCTTTGGCAGGAAAATCTTCCAGGCCAGTATGCTTGTAGCCAGAATCAACTCCTATAGTCTCTATATGGGGATGTTTCTAAAAGAAGTTACAGATCATCTGCAAACCTTATCTCCTTTTATGTCAGAAGATAAGAGAGAAGAATATATCACCTGGCTTAAACATGCACAGGATGTATCCAAGTTTTCCAACCGTGCAGCCTTTGACTCTTTTGAGGGGGCCAGTAGAGCTTCGGCTATTGCCATAGGTGCACGCAGAGTTGCTTGGTTGCAAGCCTCTGATTTGGAATCCTGGGTACAGGATGGTCTAGGTAGCCTTCCCTGTACAGGCGAAAACCTGTTTGGCAAAGATTGGCAAGCAAAGGCCAACCAGATGGATGCTGAAAATTCTGCTTTAGATAGACTTTCAAAGTCTACTACTGCTCCTTTTAAAAAGAGGTTGTTCAAAAAGGGATCTTTCCCAAAGAAAGGGAAATTTTCTTCTTATGGTCAGGCCTCTTCTCAAGGTCATTTTGCTACAAAGAGACAGCAACAACCAAAACAGGCCAAACCCTAGGCTGCGAGGACTTCTACGGCCCAACAGCCTCAGCCTCCTCAGGGCCTTTGACTTTCCACTAGAGAACTTAGCCTTTCTGGCTCTAGAACATCCAGAGCCTCTCACCATCCCAGGAAGGTTAGCTCACTTTGCTCCCAGATGGGAACAAATCACAGCAGAGCAGTGGACCCTCTCCATCATAAGGGAAGGGTACAAACTTCATTTCTTAAACCTTCCTCCTCACACCATGGTGAAACAGTTCAATTCTCCAACATCTCTCCTCAACCTTCTAGGTCAAGAGATTGCTACCCTTCTTGCCCAAGGGGCAATAGAAGAAGTACCCCTTCTTCAACAGGGCTCAGGGTTCTACTCCCCCTATTTTCTCATTCCAAAGAAAACGGGGGGCTACAGACCCATATCGAATTGTGTAACTCCTTGTTTATTGTAAACAGCGCTGATGCTGAATAGTGCAGTATATAAGAGACTATAAATAAATAAATATTAGATCTCAGAGAATTGAACAAGTTTCTATGCAAGGAGAAATTCAAGATGACTTCTCTCGGAACTCTCCTTCCATACCTCCAGAGTCAGGACTGGCTTTGTTCTCTAGATCTCAAGGATGCGTACACCCATGTTCTCATCCATCCGACACACAGAAGATTCCTTCGGTTCCTTTACCAAGGAAAGCACTTCCAATACAAAGTGCTTCCTTTCGGTCTGGCCTCTGCTCCAAGAGTGTTCACAAAATGCATGGCGGTAGTAGCTGCATTCCTGCGCACTCTAGGAATATTTGTATTCCCATATCTGGACGACTGGCTCATCCGAGCTCCATCCCAGTCAGAGGCCCAGACTTCCCTGGCCTGCACAAGGCATGTTCTTCAGTATCTGGTAATCAACATTCCAAAATCCCATCTCACCCCTACTCAGTCTCTAGAGTTCATAGGGGCCTTACTGGATACCACAACTGCAAGGGCCTATCTTCCCCAGGCCCGTTGCCTACGCTTGGTGCAGTTAGCCTCCCAGATTCAGTTAAAATCCCATTTAACTGCTCTAGAGATGTTGCAACTCTTAGGCCACATGGCATCCACGGTGCATGTGGTTCCCTATGCTCACCTTCACATGAGGGCAGCTCAGTGGACCCTATCCACCCAATGGACCCAGGCATCAGGTTGCCTGTCAGACAAAATAGCAACCTCCGGTCGCCTATTTTGGTCCCTCCACTGGTGGAAGTCCACTCAAAATCTGTTCCTGGGGTCCCCCTTTCAACAGGTGTTACCCCAAGCAACCCTTACAACAGATGCCTCTCCAAAGGGTTGGGGGGCTCATCTACAAGATCTCTCGACCCAGGGCATCTGGTCTCCACAGGAGACATCTCTTCATATCAACCTCTTAGAGCTCAGAGCAATCTTTCTGGCTCTGAGTCTTCCACACCCTGCTCAGCTACAAGACAGTCCTCATCCACACGGACAACCAGGAGCCATGTTCTACGTGAACAAGCAGGGAGGGACTGGCTCTCTGTCGCTTTGCAACGAAGCTCTGAGATTGTGGGCCTTTGCCAGAGAGCATCAAATCCATCTCATGGCAGTCTATCTTCCAGGGGTTCAAAACTCTTGGGCAGACAGACTCAGTCGAGTTCTGCTTCCGAACGAATGGTCCCTCCATGGGAACCAGATAGCCAGGATTTTTCGGATTTGGGGTACCCCAGACATAGACCTGTTTGCAAGTCCGTGGAATGCCAAACTTCCCCGGTTTTGTTCCAGGATTCCATGTCAGGGAGTTCAGGCCAGGGATGCCTTCCTCCTTCATTGGGGGCAAGACTTCCTCTATGCCTTTCCACCTATTCCCCTCATCCCCAAGACTCTGTTCGAGCTTCAGAGAGACAAGGGGTCTATGATCCTCATAGCACCACTTTGGCCACGCCAAGTGTGGTACCCTCTACTTCTGCATCTCTCTCAAGCTCCCTCCCTAGACCTGGGGTCTGCTCCAGATCTCCTCTCCCAGGAGGAGGGAACCCTGTGGCACCCAAATCCTCAGTCTCTTCATCTCAGGGCCTGGTTGCTGAAGGCCTAGACCTTCAGGATTTACACCTTTCTCAGCAAGTGAAGGATATCCTTCATGCTTCCAGAAAGCCTTCCACCAGACGTTCATATGCTTTTAAATGGAAAAGGTTTTCCATTTGGTGTGCAGAGAAGGGTCTCAACCCTCTTGCAATACCTTTGAATTCTTTACTAGACTATTTGCTGCATTTATCCCATGCAGGCCTTAAAACAAATTCAATCAGAGTCCATTTGAGTGCTATTGCAGCATCCCTTAAGCCTCTCAATGGACAACCTATTTCCTCTCATCCTCTTATAGCAAGATTCATGAGAGGCCTTCTTTTGACTAAACCTCCCATTAGACCACCTCCAGTGGCATGGGACTTGAATCTGGTTCTTGGCCAGCTTATGAAGCCACCCTTTGAACCCTTAGCCACTACCTCCTTGAAATTCCTTTCCTGGAAGGTTATTTTTCTCATTGCAGTCACCTCAGCTCGCCGTATCAGTGAGTTGCAAGCTTTAGTGGCTAATCCTCCTTATACAAGGTTCCATCATGACAAGGTAGTCCTCAGAACTAATCCACACTTTATGCCTAAAGTGGTCTCACCTTTTCATCTGAACCAGGAGGTGTATTTACCTGTCTTTTTTCCAGGACCTCATGCATCAAGTGCAGAGAGGAATCTTCATACCCTGGATTGTAAAAGAGCACTTGCTTTCTACTTACAAAGGACACAGCAACATAGAAAGTCCTCTCAACTTTTTGTTGCTTTTGATCCTTCTCATTTAGGACTTCCAGTCTCTAAGAGAACTCTGTCCAATTGGATTGCTCAGTGTATTTCCTTTGCCTACCAGAGTAAGAACCTTTCTCTGGAGGGCCATGTCACAGCTCACAATGTGAGGGCCATGGCAACCTCTATGGCTCATCTAAACTCTGTGTCCATCGACCAAATCTGTCGAGCGGCCACCTGGGCATCGGTTCATACCTTCACAGCCCATTACTGCTTGGACAAGGACTCCCGCCGGGATGCCTTGTTTGGTCAGGCTGTTCTCAAACACCTCTTCCATACCTAATCAACTCCTACCCTCCATCCCTGACTGGATGCCTGAGATTCATGGGTGGAAGTGGAGCCCTTCCCAGGGACTCACAATCTGGGTGATCTCCCAGGCATCTCTAGCTGGGGAGTCCCCATATGTGAAGACTCATTCCTGCTTGTTCCTGGAGATAGCACAGTTACTTACCTGTAACAGGTGATCTCTGGGAACAGCAGGAATAAGTCTTCACAACCCACCCACCTCCCCTAGGAGTTGTATCTCTCTATCTTTCCTTTTCTCTCTCTCTCTTTGTCTCAGCTTTAAAACTCGAACTGGAGAGAGGCAGTTGGGAAAGGCGGGAAGGCAGCGCGCAGGCCCTGTGGGATGCTCCCAAAAGCTTTCCTTTTGGACCCTGGGGAGCGTTCCCGCGCAGGCTCCGTCGGTACCGACGATACCCATATGTGAAGACTTATTCCTGCTGTTCCCAGAGATCACCTGTTACAGGTAAGTAACTGTGCTTTACTCACAGGCTTAACGCCTCAGGCATTTGTCCTCTCTTTTTGGGATACAAGGGGTTCCCATACCCTTTTTCCCCATAAGGACTGTACCTGTTTGTCCAAATTGGTTAGCCTTTCTCTTTTTGCTCCTAAGAGTGAGCCACTCTGCTGCCAAAAGAGTTCGTTTTTTGTCTTAAAGCCTTCCGCTGAAGGCCCACCGTTTTTGTACTACCCCAGTTTTTCTACTGGGGTTACCTGTTACCGTTCAGGATTCTGACCTCCACTGTTTTTTCCTACAGTGAGGTCCTCTTCGAGATTCCTCTACTGGGTTCCCCAGTAGATCCCATGGACCTCCATACTTTTGTCAAATCCTATTAGGGGAGGTCCATATTGCAATATTTCATTTCAATATCATTGATGACAATTATCATCCCCACATGGACTTCTTGTCTGCAGTCCTATGCTAGGTTAAGCTGTTTCCCACAGCACCTTTCTCTTTTCAACTCCTACCCTCCATCCTCAGGATGCCTGGTGTTAGGTATAGCAAGTTCCAATCTATAACATGCTGGGACTCCAGGCATCTTAGCTTGGGAGTCCCCATATGTGAAGACTCATTCCTGCTTGTTCCTGGAGATAGCACAGTTACTTACCTGTAACAGGTGATCTCTGGGAACAGCAGGAATAAGTCTTCACAACCCACTCACCTCCCCTAGGAGTTGTATCTCTATCTATCTTTCCTCTCTCTCTCTCTTTGTCTCAGCTTTAAAACTTAACTGAGGAGAGGCAGTTGGGAAAGGCGGGAAGGCAGCACGCAGGCGTTGTGGGATGCTTCCAAAAGCTCTTTGATTGGACGCTGGGAAGCGTTCCCGCGCAGACTCCGTCGGTACCAACATACCCATATGTGAAGACTTATTCCTGCTGTTCCCAGAGATCACCTGTTACAGGTAAGTAACTGTGCTTTCTCCTACCTGCCCAGCACCTCTACATTCATTCTAGAGCAGGGATCTCAAACTCCAGTCCTGGAGGGCCGCAGACCAGTCATATTTTCAGGATATCCCTAATGAAAAGGCATGAGAGAAATTAGAATACATTAGGGGCAATGCATGCAAATATATTCATTAGTGACATCCTGAAAACCTGACTGGCTTGCAGCCTCCGGGACTGGAGTTGGAGACCCCTGTTCTAGATCATTGGGGGATTTTTTTTTTTTTCCTTTGCTGTGGCTGTTCTGCCTGCCCTTCACTGCCTCAGGTTGTTGGAACCGTGCAAGAGTTGAAATTGGAGAAAATGTGCTTCTGGTATTGTACAAGCAAGAGGAAGTAGTTCCCTGCTTTTCAACTCCTGTGTGGTGCCAATGACCAGAGTTAGCGAAGGAAGAGTAGAGCAGCGGCAGCAAAAAAAAAATCTCCCACAGCTCTGCAATGAATCTGGATATACCAGGCAGGTAGGAGAATTGAGCTGACGCTGGGACCAGAGCTGGAAGGAGGAAGCAGATGCTAAGAGGTGCAGATGGGAAAAGGTCTGATGCTGGGGACTGGTTTAAAGGGGGATGAGGGTGGTAGAAGGGGACTGATGCTAGGGCTGAAATAAGGATCTGATACTGTGGCTGGGAGAAAGGGTCTTGGAACTATCATGCAGTCTGGAGATGAGAGAGAGGGCAGGTACTAAGATGAAGGCTGGGGTTGATGCTGGAGTGGATAGGTGATGATGGCCAGAGGCTGGGGGTGCGTAGGTGGTCAGGACATCCATAAATGACTATTCCAGTTTATTTAGTTCATTCTTATCTACTAGCTTGTGATGAGTCAGATTCAGTAGGTATTTCCCTGTTCCTGGAGAGCTTACAGTTTTGTAACTGAGGCAGTGAAGGGTTAATTGACTTTCCTGAGATCACAAGAAGTGCCAGTGGGATTTGAACCCTGATCTGTTTGGTCACTAGGCCACTGTTCTAACCACTAGGTGGCTATTCCAGTCTGGCTCCTAGATCCTAAGAAAATTTGTTAATGCCTGAATTTGGATATCTTAAAGGCAGGCACAACTTTTTTTAAAAATATTTGTATTGATTTCCAATAGCAAAACTGGGGGGGGGGGGGGGGGGTTTTAAAATATTCCCCATAACAGTACTACAAAGGCAACTATCCCCTCTCCCCAGGTCCCTTCCTCCTCCATCCCTCTCATGACCGCAGGTGCTTCTTAGAATGAGAGTAACAAATGCCACTTTCAGCCTACATTTTGAGTAATCTGATCATCCAGCTCAATATACATTGGTTAACCTGTAGACTGCTCCAAGTTAGCATCAGCAGTACTAATTGTCAATATTTGTACTTGTTAATAAAAGGTTCCTACTCTTTCAAGTTCTTGTTTGTCTCTCCTTTAAAGCAGTCACTTTCTCCAATCATGCATTCTCTTTCCATTCCCCTATAGTGAATGACCCCATTTGTCTCCATTTAGCTGCCATCACACATGCTTGTGCCAGTTTTTGGTTCTCCCCCTCACCTTTGTTATTAACTCCCAGTAGCACAAATTCCTTGTTCCAATGGATCTGCTGCCCCAGCAGTTCCCTCATTTTCATTCCAAATAGCTGTCCAATAGGACTGTAACTGGTTGCATTCCCACCACGTGTATAGTGTCTCCTTTCTCTGGGCATCCCCACCAACAATGTGGTGAGGGACTACTCGATTGACTGTGTAGACAGGCTGGCATTAGGTACCACCTATATAATAATTTATAACTATTCTCAATGTGTTGGGTAGCAAGCTATTATTTCCTCATCCCCATAAATATATTTTTCCAGCTTTGGTCGGTCATTTTCATACCCAAATCTTTTTCCCAGTGGTGCTGAAAGGGCAACGATCCCTCACTGTTGGCCTGCAATATCATGTGGTATATTCTTAAGAGGACTTTGCGTCTGGCTTCTGTTTGCCAACATAGTTTTTCAAAATCTATAAGGCCTTTGTTTATTCACTCCCTCCAATCTGCCCTATTGAGCCAATGACGCAGTTGCAGATACCCATAAAAGTCCTACCAAGGCAGATTAAATTTGTCCCTTAGCTCCGTAAAAGAGCAAATTCCTGAGCGGTAGTCTAGTTTAGTCCTCCACATCTGGGTAGTGCCCCTCCTCCTGCAGCACGGAGACTGGACCAATCAAAATCTTGCTGTCATTCAGTATCCTGCTGGAGCTCCCATCAGCCCCCCAGTGTGTCCAGTCTCCGTGCAGCAGGAGGACTTGTGAGCCTGTAGCTGGGCTCACTTAGGGACTTGAGGCAACACTTGTTAGTTTTTTTCCTTGGGGTTCAGTTTTATTTGTCTGCTGTACCTTTGCTTTTATTTTGTAGCTGTCCCTTTAATTTTGGTAAGCAGCTTTCTGAAGGGGGGGCTGTTTGAGGCTCTTACTCTGCCCGCTTCTGCTCTAACAGTCTGTGAGGGAACTGCAGACAGCGGCTGACTATTGATCTCCCTCCTGGACAGTACGGAGGTGAGATCTAGTCTGGACAGCCCCATTGCTACGGGTCAGCCAGCCGTAGGATTCTCACGGCGCAGGCTGCTTGCCCTTGTGGCTGCTGTTTCTCTGACAACTTGGAGCGGTACCGTGGTGCCGTCTCTCCTCAGCGTTTCGTCGGAAGCGCAGCCTTGCAGACCGCGGTGAGTTTTACAGCACCAGCTGTGCTTTTAGCGGCGATTTTACTTGTTTCTTTGTTTTGGGGCTGTTTTACGTGTCGGGCTGCGGTTCGTGCGGTTTTTCAGCATTGTTTTACTTTTCCCGCTGGTTTTTTTCCTCAGCGTTGGGTGCCGGCGGCCATTTTATCGAGCCGGCTTACTTTAGTTTCCCGCGTTTTTTTCGGTGGGGTGAGGGGCGCCTGCGGCTGCCCTTTCTGATTCCTGGATTTGTTTGCAAGGCTGAAGCCCCCTGTCTCATCTGATTACTTTTCTTCTTAAAAAAAAACACAAAAAAACGGAGTGAAGGCAGTCACGTCAAGGCCTTGTCCTGCAGGTCTTTTCCACTGTTTTCTCCGCGAGCCTGCTTATTTCATGGCATCCAGGCCCCAATGTTTGGTCTGCGGTTCTCGCAGAGGGGCTGTTGCAGATTCTGGGGTTTGTAAGGACTGTTCTTCTGTTTCTTCGGCCCTCGAGCTCCAAATGGCTGACAGTGCTTTTGGATCCAGGTAGCCCGGCCAAGCAGCCTGTCAGGGGGCCGTCTCCTGGGTCTCCATTGCCAGTCTCTCCCGAGGCATCGAAAGGACAGGGGCCTTCCCCCGACGCTCCGCCAGGCTCTTCTTCGCTGGGTTTTTCACCTGATTTTGTTCTCTTAATGCATCAGGCCTTCCAACTCGGCCGTCTGGGCAAGATCCCGGAGTCCGGGGTGGCTGCTTTGCCTTTTCCTTCCCGTCTGGGGGACAACACTCAGTGTTCGGTGTCTCAGCCAGTTAAGCGCTCTCGCTTATCCGTTGAGTGTGCTGACGCTGATTGGCCGGAGTCTGACCTGGCGCTGGAGTCCGACGACCTTGCTGATGCGTTGGAAGAAGGAGAGATTCCGGATCCCGAGGATCAGGCGCGGATCATTCGGGTATTTCGGAAAGAGGAGTTGGCTCCGTTGATTACGGAGTCCCTTCGGGCCCTTAATTTGGCCTCCATCCCTTCGGCGGAGGATGAGGGTCTGGAAGATCCCCTCATTCAGGCCGTGCGCGACTCTCAGATGGTTTTTCCCGTCCATCGTGTGGTAACTCAGATGATTCAGACTGAGTGGGATCAGCCTGAGGCTGGGCTGAAAGGCATTCGTACAATGCATCGGTTGTATCCTCTGGCTGACAAGGACAAGGACAGGTTTCGGTCTCCGCGAGTTGATGCTCTGGTTTCGGCAGTCACTAAAAAGACTACAATTCCGGTCGAAGGCAGTGCGGCTTTGAAGGATCCGCAAGACAAAAAGGTGGATGGTCTCTTGAAGCAGGCCTTTGAAACCAATGCCTTATCTTTGCAGGCCTCTATTTGTGGGGCCTGGGTGGCTCGAGCCGGTTTACGGTGGGCTCAGCGTTTACGTCAGGATGCCCACTTTGACCAACAGAAGATGCTCGAAGTGACCCGTTTGGAGTCTGGTTCCGCTTATTTGGCGGATGTTCATTATGACTTGATTCACACTTTGGCTAATAGTATGGCGTTCTTGGTGGCGGCACGCCGGTCTGTTTGGTTGAGGAATTGGTCTGCTGACAATTCCTCTAAGTCGCGACTCAGCAAGCTTCCTTTTAAAGGGAAGTTGCTGTTTGGTGAGGATTTGGATAAGCTAGTGAAGGATTTAGGAGACTCCAAAGGAGGTAGGCTGCCTGAGGATAGACCTAAGCTTGGCAGACCTGCGCCTCTCCCGAGAGGATCTTCCCGTGACTTTCGCAGATTTCGCTCTTCCCGTTTGTGGAGTTCCCAAAGGAGCCGTGTTGGGTACCGTTCTCAGGGATTTCGCGGTTTCCGGGGAGCTGGAAGGGGTTTTACCCCTGCGGCCTCCACAGCTTCCTCCTCTTTCTCTCGTAAGCCACAATGACGCCAGGCACCTTCCGGAGAAGTGTCCCGTTATCGGGGGCCGTCTTCGGAATTTCTTGTCAGCTTGGGCCCGAATCACCTCCGATCAGTGGGTGTTGGAGGTCATCCGAGAGGGCTACGCCCTCGAATTTGCCAGTCCTCTTCGGGAGTCCTTCGTTCTGTCTCCCAGCCGCGGCCCGCACAAGGAATCCGCACTTCGCTTGACGGTGGATCGACTTCTCGCCTTGGGTGCAGTAGTTCCCGTCCCGGCGGCCGAGCGCGGGCTGGGTCGTTACTCTATTTATTTCGTGGTGCCAAAGAAGGGCGGTACTCTCCGTCCCATTCTAGATCTCAAAGGGGTCAACCGATGTCTTCGCGTTCCTCATTTCCGCATGGAAACTCTCCGCTCCGTCATTGTGGCGGTTCGGAAGGGGGAGTTCCTCACGTCTTTGGATTTGACCGAGGCTTATTTACATATTCCCATCCGACCGGTCCACCAGCGTTACCTCCAGTTTGCGTTCCCCTGGGGACACTTTCAGTTTCAAGCTCTGCCTTTTGGATTGGCAACCGCTCCGCGTACATTCACCAAGATCATGGTAGTAGTGGCGGCGGCGTTAAGGCGGGACGGGATTCTGGTCCACCCTTACCTGGACGACTGGTTGATTCGTGCGAAGTCCAAAGAGTAGAGCTTGCGGGCACAGAAAGAGTGGTGTCTCTTCTGCAATCTCTAGGCTGGGTGGTGAATATGCAAAAGAGCCAGTTGGTACCGACTCAGTGTCTCGAATATCTCGGGGTTCAGTTCGACACGGCGAGAGGGTTGGTTTGCTTACCGCTCCGGCGTGTTCAGGCCTTGCAAACCCTGGTCAGAGTCTTCCTCAAAATGTCCGCTCCCTCGGCTTGGTGGTACCTGCGCGTGCTAGGGACGATGGTGGCTACTCTGGAGGTGGTTCCCTGGACCCGGTTTCACATGCGACCTCTCCAGAGAGCGCTCTTACGACGATGGTCAAACCAGTCGGATTCGCTCAACAAGCGCTTGCCTTGTCCGCTCCGGATTCGTCAGGCGCTCTGGTGGTGGGGGTGCTCCCGGACGTTGCGTGCGGGCATGCCCCTGGAACAGCCTCAGTGGATCCCGGTGATTACGGATGCCAGTCTCCTCGGCTGGGGTGCCCACTGCGAGGGTCACTTCGCGCAGGGGACTTGGTCGGCTCAGGAGGTTTCCTGGTCGATCAACCAGCTGGAACTTCGCGCGGTTCGGAAAGCCCTGGAAGCCTTCGACACACTTCTGCAGGGAGGAGCGGTCCGGGTTCTGTCGGACAATTCGGCGACGGTAGCCTACATCAACCGGCAGGGCGGCACGGGCAGTGTGGCCTTGGAAGAAGAGGCAGAGGCGTTATTCCAATGGGTCGAGCTTCGTCTGTCGGCGCTGTCGGCAGCGCATATCGCGGGGAAAGACAATGTCATGGCGGATTTTCTCAGCAGAGTGCAGGTGGATCCCGGGGAGTGGGAGCTACACCCTCAGGTGTACGCGCAGATTGTTCGCCGGTGGGGTCCTCCGCTGATGGACCTCATGGCGGCGTTTCAATCGGCCAAGACGGGACGCTTCTTCAGCAGGCGAAGGGAACCCATGTCCGAGGGCATAGACGCCCTCATTCAGCCGTGGCCCAGGAACGGCCTTCTTTATTTATTTATTTAACAGTATTTCTAAACCGCCTTATCTTAATAATCAAGGTGGTATCACAGCAAACAATCGGGTAAGGTGAGTGTGTTATACATGCAGTGAGGGTGAAATTTAGTTGGGTGAGTGTTGTATTGTGTGCTAGATTGGTATGAGCTATGTACAACGTGGGCTATATACAGTGGTTCTAAATACATTTTCTATACATACATTGTTTAGGCGGGGTTATGTGCTGTTATACATTCTCTGGGGTTATGTGATGTGTCCATAGTGTTCTATGAACAGCATGGTTTTCAACTATTTTCTAAAGTCCTTGAGGTCTGTGGTTGCCCTCAAATCGTCTGGTAGTTTGTTCCATATTGTTGGAGCAGCCATGGAGAGTGCTCTGTCCGTTGTGTCTTTGCGTGTGTTTTTGTATTCACTTGGGGTGCTGACTCGGTTGTGTGTTTGTTTCCTTCTAGGACGAGTGCGGGTGTCTGGTTGTATGAGGGTGTGCAGGCTGTTGGCTGATGTGTGCTGTTTTATCTTAAATAGGTTTATGATGGTTTTGTATCTGATGCGTGCACCGATTGGGAGCCAGTGTAAGTCCTTTAAGGTGGGTGTGATGTGCTCCTGTCTTGCGGTTCCGGATATGATTCGTGCTGCGGTGTTTTGTGCCAGTTGGAGTGGTTTGAGGGCTTGTTTCGGTAGTCCGAGGTATATTGGATTGCAGAAGTCCAGTAGTGTCTTCCCGCCGTGGGCGTTGATCGGCAGAGTCATCCAGCGCATCGA
Source organism: Ichthyophis bannanicus (assembly GCA_033557465.1). Classification (NCBI taxonomy): domain Eukaryota; kingdom Metazoa; phylum Chordata; class Amphibia; order Gymnophiona; family Ichthyophiidae; genus Ichthyophis; species Ichthyophis bannanicus. The sequence goes on along the minus strand of CM066051.1, from coordinate 78,852,843 downwards.
GGCGCATGGCGGTCGGGTGTTGCTCGTGGCTCCGGATTGGCCTCGGCGCCCCTGGTACGCCGATTTGGTACGCCTGGTCGACGGGCATCCCTGGAAGCTGCCGGTTCGAGCGGATCTGCTGTTGCAAGGTCCGCTGCAGATGCCTTAGGTGGATCGATTCTCGCTTACGGTTTGGCCATTGAAAGGGCTCGCTTGAAGAAAAAGGGTTATTCTGACGCAGTGATCTCTACGCTGCTGCGGGCTCGCAAGTCTTCCACTTCCCTAGCATATGTCCGCGTGTGGCGCATTTTTGAGGACTGGTGTTCGCGTCGTGGTGTCCGTGCAGTGACGTCTCCTGTTTCCATCATTCTCAATTTTTTGCAGGACGGTTTTGATAAGGGCCTGGCGGCCAGTTCTTTGAAGGTCCAGCTAGCGGCCCTCGCCTGCTACAGGGGCAAGGTGCTAGGGGTCTCGCTGGGGAGACATGCGGACGTCCAGCGTTTCTTGAGAGCCGTCGGCCGTCTCCGACCTTCCCGCAGGATTGTCGTTCCCCCTTGGGATTTGAATTTGGTCTTGAAGGCTTTGGCTGTTCCACCGTTTGAACCGTTGCGGCAAGCATCAGTCAAGGATCTTACTCTGAAAACTGTTTTTCTCGTAGCCATTTGTTCAGCGCGGCGAATTTCAGAGTTGCAGGCGCTTTCGTGCCGGGAGCCGTTTCTGTCTTTTTCGCATGATCGCGTGGTATTGAGACCAGTGCCGTCTTTTCTGCCTAAAGTGGTCTCTCCCTTTCATTTGAATCAAGCTGTCTTTCTTCCCGTTTTTCATTCGATACAGCGAATGCGGCTGGGGGCGGTCTGCATGCCTTGGATGTTCGACGGGTTCTCCGCCGTTATTTGAAAGTTTCAGAAGCCTTCCGTAAGTCGGATCGCTTATTTGTTCTTTTTGGTGGACTGCGCAAAGGTGAGGCTGCGGCCAAGTCGTCTATTTCTCGGTGGATTAAGGAGACTATTGCTGCCGCTTATCTTCTGCAGGGTCGAGAGGTGCCCGTGGGGCTGCGGGCGCACTCTACTAGGGCGCAAGCGGCGTCATGGGCCGAACATGCTTTGGTTCCGCCTGTGGAGATTTGCAAAGCGGCTACTTGGTCATCCATGCATGCTTTCAGTAAGCACTACCGCTTGGATGTTTCGGCCGCTCGGGATTCTTGCTTTGGGTCGGCGGTTTTGCGCGCCGGGTTGCAGGGTCCCGCCCGTTCCTAACTGCTCTGTTACATCCCAGATGTGGAGGACTAAACTAGACTACCGCTTAGGAAATGGAAATTACACTTACCTGGTAATTGTAGTTCCTGAAGGGTCTAGTTTAGTCCTCCTTCCCTCCCCTGTCTCAGTTTTCTGATTCCTGTCGGCGCGCTAGCAACTAGGTGAGGGTGCGCTCTTTCAGATTTTGTCGGAGGACTTTCTTCCATTGAAGATTTCAAACATGATTTTCGGGTTTTTTTTATCTCGCTGGCTGTCTGCGGGCTTTCGCGGGCGACGGAAGCGCGGTGCAGAGTATAGGCTTCCTCGTTTGGGGAGGGGGTCATTTTCACAGCGCAGGGATGTTATTGTTGGTACATAGTTCCTGTTTATATTTTATTCAAGTGTTGCTTCTTTGAGTCTGCTTTGTTAATAGGTCACTGGGGGGCTGATGGGAGCTCCAGCAGGATACTGAATGACAGCAAGATTTTGATTGGTCCAGTCTCCGTGCTGCAGGAGGAGGGGCACTACCCAGATGTGGAGGACTAACTAGACCCTTCAGGAACTACAATTACCAGGTAAGTGTAATTTCCATTTTTCCCTCCTGAGTATAATTGTATGGTCATATGTAGACCCTTAAATTCTTACTTTTGAAATAGGGAGTCGCTTGACCCTGGGGGCAAATCAGGGTTCTGGCCTATCGTTTGGAGCAGGGAAGGTGTGCCACTCAAGTGACATTTGGTATGAAACTGACACCATAGAGCCCTTATGTGCTGCATAGTTTGGGCAAGTGAGCCTCTGGGTATTTTCCGTGATATAGGTATTTTCCTTAGCCCAGTTGGACGCATTCCTAAAAGGGCTATCTGGACCCATTTCTGAGGCGGTTCTTCCTACCAGTACACAGTATTGGAAAGGTGGGCAGCCACATAGTACCAATACAAGTTAGGCACTGCTAGACCTCCCAGCTTCCTAGAACGACATAGGATGTTCCTAGCTACCTGTGTGTGTGTGTGGGGGGGGGGGTGGAGGCAGCGATGGTTCCAAATATAGTGAAACTTTCTATGCTGGATTCCTTATACTAATTTAGGCACCTGTACTGATAGTGTAAGAAAGTAATATAAAATCAGAGGCTACTACTACTATTTAGCATTTCTAGAGCGCCACGCACACAGTGCTGTACAGCTAACCTACAAGAGGTAGTCAGCATACATGAGACAGTCCCTGCCAGTCAGTCATGCTCATCGGAGCTTACAATCTAGTTAGAATAGTACATTAGTTAAAACAGTGCAGAGCATCAATCGGTTCTACGCGAACATTAATTGGTTTTACGCAGGGTACGGTGAGGTACAGTTTGGTCTGTAGTTGGTCATAAACGTTGACAGGGTGGGGGTGAGAGGAGGAAAGAGTCAGGATCTGAATGCAACAGTGAAGAGGTGGGTCTTCAGCCTGGACTTGAAGAGGGCCAGGGAGGGTGCCTGGTGCACAGATGCAGGTAGGCTGTTCCAGGTGTGAGGTGCAGCAAGGTGAAAGGAGCCCAGTCGGGAGTTCGCAGTGCGGGTAAAAGGCATTAATAGAAGTAATTTGTTAGTGGAACGCAAATTTCGAGAGGTGACGTAGGGAGAGATAAGAGATGAGTTATTGAGGGGCCATAGAGTGGATGCATTTATAGGTCAGCAGGAGAAGCTTGAATTGGATGCAGAGCCGGACAGGGAGCCAGTGGAGTGATTTGAAAAGAGGAGTAATATGGGCATGGCAAGGCTGGCAGAAGATTACTCGAGCTGTGTGATTTTGTATAGATTGAAGGGGAAGAAGGTGGCTCATGGGAAGACCAGCAAGGAGTAGGTTGCAGTAATCGAGGCGGGAAGAGATTAAGGAGTGGATAAGCGTTTTGGTGGTGTGTTCAGAGAGGAAGGGGCAGATTTTGCTGATGTAGAGAAAGAAGCGGCAGGTCTTAGCTACAAGCTGGATATGCGTAGAGAAGGTGTCGAAGATAACCCCTAGGTTGTGGGCCGAGGGAACAGGAAGGATAATATATCCATCCACATGGATTGAGAGAGGGGGAAGTGGGGGGGGGGGAGGAGTTGGGTGGAAAGACGAGGAGTTCAGTCTTGGCCATGTTCAGTTTCACTTGTTGATGAGACATCCAGGCAGCGATGTCCGAAAGACAGGCAGAGATTTTGGACTGGGTTGCCGGAGAAATATTAGGTGTAGAGAGGTAGATTTGTGAGTCATCGGCATAGAGATGGTACTGAAAGCTGTGGGAGGAGATAAGCGCACCAAGGCCTTGGGTATAGAGAGAGAAGAGGAGGGGGCCTAAGACAGATCCCTGGGGTACACCTACATGGAGCAGGGGAGGAGGAGGAGGAGCCACCAGAGCATACGCTAAATTAGCGATGGGAGAGGTAGGAGGAGAACCAGAATAGTACGGAGTCCTTGAAGCCAAGCGAGGAGAGGGTGATGAGGAGAAGATTGTGGTCAACGGTGTCAAAGGCAGCAGAAAGGTCAAGAAGGATGAGGATAGAATAGAGGCCCTTGGATTTAGCCAGGAACAGGTCATTTGTGACTTTTGTGAGTGCCGTTTCAGTGGAGTGTAGGGCAAGATGGGTGTTTATATTGGCAATGCGACCCAACCAGGACAAAGGATATCATTTCCACTTATTTAAGTCAAGCGTTAATCTTTTTCCTCAAAGGTTCATAATTCAGATTATAAAGCTGTGAGATGTCTGTCCTTAAGTATCTTATCGGCCCTTTGGTCCATCTGAATGGAAACTGCTTCATTAATTTCCTCTGTGCGTCCCCCCCTAAGGTGAGATTTAATATTGGCCTTGAAGCCAGATACGCCCTGATATATAGCTGACGCTTCTTGCAACCCTTCCAATGATCTCTCTACTACAACTAGAGTAAACAAAACAAAACAAAATATTGTCGGCAAAGAGAGAGAGATCTTATACTCCTGTTCTAATACTTTAATACCACAAATATTCGGGTTCTGTCTAATCCGTTCTGCAAATGGCTCCATCGACATTGCAAACAGCTGTGGGGAAAGAGGGCAGCCCTGCCTCGTACCCCTATAGAGTGTGAAGAACGTGGAATATCCTCCATTTATTTATTTTATTTAAACAGTTTTGTATACCACCTTATCCTTCAATCAAAGTGGTCATAACACAATTGGGGGATACATTTAACATGAGGGGATATGAGACACATACACTAATACAGGGAACATGGCAATGGAGGGTTAAGTGGCTTGCCCAAAACCACGAGGAGCACCTGTGGGACTAGAAACCCCAGTCCTTCCGGCCCAAGGTTGCTGCCCTCTAGTGGGATTTGAAGCCCTGACCTTCTGGCCTGAGGTAACTTGCCCCATTGGTTAACTGTTGCCTTCGGTCTTGTGTAGAGGGCTTGCACCCATGCTAAATACTTCTTCCCTACCCCCATTTTCCACATAGTGGCCCATAGGAATTTCCAGCTAGCCCTATTGAATGCCTTTTCAGCATCTATAGCTACTACCACTGCTGGTAACTGCTTCTGAGGTGCTATATTGCAGAGCTAAACTATCCGCTTGACATTATTTGCCACCAGTCTCCCCTGCACAAACCCTGTCTGATCAGCATCTATCAGACGCGGCATGTACCACTCAGTCTGATTGCCAGTATGCATACCAATAATTTCGTGTTTAAATTGAGGAGTGATACAGGCCGATATGAGGGACACTAAGCTGCCTCTTTTCCAGGTTTAAGGAAAACTGTTGCCCCCCTGGCCCATAGATCATGGTAGCACATCCCCTGATCGAATTCCAATAAATATTCATGTAAGTCACAGAACCAACCTATAAATGCTCCTATAGCATTTATAGACTTTTTTGCAGTTATATCATCTGACCCAGGAGCATTATCATTCACCAGGGACCCTATAGATCGGTCTGCCCAGATGTGTGTTTGTTTATGTTTGTTTATTTAAATTTGATATACCGCTCAGGCCAAAAAGGCATTAGAGCGGTTTACAATATTATATCATTCAAGGAAATAAGAAAAGAATGCCATTTATTTGATAGGACAGAATAGGGGACAGAGACAGTCAAACAGATAAGAGAGAGAAGAACACAGAACAGCAAGTTACCATGATATATAGACACGACAACCCAGACCATGCCATCAGCGAAACTCCAGAAACAGACGCCACGGACCAACGCCTCATCTTCTGTCAATTGAGGCAGTTCTAGGACCTTCAAATACTTAGCAATGTCCTTATCGCTTTCTTCATCTCTGCTATAAAGCGTAAAAACTACAGAATTCTTCCCTGATTTCCTTATCTCCATATGCCCACACCCCATCACTTCTCCTTATCTTCCCCACTGCTAGTTGGGCTTGCTGAATTCTAAGGCTGCGAGCCAGCAACCGGCCTGGCTTATCCCCATGCTTGTAAAATCTTTGTTGGGCACAGTGTAATTGATAGCTAGTTAAGAGTATATATGTCTTGCACCCGAGACTGGACTGCAGTCAGCTCTAGCGCCAGGTCTGCTTCACCCTTTTGACAATATGCTTTCTACTGTTCTCAGTTTATTCAGCATCTCTTCCAGTTTCTCTCTACGTAAGCCCTTTTTCTTTGCCCCCAGCCTTATAAATCGTCCTTTCATATGTTTTGAAAGCATCCCATACTGTTGGATCCCCTACTTCCCCAGTATCGTTAAATGTAAGATACTCATCAATATCCTGCTCAGTTGACCTAGTTTTCTCTTGGGGTTGTTCAATAAACTATCATTCATGTGCCAATACCACCTCCTGGGGCGTGGTCCCCCCTGCTCAAGTTCTGTCCATATTAACCCATGGTCTGACCATGAGATGTGTTTATAATTCTTACAAATCCTACCATGAGTTGAGATCGTAAGAGAAGCATGTCAATGCTAGAGTGATGAGAAGAGACTTTACTTAACGGTATCGTTCCCATCACCCATCTACTATGTCAGTTATATATAAGCTCCTTTAACTTTCGCTAGTGGGAGATCTCACCTCTTTTCTGCTCCCAGAATTCTCTAGTTTGGGGGGGGGGGGCGCGTGTTAATCCCTTACCACTATCGCCGACCTCTCTAGAAAGCCAGACAATTCTCTATTTAAGTGGTCAAAAAGGGCCCTTCCTTATCATTCCTCCAGTTAGTCCTCCACCTCTGGGTAGTGTACGTCTTCCTGCAGCATGGAGACTGGGCATGTCAGAATTGTGACATCACTGGATGTATCCTGTTGGCCTCTCCCATCAGCCCCACTGTGTCCAGTCTCCATGCAGCAGGAGCACGTAGTTAGCCTAGGTGGTGGGCTCACTAGTGGAATAGATAAGGAGCGTAGTTAGGTTTTAATTTTATTTCCTGTCACTTTGTTTAGGTGGCTTCTGTTATTTAAAAAAAAAAAAGTTGGGGAATTCAAACCTGTGACAGGGGGGATTCTCTTCCCCTATTCCCAAATTTGGCCCGGGTGTTGGAGCAGTTCTCCCCTCCTGGTTGGTATGGAGGGGAGTTGTGCAGCAGTGAAAGAGACCGGCCAGGGAGTTCCGTGTTGCTGGGCGTATGTAGCAGTAAAGCAGGGGCCATCGAGCGCTCTTTGCGGAAGCTACTCACATTTTGCATTGAGCAGGTTGGTGGATCGTAGGGCTGCCACTCGGAGCAGCGTCTGATTGCCTTGGGTGCATTTTTAGGCTTCAGCAGAGGTGAGTGATTCGCAGCGCCGGAAGAAGCAGTAAGGCTTTTGGGAATCCGGTGAGGGGTCCCACGGCAACAAGCAGACCCAGCTGATTTTCGCGAGCGGTGCTTTCCTGCTCTTTCGGACCGTGAGGCAGCGGCACCTTTTGGAACATTGAGCATTCACCGAAATTCAGAGATTTCAGGTAGAAATAACTCCATTGCCTGTGATTTTGCTGTTTTGGTTCTGAGCCTTTAGGGAGATAACATAAAAAAAAAACAAACACGCTTTTGTTTTATCTTGAAAGTTATTGATGTTAATATATATGCCTAATGCCTTCACGCCTACAGGGTTGATCTGTGGCGCGCACGCAGGCGCAGTTGCGGACGCAGGGATCTGCAGGACCTGTGCGTTGGCTACAATTATTAGGGAACGAGAAATTCAAGGGAAAGCATATGAAGCGACTCGGATCCCATCTGTGAGAGGGGCTGGGGAGTCCCTGTTGGAATGCCTGGCCGTACCCCTTCTAGAAACCCAAGAAGGGTCATCTGGTTCTGGTGACCCAATAGGACCTGAAACAGGCCTTGGAAGTTTCTTGCCAGAATTTGTCCCCATAATGCATTATGCGCACTGCGGGCGACATGCAGGGTACAGTTACAGAGCCGTTGACGCTGGGAGCGACGGTGCAGCAGTCGGGCTCAGGAAATGTTGACGGCCATCGGGTGAGACCTCTTGGAGGGTTGGCTCTCTTGGCTGCGGATGGGCCAGATACGTAAGATGTGGAATTGGAACCGCAGTTGGAAGATGAGATTCCAGAGCCTGAGGGATCAGGCAAGGAGCATGAGAATATTTCGCAAGGAAGACCTTACTCGGGCATTGCAGAGTCTCTTCAGGCACTTAATCTTGCTTCAAGTGGCATGGGATGTGCCAGAAGTGGGGTTACGTGACGTAACAGCTATGTACGGGCTATGCCCCGCGGACATGGAGAAGGAGAGGTTCTGTTCTCCAGGTATAGATGCGGCGATGTCGCAGTCCCAAGTTCCTAGTTAGTCTCAAATTGATATACCTGTTCAGGGTAAGTACAGTGCAGATTCTGGCTGCGTTGTACAATGCTGAGTTAATTGTAAATCTCATTGATTTTAAAGAGCGCAGTATATAAAAGACATAAATAGATGAAGAAGTCACGAAAAAGTCGATTATTCCGGGGGTAGGCGTGCGACTTTGAAGGATGAGCAGAACCGGAAGGTGGACAGCTTCTGGAAGCAGGCTTTTGAGATTTAGGTTCTCTTGGCGAGCTTCTATTTGCGGAGCTTGAGTGACGAGAGCTTCCCTCAGGTGGACGCAACTATGCAGCTGCCGTCTCAGCAGGGGCAGGAGCGCTTAAAGTAGGTGACATGGTTTCCATCAGCTGCGGCTGATTTAGAGGTCTATGATGATTTGATTAGGACTTTGACGAATAGTGGGGCTTCCTTGGTAGCCATGTGCCGATACCTGTGGGTAAGAGCTAGAGCGGTGGATGGTTCTTCTAAGACGCGGCTTAGTAAGCTACCTTTTAAGGGAAGATCTTGATAATTTGGTTAAGGTTTTGAGAGAATCCGAAGGCGACCAAAGATAAGGCTTCGCAGGGGAGGCCCCTGTCGGCTTTGATAGGTCAGTTTTGAGACTTTACGCATTTTCGTACCTCTCGACTGGGGGGTTTCCAAACAGGAAGATTTGCTGCAAGAGCGCAATGGTTTCGTGATGTTTGAGGAGCAGGGAGGAGGGGGTTCTCAGATGCCCCCTCCACGGCTGCCCGAAAACTCCAATGAAGCAAGGTTCAGATAACGCCCGAACAATGGGTGTTGGAGGTAATACGCAGGGGTTATGCTTGTGATTTTGCTCATCCGGTACCAGATTCGTTCGTTCGTTTGTCTCCTTGCAAAGGGCAGCAGAGAATGTCATCAGTGAGCTACAGGCTTTAGTGGCTGATCCTCCTTATACAAGGTTCCACCATGATAAAGTAGTTCTTAGGACTCACCCTCACTTTATGCCAAAGGTGGTTTCGCTTTTTCATTTAAACCAATCGGTTTACCTTCCTGTATTCTTTCCTAGGCCTCATGCCTCCAATGCAGAAAGGAATTGTCACACTCTAGATCAGGGGTCTCAAACTCAAATTGCTTTGAGGGCCGAATGAGGACTTGTAAAGTAACCCGGGGGCCGCATAAGACACGGGCCTCATTTGCATAAATATTTGCATAATGTTGCATAATGAGTGCATGGATAAAGAAAGACTAGAAAATTTCTATATTACTATAATCCAGTGCCAACTGCCAGGCACATTAGGAACTACTACTAACACTGCCCATTTGGAACCCATAGCAAACCCCCCGTATCATAACAGCACTACCAGGACTCACAAAGCACCAGACCCTACCTATCAAAAGGCAACACGGCAAATATTAAATCAATACATTTCAGAGAACAATACATGACCTACTGGGAAAAGAGAACAAGTAGCAATGTCAAATAGGAATTACACAGAATACCTCAGCACTGTAGAAATAAAACTATAAATAATTTCTTGTACCAAAGCACAGACATTAATGATGCACATTTCCCAGAGCTGACATATTCCAGTTAATAAATTCAAAATAAAGAGATATTTTTCTACCTTTTGTGCATTTTTTTTCAGTTGCAATTGCTCCAGCCACTTCTGGTTTCTTCGTGTCTTCTGCTATCTCCATCGTCTGCTGTCCATTTGTCCTTTCTTCTCTCTTCTAGTTTTTTTCCATTCTCTCTCTCTACATCTGCTTTAACATACTAATCTTTCTCCTTTTGCTCTTTCCTCATTCCTATTTCATCCACTCAAATTTTACCCCTCCATCCTCAATCCCCACTTACTCTCCCAATACCTGGCCAATTGTAGATTTGTCTTCTCTTCCAGACAAAATATTTTTCCCCTCTCCATTTCACTTTCCCAGCTCCATCCCATTCTAATCCTCCCCCAACATCAGCTCCCTTCTAGTTCCAGCCCCACCCAGCATCTGCTCCTTTCTAGTCCCTGCATCAGTCCATTTCCAGTCCTATCCTAGCCTCACCATCAGCCCATTTCCAATCCTAGCCCCCCATCAGCCCATTTCCAATCCTAGCTCCCTCCCCTCACAGCCCATTTCCATTCCAAGCCCCCCTCCCCATCAGCCATTTGCAGTTCAAGCCCCCCTTCCACTCAGCCCATTTCCAGTCCTAGCAACCCCCCCAGCCCATTACCAGTCCTAGACCCCCCATAGCCCATAACCAGTCCTAACCTCCCCATAGCGCACTTCCAGTCTTACCCCCCCATCACCCCATTTTCAGTCTTACCCCCCCATAGCCCATTACCAGTCCTAGTCCCCCCCATAGCCCACTTGCAGTCGTATCCCCCATCACCCCATTTTCAGTCCTAGCCCCCACCATAGCCCATTACCAGTCATAACCCCCCCCTGCCAATAGCCCACTTCCAGTCCTAACCCCCATCTGCCCATTTCCAGTCCTAGCCCCCACCATAGCCCATTACTAGTTATAACCCCCCCCCAGCCCATTACCAGTCATAACCCCCCCTGCCAATAGCCCACTTCCAGTCCTAACCCCCATCTGCCCATTTCCAGTCCTAGCCCCCACCATAGCCCATTACTAGTTATAACCCCCCCCAGCCCATTACCAGTCATAACCCCCCCTGCCAATAGCCCACTTCCAGTCCTAACCCCCATCTGCCCATTTCCAGTCCTAGCCCCCACCAAAGCCGATTACCAGTTATAACCCCCCCCCAGCCCTTTACCCGTATAAACCCCCCCCCCCCCCTCTGCCAATAGCCCACTTCCAGTTCAGTCAGCCCCTCCATAGCTCATTACCGGCCAACAAAAAAAACCCCAAAACCCTGGCTTCTGCTGCTGCCGTTGCCGCCGTGGCAGCAGCAGAATCAATTGTCAAATTAAAAAAAAAAACTGACTTCTGCTGCTCAAGCAGCTGTCCTGCGGCCCCTTTCCCTCTGCCCGGAGATCTGACTCTGCTCTCAGCGGCGTGCTTTTCAAGCCGCGACGAGAGTATTCCCCGCTCGCGCGGTTTTTCAAGCCGCGCGAGAGGGGAATACTCTCTTCGCGGCTTGAAAAGCACGCCGCTGAGAGCAGAGTCGGATCTCCGGGCAGAGGGAAAGGGGCCGCAGGACAGCTGCTTGAGCAGCAGAAGTCAGTTTTTTTTTTTAATTTAACAATTGATTCTGCTGCTGCCACGGCGGCAACGGCAGCAGCAGAAGCCAGGGTTTTGGGGGATTTTTGGTTTTCCGCCGTCGCGGGCCGCACAAAGTTGTCTCGCGGGCCGCGTGTTTGAGACCCCTGCTCTAGATTGTAAAAGAGCCTTGGCTTTTTATCTTCAGAGGACTAAGCAACATAGAAAGTCTTCCCAGCTTTTTGTTGCTTTCGACTCTAGTCATCTTGGATTACCATTTTCCAAGCGAACTTCATCTAAATGGATTGCGAATTGCATATCCTTTGCGTATGAGAGTGAGGGACTTCCTCTCGAAGGTCATGTCACAGCTCACAATGTGAGAGCAATGGCAGCCTCTATGGCTAACCTTTGCTCTGTGTCCATTGACGACATTTGTAGAGCAGCCACTTGGGCTTCAGTACACACCTTTCCAGCCCACTACTGCTTAGACAAGGACTCCCGTCGGGATGCCTCGTTTGGCCAGGCTGTTCTCCAGCATCTCTTTCAAACTTAGAACAACTCTTACCTGCCGTCCCGGGTTTCAATGCCAGAGATCCATGGGAGGAAGCATGACTCATCTCAACCTGGGTTTCGCAGCTTTCTGGGGTCATCTCCTTGGCATCTCAGCTGGGGAGTCCCCATATGTGAAGACTACATTCCTGCTTGTTTCTGGAGATAGCGTAGTTAGTCACCTGTAACAGGTGATCTCCGGGAACAGCAGGAATTAAGTCTTCACAACCCACCCATCCCCCCTTGGAGTTGTCTTTCTCTCTCTCTCTTTTTGTCTTTCTCTCCTTTGTCTCAGCTATAAACTCAACGGAAGAGGGAGAGTTGGGAAGGCAGTGATGCAGGCGCAGTGGGATGCTCCCAAAAGCTTTCCTATTGGACGCTGGGAGCGTTCCCGCGCAGGCTCTGTCAGTACCGACGATACCCATATGTGAAGACTTAATTCCTGCTGTTCCGGAGATCACCTGTTACAGGTGATTAATTATGCTTTACTTGCCTTTTGTTTTAGTTTTCGGATCTATTTCCTTTCTCTGCTTGCATACCAGTGCTCTTCTCGCCTCCAGAGTCCACTTGCCTTTGGCATCTCACTTTTTTCCTCGGGTCCCTCTTTTTTTTTTTTTTTTTCTTTTTACCTTGGGGTTTTTATTGGTGCTTGGGTTTTCACGCCCTTTATGGCCGGGTCAAAGGAGTTTGACCTCAGGGGGGGTGGGGGGGCTGTATTATCTGCTATGGCCTTGGTCAGTGACTTCAAGCCCTGCGATCACTGTGCACGTAATGTCGTGCACGGATCCGCATGACTTTGGTGCCTGGGGCCGAATCATGATGCCTTGGTGTGTGGTCTCTGCCAGTAGATGACCCCCAAGGCCCTCTGAGTGTAAGAAAGTAGCACTAGTGTATTTTCCACAAGGCCAACTCTGCCCCGGAGTTGTCTGTGGGACCAGTGCCCTCAAGGGCTGCTGCAGAGGTCTCAGAGCTGGATGTTGTCAGTGGCCTTGCGGGTGACAGACTAGTCCAGGGCCATGGGGCCCTCGATATGAGGCTGAGGATAATGGCTGAGTGGCCCTCGAAGCTCCCAAGTTGGAGAAAATGCCATTGGCTTCCAGGCATCTTTCAGTCCTCTGAGGCCATTCTTGTTGAGGACACCCCCTCAATGGCACGAGCGCTGGGCCAGAAGTCCTCAGTGCCTGTGCTGGTGATTGCAGAGCCTTTTGTCCTAGAGGCCAGGCTGGCGATCTTGGAATGCTGCTTGTCTGCTTTCATAACCCAACAGCGAGATCTGATGCCTGGTTTCTCCTGACCACCAGCCCCTCCACAGCGAGGGAGTCCCCAGAGCTGGAGCCAATCTTAGAGTGCCACTGGCCTTTAGAGACACCTTGGCACCAGTCCCAGTTCCACTCAGGGCCAAGGACTTGTGTTCACACAGATCACATCTGACTGGGATACTGAGGTCAATGAGTTTCCAGACACTCGACTCTACAGGAATGTGCCCTCAGACCCTTCCCCTCCTGAAGCCTGGTGCCGGTCACCACCCAAGGACCTGGTCTTTCTGGACTTAGGGATATGGCGAAGGCTCTTGCCTTAACCACAGTGTCAAAGAAGGAGCCTCAGGCGGAGGACCTCTCGATCCTCCAGTACGAGGTCCCCCCCCCCCCCCCATCCTGGAACGGCTGCTGTTCCGTATGGGGACCCCAGCCTCGGTTCCCATTGTGAGCAGGCTGCTGCAGCTGATTTACCGGCTTCCAAAAAGCTCAACTGCCTCATAATACCATGGTGTGGAGTCGGTCATGCATAGGCTCAAGAGCCAGAAAACGCACTCCTCGGTGCTCCCTGGGCAGGAAGTGCTTCCAGGGCTTGATGCTCATCAGCCAGATCCTGACCTACCAGCTGTACTTGCAGGGTATGGCAAGGGAACTCGCCGGGTTCTCAGCTGGTCTCTTTGAGGAACCTCTCCAGTAGTTCTGGACCCTGACCTCCAAATTTATGACTTGAGCAGCCTATGACTGCTTCAAGTCGGCAGCTAGAGTAGCCGCGGTGGGCATTAGTGTGTGCTGCCAGGCCTCGCTATACTCTTCTGACTTGGAGCAGTGGGTGCAGGACAGTTGAGCAATGTTCCTTGCCAGAGAGAGAGAACCTCTTCAGCAAGCCCTTGACTGACAAGGCCACTGAACTGGAGTCAAAGTTCATGACCAGGTTCTCCAAAAAGACTGCTGACCCTTCCTGGAGGAAGGCTTTGGGTAAAAAGCCTCACTACCCAAAGAGGAAGGCTTATGGAAACTTCCCAAGTATTTGGCCTTCCCAGCTCCCCAACAGGGCCAGCAAGCCAAGGGACTAGGGCGCGGCCCTCATAAGCCCAGAATGCACCTCCGGGAGCTGGAGTGGGCTTTTGACTCCTTGGGCACAGCCTCTCTTCCCTCAGGAGGTCCTGCCCTGCAGCATACGGGGGGAGGGGGGGTGCATCTGGCATTTTATGCCGACCGGTGATTCACCATCACCACAGACACATGGGCCCTACAGGTGGTGAGGGAAGGTTACCTCCACCTCGAGCAGACATCCCTGCCTTTCTTCCCTATGACTCCCCTTCACCAGGACCTGCTTCAGCAAGAACTCGCAGGTCTTTTGGCAGTGGCAAGGATTTCTACTCGCGCTTCTTTCTGGTTCCCAAAAAGACCGGAGGGTTAAGACCCATTCTAGACCTGCAGGACCTCAAACCGATTCCTGGTGAGGGAGAAGTTCAAAATGCTCTTCCTTGGAACATTACTGCCATACTTCCAGCATGGAGATTTGGCTATGCTCATTGGATCTAAAGGATGCATATATGCACATCTTCATCCTCTTCAAAGGCTCCAGGCTCTTGTGGCCTATCTGCTTTATATGAGGTTCCACAAGAACAGGGTCGTGCTCTGCACACACCCCAGGTTTCTGCCGTATTTAAGTACATTCCTTCTTTGCTCAGCTTCTTGGGGCCGCAGGCCAGGGCTCAGAGAGATGTGCACGGATCAGGATGCTGATGGGGATGCCCCAGGGGGCCCCCTTCTCCCCGGATTACATTTTGCTCATGCACCAGCCCTACATGCTGAAACGGAACCATGGTGCTCGGGTGGGGGCTGACCCTTGAATGGGGGGATAGATCAGTGGTGCTGGGGATTTCCAGGTCAGTGGCTGACAGCTTGGGGCCTTAGGGAGCCTTGACAGGAGTCCAGACAGGGCGTCTGTCCACTCGCAGGTGGGGGGGGGGAGGGAGGGTGGAAGAGTCAGACGATCCCTTAAAGGGCCCATCTGACGTGGACACCAAGGAGTCCCACCTGGATCTTGAGGGAGATGAGCGCTCTGCTGGGGAAGACCCTCGGGTCATTTGCGTCTTAAAGGAGAAACTTACACACTCTCTTGGGGCACTCACTCTCCTGTGAACCCCAGGATCTGGAGCCCCATTTGGATTCCTTGTTACAGGGTTTTCGAACCTTGGAGCGGACTTTCTCATTCACAGGGCCATCAAAAAAATGATTGAGGCAGAGTGGGAGGTGCCATAGGCCAGCTTGCGAAGTGGTCGTGCCATGGCTTGGCTCTCTCCTTTTGTCCAAAGAAAGAGTTGCTTCACCTGACTAAGATTGATGAGCTAGTTACAGTGGTCACCAAGAAGAAAACCGTTCCAGTTGAAGGCGGGGTGACTGAAAGATTTGCAGAACATCAAAACTATGCTGAAGTAGGCCTTAAAAGTCAGTGCCCTATCGCTGCAAGCGGCGGTTTGTGGGGCTATGTGGCTCGAGCATGTTTGCGATGGCCGCAGGCCATCCCAGAGGCATTGTCCTCCAACTCTGTGCTGGAGTTGGTTTGCCAAGCATCAGGGGAAGCCTATTTGGTGGATTCACACCATGGTTGGGTATGAGCATCAGCTAAAGCCATCGCCTCAGTAGTGGCTTTCCTTTGGCTACTATGACTTAGAAACTGGTCCACGGACAGAGCCTCTAAGATGTGGCTGATTAGGCTTCCCTTCAGGGGAAAACTCATTTATTTAACTGGTTTTAATATACCATTTTTCTATGAGGCAAATGGTTTACATGGAACAGAACAAAATGGTTTTCAAGGAACAAATTGAGAATGTAAAACGGGCAACTTTAGAGGAGCAATAACTAACTTATAAACCTTGTTTTCTTATCGTCCGTCCAGTCCCAGACCTCTCAGTTGTGCTCCTTTTCCAGCAGCTTGGAGACTGAGCACGTCATGTTTTGATGACATCAGATGTACTTAGGCAGCTGGCACCACCCACCAGCCCCCAATAAGCTCAGTCTCCAAGTAGTTGGAGCGAATGATTCCAGGGGGTATGGGCTCACTGTAAGGACTACTTAGAGGCCTATGTCTTTAAGTTTTCATTTTTTTCTTTCCCCTGTCACTGGGCCATTGGCAGCCATTTAGAGCCTTTCTCCTGTTGGTATGGGTAGGATCTTGATCAGAAAAAAAATTAAGAAGCTGGTGGAAAGTGAAGGGGCAGCAATAGGGACAGGAGCCCGATCCCTATGGAGGAAGAAGTTCACCTGATCCTATTTGGCGGTGGCCGCAGCTCCTGCAGCCCGTCAGCCAATGAGGAACCGCTGGAAGGAAACAAGGCCAGACTTAGCTCCCATACCAGTAAGTGGGGGCTGAGCGTGAAACGGGAGCGGGAGAGTGCAGCGATCAGCGCCATGTGCCGGGCAGTTCCCCTGCGGGGCCTAGTCAGAAAACAGTCTCCCCTTTGTGGTGCTGCAGCAGAGGCTGCACACCACAGACCCTGTTTTCGGCACCATTTTGCTGAGGCACAAGAGAAGCACATTGCCTGTACAACAGGAGCACCTTTTGCAGTGCATGGCCAGTGACAAGTGGGGAGGACCTGGCTCGGACACTAGGGGTTTTCTCTACCACGTTTTTTTAGTTTTACTTTCTCTTTATCTTGCCATGGAAGTTTGGCTTCTCCATTTGGCAAAGTGCAGAAAAGGCAGGACTTAAGAGAGCAGGGCAGAGAGAAAAATGGGGAGAGTGACCCATCCTTTCCACTGGTTCCCTAGGAGGGCTGGAGGGGCCCCTCAGTAACTCCTGCCATGCCATGCCGGCCAGGGCCGTCTTTGTCTCCTGTGGATAGGTCAGGGAGCGGTCTCGGCCTCCAGAGTTTGTAAAGGCTGTGAGATTGCTGCTTGAGCGGCCAAAGAGGACTGACAAGAGGGGGCAGACCTGGCCGGATAAGGGGGGCTGCTGGGAGCTTCATGCGGCCAATGTAAGGGCATCTTTGCACTCTGTGGGGGCGGAAGTGGCTATTCAGCTGGAGAGAGGAGCAGTTTCTGTGCCGGTCTTGGAGTTCTGTAGCAGCCAGCTCTCTACTCCAGGTCCTGGATGGAGAAGATCCAGGGGGGGATTATCCCCCATAGGTGGTTTTTTTTCAGGAATACAGCTTTCTGCGGGAAGCAAAAGGGAAGGGACCTCCTTCCCTATATCTGAGCAGGGCAAGGAACAGAGTGGCAACGGGACCGGGGGACCTGCCGGTTGCTTATCAGCATCGAATGGGGGAGGAAGAGAGAGTGTCTCTTCCCTCAGGACATCAAAGCCAGAACGTCTGGAGAGAGGAAAAAAAATGCAGGCACTGCAAGTTCGGGCACAATTTCCAAAACATGGATGTGCCTGATATGGACATCTATTCGAAGGAACTGGAGGACTTGGAAAAAGGTGAGAGACTGCAGGAGGACAAGACATGTGCCGTCTGGCTCTCCTGCTGAGAGCGTTTGGCGACTCTGATCCCCCAGTCGCTCATGATCCTTAATATGCCTACTGAGGGGCACCCGGAACAGGATGCACTGGAAAACCTGTTCTTTCACGCCGTCTGGGCGTTTCCCCTGCACAGAGGAGTGGGACCTCCCAGAGGCCAGTCTGAGGGACAAAGACAGTGGCTATCTTTATCTGCTGCCGGAACACGAAAGGGGGTGTCTTCAGTCTCTGAAGGTGGATGCTGCAGTGTTGTGGCTGAGGAGGCTTCCCTTCAGGGGAAAACTTATTTATTTATTTAACTGGTTTTAATATACCATTTTTCTACAAGGCAAAACGGTTTACAAGGAACAAACTAAGAATGTAAAGCAGACAACTTTAGAACAGTAATAACTAACTTTGTTTAACATGGGGAGGGGAAGTATTATTGGAAAGATATATAAAATAGGACCTGTAATACAGAGTACTGGGGAATAGGGACGGATTAAAAGGTAGGAGGAAGTGGTAGGTCAAGAGATGTAAGGAGTTGAGGGGTAAAGAGTGCTTCCAGTATCACCAGTATCCAATTAATGAGGCTGAGTAGCTAATAGGTGGCTAAGGGGGATTGAGGAAGGGGGAGATGGGAATGGTATAAGGGGATGTAGGATGCTCTTGTTGAGGGTTAGCTATGGTGGATGAACCATAGTGTTTTGAGGTGCTTTTTGAAAAGGGAGTGGGATTGAATGCAGCATGTCATGGGGGGTAGTTGGTTTCATGCATTGGGGGCATAGAATTCCAAAGGCTCTTGTGTATGTAGAGATTTTTTGTGGATATGCATTGGTGAGAGGAGGAGATTTGATGCATTCTGTCAGTGGAGTTTGTTGCTATCAGGATGTCTGATTAATGATTGGAGCTGCTCAGCAGAGGTTTTGCAGAAAGCTCTATGGGTGATGGCGAGTATCTTGAACTTGATCTGGGATGCGATGGGGAGCCGATGAAGAGATTTTAGAGTAGGGGTGATGTGGGAGTGTCTGGGGATTCCAGCAATAATGTGTGCAGCAGTGTTTTGGGCAAGCTATAGAGGGGCAATTATAGCCTTGGGAAGTTCATGGAGGTCTGAATTACAGTAGTCAAGCAGAGGTTGTGGTGTGGAGGATTAAGAGGGATGGCATAGGTTATAAAGAATTCGGCGTTTGAAATAGATGTTTTTGGTAACATTCTTAATGCGAGGTTGGAAGTTTAGATGTTGGTCCAGGGTAATGCCAAGGTATTTGACCTGAGACTTGACTTGCATATCTATGTCACCAAGTTAATGCTTGGGGGAGGTATAAAGTTGAGGTCTTTGGAAACATGAAGGATCTTTGTTTTGTTGTAATTGACTGCGAGATTTGATTCTGTAGCCATAAAACAATTTCTTTGAAGCAATCGGCAAGGCTGGAATAGTCAGGGGAGGAAATGTAGAAAGGCATGAAGATCATTGTGTCGTCTGCATAGAGTTGGCATCCTTGGAAGGACTTGGACAAATTGGTGAAGGACTTGAGCGAGGCTAAGCCTGTCCGCTTGCCTAAGGACAAGCTCAAGTCATCTTGGGCTTTGAGTATTCAGAAGTCAGCCACAGGATTTCCATTGCTACAGGGTGACACTGTTCGCTCCCTATTCGAGGGGCAGGTATCAGCCTTGAGGTCAGCCCTTTCATAGGGGACGTGTTGCAGGACACGGAACCTTTTCAGGTGCTGCCATGGACATTAAGAAAGCATAATGAAGAGCAGTGGGCTCAGGCAGAGTTGGTGCCAGTAGGAGCCCGCCTGCACCGGTTTCACACTGCCTGGGCCCAGATAACGTCCGACCAGTGAGTGCTGATCCGCAAGGGTTATGCCCTGGTGTTCACCCAGCTGCTGAAGAAAGCATTTCTGGCCTCGCCCTGCAGGGCCCTGGACAAGTAAGCAGCCATCAAGTTGTATCTTCAGTTTTCTCCGGGTGGTGGTGCCAGTACCAGCAGACCAGTTAGGGCCCAGTCAATACTAGACTTATTTTGTAGTACCCAGAAAGAATGGCTCCTTTCTCTCGATCCTGGATCTCAAATATGTCGATCATGTCCTGCATCTTTGCATGGAGACCTTGTGTGTGGTGATCTCAGTGGTCCACAAGGACAAATTCCTTACCACCCTGGACCTAATGGAGGCCTACCTGCAATTCAGGCGGAGCATTGGTTCTTCCTCCAGTTTGCAGTCCCCATGGGGCACTTCCAATTTCAGGCCCTTCCTTTTGGTCTAACCATGGTGCCATGCACATTCATAAAGATTATGGTGGTGGTGGTGGCAGTGGCCCTTCGACAGGAGGAAGTGCTGGTTCATCCCTACCTGGACGATTGGCTGATTCGGGCTAAGTTGCACTTGGAGAATCAACTTGCGACAGTTCACATGCTGGAACTATTGCGAATGCTTGGCTGGATAGTCAATGTGGCCAAGAGCCATCTAGTCCCCTCACAGTCCCTGACATACCTAGGGGCTCACTTTGATACATTGCTGAGGCGCTCATATGCAAGCGTCAGCGTCAGGTGTAGCAGTTCTGGGGTGCCAGTCCCTGATGGTGTGGTCCTACCTCCAGATTTTAGGGTTCATGGTGTTGACGCTAGACTTCATACTGTAGGCGCGAGCGACATGCATCCTCCTCAGTGTTAATTATTGTCACGTTGATCACCACAGCATCACCCACAAATCGGCATACTGGAGTGTTCTCTGGAGGTGAGGAGCAGTCTGGTGGCTACAAGCCAATAGTCTCCAGAAGAGCATGCTGTTGGAAGCCCTGGAATGGACAGTGATCACAACAGATGCAAGCCTCCTAAGATGGGGAGTGTACTGTCAGGGCAGATTGCCCAAGGAACTTTGTCTGCATCAATTGCCTGGAAATGCGAGCGGTCTTCCTGTCGCTACAGCAGTTCAAGTAATTTCTGGTTCACAAAGCAGTACGGGTCTTTTCGGACAATGCTACCGCAGTGGCCTACATCAACCGTTAGGGGTTACCAGCAGCCCTACCCTGGCCAAGGAGTGCACTCTTTTGCGTCAGTGGGCGAGGCTCATCTCGCTCTGTCGGCAGCCCAAGTGGCTGGCAAGGACAGCATCGAAGCAGATTTTCTCAGCAGACACAGTTGACCCAGGAGAATGGTGGTTGGTGTGGGGGGAGCCCCTGATGTTTGTTTGTTTGTTTCATTTGATATACCACCCTTCTGTAATGAACAAGGCAGTTTACAATTTATTAAAAAAAAAAATCTAGTAGAGGCACAAGGCCAGTAGAAAGGAAAAGGAACTACAATCATTGACAGGACAGTAAGAGAGAAAGGAGAGAGTGAGTAAAAACATAGGGGAAGTAATTACACAAAAGGGGAGGGGAGGTCAAAGGCCAGGGAAAAAAGGTGGGTCTTTAGGTTTTGCTTGAAGGTGGCATGAATGGGGGTCTAAGCGTGTAGGGGTCTCCTCCCTACACTCCGGCTCTGCATCTGCTCTCCCCAGCGGGGGATCGAGCTTTCCGGAGCACCTGGACACCGCCCACAGGAGGGGCTGCCCAATCGGGGCAGCAGGAGCTGAAATAAAAGGAGCGCTATCAGGCGCACCTGGCGGGCCCGCGCCTGAGGACCTCGCCAGAGGGCCCTTTGGCGTGGCCCTTAGGCACAGCCTGTACCTTATATTACCATCTAGCTGAGTCCAGGCAAGCAACTGATCTGCTGATCATCCTGAAGGAACGTCTCCTCTGCCTTTCTCATCAACGGACACTTGACACATCCTTGCACCAATCTCCAGACCTAAACCGGAACTGAGAGCTCACCAACTGATCAGTTTGCACGAGGTCCAGCCACACTGACTAACTCTACCTGTGAACCTATACCTGCTCCGAACGTAAGCTACATTAACTATTCTTATACCTTTGTGTATTTAATTTAAAAACTGTGATACTTTTGCTACTAATATAATTGAACACTGTTACAGCTCAAGCTGCCAGATACCTAATTACTGTGATACCTAATTCTACTTGCATAACCTGTCTCAACCATACGCTGGTATCAGCCCTACCACTATCTATACATTTTCCCCCACTGACACAGTATACTGCTCACTCTATAACCTACATTGCCAAGCTAATACCCAACCCATCCCAATATGGCTTCTACCAAGTCTCACCCATCATCTCTGCTGTCCAGTCTCTTCATACTATACCTCTCCTCGCTCATCCTTTCATACGCACTAATGGTAAACCATAGTGCCCCTATCCCAATAATCCACTCCCTCAGACACTTAAACTCCCCACCATATCTCTTTCACACTCACAATAATTCCCACCCTCGTACATGTAAACTCAAACTAATCAGTTTAAACCCCAACCTCAACTCCAGTTTTCCCCCTGACCACCTCCACCCTCCCCTCAAATGTGCACTACTCAATGTCCGCTCAGCTAGAAAAAAGATCCCCCTAATCACTGACCTTATATCTGATTATGACCTAGATATACTCTGCCTCACTGAAACCTGGTTCCAAGACTCCGACTCTGTTCTGATAAACCAATTATGCCCCAATACATACTCAATCAACTTATGCAATAGAATAAACAGCAGAGGAGGAGTAGCTGTTATATCAAAATCCTATTTACACTTCTCTACAATCGAATCTATCTCTACCCCAGGCATGGATTCCATTAGAGTCTCCAATTCTACCCTCTCACTGCACCTTCTATACAGAGCACCCCATTCTGACTCAACTGATCTCTCCACGATTCTTGACACAGCTTGCTCCCCCCAACCTATCTCACGCCCACTCATAATCCTAGGTGACCTAAACTTACACTCTACAACCTCAAAACAATCCACATTTTTACAAGCAATGAATGCTCATCATTTCACCCAAATACTAGAACAACCCACACACTCTAAAGGTAATATCCTTGACCTAATATTTATACCACAGCAATCATTGTCATCTGAACAGCTTATATACACTATCCAACCCATACCCTGGTCAGATCACTCCCTTATACTCTTCTCAATCCCCTACTCCACTCATATAGGACAACGAATCACCCCTCCTCAACATACCTGTAAATTTAAACAATTCAATGCACCCAACTTCCTGGAGCAAATAATACCATCTCTTGACCTACTCAACAGTAAAAACCTGAACCAAGAGTCCCACATCACCGAATGGAATGAAATCCTCTCAACAGCTTCACTACTTCCACCTAAACAACTTTCTCAAAAGCTTCACAGAAAAGCCCTCTGGTTCTCTACAGAACTAAGAAACCTCAAAAGAGAACTTAGACGCCTCGAACGTAAGTGGAGACGCTCTCGAGATCCAACCACACATTTGATCTACACAAATAAACTCCGAGCATACTGCTCTGAAACCCTCTGCCAAAAAAGAGAATACAGTCATCCCTCGCTACTTCGCGGTTCATTTATCGCGGCCTCAGTACATCGCAGATTGTTCAAAAATTCAAAATTGAGGAATTATGGCGCGAAAGTTGCCCGCACGCCAGCAGAAGGCAGGGAGTGCCCACACAATTCAAAATCCACGTCTCTGATTGGCTGCTAGCATCCCGCCATATGATATCCCTCCCGACTCGGGAATCTCGCAAGCTGATTGGCCTAGACGTTTCCCCCACCTTCGCTCTCACCCAGCGAAGACGACCACGCTCATTCAAATCAATGTTTACTACGCCGCCTCCTGCTGCATCTATGCCGTCTACTGCAGCTACCCCAGCTCTATCCGAAGCTGCCCGCGACGATCCAGCGCCCCTAGCACCTGACGATGAGGCGTCATCTGAGGAGCAGTAAAGCTCTCATTAATCGTACTGCACAGGTGTTTCATCGACATTTATAAAGATCAAGCGAAGAGAAGCTATTGTCAGAGGTGAGTTACGGACCTTGTTATAAAAGAAAAGTTGTTATAAGAATAAGAGTTCTAAAAACATATTTACAGTATGTACACTTTAGTTACATCTACGTATGTTACACACACACTTATCATATTTATATCATTTATACATTATTTTATGTATGTTATTTATACTATTAATATTTTATTTATATGTTTGAAACTATTCTTTAATGTTCTAATGATAACATATGCACTTATATGGTTTCATATACTGTACACTTATTGATACTATACATACACAAAAAATGTACGTATGTTAAAAATGAGACACTACTTCGCGGTTTTTCACTTATCGTGGCCGGTTCTTGTCCCTATTAACCGCGATAACTGAGGGATGACTGTATAACGCTCACTCAATAAACCCAGAGAGTTATTTTCCATTGCCAAATCCTTAAGTGAACCCTCACATCAGGACCAGCCACCAAAAATAACCGCCCAAGCTATAGCTAACCACCTTATATCTAAATTCCCCCCCCCCCCCCCCCCGCCTATCAACCCCCAACATGTAGTTAACAGCACTCAACTGCATGAACTAACCCCATTAAACACCTGGAACAAATTTGAATCCCTCTCTTTAGACAACATAACCAATGTCATCAAAGACCTAAATGCCTCTACTTCTGCCCTTCACCCTTGCCCTGTCACCTGGCTTAAATCCACAAGAAGCTCCATCAGCCCCTTCATACTTCATATTGTACAATCCTCCCTCCTGACCGGTTCTGTACCAGCACCTCTAAAGTGTGCCACTATCCGTCCAATCCTAAAAGGAACAAAACTTGACCCTACCTCTCCTACAGGCCCATCTCTAGTATCCCCTTCCTTGCAAAGATAATTGAGAAACTAGTCCAAACTCAACTCCAGAACTATATTGATGAACACTCCCCCCTAGATATATTCCAACATGGTTTCAAAAAGAACCATGGGGTAGAAACCCTCTTTGCCTCTCTACTTGATTCTCTGTACCTTTACATCCAGAATCCTACTCAAGGATGTCTACTCATATTCCTTGACTTATCTTCTGCTTTTGACTCACTTCCTCATCATCAACTCCTAAACAGACTCCACGAAATAGGATTGAGAGGCACAACCCTAAATTGGTTCCGCTCCTACTTAGAAGCTAGAACACAACAGGTCCGTATTGGAAACGATACATCCCTTCCATTTACCCTAAAACAGGGTGTCCCCCAAGGATCTAGTTTATCTGCACTGCTATTTAACATTTTCCTTCAACCCGTTTGCAAGATTTTCCAAAGCTATGGAATTCAGTACCAGTTATATGCGGATGACATTATGTGCTTCACCCCATTCAACCTAGCAAACCCTAATTTCACTAAGCTAAATGAATGCCTCATAAACCTAAAATCATGGCTCACACAGCACAACCTCCTAATTAACCAATCCAAAACTGAAGCCCTTCAAGTATTTTCCAGTACTTCATATACCCCACCTCCAATCCTTACTATTGGAGATCTCTCACTCACCATAAAAAAAACAAGTGAAATACCTTGGTATTATCCTTGACCAGAACGTCGCCTTCTCAGATCAGATAAAGAGAACATGTAACACAATATACGCAAAATTACGTACTCTTCGGAACCTCCAACCTCTCTTAAACCCTGATTCCTTCCGCACTGTCTGCCAGGCCCTTAAAATCCCTTCCCTTGACTACTGTAACCTTATCTACCATGGTCTTCCCAAGAACAGCATACAACCTAGTCAAATGGCCTAGAACACAATAGCTCGTCTCATAACTAACAACCCTAGACGTTCCCACATCACACCAATCCTCCATGATTTCCACTGGCTCCCCATTCAATCCAGAGTTAAATTCAAAGTACTTACCCTCATACATAAAATCATCTTCAGTGAGTCAGCTCCTTGCCTCTCCTCACTCATATCTATCAACAGAATACCATTCCAACAAATAGAAGACATTGCAATCAAGCTACATGTAACCGTACCCTCTCCCTCTATGCCCCTTCCTTATGGAATGTTCTACCTCATGATCTACAAAACTGCTATGACCACTCTGAGTTCCGGAAGAAGCTAAAAACTCATCTTCTGGAACATTTTTCCCTACCTCCATAGTCCTCAGTCCTTTATCTTCTCCCCTCTCCCTTGCCCTCTAAAACTCACTCCTACAACCTCAATGTAACTGTATATCCCTATGTAAATAGTTGATTACTGTAAAGGTTTCTCACTTATACCTATTTATCCTTGTTATGTTTGTTCTATTGTAAACAGTTGAAATATACTGCCTTGTTATGTTCTATGTAAACCGTCTTGATTCGCATTAAGACGGTATATAAAAACTGTTAAATAAAAATAAATAAGGGGAGGGAGTTCCAAAGGGCAGGGCCGGCGAAGGAGGCAGAGGAACGGGTGGAGTGTAGATGAGCAAGAGAGGGAGAAGGGAGGTTCAGGCGGTTGAGGTGAAATGAGCGGGGAGTGTATCTGGGGGTGTGGAAAGTGATAAGATCAGCTAGGTATTGTGGGGTACTGGTGTGGAGAGCCTTGTGAACAAGAGAGAGCAATTTAAATTGAGCGCGGAAGGGAACCAGTAACCAATGAAGATGAAGGAGAAGGGGTGTTAACGTGGTCTCGGGGGGGAGGAATGAGTAGTGAGACGCGCAGCAGTGTTTTGAACCCTCTGAAGTCGAACCAGTTGAGATTTAGAGAGACCAGTGAAGATCGAATTGGAAAAATCAACGCGCGACATGACAAGAGACAGTAACAGGGTATTGAGAGCAGATGGGGGGAGAGAGGGGCGGATTGCACGGATCTGGCGGAGAAAGAAAAAAGAGGTCTTAGTGATGTGTGAGATGTGGGCCTGAAAGGAAAGATCGGAATCAAAGAGCACACCCAGATAGCGAAAGGTGGAGACCAAAGGTACAGGAGTGCCTGAGAAAGAGGGGGCTAACGAGGGGGGTGGACTACCGTGGGAAAACCAGATTGCAATAGTTTTGGTTAAGTTAAGGTGGAGACAGTTTTGAATCAGCCAATCTGCAACAATGGAAAGACAGGAATTCAGTGTGGAGAGATCAGGGCAAGAGGGAGAGGCGTGTTGAAGAAAGGACTATGTCGTCTCCGTAGTAAAAAGCGGAGACCCCAGATTGTTGAATTAGCAAAGCGAGTGGGGCTAAGAAGAGATTGAAAAGAAGAGGTGCCAGAACAGAACCTTGGGGGACCCCACATGGAAGAGGAAATGAATCTGAAGAGGGGGTAGAGGGAGAGGAGGAGAGGACTGCACAAGATCAAGAGGAAAGAAAGGAGTGAAACCAGCGATAGACAACACCGCAAAGACCCGCTTCCCGTAGGCGAAGGAGGAGAGTGGTCAACTAAGTCAAAAGCAGCGGAAAGATCAAGAGCTACCGCCACCGAGATGTCCCCATGATCATGAACCACATGCAGTGCATTGGTGAAAGCAAGCAGAACAGTTTTGACACTATGGCCTTGACGGAATCCAGATTGACGGGGGTGTAAAAAGTTAGTAGATTCAAGATGGTGAGAGAGTTGTGCGAAAACAATTTTTTCTAGGAGTTTAGAAAGAAAGGGAAGATTAGAGACGGGGCGATAGTGGGCGGGAACCAGGGGGTCAAGAGAAGGGTTCTTAAGGATGGGACGGATCAGGGCATGCTTCCAGGAGTGAGGAAAAGTCCTTGTAGAAAGACTGGAGTTGAAGATGGAGAGGATATAGGGGGGGAGTGCTAGAGAGGGAGGGAGGAGGGGATAGGGTCAAAAGGACAAGAGGTCTTTCTAGAGGAGGCGATGAGTTGGTGGAGCTCAGCGGTAGTGATTAAGGAGGAGGAGGACTAGGTATGTGAGGTGGGAGGAGGGAATGCAACGGTGTGGGGAGGGGAGAGAATGGGACCAGGGCAAGAGGGCAGAGATGCTCTTAAAGAGGAGATCTTGTCGCTGAAAAAAGATGCCAGCAATGGGGGAGGAGGGAATGGCTGAACAGATGTGGTAGAGGTTGCGGGGCGAAGCGAGGTGAGAGATCTGAGTGTGGAATAGATGCTGGGTCGGACCTAATGGCTATGAACGCCAATGCCAAAGTGAACTGCTTCAATCGTCGGAGAGAGTCCATCTTGGAGGGGCTCAATGCCCTGACTCGGCTGTGGCTGTCAGACGGTCTCCTTTATTCCTTTATGTATTTCTCTCCCCTTCCCCCCCCCCCCCGGGGCCACTGATCAGGCAGTATCAGAGTAGACACATCAGGGGCACATGATCCTGCGCATGCCTCAGGTGAATCGATTCTTGCTTATAGCCTGGCTCTTGAAAGGGCGTGGCTGAGACATTGCAGGCACTCGTCAGCCATGATTTCTACCCTCCTTCGGGCACGGAAACTGTCCACGTTGTTGGCCAACATCAGAGTTTGGAGATGGTTCAAACACTGGTGTACTGAGTGGGGTGCGGAGGTGCTCTGGGCATCTATTCTGGAGAAGTTGGCCACCTTTCAGGCAGGCACAAGGGACTGGTGGCGAATTCCCTCCAGGTGCAGGTGGCAGCACAGGTGTGTTTTAGGGGTAAGATCAGAGGACAAGCCTTTAGCGTCTCATCCCGATGTGGTCCAATTTTTTGCAGGCTATATGGGCACGTTTGTCTGCCCGTTTGTAATCTGATACCCAGCTGGGATCTTAATGTGGTCCTTTCAGCATTGACAAATGTGCTGTTGGGTTCTGCCACCTTGAAAGATCTCACCTTGATAGTGATGTATCAAATAGCTATTTGTTCGGCCAGAAGAATTTTCAGAGCTCCAGGCCGAGAGCCCTTCCTAGTGCTCTCCAAGGAACAGGTGATCCTGCAGCCAATCCCATCCTTCCTATTGATGGTCCTTTCGATTTTTCATTTGAACCAGTCTGTGATACTGCCTGCTTTCCCAGAAGGGGGAGACAAGCAGCTCTGCTGCTTAGACATGCGCTGGGTTCTCTGGCGCTACCTGAAGTGCACCCATCTGTTCCAAAAGACAGAGTGCTTGTTTGTCCTTTTTGGAGGCCCCTGCAAAGGGGAAGCAGCATCAAAAGCCACTGTTGTACAGTGGCTCAAGGAGGCGATTTGCCTCTGCTTATCTGTTAAGATGTCTGGTTTTGCTTGTGGTGTACCGTGCACATTCTACCAGGGCGCAATCTGTGTTCAGCCTTGTGCCTCTGGTGGATATTTGTAGGGCAGCGACCTGGACATCGCTCGATACCTTTGATTGAAGGATAAGGTGGTATACAAAACTGTCTAAATAAAATAAATACCTTTTGTGGAAGCATTACAGATTGGATGTGCAGGTGTGTTCGGATGCCTGTTTCGGGGTTCATGTCCTGGAGGCTGGGGTTGTGGGTCCCACCCATGTGAGAGTACTGCTCTGGTATATCCCGGTAGTCATGACTGGACTGAAGGGAAGTTACGGAATGTGAAATTAGGCCTTGCCTGCTAACTCTTTCCTTTAGCCCCTCTAGTCCAGTCCCATTCCTGCCCACTGTAGTTTTAATCGTTGACAAATCTGTCGCAGGATGGTAGCTGAATTCTGTTTCTGTAGCCACTGGTTGGGAACAGGGGGTCAGTCCTTTTGTCCCAAAGCAGTAGTATCCCTAGGGGGAGGGGGAAGAGATTGATTACTCCTCTGTATTATAATAGTTTGGATTAGGAGTTTTTCGATTTGTTGGGCGTTATTTGGCTTGTTTGGCCTTCTACTTTGTTTACATATTGGTTTGTTAGGAGCCCCTATGTAGGGTGATATCACCAAAAGCCTGGAATTCTCAGTCTCCATCTGCTGGAATGGGGAGAAGACCCGGTAGTCGGGACTGGACTGGAGGACTAAAGGAAAGAAAATGAGCAGTTAAGGCCTAATTTCACCATATACAGTGTTGGAGCATACAATGTAAAAGCAAACTGATCAAAAACTTTCTTTGACAAACAAAACAGTAATATGTTAAGGAGAAAAAAGACCTTGGTAGCAGAAGAAGTTAAGGATTTAAACTTCCTACCAATTTATTTATTATAAATTTTTATACCACATTTTCCTGAAGATCAAATGCGGTTTCAAGGAACAACATTTTGAATAGTACCGTGATAGATACATATTCAGTTACTAT
Organism: Ichthyophis bannanicus; assembly: GCA_033557465.1. NCBI lineage: Eukaryota > Metazoa > Chordata > Amphibia > Gymnophiona > Ichthyophiidae > Ichthyophis > Ichthyophis bannanicus. The sequence continues at coordinate 78,823,528 of CM066051.1, read as the reverse complement.
ATACATTAACTGTAGCGAGACCAGTCTTATAAAACTATATACAATTTCGTTGTTAGGAAGATAGGAGTGTTAGGGAGGGTTGAGGGGGGCGAGAAGTGCATTTTTGCTAGGGGCTTTATGTAGGGGTTGGAGGGTCTATAGAGTTGTGAGCAGTGCAGGTACCAAAATGAAGGGTAAAAAGATAGGTTTTAAGGTTTTTTTTCAGAAGTTGAGGAGGTCGTTTACTTAGGTAGTCTGGGAGGTTATTTCAAAGTTTAGGGGCAAAGTGGGAGAATGCTGCTTTGTTACCCATTGATTTTCAGGAAATCAAGAAAAGTATTGCGAGGAGTGTGGTGTGTTTTACCTACATCACAGGTGAAGAAGAAAACTTCCTTAAAACTTAATTTATTCTTTTATGAAACCAAGAATAAACCAGCTACTTATCTTGATCTCTGGTTATAATTATCAGCATGATTTCTACTCGGACGCTCAGCATTTTGCATCTGGCTGCCTCAAGGAGTAAGACGGGGTTACATGCTGTCCAAAATCATCATTAATACAGAGCTGTTTACAATTTGGTGTTAATGTTTTCGTCAAATTCTCTTTGATCAGTTTGACGTTACATTGTATATTCCAACACCATACATTAAGAATTAGCATTCTGTTTGTGTAGTGATATTTGGGCGGTGATAAGAGGGTATCTGAGTTCACTCTTAAGTTGATGATTAGTGCATTCAGGCCAAGTCTGAGCAGGGCAGTCATTGGACTTCGGCTCGGGTAGTGGAAGTCCTGGTGAGTTTGGGCTGGGTGAATCCTTGCAGAGATCAGTTTGGTTCCTTCCCAGTATCTGGAGACCTGCTTCAACCATGTTGTAGAGGGCCTTCATGACCAAGGGTAGCTTTGGAAATATTCTTTCCCAAATCCATCAGTTTCGCACTCAGAAAGCTCCCAGGGCTATACTCTTTAGAGATTATCTGTTTGTTTGACTGGATTTTTTCCCCCTGTGAATAAGAGCCATATTGAACATGGTGCAAACGTTGAAAGACATCCCTCTGCTATTGACTCCATATAACCTTAGAAAATACTTTATCATGAAAAGGGTGGTAGATGCCTGGAATGCTCTCCCATCAATAAAGAGGGTGGCAGCCCTCAGAACGCTACTAAGGAAGAAGACTCTGTGATAAGATATAGTAAGATAAGCCTCCTCTTCTCTCTATTTCTGCCTGGTGTTACTGGCTGTTCTGCCCGTCTCAGTACAGTAAAAACTGTATCAATAGATTGGAACACCCATATTCATTTAATGGCCAAATAACCACTGAACTTGAAAGGAATTTTGGCTGGCTACATGTATTGCAGAGCTGATTTGGAATTTTAGTTGTGCTCTGTTGGTTGGATACTCGCCTTCATGATCCTTGCACATACTCACCTTCAACTGTTCTGTCCCAGCAGACGGAGACACGTTTCGTGGGGCGCCAGCAGAGGAACCGGCATACTCAATGAGCTTCCAGCGCGATGTCCGATCGTTTGGGGCAAACTGCAAAAGGGAAGGATGGCAAAAAGTATTCCTCACTCAATCTGTTTGACACGTACAAAGGGAAGTCCTTAGAAGTCCAGAAACCCGCAGGTAAGTGACTGGAGTGTGACTGTCATTATGAACTTAAAACCAAGCCTTTGGCTTTTGAAGTGGAGCCTCTGCTGCATTCCTCCTTTTGTCTGTGCTTGATTGTGTCACTAGTTCTAGATTCATGTTACCCTCCTCGCCCTCCCCCATATGTGCAACCAGATTGTTTTGAGGTTTGTGAAGTCATAGACTGCTAACTCTCTTGTTAAACCCTGGCTTAATGACATACAGAATTTTAGAATTTTTGATAGTGGTAATAACACTGGTGTTCATCTGTATGCTGCACACACAGGAAAATTGCAGTATACAGTGTATGTGGGTTTTAACTAATTCCTTAGGCTTCTGCCTTTGTGTGTGTGGCTGTCTCGGGGACTCCCAGTTCAAATCTGACCACAGTTTACACTCGTACTGCAGAGGGACACTGGAGCACGAAGCTCAAATGGTATGTTTATGCATGGTGCAAGCTTTCTACACCACTTTTTGCTAGTTGTCAAATTGGTTTACATAATGGAGGAGAATAACCTAGTCATTAGAGCACTGGCTTGGTAACCAAGAGACCAGAGTTTGATTCCCACTAGCACTCCTTGTGGCCTTGGGCAAGTCCCTTAACTCTCCATTGCCTCGTAAGAAAGGCCTGGCAATCTACTTCTGGTCATACTGCCAATAAACCCAGGAGCTGCTTGGTCGCCAGGAGTCTGCATTGATTCGAAGGCACACATTGCATTTGTACGGAAAATTAATAATCATTCTCTGTCAACAAGCACGATAATATGGTCATTCAAGTTGTGGGTGTTCTCTGAAGGTGCCAAGATGGATTAGCGCTCTGAGAACAGAATAGAAATAAGTGTTTTTCTGACTTCTCAATCAAAAACACACCTCTTCCCTCATCATGGAGTTCAATTTAGTCTACTTCAAGCCATGATTCAAGTGTTGCCCTCATTCTGGTCACAAGATTTCCATAGTGCAGGCCTCGACAAACTTTGTATGGATTTAGCAACCAGTGCTTGTGACCATCTCGTGCTCCCCACCCTTATCTTTTGTGCTTCTCATGTTCTGAAGTCTTATGAGATCAGCATCAGTTCCTACACCGTGTGATATCTTTAAACAGAAATATAAGTTATAGCAAGTATTTGTGTGTGGTGCAGTGACGATTGTGTGTGTCTTTGTAAGATGTGGCGGTGGGTGCCTTTTATGTGGGTGGCGTGCAGGACTGCAGGATGTGGGTGGGGTGTGGAGGTGAGGTGGCAGTGGGTGGGTGTGTATATACCTTTTTCAGTAAATACATATTATGCCCTTTCCTTATCGGTCCTCCACTTCTGGGTTGTGCACCTCCTCCTGCAGCTTGGAGACTGGTGTGTCACAAAAAAGTGACATCACTGGATATAGCCTGCTGCTCTCTCATCATACCCAGTGTGTCCAATCTTCATGCAACAGGAGGACTTAGTGAGTCTAGGTGCTGGGCTCACTTGAGAGCGGATAAGGAACAGTTAGATTAGGGATTTAGTTTTTCCTCTTCGTCTCTCTGGGCCAGTCCAGGAACTGTAGGGTAGTCAACCTCCTCCAGCAGCTGAGGACTGAATTCACCAAGTCTTGCTGACAGCCTATCCTGCTCCCCCTGGTGTCAGAAACTCAGTCTTTCAGTCCTTAGCTGGATAGGAAGTGTAGCTGACAGGCTCCCAATGAGGAGGAGAAGAATTGGGAAAGGAAAGGAGAAGAAAGTCATCAGGAGGAATGGAAGGAAGAATTTTATTGTGTTAAGTTCAGCATCTAGGAGATTGGCATTGGTTTACCTGGAGGGCTCTAGCAGGGTCTGTTCCAGAGGAAAGCAAAGTTGATAGAGGCGATTGGGGAAAAAAAAAAAAGAAAACAGAGGATTTAAGTACCAAGGCCTTCTATTGTTTTGGCTAAACTGTCGCTGGCTCGAAGAGCAGCGGCAGGAGAGGTAGAGCCTGCCTCGGGGATGAGTCTCCGGGTTAAGCAGTGAGGAGGAGCTGGGAGCCCTGGAGTCCTGCTACTCTGCCGCCAAAGATCTGATCAGACACAGCCGCTAGCAGCGGGTCCATCTAGATCAGGGTGTGCGTTGCCGGAAGTGTGGAGGTAGGTGCGTGCGATCTCGCGGTGATCGGGCCAGCAGGGTTCAGAGAGCCAGGAGGCCGGCATGGAAGCTGCAGCGGGCTAAGACGTTGACTGAGCACGTTTTTCTGTTAGAGCGCATGTTGCTGAGCTCGGCAGTGTGCACGCAGTACGGGAGCCGCCGCGGCTTCGCTGGGCGGGGCTCTGCCGGTCTTGTATTCGCCAGGGCAGCACAATGGAGCGTGCGTTGGGGGACAATCCAGAGGATAAGTTGCAGGACCCGTTGCTCGGCCTTCAGGGATCAGCGCTAATGGCGGAAACGGCAACCATTTTAGGGTCTCCTTCTCTTTCTCCTGTGTTACAGGAGAAGAGTTTTAAAAAGAAGGCTAAAACAAAGAAGTCAGCTGGGGGGGGGGGGGTAGTTTCTGCCCCTATCCCTGGGTCTGAGCTGCAGGGAGGTTTGCAGGCCTTGTTTTCGCCCGATTTTATTCTGTCTCTCCATAAAGCATATTGTTTAAAGTTGGAGCAGGTACAAAATAAGAGTTTGTCTTACACTTCGCCTGGGCTCTCCGGGGGCTGAGGCATGGCGCTGGATGCAGGAGAAGGGCCCTCTAATAGAGTTGTGGCAGTCGAGGCAGGGGCTGATAGCTTCGGTCAGCAGGACTTGCGCTCTCAGGTTCCAGAGGAAGGGGAAATCCTCTCGGAAGTAGGATTGGATTTGTGGGCCGGTGAGCTTGGGCCAGGGGAAGATCCCAACGTATTCAGAGTCTTTCGTAAGGAAGAGCTGAGGGCGCTTATTGTCCATACGCTGGCGGCTTTGAATATTGCCCTACCCAGAGGTTCAGGAGGTACCCCTGGAAGATCCGCTACTTCAAGGTTTTAAATCAGCAGAAATGCTTTCCGGTTCACAGGGTGATTAAACAGATGGTGGAATCGGAATGGGAATGCCCAAAAGGGACCTTGAGGGGGGGCTCGGGCGATGGGCCGCTTGTATCCGGTACCTAAAGAAGACAGGGACTTGATGAAGATGCCTAAGGTGGATGCCTTGGTGTCAGCAGTGACTAAGAAGACGACGATCCCTTTAGAGGGCGGGGCGGCTCTCAAGGATCTGCAGGATAGAAAGTTAGTCTCTTCTCAAGCAGGCATTTGATGCGAGTGCGCTGTCCTTATGCGCTCCGCAAATTGAAGCCTGTGTGTCCAGAGCGTCCATTCGGTGGCTTCAAGGAGAGTTTTCTTCCGAGGAGGAGGCGGCGTCTGGCTCGGAGGGAGCGAAGTTGGAGTCTGTGACGGCTTACCTCGCCGACACCTCTTATGACCTGGTGCGAATTTCGGCTAAGTCTGACGTCGGTGATTGCTGCGCAGAGGTTCCTGTGGCTTTGGATTTGGGCAGCGGATGCTTCTTCTAAGGCACGTCTTAGTAAGCACCCGTATAAGGGCAAGCTGCTTTTTGGGGAAGCCTTGGAGAAGATTGTGAAGGATTTGGGGGACTCTAAGGGCGGTCAGCTGCCGGAAGACCGGCCAAAGGGCCCCAGATTGGGAACGCAGCAGAGAGGTCAAGATAGAGAGTTTCGTAGATTCAGAGGTTCCCGTTTCGTACCATATCAGAGAGGACATTTTGTGGCCCGTGGGCAGTCCTTTCGAGGGGCCAGAGGATTCGGGCGGGGCTACGGGGGTTGTGGGGCCCTGTATCCCACAAACGAGCCTAATTAGCAATCATCACTAATATCCCATAAAGTCCAGAACCAAAAGTCGGTACAGGTGCAATCAGAGTCTTACTTTATTAGATAACCGATGGACAGTACAGGCAATGGAGAGGAGTGCTTCTTTTGGTGCAATACACCTCCAGAATTTCTCCTCCCCCTCACACCAAACCTTTCCTTCCTTATATACAATTTTATTTCCGTGTTCCATGATACATTTGATCCTGTGTTAATCTCATCCTATTTTCTGCATTTCTTTGTTCATAATCTTTTGTAAGCCAGTTTCTTGGGACAGGCCCCTACTTCTCCCTTTCTACACACTTACCACGATTTATCAACACCATTTGCTTTCTTCAGGGCTAACTGGTATTATGTCCACATAGCTTCCTCTGCAGCTGTCAGCTTGTGGTCTTTTGGGTGTAACTGTTTTTCTTCAGCTTGGTATGCAAGCCCTCCAGCACGTCTGCTCGAGGTTTTGCAAAAACTTGCTTATTCTTACCAGTTCTTATAGCCCACTGTATAGCAACCTGGTTTGACCAATTTCAATGGTAATAGAAAGGTGGCCTAAGTGAGGCCTGGTGTAAACCGAAAGACCTGTCCAAAGACCTGCACCCAACAGGGTTCCCAACAGAACACCTCCAAGAAGCCCCAATGAGAGACAGCTGGTCCAAACGGAGTTTCCGATAGGCGGACGATTGCAGAGCTTCCACTCCGTCTGGTCCTCCATAACTACGGACTGATGGGTCTTAGAGATCGTCAGCGAAGGTTATGCGTTAGAGTTCATTCATCCCTTAGCGGGGGCTTTCGTGCAGTCTCCCTGCGGCTCTGCGGCAAAGGCAAAAGAGGTACACGGCACCCTGCAGGTGTGGTTGCGGCTTCAAGCGGTGGTCCCGGTGCCCCGAGACCAGTGCAGGTTAGGTCGATACTAGATTTACTTTGTGGTCCCCAAGAAGGAGGGGGTCCTTTCGACCTATTCTGGATCTCAAGCATGTGAACCGTTGTTTGTGGGTGCCGCATTTCCGCATGGAGACCTTGCGGTCAGTGATCAGGGCGGTGAGGCCGGGCGAGGTCCTCTCAGCTATAGACTTAAAAGAAGCGTATCTGCATATCCCTATCAGACCGGAACATCAAAGATTTTTGCGGTTTGCCGTCCCTGAGGGGCATTTTCAGTTTCGAGCATTGCCGTTAGGTCTGGCTACGGCTCCGCGTACATTCACAAAGGTGATGGTGGTGGTTGCGGCAGCGGCCTTGCGAAAGGAAGGCGTGCTGGTCCATCCCTATCTCGACAATTGGTTAATTCGAGCAAAGTCGGTGGCAGAGTCGGTGAGGGCAGCGGCTCAGGTTGTCGAGTTTTTGGAAAGCCTAGGCTGGGTGGTGAATCGAGCCAAGAGTCAGTTGCATCCGGTTCAGCGCCTCGTCTACTTGGGGGCGTTGTTCGACACCAGAGTTGGAGCGGTCTTTCTGCCGGAAGACAGGGTGCGCAAGATTCTACGACAGGTGTTGGCGTTTTTGCGCAGCAAGGCTCCGACTGCGTGGAGATACTTGCAGCTTCTGGGGTCCATGGCAGCGGCGTTGGACCAGGTTCCGTGGGCCAGGGCTCATATGCGCCCCCTACAACGAGCATTGCTCTCCAGATGGTCTCCGCAAGAGCATTCCTTAAGCCAGAAGTTGGCATGTTCGCAGGAGGTCTGCGACAGCCTGCAGTGGTGGCTGGATACCCAACACCTGCTGGCGGGGATGCCATTGGAGGCGCCGGATTGGGTGCTGGTAACTACAGATGCCAGTCTCTTCAGATGGGGGGCGCATTGCCTGGCCCAGGTGGCGCAAGGTCTCTGGTCAGAGGAGGAGAGTCTCTCTATTTGATCAATCAGTTGGAAATGCGAGCGGTGAGGTTCGCTCTGCTGAAGTTCACAAATTTGGTGACACGGAAGGCAGTACGTGTCTTCTCGACAATGCAGTGACGGTGTCCTATATCAACCGACAGGGGGGCACAGGCAGTCCGGTTTTGCTGGAAGAGAGCCAACAGTTGATGCAGTGGGCGGAAAGCAATCTGGGGGCTCTGTCAGCGGCGCATGTAGCGGGAAAGGACAATGTGCAGGCAGATTTTCTCAGTCGCCATGTCCTGGATCCGGGAGAATGGGAGCTGAACGAGGCAGTCTTTCACGACCTTACAGTGCGCTGGGGGCAACCAGTCATGGATCTCATGGCCACCTACAGCAATGCCAAGACGTCTCGGTTTTTCAGCAGATGCAGGGAGCCCATGGCAGAGGGACTCGATGGCCTGGCGCAGCCATGGCCCGCGATCGGGCTTCTGTATGTGTTTCCTCCATGGCTGCTGATCGGCAGAGTCCTTTGAAGGATAGCGGGGCACGACGGAAGAGTAATTCTCATTGCCCCAGATTGGCCAAGGAGGGCTTGGTATGCAGATCTGGTGCGTCTTCTGGTGGACCGGCCTTGGCTTCCAAAGCGTCAATTGCCCGGTGGGTGAAACAGGCTATGGCAGCAGCGTATCAGGCGTCGGGCAGGTTGGTGCCAGTAGGTTTATGGGCTCATTCAATTCGGGGACAGGCGGCTTCCTGGGCCGAGAATGCTTTGGTGCCACCGGTGGATATTTGTCGAGTGGCTACTTGGTCGACCATTCATACCTTTGCGAAGCATTATCGTTTGGATGTTCAGGCAAAGGGGGATGCAAAAGTGGGGGCCGCGGCCTTAATGGCAGGGCTTTTGGGACCCTCCCAACAGTAGGTACTGCTTTGGTACTGCCCGACAGTTCCTGGACTGGCCCGGAGAGACGAAGAGGAAGAAGAAATTAGATCTTACCTGCTAATTGTCTTTACTTGAGTTCTCTCCGGGCCAGTCCAGGGCCCACCCATGTTTGGTATAGGGGAAGACCGTCTATTCAGAGATCGGATGTCTGTATGTTGGAAAGGTCTAGTCTCGGCTCTGGTCAAGGCAGTTCCTTTCTTGCAGTGGCACGGACTGTGGGGTTCCCTTACAGCGCAAAAAGAGGAAAAAAGAAAAGAAAAAGAGACAGGGTAAAGATGGATTTTAATGGGAAGTCGAGCAGGGGGCAGTTTGAGTCTACTGTTTCTCAGTTCAGGTTAGAGTGTTTGTTTGAAGTTACGTTTTATTTATTTATTTATTTTTTGATTAGGGTCAGAGTCTTTAGAGTTTAGCTCCGCTGCTTTGGAAGTGGTAGACTGAGTCTCTGACACCAGGGGGAGCAGGATAGGCTGTCCGCAAGACTTGGTGAATTCAGTCCTCAGCTGCTGGAGGAGGTTGACTACCCTTCAGTTCCTGGACTGGCCCGGAGAGAACTTAAGGAAAGACAATTAGCAGGTAAGATCTAATTTCTTCATTTTCTGTTTTGTCCCTTTAGTTTTTAGGGGGTCTGTCTTTAAAAAAAAAAAAAAAAAAAAAAGACATTTAGGAAAAAAGTGCTGCTTCTTGTGCCTGGTCTGCTTCCTTCTGCTTTATTTTACTGTTCACTTCTCTACCGGCAGCGATCTCTCCCCCTTGATCAGCCCAGGGGAGAGCTCAGCAGCGTGAAAAGGCAGCTTGCATTCTGCGGCACGGAGTTGCTGCAATTCTTCGGCCGGGCTTCAGTTTTCTGGAGCGGAAGTCAGCCGTCGGCTACCTGCTTGCAAGCGGAGCGGAGCCACGGGGCTGGAAGAGCTGCGGTGCCGGAAGCATTATCTTTACATCGCCCTGTGAGTAGCGCTGATAAGAGTTGTTTTTGTTGGTGCAGGGGGGGGTCAGTGCAGCCGCACCATTCAGGCCTCGGCGTTTTTGGCACCTTTTTTCCTGCTTCTCTCCGGCAGCGGCAGCCATTTTAGCAGCTTGTTTGATTTTCGGGCAGGCTGCTGCATGCCGCAGTGCCCGCTGTCGTTTGGAGGTAGAGGAGATTCAGTTTTTGTTTATTTTATTGGGCCGTCTTTTACTTTCTTTTATGGGTTTAATTCCTTTGTGTTTTTGTTGGGGGTTTATAGCAGGTTTTCTTGTGGGCAGGTGTGACTCAAAAGCTGCTATTTTTAGCTGCCTTGCTCAGGGGGCAGATCCTCAGCATTTCTGCTTATGGTCACAGGTCTTGCCTGACTGACATGGAAATTTAAAAAAAAAAAAGCAGGAATAATAGAAAAAAGAGAGGGTAAGCAGTTGGAGCATACTTTGTTTAAAAAAAAAAAAAGAGAGAAAGAGGAGACAAATATAATGGCCTCGCGCCCGCAATGTGTGGTGTGCGGTACCCGTAGAGGGACTATCGCCGATTCCGGCATTTGTTGGGGCTGTACACAGGTGTCTACCAGCGTGGAGCAACAAATGGAGGTGAAGGTAGGTCTGGAGAATCAAGGGGCCTCGGCTGCTTTGGTCGGGGAGGAGCTGCGGTCTCTCACACCAGCGTCAGGGTTTGAGGCGGCTTCCGGTTCGACGGGAGAGCCTCTACCTGGTGAGTCGCAGACCGGAGATTTTTGTCCGGACTTCGTGTTAATTATGCACCAGGCGTTCTGTATGCGGTGGCAATGAAAGATGCCGGAGGGCCTGTCGCTATCGGTGGCGCCGCAACTGCCAGGCCCTACTGAGCCGAATACTAGTGCTTTGCGTCCGCTAAACGAACAAGGACTCGGGAACCCTCAGTTTCTGAGTTAGAGGGGCATGAGTCCGAGGAGAACAAAGTTGATCTGGAAGGTGGAGATGAAGAGTTGGAGGAAGGAGAGATTCCTGAGCCAGAGGATCAGACGAAAATTATTCGGGTGTTCCGTAGGGAAGAATTGACAGTGCTTATCAGAGTCCCTTCAGACACTTAAGCTCGCCACGGAACAACCTGTAGAGGACGACAGTGGTGAAGATCCGATCATTCAGGCAGTGAGACAAACTCACGTGGTGGTTCCCATCCACAAGGTGGTGGATAGGATGATACAGGATGAGTGGGACCAGCTGGAGGCCGGGCTCTGCGGTGTTTGCATTATGAATCGGCTGTACATGTTAGCGGATAAAGACAAGGAGAGGTTTCGATCCCCATGGGTGGATGTGGCGGTGTCGGCGGTGACCAAGAAGACGACGATTCCGGTGGAAGGCAGTTCAGCCTTGAAGGATGCGCAGGAGAGAAAGTTGGATACTCTGCTGAAACAATCTTTTGAGGCCAACGCAGTGTCATTACAAGCCTCTATTTGTGGTGCGTGGGTGGCAAAGGCTTGTGTTCGGTGGTCGCAGCGGTTAAGACAGTCTACTCAATTGGAAGAAGAGAGAGGGGCTGAGAGAGCTGGACTGCCTGGAGTTTGGGTCGGCTTATCTGTCAGATATTCATTATGACTTAGAGCCCTCAAATAATACAAAACACTCCAAACAGTATCAAACCCCCATATAACTTTCCAACGTAGTTGACCAAAAACCATCCAATCATTGATATCTCATTCTTGAAATTGAAAAGAACAGTCTCAGACTTAAATAGTACTACAGTACTTTATAGCATCAATGACCGTTTTACTAAAGGACTGTTGCGTAAAAACTTGCTAATCTTTATATATTATATATCTTGATATTGCATCTAAAATTGCTCCATTGAAGAAAAATGCTTATCTTTATATATGTCCAGTGCTGGATTCATTTGTACAGTCGCCCTGCAGTGGGCAACAAAAGGTCCAAGCAGTCCGGGGCACGCTGGATCGGCTGTTGTGCTTGTGGGCGGTCGTCCCAGTACCAAAGGAAGATTACAGCAGGGGTCAATACTCAATTTATTTAGTCGTGCCAAAGAAGGACAGGTCGTTTCGTCCGATTTTAGATTTAAAGGGAGTGAACTGCTGTCTTCGGGTGCCACATTTCCGAGTGGAAACTTTGCGGTTCGTCATTGTGGCAATTCGCCAAGGAGAGTACTTGACATCTCTCGATCTTACGGAGGCGTATTTACACGTTCCAATCGGAGCGGGTCATCAAAAGTTTCTCCGCTTTGCTCTGCCGTGGGGACACTATCAGTTTCAGGCATTGCCTTTAGGTCTCGCAACGGTGCCGCAAACATTCACCAAGATCATGGTGGTGGTAGCGCCAGCATTGCGAAAGGAAGGCATTTTGGTTCATCCCTATCTCAACGATTGGTTAATTCGGGCAAAGTCCAGAGCCGAGAGCGTGGAATTTAGACAAAGTGGTGAAATTCTTGGAGAAGCTTGGCTGGGTAGTCAATGCGAGCAAGTGTCATCTTACTCTGGCCCAGAGCCTCAAGTACCTCGGCGGACATTTCGACACTCAGAGGGGACTGGTGTTTCTGCCCGAACGGCGGGTCCAAGTTCTACAGCAAGTGGTTCGCCATTTCAGGACTATTCTGGTTCCTTCGGCCTGGAATTATCTCCGGGTGTTGGGTTTGATGGCAGCATCTTTGGAGGTGGTCCCCTGGGCCAGAGCGCATATGAGGCCATTGCAGCGGTGGTTGCTTCACCGCTGGTCTCATCAAACCGACCCGCTGAACAGACGTCTGACCTGTCCTCTCGTGGTGCGACGAGCGTTGAAGTGGTGGCTACTTCTGGAGTCGTTGAAGGCCGGGATGCCCCTGGAGCAGCCAGAGTGGACTCCCTTGTTGACAGATGCAAGTCTCGCGGGATGGGGAGCACATTGCGGGGATCTCTTCACGCAGGGTCTGTGGTCAGCTTGGGAGAGCGCTTGGTCAATCAACAGATTGGAGCTCAGAGCGTTAGCGTTAGCATGGCAAGCATTCGAGGAGACGGTGTGGGGTCAGGCGGTAAGGGTTCTATCGGACAACTCCGCAACGGTAGCTTACATCAGTCATCAAGATGGTACACGAAGTATGGCCATGGAAAGAGAAGCACAGGAACTCTTTGCTTGGGTCGAGCTTCGGCTGCTGGCAATTTCAGCGGCGCACATTGCCGAGAAGGACAATGTGATGGCGGATTTTCTCAGCAGAGTCCAGGTGGATGCCGGCGAATGGGAATTGCATTCGGAGGCCTTTGCGCAAGTAGTGCACGGGTGGGGGCCGCCGGTCATGGATCTCATGGCGACCTTCCACTCAGCAAAGGCCAGCCGATTCTTCAGCAGGTGTCGAAAGGATGTCTGAAGGGATTGACGCCCTGCTGCAACGCTGGCCGGTGTCTGGTGGTCTCTATGTATTTCCTCTGTGGGCCCTTTTAGGTCGGGTGGTACAGCGGATCGAGGCCCATCCGGGAAGAGTGGTGTTAGTTGCTCCGGACTGGCTGCGGCATCCGTGGTATGTCGACCTCATGCGCCTTCTTGACAGGGATCCGTGGAGGTTGCCGACGTCAGACAATCTGCTACTTCAAGGGCTGCTGCGGATGCCTCAAGGGGATTGGTTCTCGCTTACGGTCTGGCCATTGAAAGGGCGCATTTGAAGAAAAGAGTATCTCCAGGAATGAGTCTTCACATATGGGTACGTCGGTACCGACGGAGTCTGCGCGAGAACGCTCCCCAGCGTCCAATTAGAACGCTTTTGGGAGCATCCCACCACGCCTGCGTGCTGCCTTCCCGCCTTTCCCAACTGCTTCTCCTCAATTTTCGTTTTTCTGCGGAGCCAGCAGGACGTACTCCTGTCACCGCAGAAAATTCTTCCTTATTTTTGTTTTTTCTTGTGGTCGCGTCTGCCTTCCCTCGACGCACCGGTACCGCCGGTGTTTTCTTCTTCTTTTCTCCTACAAAATTTTTTCTTTGGTAGGGAATTTTTTCCCTGTTTAGTGCCTGACTGTTTTCGGCCTACTAGGCCTCTCCACTTTCCTTCATGGAAACGCCAGCCACTATCCCTAAAACATGTTTCAACTGTGGCGGTACCAAGTTAGTTTTAGACACCCATAACTGCTGCCTTCCATGTTTGGGTCCTGACCATTATCCGCTGGAGTTTCCCTCCTGCAGTAGTATTTCCAGAGGTCTTCAGCATCGAGCTCAACTCGATACGCGGTTCCCGTCAGACCTGAGGGTACCAGCTACAACTTCTTTTTCACAGGATCAGGTAACCCAACAAAAGTCTGTAAAGACTAGCCAGTCCTCGGGTGGTAGATCTCATGTTCAACATCGAGATGCCTCTGGCCGTGCCCCCAAGGACATTTTGGCTTTAAAACCCCGGCGGGAGTCTTCAGCCTCCAAAGCATTAGCGGGGTTTCAGGTTGTTCCCAGGGTTTTTACCACTGCAAACATTCCTGAGCCATGCTTGGTTGTGGTATCTGCTTTGAGCGGTGCCGGTACCCCGGCATCGGCAATGGTGTTGGATGAAACACTCCACACTGATCGCAGTCTAGTGCTCTCGGTATCTTCGGTGCCGCTAGAGTCGCTACAAACCGATCTTCCAGCATCAGTATCGATCCCGGTACCGATTCTGGCATCCACGTCGGTACCCTCCAGGTCTGTTTTGATAGATTTGCTGCTTTCGATGCCGAGTCTAGAATCGATCTCTAGCCTGGACGATTGGGTATCGACTCGTCTCGGTGTCGACCTTGCACGGTGCCGAAGACATTGTTCCGGAGATCAAAGTCTACCACTCTCGGTACCTTTGGTACCGTTAGTCGCCTCAGACTGATCTTCCGGTATCGGTACCGGCTGCGATACTACTGCTGGTACCGTTTTCTACGTTCGCATCGGTACAGGTGCCTTCCATGCTTACTTCCACAAACTCGCTTCCTTCGGTACCGAGTTTGGAGTCCATCCGCTGACTATCCTTTCAGGACAATTCGATGCTCCACCCTTTCGGATCTGGTACTCCAATGAATCAATCCATTAGTGCCAAGACTAGATCTTCAACAGATCTAACCTTTACTCCTCATGATAGAGGATCCCCTTCTGGGGAAATTTCTTTTCAAGCATTTTTGCTTGATATGGCAAGGTTACTTGCCATTTCTATACCTGACCAAGATCCTGCACCAGGGGATTCAGAGCTTCTGCATATCTCTGAGAACCCAAAGGAGGTCATCATGCTTCCTTTTGCATCAAGTCTTACAGGATCTTTTACTTAGAATGTGGGAAACTCCTTTAAAGGTATCCCCACCTTCAAGGGCCACTGACTCTCTGTACAAGGTGCCCCCTTCTCCAGGTTTTCAAAAGACTCAACTGCCGCCACATTCTATTGTTGTGGAATCAGCAATGAGATGTGTTAAAAGTGCTAAAAAGCACTCTTCTTATCCGCCAGGTCGTGAGTCTAGAACTTTAGATGCCTTTGGACGCAAAAGCTTCCAGACATCCATGTTTTCAACAAGAATTCTCTCATATGTTTTCTATATGGGACTATCTCTTGAAGAGGTCCCAAACAGTTTGCTGTTTTTGACTCCTTTTCTTCAAGATCACAAAAGAGCAGACTACTCCTTTACTAGTTAGTCATGTTCAAAATATCTCTAGGTTTCTTACTCGTGCTACCCTGCACTGTTTTGAGATTGTTAGCAAAACGTCTGCTATAGCCATAGGGGCACGACGCATAGCCTGGCTCCAAGCTTCCAACTTGGACAAATGGGTACAAGAAAGCCTGGGAAATATCCCTTGTACTGGGGAGAATCTCTTTAACAAAGAGACTTTTCGCCAAGTTGCTCAGTCAACCACTGGCACTGTTGCTTTCAAAGGATTGTCTACACCTTCCTCTATCCCAGGTGGTAGGAAATCTTCTACCAAACTTTATTCCCCCAAAGGGGGGAATATGAGTACAGACATGCAGAGATAGAGAGAGAGATAGATAATATAAATTCCTCACGGCCCCGACAGATAGTCACTATCCCTTTCAATGCTGCTCCAGCATGCATAGGGTTCTCAATAAACACCCACTTCCTTATCGTTCCTCCAGTTCAGTCTTCCACCTCTGGGTTGTCAATCTCCTCCCGCAGCTTGGAGACTGGTCTGTCAGAATCATGATATCACTGCATATAGCCTGCTGCTCTCTGACTTCAATCCCAGTGTGACCAGTCTCCATGCAGCAGGAGGACATGGCGAGCCCTAGCTGAGGGCTCTTTGGAGAAACTGATAAGGACCTAGTGGGTTGGGTTGGTTTAGTTTAATTTAGAATTTACAAGTTGGAGTTTTAATTGGGATCTGTCTCTTTAAAGAGAGAAAATAAAGGAGATATGACAAAGGATTGCCTTCTGGCATTCTTGCCCCCTACCTGTTGATGTGAGAGAGGGTGCAGGCTCAAGACTTCGAGCGTGCTACCCCTCGAGGGGGGGCACAGAGGTTTTCTCCCCCCCCCCCCCCACCGGACCTTACGGGGGAGAATCCTTCTGACGGCGTCAGTGAGTGCTGACATTTAGTGCTGCTCTTTGGCGGCATTGGAGTTCGCCGTCAGTCAGAGCAGCGGTGCAAAGAGGCTGCGCTTTATTACTGGGGCAGCTGGCCTTGCAGTTTCCGGCCAGTGCTTCTGCCGGGTGAGTCTTTCGCTAAGTCCCGGCTGCGCTGAGATGGTAAGTTGCCCGTGAGGAGCGGGGTTCTCCTGGGGCCGCTTTCACGCCCTTTTTTCAGAGCGGCGGCAGCCATTTTCTTCAGCCGCGGATTGACCGCGTGGCAGCAGTGCGGCAGGAGAGCCTGGGCCCGGTTTTAGCTGAAGCGGGCCGTAGCTGCCGTTTAGCCCTTTGTTATTGTTTTCTTTGTTCTCTTGATTTTTTAATTTCGGGGGTATGCTTTTCATTTAGTTTATTTTTTCTATCTTTTCTGCACGGAGCTTCCCTAGGCTTTCAGGGGAAGCAGAAAGGGCTGTAGTTGCCGTGGCCCGGTACAGGCAGCAAAGCCATTTCAAATATTTTAACATAATTGAAATATCTTGGGCCTGGTTTGCTATCTACTGGGAGTTAGGATGGCAGCTAGGCCGCAGTGCATTGTATGTGGCACTAGGAGGGGCATGGTGGCAGATACTGGGGTATGCTGTGCCTGTGCCACTGTCCTCCAAGGTGGAACAGCAGATGGAGGGCAATGACACTCCCGAAGTGCAATCCGGAGCGGAGGCTGCTTCTCCGTGCCCGCTGGCGCATGCGTCGACGTCTGAGGAGCGGACGGAACCCTCGGCAGTTTCCCTGATGGAGCAGGTGGCTGACCTAGGGGCTTTTAGCCCGGAGTTTGTTTTATTGATGCATCAGGCTTTTTGTCTGCGAGCCCAGGGCAAAGGGCTGGTCTCGGGGACACTGGCGGGACCTGCCCGACAGCCGGGGGTGGTTTCTGAGGTGGCTAGTAGCCCGCCAACCCCTAAGAGGGCAAGAACTCAGGAGGTCCTCTCCGAAGGTGAGTGTCCCAAAGGTCTGGATACGGATTGGGACAAGGAGGATGAGTCTCAGGGTCTGGAGGAAGGTGAGATCCTAGAGCCCGAAGATCAGGCTAAAATTATTCGGGTATTTCGTAGAGGAGCTGGCGGCTCTGATCTCGGAGACCTTACAGGTGTTGAATCTCACACCGCAGGCAGCGGTGGAGGAGGGCGTGGAAGATCCGGTCATCCAGGCGGTTCGGCAAACGCAAGTGGTATTTCCGGTGCACAGAGTGGTCGACAGAATGATACAAGAAGAATGGGATAAGCCGGAGGCGGGCCTGTGGGGCATACGGACGATGAATAGGCTCTATCCTCTGGTGGATAAGGAGAAGTTTCGGGCACTGCGCGTGGACGCTGTGGTGTCGGCAGTGACCAAAAAGACCACTATTCCGGTGGAAGGTAGTGCCGCCTTAAAAGATACTCAGGACAAGAAGGTTGATACTTTGCTAAAGCAGGCCTTCGAAGCAGATTCGCTATCGCTGCAGGCATCCATTTGTGGAGCTTGGGTAGCCAGAGCGTGTTTACGTTTGGTCCAGCGACTTCGTCAGTCTTCGCATCTGGATCTCGAAGAAGTGAAGGAGTTGGATCGGTTGGAGTCGGGAGCAGCCTACTTAGCAGACGTGCACTACGACTTGATTAGAGCGTTGGCTAATAGTACCGCGTCAGTGGTTGCCGCCCGCAGGTCAGTGTGGTTATGAAACTGGGCGGCGGATGGACCCTCTAAATCCAGGCTTAGCAAACTTCCGTTTAAGGGTGGGCTGCTATTTGGAGAAGACTTTGATAAGTTGGTGAAGGACCTCGGGGAGTCCAAGGCAAGTCGGCTTCCGGAGGATAAGCCGAAACAGGTAAAGTCCGGTCAGGGTCTTCGCGGCCAGTTCCGGGACTTCAGGAGATTTCTTTCGAGGTTTGGAAATTCCCAGAGGGGCCGGTTTCTGTCCCGAGCCCAGGGGTTTTGGGGGCAACTTGGAGTTTCTACTCCTCTTCCTCGCCCGCCACCCGTAAGTCCCAATGAGATGAGGTGGGTCCAGGCGGACGGGCCTCCCGTAGGGGGTCGGCTCCGGGAGTTCCTGTCTGCTTGGACCCACATCATGTCCAATCAGTGGGTGTTAGAGATCATTCAGCAGGGCTACGCTCTAGAATTGGCTCGTCCTGTGCGGGATTCCTTTGTGATGTCTCCTTGCCGAGGCCCCAAGAAGACCGTGGCGGTTCGCGTGACCTTAGAACGACTGCTGCGGCTGGGTGCAGTGGTAGAGGTTCCAGTGGCCGATTTACAGCAAGGGTCGGTACTCTATTTACTTCGTTGTGCCGAAAAAGGGCGGAAAGTTGCGTCCCATTTTAGATCTGAAAGCTGTAAATCGTTGCTTGTGGGTGCCGTATTTCCGGATGGAGACCTTAAGGTCGGTCATCGTGGCGGTGCGTCAAGGAGAGTTTTTGACATCTCTGGATCTGACGGAGGCGTATCTGCACATTCCTATCCGCGAAGCTCATCAAAAGTGGTTACGGTTCGCCCTGCCTTGGGGTCACTATCAATTCCGGGATTTGCCCTTTGGCCTTGCGACGGCGCCTCGGACTTTCACCAAGATTATGGTGGTGGTGGTGGTGGCGGCGGCGGCGGCAGCAGCATTGCACAAGGAGGGTGTTGGTACACCCGTATCTCGACGATTGGTTGATTCGGGCCAAGTCCGCAGAGGAGAGTGTTCGAGTTACGGGCAAGGTGGTGAAATTTTTACTAGATCTGGGTTGGATAGTCAACCCGGCGAAGAGTCACTTGGAGCCGTCTCAGGACCTCGAATACTTGGGGGTTCGATTCAACACGAAGAGCGGACGAGTGTTCTTACCGAACCAGAAGGCCGCAGAGTTGAGATTCCGAGTGCGACAGTTTTTGTTGGTGCCAGCGCCGTCGGCGTGGGACTACCTTCGCATCCTGGGGACAATGGCGGCGACGTTGAAAGCGGTTCCGTGGGCCAAGGTTCACATGAGGCCTCTGCAGCGGGCATTGCTTCGCCGCTGGTCGCCTCAAGCCCATCCTTTGAGCATGCGTCTTCCTTGTCCAGCCGAGGCCAGAGGATCTCTGCGTTGGTGGTTGCGCAGGGCCTCCCTGACAGCCGGCATGCCGTTGGAGCAACTGAGTTGGGTTCCGTTGTTGATGGATGCCAGTCTGGTGGGCTGGGGAGCCCACTGCGAGAGTCGCTTTGCGCAAGGGACTTGGTCCCCCCTGGAGGCCTCCTGGTCAATCAACCGTCTGGAACTTCGAGCAGTAGCCTGGGCTCTTCAGGCGTTCGAGGATTTAGTGTGGGGCCGAGCAGTTCGAGTCCTCTCTGACAACTCGGCAACAGTGGCGTACATCAATCGGCAGGGCGGCACGGGGAGTGCCGCGATGGAGGAAGAAGCAGACAGTCTGTTTGCTCTTTCGGCAGCGCACATAGCAGGAAAGGACAGCGTCACGGCGGACTTTCTCAGCAGGGTTCATGTGGATGCAGGAGAGTGGGAGTTGCATCCCGACGTCTTTGTGCAGATAGTGGATCGCTGGGGGTTGCCGATTATGGATCTTATGGCGACGTTCCAGACGGCAAAGGTCAGCAGGTTCTTCAGCAGACGTCGAGAAAGGATGTCAGAGGGTCTCGACGCTCTGTTGCAGCGGTGGCCGTCTGAGGGTCTGCTGTATGTATTTCCCCCTTGGGTGTTGATAGGCCGAGTGGTCCAAAGGATCGGGGCTCACCCGGGGTCAGTGTTGCTGGTGGCGCCCGACTGGCCAAGGTGACCGTGGTACGCAGATCTGGTGCATCTCCTTCACGGACAGCCTTGGTGGTGTCCGGTGAGGGCAGATCTGTTGCTTCAGGGGCCGCTTTTGATGCCCAACGTGGATCGATTCTCGCTTACGGTATGGCCATTGAGAGGGCGAAACTGAGGAAGAAAGGCTATTAGTCGGCGGTCGTTTCGACCTTGCTGCTACGAGCTTGGAAGCAGTCGACGTCCTTGGCGTATATAGGACACTGGCGCATCTTTGAAGATTGGTGCTTGCGGCGTCAGGTCCACGCAGCTTCGGTATCTGTACCGGTGGTCTTGGCGTTTCTGCAGGATGGCTTTGATAAAGGTCTGGCGGCTAGTTCTTTGAGAGTGCAATTGGCAGCCCTCTCCTGTTATCACGGCAAGGTCAAGGGAATGTCGCTAGGGGAGCATCCTGATGTGGGGCATCTTCTGAAGGCGGTTTCCAAGTTGTGCCCTGCGTGCCGGGTGTATGTTCCCCCGTGGGATCTTAACCTCATGTTGGTCGCGTTGTCTAAGCCTCCTTTCAAACCGTTGTGGCGCGCGACACTAAAGGATTTGACGTTGAAAGTGGTGTTTCTGGTGGCGATTTGCTCGGCTAGGCGCATTTCAGAATTACAAGCATTATCCTGTAGGGAACCATTCTTATCGTTCTTTAAGGATAAGGTGGTTCTGCGTCCGGTTCCCTCCTTTTTGCCTAAGGTGATGTCTCCCTTTTATGTGAATCAGACGGTCTGTTTGCCGGTCCTTGGCTCGCTACAGGGTGGTGAATTGGACCGCAGCCTTCGTTGCCGAGACGTAAAAAGGGTGCTGCGGCACTATCTTCAGATGACTGAGTCCTTTCGTAAGTCGGATCACTTGTTTGTGCTCTTCGGTGGTGCATGCAAAGGTGAGGCGGCGGCTAAGGCCTCCATTGCTCGCTGGATTCGAGAGGCGTTTGCTTCCGCTTATCTGCTTCAGGGGCATTGGGTGCCTGCGGGGTTGCGGGCTCATTCCACCAGAGCGCAAGCGTGTTCCTGGGCGGAGTACAGTTTGGTTCCGCCAGGGGACATTTGTAGAGCTGCAACTTGGTCGTCTCTTTATGTGTTCAGTAAACGTTACCGGCTGGACGTGGCGGCAGCAGCTGATGCCAGATTTGGGTTGGCGGTGTTGTCGGCCGGTTGGAAGGGTCCCTCCCTATGATTACTGCTCTGGTACATCCCAGAGGTAGAGGACTGAACTGGAGGAATGATAAGGAAATGATAATTACACTTACCTGGTAATTGTAGTTCCTTGAGTGATGACAGTTCAGTCCTCCTTCCCGCCCAGTTTGTTCTTCAGGGATCCAGGAGTGCTTGACGACAGATTTTACAGGTAGGTCTGAATTCTTTAACGGGCTGGTTAGTTCCCCTTTCTTAGTAGCACAGGAGGGGGTAAGAAAGCAGTGCCGGTGGAGTCCTAGTTGGCTGTAGTTAGTTAACGTTTTAATTATTATGCTTGTTGGCTACTTATTTGTTTCTCCTTTGAGTCTGCTTTGTTAGTAGTTCACACTGGGATTGAAGTCAGAGAGCAGCAGGCTATATGCAGTGATGTCATGATTCTGACAGACCAGTCTCCAAGCTGCAGGAGGAGATTGACAACCCAGAGGTAGAGGACTGAACTGTCGTCACTCAAGGAACTACAATTACCAGGTAAGTGTAATTATCATTTACCTGTGGTAGTTAAAAGGTTTTTGTACCATGGCCTTCAGTTTAGGTACATTGAAGCCCTCCATATATCCTCTTTTTTTCCTAAGTGACTTCAATTAGGAGGGACATTCTGAATCTTAAAAAAATAGGAGGCTACAATGCCTCATACTTCTGTCCTCTATTATGGGATATAGGGATCTTCAAAGCCCCTCTTTTCCTATAAGAACTATGTCTGTTTAAGAGCAAAAGAGCTTGAGGCTTATCTAATAGGGACTTCTGCGTTTTCCGCAAAGTCCTGCCTCATTGAACTACCCCAGTTTCCACTGTTTTTTTTCTTCTCGCCCTAAAGGTTCTGACCTCAACCTGTCTTTTGTGCAGTTTATTCACCTCTGCTTTACATTGAGGTACTCCTTGGGGATATTCTGCTGGTTTATATTAGCAGATCCATATGAACCTCCATAAATTTTTACAATACCATCAGGTGAGGTCCATATTGGTGTATTGCAGTTCAATATTTACTACTAGATATCACCTGCGCAGGGACTCTAGGCGTCCTGTTTGTTCCGGATGTTCCACAGCACATCTTTTTTAGTTCAACTCCTACCCTCCATCCCCAGGATGCCTGAGGTTCTGTCGAATAGCATGGCTTTCTCAGATTTGCAATATGCTGGGACTCCTCCAGGCATCCTAGCTTGGGAGTCCCCATATGTGAAGACTCATTCCTGCTTGTTCCTGGAGATAGCACAGTTACTTACCTGTAACAGGTGATCTCTGGGAACAGCAGGAATAATGTAAGGGTGGGGTCCTTTTCCCTTCCCAGCACTATATCACTTACCCTGGGACATCCGTTAATCCTCTGGGTCCAGGAATTTACCTTACCTTTTCTGTCTGGGATCCCAGGAGAACAAACACACACACACACTCGTACATAAGTAGCATGTAAGTTTATTCCGTACGTTAGAAGTGCAGTCTATCTTTTATACAGTATCAAAAACATATATACGTCATAAACCCATCCCAGCAGCATAGCCCTGCTCCTGATATTGCTAATTAGCAACCGTACAAACTGGTACCTGTCTCTGTGAAGATCACTGAATCTTGTCTTAGCACAACACATTCCTTTCTATCTAGGTATTCACAGATGGGCCTCATGGTCCCTCTGTACAACAAGAAACTGATTTTCCCCTTACAAATAAGTCTTCACAACCCACCCACCTCCCCTAGGAGTTGTATCTCTCTATCTCTATCTATCTTTCCCCTCTTTCTCTCTCTCTGTCTCAGCTTTAAAACTAACTGAGGAGAGGCAGTTGGGAAAGGCGGGAAGGCAGCATGCAGGCGTGGTGGGATGCTCCCAAAAGCGTTCTAATTGGACGCTGGGGAGCGTTCCCGCGCAGACTCCGTCGGTACCGACGTACCCATATGTGAAGACTTATTCCTGCTGTTCCCAGAGATCACCTGTTACAGGTATGTAACTGTGCTTTATTCAGGAGCAGTCATTGCAACTTTACTTAGGCTCGGAAGTCGTCTACGTCTCTGACATATGTTCGCGTTTGGTGCATATTTGAGGATTGGTGTTCCAGGAGGCAAGTGTGTGTGGCAACCGTGTCTGTTGAAGTAATTTTGAGCTGCTTGCAGGACGGTTTCGAGAAGGGCCTGGCGGCCAGCTCCTTGAGGGTTCAGTTAGTGCTGGCTTGCTATAGAGGCAAGGTGCAGGGAATAGCCTTGGGGGGCACATGCTGATGTGTTGTGTTTTCTCAGGGCAGTGACGAGGTTACGTCCTTCGTGTAGGATTGTGGTTCCGCTTGGGATCTCAACTTTGTTTTGGCAGCTCTGACTAAGGGAGCCTTTTGAACCCTTGCAGCAAGCGTCTGTGAAGGATTTAACCTTGAAGACTGTGTTTTTGGTGGCCATTTGCTCAGCGAGGCGAATTTCTGAGTTACAGGCGTTCTCGTGTAGAGAACAGTTTCTCTCGTTTTCCAAGGAGAAAGTGGTACTCCATACGGTTCCTTTTTGCCAAAGGTGGTTTCTCCATTTCATATGAACCAGACGGTTTCCCTTCCGGTGCTGGGTTCGTTAGAAAACGTTGTCAGACCGGGGATTAACATAAGAACATAAGAAATGCCATACTGGGTCAGACCGAGGTCCATCAAGCCCAGTATCCTGTTTCCAACAGTGGCCAATCTAGGTCATACGTACCTAGCAGTTTCCCCAAAAGACACAGGTTCTGCAGTGCTTGTACTAGGCCAAGCATTGATATCCTGGGTCCCTTTTTAATAGTGGTTTATGGACCTTTCTTCCAGGAACTTGTCCAAACCTTTTTTAAACCCAGCTATACTAACAGCCCGTACTACATCCTCCGGTAACAGATTCCAGAGTTTGATTACACGTTGAGTGAAGAAATATTTTCTCCTATTTGTCTTAAATAGTTTACCCTGTAGCTTCATTACATGTCCCCTAGTCCTTCTATATTCTGATAGCGTAAACAATTGATCCACGTTTATCCGTTCCACTCCATTCATTAATTTATACATCTCTATCATATCTCCCCTCAGCCGTCTCTTTTCTAGGTTAAAGAGCCCTAACCTTTTTAGCCTCTCTTCATAGGAGTAGCCTTCCATCCCCTTCACCAATTTGGTGGCTCTTCTCTGTACTTTTTCTAATAACTCTATGTCCTTTTTAAGATACGGTGACCAGAATTGCACACAATATTCAAGGTGCGGTTGTACCATGGAGCGATACAGAGGCATTATAATATCCTTTGTTTTATTCTCCATCCCTTTCCTTATGATACCTAGCATTCTATTTGCTTTCTTGGCCGCCGCTGCACACTGGGCGGAGGGTTTTAACATGTTATCCACGATGACTCCTAAATCTTTTTCCTGGGTGGTGGTTTCTAATGTGGAGCCTTGCATCGTGTAACTATAGTGTGGATTGTTCTTTCCTAGGTGCATAACTTTGCACTTGTCCACATTAAATTTAATCTGCCATTTGGATGCCCAGTCTTCCAATTTATCCAGATCCTCCTGCAGTTTTCCACAATCCTCTTGGGTTTTAACAACTTTAAACAGTTTTGTGTCATCTGCAAATTTGATAACCTCACTAGTTATTCCCTTTTCCAGGTCATTTATGAATATGTCAAAAAGTAGCGGACCCAGTACAGATCCCTGGGGTACTCCGCTATTCACCTTTTTCCATTGGGAATATTGGCCATTTAGCCCTACCCTCTGCTTTCTATCTTTTAACCAGTTCCCGATCCACAATAGTACACTGCCTCCTATCCCATGACTTTTTAGCTTTGCCAAAAGTCACTGATGGGGGACCTTGTCAAAAGCTTTCTGAAAGTCCAGATACACTATATCAACCGACTCACCTTTGTCTACCTGTTTATGCACACCTTCAAAAAAACAGATCAGATTAGTAAGACAAGATCTTCCTTGTCTAAAGCCATGTTGGCTGTCTCCCATTAGGCCATGACTATCTACATGCTGTGTAATTTTGTTCTTTATGATGGTTTCTACCATTTTCCCTGGTACTGACGTCAGGCTCACCGGTCTGTAATTTCCCGGGTCACCCCTGGAACCCTTTTTAAAAATTGGTGTTACGTTGGCGACCCTCCAATCTTCAGGTATTACAGATGATTTTAATGAAAGTTCACAGATTACCAATAGCAGGTCTGCAATCTCATATTTCAGTTCTTTCAACACTCTGGGATGTATACCATCCGGTCCAGGTGATTTGCTACTATTCAGTTTATCAAATAGTTGTAATATATCTTCCCGGTGTAGCGATATTTCTCTCAATTCCTCTGCAGTTTCACCTTTAAATACCACTTCAGTCTTGGGTAACATCCCTACATCTTCCTCAGTAAAGACCGAAGCAAAGAATTCATTCAGTCTCTCTGCTATAGCCTTGTCTCCTCTTACTGCCCCTTTTACCCCTCTATCATCTAATGGTCCAATTGACTCTCTCACAGGCCTTTTGCTACGAATGTACTTGAAAAAGTCTTTCGTGTTTTTGCTTCCGTAGCAAGTTTCTTCTCAAATTCCCGCTTTGCCTGCCTTATCAATGCTTTGCATTTAACTTGCCAGTGCTTGTGCTGTTTCCAGTTTTCATCATTTGGCTCTTTTTTCCATTTCCTGAAGGTTGCTCTTTTGGCAGCAACAGCCTCTCTGACCTCACCTTTAAACCATGCTGGCAGTTTTTTGGACTTTCTTCCACTTTTCTTAATGCGTGGAATACAGCTGGTCTGGGCTTCGAGGATAGTATTTTAAATAACACCCAAGCTTGCTGTAAGTCTTTAACCTTTGGAACCGCTCCTTTTAGTTTTTTCCGAACTATATTCCTCATTCTATCATAGTCTCCCTTTTGAAAGTTAAAAGGTAGTACTGTGGATTCCTTTACTATCTGTCCTCCACTGATTAAATCAAACATGATCATACTATGATCACTATTGCCAAGTGGTCCCAACACCCTTATTTCGTGCACCAGATCTGGCGTTCCACTAAGGACTAGGTCCAGTATGGCTTCCCCTCTGGTCGGTTTATGAATCAGCTGCTCCAAGAAGCAGTCATTTATTTCATCTAGAAACTTTATCTCTTTAGCTTGTCCTGCTGTGACACGGTCCCAGTCAATACCGGGGTAATTGAAATCACCCATTATTACTACTCTGTTGTGGCTTTTGTTAGCTTCCTTGATTTCTTTGAGCATTTCATCATCCATTTGTTCATTCTGGCCAGGTGGTCGATAGTATACTCCCACTGCCATCACCTTCCCCTTCATAAATGGAATTTCAATCCATAGAGATTCTACAGCAAATTTTGTTCCCTGCAAAACTTTAATCCTTTCTGACTCAATGCCCTCTCTAACATAGAGCGCAACCCCTCCACCAATTTGTCCAGCTCTATCATTACGATATAGTTTGTATCCAGGTATCACAGTGTCCCACTGGTTATCCTCCTTCCACCATGACTCTGAGAGTGCAATCATATCTAACCTCTCATTTAGTGCTATATATTCTAATTCTCCCATCTTATTGTTTAGACTTCTAGCATTGGCATACAAGCATTTTAGAGACTGTATTTTATTAATATTAATCTGGCTATTGGTAGGCATGGGTAATTGGGAATCCTTATGCTCTGTCTGCTCCTTACTCAAGGGCATTTGGGCTACTATACTTCCTTTTGGAACCTCACTGCTTTTGGTAGTATCCTTCAAGGATACCTTTGTCCGAACCATGTGCTCCTGGGTGACTGTCGGCTTTCCCCTATTTTCTAGTTTAAAAGCTTCTCTATCTCTTTTTTAAAGGTTAATGCCAGCAGTCTGGTCCCATCCTGATTAAGGTGAAGCCCATCCCTTCGGAAGAGCTCCCCCTTTCCCCAGAATGTTTCCCAGTTCCTAACAAATCCAAAACCCTCATCCTTGCACCATTGTCTCATCCACGAATTGAGACTCCGGAGCTCTGCCTGTCTTTTGGGTCCTGCACGTGGAACAGGAAGCATTTCGGAGAATGCTATCCTGGAAGTTCTGGATTTCAACTTCCTACCTAAAAGCTTAAATTTAGCCTCCAGAACTTCCCTACCACATTTTCCTATGTCATTGGTACCAACATGTACCAAGACAGCAGACTCCCCCCCCCAGCACTATCTATGATCCTATCTAGGCGGTGCGTGAGATCTGCTACCTTCGCACCAGGCAGGCATGTTACCAGGTGATCCTCACGTCCACCAGCCACCCAGCTATCTACATTCCTAATGATTGAATCACCAACTATAACAGCTGTCCTGACCTTCCCCTCATGGGGACATGGCCCTGGAGAAACGTCCTCGGTGCGAGAGGGTTTTACATCACCTGGAGGACAGGTCCTAGTTACAGGATCACTTCCTGCCACACCAGGGTGATGCTCTCCTGTCACGTGACCTCTCTCCTCCATGGCAACAGGGATGCTGCCAGACTGGAGGTGGGACTTCAGGACTATATCCCTGTAGGTCTCGTCCATGTACTTCTCTGTCTTTCTTATGTCTTCCAGGTCTGCTACTCTAGCCTCTAGAGAACGGACTCGTTCCCTGAGAGCAAAGAGCTCCCTGCACTTAGTGCATATGTAGGACCTCTCACCAACTGGGAGAAAATCATACATGTGACACTCAATGCAAAAGACTGGAGAACCCCCATCTCGTTGCTGGACCTCTGTCTGCATCTTAGTTTAAAGCTTGTGTTTAGGTCTTTTAAATTCGGTATATAATAAGGATTGGTGTAGATGCTTATACTAATAAAAGTGTATCTAATACCCCTAATACACCCTGTGTACCTGAAGCTTAATTAATCTCAGGTCCTCTGTGTATGACTGATTTGGATTAAGAGCTTCACCTGAGAGCAGCCCCTTTCCTCTAAGATGTGCAAGTACCTATAAAACTACAATTACCCCAGGGGTGGGTGGGTGCTGGGGAGGGAGGGAGGGAGATAAGTCCTATTAAAGAGGGCAGTTACAAGGTACCCTGTCCTGAACCCTCAGCAGGATTGCGTCGGTTGGACTTAAAGCGAGTGTTGCGTCGGCATTTGAAGGTCTCGGAGGCGTTTCGCAAATCCGACCGCCTGTTTTGTTCGGTGGAGTTCGTAAAGGGGAGGCGGCGGTGAAGGCCTCTTTCTCGTTGCATTAGAGAGGTGATTGCTTCGGCTTATCTGTTGTCGGGACCACTGGTGCCAGCTGGTTTGCAAGCTCATTCTACCAGGGCACAAGCGGTGTCGTGGGCTGAGCACAATTTGGTGTCTTCTGTGGAAATTTGTAGGGCGGCTACTTGGGCCTCGTTTCACACTTCAGTAAACACTACCGCCTAGATGTCTTGGCAGCCAAGGATGCTCTATTTGGGCAGCGGTGTTGCAGGCCGGCTGGAAGGGTCCCTCCTGATGAGTACTGCTCTGTTACATCCCAGAGGTGGAGGACTAAACTGGAGGACCGATAAGGAAATGGTAATTACACTTACCTGGTAATTGTTCTTCCTTGAGGGACGACAGTTTAGTCCTCATTCTCACCCGGGATAGTAAATGGAGCTAAGCAGTGGAGGTTCAGCCGGCCGAAGGATGAGATTACCGGTAGGTAGATGGGTTTTTGCCTAAAATTCTTCATCTTTTTTGATTCTTTCTATTCTGTCTTTTGGCGCAGGCGGAAGGCGAGGGCACAAGAAGAAAGGCCTACCTTCCAAAATGACAATGTTTCTTGTTTAATGTGGTGGTTATACATTCACTGAGAATGTTTTATTAGCTACTTATTTGTTCCTTTAAGTGTGCTTTGTCAGTAGTTCACTGGGTATGATGAGAGAGAGAGCAGCAGGCTATATCCAGTGATGTCACTTTTTTGTGACATGCCAGTCTCCAAGTTGCAGGAGGAGGTGCACGACCCAGAGGTGGAGGACTAAACTGTCATCCCTCAAGGAAGAACAATTACCAGTTAAGTGTAATTACCATTTTGTCACCATGCATTCATCTTTTTCTTCAGGACCAAGCAGGAAGTCAGTCTTCACAAGTTTTTTTCAGGATCGCTGATGTTTCTCAGCTAGGTCCAAAGATAACGCGTAGTTACTCACCTGTAACAGGTGTTCTCCAGGAGCAGCAGGAATCAGTCCTCACATATGGGTGACATCGGCGCCGACAGAGCCCTCGTGCGGAGCATTTCCTCAGCTTTCAAAGAAAGCCTTTGGGAATGCAGCGCGTGTGCGCGGTCCCCTTCCCGCCCAAGGGTGCCATCTTGCTCAGTCTTTCTTTTTCCGCAGAGCCCAACAGATGTAGTTTGTGTTACCCGGGAAAAGTTGTGTTTTTCTGTTATTTTAGCATTTCTTTATCCGGTTTGACGCCGGTTCCCCTTCTCGCCTGGGCTCGGTACACCGGTATCGAGTCCGGAACTTCTTTTTTGTTTTTTGTCCTTTGTGACTAGCGTTCGCGCTTTTTCTGTTTTCACTGGCAGCCCGATCTTTTGACCTTGCAGGGGCCCTTTTTCCCCCGATGGCTGCCAGCAGGTTCAAAAAATGTGATCGGTGTAAAACGTATGTCTCTCACCGACACACACGACTGCTGCCTCCGATGTCTCGGGCCCGACCATGACCCGCTGGTCTGTGGCCTGTGCGGCAAGATGTCGTCTAAGGCACTTCGGAACCGTCAGCATCAACGTTAGAATTTTTTCGGAGTCTGCGTCCGGCCGGGCCCAGACTTCGTCAGAGGCCTTGACATCTCGGGAGTCTGACCCCGAGCGGCGTCGTGGGTCCTCTGAGGGGATCTCCCACCTGGGAGCTCAAAAGGAAGAAGCAGCTCGTGAGGGCAGCATCAGTGGAGGCACCTGGATCCTTGAGGGCCAGGTTGCGCAGCCCTGACCGCCGTCCCGGGCTCTCTGAGTTGGAGCGGCCGAACAAACAACCTCGCCTGGAGCCGGAGTCCCCAAGGCAGGTAATGATGTTGGACCCAACGCCGTCGGGGGCTGTGGAGTCCACATGAGCTCAGACTCAGGCTGATGCCCCTGGAGAGCAGCCTGGCTGCCTTCATGGAGCAACAGCGGGTACTGATCACCGGTCTGACGGGTGCATCTGCCCCGACCACCGGGACCTCGACGTCTAAGTCGATCCCAGAGGCCGAGCCGATCCTCGAGTCAATCAAGTCTCGAGTCGATCCTCGGCCGAGGTCATCGACGCCAGTGCCCTCGGGGTGGGTGGCATCGAGGCCCACACGGCCAGAGCCGCTCAACTCCTCGGAGGAGTCGGCGTGGGAGACGGAGGACGAGGAGTCTCCTGACACCTTCCACACCTGGTGTGTCCCGTCAGACTCCCCAGAGTCCAAGCCTCGGAGAAGGTCCCCCCCAACCCCCCGGAGGATACCCGGTTCTCAGATTTCGTCAGGGACATGGCCAAGGCTTTCTTATTCCTGGCAGACGCCAAGGAAGAGCTGAAGAGCTTGATGCCCTCCAGTATCATTTTCCTCCAAAGGAAGCCTTTGCTGTTCCGGTTCCTCCGATGCTGGAACGGCTGCTCTTCTGTATGTGGGAAGCACCAGCCTCGGCGCAGGTTCTGACCAAGCGGGTCGATTCAATTTATTGAGTCCGTAAGAGCACTGGGTTCCAAAAGGCGCAGCTACTGCACAACTCCATGGTTGTGGAATAGGCCATGCATAGACTGAAAAGTCAGAAGATGCACTCCTCGGTGCCTCCTGGCCAGGAGGCCCGGAACCTGAATGCCCTCGGTAGAAAGTGCTTCCAGGGTTCTATGCTCTCTTGCCGTGTCCAGACTTACCAGCTGTACATGGGCATGTATTTATGGGACCTGGCAAAGGAGATTGCCAGGTTCTCGACTGGCCTCTCCAAGGAACCCTTGCAGAGGTTCAAAGCCTTGTCTTCAGGGATCCGGGAGTGCTCGAAGTTTATATCTCGAGCAGACTATAACGGCTTTGAGGCTTTGGCCTGGGTAGCCGCGGCTGGCATCGGTGCATGCCATCAGGCCTGGCTACAGTCGGACCTGGAGTCGTGGGTACAGGACAAGTTGGTTGATGTCCCCTGCCGAGGTGACAACCTATTCGGCAAACCCATGACTGAGAAGGCTGCAGAAATCGAGACCGAGACTCTCACCAGGACAAGACTGTCCAGAAAGACCACCTGCCCCTTCTCATAAAAAGAAGGGCTCGGGAAAGAAGCCCTTTTTCCCGAAGAAGGGTGCTGCCTCAGTATCAGGTCTCTCCAGCTCCCCAACAGGGTCAGCAGGCCAAGTGGCAGGGGCATGGGCATGGGCCCCGTAGGCAGAAAACCCCCAAGCAGCCAGCTCCGGCTCCTGCACAGGAGGGAGCAGGGTTTTGACTTCCACAGCATAGCCTCTCCTCCGCCAGTGGCTCCACTCAGCACAGGGGGTCGGCTGACCATGTACGCCTACAGGTGGCCAGCCATCACAGGGGACACCTGGGTACTGAGCATAGTCCAGAAGGGCTATATGCTCCATTTTCACCAACTACCCCCTTCCTACTACCCAGGGGAGCCTCCAAGACTCCCTCTACACAGGAACCTCCTCCTTCAGGATTTGGCAAGTCTTTTAAAGGAACAGGCAGTGGAACCGGTGCCACACCACCTGGAAGGGCTAGGCTTCTACTCCAGGTACTTCCTAGTACCAAAGAGAACAGGAGGCCTCAGACCTATCCTAGACTTGCGAAGTCTGAACAAGTTTCTGGAGAGGGAAAAGTTTAAGATGCTTACCCTTGGGATATTGCTGCCCTACCTCCAGCAGGGAGACTAGCTATGCTCCTTAGACTTAAAGGATGCGTATACTCGCATTCTCATCCATTCAGACCACAGACAATATCTCAGATTTGTGGTGGGAGGAAACCATTTTCAGTACAGGGTACTTCCCTTTGACCTGACCTCTGCCCCCAGGGTTTTCACCAAATGCCTGGCGGTGGTGGCAGCTTTTCTCAGATCAGGGGATTTTTGTCTTCCCATACCTGGATTACTGGCTAATCAGGGGCCAGTCATTCCAGGAGGCCCGAAAGGTCACTCTTCGCACTGTCTCTCTTCTTCAGCATCTGGGCTTTGTCATAAACTACGCAAAGTCAACTTTGCTCCCCTCTCAGAACCTAGAGTTTATAGGGATGAGACTAGACGCCCTTCAGGCAAAAGTTTACTTGCCTGAGGACAGGGCCCACAGATTGATGGAGTTGGCAAACCATTTCCGAACCAATTCTCAGGTTTCCGCCAGGCACTACCTGTGGCTGCTGGGCCACATGGCATCCACTGTACATGTGACCCTGAATGCCTGTCTGCACATGCGGGCTGCTCAATGGTGCCTCAGAGATCAGTGGACACAAGCCACTGGCGACCTTTGAGACAGAGTAAAGGTGTCCAGACAGCTTCTGAACTCCTTACAGCAGTGGCTACATCTACCAAACCTTCTCAAAGGTGTACCTTTTCAGGCTCTAGCACACACCGGGTTGCTGACGACAGATGCGCCCTTACAAGGCTGGGGTGGGCACGTGCACTCAAGGCCTGTGGTCCCCTCGGAAGGCCACACAGCAGATCAACCTTTTAGAGCTGCGAGCAATTCGCTTGGCTCTGAAAACCTTCTGCCATGCTCTCAACAGTCTGTCCTAGTTCAGATGGACAATCAGGTAGCAATGTTCTACGTGAACAAACAAGGAGGCACAGGGTCCAGGCTCCTATGTCAGGAGGCAAGGGACCGTTGCTCCTTTGCAGTCAAACAAGGTATGTTTCTCAAAGCAGTTTATCTGCCTGGTCAGGAAAACTTCCTAGCAGACAAGCTGAGCAGGATTCTCCAGCCCCACGAATGGCATTTGAATCCATTGGTGGTCTAGCAGATCTTCCTCCGATGGGGACTTCCATCCATCGATCTCTTTGCAAATGCACTACACCGTAGGCTGCCCAGGTTTTGCTCCAGACAACCGCATCCCCTGAGGATGGCAGCAGATGCTTTTCTAATCTCTTGGTCTACGGGCCTCCTGTATGCGTTTCCTCCCACGCCCCTGGTGGCCCAAACTCTGTTCAAGATCCTCCAGGACAAGGCCTCAGTGATTCTGGTAGCCCCCAGATGGCCGAGGCAACCGTGGTTTCCTCTTCTACAGTTGGCGGTGGAAGCTCCGTTCCCTCTGGGGCTGCACCCCATTCTCAGGTCCCTCAATCTGATGGCCTGGCTGCTGAAAGGATAGTTCTAGCTCCCTTCTACCTAAGGAGGTGGTCCTGGCCTCTAGGAGGCAGTCCACCAGGAAGTCCTATGCCCTCAAGTGGCGTAGGTTTACGGTATGGTGTGCTCAGCGCAATGAAGATCCTTTCTCTTGCCTGGTGCCAGTAGTACTGCAGTATCTACTTCACCTTTCAGACCTAGGCCTTAAGTCTAACTCTGTTCGGGTCCACCTCAGTGCTTTGTCAGCTCACCGGTGGAGGGACAGTCTGTCAGTTCAC
This sequence comes from Ichthyophis bannanicus, assembly GCA_033557465.1. Taxonomy (NCBI): domain Eukaryota; kingdom Metazoa; phylum Chordata; class Amphibia; order Gymnophiona; family Ichthyophiidae; genus Ichthyophis; species Ichthyophis bannanicus. Next base: position 78,790,578 of record CM066051.1, on the reverse strand, counting down.
CCCTTGGGTGTCCCAGATTTTTCAGAGGTCTGCTTCTACTCAAGCCTCCGGTTCGTCCACCTGCGACTGAGTGGGATTTGAACGTGGTCTTGCAACAACTTGTCCACCGTTTGAGCCGATGGCTACTTGCCATTTGCGCTTCCTCTCTTGGAAAGCGCTCTTCCTGGTGGCTCTTACATCGGCCAGACGTGTGAGAGCTACAAGCTCTGGTTTCTGATAGACCGTACATACGGTTCTATAGGAACAGGGTTGCCCTACGAACCCATCCCAAGTTCCTCCCAAAAGTGGTCTCCTCTTTCCATCTCAATCAGGAGGTGGTCCTTCCGACCTTCTTTCCCAGGCCGCATTCCAGCCGGGCTGAAACAGTCCTGCATACCCTGGACTGTTGTCCTTTTGCATAGAACGTACGCGGGAGCATTGAAGGGCTACTCAGCCCTTCGTCTCCTTTGACCCTAATAGGATAGGGTTACCTGTCTCCAAGCGTACATTGTCTACTTGGGTAGCAGATTGCATCGCCTGGGTGTACAGGGCAGTCTACCTCCCCTTACAGGGTCAGGTCAGGGCAAAGGCTGCGTCAGTAGCTCATCTCCCCTCTGTTCTGTTGGCAGAAATCTGCCGGGCCGCAACTTGGTCTTCAAGCCAACGTTTGCAGCCCATTACTGCCTGGAGAGAGAGTCCCAAAGGGACAGTGCTTTCGGACAGGCGGTACGCCGTAATCTCTTTGAGGTTTAGGCAACTCCTATCCTCTGGCCCTTGTGTTGGGCTACCATACGGGGTGCGTTCTCAGAGAAACTTCTTATCGCGGATGCTGAGGCTCTTGAGGGAGCCATTTTTTCAGCTCTGGGTTCACGGTAGCCTAGAGCTGGGGAGTCCCATATGTGAGGACTGACTTCCTGCTTGGTCCTGGGAAAGCGTAGTTACTTACCTGTAACAGGTGTTCTCCAGGAGCAGCAGGAATTGGTCCTCACGACCCTCCCTCCTCCCCTGGAGTTGCAGTCATATACTTCATTTTGGGGGTTTTTGCCGTCTTTTAGCTATGTCATCAGACTGAGCAAGATGGCACCCTTGGGCGGGAAGGGGACCACGCATGCATGCTGCATTCCCAAAGGCTTTCTTTGAAAGCTGGGGAAATGCTTCGCACGAGGGCTCTGTCGGCGCTGACGTCGCCCATATGTGAGGACTGATTCCTGCTACTCCTGGGGAACACCTGTTAGAGGTGAGTAACTATGCTTAATTTCCTAACACCGTAAACTCTAGGCTCATCCCATCTCTTCCCCCCCCCCCCGCTCCTGCTATTCTTCCAAACTCTCCCCCTTCGCCATCCCTTCCCCCCAGTACTTTGTCCCTTGCTCCATCCACTGCCCTTTTACATTTTCCCTCTCCTCTTTCTCTGCAGGCAATAGGAGGCTGCAGGCACACTTTTTATAGGTGATGTCTCTGACATTGCTTTTTGTGGTGGGCTGTCCCCAGTTCAGAAGTCTCTTGAATTTTCTGAGCATGCATGCGCTCCTCCCCACCCTGCCTTTCCACTGTTTCAGTTTTCTTTCTTACCACAGACAGCTTGCCATGGCTTTCCTCTCCTCTGTAACCTTGCACCTTTGTTAGTTATCTAACTCTCCAATACAATTTCCTTCACTCTTCGGCCATTTTGCGGCTGCAGTGCTTCTGCAACATTGCGCTGTTACTTTTCTGTGTTTTTTATAAACTACTATCTTGCACACACAGTGGCTCTTCCTTCTCCCTTTCTGCAGCATATTGCCACTCTGATTTAAAAAAAAAAACAAAAACCCTAAACTAAAACTCCCATAGATCGGGTAATAGGAAATTAAAACAGGTAGATCATGTCCTGACCTCACAGGCTTTTAATGGCAGCGACTCTGCAGCGATCTCTCTCATCCTCTTCCCTCCTTCAATCAGGCCCAGACCAGACACAATTGGGAGCCCACATGGCATCTGTGTGGCCAGATGCAAACCATCTACTGGCTCAGGCTCTAAAAACATATGCCCAGAACCTGCAGACTCGGGCCTGTGTCTCCGTGTGCGCACACAGGGATCCAGCAGCTTTCCCTCAAACTGCGGTAGCATCAAGGGTATCTGGAGGAAAGGTGAAATCCAAATCGAAGCCCAAACACTATCAGGCGTGGGAGGGGCAACATAAATTCAGGTAAGGGCCCCAAGCATCAGATCCACAGGGATCAGGAACTCTGTGGAGCCACCTCCATAAGATGCTCAGAGAGAGTGGGAGCTTGCCATGCATGTGTTATGTCCTGAGAGACTTTCTCCCTGTGCAAAACCCAGAGGTATCTAGCCCGAACTCTTCCCTGCTGTGTCTCTATGGACGTTTATGGAAGATAATGCGGCTATGCTTGCGGCACGGACACCAACCTCCCAGAGCACCCCTCATGATCTGGTGGACCCCCTGGCAACCCCCTTGTCTGGATTCCCCCCCTTTGGTCCATTGGAAATATTCCCCTCTGTTGGAAGAGGACACCTGCTCCCTCTTGAGTCCTCCCTTTTCTCACCCAATGGAATCCCAAGTGACAGAGGATGATGCTTCCCTCACTCTAGAGCAGTGGTTCTCAACCTGTGGGTTGTGACCCCCGCGGGGGTCGCCACAGGATTTAGCAGGGGTCGCCTCACTCCAAGTTAAAAGAAAAAAAAAAAAAAAGCGCACAAGTTGCTGCCGCTGCTGAGTCCGCTTCTCAGCAGCAGCAAACTCATCGCCTCCAATCTTCTGCAGCTGCGGCTCCCTGCCTCTTAGGGAACCGCAGCTGTGCCTATGAAAATGTTGCGGAGCCTTCCCGTCTCTCGACAGGCTCCGTGCAGCATTGTCCCGCCTCCAAAGGAAGTACTTCCTTTGGAGGCGGGACAATGCTGCACGGAGCCCGTCAAGAGACATGGTCTGCAGCGGCTTCGCAGGAACAGCAGTGGTTCCCTGGGAGCCGCGGCTGCAGAAGAACAGGACAGTAGCAGGCAGACATAGAGAGAGGGGAGGAGGGGGCAGGGAACCTGCAACAGGGCTGACATGGATGGAGGGAAGGAGGTGAGGGAGGGAGTGGGGAGGACATACTGGACAGACGGGATAAATGCTGGACAGAGGGGAGAGACAGTGTGGGTTAGGACTAAAATGGGCTGATGGGGGGGAGCTAGCATTGGTAATGGGCAGATCGGGGGGGGGGTTTGGGACTGGTAATGGGCTGATGGGGGGTAGGACTGGTAATGGACTGATGGGGGGCTAGCATTGGAAATGGGCTGATTGGGGGGGAGGGGTAGGACTAGTAATGGGCTGATTAGGGGAGCCTAGCACTGGTAATGGGGCTGAGGGGGGACTAGCATTGGAAATGAGCTGATTAGGGGAGGCAAGGACTGGTAATGGGCTGATGGGGTGGGTAGGACTGATAATGGACTGATGGGAGGCTAGCATTGGAAATGAGCTGATCGGGGGGGGGGGGAGGCTATGACTGGAAATGGGCTGGTTAGTGGAGACTAAGACTGGTAATGAGCTGATGGGGGATAGGACTGGTATTGGGCTGATTAGGGGAGGCTAGCACTGGTAATGGGGTTGAGGGGGGACTAGTACTGGAAGTGAGCTGATTGGGGGGCTTTGACTGGGAATGGGCTGATTGTGTGGAGGGGAGGATAGAGCTGCTGGCCCTGGAAGAAAACTGGGGGCTAAGGCTACAAATGGGCTGATACGAGGGGATGGGAGACTGGAACTGGAAGGGAGTGGATCTGAGAGGGGCTGCCAAGTTCACCAATGGTAAAAGGGGTCATGGTACAAAAAAGGTTGAGAACCACTGCTCTAGAGCAAGGCCTGGACAAAATAACTTTAGATTCCTTATTGTCCCTCCAGTCCAGTCCCGTCCCAAACCTCTGGGTTGAGCACCTCCTCCAGCAGCTTGGAGACTGAGCATGTCATCCTTTTGATGACTGTGGTATAAATAGCCAAGGGACCGCCCATATGCTCCAGTAGTCTGTCTCCAAGCAGCTGGAGGAGGTGTTGAACCTCAGAGGTTCTGGGCTCACTAGAGGGACAGCTAAGAGTTTAAGTTGAGGTAGTGTTTGGGTAGTTTTTTTACAGAGACTGCGAGAACAGCAGTGAGAGAGCTGCGGAGAGGTGACCCCCCCCGCCACCCGGAGAGAGCTTACCGTGTTGCTGGGGGCTCGCGGTTTGGTTTCGAAACCCACTACTTTGGGTGAGGAGCCGGCGGAAAGCAGCAAGGAGGTTCGCCAAGCAGAGGTTTGTGGAGCTCCCCCCTTCTCTCCCCCCTCTACCCCTTCTCTCCCCCCTCTACCCCTTCTCTCCTCCCTCTACCCCCCTTCTCTCCTCCCTCTACCCCCTCCTCTCCTTCTCTTCCCCCCCTCTCCTTCTCTTCCCCCTCCTCTCCTCTCCCCCCCTCCCCCATGCGCCAAAGTTGTGATTTCGGCTGAGCGCAGGGGAAGAGAGAGAAGAGACAATCAGAGGCAGCGGTGTAGGTAAGGCTGTTTTGGGGGGCCTTGGCGTTGATAGCGCTGCGGGGGAAGTGCAGGGGATCTGCTGACTTGTTTGTTTTTTCGGCGGCAGTGGCAGTGGCAGTTGCTTCAGCGTGTGAGCGCAGGCCCGACCACGGATAAGGTGCTGTTCTTCCTGCCTTTCTCTAGCACCGTTTTCTTGCTCCCAGCGGGTTTTGCTTCTCTGGTAAGGTGACTCAACCCATTGATGGAACAATTTTATTGAGGAGTAAAAAAAAAACCACAGAAAAAGGAGATTGTGAAAGTTTTAAATTGAGAGGAACTGGTGCCCAGGGGACTTGCCACTTAGTATTGCAGGGCAGTCTCTGTCAGGGCTGTGTATTTTTCTGACCCAGCTGTCTGTATGCCATGCAGGTCTCAGTGTTTGTGTGGTACTCAACGTGGGGCAGTGTTAGAGGCTGGTGTTTGCAGAGGGTGTGCAGGAGGCAGCCTCTATGGAGCAGGCCTTGGAGGAGGGGCTAGAGGTTCAAAAGGGGACCTCGCCGGTGTGGGTCCTGCTGGATCCTATATCCTCTCCCTTGCTGTCCCAGGAGCCAGCGGCCAGTTCTTCGGCTGCTTCCAGCCCTTCCTCCCAAGCCCTAGGGCAGGTGGGGGTACCGGCGATGTTTTTCCCCCAAATTTGTTCTGCTGCTCCATTAGGCCTTCTACTTGCATCAGCGAGGACCGGGGGCGAGTTCCATAGAGGAAAGCGACCAGGGACTCCCGTGGGGATGGAGTCAGGTGGAGGCCCTTCAAAGAAGTTGAGGATCATGGAAGAGGGGCTGGAGCGATCTCCATTATCAGAGGGTATGGATCTTGAAGACCGCAACACAGATGGATGCTGAGGAGGACTTGGAGGAAGCATTGCGCAAGGAAGGGATACTGGTTCATTACTACCTTGACGACAGGCTGATCCGAGCAAAGTCATATGACGATAGCGAGTCAGCCATTGCCCGGGTGGTGTAGTTTTTTCAGAGTCTTGGCTGGGTTGTCAATATGGCCCAAAAACAGCTGACCCCCTTCGCAGGACCTCGAATCTGGGAGTACGGTTCGAAACGCGCGAGGGAAAGGTCTTTCTTCAGGGGCTGCAGGCGCAAGGGCTTCGCAGGCTGGTATGCACGTTTCTGGACAGGATGGCCCCCACAGCCCGGCATTATCTCCAGCTCCTAGGGACCATGGCGGCCACACTCGAGCAAGTGCTGTGGGCGAGAGCGCACATGAGGCCGTTGTAGAGGGCCCTGCTCCGGAGGTGGTCACACCAGATGAACTCTTTCGTAGAGGCTCCCCTGCCTGCCAGAGACCAGGCGGGCCCTCTGGTGGTGTCTGCATCCAGGGAGCCTGGAAAAGGGGATTCCTCTGGAGTCGCCATCGTGGATTGCATTGACGACGGACGCCAGTCTGGCTGGGGAGTCCATTGTGAAGGGCGCTTTGCCCAGGGGTAGTGGAACGAGCTGGAGAAGAGTTAGTTGATCAACAGGCTGGAGGTGTGAGAGGTGGTCTTGGCACTCCAAACCTTTCGGCCCTGGCTGCTGGGGAAGGTGGTTCGGGTGTTCTCAGACAACGCAACCACAGTGGCCTACATCAATTGCCGGGGGGCAAGAGCAGTGTACCCTTGGAGGAGGAGGCGGCGGCAAATTGGCATGAATTCAAAAAAGCATGGGACAAACACACGATCTCTAAAGGTAAAAAGGGGACTGTTGTAGTTATGGAAGGACAGACTAGATAGGCCATGTGGTCTTTTTCTGTCGTCATATTTCTATGTTTCTAGGTTGGGCTGAGGAAAACCACCTAGTTCTGTCGGCGGCGCACGTGGCAGGGGTTGACAATGTGACGGCCGACTTTCTAAGTCAGGTCCGAGTGGATCCTGGAGGATGGGTACTCAATCTGGAGGTGTTCCCCCTGGTTGTATGCTGCTGGGGTGTTCCCGTTATGGACCTGATGGAAACTTTCGGCAAAGGCCGGCCATTTCTTCAGCGGGCAGCAAGAGAATGTTGGAGGGCCTCAACGTCCTAATTCAGAGGTGGCCCGAGGAAGGGCTCATGTATGTTTTCTCACCGTGGACCCTAATAGGGTGGGTCATGCAGAGGATAGAGGCCCACCGAGGTCTAGTGGTCCTTATCGTGCCAGATTGGCCAAGAAGACTGTGGTATGTGGACCTTGTTCAGCTTCAGGGGAGCATCCGTGGTGGCTGCCGGTACAGGAGGACTGTTATTGCTGGGTCCGCTGCGCATGCTGCTGGTGGATCGATTCTCGCTTATGGCCGGGCTCTTGAGAGGGCGTGGCTGCTGAAGAAAGGATACTCAGCGGGGGTGAATTCCATCTTGTTGAAGGCCAGGCGCAGGTCTGGCTTGCTGGCGTATGTCTCTGACTGGCTTATCTTTGAGGCATGGAGTGCGGACAGACAGTTTCAGCCATCTAGGGCGTCGGTGCCGCAGGTTCTGGCTTTTCTGCAGAACAGTTTTGAGAAGAGGCTGGCGGCTAGCTCCTTGAGGGTGCAGTTTTATTTATTTTTTTGCTTTTATGTACTGCGCTTTTTCAAATCAGTGCGGTTTACATATAACATGAACAAACAAAGCATTTTACATAGAACTGGAGATATCAAGAACAAAAACAGTGGAACAGTTACATTGAACAAATTTTGTATAGAACAGAATAAAGAATTTTAACCAAAACAGAGGAACAGTAGTAAAAATAAAATCTAGCCGATTGTTCATAGTCAGTATGGATGTGGGGAGATGACAAGGTTGGACAAAAAGAGAAGGTCTTGTTTAGGGTGGTTGGTTGTAGACTGATTGATTGGAAGAAGTATGCCTTTCTTAAAGGATGTTAAATCTGGGATGCCTCGGATCATTGGGGTAGTGCATTCCAATTGGTTGGTGCAAATAATGAAAAAGCACGATTCCTGGTAGACTGAGTACAAGACTTTATTGCAGAAGGGATGACGAGAGAGTTTACCATGCATGATCTCCTGGTTCTGGTCTCTGGGGTTTGTTGTATGAGTTCAGCAATGGAGGATGCAGACATGCTGTTAAGAGCTTTGAAGGTAAGTAGGAGAGTTTTGTATATCAGGCGACTTGTTATAGGGCGCCAGTGTAGCTGTATCAAGAGGGGCGTAACGTGTTCATATCTGGACACTGACAGGAGCGTTCTGGCGACTGTTCATAGTCAGTTGGAGAGTGTGTTTTGAGAGGCCATGAAGAATTATGTTGGAGTAGTCAAAGTGAGGAAAAATGAGGACTTGGCAAACTGTGCGGAAATCTGAGGGTTCGAGAAGGACATAGATTCCGGCGTGTTCTCAGTTTATGGTAAACTGCCTTGGTGATGTTTTGTACCTGGGTTTCCCAATTCAGATGCTGGTCCAATGTGATTCCCAGGTAACGTACTTCCTGCTTAGGCACAAGATAAATGTCATTCAACTTGAGGGAAGTTGGTGGGGTGAAAGTATTGTCTTTAGTTATAAATAAGACCCCTGACTTTCTGCTGTTAACTGTTAGGTTGTGGGAGGCAAGCCAATGTGAGACTGCATTGAAGCACTCTGTGATGGAAGAATAGTCAGGCTTGCCTGTGGAGAAAGGGGCATAGAGTAGGACATAGTCGGCATAAATGTGGTAGTAGATTTTGAAAGATTGAATGATGGCACAAATCGGTTGTATATACATGTTGAAGAGCAGAGCGGAGAGGGATGAGCCTTGTGAGACTCCTTGTGTCTGCTGGAATGGTCTGGAGGATTGTGTTTCTATGCGGACCTGCTGCTGGTGATCAGAAAGGTAGGATTTGAACCATTTGAGGGCTATGTTACTTATACCTATTTGGTGTAGGCAGTTAAGTAGGAGATTGTGGTTGACTGAATCAAAAGCAGAGGCAATGTCCATGAATATTAGGATGAATCCTTGTTCCTTGTTTAAGCAAGTGTGGAGTCTATCTAGAAGAGTTGTCAGGGTTTCCATGCCGTGATGCTGTCGGAACCCATGCTGCTGTGGGTCTAGAGTTGCGTGGGAGTCAATGTGGTCCTGGATTTGTTGGTGGACAACCTTTTCAAGTATTTTGGCTAAGTAAGAAAGGCTGGAGATGGGTCTGTAGGAACTGACCTCTGATGGGTTAAGTTTGATATTCTTTATCAGTGGTCTGGAGGTGGTTTTGAGAGGAGGTGGTAGACTTCCCTCGGTCAGTGAGAGGTTAATGATTCTGGTGATGACTGGGCTGAGATTTGTTCGTGCTTGCTTGATCCAGAATGCAGGACATTGGTCAGTTGGGGAGGTGGTGGTGGTGATTCCTCAGATAATCTTTTCAATTTGTTCAGGGGAGTATGGGTAAAAGGTCTCTAATGTGGATTTGAGTGTGTCATTGGCAAAGGGGAGATACCTAGGTAGGCTGTAAAGGTCGAACAAATCATAGTGGGGCGTTGAGGTAGTTTTCCTTTGAAAGTATGTGGCAAAGGTCTCTGGGTTAGGAGTATTCGCTGGTTTGTGCGAGGATGTATCTTTTGTGAGGGTTTTGACGAGGTTGAAGAGTTCAAGAGGTTTATTGAGGGAGCGCAAGAGGGTGCTAGTGTAGTATTCTTTTTTTCTTGTGGTCGACAGTTTTACGATGTTGTAGAGAATTTAGGTACGCAGCTTGGTCGTTGGTATGTCTAGAACATTTCCAGCGGCGTTCCAGCTTTCTTAGGTTCACCAGAAATTCACGTAGTTGAGCAGTGAACCATACGGCTGTGTGGTTCTTGAAGGTTGGTTTTGTGGAGGGTGGAAGGAGTGCAGCTCTAGAAAGGCTTTTTATTCCAAATGTCTTAGTTTTACCAGATCATCAGTGTCAGAGTTGAGGTCATGCAGAGTGAGGAATATTGCTTTGTCGAAGCATCTGAAGCAGCAGGTGACAGGAGAGTTAGATAGGGAAATTTGTAGTTTTTCTCTGTCATGTGGAATGTTGAAGAGAATGGCATTGTGGTCCGACCAGGGGACCGGTAGCACGGTTGGTAGTGATAGGTTGCTAAAGGTGTGGAGGGATAGCAGAGTGAAGATAAGGTCCAGGATGTTACCTCCGATGTGTGTGTGGGGGTGTGGATGAGTTGATGGTAGGCCAGTGTATTCATTGCATCAAGGAATGTTGCAGAGTGCTTGGCAGAGAGAGAAGGGAGATTAAAATCACCTAAGAGCCAGAGCCTCTTTTGAGTATTATGGTTGCATGCCATGTCGAGGATTGTTGCCAGTTCATCGGTATTTGTTGATGGAAGGCAGTAGAGGAGACCGATTGCTAAGGTCTTATTTGAGATTAGGATGTAGTCAAGATTGGTTGTACTCTGGGCTAGTTTACACTGGAAGTGGAGCTTGCTTCTGGCTAAAATGAGGACTCCACCACCTCGTCGGTTCATTCTAGGACAGTTAGAGATCATAGTCTGGGAGTCTTAGCTGGTTGGTGATGACTGTGTCTGAGTCAGATAACCAGATTTCAGTGACAAGTAGCACATACAAATTCCGGTTGATGACATAGTCGGTGAGAACTGGCCACTTATTGTGGATGGCTTGGGTATTTATTAGCATGCAGTTTAGGTTCTCTTGGTGTGCTAACTTGCGTTTTTTAGTTTTTTCCATTGGTAGACAGGTTATGTGTATCAGCCTATGCTGGTTTGCAGGCAGATAAGGTCTGCCGGAGTGGGGGGAGTCATAATAGCTTCTGCGTCCTGGGATTTGCATGTTGGTTACCAGGCCTTGGATCTGTGTAAAAGTCTGCCCATGATATGATTTGGGCTAGGCAGAGGAGGTGCAATACGAATGCAAGATGCCCCGACATCGTGAATACGGTGAGTGGGAGAATTAGGAGCCAAGGACGGTGTGTACTTTGAGGTTACGATCAGATGGTAATAAGAGATCCTGTTGTGAGCCTAAGATGTTGGAGGAGGAAGGGTTTCTTGCCTGTGTTCCCCGCCTAAGGACCACGCCGTAGGGCTCTCTGGCGAGGTCTTCAGGCGCAGGCGTGCTGGGAGGCGCCTTGATTTGAAGATCCCACGTCGGGTCCTGATTGGCCTTGCGATGGGGAACAGAAAGGGTTTCCTGCTCCCTGACCCGATGCTGATTGACCACCAGCTCCAGCCCTCCTCCGGAGCCCCAATGTCGGGCGCGTCGGGAGGTGCCTTGATTTGAAGATCCTGCATCGGGCCCTGATTGGCCTTGAGATGGGGAATAGGAGGGGTTTCCTGCCTCCTGCTCCTTGTCCCGATGCTGATCGGGGCTCTGGAGGAGGGCTGGAGCCGGCGGTCGATGTTGGGCGCGCCAGGAGGCAGTGATTTCCTGTTTATCGAGGAAAGGTCCAAGGGGGTGGTACTGGGAGCGCACCCGGATGTAAGAAGGTTCTTAAGAGCGGTATCTCTTTTGCGGCCGCCAAGTAGGGCGACAGTACCGACGTGGACCTCAGTTTGGTTTTAGAGGCTTTGCTGCAGGAGCCCTTTGAGCCATTGGGCAACGCTTCGCTCAAGGATCTTACTCAAGATGGTTTTCCTCGTGGCCATATGCTCTGCTCGGCAGATATCGGAATTGCAGACCTTGTCTTGCCAGAAACAGTTTGTTCTCGGAGCAGAAGGTGGCATTGAGGCAGGTCCCCCCTCCTTTTTACCCAAAGTGGTATCTGTGTTTCATATGAATCAGGCTGCTTCTTTGCCAGTCTTAGGCAAGAAGGATGTGGCCGGAGGGCGGTTGCATCTCCTAGATGTTCAGCGGACGCTGAGGAAGTATCTAAACAGGACAGCTCATTTCCATAAGTCTGATCTGCTATCCGTGTTTGGGGGGCTGCGGAAGGGGGAAGCGGCAGCGAAGGCTTCCATTTCCAGGTGGATCAGAGAAGCTATAGCGTCGGCATACATTTTGAAAGATAAGCCCGTTCTGGTGGGGCTATGGGCTCATTCGACCAGGGCTCAGGCGGCCTCGTGAGCAGAGTATAGCTTGGTGCCACCCGTTATTTGTAAGGCGGCTACTTGGTCATCTTTGCATTCTTTTGTCAAGCATTACCGCCTGGATGTCTGATTTGGATCGGCAGTGCTTCAGGCTGGGCTGGCAGGTCCCTCCCGTTGACATTTACTGCTCTGTTACATCCCCAGAGGTTCGAGACTTGACTGGAGGGACGATAAGGAAGGTGAAATTAGACTTGCCTGCTAATTGTTGTTCCTTGAGGAACTACAGTCCAGTCCCGGATCCCTCCCTTGTGGCAATTTTGAGCTGGGGCCTGAAGCGGGTTGGAATAAGAATAATGCTGGGCCTCAGGAGTTAGTGTTCGGCGGGGGAGTTGGAGTTAGAGTGCTTAATCACGGAGGGTCTGTGCCTTGAGTGTGGATGAGAACGGACCCGAGCAAAAGAGTGGCTGGTAGGTTACCAAGGGGCGGAGGAGGGGGTGTTCATTCCTTCTCGCTAAGGGATAGCATAACTTAAGGTTAGAGTATTTGGTTTTGTGATGCACGTTAACTACTTATTCCTTATCGTTCCTCCAGTTTAGTCCTCCACCTCTGGGTTGTGCACCTCCTCCTGCAGCTTGGAGACTGGGCATGTCAAACTCGTGACATCACTGGATATAGCCAGCTGGTCTCTCCCATCAGCCCCAGTGTGTCCAGTTTCCATGCAGCAGGAGGACGTAGTGAGCCTAGGTGCTGGGCTCACTAGGGGAATACATAAGGAATAGTCGTTAGGATAGTTAGTGGTTTGGATTTTCTTTCTCACCTATTGTTATATTTTATTTTGGTACTGTTACTTTCATGAAAAAAAAAAATTGGGGGATTCAGGTGCAGGGCTTGAACAGCGTTGACCCTCTCTATTTAAATTCTGTCTCCGCCGGTTTGGGCTGCTCTCCCCTCCTAGTCTGCATGGGGGGGAGCTGTGCAGCGGGGCAGAACATCTGCCGGTTACCTCCTGGGCTTGCGCTGTAACTGGAGCTTCACTGCTAGAGCCGGAAAGCTCTCTCCGCGCTGTGGGTAGCAGCGTGGATGGAAGGGCGGCGGAGACCACAGTCTGACCTAGGTCGGATGGAGAATGGCTCGGGGGCATATTTGGAGGTGAGTGTTCTGTTGAGCTGCGGAGAGGCTCCGAGGCTGCGGGCCCGCGTCAGGGTGCATTGCGGCCTGCAAGACCCTATTGTTGCATTTCTCCCGTGCTTTTCTTCCTGGCCGTGAGGCAGCAGCGGTTTTTTGCTTTGAGCTGGATTTCTTTTCGGCATTAATTTACTTTAGTTCATTTTGGTGTTACTTAGAGCAATTTTGGAAGTGCCATTATTAAGAAGGGACCCAGGATATCAATGCTTGACCCAGTACAAGCATTGTGGAACCTGTGTCTTTTGGGGAAACTGCTAGGTACATATGACCTAGATTGGCCACTGTTGGAAACAGGATACTGGGCTTGATGGACCTTGGTCTGACCCAGTATGGCGTCTCTTATGTTCTTACAAGTATACTTGAGGGGAGCCTCTCTATATGCCAGTGCCCATTTGCTGATGCTTCTGGCACTTTCTCTGTCTCCATCATCTGCTGGTAGGGGTGACTTAACCTACTTGTCTGGACTGGTCTAGCAGGATTCCAGGAAAGGAAATTAAAGGTAAGTTCAATTTCTCCATATATGGATGGGGGCATACCACCTCCACCTGTCCACACAAAGGGGTATGGTCAGTGCAGGAGCTTTCTCTTCACATTCTCTTGGAGATCTGGGCAGTCTTCTATCTGACAGCTTTATTTCGTCACTGGGCCAGCCACAAGATTCTCTTGGTGCAAACGGGCAGCCAGATTACGATGTTCTTTATCAACAAGCAAGGGGGGAGACAGGGTACCTCTGATTCTATCAGGAAACCACACGACTGGCCCTTAGCCCAATCCATGCACACTTCCCTCGGGGTGGCATATCTGCCGAGGTCCCAAAACCAGCAGGTGGGCACCCTCAGTAGATGATTAGATCCACACGAATGGTTCCTGGACTGGGAAGTGACTCACAGGCTCTCTGGCATGTGGAACATCCCAGAGGTAGATCTCCTTGCCAATGCTGAAAATGCCATATGTCCTCTCTTCTGCTGTCTATGCCCCAGTACACGATGATGGACTTACGACACGTTCGTCACTAGCTGTTGTATGACTTCCCTTCATTTCCTCTAATCAGCTGGGTCCTGTTCCAGGTTATCAATACCCTTATTTAATGTACATTACCAAGTTTAAGTTACAATGTAAACTGCTTTGATTGAAATGATAAAGCAATATAAAAGTCTTGTTAAATTAAACAGCACCACAGGTGCAGCCTGGAGGGGGGTGGGCTTTGACTCCTTGGTCATAGCCTCCCTCCCCCAGGATGTAACAAGCCCAAGGTTCACAGGAGGATTTCTATGGCCAGATGTCACCACAGACACCTGGGTGTTGAAGGTGGTCAGGGAGGGGTACCTTCTCCACTTCTTTCAGTTGCCTCCTCCCTGCTTCTCGGGGGGAAATATCCAGGGTCACCTTGCACAGGGAGCTGCAGAGGGAACTCGAGGCCCTGCTTTTGAGGATCACGCAGTACAGATCGTTCTCCAGCCCTTCCAGGGCCAGGGATTCTACTCCCACTACTTCCTTGTCCCCAAGAAAACTGGGGGCTACAGGCCCATTCTGGACAGAAACATAGACTACTGTAGAAACAGACACATGACGACAGAAAAAGACCACATGGCCTATCTAGTCTGTCCTTCCATAACTACAACAGTCCACTTTTTACCTTTAGAGATCCTCTGTGTTTGTCCCATGCTTTTTTGAATTCAGTTTCTGTCCTTATCTCTACCACCTCCACTGGGAGACTATTCCACGGATCCACCACTCTTCCCGTAAAGAAATATTTCCGCATATCACTCCTGAATCTATCTCCCTTCACCCTCATCCCATGTCCCCTCGTAGCAGAACTTGCTTTCAGTTGAAAGAGGCGCTCTCCCTGAACATTTATGCCACGGAGGTATTTAAACATCTCAATCATATCACCTCTATCCCGCCTTTCCTCTAAGGTGTACATATTAAGATCCTTCAGTCTGTCCTCATATGCTTTATAATGAACCGCTTCCTGGTCAGGGAAAAGTTCAAAATGGTATCCCTTTGACCCTTGCAGCCTTACCTCCTGCATTGAGATTGGCTATGTTCCTTGGATTTCAAAGATGCATACACCCCATCCTGATACATCCAAGGCACCATCAGTACCTCTGGTTCGTGGTCGGTGGCCAACACTAGCAGTACTGGGTGCTCCCCTTCAGACTGGCCTCAGCTCCTCGGATGTTCACCAAATGCCTGGCGGTCGTGACCACCTGCCTCACTGTCCTGGGGGTTTTCATCTTCCCCTACCTGGATAACTGGCTCTTTAGACCCAGCTCGCCAGAGGAGGTATGCAATGCAGCCCATCCACCATAGGACTGCTCCAGCACCTAGGGTTTGTGATCAACTTCCCAGTGCCTCACCTGTTACCAACCCAGTGCTTGGAGTTCATTAGCGCCATGCTAGACTCCACCCAGGCACAAGCCTTCCTTTAGGACTGTGCGCTGCGCCCCTCTGCCCTGGCACAGGATATGCAGGGCTGCTCAGCAGTGACAGCCAGACAGATGCTCTGCCTTTGGGGCACATGGCATCTACAGTCCACATCATACCCTTTGCTCGCCTCCACATGTGGCAGGCCCAGTGGACACTGATCGCCCAGTGGACACAGGCTTCTGGCTACCTGGAGGACAGGATCCAGGTCACAGCGGCTCTGGTGACATCCCTTGCCTGGTGGCAGGACCCCCTCAACCTCAGAGCCAGCCTGCCTTTCTGGGCTCCTCATACGCGTCCAAGTTGGGCTGGGTGTTCCTCAAGATACAAGTGGAAATGGCTTCAAGTCATATTCATCGTTCCCAGGTGGCCCAGGCAACCATGGTTCCCCCTGCAGCTGTTCTGGAGGGACCCACTGCTGCTGAGGAGCTCACTGGACCTGCTGTCACAGGAGAAACGGGATGCTTCTTCATACCAACCCTCCTGTCCCTCGCCCTGACGTCCTGGATGCTGAGAGGTTAGCTATAACGCACCACTGCCTCTCGAGGGAGGTAGAAGATGTCCTGCTGGCTTCTCGTAAGGATTCCATGCGTTGGGTGTATGCCTTTAAATGGCGCAGGTTTTCGCTGTGGTGCACAGATGGGGGGTTTTAACTCCTGCACGGTGAAAGGTGTCTTGTGATACCTATTGCATCTTTCTGGGGCTGGTCTTAAGTCCAACATGGTCACAGTGCACTCTGTGCCATTTTGGCTCACCACGACCCGGTGGATGGTTAGGCCGTCTGTGTACCCTCTGATGGGCAGTTTCATGAGAGGACTGCTACTGTCTTGGCCCTGATCCATCCACTGCCAGTGGTTTGGGACTTTATTGTAGTGTTGGGGAAGCTCATGGCTCCCCCCTTTGAGCCGTTGGGTACATGCCATCTCAAGTACCTGTCTTGGAAGGTTGTTTTTCTAGTGGCGCTCACCTCTGCCAGGCGCGTGAGTGAACAAAAGGTGCTGGTGGCCCATGTGCCCTACACTAGATTTCACGGGAACAGTCGTCCTTTGGACTTAACCGAAGTTCCTGCCAAAGGAGGTCTCTGCCTTTCACTTGAATCAGGAGGTAGTACTCCCCACCTTCTTTCCCAGGCCTTACTCCTCCAGGATGTAGTCCTCTCTGCACACCCTTGACTGCAAGAGGGCCTTGTCCTTTTACATTCAGAGGGCACAACCCCACTGCCACTCAGTGCAGCTCTGTCTCCTGTGACCCCAGTCTTGAAGTTGCAGCCTCCAAGTGCACTCTCTCACGATGGGTGACTGACTACATTTCCTTCGCCAACCAACAGGCGGGGCTTTCTCTGGATCATTACATCACAACACACAATGTGCCTGCCTTACTGGACATCTGCTGGGCCACCACCTGGTCCTCTGTGCACACCTTCACAGAGCACTACTGCTTGGAAGAGACCTCATGGTGTGATAGCACCTTCGGCCAGGCAGTACTTTGTCACCTCTTTGGGGAATAGTGCAACTCCTTCCCTCCAGCTCTTTTGAGTTCAGGCTACCCGAGAGGGGATTGCATTTTCGATGCTGCTGCTACAGTGCCAGACTTCCAGTCAACCAGCACTCCCTGCTGTCCTTTACGATATGCTTTTTGGGTTGCCTGTGGCTTCTACAGGATTTTTGATAGTCTGTAGCTTGGGAATCCCATATGTGAGGACTGACTTCTTGTTTCTAGAGCATGTAGCTACTCACCTGTAACAGGTGTTCTCCAGGGACAGCAGGAATCAGTCCTCCCTCCTCCCTGTGGAGTTGCTGTTTTTTGCCATCTTGTGCTATATCATCATAATGAGGCAAGATGCCACCCTTGGGTGGGAAGGTGACCACGTATGCACAGTGGAACTCCCAACTGCTTTCTTTGAAAGCTGGGGAGTGGATCCGTGCGGGCTCCGTCGGCACCAACATCACCTTATGTGAGGACTGATTCCTGCTGTCCCTGGAGAACACCTTTTATAGGTGAGTAACTACGCTTTCATTGATACCCTTTAAGTATTTAAATGTCTGTATCACATCACACCTATTCCTCTCTTCCAGGGTATTCTACATATTTAGGTTTTCAAGTCTCTTCTCTTGTCTTCTGGCGCATGCTCCAAATCATTTTGGTCGCTTTCCCCTAAACAGTTTCAAGTCTTTTTATATCCTCTGTGAGAGAGGGTCTACAAAACTGAACACAATACTCCAAGTGAGGCCTCGCCAACAACTTGTACAGGGGCATTAATACTTCCTCCTTTCTGCTGGTTATTCCTCTCTGTATGCAATCCAGCATCTTTCCGGCTTTGGCCACTGACTTGTCGCATTGTTTTGCTACTTTGAGATCCTCAAAGAATCACTCAAAGGTCCTTCTCCTGGTCTGTGCACACCAACCTCTCACCGTTTTGTTTTTGTCCTTTTGCTTGGAACAGAAAGAGGGCCCCTGGAGTTCTAAGGGGGCAGGCACCTCTAAGGATGCTCAGTGAAGCTTGGGGGTCTCTTCCTCAATGGAGTGGATTGGTGGCAACTGGTCTGTTTTTTTATGAGTAATGGACACACATCAACGTAGATCTGTGACGCTGTATGTGATTAGCAGAGGTTAAAAACGGAAGTTCTCCTACCAACTCACTGATTTGTATTTGGTTTCACTCTGTTGCACCCAGCCAAGAGGGTGGTGATCCATGCCACTTTGGAAAGGCTGCAGGCACCTCGGGGTGGTGGTTCCAGTGCTGCATCAGGCGTGGGGAACTACTCGGTACTCCATTAATTTTGGAGCTGAAAAAAGGCACCTTCCAGCCTTTTTTTGGATTTAAAAAGAGTGCATTTGGCCCTTTCTCATGAAGACCTTACATTCTGTCATATCCACTGTTTGCATTGGAGAATTTCATACTGCGTTGGATCTCAAGAAGGCCTATTTTCACATGCTGATCTAGGAGCCTTATCAGATATCTTAGATTCAGCATTCTTGGAGATCACTTCCAGTTTAGTGTGCTTCCCTTTGGCCTCGCCACGGCTCCTCAAACCTTTACTAAAGTTGCGGTGATCATGGAGGTGACACTCTGGAAGGAGAGTATCTTGGTATCTCCAGGAACAAGCAGGAATGAGTCTTCACATATGGGTATCGTCGGTACCGACGGAGCCTGCGCGGGAATGCTCCCCAGCATCCAGTAAGAAAGCTTTTGGGAGCATCCCACAGCGCCTGCGCGCTGCCTTCCCGCCTTTCCCAACCGCTTCTCTCCAGTTCTTCTTTTCCGCGGAGCCAGCAGGTCGTGTTCCTGTCACCGCAGAAGAATTCTTTATTTTTTTCTTTATTTTTCTGTGTCGCGTCTGCCTTCTTCGACGTCAGACCGGTACCGGCGGTCTTTTCTTTTCTTTCTTTCTTATTAAAAAAAAAACAACAAAAAACTTTTCTTTCTTCAACTGTGCATTGCGGTTTGGGCCTTAGGCCTGAACATTTTCTCCTCATGGAGAAGCCCGCTTCCGGGTTTAAAAAGTGCACGACGTGTGGCAGTACTATTTCTGTCACCGACACCCATGATTGATGTCTAAAATGTTTGGGTCCTGACCATTCCATCACGGATTGTGTGTCCTGTACCATGATGTCTAAAAGAGGTCGGCAGAACCGAGCAGCCAAGCTCAGTGCCCTGTTTCCCTCTGATGCCGCCTCGGTGGCATCGACGTCTTCCAGGGCTGCTGCTTCCTCCCATGGATCTCAGGTAACCAAACATAAATCTAGCCGGTCCTCGAAGGGCAAATCTCCCTCTAAACATCGAGATGCCTCCGGGCTTGTCCTCGAGGATGCCGCACCGACAAAATTACCCCGGCGGGAAGTTCCGGCTTCCAAAGCATTATCTATGGGGTCAGAGGTTGACATCGATGGCTCGGCCTCGACCGATCACCTGTTGCCGTGTTCTGGGGTACCGGTGGCCTCCACCGGTACCGACATCCAGACTCTGGTGGCATTGATGGATCAGAAGATTCTGTCCATGCAGCGCACCCTAACGGCGTTTATGCAGGCTTCGACGCCTTCGGTACTGCAACAATCTCCGTTGCCGGTACCGACTCCAGCACCGGCATCGTTTCCGGTGCCGGTACCGAGTGCATCGACATCGGCTTTGGTGTAGACTGCAACGGTACCCTGTCCTATGATGCCCATCGGTACCGAACCGGTACCGCTTACTCCCGATGTCGATCCCACTCGGTACGCGTATCGGGCTTTACAGGAGCATTCAGACAGGCGATACTTCGATTCCTCCGAGGACTCTGAGTCGGAGGCTTCGGTCAAGGCACCGGTACTTCTTCCTCAGGAGTCTGCTTCTCCAAAACGAAGAATGTCTCCTCCAGAGGACTTGTCTTTTCAAGACTTCATTAGGGAAGTGGCTAGGGGTGCCTCCATTACAGTGGCCTCTGAGTCAGAGCCTAGAGCCAAGCAATTAGATATTTTGCAATATCCTAAGGCTCCTAAGGAAGCAGCTACCTTACCTATTCATGAGATTCTCTATGATCGCATGTTGGGCATGTGGGAGACTCCTCTCACCACCTCTCCTCATTCTCGTAGGTTAGACACCATGTACCGTGTCCCTCCCTGTCCTGGTTTTCATAAGACTCAACTTCCTCACCACTCTATTGTGGTTGAGTCTGCCATAAAGAAAATAGAGTGCAAAGAGACACTCATCTAATCCTCCAGGACGTGAATGTAGGACTCTAGATGCTTTTGGCCGAAGGATTTTCCAGGCCAATATGCTTGCTGCCAGAATCAACTCCTATAGTCTCTATATGGGGATGTTTCTAAAGGAAGTCACAGATCATCTGCAGACTTTAGCTCCTTTTATTTCAGAAGATAAAAGGCAGGAATTTCTCACTTGGCTCAAACATGCCCAAGATGTTTCCAAATTCTCCAACCATGCAGCCTTTGACTCTTTTGAGTGTGTAAGCAGAGCCTTGGCTATTGCCATAGGTGCACGCAGAATTGCTTGGTTGCAAGCCTCTGATTTGGAACTCTGGGTCCAAGATGAGTTGGGAAACCTTCCTTGTACAGGTGAAAACCTGTTTGGCAGGGATTGGCAAGCAAAGGCCATTCAGATGGATGCTGAGAACTCTGCTTTGGATCGACTTTCAAAGTCTACCTCTGCCCCTGTTAAGAAAAGATTGTTCAAAAAGACATCTTTTTCTAAAAAGGGAAGATATTATCCTGCTCATGGGCAGACATCTTCTGCAGGTCGTTTTGCTGCAAAGCGTCAGCAACCACCTAAACAGGCCAAGTCAAAGGCTGCCAGGCCTACCACAGCCCAGCAGCCTCAACTTCCTCAGGGCCTCTGACTTGCAACTAGAGAACTTAGCCTTTCTAGCTCTGGAAAAAACAGAGCCCCTCACCATTCCAGGAAGGTTGACTTACTTTGCTCCCAGATGGGAGCAAATCACAGCAGAGCAATGGACCCTCTCCATCATAAAGGAAGGGTACAAGCTTCACTTCTTAAGCCTTCCTCTTCACACCATGGTAAAACAGTTCAATTGTCCAACATCTCTCCTCAACCTTCTAGGTCAGGAGATTGCTACCCTTCTTGCCCAAGGGGCAATAGAAGAAGTACCTCTTCTTCAACAGGGCTCAGGGTTCTACTCCCCTTATTTTCTTATTCCAAAGAAAACAGGGGGCTACAGACCCATATTAGATCTCAGAGTTGAACAAATTTCTATTCAAGGAGAAATTCAAAATGATTTCTCTAGGGGCTCTGCTTCCATACCTTCAGAGTCAGGACTGGCTTTGTTCTCTAGATCTCAAGGATGCGTACACCCATGTCCTCATCCATCCAACACACAGAAGGTTCCTTCGGTTCCTTTTTCAAGGAAAGCACTACCAATACAGGGTGCTTCCTTTCAGTCTGGCCGCTGCACCAAGGGTGTTCACGAAATGCATGGCAGTAATAGCTGCATTTCTTCGCACTCTAGGAATATTCGTATTCCCATATCTGGACGACTGGCTCATTCGAGCCCCATCCCAGTCAGAGGCCCAGACTTGTCTAACCTGCGCAATGCGTATCCTTCAGTATTTGAGACTAGTAATAAACATCCCAAAATCCAATCTCACCCCTACTCAGTCTCTGGAGTTCATAGGGGCCTTGCTGGATACCACAACTCTCAGGCCCGTTGCCTACGTCTGGTGCAGTTAGTCTCCCAGATTCAGTTAAATTCCCAATTAACTGCTCGAGAGATGTTACAACTATTAGGCCACATGGCATCCACCGTGCATGTGGTTCCATATGCTCGCCTTCACATGAGGGCAGCTCAATGGACTTTGTCCACCCAATGGACTCAGGCATCAGGTTGCCTGTCAGACAAAATAGCAAACTCCAGTCGCCTTTTTTGGTCTCTCCGGTGGTGGAAGTCCTCTCAAAACCTGTTGCTGGGGTCCCCTTTTCAGCAACCGCTACCCCAAGCAACTCTCACAACAGATGCTTCTCCAAAGGGTTGGGGAGCTCATCTGCAAGATCTCTCCACCCAGGTCATCTGGTCTCCACAGGAGACTTCTCTGCATATCAATCTATTGGAACTCAGAGCAATATTCTTAGCTCTGAGTGTTCCATACCCTGCTCAGCTACAGGACAGTCCTCATCCATACGGACAACCAAGTAGCCATGTTCTATGTGAACAAGCAGGGCGGGACTGGTTCTCTGTCGCTTTGCAACGAAGCTTTGCGACTGTGGGCCTTCGCCAGAGAGCATCACATCCATCTTCTGGCAGTATATCTTTCAGGCGTTCAAAACTCTTGGCGGACAGACTGTCGAGTTCTGTTTCCACACGAGTGGTCCCTCAAAGTGGACCAAGTAGCCAGGATTTTTCGAATTTGGGGAACCCGGGACATAGACCCCTTTAAAAGTCTGTGGAATGCCAAACTTCCCCGGTTCTGTTCCAGAATTCCGTGTCAGGGAGTTCAGGCCAAGGATGCCTTCCTCCTTCACTGGGGTCAAGACTTTCTTTGTCTTTCCACCAATTCCCTTAATTCCCAAAACACTATTCAAGCTTCAGAGAGATCGAGGGACCATGATCCTCATAGCACCACATTGGCCACGCCAAGTGTGGTACCCTCTACTTCTGCATCTCTCTCAAGCTCCCTCCCTGGAATTGGGCTCTGCACCAGACCTTCTATCCCAGAAAGAAGAAATGTTGTGGCACCCAAAACCCCAGTCTCTCCATCTCAGGGCTTGGTTGCTGAGGGCCTAGACCTTCAAGATTTTCATCTCTCCCAGCAGGTCAGAGATGTTATTCATGCCTCTAAAAAGCCTTCTACTAGACGTTCCTATGCTTTCAAATGGAAAAGATTTACCATTTGGTGTTCAAAGAAGGGTCTAAACCCTCTTGCAATACCTCTGAATTGTCTACTAGAGTATCTCCTGCATCTATCCCATGCAGGTCTGAAAACGAATTCAGTAAGAGTCCATTTGAGTGCTATTGCAGCGTCCCTCAAGCCTCTCAATGGACAACCTATTTCCTCTCCTCTTATAGCAAGATTCATGAGAGGCCTTCTTTTAACTAAACCTCCCATTAGACCACCTCCAGTGGCATGGGACTTAAACCTGGTTCTTGGCCAGCTCATGAAGCCACCCTTTGAACCTTTAGCCACCACCTCCTTGAAATTTCTTTCTTGGAAGAATATTTTTCTCATTGCAGTCACCTCAGCACGCCGCATCAGTGAGTTGCAAGCTTTGGTGGCTAATCCACCTTATATAAGGTTCCATCATAAGGTAGTCCTCAGGACCAATCCACACTTTATGCCTAAAGTGGTCTCGCCTTTTCATCTGAACCAAGAGGTATATTTACCTGTATTTTTTCCAGGACCTCATGCATCAAATGCAGAGAGGAATCTTCATACCTTGGATTGTAAGAGAGCTCTCGCTCTTTACTTACAAAGAACACAGCAACATAGAAAGTCTTCTCAACTCTTTGTTGCTTTTGATCCTTCTCATTTAGGACTTCCAGTCTCTAAGAGAACACTGTCCAACTGGATTGCTCAGTGTATTTCTTTCGCCTACCAGAGTAGGAACATTTCTCTGGAGGGCCATGTCACAGCTCACAATGTGAGAGCCATGGCAGCCTCAATGGCTCATCTAAACTCTGTGTCCATCGACCAAATCTGTCGAGCGGCCACCTGGGCCTCGGTTCATACCTTCACAGCCCATTACTGTTTGGACAAGGACTCCCGCCGGGATGCCTCGTTTGGTCAGGCTGTTCTCAAACACCTGTTCCATTCCTAATCAACTCCTACCCACCTACCCTGGTTGGATGCCAGAGATCCATGGGGGGAGGTAGTCCTTTTCAAGGACACTCAACCTGGGGTCTTCCCCTGGCATCTGCAGCTAGGGAGTCCCCATATGTGAAGACTCATTCCTGCTTGTTCCTGGAGATAGCACAGTTACTTACCTGTAACAGGTGATCTCTGGGAACAGCAGGAATAAGTCTTCACAACCCACCCACCTCCCCTAGGAGTTGTATCTCTCTGTCTCTTTCCTTTCCTCTCTCTCTCTTTGTCTCAGCTTTGAAACTCGAACTGGAGAGAGGCGGTTGGGAAAGGCGGGAAGGCAGCGCGCAGGCGCTGTGGGATGCTCCCAAAAGCTTTCTTACTGGACACTGGGGAGCGTTCCTGCGCAGGCTCCGTCGGTACCGACGATACCCATATGTGAAGACTTATTCCTGCTGTTCCCAGAGATCACCTGTTACAGGTAAGTAACTGTACTTTACCTCTGAATGATTTGGTTAATTTGGGCCAAATGCAAATCGGAGAGCCTGCGGGCCATGGAAATTGTGATGCGTTTCTTCCACTTGCTCAGATGGGTAAGCAGTTTGAGAAGAGCAAATATTCCAGATATTGAGGAGATTATTTCGCTTTCTTTGGGAACAAGCAGGAAGTTAGTCTTCACTAATTGTTGACGTCGGACCTAATAAGCCTGCGCAGAGCAATTCCCCAACTTTCAAAGAAAGCTTTTGGGATTGCAGCCACGCATGTGTGGTCCTCTTCCCGCCCAAGGGTGCCATCTTGCTCAGTCTCCCTTTTTCCGTTGAGCCCTTCGGATGCACGTTCTTGTCCCTCGGAATAAGTCTTTCGTTTTTGGGCTGTTGGCCTTCTATTTTCCAATTGCACCGGTCCTCTACCCCTTCCCCTGCTCTACCTTCTTAGAGCTGTTTGGGGACAGTTTTTTCCTTTTTTACCAACTGGCTTCGTGCCCTTTTCTTTCCTTAACCGCTGGCTGCGTGAGTCTTCGACCTCACAGTGGCCATTTTTGCCCTAATGGCCACCGGTTTCAAAAAATGCGATAGATGCTCTTTGAACATGTCGCTTACGGACACTCAGGACTGTTGTCTGCGGTGCCTCAGAGCTGAACATGAATCCGGAGCTCTGTTTGCTCTGTAAGAAAATGTCCTCTAAGGCTCTGCTCAGTTGTAAGCATAAGTCTGAAGACATTTTTGGAAAAGCCGCCTCGGAATCCCAAAGGCGCCCTCTGTCGTCACTCCCCAAGTGGGGTTCCCCTCTTAAGCACGCACTCTTGGTGGCACTCCGACCAGGGATCCCCTGAGGTGGAGCGGCATAAGAAGGAGGCCTTGAAGTCGCTGTCAGGGGCTTCTGACAAGCACGAGCGCTTCCGCGCTAGATCGCTTAACTCCCTTTGGCCTTCTTGAGTCAGACAAGGAGCGGTACCACAAGGTACCCTGCACGGATAAGGAGGCCTCTGGCAAAGGTGCCCGATCTCTTGAGGGCCGTCCCAGTGAGGACCTCCTCGATGCCTGACCCAGTGACCCCGGGTCGGCGTCGCAGGGCCCCACTAGAGCGCAGCATTATTGTGTTCATTGCTTCCCAGCAGGTGCTCACAGCCAGCTTTGCTGATTTGTGCCCAGAGACCATGGGTCCCTCGCATTGGGACACCAAAATCCGTCCAGGAAAACCCTGAGAGCCGCAGGCCTCGTGAGGGTCCTCGATGTCGGTCTTCCTTGCCCTCCCGTTCCTCCGAAGCAAGATCTTCAGGGCCTCTTGCTCCAAACGAGCCCTGGCTGCTGGACAGGGCAATCTGCCTGGCTCGGACTCCTTGACCAAGTTCTCAGATTGGGAGTCTGATGGGGACACCTACCTGGAAACCTGTACTGACCGGGACTTTCCATAGGACCCCTCCCCGCCCGTGTTCCAGCAGTGATCACCACCTGAGGACACCTCTTTCCTGGTGTTCATCCAGGATATGGCACGGGCTCTTAGCCTGGCCACTCAGGCTGAGGAGGACCCTCGAGCTGAAGAACTAGATATTTTTCAGTGCGAGTCCCTGCCTAAGAACATAAGATATGCCATACTGGGTCAGACCAAGGTCCATCAAGCCCAGTATCCTGTTTCCAACAGTGGCCAATCTAGGTCATACGTACCTAGCAGTTTCCCCAAAAGACACAGGTTCCTCAATGCTTATACTGGGTCAAGCATTGATATCCTGGATCCCTTCTTAATAATGGTTTAGGAATGCATGACCTTACATGCATGAGGAAACAAGTGGAGGAACTCAGAGGAGGTGGCGAGGCTGAGGAGCATTCAAAACAGTGACAAGTACATTGATGAGATGCTTCTTGCAGCAACCAAGCTCTCCAGCACAGGAGAAGATGGGTGCCAACACAATGTCGATGGTTGGACACAAGTCACCAGGGCCTGCAAAATCACCAATCCAACTTCTCCAGCCCTTGAATTGAAGAACCATTATGCAGCCCTGGAAGTGGAGGAGGTGAAAGCATCCCTGGAAAGGGAAGAACCAGAGTTCAAGTACCCCAAAGTTGCAGAATCGGTGACCAGAAGTTAACGAAGGGTAGTGGTGGTTGGAGACTCTCTTCTGAGGGGTACTGAGGCGTCCATCTGCCGACCAGACTTGATGTCCAGAGAGGTATGCTGTCTGCCTGGTGCCAAAATCCAAGATGTTACGGAGAGTTTGCCGAGACTCATCAAGCCCACTGACTATTACCCAATGTTGCTAATCCATGTTGGAACAAATGATACTGCCAGGTATACCTCGGAATGTATCAAAAGTGACTTCATGGCTCTGGGACGGAGGGTGAAGCAGTTACGTGCACAGGTGGTATTCTTTTCAATCCTCCCTGTTGAGGGTAAAGGCCAAGGCAGAGAGGCTCGCATCCTGGAGATGAATGCATGGCTGCGTGGATGGTGTCATCGAGAGCGTTTTGGTTTCCTAGACCATGGGATGCTGTTCCAAGGGTTGCAGAGCAGATATGGCATCCATCTGTCCAAGAAAGGTCAAAGCATCTTCGGTAGTAGACTGGCTAATCTACTGAAGAGGGCTTTAAACTAGATTCGTTGGGGATGGGTGAAGAAAGCCCCCAGGTAAGTTAAAGCCCCCAGGTAGGTGATACCCATTTCCATAAAGGTATTTAATGTAACAGGGGTAACATATGGAAAGCAGTGTGTGTAAATGCCCATAGCATGGGAAATAAGATCCTTGATGTTGAAGCTTTGGTGGGAGTGGCTGACTTGGATTTAGTGGCAGTTACAGAAACATGGTTCACAGAAAACCATGATTGGGATGTAACTATACCTGGCTATAGTTTATTCAGAAAGGACAGGGTAGGAAGAAGGGGAGGAGGAGTGGCACTATATGTAAAAACTACTATTAAAGCTTTGGAATTACAGAGCTTAAAAGGGAGAAAGGAGGCATTGTGGGCTAAACTGGAAAGACGGAAAGAGAAATCTATTTGCATTGGTGTGATATACAGACCTCCCTCACAAGAGGAAGAGGTGGACAGAGAGTTAATTGAAGACATACGCAGCATTGCTAGGAAAGGGGAAGTGCTACTGATAGGAGATTTCAATATGCCAGATGTTGATTGGCACATTCCTGCTGCAGTATCATCTAGAAGTAAGGAGATCCTGGATTCTCTACAGGGAGAACTATTCAGGCAATTGGTAATAGACCCCACACGTGAAGGGGCCATACTGGACTTGGTGCTTACCAATGGTGAAAGTGTTTCTGATGTTGTAGTGGGAGATCATTTTGCATCCAGTGATCACCAGATGGTGTGGTTCAGTATTAGGACTAGGGCTGTTAGAATCCATTCCAAGGTGAGGAATTTAGACTTTAGGAAGACTAACTTTGCGAAGATGGGCCAATACCTCAGGGAGTCGTTAGTGGGATGGGAACAGCTGGGGGATGTAGAAAAACAGTGGGCAAAACTGAAAGGGGATATTTTAAGGGCAACCAACCTTTTTGTTAAAATGGTAAATAAAGGCAAAAGAAAAAGGAGACCGCTATGGTTTTCGAAGGAAGTAGCTGAAAAAGTGAAGAAAAAGAGGGAGGCCTTCATGAAATACAAGAGATCACAGAGAGAGGAAGACAGGCATCTGTATTTGGAAAAACTTAGAGAAGCTAGCAAAGTACTAGTTTACCCCGGTTCTCCAAGTTTGTACTCCTGTTCGATGTAAACCAAACAGCTTGTTGTTATGGTCTTTATGTTATAATGTAAACCGCGCTGATGCCGAATAGTGCGGTATATAAGAACTTGTAATAAAAATAAATAAATAAAATAAAATAAAAAGGAGGAGGAAATAGCCAATGCAATAAAATGGGGGGATAAGACATTTTTCAGATATATTAGTGAGAAGAGGAAGGGCAAAAGTGGTATTGTCAGACTCAAGGGTGCAGGGGGGGAATATGTAGAAGCTGATAAGGATAAAGCGGAATTGCTTAAATATTTCTGTTCTGTGTTCACAGATGAAGAACCAGGAGCAGGACCTCAGAAAACACCCACAAATAGGAACAGAAGCGAGGGACATCTTGAACAATTTTCAGAAGACTGTGTTTGTGAGAAACTAGCTCAACTTAAAGTAGACAAAGCGATGGGACCGGATGGGATACACCCGAGAATACTGAGGGAACTTGGGGACGTTGTAGCAGCTCCACTGACTGACCTTTTCAATGCCTCGTTGGAGTCGGGAGTGGTGCCAAAGGACTGGAGAGAGGCTCATGTGGTGCCTTTACACAAAAGCGGAAGTAAGGATATGGTTGAAAACTACAGGCCGGTTAGTTTAACTTTGGTGGTGAGTAAATTATTGGAAACGCAGCTGAAAGAGAAAATAGTGAGGTTTCTGGAGTCCAGCGGATTACAGGATCCGAGGCAGCATGGATTCACCAGAGGCAGGTCTTGTCAGACAAATCTGATTGATTTCTTTGACTGGGTGACCAGGGAGTTGGACCGAGGGAGAGCTCTAGATGTGGTGTATTTAGATTTTAGTAAAGCCTTTGACACTGTTCCTCACAGGCGACTTATAAACAAGCTGAGCACCCTAGGGATGGACCCTAAAGTTACTGCTTGGGTTAGAAATTGGTTGGGTGGGAGGTGACAAAGAGTACAGGTAAATGGAGCTCTCTCTGAGAAGGATGTTACCAGTGGTGTGCCCCAGGGATCTGTCCTTGGTCCGGTTCTTTTTAACATCTTTGTTAGTGATATAGCGGAAGGGCTGTCGGGTATGGTTTGCCTCTTTGCGGATGATACCAAAATCTGCAATAGAGTAGACACCCCAGGAAGGTGTAGATAATATGGAGGAGGGATCTAGCTAAGCTTGATGAATGGTCTAGAATTTGGCAGCTGTGATTTAATGTTAAAAAATGTAAGGTCATGCATTTGGGCTGCAGCAATCTAAGGGAGCAATACAGTATAGGAGGTGAAGTACTTTTGTCCACTAAAGAAAAGCGGGACCTAGGCGTGGTTGTGTCTGATGATCTTAAAGTAGCTAAACAGGTAGAAAAGGCGACGGCAAAAGCTAGAAGGATGCTTGGGTGCATACGGAGAGGAATGGCTAGCAGAAAAAAAGAGGTGATAATGCCTCTGTATAAGTCTTTGGTGCAACCTCATTTGGAGTATAGTGTGCAATTCTGGAGACTGCACCTTCAAAAGGATGTGAGCAGGATGGAGTCGGTACAGAGGGTGGCTACTAAAACGATTAGTGGGCTTCATTATAAAGCATATGAGGACAGACTGAAGGGTCTTAGTATGTGTACACCTTAGAGGAAAGGCGGGATAGAGGTGATATGATTGAGATGTTTAAATACCTCCGTGGCATAAATGTTCAGGGAGAGAGCCTCTTTCAATTGAAAGCAAGTTCTGCTACGAGGGGACATGGGATGAGGGTGAAGGGAGATAGATTCAGGAGTGATATGCGGAAATATTTCTTTACGGAAAGAGTAGTGGATCCATGGAATAGTCTCCCAATGGAGGTGGTAGAGATGAGGACAGTAACTGAATTTAAAAAAAAGCATGGGACCAACACAGAGGATCTCTAAAGGTAAAAAGTAGACTGTTGTAGTTGTTGATATGGAAGGACAGACTAGATAGGCCATGTGGTCTTTTTCTGTCATCATGTTTCTATGTTTATGGACCTTTCCTCTAGGAACTTGTCCAAACCTTTTTTAAACCCAGCTACACTAACAGCCTTTACTACATCCACCTGTAACAAATTCCAGAGTTTGATTACACGTTGAGTGAAAAAATATTTTATTTTATTAGTCTTAAATAGTTTACCCTGTAGCTTCATTGCATGTCCCCTAGTCTTAATAGATTCTGATAACGTAAACAATTGATCTACGTTTACCCGTTCCACTCTGTTCATTCATTTATAGACTTCTATCATATCTCCCCTCAGCCGTCTCTTTTTCAGGTTAAAGAGCCCTAACCTTTTTAGCCTTTCTTCATAGGAGTATCCTTCCATCCCCTTTACCATTTTGGTGGCTCTTCTCTGAACCTTTTCTAATAACGCTATATCCTTTTTAAGATACGGCGACCAGAATTGCACACAATATTCAAGGTGCGGTCTCACCATGGAATGGTATAGAGGCATTATAATATCTTTCTGTTTTATTTTCCATTTCTTTCCTTATGATATCTAGCATTCTATTTGCTCTCTTGGCCGCCGCTGCACACTGGGCCGAGGGTTTTAACATGTTATCCACAATGACGCCTAAATCTCTTTCCTGGGTGGTGGTTCCCAATGTGGAACCTTGCATTGTGTATCCATAGTTTGGGTTGTTCTTCCCTAGGTGCATATCTTTGCACTTGTCCACATTAAATTTCATCTGCCATTTTGATGCCCAGTCTTCCAATTTATCAAGATCCTCTTGCAATTTTCCACAATCGTCTTGGGTTTTAACAACTTTAAATAGTTTAGTGTCATCTGCAGGTTTGATAACCTCACTCGTTATTCCACTTTCCAGGTCATTTATGAATATGTAAAAGCAGCGGACCTAGCACAGATCCCTGGGGTACACCACTATTCACCTTTCTCCATTGGGAAAATTAGCCATTGGCCTCTGCTTTCTATTTTTTAACCAGTTCCTGATCCACAGTAGTACACTGCCTCCTATCCCATGACTCTTTAGTTTTGCCAAAAGTCTCTGATGAGGGACCTTGTCAAAGGCTTTCTGAAAGTCTAGATACACTTTATCAACCGACTCACCTTTGTCCGCCTGTTTATTTACACTTTCAAAAAACAGCAGATTAGTAAGACAAGATCTTCCTTGTCTAAAGCCATGTTGGCTGTCTCCCATTAGGCCATGACTATCTACATGCTGAGTAATTTTATTCTTTATGATGGTTTCTACCATTTTTCCCAGTACTGACGTGAGGCTCACCGGTCTGTAGTTTCCCGGATCACCCCTGGAACCCTTTTTAAAAATTGGTGTTACATTGGCGATCCTCCAGTCTTCAGGTATTAGATGATTTTAATGATAGTTCACAGATTACTAGTAGCAGGTCTGCAATCTCATATTTCATATTTCAGTTCTTTGAACATCCTTGGATGTATACCATCCAGCCCAGGTGATTTGCTACTCTTCAGTTTATCTAATAGTTGTAATACATCTTCCCGATGTATCGATATTTCCTTCAATTCTTCCGCACCTTTAAATACCACTTCAGTCATGGGTAACATCCCTACATCTTCCTCAGTAAAGACCAAAGCAAAGAATTCATTCAGTCTCTCCACTATCGCCTCGTCACCTCTTAGTGCCCCTTTAACTCCTTTATCATCTAATGGACCAACTGACTCTCTCACAGGTTTTTTGCTACGAATGTACTTGAAAAAAATCTTTATTTCGCGTTTTTGCTTCCGCAGCAAGCTGCTTCTCAAATTCTCCCTTTGCCTGCTTTATCAATGCCTTGCATTTGACCTGCCAGTGCTGGTGCTGTTTCCAGGTTTCGTCGTTTGGCTCTTTTTTCCATTTCCTGAAAGATGCTTTTTTGGCAACAGCCTCTCTGACCTCACCTTTAAACCATGCTGGCAGTTTTTTGGACTTCCTTCCTCTTTTCTTAAAGCGTGGAATACAGCTGGTCTGGGCTTCCAAGATAGTATTTTTCAACAACACCCAAGCTTGATGTAAGTCTTCAACCTTTGCAACTGCTCCTTTTAGTTTTTTCTTAACTATTTTCTTCATTTTATCATAGTCTCCCTTTCGAAAGTTAAAAGGTAGTACTGTAGATTTCCTTACTATCCCTCCTCCACTAATTAAATCAAAGGCGATCATGCTATGATCACTATTGCCAAGTGGTCCCAGCACCCTTGTCTCTTGCACTAGATCTGGTGTTCCACTAAGGACTAGGTCTAATATGGCTTCCCCTCTGGTTGCTTCATGAACCAGCTGCTCCAAGAAGCAGTCATTTATTTCATCTAGAAACTTTATCTCGCTAGCATGTCCTGCCGTGACACTGACCCAGTCGATACCGGGGTAATTGAAATCACCCATTATTATTACCGCGATTTAACTTTTCTTAGCTTCCTTGATTTCTTTGAGCATTTCATTATCCATTTGTTCATTCTGGCCAGGCGGTCGATAGTACACCCCCACTGCCATTGCCTTCCCCTTTTTACATGGAATTTCATTCCATAGAGATTCTACAGCAAATTTTGTTTCCTGCAGAACTTTAATCTAGGAATGCCTGGGGAATCTCTCACTGTTCCGGTCCCTCCCATTCTATCTTGGCTGCTGCTCCGCATGTCGGAGGCACCTTCCTCGGTTCTCCATCGTGAGTAAGCACCTTGATACAATGTACAAGGTACAGCGTTGCTCAGGGTTTAGAAAGACCCAATTTCCCCACACCTCTGTGATGGTGGAGTCGGCCATGAGGAAACAGAAGAGCCTGATATCACACTTGTTGGTCCCTCCAGTCCGAGAGTCGAGAGCCCTTGATGCTCTGAGCTGCAAGGCCTACCAAAGCTCCATGCTATCTTAGCACATTCAAGCATACCAATTATACATGGGCAGTTTCTTGTGCGACTTAGCCAAGGAGCTCGAAGGTTTCTCTGCAGGCCTCGAGGGTGAGCCCCTCAATAGGTTCGGTACTCTGAAGTCCGTCGCAGACTGCTCAAAATACCTCTCCTGAGCTGCCTATGATGGATTTGAATCATCGGCTCGGGTGGTAGCTGCGAGCATTGGAGTCTGCTGCCAGGCATGGCCAATCGACAGATTTGGAGCAGTGGGTGCAGATGACGCTCCTAGATGTCCCCTGCCTTGGCGAACAGCTCTTCAACAAGCCGATGGAGGATAAGGCTGCGGGATAGACTGAGTTTGTCACCAGAACCCATCTCTCATGCAAGACCTCCACTCTGCCTCAGAAAAAGCAACAGGCCAAGAAGCCTTTCTTTCAGAGAAAGGGCCTTCAGTACCGTATCTACCCACCGTACCCGGCTACCCCCATACCCACTACTCTAGTGCAGGGTAAGTCCGACCATTGTAAGTCGAAAGGGCCAAAAGCCCAAACCCCAGCTCCACCACAACCCGCGCAGGAGTTTTGACGCCAATGACATAGCTCCCTCGCCCTCCGGCGATACAGCAGCCAGTGGACGATGCTGTGCCTCCTGGGTCACATGGCCTCTACCATACATGTTGTCCCCCCCCCATGCCTGCCTGCACATGCGGACAGCTCAGAAGTGCCTCAGCGTCCAATGGAGCCCATCCTGCCACCTCAGGGACCCTGTTAGGGTCCTTCCCTTCCTTTGCTTGTCCCTGAGATGGTGGCAAAACCCCCACAAACTCCACTGGGAGTTGCCCTTCCAGGCTCCACAGCACGATGCGATGCTGACTACAGATGCTTCCCTGTTGGGGTGGGGAGCCCACTGCGGGCCGCTGTGCACACAGGGGCAGTGGTTGCCCGAGGAGTCTCAGCAACGGATAAACATGCTCAAGCTCTGGACGATTCGGTGGGCCCTGAGGGCCTTCGAGGACCCCCTCAAGGGGAAGTCGGTGTGCAAACTGACAACCGCATGGCAATGTTCTACATCAACAGGGAGGGAGGCACTGTATCATGCTCCCTCTGCTGGGAAGCAATCCTCTTCCGCTCCTTTGCCGTCCGAAGGAAGATGTCCCTCAAGGTGACCTACCTTCCGGGTCAGGAGAATGTCCTGGCGGACAGGCTCAGCAGGATCTTTTGCCCCCACAAATGGCTGCTGGATCCAGGGCTGGCGGGTTGGCTGTTTCTCCGCTGGGGATGCCGATGATAGACCTCTTCTCCAGTCCACAAAACGCGCAGCTTCCCTGCTTTTGCAGCCCGGTACCGTATCCAACAAGGGAGAGTCCAGATGCATTCCTTCTGGACTGGTCATCCAACCTACTCTATGCTTTCCCTCCCTTCCCTCTCATTGTGAGAACCCTTTTCAAGGCTCAGCGGGATCGGGCATTGTTGATCCTCGTAGCTCCCTCGTGGCCTTGGCAGCCTTGGTTCCCACTTATACTCCGGCTGTCGATGGAGCCTCCTGTTCCTCTGGGCTCTGCCTTGGGTCTGCTAACACAAGAGGAGGGGTGGGTGCATCACCCGAACCTAGCCTCCTTATCCCTCATGGCCTGGTGGCTGAAAGGGTTCCCCTAGCCTCACTGGCTCTTCCAGAGGAGGTCGAGGAGGTGGTCCTTGCCTTGAGGAAGGATTCCACTAGAAGGGCCTACACTTTCAAGTGGCGACGCTTCTCGGTCTGGTGCTCGGGGCTCCAGATTGACCCGTTCTCTTGTCATTGGATCCTTCGGTATCTCCTCCATCTCTCGAAGGAAGGTCTGAAGTTGAACTCTGTCAGGGTACACTTAAGCGCCATCTCGTTGGACCACCTCCTTATCGAGGGAAAGCTCCTCTCGGGACAGCTATTAGTCTCCCGCTTTATGCAAGGTCTTTTGCTTTCCAAGCCACCCATCCGACCTCCGCTGGCGAAATGGGACCTGAATGTGTGATGCTCATGCAGCTCACCCGTCCACCCTTTGAGCCAATGGTGACGTGCTCGCTCTGGCACCTGTCCTGGAAGGTGGCCTTCCTGGTGGCGCTGACCTCGGCCCGCCGTGTCTGAGCTTCAGGCTCTCATGGCTGGTGCTCCTTACACCAGGTTCCATCGGAATAGGGTGGTCCTTCATACCCACCCTAAATTCCTGCCTAAAGTTGTCTCTGATTTCCATCTTAACCAGGAGGTAGTCCTGCTGACTTTCTTCCCGAGACTCCACGCCGACCAGGGTGGCTCTTCACACCCTTGACTACAGAAGGGCTCTCGCCTTCTACCTGCAGCGCACCCAGACTCATCGCATATCTGACTGGCTCTTTGTGACCTACGATCCCAATCGACCAGGGCAGGCAGTTACCAAACTCACCCTCTCGGTTTGGGTGGTGGACTGCATCGCTTTTGCTCATACGAAGGTGGGTGCCCCATTAGATCTTCGCGTCACCGCGCACGGGGTTTGGGCCAAAGCGGCCTCGGTGGCCTCTCTACACTGTACCCTTGATGGACATCTGCTGGGCGTCGACCTGGTCTTCCACAAATACTTTCACTGCACACTATTGCCTGGAGAGGGAGTCCCGTTGGGACAGCGCCTTCGGCCAGGCTGTACTCCGTAATCTGTTCGGGGTATAAGCAACTCCTGCCCGCCAACCCTTCTTCACGGCTACCAAGGGCTTCACCCCAAGGACCTGAGGACTCGGGCTCCTTTGGGCATCGGCTTCTGCTCACGACATCGCGGAGGCGTTTTTTGGTTACAGGTTCAATAGCCTGTAGCTGGTGAGTCCCATAACTGAGGACTGACTTCCTGCTTGTTCCTGGAGAAAGCGTAGTTGATCACCTGTAACAGGTGTTCAGGGACAGCAGGAATCAGTTCTCACTACCCTCCCACCTCCTCTGAGTTGCTGGATTTTTATCCTTCCCTTGCCCCATCTGCTTGATAGGGCTCGAGCTAAGAGACTTGAGCAAGATGGCACCCTTGAACAGGAAAAGGACCACGCATGCGTGGTAGCAATCCCAAAGGCTTTCTTTGAAAGCTGGGGAATTGCTGAGCGCAGGCTCTGTCGGTGCCGACGTCACCCATAAGTGAGGACTGACTTCTTGCTGTCCCTGGAGAACACCTGTTACAGGTGAGTAACTACGCTTTTAACTTTGCTACTCAGAAGGGAAAAGTATTGCCTGCAAGGAAAAGTTGCAGAACCAGAGCACAGATCCTTTTGTGATGGCGATGCAGAGGATCTGAGATTAAATGCAATCCTGGTCTCGAGTGACCACCCAGGTGCTTCTGGGCCAGGAACGTTGAGAATATAGGGTGGGTAATCTCTATTGCATGCAGAGGTTGACACCACTGCAAAGAGGGAGATTGGAGCAAATGGAAAGGCAGTGGGATGTTTTATTGGAGTGGTTGGGCAAGAGGTGAGGGTAGGAGTAGGGGAGTTCATCTTCAATACACATCCTACAGAAGTAATTTTTGTTGCAAATGTTTGTAACTATGCTTTAAAAATTCAATAAAGTTAAAATAAAAAAAGTGACCACCCTGGACATGGTGGGGGAGAGGTGGCCTAGTGATTGGGACAGTTACCTCGGGTCAGAGGACCGTGGGTTCAAATTCCACTGGAGGACAACAACCTTGGGCCCGGAAGGTCTGGGATTTCTGGTTCCACAGGTGCTCCTTGTGGCCTTGGGCAAGCCACTTAACCCTCACATAGACCGAGCCCTTTGGGGATGAGGGAAAAGTATGTACCTGATTGTATGGAATTGTTAACTGCTTAGACATGGTACATAATAGGCAGATTATCAAATACAAAGTAAAAAGTACCTTGGGCATGTGCCACTTCAGGCCTCTGCTAACTTGGTGGTCAGCACATTCCGCATCTTCATGGGCAGAAGTGGCCAGGGCCACTTTGCATCCTTGGCAATGCACCAGATGTATAGTTAGGTTTCTTAGGAATGTGGCTTATTTGCCCTCTCCCCTTCACCCAAGTACTTCTGAATGGAACCTTAATTTGGTGCTTGGGGCCTGGCCCTTTGATTTGCTGAAACGGGCATCTCTTAAGAATCTCACTTTGAAGGTTGTATTTTTTGTGACTATTAGCGTAGTGTAGCGCATCTCAGAGCTGCAAACCCTGTCATGCCGGAAACCCTTTTTCATTTTGTGGAGAGCAGGTATTGCCATCTGCACGGTTCCTGTTTCTTCCTAAGATTGTCTCCATTCCACGTCAATCAGGTATTGGAGTTGCCCTTCTTCCATCTAGAGGAATGTAATGTGGAATTTTCCCTGCTTAGACTATTGGATGTTTGCTGGGCTTTGATCCATTGTCTATAGGTTACCAATGACTTAAGTCTGATAGTTGTTTGCGGTGGTTAGTGATGTAAAGAAGGGCAAAACATGCTGGATTAAGAACATTATTTCTTCCACGTATATCCTAAAAGGTTGGATTCTGTCTGTCTTTTTGGGCACATTTGACTGAGGCACATTCTAGCTCCATGATGGGCATTTGTGGGACAATGATATGGTCTTCCTTGCACTCATTTGCAAAGCACTGTCTGCTTCATATTTGGACAAGAGAAGATGTGGCTTTCAGAACCAGGATGCTCAAGACAGGGTTGTCTGCATTCCTCCCATTGTTAGGGGTGCTTTGTTATATCCCATGTGTTCTGGACTAGTCTGTTGGAAGGGAAGGAAGGCCCATCCTATTGCTGTTGTGTCCCCCCCCCCCCCTTCTCTCCCTCTCCCCTGCAAGGTGTCTTCCTATGTTGGCAGGTTAGTAAGAGGTCCTAAGCCCCCTTTTTTGTTGCAGTTTTGATCTGGGTATTGTATTCCTGGGTTCCCTCCTTTCGGAGGGATAGTTTTAAACCTTGGCGTTTTTCTCATCATTGTTACAGAAATACTGGCAAGCTGATGACTGCCCAATTTGCCTTTTATAAAGGCCAGAGCTCACAGCTGTGTAGTCTGTCTTCATTTGCTGGCTGACGGCCATTACCCATGTTTGGACTGTTCTTGTTGGACTCAAGGAAGAAAATTGGTAGGTAAGACCAAATTTCTCCTTGAGAGGCTCTCAGAGAAGTTCTGTTGCATCCTAACCTCTCCTTTTTTTTTCCCCCCCCTTCCCCTCCCCCCACCCAATACTGGCCATACAGTTGCCCCTCGTCATGGCTTGCAGAGTCTTGGGAAAGTTGCCATTGCCCGGCGAATGCCACCCCCTGCCAATCTGCCAAGCTTGAAAGCTGAGAACAAAGGCAATGACCCAAATGTTTCATTAGTACCTAAAGACGGAACAGGATGGGCAAGCAAGCAGGAAACGCCAGACCCCAAGAGGTAAGTGGCCTTCATCATTGTCTTGGAGACTCAAGTTACTGTACAATACATACTGGAGTGTAATTGAAATATTGGCCTTCTCTTCCTCTACAGTACCGATGTATCGACAGTTCAGCTGCCGGAATCGCAGCCACCGCCGGTTACACAGACGCCTGTCTCAAACCCACCCAAACGACCCCAAACGACACAAGAGGTAAGGGCAGGGTGTGGCTAGTTTCAGGCTGGGAGCGAAGGGGGAAGATGGCAGGAAGTGGCATCTGGTTCACTGTGATCCTTTAGTTCAGATAGTATCTGTGCCTTACGGAAGGAGATGGATTGTGGTGGTTTTCTTCTTTCAACAGGAGACTATTAGTACTATCTCAAAACTCGTCTTTGTGTCCCCAGAATTCCCTTTCAGCAGTAAGTGTGGTAAAGTCCTGGGCGCAGGCCAGCGTAACCCATGGAGCTCAAGGGGATGGTGAGTCCTATGTACCCCTTCATCTGTGTGCACCTTTTTCTAGAGAGGAGAGTTTGAATTGGAAATACTTGACTGTTTTTGTCGTGCAGGTGGAAAAGGATCAAGCCAAGTGTCGCCATTCTCGCGCGAGGACTTTCCTACCCTGCAAGCGGCTGGAGACCAGGACAAGGCTGGCAAAGAAAGGGACACTACCGATCTGTCGTATGGGCCCGGACCAAACCTCCGCCCCCAGAGTGAGTACCACTAGATTGTGGATAGGATGGACAAAGGCCCTCCTATGCCTGTAAAGTAATATCTCCAGGAACAAGCAGGAATATAGTCATCACATATGGGTATCGTCGGTACCGACGGAGCCTGCGCGGGAACGCTCCCCAGCGTCCAATTAGAAAGCTTTTGGGAGCATCCCATAGTGCCTGTGTGCTGCCTTCCTGCCTTTACCAACTGCCTCTCTCCAGTTCTTCGTTTTCCACGGAGCCAGCAGGTCATGTTCCTGTCACCGCAGAAACTTTTTCTTCTTTTTTGTGGTCGCGTCTGCCTTCCTCGACGCTTTACCGGTACCGCCGTTTTTTCTTTCTTTCTTTTCTTTAAAAAAAAAAAATTAAAAATTCTTAGTATTCCTGATCGTACCTCCAGTCTAGTCCCAGAATCTCTGGGGTTTGTCAACCTCATCTAGCAGCTTTGGAGACTGAGAAACTTCATTGCTGTGATGTCACCAGTATATAAGGGCTGGCACCACCTCCTCACATCAGGTTTTCAGTCTCCAAAACAGCTAGAGAGGTGGTGAGCCCAGGGATCCCAGGGCTCACTAGAGGAACGATTAAGTAAAGTTTAGGTTTAAAAAAAAGAAAATAGAGAAAACCAAAAGATCATTTAAGGGCCTACTTCCTTCAGTCACCTTGTTTTGGCTCTGCTTTAAGTCTGGGAGGGCAGCGGTTTGGCCGTTGCCCAGGGATCCTCTGTTCCATTACCTGCCTTTTTACCTCAGCCGGAGAACAGTCGGGAGCCAGGCAGTGGGGTTTAGTCGACGGCAGGGAGAGGATCGCCAGCTGGTTTCCATCCTGGCCGCAGGGGACCGGACCGGCTTGTTTTGAAGGGCGCGGTGAGTGCAGAAGTTTTGCCTGCCACTGCCGACAGCCCGTGGAGCAGTCCCAGCTGTTTCTCCTGCATCGGAGGCATCCCAAGGTAACGGGGCCTTTTTAATCTCGCCGGTATGGGGTGCAGAGTGTGACTGCCGATCCGGCAACCATTGCGCAGGGCCGCGGGCCGTTTTCGGCGGGAAACAGGTGTGTAGCGTTCAGGCCGGGCCGCGTGGCCTGAGGGCAGGAAGATCACCGGCTTTCGGTATGGGGCCTGGGCACTTCCTAGCTGGGTCTAGAAGCTTCATTTTGCATTTTTTTCTTCAGGACTCTGGTGGGGACTCTCCCTGAAGGGGGCAGCAGTTAAAAGAAATTTTTTTTTTTTTTTGTTTCCTTTGGGGGGGGGGGGGGGTTGCACCCGGGGTGGATCAGGTTGACATGCCTTCCAAGCAGCTCTGTCTTTTATGTGGAGCTAAGTGCAGTTCTGTTTCACAGGAAGGTGTCTGTAGGGGCTGCGCTCCCGAGTTGGAGGCCAGAGAGGTGGTTCCCATTTCAGAGGCTTGGGAACCTGAGGTTTTGGGAGATATGATTGACCTCAACCATCCTTCCCTGCCGCCCCCTGAACCAGGGGTCAGTGCGTCGGCGGCCACAGTATCTCCGCTCCCTCAGCAGCCTCTAGTGGGTGGTCTAGGGGCAATTTTCTCGTCAGATTTCCTTGCACTGCTCCAGAAGACTTTGGCGGACTCGCAGGGAGCTCCTGCGGCGAGTACCTCAGGAGCGGAGCCGGGACTGAAGCGACCGCGGTCTCCATTGTCGGCGGCAGCTTCGAACATCGGTGCCAAGCGGGCCAGGCCTGGCAGAGATCCTCTAGCGTCCTCCGTCGTGTCAGAGGAGGGGCGGTCAGAGGACGGGGACATGGATGCTGAGT
Organism: Ichthyophis bannanicus; assembly: GCA_033557465.1. Lineage (NCBI taxonomy): Eukaryota > Metazoa > Chordata > Amphibia > Gymnophiona > Ichthyophiidae > Ichthyophis > Ichthyophis bannanicus. The sequence goes on along the minus strand of CM066051.1, from coordinate 78,750,540 downwards.
TGGAGGATCTAGAAGAAGGTGAGATTAGGGACCAAGAGGATCAGGCGCGGATAGTTTGGGTATTTCGTAGAGAAGAGTTACCGGCGCTCATTTCAGAGTCTCTTAAAGCGCTTAATATGCCGGACGCAGGGCCGGTAGCAGATTCTTCCCTGGAGGATCCGCTGCTACAGGCGGTGCGGAAAAATCAGAAGGCTTTCCCGGTGCATAGGGTGTTTAAGGAGATGATACAGGAAGAATGGGATATGCCGGAGGCTGCTCTTAAGGGTTCTCGAGTGATGGCTCGGTTGTACCCTCTCTCGGATCAGGACAGAGACTTGTTTAAAGCTCCAAAGGTAGATGCAGCCGTCTCAGCGGTAACCAAGAAAACTACCATCCTGGTGGAAGGTGCAGCGGCTCTTAAGGATGCGCAAGACCGCAAGTTGGAAGTGTTGTTGAAGCAGATTTTTGAGGCCAACGCATTGTCTTTACAGGCATCTATTTGTGGAGCCTGGGTAGCGCGAGCCTGCTTGCGGCGGGCTCAGCGTGTGCAAGGTGATAAATCGATAGGTGTCCAAGGAGGCCGCGAGATTGGAGTCGGGGGCGGCTTATCTCGCCGACATTCGTTTTTTTAAAAATTTTCTCATTAAAACTTATTATTGTCGTCATTACTATTATGTACAATTTTATTGTAATGTAATATGCTATAATTTTAGTAAGTGAGTTATCGCATTATGTGAGTTTACATGTTTTTAATTCCTTTTAATTTATTTATTCATCATTTATTATTATTAAAGTTTTTTTTATATATACTTTTTTTATTTTTTTATTTTTTATTATTTCTCAATTAATTATTTAAAGATTTATTTCATTATTTTGGTATAGTATTATTTGTCCTGTTGCATTCATGTTTATACAACATTTTCTGTTTGCTGTTGTTTTTACATGTATGTATATATTTTATAGTGAGCCTATACCCCTTAGGAAGTGGTGTACGAAACACGGCCTGTGTTGGGTTGGCGCACCTTATCCGTGGATCAATAAAGGTTAATTTGAACCCCCTGCCACGGTTCCTGACTGGTTCCTGTTACCCACGTGGTAGTTTGCTGTTTCTTGGTGGACCTGTTGTTGTTCAGGGCCATTGTTCCGGTGCCTATCGACCAGTTAGGTTGCGGTTGATACTCTATTTACTTCGTCATTCCAAAGAAGGAAGGGACGTGGCGGCCCATTCTAGATTTGAAAAGGGTGAATCGCTGTCTCCGCGTGACGCATTTTCAAATGGAAACTCTCAGGTCAGTCATTGTGGCGGTGCGGCGCAGAGAGTTTCTGACTTCCCTGGACTTATCGGAGGCGTATCTTCATATTCCGATCCACCCAGAGCATCAGAAATTCCTCAGGTTTGCGGTACCGATGGGACATTATCAGTTTCGAGCGCTTCCGTTTGGCCTGACGACGGCGCCGCGAACGTTCACCAAGGTGATGGTGGTAGTGGCGGCGGCGTTGCGAAAGGAAGGAGTGTTGGTCCATCCCTATCTGGACAATTGGCTGATCAGAGCGAAGTCCAGGGAGGAAAGTCTCTCGGCTACGGCCAGGGTGATAAATCTTTTGCAAAGTCTCGGTTGGGTGGTCAACACTGCAAAGAGCTACTTGGAGCCGTCTCAAAACCTGGAATACCTTGGGGAGCGTTTCGATACGAGCGTGGGCCGAGTGTTTCTGCCTCAGCAGCGGGTGCTAGCCCTCAGGTGTTTGGTGGCTCGGTTTCTCGGTCTCAGCTGTCCTACAGCCTGGGAGTATCTGCAGCTGTTAGGGACGATGGCGGCGACGCTGGAGTTAGTGCCATGGGCGCGGGCCCACATGAGGCCGTTACAGCGGGCTCTGTTAAGAAGATGGTCGCATCAGGAAGACTCCCTGTCCCAGAAATTGCCTTGCCTTCCGCACACGCGTCTGGCGCTGCGCTGGTGGTTGGGACCAGATTGTCTAACAAAGGGGGTGTCGTTAGAGGCGCCAGCTTGGGTGTCGCTAACGACGGATGCCAGCCTGCACGGCTGGGGAGCTCATTGTCAGGGGCACTTGGTGCAAGGTCAGTGGTCCGCCCTGGAGAAGAGCTGGTCCATCAACAGACTAGAGTTGCGGGCAGTGACATTGGCTCTTCAGCGGTTGTGCCCGTTTCTACAGGGAACGGCAGTTCGAGTGTTCTCGGACAACGCGACGGCAGTAGCGTACATAAATCGTCAAGGAGGTACCAACAGTGTACCGCTGGAAGACGAAGCGGACGTTTTGTTCGAGTGGGCCGAGAGAAACCTGATGGCCTTGGCGGCGCATGTCACCAGAGTGGACAATGTGGAGGCCGATTTTCTGAGTCGGGTGAGGGTGGACCCGGGGGAGTGGGTCCTGCACCCCGAAGTGTTTGCTCTGCTGGTTCAGCTCTGGGGGACGCCAGTAATGGATCTCATGGCGACTTTCCAGTCCGCAAAAGTCGATCGGTTCTTCAGCAGAAGAAAGGAGAGGATGGCGGAGGGCCTAGACGCTCTCATTCAGAAATGGCCAGAGGGACAGCTGCTGTATGTGTTTCCATCGTGGGTGTTGATTGGGCGGGTGCTACAGCGCATAGAGCGGCACAAAGGTCGCGTAGTTCTCATTGCTCCAGATTGGCCCAGAAGACCTTGGTACGCGGACTTGATCAGACTGTTGGAGGGGCAGCCCTGGAGGCTTCTTGTTCACGCGGACCTTCTTACCCAGGGGCCTCTCTGCATGCCCCAGGTGGATCGATTCTCGCTTATGGCCTGGCTCTTGAGAGGGCAAGGTTGAAAGCAAGAGGTTATTCGGCGGCAGTCATTATTACCTTGCTGAAGTCGAGGCGGAGATCTACTTCCTTAGCATATGTCAGAGTGTGGCGCATCTTTGAGGCTTGGTGTGAGGATAGGAACTGTGTTCCTTTGAAGGCGTCGGTTCCGCAGATTCTATCTTTCTTGCAAGATGGGTTTCAAAAGGGCCTAGCAGCATCTTCCCTGAGGGTGCAGTTTGGCGGCTTTAGCCTGTTATAGAGGGAAGGTACAAGGAATCTCGCTAGGTTGCCATCCAGATGTTAAGCGGTTTTTGAAGGCGGTGGCGCTTCTCCAGCCCCCGCGTTCGCATATGGTTCCGGCTTGGGATCTGCCCTTAGTCTTGGAGGCCTTGGGGGGTGCACCTTTTGAGCCTTTGGGGAAGGCTTCTTTGAAAGATCTTACACTGAAAGTAGTATTTTTAGTGGCCATTGCCTCGGCTAGGCGAGTTTCGGAGTTACAAGCGCTGTCCTGTAGGGAGCCCTTTCTCTCCTTCTAAGATTCTAAGGTGGTGTTGAGACCGGTTCCGTCGTTCTTGCCTAAGGTGGTCTCGGTGTTTCATTTGAACCAAGTGGTGTCGTTGCCCGTGTTTCGGGTTAAGGGTAAGACTCCGGGGGCGGACCGACTTCATTCTTTGGATATTCGCCGGGCGTTGAAGTATGTGGCGAGAACAGCGTCCTTCCGTAAGTCGGACAGGCTGTTCGTTCTGTTCGCGGGGCCTAAACGGGGGGAGTCGGCCTCGAAAAGTTCCATTGCTCGTTGGATCAAGGAAGCGATCGCATCGACTTACATTCTTCGTGGTCGCATCGTACCGGAAGGTCTGCGAGCTCATTCCACTAGGGCACAAGCGGCATTGTGGGCGGAGTCTAGCTTGGTGCCGGCGGTGGAGATCTGTAAGGCGGCTACTTGGTCGTCGCTGCATACCTTTGTGAAGCATTACCGTCTGGATGTACAGGCGGGCAGAGATTCCTGTTTTGGATCGGCTGTGCTTCAGGCCGGTCTCGCAGGACCCTCCCGTTAATGTGTTTTACTGCTCTGGTACATCCCCAGAGATTCCGGGACTAGACTGGAGGTACGATCAGGAAGATTAAATTAGACTTACCTGCTAATTGTAGTTCCTGGAGTACTTCCAGTCTAGTCCCATATCCCGCCCTGTCGAGTGCAGTTGACCGTAGCCTGAAGCAGGAGCTTTATTACTGGTAAGCAAACTTCTCAATGCGTTTGGGGGGCTGGAGTGTTTGCACTGCGAATGTTTCCATGGGCGGGGCGTGGGGGGATTCATGGCCCCTGTGGTAGTAGGATAATGGACAGGGGATCTCCTGGCGTACGATCCGCATGGATCTTGTATATAGTTGGGTTGGCAGGCCTATGTGAGTTAGTTACGCGGTGTTTTCATACTGCATTTTGTTACTTGTTGCTCCGGAGAGTCTGCTTTGTCAATAGGTAAACTGATGTGAGGAGGTGGTGCCAGCCCTTATATACTGGTGACATCACAGCAATGAAGTTTCTCAGTCTCCAAAGCTGCTAGATGAGGTTGACAAACCCCAGAGATTCCGGGACTAGACTGGAAGTACTCCAGGAACTACAATTAGCAGGTAAGTCTAATTTAATCTTTTTTTTTCCCATTTTTTTTTCCAGGTGCACGCACCATTTTGGGCCTTAGGCCCAAGATTGTTTCCACAATGGAAAAACCCTCTTCGGATTTTAAAAAAGTGCACCAAGTGTGGCGGTACTATCTCCGTCACCGACATCCATGAGTGGTGTCTGAAATGTTTAGGTCCTGACCATTCCATCTTGGAATGTATGGCCTGTACCATGATGTCCAAGAGGTCGACAGAACCGAGCTGCCAAGCTCAGTACCCTGTTTCCCTCTGATGCAGCTTCGGTGGCATCGATGTCTTCCAGGGCTTCGTCTTCCTCCCGTGGATCTCAGGTAACTAAACATAAGTCTAGCCGGTCCTCAAAGGGTAGATCTCCTTCTAAGTATCGAGATGCCTCTGGTGTTGCCCTTGAGGATTCTGCACTGGCAAAATTGCTCCAGCAGAGGCTTCAGCTTCCAAAGCATTATCCTGGGCTCCAGGATGTTCTCGAGGCCTCAACCTCGGCAGAACTACTGGTGCCATGCTCTGGGGTACCGGCGGTCTTCTCCGGTACCAACATCCAGGCATCGGCAGTGTCAATAGACCAGAGGGTCCTGGCTATTGAACGCAGTCTGGTGGCTCTCTTTGCGGCATCGACACCCTCGGAACCGCGTCAGACAGTTCAACTGGCACCGACTCCGGCACCGGTATCGATACCGGTACCGACAGCATCGATATCGGCGTCCGCATTGCCGGTACCCAGTCCATGTGATGCCTTCCAGTACCGTTACACCGGTACCGATTCCCCTTGGTACTGACTTTGGTTGGTACAGGTATTGGGCTCTTCAAGAGCATCCCGACAGAAGGTATTTTGAGTCCTCAGAGGAATCTGAGGATTCTGACAGTTCTGTCGATGCGGGTATACTTCTCCTGGAGGAGCCTTCCTCCCCTAAACGCAGGATGTCTCCTCCAGAGGACATTTCCTTTCAGGATTTCATCAGGGAGGTGGCTCGGCGTCTGTCCATTACTGTGGCCCCTGAAACAGAGCCCAGAGCAAAGGAGTTGGAAATTTTACAATATCCTAAAATTCCTAAGGAGGCAGCTACCTTTCCCATCCATGAGATCTTGCATAATCTCATGTTCCTGAGCGGTCCTCCAGTTTAGTCCTCCACATCGGGTAGTGCACTTCCTCCTGCAGCTAGGAGACTGGACCAATCAAATTCTTCCCTGTGAGGATGTATACTGCTGGAGCTCCCATCAGCCCCCAGTGTGTGTCCAGTCTCCTTGCAGCAGGAGGTGGTGTGAGCCTACTACGGGCTCACTTTGGGTTTTTAGGTCCTCATACTTTTGGTTTTTTTCATTCGTTTTGCCCCTTGTGCTTTTTTCTTTTATTTTACCCTTTAGGGGTCTGTCCCTTTAAATACTGTTGTAGGAGGGAGTCGAGCTTGCACTGCTAAGGCACGTCGGCTGCAGTTTCATTGCCTGTGATCTCTCCTCCAGGACAGATCGGAGGGAGACTGGCCAACATCACCATCTCCTAATTTGGGGGCTATTTTCGTCATTTTCTTTCTTCCTGGGTCCAGATAACTTCGGACCAGTGAGTCCTCGAGATCATCCAGGAGGGATACGCGCTGGAATTTGCTTGTCCTCTCCGGGATGTCTTCGTTCTGTCGCCCTGCAAGAGTCCTCAGAAAGTGTCCGCCGTCTGCGTAACGTTGAACTGCCTGCTAGACTTGGGGGCGGTGGTGCCTGTTCCAGCTTCCGATCTCGGTGCGGGTCGGTACTCTATTTATTTCGTGGTGCCAAAAAAGGACGGTTCCCTTCGTCCTATCCTGGATCTCAAGGGGGTGAATCGTTGCCTTCGGGTGCCTCATTTTCGCATGGAAACTCTCAGATCCGTCTTAGTTGCGGTGCGTCAGGGAGAGTTCCTTACGTCTCTCGATCTTTCGGAGGCCTACTTGCATATTCCGATCAGGGCGGCTCATCAAAGGTTCCTGCGGTTTGCCCTTCCGTGGGGTCATTACCAGTTTCAGGTGCTGCCCTTCGCCCTGGCCACGGCGCCCCGTGTTTTTACCAAAGTCATGGTGGTCGTCGCAGCGGCGTTGCGGAAGGAAGGTGTTTTGGTTCACCCTTATCTCGACGATTGGTTAATTCGAGCAAAGACCAAGACGGAAAGTTTGCAAGCCACGGACAAAGTCATAGCTCTGCTGCAGACTCTTGGTTGGGTGGTCAACCACAAAAAGAGCCATTTAGTACCGACTCAGTCCCTCGAATATCTCGGAGTTCGCTTCAATACGGCGAAAGGGTTAGTTTTTCTGCCGGATCGCTGAGCTCAAGCTTTGCGCCTTCTTGTTCGCAAGTTTTTAGCGTTTCCGGCCCCGTCAGCTTGGTGGTACCTTCGTGTCTTGGGAACGATGGCGGCGACTCTGGATGTGGTCCCCTGGGCCAGGTTTCATATGCGTCCACTGCGGCCAGGTTTCATATGCGTTCACTCTTGCGGCATTGGTCGAATCAAACGGATTCGCTGAGCAGGCGGTTGTCTTGCCCGAGGCGAGTGCGGCAGTCGTTACGATGGTGGCTGAGCTCGAAAACGTTGCAGGCGGGGGTTCCTCTGGAGCAGCCGCTATGGATGCCAGTCATAACGGATGCGAGTCTGACGGGCTGGGGGGCTCATTGCGACAGTCGCTTCGCGCAGGGAGCGTGGTCGGCTCTGGAAGCGTCTTGGTCGATCAACCGTCTCGAGTTGCGGGCGGTGAGGTGGGCACTTCAGGCGTTCGAATCCTCAGTGATGGGCCGTGCAGTGCAGATTCTCTGACAACTCGACAACGGTAGCATATCTCAACTGTCAGGGCGGCACGGGAAGCAGAGCAATGGAGGAAGAGACCGACGTGTTGTTCCAGTGGGTAGAACCTCGACTTCTAGCAATTTCGGCGGTACATATCGCCGGGAAGCAGAATGTGATGGCGGATTTCCTCAGCAGGGTGCGGGTGGATGCCGGAGAGTGGGAACTCCACCCGCAAGTGTACGCTCAAATAGTACGCAGATGGGGGCCGCCGATCATGGATCTCATGGCGACTTTTCAGTCGGCCAAAACGTCTCGGTTCTTCAGCAGGCGCCGGGAACCCATGTCCGAGGGCATAGACGCTCTCATTCGCCCGTGGCCGACCTCCGGGCTCCTCTACGTCTTTCCTCCATGGGCGTTGATCGGACGGGTGATTCAACGTATAGAGGCACATCCGGGAAAGGTTCTTCTGGTGGCTCCAGATTGGCCCCGCCATCCGTGGTACGCGGATCTGATTCGGCTTCTCGTCGGGGTTCCGTCGCGGTTGCCGCTCTTCGCAGGATCTCTTGATTCAGGGGCCGCTGCGGATGCCGCAGGTGGATCGGTTCTCGCTTACGGTATGGCTATTGAAAGGGCTCGGTTGAGACGGAAAGGCTATTCTACGGCTGTTATTGCAACTCTTCTTCGTGCGCATAAGCCTTCTACGTCGCTCGCATATGTGTGCGTATGGCGCATTTTTGAAGATTGGTGTTCGCGGCACGATCTCCGGGCCGCGACGGCTTCCATTCTGGCCATTCTCAGTTTTTTGCAAGACGGCTTTGACAAGGGTCTTGCTGCTAGCTCTCTGAAAGTACAATTGGCGGCCCTAGCGTGTTACAGGGATAAGGTCTTGGGGGTTCCCCTGGGGGTTCACGCGGATGTGCAACTTTTTCTGCGGGCTGTGCTTCGTCTGCGTCCTTCGCTCAGGGTAACCATTCCTCCATGGGATTTGAATTTGGTGTTGCAAGCTTTGGTTCAGAAGCCCTTTGAGCCCCTTTGCCATGCGTCTCTCAAGGATCTCACATTGAAGACTGTGTTCTTGGTGGCCATCTGTTCGGCTCGGCGTATCTCGGAGTTGCAGGCGCTTTCCTGCCGGGAGCCATTCTTATCGTTCTCTAGAGACAGAGTGGTCTTGCGACCTGTCCCTTCTTTCCTTCCTAAAGTGGTTTCTCCTTTTCATTTGAATCAGGCCGTTTTTCTCCCGGTCTTTGACTCCCCGGATACGGACGCGTCTCGCGAGCTGCATCGTCTGGACGTTCGGCGGGTGATCCACCGATATCTCAGAGTCACCGAGTCGCTCCGTAAGACGGACCGCCTGTTCGTCCTGTTCGGTGGTAAACGAAAGGGGGAGGCGGCGTCAAAGTCTTCTATTGCTAGGTGGATTAAGGAAGCGATTGCGTCAGCATATATTTTGCATGGCAGGGCGGTTCCGCTGGGTTTGCGGGCCCATTCCACTCGAGCGCAGGCGACGTCGTGGGCGGAGCACAGTTTGGTTCCGCCAGTGGACATTTGTAGGGCGGCTACTTGGTCGTCGCTCCATGCCTTTAGTAAGCACTACCGGCTGGATGTTTTGGCATCCAGGGATTCCTGCTTTGGTTCTGCGGTTTTGCGCGCCGGGTGGGTTGGTCCCTCCCGATGATTACTGCTCTGTTACATCCCGATGTGGAGGACTAAACTGGAGGACTGCTCAGGAAATAGTAATTACACTTACCTGGTAATTGTAGTTCCTGGAGGGTCCAGTTTAGTCCTCATTCCCTCCCGAGAGATTCTTTCTTTCCGTCCGGCGCGCTGCTACTGGGTGAGATAGAGCTGCTTAAGCTGTTTGCCTGGGATCCCTCGAGTCCGGGGTCCTCCGCTCTCCTTGCTCGTTTGTTCTTTTTCTTTGCTGGTGTGGCAGTGCCGCCTTTTTGCTCAGTGGTCCAGTTGGACGCGATGTGCACAGTTACGGCTCCCTCGTTTGGGGAAGAAGTCGAGTTACTTTGGGGAGGGGTTTCCTTGCTGTTCTATCTATTACTCTCTTAAGTTTGCTTGTTGACAGTTCACTGAGGGGCTGATGGGAGCTCCAGCAGTATACATCCTCACAGGGAAGAATTTGATTGGTCCAGTCTCCTAGCTGCAGGAGGAGGTGCACTACCCAATGTGGAGGACTAAACTGGACCCTCCAGGAACTACAATTACCAGGTAAGTGTAATTACTATTTAAGAATGTGGGAGACGCCTCTTACCACCTCTCCTCACTCTCGTAGACTGCATACTCTGTATCGAGTCCCTCCTTGTCCTGGTTTCCAGAAAACTCAGCTTCCTCACCACTCTGTTGTAGTGGAATCAGCTATGAGAAGGATCAAGAGTGCAAAGAGGTATGCCTCTAATCCTCCAGGACATGAGTGCAAAACTTTGGATGCTTTTGGACGTTGTCTTCCAAGCTTCCATGCTTTCTGCCAGGATCAGTTCCTATAGTCTATATATGGGAATGTTCCTGAAGGAAGTCACAGGTGATTTAGAGGCTTTGAGTCCTCTTCTTCCTGAGGATAGAAGGCAGGATTTTCTCACATTGGTCAAACATGCCCAAGATGTTTCTAAATTTATCAACCGTGCAGCTTTTGACTGTTTTGAGTGCATAAGCAGAACCTCTGCCATTGCCATAGGTGCACGTAGAATTGCTTGGCTCCAGGCATCTGATCTGGAGCTCTGGGTACAAGACAAACTGGGAAATATTCCTTGCACTAGTGAGAACCTGTTTGGTAAAGATTGGCAGGAAAAGGCCAATGAGTTGGATGCTGACAACTCCACCTTGGATAGATTATCCAAGTCCACAGCTGATCCTGCAAGACAAATCTTTCAAGAAACCATTCTTTTCTAAAAAGAAAAGATTTTATCATGCTTATTCTCAGCAGGGACGTTCTGCAGGTCAGCTTGTCCGGAAAGATCAGCAACCACCCAAACAAAGAAAACCAAAGACTGCTAAGCCTCAGCCGTCCCAGCAGTCTCAGCCTCCACAAGGCCTTTGACTTTCAGCTAGAGAATTTAGCCTTCCTGGCTCTCATTGGACCAGAGCCTTCCACCATTCTAGGAAGGTTGTGTCACTTTGCCCCCAGATGGGGGCAGATAACAGCAGAGCATTGGACACTCTCCATCATAAAAGAGGGATACAAACTTCATTTTTCGAGCATGCTCCCTCCCACAATGATAAGGCAGTTCAATTCTTCGATCTCTCTCATCAACCTGTTAGGTCAGGAGGTCACTATGCTTCCTGCCCAAGGGGCAATAGAAGAAGTACCCATCCATCAGCAAGGTACAGGGTTTTACTCCCCCTATTTCCTTATCGGGGGATACAGACCTATCTTGGACCTCAGAGAATTGAACAAATTCCTTGTCAAAGAGAAATTCAAGATGATTTCTCTGGGAACTCTGCTGCCATACCTTCAGAGTCAGGATTGGTTTTGTTCTCTAGATCTCAAGGATGCGTACACCCATGTTCTCATCCATCCAACTCGCAGAAGATTCCTTCGATTCCTTTTTCAAGGAAAGCACTACTAATACAGGGTGCTTCCTTTTGGCCTGGCCTCAGCACCAAGGGTGTTCGCGAAATGCATGGCTGTGGTAGCAGCATTTCTCCATGGACCAGCAGGATTGCGTCAGCCACACCTGGTGATGTCCTCCAGGCGGCGCCGTGCATACGGAAGTGCTCTCCAGAGCTCAGAAAGGTGAACCTTTCTGAGCATGCCCAGGTAGCTTATCCTACCGGTCCGCCCCCTAGCCCGGTCAGTATTCTTTCTTCCGCCTTGCCAGCAAGACAGACCCTGCTCTCCTACACCATATTCTTCTCCAAAGTATCCAACGGACAAACAACTCAACATGCCAAAGCCTGGCTTTAAGAAATGCCTCCACTGCAAGAGGAAAATGAGCAGCACAGACACTCACGACATCTGCCTGCACTGCCTGGGCCCTAATCACGACGTTGATGGCTGCTCTCGTTATGGCAGGATGTCCCCAAGAGCCCGGAGAATCAGAAACCATAGTCTACAAGATTACCTTTCAACAAATGCAAGTACCTCTGAAACTGTTGATGTTTTGCCGGCTCTGGATGCGCCCGTTGCGGCCTCCATCCCCTGCCGTGCCATGGATGCCCCCTCGATGCCTCAGGCTCGCATACTAATACCCCCCTGTCATCTCTGGACTCCTCGGGGCGTAATCCTGCAAGGGCTACATCCCGGCTCAAGTCTTCCGAAAACAACAGCCATGCTTCTAAAAATGGCTTAAGGCCCATTATTGCTAATAAAGAACATCCTTCCATTGCTGTCCATGTTCTTTGACTGGGTCTATTTGTAGCACATGGTCCTGTGCTAGCTTGTTGGTACGACGAGCTTCAGTCCTCCAGGACCCTGCATCACTCCTCCAACTCTACCCATACGGAGGGCAGGGCTAATATCCCTCTGAGCTCCGAACAGCGCAGAGCCGAGGAAACCAGCTTCCGGCGCCACTCCTCGACTCTCGGACCAGCCCAGCGAACCACATCGGCGCCGGCGATTCCAACGGCGCCGGAGGACACCGCCACAGCGCTGACATGCTCAGTGAAAGTGACTCGAGCATCAGAGCACGCCTGCAGCCCCAGCAGACCAACCCGGAGGGCCCAAGTAGCGCTATTAAAGCCTCAGGCTCCGGATCACAGCGGCACAACACTGATAAGCGTAGCAGAAGTGCCTCGGGCTGCAGGGCACATCGCGGCAGGAAACGGACCAAGAAAACCAGGCACAGCAGTTCCAGTGACAGCAGCAGCAATTCCAGTCACAGAGACCATCTCTCCAAACGCAGCCATCGCTCTCAGCAACACCGTCACCGCTCCAAACACCATAAGGGCCATGAGGGGCATCGTAGTAACCGCAAAGGCAGGCACCGGAGCCCTTCAAGTTCTTACAGCCCTAACAAACGCCACCGCAGCGGATCCAACAGCTCCATGCAGTTCTTCTGCAATCATCAGTTTGCTAACTCAGCTGGTTAGACAGTCTGCCCCTATAACGCCCGTGGCGTGCCTGTCTCCTTCATCAGAACCGGCTCCCACACAAAAAGCCCACGGGGACAACCATATATACAACCCCGAAGAGAGGGACAAAGACACCCCCCCGCAATCCCTTGCCTGATCCGGACCTGGAACTTCCATCTCCAGATAGCACCGCCGAGGAGCACGACATAGAAGCAGCAGTTGTGGGGTCGGCTTCCCTGGAGCAAACAAACCCAGACAAGAGTCAATCCGCGGAGAGGGAGGATCCACCCCCCCCCCCCCCCGGAGGATCTCACGTACCCCAAATTCCTAGACAAACTTGCCTCTACCTTAGCGCTGAATGCCTTGGAAGACAAAGGGGAATCGGTCCCTGAGGTTCTAAAATACCTCGCAACACCAAAACGTGTGTTTGCACTGCCCATTCACCAAACGCTCCTGGACAACCAGCACAGGCTTTGGCAGACACCAGCTTCCGGCCGACTGTTCCCTAGACGACTTGACGGCAAGTATCAAGTGAAGCCGGTACCAGGGTTCTTGCAATCCCAACTGCCTCACAAGTCCATTGTTATGTCTTCAGCGCTCAAACGCATTAAATCCTCGCGCATTCATGTCAGTAGTCCACCAGGCCGGGACCACAAGCTGCTCGATGACATTGGAAAGAAAGTATTCCAAGGGGCTATGCTCAGCACCAGGATCGCAGCGCATCAATTCCAGCAAGTTATTTTCCTTAACACCTGCATGGCGACCTTCAAGATCGGCGTTGCATCCCTTCCCAAGGAATCTCAGACGCCGATAGCCAGCGCCCTCTTGAACATGTCAGAGTGCAGCAAACACCTGGCCAGCGCAACCTTTGACTCTTTTGACACAGACCTGCGAACGGCTGGCACGGCCATCTCTGCAAGGCGATGGGCGTGGCTGAGGGCCTCAGGCCTGCGAGAAAGCACCCTGCATGGGTGAATCACTCTTTGGGGACAAAGTCAAGGACCCGGTCAACGATATGAAAGAACATTGCACCACCCTGCAAACCCTGGCAGAGGACAGGTTCGAGCATCATTGCGGAGCCCATAAGAGCAATTTCCAGAAGAAATCTTACTACGCCACCAACAAGAAGTACTCCTCCAATAGGAGATGGCAATACAACAAGTATAAGACCAACTCCTACCACGGCCCCTCCTACCAATGCAGCTCCCAGCGGGACCGCAAACAGAAAAAGAACAACCCACCCTCTGCCAAGGATGGACCATCCTTTTGACAGTTATTCATGGGTGACCACCCGGATCGGGGGTCGCCTGACGCACTTTCTGCCAGAGTGGCGGCGCATCTCCTCAGACTCCTGGGTTCTAAAGATCATCCAAGAAGACACGCACGCACCCCACCAGCGACAACCCCCCACACCTGCGCCTCGCCATGGCCGCAGAGCTGCTACACCTGCTCTCATCCAATGCTATAGAGCAGGTGCCCTCGACCGAAATAAACTCTGGCTTCTACTCAAGATACTTCCTCATCCCCAAGAGAACAGGTGGTGTCCGCCCCATCCTCGACCTCCGCAAGCTAAACAAGTTCATCACAGAGAAGTTCAGGATGTACTCTCTCAACTCCATCCTGCCCCTGATTCAATCCGGCGATTGGATGGCGTCCTTGGACCTGCAGGATGCCTACACCCACATCGCATCCATCGGTCACACAGGAAGTACCTCCGCTTCAACGTGCTGGGCCAACATTACCAGTACAAAGTCCTTCCATTCTGCCTATTGCCAGCACTGTGGGTCTTCACCAAGTGTGTGGCCGTAGCTGCAGCGCACCTTCGGATCTTCCCGTACCTGGACGACTGGCTCCTCGCAGCACCCTCGGAACTGGAACTTCAGGAGTCTGAGGATAGCCGAGTCCCTGATCTCCTCCCTTGGGTTTGTTATCAACTTCAGCAAGTCGCACCACACGCCTTCCCAGAGGCTGGAATTCATCGGAGCGGTGATCGATATCAACCTCTCGAAGGCATTCCTTCCCCGCTGCAGGCTTGTTGCCCTTACCGCCCTGGCGTCCAGCGTAGCTTCTGCAAAGGCCGCCTCTGCGAGGTCCATCCTGCATCTTCTAGGCCACATGTCCGCCACGACATCGGTTATCCCGATCTCGAGGCTTCAGATGCGGACACTCCAGTGGCATCTGCGCACCCACTGGAACCAGCATTCGCAACCCCTCTCCACCTGCGTCCCAATGTCCCCCAAGACCAGGACTCAGCTGTGCTGGTGGACAGTCCCGAAAAACCTCTCGGGAGGAAAGGATATGCATCCACCCGAGCACCAAATGACCTCAACCACAGATGCATCCAACTCAGGCTGGGGTGCTCACCACCTCCAATTCAGCACGCAAGGAGCCTGGTCACCGCAGGAGACACTCCTGCACATCAACCTCCTAGAGTTAAGGGCCATCAAATACGCTCTCAAAGCGTTCCTATCACATGTGCAAGGGAAATCCGTCCTCATTCAGACGGACAACCAGGTGGCCATGTTCTACATCAACAAGCAAGGAGGAACTGCCTCGCGCTCCCTCTGCAAGGAAACGCTACAGATATGGTCCCTGGCCCTGAGAAACGGGTGCAACCTCCGTGCCTCCTATCTACCGGGAGTCCAGAACACCTTAGCAGACAAGCTCAGCAGGCAGCTGCAACTGCACGAGTGGACTCTCCTCCCAGAGATCGCCGAAAGTCTCTTCCGGCGATGGGAACACCCGAGCATCGACCTATTTGCCACAGAATTCAAAATGCCCCCTTTTCTGCTCCAGACACCCGTCCAACAGGAGGTTGGCAGCGGATGCATTTGACGTGTACTGAGGGGAGTGGTCTCTAGTGTATGCGTTCCCACCGACCCCTCTCATCCCTGCAACACTCCAGCGGATCGTTCGCGACAAAGCTCACGCCATCCTGGAGATTCCCTACTGGCCCCGCCAGATGTGGTTTGCGCTTCTCCAGCGCCTAGCGCTGGAGAGGCCACAACACCTGCCGCTCAGGCCAGACCTACTCATGCAGCACGGGGGCAAAACCAGACACTCCAACCTCAAAGCTCTAGCTCTCACTGCTTGGAGGTTGAGCGGCTAATTCTTTCTGCGCTCAGGCTACCGTCAGAAGTGCAAGACGTGGTCCTGGCGGCCAGAAGACCCTCCACCAGAAAGTCCTATGGTCTCAAGTGGAAGAGGTTCAGCATCTGGTGTGCAGCACAAGGGCTTGAGCCCACCACTTGCCCGCTTCCCAATGTCCTACAGTACCGTAACTCTTTATCTAACCTTGGCCTTAAAACGCAATCCATCAAGGTGCACCTCTCTGCAATTGCAGCTTTCATGCTCAGCCTCAGGGAGCAAGCTGTATTGCGGCGCTGCCCTTAACAATTCGCTTTATGAAGGGACTGGCAAATCTGAAGCCCCCGATCAGAAAACCTGTTCTGCCCTGGGACCTCAACACTGTCCTCCTGCGCCTGACCCAGGAACCCTTCGAGCCAATGCAGTCAGCAGAAATGAAGTATGTCTCCTGGAAAACTGTTTCTCGTTACCATTACATCGGCCAGAAGGATCAGTGAATTGCAAGCACTCGTGGCACACCCCCCTTACACGCAGTTGCTACAAGACCTCGCGTCTTTGAGAACCAACCCCAGGTTCGTGCCCAAGGTGGCTTCGGTCTTCCACGTCAATCAATCCATTGAGCTTCCCCCCCCCTCCTTCCCGGAGCCTCACGCGTCAGAGGAAGAAAGACGCCTGCACATTCTAGGCTGTCTCCGAGCCCTCCGGATCTACCTGCTCAGAACGCAGCCCACCCGCAAAGGTGACCAACTGTTCGTATCCTTTGACCAAGCCAGGCCTGGTAGGCCTGTCAACAAGAGGACCCTTTCCCACTGGGTCGCCTCCTGCGTCTCCTACTTCCTCAACCCTGCGGGCCTACAAAACCTGCCTAAAGTGGGCCCTCACAAGCTACGGGCGATGGCCACCTCAATTGCCAACCTTCGATCTGTTCCTCTGTTGGACATCTGCAGAGTGGCCACTTGGTCCTCCCCGCACACGTTTCAGAGACACTAATGCCTCGACCTCCGGGCGCAAGAAGACTATGCCCTCAGAACGGCCGTCCTCTCCGCTGCAACAGAAAAGCAGGAGGCCGCCCAATCCTGGTAGTTCTGGACTTCGCATCCTAGTGTAGCCTATCCACGTTGTTTATACTGTTTGATTGCACTATTGCACTACAACTGTTTCATTGCACTGTTCGCACTGTTGATTGCACTATTTGCACAACCACGGTTATGTTCAATGTTTGCACATCCTGTTACTGCATTTGCACCTTGTTCGTTTTGCACTGTATGTTACTTCATGCACCTTACTGCATTAAAGCTGTGTTGCATTAGACGGTTATGCCTGTCTGATCCTTGATGGTCTGGTCAAGCTTCCCCCTCCACCTCAGCAAACACTGGCAGCTGGGGGGAAGGCACCAGGTGTGGCTGACGCAATCCTGCTGATCCATGGAGAAAATGAGGTTACTTACCTGTTCTCTGTGGACAGCAGGATAGGTCAGCCCGCCGGATCTGCTCCCTACCCGGGAACTGTCTAGCTAGGAACTCACTAACCGGGCTAGGGGGTGGACCGGTAGGATGGGCTACCTGGGCATGCTCAAAGGTTCACCTTTCTGAGTTCTGGAGAGCACTTCCGTATGCACGGCGCCGCCCGGAGGACGTCACCAGGTGTGGCTGACTTATCCTGCTGTCCATGGA
This sequence comes from Ichthyophis bannanicus, assembly GCA_033557465.1. Lineage (NCBI taxonomy): Eukaryota > Metazoa > Chordata > Amphibia > Gymnophiona > Ichthyophiidae > Ichthyophis > Ichthyophis bannanicus. Next base: position 78,733,601 of record CM066051.1, on the reverse strand, counting down.
GAACTCCCGTTACAGGTAAGTGACCTCGTTTTCTCCGCACTCTAGGGATATTCGTCTTCCCCTACTTAGACGAGTGGCTCATTCGAGCCCCAACAGAGTCAGAGGCCAGGACTTCTCTATCCTGCACAATGCGTATCCTCCAGTATTTGGGTCTGGTGATAAACATCCCAAAATCCAGTCTAACTCCCACTCAGTCTCTAGAGTTCATAGGAGCTTTGCTGGATACCAGAAAGGCAAGGGCCTGTCTCCCCCAGGCCCATTGCCTTTGTATGGTGCAGTTTGCTTCTCAAGCAGTGTTGAAGCCTCAACTCACTGCCCGAGAAATGCTACAGCTACTAGGCCACATGGCATCTACCGTGCATGTGGTTCCCTATGCTCGCCTCCATATGAGGGCAGCCCAGTGGACTTTATCCACTCAATGGGCCCAGGCATCAGGATGCCTGTCAGACAAAATAGCAAACACAAATTGCCTTATTTTGTCCCTCCAGTGGTGGAAGTCCACTCAAAACCTGTTGCTGGGGTCCCCTTTTCAACAACCCTTACCCCAGGCAACTCTCACAACAGATGCTTCTCCGATGGGTTGGGGAGCTCATCTGCAAAACCTCTCTACCCAAGGCACCTGGTCTTCACAGGAGACTCATCTACATATCAATCTCTTGGAGCTCAGAGCAATCTTCCTTGCTCTTTGAGTGTTCCACACCCTGCTCAGCTACAAGACAGTCCTCATTCATACGGACAATCAAGTAGCCATGTTCTGCGTGAACAAGCAGGGGGGAACAGGCTCTCTGTTGCTTTGCAATGAAGCTTTGTGACTATGAGCCCTCGCCAGAGAGCATCAGATTCATCTCCTGGCAGTGTATCTTCCAGGCATACAAAACTCTTGGACATACACTCAGTCGAGTTCTGCTTCCACACGAGTGGTCTCTACATGCAGACCAGGTAGCCAAGATTTTTCAAATTTGGGGAACCCCAGACATAGACCTCTTTGCAAGTCCATGGAATGCCAAACTTCCCCGGTTCTGTTCCAGAACCCCGGCTCAGGGGGCTCAGGCCAGGGATGCTTTCCTCCTTTACTGGGGTCAAGACTTCCTGTATGCCTTTCCACCTGTTCCCCTAATTCCCAAAACCCTGTTCAAGCTTCAGAGAGACAGAGGTCGTATGATTCTCATAGCTCCACATTGGCCACAGCAAGTGTGGTACCCTCTGCTTCTACATCTCTCTCAAGCTCCCTCCCTGGAGTTAGGGTCTGCTCCAGATCTCTTGTCTCAGGAGAACAGAATGTTATGGCATACCAATCCCCAGTCTCTGCACCTCAGGGCTTGGTTGCTGAAGGCCTAGATCTTCATGATCTTAACCTTCCTCAGCAAGTAAAGGATATCCTTTATGCTTCCAGGAAGCCTTCCACAAGATGCTCTTATGCTTTCAAGTGGAAAAGGTTTACCATATGGTGTTCGCAGAAGGGTCTTAACCCCCTTGCAATACCTCTGGAATCATTACTGGAGTATTTCCTTCATTTATCCAAAGCAGGACTTAAAACTAACTCAGTAAGAGTCCATTTGAGTGCTATTGCAGCTTCTTTCAAGCCTCTAAATGGACAACCTATTTCCTCCTATCCTCTTATAGCAAGATTTATGAGAGGCCTTCTTCTAACTAAGCCTCCCATTAGGCCACCACCGGTGGCATGGGACTTAAACCTGGTTCTTGGTCAGCTCATGAAGCCACCTTTCGAACCCTTAGCTACTACCTCATTGAAATTCCTTTCTTGGAAGGTTATCTTTCTCATTGCAATCACATCAGCACGTCGCATCAGTGAGTTGCAGGCATTAGATACAATCCGATATCTAGGCATCACCCTAGATCAGCGATTAGATATGACAACCCACGTAAAGACCGTTACAAGATCAATATACCACAAGATACGAACCCTATGCCACCTCCGCCCATTACTTGATTTTTCAGACTATCGAACGATATTTCAAGCCCTAGTGATCCCACACCTAGACTTTGCGAACACCATCCTCCATGGCCTACCACAAGCAACCCTCAGCCCGCTTCGGCTGGCCATGAACTCAGCTGCCAGGGTTCTCACAGGTGTATCAAGATCGGAACATATAACTCCAGTAATGAAAAATTTACACTGGCTACCTCTACAAGCCCGAATTCAATACAAGGTACTAGTCATGACTTTCAAGGCACTGAAGAATCAATCTCCCACACCAATCAGCAAACTGATTAACAACATCCCCGACAACAGAATCAGAAGACCTGCACTACTGAACATGTTAACAGTCCCTAAGTTTACCACAAGGTGCACAAAGGCAACTACCAATAGAGCCTTTTCGATTTATGCTCCGACAGCCTGGAATGACCTTCCCACCTGTATTCGATCCATATTGAGCCTCACCATATTCAGAAAAGCAATAAAACACCATCTGTTTCAAATCCACTATCCTGAAACCAGTCCCGAAAAACACAAGTCGCACGCACTCACCCCCCACCTTAACTATCCCAACCCCCTAACCCAACATGAGAATGGTTAGTCGCTCCTCGCCCTATAGTTGTTATCCGGGTTCCCACTTGACCTAGCTATGCTCACCCGTAGATCTTAAGTATTAGTGTATATAGTTCTATGTAAATATTATGTATATATCGTGTAAATAGTTTCCCCAGTTATCCCCTTCATGATTGTCCCCCTGTTCTATGTAAGCACATTGTGATATTAATGCATTGTTGCACTGTTCAGTTCTAATGTAAACCGCACTGATTTTAATAGCGCGGTATATAAGAAATAAAAATAAATAAATAAACAAATAGTAGCTGATCCACCTTATACAAGGTTCCATCATGACAAGGTAGTCCTTAGGACTCATCCACGCTTTATGCCAGGGGTGGTCTCGCCTTTTCATCTAAACCAAGCGGTCTACCTACCTGTGTTCTTTCCAAGGCCTCATGCATCAAATGCAGAAAGAAAACTTCATACTTTGGACTGTAAAAGAGCTTTAGCCTTTTACTTACAAAGAACACAGCAACATAGAAAGTCCTCTCAACTCTTTGTTGCTTTTGATCCTTCTCATTTGGGACTTCCAGTCTCCAAGAGAACACTATCTAACTGGATTGCTCAGTGTATATCCTTTACCTAGCCGAGTAAGAATCTTCCTCTGGAGGGCCATGTCACAGCTCACAATGTGAGAGCCATGGCAGCTTCAATGGCTCATCTGCACTCTGTGTCTATTGACATCTGTCAAGCAGCCACCTGGGCCTCGGTTCATACCTTCACAGCCCATTACTGCTTGGACAAGGACTCCCACCGGGATGCCTTGTTTGGTCAGGCTGTTCTCCGACACCTGTTCCATACCTAATCAACTCCTACCCACCATCCCTGGTAGGATGCCAGAGATCCATGGGGGAAAGTGGAGCACTTCTCAGGGACGCACAACTTCTGGGGTCTCTCCCTGGCACCTAAAGCTAGGGAGTCTCCATATGTGATGACTACATTCCTGCTTGTTCCTGGAGATAGCATAGTTACTCACCTGTAACAGGTGATCTCCGGGAACAGCAGGAATTTAGTCCTCACAACCCACCCACCTCCCCTAGGAGTTGTATCTCTCTATCTCTTTCCCTATCCCTCTCTTTGTCTCAGCTTTAAAACTCAACTGGAGAGAGGCAGTTGGGAAAGGCGGGAAGGCAGCACGCAGGCGCTGTGGGATGCTCCCAAAAGCTTTCTAATTGGATGCTGGGGAGCATTCCCGCGCAGGCTCTGTCGGTACCGACGATACCCATATGTGAGGGCTAATTTCCTGCCTTTTCCCGGAGATCACCTGTTACAGGTGAGTAACTATGCTTTCTCCTTCCTTCCCCTGCTTTGAAATCTTGTCTCTTATTCCCCCTTCTCTGCAGATGCTACCAGCTGGAGGGACGGCGGGGTCGGGCGGAGCCTGAACCCGACGGAAGGCGAGGGCCGGGAACCACTACCGGAGGACACACCGGGGGGGCCCTCCCACGGGAACCAGGCAGTACCCAGAGCTGGGATGGGTCTGCCACAGCCCGTGCCAGCACAGTTCCCACCCTACCGGGGGATGATGCCACCCTTCGTAAGTAAAGGCTTGAGAGCAGAGGGACCAGCAAAACAAAATTAGGGCACTGATTCTCCAGCTAACTATAGAGCTCAGTAGTGTTGTCTTTGACGATAGTCGGAGATGTACATGTGTTTGGTAACAGCTGTTTCTGTTTTTCTTTCAGATGTACCCCCCATATCTGCCGTTCCCACCTCCCTATGGCCCACAGGGACCTTACCGCTACCCAACTCCAGAGGTCCAGAAGTGAGTGGCCTGGGCAAAGTGAACTCTGAAGAATTGCAGCTGCAGGCTCATGGGGTGCTAGTATTATATGGATTAGTGCTGTTTAATGAGGAAGATTATGAAACCTTTTGGAGTGGAGGAGTAGCCTAATTTTAGAGCAGTGGGCTGAGAACCAGGGATGCCCAGTTCAAATCCCACTGCTGCTACTTGACCTTATGCAAGTCACTTAACCCTTCTTTCCTAATCATCCCTCCTGTCTAGTCCAGACGCGTGGGTTATGCCCATCCATCAGTAGATGGAGACTGAGAACAGCAAACTGAAACATTCTCCCTTAAAGTAATCTGGGCTTCTCTGCAGAGTCAGTATTTCTCAGTCTCCAGTAGGTAGATGAGCATAGCCTGTGCTGACTGGATCTAATTTAGTGCTGGGTTGCAGGTTTTGTTGTTTTTTTGCGGTGCAGAACCCCATGGATCTGTGTCCTCCCCTTCTCCCCTAGCCACTCAGGGATAGCAGGAAGTGGCTGCTCCCTCTTCTCCTCCTCAACTCTTGGGAGGGGGCCAGAGGTTGAGCAGCAGTAGTAGCACAGCAGAGCCTTGGGATTGGCCATCCTTAGGTGCCAGTGAAGGGGTGAGTTGGAGCAGGATTTTTCCTGGGCTGTAACGCACATGGCCAACTTGGAGCACATTTGATGAGTTGCCTGCATTAGCCGCCAGTCTCTGCTCTCCAAAATCTGCTTTTGTCGCAGCTGCATCAAGGAGAGCACGGCTGCCTCCGAGGCAGCTGCAGGAGGGTTGGCAGACTGCAATTGCATGACAAGAGAGGCCGGTGCACTTGCTGTTTTGATGGGAATGGCCTCCATTTTGAGGGCTGCTTCCTAATCATCCCTCCAGGCCAGTCCAGTATGAATGGGTTGTTTCTGCTTACCAGCAGCTGAGGACTGACTGACAGAATTCTGATGTTACCATACAAAAGAGGTCCCTCTTCAACTCCAGAATCCAGTCTTTCCAGTTCATCCTGCTAGACCAGTCTAGATAAGTGGGTTAAGTCCCCCTGCCAGCAGATGTTTGAGACAGAGATAAAACCTCCACAGACCTGATTGGTTGGGCTCTGGTAGGTATAGGCATACCCCTTGGGGTGCTCTTCAGTATTTTCTTTGTCTCCAGCAGATGATGGTGTTTGTTCAATCTCTCTTGAATTTTTATTAATTTCTTTTTCATTTTGCTTTACTGGATGTACCCAGAGCACACAAGAGGTGTACCTCTGGGTTTCCCAGAACCCCTATTCCCACACTGGGCATTGATCTATTCCTGAGGTGAGCTCCTGATCACGAGGATCAGTTGAGCTCCCTCCATTGGGGGATCCCCAGCTCCTAGCCATGAGGGTCTGCCTGCTGGATGGGGGACAAACCTTTCAGGATTTCACAGTCTGTTCCTTTAATTTAAGCTAGGCTGCTCTGTACCTCTGCTTCGCTGTTCGGCAACTGTAAGTGACAACCCCCCACCCCTTCAGATCTCCGGTCCTGGGCAGAACCGCCATTCCTTCAGTTCCTGGGCAGCTGCTGGCACTCCACTCCTCCCTGCTCGCTGTTCTCTCCAGGACCGCTGCGATCAGGCGTTTTTTTAAATTGTTAATTCTTTGCGATCTGAGTTTTACTTTCATGGAGAGTTTTGGACGGCGGCCATTTTCTGGCGGGAAGCCTTTCTCCTGACACCTGCATCCTCAGCATGCCCTCGGGTTTTTTTGCCTGGCTCCAATACTTCTGCCAGGACCAGCAATACATTTTAAAAGCAGCTGACAGGGCCAGCACTTGTTTTTTAAAAGCGGTCATGCCTTTCTCCTTGCAGAGATGTCTGATCTGCAGAAGGAGCTGAGAGATAGGCTGTGCTCTGCATGCTCCTCTCATCCAGGGGAATAGTCCAGGGCCCCCCCTGTCGCCCTTCCTCCTTTGGATGGGCTGCAGCTCTCTTCACCTGCAGAAGGATCACAAATTGCTCTGGTCCTGTTCCCGCAGCCTCCGTCTGCTTCCTCGCAACTTGAGCCTGTTTCTCATCCCTCAGATGTCCAGTACCTGACGCTCTTCTGCCAGGCATGGGCCCTGTGGCACTACGACGACTCAGATGTCCCCTCAGAGCATTTTTCTGCAACTGACAGGAGTACAACTGCTCCTGCCCTTCGCAAGCATACTCAAAAGGGCACAGACCTCAAGGGGGGACGCCCTCCTAAAGGGGGTTTCATGGATCTTAAGAGGGTTCGTTGGCCCCTGAAGAAGGCAGATCTTCAGATCGTGAGGATGGGGTGTATTCTCCGTCAGATGCCTCTGTGACTGGACAAGAAGACTCACAGGATATCCGGCTTTTTTGGAAGGGTGAATTACCCGCTTTAATAGTGCAGATTGTAGAGGCGTTACGCCTCGCTGACCCGCCCGAACTGCAGCAATCCCAGGTAGAGTCTCAGGCAGATCCCATTTTACAGGGCATACGTAAGCCTTCCAAAGCCTTTCCTTTCCTGGCAGAACTGCAGCAAATGGTGTCTCGGGAATGGGAAACCCCAGATACCTCTCTGTACAGCGTGCCGTCTGGGACCTCTCGTCTCCGGCAGAAATGGAGCGATGGCTCTCATATCCGAAGGTGGATGCATTAGTGATGGGAATTACCAAGCATACAACCATTCCAGTCGAAGGCAGGGCAGCACTTCAAGACCAACAAGACCGTAAAGTTGAGTGTCTTCTGAAGACAGCCTTCTCATCTTCGGCTCTATCGTTTCAAGCGACTGTTTGTAGGGGCCTAGCAGCCCATGTCTTGTTGCGGTGGTTTCAACGTCTGCCGGAAGATCCAGCCATGGGGCGTTTAGAATCCATCGCTGCGTTCTTGGCAGACACCACCTATGATCTGTTGGCATCTCTCCCCTCACTCAGTGGCAGCGGTGACGGTAGTTAGGAGATGGCTTTGGCTGCAACAGTGGGCAGCAGATGTCGCCTCCAAAATGCGCCTCTCAATGCTTCCCTTTAAGGGAAGGCTCCTCTTTAGCAAGGATCTCGATAAATTAGTGAAGGACCTAGGTGAGGTTAAACCTCTGCATTTGCTGGAGGGTAGGCCTTTAAGGCCTCTTCATGCCGACCATCTCGTTCTTATTCTCTAAGTTCTCAACGATCTTCTAGGTCCCGCGTTCCCCATAGATACCGCTCATATAAACCAATGCCCTCTGCGGCCCCTCCCGGTTGCTTTTGGCAGAGATCGCAGTCCTTTTGAGGAGCCTGGAAAGGCAGTGATTCCTATCCAGGTCTGGGAAAGTTATCTAGTACCACGCGCCCTTCCTGCTGATGGGACGGGCAGCCCACTCGAGACCTTGCTACCGGTAGGAGGCCGGTTGGCTGTGTTTTTTCTCGTCATTGGGTGCACATAACTTCTGATCAGTGGGTCCTCAACATAGTCTCTCTGGGTTTTTCTCTCGAATGCTGGTGGCCCATTCGCGACGCCTTCCTTGTCTCTCCAGGAGGGCTGCCCGGAAAGAGAATGGCCATTCGCACCACCATTACTTCTACTCAAAGTCATTGGAAAGAGGATTAGGCCGTTATTCTATCTATTTCGTGGTGCCCAAAAAAAGATGGCTCCTTTCGTCCCATTCTGGATCTCAAAGGAGTCAACCGCAGCCTTCGAGTGCCTTACTTCCGGATGGAGATGCTCCGCTCGGTCATCAAGGCGGTGTGCAAGGGAGAGTTTCTTGCTTCTCTCGATCTCTTAGAAGCATAATTTCACATTCCCATTCGGACTGAACACCAGCATTTCCTACGAGTCGCCATTCTCGGGCAGTATTTTCAGTTTCGGGCAATGCCATTTGGCCTCACCTCCGCCCCTCTGACTTTTTCCAAGGTAATGGTGGTGGTAGCGACGGCCATGCACAAGCAGGGCATCCAGGTGCACACTTACCTTGGCGATTGGCTTAATCAAGCAGATTCCTTTACCGAGGCCCGCAACACTGTATCCACAGTAGTCTCCTTCCTAGAGGATTTGGGCTGGGTGGTCAATCGTGCCAAGAGCTGCCTTCAGCCATCTCAGCAACTCGACTTTCTCGCAGCGCGATTCGACAACCGCCAGGGCCGAGTATTTCTAATGCAAGAGCGCTTCCCCAAACTTTCGTCCCAACTCTGTCTGTTCCTGCTTCAAGGACTCTCCTTGGGCTTGGGATTATCTTCAGGTCCTGGGAGCCATGGCAGCTACCATCGAGGTGGTCCCTTGGGCCAGGGCGCACATGCGCTGTCTCCAGAAGGCACTTCTCTCTAGATGGTCACCAGTGTTGGAGAATTATGACCCCCGGCTCCCGCTCCTACCGTCCATCAGACGCAGCCTTCCTTGGTGGCTGTCCCCATGCAATCTATTCAGAGGAGTACCCCGGAGACTCCACGCTGGATCTTAATGGCAACAGACGCCAGTCTATTCAGCTGGGGGGAGCTCACTGCCTGACTCTCACAGCGCAGCGGTGGACTATCAATCGTCTGGAGGCTTGGGTGGTCCACTTTGCCTTACGGGATTTTCTTCATCTCTTGCGGGATCAGGCAGTTCAAGTTCTTGCCAAAAATGTGACTACGGTGGCCTATCTCAACCACCAAGGGGGCACAAAATGCCCAGGAGTGTCAAAGGAAATGGCTCTCCTTTTCCCTTGGGCAGAAAGGCACTTACAGACCCTCTCTGCGCAGCATATCGCGGGGACGATCAATGTAAAGGCCGACTTTCTCAGCTGACATGCTCTCGATCCCAGGGAATGGGAACTCGCTCAGGAAGCCTTTCAGGAAAATAGTTCAAAGGTGGGGTCGGCCGGCGATGGATCTCTTGGTGTCGGCATTGAATGCAAGGTGCCGGTCGTCTTCAGTCGCTGCAGAGAGCATGGGTCACAGGGATTAGATGCCCTAGAACAACCATGGCTGAAGCAAGTCCTCCACATGTTCCCAACTTGGGCCATGATTGGAAAAGTTCTCCACTGGATCGCGGTGCACCAGGGACTGGTGATTCTAGTGGGTCCAAACTGGCCTCGAAGACCCTGGTATGCAGATCTCGTGAGGTTGTCTCGGGCAGTTCCTCTGCGACTGGAAGTTCCTTTGGGCCTTCTACTGTACATCAAGGTCCGATCACCATGGAAAACACCACTCCCTACTCGCTTACGGCTTGGCTCTTGAATGCTGCAGGCTGACCCACAAAGGTTACTCTTGCAGAGTTGTTGCCACTGCTCAAAGCTCGACGGCCTTCATCTCTAGCGTATGCTCGCGTGTGGCGCGTTTGAGTCATGGTGGTTTGCGGCGCTAGGTCTCCCCATGGTGCACCGGGATCCCAGAGGTTCTCGCCTTTCTACAGGAGGTTCTTGATAAGGGTCTAGCCCTTGTAACCCTTCGGGTACAGGTTTCGGCCCTAACATGCTTCCGAGGGCCGGTCCGCAGGTGCTCTCTTGCGTCGCACACGGATGTGGTACGGTTTCTCAAGGGTGATAGAGTACTGCGCCCACCAGTCCGTTCAGTGGTGCCTTCCTGGGATCTCGCTCTGGTTCTTAAGGCTCATATGAGCCGACCTTTTGAACCTCTCAAAGTGGTCTCTCTGCGGGACTTAACGCTTAAGACAGTTTTCTTGGTGGCAGTGTCGGCTCGCTGGATCTCTGAATTGCAAGCCTTTTCTTGTCGGGACCCCTACCCCTCTTTCTCTGCGCCGTTCCCTCTTTCTCTGCGCCGTTCCCTCTTTCTCCGCGCCGTTCCCTCTGAATCAACCTCTCCTGCCTGCCTTTTCTAAAGAGCAATGTTCAGGGCAGCATAAGAATCTTCGAGTAGTGGATCTCAAGAGAATTCTCTGCCACTATTTGAAGGTGACCAATTCGTTTCATCAGTCCGATCATCTTTGTACTTTTTGCGGGCCCTCGGAGGGGTCTCACGGCCTCTAAATCCACTATTGCTAGGTGGCTCCGACAGACCATTGAGGCGGTCTATATCGGTCAAGGTAAGCCGGTGCCTGCTGGTCTCCGGGCGCACTCCACTCGAGCTCAGGCAACTTCTTGGGCTGAACGCTCTCAAGTTGCTCGGCAACCTGGTCTTCCTTGTCCACGGTCGTTCGGCATTATCAGCTTGACATCCAGGTGCGAGAGGAAGTCAGTTTGGAGCCGGGGTGCTTTCAGCGGCTCTCTGCCCACCCTGAAGGTAGTTAGCTTGGGTACTTCCCGCTTGTCTGGACTGGTCTAGCAGGATGAACTGGAAGGAGAAATTTTACTTACCGTTAATTTCCTTTCCTGGAATCCTGCTAGACCAGTCCAGGACCCACCCGGTTGTCAGTTGGAGTGGTGACTGTGCAATGGAGCCGACGCTCATCTTTCAGGCAGTGCCTCAGTAGCTGTCTTTAGTACCCTTTGATGTCCTAGAGGCGCTTGATTCAGGTCTTCTGTCCCTTTATATAGTTGAGCATGTCTTCACACATGTACTTAGTTGGCCTTTGTTAGCTAGATTCAATAGTGACATTTGTTGCTTGTCAGAATATACTGAAGAGGACCCTTAGGGGCATGCCTATACCTACCAGAGCCCAACCAGTCAGGTCTCTGGAAGTTTTTTCTCTGTCTCCAACATCTGCTGGCAGGGGGACTTTACCCGCTTGTCTGGACTGGTCTAGCAGGATTCCAGGAAAGGAAATTAATGGTAAGTGAAATTTCTTCTTGAATCTTCACCAGCTGAGTGAAGACCTTTTCCATAGTGGACACCACTGAAAGGACGATTTTCTTAAAATTAACAGAAAAAAAAGACTTGCTCAAGGGTTAGTGAGTCTGGGGTCAATGGGTTTGCTTACTGTTGCTGGGGTTCTTCACCTTATTGCAGATCTGTGTAGGTGAGTGAGGGCTGGCAGTGCTGCTGGGTCTGCCTGGCTCTGGCAGAGACGCAGGATTGCCCAATGTAAATTACATGGGTGCCCCACGTCCCTCCCCCCCACTCCAGTCCCCCCCCCACTCTACTCCCCAGTGAGATAATCTAGTTTGTGTTAGCAACAGTTTGCTGGACTTTCCCTATGCTCCATCTCTGTTTGCTGTATTTGGTAGTATCTTTAAAAGAGGAATTAAAAAAAAAAATGGCAAGGTACAATCGTGGCTGCTCTTCAGCGGGTCTTTGTGCCTTTCTTTGGTGAGTGTTTTTGGATGTGTGCAGATTGTCGGGGTTGCGGCCGGTAAGTTCCTCCCCCCTTGCTTGAGGCGGTCTCTTCACATCGCACATGGTTCCTCCGGTGGCATGCACAGTCTTGGTCGTCTTCTCGTGCTAGTGCCGTCAGCCGTGTCTTGCCTCCCGCATAGTTTTTGAGCTTCTCCATGGGTCGATACAGTTTTTTGGGGACAATCATAGCGCACAGTCATGCCCATGGACACGGAGAGGAATGCAGATGATTCGGCAGATTTTGTGGAGGCCATGGTTTTGGCAGGAACCAGGGCCATTTCCAGTCAGTCAGCCATTTCCTTGACGAACACAGGGAAGCAAGGGAAAAGGAAGGCCAAGAAATGGGATTTAGAGTTCAGTGCCTCAGGCAGTGGCTGAACATATCCAGAGGTATTAGAGCCAGTGTTTTCACCTGATTTTATTTTATCCCTGCATAAAGCATACTGCCTAAAACAGAAGCAAACTGGAGCTGCACTGGCCAAAACCTCTAGGTCTGACCTTGGATACCCTGCAGGAGGGTGACCCTGAAGATAGGGCACCTCCCAGTTAAAAAGGCTAGAGAGGATCCTGATGTCTGGCTGCGTCAGGACTCTCTGCCATACCAGACCTCTTGAGGAGTTTGTGGCGGGGCCCTCGGATATCTGGAAGAGGGTGAAATTCCTTCGGGAGAGGATCCAAACGTTTTTCGAAAGATCTTCGGAACAATCGGCCCTCATTAAACATTCTTTGGTGGCACTGAATATTGTGCCCCCAGCTGCCACAGTGGAGGAGCCCCTGGAAGACCCTTTGCTACAAGGTTTCATGGGGGCTCAGGTTTGTTTTCCAGTGCATAGGGTAGTCAGGAAGATGATTTGATTCGGAATGGTTATTTCCCAAAGCTATGCTGCAGGGCGAGGGACTGCTTATACCCTATCCTGCAGGATGAACGGGACCTCTGAATGCCAAACGTGGATGCCTTGGTTTCGGTGGTGACCAAGAAAACCACCATTCCGGTAGACAGCGGGGCTGCTCTCAAGTATCTCCAGGAATGTAAGCTAGAGTCCCTTCTTAAACAAGCCTTTGATACTAGAGCCTTGACTCTGCAGGCTGCTATCTGTGGGGGCCTATGTTTCAAGGGCTTCTATCTGCTGGATTCAAGGATTAGTGAGGCACTGGATAAGTTGGTCAAGAACCTGGATGATTCAAAGTGAGGCCGCTTGCCAGAGGATTGCCCGAAAGGCCTGAAACAGGGAGAAGGGGGTTCCTCAACGGGGTCAGCCTAGGGATTTCTGGAGGTTCTAGGCCAACCATTTCGCTCCATAACAAAGGGGGCATTACAGAGCCAGGGGGCAGCCCTTTTGGGGCTACAAGGGTTCCAGTTGGGGTTCATACTTAGCCCCGCAGGTCCCTGCCAAGAAGCCTCAATGATGCCAGGACGGCTCCAGCAGAAAGGATAGCAATCAGTGGTCTGTTACAACAGTTTTTTATTCTGTCTGGGCCATTATCGCAATGGACCAATGGGTTTTAGAGATAATATGGGAGGGGTACACACTGGAGTTTGCCCAACCTCTGTCCGCCTTCATCCATTCACATTGTAAGGCCCTGGAGAAGGTGAGAGCAGTCCAGGAAATGCTGGAGTGGCTATTACACCTGGAGGCAGTGGTCTTGGCACCCTGAGACCCAGTGCGGGTTAGGTCGATATGTCATCTATTTTGTGGTACCCAAGAAAGAGGGTTCCTTTCAGCCCATTCTCGATCTCAAACATGTGAACCATGTCCTGGGGGTGCCTCATTTCCAGATGGAAACCTTGCGTTCTGTCATCTTGGCTGTGTGACAGGGCAAGTTTCTGCCCGCTATAGATCTCAAGGAAGCCTATTTGCATATTCCTATAAGGCTGGAACATCAACGCTTTCTGTGATTTGCCATGTCTATAGGCCATTTTCAGTTCTGGGCCCCACCCTTTGGCCCAGTGATCGCTTCCCTTGCACCTTTACCAAAGTTGTGATAGTGGTGGCAGTGGCCTCGCAATGAGAGGGCATTCTGATGTATTCCTATCTGGGCGATTTGGCTTATCAGGGTGAAATCCACAGCCAAGAGTCTGTCTGCCACGCAGCAGGTGGTGGAATTCCTTAAGAGGCTGGACTGGGTGGTCAACCTGTCCAGAAACTGGTCTACCTGGGCACAATGTTTGATACACGGACAGGCATAGTGTTGTTTCTGGAAGACAGAGTACAGAAAATTCAGGGGCAGGTGCAGAGGTTCCTGTATATGAAGGCACCGACGGCATGGTACTATCTCCAGTTGCTAGGTTCAACTGTGGCAACTCTGGACTGGGTTCCCTGGGCCAGAGCTCATATGAGATCACTGTAGCAGGCATTGCTCTCGTGCTGGTCTCCCCAGCACAATCCTTTGTCTTAGAGGTTGGAGTGTCCTGAAGAGGTGAGGAGTAGTCTGGCCTGGTGGATGCAGGTAGAGTACCTTGCAGCCAGTATTCTGTTAGAGTATCTGGGAGCCCATTTTCAGACAGAAGAAGACTGGGTGTCCTTGCCATTGGACCAGATGCGCACCCTGCAGGAGCAAATATGGAAATTTCTCCAGACACATGTGCTAACTGTATGGCATTATCTGCAAGAATAGGGTTCCATGGTGGCATCCATCGAGCTAGTCTTTCGGGCTCGGGCTCAGGCCCACATGAGACCGCTACAGAGGTGGTTGTTGCTGAGGTGGTCGGCACAGCTCCATCCACTTTTCGCATGCACTGCCTTGCTGAAGAAAGTGCGGTGATCCCTTCGGTGGTGGCTACAGCCAGACACTCTCTTAGCAGGCATGCCCCTGGAGATGCGACAATGGATCCCATTAATGTCAGGTGCCAGTCTGTCAGGGTGGGGGAGCACATTGCGAGATCCAGGTTGCTCAGGGTTTCTGGTCTCCACAGGAGTGCATGGTTGATCAACCAATTGGAGTTAGGGGTGGTGTACCTGGTGCTGCAGGAGTTTCAGGCAATAGTATAGGGCAAAGTGGTCAGTGTTCTCAGACAATGCCATGGCGAAGGCTTATATCATTCGTCAAGAAGGGACGAGCAGCGTAAACCTGGAAGACAAGGCTGATCCGTTGTTGACCTGGACGGACGAGAACCTGCAGGTACTTTCCATGGTGCACGTTTCCAGCAAGGAAAATGTGGCAGCAGACTACCTCAGCTGGATTCGTCTGGACCCCAGAGTGGACACGCAACAGTGCAGTCTTTGCTTGATTAGTGGATCGTGGGGGCAGCTGATCATGGATCTGATGGCAACTTTCGAGTCAGCAAAGGTGACTCTGTTTTTCAGCAGGAGGGGAGCGTGCACGTTGGAGGAGCTCGATGTGCTCATGCAGCATTGGCCCACAGACAGGCTACTTTGTGTTTCCTCCCTGGTCGTTCATAGGTCGGGTGGTGCAAAGGATGGAGGTGCATCAGGGCCCGGTACTTCTGATTGCTCCCGACTAGCCACGACAACCATGATATGCTGATCTACTGTGGTTGGTGTTCGACCACACTTGGTGCCTGCTCGGGCCAATCTGCTTTTGCAGGATCCAATCCTGATGCCTCAGGTGGATCAATTCTCACAGCCTGGTTCTTGAAAGGACTCAGCTCCACTTCCTCAACTATTTGGCCTCTGTGATATAGACTCTGTTGAAGGCCTGTAGGCGCAGCACTTCCCTCGCCTATATATGGGTGTGGACGATCTTTGAAGGCTGGTGCAAAGAGTGCAGTTGCCAGCCTCTCTCAGCCTCTATGCTGGATTGAAGGCCCATTCTATGCACAGTAGTGCCTCTAGACATTTGAAGAGCACTGGCATGGTCATCCCTGTCCACGTTTGTGCAGTACTATCGCTTGGACATGCAAACAGCAGCAGGCCAGTTCGGGGCAAGGATCTTTACGGCTGCCCTGGCCACCCGCCCGAGCTTTGGTACTTCTCATTTGTCTGGACTGATCAAGCAGCAGCACTCGAAGGGGAAATTTTACTTAGTGTTAATTTCCTTTACTGGTACATTGCTAGACCAGAACCTGCCCTAGTGGCATTCAGGTTCTACACTGCTGTTCCAGAACGGGAGCATGTGATGGTCCTTCCTTCTCTGCCCTGTTCTTGCAGCTCACTTGAGCTAGTTTGTATATATTTCCCTTATTCACAGACCTGTACAAGACCTATACAATGGAGTAAGGGGGCCCCTTTGAGACTCGCTTATATAGGCACCGTTCTGCTGCTTTCTACAGAGATACCCAGCACAGCTTGGGGCACCCTCCAGTAAGGTGACAGCGGTGATGTCACAAAACTGATCTAGTTTTCTCTCACATCTGATGGTTGGGGCACTTAACCCATTTGTCTGGACTGGTCTAGCAGTGCTCAAGGAAAGGAAATTAACAGTAAGTAAAATTTCCCCTTATGCATCTCAACGATTGCTTTATATTGTCATAGGTTTCCTTCATATGGACTGCATGATCAACTGGAATTGATGGCAAAATATTGCCATTATGCAGCAAAACAACTTTCTCATCTTCAATGAATCAATAAACAGTCTCCACTCACCTGGATGATGAATGATGTTGAGGGCTGCTGTCAGACCATCGATGTTAAGGCTATACGATCACTTTCCATGAAGAAGAATGTAACAAGGTCTTTTGACGTTCATGGAACATGGAAACCCTGACATCACCTGACAGGAGATTCCACTGCTGCAGTCTGGAGCTCAACAGCTCTGCCTTACTCTTAGTTAGTTCCAAATCCTGACGAGCATTCAGTTCACTGTGTGTTATGAGGTGTGGTTCAGAGGAGGAGGATGGGAGAAAATCTGGGGTATGTGACATTGATGGTTTGGGATCAGAACTTTCATCCCCTTCTTCCTCATCTGACTCGAGAGTGATTCTGGAGCATCAAGAACTGATAGCCCTTCTCCATAGGGTATTAGATGTGTAGCTGATGGAATGTTTGGATACCGCACAGTCCACTTTTTCTTTTTCGACAAACCTTTCCTAACAGGAGGCACCATGCAGAAGTAACAATCGCTGATATGATCTATCGACTGTCCAAATTATTGGCACTGCAAAAGGCATGGATGTCCTTTTTTCTAGTCGACCACTGGCAAAGATTTGTTGCACTTATGTTGCAGCTCTTGTCCTGATCTCCAATTTTTCAGTCAAAGTAAAGGTGGTAGGCTTTCTTAATCAAAGTGGTTATACTGCGTTTCTGTGATACAAAAGTCACTTCACCACATATGTAGCAAACGTGATCTGTATTCAAAGAATTATGAGGCATGTCTCATTTAGGCTAAACAAAAAAATCAAACACTGAGAAGACTGATCTACTAACATGACATCTTCTTTTTAAAAACTTTGCGCCATTTGTTCTGAAGAGTGATGTAGTAAGCTGAGTTAGGATTGCATCATCTGACTTCTAGAAATAACATGATGTAAGTCATATCATGTTTGATGCAATAGCACCTTCAAATTGCATCATTCATTAATTGTTTTGCCTGACAAGCAAGTATCGTTCAAACAAAAACATAGATTTATCACAAATCCAGTCAAAGATGTGCATGTATTTTAGTAATTTATAGTTTAAATTGAGATTGCTTCCCATTATAACTCACATATCCTTAGCACCTCTGAAGCCGAAGTCATATGTAATGAACTAGTAGTATAAACAGGAAACTAGAGCCAGTAAAAAACTTTTAAGCATCATTTTTGTTTTTAGCGACTCAGACTTGGTAAAGTGTGATTAAATTTATTTATTAAGCATGGCCTTAGTATGCAAATCTCGAGCATCTGGTAGTGGAGCCTTTCCTTCTCCCTCTGGAAGAGGATCTTCTGACACATGGTCCTGTCCAGATGTATATAAGATATGCCATACTGGGTCAGACCAAGGTCCATCAAGCCCAGTATTCTGTTTCCAACAGTGGCCAATCTAGGTCATATGTACCTAGCAGTTTCCCCAAGGGACATAGGTTCCACAATGCTTGTATTGGTTCAAGCATTGATATCCTGGGTCCCTTCTTAATAATGGTTTATGGACCTTTCCTCCAGGAACTTGTCCAAACCTTTTTTAAACCCAGCTACACTAACAACCTTTACTACATCCTCTGGTAACAAATTCCAGAGTTTGATTACACGTTGAGTGAAAAAGTATTTTCTTTTATTAGTTTTAAATAGTTTACCCTGTAGCTTCATTGCATGTCCCCTAGTCTTTCTATATTCTGATAAGGTAAACAATCGATCTACGTTTACCCGTTCCACTCCGTTCATTAATTTATAGACTTCTATCATATCTCCCCTCAGCCGTCTCTTTTCCAGGTTAAAGAGCCCTAACCTTTTTAGCCTTTTTTCATAGGAGTATCCTTCCATCCTCTTTACCATTTTGGTGGCTCTTCTCTGAACCTTTTCTAAAATCGCTATATCCTTTTTAAGATACGGTGACCAGAATTGCACACAATATTCAAGGTGCGGTCTCACCATGGAACGATATAGAGGCATTATAATATCTTTTGTTTTATTTTCCATTCCTTTCCTTATCATACCTAGCAGTCTATTTGCTCTCTTGGCCGCTGCTGCATACTGGGCCGAGGGTTTTAACATGGTATCCACAATGACGCCTAAATCTCTTTCCTGGGTGGTGGTTCCTAATGTGGAACCTTGCATCGTGTAACCATAGATAAGATCGATTCTTGCTTATGTTCTGGCTCTTGAGAGGTTGCATTTGAGGCGTAGGGGTTATTGCCCTCAGGTGGTTCATATCTTATTTCTGGCTCGGAAGTTCTCCATGTCTTTGGTCTATGTGCGTGTTTGACACATTTTTGAGGCTTGTTGTTGAGAGAAGGGAGTGCAGCCTCTAGGGGCCTCCTTTCCGCAGATTCTGGCCGTTTTGTAGACTGACCTTGGTAAAGGTTTGGCCATAAATTTCTTGAAGGGTGCAGGCTGTGGCTCTGGCTTGTTTCTGGGGCGGTGTGCAGGATGGAGTCTCTTGCCTCTCATAGAGACATTGTCTGTTTTTTCTTCGGGTTGGGGGAGGGAGCACTTCAAACTGCCTTGTCAGATTGTTCCATCATGGGATCTTAATTTGGTTCTCTCTGCCTTCACAGCACTTCCGTTTGAGCTTCTTTTGGGGGCTTCCTTGAAGGATTTGATGCTGAAAATGGTGTTATTGGTAGCCATTTGCTCAGCGCACCATGTTTTGGAGTTGCAGGCTTGGTTGTGTAGGGAGCCCTATTTGGTGTTGAAGTTGAAGTTGTGCTTCGTTAGTCTGTCCATTCCTTTTTGCCAAAGGTGGTTTCTGCATTTCACTTGAACCAGGTTGTGGCCTTACTGGCCTTTGCTGGTTCCCTAGGGTCAGCTGAGTCCAGAGTCCGCATTTATTGAATGTCCACAGATTGCTTAAGTGGTACTTGAAGGTGACTGAGATGTTTAGGCGTTCAGAGCGCCTCTTTGTGATGTTTGATGGGCCTAGTAAGGGCGAGACAGCTTCTAAGATGACCATTTGCTGCAGGATCTGGGGAGTCATTTCTGCATATTTGCTAAAAGGGCGCACTGTACTAGAGCTCAGGCTTCTTGGACAGAATTCAGTCTTGTACCACTTCTGGGTATTTACAGGGTGGTGATGTGGTTGTCATTTCATCTGTTTGCATGTCATTACAGACTGGATGTGCTGGTCCATCAGTATGTGAATTTTTGGGGCCTCTGATGCTGCAGGACAGCGTCTTGGTACCCACCCCACAGTAGTACTGCTTTGTTACCCACGCATCTGGACTGAACTGGAGGGACAATTAAGAACATAAGATATGCCATACTGGGTCAGACCAAGGTCCATCAAGCCCAGTATCCTGTCTCCGACAGTGGCCAATCTAGGTCATACATACCTAGCAGTTTCCCCAAAAAGAAGGTGAACTTGCTTGCTAATTTTCTTTCTTGGAATCTCTCCAGTTCAGTCCAGAACCCATCTGGGACTTGGCTGCTATCTTCTGATCTTGTCTGCTCTAAAAGGAGGTTATTGCAGGAGCAGGTGAATTCATGCCAACTGCTTTGGCTGGGACTCCCATTGGTTTTCTGTTGATTCTGGGAGTTCCGCTGTGTTGCTGCAACTTTCTTTTTTCTCCTCAGTTGCAGATCTTGCGTCCTTGGGGAGGCATATTATGGTTATAGCATTAAAATAAGTGTTTGCAGGGATGTTGGAGAATGGGGGCTTCTTTTTTGGGACTCCTTTCCTCTTCTTTGTGAGGTTCATACTGGCTCTGCAGAGGAGCACAGGCTACTTAAGGGAGAAAGTTTCAGTTTGGTGTTCAGTCTCAATCTTTTGGTGGATGGGCATAACCCACGCATCTGGATCGGACTTGAGGGACTCCAGGAAAAAAATAGCAGGTAAGATCTAATTTAACCTTGCTTCAGGTACAAATATAGGTTATAAGCCTTCTGAGGATAGGAAAATACATACCATACTTTAATGTAGCTCATCTTCATACTCTGAAAAATACGTGAGCTAAATCCATTTCCTTTGCTAGAGTGGAGGAGTAGCCTAATGGTTAGAGAACTGACTTGGTAACCAAGAGACCAGAGTTTGATTCCCACTAGTACTCCTTGTGGCCTTGGGCAAGTCACTTAACCCTCCATTGTCTTGGAAGAAAGGCCTGGCAATCTACTTCCGATCACACTGGCAAGAAAATCCAGGAGCTGCTGGGTTGCCAGGAGTCAGTATTGGCTTGAAGACACACACACACTCACACTCACTTTCTCACACACACATATTCACACATTTTTCAGTGATTTATCAAGATTACATGAAAATGGTTAGAAATCCAGTGACTTGATTTTTCCTGGCATACTTGCAGAGGATGTAGCTGACTTTGTGCATGTCTCTTAAGTTTATAACTGATTTCATCTCTTCTTTCAACAGCCGGTTCCCCCGGCTTGCAGGGTCTCGGCCCTCCCAAGGTCTTATGCGCCCGCTAGAAGCAGTCAGCCGGCCTTCTATCCTCAAGCAGGATGACTTGAAAGAGTTTGATGAACTGGACCAGGAGATGGATGATGGCTGGGCAGGTATAACAGTGAACACCCCCTATCCCTGCAGAAGAGGAAACCTAGTCTCATTCACATGTCAAATAGTGCAGAATTGCTGCTGCTATGACAAGGTTATCCCCTGTTTTTTCTCTGCCAGGTGCCCACGAAGAAGTGGATTACACAGAAAAGCTGAAGTTCAGCGATGAAGAGGATGGGAAGGACTCTGACTCAGAGATGACACAGAGCAGGTTAGACTAGCGCTAGTTTTGGCTTGTTTTGCTTGCAAGGAGAGAAAAAAAAGACAAGCTCTATATGGACAAGCAAGGTTTTCTTATCCTGCTAGAACAGTCAGACAAGTAGCGATGATGGAGACGAGAAAAACTAGAACTTATCATCCCTCCAGTCCAGTATCGCACCTCAGGGTAGTGCACCTCTTCCAGAAGCTTGAAGACTGAGCATGTCACAACATTGATGACGACAGGATACTTAGGCAGCTGGCACCACCTTCAGCCCCTAGTAAGCTCAGTCTCCAAGCAGCTGGAGCAGGTGATTCCTGAGTCAGGACTCACTGAAGGGGCAACTAGGAAGACTTTTCCTTTAATTTTTCTTTATTTCTTTTTTAATTTTTTCTTTGGGCATTGGCTCTGTGGTGGTTAAGCCTCCTCCCTCCCCTTCCTTACTGCTTCTGGGAGTACTGTGCAAGGTGAGCTGATTGAGATAAAACACAAAAAAAAAAAAAGACGGAGGCAAGTTGCTCAGAGGACTGAGGGAGCTGCCGGACAGTGAGCATTGAGACAAGCACTGCTACCGAACCCCTATTGCGGGTGAGGAGTGGTGTTACCGGAGGGAGGACGGCAGGCACCAGGGAAAGGCATGTGCAGGCAGGTTTTTGCTCCCCACTTCTGCCAAAGCTGCAGATCGGTTGAGCACGAGGAGTAGCAGCGGTCTTAACAGCACAGGACACTAACGGCAACGGGAACCGGAGGAAAGTGTGAGTACCACTGGGGGAGGGGGCCGCTGGAGATACATGCGAATTGGATTGCAGCACGGCAAGCCATGTGGCAGCTGGCTGTGCAAGGTGGAGTCTGTTAGGAGTGTCATTTTGTTTGAGCAGCAAAGGATCTTAGCGGCGATTTTTTTTTTTGGTTCCTGCAGTTTTTGTTTTACCTTTTAGCTTCTGTTTTCAGGCTTGCCTTTAGTGCAAGAACAAAAAGGGAATTTGCTGGGTAGTGAGTGCCACCAAACAAAAAAAAAAAAAAGTACAGCTTCAGCAATAGCTATAGTAGGGGGATCGGCATTACCCCCTCCCCCAAGATTCTGGGGAGCCATGCCCACTAGGCCACAGTGAGAGGCATGTGGAGAATGGGGATCTGCAGAGGTTGCGTGGCAGACATGCGTGGCAGAGAGATGACGGCTGAGAAGACCATGCTGGAGGATGCGGGTGCTCTCGAGGCACCTGGGTCCCAGATTCTGGGTCCCTCGCCGCAGAGAAGAGGGGGGGCTCAGTTTGTCTCCGCTAAAAAGTTGTCAGCAGGACTTGGACTCTCCCAGCTCTTCTTCCTCGCAGATGCAGAGAGGGGGGGGTTCCAGGGGATTTTTCCCCGAGTTTGTGGTGTTGCTTCATAAGGCGTTCTTCCTCAAGCAACAGGCTGAGGGCAAGGGGCATAATGCCAAGAAGAGTGGGGTTCCGGAGGACACGCTGTGTGCTGAGCCGGACCCAATACAACCCTGTGCCAAGAGACGCCTCGAGGGGGAGGCAGCAGATGAGGCAGGGGTCTGTTTCCTCAGAGGGATAGCTGGAGCCCGGTTTGGAGCTGGAGGAACTCGAAGAAGGAAAGATCCTGCAGGAGGACGAGTCCCGTATTGTTAGTGCCCCCAATGCCTTTTTCTGGTACGATGGCACCCAGCCCTGTTCTTTCATTGGACCAGACGCAAGCTCCACCCCCTAGATCAACAGATGCTATCCTTGGAGAGGACTAGCGGCTTTGGTTCCTCTAACACAGACAGCCCCAGGATTGCAGCCGGGAGCATTGACATCGATGACTTCATCCTCTCTGGTGCAATCTCCTACATCGGTCTTGCACTCGGCACCGATGCACTCTGCACTGAGAACAAAGCTGTCTGTACAGACAACCGGCATCGGTCACAGAAATTCCCTGGTCGACACCAGGCTTACCTTCTGGAGCCATCGAAGAGCATTGACACCGCTCATGTCATAGACATCGATATTCACTGGTATCGGATCCGGATTCATCAGATTCCAATCACCGATCCTTCGATTCCGATGTGCTGCATAAAAAGCGGCAAAAACCATGCCTTGATTCTTCCAGGAAGGTAATTGAGGAATTTTGATTCATTCGCCCAGCCCTTCTTTCAGACATTCATGCTATCCAACTGGATAAATTCTTATATCCTTTATATGGGGATGTTCCTGAAGGAGCCAAACAAAGACTGGGAAGGATTCCTACTGGAAGAAAAGCGTCCTGCCTTCCAAGCTGTTTTAGCACACAGCCAAAATGTCTCTAAATTTGTTAATAGGGCAGCATTTGATACCTTTTGAATCATTCATTCGAGCCTCTTCTATTGCTATAGGTGCAAAGAGACTGGCTTGGCTCCAGGCTTCAGAACAATGGGTCCAAAATAAATTGGGCATTATCCCCTGCGCTGGGGAGAATCATTTTGGGAAGAAATGGAGGGATAAGTTTGGAGAGCTCGAAACTGATGACATGATCCTTAAGAGACTCTCTAAAAAGACTGCTGACCCTTCTAAGAAGATGACAGAACCTAAAAAAACCCTCTACCCTAAGAAAAGAAGGTTCTACCTTCATATTCCCAACCAGCCTGTCAGACCCAACAGAAACAGGGTCCAAAGCAGGCAAAAAAGCCCAGGTCAGCCAAGCCACAGCCCTCCTCCCAAGTACCAACTACACCTAGTTTTTGACTCCCACAAAGGGAAAGTGTCCATTGTTCTTTTGTGATGGAATACCACTGTTGTGCAAAACTTGGATGGTAGAGTGTTCCTCTATGTGCAGGAGAAGACTGGCTGTGCTCCCACATAGGAGAGCTGGTCAGGAAGGCGGGAAGGCAGCGCGCATGTGCAGTGGGAGGCCCCAAAAGCTTTTCATTTGAAAAGCTGGGGAGCTTTCCCGCGCAGGCTCCGTCGGTACCGACGTACCCATATGTGATGACTAATTCCTGCTGTTCCCAGAGATCACCTGTTACAGGTAAGTAACTGCTTTCCCAAGGAGCCATAGAAGCAGTTCCCCCAAACCAACTCCTCCTATTTCCTCGTTCCAAAGAAGTCAAGGTCATTCCCTTCTCCCTCAAAATGGAAGATGTTTATGTTTATGTTTTATTTCACTTGATAAAAACCGCCTTTCAGGGTAGGCAAAGCGGTGTACAATAAAACCAAAATTAAAAGAAGGCCGAAGCCAATGAAATGGAGTGGAAATACAAATTCTTAATAGGAAAGCAAGACAGGAGAGACAGGACCAAAACACAACAAAGAACAAATACGAGGAAAACAGAGGATAGGGCAAGAGGGATTACACGAAAGGAGAGGGAACATCAAATGCCAGGGAAAAGAGGTGAGTTTTTAGGTTCTGTTTGAAGGGTTGGCCATCGAGCTGGTGCCCCCAGCCCAGGTAGGGCAATGTTTTTACTCCCAGTACTTCCTCATCTCCAAGAAGATGAGGGGAGGGGGGTGTTTCTGGCCCATCCTGGACCTCAAGGACCCAACTGCTTTCTGGTTTGAGAAGTTGTTTTCCCTGGGTATGTTCTCATATCTCCTAAAGGGCAATTGACTATGCTCTTTGGAGCTGAAGGATGTGTACACGGACATCCCAATCCATCCACATCACAGGAAGTATCAGGTGCTGCCTTTCGGGCTGGCGTTGGCCCACAGTCTTCAAGTGCCTAGTAGTCATCGCCACTTATCTCAGGACCCTGGGGGTCTTTCTTCCCCTACTTAGATGATTGGCTTATAAAGAGTTCCATGCTGGACGGCATGTGACATGGCCCACCTGACTATTCAGGTGCTCGAGGGGCTGGGGTTTGTTGTAAAATACCCTAAGTTGCACCTTCAACCTTTGTAACAGAGTTCATCAGGGTCCTACTTGATACCACATGGGCCTGAGCCTTTCTCCCCTTGGACCATCTGCAGCGGTTCGCGGAGGTGGTCACTGACATCCATTGGAAGCAGCACACAACAGCTCAAGGGATGCTGTGATTGTTGGGCCACATATGTCTTTCTCTGCAGACAACTCCTCCTATAAATTGCGGTCCAATTTCTTAGGACGTGAATGAATCACTAATAAAAAATGATACGTCCAAAAAGCTCATACATGTAAGAAATGTACTTTATTGTTACTTTTCTCTTATTTTCTTTTTTTCTTTTTTTCAAATTCGGTATGTATATTACGAAACTGTCAGGCACTTTCCAAGTTTCTCCTAGGAGAGAACGTTTTGATGTTTTTAAACAAAGGAAATAGTAACTGGTGGCACACTGTTTTCTCAAGAATTGTTTTTTCATGTGAAACTACATTGAATGCTGAATGTTATTGAGGAGAAACTTGGAAAGTGCCTGACAGTTTCGTAATATACATACCGAATTTGAAAAAAAGAAAATAAGAGAAAAGTAACAAAGTACATTTCTTACATATATGAGCTTTTTGGACGTATCATTTTTTATTAGGGGTTTCTCTGCAGACAAGCAGGGGGATGCAGCTGCACTAGATAAGTGCGTCTGTTGCCTGCACACCGGCTAACCTAGCTCAGACAAGTCTTTTTTGACTTGTCTGAACACATGCACGCCACCCCCTGTCCTGCCGTCTCCCTTCCTAGTTAGGTCTCTGACTGTGAAACTTGCCACAGTCTCCCATTTCCATCCTTTTTGCCTAAGATAGTGTTTATGTTTATGTTTATTTAAAGATTTATTATACCGCCCAAGACCAAAGGTATCTGAGCGGTTTACAATAAAATTAAAATAATTTAAAAACCTTAAAAATAGACTGCTAAGGAGGAAAGGAATGCCATTAAAACCAGGAAAGACTAGAGAAAAGGCAGAGAAAAATGACAGAACACACATCAGCAGGAGGAGGGAGAGGGAGACGTGACTGTGGGTGGGAGGTTAAACGCCAGACAAAAGAGATGGGTTTTGAGTTGCGCTTTGAAAGACTGGAAAGACTCTTCTGCACGGAGGAAAGGGGGGAGCGAATTCCAAAGTTTAGGGCCTAGGAAGTAAAAAGCAGAGGAACGGGTAGATTCAAGGTGAGCTTGGGAGGGAGAAGGGAGGGACAACCAGTTTGTGTGAATGGAGCGGAGCAAACGATAAGTGCAGAAATGGATCTGGTCAGCAAGGTAGAGAGGGGTACCCGTGCGAACCACCCTATGTGCAACAGTGAGAACTTTATACTGGACACGAAATGGGATGGGTAACCAGTGCTGTTGGAGAAGAAGAGGGGTGACATGATCATAGCGAGAAGCGTAGGTGAGAAGACGAACGGCAGTATTCTGGACACGCTGAAGACGAGAGAGAGTTGGGTCTGAGGGAGACCAGCTAGGGAAACATTACAATAATCAAGACGAGACATCACAAAGGAAAGGAGAAGTGTAGCCAGGGCAGAAGAAGAGAGAAAGGGACGCACAGCCCGGAGCTGTTTAAGAGAAAGAAAAGAACGCTGGACTACTGAGGAGATATGCTCCTTGAAAGAAAGTGCAGAATCAAGAACAACACCAAGGTAACGAATAGAGGAAACAAGAGGAATAGGTTGGGTAGAAAAAGAGGGAGTGCAGGTGGGGGAGGGGCTTCCAAATGTGAACCAGATAGAAAAAGACTTAGCCAGGTTTACATGAAGAAAATTGGAGGAGAACCAGGAGGCAACGGCGGAAAGGCAAAGATTAAGAGGGGAAAGATCAGGCGTAAGAGAGTTGGTATGATGTAATAAAATGATGTCATCGGCATAATATGCCAAGATACCAAACTGCTGGATTATAAGGGCAAGAGGGGCTAGAAAAATATTAAAGAGCAGAGGGGCAAGAACAGACCCTTGGGGTACACCACAGGAGAGAGGAGTGGAAGCTGAGGAAGAGGACCCGGTTACAACCGAAAAAGAGCGACAGGAAAGAAAAGAGTGAAACCATTGAAGAACCACACCAGAAAGACCGGCATCCTGAAGACGAGTAAGGAGTGTGCGATGGTCCACCAGATCAAACGCTGCAGAAAGATCGAGAGAGACAGCCAAAGTGTAAAGACCGTGATCGTGAGCAGTGTGAAGTTCATTGAGAAGGGAAAGAAGAACTGTTTCTGTGCTGTGGCCAGGACGAAAATAGGCTTGACGGGGGTGAAGAGTGAGGGAAGATTCAAGGTGAGAGGAAAGTTGGAGGAAAGCCAGTTTCTCAAGGAATTTAGAAAGAAAAGGAAGATTAGAAATGGGGCGCCAACTAGAAAGAACAGAGGGGTCAGAGGAGCGGGATTTCAGTATGGGACCAACGATAGCGTGCTTCCAGGGTGAGGCAAAGTGACCGGAAGACAAGCTAGAATTAAAAAGAGAGAGAATGTAGGGTGAAAGAGATAGGGGGGGCTCTAGGAGCCAATGGGAGGGAATAGGGTCAGCTGAACAAGTGGTTTTACAGAGAGACAAAAAGGTTTTCTGAAGAATGGCCGGCGTGATTGCCGTAAAGGAGGACCAAACGTGAGACAACGCAGGGGACGGAACACTAGGGGAGGGAGGAGAAGGGGGAGAAGAGGTGACAGGAGGGGAAAGAGGAGGGGGGCAGGTGATAAAGGATTGGCGAAGAGTATGAACTTTAGAAACAAAAAAGGAAGCAAGGGAGGAGGGATCTGGAGAAGAAGACGA
Source organism: Ichthyophis bannanicus (assembly GCA_033557465.1). Classification (NCBI taxonomy): domain Eukaryota; kingdom Metazoa; phylum Chordata; class Amphibia; order Gymnophiona; family Ichthyophiidae; genus Ichthyophis; species Ichthyophis bannanicus. Next base: position 78,706,283 of record CM066051.1, on the reverse strand, counting down.
GGAGGGAGACGAGTGGGAAGAGGCAGAGTGAGATGCAGTAAGAGAGCGAAAAATAGAATAAAGCTGACGGGAAGAATTTGACGAGGAGGAGATAAGATTTGAATAGTAGTCACGTTTTGCAGAATGAAGAAGAACACGATAGTGTTGGTGGCATAGGTGGAAGCTTTGCAAGTTATAGGGGGATGGATGCTTCCGCCATAAGCGTTCTGAACGTCGAAGATATTTCCGATGCAGGAGAAGACCAGGGTGAAACCAGGGTTGGTGAGGGTGACAACGGGGGGACAGACGAGGGCGAAGGGGGGCAACGGAGTCAAGAGCAGAAGAAAGTACAGATTGCCATTGGAGAGCTTCCATGTTAATTTGGTGGTTTCTCTCCTGTCTTTTATCCAAGTTATTACTCCTGTTCTATGTAAAGCATAAGCATGTTATCCAAGTTGTTTTCTCCTGTTCTATGTGAAGCCAAACAGTTTGTTATGGTCATTTTGTTGTATGTAAACCGCACTGACAATAGTGCGGTATATAAGAAATTGTAATAAATAAATAAATAATAAATAATACTGGGAAGGACAAGGATCTGTGCCTGGTAGATGTATGCAGGATTCTTCTACAGTACTTAAAGATCACTAACCCTTTCCGTAGGTTGGACAAGCTGTTCGTATTGTAAAATGGGCCATGTAAAGGAAAAGTGGCTTATAAATCCACCTTAGGGGTGCTAGATCCAAGAAACGGTGATCTCTGCTTACATCTTTAAGAATAGGCCTGTTCGTAAATGTTTGAGGTCACCAAACACAGGCTTCCTTTTTGGCAGAGGCCAGTTTCATCATACCACTCAACATCTGTTGTGCAGTGACCTAGTCTTCTCTAGTTTTACTTTTTGTCAAGCATTACAGTTTAGATTTTCACACCAGGGCAGATGCAGTGTTTGGGGCTGAGGTCCTGAGAGCAGCAGTTTTTTTCATCTTACTCAGTGGAAATGTAGCTTTGGTACTTCCCGTTGGTCTAGCAGGATGATCTGGAAGATGAAATTTTACTTACCAGATAATTCCTTTCCTGGAGTCCTGCTAAACCAGTCCAGGACCCTCCTGTTGGCTACAGTTACTGATGCCTCTATGAATTGACTGGCGCAGAGTTCCTCACTGTCTTAGCAGTTTGCAGAAATTCTGTATATAGTTAAGCTTAGCCCTTCTGGGGCATTCCTTTGTCTTCATTTGGAGGTTGTGCCTGATTTTGGGGTGGCCTCTGGTGTTTTGGGGTATTATCATATGCTTTAAGGAAATAGTAATGGATGCCCCTAACTGTACCAGAACTAGTACCAGTGATGTCACTGGAAGTTTCTAGTAGTTTACCTCCATCATCTGCTGGCAGGGAGACATAACCCACTGGTCTGTACTGGTTTAGGAGAACTTCAGGAAACAAATTATCTGATAAGTAAAATTTCACCTTTAAGTCAGAATGGGCACTCCATCTTTCCTGGAGTTCCTGAGCAGTTTCATCGGCTTGCTCTTTGCATATAAGCGAGTTGGGATGAATAGCAAAATTATTGGAGAAAAGGGAGAAGGGGAAATAATTCACTGTTCTGTTTCTATCTCTAATAAAACTTTTCTGGCCTGCAGAGAGAAGTCTGTTTCCAGTACTGAGAAGCAGCAGCAGCAGCAGTCCCATGGCTCAGACAGTGGGGAGAGCAAGAAGGGAGCAGGAGCTGCCCAGGAAGAATCCCCCTCTGTCAAAGTGGCCTGGAGTGTGGAGGCGGAGCAGGGTCCCCCCCAGCACAGAGGTCAGCCACTAGTGGAGCACCAGGTCAGTGGAGCTTAAATGGATCCCTTATGTTTTTTGTATTTTTTAAAGAATCAGAAGGTTCTCCTTTTATATTGACACATCTGTCATAGGAAAGAGAATAGTAACTTCCTTCACGTCCCTCCAGTCTAATCCCGGAAATCCAGGAGTTGTCAACCTCTTCCAGCAGCTTGGAGACTGATACACATCATTCTTTGATGTCACCGGTATAAGGACTCAGGCACCGGCTCCTCCCACTCCAGTTCTATCAGTCTCCAAGCAGCTGGAGGATGTGAGCCAGTGCTCCTGGCTCACTAGAGATACAATTAAGGACTGTAGTTTGATAGCTTAGTTAGTGGGTTTTAATTTGCTTTGCTTTACTTTACTTTGTTTTTTCAAATTGGGCACTTCTGGTGTTTGGCTCAGGGATCTGTGACAGTGAGGGAGATCCTTTTATTGGTACTGGGCTGCTTCTCCTTTAATCTTCTTCCCTCTTACCGAGAGACAGGGGGCAGAAGGTGTACAAGCCGGGGGGAGCTTCCCGGGAGTGTCCCTTTGATTGTCTGCCTTCTCTAGCGCAACGCAGAGGGTTTGCCTTCAGGCGCTTGGAGATCGTGCAGCAGAGGAAGGCTCACACACTGTTCTCTGCTCTCTTACCGATGCAGTTTGGAAGACAGTGAGTGTTGTGGAGCGTCGGTGAACGATCCCCGAAGTGAGGGGCTCTTCCCTGGCTCTGGAGCGGTCAGGTAAGCTCCGAGCTTATTTGCACTTTGTTCTTTGACTTCGGGGGGATCGGGCTGGTTGGTAGGCCCGCGTATCAGCATTTTCCCGCCGCAGCCCGTTTTGGGCGGGAAAGCTTAGCAGCGCGTCGGGGGAAACAAATTGCATTTTGGAACGCAGGAAGCTTCATTTTGAGAGCGCGTTGCTGTTTTTCAGGTCGGGGGACCTTCTGCTTTCATTTGCGATACTGTGAATAAAAAAAAAAAAACGGCTCTGGCTAGGTAGAGCTGGTTTCAGGGCACACTTCAATTTTCAGTTTTGGGTGCGTGGCCTGGAAGTAGGGTTACCAACTGGCTCCAGATGCGCCCGACAGGCTTGATCCAGTCCTGGGTTTACCCCATTGCATGCAGGGACATGTAGTTCTGATTTCTCCATTGCACTCCATAAGAAAACCAAGACTACATGTCCCTGCATGCAATGGGGTAGACCCAGGACTGGATCAAGCTTGTCGGGCGCATCTGGAGCCAGTTGACAACCCTACCTGGAAGTGTGGTGCTGGCTTTCAAGTTTGTTCTGGATCTTTATGTTGTTAGAGTCAGGATGCCATCCAAAGCTTTGTGTTTACTCTGTGGAGTAAAAAGGTCCTCGGTGTCAGAGGCAGGCATCTGTAGGGGCTGTAGCCAGGCTCCCTTGGAGGAGCAGCAGCACTTAGAGGGGACTGAGGGCCGGGAAGGGGCTTTGCAGGGCCCTTTGTCTCCTTTGATTGACACTGTTGAACCTGTTCCAGGGCCTTCCTCGGCTCCGGATGGGCCCCGTGCGGTGGATCTCCTATCCATCTTTTCCCCCGGATTTTGTAACTTATTCAAAGAGTATTTGGCAGTACTAGGGAGGCTTCTCCCTCGACGGCGGAGTAGGCGAGTGGGATATGCCTGAATCCACGCTCAAAGGCTCTCGGGTGATGTCTCGACTTTATCCGCTGGTAGAGCAGGATAAGAAGCTCTTTAAGTCGCCTAAGGTAGATGCCGCAGTTTCGGCGGTGACCAAGAAGACGACCATCCCGGTGGAAGGAAGTGCCGCTCTTAAGGATACCCAGGACAGGAAGCTGGATACCTTATTGAGGCAGGTTTTTGAGGTTAATGCTCTTTCTATGCAAGCTTCCATTTGTTGGGGCTTGGGTAGCGAGGGCTTGTCTCCGTTGGGTGCAACGAGTTCAGGGAGAGCAGCCTGCTGCCTCAGCGGGGGAGGCGGCTCACTTGGAGTCTGGAGCGGCATATCTGGTGGATATTCATTATGATCTTATTAGGGGTCTCTCAAACAGTATGGCTTCGGCGGTGGCCGCAAGGAGGTATCTCTGGCTGCATAATTGGGCGGTGGATGCTTCGTCTAAGGCCCGGTTGAGTAAGCTTCCCTTTAAGGGGCGTCTACTTTTTGGAGAGGATTTAGAGAAAATAGTCAAGGATTTGGGTGAGTCTAAAGGCGATAGGCTGCCGGAGGATAAGCAGAAGCAAGGAAAGTTTCAAACAGTGCCTAAATATCCGCAGAGAGACTTGCGTCGTTTTCGCTCTACCAGGTTTCCGCAGAGCCAAAGAGGGCGTTTTCCCTTTCGGAGCCAGAGTTTTCGGGGGTTCCGAGGTGCCAACAGAGGCTTTGCTGCCGCCGCGGTGGAAGCCAAGAAGCCGCAATGAAGTCAGGCGGACCCAGGCGTTCATAGCTGTGGGCAGTCGTCTGCAGCAGTTTTACGCTGCCTGGGTCAGGATTACGTCCGACCAATGGGTGTTGGAGGTAATTTGGGAAGGTTATGCTTTGGAATTGAAACAGCCGGTGGCCGACGCCTTTGTTCAGTCCCCTTGCAAGGCGCTTTCCAAGCGCAAGGCCGTCCAGCAAACTCTTCGGAGGTTGCTGGTTCTCGAAGCGGTGGTGCCGGTGCCTCCGGATCAATACGGTTTAGGTCGATACTCCATTTATTTTGTGGTTCCAAAAAAGGAGGGAACGTTTCGCCTGATTCTCGACCTCAAAGGTGAACAAGTGTCTCAGGGTTTCTCATTTTTGGATGGAGACGCTATGGTCGGTCGTCATGGTGGTCAGAAAAGGGGAGTATCTGACTTCTCTGGATTTATCCGGGCATATCTTCACATTCCGATTCGGCGCGACCATCAAAAGTTCCTCAGGTTTGCGGTACCAATGGGGCATTTTCAGTTTCGGGCACTACCCTTTGGTCTGGCTATGGCGCCTCGGACCTTTACCAAAGTCATGGTAGTCGTGGCATCAGAACTGCGGAAGAACGGGGTGTTGATGCACCCGTATCTGGACGACTGGTTGATTCAAGCGCAGTCCAGGAAGGAAAGCGAGGAGGCAACTGCCAAAGTGGTCGACTGCCTAGAGGGGTTAGGTTGGGTAGTCAGTGTGGCCAAGAGCAGTCTGGTGCCCTCCGAGGATCTCGAGTATCTAGGGGCCCGTTTCGATACCAGGATAGGCAAAGTGTTTCTTCCACCGCATCGAGTGTTGGCCTTACAGAGGCTGATTCAGCAATTTCTCAACCAGCCACGTCCATCAGCGTGGCATTACTTGCAGGTCCTAGGGACGATGGCGGCAACGTTAGAGGTGGTCCCCTGGGCAAGGGCGCATATGCGGCCGTTGCAGAGAGCGTTGCTCAGAAGATGGTCACATCAACACGATCCCCTGTCCAAGAGACTTGTCTGTCCAGACGAGACGCGGGAGGCGTTACAGTGGTGGTTACGGGCGGAGTCTCTGTCGGAGGGGATGCCCTTGGAGATACCGGACTGGGTTCCGCTGACCACGGATGCCAGCCTCCTAGGTTGGGGGGCGAATTGTCAAGGGAGGTGCACGCAGGGACGGTGGACGGTTCAGGAACAGTCTTGGTCGATCAATCGGTTGGAACTTCGGGCGCTGAGATTAGCGTTGCTGGAGTTTCAGCGGGACCTGCGCGGAGCGGCGGTGCAAGTGTTTTCGGACAACGCCACGGCGGTAGCTTACGTCAACCTGCAAGGGGGCACCAGCAGTGCGGCCTTAGAGGCCGAGACAGATCAGTTATTCAGCTGGGTAGAGCAAAACCTTCAGGCTCTGTCGGCGGCACATGTGGCGAGAGTGGACAATGTGGCGGCCGACTTCTTGAGTCGGGTGAGGGTAGATCCGGGAGAGTGGTCGCTTCATCTGGAAGTTTACGACGCAGTAGTTTGGCGTTGGGGGACGCCCGTGATGGATCTCATGGCAACGTTCCAGTCAGCGAAGGTAGAACGTTTTTTCAGCAGACGCAGAGAACCAATGTCGGAGGGGCTGGATGCTCTCGTCCAAGAGTGGCCGATGGATCGGCTTCTATGTGTTTCCACCTTGGGTGTTAGTAGGCCGGGTGGTGCGGCGGATCGAACGGCACAGAGGGGGTGTGATTCTGATAGCGCCGGATTGGCCAAGGCGACCGTGGTATGCGGATCTCCGGAGGCTGTTGGTGGGAAAGCCTTGGAGACTGCCGGCCAGACAGGATCTGTTGCAACAGGGTCCCTTGGTGATGCCTCAGGTAGCTCGGTTCTCGCTTACGGCATGGCTCTTGAGAGGGCGAGGCTAAGAGCAAGAGGATATTCGGCGGATGTGATTGCAACGATGTTGAGAGCGCGTAGAAGATCTTCTTCTTTAGCGTATGTTCGTGTGTGGCGCGTGTTTGAGGCTTGGGGTATGGATCGGCATTGCACGGCTTTAAGGGCCACGATTCCACAGGTGTTAGCATTTTTGCAGGATGGATTCCAAAAAGGTTTGGCGGCCGCGTCCTTGCGAGTTCAGTTGGCTGCGCTTTCCTGTTATAGAGGCAAGATCGGGGGACAAGCACTCTGTACACATTCAGATGTTAAAAGGTTCCTGAAGGCGGTGAGTGTTTTGAGACCACCGTGCAGGAGGTCGGTTCCGCCTTGGGATCTTCAGTTGGTATTAGCGGCATTAACTTCACAGCCGTTTGAGCCTTTGGCGAAAGCAACTTTGAAGGATCTTACTCTGAAGGTTGTGTTTTTAGTGGCCATTGCATCGGCGAGGCGAATATCGGAATTGCAGGCGTTCTCTTGTCGGGAACCGTTTTTGGTTTTTCATGAGTCTAAGGTGGTTTTGAGGCCGGTTCCGTCCTTCTTGCCAAAGGTACTGTCTCCTTTTCATGTGAATCAGGTGGTGTCCCTGCCGGTGTTTCGTAGGGCGGAGAGTTCTGCGACTCCTCAGTTGCATCTTTTGGATGTGCGGAGAGCTTTGAAGCATTACCTCAAGCGCACGGCGCCGTTCAGGAGATCGGATAGATTGTGGTGTTCGTCGGTCCTCGTAAAGGGGAGGCTGCATCCAAAGCGTCGATTGCTAGATGGCTAAAGGAGACGATAGCGTCCTTGTATATTCTGAAAGGACTGTCGGTACCGGATGGATTGCGAGCGCATTCTACAAGGGCGCAGGCAGCCTCCTGGGCAGAGTGCGGTTTGGTGCCGGCGGTGGAAATTTGTAAGGCGGCGACGTCGTCTTTGAATTCCTTTGTTAAGCACTATCGTTTGGATGTTCAGGCACGGAAGGATACCTGTTTTGGTTCTGCGGTGCTTCAGGCTGATCTACCTGGTCCCGCCCATTGAGTGCATTTACTGCTCTGTTACATCTCCTGGATTTCTGGGACTAGACTGGAGGGACGTGAAGGAAGTGTAAATTAGTCTTACCTGCTAATTGTAGTTCCTGAAGGAACTCAAGTCTAGTCCCGGATCCCGTCCCAATTCTGTATGGTGGTTGCAGCCTGAAGCTCAGGTTTACAGGTAAGAGAACAAAGAGAACTGTGGAGCTTGGGGTGCACGGGACAGGGTTCGACCCGATGGGGGGAAGCGGTTCGGGCATTTTCCCTTTCCGGGTGGGGAAGCAAGTCCCTTGTCTGTCCTGTTTCATATCATAGGGGATATGCTTCATGTTCATTTATTGTTTGCTAGTTATTTAGTTAATGGGCACTCGATTTATGAGGGTGTTTTACTTAATTGTTGCTCTGGTGAGTCTGCTTTGTCAATAGGTTACTGGAGTGGGAGGAGCCGGTGCCTGAGTCCTTATACCGGTGACATCAAAGAATGATGTGTATCAGTCTCCAAGCTGCTGGAAGAGATTGACAACTCCTGGATTTCCGGGACTAGACTGGAGTTCCTTCAGGAACTACAATTAGCAGGTAAGACTAATTTACACATAGTAAATGACGGCAGATAAAGACCAGTATGATCCATCTAGTCTGCCCAGTATGATGGCAAGAGTAGGTGCACCTGCTGCTCCGTGCAGGACATCCCTCCCCATGTCTTTGTTTAGAGGTGAACCCACCACTCCATGTAGGACACCCATATTTGTTGAGAAATTAGATGGTTCAGTTTATTTTGATTTTATCCTGTTGCTGTAAAGGGATCCACTGGGTTTGTCCCATGCCATTTTTTAATTCCGTCACCGTGTTTGCCCCCACCACGTCCATCAGGAGGGCATTCCAAGCATCCACCACCCTTTCTGTGAAAAAGTATTTCCTGACATTACCTTTCAATTTACCCCCTTGCAGCTTCCTGTTATGCCCTCTAGTTTTACAGCTTCTCCATCTTTGGAAGAGGTTTGTTTGTTCATTATTTCCCTTTAAGTATTTAAAGGTCTGACTCGTATCTCCCCTATCCCTCCTCTTCTCCAAAGTGTACATGTTTAGGTCTTCAAGTCTCTTCTCATAAGGCTTCTGACGCAGGCTCCAAATCATTTTGGTTGCCTTCCTCTGAACAGTTTCCAGTCTTTTTACATCCTTTGCAAGATATGGTCTCCAAAACTGGACACAGTATTCCAAGTGAGGCCTCACCAGTGACTTGTACAGTGGCATAAGTACCTCTTCCTTTTTGCTGGTAATTCCTCTTTGTATGCTGCCCAACATCCTCCTGGCTTTTGCTTTTTCTCCAGTATCTGTTAGATACTGGAGAAAAACACCTTGGGCTGGTGCTTCCATTAGGCAAACTAGGCAGTTTCCTAGAGATAAGATTGAGGCTGCAGCAGGTAGCCAAGGTAGGTATTTTAAATTTAATCCTCGCAATTTGCAGCAGACACAACATCCAGAATTCAGCAGGGCAGCTAAACAACAAAGAATGGAATCTCAACACACGTGTGCTGAAGGCCTGCTGGGGCTCCAACCACTTAGACGCAAACTTGTGTTAATTGAATGGATGGGGATATAGTAGGCTTTCAGTGTGCAAGTATTGAGAGATGTTTCCTTGTTTAGCTGCCAGCCTGCTTGCTGAGCTCTGACTGTTCTGCCCATCCTGGCACTGAAGCTTCAGCAGCAAGGAGGCAGGGGACGGAGAAAGGGGGATGCTGGGGATGGGGGGAGAGGGAAGGGAGACACATGCTGCTGGACTGCAAGGGATTGAAGGAGGAGAAAGAGGGGATGATTTTCTATTTCATGTGAAGGGGGTGGAGGGCAGAAAAATTCTCCAGGAACAAGTAGGAAGTCAGTCCTCACATATGGGTGATGTTGGCACCGACGGAGCCCGTGCGGAGCATTTCCCCAGCTTTCAAAGAAAGCCTTTGGGAATGCTACCGCACATGCATGGTCCCCTTCCTGTCCAAGAGTGCCATCTTGTTCCGTCTCCTTTTTTCCACAGAGCCCAACGGACACATGTCCTGTTTCCCCAGAAAAATTCCTTAAAAATGATCCTCTTAGTGAGTTTTTCATGGTTTGTGTACCGGTTCTTCCTACCTTGAGCTGGTGCTGTTCTCAGCTCCTTTCTCTTTTTTCATCAAGGCTTACCTTGACTGGCATTCGTGCCCTTTTTCGCCCGGGGGTCATCGACCCCTTCCGGGTGTGATCCACCATGTCTTCCGGTGGCTTTAAAAAGTGTGATTGTTGTAGTCAAATCATGTCTGTCATAGATACCCAGACTGCTGCTTGCAGTGTCTTGAGCCGGACCACGACAGTACTTCCTGCGACTTGTGTCAGGCGATGACCCTTGAACCAACAAGAAAAGGTTGGAGTTGCAGGAGAAGATGTTCCCGTGGTCCGGCTCTGCTCCGGCTTCCCTGACACTGAGCCTGAAGCAAAGCACCTCCATTGAAGCCCGGGCATCTTAGGAGTCCTGCGGCAGCTCCTCCGGAAAGATACCGGACCCTGGCAAGAAAAAGAAAAAAAAATCATTGAAGCGAGTCGAGGCTCCACTGGAGAAACATGCGGCGGTACTCGAGCGACTCAGAGCAGAGTCCTCCTAAGGTCTCTAGGAAGGAGTCCTCGGCTGGTGGTGACTGTACGAGGCTCTTCGTTGAGGACGTGCTCGCCAGCACCAGTCCTGAAACCCTCAGTGCCCACGCTGAAAGCTGCAGAGCCTTCTGGTTCCGAGACCAGAATGGTGGTCCTGGAACAGAGCATCTCTGCCATCCTACCATGCAGCAGGCAATGTCTGGTTCGTCCATATCATCTGCCCCGACAACCAAGCCTCCCCCCCCCCACCGACTACAGTGGCGTCCCTGGGTGTCAGGCTGGGCCCTGAGCGCTATCTGCCTTGGGCCAGTCCTTGGCACTGATCGAGGTCCCGGTCCTTGGGTGTCCATAAACCGGTTGGAGATGCGTGCGGTGTACCTCGTGCTGCAGCAGTTTCAGGGGACCTTGGGTCGCGTGGCGGTACGGGTTCTCTCCGACAATGCGACAACGGTGGCTTATATCAATCGACAGGGCGGCACGGGGACTGCGTCACTGGAAGCGGAGGCGAGTCAGCTATTGTGCTGGGCCGAGAAGCATTTGCTGGCGTTGTCCGCGCAGCACGTGGCCGGGGTGGAGAATGTAGAAGCGGATTTTCTAAGCCGCCGCAGAGTGGATCCGGGGGAGTGGAGGCTTCACCCGGAGGTCTTTGCGCTGCTGGTGGAGCGCTGGGGGGTTCCGATCATGGATCTAATGGCGAGCTTCGAATCCGCGCAGGTGGACCAGTTCTTCAGCAGGCGGAGAGAGCGAATGTCGGAAGGCCTCGATGCGTTGGCACGGCGGTGGCCGGTGGAAGGTCTTCTCTATTTGTTTCCGCCTTGGGCGCTTATAGGAAAGGTGGTCCAACGCATAGAGAGGCACCGCGGCATGGTCCTTCTGATCGCACCCGATTGGCCCAGACAGCCGTGGTATGCGGACCTGATTCGTCTGCTGGTAGACAGGCCGTGGAGTCTCCCGGTTCGGGGAGACCTCTTAATGCAGGGTCCGTTACGCATGCCGCAAGTGGGTCGATTCTCGCTTACGGCATGGCTCTTGAGCGGGCTAGGTTGGAGGTCCAAGGGGTACTCGGCGGCGGTCATTGCCACATTGCAAGCGCGGAGGCGTTCCACGTCGCTGGCTTACACCCATGTGTGGCGGGTGTTTGAAGCGTGGTGCGAGGAGCGCCATCTTCCGCCTTTAAAGGCTTCGGTGCCTCATATTCTCTCCTTTTTGCAGGACGGCGTGGATAAAGGTCTCACAGCTAGCTCCTTGCGGGTTCAGTTGGCGGCCATCTCCTGTTTCCGAGGGAGGATTCAGGGTCAGTTGGTAGGAGCGCATAGTGATATTCGGCGTTTTTTACGAGCCGTGCTACTTCTCAGGCCGCCAAGACATACGTCCATCCCTCCGTGGGATCTTAATGTGGTACTAGAAGCGTTGATTGGGGCGCTGTTCAAGGCGTTAGATAAGGCCTCTCTTAAGGACTTAACTTTGAAGACAGTTTTTCTGATGGCTATTTGCTCCGCTAGACGGATTTCGGAGTTGCAGGCGTTGTCGGGAGCCGTTCTTGTCCTTTTTCGCTCACAAAGTGGTCCTGCGCACGGTCCCGGCCTTCTTGCCTAAGGTGGTGTCGAGTTTTCACGTTAACCAGGTAGTGTCCCTGCCAGTGTTTTCTTTGGAGCAGAATGCTCAGTTGCGCGGTCGGTTGCATCGTTTGGACGTTCGGTGGGTGCTTAAGTCATATTTTCGTCGAACGGAGGTTTTCCGAAAGTCGGACCGGCTGTTTGTCGCCTTTGGCGGGCCGAGGAAAGGTGAAGCGGCGGCGAAGTCTTCCATTTCTAGGTGGTTGAAGGAGGCTATTGCATCGGCCTATCTGTTGAAAGGTAAGGTGGTTCCGGTGGGTCTTCGTGCGCACTCGACCAGGGCGCAGGCGGCGTCTTGGGCGGAGTTCAGTTTAGTGCTGGTGGCTGACATTTGTAAGGCGGCAACTTGGTCTACGTTACATTCTTTTGCCAGGCACTATCAGCTTGATGTTCAGGCGAAGGAGGATGTGCGTTTTGGCTCAGCGGTACTTCAGGCTGGGCTTGCAGGTCCCTCCCGTTGATCTTCACTGTTCTCTATGGTTCCGGGACTGGACTAGAGGGACGCAAAGGAAATGGAAATTAGACTTACCTGCTAATTGTTGTTCCTTGTGGAACTCTACTCCAGTCCCGGATTCCTCCCATGATCTTACTCTGTACGCAGCCTGAAGCTAAAAAGAAAAAAAAAAAAAAAAAAAAAAGCATATACGTGCCTACACAAGCACAGGGAAACACAGGCAGCAGCAGATGCCGCCTTTCTTTCTTATGTAGGTACAACACACGAGTCACGGGGAGGTCTTTCCTTAGCAGCAGGCCCGGGTGGGCTCAGGGGCGCCTAGAGGCAGGCGTCGGGAGTGCATTGCTTTTTGGTTTTTTTTTCTATCCATTCTTTCATAGTATTTACATAGTGTTTTTCCGGTTCCTGCTTATTTGTTGCTCTGCTTAGTCTGCTTTGTCAATAGATACTGGTGGAAGAGGGGCGGTGCTTGCCAAGTTATACCAGTGACATCAAAGCGATGACATCTTTCAGTCTCCAAAGCTGCTGGTGGAGGTTCACAACTCTATGGTTCCGAGACTGGACTAGAGTTCCGCAAGGAACAACAATTAGCAGGTAAGTCTAATTTCCATTTTATCTTCCCCTACTTAGACGACTGGCTTATCAAAGGCAGCACAGCTGCAGAGGCCAGTCAGGGCACAGAACGTACCATCCTCCTCCAGCACCTGGGGTTCATCATAAACTACCCCAAATCGCATCTTTCTCCGGTGCAAGACCTAGAGTTCATTGGTTCTCAGTTGGACATGGTGCGGGCCAAAGCCCTCCTTGCTCAGGACAGGGCAGAATGCCTCAAACAGCTGAAAAGGGATGTCCAACACTGCACAATGGTGCTGATTTGCCGCCTTCGCCACCTGCTGGGACACATGACCTCCATTGTCCATGTCACGCCCCCTAGCCCGCCTGCACATGTGGACAGCCCAGTGGTGCCTGCGTTCTCGGTGGACCCAGGCCACGGCCAGTGTCTCCTGCCAGCTGGCGAAATCCCTCAACTGGTAGCAGATCCAGGGCCTCCTTCAGGCAGGAATACCCTTCCAGGCGCCCCCACCGCAGAGTACCCTGACCACAAATGCCTCTCTCCAGTGTTGGGGAGCTCACTGCAGAGTTCACCGCACTCTGGGTTGCTGGTCCAGGGAGATCAACCTCCTGGAACTCCAGGCAGTAGCCCATGCCCTATGTGCATTCTGCAAGAGGGAGCAGAACAGATCTGCGCTGGTCCAGATGGACAGCCAGATCGTAATGTTCTATATAAATAAGCAGGGGGGCATGGGTTTGTACTCCCTCTGTCAGGAGGCTGTAGCCCTCATTGTTTATTTATTTAACATTTCTTCTATACCGTGCTATTATAATCAGAGCGGTGTACATCGAACAAAAACATACTACAATGCATACAAGCAACATTGAGTTTACAATGAAACAGGAAATTAAACATGGGATAAACCGGGAAAACTATGTACAAGTTAACTCTATACTATGTACAATACTCTAACTTATTTAGATGTTACATGTGCATTTGTGGGTGGATAGTACACGTGTGATGATTAGTGGTTGGGCTTATGTGTAGGCTACCCATTTTCTGTTTGTATTAAGGTGCTAGGGCGGCTGGGGCATGTGGGAAGCTTGCCAGTTGTGTGTTTACCTCGGATGGTTTCTGGGTAGCATTTTGTGAACAGGTGGTGTTTCAAGGCTTTTCTGAATAGGACTAGACTTTTGATGCCACGGATTTCATGAGGAAGGGCATTCCAGTTTAAAGGAGCAAATATGGAGAAGGCCCTGTTGGAGGTAGTCTTTGTGCACTTAGTCATCATCTTGGGGACTACTAAGGTGTTCATTGCAGTAGGCCTCCTGTTTCTGTTTTCCGGTGTACCGTGGATTAGCTTGCTGATTGGTGTAGGGGGGTGGTTATTTAGGGCTTTGAAAGTAAGGACTAATGACTTGTATTGGAGTCTGGCATGTAACGGTAGCCAATGCAGATCTTTCATGATAGGCGTTATGTGGTCAGATCTTGACGATCCAGAAAGGACTCTTGCAGCTGCATTCATAGCTAGGCGGAGCGGATTTAAGGTTGATTGTGAGAGACCATGGAGGATGATGTTAGCGAAATCCAGATGTGGGAGGACTAATGCCTGGAAGGTTGTTCGGTAGTCGGTGAAATCCAGTAGGGGGCGGAGGTGACGCAGCGTTCTGATCTTATGATATATTGCCTTTGTGACGTTTTTCACATGTGTTGTCATATCCAGGTGCTGATCAAGCGTGATGCCGAGATAACGGATTGTGGATTTGGATTTCAACTCTACATTGTTGGCATGCAGTGATGGGGGAGGTATGAACTTTCGGTTCCTCATGACGAATAGAACATCAGCTTTGTCATGGTTGATCCGTAGATTTTGTGTCAACAGCCATTCGGCTACAGCTTCGAAGCATCTGATTATTGGGGAGAGCACTGGTTGGTCAATTGTGAACGGCATGTAAAGGAGGATGTCGTCTGCGTAAGCAAGGCATTGTATGTTGAAGGATCAGATCGGATCAAATCACATATCGGCTGCATGTAGATATTAAACATCAGTGCCAATAAGGGCGATCCTTGAGGTACCCCCTGTGTCTGCAGAAATGGTTCTGAGGATGTGTGGCCTGCCTTGACTTGTTGCCACCTATTGGATAGGTAGGATTTGCACCATTCCAGTGCTGTGCTTTGAATCCCCTTTTCTTTTAGGCGTTGAAGTATGTCATGGTTCACAGAGTCGAAGGCAGCAGAGATGTCCAGAAAGATGAGGACAAATCCTTGTTGGATGCTATTTATTTCTGTGACCAAATCGTTGAAGAGGGTTGTAAGGACGGTGTCGAGTCATGGCCCACCGGGAAGGGCTAAGGCCACATCAGCGGCTCACTTCCGCTCTGTTTTGCTGGCAGACATCTGCCGGGCCGCAACCTGGTCTTCAAGCCAGACGTTTGCGGCCCATTACTGCCTGGATAGGGAGTTCCAACAGGACAGTGCTTCCGGCCAGGCTGTACTCTGTAATCTGTTTGAGGTTTAGGCAACTCCTACCCTCTGACCCTTTGGTGTCAGGCTTCCGGAGTGTTACGTTCTCGGTTGAACTCCTATCATGGTTGCTGCGGCTCTTCTAGAGGGAGCCTATTTTTCAGTTATGGGTTCTCGGTAGCCTATAGTTAGGGAGTCCCATATTTGAGGATTGACTACCTGCTTGTTCCTGAAGAAAGTGTAGTTACTCACCTGTAACAGGTGTTCTCCAGGGACACGCAGGAATCAGTCCTCACGACCCTCCCTCCTCCCCTGGAGTTGCAGTCCTTTGATTCATTTTTATCCTTTTGCCGTGTTTTTAGCTATGATAGGAACAAGATACCGTAAAGACCCTCAGTAACACTTCTTATAATATTTTTTGTCGGACATAGATTGTGAAGGAAAGTTACTGTGAACCATCCCCAAAACACAATACATATCCCTTTTATTCAACCAGAAGGTTTAAAACGGGCTCAAAAAACAGTCATTTCTTAAACAGTAGAAAACAGCACTTATCTGAGAACACGCGTGACGTGCACGTTTCGGGGAAGAACCCCTGTATCAAGCGCTCCCAACTCAACTTGAAGAGAACTCAGTCCACCTTGTAACTGGCAAAAAACGCCAAAATCTTGGCTGTTGAAAATGAGGATACTAACTTTGGATTGGCTAACATGAAGTTGCCCGTCATCCAGAACCACCAATCACAGAAAGGGAGTCCCCACACATCAGGGAACCCCCTGCCGTAAAAGGTTATGTCAACTAGCACCCAACCAATCAATCTCACAGTTCAGTCCGGTGGGGGAAACAGCCTGTAAAAGAAAGGCTATGTCATTTGACTGAGCAAGATGGCACCCTTGGGCGGGAAGGGGACCGCGCATGCGTGATGTAGTCCCAAAGGCTTTCTTCAAAATCTGGGGATTTGCTCCGCATGGAGGCTCAGTCGACGTCACCCATATGTGAGGACTGTTCCCTGCTGTCCTTGGAGAACACCTGTTACAGGTGAGTAATTACGCTTTCACCTCAACCAGGAGGTGGCACTCCCCACCACCTACTCGCGGCCTCAAGCCGGCAGGGAGGAGCTCATACTCCACACACTGGACTGTAAACAGGCCCTGCATTTTATCTGCAGTGGACCCAGGACCATCGCAAGGCACCTCCAGCTTTTCATGTCCTATGACCCTAGCAGACTGGTACTCCCTGTAACCAAGCGTACCCTATTCTCTTGGGTGGCAGACTGCATTGCCCTTGCCTTTGAGCAGGCGGGCCTCTCCCTGGAGCACTGGATCACAGCGCTTCGTGTGAGGGCGATGGCCACGTTAGTAGCCCATCTCCGTTCCGTGCTGGTGACATAAATTTGCAGAGCAGCCACTTGGTCATCCATTCACTTGTTTGCAGCAAACTACTGCCTGGAAAGTTAATCCTGTAGGGACAATGCCTTTGGTCAGACAGTGCTGCTAATATTCTTGGTGTGTAGGCAACTCCTGCCCTCTGACCCACTGTGTTCAGGTTACCGGAGTGATAGTGTTGCTGGATGCTAGGGTCTTGCAGAGATTGTCAGCAGGGACTCGCGTTTATGAAACTCGAGGCCACCCCAGTCTCCGTTGGTATTGTTGTGGTTCGGTCCTCGGCAGCCTGGAGCTAGGGAGTCCCATATGTGAGGATTGACTTCCTGCTTCTTCCTAGAGAAGGCGGAGTTACTCACCTGTAACAGGTGTTCTCCAGGAACAGCAGGAATCAGTCCTCACAAACCTCTCTCCTCCCCTTAGAGTTACCATCTTAGCTATGTCATCTGATTAAGCAAGATGGCACCTTTGGGCAGGAAGGGACCATGCATGCATGGTAGCATTCCCATAGGCTTTCTTTGAAAGCTAGGGAAATGCTTTGCGCGGGCTGTCAGCACCATCACCCCATATGAGGACTGATTCCTGCTCTTCCCGGAGAACACCTGTTATAGGTGAGTAACTATGCTTGCTGGACTATGGGGGTTTGAGGGGAGGGGGAGAAGAGGAAGTGCCCAGGGGAGGGGACAAATGAGGGAGAAAGATTAAAGGTTCTCCCAGAGCATTTAATATCCTTGCACTGGCCCTTAAAATACCTTAAAGTTAAATAGTGATGAATGATAGGGGCCGAGAGAGTACCACTTTATAATGGGTCCTCCTCTGTTGTGCTGTGTGTTTTTTTTTTTTTTTTTTTTTTTAGAGTGTGTGTGGGTTTGTGTTTTTTCTCCAGGAATAAGCAGGAAGTCAGTTCACACTTAGGGGTGACATCGGCACCAACTGAGCCCGCGCGAAGCAATTCCCCAGCTTTCAGCATGGTCCTCTTCCTGCCCAAGGGAGCCATCTTGCTCAGTCTCCCTTTTTCCACGGAGCCCTCCGGATGCACGTCCTTATCCCTCAGAAAAAGTTTTGTTTTACTTGCCTTAATAGGCTCTCTTTTCTCGGTTGCACTGGTCCTCTATCCATCCTTTCCCCTGCTTTACTTAGAACTCCTGGGGATGTACATTTTTTCCTAAACTTTCTGTTTTGGGCTTCACGCCCTTTTTGTCTTCCAACCTCTGGCCGCGTGGGTGTTCGACCTCGCAGGGGCCATTTTTGCGATAGATGCTCTAGGAGCATGTCGCTTACGGACACCCATGACTCTTGTCTGTAGTTCCTGGGAGCCGACCATGACCCAGAGCTCTGTTCGCTCTGCACGAAAATGTCCCCTGCTCAGTTGTAAGCAGACATCCAAAGACATTTTCCGAAAGGCTGCCTCGGAATTCCCAGTGGCACCCTTAGTTGACTCCCCTACGGTCGGCTCACCCCCACATTCTCGATGGCACTCCTACCAGGGGTCCCCTGAGGTGGAATGACACAAAAAGAAGGCAGCCTCAAAGTTGTTGTTCTGGACTCATGACAAGTGCGAGCACTCCCACGTCTGGTCGCTTAGTCCCCTTCAGCGTTCCTGAGAGTCGGACAAGGAGTGGCCCCGCAAGGTACCTCGCAGGGAAACGGAGGCCTCCGGCGAAGGCGCCCAGTCTCCTGAGGGTCATCCTGGTGAGGACCCCGCTCTCAATGCCCGATCCGGTGACCCTGGTATCGGCATCCCAGGGCCACACGCCCACGTGGGAGTCCCGTATGCTGGCACTCAAATGCAGCGTTTCTGCATTCATTGCTTCCCAGCAGGTGCTCACGGCCAGCTTTGCTGACTTGTGCTCAGAGACCGCAGGTCCCTAGCGTGAGACACCAAAATCCGTCCAGGAAAACCCCCGAGAGCCACAGGTCTCGTGAGGGTCCTCGACGTTGGTCTCGCTTGCCCGCTCGTTCCTTGGAGGTGAGATCGTCCAGAGCCTCCGGCTCCAGGCCGCTGGCCATCGGACAGGGCGACCCACCAAGCTCTGATCCCTCGACAGATTTTCTGACTGGGAGTCCGATGGGGACACCTCCCCGGAAAACCGTACCCACCAGGATCTTCCATCGGACCCCTCGCCGCCTGCATTCCAGCGGCGCTCACCACCCAAAGACACCTCTTTTTCTTGGTGTTTATTTGGGACATGGCTCTGGCTCTGGCCCTTAACCTGGTCACCCAGGCAGAGGAGGACCCTCATGCTGAAGAACTTGTTGTTCTTCAGTACGAGTCCCTGCCCAGAAAATCCCTCACTGTCTGTGCCGCCGATCCTATCTCAGCTGTTGCTCCACATGTGGGAGGCCGCAGCCTCGGTCCCCATCGTGAGCAAGCACCTTGACACAATGTACAAGGTGCAGCGTGGGCCCAGCTTCCGAAAGACCCAACTCCCCCACACCTCGATAGTGGTGGAATCGGCCATGAGGAAGCAGAGGAGCCCAAAGTCGCACTCATCGGTGCCACTGGGTCGAGAGTTGAGAGCCCTTGATGCCCTAGGCCGCAAGGCCTACCAAGGTTCTGTGCTCTCTTGCCGCATTCAGGCATACCAATTGTACATCGGTATGTTCCTACGTGACTTAGCTAAGGAAGTGGGTGGTTTCTCCGTGGGCCTAGAGGGAGAGCCCCTCGACAGATTCCATGCCCTGTTGAAATCAGTGGCCGACTGCTCCAAATACATCTCTCGAGCCTCTATGATGGCTTCGAGACATCGGCTCAGTTGGCAGCCGCGGGCATTGTGGCCCGTCGCCAGTCATGGCTCCAGTCCTCGGATCTGGAACAATGGCTGCAGGAGACGCTCCTGGATGTATCCTGCCTCTGCGAACAACTTTTTGGTAAGCTGATGGAGGAGAAGGCTGCAGAGATCGAGACAGAGCTCGTTACCAGGACCCATCTCCTCCTGCAAGATCTCCACTCTACTTCGGAAGAAGCAGCCAACCAAGAAGCCCAAAAAAGACGGGGGGGGGGTGGTGTTTGCGGCCCATCCTCGACCTCTGCAGGCTAAACAAGTTCCTGGTGTGGGATAAATTCAAGATGTTATCTCTTGGCGTGCTACTTCCCTTCCTCCGGCAGGGTGACTGGCTATGCTCCTTGGCTCTAAAGGACGCTTACGCCCATATCTTGATCCACCCTCAACACAGGCAGTACCTGTGTTTCAGGGTGCAGGGAGAGCACTTCCAATACAGGGTGCTCCTCTTCGGCCTTGTGTCCGCCCCACGGGTCTTCACGAAGTGCCTCGTTGTGGCTGCCACTCACCTTTGGTGCCAGGGCGTGCCGGAGTTTCCCTACCTCGACAACTGTCTCATTATTACAAAGTTTTCCCCACCATCCGAGAAAACATCCAAGACCTCATTACCATCATCAACACTTCTACAGCTCCAAATGACCCCTGCCCAGCATACTGGGTCAGAACCCTGCGCGTTGAGCTTAGTCCAATTCTAATGAACATCATTTGTCTATCCTTTGCAACAGGTTCATTCCCCTCACTCCTCAAACAAACCTCAATAAGACCACTCCTGAAAAATAACAGACTTGACCCAATGAAGTCTGATTCCTACCGCCCAATCTTGAGTATACCTTTGTTAGCCAAAATAATCGAGAAGGTGGTCCAAAGACAGATCCAACATCACATTGACTTAGCGGCCCCCCTTGACCCCTGTCAACACGGGTTTAGGGAATCTCACGGAATAGAAACTGCTCACCACTCTAACTAATACTCTGAATAGAGGAATAGACAATGTCGAAAACGGCTTTTCTCTCATTTTCCTAGATATCGCTGCTGCCTTCGAATCCGTCGGTCACAATCAACTTCTCATCCGTCTCCAGGAGAAGGGTATCTGTGGCCTCACATGGGAATGGTGTAAGTCTTACCTAACGGATCGTTGGCAACATGTCCGGGTTGGGCCCATCACATCCGCACCTTTCCACCAACAACAAGGTGTTCCACAAGGCTCCTCTCTATCTGCGCTGCTTTTCAATATCTACATGCAGCAGATGTGTGACATCATCCGCTCCTACAATATCTCTACTCTAATTTATGCAGATGACGTCTTGCTGTTTACGCCATTCAAAGTCGAACACCCAGACTTCACCAACCTTGTCAACTGCTTCGACGCCATCACTGACTGGCTTCTGTCAAAATCTCTGCATAAACTTCAAGAAAACCGAAGTTCTGTTCATCTCAAGGAACAAAACATTCGCCCCTCCACCTTCCCTAAAAGTAAGAGATGCAGAGCTTTCAAGTAAACTCACCATACGTTACCTTGGGATCACATTGGACCAGCATTTTGACTTTAAGGAGCACATACGAAACACTACCAGGACTATATACAATAAAATCAGAACACTAAGGCACCTTAGACCCATGCTACCCCCCAATGATTTCCGAACCATTTTCCAGGCCCTCATTCTTCCACACTTTGATTATGCAAATGTAATCCTGTATGGTCTCCCCAAGAACACCATCAACACACTGCAACTTGCGATGAACGCGGCGGCTCGTGTTCTCTGTGGTCTTGCCAGAACGGACCATATCACCCTGATACTTAAGGAACTCCACTGGCTACCAATACACTGCAGGTTAACATACAGAATTCTTCTCATCATATTCAAGATCATCAATAATCTAGCCCCCACGTCACTCAATGACCTCATCACCCCTACCCCGAAAAACAGAATGAGGAGGTCAATAGCAGACAACACCTTGATCATCCCTAAAGACTCCATTAAGTGCACCCAAACAACCAGGAGAAGAGCCTTCGCCTTCTACGCCCCAAAATGCTGGAACGATCTCCCACCTGATATAAGATCGATAAAAGACCTCATTCAGTTCCGGAGGGCAATCAAACACCACATTTTCCTGCTACACTTTGCACAAGCTTCCACCCCGCCCCCGATCAATCACCCACTAAACCCCACAAACTCTCCATACACTACATAAACAAAGGGTTCTCAAGTAATTGCTGCCCCGCCTATAGTTTTTCGTGACAATACCGGCCAAATCATAATCTTACGCTCCATGTCAGTATGTATATAGTTACCCTGTTTTGTACCAAGTTTTATCTCCTGTTACAGTATAAGTGAAAAAAAAAGTCTTGACTAAATTGTGCAACCTTTGTTAAATGTAAACCGCACTGATAAAAAATAGCGCGGTATATAAATGATGTTAAATAAATAAAATAAATTATAGGCCCCTTCGTCAAGGAGGCCCGGCAAGCGATGTCATGCACTGTCCTCCTCTTGGAGAGCTTGGGGTTCTTGGTTAACTACCCAAAGTCTCGCCTCGAGCTAGTGCAGGCTTTCGAGTCCATCGGGGTGCGCCCCGATACTCAGCAGGCCATGGCCTTCTTGCCGGTGGATCGCTCCATCTGCCTCCAAGCTCTGGCGACTCGCATCCAAAGCACCCACTAGGTCACCACTCAGTTCATGCTATGTCTCCTGGGCCACATGGCCTCGACCATACTTGTGGTTCCCTACTCTCGCCTGCACATGTGGATGGCTCAGTGCCCAATGGAGCCAGTCCCTCGGACACTTCAGAGACCGCCATCAGGGTTCTCCTCGACCTCTGCTTGTCCCTGAACTAGTGACAGAACCCCCGCAACCTCCTGCGGGGATCGCCCTTTCAGACCCCACATCACAGTGAGGTGCTGACTACAGACGCTTCCCTGTTAGTGTGGGGAGCCCATTGCGGGTCTCTTTCACACAGGTGCAATGGTCACTCATGGAGGCTCAGCAGCAGATAAATCTGCTCGAGTTCCGGGCCATCCAGTGGGCCCTGAGGGCCTTCGATCTCCTTAGCAGGAAGTCGGTTCTAGTACAGACTGACAACCGTGTAACAATGTTCTAGATCAACAGAGTTTAGCACAAGGTTGTGCTCCCTCTGCAGGGAAGCGGTCCTCATCTGCTCTTTCGCCGCCCGACAGAGGATGTCCCTCAGGGTGGCATACCTGCCGGGTCAGGAGAATGGTCTGGCGGACAGACTCAGCAGAATCCTTTGCCCCCACGAGTGGCGACTGGATCCCAGAATGGCAGGCTGGCTGTTTCTCTGCTAGAGCACTCCAGCGATAGAACTCTTCGCCAGCCCTCAGAACCCACAGCTCCCTTGCTTTTGCGGCCCGGTACCACATCCGGACAGGGAGGGTCCCGATGCATTTCTCCTGGACTGATCCTCCAGTCTTCTATATTTATTATTTATTTATTTAGACAGTTTTGTATACTACCTTATCCTTCAATCAAAGTGATCACAACACAATTGGGGGATACATTTAACACGAGGGGATATATGAGACATACACTAATACTTACAGGGAACATGGGCAATGGAGGGTTAAGTGGCTTGCCCAGGACCACAAGGAGCACCTGTGGGACTAGAAACCCCAGTCCTTCCGGGCCCCGAGGTTGCTGTCCTCTTGTGGGATTTGAACCCCTGACCTTCAGGCCTGAGGTAACTTGCCCCAACCAATAGGCCACTCCTCCCCCTAAATGCATTCCCTCCTTTTCCCCTCATTGCAAGGACTCTGTTCAAGGCTCAACAGGACGGGACATCGTTAATCCTCGGCAGCCTTGGTTCTGGTTCCTGCTCCAGCTGTCGACGGAGCCTCTGTTTCCCCTGGACTCGGCCAGGGACTTGCTATCCCTATCCCTCACGGCCTGGCGGTTGAGCAGGTCTCTCTAGCCTCTCTGGCCCTTCTGGAGGAGGTTGAGGAAATCCTCCTTGCCTTGAGGAAGGACTCCACTAGACAGGTTTACGCCTTTAAATGGAAACGCTTCTCCATCTGGTGCTCTGAACACTAGATCGACCCCCTTCTCATGCCTGGTTCGGTGGGTTCTCCAGTACCACCTCCACCTCTCGAGGGAAGGACTGAAATTGAAATATGTTAGTTCATTTGAGCGCCATATTGGCCAATCATCTCTCTATTGAGGGAAAACCTCTCTCAGGGCAGCCGTTACCCTCTTCATGCGGGGCCTTCTTTTGTTCAAGCCACCCATCCATCCCCCTTCGGTGGAATGGTACTTGAACATGGTGCTCATGCAGCTCACTCATCCACCCTTCGAGCTGATGGCGACGTGTTCGCTCTGGCATTTGTCCTGGAATGTGGCCTTCCTGTGGTGCTGACCTCAGCTTGCCAAGTCGGTGAGCCTCAGGTGCTCATGGCTGGCACTCCTTACACTAGGTTTTATCGGAACAGGGTAGTCCTCCGGACCCATCCTAAATTCTTACCTAAGGTCATGTCTGCTTTTCATCTCAACCAAGAGAGAGTGCTTCCGAACTTCTTTCTGAGGCCCCACGCTGACCAGGCGTCAGCAGCTCTCCACACCCTCGACTGCAAGCGGGCCCTCGCCTTCTACTTGCAGTGCACCCAGACTCTATGCAAGTCTGATAGGCTTTTCATGACCTATGATCCCAATCGGCAGGGGCGAGCAGTTACCAAGCACACCCTCTCAGTTTGGGTGGCAGACTGCATCGCTTTTGCCCATGCAAAGGCAGGTGTTCCTCTGAGTCACCGCACACGGGGTCCGAGCCAAAGCGGCCTCGGTGGCCTCGCTGTGCTCTGTGCCCATGATGGACATTTGCTGGACGGCGACCTGGTCTTCCATGAATACATTTGTTGCCCACTATTGCCTGGAGAGGGAGTCCCGCCGGGACAGCGCCTTCGGCCAGGCTGTACTCCGTAATCTGTTCGGGGTATGAGCAACTCCTGCCCTCTGACCCTTCTTCACGGCTACCGAGGGCTCGGGCTCCTTCGGGCTTCGGCTTCTGCTTACGGCTTCACGGAGACGTTTTTTGGTTACAGGTTCGATAGCCTGTAGCTAGGGAGTCCCATAAGTGAGGACTGACTTCCTGCTTGTTCCTGGAGAAAGCGTAGTTACTCACCTGTAACAGGTGTTCTCCAGGGCCAGCAGGAATCAGTCTTCACTACCCTCCCGCCTCCCCTAATGAGTTGCTGAATTTTTGTCCTTCCCTTGCCATCGGCTCGAGCTAAGGGACCTGATTAAGCAAGATGGCACCCTTGGGCGGGAAGAGGACCACGCATGCGTGGTAGCAATCCAAAAGGCTTTCTTTGAAAGCTGGGGAATTGCTCCGCGCGGGCTCCGTCGGTGCAGATGTCACCCATAAGTGAGGACTGATCCCTGCTGTCCCTGGAGAATCCCTGTTACAGGTGAGTAACTATGCTTCTTCCTCTAATCCCTCACCTTCCCCATGTAAAAAGGGGAAGGCGATGGCAGTGGGGGTGTACTATTGACCGCCTGGCCAGAATGAACAAATGGATGATGAAATGCTCAAAGAAATCAAGGAAGCTAACAAATGTTACAGCGCAGTAATAATGGGTGATTTCAATTACCCCAGTATCGACTGGGTCAGTGTCACGGCAAGACATGCTAGGGAGATAAAGTTCCTAGATGAAATAAATGACTGCTTCTTGGAGCAGCTGGTTCATGAACCGACCAGAGGGGATGCCATATTAAACCTAGTCCTTAGTGGAACACCAGATCTAGTGCAAGAGATAAGGGTGTTGGGGCCACTTGGCAATAGTGATCATAGCATGATCGCATTTGATTTAATTAGTGGAGGAGGGATAGTAAGGAAATCCACAGTACTTTTGAAAGGGAGACTATGATAAAATGAGGAAAATAGTTAAGAAAAAACTAAAAGGAGCAGTTGCAAAGGTTAAAGACTTACATCAAGCTTGGGTGTTGAAAACTACTATCTTGGAAGCCCAGACCAGCTGTATTCCACGCTTTAAGAAAAGTGGAAGGAAGTCCAAAAAACTGCCAGCATGGTTTAAAGGTGAGGTCAGAGAGGCTGTTGCCAAAAAAGCATCTTTCAGGAAATGGAAAAAAGAGCCAAACGACGAAACCTGGAAACAGCACAAACAGTGGCAAGTCAAATGCAAGGCATTGATAAGACAGGCAAAGGGAGAATTTGAGAAGAAGCTTGCTGCGGAAGCGAAAAAACAAAATAAAGACTTTTTCAAGTACATTCATAGCAAAAAAAATGTGAGTCAGTTGGTCCATTAAATGATAGAGGGGTTAAAGGGGCACTAAGAGGCGACAAGGTGATAGTGGAGAGACTGAATGAATTCTTTGGTTCGGTCTTTACTGAGGAAGATGTAGGGATGTTACCCATGACTGAAGTGGTATTTAAAGGTGCAGAAGAATTGAAAGAAATATCGATACATCGGAAAGATGTATTACAACTGAAGAGTGGCAAATCATCTGGGCTGGATGGTATACATCCAAGGGTTTTGAAAGAACTGAAATATGAGATTGCAGACCTGCTATTAGTAATCTGTGAATTTTCATTAAAATCATCTCTAATACCTGAAGATTGGAGAATCGCCAATGTAACGCTAATTTTTAAAAAGGGTTCCAGGGGTGATCCGGGAAACTATAGACCAGTGAGCCTGACGTCAGTACCGGGAAAAATGGTAGAAACCATCATAAAGAACAAAATTACTCAGCATGTAGATAGTCATGGCCTAATGGGAGACAGCCAACATGGCTTTAGACAATGAAGATCTTGTCTTACTAATCTGTTATGGGTTTTTGTTTTGAAGGTGTGAATAAACAGGTGGACAAAGGTGAGTCGGTTGATATAGTGTATCTGAACTTTCAGAAAGCCTTTGACAAGGTCCCTCATCAGAGACATTTGTCAAAACTAAAGACTCATGGGATAGGAGGCAGTGTACTATTGTGGAACAGGAACTGGTTAAAGATAGAAAGCAGAGAGTAGGGCTAAATGGCCAATTTTCCCAATGGTGTATTCCAGTGATCTGTGCTGGGTCTGCTGCTTTTTGACATATTCATAAATGACCTGGAAAAGGGAATAACGAGAGGTTATCAAATTTGCAGATGACATAAAACTATTTAAAGTGTTAAAACCCAAGAGGATTGTGGAAAATTGCAAGAGGATCTTGATAAATTGGAAGACTGGGTATCCAAATGGCAGATTAAATTTAATGTGTACAAGTGCAAAGTTATGCACTTAGAAAAGATCAACCCAAACTATGGTTACACGATGCAAGGTTCCACATTGGGAACCACCACCCAGGAAAAAGATTTAGGCGTCGTCATGGATAACATGTTAAAACCATCTGCCCAGCGTGCAGCAGCAGCCAAGAGAGCACATAGAATGCTACGTGTGATAAGGAAAGGAATGGAAAATAAAATAAAGGATATTATAATGCCTCTGTATCATCCATGGTGCGACCATGCTTTAGAACATAAGAACATAAGATATGCCATACTGGGTCAGACCAAGGTCCATCAAGCCCATTATCCTGTTTCCAACAGTGGCCAATTTAGGTCATACGTACTTAGCAGTTTCCCCAAAAGACACAGGTTCCACAATGCTTGTACTGGGTCAGGCATTGTGATCCTGGTCCCTTCTTAATAATGGTTTATGGACCTTTCCTCCAGGAACTTGTCAACCTTTTTTTAAACCCAGCTACACTAACAGCCTATCTCCAGGAACAAGCAGGAATGTAGTCCTCACATATGGGTATCGTCGGTACCGACGGAGCCTGCGCGGGAACGCTCCCCAGCGTCCAATTAGGAAGCTTTTGGGAGCATTCCACAGCGCCTGCGTGCTGCCTTCCCGCCTTTCCCAATTGCCTCTCTCCAGTTCTTCTTTTTCCGCGGAGCCAGCAGGTCGTTTTCCTGTCACCGCAGACAATTATTCTCCTCCTTTTCTCCAGGACCAAGCAGGAAGTCAGTCCTCACATATGGGTGACATCGACGTCGATGGAGCCCTTGCGGAGCATTTCCCCAGCTTTCCATGAAAGCCTTTGGGAATGCAGGCACGCATGCGCGGTCCCCTTCCCGCCTAAAGGTGCCATCTTGCTCAGTCTCTCTTTTTCCGTGAAGCCCGTCAGACATGTGTCCTAGTCCTCCCGGAAAATAGTTGGATTTTTTCACGATTCCTTCGCTATTTTTTTCTCCGGTTCCCCTCCCGCCGGGTTCGGTACACCGGTATCGAACCCAATCATATTTTTTCGGTTTTTGCCCTTTGTGGCTGGCGTTCATGTCCTTTTTTTCTTTTTCCCTGGAAGGCCGGTCCTTTGACCTCGCGGGGACTCTTTTTTCCCCGATGGCTTCCAGTGGTTTCAAAAAGTGTGATCGCTGCAAGAAACTAATGTCTCTCACCGACACACACGACTGCTGCCTTCGGTGCCTGGGTCCTGACCACGATCCTAAGATCTGTGGACCATGTGGAAAGATGTCTTCCAAGGCGCTTCAAAGTCGTCAGCACCAAAAGGAAAGGCTTTTCTCCGAGTCGGCCTCCGGCCGGGCCCGGACCTCGTCTGAGGCCTCGACATCTCGGGAATCGGATCCCGAGCACCGTCGGGGCTCCTCGGACAGGGGGTCCCCCGACCGGGAACGAAAGAGGAAGAAGCGGCTTGCGAGGGCGTTGTCGGAGGAGGTCCCTGGCTCCTCGAGAGCTAGGTCTCAGACCCCCGACCGCCGCCCAGGGCCCGTGGAACAGGAGAAGCCTCCAAAAGTACCTCGTGTGGAGCTGGAGTCTGCTGGACACGTAAGTCCTGTAGTCCTCGTGGACTTTCCTCCCAGAGAGCCGATATCGGGCCCGGCACCACTGGGGCCCGAGTCAGTGGCTGCTGAGTCTCCTGAGCTGGGTCTCAGGCTGACAGCCTTGGAGTGCAGATTGTCTGCCTTCATGGAACAGCAGCGGGCGCTGATGGCCAGCCTGTCTGGCATATCTGCCCTGACCACCGGGTCATCGACATCGAAATTGACCCCGGAGACCGAGCCGATTCTCGAGGCCATGAAGGCTCGAGGTCGACCTCGGTCGCAGTCTCCCTCGACCTCCCGTTCGGGACTGAGGGCATCGACGCCAGTGCCTTCGGCGTCGGGTTGGGTGCTCACTGGCCCCGCGCGGTCGGACCCCGATTTCTCATCGGACGAGTCCGCCTGGGAGACGGAGGACAAGGAGTCCCCAGACACCTTCCGGACTCGGTGCGTCCCGTCGGGCTCACCGCAGTCTGAGCCCCGGAGTAGATCCCCTCCGGAGGATACCCTGTTCTCGGAGTTCGTCAGGGATATGGCCACTGCGTTGGCTATCCCTGCGGACCCTGAGGAGGAGCTGAGGAGCTCAAAGCCCTACAGTATGACTCTCCTCCGAAGGAGGCCTTTACTGTTCCGGTTCCTCCAATGCTGGAACGGCTCCTCTTCCGGCTGTGGGAGGCACCGGCCTCAGCGCCGGTTGTAAGCAAGCGGGTCGATTCTATCTATCGACTCCGGAAGAGCCCTGGCTTTCAGAAGGTGCAGCTACCACACCATTCCATGGTGGTGGAATCGACCATGCATCGCCTGAAAAGTCAGAAGATGCATTCCGCGGTGCCCCCTGGCAGGGAGGCCCAGATCCTGGATGGTTTTGGTAGAAAGTGCTTCCAGGGTTCGATGCTTGCTTGCCATGTCCAGTCTTACCAGCTGTACATGGGCATGTACTTGCAGGACCTGGCCAAGGAGCTGGCCGGGTTCTCTGCTGGTCTCTCCAGGGAACCCTTGCAGAGGTTCAAGTCCTTGTCCTCGGGGATACGGGAATGCTCCAAGTTTGTCCCGCGCTGCCTACGATGGCTTCGAGGCTTCGGCCCGTGTTGCGGCAGCCGGCATCACGGCTCAACGCCAGGCATGGCTGCAGTCATCGGACCTCGATCCTTGGGTACAGGACAAGTTGGTCGATGTCCCTTGCCGAGGTGAGATCCTTTTTGGCAAGCCCATGACCGAGAAGGCCGCACAGCTCGAAACCGAGCACCTCGCGAGGACAAGGCTGTCTAGAAAGACCTCTGCCCCTTCTCATAAAAAGAAGGGCTCGGGTAAAAAGCCCTTTTACCCGAGGAAGGGCGCTGCCTACAAACAGTACCCACAGTACCAGGTCTCCCAAGCTCCCCCTCAGGGTCAGCAGGCCAAGGGGCAGGGTAATGGGCCCCGTAGGCAGAGGACTCCCAAGCCTCCTACCCCTGCTCCCACTCAGCAGGGTGGGGGTTTTTGACTCCTTAGGCATAGCCTCTCCGTCCCTGCTCTCCCAACCCTGCACAGGAGGTCGACTTACCCTGTTTGCCCACAGGTGGCCACTCATCACTGGAGACAGTTGGGTGCTAAGCATCGTCCACAAGGGCTATATGCTACACTTTCAACAGCTGCCTCCTCCATACTTTCCAGGGGAGCCTCCAAGGCCTCCCCTGCACACAGATCTTTTCCTTCAGGAGCTCCAAGGTCTGTTGCGAGACAAGGCAGTGGAGCCTGTGCCTCCCCACCTCCAAGGTCAAGGGTTCTACTCCAGGTACTTTATCGTACCCAAAAGAACCGGTGGCCTCCGGCCTATTCTCGACCTCAGAAATCTCAAGTTCCTAGAGAAAGAGAAATTCAAGATGCTTACTCTTGGAACACTGCTGCCCTATCTCCAGCAGGGAGATTGGCTATGGTCCTTAGATTTAAAGGATGCGTACACTCACATCCTCATTCATCCAGACCACAGAAAGTACCTCAGGTTCATTGTGGGAGGAAACCATTATCAGTACAGAGTACTGCCTTTTGGCCTCACCTCTACTCCCAGGGTCTTTACCAAATGCCTGGCAGTGGTGGCGGCCTACCTGAGAAATCAGGGTATCTTTGTCTTCCCCTATCTGGACAACTGGCTCATCAGGGATCAGATGTGCCAGGAGGCCAGACAAGCCACTCTCCGAACTATTGCTGCTCTTCAACACCTGGGGTATGTCATAAACTTCGCAAAGTCCACTTTGCTCCTCTCCCAGAACTAGGAGTTCATAGGGGCAAGGTTGGACTCTCTGCTGGCAAAGGCGTTCTTGCCAGAAGACAGAGCCCAAAGACTGATGACCTTGACAAACCAGTTTCTCAGCAGGTCACTGGTCTCCGCCAGGCTCTGCCAGAGGCTTCTTGGCCACATGGCTTCAACAGTACATGTGACTCCCAATGTCAGGCTTCATATGAGGCCTGCGCAATGGTGTCTCAGGAATCGGTGGTCGCAGGCCACAGGGAGTCTCAGCGACAGAGTAAGGGTGTCCAGACCATTCCTGCACTCCCTACGTTGGTGGCTGCATCCCCCCCAACTTACTGAAAGGGATGCCTTTTCAGCCACCTCGGTTCACAGTGGTGTTGACCACCGATGCCTCCCTGCAGGGATGGGGTGCACACTGTCTGGGCAAGTGCACCCAGGGCCTGTGGTCTCCCTGGGAGGCCAAGAAGCAGATCAATCTACTGGAACTACGGGCTATTCGCTTAGCCCTCAAGGCTTTCTCTCAAACCCTGGCCCACAAGTCTGTCTTAGTGCAAACAGACAATCAGGTAGCCATGTTTTATGTGAACAAACAGGGCGGCACTGGGTCCAGGCTCCTTTGTCAGGAGGCGCAGGACCTTTGCTTGTTTGCGCTCAGGCGCAACATGTTGCTCAGGGCGGTTTATCTCCCTGGCCAGGAAAATTACCTGGCAGACAGGTTGAGCAGGATTCTGCAGTCCCACAAATGGCAGCTCCATCCCTTGGTGGTTCAGAAGATCTTCCTGAGATGGGGACTTCCATCCATAAATCTATTTGCCAGCCCCCTGAACAGACAGCTGCCCAGGTTCTGCTCCAGGCAACCGCATCCTCTGAGACTAGCAGCAGATGCTTTTCTGATTTCCTGGTCCCAGGGCCTCCTGTATGCGTTTCCTCCCACGCCTCTGGTGGCCCGAACCCTGTTCAAGATTCTACAGATGCTTCTGGTAGCCGAGGCAACCTTGGTTCCCACTTCTGCTTCAACTAGCAGTGGGACACTCCACTACCTCTGGGGTTGCAGCCACTGTTCCCTCTTAAGCTGTGCGCACGCACACACCTCGCCGAGCGAGCGCACATACTTTACAACAGAGCGCACAAAAATTACAGCTCTGATTCTGATAGAAAACAACACAGACATCTTAAAATTTAAAAGTTATGATTGTAATTACTAGAAATTTCCCACTTCATTTAGTAATCGTCTATTTTCATTTAATTTGATTAAAATCAATGTGGTGTACATACTGTATTCTGTATATAACTCCGAGTGTCGTTATGTGGCGCACAAATTTAACCTTCCTTCAAAAGCTGCACACAGCTGATATTTTATGCGCACACAGCCTATAAAAAATTAGAGGGAACATTGGTTGCAGCCCGACCTCCTCTCTTAGGACCAGGGGTCTCTTCTGCACCCTAATCTCAAATCTCTCAATTTGATGGCCTGGAAGCTGCAAGGGTAGTTTTGGCTTCTTGGGTCCTACCTCCTGAAGTTGAAGAGGTCATCCTGGCCTCTAGGAAGTTGTTGTTGTTAAGTGCCGTCGAGTCGGAGTCGACTCATGGCGACCCTCTGGATAGCTATCCTAAATTGTGTTTGGTCTTCAGTCAGGCGGCTCATTGTTGACAGACTGGTACCCGTAGCTGCTGTTATTGTAGCAATCCATCTCATTGCTGGCCTTCCTCTTTTGCGTTGACCTTCTATCTTGCCAAGCATGATGTCTTTCTCTAATGATCTCTCTCTTCGCATGATGTGTCCGAAGTATGAAAGTCGAAGTCTTGTCATCTGAGCTTCTAAAGAAAGCTTAGGTTTGATCTCTTCTAGTACCGACTGGTTTGTTCTTCGGGCAGTCCATGGTATACACAGTATTCGCCGCCAGCACCATAATTCAAAGGCATCAATTTTCTTCCTGTCTATCTTTTTCACTGTCCAGCTTTCACATCCATATGATGTTATTGAAAATACCATGGCTTGAACAAGTCGAATCTTTGTATGGAGAGAAACATCTCTGCTCTTGAGAATCTTATCTAGGTCTTTCATAGCCATTCTGCCAAGAGCAATGCGTCGTCTGATTTCTTGACTGCTTGTTGCTTCTTTATTGATAGTTGATCCAAGTAGGTTAAAGTTGTTCACGATTTCAATTTCTTCTACTTCAACGATGAACCTGTTGATTATGCCAGTTGTCATGATCTTTGTCTTCTTTACATTAAGGTGCAGGCCCATTTTGAGACTATGTTCTTTGATTGTGAGAAGCAAATGTTTCAGATCATCTTCACTTTCAGCCAGTAATGTGGTATCATCAGCATAGCGAAGGTTGTTGATGAGTCTTCCACCAATCTTCACACCTCTGTTGTCTTCATACAGTCCTGCTTCTCTGATGATTTGTTCTGCATATAAATTAAACAGGTAGGGGGAAAGTATGCAGCCTTGTCTTACACCTTTGCTTATTTTAAACCATTCTGTTTCTCCTTGTTCCGTTCGAACTGTTGCTTCTTGATCAATGTACAGATTACGCAAGAGAACGATCAGGTGTTCTGGTATACCCATGCTTCTTAATGTGGCCCAGAGTTTCTCATGGTTTACACAGTCAAAAGCCTTGCTATAGTCGATAAAGCACAAATAGATATCCTTTTGGTATTCTTTAGTCTTTTCAAGGATCCATCTCACATCCGCAATGATGTCTCTCGTTCCTCGCCCTTTCCTGAAACCTGCTTGCACTTCAGGTAGTTCTTGTTCTAGGTATGGCTGTAGTCTCTTTTGAATAATCTTCAGTAGAATCTTGCTGGCATGTGGGATCAGAGCGATTGTGCGATAATTTCCACAGTCAGTTGGATCACCTTTCTTTAGTATTGGTATAAACACAGATCTTTTCCAGTCAGTTGGCCATGATGTTGTCTTCCATATTTCTTGGCAGAGCCTTGTAAGTACGGTAACAGCTGCATCAGATTGCTGCAATACTTCTATGGGAATGCTATCAATGCCTGGTGCTTTGTTCTTTGATAAGGCTTTCAATGCTGCTTCAACTTCTTCTTTCATCACCAATGGTTCCTGATCATAAGGTATAGGTTGAAACGGCTGTTGGTCCACTTGATCTTTATCATATAAAAACTCTGTATATTCCTTCCACCTTTTCTTGATCTTCTCAGCATCATTCAACATAGAACCTTGAGCATCTTGTAACATTCCAATTTGAGGCTGGAACTTTTTCTTTAACTCTCGCAGCTTTAGGAAAGCCGATCTTGTTCTTCCTCTAATAGTTTCTGCTTCTATTTCCTTGCAAGTGTCATTGTAGTACTTTTCCTTGTCCTGTCTTGCTGCACGTTGGAAATCTCTGTTGAGTTCTGCGATTGTCTTTCTTTCTCCTTTGGCTTTAGCTTCTCTAGGAAGTAGTCCACTAGAAAAACCTATGCCCTGAAATGGAAGAGGTTTTCTGTGTGGTGTCAGCTGCGTACAGAGGATCCTTTCTCCTGTGCTGTACCAGTGGTGCTTCAGTACCTGCTGCACTTATCCAATCAGGGCCTTAAGTCCAATTCTGTTTGGGTCCACCTCTCAGCTCTAGCAGCTCACCACTCACTGGTGGAGGGACACTGTCGGTTCACCCCTTGGTGTCCCGGTTTCTCAGAGATTTGCTCTTGCTCAAGCCTCCTGTCCGTCCTCCAGCTCCTAAGTGGGAGCTGAATGTGGTCTTGCAGCAACTGACTCGCCCACCTTTTGAGCCGATGGCTACTTGTCCTCTCCGCTTCCTTTCCTGGAAGACTCTTCCTGGTAGCCTTATCCTCGGCCAGACGGGTGAGTGAGCTTCAGGCCCTGGTCTGTGACAGGCCTTACACCCGCTTCTATAGGAACAGGGTAGTCCTTAGGACTCATCCAAAGTTCCTCCCTAAAGTTGTCTCCTCTTTCCACCTCAACCAGGAGGTGGTTCTTCCAACATTCTTCCCTAGGCCTCATGCAAGCCAGGCTGAAGCGGTCCTGCATACCCTGGACTGTAGGAGGGCCTTATCCTTCTACCTTGACCGTACTCAGGGACATAGAAGGGCTACTCAGCTCTTCATCTCTTTTGACCCTAATAATTTGGGGTTAGCTGTGTCCAAGCGTACCTTGTCCATATGGGTGGGTGGCTGTATCACCTGGGCTTACAGGGCGGCTGACCTTCCATTGCAGGATCGGCCCACCATGTAAGGGCTATGGCTGCCTCAGTAGCTCATCTCCGCTCTCTACCGTTTGCAGACATCTGCAGGGCTGCAACTTGGTCCTCAAGCCAGACTTTTGCGGCCCATTACTGCCTGGAGAGGGAGTCCCTTAGGGACAGTGCTTTTGGCCAGGCAGTACTCCGGAATCTCTTTGAGGTTTAGGCAACTCCAGCCCTCCGTTGGGCTACCAGTGGAGTTTCTTTCAGTGAAAAGCCTTTCTTTGATGCTGGGACTAGAGGGAGTTCTCTTGTTCAGCCTGGGTTCCTTGGTAGCCCAGAGCTAGGGAGTCACCCATATGTGAGGACTGACTTCCTGCTTGGTCCTGGAGAAAGAGTAGTTACTCACCTGTAACAGGTGTTCTCCAGGAACAGCAGGAATCAGTCCTCACAACCCTCCCTCCTCCCCTGAGAGTTGCAGTTGTACATAGTTTATCTTTCATTTTTGTGTGCTGTTTGTTAGCTATGTCATTTGACTGAGCAAGATGGCACCTTTAGGCGGAAAGGGGACCGCGCATGCGTGCAGTATTCCCAAAGGCTTTCATAGAAAGCTGGGGAAATGCTCTGCAGGGGCTCCATCGACGTCGATGTCACCCATATGTGAGGACTGATTCCTGCTGCTCCTGGAGAACACCTGTTACAGGTGAGTAACTACTCTCTCTCTCTTTTCCTTTCCCTCGCGCTCTCTCTTTGTCTCAGCTCTAAAACTCAACTGGAGAGAGGCAGTTGGGAAAGGCGGGAAGGCAGCACGCAGGTGCTGTGGGATGCTCCCAAAAGCATTCTAATTGGACGCTGGGGAGCGTTCCCACGCATGCTCCGTCGGTACCGACGATACCCATATGTGAGGACTAAATTCCTGCTGTTCCCGGAGATCACCTTTTCAAGTGAGTAACTATGCTTTCCTGGAATCCTGCTAGACCAGTCCAGGACATTCCCAGTGTTTGAACGAGCGGTAGTTTTTCAAAAGAGCTAGAGCTAGTGTCTCGAGCAGGGTATTCTCCTCTACTCCTCCAGACTTTATATTCACTGTACATAGTTATGTTCTCGTTCTCTTGGTTTCTTTGCTGTTTGTTAGAGTACATTGAGGGTGACCCCTGGGGCATGCCTGTATGTCTATCAGACCCCAGCTAATCAGGTTTCTGGTAGGACTTTTTTCTTTGTCTTTGACACCTGCTGACTCATCAGGGTGAAGTCTGTAGAGGAGAGCAAGAGAGCCACGGCAAGAGTGGTCGAGTTCCTACAGAACGTCACAGCTCACAGTGTGCGAGCAATGGCAGCCTCAGTGGCTAACTTGCGCTCTGTCTTCTTGTTGGAGATCTGCCAGGTGGCCACCTGGTCCTCTGTCCATACCTTTGCAGTGCATTACTGCCTGGAGGAGGACTCGTATGGCAGCTCCTTTGACCAGGCAATACTCTGTTATCTGTTTGGGAAATAATGCAACTCCTTCCCTGTGACCCTTCTGTGTCCAAACTACTGGAGAACTGACTCCCTAGTCAACAATTGGGTTGTATCTGAGGTCTTGGGGCCAATCTTTCTGCTGGCATTCACGGTTCAATTTTCGGTCATATGTGGCTTTTTCTTTTTACAGGTTTTTTTTGGTAGTCTGTAGCTTGGGAATACCATATGTGAGGACTGGATTCTGCTTTTTCCTGGAGAAAGCATAGTTACTCACCTGTAGAAGGTGTTTTCCGGGAACACTGTTTTTTGTAAATAGTTGCAATGTTGTATAATGTTCTATGTATGGTTCCATTGTTCTACGTAAACCGCCCTGATCTTGGGAAGGGGCGGTATATAAAAGTTTTTAAATAAATAAATAACAGTAGGAATTGGTCCTCTCAACCTTCCCTCCTCCCTGAGGAGAAGTTTGCTTTTTATGCTTCCTTGAACTGTCAACCGACTGAGGTAAGATGGCACCTTTGGGCAGGAAGGTGACCACGCATGCGTGGTAGAACCGCAAGAGACTTTCTAAGAAAACTGGGGAGTGGATAGTGGGTGGGCTCTGTCAGTGCCAACGTCGCCATATGTGAGGACTGATTCCTGCTGTTCCCTGGGAACATCTGTTACAAGAATAACTACGTTTTATTTATTTATTTATTTTTTATTTAGCTGTATTTATATCCTGCTTTTCACCGGGTCAAAGCAGTCAATTGGGGGGATACATTTAACACGAGGGGATATGAGAGACATACGCTAATACTTACAGGGAACATGGGCAATGGAGGGTTAAGTGGCTTGCCCAAGACCACAAGGCGTGCCTATAGGACTAGAAATCCCAGTCCCTCCGGCCTGAGATTGCTGTCCCCAGGTGGGACTTGAACTCCCGGCCCTCCGGCCTGAAGTACCTTGTCCTAACCACTAGACCACTCCTCCCTACTACTGTTTTACTGTTACAATCTTTGAGCTGAGAGAGTCCAGTGACGCTTTAGGGGCCTTGCAGTGCCTAATGTCTGGAGGGCCTTGAGTCTACCTGAAGAGGACAGAAGCATTTCACAGATTTGATATGTTTGTATTGTTCAGTGTCCCTTGGAAGGGTGAAGCAGTTTCCAAGGAGGCAATCATTTCGGCCTATATTGTGTGGGACTGGGAGGCCCCAGTGGCTCTGAACCCATTCTACGAGGGCTCAGGCTTTGTCTTGGGTGCAGAATTTTCTTTTGTCTGCAGGATATTTGCAGGATGGAAACATGAGCATCTCTGCATTCCTTTGTGATCCAGTGTAGGTTGGGCATACAGGCTTGTCAAAAATGCAGCCTTTGGAGCTAGAGTTCTAAAGGCAAGCTTGGAAAGGTCCCTCTCTGGTTTGATTACTGTCTGAATACTTCCTACAGATCTGGTCTGCAGAAAGATGACTGAGGAGACTAGATCTTACATGCTCATTTTCTTTCCTTGAGTACTTCCAGACCAGTCTAGAATCCACTGGAGTCGAAGTCTGCAAGGGGGAAGTAGGGGATCTTGAGAGATTTAAAAAAAAAATTATTGGCTGGAGGTCAGACTTGGATTCATGTCCCTTGGGTTCACTGGTTTGAGGTTTTGGTTGCCTTGTTTGTTATTGGGCTGTCTTGTTCATGATGGTCACTTGCTTTCTTGCTAAGTTGGGGGTGGGGAGAGGTACACAATTTTCTTGTTGCTTTGTATCAGGGTTCTCTATAGTGACGACATCAAACCAGTGGTTCTCAGTTTTCATCTGTTGGTAGTAGAGCATAAATCCATGCATCTGGACTGATCTAGAGGAACTGAAGGAAAAGAGAATTAGCAGCTAGGACTAATTCCTTTATTGTTGCCTGCAGGAGAAAGTTCCCACTACAAAGCCCCCTCCTGCTGATGATGAGGATGAGGCCTGGCGCCAGCGGCGCAAACAGTCGTCCTCTGAGATCTCAGCAGCTGTGGAACGGGCACGCCGCCGCCGTGAGGAGGAGGAGCGACGAATGCAGGAGGAACGTCGGGCTGCCTGTGCTGAGAAGCTGAAGCGCTTGGATGAGAAGTTCCGGGCTTCTGACAAACGGACTAAGGAGGGCTCTGCTGCATCTCCTTCCACACCACCTGCTTGTTCTGTGGAGGAGAAAGAGAACATGGAACCGTCCACCTCTGCTAAGCAGCAGCAGCAGCCAGTCAGCAATGGAAATGGTAGTAGCAGCCATGACTCTAGCCCAGGTACATTGTGCGAAGGCAGGGGAGATCACTGTGTGACATTGGGTGCTGTGTATAGGCATTGAAATCTAGCATGCATTCCATCATGATTCTGAACATTGGCATCTTAACTGCCTTTTCTAGCAGAAGTCTCTGCTGACCAAGTGTTTAGCAGAGGGCCTGGGTTCCATGCGCAGCTTTGACGTTATATAAGTATTTCCAAAGACTGCAAAGGAGGGACAGGCCATAGACTTCTGATGTGATCTTGATAGTAGCAAACAGAACTATGTGATTACTGAGTTAAATGTTTATTAAAATGGTTTTTCCACCTTTTTTGTAGCAGAGCCATTGCCTCCATCACCACCTCTGCTGCCGCCGCCACCACCGCCTCCCACCCCAAAAGATGTGCCAGAGGTGAAGGAAGAGGCTTCACTCCCTAAGGCAGAAACGAAGGGTGAAGTTGTGCTGCAGTGTCGCCAGTCATCGCAAGCCCAAGCCTACTCCAAATACCAGAAGTCGCTACCTCCCCGTTTTCAGCGGCAGCACCAGGTAGGGACATGGGTTCTGGGAGGAAATATACCACAGATACTCCCAGAGTGTACAGGGGTGAACCAAAATCTGTTGTTTTCTCAGGGTTGATCCATCTACCCTGTTACAAAGCTGGGGTCCCAGAGTGACCCAGTTATCCCTTCTGTGGTAATGATAGGGTCAGCAGTCTCTGCTATCATGGTCTAAATTATCTAGAGGTTACGTGTCCCCCTCCCTCTTCCCCAGTGGAACTGTCATTTTGCTCCAGATCCTTGTAGGTGAGACTTATCCCTTGGAGACATACATAAAGCAGTGCATGGAGTGTATGCTAACCTATTCATGTGCATACTAAAGTGTGGGGGCTGGACTGCCATTTCTATTTTTCTGCTACCATGTGTGGAATAGGTGGTGGTATTGAGTCTCTATGCACGTTTAGCAGTTTGGGAATGGGCGCTAACCTTCTTGTCTGTGTGTTTCTGGATGCAGGAGCAGTTGCTGAAGCAGCAGCAGCAATGGCAGCAGCACAACCAGCCCCCTCCAAGCCCAGTCTTGGCACCTCCACAGCAGCAGACGCAGACCCTGACCCTGACTCAATCTGGAGCCCTCCAGCAACCCCCTCCAACAGCTCCCCAGCAGCAAGTCCCACAGCCGCAGAAGGCCCTGTATCCCAGCTCAATTAGCCGACCACCACCCCCTCCCATATCGCATATGAACTTTGACCCCCGCTGGATGATGATTTCTCCCTACATGGACCCCAGGATGATGCAGGGCCGCCCACCTATGGATTACTTTCCACCAGGTGTGCATCCATCTGGTAAGTGATCCCTGCAGGTGGTACAAGGGAGGGAACATTCTTGTTCAGCAGGCAGTTACCCTTCTAGGGAGGGGAAGAATAGTGACTCCTGGTTCTTTATATTCTCCCTCATTTAGGTCTTTTGGCCCGTGAGCGGTCAGACAGTGGTGGCTCCAGCTCGGAGCAATTTGAGCAACGCCACCAACCCACGCTAAGGGAGCGGGGTACCCCTCCAATGGATCCTAAGATCGCCTGGGGAAATGATGTGTTTGCTGCTGCAGAGAGCCGTCCTTCAGCATCGCCCATGAGGCAACAGCAGGATGAGGATGAAAAAAATGGAAGGTGAGAGGATGAATATATTCCTTTGTTTCTGTAGTTCTATCTCTGCTTCTAGTTTCATAGAGCTAGTGTGATGCCCACTTTCTAATTGTATAGCCAGCACAATCTCCATTAATGAGTTATTGCTGGACTGCTTTAAGGCATTTGCAGTCAGTCTAGTGGGAATTGTGCCAGCTATTAATTCTTTGTATGTGTTTGTTGGCAGGAGCAATACTCCCCCGGTGAGAGCAGTCACTCAGCAGTCCTACATGGCCAACTACCAGAGTTACGAGAATGGTGGCTCCCATCACCCAAGCAGTATGCACCGATACTCTGTGGAGGAGACACGGGGGTCAGCCTGGGCCACCCCAGTGGGTGGGAGATCTGAGCAGCCCTCAGCCCAACTTCAAATCCAGC
This sequence comes from Ichthyophis bannanicus, assembly GCA_033557465.1. Lineage (NCBI taxonomy): Eukaryota > Metazoa > Chordata > Amphibia > Gymnophiona > Ichthyophiidae > Ichthyophis > Ichthyophis bannanicus. Next base: position 78,666,422 of record CM066051.1, on the reverse strand, counting down.
AGCGGAAGCCAGAGGAAGAACCAGTGCTGTTGCGTAGGGATCCTTCACAACAACACGACCCCCAGGCTGAGAGTAAACATGCTGCCTTTAAGGAACCCCTGGCCCCTGGCAGTACCAAGAAAGCAGTTCCCAACCATCATGAGGTCAATGCCACTACCTCCAAGGAGGAGTCGCATCCCAAGGAGAATCATACAGTAGAAGAGACAAGGAAGGGAGGTGAGAAACCCTTACGCCAGGATGGGCAAAAGCAGCCACGCCGTGAGACTCGAACAGAAACCCGCTGGGGACCACGGCCTGGAAGCAGTCGTAGGGAGGAAACTGGAGAGAGGCCCGCACGCCGGGCAGGGCCCATCAAGAAGCCACCTCTAAAGAGGGAAGATGTGGGAGAACAGGACATCAGGGAGAAGCCCCGGTCTAGTGGAGAGGAGCGGGCTGGGGTCAAGAGCAGTAGGGAGATAGGCTTAGACTCCAAAACTGATGGGGACCTTGGGAAACAGCTCCCTCCTCCTAACACAGTGGCTGTCCCTCTGTTGCCAGCTTCAAAACCAGTTCCAGAGCCACAAGTGGGTCCTGACAGAGAGCGGGGAAAGACTGGGAAGGAACCAAAAACATCAGATAGGAGCAAATCTTTGAGTGGAGCCTTCAAAGACCCCCCAGATTCTGGATCCCCAACCCGGAGGCGCAAGGAATGCCCCTATGAAAGGGGTGGCTATTCTAGCCGTGGTGGGCGTGGGAGAGGTCGTGGAGAATACTTTGCCCGTGGCCGTGGCTTCCGTGGTGCTTATAGTGGGCGAGGGCGGGGAGGGCGTGGTCGGAGCAGGGAATTTCGCAGTTACCGGGAACCTTTCTACCGGGCTGAGGATGGACCACCCAAGGGGGGTTTTAGAGCAAGGAATCCCAGTGAAACACGGAGTGAAGGTTCAGAGTATGAGGAGATCCCTAAACGACGCCGGCAACGGGGCTCAGAGACGGGTAGCGAGACTCATGAGAGTGCCAGTGATGTGGCCCACTCAGACAAGGAAGTGGCTGGGGGATCTAAGGAGACTAAGCATCCAGAGCCAAGCAAAGCAGAGAGGATGGGCCATCCTGAGCCTCTCCGATATCCAGACAGAATGCCCCCAAGATTGGCTGACTCCTCTCGGGGCAGAATCTTCACTCCCCGTGGCATACCATCCCGCAGAGGCCGGGGTGGCATTATAAGGGGTGCCAGCAGTCATGCTCCTGTGGCCTGGACCAGCCCTCCTAAGCCTCCACCTCATAAGAGGCAGCTGCCCAGAGACCAGACTAAGACAGACAGAGTTGCTGAATCTGTGCTGGCTAAAGACAAGGAAAAGAGGTTAGAGAAACGGCAGCAGCCTTCAGTGTCCACTGCAACAGCACAGACAGATGGTTTGCCACCCCCTACATTACCACAGCCTGAGGCCCGTATGCCCAAGCCTGAGCGCTCCTTTGAGCGACCTCCTAGACGGAGGCGTCATGGCCGTTCTCAGCAGCTGGACAAGCCACCCCGTTTCCGCCGGCTGAAGCAGGAGCAAGAAAATGCAGCCCGCATGAATGGGGAGCGTGGTGCTTTCCCTCCACAACCACCAGGTGAGCAGCCTCAGCCACTGCGCCCTCTAGAGGAGAGCAGAGAGTCCACAGCCCGCCGAGTGGCTGGCAGAAAGTCTCCTGACCTGTCTAATCAGAACTCAGACCAGGCCAATGAAGAATGGGAGACAGCTTCAGAGAGCAGCGACTTCACAGAGAGGCGAGATCGGGATGGGGCCCCAGCACCAAAAGGTGGGCCCCCAAGTGGGGGAGGAAGTGGCCTAAGCTTTGCACAGCGGAAAGAGATGTCAAAGCGTAGCTTCTCCAGCCAGAGGCCTGGCATGGAAAGGCAGAACCGGCGCACTAACCCTGGACCTGGGAATAAGCCAAGCCGAGGAGGACCTGGGGCAAGTAGAAATGAGAAGCGCAACAACTGGCCATCTCCAAAGAATCGTGGGTAAGTGCTTTTCAGTCTTTAAAATCACACTTAAATATGGGTATTGTTTTGAAAATAACAAGACCCTTTCGCAAAGAGATGAAAATTCAGGAGGGTGATTGGGTGTGGGGACAGAAGCATAATGTGTCACTGCAAGGTTTTCAGCTAACATTAGCAATCTGAAGCAGAAAAGAGGAGTGGGAACAATTCTGAGGAAAAGTGAAATGGCAAGTAGAGCCCAGTAATTTATTTTATCTTTCTCACACCCCCTCAGCAGGAATATGGAGGAACGTTCCCCAGGTATGACCCTCCCTCCACCCCAGAGCACCAGTGCCGTGTACCGGCTGGATCAAATTATTCACAGTGACCCAGCAGGCATCCAACAAGCATTGGCGGAAATCAGTAGCCGGCCAGGGGCACACAGCAAGCAACTACCACCACCGCAGCCTCAAGGAACACCAAGCCACAGCAGCACTGCCCAGTTGGGGCACTTTGAGACCAGGACTAGTACAGGTACATCAAGCATTAACTAGGCAATAAAACACCAAAAAAGGCTTTTCCAACTCATCCTGCTAGACCAGGCCACACAAGTGGGTTATATCCCCCTGCCAGTAGACGTTGGAGACAGGGAAATAGCAAAGGCTTCTGGGAACCCACCTTCAGTATTTCTCTGTCTCCAGCAGATGTGGATACATTCTTGTCTCCTGGCAGTCACCAAGAGGGTTCCCTGTCAGCAGGTTCTTTACCTTTCTTAATCGGGATTCAGCCTAGAGTGTACACAGAGGTGTTTCTCAGGCTCCTTTCTCTGTCCTGGTACAGCAATCAGCCCCTGACCACAAGGGTCAGGGAGGCTGGTGAGGCTTGAAAAAGGGGAGGGCTCCTGGTCATCAGCACTTTATTTTTCCTTCATAACGACTGCATACTGACAGGGAGAAACTCCAGCAGCCTTCTGGTATGGCGGAATCATGCTGTACTTTAGCTGCCGTCTCTGAATTCCCACCTTTCCCTCGGCACTGCATGGGAGAGGACGCCTGACTATGCCGGCCATTTGGGCACCGTGGGTCTGCTGCATCTGTGCCTGAAATTCCTTTGCTTCCCTCTAGTCCAGTCCCGGAACCATAGAGTTTAGAATCTCCTCCAGCAGCCTTGGAGACTGAAAGACATCACCGCTTTGCTGGCACCAGTATAAGTAGGCAAGGACCGCCCCCTTCATCCAGTACTTTGTCTCCAAGCAGCTGAAGGAGATTCTGAGCCTGGGACTGGGCTCAGTTCAAACAAATTAGCAGAGCTAAAAACTTAATAGGTCCCTTTAAATTTAGGGGGTATTTGATTTGGGATCCTAAGTTATTTTTCTTTATTTTGCAGGGGCAGTGCTGTAGCTGGAGGCTCCTTTCTGTGGCTCCATCTCTCTCCTTGTTGCTCTCCTCTTTTTTCCTCCTCCCCCTCCATCCCCTCCTCTCCCCGTGCTTAAAATGAGCAGTGGTAGACAGCAGTTTTCACCCTGTATGTGTACTGCTCCCAAACCCGAGATTAAGGGTGAGGAGCAGGTTGAAGGCTGCATCGCAGCGGCAGGAGCCGGATGCATGAAGCAGCATTGCCTCAGGGGAAGGCAGGCACCGGAGCTGAAGCCGCTGTTCGGCTGAGCTCCGGTGTGGCTGCATCGTCTCTCCTCATTGCGGTGAGTGAGGTGGCCGGTAAGCGTCCATTTGATTTTTAATTGAAGGGACAGTCTTGGGAATGCCGACTAGCTCTTGGGGAGCAGGAACGGTACGCCGCGTGTCTCCGCGCCGGAAACCGCAGCGGCAGCAGCCATTTTAAAGGTAAACCATGTTTTTGAGAGTTTGGTTTCTTTTTGTTTTCGGCGGTTTTTAGCGGGTTCGAAGCCTCGTTTTTGCTTGCATCTCATTTGGCCTAGCCAGGGGACAGTAGGTGAAGCGGACAGTACAAAAAACAAAAAAAGAGAGGGTGTCCCACAGCAGGCAGTTGCCTGGAGTCTGGGCTCTGCTTGACTGAGTACCTTTTGGCTAATTTCCACCAGTGCACTTGCTCAGAGGGGGGCAGTGTGGGAGACACTGCTTAGCCAGTGGTATGCCGGCGAAGCTCAGGTGTCTGGTTTGTGGCGCCAAGCGGAGTACGGTGCTGGGCTCAGATGTGTGTGTGTGTGGCTTGCACCCGCGAAGCGCAGGTTATGGAGGGACCGACGGAGGGGTCCTCGGAGGACCGAGCAGCGGGTCCACCTGCAGGAGCAGACGGTTTGCCTCCGCTCCTTAACCCCACGGAGCCTCTGCCAGGGTTGTCTTCTGGTGAGCCGACTTCTGTGACTCAACAGCAGAGTCTGGGTGGGCCTGCTCCGGTGATCCCACTGAATTTCTTTTCCCTCATGCAGCAGGCTTTTGCTCTGCTGCAACCCGCGATGTCGACTCCTCCCCAAGGATCGCATGCACAGAAGCGGCGGGGATCTGTGGATCCGGCTGTCGAGGGCCTTCCCTCGGCCAAGAAAAGCAGGGTGGCTGGGGGGGAGCCCAGTGTCGCGCCTCGGGGAAGACCTGGGAGTCGTGGACACAGAGATGGAAGAGTTCTCGGGGGGAGGAGCTGGAGGAGGGAGAGCTGCCTGATTCGGAGCAGCAGAGCAGGATAGTCAGAGTGTTTCGGCGCGAAGAGCTGTCGGCCTTGATTGCTGAGGATTCCTTGGAGGATCCGTTGCTGCAGGTGGTTTGGACGTCCCAAAGAGTTTTTCCGGTTATGATTCAGGAAGAGTGGGACTTGCCAGAGTCGGCTCTGAAGGGGTCCAGGGCCTTGGCTCGGCCTTACCCGTTTTCTGATAAGGATAGAGACCTTTTTCGCTCTCCCAAGGTAGATGCGGCAGTATCGGCGGTTACTAAGAAGACTACAATTCCGGTTGAGGGGACCGTGGCGCTATGTACAAGACAGGAAATAGGATACTCTGTTGAAGCAGGTGTTCGATGTTTGTGCCCTCTCGATGCAAGCCTCGATAGCGGGGCATGGGTGGCGAGAGGCTGTTTGCGGTGGTCTCAGAGCTTGCAGGGAGACCACCTGGAAGCGGCTGGACGATGTAGCGTGCCTAGAATCAGGTTCCACATATTTGTCAGACATTCATTATGATCTCATCCGTGGCTTAGCTAAGAGTATGGCCTCGGTGGTAGCGGCCCGACGGTACCTCTGGCTGCGGAATTGGGCGGTGGACACTTCATCTAAGACTCGACTCAGCAAGCTGCTGTTTTGGGGTAAGCTTTTGTTTGGAGAGGATTTAGAAAAGTTGGTAAAGGATTTAGGTGAGTTTAAAGGGGGTCACCTTCCGAAGGATAAGCCTAAGCAAGGATGGAGTGCTGCGGGGTCCCAGGGGGTTCCCAGGGATTTTCATAGGTTTCGGGCCTCCCGCTTTATCCAATCTCAGCGAGGGAGATTTCCAACGAGGAGCCAGGGATTTTGCGGTTTCCGGGGGGCTGGTAGAGGTTTTGCCCCTTACCAATCCTCAGCCGTTAAAAAGTCGCAATGAGATGAGGAGAACTCAGGTGGAGGTGATCCCGGTCGGAGGTCGTTTGCGGGAGTTTTACCCTGCCTTGGTCCAAATTACGTCAGACCAGTGGGTCCTAGAAGTCATTCGAGAGGGTTATGCGTTGGAGCTCCATCGACCCGTGTTAGATTCCTTTGTTCAGTCTCCTTGCAAAGCCCCGCTGAAGTGCCGGGCAGTCTCGGAGACCCTACAGCGGCTGTTACAGCTCAAGGCAGTGGTGCCCGTGCCAATAGATCAGTGCGGGTACGGTCAATACTCCATTTATTTTGTAGTGCCGAAGAAGGGCACTTTTCGGCCGATTCTGGACTTAAAGAGGGTGAATCGGTGTCTCCATATGGAAACGCTGCATTCTGTCATAGCGGCGGTTAGGGCGGGAGAATACCTGACCTCTCTGGATCTGACGGAAGCGTATCTCCATATCCCGGTGCGGCGGGAGCACCAACGGTTCCTGCGCTTTGCGGTTCCAATGGGGCATTTTCAGTTTCAAGCGTTGCCGTTCGGGCTAGCGACAGCGCCTCGGACTTTCACCAAGATCATGGTAGTAGTAGCGGCGGCGCTCCGCAAACAGGGGGTGCTGGTGCATCCATACTTAGACGATTGGTTGATTCACGCAAAGTCGCAGGAAGAGAGTGCAGCGGCCACCACTCGGGTGATACAGATGTTGGAGAGCCTGGGCTGGGTGGTCAACTTTGCAAAGAGCAATCTGGTTCCCTCGCAGTCTCTAGAGTACTTGGGGGCGCGTTTCGAGACGCAGCAGTGATTCTTCCAGCCCATAGAGCTCAGGGGTTGCGGGAGCTCGTGCGGCAGTTTCTAGCCAGACCAGCGCCTTCAGTATGGCATTATCTTCAATTACTTGGGACGATGGCGGCCACGATAGAGGTGGTGCCGTGGGCCAGGGCGCATATGCGACCGTTACAGAGCGCGCTTCTTCGGCATTGGTCGCATCAATGGGATGCGTTGTATCAGCTGGTTTGTCCTCAGGACGTGCGTCAGAATCTTCGTTGGTGGTTGCGACCGGAGGGTTTGTCGGCAGGGCTGCCGCTAGAGCCTCCATCCTGGAGACTGCTGACGACGGACACCAGTCTTCTGGGCTGGGGAGCGCATTGCAAAGGCCGCTTTGCTCAGGGTCGGTGGTCTCAGGAAGAGCAGGCTTGCTCCATCAACAGGTTGGAAATGAAAGCGGTGTTCTTAGCCCTGCAGGAGTTTCAGGAGAGCTTCAGGCAGGAGGCGGTGCGTGTGTTGTCGGACAATGCGATGACAGTGGCTTACATCAATCGCCAGGGAGGCACTGGCAGCGCGATGCTGGAAGCAGAAGCCATCCGGCTCTTAGCTTGGGCCGAGCGAAATCTGAAGGGTCTGTCAGCGCAGCATGTGGCAGGCGTGGACAATGTCGAGGCAGATTTTCTCAATCGGCGCAGAGTGGATCCCAGAGAGTGGATTCTTCACCTGGAGGTCTTTTCGCTTTTAGTGTGCCGCTGGGGTGTCCCACTAATGGATCTGATGGCGACGTTCGAGTCAGCGAAAGTGGAGCATTTTTTCAGCAGGCAGCGGGAACGAATGTCGGAGGGACTCGACGCGCTGGCCCAGCGGTGGCCAGAAAGGGGTCTTCTCTATGTGTTCCCGCCTTGGGCGCTCATAGGCCGGGTGGTACAGCGAATAGAGCGTCATCGTGGCTTGGTGGTCCTGGTGGCGCCCGACTGGCCCCGAAGACCGTGGTATGCAGGTTTGGTGCTGCTGCTGGCGGACAAGCCGTGGCGGCTGTCGCAGCGAGCGGATTTGTTGCAGCAGAGTCCGTTGCGAATGCCCCAGGTGAATCGATTCTCGCTTACGGCATGGCTCTTGAAAGGGCTAGGCTGACGGCCAGAGGGTATTCGGCAGCGGTCGTTTCTACCTTGCTGCAGGCGCGTAGGAGATCTACTTCGTTGGCGTACATTCAGATTTGGCACATTTTTGAGGCCTAGTGTGCGGAGCGGGGTCTGAGACCCTTGGGAGCCTCGGTTTCGCAGATTCTTTCCTTTTTGCAGGACGGTGTGGACAAGGGTCTTGCGGCAAGTTCGTTGCGAGTGCAGTTAGTGGCCCTCTCCTGTTACCGCGGTAAGGTGCAGGGGCAACAGTTGGGGGCTCACGCAGGTGTGAAACGTTTTTTGCGGGGAGCGTTACTCTTGCGTCCTCCAAAGCGTTGTATTGTACCGCCGTGGGATTTGAACTTGGTGTTGGTGGCCTTGCTCGGGGAGCCGTTTGATCCTTTGGCCAAGGCGTTGCTAAAAGATCTGACGTTGAAGACGGTCTTCCTGGTAGCTATTTGTTCCGCAAGAAGGATTTCTGAACTACAAGTGTTATCCTGTCAGGAGCCGTATTTATCTTTTTTCGATCATAAGGTGGTTCTCCGTACAGTTCTGGGGTTTTTACCAAAGGTGGTCTCCGTGTTTCATGTTAATCAGGTGGTGTCGCTTCCGGTGTTTTCGGACCGGCAAAAGGAGCAGTCAGGAGGCATGTTGCATAGGTTAGATGTTCGGCGGGTCAATTTAGTAAGGACGGCACCATTCCGCAAGTTGGATAGGTTGTTTGTAGCTTTCGGGGGCCCGCGTAAGGGAGAGGCTGCGGCGAAGTCCTCGCTTTCCCGTTGGGTGAAGGAAGCGATTGCTTCAGCGTATCTTTTGAAAGGAAAGGTGGTGCCGGAAGGTTTGCGAGCTCACTCGACTAGGGCGCAGGCGGCGTCTTGGGCGGAGTTCAGTTTGGTTCCGGTCGCTGACATTTGCAGGGCAGCAACGTGGTCGTCATTGCATTCCTTTGTAAGGCACTATCGACTAGATGTGCAGGCGGAGGGGGATGTGCGTTTCGGTTCAGCGGTGCTTCAGGCTGGACTTGCAGGTCCCTTCCGTTAATATTCACTGCTCTGTTACGTCCTCTATGGTTCCGGGACTGGACTAGAGGGACGCAAAGGAAGATGTAATTAGACTTACCTGCTAATTGTTGTTCCTTTAGGAACTCTCGTCCAGTCCCGGAGCCCACCCTGAGTGTTGGGGTTTCTCAGCCTGAAGTACATGATAGGCGGTGCAGTTTGGTTCTTTAGGGGTTCCCCACAGGCAGAAGGTGGAGCCATTGGGGGGGGGGATCCTTTCCATAGCACTGTTTAATAGACTCTATCGTAGCATGAACTAAGAGAATTCAGAATACAAAAAAAAAAAACCACCTTCACTCCCCAGGGGGGGTTTCGGGTTAGTTACTGGTTTTATTACTTTTGCTCTACTTATTTGTTGCTCTGCTCAGTTTTCTTTGTCAATAGGTACTGGATGAAGGGGGCGGTCCTTGCCTACTTATACTGGTGCCAGCAAAGCGGTGATGTCTTTCAGTCTCCAAGGCTGCTGGAGGAGATTCTAAACTCTATGGTTCTGGGACTGGACTAGAGTTCCTTAAGGAACAACAATTGCCATTTTACTGTTGCCAGTAGCCAGCAATTGCCATTTTACTGTTGCCAGTAGCCTGAGATAGCTGTTCCATTTTCACTGTGACATCATTGCCATTTTACTGTTGCCAGTAGCCTGAGATAGCTGTTCCATTTTCACTGTGACATCATTGCCATTTTACTGTTGCCAGTAGCCTGAGATAGCTATTCCATTCTCATTGTTACCAATAGCCTGAAACATTTGTCCCATCGCACCGACACCAGTAGCCCAATATACTCGTTCCATTTCACTGTTGCCAGTAGCCTGCTACAACAGTGTTATCCTAACAACCCTGCTATTACCCATAGCCCATCCCAATACCCCCAGCGCACACGCCACCGCAAACACAGACAGATCACTCCTAGAATGGCTCACACAACTGCAACAATAATTTGTAGCTACATTCTCTTGGATCTGGTCACTAGCTCCTTAGCTCTCACCAACACCCACAAACACATACCTATTCTACACGGTTCCGGGAGGAGGTGGCCAAGAGACCCCACCCACAAGCCAGTAGAGGGCTCGCAACCAACCTATCATCACCTACTACATATCGCAATCCAACACACCACAAGGGTAAAAAATGAGAACTTACCCCCACAAGACTTAAAAGTCGCTCTCATAAACGTGCGCTCAGTCCACAATAAATGACCCGTCATCACCGACCTACTAACCCTTCACAACCTAGATATACTCTTCATCACAGAGACATGGCTATCGAACGATGACATGGTCCTCATCAACCACTTTCTACCCCCCAACTTCACAATGCACAGCTGCCACAGAATCAACAAAAGGGGCGGAGGAGTCCTCATACTCACAAAAACCGACCTCAGATTTCACCTTTCCAACAGCACCAACACAACCAACCTCGACATAGTAGTCATAGCAAACGACCAATGCTCCTTCAATCTAGTATACAGAGCCCCTTCATCATCCCCTGACGACCTAGCTGTGATTATCGAGCTAGCCTGTAACCCCCCAAACCTACGCTCCCCGAATTGGATTCTAGGGGACTTCAATCTACCAACACTACATGTCTCCCAAGCATCAGCTTTCCAAGATGCACTCAAAGACCTGGGCTATTTGCAACTAATCAATGAACCTACTCACACAAAGGGTAACATGCTGGACCTGATCTTCGCCCCCCTACCTGCCCACAGCTCCACCCCCCCCCCCCCCCCCCACCTACCTACACCGCAGTACCTTGGTCCGACCATAAGCTAATCTTATTTCAAATTCCCTTAGATTCGCCGCCCAGGAAACCCCCTGGAAACATGTCAAAACCCATAGGTATACCCTCACGAAGGTTCCATCCTTTTAACAAGGAGTCCATCTTGCACAACACACAGCCCCTCTTCAGCATAACGACAACCAGCCCAGATACACTAGTCTCCAACTGGAATGACAGCCTGAGTTCCATCGCATTACGTACAGCCCACAAGAAAGCCCCAAAGAAAAAAGCTCCCGCCCCATGGTACTCCGATGAGCTACGGACCTCTCTCATCAAACTTAGAAAACTTGAAAGGCGATGGAGACGCTCACGATCTACAGAGAATCAGGTAGCCTATAACCTCCAGCTATCCATACACCGCGATGCGATAACTGAGAAAATGAGACAAGCACACACCGACACCCTCATGCGCTCACTACGAAAACCACATGACCTATTTAACCTCGTCAAGAACCTAACGAAAGAACCAGGCTCTGAACAAACACCCGAGATTCACGCCCAAGACTATGCTGACTTCCTGCAATCAAAACTATGCCAGACAGACAAAACTGGCCCACCCTCTTGCACCGTGGATCCACCAAAAGCAGCGACATTACCAATGTTCACCACCCCATCCAACGAGCAAATCATCGACACAATCTCTACAATCAACACCACTACCGCCCAGGCTGACCCTTGTCCTGCCTTCTGGATAAGTGAACTACGGACAGAATTTAGTCCATTCATAGCTAGACTTCTTGATGCATCTTTCACATCAGGCTATTTCCCACTGAATCTCAAGCACACATCCATTAGACCCCTGCTAAAGAACAACAAACTGGACCCTCAGAAAGTAGAATCATATAGACCAATTGCCAGCATTCCACTACTTGCCAAGATAATCGAAAAAGAAGTCCTTCACCAGATTCAACAACACATCGATACCTCTCCACTAGACCACTGCCAGCACGGATTCAGAGAATCCCATGGTGTGGAGACACTACTCACCACCCTCTTCAACAATATACTTTATGCAATTGATAACATCCGTCATGGAGTTGCCCTGATATTCCTGGATATAGCTGCAGCGTTTGACTCAGTATGCCACGAAACCCTCCTGAGCCGGCTCAAAGAGAAGGGCATCTGTGACCTAGCATTAACCTGGTGTAAGTCATACCTGTCCGATAGATGGCAACACGTGCAAACAGGGTCCTCCACCTCCAAACTGTTCCACCAGAAACAAGGTGTTCCACAAGGCTCCTCCCTCTCAGCCTTGATGTTCAACATCTATATGCAACCAATTTGTGACCTCATAAGATCATTCAACGTCGAATGCATGATTTATGCTGATGATGTTCTCATGTACATGCCATTCCAGACTGACCAAACTGACCTCATTCCTCTAACTGTTTTAGCTCAGTGGAAAAATGGCTTCTAAACCAGAATCTTCAAATACAACACAAAAAGACTGAAGTACTGTTCATCTCCAGAAACCCCAACTTTTCCCCTCCTGCCTGTCTAAAAATTGGAGAAATCGAACTGCAAACCAAACCTTCAATCCGCTACCTGGGTGTCACATTGGATCACAGACTGGATATGAAGACACACGTGAGCAACATGGTAAAATCAACATACCATAAGATCAGGTCACTCAAACATCTTCGCCCCCTCCTGCAACCAGCCGATTTCAGAACAATCTTCCAAGCACTAACCATCCCACACTTTGACTACGCCAACGCTATCCTGCAAGGACTCCCACAATCCACCCTGAGCCCACTCCAGCTCGCCATGAACGCTGCAGCCAGAGTTCTACATAGCGCCTCCGACCATATAACACCCATCCTCAAAAGCCTCCACTGGCTCCCAATCCACAGCAGAATCACCTTCAAGACCCTACTACTGACATTCAAGACCATCAACGGACTCGCCCCCGCCTCTCTCGCGGACCTCACTCACATTACACCCCCAAATAGAGCCAGACGATCTACTGCTATAAACACCTTGGTAATCCCCAAAGCAATGACCCACAGTGCTCAGACAACCATAAACAGGTCCTTCAGTCTCTGCGCTCCCAGATGCTGGAACGCTCTTCCACCCGATATCTGAGCAATCCCGGACCTAACTAAATTCAGGAGAGAATTGAAACACTTCTCTTCTTCAAATACTACCCAGAGGAACACCCACCAACCCCACCTCCCGTAACATAGCCTGACTTTACGCATCCCCTCCTCACGTATTTGTATATAAGTGTGAATATCATGCTGTTACGAATGTAAATACTGATACTGTTCTTACAAATGTAAATAGTTATTACTGTTATCCAAGTTAAGCTACCTGTTATATGTAATACGGTGTTAACCCACACCGTAAAATACCTCTTGTTTTTTGTAAACCGCACTGATGTCGAAGAGCGCGGTATATAAGCGATTTAAATAAATAAATAAATAAATTAGCAGGTAAGTCTAATTACATCGTACTGGCCATTTTAATACCGTGTTTCTTCACGAAGAATGAGCGTGGTTGTGGCAGAGACTAATTGCAGTGCTATCAGCTGCTGCTTGGTTCGAACGCCTCCTTCGGCTCGCATTGCCTTCAGCCCTCCCCTGCTGTGATCTACAGGAACAAGCAGGAATGAGTCTTCACATATGGGTATCATAGGTACCGATGGAGCCTGCGCGGGAACGCTCCCCAGCGTCCAGTAAGAAAGCTTTTGGGAGCATCCCACAGCGCCTGCGCGCTGCCTTCCCACCTTTCCCAACCGCCTCTCTCCAGTTCTTCTTTTCCGCGGAGCCAGCAGGTCGTGTTCCTGTCACCGCAGAAGAAGTTCATTTTTTTCTTTATTTTTCTGTGTCGCGTCTGCCTTCTTCAACGTCAGACCGGTACCGCCGGTCTTTTCTTTTCTTTCTTTAAAAAAAAACAAAAAACTATTCTTTACTTCAACTGTGCATTTTCAGTTTGGGCCTTAGGCCTGAATATTTTTCTCCTCATGGAGAAGCCCGCTTCCGGGTTCAAAAAGTGCACAAAATGTGGCGGTACTATTTTAGACCCATGATTGGTGTCTAAAATGTTTGGGTCCTGACCATTCCACGGATTGTGTGTCCTGGACCATTCCACGGATTGTGTGTCCTGTACCATGATGTCTAAAAGAGGTTGGCAGAACCGAGCAGCCAAGCTCAGTACCCTGTTTCCCTCTGATGCAGCCTCGGTGGCATCGACGTCGTCCAGGGCTGCTTCTTCCTCCCATGGATCTCAGGTAACCAAACATAAATCTAGCCGGTCCTCGAAGGGCAAATCTCCCTCTAAGCATCGAGATGCCTCCGGGCTTGTCCTCGAGGATTCCGCACCGGCAAAATTACCCCGGCGGGAAGTTCCGGCTTCCAAAGCATTGTCTATGGGGTCACAGGTTGACATCGATGGCTCGGCCTCGACCGATCACCTGTTGCCGTGTTCTGGGGTACCGGTGGCCTCCACTGGTACTGACATCCAGACTCTGGTGGCGTCGATGGATCAGAAGATTCTGTCCATGCAGCGCACCCTAACAGCGTTTATGCAGGCTGCGACGCCTCCGGTACCGCAACAATCTCCGTTGCCAGTACCGGCTCCGGCACGGCATCGTTCCCGGTGCCGGTACCGATTGCATCGACTTCGGTGTCGACTGCAAAAGTACCCTGTCCTATGATGTCCATCGGTACCGAACTGGTACCGCTTACTCCCGATGTCGATCCCACTCGGTACGCATATCTGGCTTTACAAGAGCATCCAAACAGGCTATGCTTCGATTCCTCCGAAGACTCTGACGAGTCGGAGGCTTCTGTCGAGGCATCGGTACTTCTTCCTCAGGAGTCTTCTTCTCCAAAACGAAGAATGTCTCCTCCAGAAGACTTGTCTTTTCAAGACTTCATTAGGGAAGTGGCTAGGGGCCTCTCCATTACAGTGGCCCCTGAGTCAGAGCCTAGAGCCAAGCAATTAGATATTTTGCAATATCCTAAGGCTCCTAAAGAGGCAGCTACCTTACCTATTCATGAGATTCTCTATGATCTCATGTTGAGCATGTGGGAGACTCCTCTTACCACCTCTCCTCATTCTCGTAGGTTAGACCCATGTACCGTGTCCCTCGTCCTGGCTTTCATAAGTCTCAGCTTCCTCACCACTCTATTGTGGTAGAGTCTGCCATGAGGAAAATAAAGAGTGCAAAGAGACACTTATCTAATCCTCCAGGATGTGAATGCAGGACCCTAGATGCTTTTGGCCGAAGAGTTTTCCAAGCTAATATGCTTGCTGCCAGAATCAACTCCTATAGTCTGTATATGGGGATGTTTCTAAAGGAAGTCACAGATCATCTGCAGACTTTAGCTCCTTTTATTTCAGAAGATAAAAGGCAGGAATTTCTCACTTGGCTCAAACATGCCCAAGATATTTCCAAATTTTCCAACCATGCAGCCTTTGACTCTTTTGAGTGTGTAAGCAGAGCCTCGGCTATTGCCATAGGTGCACGCAGAATTGCTTGGTTACAAGCCTCTGATTTGGAACTCTGGGTCCAAGATGAATTGGGAAATCTTCCTTGTACAGGTGAAAACCTTTTTGGCAAGGATTGGCAAGCAAAGGCCACTCAGATGGATGCTGAGAACTCTGCTTTGGATCGACTTTCAAAGTCTACCTCTGCTCCTGTTAAGAAAAGATGGTTCAAAAAGACATCTTTTTCTAAAAAGGGAAGATATTATCCTGCTTATGGTCAGCAGGCATCTTCTGCAGGTCGTTTTGCTGCAAAGCATCAGCAACCACCTAAACAAGCCAAGTCAAAGGCTGCCAGGCCTCCCACGGCCCAGCAGCCTCAGCCTCCTCAGGGCCTTTGACTTGCAACTAGAGAACTTAGCCTTTCTAGCTCTGGAAGAACCAGAGCCCCTCACCATTCCAGGAAGGTTGGCTTACTTTGCTCCCAGATGGGAGCAAATCACAGCAGAGCAATGGACCCTCTCCATCATAAGGGAAGGGTACAAGCTTCATTTCTTAAGCCTTCCTCCCCACACCATGGTGAAACAGTTCAATTCTCCAACATTTCAACCTTCTGGGTCAGGAGATTGCTACCCTTTTTGCCCAAGGGGCAATAGAAGAAGTACCTCCTCTTCAACAGGGCTCAGGATTCTACTCCCCTTATTTTCTTATTCCAAAGAAAACAGGGGGCTACAGACCCATATTAGATCTCAGAGAATTGAAAAAGTTTCTATTCAAAGAGAAATTCAAGATGATTTCTCTTGGTGCTCTGCTTCCATATCTTCAGAGTCAGGACTGGCTTTGTTCTCTAGATCTCAAGGATGCGTACACCCATGTCCTCATCCATCCAACACACAGAAGGTTCCTTTGGTTCCTTTTTCAAGGAAAGCACTACCAATACAGGGTGCTTCCCTTCGGTCTGGCCTCTGCACCAAGAGTGTTAACGAAATGCATGGCAGTAGTAGCTGCATTTCTACACACTCTAGGAATATTCGTATTCCCATATCTGGACAACTGGCTCATTCGAGCTCCATCCCAGTCAGAGGCCCAGACTTGTCTAACCTGCACAATGCGTGTCCTTCAGTATTTGGGACTGGTAATAAACATCCCAAAATCCAATCTCACCCCTACTCAGTCTCTGGAGTTTATAGGGGCCTTGCTGGATACCACAACTGCAAGGGCCTATCTTCCTCAGGCCCGTTGCCTACACTTGGTGTAGTTAGCCTCCCAGATACAGTTAAAGTCCTATTTAACTGCTCGAGAGATGTTACAACTATTAGGCCACATGGCATCCACCGTGCATGTGGTTCCATATGCTCGCCTTCACATGAGGGCAGCTCAATGGACTTTGTCCACCCAATGGACTCAGGCATCAGGTTGCCTGTCAGACAAAATAGCAAACTCCAGTCACCTTTTTTGGTCTCTCTAGTGATGGAAGTCCTCCAAATCTGTTGCTGGGGTCCCCTTTTCAGCAGTCGCTACCCCAAGCAACTCTTACAACAGATGCTTCTCTAATGGGTTGGGGAGCTCATCTGCAGGATTTCTCCACCCAGGGCATCTGGTCTCCACAGGAGACTTTTCTGCATATCAGTCTCTTGGAACTCAGAGCAATATTCTTAGCTCTCAGAGTGTTCCATTCCCTGCTCAGCTACAGGACAGTCCTCATCCATACGGACAACCAAGTAGCCATGTTCTATGTAAACAAGCAGGGCGGGACTGGCTCTCTGTCGCTTTGCAACAAAGCTTTGCGACTGTGGGCCTTTGCCAGAGAGCATCACATCCATCTTCTGGCAGTATATCTTCCAGGCGTTCAAAACTCTTGGGCAGACAGACTCAGTCAAGTTCTGCTTCCACACGAGTGGTCCCTCCACATGCACCAGGTAGCCAGAATTTTTCGAATTTGGGGAACCCCGGACATAGACCTCTTTGCAAGTCCGCGGAATGCCAAACTTCCCCGGTTCTGTTCCAGAATTCCGTGTCAGGGAGTTCAGGCCAAGGATGCCTTCCTCCTTCACTGGGGTCAAGACTTCCTTTATGCCTTTCCACCCATTCCCCTAATTCCCAAAACTCTTTTCAAGCTTCAGAAAGATTGGTCACGCCAAGTGTGGTACCCTCTACTTCTGCATCTCTCTCAGGCTCCTTCCCTGGACTTGGGCTCTGCACCAGACCTTCTATCCCAGGAAGAAGGAATGTTGTGGCACCCAAACCCCCAGTCTCTCCATCTCAGGGCTTGGTTGCTGAGGGCCTAGACCTTCAAGATTTTCATCTCTCTCAGCAAGTCAGAGATGTTATTCATGCCTCTAGAAAGCCTTCTACTAGACGTTCCTATGCTTTCAAATGGAAAAGATTTACCATTTGGTGTTCAGGGAAGGGTCTTAACCCTCTTGCAATACCTTTGAATTCTTTACTAGAGTATCTCCTGCATCTATCCCATGCAGGTCTGAAAACGAATTCAGTAAGAGTCCATTTGAGTGCTATTGCAGCGTCCCTCAAGCCTCTCAATGGGCACCCTATTTCCTCTCACCCTCTTATAGCAAGATTCATGAGAGGCCGCCTTCTAACTAAACCTCCCATTAGACCACCTCCAGTGGCATGGGACTTAAACCTGGTTCTTGGCCAGCTTATGAAGCCACCCTTTGAACCTTTAGCCACCACCTCCTTGAAATTTCTTTCTTGGAAAGTTATTTTTCTCATTGCAGTCACCTCAGCACGCCGCATCAGTGAATTGCAAGCTTTGGTGGCTAATCCTCCTTATACAAGATTCCATCATGATAAGGTTGTCCTCAGGACCAATCCACACTTTATGCCCAAAGTGGTCTCGCCTTTTCATCTGAACCAAGAGGTATATTTACCTGTCTTTTTTCCAGGACCTCATGCATCAAATGCAGAGAGGAATCTTCATACCTTGGATTGTAAGAGAGCTCTCGCTTTTTACTTACAAAGAACACAGCAACATAGAAAGTCTTCTCAACTCTTTGTTGCTTTTGATCCTTCTCATTTAGGACTTCCAGTCTCTAAGAGAACATTGTCCAACTGGATTGCTCAGTGTATTTCTTTCGCCTACCAGAGTAGGAACATTTCTCTGGAGGGCCATGTCACAGCTCACAATGTGAGAGCCATGGCAGCCTCAATGGCTCATCTAAACTCTGTGTCCATCGACCAAATCTGTCGAGCGGCCACCTGGGCCTCGGTTCATACCTTCACAGCCCATTACTGTTTGGACAAGGACTCCCGCCGGGATGCCTCGTTTGGTCAGGCTGTTCTCAAACACCTGTTCCATTCCTAATCAACTCCTACCCATCTACCCTGGGCGGATGCCAGAGATCCATGGGAGGAGGTAGATTCCTTTTCAAGGACACACAACCTGGGGTTTCTCCCTGGCATCTACAGCTAGGGAGTCCCCATATGTGATGACTCATTCCTGCTTGTTCCTGGAGATAGCACAGTTACTTACCTGTAACAGGTGATCTCTGGGAACAGCAGGAATAAGTCTTCACAACCCACCCACCTCCCCTAGGAGTTGTATCTCTCTGTCTATCTTTCCTTTCCTCTCTCTCTCTTTGTCTCAGCTTTAAAACTCGAACTGGAGAGAGGCGATTAGGAAAGGCGGGAAGGCAGCGTGCAGGCGCTGTGGGATGCTCCCAAAAGCTGTCTTACTGGACGCTGGGGAGCGTTCCCGCGCAGGCTCTGTCGGTACCGACGATACCCATATGTGAAGACTTATTCCTGCTGTTCCCAGAGATCACCTGTTACAGGTAAGTAACTGTGCTTTGCATGCCGGTGCAAATACCGGTATTTAGTGGACCAGCTTTGCACCACATGTTTTGAGGATCTGAGACAGTCATCCAGTATGGTGCAAGAAGCTCTAAACTCCCCGGGGTACTGCAGGGAGTACCAGTCAGTGAATCTTTCAGCTGATAACGATCTTGCCTTATCGTGCATCCAGGAGGCTGCCTCCCCTCCTCTCTTATTACCTCAGCACCCAGCCTCACAGCCAGCCTTGCAGCCATTTCCGCTCTCCTCCCAGCAACTCTCCGAGTCACAAGTTTCCCAGCTGCCACAAGGATTTGATCCACAGTCAGATAGCTTCATGAGGTTTTTCAGGCAGCCATGGGATCTCTGGAAGTCCGACTCTGGCCTTGGCACACATGTCTCGGCCATTTCTCTTACCAGGGACCGCCCTACCAGGAAAAGAGCCCAGGCTCACCAATATTTTCTGGAGGTCCCTGGACAAAAGCAGTATCCTGGGCTTTGGGTGACTCCATCCCCTAGAGGAAGGCGAGCAGCTCTCTTCCATAGACTCGGCGGAAAATGCTTCAATCTGAGAAGGCGGCGCGTGGTCTGCAGGGGATCAAGAACAGTCTCAGGATGTCCGCTTGTTCTGCAAAGAGGAGCTTTCCTCTTATCACACATGTTGTTGACTTTATGGCTCTCCCCAGCTCCCACTGTGTCGGCTCTGGGGGGACGGTCAGGCTCAACTTAAGCCCATCCTGGTGGGTATTTGCAAGCCATCATGGTCTTCTCCCTTCCCTTCAGAACTCCAACAGATGGTTTCCTTTAAATGGGATTCCCCGGATACCTCCTTACGAACTGTTTGACGGCTGGGTCATCAGTATAGCTGCTCCCCGGGAATCTCGATAGGTGGCACCGATACCCTAAGGTTGACGCCATAATTGCAGCAGTAGCCAAGCATAGTACCATCTTGGTGGGAGGGAGGGGCAGCTCTGGGGGACCAACAAGACCTTAAGGCTTTGAGGGTCTTTTGAAAAAGGCCTTTTCTTCCTCATTAGCTCTTTTGGCTTTTTGTGGGGGCCTAGCCGCTCGAGCCCTTTGCTGGATTCAGCTCCTCCCTGAGGATCTGGCAGCTGCACGTCTGGAGAGTGTGGTGGCCTTTTTGTCGGATGCCTTTTATGATTTATTCCGCCTAGCGACCCAGTTGGTTGTAGTGGTTACAGTCACTAGATGCTGGCTGTGGCTGCTCCATTGGCTAGCCAGGTTTCCCTTTAAGGGCAAACTTCTTTTTGGGGAAGAACTTGAAAAACCTTTAAAGGATCTGGGGGAAGTTACTCCCCATCAGCTACTGGAGGAAGACAGACCCCAAGCTGCATGCTGCTCAGGATCAGGGACACAATCTACCGCCAGTTCCCAGTATCGCTTTTGCAATGCCTGCTGTTACCGTCCTGGGAACCATCCCAATCTGGAGCCTCCTCCAGACAAGGAGTTGTTTGTCTCAGCCCTTTTATGGCTACCGACAAAACAAAGCTCAATACTCTACCTTGACAGAATTCTCCAGTGCTGGAATCACCTCCTGCTGACGGCCCTTCGGCCCATTCCGGAGTGCCGCTGGTGGGCGGACATCTTTTTCTTTACTCTGGAGAATGAGCCAAGATTACCAGCAAGGGCTATGTACTGGATTGTGCTACAACCATTCGGGAGGCCTTTTTTGTTTCCCTTTGTGGATCACAGACCAAGCGGGTGGCGGTGCGCGCCCCACTTTAGCTCCTATTATATCTACAGGCCATTGTTCTGATCCCTATCTCCAGGAGCAAGCAGGAATGTAGTCTTCACATATGGGTATCGTCGGTACCGACGGAGCCTGTGCGGGAACGCTCCCCAGCGTCCAATAGGAACGCTTTTGGGAGCATCCCTCAGCACATGCGCACTGCCTTCCCGACTTTCCAACTGTCCCTCTTCAGTTCTTCATTTTCCGCGGAGCTGACAGGACCCATACCCTGTCACTGCAGAAAATTCCGTCTTTAAAATTGTTTTCTTGTGGTCGCGTTTGCCTCCGCACGATGCCTACCGGTACCGCCGGTTCCGTTCTTTTCTTTAAAAAAAACCTTGAACTGTTTCTCTTCAGAACTTTTCTTTTTCAGTGCTAGGCGCCATTTTGGGCATTAGGCCCCCATATTCCTGAAACATGGAAAAACCAACTAGTGGTTTCAAAAAATGTACTAAGTGTGGCAGTACCATTTCCATCACTGACACGCAAGATTGGTGTCTTAAATGTTTAGGGCCTGAACATTCTCCATCTGAATGTGTCTCCTGTATGGGGATGACTAAATGGGGAAGACAAAACCGGGCTGCAAAGCTCGGTACCCTCTTCGGATGCCAGATCCATTGCATTTACATCTAAAAGGGCCTCCTCTTCCTCCCATGGATCTCAGGTAACTAAACATAAAAGCCGGTCCTCAAAGGGTAGCTCTCCTGCTAAGCATTAAGAGGCCATTGGCATTGCCCTTGAGGGAACCACACCGGCAAAACAGCCCCGGCGGGAGGCTTCAGCTTCCAAAGCATCAATGGGGCTTCAGGATGTTCTCGAGGCCTTGACCTCGCAAGAACTACCTGTGCCATGCTCGGGGGTCCTGGCTGTTTTCACTGGTACCAACACCCAGGCATCTTCCTCGCTATCGAACGCAGCATGGCAGCTTTGCTCACAGCTAAGGTACCGTTGACACCTATGGTTCAATAGGCATCGGTACCGACATTGATACCGATGCCGGTACATACACTGGTACAGACACCGGTACCGCTACCGACGATACTGGCCCTGGTGGGAATTCTTCCCACGCCATCTGTGGCTGGAATCGACAGATCGGTACCGGATCAACTCGGTACCGACTTCGATCGATACCAGCACCGTGCTTTGCATGAGCATCGTGGTCAGGAATACTTCGAATCCTCCGATTCCGAAGACTCTGACAATTCTGCTGGTACCAGAGGGTTTCTCCTGGAAGATCCCTCTTCTCTCCAACGCAGAATGTCACCTCCAGAGGACATGTCTTTTCAGGATTTTATTCGTGATATGTCTCTTCAGGATTTTATTCGTGATATAGCTCCTGAAGAGGAACCCAGAGCAAAGGAATTGGAAATTCTTCAGTATCCTAAAGCTCCAAAGGAAGCAGCTACTCTGCCCATCCATGAAATTCTGCATGACTTGATGCTCAGAATGTGGGAGACGCCTCTGACTACATCTCCTCATTCTAGGAGACTTGATACTATGTATCGAGTTCTGCCATGTCCTGAATTTCAAGACTCAGCTGCCACACCATTCAGTGGTGGTAGAGTCAGCCATGCGTAGGATGAAAAGTGCAAAGAGGCATGCATTCAATCACCCAGGTCGTGAATGCAGGACTCTGGACGCTTTTAGGCGCCAAACGTTTCAGGCTTCCATGCTTTCAGCTAGGATCAGTTCATATATACTATATATGGGCATGTTCCTTAAAGAAGTTACAGGAGACTTGGAGCTTATGAGCCCATTTCTCCCAGATGACAAGACTTTCTTGCTCTAGTTAAGCATGCTCAAGATGTCTCCAAGTTTGTGAATCATGCAGCCTTTGACTGCTTTGAATGCATCAGCAGAACCTTTGCTATTGCCATTGGGGCACAATGGATTGCCTGGCTTCAGGGATCAGACTTGGAGACTTGGGTACAGGACAAGTTAAGCAACATTCTTTGCACGGGAGAGAATCTCTTTGGCAAGAACTGGCAGGAAAAGGCTAACGAGTTAGATGCTGACAATACCACTCTAGATAGATTGTCAAAATCTACAGCCTCTCCAGCCAAAAAGAAGCCTTATAAAAAAAAACCTCTTTCAGCAAACAGGAAATTTTATCCTTCCTATACCCAGCAGAGTCAAACTCAGGGTCAGGTTGCCCAAAAGGGGGCAAACTAGACAGCAAAAGAAGCCAAAAGGCCCGAGAGCCCAACCAGCTTTGCAGGTTCAGCCCCCTCAAGGGCTTTGACTCCTTCCTAGAGAGCTTAGCCTTCCTGCCTCTGAGGGGTCCCCAACCCCCCAATATCCCAGGTAGGTTATGCCACTTTGCCAACAGATGACATCAAATAACAGCAGAAGATTGGACTCTGTCCATTGTAGGAGATGGGTACAAGCTCCATTTTCACAGCATGCCCCCTCCTAAAATTCAAAGGCAATTCAATTCTCAAACCTCCGCAGACAATCTGCTAGATCACGAGGTCTCAACACTTCTTGCCCAAGGGGCAATAGAAGAGGTACCCATTCTTCAACGGGGTGCAGGGTTCTACTTCCCCTATTTTCTTATTCCAAAGAAAACAGGAGGGGGCAGACCCATTCTGGACCTCAGAGAATTGAACAAATACCTGTTTCGAGAGAAGTTCAAAATGATTTCTCTAGGAACTCTTCTGCAATACCTTCAAAGCCAGGATTGGCTTTGCTCTCTAGACTTAAAGGATGCATACACTCACATTCTGATCCATCCAGATCACAGGAAATTCTTAAGATTCCTTTTCAAGGGAAAGCATTTCCAGTACAGGGTTCTTCCCTTTGGTCTGGCTTCGGCACCAAGAGTATTCACGAAATGCATGGCAGTAGTAGCTGCATTTCTGCGAACCCTGGGGATATTCATCTTCCCTTACTTAGACGACTGGCTCATTCGAGCCCCTACAGTTGCAGAGGCCAGCACTGCACTTTCTCGCACAATGCGAATCCTCCAATACTTGGGGTTGGTAATAAACTTCCAAAAATCCCAACTTGTTCCTTCCCACTGCCTGGAATTCATAGGGGCCTGTCTAGATACCAGACAGGCAAAGGCTTTCCTTCCACAGGCCCGGTGTCTTCGCATAATGCAACTAGCTTCTCAAGCAGCAGGGAAATCCCCCCTCCCCTAACTGCTCGGGAGCTACTACAGTTGCTGGGACATATGGCATCCACAGTTCATGTAGTCCCATATGCTCGCCTCCACATGCGAGCAGCTCAGTGGACCCTATCCACACAGTGGACACAGGCCACAGGACACTTATCAGACAAAATAATAAACTCTCATCGACTAATTTTATCCCTCGGTGGCAATCACTAGAAAATCTGACAGTGGGGTCTCCTTTACATCAACCCCTCTTTCAGGCCACCCTGACAACAGATGCATCACAGATGGGTTGGGGAGCACACCTGAATCATCTCTCTACCCAGGGCACCTGGTCTCCACAGGAGGCTGGTCTACACATAAACCACCTGGAATTTAAGAGCAATCTATTTAGCTCTTCAAGTATTCCACGCCCAGCTCAGCTACAAGACAGTCCTAGTCCAGACGGACAATCAAGTAGCCATGTTCTATGTGAACAAGCAGGGCGGAACAGGCTCTCTGTCGTTATGCAGCAAAGCTTTACGACTGTGGGCCCTCGCCAGAGAGTATCAAATTCACCTTCTAGTGGTATATCTTCCAGACATTCAAAACCTTTGGGCAGACAAACTCAGTCGAGTACTGCTGCCTCACGAGTGGTCGCTCCACCTAGACCAGGTGGCAAAGATATTTCATCTCTGGGGCACTCCAGACATAGACCTCTTTGCAAGTCCACTGAATACCAAACTTCCCCGGTTCTGTTCCAGGATTCCGGCTCACAGTTGTCAGGCAAGGGATGCCTTCCTCCTTCATTGGGCTCAGGACTTCCTTTATGCCTTCCCACCCACTCCCCTCATCCCCAAAACACTCTTCAAGCTTCAGAGAGACAGGGGTCGTATGATTCTCATAGCGCCACGATGGCCATGTCAAGCGTGGTATCCCCTGCTTCTACATCTCTTTCAAGCTACACCTCTGGAGTTAGGGCATGCTCCTGATCTCCTTTCCCAAGAGGACAGGACGCTATGGCACCCGAGCCCCAAGTCCCTGCATCTCACGGCCTGGTTGCTGAAGGCTTAGACCTCCAGGATTTCAACCAGTCCCAACAGGTAAAGGACATCCTTCAGGCTTCTAGAAAACTTTTCCACAAGAAGGTCTTATGTCTTCAAGTGGAAACGTTTTACTATATGGTGCTCCAAGAAGGGATTAAAGCCCCTTGTCATACCTTTATAATCGATGCTAGAGTATCTCCTTCACTTATCGAATTCTGGTCTAAAGACCAATTCGGTAAGAGTCCATCTTAGTGCAATTGCAGCTTCTTATAAGCCTCTGAATGGACAACCAATTTCCTCTCATCCACTCATATCCAGATTTATGAGAGGTCTTCTATTAACCAAACCTCCCATTAAGCCACCACCGGTAGCATGGGATCTAAATCTAGTTCTCAGGCAGCTCATGAAGCTGCCTTTAGCCACTACAACCCTTAAGTTTTTGACCTGGAAGGTCATCTTCCTAAATGCAATCACCTTTGCACGTCGCATTAGTGAACTGCAAGCTTTAGTGGCTGATGCGCCTTATACTAGGTTTTCACCATGATAAGGTTGTTCTTAGAACTCATCCACACTTTATGCCAAAGGTGGTTTTGCCTCTTCATTTAAATCAATCAATTTATCTTCCTGTATTTTTTCCGAGGCTTCACACCTCTAATGCAGAAAGAAACCTTCATACTTTGGATTGTAAAAGAGCCTTAGCCTTTTACCTACAGAGAACACGGCAACATAGAAAGTCCTCGCAACTTTTTATAGCTTTTGACTCTAGTCATTTGGGACATCCAGTCTCCAAAAGAACTTTATCTAAATGGATTGCCCAATGCATATCCTTTGCTTATATGAGTAAGGGTCTTCCTCTTCTAGGCTATGTCACAGCTCATAACGTGAGAGCCATGGCAACTTCCATGGCTAATCTCCACTCTGTGTCTATCGATGACATTTGTCGAGCAGCCACCTGGGCTTTGGTACACACCTTCACAGCCCACTACTGCCTGGATAAAGCCTCCTGTCGGGATGCCTTCTTTGGCCAAGCTGTTCTTCAAAATCTCTTTCAGACCTAATTCAACTCCTACCTACCAACCCTGGTGGGAATGCCAGAGATCCATGGGAGGAAGGATGCCTACCTTTCTAGGGTGGCACCTTCCTTTGGCTATCTCCCTGGCATCCTCAGCTAGGGAGTCCCCATATGTGAAGACTACATTCCTGCTTGTTCCTGGAGATAGCGTAGTTACTCACCTGTAACAGGTGATCTCTGGGAACAGCAGGAATTTAGTCTTCACAACCCACCCACCTCCCCTAGGAGTTGTCTCTCTATCTTTTGTCTCTTTCCTCTCTCCCTCTATCCTTTCACTCAGTTACAAACTTAACTGAAGAGGGCCAGTTGGAAAGGCGGGAAGGCAGCACGCATGTGCTGAGGGATGCTCCCAAAAGCGTTCCTATTGGACGCTGGGGAGCGTTCCCTCTCAGGCTCTGTCGGTACTGACGATACCCATATGTGAAGACTAAATTCCTGCTGTTCCCGGAGATCACCTGTTACAGGTGAGTATCTATGCTTTATTCAATTGTGGCATGGGACATTATTCCATTCACTTTGTTGTCCCAAAGAAGGATGGCTCCTGGCTGATTCTCGATCTCAAGGAAGTCAGTCGCTCCATAGGAATTATGCGTTTTCATATGGAAACTCTCCGCTCTGTCATTCAGGCTGTCAGGATGGGAGAGTTCCTAGCCACTCTACTTGGCTGAGGCTTACTTTCACATCCCCATTCGAAAGTACCAACAGCTTTTCCTTTTCCGTTACGGGCGAGCATTACCAGTTCTTTGCGCTGCCATTTGGCCTCGCCACAGGACATTGTATTTTTTCCAAGGTCATGGTGGTTGAGGCGACCACACTCAGGAAGCGAGGAGTTGTCCATCCATATCTGGACGACTGGTTGATTCTGGCAGAGACACACAAGAAGGCTCAAGTTGTAATCTCCCGAGTTGTGGAACTTCTTCAGAGCCTCGGCTGGATAATCAGTTGGTGCAAGAGTGTTCTCCAACCCTCCCAGTCCTTCAATTTCCTAGGAGTGAGATTAGACACCCACGTAGGGAAAGTCTTCCTTACCATCAACAGAGTCCAGAAATTTTCAGACCAACTTAGTCTCTTTCTCCGGCAGATACGGTCTCGATCCCTGGATTATCTCCAGGTCCTGGGGGCCATTGCAGCCACTGACAGTGTTCACTGAACGAGAGCTGATATGAGGCCGTTGCAGCACTCTCCTGTCCCATTGGTCTCCCTTGTACCAGGAGTTCAATGTCCGCCTACAACTGCCTCGAGTGGTTCGCCAGACCTTTCAGTGGTAGCTGTCTCCGATCCACCTCTTGCGCAGGATACCGTGGGATGCCCCTCACTGGGTTCTCCTCACAACCGACGCCAACCTCTCCAGCTGGGGAGCTCATTGCCTCGATCAGACAGCACAGGGTCAGTAGACCCTTCAGGAAAGACAGTGGCTTATCGCCTAGAAGCCCGAGCAGTCTGTCTAGCCTTGTGGCAGTTTCAGCCTCACCTTCAAGATCAGGCAGTTTGAGTTCTCTGCGACAACGGTATCTTGCATCAACCACCAAGGTGGAACAAAGTATCGCAGCATGTCCAAGGAAATGTCTCTCCTGCCTTGGATGGAGATTCATTTGCAAGCATTGTCTGCACAGCACATAGTGGGAGTGGACAAAGTTCAGGCGGATTTCCTCAGTCGACACATAATCGACACCGGCGAATGGGAACTCACCTCCTGGGCATTCACCTGATTGTGAGGCGATGGGCTCTATCTCGTGGCCATGGCAGTGAATGCAAAAGCAACCGCAGCCTTCAGCCACTAGCAGGAATGAGCTGCAGTGGATTCGATGGGCTGGTTCAGCCTTGGCTGTCCAGCCGGCTTCTATATCTTTTCCCCTCCCTGGGTGGTGATAGGTCATTCACTCGGCTGCATCGAGCTTCATACAGGCTCTGTGATACTAGTAGCCCCCGACTAGCCTCGCCAACCCTGGTACGCCAATCTGATGTGTCTCCTCACAGCTACTCCACTTCTGCCAGGGATGCCCAGGGGCCTTCTACACCAAGGGCCAGTACTGATGGACAGTCCAGATCCCTACTCACTTATCGGCTTGGCTCTTGAAAGGCACCACTTAGTACCGAAGGGATATTCCGCTAAGGTCATTTCCACCCTTCTACGAGTGCGATGCCATCCATCTCCCTGGCCTATATCTGGGTTTGGTGGCTATTTGAGTCTTGGTTCTCGCAGCATTGAATCTCACTGTGCCACTTGTTAATTCCAGATATCCTATCCTTTTTACAGGATGGCTTTGATAAGAGTTTGGTGCTCAACTCCTTGAGTGTTCAGGTTGCAGCCCTTACATGCTTCAGTGGGCCCATTGCAGGATGCTCCATGGTGTCCCATCTAGATGTCAGTCGCTTCCTTAAGGGAGTTCACTCCCTATGTCCTCCACTGTGGCCTGTCCTTCCTTCCTTGAGATCTTTTGCTGGTGGTTTGAAGCCTCATGAGGCCACCCTCTGAGCCTCTCAAGAGCATTACTCTTTGTGATCTGTCCTTTAAGACAGCCTTCTTGGTGGTGATTACGTCTGCCCACAGGCTATCCGAGCTTCAGGCCATCTCCTGTCGAGATCCTTATCTCACGTTTTTGAAGGAAGGCGTCTCCTTGCGGACAGTACCCTCCTTTCTATCAAAGATCGTTTCCTCCTTCCATCTCAGACTATTTCGCTTCCTTCTTTACTCAAAGAGTTGTGTGTTGGTGCTGATGCTGGTTTCTGAACCGTGGATGTCTGCCGGCTCTTGCGCTGCTATCCTAAACAATAGAAGCACTTGCAAGACCAACCGGCTTTTTGTCCCTTTTCACGGGGCCCTGCCAAGGTCTGGCAGCCTCCAAACCTACCATTACATTTTGGATTAATGGGCTATTGAATCTGCATACATTGTGCAAGGTCAATCTGTCCCAGTGGGTCTTTGGGTGCATTCCACGTGTGCTCAAGTCACTACTTGGGTAGAGTGCTTTCAGATGGTTTTGCTGGACCTCTATCAGGCTGTGACTTGGTCCTCCTTGTCAACCTTTGCCCATCATTACCGCCTCGATCTCCAGGCTCGGGATGCAGCCCTTTTTGGAGCTTGAGTAGTGGTGGCAGCTGTTTCTTCCCACCGGGTGGTTGTGTGGACTGGCCTAGCAGGATGAGTTGGAAGGAGAAATTCCACATACTGTTCATTTCATTTCCTGAAATCCTGCTAGACCAGTCCACGGCCGCCCAGGACTGAGTCTGATGCCACAACCGGTATTGTTTCTACTGTCATAGTGCCTTTGCACTTCTTGTACATAGTTCCAATACCGTGGTCAGGTTTGGTGATCAAGCTGTTACTATAAGTATTTGTGTTTCCATGGCATGCATTGTTTCTCTGTGCTTGTCAAGAGTACTGAAGGCGACCCTTAAGGGCATGGTTAAATGCACCATGGCAGGTTCCCAGAAACCTTTTGATATTTCCCTGTCTCCCAACATCTGCTGGCAGGGACATAACCCACTTGTGTGGACTGATCTAGCAGGATTCCAGGAAAGGGAATTAGTGGTAAGTGAAATTTCTCCTTACCCTTTCTTTTTCATGCTGTAGCCTTAGTAGTCAGGAATTTAACCCTTTGATTCATAGAAGAATGACATCTTTTCCATGATACGAGACTTGTTAGGCACACATGAACTGATGTGAAGAATGCTGTCTCCCTTCCCAGACTCTACGTTCCAAGAGAAGGTGCTTAGGACTGCCCAGAGGACAACTCTTGCTGACAGTTTTGAGAGCCTTGGGGCGAAGAGACGCGACAGACCTCGGAAACAGGAACCACCACCTTCACAGCAACAGCGGGTGAGTGTCTGAGGGATGGGAGTGGGTCATTTACTTTTCATTGCATCCAAGTTCTGAGCTGCTTTATAGATATGTTCTGCAAAAGGTCTGTCAGAGGTGGCTGAGTATCTATGCTTTCCATATCATCCTGCTAGACCAGTCCAGACAAGTGGGTTAAGTCCCCCTTCTGCAGATGTTGGGAGACAGAAAAAGTACCAGAAGCTTGATTGTCCCAGCCCTGGTACCTATATAGCCGCACCCCTAGGGGTCGCCATTAGTATTTCTCTTGTGCCCAGCAAATGGTGGGGTTTTTTCCCTTCTGACAGTACCTCTGAGGATTTCTGCTTGGGGGAATTCTAATTTGCCTGGATGTCTCCAGGACGCACAGGAGGTGCCCCACTGGAGTTTTCCACCACCTTAGCATCTGATTAAGCTCCTCCTGGTTAGAAGGACCAATGCAGCCCATCTTCATTAAATCTGAGGCATAGGAAGATGCTTCTCTTAAGGTACAATGTTTCCTCTGGCAAAAAAGCAGTGTTACTGGACAGCTGTCATGCCATATATGTAAGATTTACTTTCTCTTGGAATCCTTGTATTGATAGGCAGGTAACAACCTAACTCATTTTGCTTTGGTTAACCAATAAGCGGTGGTATGACTAACTTAGCGTAAAGCTTGGACAGCTAGATCCTTTTAACCTGCTAGTGGCTTCTCTGGACAGCAGAGTAAGTGAACTGCATGACAGGTGACGACATGGCACTGACAATAGAACTGCTCTGCTGAAAGCTCAGGAAAGTTTAGAAGGCTTCCTGTGAATGTGCTAACCTTCCTTTCCAGTACATCCTGCTAGACCAGTCCAGACAAGTGGGTTTAGTTCCCCTACCAGCAGATGTTGGAGACAGACAAATACCAGTAGCCTGATTGGCTGTTCCCTGGTAATATCTAGCTACTACCAGTAGAGGGCGCTCCAGTATTTCTCTGTCTCCAGCAGATGTGGAGTGTAGTTTTTTTCTCTGATCTTTTATTTAAACTTTTTTTTATTGTTCCTGCTGGATGTACCCAGGACGCACTAGAGGTGCCCCTCTGGGTTTCCAGATCATACTGCTAGACCAGTCCAGACAAGCAGGCTATGCACCCCTGCCAGCAGATAGGGAGACAGAGAAAAAAACTCCAGAGCTGTGATTGGTCAGGCTCTGGGTGACATACGCATACCCATAGAGGTCCTATTTAGTATTTTCTCTGTCTCAGCAGATGAGGGTGTTCTTCAAGCTTGTTCTACAATTTGTTTTTTTCCTTTTTCACTGTATCTTGAGGCTCCTGGATGCACCCAGAGTACACAAGAGGTGTTACTCTGGGTTTCCCAGCAACTTGATTCCCCAGATAAACTTGTGGAGCTCCTGAGCCTGGCTTCAGTAAAGCTCCCGATTTTCTTTAAGCAGCGCTGAGTCTTTGCCACGAGGGCTTAGACATCAGCAGGAGGATCAGGTATCAATTTCTGAGAGAAACTGTAAGTAAACTGTTTTCTTACTTGCCTCAGCTGCCCTGGGTTTATTTCAACTGCATCGGGACCGGCTGTCTCTGACCTGATTCCTTCACTTCCGGTTTCATCAGGGTCTGTTAAACTGGGTTTTGAAGTTCCTATTTTCTTTTCTTCATTTTTATTTCCTGGATGCACCCAGAGCACACAAGAGGTGTTTCTCCAGGACCAAGCAGGAAGTCAGTCCTCACATATGGGTGACGTCGGCGCCGACGGAGCCCTCGCGGAGCAATTTTCCCCAGCTTTCAAAGAAAGCCTTTGGGAATTGCAGCGCGCATGCGCGGTCCTCTTCCCGCCCAAGGGTGCCATCTTGCTCAGTCTTCTTTTTTCCGTGGAGCCCTGCAGACGTTGTCTGTGAATCCCCGCCGAAAAGTTGATTTTTTTCTCTTTATTTATCTTTTTTCTTCGGTTTGACGCCGGTTCTTTTCCCGCCCGGACTCGCGACGCTGGTTGCGAGTCTGTTCCTTATTTTTCGTTTTTTTGTCCTTCGTGACAGATTTCGCGCCTTTTTCCTTTTTTCCTTTTTCCCTGGCAGCCCGGTCTTTCGACCTCGCAGGGGCCCTTTTTCCCCCGATGGCTGCCAGCGGCTTTAAAAAGTGTGACCTCTGTAAGAAACTCATGTCTCTTACAGGCACTCATGACTTCTGCCTCCGCTGCCTCGGACCCGATCATGACTCCATGATCTGTGATCCGTGTGGCAAAATGTCCTCAAAAGCGTTGAGGAGTCGGCAGCGTCAGCGGGAGCGTATCTTCTCTGACTCCGGCCGGGCTCGGACCTCGTCAGAGGCTTCGACGTCTCGGGACTCTGGTCCTGAGCATCGTCGAAGTTCCTCTGAAAGGGGGTCTCCTACCCGGGAACATCATCGGAAGAAGAAACCCGCGAGGGCGGGATCGGTGGACGCTCCTGGTCCCTCGAGGGCTAGGTCGCATAGCCCCGATTCCCGTCCCGGGTCCTCGGAGGTGGAGAGACCGTCAAAACATCCTCGACTCGAGGTGGACTTGCCCGCTCACGTGAGTACTGTTGTCCTCGTTGACTCGCCTCCGAAGGACCCGACGTCGGGCCCGATGCCGTCGGGGCCCGAGTCGGGGGCTGCTGGGTCTCCTGAGCTCGGACTCAGGTTGACGGCCTTGGAGAGCAGTCTGACTGCCTTCATGGACCAGCAGCGGGTATTGATCGCTGGCCTCGCCGGTGTTTCTGCCCTGACCGCCGGGACGTCGACCTCCAAGTCGACCCCGGAGACCGAGCCGATCCTCGAGTCCATGAGGGCTCGAGTCGATCCTCGGTCGAGGTCTCCTTCGGCCTCCCGTTCGGGACCGAGGTCGTCGACGCCGACTCCCTCGGCGTTGGAGCGGATAGCATCGGTGCCCGCCCGACCGGAGCCGCTCGACTCCTCCTCCGAGGAGTCGGCCTGGGAATCCGAGGACGAAGAGTCACCTGGTTCCTTTCGGACTCGGTGTGTCCCTTCGGTGTGTCCCCCGAGTCCGAACCTCGGAGACGGTCCCCCCTGGAGGATACCCGGTTCTCGGACTTCGTGAGGGATATGGCCAAGGCTTTGGCCTTCCCCGCGGATCCCGAGGAGGAGCCTCGAGTCGAAGAACTCGATGCCCTCCAATATGACTCTCCCCCGAAGGAGGCCTTTATTGTACCGGTTCCTCCGATGCTGGAACGACTTCTCTTCCGCATGTGGGAGAGCCCGGCGTCGCCGGTGTTAAGCAAGCGGGTCGATTCCATTTATCGAGTCCGCAAGAGCCCCGGCTTCCAAAAGGCACAACTACCGCACCATTCCATGGTGGTGGAATCGGCCATGCATAGACTTAAGAGTCAAAAAATGCACTCCTCGGTGCCCCCTGGTAGGGAGGCCCGAAGCCTGGATGCCCTCGGTAGGAAGTGCTTCCAGGGCTCTATGCTTGCTTGTCGAGTCCAGACCTACCAGCTCTACATGGGCATGTATCTCCGAGACCTGGCTAAAGAAATAGCCGGGTTCTCTGCTGGTCTCTCCGACGAACCTTTGCAGAGGTTCCAAACCTTGTCAACTGGTATTCGAGAGTGCTCCAAGTTTATATCTCGAGCAGCCTATGATGGCTTTGAGGCATCGGCTCGAGTAGCTGCGGCCGGCATCGGTGGACGCCGCCAGGCTTGGCTTCAGACGTCCGACCTCGAGCCCTGGGTGCAGGACAAGTTGGTCGATGTCCCCTGCCGAGGTGATAACCTCTTTGGCAAGCCCATGGATGAGAAGGCTGCACAAATAGAGACGGAGACTCTCACCAGGACTCGTCTCTCAAGGAAGACCTCTGCCCCTTCTCAAAAGAAGAAGGGCTCGGGGAAAAAGCCCTTTTACCCGAGGAAGGCGGCTGCCTATAAATACTACCCTCAGTATCAGGCCTCAGCAGCTCCCCCACAGGGAAAGCAGGCCAAGGGATGGGGTAATGGGTCCTGTAGGCAGTAAGCCCCCAAGCCTGCACCACCGGCCCCTGCTCAGCAGGGTGGGGTTTTTTGACTTCATCAGCATAGCCTCTCCCCCTCAGCTGGTTTCTCTCAGCACAGGAGGCCGGCTGGTCCACTTTGCCCACAGGTGGTCCAACATCACCACAGATACCTGGGTACTTCACATAGTTCAGAAGGGCTATCTTCTTCACTTTCACCAGGTACCTCCCTCCTTCTTTCCAGGGGAGCCTCCCAGACTCCCTTTGCACAGGGACTTACTCCTTCAGGAGTTAGCAAGTCTCGTTCAGGAACAAGCCGTGGAACCGGTGCCCCACCACCTGAAGGGTCAAGGGTTTTACTCCAGGTACTTCCTGATTCCGAAAAGGACAGGAGGCCTCAGACCCATCCTGGACTTGCGAAACCTCAACAAGTTCCTTGCAAAGGAGAAGTTCAAGATGCTTACCCTTGGAATCCTGCTGCCCTACCTCCAGCAGGGAGACTGGCTATGCTCCTTGGATCTAAAGGATGCGTATACTCATATCCTCATTCATCCAGACCACAGACAATATCTCATATTTGTTGTGGGAGGAAATCATTACCAGTACAGAGTACTGCCCTTTGGCCTATCCTCCGCCCCCAGGGTGTTCACCAAATGCCTAGCAGTGGTGGCGACCTATCTAAGACTTCAAGGTCTTTTTGTGTTCCCATACCTGGACGACTGGCTCATCAGAGCCCCATCTTCACCAGAGGCCGCTCAGGCCACTCATCGCACTGTGGTTCTGCTCCAGCACTTGGGTTTTGTCATAAACTTCGCAAAGTCCCAAAGTTATAAAGAACCACCTGTAAATACCTTATGTAAATAGTTCAGACAGGCTTCTACACCTGTCAACATTTGTAAAAAACTAGAATGTTTATCTACTCTATGTATTGTACACATTGTTCCATGTAAATAAGTTAGAAAGTTTTACTGTTCAATGTAACGTATACAAAAGTATACACAAGTTGTTGAATTGTTCCATGTAAACCGCCCCTGATCTCTGGAAGGGGCGGTATAGAAGAAATAAATAAATAAATAAAATAAATAAATAAAGTCCACTTTGCTCCCCTCTCAAAATCTCGAGTTCATAGGCGCCAGGTTGGACACACTTCAGGCGCGGGCCTTCCTCCCTCTAGACAGGGCCAAGCGGCTCATGGATCTCGCCAGCCACTTTCACAGCAATGCGCTGGTCTCCGCCAGGCACTTTCTGCGACTGCTCGGCCATATGGCTTCCACGGTCCATGTGATGACCCCCAATGCCCGACTGAATATGCGTCCTGCTCAGTGGTGCCTTCGCACTCAATGGCATCAGGCCACGGGGAGCCTTGCGGACTCAGTACAGATCTCCGACCAGCTGGTCAAATCTCTGCGATGGTGGCTTCATCTACCAAACCTAGTGCTAGGGGTGGCTTTTCAGCCCACTCCGCATTCTCAGGTCCTGACGACCGATGCTTCCCTCCTGGGTTGGGGAGCACATTGCCAAGGGTCATGTACTCAAGGCCTCTGGAATCCTTGGGAGTCTGCTCAACAGATAAACTTCCTGGAGCTCAGAGCCATCCGCCTAGCGCTCAGAGCCTTCTCTCACCTGGTGTCCCACCAGTCACTGCTGATACAGACGGACAACCAGGTTGCCATGTACTACGTAAACAAACAAGGCGGAACAGGCTCCTTCCTCCTCTGTCAGGAGGCGCAACAGCTATGCTCTTGGGCAGTCCGCCACGGCATCCTCCTCAGGGCTGTCTATCTCCCAGGTCAAGAAAATTACCTGGCCGACAAGCTCAGCAGGATCCTCCAGCCTCACGAGTGGAGGCTGGATCCGATGGTGGTTCAGCAAATCTTTCTCAAGTGGGTCTCCCCACCATGGATCTGTTTGCCAGTCCTCTGAACCGGCAGCTGCCCAGATTCTGCTCTCGACAGCTGCATCCTCTCAGAGTAGCGGCGGATGCTTTTCTGATTCCATGGTCCACCGGCCTCTTGTATGCCTTTCCTCCCATGCCACTGGTGTCTCGGACGCTCTTCAAGGTTCTCAGAGACAAAGCATCGATGATCCTAGTGGCTCCCCGGTGGCCGAGACAACCTTGGTTCCCGCTTCTAATGCAGCTGGCGGTGGACACTCCTCTTCCTCTGGGGTTTCAGCCCGACCTCCTGTCGCAGGATATGGGGACTCTCCTACACCCCAACCTCCGGTCCCTTCATCTGATGGCCTGGCTGCTGCAAGGGTAGTCCTTGCTCCTCTGCAGCTACCTCCAGATGTGGAAGAGGTCGTCTTGGCCTCCCGGAGGCCCTCCACCCGGAAGTCCTACGCTCTTAAGTGGCGTCGGTTCTCCGTCTGGTGTACTCAGCAGTCTCAAGATCCCTTCTCCTGTTCAGCATCAGTGGTCTTGCAGTACTTGCTCTCTCTCTCTCTAACCTTGGACTTAAGTCCAACTCGGTCAAGGTCCACCTCAGTGCTCTTTCTGTGCATCACATGCCGGTGGATGGTAGACCTCTTTCTAGCCACCCTCTGGTGGCTCGTTTTCTCAGAGGCCTCCTTCTCCTTAAGCCACCTTTGCGCCCGCCAGCCCCGGACTGGGATCTCAATGTGGTTTTGCAGCGGATTACCTGTCCGCCTTTTGAGCCTATGGCTACCTGTCCACTTCGTTTTCTTTCGTGGAAAACCTTGTTCTTGGTAGCCCTCACTTCTGCTAGACGCGTTAGTGAGTTGCAGGCCCTTGTATCTGATCCTCCTTACACTAGGTTCTACAAGAACCGGGTAGTCCTACGGACTCACCCTAAGTTTCTTCCCAAAGTGGTATCCCCTTTTCACATCAACCAGGAGGTGGTACTTCCGACCTACTTTCCCAGGCCACACTCCAGCCGAGCTGAAATGGTCCTGCATACCCTGGACTGTAGAAGGGCGTTGACCTTCTACCTTGACCGTACGCGGGAGCACCGAAGGACTGTTCAGCTCTTCGTGTCTTATGACCCCAACAAGTTGGGGCTCCCTCTCTCCAAGCGTACTCTGTCCATCTGGATTGCTGACTGTATCGCTTGGGCTTACGAGGCAGCCAGCCTCGTGTTGGAAGGTAGAGTCACAGCTCATCGTGTTCGGGCGAAGGCTACGTCGGTGGCTTACCTCCGCTCTGTTCCATTGGCAGACATCTGCCGGGCCGCTACTTGGTCTTCAAGCCAGACCTTTGCAGCCCATTACTGCCTGGAGAGGGAGTCCCGCAGGGACAGTGCTTTCGGACAGGCAGTCCTCCGTAACCTCTTTGAGGTATAGGCAACTCCTACCCTCCATCCCGGATGTTGGGCTACCGGTTGGAGACATATTCAGAGAAGATTCCTTCCTTCTGTGCTACTGAGCTAGAGGGAGCTCATTTTTGTGCTTAGGGTCTCCGGTAGCCTTAAGCTTGGGAGTCCCATATGTGAGGACTGACTTCCTGCTTGGTCCTGGAGAAAGCGTAGTTACTCACCTGTAACAGGTGTTCTCCAGGAGCAGCAGGAATCAGTCCTCACAACCCTCCCTCCTCCCCTTGGAGTTGCAGTTCTATGCTTTCGTTTTTGCTAATTTTTTGCTGTCTTTTAGCTATGTCATCTGACTGAGCAAGATGGCACCCTTGGGCGGGAAGAGGACCGCGCATGCGCGCTGCAATTCCCAAAGGCTTTCTTTGAAAGCTGGGGAAAATTGCTCCGCGAGGGCTCCGTCGGCGCCGACGTCACCCATATGTGAGGACTGATTCCTGCTGCTCCTGGAGAACACCTGTTACAGGTGAGTAACTACGCTTTCTCTGGGTTTGCCAGGCTTCCCTCCTTAATAGCTGTATTTTCTTTAATCAGCAATACAGCAGGGTTTGAGCTCCTGATTTCACTGTCTGTGCAGCTCCCCTTCTCTCCATCCCTCCTCAGAAACACATTCCAGCCCCTGCCATGAGGGTCCAAGTGGCTGCAGAGGGATCAAACTCTAATTTCCCTACCTTTCAGTCACTGTAATTACCTTACACTGACTTTGAAAGTTTCTCTTCTCCTCCATGGGAACTCAGCTCCTTATGTTTTTCCACCCTGGTCCATGATTGGCAGGATCCTGCAGCGAATTCTGTCGCACAGGGGGCTGGTAGTCCTCGTCGCCCCGGATTGGCCAAGACCACCATGGTATGCCGATCTCATAAAGCTGTCACGGGGGTCGCCATTACGGCTGGCAGCTCCCTCCGGACTCCTCAGACAGGGACCGATCTTCATGGAAAATCCAGCTCCCTACTCGCTTACGGCTTGGCTCTTGAACGCCACCGTTTGACCCGTAAGGGGTATTCGCTGAAGGTGGTAGCTACCCTCCATAGCGCGCGACGGTCTTCAACATCCGCTGCTTATGCGAGAGTGTGGCGCGTCTTCGAGGCTTGTTGTTCACGTCATCACTTGTCCCCGTGGCGTACCTCAATTCCTGATATTCTTGCCCTTTTACAGGATGGTCTTGCTAAAGGTTTGGCGCTCTGTTCGCTTCGAGTGCACATTTCTGCCTTGACATGTTATCGGGTTCCGGTGCACGGTAGATCCCTTGCTTCCCACTCTGATGTGTCTCAGTTTCTGAAAGGGGTCAAGCTGCTTCGTCCTCCGGTCCGCCCGGTAGTTCCTCCTTGGGATCTAGCATTTGTTCTCAGGGCGCTCGGAAATCCGCCCTTTGAGCCTTTGGAGGAAGTGTCTCTTCTAGATTTGATGCTCAAAACGGTGATTTTGGTAGCAATCACGTCGGCTCGAAGAATCTCGGAGCTTCAAGCTCTCTCGTGCAGGGATCCGTATCTGTCACCCTCTCCTGAGGGGGTAACTCTTCGCACGGTTCCTTCCTTCCTGCCCAAAGTGGTTAGTCTTTTTCTTGTCAATCAGCCCCTGCTATTGCCTGCCTTCTCTAAAGAACAGTGTGCGGGTAGGCGCAAAAGTCTTTGCTTCCTCGACCTCAAGCGAGTTCTCCTTTGCTATTTGAAAGTTACCAATTCCTTTCGCATGACTGACCATCTTTTTCTCCTTTCGGGGCCGCGCAAGGGTTTTGACCGCTTCCAAATCTTCTATCGCTAGGTGGCTGCATCGGGTCATTGAATCGTCTTACATTCTCCAAGGCCAGCCGGTTCCAGAAGGGCTTCAAGCTCATTCCACTCGAGCCCGATCCACGTCATGGGCCGAGAGGTCCCACGCCCTTCCTCTTAATACGTGTTGAGCGGCCACCTGGTCGTCCTTGTCCTCTTTTATTCAGCACTATCAGTTGGATATACAGGCCCGAGAGGACAGTCGTTTCGGAGTTGGGGTGCTGTCGGCGGCTCTTACTGCCTACCCTGAGGGTAATTAGCTTGGGTACTTCCCGCTTGTCTGGACTGGTCTAGCAGTATGATCTGGAAGGAGAAATTTCACTTACCGTTAATTTCCTTTCCTGGAATATTGCTAGACCAGTCCATAACCCACCCAGCTTGTCAGAGGCACTGATACTTGTGCAGAGCAGCCAACAGTCATACGCTCCACGAGCACTTCCGGAGTTTGTTTCCTGGGAATGTCAAAGCAGTCATTTCAGACTTCTTCCCTTGGGAATGATATTTGAGCCGCCTCTTCCGTTTTTTGTTCGGGTTGAGGGGTTGAGTTGGTTCCCTTTTTAAGGGTTCATAGTTGCGTTTTTTCCCTGAGATGTTGCCTTTTTGGCTTGTTACATAGTTACTGAATAGGACCTCTAGGGGTATGCCTATGTCACCCAGAGCCTGACCAATCACAGCTCTGGAGTTTTTTTCTCTGTCTCCCTATCTGCTGGCAGGGGTGCATAGCCCGCTTGTCTGGACTGGTCTAGCAGTATTCCAGGAAAGGAAATTAACGGTAAGTAAAATTTCTCCTTCCCAGTTGCATACATATATATGTGTGTGTGTGTATATATATATATATATATATATATATATATATATATATATATATAACATTTTTTGGGGGGGGAGAAAACCAGCATCAGCTCATGAGGAGCTGAACTGCTGGTCATCAGGGGAGCCTGCCTTTTTTTTTCCCTGGAAGCTTCATCTCTCTTCTGCTGTTAATTGTCAGTCTGCCTTGGCTTCTCTGCACTGCTTCTGTTCCAGGCACAGTGAGTTGATCGTCAAAGTCCCCGTCCCCCTCCCGATTTATATCGGGATACCGTCGGGGCAACCTGGGGCCAGAATTTGGGTATAAGCTCCCTTTATAGGGTCATTACTGCCCTAGCTCCTAGAATTTTTTGTTTTTTTTTTAATTTTTCAGTGTGTTTTGAGGCTTCAGGGTTTTCTATTCTCCAGGAACAAGCAGGAAGTCGGTCCTCACATATGGGTGATGTCGGCGCCGACGGAGCCCTCGTGCGGAGCAAATCCCCAGCTTTCAAAGAAATTGCAACACGCATGCGCGGTCCCCTTCCCGCCCAAGGGTGCCATCTTGCTCAGTCTCCTTCTTTCCACGGAGCCCTTCGACAGTGGTGTCACCGTGAACAAAATGTTTAAAAATATTTAGTTTCTTTTTTCCTTTGGTTTGACACCAGTTCCCCTTCCTGCCTTCGGCTCAGTATGCTGGTATTGAGACTGCTTCATTTTCGTTTTTTGTCCTTCGTGACTAGAGTTTGCGCTCTTCTTCTTTTTCATTGGCAGCCCGGGTCTTTGACCTCGCAGGGGCCCTTTTCCCCCCAGTGGCTGCCAGCGGGTTTAAAAAGTGATCGGTGTACGAAGTTAATGTCCCTCACCGACACGACTGCTACCGCGGGCCTGACCATGACCCGAAGGTCTGTGGCCTGGGCAGGAAAGTGTCCTCGAAGGTCTTGAGGAGCCGTCAGCAGCAGCACGATAGGATTTTTGCTGAGTCCATACCCTCCCAGGCCCAGACCTCATCTGAGGCCTCGATGTTTCGGGAACTGTCTGAGCCTGAGCAGCATCGGATGTCCTCGGAGAGGGGGTCTCCTTCACGGTAACATCGGAGGAAGAAAAAATCCTTGAAGGTGGCGTTGTTGGATGGTTTCGAACGACCTGGTTTCTCGTGGGATAGGTCGCGAAGCCCCGACCGTCGGCCCGGATCCTCTGAGTTGGAGCGCCCAGCGAAACTTCCTCGAAGGGACCCGGAGCAACCAAGGCAGGTAACTACTGTCCTCGTTGAGGACTCTCCTCCGGGAGAACCGGCGTTGGGACCCGACCCAGGGGCTGCAGAGCCTTCTGAGCTCGGTCTCAGAATGGTGGCCTTGGAGCGCAGCATGTCTGCCTTCATGGACCAGCAGTGGGTGCTGATAGCCGGTCTCACCGGTCCTTCCACCCCGAGCAACCGACGTCCAAATCGACCCCGGAGGCTGAGCCGATCCTTGAGACCATGTGGACTCGAGTCGATCCTCAGCTGAGGTCCCCCCTCGACCTCCCGATGGGACCGATGTCGTCTCTCTCTTTCTCTTTCCCTTTCCCTCTCTCTTTTGTCTCAGCTATAAACTCAACTGGAGAGGGACAGTTGGGAAAGGCGGGAAGGCAGGCGCTGTGGGATGCTCCCAAAGGCTTTCCTATTGGACGCTGGGGAGCATTCCCGCGCAGGCTCCATCAGTACCAACGATACCCCATATGTGAAGACTAAATTCCTGCTGTTCCCGGAGATCACCTGTTACAGGTGAGTAACTACGCTTTATGTACAAGCTCCATGTTAACAGAACACCTCGCCTCAGTCACAGACTCAGAACATAGACCCTCATCAAATACAGAATAAGTGATTTACAATCTAAAGTAAAAATAAAAATATGTAGACAAAATTTAAACTGAAACCCCAAGAACCAGACTACGCATGCAGTGCAACATCAGATAAATAAGAGATGCAATTCCACATACTGCGCAAAATATAAAGATAGTACAAAGTCCATTCACTAAAATGAAATAAAATTATTTTTTCTGCCTTTTGTTGTCTGACCATTTTATTCTCTGATCATCCTGGTCCCGATCTGAGGCTTCTGCTTTCCTGTCTTCTCTTAGCTCTTTCTGTGGTCTATGGTCCATCTGCCATTTTTTCTCTTCTTTTATTTTCTTCACTTCTTTCCATCAGTCTATTTCCAGTCCCAGTAAGCCTTCCCAGTATCAGCCCCTTTCCAGTCCTCCCAGTACCTTCCAATGTCAACTTGCATTCCCATGACTGGCACTGGTGTCCATTCACTTCCAGTCCCCCTCCTTCCCCACTGTCCAGCCCCTTCTAGACCAAATACCATGGTGTAGCCCCTCTCAGCATCCACTCCCTTCCAGTGCTATTCGCCCATCCTCTCACATCAGCCTATTTGTAGCCGTAGCCCCCAGTTTTCTTCCAGGGCCAGCAGCTCTATCCTCCCCTCCCCACCATCAGCCCATTCCCAGTCAGAGCCCTCCAATCAGCTCACTTCCAGTGTTAGTCCCCCCTCAACTCCATTACCAGTGCTAGCCTCCCCTAATCAGCCCATATCCAGTCCTAGCCCCCCCAATCAGCTCATTTCCAGAGCTAGCACCCCATCAGCCCATTACCAGTCCTAGCCCCCCTTCAGCCCATTACCAGTCATAGCCTCCTCTAATCAGTTCATTTCTAGTGCTAGCCCCCTTAATCAGCCCATTACCAGTCCCAGCCCCCCTCGATCAGTCCAGTCCTAGCATTCCCTAATCAGCCCATTACCAGTGCTAACCCCCCAGCAGCCCATTATAATCCTAACCCACACTTTCTCTCCCCTTTGTCCAGCATTTATCCCCTGTCTGTCCAGTATTTTCCCCCCCATCTCTCCCCTTTGTCTAGTACTTGTCTCCTCCTTTGTCCAGAATTTCCCCCCTGCCTCCCCCTTTGTCCAGCTCTTGTCCCCTTGTCTCCCGCTTGGTCCACCACTTGTCCCCCTGGTCTCTCACCTTTGTCTCTCCTTGTCCTCCTTCTGTCCCCACTCCTCTACTTGCACCTCTCATCCAGTGGTGGCAGGGGCACTCCGGCTGTTTTTATTTTAGATTTTGCCGCCTCTGGCCTGCCTCTGCCTTCCCGCCAAATTTTTTTTTCCTCAAGAATGCTTACAGCAAAAAACCCAAAAAAAACTGTCAGGAAGGCAGAGGCGGGCCAAAGGCGGCAAAATCTAAAATAAAACCAACCGTTTAAACCCTCCGCTCAGTGTGCAGCAGCGGCCAAGAGAGCAAATAGAATGCTAGGTATCATAAGGAATGGAATGGATAATAAAACAAAGGATATTATAATGCCTCTGTATCGTTCCATGGTGCGACCGCACCTTGAATATTGTGTGCAATTCTGGTCGCCGTATCTTAAAAAGGATATAGCATTATTAGAAAAGGTTCTGAGAAGAGCCACCAAAATGGTAAAGGGGATGGAAAGATACCCCTATGAAGAAAGGCTAAAAAGGTTAGGGCTCTTTAACCTGGAAAAGAGACGGCTGAGGGGAGATATGATAGAAGTCTATAAATTAATGAACGGAGTGGAACAGGTAAACGTAGATTGATTGTTTACGTTATCAGAATATAGAAAGACTAGAGGACATGTAATGAAGCTACAGGGTAAACTATTTAAGACAAATAAGAGAATATTTTTTCACTCAACGTGTAATCAAACTCTGGAATTTGTTACCGGAGGATGTAGTAAAGGCTGTTAGTATAGCTGGGTTTAAAAAAGGTTTGGACAAGTTCCTGGAGTTAATGTCCATAAACCATTATTAAGAAGGGACCCAGGATATCAATGCTTGACCCAGTACAAGCATTGTGGAACTTGTGTCTTTTGGGAATACTGCTAGGTACGTATGACCTAGATTGGCCACTGTTGGAAACAGGATACTGGGCTTGATGGACCTTGGTCTGACCCATTATGGCATTTCTTATGTTCTAACCGGAGTGCTGCCGCCGCACAAATCAGCCTGAGTCGCTTTCACCTGTATCCCGGAGAGTGGATGCTCAACAATGTCGTTTTCTTGCAGATAACTAAAAAATGAGGCACATGGATTATGGATCTCATGGCAACCTTTTTGTTGGCTAAGGCAAACCAATTCTTCAGTAGGAGAAGGGAGAGAATGTTAGGCATGGATTGGATGCACTAGTGCAGTGCTGGTCCATGGATGGACTACTGTCTTTCCCCCCTGTGCGCTCAAAGAGTGCATGGTGCAGAGAATCGAAACTCATCAGAGGTGAGTCCTTCTTTTTGCCACTGACTGGCCAAGGCAACCATGGTATACAGATCTGGTCCAGATGACAGCGTATTGGCCATGGCGTCTGCCGGTCCAAATCGACGTGTTGGTCCAGGGACTGGTGCGGATGCCTCAGTGAATCAATTCTCGCTTATGGTATGGCTTTTGAAAGGGTGAGGTTGAGGAGGTGTGGCTACTCGGCACCAGTACTTTCAACCTTGTTGTGAAGTCCCTTAACAAATAGCAGAGTGTGGTGTGTTTTTTTGAGACCTGGTGTGCAGACAGGCAGTAACGACCTCGGGTAGTGTCTGTGCCCGGTGCTAGTCTTCCTGCAGTCTGACCTTTAAAAGGGGCTATCCTGTGGTTCCTTATGGGTGCAGATGGGAGACGTTGTTACTGCTGCATGATCCAGGGGATATCCTTGGGGGCTCACCCAGATGTGTGTTTTTTCAGAGTGGTGAAGCAGGTCGGTCCACCGGTGTGGGCAGTGGTTCCTCCTTGGGACCTCAATTTGGTGTAATCAGTGCTGATGGAAGAGCCTTTTGACTCTCTGGGGTCCTGCACTCTGAAGGACCTAATGCTTGAGACTGTTCCTAGTTGCCATATGCTCCGCCAGGAGAATCTCGGAGCTCCAAGCGCTGTCATGTCGGGAGCCTTTTCTCTCTATGCCAAAGGTGGCCTTGTGTCTGGGGTCTCAGATCCACAGTTACACCTTTTGGACTTTTGACAAGCATTATGGTGTTATTTAGAAAGAACAGCTCCATTCAGAAAGTCGAGGAGTTGGACCTGAACAACTGCTGCCTTTTGATGCCTCGGGCTGGATCATGATCCCTTGGTCTGCAGTCTCTGTAAGCAGAAAACTCCCAAGCCCTTTAAGAGCCATCAACAGCAGCAAGAGTCCATATTCTACAAAGTTGTCTTGGCCCCAGAGTCATCCACGAGACCTCGCTCCCAGACCTTGGACCCTCATGGGGACAGAGTGGCCATGAAGCCTCCAGCCAGAGCTTCATCGATGAGGGCCACCAGAAGAGACAAAAACCTTCGAAGACCGCATCGGGAGATGAGTAAGGGAAAGTGGGGAGGTCGGGC
This sequence comes from Ichthyophis bannanicus, assembly GCA_033557465.1. Lineage (NCBI taxonomy): Eukaryota > Metazoa > Chordata > Amphibia > Gymnophiona > Ichthyophiidae > Ichthyophis > Ichthyophis bannanicus. The sequence continues at coordinate 78,622,060 of CM066051.1, read as the reverse complement.
CCAGAACCCGTAGCCCTCAACGTGAGGGCGACATCCAGGATAGGCCTTCCAAGTTGCCCCGATAGGATTAGTTGACATTGAGGGATTTGCCAGACTTCTGAGGCCATCCTCTTAGAGGACTCCCCCTCGATAGAGCTGACGCTGGGCCTGACATCCTCGGTGTCCGTGCCAAAGGCTGCGGAGCCATCTGGTCTCGAGGCCAGGTAGGGAGCCCTGGAACGCATTTTGTCTTGGCCCAGCAGTAGGTTTCGTTGCCGGTTCCTCAATCATCATGCCCAACCATGGGGCCCTCCACGTCGAGGGACTCCCCGGAGGTTGAGGAGATCCTCGTGTGCCACCGGCCTCGAGAGGTCCCTCAACCTCTGTCACAATCCTGGCCCCAGTCCTCAGGGCCATTGGTTTTCCCATTCAGTGCCCTCTGCTCTGAGTGGGTGGCTGGGGCACTGGAGCCATTGGGGCATGAGACCTGAGGTACCCTTGACTCCTTTACGACCTAGAAACTGGACTGGGAGACCGAGGGCGATGAGTCCCCAGGCACGCACCGCCACCAGGATGTACCCTCGGATCATTCTTCCCTTGGAGATGCTGCACTGATCCCTTCAGGACATGGCCTTTGTCAATTTTCATGAGGGATAGGGTAGGGTTAAGGCCCTCTCCTTCATCACCAAATGGGAGGAGGATTCACAAACAGAGGACCTCAATCCTCCAGTACGAGGCTGCTCCGAAAGAGGCGCTCAAGGTGCCCATTCCCCCCCATCCTGTAACGGCTGCTTCTCTGCATGTGGGAGACCCTCCTCGGGGCCCATAGTAAGCAGGTGGCTGGACTCTATATACTGGATCTGCCGTAGCCCTGGCTTCCAAAAAGCATAACTGCCTCATAACTCCATGGTGGTGGAGTCGGCCAAGTGTAGGCCCAGGCAGCCTTGGTTCTCTCTGCTGCTATTCCTGTCGGTGGCACTACCAGTCTCACTGGGCCGGGCCTCGGACCTCCTGTCTCAGGAAGAGTGCTCTCTTCTGCACTCCTACCTGGGGTTTCTAACGCTGACAGCATGTCTGCTGAAAGGATAGCACTGGCCCCGTTCAGCCTTCCTGGGGAGGTCGAGGAGATCTTACTGGTCTCTCAAAAACCCTCCACCAGGTGGGCTTACATCTTTAAGTGGAGACTGCTCTGTCTTGTGTGCGGAGAGGAAGGAGAACCCCTTCTGTTGCATGCAACTGGTTCTTCAGTACCTACTGCACCTGTCACACCAGACTGAAATGCAACTCTATGAGAGTGCATCTGAGCGCCATAGCTGCGCACCGCCACCCTATCGAGGGAAAACGCTCTCTAGCCATCCCCTGGTCTCTAGGTTCTTCCGGGGCCTTCTGTTGTCCAAGCCCTCCCTCCACCCTACTGTGGCAGAATGGGACCTCCAGTGTGGTGCTCTCTCAGCTCACTAAACCGCCATTTGAGCCCCTAGCCACTTGCTACCTGAGATATCTGTCTTGGAAAGTGGCCTTCCTGATGGCACTCGCGTCTTCTCAAAGGATGAGCGAACTCCAGGCCCTGGTGGCCAGTCCACCATATACAAGGTTCTATAAGAACAGGGTGGTGCTCTGCACACATCCCAAATTCCTCCCGAAGGTTCCACTTCAACCAAGAGGTGGTCCTCGCTACCTTCTTTCCGTGGCCGCATGCTGGCAGGAACTAATACTACTTACACTGGATTGCAAGCGGGCCCTATTCTTCTACTTAGAGCACTATATCAAAGTTCATACGTTCAATGTTATCTTCAATTGGTAGTAGTGAACCATATTAGCTTCATGTGATGGTCTTAGATAGTTTCTATCTTCAAAACAGAGTGGACAAAAATTTCTTCACAAATGTCGTCTTTAATTTTAATCTTAAAACATATCATTCAAAAATATCATGATGATCCAAACTTGTCATCAAACTCTTCTTCTTCCTAAAATATCTTCTTTAATACTTTGATACTACTTAGAGCAGACACAGGACCATCGAAAAGCTTCTCAGCTTTTCGTGTCTTATGACTCCAACAGACTGGGGCTCCCCGTTGCTAAGTGAACTCTGTCCACTTGGGTGGCAGACTGTATTACCCTCGCCTATAAGTGATCTGGCCTCTTTCGAGCACCAGATCACAGTGCATCATGTTAGGGCGATGGGCCCATCGGTGGCCAGCCTCTGCTCAGTGTCAGGACAAAGATCTCCAAGGCCACCTCAGGGTCTTCAGTTCATATGTTCGCAGCTCACTACTGCCTGGAAAGTGAGCCTCGCAGGGACAGTGCCTTTGGCCAGGCAGTACTCCATATTCTCCAGGACCAAGCAGGAAGTCAGTCCTCGCGTATGAGTGACGTCGGTGCTGACGGAGCCCTCGTGCGGAGCATTTTCCCAGCTTTCAAAGAAAGCCTTTGGGAATGCAGCGAACATAAGCAGTCCCCTTCCCGCCCAAGGGTGCCATCTTGTTCAGTCTTTTTTTTTCCGCGGAGCCCAACGGACGTCAGTTCATGTCACCCGAGAAAAGTAGATTTTTTTCGGCTATTTTGGCTTTTTCTGATCCGGTTCAACGCCAGTTCCCCTTCCCGCCTGGGATCGGTACACCGGTATCAAGTCCGGAATTTTGATTTTCGGTTTTTGTCCTTTGTGACTAGCGTTTGTGCTCTTTTTGTGTTTTCACTGGCAGCCTGGTCTTTTGAGCTTGCAGGGCCCTTTTTCCCCTGATGGCTGCCAGCGGGTTCAAAAAGTGTGATCGGTGCAAGAAACTTGTGTCTCTCACCGACACACATGACTGCTGCTTCCATTGCCTCGGGCCTGACCATGACCCACTGGTCTGTGGCCCATGCGGCAAAATATCATCGAAGGCACTTCGGAGCCATCAGCATCAATGTGAGAGAATTTTCTCAGAGTCCGCGTCCAGCCGGGCCCGGACCGTCAGAGGCCTCGACATCTCGGGAGTGTGACCCTGAGTGCCGTTGGGGTTCCTCTGAGAGGGAGTTTCCCACCCGGAAGCACAAAAGGAAGAAGCAGCTTGCGAGGGCGGCGTATGGAGGCTCCTGGGTCCTCGAGGGCCAGGTTGCGTAGCCCTGACTGCCGCCCTGGGCTCTCTGAGTCAGAGTGGCCGTCCAAGTTACCTCGTGTGGAGCCTCGTGAGTCACGTAAGTGCTGTTGTCCTCGTAGACTCTCCTCTGGAAGAACCGACGTCGGGGCCCGAGTCGGGGGCTGCTGAGTCTCCTGAGCTTGGACTCAGGTTGATGGCCTTGGAGAGCAGTTTGGCTGCCTTCATGGAACAGCAGCGGGTGCTGATCGCCGGTCTGACCAGTGCATCTGCCCCGACCACGGGACCTCGACGTCCAAGTCGACCCCGGAGACCAAGTCGATCCCCTAGTCAATGAAGTCTTGAGTTGATCCTTGGACACGGTCCTCCTCGACCTCCCGTGCAGGGCCGAGGTCGTCGATGCCGATACCCTTGGCGTTGGGGCGGGTGGCACCAAGGCCCGCACAGCTGGAGCTGCTCGTTCTCCAGGACCAAGCAGGAAGTCAGTCCTCACTTATGGGTGACATCGATGCCGATGGAGCCCCCGTGAGGAGCATTTCCGCAGCTTTCTAAGAAAGCCATTGGGAATACTGCACGCATGCGCGGTCCCCTTCCCGCCTAAAGGTGCCATCTTGCTCAGTCTTTCTTTTTCCGTGGAGCCCATCGGACGTCTGTCCGTGTCACCTGGAAAAGTTGACATTTTTTTCAGCGATTACTTCGTCTTTTTTCTCCGGTTCGACGCCAGTTCCCCTTCCCGCTGGGTTCGGTACACCGGTATGGAGCCCGTTTTCTATTTTTCGGTTTTTGCCCTTCGTGGCTGGCGTTCGCGCCTTTTTTCTGTTTTTCCCTGGATAGCCGGTCCTTTGACCTCGCGGGGGCCCTTTTTTCCCCGATGGCTTCCAGTGGTTTCAAGAAGTGTGATCGGTGCAAGAAACTAATATCTCTCACTGACACACACAAGTGCTGCCTCGGCCCAGATCATGATCCAAAAATCTGTGGCCCGTGTGGCACAATGTCCACCAAGGCACTTCGAAGCTGTCAGCACCAGAAAGAGGATTTTCTCAGATTCTGCCTCCGGCCGGGCCCGGACCTCGTCTGAGGCCTCGACGTCTTGGGAGTCTGATCCCGAGCATCGCTGGGGTTCCTCGGACAGGGGGTCCCCCAATCAGGAACGCAAGAGGAAGAAACGGCTCGTGAGGGCGGCGTCGGAAGAGGTCCCTGGTTCCTCGAGGGCCAGGTCTAAGACCCCTGACCGCCGTCCCAGGCCCTTGGAACAGGAGAAGCCGTCCAAGATGCCTCGTGTGGAGCCGGAGACCGTCAGACACGTAAGTCCTGTAGTCCTCGTGGACTCTTCTCCGAGTCGGGGCCCAAGTCGGTGGCTGCTGAGTCTCCTGAGCTTGGACTCGGGCTGACAGCCTTGGAGTGCAGACTGTCTGCCTTCATGCATCAGCAGCGGGTACTGATGGCCAGCCTCGCTGGTGCATCTGCCCCGACCACCGGGACATCGACGTCGAAGTCGACCCCGGAGACCGAGCCGATACTTGAGACCGTGAAGGCTCGAAGTCGTCCTCGGTCACGGTCACCCTCGACCTCCCGCTCGGAACCGAGGGCATCGACGCCGGTGCCTTCGGCGTTGGGCGGGTGCCACCTAGACCGTGTAGTCGGAGCCCCTCGACTCCTCTTTGGATGAGTCAGTGTGGGAGATGGAGGACAAGGAATCCCCTGACACCTTCTGGACTCGGTGCGTCCCTTCGGACTCACCGCAGTCCGAGCCCCGGAGTAGGTCCCCCCCCCCGGAGGGCACCCAGTTCTCAGAGTTCATTAGGGACATGGCCAAGGCATTGGCGATTCCCGCGGACCCCGAGGAGGAGCCGAAGAGCTCGAGGCCCTCCAGTATGACTCTCCACCGAAGGAGGCCTTTACTGTGCCAGTTTCTCCGATGCTGGAACAGCTCCTCTTCCGGATGTGGGAGGCACCGGCCTCTGCGCCAGTCTTGAGCAATTGGGTCGACTCCGTAAGAGCCCTGGATTCCAGAAGGCGCAGCTGCCGCACCATTCCATGGTGGTGGAATCGGCCATGCATCGTCTGAAGAGTCAGAAGATGCACTCCATGGTGCCTCCCAGTAGGGAGGCTCGGAACCTGGATGCTTTTGGCAGAAAGTGCTTCCAGGGCTCGATGCTTGCTTGCCATGTCCAGTCCTACTAGCTGTACATGGGCATGTACTTTCGAGACCTGGCGAAAGAGATTGCCGGGTTCTCTGCTGGCCTCTCCAGGGAACCTTTGCAGATGTTCCAGACTTTGTCCTCAGAAATCCGGGACTGCTCAAAGTTCATGTCCTGAGCAGCCTACGATGGCTTTGAGGCTTCGGCTCGTGTGGCGGCAGCCGGCATCAGAGCCTGACGCCAGGCATGGCTGCAGTCATCAGACCTCGAGCCCTGGGTACAGGACAAGTTGTTCGATGTCCCTTGCCGAGGTGAAAACCTTTTTGGCAAGCCCATGGCCGAGAAGGCGGCTGAGCTCGAAACCGAGCACCTGACCAGGAAAAGGCTGTCCAGAAAGACTTCTGTCCCTTCTCACAAAAAGAAGGGCTAAAAGCCCTTTTACCCGAGAAAGGCAGCTGCCTACAAACCTTTCCCTCAGTACCAGGCCTCCCCAGCAGGGGCAACAGGCCAAGGGGCAGGGACATGGGCCCCGTAGGCAGAAGACCCCCAAGCCTTCGGCTCCTACTCCTACCCAGCAGGGAGGGGTTTTTTGACTCCCACAGCATAGCCTTTCCATCTCTGCTACCCCATTCCTGCACAGGAGGTCGTCTAACCCTGTTTGCCCATAGGTGGCCGCCCATTACAGGGGGATGCTTGGGTATTAAGCATAGTCCACAAGGGCTATATGCCCCATTTCCAGCAGTCACCCCCTGCCTACTTCCCAGGAGAGCCTTTAAGGCCTCTCCTACACACAGACCTCCTACTTCAAGAACTTCAAGGTCTGCTTCTGGACAAGGCGGTGGAGCCTGTACCTCCTCGCCTGCAAGGGCACGGTTTCTACTCCAGGTACTTTCTAGTGCCAAAGAAAACCGGGGGCCTAAGGCCTATTCTAGACCTCAGGAACCTCAACAAGTTCTTGGAGAAAGAAAAGTTCAAGATGCTTACTCTTGGAACACTTCTGCCCTACCTCCAGCAGGGAGATTGGCCTTGCTCCTTAGATTTAAAGGATGTGTACACCCACATCCTCATTCATCCAAACCACAGAAAGTACCTCAGGTTCATGGTGGGAGGAAACCATTACCAGTACAGAGTACTGCCTTTTGGCCTCACTTCCGCCCCAAGAGTCTTTACAAGTGCCTTGCTGTGGTGGCGGCCTACTTGAGGACTCAAGATGTTTTTTGTCTTCCCCTATCTGGACGACTGGCTCATCAGGGGTCAGACTTACCAGGAGGCCAGGCAGGCCAACTTCCGAACTGTATCACTCCTTCAAGACCTAGGCTTTGTCATAAACTTTGCAAAGTCCACTTTGCTCCCCTCCCAGAACCTAGAGTTCATAGGAGTGCGACTGGACTCTCTGCAAGCAAGGGCTTACTTGCCAGAGGACAGAGCTCAAAGGCTCATGGAGTTGGCATCCCGGTTTCTCACCATGCCAAAAGGTTTCTGCCAGGCTCTGTCTACAGCTCCTAGGACACATGGCATCGACTGTACATGTGACCCCCAATGCCCGCCTCCACATAAGGCCTGCACAGTGGTGCCTCAGGACTCGGTGGAAGCAAGCCACAGGAAGCCTAGCAGACAAGGTCTGACTGTCAAAACCATTCTTGAATTCTCTTCAGTGGTGGCTGCATCCCCCCAACTTGCTCCAGGGGGTGCCTTTTCAGGTGCCTGTCCCCACTTTGGTGTTGACGACAGATGCCTCCTTGCAGGGCTGAGGTGCACTCAGGGCCTATGGTCTCCATGGGAAGCCACACAACAGATCAACCTACTAGAACCTCGGGCTATTCGGTTAGCCCTCAAGGCTTTTTCTCACACTTTGATTAACCAGTCTGTTCTAGTTCAGATGGACAATCAGGTGGCCATGTTCTATGGGAACAAACAGGGAGGCACTGGATCCAAGCCCCTGTGTCTGGAAGCACAGGCCTTTGTTCCTTTGCGCTCAAGCACAAAATGTTTCTGAGAGCTGTTTATCTTCCTGGCCAGGAGAACTTCCTGGCAGACAGGTTAAGCATACTTCTGCAGCCCCACGAGTGGCAGCTGCACCCGTTAGTGGTTCAAAAGATTTTCCTGAAATGGGGACTTCCATCCATAGATCTCTTTGCCAGTCCCCTGAACCGGTAGCTACCCAGGTTCTGTTCCAGGCAACCGTATCCCCTGAGGTTAGCAGCGGATGCCTTCCTGATTTCTTGGTCCCAGGGCCTACTGTATGCATTTCCTCCCACGCCTCTGGTGGCCCGAACCTTGTTCAAGATTCTGAGGGACAAGGCCTCGGTCCTTCTGGTAGCTCCCAGGTGGCCGAGGCAGCCCTGGTTCCCACTTCTGCTTCAACTAGCAGTGGAAACATCACTGCCTCTGGGGTTCCAACCCGATCTTCTCTCTCAGGATCAGGGTTCCCTTCTCAATCTCAAATCTCTCAATTTGATGGCCTGGAGGCTGCAAGGGTAGTCCTAGCTCCCTGGGGCCTGTCTGAGGAAGTGGAAGAGGTGGTCTTGGCCTCTAGAAAGCAATCCACCAGAAAAACATATGCCCTGAAGTGGCGGAGGTTCTCCTTGTGGTGTCAACAGCGCCAGGAAGATCCTTTCACCTGCACTGTGCCAGTAGTGCTCCAGTACTTACTGCACTTGTCCAATCAGGGCCTTAAGTCCAATTCTGTTCGGGTCCACCTCTCTGCTCTGGCAGCTCACCACTCACTGGTGGAGGGACACTCTTTGTCAGTTCACTCCTTGGTGTCCAGATTTCTCAGAGGCTTACTATTGCCCAAGCCGCCTCTCCGTCCACCAGCCCCTGAGTGGGAGTTAAATGTGGTCTTGCAGCAATTGACTCACCCACCTTTTGAGCCGATGGCTAGATGTCCTCTCCGCTTCCTTTCTTAGAAGACACTATTCCTAGTGGCTCTGACCTCGGCCAGGCGAGTGAGTGAACTTCAAGCCCTGGTCTGTGACTGGCCATATACTCGTTTCTATAGGAACAGGGTAGTCCTTAGGACTCATCATAAGTTCCTCCCAAAGGTTGTCTCCTCTTTCCATTTCAACCAGGAGGTGGTTCTTCCAACGTTCTTCCCTAGGCCCCATGCCAGCCAGGCTGAGACAGTCCTGCATACCCTGGACTGTAAGAGGGCCTTATCCTTCTACCTTGAACTTACGCAGGGTCATAGGAGGGCTACTCAGCTCTTCGTATCTTTTGACCCTAATAACTTGGGGGTACCTGTCTCCAAGCGTAACTTGTCCATCTGGGTGGCTGACTGTATCACCTGGGCTTACAGGGCAGCTGACCTTCCTTTGCAGGGTCGGGTCTCGGCCCACCGTGTCAGGGCAATGGCTGCCTCAGTAGCTCATCTCCGCTCTGTACCATTGGCAGACATCTGCAGGGCTGCAACTTGGTCCTCAAGCCAGACTTTTGTGGCCCATTACTGCCTGGAGAGGGAGTCCCGTAGGACAGTGCTTTCGGTCAGGCAGTGCTTCGGAATCTCTTCGAGGTTTAGGCAACACCTACCCTCTGGTTGGGCCACTGGTGGGGGTATGTTTCAGTGAAATCCTTTCTCTGATGCTGAGGCTAGAGGGAGCTCATTTTCAGCTCTGGGTCCCCAGTAGCCTGAAGCTAGGGAGTCCCATAAGTGAGGACTGACTTCCTGCTTGGTCCTGGAGAAAGAGTAATTACTCACCTGTAACAGGTGTTCTCCAGGAGCAGCAGGAATCAGACCTCACAACCCTCCCTCCTCCCCTGGGAGTTGCAATTGTACATAGTTTATTTTTACATTTTTGTGTGCTGTTTTTTAGCTATGTCATTGGACTGAGCAAGATGGCACCTTTAGGCGGGAAGGGGACCGCGCATGCGTGCAGTATTTCCAAAGGCTTTCTTAGAAAGCTGTGGAAATGCGCCGCACGGGGGCTCCATCGGCGTCAATGTCACCCATAAGTGAGGACTGATTCCTGCTGCTCCTGGAGAACACCTGTTACAGGTGAGTAGATACTCTATTCCTCCTCTGAGGAGTCAGCATGGGAGATGGAGGGCAAGGAGTCTCCAGACACCTTCCGGACCCGGTGCGTCCCTTTGGACTGACTCGAGTCCGAGCCTTGGAGAAGGTCCCCCCTCGGAGGATAACCCGGTTCTCGGACTTAGTGAGGGACATGGCCAAAGCCTTGGCCTTCCCTGCGGACGCCGAGGAGGAGCCTCAAGCCGAAGAGCTCGATGCCCTCCAGTAATACTTTCCTCCGAAAGAAGCCTTTACTGTACCAGTTCCTCCGATGCTGGAACTGCTGCTCTTCCGTATGTGGGAGGCACCGGCCTCGGCGCCAGTTCTTAGCAAACGGGTCGATTCCATTTATCGAGTCCGTAAGAGCCCTGGGTTCCAAAAGATGCAGCTACCGCACAACTCCATGGCTGTGGAATCGGCCATGCACCGCCTGAAAAGTCAGAAGATGCACTCCTCTGTGCCTCCCGGCTGGTAGGCCCGGAACCTGGATGCCCTTGGTAGAAAGTGCTTCCAGGGCTCTATGCTCTCTTGCCGTGTCCAGACCTACCACCTGTACATGGGCATGTACCTACGAGACCTGGCAAAGGAGATTGCCGGGTTTTCAGCTGGTCTCTCCGAGGAACCTTTGCAGAGGTTCAAGGCTTTGTCACACGGAATCCGAGAGTGCTCAAAGTTTCTCTCTCGAGCAGCCTATGATGGCTTCGTGGCTTCGGCCTGGGTAGCAGCAGCCGGCATCGGTGCACGCCGTCAGTCCTGGCTACAGTCATCAGACCTGGAGTCATGGGTGAAGGACAAGTTTGTCGATGTGCCCTGCCGAGGCGAAAACCTTTTCAGTAAGCCCATGACTGAAAAGGCTGCAGAAATCGATACTAACACTCTCACCAGGACAAGGCTGTCCAGGAAGACTTCTGCCCCTTAAAAAAAGAAGGGCTCGGGAAAGAAGCCCTTTTTCCCAAGGAAGGGTGCTGCCTACAAATCCTACCCTCAATATCAGGCCTCTTCAGCTCCCCAACAGGGCCAGCAGGCTAAGGGGCATGGGCCCTGTAGGCAGAAGACCCCCAAGCCGCCAACTCCAGCTCTTGCACAGCAGGGAGTGGGGTTTTGACTCCAACAGCATATCCTCTTCTCCGCCGGGGGCTCCATTCAGCACAGGAGGTCGGCTGACCCTGTACGCCTACAGGTGGCCAGCCATCACAGGGGATTCCTGGGTATTGAGCATAGTCCAGCAGGGCTACATGCTCCACTTCCACTAGTTACCCCCCCTCCTATTTTTCAGGGGAGCCTCCCAGACACCCTCTGCACAGGAACCTCCTCCTTCAAGAGTTGGCAAGTCTTATAAAGGAATGGGTGGTGGAACCGGTGCCTCACCACCTGGAAGGGCAAGGCTTCTACTCCAGGTACTTCCTGGTACCAAAAAGGACAGGAGGCCTCTGGCCTATCCTAGACTTGTGAAATCTAAACAAGTTTCTGGAGAGGGAAAAGTTCAAGATGTTTACCTTTGGGATACTGCTGTCCTACATCCAGCAGGGAGACTGGCTATGCTCCTTAGACCTAAAGGATGCTTATACTCAATCCTCATTCATCCAGACCACAGACAATATCTCAAATTTGTGGTGGGAGGAAACCATTTTCAGTACAGGGTACTTCCCTTTGACCTAACCTCTGCCCCCAGGGTTTTCACCAAATCAGGGAATTTTTGTCTTCCCATACCTGGGCGACTGGCTCATCAGAGGCTAGTCTCTCCAGGAGGGCCAGATAAGCCACTCTTCACACTGTCTCTCTTCTTCAGCATCTGGGCTTTGTCATAAACTACGCCAAGTCCACTTTGCTCCCCTCTCAGAACCTAGAATTTATAGGGGCAAGGTTAGACAGACACCCTGCAGGCAAGAGCTTATTTGCCCGAGAACAGAACCCACAGACTTATGGACTTGGCCAACCAGTTTCAGAGCAGTTCTCAGGTTTCCGCCAGGCACTACCTGCAGCTCCTGAGCCACATGGCATCCACGGTACATGTGACTCTGAATGCCCGTCTGCACATGCGGGCTGCTCCGTGGTGCCTCAGAGCTCAGTGGGCACAGGCCACAGGCGACCTCCGAGACAGAGTAAAGGTGTCCAAACCACTTTTGGACTCCTTACAGTGGTGGTTGCATCGCCTAAACCTTCTCACGGGGGTACCTTTTCAGGCTCCAACACACACAAGGGTGCTGACGACCGATGCTTCTTTAAAGGGCTGGGGTGCACATTGCCAGGGCATGTGCACTCAAGGCCTCTCTTCTCCTCAGGAGGCCACACAGCAGATCAATCTTTTGGAGCTGCGAGCAATCCGCCTAGCTCTACAGACTTTTTCACATGCGCTCTCTTACCAGTCTGTCTTAGTTCAGACAGACAATCAAGTGGCAATGTTCTATGTGAACAAACAAGGGGGCACGGGGTCTAGGCTCCTATGTCAAGAGGCGCTGGCCCTTTGCTCCTTTGCAGTCAAACAAGGCATGTTTCTCAAATCAGTTTATCTACCTGGTCAGGAGAATTTCCTAGCAGACAAGCTAAGCAGGATTCTCCAGCCTCACAAATGGCAGTTGAATCCATTGGTGGTCCAGCAGATCTTCCTCCGCTGGAGACTTCTGTCCATCGATCTCTTTGCCAGTCCACAAAACCATTAGCTGCCCAGGTTTTGCTCCAGACAGCCGCATCCCCTGAGGTTGGCAGCAGATGCTTTTCTGATCTCTTGGTCTACGGGCCTCCTGTATGCGTTTCCTCCCACGCCCCTGGTGGCCCAAACGCTGTTCAAGATTCTCCGGGACAAGGCCTCGGTGATTCTGGTAGCCCCCAGATGGCTGAGGCAACCGTGGTTTCCACTTCTGCTACAGTTGGCGGTGGAAACTCCATTCTCCAGGACCAAGCAGGAAGTCAGTCCTCACATATGGGTGACGTCGGCGCCGACGGAGCCCTCGCGGAGCAATTTTCCCCAGCTTTCAAAGAAAGCCTTTGGGAATTCCCGCCCAAAGGTGCCATCTTGGCCAGTCTTCTTTTTTCCGCGGAGCCCTACAGACCCTGTCTACAAGTCACCGCTGAAAAGTTGATTTTCTTTATTATTTTCTTCGGTTCGACGCCGGTCCCTTTTCCGTCCGGCCTCGCGACGCCTGTTGCCAGGCCTCCCCTTCTTTTCGGTTTTTTCTGTCCTTAGTGACAAATTCGCGCTTTTTTCACTTTTCCCTGGCGGCACGAACGTTCGACCTCGCAGGGGCCCTTTTTCCCCTGATGGCCGCCAGTGGCTTTAAAAAGTGTGTTAAGTGTAAGAAACTTATGTCTCTTACTGACACACATGATTGCTGCCTCCGTTGCCTGGGCCCAGATCATGAAGAAATGATCTGTGGAGGCTGTGGCAAGATGTCTGCCAAGTCCTTGCGGAGTCGGCAGCATCAGAGGGAGAGAATCTTCTCTGACCCCAGCCGTACCCGGACCTCGTCAGAGGCGTCGGTGTCCAGGGAATCAGCCTCTGAACACCGTCGGAGCTCCTCCGAAAGGGGGTCTCCTACCCGGGAGCATCATCGGAGGAAGAAACCCGCGAGGACGGCGTCGGTGGACACTCCTGGCTCCACAAGGGCCAGGTCGCATAGCCCCGATAGCCGTCCCGGGTCTTTGGAGCTGGAGCGGCCGTCCAAACAGCCTCGTCTGGAGATGGACTCGTCTGCTCACGTAAGTCCTGTTGTCCTCATGGACTCTCCTCCGAGGGGTCCGACGTCAGGCCCGACGCCGTCGGGGCCCGAGTCGGGGGCTGCTGGGTCTCCTGAGTTCGGACTCAGGTTGACGGCCTTGGAGAGCAGCCTGGCTGCCTTCATGGACCAGCAGCGGGCATTGATCGCTGGCCTCGCTGGCGCTTCTGCCCTGACCGCCGGGACGTCGACGTCTAAGTCGACCCCAGAGACCGAGCCGATCCTCGAGTCCATGCGGGCTCGAGTCAATCCTTGGTCGAGGTCCCCTTCGGCCTCCCGTTCGGGGCCGAGGTCGTCGACGCCGACTCCCTCGGCGTCGGGGCGGACGGCGTCTTTGCCCGCCCGGCCTGAGCCGCTCGACTCCTCCTCCGAGGAGTCCGCCTGGGAATCCGAGGTGGAAGAGTCACCTGATTCTTTTCGGACTCTGTGTATCCCTTCGGACTCCCCCGAGTCCAAACCTCGGAGACAGTCCCCCCCGGAGGATGCACGGTTCTCAGACTTCGTGAGGGATATGGCCAAGGCCTTGGCCTTCCCTGCGGATCCCGAGGAGGAGCCGAAGAGCTCGATGCCCTCCAGTATGACTCTCCTGCAAAGGAGCATTTTACTGTACCGGTTCCTCCGATGCTGGAACGACTTCTCTTCCGCATGTGGGAGAGCCCGGCGTCGTCGCCGGTATTGAGCAAGCGGGTCGATGCCATATATCGAGTCCGCAAGAGCCCTGGCTTCCAAAAAGCACAGTTGCCGCACCATTCCATGGTGGTGGAATCGGCCATGCATAGGCTCAAGAGCCAGAAGATGCACTCCTCGGTGCCTCCCGGCAGGGAAGCCCGCAGCCTGGATGGCATCGGTAAGAAGTGTTTCCAGGGCTCTATGCTTGCTTGTCGGATCCAGACTTACCAGCTCTACATGGGCATGTATCTCAGGGACCTGGCTAAAGAAATAGCCGGATTCTCTGCTGGTCTCTCCGAGGAACCTTTGCGGAGGTTCCTGGCCCTGTCCACCGGTATTCGGGAGTGCTCAAAGTTTATCTCTCGAGCAGCCTACGATGGCTTTGAGGCATCGGCTCGGGTAGCCGCAGCCGGCATCGGGGCCCGCCGACAGGCTTGGCTTCAGTCCTCCGACCTCGAGCCCTGGGTGCAGGACAAGTTGGTCGATGTCCCCTGCAGAGGTGAAAACCTCTTTGGCAAACCTATGGACGAGAAGGCTGCACAACTCGAGACAGAGACTCTCACCAGGACTCGACTCTCCAGGAAAACCTCTGCCCCTTCCCAGAAGAAGAAGGGCTCGGGGAAAAAGCCCTTTTACCCGAGGAAGGCGGCTGCCTATAAACACTACCCTCATTATCAGGCCTCAGCAGCTCCCCAACAGGGTCAGCAGGCCAAGGGACGGGGTAACGGGTCCCGTAGGCAGCAAGCCCCCAAGCCTGCGCCACCGGCCCCTCCTCCGCAGGGTGGGGTTTTTGACTCTTTCAGCATAGCCTCTCCCCCTCCGCTGGTGTCTCTCAGCACGGGAGGCCGGCTGGTCCACTTTGCCCACAGGTGGTCCAACATCACGTCAGATACCTGGGTGCTCCACATAGTCCGAGAGGGCTATCTTCTACACTTCCACCAGGTACCTCCCCCCTACTTTCCAGGGGAGCCTCTGCGACCCCCTCTTCACCGGGACTTACTCCTTCAAGAGTTGGCAAGTCTTCTTCAGGAACAGGCGGTGGAGCCGGTGCCCCACCACCTGAGAGGTCAAGGCTTCTATTCCAGGTACTTCCTGATACCAAAGCGTACTGGAGGCCTCAGACCCATCCTGGACTTGCGGAACCTCAACAAGTTCCTGGAAAGGGAAAAGTTCAAGATGCTTACCCTTGGAATACTGCTGCCCTACCTCCAGCAGGGAGATTTGCTATGCTCCTTGGATCTAAAGGATGCCTATACTCACATCCTCATCCACCCAAGCCACCGACAATACCTAAGGTTTGTGGTGGCAGGCAATCATTACCAGTACAGAGTACTGCCCTTTGGCCTATCCTCCGCACCACGAGTCTTCACAAAATGTCTCGCAGTGGTGGCGGCTTATCTCCGGCTTCAAGGCCTCTTTGTCTTCCCTTACCTAGACGACTGGCTCATCAGAGCTCCGTCCTCCACGGAGGCCACTCATGCCACGCAACGTACAGTGACTCTGCTCCAGTACCTGGGCTTTGTCATAAACTTCGCAAAGTCCACTTTGCTCCCCTCTCAGGATCTCGAGTTCATCGGCGCCAGGTTAAACACGCTTCAAGCGCGTGCCTTTCTGCTGCTCGACAGTGGCTCATGGCTCTAGCCAGCCGCTTCCGCAGCCATTCCCGGGTCTCGGCCAGGCACTTTCTGAAACTGCTCGGCCATATGGCTTCCACGGTCCATGTGACCCCCAATGCCCGCCTGAATATGCGGCCTGCTCAATGGTGCCTTCGCTCACAATGGCGTCAGGCCTCGGGGAGACTGGCGGACTCCGTATGAATCTCCAGCCCGCTGGTCTCTTCTCTACGGTGGTGGCTTCATCTGCCCAACCTAGTGCTCGGCATGCCCTTTCAGTCTCCTCCGCCTGTTCAGGTACTGACGACCGACGCTTCTCTCCTGGGTTGGGGAGCACATTGCCAAGGGACATGTACTCAGGATCTCTGGACCCCGTGGGAATCTGCCCAACAGATCAACTTCCTGGAGCTCAGAGCGATCCGCCTGGCTCTCCGGGCCTTCTACCACCTTACAGATCGCCAGTCCGTCCTCGTCCAGACGGATAATCAAGTGGCCATGTTTTACGTGAACAAACAGGGGGCACGGGCTCCTTCCTTCTCTGTCGGGAAGCACAAAAGCTCTGCGCTTGGGCCATCAGCCGATGAATCCTCCTCAAAGCTGTCTATCTCCCAGGTCAAGAAAACTACCTGGCCGACAAACTGAGCAGAATCCTCCAACCACACGAGTGGAGATTGGACCCGTTGGTGGTTCAAAGGATCTTTCTCCAGTGGGGCCTCCCCACGCTGGATCTCTTTGCCAGTCCTCTGAACAGGCAACTTCCTCGGTTCTGCTCTCAGGAACTGCATCCCCTCCGAGTAGCGGCGGATGCTTTTTCTGCTCTCATGGTCCACGGGCCTTCTGTATGCCTTTCCTCCCATGCCGCTGGTGTCTCGAACACTTTTCAAGGTTCTCCAGGACAAGGCTTCGCTGATCCTGATAGCTCCCCGGTGGCCCAGGCAACCGTGGTTCCCGCTTCTGATGCAACTGGCGGTAGATACTTCGTTGCCTCTGGGGTTTCAACCCGATCTCCAGACCCAGGATCAGGGGTCTCTCCTACACCCCAACCTCAGGTCTCTTCATCTGATGGCCTGGCTGCTGAAAGGGTAGTCCTTGCTCCCCTCCTGCTGCCTCCAGAGGTGGAAGAGGTCGTGCTAGCTTCCAGGCAACCCTCTACCCGGAAATCCTACGCCCTTAAATGGCGTCGCTTCTCCACCTGGTGTACTCAACAGTCTCAAGACCCCTTCTCCTGCTCGGTGTCGGTGATCTTGCAGTACTTGCTTTCCCTCTCCAATCTTGGACTAAAGTCCAACTCGGTCAAAGTTCACCTCAGTGCTATTTCGGCACATCATGTGCCGGTGGAAGGCAGGCCTCTTTCCGGCCATCCTCTCGTGGCACGGTTCTCCCGAGGTCTCCTTCTCCTTAAACCGCCTTTGCGCCCCCAGCCCCTGACTGGGACCTGAACGTGGTTTTGCAGCGGATCACCTGTCCGCCTTTTGAACCCATGGCTACCTGTCCTCTCCGTTTTCTTTCTTGGAAAACCTTATTCCTGGTAGCCCTCACTTCCGCTAGACGCGTTAGTGAACTGCAGGCCCTAGTGTCTGATCCCCCTTACACTAGGTTCTACAAGAACAGGGTAGTCCTGCGGACTCACCCTAAGTTTCTTCCAAAAGTGGTCTCCCCTTTTCACATCAATCAGGAGGTGGTGCTTCCGACCTTCTTTCCCAGGCCACACTCCAGCCGAGCTGAGATGGTCTTGCATACCCTGGACTGTAGAAGGGCGCTTAACTTCTACCTTGATCGTACGCGGGAGCACCGTAAGACTGTTCAGCTCTTCCTGTCTTACGACCCTAATAAATTAGGGCTCCCTGTCTCCAAGCGTACTCTGTCCATCTGGGTAGCTGACTGTATCGCTTGGACTTACGGGGCGGCAGGCCTCTCGTTGGAAAGTCGAGTCACGGCTCATCGAGTTAGGGCGAAGGCTGCGTCAGTGGCTTACCTCCGCTCTGTTCCATTGGCAGACATCTGCCGGGCCGCTACTTGGTCTTCGAGCCAGACTTTTGCAACCCATTACTGCCTCGAGAGGGAGTCCCGCAGGGACAGTGCTTTCGGACAGGCAGTCCTCCGTAATCTCTTCGAGGTTTAAGCAACTCCTACCCTCCATCCCGGATGTTGGGCTACCGGTTGGAGATTAGTCAGAGAAGATTCCTTCCTTCTGTGCTGCTGAGCTAGAGGGAGCTCATTTTTGTGCTTAGGGTCTCCGGTAGCCTTAAGCTTGGCAGTCCCATATGTGAGGACTGACTTCCTGCTTGGTCCTGGAGAAAGCGTAGTTACTCACCTGTAACAGGTGTTCTCCAGGAGCAGCAGGAATCAGTCCTCACAACCCTCCCTCCTTCCTGTGGAGTTGCAGTCATATGATGTAGTTTTTTCTAATTTTTTTGCTGTCTTTTCGCTATGTCATCACACTGGCCAAGATGGCACCTTGGGGCGGGAAGGGGAACGCGCATGCGCGCTGCAATTCCCAAAGGCTTTCTTTGAAAGCTGGGGAAAATTGCTCCGCGAGGGCTCCGTCGGCGCCGACGTCACCCATATGTGAGGACTGATTCCTGCTGCTCCTGGAGAACACCTGTTACAGGTGAGTAGATACTCTATTCCTCCTCTGAGGAGTCAGCATGGGAGATGGAGGGCAAGGAGTCTCCAGACACCTTCCGGACCCGGTGCGTCCCTTTGGACTGACTCGAGTCCGAGCCTTGGAGAAGGTCCCCCCTCGGAGGATAACCCGGTTCTCGGACTTAGTGAGGGACATGGCCAAAGCCTTGGCCTTCCCTGCGGACGCCGAGGAGGAGCCTCAAGCCGAAGAGCTCGATGCCCTCCAGTAATACTTTCCTCCGAAAGAAGCCTTTACTGTACCAGTTCCTCCGATGCTGGAACTGCTGCTCTTCCGTATGTGGGAGGCACCGGCCTCGGCGCCAGTTCTTAGCAAACGGGTCGATTCCATTTATCGAGTCCGTAAGAGCCCTGGGTTCCAAAAGATGCAGCTACCGCACAACTCCATGGCTGTGGAATCGGCCATGCACCGCCTGAAAAGTCAGAAGATGCACTCCTCTGTGCCTCCCGGCTGGTAGGCCCGGAACCTGGATGCCCTTGGTAGAAAGTGCTTCCAGGGCTCTATGCTCTCTTGCCGTGTCCAGACCTACCACCTGTACATGGGCATGTACCTACGAGACCTGGCAAAGGAGATTGCCGGGTTTTCAGCTGGTCTCTCCGAGGAACCTTTGCAGAGGTTCAAGGCTTTGTCACACGGAATCCGAGAGTGCTCAAAGTTTCTCTCTCGAGCAGCCTATGATGGCTTCGTGGCTTCGGCCTGGGTAGCAGCAGCCGGCATCGGTGCACGCCGTCAGTCCTGGCTACAGTCATCAGACCTGGAGTCATGGGTGAAGGACAAGTTTGTCGATGTGCCCTGCCGAGGCGAAAACCTTTTCAGTAAGCCCATGACTGAAAAGGCTGCAGAAATCGATACTAACACTCTCACCAGGACAAGGCTGTCCAGGAAGACTTCTGCCCCTTAAAAAAAGAAGGGCTCGGGAAAGAAGCCCTTTTTCCCAAGGAAGGGTGCTGCCTACAAATCCTACCCTCAATATCAGGCCTCTTCAGCTCCCCAACAGGGCCAGCAGGCTAAGGGGCATGGGCCCTGTAGGCAGAAGACCCCCAAGCCGCCAACTCCAGCTCTTGCACAGCAGGGAGTGGGGTTTTGACTCCAACAGCATATCCTCTTCTCCGCCGGGGGCTCCATTCAGCACAGGAGGTCGGCTGACCCTGTACGCCTACAGGTGGCCAGCCATCACAGGGGATTCCTGGGTATTGAGCATAGTCCAGCAGGGCTACATGCTCCACTTCCACTAGTTACCCCCCCTCCTATTTTTCAGGGGAGCCTCCCAGACACCCTCTGCACAGGAACCTCCTCCTTCAAGAGTTGGCAAGTCTTATAAAGGAATGGGTGGTGGAACCGGTGCCTCACCACCTGGAAGGGCAAGGCTTCTACTCCAGGTACTTCCTGGTACCAAAAAGGACAGGAGGCCTCTGGCCTATCCTAGACTTGTGAAATCTAAACAAGTTTCTGGAGAGGGAAAAGTTCAAGATGTTTACCTTTGGGATACTGCTGTCCTACATCCAGCAGGGAGACTGGCTATGCTCCTTAGACCTAAAGGATGCTTATACTCAATCCTCATTCATCCAGACCACAGACAATATCTCAAATTTGTGGTGGGAGGAAACCATTTTCAGTACAGGGTACTTCCCTTTGACCTAACCTCTGCCCCCAGGGTTTTCACCAAATCAGGGAATTTTTGTCTTCCCATACCTGGGCGACTGGCTCATCAGAGGCTAGTCTCTCCAGGAGGGCCAGATAAGCCACTCTTCACACTGTCTCTCTTCTTCAGCATCTGGGCTTTGTCATAAACTACGCCAAGTCCACTTTGCTCCCCTCTCAGAACCTAGAATTTATAGGGGCAAGGTTAGACAGACACCCTGCAGGCAAGAGCTTATTTGCCCGAGAACAGAACCCACAGACTTATGGACTTGGCCAACCAGTTTCAGAGCAGTTCTCAGGTTTCCGCCAGGCACTACCTGCAGCTCCTGAGCCACATGGCATCCACGGTACATGTGACTCTGAATGCCCGTCTGCACATGCGGGCTGCTCCGTGGTGCCTCAGAGCTCAGTGGGCACAGGCCACAGGCGACCTCCGAGACAGAGTAAAGGTGTCCAAACCACTTTTGGACTCCTTACAGTGGTGGTTGCATCGCCTAAACCTTCTCACGGGGGTACCTTTTCAGGCTCCAACACACACAAGGGTGCTGACGACCGATGCTTCTTAAAGGGCTGGGGTGCACATTGCCAGGGCATGTGCACTCAAGGCCTCTCTTCTCCTCAGGAGGCCACACAGCAGATCAATCTTTTGGAGCTGCGAGCAATCCGCCTAGCTCTACAGACTTTTTCACATGCGCTCTCTTACCAGTCTGTCTTAGTTCAGACAGACAATCAAGTGGCAATGTTCTATGTGAACAAACAAGGGGGCACGGGGTCTAGGCTCCTATGTCAAGAGGCGCTGGCCCTTTGCTCCTTTGCAGTCAAACAAGGCATGTTTCTCAAATCAGTTTATCTACCTGGTCAGGAGAATTTCCTAGCAGACAAGCTAAGCAGGATTCTCCAGCCTCACAAATGGCAGTTGAATCCATTGGTGGTCCAGCAGATCTTCCTCCGCTGGAGACTTCTGTCCATCGATCTCTTTGCCAGTCCACAAAACCATTAGCTGCCCAGGTTTTGCTCCAGACAGCCGCATCCCCTGAGGTTGGCAGCAGATGCTTTTCTGATCTCTTGGTCTACGGGCCTCCTGTATGCGTTTCCTCCCACGCCCCTGGTGGCCCAAACGCTGTTCAAGATTCTCCGGGACAAGGCCTCGGTGATTCTGGTAGCCCCCAGATGGCTGAGGCAACCGTGGTTTCCACTTCTGCTACAGTTGGCGGTGGAAACTCCATTCTCCAGGACCAAGCAGGAAGTCAGTCCTCACATATGGGTGACGTCGGCGCCGACGGAGCCCTCGCGGAGCAATTTTCCCCAGCTTTCAAAGAAAGCCTTTGGGAATTCCCGCCCAAAGGTGCCATCTTGGCCAGTCTTCTTTTTTCCGCGGAGCCCTACAGACCCTGTCTACAAGTCACCGCTGAAAAGTTGATTTTCTTTATTATTTTCTTCGGTTCGACGCCGGTCCCCTTGTCCGTCCGGCCTCGCGACGCCTGTTGCCAGGCCTCCCCTTCTTTTCGGTTTTTTCTGTCCTTAGTGACAAATTCGCGCTTTTTTCACTTTTCCCTGGCGGCACGAACGTTCGACCTCGCAGGGGCCCTTTTTCCCCTGATGGCCGCCAGTGGCTTTAAAAAGTGTGTTAAGTGTAAGAAACTTATGTCTCTTACTGACACACATGATTGCTGCCTCCGTTGCCTGGGCCCAGATCATGAAGAAATGATCTGTGGAGGCTGTGGCAAGATGTCTGCCAAGTCCTTGCGGAGTCGGCAGCATCAGAGGGAGAGAATCTTCTCTGACCCCAGCCGTACCCGGACCTCGTCAGAGGCGTCGGTGTCCAGGGAATCAGCCTCTGAACACCGTCGGAGCTCCTCCGAAAGGGGGTCTCCTACCCGGGAGCATCATCGGAGGAAGAAACCCGCGAGGACGGCGTCGGTGGACACTCCTGGCTCCACAAGGGCCAGGTCGCATAGCCCCGATAGCCGTCCCGGGTCTTTGGAGCTGGAGCGGCCGTCCAAACAGCCTCGTCTGGAGATGGACTCGTCTGCTCACGTAAGTCCTGTTGTCCTCATGGACTCTCCTCCGAGGGGTCCGACGTCAGGCCCGACGCCGTCGGGGCCCGAGTCGGGGGCTGCTGGGTCTCCTGAGTTCGGACTCAGGTTGACGGCCTTGGAGAGCAGCCTGGCTGCCTTCATGGACCAGCAGCGGGCATTGATCGCTGGCCTCGCTGGCGCTTCTGCCCTGACCGCCGGGACGTCGACGTCTAAGTCGACCCCAGAGACCGAGCCGATCCTCGAGTCCATGCGGGCTCGAGTCAATCCTTGGTCGAGGTCCCCTTCGGCCTCCCGTTCGGGGCCGAGGTCGTCGACGCCGACTCCCTCGGCGTCGGGGCGGACGGCGTCTTTGCCCGCCCGGCCTGAGCCGCTCGACTCCTCCTCCGAGGAGTCCGCCTGGGAATCCGAGGTGGAAGAGTCACCTGATTCTTTTCGGACTCTGTGTATCCCTTCGGACTCCCCCGAGTCCAAACCTCGGAGGACAGTCCCCCCCGGAGGATGCACGGTTCTCAGACTTCGTGAGGGATATGGCCAAGGCCTTGGCCTTCCCTGCGGATCCCGAGGAGGAGCCGAAGAGCTCGATGCCCTCCAGTATGACTCTCCTGCAAAGGAGCATTTTACTGTACCGGTTCCTCCGATGCTGGAACGACTTCTCTTCCGCATGTGGGAGAGCCCGGCGTCGTCGCCGGTATTGAGCAAGCGGGTCGATGCCATATATCGAGTCCGCAAGAGCCCTGGCTTCCAAAAAGCACAGTTGCCGCACCATTCCATGGTGGTGGAATCGGCCATGCATAGGCTCAAGAGCCAGAAGATGCACTCCTCGGTGCCTCCCGGCAGGGAAGCCCGCAGCCTGGATGGCATCGGTAAGAAGTGTTTCCAGGGCTCTATGCTTGCTTGTCGGATCCAGACTTACCAGCTCTACATGGGCATGTATCTCAGGGACCTGGCTAAAGAAATAGCCGGATTCTCTGCTGGTCTCTCCGAGGAACCTTTGCGGAGGTTCCTGGCCCTGTCCACCGGTATTCGGGAGTGCTCAAAGTTTATCTCTCGAGCAGCCTACGATGGCTTTGAGGCATCGGCTCGGGTAGCCGCAGCCGGCATCGGGGCCCCGCCGACAGGCTTGGCTTCAGTCCTCCGACCTCGAGCCCTGGGTGCAGGACAAGTTGGTCGATGTCCCCTGCAGAGGTGAAAACCTCTTTGGCAAACCTATGGACGAGAAGGCTGCACAACTCGAGACAGAGACTCTCACCAGGACTCGACTCTCCAGGAAAACCTCTGCCCCTTCCCAGAAGAAGAAGGGCTCGGGGAAAAAGCCCTTTTACCCGAGGAAGGCGGCTGCCTATAAACACTACCCTCATTATCAGGCCTCAGCAGCTCCCCAACAGGGTCAGCAGGCCAAGGGACGGGGTAACGGGTCCCGTAGGCAGCAAGCCCCCAAGCCTGCGCCACCGGCCCCTCCTCCGCAGGGTGGGGGTTTTTGACTCTTTCAGCATAGCCTCTCCCCCTCCGCTGGTGTCTCTCAGCACGGGAGGCCGGCTGGTCCACTTTGCCCACAGGTGGTCCAACATCACGTCAGATACCTGGGTGCTCCACATAGTCCCGAGAGGGCTATCTTCTACACTTCCACCAGGTACCTCCCCCCTACTTTCCAGGGGAGCCTCTGCGACCCCCTCTTCACCGGGACTTACTCCTTCAAGAGTTGGCAAGTCTTCTTCAGGAACAGGCGGTGGAGCCGGTGCCCCACCACCTGAGAGGTCAAGGCTTCTATTCCAGGTACTTCCTGATACCAAAGCGTACTGGAGGCCTCAGACCCATCCTGGACTTGCGGAACCTCAACAAGTTCCTGGAAAGGGAAAAGTTCAAGATGCTTACCCTTGGAATACTGCTGCCCTACCTCCAGCAGGGAGATTTGCTATGCTCCTTGGATCTAAAGGATGCCTATACTCACATCCTCATCCACCCAAGCCACCGACAATACCTAAGGTTTGTGGTGGCAGGCAATCATTACCAGTACAGAGTACTGCCCTTTGGCCTATCCTCCGCACCACGAGTCTTCACAAAATGTCTCGCAGTGGTGGCGGCTTATCTCCGGCTTCAAGGCCTCTTTGTCTTCCCTTACCTAGACGACTGGCTCATCAGAGCTCCGTCCTCCACGGAGGCCACTCATGCCACGCAACGTACAGTGACTCTGCTCCAGTACCTGGGCTTTGTCATAAACTTCGCAAAGTCCACTTTGCTCCCCTCTCAGGATCTCGAGTTCATCGGCGCCAGGTTAAACACGCTTCAAGCGCGTGCCTTTCTGCTGCTCGACAGTGGCTCATGGCTCTAGCCAGCCGCTTCCGCAGCCATTCCCGGGTCTCGGCCAGGCACTTTCTGAAACTGCTCGGCCATATGGCTTCCACGGTCCATGTGACCCCCAATGCCCGCCTGAATATGCGGCCTGCTCAATGGTGCCTTCGCTCACAATGGCGTCAGGCCTCGGGGAGACTGGCGGACTCCGTATGAATCTCCAGCCCGCTGGTCTCTTCTCTACGGTGGTGGCTTCATCTGCCCAACCTAGTGCTCGGCATGCCCTTTCAGTCTCCTCCGCCTGTTCAGGTACTGACGACCGACGCTTCTCTCCTGGGTTGGGGAGCACATTGCCAAGGGACATGTACTCAGGATCTCTGGACCCCGTGGGAATCTGCCCAACAGATCAACTTCCTGGAGCTCAGAGCGATCCGCCTGGCTCTCCGGGCCTTCTCCCACCTTACCGATCGCCAGTCCGTCCTCGTCCAGACGGATAATCAAGTGGCCATGTTTTACGTGAACAAACAGGGGGCACGGGCTCCTTCCTTCTCTGTCGGGAAGCACAAAAGCTCTGCGCTTGGGCCATCAGCCGATGAATCCTCCTCAAAGCTGTCTATCTCCCAGGTCAAGAAAACTACCTGGCCGACAAACTGAGCAGAATCCTCCAACCACACGAGTGGAGATTGGACCCGTTGGTGGTTCAAAGGATCTTTCTCCAGTGGGGCCTCCCCACGCTGGATCTCTTTGCCAGTCCTCTGAACAGGCAACTTCCTCGGTTCTGCTCTCAGGAACTGCATCCCCTCCGAGTAGCGGCGGATGCTTTTCTGCTCTCATGGTCCACGGGCCTTCTGTATGCCTTTCCTCCCATGCCGCTGGTGTCTCGAACACTTTTCAAGGTTCTCCAGGACAAGGCTTCGCTGATCCTGATAGCTCCCCGGTGGCCCAGGCAACCGTGGTTCCCGCTTCTGATGCAACTGGCGGTAGATACTTCGTTGCCTCTGGGGTTTCAACCCGATCTCCAGACCCAGGATCAGGGGTCTCTCCTACACCCCAACCTCAGGTCTCTTCATCTGATGGCCTGGCTGCTGAAAGGGTAGTCCTTGCTCCCCTCCTGCTGCCTCCAGAGGTGGAAGAGGTCGTGCTAGCTTCCAGGCAACCCTCTACCCGGAAATCCTACGCCCTTAAATGGCGTCGCTTCTCCACCTGGTGTACTCAACAGTCTCAAGACCCCTTCTCCTGCTCGGTGTCGGTGATCTTGCAGTACTTGCTTTCCCTCTCCAATCTTGGACTAAAGTCCAACTCGGTCAAAGTTCACCTCAGTGCTATTTCGGCACATCATGTGCCGGTGGAAGGCAGGCCTCTTTCCGGCCATCCTCTCGTGGCACGGTTCTCCCGAGGTCTCCTTCTCCTTAAACCGCCTTTGCGCCCCCCAGCCCCTGACTGGGACCTGAACGTGGTTTTGCAGCGGATCACCTGTCCGCCTTTTGAACCCATGGCTACCTGTCCTCTCCGTTTTCTTTCTTGGAAAACCTTATTCCTGGTAGCCCTCACTTCCGCTAGACGCGTTAGTGAACTGCAGGCCCTAGTGTCTGATCCCCCTTACACTAGGTTCTACAAGAACAGGGTAGTCCTGCGGACTCACCCTAAGTTTCTTCCAAAAGTGGTCTCCCCTTTTCACATCAATCAGGAGGTGGTGCTTCCGACCTTCTTTCCCAGGCCACACTCCAGCCGAGCTGAGATGGTCTTGCATACCCTGGACTGTAGAAGGGCGCTTAACTTCTACCTTGATCGTACGCGGGAGCACCGTAAGACTGTTCAGCTCTTCCTGTCTTACGACCCTAATAAATTAGGGCTCCCTGTCTCCAAGCGTACTCTGTCCATCTGGGTAGCTGACTGTATCGCTTGGACTTACGGGGCGGCAGGCCTCTCGTTGGAAAGTCGAGTCACGGCTCATCGAGTTAGGGCGAAGGCTGCGTCAGTGGCTTACCTCCGCTCTGTTCCATTGGCAGACATCTGCCGGGCCGCTACTTGGTCTTCGAGCCAGACTTTTGCAACCCATTACTGCCTCGAGAGGGAGTCCCGCAGGGACAGTGCTTTCGGACAGGCAGTCCTCCGTAATCTCTTCGAGGTTTAAGCAACTCCTACCCTCCATCCCGGATGTTGGGCTACCGGTTGGAGATTAGTCAGAGAAGATTCCTTCCTTCTGTGCTGCTGAGCTAGAGGGAGCTCATTTTTGTGCTTAGGGTCTCCGGTAGCCTTAAGCTTGGCAGTCCCATATGTGAGGACTGACTTCCTGCTTGGTCCTGGAGAAAGCGTAGTTACTCACCTGTAACAGGTGTTCTCCAGGAGCAGCAGGAATCAGTCCTCACAACCCTCCCTCCTTCCTGTGGAGTTGCAGTCATATGATGTAGTTTTTTCTAATTTTTTTGCTGTCTTTTCGCTATGTCATCACACTGGCCAAGATGGCACCTTTGGGCGGGAAGGGGACCGCGCATGCGCGCTGCAATTCCCAAAGGCTTTCTTTGAAAGCTGGGGAAAATTGCTCCGCGAGGGCTCCGTCGGCGCCGACGTCACCCATATGTGAGGACTGATTCCTGCTGCTCCTGGAGAACACCTGTTACAGGTGAGTAACTAGGCTTTCCCTCTGGGGTTGCAACATGATCTCTTGTCTCAAGATCAGGGTTCCCTTCTGCACCCCAATCTCAGATCCCTCAATCTGATGGCCTGGCTGCTGAAAGGATAGTGCTAGCTCCCTTGCTTCTGCCTAAGGAGGTTGAAGAGTTAGTTTTGGCCTCTAGGAGGCAGTCCACCAGAAAGTCCTATGCCCTCAAGTGGCGTAGGTTTACAATATTGTGCTCAGCGCAATGAAGATCCTTTCTCTTGCCTTGTGCCAGTAGTACTGCAGTATCTACTTCACCTGTCAAACCTAGGCCTTAAGTCTAACTCTGTTCAGGTCCACCTCAGTGCTCTCTCAGCGCACCACTCACCGGTGGAGGGACAGTCTGTCGGTTCACCCCTTGGTGTCCCACTTTCTCAGAGGTCTGCTTCTTAAGCCTCCGGTTCGTCTGCCGGCAACTGAGTGGGATTTGAACGTGGTCTTGCAGCAACTTGCCCACCGTTTGAGCCGATGGCTACTTGTCATCTGCGCTTCCTTTCTTGGAAGGCGCTCTTCCTGGTAGCTCTTACCATGGCCAGACGTGTGAGTGAACTACAAGCTCTGGTTTCTGATAGACCGTACACACGGTTCTGTAGGAACAGGTTAGTCCTACGGACCCATCCGAAGTTCCTTCCTTAAGTGGTCTCCTCTTTCCACCTCAACCAGGAGATGGTTCTTCCAACCTTCTTTCCCAGGCCGCATACCAGCCAGGCTGAAACATTCTTGCATACCCTGGACTGTAAGAGGGCGGCGTCTTTTTACATAGAACGTACGAGGGGACATTGAATGGCGACTCAGCTCTTCGTTTCCTTTGACCCTAATAAAATGAGGTCACCTGTTTCCAAGCGTACGTTGTCCACTTGGGTAGCAGATTGTATCTCCTAGGCGTACAAGGCAGCCAACTTCCCCTTGCAGGGTCGAGTCACGGCCCACCGTGTCAGGGCGAAAGCTGCTGTCAGGGCGAAAGCTGCGTCAGTAGCTCATCTGTGCTCTGTCCGTTGGCAGACATCTGCCGGGCCGCTACTTGGTCTTTAAGCCAGACCTTTGCAGCCCACTACTGCCTTGAGAGAGAGTCCCAAAGGGACAGTGCTTTGACAGGCAGTACTCCGTAATCTCTTTGAGGTTTAGGCAGCTCCTACCCTCCGGCCCTTGTGTTGGGCTACCGTCAATGTTCCCTCTAATTTTCTGTAGGCTGTGTGCGCATAAAATATCAACTCTGCAGCTTTTGAAGGAAGGTTAAATTTTTGTGCGCCACATAACGACACTTGGAGTTATATACTTTAAAATTTGACTGCACGTCAGAATACAGTATGTACACCACATTGATTGCACTAGAAAATATTATAGAACTTGTGAAAACTGTAAATACACAACTTTTAAATTTTAAGACGTCTGTGTTTTCTATCAGAATCAGAACCGTAATTTTTGTGTGCTCTGTTATAAAGTATGTGCGCACGCTCGGCGAGGAGTGTGCGCATGCACACGTGCACAGCTTAGAGGGAACAGTGGCTACCGTACGTGGGCGTTCTCAGAGGATGATATTCTCACAAATGCTGAGGCTTGAGAGGGAGCCATTTTTCAGCTTCGGGTTCCCGGTAGCCTAGAGCTGGGGAGTCCCATATGTGAGGACTGACTTCCTGCTTGGTCCTGGAGAAAGTAGTTACTCACCTGTAACAGGTGTTCTCCAGGAGCAGCAGGAATTGGTCCTCACGCCCCTCCCTCCTCCCCTGGAGTTGCAGTCCATATACGTCATTTTGTTTTTGCTGTCTTTTAGCTATGTCATCAGACTGAGCCAGATGGCACCCTTGGGCGGGAAGGGGACCGCGCATGCACGCTGCATTCCCAAAGGCTTTCTTTGAAAGCTGGGGAAATGCTCCGCACAAGTGCTCCATTGGCGCCGACATCACCCATATGTGAGGACTGATTCTTGCTGCTCCTGGAGAACACCTGTTACAGGTGAGTAACTACTCTATATTCTCAAGGTGTAAGCAACTCTGGCCCTCCGACCATGTATGATTTTCTCCCACTTGGTGAGAGGTCTTACGTATGCACTAAGTGCAAGGAGCTCTTTGCTCTCAGGGAACAAGTCCATTCTCTAGAGGCTAGAGTAGCAGACCTGGAAGACATAAGAAAGACAGAGAAGTACATGGACGAGACCTATAGGGATATAGTCCTGAAGTCCCACCTCCAGTCTGGCAGCATCCCTGTGGCCAGGGAGGAAAGAGGTCACGTGACAGGAGAGCATCACCCTGGTGTGGCAGGACGTGATCCTGTAGCTAGGATCTGTCCTCCAGGTGATTTAAAACCCTCTCGCACCGAGGACGTTTCTCCAGGGTCATGTGCCCATGAGGGGAGGGTTAGGACAGCTGTTATAGTTGGTTATTCAATCATTAGGCATGTAGATAGCTGGGTGGCTGGTGGACGTGAGGATCGCCTAGTAACATGCCTGCCTGGTGCGAAGGTAGCGGACCTCACGCACCGCCTAGATAGGTTCTTAGATGGTGCTGGGGAGGAGTCTGCTATCTTGGTATATGTCGGTACCAATGACATAGGAAAATGTGGTAAGGAAGTTCTGGAGGCTAAACTTAAGCTTTTAGTTAGGAAGTTGAAATCCAGAACGTCCAGGGTAGCGTTCTCCGAAATGCTTCCTGTTCCACGTGCAGGACCCAAAAGGCAGGTAGAGCTCCAGAGTCTCAATGCGTGGATGAGACGATGGTGCAAGGATGAGGGTTTCGGATTTGTTAGGAACTGGGGAACATTCTGGGGAAAGGAGAGGCTCTTCCAAAGGGATGGGCTTCACCTTAACAAGGATGGAACCAGACTGCTGGCATTAACCTTTAAAAAAGAGATAGAGAAGCTTTTAAACTAGAAAATAGGAGAAAGCCGACAGTCGCCCAAAAGCGCATGGTTCTGAAGAAGGTATCCTTGAAGGATACTACCAAAAGCAGTGAGGTTCCAAAAAAGAGTAAAGTAGCCCAAATGCCCTTGAGTATGGTGCAGACAGAGTGTAAAGATTCCAAATTACCCATGCCTACCAATAGCCAGATTAATATTAATAAAATACAGTCTCTAAAATGCTTGTATGCAAATGCTAGAAGTCTAAACAATAAGATGGGAGAGTTAGAATATATAGCACTAAATGAGAGGTTAGATATGATTGCAATCTCAGACATGGTGGAAGGCGGATAACCAGTGGCACACTGTGATACCTGGATACAAACTATATCGTAATGATAGAACTGATCAAATTGATGGAGGGGTTGCGCTCTTTTAGAGAGGGCATTGAGTCAGAAAGGATTAAAGTTTTGCAGGAAACAAAATTTGCTGTAGAATCTCTATGAATTGAAATTCCATGTACGAAGGGGAAGGTGATGGCAGTGGGGGATGTACTATCGACCACCTGGCCAGAATGAACAAATGGATGATGAAATGCTCAAAGAAATCAGGGAAGCTAACAAAAGTCACAGCACAGTAATAATGGGTGATTTCAATTACCCCGGTATCGACTGGGTCAGTGTCACAGCAGGACATGCTAAGGAGATGAAGTTTCTAGATGAAATAAATGACTGCTTCTTGGAGCAGCTGGTTCATGAACCGACCAGAGGGGAAGCCATACTGGACCTAGTCCTTAGTGGAATACCAGATCTGGTGCAAGAAATTAGGGTGTTGGGACCACTTGGCAATAGCGATTCATAGCATGATCATGTTTGATTTAATTAGTGGAGGAGGGATAGTAAAGAAATCCACAGTACTACTTTTAACTTTTGAAAGGGAGACTATGATAAAATGAGGAATATAGTTAAGAAAAAACTAAAAGGAGCGGTTGCAAAGGTTAAAGACTTACATCAAGCTTGGGTGTTTAAAAATACTATCCTGGAAGCCCAGACCAGCTGTGGAAGAAAGTCCAAAAAACTGCCAGCATAGTTTAAAGGTGAGGTCAGAGAGGCTGTTGCTGCCAAAAAAGCATCTTTCAGGAAATGGAAAAAAGAGCCAAACGACAAACTGGAAACAGCACAAGCACTGGCAAGTTAAATGCAAAGAATTGATAAGGCAGGCAAAGCGAGAATTTGAGAAGGAACTTGCTATGAAAGAAAAAACACGAAATAAAGACTTTTTCAAGTACATTCGTAGCAAAAGTCCTGTGAGTGTCATTTGGACCATTAGATGATAGAGGGGTAAAAGGGGCAGTAAGAGGAGACAAGGCTATAGCGGAGAGACTGAATGAATTCTTTGCTTCGGTCTTTACTGAGGAAGATGTAGGGATGTTACCCAAGACTGAAGTGGTATTTAAAGGTGATACTGCAGAGGAATTGAGAGAAATACCGCTACACCGGGAACTGAATAGTAGCAAATCACCTGGACCAGATGGTATACATCCAAGAGTGTTGAAAGAACTGAAATATGAGATTGCAGACCTGCTATTAGTAATCTGTGAACTATCATTAAAATCATCTCTAATACCTGAAGATTGGAGGGTTGCCAATGTAACGCCAATTTTTAAAAAGAGTTCCAGGGGTGATCCGGGAAATTACAGACCGGTGAGCCTGACGTCAGTACCGGGGAAAATGGTAGAAACCATCATAAGGAACAAAATTACACAGCATGTAGATAGTCATGGCCTAATGGGAGACAGCCAACATGGCTTTAGACAAGGAAGATCTTGTCTTACTAATCTGATATGTTTTTTTGAAGGTGTGAATAAACAGGTAGACAAAGGTGAGTCGGTTGATATAGTGTATCTGGACTTTCAGAAAGCCTTTGACAAGGTCCCCCATCATAGACCTTTGAGGCAGTGTACTATTGTGGATCGGGAACTGGTTAAAAGATAGAAAGTAGAGGGTAGGGCTAAATGGCCAATTTTCCCAGTGGAAAAAGGTGAATAGTGGAGTACCCCAGGGATCTGTACTGGGTCCACTACTTTTTGACATATTCATAAATGACCTGGAAAAGGGAATAACTAGTGAGGTTATCAAATTTGCAGATGACACAAAACTGTTTAAAGTTGTTAAAACCCAAGAGGACTGTGGAAAGCTGCAGGAGGATCTGGATAAATTGGAAGACTGGGCATCCAAATGGCAGATGAAATTTAATGTGGACAAGTGCTTTAACCTCTTTAACCTCTCCACCACCCTTGTCCCTTGGTCTGACCATTATCTAATAACATTCCTGGTTCCATCACATCAGGACCTGTATAACCAACGTAAACCAAAGACAACAGCAAACACAGGTCGCTTCAAACCACTTGATAAGGAATTGTCCAAACATGCAATCCCAAAGCTCTCTCAGCCTTCAGTCAACCTCAATGACATGGTCACTAAATGGAATGACACTCTACAGCTGTACGCACGCCAGCCCCCGCCTAACAATCAGGCAACGCACAAGAATAATACAACTAAAAGACCGACAGCCCCATGGTTCTCACTAGAGTTAAAGATGTCCCTACTTCTATTGAGAAAACTCGAAAGAAAATGGAGGCGCACCTACAACACAGATGACCAGGCTAATTACCTAGCCCACCTGAAAACTCACCGAAAAGCAATTTGGGCCAAAATGAAGGAATATCACACCGAGCTCCTCAACCGTTCATTAAACAAACCACGTGAACTCTTCAATCTAGTAAAATCTATAACTCAAGAACCCTCACCGCTACAATATGAGCAAATTCAACCCCAAGCATATGCCAACTACATACAATCCAAAGCCCTCCAACCAATTACGGCCACCAGTCCAGGAAAACCATAGGCTCCACCCCACGTGGAGCCTCTCATGAAGCTGTCACCCCCAACAGCGCAGAACATTGAAGACATTATCGCCACCATCAATACTACCACTGCGCCTAATGACCCCTGCCCAGCTCACTGGGTCAGAGCAATGCGATCTGAACTCGGCCCAATCATAGCAGAAATAACAAAGTGTCATTCTCAACAGGAAGTTTCCCAGCAGCACTTAAACAGACATCAATCCGGCCTCTACTAAAAAACTCCCAACTAGACCCGAAGAAGGAAGTGTCTTACCGGCCAATCTCAAGTATCCCACTACTAGCTAAAATACTTGAGAAAGTGTCCCTGAGACAAATTCAACAGACGCCTCGGCCCCCCTAGATCCCTGCCAACACGGGTTTAGAGAAGCCCACGGAGTTGAAACTCTCCTGACCTCCCTATGCAACACATTAATCTGTGGGATAGACAACATCAAAGAGGGCTTTGTGCTGATCTTCCTGGATATTTCCGCAGCGTTTGATTCCGTTAATCACGACCAACTCCTCGCCCGTCTCCACGAGAAGGGGATCCAGGGTCTAGCTTGGGAATGGTGCAAATCATACCTTGAAGAACGATGGCAGCAAATTAGAATTGGCTCTAGCACGTCTGAACCTTTCCAACAAAAACAGGGAGTACCCCAAGCAATGTTCCCTCTAATTTTCTGTAGGCTGTGTGCGCATAAAATATCAGCTGTGTGCAGCTTTTGAAGGAAGGTTAAATTTTTGTGCGCCACATAATGACACTCGGAGTTATATACTTTAAAATTTGACTACACATCAGAATACAGTATGTACACCACATTGATTTTAATCAAATTAAATGAAAATAGACGATTACTAAATGAAGCGGGAAATTTCTAGTAATTACAATCATAACTTTTAAATTTTAAGACGTCTGTGTTTTCTATCAGAATCAGAGCCGTAATTTTTGTGCGCTCTGTTGTAAAGTATGTGCGCTCGCTCGGCGAGGTGTGTGCGCGCGCACACGCGCACAGCTTAGAGGGAACAGTGACCCCAAGGCTCCTCCCTCTCGGCGTTACTCTTCAACATATACATGCAACCAATCTGTGAAATTACCTGTGTCTTCGGCATATCGTGCCTCATCTATGCCGACGATGTGCTGTTACACACCTATCAGTGTCACACTTCCAGACTACACGACCATCATTGACTGTTTCAATGCAATAACAGACTGGCTCTTAAACAATAACCTGAGAATAAACTTTAAGAAAACAGGTTCTAACCATCACGAGAAACAAAAGCTTCACACCCCCTCCAACCCTGAAGGTCAGAGACACCGAACTACCAATAAAGCCCACCATACGCTACCTTGGCGTGACACTAGATCAACGATTAACATTCAAAGACCATATAAGCTGCACAGTAAAGTCCATCTATTATACGATCAAGACTCTTCGACACCTTAGACCCATGCTGGACCCTGACAACTTCCGAACAATATTCCAAGCAATAGTCACACCCCACTTTGACTATGCAAACATTATACTACACGGCCTCCCCAAGAACTCATTGAACCCTCTCCAATTAGCGATGAACGCTGCTGCCCGTATCCTGTGTGGGATACCTACGAGCGATCACATATCCCCCATACTAAGAGAGCTACACTGGCTCCCAGTAAGCAGTAGGATAACTTACAAAGCCCCCCTCCTAATAACATTTAAAGCCTTAAATAACATATCACCCTCATCAATCTCAGTGCTTCTTACCTACATTCCCAGCAACAGACCCAAGCAAGCACTTGCTGCCAATACGCTAATCATCCCAAAAATAACCACAAAATGGGCACAATCAACAAACAAACGTGCATTTGTGTCCTATGCCCCCAGGGCCTGGAACAAACTTCCACCCCATATCAGAGCAATCAGAGACCTCATGCAGTTTAGAAAAGCCATCAAACACCACCTGTTCCTCATGCACTATTCACAACACAACTATCCCACCACACCTCCCTCCCCTCCACCCAACATCTTAACTTGAACTACATAATGCACAAGGGGCAACTGACAGGCTATGTAAAACAGCCTTAGCTAGATTGCACCCTGCTGTCCCACACTTGCTCTGAGTAATTGAATAACCCTAGGAACAATGGAAAGATTAACGTGGTAACTTGTAAATTGTACATAGTTTCATATGTAAATTGTTCATATGTAAATTGTACATAGTTTCCCCCAGTTCACTCCAAGTTGTTTTCCCCTGTTTTATGTAAACTCTGATTGCCTTCGCTGTCATTGAGTCACTTTGTTCCCTGTAAACCGCACTGATGGAAAATAGCGCGGTATAAAAGAAATGTTAGATAAATAAATAAAATAAATAAATAAAGTGCAAAGTTATGCACCTAGGAAAGAACAACCCACACTATGGTTACACGATGCAAGGTTCCACATTGGGAACCACCACCCAGGAAAATAGATTTAGGAGTTATCATGGATAACATGTTAAAACCCTCCGCCCAGTGTGCAGCGGTGGCGAAGAAAGCAAATAAAATGCTAGGTATCATAAGGAAAGGAACAGAAAATAAAACAAAGGATATTATAATGCTTCTGTATCATTCCATGTTACAACTGCACCTTGAATATTGTGTGCAATTCTGGTCGCTGTATCTTAAAAAGGATATAGCGTTATTAGAAAAGGTACAGAGAAAGAGCCACCAAAATGGTAAAGGGAATAGAAGGCTATTTATTTATTTTATTTATTTATTTAACTGTATGTATATACTGCTTTTCACCGGGTCAAAGCGGTGTAACATATAACAAGGGGGGGGTAAATTCTTTATAGGGTGGGGCCGTCACCAGGGGGGCAACATTAATGATTTGGGGTGGACATAGACATGTACATTTTGTAGTATCTAAGCATTAGTTCTTGAGGATGGGGTGGGTTTCTGTTCAGAGATGCTCTCGGAATAGGATTGTTTTCAGCTGTTTCTTGAATGATGTGATGTCGGTGTTTCTGATGAGGGTTGGCAGAGAGTTCCAGAGGGATGGGGCATAGAGTTCGAAGGCTCTGTTGCAGGTCCGTTGTGTGGATTTGGTTCTTTTGTGGGGGACGATGATGGAATTATTGGAGGATTGGTTGGTCTGTTGTGAATCGGGCGGGGTAGTAGAGTGTGGAGTGCGGTGTTCCGTGTTTGGTGGATAGTCTTGTGGGTGAGTATTATAGCTTTGTACTTAATTCTTGCTTCGTTTGGAAGGATGTGGAGGTCTCTTAGGATTGGGGTGATGTGATCCCGTTTTTTCGCATTCTGGATAATCCTTGCTGTGGTATTTAGGGCAGTTCGTAGGGGCTTGGTTTGTGTGGCGGGTAATCCATGGTAGATTATGTTGCAGAAGTCCAGATGGGGGAGTGTCACCGCTTGCATTACTGTCCTGAAGTCTTGAGGTTCGAGGAGGGGTCGGAGGCGTTGCACAGTTTTAGCTTTGTGGAATATCGTCCCGGTGGTTTTGTTGATTTGGTGTTTAAAGGTGAGGGCTTGATCAATGATAACGCCTAGATACCTTATCTGAGGTTGGATCTGAATTTGTGTGGTTCCTATGTTGAGGTGGGTGGGTGGTTTGAAATCTGGTTCTTTTGTTACTATAAGGGCTTCGGTTTTCTTTATGTTGATGGAGAGGTTGTTCTCCTGTAGCCAGTTGGACACATCGGTGAAGCAGGCTGATAGCTGATCATTTGCTGGGTTGGTGGTTGTGGCTACTCCTATGAAGAGAGGCTACAAAGGTTAGGGCTCTTTAACCTGGAAAAGAGACAGCTGAGGGGAGATATGATAGAGGTCTATAAATTAATGAATGGAGTGGAACGGGTAAACGTAGATCGATTGTTTATGCTATCAGAATATAGAAAAACTAGGGGACATGTAATGAAGCTACAGTGTAAACTATTTAAGACAAATAGAGAGTATTTTTTCACTCAATGTGTAATCAAACTCTGGAACTTGTTACCGGAGGATATAGTAAGAGCTGTTAGTGTAGCTGGGTTTAAAAAAGGTTTGGACAAGTTCCTGGAGGAAAGGTCCATAAACCATTATTAAAAAGGCACCCAGGATATCAATGCTTGACCCAATACAAGCATTGTGGAACCTGTGTCTTTTGGGAATACTGCTAGGTACGTATGACCTAGATTGGCCACTGTGGGAAACAGGATACTGGTCTTGATGGACCTTGGTCTGACCCAGTATGGCATTTCTTATGTTCTTTGTGTTCAGGCTACTGGAGTGAGTGTCGCTGGATGCTAGGGACTTGCAGAGTCTGTGGGGATTTACCTTCTGCAAGTCAAGGCTTACCTGATTGATCGCTGCTGGTGTTTTGGTTCGGTTCTCAGCAGCCTGGAGCTAGGTAGTCCCATATGTGAGGACAGACGTCCTTCTTGTTTCTGGAGAAAGCGTAGTTACTCACCTGTGACAGGTATTCCCAAGATCAGCAGGAATCTGTCCTCACAACCCTCTCCTCCCCTGGGAGTTGCCTCCGTACCCTGTGTTAGTTTTTACTGCTGTCCTAGCTATGACATCTGCCTGAGCAAGATGGCACCCTTGGGTTGGTAGCATGTCCCAAAGGCTTTCTTTGAAAGCTGGGGAAATGCTCCGTACGAGCTCCATCGGTGCTGACGTCACCCATATTTGAGGATTGATTCCTTCTGTTCCTGGAGAACACCTGTTACAGGTGAGTAACTACGCTTTATGGTCACCCATGGCTTTTTGCATCTTTTTTTTTTCGGTAGCCTGTAGCTGGGGAAATAGGTGTAACAGGTGTTTTCCAGGAACAGCAGGAATCTGTCCTCCCAACCCTCCCTCCTCTCTGTGGACTTGCTTCTTGCTGTTTTTTGCTATCATATACTGAGGCAAGATGGCACCCTTGAGCGGGAAGGGGACCATGCATGCCTGGTGCATCTCCTAAAAGCTTTCTTTGAAAGCTGGGGAGAGATTACCATGTGGGCTCAGTTGGCACAGATGTCACCTATATACGAGGACTGATTCCTGCTGTCCTCTGAGAATACCTGTTACAGGTGAGTAACTACCCTTTGAGTATTGGGTAATTACAGGTGGTAGTTTTTGGAATGGAGGAAGTTTGTGGGGTGGTGGGGCAGAAGGCATTTGATAAGGTGGTCAACCAGTTGTAGTGAACAGGTTTTTTTTTTGGGGGGGGGGGGTAGTGCATTTTGCAAGGGTGGTGGGGCTGTTTGTTGGTGGTAGGCCAGTTGCAAGGAGTTTTTTTGTTGTAGTGGTAGGGGTGGGCAGTGTATGGATTGGTGAGGAAGTTGAGGGGGCTAGTTCGGGTGGTGGTGGGGTAATTGTACTACTGCTTTGTGCTCCAGTTGATCTTTCTAAGACAGCCCATGGGGGATTAGTTTCAAATTTGCTAGAACCCTCCAAGTCTTAGCTTGGTAGTATAGAGGGAACAGATGAGTGCAGAGGCCCTATTCCAACTCTATACATTCTAGGGAGGCTAGCCTATCCTGAATATTTTCAGGCACTAGTTAAGTACAGTGCCCACTTGCCTAGATAATATGTTTGTGAATCTGTTTTATTTATTGGCTGTTTGTAAAGTTGAATTGAGTCGTATTTTTCTTGTTTACTGTTTCCAACTGTTAATAAACTTATCAGTTTGTTGACTTTGTATTTGTGACTGTTCAGTGATCCCAGCATTTTTTTGTGTGTATTTGGTCTGTAAGGACCTTTCTAGGAACTACGTGTTCCCTGGGTTTTGTGGCGTCTCGTTCCTAGAAACAATTAAGGAATAGCTTGTAAGGTAGGGATTTGCCCAGAGGCAAGCAGGAACCCAGTTGGCAGGTGAGAGGTTGACAGTGTAGGTGCATATATGCAGGTTTAGGCAAGGTCTGAGCAGCATTTAGCAGGACCTCAAGTGTCCATGGTGGTAACCCAGAGTGGATAGTAGGGTCAGCAGTGAAGCATTGTGACACCTTGCTTTTTTTTTTTTAATTTCCTTGTAGGAAGCTTTGTTATCTTCCCAGAATGATTTTTCCCAGAAGCTGGAAAGGTCAGGAGCTGTGAATGAAAAGCGGGACAAAGCTGGCTTAGCTGGAACACTGTCCCCTCACATCTGGAGTAGATTGCATTCCAGTAAGTATTGTAGCATGGTCCTTTGGTTCCACATGGCAAAGAGGGAGGGGAGATCCCCACTGGGAGGAGTAACTGCATGTGTTTTGAACCTTTGCTGTTTTTGACTGGGTGAGAAAAGTTCTCATGCCTAGGCCACAGTGTGGCATGTGCACCACAGAAGCAGTTTGTTTTTTTAGATTAAAAACAGTTACCCAGGTTTATGTGCATAGCCTGATTTATGATAAAACGGATAATCTTCTTGTAGTCTAGAGAGGTGCTGTCTGAATTTGTTTAGCCCAGTTGGTTCTATTTGGTGTGGGATGCCTCCGCCCTTACTTTTGCTCCCTTTGGTTTTTAAATGTATGAAACGGACTCCAGACATTGTGTTCCATTTGCTGAGAAAGGTGTTCTGGGTAGTTTCTCCAAATGGGCTAGTTTTGCACATATCATGAGTCATGAATTTCACTTTATCGTACCTCCAGTCCCCCACCAGCAGCTTGGAGACTGAGCATGTCAAAGTTGATGACATCACCATACATAGGCAGCTGGCACCACCATACCAGCCCAAGTATACTCCGTTTCCAAGCAGCTAGAGAGGAGTGAAACCTAGGTGTGGACTCGCTGAAAACTACTAAGGATAGTAATTTTTTGGGGGCCTTTTGAAGAAGGTGTGTGGTCTGGCCCTTTAAATTCCTTGGGGGTATCCTCCCAGTAAAAAGAGTAGTTGGAAAAAAAATAAGAATCCAGCAGGTTCTCCAGGAACAAGCAGGAAGTTAGTCCTCACATATGGGTGATGTTGGTGCCAACTGAGCCCCAGGAAAGCATCTCCCCAGCTTTGGGTGATGCCACCATGCATGCGTGGTGGTCTTCCTGCCCATAGGTGCCATGTTACTCAGTCTCCCTTTTTCCGTGGAGCCCAACAGATGTCCATCTTCTTTTCCCGGAAAAAAGTTCATTTTTTAGTGCATTAAAGGGCCTTTCTTTCTCCGGTTAGCACAGATTCCTTTCCCGCCTCCAAGTCCTGTTGCTCCAGCTTCGAGTCTTGGAACCATTTTCATTTTTCCCCCAGCGTGGATTTGTGCCTTTTTCTGACCACAGGCTGTGTCGAGGGTCTTCGACCTCGCAAGGGTCTTTTCTGCCCCAATGGCCAGTGGGTTCAAAAAGTGTGATCGGTGTGCAAAGAACATGTCCTTAACCGATACACATGATTTGTGCCTCTGTCTAGGTGCTGACCATGACCCAGAGGTTTGCACCCTGTGCAGGAAAAATATCCACGAAGGCCATCCAAAGTTGTTGGCAGAAGCAACACTACATCTTTCACAGGTCAGGCTCTGCCCCAGTGTCCTCGGTAGCCTCGTGCTTAAAGCCCTGCATGGATCCTCTGAGTAGTGTAAAAAAACCCTGCAGCAACAGGCCCACGGGCACTCAGACAAGGGTTCTCTGGAGCATGAATGCAAAAAAGAAATAATCTTTGAGGACCTCTTCCTGGGAATCGGACACACACAGCAAGTCCCATGCCAGGTCCCACAGCCTCCGGAGGGTATTGGAGGAGTCTGAATGGGAGCAGCAGGCGAAGTTGCCCAGAAAAAACAGAGGCCTCTGGTGATAGGTCACGGACCCTCATGGCCTATCCTGTCAAAGACTTCCTCTCTTTGCCGATGCTGGACCTGGTCACACCGACGTCTGTGTCAAAGACTGCAACTCCTGAGTGGGAAGCTAGGATGATGGCATTGCAGTGCAGTGTTACTGCCTTCCTTGCAGTGCAGTGTTACTACCTTCCTTGCCACGCAGCATGTGTCGATGCCCTGCCCCGCCGGTGTTTGCTCCGAGACCGCAAGGGCCTAGATATCAAGGACTCCCTAGGCTGCCAAAATGATCCTCA
Organism: Ichthyophis bannanicus; assembly: GCA_033557465.1. Lineage (NCBI taxonomy): Eukaryota > Metazoa > Chordata > Amphibia > Gymnophiona > Ichthyophiidae > Ichthyophis > Ichthyophis bannanicus. Next base: position 78,581,886 of record CM066051.1, on the reverse strand, counting down.
AGAGCCTTGAGCTGATACTTGCGAGGGTCTCTGTCCCACTCCCGATCCTTGGGAGAGAGATCCTCCCCGACAAGCGCTTGTGGCTCTGGCCAAGCAGCCGCTGTGGGTTGTCGAAGACCCAAACCGAGCTAGACAGTTCATGAGCCTTCCTGGTTGAGTCCTCAACCAATTACTCTGACTCTCCAGAAGCACTGCTACCTCCTCTCTGATCCATCTCCCCTGGTGTGTCGACGCCGGTCCCCACCCAAGGACAAATCGTTCATCAAGGTTTTTTGAGACATGGCAAAAGCTTTGCCTCTTACTACCGAGTCAGAGAGGACTCTCGCACGGAGGAGCTGGAAATCCCCTGGTATGAGGTTATGCCTAAGGAGACCCTGACAGTCCCCATCCCTCCCATACTCTGGCAACTCTCCCTTCGGATGTGGGAGACACTGGTATCAGTGCCAATAGCTGATATCTCGACACCATGTACCAGGTCCATCGGGGTCCCGGCTTTCAGAAGGCACAACTCCCTCACACCTCTATGGTGGTAGTCGACCATGCACTGACAAAAAAGCCCAAAGACTCACTCATCTGTGCCCCGGGTAGGGAGTCCCACGCCCCCAACGCCCTTGGATGCAGATGCTACCAGGGCTTGATGTTGGGTTGCCAAATACAAGCCTACCAGCTGTATATAGGCATGTATCTCCAAGACCTAGCAAAAGAACTCACAGGTTTCTCGGCGAGTGTTAGTGGAGATCACCTCTAGCGATTTCAAACCCTCACGAGGTTAACGCGAGGGTGGCTGCCGCAGGCATCGGGGCCTGACACCAGGCCTGGTTCCAGGCTTCGGACCTTAAGCAGTGGGTACAGGAGAAACGTCTCAGTACCCCTGCCTCTGTGAAAACCTCTTTGGCAAGCCGATGGAGGACAAGGTGGCCGGGATCGAGATATGTCACCCGTACTCTGCTCTCCAGGAGGACCTCCACCCTTCTCAAAGAAATAATTGGGGAAGAGTCCCCCTTTTCCCAGGAAAGGCCAGCCTCACCGAGGCTGTCCCCAATACCACACTCCTCAGCAGGGTCACCAGGGCAAAGGACCAGATGAAGGCCAACGTAAGCCTAAAGGCTCCAAGCCCTAATTCTTCTGCACCAGGCCGTGCTCTGCAGGAACCCACAGGCCTCATCAGAGACATAGACATGGAACCGATACCCCTCTACCTCAGGGGCAAGGGATTCTATTCCCGTTACTTCCTGGTCCCAGAAAAGAACAGGGGGCTTAAGGCTCATTTTGGAGTTGCAAAACCTGAACAAGTTCCTGATGCGGGAGAAGTTCAAGATGCTCTCCCTTGGAACATTGCTGCCATACCTCCAGCGGGGAGAATGACTATACTCCTTGGACTTAAAGGATGCTTACACCCACATCCTCATTTATCCCAGTCACAGGCAGTACTTAGGGTTCATGGTCAGGGGCAACCACTACCAGTACAGGATACTACCCTTCGGCTTAGCCTCCACACCATGAGTCTTCACCAAATACCTGACAGTGGTGGCTGCCTACCTCTATCTGCAAGGGGCCTTCGTCTTTCCATATCTGGACGACTTGCTTGTGAAAGGGGACATGGCCACCGAGGTGCAACAGGCCATAGCCTGCACCATCAAAGTCCTGCAGCATTTGGAGTTTGTGATAAACCACCCCAAATCTCACCTCACTCCAGCTCAGAATCTGGAGTTCATAGGGGCTTGTCTGGACACTCTCCAGGCTAGGGCCTTCTTTCCTCCTGGACAGGGTAGATCGCCTCAGGTCCCTGGCCACCGCGGTACAGCACCAAAACTCTCTGTCGGTGTGGTCCCTGCTCTGCCTGCTAGGCCACATGGCACCCACAGTCCATGTTGTTCATAACTCCGCCTCAACATGCAGGCAGCTCAGTGGATTCTCCGCTCACAGTAGACACAAGCCACAGGCAGGCTCCAGGGCAGCGTCTCAGTATCCCGTCAAGTAGCAGAGTCCCTGAACTGGTGGCAGGGCACACAGCACCTGCAAGAGGGCATGCCCTTCTAACCCCCAATTCCCCAGATGGTCCTCACCACGGATGCGTCCCTACTGGGCTGGGGTGCCCACTGCGAGGAACTTTCCACGTAGGGCACCTGATCCTTAGCGAAGAGCCAACAGATTAACCTGCTGGAACTCAAGGCCTTCCACTACCTCCTGCAGAACCAGTCGATGCTAGTCCAAATGGACAAAAAAGTCGCAGTGTTCTACCTGAACAAGCAGGGGGAACATACAGGGTCTCAGCGCCTCTGCCAGAAGGCAGTAGCCCTCTGCTCATACGTAGTCAAGGAATGCTCCTAAGGGCGATATACCTGCCAGGCCAGGACAGTGCCCTAACAGATGGAACAGGGTCCTCCAGCCTCAGGAATGGCGACTGGACCCCAGTGGCGCAGCTGTTATTCTGGCTCTAGGGAACCCCAAGTCCTGGACCTCTTCACCAGCCCAACCAATGCTCAGCTGCCCTGTTTCTGCTTTCCACAACCGCATCCATCCCCGATAGCGGCAGACCCCTTCCTCATCTCATGGTCTGAGGGCCTTCTGTATGCCTTCCCTCCCACACCACTAATTGCCCGGACTGTCTTCAGGGTCCTGCAGGACAAGGCCTCTATGATCTTGGTTGCCCAGACAGCCTTGGTTTCTCCTATTGCTCCGTCTCTCGACGGAGCTTCTGGTCACTCTGGGGAACGCCCCGGGGCTCCTGACCCCGGAATAGGTCTCCCTTTTTCACCCCAACCTGCAGTACCTGCCACTAACAGCATGGATGCTGAACGTATAGCCTTAGCACCCTTCAACCTCCCAAGGGAGTGGAGGACGTCGTCTTAGTCTCTCGTAAAAATTCCATGAGACCATCAAATGGTGCAAATTCTCAGTTTGGTGTGTGGAGCATTCTCTTGCCAGATGTGCACAGTGTGCAGTACTTCACCTTTCACAAACTGGACTCAAGTCAAACTCCATCAGAGTGCACCTCAGTGCGCGCTCTGCGCACCATCATTCCATAGAGGGCAAACTTCTCTGTGCAGCCCCTCATTACCCGATTTATGTGGGGCCTTCTGCTCTCTAAGCCTCCCATCTGCCTGTCCCCAGCAGAATGGAACCTCAACATGGTTCTGTCGAAGCTCACCAAGCTGCCCTTTGAACCCTCTGGCTATCTGCCATTTGTGTTCTCTCATGGAAAATCGTTTTCCTGGTGGCGCTCACTAATGCAGAGTCAGTGAGCATCATGCCTTGGTGGCTGAGCCACCTTACACCAGATTCTACAAGAATAGGGTCATGCTTTGTACCCACCTTAAATTCTTTGCAAAAGTGGTATTCGCCTTCCACTTCAACCAGGAGGTGGTACTCACCACCTTCTTTCCACAGCCCCACACTGACGACGAGGTGACAGTTCTCCATACTCTAGATTGTAAGAGGGCCCTGTCCTTCAACCCTCAACATACCCAGGGCTACTGCAAAGCCACGCAGCTTTTCATTTCCTACGACTCCAGTCAAATGGTGCAGTTACCAAATGGACCCTGTCCATCTGGATGTCAGACTGCATCACCTTCGCCCATGATCAGGCTGGGCTCTTGGAGTGCTGGGACACAGCACACAACGTCAGGGCTATGGCAACTTCAGTTGCAAGCCTATGCTCTGTCCCTCTGGCAGACATTGCTGGGCTACCATCTGGTCCTCAGTTCACACCTTTGCAACTCAGTACTACCTGGAGAGGGAGTCCTGACATGACAGTGCCTTCGGCCAGGCTGTACTCCGTAATCTGGGGTTTAGGCAACTTCTGCCCTCCGACCTTTCAGGCTACTGGAGCGATGGTTCTCCCTAGACACCAGGGTCCTTAGAGTCTTTCCTCAGGCTCGCTTGTGGCTGCTCATGGGTGGGCCATGTTTTTCTACAAGTTCTTGGTAGCCTGTAGCTAGGGAGTCCCATACATGAGGACTGACTTCCTGCTTGTTCCTGGAGAAAGCATAGTTACTCACCTGTAACAGTGTTCCCAGGTACAGCAGGAATCAGTTCTCACACCCTCCCTCCTCCCCTTGGAGTTGCTGTACAAATTTTTGCCATCTTCATTTGTCTGCTCTAGCTATGTCATCTGACTGAGCAAGATGGCACCCTTGGGCGGGAAGGGGACCACACATGCTTGGTGGTATCTCCCAAAGGCTTTCTTTGAAAGCTGGGTATTTATTTATTTATTATTTATTTATTAACATTTCTTATATACCGCACTATTCGACGACAGCGCGGTTTACATGGAACAGAAAACATCCGACAAGTTACATATGTCTGGTCTTACAATTAACAGGAAGTAGAAACCTGGATAACGGGGGAAACTATTTACAAGTACAGAGTCGCAAAAAAGGGAGACTGCATGGTGGTTTAAAGTGTTGGGGCGATATGTTGAGAGGGCTTGCCTGACTGCTAATGTTGATGATGTAATCGATATTTGGGTGGAGCTGAGATTCGGTATGGTTTGTGAAAAATTTGGTGAACAGGAAGTGTTTAAGGGCCTTCCTGAATTGGCTCACATTGGGTATTGCCCTGATGTGTGTCGGTAGGGTGTTCCAGAGTCTTGGGGCACAGAGTTTGAAAGCCCTGCTAGCTGTTGTCGCATTGCATCTCGTCATATCTTTTGGGACTGTCAGCATATTTAACTCTGCGGTTCTTCTGGGTCTGTTGGGTGCAGTTGGTTGGATGAGATCAGATAGGGAGGAGGAGGAGAAGCCCCTTGACAGCTTTGAAGGTGATAAGCAATGTCTTGAAAATAATTCTGGCTTGAATGGGAAGCCAGTGTAACTGTTTCAGGAGGGGTGTAACATGGTCTCTCCTGGATGACCCGAACAGCACCCTCGCTGCACTATTCATAGCGAGTTGCAGGGGGTTAAGAGTGGATTGGGGGAGCCCTTGCAGTATGGAGTTTGCGTAATCGAAGTGGGGAATGATCAGGGCTTGGTAAATGGTACGGAAATCATCTGGATCGAGCAACGGGCGTAGGTGTCTGAGAGAGCTGATTTTGAAATAGATTGCTTTTACGGTGTTGGCTATGTGCTTCTTCATGTCGAGGTTTTGATCCAGAGTCACTCCAAGGTATCGTATGGTGGGTTTTACTTGTAGTTCGGCCTCATTTACCTTTACACAGTTGGGTGGTATGAAGTTCAGATTCCTCGAGATGAAGAGGACCTCGGTCTTCCTGTGCTGAATTCGCAGATTCTATGAGAGTAGCCATTCCGATATGGCGTTGAAACAGTTGGTTAGAGGGGCGAGGTCCATTTTCTCCAAGGCTACTGGCATGTATAACAGGATAGATGCTTCTTTGGGGCTTCATCGGCACCGACGTCACCCATAAGTGAGGACTGATTCCTGCTGTCTCTGGAGAACACCTGTTGGAGGTGAGTAACTATGCTGTAAGGAGCAGCAGCGTTTTTACAGGCAGTAAGTCTGCTTCATTAAAATTATCTGCATTGCTGGTCCAGCAGTGTTTCTTTGCCTTTGGGGCTGTAAGTATTGCTTTGGTTGATTGATGGCAGCTCCCGAACCCTTTGGTGGGTGAGGAGCCACTGTGCTGGAGTAAGGCCAGACAAGCGCTACCTGCAGGGACCTCCTGCTGCTGCCGATGCCTGTATAGAAGGGTTGAGTGAGTGGACGAGGGTGTCAATGGCCGACATGAGCAAGCTGCGCTAGAGGGGTAGTTTTTGCAGCTGGATTCTCTTTTGTGGCTCAGCCACATGAACAGGCTGCCAGAGCAGCTAAAGCGTGGTGCTTTGGGGGGTCATCTGTCAGAGCACAGGAATGGTGCCTGATGGTATACATCCAAGGGTGTTGAAAGAACTGAAATATGAGATTGCAGATCTGCTATTAGTAATCTGTGAACTATCATTAAAATCATCTCTAATATCTGAAGATTGGAGAATCGCCAATGTAACACCAATTTTTAAAAAGGGTTCCAGGGGTGATCCGGGAAACCACAGACCGGTGAGCCTCACGTCAGTACCTGGAAAAATGGTAGAAACCATCATAAAGAATAAAATTACTCGGCATGTAGATAGTCATGGGCTAATGGGAAACAGCCAACATGGCTTTAGACAAGGAAGATCTTGTCTTACTAATCTGTTATGTGTTTTTGAAGGTGTGAACAAACAGGTGGACAAAGGTGAGTCAGTTGATATAGTGTATCTGGACTTTCAGAAAGTCTTTGACAAGGTCCCTCATCAGACTTTTGACAAAACTAAAGTGTCATGGGATAGGAGGCAGTGTACTACTGTGGATCATGAACTGGTTAAAAGATAGAAAGCAGAGGGTTGGGCTAAATGGTCAATTTTCCCAATGGAGAAAGGTGAATAGTGGTGTACCCCAGGGATTTGTGCTGGGTCCGCTCCAATTTGACATATTCATAAATGACCTGGAAAGTGGAATAACGAGTGAGGTTATCAAACTTGCAGATGACACAAAACTATTTAAAGTTGTTAAAACCCAAGAGGATTGTGGAAAATTGCAAGAGGATCTTGATAAATTGGAAGACTGCGCATCAAAATGGCAGGTGAAATTTAATGTGGACAAGTGCAAAGTTATGCACCTAGGGAAGAACAACCCAAACTATGGTTACACAATGCAAGGTTCTACATTAGGAACGACCACCCAGGAAAAAGATTTAGGCATCATTGTGGATAACATGTTAAAACCATCGGCCCAGTGTGCAGCGGCGGCCAAGAGAGCAAATAGAATGCTAGGTATCATAAGGAAAGGAATGGAAAATAAAACGAAAGATATTATAATGCCTCTATATCGTTCCATGGTGAGACCGCACCTTGAATATTGTGTGCAATTCTGGTCGCTGTATCTTAAAAAGGATATAGCGTTATTAGAAAAGGTTCAGAGAAGAGCCACCAAAATGGTAAAGGGGATGGAAGGATACTCCTATGAAGAAAGGCTAAAAAGGTTAGGGCTCTTTAACCTGGAAAAGACAGCTGAGGGGAGATATTAGAAGTCTATAAATTAATGAACGGAGTGGAACGGGTAAACGTAGATCGATTGTTATCAGAATATAGAAAGACTAGAGGACATGCAATGAAGCTACAGGGTAAACTATTTAAGACTAATAAAAGAAAATATTTTTTCACTCAACGTGTAATCAAACTCTGGAATTTGTTAACCGGAGGATGTAGTAAAGGCTGTTAGTGTAGCTGGGTTTAAAAAAGGTTTGGACAAGCTCCTGGAGGAAAGGTCCATAAACCATTATTAAGAACGGACCCAGGATATCAATGCTTGACCCAGTACAAGCATTGCGGAACCTGTGTCTTTTGGGGAAACTGCTAGGTACGTATGACCTAGATTAGCCGCTGTTGGAAACAGGATACTGGGCTTGATGGACCTTGGTCTGACCCAGTATGGCATATCTTATGTTAATGGTGCCATTTTGTGGAATTTTCAGTGCTGCTCAGCAAGAGCAATAGATGGGGGGTTTTTTGGATGCTGGGCCTAGTTTCTTTCGTAGTTTGTTTTAAACGGGGATCCTTTGCTTCAGTAAGAAAGGAAGAAATGAAAAGAAGAAAAAAACAGGTAACAGAAGTCAGTAGGGGTCCCGAACAATGCAGGTATTTGTTCACAGACGGTGGACTGCCTTCTAAGGTCTTTTGCCTAGCCTGTGGCTTGTGCAGGAGTTTTGTCTTGGTGACTTGTGTTTGTCGGGGCTGCAAGAAAGAGGCCAAGTCTGCAGAAAAAGATCTGCTGACTGAAAAGGTTGACAAAGGGGCCAAGAAAGCAGCCTCAAGGGGCTCAGAGGCTCCCTCTTTGATGCAGGAAGGGCATAAGTCCCCTGCGGCATTGGGGGGCACAGAGGCTGGTGGGGAGGACAACGACATACCCTCCCTGCCCCTCCTGGAGACGAGAGCTCGAAGTGAGTCGATCGCCCAGGCTCTCTATCTCGAAAGAGCAGACTCCGGGAGGTTTTTCTCCGGAGTTTGTCCTTCTCGTGCATAGTCTTTTGAATGAAGCAGTGGGGCGAAGGGGTCCCCTCGGGGGTCCAGGAGAGGGTGAAAAAGAGGGGTTTTCCTGACTGCTTGGGAAGGCAGACTGAGGAGAAACCAGATTCTAGCCATCAGTGTTTTTGGAGGGTGCCCTTTGGGAAAACATGGTATCTGTTTACTCAGAAGAAGCAGGGGACCAGGACGCGGAGGTGGACATCAGAACACAGCCCACGGAGCTTGAAGAGGGAGATCCTGCAAGGCAATGAGGCAGGGATTGTGTGCGTCTTCCACTGAAAAGAGTTGGCAGCCCTGATCTCTTATTCATTGAAAGCATTGAACATATTGGCGGAAGTTCTGCTGGAAGAGGAGCCCCCTGGAGGATCCCTTATTCCAGGCGGTGCAGAAGCCACAGATGGTGGTCCCCTTACATCACGTGATAAAGCAGATGATAAAGCACAAATGGAACGTACCAGAGGCTGGTCTAAAGGGCACACGGGCAATGACGTGCCTGTATCCCTTGTTGGATCAGGAAAAGGAACTTTTTTGTTCTTCTAAGGTGGATGCCAACAGTCTATGGTCACGAATAAGACCACTATCCCGGTGGAGGGCAGTACCACCCTTAAAGATGTGCAGGTTCGGAAGCTCGAGACCTTACTGAAACAAGCCATTGATATTAATGCGCTGTCCTTGCAGGTGTCTGCGTGGCTTTTGTGGCCCAGGCATGCTTGCGCTGAGCACAAGGGGTTCAGGAGGCGGCATTTGCAAGCGCTACTACTGGAGGTCGCAAAGTTGGAATCCGGGACAGCCTACTTGGTGGATGCCTTATATGATCTCATCTGAGGTTTGTCTAAGGCAGTGGTTCCCAATCCAGTCCCCCGTGGGACCCCCAAGCCAGTCAGGTTTTCAGAATATCCACAATGAATATATACATGCAATATCTGCATGTTCTGCTTTCATTGTATGCAGATCTATCTCATGTATATTCATTGTGGATATCCTGAAAACCTGACTAGCCTGGGGGTCCCAAAGGACTGGGTTGAGAATTAATGGTCTAAGGAAATGGCCTCTGTGGTAGCCTCTCAGCGTTACTTGTGGTTGTGTAATTAGTTGGCAGACATATTTTATCCAAGTCCCAGTTAAGTAAGCTCCCTTTCAAGGGTAAACTCCTGTTTGGGGAAGTTCTGGAGAACTTGATTAAGGATTTGGGGGAGTCAAAGGGTGGTAGACTTCCCGAGGATAAATAGAAGCCACTTAGAACTTCAGCGCCAGTGCAAGGCCAGTCGCACAATTTTCGGAAGTTCTAGGCAACTGTTTGTGCTGTACCAGAAGGGGTGTTTTCCTGCCCAGGGACAGTCTTTGTGGCTTTCAAGGAACCAGCAGGTAATTCTACGCCTTTTCGTCGACCATGTTTAAGAAATCCCAATGACGTGAGGGGGGCTCTGGTGGGGGTGGTTCCCATGGGAGGAGGGTTGCGAGACTTCTACCCCACCTGTGCCCAAATCATGAATGACCAGTGGGTTCTGGAGGATGTCTGGGAGGGGTACGCACTCGAATAAGCCTGCCGCATCGCAGAGGCCTTTGTCAACTCTCCCTGTAAGGCACCTCAAAAGGTCAAGGAAGTGCACGACACCTTGAAGTGGCTTCAAGCCTTACAGGCTGTGGTGGAGGTTCCTCCAGAGCAGTGCAGCTGTGGTCGATACTGCATATACTCCGTGATACCCAAAAAGGGGTGCTTGTTCCGACCCATTTTAGATCTCGCACATGTCAGCTGTTGCCTCAAGGTGTCTGTTTCGCATGGAAATGCTGCAGTTAGTCATCGTAGCAGTCAGGGAAGACGAGTTTGATGTCCCTCGATCTGACAGAAGCTTAACTACATGTTCCTATCCAGCCCAATCATTAGCAGTTTTTCCAATTCACTGTGCCCATGGGATATTTCCAGTTCAGAGCATTGCCCTTCGGACTTGTGACAGCTCCCAGAACCTTCATCAAGATCATGGTGGTCGTCACAGCCACCCTACAGCAGGAGGGGATTCTGGTTCATCCCTACCTGGATGATGGCTCAAAAAGGAGAGCGAACAAGTCTTTGAGAAAGCTATCACATGTTTGCAGGGGCTCGGCTGGGTGTTCAATCTTGCAATGAGCAGTCTCCACTCGTGAGCTAGGTTGTATTTGGGGTCCAGATTCTGTACAGACCTATGCTGGGTGTTCTTACTGGAGGATATAATTAGCACCCTGTAAAATCAAATCTGCCAATTTCTCAGTCTGAAGATACCAACAGTGTGGCATTACTTCCCAAGTGTTAGATTGATGCTGCCATTGAACCTAATTGGCACCATGGGCCCGTGCCCGCATGTGGCCATTGCAGAAAGCTCTTTTGCGGAGGTGGTCATCTCAGCACCACTTGTTTATGCAGTTGCTCCTCTGTCCCAAAGACATCAGGCTGTCTCTGTACTGGTGGCTATGAGCGGACAAACTCTCAATGAGAATGCCCCTGGAGTCACCTTGCTGGGTGTAGCTGATGGATGCCAGTTTGACTGGCTGGGGAGCACATTACAAAGCTCATATAGTGCAGGGCAGCTGGTCAAAGGAGGAGAGCACATGGCCCATCAACCAGCTGGAGATGCATGCAGTGTTCCTGACATTAATTGTTTCAGGGGTTTCTGCAAGGAAAGGCGGTGAGAGTGTTCTCAGTCAATGCCACCACCATCACCTACATCAGTCGTCAAGGGGGCACTGGAAGTGTCCAGTTAGAGGACAAAATAGCCCTGCTGTTCTGCTGGGCGGAAGACAACTTGCAGGTGCTTTCAGCGGCGCATATGGTGGCAAGGAAAATGCGACGGCCGACTATCTCTCGGTTGTTTTTGTCTCTATCCCTGCGCGTGGACACTCCATCCAGAGGTCTTTGCTCAGTTAGTGAATCGCTGGGATGAACTGATCATGGACCTGATGGTGACATTCAAGCCCACCAAGGCAACTGTTTTACAGTAGAAGAAGGGAGTACATGTCAGAGGGACTCGACGTATTGGTACAGCACTGGCCCACGGGACTGCTGTATGCATTTCCCCCATGGGCGCTCATAGGTCGAGTCATGCAGCAGATAGACTCATCAGGGTTGTGATCCTGATAGCACCCGATTGGCCCAGAAGGCCTTGGTACACAGATCTACTTTGGCTGACAGTGGATAGTCTGTGGCGTCTGCCAAATCGGACTGACCAATCTGTTGCAGGGGCCCATGTTGATGCCTCAAGTGGATCAGTTCATGCTTATTGCTTGGCTCTTCAGAGGGCTAGTTGAGCCAACAGGGCTACTCTGCCTCAGTGATTAATATCTTGTTGAAGGCCCGGAAGCTGTCCACCTCCTGTCATATGTCTGGATTTGGAGAGTTTTTGAGGATTGGTGTACAGGCTATGGCTATTGGCCCTTTGTATCTTTGGTTCCTGATATGTTGGCCTTTCTACAAGTGGGGTCTGAAAAGGGCCTCTCTTGCAGTTCGCTCTGCATACAAGTGGCAGCCCTCACTTGTTACCAGGGTAGGGTCCAGGGGTTGTCCCTGGCATCTCACCCTGACATGGTTGGTTTTGTTTGTGTGGTGAAACAGGTCCAGCCTCCGGTCAGGTCACTTGCCTTTCCGTGGGACCTTAATCTTGTCTTGGCCATTTTGGCAGAAGCTCCTTTTGAGCCGCTCAGCACTTGTATGGTGAAGGATCTCGTATTGAAGACTATCTTTTTGGTGCCCATCTGCTAGGCCCGAAGGATTTCCTGAGCTGTAGGTGCTCTCGTCAGGAGCCATTTCCCTCGTTTTACAAAGAAAGTTGTGCTGCGGCTGGTTCCCTCCTTTCTGCCTAAGGTGATCTCAGCATTCCACCTGAATCAGTCTGTTACACTTCATTTTTGGGAGCCGAGGCTGGGTGACAGGACCCCTCTGCTCGGTTTCTTTGATGTCCACCGGGTGTTGCGGAGACATGTAAAGCGGGAGGAGGAGTTCCGACCATTTTTTTTCTTGGTGGACCACATAAGGGAGAGACATCTTCTGAGGCATCAGTTTCCAGGTGGGTGAAGGAAGCAATTTTCCCTGGCCTATCTACTTCGAAGAAAGAGTGTGCGCATGGGTCTTTAGAGCACAGGCATAGTCATGCGCAGAGGCTAGCCTAGTTCCTCCAGTAGATATTTGCAGGGCAGCCACGTGGTCATCCTTGCATACCTTTGTGTGGCATTATCGGCTGAATATGCAAGCAGTAGGGGACACGAGGTTTGATTCTTCAGGCCGGGATCACAGGTCCCTCCTGAGGTTAATACTGCTATGGTACATCCCACAGGTTGGGACTGGATTAGAGGTACGATAAGGAAGGAGAAATTAGGCTTTACCTGCTAATTGGCTTCCCTTGAATACCTCCAATCTAGTCCTGGACCCTCCCTGTTTTTTCTTTTGTGTACTGCATGATGGCTCCGGACCTGAAGAATTTCATCTGCTGGTGGAGGTCCGGTGTTGGGTGTGGTGCCATGGGCAAAGAAGGGCTCCTTGTAGGAGTCATGTTCTTCTGAGCAGGTGCAGTGCGTCTTCAGGGGGAGGAGGAGATAGTGGTGCACATGGAGACATGTCTGGATCTTGTTTCGGTGGCCGTACTTAGTCCTCAGGCTGTATTGGTAAGGTATTTATATTTCTTTGGTGGGATTCTTTGCTGCCTGTTCCGGAAGGTAGTTTCAAAGTAGTTTCTAGGTAGTTAATCAATCTTTCATTAATATTGCTTATTTGTTGCTCCTGAGAGTCTGCTTTGTCAGTAGAATACTGGGACTGGTAGGTGGTGCCAGCTGCTTATGTATGGTGATGTCATCAACTTTGTCATGGTCAGTCTCCAAGCTGCTGGTGGGGGTGGGGGGTAGGGAAATGCACAGGTTGGAACTGGACTGGAGGTATTCAAGGAAAGCCAATTAGCAGGTAAGACCTGATTTCTCCTTCTAAGCCAGTCTGTGGAGTATGATCTCAGTTTTTCAAATTTCCTGCTAATGCTTGGTGTAGTACTCGTATTGTGGCAAAGAGCTGCCTTCTGGAGTTTGCAAAATGTAGCAAATTTAAATTTGTAGTACATTTATCAAAGTGTGTGTGCTTGGAAATTCTTAAGCTTGTGGTACCCAACACAATTGGGAATAACTCATTCTCTAGGACCAAGCAGGAAGTCAGTCCTCACATATGGGTGACGTTGGCGCTGACAGAGCCCCCATGCGGAGCATTGCCCCAGCTTTCAAAGAAAGTCTTTGGGAATGCAGGCATGCATGCGCGGTCCCCTTCCCGCCCAAAGGTGCCATCTTGCTCAGTCTTCTTTTTTCCGCGGAGCCCTACAGACGTATGTCCTTGTCACGCGTGGAAAAAGTGAATTTTCCTGCGTTGAGTCAAGTTTTGTTTTCGGTTTGACGTCTGTTCCCTTTCCTGCCTGGACTCAGTATACCGGTGCCAAGCCCAGATCTCTTTTTTCGGTTTTTGTCCTTAGAGACTGCGTTCGCGCCAATTTTTCTTTTCCCTGGCAGCCCAAGTTTTTGATCTTGCAGGGGTCCTTTTTCCCCTGATGGCTGCCAGTGGCTTTAAGAAGTGTGATCGGTGCAAAAAACTCTCACCGACACGCATGACTGCTGCCTTCGGTGCCTAGGGCCTGACCACGATCCTAAGGTCTGTAGTCCCTGTGGCAAAATGTCTTCGAAGGCATTGCGGAGCCGTCAGCAGCTTGAGAGGATCTTCTCCGATTCTGCATCTGGACGGGTCAGGACTTCATCAGAGGCCTCGACATCTCGGGAGTCTGACCCCGAGCATCGTCGGGGCTCCTCTGAGAGGGAGTCCCCCTTGAGGGAGCACCGAAGGAAGAAGAAACCCGCGATGGCGGCATCGGTGAACGTTCTTGGCTCCTCAAGGGCCAGGTCACATAGCCACGATCGCTGTCCCGGGTCTTCGGAGTCGGAGAGGCCTGCAAAGCATCCTCGTGTAGAGTCGGAGGCCCCGAGTCTCGTGAGTACGGTAGTCCTTGTGGACTCTCTTCCTGGGGAGCCGATGTCGTGCCCGATGCTGTCGGGGCCCGAGTCAGAGATTGCTGGGTCTCCTGAGCTCGGACTCAGGTTGATGGCCTTGGAGAGCAGATTGTCTGCCTTCATGGAGCAGCAGCAGGTGCTGATTGCCGGTCTCACCGGCGCATCTGCCCCGACCACCGGGACCTCGACGTCCAAGTCGACCCCGGAGGCCGATCCTCGAGACCATGAGAACTCGTGTCTATCCTCGGCCAAGGTCACCCTCGGACTCCCGTTCAGGACCGAGGTCGTAGACGCCGGTGCCCTCAGCGTCGGGGTGGATGGCGTCAGTGCCTGCCCACTCGGAGCCGCTTGATTCCTCCTCGGAGGAATCGGCGTTGGAAACCGAGGAAGAGGAGTCCCCGGACACCTTCCGTACCCGGTACGTCCCTTCAGAATCACCGAGATCCGAACCTCGGACGAGGTCCCCCCCCGGAGGATACCCGGTTCTCGGATTTCGTACGGGACATGGCCAAAGCCTTGGCCTTCCCTGCGGACCCCGAGGAGGAGCCTCGAGCCGAGGAGCTTGAGGCCCTGCAGTATGACTCTCCTCCCAAGGAGGCCTTTACTGTACCTGTTCCTCTGATGCTGGAGTGGTTGCTCTTCCGCATGTGGGAGACGCCGGCCTCGATGCCGGTTTTAAGCAAGCGGGTCGATTCCATCTATTGAGTCCGCAAGAGCCCCGGGTTCCAAAATGCACAGCTACCGCACCACTCCATGGTTGTCGAATCGGCCATGCATCGTCTGAAGAGTCAGAAGATGCACTCTCTATGCTTGCTTGCCGTGTCCAGACCTACCAGCTGTACATGGGCATGTACCTTTGAGACCTGGCAAAGGAAATTGCTGGGTTCTCTGCTGGTCTGTCCGAGGAACCTTTGCAGAGGTTCAAGGCTTTGTCTTCTCGTATTTGAGAGTGCTCAAAGTTTATCTCTCGAGCAGCCTATGATGGATTCGAGGCTTCAGCCCGAGTAGCAGGGGCCGGCATCGGTGCACGCCGCCAGACCTGGCTACAATCCTCAGACCTTTAGCCTTGGGTACAGGACAAGTTGGTCGATGTCCCTTGTCGAAGTGAAAACCTCTTTGGCAAGCCCATGGCTGAAAAGGCTGCAGAACTCGAGACCGAGACTCTTACCCGGACAAGGCTGTCCAGGAAAACCTCTGCCCCTTCTCAGAAGGGCTCGGGGGAAAAAGACCTTTTACCCAAGGAAGACCACTGCCTACAAAACCTACCCTCACTACCAGGCCTCTGCAGCTCCCCAACAGGGCCAACAGGCCAAGGGGCAGGGACATGGGCCCCGTAGGCAAAAGGCCCCCAAGCCTCCGGCTCCTGCTCAGCAGGGAGGGGGTGTTTGACTATGCCAGCATAGCGTCTCCTACTCTCCAGGGCACAGGAGGTCGGCTGACCCTGTACGCAGACAGGTGGCCAGCCATCACAGGGGATACTTGGGTGTTAAACATCATCGAGAGGGGCTATCTGCTCCACTTCACCCAGTTACCCCCTCCTACTTTCCAGGGGAGCCTCCAAGACCCCCTCTGCACAGAAACTTACTCCTCCAGGAGTTGAAAGGTCTGCTACAGGACCAGGCGGTGGAACTGGTGCCCCACCACCTGGAAGGGCAAGGCTTCTACTCCAGGTACTTCCTGGTACCAAAGAGAACAGGGGGCCTCAGACCCACCCTAGACCTGAGAAATCTCAAGTTTCTGGAGAGGGAAAAGTTCAAGCTGCTTACCCTTGGAATCTTACTGCCCTACCTCCAGCAGGGAGATTGGCTATGCTCCTTAGACCTGAAGGATGCTTATACACACATCCTCCTCCATCCAAGTCACAGGCAATACCTCAGATTTGTGGTGGGAGAGAACCACTTCCAGTACAGAATGCTTCCCTTTGGCCTCACCTCCGCCCCTAAGGTTTTTACAAAATGCCTGGCGGTGGTTGTGGCCTACCTCAAGAACCAAGGAATCTTTGTGTTCCCTTACCTGGACGACTGGCTTATCAGGGGCTAGTCTCCACAAGAGGTCAGGCAGGCCACCTTCCGAACCATATCCCTGCTTCAGCACCTGGGGTTCGTTATAAACTTCCCAAAGTCCACTTTAGTCCCCTCACAGGACGTGGAGTTCATAGGGGCAAGGTTGGATACCATCCATGCAAAGGCCTATTTGCCTGTGGACAGAGCTCACAGACTGATGAAGTTGGCCGGCCAGTTTCAGACGAACTCTCTGGTCTCTGCCAGACTCTTCCTCCGGCTCTTAGGTCACATGGCTTCCGCAGTGCATGTCACCCCAAATGCCTGTCTGCACATGAGGCCGGCTCAGTGGTGCCTCAGGGCACAGTGGGTACAGGCCACAAGAAAGTTGTCAGACAGGATAAAGGTGTCCAAACTCTTGGTGGACTCCTTATGCTGGTGGAGGCATCTCCCAACCCTGGTCGGGGGAGTTCCCTTTCGGGCCTCCCCACACACTCAGGTACTGACAACCAGTGCTTCCCTGCAAGGCTGGGGGGGCACATTGCCAGGGGACCTGCACCCAAGGCTTGTGGTCTCCGTGAGAGGCCGCCCAGCAGATCAGCCTATTGGAATTGAGAGCCATTCGACTAGCCTTACGGACTTTCTCTCCGGTCCTCTCTCACCAGTCTGTCCAAATTCAGACGGACAACCAGGTGGCTATGTTCTACATGAACAAGCAGGGAGGCACAAGATCCAGACTCCTGTGCCTGGAAGCACAAGCTCTCTGCTCCTGGGCTATCAATCAGGACATGACCCTCAAGGCGGTCTACCTCCCTGGCCAGGAAAACTACCTGGCAGGACAGGCTAAGCAGACTCCTGCAGCCTCACGAGTGGCAGTTGGATCCTCGGGTAGTCCAACAGATCTTTCTGAAGTGGGGACTTCCAACCATGGATCTTTTTGCCAGTCCGCTGAACAGGCAACTATCCAAATTCTGTTCCAGACAACCGCATCCTCTGAGGGCAGCGGCAGATGCATTCCTGATCCCTTGGTCAGAGGGCCTGCTGTATGTGTTTCCTCCCACACCTCTGGTGGCCCGGACTCTATTCAAAACCCAGCAGGACCGAGCCACGCTGATCCTGATAGCCCCCAGGTGGCCCAGGCAGCCGTGGTTCCCTCTTCTGCAGTTAGCAGTGAATGCTCCACTTTCTCTGGGACTGCAACCCGACCTTCTGACTCAGAATCAGGGGTCCCTCTTGCATCCCAACCTCAAATCCCTCAATTTGATGGCCTGGCTGCTGAAAGGGGTAGTCCTTGCTCCTACCAAAGGAGGTTGAAGAGGTGGTGTTGGCCTCCAGAAAGCATTCCACTCGGAAGGCCTATGCTCTGAAGTGGCGTAGGTTTTCCACTTGGTGTTCTCAACAGCATGAGGATTCCTTCTGCTCGGTCCCGGTGATGCTGCAGTACCTGCTCCACCTGTCTGACCTGGGACTTCAGTCCAACTCTGTCCAGGTCCACCTCAGTGCCCTCTCTGCTCACCATTCGTCAGTGGATGGACAATCCCTCTCGGGCCACCCGCTAGTGTCCCGCTTCCTCAGAGGCCTGCTTCTGCTCAAGCCCTCCTATTCGTCCACTGGCCACTGAGTGGGATCTCAATATGGTCTTGCAGCAACTGACTCGCCCACCTTTTGAGCCGATGGCTACCTGCCACTTACGTTCCCTTTCCTGGAAAGTGTTGTTTCTCATGGCACTCACCTCGGCTAGGCATGTGAGTGAACTTCAGGCCCTGGTCTCGGATAGAACGTATACCAGGTTTTATAAGAACAGGGTAGTCTTGAGGACTCATCCTAAGTTCCTTCCAAAGGTAGTATCTTCCTTCCACCTCATCCAGGAGGTGGTACTTCCAACGTTTTTTCCCAGGCCGCACGCTAGTAGGGCCGAAACTGTCTTGCATACCCTGGATTGTAGAAGGGTGCTGTCCTTTTACCTAGAACGTACGCAGGGGCATAGAAGGGCTTCTCAGCTCTTCGTTTCCTTTGACCCTAATAAATTGGGGTTGCCTGTCATTAAGCGTACGTTGTCCATTTGGGTGGCAGACTGTATCGCCTGGGCATACAGGGCAGCCGGCCTCTCCTTGGAGGGTCGAGTCAGGGCGAAGGCCGCATCAGTAGCTCACTTCCGCTCTGTTCCGTTGGCAGACATCTGCCGGGCCGCTACTTGGTCTTCAAGCCAGACTTTTGCGGACCACTACTGCCTCGAGAGGGAGTCCCGTAGGGACAGTGCTTTTGGGCAAGCGGTACTCTGTAATCTCTTTGAGGTTTAGGCAACTCCTACCCTCCTGCCCTGGTGTTGGCCTACCTTTCAGGTGTGGTCTCAGAGAAGATTCTTTCACTGTTGCTGAGGCTCTAGAAGGAGCTCTATTTTTCAGCCTGGGTTCCTGGTAGCCCAGAGCTAGGGAGTCACCCCCATATGTGAGGACTGACTTCCTGCTTGGTCCTGGAGAAAGAGTAGTTACTCACCTGTAACAGGTGTTCTCCAGGAGCAGCAGGAATCAGTCCTCACGGCCCTCCCTCCTCCCCTTGGAGTTGCAGTTGTATATAGTTCATGTTCTTTTTTTGTGCTGTCTTTTAGCTATGTCATCTGACTGAGCAAGAATGGCACCTTTGGGTGGGAAGGGGACCACGCATGCGTGCCTGCATTCTCAAAGGCTTTCTTTGAAAGCTGGGGAAATGCGCCGCATGGGGGCTCCGTCGGCGCCGACGTCACCCATATGTGAGGACTGATTCCTGCTGCTCCTGGAGAACACCTGTTACAGGTGAGTAACTACTCTTTCCAGGGCATCCCTCCAGTCCAGTCCAAACAAGTAAGTCATGCTCACCAACCAGGAGGTGGAGACTGAGAAAACACGCACAGCTCAGTATAAATAGCCTGTACCCCTTAACCAAGGCAGAATTTTCTTAATCTACTGCAGGTGGTGAGCATAGCCTGCACATTTGGCGTACAAGAAGTGCCTTTGCAAGTTCCCCTTTATGGATAGAATGTTTTTTGGGGATGATCTAAAGAAACTGGTGGAGTTCCTGAGGGAGGCCGTAATGCCTCGTCTCCCAGAGGACAAGCCCAAGGCAGGTACAAGCGGCCCGATCCAGGGCCATGGTAGAGATTTATGGGGGTTTTGTCCCTCTCGGGTGGCCAATCCGCAGCAGATCTGGTAAAGGGGATGGAAGGATATTCCTATGAAGAGAGGCTAAGAAGGTTGGGGCTCTTCAAACTGGAAAAGAGACGGCTGAGGGGAGATATGATAGAGGTCTATAAATTAATGAATGGAGTGGAACGGGTAAACATAGATCAATTGTTTACGTCATCAGAATATAAAAAGACTAGGGGACATGCAATGAAGCTACAGGGTAGCCTATTTAAGACTAATGAGAGAATATTTTTTCACTCAACGTGTAATCAAACTGTGGAATTTATTACCGGAGGATGTAGTAAAAGCTGTTAATGTAGCTAGGTTTAAAAAAGGTTTGGATAAGTTCCTGGAGGAAAGGTCCATAAACCATTATTAAAAGGGATCCAAGATATCAGTGCTTGACCCAATACAAGCATTGAGGAACCTGTGTCTTTTGGGGAGACTGCTAGGTACTTATGATCTAGATTGGCCACTGTTGGAAACAGGATATACTGGGCTTGATGGACCTTGGTCTGACCCAGTATGGCATATCTTATTTTCTTATGCTTCCTCTGGAGGGGTTCTTCCTTTCAAGGAGAGAACAGAGGCAGTCGTTGCTTTGCCTCCACTGCCACTGGTACACCCAAGCCCTCACATTGAGGCTGTGGGGGCTCCGGCAGGAGTGCAGCCAGTAGGAGCCCAGCCATGGTCCTTCCTTCCTTCTCACCTGTGTCCATATTACTTCTAACGCTTGAGTTTTGGAGGTCATTCATGAGTGCTGCACTTTCAAATTGGCCCGGCCCCTGACTGATCTCTTTGTTCTTCCCCTGCGGTTCAGCCCAGAAGTTGCGGGCAGTGGAGGAGACCCTCAAGCACTTGCTGCAGCTCAGGGCAGTGGTGCCAGTCCTGGGGGCCGAATGGGACTCCGGGAGGCACTCTATCTACTAAGTGGTGCCAAAGAAGGAAGGGTCTTGGTGACCTATTGTGGACTTGAAATCCGTCGTCAGAGCTCTGCGCATCCCCACACTTCTGCATGGAGACCTTACAGTCTGTCGCCATGGCAGTGTGTGAGGGCAAGAGAGTTCCTTACCTCCTTGGACCTTACGGAGGCATACGTGCACGTCCTTTGTTTTGCAGTGCCCTGGGGACACTTCCAGTTTCAAATGTTGCCCTTTGACCTGGCCATGACTAAGGTCATGGTTGTGGTGACAGCACATCACTGCAAGCGAGGGATTCTGGTGCACCCATATCTGGATGATTGGCTAATTTGGGGGAGTGCAAGAGCAACTGGCGTGGTGGTCCGCTGTTTGCAAGACCTCTGTTGGGTGATCAATTTCAGAGTCACCTGCTGCTGTCACAGTCCTTGGACTATCTGGGTTGCGTCTCGACACAGCCTTGGGGTCTGGTCCATCTCCCAGAAGGTCGGATAGCTAAGTTACAGGCCCAGGTTCAGGACCTCTGCATTATACCTTGGCCTCGGGCCTGGGATTACTTGCAGTTTCTGGGCTCCATAGCAGCCACGTTGGAGCCGGTGCCTTGGGCACAGCTGCACATTGTGCATTGCAAGCTCATCTGCTCACCTGTTGGTTTCCTCTGTTACACTTCATGACAGTTCATCTCCGGTTGTCTGGAATAGCATGGGAAAGCTTGAGCTGGTGGCTGGACACAATGAACCTGAGGACCGGAATGCCCATTGAGACTCCAGAATTGGTGGTGGTCATCACAGATGCAAGTCTGTCCAGATGGGGCAGGCACTACCTGTCCCAGGTAGCACAAGGCCACTGGTCAGCCAAAGAAGGGCAGTGGCCTATCAACTGCTTGGATACTCGGGCACTGTGGCTGTCCCTGGGAGCCTTCTGGCCACTGGTGCAAGGCAAAGCCGTGCAGATCCCGTCTGAGAACGCCACCACAGTAGTGTACATCAATGGCCAAGGGGGCAAGAAGAGCGCCTTAGTGGAGGCGGATGCGATTTTGCTCCTGTAGTGGGCAGAGGTTAACTTGAGGATGCTGTCTGCTGCCCATGTTGGTGGGGATAACGAATGTCTAGGCGGATTACCTGAGTCACCACACCCTGGATTTCAGGGAGTAGTCCCTCACGGAAGATGTGTTTTAGTCCCTGGTCAACCGATGGAGGCTGCCGGCGGTGGACTTGTTGGCGTGGTTCATGAATGCCAAGGCACCCCAGTTTTACAGTTGTCGAAGGTCTTTGATGTCTGATGAGTTTGACGTCCTGATGCAGCTGTGTCCCCGGGTGGCTCTGCTGTATGTTTCCACCCTGTCCCCTAATAGGGTGGGTGGTGCAGCACATCGAGGTGCACCGGGGGACAGTGGTGCTTATAGCTTCGGACTGGACTCTTGGACTCTGGTATGCGAACCTGGTGTGACTCCTGGTGGAGAAGCCCTCTCAACGTCCAGTACGGCCAGACCTGTTGACTCGGGGGTCAGTGTTCTTGCTGGCGTTGGATCATTTCAATTGGCTCTTGAAAGGGCATGCCTGAGGCGCTGTGGTTATTCTGCCCCAGTGATTGAGACTCTATTGAAGGCCTAGCCACAATCCACCTCTTTGCCTATGTACAAGTTTAGTGGATCTTTGAGGCGTGGTGTGCGGAGCATGGCACTTGACCCTTGGGAGTGTCTGTTTCGGACATCCTTGGGTTTTTGTAGGCCAGGTTGGATAAGGGCCTGGCATTAGGCTCGTTGCGAGTGCACGTGGCAGCCCTATGTTGCTTCCGTGGCAGAGTGCAGGGGATGTCACTAGCTGCCCACCCCAACGTGGTGTGTTTCCTTCAGGGAGTTAAACAGGTGCGGCTACCTGGCCCTCAGTTGGTGCCTGCTTGGGACCTCAACCTGCTGTTGTCTGCTTTGAGCGCCTGCTTTTTGAACCCCTGAAAGGGGCCTCTGAAAAAACTGACCCTGAAAGCTGTGTTCCTGGTGGCCATTTTTTTGGCCCATCTGAGTTGCAGGCTTTGCCTTGTAGAGCGCTCCCCCCCCCCCCCCCCCCAAAAGGAAAAGGTGATACTGTGGACAGTGCCGGCCATTCTGCCTAGGGTGATGTCTGATTTCCATCTCAATCATTCAGTGACGCTGCCCTCCTACATGTGGCAGCGGGATTCACAGGAGGCAACTATCCTGTGTAAGCTGGATGTCTGCAGCAGGCTCAAACAGTACCTCGAGCTGATGTAGCTTTTTGACACTGAACGTCTTTTTTTTTTTTTTTTTTTTTTACTCTTTGAGGACCCCTGAAGGGGGGAGATGGCTTCTAAGGCCTCCATTGCCTGTTGTATCCAGGAGGCGATTGAGTCTGCCTACTTGCTGAAGTGGCGGCAAGCACCTGTGAACTTAAGGGCTCACTTGATACTGGGGAGGGTTCCTCCCCTGGATATCTGCAAGGCTGCAACCTGGTCTTCCCTTCATTCTTTCATGTGGTACTACCACCTCGATTTGCAGGCACAGCAGGATACCTTGTTTGGGGTGGTGGTGATGCGTGCTGATCTTTCGGGTCCTGCCCAATGTTGGTATAGCTCTATGTACCACTTGTCTGGACTGGACTAGAAGGTGAAATTAAGCCTGTCCTGCTAATTTTCTTTCCTGTAGTTCCTCTAGTCCAGGATCCACCCTACAGATTCAGGATGTTTTTCAAAATGCAACACACTTTTTGAGTTTTGGAGATGCAGCGAGCGTGTGTTGCAGTATTTGTGTGCTTTTCATATGGCTCTTAGCCTGTTGTGTAACCCCCCCCCCCCCCCCAAATCAAAATAACATATACTTTATGATATATGCAAAGATGCTTGTTTTGTGCTATCTCAATTTTTCCTATATCTGCTTGGGGTGCAGTATGGGGGAGGGCAAGGCTTCTGCCTAGTGGGCACGTCCCTTTGCTCTGAGTGGAGATTGTAATTTGGGGCTCGTTGCTCCAGTCTGAGTGTCAAAATACTGCCTTGGTTAAGGGGCACAGGCTATTTATACTGAGCTGTGAGTTTTCTCAGTCTCCACCATGCTAGGTGACCCATGACCTTTTTGACTGGACTGGAGGGGACTACAGGAAAGAAAATTAGCAGGTAAGGCCTAATTAAACCCCTTGTTCGTACCTCCAGTCCAGTCCAGAAGTGTGGGTTATGCTCAACCACCAACAGATGGAAGCTGAGAATAACAAACCAAAATCCTCTTAAGTAGCCTGTGCTCCCCTGCAGAGCCAGTACTTAGTCTCCAGCAGGTGGATAAGCATAGCCTGTGCTGGCTGGTTTGTATTTGGTGCTGGGCTCCAGTTGTTGGGCTGTAGAACCCGGTAGCATCGGGTCCCTCCCCCGCCTCTCACCTAGCAGCTCCTTAGGACCCTTCGGGGGGGCAGGAGGTGGTTGCTCCCCCTTCTCTTCCTCCCCAACTTCTGGGGGAAGGGGGTAGGAGTTGAGCTTGCTGAGTGCTGCATTAAGTTGCTTAAAAAAAAAAAAAAGTTGATTGAATGGGCAGCATCAGGGAGAGGCAGTGGCAGCACAGCGGGACTCCCGAGATCAGTGACAGGTGTCGGTGAAATGGGAGGGTTTCCCGCACGGCACGCACACAGCTGAGTCTGAGCAGGGCTGATGTGTGGCCTGCATCAGCCACCGGTGCCTGCTCCCCACGGTCTGTCTCTGCTGAGGCTGTTGCAGAAAGCTTGACCAGTAGGTCGGCTGCCTCAGAGGCAGTCACGGGGGGGGGGGGGGGGGGTTGGCTGGCCACGATAATGAGGTAAAGGGAGGTCAGTGCGTTCGTGATTTTGTCAGGAATGGCTGCCATTTTAGATACTATCTCCTCAACTGCTCCAGAGAGGAGAGCCTCCAGTTTTGCAGACAGTATCCTCTGACCCCCCCCCCCCCTCCTCTCCTCCCTCCAGGAGCTTCAGTGGGGTAGGATCCCTTTTTCCCCAGAGTTCATACTATTGTTGCACTAGGCTTTTATGTTGTAGCAGGGGCTTGGAGAGAGGGCTTCCTGGGGTCCCCTTTCTTGCCGGAGGGGGGGGGGGGGGGCGGCGGCGGCAGTAGTCACTCCGGGAGAGGTCCCCAGTTTTGAGCACAGAGCCTTGTTGGGATTGTTGTGTTCCTTGGGAGCCCTGCAGGGTCCTTTGGATCTTCTGGAAGGTCCTGACCCTGAGGAGGGGGAGCTTCCAGTTGGGGAGGATTCTTCATCAATCCTGATTTTTTTTTTTTTCATAGGGATGAGCTCCCCTCGATTGTAAAGACCTTGGTGACTTTGCAGATTTTGGAGGAGCTGCAGCTGGACCCCTCAGGGCAGGCAGATGATCCACTCCTTGAGAGTATTCGTAGGCTTCCTCTGTTATTTCCCGTCCACCAGACTGTAAAGGCGATGGCCCCATTGTGGGTCGGTAGGAGTATGGTCAGGCTTTTACCTCATCCCTTCAGATGAGAGGGAGCGCTTGCGTCTTCCTTGGGTGGATACGCTGGTGACTGCAGTCACCAGGAAGAAGACCATTCCGGTGGAAGGGGGGGGGGGGGCGGTGGCCTTGAAGGACTCGCAGGATCGGTGAATGGAGGCGCTGCTTAAGCAGATCTTTAGAGGTCTCTGCTTGGTCCTGCAGGGCGCCATCTGTGGCTGCTATGTGGCACGGGCCTGTTTTGTGTTGGTCACAAAAGATCTTGGAGGCGGCTTTGGCTGAGGTTTTGGCTGGCGAAGAGGCAGCCCATTTGGAATCTGGCACTGCCTTTCTGGCTGATCTTATTTACCATTTGATCAGAGCATTCACTAAGTTGTTGGCAGCTAGTTGAGGCTCATTATTTCTTGTGACTGCGGAATTGATTGGGAGATCTTGCCTCCAAGACGTGGTTGAGCAGGGTTCCCTTTCTCTGGAAACAAGCAGGAAGTCAGTCCTCGCATATGGATGACATCGGCACAGACGGAGCCCTCGCAGAAGCATCCCCCCAGCTTTCAAAGAAAGCCTTTGGAAGATGCTACTATGCATGCGTGGTTTTCTTCCCGCCCAAGGGTGCCATCTTGCTCAGTCTCCTTTTTTCCGCAGAGCCCTTCAAATGTTCGTCTGGCTTGTTCCCAGAAAAAGTTGATTTTTTTTTCTCCAGTGTTTCATACTCTCCTCTGGTACTGCACCGGTACTCTTCCTGCCATCTGACCTCGCTGTCTCTGTATCGAGTTCAGGTCTCTTTTTGTAATTTTTCACTTTTGGCGCCTTTGCGCCTTTTTTCCTTTTTTCCAACTGGCAGCCCGGCGGGTCTTCGACCTCGCTGGGGTACTTTTTTCCCCCAGGGCTGTCAGTGGCTTCAAGAAATGTGATTAGTGTGCCAAAATTGTCTTTGACCGACATGCATAACTGCTGCCTTCGCTGCCTTGGACTGGACCATGTCCCTACAGCATGTGGTCTCTGCAGAAAGATGTCCAGCAAGGTCCTCAAGAGCCGCCAGCAGTTGCACAAGAAGTTTTTCCCCCGAGTCCCTGGTACTTCCAAAGGCCAGGGGCTCATCTGAAGCCATGACATCTGGGGCAGGCCCCTCCAAACCCAAGCGGTGCCGTGTTTCTTCAGAGGGGGTTCTCCCTCTAGGGAGCCAAAGAAGAAGAAAATCTCAAAGGCGGCATCCCTGGATGGATCTGACAGGTCAGGTATGTCTCGAGCCAGGTCCCGCTGTCCAAGGTGCTCATCTTAGGGATTGAAGAGGGAGCGGCCTGCAAAAGTCCCCAAAAGGAATCTACCTCGAACCGGCCTCTGTCGCCAGACATCCTGGCTGAGGACTCTCCTTCAGGGAAGCCGGCATCAGGCCAGAATCCCTCGGTGCCCAAGCTGAGTCCAGAATGGCAGCCCTGGAGTGCAATTTGTCTGCATTCATGGACCCTGAAAACAAGATTGTTCAAATGGCCGACAAAGTTTGCAAATTAAATCAAATTAAATTGGAGTGGAGGAGTGGCCTAGTGGTTGGGACAAGGTACTTCAGGCCAGAAGGTCGGGGGTTCAAATCCCACTAGAGGACAGCAACCTTGGGCCGGAAGGACTGGGGTTTCTAGTCCCACAGGTGCTCCTTAACCCTCCATAGCTCATGTTCCCTGTAAAATAGTTATCTCCAAGTTATAATGCCCTGTTCAATGTAATTTCAGTTTGTTCAATGTAAACCGCACTGATGCAGAATAGCGCGGTATATAAGAGAATGTAAAATAAATAAATAAACACCAAAGAAAATGTCACTCGTGTCTTCAGAAGAGTGGTCAAAAGTGACGTGCCACTCCAGAGGAGCAGATTGATTACCCCCTTCGTCCTTATCATACATCCACCAGTAAATTTGATTATTATCATAATCTGTTTTGTCTCAATGGAACTTCTTAAGTTTTATACCCTTCAAATAGTCAAAGAAGCCCTGAAGCTGACGCTCCATCTCATCAATCTTGTGTTGGTATTCTTCTGCTGAAAAAGAGTCTTGAAGAGTTTTTAGCGTCGCTGCCTCAGAAGCTAATGTTTTCTCTTCCTCAGTGGTGCGATCAATGATTAATGCTATCAGGTCAAAGCTACATTTGTTTAGTAAGCAGTTCCATCGGGTGATGAATGCCGGGTCAGAAAGAAACAATTTGGGTGGACGAGGCATGCGCAAACCCCAAGGAATTATACGGGTCTTTAAATATTGTATCATCGATGCTCCATGTAGATGGGCTCGTATTGCACGTTTTTGTAAGGTTTTCAAAGTGGAGATATCCAAAACGTGTTTATCAGAAGATTCTCCTTCAGTGTCAAAGAGCGTTGGCGAAGCCAATCTAAATGTTCCTCCGAAAATGCAAATGTGTCAGCAGCCATATTGAAGCCGGGGTCACAATAACAGAACAAACTACGATCACTAGAAAATGATCCTGAAAACAAGATGGTTCAAATGGCAAAGTTCCATCGAGACAAAACGGATTATGATGATCGGATTTTCCGGTGGATGTATGATAAGGATGATGGGGGTAATCAATCTACTCCTCCGGAGTGGCACATCACTTATGACCACTCTTCTGAAGACACGGGCACGAGTGACATTTTCTTTGGTGTGATTTAATTTGCAAACTTTGTCTGCCATTTGAACAATCTTTTTTTCAGGATCATTTTCTAGTGATCGTTTCTCTGTGAGGGGGTTGGTAGTTTGTTCTACATTCATGGACCAGAGCGGGTGCTGTTGTCCAGTACTACCAGTTCATTTGCCCCGGTCATGGGGCCCTCGACATCGAAGACATCCCTGGAGGCTGAGTCGATCCTCTAGGTTCTCCTGCCTTGAGTCCATCCTTGGCCGAGTTCTCGATCCGGTTCCTGCTCATGAGGGCTGCAATCATCCCCAACCAGTGTGCTCGGTGCTGGCTGTGGGGCTTTGGAGGGGCGCAGGCCGGGGTTGGCTCCAGGGCCTGCGGACCATGCTTCCTTCAAGTCCTCGATTAGACTACTCTGAGTGGGGAAGACAGAAGATGAGTCGCCAGACACCCATTGGCACCGTGATGTCCCCTTGGACTCTCCTGCTTCAGAGCCCCAGCAGCCCAGAAGACATGGGATTCCTTGACTTCATCAAGGACATGTCCAAGGCCCTAGAGTTCCCGACTGAATCGAAGGAGGATCGTCGGGTGGATGAGTTAGAAACTCTCCAGTACGAGGCCCCTCCGAGGGAATTTCTCATGGTGCCCATCCCGGAACAGCTGATGCTCTGTATGTGGGGAAACACAGGTATCAGTGCCGGTGGTGAGCAAGCGGCTCAACTCAATGTATCTAGTCCGCCGGAGCCTGGGCTTCCAGAAGTCACAGCTGCTGCACAACCCCATGGTGGTGGAGTCGGCCATGCATCAGCTGAAGTCAGATGCACTCCTCGGAGCCCCCCGGCAGGGAGACACGTACCTTGGACACCCTTGGCAGAAAGTGTTACCAGGGCTCGATGCTCATCGGCCACATCCAGGCCTACCCAGCTGTACATGGGCATGTACCTAAGAGACCTGGTGAAGGAATTTGCCAGGTTCTCAGCTGGTCTGTCCGAGGAAACCCAGCAGCGGTTTAGGAACCTGGCCAAAGCTGTTTGTGAGTGCTCCAAGTTTGTGTCTCGAGCAGTCTGATTCAAGTTTGTGGCTCGAGTAGCGGCGGCGGGCATTGGTGTCTGATGCCAGGCTTGGCTTCGGTCGTCCAATCTTGAGCAATGAGTTCGGGACAAATTGCTCAATGTCCCATGCCAAGGAGAGAACCTCTTTGGCAAGCCCATGACAGACAAAGCTGCTGAGCTGGAGACCAAATTCATGATGAGGACCAGGCTCTCCAAAAAGACTGCTGTCCCTCCCCAACAGAAGAACTTAGGTAAAAAGTCCTTTTTCCTGAGGAAGGGGGCTGCTTACAGAAACTACCCACCTTTTCAGGCCTCCTTGGCTCCCCAAGAGGGTCAGCAAGCCGGGACCTTCTACTGAAGGAGCTGGCAGGTCTTCTCGAGGACACAGAGGTGGAACCGGTGCTCCACCATCTCAAGGGCAAGGGGTTCTACTCTAGGTACTTCCTCGTGCCAAAAAGGACAGGAGGTCTAAGGCCCATCCTCGACCTGCACAACATCAACAAGTTCCTGGTGAGGGAGAAGTTCCAAGATGCTCTCAGAACATTGCTGCCTTACCTCCAGCAGGGAGATTGGCTATGCTCCTTGGATCTGAAGTATGCCTAAACCCACATCCTCATTCACCCCACTCACAGGCAGTACCTGCAGTTCATTGGTGGAAGGCGGACATTACCAGTATGGGGTGCTGCCTTTTGGCTTGGCCTCCGCCCCAAGGGTTTTCACAAAATGCCTGGCAGTAATAGCCGCCTTCCTGCACCTCCAGGGAGTCTGTCTTCCCCTACCTGGACGATTGGCTCATAAAAGGAGGCACAGCCTCAGAGGTGCAGCAAGTGACTGCGCGCACCATCCAGGTCCTGCAATGCTTGGGGTTTGTGATAAACTACTCCCAAGTCCCACCTCCTTCTGACACAGAGTTCATAGGGGCAAGACTGCACACCCTCCAGGCAAAGGCCTTCCTGTCCGGAGACCGAGCCAATCGTCTCAAGGCCCTGGCCCTCGATGTACAGAACCGCTCCTTTGTGCCAGCCTGGCTCCTCCTGCGCCTACTCAGGCACATGACCTCCACAGTCCGTTACCCCAGACGTCTGCCTCCACATGAAGGCTGTGCAGTGGTGCCTCCAAGACCAGCGGACACAGGCCACGGGGCGCCTCTGGGGGAAAAAGTCTCAGTGACCGCCATTTGGCAGATTCTGACCTGTACCTCAAGGCAGGAATGCCTTTTCCGGCCCCGAGCCCTTTGAGGGTACTCACCATAGATGGCTCCCTGCTCGGCTGGGGAGCCCACTGCAAGGAACTCTGCACCCAGGGCAGCTAGTTGTAGGACGTCATTCTGCCTTCTTCCTAGCACCTGCACTCTGGAACTCCCTCCCTCTTGCCCTTTGTATCAAATTGTCTTTCCAACGCTACAAAAGCTCACTCAAAATTAACCTTTTTCAGCAAGCTTTCAACATCCCTAATCTCTAAAGTTACCTGCCCCACCAGTTTCCCCCCTCAGGCCTTTCTCCATTCTCATCTATTCTGTCTAGCTATCCTTTTCTTTCCCTGTCCCTCTTTCCTATTTAAGCAATGGCATTCCTTTCTTTTTCATTTTTCCTACCTCCTAATTGATTTGCTTTTATTGTACACTGCCCTGACGCATATGTTTGGGCGGTCTATCAAGTGGTGAATAAAGATAAAGGACTAGAGCAACCAGCAGATCAAGCTCCTGGAACTACAAGCAATTTACTTAGCCCTCCGAGCTTTTTCCCACCGCCTACGTCACCAGCCGGTGGTCCAGGTGACAACCAGGTGGTGGTATTCTATGTGAACAAGCAGGGGGGCATGGGATCTCTTGCCCTCTGCCGAGAGGCAGTGATCCTCTGCTCCTACGTAGTCCGTCAGCGTATACTCCTATGAGCAGTATACCTGCCAGGCCAGAACAACTTACGACAGATTGAGCATGGTCCTCCAGCTGTACGAGTGACAGCTGGACCCCAGTGTGGCCGACCGGCTTGTCCAACTCTGGGGGAGCCTGTGATGGACCTGTTTGCCAGCCCAGACCAACTACCAGTTGCCTTGCTTCTGCTCCTGGCAGGCCTATCCCTGCAGGGTGGCAGCGGACGTGTTCCTAGTCTCGTGGTCGGAGGGCCTCATGTACGCCTTCCCTCCCATGCCGCTAATTGCCGAGACATTGTTCAGGACATTCCGCGACAAGACCTCGTTCATCCTGATATCCTCTCGATGTCCCAGGCAGCCATGGTTCCTGCTACTGCCCCCCAGCTATCGGAGACTCCCATCCCGTTGGGGATCTTGCCAGGGCTCCTATCTCAGGAGGGGGAGGGGGGGGTCTTCAGCACCCCGACTTGGGGGTCCCTATTGCTGATGGTGTGGCTGCTGAAAGGGTGACCCTAGCCCCTTTCAACCTCCCAAGTGGTGTAGAGGAGATCTTTCTGGCTTCTCGTAAGGCTTCCACTAGAAAAGCTTACGCTCTTAGATGGCGTAGGTTTTCAACTTGGTGTGCAGAGCACAGGACAGAACTGTTCTCCTGCCCGGTGAGACTGATGCTACAGTACCTTCCCCACCTGATGGCTGTGGGGGGTCCTCTAGGGACTAGAGGTGTAAGGCGTGAAGGTTTTGCACAATGCAAGGAACGGATCTGCAGAGGTCTCATTTTCTCCCAAAAGGCCCCTCCTTTCGAGGGGTTGGGGGGGGGGGGGTGCCGCAGGAGCTCCCAGAGCTGCCAAGTCCTTTAAGTGAAGGTTTGGGTGCCCTGGCAATGGTGCAGTCAATAGGCGGCTGCCTGTGTCTGTTTTATCCCACCTATGCCTGGATCATGATGGACGCTTGGGCATTGGAGATGATCCACAAAGGGTATGCTCTCGAGTTTGCCAGGCCTCTCATGGACGTCTTCATGGTGTCTCCTTGTCGAGCCACCACCAAGACCTTTACTGTTTGGGCAACGTTCAACTGTCTTTTGCAACTCTAGGCAGTTATTCCCATTCCTCCAGAGGAATGGGGGGCAGGACATTATTTAATTTACTACTTTTTTTTTTGTATTTAACTTTTTATTAACAACAATTCCATTACAAAAACTCACATACAAACAATGTGGCCATACATCCATTAGGCATTTCAAAAATCTGTCTATTTACACTGTCTCCCCCCCCCCCCCCACATATCCCCTATTGCAACACAATACCACAGCACTTCCCTCCCCCCAGAAGCCCCCATCACACAAGATATTCCCTCCCCCCTCCCCCCCAATAGTGCAGAATACAACTCCAGCCTCCTAGACCAGGCCAGTACAACCAACCGTCACCCCCACGTGGAATTGTGTTAGTTATATTCAGATACCTTCCCCTACCCCCGCCAAACTCCCTATCTAACCCTTCCCCCAGCCCTGTTGTCTCCCTACCCTTCCCAGCCACCCACTGTCCCCCCTCCCCCCACCCTCCCTAGCCCCATCCTACCCTTCCCTTCTTACCCTTCTCATCTGACCCCCCCTTCCCCCCCTTTCCCCCTCCCCTTCCCCCCCTTTCCCCCCCCCCTCTTTCCCCCCTTTCCCCCCCCCTCTTTCCCCCATTCCCCCCTCTATTGCAAGGTGTCTTTCCGCAGATAGCACAACACCTTGTCCCACTGCTTCTCAAATCTATCCACTCTTTGCCTTCGTGCTGCTGTCAATTTTATTTAATTTACTTCTTAGTGCCCAAAAAAGGAGGGTTCCTGGCAGCCCATTATAGATCTGAAAGGGGTGAACAAGACCCTTCAGGTACCATGCTTTCATATGGAGACTCTGGGCAGGAGGTTTATCTGAGCCTCATTTGTTAAACTCGGGGGAGTGGTCCCTTTTCATGTCGGCTTTTCTGTCTATTGTGGCGTGCTGGGGTGTTCCAAAGATGGGCTTATTGGCAATGATGGCGAATGCCAAGGGCAGCAGGTTGTTCAGCAGGCGCATAGAACACATGGCAGAGAGACTTGATGCACTGGTTCAGCCTTGGCACAGTGACTGGCTTCTCTATATGTTCCCTTTGTGGCTACTGATCGGCCGTGTTCTACAGCAGGTAGTCTTATGCAGGGGGTGTGGAGTTGGTGGCCCCGGATTGGTCCAGGCAGCCATGGTATACAGATCTGGTATATCTACTGATAGCGGAGCCTTTCCTTCTTTCTCAGGAGGCAAATGTTCTGATGCAGGGTCATTTTCAGATGCCAGACATGGATAAATTCTCACTTACTGCCTGGCTCTTGAGAAGGCACGTTTGGGGTGTAGGGGTTACTCTTTCAGGTTATTGATACCTTGTTACAGGCTTGGAAGCACTCCAAATTGTTGGCCTGTGTGTGGGATTGGTGCATTTTTGAGGCTTGGTGCGGAGAGTGGGAGGTGTAATCTCTAGGGGCCTGCCTTGCAGGATGGTCTTGATAAGGGTTTGGCCTTAAATTTCTTAAAGGTGCAGATTGCTGCCCTAGCTTGTTTCCAGAGTTGGGTGCAAAGTGAGTCCCTTGCCTCTTATTGTGATGTGGTCAGTTTTCTGCGAAGGGTTAACATTTGCACCCTCCTTGCCGTCCTATTGCTCTACCCTGGAATCTTAATTTGTATCTCTCCGTCCTCACTGGGCCCCTGTTTGAGCCTCTTTCAGGGGCTGCTTTGAAAGATCTAAAGCTGAAGGTGATGTTTCTGGTGATGATTTGCTCAGTGCGCCGTATTTCGGAGCTACAAGTTCTCTGTATATAGGGAGCCTTATTTGGTGATGGAGAAGGTGGTCCTGTGTCCGGTTCCTTTCTTTTTGCCAAAGGTGGTTTCAGCATTTCATTTGAACCAGGCGGTGCTCTTGTTAGCCTGTGCTGGCTCCCCAGATTCGACTGAGTCCAGGAATTTGCTTTTGTTGGATGTCTGCAGGTTGCTCAAGCGAAGGTGACAGAGGTTTTGGTGTTCGGAGGCCTCTTCGTGTTATTGGTGGGTCTCGGAAGGGCAAAGCAGCTTCTAAGGCGACCATTTCCTGCTGGAGTCACGTACTTGCTGAAGGGGCATATGGTCCTGGCGTGTTTGCAGGCTCAGGCATCGTCTTGGGTGGAGTTCAGTCTTCTATCTCAGGATATTTGTTAGGGTGGTGACGTGGTCGTGGCTTCATTCTTTTGCACGTCATTACAGGCTGGATGTGCAGGCTCATCAGGATGTGAATTTCAAGTCCCAGTTGCTGCAGGCTGGCGTCTCGGTACCCACGTCACAATAGTACTGCTTTGATCTCCAGGCACACAGGAATGCAGTGTTCGCATATGGGTGAAAGTCACCTACAGAGCCCACACAAGAACACTCCCCAGCATCCTATAGGAAAGCCTTTGGGAGTACTCCACTGCACCTGGGTGCCTGCCTTCCCGCTTTCCCAACTCCTCTCCCTAGTTCTTCATTTTCCACACAGCCAGCAGGACATGCAATCCTGTCACTGCCGAAAAACATTCTCTCTTTGTGGAACATTGTGCTTCTGCCTTCCTGTCGTCGCCAGTTTAGTCGATTCAGACACCAGCCTGTTAGTTCTTTTTTACATTCATTTTTCTTTCATAAAGTTTTCTCTACGTTCACTGCTAAATTAGGCTTCTAGGTCTCCATAGCCTTTTCTTCAACCTTGAAAACAAGTATTGAAGGCATCAAAAAGCCAAGTAGTGGTTTCAAAAAATGTACTAAGTGTGCCGATACCATATCAGTCATTGATAAACATGACTGGTGTCTCAAATGTTTGGGCCCTGACCATCAACCCAAATCTTATCCTTTGTGTCAACAAATGACAGAGAGGCCTAAAGAACTGAGCCAATAAGTATGGATTATTCACCTCTGACTGGGTTTCAGTGGCTTCCACTTACAGGGCATTGACTTCCTCTCATGGGTCTCAGGTTCCTTCAGAGTCTCTGGCCACTCCCAGATCATCGGTATCAAAGACAGTTACTGAGACCAGAGAGAAGTCCACAGCTTAAGCATTGTGACTCCCCTAGGGGTGCTTCTGATGCAGACCGGCCAGCCATACAGCCCCGGCGGGAGGACCTACCTCCAAAGCACAAGAGGGGCTCTGGGACGCTCCAGAGGAATTGACCTCCAGAGAGCTACTGGTTCATGTTCTGGGATGCTGGCTCAAAGCCCCGTAGGTGACTTCACCCAGACATCTCCCTGGACCCAGCGCATGCTGGCTTTCGAGAGGAATTTGTCCATACTCCTGGCAGCCTTGGTACCGATAACATCAAGAACTCCAGGAGAGCAGGTGTCTGCACCGAGCATACAGCCAGTCCTGATGCCGGCCCTCGAACCAACATCATCGGAACCTCCGAGGCCAATACCTGAGTTGGAACTGACCGCTGGTATCCAACAGTCTCAAGCTGCCATGGCTCTCCATTCCAATGCCTTTAAGCATCAATATCCACCCTTGACGTCCAAGAAGCATCATGGTCAAACCTAAGACCGCCGATATTTCAACTTCTGGCCAGACTCTGAATCCAGTTCTTTAGAATCTGATGAAGGATCACTAGATTCACGAGAACTTCCAGACTTCCCTTCAGATCCTTCGCCACCTCAGGAACGGCGTCTGTCCCCTCCAGAAGATATGTCCTTTCAGGAATTTATACGTGACATGGCAGCAGGGCTTTCCATCACAGTAGCCTCTGAAAATGAACAGAGGGCAAAAGAATTAGTTACTCCAATACCCTCCCATGCCCAAGAAGGCGACTACATTACCGGGGCATCATATCCTCCAGGATCTTATCCTCCTCATGTAGGAGGGCCCCACTCACGGTTCCACTTAACAGCAAGAGGCTCGAAACCATATACAGAGTACCAGGGTGCCCAGGATTCCAAAATCCTTACCTCCCCCACAACTCAATGGTGGTGGAATTGGCGATGCGCAGAGTAAAGAGCTCAAAGAACTAGTCATCCATGCCTCCAGGCAGGGACTTGAGAACACTTGATTCCTTTTGCCGTTGATGCTTCCAAGCTTACATCTTGGCCTACAGAATAAACTCATACATGCTGTACATGGGCATGTTTCTGAAGGATGTCACCAGGAATCTGGAGACTTTGACCTCCATGCTTCCTGAGGATAAGCGGAGTGCATTCCAGACATTACTCAAACAAGACAAAAATATTTGTTTCTTACCAGGACCTCTTTTGATGCCTTCAAATTAACAAGCAGAGCTTCAGCAGTCTGCATTGGGGCTTGTAGAATGGCCTGGTTATAGGCATCAGACCTCAAGCAATGGGTCCAGGATAAACTGGCCGATATCCAAAGTACTGGAGAAAACCTTTTTGGTAAGGACTGGAGAGAAAAAGCAGGAGAGATTGAGACCTTTGATCTCAACCTGAAATGCCTGTCCAGGAGACAGCTGACCCATCCAAGAGGAAGGCTCTTCCCAAGAAGTCTTTCTATTCTAAGAAAAAGAGATAGTATCCTTACCCACCTTCAGCTGCCTCTCAGCCTCTGTATCCTCAGCAGAGGCGGCAGGGCCCTTGCCAACCAAGGAAGGCCAAGGCTCCTAAGCCTCAATCAGCTGCACAGGCACAGCCTGTACCTGGTTTATGACTCCTTCCGGGAGAGCATTGCCAATCTGCCTCTGAAGGGTCCCCAGTCCCTCCACATAGCAGGCAGACTGTCGTCAGGCCCACAGGTGAGATCTCATAACATCCGAACAGTGGACAGCCAGATTGTCCAAAAGGGTTATAAGAACATAAGATATGCCATACTGGGTCAGACCAAGGTCCATCAAGCCCAGTATCCTGTTTCCAACAGTGGCCAATCTAGGTCATACGTACCTAGCAGTTTCCCCAAGAGACACAGGTTCCGCAATGCTTGTACTGGGTCAAGCATTGATATCCTGGGTCCCTTCTTAATAATGGTTTATGGACCTTTCCTCCAGGAACTTGTCAAAACCTTTTTTTAAACCCAGCTACACTAACAGCCTTTACTACATCCTCCGGTAACAAATTCCAGAGTTTGATTACACGTTGAGGAATAAATATTTTCTTTTATTAGTCTTAAATAGTTTACCCTGTAGCTTCATTGCATGTCCCCTAGTCTTTCTATATTCTGATAATGTAAACAATCGATCTACGTTTACCCGTTCCACTCCATTCATTAATTTATAGACTTCTATCATATCTCCCCTCAGCCTTCTCTCTTCCAGGTTAAAGAGCCCTAACCTTTTTAGCCTTTCTTCATAGGGGTTTCCTTCCATCCCCTTTACCATTTTGGTGGCTCTTCTCTGAACCTTTTCTAATAATGCTATATCCTTTTTAAGATACGGCGACCAGAATTGCACACAATATTCAAGGTGCGGTCTCACCATGGAACGATATAGAGGCATTATAATATCTTTTGTTTTATTTTCCATTCCTTTCCTTATGATACCTAGCATTCTATTTGCTCTCTTGGCCACCGCTGCACACTGGGCTGAGGGTTTTAACATGTTATCCACAATGACTCCTAAATATTTTTCCTGGGTGGTGGTTCACTTTGAAATCTTACCCCCTACCGGCTTCACAGAGGATTATTACACCCAACCCTTTCAGAGCATTCTCTTAAAAGAAGAGGTGACCACCCCTGTTCCAAGGTGCCATAGAAAGAGTTCCTCCTCAAGAAGGAATGGGCGTCTACTCAATATTTTCTTGTTCCAAAGAAAAAAGGAGGATTCAGGCCCATCTTGAACCTCAGAAACCTAAACAGTTTAATGATCAAAGAAAAATTCAAAATGATTTCCCTAGGAACTCTTCTGCCATACTTCTAGAGACATGATTGGCTATGTTCTGTAGACCTAAAAGAGGCGTACATGCATTTATTGATCCATCCCTTGCACAGACAGTATCTGTGCTTCGTGTTTCAAGGAAGCCATTATCCATACTGGGTTCTCCCCTTTGGTCTAGCTTCTGCCCCACAATGTACTTGGTAACCAATTTCTGTTCAGTATCCATTGATGAGATCTGTCGGGCAGCTACCTGGTCCTCCATTCATACCTTTGCTACACACTTCTGTCTGGACAGAGACTCCCATCAGGACACTGTCTTTGGCCTAGCTGTACTCCAGCATCTCTTTGGGGCTTCAACTCAACTCCTACCCTCCGTCCTGGAATTCTATAAGATACCAGACTGTGGGGGAGTACTGCTTCCTGGAATAGAGTCAGATGACCCCAACTCTCCAGACTCTTCAGCTACATGTTTTTTGCCTCAAGGATCTCACTACTCTCCCCCCACATACAAGCCCTGTCCCTGGGAGCTAATGAGTCCCATATGTGAAGACTGCATATCACCTTATTCCTGGAGATAGTGTAGTTTACTCACTTGTAACAGGTGATCTCCGGGAACATCAGGAATCTGTCTTCACAACCCACCTGTCTCCACTAGGAGTTGTAGGGTTCCTTTATTTTACTCTTCCTCTCAGCTACAAACTCAACTGAGGAGAGGAGTTGGGAAAGCAGAAAGGCAGACACACAAGCACAGTGGAGTGCTCCCAAAGGCTTTCCTATTGGATGCTGGGGAGTGTTCCCACGTGGGCTCCATTGGTGAGGTTCACCTATATGTGAAGACTGATTCCTACTGTTCCCGGAGATCATCACTTTACATCCCACACTTTGGACTGGACTGGAGGAACGAACAGGTACAATTAGGCCTTACCTGCTAATTATCTCCAGGAACAAGCAGGAATGAGTCTTCACATATGGGTACGTCGGTACCGACGGAGCCTGCACGGGAATGCTGCCCAGCTTTCAATTAGAAAGCTTTTGGCAGCATCCCTCGCGCCTGCGCAGTGACTTCCCGCCTTCTCCACAGCCTCTCTTCAGTTTTCGTTTTTCCGCGGAGCCAGCAGGACGTCGTCCTGTCACCGCAGAAACTTTTCTCTTTAATTGCTTTAATTATTTTAATTTTTTTGTTTTCTTGTGGTCGCGGCTGTTTCTCCCGCTACCGCCGGTGGTTTTTAGGCTAAAATCTGTAAAACATTTCTTCAGTTTTTTTTGCCTTAACTCTTTGGCCTACTAGGCCTTTTTCATTATGGAGCCTTCTTTTCCTAAGAAGTGCATCCGCTGTGGAAACACCTGTTTCTTTTTAGACACCAATAGTTGGTGTCTCAACTGTGTGGGTCCTGACCCTTTTTCCCCTGACTTGTCAGGAGATAATTTTGTGAGCCGGTTTCTCTACTTCACAGGATCAGGTAACCCAAAAACAGTCTGTTAAGACTAGTCAATGTTTGAGTGGTATGTCCCATGCCCAGCATGGTGACCGCTCCGGCCTTACCCTCAAGAATCCATTGCCATTACCCCTGCGGGAGTCTTCGGGCTCCAAAGCGTTAAAGGGGTTTCAGGATGTTCCTGGGGCTCACCCCTCACAGAACATACCTGAGCCATGCGCGGGGGTGGTATCCGCTTCGAGCGGTACCGAGCCTCCGGCATCGGCACCGGTGTCGAGTACTCCACTCTTCACCAGGGATCGTCATCGGGCGTCCTCGGTACCTTCGGGACCGATCGATACGCACCACATTGACTTCCCTCAATCTCAGCCATGCTCCGGGACGGTACCGACGTCGATCGGTTCCGATACCCTAGCATCGGCATCGACATGGACCTCGTTACCGTCGGTATCGATCGATGTCACCCAGGCTGCCTTAGTGGTATCGGCATCGCCGATACTACCACTGGCGTCGGAACTGTCGAGACATGCATCGCTAGTCTCGCTCTCTTCGATGCCGAGTATTGAGTCGATATCGAGTCTCGAGGACTGCGTCCCGGAACCGACTCCGGTCGTTTCCCCATAGGTAGTTCCGAAGATCTTAGCCATAACTCCCTCATGATCTCGGTACCACGACAGCAGTTCCCGATGACTACTTCACCTGCTAGTCCTTTATCAGTGGCAAGGTTGTTGCCTGTTCTTGCACCGCTGCCTAGTTTGGAACTGATACCTGGCATTGCTGCAGTACCTTGTACGTCCTCTGATACTCAGGCTCTTTCTTTAGCCTCACCAGGAATACTTCCCATAGGAGATCAGTCTTTTCAGACTTTTCTCCTGGATATGGCAACCTTTCTTAATATTTCTATCCCTGGTTGTGATCCTACACATGGCTCACCGGCACAAATGCAACATATACAGTTTCCTTTACATCCTGCTCTGCAGGATCTCCTTCTTAGGGTATGGAAATCACCCTTACGACTTCCTCAAGTTTCTAATGATGTTGAGGTTAGGTACCGTGTGCCACCCTCTCCAGGGTTCCAAAAACCTCAACTTTCTCATCGTTCCCTGGTAGTGGAATCAGCACTGAGGAAGGTTAAGAGCAAGAAGAAGCATTCTTCTTTTCCGCCAGGTCGTTCTTCAAGAACACTTGATGCTTTTGGCCGTCAAGCCTTCCAAAACTCTATGCTGGCTTCCAGAGTTCTCTCAAATATTTTTCACATGAGTCTAACACTCCAGGAAGTCACAGAGAAATTGTCTCTTTTGACCCCTTTTTTACCAGAGCCCAAGGCTACTGATTATACCTTGCTCATCAATCACAGCCGGAATATATCCTGGTTTCTGTCTCGTGCTTCTGTAGATTCTTTTGAGTCCATTAGCAGATCCTCTGCTATTGCCATTGCAGCACGTCGCAGAGCCTGGCTTGAGGCTTCAGACTTGAGCAAATGGGCACAAACTATACTAGCTCATTCTCCTTGTACAGGAGAAGGTCTTTTTAATAAGGAGGCTTTACGTCAGGTTGCTCAATGCTCCCCTGACTCTTCTTCCACTAGAAACCATTCTAAGCCACCTCCTTCTTCAAATACTAGGAAATGTCCTACCAAACCTTCTTTTCCTAAGAAAAGAAAGTTTCATTCCTCTCCTGCCCATCATTCGGCTGTACTTAAACAAGGGACGCCTCAGCCTAGTCTGAAGTCCTCCAGTTCTGGCCAGTCTCAACATTCCCAGCAACCATAGGGGCCGGGAATTGTAACTTACATATTAAAAGATTCACTGTGCTTTTCTTTTTCAGTGTACTAACCTGTCAAAAAAAAAATTTTGTTCAGGTACTACACACTTCTCCTCTTCTTACTCTCCAGAAGAGCAGTTGCAACTATCACCTGATTAGTTTCTTTCCCAACTGAACATTTTTCCTTCAGTTGACTTACCCCATGGGTACGTCCCCTCCAACTACTAGAGGGCTACCATACTGAATTACTTATCTGGTCATTCCCCAGACAGTGAGAAGAGATATCCCCTCTCTTTTCTTGTCTGTTTTTCTTTATTCAGCACAGGACACTCTCTCTGCTGTTTCTGTCAACAGCTCTGCCTGCAGGAGTTGTAGTAATTGTATTACTGGGACTTTTCCAAGTTCCAGTCCCTTGTTAAAAAATTTTTGTCTAGCCTCAGTAGTGATTCCAAACTATCTTGGATCCTCCTACTCGTTAGGCTTTCTCACATTATTCTAACCATCTCCTTTTCTAGGATATGGCAACATAACTGATTTTCAGTCAGTTTCTCTCATAGCTCTCCTGCACAATGCTCTCTGCAATCTTCAAAGAAGCTTTCTACTATGAGGGCTTTGCTATAGAGCATTGTCCTTGTCTCTGAAGTTCCTCTATTATTAGAGAGAAACTTCTCAACCCTTCCTATGCCTGTGAGGGTTCTCCACACCCCCTCTAACCTGGGGTGTTAACACGAGATAGCAGTTCTTCTGCGTGAAAATCCAAGGCATCTACCATGTCAGTGTTCTGTAGAACTCCCTGCCTTGTTCCCTACAGCTTCATATCTTCATCTGTTCTCACGCGAACATCACGGTTATCTCACTGGGTTGCTTTCCTGCATCCCTCAACCCACGAAAATAGATTCTCTATGCATATCCCAAGTGGGCTCACCCTCTTGCAGAACGCAGATTCTTTTTCATTTACATTCCCCATGTACAATTATGGGGCTGGGTGGTAGACATGTATCTCAATCTGTTGTCTTGTATGTAGCATCTCCATATATGTCTACATACTTATATCATTTCTCTGGTGGTGCTAAATTTCCATATATCTAGGTATATCATCTATATATATATATCTATATATATATATATATATTTGATATATTTCTCCACCCATATCCTAATATATAAATATACATATGTCCAGATTTGTATATCTATATATATCTATGAATATATACATATCTATTCCAGCCACATATATATATATCTCCCCATATGTATGTGTTTGATGGGGGGCTTCTTAAGGGTTGGTCAATCTTATTCACTATCACCCTTACTGTCTATACTACATGATTTACCTCTTAGAGGTTTTAGACAGATTGTTGCCCTACGTCCCATACCAAATTATGATACAGGACCTGTTCAGCACCAACAACCACTTTGGTGCTAACATCTTCCATTTTTTCTTTATGTCCTTGAAGCATCCAGCTTCAATATTTTTCCTATCTCTCGCCAGCTAGGAAAAACAGTGTACATCTTTATCTTCGAGTACACAACTGTTTTCCGTAGGAATAGGGGTTTTCCATTCCCCCTTTCCTGCCAGGACTGGGCTAGTTCTTCAACTCCATCAGTCTTCTTCCTTTAGTCCTCAATGTTCATGATGCCTAAAGGACTTTTCAGCTTTTCCCATAAAGCTTTCCATTGAAGACCAGACGTCTACTCCTACCCAGTTGACACCTGGATCATCTACTACCTCCAAATCTGGACCTTCATCCTCACTACTGAGAGGTCACCTTGAAGATTCCGCCACTACTTATCCAGTAGACTCCATCATGCTTTCTACTTCCTACAATACAGTAGGTAAGCTGCATATTTTAAGTGTACATTAAATGTGTTTTAATGCTACTCATCATATCTACCAAGGACTCCTGTAGTCTGTAGAACACCTAGTCCTTGGCTATGCTGTTTCTTTCCTCACAGCTCCTTTATTATCAACTCCTACCCTCCATCCCACATTGGATGCCGGGGATTCCTGGAGACAAAATGCACCCCTGACCCGGGCACTTGCATTTTTATGGGATCTCCCCCTGGCATCTCCAGCTAGGGAGTCCCCATATGTGAAGACTCATTCCTGCTTGTTCCTGGAGATAGCACAGTTACTTACCTGTAACAGGTGATCTCTGGGAACAGCAGGAATTAGTCTTCACAACCCTCCCACCTCCCCTAGGAGTTGCATCTTTTTTATTTTTTCCCTTTTCTCTCCTCGCCTTTGTCTCAGCTCTGAAACTCAACTGAAGAGAGGCTGTGGAGAAGGCGGGAAGTCACTGCGCAGGCGCGAGGGATGCTGCCAAAAGCTTTCTAATTGAAAGTTGGGCAGCATTCCCGTGCAGGCTCCGTCGGTACCGACGTACCCATATGTGAAGACTAATTCCTGCTGTTCCCAGAGATCACCTGTTACAGGTAAGTAACTGCTTTCTTTCCTGGAGTCGGTCCAGTGCAGTCCAGAACCCTCCCAAGACTTGGCTGCTATCTTATACTGGCCTTGCAACTGTTCTGAAAGACATGCGTTGCTGGAGCAGGCAGATTTGGGCTAATTTGTTTGCACGGTTCTCCTTTTGCTCCAGTTGATCTTGGGAGTTCTGCTGTGTTGCCACCCTGCTTGCTCTACTCATTGCATATCTTCCTTTAGAAAGGGATCTGTTGGTGGTGGTAGGGTTCAAATACAAAACAAAAAAAGAAGCAGGGCTAATGGAGAGTATGCAGTTTGGGACTTCATTCTTCTGCTTTGTGAGGTTCATATTGGTTCTGCAGGAGAGCACAGGCTACTTGA
Organism: Ichthyophis bannanicus; assembly: GCA_033557465.1. Taxonomy (NCBI): domain Eukaryota; kingdom Metazoa; phylum Chordata; class Amphibia; order Gymnophiona; family Ichthyophiidae; genus Ichthyophis; species Ichthyophis bannanicus. The sequence continues at coordinate 78,539,008 of CM066051.1, read as the reverse complement.
GAGAGGATTTTGGTTGGTTTTTCTCAGTCTCCATCTGCTGGTGGAAGAACATAACCCATGCGTCTGGACTGGAGGGACTCTAGGAAAGAAAATTAGCAGGTAAGGCCTATTTTCACCATATCTTTATGCCACATTTTCTTAGTCTATGACTGCATTTCTTGGTTCTAGCTGTAAGCAGTGCTGAATACCCTTTTTTCATGCTTTTGCTCCCAGCAGGTATGGACAGAGGGACTTATCCTGTCGCCTGTGCTTCGGAGCTGTGGCCAGAGCCCTTGGGTGCATATGAGGAGACAGTTAGTACTGAGGTAGGAGAGTGAGGGAGCCCCTGATCCATCTTGGTATCCCATATAGCAGAGTTGCTTTCCTATAACAGGATTTTTCCATGGACTGCAGGATAATACAAACACGCCTATGGTGGTGATGTGGGACAGCTGCCAAAATAGAATTATCCCATCTAGCCCAGAATTTTCTAAGTCTCTTGTGGGCATGCATCTGGTTTCTTGCGCGGACCCTTGCAAGATCTTTCAGTCAGTGCAAATTTGAGACAGTCCTGGCAGTCCATATAGATTTTGTCCATTGCCTCCTTGATTGATAATTTGCTGAGTGTGTGTGTGTGTGTCTTTACGGTCATCAATATCTTTTTGGAAGAGCAGGTGGACAAAATAGAGGTGTCCATACAACTGCTTTCTCTGACAGGATAATGCAGTCGCACGTCTGACTGCCAAGCTGAGGTTGCCTTTTTCATGAGTTGACTAGCAAGGCAACTTCCAAAGCATCCAGCTAGACCAGTCCAGGCAAGTGGGTTGTGCCCCCCCCCCCCCCTGCCAGCAGATGATAGAGACTGAGAAAAGACCAGAAACATCAGTGACATCATCAATGGTACTTAGACTGGTGCAGCTGCTGCTGCTACTACTATTACTGATCATTTGTATAGTACTGCAAGGTGCATGCAGTGTATAAAAGACATTCTCTAGATCCATGCAGGAATGAAGTCCTCACATATGGGTGATGTCACAGGCAGCCTGGCAGGAACTCTCCCTAGCCTCCTAGGAAGCTTTTGGGAAGCTCACCGTGCATGCGTGCCTGCCTGAAAGCCATCTTACCTCAGTCGTCTTTTGTCCAGAGGTTTGTCTGCCCCTGGAAAATTGTGAGTTAATCCTCGCTGTTTTTACTACTTCTTGTTTTCATGAGTTTTGGTGTCATCTTTGTTTTCCTGCCGTTTCCAGGAGCATTGGTGCCTTAGCGCCGGGTTTTTTTCCGATTCTTTTTTTCCTTTTGATTTTTTTCGGTGCATGAGGTTTTTCTCACACCTCCCTGGGTTGGCCGGGATGTTGAAACCCTTTCTCTTGGTGGAAGCTGTCTTCCCTAATATATGAAAGCTGGCCAGTAGCTTTAAGAACCCGGTGTGCCCTCACCATTTCTGTGACAGACTGTTATAACTAGTGCTTACAGTGCTAAGGGTCTGACCACGAACCCTCCACCTGCATATTGTTTGCAGATGACCTGCAAAAGGACTCAATCGAGAGAGACAGCATGAATCGTGTCAAAACCCTCGAGGGACTCCACCAAGACTTCAACACACCGAGGTGGGCTCACTCAGAGCCAAGGGACTGCAGTAGCCTGGACTGGAGGATGTTTTTTGAGGAGGCTAGTCCCCAAAAGAATCAATATTTAGCCCCATTGACTTCAAAGGGCAATGCAGAGTGCTGTGGGGAAAACCCATGGGCACCAGCTTCAAAGCCCTCCTCGATGAGACTGAGGGTGGTGGTCAGGAGCAGCCTTCGAAGCTGCTCCTGCGTGAGGAGTTACCTCCCAAAGCCCCAGAGGGCTGTCTGCTGTCTCTCGATGCAGTGACCATTGTGGAGTCCCCTACAAGGGAGTCTGCATCCGAGGCCGTGGCTGCTGTATCGGAGATAGTGCTCTTGGCTGTATCCAGCTGTATCGGAGATAGTGCTCTTGGCTGAGCACATGCAGGCCTTGAAAAGGAGCCTGGCTGCTTTCCTGGCTTTGCAGGCTGTGAGGACCCCAATACCCTCTGGCACCTCGATGCCAGCAGTGGCCCTGCTGATGGTGATAAAGCCTGTTCTTGAGACCCATACCCTCCCTGATGGGGGAGATGACTCAGGCAGGCACTCAGACTCCTTGTTGGTACCGATGGTAGTCTCTCCCACGAGTGCTTCAGGGTCCAAGGACCCACAACAGAGGCACTGGGAACATCTGACTCCATCCACTCCTCCGGAGCTCCGCCGGCATTGGGAGGAGACACGTCAGTATTTTGATTTTCTTACCGACTTGGATTTGTCCCCGGTCTCTTATCAACACCAGGACATTCCTTCTGACCGTCGCCACCCTACAAGCACCATAAGTCTGAATCTGAGGGCATCTCATTTCATGAGTTTGTTAGAGGCATGGCAAAAGGTCTCTCCTTCACCCTTGAGGCCGAGGAGGAACGGAGGGCAGAGGAATTGGAGAGATTGCAGTATCTTTTGCCCCCAAAGGAGGCAATCATCGTTCCAGTGCACCATATTTATTTAGTTAGCAAGATTTATATACCGCCTTTCACCATGGTCAAGGCGGTTTACATAGAACAAAGGTAAAGTTTTACATTGAACGACTGAATTTATGTACAATAACTAGTAACTATATAGTTAGATGATACAAGTCATCTGTCATTGTTTGAGATCAAGCTATATACAGTACAGAGAAATCAACTTTGGTTTCTTGAGTTGATTTTATTGTTGGGTTTCATGGGAGTGAGGGGTAAAGCATTTGGCAAATAGAAGGGTTTTCAGGTGTTTTCTGAATGTGGATAGGTCTGTGACGGTATAAATTGTCTGGGAGAGCATTCCAGGTTGAAGGTGCGCACATTTCAAAGGCTCAAACACATGCTTGTTGGGTTGATTTTGTTCTTGCGTGGGGGATGGTTAAGGTGGTTTTAGTATCTTGTCTTGCACAGTTATGTCGCGGTGTTTGGAGCAATGTACTTAGGTGTGATGGGGGATTGCTGTTGATTGCTTTATGTATTGCTTGTCTGGATTGGTCTAGCAGGATTCCAGGAAAGGAAATTAACAGTAAGTAAAATTTCGCCTTTAGAGGTTGTAATTTATTCATATTAATCTGGTTATCTTAGTCTTGCTAGGAGTAGATTGTGTGGAATGGAGTCAAATGCTGATGCTATATCAAGGAATATTGATATAAATCTTTGGTTATGTGTAATTATGCCTTTTATGGGGGTGTCCATGAGTGAGATTAGTAGTGTTTCACCTCCATGGTGATGTTTAAAGCCATGTTGGTGTGATCAAGTGAGACATGGCTGTCAAGATGGTTCTCTAGTTGTTGCAGTACTGCCTTGTCGATTTTTTATAGGAAGGGCAGGCTACATGATGGTCTGTAGGATGTGGGGTGTGTTCTGTTTTCGGTGGTGGTTTTTGATGTTGGGCGTACTGATGCTGTTTTTAGTTGCTTTTGGTAGGTATCCTTGTTCAAGGGATAGCTGCGTTAACTTAAGGAGTGGGAGGGAGAGTTCAGATCTGGATAGTTTGATCCAAGTAACTAGACAAGGATTGAGTGGAGATGTAGTGGTGGTTAGGTTGGTTATATTTTCTGTTTTCTCTTCTGATTGAGTTGAAGATGTGACATTGTGTTCCTTATTGTCTCTCCAGTCCAGTCCCTTTCTTCTGGGTTGTGTACCCCTTCCAGCAGCTTGGAGGCTGAGCCTATCATTGTTTTGATGATGCTCTGGTATAAATACCACTGGCACCACCCACCGGCACAAGTAAACTCAACCTCCAAGCAGCTGGAGGGTGCCAGTAAGCCCAGACTCGGGGCTTACAGGAGAGACTGTTAGGCAGGGAGTTAGTTTTAAGGGCTCCCAGGCCTAGAAGTTAGTTTAATTATTTTAATTTACTTACTTTATTTTTTTTTAATTTAATCTTTATCCATTTACAATCAAAGAAGCATATACATCTTCCAGGAAAAATGGGAAACAGGAAGGAAATAAACACCATTAATACATTCAATCATGTAAAGAAAATAAAGAAGAATAACAATTCCTCTTCGTCTCTCCGGGCCGGTCCAGGCACTTGAGGGTTGTCAACCTTCTCCAGCAGCTGAGGACTGGAAAAACTGAAGTTTCACAGAAGACAGTATCTGGCTCCCTCTGCTGGCTATACCTCAGTCTTTCAGTCCTCAGCAGCTGAAGAAGACGTTAGGGATCTGGCTCCTGGAGAGACTCTGAGTTTAGCTGGTTTCCTTTGTTCCTTTTAAGTTGTTTTACTTCTCGATTTCTTGTTTTTCTGGGGGTTGCTGGTCTTTTCACGGCAGGGGTTCTAGCAGAGCTCCTTGCTTCGGCGCGCTGATTTTTTCTTTTTAAGGCCTGTTGCCCGGGTCCGGAGCAGTAGAGGCAGAGCCTACCTCGATTACAGCTCCGGGCTCACCGACAAGAAAAGTGCAGCGGTTCTGGGAGCCCCAGTTCGCCCGTCTGCCTCTTCAACCCCAGACTTTCCTCGCTAGCAGCGGGGGTGCTAGTCTCCGGGGGTAAGTTCAGTGTGTTCAGCCTGCCGGCACGCGGTCTGTCTCAGCCCGGTGTTTTCCCCTCGCGGTTTGCGTTCCCCGTGGTCGCCGCTCGCAGGGGCTTCGGGGGACGGCGTTTTGTATCGGGTTTGTCTCCCGGGTGTGTTCTTTGGGGGGTTTTTGCTGTCTCCGCTATGGACGCCGCCCCGGGGTCCGCGGATGTGACAGGGCTTCTTTCTGAGGCAGAATTGGCGGGAACGGCAGCCATTTCTGTTTCCTCTCAGCTTGGGCCTGCTGGCCCCGCGAGTTCTTCTAACCGCAAATCCGGTAAGGCAAAGTCAAAAAAGCGCCATACGGTGGGGGAAGCTCCTTCACAGTCGCTACCAGTACTACAGCAGACTTTGGAAGCTCCATTTTCTGCCGAATTTATTTTGGCCTTGCATGAAGCTTATTGTTTGCGGTGGCAGCAGGCACGGAGTAAAGCTGACCCCTCTGCTCTGCCCCAGATGCTAGAGTCAGGCTTGGCTGGACGGGACCCGGAGGAGGGTACGTCTAAGCCACTACAGCCTTCTCCGGAGGCGGCCGAGGGTCTCGGTCTCCCTCTCCCAGACCTCCATAGCGTGGAGGAGGGAGAGCTTCTATTGGACCCGCTCCTCGATCAGTGGGCCACTGAGTTGGAGAACGGGGATGGGGGTGCCAGCGAGGATCCCAGTCTCTTCGGGTATTTCGGAAGGAAGAATTGGGAGCGCTAGTATCCCAGACGCTCTCGACATTGAATATTGTTCTGCCTCCGGCGCAGGATCAGCCCCTGGAGAATCCTCTGCTTCAGGGATTTAGAACGGAGCAGAAGTGTTTCCCAGTCCATCGGGTTATGAAACAGATGGTAGAATCTGAATGGGAGTGTCCCGAGGCTACTCTCCGTGGGGCTCGCTCTATTGCCCGGTTGTACCCTTTATCACAAGAGGAACAAGATTGGTTGAAGATGCCCCGGGTAGACGCCTTGGTTTCGGTGGTTACCAAAAAGACCACTATTCCTGTGGAGGGCGGAGCGGCTCTCAAGGATTTACAGGACAGAAAGTTGGAAGTTCTGTTGAAACAGACTTTTGAGACTTGCGTGCTCTCTTTGCGGGCAGCCATCTGTGGGGCTTACGTTTCCAGGGCTTCTATTAGGTGGATTCAAGGCGGTGCTCCGGGCAAGGTGGAGGACGAGGAATGCGCAAAGCTGGAGTCAGCCTCAGCTTATTTGGCGGATACTTTTTATGATCTCGTCCGAATTTCGGCGAAGTCCCTGGCTTCTGTGATTGCCGCCAGGAGATTTCTTTGGTTACGGAATTGGGCGGCGGACATTCCGTCCAAGGCGCGTCTTAGTAAGCTGCCTTACAAGGGTAACCTGCTTTTTGGAGCCGCCTTGGAGAAAATTGTGAAAGATTTAGGTGATTCCAAAGGTGGTCGCCTGCCAGAGGACCGTCCGAAGGGTTTCCGCCCAGGCGGTGGTCACAGGGCGCCCTCTCAGGAGTTTCGCCGGTTCAGAGGATCGCGCTTTGCTCCTTATCAGCGGGGGCGTTTCGTTTCTCGCGGCCAGTCCTTTCGAGGGGCGCGAGGGTTCGGCAGGGTTTTTTTCGCTTCCCAGCCGAGTTCCAACAAAAAGCCCCAATGATGCCAGGCTGGTCCAGGTGGAAGTGCCGATAGGAGGCCGCTTGCAGCAGTTTCTTTCCACCTGGGCCACCATAACGACGGATCGCTGGGTCCTCGAGGTTATCCGCGACGGTTATGCGCTCGAACTGGCCCAGCCCTTACGAGACGCTTTCGTGGCGTCGCCTTGTGGGTCTCCAGACAAACTGGCGGCGGTGGCAGAGACGCTGCGCCGCTTGTTGCGCCTGCAAGCGGTGGTACCGGTACCGCTCGAGCAGTTAGGCTACGGTCGGTACTCGATCTACTTCGTGGTCCCCAAAAAGGAAGGTTCTTTTCGACCCATTTTGGACCTCAAACATGTGAATCGCTGCCTGCGCGTTCCGCACTTCCGCATGGAGACGTTGAAGTCCGTGATTTGTTCGGTGCAGCCAGGCGAGGTGCTTACCTCCCTGGATCTTACGGAAGCCTACCTCCATATTCCCATTCGCCCGGAACATCAGAGGTATTTGCGCTTCGCGGTGCTCATGGGTCACTTCCAGTTCAGAGCATTGCCATTTGGCCTAGCCACGGCTCCTCGCACTTTCACGATGGTGGTGGTGGCAGCGGCGCTCCGGCGCTCTGGCGTGCTGGTGCATCCTTACCTCGACGATTGGTTAATTCGAGCGCCGTCGATTTCCGAATCGGCAGTAGCTACGGCGCGTGTGATCAGCCTCCTAGAACATCTGGGCTGGGTGGTGAACCTAGCAAAGAGTCAGTTGCGGCCGGTTCACAGACTTCTTTATCTGGGGCGCTCTTCGACACGGAGGTCGGAGCGGTGTTTTTGCCAGAGAGCCGGATCCAGAAGCTGATGGCTCAAGTCACCACTTTCTGGCGCCTGAAGGCGCCCACCGCGTGGCGTTATCTACAACTCCTCGGCTCCATGGCGGCGACCCTCGAGTTGGTTCCCTGGGCTCGAGCGCATATGCGGCCACTTCAGCACGCGTTGCTGACAAGGTGGTCCCCCCAATCTCATCCTTTGAGTCGGCGGCTTCCGCTGGGGCAGGAGGTCAGCGACAGTCTGGTTTGGTGGTTGGATCCCGTCCATCTTCGGGCGGGCATGCCTTTGCGTCAGCCGGAATGGTTACTCCTAACAACGGACGCCAGCCTAGCGGGCTGGGGGGCGCATTGTCAGTCTCAGTACGTACAGGGACTGGTCGGCCGAAGAGTCGGTGTGCTCCATCAATCTGTTGGAACTCCGGGCAGTGCGTCTTGCGCTTCTCGACTTTTGCCACCTGGTAGTAGGGAAGGCGGTGAGAGTGTTCTCCGACAACTCTGTCACGGTAGCTTACATCAATCGTCAAGGGGGAACCGGCAGTACGGTTCTCTTACGGGGAGAGTCAACTGTTGATGAGTTGGGCGGAAGTCCATCTGTTGGCTCTTTCGGCAGCGCCTGTGGCGGGCCGCGACAATATACAAGCCGATTATCTCAGTCGTCATGCGGTCAATCCCGGCGAATGGGAGTTAAACGCAGCGGTGTTTCACGATCTAACTCGACGCTGGGGCGTGCCTGTCATGGATCTCATGGCCACGTTGGACAATGCCAAGGCGGGCAGATTTTTCAGCAGGCGTCGGGAGCGAATGTCCGAGGGGCTCGACGCGCTGGCCCAACCTTGGCCGTCCGAGGGGCTGCTATGTGTTTCCTCCCTGGCCTCTGATAGGACGGGTTCTTCGGCGCATAGAGCATCACGGCGGCCGAATGCTTCTTGTGGCTCCGGACTGGCTCCGGAGGCCTTGGTATGCAGACCTGATCCGTCTGTTAGCGGACAAACCGTGGAGGCTTCCGGGTCGGGTGAACCTGTTGAGTCAAGGGCCGCTGCTGATGCCCGATGTGGATCGCTTCTCGCTTACGGCTTGGCTCTTGAGCGGCAAAGGTTGAGGCGTAGGGGTTATTCTGCGTCTGTTATTGACACTCTTCTCAAGGCCCGGTGGTCCTCCATGTCTATTGCATATGTTCGCGTGTGGCGGTCGTTTGAGCGCTGGTGCGGGACTCAGAGTATTCGTCCCGGTAAAGCTATCGTGCCGGATGTTCTGGCCTTTCTTCAGGTCGGTCTGGACAAAGGCTTGGCTCTTGCTACGCTCCGTGTTCAGCTGGCGGCGCTGGCGTGTTTTTGTGGTCGGATACAGGGGCGTCTTCTCTCTGGGCATCCGGATATTCTTTGTTTTTTGAGAGCGGTTAGGAACTTAAGGCCTCCGGTGCGCTCGGTGGTTCCCGCGTGGGATCTCAATCTGGTGCTGGAAGCGTTGGCTAAACCTCCTTTTGAGCCGTTGAGGGAGATTCCCCTCAAAGAACTTACCTGGAAATCCGCCTTCCTGGTGGCGTTGTGTTCGGCGCGGAGAGTGTCGGATCTTCAAGCGCTCTCCTGTAGGGAACCTTATCTTCAGTTTACGCGGGAAAAGGTGGTGTTACGACCTGTTCCTTCCTTCCTTTCTGCCGAAGGTGGTGTCTAGTTTTCATGTCATTCAAACCGTTTGTCTCCCTACGTTTAAGGATCAGGAGGGAGCGCCCATCGATTCGGTTCTCCGAAAGTTGGACTTGGGCAGAGGTCTTAAGCGATACCTGCGCCGGACGGCGCCTTTTCGCAGGTCCGATCGGCTGTTTGTCTTATTTGGAGGTCCAAGGAAGGGCGAAGCTGCTTCCAAGGCCTCCATTGCGAGATGGGTTAAGAGTGCTGTAACGGCAGCGTATCAGGCCAGTGGTAAAACTCCGCCGGATGGGTTGCGGGCCCATTCCACACGTAGTCAGGGGGCGTCTTGGGCTGAATTAGCTTTGATTCTGCCGGCGGATATTTGCAGGGCGGCCACTTGGTCTTCGCTGCACACTTTTTTACAAGGCATTATCGTTTGGATGTCCAAGCCAGGCAGGATGCGAAGGTTGGGGAGGCGGCCGTGGTTGCAGGCCTCGTAGGTCTCCCCCGGAGGTAGGTACTGCTTGGGTACTTCCCTCAAGTGCCTGGACCGGCCCGGAGAGACGACGAGGAAGAAGAAATTAGACCTTACCTGCTAATTGTCTTTCCTTGAGTTCTCTCCAGGCCGGTCCAGGTCCCGCCCGGTATTTTTTCTGGTCGTCCTAGTTCAGTGACTTGCTTTGGTTCTTCCGCCCGCGGCGCTTCGGGTGGTTCCTATAGACGCCTCATCAGGTGAGGTCGCTAAGCCTGGTGCTTCCGAGGCCGGTTGAGACATCTTTGGTGGGTAGTCGGTAGCGGATAGGTTCTGGGGGGCTGCCCAGGACCGTTGCCAAACTCATAGCGGAATCAGAATACAAAAACTCCATACAAAAAAAAAAATAATTCTCATTTATGCCATTTCCCTTTCTTTTACTGGGGATTTGAGCGAAATGGGGCACGTGGTTTAGGTGGGCTCTGTTGCTTGCTCGTTTTTTCCCTGTGGGGATAGTTTTGTACATAGATTTCCTTTTCGTTTTCTGTTGGCTGCTTGTTAGGTTGAGACTGAGGTATAGCCAGCAGAGGGAGCCAGATACTGTCTTCTGTGAAACTTCAGTTTTTCCAGTCCTCAGCTGCTGGAGAAGGTTGACAACCCTCAAGTGCCTGGACCGGCCCGGAGAGAACTCAAGGAAAGACAATTAGCAGGTAAGGTCTAATTTCTTCTTCCTGTCCCAACTACAGCCCACCAAATGAGGAGATCCACCTAATTACTTTACACACAAAAATGCTTGGAATAATCATGAGTGAACAAACAGTCAAGACTAACTTACTAACAATGGAAGTGTGAGGGCTCCTCAGGCGGACGGCGAGCACTCAAAAAAAAAACAACACGACAATTGTGAAGGTTCATAGAAAATATAAGACTCATTATTCAATTTAACCATACATTTACAGGGAAATTTTAGGAAATACAGACCCCCCAACAGCAAAACCCCAGGGCATAGTAAAAGAAAATCTTTCCTACGCTTTTGGGTTTCCTTAGATAGATCTGGAAATACACGTACCAATAAACCATGGAACTGAACATTTCATTTCTTAAAAAACATTCGAAGAAACCAATCCCTGTCAGATGCTAAGACAAATGAAGCAATCAATGTAGAGGGAGAAGCCACATCATTAGGTGAAGATTCCAATATAGCAGAAATATTTAACAAATCTGCGGAAGCTCCCCCCTCAAGTATCCCACCACCAGAAACTTTTTTTCCCGAAGTGAGATAATATACTTTAAACATAGGAGGATGAGATTCTATAGGCACATCCAAAACCTCCAACATATATTTCCTAAACATTTCCTTAGCCGAAACAAAAGAAAGTCTAGGAAAATTAATATAACGGAGATTACAATACCTAGAATTATTTTCCAACATTTCAATTCTTGATTTCAAAGCTAACATATCTTTCTGATGTAATGAAATACCATCCTCCGTACTAGAAATTTTCTGTCGCAGTTCCATTACCGATGACTGTAACGCTGTTATTTCCAAGGTATGTTGCTGCAGGAGATCTGTATGTGCCCGTGTCTGAACATGCAAAGCAGCAATTTGGGAAGCAACAAGTTCACCAAGCTTGACTATAGCCGACCAGATCGTTTCTAAAGTGAAAATGGCTGGTGTCTCGGATGCAGGAAGAGTGTCCAATAACCTGCCAATATGCCCCCTCAATACCAGACCCTCTGCTTCGGTAGGGGGAGCCAATCCCACCGCTCCACTCCACTGCTGTACAGTCGATCCTCAAAGGTCGGAGCTTTCCACCACTTGGGAGCGAAGCTGCTCCTCAAGCTGCACTGGACTGCTCCTCAGCAGAGGATCTTTAGGAGGCCGCCACTGTTCTGGCGGAGAGATCTCGGGCCAGGAGCCTCCCGTCGAGCTACCCAGCCCCGGCAGGGGTTCAATGGGCTGCTGCTCCGTCAACACGCCTGACTGCCATAGCGGCGTAACAAAGGAGTCAAGTGGACCGACCACCGGACAAGAAAAGGCAGAAGGGGCTGCAGGGCTAGCAGAAGATTTCTTAGGCCCTTTAACTTTCCTTTTGCCCGTAATAGAAGAATAAAGGAAAAACGCCGCCACAAGTCATTCACTGCAATACGCCGTCTTGGATCTCCTCTACTTACTTTATTTTAATTTACTAAATTTCTTCTAGGTTTAGCTTTACATCCCTCCTCCCCCCCGCCTTCCCTCCGTTCAGGCCCGGTCATCTCGGAGCCGCTTGAGGAGGAGACTTGCCTGCTGCCGCTCTGGGGAGAGAAGAAGAGAAGCCCCCCTTGCGAGCAGAGCCTGCCGGCACTCGAGGGCCCTTGCCTGCGGCCTCCTCCGCCTTGCGCCCAAGCCCTGCTGGTGGCTGAGCGCTGAGAGGCAGATTCGGCTATGCGACGGCCAGCGGACATTCCAGCGCTGTAGGAGAAGCGGCAAGCAGCGTAAGCAGGCAGGAGAAGCGGCGGTGCAAGCGGAGCCTCGCGACCGCTGAACAGAGCACCGTGTGGCCGCGGCCTAATACGTGGAATCAGCACAAGGTAGGAGACGGTTGATTTCCTCGCGCGCTTTTCGTGTGTGCTCTGAGACGAGGAGAGGAGCAGGAATCGGGAGTTTTGCTTAACCTGGTTCAAAAGGGGGGGGGGGGGTCCTTTGGCTTCAAACAAGGGACAAATAATTTGTTTTTATTAATTGTACTTAGGGAGTTTTATTTAAGTTTAATTGAGATGAAGTTTACTTGGAATTAATTTTAATTTATTTGAGTTAATTTCTGTGGAAGTAGGGACTCCGCACCATGCCCGGGAGGCCATGGTGCCTGGTCTGCGGCACCCGGCGGGGCACGGTGTCAGAAGCAGGAGTCTGCAGGGTTTGTACTACAGAGGCTGCTTCCGTGGAGCAAGAAATGCAATTGGGGTTATCCCAAGAATGAATCTCCGATTCCCAGGGATCAGGGTACCCTCTGGAGGAGGGGGGATGAGCAGTCCTCACCTCCGCCTTTAACCATGGATCTGCCCGGAACTTCCCTGTCACAACCCCACCCCTCCATGTCCTCTGGGGAAGGGGGAGGCTGGGGAGATTTCTCACCTGAATTTGTTATTCTGCTGCACAAAGCCTTTTGTATGCGCCAGCAGGGAACAGGAGGTCTCAGGCAAGCGCACCTTCCAGACAGGTGATGGCCAGGACTCAGGAAGTGGGCGTCCCACCTAAGCATGCTAGACTGATGAATGAGGAGAGCCTCACGTCCCCTCTGTCGGAGACTCTGGAAGGGGAGGTCTTGGACAGGCAATTAGGGGAAGATGAAGAACTCGAGGAGGGAGGAATTCCGGAGGAGGAACAAGCCCGAATAGTACAAGTTTTTCATCGGGAGGAACTCCCAGCATTGATTACTGAATCGCTGAATGCTTAATATGGCTCCTGACATGCCAGCGGACGAGGAGGCCTTAGAAGACCCATTGATCCAAGCCGTTAGGAAATCCCAGAAGGTTTTTCCGGTGCACAGAGTGGTGCGTCAGATGATTCAGGAGGAATGGAATCAACCAGAATCTAACCTGAGGGGAGTATGATCTATGGCTCGTCTGTATCCATTGCCGGAGCTAGACAAGGAATTGCTGAAGTCTCCCAGAGTGGATGCGGCTGTGTCAGCAGTCACAAAAAAGACGACTATCCCGGTTGAGGGCAATGCTGCTCTGAAGGATGCCCAGGATAGAAAACTGGATACATTGCTGAAGAAAGCCTTTTGATGTTAGTGCCCTGGCCTTACAGGCTTAGGTGTCAGGGGCTTGGGTGGCGAGAGCCTGTCTGAGGTGGTCTCAGCAACTTCAGTTAGCTGGTAGTCTGGCCAGTAATGCATAGACAGAAGTGGCTAGGATGGAGTCGGGAGTGGCCTACCTGGCAGATAGTCAGTATGACCTCATTAGGAGCCTAGCAAAGAATATGGCCTCGGTGGTGGCAGGCGATATTTGTGACTACGCGGTTGGGTGGCAGATGCTTCTTCGAAGGCACACCTGAGTAGACTCCCCTTTAAGGGAAAGTTGCTCTTTGGAGAGGACTTGGATAAGTTAGTAAAGGAGCTAGGCGAGACTAAGGGGGGCAGACTCCCGGAGGATAGACCAAAACAGGGCCAGTTGCCGGCCCCGCACGTAGCCAACAGAGATTTTCGGAGGTTTCGACCGGCTAGGTCAACATCCTTTCACAGGGGCTGTTTTCCCTCGAGGGGACAAAGCTTCCGGGGGTTTCACGGAGCGGGAAGAGGTTTTGGGGCCTCTTCCTCCTTTGCGGGTCCTAGGAAAGCACAGTGAAAAAACGGGGGTCCAGGAGGGGCTGCTGCCAGTGGGAGGTCGGTTAAGGCAGTTTCTTCTCGCCTGGACCCGGGTCACGTCAGATCAATGGGTTTTGGAAGTGGTCCGAGAGGGTTATGCTCTCGAGTTTGCAAAGTCGGTCCAAGCAGGATTTGTTCAGTCTCCTTGCAGATCTCCAACAAAGAGAGCAGTGATAGAAGACACTTTCAAGGCTACTATTGCTCGGGCAGTGGTCCCGGTTCCTTTAGACCAACGTGGGTCCGGTCGATAATCAATTTACTTTGTAGTACCAAAGAAAGAAGGGACCTTTCGGCCAATACTCGACCTAAAACGGATCAATCGATGTCTGAGTACCACACTTTCAGATGGAAACTCTGAAGTCTGTAATTATGGCCGTACGGCAGGGAGAGTTCTTGACTTCTTTAGAACTGACAGAAGCGTATTTGAATATTCCCATTCGAAAGGCTCATCAGCAGTTTCTGAGATTTGCGGTACCAAGAGGACATTTTCAGTTTCAGGCTCTGCCCTTCAGCCTGGCAACGGCCCCTCGGACTTTCACCAAGGTGATGGTGGTGGCCGCAGCTCTGCGAAAGGAGGGAATCTTGGTACATCCCTACCTAGACGACTGGCTGATCTGGGTGAAATCAGGCAGAGAGTCGCAAGGCGACGGCTAGAGTGGTGGCATTCCTGGAAGAGTTGGGGTGGGTTGTCAATCCTGCAAAGAGCAGGTTAGTGCTCACACAGGAGCTCGAGTACCTCAGAGCAAGGTTAGACACCACGAGAGGAAAGGTGTTCCTGCCGTCTCAGAGGTTAAGGGATCTGAGGCGCCTCGTGTCACAATTACTGGACAGGCAGAATCCTATGGCCTGGCATTACCTACAGGTGCTGGGAACCATGGTGGCAACGATAGAGGTAGTGCCGTGGGCCAGAGCACACATGCGACCACTTCAACAGGCCTTGCTGTGATGATGGTCCCATCAGCATCATCTGTTGTCCATGGCGTTACTCTGTCCCCAACTGACCAGGAGGGCCTTACAGTGGTGGCACTGCCCAAGGAACTTAGAACGCAGAATGCCCCTCGAACCTCTGCTGTAGGTGCAGTTGACGACGGATGCAAGTTTGGCCGGCTGGGGGGCTCATTGCGAAGGCCAGTTTGCCCAGAGTCTTTGGAGTGCGGTGGAGGCTCAGTGGTCCATCAACAGACTGGAAATGCGGGCAGTAGCCTTAGCGCTCAGAGCATTTGAGGTCTTAGTCTGACGAAGAGCAGTCCGTGTCCTCTCCGACAATGTCACGACAGTGGCCTACATCAACTGTCAGGGAGGAACGAGCAGTCCTCCTTTGGAGGAGGAAGTGGACAACCTGTTGCAGTGGGCTGAAGCCCATTTAATAGCCCTATCAGCACAGCATGTGGCAGGTGTAGACAACGTCACGGCAGATTACCTGAGCAGGTGCAAGATAGATCACTGCGAGTGGGAACTCGCTCAGGAGGTGATCGACCAGGTGGTAGCCCATTGGAGGACTCCGATCATGGACCTCATGGCAAGATGGGAGTCGGCCAAGGCGAATAGATTTTTCAGTCGCAGGAAAGAAAGGATGTCGGAAGGCCTGGATGCGCTGGTCCAGAAGTGGCCTTTAGAAGGTCTCCTGTATGTTTTCCCTCCCTGGGCTCTCATAGGGAGAGTCCTGCAGCGGGTGGAAGCCCACCAAGGATTTGTAATTCTCATAGCCCAAGACTGGCCACGGCCGCCGTGGTATGCAGATTTGGTGAGACTAATGGCTGGACACCCATGGCGGCTTCCCTGCAGAGACGATCTATTAGTGCATTGACCGGTACGTCTGCCCCAGGTGGATCGGTTCTCGCTTACGGCCTGGCTATTGAAAGGGCACGGCTCCGGAAGCGGGGATATTCAGGAGCAGTAATTTCGACCTTGTTGAGCGCGTGGAAGCGCTCGACCTGCCTCTCGTATGTGAGGATATGGCGTATATTTGAAGCATGGTGTGTGGGTCAAGAGAAGAAGCCCCTAGCGGTCTCCGTGCCGGAGGTTCTGTAGTTTTTGCAAGCGGGATTTGAGAAAGGCCTAGCGGCCTGCTCCTTGCTGGTTCAGTTAGCGGCCATTTCTTGTTATAGGGGTAGGGTCCGTGGAAAGCCCATAGGGGACCATGCTGACATTAGCAGATTCCTGCAAGTGGTTAGGCGTTTGCGGCCTCAACAGAGGTCAGTGATTCCCCCATGGGACCTCAATCTGGTGATGAATCTGTTAACTGGGGAACCTTACGAACCAGAGGGAAAAGCCTCGTTGAAGGATTTGACCCTAAACAGTTTTTATGGTAGCTATCTGTTCGGCTAGGCATATTTCCGAGCTTCAGGCTCTGTCTTCTCTGCCACCCTTTCTCTCTTTCTTCAAGGAGAAGGTGGTTTTGTGGACAGTTCCTTCCTTTTTGCCTAAGGTCTTTTCTCCCTTTCATATGAACCAGGTCGTATCTATCCCGTCCTTTCCTAGTGAAGGACGGAAGGGGGATGATGAGAGGTTACGCCGCCTGGATGTGTGCAAAGTGCTGAAGCGTTATCTGAGTTGCACGGTGTCCTTTCGAAAGTCCGAACGGTTATTTGTTCAGTTCGGAGGGCCGCATAAAGGGGAGGCGGCAGCCAAGGCGTCCATCTCTAGCTGGATCAGGGAGGCTATTGCGTTGGCCTAAATCCTGAAAGGGAGGCAGGTTCTGGTGGGGTTTCGAGTGCATTCGACTCGAGCCCAGGCAACGACATGGGCGGAATATAGTTTGGTTCCGCTGCTGGACATTTGCAGAGTGGCCACTTGGTCATCGCTGCATACCTTTGCCAAACATTACAGGTTGGATGTCCAGGCAGCAGCGGATGCTGGTTTTGGGCATACGGTGCTTCGGTCCGGGATGGCGAACCCCTCCCAGGCTTGAACTGCTCTGTTACATCCCAGAAGAAATGGACTGGACTGGAGAGACGATAAGGAAAGAGTAATTAGACCTTACCTGCTAATTAGTGTTCCTGAAGGAACTCCAGTCCAGTCCCTGATCCCACCCGGGTCCTTTAGTTGCAGGATTCCTTTTCCAGAGGAAGATCACCGGAGTGAAGAAGATGTTGGAGAGCTCCTTGCGAAGGTTCCGGTGGCGAGGGTCTGGCAGGGCCCTTTGGAGTATTGGTGAGGGCTAGTGCAGATTCAGGTAAGCTGCCGCCTAACCCCCCCCCCCCTTTTTTTTTTTTCCGGGAGGGGTGGAAAGTTCCGGGAGGGAGGGGAGAGGATATTCTACAGTTTGAAAGTTAGTTATACTTTGTTTAGGAAGTTATGGTTACTTAATTGTCTCTCCGTTAAGTCTGCTTTTTCAATAGATTACTAGTGCCGGTGGGTGGTGCCAGTGCTATTTATACCAGAGTATCATCAAAACAATGATAGGCTCAGCTCCAAGCTGCTGGAAGGGGTACACAACCCAGAAGAAAGACAGGGATTACTTTGATTTCCTGTCAGACTCAGACTCTGCCTTGGATATCTCTCAGCCAGAATCGGCCAATTCCGATACTCAAAATGGCATATCTGGACCCGTCGCCTCCATATGAACGATGCCGTTCACCTCCTGAAGATATGTCTTTACAAGATTTCATTAAAGATATGGTGACTGCCCTCGATGTCCACTGAGAAAGAACCAAAAGCTGAAGATCTCCACATCCTTCGATGCAAAAAGAAACTGCACCCCCCCCAGTGCACAACATCCCGAGAAATGGCCAGAATTTGGAAAGCTCCTCTGTCCACTCCTGCTGTTGGTAGGCATTTGGATACCCTCTATAGCAGAGGTTCCCAACTCCAATCCTGGAAGGCCAAACACCATTCAGGTTTTCAGGCTGTCCCTAATAAATATGCATGAGATGCATTTGCATGAACTGCCCCATTGTATTCAAATGTATCTCATGCATATGCATTAGGGACAGCCTGAAAACCTGAATGGTGTTTGGCCCTCCAGGACTGGAGTTGGGAACCTCAGCTCTATAGGGTTCCTCCTTGTCCTGGCTTCCAAAACCCACAGCTTCCACACCATTCAATAGTGGTAGAGTCTGCAGTGAGAAGTATCAAAAGCCAGAAAAAAACATTCATCTGTTTCTCCAGGCAGGGAGGCAAGGACCCTCGATGCCTTTGGCAGAAAGGCTTTCCAGGCAATTATGCTGGCTTCAGGAATGGATTCCTACATTCTTTACATGGGCATGTTCCTCAGAGATGTCTTCTAGAGACTTGGCTGAATTTACTTCTCTTCTACCTCTAGAGAAGCAAGCTCCTCGTCAGGTTCTTTTCTCTCATGCTCAAAATTCCTCATGAGAGCAGTGTTTGATGCTTTTGAGGCCAACAGCAGGGCAGCAGCAGCATGCATAGTAACCAGAAGGACAGCTTGGCTTCAGACCTGGAACAATGGGTCCAGGATACATTAATCAATATTCCTTGCAATGGTGAAAACCTCTTTGGCTAAAGGTGGAGAGAAAAGGCAGGGGAAATAGAAACAGATGACCTCACAATGTATTCTAAAAATATTAGGTGTTTTGTACTGTGTTGCATATTATATCTCCAGGAACAAACAGGAATGTAGTCTTCACAAATGGGTATTGTCTGTACCGACGGAGCCTGCGCGGGAACGCTCCCCAGCATCCAATAGGAATGCTTTTGGGAGCATCCCTCAGCACATGTGCACTGCCTTCCCACCTTTCCAACTGTCCCTCTTCAGTTCTATGTTTTCCGTGGAGCCAACAGGACCCATACCCTGTCACCACAGAAAATTCTGTCTTTAAAATTGTTTTCTTGTGGTCGCGTTTGCCTCCTCACGACACCTACTGGTACTGCTGGATCTTTTCTTTTCTTTAAAAAAAAAAAAAAAAAAAAAAACACTTGAAGTGTTTCTCTTCAGAAACTTGTCTTTTTCGGTGCTAGGTGCCATTTTGGTGATTAGGCCCCCATATTCCTGAAACATGGAAAAACCAACTAGTGGTTTCAAAAAATGTACTGTGGCGGTACCATTTCCGTCACTGACACTCATGATTGGTGTCTTAAATGTTTAGGGCCTGAACATTCTCCATCTGAATGTCTCTCCTGTATGGGGATGACTAAAAGGGGAAGACAAAACCGGGCTGCAAAGCTCGGTACCCTCTTCGGATGCCAGATCCATTGCATCTACATCTAAAAGGGCCTCCTCTTCCTCCCATGGATCTCAGGTAACTAAACATAATAGCCGGTCCTCAAAGGGTAGCTCTCCTGCTGAGCATCAAGAGGCCATTGGCATTGCCCTTGAGGGAACCACACCGGCAAAACAGCCCCGGCGGGAGGCTTCGGCTTAAAAAGCATCAGTGGGGCTTCAGGATGTTCTTGAGGCCTCGACCTCGCAAGAACTACCTGTGCCATGCTATGGGGTCCTGGCCGTTTTCACCGGTACTGACAACCAGGCAACGTCAATAGACCAGAGGTTCCTCGCTATCGAACGCAGCATGGCAGCTCTGCTTACAGTTGCGGTACCGTTGACACCTATGGTTCAACGGGCACCGGTACTGACATCGATACCGATGCCGGTACATACACCGGTACCGCTACTGACGATACCGGCCCCTTTGGGAATTCTTCCCTCGCCATATGTGGCTGGAATTGACAGATCGGTACCGGATCAACTCTGTACTGACTTCGATCGATACCGGCACCGTGCTTTGCATGAGCATCGTGGTCAGGAATACTTTGAATTCTCCGATTCCGAAGACTCTGACAATTCTGCTGGTACCAGAGGGTTTCTGCTGGAAGATCCCTCTTCTCCCCAACGCAGAATGTCACCTCCAGAGGACACGTCTTTTCAGGATTTTATTCGTGATATGGCCAAGGGCCTTTCAATCACGGTAGCTCCTGAAGAGGAACCCAGAGCAAAGGAATTGGAAATTATCAAATATCCTAAAGCTCCAAAGGAAGCAGCTACTCTGCCCATCCATAAAATAATGCATAACTTGATGCTCAGAATGTGGGAGATGCCTCTGACTTCATCTCCTCATTCTAGGAGGCTTGATACTATGTATCGAGTTCCGCCATGTCCTGGATTTCAAAAGACTCAGCTGCCACATCATTCAATGTTGATGGAGTCAGCCATGCGTAGGATGAAAAGTGCAAAGAGGCATGCATCCAATCACCCAGTTCGTGAATGCAGGACTCTGGATGCTTTTGGGTGCCAAACTTTTCAGGCTTCCATGCTTTCAGCTAGGATCAGTTCATATATACTATATATGGGAATGTTCCTTAAAGAAGTTACAGGAGACTTGGCGCTTATGAGCCCATTTCTCCCAGATGAAAAGACTTTCTTGCTCTAGTTAAGCATGCTCAAGATGTCTCCAAGTTTGTGAATCATGTAGCCTTTGACTGCTTTGAATGCATCAGCAGAACCTCTGCTATTGCCATTGGGGCACGACGGATTGCCTGGCTTCAGGCATCAGACTTGGAGACTTGGGTACAGGACAAGTTAGGCAACATTCCTTGCACGGGAGAGAATCTCTTTGGCAAGAACTGTCAGGAAAAGGCTAACTAGCTAGATGCTGACAATACCACTCTAGATAGTCAAAATCTACAGCCACTCCAGCCAAAAAGAAGCCTTATAAAAAAACACACTTTCAGCAAAAAGAAAATTTTATCCTTCCTATACCCAGCAGAGTCAAACTCGGGGTCAGGTTGCCCAAAAGTAGACAGCAAAAGAAGCCAAAAGGCCCGAGAGCCCAACCAGCTCCGCAGGTTCCGCCCCTCAAGGGCTTTGACTCCTTCCTAGAGAGCTTAGCCTTCCTGCCTCTGAGGGGTCCCCAACACCCCAATATCCCAGGCAGGTAATGCCACTTTGCCAGCAGATGGCATCAAATAACAGCAGAAGACTGGACTCTGTCCATTGTAGGAGATGGGTACAAGCTTCATTTTTACAGCATGCCCCCTCCTACAATTCTAAGGCAATTCAATTCTCAAACCTGCGCAGACAATCTGCTAGATCACGAGGTCTCAACACTTCTTGCCCAAGGGGTAATAGAAAAGGTACCCATTCTTTAACGGGGTGCAGGGTTCTACTGCAGGAGAACACAGACCTATTCTAGACCTCAGAGAATTGAACAAATACCTGTTCCGAGAGAAGTTCAAAATGATTTCTCTAGGAACTCTTCTGCCATTTTTATTTATTTTATTTATTTAACATATATTTATAACCCGCAACTTCCAGAGTTCAGTTGCGGTTCACAATAAAACAACATACCACATAGCAAAAAGCTTAGTTTTACATCGAACATTTTTGTAACAATAAAAGTAATGGGTAACAGCTTGAACTAATGCAAAATAGCAAAACTGGCTTATTAAACTATGTACAAAAAACTATATACAGGTACATGTTGGGGGTACTCAGAGTTGCTTCAAAGCCAGGATTGGCTTTGCTCTCTAGACTTAAAGGATGCATACACTCACATTCTGATCCATCCAGATCACAGGAAATTCTTATGATTCCTTTTCAAGGGAAAACATTTCCAGTACAGGGTTCTTACCTTTGGTCTGGCTTCAGCACCAAGAGTATTCACGAAATGCATGGCAGTAGTAGCTGCATTTCTGCGAACCCTGGGGATATTTGTCTTCCCTTACTTAGACGACTGGCTCACTCGAGCCCCTACAGTTGCAGAGGCCAGCACTGCACTGTCTCGCACAATGCGAATCCTCCAATACTTGGGGTTGGTAATAAACTTCCAAAAATCCCAACTTGTTCCTTCCCAATGCCTGCAATTCATAGGGGCCTGTCTAGATACCAGACAGGCAAAGGTTTTCCTTCCACAGGCCCGGTGTCTTTGCATAATGCAACTAGCTTCTCAAGCAGCAGGGAAATCCTCCCTAACTGCTCGGGAGCTACTACAGTTGCTGGGACATATGGCATCCACAGTTCATGTAGTCCCACATGCTCGCCTCCACATGCGAGCAGCTCAGTGGACCCTATCCACACAGTGGACAGAGGACACTTAACAGACAAAATAATAAACTCTCAACGACTAATTTTGTTCCTCCAATGGTGGCAATCACTAGAAAATATGATAGTGGGGTCTCCTTTTCATCAACCCCTCTTTCAGGCCACCCTAACAACAGATGCATCACAGGTGCGTTGGGGAGCACACCTAGAAACATGATGACAGAAAAGGACCACATGGCCTATCTAGTCTGTCCTTCCATATCAACAACTACAACAGTCCATTTTTTACCTTTAGAGATCCTCTGTGTTGGTCCCATGCTTTTTTGAATTCAGTTACTGTCCTCATCTCTACCACCTCCACTGGGAGACTATTCCATGGATCCACTACTCTTTCCGTAAAGAAATATTTCCGCATATCACTCCTGAATCTGTCTTTCTTCACCATCATCCCATGTCCCCTCATAGCAGAACTCGCTTTCAATTGAAAGAGGCTCTCTCCCTGAACATTTATGCCACGGAGGAATTTAAACATCTCTAAGGTGTACATATTAAGATCCATAAGTCTGTCCTCATAGGCTTTATAATGAAGCCCACTAATCATTTTAGTAGCCACCCTCTGCACCGACTCCATCCTGTTCACATCCTTTTGAAGGTGCGGTCTCCAGAATTGCACACTATACTCCAAATGAGGTCGCACCAAAGACTTATACAGAGGCATTATCACCTCCTTTTTTCTGCTAGCCATTCCTCTCCGTATGCACCCAAGCATCCTTCTACCTTTTGCCGTCGCCTTTTCTACCTGTTTAGCTACTTTAAGATCATCAGACACAACCACGCCTAGGTCCCGCTCTTCTTTAGTGGACAAAAGTACTTCACCTCCTACATTGTATTGCTCCCTTGGATTGCTGCAGCCCAAATGCATGACCTTATATTTTTTAACATTAAATCCCAGCTGCCAAATTCTAGACCATTCTTCAAGCTTAGCTAGATCCCTCCTCATGTTATCTACACCTTCCTTGGTGTCTATTGCAGATTTTGGTATCATCTGCAAAGATGTTAACACGTATCTGTAGGTCTGTCTTCTGAACGCTAAAATCACTGAACAAAATGTAAACTGCGTTCAATATACCAAAAACTAAGAAAGTATTCTTTCTTAGTTTTTGGTATATTGAACGCAGTTTACATTTTGTTCAATCATCTGCAAAGAGGCAAACCTTACCCGACAGCCCTTCCGCTATATCACTAACAAAGATGTTAAAAAGAATCGGACCAAGGACAGATCTCCAGGAACAAGCAGGAATAAGTCCTCACATATGGGTACGTCGGTACCGACGGAGCCTGCGCGGGAAAGCTCCCCAGCTTCCCAGAAGGAAGCTTTTGGAGCCTCCCACTGCACATGCGCGCTGCCTTCCCGCCTTCCTGACCAGCTCTCCTCAGTTTCTCTTTTTCCGCGGAGCCAGCAGGTCGTGTTCCTGTCACCGCTGAAGAAATTATTGTTTTAGTTTGTTTCTTTAGACCGCGTACCTGCCTTCCCCATACCGAAACCGGTACCGCCAGTCTCTCTTTTCTTTCTTTAAAAAAAAAAATCTTTATTCTGCACAACTTGGTGACTTCGGTTAGGCCTCAGGCCTACACAAATTCTCCTCATGGAGAAACCAGCCCCTGGTTTTAAGAAGTGTACCAAGTGTAGTGCTGTTATTTCTGTCACAGACACCCATGAATGGTGTCTTAAATGTTTGGGACCTGACCACTCCATTCCGGACTGCCCATCCTGCTCCCAGATGTCTAAACGTGGGTTGCAGAACCGGGCCAACAAATTCCATGTGCTGTTTGCTTCAGATAATCCAGCATCACAGTCATCCAGGTCTTCCTCTCCGGAGGGATCTCAGGTAACCAAACCCTCTGCGGGCAGGTCCTCAAAGAGCAAATCTCCTTCAAAGCATCGAGAGGCTCTCACTTTTGAGTCTGAGGATCCTGCCCCAGCCAAACAACCCCGGCGGGAAGCTCTGGCTTCCAAAGCACCATCCATGGGGTTACAGGTTGACATCGATGGCACGGCCTCGACTGATCACCTGTTGGACTGCTCTGGGGTACCGGCATCCAGGCAGCAGTGGCGTCTATGAGCAATACTGTTCAGACCATGCAGCAGGCCATGCTGGCTTTTATTAATGCTGCGACGCCCTCGGTACCGCGTTCAGCGGTACCGGGTCCGGTTCCGGTATCGTCTCCCATACCGGAACCGAGACCATCGACTTCCAAACACAGATCGGTTCCGCATGCCGGATCCGGGTTTTCACCCGATACCGATCCCATACCCGGTACGCCCGATGTCGATACCGATCGGTATGCGTATCGTGCGTTGGAAGCAAATAGAGAATACTCTGCTTCTTCTGAGGATTTTGACTCCTCTGAGGACTCTGATGAGCTGTCTCTAGTTCTTCATGAAGACCCCTCTTCCCCAAAGAGGAGAATGTCTCCACCAGAGGATTTGTCCTTTCAAGACTTCATTATTTAACTAGCTAAAGGACTTTCTATTACCACATCCTCTGAAAAAGAACCTAGGTCAAAGAAATTGGATATTTTAGGATACCCTAAGGTTCCTAAAGAGGCAGTCACCCTGCCTATCCATGAAATCCTTCAAGAACACTTGATGGACTTATGGGAGGCTCCTCTAACGTTGTCTCCTTATTCTCGTAGGTTGGACACCATGTACCGGGTCCCTCCTTCTCCTGGTTTTCAAAAGACTCAGTTGCCTCACCATTCCATTGTGGTGAAGTCTGCACTGAAAAAGATTAAGAGTACCAAAAGGCACTCTTCTACCCCTCCAGGATGAGAATGTAAGACCCTAGACTCTTTTGGCAAGAAAATTTTCCAGGCTACTATGCTTATAGCCAGGATTAATTCTTACAGTCTGTATATGGGCATGTTTCTCAGGGAACTTGCCCTAAAGATACAACATTTTGCCTCCTTTATCCCTGAGGATAGAAAAGAGGAGTTCATTTCTCTGGTGAAAACAGCTTCTAGATGTTTCTAAGTTCTCCAACAGAGCAGCTTTTGATTCCTTTGAGGGTGCCGGTAGAGCTTCGGGCATTGCTATTGCAGCCCGACGACTTGCTTGGCTCCAGGCCTCTGACCTAGAACCCTGGATCCTGGATGGCTTACGGAATCTGCCCTGTACAGGTGAGAACTTATTTGGTAAGGACTGGCAAATTAAAGCCACTCAAATGGACGCAGAAAATGCTACCTTGGATAGACTTTCTAAGTCTACCTCTACTCCTGCCAAGAAAAAGTCTTTTAAGAGGCCTTACTACAAGAAGGCCAGATTTTCCACAAATACTGGCCAACAATCTTCTCAGCCTCGCTTTGCTGCTAAACGTCAGCAACCTAAACAGGCAAAGTCAAAGCCTGCAGCGTCTACCATTTCTCAGCAGGCTCAACCCCCTCAGGGGTTTTGACTTGCCCCTAGAGAACTTAACATTTCTGGCTCTAGAACAACCAGAGCCCCTCACCATTCCCGGAAGGTTAGCTCACTTTGCTCCCAGATGGGAGCAAATCACATCAGAGCAATGGACCCTCTCTATCATCAGAGAGGGCTACAAACTTCATTTTTCCAACCTTCCTCCATATACCATGGTGAGGCACTTCAATTCTCCCCCATTTCTCCTGGACCTGTTGGATCAGGAAGTCTCTTCTCTCCTTGCCCAAGGGGCAATAGAAGAGGTTCTCCAGGACCAAGCAGGAAGTCAGTCCTCACTTATGGGTGACGTCGGCGCCGACGGAGCCCTCGCGGAGCAATTTTCCCCAGCTTTCAAAGAAAGCCTTTGGGAATTGCAGCGCGCATGCGCGGTTGTCTTCCCGCCCGAGGGTGCCATCTTAGCCAGTCTTCTTTTTTCCGCGGAGCCCTACAGACGTCCCCGTCTTGTCCCCGCGAAAAAGTTGATTTTCTTCTTTATTTTATCCTTTTTTTCTTTCGGTTCGACGCCGATCGTTTTCCCCCCGGACTCGCGACGCCGGTCTCGAGTCCTCTTACTTTTTTCGGTTTTTCTGATTTAGTCAGCTTTCGTTTTCGTTTTCCCTGGCAGCCCGGTCCTTTGACCTCGCAGGGGCCCTTTTTCCCCCGATGGCTGCCAGTGGGTTTAAGCGGTGTGGTCGGTGTGACCGAAATATGTCACTAACCGACACACACGACTTTTGCCTCCGCTGCCTGGGCCCGGATCATGAGGAACTGATCTGTGGGCCCTGCAGCAAACTGTCCTCAAAGGCGTTGAGAAGTCGGCGGCATCAGCGTGAGAGAATCTTCGCTGACCCCAGCCGTACCCGGACCTCGTCGGAGGCCTCCGTGTCGAAAGGCTCCAGCTCGGACCGTCGCCGGAGCTCCTCCGACCGGGGTTCTCCCTCCGGGGACCATCGTCGGAAGGAAAAACCCGCGAGGGCGGCGTCGGTGGACGCTCCTGGTTCCGCGAGGGCCAGGTCGCATAGCCCCGACAGCCGCCCCGGGTCCTTGGAGAAGGAACACGTCCCGAAGCGACCTCGCCTGGAGTCGGAGATGCCTGCCCGGGTAAGTCCTGTGGTCCTTCTGGACTCGCCTCCGCGACAGCCGACGTCGGGCCCGACGCCATCGGGGCCCGAGTCGGGGGCTGCTGGGTCACCTGAGCTCGGACTCAGGTTGACGGCCTTGGAGAGCAGACTGTCTGCCTTCATGGACCAGCAGAGGGCACTGCTCGCTGGCTTCGCTGGCGTCGCTGCCCCCGACCGCCGGGACGTCGACGTCCAAGTCGACCCCGGAGACCGAGCCGATCCTCGAGTCGATGAGAACTCGAGTCGATCCTCGGTCGAGGTCGCCCTCGGCCTCCCGTTCGGGACCGAGGTCGCCGACGCCGACTCCCTCGGCGTTGGGGCGGCTGGCGCCGCACCCTGCCCGGGCCGACCCCACCGAGTCCTCGTCGGAGTCGGTCTGGGAGTCTGAGGAGGAAGAGTCACCTGATTCTTTCCGGACTCGGTGTGTCCCATCGGACTCACCGGAGTCCGAGCCTCGGAAGCAGTCCCCCCCGGAGGATGCCCGGTTCTCGGACTTCGTTAGGGATATGGCCAAGGCTTTGGCCTTCCCTGCGGATCCCGAGGAGGAGCCTCGAGCCGAAGAGCTCGACGCCCTCCAGTATGACTCTCCCGCGAGGGAACACTTTACTGTGCCGGTTCCTCCTATGCTGGAACGACTACTCTTCCGCATGTGGGAGAGTCCGGCCTCCTCGCCGGTCCTGAGCAAGCGGGTCGATTCTATCTATCGAGTCCGCAAGAGCCCTGGCTTTCAAAAGGCACAGCTGCCACACCATTCCATGGTAGTGGAATCGGCCATGCACCGTCTTAAGAGCCAGAAGATGCACTCCTCGGTGCCTCCTGGCAGGGAGGCCCGTAACCTGGAGATGGCCTTGGCAAGAAGTGCTTCCAGGGCTCTATGCTCGCATGTCGTGTCCAGACTTACCAGCTATACATGGGCATGTATCTCCGGGATCTGGCTAAAGAGCTAGCCGGATTCTCCGCTGGTCTCTCCGAGGAGCCCTTGCGGAGGTTCCTAGCCTTGTCCACTGGCATTCGGGAATGCTCAAAGTTCATGTCCCGAGCAGCCTATGATGGCTTTGAAGCCTCGGCTCGAGTGGCCGCAGCCGGCATCGGTGCCCGCCGACAGGCTTGGCTTCAGTCGTCAGACCTTGAGCCCTGGGTGCAGGACAAGTTGGTCGATGTCCCCTGCCGAGGCGAAAACCTCTTTGGCAAGCCCATGGCGGAAAAGGCTGCGCAAATTGAGACTGAGACTCTCACCAGGACCAGGCTTTCTAGGAAGACCTCCGCCCCTTCCCAGAAAAAGAAGGGCTCGGGGAAAAAGTCCTTTTACCCGAGGAAGGCGGCTGCCTACAAACAATACCCCCATTATCAGGCCCCTGCAGCTCCCCAACAGGGCCAGCAGGCCAAGGGACGGGGTAACGGGTCCCGTAGGCAGCAAGCCCCCAAGCCTGCACCACCAGCCCCTGCTCAGCAGGGTGGGGGCTTTTGACTCGCTAAGCATAGCCTCTCCCCCCCCGCTGGTTCCCTCCAGCACCGGAGGCCGGCTGGTTCACTTCACCCACAGGTGGTCCAGCATCACCGCAGATGCCTGGGTGCTTCAGGTCGTGCGAGAAGGCTATCTTCTCCACTTCCATCAGGTCCCTCCCTCCTATTTTCCGGGAGAACCTCCGCGCCCCCCTCTGCACAGGGAGTTGCTCGTTCAGGAGTTAGCAGGTCTTCTGCAGGAACAGGCGGTGGAACCGGTGCCACACCACCTGAGAGGTCAAGGCTTTTATTCAAGGTATTTTCTGATACCAAAGAGAACAGGGGGCCTCAGACCCATCCTGGACTTGCGCAACCTCAACAAGTTCCTTGTGCGGGAGAAGTTCAAAATGCTTACCCTTGGAATCCTTCTGCCCTACCTCCAGCAGGGAGATTGGCTATGCTCCTTGGATCTAAAGGATGCCTACACGCACATCCTCATCCACCCAAGCCACCGCCAATACCTACGGTTTGTGGTGGCCGGAAATCATTACCAGTACAGAGTACTGCCCTTTGGCCTGTCCTCCGCACCGCGAGTCTTCACAAAATGTCTCGCGGTCGTGGCGGCCCATCTCCGGCTTCACGGCCTCTATGTCTTTCCGTACCTCGACGACTGGCTCATCAGAGCAGCGTCCGCTCAGGAGGTCACCAACGCCACGTGCCGCACGGTGACTCTGCTGCAGCACTTGGGCTTTGTCATAAACTTCGCAAAGTCCACTTTGCTCCCCTCACAGGATCTCGAGTTCATCGGCGCAAGGCTGCACACTCCTCAGGCGCGAGCATTCCTACCGCTCGACAGGGCTCAACGGCTCATGGACCTAGCCGACCGCTTTCGCAGCCAGCCCCTGGTCTCCGCCAGGCGCTTCCTGAGACTGCTCGGCCATATGGCTTCCACCGTCCATGTGACCCCCAA
Organism: Ichthyophis bannanicus; assembly: GCA_033557465.1. NCBI lineage: Eukaryota > Metazoa > Chordata > Amphibia > Gymnophiona > Ichthyophiidae > Ichthyophis > Ichthyophis bannanicus. The sequence continues at coordinate 78,510,666 of CM066051.1, read as the reverse complement.
TGCCCGCCTGAATATGCGGTCTGCTCAATGGTGTCTCCGCCAGCAGTGGCGACAAGCCACGGGTGGCCTAGCAGACCTAGTGCGCGTTTCCGAGCCGCTGGTCTCGTCTCTCCGGTGGTGGCTCCGGCAGCCGAACCTGATATTCGGAATGCCTTTCCAGTCACCTCAGCCGACCCGGGTGCTGACCACCGATGCATCCCTCCTGGGCTGGGGAGCACATTGCCAAGAGGCACGTACTCAGGGCCTCTGGACCACGTGGGAGTCTGCTCAGCAGATCAACTTCCTGGAGCTCAGGGCGATCCGCCTGGCTCTCAAGGCCTTCTCCCACCTGACTTCCCAACAGTCCGTCCTTGTCCAGACGGACAATCAAGTTGCCATGTTCTACGTGAACAAGCAGGGGGCACGGGCTCCTTCCTCCTCTGCCGGGAGGCACAGAAGCTCTGCTCTTGGGCCGTCAGTCACGGCATTCTCCTCAAGGCAGTTTATCTCCCGGGCCAAGAAAATTGCCTTGCAGACAAACTCAGCAGGGTCCTCCAGCCGCACGAGTGGCGTCTGAATCCCTTGGTAGTTCAGAAGCTCTTCCTCAAGTGGGGTCTCCCCACGGTGGATCTCTTTGCCAGTCCTCACAACCGGCAGCTTCCTCGCTTCTGCTCTCGTCGGCCACACCCCCTTCGGGTGGCGGCGGACGCCTTTCTGATCTCGTGGTCGGGGAGCCTTCTGTACGCTTTCCCTCCCATCCCGCTGGTCTCTCGGACTCTTTTCAAGGTTCTCCGAGACAAAGCCTTCATGATCCTGGTGGCCCCTCGCTGGCCCAGGCAGCCGTGGTTTCCGCTCCTGCTGCAACTGGCGGTGGAGGATCCAATCCCTCTGGGGGTACAACCGGATCTCCTCACTCAGGATCAGGGGTCCCTCCTGCACGCCAACCTCAGGTCTCTCAACCTCATGGCCTGGCTGCTGAGAGGGTAGTCCTTGCTCCCCTTCTCCTGCCGGCGGAGGTGGAGGAGGTCGTCTTGGCTTCGCGACGGCCTTCTACCCGCAAATGCTACGCCCTTAAATGGCGTCGCTTTGCAGTCTGGTGTACCCAACAGTCTCAGGATCCCTTCTCCTGCCCGGTGTCGGTGATCTTGCAGTACTTGCTCCACCTCTCTAATCTGGGACTTAAGTCCAACTCCGTCAAAGTTCACCTCAGTGCTCTTTCAGCACATCATGTGCCGGTGGACGGCAGACCTCTCTCCAATGACCCTCTCGTAGCGAGGTTTCTCCGAGGTCTCCTTCTACTTAAACCACCTCTGCGCCCGCCAGCGCCTGACTGGGACCTGAATGTGGTTTTGCAGCGGATCACCTGTCCGCCTTTTGAACCTATGGCTACCTGTTCTCTCCGTTTTCTGTCTTGGAAAACACTGTTCTTGATAGCCCTCACTTCCGCTAGACGCGTGAGTGAATTGCAGGCCCTCGTGTCTGATCCCCCTTACACTAGGTTCTACAAGAATAGGGTAGTCCTACGGACTCACCCAAAATTTCTGCCTAAAGTGGTCTCCCCTTTTCACATCAATCAGGAGGTGGTACTTCCAACCTTCTTTCCCAGACCACACTCCAGCCGAGCTGAGACGGTCCTCCATACCCTGGACTGTAGAAGGGCATTGAACTTCTACCTTGACCGTACGCGGGAGCACCGTAAAGCTGCTCAGCTTTTTGTGTCTTTTGACCCCAATAAATTGGGGCTCCCGGTCTCCAAGTGTACTCTGTTCATCTGGGTTGCGGACTGTATCTCTTGGGCTTATGGGGCAGCCGGACTCTCCTTAGAAAGTCGAGTCACGGCTCATTGCGTTCGGGCAAAGGCCACGTCAGTGGCTTACCTCCGCTCTGTTCCGCTGGCAGACATCTGCCGGGCCGCTACTTGGTCTTCGAGCCAGACTTTTGCGGTCCATTACTGTCTCGAGAGGGAGTCCCGTAGGGACAGTGCTTTCGGACAGGCAGTCCTCCGTAATCTCTTTGAGGTCTGAGCAACTCCTACCCTCCATCCCGGATGTGGGCTACCGGTGGGTGATAATTCAGCGAAGATTCTATCCTTCTGTGCTGCTGAGCTAGAGGGAGCTCATTTTTGTGCTTAGGGTCTCCGGTAGCCTTGAGCTTGGGAGTCCCATAAGTGAGGACTGACTTCCTGCTTGGTCCTGGAGAAAGCGTAGTTACTCACCTGTAACAGGTGTTCTCCAGGAGCAGCAGGAATCAGTCCTCACTACCCTCCCTCCTCCCCTTGGAGTTGCAATCGTCTGCTTATGTTCTTTTTGCAAATTTTTATGCTGTCTTTTTTAGCTATGTCATCTGACTGGCTAAGATGGCACCCTCGGGCGGGAAGACGACCGCGCATGCGCGCTGCAATTCCCAAAGGCTTTCTTTGAAAGCTGGGGAAAATTGCTCCGCGAGGGCTCCGTCGGCGCCGACGTCACCCATAAGTGAGGACTGATTCCTGCTGCTCCTGGAGAACACCTGTTACAGGTGAGTAACTACGCTTTCCGCTTTATCCTTATCAGCTTCTACATATTCCCCCCCTGCACCCTTGAGTCTGACAATACCACTTTTGCCCTTCCTCTTCTCACTAATATATCTGAAAAATGTCTTATCCCCCCCATTTTATTGCATTGGCTATTTCCTCCTCCTTTTGAATCTTTGCCTTCTTGACTACTTTGCTAGCTTCTCTAAGTTTTTCCAAATACAGATGCCTGTCTTCCTCTCTCTGTGATCTCTTGTATTTCATGAAGGCCTCCCTCTTTTTCTTCACTTTCTCAGCTACTTCCTTCGAAAACCATAGCGGTCTCCTTTTACTTTTGCCTTTATTTACCATTTTAACAAAAAGGTTGGTTGCCCTTAAAATATCCCCTTTCAGTTTTGCCCACTGTTTTTCTACATCCCCCAGCTGTTCCCATCCCACTAACGAATCCCTGAGGTATTGGCCCATCTTCGCAAAGTTAGTCTTCCTAAAGTCTAAGATCCTCACCTTGGAATGGATTCTAACAGCCCTAGTCCTAATACTGAACCACACCATCTGGTGATCACTGGATGCAAAATGATCTCCCACTACAACATCAGAAACACTTTCACCATTGGTAAGCACCAAGTCCAGTATGGTCCCTTCACGTGTGGGGTCTGTTACCAATTGCCTGAATAGTTCTCCCTGTAGAGAATCCAGGATCTCCTTACTTCTAGATGATACTGCAGCAGGAATGTGCCAATCAACATCTGGCATATTGAAATCTCCTATCAGTAGCACTTCCCCTTTCCTAGCAATGCTGCGTATGTCTTCAATTAACTCTCTGTCCACCTCTTCCTCTTGTGAGGGAGGTCTGTATATCACACCAATGCAAATAGATTTCTGTTTCCCTCTTTCTAGTTTAACCCACAATGCCTCCTCTCTCCCTTTTAAGCTCTGTAATTCCAAAGCTTTAATAGTAGTTTTTACATATAGTGCCACTCCTCCTCCCCTTCCTCCCCTGTCCTTTCTGAATAAAGTATAACCAGGTATAGTTACATCCCAGTCATGGTTTTCTGTGAACCATGTTTCTGTAACTGCCACTAAATCCAAGTCAGCCACTCCCACCAAAGCTTCAACATCAGGGATCTTATTTCCCATGCTACGGGCATTTATACACACTGCTTTCCATTTGTTACCCCTGTTACCCATTTCCATAAAGGTATTTAATGTATCACTTACCTGGGGGCTTTCTCTTACCAGGGGGCTTTCTTCACCCATCCCCAACGAATCTAGTTTAAAACCCTCTTCAGTAGATTAGCCAGTCTACTACCGAAGATGCGTTGACCTTTCTTGGACAGATGGATGCCATCTCTGCTCTGCAACCCTTGGTCTAGGAAACCAAAATGCTCTCGATGACACCATCCACGCAGCCATGCATTCATCTCCAGGATGTGAGCCTCTCTGCCTTGGCCTTTACCCTCAACAGGGAGGATTGAAGAGAACACCACCTGTGCACCTAACTGCTTCACCCTCTGTCCCAGAGCCATGAAGTCACTTTTGATACGTTCCGAGGTATACCTGGCAGTATCATTTGTTCCAACATGGATTAGCAACATTGGGTAATAGTCAGTGGGCTTGATGAGTCTCTGCAAACTCTCCGTAACATCTTGGATTTTGGCACCAGGCAGACAGCATACCCCTCTGGACATCAAGTCTGGTCGGCAGATGGACGCCTCAGTACCCCTCAGAAGAGAGTCTCCAACCAGCACTACCCTTCGTTTCCTTCTGGTCACTGATTCTGCAACTTTGGGGTACTTGAACTCTGGTTCTTCCCTTTCCAGGGATGCTTTCACCTCCTCCACTTCCAGGGCTGCATAATGGTTCTTCATTTCAAGGGCTGGAGAAGTTGGATTGGTGATTTTGCAGGCCCTGGTGACTTGTGTCCAACTATCGACATTCTGTTGGCACCCATCTTCTGTGCTGGAGAGCTTGGTTGCTGCAAGAAGCATCTCATCAATGTACTTCTCACTGTCTTGAATGCTCCTCAGCCTCGCCACCTCCTCTCTGAGTTCCTCCACTTGTTTCCTCAGAGCTTCAGCATGCAGGCACCCTGCACATGGAACTGGTCCTTCAACTGGCATTAGAACCTCTGTCTGGACCGAGGCAGAAGCTGTAACGGGGGCAACAGCTTTAGCAATACGATTTTTCCCAGCCATTGTTCTGTTCGTGGAGCTTAGGTATCTGTTAAAGCAAAAGAGAGATTTACCAAGTACCAGCCAGGCAACAGGGCAGGGCACTGGAGCCTTTTATGCAGGCCTCAGCTGCACTCAGGAAATCAGGCCCACTAACTCCTGATTAGGTGTTAGCAGTTTCTAAACCTGAGGAGGTTACTAGAGTTCAGCAACCTACTGTGCTCAAGGAAAGTTCCCCCTCAAATCCTTACTGTTTGTTGATCTTTAGAGCCCTGGTTAGGAAAGCCTGAATCATCTCTACCCAGGGCACCTGGTCTCCACAGGAGGCTGGTCTACACATAAACCTCCTGGAATAAAGAGCAATCTATTTGAGTATTCCATGGCCACCTCAGCTAAAAGACAGTCCTAGTCCAGACGGACAATCAAGTAGCCATGTTCTATGTGAACAAGCAGGGCGGAACAGGCTCTCTGTCGTTATGCAACGAAGCTTTACGACTGTGGGCCTTCGCCAGAGAGTATCAAATTCAACTTCTAGTGGTATAGCTTCCAGGCATTCAAAACCTTTGGGCAGACAAACTCAGTCGAGTACTGCTGCCTCACGAGTGGTCACTCCACCTAGACCAGGTGGCAAAGATATTTCATCTCTGGGGCACTACAGACATAGACCTTTTTGCAAGTCCACTGAATGCCAAACTTCCCCAGTTCTGTTCCAGGATTCCGGCTCACAATTGTCAGGCAAGGGATGCCTTCCTCCTTCATTGGGCTCAGGACTTCCTTTATGCCTTCCCACCCATTCCCCCTCATCCCCAAAACACTCTTCAAGCTTCAGAGAGACAGGGGTCGTATGATTCTCATAGCGCCACGATGGCCATGCCAAGCGTGGTATCCGCTGCTTCTACATCTCTCTTAAGCTACACCTCTGGAGTTAGGGCATGCTCCAGGTCTCCTTTCCCAAGAGGATGGGACACTATGGCACCCGAGCCCCCAGTCCCTGCATCTCACAGCCTGGTTGCTGAAGGCTTAAACCTCCAGGATTTCAGCCTGTCCCAACAGGTAAAGGATATCCTTCATGCTTCTAGGAAACTTTCCACAAGAAGGTCTTATGCCTTCAAGTGGAAACGTTTTACTATATGGTGCTCCAAGAAGGGATTAAACCCCTTGTCATACCTTTAGAATCGATACTAGAGTATCTCCTTCACTTATCAAATTCTGGTCTAAAGACCAATTCGGTAAGAGTCCATCTTAGTGCAATTGCAGCTTCTTATAAGCCTCTGAATGGACAACCAATTTCCTCTCATCCACTCATATCCAGATTTATGAGAGGTCTTCTATTAACCAAACTTCCCATTAAGTCACCACCAGTGGCATGGGATCTAAATCTAGTTCTCGTGCAGCTCATGAAGCCGCCTTTTGAGCCTTTAGCCACTACAGCCCTTAGGTTTTTGACCTGGAAGGTCTTCTTCCTAATTGCAATCACCTCTGCACGTCGCATTAGTGAACTGCAAGCTTTAGTGGCTGATCCGCCTTATACTAGGTTTCACCATGATAAGGTTGTTCTTAGAACTCATCCACACTTTATGCCAAAGGTGGTTTCGCCTTTTCATTTAAATCAATTTATCTTCCTGTATTTTTTCCGAGGCTTCACACCTCTAATGCAGAAAGAAACTTTCATACTTTGGATTGTAAAAGAGCCTTAGCCTTTTACCTACAGAGAACACAGCAACATAGAAAGTCCTCGCAACTTTTTATAGCTTTTGACTCTAGTCATTTGGGACTTCCAGTCTCCAAAAGAACTTTATCTAAATGGATTGCCCAATGCATATCCGTTTCTTATGAGAGTAAGGGTCTTCCTCTTCTAGGCCATGTCACAGCTCATAACGTGAGAGCCATGGCGACTTCCATGGCTAATCTCCACTCTGTGTCTATCGATGACATTTGTCGAGCAGCCACCTGGGCTTCGGTACACACCTTCACAGCCCACTACTGCCTGGATAAAGCCTCCTGTCGGGATGCCTTCTTTGGCCAAGCTGTTCTTCAAAATCTCTTTCAGACCTAATTCAACTCCTACCCATCAACCCTGGTGGAATGCCAGAGATCCATGGGAGGAAAGATGCCTACCTTTCTAGGTGGCACCTTCTTGGGGCTATCTCTCTGGCATCTTCAGCTAGGGAGTCCCCATATGTGAAGACTACATTCCTGCTTGTTCCTGGAGATAGTGTAGTTACTCACCTGTAACAGGTGATCTCCGGGAACAGCAGGAATTCAGTCTTCACAACCCACCCACTTCCCCTAGGAGTTGTCTCTCTATCTCTTTGTCTCTTTCCTCTATCCTTTCATTCAGCTAAAAACTTTACTGAAGCGGGACAGTTGGGAAGGCAGGAAGGCAGCGCGCATGTGCTGAGGGATGCTCCCAAAAGCGTTCCTATTGGATGCTGGGGAGCGTTCCCGCGCAGGCTCTGTCGGTACCGACGATACCCATATGTGAAGACTAAATTCCTGCTGTTCCCAGAGATCACCTGTTACAGGTGAGTAACTACGCTATCTCTAGGAAGAAGCAGCAGGAGGCAGCTACCTTACTTATTTATGAGATCTTGCATGATCTTATGTTAAGGATGTGGAAAACACCTCTGACCACATCTCCTCATTCTCGAAGACTCGACACCATGTATCGAGTTCCTCTTTGGTCCTGGGTTTCAGAAGACTCAATTACCACACCATTCCATGGTTGTGGAATCAGTCATGAGACGGATGAAGAGTGCAAAAAGGCATGCATCTAATTCTCCAGGACGTGAGTGTAGGACTCTTGACGCCTTTGGGCGTCAATCCTGCCAGGCTTCCATGCTCTCTGCTAGGATCATATCCTATATCTTGTATATGGGAATGTTCCTTAAGGAAGTCACAGGAGACTTAGAGCTTATGAGCCCTCTCCTTCCTGATGATAAAAGGCAAGATTATCTTGCTCATGTTAAACATGCTCAGGATGTTTCCAAGTTTGTGAATCGTGCAGCCTTTGACTGCTTTGAATGCATAAGCAGAACCTCTGCTATTTCCATATGTGCACGTAGCTGACTTGGAAATCTGGGTACAGGACAAACTGGGGAATATACCTTGCACAGGAGAGAATCTCTTTGGCAAGAATTGGCAAGAAAAAGCTAATGAGATAGATGCTGACAATATCACTTTGGATAGATTGTCCAAATCTACAGCTGATCCTGCAAGGAAAAGATCCTCTAAGAAACCATTCTTCAGCAAGAAGAAAAAGTTTTATCCCTCCTATACCCAGCAGGGACATTGTTTAGGTCAGTCTGCCCAAAAGGGACAGCAGCAACAACCTAGGCAACAAAGGAAACCAAAAGCAGCTAAGCCTCAACCGGCTCAGCAGACTCAGCCTCCACAGGGGCTTTGACTCCTGTCTAGAGAATTTTGCCATGGTTTTGGACCCTAAACGGCCCAGAACCCTCCACCATCCCAGCAAGGTTATGTCATTTTGCCCCCAGATGGTGTCAGATAACAGCAGAAAATTGGACTCTGTCTATTGTACGAGAGGGGTACAAGCTTCATTTCTTCAGCATGCCCCCTCCTACAATAGTAAGACCGTTCAATTCTCAGACCTCTCTCAACGACCGGTTAGGTCAAGAAGTCACTATGCTTCTTGCTCAAGGAGCAATAGAAGAGGTGCCCATTCCCCAACGGGGTACAGGGTTTTACTCCCCCTATTTCCTTATTCCAAAGAAAATAGGAGGATACAGACCCATTCTAGACCTCAGAATTGAACAAATTCCTGTTCAGAGAGACGTTCAAAATGATTTCTCTAGGAACTCTGCTGCCATACCTTCGGAGTCAGGATTGGCTTTGTTCTCTAGATCTCAAGGATGCGTACACTCATGTTCTCTATCCATCCAACTCACCGAAAGTTTCTTTGATTCCTGTTTCAAGGAAAGCACTACCAATACAGGGTTCTTCCTTTTGGCCTGGCTTCTGCACCAAGGGTATTCACAAAATACATGGCTGTGGTAGCAGCATTTCTCCGCACTCTGGGAATATTCGTCTTGCCCTACTTAGACAATTGGCTCATTCGAGCCCCTTCAGAGCCAGAGGCCAGGGTTGCTCTGTCTCGCACAATGCGCATCCTTCAGTATTTGGGACTTCTCATAAGCTTCCCAAAGTCCAACCTTGCTCCCACTCAATCCCTAGAGTTTATAGGAGCTCTTCTGGATACCAGACAGACAAGGGCCTTCCTTCCACAGCCCCGCTGTCTTCGCATTGTACAGTTAGCTTCCCAAGCAGTGGTAAAACCTCACCTCACTGCTCGAGAAATGTTACAGTTGCTAGGCCACATGGCATCCACCGTGCATGTGGTTCCTTATGCCTCCATATGAGGGCAGCCCGGTGGACCTTATCCACTCAGTGGACTCAGGCGTCAGGTTGCCTGTCAGACAAAATAGCAAACTCAGATCGCCTTATTTTGTCCCTCCAATGGTGGCAGTCACCCAAAAACCTTTTGGTGGGGTTGCCTTTTCAGCAGCCCCCACCCCAAGCCACTCTAACAGACTACATTCCTGCTTGTTCCTGGAGATAGCATAGTTACTCACCTGTAACAGGTGATTTCCAGGAACAGCAGGAATTTAGTCTTCACAACCCACCCACCTCCCCTAGGAGTCGTATGTCTCTCTTTCCCTCTCTCTTTTGTCTCATCTTTAAACTCAACTGGAGAGGGACAGTTGTGAAAGGCAGGAAGGCAGCACGCAGGCACTGTGGGATGCTCCCAAAAGCGTTCCTATTGGATGCTGGGGAGCGTTCCCGCACAGGCTCCATCGGTACTGACGATACCCATATGTGAGGACTAAATTCCTGCTGTTCCCAGAGATCACCTGTTAAAGGTGAGTAACTATGCTTTCCTAGTTGATTAGATAACACTGTGTCAATTTTGGAAAGCCATGATTCCATTATACACAGGATATGTAGGCTGTTGTACTTAATGTAATCACTTCAGAAATCAACTAGCACAAACATTTGCAGATTCTCTTGGAGCTCCATGGAAATAAGTTTCAGTATATTAAAACTCAATAAAGAAAACGTATGGCTGCGAATGGACAAACATGGCTGCAAGCATTACCATTGTGCTTAGGAATACTCCTATAAAAAGAACAGGATTTAACCCCACATGAAATCATAACGGGGGGACATACCAGGGATTTTTCAGCAGCTTTCAATGGCAGTTGGAGTGGGTGGGGTGGAAGGATCTTACCCAGGGAAGATCCCTCAGAGATTGATGCTAAATTTGAGGAATTTTAGGGGCTGCTTCATACCTTTTTGGCACTATTGTGCTTTGCCATCTCAGAGTTGGGGCTGGAGCACAGACTCTCTGGTACTCTTGCTGAGCCCTATGGGTGTGAAATGCGTTTTGAGCTAAGAGTGCCTTCCAGTACCTGATAGGTCCTTTGGGTCACCTTTAGACAAAGGGTCCATATTAGAACAGGCTAGTAGTTTGTCGTTTAGTTTTGTGCATTTAGGGAAAAAGGGCTGAGCATGTCTGGTCTGGCTTGACCATCAGATAAAGACTGAAAGAGATCTTGCAGCGGTCAATGTGAGAAATCAGATGCATGCCTAGAAATGACTTTGATAAAGTTCTGGGCTAGAAGGGGCAGCTCTGTGTAGGCAGCCATTGGATGATGTCGCCAGAGATGTGGCTGAATTATCCTGGCTGTCAACAGAGAACTGGGATTCAGTCCTCACTTAATCTGGGAGTGTCTTGCTGCCGCCTCCCCCCCCCCCCCCAATGTGTCTGGATTATCATAGACCAGATCATTCTGCATGATGCAAGAGGGAAGCAGCAGAGCAAGCTTTGAACTGCATAGATGAATTGAGTAGTTCAAGGTAGTGGTCTGAGCATCAGGGAGGCAGAGGTTCAAATCTCCTGTCACTCTTGTGACTTTAAGCAAATGACTTAACCCTCCATTGTCTCAGGTACAAACTTAAATTGTATGTCCTCTGGGGATAGGTAAATACCTACTGTAACCGAATGTAACTTGCCAAGCTAAAAATGAAAATGAAAAGCCAAATCTGTAGGAATTGAATGATGGGCACTTTGAGACTGTATTATAAAGATGGTCACCAAAGTGGTTTGCAAAAGTAAATTTGATCAGCTACTTGCTTTTCTCCACTGTTTTTTCCTACATAGCCTTGTTGCCCTCCTCTGCAGCGAAGTCAGTCGGACAGTGGTGTGGACTTGAGTAGTGACTCTCAAGTCTCCTCTGCCAATTGCAGCCAGCGTAGCTCCCCTGATGGTGGCCTGAAGACTGAGCCTGGCAAACACATACCAGTGCTGAGTGCTGGCAGTTCTCGGGACTCTGAGCCTGAGAGGCCTAAAGAACAGCGAAGGTGCCTGCCACCAGCCAAAGACCCAAACTTCAGGGAGAGAAAGGTAAAGGGTGCACGCACCTGTGGCAACTTATTCCATTTTTCAAAAAAGGGTGAACATGCCAATTACACCACGGTTACAATACTGTTGCTTAGCACTGATTGCTGCTACTATTACTTTGTCGGCAGACCCAATCTCTGCTCCTACCACCGCCACTAACACAGACACTCTCTGTTCATGTCATTTTAATGTTTTTGTCTTTAAGACCTATGAAGTCTCCAGTGGTCCACAGAGGGAGCGCACACCTGGAGCTATTGGCACAGAACGGTCCCAGCGGGCCTTGAGCTGCAGCAAGGAGAATGAAAGCATCAGGCCAGATGTGGATTCTGCTCTGGAACCTGAGAGAGCACCACAACCTTTACCATTTAGCTTGGGAGATAAGGTGTGTTTACAGTGGTCCTTTTGACTTTTCACAAATTGCGCATCAGGTATGCGGAAGCACCACTATCAGATTGGTGGTTTTCTTTTTATGCTTATATTCAGGACTCAGGCTTGTGCCAGCCAACTACAGAAGACTCCCGACGGGAGCAAGAGGCTATGGCAATCTCTCTGTGCAAGCCCAGTCCTGGAGGGGTAAGTCCCCGTTTCCATGCAAACTGGGAGCTGCTAAAGAGAAAGCAAGGGCAACAACCAGATATAGGAAGTACAGGAGAGGAGGAGAGGGAAGATGGAGAGCAGGTGTGAAAACACAGTGGTTGTAATGGGAACTGGTGTAACAGAAAGCTAAGACCATTGAGAAGCTGGGAGTCAGAGGAGACCAAAATATGGTCATGGTCACTGCTTGACCTCTACATTTCCTTTTCTATCCCTTGTTTCTTTTACAGTTGGAGTCTGCTCAGACAGCCTGGAAGCTGACTTCTCACCCTGCTGCTTCAGAGACCCCTGTCTGCAGATCTATGGACCCAGACACCCTCCCTACCACCAGTGAGGCTACTGACACTGGCAGTGCATCCTTCCCTTTTGCAGGTACTCTGTCATGCTGTACCTGCTTCACAAGGCAATGGAAGTCCTCGCTAATCACTTCCCTCACTTTGTGTCCCACAGGGGAGAGAGAACATGGGCCACGCCTGTATCCAGAGCACTTCTACAACAGCCAGCCAGGACTGTCCCAGGTATCTGCTTTCATGGACTTGCAGTAGCGGCACACATGGGTGGCCATGCTGCTTCCCCCCCCCCCCCCCCGATTATTCATTTTGGAGGGGGGGAGATGGGCAGCGTCAGTATTTCCAAAAGCAACAGCAAAAAGCCACCACTTCCTTTGCGTCCCTCTAGTCCAGTCCCGGAACCATAGAGTTGTGAACCTCCACCAGCAGCTTTGGAGACTGAAAGATGTCATCGCTTTGATGTCACTGGTATATCTAGGCAAACACCGCCCTTTTCCACCAGTACTTTCAGTCTCCAAGCAGCTTGGAGGTTCTGAGCCCAGGGCTGGGCTCAGTGAGAACAAATAAGCAGAGCTTGGGTTTTTGAAATTTACTCCTTTTGGTTTATTTTCCCTGTTTGATTTGGTTACTTCGTTTTCTTTTATGTCAGATCTGCTGCTGCTGTAAGGGTTCCTGTGTCTGTGGACCTTTATTTTTTGTTTCTAAAGGATCAGGGAGTTCTTCCCCCTCCCTCTCTGCATTGCCCCAGGGTCTAAACGAGCACAGGGGAGACGGTGCTGATCCGTGGCCTCCCTGCTCCCGAACCCGCGTTGAAGGGGTGAGGAGCAGGTGGAAGGCGGGCAGTTGCAGCAGCAACGATGCAGGGGCTGAGAAGCCTGTGAAGGTTGTGCCCAGATCAATCAGCAGAGAGCCGCCGGAGCTGAAGCCGTTAAAAAGGCTGTGCTCCGGTGTCCTGTTGGCTCCTTTCCCTCACTCCCCTTCCCCCCCCGGGATCGGCGGCGGTGGTAAGTACCCACGCAGATCTGCTTTGGGGAGCTGGTTTAAACTGGGAGGGGAGGCTTCGCGGCGGCTCCTGGGGTTGCAGGGTGCTTGGGGCCTTGCCACAGGGGGTGAGAGAGTGTGCTTTTTTGAGCGGGAAGCTGGCAGCGGCCATTTTGAGGGCCGCGTTTTCAACGGCAGGATTTATTTGTTCTCCAGGACCAAGCAGGAAGTCAGTCCTCACTTATGGGTGACGTCGGCGCCGACGGAGCCCTCGCGGAGCAATTTTCCCCAGCTTTCAAAGAAAGCCTTTGGGAATTGCAGCGCGCATGCGCGGTCGACTTCCCGCCCGAGGGTGCCATCTTAGCCAGTCTTCATTTTTTCCGCGGAGCCCTACAGACGTCCCCGTCTTGTCCCCGCGAAAAAGTCGATTTTCTTCATTATTTTATTCTTTTTCCTTTCGGTTCGACGCCGATCGCTTTCCCGCCCGGACTCGCGACGCCGGTCTCGAGTCCGCTTACTTTTTTCGGTTTTTTCTGACTTAGTCAGCTTTCGTTTTCGGTTTCCCTGGCAGCCCGGTCCTTTGACCTCGCAGGGGCCCTTTTTCCCCCGATGGCTGCCAGTGGGTTTAAGCGGTGTGGTCGGTGTGACCGAAATATGTCACTAACCGACACACACGACTTTTGCCTCCGCTGCCTGGGCCCGGATCATGAGGAACTGATCTGTGGGCCCTGCAGCAAACTGTCCTCAAAGGCGTTGAGGAGTCGGCGGCATCAGCGTGAGAGAATCTTCGCTGACCCCAGCCGTACCCGGACCTCGTCGGAGGCCTCCGCGTCGAAAGGCTCCAGCTCGGACCGTCGCCGGAGCTCCTCCGACCGGGGTTCTCCCTCCGGGGACCATCGTCGGAAGGAAAAACCCGCGAGGGCGGCGTCGGTGGACGCTCCTGGTTCCGCGAGGGCCAGGTCGCATAGCCCCGACAGCCGCCCCGGGTCCTTGGAGAAGGAACACATCCCGAAGCGACCTCGCCTGGAGTCGGAGATGCCTGCCCGGGTAAGTCCTGTGGTCCTTCTGGACTCGCCTCCGCGACAGCCGACGTCGGGCCCGACGCCGTCGGGGCCCGAGTCGGGGGCTGCTGGGTCACCTGAGCTCGGACTCAGGTTGACGGCCTTGGAGAGCAGACTGTCTGCCTTCATGGACCAGCAGCGGGCACTGCTCGCTGGCCTCGCTGGCGCCGCTGCCCCGACCGCCGGGACGTCGACGTCCAAGTCGACCCCGGAGACCGAGCCGATCCTCGAGTCAATGAGAACTCGAGTCGATCCTCGGTCGAGGTCACCCTCGGCCTCCCGTTCGGGACCGAGGTCGCCGACGCCGACTCCCTCGACGTCGGGACGGCTGGCGCCGCACCCTGCCCGGGCCGACCCCACCGAGTCCTCGTCGGAGTCGGTCTGGGAGTCTGAGGAGGAAGAGTCACCTGATTCTTTCCGGACTCGGTGTGTCCCATCGGACTCACCGGGGTCCGAGCCTCGGAAGCAGTCCCCCCCGGAGGATGCCCGGTTCTCGGACTTCGTTAGGGATATGGCCAAGGCTTTGGCCTTCCCTGCGGATCCCGAGGAGGAGCCTCGAGCCGAAGAGCTCGACGCCCTCCAGTATGACTCTCCCGCGAGGGAGCACTTTACTGTGCCGGTTCCTCCTATGCTGGAACGACTACTCTTCCGCATGTGGGAGAGTCCGGCCTCCTCGCCGGTCCTGAGCAAGCGGGTCGATTCTATCTATCGGGTCCGCAAGAGCCCTGGCTTTCAGAAGGCACAGCTGCCACACCATTCCATGGTAGTGGAATCGGCCATGCATCGTCTTAAGAGCCAGAAGATGCACTCCTCGGTGCCTCCTGGAAGGGAGGCCCGTAACCTGGATGGCCTTGGCAAGAAGTGCTTCCAGGGCTCTATGCTCGCATGTCGTGTCCAGACTTACCAGCTCTACATGGGCATGTATCTCCGGGATCTGGCTAAAGAGCTAGCCGGATTCTCCGCTGGTCTCTCCGAGGAGCCCTTGCGGAGGTTCCTAGCCTTGTCCACGGGCATTCGGGAATGCTCAAAGTTCATGTCCCGAGCAGCCTATGATGGCTTTGAGGCCTCGGCTAGAGTGGCCGCAGCCGGCATCGGTGCCCGCCGACAGGCTTGGCTTCAGTCGTCGGACCTTGAGCCCTGGGTACAGGACAAGTTGGTCGATGTCCCCTGCCGAGGCGAAAACCTCTTTGGCAAGCCCATGGCGGAAAAGGCTGCACAAATTGAGACTGAGACTCTCACCAGGACCAGGCTTTCTAGGAAGACCTCCGCCCCTTCCCAGAAAAAGAAGGGCTCGGGAAAAAAGTCCTTTTACCCGAGGAAGGCGGCTGCCTACAAACAGTACCCCCATTATCAGGCCCCTGCAGCTCCCCAACAGGGCCAGCAGGCCAAGGGACGGGGTAACGGGTCCCGTAGGCAGCAAGCCCCCAAGCCTGCACCACCAGCCCCTGCTCAGCAGGGTGGGGGTTTTTGACTCGCTCAGCATAGCCTCTCCCCCCCCGCTGGTTCCTCCCAGCACCGGAGGCCGGCTGGTTCACTTCGCCCACAGGTGGTCCAGCATCACCGCAGATGCCTGGGTACTTCAGGTCGTGCGAGAAGGCTACCTTCTCCACTTCCATCAGGTCCCTCCCTCCTATTTTCCGGGAGAACCTTCGCGCCCCCCTCTGCACAGGGAGTTGCTCCTTCAGGAGTTAGCAGGTCTTCTGCAGGAACAGGCGGTGGAACCGGTGCCCCACCACCTGAGAGGTCAAGGCTTTTATTCAAGGTATTTTCTGATACCAAAGAGAACAGGGGGCCTCAGACCCATCCTGGACTTGCGCAACCTCAACAAGTTCCTTGTGCGGGAGAAGTTCAAAATGCTTACCCTTGGAATCCTTCTGCCCTACCTCCAGCAGGGAGATTGGCTATGCTCCTTGGATCTAAAGGATGCCTACACGCACTTCCTCATCCACCCAAGCCACCGCCAATACCTAAGGTTTGTGGTGGCAGGAAATCATTACCAGTACAGAGTACTGCCCTTTGGCCTATCCTCCGCACCGCGAGTCTTCACAAAATGTCTCGCGGTCGTGGCGGCCCATCTCCGGCTTCACGGCCTCTATGTCTTTCCGTACCTCGACGACTGGCTCATCAGAGCAGCGTCCGCTCAGGAGGTCACCAACGCCACGTGCCGCACGGTGACTCTGCTGCAGCACTTGGGCTTTGTCATAAACTTCGCAAAGTCCACTTTGCTCCCCTCACAGGATCTCGAGTTCATCGGCGCAAGGCTGCACACTCCTCGGGCACGAGCGTACCTACCGCTCGACAGGGCTCAACGGCTCATGGACCTAGCCGACCGCTTTCGCAGCCAGCCCCTGGTCTCCGCCAGGCGCTTCCTGAGACTGCTCGGCCATATGGCTTCCACCGTCCATGTGACCCCCAATGCCCGCCTGAACATGCGGTCTGCTCAATGGTGTCTCCGCCAGCAGTGGCGACAAGCCACAGGCGGCCTGGCAGACCTAGTGCGCGTCTCCGAGCCGCTGCTCTCGTCTCTCCGGTGGTGGCTCCGGCAGCCGAACCTGATATTCGGAATGCCTTTTCAGTCACCTCAGCCGACCCGGGTGCTGACCACCGATGCATCCCTCCTGGGCTGGGGAGCACATTGCCAAGAGGCACGTACTCAGGGCCTCTGGACCACGTGGGAGTCTGCTCAGCAGATCAACTTCCTGGAGCTCAGGGCGATCCGCCTAGCTCTCAAGGCCTTCTCCCACCTGACTTCCCAACAGTCCGTCCTTGTCCAGACGGACAATCAAGTTGCCATGTTCTATGTGAACAAGCAGGGGGGCACGGGCTCCTTCCTCCTCTGCCGGGAGGCACAGAAGCTCTGCTCTTGGGCCGTCAGTCGCGGCATTCTCCTCAAGGCAGTTTATCTCCCGGGCCAAGAAAATTGCCTTGCAGACAAACTCAGCAGGGTCCTCCAGCCGCACGAGTGGCGTCTGGATCCCTTGGTAGTTCAGAAGCTCTTCCTCAAGTGGGGTCTCCCCACGGTGGATCTCTTTGCCAGTCCTCACAACCGGCAGCTTCCTCGCTTCTGCTCTCGTCAGCCACACCCCCTTCGGGTTGCGGCGGACGCCTTTCTGATCTCGTGGTCGGGGAGCCTTCTGTACGCTTTCCCTCCCATCCCGCTGGTCTCTCGGACTCTTTTCAAGGTTCTCCGAGACAAAAGCCCTCATGATCCTGGTGGCCCCTCGCTGGCCCAGGCAGCCGTGGTTTCCGCTCCTGCTGCAACTGGCGGTGGAGGATCCAATCCCTCTGGGGGTACAACCGGATCTCCTCACTCAGGATCAGGGGTCCCTTCTGCACCCCAACCTCAGGTCTCTCAACCTCATGGCCTGGCTGCTGAGAGGGTAGTCCTTGCTCCCCTTCTCCTGCCGGCGGAGGTGGAGGAGGTCGTCTTAGCTTCGCGACGGCCTTCTACCCGCAAATGCTACGCCCTTAAATGGCGTCGCTTTGCAGTCTGGTGTACCCAACAGTCTCAGGATCCCTTCTCCTGCCCGGTGTCGGTGATCTTGCAGTACTTGCTGCACCTCTCTAATCTGGGACTTAAGTCCAACTCCGTCAAAGTTCACCTCAGTGCTCTTTCAGCACATCATGTGCCAGTGGACGGCAGACCTCTCTCCAATGACCCTCTCGTAGCGAGGTTTCTCCGAGGTCTCCTTCTACTTAAACCACCTCTGCGCCCGCCAGTGCCTGACTGGGACCTGAATGTGGTTTTGCAGCGGATCACCTGTCCGCCTTTTGAACCTATGGCTACCTGTTCTCTCCGTTTTCTGTCTTGGAAAACACTGTTCTTGATAGCCCTCACTTCCGCTAGACGCGTAAGTGAATTGCAGGCCCTCGTGTCTGATCCCCCTTACACTAGGTTCTACAAGAATAGGGTAGTCCTACGGACTCACCCAAAATTTCTGCCTAAAGTGGTCTCCCCTTTTCACATCAATCAGGAGGTGGTACTTCCAACCTTCTTTCCCAGACCACACTCCAGCCGAGCTGAAACGGTCCTCCATACCCTGGACTGTAGAAGGGCATTGAACTTCTACCTTGACCGTACGCGGGAGCACCGTAAAGCTGCTCAGCTTTTTGTGTCTTTTGACCCCAATAAATTGGGGCTCCCGGTCTCCAAGCGTACTCTGTCCATCTGGGTTGCGGACTGTATCTCTTGGGCTTATGGGGCAGCCGGACTCTCCTTAGAAAGTCGAGTCACGGCTCATTGCGTTCGGGCAAAGGCCACGTCAGTGGCTTACCTCCGCTCTGTTCCGCTGGCAGACATCTGCCGGGCCGCTACTTGGTCTTCGAGCCAGACTTTTGCGGTCCATTACTGCCTCGAGAGGGAGTCCCGTAGGGACAGTGCTTTCGGACAGGCAGTCCTCCGTAATCTCTTTGAGGTCTGAGCAACTCCTACCCTCCATCCTGGATGTGGGCTACCGGTGGGTGATAATTCAGCGAAGATTCTATCCTTCTGTGCTGCTGAGCTAGAGGGAGCTCATTTTTTGTGCTTAGGGTCTCCGGTAGCCTTGAGCTTGGGAGTCCCATAAGTGAGGACTGACTTCCTGCTTGGTCCTGGAGAAAGCGTAGTTACTCACCTGTAACAGGTGTTCTCCAGGAGCAGCAGGAATCAGTCCTCACTACCCTCCCTCCTCCCCTTGGAGTTGCAATCGTCTGCTTATGTTCTTTTTGCAAATTTTTATGCTGTCTTTTTTAGCTATGTCATCTGACTGGCTAAGATGGCACCCTCGGGCGGGAAGACGACCGCGCATGCGCGCTGCAATTCCCAAAGGCTTTCTTTGAAAGCTGGGGAAAATTGCTCCGCGAGGGCTCCGTCGGCGCCGACGTCACCCATAAGTGAGGACTGATTCCTGCTGCTCCTGGAGAACACCTGTTACAGGTGAGTAACTACGCTTTTCAGTAGGCCTTCAAGGGTTGTTAAAAAAAAAAAAAAAAAAGAGGGGCCTAGCTATGTTGGTTTACAAGAATTTCCTTCCGCTGTCCATAGCAGGTCCTATTAGGCATTAGTCGGTTGATATGGCAGGGTAATATTTGGGCTTAGCTGCTGTGATATAGCGCTATGATCCGCTGTACACATATTCAAGTCAAAAGGAATTATGGTGGTAGCTCTCTTGGACAGTTCTAAAAGGTGCTTGGGTGAGCGCCTTGGCCAGGCCCCAGGTGTGGAATGCTATGCCATACGCATTATGTTATGAGGGGTTTTATAGTTCTGTGGTTTCTTGAGGGACAATATTCCCGTTTAGTTTGGCTTTGTCTGATTTCTAAGGTTTGGCGGTAGATTTGTAATGTCTTCATTTTGGCTATATGTGGTTTCTTTTCCATCTCTAAAAGGCAGCTCAGCGGAGAGAGGTCGCTGAATAGGACTCTGGCCTTTGAGGCTATTTTGGCTCCCATTCCATTTATCAGAGGTTCTCCAGTACGGAGAGTATCTGCTAGTGTTCAGCGCCTGTCTTAATGGGGGCCAGAAGTGCGCAGCCAGGCTAGTTCTCTCGCAGCACTAGCAGCAGCTCAGATTCTGGAAGGCATACATCATATGCTGTGTTTGCGGGATGGCTTGCACGCTGCTTGGCATCAGCCTTGGAGCTCCATCGGCCTGTATTAGATTCCTTTGTCCAGTCCTGCAGAGCTCCGCAAAAGTTTCAGGCGGTTGCAGGAACGCTCCAGCGGCTGCTTCAACTTAAAGCGGTGGTGCCGGCAGCCCAATACGGTTGATACTCCCTCTACTTTGTGGTTCCAAAGAAGGAAGGCTCGTTTCGCCCAATTCTGAATTTTAAAAGGGTGAATCGGTGTCTGCCCAAAGAATTCTCCCGGAGCATTCCTTAAATCCCGAAAGAAACCATACTGACATACATGATAAGTTCGATCAGCTACTGGCAGGACACAATGCACTCTTGCATGCTATTTTGCTTCATTGGTCTAGAAGTGTAGTCTTTACCAGGTGGTATAATGGGAACTTCGCTGCAGGTTCTTGGCTTCTTCTTTGCTGACTCAATTGCCACTGCGGAATGGGAAAGCTGTATTTTCTAACACCAGGGGCTAGTTGACCTTAAAAAAAAAAAAAAAAAAAATTTGGAATGTCCAGCTTGGTGCAGGCAGACGGAATGGGGCGTACCTCTAGCGGGAAGGCTGTGGATTTCTATGCCTGTCATAGGGAGTTCTTTCTGCTGCATTGTGTTGGCGCGGAAATAGCTTCTCAACATCGGCTGAAGGAATTTTTGGTTAAGAGATGTCTTTGTGTAAAAAAAAAAAAAGTATTCAGCTGTCCTGAATTGGCCTGTTCTTGATTGACATTTTGAGACTAGGCAGGCGTAGGCCTCGGTACTACGTGGGTGGGTGCACACCTTGCACTTCCAGGAGGTGTGGACTCACTGTCTGGAAGAGAGCCCTAGCGATCTTCTTTAGCGCGCGATAGGAGAGTAGGTGGGGGCACTGCTCTGTCCTTACAGGCTCCCATTGGGGAAGTCTGGGGGGACGAGAGCATGCTTCCGGTGGTCGCAGTATTTACGGCAGTCTACTCGCCTGGAACAGGAAAGGATCAGGGAGTTGAAGTGACTAGAGTCTGTTTTGCTTTATGTGGCAAATGTGCATTATGGTGTGATTCGAGTGCTGGCGAATATAATTGGCTTCTTTGGGGTTCTCCCGGAGGTCTCTCTGGTGGGGGAATGGGGCGGCTGACGGTTTGTCCATGTCAAGGCTCAGTAAGCTCCCAGTTAGTAGTCTTTGTCTTGTCCTTTCCTCCGCTGGTAGCCTTTTGCTCCACTTGGAGGAGTTCAGAGTTGCAGGCGCTGTCTGGTAAGGAGCCGTATTTGTCCTTTTTCAGTCGCAAGGTAGTGTTGCGCACGATCCCAGCTTTTTGGGCAAAGGTGGTTTTGTTTTTTCACGTCTCAAGATGGTGTCTCTTCCGGGGTTTTCGGTTACATCTTTTGGACGTTCGACGGGTGCTTAAGAAGTATCTCTGTAGAACGGCGTCTTTCAGGAAGTCCGACAGGTTGTTTGTCGCCTTTGGAGGCCTGCGGAAGGGAGAGGCGGCGACGAAGCCCTCGTTTTCGCGGTGGCTAAAGGAGTCTATTGCATCGGCCTACCGGTAGAAGGGTAAGGTGGTTCCGGTTGGTTTGTGTGCGCATTCCACCAGGGTGCAGGCGGTGTCTTGGGCGGAGTTCCGTTTAGTGCTGGTCGAGGAGATTTGTAGGTTGTTGGGCGGCGACTTGGTACTCGCTGCATTCCTTTGCGCGGCACTTTCAGTTTGATGTGCAGGCGCGAGTGGATGGACGTTTTGGGTTCAGCAGTACTTCAGGCTGGGCTTCCAGGTCCCTCCCGTTGATATTCACTGCTCTGTTACATCCTCTATGGTTCCGGGACTGGACTAGAGGGACGCAAAGGAAGGGAAAATTAGACTTGCCTGCTAATTGTTGTTCCTTAAGGAACTCTAGTCCAGTCCCGGATCCCTCCCAGTATATTACGCGGCGTGCAGCCTGAAGTTTAAAAAAAAAAAAAAAAAGGAAAAGGACTACAGGAATCTGGACGACAGGGAGATGGATTGAGAGACAGGTTTTCGAAGAGAATTTGTCCTGTTCTGGAGGTACACGGGAAAGTCACCAGGTGACCCTTTTTTTGCGCAGCAGTGCCCTGTAGGCTCTGGAGTGTGGTTATTCCGTCTTTAGGAGCTAGACGTTTTTGGCTGAGTTACGGGGACGTATTGTTCCTGGGCAGTTTTAACTACTTCTGTTCCGTTATGCTTAATTCGGTAGCTACTTATTGGTTGCTCTGCTGAGTCTGCTTTGTCAATAGGTACTGGTGAAAAGGGGCGGTGTTTGCCTAGATATACCAGTGACATCAAAGCGATGACATCTTTCAGTCTCCAAAGCTGCTGGTGGAGGTTCACAACTCTTTGGTTCCGGGACTGGACTAGAGTTCCTTAAGGAACAACAATTAGCAGGTAAGTCTAATTTTCCCTTTTGGAAATACTGCCGCCTCCCTCTCCCGAGCCAGAATCGGCGGTGTCAGCGGGTGTGGGGGGACCAGCAAGGCCAAGGTTTCTGTCTAGGGCCGGCTCTGCTTGAGGACACAGGACATTGCATGGTCTGTCCTAAGAGCTT
Source organism: Ichthyophis bannanicus (assembly GCA_033557465.1). Classification (NCBI taxonomy): domain Eukaryota; kingdom Metazoa; phylum Chordata; class Amphibia; order Gymnophiona; family Ichthyophiidae; genus Ichthyophis; species Ichthyophis bannanicus. The sequence goes on along the minus strand of CM066051.1, from coordinate 78,488,525 downwards.
AGGAAAAATAGGAGACTTTGCTCTGAACAGCAGATGATGGAAATGTTGTACACAGTGGCTCCCTGGAAGATCCACATGGGGAACTGAGAATAGCTGGAGGTATAGATCAGTATTCTGCATGCTGTGTTTGAGAGTGGGGTACAGCAGTTATTTCCAACTCATCCTGCTAGACTAGTCCATACTAGTGGGTTATCTCCCCTGCCAGTAGATGATGGAGACAGGGGAAACACAAGAAGATGCAGTGACATCACCATTCCAATTCATTCTGCTAGACCAGTCCAGACAATCGGGGTTATGCCCCCCCTGCCAGCAGATGTTGGAGACAGAAAAAAACTGCACCAGAAGCTGATTGGCTAGGATCCGGTGCTCATATAGGTCTACCCCTAGGGGTCACCCTCAGTATTTTCTCTGTTTCAGCAGATGATGGTGCTTTTCTAATTCTTGCTTGTTAGTTTCACTCCTTCCACCCTATTGCCTGGAAGTTGCAGGGCACACAAGAAGTGTTCCCCTGCATTGCCCAGCCTCACTGATCCTCAGCTGTAGGAGCTCCTGGTTGTGGAATCATTCGAGCTCCTACTACCCCCCGGGGATCTCTTCACTGGCTCCAGACCAGGAGGGCCTGATAGGCCAGACGCATGGGGTTGCCCTCACCAGCTCTCCAGCTTTGTGCTTTCTTTTTGTGGTTCCCCTGCTCGACTTGCAAATAGTGAGTACTTAAGCTTGCTGACTGTACTCCTGGGCGCCCCCCCCCCCCCCCCCGTCCTCCCACCTATCGTTGCGATCCTGCTTGGGGCAATTTTTTGAGCCGCTAAATTTGCGGCTCTGGAGGACCAGGGGCATAAGGAGAGCGTTCCGACCACCACGGGGACATTTTTAGAAGCAAAATACGCCGTAGCGGCGCCCCATTGCCACACTGCCATTTTTGCAGCGATTGCGCAATAGTCGCAATCGCCGGGTCACAACAGGCTTGTCTTCAAGCGCGGCTGCCTCTGACTCTGGGGCACTTCTTCCACCCATATTTCGCCGGTCTGCCTCCAGATCGTTGCTGTTTTTCGGCAGATTCTTTCACTCCACGTTTTTTCAACGCGCCGTTTTTGCAGGCTTTTTTAACGGCGGCCATTTTGTTTTTTCCTTCCTCGTGGCTGGCTGCATCGGTCATCTTGAGCTGCAGTTTTTTCTTTACAGATATCTTCACAATGCCATCCTCCTCTCAACGCTGTATCGGTTGCAGCAAAAAAGCTAAAGATCTCATGGATAGGTTCTGTGAGACCTGTTCTGCCCACACAGGCGAGTCTTCAGCTGCATCGGCTCCTCCTGCCTTGTCAGTTGCAGCTGCCAGTCCGCACTCAACTCATGCAGCGGAGGGGCTTACTGAACCTCCCCTTTTGCTTCTGCAGACTACTAATACGGCATCTCTAGCAGGAGTAGAGCCTCTGCCATCCTCCGATGCTCAATTTTTATCACTTTTTAAGCAGGCATGGTCCCTCTGGCACTCAGAGCTTTCTACGTCCGGAGCAGCAACACAAGTTTTGCCTTCCAGCATGGCTAGCGCGCACTTGCCTTCCCGTAAGCGCTCCCATGGTGAGTTGCTTTCTAAATCTAATACCTGGGCCCCCAAGGACATCTGGTGGGGTTTGGAGACATCTCAAGTTGGACCAGAAGACGATATATCTTTGGGGGATTCGGATAGTGAGGATGGGGAATACTCCCCCTCAGTTGTCTCTGCTGACAGCCAGGGAGATGCCCAAGATCTCCGTCTTTTCCATAAGGATGCGTTACCGGTGCTCATTGCCTACATCGGGGAAGCTTTATGCCTGTCGGATACTCCTGCGTCTCAAGAGAGTCAACCTCAATCGGATCCCATCTTAAAGGGTATCCAAAAGCCCGCAAAAGCTTTTCCTTTTCCAGCAGAGCTGCAATAGATGGTATCATAAGAATGGGAGGCGCCAGATGCAGCCTTGCACACGGCACGCCGTCTTGGCCAGTTTTTTCTTGGTCTCCCTCAAATCGCGATAAATGGCTCGCTTATCCCAAGGTGGATGCGCTGGTGACCAGTGTCACCAAGCATACAACCAATCCCGGTAGAGGGAGGTGCAGCTTTCCGAGACCAACAAGATAGGAAAGTTGAGAATCTTCTCAAGACGGCCTTTTCTGCCTTGATGTTAGCGCTCCAAGCCACTGTCTGTGGTGGCCTCGGAGCTTGGGCCTTGCTGTGCGGGCTTCAAAGTTTGCCAGAAGACCCGGCCCTGGTTCACCTTGAGTCTGTCATGGCTTACTTAGCCGATGCCTTTTATGATTTGCTCAGGCTTTCGGCTTGTTCTGTAGCATCGGTCACTGTGGCCCGATGATGGCTCTGGCTATGTCAGTGGTCTGCAGATGTCGCCTCCAAAATGCGGCTGTCTAAGCTGCCCTTTAAGGGTAGGCTGCTCTTTGGGGGATGATCTGGACAAGTTGGTTAAGGATCTTTGGGAAGTGAAGCCCAAACGTCTCCCGGAGGACAAACCAAGGTCCTCCGCTCGCCGATCATCCCGTCCTTATAAATCTACTTTTCGGCGGACATTTCGATTCCGAGATAATCGCCGCTGTCGCTCAAATAGGCCAGCGCCTTCTACCTCTTCCAACCAGTTTGGCCAGAGGACACAGTCCTTTCAGGGAGCCCGAAAGAACAATGACTCCTACTCTGCCTCAAACAACTTCTCAGGAGCCATGCGCCCATCCTGCTGACAGGATATGTCGCCCACCCGAGATACCGCCCCCGGTCGGTGGCTGTCTTTCTCTTTTTTTTCTCGGCAGTGGGCGCTCATCACGTCAGATCATTGGGTCCTTCAAGTGGTCACTCAAGGTTACGTCCTCGAGACTTTTCGGCCCATTCGGGAAGCCATTCTTGTCTCGCCAGCAGGAGTGCCTCAAAAGCGAGAAATCATCCTCGCCACACTCCAACGCCGCCTTCTCCTGTGGGCAGTTTGTCCCATCCCATAGGGAGGAGTGGTCTAGTGGTTAGGACAAGGTACTTCAGGCCGGAGGGTTGGGAGTTCAAGTCCCACCTGGGGACAGCAATCTCAGGCCGGAGGGACTGGGATTTCTAGTCCTATAGGCACTTCTTGTGGTCTTGGGCAAGCCACTTAACCCTCCATTGCCCATGTTCCCTGTAAGTATTAGTGTATGTGTCTCATATCCCCTTGTGTTAAATGTATCCCCCAATTGACCGCTTTGACTCGGTGAAAAGCGGGAGCTAAATAAATAAATAAATAAATCCCTTCCACCGAGCGTGGGACAGGCTGCTATTCCATCTATTTCGTTGTTCCCAAGAAGGACGGTTCCTTCAGGCCGATCCTTGATCTCGAGGGCGTCAACTGGTCTCTCCACTTTCCTCGCTTCCGCATGGAAACCTTACGCTTGGTTATCCAAGCGGTCCGCAAGGGGGAGTTCTTGGCTTCATTGGATCTAGCGGAGGCATATTTCCACATTCCTATTCGCGCCGACCATCAGCACTACCTGCGCTTTGCCATTATAGGGAGTCATTTCCAATTTTGTGCCTTGCCGTTCGGCCTGGCCACATTACCACGCACCTTCTCCAAGGACACGGTGATGGTGGCAGCGGCCTTGCGCAAGCAAGGAATCAGAGTACATCCATACCTGGACGATTGGCTTATGCGAGCGGATTCGTTCTCCGACACCTGCTGAACAGTAAGCCATGTAGTGTCTTTCTTGGAGAGCCTCGGCTGGATTCTCAATCAAGCCAAAAGCTCCTTGCAACTTACTCAATGCTTGGAATTCCTCAGAGCTCGCTTCGATAACGCTCGGGGCAAGGTGTTCCTGACTGAAGAATGATTCCGCAAGCTGTTGGTCCAGATTCGCACCTTTCTGTCTCAGCCCTGTCCACGTGCGTGGGACTATCTCCATGTGCTGGGGTCCATGGCGGCCACCATAGAAGTGGTGCCGTGGGCCCGAGCACATATGCGCAGACTGCAACGAGCCTTGCTTGCCCGATGGTCTCCGGTGTCGGAAGACTACACTGCTACCAGAACCGACCTGCGGTGGTGGCTTCTGCCATCTCTCCTAGTCAAGGGAGTTTCTCCAGGACCAAGCAGGAAGTCAGTCCTCACATATGGGTGACGTCGGCGCCGACGGAGCCCTCGCGGAGCAATTTCCCCAGCTTTCAAAGAAAGCCTTTGGGAATTGCAGCGCGCATGCGCGGTCCCCTTCCCGCCCAAGGGTGCCATCTTGCTCAATCTTCTGTTTTCCGCGGAGCCCTACAGACGCTGTTTGTGATCGCCGCTGAAAAAGTTGATTTTTATTCTTTTTTCTTGTCTCGGTTCGACACCGGATCCTTTTCCCGCCTGGACTCGATACTCCGCTATCGAGTCCTTTCATGATTTTTTTGATTTTTGTCCTTCGTGACTGGCGTTCGTGCCATTTTTTTCCTTTTCCTGGCAGCCCTGTCTTTTGACCTCGCAGGGGCCCTTTTTCCCCCGATGGCTGCCAGCGGGTTTAAAAAGTGTGTTCGGTGTAAGAAACTTATGTCTCTTACCGACACACACGACTGCTGCCTCCGCTGCCTTGGACGCAATCACGACCCGATGATCTGTGGTCCATGTAGCAAAATGTCCTCTAAAGCGTTGAGTCGGCAGCAACAAAGGGAAAAAATCTTCTCTGACTCCGCGTCCGGCGGGCCCGGATCTCGTCAGAGGCTTTGACGTCCCGGGACTCCGGTCCTGAGCATCGTCGGAGTTCCTCTGAGCGGGGGTCTCCTGCCCGGGAGCATCATCGGAAGAAGAAACCCGCGAGGGCGGCGTCGGTGGACGCTCCTGGTTCCTCGAGGGCCAGATCACATAGCCCCGATAGCCGTCCCGGGTCCTCGGAGTCGGAGAGGCCTTCCAAACATCCTTGTCTCGAGTTGGAGTCTCCTGAACACGTGAGTACTGTAGTCCTCGTGGACTCACCTCCGAAGGAGCCGACGTCGGGCCCGAGTCGGGGGCTGCTGGGTCTCCTGAGCTCAGGTTGACGGCCTTGGAGAGCAGTTTGGCTGCCTTCATGGACCAGCAGCGGGCATTGATCGCTGGCCTTGCTGGTGCTTCTGCCCCGACCGCCGGGATGTCGACGTCCAAGTCGACCCCGGAGACCGAGCCGATCCTCGAGTCCATGCGGGCTCGAGTTGATCCTCGGTCGCGGTCTCCCTCGGCCTCCCGTACGGGACCGAGGTTGTCGGGGCGGAAGGCAACGATGCCCGCCCGACCGGAGCCGCTCGATTCCTCCTCCGAGGAATCGGCCTGGGAAACTGAGGACGAAGAGTCCCCTGGTACTTTTCGGACTCGGTGTGTCCCATCGGACTCGCCCGAGTCCGAACCTCGGAGAAGATCCCCCCCGGAGGACACACGGTTCTCGGACTTCGTGCGGGATATGGCCACAGCCTTGGCATTCCCTGCAGATCCCGATGAGGAGCCTCGAGCCGAAGAGCTCGATGCTCTCCAGTATGACTCTCCCCCGAAGGAGGCCTTTACTGTACCGGTTCCTCCGATGCTGGAGCGACTTCTCTTCCGCATGTGGGAGAGCCCGGCGTCGTCGCCGGTGTTGAGCAAGTGGGTCGATTCCATTTATCGAGTCCGCAAGAGCCCCGGGTTCCAGAAGGCACAACTACCGCACCATTCCATGGTGGTGGAATCGGCCATGCATCGACTCAAGAGTCAGAAGATGCACTCCTCGGTGCCTCCCGGCCGGGAGGCCCAGAACCTGGATGCCCTCGGTAGGAAGTGCTTCCAGGGCTCTATGCTTGCTTGTCGGGTCCAGACTTACCAGCTCTATATGGGCATGCATCTCCGAGACCTGGCAAAAGAAATTGCCAGGTTCTCTGCTGGTCTCTCCGAGGAACCTTTGCAGATGTTCCAGGCCCTATCCACAGGTATTCGTGAGTGCTTCAAATTTATCTCTCGAGCAGCCTACGATGGCTTCGAAGCATCGGCTCGAGTAGCCGGAGCCGGCATCGGTGCCCGCTGACAGGCTTGGCTTCAGTCATCCGACCTCGAGCCATGGGTGCAGGACAAGTTGGTCGATGTCCCCTGCAAAGGTGAAAACCTTTTTGGCAAGCCCATGGCTGAAAAGGCTGCAGAACTCTAGACCGAGACTCTGACCAGGACTAGGCTGTCCAAGAAAACCTCTGCCCCTTCTCATAAAAAGAAGGGCTCGGGGAAAAAGCCCTTTTACCCAAGGAAGGCAGCTGCCTATAAACACTATCCTCACTTTCAGGCCCCAGTAGCTCCCCCACAGGGTCAGCAGGCCAAGGGACGGGGTAATGGGTCCCGTAGGCAGCAAGCCCACAACACTGGCCCCTGCTCAGCAGGGTGGGGGATTTTGACTCCATCAGCATAGCCTCTTCCCCTCCGCTAGTTTCTCTCAGCACAGGAGGCCGGCTGGTCCACTTTGCACAAAGATGGTCAGCAATCACTTCAGATACCTGGGTGCTTCATATAGTTCAAAAAGGCTATCTTCTTCACTTTCACCAGGTACCTCTCTCCTACTTTCCAGGGGAGCCTCCCAGACTCCCTCTGCACAGGGACTTACTCCTTCAGGAGTTAGCAGGTCTTCTTCAGGAACAGGCTGTGGAACCGGTGCCCCACCACCTGAGAGGTCAAGGCTTTTATTCCAGGTATTTCCTGATACCAAAACGTACAGGAGGCTTCAGACCCATCTTGGACTTGCGAAACCTCAAGTTCCTGACAAGGGAAAAGTTCAAGATGCTCACCCTTGGAATCCTGATGCCCTACCTCCAGCAGGGAGACTGGCTATGCTCCTTAGATCTAAAGGATGCCTATACTCACATCCTTATTCATCCAGACCACAGACAATATCTCCGGTTTTTTGTGGGAGGAAATCATTACCAGTACAGAGTCCTGCCCTTTGGCCTGTCCTCCGCCCCCAGGGTGTTCACCAAATGCCTAGCAGTGGTGGCGGCCTATCTAAGGCTTCAAGGCCTCTTTGTATTTCCATACCTGGACGACTGGCTCATAAGGGGCCAGTCTTCCCAAGAGGCCAATCAAGCCACTCTTCGCACTGTATCTCTACTCCAGCACTTGGGATTTGTCATAAATTTCGCAAAGTCCGCTTTGCTCCCCTCTCAGGATCTCAAATTCATCGGTGCAAGGTTGAACACACTTCAGGCAAAGGCCTTCCTGCCTCTGGACAGGGCACACAGGCTCATAAATCTAGCCAGCCGCTTTCGCAGCGATTCCCTGGTCTCTGCCAGGCAATTTTTGAGACTGCTTGGCCATATGGCTTCCACGGTCCATGTAACCCCCAATGCCCGCCTGAACATACGCCCTGCTCAGTGGTTCCTTCACACTCAATGGCATCAAGCAATGGGGAACCTGGCGGACTCAGTACAGGTCTCCAACCTGCTGGTCTCTTCTCTTCAGTGGTGGATTCATCTGCCAAACCTGGTGCTGGGAGTGGATTTTCAATCTTCTCCGCCTTCTCAGGTGCTGACAACCGATGCTTCTCTCCTGGGTTGGGGAGCACATTGCCAAGGGACATGTACTCAAGGCCTCTGGACTCCTTGGGAGTCTGCTCAGCAGATAAACTTCCTGGAGCTCAGAGCCATCCGCCTGGCTCTGAGAGCCTTCTCCCACCTCACTTCTCACCAGTCTGTGCTGGTCCAGATGGACAATCAAGTTGCAGTGTTCTACGTGAACAAGCAAGAAGGCACAGGCTCCTTCGTTCTCTGTCAGGAGGCACGAAGACTGTGCTCTTGGGCCGTTCTTCACGGCATCCTCCTCAAAGCGGTCTATCTCCCAGGTCAAGAAAATTACCTGGCAGACAGGCTGAGCAAGATCCTCCAACTTCACGAGTGGAGATTGGATCCGTTGGTGGTTCAGCAGATCTTTCTCAAGTGGGGCCTTCTCACTATAGATCTCTTTGCCAGTCACCTGAACCACTCAAAACACTAATACCCTATTCCCGGTAAAACCAATCAAATAAATAACTAACCCGGAAAATATTAGCACCGGTGAGATTAAGCAAATAATATTTTGTTGGAAGAGCCAACTCAGTCAAGGGGAAGAAAACCCCATACCGCCGTGGCAAATTCCTTTTTAATAAATATTTCTTTTTTAGAAAAAAAATTTTTCTTCACTTTTAAAAGAATCAGTGAGCACTTAACTGAAGTAACAGTCCTTCTTCATCCAGAGAGCAATGTAGCAGATGACGTGGCACGTTTCGGGGCCGATCATAGTGTGTGCCCCTGCTTCAGATCCAAGACTTCGCTCAATGAACTTGCATTGCATGATAGTGCCTCAAGAAGCCGGTTTTTTACCGTAGGAAAGTTCAACGGAACACTCTCCTGCGCTTCGATAGTTTCCACCCACCCTCCTTAAAACGTGGATTACCCTTTGGCCAGTTCCTTCGTCTTCGAAGGAACTGTACTCAGTTTGCAGACTTTAAGCGTCATGCCGCTGATTTAAGTTCTCGTTTATTAGCTAGGGGATATCCCTCTTATATAGTTAATCAGGCTTACAAGCGCGCTTGTCACGTTCATAGGGAATGGCTATTACAGGGTTCTTCCCTTTCTAATTCGTCAGATGACGTTACGGCTGTGTTTCCCTATATGAGAGGCTCTTCCAAAATTGTAGGTATTTTGCATCGTTATTGGCCTATTTTGGAGTTGCACTCCTGTTTTCGTAAACGTCTACGGATAGCATATTCTAGGCAGTCTAATTTACGGGACATGTTAGTTCATAATGCACCGGTTTTAGATCGCCCAATGAAGTTTCATGAAAATGCGGGGCATTTCCCTTGTGGTGGTTGCGCCTATTGTCATAATACCATCTCAGGCCCGTCCTGGCAGGACGATCACACTCATAACATTCATCATGCCCGATGGCACACTAACTGTGCCACATCTTATGTGGTCTACCTTCTGGTCTGTCCATGCGACCTATATTATATTGGCCGCACCACCAGACCTTTTAAAGTTCGCCTAGGAGAACATGCATCTAGACTTCGTACGGAGACTTTATCAGCGCCTATAGTGGAACACTGCCTTTCTAAGGCTCATTCCTTTGAATCGCTCACCTGGAGAATTTTGGACTTTATACCACCTGATCCACGTGGAGGCAATCGAGTGCAAATCCTACAACATCGGGAGCAAAGATGGATTTATCGTTTGAACTCTGTCTCCCCTCATGGTCTCAACGCACAACTGGACTGGTACACTATCATTTAATTCTCATTGTTGTTATGATGGCCAAGCTCAGATACAGGGGGAGGTCTTCAAATGGTGACTTTCCCCCTTTTAATTCTGATTGGCTGCTTTGGTTGACGTCCCTTACAGCTGGGCGTTGGAGGGCGTGGTTACGTGACGTCTGCCGTGATAAAAAACCGGCTTCTTGAGGCACTATCATGCAATGCAAGTTCATTGAGCGAAGTCTTGGATCTGAAGCAGGGGCACACACTATGATCGGCCCCGAAACGTGCCACGTCATCTGCTATCTGCTACATTGCTCTCTGGATGAAGAAGGACTGTTACTTCAGTTAAGTGCTCACTGATTCTTTTAAAAGTGAAGAAAAAATTTTTTTCTAAAAAAGAAATATTTATTAAAAAGGAATTTGCCACGGCGGTATGGAGTTTTCTTCCCCTTGACTGAGTTGGCTCTTCCAACAAAAAATTATTTGCATAATCTCACCGGTGCTAATATTTTCCGGGTTAGTTATTTATTAGTCACCTGAACCGGCAGCTTCCCAGATTCTGCTCTTGACAACCGCATCCTCTGAGTAGCGGTGGATGCTTTTCTGATTCCATGGTCCACAGGCCTCTTGTATGCCTTTCCTCTCATGCCACTGGTGTCTCGGACACTCTTCAAGGTTCTCAGAGACAAAGCCTCGATGATCCTAGTGGCTCCCTGATGGCCGAGACAACCTTGGTTCCCGCTTCTAATGCAGCTGGCGGTGGACACTCCTCTTCCTCTGGGGTTTCAACCCGATCTCCTGACACAGGATCAGGGTTCTCTCCTACACCCCAACCTCCGGTCCCTTCATCTGATGGCCTGGCTGCTGAAAGGGTAGTCCTTGCTCCCCTCCTGCTGCCTCGGGAGGTGGAAGAGGTCATCTTGGCCTCGAGGCAGCCTTCCACCCGGAAGTCCTACGCTCTTAAGTGGCGTCGGTTCTCCGTTTGGTGTGCTCAGCAGTCTGAGAATCCCTTCTCCTGCTTGGTGGCAGTGGTCTTGCAATATTTGCTTTACCTCTCCAATCTGGGCCTTAAGTCCAACTCTGTTCGAGTCCACCTCAGTGCTCTCTCTGCGCATCACGCACAAGTGGATGGCAGGCCTCTTTCCAACCACCCTTTGGCTCGCTTTCTCCGAGGCCTCATTCTCCTTAAGCCTCCTTTGCGGCCTCCAGCCCCTGAATGGGATCTGAATGTGGTCTTGCAGCGGATTACCTGTCCGCCTTTTGAGCCTATGGCTACCTGCCCTCTTTGTTTTCTTTCCTGGAAAACTTTGTTTTTGGTAGCCCTTACTTCTGCTAGACGCGTTAGTGAACTGCAGGCCCTAGTGTCTGATCCCCTTACACTAGGTTCTACAAGAATAGGGTAGTCTTGCGGACTCACCCTAAGTTTCTTCCAAAGGTGGTTTCTCCGTTTCATATCAACCAGGAGATAGTTCTCCCCACCTTCTTTCCCAGGCCCCACTCCAGCCGAGCTGAGATGGTCCTGCATACCCTGGACTGTAGGAGGGCCTTATCCTTCTACCTTGACCGTACGCGGGAGCATAGAAGGGCTGTTCAGCTCTTCGTTTCTTTTGACCCCAATAAGTTGGGGCTACCTGTCTCCAAGCGTACTTTGTCCATTTGGGTTGCTGACTGTATCGCTTGGGCTTATGGGGCAGCCGGCCTCTCGTTGGAGGGTCGAGTCACGGCTCATCGTGTTAGGGCGAAGGCTGCGTCAGTGGCTCATCTCCGCTCTGTTCCGTTGGCAGACATCTGCCGGGCCGCTACTTGGTCTTCAAGCCAGACTTTTGCGGCCCATTACTGCCTGGAGAGGGAGTCCTGCAGGGACAGTGCTTTCGGTCAGGCAGTTCTCCATAATCTCTTTGAGGTTTAGGCAACTCCTACTCTCCGACCCAGGTGTTGGGCTACCGGTCGGGGGCGTATTTCAGAGAAGATTCCTTCCTTCTGTGCTACTGAGCTAGAGGGAGCTCATTTTTCCGCTTGGGGTCTCCGGTAGCCTTAAGCTGGGGAGTCCCATATGTGAGGACTGACTTCCTGCTTGGTCCTGGAGAAAGAGTAGTTACTCACCTGTAACAGGTGTTCTCCAGGAGCAGCAGGAATCAGTCCTCACAACCCTCCCTCCTCCCCTTGGAGTTGCAGTCATCTCATTTTGGGTTTTTTTACTAATTTTTTTGCTGTCTTTTAGCTATGTCATCAGTCTGAGCAAGATGGCACCCTTGGGCGGGAAGGGGACCGCGCATGCACGCTGCAATTCCCAAAGGCTTTCTTTGAAAGCTGGGGAAATTGCTCCGCGAGGGCTCCGTCGGCGCCGACGTCATCCATATGTGAGGACTGATTCCTGCTGCTCCTGGAGAACACCTGTTACAGGTGAGTAACTACTCTTTCTCTAGAGCCACCCCACTGGGTTTTAGTGACAATCGATGCAAGCCTTTCCGGTTGGGGAGCGCATTGTCTCGATCGTACGTCTCAAGGGGTTTGGTCACCTCGCGTAGCGTGCTGATCCATCAACAGATTGCAAACTCGAGCTGTTCGCCTAGCCGTAATGCGGTTTCTGCCTCTACTCCATTACCAAGCGGTTTGAATGCTCTCTGACAATGCGATGACAGTGTCCTACCTCAACCGCCAGCGCGGGACAAAGAGTCTCAAAGTAGCCAAGGAAATGATTCTCCTCTTCCATTGGGCAGAAGGACATCTTCAAGCTCTCTCCGCACAACATATCGCGGGAACATCCAATGTGATGGCGGATTTCCTCAGCCCGACATGCCCTTGATCCAGGAGAGTGGGAACTTGCGCCCTGGGCGTTCCAACAGATAGTGCACGAGTGGGGTCAGCAGGAAACAAAATTTGTTGTAGAATCTCTATGGATTGAAATTCCATGTAAAAAGGGGAAGGCGATGGCAGTGGGGGTGTACTATCGACCGCCTGGCCAGAATGAACAAATGGATGAAGAAATGCTCAAAGAAATCAAGGAAGCTAACAAAAGTTACAGCACAGTAATAATGGGTGATTTCAATTACCCCGGTATCGACTGGGTCAGTGTCACGGCAGGACATGCTAGGGAGATAAAGTTCCTAGATGACATAAATGACTGCTTCTTGGAGCAGGTCATGAACCGACCAGAGAGGAAGCCATATTAGACCTAGTCCTTAGTGGAACACCAGATCTAGTGCAAGAGATAAGGGTGTTGGGGCCACTTGGCAATAGTGATCATAGCATGATCGCCTTTGATTTAATTAGTGGAGGAGGGATAGCAAGGAAATCCACAGTACTACCTTTTAACTTTTGAAAGGGAGACTATGATAAAATGAGGAAAATAGTTAAGAAAAAACTAAAATGAGCAATTGCAAAGGTTAAAGACTTACATCAAGCTTGGGTGTTGTTGAAAAATACTATCTTGGAAGCCCAGACCCGCTGTATTCCACACTTTAAGAAAAGTGGAAGGAAGTCCAAAAAAACTGCCAGCATGGTTTAAAGGTGAGGTCAGAGAGGCTGTTGCCAAAAAAGCATTTTTCAGGAAATGGAAAAAAGAGCCAAACGACGAAACCTGGAAACAGCACAAGCACTGGCAAGTTTAAATGCAAGGCATTGATAAGGCAGGCAAAGGGAGAATTTGAGAAGAAGCTTGCTGCGGAAGCAAAAATGCGAAATAAAGACTTTTTCAAGTAGATTCATAGCAAAAAAAACCCTGTGAGTCAGTTGGTCCATTAGATGATAGAGGGGTTAAAGGGGCACTAAGAGGGGACAAGGAGCTAGCGGAGAGACTGAATGAATTCTTTGCTTCAGTCTTTACTGAGGGAAGATGTAGGGATGTTACCCATGACTGAAGTGGTATTTAAAGGTGCGGAAGAATTGAAGGAAATATCGATACATCAGGAAGAGGTATTACAACTATTAGATAAACTGAAGAGTAGCAAATCACTTGGGCCGGATGGTATACATCCAAGGGTGTTGAAAGAACTGAAATATGAGATTGCAGACCTGCTATTAGTAATCCGTGAACTTTCATTAAAATCATCTGTAATACCTCTGGTCGGTTCTTGAACCAGCTGCTCCAAGAAGCAGTCATTTATTTCATCTATAAACTTTATCTCCCTAGCATGTCCTGCTGTGACACTGACCCAGTCAATAGCGGGGTAATTGAAATCACCCCTTAATCTCCAGGAACAAGCAGGAATGTAGTCCTCAGATTTGGGTGTCATCGGTACCAACAGAGCCTGCACGGGAATGCTCCCCAGCGTCCAATAGGAACGCTTTTGGGAGCATCCCTCAGCACATGTGCGCTTCCTTCCTGCCTTTCCAACTGTCCCTCTACAGTTCTTCATTTTCTGCGGAGCTGACAGGACACATACCCTGTCACCACTGTTCCCTCTAAGCTGTGCGCGTGTGCGCGCGCACACATCTCACCGAGCGAGCGTACATACTTTACAACAGAGCGCACAAAAATTACGGTTCTGATTCTGATAGAAAACAACACAGACGTCTTAAAATTTAAAAGTTGTTGTGTATTTACGGTTTTCACAAGTTCTACAATATTTTCTAGTGCAATCAATGTGGTGTACATACTGTATTCTGATGTGTAGTCAAATTTTAAAGTATTTAACTCCGAGTGTCGTTATGCGGCGCACAAAAATTTAACCTTCCTTCAAAAGCTGCACAGCTGATATTTTATGCGCACACAGCCTACAGAACATTAGAGGGAACATTGCCTGTCACCGCAGAAAATTTCTTCTTTAAACTTGCTTTCTTGTGGTCGTGTCTGCCTCCGCACGACACCTACCGGTACCGCCGGTTCTTTTTTCTTTAAAAAAAAAAAAATATATATATATATATATACTTTCTGAACTGTTTCTCTTCAGAAACATTTTCTTTTTGGTGCTAGGCGCCATTTTGGGCATTAGGCCCCATTTTCCTAGAATATGGAAAAACCAACTAGTGGTTTAAAAAACAAAACAAAAAAAAACCCTTGTATTTCCTTCAAGCATGGAGAAACTAGCTAGGGGTTTCAAAAAATGCTCAAAGTTTGGTGGTACCATTTCCGTCACCAACACCCATGACTGGTATCTCAAATGTTTAGGCCCTGACCATTCTCCATCTGAGTGTGTCTCTTGTATGAGGATGACTAAAAGAGGAAGACAGAACAGGGCTGCAAAGCTTGGATCTCCAGGAACAAGCAGGAATGAGTCTTCACACGTGGGAGACGTCGCCGACGGAGCCCGCACGGGAATGCTCACCAGCATCCAATCAGAAAGCCTTTGGGAGCATACCCCGCGCCTGCGCGGTGGCTTCCCGCCCTTCCTACTGCCTCTCCCCAGTTTTTCGTTTTCCGCGGAGCAGGCAGGACGTCCCTCCTGCCACCACAGAAATTTTTTCCTTTTTCTGTAGTCGCGGCTTTCCCGCCGACGGTGGCACCTCCGTGCCCCCCCCCCCCTTTTTTCTTTCTTTTAATTATTTTTCATTTAATTTTCGTCGCCCCCTCCGGGCGCTGAGGACCGGGGCATGGAGCCTTCTTCCCCCCAGCCTCACGGCGGGGACTCAATTTTCCACGTGGACTCCAATGCCCGGTGCCTCTCCTGTGTGGGGCCTAACCCCTCTTTCCCGGATTCCCCGGGCTACAGTGTCGGAAGAAGACCCTCCCTCTTTCGGGTATCCCTCGACGATGTCTTCGCGCCCAGGGCGCGGTCGTCGGGTTGTTCTTCTCTCCAGGATCAGATAACCACACAACAGTCTGTTAAGACTAGCCGAGTCTTGAGGGACAAGTCTCATGCGCGGCATGGCGACTGCTCCGGCCAACCCCTCAAGTCCTCCTTGGCTGATATACCCCGGCGGGAGTCCTCGGGCTCCAAAGCATTTACGGGGTTTCGGGATGTTCCTGAGGTTCGCTCCTCACAGAACATTCCCGAGCCATGCCCGAGGGAGGTACCTGCTTCGAGCGGTGCCGATTCCCCGCCGTCGGCGTTGAGTGTTCCACTCTTCGCCAGGGATCGTCAGCCGGTTTCCTCGGCGCCTTCGGGGCCGATCGGTACGACCGGGTCTGACCTCCCTACATCCAAGCCATGCTCGGGCGTGGTAGCCGCTCTGGGCGGTACTGAGCCCCCGGCGTCGGTGTCGAGCGCTCCGCTCCTCACCAAGGATCGTCGGCTACTGTCCTCGGCGCCTCCGGGGCCGATCGACTCGGTCCAGCCTGGCGTTCCTCCATCCCTGCCATGCGCGTGGGCGGTACCCGCTTCGGGCAGTGCCGACCCGTCTGTGTCGAGCGTTCCGCTCCTCACCGGGGATTGGCGGCTGCGGTCCTCGGCGCCTCCGGGGCCGACCGATTCGCGCCGGTATGGCGTTCCTACAGAGGTGGTATCCGCCTTGGGCGGTGCCGACCCGTCAGCGTTGAGTGACCCGCTCCCCACCAGGGATCGCCAGCCGCTGCCCTCAGCACCTCGGGGGCCGATCGACTCGACACTGTCTGACGGCCCTACGTTCAGGTCCTGCGCGGGGGTAGTTCCCGCTTCGAGCGCGCGGGCATCGGTGGTTCCGCCCCGCGCCGGGGATGGTCATCTGGCCTCCCTCCCCTCGGGGCTGCTCGCTTCGACCCGGGTCGCCGGTTTCCCTGCCCTGCGCAAGGGTGGTACCGGGTTCGAGCGGCGCCGCTCCGCCGGCGACGGCAGGGGCGTCGAGCACGAGGGGCCGCCATCGACCTTCCCCGGGGACCTCGGGGTATGTCGGCCATCGCTCGGGCGACTCCCCGGCATCGACGCGGCCGTCGAGGGCCCCGCCCTTTCCTAGAGAAGGGGCCTCGGGGTCTTCGACCGCTTCGACCCCCCCCCCCGCAGGGACTCGTCGTCGGGTGACCGGGGTCCCCTCGGGGATGGGCCGTATGCCCCGGAAGGATTTCTCTCCGGGTCGGACGGGTTCGAGAGGGAGCCCGGCTTCGGGCAGTGCCCGCCGATCGACATCGGCGCCGGCGTCAGATGACCCCCTCTCCACCGAGCTCCGCCCTCGGGGTCCCATGATGCTCGCGGCACCGATCGGCGCAATTCCGATCCGCGCTCTCCACCACCGGCGCGGCCGCCTCCGCCAGGGCCCTCTAGAAGGGAGTCGATCTCCTCGCTCGGTTTGATGCCCAGCCTGGAGTCGGTATCCAGCCTTGAAAGCCTGGACACTACACGTCTCGGGATCGGTCCCTGTCCCCTCCCGCGACGCAGAGTGGAGACCATTGGCCCCTGCCCTCTGGCGGCCGCGGAACCGCTTCGGTCGCCGGGAGCAGCGCCACCCCCGGGTTCGGGGCCGAGGCCGATTCCTGCAGCGCCGTCGGTGCCATCGACCCCTTTGATGCCTAGTTTGGAATCGATCCCAGGAGCCGACGACGCCATGGGGACTGCCCCGATCCGGGTCGGTTGGTCCCCTCCTCTGCCCAGCGGGCTTTGGCCCGAGCTGCCTCTGTGTGCCCTGGCAGCCTCCCCCGCCATAACTCCTCCGGCAGAGCCACCTTTTCAGGATTTCCTCCTTGACATGGCGGACTTGCTGGCCATCCCTACCCCGGACCCGAGCCCGGGCCCTGCGGAACAGGCAGTCGTGATGCTTCCTCTGCATCCCTCCCTGCAGGATCTCCTACGGGGGGCTTGGCGGTCGCCTTTGAGGGTTCCGGCACCGTCGACTGCGATGCAGGCTCTATACCGGGTGCCTCCGTCCCCGGGTTTTCGGCAGCACCAGCTTCCACTGGTCCATTGTGGTGGAATCGGCGCTGAGGAAGGCCGGAAGCAAGGAGAAGCATGCTTCTCGCCCCCCAGGCCGCGCCTCAAAGACGCTAGATACTCTAGGACGTCAAGCCTTCCAGACGTCTATGCTTACCGCCAGAATTATTTCATATATCTTTTATATGAGCCTGTCGCTCTGGGAGGTCACCGAGAGGTTGTCTCTGTTATCCCCCTTCGTATCTGCGACCAAGGCCTTTGAATATTCCCTGCTTCTTTATCACTGCAGGAATGTCTCCGGGTTCCTTTCTCGTGCTTCGCTGGACTCCTTCCAGTCGGTCAGCAGAACCTCTGCTGTTGCCATTAGAGCACGCCATACAGCATGGTTGCAGGCGTCCGAGTTGTGTAGACGGGCACAGCACAACCTGGGTAATTCTCCCTGCGACGGAGATCACCTCTTCAATAGCGAAGCCTTGCGTCAAGTCGCACAGTGCTTCGCTAACCTTCCCAGGGTTAGCAGCCAGCCTAGGGCCCAGCCCCCCAGCGGTGGTAAACGCCTCTCCAGACCCCCCTTCCCTAGGAAGAGGAAATATCAGCCCTCCACCCACCCTCCAGGCGCGCCCAAGACAGGGACCTTTCACCCCGGGTTGATGCCCCCTGGCCCGCGCCAGGACTCTCATACTAAGCATTTTTAGGCTCAGGTGGGCGGCTGCCTGCACTTAACCCTCTTATCGGAAGTTTAAAAATTGAGCTCTGCTCTGGGGCTCGTCCGGTTGACAAATGGTTCGGAGGCTTATCTAGGGGTTCAGGTATTCTTCCGTTGGAAGGGAGACCACCTCTATTCCGTGATAGCTATGGCCAACGGCCAACTTAATTACCCTTCGGTACGTCTCCGAACCCTTCTCAGCCGGTATCCCCCTGCTGATTGCTTCCGTACCGGCCAGCCGCTATAGTCCCCCAATGCTTGCTAGGACTATACCCTCCTGTCCCCCATCTGTGCGGGGGGCGAGTTTTCTGCGTGCAGGTCCTGGGGACACATATAGGGCCTCCAGCCCCTGTGGCGTTCTACCGGACTGAGGCTATCCTCTGTCCCCCACGCTACCGCACTGTTGGTTCGCCGATCTGCCCTTGTCCTCCGAAATAGATCCTTCTACTGACGGATCTTGCTGCCACCTTCCCAGGTAGACGTTCTGTGGATCAATGGCAGATCCGCCTTACCAGGGTGATGCTCAAGGAGGTAGGCCCCTCGGCATACCTGCGTTAGTACCGGAGTGGGCTCCCTCATGCCCACCGGCTTAGATATACTAGATATCACCTGCGCGATAGGCGCATATTGGGGGGATGCCCACAGTACCTGTGTTTTACCGCCTATTTCCCTATGGCCGGTACTCACGCCCCCTTCCCCCCCCCCCCCCCGGGGTCCGGCCAGTCCGCCTGCCTATTCCTCGATCGGGCCGCGGACTGGTGGTACTCTACCGCTGTGAAGTCTACAGCTCCCTTTTCAGTTAGGTGGTCCTCCCGGGGGTTTGGACCCTTGTCTCCCTATCTCTCGCTAGGGTAGCCTGTGTACTCCTTCTGCTCCGGGGTACACCCCTACTTCTCTCCGGAATGGGCTCTCTGGTTCGGCCAGTCTTCTACTGTTAGTCCTCTGAGTTCTGGACTCTACTCCTAAGGGAGTGCTCAGCTTTGCACTAAGCCTCCTGGAAGACCTGCCGTCCTTCCCCTGACCCAGCTGACGCCTGGATCTCCTAGCCTTCCGGATTTGGACCTTCCTCCTCGCTGCGGCGAAGTTTCCGTGAAGGCTTCGCTACTGCGTCTACGGTGCCTTCATCACAGGTCTGCTTCCGGCAACCCAGTAGGTAAGCTCTATGGGGTTCCACACCATTAATTCATTAACACTTAATGGCCGGTAAGCTCTATATGGTACTAGGTCATTTACTCATTAAATGCTTACTGACACTATTTATGCATCCCTCTGACTACTCTTCCTGTAGCCTGGGTTTTTTTTTGCTGTATCTTTATGATACCTGTTCTGCACTCTAAAGACTTCCCTCTGTAGTCTGTAGATTCGCTGTTCCTCTATTCAACTCCTGCCCTCCATCCCTCAGGGGATGCCGGGGATTCAGGCTGGGCAAATGCCATCCCATCCTGGGCTGCGCTTATGGCATCTCCCCGGGCATCCTCAGCTTGGGAGTCCCCACGTGTGAAGACTCATTCCTGCTTGTTCCTGGAGATAGCACAGTTACTTACCTGTAACAGGTGATCTCCGGAACAGCAGGAATTAGTCTTCACAACCCGCCCACCTCCCCTAGGAGTTGTATCTCTTTTTTCTCTATTCCTTCCTCTCCTCTCCTTCTGGCTCAGCTTTGAAACTCAACTGGGGAGAGGCAGTAGGAAGGGCGGGAAGCCACTGCGCAGGCGCGGGGTATGCTCCCAAAGGCTTTCTGATTGGATGCTGGGGAGCATTCCCGTGTGGGCTCCGTCGGCGACGTCTCCCACGTATGAAGACTAATTCCTGCTGTTCCGGAGATCACCTGTTACAGGTAAGTAACTGTGCTTACTCTTTTCTTTGGATGCCAGGTCCATTGCATCGACGTCTTCAAGAGCCTCGTCTTCCTCTCATGGATCTCAGGTAACTAAACATAAGAGCCAGTCCTCAAAGGGTAGCTCTCCTTCAAAGCATCGAGAGGCCATTGGCATTGCCCTTGAGGAAACTACACTGGCAAAACAGCCCCGGTGGGGGAGGCTTCGGCCTCCAAAGCATCAACAGGGTTCCAGGATGTTCTCGAGGCCTCAACCTCGGCAGAACTACTGGTGCCATGCTCAGGGGCTCCGGGCACTTTTCCTGGTACCGATACCCAGGCATCGGCAGCGTCGATAGACCAGAGATTCCTCGCTATCGAACGCAGTCTTGCAGCTCTCCTTACAGCTGTGGTACTGTTGACACCGGGGGTTCAACGGACACCGGTACAGATACTGGTTCCAGCACCGACAGCACTGGTGGGAATTCTTCCCATGTCTACTTTTTCTGGCATCGACAGATCGGCACCGGACCAACTCGATACCAAGAGTGTGCTTTGCATGAACATCGGGTTCGGAGATACTTAGAATCCTCCGATTCTGATGACTGATATTCTCCAGGACCAAGCAGGAAGTCAGTCCTCACTTATGGGTGACGTCGGCGCCGACGGAGCCCTCGCGGAGCAATTTTCCCCAGCTTTCAAAGAAAGCCTTTGGGAATTGCAGCGCGCATGCGCGGTCGTCTTCCCGCCCGAAGGTGCCATCTTAGCCAGTCTTCTTTTTTCCGCGGAGCCCTGCAGACGTCCCCGTCTTGTCCCCGCGAAAAAGTTGATTTTCCTCTTTCTTTTATACTTTTTTCTTTCGGTTCGACGCCGATCGTTTTCCCGCCCGGACTCGCGACGCCGGTCTCGAGTCCTCTAGCGTTTTTTCGGTTTTTCTGACTTAGTCAGCTTTCATTTTCGTTTTCCCTGGCAGCCCGGTCCTTTGACCTCGCAGGGGCCCTTTTTCCCCCGATGGCTGCCAGTGGCTTTAAGCGGTGTGGTCGGTGTGACCGAAATATGTCACTAACCGACACACACGACTTTTGCCTCCGCTGCTTGGGCCCGGATCATGAGGAACTGATCTGTGGGCCCTGCAGCAAACTGTCCTCGAAGGCGTTGAGAAGTCGGCGGCATCAGCGCGAGAGAATCTTCGCTGACCCCAGCCGTACACGGACCTCGTCGGAGGCCTCCGTGTCAAAGGGCTCCAGCTCGGACCGTCGCCGGAGCTCCTCCGACCGGGGTTCTCCCTCCGGGGACCATCGTCGGAAGGAAAAACCCGCGAGGGCGGCGTCGGTGGACGCTCCTGGCTCCGCGAGGGCCAGGTCGCATAGCCCCGACAGCCGCCCCGGGTCCTTGGAGAAGGAACATCTCCCGAAGCGACCTCGCCTGGAGTCGGAGATGCCTGCCCGGGTAAGTCCTGTAGTCCTTCTGGACTCGCCTCCGCGACAGCCGACGTCGGGCCCGACGCCGTCGGGGCCCGAGTCGGGGGCTGCTGGGTCACCTGAGCTCGGACTCAGGTTGACGGCCTTGGAGAGCAGACTGTCTGCCTTCATGGACCAGCAGCGGGCACTGCTCGCTGGCCTCGCTGGCGCCGCTGCCCCGACCGCCGGGACGTCGACGTCCAAGTCGACCCCGGAGACCGAGCCGATCCTCGAGTCAATGAGAACTCGAGTCGATCCTCGGTCGAGGTCACCCTCGGCCTCCCGTTCGGGACCGAGGTCGCCGACGCCGACTCCCTCGACGTCGGGGCGGCTGGCGCCGCACCCTGCCCGGGCCGACCCCACCGAGTCCTCGTCGGAGTCGGTCTGGGAGTCTGAGGAGGAAGAGTCACCTGATTCTTTCCGGACTCGGTGTGTCCCATCGGACTCACCGGGGTCCGAGCCTCGGAAGCAGTCCCCCCCGGAGGATGCCCGGTTCTCGGACTTCGTTAGGGATATGGCCAAGGCTTTGGCCTTCCCTGCGGATCCCGAGGAGGAGCCTCGAGCCGAAGAGCTCGACGCCCTCCAGTATGACTCTCCCGCGAGGGAGCACTTTACTGTGCCGGTTCCTCCTATGCTGGAACGACTACTCTTCCGCATGTGGGAGAGTCCGGCCTCCTCGCCGGTCCTGAGCAAGCGGGTCGATTCTATCTATCGGGTCCGCAAGAGCCCTGGCTTTCAGAAGGCACAGCTGCCACACCATTCCATGGTAGTGGAATCGGCCATGCATCGTCTTAAGAGCCAGAAGATGCACTCCTCGGTGCCTCCTGGAAGGGAGGCCCGTAACCTGGATGGCCTTGGCAAGAAGTGCTTCCAGGGCTCTATGCTCGCATGTCGTGTCCAGACTTACCAGCTCTACATGGGCATGTATCTCCGGGATCTGGCTAAAGAGCTAGCCGGATTTTCCGCTGGTCTCTCCGAGGAGCCCTTGCGGAGGTTCCTAGCCTTGTCCACGGGCATTCGGGAATGCTCAAAGTTCATGTCCCGAGCAGCCTATGATGGCTTTGAGGCCTCGGCTAGAGTGGCCGCAGCCGGCATCGGTGCCCGCCGACAGGCTTGGCTTCAGTCGTCGGACCTTGAGCCCTGGGTACAGGACAAGTTGGTCGATGTCCCCTGCCGAGGCGAAAACCTCTTTGGCAAGCCCATGGCGGAAAAGGCTGCACAAATTGAGACTGAGACTCTCACCAGGACCAGGCTTTCTAGGAAGACCTCCGCCCCTTCCCAGAAAAAGAAGGGCTCGGGAAAAAAGTCCTTTTACCCGAGGAAGGCGGCTGCCTACAAACAGTACCCCCATTATCAGGCCCCTGCAGCTCCCCAACAGGGCCAGCAGGCCAAGGGACGGGGTAACGGGTCCCGTAGGCAGCAAGCCCCCAAGCCTGCACCACCAGCCCCTGCTCAGCAGGGAGGGGGTTTTTGACTCGCTCAGCATAGCCTCTCCCCCCCCCGCTGGTCCCTCCCAGCACCGGAGGCCGGCTGGTTCACTTCGCCCACAGGTGGTCCAGCATCACCGCAGATGCCTGGGTGCTTCAGGTCGTGCGAGAGGGCTACCTTCTCCACTTCCATCAGGTCCCTCCCTCCTATTTTCCGGGAGAACCTTCGCGCCCCCCTCTGCACAGGGAGTTGCTCCTTCAGGAGTTAGCAGGTCTTCGGCAGGAACAGGCGGTGGAACCGGTGCCCCACCACCTGAGAGGTCAAGGCTTTTATTCAAGGTATTTTCTGATACCAAAGAGAACAGGGGGCCTCAGACCCATCCTGGACTTGCGCAACCTCAACAAGTTCCTTGTGCGGGAGAAGTTCAAAATGCTTACCCTTGGAATCCTTCTGCCCTACCTCCAGCAGGGAGATTGGCTATGCTCCTTGGATCTAAAGGATGCCTACACGCACATCCTCATCCACCCAAGCCACCGCCAATACCTAAGGTTTGTGGTGGCAGGAAATCATTACCAGTACAGAGTACTGCCCTTTGGCCTATCCTCCGCACCGCGAGTCTTCACAAAATGTCTCGCGGTCGTGGCGGCCCATCTCCGGCTTCACGGCCTCTGTCTTTCCGTACCTCGACGACTGGCTCATCAGAGCAGCGTCCGCTCAGGAGGTCACCAACGCCACGTGCCGCACGGTGACTCTGCTGCAGCACTTGGGCTTTGTCATAAACTTCGCAAAGTCCACTTTGCTCCCCTCACAGGATCTCGAGTTCATCGGCGCAAGGCTGCACACTCCTCGGGCACGAGCGTACCTACCGCTCGACAGGGCTCAACGGCTCATGGACCTAGCCGACCGCTTTCGCAGCCAGCCCCTGGTCTCCGCCAGGCGCTTCCTGAGACTGCTTGGCCATATGGCTTCCACCGTCCATGTGACCCCCAATGCCCGCCTGAACATGCGGTCTGCTCAATGGTGTCTCCGCCAGCAGTGGCGACAAGCCACAGGCGGCCTGGCAGACCTAGTGCGCGTCTCCGAGCCGCTGCTCTCGTCTCTCCGGTGGTGGCTCCGGCAGCCGAACCTGATATTCGGAATGCCTTTCCAGTCACCTCAGCCGACCCGGGTGCTGACCACCGATGCATCCCTCCTGGGCTGGGGAGCACATTGCCAAGAGGCACGTACTCAGGGCCTCTGGACCACGTAGGAGTCTGCTCAGCAGATCAACTTCCTGGAGCTCAGGGCGATCCGCCTCGCTCTCAAGGCCTTCTCCCACCTGACTTCCCAACAGTCCGTCCTTGTCCAGACGGACAATCAAGTTGCCATGTTCTACGTGAACAAGCAGGGGGGCACGGGCTCCTTCCTCCTCTGCCGGGAGGCACAGAAGCTCTGCTCTTGGGCCGTCAGTCACGGCATTCTCCTCAGGGCAGTTTATCTCCCGGGCCAAGAAAATTGCCTTGCAGACAAACTCAGCAGGGTCCTCCAGCCGCACGAGTGGCGTCTGGATCCCTTGGTAGTTCAGAAGCTCTTCCTCAAGTGGGGTCTCCCCACGGTGGATCTCTTTGCCAGTCCTCACAACCGGCAGCTTCCTCGCTTCTGCTCTCGTCAGCCACACCCCCTTCGGGTTGCGGCGGACGCCTTTCTGATCTCGTGGTCG
The DNA here is from genome assembly GCA_033557465.1 of Ichthyophis bannanicus. Classification (NCBI taxonomy): domain Eukaryota; kingdom Metazoa; phylum Chordata; class Amphibia; order Gymnophiona; family Ichthyophiidae; genus Ichthyophis; species Ichthyophis bannanicus. Next base: position 78,464,521 of record CM066051.1, on the reverse strand, counting down.
GGGAGCCTTCTGTACGCTTTCCCTCCCATCCCGCTGGTCTCTCGGACTCTTTTCAAGGTTCTCCGAGACAAAGCCTTCATGATCCTGGTGGCCCCTCGCTGGCCCAGGCAGCCGTGGTTTCCTCTCCTGCTGCAACTGGCGGTGGAGGGCCCAATCCCTCTGGGGATACAACCGGATCTCCTCACTCAGGATCAGGGGTCCCTTCTGCACCCCAACCTCAGGTCTCTCAACCTTATGGCCTGGCTGCTGAGAGGGTAGTCCTTGCTCCCCTTCTCCTGCCGGCGGAGGTGGAGGAGGTCGTCTTAGCTTCGCGACGGCCTTCTACCCGCAAATGCTACGCCCTTAAATGGCGTCGCTTTGCAGTCTGGTGTACCCAACAGTCTCAGGATCCCTTCTCCTGCCCGGTGTCGGTGATCTTGCAGTACTTGCTGCACCTCTCTAATCTGGGACTTAAGTCCAACTCCGTCAAAGTTCACCTCAGTGCTCTTTCAGCACATCATGTGCCAGTGGACGGCAGACCTCTCTCCAATGACCCTCTCGTAGCGAGGTTTCTCCGAGGTCTCCTTCTACTTAAGCCACCTCTGCGCCCGCCAGCGCCTGACTGGGACCTGAATGTGGTTTTGCAGCGGATCACCTGTCCGCCTTTTGAACCTATGGCTACCTGTTCTCTACGTTTTCTGTCTTGGAAAACACTGTTCTTGATAGCCCTCACTTCCGCTAGGCGCGTAAGTGAATTGCAGGCCCTCGTGTCTGATCCCCCCTACACTCGATTCTACAAGAATAGGGTAGTCCTACGGACTCACCCAAAGTTTTTGCCTAAAGTGGTCTCCCCTTTTCACATGAATCAGGAGGTGGTACTTCCAACCTTCTTTCCCAGACCACACTCCAGCCGAGCTGAGACGGTCCTCCATACCCTGGACTGTAGAAGGGCATTGAACTTCTACCTTGACCGTACGCGGGAGCACCGTAAAGCTGCTCAGCTTTTTGTGTCTTTTGACCCCAATAAATTGGGGCTCCCGGTCTCCAAGCGTACTCTGTCCATCTGGGTGGCGGACTGTATCTCTTGGGCTTATGGGGCAGCCGGACTCGCCTTAGAAAGTCGAGTCACGGCTCATTGCGTTCGGGCAAAGGCCACGTCAGTGGCTTACCTCCGCTCTGTTCCGCTGGCAGACATCTGCCGGGCCGCTACTTGGTCTTCGAGCCAGACTTTTGCGGTCCATTACTGTCTCGAGAGGGAGTCCCGTAGGGACAGTGCTTTCGGACAGGCAGTCCTCCGTAATCTCTTTGAGGTCTGAGCAACTCCTACCCTCCATCCCGGATGTGGGCTACCGGTGGGTGATAATTCAGCGAAGATTCTATCCTTCTGTGCTGCTGAGCTAGAGGGAGCTCATTTTTGTGCTTAGGGTCTCCGGTAGCCTTGAGCTTGGGAGTCCCATAAGTGAGGACTGACTTCCTGCTTGGTCCTGGAGAAAGCGTAGTTACTCACCTGTAACAGGTGTTCTCCAGGAGCAGCAGGAATCAGTCCTCACTACCCTCCCTCCTCCCCTTGGAGTTGCAATCGTCTGCTTATGTTCTTTTTGCAAATTTTTATGCTGTCTTTTTTAGCTATGTCATCTGACTGGCTAAGATGGCACCTTCGGGCGGGAAGACGACCGCGCATGCGCGCTGCAATTCCCAAAGGCTTTCTTTGAAAGCTGGGGAAAATTGCTCCGCGAGGGCTCCGTCGGCGCCGACGTCACCCATAAGTGAGGACTGATTCCTGCTGCTCCTGGAGAACACCTGTTACAGGTGAGTAACTACGCTATTCTGCCGGTACCAGAGTGTTTCTCCTGGAAGACTCCTCTTCTCCCCAATGCAGAATGTCTCCTCCGGAAGACATGTCTTTTCAGGATTTTATTCGTGATGGCCTGAGGCCTTTCAATCACAGTAGCTCCTGAAAAAGAACCTAGAACAAAGGAATTGGAAATTCTCCAATACCCAAGGAGGCAGCCACTTTCTCAATTCATGAAATTCTTCATGATTTGATGCTCAGAAAGTGGGAGACACCTTTGACTACATCTCCTCATTCTAGGAGACTCGATACCATGTATCGAGTTCCACCATGTCCTGATTTTCAAAAGTCAGCTGCCACACCATGTACCTTGCGAAACCTGGCAAAGGAGATTTCCTGGTTCTCAGCTGGCCTCTCCGAGGAACCTTTGCAGAGGTTCAAGGCTTTGTCAACAGGGATTCGAGAATGCTCGAAGTTTCTTTCGAGCAGCCTATGATGGCTTTGAGGCTTCGGCCTGGGTAGCCACGGCCGGCATCGGTGCACGCCGTCAGGCCTGGCTACAGTCATCAGACCTGGAATCATGGGTGCAGGACAAGTTGGTCGATGTCCCCTTCCAAGGTGAAAACCTTTTCGGTAAGCCCATGACTGAAAAGGCTGCGGAAATCGAGACTGAGACTCTCACCAGGACAAGGCTGTCCAGGAAGACTTCTGCCCCTTCTCAGAAAAAGAAGGGCTCTGGAAAGAAGCCCTTTTTCCTGAGGAAGGGTGCTGCCTACAAATCCTACCCTCGGTATCAGGTCTCTCCAGCTCCCCAACAGGGCCAGCAGGCCCAGGGGCATGGGCACTGTAGGCAGAAGACCCCCAAGCCGCCAGCTCTGGCTCCTGCACAGCAGGGAGCAGGGTTTTGACTCCCACAGCATAGCCTCTTCTCCACAGCTGGCTCCACTCAGCACAGGAGGTCGGTTGACCCTGTACACCTACAGGTGGCCAGCCATCACAGGGGATACCTGGGTTCTCAGCATAGTCCAGAAGGGCTACATGCTCCACTTCCACCAGCTTCCCCCCTCCTACTTTTCAGGGGAGCCTCCAAGACTCCCTCTGCACAGAAACCTACTCCTTCAGGAGTTGGCAAATCTTTTAAAGGAACAGGCGGTGGAACCGGTGCCTCACCACCTGGAAGGGCAAGGCTTCTACTCCAGGTACTTCCTGGTACCAAAAAGGACAGGAGGCCTCTGGCCTATCCTAGACTTGCGAAACCTAAAGTTTCTGGAGAGGGAAAAGTTCAAGATGCTTACCCTTGGGATATTGCTGCCCTACCTCCAGTCGGGAGACTGGCTATGCTCCTTAGACCTAAAGGATGCTTATAATCACATTCTCATTCATCCAGACCACCAACAATATCTCAGATTTGTGGTGGGAGGAAACCATTTTCAGTACAGAGTACTTCCCTTTGGCCTAACCTCCGCCCCTGGGTTTTCACCAAATGCCTGGCGGTGGTGGCGGCCTATCTCAGGACTCAGGGAATTTTTGTCTTCCCATACCTGGACGACTGGCTCATCAGGGGCCAGTCTATCCAGGAGGCCAAACATCAAAATAATACCTCATTCAATTATTCACCAAAAGCTATCTAATTCAGTGATACTTGAAAAACACAACATTAGCCTCAGAAACAACCGTAGGCACTAATAAACTCTGGGCTGATTCTTGTTCTATTCCCAGACATGTGCCAGTTTAACATCAATGGCTATGCGTTGTGCAATAAATTTTTCAAAATGTAACATGAGCAATATAAATACCTGCATGGCGTTTTTTGGATCCTCCGATGCATTTGAAGGAGTACGTCTCACAACTCTGTTCAGCTGCTGCATTGCCAGGACACATGACTTCATGATTATAGTCCCTTGATAAACCCTGCACGGCGAAACGCATGGGCGCCTCATAAAATTTGGCGTTGGGACAAGTCTTTACAAGTGGAAGGAACTGTATTCCACTAAAAAACCTTCAAGAGAAATTTCAAAAAATCATGGAGCACTTTGCACAACATCACGCCTTCACATGAGCTAAGTAATTTTTATTGATATTTATATTGCTCATGTTACATTTTGAAAAATTTATTGCACTTCCGTCAACCAATTGCAGAGCCAAAGCCACCTGCGGGCCACTGTAACTGCAGCTACGCTGCAAGCCGAGAGGTGGAGATCATAGAAGGCATCTGCCAGGAAAGCAGTCAAGGACTCAAGGTGCGCCAAGTTCTCCTCAGGCAAAAGCTGAATCCAGCAAAGCAGCGCCTGGGCACCCAGGCCACTACAGGAGGAAGCCTGGGGTGCCAAGGCAGACACCGAAAAGGCCATCTTAAGTAGACCCTCCGCTTTACGATCTTGAACGTCACAGAGCGCCAAACCACCCTTAACTGGGATGGTAGTGCACTTAGACTGCGGTGATGAGAGCATCCACCCTCAGGAATTGCAGCCACTGATCCAAATCCGATGTGGACCATGCGTAGATACCCCCGAGATGGTGAGCCTGTCTCAAGGGCACATCTGAGGCGTCCCATTCCACCACCACCATTTGCTGCAGCTCCGCTGGAAAAGGAAAGGCCTGAGCGGGCTTCTTAATGCCTGCCACAATGCCTCCCCACTCCAACTCATCCCCAGAAGAGCTTTTCCTAACACAAGACTACCTCAGCTTCAAAAAGGCAGAACTAGATCTTACATGTTAAACCGGCACATGTCTGGGAATAGAACAAGAATCAGCCCAGAGTTTATTAGTGCCTACGGTTGTTTCTGAGGCTAACGTTGTGTTTTTCAAGTATCACTGAATTCGATAGCTTTTGGTGAATAATTGAATGAGGTATTATTTGATCCACGGGGCACATTGCCAAGCTTCCCTTAAAGGGCCGCTTGCTGTTCAACTCGGATTTCAAGCTTTTGGTAAAGGACCTTGGAGCGGCTAAGCCATAGCGCCTTCCTGAGTTTTGGCCTGAGCTCCTCCAAACGGATGTCATCGGTGCCCTCTTTGCAATCCAGGTTTCGCGATTCCAGGAAATACTGGCTGAATAAGTCTACCGCTACTCCTTTGGCTCCAGCACCATGCTCCACTTCCTTTCGTGGCCTCACACCATCGCAGACTCTCAACTTGCTTGGCGCCCGGTTCAGCACACGGGCTAGCCGGATCTTCCTCACCCCGGACCATTGGCTGAAAGTCCAACAGCAGTTGCGCCGCTTTGTCGCTCCCTCTGCCCACCGCTTGGGATTAACTGCAACTCCTCAGCGTCAAGACAGCAACAGAGCTGATCCTCTAGGCGAGAGCTCACATGCTACCGCTTCAAGCTGCCCTTCTGTCTCACTGGTCACCCATATCGCAGGAATACCGCGTCCCATTTCTGCTCCTGCCACCAGTCCACTTTAGTCTCCGCTGGTGGATGTCCTGGCACAACGTCGTGAAGGAGATGCCTCTCGAGTCACCATCCTGGACCCCCTCACGACCGATGCCAGCTTGTTGGGATGGGGGACGCACTGTTTGGGTCGCACAGCGCAAGTCCTGTGGACGCTGAGGGAGGCGCGCTGGACGATCAACAAGTCTAGAAACCTGGGCCATCCACTTGGCCTTACTCCGCTTCCGGAGCCTCTTGCACGGACAGTTGGTATGAGTCCTCACCGACAATGCAACGGCCGTGGCTTACATCAATCACCAGGGGGGCATTACATGCAGCGGAGCAGCTCGGGGAAATGGCTCTCCTATTCTCCTGGGCCGAAAGGCACCTGCAAGCCCTTTTCAGCGCAGCACATTGTCGGGGAGAACAATGTTGAGGCAGACTTCTGACTTGTCACCTTCTCAATCCCGGCAAGCGGGAACTGGCCCTGTGGACCTTCGCCTGCATTGTTTGATGCTGGGGCCCTCCGGGTTTGGATCTCATGGCCACGAGCGGCAACTCCAGGGCTCCTCGTTTTTTCAGCTGCCGCTGAGACCCCGCCTCCAGCGGTCTGGATGCGTTGGTCCAACCATGTCCCACCAACCTCCTGCTGTATCTCTTTACTCCATGGGCAGTGATTCCCCGGCTGCTCTGGTAGATCGAACAGCATCCCCATCTCCTCCTCCTGGTGATGCTAGATTGGTCTCATCGCCCCTGGTACGCGGACATGAAGCACCTGCTGACCAAGGCACCGCTCCACCTCAGAGCTCGGTGGGGTCTGCTGTGGCTTGGAGGACCTTGCTCCCTTCTCACTTACAGCATGGCCCTTGAGAGGTGGTGCCCATAACAGCATGGCTATTCAGCGCCAGTGATTGCTACCTTGATCAAGGCCCGCAGGGCTGCCACCACCTTGGCGTACACCCGTATCTGGCTCTTGTTTGTCATGTGGTGTTGACAGCACACCATTTCCTCATGGCGGTCCTGGGTGCTGCCCGTGCTTGCTTTTCTTCAAGCCAGCCTTGACAAGGGCCTCGTATGGAATTCTCTTTGTGTTCAGGTGGCGGCGACTCATAGCGCGGTGGTCGTGGCCGCCCATTGTGATGTCCGATGGTTCCTTCGTGGGGCTCAGACCCTTAGGCCTCTTGTCTGACTGGTGGTACCACCTTGGTACTGTCTCGGCACCACTGTCTCATCTTTCACGTCCATACGTGTGCCCCTTTTGAGCCCCTCTGGTGGGCTACGTTGAAAGACCTTACTCTTAAGACCATTTTTTCTTGTCGGCATTGCCTTTGCTGGATGCATCTGAGTTGCAAGCCCTGTCCTGTTGTAACCCCTACCTTTCCTTTTCTTCGGAAGGGGTCACACTGGACTGTGCCTGCCTTTTTGCCAAAGGTGCTTTCCACCTTCCATGTTAATCAGGTTCTCTCCCTCCCAGCCTTCTCTCGCAAGCAGAATATGGGAGTGGATGCAGCGCTTTGATACATGGATGTTCGGCACATGCTACTGTGCTATCTTATGGTCACAAATTCGTTCTGCCTTACCGACCATTTCTTTGTCCTTTTTTCGGGACCTCGCAAAGGCTATGCAGCATCCAAAGCTAAGCTTGGTCGGTGGATCCAGGACACTGTCATCTTGGCATATCTACTAGCGCAACAGCCTATTCCTTCGGGTCTCAAAGCACATTCGACCCATGCACAAGGTACGTCCTAGGTGGTTGGCTTGGGCGACTCCCCTGGACATTTGTCGGGCGGCAGCCTGGTCATTTTACCTTTGCCTGTCACTACTGCCTGGACCTCCAGGCACAAGCGACAACTCCATTTGGTCACAGGTGCTAGCTGTAGTGCTCGTCTCATCCAGAAGGGGGAGTAGCGTTGGTACATCCCACCTGTCTGGACCAGTCTAGCTGAATGACCTGGAAGGTGAAATTTTCCTTACTGTTAATTTCCTTTCCTGGAGTCCAGCAAGACCAGTCCAACACTCACCCCCACAGTTTGTGTATATAGTGCTCACAGCAGCTTGGGGCATCATCTATGCTTGCTGTGGTCCTTGTGCATAGTTCAACAGCTAGTTTCTTGAGCTGGGGGTCTCTATAGGGGTTCTCTGGCTCCATTGCTTGTTACGAGCAGTACTGAGGAGCCCTCTAGCTGTGCCTGGGGTTTATGCCAGATGAGGTCACAGCTTGGTTTGGTTCTTTGACTTTCTCTTTCAAGACATCTGCTGGCAGAGGGACATAACCCACTTGTCTGGACTGATCTAGCCAGACTCCAGGAAAGAAATAACGATAAGGAAATTTTCACCTTACAAATGAAAGCAAAAATTCATTCCTTTTTTTTTCCCCTCTGTCTTCCCTTCTCCACAGGTCCCCACAGCAACAGTGGAGTCACAGCTGCAGGTCACAAATGGGCACCCCAGCTTCCGCTCAGGAACCCCGTCTCTGCAGCCATATAGGTGAGGGAGAGGAAGCTTTGTATCACTAGGCCCCAACTTACCTATATAGTCCCCACATTCACTGTCCTTAAAGATAAGGGGCCTAGGCACCGCCAGTTTGTGCTGCTCTATGTATGCTACCCTACAGATACAGGGACCCAAGCTCCAACTAGCCTGGCTATCCCAAGCATGTGCTAGCACATGAGACCATGTAATTAGCTGAAATGAGATCTCTGTAAAGTGCAGCCTGCTTGAAGCTTTTTAGTATTTGGGGGTCAGAATATTCTGCATGTTGCTTTGGAGTCGGGACTTTTTTTGCCTAGAGAGCATTCCTGAGCGGTCCTCCAGTTTAGTCCTCCACATCCGGGTAGTGCACCTCCTCCTGCAGCCTGGAAACTGGACCAGTCAAAATCTTCCTATGTATGATGTATGCTGTCGGAGCTCCCATCAGCCCCCAGTGTGTCCAGTCTCCTTGCAGCTGGAGGATGTGTGTGCCTGGTTTAGGCTCACTTAGGGACAGTTGGGGAGCAACACTAGAGAGTTTTTTGTTTGGGGTATTTTATTTGTCCCATATCATTCATTTCTTTTAATAGGTAGCTGTTTCTTTATAAAAAAAAAAAAAAAAAAAAGGGGGGGGCGAGCCGGCGCCGAGAAGCCAGATCTGCATTGGCCTTCTCTACAGAGGAGCTCTGGCAGTCAGGCAGGTTAGATCTCTCCCCTAGACTGCACGGGGAAGAGATCTGTCTTTCCCAGCCATATCCTTCGGTCTGGGACGTCTTTATTTAACTCCTGGTTTCCTTTCTGAGGCTCGCAATTCTTATGTTTCTCCTGGTAAGTCCAGAGCTGTAACGTGCTCCCACTCAAGATTCGAGCGGTGAGCCGGTTTCCGGCGGAGCCTCGCCTTTGCGGTGAGTTCCCTTTCTGCGGGGATCGCGTTTTAATTTAATTTCATTTAATTTTCATTTCCCCTAATTTGATTTTCTTTAATTTACTTTCCTTTGCTTCGTTGAATTTCACGCCATTTTCTTTTCGCCGGCGATAAGGTGCCGGCGGCCATTTTACAACCCCGTTTTTTCTTTTTCCCGCCAGCAAGGACAGCTGTGCACGCGTTCCCCTGGGGTTTTTTAGTGCTTTTAGAGTGGCGATTTTGCCTGCGGACCTCTCAGCATTCTGAATTGATGTTTTAAAACTATTAAAAAAAAAAAAAAAGAAGCATTTTTTCTTTTTGCTTTGGGGTTTAGGTCAGGCTCTATTATCTGGAATGGCTTCGGTGCTTGCATGGCTACAAAACCACAGTGCGTGATCTGCGGATCGCGCAGGGGAGCGGTGGCGGAGTCTGGAATTTGCAGGGGTTGTGCCTCGGTTTCCTCAGACTTGGAGCATCAAATGGAACTGAAGGAGCTGCCGGACTCTGACGGCCCTCCTGTTCTGGCGGAGGGGGAGCCCTCGCCTGGTCCTCTCCCTTCTTGCTCTACGGCCCATCCTAAAGGGCAGACTAGCACATTACCAATTGAAGCCGCAGAGTCTTCCTCCGCGGATTCTTCCCCGGACTTTGTCCTCCTTATGCACCAGGCCTTTCGCTTAAGCTGCTCCGGCAAGTTGCCCAAGTCCTGGCCGGCGTCCCTTCCCTCCTTAAAAGCAGAGGGGCCCCGACGAAATTTCCAGCCTGCCACCAAACGCCTTAGGTCCATTGACCTGGAGCAGGACGAACTGAGTTGGCAGGATCTGGATGCTGAAGTAGGCCCTGATGCTGGTGCTGAGGAGTTAGAAGACGGTGAGATTCCCGAGCCGGAGGACCAAGCCCGGATTATACGGGTTTTTCGTAAGGAAGAGCTGGTGCCTTTGATCACGGAATCTCTTCAGACACTCAATCTAGCGGTGCCTCGTCCTATTGAGGAGGGCGGATTGGAGGATCCTCTCATACAGGCCGTGCGTGAGTCTCAGGTGGTGTTTCCAGTGCACCGAGTGGTGGAGCAAATGATCCAAACTGAGTGGGATCAACCTGATTCCGGTCTGAAGGGGATTAGGACTATGAACCGTCTGTATCCCTTAGCTGACAAAGACAAGGAGAAGTTTAAGTCGCCGCGAGTAGATGCAGCGGTTTCTGCAGTAACTAAGAAAACCACCATTCCTGTTGAAGGCAGTGCTGCCTTAAAGGATGCGCAAGACAAGAAAGTAGATAGTTTGTTGAAACAGGCCTTTGACACCAATGCCTTATCGCTGCAGGCCTCTATCTGTGGCGCTTGGGTAGCTAGGGCCTGTTTGCGTTGGGCTCAGCACCTGCGGCCAGCTTCCGGTTTGGATCAGCAGGGATTGTTAGAGGTGACCTGGCTGGAGTCTGGGTCGGCGTATCTGGCAGATGTGCATTATGACTTGATCAGGACTTTGGCTAATAGTATGGCTTCCTTAGTGGCGGTGCACAGATCTATCTGGTTGCGGAACTGGACGGCCGACGGATCTTCTAAATCTCGTCTTAGTAAGCTTCCCTTTAAGGGCAAATTGTTTGGAGACGATCTGGATAAGTTGGTTAAAGATCTCGGGGAGTCTAAGGGCGGTAGGCTGCCAGAGGATAAGCCTAAGCTGAGTAGGACCTTGCCGCCAGCGCGAGGTCAATTTTGGGACTTTCGCAGATTTCGTTCTTCCCGCCTTTGGAGTTCCCAACGTGGCCGCTTTGGGTCTAGATCTCAAGGATTTCGAGGTTTTCGAGGAGTGGGAAGAGGCTTCTCGGGGGCTTCCTCCTCTTCGCCCTCTTCCTTTAGTCGAAAGCCACAATGAAGCGAGGCGGGCTCCGGAGGGAAGTCTAGTCATCGGGGGTCGCTTGCACGACTTTCTTCCTTCTTGGGCCCAAATAACATCAGATCAGTGGGTTCTGGAGATCATCAGAGAAGGTTATGCGCTGGAGTTTGCTTGCCCGCTCCCAGATTCCTTTGTCCTTTCTCCCAGCAAAGGCGAGCAGAAGGTACGGGCAGTTCAGTTGACTTTGCTCCGACTCTTAGCCTTAGGGGCAGTCATCCCCGTTCCGCCTTCCGAGCGCGGCGTCGGTCACTACTCCATCTATTTTGTGGTGCCCAAGAAAGACTGGTCGCTCCGCCCGATCCTAGATCTCAAGGGCGTCAATCGTTTTCTCCGGGTCCCTCATTTCCAGATGGGAACCTTAAGGTCGGTCATCGTGGCGGTGCGTCAAGGGGAGTTCCTCACGTCCCTTGACCTCTCGGAGGCCTATTTGCACATCCCCATTCGGGCGGCTCATCAAAAGTTCCTGCGGTTTGCATTCCCGTGGGGTCACTTTCAATTTCGGGCCATGCCGTTTGGACTGGCCACGGCTCCGCGCACCTTCACAAAGGTAATGGTGGTGGTCGCGGCGGCCTTGCGAAAGGAAGGCATCTTAGTCCACCCTTACCTCGACGATTGGTTGATTCGAGCAAAGTCCAACGACGAGAGTGTGCAGGTCACGGGCAGAGTGGTGACGTTGCTGCAGTCCCTTGGCTGGGTGGTCAACGAAAAGAAGTCACTTGGTGCCGACTCAATCCCTCGAATACCTCGGAGTTCAGTTCGACACGGCGAGAGGGTTGGTGTGCTTGCCGGAGCGCCGTGTCCAAGCCTTGCAGGGCCTAGTGCGCACTTTCTTAGGGATGCCCGCTCCGTCCATCTGGTGGTACCTTCGGCTTCTCGGCACTATGGCAGCGACCCTAGAGGTGGTTCCTTGGGCGCGATTCCATATGCGACCACTCCAGAGCGCCCTGTTACGTCGTTGGTCGAACCAGTTCGATTCGTTGAACGTGAGGTTGCCTTGCCCGAAGCTAGTTCGTCGGTCGCTCCGGTGGTGGCTGTGCTCGAAAAACCTGAGGATAGGGCTTCCCTTGGAACCGCCCCTTTGGATTCCGTTCATTACGGATGCCACCCTCTCGGGCTGGGGAGCTCACTGCGAGGGCCGCTTCGCTCAGGGGACGTGGTCTTTCCTAGAGGCCTCTTGGTCGATCAACCGTCTCGAGCTGCGAGCGGTGAGGCTCGCACTGCTTGCCCTCGAGGCGTTAGTGAGGGGGCGGCCGGTGCGAGTTCTCTCGGACAACTCGGCAACGGTGGCCTACATCAACCGCCAGGGAGGCACCGGAAGTGTGGCTATGGAATACGAAGCGGCGGCTTTGTTCAATTGGGTACAGTCCCCTCTGCCGGCGATTTCGGCGGCGCATATCGCGGGAAGAGACAGTGTGACGGCGGATTATCTCAGCAGGGTGCAGGTGGACCCCGGGGAATGGGAACTGAACCCGCAGATTTAGGCGCAAATAGTTCGCCGGTGGGGGCCTCCTGTCATGGACCTCATGGCGATGTTTCAATAGGCAAAGACGGGGCGCTTCTTCAGCAGGCGGAGGGAGCGCATGTCCGAGGGGATTGACGCCCTCCTTCAGCCGTGGCCGAAGTACGGTCTTCTTTATGTCTTTCCTCCTTGGGTGCTAATCAGTCGGGTCGTTCAGCGCATCGAGGCATACAGGGGGCGAGTGTTACTAGTTGCTCCGGATTGGCCCAGGAGACTGTGGTATGCAGACCTGGTGCGGTTGCGTGACTGTGTACCCTGGACTCTTCCTCCGTTACCAGATCTACTGCTTCAGGGTCCGCTTCGGATGCCCCAGGTGGATCGAATCTCGCTTACAGTTTGGCCATTGAAGGGGCTCGGCTGAGGAAGAGGGGTTACTCCCCCGCGGTTATTGCCACTCTTCTTCGAGCGCGGAAGACCTCCACCTCCCTCGCTTATGTGCGAGTGTGGAGAATATTTGAAGACTGGTGTTCACAGCTTGGTATTCGGGCGGCGACAGCTTCGGTGGCCGTAGTTCTCGGCATTTTGCAGGACGGGTTTGACAAGGGTCTGGCGGCCAGCTCTCTGAAGGTTCAGTTGGCGGCTCTCGCCTGCTACAGGGGCAAAGTGCTGGGACTTAACCTAGGGTCTCATCCGGACGTACAGCGTTTTATCAAGGCGGTATTCCGTTTGAGGCCTTCCCGTAGAGTGTCAGTTCCTTCGTGGGATTTGAACCTGGTGTTGCGGGCTTTGGTACGCAAACCTTTTGATCCCCTCCGGCAAGCGTCTCTTAAGGATCTGACCCTGAAGACGGTTTTTCTAGTGGCCATCTGTTCGGCGAGGCGCATTTCCGAATTGCAGGCACTCTCGTGCAGAGAACCGTTCTTATCTATTTCTAAGGATCGCGTGGTGCTTCGGCCGGTTCCCTCTTTTTTGCCCAAAGTGGTATCGCCTTTTCATTTAAATCAGGCGGTTTTCCTTCCGGTCCTGAATGCAGGACCGGAGAGCGATGCGGACGATGGGTTGCATTCCCTGGACGTATGGCGAGTCCTTCGGCGTTACTTGAAAGTATCAGAGTCTTTCTGTAAGACCGACCGGTTGTTCGTGCTTTTCGGCGGGGCACGGAAAGGAGAGGCGGCGGCTAAGGCATCCATTGCTCGGTGGATCAAAGAGGCGCTTGCATCGGCTTATATTTTACAGCATCAGCCGGTTCCGGTGGGTCTGCGGGCCCACTCTACCAGAGCTCAGGCGACTTCCTGGGCGGAGCATAGTCTGGTGCCGCCTGCGGAAATTTGTAAAGCGGCTACTTGGTCGTCGCTGCATGCCTTCAGTAAGCACTACCGGTTAGATGTGCTAGCCGCTCGGGATTCTTGTTTTGGTTCGGCAGTGCTGCGCGCCGGATGGCAAGGTCCCGCCCAGTGTTGACTGCTCTGTTACATCCCGGATGTGGAGGACTAAACTGGAGGACCGCTCAGGAAATGGAAATTACACATACCTGGTAATTTTAGTTCCTGGAGGGTCCAGTTTAGTCCTCCTTCCCTCCCATGTGTCAGGTTGACTGTTGCGGCGCGCTTTCCGAACGGAGAAGAATTAGGTCAGCCTTCTTTCTCTTAGTATTCCCGGCCGCGGATTCCTGTCTCTTCTGGGAAGAAGGTAGAGGCGATGTGCAGAGTTCTGGCTTACTCGTTTGGGGAGGGGGTCGATAAATTCATAAGGGGAATGACTTTTGTTCTGAATACATATTTCTTATAGTTTCCTGTGTTGCTTCTTTAAGTCTACTTTGTTACTAGTTCACTGGGGGCTGATGGGAGCTCCGACAGCATACATCATACATAGGAAGATTTTGATTGGTCCAGTCTCCAGGCTGCAGGAGGAGGTGCACTACCCGGATGTGGAGGACTAAACTGGACCCTCCAGGAACTACAATTACCAGGTATGTGTAATTTCCATTTAGTGACTGAAGTTGCACTGGGATTCTTGCTTTTCTCATGATTATCTTAATCCAGTAATCAGTTTTGAAAGTTGTACTCTGGTCTGAATGTCACTGGTAGAAAGAATCTTAGGGCTTTCCAGTTCCTGAACCTCTTTGCACTACCTTGCTAATACCATCTTGGGATTTCAACCCCCTTGTCCCTTCTTAACTCTAGGTCTCAACAGCTATTCATGCAGCCAAGCCCAGGCCCAGCACTGCTGTCAGGTTTGGCTTTAAAGGGACAGTATCTGGAGTTCTCAGCCATGCAGGCAGCAGATGTGAACAAGGTGCCAGCAGGCCTGCTCTATCAGGCCCCCTCCTTTATCTACAACTCACCTTTCTGTGGCTCTCAACTTTCCAGTGATCAGCAGCTGCTGCAGGTAAGAGAGAGGGGAGGGGTCAACACAAATTTGAGTTGGCTCGTTTTGCATGATACTCATGAGATTTTCAATGTAGCAGTGTTTTGAATGAATATTGTCTTCCCACCTCACAGGTCAGACAGGATATGACCTCCCCCTCAGACTATTACTCACCTCCACTTCAGCAGAACAGCCAGAACAACTATCTTAGTACAGCTGGCCCCACCCAGCAGGTAAGAGGCCATTAGGCATGACTGTATGCAGAATTTAGATGTTGGGAAGGGGCTCTGGTGTGTTCCTCCCATCTTCTGACCAGTTTTGGGCATCTGTTCTGCTCCCTCCTTGCAGGTGCTGCTCTCAATGGTGGACTCCCAGCTGCCCGTGGTGAACTTTGGCTCCATGCAACCGCAGCCCTCCATGATGCCCATCACCCAGGCCTTGCAACCACTGCAGACACCCAGCCAGCTGCACAGCCAGGTGCCAGGCCGTGTGCTCTCATCCCCTGTCCGGCCGTTCTCTGCTGCCACCATTGGCAGGACTGAGGTAGCTCCTCTTACCCATTTTGGGTTGCGTGGGAATCCTCACAGTAACAGCAACACTTGCGTGTAGGTTCCGTTCTTACTGAATTCGTGATTTTGCTGTCCTAATCTTCATATCTGTGTCTGTTTTTCCCCTAGTTACATCCCATGGAGATGAAACCTTTCCAGGACTACAGGAAGCTGAACAGCTTGGGAGGCTCAGGCAGCCGAGTTGCATCAGCAGGCAGGTATGGAAGGGAAAATCAATGCCAGCAGTAGATGTTGCAGATCTTTGTGCTTGGCTGTGAATAGTGAGGACTGGGGCAGTAATGGAATTTGCAACAAAGTATGCAGGTGTCTTTTCTTATATTCAGCAGTAGAGGGGCAAGTGGGATTTAGGACCTCTGGTCTCACTTTTTTTTCTTTTTGTCATATTGTTTTTATTAAGATTTGGATGGACTTTTAGTTCCCTGTCTAGTATTTATAGTTCCTTTCAACCCTGTGGCATTGCATAGAAATGGCATAGTACACTATCATAAAAAAACAGCAGACTGGTTGGGAGGGCCCAGGCATGGATTGGAATTGTACAGTTCTGCAAAGACCTTTCTGTCTCTCTCAGGCCATTCTCTGGCTTCAACTCCAGACTGAAGACTCCAAGCTCCAGCTATGGAAGCATTATCCGGACTCAACGCTTTGATATGTATCAGCAGGTGAGTGGGGGCAGCAAGGGCAATACTGGCACTGTTCTACAATCTGGGCTTCTAAGGGAAGGCTGAACTGTTCTTGCTTTTCCTCATCACCCCTTCAGGCCAGTCCAAATGCATGGGTTTAAGCTCTCCTACCTGGAGTCTAAGAACTACTGGTTTGATGTCACTTTTTATAGGGACCTGTATAGCTCACAGCCAACAAGTATTCCTTTACGTCCCTCTAGTCCAGTCCCGGTACCATAGAGTTATCAACCTCCACCAGCAGCTTTGGAGACTGAAAAAAGACATTGCTTTGATGTCACTGGTATAAATGGGCAAAGATCGCCCCCTTCCACCAGTATTTCAGTCTCCAAGCAGCTGGAGAGAGGGCTGAGCCTGGGACGGGGCTCAGTTTAGGCAAATAAGCAGAGCTAGTTGGTTACTTTAGTTTAATTACTTTAGTTTAATTTCATTTAATTGATTTGATTTAATTTAGTTTGATTTCTTCTTACCTTTCTAGCTGGAGTGCTGCTGCAGGAAGGAGTCCTACTTGTTGGCTGTTGGACTCTCGGTTCCTGACTCCCTCCTCCACCCCCCTCGGGCCCTTATTCCCTGTTGTGCAAATGAGCAGCAGCCAGCAGAATTTTGGGGCCTCCCTGTTCCCGAACCCGCAGAGAAGGGTGAGGAACAGGTTGAAGGCAGCAGCAGCACCAGTCCCGCTGAGGCAGTAAGAGCAGCGCCGGAGCTGAAGCCATGGCATGGCTGAGCTCCAGCGCAGGGGTTTTCCCTTCCCGGGTTTGGGGTTAATTTCCCCTTGGATTGTGGAGTGCGAGGTAGGCCGGGTGGGCTGGGTTAGACTTCCCCCTCGGTTTGCCGGCCCGTATCGCGGGGGTTTAGAGGCGCCGCGTGTCTCAGGGCGGGAAGCTTGGGGACGGCGGCCATTTTGTGAGCCGCAGTGTTTTTATTTTCAATTTTATTTTCAGTTTTGGTTTCCTTTTTTCTTTTGCGGCGGTTTCTGTTCCTTTTTCATTTCCTGGACAGTTAGAGGCCGGGTAGCCTCGGGGGCCTTAGATTAAAAAAAAAAAAGGGAAGGGAAGGGAAATACCGCAAAGGCTAACTGTGAGAGGGGCTGAGGGGGAGGCTCCCGGTGCTACTTCCAGCCGCGGAGAGGCCTACCAGGCCGCGTTGCTTGGTGTGTGGCACCAGGCGCGGTGAGATGTTACCTGAGGGAGTGTGTAGCGCCTGTACCATAGGGGCAGCGCTCCAGGATAATCCGCTGAAAGGGTCCTCTCAGGATCCAGGGGGAACTCCTCCAGAGGTGGGGGGGTCCTGCCTCCAGTCCTGTCTTCGGTCTTGGCTCCCGCGGAACCGGTAGCTGGGCCGTCCTCCGCTGCAGACCCTGGCCGGCAGCTAGAGGGGTGCCAGGGACCCAGCGCTCCAGGAATTCCGCAGGATTTCTTTGCCCTTATGCAGCAGGCCTTGGCCTTGCTGCAGCCATTGGCGGCTCCTCCCCAAGGGTCTCGGGGGCGAAAACGGATGCGGCCGGAGGAGGAGTCAGCTCCGGTGAAAAGGGGCAAGGTGATGTTAGAAGACAGTCCCCCTTCTGGTGGGGACGAGGATGCCAGGGAGTTGGAAGCGGAGGACTCTGAGGAGGAATTAGAGGAAGGAGAGTTGCTGGACACTGAGCAAGAAAGTAGAGTGGTCCGGGTGTTCAGGCGGGAGGAGCTCCCAGCGCTGATTTCTGAGACACTAAAGACACTCAATATGCCCTCTGTAAAGCCTCGAGCGGACGAAGTATTGGAGGATCCCCTGTTGCAGGCGGTGCGGACGTCCCAAAAGGTGTTTCCTGTGCATAGGGTATTTAGGAACATGATTCAGGAGGAATGGGACTTGCTGGAAGCGGCCATTCGAGGGGCCAGGTCTTTGGCTCGGCTTTATCCGCTTTCGGACCAGGACAGGGAGCTCTTTCATTCTCCGAAGGTGGATGTGGCGGTATCGGCTGTCACTAAGAAGACGATCCCGGTTGAAGGCGCCGCGGCATTGAAGGATATGCAAGACAGAAAGTTGGATTCTTTGCTGAAGCAGGTGTTCGATGTTTCGGCCCTCTCATTACAGGCCTCCATAGCGGGGGCTTGGGTGGCGAGGGGCTGTTTGCGCTGGTCTCAGAGATTGCAAGTGGAGCAGGTGGAGGAAGTTGCGCGGCTGGAGTTTGGCACCGCTTATCAAGCGGACATTCATTACGATCTCATCCAGGGCTTGGCTAAGAGCATGGCTTCGGTGGTGGCTGCGCGACGGTACCTTTGGTTGCGTAACTGGTCGGCGGACGGGTCCTCTAAAGCTCGCCTCAGCAAACTTCCCTTTCGGGGGAAGCTGTTTGGGGAAGATTTGGAGAAGTTAGTCAAGGACCTTGGAGTCCAAGGGGGGGTAGTCTGCCGGAAGATAATCCAAAGCAGGGCCGAGGAGCCCCATCTTCCAGGGGGGCTCCTAGGGAGTTTTGTCGGTTTCGGTCCTCTCGTTTTGGCCAACCCCAGCGGGGTAGGTTCCCGGCTCGGGGCCAGGGGTTTCAGAGTTTCAGGGGGGCGGGCAGAGGCTTTGCCCCTTTCCAGTCCTCTAACGCCAAGAAGCCCCAATGCGATAAGGCGGGCCCAGGTAGCAGTGGTGCCCGTGGGAGGACGATTGCGGGATTTTTACCCTGCCTGGGTCCAAATTACCTCAGACCAGTGGGTGTTGGAGGTCGTGCGAGAAGGTTACGCTTTAGAGCTCCATCGGCCCGTGTTAGACTCCTTTGTCCAGTCGCCGTGCCGGTTTCCACTAAAGCGGCGGGCGGTCTCAGAAACCTTGCAGCGTCTACTGCATCTCGAGGCAGTGGTGCCCGTCCCGTCGGAAGAGTGCGGGTGCGGTCGATACTCGATTTATTTTGTAGTGCTAAAAAAGGAAGGATCCTTTCGCCCCATTCTGGATTTAAAGAGGGTAAATCGGTGTCTTCGCATAACCCACTTCCGGATGGAGACGTGTTCAGTGATTGCGGCGGTCAGGGCAGGGGAGTTCCTGACGTCGTTGGACCTCAAGGAAACTTACCTCCATATCCCCGTTCGGGAGCATCAGCGTTTTCTGCGCTTTGCAGTGTCCATGGGGCATTTTCAGTTTCAGGCTATGCCTTTCGGTTTGGCAACAGCGCCCCGAACGTTCACCAAGATCATGGTGGTCGTGGCGGCAGCTCTCCGCAAGGAGGGCATGCTGGTGCATCCATACTTGGACAATTGGTTGATTCGAGGGAAGAGAGTGCCACGGCCACGGCTCGAGTAGTGCAAGTGTTGGAGAGCCTGGGTTGGGTAATCAACTTTGCAAAGAGCCGGTTAGTGCCCTCGCAGTCCCTGGAGTACTTAGGGGTGCGTTTCGAGATAGATCGAGCAGCGGTATTTCTTCCGGTCCTCCGGACACAAGTTGCGGATGTTGGTGAGAAAATTTCTGTCATGGCCGGCGCCGACAGCATGACAGTACCTGCAGGTGCTCGGAACAATGGCGGCCACGATCGATGTGGTGCCGTGGGCCCGGTTTCATATGAGGCCACTGCAGAGCTCCCTGCTCCGGCGTTGGTCTCATCAGAGGGATGCATTGTCTCAGCGCCTTGTTTGCCCCCCGGAAGTGCGTCAGGACCTGCTCTGGTGGTTGCGAGGGGAGAATTTGGAAGCGGGGGTTCCACTGGAGCCTCCTTCATGGCGGCTGGTGACGACTGATGCCAGTCTTCTAGGCTGGAGAGCGCATTGCGAGGGGGGCTTTGCTCAGGGGCTATGGCCGCTGGAGGAGAAAGGATGGGCACTCAACTGGTTGGAAATGAGAGCGGTGTTGCTGGCCCTGCGGAAGTTTCGGATAAGCCTGCGGCAGGCGG
Source organism: Ichthyophis bannanicus (assembly GCA_033557465.1). NCBI lineage: Eukaryota > Metazoa > Chordata > Amphibia > Gymnophiona > Ichthyophiidae > Ichthyophis > Ichthyophis bannanicus. Next base: position 78,445,196 of record CM066051.1, on the reverse strand, counting down.
CGGTGCGGGTGTTATCCGACAATGCGACGACCGTGGCATACATCAATCGGCAAGGCGGCACTGGCAGTGTGGCGCTGGAAGCGGAGGCCAGCCTTCTTTTAGGTTGGGCCAAACAGAACCTATTGGGTCTGTCGGCACAGCATGTGGCCGGAGTGGACAACGTCGAGGCGGATTTCCTCAGTCGACGCAGAGTGGATCCGGGAGAGTGGGTGCTTCATCCAGACGTCTTCACGCTTTTAGTGAGGCGTTGGGGAGTCCCTCTCATGGATCTGATGGCAACCTTCGAGTCAGCCCAAGTGGAACGGTTTTTCAGCAGACGAAGAGAGCGCATGTCGGAGGGTCTCGATGCGTTGGCTCAGAGATGGCCGGAAGAGGGTCTCCTTTATGTGTTCCCGCCTTGGTCTCTCGTAGGGCGGGTGATTCAGCGTATAGAGAGGCATCGGGGCCTAGTGGTTCTGATAGCGCCCGACTGGCCCAGGAGACGGTGGTACGCGGATTTAATACGGCTGTTGGTGGACAGTCCGTGGCGGCTCCCGTGTCGAGAGGATGTTTTGCGGCAGGGTCCATTGCGCATGCCCCAGGTACATCGATTCTCGCTTACGGCATGGCTCTTGAAAGGGCTAGGATGACAGCTAAAGGGCACTCCGCAGCGGTTATTTCTACCTTGCTGAAGGTGCGGAGAAGCTCTACTTCCTTGGTGTACATTCGAGTTTGGCGCATTTTTGAAGCCTGTGCGTTGAGCGGAACCTGCGACCATTGGGAGCATTGGTGTCGCAGGTTCTTTCCTCCTTACAGGCCGGAGTGGATAAGGGTGTCTCGGCTAGTTCCTTACGGGTGCAGTTGGCAGCGATCTCTTGTTATCGCGGAAAGATACAGTTTCAGTCGTTAGGGGCGCATGGCGATGTCCGGAGGTTTCTGCGCGCGGTGCTCCTTATGCGACGGCCGAGACGGGCCTCGGTTCCTGCGTGGGATCTGAACGTGGTGTTGGAGACCTTAACCAGAGCACCCTTTGAGCCGCTAGGCAGGGCGTCGCTCAAGGATCTGACGTTGAAGACGGTTTTTCTGGTGGCCATTTGCTCCGCGAGGCGGATTTCCGAGTTGCAGGCATTATCCTGTAAGGAACCTTATTTGTCCTTCTTTAATCACAAGGTGGTTTTGCGGACGGTGCCTGCGTTCTTGCCAAAGGTGGTCTCCATGTTTCATCTTAACCAGGTGGTTTCGTTACCGGTGTTTTCCAAAGCACAGAAGGATAGATCGGGGGGCAGGCTGCACCTCCTGGATGTTCGTCGCACGCTGAAAAGATACCTCCGCGGGACGGCTCCCTTCCGGAAGTCGGATAGGCTGTTTGTGTCCTTTGGGGGGCCTCGGAAGGGGAAGGCAGTGGCTAAGGCGTCCATTTCGCGGGGGTTGAAGGAGGCCATAGCGTCGGCGTACATGCTCAAGGGTAAATCAATTCCGGAGGGTCTCCGAGCTCATTCGACTAGGGCGCAAGCGGCATCTTGGGCGGCATTTAGTTCGGTGCCGGTAGCGGACATTTGCAGGGCGGCGACTTGGTCATCGTTACATTCCTTTGCGAGGCACTATAGGCTGGATGTACAGGAAGCGGGAGATAGGTGCTTTGGCTCAGCGGTACTTCAGGCTGGGCTGGCTGGTCCCTCCCGTTGAGATTCACTGCTCTGTTACATCCTCTATGGTACCGGGACTGGACTAGAGGGACGTAAAGGAAGGTGAAATTAGACTTGCCTGCTAATTGTTGTTCCTTTAGGAACTCTAGTCCAGTCCCGGATCCCTCCCAGGTTAGTAGAGGGGTGTTCAGCCTGAAGGTTAGGGAGGATGGTTTTGGATGCAGGGTTCCTGTGTGGTCTTTCAGTGGCGGCATAGTGGGAGTCCTTTCGCAGCAGAACTTCAGTTGCTCGGGGGGGGGTAGGAATCCCCGGGGGACAGTGTCTTCTCCTTTCCATATAGATGAAAAAAAACAAAGAAATAAGGAAAACAGAAACAGATGGAGAAGATACGCGTTGTTTTCTTAATTCACTGGTTTGGTTAATTGTTTCACTACTTATTTGTTGCTCTGCTCAGTCTGCTTTGTCAATAGATACTGGTGGAAGGGGGCGGTCTTTGCCCATTTATACCAGTGACATCAAAGCGATGTCTTTTTTCAGTCTCCAAAGCTGCTGGTGGAGGTTGACAACTCTATGGTACCGGGACTGGACTAGAGTTCCTAAAGGAACAACAATTAGCAGGTAAGTCTAATTTCACCTTTCTCAGCCTGCAATGATGGGATCAGTGGTAGATTGTGGTTGTGCAAATGCGGGCCCCTCAGAAATCCGGAGTTCATTGATGTTCTGAGCAATCAACCCTGGAATCTCAACCCGACGGCAGAAGTGAACCACAGTGAAGTCTATCCTCTTCAATTGCAGATAGCTCACTCTCCTCAGCCTCCGAATCAGAAGGAAGAGCCAGAGAGGCACTCCCAATGTCCTCGCCACTGTCCAAAACTGCATCATGCCACAGATGTTCCCTGGAAGAGTGAGTGGAATGAGCCTTGTGGGGGCATTTGCAGCCCTGGGCCGAGAGGGAGGGACTCGGGTGAGAGGAAGGCTGTCCGGACTTCCAAAGATTCCGGGCATGCTGGAAAACAGCAGCAAACTCTGAAAAGACCGGATCACCAACTGGGGGCTGTGGAAGAAGGAGGGAAGGAGAGAGAGAATCAGTCATCGCAAAAGCAGGCAAGGGAGGCACAGGCGTGACTGAGGTCCCGGATTCACCTGAAGCAGGGAGATCATCTGAGACCGGTGGTGTGGAGGTTGTAGAAGACTCCCCGGGGTGGCTGTCACAGGCCAAGCAGAGGCCATTAATTAAGATGTGGTGCTTTTTGGCACATGCTAGGCGTTTAGAATGTGTTGCTGGCATGATTAGCGAATGTGAGCTGGACCCCCTAAAATGGCTCCGACTGCACAGGCGCGAGGGTGGGAACTGAGTGCTTGAAAATAGCACAGACAGCACAGGTGCAAGGGCGGCCCCACCAGCGCAAGCGGGAAAGGAAGGGCAGAAAGGAAACGTGGCTGCGGAGACCAGGTCTCAGAAAGCCAAAAGCTAAGACTTTAAATTTCTTATTATCTTTGCTGGTTTCTAGCTACCAATATAGAGTTTAAGTGTTTGTTTCTCCAGGACCAAGCAGGAAGTCAGTCCTCACTTATGGGTGACGTCGGTGCCGACGGAGCCCTCGCGGAGCAATTTTCCCCAGCTTTCAAAGAAAGCCTTTGGGAATTGCAGCGCGCATGAACCGACCAGAGGGGAAGCAATATTAGACCTAGTCCTTAGTGGAACACCAGATGTAGTGCAAGAGATAAGGGTGTTGGGGCCACTTGGCAATAGTGATCATAGCATGATCGCCTTTGATTTAATTAGTGGAGGAGGGATAGTAAGGAAATCCACAGTACTACCCCTTAACTTTCGAAAGGGAGACTATGATAAAATGAGGAAAACAGTTAAGAAAAAAACTAAACGGAGCAGTTGCAAAGGTTAAAGACGTACATCAAGCTTGGGTGTTGTTGAAAAATACTATCTTGGAAGCCCAGACCAGCTGTATTCCACGCTTTAAGAAAAGTGGAAGGAAGTCCAAAAAATTGCCAGCATGGTTTAAAGCTGAGGTCAGAGAGGCTGTTGTTGCCAAAAAAGCATCTTTCAAGAAATGGAAAAAAGAGCCAAATGATGAAACCTGGAAACAGCACAAGCACTGGCAAGTCAAATGCAAGGCATTGATAAGGCAGGCAAAGAGAGAATTTGAGAAGAAGCTTGCTGCGGAAGCAAAAACGCGAAATAAAGACCTTTTCAAGTACATTCGTAGCAAAAAACCCGTGAGAGAGTCAGTTGGTCCATTAGATGATAAAGGGGTTAAAGGAGCACTAAGATGCGACAAGGCGATAGCGGAGAGACTGAATGAATTCTTTGCTTCGGTCTTTACTGAGGAAGATGTAGGGATGTTACCCACGACTGAAGTGGTATTTAAAGGTGTGGAAGAATTGAAGGAAATATCGATACATCGGGAAGATGTCCTACAACTATTAGATAAACTGAAGAGTAGCAAATCACCTGGGCCGGATGGTATACATCCAAGGGTGTTGAAAGAACTGAAATTTGAGATTGCAGACCTGCTATCAGTAATCTGTGAACTATCATTAAAATCATCTCTAATACCTGAGGATTGGAGGATCGCCAATGTAACACCAATTTTTAAAAAGGGTTCGCGGGGTGATCCGGGAAACTACAGACCGGTGAGCCTGACATCAGTACCGGGAAAAATGGTAGAAACCATCATAAAGAATAAAATTACTCAGCATATAGATAGTCATGACCTAATGGGAGACAGCCAACATGGCTTTAGACAAGGAAGATCTTGTCTTACTAATCTGTTATGTTTTTTTGAAGGAGTGAATAAACAGGTGGACAAAGGTGAGTCGGTTGATATTGTGTATCTGGACTTTCAGAAAGCCTTTGACAAGGTCCCTCATGAGAGACTTTTGGCAAAACTAAAGAGTCATGGGATAGGAGGCAGTGTACTACTGTGGATCAGGAACTGGTTAAAAGATAGAAAGCAGAGGGTAGGGCTAAATGGCCAATTTTCCCAATGGAGAAAGGTGAATAGTGGTGTACCCCAGGGATCTGTGCTGGGTCCGCTGCTTTTTGACATATTCATAAATGACCTGGAAAGTGGAATAACGAGTGAGGTTATCAAATTTGCTGATGACACAAAACTATTTAAAGTTGTTAAAACCCAGGAGGATTGTGGAAAATTGCAAGAGGATCTTGATAAATTGGAAGACTGGGCATCAAAATGGCAGATGAAATTTAATGTGGAGAAGTGCAAGGTTATGCACCTAGGGAAGAACAACCCAAACTATGGTTACACGATGCAAGGTTCCACATTAGGAACCACCACCCAAGAAAAAGATTTAGGCGTCCTTGTGGATACCATGTTAAAACCCTCGGCCCAGTGTGCAGCGGCGGCCAAGAGAGCAAATAGAATGCTAGGTATGATAAGGAAAGGAATGGAAAATAAAACAAAAGATATTATAATGCCTCTATATCGTTCCATGGTGAGACCGCACCTTGAATATTGTGTGCAATTCTGGTCGCCATATCTTAAAAAGGATATAGCAATTTTAGAAAAGGTTCAGAGAAGAGCCACCAAAATGGTAAAGGGGATGGAAGGCTACTCCTATGAAGAAAGGCTAAAAAGGTTGGGGCTCTTTAACCTGGAAAAGAGACGGCTGAGGGGAGATATGATAGAAGTCTATAAATTAATGAACGGAGTGGAACGGGTAAACGTAGATCGATTGTTTACCTTATCAGAATATAGAAAGACTAGGGGACATGCAATGAAGCTACAGGGTAAACTATTTAAGACTAATAAAAGAAAATATTTTTTCACTCAACGTGTAATCAAACTCTGGAATTTGTTACCGGAGGATGTAGTAAAGGCTGTTAGTGTAGCTGGGTTTAAAAAAGGTTTGGACAAGTTCCTGGAGGAAAGGTCCATAAACCATTATTAAGAAGGGACCCAGGATATCAATGCTTGAACCAATACAAGCATTGTGGAACCTGTGTCCCTTGGGGAAACTGCTAGGTACGTATGACCTAGATTGGCCACTGTTGGAAACAGAATACTGGGCTTGATGGACCTTGGTCTGACCCAGTATGGCATATCTTATGTTCTTATGTTCTTATGTCTTCCCGCCCGAGGGTGCCATCTTAGCCAGTCTTCTTTTTTCCGCGGAGCCCTACAGACGTCCCCGTCTTGTCCCCGCGAAAAAGTCGATTTTTTCTTCATTATTTTATTCTTTTTCCTTCGGTTCGACGCCGATCTTTTTCCCGCCCGGACTCGCGACGCCGGTCACGAGTCCTCTTACTTTTTTTCGGTTTTTCTGACTTTGTCAGCTTTCGTTTTCGATTTTTCCCTGGCAGCCCGGTCCTTTGACCTCGCAGGGGCCCTTTTTCCCCCGATGGCTGCCAGTGGGTTTAAGCGGTGTGGTCAGTGTGACCGAAATATGTCACTAACTGACACACACGACTTTTGCCTCCGCTGCCTGGGCCCGGATCATGAGGAACTGATCTGTGGGCCCTGCGGCAAAATGTCCTCAAAAGCGTTGAGAAGTCGGCGGCATCAGCGTGATAGAATCTTCGCTGACCCCAGCCGTACCCGGACCTCGTCGGAGGCCTCCGCGTCCAAAGGCTCCAGCTCGGACCGTCGCCGGAGTTCCTCCGACCGGGGTTCTCCCTCCGGGGACCATCGTCGGAAGGTGAAACCCGCGAGGGCGGCGTCGGTGGACGCTCCTGGTTCCGCGAGGGCCAGGTCGCATAGCCCCGACAGCCGCCCCGGGTCCTTGGAGAAGGAACACCTCACGAAGCGACCTCGCCTGGAGTCGGAGATGCCTGCTCGGGTAAGTCCTGTGGTCCTTCTGGACTCGCCTCCGCGACAGCCGACGTCGGGCCCGACGCCGTCGGGGCCCGAGTCGGGGGCTGCTGGGTCACCTGAGCTCGGACTCAGGTTGACGGCCTTGGAGAGCAGACTGTCTGCCTTCATGGACCAGCAGCGGGCACTGCTCGCTGGCCTCGCTGGCGCCGCTGCCCCGACCGCCGGGACGTCGACGTCCAAGTCGACCCCGGAGACCGAGCCGATCCTCGAGTCGATGAGAACTCGAGTCGATCCTCGGTCGAGGTCACCCTCGGCCTCCCGTTCGGGACAGAGGTCGCCGACGCCGACTCCCTCGGCGTCGGGGCGGCAGGCGCCGCGCCCTGCCCGGGCCAACCCCACCGAGTCCTCGTCGGAGTCGGTCTGGGAGTCTGAAGAGGAAGAGTCGCCTGATTCTTTCCGGACTCGGTGTGTCCCCTCGGACTCACCGGAGTCCGAGCCTCGGAAGCAGTCCCCCCGGAGGATGCCCGGTTCTCGGACTTCGTTAGGGATATGGCCAAGGCTTTGGCCTTCCCTGCGGATCCCGAGGAGGAGCCTCGAGCCGAAGAGCTCGACGCCCTCCAGTATGACTCTCCCGCGAGGGAACACTTTACTGTACCGGTTCCTCCTATGCTGGAACGACTACTCTTCCGCATGTGGGAGAGTCCGGCCTCCTCGCCGGTCCTGAGCAAGCGGGTCGATTCTATCTATCGAGTCCGCAAGAGCCCTGGCTTTCAAAAGGCACAGCTGCCACACCATTCCATGGTAGTGGAATCGGCCATGCATCGTCTTAAGAGCCAGAAGATGCACTCCTCGGTGCCTCCTGGCAGGGAGGCCCGTAACCTGGATGGCCTTGGTAAGAAGTGTTTCCAGGGCTCTATGCTCGCATGTCGTGTCCAGACTTACCAGCTATACATGGGCATGTATCTCCGGGATCTGGCTAAAGAGCTAGCCGGATTCTCCGCTGGTTTGTCCGAGGAACCCTTGCGGAGGTTCCTAGCCTTGTCCACTGGCATTCGGGAATGCTCAAAGTTCATGTCCCGGGCAGCCTATGATGGCTTTGAAGCATCGGCTCGAGTGGCCGCAGCCGGCATCGGTGCCCGCCGACAGGCTTGGCTTCAGTCGTCAGACCTTGAACCCTGGGTGCAGGACAAGTTGGTCGATGTCCCCTGCCGAGGCGAAAACCTCTTTGGCAAGCCCATGGCGGAAAAGGCTGCGCAAATTGAGACTGAGACTCTCACCAGGACCAGGCTTTCTAGGAAGACCTCCGCCCCTTCCCAGAAAAAGAAGGGCTCGGGGAAAAAGTCCTTTTACCCGAGGAAGGCGGCTGCCTACAAACAATACCCCCATTATCAGGCCCCTGCAGCTCCCCAACAGGGCCAGCAGGCCAAGGGACGGGGTAACGGGTCCCGTAGGCAGCAAGCCCCCAAGCCTGCACCACCAGCCCCTGCTCAGCAGGGTGGGGGTTTTTGACTCACAAAGCATAGCCTCTCCCCCCCCGCTGGTTCCTCCCAGCACCGGAGGCCGGCTGGTTCACTTCGCCCACAGGTGGTCCAGCATCACCGCAGATGCCTGGGTGCTTCAAGTCGTGCGGGAAGGCTATCTTCTCCACTTCCACCAGGTCCCTCCCTCCTATTTTCCGGGAGAACCTCCACGACCCCCTCTGCACAGGGAATTACTCCTTCAGGAGTTAGCGGGTCTTCTGCAGGAACAGGCGGTGGAACCGGTGCCACACCACCTGAGAGGTCAAGGCTTTTATTCCAGGTATTTTCTAATACCAAAGAGAACAGGGGGCCTCAGACCCATCCTGGACTTGCGCAACCTCAACAAGTTCCTTGTGCGGGAGAAGTTCAAAATGCTTACCCTTGGAATCCTTCTGCCCTACCTCCAGCAGGGAGATTGGCTATGCTCCTTGGATCTAAAGGATGCCTACACGCACATCCTCATCCACCCAAGCCACCGCCAATACCTAAGGTTTGTGGTGGCAGGAAATCATTACCAGTACAGAGTACTGCCCTTTGGCCTGTCCTCCGCGCCGCGAGTCTTCACAAAATGTCTCGCAGTGGTGGCGGCCCATCTCCGGCTTCACGGCCTATATGTCTTTCCGTACCTCGACGACTGGCTCATCAGAGCGGCGTCCGCTCCGGAGGTCACCAGCGCCACACGCCGCACGGTGACTCTTCTGCAGTACTTGGGCTTTGTTATAAATTTCGCAAAGTCCACTTTGCTCCCCTCACAGGATCTCGAGTTCATCGGCGCAAGGCTCCACACTCCTCAGGCACGAGCGTACCTACCGCTCGACAGGGCTCAACGGCTCATGGACCTAGCCGTCCGTTTTCGCAGCCAGCCCCTGGTCTCCGCCAGGCGCTTCCTGAGACTGCTCGGCCATATGGCTTCCACCGTCCATGTGACCCCCAATGCCCGCCTGAATATGCGGCCTGCTCCATGGTGTCTCCGCCAGCAGTGGCGACAGGCCACAGGCGGCCTAGCAGACCTAGTGCGCGTCTCCGAGCCGCTGATCTCGTCTCTCCGGTGGTGGCTTCGGCAGCCGGACCTGATATTCGGAATGCCTTTCCAGTCACCTCAGCCGACCCGGGTGCTGACCACGGATGCATCCCTCCTGGGCTGGGGAGCACATTGCCAAGGGGCACGTACTCAGGGCCTCTGGACCACGTGGGAGTCTGCTCAGCAGATCAACTTCCTGGAGCTCAGGGCGATCCGCCTGGCTCTCAGGGCTTTCTCCCACCTGACTTCCCACCAGTCCGTCCTTGTCCAGACGGACAATCAAGTTGCCATGTTCTACGTGAACAAGCAGGGGGGCACGGGCTCCTTCCTCCTCTGCCGGGAGGCACAGAAGCTCTGCTCTTGGGCCGTCAGTCACGGCATTCTCCTCAAGGCAGTTTATCTCCCGGGCCAAGAGAATTGCCTGGCGGACAAACTCAGCAGGATCCTCCAGCCGCACGAGTGGCGTCTGGATCCCTTGGTAGTTCAGAAGCTCTTCCTAAAGTGGGGCCTCCCCACGGTGGATCTCTTTGCCAGTCCTCACAACCGGCAGCTTCCTCGCTTCTGCTCTCGTCAGCCACACCCCCTTCGGGTTGCGGCAGACGCTTTTCTAATTTCATGGTCGGGGAGCCTTCTGTACGCTTTCCCTCCCATCCCGCTAGTCTCTCGGACTCTTTTCAAGGCTCTCCGAGACAAAGCCTTCATGATCCTGGTGGCCCCTCGCTGGCCCAGACAGCCGTGGTTTCCGCTCCTACTGCAATTAGCGGTGGAGGATCCATTCCCTCTGGGGGTACAACCGGATCTCCTCACTCAGGATCAGGGGTCTCTACTACACCCCAACCTCAGGTCTCTCAACCTCATGGCCTGGCTGCTGAGAGGGTAGTCCTTGCTCCCCTTCTCCTGCCGGCAGAGGTGGAGGAGGTCGTCTTGGCTTCGCGTCGGCCTTCTACCCGCAAATGCTACGCCCTTAAATGGCGTCGCTTTGCCGTCTGGTGTACCCAACAGTCTCAGGATCCCTTCTCCTGCCCGGTGTCGGTGATCTTGCAGTACTTGCTACACCTCTCTAATCTGGGACTTAAGTCCAACTCCGTCAAAGTTCACCTCAGTGCTCTTTCGGCACATCATGTGCCGGTGGACGGTAGACCTCTCTCCAGCGACCCTCTCGTAGCAAGGTTTCTCCGAGGTCTCCTTCTACTTAAACCACCTCTGCGCCCGCCAGCGCCTGACTGGGACCTGAATGTGGTTTTGCAGCGGATCACCTGTCCGCCTTTTGAACCTATGGCTACCTGTTCTCTCCGTTTTCTGTCTTGGAAAACACTGTTCTTGATAGCCCTCACTTCCGCTAGACGCGTAAGTGAATTGCAGGCCCTCGTGTCTGATCCCCCTTACACTCGGTTCTACAAAAATAGGGTAGTCCTACGGACTCACCCAAAATTTCTTCCAAAAGTGGTCTCCCCTTTTCACATCAATCAGGAGGTGGTACTTCCAACCTTCTTTCCCAGACCACACTCCAGCCGAGCTGAAACGGTCCTCCATACCCTGGACTGTAGAAGGGCATTGAACTTCTACCTTGACCGTACGCGGGAGCACCGTAAAGCTGCTCAGCTTTTTGTGTCTTTTGACCCCAATAAATTGGGGCTCCCGGTCTCCAAGCGTACTCTGTCCATCTGGGTTGCGGACTGTATCTCTTGGGCTTATGGGGCAGCCGGACTCTCCTTAGAAAGTCGAGTCACGGCTCATTGCGTTTGGGCAAAGGCTACGTCAGTGGCTTACCTCCGCTCTGTTCCGCTGGCAGACATCTGCCGGGCCGCTACTTGGTCTTCGAGCCAGACTTTTGCGGTCCATTACTGTCTCGAGAGGGAGTCCCGCAGGGACAGTGCTTTCGGACAGGCAGTCCTCCGTAATCTCTTTGAGGTCTGAGCAACTCCTACCCTCCATCCCGGATGTGGGCTACCGGTGGGTGATAATTCAGCGAAGATTCTTTCCTTCTGTGCTGCTGAGCTAGAGGGAGCTCATTTTTGTGCTTAGGGTCTCCGGTAGCCTTGAGCTTGGGAGTCCCATAAGTGAGGACTGACTTCCTGCTTGGTCCTGGAGAAAGCGTAGTTACTCACCTGTAACAGGTGTTCTCCAGGAGCAGCAGGAATCAGTCCTCACTACCCTCCCTCCTCCCCTTGGAGTTGCAATCGTCTGCTTATGTTTTTGCAAATATTTTTATGCTGTCTTTTTAGCTATGTCATCTGACTGGCTAAGATGGCACCCTCGGGCGGGAAGACGACCGCGCATGCGCGCTGCAATTCCCAAAGGCTTTCTTTGAAAGCTGGGGAAAATTGCTCCGCGAGGGCTCCGTCGGCGCCGACGTCACCCATAAGTGAGGACTGATTCCTGCTGCTCCTGGAGAACACCTGTTACAGGTGAGTAACTACGCTTTTTTGGGGATATCGCCAATATAAGGTTAACTGTGGCTATACATTAAGTTTGGGGCTATTCAGACTGACTGCTTTCCTGTGTAGCCTTGGAGCAGATATCTGTGGGTGCCCCAGTTCAGGAACAGCCTACTGGCCAGAGACACTTAGGTTCCCGCCCACCCTACCCTTCATCCCACCCATTCCAGGGGCTACATTGCCTATATAGTGGTCGCATTCGTTGCCATCTATCCTTTCAACTTGGGTTAAGGCCCGCCCCTTCTTCCTTTCTTCTTCTAGGACCGCTTATTCAGCATGTCGTGTATTCAGTGCAATAACTGTGGTACATTTATTCCAAGACAAATCATTTGGAACCTGAGAGCTTGTCCTCTGTGCTTCAGGTCAGCTGCCATGAATAAACAACTGACTCTACTGTGGGGAGACCTAGCTGCCAAGCATAAAGAAGTGACCCTACTGAGGGAGGAACTGGCTGCAATGAAGTGCACCTCTTCTAGGATACAAACTGAACAGCGTCCACCACCGCTCCCACAAAGAATCAAACACTCCAGGGACAAATGGATCACAGTGGGTTCTGGTAGATTGCGACCTGTAACACACAGACATCCTATGCATCTAGAGATATCCCTGCATAATGCCTCCTCTGCCTTGCCTAATGAGGACGTGGAACTGAGGGGAGGAACTGGCTGCAATGAAATACACCTCTTCTAAGATACAAACTGAACAGCGTCCACCACCACTCCAACAAAGAATCAAACACCCCAGGAATAAATGGATCACAGTGGGATCTGGTAGATTGCGACCTGTGACACAAAGACATCCTGTGCATCAGGAAACATCCCTGCATAATGCCTTCTCTGCCTTGGCTAAGGAGGATGCCCAATCCAAAGAAACTGAAGGGCCCTTAAATGAGACACAGTGCCCAATCTCCTGCTAGAGGACCAAATATGAAGAAAACCTCACCAAACAGCAAACTACTAATACTTGGGGATTCCATCATCAGAGGCACCAACTTAAAAACACAGCTCAATGGAGAGAAGATAGTCAAGTGCCTCCCAGACTCTTCAGCCATCAGGAATACAAACCAAGTTGTTGAAGTACTTAAAGCAGAAAGTGAACACTGATGTGGAAGGTCAAGCTCTGGACATCACCCCCTGCAAAAGCAGAATAACATCATAAACAGCCACACTTTTAAACCACACATCAAAAACAAGTGGGAGAATATGGGCAGAACAAAAACAATGCAAAATACACACAAGCCAGTTAAATCCTGGAAAACAATGAGCACTAATGCTCGAAGCTTAGCCAACAAAGTTCCGGACCTGGAAGCCCTAAATGGATTTGGACATTGTGGCCATTACAGAAACCTGGATAAATGAATTGCATGATTGGGATATAGCCATAGCTGGCTATAATCTATTCAGAAGAGACAGAGAAAATGGAAGAGGAAGAGGAGTAGCCTTGTATGTCAAAAGCAGTATTAAAGCTACTGAAATGCAGGGGGCATGGGGAAAAGAAGAAGCGCTCTGGATTATGTTGGAAAGAGGAGATGGCACTGTCATCCACACTGCTGTAGTATACAGACCTCCGACACAAACTGAAGAGAGATAACGAATTGATTATAGATATTGCCAAGATAGCCACAAAGGGAGAAGCGATCATATTGGGTGACTTTAATCTACCTGATGGAGATTGGATTACTCCTTCTGCAAATCTGGAAAGAAGCAAATAAATTGTAGATGCTCTCCAAGATGCATTCCTTAGACAAGTGGTGATGGAACCAACTAGGGAAAGCTCAACACTGGATTTAGTGCTCACCAACGGTGATAGTGTGTCGAATGTCTGCGTGGGTGCCCCTGTAAGCAGTAGTGATCATCAAATGGTGTGGTTTGAGAGAAAAACCATGGTACAGGCCAGTCATAACAAGCTCAAGGTCCTAAACTTCAAAAACACCGACTTCAATAAAATGGCCGAGTACTTAAAGGAGGAGCTGATAGGGTGGAATGAGATAAAGGAAGTGGAATTGCAATGGGCTAAACTAAAGGTGGCAATAAAAGGGGTAACAGATAAATATGTAAGAAAAGTAAGCAAAAACAAGAGGAGAAGAAAACCTATTTAGTTTTCCAAAGAAGTGGCTGCTCAAAGGCAAAAAACACAGCTTTCGCAAAATTCAAAAGCTTGCAAACAGAGGAACACAGAAATGAATACAGGATCAAACTCAGAAACAAAGAGAGAAATAAGGATAGCAAAATCAAAAGCAGAGGAAAAGATGGCTAAAGATGTGTAGTGTGGCGACACAACTTTCTTCAGGTATATTAGTATATTCTTCAGGAGTGGAGGAGTGGCCTAGTGGTTGGGGCAAGGTACTTCAGGCCGGAAGGTCGGTGGTTCAAATCCCACTAGAGGACAGCAATCTTGGGCCGGAAGGACACGGGTTTCTAGTCGCACAGGTGCTCCTTGTGGTCTTGGGCAAGCCACTTAACCCTCCATAGCCCATGTTCCCTGTAAAATAGTTATCTCCAAGTTATAATGCCCTGTTCAATGTAATTTCAGTTTGTTCAATGTAAACCGCACTGATGCAGAAGAGCGTGGTATAAAAGAGAATGTAAATAAATAAATAAAATATTGGGGAAAGGAGGAGAATCAGAGGTGGAATTGCAGGACTCAGAAGTGCTGGAAACTCACTCGTGGAAAGTGACATTGAAAAAGCGAAGTTGCTAAACGAATACTTCTGTTTTTACTAAGGAAAGTCCTGGAGAAGGACCACCTGTGACTCCCAAATATAAAGCTGGGAATGAAGTAGATACCACACCATTCACAGAAGATAATGTGTTAGAACAACTTGCAAAACTGAAAGTGGACAAGGCCATGGTACCGGATGAGAGACATCCCAGGATACTAAAAGAGCTCAGGGAGGTTCTTGCAGGGCCGTTAAAGGATGTTTTCAACAGATCCTTGAAAACAGGAGAGGTTCCTCAGGACTGGAGAATGGCTGATGTCTTACCTCTACACAAAAGTGGTGACAGGGAATAAGTGTCAAACTTACAGGCCTGCGAGCCTTACCTCAGTGGCGGGAAAGGTAATGGAGGCGCTCCTGAAAGAGCAAATTGTGAACTTTCTCAAAGCCAACAGGTTGCAAGATCCGAGGCAACATGGTTTTACCGAAGGACTAGCTTGCCAAACAAATCTGATTGAGTTCTTTGACTGGGTGACCAGGGAACTAGATCAGGGGCATGCGATGGATGTCATCTACCTGGACTTCAGCAAAGCCTTTGATACTGTTCCTCATAGGAGGCTTATCAACAAACTTGGTAGCTTAGGGATAGATCCCAAGATGGTAAATTGAACCAGAAATTGGTTGACTGACTTCCAAGATGGCGGTGTGAATTTGCCTGGAGAGTATGCCTAAACGTAAGGGCAAGCACAAGGCTCCTCCCGCGGAGCCTGTACCTGCGGTTTCCTTGGGTCCGATGGATCGGTTTGTACAACTATCGGAGCAGAAGAAAGGGGAGATTCGAGCGGGCGTTGTGGCACCGGTGGAGGTAGATCCGGTGTTGGCTGCCCTGGAGGTGTCTCTCTCCCCCGATGATCGACCGCCTCCTCAGCGTCTGACCCCTCCAGTGTCTCTTCTCGCGAGTGGTGATTCAGCACGTCCGGAAGGTGTTGGTGCTGTCTTACGGGAGCGGGCCTCGCCAGAGTTATGTCCTGGAGTGACCCCCTTGCTATCGGGGGCTGAGGAAACGGTCGGACTGCAGTCTGTGGAGTCTGAGGTAATCTTGCATCAAGATGTAGTGCCAGCTGTTGAGACTTCCTCGGCTTCGGCTGTTTTACCTCGAGTTCTCCCTTTGGAACGCCCGAAAGTGTTCTCCTTGGAAACTATTTCGCAGCTTGCGATTGCAGTTCCTCAACAGATGGAAACTTCATCTCAGCGCTTGGAAAAGTTGGAAACTGCTACGGTTGGGATTCAGGAAGATCTGGTTGTGATTGGTACACAGATTAAGGACGGTGAACAAAAGGTTTCTCAAGTTTCTCTCTTAACTGACTCAGTTGTGAAAGATAATTTGACTATCAGAGGGAAACTAGAAAATTTGGAAAACGCCATTCGGGCGTCAAATGTTCGCTTGTTAAATTTTCCTATGGTTAGTGGGTTCTCACCGGTGGATTTGTTTAAAAAGTATTTACATGAATCTTTATCTGATTTAACTCCACCAGTAGTGAAAGCGTATTTTCTTCCTCCGGGTAAACCGGGGGAGTCAGGTTGACTTGGGGTCTTTAAAACTGGACACCCTTGAGGTGTCTGCTTTGTTACAGTCCCCTAAAGAAGCTGACATTAAGGTTTCCACTCTGTTAGTTACGTTTGCAATTTCCTCAGATAGGGATTGGTTACTAAGGTTGTATTTTAAGAAACGTACTGCATTATTTATGGGAAAGAAAATTGTTATGTTTCCAGAGAGACGCAGAAGCGGCGAAAAGCTTTTTTGCTTTTGAGACCTGGTGTTGCTTCTATTGGTGCTACAATGTTGTTGCGCTTTCCCTGTAAATGTATAGTTTATTTTAGGGAGAATAAGTGTGTTTTTTCAGCCGGAGGATTTATCTATGTTTCGTCACATTTGCTGACCTCATCGCCTAGGTGTTAAAGTTCGTTGTATGTAATATGCTCTGATCCTTGCCTTCCTCTTGGTATTTATAGTATTATGTTTCCTGGCTATGGTGCATGGCTTTACCTGGCCCTGTATACCTGCTTTCTTTTCACTTCCCCGTTTTGTGGGCTAATTAACTCCTGTGTAATGTTTTCTTTTCCTTTTTTATGTTGTTGTTTTTTTCCCTTTCTTTACGCAGTGGTGTTTTCTGTACAAGCTTTTGCTTGATTATATTTGTAAAATTCCATAAATATAAAATAAAAAAAAAAAAGAAATTGGTTGACTGAGAGACAGAAGGTGATGGTACAAGGAGCTCACTCGAATGAAAGGAAGGTGATTAGCGGGGTGCCCCAAGGGGTTGGTCCTGGGCCCGGCACTGTTCAATGTATTTGTGAGTGATATTGCTGAAGGACTGAATGGAAAGGTCTGTCTTTTTGCAGATGACACGAAAATTTGCAACAGAGTGGACTCCCCCGAGGGAGTGGTTAACATGAGGAATGATCTACAAAAGCTGGAAGAATGGTCTAATGCTTGGCAATTAAGATTTAATGGGAAGAAGTGCAGTCATGCACTTGGGAAGCAGAAATCCAAGGGAAATGTACGCGATATGGGGCAAGAGATTGGTGTGTACGGATCAGGAGAAAGACCTTGGAGTGTTTATTTCTGAAGAACTCAAGGTGGTAAAACAGTGCGACAAGGCTGTGGCAAAAGCCAGGAGGATGCTGGTCTGCATACAAAGGAATTACCAGCAGAAAGGAAGAGGTACTTATGCCACTGTACAAGTCACTGGTGAGGCCTCACTTGGAATACTGTGTTCAGTTTTGGAGACCATATCTTGCAAAGGATGTAAAAAGACTGGCAGCTGTTCAGAGAAAGGCGACCAAAATGATTTGGAGCCTGCGTCAGAAGCCTTATGAGAAGAGACTTGAAGACCTAAACATGTACACTTTGGAGGAGAGGAGGGACAGACCTTTAAATACTTAAAGATAAATAATGAACAAACAAACCTCTTCCAAAGACGGAGAAGCTGCAAAACTAGAGGGCATAACGTGAAGCTACAAGATGGTAAATTGAAAGGCAATGTCAGGAAATACTTTTTCACTGAAAGGGTGGTGGATGCTTGGAATGCTCTCACGATGGAAGTGGTGGGGGCAAATACAGTGACTGAGTTCAAAAGGGCATGTGACACACACAGTGGATCCCTGTACAGCAACAAGAAAATATCAAAATAATCTGAACCATCTAATTCCTTAACATATAGGGGTATCCTACATGGAGTGGCGGGATCACCCCTGGACAAAGACATGGGAAGGGGGGCCTGCACACAGCGGCAGGTGTACCGACTCTTGGCATCGTACTGGGCAGACTAGATGGACCATACTGGTCTTTATCTGCCATCATTTACTATGTTACTATGTAGGTCACAGCCACGAACCTATAGTCCACTGCAGCGGCTTCCGTACCACTGAGATCCTCAAGGAGGCAGTTCTTATGCTGGACACAGGTCAGGTGGTGATGAGCTACACCCTTGCATTCCCGATGCAGAGGAATGTGAGCAGAGGTGTGGGAGAGCCCAGAAACAGTCTGTGCAGACAGAGCTGGTAAGCAACAGCAGACAAGAGAATCGTCTCTGATCTAAGTATTTTTTACTCTTTTTCCTTTTTTTTTTTTTTTTTTTGTTCAAATAAACAAGGCACAGGGGCAAAGGAAAAATAAGGGCAAAAATAAGCCTAGGGTCTCTCCAGAGGTCATCCTGACCCAGTACCTACCACCAAGCTGCACTGGCCCTCGTAGCTAGGAGCTAGACAAGGGGGATCAGCCAGCCAGGGAATCTCATACCCCTGCGGGATCCCAAGTGGCCCAGCCAGACAATTCCAGAAGGAAGAAAGGCCGCAGGTCATGAAGGAGAAATGAGAGTCCAACATCTGCTGAGACAGTGAAAGTACTGAGGAGGCACCTAGCTGTGCATGGTGCTTATGCCAGGGGCGAGGTCACAGCTTGGATTGGCTCTTCTGGCTTTCTCTGTCTCAACATCTGTGGGCAGGAGGACTTAACCCACTTGTCTGGACTGGTCTAGCTGGACGACCTGGAAAGCACTGTTTTTTGCCTTCAGCTCCAGTGCACACAGTTCACATGTTGGGGTGTGCTGTGCTTGTGCCATTGATCAGTGTTTGGAGCTCAGCACAGCCCAGGGAGACCCCACTTTGAGTGAGTGTGAGGCAGCCCTGCAAAGCCATTTTCTAGTTCATCCTGCTAGACCAGGCCACACAAGTGGGTTTGTCCCCTTATCAGCAGATGAGACAGAGACAAATTCTAGAAGCTTATTGACTTCACCCTTGATAGATAACCTTGTACCCCTAGGGATCAGTTTCAGTATTTTTTTCTGTCAACAGATGGTGGACTTCTACTTGGGCTCTTGGTTATCTACCAGTGTAGTCCTTTTTTAGGAAATTCTTAGCATGTTGCAGTGCTTTACTTGGAAAATTCCTCATAATTATTCCAGAGATGCTCCTGATCAGGAGGATCAGTGGAGACATCTGAGGGGCAGGGTTCCTGCTCGGGAGGAGCAGTATAGCCTCCGCTGCATTAACAGGCTTCAGCTTTGACATCTCTGTTCTCAGCTACAGCCTTTTGTTTTATTCAATTTTTTTTAAAAAAGTGTTAACACAATTGAATTGAATCAGGGACACCTCAAGGTATTGCAAGGACTCACACTGACTGCGTTTTCAGTCAGGTCCTGTCTTCCTCTCTTCCGGCTGCAGTCTACAGCACTCTCCAGTCTCCCATCCAGTTGTATCTTCAGACAGTGAGTTTTGAGATTATATGCATCACTGAGACATGGCTGTCCCCCACAGACAACGTGCTACTCAACCAACTAGTCCCCGACACCCACACAACTGCCCTCGCACGCAAAGAAGAGGAGGAGGCGTCCTCATAATTGGAAGGACCAGCCTAAAGCTAAAAAGCAAAATCTCAACGAATACAAACCACTGCAACACAATCATCATTGAAAATTTAGACCTAGCCATATGCCTCACCTACAGAGCACCAGACGCACCAACAGATGAACTTGCATCAATCCTAGAGGCAATATGCACAGTCAACAACCTACACAAACAACTTCTAATACTTGGAGACTTCAACCTCAGATCTACCAGCAGAAAAGAAGCTGAAGCCTTCCTAGCCGCCATGGACTCCCTCCAGTTCACCCAAATGATCAACAGCCCCACTCACAGGCTCAGATACTCCCCCAACCTCATCTTTGCTCCAAACAACCTAAAGGAAGGAAGCCTCATTTCAGGACCCTACATCACTCCAGTACCCTGGTCAGATCACCACCTAATAAAGATTCAACTACAAGCAACAGATCTAAAGAAGCGAATCGATAACCCACCCTCAACCAGGAGATTCAAAAGCTTCAACAAGGATCAGTTCACACAAGACACACTACCACTCCTCAATGCCGAGATACTGGACATAGATGATCAAATCTCTAAATGGAACGATATCATTTCTTCAGCTGCCAAGCCACCCGCCCGAAGAAAACAATCATGCAGCACAAAACCCTGCTCCACTCCATAGTACTCCAAGGATATACGCATAGCAAAAAAAGCACTAAGACGAATTGAACGCTGATAGAGACGCAACAAATCAGCCTCCTTACAGGAACAATACCAGACAAAACAAAAAGAATATAACAACCTCATCAACCATCAGAAGAGAGAATTCCATACAAACCTTATCCTGAAGTCCACTAACAAACCCCACGAACTCTTCGAAGTCGTCAAGACCCTCACCAAAGAACCCTACAGCAGAAATGAGCAACAAATAGACCCACAGATCTTCGCTGACCACCTCAAGAACAAATTCACTGCAACATCCAAGAACAGCAACGAGACTGTCAAATACAGGACATCCACACCGAAACAGAGCTGGGGCACTTTCAACATCCCCTCGAATAAACAGCTATCCAAGATCATCTCTGGCCTCAACACCAGCACAGCCCCTACAGACCCCTGCCCAGTATCCTGGATTAAAGCATCAAAAGAAGACCTGACACAAGTCATACAGAGAATAATACATAACTCTCTCTCCCTCCAAAGGAATAATGCCAAACTCCCTGAAGCTAGCCCAATACGTCCGGTCCCAAGAAAACCACCTTAGCTGACCCCGCTTCCTACAGACTCATCTCAAGCTTACCATTCCTATCCAAGATCATCGAGAAAGTAGTCCAAAACCAACTCCAACAACACATTGACATCCACAATCCTCTGGACCCCAATCAACACGGCTTCCGACCCAGCCATGGGGTCAAAACCCTACTGATACAACTATTCGACAGACGATGACGATCGACAACACCAGAATAGGCGGCGTCATGATATTCCTAGACATCTCCTCAGCATTTGACACTGTCTGCCACACAACATTGCTAACCAGACTACAAGAGGCAGGCCTACACAGCACCAACTTGAGATGGTTTACATCTTGCCTCACCAACAGACAGCTACAAGTCAAGTGTGGAACAAGGACCCCCCAACCTTTCAGAGCCACACAGGGAGTCCCACAAGGCTCAGCACTCTCAGCACTGTTCTTCAATCTATACGTACAACCCATCTGCGCCATCATCAAGGATCACAAGATTCAATACACCATATACGCAGACATAATGATATTCACACCAATCAATCTGGACAACGCGGACTACACCAACATAGCCAACTGCTTCCAACAAATGGCAACCTGGCTTCAGGAAAACAATCTGTCAATAAATTACAATAAGACTGAAGCACTATTCATCACAAGAAACCAGACATTTTCACCCTCGACCACCATCAAACCTGTAAGACAAGAAAAAAAATACCTGGGAGTAACGCTAGACAAGAACCTTAACCTCCAATCCCACATTGCAAAAATCACAAAAAGCGCTTACATCAAAATGAGGACAGTCAGAAGGCTCAAACCCATCCTCGCTCATGAACATTTTCGAACAGTCTGTCAAGCCATCATCACTCCCACTCTAGACTATTGCAATCATATCTACCAGGGGCTACCAAAAAAGACGACAAAACCACTACAGCTAGCACAAAACACAGCCGCACGACTCATAACAGATTGCTCAAATCACGACCACATCACTCCCATACTGTACCACCTACACTGGCTTCCAATCAGCTCTCGAGTCCAATTCAAAGTACTTATACACATATTCAAAATAATATACAACCTCTCAGCAGACAGCCTACAACCACTCATAAAAACCAACAACAGCAAAAGACCAAGAAGAAAAGGAACCTCAGACATCATCAGAACACCAAAGGAATTCGCAAAAACAAATCAGGCCACATCAAGTAGGGCACTTTCCCTGGCAGCGCCCGCGTTATGGAACTCCCTCCCAGACCACCTAAGAGCAACCAAAGACCTCAAGGAATTCAGAAAACTTATCAAAACTGCTCTATTTAAAGAACGTTTCAAGGACATCACATAAATGACTCCTCTTTACACTTTGAAGGCTATACAAGATCATGACCCTAGCACACTGTTCACATGGCTCCATTAGTGTATTTATGTATATTGCTCATTATGTATATAGCTCATTATGTATATAGCTCACCGACAAAATCTAACACACTGCACAACACACCAATCTTCTTAGATCTCCCACTGCATGCCTCAGACCACACAATTATTGATTGTTTGCTGTGCCAAACCGCTTTGATTTAATGATAAAGCGGTATACTAAATCCTTCTAAATAAATAAATAGGCAATAATCGCTGCCCCCCCCCCCCCCCCAGCATCACTCCTCAGCCCGATCTCTACAGGGCACAGTTATTTTGCCATGTAGGATCCATCCACCACCGTTGCTTCTGCAAAGCCGCCATTCCTGCCTGGTATCCCCACAGCGTTTTCGCCCCGCTTCTGGACTTCCTGCCAAAACACAGAGGATGCCATCTTTGTTACTAATTATGGTTGAATCTGGGCTCCACAGCTTCTCATACAAACAGATAAGCTTATAGCTTTGTATCTTTTAATAAGCTTGCAGCTTGGTATCTCTTACCTATTTTCTTACCTATCCTGTTGATTGTATAGTTGATATATAATATTTAACTGCTGTTGTGTAGCTAAGTTAACTGCTGGTTTTACATTTACTTCTGGGAATAATCTGTCTGCTTGCATTCCTTGGGTAGCCCTCCAATCAGAAATCTAAAGGTGCCCTTGGTTCAGGTAAGGCCTGCTGGCTAAGGACACTTAGGTTCCCACCCCTCGCCCCACCCACCCCCCCGGGCTGCATTGCTTATATAGCGGTCATATATGTTGACATCTGTCCTCTTAATTTTACCACAGATGTCTTGTATTCAGTGCAATAATTGTAGTACCTTCATTCTGAGACGAATCATCTGGAACCTAAGAGCTTGCCCTATATGCCTCAAGTTGGCAGCCATACAAAATGAATTGACTATTAAGGGAAGAAGAAGCTGCAATGAAACGCACCTCTTCTAGGATACAAACCAAACATAGTCCTCCACCGCTCCCACAGAGACTCAAACATCCCAGGAACAAATGGATCACAGTGGGCTCTGGTAGACTACGTCAGGTAATGCAGAAACACCCTGTACATCAAGAGATATCACTGCATAGTGCCTTCTCTGGTTAATGAGGATGCCCAAGCCAGGAAAGCTCAAGGGCTCTTAAATAAGATAGTCAATGCCCAATCTCCTGATAAAGCACCAATTATGAAGAGAGACTCAAGGAACAGAAAACTACTACTACTTGGTGATTCCATCATCAGAGGCTCCAACTTGGAAACACAGTTCAAAGGAAGGAAGTTAGTCAAATGCCTCCCAGGCTCTTCATCTAGCAAGAATACAAACCAAATTGTTGATGTACTTAGCGCTGAAAGTGAGCACTCCAAAATTGATGTTATCATCCACTTGGGTACAAATGACCTGGCTAGAAACAATGCCACTACAGTTCAAAGGGACTTTCAAACTCTGGGGGAGAAACTAAAGCTCAATGTTAATACTGTAGCATTCTCAGAAGATCTACCTGTTCTTGGTAAGGGGGCAAAAAGGCTAAATTGCATAAACAGCTTTAACACGTGGCTCCAAACCTGGTGCAAAGAGGAAGGATTCAGATTTATAGGCGACTGGGGAAACAGATGGACCAACAAGAGACTACACTGTGCTGATGGACTACATCTCCCTGTCGCAGGGAGAAGAATCCTAAGTGAAAAATTCAGCCAGTATGTGGATACGCATTTAAACTAGAAAAAGGGGGTGACGGATGGGGAAGGTCAAGTTCTGCACGTCACTCCCTGCAAAAGCAGAAAAACATCAGAAACAGACACACTTTTAAACCACACAACAAAAACAAGTGGGAAGAAGTAGACAGAACAAAATCAATGCAAAACACATACAAGCCAGTTAAATGCTGGAAAGCAATGAGCACAAATGCTCAAAGCTTATCCAATAAAGTTCCAGACCTGGAAGCCCTAATGGTGGAAATGGACATTGTGGCCATTACAGAAACATGGTTTAATGAATCGCATGACTTGGATATAGCCATAGCTGGCTATAATCTATTCAGAAGAGACAGAGAAAATGGAAGAGGAGGAGGAGTAGCCTTGAATGTCAAAAGCAATATTAAAGCTACTGAAATGCAGGGGGCATGGGGAAAAGAAGAAGCGCTCTGGGTTGTGTTGGAAAGAGGAGATGGCACTGTCATCCATACTGCTGTAGTCTACAGACCTCCAACTCAAATCAAAGAGCTAGATAACGAATTGATTATAGACGTTGTCAAAATAGCCACAAAGGGGGAGCGATCATATTGGGTGACTTTAATCCACCTAATGTGGATTGGATTACTCCTGCAAATCTGGAAAGAAGCAAAAAAATTGTGGATGCTCTGCAAGATGTGTTACTTAGACAAATGGTGATGGAACCAGCAAGGGAAAGCTCAACGCTGGATTTAGTCCTCACCAACAGTGATAGCGTGTCGAATGTCTCGGGTGCAGCTGTGAGCAGCAGCGATCATCACACGGTGTGGTTGGAGAAAAAAACCAAGGTGCACTCCAACTATAGCAAGCTCAAAGTCCTAAACTTCAAAAACACTGACTTCAATAAAATGGCCATGTACCTAAAGGAGGAGTTGACAGGGTGGACGGAGATAAGGGAAGTGGAATTGCAATGGGCTAAACAAAGGTGGCAATAAAAGGGGCAACGGATAAATATGTAAGAAAAGTAAACAAAAACAAAAGGAGAAGGAAACCTATTTGGTTTTCCAAAGAAGTGGCTGCTCAAATAAAGGCAAAAAACACAGCTTTCGCAAAATACAAAAGCTTGCAAACAGAGGAACACAGAAATGAATACAGGATCAAACTCGGAGACAAAAAGAGAAATAAGGATAGCATAATCGAAGGCAGAGGAAAAGATGGCTAAAGATGTGAAGTGTGGCAACAACTTTCTTCAGGTATATTCAGGAAAGGAAGAAGATCAGAGGTGGAATCGCAGCACTCAGAAGTGCTGGGAATGGACTCGTGGAAAAGGGACATTGAAAAAGCGGAATTGCTAAACAAATACTTCTGCTCTGTTTTTACTAAAGAAAATCCTGGAGAAGGACCAACTGTGACTCCCAAATATATAAAGATGGGAATAAAGTAGATATCACACCATTCACAGAAGATGATGTGTTAGAACAAATTGCGAAACTGAAAGTGGACAATGTCATGGGACCGGATGGGATACATCCCAGGATACTGAAAGAGCTCAGAGGTTCTTGCAGGTCCGTTAAAGGATGTTTTCAACAGGAGTAGTTCCTCAGGACTGGAGAATGGCTGATGTCTTACCTCTACACAAAAGTGGTGACAGGGAAGAAGTGTCAAACTACAGGCCCGTGAGCCTTACCTCTGTGGCAGGAAAAGTAATGGAGGCGCTTCTGAAGGAGTGAATAGTGAACTTTCTCAAAACCAACAGGTTGCAAGATCCGAGACAACATGGTTTTACCGAAGGACGATCTTGCAAACAAATCTGATTGAGTTCTTTGACTTGGTGATCAGAGAACTAGATCAGGGGCATGCGATGGATGTCATCTACCTGGATTTCAGCAAAGTCTTGGATACTGTTCCTCATAGGAGGCTTATCAATAACTCAGTAGTTTGGGGATGGGTCCCCCAAGGTGGTAAATTGGATCAGAAATTGGTTGACTGATAGACGACAGAAGGTGATGGTAAATGGAGCTCACTCAGAGGAAAAGAAGGTGATTAGCGGGGTTCCCCAATGTTCAGTCCTGGGTCCGGCACTGTTCAATGTATTTGTGAGTGATATTGCTGAAAGACTGAATGGAAAGGTCTGTCTAAGCTGGAAGAATGGTCAAATGCTTGGCAATTAAGATTTAATGCAAAGAAGTGCAGTGTCATGCACTTGGGAAGCAGAAATCCAAGAGAAATGTACACGATAGGGGGTGAGAGGTTGGTGTGCATAGATCAGGAGAAAGACCTTGGTGTGATTATTTCTGTAGATCTCAAGATGGCAAAGCAGTGTGACAAGGCTGTGGCAAAAGGCAGGAGGATGTTGGGCTGCATACGAAGAGGAATTACCAGCAGAAAGAAAGAAGTTTCTAATACCACTGTATAAGTCACTGGTGAGGCCTTACTTGGAATACTGTGTTCAGTTTTGGAGACCGTATCTTGCAAAGGATGTAAAAAGAATGGAAACTGTTCAGAGGAAGGCGACCAAAATGATTTGGAGCCTGCATCAGAAGCCTTATGAGAAGAGACTTGAAGACCTAAATATGTACACTTTGGAGGAGAGGAGGGATAGGGGAGATATGATTCAGACCTTTAAATACTTAAAGAGAAATAATGAACAAACCTCTTCCAAAGACGGGGGAAGCTGTAAAACATGAGGGCATAACATGAAGCTGCAAGGTGGAAAATTGAAAGGCAATATCAGGAAATACTTTTTCACTGAGAGGGTGGTGGATGCTTGAAATGCCCTCCCGATGGAGGTGGTGCCAGACTCTCCCCAGCTCAGAAATCTTGACTTCTCTGAACATGTGTGCACCCCTTCCTGCACAGAGATCCTATCATCAAGCCAGTTATTTTCCTGACAGCAATATGTTGCCAATAGCCTCTGCCCTTTTTTCTCTTTTTTGTGATCTTTTTTTCAGTTAATAGCAACTACAACTGCTAATCCCTGGTCCAGCATGCTTCCCGCCCCAAAAACGAACAAAGAAAGAAATATAAAGAACCACAATTGCATTCGTCGGTGGTGGTCTTCCTCTGCTCCTGCTCTGCTTCAAGTAGACAGATTGCAGATCAGATAAATTAAGTGCAGGAGACAAAGTGTCCTTCAACACAGTGGATCAAGCCACGAGCCTCTGCACGCACCATGTCCATCTCCTGCCCTCCTCCCATCAGCCCCAGACCAGGCAAGATTGGGAGTTCATAGGGCAGTCATGTGGCCTAGGCAGACCTTCTACCAACCCTGCAAGACTCAAGCCCACGGCTCCACCCCTGCTGCAGCCTCGGGGATTCCTGGAAGCAAGATGAAAGGCATATCAAAACATAAGCATCATCAGACAGAGAACCCTCCCAGCACAAGTGTTGGTAAGGCTCCCAAGTGCCATGGAGACCAGCACTGCCTTGGGGAGCCACCTATGATGGTATTCAAACAAATAGAACCTGCCATGCCAGTGTTCTCCCCTAAGAGAGCCCCCTCTTACACTCCAGGGATATCCAGCCCAAGCTTCCTAAGAAGGTTTGTGCAGGATAGCGTGGCTATACTCCAAGCTATGCCAATGGCTGAAGCCTTTCCATCCCACAATCCTCTCCATTTACTAATGTATCCTAGGCAGTCTATTTGACCAGAGCGCCCCCCTCCCCCCTTAATTGATTGGAGGTCTCCACCACCAATAAAGGATGATGCAAGGTTCCTACTTGAGTGAATCGTACTTGCTCCTGGCGAAAGTGCCTCTCCTCTTTCTCTAGAACGGGGCTCGGAAGAAACACCAAAAGACTTTTCATAACCAGAGTTTCTACAGAAGGTCTCGCTTGCCCTTGCCATGAGCAATACCCGGATGCCCCCAAATAGGAGAGACATAAGAACATAAGATATGCCATATTGGGTCAGACCAATGTCCATCAAGCCCAGTATCCTGTTTCCAACAGTAGCCAATCTAAGTCATACGTACCTAGCAGTAGCCCCAAGAGACACAGATTCCACAATGCTTGTATTGGGTCAAACATTGATATCCTGGGTCCCTTTTTAATAATGGTTTATGGACCTTTCCTCTAGGAACTTGTCCAAACCTTTTTTTAAACCCAGCTACACTAACAGCTCTTACTACATCCTCCGGTAACAAATTCCAGAGTTTGATTACACGTTGAGTGAAAAAAATATTTTCTCTTATTTGTCTTAAATAGTTTACCCTGTAGCTTCATTGCATGTCCCCTAGTCTTTCTATATTCTGAAGTAAACAATTGATCTAGGTTTACCTGTTCCTCTCCATTCATTAATTTATAGACCTCTATCACTTATATACTGCACTGATGCAGAATAGCGCGGTATATAAGAGAATGTAAATAAATAAATAAATCATATCTCCCCTCAGCCGTCTCTTTTCCAGGTTGAAGAGCCCTAACCTTTTTCGCCTCTCTTCATAGTGGTATCCTTTTATCTCCTTTACCATTTTGGTGGCTCTTCTCTGTACCTTTTCTAATAACGCTATATCCTTTTTAAGATACGGCGACCAGAATTGCACACAGTATTTAAGGTGCAGTCGTACCATGGAACAATACAGAGGCATTATACTATCCTTTGTTTTATTTTCCATTGATGACTCCTAAATCTTTTTCCTGGGTGGTGGTTCCCAAGGTGGAACCTTGCATTTCTGTAAATCCTAAAAGCATGCAGTGCACCATAAGAGGTGATAACCTTGCCAGTTCCCTCCATCCTCCAAGATCATCTAGCATCCTTCTGGAAAACTCCTAAGTCTGTCCACCCGACCTCTGGGCATTTAGACCTTAAATATAAAGTGCTTCCTGCTCCTGGGTTCCAGCAGCTGCCCCACCAATTGGTTGTCTCAAAAGCAGTTCTAAAAAATCCAAAAGCATGAAGTCAACCTTCCAGACCCCACTGAGAAAAGAACAAAGGACCTTGGATGCCATTGGACATAAATCATATCAAGTTTGACCTCCTAGCAATGTGAATTCTGGCACACCAGCTTCAGATTATACTTTGCTATCATAACCATCTCCTGCAGCTTAATGAGCCCTATGGGTCACTAGGTGGCGGATAAACTCAGCTCTTATCCAATCTACATAGTATCTCTATCACATAATTTGGACCACATATGCTTTCGACTCCATGGCCCGCAGACAAGTAGGGGGATGTAGCCGCACTTGATAGGTGATGTCCTCTGACATTGCCGATGTGCCAGACTCTCCCTAGCTCAGACAAGTCTTTTGACTTGTTTGAGCATGCGTACTCTGCTTCCCGCCCTGCTGATTCACTGGTACTTCAATTTTTCTTCTGACTGCGCTCTCCCTTCCTCTGCAGCCTTGCGCCTCTACATCAATTCTCCAGTGATTTTAGATGTTTTTCATCACCATGATTCTCTTTTCAACACTTTAAAAAAACAAAACAAAACAAACCTTTACAGTTGGGATCTCCCCCTCCCCGGAACTTTCCTTGGGAGGGTGCCGATATTAAATCTCAAGAAAGAAAATGGCAGAATGGCTTTGAATGGACCTGGACAAGATTCTCAAGAGCAGAGATGTCTCTCTCCATACAAAGATCTGACTTGTCCAAGCCATGGTTTTTTCAATAACATCATATGGATAGAAAAGATAGGAAGAAAATTGATGCCTTTGAATTATGGTGCTGGCAACAACATACTGTGTATATCATGGACTGCCTGAAGAACAAACCAGTTAGTACTAAAGGAGATCAGACCAGTGGCATGGGATCTTAATATCGTGTTAGGTCAGCTTCTTAAGCTGCCCTTTAAACCTTTAGCCACAACCTCGCTAAAGTTTCTCTCTCAGAAGGTCATCTTCCTTGTTGCACTTCAGCTAGATGCATCAGTGAGCTCCAAGTCTTGGTGGCTGACCCACCTTATACATGCTTCCATCATAAGGTGGTCCTTAGGACTCATCCGCATTTCATGCCCAAAGTGGCGTCTCCATTCCTTTTGAAACAGTCAGTCTACTTGCCTGTCTTCTTCCCTAGACCTCATTCCTCTGGGGCAGAGGCAACCCTCCATACTCTTGATTGCAGGTGTGCCTTGGCATTCTCTCTCCAAAGCACAGCTGAGCACCGTAAGAGCTCTGTTATTCATCTCCTTTGATCCCAGTCACTTGGGGTTGCCAGTATCCAAACGTACTCTAAATGGATAGCAAATTGCATTTCATTTGCTTATATGCCAAAGCAGGACTATCCCTTGAAGGTCATGTCACTGCCCATAACACAGGTCTGCAAAAAAGTTTTTTTCGAGAGCTGTTTTGGTTATTCCATGTAATCTTTGTTTTTTGGTGCACTGAATCCGAAAATGACCTCCATTTTGTCATAGGACATCACGTTTCCTGACAATTTAGGTAACTATGTTAAATAAGGCAATACCTCAAAATAAATGGAAATAGACTTATAAAATTAAAGTTTTATTACAATATTTTCATGAAAATCCTTTTTCCTTTGCGTCCCTCTAGTCCAGTCCTGGAACCATAGAGTTTAGAATCTCCTCCAGCAGCCTTGGAGACTGAAAGACATCATCGCTTTGCTGGCACCAGTATAAGTAGGCAAGGACCGCCCCCTTCATCTAGTACTTTCAGTCTCCAAGCAGCTGAAGGAGATTCTGAGCCTAGGACTGGGCTCAGTTTAAACAAATTAGCAGAGCTAAATATTTCCTTTTCTAGGTCCCTTTAAATTTAGGGGGGTTTGATTTCAGAGCCTAAGTTCTTTCTTTATTTTGCAGGGGCAGTGCTGTAGCTGGAGGCTCCTTTCTGTGGCTCCATCTCTCTCCTTGTTTCTTCTCCCCCCCCCCTCCTCCTCCTCCTCTCTATTTTCCCCGTGGTTTAAACGAGCAGAAGGCACAGCAGTTTTTCACTTGGGATATTTTCTGCCCCCCTGCTCCCGAACCCGAGTGTAAGGGTGAGGAGCAGGTGGAAGGCTGCCTCCCTGCTCCCGATCCCGAGTTTATGGGGGAGGAGCAGATGGAAGGCTGAATAGCAGCGGCAGGAGCCGGTTGCACGAAGCATCATTGCCTCGGGGCAAGGCAGGTGCCAGAGCTGCAGCCGCTGTTCGGCTGAGCTCCGGCGGGACTGCAGCTTCTCTCCTCACCGGGAGCACTGTTTAGGTGAGTGAGTGAGCCGGCAAGCGATTTCATTTTTTATTTAAAGGGGCTGTCTTCGGAAGTCTAGCTCTTTTGGGGCAGGTCGGCACACCGCGTGTCTCCGCAGGAATCTGTGCCGGCGGTGGCCATTTTAAAACTAACCCGCATTTTGGGAGACTTCGGTTTTTCTTTTAATTTCGGCGATTTGGGCAGGTTAGAAGCCTCGTTTTTGCTGGCTGTTTTATCCTAGCCAGGAGACCTTTGGGGAAGCAATTAGTAGTGTAAAAAAAAAAGGTCCCACAGCAGGCAGAGGCCTTGGGTCTTTTTGTCTGAGTACCTTTTGGGCTACTTTCCCCCAGTGTGCTTTCTCGGAGAGGTGCAGTGTGGGTTGCGCTGCTTAGCAGTGGGATGCCGGCTAAGCTCAGGTGTCTGGTTTGCGGTGAGAAGCGCAGTACGGTTCTGGGCTCCGGTGTCTGTGGGGCTTGCTCCCGTGTGACGCAGGTGATGGAAGGGCCGACGGAGGGGTCCTCCCAGGACTGTGAGGCGGTTCTGCCTACAGGGACAGACGGCTTGCCCCCATTCCTTGACCCCGCGGAGCCCCTACCGGGGTTGTCTTCGGGTGAGCCATCTTCTGCGTCTCAGCAGCAGGGTCTCGGTGGGCCTGCTCCAGCGGTGCCACCAGGTTTCTTTTCCCTCATGCAGCAGGCTTTTGCTCTGCTGCAGCCTGCAATGGTGTCTCCTCCCCAAGGTGCTCAGGCACAGAAGCGGAGGGGATCTGTGGATCCTGCTGTCGAGGGCCTTTCCTCCGCCAAGAGACGTAGAGTGTCCGGAGGGGAGAGCCCTGTGTCGCGCCTTGGGGAAGACCTGGGAGGCGTGGACGCAGAGATGGAAGAGTTCTCAGGAGACGAACTGGAGGAGGGCGAGCTGCCTGATTCGGAACTGCAGAGCAGGGTAGTCCGAGTGTTTTGGCGTGAGGAGCTACCCGCCTTGATTGCCGAGACTCTTACGACCTTGAATATGCCCTCGGAAGGGGCCGGGGCGGAGGATGCCTTGGAAGATCCGTTGCTGCAGGCGGTTCAGACGTCCCATCGCATTTTTCCGGTCCATAGAGTGTTTCGGAGTATGATTTAGGAAGAGTGGGACGTACCGGAGTCGGCTCTTGTATTACCAAATTTTACACTTTTCCTTTAACCCTGTCACTCACTAGCTCACTGACTAGGCACACACACTTTGGTAAATACAATATTCTTTTATTAGATTAAGTCCTTTTAGAGGCCACCGAAACACGTCTGTCTCGTCTCTGGTGAAGTCCCCCGACCTACTGGAGTGAAGCTACAATATCCGGTGATGTATTGATGCTGAACTTTTACTTATTAGTCTAAAAGGACTTAATCTAATAAAAGCATATTGTATTTACCAAAGTGTCTGTGCCTAGTCAGTGAGCTAGTGAGTGACAGGGTTAAAGGAAAAGTGTAAAATTTGGTTATACAGCTCTGAAGGGGTCCAGGGCCTTGGCTCGGCTTTACCCGTTGTCTGATCAGGATAGAGAACTTTTTCGCTCTCCCAAGGTTGATGCAGCGGTTTCGGCAGTTACTAAGAAGACTACGATCCCGGTTGAGGGGGCCGCGGCGCTCAAAGATGTCCAGGACAGGAAGTTGGATACTCTGTTGAAGCAGGTGTTGATGTTTGTGCCCTCTCGATGCAAGCCTCGATAGCGGGGGCGTGGGTGGCGAGAGGCTGTTTGCGGTGGTCTCAGAGTTTGCAGGGTGACCTCCTGGAGGAGCGGCTGAACGATGTAGCGTGCCTGGAGTCCGGTTCTCCGTATTTGTCGGACATTCATTATGATCTCATCCGCGGCTTAGTGAAGAGTATGGCCTCGATGGTAGCGGCTCGACGGTACCTCTGGCTGCATAATTGGGCGGCGGACACTTCCTCTAAGACTCGCCCCAGCAAGCTGCCGTTTCGGGGTAAGCTTTTGTTTGGAGAGGATCTGGAAAAGTTGGTAAAGGATTTAGGTGAGTCTAAAGGGGGTCGCCTTCCAGAGGATAAGCCTAAGCAGGGACGGAGTTCTGCGGGGTGCCGGGGGGTTCCCAGGGATTTTCGTAGGTTTCGGTCCTCCCGCTTTATTCAGTCTCAGCGTGGGAGATTTTCAACGCGGGGCCAGGGGTTTTGCGGTTTCCGGGGAGCCGGTAGAGGTTTTGCCCCTTACCAGTCCTCAGCCGTTAAGAAGTCACAGTGAGATAAGGGGGACTCAGGTAGAGGTGATCCCAGTCGGAGGTCGTTTACGGGAGTTTTACCCTGCCTGGGTCCAAATTACGTCGGACCAGTGGGTCCTATAGGTCATTCGAGACGGTTGGGAGGAGTGGTCTAGTGGTTAGGACAAGGTACTTCAGGCCGGAGGGCTGGGGGTTCAAGTCCCACCTGGGGACAGCAATCTCAGGCCGGAGGGACTGGGATTTCTAGTCCTATAGGCACTCCTTGTGGTCTTGGGCAAGCCACTTAACCCTCCATTGCCCATGTTCCCTGTAAGTATTAGCGTATGTGTGTCATATCCCTCGTGTTAAATGTATCCCCCAATTGACTGCTTTGACCCGGTGAAAAGCGGGATATAAATACAGCTAAATAAATTATGCATTAGAGCTCCATCGGCCCGTCTTAGATTCCTTTGTTTAGTCCCCTTGCAAAGCACCGCAGAAGTACCGGGCTGTCTCAGAGACCCTGCAGCGGCTGTTACAACTCAAGGCAGTGGTGCCCGTGCCAAGAGATCACTGCGGGTACGGTCGATACTCCATTTATTTTGTGGTGCCAAAGAAAGAAGGCACTTTTCGTCCGATTCTGGACTTAAAGAGGGTGAATCGGTGTCTCAGGGTCACACATTTCCGGATGGAGATGCTGCGTTCGGTCATAGCGGCGGTCAGGGAGGGGGAATACCTGACCTCGCTGGATCTGACGGAAGCTTATCTCCATATCCCAGTGAGGCAGGAGCATCAACGGTTCCTGCGCTTTGCGGTTCCTATGGGGCATTTTCAGTTCCAAGCGTTGCCATTCGGTCTGGCGACAGCGCCTCCGACTTTCACCAAGATTATGGTAGTAGTGGTGGCGGCGCTTCGCAAAGAGGGGGTGCTGGTGCCATCCCTACCTCGACAAATGGTTGATTCACGCAAAGTCGCGGGACGAGAGTGCGTCGGCCACCACTCGGGTGATTCAGATGTTGGAGAGCCTGGGTTGGATGGTCAACTTTGCAAAGAGCAGTCTGGTTCCCTCGCAGTCCCTGGAGTTCTTGGGGGCGAGGTTCGAGACGCAACAGGCCGCGGTGTTTCTTCCATCCCACCGAGCTCAGGGGTTGCGGGATCTCGAGCGGTTTCTGGCCAGACCGGCGCCCTCGGCATGGCATTATCTTTAATTGCTCGGGACGATGGCGGCCACGATAGAGGTGGTCCCGTGGGCCAGGGCGCATACGCGACCGTTGCAGAGTGTGCTTCTTCGGCGTTGGTCTCCTCAACGGGATGCGTTGTCGCATCAGCTGGTTTGTCCGCAGGGCATGCGTCAGGACCTTCGGTGGTGGTTGCGGCCGGAGAGTTTGTCAAAGGGGCTGCCGCTAGAGCCTCCATCCTGGAGACTGCTGACGACGGATGCAAGTCTTCTGGGCTGGGGAGCGCATTGCGACGGCCGATTTGCTCAGGGGCGGTGGTCTCAGGAAGAGCAGCAATGTTCTATCAACAGGTTGGAGATGCGAGCGGTGTTTTTAGCCCTGCGGGAGTTTCAGGAGACCTTCAGGCAGGAGGCGGTGCGTGTGTTGTCCGACAATGCGATGACAGTGGCCTACATCAATCGCCAGGGCGGCACTGGCAGCGCGATGCTAGAGGCAGAGGCCTGCCGGCTTTTAGCTTGGGCCGAGCGAAATCTGATGAGTCTGTCGGTGCAGCATTTGGCAGGCGTGGACAATGTCGAGGCAGATTTCCTCAGTCGGCGGAGGGTGGATCCAGGAGAGTGGGTTCTACACCCGGAGGTGTTTTTGCTGTTGGTGTGCCGCTGGGGTCTCCCGCTAATGGATCTGATGGCGACGTTCGAGTCAGCGAAGGTGGAGCACTTCTTCAGCAGGCGGCGGGAACGCATGTCAGAGGGGATCGACACGCTAGCCCGGCGGTGGCCAGAATTGGGTCTTCTCTATGTGTTCCCGCCTTGGGCGCTCATCGGCAGAGTGGTACAGCGGATAGAGCGTCATCGCGGTCTGGTGGTCCTGGTGGCGCCAGACTGGCCCAGAACACTGTGGTGTGCGGCTGCTGGCAGACAAGCCGTGCCGTCTGCCGCAGCGAGCGGATTTGTTGTGGCAGGGCTCGTTGCGGATGCCTCAGGTGAATAGATTCTTGCTTATGACATGGCTCTTGAAAGGGCAAGGTTGACAGCCAGGGATTATTCGACAGCGGTCATTTCTATCTTGCTGCAGGCGCGTAGGACATCTACATCGTTGGCGTACATTTGGATTTTGCGCATTTTTGAGACCGGGTGTGCGGAGAGGGGACTGAAACCTTTGGGAGCCTCGGTTTCACAGATTCTTTCATTTTTGCAAGACAGTGTGGACGAGGGTCTTGCGGCAAGTTCCTTGAGAGTGCAGTTAGCGGCCCTCTCCTGTTACCGCAGTAAGGTGCAGGGGCTCACGCGGATGTGAAACTGTTCTTGCGGGGCGTGTTACTCTTGCGTCCTCTGAAGCGTTGTATGGTTCCCGCGTGGGATTTGAACTTGATGTTGGCGGCCTTGCTCGAGGCGCCGTTTGAGCCTTTGGCCAAGGCGTCACTGAAGGATCTGACGTTGAAGACAGTCTAATTGGTAGCTATCTGTTCCGCGAGGAGGATTTCTGAGCTGCAGGCATTATCCTGTCAGGAGCCGTATTGTCTTTTTTCGATCATAAGGTGGTTCTCTGTACGGTTCCGGGGTTTTTACCAAAGGTGGTCTCCCCGTTTCATGTTAATCAAGTGGTGTCGCTTCCGGTGTTTTTGGACCGGCAGAAGGAGCAGTCTGGAGGCATGTTGCGTAGGTTAGATGTTCGGCGGGTCCTTAAGAAGTATTTACGGAGGACGGCTCCCTTCCGCAAGTCGGATAGATTGTTTGTAGCTTTCGGGGTCCGCGTAAGGGGGAGGCTGCAGCGAAGTCCTCGCTCTCCCGTTGGGTAAAGGAAGCGATTGCTTCGGCGTATCTGTTGAAAGGAAAAGTGGTGCCGGACGGTTTGCGAGCTCACTTGACTAGGGCGCAGGCGGCGTCTTGGGCAGAGTTCAGTTTGGTTCCGGTGGCCGACATTTGCCGCGCGGCGACGTGGTCATCGTTGCATTCCTTTGTAAAGCACTATCGCCTAGATGTGCAGACGGCAGGGGATGTGCGTTTCGGTGCAGCGGTGCTTCAGGCTGGGCTGGCAGGTCCCTCCCGTTAATATTCACTGCTCTGTTACATCCTCTATGGTTCCGGGACTGGACTAGAGGGACGCAAAGGAAGATGAAATTAGACTTACCTGCTAATTGTTGTTCCTTAAGGAACTCTAGTCCAGTCCCGGAGCCCACCCTGAGTGTTGTCAGCCTGAAGTACATGGTAGGCGGTACAGCTTCGTTCTCTAGGGGTTCCCCGCAGGCGGAAGGTGGAGCCAGTTGGGGGGGACTCCTCTGTAACACTGTTCCATAGACTTTATCATAAGATTATTTGATAGGGAATTAGAAAAATAAAAAAAAGGAAAGCACTTCACGCCCGGGGTTTCGGGTTAGTTGTTGGTTTTTCTTACTTTTGCTCTACTTATTTGTTGCTCTGCTCAGTTTGCTTTGTCAATAGGTACTGGATGAAGGGGGCGGTCCTTGCCTACTTATACTGGTGCCAGCAAAGCAATGATGTCTTTCAGTCTCCAAGGCTGCTGGAGGAGATTCTAAACTCTATGGTTCCGGGACTGGACTAGAGTTCCTTAAGGAACAACAATTAGCAGGTAAATCTAATTTCTCCAGGACCAAGCAGGAAGCCAGTCCTCTCATATGGGTGACGTCGGCGCCGACGGAGCCCTCGTACGGAGCATTTCCCCAGCTTTCAAAGAAAGCCTTTGGGAATTGCAGCGGGCATGCGCGGTCCCCTTCCCGCCCAAGGGTGCCATCTTGCTCAGTCTTCTTTTTTCCGCGGAGCCCGACGGAAGTAGTTCGTTTTTCCCCGAGGAAAAAGTTGATTTCCCTGGTTTTTCTCTTTTTTTTCTTCGGTTCGACGCCGGATCCTTTTCCCGCCTTGGCCCGATACGCCAGTATCGAGTCCACTCTCTCTTTTTCGTTTTTTGTCCTTTGTGTCTAGCGTTCGCGCCATTTTCTTTTTTCACTGGCAGCCCGGTCTTTTGACCTCGCAGGGGCCCTTTTTCCCCTGATGACTACCAGCGGGTTTAAAAAGTGTGATCGGTGTAAGAAACTTATGTCTCTTACCTACACACGTGACTGCTGCCTCCGCTGCCTCGGACCCAATCATGACCCGATGATCTGTGGTCCGTGTGGCAAAATGTCCTCGAAGGCGTTGAGTCGGCAGCACCAGAAGGATAGGATCTTCTCTGACTCCGCGTCCGGACGGGCCCGGACCTCGTCAGAGGCCTCGACGTCTCGGGACTCCGGCCCCGAGCAACGTCGGGGTTCCTCTGAGCGGGGGTCTCCTTCTTGGGAACATCGCAGGAAGAAGAAACCCGCGAGGGTGGTGTCGGTGGACACTCCGGGTTCCTCGAGGGCCAGGTCGCATAGCCCCGATAGCCGTCCCGGGTCTTTAGAGTCTGAGAGGCCTGCCAAACATCCTCGTATCGAGATGGAGTCTCCTGGACACGTAAGTGCTGTAGTCCTCGTGGACTCTCCTCCAGGGGAGCCGACGTCGGGCCTGACGCCGTCGGGGCCCGAGTCAGGGGCTGCTGGGTCTCCTGAGCTCGGACTCAGGTTGACGGCCTTGGAGAACAGCATCGCTGCCTTCATGGAACAGCAGCGGGCATTGATCGCCGGTCTCAACAGTGCATCTGCCCCGACCACCGGGACCTCGACGTCCAAGTCGACCCCGGAGGCCGAGCCGATCCTAGAGTCCATGCGGGCTCGAGTCAATCCTCGGCCATGGTCTCCCTCGGCCTCCCGTTCGGGACCGAGGTCGTCGACGCCGGTACCCTCGGCATTGGGGCGGATGGCATCGGTGCCCGCCCGACCGGAGCCCCTCTATTCCTCCTCCGAGGAGTCGGGCTGGGAGACGGAGGACGAACAGTCACCCGACACTTATCAGACTTGGTGTGTCCCATCGGACTCGCCGGAGTCCGAACCTCGGAGACGATCCCCACCGGAGGATACCCGGTTCTCGGACTTCGTGCGGGATATGGCCAAGGCCTTGGCCTTCCCCGCGGATCCCGAGGAGGAGACTCGAGCCGAGGAGCTCGAGGCCCTCCAGTATGACTCTCCCCCGAAGGAGGCCTTTACTGTACCGGTTCCTCCGATGCTGGAGCGGCTGCTCTTCCGCATGTGGGAGACCCCGGCCTCGACGCCAGTGTTAAGCAAGCGGGTCGATTCTATCTATCGAGTACGCAAGAGCCCCGGGTTGCAAAAGGCACAATTACCGCACCACTCCATGGTTGTGAAATCGGCCATGCATCGACTGAAAAGTCAGAAGATGCACTCCTCGGTGCCTCCCGGCCGGGAGGCCCGGAACCTGGATGCCCTCGGTAAGAAGTGCTTCCAGGTCTCTATGCTTGCTTGCCGTGTCCAGACGTACCAGCTCTACATGGGCATGTATCTCCGAGACTTGGCAAAGGAGATTGCCGAGTTCTCTGCTGGTCTCTCCGAGGAACCTTTGCAGAGGTTCCAGGCCTTGTCCACTGATATTCGAGAGTGCTCGAAGTTTATCTCTCGAGCAGCCTATGATGGCTTCGAGGCTTTGGCCCGAGTAGCCGGGGCCGGCATCAGTGCCTGCCGACAGGCTTGGCTACAGTCATCCGACCTCGAGCCATGGGTGCAGGACAAGTTGGTCGATGTCCCCTGCCGAGGTGAAAACCTCTTTGGCAAGCCCATGGCTGAAAAGGCTGCAGAACTCGAGACCGAGACTTACCCGGACTAGGCTGTCCAGGAAAACCTCTGCCCCTTCTCAGAAGAAGGGCTCGGGAAAAAAGACCTTTTACCCGAGGAAGTCCTCTGCCTATAAACAATACCCTCATTATCAGGCCTCTGCAGCTCCCCAACAGGGTCAGCAGGCCAAGGGGCAGGGTCATGGGCCCCGTAGGCAGAAGGCCCCCAAGCCACCAACACCAGCCCCTGCTCAGCAGGGTGGGGGTTTTTGACTCAGCCAGCATAGCCTCTTCTCCTCAGCTGCCTCACATCAGCACGGGAGGCCGGCTGGCCCACTTTGGCCACAGGTGGTCAGCCGTCGCCTCAGATACCTGGGTGCTCCATATAGTCCAGAAGGGCTATCTTCTCCATTTTCACCAGGTACCTCCCTCCTATTTTCCAGGGGAGCCTCCAAGACGCCCTCTGCACAGGGACCTACTCCTTCAGGAGTTAGCAAGTCTGCTAAAGGAACAGGCTGTGGAACCGGTGCCCCACCACCTGAGAGGTCACGGCTTTTATTCCAGGTACTTTCTGGTACCAAAAAGAACAGGAGGCCTCAGACCCATCCTAGACTTGCGCAACCTCAACAAGTTCCTGGAGAGGGAGAAGTTCAAGATGCTTACCCTTGGAATCCTGCTGCCCTACCTTCAGCAGGGAGATTGGCTATGCTCCTTAGATCTAAAGATGCTTATACTCACATCCTTATTCATCCAGACCACAGACAATATCTCAGATTTGTTGTGGGAGGAAACCACTACCAGTACAGAGTACTTCCCTTTGGCCTAACCTCCGCTCCCAGGGTGTTCACCAAGTGCCTGGCGGTGGTGGCGGCCTACCTAAGGCTTCAAGGTCTTTTTGTGTTTCCATACCTGGACGACTGGCTCATAAGGGGCCCGTCTTCCCAGGAGGCCAGTCAAGCTACCCTTCGCACTGTGGCTCTGCTTCAGCACTTGGGGTTTGTCATAAACTTCGCAAAGTCCACTTTGCTCCCGTCCCAGAACTTAGAATTCATAGGAGCAAGGCTGGACACTCTTCAGGTGAAGGCTTTTCTGCCAGTGGACAGAGCCCACAGGTTGATGGATCTAGCCAGGCAGTTTCACAGCAATTCCCTGGTCTCCGCCAGGCAATTCCTGAGACTTCTCGGCCATATGGCTTCCACGGTTCATGTAACCCCCAAAGCCCGCCTGCACATGCGGCCTGCTCCGTGGAGCCTTCAAACTCAGTGGCATCAGGACACGGGGAGTCTTGCAGACTCGGTGAGAGTTTCCACCCTCCTCGTATCCT
Organism: Ichthyophis bannanicus; assembly: GCA_033557465.1. NCBI lineage: Eukaryota > Metazoa > Chordata > Amphibia > Gymnophiona > Ichthyophiidae > Ichthyophis > Ichthyophis bannanicus. The sequence continues at coordinate 78,405,495 of CM066051.1, read as the reverse complement.
CTCTACAGTGGTGGCTTCATCTTCCGAATCTGGTACTCGGGGTGGATTTTCAATCCCCCCCGCATTCTCAAGTGCTGACGACAGATGCTTCTCTTCTCGGTTGAGGAGCACATTGCCAAGGGGCATGTACTCAGGGTCTCTGGACTCCTAGGGAGGCTGCTCAACAGATAAACTTCCTGGAGCTATGGGCGATACGCCTAGCTCTGAGAGCCTTCTCCCACCTCACATCTCACCAGTCTGTGCTGGTCCAGACGGACAATCAAGTTGCCATGTTCTACGTGAACAAACAAGGAGGCACAGGATCCTTCCTTCTCTGTCAGGAGGCACAACGTCTGTGCTCTTGGGCCGTCAATCACGGAATCCTCCTCAGGGCTGTCTACCTCCCCGGTCAAGAAAATTACCTGGCGGACAGACTGAGCAGGATACTGCAACCACACGAATGGAGATTGAATCCCTTGGTGGTTCAGCAGATCTTTCTCAGGTGGGGACTCCCCACCATGGATCTCTTCACCAGCCCTCTGAACCGGCAGCTCCTGAGATTCTGTTCAGACAACCGCATCCTCTCCGAGTAGCGGCGGATGCCTTTCTGATTCTGTTTGTCCCAAGGCCTACTGTATGCGTTTCCTCCCACGCCACTAGTGTCTCGAACACTGTTCAAGGTCCTCAAGGACAGGGCCTCAATGATTCTAATAGCCCCCAGGTGGCCGAGGCAGCCGTGGTTCCCATTCCTGTTGCAACTAGCGGTGGACACTCCCCTGCCTCTGGGAATTCAACACGATCTCCTGTCTCAGGACCAGGGGTCTCTCTTGCATCCCAACCTCCAGTCGCTTCATCTGATGGCCTGGCTGCTGAAAGGGTAGTCCTGACTCCCCTACTCCTGCCTAGAGAGGTGGAAGACGTAGTCTTGGCCTCTAGGCGGCATTCCACCAGGAAATCCTACGCTCTTAAGTGGCGTAGATTCTCCACCTGGTGTGCTCAGCACAGCGAGAATCCCTTCTCGTGCTTGGTAGCGGTAGTATTGTAATATTTGCTTTACCTCTCCAATCTAGGCCTTAAGTCCAACTCTGTCAGGGTTCACCTCAGTGCTCTGTCAGCGCACCACTCGCTGGTGGACGGGAGGCCTCTTTCCAACCACCCTTTGGTGGCTTGTTTTCTCCGAGGCCTCCTCCTGCTTAAGCCTCCTTTACGTCCACCAACCCCTGAGTGGGATCTGAATGTGGTCTTACAGCGGCTTACTTGTCCGCCATTTGAACCTATGGCTACCTGCCCTCTCCGTTTTCTCTCCTGGAAAACTTTGTTTCTGGTAGCTCTTACCTCTGCTAGGCGAGTGAGTGAACTTCAGGCACTAGTGTCTGATCCCCCTTAGACTAGGTTCTACAGGAATAGGGTAGTCTTACAGACTCACACGAAGTTTCTTCCTAAGGCTGTCTCCCCTTTTCACCTCAATCAGGAGGTGGTTCTTCCGACCTTCTTTCCCAGGCTGCATGCCAACCGGGCTGAGATGGTCCTGCATACCCTGGACTGTAGGAGGGCGTTGTCCTTCTACCTTGACCGTACGCGGGAGCATCGGAGGGCTGTTCAGCTCTTCGTTTCTTTTGACCCCAATAAGTTGGGGTTACCTGTCTCCAAGCGTACTTTGTCCATATGGGTCGCTGACCGTATCGCCTGGGCTTATGGGGCAGCCGGCCTCTTGTTGGAGGGTCGAGTCACGGCTCATCGTGTCAGGACGAAGGCTGCGTCAGTGGCTCATCTCCGCTCTGTTCCGTTGGCAGACATCTGCCGGGCCGCTACTTGGTCTTCAAGCCAGACTTTTGCGGCCCATTACTGCCTTGAGAGGGAGTCCCACAGGGACAGTGCTTTCGGACAGGCAGTACTCCACAATCTCTTTGGAGTTTAGGCAACTCCTTCCCTCCGGCCCTGGTGTTGGGCTACTGGTCGGGGGCGTTCTCAGAGAAGATTCCTTCCTTACGTACTGACGAGCTAGAGGGAGCTCATTTTTTTCGGCTTGAGGTCTCCAGTAGCCTTAAGCTGGGGAGTCCCATATGTGAGGACTGACTTCCTGCTTGGTCCTGGAGAAAGAGTAGTTACTCACCTGTAACAGGTGTTCTCCAGGAGCAGCAGGAATCAGTCCTCACAACCCTCCCTCCTCCCCTTGGAGTTGCAGTCATATGATTTATTTTGCTAATTTTTTTGCTGTCTTTTAGCTATGTCATCAGACTGAGCAAGATGGCACCCTTGGGCGGGAAGGGGACCGCGCATGCGCGCTGCAATTCCCAAAGGTTTTCTTTGAAAGCTGGGGAAATGCTCCGCACGGGGGGCTCCGTCGGCGCCGACGTCACCCATATGTGAGGACTGATTCCTGCTGCTCCTGGAGAACACCTGTTACAGGTGAGTAACTACTCTTTCATCTTTGAACTGAAATGAGCTCACCTACACACACTAAACTCGATTCTTCTTCCTTGTGAGGCTCCTCTTGGTGCATTTACGCTTGTGAGTAGCATCTGGAATGTCTCTCTGAAGCATCCAACAGTAGTCTGCCATCATTGTAATGCTCCATTTTCCCTGGTGTCTCCTTTCCATCTCTTTAATGTCTTGGTGGAATCATTCACCTTGTTCCTCACTCACAGCTCCCAAATTTTCAGGAAAGTAGTCAAGGTGGGACTGGAGGAAATGCACTTTCAAACTCATCAGGCAACCTAAAGCTTGAAATGCTTTCAGCATGCGTCCGACGATCTTTTTGTAGTGAGGATCTTTGTTATTGCCTAAAAATTTCTGTACGACTTCTTTAAATGCAATCCACCCTTCTTTTTGAGGATCCGTCATGGTATTCACAAACTCTTGATCAACTATAAGCCTCCTAATGTCTGGTCTGACGAACAGACCTTCCTTCAATTTTGCCTCCGACAGGCCTGGAAACTTGGTGACCAAGTATTTGAAGCATTCTCCATCTCTTGGAAGTGATTTTACAAATTGCTTCATAAATCCCAATTTTATGTGGAGAGGTGGTAGAAGAACTTTATGGGAAGGTACCAAAGTTTCTCGGAGAACATTTTTTTCACCGACTGTTAGCACCCTCGGCTGCCAACTCTTCTTGGTCCAGTGATTTTGTCGGTCTCGACTGTCCCATAGACACAGAAAACAAGGATATTTGGTATACCCAGCTTGTTGCCCGAGCAGCATGCACAAGACCTTCAAGTCCCCACACACTTGCCAACCATGGTCTTCATATTTAAGTTTACGAAGAACCAATTCCAAGTTCTCGTAGGTTTCCTTCAAGTGTACGGAATGACCTACAGGTATGGAAGCGTAAAAACCGTTGTGGAGTAAAACTGCTTTGAGGCTTCTTTTTGAAGAATCTATAAAAAGACGCCATTGCTCTGAATCATATTGGATTTTAAATTGACTCATCAGACCTTCGACATCGATGCAATAAACCAACTTGTCTTCCTGGGCGAAGTAAGGGTCGAACTCCTTTTCACGATGTCTGAACCATGAAAATGACACTCCTAGCAACAATAAATTCCTGCTTTTCAGCCTTGATCCGAGTAACTCAGTGGCATCTTTGGGAAGATTCAAGTCTTACCAAATCATTCATCTCCTCCTGAGAAAACAATTTTGGTCTTGTATCATCTTCAAAGTCAGAACTTGATTCGTCATCTGGTTCAGGTATGACTTCACCTTTATCGGAGCTAGGTATCTCTTCCAAGGTAGCAGGGGGCTTGGGTACTGGTATATCTCCAGGAACAAGCAGGAATGAGTCTTCACATATGGGTACGTCGGTACTGACGGAGTCCGCGTGGGAACGCTTCCCAGCATCCAATGAGAAAGCTTTTGGAAGCATTCCAACATGCCTGCGCACTGCCTTCCCGCCTTCCCAACTGCCTCTCCTCAGTTTTCGTTTTTTCGCGGAGCCGGCAGGACGTCGTCCTGTCAACGCAGAAAATTCTTTTTCTTTTTTTTTAGTTTTCTTGTGGTCGCGGCTGCCTTCCCCGACGCCACCGGTACCGCCGGTGTTTTTTTCTTTTCTTGTAAAATTTTTCCCTTTAAGGAATATATTTTTCTTTGTTAGTGTCTCACGGTTCTCAGGCCTTCTAGGCCTCTCCATTTTTCCTTATGGAACCGCCAGCCACTTTCCCCAAGAAATGTACAAACTGTGGTGGTACAACTTTATTTTTAGACACTCACAATTGGTGTCTAACCTGCTTGGGTCCTGGCCATTTTCCTCCAGAGCCCTCGGGCACCAGTATGGTGAGAAGAAGTTTTCAACATCGAGTTCCCCTCGACACGCGGTCCCCCTCCAACTTCAGGGCACCGACCATATCTTCTTCTACACAGGATCAGGTAACCCAAAAACAGTCTGTTAAGACTAGCCAGTCCTCGAGCGGCACTTCTCATGCACAGCATAGAGATGCCTATGGCCTTGTCCTCGAGAATCCACTGGCTTCAAAACCCTGGTGGGAGTCTTCGGCCTCCAAAGCCTGTGTTGGGGTTCAGGTTGTTCCTGAGGTTCACCCCTCACAGAACATACCTGAGCCATGCCCGGTGGTGGCATCCGCTTTGAGCGGTACCGATACCCCGGCATCGGCACTGGTGTTGTATGAAACATTCCTCACCAAGGATCGTCGTCTGGCATCCTCAGTACCTACGGGCCCGGTGGATACGCTTCAGACCGACTTTCCAGTATCGGTATCGACACCAATAGTAGTACCGACGTCGGTACCCTCCAGACGTGCATCGATAGACTCTCTTCCTTCGATGCCGAGTCTGGAATCGATCTCCAGTCTGGAGGACTGGGTACCGACTCGCCTTGGTACCGACTCCCATCGGTACCGAAGGCTCGGTTCTGATACTTCGGATCCGCAACTCTCGGTTCCTCCGACACCGTTAGAGTTGCCACCGGCTGGTATTCTTCCACCGGTATCAGATTCGGTACCGAGATCGGTACCGATATCCACAGTACCATTACTGTCGGTACCTTCCATGCTTCTCTCTTCAGGCTCGCTTCCCTCGATGCCGAGTCTGGAATCGATCCCTAGCATGGATGATCTGTTACCGACTGTCGCTGGTTCTGACCTGCAGTACCAGCGACCACCATCTAAGGATCCCATACTGCACCATTCAGTATTTTCTATTTCTATATACTGACTATGCCAGTCATAACCAGGAAAAGAGGATTTTTTCTATTTTATCTATTCAAGCATCAACCTTCTTGCTATTAGATAAATTTCTCTCTCTCCCTATAAGGGGGGATGGGGTTCTCTGGACATTTCTCCATCCATATACCTGGAGACATGTCTCTATATGCCTGCCTATTCATCTATATATAGATATAGATATATAGATATAATCAATATATATATATATATATCTGTGTGTCTTCTGCCCATATATATATATATATATATATATCTGTGTGTCTTCTGCCCATATATATATCTTATAAATATATGCATATATACCCAATATGTGTATATATTTAAATCTATATATATATATGTGTGTGTACATATATATTAATACATATAATGAGATATATTGTTAGATAGATCTGTATCCTTCTACTTATCTATCTGGCTGTTAGGATCAGATATCCTGACATTTCTTTATGATCCTGACAAATGGGCACTAACCCTATCAATGCTGTACCAGCATACCTAGGGGACTACACCTAGAACCACTCCTGTGGTAATTAACCTTTTCAGGTTTAGGTACTCCTGAAGCTCTCCATGTACCTTTCTTTCCTAACTGACCCCATTTAGGAAAGACATTGCGGAGCTTCCGTTGCTCTAAAGCTTAGCACTCCTGAGTCTGTCCTTACCTTTTTATCAGATACAAGGGTTTCCATACCCTTTCTCCCCTACATGGACTGATTCTAACCCCAGTCCAGTTGGGTCAGACTAAATTTTTTTTTTATCCTAAATTAATACTATTTTTGGACCAAAGCAGCTTAAGCTTTCCTTAATAGTACCTTCTGCGTTTCTGCTGAAGCTCTACCTCTTATACTACCCCAGTTTTCCTCTGGGGCTATTTTTTCTCACCCTAAAGGGTTTTGACCTCCACTTGTTTTTTGTTCTACTTTATTACCTCTACTTCTCAGTGAGGTACCCCTTGAGCACATTCACTGGCTCTTCTATCAGATCCATATGTAGCTCAGTGCACTTGTGCAATGCCAACAAGGGAGGCCCAGATTACAATATCTTATTACTAAATGCCCTCGATACAGGGTCTTCCCCTTTTGAAGCCCTGTTCTAGCCAGCTGTTCCACAGCTCTTTTCTGTATTCAACTCCTACCCTCCATCCCCAGGATGCCTGAGGTCCTGAGGAATAGCATGGCTCGTTCTAGACTTGCAACATGCTAGGACTCCCTCCGGGCATCTGAGCTTGGGAGTCCCCATATGTGAAGACTCATTCCTGCTTGTTCCTGGAGATAGCACAGTTACTTACCTGTAACAGGTGATCTCTGGGAACAGCAGGAATAAGTCTTCACAACCCACCCACCTCCCCTAGGAGTTGCATTTCTCTTTCTCTATCTTTCCCTTCCTTGCTCTCTCTCTTTGTCTCAGCTTTAAAACTTAACTGAGGAGAGGCAGTTGGGAAGGCAGCGCGCAGGCGTGTTGGGATGCTTCCAAAATCTTTCTGATTGGACGCTGGGAAGCGTTCCCGCGCGGACTCCGTCGGTACCGACGTACCCATATGTGAAGACTTATTCCTGCTGTTCCCAGAGATCATCTGTTACAGGTAAGTAACTGTGCTATATGTGCCATGGGGGATGGGATGAATTGCCGAGTGAAGATTGGGGTATGAAATGGAATGCTTCTGTTTGAAATTAAACCCTTTCACATCGCATGAACAAAAGTAACAGTCGTCACTACGGTTCTTTTGCTCTCGCCATACCATAGGAATCCCATAACGGAAAGATTTTTTTCTTACCCTTGAACCAGTTTCGGAGGTCCTCAACACACCGTTTGCACACTTTATGAGGCGCCCAGACTTTATCTTGATCTCCAATTTTTAGTCCAAAGTATGCAAAGTATACTTTTTTCACAAAGTCTGTAATATTCTGCTGTTGCTTCAACACTGTATATTCACCACAGATGAAACAGAAACTGGGGAGACGTCACAGTGCTGGCCACGCCCCCTACACTGACCGGAGCTGCTGCTATCTGCCCTGTCTCCCTCCCACTGGATTCTTCAGGAAAGATTAACCCCTTCTACCATTAGAAGCACGGACTTAAAACTTGCTTAGCTTTTGTATACAGTCAAACCTCGGTTTTCATGATTAATCCGTTCGAAAAAGTCTGACTAAAACCGAAACGTATGAAAACTGAAGCAATATTTCCCATAAGAAATAATGTAAATCCAATTAATCCGTTCCAGACACCCAAAAATATTCACAAAAAATACATTTTATAGAGAATAACTATATTTTTACATACAGAAAACGATGAGAAAAAAATATAAATGACTAATGAAATGGATAAATGAACATTTAACATCACTGAAAGCAAGCTAAGTACAGTACTGTACAGTACAGTATGTTAACATCTGGCCTTAGCCACCCCTGACAAGCTGCTGTGCCCAGCTCTCTTCGGAATCACATTGAATTCAGTCCATTAAAATACCTTTACATTATCTGCTCAATGCTTCAGAATGGCAGAAAATCTTAATGATATAGCTTCAGACGTACCCTGCAAGAGAAAGAACTGCCTCCCACATTCATGCAACATCTCCTGCTTACGTTGACAGCTTTTCTTCCCTGCTACCGGGACAAAATCTCAGTCAAAAGACGTTGAAAACCGAAGCAATGCATGAAAACCGGGACAAAATCTCAGTCAGAAAAGACGTTGAAAACCGAAACGTATGAAAACCGGGGCAAATGAAAACCGAGGTTTGACTGTATATTGCTGACCATCAGATTTACAGTGCTATATTTTTTTTTACATAACTCGGACAACCCCTTTAAGGTTTTTTTGGCATTTTATATTTTAAGTGCACTTATGTGAATTAATTAATAGTAATTTGAATTAATAGTAATTTGAAAAATTTTGATAAATTTGAAGACAATTTTGCATGTTGTGGCAAATCATGACGTCTAGGAGTTTTTTCAATATTTTATTTGTTTTCAGCACACCAAAATACATGGAAATTAGATGAAAATAATCAAACAGCTTTTTAGTCGCAGACCTGTGTAATATTTGTGCCATGGCTGCCTCTACGGCAAACCTACGTTCTGTAGCCATTGACAAAATCTGCAAAGCGGCCACCTGGTCTTCAATGCATACCTTTGCTGCACATTACTATTTGGACAAGGACTCCTGTGGGGTGCCATGTTTGGTCAGGCTGTACTCCAACACCCCTTTCACACTTAGGTCAACTCCTACCCTCCATCCTGGAATTTTTGATGCCAGATGTCTATTAAAGATCCATGCCCTCTTGAGTCCTGCTCTGAGGCAAATCTATCGATTCTGGGGACCTTCCTCTGGCATCTGGGAGCTAGGGAGTCCCATATGTGAAGACATTCCTGCTTGTTCCTGGAGATAACATAGTTACTCCGGGAACACTAGGAATTTAGTCTTCACAACCCACCCTCCTCCCTTAAGAGTTGTAGAGCTTTTTTTTTTCCTCTCTCCCCCTCCCCCCTCTCTCTCTCTCTCCTCTCCTTTTATCTCAGCTACAAACTCAGCTGAGGAGGGAGAGTCAAGGCGGGAAGGCAGCAATGTAGGCGCAGTGGGATGCTCCCAAGAGCTTTCCTATTGGATGCTGGGGAGCGTTCCCACATGGGCTCCGTCGGTAGCAACGTCACCCCATATGTGAAGACTAAATTCCTGCTGTTAACAGAGATCACCTGTTACAGGTGAGTAACTATGCTGTCTCTGCACAGACGAGTCCTATGACAACCTGCAGTTACCAACACTTTCATCAGTCTGCAATGGTGGATTAAGGTAACAGAAGAGGTGGCACCTTTGTTAGCTTGGGGGAAAAAGCACTTAACATGCTTGTCTGAAGCTTATGGATGATCATCTTTGATCAGTTCTTGCTTATGGCCTGGCTATTGAGGGCAAGATCCCTGAAGAGGGAGTTGCTCGGGAGAAGTCCACCTCCTTGGCCTATGTCCAGGTACAATAGATTTTTCAAGCCTGTTACGAAGAGCGGTGGGTGGAGGTGATGCAAGTCTCCTTCCTTTAGGTTGGTTTAGAAAAAGTGTTATCCTTGACGTCTTTGCGTGTGCAGATGGTGGCTGTTGCCTACCACAGGGATCAGTGCAAGGTCACCTTCTGGTGGCTCACCCCAGTGTTTGGTTTCTGAATGGAGAGAAGCACCAGCAGCATCAGAGACCTATAGTTTCCCCTTGGGAGTTAAACCTGACCTTGTCAGCTCTGGTAAAGGCCCCCTTTGAGCTATTGCAGTCAACCTCTATGAAGAACTTTACTCTGAAAGTGGTGTGTTTGGTGGCCATCTCTTCCAATAGCTTGATTTGAGTTGCAGGCACTATTGTGTCAGGAGCCTTGATAATTCCCAAAAAAAGGGTAGTGGTTAAGTTGGTGCCGCCATGCCTGCTAAAGGTCATCTCCACTTTTCATGTGAATCAATCATTCTCATGTTTTTGATCCAGACAGCATCAGCACTCAAGTGGGGATGTTGCGCTGTTTGCCTTGAAATGTTATCGCTGGAGAACTTAAGAGTGTCTTCATTCTGACCATCTTTCTGGGGCTCAAAGGTGAAGCAGCTTTCAAGGTCTCTATAGACCAGTGGATGAAGGAGGTGATCAACTTGGCAATCTTCTGCACGGGTGGGAGATGCCCATAGGCCTGATGTTGCATTCAACTAGAGTGCAGGCTTCATCATGGACTGAGAATGGGTTAGTTCTTCCTCAGAATATTTGCTGGGCAGCTACTTGGTCTTCCCTGCATTCCTTTGTGTGCACCGTTATCGTTTGGATGTTCCAGCTAGGCAGATGCAGCATTCGGGGCCTGTGTTTTAGTAGCTAGGGTGGCTGGGTGGATCTGTGATGCTTGGGTACTTCCAACACATCTGGACTGGTCTGGAGGTACAACGTGGAGGAAGAAATTAGATCGATCTTGCTACTTTTCTTTCCTTGAGGACCTCTAGACCAGTTCAGAGGGCCTGCCCCCAAGAGGTTCTTGTTGTGACTCTGTAGGGATGAAGAGAAAAATAACTTGGGGGGGGGAGGAGTACATTCTGAGTTTTTAGTCCTTGAGTTGCCTTCTTTTCTGTTATGGAGTTGCACTCTTGCTTGGGGGGCTTAAGGGACACTTTGTTTTGATGTAAAAATGCTGGCTTGCTGTAAACTGCACAGGTCCCTATATAGGGTAACAACATTAAACTAGTGGTTCTCAATCTCCATTTATGGGTAGGAGTGTGTAAACCCATGCATCTGAACTAGTTTGGAGGAACGTAAGGAAAGAAAACTACCAGTTAAGATTTAATTTCTCCTTTCATGACAGGTGGCATTACAAGAACACATGCTAGGCCCTTCTGCAGTGTCCCGGTCATGCCTTGCTTTTTCTACTCTGATATTTGCAGTTGTTCCCCACGATGTTATATTTATTTGTATAGTCCAGTCAATCAGTCAACTGTCACCTAGAAAAAACTTAAGTAAATGTTTTCTAAATTTCAGGCAACCCAGATGGATGTGTTTCAGTGGGCTCCTAAAACTTGGGACCGACAGTATGCTGTAGCCAGAGAAGAGCCCTGCAGTGGTGGTGGTAGTGGTTACCCTTCCCGGCAGCTGGAGAGCCGCCCACAAAGTGCTGGCGAGAAGCAGGAACCCCATGGGCCCAGTCATCGTTGAGAGGGACATGATGGGAACACCATCTCTCTTCCACCCTTTTGTGGTGATGGGGTGGAAGGGGGAGACGGCATGTCTGAGGTCATGTTTTCAAACATACCTTACTACCCCTTTGGCAGACACCCCTTCCTTATGTGGTCCTTTTAGAATTGTTTGAGGTGTCAGAAAAAGCATTGACTCAGAAGTTGCCTTAATCTTTATTCTGCTGGCATCTTTAAAAGGTGCTGCACACTCTCCTTCATGGGGTAAAATGAAGGTGGGAGCTGTGCATATGACACTAACTGATTTTCCCCTTGATCCAAGGTTGTGGCCTTGGTGAGAAAGGGGAAACATTGGAAGCAAGGATCAAGGGGGAAGGGGTGTTCCTTTAGGGAAGAAAGAAGAGTTAATATTGAAGTAGAAAGGAGGAGTGTTTTGATTTGGGGAGGCAGAGATGCACATACCCCTTATCACTTGCATAACTGATTTAGGACTGAAACTCAAATCTTTTTTTTTTCTTTTCCCTCCCCTCCCCACCTTTCTCTTTTAGTAAAAGCAGCACTGACAGTGGGTGGGGGAAAAGCATAGGCTCCCATTCTGTCTCCTAAATCTGCTCATGGGGAAAATTTCAGTCTGATTTATTTTGCCTGTTGCACTGTTAGCAAGAGTGTTTACAGGGGAACAACGTCAGTCCTAGTTCAGCATACAGAGCCCACAGAACTTCAGAAGCGTGCGTCTGTGTGTGCCTGAAGGAAGTAAGGGGTGGGAGGGGGGCCAGTAGACCATTTCCATGTAAGTATTCCCTCGGCATGTGTGTCCGTAGATCTGGTGTGAGTGTGTGTACATATAAATAGAAATATATATATTAGTGTATGATTGTCTCATCTGTTTGCTCCCCCCTCGTGCCCCTATCATCTTTCAGCTCATACTAACAGACAAGGTTCCAAAACGAAACACACACCAAGAGAATCTGATTACTGTTTTGAGAGCTTCTTTTTCTTCTGGATTGCGTTTCATGCGGATATGTTGCGTTTTTAATAAAAGAAGCTCTGACTAGGCTGGTTTGTTAATAAAATCCAATAAAACAAATAAAAAAATATATATATAATGTTAGAGCAAATCAATTTCTTGTGACTTGGTGAATGTTGTCATGGAGGCAGTGAGCATGGGATTTATTTACCTGTAATGAGAATTCTGGTTTCCATATCATCCTTCCAGTCCAGACACGTGGGTTATGTCCCCTCACCAGCAGCTGGAGACTGAGAAGCTCTGGTCTTGATGATGTCACACTATAAGGGGCCATGTGCACATCTGAGCAAGCCAGTATATTGGAGCTTAGCCAGGCACTGGTGCTGTTTAGTCAGCATGGTGTTTTGTGTAGGGTGAAAACACATTTATCGAGTCCTTCTCTCACAAATACTGCTGCTGTTTCCATTCATCTCTGCTAAGGTTGGCTGAGATTTCCATTCCCTCTCCCCTGTCTTTGGGAGGTAGCAAGGGGGTGGTTTGTTTACCGCTGTCTGTTTTAAAAACAAAAAAAAAGTCTTTGACGCCAGGAAAAGCGGTGAGCCAGCGCAACCGGTAAGAACTATTTTTTTTTTCCCATTAAACCTGTGGGTTCTTTTATTTCCTTTTATTTTGTTTTTTCAGTTGTTTCGCCGGGATCTTTTCACATCAGAGGACTGCTGCGGGTAAAGCTTTTTGTATGGTCTGTGGGAGCTGCCGCAGGTCCCTTTCTTCAGAGGGTGCCTGCTGTGTTTGTGAGGGGGAACAATCGTTCAGAGGAGCAATTTTTGAAAGAAACTGGGTCCCTGAAGACTAGGGTTTTACTGCAGTCAGGGATTGAGCTTGCTAGCATTTGGTGCTCTCCTCAGTTGCAGGTGTCTGTGATTTTGGTGAGAATTGCGGCCATTGCTGACAAAGTGGCTGTTCAGTCAGGGAAGTCTTGGCCGCCTTTGGGGGATCTTCCTCTGCTACCGGGGCACCGTCATTTTGGTCTGGAAGTCTCGGGGGAAGCTTCTGATTCTCCTGTTGTAGATTTTTTCCCCAGAGTTGTTCTGCTTCTTCACCAGGCTTATTGTTTGAAGCTGGGCTAGCTGCATGAGTTGCTTAAGGTCTCTGTTTCTGGGAGAGCTTCCTCTGCTGCACCATCTCAGTTTAAGGAATCCGCTCAGCCGGCACTGAAGTGCCATAGGTTCTCAGAGGAAGTCTGGGATGACCAGGCCTTGGCGTGCTCCGGTGCTTCTGATGATCCTTTGGAGGGTCCTTCGAGTCTTTGAGAGGAAAGTTTCCCTGAGGATTTGGAGGAAAGTGAGATTCCTGCTGGGGAAGATCCTTCTGTTATCAGAGTTTTTCCAATTCATCCTGCTAGACCAGTCAAGACTAGTGAGCTATGTCCCCCTGCCAGCAGCATTGGAGATAGAGAAAGTACCAGAAACTTCAATGACTCGGTCCTGGTACATACAGTAGTTCTAGGGGTCGCCTTCAGTATTTTCTCTGTCTCCAGTAGATGTGTATGTTTCTTTCCTTTGCTCCTTGCAGCCCTTTTTATGATTGTCCTGCCAATGGAAATATTTTGGATTAGTGGACATCTCTAGGGTGCGCTCGAGGTGCCCACCTCAGTTTCCCTCTACATTCCTGGGTTGAGCCTCCTGATCAAGAGGATCAGCGTAGCTCCCCATATTGTATACCTACTCTCAACCCACCAATCTGTATATAGCTAGGCCATCCTGTAAATAGTTATGAGCTGCCCATGTAACCAGTGACAGCCGTTTTTTTGTCTCTACATAGTTACCCTGTTAGTCTTATTAGACACCTCTGTTCATTGTAAGTCCAGTGTAGGTCCTGCCTGCACTGCACAAATTTGTTTTCTGTAAACAGCAAGAACTTGGTGAACAGCTACAGTCCTTCAGAATGACTTGCTCTCAGCTGGCTGGCTATCCAGGACTCACAGTGAGTTTTCTCCTCCTCCTCTTCCCCCTCCCCCGACCGGATCACATATTGGGAACTGCCTTTGCTAATTTACTGGGGGAATGCATCTCTTTTCAGCCCTCACCAGAGTGTAGTCTGCCTTTGGCGGAATAACTGCCATCACCAGCTCTGCCTCTGCCTTCCCACCATTTAGGGCCTGCTGCGTATTGCAATGGCAGCCATTTTAGAATCGGTACTCTCCTTCCTCTGCAGCTTCCCGTGGCCTCTGGAGGATGATTATTTTAATTTTGCAGCAGGAGTCTGCATCTTGGACAGATGTCTGCCTCCTTGTCCTGCTGCCTCATTGTGAGAAGAAATGCCGGCACTTCGTGGACTGGCTCTGCTCTACTTGCTTGGCAGACCCAGGAATCCTCCCGAGCATTGCAGGGACCCCTAGATCATGATCAGACCACAGCAGGGGCTACAGTACTGCAGGATCCCATTCCTCCCATGTCAGAAGCTTCAACAATGGATACCTCGGCGATTCCCTCCGTGGAAGATTCCCCCACCTCTCCAGTTGTTGCAGCCTTTGGGAGTGTCAGTTTCAGCCCAGTCAGCTGTTGATCAGGACTCCAGCTAGTTTATGGCTCTTTTTAGGCAGGCCTGGGACCTTTGCAGTCCGATCCCTGTGGCTCCTCGGGCCACTACTCCAGGGACCCCTAAATCGGTGTCAGATGAGGATAACTCCTCCTGCAAGCACTACAGTTCACAGAAAGTGCCCATCTAAAGAAGGAGACCCCACCCCCTTTTAATGAAGATGACCTGTCCGTCAAAGACAGCGTGGACAGTTCGTTGGATCGTAAGGATGGCGCATGATCTATGCCAGAAGATCAAGGAAATGATCAAGATGATGCAGAAGACATTCGTCTTTTGCATGGAAGAGCTTCTGGCCTTGATGGCTCTGATTGTGGAAGCCTTTTGTATAGTGGATCCCTCGGAACAGCAAATGCCCAGCCAGATCAAGTCACAAGTGGACCCTATTTTGACTGGCATCAAGAAACCGTCAAAGGCTTTTCAGTTTCCTCTGGAACTCCAGCAGATGGTCACTCTGGAGTGGGACTCCCCCGGATGCCTTCCTATGCACGACAAAGCACTTGAGCTGCCATTACATCTAGTCCCCTGTGGACTTAGACAAGTGGGTCTGTTATATTAAGGTAGATGCGCTTCTGACAGCAGTCACCAAGCATATTACCATTCCAGTAGAAGGCGGATAGTGCTGCAAGACCATCAGGATCACAAAGTGGAAGGACTTTTGAAGACTGCCTTTTTCCTCTTTGACTCTGGCCCTCCACACCTCTGCTGGGGGTGGGGGCACTAGCTGCTCGAGCCCTTCTCCAGTGGATTCAGCTGCCCCCTGAGGACCCTGCTTTAGCACCTAGAGTCAGCCATGTTCTTGGCTGATGCCCTCTGATCTTCTGCAGCTGGCGGTGTGCTCAGTAGCAGCGGCTACAGTGACCCCGCTGTTGGCTCTGGCTTTGCCATTGTTTGACAGACGTTACTTCTAAGGCCTGGCTGATGAAACTTCCCTTTAAGGACAAACTCCTGTTTAGGGAGGATCTGGATAAGCTGGGGAAAGATCTAGAAGTCAAGCCCCCCCAACACTTGCCTGAGGACAGGCCCAAATCTATCTAGCTCAATCCTGAGCGGTGGGAGTCTTTTTCCTCATCCTCCAGGTTTCGCTTCTGCGATTTGAGGTGCAAGTTCTCTACCCCTTCTGCATCGGCCAGATCTGGGCCCAGCTCGCATCAGTCCTTTTGAGAGATTTGTTGAACCAAGGGCAATTATTTCTCCTTGGCCAAGTTCTTGGGAACTTCCAGCTCGTCTCACTGACAGCTTTGAGGGCTGCTCCAGGACACTGCCAGTAGACGGTTGACTTGACTCTCTTCTTCCGTGAGCAGACCTGCATAACAACAGACCGGTGGGTACTCAAGATTATCCGTCATGGTAATGTTCTCAAGTGTGCCAAGCCAATAAGAGATACCTCTCTTGTCTTCCCTTGCAGCTGTGCACTCAAGAGTGGCCTGAACGGCCATATGCTTCAGCATTTCTTACAGCTCCAGGCCATTTGCACAGTGTCCTATTCGAAAGAAGGGTCTGGATGTCGTCCCAAAGAAAGATGGCCCCTTCCAGCCTATTCTGGATCTCAAGGAAGTCAATCACTCCCTTCGAGTACTTCATTTTCGCACAGAAACCCTGCCATCTGTCATCCAAATCATACGGAAAGGGGAGTTCCTGGCCTCTCAGGATTTCGCCAAAACCTGTTTTCATAGTACCATCTGCGAGGATCAGCGCCGCTTTCTGTGTTTTGCCATCCTGGGGCACCATTATTAATTCCGGGCTTTCCCGTTTGGCTTGGCAACAGCGCCCCATACCTTCTCAAAGGTCATGGTGGTTGTCACAGCAGCTTTGCGGCGTGAAAGGATTCGGGTTCACAGTCATCTCAACAGTTGGCTGATCGGAGTCGTATCACATGCAGAGCCCCTCGAGGCTAGGTAGTCAATCACGCCAAGAGCTGTCTGCACACCACCTAATCTCTGGAGTTCCTCTGGGTCTATATTGATACCCAGGTAGGAAGAGTTTACTTGATTCGGGAGCACTTCCAGAAATTTTACGATTATCTGTCTTCCTGATGCAGATTCAGCCCTGAGTATGGGACTATTTGCAAGTCCTCGGGGCTATGGCAGCCATGATAGAGGTAGTGCCCTGGGCTTGAGCGCACATGTGTCCACTGCAGCACCCACCTCTAGTCCATTGGTCTCCTGTTTTTTAGGACTATGAAATACAGCTCCTGCTGCTGCGCACTGTTCGTCACAGTCTTCAGTGGTGGCTCTCTGACCCACTTGCTTCAGGGGGGTCCTGCTGGAGACCCACCCCTTCATTAGATCTTAGTAATGACCAATGCCAGTCTTACTGGTTGGGGGTGCTCATCGTCTGCACAGGATGACTCGGGGGTTCCTGGAGTCACTGTGAAGCCAAGTGGACCATCAACAGACTCCAGGCACAGGCAGGTGCAGCTGGCCTAGTTTTCTTCTGCACCTCACCATCAAGCGGTGCATGTCCTCTACAACAACATGATGACTGGCCTATCTCCAAAATGCCCAGGAGTAGCCAAAGACAGGGCACTCATCTTTTCCTGGTACAGAGAAACATCTGCAGGCCTTGTCAGCTCAGCACATCACGAGAAATCCAGCAAATGAGAACTCGCTCCCTGGGCATTACGTTGTATCGTACAGAGCTGGGGTCCATTGATCCTCCATCTGATGACCACTGTGGTGAATACTAAGGTGCCACTTTACTTCAGTCAGAAAAGGGTGAACTCCCGAGGTCTGGATGTCCTGGTCCAGCCTTGACCAGTGGATCAGCTTCTGTATATTTTCCCTCTGTGGGCAATGATTGGATGTTCTCTGTCGCATCAAGTCTCACCCCAGACTAGTGATTCTAGTGGCACCCGACTGGCCGCAGTGCCCATGGTGCACTGACCTAGTCTGCTGCCTCATCGTGCCGCCCCTGGCGTTCGGATCGTAATGGGGCCTTCTGAGACGGAGTTCCATTGTGACCCAACTCCTTACTTGCTTACAGCCTGGCTCTTGAGAAACACTGGCTAGCGTGCAAGGGCTGCCCTGGTTGGGTTGTTGATACCCTGCTCTAGGTGTGCTGTCCTTCTTCCTTCCTGGTCTATGCCCACATCTGGCGTCTCTTCAGTACCTGGTGTGCTCAGCGTGCACTATCCCCCGGAGGGTGCATATTCCTAAATCCCTTCTTTCTAAAGGATGGCTTTGATAAAGGCCTGGCCCTTAACTTCTTTCCAGTTCAGGTTGCTGCCCTGACTTTTTTCCAAGGGCCCACATGCCAATGTTGGTCGCTTTCTTTGTAGGGTACAAAACTCTCACCCTCCACTGCGACCTATGGTCCCATCCTGGTACCTTTCCCTCATGCGCCCTCCCTTTGAACCCTTCTTGTGGGTTAAGCTTTGTGACTTGACCTTCAGAATGGTGTTTTTGGTAGTCATTGCCTCCACCAGGAGAATATCAGAGCTGCAAGCCCTCTCCTATCGGGACCCTTTCCTTTCCTTCTCTGCAGAGGGTATGTCCCTCCGGGCCATCCCCTCCTTTTTGCCAAAAGTTCTCTCTGACTTCCACTTAAATCAGACTATTTTGCTTCCCTCCTTCAGCAAGGAAAAGTACAAGGAGCGGTACAGTGGCCTTCGTGCAGTCGATGTCTGCAGAGTGCTTCGTTGGTACCTTTATGTGACTAATGCCTTTCGACGGTTAGACTGTCTTTCTATACTTTTTGCCGGACCCCACAAGAGCCTCACTACATCCAAACCCATGATTGCACACTGGATTAAGTGCACTATCGAGTCCGCTTACATTCTCGCTGGTAAATCCATGCCTCTGGGGCTTTGGGCTCGTCCACGTGAGCTCAAGCAACTTCTTGGGCAGAACGCTCACATGTTGGCCCCCCTCGATATTTGTTGAGCAGCTAATTGGTCCTCTGTCTACCTTTGCTCGCCATAACCGCCTCAACCTTCAGGTGTGGAGCTCTGCGACATTTGAGGCCAGTGTGCTAACTGCGGCTGTCTCTTCTTGCCCTGAGGTGGTATAGCTCTGGTACTTCCCATTAGTCTGGACTGGTCTAGCAGGATGAATTGTTAGGAGAAATTTTACTCACCTTTAATTTCCCTTCCTGCAATCCTGCTAGAACAGTCCAGGACCCACCCCCTCTCTGTAGTTCTATGGACAGCCTTTTCAGCAGAGACCTTAAGTATGGCTGTTCTCAGCGTCTCTTGGCATCTTGTACATAGTTGCAGATGCACTCCTTATACATAGCTCCATTCTTGTGTCTTTGTGCCTTCCTTGATTGGCTGATTATGGCTAGTTCTTGCTCTGGACAGTAGTGCTCCACTGCTTTGTCAAGTTTATGCTGAAGATGACCCCTAGGGATACTACTGTATGTACCAGTGCTGGGTCTCTGAAGCTTATGGTATTTTCTCTGTCTCCAACATCTGCTGGTAGGGGGACATAACCCACTAGTCTGGACTGGTCTAGAAGAATTCCAGGAAAGGAAATTAATGGTAAGTAACAATTTCTCCTTGTGTGAAAAGCTTCAGGCATTGATTATTTTGGGCACTTTCGGCTCATTCCAGTCCAGACTGCTAGACCAGTCCAGACAAATGGGTTTTGTCCCCCTGCCAGCAGATGATGAGACAGAGAAAAATCTAGGAGTTTAGTGATACCACGCGTGATAGATAAACCTGTACGCTAGGGGTCAGCTTCAGTATTTTCTCTGTCTCAGCAGATGGTGGACTCCTGTTTGGTCTGGCTACCAGTGCAGTTCCTTCAGGGATCCCTTTGCTCCCTTGGTGGGATCTTCTGTATTTGGGCATTCTCCTGACTGGTTCCAGAGGTGTTCCTGGCCAGGAGGGTCTGAAGAGCACCTTTATTTTTATTTATTTTATTTAACATTTTTTATATACCGTTTTTCTACAAATCAAAACGATTTACAATGAGCATAAGATAACAGTGGGTTCAAAACTGTTCACAACTGTTTTACAAGTAACAACAAAGGTTTGAACAAGGTAGAACCTTTTTAGCATAACTATTTACATATTTACAGTGGGAGGAGGGGGGTCTAATAATTTGGGGAGAGGGTGAAGTATTCACTAAAGAAGAAGGTTTTGAGCTTTTTGCAGAATTCTGAAATGTCTGAGCATCCTCTAAGGCCAGGGGGGGAGGGCATTCCATATAGAGGGAGAAGGCTCGATTGCATGTGGATTGTGTGCACTTTCTTCTGTGAAGGTATGTGTAAGATGTTCGTTGTGTTTGATCTATGTAGTCTGGTGAAGTTTAGTTTTGAAAGAAGCGAATGTAGGCAGGGGGTAGATTCATAGTGTAGTACTTTGTGTATTTTATCCTTACCTGTATAGGGAGCCAGTGAAGGCCCTTTGAGGCACAGGGCTCCTGCTCAGGAGGAACAGTGTAGCCCTGCGCTGTGTGACAGCGACAGGCTTCGGCTGCAGATTTCTACGATTGCAGAGAAGGCTCCTAGCTGTATTTGCTGATTTAAAATTAAAAAAAAAAAAAAAAAGCCAGCAGAAAGGCGGCAGCAGCACTGGAGCAACATGCTACAAGCTGAGTCAGCCTCATCTCCCTTCTCCGGTTAAGTTTTTCTCTCCTCCACTGGAGCCTGCCCAGAGAGCTCTCCCTGTTCTCAAAGTGTGAGCGGTGAGTACCTGTCGCGTGGGTACGGTTGCTTCTCTGTTTCTCACGCCTTGGCCTACCGCTGTTCCCATTGCTCATACAGTCATTCTCAGATCACGATTCC
Organism: Ichthyophis bannanicus; assembly: GCA_033557465.1. Classification (NCBI taxonomy): domain Eukaryota; kingdom Metazoa; phylum Chordata; class Amphibia; order Gymnophiona; family Ichthyophiidae; genus Ichthyophis; species Ichthyophis bannanicus. The sequence continues at coordinate 78,385,412 of CM066051.1, read as the reverse complement.
TGCTGAAGGCTACGATTCCACTCTGAGCTGGCGTCTCTTTATTTTTCGCTAAGCTGCTAGTTCCATGGCTCAACCCCTCGGTTTTTCTCCAGCTGATTTTAGCAGCTCTAAGCTCTTCACGAGTCCCTTTTTTTCTTCCCACCAAAACCTCAACCCCCATTTTCTCCTGTGGGTTGTTTTTTGCCTTTGTGGGTTTTTGCCTTTGCGGTCTCCATTTTCTTCTGCAGTGGCAGAATGCCTTAGTCATGACGGCACTGTCTCAGGTGTGGCAGAACATGTAGTTTTTTGACGGGAAACCTTTGTGGCGTTTGCATGACAGGTCAGGAAGGGACATCAGCAGGCACAGCGGTTCCTCCCTCCTCGGGGTCTCTTCTGCCTTTTGAGTCCCTGCCTCCTGTGCTTCTGCCTGAAGATCGGTTGTCTGCTCCTTTGCAGCCTCAAGCCTCAGCTGGCCTTGCAGCCACTCCTACCTGAGGAGCCTGGCCTTCAACAACCTCCGCTGCCACAGGCCTCAAGTCCTCAGCTATTGTGCCTACCACCTCCTCCAGCTCCCACTGATCTGCACTTCATGGAATTTTTCAGGTCTGCCTGGGACTTCTGGCATTCTGAGGCTGCAGTGAGTCCAAGGGATCCCATGCCTTCAGGACACTCACTTTTTCCTTCAGTAGCCTTCCCAATAGTACCTGTCTGCGCCCAGGGCAACTCCCGCACCCTCAAGGTACTAAAAATCCTGGTGAGGAAGATGGTGAATGCCTTTTGAATGTCCGCTCCCTGGATTCACATTCAGATATGGAGGAGGGTGAGCTCTCGCCCCCGAGGATGAGCCAGATGCGAGAGAGGAAGGCGATGACATACGCCTGTTTCGTAAAGAGGAACTCCTGGCCCTTATTTCACAGATTACGGAGGCTCTCGGACCCATAGAAGCCTCAAGCGCCGGACAAGGATCTGCATCAGGTAGATTTTATTTTATTTATTTTTATTTTATTTTACAGTTTTTATATACCGCGCTCTTTGGTATCAGCGCGGTTTACAGATAACAAATTTCGCATTAGAACAGTCCTTTGCTTACATTATAACAGTGTCTTTTGCTTACATTATAACAGGGTCAGTAACTTGGAGACAACATGGTAAACTATATACAAGCTATATACAGAAAGATAAATTACCTCTGGAAATTTACAGTTAATTGGGTCATAAATTTGGGTGTGCAGAGCGACTAGTTCGTGTTCTGTTATGGCTATGTTGTTGGAATGTCAGAGGCTGTGTGAGTGATTTGTGAGATGGGGGGAGGAGGTGTAGGGTTAGGGCCTAAAAGATGATGACAGAATAGGTAGTGTTTGAGGGCCTTTCTAAATTGAGAGAGGTCTTTTATTGATCGGATATGAGGAGGGAGATTATTCCAGCAAGTTGGAGCGAATAAGGTGAAGGCCCTGTCTCTGGTTGTTTGGTTACATTTAGTGTACTCCTTTGGTACGACAAGGGTATTGGCGGCTGCGGATCTTCTCAGTCTGTTCGTGGGGGGTGTTGATAATAAGTGATGAGAGGGAAGGTGGGGCTATTTGATTGATTGCTTTAAAGGATAGCAGAAGTGCTTTGTAGGTTATCCTGGCTTGTAGGGGTAACCAGTGAAGCTCTGTTAGTATGGGGGTGATGTGGTCTCTACTGGAGGTACCGCAGAGGATGCGGGCTGCTGAGTTCATCGCCAATTGGAGTGGGTTGAGGATGCTCTTGGGTAGACCATGCAGGATGACATTGGCATAGTCGAAATGAGGTGTTATAAGGGCTTGGAAGATTGTTCGGAAGTCATTGGAGGCGAGTAGTGGTCTTAAGGGTTTCAGTGTTCTCAATTTATAGTAAATGGATTTAACGGTCTGCTTTATGTGATCTTTGAAGGTCAGTTCTTGGTCGATGGTTACTCCCAGGTAGCGAATTGATGATTTACATGGTAATTCCGCATCTCTCACCTTCAAAGTTGCGGGGGGGGAGAATTTCTTATTCCTAGTTACGAATAGGACTTCCGTTTTCTTGAAGTTTATTCGCAGGTTCTGGGATAGGAGCCAATCTGTAATCGCGTTGAAGCAGGCGATAATTGGGGAGAAGTCGGGGGCATTAATTTTTATTGGCGTGAATATCAGTACGTCATCTGCGTAGATCAAGCTGGAGGCGTTAAATGTTTTGATGATTTCACAGATTGGTTGAATATATATGTTAAATAGAAGAGCTGATAAAGAGGATCCCTGGGGTACACCCTGTTGTTGCTGGAAAGGATCAGAGGTTGAAGCTCCTATCCGCACCTGTTGCCAGCGGTTGTTTAGGTAGGATCTACACCATTCCCAAGCTGATCCCTGGACTCCCTTTTCTTTAAGACGGTGAAGAAGTTCCCATCATTCTGGGCATCAGGAAACCAGCAAAGTCTTTTCCCTTCCCTCCTGAGTTGCAACAGATGGTTAACATCGAGTGGGACTCTCCAGAAGCCCCCTTGCAGTCGGGTTGTCATCTGGGTCGCACTTATCCTTGCAGCCCTAACAATCTTGAGAGATGGCTGCGCTTTCCAAATTTGGATGCCTTGGCACGGGTCTTTGAGACCAAATCGATTGTAAAGTCGGCTTCCTGAAGATGGCCTTTTTTTCCTCTTACCTGATGCTCCAGGCCTCTGTCTGTAGTGGTTTGGCAGCACATGCATTGCTGCATTTGGCTTCAGTTGCTCCCGGAGGACCCTGCGCTGGCCCTCTTGGAATCCATCACTGCATTCATGGATGCTTTCTATGACCTATTACGTTTATCGGCTTGGTCCATTGTGGCATCTACAGTTGCTCATCTGTGGCTTTGGCTCTGCCATTGGAATGCAGATGCCACCTCAAAAGGCCATCTAGCCAAGCTGCCCTTTAAGGGCAAGCTTTTGTTTGGGGAAGATCTCGAAAAACTGGTCAAGGATTTGGGCAAGGTTAAACCTCAGCACTTACCAGAGGACAGGCCCAAGTTGGGATCTTATCATCATCCTCTTACAGGTCGCACAGCAGGGATACGTGCCACTACCACCAGGGTCGCTCCAACCCCTACTTGACTAAGTCGGGGTCTACGCCACAGTCCTTTCTGGGAGCTCATCGCAGGGACAATTTCTCTGCAACCAACAATTTCGTAGGCATGGCCAGGTTCTCCCACTGACTAGCTAGGGGCCCATTCCACGGAACCCCCTGTAGGCAGCCGACTACAGTTCTACTCCCGCAAATGGGCCCAGATCACCTCAGACAAGTGGGTTCTCGAAATTGTCACGCAGGGGTATGCTCTCGAGTTCACAAGGCCTGTCCCACCTATGTTCCTGGTTTCTCCATGCGGGACTGCGGTCAAGTGGGAAGCTGTCCGGGCAACTCTCAAACGCCTTCTACAGCTCCAGGCAGTCTACCCTATCCCCCTAGCCAAGTATGGTTCTAGGCCAGAGGTTCCCAACTCCAGTCCTGGGGGGGGCCAAACACCATTCAGGTTTTCAGGCTGTCCCTAATAAATATGCATGAGATGCATTTACATGCACTGCCCCCATTGTATTCAAATTTATCTCATGCATATTCATTAGGGACAGCCTGAAAACCTGAATGGTGTTTGGCCCTCTAGGACTGGAGTTGGGAACCTCTGTTCTAGGCATTATTCAATCTACTTCATTGTCCCCAAAGAGAACTGCTTCTTCCAGCCTCTTCTGGACCTGAAGGATGTCGTCAAATGCCTAAGCATGCCGCATTTTCAGATGGAGACACTATGCTTGGTCGTTCAAATGGTCAGACCAGGTGAATTCCTAACATCTCTCTACCTCGCAAAGGCTTATTTTTACATTCCCATTCATCCTGTGCATCAGCAATTGAATGGTGGCTGGTGAGCTGTGAGAGCACCACATTGAGGTCCCATTCCACCACCAGGGCGGCGGATGAGGGGCTTAAACAGCAGGAGGCCCCGGAGGAACCAAGTTTGATAGGGTGGTGGTGTGCAGCAAATGCACTCATGTGCATCCTGGATTTTGGTCCGGTGTGCGACAGGTGCAGTAGATATTGGAGCACCAGCTGCACCGGGCAGGAGAATAGGTTCTCCCGCCTCTCCGCACACCATATCATGGCTGTCTGGGTCACCTGGGGGCAATTAGTATTAGTTCTGCCCCCTCGTGCTGGATCTTGAAGAGGGTCCTGGCAACCAGAGGAATCGGCGGAAAGGTCTAATGGAGGCCTTTCTTCCACAGGATTAGGAAGGCATGCGCCACTAGCCTCGCCAGTTGCAGCTGCTATGAGCAGAAGCGGGGCCTCGGTGCATTGTCTGGGGTGGCAAAGAGATCCATCAAAGGCGTCCCCCAGAGGCGTAAAAGCCATGAGGCATTCCTGGGTTTCAGGTGCCATTTGTGCAGCTGGAGCACCCTATTGAGTCTGCCAGGAGGTTGTCCTGGCCTGGGAGGTGGACAGCCCACAGGAGCATGATGTTGTGAGCCACAAAGGACAGGAGGGCCACTGTCTCCTGGCAGAGGGAATATGACCCTGTGCCCCCCCCCCCCAACTTGTTGACGTAGAACATGGCAACTTGGTTGTTCGTCTGTATGGTGTTGCAGACAGTGGCGGAATGCCCGTAGGGCCAGAAAGATCGCCCTGAGTTCCAGAAGATTGATCTGTAGCAGGGATTCCACCTGGGACCAGCTGCCTTGCGTGCGACAGTTCTCAGTGTGCCCACCACCCAAGGAGGGAGAGGCATCCATGATCAGGACCCTCTGGGGCGGGAGGCCTGGAATGGCATTCTGGCCCGGAGGTGTCAGGGGAAGATGCCACCAGTCGAGGGACTCTGCAGTCTGGTGCGTTATCCTCTGGTGAGTTATCCTGATCCTGTCCCACATTCTTCCTGTGGCTTGCATCTACTGAGCGTGGAGGCACTACTGGGCTGTTCGCATATGTAGGTGGGCTAGCAGGGTCACATGGACTGTGGAGGCCATGTGGCCCAGAAGGCAGAGGAGGAGACAAGCTGGCACTGAGCGACAGTGCTGCACCTTCGCCTCTAACTTCATAGCAGTCTGCCCTTTCCTTGAGCGGAAAGGCCTTGGCCTGCATGGTGTCCAACCTGAGCACCTATGAACTCCAGACAATGGGGCCGGAGTGAGATGAGATTTGGGGTAGTTAATGATAAACCCCAGGTGAAGTAGTAAGAGAGTTGCGCGCGCGCTCTGTGGCTTGGTGGGCCTCTGCGGCTGTGCCACCCCTGATAAGCCAGTCATTAAGGTAGGGGAAGAAATAAATAAAAATAAGACGAAGGCTCCTCGCAGACATAGGTGGGCAGCAATGACTGCTAAGCATTTTGTGAAAACCCTCAGTGAGGACGCCAGACCAAAGAGTAGCACTCTATATTGGTAGTGCCCTCCTCCTACCACGAACCTTAGATACTGATGGGGGAGGGAGCAGGATGTGGGTGTAAGCATCTGTTAGATCCAAGGAGCAAAGCCAGTCTCCCTGGTGGAGGTAGGGCAGCAGTGTTCCAAGGAAAAGCATCTTGAACTTCTCCCTCACGAGAAACCTATTTAAGTTTTGCATGTCTAGGATGGGCCTGGGGCCTCCTCATTCCTCTTTGGGATAAGCAAGTACCTGGAGTTAGAAGTCTTTGCCCCACAGGTGTCCGGGTACAGGCTCTACTGTGTTGTCCCTGAGAAGACCTTCGAGCTCTGTGAACAGCAGGGTCTGGTGAAGGAGGGGGTCGTACCGGCTCTCCTGGAAAGAACCTGGGTGGAATCTGCTGTAGGTGGAGGTGGTTTTCCTCCCTGACCACCTGCAGTACCCACAGGGCTGAAATGATTGAGGCCCATCTGTGTGCTGGTAAAGTTCTCTTGGGGGAGGAGAGGCCCTGCCCTGGGAGTGCAAAGCTCCCCTCAGGCTGGATGGGAGCTGGAGTCTGGGGCTTAGGTGCTTTTTGCTTTTTGAGCTCCTTGCCCCTGCCTCTTGGGATGAGAACCCTGTTGATGACCAGAGTAGGGCTGATACTGATGACCTTGTGCAAAGGCACCCTTTTTCCTTGGGGGGAAAAAGGGCCTCCCCCCCCCCCCCCCAAAATATTTTTTTGCAGGGATGGGATGAGGTCATCTTGGAGAGCCTCTGATGGGTCACAAAGTCAGCCTCTATCTCAGCAGCTGCTTTGGCCATGGGTTTGCCAAAGAGGTTCTCACTGGTACAGAGGACATTGAGCAGTTTGTGCTGGACCCACTGCTCGAGGTCAGAGGATTGTAGTTTGGCCTGACCCTGGGCCCCAATGCTGGCTGCTGCAACTCGAGCTGCTGACTCAAAGCCGTTAGTGACCCAGAAGAGGAACTTAAAACAGTCTCGCACTTCCAAAGTCAGGGTTTTGAACCATTGGATGGGTTCCCCAACAAAGCCTCTGCAAACCCTGACAGCTCTTTGCCTTTAGGTACATACCTATTTAGAGTTTATAGGCTTGGATCCAGCAACCCAGCATCGAGCCTTGATAACATTTGCGCCCAAGGGTGTCGAGCGCTTGGGCCTCCTTTTCGGGAGGGATGGAGAAGTGGGTCTTCTGGCTCTTGAACTTTTGCATGGTCGACTCAATGATCATGGAATTGTGTGGGAGCTGGAGTTTGTGGAACCTCAGTCCTTTCCGGACATGGTACATAAAGTCGAGCCAACTGCTATCTATCGGCACAGACACCGGGGTCTCCCACATTTGGAGTAACAGCCTCTCGAGGATCAGCTGTATGGGCACAGTGAGGGTTTCTTTGGGTGGAGTCTCATACTAGAGAACCTCCAACTCTTCGGTGCATCCGCGTCTGTCTGCACCAAGAGGGCCCTGGCCATATCCCTGACGAAGGACCGAGTTTATTGAATTATTCTTACTGCCAACCCGACACAGGCAGTGTTTCGCACACTTCGTCAGGGGTTGATCAGGCAGATAAAACTAAAAACATAAACATATAAAAATGGTGCTTATAAAAAATCCACACTTTTTTACTTATATATATTATAATGTTTTTAGAGTTTGTAAATGGTTTTATATATGTCAGAAGTTTTCATTTTTATGGTATCATCTGTTCTTTATGTGTGTTAGTTATTTATGTATGTATTATCAATCATTTTTATGTTTGTTTTTAGTTTTATCTGCCTGATCGACCCCTGACGAAGTGTGCGAAACACGGCCTTTGTCGGGTTGGCAGTAAGAATAATTCAATAAACTGTTTTTTATATAATCACGTCCTGTACTGGGTCTGTAGTCACACGTGATTATTTGCCTTTTCGTGGTGGCATATCCCTGACGAAGTCATGGTAGGCCACATCCTCGGGAGGAGAGTGGCATCGATGTGCCGGGTCAGAGGGTATCAGTGTTGTCTAGTGTCCAGGGACACCTTGTTTTCAGTCTCCCACTTAGTGTTCAGTGGTAACGACTAGTCCGAGGCCCTGCAACTCCTTGCGTTGAAGCTGGCACCGAAGGGCCAACGGCCTGCGAGGACCGGAGACCCGATGACTGGGACCTCGACTGGCGCAGAGGGCTATCTCGAGGTTGGGGGTGCTCGATGCTCGGCTCGACGACCATGAACCTCCCTCGCAGTAGAGAGCCTGGTCATCGGGGCAGATGAGGCAGAGGAACCGGCCATCATCGCCTGATGTAGGGCTAGGATAGCAGTGATAATTTGCTCCAGGGCTGCCATTCTGGTTTCCAAGTAAGAAAGCTCTGCAGCCTTCACAGGCACTGAGGATTTCGGGCCCGGTGCTGGCACTTTTGGCAGTGCGTCCTTGATGAGGACTATGGCCTTGAGGAACCTCGCATGGTCTCCGCTGGCTGAGGAATCCTTTTTGAGGACCTTGATGGGGCGCTTCTTGGAGTTGCCAGAGTCCCTCCGTGGGGTTTTACCGCTTTTCTCCAGTGTAACCTTCGCAAACTTGGACATTATCTTCTCTGGCTCTGGGGTCTTCTCGGAGGCTGGGCTTGGAGCTTGGTGCTGGGGAGGTGGGTGCCAAGTCCAGACCAGGGGAACAACTTTTCCTGCAACTCTGACAGTGTCTGGTTGGTTTTGGCCCACATGGCCTGGCAGAGATTGCAGGAGTTGCCGTCATGGTCCCAGGCCAGGCAGCAGTCGTGGGTGTCAGTAATGGATGTAGTTTAACTGCAGCGGTCATACTTTTTGAACCCACTGGGAGACCTGGTGGGAGACACCTGAATGGGGACGACAACCCCCAGGCGAAAATAGGCATGAATGCTTGTGAAGGAGATCTCTATTTAAAAAAAAAAAAAAAAAAAGGGGGGCTGAGAATGGCACAGACTTGAGGCAGGAAAAGGAACCGATACACCTACTAGAAAAATAAGTTTTAGGAACAGTTTTGTCTAGGATATTTCCGGGGGAACAAGACATATGTTGATTGGGCTCTGTGGAAAAAAGGAGACTGAGGAAGATGGGCACCCTTGGGCGGGAAGGGGACCATGCATGTGTGGTGGCATCTCCTAAAGGCTTTCTTTGAAAGCTGGGGAGATGCTTCCATGCGGGCTCTGTCAGCACTGATGTCACCCATATGCGAGGACTGACTTCCTGCTTGTTTCTGGAGAAAGACAATTAGCAGCTAAGACCTAATTGCACCTTTATCAGTTTTTGTTCTTGGTTGTGATGATCTCTGGAGGCGAGCAGGGGGATGCAGGCACACTGTATTAATGACGTTTTCGAAAGAGCCAGTTGTACTGGAATCTCCCCTAGCTCAGAAGTCTTTTGGACTTCTTTGAGCATGCGTGCTGTTTCCTGTTAAGTTTCTTGTGTGTCATCATGCTTCACAGCTTTCCTCTCCCCCATCAAACCTTTTTCACGATGTCCTCCCCCTTCACCAGATCACATCTCTCCCATCCCCTGTGGGAGGGGGGGGGAAAACCTAAACTGGCAAGAAGGGAAGAGTTTCTGCAGCAGCTCTGTGCTTTAGCAGGCCCCTACTGCCTGTTCCCCACAGCCTTGCAGGATGCTTGCAGTCTTTTCCCAGCCACTCCCTCACCACAGGTGAACTCGGTCACCATACCATTCCCCGGTGAGCCAGGAGATATCAGCGACTGCTGCAGTAACCAAGCTGAAGAGACGAGAAAATTTGAAAAAAAAATGCCCAGTGACCAACTCTCTCTGGGCCGGCTCCACTTCCATCAGACCCAGAAAAGGCACAATCAGGGCAGGATACCCAGCCATGACACTGGAGGCAAACTCTATCCTGGTGCAAGCTCAAGCAGGGACAGCACAGGGCCATTCCTCTGAGGCCTGAAGCTCCACCCCCTCCCCCACCTGCTCTTTCCCCAGGGCTGGCAAGGGCTTGAAAGTAGCAGCAGCAAAAAATGATTTAAAGCATCCTTCATAAGCTGCTCCACAGCCTCAGCCAGGGTTTTTAGGCCAGAGGACCTCACCAGTGCCGGAGAGGTCCCTAGCAAGCACCGAATTATGAAGTCCCCAATGCCTGCTCTCGTGCCAGAAGTGCCCTCCTCCCCCAGAGGGAACAGCCTAGCCTCATCTCCCTTCTCAAATGCTTGTCCAGGATGGCGCTGCCATATTCCATAGTACAGACCCTTGTGAGCCATTCCCAGTCAGCATCCAGGCACCAATGGATCCCTAAGTGCCCTCTCCTGCACTCATTGACGGCCACCCACCCCCCACCATTGGAAGATGTCTACTCTGCATTTAGTTCTGTCTGTCCCTGGGAGGCCGAAGATCTCCCCACCCTCCTGCTGAGATGGGGGATCCCCTGACAAGCCTGCCAATGACTATTCCTACCCCAAATTTCTGTAGATCTCCTGGGTGATAAAGCCCATATGTTTCAGAACCTGGATGGTGTGTGCAGTGGCATGCTGTGCCTCCCTTTATGAGCCAGTCGTCCAGGTAGGGAAAGATTAAAACTCCCTGGAGCATGAGGAAGGCAACCATGACTGCCAGGTATTTTGTGAAGACTCTTGGGGCAGAGGCTAGGCCAAAGGGGAGCACCTTGTATTGAAAGTGCCTGCCCCCCACTACGAACCATAGGTACTGTCTCTGTGGTTGAGGTAGATGAGGATGTGGGTATAAGCATCCTTGAGGTCTAAGGAGCATAGCTAGTATCCCTGCTGGAGGTATGGCAGCAATGTTCCAAGGGAGAGCATCTTGAACTTCTCCCTCATCAGGAATTTGTTGAGGTTGTGCAGGTCAAGGATGGGCCTTAGGCCTCCTGTTCTCTTTGGCACAAGGAAGTATCTGGAGTAGAACACCTTGCCCTTGAGATGGTGGGGCAACGGTTCCATCGCTTTGTCCTTGAGAAGACCTGCCAACTCCTTCAGAAGGTGGTCCCTGTGGAGGGGAGACCTAAGGGGCTCTCCCAGGAAATAAGGGGGAGGTATCTGAGTCAGGTGGAGGAGGTAACCCTCCCTGACAACCCTTAGTGCCCAGGAATTGGTAGTGATGGTCACCCACCTCTCGGCATAGAGGACCAGGCATCCCCCTGTGGGCTGCTGATCTCCTTTGGGTATAGAGGCTATGCTCAAGGAGTCAAAAACTCTCCCCTGGCTGGGCCAGAGCCAGTGCCTGGGGTCTCGGAGCCTTCTGCTATTGTGGGACATGCCCATGTCCCTTGGCCTGCTGACCCTGTTAGGGAACTGGGGAGACTTGATAAGGTGGGCAGTTTCTGTAAGCCGCTCCCTTCCTCGAGTAGAAGGGCTTTTTTCCCTGAACCCTTCCGTCGGGAAGGGGCAGCAGTCTTTTTAGAGAGCCTGGTCCTCGTCATGAACTCTGTCTCCAGCTCAGCAGTCTTGTCGGTCATGGGTTTACCAAAGAGGTTCTCTCCTTGGCAGGAGACATTGACCAATTTGTCCTGAACCCTCTGCTTGAGGTTGGACGACTGTAGCCAAGCTTGGCGGCATGCATCAATGCCAGCTGAAGCTACTCGAGCCGTCAACTCGAACCATTCATAGACTGCCCAAGACATGAACTTGGAGCATTCACGGACTGCTTTGGCCAGGTTCTTGAACTGCTGCAAAGGTTCCTCAGAGACCAGCCAAGAACCCAGCGAGTTCCTTCGTCAGGTCTCTCAGGTACATGCCCCATGTACAGCTGGTAGGCCTGGATGTGGCCAATGAGCAATAAGCTCTGGTAGCACTTTCTGCTGAAGGCATCCAGGTTGCGGGCCTCCCTGCAGGGGAGCACCGAGGAGTGCATCTTCTGGCTTTTCAGCTGATGCATGGCCATCTCCACCACCATGTTCCCTGTAAAATAGTTATCTCCAAGTTATAATGCCCTGTTCAATGTAATTTCAGTTTGTTCAATGTAAACCGCACTGAAGCAGAATAGCGCGGTATATAAGAGAATGTAAATAAATAAATGTGGCAGCTGTGACTTTTGGAAGCCCGGGCTCCGGTAGACTCGATACATCAAGTCAAGCCGCTTGCTCACCACCAGCACTGAAGCCAGTGTCTCCCACATTCAGAGCATCAGCCGTTCCAGGATGGGAGAGATTTCCAACTCATCCGCCTGATGGTCCTCTTCTGACTCGGTCGGGAATGCCAGGGCCTTAGACATGTCCTTGACAAAATCAAGGAACCCCACATTCTCTAGCAGGGACAGCTGTCGAGGCTTCGAGATGGGAGAGTCAGGTGGGACATGGTGGCGATGGGTATCGGCGGACTCCTTGTCCTCCATCTCCCACTCAGAATAGTCTGTCGAGGACTCGGAGAGCTGCTCCATGGGCCATGGAGCCCAGATGCCCTGCTGCTGGTGCCTGGTAAACTTCCCGGGGATGACCACGGTCCCCTCGGGCGAGACTCTCGGAGCATGACTTCAGCCTCCATGGATGTCTTGGACAGTGAGGTCCTGGTGGTCGGGGTAGATGAACTGGTCATGCCGGACAACAGCACCCGCTGCTGGTCCATGAAGGCAGACAAACTACGCTCCAAGGCCACCATTCTGGACTCCAGACCAGAAGGCTCCGCAGCCTTCAGTGTGGGCACTGAGGGACTCAGGCCTGACGCCGGCTCCCCCCGAAAGGGAATCCTCGACTAGGATAGTGTCTGGGGACCGAGGCCAGTCCGCAGTCGGATCCTTCCAGGGGACCTTCGCAGGTCGCTCCTCTGATGCCTTGGACGAACATCTCGGACTGCAGGACTAGGCCCGGGGAGCACCCGGCCGGTCGGAACCATCCAAGGACACTGCCTTCAAGGGTTTCTAATTCTTCCTGGGTTCTCTTGAGGGAGACCACCTTTCTGTGGACCCATGACGAAGCTCGAGTCGGAGTGCTTTGCTCGAGATGTCGGGGCCTCAAATGAGGCCCTGGCCTTCAGAGGCACCAGGGACTCGGGGAGAAAAAAAACGTATTGTGCTGCTGCTGGCAGCTCCTGAGGGCCTTATTGGACATCCTCTTGAAAGGACTGCAGGGTCATGGTCTGGCCTGAGGCAGCGGAGACAGCAGTCGTGTGTGTCAGTCAGACGTAGTTTTGGAGCACCGATCGCACTTCTTAAAGCCACTGGTTGCCACGGGGGGAAAAAGTACTCTTGCGAGGTTGAAGATTCTCCAGGCTGCTAGTAGAAGAAAAAAGCGCAAAAACACCAGGAAAAGAAAAGAACGAAAACTATTAAAATGGAGCGAACGACACCAAGGCAACGAGATCAGTAGGCGGGAAGAGTACCGGTGCGATACTGGAGGAGAGTATGAAACTATGAGAGAAAAATCTACTTTTTCCGGGGACAAGCCAGACGAACGTCTGAAGGGCTCTACGTTAAAAATTAGACTGAGCAAGATGGCACCCTTGGGCGGGAAGGGGACCACGCATGCGTAGTGGCATTTCCCAAAGGCTTTCTTTGAAAGCTGGGGGATGCTTCCGCTAGTGCTCTGTCAGTGCCGACATCACCCATATGTGAGGACTGATTCCTGCTGTCCCTGGAGAACACCTGTTACATAGTAACACAGTAAATGGTGGCAGATAAAGACCAGTATGGTCCATCTGGTCTGCCCAATAAGATGGCAAGAGTAGGTGCACCTGCCGCTCTGTGCAGGTCACCCCTCCCCATGTCTTTGTTTAGGGGTGAGAAATTAGTTAAGTTTAATTTGATTTTATCCTGTTGCTGTAAAGGGATCCACTGTCTGTCCCATTTGAATTATGTCACTGTATTTGCCCCCACCACTTCCATCGGGAGGGCATTCCAAGCATCCACCACCCTTTCAGTGAAAAAGTATTTCCTGACATTGCCTTTCAGTTTACCCCCTTGCAAGCTTCATGTTATGCCCTCTAGTTTACAGCTTTCTCGTCTTTGGAAGAGGTTTATTTGTTCCTTATTTCTCTTTAAGTACTTGGCCATTTTTCTGAAGTCAGTGTTTTTGAAGTTTAGGACTTTGAGTTTGCTATGATTGGACTGTACCTTGGCTTTTATCTCAAACCACACCCGTCGCTGCTGCTCACAGGGGCACCCACCCAGACATTCGACACACTATCACCATTGGTGAGCACTAAATCCAGCATTGAGCTTTCCCTGGTTGGTTCCATCACCATTTGTCTAAGTAACGCAGCCACAATTTTTTTGCTGCTTTCCATATTTGCAGAAGGAGTAATTCTCCAGGACCAAGCAGGAAGTCAGTCCTCACATACAGGTGACATCGGCGCCGACGGAGCCCCCGTGCGGAGCATTTCCCCAGCTTTCAAGGAAAGCCTTTGGGAATGCAATGCGCATGCGGGTCCCCTTCCCGCCCAAGGGTGCCATCTTGCTCAGTCTTTTTTCCGCGGAGCCCGACGGACGTGTTTAGTTTTCACCCGAGGAAAAAGTTGATTTTGTTCTGCGTGAACCCGTTTTGTTCGGTTCGACGCTGGTTTCCCTTTCCCGCTTGGGCCCGATACATCGGTATCGGGCCCGGACTTCTTTTTTCGTTTTTTTCCTTAGTGACTAGCGTAAGCGCCATTTTCTATTTTTCACTGGCAGCCCTGTCTTTTGACCTCGCAGGGGCCCTTTTTCCCCCGATGGCTGCCAGCGGGTTTAAGAAGTGTGATCGATGTAAGAAACTTATGTCTCTTACCGACACACATGACTGCTGCCTCCGCTGCCTCGGACCCGATCATGACCCGATGATCTGTGGTTCGTGTGGGAAAATGTCCTCAAAGGCATTGAGGAGTCGGCAGCACCAAAAGGAAAGAATCTTACATAGAAACATAGTCTCGAGTCGATCCTCGGCCAAGGTCTCCCTCAGCCTCCCGTTCGGGACCGAGGTCGTCGGGGCGGATGGCATCGGTGTCTGTCAAACTGGAGCCGCTTGATTCCTCCTCCGAGGGGTCCGGCTGTGAAACGGAGGATGAGGAGTCACCCGACACCTTTCGGAGAAGGTCCCCCCGGAGGATACCCGGTTCTAGGACTTTGTGCGGGATATGGCCAAGGCCTTGGCAGATCCCGAGGAGGAGCTGAGGAGCTCGAGGCCCTACAGTATGACTCTCCTCTGAAGGAGGCCTTTACTGTGCCGGTTCCTCCGATGCTGGAACGGTTGCTCTTCCGTATGTGGGAGGCGCCGGCCTTGACACCGGTCTTGAGCAAGCGGGTCGATTCTGTCTATCGAGTCTGCAAGAGCCCCGGGTTCCAAAAGGCACAATTGCCGCACCATTCCATGGTTGTGGAATCGGCCATGCATCGTCTGAAGAGTCAGAAGATGCACTCCTTGGTGCCTCCCGGCCGGGAGGCCTGGAACCTGGATGCCCTCGGTAAGAAGTGCTTCCAGGGCTCTATGCTTGCTTGCCATGTCCAGACCTACCAGCTGTATATGGGCATGTACCTTCGAGACCTGGCAAAGGAAATTGCCAGGTTCTCTGCTTGTCTCTCCGAGGAACCTTTGCAGAGGTTCAACGCACTATCATCAGGTATTCGAGAGTGCTCGAAGTTTATCTCTCGAGCAGCCTATGATGGCTTCGAGGCTTTGGCTCGGGTAGCCGCGGCCGGCATCGGTGCACGCCGTCAGGCCTGGCTACAGTCATCGGACCTTGAGCCATGGGTGCAGGACAAGTTGGTCGATGTCCTCTGCCGAGGTGAGAACCTCTTTGGCAAGCCCATGGCAGAACGCGAGACCTAGACTCTTACCTGGACAAGGCTGTCCAGGAAAACCTCTGCCCCTTCTCAGAAAAAGAAGGGCTCGGGGGAAAAAGACCTTTTACCCGAGGAAGTCATCTGCCTATAAAACATACCCTCATTTTCAGGCCTCTGTAGCTCCCCAACAGGGTCAGCAGGCCAAGGGGCAGGGACATGGGTCCTGTAGGCAGAAAACCCCCAAGCCACCAGCTCTGGCTCCTGCACAGCAGGGAGCGTGGTTTTGACTCCAGTGGCATAGCCTTTCCTCCTCAGCTGGCCCCTATCAGCACAGGAGGCCGGCTGGCCCTGTACGCCCACAGGTGGTCAGCCATAACCAGGGATACCTGGGTACTAAGTATAGTCCAGAAGGGCTATCTCCTCCACTTCCACCAGGTACCCCCCTCCTATTTTCCAGGAGAGCCTCCAAGACCTCCTCTGCACAGGGACTTACTCCTGCAGGAGTTAGCAAGTCTTGTAAAGGAACAGGCAGTGGAACCGGTGCCCCACCACCTGAGAGGTCAAGGCTTCTATTCCAGGTACTTTCTGGTACCAAAAAACAGGAGGCGTCAGGCCCATCCTAGACTTGCGGAATCTGAACAAGTTCCTGGAGAGGGAAAAGTTCAAGATGCTTACCCTTGGAATCCTGCTGCCCTACCTCCAGCAGGGAGATTGGCTATGCTCCTTAGACCTAAAGGATGCTTATACTCACATCCTCATTCATCCAGACCACAGACAATATCTCAGATTTGTAGTGGGAGGAAACCACTATCAGTACAGAGTACTGCCTTTTGGCCTAACCTCCGCCCCCAGGGTATTCACCAAGTGCCTGGCGGTGGTGGCAGCCTACCTCAGGGTTCAAGGCCTCTGTCTTTCCATACCTGGATGACTGGCTCATCAGGGGTCAATCCCCACAGGAGGCCAATCAAGCCACCCTTCGCACTGTCGCTCTGCTTCAGCACCTGGGGTTTGTTATAAACTTCGCAAAGTCCACTTTGCACCCCTCACAGAACATGGAGTTCATAGGAGCAAGGCTGGACACCCTTCAGGCAATGGCCTTTTTACCCGTGGACAGGGCCCACAGGTTGATGGATCTAGCCAGGCAGTTCCGCAGCAATTCTCTGGTCTCTGCCAGACAATTCCTGAGGCTCTTAGGCCACATGGCTTCCACGGTCCAAGTAACTCCAAATGCCCGTCTACACATGAGGCCAGCTCAATGGAGCCTCAGAACTCAGTGGCACCAAGCCACAGGAAACCTCACTGACAGAGTAAGGGTGTCCAAACTATTAGTCTTCTCTACAGTGGTGGCTTCATCTTCCAAATCTAGTGCAAGGGGTGTTTTTTCAGACACCTCCACACTCTCAAGTGCTGACAACCGATGCTTCTCTTTAAGGTTGGGGTGTGCATTGCCAAGGGGCATGTACTCAAGGCCTGTGGTCTCCTTGGGAGTCTGCACAGCAGATCAATCTCTTAGAACTGAGAGTTATCCGCTTGGCTCTGAGAACTTTCTCTCATCTTCTCTCTCACCAGTCCGTCCTAGTTCAGACGGACAACCAAGTTGCTATGTTCTATGTAAACAAACAAGGGGGCACAGGGTCCCGCCTTCTATGTCAGGAGGCGCAGAGCCTGTGTTCCTGGGCAGTCGATCAGGGCATTCATCTCAAAGCGGTCTATCTCCCAGATCAAGAGAATCACCTGGCAGACATATTGAGCAGGATCCTGCAGCCACACGAATGGCAGTTGAATCCTTTAGTGGTTCAACAGATCTTCCTGGGATGGGGTCTTCCAGCCATAGATCTCTTTGCCAGTCCTCTGAACCATCAACTGCCCAGGTTCTGCTCCAGACAACTGCATCCTCTCAGAGTAGCAGCGGATGCGTTTCTCATTCCCTGGTCTACAGGCCTCCTATATGCGTTTCCTCCCACGCTTCTAGTGCCCAAGACACTGTTCAAAGTGATCCGGGACAAGGCCTCGGTGATCCTGGCCACCCCCAGATGGCCCAGGCAACCGTGGTTCCCACTTCTGTTGCAACTAGCGGTGGACACTCCTCTTCCTCTGCGGATGCAGTACGATCTGCTGTCTCAGGAGCAGGGATCTCTCTTACACCCCAACCTCCAGTCCCTCAATCTGATGGCCTGGCTGCTGAGAGGGTAGTTCTAGCACCCTTACTACTGCCTAAGGAAGTGGAGGACGTGGTCTTGGCCTCTAGGAGGCAGTCCACCCGAAGGTCGTATGCCCTTAAGTGGCGTAGGTTCTCTGCCTGGTGTAAGCACAACGAGGATCCTTTCTCATGCCTTGTACCAGTGGTGCTGCAATATTTGCTTCACCTGTCTAACCTCGGCCTTAAGTCCAATTCTGTGAGAGTTCATCTTAGTGCTCTTTCAGCGCACCACACACTGGTGGAGGGTCAGTCTCTCCAGCCACCCTTTGGTAGCTTGCTTCCTCAGAGGCTTGCTTTTGCTTAAGCCTCCAGTGTGTCCACCTGCCCCTGAATGGGATCTGAATGTGGTCTTGCAACGACTTACTTGCCCTCCATTTGAGCCTATGGCTACTTGCCCTTTGCGTTTTCTCTCCTGGAAAGCGTTGTTTCTGGTGGTTCTTACTTCAGCAAGGCGAGTGAGTGAACTTCAGGCCCTAGTATCGGATGCTCCATATACTAGGTTCTATAGGAACAGAGTAGTCTTACGGACTCACCCTAAGTTCCTTCCTAAGGTTGTCTTCTCCTTCCACCTCAATCAGGAGGTGGTTCTTTCAACTTTCTTTCCCAGGCCGCATGCCAGCCGGGCTGAGATGGTCTTGCATACCCTGGACTGTAGGAGGGCGTTGTCCTTCTACCTTGACCGTACGCGGGAGCACCGGAGGGCTGTTCAGCTCTTCGTCTCTTTTGACCCCAATAAGTTGGGGTTACCCGTCTCTAAGCGTACCCTGTCCATTTGGGTAGCAGACTGTATCGCCTGGGCGTACAGGACAGCCGGCCTCTCGTTGCAGGGTCGAGTCATGGCTCACTGTGTCAGTGCGAAGGCTGCGTCAGTGGCTCATCTCCGCTCTGTTTTGTTGGCAGACATCTGCCGGGCCGCTACTTGGTCTTCAAGCCAGACATTTGCGGCCCACTACTGCCTTGAGAGAGAGTCCCGCAGGGACAGTGCTTTCGGACAGGCGGTACTCCATAATCTCTTTGGGGTTTAGGCTACTCCTACCCTCCGGCCCTGGTGTTGGGCTACCGTTCGGGGGCGTTAGAGAAGATTCTTTTCTCACATGCTGATACTCTAGAAGGAGTTCATTTTTTCAGCTTGGGGTCTCTGGTAGCCTTAAGCTGGAGAGTCCCATATGTGAGGACTGACTTCCTGCTTGGTCCTGGAGAAAGAGTAGTTACTCACCTGTAACAGGTGTTCTCCAGGAGCAGCAGGAATCAGTCTTCACAACCCTCCCTCCTCCCCTGGGAGTTGCAGTTATAGGCTTTATTTTGTTATTTTTGCTGTCTTTTAGCTATGTCATCAGACTGAGCAAGATGGCACCCTTGGGCGGGAAGGGGACCGCGCATGCGCGCTGCATTCCCAAAGGCTTTCCTTGAAAGCTGGGGAAATGCTCCGCACAGGGGCTCCATCGGCACAGACGTCACCCATATGTGAGGACTGATTCCTGCTGCTCCTGGAGAACACCTGTTACAGGTGCATAACTACTCTTCGAATCCACATGGAGTAGATTAAAGTCACCCAATATGATCACTTCCCCCTTTGTGGCTATCTTGGCAATATCTATAATCAATTTATCTATTTCTTCGATTTGAGTCAGAGGTCTGAAGACTACTGCACTATGGATGACAGTGCCATCTCCTCTTTCCAACACAATCCAGAGCGCTGCTTCTTTTCCCCATGCCCCCTGCATTTCAGTAGCTTTAATAATGCTTTTAAAAGTCACTCAGTAAACATCATAAAGGTAGACACCATCCAACGGGATATCTTCTTGATGAACTCACTTTTATAATCACTCAACACACGTGTATATATATATATACATATATATATATACAACACAAGAGAAGGTCTCAGACTTAATGGCACTACGTGTTGGGCTAAAACACATCCAACTCTTGTGCCTATTTGCATCAATGACCTTTTCTCTCGCAAAAACATACACTACTGGAGCATACTCAAGAACACAGTAAGCACAGTAGGCAAAAAAAACCTCATCTTCAATTCTCACTGCAACAGTATATCTGCTACATGCTTAACCTGACTCTGCTCCTGTCAGTGTAATGATGAATCCCAGTAAATCCCCAACACGTAGTGCCATTAATTCTGGGGCCTTCTCTTGTGTTGTGTTATTTATATATATATATATATATATATATATATATATATATATATATATAAATATATATACACACATATACAATGTGTGTTGAGTGAGTTCATCAAGAAGATATCCTGTTGGATGGTGTCTACCTTTATGATGTTTGAGTGACTTTTAACAGTATTTGACAATATATCACTCAGAGAAATTGACCTGTCACAGTTGTTAATATTGCTTTTGACATACAAGGCTACTCCTCCTTTTCCACTTTCTCTGTCTCTTCTGAATAGATTATAGCCAGCTACGAGTGGCTATATCCCAATCATGCAATTCATTAAACCATGTTTCTGTAATGGTCACAATGTCCAAGTCCATTTCCACCATTAGGGCTTCCAGGTCCGGAACTTTGTTGGCTAAGCTTCGAGCATTTGTGCTCATTGCTTTCCATCATTTAACTGGCTTGCATGTATTTTGCATTGATTTTGTTCTACCCACTTCTTCCCACTTGTCGTTGATGTGTGGTTTAGAAGTGTGGCTATTTCTGATGATCTGCTTTTGCTTGGAGTGACGTCCTCAACTTGTCCTTCCCCATCCATCACCCCCTTTTTCTAGTTTAAATGCATATACACATACAGCCTGAATTTTTCACTTAGGATTCTTTTCCCTGCGACAGAGATGTAGTCCATCAGCACAGTATAGTCTCGGTCCATCTGTTTCCCCAGTCGCCTATAAATCTGAATCCTTCTTGTTGGCTCCAGTCCTGGTGCAATGTATTAAAGATGTTTATGCAGTGCAGCCTTTCTGCCCCTCTACCAAGAACAGGTACAACTTCTGAGAATGCTACAGTGTTAACAATGGGCTTGAGTTTCTCTCCTAGAGTTTGGAAGTCCCTTTGAACTGCAGAGGTACTATTTCTAGCCAGGTCATTTGTACCCAAGTAGATGACAATATCAATTTTGGAGTGCTCACTTTCTGCTAAGTACATCAACAATTTGGCTTGTATTCCTGCTGGCTGAAGAGCCTGGGAGGCATTTGACTATCATCTCCAGGAACAAGCAGGAATGAGTCTTCACACGTGGGTACGTCGGCGCCGACGGAGCCCGCACGGAAAATGCTCCCCAGCATCCAATCAGAAGCCTTTGGGAGCATCCCCCGTGCCTGCGCGGTGACTTCCCGCCCTTCCAACAGTCTCTCCCCAGTTTTCGTTTTTCCGCAGAGCCTACAGGACGTACCTCCTGTAACCGCTGAAACCTTTTTTTCTTATATCCTTATATTCTTCTTCTTGTTTTGTGCGGTCGCGGCGGTCTTCCCCGTTGATACTGGTTCCTCTGGTGCTTCACTTTCTCTTCCCTCGTCGAATTTTCTTTGTTTATCCTTAAGGCCTACTAGGCCCTTTTTTTCCACATGGAACCTTCATCCCCCTTGAAGTGCCCCCACTGTGGAGACATGGTTTTCTTTTTAGACTCCAAGGCCTGGTGTCTGTCATGTTTGGGCCCTGACCCTTTTTCCCCGGGTCCACGGGGCCTTAGCGTCGGGAGAAGACCTTCACTTTTTCGGGTATCCCTAGATACCGTTTTTCCCCCTCGGGTGAGGGCCTCGGTTTATTCTTCTCTCCAGGATCAGGTAACCCACAAACAGTCTGTTAAGACTAGCCGATCCTTGAAGGGCAAGTCTCATGCCCAGCATGATGACGGCTCCGGCCTTGCCCTCAAGACCACATCGGCAATAAAACCCCGGCGGGAGTCCTCGGGCTCCAAAGCATTTACGGGGTTTCAGGTTGTTCCTGGGGTTCACTCCTCACAGAACATACCTGAGCCATGCTCGGGGGTGGTGTCCGCTTCGGGCGGTACTGATTCCCCGGCATTGGCACCGGTGTCGAGTGCTGCACTCCTCACCGAGGATCGTCAGCTGGTGTCCTCGGTGCCTTCGGGGCCGATCGATTCTATCCAGACTGGCTTTCCTGCGCCCCAGCCATGCGCGGGGTTGGCACCAGCTCCGTCGACGTCGAGTCTTTCACTCGCCGCCGGGGATGGCGGTCTGGCTTCGAGCGGTACCGCTCCCCCGGCATCGGCACCGGTGTCGAGGGCCCACCCCTCACCGAGGATTGTCGTCTGGCGCCCTCGATGCCTTCGGGGCCGGCCGGTTCGACCCCGACTGCCGTGCCTGCATCCCAGCCATGCGCGGGGTTGGCACTGCCTTCGAGCGGTTCCGCTCCCCCGGCATCGGCACCGGGGTTGAGTGCTCCACTCTTCACCGGGGGTCGGCGTCCGGTGTCCTCGGTAACCCCGGGACCGGTTGACCCAACCCGGGCTGGCTCTTCGGCCTCCCAGACTTGCGCAGGGGTGGTGCCGCCCTCGAGCGGTGCCGGATCCTCGGCATTGCCACGAGTGTCGAGTGCTCCGCTCTCCACTAGGGATCGTCCTCTGGAACCCCCCAGTACCTTCGGGCCTGATCGACGCGGACCTGGGTAGCGGGCCTGTATCCGGGGCGGACGCCAGCTTCCAGCGATGCCGATACCCCGGCATCGACATCGGTGTCGGGTGTCCCACCCTTCACCGGGATTCGTCACCGGGTTTCCTGGTCAGAGCCAATCTATATGCCCCGGAGGGGCGTCCATCTCCCTTCGTGGGGGGTACCGGCTTCAGGCGGTGCCGATGCCCCGGCGTCGGGGCCAGTGTCGAGTGTTCCTCCCATCCCGGGGCATCGTCTTCGGACGTCCGCGGTGCCTTAGGCACCGACTGCTCTGATCCCGGTCGTCTCTCCTGTGGGGGCGTCGCCGATACCGCCACCGACGTCAGTGCCTTCTCGGCATGCATCGATAGCCTCGCTCGCTTCGATGCCCAGTCTGGAATCAATCTCCAGTCTAGATGACTTGGTTACGGCATCGCCGATGCCACCTCCGACGTCGGTATCTTCTCGGCATGCATCAATAGCTTCGCCCTCTTCGATGCCCAGTCTAGAATCGATCTCTAGTCTGGATGATTCGATTCCGACGCGGTGGGAAACCGGGCCAGGTCGTCTCCGACTACCCAGTACCGAGGGTAGTCTTCAAAGCCCTTTGGTTAGCCTGCTGCCTTTTCGGCAACCCTCGCTACCTCCTCCGCTGACACCGACGCCGGCATCGGTATCAAAGTCGATTCCTGCTGCTCCATCGGTGCCATTGATCCTTTCGATGCCTAGCTTGGAATCGATACCGGGTGCTGATGAGGCAATACTGACGGCCTCGAATCGGAGCTGTCAGAACCGTCCCCCATATGGCAGACTTCTTTCTCTGCACCAGTCCCGTGGATCTTCTGGTGTCCACGGCCCTCATTCGGTCTCGGCCGACCCGGGAATGACTTCTCTGGGAGATCCTTCATTTCAGAAATTTCTCCTTGACATGGCTACTTTTCTTGCCATTTCTATTTCTGGCCCTGCTCCAACCCAAGATTCGGCCGAACAGGGGACCATCATGCTTCCTTTACACCATTCCTTGCAGGACCTCCTGCTGAGGATTTGGGAATCACCTTTGAAGGTCCCTGCACCCTCTGCGGCCATGAATGTTCTGTATCAGGTGCCTCCCTCTCCGGGGTTTCAGAGCAACCAACTTCCGCATCATTCCCTTGTAGTGGAATCTGCGATGAGGAAGGTCAGAAGTAAGAAGAAACACTCTTCTTATCCGCCAGGTCGTGCATCTAAAGCACTTGATGCCTTTGGCCGTCAAACCTTCCAGACTTCTATGTTGGCTTCCAGAATCATTTCATATATATTTTATATGAGTCTTACGCTTCAGGAGGTCACAGAGAAATTATCTCTTCTGTCTCCCTTCTTGTCAGAACCTAAGGCCTCTGACTATTCCTTGCTTCTTAATCATAGCAGGGACATCTCTTGGTTTCTTTCCCGTGCTTCCCTAGACTCTTTTGAGTCTGTTAGCAGATCCTCGGCTATTGCCATTGGAGCACATCCTAGTGCGTGGCTGCAAGCTTCAGGCTTGAACAGATGGGCACAACATACACTGGGTAACTCTCCTTGCACTGGAGAAAATCTCTTCAATAGGGAGGCTTTGCGTCAGGTTGCTCGCTGCTCCACTGACTTCCCTGGCTATAGAGACCATCCCACGTCTCCTTTCTCCCCGGGACGTGGGAAATATCCTACGAACCCTTCTCTCCCGAAGAGGAGGAGGGTTCACCCTTCTTCTGCCCATTCCTCCGGCGTACCCGAGCGAGGGACGTCGTCTCCTAGCCTGAAGTCTCCAGGCTCAAACCAGTCTACTCGCACCAGCGCCCATAGGTTCCGGCAGGGTGCGCCATACAGTTAACCTCTCCTCTGTAGAAGTTCTTTCTCAAACCCTACGCTGGGGTTTTTTTCTTTTCCAGTATGCTATGCCCCTGGGATGTTTTCTCCATGGGTCACTGACTTCTCCCATTCTTCTACCATGAAGGGAGGTTGCGACTATCCCAGGATAGTTTCGGTCCCCACTTGGACTTTTTTCCTTCGGCGGACTTGCCACATGGTGGGTCACTTCCATAATCCCTCTCTTCCAGGTTTTCCCCTGTTTGAGTTGGTACAATACTTCTTTTCTTTCCAGCGTAGTCTGGTTGTCTTCCTTCAACGCATATTCTGAACGACTCGTCCGGCAGGGACAGAGTCTCTGCCACTCCTGCCTGTTTTCTCTCTGTCCTCATAGAGGAGAATCCCCTCTATGGTTTTGTTCAGTTGCTGTCTATCTTGTTGGACCGTCACATTCCCCATGTGAAGGTCTTCTCTGTGGCTCAGTGGCAGGCATGTCGTCTTAAGATTATTTCGTGTATGCCTTCCGTATGCCTATCTATATACATATATATATTCATATGTATGCACATGTCAGGAGATGTCCATAGCGCCCTATGTCATGCCTCCCCCCATGACTGTCGGTGCTTAGGTTTATTTTTTCTATGAGGTCCAGACAGTCACCTTGCCTGTTTTATATGGCTCAGTGACTGGGACTGTTTTGGGGTTTTTTTCTGACCATTACTGCTGGGTCGTCAACAGCTTCTATTTTTGTTATACATCTCCCTGTCTATGCAACCTTCCCTCAATGTCTTCCTATCTCTGGCCAGTTAATAAAGGCAGTGTGCATCTTCCGTATTCCTGAGTTCCCTTCGGTTCTCCTTGGGAATGGGGGCTTTCTTCCGTACCCCCTCTTCCCTCCCGGACTGGGCCAAATTACCAGATCGGTCAGTTCCCTTTGTTTTTTAAGTCCTCACTTTGGATGACTGTGTGCAGCTTTCCTGTAAAAGCCTCCCTGTGGGGACCTGCCGATCTTCTCCTGCCCCGGTGGACACCTGGGTCTCCTGCCCATTCCAGTCTGGGCCTTCTCCTCACTGCTGTGGAGTTTTCTTGAAGATTCTGCTGCTGCATCTACTGTCGACTTCCAGTAGGTAAGCTCTGCTTTGTGCCAGTTCATTACATTTTTATTGCTGCTTGTCATGCCTTCTAAAGACTTTTCCCTGTAGTATTTAGTTTTTCGCTGTTCCTCTACAGCTCTGTTCTACTCAACTCCTACCCCCCATCCCTCCGGGGATCCAGGTTGGAAAATGCCGTCCTGTTCGGGATACGCATTTTATGGGTTCTCCCCTGGCATCCTTAGCTAGGGAGTCCCCACGTGTGAAGACTCATTCCTGCTTGTTCCTGGAGATAGCACAGTTACTTACCTGTAACAGGTGATCTCCGGAACAGCAGGAATTAGTCTTCACAACCCACCCGCCTCCCCTAGGAGTTATATCTGTCTGTTTCCCTTCCTCTTCTCTCCTTCTGTCTCAGCTATGAAACCCAACTGGGGAGAGACTGTTGGAAGGGCGGGAAGTCACCGCGCAGGCGCGGGGAATGCTCCCAAAGGCTTCTGATTGGATGCTGGGGAGCATTTTCCGTGCGGGCTCTGTCGGCGCCGACATACCCATGTGTGAAGACTAATTCCTGCTGTTCCGGAGATCACCTGTTACAGGTAAGTAACTGTGCTTTCTCTCCTTTGAATTGTATTCCCAAGATGCTGCCTCTGATGATGGAATCTCCAAGTAGTAGTAGTTTTCTGTTCGGTGAGTTTTTCTTCATATTTGGTGCTTTATCAGGAGATTGGGCTTTGACTGTCTCATTTAAGGGCCCTTCAGTTTCCATGGATTTGGCATCCTCATTAACCAAAGCAGAGAAAGCATTATGCAGGGATATCTGTCTTAGTGCCGTTGCTGCTTACCACCACAATGTGGCTGATAAGCCCATCTCTGCTCATCCATTGATTTGTTGCTTTATGAGGGGCCTCCTATCTCATACACCCATTAGACCATCTTTGGTGGTAGGGGATCATACCATCGTACTGGGACAGCTTCTCTCTCCTATTTGAGCCCCTCAGCTCCTGTCCACTCACATATCTCACCTGGAAAGTCATCTTTCTCATGGCTCTCACTTCTGCATGCAGGGTCAGTGAACTCCAGTTATTGGTGGCGTACCCACCCTACATCAGATTTCATAAGAACAGGGTCATTCTTTTAACTCGCCCCAAGTTCCTACCTAAGTAGTTTCTACTTTCCATATAAATCATTCTGTGGTCTTGTCCACCTTTTTTCCAAAGCCTCATGTCAGCAGAGCTGCGACTTCACCACACCTTGTATTGTAGGAGATCACACACTTTCTACCTGGAGAGGAGAAAAGCCCATCACCGTTCCTCCCAGCTCTTTGTCTCATTTGACCCTAACCATCTTGGTGTGGTGGCTATCGGACCGTACCCTTACAATTCAGGTGGCAGACTGCATCTTCTTTGCTTATGCTGAGGTTGGGCTTACTCTGGAATGCTCTCTCATGACACATGTTTGCATTATGGTTGCTTTGGTGGCCAACATGTGCTTTGTCTCCATGGTGGAGATCTGTAGGACTGTCATGTTGTCCTGTCTACATCTTTACAGCCCACTTCTGTTTGGATGGAGACTTCCGCCATGAAAGCAACTTTAGCTTAGCCATACTCTGGCACATCTTTGGGAACTAGACATACTCTTTCACACTAGCCCTCCTGTCCATCCAGACTCCTGTAGAGTTGATGTCCTGCTGGACCCTGACTCTCAGAACCTCTCAGTGATTTCCCGTGCTGTTTTTCTGGTTGCCTTGTTGGGCTATTTACACGTTTGTTTTTTGTAGCCTGTAGCTTGGGAGTCCTATATGTGAGACTTCCTGCTTGGTCTTGGAGAAAGCGTAGTTATTCACCTACAGCAGGTGTTCTCCAGGAACAGCAGGAATAAGTCCTCACTACCCTCCCACTTCCCCATGGAGTTGATTCTTTTTTGCTTGATTAAGTTATGTTGTCATACTAAGGTAAAATGGCTCCTTTTGGTTGGGAAGATGAGCATGCATTTGTGATGATCCTCCCAACAGCTTCCTATGGAAGCTGTTTGAGCGTTTCTGTATGGGCTCAGTCGTTGTCACCCATATATGAGAACTTATTCCTGCTATTACCAGAGAACACATTCTGCAGGTGAATAACTATGCTTCCTTGAATTATGTTTAAGGGAGGGCACTTTTAATGCAGTATGAAGGCCTCAGCCTAATAAATAGCAATGGCAAGAAAAATAATATGGGCTTCCCAAGCTGAGTATCCCAGCCTCTTCTGCAAGTGAAGTGGCAAGTGAGAAAGCAAAATGCCACCATCGAGGAGAAGAGATGGTATTTGGCTTTACAAACTAAAGGCAAACAGCAGGCAACATCAAAGCAATGACTGCCTTGCATGACCAGCCCCTGCAGCTGGACTATGGGGTTTAAGTAGCTGCTGCATCTCTTGGCCTCCAATTACCAAATGTAAAGGCATGGGGAGGGGTGACCTGCACGGAGCGGCACGCGCACCTATTCTTGCCAGCTTGCTAGGCAGACTAGATAGACCATGTTGGTCTTAATCTGCCACATATACTATGTTATGTTCTAGGAGAACTTTTAAGTGGTTAGATGATTATCCTTAGCTGGTTTAAAATGAACAGACTGTTGTCCATCTACAGGAGAAATTTGATTTACTGTTAATTTCCTTTTCTGGCATCCTGCTAGACCAATCCAGACTAGTGGGTTATGTCCCTCTGCCAGCAAATGTTAGAGACAGAGAAAAAAAATCAGAAGCTTTGTGACATAACCCAGGACCCCCAGGGATCGGCTTTTAATATGTAAATATAAAACCATGAGGACTTGGAAAAATAAACTAGCCTAATAGGAAGGCCCAGCCAGCTCGGAACCATTGAACTGTATTGAAACAGCGTAGAAATATACAAGGCAGAAAAAATCTAGAGACTATCCCATACAGTTATATGCTCTCAGCTAAACAGTGGTTAGGCTAATTTCAAGACACAAGTGTGGGTCCTGGACTGGTCTAGCAGGATTCCAGGAATGGAAATTAATCGTAAATCAAATTTCTCCTTCCACTACATCCTTCTAGACCAGTCCAGACTAGTGGGCAGTACCAAAGCTACTCCACCAATGGGCAGGAAGAAACAGCTGCTACCAGAACAGTGAAGTGAGCTGCTTCCCCGGCTTGGAGGTCCAAGCGTTAATGTCGGGCAAAGATAGGAGGACCAAGTGGCAGCCCTGCAAATATGTAGTGGATCCACTCTGGATCTTTCTGCCCAAGAAGCTGCCTGAGTTGAGTGGGCTTGAAGCCCCCTGTCAGTAGGCTTATTTTGCAGAATATAAGCTGGCTCAATGATCTGCTCAATTCAGCATAAAATAGTCTTTTTAGAAATGGCTGTACCTTTACGAAAACCAAAGGTTACAACAAAGGTGATCGGTGAGGCAAAAGGCATTAGTAACTTTGAGACAAAGATGCAAGGCCCTGCTAACATCTGTCCTTTGAGAAGAGCAGTGCTCCTAGACTTATCCCGAAAGGCTATCTGTCTGTCTCCACATATTTATTTATTTGTCATTATTCGTGTTCCCTTACTCCATTGCTGTAGAGTTTAAAGCTATTTCCTCTATCTACTCTTAGTCTACCTGAGTGCCTACCCCTCCCCCCCCCCCTCCTGAGGTATTGTTTCAGACCCCATTTCCTGTCCTCCATGTGTGCTTGCTTGGATTGGCTTTCTGTCCTTAAGAGCAGTGCTCCTAGACCTCTCCCGAAAGGTGATTTTTGCTGAATTTGCTACTGCTTCGCTGTGAGTTCTATCTGTCTGTCTCCACATATTTATTTGTCATTATTCTTGTGTTCCCTTACCTTACTGCTCCCTTTAATTTTGCACTTTTGTTCAGCTCTTCTCAGCTGAATAACTTATACCTTACCCCTCTACCCACCCACCCTGTGACTGGCTGTCTTTTATAGCTGTTATCTGCTCATCTAATTTATGCACAGGTGCACCTAATCCCTTGATTCTCCTACCTTCTATATTCTCTGGCCTTTGTTCTCCTCTCTATTCCTCTTCTGTGGCTCCTTATCACATTGTCTTCCTCTTCTTCATACTCCCTGTTTCGCCTCTTACCAGCACTTTCACGCCTCCCCTCCTTATCTCCTCTTTACTGTCCTCACTTCCCCCTCCATGCTGTCTTCTACCCTATCATCAGCTCTTGAGCTTCATCACTTTCTCCCTCTCATTCAACCATCTCCTCTCTCTCTAAGGCAACCTCACCCTCGTTTCCACCACACTGTTTCCTCTCTCCTCTCTACCCTGTACTCTGCTACTCCTTCTCTCATCTGGAGATATCAACCCCTAGACTTCTGTCTCACTCTGAGAAGAGATCTTCACGCAACATCTCTAATCTTATCCGTATCCCTCTACTTTCCCCTTCCACTCTCCCTTTCTCATGTGCCTTGTGGAACACACACTCTGTCTCTAATAAACTTGCTTTTACTCATGATCTCTTTATCTCTAATGCTCTACATCTTCTTGCTCTGGATACTCCCTGATGATACTGCATCTACTGCTGCTCTCTGTCATGGGGGCTATCAGTTCTCCCACACGCCTCATCCCACTGGCCATGGTGGTGGTGTTGGGCTTCTACTTTCTCCCTCTTGCCAATTCCAACCCCTCCTGCTGCCTCGGTCTCACTCCGCTCTCTCTTTTGAAATCCACTCCATCCGCCTTTTCACTCCACTTCCTCTCTAGGTAGCTGCTGTTTATTGACCTCCTGACAAGTCTGCTTCTACCTTTCTCACTGACTTTGACTCGTGGCTTTCCTTCTTTATGGATTCCTCTTCCCTCATTCTTATTCTTGGGGATTTTAATATTCATGTCGATAACCCCTCTGATTCTTATGCTTTAAAGCTCCTCTCCCTTACCTCCTCGTTTGACCTCCAACTTTGTTCCACTGCCCCCACTCACCAACATGGCCACTGCCTTGACCTGATATTTTTCTCTAGTTGCTTACCCTAGAACTTCTGTAGCTCAGTTCTTCCCTTATCTGATCATCACCTTTTAAGCTTTAATCTTCATCACCCACTGCCTCAGCCTCGTCCTGTCTCCTCCAACCTATTTAGAAATATTCATGCTATTGATCCCTTGCCTCTCTCTTCCACTATGTCATCTAAGTCTGTTGATGAGGCAGTAACTTATAATGCTGCACTCTCCTCGGCTCTGGGTGCTCTTGCTGTGCTCATGCCACGTCCTGTGAGACGTTCTGCACCCCAGCCCTGGCTTTCATCCACTACCCACTATCTACATTCCTGTGCCCATTCCGCTGAGCGTGCTTGGCTCAAATCCCACTCCCCTGCAGACTTTCTACACTTCAAATTCATGCTTGTCTCTTTCCAGTCAGCCATAGCCCTTGCCAAACAAGACTACTGTATCCATCTGACTAACTCTCTTGCCTCTCATCCTCGCTGTTTCTTTACTACTCTCAGCTCTCTTCTCAAAGTGCCTCTGCCTCTGATCCCTCCCTCCCTTTCTACCCAAACCCTGGCTGACTATTTCCATGATAAAATCACCCTCCAATTCCCCACAAAGTCAGCTACTTCCCCTCCTCCTCCTCCTCTTCACTCCCAACTCTCCCCCCCTCCCCCCACCTCTGCTACCCTCTCTTCCTTTCCTGTGATCTCTGAAGAGGAAACTGCACACCTTCTTTCTTCCTCCAAACTCACCACCTGCTTCTCTGATCCTATCCCCACCTGTCTCCTAAGCACCATCTCCTCCACTGTTGTCCCTTCCATCTCTCATATTCTCATCCTATCGCTCTCCACTGCAACAATCCCTGCAGACTTCAAGCATGCTATGGTCACACTTCTCCTCAAGAAACCCTCACTTGATCGTACCTGTCCTTTATCGACCCATCTCTCTTCTCTTTATTTCTAAACTACTTGACTCTGCGGTTCACCACCGCTGCCTCAACTTCCTCTCCTCTCATGCCCTACTGGATCCCTTACATTCTGGCTTTCGTCCTTTACACTCTACTGAAACGGCTCTTGCCAAAGTCTCCAGTGACTTATTCCTGTTAACTTCCAAGGGCTTTTACTCTGTCCTCATCCTTCTTGACTTTCTGCTGCTTTTGACACTGTTGACCACAACCTTCTCCGATACCCTGTCCTCGCTTGGTTTTAGGGGCTCTGTACTATCCTGGTTCTCCTCCTATTGCTCTTTCAGTGTGTGTGTTCTGGTGGCTCCTCCTCCTCCTCCTCTACTACCCTGCTCCCAGTTGGTGTACCCCAAGGATCTGTCTTGGGGTCCACTCCTTTTCTCTCTACATCCAGTCCCTTGGTGTGCTTATCTCTTCCCATGGCTTGCAGTATCATCTGTATGCTGATGACACCCAGATCTACCTCTCTACGCCTGAAATCTCTCCAGCAATCCAGACCTGGATCCTCTGCCTGCCTTTCTGACATTGCTGCCTGGATGTCTCACTGCTGCTTGAAACTGAACATGGCCATGACTGAACTTCTTATCTTTCCCCTTAAAACCTCCCCTCCTCTTCCTCCTTTCTCAGTCTCTATAGATAACTCTGTACGCCTTCCTGTTTCCTCAGCCTGCAATCAGGGGGTTGTCTATGACTCCACACATATCC
This sequence comes from Ichthyophis bannanicus, assembly GCA_033557465.1. Classification (NCBI taxonomy): domain Eukaryota; kingdom Metazoa; phylum Chordata; class Amphibia; order Gymnophiona; family Ichthyophiidae; genus Ichthyophis; species Ichthyophis bannanicus. Next base: position 78,354,121 of record CM066051.1, on the reverse strand, counting down.
ATCTGCTAGGTAAGACCTGCTGTTTCTCTATAACATCAGCAAAATCCACCCCTTCCTTTCTAAACACACTACTAAAACGCTTATCTATTCCTTAATCACCTCCTGTCTTGACTACTGTAACCTACTCCTTACTGGTCTCCCTCTGAATCATCTCTCTCACTTTCACTCTGTTTGAGACTCTGCTCTGTGGCTAATCTTCTGCCAGCCTCGTCAGGCCCATATTACTCTTCTGCTCTAGTCCCTTCATTGGCTCACTATCTGTTTCTGCATCCAGTTCAAACTTCTCCAGCTGGCCTGTAAATGCATTCACTCTGCTACTCCTCTCTACCTTTCTTCTTATCTCTCCTTACAACCCCCTCAGGAACTCCACTCTTCCAGCAAACTGCTTCTATCTGTGCCCTTTCTTCTACTGCTAACTCCAGACTTTGCTCCTTTCACCCGGCTGTGCCTTATGCCTGGACTAAACTACCTGTGTCTGTAGGCCAGGCACCTTCTCTAACCCTCTTCAAATCCAGGCTGAAAACTCATGTCTTTGCTGCTGCTTTTGGATCTTGACCCACCTGCTCTCCTTTTTCTTTTCCTCTGCTTTATCCCTGCCTCTATCTTCTGTTTGTCTTGACTAGATTGTAAGTTCTCATAAGCAGGGACTGTCTCTTCCATCTCTGTGCAGTGTTGCATATGACTTGTAGTACTATATAAATGCTTAGTAGTAGTAAAATGAAGCTGGGCATTGATCTGGTACAGTGGTGCTTTGAAAGGGAAGGAAACAACACGGTTTGATGTACAGGCAAAGAGCAAAGAACCTTCAGCAGGAAGTGCATTAAGTGATCCCTTCTGGTGAGAAATAAATAAGGATCCCTGTAAGAAAGCCCTTGAAGCTCAGATATGCAGCCAGCAGAAGTGATAAACACCAGGAAAACAGTTTTGAGCATTAAATCTTTCAAGGTGGCTCTGTGCAAAAGCTTGTGTGTGAGTGCATACAGGACTAAGGAGAGATCCCAAGCCAGTACAATTGGATGGAGAGGGGACCAGAGGGTATGCAACCCATGCAAAAATTTGGAAACAGGATGAGCAGCTAAAGACTGCCCCCATTGTGGGCCCTTGAAGCAAGTTAAGGTAGCCATTTGCACTTTCAGGGAATTGAGGGGCAAGACCCTTTTCAATCCCATCCTGAAGGAAAGATAAAACATCTGGAACGTGTGTCTTCCAGGGTGACAAGGATCTCTAGGAACACCAGGAGGAGATGCCAGACATGGGCATACATGGGAAAAGTGGCAGGTTGGCATGTCTGCAATAAAGGTGGCCACTAGCGAAGGTAAGTAACCCTTGATTCAACCAGCAGTGCTCAAGAGCCAGGCCATAAGCAAGTAAGGAGTGGGATTGTCTGAGACTGTTGAAGTCCCCATCTTGACAAGAGAGGTAACGGTGCTGCTATTTTTAGACTAACCAGGTCAGCATACCATAGTAGACAGGGCAAGTCCATTGCTATGAAATTTATGCGGCCAGAGTGCATTTCTACTCGATTGGCCAAGTACTCAGTCATAAGCCACGGTGGAAAGATGTACAGAAGCAGAGGAAGAGACCAAGGTTAAACTACAGAATCAAGGCCTTGAGATTGTGACTTTTTCTGATGATTAAAGAAGGCCGCCATCCTGGTGTTGAAGTTAGTGGCCATGAGATCCAGAGCTGGACGTCCCCACCAGTGAACAATGCGCTTGAATGCCGAAGGCGTGTGCTCCCATTCATTGGGGTCCAATGCATGGCTGAGAAAGTCTGCTTGAATCTTCTCCATGCCTGAAATGTGCTGTGCCAAGAGAAAGAGGAGAGCCATTTCCTGTGCAACCTCTGGCCACTTGGTGCTCCCTTGTCTGTTGAGATAAGCCACTGTCATGGCATTGTCAGATAGGACTCTGACTGCCTGGTCTCAGAGAAGAGGCTGAAATCGACAGGAAGGTGAGATGTATAGCCTGCACTTTGAGGCAATTGACCAGGAAGCCTTGTGACAGAATCGAGCTCCCTGCGCTGTCTGTCCTAGGCAGTGTGCTCCCTAGCTGGTCAGGCTGGTGTTAGAGGTCACAGGAGTCCAATGGGGTATGTCTAAAGGTATCCCTCATAACAGGTGGTGCTAAGAAAGTTGCCATTGAAGGTTGTGATGCATGAGTGATTGCAGTGGAAGGAGGACTTGGTAATCCTGAGAACAAGGGGACCAACACAAGAGATGGGAGTGCTGTAGCGGATACATGTGAGCATGAACTAAGGCACTACATCCAGGAGTGGCTGTTATGGCTCTAAGAACCTGTAGCTAATCCCACACCTTGGGAGCAGCCAGGTGCTGAAATCTCTGGAACTGTGCACAAGGTTTCCTGCACAAGAAAGATGCATCCTGCTTCCATGTCGAATGGCACGCCCAGGAACTTGAGAGACGGAGTGGGACGTAGGTAACTTTCGGCATGATTGATGACCCAACCATGATGTTCCAGAATCTGGACAATGTGAGAAATGGCTGAGACCACTTCCTTGTATGTCTTGGTTCTGATCAACCAATTGTCCAGATAGGGGTGTACCTTGATGCCCTGGTGATGCAGGGATGTGGAAATAACCACCCTGACCTTGGAAAAGGTATGAGGAGCTGTGGCAAGACCAGTGGGAAGAGCACTGAACTGATAATGCTGACCTAGACCAGCAAAGCACAGAAGGTGCTGGTGGACCTTGTGGATTGAAATGTGGAAGTATGCCTCTGCAAGGTCAAGAGATTCCAGGAATTGGCCAGTTGCATCTCTTGAATGATCGATCTTAAGGTTTCCATCTGGCAGAGAGGCATGCAAAGAGAGTGGTTTATGCTCTAGAGGTCCAGGATAGGTCGGAAAGAGCCATCGTTTTTGGATACCTCAAAACAGATGGAATAATATCAGGATCTCCTCTCTGATGGAGGAATAGAGCAGACTGCCTGAAGCTGGAGGAGACTTTGGAGAGTCACCTGAACTGCTGTTGTCTTGGTAGTTGACCTTGAAGGGGAGTTTGGCTAGTTGAGACTTGGAAGCTGCATCAGCATTCCAGTGGTGAAGCCAGAGTCACCTTCTGGCAACTGAACAAGCCCCGAGCCATAGTAAATCATAAAAAGAATCTGTGACATAGGTGATAGCAGATTCCAAATGAGCCAAAGCAGGCTTTTTAGGCAAGAGCTGGCTCCACTACAGCAGAGCACTAGTCACCAATCCTCTACAGACAGAGGCTTGCAATGCTGTCGTGAGGAGACTTTCCCATCAGTTTGATCCCTGTGGGCTACTCTGCCTTCTACTGCGATAGTCATATGCTTTTAATTGCTGTTACAAGAGCATCCACCTTTGGAAAATGCAATCACTTGTCCAGGTCGGCAGGAGACCAGAGACAGAAATGGCCAAGAAAGTGCGCAGATCGAAAGGATACATCTGGAGAGACCTGCTCCAGGGAAACCATTTGCTGTAGCTTCAAGGGAAAACAGGGGACAGCTTTAGAATGCCCACAATAATAAGGTCCACCTGAGGCTTGCACAAATCTGGAGTTGCTTGAGTTGATGACTTAGCCAGATGTAAAAATTCTGCAGTATGGGAGGTTAGCACTGGGAGTTCTTCCCTATGGAAAAAATGAACATCTGTGCCTTCCTTGTGGTCCACTTCTGGGGCCAAGAGCTCACCCTCTTCCCATTCTGAACTACTAGAACGAGATTGTTTCTCTGAAAGGCCCTTCCTGTCTTCCTCAACAGGGACATAGTTATGTAAGGATGCTGGAGGAGCTGTGGCCTGATCTTTATCCTGCACCGATGGAATAGGTCTGGTGTGCTTTTGGGAAGAGGGCACTGATGTGGTAAAGAAGGGGCAGAGCGCCACATCTCCCAGGTTTGCCTAAAAAGATGTAAATACTCTGCATCTATTTCCACAAGTGGAGGAGGACACTGAAGTTGAGAAGGTGGCTGTTCAGGAAGGAGTAAAAAAGGCAGCTAATCCCCTGAACATGCAGATAGTGTAGAAACCCCAGAGGCCCCTAAAGGGGATGTTATAGCTGACCTCATAGATGATGGTCCTGCAGCTGCAAAAGGACCCCCTTGGTCTGCCACACAGGGTGAGCAAAGGTCTTTTTCCAAATGGTGACATTTCCTCCCACATTCTAAGCACTTTTGTATGGAGGAAGGCATTGTACTGTAAAGGGAGTGGAAAATTCCCTGATGCAAGCAAAGCCTCTGGATATGGCTGTATGTTATTAGAGCAGTTTCTGCCTAAACAAAATGGCCACCAAAAAAAGGAAGGTAGGAATGAGCTAGGCAGAACTGCTGCAAAAACACAGACCTTCCCAAAATAAGTCTGATGGGAGGCAGTCATTGGAAACCATGCTCCAGAGGCAGCAAAAAAATGAAGAGAAAGCCCACCAAAGCAGAATCCTCTAGCCATAAAGGAAAAACCACTGCACTGCATGTAGTCTGTGGCAATGAGAACATGCTCGGTGCTGATAATGAAGGGAAATTAACATTGGAAAATGAAGAAAGGTAAACCACTTGACCGGGGGGAGGGGGGTAAATTTACCTGAACAAACTGCAGCTGGAGAAAGAACCTGCTGAGCTGTTGCGAGCCCTGCAGAAACTGCTTTTTGCATGAAGTTTTGAAGGAGGCTGTACAACTTGCTTTCGTTTTACTTTTTTATTTTTTGTTAAATTTTGGAGATAAATACCACTGCTGGAAAGACAGTTCTGGGAAAGTCTGCAGGATGCACTGCTGCTCCTGAGCAGGAGTCAGTTCACTCAAAGGCACTCCAGTGCTACTCCTGACCAGAAGCACCACTGGCAGAATAGAAGATAGTCCTGATATTTTACAGGTTATCTTGCTTGAGCTCTGAACAGGTCCCAAGCCAGAAGTCTAAGAGAATGCCAGGAGTGCAGCTGCAGTCCACATATGCTGGAGACAGAAAATACTGATGCTGACCGTTAAGGGGTCCTGGGTTATGTACCCATGGTGATGTAACAAAGCTGCTGATTTTTTATTCTGTTTCTAACCCACTACATAACCCACTACAGCTATGCAGACAGCTCTTCTGAGCTCAGAAAAGTCTACAAGATACTTCTGTGCATGTGTATTCATGCCCATGTTCCCCACCAGCTCAAAACATCAGTTTTAGTCACCCCCTTGATACAAGTAGATAGAGGTTCAAACTCTGCCCCATTAGGGCCCAAGCAAAGATAATCACCAACATGCACAACTTGTACATTTCCTATCCAGGGCCATTCAGTGTACTTTAGCCCGCCCCTAGTGTGCCAGTCTATCCTTAAAGGCCAAAAAGTACAGAAAACATATTCTCCAGCTATATCTGCAGTGGGTGGGTAAGGCCTTGGATCAGCTGTGTAATCCTCTAAATATCCTGCACCCAGGAAACTCAAGCAGAGCAGTACCACACAGCAATGAATGGCCACAAAACTGCTCCCACTTTAAGGGTTCACCAGCAGCATCTGCAGGTTGTTCCTAAGTGCTGCTAACTGTATGTCGAGTCATATTGACCCTAGGGATAATCTGCAAAAAAATGGTGCATAAGGCATCCCCCCAAGGTAGCTACTACCTTAAGCCAATTTCCACCTCGAAATGACAGCTGGCAGCTTCAATCCTAACCAGTCTAAAAGAAACAAATACATTTCTCTGAATTAAATTCCAGAAAAATGCTAGAAGTTTAAAAAAAGATGGGAGAGCTAGAATATATAGCACTAACTGAGAGGTTAGATATGATTGGTATCTCAGGAGACATGTTGGAAGGAGAATAACCAGTGGGACACTGATACCAGGGTACAAAATATATTGTAATGATAGAGCAGACCAAATTGGTGGAGGGGTTGCACTCTATGTTAGAGAGGGCATTGAGTCACAAAGGATGTTTTGCAGGAAACAAAATTCACTGTAACATCTCTATGGACTGAAATTCCATGTAAAAAGGGGAAGGCGATGGCTGTGGGGGGTGTACTCCTGACCAGAATGAACAAATGGATGATGAAATGCAGGAAGCTAGCAAAAGTTACAGCCCAGTAATAATATTGGGTGATTTCCATTACCCTGGTATCGACTGGGTCAGTATCACAGCAGGACATGCTAGGGAGATAAAGTTTCTGGATGAAATAAATGACTACTTCTTGGAGCAGCTGGTTCATGAACCAACCAGAGTGGAAGCCATTTTGGTCATAGTCCTTAGTGGAGTGCAAGAGATAAGGGGGTTAGGGCCACTTGGCAATAGTGATCATAGCATGATCGTGTTTGATTTAATAAATGGAGGAGGGAGAGGGTAAGGAAATCCACAGTACCACCTTTTAATTTTCAAAAGGGAGACTATGATAAAATGAGGAAAATAGTAAGAAAAAACTAAAAGGAGCTGTTGCAAAGGTTAAAGATTTGCATCAAGTTTGGGTGTTGTTTAAAAATACTATCTTAGAAGCCCAGACCAGCTGTATGCCATGCTTTAAGAAAAGTGAAAGGAAGTCCAAAAAACTGGCAGCATGGTTTAAAAGTAAGGTCAGAGAGGCTGATGTTGCCAAAAAAGCATCTTTTAGGAAATGGAAAGAGTCAAATGATGAAAACTAGAAACAACCCAAGCACTGGCAATTTAGATGCAAAGCATTGATAAGGCAGGCAAAGAGATAATTTGAGAAGAAGCTTGCTGTGGAAGCAAAAATGCATAAGAAAACCTTTTTCAAGTACATTTGTAGCAAAAAATCTGAGAGAGAATCAGTTAGACCATTAGATAGCGGAGTAAAAGGGGCACTAAGAGGGGACAAGGCCATAGCAGAGAAACTGAATGAATTCTTTACTGTAGCAAATTACCTGGACCGGATGGTATACATCAAATGGTGTTGAAAGAACTGAAATATGAGATTGCAGACCTACTATTAGTAATCTGTGAACCATCATTGAAATCATCTGTAATACATGAAGATTGGAGGATGGCCAATGTAACGCCAGTTTTTAAAAAGGGTTCCGGGGTGATCCAGGAAACTACAGACCGGTGAACCTGATGTCAGTACCGGGAAAAATGGTAGAAACCAGCATAAAGAACAAAATTACTGAACATGTAGATAGTAATGGCTTAATGGGAGACAACCAACATGGTTTTAGCCAAGAAAGGTCTTGTCTTACTACTCTGTTATGTTTTTTGAAGGTGTGAATAAACAGGTAGACAAAGGTGAGTCGGTTGATATAATGTATCTGGACTTTCAGAAAGTCTTTGACAAGTTCCAGCATGAGAGACTTCAGGCAAAATTAAAAAGTCATTGGATAGGAGGCAGTGTACTATTGTGCATCAGGAACTTGTTAAAAGATACAAAGCAGAGGGTAGGGCTAAATGGCCAATTTTCTCAGTGGAGTACCCCTGGGATCTATGCTGGGTCTGCTGCTTTTTAATATATTTATAAATGACCTGGAAATGGGAATAATGAGTGAGGTTATCAAATTTGCTGTTGAGACAAAATTATTCAAACCCATGAGGATTATGGAAAATTGCAAGAGGATCTTGATAAATTGGAAGACTGGGCATCCAAATGGCAGATGAAATTTAATGTGGACAAGTGCAAAGTTATGCACCTAGGAAAGAAAACCCCAAACTGGTTACACATTAGGAACCAGCACCCAAGAAAAAGATTTAGGCATCATCGTGGATAACACATTAAAACCCTCTGCCCAGTGTGCAGCGGCAGCCAAGAAAGCAAATAGAATGCTAGATATAAGGAATGGGGAATAAAATAAAGGATATTATAATGCCTCTGTATCTTTCCATGGTGCGACTGCACCTTGAATAGTGTGTGCAATTCTGGTCGCCGTATCTTAAAAAGGATATAGCGTTATTAGAAAAGGTGCAGAAAATAGCACGGTATATAAGAGAAGTAAATAAATAAAATAGCCACCAAAATGGTAAAGGGGATGGAAGAATACCCTTGTGAAGAGAGGCTAAAAAGGTTAGGGCTCTTCAACCTGGAAAAGAGACGGCTGAGAGGAGATATGATAGAGATCTATAAATTAATGAATGGAGTGGAAAGGGTAACTGTACATCAATTGTTTATGCCATCAAAATATAGAAAGACTAGGGGGCATGCAATGAAGCTACAGGGTAACCTATTTAAGACTAATATGAGAAAATATATTTTCACTCAACGTGTAATCAAACTCTGGAATTTGCTACCGGAGGATATAGTAAAAGTTGTTAATGTAGCCAGGTTTAAAAAGGTTTGGACAAGTTCCTGGAGGAAAGGTCCATAAACCATTATTGAAGGGGATCCCATAATATCCACTGCTTGCCCCAATACAAGCATTGTGGAACCTGTGTCTTTTGGGGAAATGCTAGAGACTTGTGACCTAGATTGGCCACTGTTGGAACCAGGATACTGGGCTTGATGGATCTTGGTCTGACCCAGTATGGCATATCTTATGTTCTTACTGCTCCTTGTTACCTTGAGCAAGTCACTTAATTCTCCACTGCCTCGGGTGCAAACTTAGGATTGTAAACCAGGGGTGGGGGGACAAGAAAATGCCTATGGTGACTGAATATAACTTGCCTTGACCTACTTCTGAAAAAGGTGCGAATAAAATCTCAATCTTTCTCAGCATTAGGCTTGTGGTTCCCAAGCATAAGTGAAGGTAGGAAAAGTGGCAGGGAAGAGCATGGAGTTGTGTAAACCATCATCATTCTCTGCACCATGGTTTGCAGGCACTGTTTGCGTCTGAAGCTTAAGCAGAAGAGAGTATTGACAGCCCTTCTTCATATTATGATTCTTACGTCTTGGCACCTTGATACTAAAATCTTCAGAGGATACATCCTGAAAACATTCAAGTCTAACATTAAGGGAATACCCTTAGAGTGGTGCTTCTAAACCTTGCCAGACAGTTTTTCAGGATTACCATAATGCATATACATTACATAGATATGAATATATTGGAAACCTTTTGTATGTGAATCTGCCTCATGCATAATCATCTTGCTAATCTTAATACACAACCAGCTAGGTGTGCCTGCAGGAGAGAACTGACCTTGAGCTATAACAAGGCAGTCTTATCAGTTTGAGGACCTGAACCATTTCATTTATATTCCATTTTATACTTTACTGTCCTTGACACAGTCTAAAATAAGCAAAACAAACTGCCCCGTCCATGCATATGATACCTGAAAAACTTCCAATAGCTTTGTGATTCCAACCCCTACCCATCATTCTGTAAATGCTTGAATTAATAATGCTTTCAACCGTCTCCTAAATATAAGAGAGTCTGAGTGAAGATAGGATCTAGGCTGTGCCTGCAGCATATCACAGAATCATGCATTATCAACAGATGAGCACATGAGACCTGAAGACATTTCATAGTACCCCCTGATGGATAAGTTTTACTTACCGTTAATTTCCTTTCCTGGAATCCTGCTAGACCAGTGGGTTATGGCCCCCTGCCAGCAGGTGTTGGAGACAAAGAAAGTACCAGAAGCATCAGTGACTGTCCTGGTACATATAAATGGATCCTCTAGGGCTCACCTTCAGTATAGCCCTGGAAAAGCTGTGGAACATCTGTGCCCAGAGCCCAAACTGCAACAATCCCTGAGAATGGCAACTGTGTACAAGGTGCCTAAAACAGCCATACTTTAGTTATGGCTTTGCTCCGAAGGCTGTCTGAACAAAGAGGTGGTCCAACTGTCAAAAGCATTAGTCACCTTGATGTACCGGGGAAGCACTCTGCAGATATCAACTGCACAGAAACCACCGTTACTTCCCATGCCCTGCTCCTTAGGAAAAGGTGGGGGGGGGGCATAATAGTCTGATTCAGGTGGAATGCTGTAAGGACCTTGGCAAAAATGAGGAAATGGCCCAGAGGGACACGCCTTTGCAGGAGAAAGAAAGGTGTCCTGACCGGAGAGGGCTTACAGCTCCGAGACTCATGGGGCTGAGGTAAAAGCCACATGAAAGGCTGTCTTGAAGGACAAGTCTTGAAGATTAATCCCCAAAAGGGGCTTGAAGGGAAAGGTCCCAAGGAGAGAACACAGTGGAGGGCGTAAGGCCCGCACTCCATGAAGGAAGCAGCCAATATTTGCATGTGAAGCAATCGAGCAGCCTGCAATAGGCCCTCTGAAACAGGCAAGGGTAGCAATCTGGACCCACCAAGTGTTGAGGGCCAGGCTTTTGTCATAGCTGTCCTATAAAAAAAGACAGAAGATCCAGAACCTGGACTCACCAGGGAGATAGATGTCTGGCACACCAGGTCTTCAAGAGATGCCAAATGTGGGCAGAGGCCAGGGAGGTAGAAAGATAACACACCTTGAGTAGGGTATTTCTGACCATCTGAAATAGTCCTTTGTACACTAGCCAGTGCCTTTCAAGTGCCAGGCCATAAGCGAGTAAGGAGTTGGGTCATCCATTACAACAGGACCCTGTCTCAGGAGACCCTGCCATGATCAGAGTGCCAAGGGTGGCACAATGAGAAGGTGCACCAGGTCGGCGTAACATGGGCAGTGCAGCCTGTCGGGCACTATGAGAATCACGGGTCTGGGGTGAGGCTCTAGGCGATGGAGAACCCAGCTGATCATTGCCCATGGGGCGAACAGATACAGCAGTTTCTTCACAGGCCAGGGTGAGACTAGGGTGTCCAAACCTCTGGTTCCTGCCTCTTTTTAATGACTGAAGACAACTGGGACCTTGGCATTCACCGAGGTAGCCATCCAGTCAAGGCTCGGTTGGCCCCAGCTATGTACTATGCGCTGGAACACCCATATGCTGAGCTGACAAGGCCTGCAGGTGGTTTCTGCACAGGGAAAAAGAAGGGCTATCTCCTTGACCACTCCCGAGCACTTGGTGCTGCCCTACCAGTTGAGAGAGGGCACAATTGTCATGATATGAACTGCCTGATTGTGGAGGCATGAGAGAAAGGACAGAAGGGCAAGGTGCACTGCTCGTGCCTGAAGCCAGTGGATGTTCCGCTTGGTTTTCCATCGGCTTCAGGAGCCCTGAGTAGTCCTGTTGAGACGATGGGTGCCACAACCAATTGGGGGATCTCCAAAGAAACCCCCTGAAGCAAGTGAGCTGAAGAGAGCCAGTGAACCGTGTACTGAAGCAGGAGACAGGGGACCAACAGGTCAAGCAAGTGCTGCAGGGGTCTCATGTGCACTTGAGTCCACTGTACTACCTCGATCATGGCCGCCATGCCCCAGAGGATCTGCAAATAGTCCCATACTTTAGGCTGAAGTTGCAGCAGGAAGGCATGGAGTTGGTCTGAGGACTTTTGAAAATGATACAGAGTAAAGAAGCCTCTGCCCAGTCAGGTGTCAAAATGGATCCTGAGGAACTCCAAGGATTGGGAGGGGTGCAGACAGCTCTTGGTGTGATTGATAACCCTGCCGAGATGCTTCAGAAAGATCATCATGCAGGAAACTGCCTCGAGGGCCTCCAAATGTGATTTGGCCTGGCTGAGCCAATTGTTGAGATAAGGATGAACACGAATCCCCTGTCCGCACAAGGTCACTGCGATCACCATCATGATCTTTGAGAAAGTATAGGGTGCACTGTTCCCTCTAAGCTGTGCGCGCGCACACACCTCACCAAGTGAGCGCACATACTTTACAACAGAGCGCACAAAAATTACGGTTCTGATTCTGATAGAAAACAACACAGACTTTCTTAAAATTGAAAAGCTGTTGTGTATTTATGGTTTTCACAAGTTCTACAATATTTTCTAATGCAATCAATGTGGTGTACATACCATATTCTGACGTGTAGTCAAATTTTAAAGTATATAACGCCGAGTGTTGTTATGTGGCGCACAAAAATTTAACCTTCCTTCAAAAGCTGCACAGCTTATATTTTATGCGCGCACACAGTCTACAGAAAATTAGAGGGAACATTGATAGGGTGCTGCTGCCAGTCCAAACAGTAGAGCAGAAAACAGCACTGATCCTTGTGGATTGGAATATAGAAATAGGCCTTGGTGAGATCCAGAGATGCCAGAAACTCTCCTCTGTCGACTGCCTGAATACCCAATCGTGCGAAAGCTAGGAACCCAAAGGGAGCGATTGACACCCTTGAAAGCTAGAATAGGCTCTTAGGAGCAGTCTTGCTTAGGGACGACAAACTAGATGGAGTAGTGTCTGGACCCTCTCTCAGAAGAAGGCAGCTGGCAAATAGCTTGGAGCTGGAGCATGGTTTGTAAGGATGCACGCTAGTGAGGGAAGCCGCATGGAGAGATCAAAAAGGCATCTTTTATGGGCTTGGCACAATTGAGATCATAATTATAGCAGATAATGTTGAGTACCCAATGATCAGTAGTTATTCAGACCCACTCAAAGGAGAAAAGGGTCAGCCGACCGCCTACCTGTAGCATCCCGGAGCAGACCTTGAGGCTGTCAGTGGGATAAGCATGTTGATCCTGAGAACTTAGCTGAGGAAGAGTAGTTGACCTAGGTTTAGCAGACTCCTTGAAAGAGCTGCGACTTGGGACTGGATTAGCATGAAGAGGAGGTGGCAGAGAACTGCCTTGAATCGCAGAAGTGAAACCTGGAGGACAAGGAAAAGGATGTACCTAACCCTGAAGTCGATTTGGGTTTCTCTTTGAATAAGTGCTGGGGCTTGACGTCTCATAAATCCTTCACTAGCTTGTCAAGATCTTCCCCAAATAGGAGCTTGCCCTTGAAAGGATGTCTACCAAGATGAGCCTTGAATGCCACATCTGCTGACCAGTGACTTAAGCCAGAACCAGCAGCGTGCCATTGTGGCTGTAGCTACTGAATGCGCTGCCAGCCACAGGTGGTCATATAAGGCATCTACTAAGAATATGCTGAAGCAGGGTCCTCAGGCAGCAGCTGAATCCACCTGAGGAGAGCTCATGTGGCCTACCCACTGCAGATGGAGTGCTAGAGGAAAATGCAAAAGTCTATCAACTTTGCGATCCTGTTGGTCTCGCAGCGCTGTGATGCCTTCCACAAGAACAGTAGTGTGCTTGGTGACAGTTGTCACAAGGGCATCTGCCTTAGGACAGCATAGCCACTTATCTAAGTAAGCTGGGGACCATATGCAACACAACCTAAATGCTTTGCTACGTGTAAAGAAGCGTTCGGGGAGTCCCACGCTAGGGTGACCATCTGCTGCTGCTCAAGAGGAAACAAACACTTTTGAGGGTTTCTTTATGCCGGCTAGGGTCCACCTGAGATATGGTCTGACTGGGTGTTTTCTGGGCTAGAGGTCTGCTATACAAAGGGCTTTTACAATCTGTGCAGTGAAGGCTGGAAGCTCTTCCTTGCGAAAGATCCCGAGTGTCATCGTGGTCCTCCAGAGGTGCCATTTTCATCCTCACGTTCCAATGCACCGTCAGTGATGGAAAGGCCATCTCCCTTACCGGGGAGTGCAACATCCCAGTCTGCTATGGCCCAGAAGACTTCCTTAGGCAGATGTTCTATGTCCTCTTGAGGGTGCTTTTGAGAGGAGTGGACTCCAGGCACCAATTTTGGGGTGCTGGCAGTCATGGACCAAGAAGCAACAGGTTTGGCCCACCAGAGGTCCCAGGCTGGTTGAAACAGGACCAAAAATTAGTTGGGATCTATAGGCAGCTGAGAGGGGGCTTCCATTCCAGAAGGCTATGGCGAGTAGGAGGGGTGGGGGAAGGGCAAGGGTGTGGAATCAGGGGTTACCCCAGCTAAAGAACAAGTAGAATCCTGTGTTGCTGCACCCCGGGGGGTGTCCTGCACTGATCATTTAGACTCACCAGGGTCTGCTGAGCAAGATGTACACAGCCGGTCCATGAGGTACTGGTACTTCCAACCACAAGCGCGGTAGAGGGACAGCATTGTGAAAAACAGGCAGCACACTAGTGGAAATGAAGGAAATTGTCTCTCTGAGGCGGTGGGAAGCTGTGGAGGAGAAGCTTCAAAATGGCTGCTGCAGTGACTAGTGCAACGCGTGGCAGGCCTGATGTTGTGGGAAATGACGGGAAGGCAGCATCTGCAGCCAGAGGTGGCGGCTTCCTTCCAATAAAGAACTGTGCCGGTGAACAGGAGAAATTTCTCTTACTGTTAATTTCCTTTCCTGGAATCCTGCTAGACCAGTCCAGACAAGTGGGTTAAGTCCCCCTGCCAGCAGATGTTGGAGACAGATAAAGTGCCAGAAGCATTAGCAACCACGCTGTGGCATATAGAAAGGCTCCCCTAGGTGTCACCCTCAGTATTTCTCTGTCTCTAACAGATGATGGATGTCTGTCTGTCTTCTGGCAGCCAACTTGCATAGTGCTTTGAGTATGCTGCCAGTAGAGATTAATTGGAGTTTAATTTTATCAGTAGAGGTCTTCAGGGCTCACAAGAGGTGGCTCCTTTGAAGTTTCATCTGTGATTCCTACCCTTAAAATTAAATTAAATCTCCAAGACAGGCATTCCTAAAATATCCGATCACTCTGGCAGCCCTGGGAGTGGGTGGTGAGTTTACAACTTAGCTGAGAGCCATTCTGAAGCATTGAAACCGTTTATTGTTTAAAAAAAAAAGTGCTGGAGCAACAGATGTCTTTGCTGGCCTGAAGATACTGAAGGTTCCCCTCGGAGCAGGCTCTACTGGTCCTTTTGACCAGGAGCCTGGCCCCCTGGATATGAGAAGCTACACTGATCCTTTTGATCAGGAGCTCAACCCCAAAAATGCAGTGGGAAACTCCAGGTTAGGTACCTCCTGTGCACCCTGGAGACCTCCACTAGTCAAAACCCCACTGGCAGAACACCCTCAAGGTGAATGGCAGGAGCAGAAGAGACAACCACCATCTACTGGAGAGAGTGAAGTACTGAAGGTGACCCCTAGAGGATCCACTATATGTATCAGGACTGAGTTACTGAAGCTTCCGGTACTTTCTCTGTCTCCAACATAACCCAATGGTCTAGCAGGATGAATTGGAATGTGAGATATAAACCAGTTCAGAGATATGAAAAGTCGTAGCCAAGTGTATGGGTATCTTTGCAACAGATGCTTCATGATCTCATGAAGTCAAGACCTCCTTTACACCTCTTCGCCCCAATAACAAAGATGCTCCCAAAGGTCAAACTGGATCAGCAATTCTGATTGTACTAGCTCCTTACTGGCCCAGAAATCTGTTTCACTTACCTCAAGAAACTACTGATTCAACAGGGCAGGCAACTTTTCTATCCCAACCTACAATCCCTAGCTCTGTACTCATATGCTTTATAACAGATCGTTGACTATGTTATTAGCCACCTTCTTGATTAACTTCATCAGGTTTATACCCGTTGAAAATCTCCAGAATTGCAAATGGTGAAATC
This sequence comes from Ichthyophis bannanicus, assembly GCA_033557465.1. Classification (NCBI taxonomy): domain Eukaryota; kingdom Metazoa; phylum Chordata; class Amphibia; order Gymnophiona; family Ichthyophiidae; genus Ichthyophis; species Ichthyophis bannanicus. Next base: position 78,338,848 of record CM066051.1, on the reverse strand, counting down.
AGTCTGCTTAGTGTTTATCATTTAACAGTTCTTCTAGAAGGCCCTTAGCAGAGTTCAGTATGGGGCTCTGTCAAGATAGAATGGCTAGATTTCCAATGCACCAGCCTTAGAGAGGACTAGTAAGGTTGGATTCTTTTTCTCCGTCTCCAGCTGCTGGCAAGGGGATATTACCCATATGTCTGAACTGATGATTCCAGGAAAGGAAGTTAAATGGTCAAGTCTAAAATTTCACCCTTTTTATTTCCTAAACACTGGTTTCACCACAAACCAAAACGGACATTTAAGAACTTGCAAAAGCGGTTACTGTGCCCATTACAGATTTTATTAACAGTTCATCCTTTTTAAGGGTAATTTTGAAAACATAGGTTAAGTGGGATTAACACAGAGAAATAAAATGTTTTCACTCTGGAAACAAAAATATTAAATCAAAATTACATTGAGCAGCAGAAACAAAAAAAATCTTAAATATTTTCCTTTGACAAAACGTTTTGTGCACAATCTTAAATGTTAAAAAATAAACATAAAAATGAACAGGTGCCAGTAATTCTGCATTTTAAGCCCTATAAATTCATAACCTGGATTTTTTTTTTTTTTTTTTTAATAACCAGGCTTGAAAGCTGTAGAGCTAACCTAGCTGACAGTACAAAAGTCAGAATTATCAGAACACATACAGTATGGATCTCCTCGACACAGATGGCTCTGCAGGATATAAAACAAATTTCTGACAAGGAAAATACAGAAGAAGGGAGTGGTCTCTTTTTGACCCAGGTGGGCAGGGAAGGTATTTTCCCCTAATGGGACTTTTCCAGTCATATTTTTATGCTTCTCTGTCTTCTCAGCAAGCCCCGTCTGGATGAACGGGGAAAGCTATTTAACATTAAGTGCTGCCGCTGTAGCCAGGGCTCTTCTAAGTAATTACAAATGAATCCCAGGGCTACAGCAGCACTAGATCTCATAGTAACTCACAGAACGTCAAGGCAGGGGCAATAGATGAAATATGCAAATGCTGAAAAGAGGAGTAAGAAACTTACACAGGTGTCACATAAAAGCACATACACAGCACAGACAGCTGAAAAGGAGACTCAGCAGAGGTTTAGTTCTTCTAAATGGCCGTAATAAAAGGCATGAGCCTTTTACTTGAAAACATATAGAATAAAATATTAGGACCAAACAAAAAGAGAAAGGTAGGAAGAAAATGCAGACAGCAAGAACAAAGGACAGAGTTGGTTATTATTGTGAGCTCTATAGACCCTACAACTGTTTCGGAGAGGCAAAATACAAAGAGCTTCCCTAGATTGCAGTCCAGCAGGTGTGTTTTGGTTAAATCGGCATGGTGATATGTGAAACAACCTTTGATCTTCTGGGTGCTGAAGAGGCACTAGGAGTCATCTTCAAAGGCTTGATGTGTGTTGGGGAAGCGCTGGGCACTGTAGCTAGGATCCTCCCGGACTCTCCTCTGGATATCCAGGCGCAGCTAGTGAAAAGAGAGCAGCTGTTAAAAAGAGGGAGAAGTGGCAGCATTCTTCTCCTGCCAGATTCACTCTATGAATGCAGGCCTACTTAATCTAAAGTTACTGCACCCAGCTATGGGTTCAGGGTTCAAATCACTTGTAAGGAAGCATCAGCATGACGGAGAGCTGGCCCCTCTCAAACCCCGCCCCTTCATACCTGCTCTCTGTAGCTGCCTTGTATCTCAGGGTCCTCCAGATCATGAGTTAAACTCTCTGCGCTTGTCACTGGTTTGACCCCAGCTGCTTTCACCGCTTCACTCACCGCCTTGGACAGTGACAACTGTGGGCCGTCTCCCTGCATTGTCTGTAGGGCAGAATGCCACAGAATTAATGTGCAAAGAAGACAACAGAGAAAGGGGGGGGGGACACAAAGACAAAAGGAGAGAGGGGGAGGTAGAGCAGAAACGTCTTCACCTGTCTGGTCCTGTTTTAATAAATGCCCACCCGTCTGAACCTCAGGGTTTGCTTACTCTGGACCAAGTCTAACAAGATTTTAACCTACTGCATGGCTTCTGATTTTAGATTTTAAGCAATAAAAAACCTCCATTGCAAAAAAAACCCAGGCATTTTGCCCAGCAGAATCGATGCAGTCACACAGATGGCGAGTCATCCAGGCAGCCCCAGGACAGATGGCTCTCCTGAACCTAGAAAAGTCTAGAAAACATTTCTGGGAACATACAATCATCTCTGTGCTCCCTACCACCAGATCAGGCCTCAGTTTTAATCATCTTCTGACTTGACTGGACATGCATATGGCTCTCCACAAATACCTAGCATTCTATTGCCTCGGGTACAAACTTGATTGTACTGTATGCTCTCCAGGGGCAGGGAAATACCACTTGTATCTGAATATAACTGGAAAGTCATGAGTTAAAAATAAATCGGGTTCTAACCATGCATTGGGAGTGGAGGAGCAGCCTAGTGGTTAGAACACTGGCTTGGTAACCAAGCAACCAGGGTTCGATTCCCACTAGCACTCCTTGTGGACTTAGGCAAGTCACTTAACCCTCCAATGCCTCGGAAGAAAGGCCGGGCAATCACTTCTGGTCACAATGCCAAGAAAACCCAGGAGCTTCTGGGTCGCCAGGGTCAGCATTGACTCGAAGGCACATACACAAGCAATTCAAATTCTGGGGACGATTCTAACACTGCATCTGGCCTCCATGCTCCTAAGGTCTTAACCCACACCATATGAGCCACGGGAGTCAACCTCAGAGGGTGCTCCTCACTCTCCAATACACAGCATCTAAAATGGTGACTTCCTACACAAAAAGGAGCCTCTTCAGCCCCCAATACTTTGGACACAAGCTGTTCAGAATCACCGCCAGTGCCACAGTTCAGTTAATCTGCATCAGCTCCACTTGTCTTAACCTCACCCAGAGCCAGGATCTGGTCTTGCCTGCAGTCATAGAACATACGTGACAAAATTCCCCAACTGAAAAAAAATCAGCACAGTGGAAACCTTGCAGCACACAGTGATGGCCTAACCCTGCCAGTGCCACCATTCCATGTGGTCTCTTCCCCTCAGTGCACTCCTCTTTCCACTTGAATCCTGCCAATTGCTCCCTCCCAGGTCATCAGAAACCCAGAAGTTAGGAAGACAGACAAAAGGCCACCTTAGACTAGTTTAACACAATAGTGGTGAGAGATTGAAGGGAGGGACTGGACCCACTAGGTTTTGGCACTCTCAGGCTCCTAGCCCTCTTGCTTGCAAGATCTAAATCCACAAATAAGAATGACCCCCAAAAAACAGGATTTTATCAGATCTTTTCTTTTTTTCTTCAACCCTCAGGCCAGAGCAGGTTACACAGACCTACTATCTGCTGTAGACTAAGACATGCTGGTTGGCTGCATCAAGTTCTGTCTTGAAAATTTGGCAAAGCAGCCACCTGGGCTTCTATTCATATGTTCACTGTGCATTACTATTTGGATCAGCAGTCCAGCTTGGATGTTGGTTTCAGAAGAGCTGTACTCCATAACCTGATCCAGTAGACAATCAACTACAGCAGATTGCAATGGTCTGCTCACTGCTGAGTTTTTGGCTCAGAGTTACTGTTCACATTCTTTACTGCTTTTGGAATGCCCACCAACAGTATCCAATTTAATAAAGAGTGCATGTTTGAGACTTATTGTGCCATCAGTCTTTCATGTGTCTCTTCACTGTCTCTGCAACCTACTATAGCACTCATGGGTTGCAAGGGTTTCTGTTGCTGGACTTGGTACTTATCCTTGCGCCCTGAACTTGGAAGTCACCTATGTATGGCCACCTTATCCAGATTGTCCACAGAGAAAACTAGGTTGCTTACCATGGACAGCACATTGGTGAAATTAGACCTTACCTGCTAATTTTCTTTCCTTGAGCCCTTCCAGACCAGTGGGTTTGTGCCATCCTGCCAGCAGCTACAGACTCAGAACCACTGGGTTGATGTCACTCTATAAGAGTCCTCTCTGCACCTACTCACCAGTATTTCTGTAACAAAGCAGACTCCACAAAAATTCAATTGTTATTTTTTTATTTTGTTAACTTGCTTCAAAGAGGGTCCTGAAGTAGTGAATACGGAAAACTACCCTAAAGGCATGTGTCAGCAAAATGAAAAACAGCAAAGCAAGCGTAGGCGACATAACCAGACCAAAACAAGCTGACTCACAGCCCTACGGTCCCATTTCCCCATTAAAGGTGGGTTGCAAAATAGACATAGATCCTGGACTGGAGGGACTCGAGGAAAATAATTAGCAGGTAAAACCTAATTTCATCTTCCTCATCATCCCTCCAGTCCAGTCACATGGGATTTCTTCCTGGGTGGCAGGGCTCCAACGATATTCGGAAGACTGTGAATCTAATTTGGTTGGGAAAAATGTAGGGGGCTGCTCATCATCAGCTGTTCTTATAGCCGTAGATGCGGAGAAAGCCTTTGATAAGATATGGTGACTCATTTTATTTATTTATTTATTTCACATTTCTTATATACCACCTTTCAGGATATCAAGGTGGCTTACATTGAACAAACTGAAATTACATTGAACAGGGCATTATAACTTGGAGATAACCCTCCACTGCCCATGTTCCATGTAAAATAGTTAAGTGGCTTGCCCAAGACCACAAGGAGCACCTGTGGGACTAGAAACCCCAGTCCTTCAGGCCCAAGGTTACTGTCCTCTAGTGGGATTTGAACCCCCGACCTTCTGGCCTGAAGTAACTTGCCCCAACCACTAGGCCACTCCTCCCTCCTCATTTGCTGTTATAGAAAAAATGGAATGGAGCAATATTTTAAAAGGATACAAATTTTATAAGTGGAGCTCCTTGCTCGCTTAAAAATCACTGCAAACTGTATTTTTTAATTAAAGGGGCAGAAGAGAGGGAGTGCCCATCATCCACTGCTCCTATTTGCGCTCCCTGTGGTACATTTGGCACAAAGGGTGCACAGTAACCCTAATATCAAGGGATGTGAAGTACATATGGAGCAATATAAAATCTCGATGTTCGCCGATGATCTGCTTTATTCAATAGCCAGTCAGTGACATCACTGGGTCCCTTAATGGATGAGATGAATTGGTTTGATATAGAATTAGAATTTAAGGCCAATGTGGCCAAATCTGAAATACTAAATATATCAATTACATTTTAGGAACAGAAAGCAATTCTGAGTAGGTATCCCTTCTGATGGGCTAAGGAAGGGTTAAACCTGTCCTCTGAGCAGAGTAAGTTTTCTGAGCTTAATTGTTTACCCTTATGGAAAACTATTTCTTTGGAGTTATTGCACCGGAGGAAATTGAACCTCTCCTGGTATGGTCGTATTAACAGCATCAAGATGACGGTTGTCCCAAAAACACTGTGAAGGTTCATGTAGTCTCCTTGCAATCATGACCTTCAGATGGAATTATAAAAAACCTAGAGCATCTCGGACAATCCTGTGTCAGTCTAGAAACAGAGGGGGACTAGCTCTTCCAGTGATGAGTAGGTGTTAGGAAGCAGTGGTAGAATGGTGAGGCAGCGTAGGTAAAGAATGGGTTAAATTTAAGCAGGGCTGCTGGGGGGGGGGGCATTCTCATTAGGGTATTCATTATGGGCTGGAGGTGGGAAGACACTGTGCAAATTCCCAAAGGAATCCCTTTACAGAAGTGACCCGAATGCTTTGGGGTAGGTGTAAGCGCAGAGTATGTAGTAATACGCCCTTGAGATATGCTGATGCTTTTTCCTCCAGGTATGATCAAGTAAAGTATTTAGGAGATGGAAAGCAGAGAGGCAATGTATAAGGGGATGGTAAAATACTACCTTTTGAGGAACTCCAGGAGGGTTTTTTTTCTAGGTGGAAGTGGGGGGTAGTTATCATTATAATCAAATGAAACAAATGGGTGTTGTTTAAAAATACTATCCTGGAAGCCCAGACCAGCTGTATTCCACGCATTAAGAAAAGTGGAAGAAAGTCCAAAAAACTGCCAGCATGGTTTAAAGGTGAGGTCAGAGAGGCTGTTGCTGCCAAAAAAGCATCTTTCAGGAAATGGAAAAAAGAGCCAAACGACAAACTGGAAACAGCACAAGCACTGGCAAGTTAAACGCAAAGAATTGATAAGGCAGGCAAAGCGAGAATTTGAGAAGGAACTTGCTATGAAAGAAAAAACACGAAATAAAGACTTTTTGAAGTACATTCATAGCAAAAGTCCTGTGAGAGTCATTTGGACCATTAGATGATAGAGGGGTAAAAGGGGCAGTAAGAGGAGACAAGGCTATAGCGGAGAGACTGAATGAATTCTTTGCTTCGGTCTTTACTGAGGAAGATGTAGGGATGTTACCCAAGACTGAAATGGTATTTAAAGGTGATACTGCAGAGGAATTGAGAGAAATATCGCTACACCGGGAAGATGTATTACAACTATTTAATAAACTGAATAGTAGCAAATCACCTGGACCGGATGGTATACATCCAAGAGTGTTGAAAGAACTGAAATATGAGATTGCAGACCTGCTATTAGTAATCTGTGAACTTTCATTAAAATCATATGTAATACCTGAAGAATGGAAGATCGCCAATTTTTAAAAAGGGTTCCAGGGGTGATCCGGGAAACTACAGACCGGTGAGCCTGATGTCAGTACCAGGGAAAATGGTAGAAACCATCATAAAGAACAAAATTACACAGCATGTAGATAGTCATGACCTAATGGGAGACAGCCAACATGGCTTTAGACAAGGAAGATCTTGTCTTACTAATCTGTTATGTTTTTTTGAAGGTGTGAATAAACAGGTAGACAAAAGGTGAGTCGGTTGATATAGTGTATCTGGACTTTCAGAAAGCCTTTGACAAGGTCCCTCATCAGAGACTTTTGGCAAAACTAAAAAGTCATGGGATAGGAGGCAGTGTACTATTGTGGATCGAGAACTGGTTAAAAGATAGAAAGCAGAGGGTAGGGCTAAATGGCCAATTTTCCCAATGGAAAAAGGTGAATAGTGGAGTACCCCAGGGATCTGTACTGGGTCCGCTACTTTTTGACATATTCATAAATGACCTGGAAAAGGGAATAACTAGTGAGGTTATCAAATTTGCAGATGACACAAAACTGTTTAACGTTGTTAAAACCCAAGAGGATTGTGGGAAACTGCAGGAGGATCTGGATAAATTGGAAGACTGGGCATCCAAATGGCAGATGAAATTTAATGTGGACAAGTGCAAAGTTATGCACCTAGGAAAGAACAACCCACACTATGGATACACAATGCAAGGTTCCACATTGGGAACCACCACCAAGGAAAAAGATTTAGGATAGTGCTGACTCTGTCGCCAAGCTGTTTGTAAAGGCACGTCAGACGAGTCCCATTCCTGCGAAACCATTTGTTGGAGCTCCGATGGAAAAGCTCTGGAGGATGGAATCGGCCTAAGATTGCGCCTGGGCTGGCGGATCAGAGAGGTGTACGGCTTCCACCACCTGCGCAATCAAAGCAGGGAGCTCCTCCCTGTGGAAAAGACGGATAACCTACGAGTTGTCCTGCTCCTCGCCTGAAGCCTCCGAGGGGGACCATTCATCATCCTCCCGGTTGGAAGCTTCCGGACTGTCACCTGCCGACAGAATCTCCTCCCCTGTAGACACACAGGCCCGAGAGACCTCTTGGGGGGGGGGCGCCCCTCTCTTAGGGCTAGAACCTCTCAGGGATGCTTTTGGGTTCTAGATGCAACTTCCAGCGGAGGCTGTAGATAGGATGAGGATTCCGGTCCAAATGTTGCAGGATTCGCTCGCCAAAGATCCCACGCATGCCTGAAAAAATGTTAGGAAGTGCCCTGAGCCGTGGTCCTGCGGGAGCTGTGCCTGAGTGGTGTCCTGAGACTGTGGAAGAGGCACTGTCAGCTAGGGCAGAAGCAGGGATGGTAGAAGGGTGTCCTCCATCGGGGGCATGCCTCTGGGGCCCTCCAGCAGAGAGGTAGGAAAGTTCTCATCTCAGTGAGTGATGGTGCGGGAGGATTCACCCGGGTGAGCAGAACAAGCGGGGCAAACCCAGTCCACCCAGTCTCTCCACTTGCGGCTGTATACGATTCACCGCTGGATGGAGGAGGGCATGATAGAGCCATTCCCTCTGCACATTTCAGCTGATGCCCTCGCTAAGAGATGACGCCTACGAGGGGAGCAGTGACGCTAGATTGCGGGTCCCGAGTCCTCCACGGAACGTTTCTGTCTACCACTAGAAGAACCGCCACAGCTGCCCAGGCCACATGGCAAGAAAGAAAATGACTGCCAACAGTTTTTCCAGCCGCAAGATTGTGTTTGGGAGGCCGGGGGGGGTAGTGCACGCAGCCCAACAACAAGGCCAATGTCTGCCTCGCGACTGGCTCCAATGCAGCTGTCCGGGGAACTAATAACCGATGGGGTGCTAGGAGGCCCAAGAGGTGGAGGCAGCGGCTATCAGCACAGAGGGGGGGAGGGACCCACAGCCCCTTGATCAGCAGACACACAGGGGAGCCAAGCAGCACTCTTAAAGAGAATCACTTGCTGTTCTTTTATGTGCCTGTAATGCTTTCCCACTTATTTGACTCAGCCTGAGCAAACCTGAAGGCAGGCTCGATGGTCCTCGTAACCAGGAGACTGGTATTCCTTAAAGGGGAACTGCGCTGTTCCTCTTGACCAGGAGCTCTACCCTGGAGCCCAAGAGGTGAGCCAGGAAATCGCACAGGCCACTTATGTGCCCTGGCAAGCTCCAGCTAGCCCAATTCAGAGAAGAAACTGCCAGGAACAGAAAATAACCACCATCATCTGCTGGAAACAGAGAAATACTGGGCAGGAGAGTGTCTGGAGAAGAGACATATCAGGGACAGAGACAAAGCCATTAGGGCAGGGGTCTCCAAACCAGTCAGGTTTTCGGGGTGTCCCAATGAATATGCATGAGATAAATTTGAATACAATGGGGGCAGTGCATGCAAATATATCTCATGCATATTCATTAGGGTCATCCTGGAAACTTGACTGGTTTACGACCCTCCAGGACCGAAACTGGAGACCCCTGCATTAGAGTATCAATAAAGTAAGACAGAGAGAAGACAGGTGGGAAGTGGGCAAAGCACAGAGGGAAAAGAAGACAGACAAACAAAAGCAAAGGTGAAAGTCAGATGCTAGAAAAAGGCAGAGACATGAGCCTCACTTTGCGCCGTTTGGCTGGCATGCCGCTGAGGTAGGCATCACTGAGTGGCGGTTGCTGCTTCATCTTCCTCTGAGTCTGAATATCTTGGCGGATGACAGGGACCCACTCCTGCAAGAGACAGACATGCGAGTGAGAGGCCCCAGGTCATACGACAACATTTACAAGCATACGAACTCCCCACTCTGAGCTTACCGGAGGAACAGCTGCCACCCAGGGCTCTGCCTCAGCCTCCTCCCGCAGGGGTCTTTCCACCTCCAGGGACACAGGCTGCTGCTGAGCAGACATGGCTTCCTCTGCCGTAGTAGCAGGGGCTGGAGATGCAGAAGAGTTTTCTCTCTGAGACCCAAGAAAAAAAGGCAGTTAACCACACAAACTCCTGGAGGGAGTATTAGTCTTGTTCCAGGCAATCAAAGCATTTAAAGGGCAGACCTCAATTGCAAAGCTTAAGGAAGTGTTTTCTATACCTCCGTTTCTTCCATGGCGCTTTCTGTTGGTGGTTCCTCCATTTGTTCATCCTGCACTGGCAGCTGTAAGGTAATAAAACTTTGGCATAAGGCACAGATAGCTCTGGTGATTTCCAGTGCAGGAAGGGGACACGCTCAGAGTATCTCTCCCAAGATTATATTCACAACTTCTGGCATACGTACAGAACATAGATGGGCCCCCACCACTACCATCCCCTCTATACCTTTCCATTTACCTCCTGGCTCTCGCCCGTTCTCCGTACATAGTGAAGGATGTGCTCCTCTGTCACAGGCATGTGCTCCAGGATCTCGTGCAGCCTCTGCCCCATCGTAGTCGTCAACCAGTTCACGAGTGAAGGGTTCACGTCTGCTGACATACGTCTCTGCCATGCACATGGGAGAACAGAGGACGTAGTTGGAACATATCTCCCAGAACATTGTATCTACTGCAGCACATCTCCTGTCCTGCCTGGACTCTATTGCTGCATCCTGCCCCATCTTAATCTTGTTAATGCTACAATTCCAAGTGGTTTGAGCAATGGACAGTGAACTAGGGAAACCAGAATTCAAATCCCACTTTTCCTACTGATGTTCAATTCAAGCTACCCAACTTAGACTGTATGCTCTCGGGAAGGGCCTTATTGTACCCGAATTGTTATAATTGACCTTGAGTTTACTCTCCAAGCAGAAAAGTAAGAACAATCCTGTCATGATCCCTGTAGCACTGCATCCACCCTCCCTCTCATGCCTACAGCACTGCTTCCACCTTCGGTTTTACAGTTCCTTGGCCTGCCTGTGGACATGGGGATACGTACAATCCTGTCATTTATCACAGTTGTCAATGCAGCCTGCTCCCCTCGCAGGCAGTACAGGTTCAGGGCAAGACACTCAAACAGGCCCTGGTTACACAGCTCCAGCAACCGATGGCCGAAAGTGGCATCTGTGAGATAAAAGAAGAGTGGTTTCAGCAGTAAAGACCAAGGACTAGGGCAAGAGACTGTCATGCTGCTCCCCCTCCTATTACCTGTACAGTGCAGAATATGTGTTGCGAGACGGTTGAAGAGATCCTGCAGGAACTCCAGGTTAGATTGGGTAATGTTCACACCTTCACGTACTCGGACTGAGGCCTGAGCAACATGGGAGGAAAGGAGAATGAGATAGAGTCAGGTATTATGCTCTCTTCCACCCCAGGATCATCCCAGAAGACAGCAGGCAGGGCACGGAGATAATCCATGTCCAGGAAGCAAGAATGTGAAGCGTTACTGTATTTTAAGCTGTTTCTGAAAGCATCTTCTGTTAGATGCTATTTTTGTCCAATTTCATACAAAGATGGTCCACACCATCACAAAAAATGCAATGTGTGCCTTCACAAGACCATCTAAATTAAAAAAAAAAAAAAAAGAACACTCAGATTGGCTTTTAGATCAAGTCACAGCCTCCAAGCTTCAGATTTCTGTGGGCGGTTATGGTATTCTTCCGACAGACGTCAGAGGGAGGAGGACAGTAAGGGGACTTACAAAACTCTCCCGCACGTACTCTTCCAATCCACTGATCAGGTTAGAGGTCGCTGCCTGGGGGATTAAAACCAAAAGGAGAAAAGGATGATGCCACCACAACGCCCCTCACTCCTACCCTACCCTACCCTACCCTATTATAAGAATACTGAGACATGCACAGTTCTGCCAAATGCCCCCCCCCCCCATTCTGTCTGGCAGCACTCTCTGCTATTTATTCCAAGTACCGAGACCCACAGTCCGCTTTGCCAAAGCATCTCATTTCTGCCTCATAGTATTAACAAGGTTTTTATACCACTCTATAATTTTAAGTCAAAGCAGTTTACATTGTAACTTAAACTTTGTAATGTACATTAAACAAAGTATGCCCCTGCTAGTTCAGTACTAAGATCCCCTTCACATAACTCAGCCAATGCACCTCACTCCTGCCCTGCAGCGCTCCCTGCTGTTCCAGTACTAAGATTCCTTATGCCAGCTCCACATAGTTCTGCCTCAAACCCACAGCCCTCTTTCCTTACCCGCGTGTTCTGTTCGGTCGGCTCCTGGTTATGCAGGAACTCCTCACGGAAAAAGCGATTCAGCTGTGGCTGGATGCGCTGCAGTGGCTGGAACTGTCCCCGCAATAACATCACCATATCCACCATAGAGAAGTTCTGACAAATGAGTGACAGCAGATCTCCAAAAAAGCCTGAAGGAATGAGAGGGGAGGAGAGGAGACATTTAACCTGCTGTTAAGTTCCTTTCCTGGAATCCTGCTAGACCAGTCCAGACTAGTGGGTTAACTCCCCCTGCCAGCAGATGATGGAGACAGAGAAAAAAAAAAACAATGACATCACCACTGGTAGTTAACCCTGCCCCCTAGGGGTCAGCTTCAGTATGCCACTGGCAAAGCATTAGGACTTCAGAAACCAGCAGGCCAGACAAGGCCAAACACCACAATGGAACTATCTACAAGGCTGCAGAGCAGCCAAACTATGTACAAATCAGAGAACAGCCGGAGGCTCCCCAACACGCATACAGGATCACATCTTAGAGGCAGTAAGGCTAGTTCTCAGAACAAAGAGAAGAGGGCGGGTCCTGGCCTGGTCTGGCAGAATTCCAGGAAAGGAAATTCACGGTAAGTGAAATTTCTCCTTCCAAATCATTCTGCTAGACCAGTCCAGACAAGTGGGAAGTACCAAAGCCACGCAACACCCAGGCAGGAAGACACAGCCGCTGCCAACACGGTGACGCCAAAGAGAGCTGCTTCCCTAGATTGGAGAACCAAGCAATAGTGACTGGTGAAAGTAGATAAGGATGTCCAGATCACTGCCCTGTAAATGTCAAGTGGGGAACCCATGAAACCACCTGAGCCCGTGTTGAGTGAGCTCTAAGTCTGCGGGGACCGGCTTACCCTGTAAAATATAGGCCAACTCAATGGACTGTTTAATCCAGCGTGCTATAGTAGCTTTAGAAGCGGCACCACCTTTATGTGGGCCTGAAATCAAGACAAACAAGTGATCGAAGAGACGGAAGACATTAGTGACTTTAAGATACCGATGCAACAATCTGCTGACATCATAGAAGCGAAGGTCCTTATTGCGCCCCAAAGGGACTGACACAGTCTGATTCACATGAAAATCAGACAGTACCTTAGGCAAAAAGGACAGAACCATCTGAAGGGTAACTCCTTTCAGGGAAAAAGACAGAAAGGGATCACAGCATGATAGAGCCTGAAGTAACTGCAATGAAAAACACAGTTTTAAGCGTCAAGTCGTTCAGAGAGGTCCTTCACAAGGGCTCGAAAGGTGTGCACAAGAGCATGCAGAGAACCAAAGAAATATCCCAAGAGGGCACAATTGAGCAAACAGGAGGCCGGAGGATACAAACTCCACGGAGAAAAACAGGTGACATCTGCATGGTGGTGAGGGAACACCAACAGAGAGACCATCGAAAACAAGTTAAAGCCGCCACCTGAACCTTCAAGGAATTCAAGGTGAGGCCATTGTCAAACCAGTCTTGAAGGAAAGAGAGGATGTCTGGTACTTGAACCTACCATGGAGAAAGAGACTTCTGGGAACACCAGGACTCAAAAAGGTGTCAAACTCTGGTGTATGCCTGAGAAGTGGAGGGTCGCCACGCCTGTAGTAAAGTAGCCATAACCAGTGCAGAGTAACCCTTCTGTACTAAATGGCACCTTTCAAGAGACAAGCCATAAGCGAGAAGGGAGCAGGGTCATCCATGATGATCTGTCCCTGCCATAGGAGACCCCTGCTCAACCTGAGCAGTACTTGAGTTACATAGTAACATAGCATATGACGGCAGATATGGTCCATCTAGTCTGTGCAGCAAGGTGGAAAGAATAGGTGCACTGCCACTCCGTGCAAGTCACCCCTCCCCATGCCTTTGTTTAGGGGTGTACTCACCACTCTGTGCAGGTCACCCCTATTTGTTAAGATGGAGTGGAGAAGTGGCCTAGTGGTTGGGGCAAGGTACTTCAGGCCGGAAGGTCGGGGGTTCAAATCCCACTAGAGGACAGCAACCTTGGGCTGGAAGGACTGGGGTTTCTAGTCCCACAGGTGCTCCTTGTGGTCTTGGGCAAGCCACTTAACCCTCCACAGCCCATGTTCCCTGTAAAATAGTTATCTCCAAGTTATAATGCCCTGTTCAATGTAATTTCAGTTTGTTCAATGTAAACCGCACTGATGCAGAATAGCGCGGTATATAAGAGAATATAAATAAATAAGATATAATAGATAAGTTTATTTTTATTTAATTCTGTGGCTATAAAAGGGATCCACTGTGTCTGTCCTATGCCATTTTGAGTTCTGTCACTGTATTTGCCCCCAGTACTTCCATTGGGAAGGCATTCCAAGCATCCACCACACTTTCAGTAAAAAAGTATTTCCCGACATTGCCTTTCAATTTACCCCCTTGCAGTTTCATGTTATGCTCTCTATTTTACAGCTTCCCCATCTTTGAAAAAGATTTGTTGGTTCATTAATACCATTCAAGTATTTAAAGGTCTGTATCATATTTCCTCTGTCCATCTTCTCCTCTAGCGTATACATATTTAGGTCTTGAAGTCTCTTTTCATACATCTTCCGGTGCAGGCTCCAAATCGTTTTGGTCCTTTCTTTGAACCATTTCAAGTATTTTTATATCTTTTGTGAGATATGGTCTCCAAAATGGAACACAATACTGCAAATGAGGCCTCACCAGCAACTTGTACAGTGGCATTAATTTACCTCCTCCTTTCTGCTGGTAATTCTTCTCTGTATGCAACCCAGCATCCTTCTGGCTTTGGCCACCGCCTTGTCACACTGTCCTCAGAAACAATCACTCTGAGGTCCTTCTCCTGGTCTGTGCACACCAACCTCCTGCCCCCTATCGCATACAATTCCCTTGGTTCTCCAGGAATAAGCAGGAAATCAGTCCTCATATATGGGTGACGGCGGCACCGACGGAGCCCGTGCGGAGCATTTCCCCAGCTTTTAAAGAAAGCCTTTGGGAATGCCACCATGCATGCGTGGTTCCCTTCCCGCCCAAGGGTGCCATCTTACTCAGTCTCCCTTTTTCCGCAGAGCCCTTCGGATGTGCGTCTCGTCCACGGAAAACGTTTTTCTCTGTTCTAACCGGTTTTTGCTATACAGTCCTTTACCGGTCCTCTTCCCGCCTCTGCTTCTGCCCTGGCCTTGGAGGTTTTTCTTTTTTGCCTTTTTTGTTCTTACTGCACTTCACACCTTTTATAACCGCTGGCCGCGTCGAGGATCTTCGATATCACAGGGGTCCTTTTTGTCCCAATGGCCTCTGGTTTTAAGAAATGTGATAGATGCTCCAAAAACATGTTGCTCACAAACACCAATGACTGCGGTCTCAGGTGTCTAGCAGCCAAGCATGACCTGGAGCTATGCTCCCTCTTTAAGATGTCGTCCTCCAAGGCCATCCAGAGTCATAAGAAGATGCTGGATAATCTCTTCTGTCAGGCAGCCCCGGTATCCCCGGTAGCCTCCCACTCTGAGTCTCCCAAGGATCCTCCACGGGCTCGGTGGCACTCTGACGAAAGGTCGCCTGAACGTGAGCAGAAGGAGGCCTCGAGGATTGTCGGGGGTGCCAGTCAAGCGTAAAAGGTCATGTGCCCTGTCTCTCAGCCCCCCTCGGCATTCTCTAGAGTCAGAAAGGGAGCAGCCCACTAAGGTGCCTCGAACCGATATGGAGGCCTCTGGCGAAGGCACCCAGTCTCCCAAGGGTCGTCCTGGTGAGGACCCCCCTCTCCTACTCAACACCTGACCCGGTCACCCCGGCGTCGGTGTCGAAAGGCCCCACTCCCGAGTGGGAGGCCCAAATTCTGGCCTTGGAACACAGTGTTTCTGCGTTCCTCGCTTCCCAGCAGGCGCTGCTGCCCATCCCCGCCGGCACGCACCCCAAGAACGCAGGGACCTCGACCTCGAGGACTCCCTGGGCCACAGTTGTGACCCCTGAGAGCCAGAAGCCTCATGAGGACTCTCTTCGATGGTCTCGATCTCCATCCCGTTCCTCAGGCGCGAGATCTTCACGGGTGAGCACCTCCAGCTCCGGGCAAGTTTTGGCCTCTGAGATCCGGCACAGGTCACTGACCCGTCTCGAGCCGCCCGACCTCAAGTCCTCCACGGACTACTCAGACTGAGAGTCCAACGGAGAGACCTCCCCGGAGACCCAGAAATGGACATCACCTCCCGAGGACACCACCTTCTTGGAGTTCATCTGGGAGATGGCACAGGCCCTTACGCTCACCACTGAGTCTGAGGAGGAGCCCCATGCCAAGGAACTTTATATTCTGCAATACGAAGCTCCTCCAAGGGAGGCTTTCTCTGTGTTAGTTCCTCCCATTCTGAACCGCCTCCTGCTCCGCATGTGGGAGACCCAAGCCTCTATCCTGATTGTAAGCAAATGTCTGGATGCTATGTACAAGGTTCAACAAGGTTCGGTGATTCGGAAAGCCCAGCTTCCCCATACATCGATGGTGGTCGAATTGGCCATGCCGAAGCTAAAAAGCCCAAAGACACATTTGTCAGTCCGCCCGGGAGGAGAGTCTCATACCCTCAACTCCCTTGGGCGCTAGGCTTATCAGGGCTCCATGTTGTTGCGCCGCATCCATTTACTAATTATACATTGGGATGTTCTCCGTGATCTCACTAGAGAGCTCGGAGGTTTTGCGACGGGCCTTGACAGAGACCATCTCTGGCATTTCAAGCCCTCTCAAAATCCGTTGGAGAATGCTTGAAGTATCTCTCGCTAGCAGCATACAACAGCTTTGAGTCTTCCGCCCGAGTGGCGGCAGCTGGCATTGGAGCCTGCCGGCAGTCTTGGCTCCAATCCTCAGACCTGGAACAGTGGGGGTCCAGGAGAAGCTGCTGGACGCCCCCTGCCTCAGGGAGCAGCTATTTGGCAAACTCATGGAGGACAAGGCCATGAAGATTGAGACAGAGTACGTGACTCACATCACCTCTCCCGTAAAACGTCCTCCCTCCCCAGGAAGAAACAATAGAACAAGAAGCCTTTCTTCGAGTGGAAGGGGCTCCTGTGCAGGGGCTACCCGGCCTATCCTCTGGCGTCGACCCCCATTCAGGGCGGCCAGGGAAAGTCCACGGGCCATGGCCCTCGCAAGTCGAAGGGCCTCAAGACCCAACCCCCGGCTCCGACTCAGCCAGCCTCTGGGTTTTGATTCCATCAGCATAACCTCCCCCCTCCGGCAGGGCAGCTGTCCATCGAGGAGTGTCTGATCCACTTCTCCCACATTTGGGAGTCCATCTCCACCAATACCTGGGTTTTCCAGGTTGTTCGGGAGGGCTTTTGCCTCCATCTGGACCAGCATCCTCCTCCGTACTTCCCCAGGAAGCCACGTCAGCCTCTCCAGCAGCAGACCCTCCTGAGTCAGGAGCTAGCAGGCCTCCAAGGACAGCGTGGTAGAACTAGTCCCACCGCACCTCCGAGGACGGGGTTTTACTCCCAATACTTCCTCATCCCGAAGTGGACAGGGGGCCTTCGGCCCATCCTCGACTTGCGGAACCTCAACAAGTTCCTGGTGTGGGAGAAGTTCAAGATGCTCTCCCTTGAAACGTTGCTGCCCTACCTCCAGGAGGGTGATTGGCTATGCTCCTTGGATTTAAAGGTTGCTTACACTCACATCCTCATCCACCCCAAGCACAGAAAGTATCTTCGCTTCATGGTTCAGGGAAACCATTACCAGTATAGGGTGTGTATTACTAATTAAAGATTTATTTGGATTTTTGGATCAGCAAAGAATATTGTACTTTGCAAAGAAATTGCAAAGAAATTGAACTCTTGAGCCATTCTGTATGTGAGAAATCATGCTGAATCGGCCTGCTAGCCCAGAGACCAAAGCTTGGGGTTATTTTAGGTCAAAATCTCTGAGCAGGCAGGCGGTTTTGGCTGGTCAGAACTGAATGAATGACTCATAGATAGCTGACACCCTATTATACAAGGCCACGGGTACAGCATTAACCCTAGCCAATCCTGATTTGAGCATGCAGCATGTTAACCTATGAATTACCAGAGCATGCAGCAGGCACGAGTCTGATTAAGAGTACTTAGGAGGGGGATTTTTCAGCAAGATTTTGGGACTTCAACTGACATGCGAGACAGACGTAGTTCTTGTGGTCTCCCGGATTTCCTCTAAGTGATCGCTGAAATGTCCCCCGACCTGGAGTGAGCTATAATATCCGGTGAAGTATTAATGCTTAACTTTTACTTATTATTCTAAAAGGACTTAATTTAATAAAAGCATATTGTATTTACCAAAGTGTCTATGCCTAGTCTGTGAGCTAGTGAGTGACAGGGTTAAAGAAAAGCGTAAAATTTGGCAATACAGGGTGCTTCCCTTCGGCCTCACGTCCGCCCCATGGGTCTTCACCAAGTACCTGGCTGTGGTTGCAGCTCACCTGTGGCTTCAGGGCACCTTTGTCTACCCATATCTGGATGACTGGCTCATAACAGGAGGCATGGCCTCCGAAGCCAGGCAGGCCATGGACTGCACCATTGACCTCCTGGAGCAGCCGGGGTTTGTGATCAATTACCCAAAGCCCCACCTCACTCCAGTTCAGTCACTGGAGTTCATCGGTGAAAGCTAGGGAAATGCTCCACGTGGGCTCGGTCGGTGCCAACGTCACCCATATAAGAGGACTGATTCCTGCTGTCCCTGGAGAACACCTGTTGCAGGTGAGCAACTATGCTTTTTCTGCATTCCAAGTGCATGACATTGCACTTCTTCACATTAAATCTTAACTGCTAACTATTAGACCATTCTTCCAGCTTTTGTAGAGGTTAACAAACAGAAGTAGGTCAGCATACCACAGGTGATGCAGCCAGTACAGCACCACCAGAATCACTCAGCCAAGTCCCCTGCCCAGTCTGTTCAAGGCAGTGCGTCCCCCAGCCAGTTAGAATGAAACTGATAGCCAAACGTATCCAGTGAGGAACATCTAAGGGAATTCCTTTCAACAAGCGGTCTCGGCACAGCCACCACTGAAGGCTGTGGCGTAATCTGAGCACAAGGGAACCAGCGGGGACAGCAAGCAGCGATGAAGCGGACGCATATGACCCCAAGCCCAGGGAACAATAACCAAGGTGGTACCATGGCTCTGAGAACTTGCAGGCAGTCCTATGCTCTAGGAGCCTCACTGCACTGAAAGATTTGGAGCTGCTTGCAAAATTGTTGGCACCTGTCCTGGGTGAGGAAAACACGGCTCGCCCTCATGTCGAACCATGTTTCGGGGAAATTAACAGACTGAGTAGGGCGAAGGCAGTTCTTGGCATGATTGACCACCCAGCCAAGGCACTCCAGAAAGCTCACAATGCAAGAGACCACTGAGAACACTTCCTCATGAGATTTGGCCCCGATAAGCCAGTCATCCAGGTAAGGGTAGACCTGGATTCCTTGGCAATACAGGGACACTGCGATGACCACAATAACCTTGAAAAGGTACAAGGAGCCGTGGCAAGCCCAAACAGCAGAGCCCGGAACGGATAGTGCTAGACATGACTATAAAGCACAGGAAGTGTTGGTGATCCTCGCAGATCAAGATGTGGAAGTACACCTCTGTGAGGTCCAAGAATGCCAGAAACTCACAAGGACAGACAGCTTGTATGACAGACTTCAGAGTTTCGAGTTGGAACCAAGGTACACGAAGACAGCGACTGATGAGTTTTGAGGTCCAGAATGGGACAGAAGGAGCCGTCCTTTTTGGGCACGACAAAATAGATGGAATAGTGACCCAAGCCTCTCTCACAGGGGAACTGGACAAATTGCTTGGAGCTGTAGATGTCAATGGAGAGTTGCACTCACCGCCACTCTCCTGCTAACGGAACTGCATTGGAAGACTAGGAAGGCCTCTTGAAAGGGCTTGGCACAATTGAGGGCATAGCCTTACATTACTACATCGAGAACCCATTTTTCTGAGGTTATCTGGGCCCATTTGCAGGAGAAAAGGCACAGCCATCTGCTGACCTGTGGCACCCCAGAATGGACCCCAAGCCCGTCTGCGGGAGGACTGTGTGATTCTAGAGAACTTCAAGAGGAGGAGTAATTATCCCATGAGCAACTGACACCCTGAAAAGGCTGTGGTTTGAAACCTGACTTGGCTGAGGAAGAGACAGATTTCCCAGGCCAGTAGCGCCAAGCATCTCTGAAGCATGACCTGGAAGAGAACAAAGCTGCAGTGCTGGGTTGGCGAGAGCTTAATTTGGGTTTACCCTCAGGCAAACGTTGAGGCTTAACTTCACCCACATCTTTCACAAGCTTCTCAAGATCTTCCCCAAAAAGGAGTCTATCCTTAAAGGGAAGCCTGGAAAGCCTCCACATTCCAGTTGTATAGCCACAACCATCGCCTCGCAACAGTCACTACAGCCACCGCGTGAGCTGCCAGGCAGAGAAGGTCAGAGTGCATCTGCCAAAAAGGCAGTAACCTATTCCAACCATGCTGACGAAAGGTCTTCCGGCAAAAGCTAAATCCACCGTAAGACGTGTGTCATTAGTCCTCCACAGAACGAAGCTTGCAGAGACAAGAGAAGAGGATGAGAAAGCCATTGTCAAGTTCTTCAACTTTTCGATCCTGCTGATCCCGGATGGCTGCAACACCTTCCACCTGGAAGCTTTGGGAAAAAGCACCACTCATCTAAGTCCCCCAGACACCAGACATGGAAGTGACCAAGATGCCAAACCAAGTGCAAGAATGCAACTGGAGAATCCCACTCCAGTGAGACCATTTGTTGAAGCTCAGAGAGAAATGGAAAGGTCCTAGACTGCTTCCGAATATCTACAATGATAGGATCCGCTTGAGACTTGGCCTGATTGGGATCCTGCTAAGACTGAAGCTTGAATCTGTGAAAAGATTACACAATTTGAGATATTAAGGCCCGGAGCTCCTTGTGGAATAAAACTGACATCTTGACCATCATCCTGCTGGGTGTCAGGTCTTCCTCTGGAGGAGATAGCTCAACATGTTCCCGGTCTAAGCTACTGCTAATGCAATAAAGTCCTTCAGGACTCCATTGCAAAGCAAGGTAATACTCTGTCTGAAAGCTCTCAAAGGAGTGGAGGTATTCTTTTTTAAAAGCAAATTCTTGAAGGAGTTTTGCTGTACATTTTTAAAGGATAAAGTCTTTTTTTCTAAACAACAAAGGAGGACTTTTTTTGTGTGCTTGTGGGGAAATCAGTTCATTCACAGCTAACTCTGAAACCAGTGACCTCATTGGGTCCCTCTCTACCCACCCTAAGTGAGTGTTCTTGCTTTATAGGACAACTCCCCATTTAGCTACACACAGGGACATAGACAAGTACTGTTAGAACACACTTAAAAGAGATTAGCTGCTATTTTTCTCTTAAAGAATAGCTGAGGAACAGATAGGGACTTTGGTAGGTCTCTCTCTTTTACTTCAACAGGTACCAAAGTTCCACCAACTAAAAAATGGCTGGGAAAAAAAACCATATTGCCACAGCTGTTGCTCCCATTACAGCTTCTGCCTCTGTCCAGAGATCCCAATGCCAGCTGATGGACTGGTTCCATGTGTAGGATGCCTGCATGCTGAAGGTCTCAGGAAACAATGAAGGAGCTCAGGAAAGAGGAGGGGAGACTGAGAAGCATTCGAGATGCTGAGATATACATTGATGAGATGCTTCTTGAAACATCTAGAGGTGGAGATGGGACACTACAGAAGGAAGAAAGTTGGACACGAGTCACCAGAGCCTGCAGTATCAGCACTCCAACTCCTCCAGCCCTTGAACTGAAGAACTAGTATGCAGCTCTGGAAGTGGAGGAGGTGGAAGCAACCGAGGAAAGGGAAGAACCACAGCACAAGCATCCCAAAGTTAAAGAGTCAGTTACCACAACGAAGCGAGGGGGAGTGGTGGTTGGTGACTCTTCTGAAGGGTACTGAGGCATCCATCTGCCGACCAGATTTGATGTCTGCCAGGTGCCAAAATCTGAGATGTTATGGAGTTTGCCGAGACTCATCAAGCCTACTATTTTCCTATGTTGCTCATCAATGTTGGCACAAAAAAATACTGCTACGTGTCCCTATGAACATATCAAATGTGACTTCATGGCTCTGGGACAGAGGGTGAAGCAGAGAAGTGCGCAGGTGGTGGTCTCTTCAATCGTCCCTGAGAGTAAAGACCAAAGCAGAGACACATCCTGGAGATAAATACATGGCTGCATGGATGGTGTCATTAAGAGTGTTTTGGTTTCCTGGGCCATGGGATGATGTTCCAAGGGTTGCAAAGCAGAGATGGTGTCCATCTGTCCAAGAAGGGTCAAAGCATTTTCAGCAGCAGACTGGCTAACCTACTGAAGAGGGCTTTAAACTAGATTTGATGGGGATGAGTGAAGAGAGCCCCCAGTAAGTGAAACATTGAATACCTCATTAGAAATGGGTAACAGGGGCAACATCTGGAAAGCGGTGCGTATAAATGCCCGAAGCACGAGAAATAAGATTCCAGATTGTGAGGTTTTAATGGAAGAGGCTGACTTGGATTTAGTTGCGGTTACAGAGACATAGTTCACAGAAAACCATGACTGTGATGTAATTATACCAGACTATACTTTATTCAGGAAAGACAGAATAGGAAGAAGGGGGAGGGAGGATGGTGTGGCATTATATGTTAAAAATAATATTAAAGCTATAGAATTGTAGGGCTTAAAAGGAAGAGAGGAGGCACTGTGGGTTAAACTAGAAAGAGGAAAAGAGAAATCCATTTGCATTTGAGTTATATACAGATCCCCATCACAGGGGGTAGAAGTGGACGAAGATTTAATACAAGACGTACACAGGATTGCCATGAACGGAGAAGTGCTACTGATAGGTGATTTCAATATGACGGACTGGAACATCCTTGCTGCGGTGTCATCTAGAAGTAAGGAGATTCTGGATTCTCTACAAGGAGAACTATTCAGGCAATTGGTAACTAGGTAACTAAACCCACACGTGATGGGGCCATACTGGATTTAGTGCTTACCAATGGGAAAAGTATTTCTGATGTTACAGTGGGAAATCATCTCACATCCAGTGATCACCAGATGCTATGGGTTCAGTATTAGTACTAGGGCTGATAAAATCCATTCAAAAGAAAGGATCTTAGACTTTAGGAAAACTAACTTTGCAAAGTTGGGACATTACCTCAGAGAATCATTAGCGGGATGGGAACAGCTGGGGGATGTAGAAAAACAGTGGGCAAAGCTGAAACGGAATTTTTAAAGGCAACAAATATTTTTGTTAGAAAGGTTAATAAATGTAAAAGGGAAAAGAGGCTATGGTTCTCGATAGAAGTAGTCAAGAAGGTGAAGAAAAAGGAGGCCTTCATGAAGTACAAGAGATCACAGAGAGAGGAAGATAGGCATCTATATTTAGAGAAACCTAGAGAATCTAGCAAAGTAGTCAGGAAAGCAAAGGTACAAAAAGAAGAAGGAGAAATTTTACTTACCGTTAATTTCCTTTCCTGGAATACTGCTAGACCAGTCCAGACAAACGGGTTGTGTCCCCCTGCCAGCAGATCTTGGAGACAGAGAACCCCACCAAAGCTCTGATAGGCTCAGTATTGTCTGTAAAGCTAACTCAAACTGAAAATGTAACCAAACTGAAAGGCCACACCTAGTGGCCACTAATTCAATATGTACAAAGGAGCAGAAGGCACCCCAGAACTGAAGGCTTGTTATCAAAACAAAAATAACATAGCCGTAGGGCACTCTTGGTGAGGCATACTGACAACGAACGAATCGAATGTCCGGCGGCTCCAATGCACTAGCAGCACTGTAATCGACAGTAGGGTGGGTTCTGGATTGGTCTAGCAGTATTCCAGGAAAGGAAATTAACGGTAAGTAAAATTTCTCCTTCCACGTCATATTGCTAGACCAGTCCAGACAAAACAGGCAGTACCCAAGCTACCGGCCTTCAAGGGGGGGTTCAAAGCCGCCGACAGCACTGCAGCGCCAAAATGACCCTCCTGCCGAGCGTGAATATCCAATCTATAATGACGGACAAACGTGGACAAGGACGACCAAGTAGCCGCCCGGCAAATGTCAATAGGGTCTACCTGAGACCGCTCAGCCCAAAATGCTGCTTGAGCCCGAGTTGAGTGAGCTCGGAGCCCTGAAGGCACCGGCTTTCCTTGAAGAATATAGGCTGCTTCAATAGCCCCTCGTAACCACCTAGATATAGTGGATTTGGAAGCTGCGGACCCTCGTCGAGGACCGGCAAACAGGACAAAGAGATCGGTCTTACGGAAGGAGTTGGTAACCTTAAGATACCGATAAAGCACTCGCTTCCGACCGGAAGTCTTTTCTTCTGAAAAGGTAGGTAAGAAGAGAGGCTGGTTGACATGAAACGGAGTAAGTACCTTAGGTAAAAAGGAAGGGACAGTCCGAAGGGACACTCCCTCCGAAGAAAAGGTGAGGTAGGGATCTTGACAAGAGGGAGCCTGAAGCTCGTAAATCCGCCGCACTGAAGTTATGGCAACTAGGAACACCATCTTTAGCATCAAATCCTTATGGGAACATGTCTTCAAGGGCTCAAAAGGAGGAACCAGAAGAGCACAGGAGCGAGATCCCACGAAGGAACGGATGGTCGAACTGGGGGCCGCAAGGTCTTGACCCCTTTAAGAAACCGTGAAACGTCCACATGCGAGGTTATAGAACGTCCCGCTATTGGCCCCCGAAAGCAAATTAAAGCGGCCACCTGCACGCGCAAGGTCCCGAGGGCCAGACCCTTATCCAGACCGGTTTGCAAAAATGACAGAATATCCGGGACGCCGCAACGCCATGGTGATATGTGACCCCACGCACACCAAGAGTCAAAAATATGCCACACCCGAGCATATGCCAGCGACGTCAAAGACCGCCGTGCCTTAAGCATTGTCACCACCACGCTAGGCGAATACCCCTTATGAACTAATCTGCGGCGTTCAAGAGCCAAGCCGTAAGCGAGTAAGGAGCCGGGTCTCCCTCAATCATCTCTAAATCCGTTGCAACTTGCCATGAATGCCGCAGCCAGAATCTTAGTAGGAGCAGCAAGATGCGACCATATAACGCCTATCCTAATACAACTTCATTGGCTCCCCGTTCAAGGAAGGCTTACATTCAAATCTTTGTTACTCACCTTCAAATCTATCCATGGCATCACCTCCCCCTCTTTAACCAACATCATCCAGCCAGCTCCTCCCAACAGAACAAGGAGAACCCCATCTACAAATGTGCTAGTAATTCCAAAGGCTTCAACAAAGTACACAACCGCAACATCTAACAGGGCATTTAGTATCTATGCCCCAAAATGTTGGAACGCATTACCACCAGGCATCCGTGCAATTACTGACCTATCACAATTCAGAAAGGCTCTCAAATCCCATTTATTTACTCAATACTACCAGATTAACCCTACCACTACATAAGTGCCTCTCCCTCACCCCCTCAAGTTAATATATCAACTCCATTGTACACATGTTCACACTGAATTCCCAATACTCGGTCTCATTGTACATATGTAAGTAGTTTAGTTTGCATTCCCCGTTTATCCAAGTTATTACTCCTGTTCTATGTAAAGCATAAACATGTTATCCAAGTTGTTTTCTCCTGTTCTATGTGAAGCCAAACAGTTTGTTATGGTCATTTTGTTGTATGTAAACCGCGCTGACAATAGTGCGGTATATAAGAAATTGTAATAAATAATAAATAATAATAATAATTTTGACCGGCCCTTGCAGCAGCAGACCTGGAAAGGAGCCCAGGTGCAGAGGAGATGCTCGGGACAGATGGACGAGATCCGCATACCATGGTCTGCGAGGCCAATCCGGTGCCACTAGGATCACCGGACCACGATGCTCCCTGACTCACTGGAGAACTTTGCCGATCATGGACCAGGGAGGAAAGACATACAGAAGAAGATGGGTCGGCCACGCCTGAGAAAGAGCATCTATCCCGTGTGACCCGCTGTCTCTCCATCGGCTGAAGTACAACGGTGCTTTGGCATTCTGCGCCGTGGCCATGAGATCCATCGCCGATAGCCCCCATCGACGAACAATGGCCTGAAAAGGTTTCGACGCCAGAGACCACTCCCCTGGATCCAGAGTATGTCGGCTGAAAAAAAATCAGCCTTGACATTCTGTAGCCCCGCGATATGTTGTGCTTACAACGCCTGAAAGTGTCTCTCCACCGACGGGAGAAGCAGACTGATTTCCATCGATACACCGGGACATTTCGTGCCCCCATGTCGGTTGAGATATGCCACCGTAGTAGCGTTGTCGGATAGAACTCGAACCGATTGACGCCGTAGAAGAGGCTGGAACTTCCGCAAGGCTAAAACGCACCGCTCACGTCTCGAGGCGATTGATGGACCACCTGGCCTCTCGAGGAGACCAGATCCCCTGCGCTGTGTGCGAGCCACAATGTGTTCCCCATCCGGAGAGACTGGCGTCTGTCGTAAGCAGCACCCAGTGTGGAGCCTCCAAGGGTACTCCTCGGAGGAGATTGCGGGGCCGAAGCCACCAACGAAGACCGAGTTTCACCGCCGGCAATGGGGACAGACGAACCCGATAATCCTCCGACACAGGCGACAGAAGCGCCTGCTGCAACCCGCACATGTGAGCCCTCGCCCAAGGAACTAGATCGATGGTAGCTGCCATGGTCCCCAAGAGCTGAAGGGAGTACCACGTTCGAGGCGCCTCCTGACGCAGAAACCGTCGGAGCTGCAGGAAGAGTTTCTGAACACAATCCTGGGTGAGAAATACCCGCCCCCGGTAAGTGTCGAAGCAAGCCTCTAAGAAGTCTATAATCTGCGACGGTAGGAGGCAGCTTTTGGAGTGATTGATCACCCAGCCCAGCTCCTCCAAGAAAAACACGACGCGGGCGACCGTCTCCCGAGCTTCCGACGCGGAATCGGCCCTGATGAGGGCATTACTCCATTTATTTCGTGGTGCCCAAAAAAGATGGTTCGTTTCGCCCCATCCTGGACCCCAAGGGAGTGAACCGCAACTTACAAGTTCCTCATTTTCGAATGGAGACCCTTTGGTCAGTGATTCAGGCGGTCCGCAAGGGCGAGTTCCTGGCATTGCTTGATCTAGTGGAAGCATATTTTCATATTCCCATTCATGCCGAACATCAGCGTTTTCTGCGGTTCTCAATCCTAGGGCAGCATTTCCAGTTCCGGGCCATGCCTTTCGGGTTGGCTACGGCTCCACGGACCTTCTCTGCTGACAACCTCCTGGTGCACAGAGTAATATTCAGGCAACAACAGGAGAAGTCGAATTAATGGTCACTGAAGGAAAACTAATTCAAAGATGTTGAAGGGAAAAACAACAAACGCCACCAGATCTGCTGGAGACAGAGAAATACTGAGGGAGACCCCTAGGGGTAGGACTATATCACCAGCCTCCAGCCTATCAGAGCTTTGGTGGGGTTCTCTGTCTCCAAGATCTGCTGGCAGGGGGACACAACCCGTTTGTCTGGACTGGTCTAGCAGTATGACGTGGAACTAGCCAATGCAATAACATGCAGGGATAAGACTTTTTCAGATATGTTAGTGAGAGGAGGAAGGGCAAAAATGGTATTGTCAGACTCAAGGGTGAAGGGGAGGAATATGCAGAAACTGATGAGGATAAAGCAGAATTGCTTAACAAATATTTCTGTTCTGTGTTCACAGATGAAGGGCCTGGAAAAGGATCTCAGAAAACACCCACAAATAGCAACAGAAATCTCAAACGATTTTCAGAAGACTGTGTTCATGAGGAACTTACTAAACTAAAAGTAGACAAAGCCATGGGTCCAGATGGGATACATCCAAGAATACTGAGGGAACTTGGGAACATTCTAGCGGCTCCACTGTCTGACCTTTTCAATGCCGCTTTGGAGTCGGGAGTGGTACCAGAGGACTAGAGAGAGGCACATGTGGTCCCTTTACACAAAAGCGGACGTAAGGATGATATTGAGAACTACAGGCCGGGGAGTTTAACCTCTTTGGTTAGAAAATTTATTGGAAAGGCTATTAAAGGACAGAATAGTGAGGTTGCTGGAGTCCAATGGATTGCAGGATGCAAGGCAGCATGGATTCACCAGAGGCAGGTCGTCAGACAAATTTGATTGATTTCTTTGACTGGGTGACCAGGGAGTTGGACGGAGGGAGAGCACTAGATGTGATATATTTAGATTTCAGTAAAGCCTTTGACACCTTTCCATACAGGTGACTTATAAACAAACTGAGCACCCTGAGGATGGACCCTGAAGATATTGATTGGGTTAGAGACTAGTTGAGTGGGAGGCAACAAAGGGTACAGGTAAACGGAGCTCACTCTGAGGAGAAGGATGTTACCAGTGGTGTGCCCCAGGGATCTGTCCTTGGTCCGATTCTTTTTAACAACTTTGTTAGTGATATAGCGGAAGGGCTGTCGGGTAAGGTTTGCCTCTTTGCGGATGATACCAAAATCTGCAATAGAGTAAACACCCAGGAAGGTGTGGATAACATGAGGGATCTAGCTAAGCTTGAAGAATGGTCTAGATTATGGCAGCTGAAATTTAATGCTAAAAAAATGCAGGGTCATGCATTTGGGCTGCAAAAATCCAAAGGAGCTGTATAGTGTAGGAGTGAGGTACTTCTATCCACAAAAGAAGAGCGGGACCTGGGCATAATTATGTCTGACAATCTTAAAGAAGCTGAACAGATAGAATAGGTGACTGCGACAGCCAGAAGGATGCTTGGGTGTATACGGAGAGGAATGGCCAGCAGAAAAAAAGGAGGTAATAATGCTTCTGTCTAATCTCTGATGCGACTTCATTTGGACTATTGTATGAAATTCTGGAGACCACACCGTCAGAAGGATATAGGCAGGTTGGAGTCTGTGCAGAGGGTGGCTACTAAAATGGTTAATGGTCTTCGTTATGAAGCATATGAGGACAAAGATCTTAATATATATACTTTAGAGGAAAGGCGGGAATAGGGGCGATATGACAGAGACATTTAAATACCTCTGTGGCATAAATGCACAAGAAGGCCTCTTTCAATTGAAGGCAAGCTCTGCTAAGAGGGGACATAGACTCAGGAGTTATATGTGGAAATATTTCTTTAAGGAAAGAGTGGAAGATGCGTGGAATAGTCTCCCAGTGGAGGTGGTGGACATGAAGACAGTATCTGAATTCAAAAAAGCATGGGACAAATACAGAGGATCTCTAAAGGTAAACAGGGAACTATTGTAGTTGATATGGAAGGGCAGACTAGATAGAAACATGACAGCAGAAAAAGACCACATGGCCTATGTTTCTATGCCATGCTCCTCAGAAAGGCAATCTCTGTCCTCTTTGACAGTATGCCAATCCTCAGAGGACCAGGAGACAGCACAGTCTTTATCCTGTGAAGCTGAAGCAGGTCTGGAACTCTTCCTGGACGAGTGGGCTGTGGGTACTACGGCCCCAAGGGTCTCTGGAGGGGAAGGGGATGGCCTAGAGCACCACAAGTCCCAAGCCCATCTAAAACAGAGCATAAACTGTGAAGAATCGGAATCCACAGGCTGCTGAAGTTGCTGAGACTGTTCAGACAGGGGGAGGGGCAGGTACAGTGCACTGCAAAAGTATTCATCCCTTCTGTTTGTCCTGTTTTGTCGCATTACAACCTGGAATTAAAATGGAGTTTTGGGGGTTAGCACCATATGATATATACAACACGCCTATGACTTTGAAGGTGCAAAATGTCCTTTATTGTGACAAAAACAGTAATCAAGACAAAAAAAAACTGGTGGGGGGAGGGGGGGTGAATACATATGCACACTCCTGCTTTCAAATCAATGCGCTGTAGAGCCACCTTTTGCTGCAATTACAGCTGCAAGTCTCTTGGGGCATGTCTCTATTAGCTTAGCACATCTAGCCACTGGGATTTTCACCCATTCTGCTCCAACTCCTCCTTCAAGTTAGATGGGTTGCGTTGGTGTACAGCAATCTTCAAGTAATGCCAAAGATTCTCAATTGGATTGAGGTCTGGGCTTTGATTAGGCCATTCCAAGACATTTAAATGTTTCCCTTTAAAGCAGCTTTAGCAGTATGTTTATGGTCATAGTCCTGCTGGAAGGTGAACCTTCATCCCAGTCTCAAATCTCTGACAGACTGAAACAGGTTTTTCTCAAGAATTGCCCTATATTTAGTGCCATCCATAAGTTCCTTCAATCCTGATCAGTTTTCCTGTCCCTGCCAATGAAAAACATCCCTATAGCATGATGCTGCCACCACCATGTTTCACTGTGGGAATGGTGTTCTCGGGGTGATAGGACGTGTTGGGTTTGCGCCACACATGGCATTTCCCACGATGGCCAAAAAGTTCAATTTTTGTCTCATTTGACCAGAGTTTCTTCCTTGTGTTTGGGGGGGGTCCGCCACATGCTGTTGTGCAAACTCCAAACGTGTTTTCTTATTTCTTTCTTTAAGCAATGGCTTTTTTCTGGCCACTCGTCCATAAAGCCCCACTCTGTGGAGTGTATGGCGTAAAGTGGTCCTATGGACAGATATTCCCATCTCCGCTGTGGATCTTTGTAGCTCCTTCAGTGTTGTCTTTGGTGTCTTTGTAGCATCTCTGATTAATGCCCTCCTTGCCCAGTCTGAGTTTTGGTGGGCAGCCTTCTCTTGTCAGGTTTGTAGTGGTACCATATTCTTTCTATTTTGTTATAATGGATTTAATGGTGCTCCGTGGGATATTCAGAATTTGGGAATTTTTTTATAATGCAATCCTGATCTATATTTCTCCATAACTGTCTCTGATCTGTTTGGAGTGCTCCTTGGTCTTCTTGCTTGCTTAGTGGTGTAGCAGAGTCAGGAGCCTTTCAGAACAGGTATAGTTACACAGGTATCATGTGACAGATCACATGACACTGATTGCACACAGGTGGACCCTAATCAACTAATTGTGAGACCAGAGGTTAAATGGTTGGACCAGATCTTATTTAGGGGTTTCATAGCAAAAGGGATGAATACATATACATAGAAACATAGAAACATGATGACAGAAAAAGACCACAAGGCCCATCTAGTCTGTCCTTCCATAACAACAACTACAACAGTCCACTTTTTACCTTTAGAGATCCTCTGTGTTGGTCCCATGCTTTTTGAATTCAGTTACTGTCCTCATCTCTACCACCTCCACTGGGAGACTATTCCACGGATCCACTACTCTTTCCGTAAAGAAATATTTCCGCATATCACTCCTGAATCTATCTCCCTTCACCCTCATCCCATGTCCCCTCGTCGCAGAACTTGCTTTCAATTGAAAGAGGCTCTCTCCCTGAACATTTATGCCACGGAGGTATTTAAACATCTCAATCATATCACCTCTATCCCGCCTTTCCTCTAAGGTGTACATATTAAGATCCTTAAGTCTGTCCTCATATGCTTTATAATGAAGACTACTAATCATCTTAGTAGCAACCCTCTGCACCGACTCCATCCTGTTCACATCCTTTTGAAGGTGCGGTCTCCAGAATTGCACACCATACTCCAAATGAGGTCGCACCAAAGACTTATACAGAGGCATTATCACCTCCTTTTTTCTGCTAGCCATTCCTCTCCGTATGCACCCAAGCATCCTTCTAGCTTTTGCCGTCGCCTTTTCTACCTGTTTAGCTACTTTAAGATCATCGGACACAACCACGCCTAGGTCCCGCTCTTCTTTAGTGGACAAAAGTACTTCACCTCCTATGCTGTATTGCTCCCTTGGATTGCTGCAGCCCAAATGCATGACCTTACATTTTTTAACATTAAATCCCAGCTGCCAAATTCTAGACCATTCTTCAAGCTTAGCTAGATCCCTCCTCATGTTATCTACACCTTCCTGGGTGTCTACTTTATTGCAGATTTTGGTATCATCCGCAAAGAGGCAAACCTTACCAGACAGCCCTTCCGCTATATCACTAACAAAGATGTTAAAAAGAATCGGACCAAGGACAGATCCCTGGGGCACACCACTGGTAACATCCTTCTCCTCAGAGTGAGCTCCATTTACTTGTACTCTTTGTCGCCTCCCACCCAACCAATTTCTAACCCAAGCAGTAACTTTAGGGTCCATCCCTAGGGTGCTCAGTTTGTTTATAAGTCGCCTGTGAGGAACAGTGTCAAAGGCTTTACTGAAATCTAAATACACCACATCTAGAGCTCTCCCTCGGTCCAACTCCCTGGTCACCCAGTCAAAGAAATCAATCAGATTTGTCTGACAAGACCTGCCTCTCACAACTTTTCAGTTTTCAGTTGTTTTGTTATATATACAAGGTATTTTATTGTCATTAATTTGGACTATATTGTTAGGTCCAATACCTAACATCCAAATGACCCTCCACTGTCATACCAGGTTGTACGTTATGTGACAAAACAGGACAAAAACCAAGGGAATGAATACTTTTGCAAGGCACTGTAGAAGTAGAGCCAAGGAGATTTCAGTGCCATCTCGCCACATAGCTGAGCCCCCGCTGTAGAGGTTTCCCCCCAGTCTACTGCACAAGCAGAGTAGATATCATCTGACAGTTGTGTTTGCGGCCGCAGTCCAGGCAGCTTTGCAGAGCAGATGACATTTGTGTAGAAACCACAGTTTTCCCCTGTAGAATGGCGGCCCTGCAAAGATAGAGGCAGAAACTGCTTTCCCACTACAAAATGGCAGCCCCGCTAAGGCAAAATATGGCAGGAATCTGCTAAAGAGAAGGTCCGTGCTACCTAGAGAATACAGGCTGTGCAAGGCAGCCATATTGAAGGGAAACCACTTTTTGACTAATCTACTGCAGCGTGCTCCAAACCGGCATGAAGGAACCCATGTTTCTGAAATGAAAATAGCACCAGTGCAGAAAACAACGTCCCGAAGAGGATCGCAAAAACCATGCTGGCAGTGTAAGCAGGAGAGGGAGAAAGGAAGAAGGGGTAGGAGGGTGTGGAACTCGCTGCACCATCGTAGCTAAACCGGAGCTTAAAAGAACATCCTGCCGGCTGCCTGAAGGAAACTACTAATTTACT
This sequence comes from Ichthyophis bannanicus, assembly GCA_033557465.1. Classification (NCBI taxonomy): domain Eukaryota; kingdom Metazoa; phylum Chordata; class Amphibia; order Gymnophiona; family Ichthyophiidae; genus Ichthyophis; species Ichthyophis bannanicus. The sequence goes on along the minus strand of CM066051.1, from coordinate 78,306,249 downwards.
TTTTTGGTGTGTGCTTAAACTTTAACTTCAATAAAACAAAAAAGGCTGAACCTAACTGGCAAAGCTATTCCTAAGCCGGGGTAGCCAACCATCTGACAGGGCTGGCCTGCTCCTCGTGAGCAGGAACTCTTTCCCCCCCCCCCCCTTCTGAGGAGCTCAACTGATCCGCCTGATCAGGAGCAAGTCCTCAAGAAAACACCCAGAAGCGCCTCTTGTGCGCCACAGAGATATCCGAAAAGCAAGGAGCTATACTGACAGGGCACTCTCTAAGCAACTGTCGGGAGCTGCAAGCTAAAGTCCACCATATGCTGGAGATAAAGAAAATACAGAAGCTAACTCCTTGGGGTGCAGGGTTAACTACCAGAGGTGATGTCACTGAAGCTTGTGTTTTTTTCTCTGTATCCATAATTTGCTGGCAGGGGGAATTAACCCACTAGTCTGGACTGGTCTACCAGGATGATTTGGAAAAACCTCTAAAAGGAATCCCATAAGTGATTTTGGAAGATCCCAGATACAATCAGTGATCTGTAGTCCTGTGATACAGTTCTGACTATGCATACACAGTGGTGAAGACCGAGGAACTGAGTTTATAGGGAGGAATGTGGGTGCACTGGCACCGTGAAAAGTCACACAACATCCCAACACTTATGTCTACATGGAATCCCCCCAAAATATATATAATACACATATATACACACACCCCAACATTCTATCCCAACATACTACCACAAGACAGACACACACACACCTCACATGAAGCCAGTACATCAATCACTTACATCGCAAGCACAACCTCCATGATTAACTATACAACACATCACATTCCTTATTGTCCCTCCAGTCCAGACCCACACCTTTGGGTAGTGCATCTCTTCCAGCAGCTTGGAGACTGAAGCATGTCACAGCTTTGATGACATTAGGATACTTATGCAGATGGCACCACCCACCAGCCCCAGTAAGCTCAGTCTCCAAGCAGTTGGAGCGGGTGATCCCAGAGGTTGGACTCACTGAGGGGACAACTAGGAAGTCAGTTAGGCTGTCTGCTGTTTTTTTTTCCTTTATTTTCCTATTTACTTCATAGGTGCTCTCTCTCCCTCTCCTGACCGGAGGTCTGTCTAACAGGAGCAGCTCCTGTGTTCCCCTTGCTGGGCTAACACGATTCTTAGTTTCAAAAAAAAAAAAAAAGGAAATAGCTGCCAGAGATTTGTTCTGTCAGTGTGCAGCAGCTACAGCCCTTGAACCCAGTTTTCAGCGGGTGAGGAGCTGTTGAAAAGAAGGGGGGAATGGCCATCCGGGAGACTGTTACAGGAGCAGACATCTCTCCCTTTATCTCCCGCCTCGGTGCCAAAGCCGCGAATCGGCTGAGCACCGAGGAACAACTAGATCAGTGCCACTGCCCAGGCATTGCCGGGGTGAGTAGCCCGAGGGCATGAGCCGGGGGAATGTGTTTTTTTATGTGGCACCGGGTTTTCTGCGAGGTGTAAGGAGAGGCTGCAGACCACGTGGCAGAGGGCCTGGGCGCAGCGTGGCAGACAGACGCGCCATTTTCTTAGGCGGAAAACTTGCAGGGTTGGTCGCCGTCTTTACCTTCAGTTTAGTTTTGGTGTCCCATTTTCCTTTAGGATCCTTTTCTTGTGTTTTCTAGCAGAGGTACTTGATCTCTGCAGAGGTTTTTCTTCGGTTTAGAGAAAAAAGAAAAAAAAAACAAGTAAAGAGGAGAGCAGGAGAAAGAGCAATAAGAGGCTCAGGGACCGGTCAAGTACAGTTCTTAGGCAGCTTCCATACTGTGACAAGGGGAGTTATGCCAGGAAAGTCCCAGTGTATAGCATTGTGGGGTGCGTTGGAGTACACTTACCAAGGAAGGGGTTTGCCATGGGTGTGCCGCAGAGGCGTGCACAGCGGAACGTCTATGCAGGAGGAAGCAGAGGCCCTGGAGGCCATCCCATGGCTTCCGGCCTCTCTGCTGGCATTGGGGGTGCCGTCCCAGCAGGAGGAAGGGGTCGGGCCCTCACTGCCGTTGCTGCAGCCTTTTCAACAAGATCTAGCCTCTCTGGGACCTTCCTCCTCCCAGATGCAGGGGGAGAGGATCCTGGGGGATTTTTACCTTGAGTTTGTGTTGCTACTCTACAGGGCTTTTTGATTAAAGCAGCAGGAGATGGGCCAGGCGGGCAACAGCAGGAAGAGAGCGTTGGCTGAGAGCCTGCAGGGGCTGAGGCTAGGTCAGGTCAGCCCTTGGCTAAGAGGCAGCTTGAAGGTGAGGCATCTGAGGAGACAAGGTCTCTTCCCTCGGAGTGAGAGGCCTAAGAAGGTTTGGATCTTGAGGAGCTGAAAGAAGGGAAGATCCCGCAGGAGGAAGAGCCCCAAATTGTCAGTCTTCCATAGGGAGGAGATGGCGGGGCTTATAGCAGAGTTCCTCAAGACGTTCAATATGTCAATGGGAGGTGGGAGGAAGAGGCTCTGAAGGACCTGATTCTTCAGGCCATGAGCAAACCTCAGCGAGTGTTCCCCCTGCATAGAGTGATTCTGGATGAATGGGACCTTCCTGAGGCTGGGCTCAAGGGGGTCTTATACAATGACCCTGTTATATCCGTTGTTGGATCAGGAGAAAGATGTTCTGTTCACCAAAGGTTGACGCTGCAGTGTCGGCGGTAACCAAGAAGACTACGATTCCCATGGAGGGTAGCACGGCCCTCAAGGATGGTCAGGATAGAAAGCTAGACACCCTGTTACATATGATTCAAGTGCCCTGTCCTTGCAGGCCTCAGTGTGTGGGGCATTAGTGGCACGGGCAGGCCTGCATTGGACGCAGAGCATCCCCGAAACGGCGGGAGAGTCCCCAGAACAGGGGGCCACGGCGAGGCTTGAGTCGGGAGCGGCTTACTTAGCAGATGCTTTCTATGATCTTGTTAGGGGACTGTCCAACAGCATGGCCTCAGTAGTGGCAGCTCACCGCTACCTCTGGCTCCATAATTGGTCGGCAGATATTTCCTCTATGCCTTTCAGGGGAAGCAGTTGTTCGGAGAGGATCTTGAGAAGCTGGTAAAGGACTTGGGGGAGTCGAAAGGGGGGCACCTACCCAAGGATAAACCGAAGCAGAACCAGGGGTCTGGCTCGGGCAGGGGTCAATCCCAAGAGTTTAAGCGTTTTCGGAAGGTGCGCTTTATGCTGCATCAGAGAGGGTGGTACACCCCCAGGAACAACCCTTTCAGGGTTTTTGTGGGGCAGGTAGAGGCTACTACTTGGCCTCCACCTTCTCTGCTGCCCACAAGAAAATATAATGAAGTGAGGGGGGGTCCAGGCGGGGGTGCAGCCCATGGGAGGCAGGTTGCAGGACTTCTACCCTGCCTGGACCCGAATTATGTCAGAACAGTGGATCCTGCAGATGGTATGGGATAGTTACGTGCTGGAGTCTGCCAGACCGCTACTGCCTGCCTTCATTCACTCCGTGTGAGAAGGCACAAAGAGTGCGGGAAACCCTCCAAAGGCTCCTAAGGTTGGGGGCGGTAGTTCCGATGCCCGCAGAGCAATGCGGCGCAGGTCAATTCTCAATTTACTTCATAGTACCAAAGAAGGAGGGCTCCTTTTGGCCTATTCTGGATCTCAAGCAGATAAGTCGGTGCCTGCGGGTACAGAGCTTCCATATGGAAACCCTCAGGTCGGTGATCCTGGCTGTGAGAGAAGGGGAGTTCCTGACCTCGCCAAAGCGTATCTGCATGTCCCCATCCATCCAGACCATCACCAGTTTCTCCACTTTGGAAGTTCCCCATGGGGAACTTTCAATTTCAAGTCTTGCCTGTTGGTCTCGCAACGGCCCCTTGGATGTTCACCAAGGTGATGGTAGTGGTGGCGTCAAGAAGACATACTAGTCCACCTGTACTTAGACAATTGGCTCATTCGCACAAACTCCAAGCGGGAAAGCGCTTGGGCCACGGCTCGGGTGGTCGAATTCCTGTGGAGTCTAGGATGGGGACCATGGTGGCAACGATAGAGTTGGTCCCGTGGGTGCAGGCCCACATGAGGCCATTATAGAGAGCCCTGCTGCGAAGATGGTCGCATCAGCAACAGCCTTGCCGTGTCCACAGCAGGTACATACAAGCTCTCAAGTGGTGGCTCCTCAGAGAGCATCTGGCGGCAGGGGTCCCATTGCAGTTGCTGTACTGGATTCCCCTGACGATAGCTGCCAGCCTCTCGGGCTGGGAAGCCCACTGCGAGGAGCGCATGGCGCAGGGGCAGTGGCCCGCAGAGAGCGGGCTTGGTCCATCAATCAGCTGGAAATGAGAGCCAGTCTCCTCGCCTTGCATACATCAATCAACTGGGGGGCACAGGAAGCGTCAAGCTGGAGAGCGAAGCGGAAATGTTGCCGAGTTGGGCAGAGGTCCATATGCAGGTGATTTCAGCGGCACATGTGGCCGGGACAGAGACCGTGACGGCCGACTACCTCAGTCGGGTGCACTTGGATCCGGGGAAATGGCAACTAAACCAGGAAGTCTTCAAGCAGATCATACACCGGTGGGGGGCTCCAGTCATGGATTTGATAACAACATTTGCATCGGCCAAAGCGAGCAGGTTCTTCAGCAGTCGGAGAGAGCAAATGTCAGAAGGCCTGGATGCACCGGTGCAGCGTTGGCCCTGCCGGGGACTTCTCTATGTCTTCCCTCCGTGGGCATTCATAGAGAGAGTGATACAGAGATTGGAGGTGCACCGGGGGCTGATTGTCCTGATCACCTCAGGCGTCCGTGGTATGCAGACCTTGTTCGGCTGAAGGCTGCCAAGCCATGGAAGCTTCCAAGCAGGCCAGACCTGCTGTTTCAGGGTCCGGTCTTTATGCCCTAGATGGATCAGTTCTCAGTTAAACTCACCCTCTCAAGAGCCATGCTGTAAGGAAACGAGGTTATTCTGCGTAGGTAATCTCCATGCTTCATCAGGCCAGGAAGAGATCCAAGTCATTGTCTTACATTTGAGTGTGGAGAATTTTTGAGGCCTGGTGTGCAAATAAGGGGTGCAGGCTGTTGATGCCTTGGTTATGGAGGTGTTGGAGTTCCTTCAGGGGAGGCTCGACAAAGGGCTGGCATGTGGCTCTCTGTGGGTACAGGTGGCCACGTTGGCAAGTTATAGAGGCAAGATCCACAGGGTCTCCTTGGGAACGCATCCAGATGTGACTCGTTTCCTAAGGGTAGTTAAGCAACTCCGACTGTCCTTGAGGTCAATGGTACCTCCTTGGGACCTCAATTTGGTCCTTTCAGCGCTGGCACGTGTGCCCTTCGAGCTGTTAGCCACATGTACTTTGAAGGACTTAACTTTGAAGACGGTATTTTTGGTTGCAATCTGTTCCGCCCACAGGATCTCAAAGCTTCAGGCATTGTCCTGTAGAAAGACTTTTCTTCCTTTTCCAGGGAGAAAGTGGTTCTGCAAACAGTGCCCTCCTTCTTGCCTAAGGTAGTGTCACCGTTTCATCTGAATCAGCCTGTCTCTCTCCCAGTGTTGTCGGGACCAGCTGAGAACCTTGCGGACCCGCAGTTGCGCTTTCTCGACATCAGGCAGTCATGGAGAAGGTATCTGAAAAGGACGGCTTCCTTTCGAAGATTGGATCGGCTATTTGTTTTGCTTGGTGGGCCGCATAAAGGGAAGGCAGCAGCAAAGTCATCCATTTCCAGATGGATTAAAGAAACGATTGCGTCAGCATATATCTTGTGGGGCAAAACGATCCCACAGGGCCTGCGGGCTCATTTCACCAGGGTGCAGGCAGCCTCCTAGGTGGAGTTTGATTCCGCCAGGGGAGATCTGTTGAGCGGCCACCTGGTCAACTTTACATACATTTGTGAAGCATTACAGATTGGATGTGCAGGCGGCAGGGTATGCAAGTTTCGGTTCCGCTGTACTCTAGGGCTGGGCTTGCAGGTCCCTCCCGTGGATAAGTGGCTCTGTTACATCTCACATCTCTAAGGTGCAGGACTGGACTGGAGGAACGATAAGGAAGGTGAAATTAGGCCTTATCTGCTAATTGGCTTTCCTTGAGAAACTCCAGTCCAATCCTGGAACCCTCCCATTTACAGTTCTGAAGTAGTGCTCACGACCCTGGGCCTGAAGAATTTCAACATGGGAAGGCCTAGGGCGCTAGTACCGGTGTCACAATAAAGAAGGGTAGCACATGCATGTTGCTGTATCAGTCTTGGTTAAGAAGCCTGTCCCATCCTCAGTGGGGATAGGTGAGGGGCTTGTAGAACAGTTAAGCTGTCTTTTGTTGGAGGGCTCCCGATTAGGAATGGGGACCAGAGAGGTAGCTCCCGGGGATCTGGTGGCCCTTGGGGGGAACCCAAGTTAGGTTGTAAGGTTTAAAGGTTTTCTGATCTTAACTTCTTATTTGTTGCTCCTGTGAGTCTGCTTTGTCATACTGGGGCTGGTGCCAGCTGCATAAGTATCCTGATGTCATCAAAGCTGTGACATGCTCAGTCTCCAAGCTGCTGGAAGAGGTGCACTACCCAAAGGTGCAGGACTAGACTGGAGTTCCTCAAGGAAAGCCCAATTAGCAGGCAAGGTCAAATTTCACCTACATGATCCCCAGCATGCAACACATACACACACATGCGGCACCCCTCATACGTCTGCATGATCAGTCACTTACATCACAAGCACAAGCTCCATGGATTATCTATATAACACCAACACTTCACCCCTACATTACCCATACATGATCCCTAGCACGCAACACATACACACACATGCGGCACTCCTCATGCCTCTGCATGAGAAATATAGGTAGCAGTGGCCCTTACCGAGGGCCCCATCTGTGCCTGGCTCAAAGATGTTGCTGGAGCCACTGAGTCGCTGGATAAAGTCTGCGATGCTCTCTGTGCTGCCCTGTTGGGCACTCAAGGAACCCATCATGGAAGAGAGGACCCCCTGCACCACGCTGATGAAGAACTCAGGAGTCAAGGCATCAGTGGGACCCCCCTGTTCTGCCTGCTGGGGTGGCGGCCGCTGCTGTGTCGGGGCAGAGGCTGCCGTGGGTGGAGGCTCTGGTGCCTGCTGCTGGAACTGCGATGCCGGATCACCCTGTGATGCAGAAGAGGGCTGAGTCAGCACAGTCTGAGCACCCTGCAGAGAGATCAGAACCCCAAAAATATCAGTAGTTGAGCCACTCTGCCCATTTGCCCTCCTGTCTACCAGGTCACCACAGACCCTACCTAACCTCCTTTTAGCTCCCTCTCTCACCTTCACAACTGCTCTTTGTATCCCAAGCATACCTGAAGCCTAGCCTTGTTTTGGTTTCAGCCATCTGTGTTGGTGGTAATACCAGGTATCCGGTCCCCTTTCCATTAAAAAAAAAAAAAAAAGGTCCTTCTCCACCATCTAAATTCATATCACAACCCCCAACCTTTGAATGTTTGCCTTTCAGTAAAATCTACCAGATATTTGAGCATTTCCAACCTCTATTCCTTGTCTTTTTTTCTTCTACATTTTTACTTGGATCACAATGGGACTCACAGGCTGACATCTTTGTGCCTCTGCAGGGGCACCAAACTTACCTGCAGGAACTCAGTCATGCCCTGAAGAAAAGCAGGTGTTCCTGGCATGGCCACTGTGATGGTGGGAGTGCTCATGCCGGCCACTCCAGCCATGCCCGAGCCAGCCGCTCCCAAGATGTTACCCAGCAGCTGAGAAAACTGAATTTGTGAAGAAGGTGGAGTGAGAGGGGGCGCGCTGGGAGGAGTGGAGTCATCACCACCAGCATCTGTAGCGGTGATGGTTGTAGGCGTGGCAGTGGAGGTAGTGGACTGGTTGGAAGTCACCGTGGAGGTGGCAGTGGTGTTGGAGGTGGTGGCAGCGCCACTGGCACCTTGAGCTGCAAGGGAAAGTCAGAGAAGTGGTGTAAAATGTGGAGTTTGGCAAGCTCAGACAGACATGCTGACAGCACTCATACATGTACACACTTAGGGCTGTGAATAGATCTCACCAACTAGCACCGGCTGCATTAGAAGTTGCCCCACCAGGCCACTGATCATCTGTGCCAGAGAGGCGTTCCCACCCACGCTGGCCGCCTACAGAGGCAGAATGATACAGAAATCAAGAACTTTCTACACATTTTGTACAGCCCTGTTGCTTAAAAGTTGCCAGCTATAGTTTAAAGCCCCGGCTTTAGAGCAGTCCAAGTCAATCCAACTTTTACTCTGTGGTATTCCCTTAAAACCAAGGAGAATGTGGCACCAGGCCTCTCAACTACACCACCAAGTGCCAGTGAGACACAAGACCTAGCATGGCTGAAACTGCTCTTAATCAGGCAGCTTTAAGGTGGAAGAGGTCATACAAAAAAACTCAGCCTGCCTTCCAGAGAGTGGATCCAGGAAGTGTGTTTCTCACCGGCGTGGGAGTGTGCATTTGTTTCCATGGTAATGTGTGTGGAACTTTCTGTGTGACTGTGTGTCTAAGGCACAGAGTGCCTGCACCCAATTCTGTGACCTCCCCCACTCCTGGCATGTTCCCTATTTCCCACATCCATGCCCATTGTTTCAATTGGTCCCCTATACATACCGTGGCTCCTGAGGGTTGGGGAGCCCCATGGCGCACATTTGGAGGGGGTGGCCGAGAGAAGACCACTCGAGCAGGCCCAGCCTGGAAGCTGGGGACCTGCTGACCTGCAAATGAGAAAATGGATTGGGGGATGGGGAATAGGAAACAAGAAGGATCAACTTAAAGAGATCTCCCAGACCCAAGTTTAAACTTGCAAGAAATCTATTACTGCCAGAGAGCTGAAATGCTTTAGATACAAAGAGCCTGATATTCAAAATGACTTAGCTGGTCAGCAGGTGCCGCTAGCCAGCCAAGTCCCACAATGCTGCTAAATATTTCCTCTGAGCACTGCGGCACTATCTGAATAATGCCGTCCATGCACAAGCAGAGCCGCGGAGGAGCCGACACTTATCTGGACAGCAATGATTTGCAGTGCTGCCATCCAGTTAAGGATCTGCATAACTCAGGACAGTGACTGAACACTGCCACTATCCAGACAGCCAGAGATGCCAATTACTATCTAGATGCCGCCACTGAATATCTGGTGTACTCTGCCATGGCGGCCAGCATTTGAAGCTGAATATCGGGCCCTAAATAGCCAAAGGTCTATAAACAAAATCTAGATTGTGTTAGTACTAAAAAGACATGTCATCTGCTCCCCTCCATTTCCCCGTCTCTTCTCTCTTACCTGTAGCTGCCGAGGCCGCGGCTGCCAGGGCCTGCTGTGTAATCTGGTGGGAGATGGCCTGCATGAACTCAGGAGGCAAGCTGGGCATCTGGACAGAGGCTGTCCCACCTGTGAAAAGATGGAGGAGGCTTAAAAAGGAAAAAAAAAACAAAGTTCAACAAGGTAAGTGAAACAAGACAGTCACCGCCAGCGTGCGGGGTCTGAGGATGCATGTTGTGCAACCAGAACGGGTGAAATGGTTTCTGGCCATCGTGTTAGCTAGAGAATGAAAAACTGTGGTCTTTACTGCGCCACTGGTTCATGCACTTATGCTAAGACTCTGACTCCTTGAAGCATGTGGCGTGATTAGCAGAAACCTCTCTGTCGTACAAGGAATTTTTCATGGGCTCTGGGTGTATGCATGTTACAGGGGCTGAGACTCTTACCGTGCCCCGTAGTCGTGGAGGGAGCAGATCCAGTGCCACCGGAGGGGGAATTGGAATCTGTGAATGAGGAGAAGCGGAAAGGGAGCCATGGGAAAAGAGCAGCTTTCAAAAGATGCCGAAAGAGAGCCCACAAGTTTGGTCTCAGAGGGTACACTGTGTCTCTGCATTTGGCATTAAAAGATGCACACACAAAACAAAAAGCTCTTTCTCGCTTGTGCCTATGGCTCTCTGGGACAGTGCATCTCTCTCTCTATATATATTTATATATATACAGAGAGAAAAAGAGAGAGATATGCACTGTCCCAGAGAGCCACGGATATAGATATAGAGAGAGATATGCGCTGTCCCAGAGAGCCACGGATATAAAGAGAAATGCACTGTCCCAGAGAGCCACGGATACAGATAGAGAGAGATATGCACTGTCCCAGAGAGCCACGGATACAGATAGAGAGAAAGAGATGCACTGTCCCAGAGAGCCACGGATACAGATAGAGAGAGATATGCACTGTCCCAGAGAGCCACGGATACAGATAGAGAGAAAGAGATGCACTGTCCCAGAGAGCCACGGATACAGAGAGAGAGAGAGAGATGCACTGTCCCAGAGAGCCACGGATACAGAGAGAGAGAGAGATGCACTGTCCCAGAGAGCCACGGATACAGATAGAGAGAAAGAGATGCACTGTCCCAGAGAGCCACGGATACAGAGAGAGAGAGAGAGAGATGCACTGTCCCAGAGAGCCACGGATACAGATAGAGAGCGAGCGAGATATGCACTGTCCCAGAGAGCCACAGGCACAAAAGAACAACCACAAGCAAAAAGGAGAGACCTAGCCAAGCGTAAAACAAAACAAAAAGACCCAGAGGTGAACAGAGAACACGAGCCCCCAAACTTAAGACACTCGGCGAGCAAGACCCGGCTGTAGGCTCTCACCTTGGAGGTTCATATGCATCATCATCAGAGGCTCCACTGTCTGGTGTGTGATGCGGATCACGCGTGGGTGTGAAGACGGGCCAGAAGCTGGTCCCTGACCTTCAGGGCTCACCCCAGAAGATGGGGTGGTGGCTCCCATCTCACCTGGCGTGGTCTGCGCAGCAGCCTGTTCTTCTGAACCAGGAGGCGATACTGTCTGGGAAGTGCGGGTCCCATTCCCTGTCATGGTCACAGTGGTACCAACGTTTATCTGTACAAGGATTGCAGAGAGACAAAAAAACCCCAAAAAACATGACATGACAGATAAATGCCATATGGCCTGCTCATCCATACCTACTACTCGGCTTTACAAGCCCTCATTCTCCCTTACTTGTCCCATGCTTTCTTGAATTCAGACTGTCCTCATTTCCACCTCCACTGGGAAGCTGGTCCATACATCCACCAACCTTTTCCGTGAAGAAATAGTCTCTTCCTGAATCTACCCCCCCCCCCCCCACTTGCTCCCTCATCCTACAGTCCCTCACTCCAGAGCTTCTTTACCTGTGTATTTATACTGTGCAGGCATTTTAACGTCTCGGTCATCTTTCCCCTATCCCAGCTTTCCTCCAGAGTATATGTTGTTTGATTTCAAGTCTGTCCCCCAAGCTTATGATGAAAACTGCTGGCCATTTGATAAATATCCCCTGGACTGATTCTCCTATCTACTTCGAAAGGGGTTATTCCTAGCATTCATTCCCCATTCCTATCGCCTCCCAGAACACTAGCCTCGTTCTATGGCCAACATCTATAGCATTTGAGATACAAATCCCAGCTCGGATGTCTCATCTGTACAGGGTGGCTACTCACTGTGGGACTGTATTTGCTGAAGGCAAATGTTCTCTCACCTGTATGGGGATGGCTGCTTGCTGCACTACCATGGGGGCTGTGTAGTGAGACATTGGCCGCACCACATGCAAATGCCGAGGGACGCTGCTAGAGAGGTTACAGCGAAGGTCAGACAGCGCCACAAAGGTGTTCCCTAGCAGACGCAGGCACTCGCCCACCAGGTTAATGAGCCGCTGGTCCTCCTCCCGGCCCTCTGTCTGAGAAACAGAAAGAATGGTATTACGTGGTTGGCATCAGTGCGAGCATGCAGATATAGATGAAAATGGGGGAGAGGGACGTACAGGGGCAAAGACATGCCATTTACATTGTTATTGTAGTCTGTGTTGGTGGCACTGCCCAAGATCTCCTGAAAACGCAGCATGTGGGGATTCAGCTGCTCCTCCACTTGTCGCAGCTCCAGCAGCACCTCGAGGTATTCTGATGGTGCCGGATGACTATAAGGAAAGACAGAATCAACTCGGTAAGACCTACACAAGCCATTCGCAGACATGCCCCATGAAGGAGAGGAATCACATCACGGATCACCTCTCTGCTGTCCTCTGGGCCCTGCCACAAAACGGCCAGTGGAAGACACGTTCGCCAGCCTTAAAGGAGAGCCCTGCGATCCCGGCCCGAACTGGCTAAACTGCCTGCTTACTTTGGCGTCGTAGTCTCCGCTGTTGACGTAGTGCTGCCCGGTGTACTCTCGCCAGCTGGCTCTGCCTCTGAGGTGGCAGACTCCTCTCCGGAAGGGGCATCACCTTCCTCCCCCGTCTCCATGACATCTGCTCCTTCAGCCCCAGGAGTCTCGTGGTCCCGGGAGTCTGCCTCCGACAGTGATGCATTTCCAGATCCCTGCAAGGGGGAATGGATAGGAAAGGGTTAAACAATGATTCACAATTAACGGCCACGGGTCAAGAAAAGCACTCCAGCAGCTAACCAGTTATTCTCATTCTTTACGTTAACGGCAAGCCCCTTTGGTGTAACTCTGTTGCTCTTTAGCAACCATGTTAAAAATTACCTTAAACGCTCAGAAGCCACCACCTTGCATATGGAACAAGCACATGATGGCCAATGCTGTATAGGCATGGTAGCACATATCAAATCGGATGTGGTGAGGGTGGGAGGTAATTCACAGTTTTCTGAGGCTAAGATAGCCACCCTCAGGAAATGAGGGTGAATTCAGATATTTCAGAGTCAGAGGGAAACATGGATAAGCAGTGCAAGCATGGAGTGTTGTTGCTACTCGCCAAGTGCATTAACAGAATCCACATTAACACATGGACAGTAAAAAGAGCATTTTGTGAATAGGGAGAAAATCTTGGGACATAGCCAGACATCAAGAGAAAGAGAAAACATCTAAGAATATTGAATACAAGCAGCTTGCCCTGACTAACTACAGGGTCACTTCACCTCCACAAGGATGAGGCCCTCCGCCAAAACCCACTTACCTCCAGCCTGCTGAGGATGCCCTGGATGTCACGCAGCATTCGCTGGGCCATCACCAGCCGCACCCGGGGCTCACTCTGAAACACAGAGGCTCTATATGAAATTCAAATTCCAGGGCCCTGCTTAAGCACAAGATGATATTCTTTCATATAGCCTTACAGAAGCTGATGGAAAGCTACAGAAACACATTGTAAAGCCCTGCCATAGTCCGAGGGACTCCTTGGGTACACACTGGAAAGCTCTATCACATAACCCTACGGTCCCTCTGTAAAGCCTTAGAAGCGCATTACACAGTTTTATCACACGGCACTACAGACTCTCAGGGACAGCTTTAGATATGTATTTTCTTCCTCTCCGAGCTCTCTTGTGGTTTCCCTTGGAATCAGGAGCCCCCTTACCTGAATAGGCGCTTGCTGCTCCATGTTAATGTGGACGTCGACAGACGAGCCATCGCTCTTCCCATGTGAGGGATCAGGAGAACGAGGGTGGAGAGCAAATTGAATAAAACACGTCAACTCCTGTATAGATAGGGAGAACCCTCACTAAACTAAAACCTACAATCTCCCCACTATCTATCTCCGTGCTTACTTCATCCCACGCGCTCGCTCCTCCCCCCATCTCATGACTCCGGAATGGGCATGGCCTTCACTCTTTCCTATGCCCTTGTGTGTCGCCAGCTCTTCCTACGACTCACCCCAGTGGTAGCAGTGACACGGGCATTGCGTCCAGTCGCCTCTCCCAGCCCCGACATCACCTGCTGGACAGACTGCTGCAAACCAGAAGAAGCAAGGAATGTACATCAGCATCAAATCAACTATGAGAGCAAGCCAAGGAAGGGGGATGCCAGGAGGAAAGGGTGGCTGTCATTCTGTTTCTTATGGCAGGATGCAAAGCTTATCATATCTAAAGCACTGGGAGCTAGAGGGTTCCAGGGATGGGCTCAAGAATAGAGCAACTCACCCTGAAGGGGCAGGAAGCAAGACATAATCTTGTAAATGCTTACCGGTAAGTTGAAGGTCCCCACCATGACATAGCTGTTAGCATTCCGGTCATGAACCGTGGCACCTGTCCCTCGTGGACCTCCGTTGTGTGGCACTGAAGTTCCAGACCCAGAGGCACCCCCAGAAGCCGACTGTGTCTGAGGCGGTGCCCGTTCCACCAGGTGAATAACTTTACCATCCACATCTGGCAATGGGAAGAAGACAGAATGCAAAGGAAAAGGATTACTGTGCGAGTAGATTCCGTGCCTACAGGATCCCACCATTGACAGCAGCCATCAGAGCTCCACTGATCACCAGCAGTACAATCAAAGACATCTATGAGGGACAACCCATTATGAATGTTTTTGCTTTGTGCATATCAAGTAACTTTTCAAATAAGAATACAATGTCTTTAACTTCTGGTCTACAACATAATTCACCTCTGACAGCAAGAACAAAGAACCGGTGCTGACAGAGCAAAGCTTATGTCCAGTGTATGGTAACTGCATTTGCTGCAGTGATGCCTCGCTCTCACTAACAGATCTTACTCCTGACATCATGATCCCACATGACAGCTCCATACTCAAATGGGACACAATAACTGATCCGCCTCCCCAAGTTTGCCTTTGGACTCAGAAGACAGAAAACACTCCCTACTCACTGTATTCCTTCATCTTCTTTTCATCCTGCAGCACACGTCCCTGGTATATGAGCCGCTGCTTCTCCGTAGGGATATTCACCGCTCCCGCAATATGTTCTTTGAACTCACTCACTGTGATCTGGAAACCAAACCAGCTCCCATTTACATAAGATGTAATTACAACTATTTAAATTTTGCTTTACAACATCATATATTAATGTCTTTCCTGTGCATTTGATAAGGGCTCCAAAGAGCCTACAATCTAGATGGGTATCTGAAGGAAGGGGAGACAAAGTGACTTGCCCAAAGTCACAAGGAATGTTAGTAGGAGAAGCGGGATTTGCACCGTGATTCACGGCCCACACCAACTCCTCTTGCGAGCTTGGTATGGATTCAGAAGTTCACTTGGGGGTTGGGGGGGGGGAGAAGACCTCTTACCTGTTTTTGTCCCCCGTTTTATGTGTTCAGATGGTGCATTATATAAATATTGGTTTTCTGTACTGTGCTCTGGTGTGCAGTGCCTGTGCCGCCCTCCTCTATTCTTACCTCTGCCTCTACTGTGAAGCTTCTGGTCTGGGAGTCCAGAGTTTTCACCGTCACCTGAATGTTTTCAGGGTCTGCCATGGCTGCGTGCGTAAGCTCTTGCTCCTTCCGGGAGGGGAGAAAAAGAGAAAACTGTAAGAATCTCCCCCCGTGTAGATGCCCTCCCCGAACACCCCACTTCTAATCTGCCCAGCTGAGGGCCCATCAAATCTACCATCACATGCAAGGTGTGCTATTTCCAGGCATGGTGATGTCATGTCTTGCCCTCCTACTGCTTTCTGAAGGCATAACTGCACTAATATTACAAAGACCACACCTGCAATGGAGCACCAAAGTGCCTAGGTTGATTCTGGGTCCAGAGTTAGCTTATTTTTAAGAGGATGCCCTCTTCATCCCACTGCGGTCCCCAATGGGGATGATCATGATCGAAACAGGGCTGCCCAATGGCCTCACATATACACTCCCCTAACCCAGTGGCCTCCTCCTCTCCTGTCATCTGATTGGTCTGCACGGGCTATGATGACACAAAGACTATGAAACAAGCAAATCCTGTCCTGAGGTAACTGCTGAAAGAGCTGCTCTCTCTACCTGTTCTGGTGACCTCACTGTCAGTTGTGTTTTCAGGGTATCCCTAATAAATATGCACAAAATGGTTTATGCAAATCAACTGGCATACACCATCTTGGGCATATTCACTGTGGATATCGTGAAAAGCTGACTCATTCTGGAGCTCTCAGGAGAGGTTTGGAAAGCCCTGGTTTCAAAGGCTTTCAAAAGTTCTGCCAATTTAGGTCAGGCAGCATGTCAGCCTTTAATCTGGAACATTCCAAGGGAATGCCGAAGCTAGGGATATCCCTTAAAGCCATTTTCTCATCTTTCTCCACATGTTTTAATTTCTGCTCTCTGGATCAGAGAAACTGTGGTGTCTTTCCAACTCAGTTTAAAGTAGGTTTCAAGAGGATATGCAAAAATCAATCTCCTAGTTGGAAAGGCAGGGATGGGGAGAAAGTACTCAGAGACAATGTCTTCCTCCATTCCTGAACCGCGTTGGTGATGATACCTGAGAAGAGGTGGTAGAGACACAAGCAGGCAGAGCAGAAGTTTGGGGAAGGGCATAAGAACGGATGTTCCAGCAGCATTATATAAATTTCTGATTCTATCAAAACTCTAGGCCCCTAATTTTGGTACTATGATGTCATGGCTGAATGTATTAGACAATACAAGCAGAGAAGGGCTTCTAGCAGGAGTCTACTTCAGTCGCTGCCTCCTGTCACGACAGCTTCCAATTTTCCTACACGCCTCACCCAGTTAGCCATGGTAGTGATGTTGGGTTTCTACTCTCTCATTCCTGCCAATTTCAACTCCTACTTCTGCCTCAGTCTCACTCCTTTCTCTCCTTTGAAGTCTACTCCATCTGCCTTTTTACTCAACTACCTCTCAGCTGTTATTTAATCGACCTCCTGACAAGTCCGCCTCTACCTTTCTCACTGACTCTGACACCTGGCTTTCCTTCTTTCTAGATTAATCTTCCCCCTCCCTTATCCTTGAGGATTTTAGCATTCATGTTGATAACCTGTCTCTGACCCTTATGCTTTAAAGCTCCTTTCCCTTACCTCCTCATTCAACCTCCAGCTCTGCTCTACTGCCCCCATTCACTAGAACGTCCACTGCCTTGACCTTGTCTTCCTTCTCTAAATTGCTTACCCTCTAACTTCGGTACCTCAGTTCTTCCATTATCTGATCATCACCTGCTAAGCTTCATTCTTCATCACCCCCCGCCTCAGTCTCCTCCAACCTCTTTAGAATTCTTCATGCTATTGAACCATCGGCTCTCTCCACTACTGTCTCATCACCCCTTTCCTTCACTGTGTCATCTGAGTCTGCTGATGAGGCAGTAGCTTCCTATAACACTGTACTCTGCTCTGGATGCTCTTGCTCCTCCCATGCAATGTCCTGTGAGGTGTACTGTACCTCAGATCTGGCTGTCTTTGACTACCCGCTACCTACATGCCTGTGCCTGCTCAACTGAGGGCATTTGGCTCAAATCCTGCACCCTTGCAGAATCTTTACACTTCAAATTCATGCTTGCCTCTTTCCAATCAGCCATAGTATGTGCCAAAAACAAGACTATTATGGCCACCTGATTAACTCTCTTGCCTCTAACCCTCACCGTTTCTTTACAACTCTCACTGTTCCTCAAGGTTTCTCTGCCTCAGATTCCTCCTCCTCTTTCTGCCCAAACTTTGGCCAACAATTTCCATAACAAAATTCACAAAATTATACTTGGATTCCCCGCAAAGCCAGCCCCATCCCTTCCTTCCCCTCTTCACTTCCCAACTCTTCCCCTCAACCTCCGACCATCTTTCTTGTTTTTCTAAGATCTCTGAGGAGGAAATCACACATCTTATTTCCTCCTCCAAACTCACTACCTGCTCATCTGATCCTATTCCCACCTATCTGCTGATCTCCATCTCATCCACTGTCATCCCTTCCATTTGTTATATCCTGAACCTGTCCTTTCCACTGCAACTGCTCCTGCAGCCTTCAAGCATGCTGTGGTTACACTTCTCAAGAAACCCTCACTAGATCCTACCAGTCCTTCTAATTATGGACCCATCTCCCTCCTCCACTTTATTTCTAAACTACTTTAACATGCGGTTCATCGATACTGTCTTGACTTTCTCTTCTCTCAAGCCCTTCTGGATCTTTTACATTCTACCGAAACGACTGTTGCCAAAGTCTCCAGTGACATTCCTGGTGAAATCCAAGGGCCTTTATTCAATTTTCATCCTTCTTGACCATTCTGCTGCTTTTGACACTGTTGACCACCACCTTCTCCTTGATCCCTTATCCTCATTTGGTTTTAAGGGCTCTGTGCTATCCTGGTTCTCTTCTTATCTCTCCCACCGCAGTTTCAGTGTTTCTTCTGGTGGATCCTCCTCTACTACTATCCCACTCTCAGTTGATGTACTCCAAGGGTCTGTATTGGGTCCACTCATTTTCTCTCTCTATACCCAGTCCTTTGGTGCACTCATCTCCTCCCATGGTTTTCGGTACCAACTTTATGTTAATGACTCACAGATCTAGCTCTCTACATCTGAAATCTCTCCGGCAATCCAGGCCAGGATTTCTGCCTGCCTATCTGACATTTCTGCCTGGATGTCTCACTACCTTTTGAAATTGAACATGGTTAAAACCAAGCTTCTTATCTTTTCCCCTAAACCCACCTCCCCCCCTTTCCTCGGCTTGCAACCTTGGGGTCATCTTTGACTCCTCTTTCTCCTTAGTATCAGCAAAATTCACCCCTTCCACTACTAAGACACTTATCTACTCTTTAGTCATCTCCCATCTGGACTATTGTAACCGCCTCCTTGATGGTCTCCTTCTGAATCATCTCTCTCTCCCTTCAATCTATTCAAACTCAGCTGCATGACTAATTTTCTGCCAGCCTCCATATTCTCATATAACCCCTCTTCTCAAGTTGCTTCATTGGCTCCCTATCTGTTTCCGCATCCAGTTCAAACTTCTCCTACTGACCTATAAGTGCCTCATTCTACTGCTCCTCACTAACTTTCCTCTCTTATCTCTCCCTACACTCCTCCTCGGGAACTCTGCTCTTCTAACAGATCGTTTCTGTCTCTGCCCTTCTTTTCTACTGCCAACTTCAGACTTCCATCCTTACACACTGATGCTCTTTATGCCCTGAACAGACTTTGCGAGTCTGTTCGACAGGCTTCATCTCTGGCCCTTTTCAAATCCAGGCTGAAAACTCAGCTCTTTGAGGCCACTTTTGGATCCTGATCCTGCTCTCTCCAACTACAAGTTTCCTTTCCATTCCCCTAAACCTATCCTTGCCCCCAGCTGTTATCTGTCTTGACTAGATTGTAAGCTCTAATAAGCAGGGACTCTTTTTTACATGTGTCTTACAGAGCTGCATATGCCTTGTAGCGCTATAGAAATGATCAGTAGTAGTAGTAGAAAATGATTGGTGTCTCACCCCAGCTACACACATTTTCACAAAACCATAGATTTTATCCATATATGTATCATACACAGAGCAGTGTGATAATACAGCTCAAGAACAAAGAATAAACTGATAATGCACAATATAGTTATCAGCTCAGGTACATAAGCAGTAGGATGACAACACATCTATTCAGAACAACAGTGATTATTATACTGCAAACATTACATAAACAGTTTATCTGTTCATTATTTATTTATTTATTACAGTTTCTTATATACCGCACTATTGTCAGCGCGGTTTACATACAACAAAATGACCATAACAAACTGGCTTCACATAGAAACAGGAGAAAACAACTTGGATAACATGCTTATGCTTTACATAGAACAGGAGTAATAACTTGGATAACATGCTTATGCTTTACATAGAACAGGAGTAATAACTTGGATAAACGGGGAATGCAAACTAAACTACTTACATATGTACAATGAGATCGAGTATTGGGAATTCAGTGTGAACATGTGTACAATAGAGTTGATATATTAACTTGAGGGGGTGAGGGAGAGGCACTTATGTAGGGGTAGGGTTAATCTGGTAGTATTGAGTAAATAAATGGGATTTGAGAGCCTTTCTGAATTGTGATAGGTCAGTAATCGCACGGATGCCTGGTGGTAATGCGTTCCAACATTTTGGGGCATAGATACTGAATGCCCTGTTAGATGTTGCGGTTGTGTACTTTGTTGAAGCCTTTGGAATTACTAGCACATTTGTAGATGGGGTTCTCCTTGTTCTGTTGGGAGGAGCTGGCTGGATGATGTTGGTTAATGAGGGGGAGGTGATGCCATGGATAGATTTGAAGGTGAGTAACAAAGATTTGAATGTAAGCCTTCCTTGAACGGGGAGCCAATGAAGTTGTATTAGGATAGGCGTTATATGGTCGCATCTTGCTGCTCCTACTAAGATTCTGGCTGCGGCATTCATGGCAAGTTGCAACGGATTTAGAGATGATTGAGGGAGCCCTTGGAGAATAGCGTTGGCAAAGTCAAAGTGTGGTAAGATAAGTGCTTGGTATATTGTCCGGAAGTCTTCAGTGCTTAGAAGGGATTGCAGGTGTCTGAGTGACCGGATTTTGAAGTATACGGCTCTGACTATGTTGGATATATGGGTTTTCATATCTAGTCGTTGGTCGAGGGTGACCCCTAAGTACCGAATTGCTGATTTGGTTTGGAGCTCAGCTTCTTTAACTTTTATATGAGTTGGGGGGCAGAATTTCTGGTCTCTGGTGATAAATAGCACCTCAGACTTTTTGTGTTGGATCCTGAGGTTTTGTGATAGGAGCCATTCGGAGACTGTATTGAAGCATTCAATCAGTGGCGAAAGGTCCATTTTTTCTGTGGAGAATGGCATAAATAGGAGGATGTCATCAGCATAAATTAGACAGTCGACCTTGAATGATTCGATAATGTTGAAAATAGGTTGCATGTAAATATTAAATAATAGAGATGAGAGGGAGGACCCTTGGGGGACGCCTTGTCGCTGATGGAAGGGTTCGGAAGATCTTGAACCTGATTTTACATGCTGCCATCTGCCATCAAGGTAAGATCTGCACCAATCGAGGGCGACGCCACTTATGCCCTTTTCTTTTAGTCGTTCTATTAGCAGATCATGGTGTACAGAGTCAAAGGCTGCCGCAATGTCTATAAAGATGAGGGCGAAACCTTGATGGATGTTGTCGATACCTGTGACGATTTTATTGAAGAGAGAGGTAAGTAGGGTTTCGACGCCATGGTATTCCCTGAAGCCATGTTGCCGATGGTCTAGTGGGGAGGCTAAGTCTATATGGTCTTGCAGTTGCCTTTGTGCTTCCTTTTCGATTATTTTGGCTAATAGAGGTATACTGGCTATGGGTCTATAGGATTCAACTTTGCTTGGGTCCAGTTTAGGGTTCTTTAACAGAGGTCTGATGGATGTTTGCTTGAGTGGTGCAGGGAAGGATCCATTTGAGAATGATAGGTTCATCATTTTTGTGATAAGTGGGCTGAGTTCTGATCGTAAATTTTTAATCCAATATGCAGGGCAAGGGTCAGTTTGTGCAGTCGTGGTGTTGAGTGCTGCAATAGTATCTTCCACATGTTTCTTGGATGGTGTGGAGAACTTATAAAGTAAAGTTGGACTGGTGGTGCCTTGTGCTATAAAAGTGTTAACTTCATCAGTTTGAAGTAGCTTGGATTGTAAATGGTTGGCAAACTCTTGTGGGTGGATCTCTTCGGGATGGCTTGGGGATGGTTCCTTAGAGAATGATTTAACTAGTTCGAAGAGGTCACGAGGTTTGTTTAGAGATCTTTTGAGGGTGTCAGTATGGTATTGTTTCATATTTGATAGGATAGCCTCTTTGTAGATTGCAAGGTGAGTTCTGTAAGCTGACAGGTCTCCGGCTGAGTGGGAACGCCTCCATCTTTTCTCTAGTTTCCGTAAATGAGAGCGGGAGATACATAGTTCAGGAGAGAACCAAGGAGAATGTTTTCTATTATTTACGATGTTGTTCTTCGTAGGTTTTTGGGCAATAGCGCTAAGATTCTTATTCCATGAGGAGATTAAATTGTCGAGGTTGAGGGTTGCATTGTTGTATAGGGGAAGAGTTTCAGCCAGTATGAGATCTTTGTTGAAGGCTCTGAAGTTTCGAGAAGTGGTGTTGCTTAAAGTTCCATTGTTGTGTAGAGAGTTGTTGTTGATAGGTATGCTGAAATTGATAAGCTTGTGATCTGACCATGGTACAGAAGTGAGTGATGTTACCAGCTTTTCATTTGGATCTTGTAATGACAGAGGGGCAAAGATCATGTCCAGTATGTTCCCTTTGGTGTGGGTGGGTTCGTTGATGATTTGTCTGTAGCCCAGATCATTAATTGCTTCTAGTAGGGCAGTGGCATGACTGGAGTGAAGTGAAGGGAGATTGAAATCTCCTAGTATCCAGTTTGATAAGTTGAGGTTGCGAGTGTTGGCTGCTAGGTCGAGGATGTTGCAGAGATCGTCAGTTGAGGATGAGGGTGCTCTATATAGCAGGTTGATGGCGCATTGGTCATTTGCAATGGATATGATATCAAGATTGTTGGTACTGGAGGAGTCTGTTGTATGAAAGTGCAAGTCCGTTTTGTGTATTGGGCATGAAGGAAACCGAGGTAAAGGTGATATATCTATTATGCATGTCACACACAAAAGGTACAGAGAAGAGCGACCAAAATGGTAACAGGGATGGAAGGATATTCATATGAGGAAAGGCTTAAAAGGTTAGGACTTTTCAACTTGGAAGAGAGAAGTCCGAGGGGCAATATGATGGAGGTTTCTAAAATAACGACTGGAGTAGAACGGATAAATGTAGATCAGTTGTTTATCCTTCAAAAAGTAGAAAGACTAGGGGATATGCAATGAAGCTAAAATGTGGCACATTTAAGACTAATCAGAGAAAATATTTTTTCATTCAACACGTAATCAAACTTTGGAATTCATTACTGGAGGATGTAGTAAATGCTGTTAGTGTAACGGGGTTCAAAACAGGTTTGGATGAGTTCCTGGAGGAAAAGTCCATAAACCATGATTAAGGAAGACTAAGAAAATCCATTGCTTACCCCTGAGACAAGCCGCATGGAATGTGTATATCTTTGGGAGCCCGTCAGGTACTTGATCTGGACTGATTGCTGTAGGAATGAGGATACTGGGCTTCATGGATCCTTGGTCTGACCCAGTATAGCAGTTCTTATATTGGGTTGGGGAAAAAATCACAGACACCTGGTCCCCTGAAATTCATCTGAAGCAGGGAAATAGAACAGCTGTTGCTGCCTCCACTGGTGGGGCCCGGGAAACAATGACACAGCTTCCACCAGTGGAGCCTACATCCAGAGAGAAAGATTTCATGGCCCTGAAGGAGAGGAGGGGAAGTCAGGAAGCAGGAGTGTGCCTGAAGGGAGGGGAGGTAAGGAGAGTGACTGGAAATGGGGGAAGAAGCTTGCAGAGAGGAAAGGTTTGGAAGTGCCAAAAGACCTAAAAGTTGTCAGCAAACAGTATCTGAAGGAGACGGAAAGCGAAAGCAAAGAAATTGCAAAATGTAGAAAATAAAGGAAAAGAAGCAAAACCGTAATAAAAAAAAAAAGAGAAAGAGAAATAGTGTGTGTGTGTGTGGGGGGGGGGGGGGGGTTTGTAACTCCTAAAAATAACTGGCTGGTACTCCTGCAGAATGAGAATTTATATTCCACAAGATGGGGAAGCCAAGTTGTGGCGATATGTATACGTATAGTACCATATTGTGTTTATTACACATCAAGCTATGCAGTGAGGGCAGAGAGGCAGAGGGGCAGCTCCGTCCAGGTCTGGTGGCGAGGAGCAACTACCTGCATATTACTACCTCTCTCTCTTTTGTTTCCTATTAATACTGTACTTCTATTTCTTTTTATTATGTCTATCATATATTTTTAACTATTTTTATATACAGCTTTATCTGAAAGTCAAAGTGGTTTCCAGTGTAACTTAACTATATGTTTTTACATAGAACACAACTTAAGAGTGAATTTCTAAATCCTTACATAGAATCAGGAGCAGGGAAAACAGTGGATTTCTCAAGTTCTTACGTAGTGTTAGCAATAAGAGTAAGGTTTTATCTATTTGTAAACCGTCTTGTTGGAATACTGAGAGGCAGACTAATAAGTTCAATAAACCATAAGCAGAATAATTACACACAGAGAGGATGCCAGAATGAGTGGGGGGTTTTTTATTATGCATGCAAGAGTTATCTAGAGACAGACATCTTATGTATATTACATATTCAGCTCTTGACACATTTTCTTGGAATCTAGAAGCCAGTTTAAAAATTTAGGAGACAGCCACCAAGACCTCAGTCGCAGTGCCCCTACTACCCAATTACACAAAAGGTGTATTACAACTCCTTTTTTTAAAGGGCCCAATTTACAGGTTTCCCATTTCTACGGGAAAAGAAAGTTTAATAAATCGGGCCCTTAATGTGCTGTTACACAGTGCCAACAGAAGGCACTGATCCTTCTAACTCCTCGTCCCACCAAGCCCAGTAAGTACATTGTCAACATCATACCGGCTGCGTCTGAGGCTACTTCAATTTTTGCTTCGCCTATCACCATGGCCTGGTAACATGTGAAGCAAAATATTCTCCCATAGCCTCCCTCCCCCCAGTCAACACCCCGTTTCTTTCTCTCCTAGCCCCCCAACATCACCCCATCTCTCTCTCTCTCTCCAATCCTTCACCCAGAGTCTCTCATCTTTCTTCCTGCAGTGCTGTTTGCGGATGCACAGAAAAGGCTGCGCTGCTTTCTAATCATGACCGGCTCTTTGCAAGAACCTTGAGCCACATAGTGAAGGAAGTCTGGGCTGATCTCAGCCCAAACATCTTCCACCATGTGGCTCAAGCTAATGCAACAATCATGGCGGAGGAGTGAAGCTGCTCTTGAAAGTGTTTTGTTTTTTAATATACTGGGGCATGAAATCCCAGATGTTCCCGGAATTTGTAGAGTCCTGATGTATGTGCAAATTATACCGGCAACGATATATTTATATGTCATCTTGAAGAAAAGTTTGAAAGTGATTTATCGGTATTAATCTGAAAAGTGCACTCCCTCACAGAGGCTGAAAGCGAGCAGGACATTCCAACCAGGCATGCACTTTTAGCTGCATTGAGAGACATCTTTCTATGCACTTGTTTTCCATGAAAAAAAAAAGAGAGAGTACCGAAAGAATAAGCAGGTACAAGTGTCTGCAATAGTGAGTCGCAAAGTGCAGCGCTGCCTATTACACATGCAATTGCGCTCCACCATTCACCCCTTGAAACGTGAGCCAGGCACGCTCTCCTTCCACTCCCTCCTAACCTGGCCCACTCTCCCCTTTCCTCCTCCACCGGCACTCTCTTTCTTTCTATCTTTCCTCCCGTGGCCCGACAGCTCTTCTGATCTTGCCAGTGCTACTCTTCAGCTCCAATTTGCTGCATCTGCCACATCTGCTAGGGACAGCCCAGACTCCCTGCCACTATTGTATCGCTATATAGATCACACACATGCAGGACATAAGAACACGAGAGGGACCTTTGTTCTGATACAGCATGGCACATCAAGCCCAGCATCTTTTTTCCAAAAGTAGCCAATCCAGGTCACAAGTACCCAGCATAACGATTTAGATTTTTAATCGCCTTTTCCAAATGATGATCAAGGCAGCCTACAACATTATTTATAATTCAGGTAAAAATAAGCCCCTTCCTCAAACTGTTTTCATTCTAAGTGGATACCTGAGGCAGCAGAAGATTAAATAATTTGCCTGATACAAGGAATACACCGGAGGAAGTTACAGTTCAGCCTTGTTTTCCTTGCTTTTCAGCCCATTACTCTAAATACTTTGTCACACCCAGTGATCTATACAGAGCTTCAAACAGAGATATCCAGGACCAAATATATATTTCACCCCTGCCATGATACCCCACACGCCATGTAATATCACAAACAAACAAATGAGGTGCTTTGTGGATAACCCCTAACTGTGTAATATATCATCCTCTTTCAGCATAAAACTGCACTTGGAGAATGTACATGGGACATTTAGAAGCATGATTACTAAAGGTAAATTAACATGTGTTGTGCAATGGCACTTTACGTGTGTTAACCTTTAGTAAACATGCCTCTTGGATGCACATGAACCATCACCTTTGTCCGCTTCTTCCTGCCTTGGTATGATTTGCATCGGCTGCTGCCTGCATATATTGCATGTCTACTTCCTGAATCCTTTACAATCTGGCTTTCGTCCTTTACACTCTACTGAAACGGGTCTTGCCAAAGTCTCCAGTGACCTGTTCTGGCAAAATCCAAGGCCCTTTACTCTGTCCTCATCCTTCTTGACCTCTCTGCTGCTTTTGACACTGTTGACCACAACCTTCTCCTTGATACCCTGTCCTCCCTTGGTTTTAAGGGCTCTACTATCCTGGTTCTCCTTCTATCTCTCCGATTGCTCTTTCAGTGTGTGTTCTGGTGGCTCCTCCTCCTCTGCCAGCCCGCTCCAAGTTGGTATACCCCAAGGATCCACTCCTTTTCTCTCTCTATACCCAGTCCCTTGGTGTGCTCATCTCTTCCGATGGCTTTCAGTACCATCTTTATGCTGATGACTCCCAAATCTACCTCTCTGAAATCTCTCCCGCAATCCAGACCCAGATCTCTGCCTGACTTTCTGATATTGCTGCTTGGATGTCTCACCACCTCTTGAAATTAAACATGGCCAAGACTGAGCTTCTTACCTTTCCCCCTAAAACCTCCTCTCCTCTTCTTCCTTTCTCAGTCTCTGTGGATCTCTCTCTGCTCCTTCCTGTTTCCTCGGCTCGCAAACTTGGGGTTGTCTTCAACTCCTCTCTCTCTTTCTCCACACACATCCATGTGATAGCTAAAACTTGCCATTTCTTTCTCTATAACATCAACAAAATCCGCCCAATCCTTTCTGAACACACTACTAAAATGTGTTGACTACTGTAACCTACTCCTTGTTGGTATCCCTTTGAATCATCTCTTTCCCCTTCAATCTCTTCAACACTCTTCTGCGCGGCTAATCTTCCACCAGCCTTGTCATGCCCATATTACCCCTCTTCTCAAGTCATTTCATTGGCTCCCTATCCGTTTCCGCATCCAGTTCAAACTTCTCCTGCTGACCTATAAATGCATTCACTCTGCAGCTCCTCACTACCTTTCTTCTCTTCTCTCTCCTTACAACCCACCTCGGGAACTTAGCAATAGAAGCAATTTGCCAGAAGAGCGAACTCCAGACTTTGCTCCTTTCACCTTGCTGCACCTTATGCTTGGAACAAACTACCTGTGTCTGTATGCCAGGCACCTTCTCTGACCCTTTTCAAATCCAGGCTGAAAACTCACCTCTTCGCTGCTGCTTTTGGATCTTGACTCACCTGGTCTCCTTTCCCCCTTGTTTTATCCCTGTCTACAGCTTCTGTGTTGTCTGTCTTGACTAGATTGTGAGCTCCGATGAGCAGGGTCCGTCTCTTACATGTCTGTGCAGCGCTGCGTATGTCTTGTAGCGCTATACAATTTAAATGCTCAGTAGTAGTAGTAATATAATTTATATGCATCATTCTCACTCACATAACCAACCTCTGTGTAATATACATCACCTCCTGCTCAGACATGTCTGCATTACATGCACAGAATGCATCTAGAGACAACATAATAAATATATATATCACACACATATATCTACAGGCAAGGTGTGACATTTGTATTACACCCAGCCAACAATCAAGTGTGGATTTAGACGTTATTTAAACCCACAGGTTCCCAACCTTTTTGGCTGTGTGGATCTCTTATTAACCACCACAAAGTTCAGGGACTTCCAGTTCATCCCCAACATTCTTCCCAGACCTCCTGCCCTCAGGAGCAGGCCGTCCCTGCTAGTCCTCTTTATATCCCTTCTTGTTTCCATTATACTCTCTTCCTCACCTCCTTAGCCAGTTCCTACCAAGCTCTCTCTTACCCAAGCCAATCCCCAACAGCTCCTCTCATATTTCCTTGTTTCTATGTCCTGCAGACCACTGTAATAGTTTCATGGACCCCAGGTCGGGAAGCAATAATCCTAGCTATGCACACACTGTATGGTGGTAATTTTATTTTATAACAAGTTATTTACCAGCATTTGTATTCTGCACAATACCAAAAATCTTGGTGGATCACAGTTCACATACATAGCTAAAAACTCAATAATAAAATCCAACAAAATCATTAAAACATAACAACTAAAATGAGTATATTCCCATCACATTTTTATATTAAGTTTTGATTGTTTCAATTATGTTTTTTTTCCTGATAACCTTGTTTCTTCTTGAGTTTTTGGCACAAGTTTAAACTTGTAACAAAGTTTAAACATCAAAAAATATAAAATTTAAAAAATATATATATATATATCACAAAAAATCAAGAACAAACATGTACATATATATTGTCTCCTTAATGACATCATACTTCCTAGCACCAATATAAAATCCCACATGAACAACAAAAAAACAAATTTGTAATACTTATGCAAAAAAGTATCTTAGGTAACTCCAATGGGAGTGTGTTCCAAAGAGAAGCTGCTCCTACAACGAAAATTCCATTCCGCAGCTCTTTAAATCAAATAGATCTCAAAGAGGGTCTCTCTAACAACATAGCGTCTTGAGAATGCAACACCCGCAGTGATCTATATAGTCTTAGCAAGGATGGGATACATACTGAAGCCTCATGAGAAAAAGCCTTGAAAACTATGACCAACAACTTAAACATGATGCACCACCTGATTGTATAATCTTCATGGGTTGTCAATGTAGGTGTTATTGTTTATTTATTTAAACTTATTTTTATACCACCTTTCTACCATTCAAAGTGGTTTACATATCACCAAAAACTAAACAGGGCACCAAGATGCACTCCGTTTACAGTGAAACAGAATATAGTAAATAAATTAACAAGTAATTTAACTATGTACATTGCACACTGAAAGTGCAATCAGTCAACTTTTATACATTGTTCAAGTCTAGAGTAAGCTGACAGTGAGTTCAGGTGATTGGTTGTTTTGAATCTACGGTATAAGTCACAGTGTTGAAGTGCTCTTGGAAGAGATATGTCTTCAGTCTCCTCAGACAGTCCGAGCATCCTCTTAGATCTGGAGATAAGGAGTTCCATATTGTGGAAGCAAAGAGAGAGAATGCATGATTGCATGTGGACCGTTTGCTCCTGGACTTTTGAGATGGAATGAATAGGAGGTTAAGTGAGCTGTATCTTGGAAGCCTATTTTAGCACTAAATACCAAGAGCCATATTTTGAACTAACTGAAGGGGGTCGAATAACCTATGCTAGCAGCACTGCGTAGGACTTGTAGCGCTATAGAAATGCTCAGTAGTAGAAGTAGAAGCCCAATGGAAAGTCTATTACAGTGTGTATGAAGACCATGTCAACATCTGTGTCCTTATAAAATACAATAAGTAATCTAGTAGAAATAGCAGCTAGGTTGAAGCCATGGACATTTACCCCTGCTCATATGCACATAAACTGAAACTCCGCCCAGTCTCCAACCTGAACACTCCAATCCATAGATTTCATAAAGGTACATGCTTTCTTGTCAATTCCTTTTAACACCTAGATTAAATTTCATAAAAAGTCTTTTACGCGCACAAAATCCCAGCATATTACACATTAAATATATACAGACGGAGCATGATCTCTATCCCCTATACTGCCAACCTAGATGCAACATACACAGGTCAAGCTGAGATGTTACATGCTATTTATATTGCATCACAGGCAATGCATACGGGCGGAAGTGATAGATAGATAGATAGATATCATAGATTTTGAAATGCAGCGCTGAAAACGGTATATATGGTATCACCCGGCGTATACACAGCCTGCATTTACACACGGACGCAATGACGTCACGCGCTCTCCTCCGAACCGGCGCGGGGCTACATATGATATATGGGCAGTATATTATGCTGTATTGGATACATCTCCCAGAAACACAAGTCCTCAGCTCCGTGTGTATATGTGTGTGTGCTGTCTCGCTCTCTCTTTCCCTCACCTTCGAGCCCGGCAGCGGGGACGGCTGCAACAACCAGCTCCCTCCTTTCTTCCGTCTTCCTCCTTGGCTCTCTGCCACCGCCCACTCTCACTATTGCGCATGCGTGATCCGCATCCACCACGCTCATATCCGGTGGCAAAGCGCAAGCGCGGTCCTCTTTCTCCACACCTACATCCGGCAACGCGCAAACGTTATCCGCTTCTTCCAAGCCTATGGCCCGCAACGCGTAGGCGCAAGCGGCAGCCGCTAGTGCCCGATCAGCCAAGATATGTCAGTGACAATTTGTGTACTACACGTTTTGTTTTAATTTATTCATATTGTTTTATCTGATTATTATTATTATGGATGTGGAACACCAACATGTAGCCTTTTAAGCGTCAGGGATTAAGCCGAGACCACCGCAGGCATCGTCGCAGACAGCTAAACACGTCCTGGAAGTGGGGAACCTGGGATAGTTTACTGTTCGCGGTTTCGGATTATCGCCATCTTGGAGGTGGCATCTGAGCATTATCAGTCACGTGAGGCAGATGTTTATTTTATAATTAAATGGTTGCCCAGCAACGAGGCCCAAAAATTATTGTTAGTGATTGGGGATGAAAGAATACTTCACAGCACCTCACGAAGTAAAGGATTCAGCTATCTTCCCCGAATATTAAGCTGTGGATCTAGGACATAATGGAAAGTGAGGTTACTTACCTGTAATGGAGGTCTCTGTGGACAGCAGGATAGAAGTCAGTCACACCTAGGTGACATCATCTGACGGCGCCATGGACAGAATAGCTCTCCAGTAGCTCAGAAGAGCCTTGGAGGACTCCTCTGAACATGTGCCAACCACCCCCTTCCCACCTCAGTCCATTCTACAGCTATAGGCAGGTCCATCCAAGAGGGGAGGCGGACGGCTTCGTGCGGCTAACCCATCCTGTTGTCCACAAAGAACCCCTGTGACAGGTAAGTAACCTCACTTTCTCCATGGGCAAGCAGGATGAGTCAGCCACACCTGGGTGACTCCCCAGCAGAGGGCTGTGAAGAGGGGAGGGGGGGTTCACCATTTGTACACCCTTCACAGTCCATGAGGTGTTGTGGTAGGATGAAGCTGTCAATTTAGCCCAGTTAACCCATGTTGATGTCTATGAGGTGCAAAGCTCTGTTAAAGTTGACCCGCTGGCACGCAGAGTATTGGGAGGATAAACAGGGACACTTCCTGTTTTATGCAAGAGAGGAAATGCCCTGTTTAACCTCCCGGCATTCAATGCACCATCAGGTCGACTTTAACAGAGCCGCATAAAAGAAGGAAAATGCCATTTTTTATTTATTTATTACATTTTTTATACCGCCCCTTCCAGAAATCAGGGGAGGTTTACAGAAAAAACAAAATGTTACATAGAACGGGCAAATTTTACAAGATGACTTGAATCAATTTTCAAATGTAACAATGTACATGTTAACTATATACAGGTGTTCTTTGGTTTGGGTGCGCATTCTTTCTCGTGGTTCTGCAAAGGTGAGCCGGGCTTCAGGCCTCCCTGAATCCCTCTGAAGAGAGGTCAGGCAGGGGTGGGGCTCTTCTGGGTGGGTGGTGGGGGGCACTGGGACTGGAAATGGGCTTATTGGGGTGGGTTAGGATTGCTAATGGGCTGATTGGGGGGGGGCTAGGACTGGAAATGGGCTGATGGGGGAGGATAAAGCTGCTGGCCTTGAGAGAAGATGGGGGGGGGCTAAGACTACAAATGGGCTGATGTGGGGAAGGGGGAGAATGGGACTGGAAGGGAGTGGATGCTGAGAGGGGCTGGAACTAGAAAGGAGCTAATATTGGGAGAGGACTAGAAGGCTGGCAAGAGAAAAAGAAGATGGGGGGGGGTGAGGATGGAGAGGGGAAAAGAGATTTTGTGTGAGGAAAGAAAAATCTGTGATTGGCAGATATTGGGAGAGTATAAATGGGGATTGAGGGGTGAAATTAGAGCAGATAAAAAAGAAATAAAGAAAGGGGGAAAGATCGGTATGTTAGAGCGGATATAGAGAGAGAATGGAGAAAAAGGAAGAGAGAGGAAAGGATAAATGTCCAGTTGACAATGAAGAGTTAGCAGAAGACAAAGAAACCAGAAGAAAGCTACTGGATCAATTGCGACTGAAAAATAAAATGCCCAAACAACAAAAGGTAGAAATACTTTTTTATTTTGAATTTATTAACTGGAATATGTCAGCTCTGGAAAATGTGCTTTGCTAACGTCTTTGCATTTTGTTTAGTTACAAGAGGAAAATAATTTATAGTTTTATTTCTCCAATATTGTTGTAGATTCCAAGTTTGTCTTTTGGGGTTCCCAGTTTAATTATTGTCTTCATATTTCTAAATTGTGATACCTTGTTTGATGTTTGGTCATGGTCTATGTTCTGCATGTGTAGCCAAGCTGTGGTATTCTGTTCATGTAGTTTCTGTGTGACACAGTCCCACTTGTTCTCTTTCCCCTCATTAGGAGATGTATTGGTATTCTCTGAGATGCATTGGTTTAATATTTGCAGTGTTTGGTGCTTTGTGAGTCCTGGTAGTGCTATTATGATACAGCGGGTTTGCTATGGATTTTAAATGAGCAGGTTCATAGTACTTACTAATATGCCTGGCAGTTGGCACTGGAGTATAGTAATGTAGAAATCTGGTAATCTTTCCTTATTTTCACTGTCCATGCAAATGGTATTCAGACACTCATTAAGAGGCAGGTTTAAAAGTTAATGTGCACTAAGTACAGGAACAGCCATTTATTTCTATTGGCACAGTGACACTTAACACACATTAATATCTAGTAACATGGCCCCTAAGTCATTGCCAGGACAAAAGAGAGGCTTATGAAGAGCTCCTTTGAAAGCCACCTAAAAATTTAGTCAGCAATATATACATTTTAAAATAAATTTAATTTATGCAAATGAGGTCCTGCAGTGAGTCTCCATACATGGTCCTGTGCCACCCTTGGGCCACCCCTGAGTGGGAGCACCCATATGTGGGGTGCAGTCAATCCCTGGAGGGGACTGTGTTGTCCTTTGCCTTTGATAAGGGTCCAGATGGCCACTGTTGGTTGATGGTGGTTAGGAGCTAGGACCGATCATCCCTGCGTGTAGGTGACCCGTCTCTGTGCTCTAGGGTGCCCCCCCCCCCACACTTTTTTTTTTTGCCTTGCGCATTGCAACAAATGAGCAAGGCTCCCAAAGACCTTAAGTGATGCGCCTTGCCTGAGGACCTGATGGCAGGGTTCTCCCACTTTTGGGTGTCACCTGACCCTCTGAGAGGGCTCTATGACACGTTGTTGCCCTAGACCACGAGTCATGTGTGTGTGCACTTCAGTCGAATGGTTAGAGGGTCTGGGTGAGAGTTAAGAAACCTCAG
Source organism: Ichthyophis bannanicus (assembly GCA_033557465.1). Lineage (NCBI taxonomy): Eukaryota > Metazoa > Chordata > Amphibia > Gymnophiona > Ichthyophiidae > Ichthyophis > Ichthyophis bannanicus. Next base: position 78,273,273 of record CM066051.1, on the reverse strand, counting down.
TCCATTCTGCTGCCTGGCAGGGGCCACCCCCCCCCCCCCCCAATGCCATTGTTACGGCTGTGGGGAGGGACTTGCCCTCCAGCTGTTGTTGTCCTGCTTGAGTAGTCTCCTTCGTTTTTCTATCTTATTCAGGTGTATTGGGTTTTTTTTGGGGGGGGGGGTGTGCTAATGCACTCTTAGGGGCAAAGGGAGCTCGGGAGAAATGCAAGCACCTGGTGGATATGGGGGCGTATGCCCTGCAGAGGGGGGTGCACTTATAGTGATAAGCCATCCCGAAGGTACAGTAGAAGAATAGTTTGGATGACTACAGTCAGGAGTGTTACTAGCCAGCATGGTGATAAGGGGAGGTTCCTTGAGTCAGCCAGAATGATTGGTCTAGGGGTTCATTCAAAAGCCCTCAACACTGGGCTTGCTTTGTTTTGTTTCATTCTGGGTTGCTGCAGGTGTGAACCATGGTTGCCACATTCATTCTGCAGACACAAACCTGGGCTTTGGTCCTGGGGCTGCCATGGCACTGAGCTGCTGGGAACAGGACAGATTACCCTGTTGCACAAGGCCCCTCCATCTGTGAAAACCCTGCTATATAAGATGTATTGTCGGTGTTGCTCCATGCTAGAACCAAAGGAAGGTTGTAACTCCAATGGGTTCCTGGGTCGAAGCACCACCAGGGGTTTGAAGGCCTTGGCATGGTAAGGAAGTTTGTATCTGGCTTTGATGGTTCTCAACCCACTGCGTGAAACCCTTGGGCTACTTTTCTCCTCAACTGGTTAATAAAAACAGGCTGCTCCGGGCATGAACTGATGTGCATTTCGGAGGGGCCAGGGCATGGGTCCTATAGTGCAAGGCTAGCAGGCAGCAAGGATTTCACTATATGCCATCCTGTGGTGAAACCTCTCCAAGCTTGGATGCATTGCTGTTTTGGCATGCCCCTATGAGATAGGGGTGGAGAGGCGAGCGAGCAGTAGCATGTGAGGCAGGCCTTGGGGATACCAGTGCTGGGGAGGGACATGGGCTCCAGGGAAAGAGGATCCGTGATCAAGCCACTGAGCCACAAAGGTTATTTTTACTGCCGACCCTGTGGTTCCAGGTGCTGTGACTGCTGTGGAGTCCATCCCTCCTCCCCCCCATTGGAGTTGTGATGGTGAAGGCAGGACAAAATGCCTCGGTGCTGGTGAGTGTTCTGAGGCAGTGAACATACATAGAGTTTTCACACAGATTGGATTCCTCAGTACGTCATAGTAGGGGGGACCTCCCTGCGTGGTGGCAATGCAACAGTGGTTGCCAGAGGTAGATTTCCATGCCCTTTCTTCCACGGCAATCAAGGATAACTGACTTGCCCAAGGTCACAAGAGTAAACTAGGCTGTTGCTCTCACCTCTTGGTAACTGATCCATGTTAACAGGTGAACTGCACTGCTGAGTGTGAACTTCCTCTTGGCTAAGACAAGAGATAGGTCTGAAGACCATAACCCTTTGATGAGGAGTCGGGTGTCCCACAGGAGAAGTGGTCTGCTCTCTATTGGGGTTAAGATGGTCCACGTATGCAAGACACTGATCCAGTTGGGGAGGACTGACCCCAGAGGAAAATCAGGGAACTTTCGGCAAACAATGAATCCAGGCTGCTGTCTGGGTGCAGCAGCAGTAGAGAGCGCTGGTAGCCCTGTCGGTTCAGAAGATGAAGTTAGCATGACTAGTGAGTAAGGCCTATCACTGTGGATAGCCGCAGTGTGCTGGTGTCTCGGTAGGACATTCTCAGTGTTCCACTACACAGCCCTTAACCTTGATGAGAAAGGATGCGCTAGGTCGTTTAGCGTTTCAGCAGGGACCTGGGCAAAGACTAGCATGTTTCTGCTTTTGCTATATTCTGTCTATGGAGGACCACTGAGAGCTGGAAAGGGGCTCGGAGCTTGTGCTGTGCAACTGCACTAGGGCATCAGCTGCTTTGTGTGTCTATCACGGAGAGGCAGGGGTCAGACAGTGCTTCACGACCCCAGAACATGAGGAATACCATATTGGGCCACAGCAAGATCCCTTAAGCCCAGTATCCTGTACCCATCATTGACCAGTTGAGGTCACAAGTACCTGGTAGATTCCCGAGAGGGGACAAGTTCCACAACACTTGCCCCGGGGCAAGCAATGGATCTCCCAAGTTCCTTTAATGATGGTTGTCCGTGGATCCAGGGCCAGCCGGCCGGCCTTATAGTTGGTGAAAAGTGTTGGAGCTCTAGGCTACCTCAAAGCTTTATACTCCCTCAGGCTGGCATAATCTATTATTAGGCTTTGAATGGCCTGCTTTTGTTGCCCTCCAAAGGATGCTGCACTAGGCAACCGCCTAGTTTGCCTAGTGGTAGGGCCAGCCCTGTGTGGGACACATAGTTGGGTGTACTGTCCCTCGCACAGCTATGGTGGCCTCATCAAGGCTGGGAATACCGAGGGACAAGATTGAGATTCAGGTCCCAGATCTCCACCAGCTCCCCACCCCCAGAAAGGGGAGGGGGCGCAGGAAAGAGGTTCCTGAAGTCATCCTTACCCCTCCTGCCTCTTATTGGCTGAGGGGCACTTGCGATCCACTGACTGGAGATTCTGCATGAGAGATCTCTACTTGGGGCTGAACTATGTGGAAGGAAAGCCCACCTGGGAATGGAGCCGGGGGCCCTTGGCTTGAGGGCTTGTGATGCTCACTGTATGAGGCACAAGACCAGCTCATATAGGTGCACTACCATGAGCCCATGGGTCAACGCCAACTCCCCGGCGACCCAGTCCCTCCAGAGGCAGGGCTTTTTTATTTTGTTTATTTTTTGAAGGAGGTTGGTTGCCCAGGGAACCCAGCATGCATGCTCTATACTGCACACCTCAAGGTGGGAGCCAGCTCCTAGGGAAGAGCGTCCAATTGGCCACCTTCTAAGTATGTGAGAGACTGCGCACTACAGGCCTGATCTCAAGTGCCGGCTCCCATCCTCCATGGGAATCAGCTGCTTCCACTCCGGAGGCGGTTAGCGACAGGGATGCTGCTTAGGCCTGCTGGCTGCCAGAATGTCACGACATTGACGCCGAGGCCCACTAGTTGATGGTGCTGTCCTCAGCGCCAAGGGCCGGAACTTGATGGCACTGTGTTCGGGTCTGCGAAGGATGGTGATGCACCGGAAGCGATGGGCACTGGATCAGCCACACTGTCTTCGGAGCAGGAACGCAGCGGAGAGGCCCCAACAGTGATGCACAATTACTGGCATCCGGGGAGTGTCTCCGGAGCACTGCACCATGGTGCTCTTTGCTCACGGGCCCTGAGACAGAGTCAGTGGAGTGATGGCACAAGGTCTTCCCCCCTCAGGGCTTGGTGAGCATTTGGGTGGGTACCATCTTGATCCACCAGGGCAGCACATAGGGAAACACCGGCAGCGATTCGGCAGGCTAAGCCACAAGTGGATGGGGTCTTGCGGCTGGCGGCTCTGGCAGGAAGGGTCACCCTGGGAAAGGAGCAGTCTTCCGTTTAGGTCATCAGTGAGTGAAGGCATCTCCGAATCAGGGGTCTTCCTGATAAGCTGGGCTGGGGATGGAGGCCTTTTTAGGCACATCCTGTGCCCGGCTTGCTCCTTTCCATGTTTCCGGCTGGCTCATTGCTGCGCCCCACTGGTGTGCACAGGAGCAGGGAAGAGGGGATTTGACTCTGTTAGGCAGGCACGCCTCTGCAAGCACGTGAGTCTGGTTCTTCCGACAGCTGGGGCCCATGCCACATTGGCAAGCTGGTTCCCAGGACCATGGGGTTAGCCAGAGTTTGCCTTCCCAGGCTTTAGCAGCCTGAAGCCAATCAGGAGGGAGCAGCAGGCTGAGTGTGGTGTTGGAGGACTCCTGGGGGAGGGCTCTGCCGCTGTGGATCCACATGGTTCGCCGGGGGGGGGGGGGAGGGGGGTAGCCTGAAGCTAGAAAACTGCTTCCTATGGAAAGAGGGAGAAAAACAATTAAAAATGGTGAGATTTAAGAAAAATGGGGGGAAAACGTGAAGAGCATGGAGATCCATCCACATGGCTGGACAGAAAGAATAGACTGACGTGGGAAGGGGGTGAGCACTGTGGTGGGGTGGCTGGCACATACTCAGAGGAGTCCTACTGGAGACCTATTCCATCCATGGTGCCGTGGGATGATGTCACCCAGCTGTGGTAGTTGTAGTCTCCGATTCTACTCACTGAACTCAATGCTCCAGATCCCATAATGCATTAAGACAGGGTTGTCAACAATCCAGGATAGCCTAAATTGCCCTCTTAGCAGCTCTGGGTGCCAAGACAGGAAAGAGGAGATAATAATCGCCTGTGTCGCCAATAAGACCTCACTTTGGGTACTTTGTGCAGTTTTCAAAGCCAAACTGGTTCCATTAAAGGCCTACACAGAGATGGGGTGGAAAGATATTTAACCAATAAGTAGACTGTTTACATATCTGTTTGTAATCTACAATCCAGTTCAAGTAATTTTCTGCAAGTGTCTTTTATAAAAACTGCTCACCTACCGTGGATTAGGGACAGAACGTTCTTTGTGACAGGAGTTAGTTAATGGAACAAGATGCCTCTTGAAAACTGCCAAAAATCACACTACTTGTGTTTTCACACATTAGTTAAGCCTTGGCTTTGGCAAATGGTATTTTGAGATTGTACTACCTGATTTGAAGACAGGTTATCAGGGGTTGCAACATTTATTTACAATAGATGCTTTTGTTTAAATACATTTAATATTTATTTTTATATGTTTACCAAAAGGCCCAATGTACTCATTGTAATATAATCTATGATGTTTGATTATGTTTTATATAGATATTATATGTATTGTTTTGTAAATCACTCCAAATCTTACTAAATGAATATAATAACAAACATTGCCTCAAGCCTGCTGAAAAAATTTCCAAGTGCACCTTGATATATTGCTGGTATGTGTCACACCTTATCAGCTGCAGACGTAGACGTAGGCTCTCCTTGGCCCAGCACAAGTGCTGAGATGAACATGAGCAGTGAATGTAACCCTGACATAGAAGTGAATTCATGGTATACAAAAAACTAAATCACAAAAAAACAAAAACGTCTAGTACAGGTGCATTTCATATAATCCAACCATTAATTTACCCATTTACAAAAAAGCCTCCCTTTTAATCTTAATATATTTATACTTTCTCTGATGCTAAATATTAAATATTGTGTTTTTTATTTTTAATTTGATTATTTATTGAAAGTAAAACAATTAATATTTAGCATCAGAAAATGATTAAAAGTGATGGATTTTTTTTTGAAGACAGGTAACTAATGATTGGATTATGGAAAAAACAAATCCATTAGGAGACCTTACCCTATGAGAGATATTGTTAACAGAAGCATCAGTTCCTAGCAACCTCTTACCACAGACAGAAGATCCTGAAGTACCACGAAATGCAATTAGAGACTATGTCGGAAAGATATAGATCTAGGGGCTTGTTTACAAAGCCGCAGTAGCAGTTTCCGATCGTTATCAGAGCCGCGGCCCCATTGATTTCAATGGGGCCGCGGCTCCGATAACGATCCGAAACCACTACTGCAGCTTTGTAAACAAGCCCCATAGTCCCAATTCCCAATCACTGGTTTGATTAAAATTAAACTTCCAAGTGCATCTGGATATGTTGATACAGCTGTTACACTGAACTCTAGGAGGCAGCCCTCTTTGGAATGATGCAAGTAGTAAGATGAGTACTAGCAAGAGAGAGACTGAGATCACACTCGGTGTTCCCTGGTTTAGGAGTGTCCTGGTATGTGCAGAACTAATCCACTTCGAGACATTACCCCCAGAGACTTAAGGAACAACAGATGCTTGCAGGAAGAAAGAAGGATATAATAGAAATATTCCAATGTTTAGCAGCCTTTAATACGCTACAAAAACAAGGGGTCTGTGGATGCAGAGAAGCTCAGAGAAAATCCTTCTTTAGGGAGCTCCTATGGGTGGCAGACTGTAAGTATGCTGGAGAGATACAGAGGGCTGTGCTAGGAGTGCGTGAGAGCACAGCAGAGCCATGAAATGGGTAGGGGAAGCACTGTGATGCTGGTCTAGCTATGAAAACATTTAATCACCTGGAGCAGCAGTTTCATTGTCAAAATAAAAAAATAAACATAGCACATATAAAATAACCAGCAAATCAAAGCAATTAAACCAGTCAAACCGATCCATCCTCAAATTAAGCATCTTTGGAAAACAGCCAGGCCCTCAATGTTTTCCTACAGCGCAAATAATAACTCTCAAGCTGCAAATCATCAGGAAGCAAATTCCAGAGCTTATGTCATGTCAAAAATATTTATTTCAAACGCTCATATCCTGTTTTCCAAAAATGTCCAAAGCAGCAAACGGCACTTGAAGAGCATTAAAATACTCGATGAAATCACTGGATGTGAGCTGACTCTACGCTCTCTATTCATGTCACTACGTAAATATCCACCCGCTGTTCTGAAGAAAATTCAGGAATTCTTAAAATACGGTATCGTTATTACTGGGTGTGAAATAGTGTCCGGCTTTATTGAGAAGTTAATTACTATGTATACTATGAGTAAATGGTATGTTTTCTAAGCTGGGCTAACAGTTAACGCATCCTATTGTTATTTAATGGGACCTCACTAAGAGTGGAGGAGCAGCCTAGTGGTTAGAGCAGCTGCCTAATACCCAGAAGATCAAGGGTTTGATTCCCACTGGCAAGTCACTTTACCCTCCCTTGCCTTGGAAGAAAAGGCCTGCCGATCTACTTCCAGCACTACATTGCCAAGAAAACCCAGAGGCAGCTGAGTCAGCACAGACCGTACTTAAAAAAAAAAAAATAGGGACGTACATTCATTTGAAATGAAATTAGGAATGTCAGAGATTTTTCATTTTGTATAGTTCTCAAATGAAAATGATACAGGAAATGCCAACATTTTGTCACTTGTCATCTTTCATTAGTAGGGCGCACTATCATGCAATTGTGTGAAGAGAAGAGGTGGCAAGGTTGAGAAGCATTGAAGATGGCAAGAAGTACATTGATGAGATGTTTCTTGAAGCATCCAAGCTCTCCGACAACGGTGAAAATGGGAGGCTACAGAATAAGGAGAGTTGGACATGAATCACCAGAGCTTGCAGAATTGACAGCCCAACTCCTCCAGCCCTTGATTTAAAGAACCAATATGCAGCCCTGGAAGTGGAGATGGTGAAAGCATCCCAGGAAAGGGAAGACCTATAGCTCAAGCACCCCAAAGTTGCAGAATCAGTGACCACAAGGAAGCGAAAGGTAGTGGTGGTTGGTGACTGTCTTCTGAAGGGTACTGAGGCATCTATCTGCTGACCTGACTTAATGTCCAGGGAGGTGTGCCATCTACCGGGTGCCAAAATCTCAGATATTACGTAGAGTTTTCTGAGACTCATCAAGCCTACTAAGTATTATCCGATCTTGCTCATCCATATCGGCACAAATGATACTGCCAGGTATCCCTCAGAGTGTATCAAGAGTGACTTCATGGCTCTGGGACAGAGGGTGAAGCAGACAGGTGCACAGATAGTGTTCTATTCAATCCTCTCAGTTGAGAGTAAAGGCTGAGGCAGAGAAGCTTGCATCCTGGAGATGAATGCGTGGATGGTGTCTGAGAGCGTTTTGGTTTCCAGGACCATGGCATGATTTTCCAAGGTCTGCAGAGCAGAGATGGAGTCCACCTATTCAAGAAGGGTCAAAGTGTCTTCCACAGTAGACTGGTTAAACTACTGAAGGGGACTTTAAACTAGATGCATTGGGGATGGGTGAAAAAAAGCCCTCAGGAATGTAAAACCTTAAATACCACTGTAGAAATGGGTAAAAGGGGCAACATCTGGAAAGTGGTGTGGCTAAATGTCTGTAGTATGGGAAATAAAATCCCAGATGTTGAGGCTTTAATGGAAGAGGCCAACTTGGCTTTAGTGGCGGTTTACAAAGACATGGTTCATGGACAACCATAATTGGGATGTAATTTTAGGCTATACTTTGAGTGGAGTAGCAACCTCGTGATTAGAGCAGCAGCCTTGCACCCAAGAGATCTGGGTTCATTTCCCACTGGCATGCCTTGTGACTGTTCATTAAACCAACCACACCACTCCAAGGGAACATAAACAGAAAACAATACATACACCTTGGATATAAACCAAAATATCATGGAAAAAATATTATGAGGGATGCTAATTTTTAATCAATTAGCAGAGCAGAAAAGATCTCGGATAACAATTTATCCCTCTAATCGGCAGTCACTCGCCAACAGGGGAAGATTCAAGTACTATCAGTGATCTAAAAAATTCCTCTGTATTTATATTTTATTACTCAATAATTAAAACGCTGAGTAGCTAAGCTTAGCTTCTCTAGCCCACCATAGTTAAGTCAATCACTAATATAACACTATTCAAAATATAATGTATTCAATTAATCCATTCTCAAAATACAAAATTTTAATCTATTGGAAGAAGCAGCAGACGCCAACATGGTTCATCTCAAAAGCCACACCTGGAACAGACCACCAAACATAGTGACGCTATCACTTTCTTATCTTTTCCAACCACATCATACTTAACTTTCCGTGATATAGTAGTACCTCGTAAATTTTCAAGAAAAGCTAACCCAACAAGGTGCTTGTTTCACCAAAAATGGTTTCATTGGGGGGCAGCATTTCACAACAACCCCTGTTGAAGTTATTGTGAAATGATGCCCCGATGAAGCCGTTTTTTAGATCACTGATGATACTTGAATCTTCCCCTGCTGGCGGGTGACTGCCAATTAGAGGTTTTTTTTCTCCTTTACTAGTTGATTAAAAATTAGGGTCCCTCATAATATTAATTTCAGGATATTTTGGTTTATATCCAAGGTTTTTGGGCATTGTTTACTCCTTGTGACTGAACATGTAGATAGTCATGACTTAATGGGAGACAGTCAACATGGCTTAAACCAAGAAGGAAGATCTTGTTTTACTAATCTGTTATGTTTTTTTGAAGGTGTGACTAAACAGGTAGACAAAGATAAGTCGGTTGATATAGCGTATCTGGATTTTCAGAACGCCTTTGACAAGGTCTCTCATGAGAGGCTTTTGGCAAAATTAAAACGTCATGGGATAGGAGGCAGTGTACTACTGTGGCTCAGGAACTGGTTAAAAGATAGAAAACAGAGGGTAGGTTAAATGGCCAATTTTCCCAAGGGAGAAAGGTGAATAGTGGTGTACCCCAGGGATCTGTGCTGAGTGTGCGGCTTTTTAACATATTCGTAAATGACCTGGAAATGGGAATCACGAGTGAGGTAATCAGATTTGCAGATGACACAAAATTATTCAAAGTTGTTAAAACCCAAGAGGATTGTGGAAAATTGCAAGAGGATCTTGATAAATTGGAAGACTGGGCATCCAAGTGGCAGATGAAATGTGGACAAGTGCAATGTTATGCACCTAGGAAAGAGCAAAACTATGGATACCGATGTAAGGTTCCACATCAGGAACCACCACCCAGGAAAAAGATTTAGGCGTCATCGTGGGTCACATGTTGAAACCCTCCGCCCAGTGTGCAGTGGCGGCCGAGAGCAAATAGAATGCTAGGTATCATAAGGAAAGGAATGGAAAATAAAACAAAGGATATTATAATACCTCTATATCGTTCCATGGTGCTACTGCACCTTGAATATTGTGTGCAATTCTGGTCGCCCTATCTTAAAAAGGATATAGCATTATTAGAAAAGGTACAGAGAAGAGCCACCAAAATCATAAAGGGGATGGAAGGATACCCCTATGAAGAGAGGCTAAAAAGGTTAGGGCTCTTCAACCTTGAAAAAAGACGGCTAAGGGGAGATATGATAGAGGTCTATAAATTAATGAATGGTGTGGATAAATCGATTGTTTATGCCTTCAAAATACAGAAAGACTAGGGGACATGCAATGAAGCTACAGGGTAACCTATTTATTTATTTAGACAGTTTTGTATACCACCTTATCCTTCAATCAAAGTGGTCACAACACAATTGGGGGATACATTTAACACGAGGGGATACGAGACACATACACTAATACTTACAGGGAACATGGGCAATGAAGGGTTAAGTGGCTTGCCCAAGACCACAAGGAGCACCTGTGGAACTAGAAACCCCTGTCCTTCCGGCCCAAGGTTGCTGTCCTCTTGAGATTTAAGACTAATAAGAGAAAATATTTTTTCACTCAACATGTAATCAAACTCTGGAATTCATTACCGGATAATGTAGTAGAAGCTGTTAGTCTAGCTGGGTTTAAAAAGGTTTGGATAAGCTCATGGAGGAAAGGTCTATAAACCATTATTAAAGAGAACCCGGGAAATCCACTGCTTGCCCCAATATAAGCATTGTGGGACCTGTGTTTTTTGGGGAACCTGCTAGGTACTTGTGACCTAGATTGCCCACTGTTGGAAACAGGATACTGGGCTTGATAGACCTTGGTCTGACCCAGTATGGCATATCTTATGTTCTTATATTGTTGAACAAGTCACTTTACCCTCCATTGCCTTAAAAGAAAGGGCCTGGCAATCTACTTCCTGGCATATCTTGCCAAGAAAACCAGGGCTTGCTGGGTCGCCAGGAGTCAGCATTGACTTTACAGCACTTAAAAAAAAATGTTTATCCCACCAATTAAAAAACAAAAACAGAGAATAGAGGATCCATCGCCTGACCAAGTAAACTGTACATAAGGGAATAAAAGCTCAATTTCTCTTAAATCTTAGAAAATAAAGGAAGTTTCCAGATTGATTAAAGAAGGATTCATTAATTAAAAAATCTGTCTAATTTGTGCTGGCTTTTTTTTTAAAATTATTTATTTATGAAATTTACACAGTTGATGCAGCTGTTACCGTACTTACAAGGCTCTGCCAAGAAATATGGAAGACAACATCATGGCCAACTGACTGGAAAAGATCTGTGTTTATACCAATACTAAAGAAAGGTGATCCAACTGACTGTGGAAATTATCGCACAATCGCTCTGATCCCACATGCCAGCAAGATTCTACTGAAGATTATTCAAAAGAGACTACAGCCATACCTAGAACAAGAACTACCTGAAGTGCAAGCAGGGTTCAGGAAAGGGCGAGGAACGAGAGACATCATTGCGGATGTGAGATGGATCCTTGAAAAGACTAAAGAATACCAAAAGGATATCTATTTGTGCTTTATCGACTATAGCAAGGCTTTTGACTGTGTAAACCATGAGAAACTCTGGGCCACATTAAGAAGCATGGGTATACCAGAACACCTGATCGTTCTCTTGCGTAATCTGTACATTGATCAAGAAGCAACAGTTCGAACGGAACAAGGAGAAACAGAATGGTTTAAAATAAGCAAAGGTGTAAGACAAGGCTGCATACTTTCCCCCTACCTGTTTAATTTATATGCAGAACAAATCATCAGAGAAGCAGGACTGTATGAAGACAACAGAGGTGTGAAGATTGGTGGAAGACTCATCAACAACCTTCGCTATGCTGATGATACCACATTACTGGCTGAAAGCGAAGATGATCTGAAACATTTGCTTCTCACAATCAAAGAACATAGTCTCAAAATGGGCCTGCACCTTAATGTAAAGAAGACAAAGATCATGACAACTGGCATTATCAACAGGTTCATCGTTGAAGGAGAAGAAATTGAAATTGTGAACAACTTTAACCTACTTGGATCAACTATCAATAAAGAAGCAACAAGCAGTCAAGAAATCAGACGACGCATTGCTCTTGGCAGAATGGCTATGAAAGACCTAGATAAGATTCTCAAGAGCAGAGATGTGTCTCTCCATACAAAGATTCGACTTGTTCAAGCCATGGTATTTTCAATAACATCATATGGATGTGAAAGCTGGACAGTGAAAAAGACAGACAGGAAGAAAATTGATGCCTTTGAATTATGGTGCTGGCGGCGAATACTGTGTATACCATGGACTGCCCGAAGAACAAACCAGTCGGTACTAGAGGAGATCAAACCTAAGCTTTCTTTAGAAGCTCAGATGACAAGACTTCGGCTTTCATACTTCGGACACATCATGCGAAGAGAGAGATCATTAGAGAAAGACATCATGCTTGGCAAGATAGAAGGTCAACGCAAAAGAGGAAGGCCAGCAATGAGATGGATCGCTACAATAACAGCAGCTACGGGTACCAGTCTGTCGTCAATGAGCCGCCTGACTGAGGACCGAACACAATTTAGGATAGCTATCCAGAGGGTCGCCATGAGCCGACTCCGACTCGACGGCACTTAACAACAACAACACAGTTATACAGTAGTACTTACAGTATACAGAAAAGCAAGAAAAAAAAATACAAAGGAAAACGAGACCAATAAGAAATCCAAAATGCTTTAGTCCACGTTTCGGAGAAACATTTGAAAAATACAAAGGAAAAAAAAAATTTCAAAATAAACAAAGCCAGAGAAAATACTAAGAAATCCCTGGCCAACTATACTGTCTGAAAAGTTACTTCTCACACCCCCACGAAATACAAACAAGAAAGCTTATATTACACATCACTGTGCCTTTTCCCTCCCAAGGATCCAAAGTTCTAAATCTAAAGATACTGTAAAGACAAATTTATCATATCCCATAGTAACACAACATTTACATGGGTACTTTAGAAAGAAAGTTGCCCCAAGAGCAAGAACTCTAGACTTAAGCGCAAGAAAAGCTTTCCTACGTACTGGAGTCGAACGTGATACATCTGGAAAAATAGAAACACAATCCCCACAAAATTTAGCTGCTTTCTTCTTAAAATAGGTCTTGAAAATGGCAACCTTGTCTTCCTCAGAGGCCAAGGTTACTAATAAAGTTGCACAAGAAGAAATTTTGTCCTGTGTATCCTCAAGAAAAGCAGTTAGATCAAATTTAGCAGAAACCAAAGGAACTTCACCCTCTTCCTCCACTGGCAGACGATGTCTTAAAAGACAAATAATAACATTTAAGAATTACAATAGATTCAGCCTGTGGTAGAAGAAGGGTGTCCCTAAGATATTTCCGAAAAAGAATCATAGGGGATAACATAGGACAAACAGGACAATTAAGCAGACGCAAATTTTTAGAATGTAATTGATTTTCTAGGTTCTCAAGTTTCTGATGGACTATACTACTACTTCGAGTGAACAGATTGAAATTCTGCAAAGGATTTAACCTGAGTATCCATGTTGGAAACCACAGAACTCAAGGCATCAACTTGAGAACCTAGAACTTGTAATTTTGCAACCGTATCCTTAGTAAATTGACACAATAAAGGAACTGTTTCAGTGAGAACTTGTTCAGTACGAGATACCACTTTCCAGACATCTAAAAGAGAGATAGTTGAATCCTTAGGGTCCTAAGGAGGAGAAGAAAACTCCTTCCATGACACCACTTTAGGACGCGCACAGTCCAGTTGCACATTCAGGGAACCTTGGGGTTCAAAAGACACTTCTAGAAAACCTGGGGGAAGAGGAGGAGTATGCTCAATTGAGCTCAAACTTGCTCCCTCGGATACAGGCTTAGAAGGCACAGTACCTGGACCCATAGACCGCGGGGTGGAGATCACATGCTTGTCCAAGGCTCCCGCCTGAACCACCTCCACCGGAGCCGCCGCCTTCCGTTTATCGCCAGACATTTTACTTCCCCAGCGCCCTGGCTCCTTCCGGGCTCCTAAGGGGCTCACAAGGGGCCAAACATGCCCCTTCAAACGCGCCCCTTAAAATCACGCCCCAACAGTGCGCCGACGGCAGAGCGCCGTAGAGCTGCAACGCTCTCTTATCCGGGCCAGAGGATGACGTCAGCTGGGCTGCTCCACCCACACCGGAAGATCGTACCACCGGCACCCTCAGCCTCCTCAGGAATCAGACAGCAAGATGAAACAAACGCTCCCAAAGACACAGCTCTGCAGCGCTCTCTTATCCGGGCCAGAGGATGACGTCAGCTGGGCTGCTCCACCCACACCGGAAGATCGTACCACCGGCACCCTCAGCCTCCTCAGGAATCAGACAGCAAGATGAAACAAACGCTCCTCATTTGTGCTGGCTTTTATTGATATAAGAAGGGGATATTATTCTGATCTCTCTGGAAGATCGCACAGAGCTGCCAAGTTACCCGGATCCAGGAGGGAGATTTTGGACCAGTTCCGGATTTCTAACATTCCCCCATGCTAATGAATTATGGAACCTGCAGTAGTGATTCCAATGGATTGAATTAAGGACCTTAAATACCTTTCTGGCCAAAACATCTCCCTCCTGGAAATGGGTGACTTGGCAGATCTGGGGGGGACTGGTGGTGTGTAGGACCCTTGTGTGACGCAAGGACCTGGCTGTCATGGGGTTAAGCTCTGAGAGGGGATTGTGCTGTCCTAGTAAATAGTGAAAAGCAAACGAATGCAATCCTGATTAATCATTACACAGGGGAAAAAAGGTGAGGGGTCCACAGAAGAGCAGCAAGCCTGAGAGAAATCGTCTCATACAGCAGCCAGGTAAAGACTGTGACAGCAAGGCAAGTGCCCTCAGCATGCTTAAGAGCACCTTGTCTTTCGCTTTATACCTCTATGGTCTCTTCATGGACCTGCTCACTATATGCGAGGAACCAGGAAAGCTGTCTGCTGGCGGAATCAATAAACAGGAGGTACGTAGACCTCTTAGCTTCCTCTCGCAGGAAACAATGGTGGAATTGGAATCTGGGTCTACGAGTATCACAGCTCTTCTTGTTCTTAGTGCTAAGCTGTCAGACAATGGGAGGAATGGGATCGGAACTGGGGTCTGCAAGAGTTGGGACTAAAGTGGTGGTACAGTGAGAGTTAGTAGCAGAGGAGCATTGGAGTCTGGGCGTGAGGGGTTCTTTTCCTTTTATCCAAAAACTAAAATATATGTTTACAAGTTTGGAGAAGAAATAGCATGTCAGGAAATATGCCTGAAAGAAAAGCTATGCAGACACCATGAAGACTTGCAGGGGGCACCAGAATGACCTTGAACAGGCTAGAACGTCAATACTGGTCACTCCCGTAAGAGGCCAGGATAAACATAGGAATCCAGCCAGGCAAATACCTTTCGCTGCAGCCAAAATCAATGTGTGTGTGTGGCATTCGAGACTGCCCTTCTCTCCAGGGAAGAGCTTCCCAATCCAGCTCCTCTAATGGTCTCACAGTTCCCTTCCCAGTATTTCGGGTCATGGTACTTCATAGCCGCAGCGGCTGCAGGGGCAGAAGACCCATCGCTGGAGACATTCGCCAATGTTGATAACACAAACTTCAGTATTCAGGAATTGGAGCCAAATAGACTACTCCTGACAGCACGAATCAGAAGGTAAGTACCCCAGGGAGTAGCCATGATGGAGGGATTAGGCCCCTCTGTCAAAGATTGTAAACACCCCCTTGACAGGGAGACAGGCGTGGCTTGATGTGGAGAATTTAGAATGAATTACAGGGGTCACATTTTGGTGGGTTACTCTGCAGGCTGGAGTCAGGGCTGGGACTGGAAGCAGAGTGCTTTCCTGGTGGAGGTGGCCCAGGGAATGTTACAATGAGAGTCTAAAAAGAAAATCTGTCTGCCCTTCTCTCCTCCACCCACCTTTCTATACCCCTCTCATGCCTATCTCTCGCCCCCTTTCTGTATATACCTCCATCTCTTTCTACAATTGGTCCTCTTCCCACCATTTACCTGTCTCCCCTCTTTCATTGCCTCTCTCTCAAACAGAGCCAATGGTTCCTGTATACCCCGCAAATGGGTTTACCTAGTTACAGAAGGCAGCACAGACTTGGAAACTGAAGGTATGTTGTCATACCCCTCGAATTCTTGGGAAATGTGAGTGCCAAGTCTAATACCGGGCAAGGGTCTCTGGAATCCCACAGATCTTTATCTAGGAAGCGTCTGCTGTAAGGATGCAAAACATCTACCCTTCCGTTTAGGAAGAACACTGTCCCGTCAATCACTGGCGCTAGGGGCTGAGGCATCATTAGGGGCGCCATGGTCGGCAGGAGAAACAGACATGTTTTAAGGTGGCTTATAGAGTTCCAGCTCCTCACTCACTGCTCCCCCTTTCAGGTCGTGCAGACAGAAAAACAGAGCTGTTTTCTTGTGCCTGCCCCAACTGTATCATCCTGCAAGAGACAGACCTTAAAGTTAAGAGACTGCTCCTTTACTGTGAGTATAATCTCCAGCTATTCACCATTGTGTTTAAATCTTGACATATTCCTGTAGCTGGATCTGCAGTCATACATTTGTTTGCTTCTCTCATAGCTCGAGCACCACAACTGGCCAAGGCATGTGTGGACGATTTTAAGAAGAAAGCCAAATGTTCCAAACTAAAAGAAATCCTGCTACTCCCTCAGACTCAGGGCAAGTAATTTATCTATCACATTTCATAAACCACTTGTAACCAGTAAGGTCAATCAGTCCTTACAGCACTTCACATGCTTGCCTGAAATTCTCAACCATGTTCCAAAAGAAGGCTCCATTTGAGTTCATTCTGTTTAACCTTTCTTGATGCCTGCAATCCCATTCTGCCACCATCTCTTCCGAGGTGACAGCCTAGCGCTGAGCTGGGTCACCTGCATGCTCAGTCTTCGATCCCATCACCATCATCAACTTTTTCTGCATGACAGCTCAGTGCCAAGAGCACAGAGCTATGGCATCTGGAGACCCACTGCTACCACTACACCAACTCTCACTTTCTTACATCCCCATACCAAGCAGACCAGCCTCCAATCCCATCTGTACCACCAACGTTCAGTTTAATAGCCTAGTGCAGAGAATGGGGCAACACCGGCAGACCAGAGTTCCAGCCTTATCCTGAATAAGCCACTTGCCCTTCCTGTGTTCTGCTCCCTTCAATCATCAGGTCGCCAATGTAAATTCCCCCCCCTTCCCTCCCCACAAAGGGAAGGTTTCATAAATTACTTTTCACGGCTACAAAACTTTGTTAACAACCACTTCTCCATTACTGACATCTGGAAACACTGGTCTATGCTCCTCTTTCAGAATATTGTGAATTCCAGGGAAACGAAGACTTGCAAGCCAGGTGAGTGATCCCCGTGCACATTTTCCTCTTCAGATTCTCCTTGGTGGCCTCTTTCCTGTTACCCCTTCTCCCAGGATTCCAGTTCCCCACCCTCGGCTGTTCTGAACCTCCCTAACCAGCCCTCTTTGTCGTTCTCTCTGTCCTACTGCAGCTGGTGAGGATCCTTCTCTCAAGGCAAGCCTAGTACAGGAGAGATCAGAGATTCAGCGAGGAGTATCCCCCCACCTGGAGAGGAGGAATAGCAAGAATGAAATGCCAGTGCCTGTAGCTACTGCCTCCATGAACATATTTAATAAATTTTTTTTGCATCTGCTCCATGTGACTCAGATATTTGTGAAAACATATATGCAAAATATAAAATAAAATGCTAAGAAGCTGCATTATACAGTAGTTCTACAGCCACAGAGTGATCAAAGCCCTAAAATTCTCTCATGGAGCAAGGGCGCCATGTGGTGGCTACTTTTCAGAATGCAACTGTCTTCTGCACATAGATTCACTATCGTTCTACTCTGTCTACCCCAAAACATTTATGTGTGAGAGTATAGATTCACTATCGTTCTACTCTGTCTACCCCAAAACATTTATGTGTGAGAGTATGACTCCTTCCCCAACTTACATTTCCTTATCGTCCCTCCAGTTTAGTCAACACTTCTGGGTTGTGTAACTCCTCCTGCAGCTTGGAGACTGGGCATGTCAAAAATCGTGACATCACTGGATGTAGTCTGCTGGCATCTCCCATCAACCCCAGTGTGTCCAGTCTCCATGCAGCAGGAGGACGTAGTGAGCCTTAGTGCTGGGCTAACTAGAGGAACACATAAGGAGCTTTTAGGGTAGCATAGGCTGTTTTGGTTTGATTTTGGGAATGCTTTAATATTTCTTTGATTTGGAAGCTGTAGCTTTTTAAAAAAAAAAAAAAAAAAAAGGAAGCTTTTTCTTCCTTGTGCCGGGTCCTGATTCGCCTGCTTGTGTGTCTCTATCTATTGTTTCAGGTCTTACCTGGCTCAGATCTCTCTCCCTGGAGGATACGGGGGAGAGCCCTGTGGCAAAGGATCAGCAGTGGATATCCGGTGTTCCGGGGCAACCGCGATCCTGTCAGTTTATATCCGCAGTTAGTGGGGAGCTCGACCGCGGCTGATAGCTCGCTTCTCAGCTGAGCGCGGCCACGCGGTTTTGAGCTCTGCGGCAGAAAAATCGCTCCAACAGACTCTGCAGGTACTATGTGGGGGAACAGTTCGGCGGAGCTGTCAGGGGCCGTAGGCCGCAGAAATGCGAGTCCTTTTGCGGTGGTTTTGGCACCTTTTTATTGCTTTCTTCAGCGGCTGCCATTTTAGCGGTGTGGGACCACGTGGCGAGCCGCGCAGCCCGGGATCACACGGGGTGGCAGTTTTGGCCAGATTTGTTGTTTTTCTCTTCCTCGTGATTCCTGTCCGCTAGTGGTGGGGATCGATAGGAGCCCAGGGGGGTTCTTTGGGGGGGGGGGAGATTTATTTCTTTGATTTGTGTCTTCTGCACTTCTGCATCTGCCTAGTGTGGGTCCCTGAGTTGATCCTCCAAGTCCTAGAAGCTTGGAAGTTTTGATCTAACCCTCCGGCTGAGGGGAGGGTCTTCCTAATCATTTATATAATATAATATATCTAAAAAAAACAAAAACAAACCCAAAGTTGTTCATTTTGGGGGTTTTCCACTTGAGAGGAGTAACCAGGGGCAAGACAGATGGCTTCTCGGCCGCTGTGTGTTGTCTGTGGGACCCGCAGGGGCGCTATAGCGGAGTCGGGTATTTGCCGCGGCTGTTCATCAGCGTCTGCTAGCGTAGAGCAGCAGCTAGAGCTTAAGGCAGGGCAGAACCTGCCAGATGGGCCTGTGGAACCAGAAGGAGACGTCCTGCTGGCCAAACCGCTGGGTGCCGATACAAAGGCCCAGGTGGGGCCTTCGGGGCTGTCTCCGGCTTCAGAATCGGGCTCTCAGTTTGGCGATCTCTGTCCGGATGTCGTCCTAATGATGCATCAGGCTTTTAGTTTACATCGACAGGGAAAGCTGCCGGAGTCCTTGCCATTGCCGGCGGTGCTACAGCAGCCAGGGCGGCCATCGGCAGCTGGTGGATCTGCCAAGACACCCAAAAGGGCCAGGCCACGAGATCTCTCGCCCTCGGAGGGGGATTGGCAGGAAGCAGACGAAAATGCAGTGGATCTGGAAGCCGGTTTGGAGGAGCTGGAAGAAGGAGAGATTCCAAAGCCGGAGGATCAAGCAAAGATTATTTGAGTCTTCCAAAGGGACGAGCTGACGCCGCTTATCACGGAATCCCTTCAAACGCTAAAGCTGGCTACTGAACAGCTGGTGGAGGAGGATAATGGGGAAGACCCGATCATCCAGGCGGTGAGACAAACTCAGATGGTGTTTCCCATTCACAGGGTAGTGGACGGGATGATTCAGGGCGAATGGGATCAGCCGGAAGCAGGCCTCAGAGGGGCTCGGATTATGAATAGGTTGTATCCTCTGGCAGATAAGGACAAGGACAGGTTTTGTTCTCCGCGGGTTGATGCGGCAGTGTCGGCTGTAACCAAGAAGACCACTATTCCAGTGGAAGGTAGTGCTGCCTTGAAAGATGCGCAGGATAGAAAGATGGATAGTCTGCTGAAGCAATCCTTTGAAGCCAACGGCTTGTCATTGCAAGCTTCCATCTGTGGGGCTTGGGTGGCAAGAGCGTGTCTCCGCTGGTCGCAAGGGTTATGTCATTTCAGCTGGAGCAAGAGGGGCTACATGAGTTAGACCGTCTGGAGTCTGGCTCAGCGTATTTGGCAGATGTGCATTATGATTTGATCAGGGTGCTAGCCAATAGCATGGCATCGTTAGTGGCCGCCCGGAGGTCTTTGTGGTTAAGGAACTGGGCAGCAGACGGTTCATCTAAGGCCCGGCTCAGTAAACTCCCATTCAAAGGACGGCGGCTGTTCGGGGAGGATCTCGATAAACTGGTTAAGGATCTAGGGGAATCTAAGGGGGGTAGACTCCCGGAGGATAAGCCTAAGCAGGGGAAGTCCCTGTCAGCCTTTAGGGGCTCCTTCAGAGATTTTTGAAGGTTTCGGTCTTCCCGCTTGGGTGGTTTTCAGAGAGGACGCTTTGCCCCTAGGGCCCAGGGGTTTCGCAGAGCAGGTAGAGGTTTTGCTGTGACGTCCTCAGCTACCGCTCGAAGGCCGCAATGAAGCGAGGGGGACCCCGGTGGGAAACGATTCGATAGGCGGGTGACTTTGGAACTTTTTCTTTCTGCCTGGGTCCAAATAACTTCCGACCAGTGAGTCTTGGAAATAATCCGAGAGGGTTATGCTCTGGAATTCGCAAGGCCCATTCGCGATTAGTTTGTGATGTCTCCTTGCAAAGGTCAGCAAAACGTTCTGGCAGTGCGAAGTACCTTAGATCGACTCTTGAAAATAGGAGCAGTTGTTCTGGTTCCCAAGGAAGATTACGGCAGGGGTCGATACTCAATTTATTTCATGGTGCCAAAGAAGGACGGGTCCCTGCGCCCAATCTTGGATCGAAAGGGAGTGAACTGCTGTCTGAGTACCACATTTCAGAATGGAAACATTGCGATCCATCATTGTGGCCGTGCGGCAGGGGGAGTTTTTGACACCCCTCGACCTTACAGAAGCGTATTTGCATATTCCAATCAGAGCGGGACATCAAAAATTCCTGAGATTCGCGCTACCATGGGGACACTATCAGTTTCAGTCGTTCCCCTTCGGGCTCACAACGGCGCCGCGGACCTTCACCAAGATCATGGTGGTGGTAGCCGCAGCGTTGTGAAAAGAGGGAATTCTGGTACATCCCTATCTTGACAATTGGTTGATTTGGGCAAAGTCCAGGAACGAGAGCATAACGGTTACAGAAAAGGTGGTGAGATTCTTGGAGGGGCTCGGTTGGGTGGTCAATACGGCGAAATGCCACCTGAGCCCGTCCCAGAATCTCGAATATCTGGGAGTGCGCTTCAACACTCGACGGGGAGCGGTGTATCTCCTGGAGCGTCGCGTGCAAATTCTTCAGCAAGCGGTGCGCCACTTCAGAGCAAATCCGGCACCTACGGCGTGGAGTTACCTCAGGGTGCTGGGGATAATGGCGGCAGCCTTGGAAGCAGTGCTTTGGGCAAGGTTTCATATGCGGCCGCTACAACGGTCGTTACTTCACCGATGGTCTCATCAGACCGATTCATTGAGCAAGCGGCTGCCCTGTCCTCTAGGGGTCAAGCAGGCGCTGAAATGGTGGCTGCGGCCGGGGTCTCTTTCGGCCAGGATGTCTCTGGAACAACCGAAATGGCTGTCATTGTTGACGGACGCGAGTCTTGCGGGATGGGGGGCTCATTGCGGGGAGCTTTTTGCGCAAGGCCGTTGGTCGGTTCAGGAAACCGCTTGGTCGATCAACAGGTTAGTGCTCCGAGCGGTGATGTTAGCGCTGTGCGCCTTCGAAGCAACGGTGAAGGGCGTGCGGTCTGAGTGCTGTCGGACAATTCCGCTACAGTGGCTTACATCAATCGACAGGGCGGTACAGGAAGTACAGCCATGGAAGAGGCGGCGGACGGGCTGCTCACTTGGGTAGAGCAGCACCTGCCGGCAATTTCAGCTGCACACATTGCGGGCAAGAACAATGTGACGGCGGATTTCCTCAACAGGGTTCAAGTGGATGCCGGAGAATGGGAATTGCATCCGGAGGCGTTTGCGCAGTTAGTTTGTCGATGGGGTCCGCCGATCATGGATCTCATGGCGACCTTCCAGTCCGTGAAGGTGAGTTGGTTTTTCAGCAGGCAACGAGAGCGGATGTGAGAAAGGATTGACGCTCTAATGCAGAGTTGGCCAGTTTCGGGTCTTCTCTACAGCTTTCCACCATGGGTGATGATGGGTCGTGTGGTGCAGCGTATAGAGGCTCATCCGGGGAGAGTGTTGCTAGTGGCTCCAGAGTGGCCGAGGCGGCCGTGGTATGCCAATCTCATGCGTCTTCTGGACGGGGAGCCGTGGAGGCTACCTGGGTCGGAGAGTCTGTTGATTCAAGAGCCTCTGAGGATGCCTCAAGTGGATCGATTCTCACTTATGGCCTGGCCATTGAAAGGGCAAGGCTAAGGCGAAAAGGTTACTCGAGAGCAGTTATCTCTACTTAAAGCGAGAAAGACGTCTACGTCGTTGGTGTATGTTCGTATATTTGAGGATTGGTGCTCAAGGAGACAAGTGCGAGCGGTGAAGGTGTCCGTGCCGATTAGTCTTAAGTTTCCTTCAGGAGGGCTTTGATAAGGGGCTGGCAGCCAGTTCCTTGAGAGTTCAGTTGGCAGCACTGGCGTACTATAGAAGCAAGATCCAGGGGGTGGCTCTCGGCGTGCATGTGGATGTTGTGCGTTTTCTGAAGGCAGTCACCAGGTTACGTCCCTCTCGTAGAGTCTTGGTGCCTCCATGGGATCTCAATTTAGTTTTGGGAGCGCTGGTTAAGGCACCCTTCGAGCCATTGCAGCAAGCGTCTAAAGGATTTAACTCTGAAGATGGTGTTTTTGGTGGCTATTTGTTCAGCGAGGCGCGTTTCGGAATTAGACGTTTTCTTGCAGAGAGCCATTTTTGTCATTTTCTCCTGAGAAGGTGGTGCTCCGGCCCGTGCCATCCTTTTTGCCTAAGGTAGTTTCTCCATTTCATTTAAATCAAACAGTATCTCTTCCGGTGCTAGGTTCTCTAAGTGGGGACACAGCTGCCTGGGGGCTCTGCCGCTTAGATGTTAAGTGGGTGCTTAAGCATTATTTAAAGGTGTCAGAAGCCTTCCGCAAATCGGACTGTCTGTTCGTTTTGTTCGGGGGTGCTCATAAGGGCGAAGCGGCTGCGAAAGCACCTATTTCCAGGTGGATTAGGGAAGCGATTGCGTCGGCATATCTCTTGTCAGGTCGACAAGTTCTGTCTGGCTTGCGAGCTCATTCCACCAGAGCGCAGGTGACTTCTTGGGCGAAGCACAGTTTGGTTCCGCCTGTGGAAATTTGTAAGGCAGCTACATGGACGTCCTTGCAATCTTTCAGTAAACATTACCACCTAGATCTTTTCTCAGCAAGGGATGCTGCATTTGGGTGGGTGGTGTTGCAAGCAAGCTGGAGAGGTCCCTCCTAATAAGTACTGCTCTGTTACATCCCAGAAGTGTGGACTAAACTGGATGGACGATAAGGAAATGGAAATTACACTTATCTGGTAATTGATGTTCCTGGAGGAACTCCAGTTTAGTCCTCAATTCCTGCCCGGGATTGTATGATTGTACTGGCAGTCCTATCGGAAGCAGGTTTGGGTAACGGGTAGGTATTTTTATTCTCTTCATATTCTGTATGTTCTTGTGCTTTTGTTCTGTCGCTCTGGTGGGGCGGAAGGAAATCGCACAGGGAAGAAGTACTATCCTTCCAACAGGACGTTCTCTTGTATATAGTTATAATACAGTTATTTGGTTAGAAATTGGCTACTTATTTGTTGCTCTTTAGTGTGCTTTGTCAATAGTTCACTGGGGTTGATGGGAGATGCCAGCAGACTACATCCAGTGATGTCACGATTTTTGACATGCCCAGTCTCCAAGCTGCAGGAGGAGGTACACAACCCGGAAGTGTGGACTAAACTGGAGTTCCTCCAGGAACATCAATTACCAGATAAATGTAATTTCCATATTTTTTTGCTCATCTCCCTACCCTGCCTTTGCTGCATCTCAGAAAGATACTCTACTGCTCCCACCTTCCAGGCCGAGCCAGAGGTTACTGGCTTATTCAGCTGCAGCCAACTCCAGGCCCTCTTGAGACTAAGAGTGATCTGGTTCTGCCTTTTATCCATGGCATTCTGGGATGCAGTGACAGAGGGGCTCGACATGACCTAGAAAAACGAGCTCAGTCTCTTGTGGTGATGTAAAGATTGGTTGGCAGGGCTGCAGGCTTTTGCTTTTCTCAGTGGCGGCCAAGATTTCAGCCTCTCTCATACTGCAATGCTTCACTAGCACTTTATTCCCTTCTCTCTTGCAACCTTACATTCAAATAAGAAATAGATGAGAAGAGACGTAGGCATAGGATCCCAAAAAGCCATCAGGAAAGCCAGGCATGGTTAGCATCTTGGAAGCTGGCCGCAGCAGAAGTTTTGACTAGGACCCATGGATGCAGTCACTGACTGCAAGGCTCACTACATCAGACATAGTTTTAAGCAGAATCCTTGCTTAAAATGGATTTTTACCACTTTCCCTTCATTTCATGGCTACTAGGGTAGTGCATGGCAAAATAAAAGTTCAGTTTGTGCTCATTTTAAATTGATTTTTCCCAATTTTAAGGCAGTTTGCAGATTTATTGGATCAATTTGTTTTTGTTAAAGCATGCTGTGTGCACTCAAGCACTTAAAACAAGCACGCAGTCGAATGTCTGCACATTAACAGGTACATGTGCGCACACAAGCAATTTGTGCACACTTTAAATTTTTAGGACCCTAAACAAAGCGCATGTGAATGTGCACCCCTATTGTCTACAGAAGGGGAGGGGGGTCTTTTAAAAATGAATCCCTATTTGTTAATTCCTCATTACACTGGCACTGAAGGAGAAATACCACACCCAAAGCAATTCTCTCAAAATCTGGTCTTCACCTACCCCTAAACCACCCTCCCCCCAACCCTTTCCCAGAACATATTTTCTCAGTACTCAGTGTGTCGACTCCCAGACTGCAGGAATCCATAAATAAACTCATAAATATTCATTTAAGACTGAGTGTGGCATGCTGTGGAGGAAAGATTCGAAGAGTCACCTCTGGGAAACCTGACGCTCCCCCCTTTGATGTCCGCACACATGGTGCCTAGACGGAAACTGAAAATGACCCAAGCAATGAAATGCTGCAAGGAGGAGCACAAACCCTTCTTAAAGGATGGACAGATTTCAGGGAAGAATCCCGCAAGGGCTGTGTGAGGCAGCAATTACTTGATAAATTGGCACAAACAGAAAATATAATCCATGGTACATTGGAACGGTTCACAGAACGATGCTATTGACATCTGACTGACTCCTTCCTCCACCCACCAGAGGCAGAGATCAGCCCTAGTTTCTAGTGGGTCAAACACACCTAACCTGATTTTCTGACAGCTTTCTCCCCCAGAAATTATAATACCAGGGGGAGGGATGGGCATAAACCTCTCCTGCCACCCCCAAACACACAGTGCCCTTTTAGGTCTCCCCCAACATATCAGGTCAGTCAGCAGCTCTACAAAGAAATAACAAAAACATTTATTTTAAATAATGGTAGTGGTTAGCATGAATGTGGCTGCGGCAAAGTCCATCATGGAGGTGACCTCTGGCTGTGATGCCACTTCCTCTGTGCCAGAGTCAGCCACTGGCTTCCTGTCTGTCAGTCATACTGGACTAGTTTAACCCAGAATACAAGTTTCTGTTTCTTGGGGAGAAAACAAGACTAGAAACCTATGCATGCACTGGGAGTAAGACCAGGATTGGAATTCCTTGACCAACAGACATGGATCTATTCACTAACCCAGCCCAGCAAGACCTCCTTCATCCAGGTAACCAGAGAGACTGGGTCAGCACTCAGTTGTTGTGGACCTACGCATCCTGATGTAATATGAGGTAAACCCAGTTCTCTGTGTTTCTAGAAAGATGCACTATACTGAATCAGTTTTGCTTACACACAGACATTGCTCCGAGGCACTTGGTGGGGGGCATGATAAGATCTAGAGTGGGTAATGGTGACCCTTGCCCATCTAATGGGTGACTGATGGCAGCGGCTGGGCCCCCTCTTCCCTATCCAACGCAGTAACCTCTGTATGAGTGCTGCACAAAGTCCAGTTTCCCAGAGCAATAAACGTGTGTAAGCCACATGGCAAGAAAAGACAAAAGAGAATGGTAAGAACGGTTTCCCCTCGCCCCTTCCACATCACAGTCTACTCCCAGACAGGGCAAGGGTCACCCAACCCCACTCTGGCAAGTTGAGCCACGCCTGGTTTTCACACCCCCACCCTCTGGCACATCTATGGATTCCCTAGTGTTAATTTCTCTGCAGGAATTACAAGTCCAAAGATGCAAGGGGGCAACAGCCCTACAAATTTCACAGTTTCAGCCTTCTTCCCCCCCCCCCTTTCAATCAGGGGGGAAACTCTAGGGTACCAAGGAAAAGCCATCACCCAAAAATACACAGACTATTTCTGTTCTGCCCTGGGGCATTCTGCGACCTGTGGTCTCAAAGCAGAATTAGAAACCTTCAGCATGGAACGACTGACATATGCCAGAATGCATTGGGACTATGGGGAAAGAGGCGCTTAGGACCCACCGGTGTGCTCAGGAACAACTCCAGACAGAATCCAGGCCTGGTATGGGCCCCGCTTTTAGCCAGATTTTGGGTTCTTCCCCAGGTGCTTCTCTGGGCTTCTAATTTCATTTTGGGTTTTTTTGCTTTACTTAAAGCCTAAAGAAATATAAAGGTCCCAGAATACCCTGGGATGGGGCAAACCCCCTCCACAAAACCAATACCCTCCCACCCCGGTCGGAGCCCGTTTAACCCTTCCTGTGTTGTAGGATGTGTTTTATAAATCAGATTTACAAGGTGCGATCAAAAGGTATAGTGACTTTGCAATAACACAAAAAGTATAATACTGACAGTTATTGCACTCAGTTCCCTTCCAATAAAACACACTTCCTTCAGCGTTCCTGCCACTGCTGGAAACAATTTTGAAATGCCTCTTTCATTATGCTGTGAAGCTGCTGTGTCGAGTTATGCTTAATGGTCTCTGTCGTCAAATCTCCTTCCTTTCAGTAGTAATTTCAGTTTTGGAAAAAAGAAAGTCACAGGATGTGAGGTCAGTTGAGTACAGAGACTGACAGACTTGCTCAATTTGGTGTCGGGCCAAGAACTGCTGGACAAAAATGTGATGCGTGAGCTGGGGTGTTATCGTGAGGAAGCAACCATTCATCATTCCTGTGCAGCTCTGGCCTTTTACGTCGAACTGCATCTCTCAAACCAGTCAGAACTTGGCTGTAGTACTCCTTATTGATGGTTTTGCCTTTTGGAGCATACTCATGATGAACAATCCCTGGTAATCAAAGAAAACTGTGAGCATGACCTTGACAAGCCTGTCAGGTGAGGCGCATTCTTGGATCTGGAGAGTTTGGAGTTTTCCATTGTAAGGACTGAGCCTTAGTTTCCGGGTCATAACCATAAACTCATGATTCATCACCAGTAATAATCTTTTTGATGAAATCTGACTCATTTTCAATGCATTCCAACACCCTAGCTGCACACAGTCAATCTTCTTTTTGGTCAGGGGACAGGAATTTCACAAAAACTTTGCAGACACACATCTCATTCCCAAATCGACAGAATGGGCTGTACTGACCCAAAACTGATGTCCATGTCCTCAGCAAGCTCCCTGATAGTAAATTGATGATTTGGAGCGTATTGCAGCACACACTGCTTCAACTTTGTCTTCATTCCTGCTTGTGGATGGCCTTCCAAAACGTTCGTCACTGTCAACACTTTGGCGGCCCTCTTGGAAATGTTTGTACCAGTCAAACTCGAGCACGACTCTTGCGTTCATCGCTATACACTTGCTGTAACTTATAAGTCTCTTTGCACGAATCTCCAATTTTTTGACAGAATTTAATGCAAATTCGCTGTTCAATTTTTTTCACTCATCATAAATCAGACGAACTGCTTTTCCATGCTGCCAAACGTGATTAAAAAAAGTACAGGTCTGCTGCAGCCATGCTACACTCTGCACATGCAGATCACATAGCTAGGTCACTGCATGCTTAAGAGCATCATGGCGCGATGTACTGTTATATAGCTACAGAGGTCTCGCCACTTTTTAATCACACCTCGTAGAAACCTCCTAAAGTGCGGAGGGAAAATTAAACCAGATCAGGATGCTCCCCGTCCCACACCAAGGCACAAATACATTTCCAACAAAGTAGCCACCCCCACACCCCAACCCAACCCAACCCAAGTTTAAAAAAGCAAAACAAAACACAGATGTTCCCCCATTGCCTCCCAGGGAAAAATGTAAAATAATGTCCAGCCAAATGAGGCTGGATCTCAGGATGAAAGCTGGAGGCAACAAGGGGGTGAGAGGAATGAAAAATCGGTCAATAGTCTGTAAATGGAAACCAGATACCGGCAATCGGGTTCTTCTGATACAGTCCCAGTACCAAAATTAGGATGAAATCAGTCCGTAATATGCATCGCAGTCCTGGTACTAGGGGAAATCAAACTGTTGCTTTAGTCCCAATGCGGTTGGGAGAAAGATCAGTCTTATAGTCTGTGACTGCAGTTGCAAAAGCGCTTCAGAGTTTGTGACTGCAGCCCCGGTGCAGGCGTGGCAGTCCTGGGACCATGGTTGGGGGAGGATTGGTCCCTAGTCTATGGCAGCAGTGCCAGTGTTAGGCAGTGTCATCATGGCTTCTCTTCCTCCCCCCCAGATGGAGTTTCGGGTGCCAGCGCAAACTCCCCATCGTCCTCATCTTTGTCCTCCTCCTGGAGTTCCTCGCCTATTCTCCGACCCCTGCTCCGCACGCTGACTGCAAGCACCAGCGCCTGTAGCAGCCCATACAGACAAGCAAAGTGTAGCAGGTAGGAGTGGAGGAGACAGAGCAGCAGGTGTAGTCCTCCCGCCGTCACCAGGAAGGCAGCCAGGCCATGCAACCAGAGCCTCAGCGGGCCCCGCAGGCCAGCGATGTCCAAGCCCAGGCGGAACAGGGGAGAGCAGAGACCCAGAAGGCTGGTCACACAGAGGTCAAAAAGGTGGCGGCTTAGGTTGAAGCAGATCTGCAGCTCCTCCAATGGTGACTGCTCCTCATGGCCCGGCGGGGCTATGGCAGTATCTCTCTGCCAGGGGAGGGAGCGTAGAAGACGGCTGGCAGAGGTTCCCCCATCCTTTCGCTCATCTTCTTCTTTCTTGGGGGATCTCTCTTCTTCATCTTCCTCCTTCTTGGGGGGTCTTTCCCCCCCATTCTCCTCCGGCTGTGGCCTACTCCACCACCAGCGCCCCGGGATCCGGCGCAGATATTGCGGCAGAGTCCAGTTCCAGGCAGCCTTCAGAAGCATCAACCCTCTGGCTGGGGAAGGAGTTAAAACCTCTCCTCCTCCAACTTCCAATCTACAAAACCAAATAGAAAAAAAAATAAATTAGTACAACAGAAACAGGGGGTGGAAAGTGTGAATTAAGGTTCCTGATTCGGCTCCATCTCTGATCTCTGTGGAGTGTCTTGCAAACTAGCACCGGAAGAACGTCAGAAACCAAATTTCAATGGAAACAAAACAAAACAGTTAATAGTTACCGATTCTGAAGATCTTTGCACTCCCCGCTCCAAATTGATCTGGGTGGGGGCTGCTAGGGCTCTTGCGTTGCTTCTGCTCCTCCTCACAGAGTCCGGGGATGTTTGGAGCTCCCAGATATCCAACCACAAGAAAGGACGGAAAAAGCTTGTGGGGGCGAGAATCCAAATTGTTTCCAGGGGCGTACACACGTGCTTCTGCTCCAGATCAGCAATTTCCGCATCGAAATCCGTTTCTACTCCAAGTTCGATTCTCAGGCAGCTTCTCCCCGGCTCTGGATCCGTCGCCTCTCCCGCCGGTTGCTCTTTTTCCCTCCCGGAGGCTCGGGGAGGGCAGGACGTCACCCCGGAAACAGCTGGGAGAAGCCCAACCCTGCGGAGAGAAAGACAAAATGCGGAGCGGCCAGCTCGGAGCGAGTCCGAATCCAGAGCTTTCTAGTGCAATCGGAGCAGGTTCAATGGATGAATGCTGTGGTTCCTTAACCCTTTCAGACTGTATGTCCACTGTCATGGACGTCATGTTATTCATTGAATTCATGGTGTCTGTGAAAAAAGTCAGGTCTGTAAGGGTTAACGTTGCTGGCTGGAGCCGAGCTATGCAGGAAGAGGAGGGCAGAAGCCTGAGGAGGAGGAGGGGGAGGGGGGGAGGTTCCAAAAGCTTCACATCCTCCTGTGTGTGTCTCTCCCTCGCTTAACGTGCATGCTTTATTCAAAAATGGTAAGCACGGCTAGTGATCCCCCCTCCCAGCGCAATCCAGGGCTAGGGTTCTCCCCTCCCTTTCACGTCTTGGCTCCACACACAGACTGAGGAGGAGAGCAGTAGCAACCCTTTCCCATCGAGCCGGGGTTCTTCCTCTTCCTCCTACTACTTATTTATATGGGGCTACAAGGCGGCACTGTACATAGACCAGCTACATGTACTGGCACCAGCCCAAAAATAGCATGCCCAGAGCCTGCTCACTCAGGCCAGAGGCTCCACTCCCCCAACTTTGGCTCTTTGCTCCCAGAGGTTTGTAGCCTCAGGAACCTCCGGGGACAAGTGAAGTCAAAATCAAAGCACAAACATTTTTAGACACGAGAGCCTGCTCACTGCCCTTCAGGTAAGTTCCCTAAGCACAGGCCTCTGGAGAGAGGTGGGATTAAGTACCTCATGGGGAGCTTCTGTATCACTAATTAAAGATTTATTTGGCTCAGCAAGGAATATTGAACTTTATTTTATTTATTTATACAATTTTTCTGTACCGCCACTTCCAGAGATCAGTAGCAGTTTACATGTAACAAAAGTTAATAATAGAGAAGCTATTATTTTACAGCGAACAATTTTACAGAGAACAATTTTAGAACAGAGTTAACATAGTGTGGTAGCCCCCAGAAATTAGCCAGGCCTCTGGTATGCCTCATTCATAGAAATGTCTCTATAACAGTATTGAATTACCCACCCCCACTTGAGACTAGTGCTGGAGAGAAAAGATTTGCTTTTAAAAGCAGCTTGTGAACAATTCTGCTCTCCCCCCCACCCCTTCCCTATCCTGTTTGCTCAAGAGTGCCAAACCTTCCTTGAACTCTAATTACTCAGGCTTTCTTGGAGCCTGGAAGAGAATTTACTCAGCAGATGCAGGAATGTCTTAACGAGGGAGAAGGGGGGCTGGAGTGGAAAAAGAATAGCCAATAGAAGGGTCACTGCTTTAGTAGCCAATAGAGAATTTACTTTGATTTAATGATGAAAATGGATATGTGAGAATGTATATTAGCAAGCTCCGAGCGCACCTCGGGGCTCAGCCTTTGTTTCTGGATTTGTTCCAGCTGAGACTGTGTGACACATTAAAACTGGATTTGAATTCTGCAAACTGACTCTTGGTATAATTCTTTGAATACAATCAGCCACAACATTTTGGTGCATTGGCCTGATGCATGGGGGAGATGGTATTCAAGTGAATATACTACAGTTTTTGCCTCCAGGTCTAGCCTGACTGGAGCCACGCTCTGAGTGATCGCAAAGGAACACCCAGGCGCCGCCAGTCATCTTGCATCGGAGGGATTCCTTCTCGCCTCGACAGACTGCTGGTTCCAGCCGGCCTACACTTCTGAACCTGAGGGGAGTCCAGAATTCAACCATGACCTGTTTCTGGTACCAGATCTGGTGAGTAGAATTCTTCTTCTATTCAGTCAGCCTGTCAGTCAGTAGGGATTCTGGAATAAGCGCTTGAGAGTCTGATCAACTCTCGTGGTGGTCCTAGTAAGTCTTGGAAGACTTAAAAGGTATAAGCAGAGACTGAAAATACCTACCCCTCAGTCAGTCAGTCAGTCAGGTTTTTTGGGAATGTTGGGATTTTTTATTCTGTCTTGAATGTCTGCTTGTGTGAATGAGAGGCCTTGAAAAAAACAGACCAAGCGAGTGCGGGCTCCTGAGTAGCGCAGTTCCTGACCGGGCAACCACGTTCAGGTCGCAAAAAGGAGGAAGCGTTTGGTGTTCTCTGTTCTTACTGTTTGTTTTTTTTGTCTCTGATTTTTGTTATCTGTTGAAACCGCAAGTTTCCCTTCTGGTATGATGTAAGATTATTCTGTTGCGTAATTTGTGACAGTTTACCTATTAAGAAAAGAAGAAAGAAGACGCAGAACACCTATGCCGAGTCACTTTAAATCACGAAAATGTCTCACTGATTTCAGGTTTTGTTTCAACACAGCGTGAACGAGCAGGGAGAGAGAAGGGGGGTGGAATGATTGCTATCTACCCACTCTCTCCTGGGGCATCCCTGTGCTTGCTTCTTTTCATCTCCGTTGTGATTGTACTGCTTATTCACTTCTTTCATCCTGATGGAGAATTTGCTTTCTTTCTACGAGTTTATAATCAAACCCTGTCTTGAACTGAACTCTTATTTGAACATTTGGGGCTTGGCCTGGAGAGGGTTAAGTTCTTATTAACCCCTTTCGATCTCCTCAACTGTTTTTTGTTATACCTCAGCCCTGCCCGTAGTTCTAAGTCGATAGAAAAATTAAGGAAACTGCTTTTGTTTTTCCTTTAACCTTTAAAGTAGAGGTTAAGAACCTTGAAGGACAATGTGGCATTCTGAGTTGGTCGTTACCAGATTGCAACCTGAGAATGATTTAAATCCTGATTGAATAAGACGTTAATTGTGTTTGGATTTTATCTTTGATATATATTTGGTTCTCACTGTGTGAGCTATTGAAAACTAAAAAACAAATTTTTAAACTAAGGAGGGGATATATTGTGCACCTCATGGAGGACATAATTATCGTTCATAAATTACAGAAACAACAAAACTGAGCTGCAACTATGTATATTTAGGATTTAACATTCTCAAACAACGTTTCGTTTTATTTTAACCCTTAGGGGCATGTTTACTAAAACCCCGGTAAAGTGCGGGCCCCGGTAGTGTGCGGGTGCCATATAAGGAGTGGGTGTTCCATCCTGAAAAAGAAAAGCCGGAATTTACATATGCGCTAAGGTGCGCGGCACCCATGTGCTCCCCGCACCTTAGCGCATGAGATAGCTGCGCGGGAGGCATAAGCGGCGCGCTGAAGTGCAAGAAAAAGAGCAGAGCCACAGCACAATGGTTAAGACACTGACCAATGGTGCAGGGATCAGGGGTTCAATCCCCCACAGTGCCCAATGGAGACAGCTGGCTGAGGCATTATTTTAGGAGGCATTGAAATGATGGGCGGCATAAGGCGGCGCGGTAATGTTTTTGGAGGCATTTTAATACTGGGAGGCATAAGGCGGCGCGCTGATGTGCAAGCAGAAGAGCAGAGCCACAGCACAATGGTTAAGACACTGACCAGTGGTGCAGGGATCAGGGGTTCAATCCCCCAAAGTGCCCAATGAACAAGGCTGGCTGAGGCATAACATATTATGGGGAAGATTGCTTTAGGAGGCATTTTATTCATATTTTAATTATCACTACTAGCAAACGCACTCTCAAAGCGTGTTAACATAAGGCGCCCTATAAGGCACATTTTAAAGTGCACTGTCAGCCAAGGCACCCTAGAATGTTGCTTATAGGGCGCTTTATAGGGTGCCGTATGAGGTACCGCAAGGTCAGTGTACTGTTTTTTATGGCAGCACTGTGCAGTTTAAGGAATGAAAAGCATAAGTAGGTACGCTGACAGGCAAGGAGGAGCAGCAGTGGAGCACAGTGGTTAAGGCACTGACTGCTGATACAGGGGTCATGAGTTTGCTCCCCAGTGTGCCTAATACGTAAGGCTGACTGTGGCATCAGCTTTGCATTGTACATATTTTGTCCTGCAGCACTTTAGTTTTATGTTATTATTTGCTGCCAGCAAACACGCCCTCACGTGCCGTAATTGAAGGTGCCGTATAAGGCACCCTATAAGGCACTCCATAGGGCACATTATAAATTGCACTGTCCACCACAGCACCCTAACATGTCCCCTATAGGGCACCCTATAGGTTGTGTCACAGGATATTGTATAGTGCACCTTATATGGACGGGAACCATAAGGTGCCCTATAGGGCGCCCTATAAAGCACCCTCAGAGGCACCTTATGGGTACAGTACGCTGAGGGTGTTTTTGCTGGCATCAAAATATGTACATTAAAATAGAATGCGTTGGACAACCCTATCAAATAACCCCACTGTGGGTTTGAACCCATGACCTCTGGCTTCAGAGGCAGTGAAGTAACCATTGGGCTACAGCTCTATAACTGCTAGCAAGCCCCTGGCTGGCTGCAGAGAGCATGCACGTCACCACACAGACAGTCTGCTGTGGTCACCAGGATAGGGTTAGCCCACCCATACCCATGATGCACTGCACATGCAAATCAGCTGTCCACAGATTAACACAAGATGGGCAATGCACCCCCACAGCACCTCGGCCCGGTAGAGGGAAGTGACCATGTGCACCCACACACCACCTCGGCCTGGTAGGGGGGTACTGACCGTGTGTTTTACTGGCACAGAGTAGCTACACACCGTCACATTGTGCGGGTACTGTGCTCACCCTGAGGGTGCAATGAGGCGCCCAGGACCAGGTCCACAACACCTTCCATGGCTGAAAGAGGCCATGCTGGAGGTCCACAGCAGTGTTAATGTGTGAGATAGGTAGTTCCTGCACAAACACCTTGGATATCTGTCTGACTCAGTCAGGTGTGGCCCCTATGGACCCCTAGGTGAGCCATGTACTACCACCCCCCTCCTCCAGGGCTGAGGGTGGCAAACAGGGTCTCCTATCAATAGATCCATATTCTACCTCCCTGCAAATGTGGCAGTAGAGGGGTCCATCAACCCCAGTCCTGCTGAGGAGCAGACACCCCACAGGGCAGTCCATGCAGCTCTATACACAGCCATAACACAATAGCAGACAAACATTAGGCCCTGGATATGGTGAGCTGCACCCCACCACTATCTGATATTCTCCTGCAGCAAGTCATCATCCGCTGCACCCTGCAAGCTGCTCCATCAAGACACATACCAGCTGCAAACAATGTGCTAGTTAGTCCACAGTGCATGTTCCCAGTGGAGATGCGTGCACCCAGAACTGGGATGTCAGCATACACAGCAAGCAGATAAATCAGTGACTGGGCCCCAAAAGGAAACCCATATCTATCACATGAGAGAAATACTATATGGCACTATGGGGGTGCCTAGCCATGCTGTGGTCACTGCACAGTCAGGGTGAGAGTGATCTCTCAGCAGGACATACTGAGGTCACCCTGTCCGTGTAGGTGGTGGCCGGGCACTAAAATGTCCCAGTCAGTGCCCTATGCCCTGTGCAGATGCACCCTGGCCAGGCCACCCTGTCCGGCCTATACCCATGGTACCTTGCTCCTCATTATGCACATTGGCAGCCCAATACTGGCAACATTGCTGGCAGTGTGGACTGTGGAAGGTGTTTGCAGCCACCACACACTGTATAGACAGACACACACTCCCATACCTATGCCAGCATTTTGCTACTATAGAGGAGTTCAGCAGCCATACCCACCACACCAGTCCTGGGCACAGTACAGGCATGGATATGGTACGCAATACTGTTGGGGGTCACTCCCCAGGGCGATAAACACTGTCAGAGACCAGACCTGCAGCACACACCGCAGACATCAGAATGATTGTTATGGTGGAGCCCAAGGAGCAAAATGTGCTTAACGTAGGAATTGATATCTGCCAGTTATCATGGGAAACATTTGATAGCTGTGTACCATATACCCAGGTGTAGGGTGGCATTGCTAAGGTATGCAACTGCTAGTATTGGGAGATACAGGCAGGGCCCAATGTCCTGCCTCTCCAGGAAGCATTGGCCAATGGGGTGTGTGGGTGTGTCTGGCCCTGTTGGCTGCTGCTTTACGGCAGAGTTTCCCAACTCCAGTCCTGGTGTTCCAAACACTGTTCGGGTTTTCATGCTGTCCCTCATAAATATGCATGAGCTACATCTGCATACCATGGGGGTGGTGCATAGATATGCAGCACAGGCATCTTTATTAGAGGCAGCATGGAACCTGAATGGTGTGGGGCCCTCCAGGACTGAATTTGGGGGGCTCGGCTGTAGGTAATGCCCATTGTTATGGTTTGTGTGCGGTGTAGGGTAAAATATGGGTGTTTGAACCATGCTTATGTTCTTAGCAATAAAGGAGTGTCTGTACTATCACTGTTTAGTGGTGGGTAAAACTATGGAGACTGGGTTGGCAGGAGCCCCAGCTGGGATTTGAACCTGTGACCCTCTGGTCCTACAGGCACTGGCTGTGTCCGCTGCACCACACTGTGGCCACAGAGACAGTGCAGTCTCTGGAGATAGGAAACCTGGCCGCACGAGTCAGACACCCTGCTCTGCACAATTTTACTGTGGGCTCGTTTACCTTGTATGGGGACAAAGGTGCAAATAAACCTCAGAAATGACCTCCAAAAAAGGGGGAGAAAACGAAAACCAAGCTGGGCAACAGTGATATTAATGGGCAACCATAAAAAACACTCCCAGGACAGCTCCAATAAAATGCAGTGATTTTTTAAAGCGTCTACGGAGCGTAGACCCTTCCAAAAATCATTTCTTTTTTTTGGAGCTTTCCTGGGAGTGTTTTCTATGGTTGCCCATTAATATCACTGTTGCCGAGCTGGCTTATAATTTTTTAGGAATTTGTTGTGGTCATTTTCAATTTATATTTGCTATTTTGTTCTGTGCACATGTATCACACTGCTCACGTTTTGCAGGTTTCCCCGGTTTTGCTGTACATTGCTGACGGAAATGGTTTCTCTTCCCTTTAAATCGGCTCTAACGCGAGGGTTTCACTCGCGGTATTTTTTTAGCCGAAATTCAGCCCCGCTCCTGTGCGTGGAGCCTTTCCCCTCCCACTCTCCACCCATTGACCCCGTCCCCCCGCCCCTCGGGAGCCTTCCTCCACCCTCGAAATGCCTTTCCACGCCTCTATCGCACATCTGCGCACCGCACACTTGCGCAGGCCCGTCAGTGGGAGGGGCACGTGTGCGGGGGCCCGTTAGTGTGACGCGCACGCGTGCAGGGCACTTAAGAGCACTTAAGTGCATCATTAGCGTACGCTACTGTGCGCCGCGCACGTGTGCGTGGTTTAGTAAACATACCCCTTAGTGTTTATGACTGCTCTGTTTTCCTTCAGCTGTATGGTAATTTACAGCTGCTTTGAAAGTCAGGATTATTTGGCTAAGATAACTCCAAGGCTGGCTTCAAGGTGCTGAGTAATTTGTCTTAAAAAGAAATAACTTCTTTGGTTTCAAATCAGCTTTACACCAGTCTCTGGTATTATGTATAAGGTTTTAATTAAATGGGAAAAAGTTAATCTTGCAGAGTGTTTGCATTCCAGATATTCACCAACCTTTTCATGAAAAACGTATAAGTCATTTGAATGCATGTTTCCCCGAACTGTAAGATTTAAGGTAATTACTTTGAATTGTTACGCTCTGTACTGATGACTAATGAACAGGTCAGTTAGCTACACTGACTTTTACGATATTGGTTTTTAAGATAAATTCATCTGTTTTTCTGTATTTGAATTTTGTGTGTCTGCGTTCAGAGCAAAAGGGTACCTTGTTTTTGAAAAGTCTTTTAAATCTCAGTTTCAGAAGTACAGTCTTAGACAGTTGTTATTTAGAATGAGCACATACATTCATTATGCTTATTGCAACCAATCTTAAGCTTATGTATTTTCCCTGACCAGTTCCCTTACATGGAATCCTGGTTAGAACCCTCTTGGATAAAACGTTGTTCTGAGGAGCAGTGCAGAATATTTTTAGCAATCACCCAAAGTAGTCAGAAATATAGAATGTGCCAGAAAATGAAAGTAGGAAAAAAAAAAAAAAAGCTTTGTTTATTCTGACCCAGAATCTCCAGATATTCCACTCTGTCTGTCCCAGTATCTTTATCGAAACAAAAACAGGAAGCGGCAGATTCAACACCCAATACCTTTATTAGAACCAATTAAGTGGCCTAAGCCCAACACAGGCCGTGTTTCATATGTCACTTCATCAGGGGCTATCAGGGCACACTAAAAAATAAATTATAAAATTACATTAATATAATCAAAATCAAAACAATAAATATGCAGAAAAAAGGGGGTTAAAACAAAAAAATATGACGTAAAAATACAATACTCATAAAACAAAGGCTAAAATGGACTATATCAGATAGCTTAAGTCTCAAAGAAAACACATTGATAAAACCCAAAGGAAACCATCATAAATGTCTCAATTAAAATCATAAAAATACATACAAAATTACATATAAAATTAAAATTAATCCCAGCATATTGAATAAACAAACCGCTCTGTGAATAAAATGATATATATGAACTTATATACATACACATATATAAATAAATATATAGATATTTAAATGATTAAATAATTAAAAGTATAAAAATGCAAGTTGGAATACAAATAAAATAAGAGATCAAAGACAATAAAATTACCAGAACATTTATAATTATAGGTACTTGTACAAACATATACAGAAAAACTGTAAAAACAACTATATATAACCAAGAGATTGGAAGGGATGAGGAGACTAAAGGAGTAAGTCCGATCAATGGCTAAATACACAAATACTAGATAAATTGCATAAGATAAGGGAGGATATTATCTGAGGCTGTGATGTGCATAGACTTCACCAGGCTCAACAGAGACAATGGAAGTCGCTATTATCTAAAAAGCTTCTAAAAAAACATGAAACATATGCCAAATCAGATGATTGCTCAATTACATAAGTTATTTTTTTAATTTGTACACCACTTTAAAAAAAGGGTAATAAATAAAATTTTAAAATATAGAAGGTATTGGATACTGCCCCGATTAAAATCTCATAAACTTAAAAATGAAGAAGTAATAAAATATAAAATAATTGAATGAATAGGTGGAATACAAGAAATTTCATCAAAATTATAAATATAATAACCAAAAGGAGAGGGGGGGGGTTGGGGATGTGAAAAGTGAAGAAATTCACAAACTGATTTGGCCCGGGCTAACTAAAAGGTATCCCGAGGTGTAAAAGAATGTACTTCTGAGGATCAATATAAAGGACTTGCATTAATTCAACGAATAAACGAAGGGAGGAAGATCCCCACATTGATTATGTAGGCAAATGAAGAATCGGAACCACCTGTGAGACAAAACTTTTTAGGCACCATAAAACGCTAAAGGATCACATTAAAATTCAAAAGGACGCCAGAACAAGCCCAAAAAGAGTGCAAATAAACACATAGAAACCCTATTGTCTCTCTTGCCTTTACAAAGCCCGAAGAATGCTTTGTACCACGTTATCCACTCCCGGGCTTCTGGCTCAATGTCCGTGAAACCTTAAAAATAACATGTATTATATTTTTATAGCGTCGAAAACTTGAGGCATAAGAAGGACCCAATTTAGGCACTAAAACAATAATGACAAACACACTCCATGATACTAAGTCTATAACTAAAGAGCAAACTGCATTATATATTTCAACTAAAAAGAGACCGAACCAGCATACCACCTGCAAAAAGTCGTTTGAAGTTTCTCAAAGTGTTGAAGGACGCCGACACATGCGCATTTAAAGGAGCCAAACCAGAAATGTAAAAAAATACCGAAATTCATGTGGATTAAAACCAAATATTGCCTAATGAACCTTATTCTTAAAAAACAAACCACATTAAAAACTCAAGAGGCTGTTAAATAAAAAACCCTCACTCAACCAGAGGGATCACAAATCTTTATCCATCACTTCAATGAAAATACTTCATGGGATAAAAACCTGCCTATAAAATGAAGATCGAGTCAAACACATTCAGATTATGTACCCAACAACCAGAAATGATAAAAATGCAAAATATAAAACCATAAATACAATATATTGCATTTTAAACCCTAATAAATTACACTTAGAGATCCCGGGGGGGAGGGGAGGGGAGGGAAGGGGGAAGGGGAAGGGAAGTGGGAGGGAGGAAAGGGGAAGGAAGGGGGGGGAAGGGGAGGGGGAGGGAGGAGAGGGGGTGGAAGAGAAGGAAAGGGGTAGGGAGAGGGGAGGGAAAGAGGGAAGGGGGAGAGAAAAGGGGGGAAAGAAGGGGAGGGGAGGGGGAGGGGGAGGAAAGGGGAGGGGGAGGAAAGGGGGGGGAGGGGGGAAAGAAGAAAAGAAGAGAAGAGAAGGGGAAGGGGGGGAGGAGAAGAAAGAGGGGGGGGCAAGGGAGGGGAAAGGGGGGGAGAAAGGGGCTATGTGCAAACATACTAAAACTGCAGCTAAAACATATGAAATAAAATTACTATAAAAGAAAACCATCCTAAAGAAACACGGACAGATCTTTTTCTAAATTCAAACCCCGTGGAATTAGCGTATCCATCAAAAAAATATATTTCTGTTCAAGCCTTAATAATGTTTTATCATTGTCCCCGCCTCTCCAATTGGGTATAACCTTCTTTATCACAAAGAACTGTAAATCAGATAAGGTATGATTCTTCTCGAGCCAATGTTGGACCAGCGGTTTGTCCTCTAGCCTCCTTCTAATACTACTCTTATGTTCAACTATCCTGACACGTATTGTTCGTTTAGTTTTTCCAACATAAAGCATCTTACATGGACATATAATTACATATATTACATTTGTAGTGTCACAGTTGGAGTGATCATGTATGTAATATTTTTTTTGTGTGATGGGATGTGTAAAGAACTTTCGAATCGGAAGAGTATGTGTGCATACAGAGCAGTGTCCACACTGGTATTGACCTTTATAATTTGAGAGGGGTTTCCTCTCAGTAAGGGCTGAGGATACAAGGAGATCTCGGAGATTGGCACTTCTTCTATGCGCTATCATTAATTCCATTTTTTCAAAACCTGGAACGGCTTGTATCAAGTGCCATTCTTTTTTTAGAATATCAATGATCTTATGGGAAACCAAAGAATAATTTAAGGGACAAACAATTTTGTCTTGGCCATTTTTCATGCCACGTGGTCTAAGTAAGTCAGCCCTTGATGAATCCCTGGCTCTAACATATGCCTTATTAATAGCACAAAGTGGATATTTACGCTCCTGAAATCTCTCTCGTAAAGCAGTAGATTGATTCTCAAAATCTTCATCCAAGGTACAAATCCTCCTGACTCGTAGAAATTGTCCAACTGGTAAATTGTTTTTAAAAGCGGGATTATGAAAACTTGAATGATGAAGCAAAGTGTTACGATCGGTTGGTTTTCTGTAAAGTGTAGTGATAAATCCTGACCCCTCTCTCTTTATCAGTAAATCCAAATAGGATATCTTAGCCATATCATAGGTAACTTGAAACCGTAAATTGCTATCTAAATTATTGACCCATACATTAAATTCTGCTAATAATTCAACTGAACCTTCCCATATGATAAAAATGTCGTCAATATATCTTATCCACAACCGGACATTATCCTTATACAAAAAATCCTTCAGAAAAAGTTCTTCAAAATTATGCACATAAAGGTTTGCAACATCCGGCGCAAAGGAGGACCCCATGGCTACACCCTTGATTTGCTGGTAAACCAACCCTCTGAAGCAAAAATAATTTTTACAAAGTGCAATTTCAGCTAAGCCAAACAAAAAAGCGGTCGGAATACGCTGATGGGACTCCCTGTTCAAAAAACACTTTTCAACAATACGTAAAGCTTCTGTTTGTGGCACGTTGGTATACAGTGATTCTACATCTAAAGTAACCATAATCGTGTTGGGACCCAAATTGTCAAAAGCGGAGAGGATCTCAATTACATGAGCTGAGTCTCTAACATACGACCCCATTTTCAGCACAAAAGGTCTAAGGATAACATCCAAAAACTTTGAGATGGGTTCTAACAAAGACCCTATAGCCGAAACTATGGGTCTACCAGGAGGGTTATCTAAAGACTTATGAATCTTAGGTATTACATATATGGTGGGCATAATAGGATTTTTGACT
Organism: Ichthyophis bannanicus; assembly: GCA_033557465.1. Classification (NCBI taxonomy): domain Eukaryota; kingdom Metazoa; phylum Chordata; class Amphibia; order Gymnophiona; family Ichthyophiidae; genus Ichthyophis; species Ichthyophis bannanicus. The sequence goes on along the minus strand of CM066051.1, from coordinate 78,231,619 downwards.
GTAAGAAAATCTCTCTCTTTTCTTGTCAGATGTCCAGTTTCGTAAGCAATCGAAACTAGATTATCAATACTACCTTTAAGAGCATCAGTCGGATCTTCATTTAATCTGAAGTAAAATGCTTTATCATGAAGTTGTCTATTTGGAAAAACTTAGAGAAGCTAGCAAAGTAGTCAAGAAGGCAAAGATTCAAAAGGAGGAGGAAATAGCCAATGCAATAAAATGGGGAGATAAGACATTTTTCAGATATATTAGTGAGAAGAGGAAGGGCAAAAGTGGTATTGTCAGACTCAAGGGTACAGGGGGGGAATATGTAGAAGCTGATAAGGATAAAGCTGAATTGCTTAACAAATATTTTTGTTCTGTGTTCACAGATGAAGAACCAGGAGCAGGACCTCAGAAAACACCCACAAATAAGAACAGAAGCGAGGGACATCTTGAACAATTTTCAGAAGACTGTGTTCGTGAGAAACTAGCTCAACTTAAAGTAGACAAAGCGATGGGACCGGATGGGATACACCCTAGAATACTGAGGGAACTTGGGGAAGTTCTAGCAACTCCACTGACTGACCTTTTCAATGCCTCGTTGGAGTCGGGAGTGGTGCCAAAGGACTGAAGAGAGGCTCATGTGGTGCCTTTACACAAAAGCGGAAGTAAGGATGTGGTTGAAAACTACAGGCCGGTTAGTTTAACTTCGGTGGTGAGTAAATTAATGGAAACGCTGTTGAAAGAGAAAATAGTGAGGTTTCTGGAGTCCAGCGGATTACAGGATCCGAGGCAGCATGGATTCACCAGAGGCAGGTCTTGTCAGACAAATCTGATTGATTTCTTTGACTGGGTGACCAGGGAGTTGGACCGAGGGAGAGCTCTAGATGTGGTGTATTTAGATTTCAGTAAAGCCTTTGACACTGTTCCTCACAGGCGACTTATAAACAAACTGAGCACCCTAGGGATGGACCCTAAAGTTACTGCTTGGGTTAGAAATTGGTTGGGTGGGAGGCGACAAAGAGTACAAGTAAATGGAGCTCACTCTGAGGAGAAGGATGTTACCAGTGGTGTGCCCCAGGGATCTGTCCTTGGTCCGATTCTTTTTAACATCTTTGTTAGTGATATAGTGGAAGGGCTGTCTGGTAAGGTTTGCCTCTTTGCGGATGATACCAAAATCTGCAATAAAGTAGACACCCAGGAAGGTGTAGATAACATGAGGAGGGATCTAGCTAAGCTTGAAGAATGGTCTAGAATTTGGCAGCTGGGATTTAATGTTAAAAAATGTAAGGTCATGCATTTGGGCTGCAGCAATCCAAGGGAGCAATACAGCATAGGAGGTGAAGTACTTTTGTCCACTAAAGAAGAGCGGGACCTAGGCGTAGTTGTGTCCGATGATCTTAAAGTAGCTAAACAGGTAGAAAAGGCGACGGCAAAAGCTAGAAGGATGCTTGGGTGCATACGGAGAGGAATGGCTAGCAGAAAAAAGGAGGTGATAATGCCTCTGTATAAGTCTTTGGTGCGACCTCATTTGGAGTATGGTGTGCAATTCTGGAGACCGCACCTTCAAAAGGATGTGAACAGGATGGAGTCGGTGCAGAGGGTTGCTACTAAGATGATTAGTAGTCTTCATTATAAAGCATATGAGGACAGACTTAAGGATCTTAATATGTACACCTTAGAGGAAAGGCGGGATAAAGGTGATATGATTGAGATGTTTAAATACCTCCGTGGCATAAATGTTCAGGGAGAGAGCCTCTTTCAATTGAAAGCAAGTTCTGCGACGAGGGGACATGGGATGAGGGTGAAGGGAGATAGATTCAGGAGTGATATGCGGAAATATTTCTTTACGGAAAGTGTAGTGGATCCGTGGAATAGTCTCCCAGTGGAGGTGGTAGAGATGAGGACAGTAACAGAATTCAAAAAAGCATGGGACCAACACAGAGGATCTCTAAAGGTAAAAAGTGGACTGTTGTAGTTGTTGTTATGGAAGGACAGACTAGATGGGCCTTGTGGTCTTTTTCTGTCATCATGTTTCTATGTTTCTATGTTTAATTTCTGCAATGTATTTTTCTTTGTCAAGAACAACGACTGCGCCCCCCTTGTCCGCAGGTTTAATGATAATCTTGGAATTAGTTTGCAGAGATTTTATAGCTTTCCTTTCGTCCAGGGTCAAATTGTTGAATGGTAAATGAGTATTAGTTTTTAAATCATGTACCTGTTTAAGAACGAGTTTTTCAAATGACTCAATTAAGGGATCAGTTTTCGGGGGTGGCAACCAAGTTGAAGCCTTACTAATGATAGATAGATCAACTGCTGGGGTCTTAGGGTCTTTAAAAAAATCCCGTATTCTGATCCGACGGAAAAATTTATATAGGTCGATCTCAGTTTCAAAAGGATCAAAATGGTGCACAGGTATAAAGGATAACCCCTTAGCAAGGACCGAAATTTCATCAGTAGTTAAATTATAATTTGAAATATTGATGACATTATTATAATCTAATACCTCCTCTCGTACGAGTCGTCTCTCGCCCATCCTCCCCTCCCGCGACCCCGACCCCGTCCCCTGCCTCTCGCGGGGAAGTGGTTGTACTGTCTCTGGTCGTTGTCCAACCAAGAGTTCCGGGAAAAATGGGGCTGTTGCTGCTGTTGGCGTGTCCTGGAGGAACTCCGTCCACCCCCCTTCCACAGACTGTCCATACTTAAAAAATGACTTTTCTTTTTACTTTGCTGTTTATCGAGTACTTTGTTTTCTTTCTGTGTATTGCAACCAATCTTAAGCTTATGTATTTTCCCTGACCAGTTCCCTTACATGGAATCCTGGTTAGAACCCTCTTGGATAAAACGTTGTTCTGAGGAGCAGTGCAGAATATTTTTAGCAATCACCCAAAGTAGTCAGAAATATAGAATGTGCCAGAAAACGAAAGTAGGGAAAAAAAAAAGCTTTGTTTATTCTGACCCAGAATCTCCAGATATTCCACTCTGTCTATCCCAGTATCTTTATCGGCCAGTCCCCGCAGGGATTCATTTGCCAGTTCAGGATCACTCACAGCCAGCGCCCGAGGACGTGCCGATTGCTGTATACCTTCAGAAGTACGACTACCAGTAAATGGGCCTACAGCCGACCAGCCTTGTTTATGTGCCTTTTTCCACCACTGATTTACTGAACTGAAAAATGCATTATACCTCCTATGCTGAGAAGCCTTAGGATTTGATTGAACTAATGAACAGTATTATACGGACCCATCAGCCTTGATGGCCCCATGGGGAATCCAAATAGTGCAAACAGCCCTCACTATATACCCCATACGATCCAGCAGCCCAGGAGAACTTGCGTATGGTAAAACGCAGCTTTTGTTAGTCAGTCCCAGAGAGATATAAAACTAAAATTACAGACAATGGATGGATTTGCGGGCATAATACAGCACAATTAATGGAAGTTGATCAGAAAGTATGTGAAATGTAAGACTGAATGTGGCAGAGAAAGTGAATGTAAAATAAAAAGAAAGCAGATCATCTTGCTGCTGTTTTAATTGAACGACATGGAGGAGATTCTCCTAATCAAAGGACCAGAGAACGTGTAAGGGGCCGCAGAAGTAGCAGGCCTCCACTGGGTGCGAATCAGTGCACCCATTGCAGAAAAGGACATTAGAGAAGTGAATGCCCGCATCTTAACTCCACCCCAGGAGGGGAGGAGGGAGTACTTAATTTTAGTTATGAAAGAATAAATCAAGCACAGTGTTCCAGCAAGAGAGGGAAGCAGCTATAGAGGGAGTGGCAGCCGAAGAGGGCTACAACATGGATGAAGACTAGGCCAGACCGGATTCCAAGTTTCCCTGGGTCCCCAGGAGCCAATGGTCAGTCAGAAAATAGGGGACCAATATATGGACTTTATGGGGGATACAGGAGCAGAATACTAAAGCCAGTAGCCCCTTTGTTTTCTCGATGTATCACCATTGTCAGAGCTACTGGGGCTAAGGCCACAAAGCCTTTCCTGCAGAACCGCATGTGTGAACTAGGGGGACAGAAAATAACGCACCAGTTCCTGTATATGCCTGAGTGCCCTATTCCACTTTTGGGCCGAGATCTGCTTGCAAAGCTCCAGGCACAGATATCCTTTGCTGAAGGGGGAGAAATGCAAATGACTGTGAACCCAAAGCCTGCTGGATTGCTGGTGCTGACTGTTCCCCGTAAAGAAGAGTAGCAGTTCTATAGTGCATCTCCAATCAAGCCAGCTAGTTCCTGTATACCCACCAACCTTAGCCCCACCTGGAGTATGGGCAGAAGATAACCCACCTGGCCTAGCGAAGAACATAGCCCCTGTCATTGTCACCCTCAAGCCAGGAGCGGAACCAGTGCATGTGAAGCAGTATCTTTTTCCCCGAACAGCTAATGAAACTATTGAAGTATGGACTTCTGGAACACCCCCCTTCTCCCAGTTAAGAAGCCTGGGACAGGTGACTACCGCCCAGTGCAGGATCTAAGAAGAGTGAATGATGCAGCTGAAACTATACCCCCAGTGGTACCAAAATCCCTATATTCTCTTGGGACTGACCCCCGCTAAGGCTACTTATTTTACCGTCCTTAACCTGGAAGATGCCTTTTTCTGCATACGCTTAGCCCCCACCAGTCAACTTTTGTTTGCTTTTGAATGGCAAGATCCCACAACAGGAAGGTGGGGCCAACTCACCTGGACTCGATTACCCCAAGGATTCAAGAATTCACCTACTCTCTTCAGTGTTGCCCTGAATCAGGATCTTTCAAGCTACTATGTGAACCCAGGAGAAAGGGTTCTTCTCCAGTATGTGGACAATTTGCTCATAAACACCAACTCAGAAAGTGAATGTCAACAAGCCACCAGTGAACTCTTGCACCTTTTTAATGAGGCTGGATACAAAGTCTCAAGAGCCAAGGCGCAATTATGTCAAACCAGTTAAATACCTAGGATTCCCGTTGTCCAATGGAATTTGACGCCTGGGACCCTTACCAGAACGCAAAGAAGCTGTATGCAGTATTCCTATTCCAACCACCAGGAGGCAAGTGAGAGCCTTCTTGGGTGCCACAGGGTACTGTTGTATATGGATCCCCAATTTTGCTGCTAGCAAAACCATTGTATCACATTGTATCAAGCTACCAAAGGAATGGAAAAGTCTCCATTGGAATGGGGACTTGAACAGGATGCAGCCTTTTGATCTTTGAAAACCGCTCTGATGTTATCACCAGCTCTGGGTCTACCAGATGTCCAGAAAACCTTACAGTCTCTATGTTCATGAGTCGCAAAGAAATGTTCTAGGAATGTTGACTCAATCTCTTGGACCTTGGCAACGGCCAGTAGCCTATTTGTCAAAACAATTGGATGTAGTTGCACAAGGCTGGCCCCTTGTTTGAGAGCTGTTGCAAGCTACAGCCCTCCTAGTGAGCAAAGCTGACAAGCTCACTTTGAGACAGAATCTTCAAGTTACTGTACCACACTCTGTTCTAACCATTATGAAACACAAAGGAAACTTCTAGCTAATTCACAAATGTTGAGGCATCAAAGTATGCTGTGTGAAAACCCCCAGATACAATTGAAGGTCGGTTAAGCTTTGAATCCTGCTATGTTGTTACCAGTTGGTCTTGACCCCCCTGATCATGACTGTTTAGAAACCATGGACACTATTCTCAAGCCGCCTGGGTTTGACTGATGTTCCTTTGGAGAACCCTGAACGGACTTTCTTTGTGGATGGAAGAAGTCTCATCACTAATGGACATTGTTGTGCAGGGTATGCAGTGGTGACCCTTGATCTGGTAGTTGAGTCCTCAGCTCTGGCCCCAGGAACTTCAGCACAGAAAGCTGAACTGATCGCTCTCACTAGAGCACTGATAATAGGAAAAGGGCTCCGTCTAAATGTGTACACAGATTCCAAGTATGCCCTTACAACCTTGCATGCACATGGGGCCCTGTACAAAGAATGAGGGTGGATAACCTCAGGAAGCAAGTCCGTTAAGTATGGCCCCGCGATATTGACAATATCTGATGCATACTGCCTACAGATCTCAGATTTTAGGAAAAGTAGAACGTATGAATAGAACCCTGAAATCTCAGTTGTCCAAACTTTGCCAAGAGGTTTACCTGAAGTGGCCCCAGGTTCTTCCTATAGCCCTTCTTAGGATATACTTAGCCCCTGCTAAGTCTTTAGGAGTTTCCCCTTTTTGAGATTCTGTATGGAAAACCCCCGCCTATTGTATAGGGAATAAGAGGAGATATGAGACAGACAGATAGGATCTGAAATTACTAGACAAGAACTATTGGTTTTAAGTTCTGTTTTGCAGAGTCTTCATACATGGGTGCAAGACCAGCTGCCCATCCATCTAACAGAACCCCTGCATCCTCTAAAGCCCGGGACTTCAGTATGGATTAAAGAGTGGAGAAAAGAACCGTTGGAGCCACACTGGAGAGGGCCCTACATCGTCATACTGTCTACCCTTGTGGCAGTTAAAGTTGCGAAGCTCGCACCTTGGATCCACCACAGTCTGTTGAAGCCGGCTGCACCTACCGATCCTTAGCTTTGGACCTCAACAAACCATCCTGATTCGCCCTTGCATCTTACCCTGAGGTGGCAGAGACCATCAGTGTAGACTCGACAGCCCTACTCTTATCACACGTCGTGGAAGCTGACAGGTCTATGCACGGCGGAAGCTGTGAAAGAGGAAGTACCTGAGTAAAAGAAAAGACTTTCAGTTCTATATAGAGACTTATTGAAGTAGTGTAGCTATGATGAATATGCTTGTCTATATTGTACTTGCGGTATTCCTGGGGCCCTTTAGAATGACTTCCTCTGTACCCCTTGTATCCCCTGCATAACCACCACCCGAACAGGAGTAAAAATTACCCAAACTCTGCTCTACCACTCACACTACAGCTGCACCGGTTCTGTTAGCCAATGTGAATATAATGGTACAGAATTGAGTATCTGTACGATAGGGAAAACCAAGACTTGTTTTAACCCACACCAGAGTCCAACCTATCAGGTTATCGAGGTTTGCTCCCACTCAGCGGTGGGCTACCTCCTTAATTTCACGAAGATATCCTCCCCCACTAGCCCGGCCTCTCTCTTTTTCGATGCTTGTGCAGCCATAAATGCCAGCAAATGGCACAAGGGAAGGTGTGGTTCCCTTAGCCAGGAACGCACCTATACACACAATGACAAATACATACTATGGCCCAGCTACTTGAGCAGACGATGGGATTTGGGGATACCGCACTCCTGTTTATATGTTAAATCGTATTATCCGCTTACAAGCTGTTGTAGAAATTATAACTAACGAGACTGGTAAAGCATTAACCCTCCTGGCAAAACAAAACACCCAGATGCGCACTGCTATTTACCAAAACCGGTTGGCCCTTGATTACCTATTGGCCACTGAGGAGGGTGTCTGTGGAAAATTCAATCTGACTAACTGCTGTTTACAGATTGATGATCAAGGCCATGTGATTGAAGAAATAGCCAACCGTATGCGGAGGCTAGCTCATGTACCTGTTCAGACCTGGCATGGACTAGAGCTAAATGGATGGTTTGGTTCTATATTTACAGGGATAGGGGGTCTGAAAATTATTGTATGTACTGTTTTACTAATGCTAGTTTTATGTATGCTTCTTACATGTTTTCTACCTCTTTGCCTATGCATGTTCACCTCTATTATTGATAGTACAGTTGAACGGAAGACTGCAGCCCGAGTATTAGCTATGTGGAAGTATCAGGCCTTACCTCAGGAGGCGGCCACAGTCTAAGACAGTACTTGATGTGTGATTTTTATCTCACTCCTCTCTGGAGGGGTGACAATAATCAAAATGGGGGAATGTGGTAGCCCCCAGAAATTAGCCAGTCCTCTGGTATGCCTCATTCATAGAAATGTATCTATAACAGTATTGAATTACCCACCCCCACTTGAGACTAGTGCTGGAGAGAAAAGATTTGCTTTTAAAAGCAGCTTGTGAACAATTCTGCTCTCCCCCCCCCCCCTTCCCTATCCTGTTTGCTCAAGAGTGCCAAACCTTCCTTGAACTCTAATTACTCAGGCTTTCTTGGAGCCTGGAATGTCCTGGTACCTACAATAAATTAATTAAACCGTGCATTTATGGTGGGCCCTGTCTCCGGACCAGGAGGACAGGCCCCCACATCACAGAGCAGGAAAGATCACATTTGGTAGGTCCAGCTGGTCTGTGCTGTTATGTCAGGTGGCAGTGCCTTACAGATAACAACACTCTCTAGGTTTTTGAATGTCTCTGTATTCTTTGAAGTTTGTAGATAAGAGAATTTACTCAGCAGATGCAGGAATGTCTTAACGAGGGAGAAGGGGGGCTGGAGTGGAAAAAGAATAGCCAATAGAAGGGTCACTGCTTTAGTAGCCAATAGAGAATTTACTTTGATTTAATGATGAAAATGGATATGTGAGAATGTATATAAGCAAGCTCCGAGCGCACCTCGGGGCTCAGCCTTTGTTTTTGGATTTGTTCCAGCTGAGACTGTGTGACACATTAAAACTGGATTTGAATTCTGCAAACTGACTCCTGGTATAATTCTTTGAATACAATCAGCCACAACAATAGAACTCAAAACCATATAGAAACTGTTGATAACAAACAATGAACTTGGAGTAACATTTGGTAACTTTGCAAGGAAATTGAACTTTTGAGCCATTCTGCATGTGAGAAATCATGCTGAACCAGCTTGCTAGCCCAGAGACGAAAGCTGTATTTGCTGTCTGCTGAGGTATACTGAAAGACCAGGGAGGAGTTCTTCTCCTCGCAAATGGAGATCCATTAAAGAGAACAATTCTCTTAGCCATTATAGAAACATTTACCTAGCCAATGCAGACAGGATAAGAAGAATTCATCAATTATAATTGTAGAAGTTTTGAGCTTCTAAAACCATGGGGGGTGTCTCCCTTGAGCATTCTCAGATGTCTGACCAGCGTCTTGATTGTGTACTATGTGTATGTCACCTGAAGGCTGGGAACAAACAAAGGCTGGAGAAGGACTGGTCGAATTACTATCAGCAAAGGTGTATGGGGTGGAGAATATCTGTAGGGAAAAGCTCATGTGTGAGAGCTAGCTGCAACGCATTTGTTCTCCTAGGACAAGCAGGATGAGTCGGCCACAATAGGTGTCGTCATCCGATGGCGCCAAGACGGAAATACTCTCTATAGCTCAGAAGGGCTTAGCCCCTCTGAGCATGAGCCACCTGGCCACACCTCCGGGTCAGCCCCTAGCTAGCCACTTTTCGTTCTGCTTTGCCAGCAAGACAGACTCTCCTACTATCTACACCAAAAATCAAGATCATCAGACAACATTCTGAACAGAAAGAATCTAAAAAAAAAAAAGGACCTTAATTCTAAGAACTACAATCAAGATTCCAAAACCAGGTTTTAAAAAATGCCCAAGCTGCTCAAAGAAAATGAACTCCACAGACTCACATGATGACTGCTTGAGGTGCCTCGGAATCTCACACAGAGTTGAGGACTGCATTCACTGCGCGAAGATGTCCCCCCGAGCAAGAAAATCACGGAAACATGCTCTGCAAGACATGATCCAGGAGGTAAGAAGCCGGACGGCCCTTACCCCGGTGGACCACGTGGATGCCCATGCTGCTTCTGAACTCTCGATGCTGCAGCCTGCTTCCTCCGCAGCCCCGGATGTGCCCTTGCCGGCCTCCATCCGCAGCCGCGATGCCTCTGTGCCCTCGGGTCTTCTCCGTGCCGCTACTGCTCCTCCTGCTGCCTCCCCGACTCATGGCTCTCCTCTGAGGCTCCCTTCGGCATCGTGTGAGTCTCCATGTGTGCAGGCCGCCATCTTGCTGACACCCTCTGCTCCTGGCTCCGCCCCCTGTGGTGCCATTGGGCAGCTTCTCCAGAACTATCCAGCCTCCCACTCCGCCCACCGCGCTACTATTGGCCAGCACCACGGCAATGCACAGAAGAGGAAACACTCCCCCTCCCACCGGAGAGCCTCTCCGTCGGCACGGAGGCACCGCCCCAGCCTGCGCTGAAGTAGCAGAGGCTCAAAGAGGCACAGAAACCACAGGAGGAGACGAGAAAACTACAGCAGCTCCAGCAGCAGCAGCAGGGCACCCTCCAAAAGACACAGATTTCACCAATCTCAAAAAAGACACAGAAAATTAGGTAACAGGCACAGAAGCAGAAGGTCTCCTTCCAGCAGTTCCAGATATGCCAGCCCTGCGCTCTACAATAGCTGCATGCTCCCCTCAAACCCTGATTCTGATCTGGAACCACACGATAATCAGGAAACATACTTCCCAATGGCTCCTGCCACCCAGGATTCCCCGCCTGTCCCTATTGCTCTGCACAAGACCGCCACCACGGCTCTTTCACAGCAAGCAGTCCCCGACGTGACACAACTCTCCTCCCTGCTCTCCAACAATGGCTACAAACTCACTCACATACTCCAACATCCTCATCAGAGCCAAGGATCACCAGCCCACCAGCCCACCAGCAGCCCCTCTGGATCCGGTGCCCCCGCCCCCTCCTGCGACGCAGGCAATGGGGTTGAGCACGCCATGGCCGAGACCTCGGGACAGGACCTCGCATCTACGACTGCGGACCCCGTGTCCAACAACCCAGAAGATGTCACCTATCCCAGATTCCTCCACAAACAGGCGTCGGCAATGGCTCTTCCTGCTACCAGCTCCCACTCCGACCAGCGCCCAGAAATGCAAGCAGCGCTGAGGTTCCTGGAGACTCCCAGGGCCCCTGCACCTATACCAGTGCACCCCCTGCTTCACGAAAACCTTCTCAAGCTGTGGCAGAACCCTAATTCGGGGCCCTCCCTCCTCCCGCAAACTGGACCTAAAATACCAGGTCCAGCACCTACCTGGTTTTGACAAAGCGCAGCTCCCACACCAATCCATCGTGGTGGAGTCAGCCCTCAAGCATTCTAAATCAACGCGGACTCACTCCAACAACCCCCCGGGAAGAGACCTCAAACTACTCGACGAAGTTGGTAAGAGGGCCTTCCAGGGAGCCATCCTCAGCGCCAGGGTGTCTGCACACCAGCTCCAGCATACCCTCTACCAGGACACCCTCCTGAGCCAACTAAAAGATGTCTCCTCACTTCCGCAGGACAACCAAGCATCTGCCAACACCCCTTTAGCAGACCTCCAAGAATGCACGAAACACCTGGTGCGGGCTGCCTTTGATGCGGCCGCACGCACAGCTGGAACTGCCATCTCTGCTCGCCGCCTCACTTGGCTGAGGGCCTCCGGACTCAGAGAGGACACCCATGAGCGCATCGCTGATGTCCCCTGTACGGGCGACTCACTTTTCGGTGAAAGAATCAATGACACTGTCACCACTATGAAAGACCACTGCGCCACGCTGCAACCCCTTGCGGACAAGGGCCTAGAGCGCAGCAGCCGCAGGAGCTCCTATCAGAGAAAGCCATACCCCGCCAAGGGCCAATACAACTCATATCGGAGCAACCCATATCGGAAGTGGCAACAACCGCAGTACAAGCCACAGGCCCAGAGCGCTTCCTACCACAATAAACCTCGTCAGCGCGACCGGAGGCAACAAAAGGTCCCTCAAATCGGCCCCTCCAAGCAGAGCCAGCCTTTTTGACAAGCACAGCAAAGCCCACCCCCCCTGCCCCCCCCCCCCCACTGGGGGTTGGCTCACCTCCTTCCTACCGACCTGGGACTCCATCACCACAGACAAGTGGGTCCTCCAAATAATCAAGAACGGGTACCACATCCAGTTCCACTCAGCACCGTAGCAACACAAACCTCCACGAGACAGTACAGAACCTACCTCCCTTACAGATCTCTCAATGGAGATATCCTCTCTCCTGACCTCCAAGGCAATAGAGGCAGTACCACCAGAGGAGATCCATACTGGCTTCTACTCCAGATATTTTATGGTTCCCAAGAGGTTGGGAGGCTCCCGTCCCATCCTCGACCTTCGCAACCTCAACAAATTCATTGTCAAGGAGAAATTCCGGATGCACTCCCTTGGGTCCATCCTTCCCCTTATTCAGCACGGGGAGTGGCTCTCATCCCTGGACTTGATGGATGCGTACACGCATATCAGCATCCACAAGGACCACCACAAGTTCCTTCGCTTCCAGATCCTGGTGAGACACTTCCAATACAGAATCCTTCCCTTTCGACTATCTCCGGCACCAAGAGTCTTTACCTAATGCGTGGCCGTTGCAGCCGCCCACCTGCACAAACAGGGCATATGCGTTTTTCCATACCTGGACGACTGGCTGATTGCAGCCCCCTCCCTATGGGAAGCCAGAGCGGCGACACAACAGACCATCGCTCTCCTGACATCCCTGGGCTTTCTAATCAGCTTCCAGAAGTTGCACCTGAAACCCACCCAAAGCCTCGAGTTCATCGGAGCCTTAATAGATACAACAGTCTCCAGGGCATTCCTGCCCCACTCCCGCAGGGAGGCTATCGTCCAGCTGACCCGGCGCATCTCAGAGACCAGCTCCATGTCCACCAGGACACTCCTCTGCCTCCTGGGCCACATGGCAGCCTCGACCCAGGTCGTCTCTATGGCGAAGCTTCACATGCACCACCTGCAATGGCACCTGAAGTCACACTGGAGTCAGCACTCGCAACCCCTCAGCTCATGCATCCGCATGGATGTCGCATCCAAAGTGTCTCTTCTGTGGTGGACCCGCAGCATGAACCTCTCACATGGCCGCCCTCTGAGGCAATCTGCCCACCAGTGGGGGGCGCACTGCCTCCACCTCCGCACCCAGGGAGCATGGATGGTGAAGGAGCGGTCCTCACACATCAACCTCCTGGAGCTCAGGGCGATGCGACATGCCCTCAAGACGTTCCAGAATCTGATTTACGGAAAACGCATCCTTCTTCGAACCGACAACCAGGTAGCCATGTTCTACATCAACAAGCAGGGCGGAACGTGTTCCCGTCCCCTCTGCAGGGAAGCTCTACAAATCTGGATGTTTGCCCTTCACAACCACTGCCTCATCCAAGCATTCTACCTACCAGGGCTTCAGAACGGGCTGGCAGACCGCTTCAGCCGGCAGCTCAACCCTCACGAATGGAAGCTCAACTGCCAGGTGGTCCTCACCATCTTCCAGAGGTGGGGGCAACCGCAAATAGACCTCTTTGCCACTGAGGAGAACACCAAATGCGACACTTTCTGTTCGAAGCATCCATCACAGAGCAGCATCGCCCTGGATGCATTCGACGTGTGCTGGGGGGACTGGTCTCTAGTGTACGCCTTCCCGCCCTTCCCTCTGATAACTCTACAGCGCATCATCTCGGACAGAGCACAAGCGATCCTCATCGCCCCCTACTGGCCGCGCCAGGCATGGTTTCCATTCCTCAACCACCTGGCACGGGATGCGCCCCAGAGGCCGGACCTCATCTCACGGCAACACCCTGCACCCCAATCTGCGGACCCTGTCCTTAGCAGCATGGAGGCTGAGCGGGTAACTCTGGCTCCCCTCCACCTCCTGCCAGAGGTTGCACAAGTAGTGCTTGCAGTGAGACGCCCGTCAACTAGGAAGTCGTATGGCCTGAAATGGAAGCGCTTCACCATATGGTGCGCCTCCCGGCAGCTCAACCCCTTTTCCTGCCCCACACGGCAGATGCTGCAATACCTCACTGAGCTCTCCCAAAAGGGGCTACAGCCTCAGTCAGTTCGAGTCCACCTGGCTGCGATTGCAGCGTTCCATGACCGCTGCGGCAATGTCTCCATCGCAGCCCAGCCTATCGTCACACGCTTCATGAAAGGACTCGCCAACCTGCACCCCCCACGCACGGATCCGATCCCTCACTGGGACCTCAACAACGTCCTCTGCCAGCTTACTCAGCCTCCCTTCGAGCCCTTGTGCACGGCAGACATGAAGCACGTGTCCTGGAAAGTTCTATTCCTGGTCGCCATCACATCAGCCAGACGGATAAGCGAGCTGCAGGCCTTGGTGGCGCACCCACCCTATACCCAGCTCACCAGCGACAGAGCCTCCCTCCGGACACACCCAAGATTCGTGCCTAAAGTGGCCTCTGCTTTCTATATCAACCAGTCCATAGAACTACCTAGTTTCCACCCCGAACCACACTCCTCCCCAGAGGAGCAATGGCTGCACACCTTGGACTGCGTCAGGGCCCTCCATATCTACCTCCACCGAACATCGCCTCAGTGCAAGGGGACACAACTGTTCATCTCCTATGACCCCCAACAAACCTGCGCGTCTGGTCTCCAAAAGGACCCTGTCACTCTGGATCTCTGCTTGCATCGCCTTCTGCCTGGAACGAGCGGGCACGGAACCCTCGCCTCCAGTCAATGCACATCAACTACGGGCGATGGCCTCTTCCATCGCCAACTTGAAGTTAGTTCCTGTGGCAGATATCTGCAAAGTGGCCACATGGTCATCCCCGCATACATTCCAAAAATACTGTTGCCGCGACCTCACCAATGAGAAGCTTGCCTTCGGCTGGGTGGTCCTAGCCACGGCTGACCCGCGCTGTCTGTAACGCTGTACTGTGGGACTGACTGAACTGTTTACCAAGCGACTCTGTGCTGCACTGTTACTGCATATTAGCACTGTTGTTGTTGCTACTTCCCCATTGCACTGTTGTTGTTGTTGCTCACATTGTTCTGCACCGTGTTAATTGCACCTCTGCCACTTGCACCCTTTTGCATTGACTTGCAGTTGTAGTAGCAGCCCCCCGCAGCTGCATTGTTTGTTTTTTGCACTACTTGCGTACCTGCACTGGTAACCCTTCCTCAATAAAAGGGAATGGTTTTCCACTATCTCATGGCCTGCCTTCTTCACTTCAACCGCCCCTTGCACCTCAGCTCTTCCTAGCTTGGGAGGCACCTATTGTGGCTGACTCATCCTGCTTGTCCTAGGAGAAAACGAGGTTACTTATGTGATAAGGAAGCTTATCATAGCTCAGGAAGGAGCTATAGGAAAGGTGAAGTGACTCTGAACAAGCAACCTGTCAGTTCTGGTAGAAATAAGAAAACAGAATTTTCCCATAAAAGACTACCAGTCCCAGAATGCACCAGGTTTCCAACAGCCATTAGAGGAGCTGAAGTGGGGAAACGTGTGTTCAATCAGGAGGGCTATGAGGTAATCCCTAAGCACTCATCTCAAAGGGCAGGGCCTGATTCAGCACAGCTGTGCTGTGTTAGGGAGGAGCACTCATCTAAGCAGAATAAAGGTAGAGTTTATTCTACAGAGAATTATCCTTATCCTGAGAATCAGCTTGAGCTTGATCATCAGTTTCATCTGAAGGATCATCGGAAGCAGAAGCCAAACCGGATGGACAGAGAGGGAAAGAAACCCTTTGGAAGAAGGAAGAGAAAAGCCTTTGAGAGGTCTAGAAGAGTCCAGAGCAGTACGTATACTGGGAGGCATTTCAAGGGCCAGCATACACCATTGGACTGGGGAAAGCCAGAGGAATGGTGCTGCAGAGCTAGGAATCTCCAGACGCTACCTGTGAGGGAGACGGCTGCACATGGAAGGGACCCTAAGACCCGTGCCAGAAGGTATGTGAAGAGAGATCCAGTGTCCAGGGATCTGGATTGGAAGGCTGGACATAAGAACTGGACTACATACTGGCCAGGCTATATAGAGAGGAACTCTAACAGCAATGGAAGCTCAGGTATGAACACTGATCTATGCCCTAGCTATAACCTTGAAAGACAGCAGGGAAACAAGTATTCTCCTGAAAGTGCTCCATTGAGAGATTCATCTGTGCCAATCCATGATATTGAACCCATGCTTGTTGAAGAAGGGGGAATGATAGCAGATGAAGAATCTGTTTACATGGACTGCTCTCTGTCTAAACTCCTTTGGTGATTTTCTGTTATAAAGTACAGCAACCATCACAAAGAAATACAAACTTGTTCTTTAATCTACTCAGAAAAGCTCCTGAGTAAGGTTTTTAGCAATGCAGTAGAAAGCAAGCCAGCTAAGGGGTTTCAGCTGGATAACTGCTAGCAATTGAGCCTTACCTAATTGCTTGTGAGCTAGGAGAGAATCACTTCTGAATCTATGTGGGAAGATACAAGAAGTTAACCTGAGAAGAACAGTTTTTTTCTTTCTTGGTGGCTTTTGGTTTGTTGTTTGATATATGCTAAGAAAACATTAGCTAATGCCTACAGAAAAGACCAGTTTGTACCAACCAGGTCTTATTTCTTTTGCTTTAATTGCCTGACAAGTTTAAAGGTTGTTTTCCTGATTTTGTTTTTTTTCAAGTTAAACACTGAAAGCAAGTAACCTGATTTATGTGCTACCAAGCATATCTGTGTTGGGAGAAATAACCCCATAAATAAATATCTTATTGGCTTTAACACTTGAGCACAACTAAATTATTGTCAGCAGCTGTGTCTGGTGTGAATGAACTGCATTGCCCACAATCCCTTGCAAATCATATAGATATATGTATGCACTTGCCAAGACTGTGAAGATTCTCACCCAGGCAGCCGTCTGACACTTACCTGTAACAGGAGTTCTCTGTGGACAGCAGGATAAGTCAGCCACACATCCCCACCCTCCTCCCCTACAAGGGACGGTCTTCTCCTGGGTACACGCCCCTAGTGTTGGTCTCAGCTAGTAACTCAGTGGCTAGCTAGGGGCTGACCCGGAGGTGTGGCCAGGTGGCCCATGCTCAGAGGGGCTAAGCCCTTCTGAGCTATAGAGAGTATTTCCGTCTCGGCGCCATCGGATGACAACACCAATACCTATTGTGGCTGACTTATCCTGCTGTCCACGGAGAACTCCTGTTACAGGTAAGTAACCTCGTTTTACAGCCTATAAAAAGAGAGAGAAAATCCAGAACAGAGAGAGAGAGTAGATCTGCTTGGCCAAGCGCATGCCAACGCATGAAGAATCCCAGACTTTTCTCCAGCCTTCGCTGAGCTCTCCCAGCTGATGTGTAAAGGGCTGCCATGATGCAGTTTGGTGATGTGTTATTGTCCTGTAAATAATTGCTTTCTAGTTATCTTTTCTAACTACTCATGTGTAACTAAGGGAATTACTTGCCTTTCTAAATAAGTCAAATAAGTGATTGTTTTATAAATAAACTACCTGTCTTCATTACAAGGTGTTCTAGCCTTTGTTGTAGCAAGACAGCCTCCACCCCCTAGACTGAAGCTGCTTGGGAACCCCACCACCGCCTCTCTAGTTCAAACTCATTGCTGATGTGGCTCCTGTAAAAGTTTGTGGCAAACAGTGTAGCCATCCTCCAGGCCACAACCATGGGAGGGGCTCCTGCTTCTCATAGCACCCCTCTTAACACCCATGGGACCCACGTCAAGTGCATTCTCCTGATTTCCTCCATTAATCCATTGGAGGCCCTTCCGCTGGAAGATGACACTCTTCCCTAAGTGCTCCCTCTTCCCACGAAGCAGAATGGCAGGGCACAGAGAACACCTCCATGCTCACATCCAAGAAGGGTTCAGAAGAAACACCAAAGGACTAATCGTACCCACGTTTCTGCAGAAAGTATCACTGGCCCTCGCTTTAAGTGACTCCCAGATGCCCACCAACAAAACAGATTTCTAATCCATCTTGAAATTATGTGCTCCTAGGGAGATCATCACTCTGCCAGTCCACAGCATCCTTCAAAATCTTCAAGCATCCATCTGGAAAATCCCCCATGTCTGTCCATGTGACCTCCAAGTTCTTGATCCTCAAGTATGAAGCTCTCCCAGTTGCCAGCATCAACAGCTACCTCATCAATCGGTTGTCTCTGAGACTGTCCTCAAGAAATGCAAGACCACTAAGTTGACCTTCCAGACACCACCAGGAAAAGAACAAAGAACACTGGATCCATCGGTTGCAAGTCATATCAGAGTAGCCTCCTATCAATGGCCATCCTTGCGCCTCAGCTGCCGATTTGGCATTATTATCATGACCTCCTCCTACAACTGATAAGTCTTATACCCTGCCAGCAGAGGACTCTGCCCAACTGCTCTCTAACATCCCTGAATCCCTCTTTCACATAATTCGTACCACGTATAACATGTTTGACTCTGTGGCCACTCCTTTGTCACCACCATCTCTGCATGCCACATGGCCTGGCTCCAAGTATCTGGGGTGAGGGGGGCGTCTCTCACTATCTTGCAGATGGCACCATGCTTGGGAGATGGCCTCTTGGACTTTCGAACTGAAGAGACTATTTCAAAGTTAAAGACCACTCCTCCATAGCCAGGGAGCTGGCAACAGAACCTCCATCACAGGCTTGTAGATCACAGCTTCCACAGTACCAGAGAGCATATCACTACCAGTATTTCTAGCAGTTCTACCCTCGCAGGAGGTTCCAGCTCTATCCTCACCAGCAACCCCAACGTTTAGCAGCTCCAACATACACACACCGCTGTCGACCATGCAAGAGGAAACAGCCTCCGGCTATTGCATCAGTACCTTGCGACCAGCGGGATCAAGGGTTTTACTCCCAGTTCTCTCTTATCCCAAAGAAAACTGGTGGCCTCTGCCACATTTTCGATCTCCACAACTTTAACCTCTACATCAAGCGAGAAAAGTTCAAAATGAACTCTCAACATTATCTTCCCACTATCTCATTGCAATGATTGGCTCGCCTCACTAGATCTGAAGGATGCCTACATGCACATCCTCTTCACTGCCAATACCTTTGATTCAAGCTTAAGCAGGACCATTATTAATAACAGGTTCTCCCCTTTGGCCTCTCAGCCACCCCACAGGTTTTCACAAGGTGCCTAGCAGTGGTCAGAACGCATCTGCAACATCAGGGAAACTGCATTTAGCCCTCTCGCAATGATTGGCTCATCTCAGTGGCATCCAAAACAGTGGTTCAGCACGCCTTGCAAGCCATCATAGAGGTGCTACAGGCAACGGGGTTCTTCGTCAACATCTAAAAGTCCAGGCTAGATCCCAACAATGCCTATCCTTGATAGGGGCGCTACTAAACACAGTCGAGTGCAAAGCCTACCTTCCCCTGCAACAGAGCCCAACTCTTTCAGCATCTCAGTGCTAATCTACAGCACTATCAAGCCACCTCCACGCAATCCTTCTTGCAGTGGCTAGACCACAGTGGATGATGTCCCCCTGGCAAAACCCTACATGTGACCCCTGCAGTGGCATCTCAAATTAAACTGGAACCATCATACACAGTCTCTTCACAAGAAAATTCCAATGCCCAGATCCAGTCTTCACCGTCTGCACCAGAGCCTTCAATGATGGACCAAATGTTGGAGCACCAGCTCACCCTCACAATAGATGCCCACCCGTAGCTTAAGTACTAGGGCTAATGATGGTGGCTGTGATAATGTAAGCACTGCAGATGTAGATAACATCCCTGCCACAGATGAGTGCCATAGCAAGCATGTTCATGGACCCCTGTGGCAGGAGATAATCCTCTTAACTTTTTCATTAATTTCTGTGGTTTAACTACGGTTAAAAGATAATGAGGAAATAATGTACTGCTACTTTTATGCTACAAACCCTGTATTTAAATCAAGAGGGTCTACAAAGAGAATCGGCCAAAAACTTGAAGAAAGAGGAAAATTGCCACAAGAAAAACTGCAAAAAAACAACAGATGTAATTCTAAGATCTTTAATTTGGCAGATCAAAGCAAAGAAGTATGTGAATGATATCTTGAAGCAACTAAGGGCTTCTGTGGAAAAAGAAACACAGAGAGGAGGGGGAGACCTGGGTGTGAGGACCAGAAACAGAAAGAGCAGTTGAGGGGGGAGATGGAACTTGGAGATCTGGAACTGCAGGGGAGTGAGGTAACTACAGGATAGGTCAACCACTCAACTGGAGAGGAAAGAAGAAAAGGAGGAGAAAGACCCAGAGGTGGAGGAAATCAAGATTGAACTCCTAGTCAACATGGAAAAAGATGAATATGCTGGGTTTCAGGAAAGATCCCCAGGGCCGGCCCGTCCATTGATCAAGAATGTTGTTTGCACAGGGCCCCGCGCAAACAACATTCTGCATCAGCCCATAGCTTTAAAAAAACAAACAAACTGGCTGCTGATGGCGGCAGCAGCAGAATCAAGCGTCCTACGGGGCCCCATCTGCCCGGCAGAGCCCTCCCAGCATCAGCTCTATCAGCAGCGGCTTTCAGAGCAGCAAAGAGAGAGTTTCTCTCTCGCAGCTCTGTTAAACCCGTCGGGGCTGATGGGACTTCCTGTTTTCCATCAGCCTTGGCAGGCTTAACAGCCACAAGAAAGGGAAACTCTCCCTTCGCAGATCTGAAAAGTCCGCGCTTTGAAAGCTGATGCCGGAAGGGCTCTGCCGGGCAGGGGGGACCCCCACGGGACGCTTGATGCGGCAGCGGCAACAACCAGTTTGTTTGTTTTTTTTAAATCTCTGGGCTGAGGGGGGAGGGGGGTTAGGACTGGTAATGGGCTATGGGGGGGCTAGGACTGGAAATGGACTGATGGGGGTTAGGACTGGAGTTGGGTTGATGGGGGGTTAGGACTGGAAATGGGCTATGGGGGGGGCTAAGACTGGAAATGGGCTATGGGGGGGCTAAGACTAAATGGGCTGATGGGGGGGTAGGATTGGTAATGGGCTGATGGGGGGAGGATTAGTAATGGGCTGATGGGGGGACTAAGACTGTAAATGGGCTGATGGGGGGGTTAGGACTGGAAGTGGCCTGATGGGGGGGTTAGGACTGGTAATGGGCTATGGGGGGGGGGGGTTAGACTGAAAGTGGCCTGACGGGGGGGGGGACTAGGACTGGTAATGGGCTATGGGGGGCTAAGACTGAAAATGGGGTGATGGGGGTTTAGGACTGAAAATGGGCTGATGGGGGGGTTAGGACTGGAAGTGGGCTGATGGGGGGGCTTAGGACTGGTAATGGGCTATGGGGGGGCTAGGACTGGAAATGGGCTGAGTGGAAGGGGGGGCTTGAACTGCAAATAGCTGATGGGGAGGGGGGCTTGGAATGGCCTGTGAGGGGAGGGAGCTAGGACTGGAAATGGGCTGAGTGTGGGGGGGGAGCTAGGACTGGAAATGGGCTGAGTGGGGGGGAACTAGGACAGGAAATGGGCTGATGGAGGGGCTAGGATAGGACTGGAAATGGGCTGTTGGGGGTGCTAAGATTGGAAATGGACTGTGGTGGGGGCTTGGATTGAAATGGACTCATGGAGGGGCTAGAACTGGAAGTAGGCTCATGGGGGCTTGGATTGGAAATGGTCTGAGTGGAAGGGAGCTAGGATTTGACATGAGCTGATGGTGGGGCTAGGAAAGGACTAGAAATGGGCTGATGGGGGCTGGGATTGGAAATGAGCTGATAGAGGGACTCGGATAGGATTGGAAATGGGTTGATGGTGTGGCTAGGATAGGATTGGAAATGGGCTGATGGGAGGCTAGGACTGGAAATGGGTTGATGTGGGGACTAGAAGGGAGCGGATGCTGGGTGGGGCTGGAACTAGAAGGGAGCCAATGTTTGGGGAGGATTAGAATGGGATAGGGCTGGGAGAGTGAAATGGAGAGGGGAAAATATTTTGTGTAGGAGGGAAGACAAATCTACAATTGGCCGGGTATTGGGAGTGTAAGTAGGGATTGAGGATGAAGGAGTAAAATTTGAGTGGATGAAATAGGAATGAGGAAAGAGCGAAAGGAGAAAGATTAGTATGTTAAAGCAGATCTAAAGAGAGAATGGAAAAAAAACTAGAAGAGAGAAGAAAGGACAAATGGACAGCAGACAATGGAGAGTTAGCAGAAGACACAAAGAAACCAGAAGAAAGTGTCTGGAGCAATTGCAATTGAAAAAAAAATGCACAAAAGGTAGAAAAATATCTCTTTATTTTTAATTTATTAACTGGAATATGTCGGCTCTGGGAAATGTGCATCATTAACATGATGAGTGGAGGAGTGGCCTAGTGGTTGGGGCAAGGTACTTCAGGCCAGAAGGTCGGGGATTCAAATCCCACTAGAGGACAGCAACCTTGGGCTGGAAGGACTGGGGGGTTTCTAGTCCCACAGGTGCTCCTTGTGGTCTTGGGCAAGCCACTTAACCCTCCATAGCCCATGTTCCCTGTAAAATAGTTATCTCCAAGTTATAATGCCCTGTTCAATGTAAACCGCACTGATGCAGAATAGCGCGGTATATAAGAGAATGTAAATAAATAAAATAAATAAACATCTGCGCTTTTGTTTAGTACATGAGGAAATTAATTTATAGTTTTATTTCTACAGTGTTGTTGTACATTCCAAGTTTGGTTTTTGGGGTTCCCAGTTTAATTATTGTCTTCCTGTTTCTAAATTGTGATTCCTTGTTTGGTGATGGTCTATGTTCTGCATGTGTACCTGAGCTGAGGTATTCTGTTTATGTAATTCCTGTTTGACATTGCCACTTGTTCTCTTTCCCCAGTAGGTCATGTATTCTTATTCTCTGAAATGTATTGGTTTAATATTTGCAGTGTTGCCTTTTGATAGGTAGAGTATGGTGCTTTGTGAGTCCTGGTAGTGCTGTTAGGATACGGCGGGTTTGCTATGGGTTCGCCTGAGGAAGAGCTGCAAAGCTACAGCGGCTTGAAACACTGATTGGTGTCGCGCTTTGAATCATACGACTCCTTCACTGAATTTGAAGATCTGGTATAGTTGTCTGGGACAGTTTCGATTATTTCCACGTGGGTTCTGTTATGGTTCCTTTGTTGGGCCATTATCATCCCACAGTGGCCATCTTGAAAGCCTTAAGATGAGTAATTTGGCATCTTCCTTATTCCAGATAATGAATTAAGGGCTCAAGAATAATTTGGGAAACGCCTTTTGAATACACTTTGGTTCTCGCAGTGCAGGAGCAATGGCTGGTTGTGCTGTGCACCTGATATAATGACCTGTGATGGGCCATTTTAATTATATTTTCGAATAAAATGGGGGGCTCACTTCGAGAGTGGTGAAATTTCCATTCATCGGTGAGCAATCCGACAAAAATTAAATATTTCAGTACAGATAGGTTTAGGTGGGCATACACAGTACTGTTCTGGCGTGTTTTTTGGTTATCAAGTAGTTTCATGGGATGGGTTCTAAATGGGCAGTGTTTGTGGTAGTTCCTAATGTGCCTGGCGGTTGGCACTGGATTATAGTAATGTAGAAATCTTTTAGTCTTTCTTTATCCAGACACTCATTAAGAGGCATGTTTACTAAAAGTTAGTGTATGGTAACATTATGCAAATGAGGCCCCGCACTGAGTCTCTGCACATGGCCCTGCACCCCCCTTGGGCCGCCCCTGGATAACCCAAGTTAAATTTAACACCTACGGTTAAAAGTATGATTATAAAGATGAACAAGGCCATTTCTTTATCATCCCTCCAGTCCAATCCTGCACCTCAGGGTAGTGCACCTCTTCCAGAAGCTTGGAGACTGAGCATGTCACAACCTTGATGACATCAGGATACTTATGCAGCTGACACCACCCCCAGCTCCCAGTAAGCTCAGTCTCCCAGGCAGCTGGAGCAGGTGATTCCTGAGCCAGGACTCACTAAGGGACAACTGAGAAGAATTTCATTAATTTTCTTTCATTTCTTCTTTGGCTAGTTTAAGCCTCCTTCCTCCTCCCGGCTTCTGGGAGTCCCGCGCTGGGTGAACTGATTGACAAAAAAAAAAAAAAACTTCCCTGAGTTTGTGTCGTTGCTTCTTAAGGCATTCTGCCTAAAGTAACAGGCCAAGGTCAAGGGGCATAAAGGCAAGAAGTGGGGGGTTCCGGTGGATGCGCAGTGTGCGGAACCGTACCCAATGCAGCCGTGTGCCAAGAGACTCCTTGAGAGGAAGGTAGCTGACGAGGCTTGTCAGACGGCTGCCTGGGTGAGAATCTTCACACTCTTGGCAAGTGCATATTTCTATATGATTTGCAAGGTATTGTGGGCAATGTAGTTCATTCACACCAGACACAGCTGCTGACAATAATTTAGTTGTGCTCTTGGGTAAAGCCAATAAGATATTTATTTATGGGGTTATTTCTCCCAACACAGATATGCTTGGTAGCACATAAATTAGGTAACTTGCTTTCAGTGTTAACTTGGAAAAACAAAGTCAAAATCAGGAAAACAACAAATGAAAAGCTACAAAGCAAGAAACAAACTGTTCTTTTCAGGTTAACTTCTGATTACTTCCCACATAGATACAGAAGTGATTCTCTCCTAGCTCACAAGCAATTAGGTAAGGCTTAATTGCTAGCAGTTACCAGCTGAAACCCCTTAGCTGGCTTGCCTTCCACTGTGTGGGTCAAATCCTGCTTCAGGAGCTTTTCTGAGTAGATTAAAGAACAAATTTGTATTTCTTTGTGATGGTTGCTGTACTTTATAACAGAAAGTTACCAACGGAGTTTAGATAGAGAGCAGTCCATATAAACAGGATCCTCATTTGCTATTATTCCCCCTTGTTCAACAAGCATGGGTTCAATATCATGGATTGGCACAGATGAATCTCTCAATGGAGCATTTTCAGGAGAATACTTGTTTCCCTGCTGTCTTTCAAGGTTATAGCTAGGGCATAGATCAGTGTTCATACCTGAGCTTCCATTGCTGCTAGAGTTCCTCTCTATATAGCCTGGCCAGTATGTAGTCCAGTTCTTATGTCCAGCCTTCCAATCCAGATCCCTGGACACTGGATCTCTCTTCACATACCTTCTGGCACAGGTCTTAGGGTCCCTTCCATGTGCAGCCGTCTCCCTCACAGGTAGCCTCTGGTGATTCCTAGCTCTGCAGCACCATTCCTCTGGCTTTCCCCAGTCCAATGGTGTACGCTGGCCCTTGGAATACCTCCCAGTATACGTACTGCTTTGGACTCTTCTAGACCTCTCAAAGGCTTTTCTCTTCCTTCTTCCAAAGGGTCTCTTTCCCTCTCTGTCCGTCTGGTTTGGCTTCTACTTCTGATGATCCTTCAGATGAAACTGATGATCAAACTCAAGCTGATTCTCAGGATACTGAGGACAATTCTCTGGATATCCAAGGTGATCATGAAGATGGTCATCTGTAGAATAAATTCTACTCTTATTCTGCTTAGATGAGTGCTCCTCCCTAACACAGCGCAGCTGTGCTGAATCAGGCCCTGCCCTTTGAGATGAGTGCTTAGGGATTACCTCATAGCCCTCCTGATTGAACACACGTTTCCCCACTTCAGCTCCTCTAATGGCTGTTGGAAACCTGGTGCATTCTGGGACTGGTAGTCTTTTATGGCAAAATTCTGTTTTCATATTTCTACCAGAACTGACAGGTTGCTTGTTCAGAGTCACTTCACCTTTTCTATAGCTCCTTCCTGAGCTATGATAAGCTTCTTTATCACAGGCTGGCCCTGTTTCCTCGGAGGGGGAGCTGGAGCCTAGTTTGGAGCAGGAGGAACTCGAGATCCCACAGGAGGATGAGCCCCGTATTGTTAGGGTCTTCCGGAAGGAGGAGCTTGCAGTACCCATAGCTGAGTCACTCAAGGTGCTTAACATGCCCTCGGCGGGGGCGGTCGAGGAAGAGACTCTGGAAGATCCAATACTGCAAGCTATGTGTAGGCCTCAGAGGGTGTTCCCCCCACAAAGCCATTAAAGCAGATGATCCTGGAGGAGTGGGAGCTCCCAGAGGTTGGGCTCAGGCGGTCTCGCATCATGTCCCGGCTGTATCCCTTGACAGAGGTGGAGAAGGAGATGTTTTGTTCCTCGAGGGTTGATGCCGCAGTATTGGCTTCAACGAAGAAGACTACGATTCCATTCGAGGGAAGTGTGGCACTCAAGGACATCCAGGATAGGAAGCTAGATAACCTGCTGAAGCAGGCTTTTGATGTAAGTGCGCTGTCACTACAAACCTCTGCTTGTGGGGCATTGGTGGCATGCGCATGTTTGCGTTGGGTGCAAGGCCTCCCTGAGTCGGCTGAGGAGGTCCAGGGTCAGGAGACCACAGCGAGGCTGGAGTTGGGGGCAGCCTACCTTGCTGATGCCTTCTATTATCTGGTAAGGGCCCTTTTGAACAGCATGGCTTCGATGGTGGCGGTTCCACAATTGGTCGGCTGATGTTTTCTCAGAGGCCCGGTTGAGTATACTGCCTTTCAAGGGGAAGCAGTTGTTTGGGGAGGAGCTGGAAAAGTTGGTAAAGGACTTGGGGGAGTCCAAAGGGGGTCGCCTTCCTGAAGATAAGCCGAAGCAAGGTCGGGCTTCGGGTGCTAGCAGGGGTCAGGCCTGTGAATTTAGGTGTTTTCGATTGGTGAGATTCTCCCCTTACTAGAGAGGAAGGTTTGCTGCCAGGCACCGCCCTTTCGGGGGGCAGGCAGAGGTTATTACGGGGCTTCTGCCTCTACCTCGGCCCAGAAGAAACAGCAATGAAGCGAGGGGGGCCCAGGCAGGGTGCAGCCAATGGGTGGTCAGTTGCACGACTTTTACCATGCCTAGGTCCGGATTACGTCGGACCAATGAGTTCTACAGGTGATCTGGGAGGGCTATGCACTGAAGTTCGCCAGCCTTCATTCGCGCCCCCTGCCAGGCGCGCGCAAAGGCGCGGGGCATGCAACAAACACTAGAGCACCTTCTACACTTGTGGGCAGTGCTACTGGTTCCCTCAGTTCAGTGCGGAGCAGGTCGCTACTCTATTTATTACATAGTCCCAAAAATGACGGGGCTTTTCGGCCTATCCTCGATCTCAAGCAGGTAAACAGGTGTCTCCGAATTCCACGGTTTCATATGGAAACTCTTCATTCGGTGATGATGGCCATACATGAGGGGGAGTTCTTGACCTCTCTTGACTTCATCGAAGCATACCTGCATGTTCCCATACATCCAGATCATCACCAGTTTCTTCGCTTTGTGGTGCCCATGGGTCATTTTCAGTTTCAGGCATTGCCGTTCGGTCTCGCAACAGCCCCACGGACTTTCACCAAGGTGATGGTTGTGATGGCGGTGGCGTTGCGAGGGCATACTACTGCATCCCTATTTGGACAATTGCCTCATTCAAGCAAATTCCAAGGAGGAAAGCGCTCAGGCAACGGGCCGTGTGGTCCATTTTTTGCACAAGCTAGGCTGGATCATCAATGTCAGCAAGAGCCACTTGACCCCCTTTACAGGACCTTGAGTACCTCGGGGCACGTTTCGACACCCACGGGGGTCTGGTGTTTCTACCTCAAAGGAGGGTGGCAGTGCTGTGCTTGCTGGTTCGGCAGTTTCTGCGCATGGCGGAACCATCTGCATGGCATTATCTTCAACTGTTGGGGACCATGGCGGTGATGACTGATCTGGTCCCCTGGGCGCATGCCCACATGAGGCTATTGCAGCAGGGGTCTCATCAGCTGCATCCCCTAATGCACAGGTTGGCCTGTCCGCGGGAAGTCAGGCGGGCCCTCAGGTGGTGGCTAAGCGAGGAGAACCTGACAGCGGGAGTTCTGTTGGAGTCGCCCTGCTGGCTTCCCCTGATGACGGATTCCAGTCTTACAGGATGGGGAGCCCATTGCGAGGGGTGTGTTGCACAGGGTTGGTGGACCGCGGAGGAGCAGACTTGGTCCATCAATCGGCTGGAGATGAGAGACATTCACTTCGCCCTACAGGAGTTTCACCCAATGGTATGCACTCGGGCGGTCCAGGTCTTCTCCGACAATGCCACCACAGTAGCGTATATCAATTGGCAAGGCGGCACAGGCAGTGCCAGGCTGGAGATTGAGGCGGAGATGTTGATGGTTTGAGCGGAGGCCCAATTGCAAGCGATTTCAGCAGCACACTTGGCCGGCAAAGAGAATGTTACAGCCGATTACCTCAGTTGGGTGCACTTGGACCCAGGGGAATGGCAACTGAACCAGGAGGTCTTCGAGCAGATCGTGCATCGGTGGGGGGAGCCGGTCATGGTTCTGATGGTGACGTTAGCATCAACCAAAGCCAGTCGTTTCTACAGTTGACGGAGGGAGAGGATGTCCGAGGGCCTAGACGCGCTGGTGCAGCACTGGCCGGGCCAGGGGCTCATCTGTCTTCCCTCTGTGGGTGCTCATACGTCGCGTGGTTCAACAAATGGAGGCGCAGCGAGGGCTGGTCGTTTTAATTGCCCCGGATTGGCCCCGTGGTATGCCGATCTTGTTCGTCTGAGAGCGGCCAAGCCATGGAGACTTCCCAGCAGGGATTGTGGACTGGCTTGAAAAACTGGATGTGCGAACACAAAAACTCCTTCATGCCCATGAAGTAATTTACAAGAATCAGTGTATGCCAAAGCTGTACATCCGTAGAGCTGAAGGAAGGCTAGGGCTCGGAGATTGATTATACATATAGAGCTACTATCATAGGGTCTCCAGGCCTACTTAACCGCATCCTCAGATCCAAATATGCAAAAAGTGCTGAAATATGGGAGCAAACGGCCTGAATCTGTCTCCATCATCCAACTTGGACAAGTGTTCTGACGACTAGAAGGAATGAGTGAAAATCCACAAGCAGGGGCAGGGAAGGAAGTAACAGAATTTGCAAAACAAGAGAAAAAACTCTTCAAAGAATTAGAGCCCCCTTTGATCCGATAGCCTCGGCCTCTCTAAAACACCTCACCTGGAAGACAACAGCCTTCTTGGTGGCCATCATTTCAGCATGGAGAATCACTGAACTTCAGGCACTGGGGCACTGCCCGCCATACATGCAACCTTTTCCCACCAGTTGTCCTACACACGCATCCAAAATTCCTTCCTAAGGTCTTCTCTGCTTTTCATCTCAATCAAGCGATTGTCCTGCCATCCTTTTTTTCTAGTCTTTCAATTGGCTTTCTGGACGCGACCCTTCGTACTTTGTATTGCAGACAGGCCCTCTTGTTCTACCTCCGGGCCACCAATCAGCTGTGAACCTCATCTCAGCTTTTTCTCATCTTTAATCCCAACAACCCGGGGTGGCAAAAATGGCTATTTCTTCCTGGATCTCAGATTGCATCTCCTTCTGCTATAGTCAGGCCCAACAGCAGTTGCCTGGATGCACTGGCCCTCATCATCTATGGGCTACAGTCGCCAGCATAGCCTATCTATCTTTAGTCCCTGCTCAAGAAATCTGCAAAGCTGTGACTTGAAGTTCAATTCACACTTTCGCTAAGCACTACAGCTTGGACTGCTCTTCAGCTGGGGACCTCACCTTTGGATAGGCATTCCTCAGAAACCTCTTTGCATCCTAAATGCTCATTGCAAGATTCTACTACTATCTCAGCAGCCAGTTTTTCTTCCATCCATGTCTCACCAAGTCAGACCGCAAACCTACAGTTCTCTAAGGCGGCCCTCAGCTCTGGACCCACCTAGCAAGTGTGGCTGCATCCCCTGCTTGTCTACGGAGAAAGCAGAGTTCTTTACCTGTAATGGGGGTTCTCCATAGAAAGCAGGAGTATGCAGCCACACTTCACTGCTAGCCTTCCCTGCAAAAAAATAGCAACAACAAAAAAACTAATAATGATAGAAGCACCTGTCCAGAACCATACTTCACACTCATACATTGGAATCCTCAAGTGTCACTGCCGTTCTGCTATGTTATAAACTGAAAGGATCAACGAAGGCCAGGCAGGAAGAAGCACATGCATGCCTTGGAGAGGTCAAAAGATTTCTCTGAGCTGGGGAGAGCCCGGCAACATCACCTAGCAAGTGCAACTTCATATCCCTGCGATCTACGGAGAACCCCCATTATAGGTAAGCAACTCTGCTTCTCCTGGGACATTTAAACTGAAACCTCTTGCTGCTGCTAGGTCCTGACTGATTTAACAAATACACTGGGTTCACAGATTAATCAGCTTTAATCTAAAGAATTCCTTTTCCCCCAAACTTTAAACAATTTCCTAACACCACATGGAGGAAGGAATTCTCCTCTGGGAGCATCTGATTTAACTTATATACTGTTCTTTCTTGACCCTCATTATTGTTATAAGCTAATAGTACAGGGCTGGCCCAACCAGCCCTGTACTAGGCAAGACAAGTGGTCGCCTAGGGCGGCAGTTTCTGAAGGATAGCAAAGAGCAACAGCAGCCAAAGCAAAACAATAGATAATGGCAGCCCCACTCACTCAAAGAACCAACAGTGTATTTTTGTACCCGCAGAGAGTGCAAGCATACATACAAAGCAAAGTTTAATATTTAAAAGCATAATGTACTTTTACAGGATCGTTGTGGGAGGGGTGCTGTTGGGATGATCATGATTGATTGTTTTAGGTGAGAGGGATTGAGTGGGTGAGGGGAATGGAGAAGGTGAGGTGAGTGAGGGCATCAGATGAGGTGTGTGGAATGCGTGAGAAGATGGGTTATAGGGGAGGGGGATTGGAGGAAGGGATGTGTGAGATGAGTGAGAAGATGGGTTTTAGGGGAGGGCTTGAGTGAGTGAGGAAATTGGGTATATGAGAGGGGGTGGGGGATTGGAGGAGAGAACATCAGATGAGGTGAGGGATGAAGGAGGCAGAGAAAGTGTGTGAAATGAGTGGGGAACTGGATTTTAGGGGAGGGGTTGAGTGAGGGGATTGGAAAAGGTGGGGAAAGTGAGAGCATTAGATGAGGTGTGTGGAATGAGTGAGAAGAAGGGTTACAAGGGAGGAGATTAGAGGAGGAGATGTGTGGAGTGAGTGGAGACAGGAAGTGTGTGAAATGAGTGAGGGGAGGGGTTGAGTGAGGGGACTGGATTGCTGGGCCCACTGCTTTTTAACATATTTATCAATGACCTGGAGATGGGAATAACAAGTGGGCTAATAAAATCTGCAGATGACACAAAATTATTCAAAGTTGTTAAAACCCAAGAGGATTGCGAAAAATTGCAAGAGGACCTTGATAAACTGGAACACTGAGCGTCCAAATGGCAGATGAAATTTAATGTGGACAAGTGCAAGGTTATGCACCTAGGAAAGAACAACCCAAATTTTGGTTACATGATGTAAGGTACCACCTTAGAAACCATCGACCAAGAAAAAGATTTGGGCGTCATCATGGATAATACGTTGAAACCCTCCGCTCAATATGCAATGGCAAGTGAGGTTATCAAATTTGCAAATGACACAAAACTATTTAAAGTTGTGAAAACCCATGAGGATTGTGGAAAATTGCAAGAAGACTTCTCTACACATCAATCTCTTGGAACTCAGAGCAATTTTCTTAGCTCTCAGAGTGTTCCACTCCCTGCTCAGCTACAGGACAGTCCTCATCCACACGGACAACCAAGTAGCCATGTTCTATGTGAACAAGCAGGGAGGGACTGGCTCTCTGTCGCTTTGCAACGAAGCTTTGCGACTGTGGGCCTTCGCCAGAGAGCATCAGATTCATCTTATGGCAGTATATCTTCCAGGCGTTCAAAACGCTTGGGCAGACAGACTCAGTCGAGTTCTGCTTCCACACGAGTGGTCCCTCCACATGGACCAGGTAGCCAGGATTTTTTGAATTTGGGGAACCATAGACCTCTTTGCAAGTCCGTGGAATGCCAAACTTCCCCAGTTCTGTTCCAGAATTCCATGTCAGGGAATTCAGGCCAAGGATGCCTTCCTTCTTCACTGGGGTCAAGACTTCCTTTATGCCTTTCCACCCATTCCCCTAATTCCCAAAACACTTTTCAAGCTTCAGAGAGACCGAGGTTCCATGATCCTCATAGCACCACATTGGCCACGCCAAGTGTGGTACCCTCTACTTCTGCATCTCTCTCAAGCTCCCTCCTTGGAATTGGGCTCTGCACCAGATCTTCTATCCCAGGAAGACGGAACATTGTGGCACCCAAACCCCCAGTCTCTCCATCTCAGGGCCTGGTTGCTGAAGGCCTAGACCTTCAAGTTTTTCATCTCTCTCAGCAAGTCAGAGATATTCTTCATGCTTCTAGAAAGCCCTCCTCTAGACATTCTTATGCTTTCAAATGGAAAAGATTTACCATTTGGTGTTCAGAGAAGGGTCTTAACCCTCTTGCAATACCTCTGAATTCTTTACTAGAGTATCTTCTGCATCTATCCCATGCAGGCCTTAAAACAAATTCAGTAAGAGTCCATTTGAGTGCTATTGCAGCGTCCCTCAAGCCTCTCAATGGACAGCCTATTTCCTCTCATCCTCTTATAGCAAGATTCATGAGAGGCCTTCTTTTAACTAAACCTCCCATTAGACCACCTCCAGTGGCATGGGACTTAAATCTGGTTCTTGGCCAGCTTATGAAGCCACCCTTTGAACCTTTAGCCACCACCTCCTTGAAATTTCTTTCTTGGAAGGTTATCTTTCTCATTGCAGTCACCTCAGCACGTCGCATCAGTGAGTTGCAAGCCTTGGTGGCTAATCCTCCTTATACAAGGTTCCATCATGATAAGGTAGTCCTCAGGACCAATCCACACTTTATGCCCAAAGTGGTCTCGCCTTTTCATCTGAATCAAGAGATATACTTACCTGTCTTTTTTCCAGGACCTCATGCATCAAGTGCAGAGAGGAATCTTCATACTTTGGATTGTAAAAGAGCTCTCGCCTTTTACTTACAACGAACACAGCAACATAGAAAGTCTTCTCAACTCTTTGGTGCTTTTGATCCTTCACATTTAGGACTTCCAGTTTCTAAGAGAACACTGTCCAACTGGATTGCTCAGTGTATTTCTTTCGCCTACCAGAGTAGGAACCTTTCTCTGGAAGGCCATGTCACAGCTCACAATGTGAGGGCCATGGCAGCCTCAATGGCTCATCTAAACTCTGTGTCCATTGACCAAATCTGTCGAGCGGCCACCTGGTCCTCGGTTCACACCTTCACAGCCCATTACTGTTTGGACAAGGACTCTCGCCGGGATGCCTCATTTGGTCAGGCTGTTCTCAAAAACTGTTCCATTCCTAATCAACTCCTACCCATCTACCCTGGTTGTATGCCAGAGATCCATGGGGGGAGGTGGAGCCCTTTCAAGGACACACAACTCTGGGGTCTCTCCCTGGCATCTGCAGCTAGGGAGTCCCCATATGTGAAGACTCATTCCTGCTTGTTCCTGGAGATAGCACAGTTACTTACCTGTAACAGGTGATCTCTGGGAACAGCAGGAATAAGTCTTCACAACCCACCCACCTCCCCTAGGATTTGTATCTCTCTATCTATCTTTCCTTCCCTCTCTCTCTCTCTCTCTCTCTTTGTCTCAGCTTTAAAACTCGAACTGGAGAGAGGCGGTTGGGAAAGGCGGGAAGGCAGCACGCAGGCGCTGTGGGATGCTCCCAAAAGCTTTCTTATTGGACCCTGGGGAGCGTTCCCGTGCAGGCTCCCTCAGTACCGACGATACCCATATGTGAAGACTTATTCCTGCTGTTCCCAGAGATCACCTGTTACAGGTAAGTAACTGTGCTTTTTCTACAAGTCAAAGCAGTTTACAAAGAACTACGTTTTTACAATGAACAAGTTACGAACAACATTAGCACTTTTACAATGAATATGGAGAGTAATTCAGAGGATTCATAATAATGAACATTTTGTGAAACTGAGAACAAAGAAAACTATATACAAAGAGCTGAAGGGTTGGTGGGTTTAGGGGATGTGGGGTCATAGGGATTTCATGCAGGTGGGACAGGATGAGGATATGCTTGCTTGCATGAGTTTCTCTGATTCTACGTTGTTAGTTGCTCATTGCCAAAATGCTTCTGGAAGAGGTACATCTTCAATTGTTTACGAAAGTCCATGGAAGACTTGATGGTTCGACTTGC
This sequence comes from Ichthyophis bannanicus, assembly GCA_033557465.1. Taxonomy (NCBI): domain Eukaryota; kingdom Metazoa; phylum Chordata; class Amphibia; order Gymnophiona; family Ichthyophiidae; genus Ichthyophis; species Ichthyophis bannanicus. The sequence goes on along the minus strand of CM066051.1, from coordinate 78,198,072 downwards.
TAGAGGTAATGCATTCCAGAGGGAGGGGGCATATAGTGAGAATGCTCTTGTAGCCTGCTTGCAATTGCGAGTATGTGGTGGGATACTAAGAAAGTACTATGTGCTCTTTCTCCTTGGTCTATTAGAGTTTGAGTTGTGAATTAAGGCATGTAGTTGCTCTGCTGATTTCCCATCCAGAGTTTTCTGGATGAGGGTTAGAACCTTGTACTGTATTCTTCAGTTGATGGGGAGCCAATGAAGGTGTTTGAGGATGGGAGTAATGTGGGTTTTCCATGAAGCTTGGAAGTGGGTTCTAGCAACTTTGTTTTGGGTGAGCTGCAATTGATGGATTGCGTATTTGGGTAGTCCTTGATAAATGGAATTACAGTAATCGAGTGATGGTGGCCTGGCAGACTGTACTGAAAGTATCAGTGGATAGGAAAGGGTGTAGGTTTCAGATGTGAATTTGTTCCTTTAAGGTCAGTTGTTGATCGAGTATATGACTCCTAGGTACTTACTTACTTAAGTATGCCACATTCTTATATACCGCCTTATCTGGTAATCAAGGCAGTTTACAATCAACAGAACTTGAACATTACATCAAACAGAGTTAACTTTGTATAGTAACCAGTATGAACTATTTACAGTTAAACTGGTCTGACAGGCATGCAGGATGCAAAGACAGTTTGATGTTCCATGTGGTGATTAAACTGACAGGGGTCGAGGTGTGTATTTGATTGGATTAAACAGGTAGAACAAAGATCAGGAAAGGGTTACAGAGTGGTATTAAGATATACTTTTGTTAGTAATAGATTCTGAGTGAGACTGGCCATAATGTTCATTGAAAAGGAATATCTTTAATCTTTTTTCGGAAGTCGGTAAGATCCTTTATTTCCCTTATTGCTGGAGGCAGGGAATTCCAAAGAGTTGGGCCATAGTGAGAGAATACTCTTTTGTTTGTTGTTTTGCTTGTCTTGTGAAAGTCAGGTAGTATGTTTAGAGAATTTTGTGTACAACCTGTTGTCTGTCTGACATCAGGGGTTTGGGATATTAGTGTGGAGATGTGTGATGGTGCTATGTCATGTATCAGTTTACATATTGTAACCAGATTCTTGTATTGACTCCGACTGGCTATTGGGAGCCAGTGCAGGCTGTGCAAGATTCAGGTGGGAGCTGACTTGGCTGTCAGTGTTACCAAGCTTGACAGAAGCGGAGGGGGTGATGTTGGAGTCCTTTGTTATGTGCAGTAGCTCTGTTTTACTGAGATTGATGGATAAATCATCAACTGGCTCTGCCATCATAATCTAAGTGAGGCAACATGAGAGCATGGAGTAATCTGGAAGTGGAGAACAGTGCAAAAATCATTATATCGTCTGCATATATCAGAAACTGAACTGGGAATTGTTGGAGAATATCACAAAGAGGTCAAATGTATATTAAACAGCAGGGAGGAGAGGGATGATCCCTGTGGTCCACCCTGGTTACAGGTGAAAGGAGTCGAGGTGTGTGTTTGAATCCTTATATGCTGATTTCGGTTGGGGAAATAAGAATGGAACCATTTGAGGAGGGTGCCGCGGACTCCATTGTGGTGGAGCTTGAGTAGATGGTGGGATAGTGTCGAAGGCGGCAGAGATGTCCAGAAAGAGGAGGAGGAAGCCTTGGGTGAGCGATAAGTGAGTTTAAGAGGGAGGTCATGAGCGTTTCCCTGACGTGGTTGGGTCAGAAGCCATGTTGCTGTGCATTTAATGGTGCATGATAGTCTATGTGATCTTGAAGTTGTGTTGTATGGCTTTTCAATGAATTTGGAGATGAAGGGTACACTGGTTATGGGGCTGTAGGAGAATGGAGAGTGTGGATCCAGGTTTGGTTTCTTCAGGAACGGTCTGATTTGATGCTTGTTTGAGAGAGAAAGGGAGGAAGGAATCATTGGGCAATATCAGATATGAATAGCAGGGATTGGTCCTTTGTGACTTCCAGCCAGGAAACTGGACATGGGTTGAGTGAAAAGGTTGTAGTGTTAAGGTTGCTGAGCTCCTTTGAGAGAATGTTGAAGGTATGCCAGTGGTAGTCTTGAGTAATTTTCTCATTTGAAGTTGGAATGGGGAGACTGGTGGATGGAGTAGGTTTGCTTTTGGCGAGTAGGTATAAAGTAGAGGTTCCCAACTCCAGTCCTGGAGGGCCAAACACCATTCAGGTTTTCAGGCTGTCCCTAATGAATATGCATAAGATGCATTTGAATACAATGGGGACAGTACATGCAAATGCATCTCATGCATATTTATTAGGGACAGCTTGAAAACCTGAATGGTGTTTGGCCCTCCCGGACTGGAGTTGGGAACCTCTGTTATAAAGCAATGTCTTGAGGATTGAGATGGGTCTTTGGCAAGTGATTTGACAATTTCAAAGGAGTTCTGTAGGTTTGTTGATGGAGCCTATGAGGAGATTGTTGTAATATGCTTGTTTGGTCTGGATGGTGGATTCATAGTATAGCTCGAATTCATGTAGATATTGGGATTTGAGTAGTGAGTTTTGAATCTTTCTCCAGAGATGTTCAAGATGGCACAAGTTGCGTTTCTGTGTTAAGGCTGATGAGTATCAGGTGGCGTGTTTGGTTCCAGTAGAGACGTTTGACAGGGCTATAACAGCAGCTGCAATGGTTGAGTTCTACGAGCATACTTTGCTTTCAAGGTCTTTCTGAGCTGGTAAGGAGCTTAAAACTGGGATTTTTTGGATGAAGGCTTCGATATTGAAAGAGAGAAATTTGCGAGTTATTGGAGGGGAGCTTTGAGGTTAGGTTTGCGGGCAGGAGTTGGGTATGACGAATGAGATTAGGTTGTAATCAGACCACAAGATTGGCTGCATTGATAGTGGGTTAAATCAGTGGGCATTTTGGAATCAATTTGAGAAGAAAATCATGTCCAGGATGCCTTCTTTAGTGTGGGTTAAGGGTGGATATGAACCGTGTGAATTGTAGATCTCTCATAGCTTCAAGAAAGGCTGATGAGTGGGTGAATGATGTAGACAGTAGGTTTAGATTTCCAAATAGGATAAAGCTTTTGTGGATTGATGAATGAGAGATTTCTTCCAGTAAGGTGGTGCGAGCTCTTCAGCATTGGTGTAAGGGGGCTGTAGGAGAAGGTGATGTCAAGGGCAGGGGTAGAAGCATGGTTTATGATGCCAAATTCAAGGCTCTTCTTTGTGAGTATGCAAAACTCCACCTCTTCTACTGGTTGTCAGTGGACAGTTATGGATATTGTGGATGTGTCAAGCTGGTTGATCAGGACAATGTCATTCTCAATGCACCAGGTTTCAGTGATACATAGCACATCAATCTTGTTGTCTGTTATGTAGTCAGCTAGGGTTTGACTTTAGTTGGAGGTAGAGCATGAGTTGAGGGTACATCTTATGGGACTGAGCTGCTGTATAGGTTGTTTGTGCTTGATGGTGGGCTCGCTAGAAACAGCTGTATAAATTGATGGGTGCCATATGTTTGGCAGCATGGTTGTAGGAATGGGAATTAGGCAAATGGGAGATTGAGTGAGTGAACATAAGTACATTGGAATGAAAAGGGGAGAGGAAGATGACTCATAATAATCAGGCAGTAAAGTATAATCTTGCTGTGGGGTGGGATGGGATGAGGAAGGATTAATACCTTGATTGAAATACTGGGAATGGTGGTATTCTCAAGAGCTAGAGTGACTGGTGCAGAGTTGTTTTGGCTTGTGTTGCCTTCTTTTGTCATCGCCAAAGCTTTCTGACATGAGGCAGCACATTTTGCTCCTAAATACTTTGGTAGTCTTAATTTCATGAGTCCTTTAATACATTCCAGGCCTCCGGTGCCTGAGGCAGTAAAACAGCCCCACAACATTATGGAACCTCCACCATGTTTAACTGTAGGAAGGGTATTATTTTTCCTTAAAAGCTTAATTTGTTCATGTAAATGTATTACTAGTCTCATTGCCAAAAAAACCCCACCACTCTTGTTTGGTTTCATCCTTCTGCAAAACATTTTCCCAGGATTGTGGTGGGTTTGGGCAAAGATCAGGTGTGCCTTTTTGTCTGTCTTTGAACGGGGGGTTCCTCCTTTGTTTAGTAATTGGCATATGGTGCAGGTTGAAACCACCACTCTAGATCAGCCTTAAGCTCTTTGGATGTGGTGTTTTCCAACAGTTCACACTAACCTTCAAAGACTTCTTGAATTAAATTTCTCTTCTCACCACATGCTGGAAGATTGACAGTTCCATGAGCAGAAAACTTAGCATTGCTAACTGTAGACAGAGGAAAATTGCCTTGTACCCCTTTGACAACAGCTTTTCTGATAGCTGTCTTTACCATTGTGAAAATGGAAGGGGTAGTGAATGTGGCCATTTTAAACATTAAAGCCATCATTCATTGGTTGATTTAAGTTATGTGAGTACTGAGAGTTGATCACAGGTCTGTCTAATTTTACTGCAACAGGAGTTTCTTCTGTTCAAACTGATTTGAATTGTGCCAATAATCATGTCCTTGCAATGTTCCAGTTTTTATACCATTTCCTTTTTAAATTGGGTCTTTTTTGTTTGTTTGTGCATATATAGTCCAAAGCTATTTCAACTACCCCTCAAAAATATTTATATTGGACATTAAAGGTTTGAACTTCAAAAGTACCAATAATGTTGACCTCAACTTTAGATTGTAAGCTCTGATGTGGAGGGACTGTCTTACAATCTAATACCCCCCCATCATGAAACAGGTGATAGACCATATCTTAAGTTTGCATTTTCTATATTTGTATGCACCTTGATACTATAACATGCTGACTGCATACTAGTAACAGTTCTCCATGAACAGCAGAGACACCGCCCCCTGGATGGGAACCCTTACCACAGCATCTCAAAGGAATAGATTAATGGCTGGGCTGGTGGGGGGGGGAAGGAGGAAAAAGAGAGAACAGGAGCTCTGTTTATGAAGGAGTAGTTAGTGAAGTGCCACCCCCCGAGCTTGGGTTTCACAGGCTCCCTTCTGCCCCTTTCTAGTCTGGGGCTTCTTCACATTGTGTTCTTACAGGCTTCCAGCTGTTTGTCACCAGACCTAGGTGAGGGCACCTAATCAGCTCCAACTGCACTAGAGGGGGAGAGAGATAAGTAACATCCTCCCATCAGTATGGAAGCATAGCCTCTGCTTATCTAGAGGATCACACCTTGGGATGTCAAAGCAAGCTTTAATCACATTTTTATGTAATGCTATATAAGATAGTGACCCAGTAAAACTTTGTAGCTAGGCTTGGAAAATAGAGCTAAGGCCATAAGACAGGCTCATGAGCTTAGTTATCATCATCAGTATAATAGAGACGTGAAACGTGTATTTATAATGAAGTCACAGGACTCAGATGAGCTGGAAGAATTGCATCTCATGTGAAAATGTGTAGCAAGTGATGGGAAGTGGATGTGGGTAGAACAGGCTGGACAAACTGGAGTGGAGGAGTGGCCTAGTGGTTGGGGCAAGGTACTTCAGGCCAGGGGTTCAAATCCCACTAGAGGACAGCAATCTTGGGCTGAAGGACTGGCCTTTCTAGTCCCACAGGTGATCCTTGTGGTCTTAGGCAAGCCACTTAATCCTCCATAGCCCTTGTTCCCTGTAAAATAGTTATCATGCCCTGTTCAATGTAAACCGCACTGATGCAGAATAGTGTGGTATATAAGAATGTAAATAAATATTAATAAATTCAAACAGATTTCTTCACTTACAGGACTAGTGGTAAATGATCTAATTTTAGTACTGGAAGATGAGCAGTCTTAGGTGATATTCTTAAAAATAAAGTGCAGCTGGATAATGAGAGGAGAGACTTACCTCTGCGCCCCCTCTCCACCTGCATTCTGTTTATGCCCCAAACCAAGTACAGTAAGTCTTCCCTCCCACCACCAGCTTCTCCCAGGTATAGGGACCTATTCCCAAATATCATACACTGAGGGTATGCTGGTTTTTACCAGCCATGTATCTGCACATTTGCCTGTCCTTGTGCATTAATCTTTTATGGGCATGGCCTCTTCATTCTTGCTGCCTCCTGGGAAAGAATAACCACAAAAGGAGAGAGGGGAAGGGGAGAGAAAAAAAAAAAGTGTCTTGTACGTCTGGTCTTATGTTGCAGAAATAAGCAGATTCCAACACACTGCCAAAAAAAATGTACCAATAATTCTTTATTTAGTTATAAAAAAGTGCAAACAGTTGTTACATATTCATTTTCTATTTTTACAGCATTGGGTTAACCCTTAGTAGAACAATATTTTTTGCTATGATAGCAGCTCCATCTTTAAGTAACTGCAAGTTACAGTTTATGGTGGCAGAAAACCAAGATCATCATATGAGCAGCCAAAAGGTTCAGAAATACAAGTAAGGAGGGTCCAGCCAAGGTAGTCAAACCAAGGATGGAATTTTATGGCTAAACCCAGGAGACTTGAGAGCAACAGCATAATTGCTATGTTTGTGTATCTAACATTTAGAATGTTACTGTGGAAGAAGTGCAAATGGAAATTTGTTAAACAAGATTAGGAATAAACCCAAAATTAGTCCCAAACCCTAAAAACAAATGCAGCCCCAGTGCCTACAAACCAAGGGGACAGAATTACTGCCTAGAGGCTGCTTCCTGAGCAGAGAAGCAATCTTAAATGCCATTTGTAATTAACACCCTCAAAATGTTTCCAGTTAAGAGTGCCTTTGATTAGAAACTTAGTGCAGTGGGTCTTAAAAACAGCCCGTTTGTTTTTCGAGGATGCCCTCACCTATTAGATGTCACTTCTGATCAAAGAGCACTTATGCTGTAATGCAATACCAGACTTAAGAAATGATCTCTTGCCAGAATTTGAGATTAGCAGTTAGCTTATAGATCTCAACTTAAAACAATGGCAGTTCCTTATGCTACCAGTTTGTCTACATATTGGTGGTATGGCCCCAGACTCGCTAGAGACCCAAGCCAGCATGGAAATGGAAGATAAAGCACAGGTGCCAGGGGTGTGTGTTTTTCCAATGAACTGTTCTCCTTACTCCAACCCACATTTAACAAGGAACATGCCATCAACAATTCAGACTCTCCTCCCCCAGCACTTCACCCACTCTACCTGCCTCATGACAGAATACCTTCTGTTGTAGCCAAATTGTATGAACAGCCCCTACCCCAGGCCCCCCCAACCCAGTAGAGAACCAGAGACAACTAGCACTTATCTTCTGAGTACTCCAGTTATGTTCAAAACTATTCATGGGGGAGGGAAGCACAAATGGTATCCTTTCATTTGCTTACAAAAGCTTTTGTTTAGGGGGAGGGGGTGTTAGACTGATCTGGGAAGTGCTGTTACCATCTGCATGCACCAAGACAACATCCATGTGGCACCTGTAACTGCAAAAAAAAGACAAGCATAGAGTTACAAACGAGTCAGCCAATGTTCTCTTGCTGCTTTAAGAGATGCAGGGATGGGACTGGAACTCACAGATAGAGGTATTTCAGATACCTACTGCTGCCCTCAGCTACACACCAGTGCAGGGCCGAAATTCACCACTCAAACCAGGAATGGAATTAAGGAATTCATGCTGGAGCATTCCAGCTGATAAACTCATCCACAGGCCAGCCCTTGCCTGGGGCAAGCTGCCCATTTCCCCTCCTTACTGCCATGCCAGCTCAGCTGTCAAACACCAGGCTGTTTCCCAATCCCCTGATAATGTTCCCACCATCTATCCCCTTAGCATTGTGGCAGACCGCACCACACAAGCCATGACACCTGGGGGTCAGTCACCATACCCAACCTGGAGCAATTTTACCTCCTAAATTTTGGTAGGAGCAGGTCAGTGCGCTGCGAGGTCACTTCAGCATAGATTCAGAGACTAGTCTGAAAATCTCCTCATCCCCGCTCCAGGGAAAGCTAGCTAATCCTCTGTAAACCTCAAGGAAGGACTTACCCTGCAGTCCTAGGTGCTTTCCTTGCAGGAGTGGAAACAGATTAGATGCTGCTAGCAAGCAGGCCACAGAGCCGTGCCTCTCCATAAGTAGGCCAGCATGCCGACAGGTCACATCTGTCTATTCAGAGACTCCAGTCTGACAAGCTCTTCATTCCCACTGAAGCAACATGCAACCTGTAAAATACAGACAACCTGTTAAAACACTTAAGCAAAAGGGATGGGCTATACTAAGCCATGTGTAGAGAACAGGTCAGTGCGCTGCGAGGTTACATCACAATGGTTTCAGAGACTCTAGTCTGAGCTTCTCCTCATTCCTGCTCCTGAATTTTCCATTATCCTGCTCAAAGTGCCCAATGAAGACTATCAAGGCTCACCTCGACTTCACAGCTGTCACTGCCAATGCACACAAAGGCAGAGCTCCACCTGTAAAGACAGACACACGTTACACCTTCATACGGAGACAACAGGGGCCCTAGGCGATGTTATCCCATGCGGGGAGGGGGGGGGAGGCAGGTCAGTGCGCTGCGAGGTAGCTTCATAACTAATCAGAGACTCTAGTCTGACAGTCTCATCCTTCCTGCTCCCAGTGAGACTAAACAGTACTGTAAACTTAATAGGACTTACACAGGAATGAAGAAAGCAAAGTTGCTTACCTGTGTGCCTGCATCCCTACTCTACTACAGCGAAAAAAGTCCAATGCCACCCATTCTTCATTGCCACAGCTCCTGTAAAAAAAGGATTACTGGTTCAGCTTATTAACACACTGTAGACCCTATCACAGGGGAAGTTGGATATCTCCTGTTCCAAATTAAGCCCCCCCCCACCCACCCCCACAATTAACCAGACATTAGATGCTTTTCCTAGTTATGATCAATAAAAAAAGCCACACAGCTATCAAGGTGGCAGAGCATTAAGTACAAATTTAAAGCAACCAATGAAGAAAACTAGCGCAGTCTTTAAGCACAATTATCACCACAGTCAAATACAGAAAAGAGACAGATGCGCGTGGAAACAGCAAAGGAAAAGCTAGTGAACACCAGGCGTATTTAAATTATAAGCAAATGAGCTACATGTATTAAAATGGCATGCTAATATTGTCAGTGGATGAGTTGCCTAGTGGTGGATTGCTAAACAAGAGACCAGGGTTTGATTCCCACTAGTAACTTCTTGGGCAAGTCACTTAACCTTTCATTGCCTCGTCCTTGCCATGCTGCCAAGAAAACTCAGGAGTCAGCACTGACTCAGAAGCACACACACATGCCTCTGATGGCCCAGCAGCCCCATACCCTGCCCCCCTTCCTGGTACCTTCAAAAGAGCACGAGCACTGCCACCATCTTGAAAAATGGCAGTGCCTGGACCCACGTGGCGCATTTTCTACCTTGTGGCAGTCCGACCCATCCAGTTACACAGAGCCAGACACCATCATTTTGCAAGATGGTGGAACAGGAGCCTGTGGGCAGCACGCCTGCTCATTTGTAAATGTACCAGAAGGGTGGGTGTTTTGGGGCCGCTGTGCTACCAGGCATATTTTTATTTGGGTGGGGTGAATCGTGGCAGCTGGGCCAGTAGACTTATTTTTAGGGGGAGGGGGGAGATGTGGGCTACCGACTATTTGCTGTCTGGGGACCCCCCCCCCCTCTACAGTGTTTTGATGGCAATGAGTTTTTCCCTTATGCCTGAATCATGAGGGGAAATTTGACACTTCACCTCAGATGATCCAGGAGGAGTGGAATAGCAGCCTAGTGGTTAGAGCACTGGCATGGGAACCAAGAAACCAGGGTTCAAGCCCCACTAGCGCTCCTTGTGGCCTTAGTTAAGTCACTAAGCTTGGATTCTTGTGAGGCAATGGAGGGTTCTCAGTGGACAGCAGAATGAGTCAGCCACAATGGGCATCACCTAGGCATGGCTGACTCAGGCTACTTATCTATGGAGAACCCATACTAAACAAGGTGACAAGCAACAGGTGGATTAGTACAGAGCACCTCTACTCACTAGAATTGGGAATTTGCAAGTGGTACAAAAAAAAGTGACAAGGCCCTTTCTCTCTCTCCCCCCCCCCCTTCCCTTGCTTTGGAGGCCCTTTCTCTCTCTCCCCCCCCCCCTTCCCTTGCTTTGGAGGCCCTTTCTCTCTCTCCCCCCCCCTTCCCTTGCTTTGGAGGCCCTTTCTCTCTCTCCCCCCCCCCCTTCCCTTGCTTTGGAGGCCCTTTCTCTCTCCCCCCCCCCTTCCCTTGCTTTGTAGGCCCTTTCTCTCTCGCCCCCCCTTCCCTTGCTTTGGAGGCCCTTTCTCTCTCTTCTCCCCCCCCCCCCTACCCTTGCTTTGGTGGCCCTTTATTTCCCCCCCCCCCCCCCTTCCCTTGCTTTGGAGGCCCTTTCTCTCTCTCCCCCCCCCCCCTTCCCTTGCTTTGGAGGCCCTTTCTCTCTCTCCCCCCCCCCCCTTTCCCTTCCCTTCCCTTGCTTTGGAGGCCCTTTCTCTCTCTCTCCCCCCCCCCCTTCCCTTCCCTTCCCTTCCCTTGCTTTGGAGGCCCTTTCTCTCTCTCCCCCCCCCCTTTCCCTTCCCTTCCTTTGGAGGCCCTTTCTCTCTCTCCCCCCCCCCCCTTCCCTTCCCTTGCTTTGGAGGCCCTTTCTCTCTCTCTCTCTCCCCCCCCCCTTCCCTTGCTTTGGAGGCCCTTTCTCTCTCTCTCTCCCCCCCCCCCTTCCCTTCCTTTGGAGGCCCTTTCTCTCTCTCCCCCCCCCCCCCTTCCCTTCCTTTGGAGGCCCTTTCTCTCTCTCCCCCCCCCCTTCCCTTCCCTTGCTTTGGAGGCCCTTTCTCTCTCTCTCCCCCCCCCTTCCCTTCCCTTGCTTTGGAGGCCCTTTTCTCTCTCTCTCCCCCCCCCTTCCCTTCCTTTGGAGGCCCTTTCTCTCTCTCCCCCCCTTCCCTTCCCTTCCCTTGCTTTGGAGGCCCTTTCTCTCTCTCTCTCTCCCCCCCCCCCCCTTCCCTTCCCTTGCTTTGGAGGCCCTTTCTCTCTCTCCCCCCCCCCCCCTCCTCCCTTGCTTTGGAGGCCCTTTCTCTCTCTCTCCCCCCCCCCTTCCCTTCCCTTGCTTTGGAGGCCCTTTCTCTCTCTCTCCCCCCCCCCTTCCCTTGCTTTGGAGGCCCTTTCTCTCTCTCCCCCCCCCCTTCCCTTCCCTTGCTTTGGAGGCCCTTTCTCTCTCCCCCCCCCCCGTCCCTTGCTTTGGAGGCCCTTTCTCTCTCTCCCTCCCCCTTCCCTTGCTTTGGAGGCCCTTTCTCTCTCTCCCCCCCCCTTCCTTCCCTTGCTTTGGAGGCCCTTTCTCTCTCTCCTCCCCCCCCCCCCTTCCCTTCCCTTGCTTTGGTGGCCCTTTCTCTCTCTCCCCCCCCCCCTCCTCCCTTGCTTTGGAGGCCCTTTCTCTCTCTCTCCCCCCCCCCTTCCCTTCCCTTGCTTTGGAGGCCCTTTCTCTCTCTCCCCCCCCCCCCTTCCCTTGCTTTGGAGGCCCTTTCTCTCTCTCCCCCCCCCTTCCCTTCCCTTCCCTTCCCTTCCCTTGCTTTGGTGGCCCTTTCTCTCTCCCCCCCCCCTTCCCTTCCCTTCCCTTGCTTTGGAGGCCCTTTCTCTCTCCCCCCCCCCCCCTTCCCTTCCCTTGCTTTGGAGGCCCTTTCTCTCTCTCCCCCCCCTCCTCCCTTGCTTTGGAGGCCCTTTCTCTCTCTCTCTCCCTCTCCCCCCCTCCCCTTCCCTTGCTTTGGAGGCCCTTTCTCTCTCTCTCTCCCCCCCCCCCCTTCCCTTGCTTTGGAGGCCCTTTCTCTCTCTCCCCCCCCCCTCCCCTTCCCTTGCTTTGGAGGCCCTTTCTCTCTCTCCCCCCCCCCCTTCCCTTCCCTTGCTTTGGAGGCCCTTTCTCTCTCTCCCCCCCCCCCTTCCCTTGCTTTGGAGGCCCTTTCTCTCTCTCCCCCCCCCTTCCCTTCCCTTGCTTTGGAGGCCCTTTCTCTCTCTCTCTCCCCCCCCCCCCTTCCCTTGCTTTGGAGGCCCTTTCTCTCTCTCTCCCCCCCCCCTTCCCTTCCTTCCCTTGCTTTGGAGGCCCTTTCTCTCTCTCCCCCCCCCCCCTTCCCTTCCCTTGCTTTGGAGGCCATTTCTCTCTCTCCCACCCCCTGCTCCGTTGCTTTGGAGGCCGTTTCTCTCTCTCTCCCCACCCCTTCCCTTCCCTTGCTTTGGAGGCCCTTTCTCTCTCTCCCCCCCCCCTTCCCTTGCTTTGGAGGCCCTTTCTCTCTCTCCCCCCCCCCTTCCCTTGCTTTGGAGGCCCTTTCTCTCTCTCCTCCCCCCCCCCCCCTTCCCTTGCTTTGGAGGCCCTTTCTCTCTCTCCCCCCCCCCCCCCCTTCCCTTCCCTTGCTTTGGAGGCCCTTTCTCTCTCTCCTCTCTCCCCCCCCCCCCTTCCCTTCCCTTGCTTTGGAGGCCCTTTCTCTCTCTCCCCCCCCCCTTCCCTTCCCTTGCTTTGGAGGCCCTTTCTCTCTCCCCCCCCCTCCTCCCTTGCTTTGGAGGCCCTTTCTCTCTCTCTCCCCCCCCCCTTCCCTTCCCTTCCCTTGCTTTGGAGGCCCTTTCTCTCTCTCCCCCCCCCCTTCCCTTGCTTTGGAGGCCCTTTCTCTCTCTCCCCCCCCCCCCCTTCCCTTGCTTTGGAGGCCCTTTCTCTCTCTCTCCCCCCCCCCCCCCCCTTCCCTTGCTTTGGAGGCCCTTTCTCTCTCTCCCCCCCCCCCCTTCCCTTCCCTTGCTTTGGAGGCCCTTTCTCTCTCTCTCCCCCCCCCCCCCCTTCCCTTCCCTTGCTTTGGAGGCCCTTTCTCTCTCTCCCCCCCCCCTTCCCTTCCCTTGCTTTGGAGGCCCTTTCTCTCTCCCCCCCCCCCCCCCCTTCCCTTGCTTTGGAGGCCCTTTCTCTCTCTCCCCCCCCCCCCCTTCCCTTGCTTTGGAGGCCCTTTCTCTCTCTGCCCCCCCCTTCCCTTGCTTTGGAGGCCCTTTCTCTCTCTCCCCCCCCCCCCTTCCCTTGCTTTGGAGGCCCTTCTCTCTCTCTCTCCCCCCCCCCTTCCCTTCCTTTCCCTTTTTTTTGTGGCCCTTTCTCTCTCTCCCCCCCCCCTTCCCTTCCCTTGCTTTGGTGGCCCTTTCTCTCTCTCCCCCCCCCCTTCCTTTCCCTTGCTTTGGAGGCCCTTTCTCTCTCTCTCTCTCCCCCCCCCCCTTCCCTTCCCTTCCCTTCCTTTGGAGGCCCTTTCTCTCTCCCCCCCCCCTCCTCCTCCCTTGCTTTGGAGGCCCTTCTCTCTCTCTCCCCCCCCCCCTTCCCTTCCCTTGCTTTGGAGGCCCTTCTCTCTCTCTCCCCCCCCCCCTTCCCTTGCTTTGGAGGCCCTTTCTCTCTCTCCCCCCCCCCCGCCTCCCTTCCCTTGCTTTGGAGGCCCTTTCTCTCTCTCTCTCCCCCCCCCCCCTTCCTTCCCTTCCCTTGCTTTGGAGGCCCTTTCTCTCTCTCCCCCCCCCCCCCCCCCCTTCCCTTCCCTTCCCTTGCTTTGGAGGCCCTTTCTCTCTCTCCCCCCCCCCCCCTTCCCTTCCCTTGCTTTGGAGGCCCTTTCTCTCTCTCTCCCCCCCCCCCCTTCCCTTCCCTTCCCTTGCTTTGGAGGCCCTTTCTCTCTCCTCCCCCCCCCCCCCCTTCCCTTCCCCTTCCCTTGCTTTGGAGGCCCTTTTCTCTCTCTCTCCCCCCCCCCCCTTCCCTTCCTTCCCTTCCCTTCCCTTGCTTTGGAGGCCCTTTCTCTCTCTCTCCCCCCCCCCCCCTTCCCTTCCCTTCCCTTGCTTTGGAGGCCCTTTCTCTCTCTCTCCCCCCCCCTTCCCTTCCCTTGCTTTGGTTGCCCTTTCTCTCTCCCCCCCCTCCTCCCTTGCTTTGGAGGCCCCCCCACCCTTTGCTTTGGAGGCCCCTTCCTCCCCCCCCCCCCTTTGCTTTGGAGGCCCCTTCCTCCCCCCCACCCTTTGCTTTGGAGGCCCTTTATAATATCTTGCTAGGGAGGGATCCCCAATCTGTATTTCCCCAACATTTCCAGTATTTTCACAAAAAAACAGACACACCCACTACAGGCAGGATTGCACCGATAGCCTACCTACGGACTGAATTGGGAAAAAGGACCAGGAAAATCAGTTGACCACCATCTTGGATTCCTACCCTCAAAACATTAACATCACCCCCAGCCACAGAAAAAAACGAACTAAAGACACGGGAAAAACTCCCAAGCTTCTATATTGAGCATCCCGAGAGACAGAGGGAGGCGGATGGAATAGATAATGGAGGGATAGAGAATCGATACCTACCTCGTCTCCCGCTTCACCATGCTCGAACTCAGCAGACGCATGCGTACTTTCGCCAGCCACCCAGCGCGAGACAATGAAAGAAAGCCACTTCCGTCTCCGGCAAGTTAAAAGCTCGTCCCGCGAATGGGCGAAGAGGCAGACATAGGAGCCTGAGGGGGTGGGGACTTTTAAAGACCCTGCCTGTCTTATTGCCAAACACTGCTGCCAACGGAATGCCTGAAAACGTAAACAAAATGCACTTTAAAAAAAAAGGGGGCAGCACTATTTAAAGGGGCTTTTTCAGGATTTGAAATCGATGGAGGTGGGTGGTGTGATATTGAACTGGCCGGTTTAGTTTGATATTTATGTGTGCGTTTTAATCTAGAGATCTGGTGTGTAATTGCTTACCATTATTCCCCCTTTGCTTTATTTTGGAAGCAAATAGAAAAGCTGTAATGAAAGGCAGTTCTGGTCAAACTTCAGCAATACGAGCTGAAAAACTGCTAGTACGTTTTGTAAGGGAGTGTGCAAGAGAGCTGTAGCACAATATACTATAGCTAATAGCGCATGACTTCAGCATCGGTTTTCTCCTTCAACCTGAAAATGTGAGGAAATGCGTACTAAACTTACTGTTTTTCATGCATGGAGCGGCAGGTACACCGACTTTAGCCACCTTACTGGGCAGACTAGATGGACCACACTGGTCTAAACTTCCTCTCCTCTCTGGGCAAACTAGATGGATCAATTGGTCTTTATCTGCCGTCATTTACTATGTTACTATGGAAACATACATGCAATGATTATTGCAGGCAGTGGCTTCGATACACAGGGATGAGAAGAGCAATCGGGGTCCTTTGAAGTCCCGCCTTCGATTGTTGCGTATGCCACCTTTCTCACTCAGCTTGCGCGAGCCGGAAGTTGCTTTTTCATTGGTTCCTTCCGTTAGCTAGCACAAAGACTCTCGAGTGCAGGGAGAAAGAGGTAAGTTGAAGGGAGGAGAATTAAGCAACGGTATTGGGCATTGTGCATCATACGGTCTGCCGTTATCCGTCTCCTTGCGCGGTGATTAACCGACCCGGTGCCTCCGCTCGGCGCTTTCGGTCCGCCATTTCGCGCCCGGGTGCCCTGAGATGGCGCTCAAGAGGGCAGCGAAGTTATTAACATCCGCGGCTGCTCCTTTGTGCCTAGGGGCGTCCAAGATGGCGACAGCGCTTTTCCTGCCGTCCTCTCGGCCGCGGCTTTATCCAGTAGACATCGCTGCCATCCCGCGTGCTGCCTTCCCTCCCCGAGTTGATAATGAGAGTCGGAGAGCCGGAGACCCTGTGCCAGTCGCCATTTCTTGCCCCGGATACCTATTTCAGTATAGTGAGTGCGAGATTAACCCTTGGTGCTGTGGTAGATATGTGTAGGCCTTGATGGTCTACGCGCCGGCAGCCTTAGCTTGTATGACTTCTCTGCTGAGGCGGTTGGGTGTTCATTGCATGGATCACTTTCTGCTAGGGCAGGGATATTGATTGTATGGATCGCCTGCAGTGCAGGGCAGTTATAAGCTGATAGCCCTAGTCTGTGTGCATTACCTGGGAGGTGGAAATTGCGTATTGGTTGTATAGATTCACTTTAGTAGGGAAAGGGTTTGTTGGCAAACATTCCGTGCGTGTTGGGGATGTGGGGGTTAAGCGGTCCTGTAAGTCATAGATTTTGGAGCAGGAGCTGCTCTTAATATTTGTTCTAAACTATAAGACACATGCAAAGGGAAGGGAAGGGGGGGTTAGTGCTGGGATATTGCTAGCTTTGGTTTATAGGTGAGGTGGGCAATGAGGCATTGGGTGTTCAGCCCCTCCTACTTGTATTTGACATGTGCTATCTGAGTAGAGGAGATGGAGATGGAGAAGGAAAGACTGAAGGGGTTAGAGCTCTTCAGCTTGGAAAAGAGAGCAGAGGTGTTATGAAAGAGATCTATACAATCTTGAGTGGGGTGGAACAGATCAATTAGGAACAGTTTATCCTTTTGAATAGTACTAAGACTAGAGGATATTCCATGATTCTACGACAAAGATTTAACATAAATTTGGTAGTGTGTTTACTTCTGTGCATAAATTGAGCTATGTATTTGCAGTCAGAGAATGTAAGCTAATAATTCAGAAATGTATCGATACCTGTCAAACTCTTCTAAAGGACAAGTTCATTTACTTTTAGTTACTCAAATAGCCTTGGACATGCTCACTTCCACAAGCAGGTGGTGGACATGAGCTTTCATTTTGGGATCTGATAAATATTTCATCCATCAAGTGACCTTCAGTGGGCATGACTGGACTGGCTCAGCCTAGTTCTTCTATTCTGTTTGTTTTTCTAAACTTTATTTCTGCAAACAAACAATTTTTAGTCCAACCCCCATAACAACTCAGAACATAAGATATGCCATACTGGATCAGACCAGAGGTCCATCAAGCTCTGCTTCCAGTAATCCAGGCACAAGTACCTGTTGGGTTCCTAAAGGATAGCATCCCCTTCCCCCAGACACCATATATATTTTGATTTTTTTTTTTCAGTTCAGCTCCCCTAAGCAAGCCCTCCGTCTTAAACGTCCACATTTCCAAAAATTGTTTAAAGTTACTCTCAAAAACAAATAGCCTAAATGGAATACACCCGAGTCTGTTCCCACCTCTTAAAAACTCCCCGATCTCTACCTTTTGAAAACTGCAGTTACAACCTAATGGGAGCTAACGTAAACCACTCTTTCCACAGTATTTTCATTCCCTTAACTCTCTCCATACTGCCAGCAAGTGCCCCATTAAAGGATTAGCGATCTCTACCACCTTCACTTCACCTGCCATTATCCATGGCGGATATTTCAGCCTACCCCAACCACCTCTTCTGCTCTCACAGAGGATTTATTCTTCCCACGGGCTGCAAAATAATGCTGCCTACAATATGGGAGCCTCAACTCCCCCCCCCCCCCCCCTTGCTTTCTCTTCAAAAAGGATAGTTCTAGCTACCCTTGGTTTTTTCCACCCCCAAATAAACCTCCCTATTGTCCTCTGAATATATTCCAACTGCCTCCATGGAACTCTCACAGAGAGACTTAAAAAAGAAAAAGAAAAAAAAAGAAACAGCAACAGTGAAACCATATTCATCTTCACTATAGCCAATCTTGTCCAACCAAGATAAATACTCCCATGCCATCTATCCCATATCTCTTCCGAGTTCCTGAGAAAGACCAGTATGGTCCATCTAGTCTGCCCAGCAGGTGGCAAGAGTACGTGCACTTGCCACTCCATGCAGGTCACCCCTCCCCATGCCTTTGTTTTGGAGTGTACCCCCCGCTCTGTGTAGGTCACCCCTATTTGTTCAGATACAAGAGATAGTTATGCTGCTTTTGATTTTATCCTGTTGCTACAGAGGAATCCACTGTGTCTTTCCCATGCCATTTTGAATTTTGTCACTGTGCTTGTCCCCACCATGTCTATCAGGAGGGCATTCCAAGCACCCACCACCCTTTCAATGAAAAAGTATTTCCTGACATTGCCTTTCAGTTTACCCCCTTGCAGCTCCATGTTATGCCCTCTAGTTTTACAGCTTCCCTGTTTTTGGAAGAGGTTTGTTTGTCCATTAATACTCAAAGTAGTTAAAGATCTAAATCATATCTCCCCTGTCCCCTCCTTTCCTCCATAGTGTTCATATTTAGGTCTTCAAGTCTCTTCTCATAAGTCTTCTGATGCAGGCTTCATATAACCTTAAAACCTGCTACCCTTTCAAAACCCCTCAGCTCCATTATTGCCACAGGGAGTGTCAGCCAAAGAGGCGATTCAATATATAATGTCATCTGCAATGGGCTATTTTATGCTCCTGGCCCCCCCCCCCTTAATTCCCTTCACATCCTTATTAATCCTGGTTTGCTCTGTTGGGGCAAATAACCAAAACAGGGCAACCCAGTCTAGCCCCCCCCCCCCTCTAAGCAAACAGCCCTAGAATATCTTCCATTTACCTTACTCGTTCTAGTGAACAATGAACAAGAACACAAATCCGACAAACACCATGCCCACCGCAGAACACACCCCAACATTGATGGAACACAACCAGACCTGTGAAGAATCTCACCAACCTGGAATGATTTCTCCATACCAACAACACAGCAGATAGAAAACATTGTGGGCACCCTTAATATGACAACCGCACCAGCAGATCCATGCCCAGTAGAATGGATCAAGGCTTCCAAGAACCAACTAAGTCACCACCTACACAAAATCGTGCAGGAGTCCCTCCAACAAGGGCACCTCCCACAGATTCTAAAGCAAGCTACCATACGACCAATCCTTAACGGCAACTTGCTAAACACCTCTGACCCAAAGTCTTACCGTCCGATCTCAAGTCTGCCATTTATCTCAGAAATCATTGAGCAAGTAGTACAAAGACAACCGCAGTATCACGTGGACCTTCATGCTCCGTTACACCTGCACCAACATAGCTTCAAACCACACCACAACATACAGACTCTACTCACCTCCCTCTTTGACAACCTACTGAGAGGGATAGACAACATAAAGAATGGTTTCTTAATAATTTTCATTGACATCTCAGCTGCCTTTGACACAGTATCTCACTCTATACTCCTACAGCGCCTCCAAGAAATTGGACTATGCAACAACACCCTGAAATGGTTCACCTCCTACTTAAGCAACCGCACACAGCAAGTAAAATGCGGGGAGAAAAAAATCAGCCCAGTTTCCCACCACGCAAGGTATACCACAGGGATCAGCCCTGTCATCAATACTATTCAACATCTATATCCAGCCCATATGCAGAATCATCAGACAACACAACATACAATATCACCTGTATGCAGATGATATCGTGGTGTACACGCCAATCGACCTGAGCACCCCTGACACAACCTCAATGACTGAGTGCCTTGAACATATGAACACCTGGCTCGCCAACAATAACCTCAAGGTAAACTTTGATAAGACTGAAGCAATGTTCATTTCCAGGAGCACAACATTCAACCCATCCCAAGAACTCAACATACTACACAGGACAATCACAACAAAGGATGAAGTAAAATATCTCGGTGTCACCATAGACAAGAACCTGAATCTCCAATCCCACATAAACAAGACATACCGCCATTTAAAGATCATCAGATGACTCAAGCCAATCCTCAGCCAAGAACATTTCCGCACCATATGCCAGGCAGTCATCACCCCCTTACTGGACTATGGAAATTCATCATATCGGGGGTTACCCAAACAGTCTGTCCACCCACTTCAATTGGTTCAAAACACTGCAGCGCACATAATCACAGGCATGGCCAAATACGAACACATAACACCAGTACTCCGATAGCTGCACTGGCTATCCATAATGGCACGGGCAAAATTTAAAGCAACACTAATCGTTTTCAAAACCATACACCATTGCTCAGCAGAAAATCTTACAGACCACAATAACCAAAGACACAAGCAGCAGACCCAGGCGAACCCAAGGCAGCAATAGACTCCGCACCCCATCCGGATACCACAAAACAAAGCAAGCAACTTCCAGAAGAGCGATTTCACTCTTGGTGCTGGACCTATGGAACTCTCTCCCCGAGGAACTAAGAGCCCAAAAGGACCTTGAGGACTTCCGCAAATCCCTCAAATCCCACCTGTTCATGGACTCATTTGAACAAGTACCATAACTCCCAATCCATGCAGCCTTGCTGATACAGCCACCAAACACCAACAACTCAGACCTGGGACTCAACCCCCAGAAATATATGTATGTCTTGTCACCCCTCTGTTGAATGTAGACCCCTTGTTATGTCCCTAACCACTTTGATTGAAGGACAAGGTGGTATACAAAACTGTCTAAATAAATAAAACAAATAAATAGAAACACAGAAATATGATGACAGAAAAAGACCACATGGCCTATCTAGTCTGTCCTTAGCAGCCTTTTATATAACTTTCAAATCCAGCGACTAAAATTAGTCCCACAATCCCATCTTTTGAATTACCTTTCAGAAACCCCCAGTTAATCCTATCAAATGCCTCTTTGGCGTCAGTGACCAGCAGCATAGCGGGGGCCCCTTCCCCTCTGCATTGCCCACATCATCTGTAATATGTGCTTGATTGATGATATCTGTGGCCTTCCACCCAGGTGTAAGTCCCGCCTGATCCCTGTGCATCAAAGTAGGTGCCTTTTTGCCAAGCACAGAGCCAGGACTATGTCTTCATCTAACAAGGGTATAGGTCTGTATGGCTTGCACAAGGTTACATCTTACCTGCCTTGGGCAGAACTCCCCAGTGTGGATTCCAGTGGGATCCCCTTCCAGCAAAGCATTAAACACTCAAGTTAAGTTCACCTTAAATTGCTTATAAAGCCCACCTGACTCTAGAGCTTCATCATTGGGCAAGTTTTTAATAACCCATTTCACCTCTTAGGTTCAGAATTGGTTGATTGTCTATCTTTGGCCGCCTCCAACATTTCTGGCAGTCCTGTTAGAGATAATTGAGTGGAGGAGTAGTATAATGGTTAGAGCACTGGCTTGGGAAACCAAGAGACCAGGGTTTGATTCCCACTAGCACTTCTTGTGGCCTTGGGTGTAAGTCACCTCGGGGAAAAATCCAAGTTTAAGTTACAACATAAGCCACTTTGACAGAAGTGATAAAGTGATATTTTAAAAAACCTGTTAAATATTTACCTAGCTCATCGATTGCTATTTTCCTCTTTAGAATAAAGTTTCTGATAAACTAAAACAAATCTCCTTTTCCACGGTTGAAACCCCCCTGCCCCCCCGGCTCCACATTTTCTGCACATCGGTGACCCTCCTATTTTTTTTTTCTCTCAAACTCCAGGCCAGTAATTTGCTAGATCTATTGCCACATTCATAAAATTTCTATTCTTAATGTGATGTTTGTGGGCGTGGGGCAGTGCTCTCAGGCAAGCATAATTTAGGAAAGGTAATATTTAAAAACTGCTGGGTATATTGTATGCTGGGGGGTTTGGGGTGGTGGTTGTATGCTGCAGAGAGTAGCAATGGCAGCCTTATTTGGCGCACATGTATTGTGGAGGGAGATGCTGAGGTGTAGAGCTCTGAGAACAAACAAGGTAGGTAGTAAGCCCTCCTGAGTGGATGACCTCACTGACGGAGAGTCTGGCATGGGAAACAGTTCTTCAGCATAATATCTTTCTTGGAGCTTTTGAGAGGTCCACCATGTATGCGCACCACTTACCACCTGCTGCTGTCCTGCAGGCCCACCTCAGTCTTCATCTTTCAACAGAGCTGAGAAGTTGTCATGCAGCCTGCATCATGACCTTTTTTCATTTTTTTGCAAATGTATTTTTGCTTTGTTTTCCTTGCATCTGTCGCTGTCACACAGTTCGTAATTCCTGGTAGAGTCTTAGGTGGGTTTTTGGTCTTAGTTATTTAAAATCTCTTCTATACTGCGCTCTTTAGAATCATTGCGGTTTACAGGTAACAATAACTTGTACAGTGCAGGTGGGATATGCACTGTACTTACAATGAACAGGTGTTGTAACTTGGGATTAACGAGGGTAACTTATACAAGCTCAGCAATCGGGTCCCCTATGTATGGTGGTGACCGGAATTGCTTGGCAACTATTTGCAAGATTAGAATGCTATCTACATGTTCTATTTACAGGTTGGGCAGGTAGGTTTAATGGGGGATGCTGCGTCACTGAGACATCGGTGTACTAGGGGTGTTGTCCTGGTGGTTGAGTATGACTGGTTGTGATTTATCACTAGTGTGGGAGTAGTGCTGGAGAAAGAGATGGTGCTTTAGGGCCATTCTAACCTCTCCCCCCTAGTTGATTGCTTCAACGCAATCACGGACTGGCTCCTAACTCAGAACTTGCGCATAAATTTTAAGATAACTGAGGTATTATTTATCACGAAGAACAAGAGCTTCTTTCCCCCCACTACCTTGAAAATGAGAGATGCAGAGCTTCCATGCAAAAATGTTATACATTATTTGGGAATCACGCTTGACCAACAGCTCAGCTTCAAGGAACACAATGAACACCACCAAGACTATTTACAGCAAAATCATGACATTAAGACATCTCAGACCTCTGTTAGCACCAGGTGATTTCAGAACAATATTCCAGTCGCTTGTAACCCCACAATTCTATTAACGCAAATATTATCCTTCATGGTCTCCCCAAGAGCACACTCAACCCATTCCAAATGGCGATGAACGCAGCAGCCCATATTCTCTGCGGCCTATCGATTGAGAGATCACATCACGCCCATACTTAGGGAGTTACATTGGCTACCGTTGGACAGCAGACTCGCCTATAAAGCACTATTAACTTTTAAAGCAATCAACCTCATAGCCCCCTCATCCTTAACTGCCCTCATCACTCCCACCCCCAACAACAGACTCAGGAGATCAGTAGCTACAAACATGCTTACTATCCCTTTGGAAGCGACAAAATGCACGCAAACTACCAGGAATAGTTCCTTATCTTTCCTCCAGTGCAGTCCTCAACCTCTGGGTTGTCAACCTTCACCTGCAGCTAGGAGACTGGCATGTCAAAATCATGACATCACTGGATATAGGCTGCTGCTCTCGCTCCACCTCCCCAGTGTGACCAGTCTACTTGCAGCAGGAGGAAGTTGTGAGCCTCTTCTGGGGCTCACTAGAGGAACAGATAAGGAGCGATATAGGCTAGGGTAGCTACTTTAATTTTCGGCTTATGCTGTGGGTTCTCTATCTTTAAAAAGAAAAAAAGAGAGATTGACACTGATAGCTAGAGCCCTTATCAAAGGGAGTCGATTTCTCACACAGGGGAGGTGGGACACAGGTTTTGGCGGCTCTTACACCTTCCCTGTCAGTGTTCAGGTTGTCTTGCTTACCTGTGTGCCTTCCCGGGGACCGACGGATCTTTCACCCAGGACTTTCGGGTGAGAGCCCTCCCTCAGGTCAGTCACTTCTCCAAGAACCGCACTCCCGAGCTCGGCTGGTGCAGTGCCGGCTGAGAGGAGCTGTGCTTAGCGGTACTCCTGTGGGCTCGCGGTGGTGGACCGGGCCGAATTGGAGAGCCGGGAGGCAGCCTTAGTCCAGCGCAGACCTGTCCGGTAAGCCAGTAACCGGTTCAGGCGGCGTCTGGTGCGTGCACGTCGGGGCTTAGCTTCCGCCAGTCTGCTGGGTTATTTCGCGCCCTTTTCTCCTCCGGGTCCTGCGGCGGCCATTTTGAGCGGGCAAGAAGCCGCGTGTTTGAAGGCGCTCTTAGTGCTGTGCCCCGGGGGACCGTGGTACCGTTTAGTCCCTTTTTCTTTGCTTTGTTTTTTCCTTTGATTTGGGGGGGGGGGGGGGTTACAAACAGAGTTGAAGGCTTTTCTTCTGCCGTTTCTGCCTCCGGTCTGCGGGGCGGAACTGTGCTCTTCGGTTGGACCAGGTGCAGGACAGGATTTGGGAGCCTAAGCTTACTGTCTTTCTCTCCCCTTATTTGTAAGGCTTTTGGTGGGGTTAACATTCATACCTAACTGCATCAGGTGCCAAAAAAAAAACAAAACCAAAAACCCAGAAACTGACCCCACGGGGACGTTTTCGCGGTTATGACCACCCGACCACAGTGTGTGGTTTGCAGCACTCGGAGGGGAACGGTAGCGGACTCTGGGGTTTGCCGCGGCTGTGCATCCCTCTCATCCTCTGTGGAACAGCAGATGGACCTTAAGGAGCCCTCTGAGCTGCATGTGACCCCGCAATTGACAGGGGGGGCCTCCGTTGCAGAGTTTGGAGCACAGTACCGTGGTTGAGGACGCGGGGGGGCAGTTAGATTCGCCCCCGAGTACTCAGCCGGCGGAACTTGGGGAGTTTTCCCCGGATTTTGTGTTGTTGATGCACCAAGCCTTTTGCCTGCGCCGTCAAGGTAGGCTGCCGTCTACGCTACCGCCCTCCTTCCCACCTCCACACCTCGAGGGGCCAGAGATGGCGGGCGAGGGTCTCTCCGCACCTAAAAAGGCGAAGACGTCGTGGGAGACGGAGGGTGACCGGCTGGACGTCGATGATGCTGGCTGGCAGCCTGAGGAGGGGTTGGAGGATCTCGAAGATGGTGAGATTCCCAAACCCGAAGATCAAGCCAAGATCATTCGAGTCTTCCGTAGGGAAGAGCTAACGGCCCTGATTACGGAGTCTATGCAGATCTTAAACCTCCAGACGCCGGCCGCTGCTGAGGAGGAACTTGAAGATCCGGTGATCCAAGCAGTGCGCTGTACGCAGGTGGTGTTTCCTGTGCATAGAGTAGTTGACAAAATGATTCAAGACGAATGGGATCAGCCGGAAGCGGGGCTCAGAGGTATTCGGACCATGAATCGACTCTATCCGCTGGCTGATAAGGATAGGTTCCGTGCTCCGCGGGTGGACGCGGTGGTATCAGCTGTCACTAAAAAGACCACTATTCCGGTAGAGGGCAGTGCTGCCTTAAAGGATACTCGGGACCGGAAGGTTGACGGATTACTGAAGCAGGTTTTTGAAGCGGATGCTATATCCTTGCAGGCCTCCATCTGTGGTGCATGGGTGGCCCGGGCGTGTTTGCGCTGGGTTCAGCGTTTACGCCAGTCTCCGCAGTTGGCTCCTGAGGAGCTGCGGGAGCTCGGCAGGCTGGAGTCGGGTACTGCATACTTGGCAGATGTCCATTATGATTTGATGCGGGCTTTAGCTAATAGTACAGCTTCAGTAGTAGCCGCCCGTAGGTCAGTTTGGCTGCGCAACTGGGCGGCGGACGGTTCTTCTAAGTCCCGGTTGAGTAAACTCCCCTTCCGGGGGAGATTGCTCTTTGGAGAGGATCTCGATAAATTGGTGAAAGATCTCGGGGAGTCCAAAGCTGGTAGGCTCCCGGAGGATAGGCCTAAACAGACTAAGGGTCAGCAAAGTTTTCGTGGCCAGTTTCGGGACGTTCAGAGGTTTCGTACTTCTCGGTACAGCGGCTACCAGAGGGGCCGCTTTTCGACGCGGGCCCAGGGGTTTCGGGGGTTTCGAGGAGCCAATAGGGGTTTCTCCTCGACTGCCCCTCCAGCAGCCCGCAAGTCGCAATGAGATGAGGCGGGTCCTAGCAGAGGAACCGTCCATAGGCGGGAGGCTTCGGGAGTTTCTCTCTGCTTGGACCCACATCACTTCCGATCAGTGGGTGTTGGAAATTGTCCGAGAGGGTTACGCGCTGGAGTTCGCGCGGCCCGTACGAGATTCCTTTGTACTGTCCCCCTGTTGGGGCCGCAGGAAGACCCTGGAAGTCCGCAGCACTTTAGCCCGTCTGCTGCGCTTGGGCACGGTTGTAGAGGTTCCGGAGGTGGAACGCGGCCAGGGTCGTTACTCTATTTATTTCGTGGTGCCAAAGAAGGGCGGAGCATTGCGGCCCATTTTGGATCTCAAGGGCGTAAACCGCTGTTTACGGGTGCCTCATTTCCGGATGGAAACCTTGCGATCCGTAATTGTAGCGGTCCGTCAGGGAGAGTTCCTCACGTCGCTCGACCTGACGGAGGCGTATTTACACATCCCGATTCGTCCGGTGCATCAAAGGTTTTTGCGGTTCGCTCTTCCTTGGGGTCACTACCAATTCCAAGCCTTGCCTTTTGGGCTCGCCACGGCTCCCCGCACATTCACCAAAATTATGGTGGTGGTGGCGGCGGCGTTGCGCAAGGAAGGCATTCTGGTGCATCCCTATCTCGACGATTGGTTGATTCGGGCCAAATCCGAAGCGGAAAGCAGGCAGGTGACAAGCAGGGTGGTCGCGTTTCTGCAGAGTCTCGGTTGGGTAGTCAACCCGACCAAGAGTTGTCTGGAGCCCTCTCAGGTGCTGGAGTATCTAGGGGTCTGGTTCGACACGAGGCAGGGGCAGGTCTTCTTGCCGTTCAAGAGAGCTCAGGCTCTGCAGAGTTTGGTGCGCAAGTTCAGAGTCACTCCTTCTCCGTCGGCATGGGACTACCTTCGGGTGCTAGGGACGATGGCGGTGACCTTGGAGGCGGTTCCTTGGGCCCGATTCCATATGCGTCCGCAGCAGAGAGCACTACTTCGTCGCTGGTCCCATCAGTCGGATTCTCTGGGCCGTCGGTTGCCGGTTCCCTCCAAAGTCAAACAGTCCCTGCGGTGGTGGCTGCAGCGGCAGTCTCTGGAGGCCGGGATGCCGCTGGAACCTCCAGAGTGGCTTCCACTCTTGACGGATGCCAGCCTGATGGGCTGGGGGGCTCACTGCGAGGGCCGGTTTGCGCAGGGTCGTTGGTCCCCTCTGGAGGTTTCCTGGTCGATCAATCGCCTGGAACTTCGAGCGGTGGCTCGGGCGCTTCTCGCATTCGAGTAGTTCGTGCTGGGTCGGTCGGTTCGGGTTCTATCCGACAACTCGGCGACGGTCGCCTACATCAATCGCCAGGGCGGCACCGGACGTGTGGCGATGGAAGAGGAGGCGGATCGCCTCTTTTCCTGGATAGAAGGTCGATTATCGGCAATTTCGGCGGCGCACATCGCGGGGAGAGAACGTGCGGGCCGATTTTCTCAGCCGGGTTCAGGTGGATGCAGGGGAGTGGGAGCTGCATCCGGACATGTTCGATCAGATCGTCCTTCGTTGGGGGACGCCCATAATGGATTTGATGGCGATCTTTCACTCTGCAAAGGCCAATCGGTTTTACAGCAGGAGACGGGAGAGAACGCCCTCTTGCAGCGCTGGCCGGTGTCGGGTCTTCTGTACGTGTTTCCGCCGTGGGCCTTGATAGGCCGCATAATTCAAAGGGTCGGAGCTCATCCAGGGAGGGTGCTGCTGGTAGCTCCCGACTGGCCGCGGCGCCCTTGGTATGCCGATCTGCTACGTCTTCTGGACGGGGAGCCGTGGCGGTTGCCGGAGAGGGCGGATCTGTTGAGGCAAGGCCCCCTCTTCATGCCGCAGGTGGATCGGTTCTCGCTTACGGTCTGGCCATTGAAAGGGCTCGGCTGAAGAAAAAGGGCTATTCGCCTTCAGTTGTGGATACATTGCTCAGAGCCAGGAAACAGTCTACGTCTTTGGCCTATGCGCGCGTTTGGCGTATATTTGAAGATTGGTGTTCACGGCGGTGGATTCGGGCTGCGACTGCCTCTATCCCGGTAGTTCTCAATTTTCTTCAAGGTGGCTTTGATAAAGGACTTGCGGCCAGCTCCTTGCGGGTTCAGCTGGCGGCCCTCTCTTGTTATCGAGGCAAGATACAGGGGGTGGCTCTCGGGGCTCACTCTGATATTTTGCGGTTTCTCAGGGCAGTCTCTCGGCTGCGGCCATCGTGCAGGGTGGTGGTGCCGCCTTGGGATCTCAATCTCGTGCTGAAGGCTTTGACCGCTTCTCCCTTTGAGCCGTTGAGTCAGGCGTCGGTGAAGGATTTGACCTTGAAAGTGGTTTTCCTAGTGGCTATATGTTCTGCCCGGCGCATTTCCGAGCTGCAGGCCTTGTCATGCAGGGATCCTTTTCTGTCTTTTTCTAAGGAGAAAGTTGTCTTGCGGCCTGTTCCATCCTTTTTGCCTAAAGTGGTGTCGTCTTTCCATTTGAATCAGGCGGTTACCTTGCCGGTGTCGGGGTCGCTAGGCGGTTCGGATCAGGATCGCTGTTTGCACCGGTTGGATGTGAAAAGAGTGTTGCGGCGTTATCTGAAGGTGACTCAGCCTTTTCGTAAGTCGGATCGGCTCTTTGTGTTGTTTGGAGGTGTTCGCAAAGGGGAGGCGGCTGCTAAGGCCTCTATTGCCAGATGGATCCGGGAGGCGATTGCGTCCGCTTACATGCTTCAGGGACGGTCCGTGCCCGTCGGTTTCCGGGCTCATTCTACTAGAGCGCAAGCGGCTTCCTGGGCGGAGCACAGCTTGGTGCCCCCAGGGGAAATTTGTAGGGCGGCGACTTGGTCGTCCTTGCATACATTCAGTAAGCATTATCGTCTTGACGTGGCGGTGGCCAACGATGCTTGTTTCGGTTCGGCGGTTTTACGTGCTGGATGGAAGGGTCCCGCCCCATGATTACTGCTCTGGTACATCCCAGAGGTTGAGGACTGCACTGGAGGAACGATAAGGAAATGATAATTACACTTACCTGGTAATTGTAGTTCCTTTAGTGACGACAGTGCAGTCCTCAGTCCCGCCCGGAGTTCTTTCAGGTTCAGCTCAGCATTTGGATCAAGTGGAGACGAATTTCAGGTAGGTTTCCTGTCAGTCGTTTTCTCTGCACTTGGATTTCCGAGTATCAGTATCTGCGTCTGTGTACCACAGGGAAGGTTTAAGACCGCCTTACCTAGTAGGTTGGTCAGTGTTCAGTTTAGTTAGTCATGTTTATTATAGCTACTTATTTGTTGCTCTCTTGAGTCTGCTTTGTTAATAGTTCACACTGGGGAGGTGGAGCGAGAGCAGCAGCCTATATCCAGTGATGTCATGATTTTGACATGCCAGTCTCCTAGCTGCAGGTGAAGGTTGACAACCCAGAGGTTGAGGACTGCACTGTCGTCACTAAAGGAACTACAATTACCAGGTAAGTGTAATTATATTCTTTGCCCCGAGATGCTGGAACAACCTCCCCTCACATATCAGAGCAATTAAGGACCTTTTCTCAGTTCAGGAAAGCTCTTAAGCACCATTTGTTTCTCCTACACTTTTCCCACCCTAACCCAACGCAACCATCCCCCACACCACATCTTACTCATGAGGATACTAACACACCCATAACATGATTTACACAAAACACAATCCAGACCCTTCCAGCATGGGTTAAATGTAAATAATTTTCCAACACTACAGTGATACTTGTATATAGTTTATAATGCAACTGTACATAGTTCCCCTGTTCTATCCCAAGTTATACATCCTGTTATAATGTAAGCCTGTGGCCGTTTGTCTGTGGCAATATTCCTGTTTTTTGTAAACTGCACTGATACATAAAAGCGCGGTATAGAAGAACTGTAAATAAATAAATAAATCCTAAATTGGGCGAGGTCAGTAATGGACTGGATGGTGGTTGGGAGGGCGTTCCAGCATGTGGTTGCATAGGACACAAAGGCTCTGTTCCTTGTTGCTTGAGAACATTTTGTTATTGCATTGGGGATTACGAGTGTGTTAGCGGCGAATGACCTTCTGGATCTGTTGGGGGGAGTAGGGTGGATGAGATCCTTGAGGGAGGTGGATGAGCAGTTGCTTATTGCCTTGAATGTCAGCAATAGTACTTTGAAAGAGAGTCTGCTGAGGATCGGCAGCCAGTGGAGGTGTTTCAAGATTGGGGTTATGTGATCTCTCCTAGAGGCTCCATGTAGGATTCTGGCGGCGGCGTTCATTGCAAGCTGGAGTGGGTTCAGCGTATTCTTTGGGAGTCCATGTAGAATTGAGTTGGCATAATCGAAGTGGGGAGTTACAAGTGCTTGATAAATCGTCTGAAAATAGAATGGCTCCAGCAGGGGTCACAGATGTCGGATTGTCCATATCTTGTGATAGACTGCCTTGACAGTATTATGTTTATATGGGCTTTCATGTCTAGCTGTTGGTCTATTGTGACCTCTAGATAGCAGACAGTGGGCCTGCTGAGAAGCTTGGCATCTCTTACTTTTAATGAGGCAGGAGGGGTAAATGCTTGATTCCTGGTAATGAAGAGGGCTTCAGCTTTGTTGAAGTTTATTCTGAGGTTTTGGGTGTGGAGCCAGTCTCTTTTTTTTTTTTTTTTTTTTTTTGTGTTGATCACGTGCAGGCCGTGGTTAGAGGCCTTGAGCCACCTCGGTTGAGACCTTGTTTTTCAAAATTGAGATGTTAGAAAAGACATCCATAGCTAAATCATTTGACATGTCCCTGAAAAAACTCCCGAGCATTTAATTTAGAGATGGAGGAGAAACCTATGGCAGAATTGTTCAGTATCCTCCAATGCCTTGACCCATCCAATGAATCTATGACCATGCCAGTTCACAGAATACATGAGGATGTGCAGATGAGAATGGGAAGCTCCCATCTCTGTACATCCAGTCAATAAGACGGTGACTTGATGTACAGAGTCCAGAAGGCTCCTGGATTCGAGAAGCAGCAGCTTTCCCACCATTCCTTGGTAGTGGAATCTGCTCTCAAATGGGCCAAGAGTTCCAAGTCGTACTTTTCAATGCCCCTGAGGAGGAGGCTTAGACATTGGAATATTTTGGGTGACAGTGTTTTCAAAACACTGTGCTTACCTCCTGCATAGCTTCTTACCAGCTCTTCATGGGTTGTGTGCAAGATACAGGAGTTTGCAAACACACTCTCAAGAAAAGGCCGAACAACTCTGTTCCCCTGCTGGACAAGGGAAAGCAGTGTGGAAAATACATGGTCCAAGCAACTTATATTTTTGCATCGAGAGCTTCCTCTGGGTACTGGCACTTGAAGACTCTCATGGCTCAAAGCTTCAGACCTGACACACGATGTGCAGGAGAAGCTTGCTGACATGCCATGCCATGGAAAGAATCTCTTTAGTGAAGAGATGCAGGAAGCTGCCACTCTTTTATAAAGCAGCACCAGATCTTCTTCAGCACCAGTTCCTTATCGTCACTCCAGTCCAGTCCCTTTACTTCTGGGTTGCGCAACCCTTCCAGCAGCTTGGAGGCTGAGTCAAACCCTTTTGAGGCTGGTTAGGTATAAATACCCCTGGCACCACCCCTAAGCCCCAGTATTCTCAGCCTCCAAGCAGCTGGAGGGTTCCGTAAGCCAAGGGCTTACTGGAGTCTCCTATTTATTCTTGCTGTTTTATTCTTACCTTAATTTAATTTTAATTTTAATTTATTTGTTAACCTACTCCTTTGATTTCTTTGATCTCCCGTTGGTTTAGTGGCTTTGAACCTCCCCCCCCCCCCTCCCCATCCTCCGGAGATCGAGCTCCTGCTCGCAAGAGCCTTGCCCGGTAGGAGAGGGTTCATCTCTACGTAGAGGTTGCCGGCGGCAGTGGGCGGATCGCGAGTCAGCTCTAGGCCCCCCGCTCCAGACCTCGGCAACAGTCTCTTCCGCCTCGCGCCGAAGCCCTCAGGCGGCTGAGCGCTTGAGGCTCCGAAGCGCCGTCCCTCCTTGCTCCTGGCTTGACAAAGCAGCGCGGGAGCGGCTGGAGGTTGCAGACGGCTGGGGGATCTCGCGGCTGACGGGTAGCGGGTCCGGCGGTGCGAGCGGAGACACCAGGACCCGGCCTACTCTCCACGTGGCTGAGGCCTAGCCACGTGCAGGACTCCGGAGGACAATTGCTTTCCCGGAGGGACCGCCGATAGTGGAATCCTCTTAAAACCGCAAGTACTGGGGATCTTCCCTAAAGCCTAATTCTTGTAGCCAAGAACTTTTTCTGTTTTATTTGGCGTTATTTGGATCCTAAGGCTACATTCTATCGGGGGAGTGTGGGGACAAGAAATTTTTCAGGAAAGTGTTACCTTGTTACTTTGTTCAGCCTAGGACTGCAACTTCAGAGATAGCTTAAAGTTAATTTAATTTTAATAATTTTTTGTTTTCCATTCTCTGCCTCCTTTTACTTTGGGTTTGATTCAGGGAGTCAGGGAAGCTGAGTTTAGTTCTTCCTTTTTGTTTTCACTTTACTTTCACGTTATTTTCACCATATCTGGCAAACTAAGGTGCCCTTCTTGTGGCACTCGCAGGGGCACCGCCTCAGAGTCAGGTATCTGCAGGGGTTGCGCTGCAGAAGCTGCCTCTGTGGAGCAGGACATGCAGTTGTCCATCTCACAAGCTAATGGGGGTTCAGCGGAGATTCTGGAAGGAGAAAGAGAGCCTCCCCTCCCTCCGCCCTCAACATCCGGAATTCCGGTTCCCTCCCCCACCCCCCTCCCATCGGCCCTGGGTGAAGAGGATACGTGTGATCTATTCTCTCCTGATTTCATCCTCCTGTTACACAAGGCCTGCTGCATGCGCAAGCAGGGGCTGGGGGCAGGAGGCTCGAGCACAGGGAAGGAAGGCCTGGGGGTTAAACCATTGAAGGCCATTCCCCATGATTCCGGTATCCCAGCTAAACGCGCAAGGCTAGGAAGCGAAGAGTCACCCTTGTCCCCTCCTCAGGGCACGCAGGAGGAGGAGCTCTCCGATAAGGAGATAGGAGAGGAAGAAGAAAACGAACTCAAAGAAGGAGAGATCCCGGAGGAGGATCAATCCCGCATAGTACGAGTCTTCCGTCGGGAGGAACTCCCGGGGCTAATTAATGAATCCTTGAGAGTCCTCAAGGTGGCCTCGGACACTCCGGCTGAAGAAGAAGCGCTGGAGGACCCCCTGATTCAAGCAGTCCGGAAGTCTCAAAAGGTTTTTTCCTCTCCACAGGGTTGTCCGCCAAATGATTCAGGAAGAGTGGGACCAACCCGAGTCCTCCCTGAGGGGTGTGCGTGCTATGACACGCCTCTATCCAGTACCAGAATCGGACAGAGAATTGCTGAAGTCGCCCAAAGTAGATGCGGTGGTCTCCGTAGTTACTAAGACGACGACTATCCCAGTAGAAGGAAGCACGGCCTTGAGAGACACACAGGATAGAAAGTTGGACACCTTGCTAAAGCAAGCCTTTGATGTTAGTGCCTTCGCCTTGCAGGCCTCGGTTTCGGGGCCCTGGGTGGCACGGGCCTGCTTGAGGTGGTCCCAACAACTTCAGCTGGCAGAGGGTTCCGCAGGAGACGTACAACCCATTGCAGCTAAATTGGAGTCAGGTGCAGCCTACCTGGCGGATAGCCAGTACGATCTCATCAGGAGCCTAGCTAAGAACATGGCATCAGTTGTCGCAGCTAGGTGCTATTTGTGGCTCCGCAATTGGGCAGCCGATATTTCTTCAAAGGCACGGCTGGGTCGTCTTCCCTTTAAGGGGGAGATGATTATTCGGTGAGGATTTAGAAAAGTTAGTAAAAGATCTTGGCGAGTCCAAGGGAGGCAGGCTTCCGGAGGACAGGCCGAAGCAGGCTCGCCTTCCTGCGCCAACGCGGAGCCAGCCAAGAGACCCCCGGAGGTTTCGTTCAGCCAGGTCAAACCCCTTTCCTAGGGGCCGTTTCCCGGCCAGGGGTTCAAACTTTAAGGGGTTTCGAGGAGCAGGGAGAGGTATTGGGGCCTCTACCTCCTTCTCGGGACCTAGAAAATCACAATGAGATAGAGGGGGTCCAGGCGGGCGACTTACCCTTGGGAGGCCGTCTAAGGCTATTTCTTCCCGCCTGGTCCCGGGTCACGTCGGATCAGTGGGTCCTGGAAGTGATCAGAGAAGGTTATGCTCTCGAATTTGGAAAGCAGATCCTTACAGCCTTTATTCAATCCCCCTGCGGCTCTCCAGCAAAAAAGAGGGTGATAGAAGTCACACTCTCAAGACTGTTAGCGCTCGGGGCAGTTACTCCGGTCCCTCCAGACCAATACGGCTCCGGTCGGTACTCCATTTATTTTGTAGTTCCAAAGAAGGAAGGTTCCCTTCGTCCGATTCTAGACTTAAAGCAGGTCAATCGCCTCAAGGTATCCCATTTCCGAATGGAAACACTGAAGTCAGTCATTATGGCCGTAAGAACAGGAGAGTTTCTTACATCTCTGGACCTGACGGAGGCCTATTTACATATCCCGGTGCGAAGGTCTCATCAGCAGTTCCTGAGATTCGCGGTACCAAGAGGACACTTTCAATTCCAGGCGCTGCCCTTCGGTCTAGCTACGGCTCCCCGGACCTTCACCAAAGTAATGGTGGTGGTAGCCGCCTCCCTACGAAAGGAAGGGATCCTAGTACATCCATACCTCGACGATTGGTTGATCAGGGCGAAATCAGAAGCGGAAAGCCTCTCGGCTACAGCTCGAGTAGTAAAGGTCCTGGAGGAGTTAGGGTGGATCATCAATCGGACGAAGAGCAAGTTGATACCCGTTCAAGAGCTCGAGTACCTCGGAGCAAGATTTGACACCAGAGAAGGAAAGGTGTTTCTCCCCCGGAAACGGGCAAAGGATCTAAGGTCACTCGTAGCACAGTTTCTGGGGAGACGGAACCCCTCAGCGTGGCTTTACCTTCAATTGCTGGGTACCATGGCGGCGACTATAGAGGTAGTCCCGTGGGCCAGGACCCACATGCGGCCTCTTCAACGCTCCTTGTTACGTCGTTGGTCTCCGCAGATTCACCCTTTGTCCGCACCACTACCCTGCGCGCCTCGAACCAAGAAGACTCAACAGTGGTGAAGGTGTCCGAAGAACCTGGAATGCGGGATGCCCCTCGAAACCCCTCAGTGGATCCTGCTGACAACGGACGCCAGTCTGACGGGATGGGGAGCTCATTGCCAGGGCCAGTTCGCCCAGGGTCTTTGGTCCTCGATGGAGTCGCAGTGGTCCATCAACAGGTTGGAGTTACGAGCAGTAGTGTTGGCCCTCAAGGCGCTAGAGCCATTAGTGAGGCGAAACGCGATCCGTGTCCTCTCAGACAACGTCACCACGGTGGCCTACATCAACCGCCAGGGGGGAACAAGCAGTCCCGCCCTAGAGAAGGAGGCGGACAGCCTCTTTCGATGGGCCGAGACCCGGTTGTCGGCCCTGTCAGCGCAGCACGTGGCCGGATCGGACAATGTGACAGCCGATTACCTCAGCAGGTTCAAGATCGACCACGGAGAGTGGGAGCTGGACCAGGAAGTCTTCAACCAGATTGTCTCCCTTTGGGGTCCCCCAGTGATGGACCTCATGGCTCGTTATTCGTCAGCCAAGGCGAATCGTTTCTACAGCCGAAAAAAGGAAAGAATGTCCGAAGGCCTGGATGCTCTAGCTCAGAGGTGGCCCTCGGAGGGGCTCCTGTACGTGTTCCCGCCTTGGGCCTTGATCGGAAGAGTTCTTCAGAAGGTGGAAGCCCACCAAGGGCTGGTCATCCTCATTGCTCCAGATTGGCCTCGTCGTCCTTGATATGCGGATCTAGTGAGGCTAACGGCCGACAAGCCATGGCGCTCCCCTGCAGGAAAGGCCTTCTGAGTCAGGGGCCTGTCCAGATGCCTCATGTGGATCGATTCTCGCTTACGGCCTGGCTATTGAAAGGACGCGGCTCCGGAGGCGAGGATATTTGGGTTCAGGTATTTCTACCTTGTTGAGCGCGCGAAAGCGTTCGACCTGCCTTTCCTATGTAAGAGTGTGGCGCACCTTCGAAGCCTGGTGTACGGCGCGCCGGAAGAAGCCATTTTCAGCCTCTATCCTAGAGATCCTAGAATTCTTGCAAGCAGGTTTTGAGAAGGGGCTTGCTCCCAGCTCCCTACGAGTCCAGGTGGCAGCCATCTCTTGCTGTAGAGGCAAGGTCCGAGGGAAGCCCCTGGGAGTTCACTCGGACGTGGCCAGGTTCCTGAGGGCGGTTAGTCGCCTGCGCCCCCAGAGAAGATCAGTGATCCCTCCCTGGGACCTTAACCTGGTGTTAAATGCCTTGACCAGAGAGCCTTTCGAGCCAGCAATGGAAGCCTCACTTAAAGACTTGACACTGAAGACGATCTTCTTGGTCGCCATTTGCTCGGCCAGACGTGTGTCCGAGCTCCAAGCGCTGTCCTCCCACCCCCCCTTCCTCTCCTTTTTCAAGGACAAGGTGGTCTTACGGACAGTTCCCTCCTTCTTGCCCAAGGTATTTTCGCCTTTCCATCTGAACCAGCCAGTTTCGCTGCCCGCGTTCCCAACCGGCAAGCGGGAAGGGAAGGATGGCAGACTTCGCCGTCTGGATGTGCGGAGAGTATTGAAACGTTACCTCTCCCGTACGGCCTCCTTTCGTAAGTCCAAACGTCTGTTCGTTCAGTTTGGGGGTCCTCACAAAGGGGAGGCCGCGGCTAAGGCGACCATCTCTAGATGGATCAGGGAAGCTATTGCTTCCGCCTATATCCTGAAAGGGAAGCAGGTTCCGGGAGGGCTGCGGGCCCACTCCACGCGGGCGCAGGCCGCTTCCTGGGCGGAGTACAGCCTCGTCCCTCCGCTGGACATTTGTAGAGCGGCGACTTGGTCGTCGCTACATACATTTACCAAACACTACAGGCTGGATGTGCAGGCGTCTGCAGATGCTAGGTTCGGGGACGCGATAATTCGTTCCGGGATAGCGAACCCCACCCAAGTTTGAACTGCTCTGTTACATCCCAGAAGTAAAGGGACTGGACTGGAGTGACGATAAGGAAGAAATAATTGGTCCTTACCTGCTAATTATTGTTCCTGAAGGAACGACAGTCCAGTCCCTGATCCCACCCTGGTTACTGGAAGTATAGCGGACCGAATTCCCAGTCCGAAGTAGAGGCGGAAGGGGCTTGCATAGGTCAGGTGGATTGGGGACCGGGGAAGGCTGCGGCAGCCTCAGGTGAACCTTCCCCCCCCCTTCTATTCCTTGTTGACCCTTCGAGGTCTTTTCCTCTTCCTACATTTATTTAATTATTTAAGGAAAAAAAAAAAAAAAAGTTTTGGATTTTGGTTGTTTGTAGGTTGTCTGCTTTTCAATAGATTACTGGGGCTTAGGGGTGGTGCCAGGGGTATTTATACCTAACCAGCCTCAAAAGGGTTTGACTCAGCCTCCAAGCTGCTGGAAGGGTTGCGCAACCCAGAAGTAAAGGGACTGGACTGTCGTTCCTTCAGGAACAATAATTAGCAGGTAAGGACCAATTATTTCATCTTCTCCACTTCTGACTCTGCTTCCTTATCTAGGAGGTTCCAGATCCCATTATACTCAAAGGCATAGAAAATTCTCCTCCCATCCGCTCTACTCAGACAAGACAGGAATTTCGCTCTTGCCCAAGACGACAGAGGGCTTCAAAGTTCCAATCGGCTCCTTAGCCAAAACCAGGGGTGCGGTTTTGACTACCTCCATGAGACCATAACCAGTCTTCCAGTATCCATTTTGGGCAACCTTTCAGTAGGAGGGATGCTGGGTTTTAATGCAAACGCTGGTCCCTTGTAACAGCCTCCAGTGGATGCTGAGAATAGTCCACCTAGGATAATGTCTTTATTCAGTATTTTACCAGGGAGCTCTCTTCCCTCTTAAATGCCAATGTGGTCAAACCCATTTCACCAGAGGAGAAAG
This sequence comes from Ichthyophis bannanicus, assembly GCA_033557465.1. Taxonomy (NCBI): domain Eukaryota; kingdom Metazoa; phylum Chordata; class Amphibia; order Gymnophiona; family Ichthyophiidae; genus Ichthyophis; species Ichthyophis bannanicus. The sequence goes on along the minus strand of CM066051.1, from coordinate 78,160,938 downwards.
AGGGCAGGAATTCTACTCGGTATTTCCTTATCGTCCCTCCAGTCCAATCCAGGTGAATTGGTTGTCTTCCCCACCAGCAATTGGAGACTAGCATTCCCAAACTTTGATGTCAGTACACATATACCACCTGTACTACCCACCAAAGTCAGTATCTCAGTCTCCAGAAGCTGGTGGGAGCGTCTGTCCAGGACTGGACTGGATAGAGGCTTTTGGTTAAATCTTTTGGGCTAGTGTCTTTTTCTCTGTTTGGAATAGGTGACAGCTAACCAGCCAAATAGAAGCATAAAAAAGAAGAAAAAAATAATTATATTATGCATTCCTGGGCTGAGCCCTTCAGTGGGTGGTCTTTGGGTAGGCAGTGCTGAGAGCAGGCCAGAACAGCTTGGGACAGGCTTCCTAAGGGACTGGGATTGTTCAGTCGGTCTGGTCCTGCTTCAGGGGGAATAGGGTGGGGGTGCCCTGGTCCCTTCTCCAGTTGGTAGAGCCAGCATTGACCTTGGAAGTCTGCACGCGTTGTGAATCTTGTGGTGTTGTTGGCAGCATCACAGCTTCACTTGGGGAGTACAGCTTGCATGGTCTTGATGGGCTGGTGTGCTTGGCACAAGTGCCAGAGTGTTCAGCCCCTCCAGAGGAGGAGGCGGACCACGTAGCAATTGACGTCATCTGACCTAGCAGCGACAGGTACCTAGTGTGTTGGTTTGGTAAGAGGGACCTTCTCCATGTGCAGAGGCCGTTCATTTCAGTATGTTCTTGCTGCAGCAGCGCGTTCCTTGTTCTTTCGTAGCTTTATTTAGCTAGACTTGTATACTGCTTTTCTACCAATTAGAGCGGTGTACATTCAGGTACTGTACATATATTTTTCCCTTGTCCCCAAAGAGTTCACAGTTTGGTTTTGTACCTGGGGCAATGGAGGGTTAAGTGGCTTGCCCAAGGCCACAAGGAGCACCTGCAGGTCTAGAAACCCCAGAACCTTCAGCCCAAGGTTGCTGGCCCTCCAGTCCGAGGTAACTTGCCCCAATCACTAGACCACTTCTCTTTCATATTATGCCTCTAGGTTCCAGGTGGCCTTTTGGTGCACGGGGTCATTAGGTGCATGATGGAAGCCAAGTGGGAAATGCTTGAGATGGGACTGCAGGGGAGTTGGGCAATGGCTCAGCTGTACCTGCTGCCAGACCAGGGCAAGGAGCTGTTGAGGTCCCCAAGAGTAGACGTGGCGGTGTCTGTAGTCTCTAAGACAACTATTGCGGTTGAAGAAGGGGGCAGCCTTGAAAGGCCCCCAGAATAAGAAGCTCGACATGTTACTTAAGCAGGTATTTGCCATCAACGCCTTGATGTGGTGGGGCCTATGTGTCTGAGATAAGCACAGGTTCTTCTGGAGCTGAATGCAAGTTTGTAGCAAGCCAGTTCAGAGGCATCTTGCCTGGAGTCGAGGACGGCCTTCCTGGCAGAAGGCTTCTACAACTTGATCAAGGCCTCGTCCAAAACTATGCCCTCTGTTATTGTGGCACAGCACCTCTTGTGACTGCACAATTGGGTAGAGGATGTTTCATCTAAGATACTGCTTAGCTGGCTTCCCTTTAAGGGCTAGCTTCTCTTCTGGGAAGCTTTGGAAAAACTGGTAAAGGAATTAGGGGAATCAAAGTGATCCATGCTCCTGGAGGACAAGCTGAAATCGACCAAGAGACAAGCATTGGCACAGGGCCAGCCATGGGATTTCTGGCATTTCTGGGCAGCTCGTTTACCTCCCATTCAGAGGTATGGTATCTGAATAGGGGCCCATCCTTTCGTGGTGGCAGGGGGGTTGGCAGAGGTTATTACGCTGACGTTCCTGCGGCCACTAAAAAGACCCAGTGAGGCAAGGGGAGCCCAGGGAAGGGTGGAGCTGATGGGGGATGCCTTCAGTGGTTCTTACTCTCCTGGGCCCGCATCACCTCCAACCAGTGGGTGCTGGAGATGGTCAGAGGTGGTTATGTGCTGGAATTCGCTCACACACCTGCTGTTGGACTCTTTTGTGTTATCCCCTTGTAGGGCCGTGGGGAGGTTCCTGGTGGTCCAGGAGACCCTTCAATGACTGTTGCAACTAGAAGTCATTGTTCCAGTGCTGGGAGACCAATGCAGTAGAGGTCGATACTACATTCATTTTGTGGTTCCCAAGAAAGAGGGCTCGTTCGGGCCTATCCTAGATCTGAAGCATGTCAACAGGTCACTGCAGGTACTGCATTTCCGCATGGAAACTTTGTGTTCCATCATTGTAGCAGTATGCGAAGGAGAGTTCCTCACGCCACTGGATCTCACAGAGGCCTACCTGCATATTCAGATACTGCCAGAACATCAGCTGTTTCTGTGGTTTATGGTGCTGTTTGGGCTCACCACGGTGCTTCATATGCCTACTAAAGTGATGGTTGTCCTGGCGGCGGCTTGTGTCAGGAAGGGGTGCTGGTGCATCTGTATCTTTGCAACTGGCTGATATGGGCATAGTCGTCTGAGGAGAGCTGGAAGGCCACCCAGCATGTGGTATTGTGCCTATAGAAGCTGGGTTGGGTGATCAATTTTGCCAAGAACCACCTACATCTCTCACAAGATCTGGTGCACTTGGGAGTGCGGTTCCAGACAGGTCGGGTCGCATCTTGTTGTCTGAGAAGAGGGTAGAGAAGATGCAGCTCTGGGTTTGCCAGTTCATGTGATTATCAACCTGCATGACATGGCATTACCTCCAGCAAGATTTCTACTCAAAGTATTTCCTGATCAGAAAGAAGATATTGGGGGAGGGGGGGGGGGGAGATTCTGTCCCATCTTTGATCTAAGTGCCCTGCATAAGCATCTTATTCGAGAAAAGTTCTGGATGATTTCCCTAGGTACCATCATTCCACACCTCCTAAAAGGAGACCGGTTATATTCTCTGGATTTGAAGGATGTGTACCCTCGTGCAGAGATACATCCCAGTCAGGAAGTAGGAAAACACCACTACCAGTATTGTGTTCTACACTTTAGCCTCATGTCAGTTGCTTGGGTATTCACAAAGTGCCTTGCCATAGTAGCAGCATATCTACACAGACAAGGAAACCTGTGCTCCCCCAATCTTGCCGATTGGCTTATCAAGAGACCATCTCAAGAAGGGACTCAAACATCCATCTGCACCACCACCACCTTAAATTATCGCAAGTATCAGTTAAGCCTATCAAGTCAATTGGAATTCATAGGTGCTCTGCTAGACGCAACTTGGGTGAAAGCCGTAAGAGGATTACAACTCTAGTGGCTGTAAAGTCAGAAGAGTCAGCAGATATCAACATGGGATATGTTGATGTTAGGCCACTTGATCTCATTGTGTATATAACAGGCCTGGCATGTTACAAAATGAGACAAACTCAATAGGCCTTGAGCACGTAATGGGCTCTGGCCACTTGGGCTCTGAGATGTCTTATCTGTAACTGCACCATTTCAGGACTCTCTGACCTGGCGATGGTACAATTTGGCAAAAAGCATCCCCTTCCAAATTCCACCATTCCAAAAAGAGCTTGTGAGAGATGGCTTCTGACCGGATTGGGGAGCCCATGTAGATGAACTTCATACTCTGATTTTGGTCCAACAGGAGAAACATTACATTTCCTGGAATTGAGAGAAGTCTGTTTGTTAGTTGGTCAGCAAAATGTTATTGATACAAACAGTCAAGTTGTGAGTTTATTATAACAACAAGCAGAGAGGAACTGGGTCTTACCTCTTGTGCTGGGAAACTGTTGGGATTTGGAACTGGGTTATCTCTTATGGGGTGACCCTGAGGGCCACATGTCTGCTTGGGCATTGTCTTTCCCTGTTAGATAAGTAGTCATATAATTTTCATTGGATATTGCCGCAGCATTTGACTCTGTCAATCATGACCTGCTCATGGGGCGCCTCAAGGAAAAGGGAATCCATGCCGCAGCTCTAAATTGGTGTAGGTCATACCTGACAGACAGATGGCAACATGTATGAACCGGCTCCACGACCTCCGAACCTTTCCAACAAAAACAAGGTGTACCACAGGGATCCTTGCTCTCGGCCCTGCTGTTCAATATATACATGCAACCCATCTGTTCACTCATCCGCTCCTTCAATGTTGCCTGCCTGGCATATGCCGACGATGTACTGCTCTACATACCGTTCTCAACCGACCAGCCAGACTTTTCACCACTAACAACCTGCTTCGATGCTGTCACTGACTGGCTCCACACCCAAAACCTCAGAATCAACGTCAACAAAACGGACGCCCTATTCATGACCAGGAACCAAAAATTTACACCTCCCACCTCATTAAAAGTAAGAGACGCCGAGCTCCTAAGCAATCCCACGGTCCGCTATCTAGGGGTCACATTAGACCAACATCTAGACATGAAAGCCCATATAAATAATATGGCCAAGGCAATCTACCACAAGATACGGACAATCCGGCATCTAACGACCCCTGCTGGAGCCGGATGACTTCAGGACAATTTATCAAGCACTCAATCCCCCACTTCAACTATGCCAACTCAATTCTACATGGACTCCTAAAGAACACACTAAACCCACTTCAGCTTGCAATGAACGCCGCTGCCAGACTCTGCCTGTCCACTGCCGACTCTCCTTCAAGATACTATTACTAACCGTCAAAGCCATCAATAATTGCTCCTCCACCCCACTCCCCCCAACAGATCCAGAAGGTTATTCACTGCCAACACACTGATAATCCAAAATGCAATCACAAAATGCTCGCAAGCAACAAGGAACAGAGCCTCTGGTCAATACTGTATTTGTGACCTGAGTGCCCAGCCTGTATATAGTTACCCACATTAGTCCCAAGTTACACCACTTGTTCGTTGTAATGTACAGTGCAGGTTTCCACCGCACTGTACAGGTTGTTTGCCTGTAAACCACACTAATTTTAAAGAGTGCAGTATAGAAAAGATATTAAATAAAATGTAATCCAACCAGTGCTCCTTGGATGTGAAAGTTGGCCAAAGAGGCTTTCTTTCAGAAGTGCAGCATACCCTTAGCACTTCTTAGAACAGGAAATTACTTTGGTTCTGTTCTGTTCCATGAAAGGGACTGTAGGGCTGGTACTCTGGGCACATGGCAAACTAGCTATAGACTGGGGAGAAAACTGCCTGTATGCATATTCTCTGATCCCCTTGATAGCACAAACTCTTTTGAAGCTCAGAAGAGACCAGGGGACCATGATTCTCTTAGCTCCGTTGACTGAGAGAAGCATGGTTCCCACAAGAAGCCTAATAAGGCTGTGGGATTCTCTAACGCTGATCACGCAGGCTCAGGGAACTTCGTTGCACATCATCATCGAGTCCTCTTGCCTCTCACATATTGAATGTTGAAGAGGTAACTTTGGCTTCCTTAATTTGCTTGACGATGTCTCGCAGGTTATTTTGGCTTCCATTAGAGATTTGGCTAGAAGGTCATACAATTTTAAATGGAAGAGGTTTGCCATCGAGTGGTCCTAGATCCTTTTTCCTTTCCCATGCAAAGAACTGTTTGAGTACCTTCTACATTTGTTCGAGTCAGGTTAAAAACCAACTCTGTTAGGTTTTACCTTAGAGCAACTGGCACACATCACCATCATGTAGAACAGAGGTTCCCAACTCCAGTCCTGGAGGGCCAAACACCATTCAGGCTGTCCCTAATGAATATGCATGAGATTCATTTGAATACAATGGGGGCAGTGCTTACAAATGCATCTCATGCATATTTATTAGGGACAGCCTGAAAACCTGAATGGTGTTTGGCCCTCCAGGACTGGAATTGGGAACCTCTGATGTAGAAGGTAACCCATCCGTTCAGCTCATGTGGGGCTTGCTGCTTTTGAGGCCTTCCACAGTGTTATGAGATCTTGGCATTGTCTTAACCTGAAGCATCTGCAAATTAAAATACCTGTCTTTGGTGGTGGTAACTTCAGTGTGCAGAGTAAGTGAGCTCCAGTAACTGCACCCACCTTTGTTTCATTCAACTCTAAGTCTGGGGCTGCTATCAACAAATGCACTTTATCCAACGGTGTACCAGGCTGCATTTCCTTCACTTATGGGCTTGACTCTTGATGTCAGTACTGTTGCTGCATTGGTAACCTACTTGAGATCAGCCTTCATGAATGAAATTTTCAAGACTGACAAGAGACTGTTTAGACATAGTAGGTTTGGCCAGTCTATTCTCCAGAATCTCTTTGGGGATCCAGTTCCATTCCTCATCCCCTGGGCCCTTTCTTTTAAATCCTAGGCTGTTTTCCATTAAAAAAGGTTAAAAATATGAAAGGCTAGTTGCCACCAAAAAAAAGGTTGGTGTCTGCTGATTGCAACACCTTGCATTTTAATTATGTTCCTCTTTTCTATTGAAGGCAGCCTGTAGCTAGGGAGCCCTATGTTATGAGAGCTTGCTATTATGCTTGTCCTCTGAGAAAACCAAGTCACTAGTAGCATGTGTTCTCCATATACGGTGGGATACATGCCTTCACGTACCCTCCCATCTCCAAAGAGTTGTATTCTACTCTAAGCTTTAACATTGGACTGAGGTGGTCATGTGCAGTAACAGCAAGCAGGAAATGATATGCATGATGGACCTCTCGGAAGCTTTGAGAGAGATCTTAAGCTGGAGAGCTGTTTCCCGCAGTGGGCCATGTCTGTGATGTCACACATGTTGTGAGGACTTGTATTGTATGCTGTCTTGCACTCACTGCAGTTAAGTAACTTGGTTGTATGTGGTGTCGCATGAGCTTTGACCTGGCACAATTCCAGGTCAGCCACACTAATGCAGCAAGGAGCAGTGGTTACAGATTTCAGCCTGTTTTCCCTTTCATCTCCAGAAATTAGGTTTTGAGAGAACCCGCTGCTGGTTTCTGATATCATGGCGGAGAATGATGTGGACAATGAACTACTTGATTATGAGGATGACGAGGTGGAGAATCAGGCTGGGGGCGATGCAGCTGATGCATCTGCCAAGAAGGACGTGAAGGGCTCCTATGTTTCCATCCACAGCTCCGGTTTCCGGGACTTCTTGCTGAAGCCTGAGCTGCTCCGGGCCATTGTGGACTGTGGCTTCGAGCACCCCTCAGAAGGTATACACTAGGTGGCTCATCAGTATGGAGTTTGTCATGGGGCACAGGGTTCTCCAAGGGTTAATTGCACTGTGCCATGTGAACACAAGTCGTCATTTAAAAATTCAAAAATTGTGTTTGTGGGGGGGGGGGGGGTGGTGTAAAACCTGTATTTGATTTGAGCTGATGTGCCTCCATACTTCTAGTGGACCGTTTCACACTACATCTTTTGTTCTTTCAGTACAACATGAGTGTATCCCGCAAGCTATCCTGGGTATGGATGTGCTGTGCCAGGCTAAGTCCGGCATGGGCAAGACAGCTGTCTTTGTGCTAGCCACCTTGCAGCAGCTGGAGCCGGTCACAGGACAGGTTAGCACATTCCCTTTCTTCTTCCCTAAGATAAAGTATACTGGTGGCACCTTGGCTGCTTATATTGGAATCTTAACTCCCATCCAGCAAACGGCAAGAGACTAACCAGCATCTGAGCTTTCCCAGAGAGATGTGGGTCAGATAAAAGGGCAGGCATCATATGTCTATTCCTTTTGCTGCATAATGTTACTCCAGAATTAATTTCTGGCTCAATCTTGATCTCACACTGATTTCTCAGCAAAGTTATGCTTACTCTGCCAGTGGGTAGCTAGAGCTTTGACTAGCCCTTGGCTCCAAGACATTTTTGACAGTCTGCCTTACAGTCCTCAGGTGACTTTTATTTTGAAGGCTTTGTCATGCCTAGAGATTTTATAGCTTTAATTATTAGCATGTATACAGTCACCTTTGAGGTGGAATCTGGAAAGCAAGGATACAGTTTTTCTTTCTGCTGGCAGGTATCTGTCCTCGTCATGTGTCACACACGGGAACTGGCATTTCAGATCAGCAAGGAGTATGAGCGATTTTCCAAATATATGCCTACCGTCAAGGTAAGGGAGCCGGGCGGCACCTGATTCTTCTGTTGGGAGTGAGGGGTTTGAAGAAGGAAAAGTGGGGAGCGGTGTGTAGCACATTTGCCCAGGGTAGGATTAGAGGGTGAGGGGGAATACTTATTCCTTTGCGTCCCTCTAGTCCAGTCCTGGAACCATAGAGTTGTGAACCTCCACCAGCAGCTTTGGAGACTGAAAGATGTCATCGCTTTGATGTCACTGGTACTAATAGGCAAGAACCGCCCACTTCCACCAGTACTTTCAGTCTCCAAGCAGCTAGGAGGTTCTGAGCCCGGGACTGGGCTCAGTAGGGTACAAATAAGCAGAGCTTTATTTTGAGAGATCCTGTATAAGCTTTAACTTATCTTATTAGTTTACTTTTTGTATCTGATTCAGTACTTTTTGGTTTTGTTTCAAGTCTGCTGCTGCTGCTGCTAAAGGGGTCTTACCTGCTGCTCCTGCTGCCTTCTTTCTCACTGTCTTCCCTCCCTCACTTGTATCTCTTTCTCTCTCTGTGGAATTCTCCCCAGCGTTTAAACGAGCACGGGGGGGGGGGGGGGAGTATTGTGTGGTGCCTCCCTGCTCCCGAACCCGCAGTAAAGAAGGGTGAGGAGCAGGTAGAAGGCAGAGAGCGTGCTTCTGTAGGCAGCAGCACTTTCAGGCCAGAGGACAGCCTCGGGGACCGCTGCGGGAGCGGCGAGATTACCGGCCTTGCTCTCTTCTCTGAAATCCGCCGGAGCTGACGCCGCGTGTAGGCTGTGCTCCGGCGTCTGAGGTGTGCTGATTCCCTCTCTCTATCTCTCCCTCCTTCAGCTCCGGTGAGTAGAGTGCATCGGAGGGGGTTCCCGAGTTGGCGCTTCGGTCGCGGAGCAATGGGGGGAGTCAGGGAATCCCCGTGGCTGAATCTGAGGGCCTTGGGGTCTCTGCGGCCAGCCGCGTGTAGTTTGCGCGGGAGTTCTGCCGGCGGCCATTTTAGGAGCCGGGTTTTCAATGGCCAGATTTACTTAGTGTCTTCCACGGGTTTCAGAGCTTCGTTTTCAGGTGCTGTTGGCTTCCTTTTACTAGTTAGCCCCTGTCTTTGTGGTGGTTAAAAAAACAAAAACAAAAAAAAAACAAAGGACAACACCACTAAGCCTGGAACTTACTGGTCTGCAGGATTGGTTAGTTTTTTTTCTCGCTCTGGGCAGAATGCCGGCTAAATCTCGCTGCCTCGTCTGCGGGGTGCGGCGTAGCAAGATCTTGGAGTCCGGGGTTTGTAAACCGTGTTCCCTGGAAGCGGTGGTGACGGAGAGGGCTGTGGGGGGATCCGCTGAGGAGCAGATAGCGGGCCCCTCAGAAGCCAGGGAGTCCGGGCCACCTTCTTTGGCCCCTGCGGAGCCGGTGACAGGCCCTTCCTCGATGGAAAGTGGTTTTTTGGCAACCGGAGGGGTCCAGGGAGGGGGTGTTCTCGGGATTCCGCCAGATTTTTTTCTCATTGATGCAGAAGGCGTTGGCCTTGCTACAACCTGGTATCGTAACTCCGGCTCGTAGCTCTACGGGGCTTAAGCGGGCTGGTTCGGGTCTCCTCCCCGAGGAGGACGAGGTGCCTCTCAAGAAACGCAGAGAGGTCCGGGATGACAGCCCGCCCTCTCGACTGGACGAGGAGGTGGGAGAGGGGGCTGATTTGGATGTGGAGGAGGCCTCCGATGCGGACTTGGAGGAGGGGGAGTTCCCTGATTTAGAGCAACAGAGTAGGGTTGTCCGGGTGTTTCGTCGGGAAGAGTTGCCAGCTTTGATTGTTGAGACTCTTAAGGCGTTAAATATGCCCTCGGTAGCGCCGACGATGGAGGAATCTTTGGAGGATCCTCTGTTACAGGCGGTGCGAAATTCCCAAAGGGTATTCCCGGTTCATAGAGTCTTTCGGAACATGATTCAGGAAGAATGGGACTCGCCGGAGTCCGCGCTTTGTGGTACCAGGACTTTAGCCCGGCTTTATCCGCTTTCGGAGCAGGACAGAGAGATTTTCCGCTCTCCGGAGGTGGATGCGGCAGTGTCTGCGGTCACTAAGAAGACCACTATTCTGGTTGAGTGTGCCGCGGCCTTGAAGGATGTGCAAGACAGGAAGCTCGATACCTTATTGAAGCAGGTCTTTGATGTGTGTGCCCTTTCTCTGCAGGCCTCGATCGCAGGGGCGTGGGTAGCGCGTGGCTGTTTGCGCTGGTCCCAGCGGTTGCAGGGTGAGCATTTGGACGGCCACGCTGAGGATCTGGCACGGCTGGAGTCGGGCACGGCTTATTTGTCGGATATACATTACGATCTTATCCGCGGTTTGGCTAAGAGTATGGCGTCTATGGTTGCTGGCCGCAGGTATCTGTGGTTGCGTAACTGGTCGGCGGACGGATCCTCAAAGGCGCGGCTTAGTAAGCTTCCCTTTCGGGGGAAGCTGGTGAAGATTTGGACAGGTTAGTCAAGGATCTGGGGGAGACCAAAGGGGGTCGGCTCCCGGAGGATAAGCCTATGCAGAGCCGGGGTACGGTAGCATCCAGAGGGCTTTCCAGAGATTTTCGGAGATTTCGGTCCTCCCGTTTTGGCCAGGCACAGAGGGGATGGTTCCCCTATCGCGGTCAAGGCTTTCGAGGTTTCCGAGGGGCCGGTTGGGGTTTTACTCCCTTTCCAACCTCTGCCAATAAGAAATCACAATGAGATGCAGCGGACTCAGGTGGTGGTGGTGGTGCCCGTGGGGGGAAGGTTACGGGAGTTTTACCCTGCCTGGGTCCAGATTACCTCAGATCAGTGGGTGTTGGAGGGTATTCAAGACGGCTATGCTCTGGAGCTACATCGGCCCGTGTTAGATTCCTTTGTCCTTTCTCCATGCCGGGCGCCAGGAAAGAGGCGGGCCGTCGCGGAGACGCTTCAGCTCAAAGCGGTAGTACCCGTCCCAGCGGACCAGTACGGGTGCGGTCGATGCTCAATCTATTTCGTGGTTCCCAAGAAGGAAGGCACGTTTCGGCCGATTCTGGACTTAAAAAGGGTGAATCGGTGTCTTCGCCTGACCCACTTTCGGATGGAGTCTTTACGCTCCGTCATGGCAGCCGTCCGAGCAGGCGAGTTTCTGACGTCTTTGGATCTTACGGAAGCATACCTCCATATCCCAGTGCGCCAAGAGCATCAACGGTTCCTACGGTTTGCAGTCCCGATGGGGCATTTTCAGTTTCGGGCGATGCCTTTCGGTCTGGCGACGGCGCCTCAGACGTTTACCAAGACCATGGTAGTCGTGGCGGCGGCGCTCCGCAAAGAGGGAATTCTAGTGCACCCATACTTAGATGATTGGTTGATTCGAGCGAAGTCCAGCGAGGAAAGCGAGGTGGTCACTGCTCGGGTGATAAGGATGCTGGAAAGTCTCGGCTGGGTGGTCAACTTGGCGAAGAGCAAATTGGTTCCGTCTCAGGTTTTGGAGTACTTGGGGGCTTCGAGACCAGGCAAGGGAAGGTGTTTCTCCCGGAGCGCAGAGCGCTGAAATTGAGGACGCTCGTGCGCCAGTTTCTAAGGTGCAGGGCACCGATGGCCTGGCAGTACTTGCAATTGCTCGGTACCATGGCAGCCGCGATCGATGTCGTTCAGTGGGCCCGCTTTCATATGCGCCCGTTACAGAGTGCTTTTCTCAGACGGTGGTCTCATCAGAGAGATGCGTTATCGCACCGGTTGGTGTGTCCTCCGGAGGTGCATTGGGAACTCTGCTGGTGGTTGGAGCCCGCGCATCTGTCTGCGGGGGTGTCGCTGCATCCTCCGGCCTGGAGACTAGTGACGATGGATGCCAGTCTCGCGGGTTGGGGAGCGCATTACGAGGGACGATTTGCTCAGGGGTTATGGTCAGCCGAAGAGAAGCATTGGTCCATAAACAGGTTGGAGATGAGGGCAGTGTTTTTGGCGCTGCAGGAGTTTCACGAGTGCCTTCGTCAGGAGCCCATAAGGGTGCTCTCCGACAATGCGACGACGGTGGCCTATATCAATCGCCAGGGAGGCACGGGAAGTGCATCGCTGGAGGCGGAGGCTTCTCTGCTGTTGTCTTGGGCCGAACAGAATTTACAGGCGTTGTCGGCGCAGCATGTGGCAGGAGTGGACAATGTCGAGGCAGATTTTTTAAGTCGCCGCAGCGTGGATCTGGGGGAGTGGGCTCTCCACCCAGACGTCTTTGCCCTGTTGGTTCGGCGATGGGGGATTCCAGTCATGGATCTCATGGCGAGTTTCGAGTCGGCGAAAGTAGCCCGGTTCTTCAGCAGGCGGAGAGAGCGAATGTCAGAGGGTCTCGATGCGTTAGCGCAGCGATGGCCTGTGGAGAGTCTTCTCTGTGTTTCCGCCTTGGGCCCTCATAGGCAAAGTGATACAGCGCATAGAGCGGCACCAGGGTCGCGTGATTCTAGTGGCGCCCGACTGGCCCCGCAGGCCATGGTATGCGGATTTGGTGCAGTTGCTGGTGGACAGGCCGTGGAGACTTCCTCGGCGGACAGATCTCTTGATGCAGGGGCCGTTGCGCATGCCTCAGGTGGATGAATTCTCGCTTACGGCATGGCTCTTGAAAGGGCTAGGTTGACTGCCAGGGGTTATTCGGCAGCGGTTATTTCTACCATATTGAAGGCGCGTAGACGGTCTACTTCGTTGGCGTACATTCGAGTGTGGCGAGTGTTCGAAGCTTGGTGCGCGGAGCGCTGTCTGGGTCCTTTGGGAGCCTCGGTGCCGCAGATCCTTTCCTTTTTGCAAGATGGTGTGGAGAAGGGTCTGGCGGCCAGTTCTTTGCGTGTGCAGTTAGCGGCTATATCGTGTTTCCGGGGGAAGGTTCATGGTCAGCCGTTAGGTTCTCACGGGGATATTCTGCGTTTTCTGCGGGTGGTGCTGCTCTTACGGCCGCCGAGACTGTGTGTGGTTCCTCCGTGGGATTTGAATTTGGTTCTGGAGGCTTTGGTGGCGGCGCCTTTTGAGCCTCTAGGTAAAGCCTCCCTGAAGGATTTGACCTTGAAGACGGTGTTTTTGGTGGCTATTTGCTCCGCTAGACGAATTTCGGAATTGCAAGCGCTTTCTTGTAGGGAGCCCTATTTGTCTTTTTCTCGTCACACCGTGCAGTTGCGTACGGTTCCAGCCTTCTTGCCCAAGGTCGTTTCTGTGTTTCACCTTAATCAGGTGGTGTCGCTTCCGGTGTTTTTGGAGGAGCAGAATGAGCAGTCGGGCGGCAGGTTGCATCGCCTGGTCGTTCGTAGAGTTCTCAAGAGGTATCTCCGCGTGACGGAATCTTTCCGCAAGTCGGACAGGTTGTTTGTCTTGTTCGGCAGGCCGCGCAAAGGGGAGGCAGCGGCTAAGGCTTCGGTTTCGCGGTGGCTGAAAGAGGCGATCGCTTCCGCCTACCTTCTTCGGGGTAAGACAGTTCCCATGGGTCTTCGAGCGCATTCGACCAGAGCGCAGGCGGCGTCTTGGGCGGAGATCAGTTTGGTACCGGTGGTGGACATTTGTAGGGCGGCCACGTGGTCCTCGCTGCATTCCTTTGCCAAGCACTACAGGCTAGATGTGCAGGAGCGGGCGTTTTGGGGCAGCGGTGCTTCAGGCTGGCCTTGCGGGTCCCTCCCGTTGATATTCACTGCTCTGTTACATCCTCTATGGTTCCGGGACTGGACTAGAGGGACGCAAAGGAAGAGTAAATTAGACTTACCTGCTAATTGTTGTTCCTTAAGGAACTCTAGTCCAGTCCCGGATCCCTCCCAGTGTGTTACGCTGATCTTCAGCCTGAAGTTTTCAATATCCCTGTAAGAAGACTGGTCAGTGGATAGGAGCTTCGGGTTCTTTGGGGTTTTCTCAGGGGAGCCCCTTTTTTTCTTTTGGCGCAGCAGTGCCTTGTCTCATCGTGAATTCACGTTTTTTGCACGGTTCCCTGAGCTTGCTTCGTTTTTTTCGGTAGGGTTCACATTGGCCCTCTGATTTTTTTCAATAGTTCAGTCAATGACTGTTCTTATCTACTTATTTGTTGCTCTGCTGACTCGGCTTTGTCAAATGATACTGGTGGAAGTGGGCGGTTCTTGCCTATTAGTACCAGTGACATCAAAGCGATGACATCTTTCAGTCTCCAAAGCTGCTGGTGGAGGTTCACAACTCTATGGTTCCGGGACTGGACTAGAGTTCCTTAAGTAACAACAATTAGCAGGTAAGTCTAATTTACTCTTCTTATCCAGGGCAATCAAATGACATGGCATGGAGGGCAAATATCCCTCTTCAGTGGCAAGACTGGATAGGAATGTCTGCCACATTAGAGGGCAGATTACCCAGTATGAACGTGGCAGCATGATTCATGGTCTTATCAAAGGCAGATATTCACATAGAAAGGTTCTTTGATAGGCACGAGATGCGACCCCCTCCACACACTGTCTTCTTTTTTTGTCAGGTCTCTGTGTTTTTTGGGGGTCTTGCCATCAAGAAGGATGAGGAAGTGCTGAAGAAGAGCTGCCCCCACATCGTTGTGGGGACCCCTGGTCGCATCCTGGCACTGGCAAGGAACAAGTGCCTGAACATGAAACACATCAAACACTTCATCCTGGACGAGTGTGACAAAATGCTGGAACAGCTCGGTAAGCGGTGCTCTGTGCCTTCACTTTGTATGCCCAGCTATAGAATCCACAAAGAAAATGGGAAGGGGAGTGTCCATCCTTCTGTTGCAGGATCCCACTTATCTAAACCTGTTCTTCCAGAGAATCCAGCTGGACCAGTCTAGACTAGTGGGTTAACTTTCCCTACCAGCAGATGATGGAGACGGGGAAACAATTACTGGCATTAAAGTCAGGTGCAGCCAGGGGCACTCTTCAGTCTTTTATCTGTCTCCAGCAGATGTTGGTACAGACCAGGACTCCTACCAGACTTTGGTCTGAGTCTTGGTAGTAAAACTGTTCTGGTACCAAAGTACAGGGTGGTACCCCCTCTGGTACTACTTGCTGGTAGCCATGACTTTCAGGTCCTGGTCAGAAGGGCCACTGAAGTTCCTGAGGGTGGCCTGGGTCTTGAGGATCCTCTCTGGGGGTGGCTGAAGTGAACAGCTGTTATGTTTCTATTCATTTCATTCTTCAGTTTACATTTTCTTTTATTTAAAGTTAAAATAAATAAGTGCTCACTCTGGCTGGGAATGGCTCCTCCTGCCTGTTCTGGAGGGTAATTGATGGCGATTGCAGCTGCCTATGGGGACTTTAGTGCCTCCTTCCCGCCCAGTTAGGGAGTGCTTCTGCAGCCTTTTACCTTCCATTCTCTTTTTTTTTTTATTTAGGTGTGGCGGGGCCACCTCTTTGGACGGCCCCAGTGCAACATGCCTGCTTCTTTGCCTCCATGTCTGGCGTGCACCAAGCATAGGCATTGACTTTTTCAGAGCACTGCTGCTAGACTAGTCCAGACCATAGAGTTATCTCCCCAAACCAGCAGCTGTGAGACACAGAAAACACCAGAAGAATGTGATGACATCATCCCCTGGCACCATATCCAGCACAGCTAGGGGCACTCTTCAGTTTTTTAAAAACACGGGAACGGATCTCCTGATGAAATTGAGTTTATGAACGCCTATGCGGCGCCAGAGCAGTGCGTTGGGATCCGCTTTGCGGGCTGGTGAAGATTTGGTGGAATGACAGAGTTAATTTCTTGTCTATCCAGTAGGAGTTTAAGCAATTTGCACAGTAGTGAAAGTGTATTAACTAAGAAGGTCATTGATGCAAATACAGCACTATATGAATAGACGCGAGTCTAGGTTAAGTGCATTATAAGTCTGAGACCTTACTGTACACACTGAGCAAAATTGCGATTGCCGCTGCTTGTTACATAATTGTTTCAATTGAACGCACTGGGAACTGAGCTACTACAAATGTCTGCCTGCAGCGGTCTATTGGCTCATGCCTTGCTGTGCTGTATACAGCTGCTACCAGACGACGCAGTATCTGCCTGCCTGGAGTCCATTGCTGCCTTTCTTGTGAACGGCCTTTACGATCTTCTTTGCTTAGCTGCAGTGATTGCAAATGTGGCATGTTGGTGATTGTGGCTCAGAAATTGGTCAGCAGATGCTGCCTCTAAGGCCTGATTGGCCAGGTTACCCTTTTGGCTTGTATTTTGGGGAAGGCTTGGAAAAGCTGGTCAAAGAACTTGGTGAGATCAAGCTACAGCGTTTGCTGGAGGATAAACCTAAACGTTCTTCGTGCTGTGTCTGGGTCCCTAATCTGGGTGCTCAGCGCTCTGGAGGCCGCAATACGCATGGCTACTGCTCCAACAGACAGTCAACTTACCACACCTTGAGCAGCTGTGGGTAGTTCTTTTGGGGTGCTCGGCAACCACAGAACACTATGGGAGTTGCTAAGAGAACCGGTGCCACTTCTTCCAACTGACTAGCCTGGAGCCCATTCCGAGGTGCCACAGCTCAGTGGGCGGCTCTGCTTGTTTTTCACTAGGAATGGGCTCGCATCACATAGGATACCTGGGCGCTCAAGGTCATATGTCAGGGTTGTGGGCTTGACCTGGCCAAACCCATTCGCAACACCTTCTTGATCTCACCTTGAGGGTCTAAGGCCATCAAACACACTGCACTGGCTTTGTCGGCTTGGGGCATTGGTGCCCGTACCATTCAGTGAATGAGGTCGGGGGCAGTAATCCATCTACTTTGTTGTGCCAGAGAAGGACAGGGCTTTCTGCCCAATCCCCAATCTCAAGAGGTTAATTAGAGCTTATGTGTTCCTTACTTCTGCATGGAAATGCTGCAGCCCCTGATACAAGCCGTCCGCCCCAGCGAGTTCCTTGCAACCCTGGACCTCACAGAGGTGTACTTAAACATTCCTATTTGCGAGGACCGTTGGTGCTACCTGTGCTTTGCAGTTCTGGGGCCGCACTATCAGTTCTGTGCCCTGCCCTTCGGGCTGGTGACTGTGCCTCAAAACTTTACCAAAGTCATGATGGTGGTCACAGCAGCTCTGCGTTGCAAAGGCATTTGTGTGCACCCTTATCTCGATGACTGGCTCATTCGGGCGCAGTCACATGCAGCAGGGAACAAGCTATGCAAAGGGTGCTACAATTTCTGGAACAACTCGGCAGGGTGGTCAATTACAACAAGAGCTCCTTGGCGCTGTTGCAACATCTGGACTTCTAGGAGCACGTTTTGACACCTCCAGGGGCACGGTGTCCTTCGCAGAGGAGTGCTGGCACAAGTTTTATTCTTAGCTCCTCAGTTTTCCAGTAGTTGGCAGCGCTGTGCACCTGGGACTATCTAAGTCTCCTAGGTGCCATGGCGGCGACCCTGGATGTTGTCCCATGGGCCAGGGTGCACATGCGCGCCCCCTTCAACAGGCGTTGCTCAGCCGTCGGTCTCTATTGTCTAAGGACTTTGACTGCCAGTTCCCGCAGTCGACAAAGGTTCACTCCAGCCTGCAATGATGGGCAGCCCGTGAGAAGCTTCTCAGGGGCATACCGTTGGACCAGCCAAACAGTATAGTGCTGATAATGCCAGCTTGTCAAGATGTCACTCAGTTCAGGGCATGTTGTCTAAGGTGGAATCGAGGTGGCCCATCAATCGACTGGAAGCTCTGGCCATCTGGCTAGCATTCTGTCACTTTCAGGAGATAACTCCAGGGGCAAGCAGTGTGTGTCATGTCTGATAATGGGACGGAAGTAGCCTATCTGAATTGCCAGGGTGGCACAAAGTGTCCAGGCATGGCGCAGTAGATGTTCCTCTTGTTCCCTTGGACTGGCCAGCACCTGCTGGTGCTCTCGGCCCAATGCATCGCTGGCCAGGACAATGTTCGAGCAGATTAACTCAGCTGGCAGTGTCTGGATCCCAGCGAATGGGAACTGGCATCATGGGCCTTTGACCAGATAGTCGGACAGCGATGGATCTCATAGCTAATCCAGCCAATGAGAAGGTGTCAGCCGCCTTCTCGTGGCGGAAGAGCCTGGGCTACAGGGAGGAGGACACGGTGTAGCCATGGCCCCAGGCGTTGCTGCTCTGCGTCTTCCAGCTGTGGCCAATGATTCCCCGGCTACTTCAGAGGATAGAGCGCCATCCACGCCAAGTTGTCCTGGTGGCGCCAGATTGGCCTTGTCACTCATTGTATATATTTTTTTTTTATACCGTGCTGTTTAGAATCAGTGTGGTTTACATGTATACTAATAGGCACTTTTTATTCCCTTGTCCCCGAAGGGCTCACAATCTAAGTGTACCTGAGGCAATGGAGGGTTAAGTGGCTTGCCCAAGGCCACAAGGAGTGGCCATGGGACTAGAGATGGATATGATCTGGTTCAACTGCAGGTCAGGCCCCCTCTTCCCCTGGGCAAGTGCAGGGGACTTGAGACAAGGTCCTGTGTGCATGGATGACCTGGCTTGCTTCCTATTTATGGTGAGTGATGGCGACTACCACAGAGAAATTAATCCCTGTAGGTGGTATCCACGCTGTTGCAGGCCTGGCACTGTTCCACGTCCTTGGTCTATGTGCAGGTCTGGTGGCTTTTTGAAGACGGACAATTTCTCTCTGGCGGATGAGCATTCTACATGTGTTAGCCTTCCTGCAGGCTGGCTCCCAGAAAGAGATTGTCATGCAGTTTGTTGCTGCTGCTGCTGCAGCTGACGGCCCTCTCGGCCTTTCGGGGGATGGTGCAGGATCGCTCATTGGCCGCTCACCAGGATGTAAGTCATTTCCTCAAAGATGTTCGGACCCTCCAGCCACCTGTGCGGCCTCTGGTGCCCACATGGCATGTCTCCCTGATCCTGAAGGCCTTGGTGGGGGTGCCGTTCTGAGCCCTTGCGCCACGCAACTCTCAAGAACCTTGCCTTGAAAGGTGAAATTTTACTTACTGTTGATTTCTTTTCCTGGATTCCTGCTAGACCAGCCCTTACAAGTGGGTTATATTCCCCTGCCAGCAGATGCTGGAAACAGATATAATACCAAATACTTCACAGAGCATGCCCTGGCACCTATATGCCTCCCCTAGGTGTCGCCTTCAGTGTTTTTCTGTCTCTAGCAGATGCTGGTTGTTACTCGCCTTGTTCCTCAAATAGCTTTATTTCAAGACTAATTCAGTCACCTTTCAACTATGGAGGTCTCTAGGGAACACTGGAAGTGTCGTGACAGAGTCCCACATTCTTGAAGCCAGTCACTGGGCAGTAGCCACAGATCACGTGAATCAGAAAGGCCTGCCGTCTGCACAGGGGATGAGGCTCCAGGTCACGATGGCCTGTGTAGCCTGTCTGGAGAGAGCGGAGCACTGCCATTGGAGCCTGAGCTGCCTGCCCTAGTACAGCCACCGCTATTCAGCGATTTTTGTTTTTGTATTGGGACCATGGCCAGCTACAGCTCAGCTCCCAGACAGCTTGTTGGATCGGTTCTCTTGCAGCGTCGGTGAAACTGTGAGCGACAGGTTTCCCCTCCTCTCCTGCCGGCGGCACACTCGCACTCTCTCTCTGTATGCCATGGTGCTGCCACTGCTTCTGACACCGCGAGGCCCTCTACCACCGTAGTTCCGCTCCTGCACTACTGCCACTGACTGCTCTTGCGAATCACTGCCGACCTTACAGCCACCTTTTCACTGCGTTTTAGACTCTGCCTCCGTTTGCTGCCCTCTCTTCCGCTGCTGGCTCCTGCTTCAGCCACATGGTATCTGGCTGCTCGACAACGTTTTCAGTGCATCTGCTCCAGCTTGCTGTTCTGCAACTTCCTGCCTTTGCAGTAGCCTTTTTAAAATGCTGGTTTTCATGCTTACTGCATGCGGCAGCCATTTACTTCCAGGCAGCATTCCAGAGTTGGGTAACTCAGCAGGAGATTCTATTTTTCAGTCTTCCAAGACTGCACAAGGGCACCACGCTAACTTGGCACTGGGGGAGACAATGCAGTGCTACTCTGCCCTCCGCTTCTGTCGCGGTGCCTTGCCTGCGGGCATAAACGCAGGCAGTTAATAGACCGTATTTGTGCCACTTGCTCTGCCTACCCCGGTGAGGCCTCGGTGTCCACATCCCACCGGGAGCTCAGGAAGTAACAAGCCCCTTCAATCTAGGGCTTTGAGTGCACTCCACGCGAGCTCAGGCTACGTCTTGGGCAGAACAGTCGAGCGGCTACCTAGTCGTCTTCCTCCACCTTCATGCAGCATTACCGCCTTGATTGCCAAGCTTGAGATTCAGCGGCATTCTGGTGCTGGAGTGGTGGCAGCGGCTGTTTCTTCCTGCCCCACAGTGGGGTAGCTCTGGTATATGCCACTTGTCTGGACTGGTCTAGTAGGATGATCTGGAAGGAGAAATTTCACTTACCGTTAATTTCCTTTCGTGGAAGCCTGCTAGATCAGTCCAAGACCCGCCCTTACTGCAGGCGGCTGTGTCTAAGAGCCTTGCTTCTGTTTGGTTCTTCAAGGTTGGATGGATATAGTTGCACTTTGTATATAATCATAGTACTGTGGCAGTAAGCATCCTGCTGCTTTTCCAGGGGTATACTGAAGGTGGTCCCTATGGGGTGCACCATGTATGCCAGAGATGAGTCATCAAAGCTTCTGGCACTTTCTCTGTCTCCCAACATCTGCTGGCAGGGGGACACAACCCCCTTGTCTGGACTGATCTAGCAGGCTTCCATGAAAGAAAATTAATGGTAAGTGAAATTTCTCCTTCTGGAGCACAGCTAGACCAGTCCAGGACCCACCCTAGTGAACGTCCAGGCTTGTCTATCAGCTCGTGGAGAGGAGCTTCATTGTGTTCTTCTATCTTATTCTTGTATATAGTTCCCCTATTGAATACATTCTCGCTATGACTGGTGATAGGGGCCTCTTTTGGCAGACTGGGGGCTCCATTGTTTGTTACATAAATACTGAAGAATGCCCCCTAGCTGAACAGGGAAAGATGCTAGTGACGTCAAAGCACTGTTCTGGTGTTTCTTCTCTCTCACATCTGCTGGTTGGGGGAAATAACCTGGTGGTCTGGGCTGGTCTAGCCTTGCTCCAGAAAGAAATTAACGCTAAGTAAAATCTTCCCTTTCTTGAAATGCTGTCTCTCTTTAAACTTCTAGTACTAGTCATCAATGTCTAGAGCAGTGGTTCTCAACCTTTTTTGTACTGTGACCCATTTTACCATTGGTCAACTTGTGGTGACCCGCAATGATAACATCAAATGCATCTCTCTTCCTTTACCGTTAATGCATTGTCACTGTAATCATTTGTTGAATTATTGATATATTATAGGCCTTTGCAATATGTTTTTATTTATAAAATTTACTTATTTAAACCACAATAATTAATCACAATAACAAGTAACAATATTTGATTTCAAAATTATGATGATTTTGGAGTCAAATCACTAATATGAAATTTCTTTTTCTACCTTTGTTGTCTGACCAATTTATTCTCTGATCATGCTGGTCCCGATCTGAGACTTCTGCTTTCCTGTGTTCTCTTAGCTCTCTTTCTGTGGTCTATGGTCCATCTGCCATTTCTTTCGTTTTCTTCACTTCTTTCCATCAGCCTATTTCCAGTCCCAGTAACCCTCCCCAGTATCAGCCCCTTTCCAATCCTCACTCTCAGTACCTTCCAATGTCAACTTTCATTTCCATGACTGCCACTGGTGTCCACTCCCTTCCAGTTCCATTCTCCCATCCCCTTGTATCAGCCCATTTGTAGCCTTAGCCCCCAGTTTTTTTTCCAGGGCCAGGAGCTCTATCCTCCCCACAGTCAGCCCATTCCTAGTCAAAACCCCCCAATCAGCTCACTTCTAGTGCTAGTCCCCCCTAATCAGCTCATTACCAGTCCTACCCCCCCATCAGCTCATTACCAGTCCTACCCTCCCCCCCATCGGCTCATTACCAGTCCTACCCTCCCCCCCCATTGGCTCATTACCAGTCCTAGCCTCCCCTAATCAGCTCATTTTCCAGTGCTAGTCCCTCCTCAACCTCATTACCAGTGTTAGGCTCCCCTAATCAGACCATTACCAATCCTACCCCCCCCATCAGCCCATTTCCAGTCCTAACCTCCCCGATCAGCTCATTTCCAATGCTAGCCTCCTATCAGCACATTACCAGTCCCAACCCCCCTTGATCAATCCATTCCCAGTCCTAGCCTTCCCTAATCAACCCATTACCAGTCCTAGCCCCCCCATTTGCCCATTATAATCCTAACCCGCACTGTCTCTCCCCTCAGTCCAGCATTTATCCCCCGTATGTCCCCCTGTCCATGTCAGCCTCCCTCCATCCCTCCATGTCAGTCCCCCCTCTGTCCATGTCAGCCCCCCTCCATCTCTCCATGTCAGCCCTCTCCCTCCCTCATGTCAGCCCCATTGCAGGTTCCCTGCCCCCTCCTCCCCTCTCCCTGTCTGCCTGCTACTGCCCTGTTCTTCTAATGCAGCCACGGCTCCCTGTCTCTTAGGGAACCGCGGCTGTGCCTGTGAAACCGTTGCGGAGCCTTCCCATCTCTCAATGGGCTCTGTGCAGTATTGTCCCGCCGCCAAAGGAAGTGGTAAACAACTTCCTTTGGAGGCGGGACAATGCTGCACGGAGGCCGTCGACAGGCAGGAAGGCTCCAACGGTTTTACAGGCATAGTCGCGGTTCTCTGACGCAGGGAGCCGCGGCTGCAATAGTAGGGAAGTGGTGAGTTTGCCGCCGCCGAGAAGCGGACGTGGCAGCAACTTGTACGTTTTTTTTTTTTTACGGCGGAGTGAGGCGACCCCCGCTATATCCTGTGGTGACCCCCATGGGGGTCGCGACCCAGAGGTTGAGAACCGCTGGTTTAGAGAGACATAGTGAGTCTTTCTATTGCACTTGCCACAATGTCTGGAATAGGAGAACTACCCCTTGATGATCTGATTCTCTTTTTGTGCTAAATGATAAATGGAGCTCACTCTGAGGAGAAGGAAGTTACCAGTGATGTGCCCCAGGGATCTGTCCTTGGTCTGGTTCTTTTTAACATCTTTGTTAGTGATATAGCGGAAGGGCTGTTGGGTAAGGTTTGCCTCTTTGCGGATGATACCAAAATCTGCAATAGACACCCATGTAGGTGTAGATAACATGAGGAGGAATCTAGCTAAGTTTGAAGAATGGTCTAGAATTTGGCAGCTGGGATTTAATGTTAAAAAATGCAAGGTCATGCATTTGGGCTACAGCAATCCAAGAGAGCAATATAGTATAGGGGGTGAAGTACTTTTGTTCACTAAAGAAGAGCGGGACCTCGGTGTGGTTCTGTCTGATGATCTTAAAGTAGCTAAACAGGTAGAAAAGGCGACAGCAAATATTAGAAGGATGCTTGGGTGCATAGGGAGAGGAATGGCTATCAAAAAAAAAAAAAAAAAGGGGGGGTGATAATGCCTCTGTATAAGTCTTTGGTGCGGCCTCATTTGGAGTATTCTGTGCACTTCTGAAGACTGTACTTTCAAAAGGATATAAACAGGATGGAGTCGGTACAGAGGATGGCTACTAAAATGGTTAGTGGTCTTCATTATAAAGCATATGAGGACAGACTTTACACCTTAGAGGAAAAGCGGAATAGAGGTGATATGATTGAGACGTTTAAATACCTCCATGGCATAAATGCACAGGGGGAGAGCCTCTTTCGATTGAAAGCAAGTTCTGCTACGAGGGGACATGGGATGAGGGTGAAAAGGGATAGATTCAAGAGTGAGATGAGGAAATATTTCTTTACGGAAAGAGTAGTGGATCAGTGGAATAGTCTCCCAGTGGAGGTGATAGAGATGAGGACAGTATCTGAATTCAAAAAAGCATGGGACAAACACAGAGGATCTCTAAAGGGAAAAAGGGGGCTGTTGTAGTTGATATGGAAGGATGACTAGATAGGCCATGTGGTCTTTTTCTATGTTCCTTAGCGCTCCGCAGTGCAGTCCTCAACTTCTGGTTGTCAACCTCCTCCTGCAGCTAGGAGACTGGCATGTGCAAATTCATGACATCACTGGATATATCCTGTCAGCTTCCCTCCTACTTCCAGTGTGACCAGTCTCCTTGCAGCAGGAGGACGTTGTGAGTCCCGGAGGGGGACTCACTGTGAGAAACAAATAAGCAGCTCTTTGGCTTTTTGGTTGTTTTTTTATTCATTTTTTATTCATTGTTCATTGCTTTAATTACTGGGCTGCTTTTACTTTAAATTTTGATCAGCCCGTTTGGAGGGAGGAGGGGTCAGTGCTCAGCACTATTGGAGCTTCCTGTCTCTCCTCCGTGCCAGCCCTGCCTATCTTGTTTTCTTTTCTTTCTTTTAGTTTCTCTTTGCTTTATTTAGAGACACTTTCTGAGCGGGCAGTTGGGCTCCGTGGAAGTTCTCTCCCCCCTGACCTTACGGGGGAGAGCCCTTCGGTTTCCGGTGTCTCCGGAGTTTCCCCGGGTGCTGCACTTTAAATCTGCAGATCGCGGGGTGCTTTCCGACCTGAGCGATCTGCGCGGCTGCGTTAGGAGCTCCGTCGGTCTTCTGGATCCTCGGGGCAGCTAGTGTGAGCGGCGGTAATCTGCTCGCTGATCTTGGCGCCTTTTTTGCCTCAGGGATGTTGCCGCGGCGGCCATTTTGAAGTCGCTTGGCCCACCGCGTGTATTTCAGCACCTCGGGGCTCCATGAAATTTGGTAAGTCTCTCTGGCTTTTACTTCCTTCAAACGCTGTTTTCGTTTGCATTTACCTTTCCCTTGACTTTTCCTTTTACTTTTGATTTTGGTCTTTGGCTTGCAAAGGGAAAATTAGTAGGCCCTTCCCTTTGTTTTTTCCCACGGAGGGTTGCATAAGGGGGGGGTATCCAATAGTGGGCTATTTGCTGGCATCAGGTTTATTGTTGAGGCCAATGCCACAGAGGCCCCTCTGCATAATTTGTGGAGCCCGTAGAGGTCCTCTATCAGTCTTGGGAGTCTGCAGGGGTTGTGCAACCCTGTCTTCCCTCATGGAGCAAAAGCTGGAGGTCAGAGAGCCTGAGGGGATGGCTGAGCTTCCAGAACTTGAGGCTGAGCATTCTTCTCGCCAGGGTGCGCCGGAGCACCGGTCAGAGGGGTCCGCTGGGCCCTCTGCTCCTCCGCCAGCAGGCATTGCGGTAGAACCCCGGGGCTTTTAGTCCCGAGTTTGTTCTGTTAATGCACCAGGCGTTTTGTTTACGGCAGCAGGGCGCGGTACCTGGATCGGCTCCTCTGCTGTCCCTTGAAGTCCCACAGGTCACGGGGGGTACTTCAAGTGTTCCTCTGCCCGCTCCGAAGAAGGCTCGTAGGTCCGCAGCTTCGGTAGCAGATGAGGAGTGGCCTGATGGCTCTGAAGCGGCCTGGGACCCGGAGGGGGATCCTTTGGATCTTGAAGACGGGGAGCTTCCGGAGCCGGAAGACCAGGCCAAGATCATTCGTGTTTTTCGCCGTGAGGAATTGCCGGCGCTCATTTCCGAGTCTTTGAAGGTCTTGAATATGGCGTCTCCGGTGGCCAAGGATGTAGAGATCGAGGATCCGGTTATCCAAGTGGAGCGTCAATCGCGCATAGTTTTTCCCTTGCACCGGGTGGTGGACAAAATGATCACAGATGAGTGGGATAAGCCGGAAGCCGGATTGCATGGCGTTTGCACCCTGTCTCGGCTTTGGCAGATCCGGATAAAGAACGTTTTCGTGCACCGCGTGTGGATGCGGTGGTCTCGGCGATCACTAAAAAGACCACTATCCCAGTTGAAGGGGGTGCGGCCTTGAAGGATGCCCAAGACAGGAAGGTCGATGGCTTACTGCGGCAGACCTTTGAGGCCGATTCCATTTCTTTGCAGGCGTCTGTGTGTGGCGCTTGGGTGGCTCGGGTGTGTTTACGCTGGGCCCAGCGGTTGTGTATGTCCTCGCGTCTCGAAGAGGAGGATGTGAAGGAGTTGGATCGCTTGGAGTCAGGGGCGGCGTATCTAGCGGATATTCATTATGACTTGATTCGCGCGTTAGCCAACAGTACGGCTTCGGTGGTGGCGGCCAGACTTCAGTGTGGCTCAGGAACTGGGCGGCTGATGGCCCTTCCAAATCTCGTCTGAGTAATCTTCCCTTTAAGGGAGGGCTACTCTTTGGAGAGGATTTGGACAAGTTGGTCAAGGACCTGGGGGAATCTAAGGCTGGCCGACTCCCTGAGGACAAGCCTAAACCGCTTCGTTCGACCGTCTCGGTTAGGGGTCAGTCTCGGGATTTTCGCCGGTTTCGGTCCCCTCGCTATGCAGGTTTCTCTAGGGGCCGCTTCCAGGCCCGTGCGCAGGGCTTTCGGGGCTACAGAGGTGGCGCGAGGGGATTCTCTGCGGTCTCCCCCTCCACTTCTCGCAAGCCGCAATGAGATGAGGCGGGTCCCGGCGGTGAGCATTTCGGTAGGCGGCCGTCTGCAGGAGTTCCTCTCCGCTTGGACCCTCATCACAACGGATCAGTGGGTTCTCGATATCATTCAACACGGATACGCCCTCGAGTTTGCTCGTCCCGTTCGGGATTCCTTTATCCGCTCGCCGTGCAAGGGGGCCTCGAAAGCGGCAGCGGTGGCCGCCACTCTCAACAGATTGTTACTGTTGGGGGCGGTGACGGAAGTGCCCAAAAGCGACTACGGTACGGGTCGTTATTCTATTTATTTCGTTGTGCCCAAGAAAGGAGGGGACTTGCGACCCATCCTGGATCTCAAGGCTGTCAACCGCTGCTTGCGGGTACCGCACTTTCGGATAGAGACCTTGAGGTCGGTCATCGTCGCGGTGCGTCCTGGGGAGTTCTTAACGTCGCTAGATCTGACGGAGGCGTACTTGCATATTCCTATTCTGGAGGCTCATCAGCGGTTTCTGCGTTTTGCTCTCCCGTGGGGGCATTATCAGTTCCAGGCGCTTCCTTTCGGTCTGGCGACGGCCCCTCGTACCTTCACGAAGATAATGGTAGTCGTGGCGGCGGCATTGCGGCGCGAAGGGATCCTGGTTCACCCCTATCTAGACGATTGGTTGATTCGTGCGAAGTCCAAGGAGGAAAGTCTTCAGGTTACGAACAAAGTGGTCCGTTTTTCTGCAGAGCCTGGGTTGGGTGATCAATTTTGCAAAGAGTCATCTGGAACCCACTCAGGACCTGGTGTACCTCGGAGTCCGTTTCAACACGTGCTCGGGTCACGTGTTCCTTCCTTCCCCGCGAGCCGAAGCCTTGCGCGCTCTCATTCGGAAGTTTCGAGCCACGCCGGCCCCGTCAGCCTGGGACTACTTGCGAGTGCTAGGTACCATGGCAGCGACTCTGGAAGTGGTTCCGTGGGCGAAGGTGCACATGCGGCCGTTGCAGTGGGCACTGCTCCGTCGCTGGTCGCATCAAGCGGATCCCTTAAGCAGGAGGCTACCTTGCCCTCTGGCGGTTCACAGGTCTCTCCGGTGGTGGCTTCTCCATCGCAGCTTAGCGACCGGGATGCCGCTAGATCAACCCGATTGGGTGCCTCTATTGACGGACGCCAGTCTGACGGGCTGGGGTGCGCATTGCCAGGGCAGTTTTGCGCAGGGCCTATGGTCAGCAGTGGAGACGTCGTGGTCAATCAATCGCCTGGAGCTTCGAGCCGTGTTCTAGCTCTTCAGGCCTTTCAGCACTTAATTATGGGTCGGGCAGTGCGGGTTCTGTCCGACAACTCGGCGACGGTGGCCTACATCAATCGGCAGGGCGGCACGGGAAGCGCCGCCATGGAGCAGGAAGCGGATCTGTTGTTCCGTTGGGTGGAACCTCGTCTCCCGTTGATTTCAGCAGCTCACATTGCCGGAAAAGACAACGTAACGGCCGACTTACTCAGCAGAGTTCATGTGGATGCCGGGGAATGGCAGCTGCATCCCGAAGTGTTCGGTCAGCTTGTGGAGCGCTGGGGATTGCCGGTGATGGATCTGATGGCGACCTTTCTATCTGCACAGGTCCTTCGCTTTTACAGCAGGCGACGAGAACGGATGTCGGAGGGCATAGATGCGCTTCTGCAAGTTTGGCCGAGACAGGGACTTCTCTACGTTTTCCCCCCGTGGGCGTTGATCGGTCGGGTCGTTCAGAAGATAGGGCATCACCCGGGGAGAGTGCTTCTGGTGGCTCCCGATTGGCCTCGTCGACCTTGGTATGCGGATCTAGTTCGTCTCCTGGACGGTCGTCCCTGGCGGTTACCGGAGCGATCGGATCTCCTGGTTCAGGGTCCTCTTTTCATGCCTCAAGTGGATCGGTTCTCGCTTACGGTTTGGCCATTGAAAGGGCACGCTTGAGAAAGCGGGGATACTCGGCGGCGGTGATAGCCACAATGTTAGCATCCCGGAAGCGATCCACGTCGTTAGCCTACGTGAGAATTTGGCGCATCTTTG
Organism: Ichthyophis bannanicus; assembly: GCA_033557465.1. NCBI lineage: Eukaryota > Metazoa > Chordata > Amphibia > Gymnophiona > Ichthyophiidae > Ichthyophis > Ichthyophis bannanicus. The sequence continues at coordinate 78,132,720 of CM066051.1, read as the reverse complement.
AGGATTGGTGTTCTCGGCATTGGATTCGAGCGGCCACGGTGGCCGTCCCCGTTATTCTGGACTTTCTGCAGGATGGCTTCGCTAAAGGGCTGGCGGCCAGCTCCTTACGGGTTCAGCTGGCGGCGTTGGCTTGTTATCGTGGTAAGGTCAATGGTGTGTCGTTAGGGTCTCATCCGGATGTTCGGCGTTTTTTAAACGGCGATTTCCAAGTTGCGGCCTTCCCTTCGGGTTGGCGTTCCATCCTGGGATCTTAATTTAGTTCTCCGAGCCCTGTGTCGATCTCCCTTTGAGCCGTTGAAGCGCTCTTCTCTGAAGGATCTGACCTTGAAGGCTGTTTTTCTGGTGGCCATTTGCTCAGCGAGGCGTATTTCCGAATTGCAAGCCCTCTCTTGTCGGGAGCCGTTACTGACCTTCTCGGCTGATAAGGTGGTGTTGCGTACCGTGCCCTCCTTCCTACCTAAGGTGGTCTCTCCTTTTCATATGGACCAGGTGGTCACTTTGCCGGTTCTCGGTTCACGCGATGAGCTCCCCCTCGATCGCGATCTGCGCCGGTTAGATGTTCGGCGGGTGTTGCGTCATTATTTGCAGGTCACGGACTCCTTTCGTAAGTCGGATCGTTTATTTGTGCTGTTTGGGGGTGTGCGTAAGGGGGAGGCCCCGGCGAAAGCTTCTATTGCCCGGTGGCTTAAAGAGGCGATTTCGGCGGCTTATCTGCTTCAAGGCCACGTGGTGCCGTCGGGGTTACGGGCACATTCCACCAGAGCGCAGGCTTGCTCTTGGGCGGAGCATCGCTTGGTTCCGCCGGGGGATATTTGTAGGGCGGCTTCGTGGTCGTCCTTGCATACTTTTAGTAAGCATTATCGTTTGGATGTGGAGGCGGCGAAGGATTCTCGCTTCTGGTCGGCGGTGTTGTCTGTCGTCCGGAAAGATCCCGCCCCTTAGGTACTGCTCTGGTACATCCCAGAAGTTGAGGACTGCACTGCGGAGCGCTAAGGAAATATTAATTACACTTACCTGGTAATTGTAGTTCCTTTAGCGACGACAGTGCAGTCCTCCATCCCGCCCTATTTCTGTCATTTTCAGATTTCCGGAGTGGAGTGCGGATTAAAGAATTTCTACAGGTGAGCCGACTCCGTTTTCCTTTTTGTTTTCACTGTCTTTATAGTCTGTCTCTTGCCTCTGATTCTGTTGCTCGGAGGGCAGGGGTGGAAAGCCGGGCATGAGCTCGGTTGACATATTAGTTAAAAAAAAAAACAACAAAAAAAACAAAAACAAAAAAAAAACCAGGTTTTTCTTTTTGGATGTCACGTACTGGCTACTTATTTCTTGCTCCTTTGAGTCTGCTTTGTTAATAGTTCACACTGGAAGTAGGAGGGAAGCTGACAGGATATATCCAGTGATGTCATGAATTTGCACATGCCAGTCTCCTAGCTGCAGGAGGAGGTTGACAACCAGAAGTTGAGGACTGCACTGTCGTCGCTAAAGGAACTACAATTACCAGGTAAGTGTAATTAATATTTTCTATGCAAGCTTTTCTGTCAGCATCAGTGAAGCTGAGCTGAGAGAGTGGGAGGGGCCTTCGGTGCCCTGGCTGTGTGTTTGCGAATGGGCCGACTTAGAGATGATGGGCAGACTTTGGGGAGTGGGAAGAGCCATTGACTGTGTCAAGTCTCTTTATCAGCTCCATTGGCTAGAGCAGAGCAGGGAGAATTACTCTCCGCGCCATAGATGACTATATGGGAACGGTGAGCAGAGCGATTGGAGCCAGTATGTGGAGAGCAGTGGGCAGAGTGATCAGTTTCTCTGACAAGCACAAGCCTCTAGTCTTAGGCGCTTCCATGTAATCCTTAAGCTTATACTACCGGATTTTTGAAGTTCTGGGTGACCTTTTTGCACAACAGGGGCAATTTTCTGCCTGATACATTTCAGGCACTTGCTGTGGGAATCGGTAACTGATATCTTCTTGGTACAGTGTGAGCATCACTTAAATCCTGCTTTGGCATATTAAATAATGACGATCCTGGTTGTCTGTGGAAAATTGAGACTTGTGGGAACAGGCTGTTCTTTGTAATGTCTAATCTATATCCCCCTGTTTTAAACATCCCCACTCCCACTTCAAAACATGTACACTCGTCACTACCTTTCTTTTTTTTTTTTTTTTCTTTCTCTTTCTCAGACATGCGACGTGACGTCCAGGAGATCTTCCGCATGACCCCACATGAGAAGCAGGTCATGATGTTCAGCGCCACTCTGAGCAAGGAGATCCGACCTGTTTGCCGTAAATTCATGCAGGATGTAAATACCCCTTCTAAAGCCTCTATACACAACCATGGCGGCAACAGCAACAGCAGCATTCTCCTCCCCCCTGCCTCCTTCCCTATCCCAACACCATCAAACAGCCTCCCTGGGAGAGAGAGGGCATCTGAGTATCCTCTGTCTGCACCAACAGCTCCTGCCTTCTTCCTGCCACCTCCATTATTCTATATGTGCTCGGGTAAAGTGATGTCCTGGGAAAAAAAGCAACAAAGGCACGGTCATCTGTCACTGTCCCCCAGGGGCTTGGGAAGGCTTCGTGGCCGTGAAACCACAGCGAGGCAAATGCAAGAATTGGCTAAATGACCAAGATAACACACATACTCCTTGGTCCCTGGGAGAAGGAGCCTTGCTGCTCCTGACCCAGGAAAAGAGGCACAGTTAACCAGGCGCGTTCCAGTTATTGTACTATGCAGATACCCCTATACGAGGGTTTGGTGTCCGTTCTGTCACTGCACGTGGGTGACCATCTAGCATCTCTTTAGTGAGGATCTCATGCCCTTCGGGTGGGGGAGGTTCAGACACAGCGGGCAAGAGAGAGAATGGAAGTGGCCAGAACAGACAGAGGAGGAGAAAATGTTATTGCAGTCTTGGGTAAAAATGGGAGGCTACCACCCACCCTCCCATCCCCATGTGCACTATACAGTCAGAGCGTAGAGAGATTGCGGAAGATCTTGTCGGGTGTAATTAGGCAGAGCAGTAGGGCCAGCAAGTCGTGTCTTCCCTCATAAACCTGCATCTGCCCCATCACCCCTTTCCTGCAGCTGTTTGCAAAAACCCTAAGAAAACGCATCTGGGCACAGCAGCCATGGGCACCAACAGATGATTTTTACCTGCAGCCACCCCGTCTCCCCTCCTTCCCCATCCACCTGCCTCCATTTCAATTCCTTCGAAGGAGACCAAAAGCACCGTCAGCAAGAGAGAGAGAAATTGTGATGCTGGAAGAGGCGTGGCCATGTGAGCCGTCCCTCAGGGAAGAGGCACCGAGACCCTAGTTCCTCTCCCTGTTTGATGTCTGGGGGTTGGGCCCCTCCCCCTCCGCAGAAGAGCTCGTTGGAAGGAGGAGGCTTCAGGAGCTGGTCCTTTTCGCCAGGATCTGATTTATCCTTTTTACCAGCTGTGGTGGTGGTCATTTTATTTTTCTTAAGTTTCTAATGTTTTTGTTTTTTTAAACGGTAATTAACACACCCTTTGCAAAAGATGGTCTTGAGGCATGGGGGGGGGTGTTTTCCTGAAGTGGAGCAAGCTGTTGTCTCTGCAGGCCTGTGAGCCACTTGGGGAAACAAATTTTGGGTGAATGGGCTTAACTCTTTGAAGCCATGTTATGCCCTGTACTTGAGGGGGGGGGGGGTCGAGATTTGTGAACTTCTGAAAATTAAGCAGTACATTTCATCAAGCGTGCAGAGAAGTTTTACATTTTAAAATGTTAGGAGGGGCTGGGTGGTGCCATTTTGGAGTTCATGTGGTCCCAGACACCATTGCATTTAACCCTTTAGTTGTCCTTGGGCATATTGATAGCTGGCTATTGGGAGTGTGCCTATTATGTGTTGGCCAAATCTTCATAGCAGAGAGCCACTGGAGCCTCTTGGAAGGCAGAACAGACCCCTTATCCCCCAGTCTGCCCTGGCCCTGGGATTCCTCTGTTCTCTAAAAATTTGTGCTGATCACATGAGCAGCAGGATAAACCTTGGGTTGGTGCAACATCAAGGAGCTGGTGGGCAGCAGAAGGGCACAGCTTCCTGAGAGGTAGCAAGAGCACCAGAGAGACTCGTAACATCTTACAGATCGGTGCTTCCCAACTTCTTCACATTGCAGCACACTAGTTGGGAAACGCTGCTGTAGATACATTTTATTGAGGCATAAGGGTTTTTTTCTTTTGTCCTCTGAAGCTTTGGCTCTTTTGGCCTGTAAGGTGCCACCAGTCTCTCTCTGGCTGTCATGAGCAGCAGAGGTAATCTGATAGCATGACTTAAGTTTGTGTATCAGGCATATCCTGGAGAGAACGACTTCACAAAGTACATAGGAGCTTTTTGAGGCCTGAAATGGCTCTGCTCAGCACCTGATAAACCTGTGAACTTTGGAAAGAGGGGTCTTTAGAACATGCTTTTAATAGTTCAAGTTCCCTTTCCTTAGCAAAGGGTAGAAGGAGAGAGGGGTTACTGAATGCTGACCTGTAGTATGGTTGGGGTAGATGATGATTTTATTTTTAAAGCATTATTTTTATCGCCACCTCCTTTGCTTAGTGTTGTCACATTGCCTTTGGGCCTCATGGCTGTCATTTTTGCATCAGTGAGTGAAGGACCATTATGAAAGTCAGTGCTTCCCTTGCCCTTCCAGAGGTTGCATGTGGTAGTCAGAAGCACATTGTCTGGGCAATGTGAGGGATATTGCAAGCAGTGTGCCCCCCACCCCCTGAGACTTCTGGGGCAGTGTGATGTTATCATTGGGCAAAGCAGAGCACTAAAAATTGCAGAGTTAGGAGAAGAACAGAGAAGGATACCCCCCTCTTGGTTTAACCCCTAATTTCCTCCCCAGCCAATGGAGATCTTTGTGGATGACGAGACGAAGCTGACGCTGCACGGTTTGCAGCAGTACTACGTGAAACTAAAGGATAACGAGAAGAACCGGAAACTCTTCGACCTACTGGATGTGCTGGAGTTCAACCAGGTAATCCATGCTGGGGGAGATCCCATCCCTTCAGTGATGGGGTGGATAGAGTGAGGGTTGTCAGTAGGAGCATCCAGCTTCTGACAGCTTCTTCCTCTCCCCCCTCAAACCTCTGTGTCCTGCACCAGGTGGTGATCTTTGTGAAGTCTGTGCAGAGGTGTATTGCGCTGGCACAGCTGCTGGTGGAGCAGAACTTCCCTGCAATTGCTATTCACCGTGGTATGGCTCAAGAGGAGAGGTAAGAGGCCACCTGTCTCCACCCCCTGTTCTTTACTCACTTCTGTCTAACTCTTCTTAGAGAGGCGTTATTCTCTTCCTAAAGGATTCCCCCTCCTTTTCCTACATCCTAATTTATGGCTCCTTGGCTAACTGGGGGGGGTGGAATCTGGGTCTCCTGTGTTATGCACTCAGCTGCAAAAGCCTGCACCAGGATTGGAGTACAGGTCTTCTAAACATTTCGGTCTTCTCAGCTGATGGAGCAGGAGCTCTGCAGCCTTGTGTTAACCACCCAGCCTGTCCTGTTCCTTTGCAAATCCTGTTAGCAGAATTTTCTAAAACATTTGGATTTGGGGAGGAGGAGTAACCGAGTCCTTTATAGTTTAATGCGACTTGGTGGTGGTTTTGTTTTTTGTATCTAACTCATGCCTGTCCTGTAGTAGTTCAAGGCAAGTTAGTCAGGTACAGTAGGTATTTTCCTGTGCCTGGAGGGCTTAACCCATTGCCTCAGGTACAAATGTTATAATAACTTGCCCAAGGCTTCAGGGAGTGTCAATGGGATTTGAACCATGCCTCTGGTCACTATGCCGCTGCTCTAACCACTAGGCTGCTACTCCTGTTACGCTCCCAGAGTAATGTCTGTACACCACCTGCTTCTTCCTAGATTATCCCGCTATCAGCAGTTCAAGGACTTCCAGCGGCGGATCCTCGTGGCCACCAACCTTTTTGGCCGTGGTATGGACATCGAGAGGGTCAACATTGCCTTTAACTATGACATGCCAGAAGATTCAGATACCTACCTGCACAGGGTAGGTCCCTGCCTTTGTGTGGAAACATGAGAACCAATTATAGTTTCCTTGTCATCTATACAAGACCAGCTCAGACAAGTGGTTATGTCCCCTGCCAGCAGAGAGAGGCAGAGAAAAAGCTCATAGCCGACGTCACTCTTTCCGAGCCTGTTGGTGCTATTTCTATTCTTCAGTATTTCGGTCTCCAGCAGATGCTGCAGACATGTGAACTGATGCAGCAAGATTGCTAGTCTCCCAGGGCAGGGTTCTTTGGACCAATGTCCCCTAGTGGACCAGAAGCCCAGTTAAGCTCTCTGGTCTGATTTCTTCACGGTCCCACCAGTACAGTCCAGATGCTCATCTACCAACATGTGAAGACTGAGAAACACCAAACTTGAAATATACTGTAAGAAGCCTGTGCCGCCTGAAAATAGCCAGTATTTCCTTATCATCCCTCCAGTCCAGTCCCTTACCTCCTGGGTAGTCAACCTCCACCAGCAGCTTGGGAGACTGAGCACGTCATTTTCTTGATGACATCAGTGTACTTGGACAGCTAGCACCACCTACCATCCCCAGTAAGCTTAGTCTTCAAGCAGCTGCGGGTGGTGATCCAGAGGGCTGGACTCGCTGAAGGGACAATTAAGGAGTTGTTAATTAGCTGTAGCAGGGTAGTTGGCTGTAATTTCCCCTGCACTGTCAGTGGAACCTCGCAAGGTACTTGTGCCTTCCTTGGTCTGGCTGATTGATTCATTGGGTTGATTTAAGGCAAAAAAAAAAAAACAAGCTGTGGAGTACAGGTGGCAAGGGGCTCTCCCCCCAGTGCAGAAGGAAGGGGTGAGGAGCCGTGTGGGAAAGGCAAGGCAAGGCTTCAGACAGCACTCCAGCAGACCTCATGTCTCATCGTAGAAGCAGGAGAGAGAGGCTGAGCGCTAAGTGGAGAAGGTGCAGGATCGGCAATTTCAGGTGCTGGTGAATGGGGAGAGAGTCGCAGGAAACGGTGGCAGCAGCTCCTTTTGGATGCCTCTGCTGCTTCGGTTCAGCATGGTGCAGGCAGCAGGCCTTGTTGATTCAGTGTGGGAAGTACCAGAGCATGAATTAATAGAGAATCAGCAGAGGGGGAAGGACTTTCTGGACATTGCGTCTTGTTTTATTTGGTGATTAGCAATTTGGGCTGTTTGCGGGGGGGACGGGGACTTCGCGGCAGCCAGGGAAGAGGGGAAGGCAGGAGTCCTGTTGCTCTTCTGGTATATCTCTTCAGCAGGCAGTGCTAGTAAGCGTGATAGAGCATGGCCGGTCAGTTCTGAGGGGAGGGGGGCAAGACTGCAGTGTGTAGCTTGCGGGGCTTGGTCTCTGACATGAGCGTTTGCCGCAGCTGCAAAAAAGAGGCCCGTACAGAAGACCTAGGTCTGCAGGAAGACAGTGCAGACATTTTGGGGCAAGCAGTCTCCTCAGAGACAGCAAGGAGCACCTTGCAATCCAAGGAGGGTCAGGGCTTGACCGCAGGGGTGGTGAGACCTGGAGGCTGGCCTCGGGAGTTTGGACCATGACGCGGAACAGGAGTGGGAGATGCTCCGTTCGCCTAAGGTAGATGCAGCAGTGTCAGCTGTTACAAAAAAGACAATCCTGGTGGAGGGTAGTAATGCACTCAAGGATGCCCAGGATAGGAAGTTAGACACCTTGTTGAAGCACCTTTCTTTGTAGGTTCCCGTTTGCAGGGCTTTGGTTGCCAAGGCCTGCCTGTGGTGGTTGCAGGGGGTTCTGGAGCCCAGATACAAGGCTCAGGATCAGACAGTGGCAGTGTCCAGGCTGGAGTCGGGGGCTGCTTACCTTGCAGGCACCTTCTATGATCTGATTAGAGGTCTCTAAGAGTATGGCCTCTGTGATGGTGGCTTGCCGCTACCTCTGGTTGTGGAATTGGACATCAGACACCTCCCCGAGGACGAGCAGAAGCAGGCCCGCAACTCAGCGCTGTCATGGTGGCAGTTGCAGGACTTCAGCAGTTCCACATGTTGAGATTTGTTCTGTACCAGAGGGGTTGTTTCTCCTCTCGGGGACAAGATTTTTGGGGGTTTTGAGGAGCAGAGCGGGGCTTTTATGCCACTTCCTTGTTCTTGGGGCCTAAAATGTCACAATGAAGCGGGGGAGGGGGGGCAGGTGGCAGTACATCTTGTAGAGGATTGGCTGTGGGACCTTTACCCTGCTTGGGGCAAGATCATGTCCATCCAGTGGGTGCTGGAGAAAATCAGAGTGGACTATGTGTTGGAGTTTGCCAGACCTCCTCCGTGCAGCCTTCCTGCAAGGCCCACAGCAAAGTCAGGGTGGTGAGGGACACCCTGGTATGCCAGCTGCAGTTTTGAGCAGTTGTGCAGGTCCCCGAGAATCAGTGCGGATCAGGTCAATACTCAATTTATTTCATAGTACCCAGGAAGGAGGGCTCTTTTCGGCCCATTCTCGATCTCAAGCGCCTGAACTGGTGTCTGCAGGTACCCTGGTTTCACATGGAGACGACATGATCCGTTATAGTAATGGTGCAAGAAGGAGAGTTCTTGATGTCCCTTGATCTAATGGAGGCATATTTGCATATTCCCATCCATCCAGAGCATCAGCAGTTCCTGTGATTTGTGGTGCCCATGGGACACTTTCAATTTTGAGCATTACTTTCGGCTTAGCGACGGCACCCTGTGCCTTCACCAAGGTGGTGGTGGCAGTGGCATTGTGCCAGGAAGGGATCCTGGTACACCCTTACCTTGATGACTGGCTCATATGGGTGAAGTCAAAGCAAGAGAGCAAGCATCTAACAGCAAGAGTGGGTGGAGTTCCTGCAGAGTCTCGATGGGTGATCAATGGGTCCAAGTGTTGCTTGGTGCTGTCCCAGAAGCTCAAGTACCTGGGGGTTTGCTTTGACACCCTCAACGGAAGAGTGTTTCTGCCAAGCCAAAGGGCACTAGGGATTCTGCAGCTGATATGCCTCCATATGAAGCAGCCAACAGCATGGCATTATCTGCAGATGTTAGGGACCATGGTGGCAATTATTGAGCTCATCCTGTGGGCACAAGCACACTTGCGGCCATTGCAGAGAGCACTACTGCACAGATTGTCGCACCAGCTGCATCCACTGTTGCAGCTGCTCCCTTGCCCAAAGGAGACCAGGAGGGCACTCAAGTGTGATTATGTCCCAAGAAGCTGGAGACTGGGATGCCCCTGTGGATCCGCTGTCAACTGACATCAGCCTTTTGGTCTAGGGTGCCCACTGCAAAGGGCGCATTGCTCAGGGCGATGGAGCCCGGAGGAAGCAGCTTGGCTCATTAACAGGCTGGAAATGAGGGCGGTCTTCCTGGTGCTGCAGAGTTTTCGACCATGGCTGAACAGGAAGGCAGTCCGGGTTTTCTCAGAAAATGCTACCACAGTGGCCTATGTCAATTGGCAAGGGGGCATGGGAAGCGTGCATTTGGGGACAAAGGCCGAAGCCCTGTTAACATGGGCAGAGGAGCATCTTCAGGCACTTCCAGCAGCGCGCGTTGCAGGAACAGAAAACATGATGGCAGATTATCTGAGCCGGGTCCACGTGGATCCAGGGGAATGGACTCCCTGCCAGGAGTTCAGTAGGTGCAAAGATGGGACACACCGATTATGGATCTCATGGCGACATTTGTAACCGCCAAGGCAAGCCGGTTCTTCAGCAGAAGAGGGGGCTTCGATGCCCTGGTGTAGAGGTGGTCCATGGAAGGGCTTCTCTGTCTCTCCCCTGTGGATGCTCATAGGCCAAGTAGTGCAGTGGATCAAGGCTCACAGAGGACTGGTTGTTCTAATAGCTCCAGATTGGCTGCAATGCCCTTGGTATGCGGACCTGGTAAGGCTAAAGGCGGATCGGCTGTGGTGTCTACCGGTCTGGGCAGACCTTTTGACCCAGGGGCTAGTGCGTATGTCTCAGGTGGATCTATTCTCACGGCATGTCTCTTGAACGGGCTTGGTTAAAAAGGCATGGTTATTCTGGACTGGTGAATGCAAACATTGTTGAAGGCCTGGAAAAGGTCCACTTCTCTCTCTCCTATCCAGGTGTGGTGCATCTTTTAAAGCCTGCTGTAGAGAGAGGGTAAAGGCCATTTGTGGCTACGGAACCAGACGTAATAATATTTCTTCAGGCAGGATATGAGAAGGGGTTTGGCACTAGTTCTTTGAGGGTGCAGGCAGCAGCTATCACCTTATCGGGGTAGGATCCAAGGTGTGTCATTGGGAGTGCACCCATATGTGGTCTGGTTCCTGAAAGCAGTGAAGCAGCTCAGTCTGCCAATGCGGTATGTGGGACCTCTATTTGGCGTTAGCAAAGGAGCCGTTTGAGCCCCTCAACTCCTGCATATTGTCTTAAGCGACAAGTCCTTCAATGTTCCTAGTGGCGATTTGATCGGTTCAGAGAATTTCGGAACTTCAAGCTTTGTCGTGCAGAGCACCTTTCCTCTACTTTTCAAAGGAAAAGGTGGTTGCCTTTTTGCCCAAAGTAGAATCGGTCTTTCATTTGTATCAGCTGGTTTCCCTGCTGGCACTGACTAACAAATCAGAGAGAAACTCAGATCCACAGTTGCGCCTGCTGAATGTACGGCAAGTGTGGCAGCGTTATTTGAAGAGGACTGTGCCGTTTTGAAAGTCTATCATTTTGTTTAGGGGGGCCGCACAAGGGAGAGGTGGCGGCTAAGGTTTCCATAGCTAGACAGACTAAGGAAGCTATCACGTCAGCCTATGTGTTGAAAGGGAAGATGGTGCTGGCGGGGCTGTGGACTCATTTGACCAGGGCTCAGGCGGACTCATGGGCAGAGTATAATATGTTACCATCTGTGGAGATTTGTAAGGCAACAACGTGGTCCTCCCTTCACACTTCTGTGAAGCATTATCGCCTGGATGTTCAGGCAGAAGGGGACGCCAGTTTCGTTGCAGCAGTGATTCAGGTTGGAATCTCAGGCCCCTCACTTAAATAGTACTGCTATGTTACATTCCAGAGATATGGGACTGGACTGGAGGGAACGATAAGGAAAGTGAAATTAGGCCTTACCTGCTAATTGGCTTTCCTTGAACTCTAGTCCAGTCCCGGAATCCTCCCTGATTGGTTATATGGTTGTACAACACGACTGAAGAATGACAGAATTGAGTATTAGGGGTCCGGGTGATGGCAGTGGCAGAGCTTATGGAGTTAGAGGCTGGTAAGGCAACAGGAGTACTGAATGTGTTTTTTGTATGGGGCCTTACGCACTAAGTTTGCGGTCACTTTTTTTTGAAAAGGTTGCTCTTAGTGCCTTGGTGGTGCTCGGGTAAGCTGTCCACAGGTAAGATTCCCCATTTAGGGGGGGGGGGTGGCTTCTGGGCGTTTTAAGGGGTCCGAGTATAGATAGTATTTGTTTCTGGACTTGGACTATTTATTTGTTGCTCCTGTGAGTCTGCTTTGTCTATAGGTTACTGGGGCTGGTAGGTAATGTCAGCTGCCTAAGTACATTGAGGTTCTCAAGAAAATGACATGCTCATTCTCCAAGCTGCTGCTAATTAGTAGGTAAGGCCTATTTTCACCTTCCAACACATTCTGCTAGACCAGTCCAGACTAATGGGTTGTCTCCCTGCCAGCAGATGTTGAGACAGAGAAAGTTCCAGAAGCTTAATGACATCACCCTTGGCAGATGATTCCATACCTCTAGGGGTCAGCTTCAGTATTTTCTCTGTCTTAGATTGTGGACTTTTTAGCTCCTGACAGACTCCAAAAAAGATTTTCTGTCAGAGCAGCTTTCCTTTGCATTTCCAGGGCACACTGCAGTGTCTCCTGGGTTTTCCACTTTATCCCTGTGTGGTTTTCTAGAGGTGTTCCTGCTCATGAGCAGTGTAGCCTTCCAGGTCAGCTTTCCCCGCAAGCTGAAGTTCAGCCAGGACATAGCCTACCAGGCACTTTTTTGTTTTGCTGTATAAAGCTGAACAAATTAAATTAAAAAAAAAAAAAAAAGTTTATTGCATGGCTCCTGTGGTGAGGGAAGTAGTCTCTGCAGTCTTCAGTGGTCTTGAGCTCCTTTCTGGTCTTAGCTGGACCCCAGCAGTGTCAACTAGCAGTCTGCGGGTGGTGAGTTGGTTATTTCTTCCCTCTGGGCTTCATTCTATCTTAATTATCTCCTTGGTTGGCGGTCGATTTTTTTTTTTTTTTTTTTTTTTTTTTTTTGTCTGACTCTTCTTTTGATGACAGCACATTAGCAGTGGATTATTTCTGCTCCTGCTGAGTTTTGGCTTAGTAGGGCAGCAGCCCTTGGGTTCATTATGCATGTTAAGGTGCCCTTTGGTTTTTAGTGAGATTGCGACTAGTCTCTTCAGCGCTTGTCGAGCCGGCACCGTTTTCTCCCTGCGGCTCCTGCCAAACGTTTTGTAACACGGCGGCCATTTTCTGGGAGGACATTTTCACCTCTCCTTTCAGGTATTTCTTTTTCACATTTATAAGTGTGCTTTCCTCCCTGCAGCACTGTTTAGCCTGTGGGAGAAAATGCAGGAATTTATTTGATAATCTGTGTTTGTCCTCTGCGACTGATTCTGGGGGACCATCTATAGGCCCAGCTCTTCCTTCCAGCATGACTTTCTCGGGCAGCCCCTTGCTTCCTGCTACGCTGCCTGCCGCTACTCCTTCAGCCTTTCAATCTGCTCTGGAGGCACTCCTTCCTGAACGTCCAGCTCTAACCAGTCACAGCATTCCACTTCACAGCCTTCAGTCTCTTCAGCTGGATTCTGGTAGTTCTGATCACCTATTTTAAGACACTGTTCCATCAGGCCTGGGATTTATGGTGCTTGGGCTCCACAGTGACCCTAAGCCTTGCAGCTCCTTCACAGCAAAAGCATCCAGTCTCAGTTCATCTGACACTACTGTTAATTAAGTTAGGGGGACCTCCTCTCCTTTGGGGGCGTGCACCCTGCTGGGGAGGACGGTGAGTGTCCATCAGAGGATCTTTCAATTCCAAGTCGGCCAGAGGAGAAGTTGAACTCTCGCCGCTGGAGGAGCAACAGGATGCTCAAGATTAGGCCAATGCATCTATCTTTTCTGTAAAGAGGAACTCTGGCGCTGATCACCCAGATTATGGAGGTGCTTCGCCCGTTGGGGTCACCGGCCCCTTCAGACACGTCTAAGCCTCACACGGATCCCATCATCGTGGGTATCAAGAAGCCATCCAAGGCCATTCTTCTCCCCACAAATGGTTACCCTGGAATGGGATTTCCCAGATGTGTCCCTGTGCTCTGTGCGTCACTTGAGACTGTTTACCTCTGGTTCCTGGAGGACCTGGACAGGTTGTTACGTTTTCCTAAGGTTGATGCTCTTGTGATTGCGGTCACTAAGCACACAACCATTCCTGGGGAAGGGGGCACCACACTTTGAGACCAGATTGTTCAGAAGGTGTAGGGTCTTCTAAAGACTTCCTTTTCTTCTTCTTCCTTGGTGCTGCAGGCATTTGTATGTGGGAAATTCATGGCACATGCTCTGCTGCGATGGCCCTAATTCCTACCGGAAGAATGCTTTGCCTCACTTGGAATCTGTCATTGCCTTTATAGCATATACCTTTTGTGATCTTTGCTTGTCAGCACGCTCCGCTGGCATGGTGGCATGTCACTGGCTTTGGCTGCAGCATTGGAATGCTGATGCAGCCTCTAAATACCATCTAGCTAAGCTGCCTTTCTGGGGTAGGCTTCTCTTTGGAGACTATCTCGAAGTTGGTAAAGGACTTGGGAGAGGTCAAGCATCAACGTTTGCCGGAGGACCATCCCAAATCAAACTCTCGTGCCCCCGCAGCTTCGTCCATTACATATTCTGCCTATAGAGTATGCTTCAGGGACACCCGACATTATTGTCCTGGCAAGCCCAGTGCCTCCTCGAGCATGTCTGGATACAAACCTCAGTCCTTTTGGGGTATCTGCCACAACCAAGCGAATTACTCCTCAGCCAACAAGTTCTCAGGTCCCTCACGGTCCTCCTGTTGATGGACTTGGGGTCCGTTCCAGGATGCTGCCTGTGTGGGTGCTCTGTTACATCTTTTTTCCCATGAATGGACCCAGATAACATCGGACAAGTGGGTGCTCAACATGGTTTCAAGAAGCTATGCTCTTGATCTTGCCACCCCTGTCCCACATGTCTTTCTGAATTTCCCCCTGTGGCTCCTCCACCAAAAAGATGGCCGTATGCCTCATGCTCCAACTGTAACGTGGAGTGACCAACAAGGAGCAGACCCGTTACACCAACATCATCTTTAGCTCCTCGCTGTTTGCCCGGTTCCTGTCAGTATTCCATCTACTTTGTACCCAAGAGGGGCTGATCCTTCTGTCCTAGTCTCGACCTCAAGAGTGTCTATCGCTCCCTTCATGTTCTACGATTCTGGATGGAAACTCAAGTCTGTCTTCCAGGCTGTGTGCTGTGGGGAATTTTTTGCCTCCCTGGACCTGGCAGAAGCATACTTCTGCATTCCAATTCGCAAGGACCATCAGCAGGACGTGCATTTCGTGCTGCTTGACCAACACTTTCAGTTTCAGGTCTTACCTTTCAGTTTCACCACAGTGCCACGCACTTTCTCCAAAGTGATGGTGGTGGTTGTGGCAGCGCCAAGGCATCCATGTTCATCCATACCTGGACGATTGGCTCATCAGAGCAGAGGCTTTCTCAGCAGTATTTTGGGTCAGTTTTCTGAGCTGCCTGGCTGGGTGGTCAATCCATGCCAAGAGTCATCTCCAACAGCTCAGTCACTTGAGTTCCTCAGAGTTCATTTCGACATGGCGGTGGGATGAGTTTTTTTCCTCACACAGGACAGGTGCATGAAACTCTGCTCTCAGCTCCAAGCCTTCCAGCACTTAGGGGCACCATGACAGCCACCCTCGACATCCTCTGGGCTCGTGTGCACATGTCCCCATTGCTGTACATCCTATTGACCCACTGGTCCCCATCTACCCAGGTGCATCGCAGCCTGAGATGGTGGCTTTGTTCACGTCATTTGTTGAGAGGGATTCCTTTGGAAACTCCGCATTGGGTGCTTCTGACTGCGGATGCCAGTCTGGCAGGCTCGGGAGCGCACTGTCTTGAACACACAGTACAGGGATCTTGGTCAGCCCACAAGGCTGCCTGAACAATCAATCGCCTTGAGGCGCCAGCTGTCTGCCTGGCTCTCTACTCCTTTCATACTCTCCTACACTGTCGTGCGGTACGGATGTTCTCTGACAACTCCATCACAGTGTCTTATCTCAACCGGCAGGGCGGCATCAAGTAACCAGGAGTGGCCCTGAAGATAGGTCTCATGTTTCCTGGGCAGAGAGCAACCTCGGAGCTCTGTCAAACCAACATATAGCAGAAGTAGAGAATGTTCAGGCGGATTTCCTCTGTCGTCACATACTGGATCCCAGTGTGTGCGAACTTGCTTCATGGGCCTTTTCGGTCATAGTGCGCTGCTGGGGTCGCACAACTGTAGACCTCATGGCCACCTCCTCCAACACCAAAGCACCAGCCTACCCGTGATCTCAGGGACGGTTCAACCTTCGGCCCCTGTCTCAACTTCAGTACGTATTTTCTCCTTGGCCACTGATCGGTCGCATATTGTGGTGAATAGAGAGACACCCTAGGAGAATAGTCCTTGTGGCACTGGATTGGCCATGGTGACTGTGGTATGCCACTCTGGGGGGGCCTCACACAGCAGGTAAACCAATCTCACAGAAAGGCCTTCTGCATCAAAGTCCCACTCATCTTCATGGGTGACCCCACTCTTTACTCGCTTATGACCTGACTCTTGAGCGGTGCCGCTTAGAGCACAACGGCTATTCACCACACATGGTTTCAATATTACTTAAGGTGTGATGGCCTTCAATCTCTTGGGCCTACGCCTGAGTTTGGCATCTCTTCCTGTTGTTCCGGAAAGCCCTCTCCCCTTGGAGAGTCTGTGTCCCAGTGGTTCCGTCCTTCCTTCAAGATGGATTTGACAGGGGCCTTGCCCGTGGCAGCCTTGACGTGCTCCAGGGGCCCAATTTGGGGACGCTCTCTCGCCTCTCATGCTGATATCGCCTGTTTTCTGAGGGGGGGGTTTGTTTCCTTCAAACACCCCCCCCCCCCCCCCCCGCCATACACCTGGAGGTACTGGGAATGGGATCTCTCATTGGTTCTCCGCACGCTTGCTCCTGCTCTATTGGAACCACTCCGCGCCTCAACTCTCAAAGATTTGACTCTCAGAACAGTCTTCCTTGTGACAGTTACGTCTGCATGGCGTATCTCGGAGTTCTAGGCCCTTTCTTGCCAGGATCCCTTACTGTCCTTTTCCCCGGAAGGGGTTACCATTTGGACAGTGCTTTTTTTTTTTTTTTTTTTTTTTTTTTTTCTTTCTTCAAAGGTTCTCTCAGACTTCTATGTCAGTTGGTCTGTTTCTCTCCCCCCATTTCTAAAGGAGCAGTGTTCCAGTTGCATTCAGGATCTGCATCTTCTGAATGTTAGCAGGATTTTGCGTCGCTACCTCCAAGGTTATCAATTCTTTTCGTCTTCCGACCATCTTTGTTATCATCTTCAGTCCGTGGAACGGGGGGTGGCATCCACCAAAGCGACGATTGCACGATGGATTAAGCAGGCCATCGAATCTGTCTATATCCTACAGAATAAGCCTGTTCTCATTGGACTTTGGGCATATTCCACTAGAGCTCAGGCTATGTCTTGGGCCGAACTATTGTGTGTGAACTCGCTTGATATTTGCAGGGTGGCTAAGTAGTTCGGCCTGTCTGTGTACTTAAGTCATTATCACTTGGAACTCCAAGCCCAGGAATCAGCCTGCTTCGGAGCCACCATTTTGGCTGTGGCTGTATCTTCCCGCCCTGTGGTGAAGTAGGTTTGATACGTCCCACTAGATTCCGGGACCCGCCCCTTTACTGGTCTTGTCGCTGTCTCGAAGAGATCCTAAGCAACAGTTCGGCGACCTCGCTTTTCTCTGTTTTGTAGATACTTCCTCTGCTCGTGAGCCTTAGTTTTGTTTGTTTGTATGGACGCTTTGCATCTTATGGCTTTGTCTGGTATAGCTTGTTCTTGAGCTATTCTGAAGTCCTGGTGCTTGCCAATGATATATTGAAGCTGACACCTAGGGGTGTGGGGATGTCACTAAGCTTCTGGAATTTTCTCTCTCTCACCATCTTCTGGCAGGAGGACACAACCCACTAGTCTGGACTGGTCTAGCAGGATTCCAGGAAAGGAGATTAACAGTAAGTAAAATGTCACCTTTCTCAGTCCTCCAGCAGGTGGATGAGCACAGCCTGTGTAGCTGGCTTTGGGTTTCAAACTGCAGATAGTGGGCCCAGGGTATAGAACCCGGTAGATCTCCAGGAACAAGCAGGAATGAGTCTTCACATGTGGGTACGTCGGCGCCGACGGAGCCCGCACAGGAATGCTCCCCAGCATCCAATCAGAAGGCTTTTGGGAGCATCCCTCGCGCCTGCGCGGTGACTTCCCGCCTTTCCCCCTGCCTCTCCCCAGTTTTTGTTTTTCCGCGGAGCCGGCAGGACGTACCTCCTGTCACCGCAGAAACTTTTTTTCTCAAATACCCTTCTTTTCTTGTTTCTTATGGTCGCGGCGTTTTCCCGCTGATACCGGCGTCGCCGGTGCTCTAATTTTCTTTTTTCTTTTCTTTCCAACTCAGAGAACTAGTTTTGGTTTCTCTTTAGAGGCCTACAGGCCCGTCCAACATGGAGCCTTCTTCCCCTAAGAAGTGCCTTCACTGTGGAAGCTTCGTTTTCGTTTTAGACTCCAACGCCTGGTGTCTCACATGTTTGGGTCCTGACCCTTGTTCCTCCAATCCATTGGGTTTTAGTGTGGGGAGAAGACCTTCCCTTTTTTGGGTGTCCCTCGACGCCGTCTTTCCTCCTGATGTGAGGATACCGGTCTATTCTTCTCTCCAGGATCAGGTAACCCACAAACAGTCTGTTAAGACTAGCCAATTCTTGAAGGGTAAGTCTGATGCCCAGCATGATGACGGCTCCGGCCTTCCCCTCAAGACTCCATTGGCAAGAAAACCCCGGCGGGAGTCTTTGGGCTCCAAAGCATTCACGGGGTTTCAGGTTGTTCCTGGGGTTCACTCCTCACAGAACATACCTGAGCCATGCTCGGGGGTGGTATCCGCTTCGAGCGGTACCGATCCCCCGGCATCGGCACCGGCGTCGAGTGCTCCACTCTTCGCCGAGGATCGTCAACTGGTGTCTTTGGGGCCGATTGACTCTACCCAGACTGGCTTTCCTGCATCCCAGCCATGCGCGGGGTTGGTACCAGCTTCGAGCGGTGCCGATTCCCCGGCATCGGCGCCGGTGTCGAGTGACCTGCTCGTCACCGGGGATCGGCATCGGGTGTCCTCCGGTTTTTTCGGGGCCGATCGATCCGACCCGGACTGGCTTTCCTGCATCCCAGCCAGGCGTGGGGTTGGTGCCTGCTTCGGGTGGTGCAGATTCCCCGGCGTCGCGGCCGGTGTCGAGTGCTCCGCTCGTCACTAGGGACCGTCATCGGGGGCCCTCGGTCGATATGACCCAGACTGGTTTTCCTCTGTCCGGGCCGGCCGCGGGGTGTGTTCCGGCTTTGAGCGGCATCGGCGTCAGTGTCGAGTGTCCCATTCTCCACCGGGGCTCGTCGTCGGGTGTCCTGGGCCTCGGGGCCGATCGATACGCCCCAGATGTTTTTTCCTCCATGCTTGGAGGGGGTACCGGCTTCGGGCGGTACCGATACCCCGACGTCGGTGTCGAGTGTTCCTCTCTCCGCCGAGCGTCATCTTCGGACGTCCTCGGCGCCGATCGATGCGATTCCGCTTGACCTTCAGGGATCGGCATCGCCGGCGCCTCCTCTGACGCCGGTGAACTCTAGACGGGCATCGGTAACCTCGCTCGGTTCGATGCCCAGTCTAGAATCGATGTCCAGTCTGGATGGCTGGGTTCCGACTCGCTTCGGAACCGATCCATGTCCCTTCCGGCTACACAGTACCAAGGATAATCACCGAAGCGCCCTGGTGGCCTTGGTGCCGCGTCGGCAACCTCCGCTGCCTGCTACGAGGGCCTTGCCGTCCCCGATGCCGGCGCTGGTATCGAGGTCGACTCCCGCTGTTCCATCTGTGTCGTCGATCCGGTCTATGCCTAGCTTGGAATCGATACCGGGAACCGGCGATGCAGTACTCACTGCCTCGAGCCGGAGCGGTCGGTATCTTTCTCCCTCTAGCGGGCTTCCTTCTGGGGCTCAAGCTGCTGAATCCACATCAGCATGCCCAGGAATAGTTCCCCTGGGAGATCCTTCCTTTCAGGAATTTCTCCTTGCCATGGCAGCCTTTCTTGCCATTCCTATTCCTGGTCCTACTCTTACCCAGGGTCCTGCAGAAAAAGCAAGCGTTATGCTTCCTTTACATCCTTCCTTGCAGGACCTTCTTCTAGGGATTTGGCAGTCACCTCTGAGGGTTCAAGCGCCTCCTACAGCCATGAATGTTCTGTATCAGGTGCCCCCCTCTCCGGGGTTTCAGAAAAACCAACTTCCGCATCATTCCATTGTAGTGGAATCAGCGATGAGGAAGGTCAGGAGTAAGAAGAAGCATTCTTCCTACCCTCCAGGTCGTGCATCCAAGGCACTGGATGCCTTTGGACGTCAAACCTTCCAAACTTCGATGCTGGCTTCAAGAATTATTTCATATATTTTTTATATGAGTCTAACGCTTCGGGAGGTCACAGAGAAATTATTTATTTATTTATTTAGCTGTATTTATATTCCGCTTTTCACCGAGTCAAAGCGGTCAATTGGGGGATACATTTAACATGAGGGGATATGACATACATACGTTAATACTTACAGGGAACATGGGCAAGACCACAAGGAGTGCCTATAGGACTAGAAATCCCAGTCCCTCCGGCCTGAGATTGCTGTCCCCAGGTGGGACTTGAACCTCCGGCCTGAAGTACCTTGTCCTAACCACTAGACCACTCCTCCCTTTATCCCTTTATCCCAATTATCTCTTATGTCTCCTTTTTTTGTCAGAACCTGAGGCCTCTGACTATTCCTTGCTTCTTAATCATAGCAGGAATATCGCTTGGTTTCTCTCCCGTGCTGCTCTAGACTCTTTCGAGTCTGTTAGCAGGTCCTTGGCTATTGCCATTGGAGCACGTCGTACAGCCTGGCAGCAGGCTTCGGACTTGAACAAATGGGCACAACATACACTGGGTAATTCTCCGTGTACCGGGGAAAATCTTTTCAATAGAGAGGCTTTACGTCAGGTGGCTCAGTGCTCCACCGACTTTCCTAGTTCTGGAAACCGTCCTAAGCCGCCTTCTTCCCCAGGATGGAGGAAATGTCCTACCAAACCTTCTTTCCCTATGAAAAGAAAGTTTCATCCTCCAGATGTGCCCAAGCCAGGGACATCTTGTCCTGGTCTGAAGTTCCCAGGCTCTCACCAGGCTAATCAGAACCAGCAGCCATAGGCTCCTGTATGCTGCAATCTACAATTAACTTCTTATGACCAGAAGTTTATTCTTCCAACTCTATGCTGGGGTTTTCTTTTCAGTATGCCCAGGATACCTTGTCCATGGGCTACAGTATCCTCCCTTTCTTATTACTTAAAGGGAGATCGCCACTATGGACATTCTTTCCTCCAGCTGACTTACCTTGTGGTGCGTCACCTCCAACCCCCTATCTCTCAGGGTTCCCCTGCTGGAGCTGGTACCATACTGGAACATCTCTCTCTCTTTCCAGTGTAGACTTCCTGTTATCCTTCAAGCATGTTCTGGACATCAGACAGGGCCGGAATATACCCGCTCCCTTTGTCTGTTTTTCTCCCTGTTTTCCTACAGGAGAATCCCCCCTGCTATTTTGTTCAGTTGCTGTGCGTGCAGGAGTCCGGTGAGTACTTCTATGCTCTGCAAGCACTCACTGCAGGTTATCTTCTCCTAGCCATATCCTTATTAGGATGTGGCGTCATGCCTGTCTTCTGCCAGTTTTATTCCATGATCTCTGCAATCGTCAGAGAAGCTTCCCACTATGGGGGGACTTTGTCTCTGGGGGTCCTCCTCTTAATAGAAGCGACTTATATAGTCCTTCCAGGGCTATGTAGCTAATTATACCCTCTTGTCTCTCCTTGTGATACAGAAGGCAAGATTTTTTCTGCGTGAATGTCCAAGGAGCTCCCAATCTGGCAGGAATCTACCCCCTTTTCCTTACAGCTTGGCATTCTGTTTTCTGCCCCACCTGGACAGCGCATACTCTTCTACTGGGCATGATGCCCCTGAGTCCCTTGGCTGGGTCATCCCGGTATCTTGGTCTGTGCGTTTTCTTGTCCTTGGGACACATCAGAAGCCTAAAGTACTCCTGATGTGCTCTTACCAGACTGATGTTATCTGTTCTTCACGCAAACATACTGCTCTTTCCATTGATCTGCACCCCTGCACCACAGAAATAGATTCTCTATAATTCTTCAGGTGGTTTTTACCCCTATTATTAGAGGAATCTTTTCCCATCACATCCCCCAGTGGGTGTTTCTTCTGTGGCCCAGCGGCAGGCATGGATTCTCAGTATTTTTCATGAATGTATGGATCCTATGCATACATGTTTTTGTACCCTGGGTGGGCATAAGCCATGCCCATCTATACATACATATGTATATGTATACATCTCCCTATAGTTATATTTATAGATATAGATATAGATATGTCTGCAGTTCCTCATCGATATGATTATCTATATGCCTTATGGGTAGGCGCGCATTGGGAGAGGTCCAAAGCACCCTGTGGTTTACCTACTGTCTCCCTGACTGTCGGCATTAAAGTTTTTACTGTCTTAAAGGGTCCAGACAGTCCGCTTGCCTATTTTCATACGACTCGGTAACTGGGACCGGGTTATACTCACAACTGCTGCTGTGATGTCAACCGCTTCTATTTTTGGTTATGCACCTCCCTACCTATAAGGTGTCTACCTTCCATGTCTCCCTATCTCTTACCAGCTAGGAATGACGGGGTACATCTTCAGTATTCCGGAGCACACTTCTGTTCTCCCTGGAAAAGGGGTTTCTTTCCATACCCTCTCTTCCCTTCCGGACTGGGCTAAATTCCAGATCGGTCAGTCTTCCTCTTTTAGTCCTCAGTGTTACTAACTCTGTACCTAAAAGAGTTCTCAGCTTTTTCACATAAAGCTTTCCATTGAAGACCTGCCGTTCTCCTGCACCAGTTGTCACCTGGGTCACCGGCCCATTCCGGATTTGGGGTTTCATCCTCACTGCTGTGGAGTTCCCTTACAGATCCCGCTACTGCGTCTACAGTCCCCTCCGTCACAGTTCTGCTCCTACAATCCAGTAGGTAAGCTCTCTACTGTACTAGTGCATTAAATACTTAATGGTACTTGACATGCATTCTAAAGACTCACCTCCCCTGTAGTCTTTAGTTCTTACTGTTCCTCTTCTCTTCTCAACTCCTACCCCCCACCCCTCAGGGGATGCCGGGGATCCAGGTTGGGGAAATGCGTCCTCCCAGGGATACGCATTTCAGGGGATCTCCCCTGGCACCCTCAGCTAGGGAGTCCCCACATGTGAAGACTCATTCCTGCTTGTTCCTGGAGATAGCACAGTTACTTACCTGTAACAGGTGATCTCAGGGAACAGCAGGAATTAGTCTTCACAACCCCCCCACCTCCCGTAGGAGTTAATCTACCTAATTCCTTTCCTCTCCCTCTCCTTCTGTCTCAGCTATGAAACTCAACTGGGGAGAGGCAGGGGGAAAGGCGGGAAGTCGTCACGCAGGCGCGAGGGATGCTCCCAAAAGCCTTCTGATTGGATGCTGGGGAGCATTCCCGTGCGGGCTCCGTCGGCGCCGACGTACCCATATGTGAAGACTAATTCCTGCTGTTCCCTGAGATCACCTGTTACAGGTAAGTAACTGTGCTATCCAGGTCCCTCCTCCCTTTTCCACTAGCTTCCCATTGGTAGGCTCCCTCATTCCTTCTCCCCAACCTTTGGGAGAGGGCTGGGTTGAGCAGGCTGTTGTGCCTTTAAGGAGCCTCAAAAAAAAAAAAGGGGGGGGGGGGAAACAGTAACAGGCTGGATGCGGGTGAGCAGAGGCAGCTCAACTGCCTGAGGGGGTGGCGGCCAGGTAAGTCCATGATCGGCACCGGTGGGGTCAGTGGCCTGTAGAGGGAATTGGTGCCAAGTCTGTCTGGGCCATGGGGCATATGGCGGACTCAGACCAGGGCCAATGTGTGTCATGTGGCAGCTGTTGAGCACAGCTCTTTGAAGTCGGGCTATGCTGCGGCTGCATGAAAGAGCGTGGCTGCTGCCGAATTGTTTGGGGGCATCAGAGGCAGGTGGAGCTGGTTCCCAGGAGCTGGATCGTGTGCCCAGAGACATAGGAGGCCCTGTGGTTTGACAGAAGTGCTGCCATTTTGTCTGTAGCAAGCTCTTTGTTTTGAGAAGGCTTGGGGCCTCCAGTGTTGCAGCCAGTGGCAAACTTGTTCCCTGGGACCCAGATGGAGCTGCCTGGAAGGGGGTTTAGGAGGTAAGAGTACTCCCCTGCTCTCTCAAATTTGTTCTTCCTTCACCAGGTCTTCTGCTTGAAACAGGGGCTGAGTGACGGATCTGTGGCCTTTGATAAGTCTTCCCTGCCTATGGGACAGGGGGCTCCCATGCCTCTATGTGCCCTCAAAGGGAGTAGCTGGATGAGGATGTGGCCTCAGTGATGTTATTGGATTCTTTGGAGGGGCCTGCGGACATCCCTGCCGGAGCAGTCTCAGGAGGAGGGGAAGCTCCCAGTAGGTGGGGTATCTGGTGGCACAGATGTTGTTTACAGGGAAAAGCTGCTCTCCTTTATCTCGCAGACCTTAGTGGCATTACGCATAGCAGAAGATCCTAGCCTGGAGCACTCAGAATCCACTAAGAACCCACTCGTGGAGGTTATCTGTAAGCCCCACCAGGTCCTTTCCTGTTCACAGGGCGTTGAAAGTGATGATTGCGGAGTAGTGGAACTCTCCCGATGCAAGTTTACGCGTGGGTTGGAGTATGGCAAAGCTTTATCATATTTCTCCCAAGAAGTGAGAGAAGTTGGTCTGCCACAGGTGGATGCCATAGTGGCAGCGTTCACTCGAAAGACCACCATTCTAGTGGAGCATGGTGCTTCCTTGAAGGACCCACAGGACTGTAGGATGGAGACCTTGCTTAAACAGGTCTTTGAAGTGTCCGCTCTGGCTCTGCGGGGATTCATTTTTGGTGCTTATGTGGCTAGAGCTTGTCTTTGCAGGCTGGATGGAGGCGGCTAGGCTGGAGCCAGACTAGGCCTTTTTGGTGGATCTGCTCTATGATTTGTTCTGGGTGTCGGTGAGGGGTATGACTACTGTGGTGTCAGTGCAGCAGCTGTTGTGGTTGTGAAATTGGTCTCAGATGTGGCATTTAAGACGCGTCTTGGCAAGCTTCCTTTTGCTGGGAAGTTGCAGTCTGGCAAAGATTTGGAGAAGCTGGTGAAGGATTTGGGGGATTCCAAAGTGCCTAGCCCAGGAAAAAGCTTTAGGTGTCATCGTGAATAATGTGTCAATCTGCTTCCCGGTGTGCAGCGGTGGCAAAGAAAGCAAATAGAATGCTAGGAATAATAAGGAAAGGAATGGAGACTAACACAAAGGATAATATAATGCTTCTGTATCATTCCATGGTACAACAATACCTTGAATATTGTGTGCGATTCTGGTCGCCATATCTTAAAAAGGATATAGCAGAATTAGAAAAGGTACATAGAGTGACAAAAATGGTAAATGAGATGGAAGAATACCCCTGTGAGGAGAGGCTTAAAAGGTTGGGGCTTTTCAACTTGGAAAAGAGGCAGCTTAAAGGGGGATATGATAGAAGTCTATAAACTAATGAATGGAGTGTAACTGGTAAATTGGTTGTTTACGCCATAAAGTAGAAAGACTAGGACACTCAATGCAGCTACAATGTAACCCATTTAAGACTAATAAGAGTATTTTCTTTACTCAAAGCGTAATCAAACTCTGGAATTGGATACCAGAGGATGTAGTAAAAGCTATTTAGTGTAGCTGGGCTTAAAGGTTTGGACAAGTTCCTGGAGGAAAGGTCCATAAATCATTATTAAAGAGGACCTGGAAAATTTATTTTATTTATTTATAGTTTTTCTATACCGCACTATTTACAATCAGCGCGGTTCACAGGTAACAGAACTTGTGCAAGGGGAAAATCCCTATTGCACTTACATTAAACAGTGAGTTGAACATGGAACAGAGGTGAACTATATACACAATGGAACTATATACATAATGGATCTATATACAGGTTGAAAACTGTAAATTCACTCCATATCCCAGGGCGAGCATTGTGGAACCTGCCTCTTTGGGAACCTGGCAGGTACTTGCGACCTGGATTGGCCACTGTGGAAAACGGGGTACTGGGCTTGATGGACCTTGATTTGGGCCAGTATGGCATTTCTTATGTTCTTTGAAGTGCAACACACACACACAATATTGCGTGGGTTTGGAGCTCATCCCATAGGTGGACTGAAAAAGATGTAAAGTCAATTTTACGGGAGCTGGTCGAGAGTTCTATATGGATGGGCTGCCACCACAAATGCTGACTTACGAGTAGATTCAAATTTAACAGTTGACGGAGTTGGAATATGTAAGCAAAGCCTATGGAGAGACTGAAGGGCTCTTGCAGGGGCATAAAGTGTAGCGATGGAGAGGTATTCCAGAACCTGGTTATGAATGGCTTTGAAAGTAAAAAGAGCCTTAAATTGGATCTATGCACAGCTATGTAGCTGATGGTAGTATATAAGTAGTGGTATAATATCAAAACGACACGCTCGAGCAAAATTGCGGACAGCGGCGTTCTGCATGGTTTGCAGCCTCCTAAGTTGATAGCTGGCTAAACACAGGTATACAGTATTCTCACGGAACAAGCAGGAAGTCGGTCCTCACACATGGATGACATCAGCACCGATGGAGCCTGCGTGGAGCAATTTCCCAGCTTTCAAAGCCTTTGGGATTGCTACCACGCATGCGTGGTCCTCTTCCCGCCC
The DNA here is from genome assembly GCA_033557465.1 of Ichthyophis bannanicus. Classification (NCBI taxonomy): domain Eukaryota; kingdom Metazoa; phylum Chordata; class Amphibia; order Gymnophiona; family Ichthyophiidae; genus Ichthyophis; species Ichthyophis bannanicus. The sequence continues at coordinate 78,106,708 of CM066051.1, read as the reverse complement.
AAGGGTTCTATCTTGCTCAGTCTCCCTTTTTCTGCGGAGCCCTTCGGACGCACGTCCTCATCCCTTGGGAAAAAGCTTTCATTTCCTCGCCTTAACAGGCTCTCGTTTCTTTTTTTTTTCCGGTTTGCACTAGTCCTCTACCTGTCCTCTTGCTCTCTTTTGGAGCTTTCGGGGATACCTTTTCTAATTTTTTCTTTTCAAGCTTTGCACCATTTTTTCTTCCCAACTGCTGGCCGTGTGGGTCTTCGACCTCGCAGGGGCCATTTTTGCCCCCATGGCCACCGGGTTTTAAAAAAGCAATAGATGCTCTAGGAACATGTTGCTTACGGACACTCATGATTGTTGTCTAAGGTGTCTGGGAGCTGACCATGACCCAGAGCTCTGTTCTCTCTGTAAGAATATGTCCTCTAAGGCCCTGATCAGCCATATGTAGGTCCGAAGATATTTTTCGAAAGGCTGCCTCGGAGTCTCTCTCCTCTGGTGGGTTATCCCCCTGCGGCACAGTGTTCCAGGCGGCATTCTGACCAGGGGTCCCCCGATGTGGAATGGTGCAAAAAAGAAGGCAGCCTCAAAGTCGCTGTCTGGGGCCCCCCACAAGTGCGAGCACTCCCGAGCCCGGTCACTTAGCCCCCTTTGGCATTCCCGAGAGTCGGACTAGGAGCAGCCCCGCAAGATACCTTGCAGAGATGTGGAGGCCTCCGGCGAAGGTGCACAGTCTCCTGAGGGCTGTCCTGGTGAGGACCCCCTCTCCTCCTCGACACCTGATCCGTTGACCCCGGTATCAGCGCCCCAGGGCCCCACACCCACGTGGGAGTCCTGTATGCTGGCGCTGGAATGCAGCATTTCTGCATTCATTTCTTCCCAGCAAGCGCTCATGGCCAGCTTCGCTGACTTGCACCTGGAGACTGCATGTCCCTCACGTGGGACACCCAAATCTGTCCAGGAAACCCCAGGGAGCCACGGTCCTCATGAGGGTCCTCTATGTCTGTCTCACTCACTCTCCCATTCCTTGGGGGCAAGATCGTCCAGGCCCTCCGGCTCCAGGCAGCAGGCCATTGGGCAGGGCGAACCGCCCAGCTCAGATCCCTCGACCAATTTCTCGGACTGGGAATCCGATGGGGACATATCATCGCCCGAGGATGACTCCTTTTTGGTGTGTGTTCGGGACATGGTTCGGGCCCTCAACCTGGTCACCCAGGCCAAGGAGGACCCTCGTGCTGAATAACTCTATATTCTTCAGTACGAGGCCCTGCCCAGGAAATCCCCCACCATGCCGATGCCGCCAATCCTCTCTCAGCCATTGTTCTGCATGTGGGAGGCCCCGGCCTCAGTTCCCATTGTGAGCAAGCACCTTGACACAATGTACAAGGTGCAGCGAGAGCCAGGCTTCCGAAAGACCCAATTTCCACACCCCTCAATGGTGGTGGAATCAGCCATGAAGCAGAAAAGCCCAAGATCCCACTCCTCGGTCCCGCCGGGCCGAGAATCAAGAGCCCTTGATGCCCTGGGCCGCAAGGCCTATTTAGATTCCATGCTCTCTTGTTGTATCCAGGCATACCAATTATATATTGGTATGTTCCTCCGCAACTTGGCAAAAGAACTTGGAGGTTTCTCCGCAGGCCTTGAGAGTGAGCCCCTCGACAGGTTCCACACCCTGTTGAAATCCAGTGGTGGATTGCTCCAAGTTTTCCCTACCTCGAGCCTCCTATGATGGCTTCGTGACATTGGCATCGGAGCCCGCCGCCTGGCCTGACTCCAATCTTCGGATTTGGAGCAGTGGGTGCAGGAGAAGCTCCTGGACGTGCCCTGCCTCGACAAACAACTTTTTGGTAAGCTGATGGAGGAGAATGCTGCGGAGATCAAGGCGGAATATGTCACTAGGACCTGTCTCTCCCACAAGACGTCTATGCTGCCTTGGAAGAAGCAGCCTACCAAGAAGCCCTTCTTCCCCAGTATAGGCCTCCAGTACCGTGGCTACCTGCCGTACCCGGCTACCCCCACGCCGACCACTCCCGCGCAGGAGAAGCCCGGCCAGGGTCACCGTAAACCAAAGAGTCCGAAGGCCCAGACCTCAGCTTCCCCATAACCCCCTCAGGGGTTTTGATGCCAGTGGCATAGTCCCTCGCCTTCTGGTGATACAGCAGCCAGTGGGGGGACGCCTGTCCTGCTTCTCCCTGTCGTGGGTGCTTATCACCTCGGACACCTGGGTCCTCCAGGTCATCCGGGAGAGCTATCTCCTCCACTTCGACAGGCTTCCACCCCCTTTTTTCCCAGCGGAGCCTCCTCGACTCCTTGCACACCAGCTTTTGCTGCAGCGGGAATATACACTCCCTCTTTGCCCAATGGGCAGTTGAGAAGGTCCCTCCCCACCTTCGAGTTCGGGGCTTTTATTCCCGGTATTTCCTCATTCTGAAAAAAAGGCCCATCCTTGATCTCCGCAGGCTAAACAAGTTCCTGGTGCGGGAGAAATTCAAAATGTTGTCTCTTGGCTTGCTGCTGCCCTTCCTCCGGCAGGGCGACTGGCTATGCCCCATTGGATCTAAAGGACGCTTACGCCCATATCTTGAGCCTGTGTTTCAGGGTGCAGGGAGAGCACTTCCAGTACAGGGTGCTCCCCTTCGGCCTTGCATCCACCCCACGGGTCTTCACAAAGTGCCTCGTCGTGACTGCTGCTCACCTTCGGCGCCGGGGCATGCCGATGTTTCCCTACCTCGAAGACTGGCTCGTTATGGGCTCCTCTGTCGAGGAGGCCCAGCAAACAATGTCACACAATGTCCTCCTCTTGGAGAGCTTGGGGTTCTTGGTCAACTGCCCAAAGTCTCACCTCGAGCCGGCACAGGCTCTTGAGTTCATCGGGGCGCGAGAGCCTTCTTGCCGGTGGATCGCTCCACCCGCCTCCGGGCTCTAGCGGCTCACGTCCAAAGCGCCCACCGGGTCACCGCTCGGTCCATATGTCTCTTGGGCCACATGGCCTTGACCGTGCATGTGGCTCCCTCACTCCTACCTGCACATGCGGACGACCCAGTGGTGTCTCAGCTCCCAATGGAGTCAATCCCTCTGACACCTCAGGGACCCCGTCAGGGTTGTTCCCGACCTTCGTTTGTCCCTGAACTGGTGGCAAAACCCCTGCAACCTTCTGCGGGGATCGCCCTTCCAGGCCCCACAGCACGATGTGGTACTGACCACAGATGCTTCCCTGTAAGGATGGGGAGACCATTGTGGGTCTCTCTGCACGCAGTGACAGTGGTCACCTGTGGAGGCTCAGCAGCAGATAAACCTGCTTGAGCTCTGGGTCATCCGGTTGGACTCTGAGGGCTTTCGAGAATGTCCTCAGCGGGAAGTGAGTCTGGTGCGACAACCGGGTAGCGATGTTCTACATCAACAAAGAGGGGGCACGGGGTCGCACTCGCTCTGCAGGGAAGCACTCCTCATCTGCTCTTTCGCCGCCTGACGGAGGATATTCCTCAAGGCGACGTACCTCCCGGGGCAGGAGAATGGCCTGGCGGACAGGCTCAGCAGAATCTTTAGTCCCCACGAGTGGTGCTGGCTGTTTCTACGCTGGGGTACTCCAGCAATGGACCTCTTCGCCAGCCCCCAGCTCTGTCGCTTCTGTGGCCCAGCCGGGCAGGGAGGGTCCCGATACATGTCTCCTATATGCATTCCCTCCTTTCCCCCTCATTGCAAGGACTCTGTTCAGGGTTCAACGGGATGGGGCATCGCTGATTCTCGTGGCCCCCTCGTGGCTTCGGTAGCCTTGGTTCCCACTCCTGCTCCGGCTGCTGTCGGAGCCTCTGATTCCCCTGGACTCTGCCAGGGACTTGCTGACACATGAGGAGGGTCGGGTACTACACCTGAACCTACCCTCCCTATCCCTCACGGCCTGGCGGCTGAACGGGACTCTCTAGTCTCTCTGGCCCTTCCGGAGGAGGTCTTAGGAAATCCTCCTTGCCTTGAGGAAGGACTCCACTAGGCAAGCTTATGCCTTTAATTGGAAACGCTTCTCCGTCTGGTGCTCGCAGCACCAGATCAACATCCTTCTCTTGCCCGGTTCGGTGGGTTCTCCAGTACCTCCTCCACCTCTCGAGGGAAGGGCTGAAGTCAAACTCTGTTGGGAAAGCCTCTCAGGGTAACCACTAGTCTCCCGCTTCATGCAGGGCCTTGTATTATCCAAGCAGCCCATCCATCCCCCTCCGGCAGAATGGGACTTGAACATGGTGCTCACGCAGCTCACTCATCCACCCTTTGAGCCGATGACGACATGTTCACTCTGGCACTTGTCCTGGAAGGTGGCCTTCCTGGTGGCACTGACCTCGGCTCGCTGAGTCAGTGAGCTTCAGGCACTCATGGCTGGCGCCCCTTACACCAGGTTTTATTGGAACAGGGTGGTGCTCTGGATGCATCCTAAGTTCTTACCCAAGGTTGTGTCAGCCTTCCATATCAACCAAGGGATAGTGCTCCAGGCACCTTCCCGAGGCCCCATGCCGATCAGGCGTCGGCAACTCACCACACCCTCGACTGCAAACGGGCCCTCGCCTTCTACTTGCAGCGTAACCAGATTCATTGCAAGTCTGACTGGCTCTTTGTGACCTACAATCCCAATAGGCAGGGGCAAGCAGTCACCAAGCACACCCTCTGGGTGGAGGACCTCATTGCATTCGCCCATGCGAAGGCGGGTGTCCGTCTGGATCGTTGAGTCACTGCACATGGGGTCCGAGCCAAATCGGCCTCGGTGGCCTCGCTGCGCTCCGTACCCATGATGGACATCTGCCAGGCAGCAACCTGGTCTTCTAAGAATACCTTCGCTGCCCACTACTGCCTGGAGAGGGAGTCTTGCTGGGACAGTGCCTTCGGCCAGGCTGTACTCTGTAATCTGTTCGGGATATAAGTAACTCCTGCCGTCCGACCCTTCTTCATGGCTACTGAGGGCTTCGCCCCAAGGACTCAGGCTCCTTTGGACTTTGGCTTCTGCTTATGGCCTTGCGGAGGCGTTTTTTGATTACAGGTTCGGTAGCCTGTAGCTAGGAGTCCCATAAGCGAGGACTGACTTCCTGCTTGTTCCTGGAGAAAGTGTAGTTACTCACCTGTAACAGGTGTTCTTCAAGGACAGCAGGAATCAGTCCTCGCTACCCTCCCGCCTCCCCTGGTGAGTTGCTAGATTTTTGTCCTTCCCTTGCCATCTGCTTGTTAGGGCTTAAGCTAAGGGACCTGACTGAGCAAGATGGCACCCTTGGGCGGGAAGAGGACCACGCATGCGTGGTAGCAATCCCAAAGACTTTCTTTGAAAGCTGGGGAATTGCTCCGCGCGGGCTTCGTTGGTGCAGACGTCACCCATAAGTGAGACCGATTCCTGCTGTCCCTGGAGAAGACCTGTTATAGGTGAGTAACTACGCTTTACAGTAGTCCTAGTACTGAAATGACTGTGTGAAGCATCACTACTATCTGGGCTGCTGACTCAGGAAAGGGCTGTATAGCCCTAAAAAGACAAAGTGCAAAGAAGGAAGAATTGACTACATGTGCCAATTGCGGAGAAAAGATGGTAATCAAGAATGCCAAAGTACTTGAAGGTTACAGGGCTACCCTCAGTTTCCATGGCTGACTGGGGACACTGAAAACTAGAGACACTGATTGGGGGACACTGAAAACCAGAGTATTTAACCACTTGGTGGCACTTGCTAAACAATTCATTGTTGAGATATCAGGCACACGCTCATCCGTAGAATAGAGCAATAAAATATCATCAGCATATACAAAGGGAAGCACCCCAAGACTTTGTATAAGTGTGACTAGCGGACTAAGGAAAATATTAAACATAGGGTTGATCCCTGAAGGACCCCACACCATAATCACCTAGCAGCTGACAAAAAAACACAGGACTTGAACCTGGAATGAGCGTTTTTGTAGAAATTAATGAAACCAGGATAGTATTTAACAGGGTTTTTATACCGCTTTATCATTCTAGTCAAAGCGGTTTACATTGTAACTTAAACTTGGTAATGTACGAGTGGTTTCCATGTGATATCTTGAGCCATGGCCTCATTGAATTCAATGGGGCCATAGCTCGGATATTGCACAGACACTGCTACCGCTGAATATCGCATGGAAGCCGCTACCGCTGCTTTGTAAACATATTCCTAAGTGTGAGTTCCACTAATAGACTGAAGATCCAGTGAATCAGGGAGTGAAAACTCTGGATGGGTTGGAAGTGTTCTATGAATCAGGTCTATCTTATCTATCTACAAAGAAAGTGGCCAAATCCTCAGCAGGAGGCCTGACCAAGGTATGGAGGCATTGACTGACCGGTGTTAGGGTCCTAAGTTGATTTGCCACCAAAAGGATCTGTCTTGCTGAGATCCTTGTCTATCTTGTTCAGAGGAGGCCATTTCCTTGTGCCTGTGCCTTCCCATTTACCCACGGTGTTCTCCCTTTCATGTAAACCAGGTAGTCTTCTGGAGGGTGCACCTCTGGTGCTTGGAGATAACAAATTCATTTTGTAAATTGGATCATTTTTTTGAGCTGTTTGCTGGTCTGTGCAGGATTACACGGCAGCCTGGTCTACAGTGGGGGGGGCGCTGTTTCTACTACTGATCATTTGTATAGCGTTGCAAGGTGTATACAGTGTTGTACAGACACATGTATGAAACAGTCCCTGCTCACATAAGAAACTAAGTGGATCAGGATCCAAAAGCGGCCTCAAGAGTTTTCAGCCTGGTTTTGAAAAGGGCCAGAGATAAGTCTGCTTAAGGAGGCCATTGTCTGTGTATCTGCTGTAGAACTGGCTGGTTCCGGAAGGTTTGTGTGTCCATTCTACCCATGCACAAGTGTGCAGTGGCAGCCAAGAAGGCAAATAGAATGCTGGGAATCATAAGGAAAGGAATGAATTAAAACAAAAGATATTATAATGCCTCTGTATCGTTCAATGGTGTGACTGCACCTTGAATATTGTGTGCCTTTCTGGCCGCTGTATCTTATAAAGGATATAGCAGAATTAGAAAAGGTGCAAAGAAGAGCCACCAAATGGTAAAGGATACCCCTATGAGGAGAGGCTTAAAAGGTTAGGGCTCTTCAGTCTGGAAAAGGGACGGCTGAGGGAACATATGATAGAGGTCTATAAATTTAATGAATGGAGTGGAATGGGTAACTTAGATTGTTTACACCATCAAAAAGTAGAAAGACTAGGATATGCAATGAAGCTACAATGTAACCAGTTTAAGACTATTAAGAACATATTTTTTTCACTCAACGTGTAATCAAACTCTGGAATTTGTTCCTGGAGGATGTAGTAAAAGCTGTAAGTGTAGCTGGGCTTAAAGAAGGTTTGGACAAGTTCCTGGAGGAAAGATCCATAAACCATTATTAAAGAAGTGCCTGGAAATCCACTGCTTGCCCCAATACAAGCATTGTGGAACCTGTGTGTCTTTTTGGGAAACTGCCAGGTACTTGTGACCTGGATTGGCCATTGTTGGAAACAGGATACTGGGCTTGATGGACCTTGGTCTGACCCAGTATGGCATTTCTTATGTTATGTTCTTATTTTTGTGGGCAGAGCATAACTCTGTAGCTTTCAAATGTTTGTTGGGTGGCAGCATGGGTATTACTTTCCACTTTTGTCAAGCATTTCTGCTTGGATGTCCACGTTCACAAGGACGCAGCCTATGGCTCCAAGGTTTTGCGAGTGCTGTCTTCCCATCCAGTGAAGGTATAGTTTTGGTACATCCCACTTATTTGGACTGGTCTAGCAAGTTGATATGGTAGGTGACATTTTACTAACCAGATGATGTCCTTGTCTTCAGTCCTGCTAGACCAGTCTAGAACTCGCCACTGGAACTGTTTTGTCTTTAATGTTGCGGTGGTGCTTTTTGGTCAGCTATGATTTACATGAATGGCTCGACAGGTCCATATCCTACTGGCAACTTTCTGTTCTCTCTCTCACGTACATAGCTTCTCTACTGTTTGATTAATCATTGTTGGCCTCGTTGAGGTTTGCCATCTTTTCCCATATGCTTTGGGGCATATACTGAGTTGCCCTCTAGTGGCTCAGGCTGATAGAGGCATTGGAGTGATTGTCGATGAAACCTGGGAATTTCATTGGTTCTCTGTCTTCACCACTCTGCTGATAGGGGAACACAACCCACTTGTCTGGCCTGGTCTAGCCAGGACTCAAAGAGAGAATATTATCTGTTAAGTAAAATGCCACCTTAACCTTGCAGGTAGCACGTGCAGGTCGTTTTGGCACCAAGGGCCTGGCTATCACCTTCGTGTCAGATGAGAATGATGCCAAGATATTGAATGATGTACAAGATCGATTTGAAGTGAACATCAGCGAGCTTCCGGATGAGATTGATATCTCCTCATATAGTGAGTCTAACCTAACCTCCTTCCCTTCCACCCACACACGCTTCTTCTCTCACACAAAGACTTGTGAAAACATCTTACGAGAGGCAACTAAAGGGGGTGAGAAGTACCACCAACGGTCCTTTATTAAAACGCCAACATGTCTGTGTTTCGGCAGAGCCTTTGTCAGGGGGAACCTCAAAGAGAACAATTGCGCAATTAAAAAATTGTATAACATATATATGAGGTATAAGTATAAACAATAAAAACATAAACTCGTGTTTAAGACTTAAAAAATATACATATCACAACTTAATACTTTGACAATAAAAAAGAAAAACTAATTGGATATCATAAAACAAAACAAAATTATGAAAAGATAAGAGCCAAAAGTTGCTAGGAAGTCATTTTCTATATGAATGATAAATATGCAATACCGAACAGGCATCAGGTTTAGTTACATAGTGGTAAGATTATCTCGCAACCAATTGTGATGAAGGATAAAATACAAATCATGTATTGCACAATACTCCCAAAAATAAGATGGTAACACCCCGAGTGCTGAGGAAGGGGAGGATAAAAGAACCACAGAGAACTTACTTATGAATTACAGGGCAATAGATTCATTGGCAATCTTTGACAATAAAAGCATAAGCACTACTCCTATATATTACAAAACAAAAAAACATAAGGACAAGGTAATCAAACCCTTAAATAAGTTCATAGGGAACTAAGTCCAAAATAGATGGATAAAAAGGTACTTCTAATCGCATGTGAATAAAAATTGGGTGCATCTGAGGAAACCACCACTTGTACTATAAAAGTGTAATTATAGAAACATAGAAACCTGATGACAGAAAAAGACCACAAGGCCCATCTAGTCTGTCCTTCCATAACAACAACTACAACAGTCCACTTTCTACCTTTAGAGATCCTCTGTGTTGGTCCCATGCTTTTTTTGAATTCAGTTCCTGTCCTCATCTCTACCACCTCCACTGGGAGACTATTCCACGGATCCACTACTCTTTCTGTAAAGAAATATTTCCGCATATCACTCCTGAATCTATCTCCCTTCACCCTCATCCCATGTCCCCTCGTAGCAGAACTTGCTTTCAATTGAAAGAGGCTCTCTCCCTGAACATTTATGCCACGGAGGTATTTAAACATCTCAATCATATCACCTCTATCCCGCCTTTCCTCTAAGGTGTACATATTAAGATCCTTAAGTCTGTCCTCATATGCTTTATAATGAAGCCCATTAATCATTTTAGTAGCAACCCTCTGCACCGACTCCATCCTGTTCACATCCTTTTGAAGGTGCGGTCTCCAGAATTGCACACCATACTCCAAATGAGGTCGCACCAAAGACTTATACAGAGGCATTATCACCTCCTTTTTTTCTGCTAGCCATTCCTCTCCGTATGCACCCAAGCATCCTTCTAGCTTTTGCCGTCGCCTTTTCTACCTGTTTAGCTACTTTAAGATCATCAGACACAACCACGCCTAGGTCCCGCTCTTCTTTAGTGGACAAAAGTACTTCACCTCCTATACTGTATTGCTCCCTTGGATTGCTGCAGCCCAAATGCATGACCTTACATTTTTTAACATTAAATCCCAGCTGCCAAATTCTAGACCATTCTTCAAGCTTAGCTAGATCCCTCCTCATGTTATCTACACCTTCCTGGGTGTCTACTCTATTACAGATTTTGGTATCATCCGCAAAGAGGCAAACCTTACCCGACAGCCCTTCCGCTATATCACTAACAAAGATGTTAAAAAGAATCGGACCGAGGACAGATCCCTGGGGCACACCACTGGTAACATCCTTCTCCTCAGAGTGAGCTCCATTTACTTGTACTCTTTGTCGCCTCCCACCCAACCAATTTCTAACCCAAGCAGTAACTTTAGGGTCCATCCCTAGGGTGCTCAGTTTGTTTATAAGTCGCCTGTGAGGAACAGTGTCAAAGGCTTTACTGAAATCTAAATACACCACATCTAGAGCTCTCCCTCGGTCCAACTCCCTGGTCACCCAGTCAAAGAAATCGATCAGATTTGTCTGACAAGACCTGCCTCTGGTGAATCCATGCTGCCTCGGATCCTGTAATCCGCCGGACTCCAGAAACCTCTCTATTTTCTCTTTCAGCAGCGTTTCCAATAATTTACTCACCACCGAAGTTAAACTAACCGGCCTGTAGTTTTCAACCACATCCTTACTTCCGCTTTTATGTAAAGGCACCACATGAGCCTCTCTCCAGTCCTTTGGCACCACTCCTGACTCCAACGAGGCATTGAAAAGGTCAGTCAGTGGAGTTGCTAGAACGTCCCCAAGTTCCCTCAGTATTCTAGGGTGTATCCCATCCGGTCCCATCGCTTTGTCTACTTTAAGTTGAGCTAGTTTCTCACGAACACAGTCTTCTGAAAATTGTTCAAGATGTCCCTCGCTTCTGTTCTTATTTGTGGGTGTTTTCTGAGGTCCTGCTCCTGGTTCTTCATCTGTGAACACAGAACAAAAATATTTGTTAAGCAATTCCGCTTTATCCTTATCAGCTTCTACATATTCCCCCCCTGCACCCTTGAGTCTGACAATACCACTCTTGCCCTTCCTCTTCTCACTAATATATCTGAAAAATGTCTTATCCCCCCATTTTATTGCATTGGCTATTTCCTCCTCCTTTTGAATCTTTGCCTTCTTGACTACTTTGCTAGCTTCTCTAAGTTTTTCCAAATACAGATGCCTGTCTTCCTCTCTCTGTGATCTCTTGTATTTCATGAAGGCCTCCCTCTTTTTCTTCACTTTTTCAGCTACTTCCTTCGAAAACCATAGCGGTCTCCTGTTCCTTTTGCCTTTATTTACCATTTTAACAAAAAGGTTGGTTGCCTTTAAAATACCCCCTTTCAGTTTTGCCCACTGTTTTTTCTACATCCCCCAGCTGTTCCCATCCCACTAACGACTCCCTGAGGTATTGGCCCATCTTCGCAAAGTTAGTCTTCCTAAAGTCTAAGATCTTCACCTTGGAATGGATTCTAACAGCCCTAGTCCTAATACTGAACCATACCATCTGGTGGTCACTGGATGCAAAATGATCTCCCACTACAACATCAGAAACACTCTCACCATTGGTAAGCACCAAGTCCAGTATGGCCCCTTCACGTGTGGGGTCTGTTACCAATTGCCTGAATAGTTCTCCCTGTAGAGAATCCAGGATCTCCTTACTTCTAGATGATACTGCAGCAGGAATGTGCCAATCAACATCTGGCATATTGAAATCTCCTAGCAGTAGCACTTCCTCTTTCCTAGCAATGCTGCGTATGTCTTCAATTAACTCTCTGTCCACCTCTTCCTCTTGTGAGGGAGGTCTGTATATCACACCAATGCAAATAGATTTCTCTTTCCCTCTTTCTAGTTTAACCCACAATGCCTCTTCTCTCCCTTTTAAGCTCTGTAATTCCAAAGCTTTAATAGTAGTTTTTACATATAGTGCCACTCCTCCTCCCCTTCTTCCTACCCTGTCCTTTCTGAATAAAGTATAGCCAGGTATAGTTACATCCCAGTCATGGTTTTCTGTGAACCATGTTTCTGTAACTGCCACTAAATCCAAGTCAGCCACTCCCACCAAAGCTTCAACTTCAGGGATCTTATTTCCCATGCTACGGGCATTAATACACACTGCTTTCCATGTGTTACCCCTGTTACCCATTTCCATAAAGGTATTTAATGTATCACCTACCTGGGGGCTTTCACTTACCTGGGGCTTTCTTCACCCATCCCCAACGAATCTAGTTTAAAGCCCTCTTCAGTAGATTAGCCAGTCTACTACCAAAGATGCGTTGACCTTTCTTGGACAGATGGATGCCATCTCTGCTCTGCAACCCTTGGAACAGCATCCCATGGTCTAGGAAACCAAAACGCTCTTGAAGACACCATCCACGCATCCATGCATTCATCTCCAGGATGCGAGCCTCTCTGCCTTGGGAGGGTAATGCAACAAAATTTGAGACAAGACAAACTGAGATAATCAAAGCCATCATTGCACAGACAGCAGTCAATTAAATGGTTGTAAAACTATCATTCTCCTGGATCAGGTAGGGTGATGCTGCCGACGGAGCCTGCACAGTAGCTTCTCAGCTTTCAAAGAAAGCCTTTGGGAGATGCACCATGTATGCATCCTCCCCTAAGGGTGCCATCTTGCCTCAATCTCATTTTTTCCGCAGAGCCCACCGGACATGTCTGTTTGTTTTCCCTGGAAAAAGTTTGGGGTTTTTTTTCTCTTGAATTTTTCTTTCTCCAGTTGGGTGTCAGTTCTCTTTCCTGCCCTCCAACTCACTTGCCCTAGGCAGCGTGTCTCTAGTCTGCTTGTTTCTCTATTTTCTTCAAGAGCTTCTCGACCAGCTTCACGCTCTTATTCCCTGGCTGGGTCTGAGGTTTTTGACACAGGAGACAGTTTTCTCCACCATGTCCTCGGCCAGTGGCTTTAAGAATTATGACTGATGCACCCACATCCACATGACTGCTGCCTCCGATGCTTCGGGCTGGACCCATGACCCTTGGACTATGGTCTCTGCAAGATGACCTCTAAGACCATCAAGAGAAACAGCAGCAGGAGTCCTCCTTCCACAAGACGGACTCTGCCGGAGTCCCTGGTGACACTGCGGAAACCCTCAGACGTGCCTGGGAAAGTGGGCAAGTCCCATGTTCCTGGGCCTGCAGTTCCTGTCATGAGTCCAAGGGAAAGGAGCAGGAGTAGCCAACCAAAATATCCTGACGGGAATAGTCTGCATCTGGTGACCGGCCTCGGACCCCCGAGGCCATCCTAGTTGAAGGCTCCCCCCTCGATGGAGCCATTGGTGGGTCGGCGTCCCTCTGTGCCTGCAGCAAAGGCTGTGGAGCTATCTGACCTCGAGACCAGGATGGCAGTCTTGGAGTGCAGTTTGTCTGCCTTCATGGCCTAGCAGTGGGCTCTGATGCTCGGCTCTGCTGGGTTATCACGCCCAACTACAAGGCCTTTGACATCAAGGAATTCCTAGGATGTCGAGCTGATCCTTGAGCGCCATCAGCCTCGAGATGTCCCTCGATGAGTGACCACGGCGCTGACTGCAGGGCCGCCAGGGACTGTTGGGCTTGGGGCTTGACACCAGATTCTGTACTGCCCCATACACTTCCACAGACTACAAGTCTGATTCGGAGACTGAGAACGATGAGTCCCCAGATACCTGTCATCACCAGAATGTGCCCTCTGACCAGGCTCCCACTGAGACCCGGCATCTGTCCCCTGCACAAGGACACAGCTTTCCTTGACTTCATGTGGGAAATGGCCAAGGCACTGGTTTTGAGACAGTCTGAGGAGAACCCTCAGTCCAAGGAACTCAAGATCCTCCAGTATGAGGCCCCTCCGAAAGGCACTCAGGGGCCCATTCCCCTGATCCTAGAACGGCTGCTCCTTCACATGTAGGAGACCCCTGCATCGGTGCCCATAGTGAGCAGACAGCTGGACTTGAAATTCTGGTTCCTCCAGAGCCCTGGCTTCCAAAAAGCACAGCTTCCATACAACACCGTGGTGGTGGTGGTGGAGTCGGCCATGCGTTGCCTTAAAGGCCAGAAGATGCACTCCTTAGTGCCCCTGGGTAGGAAGGCCCACGCCTTGGATGCTCTGGGCATGTGTTGTCAGGTTTCGATGCTTATTAGCAGGATCCAGGCATTCTAGCTGTACATGGCATATACTGAGGGACCTGGCAAAGGAACTCTCCAAGGAACCTCCCTGGCCTCGGGTGTCAGTGTGTGTTTCAAGTTTGACTCAGGCAGCCTATGACGGCTTTGAGTTGGTGACTAGAGTAGCTGTAGCAGGCATCAGTGCCAGACGCCAGGCTCAACTACAGTCCTCAGACCTGGAGCAATGAGTTCAGGACAAGTTGGTCGATGTCCCCTGCCAGGGAGAAAATCTCTTCGGCAAGCCCATGACGAATAAGGCTGCTGAGTTGGAAGTCAGTTCCTGACAAGGACCAGGCTCTCCAAGAAGACTGCTCACCCTTCTTGATGAAAGACTGGGGTAAAAAGTCCTTCTACCCCAAGAAGAGGAAGGCTTATGGAAACTACCCTCGGTACCAGTCTAAGGCCCCTAAATCCCAGGCCCAGCCTGGCGGGTTTTTTTTTTTTTTTTTACTCCTTGAGCATAGCCTCGTTTCCCCCTATGAGGCCCAGCCCAGCAGCACATGGGGGGGGAGGGGTGTCTGGTTTTCTACACCCACCGGTGGCCATCCATCTCCACTGACTCCTGGGCACTGCACCTGATGAGGGAGGGTTACCTCCTCCAACTGGCACAGGTGCCACCTTAGTTCTTTCTGGGAGAGCCCCCCAGAACTCCCCTCCACCATATCTTACTACTGCAAGAGCTTGCAGGCCTTCTTGAGGACAAGGCGGTGGAACCGGTGCCTGCACACCTCAAGCACAAGAGGTTCTACTCCTGGTACTTCCTCGTACCCTAGAGGACCGGAAGCTTCCAGCTCATTCTGGTCATGCAGGATCTAAACAGGTTCCTGGTGAAGGAGAAGTTCAAAATGCTCTTCATTGGAACACTGCTGCATACTCCTTGGACCTTAAGGATGTGTACACAAGTAACCATAGGAAATACCTCTGGTTGTGGTGGGAGGTGGCCACTACCGATGCTACCCTTTAGGCTTGCCTCTGCACAGAGCGTGTTCACCATGTACCTGACGATAGTCGCAGCATACCTTCGCCTCCAGGGAACCTTCATCTTCCCATACCTAGATGACTGGCTCATAAGAACCCATACTGCCGCAGAGGTGCAAGTACGCACTGTTGTGTATTTCTTCATCCTGCATCACTGTGGGTTCGTAATAAACCACCCAAAGTCCCATCTCCTCTCAACACAGTGTCTTGAGTTTATAGGGGTAAGGCTGGATACCGTTCAGGTCAAGGCCTTTCTCCCTTGGGACAGGGTTGATCACTGCAGGGAACTGGCCACAGTTGTGCAGCACTGACATTCTGTGCCCTCACACCACCTTCACCTGTTGGGTCACACATAGCATCCATAGTTCATGTCACCCTGGACGCCTGCCTTCAGTGGGTCCTCTGCTCCCAGTGGACCCAGACCACAGGCTGACTGCAGGGCAGGGTAGTGGTGACCCGTCAATTGGCTGACACTCTCGCCTGGTGGCAAACGTCCTGGCTGGGATGCCCTTCCAGGACCCTGCCCCCCAGAGGGTCCTAGCTTTGGACACCTCCCTGTTAGGCTGGGAAGCCCACTGCCAATGGCCTCTGCACTCAGGGCAGTTGGTCGCATTCGGACAGTCTGCAGCATATCATCCTCTTGGAGCTTTGGGCCAAACCTCTGGGTCCTCTGAGCCTTCCATCACCACCTGCAAAACCAATCATTGCTGGTCCAGACGGACAATCATGTGGCAATGTTGTGTGTCAACAAGCATGGGGGCATGGGGTCTTACACTCTCTGCCAAGAGGCAGTAGCTCTCTGCACATATGCAAACTGCCACGGGATGCTCCTGTGGGCGGTGTATCTGGCGGACAGGCTAAGCAGGGTCTTCCAGCCTCATGAGTGGCAGTTAGACTGCAGAGTGGCTTATCGATTCTTCCAACTCAGGGTGACTCCACAGATGGACCTTCTTACCAGTCTGGCCAATGACCAGTTGCCACGCTTCTGCTTCATAAAACTAAGATCCTGACAACGAAAGACCCCTTAATCTAAATTTCTTTTTGTCGGAGATAGTCGTCAAAGTGAGCAGGGAAACTACCGCACACCATCCGCGACTGCTCCCTTCAGGCAATCACACCCTTCACAGGTAGCAGTGGATGCATTCCTCATCCCGTGGACAAGAGGGCCTTCTCTATGCCTTCTTGCCCATGCCGCTGATTGCCAAGACCTTGTTCAAGGTTGAAGATGACGGGACATCGCTGATACTAGTAGCCCCCTCGTGGTCCAGGCAACCATGGTTCCCACTGCTCCTTTGCTTTTCCTCAGTGCCCCTGATCCCCATGAGGGCTCCCTCCTACACCCCAACTTGGGGTATCTGACGTTAATGGCCTGGCTGCTGAAAGGATAGCCTTGGCCCCTTTCAACCTTTCAGGGAAGGTAGAAAATGTCCTCCTGGCCCTCCCGTAGGACATCCACAAGACGGGCTTATGCCTTCAAATAGCACAGATTCTCAATGTGGTGTGCGGAGCAACTGGTCAACCTATTCTCGTGCTCTGTGCAGCTTGTGCTGCAATATTTGCTTCATCTGTCTCAGGCAGGACTTGAAGTCCAACTCTCAGGGTCCACCTGAATGCACTTGCAGTGTACTACCACCTTATTGAGGCAAGTCCCTCCATCTAACTTCTCGTGACCTGCTTCCTGCAGGGTCTCTTGCTGTCCAAATCTCCTGTTCGCCTGCCGGTGGTGGGGTGGGATCTCAGTGTGGTGCTGTCGCAACTCACTGGCCCACTATTTCAACCCCTGGCTACTTGCCACCTACAGTACCTTTCCTGGAAGGTCATGTTCTTGGTGGCATTCCTGTCAGCTCTTGGGGTCAGTCAGCTCCAGGTGTTGGTGGCTGATCCACCCTATACGAGATTCTACATGAACAGGGTTGTGCTGCTCATGCACCCTAAGGTGGTGTCCCCTTTCCACTTCATTCAAAAGGTGGTGCTTCCCACCTTTATACCGTGGCTTCATGCCAGCAGGGTGGAGACCATCCTCCTTCATACTCTAGACTGTAAGAGAGCCCTGTCTTTCCATCTCCAACATATCAGGGCCACTGCAAAGCCTCCCAACTTTTCATTTTCTATGACCCCAGTTGGCTGGGGGCAGTGGTGGCCAAGTGTACTCTGCCAACCTGGGTGGGGCACTGCATTGCCCTCACCTGCAAGTAGGCTGGGCTCTCACTGGAGCACTGGATCATGGCACATAGCATCAGGGCCATGGCAGCCTCTGTGGCATTCCATTCTCTTGTCAGATATCAGCCGGGCCACCATCTGGTCATCAGTTCATACCTTTGCAGCTCATTATTGCCTGAAGAGGGAGTTCTGTAGGGACGGTGCCTTTGGCCAGGTGGTACTCCATCATCTATTCAGGATGTAGGCAAGTCCAGCCCTTATGTGTTCAGGCTACCGCAGTGCTGTTTTCTCGCTGGACACTTGGGCTGCTCGGGAGTTTGTCTTCTCAAGGGCTCATTGCTACTGCTCACGGCTCACCTTTTCCTGGTTCCCCGTGGCTTTTAACAGGTATTCGGTAGCCTGTAGCTAGCGAGTCCCATATGTGATTTCCTGCTTGTTCCTGTAGAAGTTGTAGTTACTCACCTGTATGTAACAGGTGTTTTCTGGGGACAGCAGGTATCGATCCTCACAACCCTCCCTCATCCCCGTGGAGTTGCTTTTTGTGTCATTTTTTTTTCTTTGAGCTATATCATCCTACTGGGGCAAGATGGCACCCTTAGGCAAGAAAGTGACCATGCATGTGTGGTGCATCTTCCAAAGGCTTTCTTTGAAATCTGGGGAGATGCTTCTGTACAGGCTCCGTCGGCGCCGATGTCACCCATATGTGAGGATTGATTCCTGCTCTCCTCAGAGAACACCTGTTACAGGTGAGAAACTATGCTTTCTTTACACCAATTATAGTTTTAAAAGGGTGGAGGGGGAGGGAAGGGGATGCAATCGATCCTGCATGACAATAGATTAATGGTAATATGCCCAAAGGCAAGAAACCGGGGACTGAAGGGTGCAAAACTTCATTTATTTTGGTGCGTTTTTTTAGTGGTGATGTTTCATAAATATATAATTATATTTATGAAAGATTATTATGTCTTTCTGGATCTGTGTAGATGGCAATTTTTTTTTTTGTTCTTGTTGCGGGACACTTCTGGGAACATTCATTTGCAATTGCCAGGTTACGTCCATACCAAAGAACAATCCTTTTATGAATACGGAGATGAAAGAGACACATGGAAATGCAAACTGTTCCAATGATATACCTGTGTGGCAGCAGGCACATAATCATAAAATATGGCGCTCTTGGAATCATAGCTACAATGTTGAAAATACATATTGTGCAATTCAAGTCTACCTGTGCTACTATTTCAGAAGTGAAGTAAGTGTCCCAAACTGACCAGCGATCAATGATAAACTTGCGTTTAAAAATTATGTCAGCCGGTTGGGTCTTCAAAACCATTTAAGACATCTACATTGTTAGTGTGTTTTTTAATCTTTATACATTTTTATAAATTGATAAAAAACAGAGGGGATCTTGCCTGAACAGCATGCAAAGAATCGAGCGGGCCGAAGTAGCACATTAACGAGTTTGCAGGCCGATCTCGGTGCCAAAATGGCTTAAAGTAGAAGAGAGCAGCAGAGAGGCTTTTTTTTTTCTTTTAAAAGATGAGTGCAACAAGTCTCTCTTAATCGTTCCAAATGAGTGATTTAATAACAATATACAAATATTATAAACTATATGAAGGGTCCATCAAAGTGGTTAAGAGTCTTAACGCAAATATAAAAAGGTTATAAAGCCAAATTTGAGGGGCATTAAGACCATAATAATAAGATTGCAAGATAAAAGAAATTGTGGGATTAAAAACGATGCACATAATAAAAGTAAGTCACTTTTTTTTTTTTTTTTTTTGAGTGATTCCTTTTCGTCCCTCTATCCAGTCCCGGAACCATAGAGTTTAGAATCTCCTCCAGTAGCCTTGGAGACTGAATGACATCACAGCTCTTCTCTCTCTGGTATAAATAGGCAAGGACCGCCCCTTTCCACCAGTACTTCAGTCTCCAAGCAGCTGAGGAGATTCTGGGCCTAGGGATAGGCCCAGCACAAATAGGCAGAGCTAGGAATTTTTTCTTTGTTTTCCTTTTCTAATTCTTGATGCCTTTTGTTTGGTTGCCTTTCTAAAATAAATAGCCACTTTTTTCTTCCCTCTGGCTCCAGTCCTGCTTCCTCCTTTCTCCCTCAATTTTCCCTCTTGTGGGGGGGGGCCTGCCCCTTGGTGAGAAGGAGCAGCTTTACAGAGCAGGCGAAGTAGCCTCCCTGCTCCCGAACCCGCAAGCAAGGGTGAGGAGCAGGTGGAAGGCTTAGACCCAGCCATCTCTAAGGGACAGTGAGATTGGTGGTGGGAGCACCATCGGAGCCGAAGCCACAAGCAGGCTGAGCTCCGGCGCGTGTCTGCCTCATTGCAGCACCTCAGGTTGAAGCAGGGAACTGTAAGTAGGTCTCACCGACTCTAACGGCGTTTTTCCTTTCTTTTTGAATTTTCTTTTACTTGTTTCTTGGAGGGGAGTTGAGAGGGAAGTCCTTGCCTCAGCGGGGGATCTCATAAAGGAGTTCTTTGCCCTCCGGACACTTTTTTGCTGCGCAGGAAAAGTCCCGGTGGCCATTTTGAAAACCATGTTTTTTTATAGTGGTTTTTTGGAAGCGTTTTAAGCCTCGTTTGCTGCAGACCTGCTATAGGCTCATCAGGCGCTTACAGAGCATTGGCCTGTTGGGGGGGGGGGAAGAGAAGTTCAAAGGGAAACGAGCTATGCTGTACTTTCCCTTATTGAAATATTGAGCAGGTGTATCTAGGCTGTTTTTTGCATGGCTCCAACCCGGAGAGAGCCCTTCCTTCCGGGGCTGGCGGTCAGGGGGAGCGGGAGTTCCCAGGGTGGTTTAGAGCAGTTCTTTGAAGCGGCTGCTATACCTGCAATTCCACGCTGTCTAGTGTGCGGCAGGAGGAAAAGTTCAGTGCTGGAATCAGGAGTCTGTGTCCCTTGCTCCCTAGAGGCGCAGCATATGGATGGAGAGCCAGGACAGCCCCTAACAGGCCGGAAGGCTATTCGTACAGGCGCTGAGGCACTGTTATCTCCGTCGCTAGATCCTGAGGAGCCAGTGCCGGGGCCCTCCTTGGGCGGCGGCTCCGCCAGGTCACAGGAGCAGGGACGGGTGGGGGAGGCGACCGGGATTCCGCCGAACTTCGTTGTCTTGCGGCAGCAGGTTTTTGCCTTCCTTCAGCCCGCGATGTCGGCTCTTCCTCACAGACCCCAGAGTCAGAAGCGCTCGGCCTCTGGTTGGTTAGGGGAACTGTGCTCCGGTGGCTAAAAGGTGTAGGGCCACTTTGGAGGGTCCCGCGCCTTACCTCGCTGATGACCTGAGCGAGGGGAACGCCAAAGAGGGAATAGTTCTCGGAAGATGAGCTGGAAGACTGAGAGTTGCCTGACTCGCAGCAGCAGTGCTGGGTAGTCAGAGTCTTTCGGTGTGAAGGGCTTCCAGCCCTGGTTTCGGAGACGCTATAGACACTAAACCTGCCTTCCAGTGAGGAAGCAGCGGAAGAGACACTAGAAGATCTGCTGTTGCAGGCGGTGCGGACATCCCAGAGAGTGTTTCCCCTCCATAGGGTATTTCAGAATATGATACAGAAAGAATGGGATTTGCCAGAGGCGGCCCTGAAGGGGGCTAGAGCGTTGGCTCGCCTTTATCCGCTCACGAACCGCGATAGGGAGCTGTTTCGTTCTCCAAAGGTAGTTGCGGCGGTATCAGCGGTCACTCAGAAAACCACAATTCCCGTGGAGGGGGACTGCAGCGCTGAAGGATGTTCAGGACAGCAGGTTAGACACTGTTGACGCAGGTGTTCGATGTTTGTGCGCTGTCCATGCAGACCGGCTTCGGTAGCACGTGGCTGTTTGAGGTGGTCCCAGAGGTTGCAGGAGACCATCTGGACGGGCAGTTTGAAGATGCCACGCGACTGGAGTCGGGAACCGCATTCTTTGCGGATTTTCATTCGGGTCTCCTCTGTGGCTTGGCTAAGGGGATAGTCTCCGTAGTAGCAGCTCGGAGGTATCTCTGGTTGAGAACCTGGTCGGCGGACAGTTCGTCTAAGGCTCGGCTTAGCAAGCTACCCTTTGGGGGTACGCTTTTATTTGGGGAGGATTTAGATAAGTTGGTCCAGGACCTCGGGAAGTTCCAGGGAGGACGTCTCCCAGAGGACAAGCCGCAGCAGGGCCGCAGTTCTGCGGTATTCAGGGAGGTCCTGAGAGACTTTCGTAGTTTTCGTTCTCCCTGTTATGGACAGTCCCAGCGAGGGAAGTTCCCGCTTAGGGGTCAGGGGTTTTGAGGATTATGGGGAGCAGGCCGGGGGTTCGCTCCTTTCCAGTCCTCTGCCACAAAACAGGCACAATGAGATAAGGCGGGCTCAGGAGAGGGTAGTTCCCAGGAGAGGTCGGTTGCGGGAGTTTTACCCTGCCTGGGTCCGAATTAAGTCAGATTACTAGGTCCTGGAGGTCATGCGAGAGGGCTACGTATTAGAACTCCATCGACCCGTCGTAGGTTCTTTTGTCCATTCTCCCTGCTCAGCCCTGGGCACAGGCAGGCGGTCCAGGACACGCTACAGTGGCTGCTGCAGCTTGAGGCGGTGCTGCCGGTGCCAGCAGAGCAGTGCGGTTCCGGTCGCTACTCCATCTATTTCGTAGTGCCAAAGAAGGAGGGCACATTTCGCCCGATCCTGGCTCTGACAAGGGTGACCCGTTGTCTCCGGATTACCCATTTTCGGATGGAGATCTTGCGTTCCTTGCTGGCAGCGGTCCGGACCGGGGAGTTCCTGACGTCATTAGATCTCACGGATGCTTACCTGCACATCCCGATTCGGCAAGAGCATCAGAAGTGGCTGAGATTTGCGGTACCCATGGGACATTTCCAATTTCAAGCGCTGCCCTTTGGGCTGGCAACGGCGCCTTGGACGTTTCCCAAGGTCATGGTGGTGGTGGCGGCGGCGCTCCGCAAAGAGAGAGTACTGGTGCACCCATATTTGGACGATTGGTTGATCCGAGCTAAGTCGAGAGAGGACAGCTTGGCAGCGACGGCTTGGGTGGTCCAGATGTTCGAAGACCTGGGCTGGGTAGTCAACTTTGCAAAGAGCAGGCTGGTACCATCGCAAACCCTGCAGTACCTTGCGGCGCGCTTCGAAACAAAGCGACAACTTGTCAGGCGTTTCTTTTCGAGTCCGGCTACAACAGCATGGCAGCACCTGCAGTTGTTGGGAACATTGGCAGCCACGATAGAAGTGGTTCCGTGGGCCCGAGCGCACGTGCGGCCGTTACAGGCGGCGCTTCTCCGTCATTCGTCGCATCAGTCGGATGTCCTATCGCAGAGGTTAGTTTGCCCTCAGAAGGTGCGTCATGAGCTGCGATGGTGGTTGAGAACAGAAGATGGCATGCCACTGGACCGCCGTCCTGGGGACTGCTCACGACAGATGCGAGCCTCCTGGATTGGGGGGGGGGCTCATTGCGAAGGCAGTTTGCCCAGGGTCGTTGGTCTCAGGAGGAGACGTCTCGGTCCATCAACAGGTTGGAGATGAGAGCGGTATTTATTTATTTATATTCTCTTATATACCGCACTATTCAGCATCAGCGCGGTTCACATAGAACAAAAATCTCAGTACAGTCAACATGCATGAGTTTACAGATAACAAGGGAAGGAACTTGGATAACAAGGGAAACTATTTACAATCTATTTACAGGGGTAATACTACTGCATAGGTACATGTTACTAGGAACAGTTGCTAAGAATATATTCAATAATTATGTTTCTGGCGCTACTGGAGTTTCTGGACACTCTCGGTCGGGAGGAGGTCCGAGTCTTGTCGGACAATGCGACAACAGTGGCCTACATCAATCGGCAGGGGGGCACAGGAAGTGCTGCACTGTAAGCCGAAGCGGGTCAGCTGTGGGTGTGGGCCGCACACAATCTCCAGGCTCTCGCGGCTCAACATATGGCCAGCGTAGACAATCTCGAAGTGGATTTCCTCCGTCGTTGCAGAGTAGACCCCGAGGAGTGGGTGCTACATCCGGGGGTGTTTGCTCTTCTGGTGAGGCGCTGGGGAGTTCCAGTAATGGCTGTCATGGCGAGCTTCGAGTCCGCGCAGGTAGCAAGGTTTTTCAGCAGGCGCTGGGAACGGATGTCGGAGGGGCTAGATGCCTTAGCGCGAAAGGTGGCCAAAGGGAGTTCTCCTTTGTTTTTTCCACCTTGGGCCCTCATGGGCAGGGTGGTGCAGCGCGTTGGGAGACATCGCGGTCGGGTGATTCTGATTGCGCCCGATTGGCCCTGAAGGCCGTGGTATGCAGATTTGGTATGGCTGTTAATGGACGATCCGTGGTAGTTACCGCAGCGGGAGGAGCTCCTACGGCAGGGTCTGTTGCGCATGCCCTAGGTGAGTCGGTTCTTGCTTACGGCTTGGCTCTTGAACGGGCTAGGATGACAGCTAAGGGTTGTTCGGCGGCGGTCATTTCTACCTTGCTAAAGGCACGCAGGCGTTCCACCTCGCTGGCGTATGTCCATGTCTGGAGGATCTTTGCAGCTTGGTGTGTGGAGCATAATATTCAGCCGTTGTGGGCTTCGTTTTCGCAGGTCCTTTCCTTTTTGCAGGATGGAGTGCGGAAGGGATTGGCGGCCAGTTCCTTGCGAGTGCAGTGGGCGGCGATTTCCTGTTATAGGGGGAAAGTGCTCGGCCGGCCGGTAGGATCTCACAGTGACATTAGGCTTTTTCTGAGAGCTGTCTTCTTCGTCCGTTGGTACGCTGTTCGGTGCCGACATTGAAGCTGAATCTGGTATTGGAGGCTTTGCTGGAGCTACCGTTTGAGCCGCTAAGCATCGCCACCCTGAAGGATCTCGCGTTGAAGGTATTTCTGGTAGCTATTTGTTCCGCAAGGAGGATTTCGGAGTTACAGGCTTTTCCTGTAGGGCACCTTATTTGTCTTTCTTCCAAGATAAGGTCGTGCTACGCTCAGTGCCGGACTTTCAGCCGAAGGGGATCTTGACCTTTCATGTCAATCACATGGTGTCGCTTCTAGTATTCTCTAAGCAGCAAAAGGAGAAATCGGAAGGCAGGTTACATCCCCTAGATGTTCGTCGGGTTCTTCGGAAGTATCTTCGGCGGACGCAGCCGTTTCGGAAGACTGACATTGTTTGGGGCTTTCGGGGGGCCGCGGAAGGGTGAAGCGGCAGCGAAAGCGTCCATTTCTAGATGGTTAAAGGCGACTATTGCGTCTGCTTACCTTTTGAAAGGTAGCGTAGTTCCAGAAGGTCTCAGAGCGCACTCGACCAGGGCGCAAGTGGCGTCGTGGGCGGAGTACATTTCGGTTTCGGTCGCGGACATTTGTAGAGCGGCGGCTTCATCATCGTTGCATTCATTCTCGAAGCACTATCGGTTAGATGTGCAGGTGGCGGAGGACTTCGTTTTGGCTCAGCGATGCTTCAGGCTGGGTTTTCTGGTCCCTCCCGTTGATGTGCACTGCTCTGTTACATCCTCTATGGTTCCGGGACTGGACTAGAGGGACGAAAAGTAAGAATTAATTAGACTTACCTGCTAATTGTTGTTCCTTAAGGAACTCTAGTCCAGTCCCGGACCCCCCCCCCAGGGTATGCAGCCTGAAGCTGTTGTCCGTTGTATCTTAGTAAAAGGGGTCAAATTGGAGAGGATGTCTCCGGAAGAGGAGTGGGGTTCCGGAGGACGTGGAGTGGAGCCACAATGGGAACCCCGCAGAAGCGCGGTTTTGTTTCTGCGTTTTTGGCATTTCTACAAGGTCCTTCGTCGAAGAGAAGGTTAGAATATGCACAGGTTTTTACATTCTAGCCAAAGTTTATTTAGTTTATCTTGTTGTTCTTTATCTACTTATTTGTTGCTCTGCTGAGTTGCTTTGTCAATAGGTACTGGTGGAAAGGGGCGGTCCTTATTTATACCAGAGAGAGAAGAGCTGTGATGTCATTCAGTCTCCAAGGCTGCTGTAGGAGATTCTAAACTCTATGGTTCCGGGACTGGACTAGAGTTCCTTAAGGAACAACAATTAGCAGGTAAGTCTAATTAATTCTTGGTACATTTTTATTCAATGTTATGAAAAGTATAAAGAAACCAGCAAGATACTTGAAAGTCTTAGAGCGATTATGAAGGTGAGTAGAACAAATTGTTCTTAGTTGTTCTTAAGTGATCCAATAATAATTCGCGAATATGTGAAAATTGAGATTCTTGGAACAAATATTAAAATAAGTAGTAAAGCCAAATTTGAAAGGTGATAAAACCATAGAATTAAAAGATCAAATCGTAAAAGAAACTACAAATGTGCCAACTATGCACAAAATTTAAAAGCAAGTCACTCAGTTTTTCAAACCGAGTGATTGATTAAAAAGTGTACTACTGCTATAAAAGGTATGAGGAAAACATCAAGATAATTGAGAGTCTTAAAACCAATATAAAAGGTTAATAACCCATACAGTAAAATGGGGACAGTGAAACATTGAGAAAAGTACTGTAATTGCATCAAAAGAGCCAACTGCAAAAGAAATATTGATATTAAAACCATGTATGTAAATTAATTAAACATGTAAAAAGGAGGGGGGAGATCCTTTCAAGGGGGGGGGGCAAGTTAAAAAGAAGAACCTAAAATGCCATGCACCCATTGACAAAAGTAAATAAGACCAATAACTATTAAGAGCAATAAAACAACAATAACAAATAAATGGATGATTAAAAAATATAATGCAGAGGACAAAACCAGGGGACTATAATATGAAGTTGATTATTCTGAATTAATCGTCCAAAAAGATGGGAAAAATCTTGGTCATGAGTGAGGCCATTTGGTGACGTAGTATTAATCTCAAGAACATCTTTATTCAATCCGTAAAAGGCATCTTTTGATATTGACACCTCTCTAATGAGGTTTTAGAACTCTAATAACAGTAAACATGAGATTTGAGATGGTGTGACCAGCTTTTTTCCAATGGGATACAAGGGGTTTACATGCGACCTTTATGTCTTAAGCAGCTTCAATATTCAACAATGCGCATGCATGCTTTTTGTTTTGGTTTTCCAACATATACATTTTTACACAGGCATACCACTAAGTATATCGCATGGGTCATTTTTGTAATTAGAATAGTCGGGTATATTTTTTGATTTGTGAGAAGATGAGTGAAGTAGTCTCTGGTTACTAAAGTGTGGTTGCATTCCGAACAATCTCCAGGAACAAGCAGGAATAAGTCCTCACATACGGGTACGTCGGTACCGACGGAGCCTGCGCGGGAAAGCTCCCCAGCTTCCCAGAAGGAAGCTTTTGGGGCCTCCCACTGCACATGCGCGCTGCCTTCCCGCCTTCCTGACCAGCTCTCCTCAGTTTCTCTTTTTCCGCGGAGCCAGCAGGTCATGTTCCTGTCACCGCTGAAGAAATTATTGTTTTAGTTTGTTTCTTTAGACCGCGTACCTGCCTTCCCCATACCGAAACCGGTACCGCCGGTCTCTTTTCTTTTCTTTTAAAAAAAACAAAAAAAAACCTTTATCTTGCACAACTTGGTGACTTCGGTTAGGCCTCAGGCCTACACAAATTCTCCTCATGGAGAAACCAGCCCCTGGTTTTAAGAAGTGTACCAAGTGTAGTGCTGTTATTTCTGTCACAGACACCCATGAATGGTGTCTTAAATGTTTGGGACCTGACCACTCCATTCCGGACTGCCCATCCTGCTCCCAGATGTCTAAACGTGGTTTGCAGAACCGGGCCAACAAATTCCATGTGCTGTTTGCTTCAGATAATCCAGCATCACAGTCATCCAGGTCTTCCTCTCCGGATGGATCTCAGGTAACCAAACCTTCTTCGGGCAGGTCCTCAAAGAGCAAATCTCCTTCAAAGCATCGAGAGGCTCTCAATTTTGAATCTGAGGACCATGCCCCAGCCAAACAACCCCGGCGGGAAGCTCTGACTTCCAAAGCACCATCTATGGGGTTACAGGTTGACATCGATGGCACGGCCTCGACTGATCACCTGTTAGACTGCTCTGGGGTACCGGCCCATACCGGTACCGACATCCAGGCAGCAGTGGCGTCTATGAGCAATACTGTTCAGACCATGCAGCAGGCCATGCTGGCTTTTATTACAGCTGCGACGCCCTCGGTACCGCGTTCAGCGGTACCGGGTCCGGTTCCGGTATCGTCTCCCATACCGGAACCGAGACCATCCACTTCCAAACGCAGATCGGTTCCGCATGCCAGATCCGGGTTTTCACCCGATACCGATCCCATACCCAGTACGCCCGATGTCGATACCGATCGGTATGCGTATCGTGCGTTGGAAGCAAATAGAGAATACTCTGATTCTTCTGAGGATTTTGACTCCTCTGAGGACTCTGATGAGCTGTCTCTAGTTATTCAGGAAGACCCCTCTTCCCCAAAGAGGAGAATGTCTCCACCAGAGGATTTGTCCTTTCAAGACTTCATTATAGAGCTAGCTAAAGGACTTTCTATTACCACATCCTCTGAAAAAGAACCTAGGTCAAAGAAATTGGATATTTTAGGATACCCTAAGGTTCCTAAAGAGGCAGTCACCCTGCCTATCCATGAAATCCTTCAAGAACACTTGATGGACTTATGGGAGGCTCCTCTAACGTTGTCTCCTTACTCTCGTAGGTTGGACACCATGTACCGGGTCCCTCCCTCCTCCTGGGTTTCAAAAGACTCAACTGCCTCACCATTCCATTGTGGTGAAGTCTGCGCTGAAAAAGATTAAGAGCACCAAAAGGCACTCTTCTACCCCTCCAGGGCGAGAATGTAAGACCCTCGACTCTTTTGGCAGAAAAATTTTCCAGGCTAGTATGCTTATAGCCAGGATTAATTCTTACAGTCTGTATATGGGCATGTTTCTAAGGGAACTTGCCCTAAAGGTAAAGCATTTTGCCACCTTTATCCATGAGGATAGAAAGGAGGAGTTCATTTCTCTGGTGAAACAGCTTCTAGATGTTTCTAAATTCTCCAACAGAGCAGCCTTTGATTCCTTTGAAGGTGCCGGTAGAGCTTTGGGCATTGCTATTGCAGCCCGACGACTTGCTTGGCTCCAGGCCTCTGACCTAGAACCCTGGGTCCTGGATGGCTTACGGAATCTGCCCTGTACAGGTGAGAACTTATTTGGTAAAGACTGGCAAATTAAAGCCACTCAAATGGACGCAGAAAATGCTACATTGGATAGACTTTCTAAGTCTACCTCTACTCCTGCCAAGAAAAAGTCTTTCAAGAGGCCTTACTACAAGAAGGCCAGATTTTCCACAAATACTGGCCAACAATCTTCTCAGCCTCGCTTTGCTGCTAAACGTCAGCAACCTAAACAGGCAAGGTCAAAGCCTGCAGCGTCTGCCACTCTTCAGCAGGCTCAACCCCCTCAGAGGTTTTGACTTGCCCCTAGAGAACTTAACATTTCTGGCTCTAGAACAACCAGAGCCCCTCACCATTCCCGGAAGGTTAGCTCACTTTGCTCCCAGATGGGGGCAAATTACATCAGAGCAATGGACCCTCTCTATCATCAGAGAGGGCTACAAACTTCATTTTTCCAACCTTCCTCCACATACCATGGTGAGGCACTTCAATTCTCCCCCATCTCTCCTGGGCCTGTTGGATCAGGAAGTCTCTTCTCTCCTTGCCCAAGGGGCAATAGAAGAGGTTCCTCTTCTTCAACAAGGGACAGGATTCTACTCCCCTTATTTTCTCATACCAAAGAAGACAGGGGGATTCAGACCTATCCTAGATCTGAGAGAATTGAACAAATTTCTGTACAAGGAGAAATTCAAAATGCTTTCTCTAGGCATTCTCCTTCTATACCTTCAGAGTCAGGATTGGCTTTGTTCTCTAGATCTCAAGGATGCGTACACACATATACTCATCCACCCATCCCACAGAAAATATCTAAGATTTCTGTTTCAGGGAAAACATTTCCAGTACAGAGTACTTCCCTTCGGTCTGGCCTCTGCTCCAAGAGTGTTCACCAAATGCATGGCAGTTGTTGCCGCATTTCTAAGAGGTCTGGGAATTTTTGTATTCCCATATCTGAACGACTGGCTCATCCGAGCTCCATCTCAGTCAGAGGCCCAGATTTCCCTGGACCGCACAAGGCACATTCTGCAGTATCTGGGACTGGTGATAAACCTTCCCAAATCTCAACTTATCCCTACTCAGTCTCTGGAATTCATAGGGGCCCAGTTGGATACCACCACTGCAAGGGCCTACCTACCTCAAGTCCGGGGCCAACGTCTGGTGTGCTTGGCCTCCCAAGCTCAGTCCAGCAGTCACTTGACAGCCAGAGAAATGCTGCGACTTCTGGGCCACGTGGCCTCCACGGTTCACGTGGTGCCCTACGCTCGTCTTCACATGAGAGCAGCTCAATGGACCTTGGCCACCCAGTGGACTCAAGCATCAGGAGCGCTCTCCGACCAAATCATCACCTCAAAGCGTCTGTTTTGGTCCCTCCAATGGTGGATGTCCACCAAGAATCTGTTGTTGGGGGCCCCCTTCCAACCTTTGTTGCCCCAAGCAACCCTCACAACAGATGCCTCCCAAACAGGTTGGGGAGCCCATCTACAATCCCTCTCCACTCAGGGTACTTGGTCTCCACAGGAGACCACCTTTCACATCAACCTCCTGGAACTGCGAGCAATCTTCTTTGCCCTCAAAGTCTTCCATACCCTCCTTGTCAACCTGACCGTCCTAGTTCAGACAGACAATCAGGTGGCCATGTTCTACGTAAACAAACAAGGAGGGACAGGCTCTCTGTCACTGTGCAACGAAGCTCTCAGATTATGGGCCTTCGCCAGAGAGCATCAAATTCATCTTCTGGCAGTATATCTTCCAGGGGTTCAAAACTCTCGGGCAGACAGACTCAGTCGAGTTCTGCTTCCACACGAATGGTCCCTACATATGGACCAGATAGGCAGAATCTTTCAGGAATGAGGAACCCCGGACATAGACCTCTTTGCAAGTCCGTGGAATGCCAAACTTCCCCGGTTCTGTTCCAGGACTCTGTGTCAGGGAGCTCAGGCCAACGACGCCTTTCTCCTGCATTGGGGTCAGGAATTCCTATATGCCTTTCCAACCATTCCTTTGATTCCCAAGACTCTGTTCAAACTCCAGAGGGATCACGGATCGATGATCCTCATAGCTCCACGCTGGCCATGCCAAGTGTGGTTCCCTCTACTTCTGCATCTCTCCCAGGGACCCTCCCTGGACCTGGGAGCTGCGCCAGACCTTCTCTCTCAGGAGGAAGGGACTTTGTGGCACCCAAACCCCAAGTCCCTACACCTCAGAGCTTGGTTACTGAAGGCCTAAGCCTTCATGACTTCAATCTTTCTCAACCAGTGAAAGATATCCTTCATGCCTCTAGGAAACCCTCCACGAGGCGTTCCTATGCTTTCAAATGGAAACGCTTTTCCATTTGGTGTGCTCAACAGGGTCTTGACCCTCTAGCACTTCCTTTGAATTCTCTACTAGACTATCTCCTGCATCTTTCTAATGCAGGCCTTAAGACAAATTCAGTAAGAGTCCATTTGAGTGCTATTGCAGCATCCTTAAAACCTATAAATGGACAACCTGTCTCCTCTCATCCGCTTGTTGCAAGATTCATGAGAGGCCTGACTCTAACTAAGCCACCCATCCGACCTCCTCCGGTAGCATGGGACTTGAACCTAGTTCTGGGTCAGCTTATGAAGCCACCTTTTGAACCGTTGGTTTCTACCTCCTTGAAATTTCTTTCCTGGAAGGTCCTTTTCCTTATTGCAGTCACTTCGGCTCGCCGCATCAGTGAACTACAAGCCTTGGTGGCTCATCCACCTTATACCAGGTTTCATCATGATAAGGTGGTCCTTAGGACGAATCCCCACTTTATGCCCAAAGTGGTCTCGCCTTTTCATCTTAATCAGGAGGTATATCTACCTGTCTTTTTTCCAGCTCCTCATGCATCCAGTGCAGAGAGGAACCTTCATACTTTAGATTGTAAAAGAGCTCTTGCCTTTTACCTCAACAGGACTCAGCCACATCGAAAGTCTTCCCAGCTTTTTGTGGCTTTTGATCCTTCTCATTTGGGACTTCCAGTCTCCAAACGTACACTTTCCAATTGGATTGCTCAGTGTATTTCCTTTGCTTACCAGAGTAAAAATATTCCTCTGGAAGGCCATGTCACAGCTCACAATGTGAGAGCCATGGCCACTTCTATGGCTCATCTTCACTCTGTATCCATTGATCAGATCTGTCGAGCCGCCACATGGGCCTCGGTTCATACCTTCACAGCCCATTACTGCTTGGACAAGGACTCCCGCCGGGATGCCTTGTTTGGTCAGGCTGTCCTCAAACACCTATTCCATACTTGATCAACTCCTGCCCACCTTCCCAGAGTGGATGCCTGAGATCCATACGAAGATGGCGAACCCTTGGAACGGGATCTCCCAGACATCTTAGCTAGGGAGTCCCCATATGTGAGGACTTATTCCTGCTTGTTCCTGGAGATAGCACAGTTACTTACCTGTAACAGGTGATCTCTGGGAACAGCAGGAATTAGTCCTCACAACCCACCCACCTCCCCTAGGAGTTGTATCCTCTATCTATCTTCCTTTCCTCTCTCTATTGTCTCAGCTATAAACTCGAACTGAGGAGAGCTGGTCAGGAAGGCGGGAAGGCAGCGCGCATGTGCAGTGGGAGGCCCCAAAAGCTTCCTTCTGGGAAGCTGGGGAGTTTTCCCGCGCAGGCTCCGTCGGTACCGACGTACCCATATGTGAGGACTAATTCCTGCTGTTCTCAGAGATCACCTGTTACAGGTAAGTAACTGTGCTTTCCTCAACCTCACTAAGAACTTGAATAGATTGATAGTCTTTGAGAGAATATGCCCCTCTTTCTGCCTTGTCCTCTCTGGTGATAGAAAGATCTGTGTGGTTCTTTTAGGGGGCTCCTGCCCTTCCAAAGTCGGTCCATCAAAATGCGCTGGTTAGGGGCAACCTGTCCTGAAGAAAGGAGGGATGCTGTTCCTTCAAGAGGATCTTCTGAATTGCTCTTAACTCTTTTTACTACCCAAATTTGATGGGGAGAGGGGATAGGGAGGGTGATGGGGAGGAGGGTAGAGGGGAAAGGAAAGCACTAATAAATTCAGTGGCTGAGAATAAAAGTAATAAATAAGGAATATTTTAAAATAATTAAATAGAAACCATGAATTAGACAAGAAAACATTAAAATAATAAATACATAATAGAAAAAAACAGCAGCTAAAAATGATGGGTTCATTAAAAAAAAAAAACCTGAAAAGTTGTGTTCCAAATTCAAACCATGGGGATGTACCATCCTAAGCTTAAAAATAAACCTTTGTTACAAACATAAGCAACATACCTGTATCTCCTCCTTTCCAATTGGGTTGTAATGCTTTCAGAACCAAAAATTTCAGATCTGAAAGACCATGTTGTAGTTTAATCCAGTGATCAACTACAGGCTTATCAATAAGTTTTCTGCATATACAAGCTTTTGTGTTATATTTTATTTATTTTTTATACTGCGCTCTTTAGAATCAGTGCGGTTTACATGTATACAACAGGTACTTTTTATTCCCTTGTCCCCGAAGGGCTCACAGTCAAAGTGTACCTGAGGCAATGGAAGGTTAAGTGGCTTGCCCAAGGCCACAAGGAGTAGCCATGGGACTAGAGATGCAGTCCCTCCAGCCTGAGGTTGCTTGTCCCCATGTGGGAATTGAACCCCCGGCCTGAGGTAACCTGTCCCAACCACTGAGCCACTCCTGTCTTTATTCAATGTTTCGTTTTACCTATGTAGAGCAACTTGCAAGGGCATAAAATAAGGTATATAACCTGCTGAGATTCACAATTGGTAAAGTCTTCCAAAAATATCTTCTGTTGAGTGATGGAATGTGTGAAGGTCCCTTTTACAACTAAGAAATAGCTGCAGTAAAAGTGTCCTGGAACCTTAGGGACCTTACGAGGTTTAGACAGAGCAGAGGGCACCAAAGTATTATCAATGCTTTGATTCTTGTGTGCTATGGTGAGTTGACACAACTGTGAAGAGGGTACTACTGCCGGAAGATGCCATTCTCTGTTACAATGGCTCATCTGTGATCCATCATTCAAGACCCTGGGCATGCCAGGCATTGCAGCTGCATTACAAATGGCATATATAGTCTCAATTCGTTTTCAAAAAATCATCCATGATCCTAATGAAATATCTCTAAGCTCTCGCACAATCCCTCTGCGACAGCCAGCTTGCCTGTACATAGTTACCCTGCAAGCCCTGTGTAGAAATCCCTGTTCACTGTAAGTCCAGTGTAGGCCCTGCCTGCCCTGCACAAATTTAACTGTAAACCACACTGATTCTAAAGAACACGGTATAAAAAAAGACATTAAATAAATAAAATAAGTTATCATTTATTTATTTATTACAATTTCTTATATCATGATGTTCACCATGAATCCACCCTTCCCTTTTTTTTTCTTTCAATGAATGATTTGATTTTATGGCGCTGATATGCTTCCAAAACTTTGTACGGCACCTGATAAATGTTAGTTTTGGTTTGTGTGGTTTTAGCTGCCTGTGCTTTTGTTTTTATGTAAACAAATAGAGCTTTCACTGTTTGCTCACTGTTTTTTTTTCTTCTCTTCCCTTTTACAGTTGAACAGACCCGATAAAAAGGAGAGTCGGACACATCTTTCATTTCATTATGTGGGTTTTTTTTTTTTTTTAAACTTTATGAAGGGAGAGAGTGGTCATGATCCCACAGCAGTGGTGACAGGCTACTTTCCTCCCTATATCCCCTCTCCCAGAGAGAGAGACAGACAATTTTATCGTCAATGGAGGGGGTTCTCAGACCTCTCAATATACCACTTAAAGTTCTCGACAAATAAAAAGTCAGTTTTTTGTCCACTTGACAAGGGATGATTTGTTCTAACCCCAGCGGATCTTATTTACCTTGGAGATGGCCGCCATTGAATACAAGTGCGCCAGTTTTGGCAAAGAGACTTGTGGACGGCATTTCTGGAGCTATGAAACAGGACTGGCAGGATCACTCTTCCCTTTTTCAACATGTACCAGAGTTCTTCAAAACATCCTGCTTACAGGTTTCCAAAGCCCATTGAAGACGATGAATCCTCCTTTATTATGTCTTAAGACTTTTTTGTGTTTTTTTTGTTTTTAAAAATTACTCCATAGCTTGGCGCTTTTATATCGATTGTGAACATGTTGCCCCTCTTTATGTGTGTGTATGCGTGTGCATGGAACTTTCTTGCCATTGTTTGAGAGAGTTGTACAGCTGTATTTGATGTTTCCTCACATATTTTGATTGTATTGGTTTAGTAATTAAATGAGTGGTAGTATAAAGTGGGTTGAGCTTTATTACTGGGGAAGGGGAATGTTGGTGAGGAGGGTTTTGTGTTTTTTTTTTTTTAGAAAAATTGCAGATCTGTGGCAGTATCTGTGCTTTCTAGAATAGGTTCCTAAGCTGTGGTTGTGACATAACATCTCGAAGGTTTATAACCTCCTAGACCATTCCAGACTAGTGGCTTGTGTTCCTTTGTCAGCAGATGATGGTGCAGAGACTAGAAACTTCCATTGATAACATCATTGGTATTAGGGCTGCTGCAGCTAGGGACATTCCTCAGTATTTTTCAGTCTCTAGCAGATAGTTGCTGGACTGGTGCAGCATGGATTGTAGTCTTCTGTACAGTTGTCCTGTGGGGTGCCTTCCTGATATAGCCCATCTGGTGGATATATCCAGGCATATTTGCAAATGCCTGTCTGGAGTTTCCTGTTTGGATGGGAGTGACATAACATCATTTGAAAGGTTTTTATCCTTTCTACACCATTTTCTTGTTTGGGTTTCTAAGAATACCCTTTCTGTGACGGAATTAACTTGCTCTTTGCCATATTGACAACCCAACCCAGACTTTGTAAAAATTCCACTACTCTGGCTGTTGCCAACTTGCTTTCCTTCTCGGACTTTGCCTGAATCAACCAATTGTCTAAGTATGGGTGTACTAGAATTCCTTATTTTCTCAATGCTGCCGCAACGACCACCATTACCTTGGTAAACGTTTGCGGAGCTGTTGCCAAACCGAACGGCAACGCTTAAAACTGGAAATGACCCATTGGGACTGCAAACCTCAAACATTTTCTGATGCTCCTGACGAATGGGAATGTGTAGATACGCCTCTGTCAAATCCAGAGACGTAAGAAACTCCTCTTTTCTTACTGCCATTATTACAGACCTCGGTGTTTCCATAAGAAAATGAGTTACCCGAAAGTAACGTTCCTTAGCGTCCCTCTAGTCCAGTCCCGGAACCATAGAGTTGTCAACCTCCTCCAGCAGCCTTGGAGACTGAAATACATAAAGTAACGATTTACCTTTCGAAGATCCAAAATTGGTCGAAAAGACCCTTCTTTCTTTGGAACCACAAAATAGATGGAGTATCGACCGGAGCTGCGTTGGCTTGGCGGTATGGGAACAACAGTTTTGAGATTCAAAAGTCTTTGCAAGGTCTCGCACACCGCTGCACTCTTGATGCGTGCCTTGCAAGGAGATTGAATGAACAAATCGACGACTGGGCGTTGGGGTTGTCCCTGTTCACAGCCTCCAGGCCCGGGGAATCCCCTCCGTCTGCTTCCTTTGTTCCTCCTCGGCTGCCTGGAATTCCAGGGGAATGAACTTCACAACCACATTCACACATAAGTAGTATGTAAGTTTATTCCAACGGTTAAAGGAGCTGTCTCTCTTTTATTCATTAATAGAAACATATTCATACGTCATCAATCCATCCCATGAGGCCCACCACAGCTTATCAGTACCTTTGCAGATACAAGTCGTCTCTGAGTAGAACAATCAGTTTAGCTGAGCACAGCACATTCCTTTCTATATATACACATATACTGGATTCTGATTCCCCTCTGCAGGCCTCCTGTATGTGCACTTAAACTAACCCTTATTTCCCCTATCAATCCCCCCTTTGGGCCTGCATAGGCCCACTATAAGAACAGCCAATCTTCTTGAAGGGCAGTTAAGCAGACATTATTAACTGGAGGTCAGTGGTGGTGTGCTCAGGTACATCAGCCACCGTGGAAACAGGTGTATAAGAGTACATAAAAGTGGTGGAGCTCTGCAGAGCCTTCCAACAACAGCCAAGGACAATGAGAATATACAACAAAAAGGAACAAAGATTATAAAACCGCTCAATAGGGCAATAAGCCCTTTGAGACCACCCCAAAGGAAGATACATCAGAGATTAAGCATGAGAAATTGCTGTAGTTGAACAGTATAGAGCCGTATTAGACAGGCTAAAAGCAAAAGCAATAAAACAATCTGTAGCATTGAGACTAGAGACAATTTACAATGAGCAAGGGACCAGGTTATATCCCAAAGAGGGATGAATAACACCAATGTTATACAAGAAAGTAGTAAAAGAAACATGGGGCTGGGTGCAGTTTAAATTGTCAAGTACAGTAAACGTCTGCATTTCACACAGATTAGAAGGTACAGCAATGAGATATGTTGAGAGAAAAGCTCCAGCTTGTAGCGAGCTGCACACACAAAGGTAAGGCAGTTTGGGCAAGTAGTATTGCCGTATTAACAGTTCCAGAGATGGGCTGAAGGAGGCACCACATGAGTGGTAGGAGGAGAGTCAACGCAGTCTTGCTCATGATGGTCTGGAGCCGAAGAAGGCGTCAGTGAAGGCGGTGCACACTTGATTCTTGATGCGTAGATCCACGAAGGGGAGGAGTTACACAGGATGGCTGACCGTGTGATGGCAATCACGGTACCGATAGCTGCTTTTCTTCAGGAGTCTTCTCCTCTCCCTTTCCAGTTGCTAGGGCCTTGGCTGCCCTGGCGTCAGCTACTTCTCATCCTGGTCCTGAAGCCTAATCTATAGATGGACTGTGTGCTGATGGTATGTCTTTACCAGGATCCAGTCTCTGGGTTGAAAAGAAAGAGCTGAGTCATCTAGCAGAAGGGACTGGAACTGCTGAGCATACCTGTAGAGGGAAGAGAGTTGCCTCTGCTGCTACGAAATACAAGAGATCAAACGTGAGGCTCAGGAGTGTAAAAAGTAGGCAGTCTTCCATATAACAGTTCAAAGGGAGAAAAATTTCAGTCTACCCCCTTAGGACAATTTTTTTTTTTTGGTTGAACAGAGTCAAAGGCAAGACAGTTTAGTTTCTTTACAAAGTTGTTTAAGGTTTCGGAGGTTCCCCCTTCTTGGATTGCTGCTTACATACAACAGCCAATCCTACGCAACTCAATTAGCTAATACACATTTTTTTTATAGATCAGAAAAGTTGCAGACAGGATGCCCACACTTCCTCAATTTGCACAATTTTTAGGATTATACCAACTTGTCTCCAAGTGTCTATTTCCAGTGATTGAATATATATCTGGGCTAGATGACTTCCAAAATTGGAGTTAATGGAGATGTCATAATCAAAAATTGTAGAGTGTTTATCGTTAGTTCCTCTGCTAGGTGGATACATCTGATACATCATTTCACATCTCAATTTACCTTCGTTTTTTTTTTTTTACTGTCAATCTGAGTTCTCTTTTCCGACATAAATATTCCATCACACTCCTCTCAACACCACTTTTTTTTCCACTTACATCATTCCATCAAACTATATGCATAGGTTCTTCTGTGTTTTTTTTTTTATACCATACTAATGTATCCTTATGTGGCAAGGCTGCTAAGAACATCAAACAATTGTTAAAAAAAAACAACTTAGTATTGTTGTAAACAAATGGTAGGTAGAAAATTATAAATTTGAGATTCTTCTCAATAAGCATAACAGTATCACGGAGCCTTTTCTGAGAGGAGAGCTTCCAGAGTCCAGATTGTCTTCACCGGAGTTCTTTTGCTTTTTGCAACAGGCCTGGTCCTTTTGGTGTGGAAATTCAGACCCTATGGCCTCTGGGTGTCCCTGGTTGCAGTCCTCATACAAGGCAGGCTGGAAACAGAAGACCTGCTTGATTGCATTTGGTTAAATGTCCCCAGTGCAGGACAGTCCCTGAAGATGAGAAATACTTAGGAGCTTTCCAAGTTACGCCTCTGACCCAGATGAATCACTATTGAGCTCTGAGGTGGAGGACGACCTCATATCACCTTAAGGCTATGAAGAGGCCGGCATGATCCACCTGTTCAGGAGGGAGGAGCCGGCAACGTTGATTTCAGGGTCTCATCTGCCTTGAACTTGCCAGATGCTTCCGGCACAGAGCAGGAGCTGAAAATACACTAGCTTCTTCAAGGAGTGTGTAAATCCACTATTGTATTTATAATTCAGAATGGAAGGATCCACAGTCCTTTTTTTTTTTAAATTTATTTAAAGAAAATCATTTGATACTTCCAATTGATCTATGTATCGATTGTTTTTGATCCTCTTAAGTTTATCTCTACTGCAGATCCCTTACTTAATTTGGAAGACGGCAGCCTGCTCAGATAAGTACACCGTCTTAGTCCCTCACTGTTTAATCTTCTCAGTGGTCAGTGCATTTTGTTTACATGATGTGAGGTAACCAGGATGACTATATTCTTGGTGCCAAAATAAGTTTATAAACCCCAGTCAAACGCTGTGGTGATTTTTTGCAAGACGGTGATAGCGTAGGATGTACATCGGTTCTCAGCAGATTGGTATCTTTAATCTACACAGTTTTTTTTTGCATACATTTCCAGTCAATTATGGAAATTATACCACAGCAAATCTTTATTACATAGTTTAGATTTAAAACTTAGCGGCTCTGTTTTAGAGCATTCTAAATGGCAGTAGACTTCGTACTTTTATTTAAATAGAGACTTGTCTATAAAACTTTGAATTCAATCATATACTTACAGCTCCTTAAAGGGGCCAATTTACAGAATCATCCTCCCCTCCCTTCACAGCCCCCTCCCCCTCCCAGATTTCCTTAAAATATTGCACGATTATAGAAGTATACAATTTGTAATTAGCCATTGGCCTGTGCTTCCCTTCATAGATATAGCAGTCATCGGCATACACAAGGTGAACAGAAAATATCCGGTACTGTTTTTCACTATTTGTCATGTGCATTCAGTCGTCTTTGTGACAATATACTAATCTGGTTCACACATGCCCCATGGAATAACTTGACACTCTTTACTCTCAAGTGTCCTTTCTATGTGCTAACTGCTCTTACAAATATTTTATGTCTAATTATTTTTACATATGGTCCCTCTTATTTTTACATAATTTTACATATGGTATTTAAGGTTAATTTATGTTTTATCTATTTATGGTATTTAACACATACTTAATGATTTTAGGCATGGCTTTCTTTTTTTGTATATTTTATGAACATTTGTTTTTTGTTTTTATGTACTTATATTGTATTGTTTCATGTTTTATCTTAATTTTAACCATATCTTTATATATGTATTATTCTTTTTAGGCCATAAGCCACTGATGAAGGCAGTGCTAAAACACGGCTGGGTTGGGTATAGACCCTTGTATCTTACTGCAATAAAATACAGTTTTACATCTTGCTTCTAGTTGGTTTGGTTCAGAGCAGGCCACAGGGTACCAGTCCTACAGTACTGGCTCTTCTGAGCCTGTTCCCTTTCAGAAGCGGCTCAGGTGGTGTCTGAAGTGTGGGGCTTGTTTTTTGGAAAGCCTTAGCTGGATGATCCGTCAGGGAAAGAGCTAGCTGCCACCTTCCCAATCCCTGTAGTTCCTGGATGCATGTTTCGACACTCGAGTGGGCAGTGTTTTCCTGTCAGAAGGGAAAGTCAAAAGACTGTTGGATTGGCAGATACTGTTCTGGGTGCAGCAGGCTCCCGAATCTGGGATTATTTTCAGCTTCTTGGATTGATGGTGATGTCCATAGAGATATTGCTGTGGGCGCATGTTCAGATGTGATCGCTCCAGTGGTCCTTGTTGACTTGGTGGTCCTTGAGTTCTCAGGAGTTGAAGCGCAGGCTTCCACTTCAGTTGATGGTGAAGACCAGCCTGCAATTGTGGTGGCAGTCCTGTGATCTGAGGAAGGGCGTACTACTGGACAATTTCTCCTGGATCCTGGTGATCACGGATGCCAACCTCTCAGGCTGGGAACCCATTGCCAA
Source organism: Ichthyophis bannanicus (assembly GCA_033557465.1). Classification (NCBI taxonomy): domain Eukaryota; kingdom Metazoa; phylum Chordata; class Amphibia; order Gymnophiona; family Ichthyophiidae; genus Ichthyophis; species Ichthyophis bannanicus. Next base: position 78,066,512 of record CM066051.1, on the reverse strand, counting down.
AACCATACTGCCCAGGGCTGTTGGAACCACAGGGAAGCGGTGTGGCCCATCAGCTGCCTCATGACAAGGGCCATTGAGTTAGCTCTTCTGTGTTTTCAGACCCTGGTTGAGGGTGGGGAGGTTCAAATGTTTTCAGGTAATGCCACGGTGGTGGCTTATGTCAATCAGCAAGGGGACACGAGGAGTGCTGAGGTAGCTCTGGAAATGGTTCTCCTGTTTGACTGGGTGAAGAAGAACCTCCTAGCCTTGTTGAAACAGCACATTGCCTGGGTGGACAATATGGAAGTGGATTTCCTCAACTAGCATACTCTGGATCTGGGAGAGTGGTAGTTGAGTCAAGAGGCAGTTCAGTTGATTCTGTGCCATTGGGGTCGTTCCAAAATGGATCTGATGACAACCCACTTTCTTACCAAAGTTTGCTGCTTCTTCAGTCACCACATGGAGACAGGATCCAAGATTGTTGACGCCCTGACCTAGCCTTGGCCAAGTCAGCAACTACTGTGTGTGTTTCCACTGTGGCTCCTGCTGGGGGTGTGTATTTCAGTGTATAGAACGCCACCTGGGCAGGATTTTTCTAGTGGTGCCAGATTGGTTGAAGAAAGCATGATTCGGAGACCTGATGCAGCTCCTGCAGTCACCTCCTCTTCGGTTGGCTCCACCTCAGGGCCTATTACGATTGTCCTGGAGAATCCGGCTCCCTTCTCACTTATGGTATGGCTCTTGAAAGGGCCTACGCTCCTACCCTCTGGAACCACCTACTCCTTCTCTATGGAGCATTCAATTTCACAATGTTTTCAAAAGCATCTCAAGACACATCTTTTCGAAGAACACAATGGATCATCCCTTGCAACTGACTCCCAGCAAGAACTCCCTCCACTCCTACAGATCTTTCCCAATCCCCCCTCCCCTTAATCATCTGACATCTAGCCTAATACTAGTAGAACAACCTCTCTCTCTACAGCAGTGGTCTCTATTCTGCTTGGTGCCCAGAGGAGGTCTGCCATGTTAGCATAAGTACAGATATGGCGCCTTTTTGGCTGTTGGAAGCAGCAGCTACGTTGACTTTGGGATGCTAGAGTAAGGAGACCATTGCCTCCGGGTATCTTTTGTGGAACTGGTTGGTGTCATAGGGTTTGCACATCCATTCTAACAGAGCACAAAGGTCCTCTTTGGCAGATGAAGCTCAGTAGCTGCTGTAGACATTGGTCAAGCAACAGTGTGAGCATCACTTTCCATTTCTGTCAAGCATTACTGCTTGGATGTCCATGCGTGGGCGAAATGGCCTTGGTTCAAGGATTTTTGCTAGCTGCTATGTTTTTCTTCTCGCCCAGTGCTATTTGTAGCTTTGGTACATCCCACTTGGTCTGGACTGGTCTAGCAGGATGATATGTAAAGTGACATTTTACTTACCCTTTAACATCCTTTCTTGAGTCCTGCTAGACCAGTCCAGGGCCCACACCTAAAACTGTGTTTGCTCTGTTCTTTTGTTGCGGTTCCCTTGGATCCGTTATAATTTTTTTCCTTTTAGCTCTGCCGATTTCATCATCTTGTGATAGCTTTCTGCTTTTTTGTACATAGTTCTCTACTGTTGGTTACTCATTATTGTCCATGATTGAGGTTGAAGCTTGCCATATTTCTCCCATGTGCTTTGGGACAAATTCTGATGGGACCTCTGGTGACAGAGGCGAATAGAGGCATAAGAGTGATATTGAACCTGGGCTTTTCATTAGTTCTTTGTATCTAGTAATCTGATGGTAGTGGAACAAAACCGACTTGTATGGACTGGTCTAGTAGGACTCAAGGAAAGGACATTAACTGGTAAGTAAAATGTCACCATGTGAGGCCTGATATTCAAAGCGATTAACACGGTTCTCAGGCCTACTAACCATGTTACTTGTTCTAACCAGGATCTTCCAGTGCAGCAGAGCGGGAGTACCACCCAGAAATATTCAGCCACTGCCCATTTCTCCCCCCGTGGCATAGTAATGGCTACTAATTTTAACCCCTGAAGCTAAGTGGGCAGCAGCTGAATATTGCCACTGTCCAATTAGCTTCAGCACTATCTGGCTGACCTGGATATTTAATACCAGTGGCCGGATATGGCCCTGGCATTGAATGGCTGGGTCTTAGGTTTTGTGGCGATGGCTAGCTACTTTCGAATGGCTAACAGCCATGGCTGAATATCGAGCATAAGACTCCATAGAGCACCACATCCCTCTAGAGATGTGATAGGCTATCGCTTGGTATATGGAAACCTAAGAGGGCAGTATAAAGCAGGCAGGGGGGAAATCATGCAAGCTCTGAGGAGGTGGAACGAGGTAGCTCTCTCTGGCTACATTAACAATGCAATATAAAATTCATATCTATAAATATAAAACACACATATGCAGAACTTAAGGGGGAGTACCTGGGGACAGCTGCAGGGCAATCCTGCTTTTCTAGTACACGGAGAACATCCTTAGGTCTCAGCTTGCCATATAGAGACACAAACTGGTTTGATGGGCATGGCCATGGGCAGCGGCATTGCCCTCGCTCCTTGAGTGCTGGCACACATTCCTTTCTTCAGGCATGCCAGAGACTCTTTAAAAACCGATGTGGCTCCCCAGAGTCACCTCTACCCTGGCCCCCTGCCAAATTCCTAAATCCTTCTACAGCCACCTTTAAAACTTGGGTAAGAGGAGTGAAAGGGGACAATGAATACTATCTTTGTTGTAATTGTAGCAGGAGCATGTATTTTATTTGTATGCTTTTCTATACCGCCGTTTACAGAGAACATGGTAAACATCAGTTACATAGAACATTTTTGAGCACATAGTTAATATTTTCTCTGTAAAATAGTTATTATTTTACATAGATTGAGCACATATTCATTATTTACAGAGAGTAGGACAAATATGCACATTGATAATAAACATATCTATTTACAACAGCCAGAACAGGACTGACTATAGTTCGGTGGAAGGAGTATAGCGGGGTTATCAGTGGGAACGTGAAAGGGAGAGTGGGGCATGAGTTAGGTAGGGTAAACTTGTGTTAGGTGATTTGTATACTCTTGTGACATCTGCTTGCGGGTGAGCTGTAAGTTGTGATAGTGCTGGGTGAAAGGGTATGTTAAGTTCCTTCCTGAAGGTTAGAAGGTCTTTAATCTCTCTTAGGTTGCATGGTAGTTTGTTCCATGCAACCTAAGAGAGATTAAAGGGTATTTGGTGGGCTCCCAGGGATCCACTGCAGGAAACCGCCTCCAACTACTTTTCCAGCAAATCGGGTAAAGGGCAAGCTCCCAGCATCATATGGCCCCCAGCCTGAGGCATCTGTTACCCATAAAAGCAGTCTCTGCTACAATTAAACATTTAGATAGAGGTATAGGGCTGTGCAGTTCTTGCCTGCTGGAGTGTACGATCTAGTCAACATGGATGCTGAGGACAGAGTCTTTAGAAGTAAAGAAATCATACTCGGCACTACCATCCACCTCCTGCCCCCCAACATCTTGGTATTGCCAAGAACTCCTCCATATATGGCAGTGACACCTCCCTGGGCATTGCCAGGCTACACCCTCCCCCAGCCCCAACATGACTGTCACGCTTTAATGCATATTTTATGTTTGTATGGTTTATTAAGAACTTTCTATACCACCCTTCAAAAAAAATCAACGGTGTACAATAGCAATAAAATCATAATAGAAAAGGAAAAGGAATGCTATTAAATTAACAGGAAAGAATAGAGGAGAGAAACATGCAAACAGGACATAACCATGGAGAAGGGGGATAGAGGGGAAGCAGAGAAGAAAGGGGAGGGGAAGGGGCAGAATGATATACCAAAGAGGAAGAGTTGAAAGCCTGGTCAAAGAGAGAAGTCTTCAGAAGTGTTTTGAACTTGGGGTAGGAGAGCTCATGATGGATATCTGGGGCAAGGGAGTTCCACAAGCCGGGGCCAAGAAAGTAGATTGCTGAGTGTCTCGTGGATTCATATCGAGCCTGGGAGGGTGGAGGTGTAGGGTAAGCTGGTTTGTGTGAATAGAGCGAAGTAGACCAGGGGAGCGCACAGGCTATTGGGTGAGGAGAGATAAGCGGGAGGTCCAGAGTGTAATGTTTTGTGAATCAGGGAGAGAAAACTGTTATACTGTGAACCGCTTTGATTTTATGATAAAGTGGTATAAAAGGCTTGTTAAATAAATAAACGGAATGCGTGAGGAAATGGGCAACCAGTTAGATTTGAGAAACGAGTAATGTCAAATTTGGATGTGTGATGCAGAATACGAATAGTGGTATTTTGGACAGTTTGCAAGCATTTGATCTAATAAAGGGGTAGACTGGAGTAGATCATGTTACAGTAGTTGAGGTGTAAGATGACAAGAGTGAGAAGTAGAGTAACGATGGCAGAATTGGTATGAAAGGGGTGTAATGAAAGGATCTGACATAGAGTATGGAAAGAGTATCTAACCACTGCGCTAATCTGATCATGAAAGGTAAGACCACTATCCACAACAACACTAAGATATTTAGGAGAAGAGACAAGGGTGCGTGGGGAACCCAATCAATGAGGGGGTCACGGTGGGAACAAGTAGAGCCAGTGAGCCAAATTGTGAAGGTCTTAGATGGGTTCAACTTAAGGTGATTAGTGTGTAACCAGTTGGCCATATCAGAAAGGCAGGAGTTGAAGGGTGAGCATGAAATAGAAATAGGATGTCAATCTGCATAGAGGTAGATGGAAATGCCATGGTGTTGGATAAGATTAGCAAGAGGGACCAGAGCAGAGGGGCAAGGACTGAACCCTGAGTGACACCGTATCTCAGTGGAAATGTGGAAGAGGTAGAAGAATGAAATGACACAGAGTAAGAGGGATCAGACAGAAAAGAATGGAACCAGTGGAAGACAGATCTGTGAATGCTGGCAGATTGTAGATGAGCTAGAAGGGGATAACTGACAAGATCAAATCCTGAGGATAGATCAAGTGCGATGGCTAAGGAAATGTTGTCCTTAGTCAGTGACTCCCGTGTCTCATTAAGAACTGAAAGGAGGCATGTTTCTGTGCTATGACAGGCATGGAAACTGGACTCTCTAAGATGAAGGAAACTGATGTGCAAGTTGGGTGAAAAACATTTTTCCAGAATTTTAAAGAAAAAGGGGAGATAGGAGACAGGCTGGTAGTATGAAAGGATGGAGGGGGTCCAGGGAGGGATTCTTCAGCTGGGGCCAGACTAGTATGGATTTCCAAGAATAGGAGAAGATACTGGAGGAGAGAATATTATTAAAGAGAAATAGGAGATGAGGAAGAAAGGTTAAAGAGTGGACTGAGATCTAGGAGAAAGGGATGGAGTCAGAAAGAAAGCTGGTCTGAGGGGAGGAAGAGATGGTTTTTGTAAGAGCCGACAGAAAAAAGGGATTGAAAGAAGACAGTCTATGAGCAAGTGCTGGGGTCATAGTTGAGAGGTCAAAGGGGCAGAGAAGGAGGTGGCTGAGAAGGAGAGATAGTGGAAAATCCATCTTGAAGGGACAAAACCTTATCTTAGCAAAATGCAGCCTGATGTTTGGCATCAGGGAGGCAGATGGAACGAAGGTGATGAAGAAGCCACTATGCTATAGCTTAGAGTTTCTTACAATTATTATCAGAGCCTATTACAGTACTGCTGAAGTATGGAATTTCTATAGCAAATGTGGAGAGCTTGAACAGTGGCAAGGGAACGGTAATGTTGTCAGATGTGCTCCACATTGCAAAGTTGCCATCAAATGAGTGCAAGACTGGTGTGATACCAAGGGTAATGGGAGGAGTGACAGGAGGGATGGTTGGGGACTAGAGGTGCCAAAGAAACCAAAGTAGAGTGAAGGGCAGAGTTCAAGAGACCAATTTGGGGGTTGATGGACAGGGACTCAAAGGCAGTAGGAAGGAAGAGTGTCTTTGATGATGTAACGGTGGGGTGGGGTGGGGCAGAACAAGCATCAGCAGCAGCGGCGACTGGATGGGAAGTACCGTTATATTAAAAAGAACATCTAGATTACCTGTCCCGGGGGGAGACGGTACGTGCAAGAGACAGGTACAATGAAAATGGCGAAGGAGTGAGTAACAGAGCCAGAGTGTGACCAACTGCAGGTGTAGGACTGTGAACATGTTGGACTAGAGAGAGGTCAGTAATATATGAGAGAAATGCCTTATCCCTACCGAGGTGAGGTTGATCCATGTGAATATTGAAGTCTCTGAGAATTAGGAGATTAGAGAAGGCAGTTGTCGCCTGAGCTGGACTGAGGAGAAGAGAATCCTAATGGTTGCTATTCAGGGAGGGGGGGGGGGGGACATAGAGAAACAAAACATGAAATAAGTAGGGTGGGGGAAAAGATAGTGCAAAGGGAACGAGGACAGTTCAATGATATTAAGAATGCCTGTCAGAAGACAGTGACTCTACCCTAGAATGGAGGTGAAACATAGAAATATGATGTCAGAAAAAGACCACATGGCCTGTCTGTCCTTCCATATCAACAACTACAACAGTCCCTTTTTTACCTTTAGAGATCCTCTGTGTTTGTCCCATGCTTTTTTGAATTCAGTTACTGTCCTCATCTCTACCACCTCCACTGGGAGACTATTCCACAGATCCACTACTCTTTCCGTAAAGAAATATTTCCGTATATCACTCCTGAATCTATATCCCTTCACTCTCATCCCATGTCCCCTCGTAGCAGAACTTGCTTTCAATTGAAAGAGGCTCTCTTCCTGAACATTTATGCCATGGAGGTATTTAAACATATCAATCATATCACCTCTATCCCACCTTTCCTCTAAGGTATACATATTAAGATCCTTCAGTCTGTCCTCATACTTTATAATGAAGACCACTAATCATTTTAGTAGCCACCCTCTGCACCGACTCCATCCTGTTCACATCCTTTTGAAGGTGCGGTCTCCAGAATTGCACACTATACTCCAAATTAGGTCATACCAAAGACTTATACAGAGCACCTCCTTTTTTTCTGCTAGCCATTCCTCTCCGTATGCACCCAAGCATACTTCTAGCTTTTGCCGTCGCCTTTTCTACCTGTTTAGCTACTTTAAGATCATCATCATCTTCTTTAGTGGACAAAAGAACTTCATCCCCTATAACTATATTGTTCCCTTGGATTGCTGCAGCCCAAATGCATGACCTTACATTTTCTAACATTAAATCCAAGCTGCCAGATTCTAGACCATTCTTCAAGCTTAGCTAGATTCCTCCTCATGTTCTCTACCCCTTCCTGGGTGTCTACTCTATTGCAGATTTTGGTATCATCCGCAAAGAGGCAAACCTTACCCAACAGCCCTTCTGCTATATCACTAACAAAGATGTTAAAAAGAATCGGACCAAGGACAGATCCCTGGGGCACACCACTGGTAACATCCTTCTCCTCAGAGTGAGCTCCATTTACCTGTATTCTTTGTCGCCTCCCACCCAACCAATTTCTAACCCAAGCAGTAACTTTAGGGTTCATCCCTAGGGTGCTCAGTTTGTTTAGAAATCGCCTGTGAGGAACAGTGTCAAAGGCTTTACTGCAATCTAAATACACCACATCTAGGGCTCTCCCTCGGTCCAACTCCCTGGTCACCCAGTCAAAGAAATCAATCAGATTTGTCTGACAAGACCTGCCTCTGGTGAATCCATGCTGCCTCGGATCCTGTAATCCACTAATAATTTACTCACCACTGAAGTTAAACTAACCGGCCTGTAGTTTTCAACTACATCCTTCTGCTTTTGTGTAAAGGCACCACATGAGCCTCTCTCCAGTCCTTTGGCACCACTCCTGACTCCAACGAGGCATTGAAAAGGTCAGTCAGTGGAGCTGCTAGAACGTCACCAAGTTCCTTCAGTGAAGAAAGCTTTGCAGCCAGGTGGCAAACAGCGGTCGAGGTAAGCCTCTTCTCCATCTCTGAGCAAAGTCTTGGTCATGAAGAGGAGGTTCAGACAATGAGTGAGAAAATCAGAAATTAGAGTAGGCTTGGCCTGGACCGATCTGCAGTGGAAAGGTCCCTGCTGGAGGGCAGGGGAGGGAGGTGAACTGGCAAGGAATATGCACCTGGGGCCCATTTAGAAGAGTGCTTTGAAATGGTGCCACTGGACGGTGGCCTCGGTGAATTGGTTTGGGTAAAGACATAACAATGGCAAGTAACAGCAATGAGGAAAAAGCCAACTTGATCTCTGGTTGGGAAGAAAAGCCCACAAGTGACAGATGAGAAGCAGTGAAGGAGAGTTGAAAGCCCAGATAGTAATGATTTAATGGAACCCCTGTAATGGTCTCTTTGGTACGTGTCAGTGTGGTGTAAAATGCTGCAATGACTGAACTTAAATTCGAGAAGAGCGAGTCATCTGCTGGCAGAGAGCAGAGTTAGCATCGATGTCAGCAGTTCTGCTGCTCTCTTTTCTATGAAAGGCTGCACCTGCCCTAGGGTAGGAGGGAGGGCGGGCAGAGAGAGTGGATCCTACCTCTTTTCTGGGGCAAGAAACAAATATTGGCCCATCTTCCAACACCTAGGGCTCTTCAGCTTGGAGAAAAGACAACAGAGGGGATATGATTTATAAAACCATGAATGGAGTCAAAATGTTAAATAGGAAAGGATTGTTTGTGTAACCTTTTAAACAACACTAAAACAAGAGGGCACTCCATGAAACTAGTAACCTGCACATTGAAAAAATATACAAATTATTTTTCATGCTATGCATAATTAATTGGTGGAATCTGTCGTTGTGAAATGAGGTCAAGGTGACTATGGTCTTGGGCATTGAAAAAGGTTTAGATGGGTTTCTGGAGGAAATGTCCACAACCATTATTAGCAGGAAGACGGGGGAGCTGTTGCTCATCTCTGGAAATGAGCAATGAGAAATAGATGTTGGTATCTAAATTCAGAAACATGGGACAAATACAGAGGCTCTCTAAAGGAAAAAAGGGGATTCTTGTAGTGGGTGATATAATACCCTGTTCAATGTAATTTCAGTTTGTTCAATGTAAACTGCACTGATGCAGAATAGCGCGGTATATAAGAGAATGTAAATAAATAAATATGGAAGGACAGACTAGAGAGGTCATGTGGTCTTTTTCTACCATAATGTTTCTATGTTTTGGGGTTATCCGGGTAGTTGTGATTTGGGCTGGCCATAGTCTAAGGCAGGATACTGGGCTCATGTTACGTCTCACATATGAATAGTATGGATGAATGGAACCTCCATGTCATCTCCCTGGGATGCAAGTGGCTGAGTTTGGGCCAACAGCTTCTGGCTAGCATGTGCAGGGTAGAGGTTGATTACTGTGAACCAGCAATGTTTAGAGATGTCTGTAACTGGAAATATGTGACCTTTAGAGAACTCGAGCAGGATTGTGACATTAGGGATGGTGCTGGTCCATGGTCTCCTTTTCCTGTTCTCCCAGTCCTGCCACCATTGAGAAGAGGCTGATTGTTCAGTGGGCATGGGATCCTGCATCCTGGACAATACAGATATAGTGTAGCTAGGATTTGGGAGCAAAGTATAAGAGAAAAGGAAGCTGGTGCTTGTGGGATTGTATCTCATCAGGACCCCTCACTCTACAGCAAATTCCACAACTGCAATTCCAGCCCCATGGAATCCAGTAAGGACCTCTCTCTTTTATCACAATCTGTATCTCCTACTGCTAGACAACTTACATTAGCATGAGAGCTTAGCAATTCAGTCTCACACTGAAATGAGTGCACACAAAAATCATGTTTAAGCAAGTGTGAACACATACCAAATGCACACACCCAGTCCCAGGTGCCACAGCTCCTCCACCCAAACACAGGGCAGTGAGCACACTTGTAGACAGGGGGCAATCATGGAGCAGTCAGAGTATTGACTTCAGCTATGAGACCTTCCTGTGCCCTGGAGTGCTAAGCCCCAAACTGTGCTACCCAGAAGGACTTCTCTTTATGCTTAGCACAGGCCATTTAATCAGATGGAGCAGTGGTCCTGCTAAGTGCTTAAACCACTGCTCTAATTTCACAGGCTGTAGAATTAGAGAAATTTCTCATCTATCTGCTGCCATCATGTAAAGAATCTGCCAACGGGACAGGGTGGCAACCTCTGTAACTGAAATGCTCGTGGAGCTGGGAGCTATGGGACACAGAAGCATCTGCCTAGCATTCCTGCAAGCAGAGAGATAGTTACGGGAAATGCAGGCATCCCATGGAGGGCCAGGGAGTTCAATTCCCACCTGGGGACAACAATTTCAGGCTGGAGGGACTGGGGTTTTTAGTCCTATAGGCCCTCCTTGTGGTTTTGGCAAGCCACTTGGACCTCCATTGCCTCAGGTACACATAGATTGAGAGCCCTTTGGGAATGAGGGAATGTATCCAATACCTGCTTTTAGTGATTGTAGAACCGCTCTGATGCCCTTCAGTTTAGGTAGTATATCAAGACTGCATAAACATCCTTTCAACTGGAGGTCCGAAAGGTTCGTGCCTGTGTGAACCTGAAGTGCGATTTGCTATTTTACAAACCACCACAGGGTGGCAGCACTGAATAATATCTGTGATCTATGGAGCAGTGCTGCCATCTGATGGCCTCTAGGAGCATTACAGCTAGAGAAATGATATAGAAGTCAAATTGTTTTTCTAATTCTTGGCCATATGATCTTGACTTGCAGGATTTTACAGTTGCTTGTTTAATCACTGAGTACCGAGGAGGTGGCCTAGGGGGTACTTATTTGTCTTTGACCTGCCCTGATCAATCTGATGGTTGCTTTGTCACTGCATAAACCTTGTAGCACTATATATTTATTTTATTTTTTATTTTATTTGAACAGCTTTTATATACCGCTGCTTCCAAGGATCAGCAGCGGTTTACATTACAACAAAAGTCAAAACAGATACATAGAACATTATAAACTATATTACATTATAACATGAATTGTATGGAACAGATTAATGTATTACAAAATAACAGAAACATTAATAAACTATTAAACTATATTACCTTAAAATTGTGTAACAATAATGTATTACAATATAACAGAAACAATTATTGAACTATAATACAATTAAACTGTATAATACATTTGAACTGTATAACAGGTATGAAGGGTTACTTTGATTTTATTTATAGGTGGGAAAAAACATTACGTTAATTATCGTTTGAGGATGATGTTCATGTTGTAGATATATATTTGAAAGGGTAAATAAAATTGATTATGGTGGTTGGGAAACTACAAATGTTTCTCCATTGTTGTAGTGTTGGCTGAATAGATGGGTTTTTAGATCTTTTCTGAATGTTAGTAGATCTTTAGTTTCTCTTAATTGGTCTGGAAGGTTGTTCCACAATATTGGAGCAACAAACGAAAAGGCACTGTTACTAGTTGAGTGTTTTGTTTTCTTTATTAGATCTGGGACTGCTAGTGTGTTAAGGTTTTTTCTCCGTCTTATCCTTTTTCGATTGGGCTGTTAAGAAGAGTAGTTAAGTATGATGGGGCAATATTATTAATTAATTTAAAAGTGGTTAATAGTATTTTGTATTGGATCCTACTGAAAATGGGTAACCAGTGTAGTGTGTATAGAATAGGAGTAATATGATCAGATAGTTTGGCTTTGAATATAACTCTTGCTGTTACATTTTGGGCCATTTGCAGGATTTTGATGTTCTTCTTAGTTATACCATGAAGTATGCTATTACAAAAATCAAAATGTGGTATGACCAAAGCTTGTGTAACGGTTCTAAAGTCTTCATCTTGTAATAGTGGTCTTAATTGTTGTATAGAGCGCAGTTTGTAGTAGATTGTTTTTGTTAGTTTTACAACACACATCAGAAAACTAAGGGTTTTGTCAATAATAACTCCTAAATATTTTATTTCTTCTTTGATTGGAAGAGTCTTATTCAGGATTTTAATGTCAGATGGGGGAGTGTATTTCGTGTTTTTTGTTGCTATTAGTACCTCTGTTTTTCTGAGATTAATAGATAAGTTGTTTGATTGAAGCCATTCTTCAGCTTCTATAAGGCAGTTTATTAGCTTGTTATATAAATGCTAAATAGTAATAGTACTCATAAACAGTCAAGGAAGGGCAGCATTGAATGCACCTTCTGCCTTCGGGTGGCCATTGGCAGTATTACAGGCACATCTTGAGTAACAGACACTTTGACCTTATTTTTTAACATAAGGTTTATTAAACCTGGCCCGGCAAAGCAACAGGTTTTTGTGCTATCCACAATTTTACTATAGAATAAATTTGCAGACAGTGAATACAAATGGAGCTTCTGTCTCAAGCACACCTCTATTCTGCCCTTCCTTCTAACTACAAGTGAGGGCTCTGCCCTTGTAGAAAACCTACAAAGTGGAAATCTGCCTAACACTAAGAGACTTCACTGATGTTCCTCAGAGGCATGGCCAGGCATGAGGGAACATGTGCCATCAGAGTTCAATGCAAAAACTGCTGTCTTATAATAGATCTCTGATTTTGCTCTAAAAGTTGAATTAAAACTGGGGTCTTAGAATTATAGGACGTTTTGTGCTTCTAGTTCCATATATACACAGATACCTTCAGGTACATTGATCAGAATTCTATGCACTTTTCCTGGTTTTGCTACAGTTACATTTTTTGGAAGACATGATTTCTCTTCCACTTATGATTATTAAATATAAAACTTAGATTGTACACCCTCTGGGGACAGGAAAATGCTGACTATACTGCAAAAGTCTGAGCTAAATCAAATCTAAAAGAACCATTTCCCTCTTTAGAAAATGTAAACAAAGAAAAATATCAAATCAAAAGCTTGAAGGCTGATATTATCTTAGACTCAGTGGCACTTAACAAATTTCAGTTGTCCAAGTGCTGGGTACTGGATTAGTAAGACCAATATGATGGATTCAAATTCCTTCCCTAATATTTCTTTGTATCTCAGTTCATTTTCCATCACGCTAGTCTGACAATTCACCACAAGAGGGCACCATTGTAGTGGGAGTTGCCCCACTTGGCATACAATGTGCTCACTGCTGCCCTCTTGTAGTAATTCTCCATAAAACCGATTATTCCACTGTACTTCAGTCAGCGTACCATTCCCCCTTGCCTGATTATGCTGTCCCTCCCCCATACTCTCATTTCTTTTTTTTCTCTTAATCTCTGGTGATTTTATTTCTGATATTCATATTCTGTAAAGTTGCTGTAAGTTCCAAAGATGGAGAAACAAATCTGTGGACTCTTACACTTAGTAACACTGTGAATAAGGCAGATCAAGACAAAAGTGCTCTGTTCATCAGCCTTATCGCCTTGGAATCAATGCATCGAGAATGGCCAAATGCAGCCCAGCACCAAGCCCCCTCTTGCCTATGTCTTCCACTTCTCCTCTAAGCCCTCTTCTCCCTTCTTTCTGAAGCAGGATGGCAATTCTTTACAGGGTTGACCTCTCCAAAGCTTTTTGGAGCCCTGATGCCATCGTATGCAGGGCCAACCCCAGAGTTGGTTCAAGGTGCTGACATCCTAGGCCAGTGGTTCTCAACCCATTCCTCTGGGACACCCAGGCCAGTCAGATTTTGAGGATATTCACAAAGAATATGCATGAGATAGATCTTCATGCACTGCTTCCATTGTATTCAGATTTATCTCATGCATATTCATTGTGGATACCCTGAAAACCCAACTGGACTAAGGGTCCCAGAGGACTGTATTGACAACCACTGCCCTAGGCAAACCTTAAGAAAGGAGACGCCAACTCTGGTCCTGGAGGGCACAAACCAGTCAGCTTTTCAGGATGCCCCTAATGAATATGCATGAGATATATTTGCATGCACTGCTTCCATTGCCTTCAAATTTATCTCATGCGTATTCATTAGGGGCATCCCGAAAAGCTGACTGGTTTGGTGCCCTCCAGGATATGAGTTGGAGAACCCTGGTTTAAGCTTTATGCTCAACCTGACTCTCATAATCTCTGTTTAGCTTTGAATGCCCTGCTCTTTGCTGCCCCTCCCCCTCTGCAATTACTACCCTAGGCAACTTCTTACTTTGACTGATGCTTGGATCGGCCCTTATCAGATGTTTGCTATTTAAAGATGTAACTTGCTCAATCCATACAGGTTACCCCCGATGTGTTTAATTTCTGCCAGTATTAGTATGGATCCTGTGTGTTTTCCCCACTCATTTAAGTAAAGTTATCAGACCTCCTCAATTTTTGGAGATTTTCCCCAATTTATGACCTATGTTTTTAGCAATGGGGATGGTGGTGAGGTGGGTGGTGCAGCGCTAGAGTGGCAGAAAAGGGCATTTAAAAGCCCCCAGTGTGGCAGGTGGCTTTGCAAGGTCTGCAGCTGCATGTTCCAACCCATTCACCAGGAAGTTTGCATCAGAGGGACTGTGATGTAAAGGGCCTTGAGTGTGCCTGGACAAAGGCTCCATGCCACGAGCTCTGGTTTTTAGGACTGAAGGGTGGCCAAGTAGAGAGAAAGAGTGGAGGCATCAGCAGCAGATAAGGGGAGGGAGCAGGCCTGGCAAGGGGAAGGGAAGAAATGCTGGAGGAGGGATGAGGAATTTAAGGGAAGGAGAAATGCTGGGCACCTGGGGGAGAAGGTCAGGAAAGAGACGGGTATGGTCCATCCAAACCTCAGTAGGGTTACTAGGGAAAGACTTGTCTTTGATTTTTTTTTTTTTAGGGATGTACCTGCTGCATAGTGGTTAACTTCCCCATGGTTTCTGCACCCCAAATGCAGGGCTAGCCCCAGAGAATTGTTATTCCTGGTCACAGCATCAGAGCTGGAGAAACCAGAAAAGTCCCTAAATTTGATTCCTGAGACTGGCACCTTCTTCTGGACCTACTGCACCTAAATCAGGCCTTAGGCACTTGCTCTGCTTAGTAATTGTTATTTTAATACAAGCCTTTAATTTATCAAACATACTAAAATGAATGAATCAATATTTACAGCTGAGATTTGAACCCTTAATTCTAAGGGCTGCACTTGCTTAGGGTAAGCTGTATTGCCACTTAACCACCAGTAGCTTGTGGCTAATGTCCTCTGTCAAGGGAATCTTCTCTTCTACAGGACCCTGGAGCCAGAGATGGAGAAATAGAAGATCCGAAGAGATTCTAGTATGAAAATCCCTGTGGCTTAGGGGTTTGGCATGTGCCTCGTAACATGAAGCCTGTTGGTTCAAATCCCACCAGAGGCTAGGTGGTGTTAGTGCTCACAGTGAAGTAGAAGAGGTAGTTTTAGGAAATATTTGGCCACTTTTCATAGGAAAAAGCAGCATAACCCTGGCTGCTGGTGGCTCTCCTCAGTTATTAGGTTTTCCCCCAATATACTTGATGTGCAGGTCTATCTAACCCCCTCCTCCCCATCCACCCACACCACTTACCTGCTCTGGCCCCACCTAGCTTCTGGCTAAGCTAGACTCGAACCCACAACCTCCTATATTGGAGTAAAGGCCCTTTAGCTGCTGAGCCACCAGTCAGCCAGTCTCCAGCCTCTTACCTTTTCGTCCTCTTATCCTCTCATTCCTTGATTTGGCTTTAAAACACAAGCAGGTCCTCTTTCAACTTCTGGCTAAGCTAGAATCAAACCCACAACCTCTTCAACCAGAGTAAAACCTGTTAAATGCTGAGCCACCAGTCAGCCAGTCTTCAAGTACTTGCTTTTTCATTCCCTTATAGCTCCCATTTCTTGATTTGGCTTTAGAACACATGTGGGTCCTCCTTGCAGCAGAGGGATTTGAACCCACAGGTCTTCAGTTGAGAAACAAATTGTATTTATTTTTATTTGACTTTTTTTATACTGCTTTTCACTGGGGCAAAATGGTGCATATTACACTGTTCTATGTAACTTCAGCTGTAACTTATTTACAAGACATTACTATATGCAATGGTTGATACATAGAGCAGTATGGTTTATATACATAGAGGGTTAATGGGGGGAAATGCAGTAGGTTAGATACATAATAGACTGCTATTTCTTTGGTGGCAGGCTGGCGGGCAGGGGGGCTCGATTCCCACTGGCACTCCTTGTGACCTTGGGCAAGTCACTTTACCATCCATTGCCTTGGAAGAAAAGGCTGGCAATCTAGTTCTGGTGATACATTGCCAAGAAAACCCAGAGGTAGCTGGGTCACTATGAGTCAACATTGACTTGATGGCACAAAAAAAAAAAAGGTTGCTTATGTGAGGTTTAAAGGTGAGATGATGGACAAGAGTAATGTCCAGCTACCAGACCTTTGGTTGTACATTCACGTTTGTGTCATTAAGGGTTATGGAGGTCAGTGGTTAGAAACTGGTGTTTTTTGTTATAGTGTTTCAGTCTTCTTGTAGTTTATTTTTAGGGAGTATAGATGTCAACACCTTGAATCATCTATAGGGCTGGCCCTGGTGGAAATGTTGTATTTCAATTGTTTTGCATCAGGGTGTTTCTATCAATTAAAAACTAAAATCAGAAGCCCTAATAATAATATCAGCCCCTGGGACTCTCATGATAGAAAGGAGAAGTAACACATTTATCAGTTCCTGTTGTCAAGTTATTAAGAGATAGCCACTGTCCAAAAATGCTCTCAGTGGTGTTATTTATTTTATTTAACTGATTTCATATACCGCTCTATCTTGCAGTCAGAACAGTTTAAATAAAACATAACACAATAAACAAACAGCATACATAGAACAGGTAATTTAACTTGAAGTAATTAACGAGAAAATGTAATAATTGGGTTCACTCAGAGGAACATGGATAGTGTATAGGACATGAGTCTGTGAGCTAGTAGTGAGGGCGGGTTGTTGCATGTAGGTGATCATGACCGCTCCCTCACTGTAACTCTCCACATCTTATGGTATATGCTCATAATACTGTTGGAATAAGAGAGTCTTGAGGGTCTTGCAAAAACGTAAGATGTCTGTGTTGGCTTGTATTGGGTCTGGCAGAGTTCCAAAGAGTTGGAAAACAGAGCGAAAATGCCCGGTTATAGGATGTTTGGTTACTTTTTGTCCTGTCTGCAGGGATGAGGAGTGTGTTATACATGTTTTGTCTTCTAGTTCTATGTTTGGGCGTCAGTTGGATTAGGAATGAGAGGGAGATTGCAGCTTGCATGTGCAGAATCTTAAATATTAAGAGTGTGACTTTGTATCTTATTTGGCTTGCGATTGGTAAACCAGTGTAAGTGCTTTAAAACTGGAGTGATGTGTTCCACCTTGGAGGTTCCATATATGGTACGTGGGGCTGTATTTTAGGCCTGCTGAAGTGGTTGCAAGACATATTTTGGTAACCCTTGGTAGATGATGTTATTGAAGTCGAAATGTGGAAATATAAGTGCTTGGAACACTGTAGGATAATCATTTGTTTCAAGAAGTAGGCACAGGTGGCGAAGTGTTCTTATCTTGTTAGGAGGGAGATTGGCATGAGATGCAGTCGTTACAGGAATTAAACCAGGTGTCAGAAGCCACCCACACTACCCCCCCCCCCCCCTATCAAATAGTTATTCTCCTATGACCTTATATCAACAGGAACTTTCTTGTGTGCACCAAGAAATCCTGAAGAAGAGAAAGGTGCAGGGTGAGACTTTCCCAGATTTACAGCTGCCTCTAAACCTCTCATGATGTTTCACCTTTGAGACAGTAGCCTGGACTTTACTTTTATGGTGGGTGTTCTGTGATTCCTGCAAACCATTTCCAACGCTGGGCTGCTGCCCTTTCCCACATGCCCTCTTCCACCCTATTTCCAACGAGGAAGCGCTATGCCTACAGATGGCCACTGGAGGTCAGCAGTCCGGAGGCAGATGGTGCGACACTGCCACCCGGTGGACAATTCCCAGAATACAAGAAATACTTTGATCCACTATATAAAAGAAATGGCCCTTTTCCTCCCCTCCATCCCCTGAACCCACAATTTCACATTTCCCCTTTGTCTGCTATAACTTCAAAAATATATGCTGCATATATCCAGAGAGAAAACAGAAAAAGGTAAAGGTGGCAGGAAAGGCTGAATGTTTTGCTTCCAAGTTGCGCAACTGTCTTTATTTCTGAATTACCCCCTCCCCTAGTTGGGCTCTGTCTCCTCCCAGTCCAGAGTTGCCAAGTTATCCAGTTCCAGGAGTGAGGTTTAAAGCCAGTTCTGGATTTCTGATAAGTTCATCCTGATGCATTATGGGACCTGCAGCACTGATTCCAATGGATAAAATCAGGGGCTACATATACCTTACTGTATTGCAATGCAAATTTTAAACCGGAACTGGCAAAACAAAAAGTTTAATCCTGGAACTGAGTCAAAGCGTGTGAATGTGATGTGGCTCCTTGGACTCAATTCCAGGAGGCTATACCACCCCTAATGATCGTCTGGATTCTTGTAGAAGTCCAGGACGGAGGGCAGGAGTTAAGTCTGTCCCAAAGAGGTCCAGCTTGGCCAAAGAAAGCGCTCTTTCCACACAATAATGTGCAGCAAAAGTATAAATGGAGGACCAGGTAGCTGCCTGACAAATCTCATCAATGGATACTGAATGGAGATTAGTTATGGAGGTTGCCAGAGCCCGCAAATTATGAGCAGTAATGTGACCCTCCGGGGAGAGTCCTGCTTGTGCATGAGCAAATGAAATGCAATCTGCCATCCATCTGGATAGAGTTTGTTTTGTCACCAGTAGCCCAAGGCGACTGGGATCAAAGGAAATTAATAATTGAGAGGATTTTCTGTCAACCTTAGTTCTATCCAAGTAGTACACCAGTGCTCGCTTGCAGTCTAAGGTGTGTAGCGCTGCTTCAGCGTGAGATGTATGTGACCTTGGAAAGAAAATCAGTAAGCTTAACCCTCCATTGCCTCAGAAAAATCCAAGTTGTCAATGAACCTGTTTCATGTACTTTACCAAGTTTAAGTTACAATGTAAACCGCTTTGATTGAAATGATAAAGCGGTATATAAAACCTATTAAATAAATAAATAAAATATGGAAGGAGGAGACTACATTCAGAAGGAAATGTAGATGGGCATGGAGTAGCACAGTGTCATGGTGGAACCAGGTATAGAATGGATCTGCCACCAGAGCCTGCAGTTCGCCGATGTGGCGAGTTGACATGACAGTGATGAGGAAGATTACCTTCCAAGATAGAAACCGGTGAAATGGTGGTTAAAGGCTCGAAAGGAGGCTTTAGGAGCTGAGTGAGAACCACACTGAAGGCACAGGTTATGCCTGAGCCTCTGTTTAAGGCTTAAGAGCCTTAGGCTATTTGGGTTGGCGAGGACCCTGCTGTTGCGGATGCTGAGGCTGGTAGGCAGCTGAAGGCAGGTAGGAAGGATAATATCTCTTCTTCATTAAATAGAAACGTTTCTTGAGAAGAGCCTTGAAGGGGTCAGCCGTCTTTCTGGAAAGGTGTTTGAGGGTGAGATCATCTGTCTCAATCTCCCCTGCTTTTTCTCTTGAGGGGACAAGGCCATAGAGGAGAGACTGAATGAATTATTTGCTTCGGTCTTTACTGAGGAAGATGTAGGAATGTTACCATGACTGAAATGGTATTTAAAGGTGATGCCGCAGAAGAATTGAAAGAAATATCGATGCACCAGGAAGATGTATTATAAATATTTGATAAACTGAAGAGTAGCAAATCACCTGGACCAGATGGTATACTTCCAAGGGTGTTGAAAGAATTGAAATAGGAGATTGCAGACCTACTATTAGTAATTTGTGAACTATCATTAGAATCATCTGTAATACCTGAAGATTGGAGGATAGCCAATGTAATGCCAATTCCAGGGGTGAGTCTGTAGTCAGTATTGGTAAAAATGGTAGAAACCATTATAAATTACAAAATTACTGAACATGTAGTCATGGATTAATGGGAGACAGCCAACATGGCTTTAGCCAAGGAAGGTCTTGTCTTACTAAGCTGTTATGTTTTTTTGAAGGTATGAATAAACAGGTAGACAAAGGTGAGTCAGTTGATATAGTATATCTGGATTTTCAGAAAGCCTTTGACAAAGTCCCTCATGAGAGACTTGGCAAAATTAAAAAGTTGTGGGATAGGAGGCAGTGTACTATTGTGGATCAGGAACTGGTTAAAAAATAGACAGCAGAGGGTAGGACTAAATGACCAATTTTTCCATTGGAGAAAGGTGAATAGTGGAGTACCCCAGGGATCTGTGCTTGGCCCGCTGCTTTTTAACATATTTATAAATGACCTGCAAATGGGAATAACAATTGAAGTAATCAAATTTGCAGATGACACAAAATTATTCAAAATTATTAAAACCCAAGAGGATTGTGAAAAATTGCAAGAGGACCTTGATAAATTGGAAGACTGGGCATCCAAATGGAAGATGAAATTTAATGTGGACAAGTGCAAAGTTATGCACCTAGGGAAGAACAACCCAAACTATGGTTACACAATGCAAGGTTCCACATTAGGAACCACCACCCAGGAAAACAATTTAGGAGTCATCGTGGATAACATGTTGAAACCCTCCTCCCAGTGTGCAGCAGCAGCCAAGAAAACAAATGGAATACTAGGAATCATAAGGAAAGGAATGGAGAATAAAACAAAGGATATTATAACCCCTCTGTATCGGGGCATATTGTATCTTTTTTAAGATACGGCAACCACACCTTGAATAGTGTGTGCAATTCTGGTCACCGTATCTTTAAAAAGATATAGCGTTATTAGAAAAGGTACAGAGAAGAGTCACCAAAAAGGGAAAGGGGATGGAAGGATACCCCTATGAGGAGAGGCTAAAACCCGAAGATCTTCAAACACATGGCCATGACTGAGGCAATGTTGTACTATTGGTGCCTCAATTTTTTAACACTTTAAACGGCTCTTGTGCTCATTGATGCGGATTCGTAGTGGGCGCGTGGTCTTGCCAATATAGAGAAGACCGCAAGGACATCGAATACTATATACAACGTGATCTGACCCACACGTCGTGTTGTGTCTCAATTTAAAGGAACGGTCATGGTAAGTAAAATGAGTGAGATCCTCTGAAATAATACACACGTTGCAGTTTCCACAGGGACGATGCCCTGCTTCCCTGTCCATTCCAGACGATGGTAAAGGTCTTAACTTTGCTGGGCTAAGTTGTTCTTTTAAGTTGGAGTGTCGAGTCCAAACACAACGAATCGTTTTATCCTGCAGTCCTGGAAGGACAGACAACACATTCTGATGTCGTTTTAAGATCCATTTTATTTGGCCACTAAAAGGAGAAAATTTTGTGATGAAATTCACCGCAGTCTCTACCACGGGCTTTTTCATTCTCCCCGTCTTGCCTGAATGCAAAAGTAAGAGCCGTTTAAAGTGTAAAAAAATTGAGGCACCAATAGTACAACATTGCCTCAGTCATGGCCATGTGTTTGAAGATCTTCGGTTTTTTTGTGTTGACTGGATTGCAACGGGCAGGTCAGGCAATTCTCGAGAGAAAACCACAATAATACTAGAACAACAGTGGATTTACCGTCTTCAAACAGTTCATCCTGGAGGCTTAAACAACATGGTTGAATGGGGAGCCTGTATCTGAACGTCCCCTGTTGACCATTTTTTCATTCCCTTATAGAAGACGGCTTTCCCTATGACATCATTTTATGACGCTAATGTCTCAATGTTTAAAGGGCTCCATATTGTCATCACTTCGCATGCGCGGCGTTTTAGAGCAGCATGAGAAGGATTCGCCATAGTTGAAACGGCTGCACTTCTCTTCATGTTTTTCGCACATTTCTACGAGTTAAAATAGGTATGTGTATTTCCAAAGGCACAACTAACTAAATGTAAAATGGATAACATCTAATACCATTCTTGCTATATTCTCATATTATTGTGTACGTACTTTGATTGCTGGGGATTGTTTTTTCAGAGATACGCTGACAAACCCACCCCCTGAAGAAGAAACCGAAACGCACATTGGGAGCCAAACAGGTGGCGTTGGGGCAGTTTGTCTTCACGTTAAGATAAGCACAATCTCTCTATTTTTAGTAATATGCCATTAAGGAAAATCCATAAAGAAACCCTAAAATAAAACTGGTCATTGATGCAATATATTGGTACAAGTTCACTAACGCTATTGTGGTGCAGGAACTTTGCCGTAATAGTCTGAGACCAGGGGTTCATTCACGCATTTATTCTACTCTTATATACTCATTAGTACATTGATTGATGATTTTATAGAAAAATACAAAACACTAAAAAAATATTTTTCGATAGAAAGAAGGCTGAGTATTGGATTGAGCCTTAAGGTATAAGGTGAGGGTGTTTAGCAATTTTTATTTTTCCAGATCCCTGTTGACATCTTTTAGAAACATGCTCATATATAACATGTAGGAGTTTATTCTGGAGGCCAACATACATGCCTGAAAACATTGATGCCCTAAGGCATCGAGTGTCCTTGAATCTCAACTTGGAGGCATGGATGAGTGATTTTTGGCACTCTTTATTCAGCACATTGCCGATTCCACCACCATTGAGTGGTGGGGGAGCTGAGGCTTCTGGAAACCTGGGCACTCTGGAATTCAGTACATGGTATCGAGCTTCTTGCTGACAGGTGGAGCCGTGAGAGGAGCCTCCCAGGTAGAGTAGCTGCTTCTTTGGGTGTGGGAGGGTATTGAAGTATCTCCAATTCCTCTGCCCTTGGTTCCTTCTCTGAGGCTATTGTGATGGCCAGTCCTGCAGCCATGTCACATATGAAGTCTTGGAAAGAAATAGTAACAAAGTAACATAGTATGATGGCAGATAAAAACCAGTATGATCCATGTAATCTGCCCAACAAGGCGGCAAGAGCAGGTGCACCTGCCGTTCAGCGTAGTTACTCACCTGTAACAGGTGTTCTCCAGGAGCAGCAGGAATCAGTCCTCACTTATGGGTGACGTCGGCGCCGACGGAGCCCTCGCGGAGCAATTTTCCACAGCTTTCAAAGAAAGCCTTTGGGAATTGCAGCGCGCATGCGCGGTCGTCTTCCCGCCCGAGGGTGCCATCTTAGCCAGTCAGATGACATAGCTAAAAAGACAGCATAAAATTTGCAAAAAGAACATAAGCAGACGATTGCAACTCCAAGGGGAGGAGGGAGGGTAGTGAGGACTGATTCCTGCTGCTCCTGGAGAACACCTGTTACAGGTGAGTAACTACGCTTTCTCCAGGACCAAGCAGGAAGTCAGTCCTCACTTATGGGACTCCCAAGCTCAAGGCTACCGGAGACCCTAAGCACAAAAATGAGCTCCCTCTAGCTCAGCAGCACAGAAGGATAGAATCTTCGCTGAATCATCACCCACCGGTAGCCCACATCCGGGATGGAGGGTAGGAGTTGCTCAGACCTCAAAGAGATTACGGAGGACTGCCTGTCCGAAAGCACTGTCCCTACGGGACTCCCTCTCGAGACAGTAATGGACCGCAAAAGTCTGGCTCGAAGACCAAGTAGCGGCCCGGCAGATGTCTGCCAGCGGAACAGAGCGGAGGTAAGCCACTGACGTGGCCTTTGCCCGAACGCAATGAGCCGTGACTCTACTCTCTAAGGAGAGTCCGGCCGCCCCATAAGCCCAAGAGATACAGTCCGCAACCCAGATGGACAGAGTACGCTTGGAGACCAGGAGCCCCAATCTATTGGGGTCAAAAGACACAAAAAGCTGAGCAGCTTTACGGTGCTCCCGCGTACGGTCAAGGTAGAAGTTCAGAGCCCTTCTACAGTCCAGGGTATGGAGGACCGTCTCAGCTCGGCTGGAGTGTGGTCTGGGAAAGAAGGTTGGAAGTACCACCTCCTGATTGATGTGAAAAGGGGAGACCACTTTAGGCAGAAATTTCGGATGAGTCCGTAGGACCACCCTATTCTTGTAGAACCTAGTGTAAGGGGGATCAGACACGAGGGCCTGCAATTCACTTACGCGTCTAGCGGAAGTGAGGGCTATCAAGAACAGTGTTTTCCAAGACAGAAAACGGAGAGAACAGGTAGCCATAGGTTCAAAAGGCGGACAGGTGATCCGCTGTAAAACCACATTCAGGTCCCAGTCAGGCGCTGGCGGGCGCAGAGGTGGTTTGAGTAGAAGGAGACCTCGGAGAAACCTCGCTACGAGAGGGTCGTTGGAGAGAGGTCTGCCGTCCACCGGCACATGATGTGCTGAAAGAGCACTGAGGTGAACTTTGACGGAGTTGGACTTAAGTCCCAGATTAGAGAGGTGCAGCAAGTACTGCAAGATCACCGACACCGGGCAGGAGAAGGGATCCTGAGACTGTTGGGTACACCAGACTGCAAAGCGATGCCATTTAAGGGCGTAGCATTTGCGGGTAGAAGGCCGTCGCGAAGCCAAGACGACCTCCTCCACCTCCGCCGGCAGGAGAAGGGGAGCAAGGACTACCCTCTCAGCAGCCAGGCCATGAGGTTGAGAGACCTGAGGTTGGGGTGCAGGAGGGACCCCTGATCCTGAGTGAGGAGATCCGGTTGTACCCCCAGAGGGATTGGATCCTCCACCGCCAGTTGCAGCAGGAGCGGAAACCACGGCTGCCTGGGCCAGCGAGGGGCCACCAGGATCATGAAGGCTTTGTCTCGGAGAACCTTGAAAAGAGTCCGAGAGACTAGCGGGATGGGAGGGAAAGCGTACAGAAGGCTCCCCGACCACGAGATCAGAAAGGCGTCCGCCGCAACCCGAAGGGGGTGTGGCTGACGAGAGCAGAAGCGAGGGAGCTGCCGGTTGTGAGGACTGGCAAAGAGATCCACCGTGGGGAGACCCCACTTGAGGAAGAGCTTCTGAACTACCAAGGGATCCAGACGCCACTCGTGCGGCCGGAGGACCCTGCTGAGTTTGTCTGCAAGGCAATTTTCTTGGCCCGGGAGATAAACTGCCTTGAGGAGAATGCCGTGACTGACGGCCCAAGAGCAGAGCTTCTGTGCCTCCCGGCAGAGGAGGAAGGAGCCCGTGCCCCCTGCTTGTTCACGTAGAACATGGCAACTTGATTGTCCGTCTGGACAAGGACGGACTGTTGGGAAGTCAGGTGGGAGAAGGCCTTGAGAGCTAGGCGGATCGCCCTGAGCTCCAGGAAGTTGATCTGCTGAGCCGACTCCCACGTGGTCCAGAGGCCCTGAGTACGTGCCTCTTGGCAATGTGCTCCCCAGCCCAGGAGGGATGCATCGGTGGTCAGCACCCGGGTCGGCTGAGGTGACTGGAAAGGCATTCCGAATATCAGGTTCGGCTGCCGGAGCCACCACCGGAGAGACGAGACCAGCGGCTCGGAAACGCGCACTAGGTCTGCTAGGCCGCCCGTGGCTTGTCGCCACTGCTGGCGGAGACACCATTGAGCAGACCGCATATTCAGGCGGGCATTGGGGGTCACATGGACGGTGGAAGCCATATGGCCGAGCAGTCTCAGGAAGCGCCTGGCGGAGACCAGGGGCTGGCTGCGAAAGCGGTCGGCTAGGTCCATGAGCCGTTGAGCCCTGTCGAGCGGTAGGTACGCTCGCGCCTGAGGAGTGTGCAGCCTTGCGCCGATGAACTCGAGATCCTGTGAGGGGAGCAAAGTGGACTTTGCGAAGTTTATAACAAAGCCCAAGTGCTGCAGCAGAGTCACCGTGCGGCACGTGGCGTTGGTGACCTCCTGAGCGGACGCTGCTCTGATGAGCCAGTCGTCGAGGTACGGAAAGACATAGAGGCCGTGAAGCCGGAGATGGGCCGCCACGACCGCGAGACATTTTGTGAAGACTCGCGGTGCGGAGGACAGGCCAAAGGGCAGTACTCTGTACTGGTAATGATTTCCTGCCACCACAAACCTTAGGTATTGGCGGTGGCTTGGGTGGATGAGGATGTGCGTGTAGGCATCCTTTAGATCCAAGGAGCATAGCCAATCTCCCTGCTGGAGGTAGGGCAGAAGGATTCCAAGGGTAAGCATTTTGAACTTCTCCCTCACAAGGAACTTGTTGAGGTTGCGCAAGTCCAGGATGGGTCTGAGGCCCCCTGTTCTCTTTGGTATCAGAAAATACCTTGAATAAAAGCCTCGACCTCTCAGGTGGTGTGGCACCGGTTCCACCGCCTGTTCCTGCAGAAGACCTGCTAACTCCTGAAGGAGCAACTCCCTGTGCAGAGGGGGGCGCGGAGGCTCTCCCGGAAAATAGGAGGGAGGGACCTGATGGAAGTGGAGAAGGTAGCCTTCTCGCACGACCTGAAGCACCCAGGCATCTGCGGTGATGCTGGACCACCTGTGGGCGAAGTGAACCAGCCGGCCTCCGGTGCTGGGAGGAACCAGCGGGGGGGGAGAGGCTATGCTGAGCGAGTCAAAAGCCCCCACCCTGCTGAGCAGGGGCTGGTGGTGCAGGCTTGGGGGCTTGCTGCCTACGGGACCCGTTACCCCGTCCCTTGGCCTGCTGGCCCTGTTGGGGAGCTGCAGGGGCCTGATAATGGGGGTATTGTTTGTAGGCAGCCGCCTTCCTCGGGTAAAAGGACTTTTTCCCCGAGCCCTTCTTTTTCTGGGAAGGGGCGGAGGTCTTCCTAGAAAGCCTGGTCCTGGTGAGAGTCTCAGTCTCAATTTGTGCAGCCTTTTCCGCCATGGGCTTGCCAAAGAGGTTTTCGCCTCGGCAGGGGACATCGACCAACTTGTCCTGTACCCAGGGCTCAAGGTCTGACGACTGAAGCCAAGCCTGTCGGCGGGCACCGATGCCGGCTGCGGCCACTCGAGCCGAGGCTTCAAAGCCATCATAGGCTGCTCGGGACATGAACTTTGAGCAGTCCCGAATGCCCGTGGACAAGGCTAGGAACCTCCGCAAGGGCTCCTCGGAGAGACCAGCGGAGAATCCGGCTAGCTCTTTAGCCAGATCCTGGAGATACATGCCCATGTATAGCTGGTAAGTCTGGACACGACATGCGAGCATAGAGCCCTGGAAGCACTTCTTGCCAAGGCCATCCAGGTTACGGGCCTCCCTTCCAGGAGGCACCGAGGAGTGCATCTTCTGGCTCTTAAGACGATGCATGGCCGATTCCACTACCATGGAATGGTGTGGCAGCTGTGCCTTTTGAAAGCCAGGGCTCTTGCGGACCCGATAGATAGAATCGACCCGCTTGCTCAGGACCGGCGAGGAGGCCGGACTCTCCCACATGCGGAAGAGTAGTCGTTCCAGCATAGGAGGAACCGGCACAGTAAAGTGTTCCCTCGCGGGAGAGTCATACTGGAGGGCGTCGAGCTCTTCGGCTCGAGGCTCCTCCTCGGGATCCGCAGGGAAGGCCAAAGCCTTGGCCATATCCCTAACGAAGTCCGAGAACCGGGCATCCTCCGGGGGGGACTGCTTCCGAGGCTCGGACTCCGGTGAGTCTGATGGGACACACCGAGTCCAGAAAGAATCAGGTGACTCTTCCTCCTCAGACTCCCAGACCGACTCCGACGAGGACTCGGTGGGGTCGGCCCGGGCAGGGTGCGGCGCCAGCCGCCCCGACGCCGAGGGAGTCGGCGTCGGCGACCTCGGTCCCGAACGGGAGGCCGAGGGTGACCTCGACCGAGGATCGACTCGAGTTCTCATCGACTCGAGGATCGGCTCGGTCTCCGGGGTCGACTTGGACGTCGACGTCCCGGCGGTCGGGGCAGCGGCGCCAGCGAGGCCAGCGAGCAGTGCCCTCTGCTGGTCCATGAAGGCAGACAGTCTGCTCTCCAAGGCCGTCAACCTGAGTCCGAGCTCAGGTGACCCAGCAGCCCCCGACTCGGGCCCCGACGGCGTCGGGCCCGACGTCGGCTGTCGCGGAGGCGAGTCCAGAAGGACCACAGGACTTACCCGGGCAGGCATCTCCGACTCCAGGCGAGGTCGCTTCGGGATGTGTTCCTTCTCCAAGGACCCGGGGCGGCTGTCGGGGCTATGCGACCTGGCCCTCGCGGAACCAGGAGCGTCCACCGACGCCGCCCTCGCGGGTTTTTCCTTCCGACGATGGTCCCCGGAGGGAGAACCCCGGTCGGAGGAGCTCCGGCGACGGTCCGAGCTGGAGCCTTTCGACGCGGAGGCCTCCGACGAG
The DNA here is from genome assembly GCA_033557465.1 of Ichthyophis bannanicus. Classification (NCBI taxonomy): domain Eukaryota; kingdom Metazoa; phylum Chordata; class Amphibia; order Gymnophiona; family Ichthyophiidae; genus Ichthyophis; species Ichthyophis bannanicus. The sequence goes on along the minus strand of CM066051.1, from coordinate 78,038,652 downwards.
GTCCAGGTACGGCTGGGGTCAGCGAAGATTCTCTCACGCTGATGCCGCCGACTTCTCAACGCCTTTGAGGACAGTTTGCTGCAGGGCCCACAGATCAGTTCCTCATGATCCGGGCCCAGGCAGCGGAGGCAAAAGTCGTGTGTGTCGGTTAGTGACATATGTCGGTCACACCGACCACACCGCTTAAACCCACTGGCAGCCATCGGGGGAAAAAGGGCCCCTGCGAGGTCAAATGACCGGGCTGCCAGGGAAACCGAAAACGAAAGCTGACTAAGTCAGAAAAACCGAAAAAAGTAAGAGGACTCGAGACCGGCGTCGCGAGTCCGGGCGGGAAAACGATCGGCGTCGAACCGAAAGAAAAAAGGATAAAATAAAGAAGAAAATCAACTTTTTCGCGGGGACAAGACGGGGACGTCTGTAGGGCTCCGCGGAAAAAAGAAGACTGGCTAAGATGGCACCCTCGGGCGGGAAGACGACCGCGCATGCGCGCTGCAATTCCCAAAGGCTTTCTTTGAAAGCTGGGGAAAATTGCTCCGCGAGGGCTCCGTCGGCGCCGACGTCACCCATAAGTGAGGACTGACTTCCTGCTTGGTCCTGGAGAACATGCAGGTCACCCCTCCGCATGCCTTTGTTTAGGGGGTGTACCAACCGCTCTGTGTAGGTCACCCCTATTTGTTGGAAATAGTTATGCTTATTTTGATTTTATCCTGTTGCTATAAAGGGATCCACTGTGTCTCTCCCATGCCATTTTGAATTCCATCACTGTCTTTGCCCTCACTACTTCCATCGGCAGAGCATTCCAAGCATCCACCACCCTTTCAGTGAAAAAGAATTTCCTGACATTGCCTCCCAGTTTACCCCCTTGCAGCTTCATGTTATGCCCTCTAGTTTTACAGCTGCCCCATCTTTGGAAGAGGTTAGTTTGTCCATTAATACTCAAGTATTTAAAGGTCTGAATCACTTCCTGTGTGACTTTGGTACAAAGAGACTGAATGACTCACCCAAAGTTCTGACCCTTGTGTCTGCCAGTGATCCTCTGTAAGGCCTTGATTAATTATCTTTGTCCAGATTTCCTAATTTATAATTGGATAATACAACTGTAATTTTAATTCATTTCTACTGGCCGTTGTCAGTTTACATTCAGCAAAGAAACCATTAATGTGCTGTATGACTGCATGTCCTAGAACTGACTGCATTTCAATTTTCAACATGTGAAGACCGCCAAGATCTTGTTTGTATATAAGCATTTTAAAAATCCCATGGTTTGATATTACGAACATTGCTGTCTATACCTAAAGCATGTTCCTTGGCACCATCCAAAATAATATTGTGCAAAGTGTGCGTGTAAGCATAAAGGGCTAGTTAAGCAAGATAGGAACTACTTAAATCAACCAGCTGAAAGACTTCTGAGTCCGGTGATTTGAGGACTTCTCCACCCGTGCTTGGGATGGTGTCTTACCCGGTCACTGTGTGAGTCACGTTCTCTCCCTCCCATTGACATCTAAATGCCTTTTCCCAGAAGAGCTTGGAGAAGGTGTCCCCTGGGTCAGGGGCGGTTCTATGAGGCAAGTGAGGCGACTACCTCAAGTGGAAATGTTTTGGGGGGGGGGCAAAAAATGCCCCCAAAACAGTAGCCTCACACAGACTTCAAAGGTTTAAAAAAAATGGAGTGGACCAGCTGCTGCCACTGCTGCATCCGCTTCTCGGCAGAGGCAGAATCAGTCCCTCCGAGTCTGTCCCACCACCGCCACCCCCCTGATCCAAGGACACTAGGGCAGCATTGGCCAAAACACAAAAGTAATGGAAAAGCATGAGATTTTCAAGCTGGCAGAGGCTTGTAAGTCCCTGCTGATCCCGCCCCCCAAGATGCAAAAAGCATCATCAGAAGGGGCAGGACCCATCAGGGCCTTACAAGCATGCTGAAGACCCTGCAAACCCATCATCACCGACCTATTGCCAGCCTCCCATTTCTTGCAAAGATCATAGAAAGAACTGTGCAGATACAACTACAAAACCACATGGACGAAAATAATCTATTGGATCCCCAACAGCATGGATTTTGCCCACTACATGGTGCAGAAACCCTGTTGACCTATCTTGTTGACACCATAAAGCGTAGTTACTCACCTGTAACAGGTGTTCTCCAGGAGCAGCAGGAATCAGTCCTCACTTATGGGTGACGTCGGCGCCGACGGAGCCCTCGCGGAGCAATTTTCCCCAGCTTTCAAAGAAAGCCTTTGGGAATTGCAGCGCGCATGCGCGGTCGTCTTCCCGCCCGAGGGTGCCATCTTAGCCAGTCAGATGACATAGCTAAAAAAGACAGCATAAAATTTGCAAAAAGAACATAAGCAGACGATTGCAACTCCAAGGGGAGGAGGGAGGGTAGTGAGGACTGATTCCTGCTGCTCCTGGAGAACACCTGTTACAGGTGAGTAACTACGCTTTCTCCAGGACCAAGCAGGAAGTCAGTCCTCACTTATGGGACTCCCAAGCTCAAGGCTACCGGAGACCCTAAGCACAAAAATGAGCTCCCTCTAGCTCAGCAGCACAGAAGGATAGAATCTTCGCTGAATTATCACCCACCGGTAGCCCACATCCGGGATGGAGGGTAGGAGTTGCTCAGACCTCAAAGAGATTACGGAGGACTGCCTGTCCGAAAGCACTGTCCCTACGGGACTCCCTCTCGAGACAGTAATGGACCGCAAAAGTCTGGCTCGAAGACCAAGTAGCGGCCCGGCAGATGTCTGCCAGCGGAACAGAGCGGAGGTAAGCCACTGACGTGGCCTTTGCCCGAACGCAATGAGCCGTGACTCTACTTTCTAAGGAGAGTCCGGCCGCCCCATAAGCCCAAGAGATACAGTCCGCAACCCAGATGGACAGAGTACGCTTGGAGACCGGGAGCCCCAATCTATTGGGGTCAAAAGACACAAAAAGCTGAGCAGCTTTACGGTGCTCCCGCGTACGGTCAAGGTAGAAGTTCAGAGCCCTTCTACAGTCCAGGGTATGGAGGACCGTCTCAGCTCGGCTGGAGTGCGGTCTGGGAAAGAAGGTTGGAAGTACCACCTCCTGATTGATGTGAAAAGGGGAGACCACTTTAGGCAGAAATTTCGGATGAGTCCGTAGGACCACCCTATTCTTGTAGAACCTAGTGTAAGGGGGATCAGACACGAGGGCCTGCAATTCACTTACGCGTCTAGCGGAAGTGAGGGCTATCAAGAACAGTGTTTTCCAAGACAGAAAACGGAGAGAACAGGTAGCCATAGGTTCAAAAGGCGGACAGGTGATCCGCTGCAAAACCACATTCAGGTCCCAGTCAGGCGCTGGCGGGCGCAGAGGTGGTTTAAGTAGAAGGAGACCTCGGAGAAACCTCGCTACGAGAGGGTCATTGGAGAGAGGTCTGCCGTCCACCGGCACATGATGTGCTGAAAGAGCACTGAGGTGAACTTTGACGGAGTTGGACTTAAGTCCCAGATTAGAGAGGTGCAGCAAGTACTGCAAGATCACCGACACCGGGCAGGAGAAGGGATCCTGAGACTGTTGGGTACACCAGACTGCAAAGCGACGCCATTTAAGGGCGTAGCATTTGCGGGTAGAAGGCCGTCGCGAAGCCAAGACGACCTCCTCCACCTCCGCCGGCAGGAGAAGGGGAGCAAGGACTACCCTCTCAGCAGCCAGGCCATGAGGTTGAGAGACCTGAGGTTGGGGTGCAGGAGGGACCCCTGATCCTGAGTGAGGAGATCCGGTTGAACCCCCAGAGGGATTGGATCCTCCACCGCCAGTTGCAGCAGGAGCGGAAACCACGGCTGCCTGGGCCAGCGAGGGGCCACCAGGATCATGAAGGCTTTGTCTCGGAGAACCTTGAAAAGAGTCCGAGAGACTAGCGGGATGGGAGGGAAAGCGTACAGAAGGTTCCCCGACCACGAGATCAGAAAGGCGTCCGCCGCAACCCGAAGGGGGTGTGGCTGACGAGAGCACAGTAAAGTGTTCCCTCGCGGGAGAGTCATACTGGAGGGCGTTGAGCTCTTCGGCTCGAGGCTCCTCCTCGGGATCCGCAGGGAAGGCCAAAGCCTTGGCCATATCCCTAACGAAGTCCGAGAACCGGGCATCCTCCGGGGGGGACTGCTTCCGAGGCTCGGACTCCGGTGAGTCCGATGGGACACACCGAGTCCGGAAAGAATCAGGTGACTCTTCCTCCTCAGACTCCCAGACTGGCTAAGATGGCACCCTCGGGCGGGAAGACGACCGCGCATGCGCGCTGCAATTCCCAAAGGCTTTCTTTGAAAGCTGGGGAAAATTGCTCCGCGAGGGCTCCGTCGGCGCCGACGTCACCCATAAGTGAGGACTGACTTCCTGCTTGGTCCTGGAGAACAAAAGGAATACAAGACCAAACATGAGCCTACCTGTTAATATTCCTTAACGACATCTCTGCATTCAACATGGTCAACACAACATATTACTACAAAGACTACAACTATTTGGAATCCAGCACACTGTACTCAAATGGTTTAAATCATACCTTACAGAAAGGAAAGAACAAATAAAAATTGGTACAAGCGTATCCGAATCCTACAACCAAATACAAGGAGTACCTCAAGGATCCACCCTCTCCACACCCCTCTTAAACTTATACCTACAACCCCTATGCTCAATAATCAGAAAGCACAACATATACTATCACATAATCATGTTGTACTACCCACTCATGTTGTACTACCCACTCTTTTCCAATAACCTGATTACAAACAAATCCCAAACTGTTTTATGGAAGTTACACAATGGCTCTCATCCAACAACCTATCCATCAACTTAAAGAAGACAGAAACTATGTTCATCACAAGAAACACCTCCTTCACCCCTCCAACCACCATAAAACTAAACATACCAATAACTGTAAAAACTGAACTGAAATACCTCGGCATCACAATTGACCAGCAGCTATCATTCAAAACACAAACAGCAAGAATAGCAAAAGCAATATATTTCAAACAAAGACCCTTCAGAGACTCCGACCTCTCCTAGAACCAACAGACTTCAGATCCGCACTACAAATCCTTATACTCCCTCATGCAGATTTCTGCAACAACATCTACCAAGGATTACCCTAATCAACACTTCTCTCCCTACAAACGGCTAATACTGAGGAAACTGCACTGGTTACCACTCACCAGCAGAATCAACTACAAATGCATACTCCTCATTCACAAAACAATACACTCCCAACAAGAAACAAGTCTCAAACCTTTACTACAAAAACCACCAAACGTTAGACCTCGTAGACAATCAATCAGTAATCTCAGCATACCACAGAACAAACATAAATATAATCAACAAACATGTCACACTCCATCCCTCTTGAACTCTCTCCTATATGCCCTAAGAAACATTACTAACCTCCTTACATTCTGCAAACACCTAAAAACCTACCTATTTACAGAACACTTTGGTCCCCCCACCTAATCACCTAAACTACACAATACAACCCAATAAAACCCATATATGTAAATAGTATGTATATTGTATATCAGTTAAATTGTTAATTGGATATTTACATTAAAAGTCTCATCAGTCTCTCTGTCATGTAACCACCACTGATCTTTTCAAGGAAGGCCACACAGTTGCCATTCTTCAGCACATTCTGCCGTATCTTTTGATGACTTTGGCTGGCAAAGTCTCATGTTCAGTTGGAGTAGGTGGGTGATGGCCCAGGGCTGTAGGGTGTCTGCAGAGAAGGTGCACAGGAAAGAGGGGAACTGGAGTTTGCACTCAGCATTGGGTGCTGTGCTGAGATGCTGATCTGAAAAGAAAGATTAGCATCACCTCTGTCATATATATCCATGGGAGTATTCAATGATGTAACATATATTAGTGATTTCAGTGGTTAATGGTGAAAATTCTAAAGGTTTTGTTAAGAGGGATAATCATGGGGCCTCCTGGAAACAGGGGCTGTCTAGCAGTAAAAGTATTGAATGATAAGCTTGGGGAACTGCCGAAGTCCATAGGGAGAAATATCTTACTGGTTAGGTCAATGGACTGGAAGCCAAGGTTCAAATCCCACTGAAGCTCTTTGTGTTTTTGGTCAGTTACTTAACTCTCCCTTACCTTTGATACAAAATTAGATTGTAAGATCTCTGGGGGCAGGGGAATATGTAACATGCTTAGAACTACTATTGCAAAGGCATAAGATAAGTAAAGTTTCAATAAATAAATAAAGTCATCAATGGCCCATCTGCCATCCACCTCCAATCACTAATACAGAAGACATCCAAAAACCAAAACAGACGAACTGGATCCCTCAACACACTACAAGTACCAGCACTATACACCAAATCCAGCTCCACCACATCAAAGAGGGCCTTCTCCCTATTTGCACCATCTCTATGGAACTCAATCCCTGACAACCTACGTGCCACAAAGGACTTACCAGCCTTCAGAAAGAGCCTCAAGGCTCACCTGTGTATAAACTGCTTCTCTGAGGACATAACATAACCACCTAACATGCAATATCCACCGTCCCCTTTCCCCTGCATGCTCAACCCTATGTTACCAACACGCCAAGTTGATTTCCTGCTGTGACGTATCAACATGTTGTTCTCTTCCCTTACCAACATGATGTTCAACACCCTATAGTACGCATACTCCAAGTTTATTACCTTATTATAATGTAAACCGCTTTGACCACAGGATAAAGTGTATAAAAAAAAAGAAGGCTAAATAAAATAAAGTTTCCTTTCTGTGATCTTCCTTTGAGAAGTGTTTACCTACAGAATTTTCATTCTAATTTTTTTGTGCAATAGCTACATAGAAACATGACAGCAGGTAAAGACCACGGGTCCGATATTCAAAAGGAATTTACATGGTTTACAGCCCTGTAAGCCATGTAACTGCTGCTGAGAGGGATATTCAATGGCATTAACACAGTTACTGCCGTTGAATATCCTCAATCTTCTCCCTTACGTGCCCCGATGCTATCCGTTTAGCATCGTGGCATTCCAGAGAGGAGCGGAGGTCGTGACAGTTGATAATCAGGCAGCGGCGATATTACATGCTGCCTGGTTAGCGACCTGCAGCTAAAAGATAGGCAAGGCAAAAGCTTGCCTGTCTTTTAGCCGCAGCAGCTAACCAGGCAGCAAGCAATATCGTGCTGCCATTTTATCTACGGCTTCCAGGAGTCTCTGGGGTTAAGGATCGGTGCACATGGCATAACTCAATATCGGGCTCCATATGACCTATCCAGTCTGCTCTTCCATTCCAACTGCGAAGCTTACCAGTCCCTTTCCTCCCTTAGAGATCCTCTGTGTTTGTCCCATGCTTTCTTGAAATCAGATACTGTCCTCATCTCTACTACCTCCACTGGGAGACTGTCCCACGCATCTACCACTCTTTCCATAAAGAAACATTTCCACAGATTACTCCCAAATCTATCCCCTTTCACCTTCATCCTAAGCCCCTTCATTGCAGAGCCTACCTTCAATTGAAAGAGGCTCTACTCCTGTGCATTTAAGCCAAAGAGGTATTTAAATGTCTCAATCATATCTGCCCATTTCCAGCTTTCTTCCAAAGAATACATATTAAGATCTTTAAGTCTATCCCCATATGTCTTATGATGAAGCCCACTGACCATTTTGGTAGCCACTCTCTGCACACTGATTTCATTCGGTTTATATCCTTTTGAAGGTATGATCCCTAGAACTACACCCAATGATCTGAATTAGGTCTCACAAAATACTTATACAGAGGCACAATCACCACCTTCTTCCTGCTGGCCATTCCTCTCCCTATGCACCCAAGTATCCTTCTGACTTTTAAAGTGTCACAGGACATGAAAATTACACTTACCTGGTAATTGATGTTCCTTTAGGGACGACAGTTCAGTCCTCCACCATTGGGTTGTGTACCTCCTCCTGCAGCATGGAGACTGGACCAATCAAATTCTTGCTAGCACTGGATATCCTCTGCTGGTCTTCCCATCAGCCCCCAGTGAACTATTGACAAAGCACACTCCAAGGAGCAACAAATTAGTAGCTAATAACATAGTCTCAAGCAAGACTTCAAAATGTAACCATAACTTTTAACAAACGTATGCCCCCTTTGATTACCAAAGGGAACAGAAATCAAGACCACCTCCTCCTTGCCGTCCCCTCTGCCACCGAACCGCTTCCTAGAAAGATGAAGAGAGCAGTGACAGAGAGAGAGAGCGAAAGGGAGCGAAAGATCAGAACTACCGAGAGTAGAACATGAAGATTCTAGGCCTTATTCTGCTGTATTCTTCTTACCTGAAATCATGACCGCTGCAAGTCAATCCCTTGTCTGTCCCAGACACACCGGATGGGAATGAGGACTGAACTGTCATCCCTCAAGGAACATCAATTACCAGGTAAGTGTAATTTCCATTTCCTTAGCGGTCCTCCAGTTCAGCCCTCCACCATCAGGATGTAGCAGAGCAGTACTTAATGGGAGGGACCCTTGCAGCCTGACCACAACACTGCCACCCCAAAGCAGGCATCATTCGCCGCCAGAACATCCAGACGGTAGTGCTTACTGAAAGTATGTAGTGACGACCAAGTCGCCGCCCTGCAAATCTCCACAGGCGGAATCAAACAGTGCTCTGCCCAGGACGCCGCCTGCACTCTAGTAGAGTGAGTCTGCAAACCCACCGGTACCGACCGCTTTTGCAAAATGTAAGCCGACGCAATAGCTTCTCTTATCCATCTGGAAATTGATGCTTTCACCGCCGCTTCTCCTTTGCGAGCACCACCAAACAGAACGAAGAAATGGTCCATCCTGCGAAATGCGCCAGTCACTTTTAAATATCGCCGCAAGACCCTCCGTACATCCAAGCGATGTAAGCTACGGTCTGAATCCAACCCTGCCGACGCAGGGAGAGCCGGCAAAGAAACCGACTGATTTAAATGGAATGGAGAGACAACCTTCGGAAGAAAGGACAGAACCGGCCTCAGCACCACCTTCTCTCTGGAAAAAGACAGGAAAGGTTCCCTACACGATAACACCTGCAATTCCGAGACTCGTCTTGCTGAATAAATGGCCACCAAAAACACTGTCTTGAGCGTTAAATCCTTAACCGACGCCTGACTTAAGGGCTCAAATGGCTTCCTGGTTAAGCGTAGTTACTCACCTGTAACAGGTGTTCTCCAGGAGCAGCAGGAATCAGTCCTCACATATGGGTGACGTCGGAGCCGACGGAGCCCTCGCGGAGCAATTTTCCCCAGCTTTCAAAGAAAGCCTTTGGGAATTGCAGCGCGCATGCGCGGTCCTCTTCCCGCCCAAGGGTGCCATCTTGCTCAGTCAGATGACATAGCAAAAAGACAGCAAAAATTAGCAAAAACGAAAGCATAAAACTGCAACTCCAAGGGGAGGAGGGAGGGTTGTGAGGACTGATTCCTGCTGCTCCTGGAGAACACCTGTTACAGGTGAGTAACTACGCTTCATACAGGACCAAGCAGGAAGTCAGTCCTCACATATGGGACTCCCAAGCTTAAGGCTACCGGAGACCCTAAGCACAAAAATGAGCTCCCTCTAGCTCAGCAGCACAGAAGGAAGGAATCTTCTCTGAATACGTCTCCAACCGGTAGCCCAACATCCGGGATGGAGGGTAGGAGTTGCCTATACCTCGAAGAGGTTACGGAGGACTGCCTGTCCGAAAGCACTGTCCCTGCGGGACTCCCTCTCCAGGCAGTAATGGGCTGCAAAAGTCTGGCTTGAAGACCAAGTAGCGGCCCGGCAGATGTCTGCCAACGGAACAGAGCGGAGGTAAGCCACTGACGTAGCCTTCGCCCGAACACGATGAGCGGTGACTTTACCTTCCAGCACGAGGCCCGCAGCCTCGTAAGCCCAAGCGATGCAGTCCGCAATCCAGATGGACAGAGTACGCTTGGAGACAGGGAGCCCCAACTTGTTGGGGTCATAAGACACGAAGAGCTGAACAGCCCTTCGGTGCTCCCACGTACGGTCAAGGTAGAAGTTCAGCGCCCTTCTACAGTCCAGGGTATGCAGGACCATTTCAGCTCGGCTGGAGTGTGGCCTGGGAAAGTAGGTCGGAAGTACCACCTCCTGGTTGATGTGAAAAGGGGAAACCACTTTAGGAAGAAACTTAGGGTGAGTCCGTAGGACTACCCGGTTCTTGTAGAACCTAGTGTAAGGAGGATCAGATACCAGGGCCTGCAGCTCACTAACGCGTCTAGCAGAAGTGAGGGCCACCAAGAACAAGGCTTTCCAGGAAAGAAAACGAAGAGGACAGGTAGCCATAGGCTCAAAAGGCGGACAGGTAAGCCGCTGTAAAACCACATTGAGATCCCAGTTCGGGGCTGGCGGACGCAAAGGTGGTTTAAGGAGTAGGAGGCCCCGGAGAAAACGAGCCACCAGAGGGTGGCTGGAAAGAGGTCTACCCTCCACCGGTAGGTGGTGCGCAGAAATAGCACTGAGGTGAACCTTGACCGAGTTGGACTTAAGTCCAAGATTGGAAAGGGAAAGCAAGTACCGCAAGACCACTGATGCTGAACAGGAGAAGGGGTCTTGCGACTGCTGAGTACACCAGACGGAGAACTGACGCCACTTGAGAGCGTAGGACTTCCGGGTGGAAGGCCTCCTGGAGGCCAAGACGACCTCTTCCACATCTGGAGGTAGCTGGAGAGGAGCAAGGACTACCCTTTCAGCAGCCAGGCCATCAGATGAAGGGACCGAAGGTTGGGGTGCAGGAGCGTCCCCTGATCCTGCGAGAGGAGGTCGGGCTGAAACCCCAGAGGAAGAGTGGTGTCCACCGCCAGCTGCAGCAGAAGCGGGAACCAAGGTTGTCTCGGCCACTGGGGAGCCACTAGGATCACCGACGCCTTGTCTCTGAGAACCTTGAAGAGCGTCCGAGACACCAGAGGCATGGGTGGAAAGGCATACAAGAGGCCTGTGGACCACGGAATCAGAAAAGCATCCGCCGCTACCCGGAGAGGATGCGGCTGTCGAGAGCAGAATCTGGGAAGCTGCCAGTTCAGAGGACTGGCGAACAGATCCATGGTGGGGAGGCCCCACCGGAGAAAGATCCGCTGAACCACGAGTGGATCCAATCTCCACTCGTGCGGTTGGAGGATCCTGCTCAGTTTGTCTGCCAGGTAGTTTTCTTGACCTGGGAGATAGACAGCTTTGAGGATGATGTTGCGATGAACGGCCCAAGAGCAGAGCTTCTGTGCTTCCTGACAGAGAAGGAAGGAGCCGGTTCCGCCTTGTTTGTTCACGTAGAACATGGCAACCTGATTGTCTGTCTGGACAAGTACCGACTGGTGAGAAATCAGGTGAGAGAAGGCTTTGAGCGCTAGGCGGATGGCTCTGAGCTCCAGGAAGTTGATCTGCTGAGCGGACTCCCAAGGAGTCCAGAGACCCTGAGTGCAAGTCCCCTGGCAATGTGCTCCCCAACCCTGGAGAGAAGCATCGGTCGTCAGGACCCGAGAATGTGTAGGGGGCTGAAAAGACACCCCCAGCACTAGGTTTGGTAGATGAAGCCACCATCGCAGAGAGGAGACCAGCTGGTCGGAGATCTGTACAGAGTCCGCTAGGCTCCCAGTGGCCTGATGCCATTGTTTGCGAAGGCACCATTGAGCAGGTCGCATGTTCAGGCGGGCATTGGGGGTTACATGGACCGTGGAAGCCATATGGCCGAGCAGTCTCAGAAAGTGCCTGGCCGAGACCAGGGAATTGCTGCGAAAGCGGCTGGCGAGATCCATGAGCCTTTGGGCCCTGTCCAGAGGCAGGAAGGCCCGCGCCTGAAGAGTGTCCAACCTGGCGCCGATGAATTTGAGATCTTGAGAGGGGAGCAAAATGGACTTTGCGAAGTTTATGACAAAACCCAAGTGCTGGAGCAGAGCCACAGTGCGATGAGTAGCCTGAGTGGCTTCTTGGGTAGACTGGGCCCTGATGAGCCAGTCATCCAGGTATGGGAACACAAAGAGACCCTGAAGTCTCAGATAGGCCGCCACCACTGCTAGGCATTTGGTGAACACTCTGGGGGCGGAGGATAGGCAGAAAGGCAGTACTCTGTACTGGTAATGGTGTCCGCCCACAACAAACCTGAGGTATTGTCTGTGGTCTGGATGAATAAGGATATGAGTATACGCATCCTTTAGATCTAAGGAGCATAGCCAGTCTCCCTGCTGGAGCTAGGGCAGCAGGATTCCAAGGGTAAGCATTTTGAACTTTTCCTTTGCAAGGAACTTGTTGAGGTTTCGCAAGTCCAGGATGGGTCTGAGGCCTCCTGTTCTTTTCGGAATCAGGAAGTATCGGGAATAAAACCCTTGACCCTTCAGGTGGTGGGGCACCGGTTCCACGGCTTGTTCCTGAACAAGACTTGCTAACTCCTGAAGGAGTAAGTCCCTGTGCAGAGGGAGTCTGGAAGGCTCCCCTGGAAAGTAGGAGGGAGGTACCTGGTGAAAATGAAGAAGATAGCCCTTTTGAACTATCTGAAGCACCCAGGTATCTGTGGTGATGTTGGACCACCTGTGGGCAAAGTGGACCAGCCGGCCTCCTGTGCTGAGAGAAACCAGCTGAGGGGGAGAGGCTATGCTGAGAAAGTCAAAACCCCCCACCCTGCTGAGCAGGGGCTGGTGGTGCAGGCTTGGGGGCTTGCTGCCTACGGGACCCATTACCCCGTCCCTTGGCCTGCTTTCCCTGTGGGGGAGCTGGTGAGGCCTGATACTGAGGGTAGTATTTATAGGCAGCACCTTTCCTCGGGTAAAAGGGCTTTTTCCCCGAGGCCTTCTTCTTTTGAGAAGGGGCAGAGGTCTTCCTTGAGAGACGAGTCCTGGTGAGAGTCTCCGTCTCGATTTGTGCAGCCTTCTCATCCATGGGCTTGCCAAAGAGGTTATCACCTCGGCAGGGGACATCGACCAACTTGTCCTGTACCCAGGGCTCGAGGTCGGACGTCTGAAGCCAAGACTGGCGGCGTCCACCGATGCCGGCCGCGGCTACTCGAGCCGAAGCCTCAAAACCATCATAGGCTGCTTGAGAGATAAACTTGGAGCACTCCCGAATACCAGTAGACAAGGATTGGAACCTCTGCAAAGGTTCGTCGGAGAGACCAGCAGAGAACCCGGCTATTTCCTTAGCCAGATCTCGGAGATACATGCCCATGTAGAGCTGGTATGTCTGGACTCGACAAGCAAGCATAGAGCCCTGGAAGCACTTCCTACCGAGGGCATCCGGGCTTCGGGCTTCCCTACCAGGGGGCACCGAGGAGTGCATTTTCTGACTCTTCAGTCTATGCATGGCCGATTCCACCACCATGGAATGGTGCGGTAGTTGTGCCTTTTGGAACCCGGGGCTCTTGCGGACTCGATAAATGGAATCGACCTGCTTGCTTAACACCGGCGACGACGCCAGGCTCTCCCACATGCGGAAGAGAAGCCGTTCCAGCATTGGAGGAACCGGTACAATAAGGGCCTCCTTCGGGGGAGAGTCATATTGGAGGGCATCGAGTTCTTCGACTCGAGGCTCCTCCTCGGGATCCGCAGGGAAGGCCAAGGCTTTGGCCATATCCCTCACGAAGTCCGAGAACCGGGTATCCTCCGGGGGGGACTGTCTCCGAGGTTCGGACTCGGGGGAGTCTGAAGGGACACACCGAGTCCGAAAGGAACCAGGTGATTCTTCATCCTCAGATTCCCAGGCCGACTCCTCGGAGGAGGAGTCGACCGGCTCCGGTCGGGCGGGCACTGATGCCGTCGGCGTCGACGACCTCGGTCCCGAACGGGAGGCCGAAGGAGACCTCGACCGAGGATCGACTCGAGCCCTCATGGACTCGAGGATCGGCTCGGTCTCCGGGGTCGACTTGGAGGTCGACGTCCCAGCGGTCAGGGCAGAAGCGCCAGCGAGGCCAGCGATCAATGCCCGCTGCTGGTCCAAGAAGGCAGACAAACTGCACTCCAAGGCCGTCAACCTGAGTCCGAGCTCAGGAGACCCAGCAGCCCCCGACTCGGGTCCTTCGGAGGCGAGTCCACGAGGACAACAGTACTTACGTGAGCGGGCAAGTCCACCTCGAGTCGAGGATGTTTTGACGGCCTTTCCGACTCCAAGGACCCGGGACGGGAATCGGGGTTATGCGACCTGGCCCTTGAGGATCCAGGAGCGTCCACCGATCCCGCCCTCGCGGGTTTCTTCTTCCGATGATGCTCCCGGGTAGGAGACCCCCTTTCAGAGGAACTCCGACGATGCTCAGGACCAGAGTCCCGAGACGTCAAAGCCTCTGACGAGGTCCGAGCCCGGCCGGAGTCAGAGAAGATACGCTCCCGCTGGTGCTGCCGACTCCTCAATGCTTTTGAGGACATTTTGCCGCATGGCGCGCAGATCATGGGGTCATGATCTGGGCCGAGGCAGCGGAGGCAGAAGTCATGAGTGTCTGTAAGAGACATAAGTTTCTTACAGAGGTCACACTTTTTGAAACCACTGGCCGCCATCGGGGGAAAAAGGGCCCCTGCGAGGTCGAACGACCGGGCAGCCAGGGAAAAAGGAAAAAAGCGCGAAAGCTGTCACGAAGGACAAAAAACCGAAAAATAAAGGACAGACTCGCAACCAGCGTCACAAGTCCAGTCGGGAAAAGAACCGGCGTCGAACCGAAGAAAAAACAGAGAAAAATAGAGAAAAATCAACTTTTCTGCGGGGATTCACAGGCAACGTCTGTAGGGCTCCGCGGAAAAAAGAAGACTGAGCAAGATGGCACCCTTGGGCGGGAAGAGGACCGCGCATGCGCGCTGCAATTCCCAAAGGCTTTCTTTGAAAGCTGGGGAAAATTGCTCCGCGAGGGCTCTGTCGGTGCCGACGTCACCCATATGTGAGGACTGACTTCCTGCTTGGTCCTGGAGAAACACCCCTAACACCAGGTTGAGATCCCTGGGCAAAACGAAACACCTGTGCGACGGCCGAAGCTGAAAAACCACCTTAAGAAAGTGCTGCATGTCCACATGAAGACCCTAGGGCCACCCCATGCACTTTGCCTCTATAACAAGCTAGAGCAGCCACCTGAACTTTCAGCGAACTGGCCACTAAGCCTCTGTCAAATCCGTCTTGTAAGAAGCTGAGGACCACGGGAACTGACATCATCGCCGCCCATATCTGATGACGCAAACACCAGTCCTCAAAAATGTGCACATAAGCAAGGGAGGTGGAACACTTTCTAGCCCGCAGCATCGTGGTGATAACCGCAGCAGAATAACCCTTCTTCCTCAACCTTGCCCTCTCAATGGCCATACCGTAAGCGAGAACCGATCCACCTGTGGCATGCAACAAGGCCCCTGCTGTAAAAGATCCTCAGATATTGGTAACTTCCAGGGAGTCCCATCTAGAAGACAAACTAGATCTGCGTACCATGGTCGTCTTGACCAGTCTGGCACCACGAGCATCACCCTACCACAGTGCGCCTCGATGTGCTGCATCACCCGTCCTATGAGGGCCCACGGGGAAAAGACATACAGCAGACCGGAAGTCGGCAACGGCTGAATCAGGGCATCAACGCCATCGGACATCCTCTCCCGACACCTGCAGAAAAAAATGATTCACTTTTGCGGACTGGAACGTCGCCATGAGCTCCATCACTGGCGTTTCCCATCTGCGGACAATCTGTGCGAACACCGCCAGGTGAAGTTCCCATTCTCCGTCGTCCACTTGGACCGTGCTGAGAAAGTCTGCCATCACATTGTCCTTCCCAGCGATGTGTGCCGCCAAGATGGCTTTTAGCTGCGGCTCTATCCAGGAGAACAGAGCTTCTGCCTCCTCTTCCATGGCCACGCTTCCCGTTCTCCCCCTGCCGATTGGTGTAGGCCACCGTCGCCGAATTTTCCGACAGCACTCTTACTGCTCGACCCCTCACCATGCTCTCGAACGCCCAAAGCACTAGAAACACTGCCCGAAGCTCGAGACGGTTGATAGACCAAGCCCCTTCCTGACTGGACCACAGTCCCTGCACGAAGAGCCCCTCGCAATGAGCTCCCCAACCTATCAGACTGGCATCTGAGAGCAGGAGCAGCCATATTGGCTGCTCCAGAGGCATGCCCGCTGTCAGGGACTCCTGAGCCAGCCACCACTGAATGTCTTGTCTCACCTGAAGCGGGCAAGGAAGGTGTTTGCTCAGAGAATGTGCCTGCGATGACCAGTGACGCAACAGCACCCTTTGTAAGGCCCGCATGTGAAACCTGGCCCACGGCACCACTTCCAGGGTCGCTGCCATGGTGCCTAGTACCCGCAGGTACCACCAAGCGGACAGGGCCGGAGTGCTCAAGAAGGACTGCACCAGACAGCGAAGCAGGTGCGCCCGCTGTTCCGGGAGAAACACTGTTCCCCTCGCAGTGTCGAAGTGAACTCCTAGATATTAGAGGATCTGGGCAGGTACTAAGTGACTCTTGGCCTCGTTGACTATCCAGCTGAGGCTCTGAAGCAGCAGCACCACTCTGTCCGTCGCCCGCAGGCTCTCCTCTCTGGTCTTTGCCTGAATCAACCAATTGTCGAGGTAGGGATGAACTAAAACGCCCTCCTTTCGCAATGCTGCCGCCACCACCACCACCACCATGATCTTGGTGAAAGTGCGTGGAGCCATCGCCAAACCGAAGGATAGAGCTTAAAACTGGTAATGGCCCCAAGGAAAGGTGAACCGTAGGAACGTTTGATGGGCCTCCCTTATCGGGATGTGCAAGTAAGCTTCCATGAGGTCGAGGGACGTCAAAAACTCTCCTTGCCGAACCGCCAACATAACGGACCTTAGCGTCTCCATTCGAAAGTGGGGAACTCAAAGACAGCGGTTTACCCCTTTGAGATCCAGAATCGGCCGGAGCGATCCATCCTTCTTTGGCACCACGAAATAAATGGAGTAGCGACTTACCCCGCATTCCGATGCTGGCACGGCACCACCGCCCCCAGCCATAGGAGATGGTCTATCGTCTGACGGAGAGCCATCGCCTTTCGACTCCCCTTGCTGGGGAACATTACAAATGAGTCCCGCACCGGACAAGCCAACTCCAGAGCGTAACCATCGCGGACGATCTCCAGCACCCACTGAAAGGATGTTATTCGGACCCAGGCAGGAAGGAACTCCCGAAGAAGCCCCCAATTGAGACTTCCTGCCGGGGCCTGCCTCGCTTCATTAGGGGCTTACGGCCAGTCGAGGAGGAGGAGACTGCCGAGAAACCTCTGCCGGCCCCCCGAAACCCACGGGTTCAAGGAGGAAATCTTCCCCGGGGAGAATCCCCGAGACGAGACGTACGAAACCTCCGGAAGTCTGTAAACTGACCCCGGAAGGATGGCAAAGACTTCCCCTGTCGAGGCTTATCTTCTGGAAGTCTGCCACCTTTGGAATCCCCTAGATCCTTAACCAGCTTATCCAGATCTTCCCCAAACAATAATCTACCTTTGAAGGGAAGCTTACTGAGACAAGACTTAGAGGATCCGTCGGCCGCCCAATTCCGCAACCAGATGGAACGCCTAGCGGCCACCACCGAAGCCATGCTATTAGACAATGCTCTGATAAGATCATAGTGCACATCCACCAGATATGCTGACCCAGATTCAAGTCGGGCCACCTCCATTACACTCTGCTGATCCAGCTGCTCAACCAGTCTTAAGTGATGGGACCAACGCAGGCATGCCCGCGCTATCCAGGCCCTGCAAATCGAGGCCTGCAGCGAGAAGGCATTAGCTTCAAACGTCTGCTTTAACAAACCATCCGCTTTCCTGTCCTGTGCATCCTTTAAGGCTGCACTACCTTCCACAGGAATCATCGTTTTCTTCGTGACTGCTGACACTGCCGCATCCACCCGCAGCGCACGAAACTTCTCCTTGTCCTTATCCGCCAAAGGATAGAGCCTATTCATGGTCTTAATGCCTTTTAGGCCCACCTCAGGCTGATCCCATTCATTCTGGATCATCCGATCCACCACCCGGTGAACCGGGAACACCGTCTGTGATTCCCTAACCGCTTGGATGAGGGGATCTTCCAATCCCTCCTCCTCCACCGGCTGTGCTGAGGCGAGGTTGAGAGTCCAAAGAGCTTCTGTAATGAGCGGCAGCAGCTCCTCTTTGCGAAATACCTGTATGATTCTCGCCTGATCTTCAGGTTCTGGTATTTCTCCATCTTCCAGCTCTTCTAGACACGACTCCGGGTCCGGTTCCACCTCTTCCGACTCCGGCCAATCCACCTCCGAGGGAACGGTGCCGGAATATCGAGGTCTCAGCCGGCGTCGGCAGGGCACCACTCGCCACTTCCACTCGGGGCGAGGGAAGCCCCGTTGTCCCAGCTAGAGCCTCCGGCAGCTTGCCTAGGCGCCCCAAGCGGAAAGCCTGATGCATAATAAGGACAAAGTCCGGGGAGAAATCCCCCAGTGATGGCTCGGACTCCAAAGCCAGAGGAGCCCCCGAGGGCCCCACCAGGGCCTCTGAAGAAACCCTGGCGGGACGACCGCTAAGGGCTCTCCCTCCCCTCCAACCGGGAAGACCGGAGCGTCCTGGACCACTTTGCCTTCCATCTGTTGTTCCACCATGGTAGATACAGATGCACAGCCATGGCAAATTCCAGAATCGGACACCGTGCCCCTGCGCGTGCCGCAAACCACGCACTGAGGGCGCAAAGACATGGACTAGGCTCCCCCAGCACTGGCTATCTATGCTGCGGAAAACACAGGTACCAGAACTGTTTTTCGTGACTGGAACTGTTCCTCAATTTATTTTTCTTTTTTTTTTAACCTCACACCTAACCAAACCAATCTAGAAGACCCCGAACGCTCCCCGGTGCCCTGCTGCTGAAAAAAACCCCAAATTACACCTGCACTGTCCTGAAGCTTGCCAGGCGCTCCTCGCACAATGCACGCACACGCAGCCCCAACAACGCCACGCGACTCCGGCAGTGCGTGAAGACCTCAAAATGGCCGCCGCAGCTAACCGCTCGGCAGGAAAATCAAGCACCGGCCTCTCAAGCCCTGCGCCATTAACAAAGGGGCCGTCCACGCTAACCCCAACCGTGGCGCTTACCTCCAGTGCTGTGCCCTGCGAGCCGCGACGTCGCTCAGCGCTGTCAAGAGCTACGTTCGCAGCGAGGGATTACTTGCCGGCCGGCAGCACTGCTCAGACGCTGAGGCACCGTCTGCTGTCCTCCTCACCGGGAGCTCCCGAGGCTGTGTCGGGTAAACGTGCTGCGCAAAGCTCTCTCCCGTGCAGTCAAGGGAGAGAGAGAGCTGCAAGGTGCCCCAAAGACAGAAGGAAGCAGAAGTGTAGGAACGCGCCTCGGCTTGGCTTTTTTTTTTTTTTAAAGGGACAGACCACCTAAAGGCAAAGAAAACAAAAGAGAAGGGAACCAAAACAACAGGAATAAAAATCCTAAACCCTGACTATAAAGCTCCTTATGTGTTCCTCCAGTGAGCCCAGCCCAGGCTCACTACGTCCTCCTGCTGCATGGAGACTGGACACACTGGGGGCTGATGGGAAGACCAGCAGAGGGTATCCAGTACTATCAAGAATTTGATTGGTCCAGTCTCCATGCTGCAGGAGGCGGTACACAACCCAATGGTGGAGGACTGAACTGGAGGACCGCTAAGGAATGTTCTGTTTTTTCTCTGGCTTACATCTGCTGGATGGTGGAGTTAACCCTCTGGTCTGGACTGGTCTAGCAGTGGGCGCCCTGGAATTTTTTTTTTTCAATCACCCAACTTGCCGCAACCTTTTTAGTTGTCCCTTCAGTGAGTCCCTTGGGATCACGTCTCTCCAGCTGCTTGGAGACTGAGATACTGGAGACTGGTGGGAGGTTCCAGTGACATATCTAGGGTAATATCAGAAAGTGTGAAATTTTTGACTTTCCTACAGGGAAGATGGTCTTGCAAGATCATCATCATGTCTCTGTCTGTTTCCCTGTACCCTCCCTGATAACTTTGGAACCTTTCATTCAAATTTCTGCCATGTGTAGAGTGCCTCGTCACCTCTGGTAATTCTCTTTCATGTCCACCCCTCTCCTCTGTCTCCCATGATGTGAAGCTGTTCCTGTTTTCTGGGGGCAAACAGCCAGTTCACATGCAGTCTCAGTGAGATCAAATCACATTCTGGTGTCATAGAGCATTTTGACTGCTGCCCTCTTATTGGTTAGTAGCCATACCCACATGTAAATTTCTATAATAAAGAAGGAAACAAGGCATGGTGAGATGTGCATATAGCAACTTGGTTTTCTGATAGTAAATGCTTGCTGTCTGATGTCCTATGAAGCCTCCAGCTCTGTCAGATCACGCTTATGCCATGTGCACCTGGTCTGGAACAATACTACAGTTCAGGCCTCATTCTGGCCAACAAGGGTTGCATAGATCACAGGTTCCTTGGCGCCCTCTTCAGGTCGAACCTGTCTGTTTAGCTGGTGGGTGATTGTTATGTACTGGATGTCGTCCAAATCAGAATCGACCTGTCAAGGAGGGTAAGAAATGAGGAAAGAAACTGTTATTAGCATTGTCTTTTTGTGCAGGGGGATAGCATGCATTTATGATTTAAGATGTCACGGAGTGGAGTAGCAACCTAATGGTTAGATTCCCACTAGCATTCCTTGTGGCCTTGAGCAAGTCACTTAACCCTCCATTGCTTCAGAAAAATCCAAGTTATCAATGTCCCTGTTTAAAGTACATTACCAAATTTAAGTTATAATGTAAACTGCTTTGACTGAAATGATAATGTGGCAAAAAAGACCTGTTAAATAAATAGCACAGTTACTTACCTGTAACAGGTGATCTCTGGGAACAGCAGGAATTAGTCCTCACATATGGGTACGTCGGAACCGACGGAGCCTGCGCGGGAAAGCTCCCCAGCTTCCCAGAAAGGAAGCTTTTGGGGCCTCCCACTGCACATGCGCGCTGCCTTCCCGCCTTCCTGACCAACTCTCCTCAGTTCGAGTTTATAGCTGAGACAATAGAGAGAGGAAAGGAAGATAGATAGAAGATACAACTCCTAGGGGAGGTGGGTGGGTTGTGAGGACTAATTCCTGCTGTTCCCAGAGATCACCTGTTACAGGTAAGTAACTGTGCTATCTCCAGGAACAAGCAGGAATAAGTCCTCACATATGGGGACTCCCTAGCTAAGATGCCTGGGAGATCCCCTTCCAAGGGTTCGCCATCTTCGTATGGATCTCAGGCATCCATCCTGGGAAGGTGGGCAGGAGTTGTTCAAGTATGGAACAGGTGTTTGAGGACAGCCTGACCAAACAAGGCATCGCGGCGGGAGTCCTTGTCCAAACAGTAATGGGCTGTGAAGGTATGAACCGAGGCCCAGGTGGCGGCTCGACAGATCTGATCTATGGATACAGAGTGAAGATGAGCCATAGAAGTGGCCATGGCTCTCACATTGTGAGCTGTGACATGGCCTTCCAGAGAAATGTTTTTACTCTGGTAAGCAAAGGAAATACACTGAGCAATCCAATTGGAAAGTGTACGTTTGGAGACTGGAAGTCCCAAATGAGAAGGATCAAAAGCCACAAAAAGTTGGGAAGACTTTCGATGTGGCTGAGTCCTGTTGAGATAAAAGGCAAGAGCTCTTTTACAATCTAAAGTATGAAGGTTCCTCTCTGCACTGGATGCATGAGGAGCCGGAAAAAAGACAGGTAGATATACCTCTTGATTAAGATGAAAAGGCGAGACCACTTTGGGCATAAAGTGGGGATTCGTCCTGAGGACCACCTTATCATGATGAAACCTAGTATAAGGTGGATGAGCCACTAAGGCCTGTAGTTCACTGATGCGGCGAGCCGAAGTGACTGCAATAAGGAAAAGGACCTTCCAGGAAAGAAATTTCAAGGAGGTAGAAACCAACGGTTCAAAAGGTGGCTTCATAAGCTGACCTAAAACTAGGTTCAAATCCCATGCTACCGGAGGAGGTCGGATGGGAGGCTTAGTTAGAGTCAGGCCTCTCATGAACCTTGCAATAAGAGGATGAGAGGAGACAGGTTGTCCATTTATAGGTTTTAAGGATGCTGCAATAGCACTTAAATGGACTCTGACTGAATTTGTCTTAAGGCCTGCATTAGAAAGATGCAGGAGATAGTCTAGTAGAGAATTCAAGGGAAGTGCTAGAGGGTCAAGACCCTGTTGAGCACACCAAATGGAAAAGCGTTTCCATTTGAAAGCATAGGAACGCCTCGTGGAGGGTTTCCTAGAGGCATGAAGGATATCTTGCACTGGTTGAGAAAGATTGAAGTCATGAAGGCTTAGGCCTTCAGTAACCAAGCTCTGAGGTGTAGGGACTTGGGGTTTGGGTGCCACAAAGTCCCCTCCTCCTGAGACAGAAGGTCTGGCGCAGCTCCCAGGTCCAGGGAGGGTCCCTGGGAAAGATGCAGAAGTAGAGGGAACCACACTTGGCGTGGCCAGCGTGGAGCTATGAGGATCATCGATCCGTGATCCCTCTGGAGTTTGAACAGAGTCTTGGGAATCAAAGGAATGGGTGGAAAGGCATATAGGAAGTCCTGACCCCAATGCAGGAGAAAGGCGTCGTAGGCCTGAGCTCCCTGACACGGAGTCCTGGAACAGAACCGGGGAAGTTTGGCATTGCACGGACTTGCAAAGAGGTCTATGTCCGGGGTTCCCCATTCCTGAAAGATTCTGCGTATCTGGTCCATATGTAGGGACCATTCGTGTGGAAGCAGAACTCGACTGAGTCTGTCTGCCCGAGAGTTTTGAACCCCTGGAAGATACACTGCCAGAAGATGAATTTGATGCTCTCTGGCGAAGGCCCATAATCTGAGAGCTTCGTTGCAAAGCGACAGAGAGCCTGTCCCTCCTTGTTTGTTTAGGTAGAACATGGCCACCTGATTGTCTGTTTGAACTAGGACGGTCAGGTTGACAAGGAGGGTATGGAAGACTTTGAGGGCAAAGAAGATTGCTCGCAGTTCCAGGAGGTTGATGTGAAGGGTGGTCTCCTGTGGAGACCAAGTACCCTGAGTGGAGAGGTGTTGAAGATGGGCTCCCCACCCTGTTTGGGAGGCATCTGTTGTGAGGGTTGCTTGGGGCAACAAAGGTTGGAACAGATTCTTGCTGGATATCCACCACTGGAGGGACCAAAACAGACGCTTTGAGGTGAGTATTTGGTCGGAGAGCGCTCCTGATGCTTGAGTCCACTGGGTGGCCAAGGTCCATTGAGCTGCTCTCATATGAAGACGAGCATAGGGCACCACGTGTACCGTGGAGGCCATGTGGCCCAGAAGTCGCAGCATTTCTCTGGCTGTCAAGTGACTGCTGGATTGAGCTTGGGAGGCCAAGCACACCAGACGTTGGCCCCGGACTTGAGGTAGGTAGGCCCTTGCAGTGGTGGTATCCAACTGGGCCCCTATGAATTCCAGAGACTGAGTAGGGATGAGTTGAGACTTGGGAAGGTTTACCACCAGTCCCAGATACTGCAGAATGTGCCTTGTGCGGTCCAGGGAAATCTGGGCCTCTGACCGAGATGGAGCTCGGATGAGCCAGTCGTCCAGATATGGGAATACAAAAATTCCCAGACCTCTTAGAAATGCGGCTACAACTGCCATGCATTTGGTGAATACTCTTGGAGCAGAGGCTAGACCGAAGGGAAGTACTCTGTACTGGAAATGTTTTCCCTGGAACAGAAATCATAGATATTTTCTGTGGGATGGGTGGATGAGTATATGTGTGTACGCATCCTTGAGATCTAGAGAACAAAGCCAATCCTGACTCTGAAGGTATGGAAGGAGAATGCCCAGAGAAAGCATTTTGAATTTCTCCTTGTATAGAAATTTGTTCAATTCTCTCAGATCTAGGATAGGTCTGAATCCCCCTGTCTTCTTTGGTATGAGAAAATAAGGGGAGTAGAAACCTGTCCCTTGTTGGAGAAGAAGAACCTCTTTATTGCCCTTTGGGCAAGGAGGGAAGAGACTTCCTGACCCAACAGGGCCAGGAGAGATGGGGGAGAATTGAAGTGCCTCACCATGGTATGTGGAGGAAGGTTGGAAAAATGAAGTTTGTAGCCCTCTCTGATGATAGAGAGGGTCCAGTGCTCTGATGTAATTTGCCCCCATCTGGGAGCAAAGTGAGCTAACCTTCCGGGAATGGTGAGGGGCTCTGGTTGTTCTAGAGCCAGAAATGTTAAGTTCTCTAGGGGCAAGTCAAAACCCCTGAGGGGGTTGAGCCTGCTGAGGAGTGGCAGACGCTGCAGGCTTTGACCTTGCCTGTTTAGGTTGCTGACGTTTAGCAGCAAAGCGAGGCTGAGAAGATTGTTGGCCAGTATTTGTGGAAAATCTGGCCTTCTTGTAGTAAGGCCTCTTGAAAGACTTTTTCTTGGCAGGAGTAGAGGTAGACTTAGAAAGTCTATCTAATGTAGCATTTTCTGCGTCCATTTGAGTGGCTTTAATTTGCCAGTCTTTACCAAATAAGTTCTCACCTGTACAGGGCAGATTCCGAAAGCCATCCAGGACCCAGGGTTCTAGGTCAGAGGCCTGGAGCCAAGCAAGTCGTCGGGCTGCAATAGCAATGCCCGAAGCTCTACCGGCACCCTCAAAGGAATCAAAAGCTGCTCTGTTGGAGAACTTAGAAACATCTAAAAGCTGTTTCACCAGAGAAATGAACTCCTCCTTTCTATCCTCAGGGATAAAGGAGGCAAAATGCCGTACCTTTAGGGCAAGTTCCCTTAGAAACATGCCCATATACAGACTGTATGAATTAATCCTGGCTATAAGCATACTAGCCTGGAAGATTTTCCTACCAAAAGAGTCTAGGGTCTTACATTCCCGCCCTGGAGGGGTAGAAGAGTGCCTTTTGGTACTCTTAATCTTTTTCAGCGCAGACTTCACCACAATGGAATGGTGAGGCAGCTGAGTTTTTTGAAAACCAGGAGAAGGAGGGACCCGGTACATGGTGTCCAACCTACGGGAATGAGGAGACAACATTAGAGGAGCCTCCCATAAGTCCATCAAGTGTTCTTGAAGGATTTCATGGATAGGCAGGGTGACTGCCTCTTTAGGAACCTTAGGGTATCCTAAAATATCCAATTTCTTTGATCTAGGTTCTTTTTCAGAGGATGTGGTAATAGAAAGTCCTTTAGCTAGCTCTATAATGAAGTCTTGAAAGGACAAATCTTCTGGTGGAGACATTCTCCTCTTTGGGGAAGAAGGGTCTTCATGAAGAACTAGAGACAGCTCATCAGAGTCCTCAGAGGAGTCAAAATCCTCAGAAGAATCAGAGTATTCTCTATTTGCTTCCAACGCACGATACGCATACCGATCGGTATCGACATCGGGCGTACCGGGTATGGGATCAGTATCGGGTGAAAACCCGGATCCGGCATGCGGAACCGATCTGCGTTTGGAAGTCGATGGTCTCGGTTCCGGTATGGGAGACGATACCGGAACCGGACCCGTTACCGCTGAACGCGGTACCGAGGGCGTCGCAGCTTTAATAAAAGCCAGCATGGCCTGCTGCATGGTCTGAACAGTATTGCTCATAGACGCCACTGCTGCCTGGATGTCGGTACCGGTATGGGCCGGTACCCCAGAGCAGTCTAACAGGTGATCAGTCGAGGCCGTGCCATCGATGTCAACCTGTAACCCCATAGATGGTGCTTTGGAAGCCAGAGCTTCCCGCCGGGGTTGTTTGGCTGGGGCAGGATCCTCAGATTCAAAAGTGAGAGCCTCTCGATGCTTTGAAGGAGATTTGCTCTTTGAGGACCTGCCCGAAGAAGGTTTGGTTACCTGAGATCCATCCGGAGAGGAAGACCTGGATGACTGTGATGCTGGATTATCTGAAGCAAACAGCACATGGAATTTGTTGGCCCGGTTCTGCAAACCACGTTTAGACATCTGGGAGCAGGATGGGCAGTCCGGAATGGAGTGGTCAGGTCCCAAACATTTAAGACACCATTCATGGGTGTCTGTGACAGAAATAACAGCACTACACTTGGTACACTTCTTAAAACCAGGGGCTGGTTTCTCCATGAGGAGAATTTGTGTAGGCCTGAGGCCTAACCGAAGTCACCAAGTTGTGCAAAGATAAAGATTCTTTTTTTTTTTTTTTTTTTAAAGAAAAGAAAAGAGAGACCGGCGGTACCGCTTTCGGTATGGGGAAGGCAGGTACGCGATCTAAAGAAACAAACTAAAACAATCATTTCTTCAGCGGTGACAGGAACACGACCTGCTGGCTCCGCGGAAAAAGAGAAACTGAGGAGAGCTGGTCAGGAAGGCGGGAAGGCAGCGCGCATGTGCAGTGGGAGGCCCCAAAAGCTTCCTTCCTGGGAAGCTGGGGAGCTTTCCCGCGCAGGCTCCGTCGGTTCCGACGTACCCATAAGTGAGGACTTATTCCTGCTTGTTCCTGGAGATAACTCGGTACAAATTACCGCTCACACAGAGGTCTCTGAGTTGATTTGAAGAGAATCACAGCTGAAACAATATTCTTGACATAATCAAAGATTCCCATAGATAAGTAAGACCAGTGAGACTTGCCACTATTTTACACCACTGGGTACTGCAGTTTTGGAACCTGCGTCAGCGGTTGGCGCCCTCCTGTTGTGCTGTGGAGAGTAAATGTTGCCCCTTGTGTCATGCCACATTTGCCATTGTGAAGAGCAGTGTGATACAATGGGCAGCATTCACAGAGCAGCAACACATGGCACGGCAGGAACACATCAGCCCCTGATGCAGGCTCTCAAAACTGCAGTACCCAGTCAAGTGAAATAGTGATTAGTCTCACTGGCCTTACTTATCTATGAGAGTCTTTGATTATTTCAAGAATATTGTGTCAGCTGCAATTCTCTTCAGATCAACTCTGAGACCTCCATGTGAGGTGCAATTTTTTTTTCTAGATAAGTACTGAGCCTTGCTGTAGCATCCATTTATTTCAAGTGATGCATGTTCAGATGGTCCCCTTTTTCTTTATATTTGGCTATTGTTTCTATTGCCAGGGAAGAGATTTGTTTGCAGTTAGCAATTTTTTCCCAGTCTGGGGTTTAGTTTTTTGCTGCAGCCTTTGACATCTGATAATGCTCACTCACAGGACACCTCACCTGCTCCAGCTCCGAGTCCTGGTTTTGCATAGGGACAGTATCTGGCTGGCCGGCTTTGTTCCCAGCGTGACTTCTTTCTCCTGCAAAGAAAACAAAAAATGAAAAGTCTGCAGGGTATGAATACCCCCAGTGGCCTCCCTGCATAGGATTTCCAGTCTGATAATACCATGAATATTTTCCAGCTCCTAAGCAACATTGCAAGAATGTTTGCTAAGAGGAAAGCATTTCTAGCAAGTTGGCTTAGGCAGAAGGTGTCAAATGACCCCCTTCAGCTCTGGGCTATAGCATTCTCATAGGACCAGCAGGATGAGTCAGCCACACTTGGTGATGTAATCCGACGGCGCCAAGACGGAAGTACTCTCCATAGCTCAGAAGGACTTTCGCCCTTCTGAGCATGGGCCAACTGGCCCCACCTTCCTGTCCGCCCCTAGCTAGCCAGTTCAACTTCTTCCGCCTTGCCAGCAAGACGGATTTTCTACTCTCCACCAAAATTTAACCTCTTAAAACAACTAAGAACAATTCTCACTTACAGCGTATGTATATATCAATTTTAACTTACTATTAATACTTGTCCAGTAGCTTCTTGTTTCAGATTGCCTCCCAACCGAAGATCCAGGGGCTAAAAACCCCTCTACTGGAAACAGACCTTCTTGTGGGTTGAATTGAGCTCCCACCAGCCATATGCCCCAGCAGAGGACACAAAATACCTATTGGTACCGCTGCCCACGGGCTTAAGGGCACGCGATTCACGTGCCTTTGAGGGGCACCGCCGTCAGCTCCTACCGCCGCTCAGGGTGTGCCTAAGTGCCTCCACCCCCAGCCTTAAACGATGGACGCAGCAGGCTTCAACGATTGATGCCCTCCCAAGACACGGCACCCCAGGAGCTCTGAATGTGGAAGCCTCGCGGCAGCCCAGGACATGCCTAAGAAGGCCTCCGTCCCCGGCCTCCGCCACTCCAGAGACCTTCCGCACACATGGAGACATGGGGGCGGCCATCTTGCTCCTCCGTGCTACCTTTTCCAAGCCGCATCTCGAGGAAGCAAGAAGGGAGTTCACTATTGCAAACTCCGCCCCGCGACACAACTGATTGGCTAAGGGGTTCTACATTGCTCCGCCCCTCGATGCAATTGACTGGTGCACATAGCCATTTGCTGGCGCCATGGCTACCAGCGAAGTCTCCGATCCGCACCGAGGAGAGGCGATTCTATTCGGCCCCACTGTGCTTCTCGGCCGGCCCAGCAGGCTCCTCTTCGGCGCTACGAGTCCACTGTGCAGCCCGGCAGCCTTCCAGCCATGCCCAGATGGCTTATAAAGCTAATTGATGGCCAACCACAGAAAGCCCTCGGTGCTGAGATGACCTCCTAATGAAATCCCTCCCGGCGTGACTGACTGCATGCAGAGCCCTCGGTGCCGAGCTAACTGCCAGACGGGATCACTCTGACATGGCATGGCTGTCTGCGCAGAGAGTTTCCCGAACTGCACTGTCTTCCCCCAAGGTACCTGGTGTGCATGCTTATCGCATTCGCTCCACCCACAGGTCAGCTTCATGAGGGCAGGGAGGCTCAGCACCTTGCAGATACCATCACTCCGGTGCTTCGTCATTTCTCTGGGCACTCGGCACACGTCTCCCAAACCCGGATGACCTGCTGCCCCGGGCGCTGATGAAAGCTGCATCAGTTCAGGCCGTGACATCCAAACAAGTTTGGTATGAAAGCAGAGAAGGTTAGCACAGTGCTTGGCTCCCGTGGGAGCGGCCACCCCCGCCCTTCCCCTCCTCCTCCTCTGTTCAACCTTAGCATCTGTAGGGCTACGGATTTTGCCCCTAGGTGCACAAAAGCTAATTCCTCCTGGGTTGTTTCTCCATTGTGCACAGAAACAAACGGGGGGGTCACCCGTGTTTACCTCAGACTGGTTAGGTCACCAGAGAGGTCTGCTCACTACCCCAAACTGAGCCTCTGCAGTCCCCCTGCCTAATCGCAATCGGTGCCGACAGAGGGAGTATCTTCCAGCTCGCAGTAGGCGGTCAACTCAGCCCCTCACGGAACACAACAATGCTGGCGCCGACGAGGGAACCACTCCAGCAACGCCACTGCCAATTCATAAGCGAAACATGCTACCAGTTCAGCTCCTCCTGGTGCACACAATGCCTCGAAACTGAGCCAATCAAAAAAAAAAAAAGGGAGTGGAAGATTGCACCACCATCACTCTGAGGCACTCCTCCTACTTCCCACTGGCCTGGATTCATTAGCCCCTTCCTTCAGCAGGGCTGCTGGTGCTGCCTACCGCAATACTTCTGCTAACCACCTCCTATCTACAGGCTTGGTGCAGCAGGAGGGGGTCCTATCTTAAAGGGACCTGGGCACACACTTGCATGGTACCAACAGCAAAATATATGAGGATATCCCTCCAATTAAATAAGGTAAATTCGATGTTCTATGATCCACAAATAAACTCAAAGATGCTATATGTCTTTTTCATTAACAGAACCAATGGTCTCAGATTACGATTTGCACTGCTCTAGAGAAAACTCTTAAGAGCTACATGCCGCAATAGCATCAATGACCATAATGACTCATAATAGCTTTGGTTCTGAAAAAGGTCTTATTCCAAACTGAATAATTCTCAAAAATCGAACTTATCTTAAATTTTGATTGATTTTCCAGATTCAAATTGTGCCAATGTTGCAAATGCCCCAACATTGGCACAATTTGAATCTGGAAACTGGATCAAAATTTAAGATAAGTTCGATTTTTGAGAATTATTCAGTTTGAAATAAGACCTTTTTCAGAACCAAAGCTATTATGAGTCATTATGGTCATTGATGCTATTGCGGCATGTAGCTCTTAAGAGTTTTCTCTAGAGCAGTGCAAATCGTAATCTGAGACCAGTGGTTCTGTTAATGAAAAAGACATATAGCATCTTTGAGTTTATTTGTGGATCATAGAACATTGAATTTACCTTATTTAATTGGAGGGATATCCTCATATATTTTGTAGTTTCATGACTAACCTCTACTAGTAGACCATCTATCTTCGTCGTGTTGGTACCAACAGCATGCTACTGATTACACTATCGGGTAGCCCAGGAGCAGATACCTTGGGCTTCCTAACTTTATGCGCCTTGTGCCTAAATATCAGGCCCTTCTGCAACAGATCACTACTCAAGGGGTCTGGGGCTGGGTTTCGAGGCATGACACCGTGTGCCTTCTTGGCAGCTTCGCACTAGCTTCTGCTCCAGAATAGCTTGTGCAATCAATTCTAACCGACTGCCAGCGATACCCAGAGCAGCAGCTAGAAAGGAAGAATCCTTACGAATGCACAAGTCTTGGGTGCCTACCCAAAAAGTAGTCCAAAGACTAAGGGGTCCACTCCCTTCCAGGAGACTTGGATGAACTGCACCCCTAACTACCAGGGCACTAACTACTAGGACACTTGGGTGGGCTGCACCCCTCGTGGACTCTAAGAATGGCCCAAAGGCCCCAAGGAAGTCAGACATTCCACCACCGGTTGCAGTGGCAACAGGGTGGTGCAGTATGCATAGCCAAGTACACATAGTCAATGCGTTGCCGGACAGAGGGCACTGGTTCGGATCCCAGCTGTGGAAGAACCCCATCACCCACTGGTTAGTGCATGACCTTAAGAACCAGCAAGCAGCGTCAACTTGATCTTAATGCATTGATCTGGCAGCCCTGGAGCATCTGCTCGATGGCGCATTCTAGACCCGGCATCTGACGGGACATGGGTATTTTGCATGGGCCCCTGTGCACTCCCACCTGGCAAAAGGTCAACTTTAAACACAACCCCGCCATCAGGTTGGGCCCTGCCCTCCCTCCACTTCTCAGACTCAGCAGCGCTGCCTTCCCTGCCAAATAACAGCCTTTCTCATGCCGGCTGGGGCCGCCTGACCACATACCCCTAACCAGTAGGGGAAACTCTATGGGATCCCTACCCTACCTAACTCCATCTGGGCGGAAGGGCCCACCCTGTGCCCTCAAAACCATAACCACGTGGGCAACTCACCTCTGTGTAAAGGGTAACCTTCCGTAACGGGGAAAAACACCATCTCAAGACCCAGGCAATACTTCCATAAAAAAAAAAAAATCACCATCATCTTCATGGCGTGGGTCATCTTCTCCACCCTGCGGAGAGCACCTGCCCCATTGAGCTCTGTGGCACTAATCCTAATGCCACGGGATGCATATAGACAGAGTGACAGGCTCATGACCAGCCTGGAATCTCCAGCCTGGATCTTCCCTATGATCAACTCAAGGGCAGCACCCTGCCTCAGCGAGCACAAAGGCAGGGTATCTGACGAGCTGGTCTCAGGTTCAAACCTAGCCGAGCACCATATTGGGGAATTACAATGCGTCACCACGGTACAGCAATGCCTATGGCTCTGTACTCCAGGGCCTGGACAGTGACGGAATGGATGCTCCTAGTAGTCCTTCCCCTTGGAATCATGTAGGATGCATCCTCCATCAGTGGGGCTCACTGCACCAGTGCATCTTTCTCCCCCAAGAGCATGACCATGTTGACACTTGACCCTGTTGACATGTTGTGACCCTGTCGACAGGGTGGGATCCATGTGGCCTTGCTACCCACCAATGCACGACGGAACGGCTGCACACGAATGAGTGGGAGCCTCCTCAAAACCATTGATCTTGACAGCCTGCGGCCGTACCAGGACATAATGGAATGGAATGGATCTCCAGTATGTGCACGAGCCTGCCTGTAATAGATCCCCAATAGATCTCCAGTATGCCCAGGATATACACTGAACAGTGCACGAGCTGGCCCAGTCCCAGCGGACTACACCCCTAGGGACTCCACCTGCATCTGTGCCTAAAGTAGGCATAGCCTAGTGGTTAGTCCAGCAGTCTACTACCCAGGTGATCTGGGTCCAAGTCCAGTTGGGGCAGTAGTCCAGCGGTCTACTACCCAAGTGATCTGGGCCCAAATCCCACTGGCACTCATTGTGGCCAGGTAAATCACTGTTGTGGCCCGGGCAGATCACAGCAGCTACGACCACAGCTGCTCTGGTACAGGCAAGGGCCTAAGCCACGCCAAAGATGCACACACAATGCACGCATCCCCAGAGGTCCTCCCTGCATACGCACACAAAATGCATGCATCCCCAGAGGTCCTCCCTGCGTCCTACTCATGTAACACACATCCACAAGCCCTACTCATGGTGCACACATCTGCAAGGCCACAAGACCTTGCAACAGGGACTATCACATCACCTGTGCACTAACACGCACCGTCCAGGAGCACCACCGGTAATGGGTGCACCTCACTGAGAAGTATAAGGGCGTGAGTTCTTGTCGACCAGGCAGCCTTAACAATCTGGACTGCCACCTCCGCATGCCGCCCGAGCTTGGAACTGACTTGTGGACACTGCGGCCTTAGTGGTCCACCTCATACCACTCTTATAGCATAGCCGATACTGCCTTGCTATCCCGGCGCACACTTTTTACCTCACTGAGAGCATATACCCAACGGGACGCCATGCTGGGTCACAGGAGGACCATCAAGCCCAGTACCCTGTCTCCAACTGTGGCCAATCTAGATTATGTCTTCGCAAATGCACGGGTTCCCCAATGTATGTGTTGAGCCAAGCAGCGACTTACCAGTCCCTGTATCTCTTACCCCGCTACACTAACATCCTCTGGTAACAAGTTCTGGAGTTGACTACACGTTAAAAAAAACCCCAAGCTTATTAGTGATGTGTTAATGCCCCATTTCGCACCACTCTCGTGGCCAGCGATTTGATGCCATGCTTCTGCATTGCGGTGACTCCCACACCACTACCGCTCGGTGGGCCTGCATCTTTCTTACCGCACAGAGGCGCCTTATGACTATACCCTCTGCACATGCATGCATCGTGACTGCAAGCCTCTGTTACCGCACAGAGGCGCCTTGTAACTATATCCTCTGCACATGCGTGCATCGCGACTGCTCTGTTACCGCACAGAGGTGCCCTGTAACTACGCCCTCTGCACATGCGTGCATCGCGACTGCTCTGTTACTGCAAAGAGGTGCCTTGTAACTACACCCTCTGCACATGCATGCATCGCGACTGCAAGCTGTCGTACGGTGCCTGCTAACTGCACCCTCTCACAACGCGAGTGCTGCACATGCGTGCATTGCACTACAGGCCTATATGCCTTTGTTGCAACTCGCAACATGCTGTGCCAAGGGCGCGTGCCGACCTGAAGGAGGATCTTGGTTTTCCCCATACACCACAGCACATGGCAGCTTGGGAGGCACCAAGTGTGGCTGACTCATCCTGCAGGTCCTAGGAGAAAACGGAGTTACTTACCTGTAACTGGAGTTCTCCGGGGACAGCAGGATAAGTCAGCCACACATACAGCACAGTTACTTACCTGTAACAGGTGATCTCTGGGAACAGCAGGAATAAGTCTTCACATATGGGTACGTCGGTACCGACGGAGTCTGCGCGGGAACGCGCCCCAGCGTCCAATCAGAACGCTTTTGGGAGCATCCCAACACGCCTGCGTGCTGTCTTCCCGCCTTTCCCAACTGCCTCTCCTCAGTTAAGTTTTAAAGCTGAGACCAAGAGAGAGAGTGAGAGAAAGGGAAAGATAGAGATAGAGAAACGCAACTCCTAGGGGAGGTGGGTGGGTTGTGAAGACTTATTCCTGCTGTTCCCAGAGATCACCTGTTACAGGTAAGTAACTGTGCTATCTCCAGGAACAAGCAGGAATGAGTCTTCACATATGGGGACTCCCCAAGCTAAGATGACCGGAGGGAGTCCTAGCATGTTGCGAATCTAGAATGAGCCATGCTACTCCTCAGAACCTCAGGCATCCTGGGGATGGAGGGTAGGAGTTGAATTACAGAAAGGTGCTGTGGAACAGCTGGACTAGAACAGGACTTCTATAGAGGAAGACCCTGTGTAGATGACATTTAGTAGTAAAAATATTGAGTGCAATATTCTAATATGGACCTCCCTTGGTGGTATTGTAAAAAGTCTATTGAGGTTCATATGGATCTGTTAGAAGAGCCAGTAGAAGATCCTCAAGGAGTACCTCACTGTGAAGTAGAGGTAATAAACTGTAGAAAAAACAAGTGGAGGTCAGAACCCTTCAGGGTGAGAAATAGCCCCAGGGGAAACTGGGGTAGTACAATGAGGTAGGGCTTCAGTGGGAAACGCAGAAGATACTATTAGACAAAGCTTAAGCTCTTTTGGCCGAAGAACAGTACAATCCTAGGACCAAAAGGAAAATAAGTCTAACCGATTTGGACTGACAACAGAAATAGTCCATGTAGGAGAGAAGGGGTATGGAAGACACCTGCATCCGATGACAAAGTAAGGACAGACTTATGAAGCATTACCGTAATGTATTTCCTAAATGAAACATAGAAACATAGAAATATGACGACAGAAAAAGACCACATGGCCTATCTAGTCTGTCCTTCCATAACAACTACAACAGTCCACTTTTTGCCTTTAGAGATCCTCTGTGTTGGTCCCATGCTTTCTTGAATTCAGTTACTGTCCTCATCTCTACCACCTCCACTGGGAGACTATTCCACGGATCCACTACTCTTTCCGTAAAGAAATATTTCCGCATATCACTCCTGAATCTATCTCCCTTCACCCTCATCCCATGTCCCCTCGTAGCAGAACTTGCTTTCAATTGAAAGAGGCTCTCTCCCTGAACATTTATGCCACGGAGGTATTTAAACATCTCAATCATATCACCTCTATCCCGCCTTTCCTCTAAGGTGTACATATTAAGATCCTTAAGTCTGTCCTCATATGCTTTATAATGAAGCCCATTAATCATTTTGGTAGCAACCCTCTGCACCGACTCCATCCTGTTCACATCCTTTTGAAGGTGCGGTCTCCAGAATTGCACACCATACTCCAAATGAGGTCGCACCAAAGACTTATACAGAGGCATTATCACCTCCTTTTTTCTGCTAGCCATTCCTCTCCGTATGCACCCAAGCATCCTTCTAGCTTTTGCTGTCGCCTTTTCCACCTGTTTAGCTACTTTAAGATCATCAGACACAACCATGCCTAGGTCCCGCTCTTCTTTAGTGGACAAAAGTACTTCACCTCCTATACTGTATTGCTCCCTTGGATTGCTGCAGCCCAAATGCATGACCTTACATTTTTTAACATTAAATCCCAGCTGCCAAATTCTAGACCATTCTTCAAGCTTAGCTAGATCCCTCCTCATGTTATCTACCCCTTCCTGGGTGTCTACTCTATTGCAGATTTTGGTATCATCCGCAAAGAGGCAAACCTTACCCGACAGCCCTTCCGCTATATCACTAACAAAGATGTTAAAAAGAATCGGACCAAGGACAGATCCCTGGGGCACACCACTGGTAACATCCTTCTCCTCAGAGTGAGCTCCATTTACTTGTACTCTTTGTCGCCTCCCACCCAACCAATTTCTAACCCAAGCAGTAACTTTAGGGTCCATCCCTAGGGTGCTCAGTTTGTTTATAAGTCGCCTGTGAGGAACAGTGTCAAAGGCTTTACGGAAATCTAAATACACCACATCTAGAGCTCTCCCTCGGTCCAACTCCCTGGTCACCCAGTCAAAAAAATCAATCAGATTTGTCTGACAAGACCTGCCTCTGGTGAATCCATGCTGCCTCGGATCCTGTAATCCGCTGGACTCCAGAAACCTCACTATTTTCTCTTTCAGCAGCGTTTCCAATAATTTACTCACCACCGAAGTTAAACTAACCGGCCTGTAGTTTTCAACCACATCCTTACTTCCGCTTTTGTGTAAAGGCACCACATGAGCCTCTCTCCAGTCCTTTGGCACCACTCCTGACTCCAACGAGGCATTGAAAAGGTCAGTCAGTGGAGCTGCTAGAACGTCCCCAAGTTCCCTCAGTATTCTAGGGTGTATCCCATCCGGTCCCATCGCTTTGTCTACTTTAAGTTGAGCTAGTTTCTCACGAACACAGTCTTCTGAAAATAGTTCAAGATGTCCCTCGCTTCTGTTCTTATTTGTGGGTGTTTTCTGAGGTCCTGCTCCTGGTTCTTCATCTGTGAACACAGAACAAAATATTTGTTAAGCAATTCCGCTTTATCCTTATCAGCTTCTACATATTCCCCCCCTGCACCCTTGAGTCTGACAATACCACTTTTGCTCTTCCTCTTCTCACTAATATATCTGAAAAATGTCTTATCCCCCCATTTTATTGCATTGGCTATTTCCTCCTCCTTTTGAATCTTTGCCTTCTTGACTACTTTGCTAGCTTCTCTAAGTTTTTCCAAATACAGATGCCTGTCTTCTGCTCTCTGTGATCTCTTGTATTTCATGAAGGCCTCCCTCTTTTTCTTCAATTAGGTCAATTAGGAAAGAAAAAGGTACATGGAGAGCTTCAGAGGTACCTAACCCTGAAAGGTTATGGTAAGAAAATATTTGCTAATTACCACAGGGAGTGGTTGTATGTGTAGAACCCTAAGCATACTGGCACAGCATTGATAGGGGTAGTGCCCATCTGTCAGAGTCATATAGGAATATATGGATATATGAACCTAAACAGACAGATAGATAAGTACGTAGATACATATCTACCTAAAAGATATATCTCGATATATATATATATTTATAAATATATATATATATATTTATAAATATATATACATATAGGAGTATATATGGATATATATACACAGAGATATACATGGGCAGAAGATACACAGATATATATATATATATATATATATATATATATATATATATATATATATATATTGTGACACCGAAGTTCTGCCCTATACCTTTAAAACACAGAAAGCTGCTGAGTTTGGCACAGATTCTGACAGGAAGGGAGATCAAAAGCTTCACAGTTACCATAGGCAACCAAAGCAGGCTGAGACACGAGGTCTGAGGGCACGCCTAGCCAACAAACACTCCCCAAGTAATGAAGAGAACAGTTTGCACATGTGCAGGAAAACGCCCCTAACCATGTATAAGAAACGTGGTAGGCAAACAGAGTTAGATCGAGGCAGAAAGCTGGTAGGAGATTCAGCAGGAGTTGCAGTGAGAGAGGCTGAGTTGGATTCATGTGCTGATTCTGACGGTGGTTTTGGAGACTCAGAAGTTGAGAGTGATTTGGAAACTTGGCAAGTAAGGGAAGACTTGCAGCTCTCTAACAGAAGGTCAGAATACTCTCAGCCTAATGCTGTTTCATTTGAGTCTTGGAATAGAAAGCCAAGCAGGGCTTTGAAAAGTGACAGAAAGCCGTTTACCAGCAGAGGGATTAACTGCAGGAAACCCTCACCTGTGACGCAGGAAGAATTTCCCAGACACAGAGGTCAGTGGGGAGAACGGAGAGCAGCTGGTAAGGAACTCTGTATTACTGAAAGGCAGAATGGCCTAAGATATTTACAGCCTTGGGAAAAGGAAAGTAAAGTGATTGAGGACATATGTATGAGTGAAGAAGATGATTGCATGTATTTAAAGCCTGGCAGAAAACTGCCAAGAGAGAGACCTATTAGAAACAGAACAAGGCAGTTTTACAAACTATCTGATAATTATTTGCCATACTGTGGAGAGAGTGGTGAAGAGAAGCTAGGGACTGATTGGAGAAAGTTCCAGACTCTCTGCCCTAAAGAAGATAAGATAGTTGATGAACCGATGTGCACGGAGCAAAGTGAATGCTTTCCCTATGTTGAGGACATGGACTGTTCTTTATTAATAACTGATGAAACTTCTCTACGCTAGTAGAAGATAAGTATGCTTGGGAGAAAGATAAACATGCACAGAGGGAACTGCCAACGTTATTATCTGATTTCTGTTTGTTATAATTATTGGTTCTATTCAAGCAAGAAGCTGTGTTTTCCTTTCACCTTTTGTTTTTGCCAGAAGCATGGCTGCCTCTTAAGTTTGGTATTTTTGTACTGTCTTGAAAATCCAGCAAACCCCGGGAGGGGAATAAATCCTTATTTCAACCTGACCACTCCGTCTCAACTACACTTTCTTTCATAGAAGGGTCAGGCCCAGCAGTGTGCCTAGCTATATACTACTAGTTCAGCCACTGCTGGTGACAATATATATATATATATATATATGTAGACATATAGACACATGTCTCCACGTATGTAGATGGAGACATGCCTATATAACTAGATCCCCATAGAAATATGGGGAGAGAGAAAGATAGCGTAGTTACTCACCTGTAACAGGTGTTCTCCAGGAGCAGCAGGAATCAGTCCTCACATATGGGTGACGTCGGCGCCGACGGAGCCCTCGCGGAGCAATTTTCCCCAGCTTTCAAAGAAAGCCTTTGGGAATTGCAGCGCGCATGCGCGGTCCTCTTCCCGCCCAAGGGTGCCATCTTGCTCAGTCAGATGACATAGCTAAAAGACAGCAAAAATTAGCAAAAACGAAATCATATAACTGCAACTCCAAGGGGAGGAGGGAGGGTTGTGAGGACTGATTCCTGCTGCTCCTGGAGAACACCTGTTACAGGTGAGTAACTACGCTTTCTCCAGGACCAAGCAGGAACTCAGTCCTCACATATGGGACTTCCAAGCTTAAGGCTACCGGAGACCCTAAGCACAAAAATGAGCTCCCTCAAGGTCAGTAGCACAGAAGGAAGGAATCTTCTCTGAGTATGTCTCCAACCGGTAGCCCAACAACCGGGACGGAGGGTAGGAGTTGCCTATACCTCGAAGAGGTTACGGAGGACTGCCTGTCCGAAAGCACTGTCCCTGCGGGACTCCCTCTCCAGGCAGTAATGGGCTGCAAAAGTCTGGCTTGAAGACCAAGTAGCGGCCCGGCAGATGTCTGCCAATGGAACAGAGCGGAGGTAAGCTACCGACGTAGCCTTCGCCCGAACACGATGAGCTGTGACTCTACCGTCCAGCACGAGGCCGGCTGCCTCGTAAGCCCAAGCAATACAGTCCGCAATCCAGATGGACAGAGTACGCTTGGAGACAGGGAGCCCCAACTTGTTGGGGTCATAAGACACGAAGAGCTGAACAGCCTTTCGGTGCTCCCGCGTACGGTCAAGGTAGAAGGTCAACGCCCTTCTACCGTCCAGGGTATGCAGGACCATTTCAGCTCGGCTGGAGTGTGGCCTGGGAAAGTAGGTCGGAAGTACCACCTCCTGGTTGATGTGAAAAGGGGAAACCACTTTGGGAAGAAATTTAGGGTGAGTCCGTAGGACTACCCGGTTCTTGTAGAACCTAGTGTAAGGAGGATCAGAAACCAGGGCCTGCAGCTCACTAACGCATCTAGCAGAAGTGAGGGCTACCAAAAACAAGGTTTTCCATGAAAGAAAACATAGCGGACAGGTAGCCATAGGCTCAAAGGGCGGACAGGTAATCCGCTGCAAAACCACATTAAGATCTCAGTCCGGGGCTGGCGGGCGCAAAGGTGGCTTAAGGAGAAGGAGGCCTCTGAGAAACCGAGCCACCAGAGGGTGGCTGGAAAGAGGTCTACCATCCACCGGCATGTGATGCGCAGAAAGAGCACTGAGGTGGACCTTGACCGAGTTGGACTTAAGTCCAAGGTTAGAGAGAGAGAGCAAGTATTGCAAGACCACTGATGCTGAACAGGAGAAAAGAATCCTGAGACTGCTGAGTACACCAGACGGAGAACCGACGCCACTTGAGAGCGTAGGCCCCTCGGGTGGAGGGCCTCCTGGAGGCCAAGACGACCTCCTCCACATCTGGAGGTAGCTGCAGAGGAGCAAGGACTACCCTTTCAGCAGCCAGGCCATCAGATGAAGGGACCGGAGATTGGGGTGTAGGAGAGTCCCCTGATCCTGCGACAGGAGGTCGGGCTGAAATCCCAGTGGAAGAGGAGTGTCTACCGCTAACTGCATCAGAAGCGGGAACCAAGGTTGTCTCGGCCACCGGGGAGCCACTAGGATCATCAATGCTTTGTCTCTGAGAACCTTGAAGAGCGTCCGAGACACCAGTGGCATGGGAGGAAAGGCATACAAGAGGCCGGTGGACCATGGAATTAGAAAAGCATCCGCCGCTACCCGGAGAGGATGCGGCTGTCGAGAGCAGAATCTGGGCAGCTGCCAGTTCAGAGGACTGGCAAACAGATACATGGTGGGGAGGCCCCACTTGAGAAAGATCCGCTGAACCACCAGCGGATCCAACCTCCACTCGTGTGGCTGGAGGATCCTGCTGAGCTTGTCGGCCAGGTAATTTTGTTGACCTGGGAGATAGACAGCCCTGAGGAGGATGCCCTGGCGGATTGCCCAAGAGCATAGCCGTTGCGCCTCCTGACAGAGGAGAAAGGAGCCTGTTCCGCCTTGTTTGTTTACGTAGAACATGGCAACCTGGTTGTCCGTCTGTATCAGCAGCGACTCGTGGGACACCAGGTGAGAGAAGGCTTTGAGCGCCAGGCGGATGGCTCTGAGCTCCAGGAAGTTTATCTGCTGAGCAGACTCCCAGGGAGTCCAGAGTCCTTGAGTACATGACCCTTGGCAATGTGCTCCCCAACCCAGGAGGGAAGCATCGGTCGTTAGGACCTGAAAATGCGGAGGGGACTGAAAAGCCACTCCTAGCACTAGGTTGGGTAGATGAAGCCACCATCGCAGAGAGGAGACCAGCTGGTCGGAGATCTGCACAGAGTCCGCTAGGCTCCCCGTGGCCTGATGCCATTGATTGCGAAGGCACCACTGAGCAGGACGCATGTTCAGTCGGGCATTGGGGGTCACATGGACCGTGGAAGCCATATGGCCGAGCAGTCGCAGAAAGTGCCTGGCTGAGACCAGTGCATTGCTGTGAAAGTGGCCGGCGAGATCCATGAGCCGCTTGGCCCTGTCCAGAGGGAGGAAGGCCCGCGCCTGAAGTGTGTCCAACCTGGCGCCGATGAACTCGAGATTTTGAGAGGGGAGCAAAGTGGACTTTGCGAAGTTTATGACAAAACCCAAGTGCTGGAGCAGAGCCACAGTGCGATGAGTGGCTTGAGCGGCCTCTGGTGAAGATGGGGCCCTGATGAGCCAGTCGTCCAGGTATGGGAACACAAACAGACCTTGAAGTCTCAGATAAGCCGCCACCACTGCGAGGCATTTGGTGAACACCCAGGGTGCGGAGGATAGGCCAAAGGGCAGCACTCTGTACTGGTAATGATTTCCTCCCACAACAAATCTGAGATATTGTCTGTGGTCCGGATGAATGAGGATATGAGTATACGCATCTTTCAGATCCAAGGAGCATAGCCAGTCTCCCTGCTGGAGGTAGGGCAGCAGGATTCCAAGGGTAAGCATCTTGAACTTTTCCTTTGCAAGGAACTTGTTGAGGTTTCGCAAGTCCAGGATGGGTCTGAGGCCTCCTGTTCTTTTTGGAATCAGGAAGTACCTGGAGTAAAACCCTTGGCCCCTCAGGTGGTGGGGCACCGGTTCCACGGCTCGTTCTTGAACAAGACTTGCTAACTCCTGAAGGAGTAAGTCCCTGTGCAAAGGTAGTCTGGGAGGCTCCCCTGGAAAGTAGGAGGGAGGTACCTGGTGAAAGTGAAGAAGATAGCCCTTTTGAACTATGTGAAGTACCCAGGTATCTGTGGTGATGTTGGACCACCTTTGGGCAAAGTGGACCAGCCGGCCTCCTGTGCTGAGAGAAACCAGCTGAGGGGGAGAGGCTATGCTGAGGAAGTCAAAAACCCCCACCCTGCTGAGCAGGGGCCGGTGGTGCAGGCTTGGGGGCTTGCTGCCTACGGGACCCATTACCCCGTCCCTTGGCCTGCTTTCCCTGTGGAGGAGCTGCTGAGGCCTGATAATGAGGGTAGTATTAATAGGCAGCACCTTTCCTCGGGTAAAAGGGCTTTTTCCCCGAGGCCTTCTTCTTTTGAGAAGGGGCAGATGTCTTCCTTGAGAGACGAGTTCTGGTGAGAGTCTCTGTCTCGATTTGTGCAGCCTTCTCATCCAGGGGCAGGGGACATCGACCAACTTGTCCTGTACCCAGGGCTCGAGGTCGGACGTCTGAAGCCAAGCCTGGCGGCGTCCACCGATGCCGGCCGCAGCTACTCGAGCCGAAGCCTCAAAACCATCATAGGCTGCTCGAGAAATAAACTTGGAGCACTCC
This sequence comes from Ichthyophis bannanicus, assembly GCA_033557465.1. NCBI lineage: Eukaryota > Metazoa > Chordata > Amphibia > Gymnophiona > Ichthyophiidae > Ichthyophis > Ichthyophis bannanicus. The sequence continues at coordinate 77,996,609 of CM066051.1, read as the reverse complement.
CGAATACCAGTAGACAAGGTTTGGAACCTCTGCAAAGGTTCGTCGGAGAGATCAGCAGAGAACCCGGCTATTTCCTTAGCCAGGTCTCGGAGATACATGCCCATGTAGAGCTGGTAAGTCTGGACTCGACAAGCAAGCATAGAGCCCTGGAAGCACTTCCTACCGAGGGCATCCAGGCTTCGAGCTTCCCTACCAGGGGGCACCGAGGAGTGCATTTTTTGACTCTTAAGTCTATGCATGGCCGATTCCACCACCATGGAATGGTGCGGTAGTTGTGCCTTTTGGAAGCCGGGGCTCTTGCGGACTCGATAAATGGAATCAACCCGCTTGCTTAATACCGGCGACGACGCCGGGCTCTCCCACATGCGGAAGAGAAGTCGTTCCAGCATCGGAGGAACCGGTACAATAAAGGCCTCCTTCGGGGGAGAGTCATATTGGAGGGCATCGAGTTCTTCGACTCGAGGCTCCTCCTCGGGATCCACGGGGAAGGCCAAGGCCTTGGCCATATCCCTCACGAAGTCCGAGAACCGGGTATCCTCCGGGGGGGACCGTCTCCGAGGTTCGGACTCGGGGGAGTCCGAAGGGACACACCGAGTCCGAAAGGAACCAGGTGACTCTTCGTCCTCAGATTCCCAGGCCGACTCCGGTCGGGCGGGCACCGATGCTATCCGCTCCGACGCTGAGGGAGTTGGCGTCGACGACCTCGGTCCCGAACGGGAGGCCGAAGGAGACCTCGACCGAGGATCGACTCGAGCCCTCATGGACTCGAGGATCGGCTCGGTCTCCGGGGTCGATTTGGAGGTCGACGTCCCGGCGGTCAGGGCAGAAACACCGGCGAGGCCAGCGATCAATACCCGCTGCTGGTCCATGAAGGCAGTCAGACTGCTCTCCAAGGCCGTCAACCTGAGTCCGAGCTCAGGAGACCCAGCAGCCCCCGACTCGGGGCCCGACGTCGGGTCCTTCGGAGGCGAGTCAACGAGGACAACAGTACTCACGTGAGCGGGCAAGTCCACCTCGAGTCGAGGATATTTTGACTGCCTCTCCATCTCCGAGGACCCGGGACGGGAATCGGGGCTATGTGACCTGGCCCTCGAGGAACCAGGAGCGTCCACCGATCCCGCCCTCGCGGGTTTCTTCTTCCAATGATGTTCCCGGGTAGGAGACCCCCTTTCAGAGGAACTTCGACGATGCTCCGGACCAGAGTCCCGAGATGTCGAAGCCTCTGACGAGGTCCGAGCCCGGCCGGAGTCAGAGAAGATACGCTCCCGCTGATGCTGCCGACTCCTCAATGCTTTTGAGGACATTTTGCCGCATGGCACACAGATCATGGAGTCATGATCTGGGCCGAGGCAGCGGAGGCAGAAGTCATGAGTGTCTGTAAGAGACATGAGTTTCTTACAGAGATCACACTTTTTAAAGCCGCTGGCAGCCATCGGGGGAAAAAGGGCCCCTGCGAGGTCGAATGACCGGGCTGTCAGGGAAAAAGGTGCGAAATCTGTCACGAAGGACAAAAAACCGAAAAATACGGGACGGACTCGCAACCGGCGTCACGAGTCCGGGCGGGAAAAGAACCGGCGTCGACCGAAGAAAAAAAGAGAAAAAAGAGAGAAAAAAATCAACTTTTCTGCGGGGATTCACAGACGACGTCTGTAGGGCTCCGCGGAAAAAAGACGACTGAGCAAGATGGCACCCTTGGGCGGGAAGAGGACCGCACATGCGCGCTGCAATTCCCAAAGGCTTTCTTTGAAAGCTGGGGAAAATTGCTCCGTGAGGGCTCCGTCGCCGCCGACGTCACCCATATGTGAGGACTGACTTCCTGCTTGGTCCTGGAGAATCATCTAATAGCAAGAAGGGTGATACCTGCTTGAATAGATGCATAGAGAATCTTCTTTCCCTGGTTATGATAGACAGAGTCAGAGGAATGGTCTCCCTGACAAGGAGGAGTCTAGATTCCTTTAAGAATTCGAGCTCTTGAATAACCAGGATGGCCTACATGAAAAATGCAGAGGATAACTTCAGTCTGCAGGCAGCAAGTCCAGATCTCTCTAGAACTTCAGTATGGTAAATGGATAGAAGACGCCAATGGAATAAGATACCATATTGACCCGCCTATGAGGGCAAGATGGGTATCATGCGTCCTTCAGTTGAACATGAGCGTCCCATGAAGTATTGGGAAGGAAGCATATAAGAACGAGCTGCAACGAAAAGAAAACAATCCCTGGTGAGAAGTCCAAAGAAGATGTGGACCAAGCCAGGGAATTGGCCATTCTTTAGGTTTTCACGTGATGTAAGGCCTGTGTCCTTTGTTTTGAAAAGAGATTTTAGATGAGATGGTAAGGGTAGGGAACACCTACCAGTCATGGGAGCATGACTGGGTGAACCCCTCCTAACCATCTGGGATTATCTGCTAGACAAGATACTAATGCTCTCTAGCAAGGGCCCATAGTGCAAAGCTACTCTGTAGAGTTGCAGAGAGCATGTTGCAGGTTGGTTAGAAGAAAAAACTGGCTGCTTAAAGCCAGTAGGTAACTTAAACTATTCTGCCCAAAACAAGGGAATTGGAGATGGCTAATAGAAGTCAAACCAACAAGCCTGTGATGATAGGGTTTCCAAAAAAGGTTGATAACCTGTTTTGGGATTACTACCCAGGCCGGAAGGATTGCTAGTGGAGGACAAACCCAGGTTGTGTGGTGAACAGAACCAGTGGTTTAACCACTAGGAACTGCTGCATTTGCAGCAATTACCAGGGCAACGGAAAAAAAGGGTAAATTAGACTTACCTGCTAATTGTTGTTCCTTGCGGAACTCTAGTCCAGTCCCGGAACCATAGAGTTGTCAACCTCCTCTAGCAACTTTGGAGACTGAAATACATCATCGCTTTGCTGGCACCAGTATAAGTAGACAAGGACCGCCCCCTCTCACCAGTACCTATTGACAAAGCACACTAAGCAGAACATCACATAAGGAGAATTAACCAGAATACATTCAACATAGCAATAGAGATATATACAGAACAGAGTATGCCCTGTTCCACTCAAGTAAAATTTTTTTTTTTTTTTTTGCAAGGAAAGAAATTGCATTCATGGACTGTGTCTGAATAAGAATATCCTCTGACCAGACAGAAGCGCCCCAACAGCCCACCTCCGAAGAGGATGGCCAGACAAGAGCGCTACGCAAGAGGGTCCTCCAATGGCTTCATCTCGCGCCCCCCGGAAAAAAAGGTAACACAGAGTACCCGCGGGAGCCGAAACAATCAGGCTGGCAACACTTCAAACCAAGGGAGGGATCCGGGACTGGACTAGAGTTCCGCAAGGAACAACAATTAGCAGGTAAGTCTAATTTACCCTTCCTTAGCGTCCATCTAGTCCAGTCCCGGAACCATAGAGGATGTAACAGAGCAGTGCACATCAACGGGAGGGACAAGCCAGCCCAGCCTGAAGCACCGCCGAGCCAAAATGCCCATCCTCCGCTGACAAAACATCCAAGCGGTAATGCTTAGCAAAGGAATGCAAGGACGACCAAGTCGCCGCCCTACAGATGTCGGCCACCGGGACCAGACTGAACTCCGCCCAAGACGCTGCCTGCGCCCGAGTGGAATGAGCCCGAAGACCCAGCGGAACCAACTTGCTCTTCAAGAGGTAAGCAGATGCGATAGCTTCCTTCAACCAGCGGGAAATAGAGGACTTTGCCGCCGCTTCTCCCTTACGCGGACCCCCAAACGCCACAAAAAGTCGATCAGACCGCCGGAAGGACGCCGTCCGGGCGAGATACTTCTTGAGAACCCTGCGGGCATCCAACAGCCGCAACCAACCCCCCCGGTCCGGCCCCATCGCGATCGGAGAACACTGGAAGGGAGACTACCTGGTTAACATGAAACGCGGACACCACCTTGGGTAAGAATGCCAGAACGGTACGGAGAACCACCATGTGGTCGGTAAAAGAGAGATAGGGCTCCCTACAAGACAAGGCCTGTAGCTCCGAGATCCTTCTAGCCGAGCAAATCGCCACCAAGAACACCGTTTTCAATGTGAGGTCTTTTAGCGAAGCAGTAGACAATGGCTCAAACGGGGGAGCCAGCAAGGCCTCCAAAACCAAATTTAAATCCCACGGAGGAACAGCACAACGCCGAGGCGGCCGCATGAGCAACACCGCCCTCAAAAACCGCCGGACATCCGCGTGGGCCCCGAGAGACTGAACCTGCACCTTCCCGCGGTAACAGGAAAGGGCAGCAACCTGCACACGCAACGAACTAGCCGCCAAACCCTTATCCACACCATCCTGCAAGAATGAAAGGATCTGCAGCACGGAAGCTCCCAACGGACGGATGGTACGCTCTGAACACCAAGCCTCGAAGATGCGCCAGACGCGAATGTACGCCAAAGAAGTCGATCGTCTACGAGCCCTCAGCAAGGTCGAAACGACCGCCGGCGAATAACCCTTAGCGGTCATCCGAGCCCTCTCAAGAGCCATGCCGTAAGCGAGAACCGAGCTACCTGAGGCATGCGCAGCGGGCCCTGAGTCAAGAGATCGGCTCGCTGAGGGACCCTCCACGGGCGATCCGCTAACAGTCGCACTAAATCCGTGTACCACGGTCGCCTGGGCCAATCGGGCGCCACCAGCACCAAGAGGCCCCGATGACGCTCTATGCGCTGCACTACCCGGCCTATCAGCACCCAAGGTGGGAAGACATAGAGCAACACCTCCTGCGGCCAGGGCTGCGCCAGGGCGTCGAGCCCTTCCGACATCCGTTCTCGCCGTCTGCTGAAAAAGCGATCCACCTGAGCCGATTGGAAGGTCGCCATGAGATCCATTAGGGGAATCCCCCAGCCCCCGACGAGAAGCGCGAAGACCTCGGGGTGAAGGACCCACTCTCCCGGGTCCACCCTTCGGCGACTCAGAAAATCGGCCGCTACGTTCTCTACGCCTGCCACGTGCTGTGCCGACAGCCACTGCAGATGCGACTCGGCCCAAGCTAGCAACTGAGCCGCCTCCTGCTCCAACGCCACGCTGCCGGTGCCGCCCTGCCGATTGATGTAAGCGACTGTGGTCGCATTGTCCGAGAGAACCCGAACCGCCTGCCATGCAAGAGTCTCCCGAAACGCCTGCAGAGCCAGGAACACCGCTCGCATCTCCAACCGATTGATGGACCATTCCTTCTCCACCATCGACCACAGACCCTGGGCATACGCGTCCCCGCAGCACGCCCCCCACCCCAGAAGGCTGGCATCCGTGATCAGCAGCTTCCAGGATGGGGGCTCCAAGGGCATGCCTGCGGTAAGATTCTCCGGGCGCAACCACCACCGAAGATCCCGACGGACCACCAGGGGACAGATCAAACGCCGAGACAACGCATCGCGCTGATGAGACCAACGCCGGAGGAGCGCGCTCTGAAGTTTCCGCATATGCGCTCTGGACCAGGGCACTACCTCGATTGTCGCTGCCATCGTGCCGAGCAACTGGAGATACTGCCACGCCGTGGGCGCAGGCTGCCGGAGAAAATGCCGCACCAGCTCCCGCAACGCTCGCGCCCGCTGATCCGGCAAGAACACTCTCGCTCGGAGCGTCTCGAAGCGCGCCCCCAGGTATTCCAACGACTGCGAGGGAGTCAACCTGCTCTTTGCAAAGTTGACCACCCAGCCAAGACTCTGTAGCAACCGAACCACCTTGGCGGTGGCCTCCGCACTCTCCGCCCGAGACTTTGCCCGAATTAACCAATCGTCTAGATAAGGATGCACAAGCACCCCCTCTTTGCGAAGAGCCGCCGCTACCACGACCATGACCTTTGTGAACGTGCGCGGCGCCGTCGCCAGACCGAAAGGCAACGCCTGAAACTGAAAATGCCCCATGGGAACCGCAAAGCGCAGGTAGCGCTGGTGCTCCTTCCGAACCGGAATATGCAGGTAGGCCTCCGTGAGGTCGAGCGAAGTCAGAAACTCCCCCTGCCGGACGGCCGCTATGACAGATCGAAGGGTCTCCATGCGAAAGTGAGTTACCCGGAGGCACCGATTTACCCTTTTTAAATCGAGGATAGGCCGAAAGGACCCATCCTTTTTCGGCACCACGAAATAGATAGAGTACCGACCGGAACAGTACTGGTCCTCCGGCACCGGAACGACGGCCCTGAGGCGCAGCAATCGCTGCAATGTTTCGCAGACAGCCCTCCGCTTGAGCGGAGCACTGCAGGGCGAAAGAACAAAGGAATCTAAGACGGGACAATGGAGCTCGAGAGCGTAGCCCTCCCGAATTACCTCCAGAACCCACTGATCTGACGTAAGGTGGACCCAGGCAGGGTAGAACTCCCGCAAGCGCCCTCCTACGGGAACTACCGCCACCTGAGCCCGCCTCATCTCATTGGGGCTTTTTACCAGAGGCGGAAGGAAAGGAGGAGAAGCCTCTGCTGGCTCCTCTGAAGCCACGAAACCCGTGGTTTCGAGTCGGGAACCGACCCCGCTGGGGCAGACCAAAACGAGCCGCCCGAAAACGGCGAAAATCCCTAGGGGCAGCTCGAGAGCCAGAGGCAGCCCTGACCAGCTTCGGTTTATCCTCCGGAAGCCGGCCTCCCTTAGAGTCACCGAGATCCTTAACCAGCTTTTCCAAATCCTCACCAAACAACAACTTCCCCCGAAAGGGAAGTTTACTAAGACGAGCTTTGGAGGAACTATCGGCCGCCCAATTGCGCAACCATAAATACCGGCGCGCCGCCACCACAGAGGCCATTGACTTAGCCCCACTACGGATGAGATCATAATGAATGTCCGACAAATAGGCGGCTCCCGACTCCAAACGTGCCGCATCCTCTACCTGCGCTGTCCCGACATCGCCCTGCAATCGCTGGGACCAGCGCAAGCAACCTCTCGCAACCCAAGCCCCCGCCACGGCGGCTTGCATAGAGAGGGCACATACATCAAACACCTGCTTCAACAGGGTATCCAACTTCCTATCCTGCACATCTTTCAAGGCCGCGGCGCCCTCAACCGGTTTCGTAGTCTTCTTAGTGACTGCTGATACCGCCGCATCCACCTTGGGAGACCGAAAAAGCTCCCTATCCTGATCCGACAACGGATAAAGGCGCGACAAGGCCCGAGAGCCCCGTTGCGCCGATTCGGGCGAGTCCCACTCCTCCTGAATCATCCCTCTAAAGACTCTATGCAGAGGAAAGACCCGCTGAGACTTTCGCACCGCCTGGAGCAGAGGATCCTCCAGAGCATCCTCCGACGCCGTCGCCTCCGCCGGCATATTCAACGTTTTGAGAGTCTCGGCAATCAAGGCCGGAAGCTCTTCCCTCCGAAACACCCTGACGAGCCGACTATGCTGCTCCGCGTCAGGTAACTCTCCCTCCTCGAGCTCCCCACCGGAGGAGTCATCCAGATCCCCGTCCTCCGCCCCGAGGTTGTCCCCCAGGGGAGACGGAGACCCCTCCTCCGCGGACCCCCTGGCCAGTTTCACAGGAGGAGCGCCGTCCTCCGTCCGAGGCAGGGGCCCCGTACGCTTAAGCCCCTCCGGAGCACGAGCCGAAGAGACTAAGCCAGGTTGCAGGAGCGCAAAGGCTTGTTGCATGAGAGAAAAAATCTGGCGGAATCCCCGGGGCAAGGGCCACTGAAGTCTGACCCTGCGAAGCCGAGGACCCCTCCCCAGGGGAAGACTCCGACCCCTGAAAATCCAGAGTCGGAGGTAAAGCTGGCATTTCCCCTAGCGGAACCTCCTCTCCTGCGATAGCCGGAGAAGGAGCCGCAGCTTCCATAACATTGGAAGCCAGAGTGCAGGACCTACACACGCTGGACCCTGTCAGCAAACCTCGCTTAGCCCCACAAACCACACAGCAGGGCTTCGCAGGCATACTCAGAGGGAAGCTCTCCTGCCACCCCCTGCCCGTGGGTCCGCAGCACAGCCCAGCAAAAAGAAAGCTTGTGAGGCTGAAGCCAGGAAAACCCCCGTTTAAAAGTAACGTTTTTTTTTTTTTTAAATTCTTCACAAACTATGATGCTAAGACACCCCCCTAGCCAAACCCAGGTGGTCTGCAGCCAAAACGAGGGTTAGAAAGCCCAGAAAAAGCAAATTAAAAGCAAAAATTAAAATCGGGATTTATTCAAAATGGCCGCCGCTGCCGATTCCCGCCGAAAAAACCACGCGACAGGCCACCCCGAGAGGACTAAAAGGCAAACCTAGGCACCCCCCCCCTGCTAACCCCAAAGGGGGGACCCCAAAAAATAGAGAAATAACCGCTTCTACTCACCACAGCAAGAAGAGGTGAAGGAGAGAGGGAGAGATGCAGCAGCCTCGCTGGAGCTCAGTCTGCCTGTGGCTTCAGCTCCAACACTAGCAGCAATCTGTCAGCTGCCCTGCCCACTCGGGGCCACTGCTGTTAGCCTGCAACCTGCTCCTCACCCTTCCAAGCGGGTTCGGGAGCAGGGAGGCACAGAAATATCCTGGTGCTCGTTTAAAACAATGGGGCAAATAAAGAAAAATGTAAAGTCAGAGGAAAAGTAAGAGGAGGGAGGGGGGGGAAAAGGAGGGGGGAACAAATGGAGCCAGAGGAAGAAATCTCCTGCACCAGTCACACAGCGCCTGCAATAACAAACCCAAAAGGGCAAATCAATAAAAATAAAGTCAAAGTGAAAAGGTAAATGTATTCTATTTAGCTCTGCCTATATCCCTAACTGAGCCCAGAAGCAGGCTCAGAATCTCCTTCAGCTGCTTGGAGACTGAAAGTACTGGTGAGAGGGGGCAGTCCTTGCCTACTTATACTGGTGCCAGCAAAGCAATGATGTATTTCAGTCTCCAAAGCTGCTAGAGGAGGTTGACAACTCTATGGTTCCGGGACTGGACTAGAGGGACGCTAAGGAATCCCTTTTTTTTTTCCCAGATTGGAAAAAAAAACAACAGACATAAGCAGAAGTGGTAAGACTTCCTTATTGTCTGATAAGCTGCCCTAAAGTAAGAATGTGAAAAGGGGAGACAACTCTGGAAAAGAAACGCCTTCCTGGAATAGGTAGAGAACCATAGGGGCTTACCAGTGTAATAGAAGCACTCTTACAAACCGAATGTTGTAGTAAGAGGGCAGGTAAGACAGAGTTGAAGGAGACTCACGATGTAGTAAGTCTCTGAAAGGTAAGATGATACATGCTAGTATAGGGAAAACTGTCTTATTGATAGTTGTTACACCTCTTTTTCCCAGTAGGAGGAAGAGAAACCTGTTAACTATAGATCATCATAAAAACTCTTAGAGCAAAGAGAAAGGATGTCTCGTGAAAAGAGATCCATGAGAATTTAGGATGAAATTAGTGTAGATGCTTCAAGTGAAAAGAAGCAGACTACAAACTCTAACCCCCAAACAGGAGATGTAATGATAATGTAATGATAATCTATCAGAAACCCTGCAGCTGCTGGGTTTGCTGAACCTGTTGAGGTTGTGGTTTCTTTAGCCCGGTCCGATGTTTCCCCTGTCTTGGAACATCTGTATGATGGGTAGAAGATGGATAAAACTTTTTCCCCTTAGGGGAACAAAGTTTGTTAGGAAATTTCCTACAAACTGGGAAAGAGGAAGGCGTAGACAAGCCTCTGAAAACAGCAATGTCAGTGGTTAACTGAGCAGCTTGGAGTAAAGACTCCTTGTTAAAGAGATTTTCTCCAATGCAAGGAGTATTTCCCAGTCTTTCTTGTACCCATTTGTCCAGGTCTGAAACTTAGAGCCAGGCTTTACGTCGTGCCCCTATAGCTATAGAAAGAAGTTCTGCTAACAGACTCAAAGGAGTCTAGGGAAGCATGAGTAAGGAACCTAGAGATATTTTGAGCATGACTAACCAATAACGAATAGTCTGCTCTTTTGGGCTCTTGAAGAAAAGGGGTCAAAAGTAGTAAATTCTTTGTCACTTCTTCAAGAGATAATCCCATATAGAAAATATATGAGAGAATTCTTGCTGAAAGCATGGATGCCTGGAAGGTTTGGCGTCCAAAGGCATCTAAAGTCTTAGACTCACGACCTGGCGGATAAGAAGAGTGCTTTTTAGTACTCTTAACACGCCTCATTGCTGATTCTACAACAATGGAATGATGAGGAAGTTGAGTCTTTTGAAAACCTGGAGAAGGGGGCACCTTGTATAGAAGATCAGTTGCCCTAGAAGGTGGGGATACCGTTAAAGGAGTTTCCCACGTTCGAAAGAGCAGATCCTGCAAGGTCTGATGCAAAGGAAGCATGATGTCCACCTTTGGACTCCAGGGAATATAGCACAGTTACTTACCTGTAACAGGTGATCTCTGGGAACAGCAGGAATTAGTCCTCACATATGGGTACGTCGGTACCGACGGAGCCCGCGCGGGAAAGCTCCCCAGCTTCTTAGAATAGAAGCTTTTGGGACCTCCCACTGCACATGCGCACTGCCTTCCCGCCTTCCTGAACAGCTCTCCTCAGTTTCGAGTTTATAGCTGAGTCAACAGAGAGAGGACAGGAAGATAGATAGATAAAAGATACAACTCCTAGGGGAGGTGGGTGGGTTGTGAGGACTAATTCCTGCTGTTCCCAGAGATCACCTGTTACAGGTAAGTAACTGTGCTATCTCCAGGAACAAGCAGGAATAAGTCCTCACATATGGGGACTCCCTAGCTTAGATGCATGGGATCCCCTGTAAAGGTTCGCCATCTTCGTATGGATCTCAGGCATCCATTCTGGGAAGGTGGGCAGGAGTTGTTTAGGAATGGAACAGGTGCTTGAGGACAGCCTGGCCAAACAAGGCATCCCGGCGGGAGTCCTTGTCCAAACAGTAATGGGCTGTGAAGGTATGAACCGAGGCCCAGGTAGCGGCTCGACAGATCTGATCTATGGAAACAGAGTGCAGATGAGCCATAGAAGTTGCCATGGCCCTCACATTGTGAGCAGTGACATGGCCTTCCAGGGAAATGTTCTTGCTCTGGTAAGCGAAAGAAATACACTGAGCAATCCAATTGGAAAGTGTACGCTTGGAGACTGGAAGTCCCAAATGGGAAGGATCAAAGGCCACAAAAAGTTGAGAAGACTTTCGATGTGGCTGAGTCCTATTAAGGTAAAAAGCGAGAGCTCTTTTACAATCCAGAGTATGAAGGTTCCTCTCTGCATTGGATGCATGAGGAGCTGGAAAAAAGACAGGTAGATATACCTCTTGATTAAGATGAAAAGGCGAGACCACTTTAGGCATAAAGTGGGGATTCGTCCTAAGGACCACCTTATCATGATGAAATCTTGTGTAAGGTGGATTAGCCACTAAAGCCTGCAGTTCACTGATGCGGCGAGCCGAAGTGACTGCAATGAGGAAGATGACCTTCCAGGAAAGAAATTTCAAGGAGGTGGAAAACATTGGCTCAAAAGGTGGCTTCATAAGTTGACCGAGCACTAGATTCAAATCCCATGCGACCGGGGGTGGTCTGATGGGAGGTTTAGTGAGAGTCAGGCCTCTCATGAATCTTGCAACAAGAGGATGAGAGGAGATAGGTTGTCCATTTATATGTTTCAAGGATGCTGCAATAGCACTTAAATGGACTCTTACTGAATTCGTCTTGAGGCCTGCATTGGATAGATGCAGGAGATAATCAAGAAGAGAATTCAAAGGAAGTGCCAGAGGGTCAAGACCCTGCTGAGCACACCAAATGGAAAAACGTTTCCATTTGAAAGCATAGGAACGCCTGGTAGAGGGTTTCCTAGAGGCAGAAAGGATATCTTTCACTGGTTGGGAAAGATGAAAGTCTTGAAGGCTTAAGCCTTCAGTAACCAAGCACTGAGGTGAAGGGATTTGGGGTTTGGGTGCCACAAAGTCCCCTTCTCCTGAGACAGGAGGTCTGGCGCAGCTCCCAGATCCAAGTAGGATCCCTGGGAGAGCTGTAGAAGTAGAGGGAACCACAATTGGCGTGGCCAGCGTGGAGCTATGAGGATCATAGTTCCATGATCCCTCTGGAGTTTGAACAGAGTCTTGGGAATCAAAGGAATGGGTGGAAAGGCATATAGGAATGCCTGATTCCAATTCAGGAGAAAGGCGTCCGTGGCCTGAGCTCCCTGACACGGAGTTCTGGAACAGAACCGGGGAAGTTTGGCATTCCACGGACTTGCAAAGAGGTCTATGTCCGGGGTCCCCCATTCCTGAAAGATTCGGTTTATTTGGTCCAAATGTAGGGACCATTCGTGTGGCAGCAGAACTCGACTGAGCCTGTCTGCCCGAGAGTTTTGAACTCCTGGGAGATACACTGCTAGCAGGTGAATCTGATGCTCTCTGGCGAAGGCCCATAGTCTTAGAGCTTCGTTGCAAAGCGACAGAGAGCCTGTCCCTCCTTGTTTGTTTATGTAAAACATGGCCACCTGATTGTCCGTCTGAACTAGGACAGTCAGGTTGGCTAGGAGGGAGTGGAAGACCTTGAGGGCAAGGTAAATTGCTCGCAGTTCCAGAAGATTGATATGAAGGGTGGTCTCCTGTAGAGACCAAGTGCCCTGAGTGGAGAGAGTTTGCAGATGGGCTCCCCACCCTGTTTGGGAGGCATCTGTTGTGAGGGTTGCTTGGGGTAGCAATGGTTGAAATGGAGCCCCCAAGAACAGATTCTTGGTGGAAGTCCACCAGTGGAGGGACCAAAACAGACGATCGGAGGTTTGTATTTGGTCTGAGAGCGCTCCTGACGCCTGAGTCCACTGAGTGGCCAGGGTCCATTGAGCTGCTCTCATATGAAGACGAGCATAGGGCACCACATGCACTGTGGAGGCCATATGACCCAGTAGGCGTAGCATTTCCCTGGCTGTCAAGTGAGTGCTGGACTGAGCTTGGGAGGCCAAACTCAGGAGGCGCTGGCCTCGAACCTGTGGAAGGTAGGCCCTTGCAGTGATGGTGTCCAACTGGGCCCCTATGAATTCTAGAGATTGAGTAGGGATGAGTTGGGACTTGGGAAGGTTTACTACCAGTCCCAGATACTGCAAAAGGCTCCTTGTGTGGTCCAGGGAAATCTGGGCCTGTGACTGAGTTGGAGCTCGGATGAGCCAGTCGTCCAGATATGGGAAGACAAAGATTCCCATGCCTCTTAGAAATGCGGCTACGACTGCCATGCATTTTGTGAATACTCTTGGAGCAGAGGCTAGACCGAAGGGGAGTACTCTGTATTGGAAATGTTTTCCCTGAAACAGAAAGCGAAGATACTTTCTGTGGGATGGATGGATGAGTATATGTGTATACGCATCCTGTAGGTCTAGAGAACAAAGCCAGTCCTGACCCTGGAGGTAAGGAAGGAGAATGCCGAGAGACAGCATTTTGAATTTCTCCTTGAAGAGAAATTTGTTCAATTCTCTCAGATCTAGGATTGGTCTGAATCCCCCTGTCTTCTTTGGAATGAGAAAATAAGGGGAGTAGAAACCGGACCCTTGTTGAGGAAGAGGAACCTCTTCTATGGCCCCTTGGGCAAGAAGAGAAGAAACCTCTTGACCTAACAGGGTTAGGAGAGATGGGGGAGAATTGAATGGTCTCACCATATGATGGGGAGGAAGGCTGGAGAAATGAAGTTTGTAACCCTCTCGAATGATAGAGAGGGTCCATTGTTCTGTTGTGATTTGTTCCCATCTGGGAGCAAAGTGAACCAACCTTCCGGGTATGGTGAGAGGTTCTGGATGTGTTAGAACCAGAAGTGGCAAGTTCCCTAGGAGCAAGTCAAAACCCCTGAGGGGTTGGAGCCTGCTGAGCTACAGTAGCTGCTGCAGGCTTAGCTCGTGCTTGTTTGGATTGCTGACGCTTAGCAGTATAGCGAGGTTGAGAAGACTGCTGGCCAGTATTTGAAGCAACTCTGGCCTTCTTATAGTAAGGCCTTTTAAAAGACTTTTTCTTAGTAGGAATTGAAGTGGACTTTGAAAGTCTTTCCAAGGTGGCATTTTCAGCATTCATCTGGGTGGCCTTGATTTGCCACTCTTCCCCAAATAAGTTCTCACCTGTACAGGGCAGATTCCGTAAGCCATCTAGAACCCAAGGTTCCAGATCAGAAGCCTGGAGCCAAGCAAGACGTCGGGCTGCAATAGCAATGCCCGAAGCCCTACTGGCTCCCTCAAAGGAATCATATGCTGCCCTATTAGAGAACTTAGAAACCTCTAAGAGTTGTTTCACTAGGGAAAGGAATCCCTGCTTTTTATCCTCAGGGATAAAGGGGGCAAAATGCCGCACTTTTTTGGCAAGTTCCTCCAGGAACATGCCCATATAGAGACTGTAGGAATTAATCCTGGCTATAAGCATACTAGCCTGGAAAATTTTCCTACCAAAAGAGTCCAAAGTCTTACATTCCCGTCCTGGAGGGGTGGAAGAGTGCCTTTTGGTACTCCTAATCTTCTTCATTGCAGACTTCACCACAATAGAGTGGTGAGGCAATTGAGTCTTTTGGAAACCAGGAGAAGGAGGGACCCTATATATGGTGTCCAACCTACGGGAATAAGGAGACAAAGTCAAAGGATTTTCCCAGAAATCCATCAGTTGTTCTTGAAGGATTTCATGGATAGGCAGGGTAACTGCCTCCTTAGGGGCCTTTGAGTATCCCAAAATATCCAGTTTTTTGGATCTGGGTTCCTTTTCAGAGGATGTGGTAATAGAAAGGGCTGTAGCCATATCTAAAATAAAGTCCTGGAAGGACAAATCCTCTGGAGGGGACATTCTCCTTTTAGGAGAAGAGGGCTCCTCAGGTAAGTTGAGTGAAAACTCAGCAGAATCATCAGAGGAGTGAAAATCCTCAGAGGAATCGGTGCTTTCCTCTAACGCACGATACGCGTACCGATCGGTATCGACGTCGGGCGTATCGGGTATGGAACCGGTATGGAGCGAAAGCCCATACGGTACCGACTTGCGTTTAGAGGTGGACGGCCTCGATACCGGCATGGCGGACGATACCGGTATCGGGCCCGGAACCGCTGAAAGCGGAACCGATGGCGTTGCAGCTTTAATGAAGGCCATGACGGCCTGCTGCATGGACTGTACAGTATCGCCCATGGACGCCATAGCTGCCTGGATGTCGGTACCGGAGTGACCCGGTACCCCAGAGCAGACTAACAGGTGATCTGTCGAGGCCGTAGCATCGATATCAACCTGAGACCCCTGAATTGGCGTTTTTGGAAGTTGGACTTCCCGCCGGGGTTGTTTGGCTGGGGCAGGGTCCTCAAGTTCTAAGCTAAGAGCCTCTCGATGCTTTGAAGGAGATTTGCTCTTTGAGGACTTGCCCACAGAAGGTTTGGTTACCTGAGATCCATCCGGAGAAGAAGACCTGGATGACTGTGATGCTGTATTCTCTGAAGCAAACAGCACATGGAATTTGTTGGCCCGGTTCTGCAGCCCACGTTTAGACATGTGGGAGCAAGATGGGCAGTCCGGTATGGAATGGTCAGGCCCCAAACATTTCAGACACCAGTCATGGGTGTCTGTGACTGAAATAACAGCATTACATTTGGTACACTTCTTAAATCCAGGGGCTGGCTTCTCCATGAGGAGAAATTGAGTAGGCCGAGAGGCCTCTCTGAAGTGACCAAAAAGCTAAAAAATAAGAAAAAAGAATTATAATTTTTTAAAGAAAGAAAGAAAAGACCGGCGATACCGGTATCGGTATGGGGAAGGCAGGTACGCGGTCTAAAGAAACAAAATAAAATAACAATTTCTTCAGCGGTGACAGGAACACGACCTGCTGGCTCCGCGGAAAAAGAGAAACTGAGGAGAGCTGTTCAGGAAGGCGGGAAGGCAGTGCGCATGTGCAGTGGGAGGTCCCAAAAGCTTCTATTCTAAGAAGCTGGGGAGCTTTCCCGCGCGGGCTCCGTCGGTACCGACGTACCCATATGTGAGGACTTATTCCTGCTTGTTCCTGGAGATACAGAGATTCTGTATTCCCTGGTGCAGGATTTTGACCAGGTATAGAAATGGCAAGTGACTTTGTCATATCAAGCAGGAATGCTTGAAAAGAAAAATCCCCCGAGGGAAATCCTCTAGAAAGAGGAGTACAGGCTAGATCTGTTAAAGAACTAGAATTGGCACCCAGGGATCTATCCAAATTCATTGGAATAGAAGACCCTAAGGGGTGGAGCATCGGACTGTCCTTACAGGATGGTCGCCGGTACCGCAGGAGGTCGGGACCACAAGCAGTCGGTAGCGCATCGCCCATGCTAGGGATAGATTCCAAACTCGGTACCGAGGAAAGCGAGCCTGTTGAAACAAGCATGGAAGGTACCGACAGCGATGCTAATGCCGATACCGGTACCGACTCCGGTACCGTATCCGATACCGATACATGAAGACCACTCAGTGACAGCTCTAACGGTACCGAAGAAACCGAGAGTGCCCGACATGGATCATCGGAACCGTGCCTTTGGTACCGTCCAGTGTCGGTACCAAGGCGAGTCGGTACCCAGTCATCCAGACTGGAGATCAATTCCAGACTCGGCATCGAAAGAAGCGAGTCTATTGATGCACATCTGGAGGGTACCGACGTCGGTACCAGTACCGGTACCGGGATTGATACCGATACTGGAAGATCGGTCTGCAGCGTCTCTAATGGGCCCGAAGGAACCGAGGGCGCCAGACTGCGATCTTTGGTGAGGAATGTTTCATCCAACACCATTGCCAATGCCACAGTACTACCTTTTAACTTTCGAAAGGGAGACTATGATAAAATGAGGAAAACAGTTAAGAAAAAACTAAAAGGAGCAGTTGCAAAGGTTAAAGACGTACATCAGGCTTGGCTGTTGTTGAAAAATACTATCTTGGAAGCCCAGACCAGCTGTATTCCACGCTTTAAGAAAAGTGGAAGGAAGTCCAAAAAACTGCCAGCATGGTTTAAAGGTGAGGTCAGAGAGGATGTTGTTGCCAAAAAAGCATCTTTCAGGAAATGGAAAAAAGAGCCAAACGACGAAACCTGGAAACAGCACAAGCACTGGCAAGTCAAATGCAAGGCATTGATAAGGCAGGCAAAGGGAGAATTTGAGAAGAAGCTTGCTGCGGAAGCAAAAACGCGAAGTAAAGACCTTTTCAAGTACATTCGTAGCAAAAAACCTGTGAGAGAGTCAGTTGGTCCATTAGATGATAAAGGGGTTAAAGGAGCACTAAGAGGTGACAAGGCAATAGCGGAGAGACTGAATGAATTCTTTGCTTCAGTCTTTACTGAGGAAGATGTAGGGATGTTACCCATGACTGAAGTGGTATTTAAAGGTGCGGAAGAATTGAAGGAAATATCGATACATCGGGAAGATGTATTACAACTATTAGATAAACTGAAGAGTAGCAAATCACCTGGGCCGGATGGTATACATCCAAGGGTGTTGAAAGAACTGAAATATGAGATTGCAGACCTGCTATTAGTAATCTGTGAACTATCATTAAAATCATCTCTAATACCTGAAGATTGGAGGATCGCCAATGTAACACCAATTTTTAAAAAGGGTTCCAGGGGTGATCCGGGAAACTACAGACCGGTGAGCCTGACATCAGTACCGGGAAAATGGTAGAAACCATCATAAAGAATAAAATTACTCAGCATGTAGATAGTCATGACCTAATGAGAGACAGCCAACATGGCTTTAGACAAGGAAGATCTTGTCTTACTAATCTGTTATGTTTTTTTGAAGGAGTGAATAATCAGGTGGACAAAGGTGAGTCGGTTGATATTGTGTATCTGGACTTTCAGAAAGCCTTTGACAAGGTCCCTCATCAGAGACTTTTGGCAAAACTAAAGAGTCATGGGATAGGAGGCAGTGTACTATTGTGGATCAGGAACTGGTTAAAAGATAGAAAGCAGAGGGTAGGGCTAAATGGCCAATTTTCCCAATGGAGAAAGGTGAATAGTGGTGTACCCCAGGGATCTGTGCTGGGTCCGCTGCTTTTTGACATATTCATAAATGACCTGGAAAGTGGAATAATGAGTGAGGTTATCAAATTTGCAGATGACACAAAACTATTTAAAGTTGTTAAAACCCAAGAGGATTGTGGAAAACTGCAAGAGGATCTTGATAAATTGGAAGACTGGGCATCAAAATGGCAGATGAAATTTAATGTGGACAAGTGCAAGGTTATGCACCTAGGGAAGAACAACCCAAACTATGGATACACGATGCGAGGTTCCACATTAGGAACCACCACCCAAGAAAAAGATTTAGGCGTCATTGTGGATACCATATTAAAACCCTCGGCCCAGTGTGCAGCAGCGGCGGCCAAGAGAGCAAATAGAATGCTAGGTATGATAAGGAAAGGAATGGAAAATAAAACAAAAGATATCATAATGCCTCTGTATCGTTCCATGGTGAGACCACACCTTGAATATTGTGTGCAATTCTGGTCGCCATATCTTAAAAAGGATATAGCGATTTTAGAAAAGGTTCAGAGAAGAGCCACCAAAATGGTAAAGGGGATGGAAGGATACTCCTATGAAGAAAGGCTTAAAAGGTTAGGGCTCTTTAACCTGGAAAAGAGACGGCTGAGGGGAGATATGATAGAAGTCTATAAATTAATGAATGGAGTGGAACGGGTAAACGTAGATCGATTGTTTACCTTATCAGAATATAGAAAGACTAGGGGACATGCAATGAAGCTACAGAGTAAACTATTTAAGACTAATAAAAGAAAATATTTTTTCACTCAACGTGTAATCAAACTCTGGAATTTGTTACCGGAGGATGTAGTAAAGGCTGTTAGTGTAGCTGGGTTTAAAAAAGGTTTGGACAAGTTCCTGGAGGAAAGGTCCATAAACCATTATTAAGAAGGGACCCAGGATATCAATGCTTGAACCAATACAAGCATTGTGGAACCTATGTCCCTTGGGGAAACTGCTAGGTAGATATGACCTAGATTGGCCACTGTTGGAAACAGAATACTGGGCTTGATGGACCTTGGTCTGACCCAGTATGGCATATCTTATGTACCGCTCGAAGCGGATGCCACCACAAAGCATGGCTCAGGTATGTTCGGAGAGGAGTGAACCTCAGGAACAACCTGAAACCCCTTTAAGGATTTGGAGGCCGAAGACTCCCACCGGGGTTTTAAAGCCAGTGTGTCCTCGAGGGTAAGGCCAGAGGCATCTCTATGCTGTGCATGAGATCTACCACTCGAGGACTGGCTAGTCTTAACAGACTGTTTTTGGGTTACCTGATCCTGCGAAGAAGAAAGGGTGGTCGGTGCCCTGAAGTTGAATGGGGACCGCGTATCGAGGTGAACTCAATGCTGAAGACTCTTTCCGACTATACTGTTGCAGGAGGGACACTCCAGTGGATAGTGGTCAGGACCCAAGCAGGGTAGACACCAATTATGAGTGTCTAAAATCAATTTTGTACCGCCACAGTTTGAACATTTCTTAGGGATAGTGGCTGGTGCTTCCATGAAGGAAAGTGAGTAGGCCTAGCAGGCCGAAAAAACCGTCAGGCACTAACAAGGAAAAAAGTATTCCTTAAAAAGGAAAAATTACAAGAAAAAAGAAAAGAAACACCGGCGGTACCGGTGGCGTCGGGGAAGGCAGACGCGACCACAAGAAAACCAAAAAATAAAAGAATTTTCTGCGGTGACAGGAGGACGTCCTGCCGGCTCCGCGGAAAAACAAAAACTGAGGAGAAGCAGTTGGGAAAGGCGGGAAGGCAGCACGCAGGCGTGTTGGGATGCTCCCAAAAGCGTTCTGATTGGACGCTGGGGAGTGTTCCCGTGCAGACTCCGTCGGTACCGACATACCCATATGTGAAGACTCATTCCTGCTTGTTTTTGGAGATCTGCTCTCCTCCCCTGGGATGGGGTCAACCTACGTCCTGGTGCCCACCTCCTAGCGGCAAAAGGCTCAGCTAGGGACATACTGGCTAGCTAGGGGCGGGCAGGGAGGTGGGGCCAGTTGGCCCATGCTCAGAAGGCGAAAGCCCTTCTGAGCTATGGAGAGTACTTCCGTCTCGGCGCCGTCGGATGACGTCACCAAGTGTGGCTGACTTATCCTGCTGTCCCCGGAGAACTCCAGTTACAGGTAAGTAACTCCGTTATCTGGGATTCTGCTTCTGTTAGTGCTGAGATAGATAAGCACCACAGGGCCAAAAGTCATTGTTTTATAGCATGCTGCTGGCTATTAAGATGTAACAGTCACATGAGCTTCTCTCAGCAGGTGGGATGAACAATCTGTTCCAGTAACAGGGACATAACTTGCCTGGAAACTTCCCCAGATCAGTCACATGTTGATGTGTAGGTTCCTGCTTTTTTGCTTTGGTCAATAATGAGCTCTTTGGGGTAGGGAGGTTAATAAATCTGAATATTGCCAATAATAATAGCTGGTTAAATGCTATTCTGTTCCCACAGACAAACATATATTCCTCAAGCATTCTGGTACCTGTAGTGCAGCAGAATCACAGAACTACACATGCCATGGGATTTGGGGCTGAAACTTCAAAAACCTAGGACTGGCCTCAAGTCTTCCTCCAGAAATCAGTTCACTTAGAATCTCTATGAAAAAATGCCCACCCTCTTCTCCATAAGATAGGAAGGAAGGATCTTATCCATCCAAATGGCTGAGCCGCCCTTTGTTACTTACCCACTGTGGCAGTCTTCCCTTTTCTCCGTTTCTTCAGACAGACAATGGCGACCATCAAGATGAGAAGCCCAGCAAGGCCAGCGACTACTGGAGCTATGATATACTTCAGCAGCCATGAATCAGCCCCCTGATTATTAGCAGGTTGTTCAGAATCTGGGGGAGCACAGATAGCAACCACCAGCATTATATGGGATGTTGTATAATCCCACCTCTGCCACAAGCTCGCATACAGACTAGTTCTGAAAGGTCAGAGCTGCAACACCTGCAGTTTCAGGTTCCAGTCCCACACCTACCACCGACGCAATTGAGATATTCAAAAGGACTGTTGCGTGGGCAGTGATACTCAATGGATAAGTCTGTAATTTTTATAAAATTTCTGGTGATTATATACAAAGCTTTATGCATAAAACATGCTTTTGTGGGTCATACAAATAAAAATGCATAAACCCGGAAGGGGGACTCTGGGAGGGGTCAGCACGTATCTGTTTAGAGGCAAAATTCAGTCATGAAATGGATATGTTATCATTTAAGTTAGCCAACCATATATAAAATTGCCCTACTAATTATAAATATTTTAATTTTTTAATATTTTAATTCTTTAATTACTTAAACAATTTTTTACATTTGGATAAAGGTCTCAGAATGAATGGGGAGGATAGCTACAGGCCACAACTAGAAAACCTGAGAAAGTCCTTACCCCTTCCTTACATCAAGGACCTCGTATATCCAATTTTTATTAAATAAGCCTAAAAAATCTTTACTCTTGCTTTTTTAAGAAACTTTTGAAGAATATTTGAAAAACTTCCAGATTTGACAAAATTTTAAATTCTGCAAACTCTCTTTTGAGTAATGCTTGCTAGTATCTACAATAATGCAGATTTGACTGGATGATCAACTTTCCAACAGTTCCTGGTTTACCTGCTACCTGGAGGCGATACTCCTGCTGGGCTTTCACCGTGCCCTTCACTTCCAGGCTGCATCTCCACAGGCCCTCGCTGTCTGAATGGCGGACATCTGTGATGGTCAGCTGTGAGATCAGTCTAGTTTCTTCCTGTTTCATAAGGTTCCCTTTGGCATCTGTCCATCTGAAGCTCACTCTAGAAATGGGGAGATGGGAAGCGACTGAGCAGTTCAGGGTCAGGTTGGATCCCTCTTGCACAGGACCAGAGGAATCAGCAGCCACTGGAATCAAACCAGTAGTGATGAGAGTCAATAATTACATACATCATATGCCAGTGTAGTACATAATGTCATCAGAATCTTTTATACATCCTGTAGGGAAATCCCAAATATTCAATCTTTGTATTGATATGGTCCTCCATCAGAGAAACAGAGTACATTTTTTTCGATTCCTAACATGCATTTGGCCAAAACATAGTCCTCTTCTAGTGGGGTGTTACCACGTTCAAGG
Source organism: Ichthyophis bannanicus (assembly GCA_033557465.1). Classification (NCBI taxonomy): domain Eukaryota; kingdom Metazoa; phylum Chordata; class Amphibia; order Gymnophiona; family Ichthyophiidae; genus Ichthyophis; species Ichthyophis bannanicus. Next base: position 77,974,697 of record CM066051.1, on the reverse strand, counting down.
CCTCGAAGGTTTTTCATCACTCAACAGGAGAGGGGTCGGGTGCTGGTACCCCTTGCTATGTAACAGTTTCACTGTGTTCACATTTGCTGAGAGGTGTGTAAGGAGATTATTTCTGTCAACTGTGTGATCAGTAATAATCTTATATAGTAAGAGGTACTTGTCCCTTCCAAAACAGTTTATTATAAAACTTGCAAGCATTTCACTTTCTTAGGTAATAGATTTTTAGTTCCATAAAGTATCATAAGCAAATATTTCTTCACAGCCTATGGCGAAGCTACAGTATGTAAAATTCTCATTGATAGTTACCATTTTTGCAAAATCCAGCATATGAAGGCAACTTTGCACCAACTTCTGAGCTACGAGTTGCTTTGTATGATCCGCACATTAGTGTAGAACTATAGTGAAATTTCACATATAGCAGATAGATGAAATTTTATTATCTGCACAGGCTGAACTTTGTAATTTTTGCAGATGGGGTCCACCTACCAAAAATACATGCAAAACTTCAAAATGTTGGCATTTTGTTGCATGTTTGTTCATGTGTCATCCCCATCGATTTACCTCATTGTTCACTGTTTCTCTATGAAGAAGCCAGATATGGAAGCCACACATAAGTGATGTTACCACTGACTGACGATCCCCCACCCGAAAGATGATACTGCAGAGAAGTTAGCTGGAAAGGTTTGCCTTTTTATAGATGACACAAATACCACTGCTGATGAAGTAGACAGAAAGGGAAAAAGCCTATGGAAGCTCTAGCAGTAGGCAAGTGTTTGGTAGTTAAGACTAAGTTAAAAACAAATGCAGTATTCTGAATTTGGGGTGGAGAGTTCCAAGGGAAGTTATCACGTTGGGAGTTGCGATACTGATGTGCATGAACCAGAAAAGGGGCCACAGGATGACTGTGTCTGAGCTCTCATGGCAGTGAAAGAGTGATAAGGCAGTGACTAGAGCCAGAGACATGCTTTCTCCATGGACTAGCAGGATTGCGTCAGCCACACCTGGTGACATCCTTCGGGCGGCGCCATACGGAAGTGCTCTCTAGCTCAGAACTCTGAGCCTGCCAAGGTAGCCCACCTCCACGCCCCACCCCTAGCCGGGTCAGTCTTCTTCCTTCCGCCTTGCCAGCAAGACGGACCCTGCTCTCCCACACCTTGTTTTTTTATTTATTTCTTTGTTTTTCTGTTAATTCATCCGGATTCATGCCCAAATCAATATTTAAGAAATGCCCGCGATGCGGACACAGAACTTAACTTCTTCACACGGATGCACTCGCTGTGGGGGCTCCTCATCTGATGCCAGCAGGAGGAAAGGGCAGCATCCAGCCTCTGAAACGGTCCCTCGAGGCGTCGCTAGCCCTCCGCCGGCTCAGGATGTGCCCGAAAGGGTCTCCATCCCCAGCCGTGCCACCGAGACGACTACTGCTGCTCCTGCCGGGGCCGCGGCCCGGGAAGCACCCGATAGGGCCTCCTTCCCCAGCCAGGCTTTGCTGACGACCTCCCCCACCGCTACAAGCCACAGCATTCCTGAGGTAAGGCCTGCTCCAACCCCTACCAGGACCATCATCCGCAGGACCGCAGACCCGGAGGGTATTGGGCCTTCCTCCCCTCCTCCCTGGGACCATGTGGATTCCTGCAGTGGCAGCCCCGAGCCGGCACGCAAGAAACAGCGCAGACATGGTCATCACAGGACCAGCAAAGGGCATTCTACCTCCTCTAGCAGGAGCCGCCAGGTGAGGTCTTGCAGCCATACCACTGACTCTGCCAATAACTCTGCTATATTGAAACTACTGACACAATTAGTCCAGCAGACCGCACCCCCCCCCCCCCCCACTGCTTCAAGATCTACCCCCTCTGCGGGTCCCGCTGCCAGAGCTCACTCCAGAGACCGGGAGCCAGCTGACGCACTGCCTCTCTCTCTGGCCAACCCCTCCCCAAACAGCGCTGCCGAAGAGTGGGACATCGAAGCTGTTGTGGGCTCCGTTTCCAATGATGGAACTGCACCAGAGGGCAGACTCTCCAGAGCCGGAAGGGCCCCCTCTGCCCCCGGAAGACCGGTCCTACCCCAGATTCCTGCAAAAGGTGGCAACCGCCCTGGCCCTGACTTCGCCCGAGCAAACCGAGGAACCTGACCCGGAGGTCCTGAAGTACCTCACTGCGCCCAAGCCCTCCTTTTCTCTACCGATGCACCGCAAGCTGCGAGACGACTACCTCAAGGTGTGGCAGACGCCCGCCTCAGGGACGCCCATTTTCCAGAAGACTGGACTCTAAATACCAAATCCAATCCACACCAGGATTCATGGTAACACAGCTACCGCATCAATCCATCGTAGTCTCCTCGGCACTGAAAAGGGTTAGATCCTCTCGAACACATGCTAGCCACCCGCCTGGGCGAGATCAGAAATTACTCAACGAGATAGGCAAGAAGGTCTTCCAAGGAGCGATGCTTAATGCCAGAATCGCCACTCATCAGTTTCAACACATCCTGTTCCAGGACACCTGCGTGGCGAACATAAAGAATGCCATCACAGCCCTTCCTAAGGACACGCAAACGTTGATTGCCAGCTCACTCGCTGATATATCGGAGTGTAGCAAACATCTGGCTAGCACAGCCTTCGATACCTCTGTCCGGACTGCTGGCACCGCGATATCTGCCAGGCGATGGGCATGGCTCAGAGCCTCCGGCCTGAGTGAAGACACACACGACAAGATAGCGGACGCCCCCTGCTCGGGCGACTCGCTATTCGGAGAAAAAGTCACAGACGCAGTTAATGTTATGAAGGAACATTGCACCACCCTGCAAACCCTGGCAGAAGAAGGATTTGAACGCCGCAGCGTCCCTCAGAAAGGCAACTACCAACGGAAAACCTACTATGGTGCCAACACCTACAGTTCTAGCAAGAGATACCCCCCCAACCGGAAGTGGCAAGCTCCAAGATACAAGTCTAACTCTTACCAGCGGCAGACCCAGAGGGACCACAGACAGAAGAAGGGCACCAACACTCCGGCAACCAAAGGAGCCTCCTCCTTTTGACACATATCCGCAGGCGTCCGCCCAGATAGGGGGCCGCCTGTCACACTTCCTACAGGAGTGGGAAAAGATATCTACCGACTCCTGGGTCCTACGAGTCATTCACGAGGGGTTCCGTTTGCGTTTTTGCATGCCACCCTGCCAGAACAGCAAACCATCCAGCAGTATCCCACCGCACCTTCAAATTCTCATGACAACAGAGATAATACACCTCCTCGAGTCTCACGCAATAGAGGAAGTGCCTCCCTCCGAGATCAACTCTGGGTTCTACTCCAGATACTTCCTCATTCCAAAGAGGACAGGCGGATGGCGCCCTATCCTAGACCTACGCAAACTGAACAAGTTCATCATCAAGGAGAAGTACTCTCTCAACGCCATTCTTCCCCTGATACAACCCGGCGAATTCATGGCGTCCCTGGACCTACAAGACGCCTACACCCATATCCTCATCCACAAATCACACAGGAGGTTCCTTCGCTTCCAAGTGCTAGGGTGGCACTACCAGTACAGGGTTCTCCCCTCCGGCCTCTCCCCAGCGCCTCGGGTCTTCACAAAGTGCATAGCCGTTGTCGCAGCGCACCTCCGCAAGCTCGGGATGTCTGTCTTTCCCTACCTGGACGACTGGCTCTTCACGGCACCCTCAACCCAGGAGCTACTGGCATCCCTGCAGAAAGCAACGGCAATAATCACTTCTCTGGGATTTGTCATCAACTACAGCAAATCACATCTAAACCCATCCCAACAGCTCGAATTCATTGGAGCGGTAATCGATACACGGACGGCCCGAGCCTACCTACCGGAACGCCGACTGCTCAACATTGTCTCGCTTGCAACCAAGACGGCCGAGACAGAATTCTCCTCTGCACGAGCACTCCTTCGCCTTCTGGGGCATATGGCAGCAACTACCTCAGTCCTGCCCACGGCGAAGTTAAGGATGCGACCGCTACAGTGGCACCTTCGCTCCCTCTGGAACCAGCATTCCGAGCCACTCTCCACCCGTGTTCCGATGCCCCTAAGCATCAGAACTCACCTGCGCTGGGGGGCGAACCCATCCAACCTGTCCAGGGGCAAGGGCATCCATCAGCAGGCGCACCAGGTGGTTCTCACCACGGACGTGTCCAACACTGGTTGGGGCTCACATCTCCAACATCTCAGTACCCAGGGCGCATGGTCCCAGAAGGAGAAAAGCCTACATATCAATCTCCTCTAGCTCAGAGCCATAAGATACGCTCTCCTAGCATTCCTCCCGCACTTGCGGGACAAATCCATTCTCATACAGACGGACAACCAGGTAGCCATGTTCTACGTGAACAAGCAAGGGGGGACCGGCTCACGCCCCCTCTGCAATGAGGCGACAGCAATATGGTCCCTGGCCGCAGAGAACGGCTGCAAATTACGGGCCTCCTACCTACCTGGGGGACATGAATACCCTTGCAGACAAACTCAGCAGGCAGCTGCAACCACACGAATGGTCACTCTCACAGGAGGTGACGAATCTACTTTTCCACCGGTGGGGGACCCCGTCGGTAGACCTCTTTGCCACAGAATTGAATGCGAAATGCCCCCTGTTCTGCTCCAGACACCCAGCACCCAACAGGCTGGCAGCGGATGCATTCGACGTGTACTGGGGGGAGTGGTCTCTAGTGTACGCCTTCCCGCCGACCCCCCTCATCCCAGTCACCTTGCAGCGGATCATCCAAGACAAAGCGCACGTCATCCTGGTGGCTCCCTACTGGCCACGGCAGATGTGGTTCTCGCTCCTGCAACATCTGGCCCACGGGGATCCGGTACGCCTCCCCCCCAGAGAGGTCCTGCTGACGCAGAACGGAGGCAGCACTAGACACCCCAACCTCAAAGCCCTCGCACTCACTGCCTGGAGGTTGAACGGTTGAGCCTCTATGCTCTCCACTTGCCTGCAGAAGTGCAAGACGTCGTCCTCGCAGCCCGTAGACCGTCCACCAGAAAGTCCTATGGCCTAAAGTGGAAGAGATTCAGCATCTGGTGTGCACGACAAGGCCTCAACCCGACCTCTTGCCCTATCGCACAAGTTCTCCAATATCTCAACGTTTTGTCCGAAAGCGGACTCAAGACCCAGTCCATCCGGGTCCACCTCTCCGCAATATCGGCTTTCCATGATCCTGTTGATGGTGCCAACTCCATCTCGACGCTGCCCATAACCATGCGTTTCATGAAGGGACTAGCGAACCTCAAACCCCCGATCAAACCCCCGGCTCCTCCCTGGGATCTTAACTCTGTGCTGCATCGACTAATGCAGGAACCCTTCGAACCGCTCCATTCTACAGGGATGAAGTTTACTTCGTGGAAAACACTGTTTCTGGTGGCCATTACATCTGCACGGAGGATCAGCGAGCTACAGGCCCTGGTGGCACACCCTCCATACACTCGCTTGCTCCAAGACCGGGCGTCCCTGCGGACCAACCCTAAGTTTGTTCCAAAGGTCGCGTCGCCCTTCCACGTCAATCAGTCCATCGAGCTCTCCTGCTTCTTTCCGGAGCCTCACTCGTCCATCGAGGAACAACGCCTTCATACCCTAGACTGCCTCCGGGCCCTCAGAATCTACCTCCAGCGGACACGCACGGTCAGGAAGTGTGACCAGCTCTTTGTGTCTTTCGACCCGAACAGGCCTGGCCAACCCATCTCGAAGAGGACACTTTCCAACTGGGTGGCCTCCTGCGTCTCCTTCTGCCTGGATTCCCCGGATGGTCAGTCACCGCCTAGAGTTGGCCCACACCGACTCAGAGCGTTGGCTACCTCCCTAGCGAACCTGCGCTCCGTTCCAATCTCGGACATCTGCAAAGCAGCCACGTGGTCTACTCTGCACACTTTCCAGCGTCATTACTGCCTAGACCTGCGATCAAAGGAGGACTGCGCATTGGGAACGGCTGTCCTAGCCTCCACTGTCAGAGAAGAGCCTGACACCGCCCCAATGAATACCAGCTGAGGCTCTCCACAGCCAATGACTTGGACTTCCTCATGCTTGTTCTTGACTATGTCACTTTATTGTTTTTGCACATGCTGCACTGTTATTGCACATTCTGCACTGTTCTGCACTCTTGCACCTTACTGCATGGTACTACGTTGTTGTGTTTTATTACGTTGTTACTGCACCTTACCGCACTGTTTTTTCCTACACTTGTTAATGCACCTTACCCGCAATGTTATTGCCTCAGTTCTACATGATGTTGTACATTCTTGGCTACCATTAAACTGTTTGCCCGGACATGCGTTATCTATTGCTTGTTGCACGCTCCCTCCTCCACCTGGCGCACCACACTGCTAGGGAGGCACCAGGTGTGGCTGACGCAATCCTGCTAGTCCATGGAGAAAGCGGAGTTACTTACCTGTAACAGGGGTTCTCCGTGGACAGCAGGATGAGTCAGCCACACAATCCCGCCCACCTCCCTGGAGGAGGTCCGCTGCACTGGCTCACTCCTAGCCGGAAAGGCACAGCTAGGAACATACTGACCCGGCTAGGGGTGGGGCGTGGAGGTGGGCTACCTGGGCAGGCTCAGAGTTCTGAGCTAGAGAGCACTTCCGTATGGCGCCGCCCGAAGGACGTCACCAGGTGTGGCTGACTTATCCTGCTGTCCACGGAGAACCCTGTTACAGGTAAGTAACTCCGCTGAGCTATCTGGGGAGGGGCATAACCAGTAGGAAAAAGGAGGTGATAATGCCTCTGTCCAGGGAGATAATGACACCTGATCTGGAGTACTGTGTCCAGTTCTGGAGGCTGAACTGCTGAAAGAATATAGACAGGGTGGGGGCGGTCTAAAGAAAGGCTACCAAAATGGTGCATCCTGCCACAAAAAGCTCTGATACGGAAGGACGTAAATCTATATATTCTGCAGTAGTGGAGAAGAGGGAGGGTTAGAGAGACAGCGAGGTTAGTTACCTGTAACAGGGGTTCTCCGTGGACAGCAGGATAAGTCAACCACACTTGGTGACGTCATCCGACGGTGCCATAGATGGAAGTGCTCTCCAGAACGCAGAAAGGCAAAGCCTTTCTGAGCATGTGCTAGTAGCCCTACCCACTTGGCCTGCCCTAGCTGGCCCAGTTTCCATTCTTCCGCCTTGCCAGCAAGACGGACTACACAGCTCTCCTAACAAAAAACAAAAAGAAAAGATCACTAATAAGAAGGTAGCAAATCTTTTTTTTCTTTCCAGAGAAAAAGAACTTTTGGAACAAGAGGTCATGATACTCAGAGCTTAGATGCTGAAGCAACATCAGAAAAAAAAAATGTTCACAGAGAACGTTTGGATGCATAGAACAGTTTTTGGTGGGATGGGAGGAACAAATAGTAGCAGAATTTAATATACTGTAAAAAAGCTGGGCTAAATGCTGGCGGTGAAGAAATCAAAGCCAGTGATCAATTTGTGTTTGTGGTATTATGAAAGGAAGAGATGGATTTTCAGCTGCCCGCCGTTTAAAAGGGCTATGCGCCGATGAGGCTACAGCCCTCCTCGCCATTGTCTAAACCGGATATACAATGCCGCGGCGATGGCATTGAATATCCGGTGAGCGTTAACTGGGCAGCATGCAATATTGCTGCTGCCCTGTTAGCGCCATTCCTCGCCTCCGCTTTGCCCTGGAATGCCCAAAATACCCCCCGATGTTAACCTGATAGAATCGGGGGGGGGGGGTAGGGAACATTGAATATCCCCATCTAAGGCATTTACACAGTTTACTAGGCTATAAACCATGTAAATGCCCTTCAAATATCGGGCCCTATGTTTCTTATCTGATTAGATGTTTAATCTTTGGCTTTATAAGAGCATAAGAAATGCAATACTGGGTCAGACCAAGGTCCATCAAGTCCACTATCCTGTTTCCAACAGTGGACAATCCAGGTCACAAGTACCTAGCAGTTTCCCAAAAAGACACAGGTTCCACAATGCTTGTATTGGGGCAAGCAGTAGATTGTCTGGGTCCTTTTTTTTTTTATTTAAAGGCTTTAACACAGATACAGAAAAATATCAATACAATCTGCTCCCGAAGTACTTGCACGATAATTAAACACAAAATCATCAATTAGTACAATTGCTTAACACAGTCTTATATTTTTGTCTTTTTTATATAAACCCATTATGGCCAAGAATCCCTCTCTCAACTACTTTCCTCTCCCCGCTTCCCCTCACTCTACTACTACTACTATTCAGCACTTGTAAAGCGCCACGCACGCAGCGCTGCACAGCTAACCTACAAGAGGTAGCCAACATACTCCCCCTCTTACCTCCTCCCCCTCCCCTACCCACCTTCACTTCCCCCTGCTACAAATTCAGTAAGATAAGGGGCATCCCTCCATCATGATGGTGTTAGTAAGGAGGGGTGGCAAACCTTCAAGCCAAGGAGTGGCCCTCAATATGTGCCTCCAGTTAAGTTAGATATGGTGCAGGCGGTGAACCGTATTTTAACACAAAAGATTCCCAAACCTGTTCAAAATGGGGCAGGCGCATCCTCCCAACAGTTACCCCCCTCCCCCCGTTCCATTGTGTATAGGTCCCACATCCGTTCCAGTCAGCGTGACAGTGCCAGAGGTGATACCTATTTCCAGGCGGATGCTGGTGTCAGCCTAGCTGCATTCAGACTATGACGAATCAGTGTTAGCTGGGGGAGTTGCCCTCGAGGACCCTCCTCCCAAAAAGAAAAATACCCGGAACCCAGGGGATATTCAAACCAATCATTTGTTTCAGGTGATATTGTATCCCCCTCCAAAAGCCCTGAATTCGGGGGCAGAGCCACCACACGTGTACCAGGGTGCCTCTCCTGCCACAGTTCTGCTAGCATAAGTCCGGTGCCCCGGGAAGGCTCGGGCCACCTGTGCTGTCATCATGTACCACCCATATATTAATTTATAATTAGTTTCCCGGGCATTGATAGCCACTGAGCCACAATAAGGCCTTTAGTGCTAGTGCATTCCTCACAAAGGTGCTCAACATCAGTCAAATCTCGGGCAACTTGCTGCTTGACATCCCGACTCCCCACCCAGTGCACCACCTGCACGTAGTGATAAACATGGTGCTCTGGTATATCAAATCCCTCCTGTAATTCATGCAAAGAGTGAAGAACGCCATCCTCAATAATTGGCCCACAGAACTGAGTCCCTTATGCCCCCACTGTCGAAAAGCCAGGTCACTCATACCCGGGGGGAAGGCATTGTTATGAACTATAGGCGCTAATGGGGACAATATCACCCACACCCATGGCCAAAAATAGCGATCCCAGCAGCGGAGGGTATGGGTTATATATGGATTGTCAGTACTCACACCCTTCTGCAACTTAGCACAAATCCACAGCCGGTCATCCAACACAGGTCGTCCCGCCAGGTCCATTTTCACCCAGCACTTGGAGCTAACAGAGTTCATCCACTCCACCCCTGCACAACACTGCGCCACCGCATAGTACCAAAGGTGATTAGGGACCCCCATTCCCCCATCCCCGGATGAGTGTAGAGCATCCAGTGGGGGATTTGAGGGTGTTTAAATTTCCATATGAATTTCATTAGCAAGGCTTGCCAAGACTCCAAGACCCCCCGAAGTAGGGGTATGGGGAGTACTTGAAAAAGATATAGGAACCGTGGAACTACCACCATTTTTGTTACAGCAATGAATCCAAACCATGACAGCATCAAACCCATCCAGGTCTCCAAATCCCTTTTAACCTGCTGAAGCAAGGGTCCAAAGTTCACACGATACAGTGCAGCCCTATCTACCGTGAGTTATAAACCCAGATAGCAAAGGGCTTTATCCAACCATCAAAAAGGCGTGCTCTCAGTTGTGCACACACCGATCCCTCAACACCCACATTTAAGGTTTCTGATTTAGCATAATTAATCTTAAACCCTGAACCTGTGAAAAAGCTGCAAAGATCTGCATTGCACAGGGAAGGGACGTTCCTGGATTAGCTAGGGACAGTATAATGTCATCCGCAAAAAGTACTATCTTATACTCACGAGAGCCCACCCTTACTCCAGCTACGTCAGGATGCTTGCGACAGCATTGCGCCAATGGTTCCATTATTAATGCAAACAGGATTGGGGATAGCGGGCATCTCTGCCTGGTAGCCCTTTCCAATTCAAAGCTCTTTGATTGACCCCCATTAACGCGGATGCTAGCATGGGGCTCCTGGTAGAGACTGTGCACCCATCACAAAAAATGGGGCCTGAACCCCATTTTATCCACAACACGCCACAAGAAGCCCCAACTGACCCTATCAAATGCCTTCTCGGTCTGGGTCTTTTTATTAATGGTTTATAGACCTTTCCTCCGGGAACTTGTCCAAACCTTTTTTAAACCCAGCTACACTAACAACTTTTACTACATCCTCCGGTAATGAATTACAGAGTTTGATTACGCGTTGAGTTAAAAATATTTTCTCTCATTAGTCTTTCTATATTTTGATGGCGTAAACAATCAATCTACATTTACCCATTCCATTTCATTCATTAATTTATAGACCTCTATCATATCTCCCCTCAGCCGTCTCTTTTCCAGGTTGAACATCCCTAATCTTTTAAGCTTCTCCTCATAGGCATATCCTTCCATTTCCTTTACCATTTTAGTGGCACTTCGCTGTACCTTTTCTAATTCCTCTATATCCTCTTTCAGATACGGTGACCAGAATTGCACACAGTAGTCAAGGTGCAGTTGCAACATGGAATGATACAGAGGCATTATAATGGCTATTATCAATGTTCCCTCTAATTTTATGTAGGCTGTGTGCGCATAAAATATCAGCTGTGCAGCTTTTGAAGGAAGGTTAAATTTTTGTGCGTCACATAACGACACTCGGAGTTCTGTACTTTAAAATTTGACTACACGTCAGAATACAGTATGTACACCACATTGATTGCACTAGATAATATTGTAGAACTTGTGAAAACCGTAAATACACAACAACTTTTAAATTTTAAGATGTCTGTGTTGTTTTCTATCAGAATCAGAACCGTAATTTTTGTGCGCTCTATTATAAAGTATGTGCGCTCGCTCGGCGAGGTGTGTGCGCACGCACACGCGCACAGCTTAGAGGGAACAGTGGCTATTGTTTTATTCTCTATTCCTTTCCTTATTTATTTATTTATTTAGCCTGGCTTATATAGTGCTTCTCCTGGAACAAGCAGGAAGTCCTTATATATGAGTTACATCGGCACTGATGGAGCCCACGGGAGCATTTCCCCAGATTTCAAAGAAAGCCTTTGGGAACGCCACCACACATACTTGTATGGCTTGGGGGAGGACTTTATTTGCATGGTGCGACTGCTGTATGCAGACAATATGGCAGCAGTCGTAGCAAATGGGATTGTCTCGGAGGCCTTTCACCTGGAACGTAGGACAAGGCAGGGGTGCCCTTTTTCTCCCTTGCTTTTTGTACTGTCACTAGATCCGTTGGTGCATAGACTGGTGACTTGTAAAGAGGCACCGGGAGTACAAATTGGAAAGGCCAAGTTTAAAATTTCGGCCTTTGCAGATGACATGCTCGTTCACCTTAAATTCCCAAAGACCTCGCTATCCAAAGTGCTTGAAGAATTTAAAAAGTTTGGAGAGGTGGCGGGTCTTCGTATTAATTTAGAAAAATCGTAAGTACTGGATTTGTTAGGCCAGTTGTGGGACTCTTGGGGCACACCATTTCCCTTGCGATGGGCGGATACCTCATTCACATATTTGGGTATCCAATTACCAGGAGATCCCCAACTCTTGTATAAGCATAATTGTATCAAGATACTGAGACAGATGCAACTTAAAATGCAAGATTGGACTCCCCTTCTACTCCCTCTTAGCTGCCTTTTGTATGGTGCTCTTTCCCAAGCTATTATACATGTTAGACTCTATAATGCCGGCTGCTACATAAGGATGTCACGATGTTTAAAAGGGCTTTTTTGTGGCAAGAGAAGAGAGTGTGTATACTATTCCATCACTTGAAGGGGCGGTGGGAGCAGGGAGGGCTGGGGGTCCCTGATATTATGTGTTATGCTCGGGCATGTGTCAGTTACGACATGTGAGTGACTGGTTACGATATACGGATATATTTATATCTTGCATTCTGGAAGAGGCTTATGTTGTACCGCATTCATTATTGGCTATATTACATATGGATAATTCAACTTTACCTCAACGTTTTAGAAAAAGCTTTGTGATCCAACCTCTCAGGGGAGTGTGGCGTTTCCTACTCTCTCATTGGCAGATCCACTCAACAGCTTCCTGTTGGTTACCCCTTAGAGATAACGTAAACCTTTTGCTGGGAAACAAAACGAGGGTGTTCCAGGACTGGGCGGCACGAGGGATTAGGAATTTGGGCTATGTCATAGATAGGATGGGTACATGTAAGACTTTCTAGACATTGAAAGTGGAATATGATCTGCGAGAACAGTTTTTTGCCTATCTTCAGTTGTGACATTATTTGGGCTCATTACCCAGAGAGGCTTTGGAAGAAATGGCCACCACCCGTATTATACAATTCTTTGAGTTGGAGGAGTTGAAGAGAATGTCTGTGTCCAGATATGCGAGTGTCCTGACGGGTTGGCAAGAACCTTTTTTATTTCTCAAGGGTTGAACAAAGGTGGGCAGAAGAACTGGGAGTCCGGGTGAGTACTAATACTATCTTGGAGACAATACGTTGCATCCCAAATCTGATGCGTTTGGTGAATCTAAGTGAAATATAATTCAGAGCAGTGAACTGGGCCCATATCTCTCTCGGCCAGGCGGTACGGTGTTGCTTGACACAGTATGGTAGGTGCCCTTGGTGAAATGGACTGATGGCACTCAGCCATATGTGGTGGTCCTGTAGGAAGATTCAGGGAGACAGATTCAGAATTATATTAGTTTACTTGTTAAACAAAGGGTAGAGTGGACAGGAGTGCTAGTAGATTTTGATCAGTTGTCTCTTCTCCATTCCTGGGGGATGGTGGACTAGGCTGATGATGCCTAAGGCATCTATGGTGGAGAAACAGGTCCTCCTTCGATGGTGGTGGCAAACACTGGCATTTACATTCTGGCAATGCAGGAATAGCTTCCATCAGTTGATGATCATGGAGTGTCTTGAAGCTAAAGGGAACATCATGAAAACAGAGGCCTTCCTGGCGTTATGGGGGAGCTATATTGATACACTGACAGCAGGCATGCGCAATACAATCTTCACTTTGTAGTGGGCCCAATGGTGGGAGGTCCAACCAAGGAAGGGAGTAGCTGAGTGAGTAGGCCATCGATGCAGATGGTGGGGTGGCCCGGAGGAAGGAAGCATGCATAGACACTATCCTGGGAGGGGAAGGGAGTAGGAAGGGAGAGGTAGAGAGAGATGGAAGGGGGGAGGGTATGGGGTGGGCATTGGGAGGGGTTGATATAAAACATAAAAATGTAAATGATGTTATGTTTATAGCCGGGTGTGGTGTGTGTACCCACCACCCCCGGTGGTTGTTTTTTGAATGCCAATAAACAATATTAAAAAAATGCAAGGCATTAATAAGAAAGACAAAAAGAGAATTTGAGAAGAAGTTTGCTATAGAGACAAAAATGCACAATCAAAACTATTTCAGGTATGTTTGAAACAAGAAGTCAGGGAAATAATCAGTTGGGCCAGATGATCAAGGGGTAAAAGGGAGGACAAGGCCATAGCTGAGAGACTAAATTAATTCTTTTCTTCAGTCTTTACTGAAAATGCGAGGAAGTTACCCATGACAGAAAATGTATTTAGGCAGAGCTGTCCAAAGAGTTGAATCAAATTTCAGTAAATCTGGAAGATGTAGTAGAACAAATTGCTAAACTAAAGAGCAGCAAATCACTTGGATTGGATGGTATACACCCAAGCATGCTGAGAGAACTCAAAAATGAAACTTCAGAGCTACAATTAGTCATTTTTGACATATAATTAAAATAGACTATGATAAGGGTGGCCAGTGTAACACCTAGTTTTAAAAAAGGGCTTCGGGGATGATCCAGGAAAGACCAATGAGCCTAACATCAATGCTAGGCAATATGGTGGAAACTATTATCAGGAACAAAATTACTGAACACATGGACAGACATCGTATAATTGGACAAAGTCAACATGGATTTAGCCAAGGGAAGTCTTGCCTCACCAATCTACTCCATTTCTTTGAATGCATTAATAAGCATGTGGAAAAAAAGCAGTGGTGGTATATATTCAATTCCAATCAAGAACCGGTTTGATCTGTGGCAGGAATCAGTTGGGTCACACCGGTTCCTGGCGTTTCCCTTGTTCTCTGAACCTGTGCCTACAGGCTGTGTCACTGTCACCGTGGCACTGGCAGGCTTCAAAGCACCCAAAAGTATGTTGATAGTATTGGGGGCTTCTCCCGATGTGCGATCCCCCTGATAACATCAACATACCTTCGAGTTTTTTGATTCCCACCAGTGCTGCTGCAGGGAAATGCTAGGAACCGGTTCATGCAAACCAGTGCAAACCAGCTGAATCCCACCACTGGATAAAAGAGAACCAGCTGATATAGTGTATTTAGACTTTCAGAAAGTGTTTAAGAAAGTCCCACATCAGAGACTCCCGTGGAAATTTCAGTCATGGCATAGAAAGCAATGTCCTATTGTGGATTGGAAACTGGTTGAGAGATAGAAAACAAATAGTAGGGATAAATGGTCTGTGTTCTCACTAGAGGAAGATGAATAGTGGTTCTATACTGGGATCGGTGCTTTTTAACATTTATAAATGATCAGGAATTGGGAACAAACCAGGTGATTAAATTTACAGATGACACTAAATTATTCAAAGTTCTTAAATCGCATGTGGATTGTGAGAAATTGAAGGAAGACCTTGGGAGACTGGGCATTCTAATGGCAGATGAAGTTTAATATGGACAAGTGGAAAGTGATGCACGTAGGGAAGAATAACCCAAACTCTAGATACACAATGCTAGATGTCACTTTAGGAGTCGCCAACAAGAAAAGGATTTGGGTGTGATCATAGGCTAGGGATTCTCAACCCAGTACTCAACATACACCTAACCAGTCGATAACCACAATGAATATGCACAAGAGAGATCTGCATTTAATGGAAACAATACATGCAAATTCTCATGCATATTCATTGTGGTTATCGTGAAAACATTACTGACTAGGTGTGTCTCTAGGACTGGGTCATAGACAATACATTGAAATTTTCTGTTCAGTGTGTGGTGGCGGCAAAAAAAGCAAACAGAATGCTAGGAATTATAAAGAAAGGAATAGATAATAAAGCAAAAAATATCATAATGCCTTTGCATCGCTCCATTGTATAGCCACAGCTTGAGTATTGTGTGCATTTCTGGTCTCCACATCTCAAAGATATAGCAGCATTAGAAAAGATACAGAGAAGGGCAACCAAAATGAGAAAGGGGATTGAATGACTCTTCTATGAGGAAAGGCTAGAGATTTTAGGGCTCTTAAGCCTGGAGAAAAGATGGCTGAGGGGAGATATAAAATCTTGAGTGGAGTGGAACAGATAAATGTGAATCAATTGTTTACTCCTTCAAACAAATACAAGGACTGGAGGACTTGCCATGGAGTACAAAGGGTAAATTAGACTTACCTGCTAATTGTTGTTCCTTGCGGAACTCTAGTCCAGTCCCGGAACCATAGAGTTGTCAACCTCCTCTAGCAGCTTTGGAGACTGAAATACATCATCGCTTTGCTGGCACCAGTATAAGTAGGCAAGGACCACCCCCTCTCACCAGTACCTATTGACAAAGCACACTAAGCAGAACATCATATAAGGAGAATTAACCAGAATACATTCAACATAGCAATAGAGATATATACAGAACAGAATATGCCCTGTTCCATACCAAGTAAAAATTTTTTTTTTTTTAAATTATTTTGGCAAGGAAAGAAATTGCATTCATGGACTGTGCCTGAAGAAGAATATCATCTGACCAGACAAAAGCGCCTCAGCAGCCCACCTCCGAAGAGGATGGCCCGATAAGAGCGGTACGCAAGAGGGTCCTCCAATGGCTTCATCTCGCGCCCCCCGGAAAAAAAGGTAACACAGAGTACCCGCGGGAGCCGAAACAATCAGGCTGGCAACACTTCAAACCAAGGGAGGGATCCGGGACTGGACTAGAGTTCCGCAAGGAACAACAATTAGCAGGTAAGTCTAATTTACCCTTCCTTAGCGTCCCTCTAGTCCAGTCCCGGAACCATAGAGGATGTAACAGAGCAGTGCACATCAACGGGAGGGACAAGCCAGCCCAGCCTGAAGCACCGCCGAGCCAAAATGCCCATCCTCCGCTGACAAAACATCCAAGCGGTAATGCTTAGCAAAGGAATGCAAGGACGACCAAGTCGCCGCCCTACAGATGTCGGCCACCGGGACCAGACTGAACTCCGCCCAAGACGCCGCCTGCGCCCGAGTGGAATGAGCCCGAAGACCCAGTGGAACCAACTTGCTCTTCAAGATGTAAGCAGATGCGATAGCTTCCTTCAACCAGCGGGAAATAGAGGACTTTGCCGCCGCTTCTCCCTTACGCGGACCCCCAAACGCCACAAAAAGTCGATCAGACCGCCGGAAGGACGCCGTCCGGGTGAGATACTTCTTGAGAACCCTGCGGGCGTCCAACAGCCGCAACCGACCACCCGGACCGGCCCCATCGCAATCGGAGAACACTGGAAGAGAGACTACCTGGTTAACATGAAACGCAGACACCACCTTGGGTAAGAACGCCGGAACGGTGCGGAGAACCACCTTGTGGTCGGTAAAAGAGAGAAAGGGCTCCCTACAAGACAAGGCCTGTAACTCAGAGATCCTTCTAGCCGAGCAAATCGCCACCAAGAACACCGTTTTCAATGTGAGGTCTTTTAGCGAAGCAGTAGACAATGGCTCAAACGGGGGAGCCAGCAAGGCCTCCAAAACCAAATTCAAATCCCACGGAGGAACAGCACAATGCCGAGGCGGCCACATGAGCAACACCACCCGCAAAAACCGCCGGACATCCGCGTGGACCCCGAGAGACTGACCCTGCACCTTCCCGCGGTAACAGGAAAGGGCAGCAAGCTGCACACGCAACGAACTAGCCGCCAAACCCTTATCCACACCATCCTGCAAGAATGAAAGGATCTGCGGCACGGAAGCGCCCAACGGATGGATGGTACGCTCTGAACACCAAGCCTCGAAGATGCGCCAGACGCGAATGTACGCCAAAGAAGTCGATCGTCTACGAGCCCTCAGCAAGGTCGAAACGACCACCGGCGAATAACCCATAGCGGTCATCCGAGCCCTCTCAAGAGCCATGCCGTAAGCGAGAACCGAGCTACCTGAGGCATGCGCAGCGGGCCCTGAGTCAAGAGATCGGCTCGCTGAGGGACCCTCCACGGGCGATCCGCTAACAGTCGCACTAAATCCGCGTACCACGGTCGCCTGGGCCAATCGGGCGCCACCAGCACCACGAGGCCCTGATGACGCTCTATGCGCTGCACTACCCGGCCTATCAGTGCCCAAGGTGGGAAGACATAGAGCAACACCTCCTGCGGCCAGGGCTGCGCCAGGGCGTCGAGCCCTTCCGACATCCGTTCTTGTCGTCTGCTGAAAAAGCGATCCACCTGAGCCGATTGGAAGGTCGCCATGAGATCCATTAGGGGAATCCCCCAGCGCCCGACGAGAAGCGCGAAGACCTCGGGGTGAAGGACCCACTCTCCCGGGTCCACCCTTCGGCGACTCAGAAAATCGGCCGCTACGTTCTCTACGCCTGCCACGTGCTGTGCCGACAGCCACTGCAGATGCGACTCGGCCCAAGCTAGCAACTGAGCCGCCTCCTGCTCCAACGCCACGCTGCCGGTGCCGCCCTGCCGATTGATGTAAGCGACTGTGGTCGCATTGTCCGAGAGAACCCGAACCGCCTGCCGAGCAAGAGTCTCCCGAAATGCCTGTAGAGCCAGAAACACCGCTCGCATCTCCAACCGATTGATGGACCATTCCTTCTCCACCATCGACCACAGGCCCTGGGCATACGCGTCCCCGCAGCACGCCCCCCACCCCAGAAGACTGGCATCCGTGATCAGCAGCTTCCAGGACGGGGGCTCCAAGGGCATGCCTGCGGCAAGATTCTCCGGGCGCAACCACCACCGAAGATCCTGACGGACCACCAGGGGACAGATCAAACGCCGAGACAACGCATCGCGCTGATGAGACCAACGCCGGAGGAGCGCGCTCTGAAGTTTCCGCATATGCGCTCTGGCCCAGGGCACTACCTCGATCGTCGCTGCCATTGTGCCGAGCAACTGGAGATACTGCCACACCGTGGGCGCAAGCTGCCGGAGAAAACGCTGCACCAGCTCCCGCAATGCTCGCGCCCGCTGATCCGGCAAGAACACTCTCGCTCGGAGCGTCTCGAAGCGCGCCCCCAGGTATTCCAATGACTGCGAGGGAGTCAACCTGCTCTTTGCAAAGTTGACCACCCAGCCAAGACTCTGTAGCAACCGAACCACCTTGGCGGTGGCCTCCACACTCTCCGCCCGAGACTTTGACCGAATTAACCAATCGTCTAGATAGGGATGCACAAGCACCCCCTCTTTGCGAAGAGCCGCCGCTACCACGACCTTTGTGAACGTACGCGGCGCCGTCGCCAGACCGAAAGGCAACGCCTGAAACTGAAAATGCCCCATGGGAACCGCAAAGCACAGGTAGCGCTGGTGCTCCTTCCGAACCGGAATATGCAGGTAAGCCTCCGTGAGGTCGAGTGAAGTCAGAAACTCCCCCTGCCGGACGGCCGCTATGACAGATCGAAGGGTCTCCATGCGAAAGTGAGTTACCTGGAGGCACCGATTTACCCTTTTTAAATCGAGGATAGGCCGAAAGGACCCCTCCTTTTTCGGCACCACGAAATAGATAGAGTACCGACCGGAACCGTACTGGTCCTCCGGCACCGGAACGACGGCCCTGAGGCGCAGCAATTGCTGCAACGTTTCGCAGACGGCCCTCTGTTTGATCGGAGCACTGCAGGGTGAAAGAACAAAGGAATCTAAGACGGGACAATGGAGCTCGAGAGCGTAGCCGTCCCGAATTACCTCCAGAACCCACTGATCTGACGTAAGATGGACCCAGGCAGGGTAGAACTCCCGCAACCGCCCTCCTACGGGAACTACCGCCACCTGAGCCCGCCTCATCTCATTGGGGCTTTTTACCAGAGGCGGAAGGAAAAGTGGAGAAGCCTCTGCCGGTTCCTCTGAAGCCACGAAACCCGTGGTTTCGAGTTGGGAACCGACCCCGCTGGGGCAGACCAAAACGAGCCGCCCGAAAACGGCAAAAAGCCCTAGGGGCAGCTCGAGATCCAGAGGGAGCCCTGACCAGCTTCGGTTTATCCTCCGGAAGCCGGCCTCCCTTAGACTCACCGAGATCCTTAACCAGCTTTTCCAAATCCTCACCAAACAACAACTTCCCCCGAAAGGGAAGTTTACTAAGACGAGCTTTGGAGGAACTATCGGCCGCCTAATTGCGCAACCCTAAATACCGGCGCGCAGCCACCACAGAGGCCATTGACTTAGCCCCACTACGGATGAGATCATAATGAAGGTCTGACAAATAGGCGGCTCCCGACTCCAAACGCGCCGCATCCTCTACCTGCGCTGTCCCGACATCGCCCTGCAATCGCTGGGACCAGCGCAAGCAACCTCTCGCCACCCAAGCCCCCGCCACGGCGGCTTGCATAGAGAGGGCACATACATCAAACACCTGCTTCAACAGGGTATCCAACTTCCTATCCTGCACATCTTTCAAAGCCGCGGCGCCCTCAACGGGTATCGTAGTCTTCTTAGTGACTGCTGATACCGCCGCATCAACCTTGGGAGACCGAAACAGCTCCCTATCCTGATCCGACAACGGATAAAGGCGCGACAAGGCCAGAGAGCCCCGTAGCGCCGAGTCAGGCGAGTCCCACTCCTCCTGAATCATCCCTCTAAAGACTCTATGCAGAGGAAAGACCCGCTGAGACTTTCGCACCGCCTGGAGCAGAGGATCCTCCAGAGTATCCTCCGACGCTGTCGCCTCCGCTGGCATATTCAACGTTCTGAGAGTCTCTGCAATCAAGGCCGGAAGCTCTTCCCTCCGAAACACCCTGACGAGCCGACTATGCTGCTCCGCGTCAGGTAACTCTCCCTCCTCGAGCTCCCCACCGGAGGAGTCATCCAGATCCCCGTCCTCTGCCCCGAGGTTGTCCCCCAGGGGAGACGGAGACTCCTCCTCTGCGGACCCCCTGGCCAGTTTCACAGGAGGAGCGCCGTCCTCCGTCCGAGGCAGGGGCCCCGCACGTTTAAGCCCCTCCGGAGCACGAGGCGAAGAGACTAAGCTAGGCTGCAGGAGCGCAAAGGCTTGTTGCATGAGAGAGAAAAAATCTGGTGGAATCCCCGGGGCAAAGGCCACCGAAGTCGGACCCTGCGAAGCCGAGGACCCCTCCCCAGGGGAAGACTCCGGCCCCTGAAAATCCAGAGTCGGAGGTAAAGCTGGCATTTCCCCTAGCGGAACCTCCTCTCCTGCGAGAGCCGGAGAAGGAGCCGCAGCTTCCATAACATTGGAAGCCAGAGTGCAGGACCCACACACGCTGGACCCTGTCAGCAAACCTCGCTTAGCGCCACAAACCACACAGCGGGGCTTCGCAGGCATACTCAGAGGGAAGCTCTCCTGTCACCCCCTGCCCGTGGGTCAGCAGCACAGCCCAGCAAAAAGAAAGCTTGTGAGGCTGAAGCCAGGAAAACCCCCGTTTAAAAGTAACGTTTTTGTTTTTTTTAATTCTTCACAAACTATAATGCTAAGACACCCCCCAGCCAAACCCAGGTGGTCTGCAGCCAAAACGAGGGCTAGAAAGCCCAGAAAAAGCAAACTAAAAGCAAAAATTAAAATCGGGATTTATTCAAAATGGCCACCGCTGCCGATTCCCGCCGAAAAAACCACGCGACAGGCCACCCCGAGGACTAAAAGGCAAACCTAGGCACCCCCCCTGCTAACCCCAAAGGGGGGACCCCAAAAAATAGAGAAATAACCGCTTCTACTCACCACAGCAAGAAGAGGTGAAGGAGAGAGGGAGAGATGCAGCAGCCTCGCTGGAGCTCAGCCTGCCTGTGGCTTCAGCTCCAACACTAGCAGCAATCTGTCAGCTGCTCTGCCCACTCGGGGCCACTGCTGTTAGCCTGCAACCTGCTCCTCACCCTTCCAAGCGGGTTCGGGAGCAGGGAGGCACAGAAATATCCTGGTGCTCGTTTAAACAATGGGGCAAATAAAGAAAACAGTAAAGTCAGAGGAAAAGTAAGAGGAGGGAGGGGGGAAAGGAGGGGGACAAATGGAGCCAGAGGAAGAAATCTCCTGCACCAGTCACACAGCGCCTGCAATAACAAACCCAAAAGGGCAAATCAATAAAATTAAAGTGAAAGGTAAATGTATTCTATTTAGCTCTGCCTATATCCCTAACTGAGCCCAGAAGCAGGCTCAGAATCTCCTTCAGCTGCTTGGAGACTGAAAGTACTGGTGAGAGGGGGCGGTCCTTGCCTACTTATACTGGTGCCGGCAAAGCGATGATGTATTTCAGTCTCCAAAGCTGCTAGAGGAGGTTGACAACTCTATGGTTCCGGGACTGGACTAGAGGGACGCTAAGGAAATAGTATATTTAAAACAGATAGGAGAAAATATTTTTCTCTCAGTGTATAATTAAGGAACTCATTGCCAAAGGATGCAGTCAAAGCAGGTAGTACAACTGGATAAAAGGTTTGGACAAAGTCTTGGAGAAAAAGTTTATAAACCATTATTAAAGTAGACTGAAAGAAAACCACTCCTTATCCCTGGGGATAAGGAGCATGGAACTGGCTATTTTTAGGATATGTCAGGTTCTTGTGACCTGGATTGGCCACTTAGAAATAGGACACTAGGCTTTATGGACCTTTGGTCTGACCCAGTATAGCAGTTCTTATCTCAGAGTTCTTTGCTTTATCTCCCCGAGCCCCTGTTTTAATCTCCTGCTCTGTCAATGGCTTTGTGTGCCCCAGGAAAATCCCTGAACTTCACTTCACTCAAATATCCTTCGCCCCCTTTGAAAACTTCCATGCAGTCAAGCCAGGTATGTGCATCCTAGGTCATCCACTCCAGAGGTGTTGACTATTGGTTAGGTAAAGATCATATAGTGGAAGATCTTGGGAGGCATGCTATTGACAAATATGAATCTACCTGGCAGAGGGGTGGGGTTGTCTGCGATAATTGGTTAAATTATCAAGAACAATGTTAGATCTATCATCTTAACCCTATGATGCAGAATGGTTTAAAAGGTGGACATTGAATGGAGTTCTTTGCTATTTATGTATGTGACTGTTGACTTAAAAACACCATCGCCATTTTATTTTTTTCAGATCATTTAAACTGTTGAAATAACTAGCTGTTTTTCTAAGATGGGACTAAAAATGAGAGAGAATCCTTGATGCAGATCTATGTCTTCAAAACATGACATGCCATGTAGAAGTTTATGGACTAGAATTAATGGATGACTCATTTATGGCTCTATACAAATAAGCAGTACTCCCATTCAGACTGAAAAAAAGCTGGGTGCGAGGAACCTGTACGTAGTGGTAAAGGAAAAGAACACCAGAAGGGCATTAATTATATAAGTGTCAGTCCCAAGTTACTGTTCTGTGAATTGTGTGGAGATGGAGAAGATCTTCTAGTACCAAGAAATACAGTTAGAGACTAAGAAAAATGTGGAAGATACCAAGCTATTTATCATCGTCTTGGATGCCACAGGCATTTCCAAGCACACCTTGATACATTATCCATACACGTTACATCTTATGAACTCCAGAAAGATGCTCTCTTTGGCATGATGCAAATACTACGGTGAGCATTAGCAGTAAATTTGAGAGACTGAGATCATACGCCACATATTCTGGGACTTAGGTGTGAGGTTCATGACAATCATGGTATGCACAAAACTAATCCTTTGGAGAAATTGCGCCCCCCCCCATAAATAGAAGTTTGGATTAATTCTGCTTTATGTGCTGCTAATATCTGACATTTGATGAAAGACCAAATATGATTTACAGCTATGAAACTATTGTGATATTTATAAGCATTATAGTCCAGCTGGGCTCTCTATCATGTGGATTTGATGGTCCTATATTCAAGGGGAACTGGCTTTTTATGATAAATATTTTGATACCCTTGCTGTTCAATTGAATTGTTTCAATGTTTTCTATAGTATTGGCAGAAAGGTGCTAAATAAATTGATATGATGGCTCATAAAATAAGTAACATGACACAGGAATTTTTACAGTAACGGTCTGGACACATGATGTTTTAGCCAAGAAGAGTACAGTATCTCCAGCTTTTTGATGTCAACAATGGAAAAAGGACATAGACTTTGGCTTGCGCCGTATAGTCTCACCTGATAACACAGCAAGAGTGAAGATCTGAATTAGCTTGTTATCGCCATTGTATTTGAAGCACTGGTAATAGCCAGCATCCTTGGCCTGTGCGTCTTGCAGAAGAAGGGAAGTGTTGGGGAGGAGGTGCAGATGTGGTGAGGGATCAGATTTTGAACAGTGCTCAGGGCCAGACTCTAGGCTGACAGCAACTTTACGATACTCAGAAGCTGTGATTTCTTGGAAACTCCACTCCAGCCGGCTGTTATCTCGAAGGTCAGAAGGATCAATGCCGGGAAACTCTACAGAACTTCCTTCTGGCACAAACAGCTCCTGAACCTGGCTGCCTGTAACAGCAGAGCATGAAGTTACTAAGAGAGAACATAACAGTGGAAACCACCAGGAAATACATCTAATTGCCTGAAGGATGAGCTCTGAATCTGCAGTGGACTGTTATCTTATATCAAAGGATGGGATGAATGCTGGGGTCCCAATGATCTGGTTTTGGAAAGAAGTTAAGCCTGACCTGGTTTTCTAATAATTCCCTTTTTTCTCCTGATGCATTCTGATACTGGCAGTGGTTTTTATATGGAAGATTCAGGGCAGGGTTGATGTAAGGGCTTCCTTGCTGAACCTTCAGCTTATACCTCTCCCTCTTCCTGCCCCCCCCCCCCTCATTTGCCTGCTCTCCATGCAGGTAAAAGAAAGTGCTGATGGCTCTTTGAGCTTGTGTCGCTCTCACAACCTACTGTTTTGCAGTGACTATTGCTCTTTTTCACCCCTCAGAAGCTGCTGCCTTTGGTGACCGTCTAGTCTTGCCTAATGATTGAACTGGCTCTGATTCAGGGACCACAAATACCAGAATGCTGTGGGTTAGGAGAGGGGGGAATAAATACACAAAATGATAATTACACTTACCTGGTAATTGTAGTTCCTTGAGTGACAACAGTTCAGTCCTCTACCTCTGGGTTGTCAACCTCCTCCTGCAGTTTGGAGACTGGTCTGTCAGAATCATGACATCACTGGATATAGCCTGCTGCCCTCTCTCTTCCTCTCCAGTGTGAACTATTAACAAAGCAGACTCAAAGGAGCAACAAATAAGTAGGTATAACTCAACTTGCAATCCAACCCAAGATAACTATAATATAACAATTTGCAGACAAAGCTTTCTTACGCCCTGCACTGCCACCGAATCTAGTAATAAGATGCGTCCCCCCAACGAATCGCTGAAAAGCTGACTTACCTGTAGCGACAGTCCACGTGCCAGCCGGCTGCCCCCATCCTGAAAAACCTTTGGGCGGGCATGAGGACTGAACTGTCGTCACTCAAGGAACTACAATTACTAGGTAAGTGTAATTATCATTTCCTTATCGTTCCTCCAGTTCAGTCCTCTACCTTTGGGATGTACCAGAGCAGTAATCATAGGGGGGGGACCCTTCCAGCCGGTGCGCAACACCACAGCTCCAAAACAAGCATCCTGAGCTGCTGCGACATCAAGATGGTAATGTCTACTGAACGTATGCAGAGACGACCAAGTAGCCGCTCGACAAATCTCACTTGGAGGAACCAAGCCATGTTCCGCCCAAGAAGCCGCTTGCGCCCTGGTGGAATGCGCCCGCAATCCAACCGGTACTGTGCGACCATGAAGCAAATAGGCGGAAGAGATCGCTTCGCGAATCCACCTTGCAATGAACGCCTTTGACGCAGACTCTCCCTTACGCCTACCACCAAACAACAGAAATAGCCGATCCGATTTGCGAAAAGAGTCTGTCATCTTCAAATACTGACACAAGGTTCTCTTAACATCTAAACGCCGTAAACTGCGGTCCCCAGAGTTACCCTGTAAGGACCCCAAAACTGGCAAACACACTGCCTGATTTAAATGAAAGGGAGAGACCACCATAGGCAAAAAAGACGGAACTGGTCGCAAAACGACCTTTTCCTTCGAGAAGGCCAAGAAGGGTTCTCTAGTGGACAACGCTTGCAACTCCGAAATATGCCTCGCTGAACAGATCGCCACCAAAAACACTGCCTTTAAGGTCAAGTCCTTCAACGACGCCTGATGCAAAGGCTCAAACGGCGGCTTAGTCAGAGCTGTCAAGACCAAATTTAGATCCCAAGGCGGAACCGTCACCCTATGAGAAGGTCGTAACCTAGCTACTGCCCGAAGAAAACGCAGCACATCCGCATGAGCTCCCAGGGCTATACCCTGAACATTGCCGCGATAACAGGACAGCGCCGCTAACTGCACCCGCAAAGAGCTAGCCGCTAAATCCTTCTCAAACCCATCTTGCAGGAAGTTGAGAATAGAAGGAATGGTGACCGTTGCCGCTCGAATCTGCCTTCGTGAACACCAATCTTCAAAAATATGCCAGATCCGCACATACGTCAAAGAAGTGGACTGCTTGCGCGCCCTAAGCATCGTAGATATCACCGCCGCCGAATAGCCCTTTTTCTTCAGCCGAGCCCTTTCAAGGGCCATACCGTAAGCGAGAACCGATCCACCTGAGGCATGAACAGAGGACCCTGCAGCAACAGATCCGGCCGTGTTGGAAGCCTCCACGGTCGGCCGTCCAGAAGCCGCACCAGATCCGCGTACCACGGAGGCCTTGGCCAGTCGGGCGCCACTAGAAGCACCCGTCCCCAGTGACCCTCTATCCTTTGAACCACTCGATCTATCAACGCCCATGGTGGAAAGACGTAAAGGAGACCTGAGGTTGGCCACCGCTGCAACAACGCTTCTATGCCCTCTGACATTCTTTCTCGCCGCCTGCTGAAGAACCGCATGCCCTTTGCTGATTGAAATGTCGCCATCAAGTCCATGACGGGCGTCTCCCACCGTACCAGTAACTGCGCAAAGACTTCGGGGTGTAGTTCCCACTCCCCGGCATCCACTCGAACTCTGCTGAGGAAGTCTGCCATTACATTGTCCTTCCCCGCAATGTGGGCCACCGAAATCGCCGTTAACCGACTCTCCACCCAGGCAAACAGCAAATCCGACTGCTCCTCCATTGCGGCACTCCCCATGCCGCCCTGACGATTGATGTAATGACCTGGAAAGTGGAATAACGAGTGAGGTTATCAAATTTGCAGATGACACAAAACTATTTAAAGTTGTTAAAACCCAGGAGGATTGTGGAAAATTGCAAGAGGATCTTGATAAATTGGAAGACTGGGCATCAAAATGGCAGATGAAATTTAATGTGGAGAAGTGCAAGGTTATGCACCTAGGGAAGAACAACCCAAACTATGGTTACACGATGCAAGGTTCCACATTAGGAACCACCACACAGGAAAAAGATTTAGGCGTCATTGTGGATACCATGTTAAAACCCTCGGCCCAGTGTGCAGCGGCGGCCAAGAGAGCAAATAGAATGCTAGGTATGATAAGGAAAGGAATGGAAAATAAAACAAAAGATATTATAATGCCTCTATATCGTTCCATGGTGAGACCGCACCTTGAATATTGTGTGCAATTCTGGTCGCCGTATCTTAAAAAGGATATAGCGATTTTAGAAAAGGTTCAGAGAAGAGCCACCAAAATGGTAAAGGGGATGGAAGGCTACTCCTATGAAGAAAGGCTAAAAAGGTTGGGGCTCTTTAACCTGGAAAAGAGACGGCTGAGGGGAGATATGATAGAAGTCTATAAATTAATGAACGGAGTGGAACGGGTAAACGTAGATCGATTGTTTACCTTATCAGAATATAGAAAGACTAGGGGACATGCAATGAAGCTACAGGGTAAACTATTTAAGACTAATAAAAGAAAATATTTTTTCACTCAACGTGTAATCAAACTCTGGAATTTGTTACCGGAGGATGTAGTAAAGGCTGTTAGTGTAGCTGGGTTTAAAAAAGGTTTGGACAAGTTCCTGGAGGAAAGGTCCATAAACCATTATTAAGAAGGGACCCAGGATATCAATGCTTGAACCAATACAAGCATTGTGGAACCTGTGTCCCTTGGGGAAACTGCTAGGTACGTATGACCTAGATTGGCCACTGTTGGAAACAGAATACTGGGCTTGATGGACCTTGGTCTGACCCAGTATGGCATATCTTATGTTCTTATGTCGCGGAATTGTCCGACAACACCCACACTGGACGCCCTAACACTAAGTCCTCGAACGCCTGCAGAGCTCTTGCTACCGCTCGCAATTCCAACCGGTTTATCGACCACACCGCTTCCTGAGGGGACCAACTCCCCTGCGAGAACCGACCCCCGCAGTGGGCTCCCCAGCCCGTCAGACTGGCATCCGTCATCAATGGAATCCACTCCGGCTGCTCTAGGGGCATTCCGGCCGCTAGCAACGATGGGAGCAGCCACCACTTGAGCGATTGTCTCACTCTGAGCGGACACGGAAGCCGCTTGCTCAACGGATCCTCCTGATGAGACCAGCCGTGCACTAAAGCCCTCTGCAAAGGTCGCATATGTACTTTGGCCCAAAGCACGACCTCCAGGGTTGCCACCATTGTTCCGAGCACGCAAAGATACAACCACGCCGATGGAGCTGGAGTAGCTCTGAACCTGTGTACCAGACTGCGGAGTGCCTGCGCTCTCCTGACCGGCAGAAATACCTGCCCTTTGAGAGTGTTGAATTGAACTCCCAGATATTCGAGCACCTGGGAAGGCTGAAGATGGCTTTTGGCCGGATTGACCGCCCAACCGAGGCTTTGCAAAAACTCTACTACCCTGTTTGTCACCTGAACGCTCTCTGCCTCGGACTTCGCCCGAATCAACCAATCGTCTAGGTAAGGATGTACCAAAATCCCTTCTTTGCGCAACACCGCCACCACTACCACCATAATCTTGGTGAAGGTGCGCGGCGCCGTCGCGAGGCCGAAGGGTAACACTTGGAACTGATGATGCCCCCAGGGCAAAGTGAACCTTAACAACCACTGATGAGCCTCTCGGATGGGAATGTGCAAGTAGGCCTCTGTCAGATCCAAAGACGTTAAATACTCTCCCTGACGTACCGCAACAATCACCGACCGTAACGTTTCCATACGGAAGTGAGGCACTCTCAGACACCGATTTACGCCTTTGAGGTCTAAGATAGGCCGCAGCGCTCCACCTTTTTTTGGCATCACGAAATAAATGGAGTACCGACCCAAACCGTACCCTGCTTTCGGAACTTCCACAACCGCCCCAAATTGCAGTAGACGCTGTAAAGTGCTGCGAACTGCCAGCGTCCTCCTTTGACCCCTGCAAGGGGACATGACGAAAGAATCCGGCACGGGACGCGCCAGTTCCAGAGCATACCCCTGACGAATAATCTCTAGATCCCACTGGTCGGAAGTGATGAGGGTCCAGGCGGAGAGAAACTCCCGGAGCCTTCCACCTATGTAAGCGTCCTCCGCCAGGACCCGCCTCATCTCATTGCGGCTTACGGGACGTTGACGCGGAGCCCGAGGAGAAACCTCTAGTAGCTCCTCGAAACCCCCAAAATACTTGAGCGCGGGACAAAAATCTGCCCCTCTGAAAGGACCCGTACCGCGTCGATCGAAACCTCCGAAAGTCGCGAAATTGGCCCCTAAAACTCTGACCGGACTTTCCCTGTTTTGGCTTGTCTTCTGGGAGACTACCAGTCTTTGTTTCCCCGAGGTCCTTTACCAACTTATTCAGATCCTCCCCAAACAGCAACTTTCCCTTAAACAGCAGTTTACTGAGTCGGGACTTGGAAGAACCGTCCGCCGTCCAGTTACGCAACCACACCGATCTGCGGGCGGCCACCATGGACGCCGTGCTATTCGCGAGCGCTCTTATCAAATCATAGTGGACATCTGCTAAATATGCCGTCCCGGACTCCAGGCGCCCCAGTTCCTTGAGCTCCTCAAGATCCAAATGAGGTGAGTGACGCAAACGTTGCACCCAGCGCAAGCATGCCCGCGCCACCCAAGCTCCACAGATAGACACCTGCAACGAAAGGGAGTCCGCCTCGAAAGTCTGCTTCAGAAGGCTGTCAACCCTATGGTCCTGAGCATCCTTCAAAGCTGCCCTGCCCTCTACCGGAATGGTAGTCTTTTTGGTAACTGCGGAAACCACCGCGTTAACTCACGGTGTTCGGAACCTTTCCCTATCCTTATCGGCCAGCGGATAAAGCCTATTCAGCGTACGTACGCCCCTGAGCCCCGCTTCCGGCTGGTTCCATTCATCCTGAATCATCTTATCAACCACTTTATGCACCGGAAACACCACCTGTGTCTGACGAACCGCCTGAATGACGGGATCCTCCACCTCGTCTTCTGTGGAAGTCGGAGCTGCCAACTTTAACATCTGCATTGACTCCGTAATTAATGCCGGAAGTTCCTCTCTACGAAAGACTCTAATGATCTTAGACTGCTCCTCAGGTTCGAGGATCTCCCCTTCCTCCAAATCCTGAGCACTCTCTTCATTTTCCCAGTCTGACTCGTCGACCTCCGGCCAATCGCTTTCCACAGCCAAGAAAGCTCAGACCCTCGCCCTTTTAGGCGCCGAGGGCCCCTCACCTACCTCGACTGGGCCTGTCAGTGGCAAAGTTGAAATGGGAAGGTGCACCGCGTCTAATGACTTACCCTGGCGCCGCAAACAAAAAGCTTTGTGTAGCATTAATATGAACTCAGGACTAAACTCCGCGGGATCCCCCGGCTGCGCACCTGGCAATGCTACAGAAGCCCCAGCCGGCTCCTCTACGATGCACTCCTGCACTGGGGATTGAGGAGACTCTGCCAGCGCCCCAGCCTGCCCCCCCCCCCCCCCCGGTGCCTCCGCAGCCTCCTTAAGGTCCATCTGCTGCTCCACTGTGGATGAAAGGGAAGCACAGCCACGGCACACTCCTGACTCTGCCACCGTGCCTCTCCGGGTACCACAGATCACACACTGTGGACATTCCGCCATAAATCTAGCAAATCCAACCGCTGCTGGCCTTATGCCGTGAAATTATTAAATATGTACTCCTCTTTTTTTTTTTTCAAAACTAAGTGAAACCAAACATCTGAAAGACCAGAACTATAGTGAACAAACGCTTCCCACTCTGTCCCAAAATGAGAAACCCCCTGCCCAAAATGCTGGACTGTTACAGCCACGAGAAGGCCCC
Organism: Ichthyophis bannanicus; assembly: GCA_033557465.1. Lineage (NCBI taxonomy): Eukaryota > Metazoa > Chordata > Amphibia > Gymnophiona > Ichthyophiidae > Ichthyophis > Ichthyophis bannanicus. The sequence continues at coordinate 77,944,248 of CM066051.1, read as the reverse complement.
CCTTCCCCCCTCAGTGGCGTTCGGACTCCCGCGCCAAAACAAAGTAAAAATAAAATTCCCCTTTGATAAAGCAAACGAGACACAGAGCGAAATAAACCTCCAGGGAGGTAAACCGCCAAAGGGAAAAAGCTTTCCTGCCTACCTGCTCCGTTCTGAACGACACTGAGCAGCCACACGGTTTCCCGCGCTGTTCAAAATGGCCACCGGGAACCCCAAAGATCAAAAGGGCGCCAATCTGCAGCCGTTCCAGCGCTCAAAGCCTGTACGAGGCTGTCTCCTCTGCCAACGCAGCCTGCCACCGGTTATATGGCTTACCGGACAGGTCTGCGCAGTCACTTCAACGTCCCCTGAGCCGCGGTGCACCGTCGATCCGGGCTTATGACAAGTTTGCCTGCCGATTACCAGCCCTGTGAGACCGCAACCAGCAGCCCCAGTGGTCCGGCAGGGTACACGGCTCTAAGAGGGGCTCTCCCCCGTAGCGTCCGGGGGGAGAGATCCTCCAGCTAACAAGATTCAATTCCTGTTCTATTTGAAGACTGTTTTTTTGTTTTGTTTTTTTTAAGTTGGTGACAGGCAGGGAGCAATGAAATGCTTACAAAGAGCCTCAAATCCCTTTTAATACATTTTTTTTAAAGAAATATAACCCAAAAAGAAATCAAATAAAAAAACAGCCCAATTTAATTATACTACTCCTACTCTTTCCTTATCTGTTACTCCAGTGAGACCTCTCCCGGGCTCACAATGTCCTCCTGCTGCATGGAGACTGGTTACACTGGAGAGGAAGAGAGAGGGCAGCAGGCTATATCCAGTGATGTCATGATTCTGACAGACCAGTCTCCAAGCTGCAGGAGGAGGTTGGCAACCCAGAGGTAGAGGACTGAACTGGAGGAACGATAAGGAAAAGAACATGACCAAATTAAAACATGCAGCATTGCCCCCCCTTCGGCCATGGAGCTCCTTGCCATGAACCATTTGAGAGAGACAGAGTAGTTACCTGTAACAGGTGTTCTCCAGGAGCAGCAGGAATCAGTCCTCACATTTGGGAGCCTTTGGGAATGCTGGCACGCATGCGCGGTTCCCTTCCCGCCTAAAGGTGCCATCTTACCTCAGTCAAATGACATAGCTAAGAACAGCACACAAAAAATGTAAAAACAAACTATGTACAACTGCAACTCCAAGGGGAGGAGGGAGGGTTGTGAGGACTGATTCCTGCTGCTCCTGGAGAACACCTGTTACAGGTGAGTAACTACTCTTTCTCCAGGACCAAGCAGGAAGTCAGTCCTCACATATGGGTGACTCCCTAGCTCTGGGCTACCGAGGAACCCAGGCTGAACAAGAGAACTCCCTCTAGTCCCAGCAGCAAAGAAAGGCTTTTCAAGGACACAATCTCCACCGGTAGCCCAACAGAGGGCAGGAGTTGCCTAAACCTCAAAGAGATTCCGGAGTACTGCTTGGCCAAAAGCACTGTTCCTACGGGACTCCCTCTCCAGACAGTAATGGGCTGCAAAAGTCTGGCTTGAAGACCAAGTTGCAGCCCTGCAGATGTCTACCAAGGGCACAGAGTGAAGATGAGCCACTGAGGCAGCCATTGCCCTGACACGATGGGCCGTGACCCTACCCTGCAAAGGAAGGTCAGCCGCCTTGTAAGCCCAGGTGATACAGTCAGCCACCCAGATGGACAAGGTACGCTTGGACACAGCCAACCCCAACTTATTGGGGTCAAAGGAGACGAAGAGCTGAGTAGCCCTTCTATGCCCCTGCGTACGGTCAAGGTAGAAGGATAAGGCCCTCCTATAGTCCAGGGTATGCAGAACTGCTTCAGCCTGGCTAGCATGAGGCCTAGGGAAGAATGTTGGAAGAACCACCTCCTGATTGAGGTGGAAAGAGGAGACAACCTTAGGAAGGAACTTGGGATGAATCCTGAGGACTACCCTGTTCCTATAAATTTGACATTGTGCATAGATTATATATTGCTCAGAATATATATTGTGCATACTCAATTTCGCATACCTCTAGTTGATACCACATCTTCCACAGCTAAATTTACCAGTATGAACATTAAGAAAATGATCTTTTTTACTATGAATCTCACCTTATATGCAATTATCCTGTTGATCTCTTTCTATCCCTTCCTGACTTATTCATTCACCCTATTATTGAACCTCCCTGAATCGTCATATATCCATGTCATCCCTTACCGCCAAAGACAAATCAACCACAGACAAAACTCTAAACTGCTATATCTAGGAAAAACAAATATAAACTACAAAAGATTGATTCAGATAAATCCATTCGATAACATTGAACATATGAACATTTCTAATACCCACTCACATATTTCTCTCATCCTCATCAATGCTAGGTCAATTAGAAACAAAACCCCACTTTTAACCGACTTAGTAAAGACAGATGACCCTGACATCCTCTGTGTTACTGAGACATGGTTAACAGAACCTGACTCAGTACTACTAAACCAGATAAAGGTGCAAGGATACTCCATCTTCACTTGCAATAGGAGCCGATCTAGGGGAGGGGGAGTTCTCATTTTAGCAAAATCTAATCTCAACCTATCTTCTACTACCTGTGAAACCCAAGATGACATGAACATCCTCAAGGTAGAAAACCAAGACTTAGCGATCTGTCTTATATATAGATCTCCATCTACAAACAATCAAAACCTAGCTACCATTTTAGAATACGCATGCAACTCAACATTAAGAAAACCCCTTATTATGCTAGGTGACTTTAACCTACCTTCATTATCTAATAATCAAGAAACATCATACTTAGAAGCGATGGAAGAAATGGGTTTTAAACAAATAATTAATCACCCAACCCATAGTAAAGGCAACATCCTTGACTTAATATTCATTCCAACACATTACATTACATCACCTCTTTATATCCCTCCCTCCATATCTCAGGTTCCTTGGTCCGACCACTTTATGTTAAAGTTAGCACTGCAACAATCGCAATCCACTAAAGTACATTCCGACATTCCCTACCAAGGCCGGAAGTTTCGTCCGTTCAACAAAAACGCATTTCTTGAAACTGCCCTTACTAGGCTAAACCCCTATACCATTAACCTTGATGAAGCAATATCAAACTGGAATGCTATAATTGGCTCTGCAGCGAAGCCTTTTCCTTCACTAAGACGCTACAAGCCCAGAATAAATGAAAAATGGTATACTGCCGAATTAGCAACATTGAGGAAAGGTCTCAGGAAAACGGAAAGTATCTGGAGGAGGAAGAAAACTACTGAACTCAGAATGCAATATTTTTCACAGCTCAAAGCCTATAAAGAGGCAATTAATACCACCAAAAAACAATACCACTCCAAAGTATTATCTAAAGCCATAAACCGTCCTAGGGAATTATTCGAGATTGTTAAATCTCTAACCAAATCTCCAGTTAATGATACAGGCAAGCTTTCTATTATTTATTTATTTATTTATTTATTTAACAGTTCTTCTATACCGCTCTATTTTAGATCAGAGCGGTTTACATTTAACATCAACTATACAACACAAGGAACTTTGAGTTGTATTTACAATAAACAGGGAGATCAACTTGGAAGTAACTGGGGGAAACTATGTACAATTCTTAACTCTATTATTATTAACTCTATTATTATTAACCCCCAAGTTCTAGCCGATCATTTCGCAAATAAACTTAAGCAAAACTGCCATTTCACGCCAGCCCCTCTTTCACTCCAAGATGACTTCCACCACGAATGGAAAGCCTTCCAGCCTATTACACATAAACAACTGCTTCAAACAATCTCCAATCTAAATACTACAACATCACTGCTAGATCCTTGCCCAGTGGCTTGGATAAAGACAACAAAAGCAGAACTTGCCCCAGACTTATTAAATATAGTGAATCAATCACTTCACCAAGGATATACAGCCGAAGCCCTTAAAAAGTCAGCAATACGTCCACTACTAAAGAACAAAAAACTTGACAGCAATGACCCAACTTCCTACCGTCCCATTGCAAGCATTCCATTTCTTGCTAAAATTATTGAAAAGGTTGTACAGATTCAATTGCAGGACTACATAGATTCATTTGCACCACTAGACGAACATCAATATGGATTCTGTCCTCACCACGGTGTTGAAACCCTGCTACTAGCACTATTTGATATCATCATCAGAGGTATAGACAACACAAAACAAGCCTTTATTCTCATATTCCTTGATATCTCATCTGCTTTCGACAATGTAAACCATGCCACCCTAATCTCTAGACTCGCCCAAATTGGCATTAAAGAAAGCACAGTTATTTACCTGTAACAGGTGATCTCTGGGAACAGCAGGAATTAGTCTTCACATATGGGTACGTCGGTACCGACGGAGCCTGCACGGGAATGCTCCCCAGCATCCAATCAGAAAGCTTTTGGGAGCATCCCTCGCACCTGCGTGCTGACTTCCCGCCTTTCCCACTGTCTCTCCTCAGTTGAGTTTCATAGCTGAGACAGAAGGAGAGAAAGAGGAAAGGAAATAGAGAGATACAACTCCTAGGGGAGGTGGGTGGGTTGTGAAGACTAATTCCTGCTGTTCCCAGAGATCATCTGTTACAGGTAAGTAACTGTGCTATCTCCAGGAACAAGCAGGAATGAGTCTTCACATATGGGGACTCCCTAGCTGTGGGTGCCGGGGGAGATAGCGTAGTTACTCACCTGTAACAGGTGTTCTCCAGGAGCAGCAGGAATCAGTCCTCACTTATGGGTGACGTCGGCGCCGACGGAGCCCTCGCGGAGCAATTTTCCCCAGCTTTCAAAGAAAGCCTTTGGGAATTGCAGCGCGCATGCGCGGTCGTCTTCCCGCCCGAAGGTGCCATCTTAGCCAGTCAGATGACATAGCTAAAAAAGACAGCAGAAAAATTTGCAAAAAGAACATAAGCAGACGATTGCAACTCCAAGGGGAGGAGGGAGGGTAGTGAGGACTGATTCCTGCTGCTCCTGGAGAACACCTGTTACAGGTGAGTAACTACGCTTTCTCCAGGACCAAGCAGGAAGTCAGTCCTCACTTATGGGACTCCCAAGCTCAAGGCTACCGGAGACCCTAAGCACAAAAATGAGCTCCCTCTAGCTCAGCAGCACAGAAGGAAAGAATCTTCGCTGAATTATCACCCACCGGTAGCCCACATCCGGGATGGAGGGTAGGAGTTGCTCAGACCTCAAAGAGATTACGGAGGACTGCCTGTCCGAAAGCACTGTCCCTACGGGACTCCCTCTCGAGACAGTAATGGACCGCAAAAGTCTGGCTCGAAGACCAAGTAGCGGCACGGCAGATGTCTGCCAGCGGAACAGAGCGGAGGTAAGCCACTGACGTGGCCTTTGCCCGAACACAATGAGCCGTGACTCGACTTTCTAAGGCGAGTCCGGCTGCCCCATAAGCCCAAGAGATACAGTCCGCAACCCAGATGGACAGAGTACGCTTGGAGACCGGGAGTCCCAATTTATTGGGGTCAAAAGACACAAAAAGCTGAGCAGCTTTACGGTGCTCCCGCGTACGGTCAAGGTAGAAGTTCAACGCCCTTCTACAGTCCAGGGTATGGAGGACCGTCTCGGCTCGGCTGGAGTGTGGTCTGGGAAAGAAGGTTGGAAGTACCACCTCCTGATTGATGTGAAAAGGGGAGACCACTTTAGGCAGAAACTTAGGGTGAGTCCGTAGGACTACCCTATTCTTGTAGAACCGAGTGTAGGGGGGATCAGACACGAGGGCCTGCAACTCACTTACGCGCCTAGCGGAAGTGAGGGCTACCAAGAACAGTGTTTTCCAAGACAGAAAACGGAGAGAACAGGTAGCCATGGGTTCAAAAGGCGGACAGGTGATCCGCTGCAAAACCACATTCAGGTCCCAGTTCGGCGCTGGCGGGCGCAGAGGTGGTTTAAGGAGAAGGAGACCTCGGAGAAACCTCGCTACGAGAGGGTCGCTGGAGAGAGGTCTACCGTCCACCGGCACATGATGTGCCGAAAGAGCACTGAGGTGAACTTTGACGGAGTTGGACTTAAGTCCTAGATTAGAGAGGTGTAGCAAGTACTGCAAGATCACCGACACCGGGCAGGAGAAGGGATCCTGAGACTGTTCGGTACACCAGACTGCAAAGCGACGCCATTTAAGGGCGTAGCATTTGCGGGTAGAAGGCCGTCGCGAAGCCAAGACGACCTCCTCCACCTCCGCCGGCAGGAGAAGGGGAGCAAGGACTACCCTCTCAGCAGCCAGGCCATGAGGTTGAGAGACCTGAGGTTGGGGTGCAGTAGGGACCCCTGATCCTGGGTGAGGAGATCCGGTTGCGCCCCCAGAGGGATTGGATCCTCCACCGCCAGTTGCAGCAGGAGCGGAAACCACGGCTGCCTGGGCCAGCGAGGGGCCACCAGGATCATGAAGGCTTTGTCTCGGAGAACCTTGAAAAGAGTCCGAGAGACTAACGGAATGGGAGGGAAAGCGTACAGAAGGCTCCCCGACCATGAGATCAGAAAGGCGTCCGCCGCAACCCGAAGGGGGTGAGGCTGACGAGAGCAGAAGCGAGGAAGTTGCCGGTTGCGAGGACTGGCAAAGAGATCCACCGTGGGGAGGCCCCACCTGAGGAAGAGCTTCTGGACGATCAAGGGATCCAGACGCCACTCGTGCGGCTGGAGGACCCTGCTGAGTTTGTCCGCCAGGCAATTTTCTGGGCCCGGGAGATAAACTGCCTTGAGGAGAATGCCGTGACTGACGGCCCAAGAGCAGAGTTTCTGTGCCTCCCGGCAGAGGAGGAAGGAGCCCGTGCCCCCCTGCTTGTTCACGTAGAACATGGCAACTTGATTGTCCGTCTGGACAAGGACGGACTGTTGGGAGGTCAGGTGGGAGAAGGCCTTGAGAGCTAGGCGGATCGCCCTGAGCTCCAGGAAGTTGATCTGCTGAGCAGACTCCCACTTGGTCCAGAGGCCCTGAGTACATGCCTCTTGGCAATGGGCTCCCCAGCCCAGGAGGGATGCATCGGTGGTCAGCACCCGGGTCGGCTGAGGTGACTGGAAAGGCATTCCTAATACCAGGTTCGGCTGCCGGAGCCACCACCGGATAGACGAGACCAGCGGCTCGGAGACGCGCACCAGGTCTGCTAGGCCGCCTGTGGCTTGTCGCCACTGCCGGCGGAGACACCATTGAGCAGACCGCATATTCAGGCGGGCATTGGGGGTCACATAGACGGTGGAAGCCATATGGCCGAGCAGTCTCAGGAAGCGCCTGGCGGAGACCAGGGGCTGGCTGCGAAAGCGGTCGGCTATGTCCATGAGCCGCTGAGCCCTGTCGAGCGGTAGGTACGCTCGCGCCTGAGGGGTGTGCAGCCTTGCGCCGATGAACTCGAGATCCTGTGAGGGGAGCAAAGTGGACTTTGCGAAGTTTATGACAAAGCCCAAGTGCTGCAGCAGAGTCACCGTGCGGCACGTGGCGTGGGTGACCTCCTGAGCGGACGCTGCTCTGATGAGCCAGTCGTCGAGGTACGGAAAGACAAAGAGGCCGCGAAGCCGGAGATGGGCCGCCACGACCGCGAGGCATTTTGTGAAGACTCGCGGTGCGGAGGACAGGCCAAAGGGCAGTACTCTGTACTGGTAATGATTTCCTGCCACCACAAACCTTAGGTATTGGCGGTGGCTTGGGTGGATGAGGATGTGCGTGTAGGCATCCTTTAGATCCAAGGAGCATAGCCAATCTCCCTGCTGGAGGTAGGGCAGAAGGATTCCAAGGGTAAGCATTTTGAACTTCTCCCGCACAAGGAACTTGTTGAGGTTGCGCAAGTCCAGGATGGGTCTGAGGCCCCCTGTTCTCTTTGGTATCAGAAAATACCTTGAATAGAAGCCTTGACCTCTCAGGTGGTGTGGCACCGGTTCCACCGCCTGTTCCTGCAGAAGACCTGCTAACTCCTGAAGGAGCAACTCCCTGTGCAGAGGGGGGCGCGGAGGCTCTCCCGGAAAATAGGAGGGAGGGACCTGGTGGAAGTGGAGAAGGTAGCCCTCTCGCACGACCTGAAGCACCCAGGCATCTGCGGTGATGCTGGACCACCTGTGGGCGAAGTGAACCAGCCGGCCTCCGGTGCTGGGGGGAACCAGCGGGGGGGGAGAGGCTATGCTGAGCGAGTCAAAAACCCCCACCCTGCTGAGCAGGGGCTGGTGGTGCAGGCTTGGGGGCTTGCTGCCTACGGGACCCGTTACCCCGTCCCTTGGCCTGCTGGCCCTGTTGGGGAGCTGCAGGGGCCTGATAATGGGGGTATTGTTTGTAGGCAGCTGCCTTCCTCGGGTAAAAGGACTTTTTTCCCGAGCCCTTCTTTTTCTGGGAAGGGGCGGAGGTCTTCCTAGAAAGCCTGGTCCTGGTGAGAGTCTCAGTCTCAATTTGTGCAGCCTTTTCCGCCATGGGCTTGCCAAAGAGGTTTTCGCCTCGGCAGGGGACATCGACCAACTTGTCCTGTACCCAGGGCTCAAGGTCGGACGACTGAAGCCAAGCCTGTCGGCGGGCACCGATGCCGGCTGCGGCCACTCGAGCCGAGGCTTCAAAGCCATCATAGGCTGCTCGGGACATGAACTTTGAGCATTCCCGAATACCCGTGGACAAGGCTAGGAACCTCCGCAAGGGCTCCTCGGCGAGACCAGCGGAGAATCCGGCTAGCTCTTTAGCCAGATCCCGGAGATACATGCCCATGTATAGCTGGTAAGTCTGGACACGACAGGCGAGCATAGAGCCCTGGAAGCACTTCTTGCCAAGGCCATCCAGGTTACGGGCCTCCCTTCCAGGAGGCACCGAGGAGTGCATCTTCTGGCTCTTAAGACGATGCATGGCCGATTCCACTACCATGGAATGGTGTGGCAGCTGTGCCTTTTGAAAGCCAGGGCTCTTGCGGACTCGATAGATAGAATCGACCCGCTTGCTCAGGACCGGCGAGGAGGCCGGACTCTCCCACATGCGGAAGAGTAGTCGTTCCAGCATGGGAGGAACCGGCACAGTAAAGTGTTCCCTCGCGGGAGAGTCATACTGGAGGGCGTCGAGCTCTTCGGCTCGAGGCTCCTCCTCGGGATCCGCAGGGAAGGCCAAAGCCTTGGCCATATCCCTAACGAAGTCCGAGAACCGGGCATCCTCCGGGGGGGACTGCTTCCGAGGCTCGGACTCCGGAGAGTCCGATGGGAAAACAATCGGCGTCGAACCGAAAGAAAAAAGTGTAAAATAAAGAGGAAAATCAACTTTTTCGCGGGGACAAGACGGGGACGTCTGTAGGGCTCCGCGGAAAAAAGAAGACTGGCTAAGATGGCACCTTCGGGCGGGAAGACGACCGCGCATGCGCGCTGCAATTCCCAAAGGCTTTCTTTGAAAGCTGGGGAAAATTGCTCCGCGAGGGCTCCGTCGGCGCCGACGTCACCCATAAGTGAGGACTGACTTCCTGCTTGGTCCTGGAGAACCCATAAAATGCGTATCCCTGGAACGGGACGGCATTTCCCAACCTGGATCCCCGGCATCCCCTGAGGGATGGGGGGTAGGAGTTGAATAGAGAAGAGCTGTAGAGGAACAGCGAATCTAAAGACTACCGGGAAAAGAGTCTTTAGAATGTATGTCAAGAATCATTGAAATATTTAATGAACTAGCACAATATAGAGCTTACCTACTGGATTGTAGGAAGTAGAATTGTGATGCAGTGTACTGTAGATGCAGTAGCGGAATCCTCAAGGGAACTTCACAGCAGTGAGGATGACGTCCCAACCCTGGAATGGGCAGGTGACCCAGGTGTCAACTGGGGTAGGAGAAGAACGGCAGGTCTTCAATGGAAAGCTTTATGGGAAAAAGCTGAAAACTCTTTTAGGTACAGAGTTATTGACATTGAAAACTAAAAGAAGAAGACTGACCGATCTGGAGAATTAGCCCAGTCCTGAAAGGAAGAGGGGGTATGGAAAAAAGCCCCTATTCCCAGGGAGAACAGAAATGTATTCAGAAATACTGAAGATTTATATGGTCTTTCCTAACTGGTAAGAGATAGGAAGACATTGAAGTTTGATACTTCATGGATAGGGAGATCTATAACAAAAATAGAAGCTGTTGAAGTCACAGCAATAATATTGTGTATAACCGTTCCCACTTACTGAGCCATATGAGAATAGGCAGGTGGACTGTCTGGACCCCTTAAGGAGGGAAAAACCCCATAGCACAGACAGTTAGGGAGATGGTAGGTAATACTTAGTGTCCTATGGACATCTCCCCATGGCATATATATATATATATATATATATATATATATATATATATATATATATATATATAGAGAGAGAGAGAGAGAGAGAGAGAGAGAGAGAGAGAGACAGACATACATATCTATAGATATGTGTATATATGTCTAGATATGTGTGATATATATAGATATATAGATATATGTATGGGCATGACTTATGCCCACACAGACTACAGACATATGCATGTATAGGACATATACATACATGACTATAAGTCTGAGGATACATGCCTGCAACTGAGCCCCAGAAAAACATTCACATGGGGAATGTGGGGAAAAGATTCATCTAATAATGAGGGGGTAAAAACCACCTGAAGATATGTAGAGAATCTATTTGTGCAGTGCAGGAATGTAGTTTAGTGGAATAACCAGTATGGCTGCGTGAAAAAACAGAGGATAATAGCAGTCTGGTAAGAGTACGTCAGGAGTACTTGAGGACTCTGACATGTCCAAAGGACAACAAAACGCATAGACTAAGACCCCAGGATGACCCAGCCAAGGGACATAGGGGTATTATGAACACTAAAAGAGTATGCATTGTCCAAGTGGAGCAGAAAAGCATAATGCCAAGCTGTAAGGAAAAAGGAGTAGAATCCTGCAAGATTGAGAACTCCTTATAAGAACATAAGATATGCCATACTGGGTCAGACCAAGGTCCATCAAGCCCAGTATTCTGTTTCCAACAGTGGCCAATCACTTGGACATTCACGCTATGGAATGATTATATAAAGTTTTTCTACTATATGGGAAAAACCTTCAGAGACAAAGTCCAATGCTCTGTAGCAAGGGCCCATAGTAGAAAGCTTCTCTGAAGATTGCAGAGAGCATTGTGCAGGAGGATTATAAGATAAAAAAACTGACAGAAGTCAGGTGTGTTGCCACATCCCAGGGAAGGATATGGCTAGAAGAAGATAACCTGTAGTGAATAGTACTATGCAAGGTAGGTGAAGTAGCTTGCAATGGGTATTAAAGTAATCACTGGAACTCCTGCATATACAGCAACTGAACAAAACAGCAGAGGGGATTCTTCTGTAAGAAAACAGAGAGAAGACAGACAAAGGGAGCGGAGAGATTCCCCTCCCTTTCTGATGAGTTGGTCAGAGCATGCATTGAAGGATAACAAAAAGTCTACACTGGAAAGAACGGGAAGTGTTTGAGTATGGTACCAACCCAAGCAAGGGAACCCTGGAAAAGAGGGGGTTGGAAAGTGACTTACCATATGGTAAGTCAGCTGAAGGAAAAGATGTCCATATGGGGACAGAAACTATCATGGGATAGTTGTAACCTCCCTTCATGGTAGAAAGAAGGGGAGAATTCTGTAACCCATGGACAAAAGAATCCTAACAGCTTAGCATACTGAAAAAGAAAAACCCAGTGTAGAGTCTGAAGAATAACTTCTGCTAGGAAGAAGTTAACAGTGAATTGCAATACACAGGAACCTATGGTTGCTGGTTATGATTAGACTGGCTAGAGTCTGGAGGCTTCAGACTAGGATGAGATGTCCCTTGTTTGGGTACATCTGGAGGATGGGTAGGAGAAGGGTGAAACTTTCTTTTCTTAGGGAAAGAAGGTTTGGTAGGATACTTCCTACGTCCCGGGGAAAAAGAAGACTTAGGATGGTTTCCAGAACCAGGGAAGTCAGTGGAGCAATAAGCAACCTGACGTAAAGCCTCTTTATTTGAAGAGATTTTCTCCAGTACAAGGAGAATTACCCAGAGTATGTTGTGCCCATCTGCTCAAGTCTGAAGCTTGCAGCCAGGCTGTACGACGTGCTCCAATGGCAATAGCAGAGGATCTGCTAACAGACTCGAAGGAGTCTAGAGAAGCACGAGAGAGAAACCAAGAGATATTCCTGCTATGATTAAGAAGCAAGGAATAGTCAGTGGCCTTAGGCTCTGACAAAAAAGGGGACAAAAGAGATAATTTCTCTGTGACCTCCTGAAGTGTTAGGCTCATATAAAAAATATATGAGATAATCCTTGAAGCCAGCATAGAAGTTTGGAAGGTTTGACGTCCAAAGACATCAAGTGCTTTAGATGCACGACCTGGCGGATAAGAAGAGTGCTTCTTCTTGCTTCTTACCTTCCTCATTGCTGATTCCACTACAAGGGAATGATGTGGAAGTTGGTTTTTCTGAAACCCCGGAGAGGGAGGCACCTGATACAGAACATTCATGGCTGTAGAAGGCGCAGGAACCTTTAAAGGTGATTCCCAAATCCTCAGAAGAAGGTCCTGCAAAGAATGATGTAAAGGAAGCATTATGTTTTCCTTTTCTGCAGGATCTTGGTTAAGAGTAGAACCAGGAATAGGAACGGCAAGAAAGGCTGCCATGTCAAGGAGAAATTTCTGAAAAGAAGGATCTCCCATAGGAACTATTCCTGGGTAGGCTGAGGTTGAAAAAGCAGCTTGAGCACCAGAAGACATACTGGACTGGTGCAGAAAAAGAATCCTGCTAGATGGAGAACGATACTGACAGTTCTGATTCGAGGCAGTTAGTCCTGCATCGTCGGTGCCCGGTATCGATTCCAAGCTAGGCATAGAAAGGATGGATGGCACCGATGGAACTGCAGGAATCAACATCGATACCGATACCGGTATCGGGGACGGTAATGCCATCAAAGCAGGTATCGGAGGCTGCTGAAGCGGTACCGAGGTGACCAGGGAGGCTTGGTAAATATCCTCGGTACTGCATAATCGGGAACGATATGGGTCGGTTCCCAAACGCGTCGGTACCAAGTCATCTAGACTGGATATCGATTCCAGACTGGGCATCGAGGGGAGCGGGTCTATCGATGCATGCCTAGGAGGTACCGACATCGGTGGTGGTATCGGCAATGCCGATACAGGAAAGTCAATCAGAGTGTTATCGATCGGTACCAAAGGTACCGAGGATGTCTGATGACAATCCCTGGTGAAGAGAGGAATACTCGACACCGATGCCGATGCCAGGGTATCGGTAACGCTCGAAGCCGATACCCCCCCCGAACATGGCGAAGACAGAGGAAAGTCAATCTGGGTGGTGTCGATCGGTCCCGAAGGTACCGAGGATAGCAGATGACAATCCCCGAAGAGTGGAACACTCGACACCGATGCCGATGCTGGGGTATCGGTACCGCTCGAAGCCGGTACCAACCCCGAGCATGGCGGGAATACAGGAAAGCCAATCTGGGTCATATTGATCGGCCCCGAAGGTACCGAGGACACCAGAAGACGATCCCCGGTGAAGAGTGGAACACTCGACACCGATGCAGGTGCCGGGTTATTGGTACCGCTCGAAGTGGATACCACCCCCTGGCACGGCACAGGTATGTTCTGTGAGGGGTAAGCCCCAGGAACAACCTGAAACCCCGTAAATGCTTTGGAGCCCGAAGACTCCCGCCAGGGTTTTATTGCCAAAGAGGTCTTGAGGGTAAGGCCGGAGCCGTCATCATGCGACTTACCCTTCAAGACTTGGCAAGTCTTAACAGACTGTTTGTGGGTTACCTGATCCTGGAGAGAAGAAAAAAAACGGTGTCCTCACCTCAGGAGGAAAAACGGCATCGAGGGAAACTCGAAAAAGGAAAGGTCTTCTCCCAATAGTACAGCCTGATGGTTCAGGGGAAAAAGGGTCAGGACCCAAACAGGTTAGACACCAAGCCTTGGAGTCTAAAAAGAAAACTATGTTTCCACAATGAAGGCACTTCTTAGGAGAAGACGGCTCCATGTTGGGGAGGCCTGGTAGGCCCAAAAAGTTAAGACAAAAAACTGAGGAGAAAAAATCTCAGTTATTTTAGAAAAGAAAAGAATAGAGCACCGGCGGTACCGGTATCGGCGGGAAGAACAGCCGCGACCACAAGAAAACAAGAAAAGAAGGATTTTAAAGAAAAAAGTTTCTGCGGTGACAGAAGGACGTCCTGTTGGCTCCGCGGAAAAACGAAAACTGAGGAGAGACAGTGGGAAAGGCGTGAAGTCAGTGCGCAGGCGCGAGGGATGCTCCCAAAAGCTTTCTGATTGGATGCTGGGGAGCATTCCCGTGCAGGCTCCGTCGGTACCGACGTAACCCATATGTGAAGACTCATTCCTGCTTGTTCCTGGAGATAAAACACTCGATTGGTTTAAATCTTACTTCTCTAACAGAACCCAATATGTACAAATAGATCAAGTGACATCAGCACCTTTCCCACAAGAACAGGGCATCCCTCAAGGCTCTGCCCTGTCAGCTCTATTGTTTAATCTGTACCTGCAACCCATCTGTTCGATTTTTAAACGCCACAAGATTAATTATCACATATATGCGGACAATATTATGTTATATTCACCTTTTGATGTGTCCAACCCTAACTACAGCAATATATATCAATGCCTATCGGAAGTAGAACTTTGGCTTAAAACAATGAACATGAACATTTATTTTTTTATTTATTTATTTTATTTATTTTTATTTAACACTTATTTATATACCGCATCTTCCAGCGATCAGTTGCGGTGTACAATTAACTTTAAGAAAACAGAAGCAATATTTATAACAAGAAAAGCGTAGTTACTCACCTGTAACAGGTGTTCTCCAGGAGCAGCAGGAATCAGTCCTCACATATGGGTGACGTCGGCGCCGACGGAGCCCTCGCGGAGCAATTTTCCCCAGCTTTCAAAGAAAGCCTTTGGGAATTGCAGCGCGCATGCGCGGTCGCCTTCCCGCCCAAGGGTGCCATCTTAGCCAGTCTGATGACATAGCTAAAAGACAGCATAAAAATTTGCAAAAAAACTTAAGCAGATGATTGCAACTCCACGGGGAGGAGGGAGGGTTGTGAGGACTGATTCCTGCTGCTCCTGGAGAACACCTGTTACAGGTGAGTAACTACGCTTTCTCCAGGACCAAGCAGGAAGTCAGTCCTCACATATGGGACTCCCAAGCTTAAGGCTACCGGAGACCCTAAGCACAAAAATGAGCTCCCTCTAGCTCAGCGGCACAGAAGGAAGGAATCTTCACTGAATTATCACCCACCGGTAGCCCCCATCCGGGATGGAGGGTAGGAGTTGCTCAAACCTCGAAGAGATTTCGGAGGACTGCCTGTCCGAAAGCACTGTCCCTGCGGGACTCCCTCTCGAGACAGTAATGGACCGCAAAAGTCTGGCTCGAAGACCAAGTAGCGGCCCGGCAGATGTCTGCCAGCGGAACAGAGCAGAGGTAAGCCACTGACGTAGCCTTCGCCCGAACACAATGAGCCTTGACTCGACTTTCTAAGGAGAGTCCGGCTGCCCCATAAGCCCAAGCGATACAGTCAGCAACCCAGATGGACAGAGTACGCTTGGAGACCGGGAGCCCCAATTTATTGGGGTCAAAAGACACAAAAAGCTGAGCAGCTTTACGGTGCTCCCGCGTACGGTCAAGGTAGAAGTTCAATGCCCTTCTACAGTCCAGGGTATGCAGGACCCGTTCAGCTCGGCTGGAGTGAGGCCTGGGAAAGAAGGTTGGAAGTACCACCTCCTGATTGATGTGAAAAGGGGAGACAACTTTTGGAAGAAATTTTGGGTGAGTCCGTAGGACTACCCTATTTTTGTAGAACCGAGTGAAGGGGGGATCAGACACGAGGGCCTGCAATTCACTTACGCGTCTAGCGGAAGTGAGGGCTATCAGGAACAAGGTTTTCCACGAAAGAAAACGCAGAGAACAGGTAGCCATCGGTTCAAAAGGCGGACAGGTGATCCGCTGTAAAACCACATTCAGATCCCAGTCAGGTGCTGGCGGGCGCAGAGGTGGTTTAAGTAGAAGGAGACCTCGGAGAAACCTTGCTACGAGAGGGTCGCTGGAAAGAGGTCTGCCGTCCACCGGCACATGGTGCGCTGAAAGAGCACTGAGGTGGACTTTGACGGAGTTGGACTTAAGTCCCAGATTAGAGAGGTAGAGCAGGTACTGCAAGATCACCGACACCGAGCAGGAGAAGGGATCCTGAGACTGCTGTACACACCAAACGGAAAAGCGACGCCATTTAAGGGCGTAGCATTTGCGGGTAGAAGGTCGCCGGGAAGCTAGGACGACCTCTTCCACCTCTGCCGGCAGGAGAAGGGGAGCGAGGACTACCCTTTCAGCCGCCAGGCCATTAGATTGAGAGATCTGAGGTTGGGGTGTAGTAGAGACCCCTGATCCTGTGTTAGGAGATCCGGTTGAAACCCCAGAGGGAACGGATCCTCTACCGCTAATTGCAACAGGAGTGGAAACCACGGCTGTCTGGGCCAGCGAGGAGCCACCAGGATCATGGAGGCTTTGTCCCGGAGAACCTTGAATAGAGTTTGAGAGACTAGCGGGATGGGAGGAAAAGCATAGAGAAGGCTTTCCGACCATGAGAGTAGAAAAGCATCTGCCGCTACCCGAAGGGGATGTGGCTGACGAGAGCAGAAGCGAGGAAGTTGCCGGTTGAGAGGACTGGCAAAGAGATCCATCGTGGGGAGGCCCCACTTCAGAAAAAGTTTCTGAACTACCAAGGGATCCAGATGCCACTCGTGCGGCTGGAGTATCCTGCTGAGTTTGTCCGCCAGGCAATTTTCTTGGCCTGGGAGATAAACTGCCTTGAGAAGAATGCCGTGACTGACGGCCCAAGAGCAGAGCTTTTGAGCTTCTCGGCAGAGAAGGAAGGAGCCCGTGCCCCCCTGCTTGTTCACGTAGAACATGGCAACTTGATTGTCCGTCTGGACAAGGACGGACTGGTGAGAAGTCAGGTGGGAGAAAGCCTTGAGCGCCAGACGGATTGCTCTGAGCTCCAGGAAGTTGATCTGCTGAGCAGACTCCCACGCGGTCCAGAGACCTTGAGTACATGCCCCTTGGCAATGTGCCCCCCAACCCAGGAGGGAAGCATCGGTCGTCAGCACTTGAGCCGGCTGAGGCGACTGAAACGGCATTCCGAGCACCAGGTTCGGCCGATGAAGCCACCACTGTAGGGAAGAGGCCAGCGGCCCGGAGATGCGTACTAAGTCGGCCAGTCCGCCGGTGGCTTGTTGCCACTGCTTGCGAAGGCACCATTGAGCAGGTCGCATATTCAGGCGAGCATTGGGGGTCACGTGGACGGTGGAAGCCATATGGCCGAGTAGTTTCAGGAAGCGCCTGGCAGAGACCAGGGACTGGCTGCGAAAACGGCCGGCTAGGTCCATGAGCCGTTGAGCCCTGTCGAGAGGCAGGAAAGCTCGTGCCTGAGGAGTGTGCAGTCTTGCGCCGATGAACTCGAGATCCTGTGAGGGGAACAAAGTGGACTTTGTGAAGTTTATGACAAAGCCCAAGTACTGCAGAAGAGTCACCGTGCAGTGTGTGGCATTGGTGACTGCCGGAGAGGACGACGCTCTGATGAGCCAGTCGTCGAGGTACGGAAAGACATAGAGGCCGTGAAGCCGGAGATAGGCCGCCACCACCGCGAGACATTTTGTGAAGACTCTCGGTGCGGAGGATAGGCCAAAGGGCAGTACTCTGTACTGGTAGTGATTTCCTGCCACCACAAACCTTAGGTATTGGCGGTGGCTTGGGTGGATGAGGATGTGCGTGTAGGCATCCTTTAGATCTAAGGAGCATAGCCAATCTCCCTGCTGGAGGTAGGGCAGAAGGATTCCAAGGGTAAGCATCTTGAACTTTTCCCGCACGAGGAACTTGTTGAGGTTGCGCAAGTCCAGGATGGGTCTGAGGCCTCCTGTCCTTTTTGGTATCAGGAAATACCTGGAATAAAAGCCTTGACCTCTCAGGTGGTGGGGCACCGGTTCCACAGCCTGTTCCTGAAGAAGACTTGCTAACTCCTGAAGGAGTAAGTCCCTGTGCAGAGGGAGTCGAGGAGGTTCTCCCGGAAAATAAGAGGGAGGGACCTGATGGAAGTGGAGAAGATATCCTTCTCGCACGACTTGAAGCACCCAGGCATCCGAAGTGATGTTGGACCACCTGTGGGCGAAGTGAACCAGCCGGCCTCCGGTGTTGGGAGGAGCCAGCTGAGGGGGAGAGGCTATGCTGAGGAAGTCAAAAACCCCCACCCTGCTGAGCAGGGGCTGGTGGTGCAGGCTTGGGGGCTTGCTGCCTACGGGACCCGTTACCCCGTCCCTTGGCCTGCTGGCCCTGTTGGGGAGCTGCGGAGGCCTGATATTGAGGGTAGTGTTTATAGGCAGCCGCCTTTCTTGGGTAAAAGGACTTCTTTCCCGAGCCCTTCTTTTTCTGGGAAGGGGCGGAGGTCTTCCTAGAAAGCCTAGTCCTGGTGAGAGTCTCCGTCTCGATTTGTGCAGCCTTTTCAGCCATGGGCTTGCCAAAGAGGTTCTCACTTCTGCAGGGGACATCGACCAACTTGTCCTGCACCCAAGGTTCAAGGTCAGACGACTGAAGCCAAGCCTGTCGGCGGGCACCGATGCCAGCTGCGGCTACTCGAGCCGATGCTTCAAAGCCATCATAGGCTGCTCGGGACATGAATTTGGAGCATTCCCGAATACCAGTTGTCAAGGCCAGGAACCTCCGCAAAGGTTCCTCGGACAGTCCAGCGGAGAATCCGGCTAGCTCTTTAGCCAGGTCTCGGAGATACATGCCCATGTATAGCTGGTAGGTCTGGACACGACAAGCCAGCATAGAGCCCTGGAAACACTTCTTACCAAGGCCATCCAGGTTACGGGCCTCCCTGCCAGGAGGCACCGAGGAGTGCATCTTTTGGCTCTTAAACCTATGCATGGCCGATTCCACAACCATGGAATGGTGTGGCAACTGTGCTTTTTGGAAGCCAGGACTCTTGCGGACTCGATAGATGGAATCGACCCGCTTGCTTAATACCGGCGACGAGGCCGGACTCTCCCACATGCGGAAGAGTAGTCGTTCCAGCATGGGAGGAACCGGTACAGTAAAGTGCTCCCGGGCGGGAGAGTCGTACTGAAGGGCGTCGAGCTCTTCGGCTCGAGGCTCCTCCTCGGGATCCGCAGGGAAGGCCAAAGCCTTGGCCATATCCCTGACGAAGTCCGAGAACCGGGCATCCTCCGGAGGGGACTGTTTCCGAGGTTCGGACTCGGGTGAGTCCGAGGGGACACACAGAGTCCGAAAGGAATCAGGTGACTCCTCTTCAGACTCCCAGACCGACTCCGAGGAGGAATCAGTGGGGTCGGCTCGGGCAGGCGGAGGCGTCGGCCGCCCCGACGCCGAGGGAGTCGGCGGCGACGACCTCGGTCCCGAACGGGAGGCCGAGGGTGACCTCGACCGAGGATCGACTCGAGTTCGCATGGACTCGAGGATCGGCTCGGTCTCCGGGGTCGACTTAGACGTCGACGTCCCGGCGGTCGGGGCAGCGGCGCCAGCGAGGCTAGCGATCAGTGCCCGCTGCTGGTCCATGAAGGCAGATAGTCTGCTCTCCAAGGCCGTCAACCTGAGTCTGACCTCAGGTGACCCAGCAGCCCCCGACTCGGGCCCCGACGGCGTCGGGCCCGACGTCGGACCTCTCGGAGGCGAGTCCAGAAGGACTACAGGACTTACCCGAGCAGGCAGCTCCGACTCCAGACGAGGTCGCTTCGGGAGGTGCTCCTTCTCCAAGGACCCGGGACGGCTATCGGGGCAATGCGACCTGGCCCTCGCGGAGCCAGGAGCGTCCACCGACGCCGCCCTCGCGGGTTTTTCCTTCCGGCGATGGTCTCCGGAGGGAGAACCCCTGTCGGAGGAGCTTCAGCGATGGTCAGAGCTGGAGCCTCTGGATGCCGAGGCCTCCGACGAGGTTCGGGTATGGCTGGGGTCAGCGAAGATTCTATCCCGCTGATGCCACCGACTCCTCAACGCTTTGGAGGACATTTTGCCACAGGCTCCACAGATCATTTCTTCATGATCCGGGCCTAGGCAGCGGAGGCAATTATCGTGTGTGTCAGTGAGTGACATATTTCTGTCACACTGACCACACCGCTTGAAACCACCGGCAGCCATCGGGGGAAAAAGGGCCCCTGCAAGGTCAAAGGACCGGGCTGCCAGCGAAAAACCGAAAACGAAACTGACCAAAAATCAGAAAAACCGAAAAATAAGAGAAGGACTCGCAACGGCGTCGCGAGTCCGGGCAGGAAAACGACCGGCGTCGAACCGGTGAAAAAAAGAGGAAAAACTCACGAAAATCAACTTTTTTAGCAGGGACACGACGGGTACGTCTGTAGGGCTCCGCGGAAAAAAGAAGACTGGCTAAGATGGCACCCTTGGGCGGGAAGGCGACCGCGCATGCGCGCTGCAATTCCCAAAGGCTTTCTTTGAAAGCTGGGGAAAATTGCTCCGCGAGGGCTCCGTCGGCGCCGACGTCACCCATATGTGAGGACTGACTTCCTGCTTGGTCCTGGAGAACATGAACTTTACCCCACCGTCTGAAATCAACACTGGAAAGACTCTCATACCAGTTAAAGATGAGATTAAATATTTAGGAATTACACTCAATAGGACACTCACCCTTTCACAACATATAAAACAGACTGTGAAAGCCAAATACTTTAAGTTAAGAACTATCCAACAGTTGCGACCGTTAATTGATAGCTCAGACTTCAGATCAGTAGTCCAAACTCTGATAACGCCCCATCTAGATTACTGCAATGGCATTCTACAAGGAACCACTAAAAAAAACCTACATACTTTACAATTAGCGCAAAATGTTACAGCAAGAATCATTTTCAAAGCGAAAATATCTGACCACATATCTCCTATTCTCTACTCCCTTCACTGGCTTCCTGTGTCTTGTAGAATTATATATAAAATCGTAGTTACCACATTCAAGATTTTTAATAAAATAGCTCCATCCTTTCTGTCCACGCTCATCAATGTCTCACATGAAAACAGATTAAGAAGAAGAGCAAACTTACACATGCTACTAGTCCCGGATTCCTTTCGAAAAACAAATCAGAAGACAAGTAACTCTGCTTTTTCTTTCTCTGCACCAACGCTGTGGAACAACCTTCCAATAGAACTCAGAGAGATCAAAGACCTCCAACTTTTTAGAAAGGAATTAAAAACTCACCTATTCACTTTACACTATCACAAGCTCCAACATGATGATAATGCTCAGATTCCACAGATTAACACTGATCAAAAACCATATTTTGATCCTAGCTAGATATATTCCTACAGAGCACAGCCATAATTCCATCTCGAGCAGCTAAATGAATTCAGTCGATCATTCTGATATGTAAATAACCATATTTAATTCTCAATGTATATAGTTCTGGGTTTTCGGCACGTTATTTTGCCGCATTTCTAATTTTATTCTGATGTTTATTTATGGGTTAAATGTTAAAAATGCTCTACAATTTATATGTAAAATAATAATAATAGATTTATATTATTAAGTTTTTATTTTCTTTGTTACATGTTCTGAAATTTGTTATATGTAAAATAATAGTTTTCTATTAAGTTTTAATGTACATTGTAAACCGCCTCTGATCTCTGGAAGAGGCGGTATAGAAAAATGTTTAAATAAATAAATAAATAAATCCTGGTATAAGGTCTATCACAGACCAGGGCCTGAAGCTCACTCACTCGCCTAGCCGAGGTGAGGGCTATCAGGAAGAGAGTCTTCCAGGAGAGGAAGCGTAGAGGGCAAGTAGCCATCGGCTCAAAGGGTGGGCGAGTCAGTTGCTGCAAGACCACATTCAGCTCCCACTCAGGAGTAGGAGGACGGATGGGGGGCTTGAGCAAACCCAAGCCCCTGAGAAAGCGGGACACCAAAGGGTGACCGGACAGAGAATGTCCCTCCACCAGTGAGTGGTGAGCTGCTAGAGCTGAGAGGTGGACCCGAACAGAATTGGACTTAAGTCCCTGATTCGACAACTGCAGTAAGTACTGAAGCACTACTGGCACAGTACAGGAGAAAGGATCCTCTGTACGTAGCTGACACCACACAGAAAACCTTTTCCATTTGAGGGCATAGGTCTTCCTAGTGGACTGTTTCCTAGAGGCTAGGACAACCTCTTCAACTTCCTGAGGAAGGCCCCAGGGAGCCAAAACTACCCTTGCAGCCTCCAGGCCATCAAATTGAGAGCTTTGAGATTGGGGTGCAGAAGGGAACCCTGCTCCTGTGAGAGAAGGTCGGGTTGGAACCCCAGAGGTAGTGGGGAATCCACTGCCAGCTGCAGCAGAAGTGGAAACCAAGGCTGCCTCGGCCATCTGGGAGCTATCAGCAGGACCGAGGCCTTGTCCTGAAGAGTCTTGAAAAGAGTTCGGGCCAAGGGCGTGGGAGGAAATGCATACAGGAGGCCCTGAGAACAGGACATCAGAAAAGCATCTGGCGCTATCCTCAAAGGATGCGACTGCCTGGAGCAGAACTTGGGCAGTTGCTTGTTCAGAGGACTGGCAAAGAGATCTATCCAAGGGAGACCCCACTTCAGGAAGATCTTCTGAACGACCAAGGGATGCAGCTGCCACTCGTGGGGCTGCAGAATTCTGCTCAACCGGTCGGCCAGGCAGTTCTCCTGGCCTGGAAGGTACACCGCCTTGAGAAGCATGTTGTGTTGCAGGGCAAAGGAACAAAGGTCCTGAGTCTCCCGACAAAGGAGCTTGGACCCAGTTCCACCCTGTTTGTTCACATAAAACATGGCTACCTGGTTGTCTGTCTGAATCAAGACTGAGCGGTGAGCCAGGGCCGGAGAAAAAGCTTTGAGAGCTAAGCGGATAGCTCGAAGTTCCAGGAGATTGATTTGTTGGGCTGCCTCCCAGGGAGACCAGAGGCCCTGAGTGCACTTGTCTAGACAATGAGCACCCCAGCCCTTCAGAGAGGCGTCGGTGGTGAGGACCACCGAGTATTCTGGCATTTGGAAGGGCATCCCCTGCAGCAGATTGGGTGGATGTAGCCACCAGCTGAGGGAGGTCAAAAGGGGTCTGGACACCTTTATCCTGTCTCGTAGGCGGCCTGTGGCTTGAGACCACTGAGTCCGAAGGCACCACTATGCAAGCCTCATATGGAGCCTTGCATTGGGAGTCACATGCACTGTCGAAGCCATGTGGCCCAGAAGTCTGAGGCAGAGTCTGGCGGAGACCAGGGATCTGTTGAGGAACTGTTTGGCCACGTCCATTAGTCGTTGAGCCCTGTCTTCTGGCAAGAATGCCTTTGCCAGTTGAGAATCCAATCTTGCCCCTATGAACTCCAAGTTCTGGGAGGGGAGCAAAGTGGACTTTGCGAAGTTTATGACAAAGCCCACGTTTTGAAGCAGAGCAATGGTTCTGAGGGTGGCTTGTTGGGCCTCTTGGCACGTTTGACCCCTGATGAGCCAGTCGTCCAGATAGGGGAAGACAAAGATTCCCTGATTTCTCAGGTAGGCCGCCACCACTGCCAGGCATTTGGTAAAGACCCTGGGAGCGGAGGTGAGGCCAAAAGGCAGGACTCTGTACTGATAATGGTTTCCTCCCACAATGAATCTGAGGTACTTTCTGTGGTCTGGATGAATGAGGATGTGAGTGTATGCATCCTTCAGATCTAAGGAGCATAGCCAATCTCCCTGCTGGAGGTAGGGCAGAAGTGTTCCAAGAGTAAGCATCTTGAACTTTTCTTTCTCTAGGAACTTGTTGAGGTTCCTGAGGTCCAGAATGGGTCGAAGGCCACCGGTCCTTTTGGGTACCAGGAAATACCTGGAGTAGAATCCGTGACCTTGCAAGTGGGGAGGCACAGGCTCCACCGCCCTGTCCACCAACAGACCTTGGAGCTCTCGAAGGAGAAGGTCTGTGTGCAGGGGAGGCCTCAAGGGCTCCCCTGGGAAGTAAGGAGGAGGCAGTTGATGAAAATGCAGGGCATAGCCCTTTTGGACTATGTTCAGCACCCAACTGTCGGTGGTAATGAGAGGCCACTGGTGGGCAAAGAGTACAAGGCGACTGCCTGTGCAGGGCTGGGAAAGCAGGGACGGAGTGGCTACGCTCAAGGAGTCAAAAACCCCCACCCTGCTGAGTGGAAGCAGGGGCCTGAGGCTTGGGGGTTCTCTGCCTACGGGGCCCATTACCCTGGTCCTTGGTTTGCTGACCCTGGGGTGCAGCTTGGGCAGCCTGATACTGAGGGTACTGTTTGTAGGCAGTGCCCTTCCTCGGGTAAAAGGACTTTTTACCCGAGCCCTTCTTCTTATGTGAAGGGGCAGAGGTCTTCCTCGACAGCCTTGTCTGGGTAAGATGCTCGGTCTCGAGCTGAGCGGCCTTCTCGGTCACGGGTTTGCCAAAAAGGTTCTCACCTCGGCAGGGGACATCGACCAACTTGTCCTGAACCCATGGCTCGAGGTCCGATGACTGCAGCCACGCCTGGCGTCGAGCCAGCAGCCGCAACTCGGGCCGAAGCCTCGAAGCCATCGTAGGCGGCACGGGAAATGAACTTGGAGCATTCCCGAATCCCCGAGGACAAGGTCTGAAATCTCTGCAAGGGTTCCCCGGAGAGACCAGCAGAGAATCCGGCCAACTCCTTGGCCAGGTCTCGCAAGCACATGCCCATGTACAGCTGGTAAGACTGGACACGGCAAGCAAGCATAGACCCCTGGAAGCACTTCCTACCGACGCCATCGAGGTTGCGGGCCTCCCTGTCGGGGGGCACCGCAGAGTGCATCTTCTGGCTCTTCAGACGATGCATGGCCGATTCCACAACCATGGAATGGTGTGGTAGCCGTGCTTTCTGGAAACCAGGGCTTTTGCGGAGTCGATAAATGGAATCGACTCGCTTGCTTAGAACCGGCGCCTTCCACATACGGAAGAGGAGCCGCTCCAGCATCAGAGGAACCGGGACAGTAAAGGCCTCCTTCGGAGGAGAGTTGTACTGTAGAGCACCGAGCTCCTCAGCTCGAGGCTCTTCCTCGAGATCGGCAGGGATAGCCAGGGCAGCGGCCATATCCCGGACAAACTCCGAGAACCTAGTGTCCTCCGGAGGGGATCAACTCCGGCAATCAGACTGCGGTGAGTCCGACGGGACGCACCGAGTCTTAAAGGTATTGGGAGACTCCTCATCCTCCGTCTCCCAGGCGGACTCGTCCGAGGAGGAGTCAGGGTCCGACCCCGCGGGGCCCCGAGGCACCCGCCCTGACGCCGGGGGCACCGGCGTCGACACCCTCGGTCCCGAATGGGAGGTCGAGGGAGACCTCGACCGAGGACGACTTTGAGCCGCGAGGGTCTCGGGTATCGGCTCGGTCTCCGGTTTTGACTTCGAAGTCGACGTCCCGGTGGTCGGGGCAGATGCACTAGACAGGCTGGCCATCAGTGCCCGCTGCTGCTCCATGAAGGCAGACAGTCTGCACTCCAAGGCTGTCATCCTGAGACTCAGCTCGGGAGACGCAGCAGCCACCGACTCGGGTGCCGGGCCCGACGTTGGCTCTCTGGGAGGAGAGTCCACGAGGACTACGGGGCTTACGTGTCCAGCAGACTCCGGCTCCACGCGAGGAACTTTGGCAGGCTTCTCTTGGTCCACGGGCCCGGGGTGACGGTCGGGGGTCTTAGACCTGGCCCTTGAGGGACCAGGGACCTCTTCCGACGCCACCCTTGTGAGCCACTTCTTCCTCTTACGTTCCCGGTCGGGGGACCCCCTGTCCGAGGAGCTTCGACGGCGCTCGGGATCGGAATCCCGAGATGTCGAGGCCTCAGATGAGGTCCGGGCCCAGCCGGAGGGAGAGTACGAGAAAAACCTTTCTTTTTGATGCTGTCGACTCTTTAGTGCCTTGGAAGACATCTTCCCACATGGCCCACACGACTTTGGGTCGTGGTCAGGGCCAAGGCACCGAAGGCAGCAGTCGTGTGTGTCGGTGAGAGACATAATTTTCTTACACTGATCACACTTTTTGAAACCACTGGAAGCCATCGGGGAAAAAATAGCCCCAGCGAGGTCAAAAGACCGGCCTTCCAGTGAAAAAGGAAAAAAGGGCGCGAACCGAAAAATGAAGAAAACGGGCTCGATACCGGTGTACCGAACCCAGCGGGAGGGGAACCGGCGTCGAACCGGAGAAAAAAATAGCAAAAATCGCTGAAAAAAAAATCACTTTTATCCGGGAGAACAGGACACACGTCCGATGGGCTTCTCGGAAAAAAAGAGACTGAGGTAAGATGGCACCTTTAGGCGGGAAGGGAACCGCGCATGCGTGCCAGCATTCCCAAAGGCTTTCATGGAAAGCTGGGGAAATGCTCCACTGGGGCTTCATCGGCGCCGATGACACCCATATGTGAGGACTGACTTCCTGCTTGGTCCTGGAGAAATGATTATTTATGTTTTATAAATTAAAATCCCATCTTTTTGCATCAGCATGGGAAAGACTTCGGTATGTTTTAATGGAGAGGTGTATTTATTTTATTGTTTAAGTCGCTTGATTATTATATCGCATGCAAGTTATTGTGTATGTTTTGTGGTAATCCACCTAGTAACAATGTGATGGGTGGGAAATAAATGAATGAAGTTACCTTGCACTGTCATCATATACTCCTGAGATACTCTTATCTGGTTGTGGACAGAGAGGCTGCACGTCCATTTCCTCTGGTGGTCGGATTTCTGCACTACGACCTTTGTCTTGACCTTGATCCCTGGTTCTCCACTGCTGCCTTTTCTACCTGGGAGAGCGTCTCCTGTGTCATTATACCAGGTCAGTTCCACATCCTCGATGTTTGACAAACATTGTTCTCCATTCTTACCACAAAGCACGGAGCATTTTAATGTTGTCTCTCTGCTTTCAACTGCAGGGCCATGAGGTGTAAGTTCAACTGAAAGAGAATATCAAAAGTGTTCAGAATTAAGAGATGGGGGAAGAGAGTCCCTGTATTTCACTCCTCATCTCCTACTACAGGCTGTGTCCTGTAGTGTCCTCTTGTGGTTGAGAGGACACGTTGCAACCCCATTTAGAAATCTTCCATGTGCAAGGCCTGGGCAAGACTCTCTCCCTCAAACAACTCAAGGATCAGGAACTGAAGCTGGGAATGGTATGTACATCTTCTGGATACAATTTTAAAATATGGCCCATTTCTTAATTGTTAGGAGCTGTAGTTCTGTTATTGTTCAATCACATTGAGGTCCCACTGTGACCAGCTTTCTATGGTAACCACCCTCCATTTATCTCTGATCCAGACTCACCTGTCAGAAGGATTAAGGACACCTCTCCTAAGTTATAGAATGTGTTAAGTTCCCCACATGTGTATATCCCGGCGTCCTTCTTCTGCAGATCCTGCAACCAGAGAGAGGCATTTGGGAACATCTCTATCCTTTTGCGGTCACGAGAGGAAACATTGTTGATAATGGTTCCATTTGGATACAGCACAGCCAGGACAGAAATATGATTTGACTCTCTTTCAAAAGTCCATTGGATCCCTTGTGATCTGGGGCCTGGCTTCCCATGGCAGGGCAAAAGGACAGACTGCCTCAAAGAGAGGTACACAGCATCACCAGCGCCTGGAACAGACAAGGAAATCCATAAATCCATAAGAACATAAGATATGCCATACTGGGTCAGACCAAGGTCCATCAAGCCCAGTATTCTGTTTCCAACAGTGGCCAATCTAGGTCATATGTACCTAGCAGTTTCCCCAAGAGACACAAGTTCCACAATGCTTGTACTGGGTCAAGCATTGATATCTTCGGTCACTTCTTAATAATGGTTTATGGACCTTTCCTCCAGGAACTTGTCCAAACCTTTTTTAAACCCAGCTACACTAACAGCCTTTACTACATCCTCCGGTAACAAATTCCAGAGTTTGATTACACGTTGAGTGAAAAAATATTTTATTTTATTAGTCTTAAATAGTTTACCCTGTAGCTTCATTGCATGTCCCCTAGTCTTTCTATATTCTGATAAGGTAAACAATCAATCTACGTTTACCCATTCCACTCCGTTCATTAATTTATAGACTTCTATCATATCTCCCCTCAGCCGTCTCTTTTCCAGGTTAAAGAGCCCTAACCTTTTTAGCCTTTCTTCATAGGAGTATCCTTCCATCCCCTTTACCATTTTGGTGGCTCTTCTCTGTACCTTTTCTAAAATCGCTATATCCTTTTTAAGATACGGCGACCAGAATTGCACACAATATTCAAGGTGTGGTCTCACCATGGAACGATATAGAGGCATTATAATATCTTTTGTTTTATTTTCCATTCCTTTCCTTATCATACCTAGCATTCTATTTGCTCTCTTGGCCGCCGCAGCACACTGGGCCGAGGGTTTTAACATGGTATCCACAATGACGCCTAAATCCTTTTCCTGGGTGGTGGTTCCTAATGTGGAACCTTGCATCGTGTAACCATAGTTTGGGTTGTTCTTCCCTAGGTGCATAACCTTGCACTTGTCCACATTAAATTTCATCTGCCATTTTGATGCCCAGTCTTCCAATTTATCAAGATCCTCTTGCAATTTTTCACAATCCTCTTGGGTTTTAACAACTTTAAATAGTTTTGTGTCATCTGCAAATTTGATAACCTCACTCGTTATTCCACTTTCCAGGTCATTTATGAATATGTCAAAAAGCAGCGGACCCAGCACAGATCCCTGGGGTACACCACTATTCACCTTTCTCCATTGGGAAAATTGTCCATTTAGCCCTACCCTCTGCTTTCTATCTTTTAACCAGTTTCTGATCCACAATAGTACACTGCCTCCTATCCCATGACTCTTTAGTTTTGCCAAAAGTCTCTGATGAGGGACCTTGTCAAAGGCTTTCTGAAAGTCCAGATACACAATATCAACCGACTCACCTTTGTCCACCTGTTTATTCACTCCTTCAAAAAAACATAACAGATTAGTAAGACAAGATCTTCCTTGTCTAAAGCCATGCTGGCTGTCTCCCATTAGGTTGTGACTATCTACATGCTGAGTAATTTTTTTCTTTATGAAGGTTTCTACCATTTTTCCCGGTACTGACGTCAGGCTCACCGGTCTGTAGTTTCCCGGATCACCCCTGGAACCCTTTTTAAAAATTGGTGTTACATTGGCGATCCTCCAATCTTTGGGTATTAGAGATGATTTTAATGATAGTTCACAGATTACTGATAGCAGTTCTGCAATCTCATATTTCAGTTCTTTCAACACCCTTGGATGTATACCATCCGGCCCAGGTGATTTGCTACTCTTCAGTTTATCTAATAGTTGTAAGACATCTTCCCGATGTATCGATATTTCCTTTAATTCTTTCGCACCTTTAAATACCACTTCAGTCATGGGTAACATCCCTACATCTTCCTCAGTAAAGACCGAAGCAAAGAATTCATTCAGTCTCTCCGCTATTGCCTTGTCGCCTCTTAGTGCTCCTTTAACCCCTTTATCATCTAATGGACCAACTGACTCTCTCACAGTTTTTTTGCTACGAATGTACTTGAAAAGGTCTTTATTTCGCGTTTTTGCTTCCGCAGCAAGCTTCTTCTCAAATTCTCTCTTTGCCTGCCTTATCAATGCCTTGCATTTGACTTGGCAGTGCTTGTGCTGTTTTCAGGCTCTTTTTTCCATTTCCTGAAAGATGCTTTTTTGGCAACAACAGCCTCTCTGACCTCACCTTTAAACCATGCTGGCAGTTTTTTGGACTTCCTTCCACTTTTCTTAAAGCGTGGAATACAGCTGGTCTGGGCTTCCAAGATAGTATTTTTCAACAACATCCAAGCTTGATGTACGTCTTTAACCTTCGCAACTGCTCCTTTTAGTTTTTTCTTAACTGTTTTCCTCATTTTATCATAGTCTCCCTTTCGAAAGTTAAAAGGTAGTACTGTGGATTTCCTTACTATCCCTCCTCCACTAATTAAATCAAATTTAAATACCAGGACATACAGGCAGCCAGGTGCCAGGAGTTAACCTGTAACAGATGCAGGGCTGGTCTTAGCAATTGCAGGGCCCAGTCTGGACCATTTTAGTGGGGACTCCTGGATATAAGATTAATATGCTGTTTTAAAACCAAAACAGAATCTATATTGACTAGCTTATATTTTGACATAAAAAGCATTAAAACAAAAACCATTCTTAAGAAATTTTTCTTGCTTTCTGTTCTGCAAAATCTTTCAAAATTCATTAGCGCTCTCAACCCTAGTACAGGGCACCTGTGGATGCGGGACCCCATCGGCTCAGATAGGTTCAATTGTCCTAGACAAATATGATTAATACAGTGTAGTATGTCATAAACCATTCCATTATCATTACTATAATAAAAGTGTTCAATTGTGGCCACCATATCTAAAAAAGAATATAGCAGAATTAGAAAAGGTAAAGAGAAAAGTGACCAACATGATAAAAAGGATGGAAGGATACCCTTAAGAGGAAAAGGCTTAAAAGGTTAGGGCTCTTCAGCTTGGAAAAGAAATGGCTGAGGGGAGACATGACAGAGGTCTGTAAAATAATGAGTGGAATGGAAGGAGTAAACACAGATCCTTCCAAAAGTAGAAAGACTAGGGGACATGCAATAAAGCTACAGTGTAGCACATTTAAGACTAATCAGGGGAAAATATTTTTCACTCAACGCATAATCAAACTCTGGAATTTGTTGCCGGGGGATGTAGTAAAAGCTGTTAGTGTAACTTGGTTTAAAAGCAGTTTGGACAAGTTCCTGGAGGAAAAGTCCATAAACCATTATTACAGTGGACTGGGGAAATCCACTGCTTATCCCTGGGATAAGCAGCATGGAATCAGTCAACCTTTTGGGAATTGACAGGTACTTGTGACCTGGATCAGCCACTGTTGGAAACAGGCTACTGGGCTTGATGGACATTTGGTTTGACCCAGTATGGCATATCTTATGGTGTTATGAAAGTAAAATTACTAAAGTTATGTTTATGATTTAGTCACAAACCAAAGTTGTCTGCATCTGTAGGCAGAGTTGTCGTCAAGTTATCCAGTTCCAGGAGTGAGATTTTAAGCCAGTTCTAGTTTTAAAGTTGCATTGCAATACAGGATGGTATTTGCAGTCCCTGATTTAATCCATTGAAATCAGTGCTGCAGGTCCAATACTGCATCAGCGTCTATCATAGCCACTGTTCCTTCAGCTGGTGGTAGGCCAAGACCAATGTTAGGGGGCAGCAAACAGAGAAACTGCCCTGGGCTTCCATACCACAAGGTGCTCCAAACCTGCCTCAAGCTGAAGGAGTGGGCTTTTGGGTCCCCTCTTCAGTTTCTTCTCTGGGATCCTGCATGTCTAACACCGGCCCTGCAGCAAACTCAGATACTACTAAGACTATGGCAACCATGCTCTGATGCCTATCAGAATTTGGCATTGGAGATAATTTCCCATGTTGCCAGACTTAGAAGCAACATAAAATGATGCCTCAAAGACAAAATGGAGGCAGTATTAAGAGTTTACAAAGAAATTTGCCAAGGTAACTAAGCAGTTACCCGGGTAAATTCTCTGGGCTGGAAATTGCCCTTTGCTCAAAGGTTAAAAATATTCACACAACGTTTTGGTGCAGGGAAGAGATGGAGGAGGGAAGAGATTCGTGGGGGGGGGGGGGGGGGGTGTGTGTGGATAAAATACAATCCTTACTGTACGCTGTTATGGTTACTTTGCCCAGATTGTATCTTTAGATTCTTGAGGGCTTTTATTCTCTGGCTGATGCACATGAAGCGTAGTTACTCACCTGTAACAGGTGATCTTCGGGAAAAACACAAATTTAGTCTTCACATATGGGTGATGTAGGTAACGATGGAGTCCACATGGGAACGCTCCCCAGCATCCAATAGGAAAGCCTTTGTGAGCATCCCACTGCGCCTGTGTTTCTGCTTCCCAACTCTCCCACCTCAGTTGAGTTTGTAGCTGAGAGAAAGAGAGAGAGAAAAAGAAAACCTACAACGCCTAGAGGAGGAGGGTGGGTTGTGAAGATTAAATTCCTGCTGTTCCTGGAGATCACCTGTTACAGGTGAGTAACTACGCTATCTCCAGGAACAAGCAAGAATATAGTCTTCACATATAGGACTCCCTAGCTCCCAGAGAAAATGACCTCAGAACTGGATGGTTTGCCTCAGAGAAGGCTTCGAGAGGTCATGAATCCTCCATGGATGTCTGGTATCGATAAGTTCCAGGATGGAGGGTAGGAGTTGCTATTAAGTCTGAAAGAGATGCTGGAGAACAGCTTGACCAAACATGGCTTGGCAACAGCCTCCTAAACAATAGAAGAAGCCACAGGCTCCTAAAGCTCAACCAGCTGTGCAGACCCAATCTGCACCTGATTTTTTACTTTTTCCTAGAGAACATAGCCACCCTGCCTCTGGAGAACCCCCCACTCCCTCCACATAGCAGGCAGACTTTGTCATTTTGCCCACAGGTGGCATCTCAGCACCTCAGAGCAGTGGACATTAACTATAGTGAGAGAAGGGTATAGATTTCATTTTCAAAGTCTGCCCTGTCTACTCTAGTGGGGGAATATCAATCTCAACTCTCCCCTCACTGCTTTCCTGCTACAGGAGGTGACTTATCTTCTATTACAGGGTTCTATAGAAGAAGTTCCCTCATTCTAGCAAGGGACAGGTTTCTATTCTCTGTACTTTCTCATACCAAAGACAAGCAGAGAGTACAGACCCATCCTAGACCTCAGGAACCTATAACAAGTTCGTAGTCCACGAGAAGTTCAAGATGGTCTCATTAGGAACCCTCTTACCCCATCTCCAGAGTCAGGATTTTCTCTGTTCTCTAGATCTAAAAGAAGCATATACACATATCCTCATTCATCCAGAACACAGTAAGTATCTATGCTTCATCTTTCAGGGGAAATCATTACCAATATACGGTCCTGCCTTTGGACTCGCCTCTGCCCAAAGATTCTTTACAAAGTGCATGGCGGTCGTGGCCACATATCTAAGAACTCTGGGGATATTTGTCTTCCCTTACTTAGACAACTGGGTCATAAAGGTAAGCACCTGTCAGAAAGTTCAGGAATCCCTTCTTTGTACAATGCAAGTACTACAGCATTTGGGATATGTAATAAACCTTCCAAAATCCCATCTCACGCCTACTCAAGCACTGGAGTTCATAGGAGCCCTCCTAGATACTCAGCAGTCAAGGGCATTCCTACCCCAACCCCGCTGTTCCCATATCCTTCAGTTGGCATCTCAGGCCGGTCTCAAAGATCACCTGACGGTCCGAGAGATGCTACAGCTTCTAGGTCATATGGCTTCAACAGCATACATAGTTCCATATGCCCATCTGCATATGCACACAGCTCAATAGACTCTTGCTTCCCAGTGGAAGCAGGCCTCAGGACATCTCAAGGACAGGATCCAAGTCACTGCCCCTCTAGCTGCATCCCTCCAAAGGTGGTGTGCCCCAGAAAACCTCCTCGTAGGATCACCTTTTAGATGCTTCCACATCAAAGTACCCTGACGAAGGATGACTCCAAATTGGGATGGGGAGCTCACTTAGGTGATCTCTCCACTCAGGGCCTCTTGACAGCACAGGAGTCAAAACTCCAGATAAATCTACTGGAGCTTCGTGCTATCTTCAACACACTAAGGGTGTTTTTGGATCATCTACGATTCCAGAGGGTTCTGGTCCAGATGGACAATCAAGTTGCCATGTTCTATGCGAACAAGCAGGGAGGAGCATGTTCTTGGCCCCTCTGCAAGGCGGCTCTTAGAAACATAGAAATATGACGACAGAAAAAGACCACATGGCCTATCTAGTCTGTCCTTCCAGTCTCCCTCAATCTACACTGAGCCCTTTACAACTGGCTATGAATGCTGCAGCAAGGGTCCTCCACGGAGCCTCCAGAAGTGACCACGTGACTCCTATTCTCAAGCAGCTTCACTGGCTCCCTATTCACAGAAGGCTTATCTTTAAAACCTTAATCCTCTCATTCAAGGCCATCAACGGCCTTTCATCTTCCTCACTCACAGAACTCATTCACACAGTGCCCCCCAACAGATCCAGAAGAGCAACAGCTGTAAACCTGCTAATAACCCCGAAGGCATTGACAAAATGCAACATTACAACGGCAAACAGGGCCTTCAGTCTCTACGTCCCCAAATGCTGGAATGCTCTACCATCCGACATTCGGGCCATTGTAGACCTAACTCAGTTCAGGAAGGCATTCAAATATCACCTGTTCCTCCAATACTACCCAGTCAGCAACGAAATCTAGGTAACCCCACCTAAGGAAGTAACCATTGTTAATTCTGAGACAGTGCCAGCACCCCGCCTGCAATCTATGCGCATATTTTCATTATGTTATTGTTGCTTCAATCTTGATCTTTGTAATTATTTCATGTACATAGTTCACCCCTGTTATCCAAGTTTGCACTCCTGTTCTATGTAAAACCAAACAGCTTGTTGTTATGGTCATTTTGTTATAATGTAAACCGCGCTGATATCGAATAGTGCGGTATATAAGAAATTGTAATAAATTCAGATACTCTCCTCATCTCTACCACCTCCACTGGGAGACTATTCCACGGATCCACCACTCTTCCCGTAAAGAAATATTTCCACATATCACTCCTGAATCTATCCCCTTCACCCTCATCCCATGTCCCCTCATAGCAGAACTTGCCATTGCTCATCACATACACCTCCAGGCGGTCTATCTACCAGGAGAGCAGAATGTCTTGGCAGACAGGTTGAGTCAGATCCTCCTTCCCCATGAATGGTCTCTCCATCTGGAGACTTCATTTTTCAGACCTTGGGAACTCCAGAGATAGACCTCTTTGCCACACCGCAGAATGCCAAGCTTCCACTCTTCTGCACCAGAACTCCTGTATCCAGCATACAACAAGTGGATGCTTTCCACTTCCATTGGGGTCGGCGTCTCCTGTATGCCTTTCCTCCCATTCCCCTGATCCTCAAAATGCTTTTCAAGCTTCAAGCAGACAGGGGCTACATGATTCTCATAGCCCTGTGTTGGCAACATCAACCATTGTTTCCTCTCCTGCTATGTCTGTCTCAGACCCGTCTTCTGAATCCTGGTTCAGCTCCAGATCTCCCAGGTAGAGGTGACTCTGCTCCATCCCAACCCACAGTCTCTCCATTTCACGGCTTGGCTGCTGCTGAAAGCATAGCTTTGCAAGGTTTTTATCTTACTCAGGAGGTAAAGGGGATCCTTTAAGCTTCCAGGAAACCATCCACCAGAAGTTCTTACACCTTCAAGTGGTGTAGGTTCTCTATCTGGTGTTCTCAGAAGGATCTCAATCCTTTCCAGCTTCTGTGGAAGCTCTCCTCCAGTATCCCTTCATCTATCTTCTTTTGGTCTCAAGACCAACTTGGTGAGAGAGTTCACCTCAGTGCCATTGCTATCTCTCACCATCCCTTGGATGGGCAGCCCATCTCCTCACAACTGCTTGCAGCGCGCTTCATGAGAGGTCTTTTATTGATCAAGCCTCCCATCAGGCAACCACCGGTGGCATGGGATCTCAATGTGTTGTGCTAGGGCAGCTTCTCAAGCTGCCTTTTGAACCTTTGGCCACGACCTCACTTAAATTTCTGACATGGAAGGTTATCTTCCTTATTGCCCTCACTTCAACTAGATACATTAGTGAACTTCAAGCTTTAGTGGCGGATCCGTCCTATATCTGGTTCTACCATGACAAGGTTGTCCTTAGGACTCACCCCCATTTTATGCCAAAGGCTCCTAAAGTTCAACCAGCTGTGCAGACCCAATCTGCACCTGATTTTTGAATTTTTCCTAGAGAACACAGCCACCCTGCCTCTGGAGAACCCCCCACTCCCTCCACGTAGCAGGCTGACTTTGTCATTTTGCCCACAGGTGGCATCTCATCTCCTCAGAGCAGTGGACATTAACTACAGTGAGAGAAGGGTATAGATTTCATTTACAAAGCTTGCCCTGTCCACTCTAGTGGAGGAATATCAATCTCAACCCTCCCCTCACTGCTTTCCTGCTACAGGAGGTGACTTCTCTTCTATAACAGGGTTCCATAGAAGAAGTTCCCTCATTCCAGCAAGGGACAGGTTTCTATTCTCTGTACTTTCTCATACCAAAGAAAAGCAGACAGTACAGACCCCTGTTGATAAAGAACAGCAGGGATGTACAAGGGTACGGTACAATTTTTCTTCTTACCAAAGAAAGCTTTCTTTGCAGCTGCTTTCTTCCTATCAGGGTTGACTGTAGTCTTAAACAGCCTATTGAGAGTGGTATTCTCAGATTCTAATTGAGAAGCTTTATCCTGCCAGTCTTTGCAAAACAGGTTTTCACCTGTGCAAGGATTATTACCCAGTTTATCTTGAACCCATTGTTCAAGAACCGACACTTGAAGACAAGCAAGTCTGTGTGCACCGATGCAGATTGAAGTGGCTCTGCTAGTGCACTCAGAACAATCAAAGGTTGCCCTATTGACAAACTTTGAAACATTCTGGGCATGTCTGACCAGAGAAAAATAGTCAGCCCTCTTGTTAACAGGGAAAAGAGGGGCCATTGATTCAAGATCTCTGGTAACCTCCTTGAGGAACATACCCATGTAGAGCATGTATGAACTTATTCTGGCTGAAAGCATGGAAGCTTGAAAACACCTTTGTCCAAAAGCATTGAAAGTTCTCGATTCTCTACCCAGAGGATTAGAAGAATGTGTCTTAGAACTCTTGATTCAAAGCATCGCTGATTCCACTACCATTGAATGATGTGGAAGCTGTCTCTTTTGAAAACCGGGACAACTCGGTACTCCATATATGGTATCAAATCATTGAGTATGGGGAGAAATAGTAAGGGGCATTTCCCACATCTGGAGCATGAGATCATAGAGAATGCAGTGAATCGGGAGTGTGGCGCCTCCTTAAGAGCTGTAAGGTACTGGAGGATCTCCAATTCCTCTGCTTTGGCTCCGTCTCAGATGTCAGTGCAATGGAAAGGCCCTTGGCTAGGTCCCGAATAAATTCTTGAAAAGACATATCCTCGGGAGGGAACATACACTGCTCTGGTGAAGGAGAAGGATCTTCCGTAAAATTTTGTAGTCTTCAGGTATCGATTGATTTGTGATCAGAAGAATCCAAATCTGAAGACTCGAAGTATCGGCGTGAACAATGTCCTTACTCTGCCAAGGCCTAGTACAAGCAATGTCAGTATCAGAACGGGAAGCTTGCCTAACCTATACTGTGATACTGGGAATGAACTCGAGGATAGGCATGGGCGGCAGTGCAGCAAGTGACATATAACTCGATGCGGTCTGCATCGGAACCATGGATGGTGCCAGTGTCGGTGGTACCGCTGGTAAGGATTTCACCGGAACCGAAGCTGCTAGTAGATCTGCTCTATGGTGAGGATGTGCTGATCCACAGAGCCTGCCGATGCTTGGGTATCGGTGCAGGAAATATGTACTACCATCCCAGAGCATGGCATCAGGAGCTCTCTGGAGACGGAGGCCTAGGGAGCATCCTGGAACCCCTTCATCGCTTTGGAGGAAAGGTCCTCCTGACGGGGTTGTTTGGCCGTCCGATCCACCTCTTGGGCAACGCTTGAGGCATCTCAATGCTTAGAAAGAGATCTACCCTTGGGGGGGAGGGGGGGTGGCCTGTCTTCGAAGAAGACTTGTTTCAATGCCTGAGATCCATACCCTTGATTTTGAATACAAAAGAAATGTATCTAAGGCAAAGAGCGAACCTAACTTTGCGGCTTGATTCTGTAGGCCTCTCTTTGTCATTTTCTTACACATTCTGATGGCTGGTGATCGGGCCCAAGGCATTTAAGACACCAGTCATGGGTATCGGTAGCAGAGATGGTACTGCCATACTCATTTCTTAAAACCACTAGCTAGTTTGTCCTTAGTGTCTGTGGACAAAATGGAAAGCTTAAGCCCTAAAATGGCGTTGATGCGCCTGAAGAAAAGTTCTAAAAGGTTTTGTTTTTTTTAAAGAAAGAAAGAGCCAAGAGGTCAGTTCTGGCATCGACGGGAAGGCAGACGCAAACACAAAAATTAAAGAATTAAAGAATTTTCTGCGGTGACAGGATTTGCTTCCTGCTGGCTCCATGGAAAACGAAGAACTGAGGTGGGAGAGTTGGGAAGGCAGCAACGCAAGCACAGTGGGATACTCCCAAAGACTTTCCTATTGGATGTTGGGGAGTGTTCCCGCGCAGGCTCCGTTGTTACTGACATCATCCATATGTGAAGACTACATTCCTGCTTGTTCCTGGAGATGTGTTTTATCCCACACCCATACTTCTCCCTTGAATTTCTGCACTTGAAATGCAGGACCCTAGTATTTTTGTTACATTGATTTTTAAGTGTCAAACAGTTGGTCACTTCGACCTTTCTCATATTGCCTCTCATTCTGTCTATTCTCTAAACGGTGTCCACTCTGCTGCAGGCTTGGTGCCATCTACAAAGTAAAAATACTTTTTCCTGCTCTTCCTTCCACAACATTGCATATGACAGATTTGAAGAGGCGCTCCTCAGTGTGTTAATTCAGCTTCTCGGCTTCAGGATAATGAGAAAGTACTATAGTGGGTTATTACCTTTGATGGTAAGTGTGTATTCCTGCAAAACTTGTACTTTGTTGTTGACAGAGCAATCACATGTCCAGTGTCTGTTATGATCAGAGTGCATCACTGTGATATCCAGAGTGGTGGAAAAAGAATGTTGAGCATTGATTAAATATCTCTTCGCTTGATTCCGGATGCTTTTCCCAGAGTCATCTCTCCAGGTTAAGCTGGGAGTCTCAGGGCATTGTTCTTCATTCTCATCACACACCAGAAGGCATTTCAGCTTCACATTCTTACCTTCCTTTACTGGAAATGCAGGAAAAGGCTCAACTACAGACAGGAGAGAAAGATGGATAAATTAGACCTTACCTGCTAATTTGTTTTCCTTGAGTCCCTCCAGTCCAGTCCAGATGTGTGGGTTATCTTCCATTGTCAGCAGATGGAGACTGAGCATATCAGGTTTTTAGTGATGTCATGCCATAAGAATCCAATACAAATCTCCTCAAAGTAGTATTTATATTGACAAAGCAGACACTGAGAAGAGCAAAGTTAGAATAACAACACGTTTAGCATACAGAGCATAGATAATATCTGAACTGTCAAAGAATTGTAATCCAAGAGATAATATGGAGAAGAAAAACTTTCCTTTGCAGAAAACATTTGCATGAGAAAAACAAGACTTTGAACGCAAGACCGCTAAAGAACCTGGAATAAAAACACACGAAATAGCCAGCTCAAAGGGCTTTTTTAAGATTCCAGGCTTGCATGAAAAACACTGAGAATGGGAGTCCAATCCATACATGTGGGATGTACCAATACAGTAATTACACCCGGGCGAGACCTGCGAGCTCAGTCTGAAACACAAAAGCTCCAAAATTAGCATCTCTTCTAGCTTGCACATCCAGCCATTAGCGACACCCAAAGGTGTGCAAAGAAGACCAGGCAGCTGCCCAACAGATATCAAGTGGCAGCACCAAAGCACACTCCGCCCAGGAAGTCACCTGAGCCTTAGAAGAATGAGCTTGTAGTCCTTCTGGAAGAGGTTTATGCTTCAACAAATAAGCAGAGGATATCACCTCCTTCAGCCAATGAGCCACCAAAGCTTTAGAAGCCACTTCTCCTTTATGCAATCCACCAAAAAGGACAAAAAGATGATCCGATTTCCGAAAAGACTTTGTCCATTTTAGATACTGCCGAAGGACCCAATGCACATCCAACAGATATAGGAGTTTGTCCTCTGCACTGTTCCCCTGACAATGAAAAGACAGGGAGAGAGACCTGCTGATTAAGATGGAATTCCAAAACAACCTTTGGCAGAAATGAAGGAATTGGTGTCAAGACTACTTTTTCCTTGGAAAGCACTAAAAAGGTCTCCCTACAGGACAAAGCTTGCAGTTCAGAGATCTTCCAAGCTGAATGGATGGCTACTAGAAAAACTGCGTTAAAGTGAGATCTTTAATAGTAACAGCCAAAAGTGGTTTGAAAGCAGGACCGGTAGGCGCCGACAACACCAAATTCAGATCCCAAGTGTGGGCTTGGTTTCCCCACAAAAGTTCCCCAAATATTACCAATTACCAATAAATAGCTCAGACAAAAGTTGCTTAGCTACAAAAGCTCTTTATTTGGTGTAACAAAGCAAAACAGTTGCAAATGCAGATAGCAAGTGTCTGTCTGAGAAGTGGCAGGCAACCTTCTCTCTGCACCGGAGTTAGAGAGGAAGTTGCCCCGACCCTCTATAGTTGCCGTTTTATATACCCTCTGTAGCAAATACAGCGTAGTTACTCACCTGTAACAGGTGTTCTCCAGGAGCAGCAGGAATCAGTCCTCACTTATGGGTGACGTCGGCGCCGACGGAGCCCTCGCGGAGCAATTTTCCCCAGCTTTCAAAGAAAGCCTTTGGGAATTGCAGCGCGCATGCGCGGTCGTCTTCCCGCCCGAGGGTGCCATCTTAGCCAGTCAGATGACATAGCTAAAAAAGACAGCATAAAAATTTGCAAAAAGAACATAAGCAGACGATTGCAACTCCAAGGGGAGGAGGGAGGGTAGTGAGGACTGATTCCTGCTGCTCCTGGAGAACACCTGTTACAGGTGAGTAACTACGCTTTCTCCAGGACCAAGCAGGAAGTCAGTCCTCACTTATGGGACTCCCAAGCTCAAGGCTACCGGAGACCCTAAGCACAAAAATGAGCTCCCTCTAGCTCAGCAGCACAGAAGGATAGAATCTTCGCTGAATTATCACCCACCGGTAGCCCACATCCGGGATGGAGGGTAGGAGTTGCTCAGACCTCAAAGAGATTACGGAGGACTGCCTGTCCGAAAGCACTGTCCCTACGGGACTCCCTCTCGAGACAGTAATGGACGGCAAAAGTCTGGCTCGAAGACCAAGTAGCGGCCCGGCAGATGTCTGCCAGCGGAACAGAGCGGAGGTAAGCCACTGACGTAGCCTTTGCCCGAACGCAATGAGCCGTGACTCGACTTTCTAAGGAGAGTCCGGCTGCCCCATAAGCCCAAGAGATACAGTCCGCAACCCAGATGGACAGAGTACGCTTGGAGACCGGGAGCCCCAATTTATTGGGGTCAAAAGACACAAAAAGCTGAGCAGCTTTACGGTGCTCCCGCGTACGGTCAAGGTAGAAGTTCAATGCCCTTCTACAGTCCAGGGTATGGAGGACCGTTTCAGCTCGGCTGGAGTGTGGTCTGGGAAAGAAGGTTGGAAGTACCACCTCCTGATTGATGTGAAAAGGGGAGACCACTTTTGGAAGAAATTTTGGGTGAGTCCGTAGGACTACCCTATTCTTGTAGAACCTAGTGTAAGGGGGATCAGACACGAGGGCCTGCAATTCACTTACGCGTCTAGCGGAAGTGAGGGCTATCAAGAACAGTGTTTTCCAAGACAGAAAACGGAGAGAACAGGTAGCCATAGGTTCAAAAGGCGGACAGGTGATCCGCTGCAAAACCACATTCAGGTCCCAGTCAGGCGCTGGCGGGCGCAGAGGTGGTTTAAGTAGAAGGAGACCTCGGAGAAACCTCGCTACGAGAGGGTCGCTTGAGAGAGGTCTACCGTCCACCGGCACATGATGTGCCGAAAGAGCACTGAGGTGAACTTTGACGGAGTTGGACTTAAGTCCCAGATTAGAGAGGTGTAGCAAGTACTGCAAGATCACCGACACCGGGCAGGAGAAGGGATCCTGAGACTGTTGGGTACACCAGACTGCAAAGCGACGCCATTTAAGGGTGTAGCAGTTGCGGGTAGAAGGCCGTCGCGAAGCCAAGACGACCTCCTCCACCTCCGCCGGCAGGAGAAGGGGAGCAAGGACTACCCTCTCAGCAGCCAGGCCATGAGGTTGAGAGACCTGAGGTTGGGGTGCAGTAGGGACCCCTGATCCTGAGTGAGGAGATCCGGTTGTACCCCCAGAGGGATTGGATCCGCCACCGCCAGTTGCAGTAGGAGCGGAAACCACGGCTGCCTGGGCCAGCGAGGGGCCACCAGGATCATGAAGGCTTTGTCTCGGAGAACCTTGAAAAGAGTCCGAGAGACTAGCGGGATGGGAGGGAAAGCGTACAGAAGGCTCCCCGACCATGAGATCAGAAAAGCGTCCGCCGCAACCCGAAGGGGGTGTGGCTGACGAGAGCAGAAGCGAGGAAGCTGCCGGTTGTGAGGACTGGCAAAGAGATCCACCGTGGGGAGGCCCCACTTGAGGAAGAGCTTCTGAACTACCAAGGGATCCAGACGCCACTCGTGCGGCTGGAGGACCCTGCTGAGTTTGTCCGCAAGGCAATTTTCTTGGCCCGGGAGATAAACTGCCTTGAGGAGAATGCCGTGACTGACGGCCCAAGAGCAGAGCTTCTGTGCCTCCCGGCAGAGGAGGAAGGAGCCCGTGCCCCCCTGCTTGTTCACGTAGAACATGGCAACTTGATTGTCCGTCTGGACAAGGACGGACTGGTGGGAAGTCAGGTGGGAGAAGGCCTTAAGAGCTAGGCGGATCGCCCTGAGCTCCAGGAAGTTGATCTGCTGAGCAGACTCCCACGTGGTCCAGAGGCCCTGAGTACGTGCCTCTTGGCAATGTGCTCCCCAGCCCAGGAGGGATGCATCGGTGGTCAGCACCCGGGTCGGCTGAGGTGACTGGAAAGGCATTCCGAATATGAGGTTCGGCTGCCGGAGCCACCACCGGAGAGACGAGATCAGCGGCTCGGAGACGCGCACTAGGTCTGCTAGGCCGCCTGTGGCTTGACGCCACTGCTGGCGGAGACACCATTGAGCAGACCGCATATTCAGGCGGGCATTGGGGGTCACATGGACGGTGGAAGCCATATGGCCGAGTAGTCTCAGGAAGCGCCTGGCGGAGACCAGGGGCTGGCTGCGAAAGCGGTCGGCTAGGTCCATGAGCCGTTGAGCCCTGTCGAGCGGTAGGTATGCTCGCGCCTGAGGAGTGTGCAGCCTTGCGCCGATGAACT
Organism: Ichthyophis bannanicus; assembly: GCA_033557465.1. Classification (NCBI taxonomy): domain Eukaryota; kingdom Metazoa; phylum Chordata; class Amphibia; order Gymnophiona; family Ichthyophiidae; genus Ichthyophis; species Ichthyophis bannanicus. The sequence goes on along the minus strand of CM066051.1, from coordinate 77,901,292 downwards.
CGAGATCCTGTGAGGGGAGCAAAGTGGACTTTGCGAAGTTTATAACAAAGCCCAAGTGCTGCAGAAGAGTCACCGTGCGGCGCGTGGCGCTGGTGACCTCCCGAGTGGACGCTGCTCTGATGAGCCAGTCGTCGAGGTACGGAAAGACATAGAGGCCGTGAAGCCGGAGATGGGCCGCCACGACCGCGAGACATTTTGTGAAGACTCGCGGTGCGGAGGACAGGCCAAAGGGCAGTACTCTGTACTGGTAATGATTTCCTGCCACCACAAACCTTAGGTATTGGCGGTGGCTTGGGTGGATGAGGATGTGCGTGTAGGCATCCTTTAGATCCAAGGAGCATAGCCAATCTCCCTGCTGGAGGTAGGGCAGAAGGATTCCAAGGGTAAGCATTTTGAACTTCTCCCGCACAAGGAACTTGTTGAGGTTGCGCAAGTCCAGGATGGGTCTGAGGCCCCCTGTTCTCTTTGGTATCAGAAAATACCTGGAATAAAAGCCTTGACCTCTCAGGTGGTGTGGCACCGGTTCCACCGCCTGATCCTGCAGAAGACCTGCTAACTCCTGAAGGAGTAATTCCCTGTGCAGAGGGGGTCGCGGAGGTTCTCCCGGAAAATAGGAGGGAGGGACCTGGTGGAAGTGGAGAAGATAGCCTTCTCGCACGACTTGAAGCACCCAGGCATCTGCGGTGATGCTGGACCACCTGTGGGCGAAGTGAACCAGCCGGCCTCCGGTGCTGGGAGGAACCAGCGGGGGGGGGAGGCTATGCTTTGCGAGTCAAAAACCCCCACCCTGCTGAGCAGGGGCTGGTGGTGCAGGCTTGGGGGCTTGCTGCCTACGGGACCCGTTACCCCGTCCCTTGGCCTGCTGGCCCTGTTGGGGAGCTGCAGGGGCCTGATAATGGGGGTATTGTTTGTAGGCAGCCGCCTTCCTCGGGTAAAAGGACTTTTTCCCCGAGCCCTTCTTTTTCTGGGAAGGGGCGGAGGTCTTCCTAGAAAGCCTGGTCCTGGTGAGAGTCTCAGTCTCAATTTGTGCAGCCTTTTCCGCCATGGGCTTGCCAAAGAGGTTCTCGCCTCGGCAGGGGACATCGACCAACTTGTCCTGCACCCAGGGCTCAAGGTCTGACGACTGAAGCCAAGCCTGTCGGCGGGCACCGATGCCGGCTGCGGCCACTCGAGCCGACGCTTCAAAGCCATCATAGGCTGCCCGGGACATGAACTTTGAGCATTCCCGAATGCCAGTGGACAAGGCCAGGAACCTCCGCAAGGGTTCCTCGGACAGACCAGCGGAGAATCCGGCTAGCTCTTTAGCCAGATCCCGGAGATACATGCCCATGTACAGCTGGTAAGTCTGGACACGACATGCGAGCATAGAGCCCTGGAAACACTTCTTACCAAGGCCATCCAGGTTACGGGCCTCCCTGCCAGGGGGCACCGAGGAGTGCATCTTCTGGCTCTTAAGACGATGCATGGCCGATTCCACTACCATGGAATGGTGTGGTAGCTGTGCCTTTTGGAAGCCAGGGCTCTTGCGGACCCGATAGATAGAATCGACCCGCTTGCTCAGGACCGGCGAGGAGGCCGGACTCTCCCACATGCGGAAGAGTAGTCGTTCCAGCATAGGAGGAACCGGTACAGTAAAGTGTTCCCTCGCGGGAGAGTCATACTGGAGGGCGTCGAGCTCTTCGGCTCCTCCTCGGGATCCGCAGGGAAGGCCAAAGCCTTGGCCATATCCCTAATGAAGTCCGAGAACCGGGCATCCTCCGGGGGGGACTGCTTCCGAGGTTCGGACTCAGGTGAGTCCGAGGGGACACACCGAGTCCGAAAAGAATCAGGTGACTCTTCCTCTTCAGACTCCCAGACCGACTCCGACGAGGAATCGGTGGGGTCGGCCCGGGCAGGGCGCGGCGCCTGCCGCCCCGACGCCGAGGGAGTCGGCGTCGGCGACCTCGGTCCCGAACGGGAGGCCGAGGGTGACCTCGACCGAGGATCGACTCGAGTTCTCATCGACTCGAGGATCGGCTCGGTCTCCGGGGTCGACTTGGACGTCGACGTCCCGGCGGTCGGGGCAGCGGCGCCAGCGAGGCCAGCGAGCAGTGCCCGCTGCTGGTCCATGAAGGCAGACAGTCTGCTCTCCAAGGCCGTCAACCTGAGTCCGAGCTCAGGTGACCCAGCAGCCCCCGACTCGGGCCCCGACGGCGTCGGGCCCGACGTCGGCTGTCGCGGAGGTGAGTCCAGAAGGACCACAGGACTTACCCGAGCAGGCATCTCCGACTCCAGGCAAGGTCGCTTCGGGAGGTGTTCCTTCTCCAAGGACTCGGGGCGGCTATCGGGGCTATGCGACCTGGCCCTCGCGGAACCAGGAGCGTCCACCGACGCCGCCCTCGCGGGTTTCACCGTCCGACGATGGTCCCCGGAGGGAGAACCCCGGTCGGAGGAACTCCGGCGACGGTCCGAGCTGGAGCCTTTTGACGCGGAGGCCTCCGACGAGGTCCGGGTACGGCTGGGGTCAGCGAAGATTCGATCACGCTGATGCCGCCGACTTCTCAACGCTTTTGAGGACATTTTCCTCATGATCCGGGCCCAGGCAGCGGAGGCAAAAGTCGTGTGTGTCAGTGAGTGACATATTTCGGTCACACTGACCACACCGCTTAAAGCCACTGGCAGCCATCGGGGGAAAAAGGGCCCCTGCGAGGTCAAAGGACCGGGCTGCCAGGGAAAATCGAAAACGAAAGCTGACAAAGTCAGAAAAAACCGAAAAAAAGTGAGAGGACTCGTGACCGGCGTCGCGAGTCCGGGCGGGAAAAAGATCGGCGTCGAACCGAAGGAAAAAGGATAAAATAATGAAGAAAAATCGACTTTTTCGCGGGGACAAGACGGGGACGTCTGTAGGGCTCCGCGGAAAAAAGAAGACTGGCTAAGATGGCACCCTCGGACGGGAAGACGACCGCGCATGCGCGCTGCAATTCCCAAAGGCTTTCTTTGAAAGCTGGGGAAAATTGCTCCGCGAGGGCTCCGTCGGCGCCGACGTCACCCATAAGTGAGGACTGACTTCCTGCTTGGTCCTGGAGAACCAGCAACTTCTGCACAAAGTCTTATTCCGTGTGCAAAACTTGCTATGCTGTCTGCAAAAGGTTGCAAAGCTGTCTGCGAAACTTAGAGCTGTCTGCAAAAGGTTGCAAAGCCGTCTGCAAAACTTAGAGTTGTCTGCAAAAGGTTGCAAAGGCTCTTTCCCTGGGATTCTCCCCTAGTTATCAGGTCGTTTGTAGCTCATGTTTCAAGGTCTGCTTACCTGTGCAGTGACCGCAACCCTCTGCTTCCTTTGTTCTGTACCTGATGTACCATCTTCTGGCACTATTTGTAATCTTCAGGGCCCAGAGTATTTCTTCTCACCAGTTTCCTTCTAGCATGGCCTATTTTCAGCCTGGGCCTATCCTTTGCACACTTCTGTCCAAAGTGTGGCTCCTTAGGCTTTATTATAGCAGGCCGCAAATATTCTCTCTTCTGTAGCCCACATGCGTTTTCTTCTGTGCCAACCATATGTAGCTGTATACAGTGTACAGTTCAAGCAGACAAGGGTGCAGTCACATAAAGCAAGAGGCTAACCTGAATCCCAGACCTAAACCAAATTATCCCCACACAAGAAGGAATGTGAGGCTGAAGTGGAGAACAGACTGGCTTGACTGCCCGTAGGAACCGCACTACGTCTGAGTGTGAGGTCAAAGATTGACCAAGCACCTGACCGCAGTAATATGCCAGGGCTGCCACATGTACTCGCAAATAATTCAGAACAAGACCTTTGTCAAAACTGGCCTGTAGAAAAGCCAGAACTGGTGGCATGGAAGCTTACAAGGCCTTATGCCGGCCTTCTATGCACCATATTTCAAAAATCTGCCACACACGAATGTATGATAACGAAGTGGACTGCTTCCTTTCATATAAAAGGATGGAAATCACTGCCACTGAATAACCTTTCTTTAACAACCAACCCCTTTCAAGATCCAAGCTCTAAGTGAAAATCGATCCAACTGTGGCATTAAAACGGGACCCTGAGAAAGAAGATCATTCTGTGCCGGCCACCATGGACCCGCTACCGTCAGCCAGGCGAGATCCGCATACCAAGGTCTCCGCAGCCAGTCGGGCGCCACCAGGATTACAAGCCCCCAATGAGCTTCTATCTACTGAAGCAGTCTCCCTATCAACGGCCATAGAGAAAATGCATAGAGGAGATCATCCTGCAGCCCGTTACATCTAGCCCTTCAGGCATCCTTTCCTTTTCGACAGCTGAAGAACTGACTCACTTTTTCATTTGTGGCTGCCGCCATCAGATCTACGATTGATGTGTCCCACCAATGAGTAATGTTCTGAAAAACACAGAGTTTGTTTATTTATTTATTTAAACAGATTTGTATGCCACCTTATCCTTCAATCAAGGAGGTCACGTCACATCACAATTGGAGGGTTACATTTAACATTAGAGTTCTTGAGAGTCCATTCGCCCGGATCCAACTGATGATTACTGAGGATGTCTGGCCTGCATGTTTTCTTTTTCTGCCATGTGCGTTGCCATCAATGCCTGAAGATAGGATTCCGCCCAGTGTAGAAGTGTGGCCACCTCCTCTGCTAATGGCAAATTCCCCGTGCCTCCATGGCGATTGTTGTACACCACCATGGTGGCATTGTCAGAGTACACTCTCACCTCCTTCCCCACTAGAAGGGGAGACAGAATTACAGTGCCAGAAATACCACCCACATCTCGAGGCAATTGATCGACCACCGCCTCTTCACCTGGGACCAAAAGCCCTGGGCTACCTGGGAAAAACAATGGGCTCCCCATCTGGAGAGACTGGCATCTGTGATCACTACTATCCCATTGGGTGACTCCAGCGGCATCCCTGCCAAGAGATTCGCAGACATCAGCCACCAAAGCAAACTCAGCCTCGTTTGCATCGGGCAAGGCAGCTGCTTTGAAAGAGTGTGGTACTGCAGAGACCAGCAGGATAGAAGAGTCTGCTGTAGTAGTCGCATGTGGGCTATGGCCCAGGGCACAAAATCCAAGGTCGCTGCCATGGATCCGAGAAGCTGAAGATGATGCCAGGTATCTCGTATCTGCAGGAACTGATGAACTTGCAAACGCACTTTGATTGCTTGCTCCACCGGGAGACCATTGAGCATGTTGAAACGAGCACTGAGATAAACCAAATCCTGAGTGGGAGCCAGTTTGCTTTTGGTAAAGTTGATCACCCACTTCAGTTCTTGGAGAAACTATATGACCTGCTGCGTTACCTTGCAACTTTCTTCTGCAGACTGTGTGGATCACCAATCATCCAGATACAAATTAACGAGAACTCATTCTTTACAAAAAGCTGCTACTACCACCATGACCTTTGTAAAGGTTTGTGGGGCTGTTGCCAAGCCAAATGGCATCGTTCAAAACTGGAAATGGCCTAGCAGTACCTGAGAAAAATGCTGATGATCCGGCTAGATGGGATTATGCAAATAGGCCTTTGTGGGGTTGAGAGCAGACAGAAAGACTCCCTTTTGCACCGCTACGATCACAGACCGCAGCATCTTCATATGAAAACAAGGCACTCAAAGGGCCCTGTTTACTGATTTAAGTCCAGAATTGGCCGAAAAGACCCCTCTTTCTTGGGAATCATGAAGTAAATAGAGTACTGACCTTGACCTAATTGGTCTGGAGGGACCTGAACCACTGCTTTCAATTGAATCAGCCTGCGAAGAGTATCTGCTTGACATTTTCCTGGAGCCTTGCAAGGGAAGAACGTGAAGGCCTCCGCTAGAGGACACATGAGCTCTGGAGTATAACCTTCTTGTATTACCTCTATAACCCACTGATCCGAAGTGATCTGGACCCGGCAAAAAGCCGACCTCCTACCAGCACCACTTCTGCCTGGACCCCCCCTCGTTTCATTGTGTCTTTTTTGGAGCCAACACTGCTCCCCAGATAACAACCTCTACCTACTCTCCTACTCCCTCAAAAGTAATGACCCTCTTCTGCTGCCCCTGCCTTCTCCCAAGTCCTGGTCATCCTTCTGCTTTGTCTCCCCTGTTGAACTCTCTAAAGTTCTCTCCTCCTCCCGTAAGACTACCTGCCCCTCCGATCCTATTCCCTCAGCCTGGCTCACGACCCCCCTCTTTGGCCCTGCTTCCTCTTATCCTCAGCATCTTCAATTTCAGTTTTTCGGCTCATTCCCACATCTCTGGATGCATGCTGTGATTTGACCCATCCTTAAGAAACCCTCACCGGACCCAGCCATCCCTGCTCATATGCGCCCCATCGCTACCCTGCCCTTTCTTTCTAAAATTCTTGAGAAACTCTTCTTTTCCCAGCTCTCCTCTCACCTTGAGGCTACCTTCGCCCTTCACCCCCATCAATCTGGCTTTCTTCGCCGTCACAGCATCGAGACTATTATTCTATCCCTTCTCAATGAACACCACTCCTCTCACGATCGTGGCAATATTTCGCTGGCTGTCTCTCTTGATCTCTTCTCTGCTTTTGATCTGGTCGACCATTGCATTCTTCTCTCTTGTCTTCACAGTTTTGGCATTACTGGCCCTGTTCTTCAATGGTTTCACTCTTTGCTCTCCTCCCAAACCTTCTCTGTCCTCACTGGTTCCTTCTCCTCCTCATCTGCCACTCCACTGTCCTGCGGCATCCCTCAGGGTTCTGTTCTTGCTCCTTTCCTTTTCAATGTCTTCCTGGCTCCTCTCTCCTTCATTATCCAACACCACAGAATCGCTGCCTATTACACCGATGACATTCTTCTCATGCATCACACTAGACCTTCTGCCCCTGACCTGGCCCCATTAAATCTCTGTCTCTCTTCTGTTTCTGTCTGAATGGCAACTAACTTTCTTCATATTAACCCCGCTAAGACTGCTGCCATATGGTTTTCCTTCTCCAGTTCTCCTCCCTCTTTGGCCCTCTCCCTCACGCAGACTCTCATTCCCCTAGTCTCCTCCCTAAATAATGTTTAAGTGTCACCCTTGATTCTTCTCTCTTTTCATGATCACTTATCCTCAGTCATCCAATGTTTGTTCTACTCTTCTTCAGATCCAATCCATTCATCTTTTTCTCTCACTCCCCTCCTTGACCATGCTCCTCCTCTCTTGTCATGACCCATATCGATTATATTGTAACATTGCCCTGGCTGGCCTCCTTCCGTACCAACTCCGTCATCTTCAACTCCTTCAGTACACTGCTGCTTGTATACCCTCCCATGCCTCCCTCTCAGATCATATTACCCTTTTACTTATTCACCTGCACTGGTTACCCATAAAATTCCATATACAATACAAGGTCCTCACTCTGGAACATCCCTGCCATCCACACTCATACCCCACATCCATCTTCACACCTCTCATTGTTCCCTCCGTCAGATTCATTCCAACCACCTTTCTCTTCCATCCCCTTCACTTGCACATCTAGAATCCACCCGATCCTCTGCCTTCTTTTTCCTGGGTCCCCTCCTATGGAATTCCCTCCCACCTGACCTCTGCCTCAAACTTTCCTTTCCCTGCTTTAAGGTAATGCTGAAAACTCATCTTTTCTCTCTAGCTCCTGCCCTCAGCTGTCCTGTCCCCCCACCCTCCAGATGAACTCTACAATACCTTCTCTGAGCACTTTTCTTTCCTATCCTCATAATGGCATTCCTTTTCTTTTCCTGTACCTTGCAGCATTTTTGTTTTTGTATTGTAAACTGCCCAGATGCCTCGGTGTTGAGCAGTATATCAAATATCACAATAGATATAAAGATAAAGGGATAGCGAGCACACTGATAAGAGGCAAAATGTACCCCCCCAAACCAGCGTAAATCTTTGATTTGTCCATGCTCCACCGTAGGTGGTTTAGAAGATTTAGGCTTATCTTCTGGCAGGCGAGCCCCTTTAGATTCACCCAAGTCCTCAACCAATTTGTACAACACCTCTCTGAAGAGCAGTTTCACCATAAAGGAAAGTTTACTGAGACGGGTTTTGGAAGAAATGTCCGCTGACCAATTGCATAACCACAGAAAACGCCAAGCAGCAGTAACTGAGGCCATGCCCTTAGAACAAGCTCTAATAAGATCATAAAAGGCATCTGCCAAATAGACCGATCCAGATTCCAACTTAGCCGCCTCCGAACCCACTTGGTGGGACTCTGTCCCAGACTCAGGCAAATTTTGGGACCATCTTAAACAGGCTCAAGCAACATAAGTTCCACAATTGGAAGCCTGCAGCGCCAACACATTAATTTCAAAGGCCTGCTTCAGCGAAATTCCAGCTTCCTATCCTGAACATCCTTCAGCGCTGCTCCACCCTCTACAGGAATGGTAGTCTTTTTGGTAACTGCCATAAACAGATCATTCATTCTAGGCAACTTAAGAAGATCTTTCTTCATCTGCAGACTAGGGTAAAGATGGGCCATGGCTCTACCTCCCTGGAATCTCCAATTCCACCTCTAATTTGCTTAATGGCTCTATTAACCAGAAAGGAAGTCTGAGACTTACAAATGCCCTGCAAGAGAGGATCTTCCAGCAGAATGTCCAAAACCAGTGCCTCTTGAGGAATGTTAAGTGTTGCTAAAGACTGAGCAAATAATGCCAACAATTCTTCTCACCTAAAAACTCTCATAATGTTAAGTTATCTCTCAAAAGACTCTCTCCCTCCTCCAGTCTACTGGCAAAACCTCGTCCCAGAGTCCTGAGGGACCTTCTAGGGGATCCTCAGAAGTCTCCGGGTAACACAAAAAATGGATCTTCCAGAACTTCCATCTTTAAACATCTTTTCTTGGATTGAGACTCAAAGAAATCCAACGCAGACACCAAAAGAGTCCTAAGCCCATCTTTCTTCTGTGAAGAACCTTAAGTTTTGCCAGCAAAATGCTCCAGCAAGCCCTGTTTCATGTAGTAGGCTTTGTGAAGCAAGAGCACAAAAACGGGAGAGAAAGGAGCTGAGGAGGAAGATACAGAAGCCCCTTCCCGCCGAGAAATAGCCATGGGAGCAAGTGAAAATGAATCCCCTCTGCTTGCTGCATTCTGTGAAGGAAGTTCTGAATCTGTTAAAATGGCCACGGTTCCTGCCAAAACAGACTCTCTCCAAGTTGGGCGGCAGCTCCCCCAACGTTGGAACAGCCTCTCCTGCTCCACTGTCCGACTCTCCATTTCACAGACCTGACAAAATCCTGACAAATAAAATAAGCCTCTCCGAGAACCGCAGGTTGTACATACTTGCTTATTTGTCAGCATTCTTAAGAAAAAAGCAAACCCCAATGCAGAAACCAAGTGGTGCGGCCGCACAGGGTGCAAGTATAGAAAGGGCACCAATATCATCACTAGGCATCCAGGAAGCTCTAAGAGAGTGAGAGTTAGTGCATGTTGCTGGAGGGGGAGGGGGCACCAGATTCATTAGTTGCACAGGGCACATTTCTCCTAGGACAAGCAGGATGAGTCAGCCACAAGTGGTGACATCATCCGACGGCGCCATGGACGGAAGTACTCTCAGTAGGTCAGAAGGCTTTCAGAGCTTGGGCTAGTAGCCACACCCCTAGGACTGCCCCTAGCCAGCCAGTCTTTGTCTTCTGCCTTGCCAGCAAAACGTTTTTCTCTCAGTCTCCATCTACGCAAGAAAGATTACATTTACAGAAATCAGAATAAATCAAGAAGAAGAAGATTACCTCGCCATGCCGAAACCGGGGTTTAAGAAATGCCCCAAGTGCTCCAGAAAAATGATCAATTCCGATGCTCATCAATGCTGCCTTCGCTGTCTTGGGTAAGGAGCATCCAGTTGAGAATTGCCCTCTCTGTGCCCGCATGTCCCCCAGGGCCAGAGTCTCGCTGCCACGCTCTAACAGAGTTCCTCTGTCCTCCTGAGCCTGCATCCAACTCTGCCGGTCCCTCCGAGCCTACAGCCAAGTCAGGCTTGTCCCCCAGATCTCCAACACTGTCAGCAGCTCTCCCACGGTCTCCAGAGGCGGCTCCTGCGGTTCCTTCTGATCCTACACCGGCCGGAGACGCGCCTGTTCAGGCCCCCATCTCCCGCCATGAAAGTCAGCCATTGCCGCCCACGTGTGTCATCTTACATGCGGCTTCGGGCTCCCCCTCCACTTCCAGGGTTCCGACTTCCGGTCAGCTGACATCAGAGTGACATCGACACAGGCACAGCCCTGTGCATTGGCACCGCACTTCCAGCGGCGCAGACAAGCATCGGAGCAGGAGCCGTGGGGCATACGGGCATCGGAGCCAAGGAAGGAAACAGACGTAATCACAGCACCAAACACCGACACAGGCAAAGCAGCTCGGGACCACGCAGCTCGTCACGCCACCGGAGGCACAGAAGGTAATGATCCAAAGAAGCAGCCCGACGCCACCACAAGCGGTCTCGCCAGCGCAGTAGTTTATCTAATGGCAGCAGCCACAGCCATTTCACCTACAGGAATGATCTACCTGCCTCTCCTTCTACCCTCAGTACGGATGGAGAACAATGTGTCAGCGCATCCCCACCGTCTGCACAACCTTGCCCCCCTCCACAAGTGGGGCCAACCGCGTCTTCGAACCCTCCGGAGACCCTTAAGCTACTTGTCAGCATGCTTCAGCAGTGGGCCTCCACTCTGTCTGCCCTCTCTTTGAATCAACTCGTCGAGCCTCCACCTTCCAAACCCACAGCACCAACCCCCCACTCCGAAGCCGGGACTGCAGCCCCCTCCGAAGCCGGGACTTCCGCCCCCCAGTCACCAGAACAGCCGGCTGGTGGAGAAGAAGGGGCAGATGAACAATCGCACTCAGGGGACGTACTCACCACTTCTGCCACGGAGCCCCCCTCCTCCCTCAGGAGGACTTGACCTATCCAAAGTTTCTACGCAAGGTCACTTCTGCGCTGTCCATCATTTCCGTCGACACCACAGATCAACGCTCTGAGGTACAGAGCGCCCTCAAATTCGTAGAGGCTCCTAAGTCCCTAACCTCCTTGCCTATTCTTCAACTTTTGTGGGACAACTTGTCTAAAATGTGGCTCACCCCGGCCTCCAACTCAGCCTGCCCACGTAAACTGGACATAAAATACGTAGTTCAGCCCTCCCTGGGATTCGAGAAGTCATAACTCCCCCACCAGTCTATCGTTGTGGAATCAGCCCTGAAGCGGTCTAAGTCCTCACGAAATACAGCCAACGCCCCCCCAGGCAAGGACCACAAACTCCTTGATGATGTGGGAAAACGGGTCTACTAGGGTGCCATGCTGAGCGCCAGAGTGGCGGCACATCAATTCCAACATACTCTTTATCAAGATCATCTCATCGCCAATCTCAAGGCTGCCATCACCTCCCAGCTCGCTGAGCCCCACACCTCTATGTTTATGTTTATTGTATTTGATAAAAACCGCCTTTCACAAAACCAAAGCGGTGTACAATTAAAATTCAATAAAAGAAGGCTGAAGCCAACGAAAAGGAAAAGAAGTGTACAATATTTGATAGGACAGCAGAGCAAACAAAGAAACAGGACAAACATAACATGGGGTGGGCCTAGGCAAGAAACAAAAGGTAGGGAAGAGAAGTAATCATACGAAGGGGGAGGGAACATTGAAGGCTAGGGAGAACAAGTGAGTTTTTAGCTGTTGTTTGAAGGTGGCATACTGAGGTTCTAGGCGGAGGGAGGGGGGAAGGGCATTCCAGAGGGCAGGAGCAGCAAAAAAAAAGGCAGAGGAGCGGTAGATTGTAAGTGAGCGCGAGAAGGGGAAGGGAGGGTAAGGCGGTTAAGGTGAAAAGAGCGGGGAGTGTGTCTAGGAGAATGAAAGAAGAGATCAGTCAAGTATTGGGGAGTACTAGTGTGAAAAGCTTTATGGGTCAGGATAAGTAATTTGAAAGTGACCTAAAAGGGATGGGCAACCAGTGAAGGTGAAAGAGCAGAGGGGTTACATGATCCCGAGGTGAAGAGTGTGTAACCAGGCGTGCGGCAGTGTTCTGGATCCTACTGAAGCGAGCAAGTTGATATTTCGGGAGACCGAGAAATAAAGAGTTGGCAAAGTCCACCCATGACATAACTAAGGAGAGAACCAAAGTAACAAGAGCCGAGGGGGAGAGGAAAGGACGAATAGAACGGATCTGACGGAGAAAGAAGGATGTTTTGGTGATGTGAGAAATGTGGGAGTGAAAAGACAAATCAGAGTCAAAGTGCACACCAAGGTATCGGAAAGTGGAAACCAGAGGTACAGGTGAACCAGAAAAAGAAGGAGCCAAGGAGGGAGGAGAACAACCGTGAGAGAACCAGATAGCGATAGTTTTAGCAAGATTCAGGTGGAGACAGTTGAGTGTCAGCCAATCAGCTACTGCTGCAAGGCAGGAATCCAGTACAGCAAGGTCAGGGGAGGAAGGAGAGGTGTGATGGAGCATAGAAAAAAGTAGAAACACCAAACAGCTGGATCAGAGATGCAAGAGGAGCCAAAAAGAGATTAAAGAGGAGGGGACAAGCACAGAACCCTGGGGGACCCCACAGGGAAGAGCGTGAGGATCGGAAGGGGGAGAGGAAGAGGAAGATGAAAGAACCGAGTAGGTCCGAGAAGAGAGAAAAGAGTGAAACCAGTGAAGTACAGTGCTGCAAAGACCTGCATCCCGTAGACGGTGAGGAAGGAGGGAGTGGTCAACCAGGTCAAAGGCAGCTGAGAGATCTAGAGCAACCGCCACCGAAATATCACCACGATCATGTGCAACATGCAATGCATTTGTGAAAGCCAAGAGAACCGTTTCAACGCTGTGACCCTGACGGAACCCGGATTGACGGGGGTGAAGGAAGTTAGTAGAGTCAAGGTGATGGGAAAGCTGTGCAAAGACAAATTTCTCCAGGAGTTTAGATAAGAAAGGGAGATTGGAAACAGGACAATAGTGGGCAGGGACCAAAGGATCTAGTGAGGTGTTTTTGAGGATAGGGCGCACCAAAGCATGTTTCCAAGATTTCGGGAAAGTTCCAGTAGAAAGACTTGAGTTAAACATAGTGAGAATAAAAGGAAGAAAACCTAAAGATGGGGTCAATAGCCAAGAAGAAGGAATGGGGTCGAGAGGACAGGAAGTCTTCTTAGACGAGGATATAAGGTGGAGAAGTTCAGAAGCAGTAATTGGGTCAAAAGAGGCCCAGAAATGGGAAAGACAGGAGACAGGGGGAGGGGAGGGAACAGGTGGCGGGGAGGTGATGGGGGCAGGACAGGAAGGTAGGGATGCCCTTAGGGAGGAAACCTTGCCACTGAAGAAGGAAGCAAGTTGCGATGGAGGAGGAAGAGAGGAAGCGGGAGAGGTGGAAAAAGGCGCCTGTAAAGAGGTGAGAGAACAGAGTAAAGATGTCTGGTTTGATTCGGGGCATTGGAAATTGCAGTCGAGAAGTAAGAGTGCTTAGCGGAATGTACTTGAGAGCGATAGAAGGAGTGGTGGGAATGAAAATTTGAGAGAGTGGTAGGAGAGGGGGACTTGCGCCACAGCCGTTCTGCTCTATGGAGTTGAGTCCGAAGGAGCCGGAGACCACTGTGGTACCATGGGTGGGAAGGACGGTGACGGGCAGGGCGAGGACGGAGAGGAGCAACTTGATCAAGGGCAGCAGAGAGGGAAGAGGACCAAAGAGCGGCCTGAGCAGAAGGAGATAGCAAGGGAAAGTCTGAGGGTAGGAGGTCTGCTGCAGCAGGGAATTGCTGAAATGAGAGGGGGGTAATAACATGGCGCAGCTTCTCCGACGGGGGCGGAGAGAGAGATAAGGAGGAAGACGGAACATCTGGACCTAAGCAAGAAACGGAGAGGCAGACATGATCCGACCAGGGAAGAGGAGTGGCGCCAAAATTGGAGAGAGAAAGAGCAGAGGAGGAAGGAGTCAAGAATAGGTCGAGTGTGTGACCTGCCTGATGGGTAGGGAAGGTAACATGTTGTGTGAGGGAAAGATCGTGAAGGAAAGTGAGAAAAGCGTGCTCCCGAGAGGAAGAGGGAGCATCAATATGGAGGTTGAAATCACCTGCAATGATAATATGAGGAAACGCAAGAGATACATCAGTGATTGTCAATAAGAGAGCGTCCCACAGCTCTGAGCGAATAGCAGGGGGGGAATAGATGAGAAGTACGTGAAAAGGAAAAGAGGTGTGAAGATGAAGCAGAAGAGATTCCGGGTAGTGTAATAAAGCAGAAGAAACCTGGGTGAACCTAAGGGACAGGTGGAGTAGGGCAGCAATCCCACCACCTGAGCGCCCAATACGAGGAACAGAGACTGCAGAGAAACCAGGAGGCAGACAGCGGGCAAGCAAAGCATCCTCACCATCCTTAAGCCAGGTTTCAGTAACAAGAGTAAGGTCAAAGGAGGATTGAAGAACAAGATATTGGAGAAGAAGAGTCTTGTTGCGGAGAGAACGACAGTTAACAAGGCCTATGGAAAGAAGACATTGAGAGGATCCAGGAAGGGGGGGGGGGATTGAGAGGGCGGAGAACGTACAGAGACAGAGGGGCGGCATAAACAAAGATTTGTAAAACAGCGAGAGCGGCCGTGAGGAGGTCTCAACTGGTCTTCTGCCCCATAAGACAGGAATGGAGGCCATGGTGGCACAAAAGCAAGGAAAAGAAGGGGCAGTATGCAAAGACGAAGTACTCGCCGGATACAAACCTAGAGTAGGCACTGGAGGGAGATACAGCAGGGCGGGGAAAAGAGCGGGTCTAGATGACCGGGGAAGGAAAGGGGCAAGTCCGGGTGAGAAAGGAGAGAAGAATGCGGCAAATAAGATGCTGAGCCACGCTAGGAGCATGGGAAGTCCTCCGCGCCCGGAGCGGCCCCAAGGAGCGCACCTAAGGAGCACGTCTGGCAGAGCTGGAGGATTGTACCAAGCCTCAAGGCCGTGCTGCCTATGATGCCTTTGAGGCAGCCGCCAGGACCTCTGGGACAGCCATCTCTGCACGCAGCCTAGTCTGGCTACACGCCTCTGGCCTGCGCGATGATACCCACGACAAGATCGCCGACACCCCCTGTGCCGGAGACTCCCTCTTCGAGGACAAAGTCAAAGACACAGTCAATGATATGAGAGAACACTGCACTACTCTCCAGACCCTGGCCGAGGAAGGATTGGAGCGCTCCCAAACCTATCGTAAAGGGAACACCCAGAAACCAGCATCGAAGCGCTACAATACGTATCACAAATGGCAGCAACCATAGTACAAACAGCAACCCTATCAGATGCCCTACTGGCCAAAACAACGTCAGCGGGAACGCATGTAAAAGAAGAACACTCCCTCTGCGCAAGGGAAAAACAACCCTAAATTTTTGACTTGCCGCCTCTCCACCTTCCAACAGGAGGCCGCATATCTGCGTTCCCCCACCGCCCATTTCCATTCCAAGCCCCCCCCCCATCAGCTATTTCTGGTTCAGGCCCCCTCCACTCAGCCCATTTCCAGTCCTAGCTCCCCCCCCCCACAGTCCATTACCAGTCCAAGCCCCCCCTAACCTCCCAAAGAGCCCTGCGGCTATCTAAAATGATTTAGAGGGAGCCGTAGGAGCCCCGGCTTACCTCTAACAGCTGCTGAAGTGAAGAGCGCCAGGAAACAGGAAATCCCCTTTGACCTCAGCGCGGCAGCATTCTAAATTTCAGTACAGCTGCCGAAGTGAAGGAAAAAGACGTGCTTTACTTCGGCAGAGGTGAGCCAGGGCCTCTCCGGATCCCTCTAAAGCCGCCCTGCCTGCCATTCAATGCGGGATGTTGTAGGCGCAGGGCCCTCTGAAGTGCGGGGCCCTGTGCGAACAACATTCTCGCACAATGGACGAGCCGGCCCTGATTCTCATGAGAGTTTTATAATTAATGTAACTCAGGAGAGGTAACCAATACAACTCCTTTAGAATAGGCATGATGTTGTAAGCTCGAGGTAAGCGTGTCAGAATTCATTCAGCTGTATGATGTGCAAGCTGAAGCAGATGTAGGGACCTTTTTGAGAGGCCTTGCAGGATGGTGTTGCAGAAATAGAGAGGCTCAAGTAGCGGTCGTAATTGGTGGAGTGACTGCAGCTTGCTATAAATGCACTGTGTTACTTTGTTTAAATGTGGCTGGAGCATGAGATGCTGGTCAATGGTAACTCCCAGGTATCTTACCTCAGATCTAATCTCTAGGTTAGCTTTTTCAACTTTTAGCACCTTTGGGGGGAGAAATGATCAATTTCTGGTGAGGAATAGGACTTCAGTTTTCTTGAAATTGATGTTTAGTTTATGATGATAGCCTTTTTTCTATGGCATTAAAGCAATTTGTAATGGTTAAGTAGCTTTCACTTGTGATGGTGAATGGAGCATAAATCATATCATCCACATACAGGTGATAGTAGACTTTAAAGGTTCTTATGATGTTACAGACTGGCTGAATATAGATGTTAAATAATAGTGCAGAGAAGGCTGAGCCCTGAGGGACTCCTTGTGTCTAGAATGAGTTGGAGGTTTTTCAGCCAATTTGTTCATATTGATTGCGGTTTGTGAGATAGGAGCGAAGTCATTTGAGGGCAGTACTACAAATTCCTATGTTGTAGAGACGCTGCAGGAGGATATTATGGCATGTGGAGGCCTATTCTAATCAGGCCATTCATCCCCTTAAGTCCGGGCAGAATCGGGCCGTCCAAAGTTAGATCCGATTCTGATCCCACTGCTCCCATGGGATCAGAATCAGGTCTAGCACCTGGACGTGCAGGCCGGGACCCAATTCTGCCCAGCTGTACGTCCCGGTGACTACCCATGTAGCGGAGTCAGGCTCCTGAATGGCGCTGCAGAGTCATGGCGTCCTGTTGCCATAGCACTGCAGCTCCATTCAGGAGCTGCGAATGCCGGCCTCCACAGATAAACTCCTTTCCACACAGCTGCAGAATCCAGCTGCGGTAAATTTTCTCCCTCCCTGCCTCACCTGTCCATGCCGGCTGCCAAAGAAACGCCGTGTCCAGGCGGACTTATTCCCCTTTGAGGTGGAATAAGTCCCCCGTCTAGTTCCAAGGCCCCAGACATACAGGGCCAACCTCTGAATCGGCCCTCTATGTTCGGGGTTGCAGCATGCCCATGCCCTGCCCTTGCTCTGCCTCCAGAATGCCTCCTCTTGCCCCCGTCTAGGCTTCCCCATACAAACCCATTATTCGTATGGTGAGGCTTTTGCCGGGGTTGGCAGGGGAGTGAATAGCGGGGATGGACATCCCAATGGGATGTCCATCCCCGCTATTCATAGGATGGAATGACTTCCATAGTGTCAAATGCCAAGGCAATGTCTAAAAAGATGAGAATGAAGCCTTGTTGATGGTTTTCTATACCGTTGATGAGTCTGTCAATTAGGGATATTAGTAAGGTTTCCACTCCATGGTGATTGCAGAAACCTTGTTGTTGCCAGTCCAGGGAGGCATTTGTATCGGTGTGATTTTGTAGTTGGAGGACGACTACTTTTTCAATTTTCGCAACAAATGGCAAGCTGGAAATGGGTCTGAAAGAGCTAGGGATATTAGGATCAAGTTTAGAGGGTTTTTTTAGTATTGGGCGGATGGAGGCTGTTTTCAAGTATTTCGGCAAGTATCCTGGTCTTCAGGAACACCCATCTGGGATACCTAACTGGGCTTCAGGAACCGGAACCACTACCTCAAACCGCAGTAGGCACTGCAGGGTATCCCTGACAGCCTTCAGCTTGCTTGGGGCATGCAGGGCGATATGAGGAAGACATCGGACAAGGGTCACGTGAACGCCAGTATGTAGCCTTCACGAATGATCTTGAGGACCCACTGGTCAGATGTGATCTGTACTCAGATGGAGTGGATGTGGTGCAGCCTGCTGCCCACTGGCACGATCTCTGCCTGAGCCCCCCTCATCTCATTGGGATTTCTTGTTGCTGGAGGTTGTGTTGGAGTAGAACCTCCATCCACCTCCAAGACCACCTCTAAAGACTGCCCTTGAGTAGGGTATCTGCTTCATTGGTAAGGGGCAAACCAATTCAACCTAAACCGCGGGAAGTCCCTAGACTTACCTTTCACTGAGGAAGCCGCCTTACCCCCTTTCGGCTTATCCTCTGGGAGGTGGGTCGACTTAGCCTCCCAGAGATCTTTGATGAGCTTTTCCAAAGCCTCAAAAAGGAGTTTACCTCTAAATAGTAACCTTTGAAGAGATATCATAAGCACATTAACAGTTGCACTAGTTTTATAATATGGAATGTTCATGTTCTCTGTAAAACAGTTGCTCTGCTCTATTCCATTGTTAGTTTTATGTAAACCACCTTGAATAGTAGAAAGACAGTATATAAACAACTTTGAATAAATAAATATCTGCTGACCAATTGTACAGCGAGAGAAACAGACGTACCACCACCACGGAAGCCATGCCTTTGGAACAAGCTCTCAGGAGGTCATAAAAAAGGCATCCACTAGATATGCACAGCCCGATTCCAACTTGGCCACCTCTTGTGAAGCCTACGTGCCCAGCAGCCCTTATGACCACTGCTCGTGCCACAAACGTTCCACATACCAAAGCCTGGAGCACCATGGCATTTACCTCCCTCAAAGGTCTGTTTCAACAGTCTCCAATTTTTTGTCTTGTGCATCCCTGAGGGTTGCTCCGCCTTCTGCTGGGATGGTAGTCTTCTTAGTGACCACAATGACTAAGGCATCCACCTTAGGAACCTTGAGGAAGTCTCTCTCAGCTGTTGGGATGGGATACAGATGAACCATTGCTTCACCTCCCTCACAAGCCCACCTTGAGCTCTTCCCATTCAAGCTCTATTATCGGTTTGAGGGACCGATGGCTTGGAAAGGCCATCTCTGATATCCTAATCCCCTGGAGCAAGGGGTCCTTGAAGGACACCTCCAGCTCTTGGATGAGACAGAACATTCAGTGCCGCCAAAGACTGTGTAATGAGCTGTTGCAGTTCCTCCCGCTGGAACACCCGGACAATGGAGGAGTCCTCCCCTTGGAAAGTTTGCCTTCCTCCAAGTCTACCATAACTCCCAAAGCCCCCAGCCTGGAGGGATGTTCTAAGGAGTCCTCTGAGGCTTCTGACCCCTTTGAGGCTTGATCCAGTGGTAGTGGTTCCAGGTCTTTCTCCTCATCCCCAGGACATGCAGCTGCAGAGCCCAGTGAAGACTCCTTGGTCAATCAAGGAGGAGCAGAAACAGCTCTCCCTACATTACTATGGCCCTGCTTCAAGCAGAAATCCTTGTGCATCAGCAAGATGAACGCTGGAGAGAAGAGATCTCCCACTGCCTCCCTCTCTGAAGTATCTTTCATCTGTTGAGCCACAATTGGCCTGACTGGCCTCTGGGGAAGTGTGGGAACTGAATCCCACCTTTCAGCCCCATTACAAGCTGCTGGAGCTGAGGGATCCAAAACGGACACAGTTTCCTGCAAAGAACATGAAAACTGTGGCAGAGAAAGACAGCACCCTATGTTTATGTGGAGGAGGAGTCTGCCCAGAGGTGTCTCCTTATGACAGAGCAGCTCCCCAGAGCCCCTCACCGGAGGCGTGGTCCTCCAACTGGCAGCTGTGGCAAAAGCTTGCATCGGAGAGACAGCCCCAACGAGCACCACATGTTGCATAGACCGATTTGGGCATTGCCAAAAACTTGCATACCGCCAAAACTGATTGACACCCCCCCCCCCCCAACAGCCAGAACATTGCAGGCCAGCCCAGCAAGTCCTCCTTTCTTGAATACCACACTGCCAGATCTGCTGACTTACCTCCGTTGGCAAACTCCACTGCTATTGCCATGCTTCTGCAGCCACCGAGAATGAATTCATTGGGCCAGCTTAAGGGAACAGAACCACACAGCAGAGGCCACCAATGATCCAGAGGGTAAGGAAAATGGAAGCTTGACTAAACAGGACCCTGTAGAAACACCCATGCTTCTCCTAGGGTGATCAGCTGACTGAATTGCTTAAGATCCTCAGGAAGGGTTTACCTGAAGCTGACCAGCCAAACCTGTAAGACAATCTTTTTTTTTTTAAGAGTCCAATTGGCCTTTCACTGCAACTAGCTCATTTATCCTGCAGGAGAATGAACATACTGGCTTAAGGGGGGTAGTTCTGCTCCCTTACACTGTGAAATCACAGATGTCTGATAGGCTCAGTCTTCATCTGCTATTACTGGTGCACAACCCATAAGTCTAGACTGGAGGGACGATATGGAAATAAGTGTTCCTTGGGGGGGGGGGGGGGTTAAATCTGGAGAGGAAAACAGTGCACATACTACAAAAATAGTTTCTTTATGAAAATTACATACAAAATACCTATGTTGAAGGTGCCCTCATATTTTGAAACTTGCTAGCCTACTGATTCCCTTAGAAGTCAATTTTGATCACTCTAACTAATAACTCCAGCAAAATATTTTTGGAAATAATCAGCACCTATCCTTGCTTCCTTTGAGTTTGATGCAACTCTGCACTGGTTATTTGAATCCTCAGATCTGTTTTCCTTGCAGACTCACCTGTTAGAAGGACCAATGTCTTCTGGTATAGAATATGTGAATTATTTACTGTATCATATTGGGCACAGGTGTATTTTCCAGCGTCCTCCCGCTGCAGGTCCCATAAGAGGAGTGAAGCGTTTGGGAACATCTGAAGCCTGCCATGCTTTATACCAGGTTGGATGGAGATAGTTCCATTAGCATACAGATTTGCCAGTGCCAAGGATGATCCTCGCAGAAAAGAGCACTGGACAAACATCCACCCCTGGATGAGCTCCCTATCGCAAGATACCAGGACAGACTGTCCCAAAGCAGAGTATACCACATCTCCTGGAAATGAGAAGAGATTTGAGAAAAGGACTCATTAGTCCTGTAGCCAATCAAAACACTGTAGAATATTTTTTGAATATCCTCATGTTTTAGGGAGAACATCGCATGATATACAGTATGTTTTAATAATTTTTTACAGTAGTACAGTACTTCATAAGATAAGAACAATTGTGTAGGTCAATCCATTGAGAGAGATTCTCTGATTAACAGACAGTATTCTAGGTCAAAAGGCATTTTCTGCAGGTAAACTGATGTTAAACACTCTTGGCCAACAATGGTCACTGTGTCAAGACACCCAGGAGCCTGCAAACTCCACACATTCTCTGAAGATTCCCCTCTCTGTGAACAGAGATTGTCTCTTCTTGGAAAAGAAGAGATGATTACCCTGTGTCTCTGCATCAGAGAGTCTCATCAGGAGATTTGGAGAGACCTATGAAGAAAAGCAGTTTGCTCACATGCCCCTAAGTATTTGAGACTGAGACAGGCCCAAGGGTCCTTTCCATCACCGGGAGTGGGAAGGGAGATCATGATTCAAGGTACCACTGCTAACACACCTGCCCATCTTTTCAAATATAAAAAAGGGCAGCCTAAAATTTTGGGACTCTGAGTTGTTGTGTGGCCATGCCTCTTCCCTGTACTTTGGAAGCTTTCCCTGGAGTGGAAGGAAGGGTCACAGATATGGTGACCATGCTGTGATCCTCAGTCTGATCTGTGCTCGCCTAGGATGGCAGTGAGGAACAGAAAAAGACATCAGTGAGGAACTAAGGCGTGCAAAAGGAAGGGGGTCAGATGTGAAGAGAGGATAGCAGCAGAAGGTGATGTTACCGGTAGTGCCAGTCCTGAGCAGAAACACTAATGCACATTTGCACAGCATCAGGTTTGGATTGTGGACTTTGGTGAGACTGGGATGGAAAGGTGCAGAAGCAAATTATAATGCACACAACATTCTTCCCCTCTCCCAATTAAAATTATAGGACATAGAGCTAATAAGAGAGGAACACCAGTGTCAGGGATTACAGCTAGAATTTAAGAAATATATATGAGATAATTAAAAATGTTCTTGGCTTCAGGTTCCGGAGTAGATGTGATCGTAGGAAAACTTCTCAGCTCCCAGTCACCTCATCAAACCAATATTTTTAGCTCTGTCACCCCGAATCAAAGAAGATTGCATGTCAACGCAATGCCTAAGGCCCAAAAGACCCACTCTGAGAAAATCATTCGGGAAATGTATGCTGATAAGGCAAAAAAGAACCCTCTGGCAGAGCTGGGGCCTAGCGCTGCCATAGAAGCTATGGACATACCCCCTGAACCAGCATACAAGTCAGATCATCAACCCACCCCCACCACCCCAAGACTGTATATAAGACTGTATAATAGCTCATGATGTATAATAGCGCACTATGTAGATAAACCAAATCTAATCACATCCCCGCCAACACATACACACCACTCTGTACACTGCATGAAAGCATTTGCCCCCTTGTTTGTTTGCCGTGGAAACCGCTTTGATTGAATGATAAGGCGGTATATAAATATCATTAAATAAATAAATAAATAGAAGCTGATGAAGAGCCCATGACAGCAGGAAATCTGAACCCCATTATGGCACTTCTCTTACAAGAAATCCACAATTCAAAGGCGGAAATCACCACCAATGTTACAGCTAGTTTTATGAAGCGCTTTGACTCCTTGATATCTAGGGTCACCGAGATGGAAGAGCGCATTAGTGCAGTGGAGGACTGAGAGATGCGGGTGACAGAGGAAATGACCAGGTTGAAAAAGGCAATGCACTGGCTTGAAGAAAAAGCCGAAGACAAGGAAAACCAAGATCGCCCTCAGAATATCCACATCTTTGGGGAGCCTGAGGGGGAGGAACTCTCAGATGTATGGAGGTTTGTGAAAGAACTACTCAACACATATTTTCTCACCCAAATTGCCTCCCCATCATATGAGATTGAGAGAGCACATAGAGAGACGTGTCCCGGCCCGTGGCCTCGTGCAATAATATTCTGCCTTCTCCGTTATCAGGAAAAGGAGTACATCTTTCTGGAAGCGCAAAAGTCTAAATGCATTTCTTATATAAACTGGGAGATTTCAATTTCCCCTGATATGAGAGCTGAAACAGTGCAGAAGCATAAGGCTTTAGTGTTTTGAGGATTTTTATATTGTGCTGCCGTGTTACACCTCAAAGATATATATTGGACCCCGCACTGATCCAATCAGACTCTAACACTTTCTCAAAGTTTACGTCTTTATTATAAGTAATACGAATGGCTATAAGGAGTACAGCTTCCCTTACAAGCAATATCACTAATTTAGTAGGCACAGAGTCTGGGCTAAGAGAGAAAGGAATTATGTCAGATTACTCACTGACCATAGACAGATGGAAGAATTTCATTTGTCTCTTCTCCACTGACTCTCTGTTTCTCTGATTATATACATTTCTTGTATGCAGATGCTTCTTGTTTTTCACAGAACCATAGCTATACAAGCTACTGAAAACCTATATGTACACATCAACACTTTTTTCTGCTTTTCTTCCATTTATTTCTGTCTCTGACTTTTGTTTCCTGATGCCTCTCAGGAAAAGCCACAATGCTTAAGAAATAATGTCTAAACTAACTGTAATTTACATCTCCTCACATCTCCTGACCAGGCACAACTGCTCTCTGAAATCTGCCCAGCAACAAGACAATGGCCACATTTAGTTAGGCCTTTGCTACAAGTCTGCATCAGGTCATTGTGCACTGAATAGGGTTTAAGCTGTATAACACAAGGAATGCTTAGGGATATGGTATGAAGTGGGGTTCATCCCCTTGATACCTTTCAAGTGCAGTATTGGGAGGCTCTTATAAAAGCTGGATTGCGGGCTACTATCTGGTTCCTAGCAAGACTAACTGTATTGGTGAGCAGAGAGTGCTGCTTTTTGCATTTGACAGATGAGATACAAAATTTCTTGAGACTGTACAAAAGAATTTGCCTGCTTGCACCATAAGTCTCACCAATTACAAGGACAGTGCGGCAGCAAAGAGCTCTGCATGCATCAATAAAGAAAATCCGCCAACTGCAGTGTTAACAATAAAAAAGATGAAGAGACTGTTTTGCCACAGCGACAGAGCACACCAATGGACCAAGAGGCATCCTCTAAGCATCAAGAAATGAGGACTTGAACTAATGATGGAGAGCCAACCCCAGAGTGCCTGTAGTTCTTTAACAATATGTGTACTGTTATGATTATATTAGCGCCACATTGCTGAGCTATTTTTTTTTGGCTGGGTCTTCTCCTGACTTGGGCATTATGAAGAAATTAGATCTTACCTGCTAATTGTCTTTCCTTGAGCTGTCTCCGGGCCAGTCCAGGGAATGTTAGGGTTGTCAATCCTCCATAGCAACTGAGGACTGCTGACTTCAAGCTTTCTTGAGAAGCGAAGCCACTCCCCCTGATGTCACCAGTCAGTCTTCCGTTGACAAAGCAGATAACTAAGAAAGAATTTATAAACAAACACTACGTTAACTTGTCAAAACTGAAAACGCTCCATAGTCCCTTGGAAAATGTATGCGCATTTAAAATAATGCATCACTAACTTAAATTTTTTTTTTTTTTTTTAAATATAAATTGATATAGTATTGACTTTCTCTGAATAAGAACCTGGAAGCCCCAACACACTCCAGTTTCCCACACAATCTAAACTTTCATTTCCTAAAGGGTGGGACCCTGGACTGGCCCGGAGACAGCTCAAGGAAAGACAATTAGCAGGTAAGATCTAATTTCTTCTTCCTTATCGCTTCTCCGGGCCAGTCCAGGGAATGTTAGGGCAGTACCCAAGCAGTACCTAAATTCGGGAGGGACCCACTAGCCCTGCAATAAGAGCCGCCGTCCCAGCTTTCGCATCTTCCCTAGCTTGAACGTCTAAACGGTAATGCTTTGTAAACGTATGCAATGATGACCACGTTGCTGCTTTACAGATATCCACTGGAGGAACAAAAGCAAATTCTGCCCATGAAGCCGCTTGAGCTCGAGTGGAATGAGCCCTCACACCCTCTGGGGGTGCTTTCCCTTTGGCCTGATAAGCTGCTACAATAGCTGAGCGCACCCAACGAGCAATTGTTGACTTTGAAGCTGCCTGACCCTTATTAGGACCTGAATGCTGGACAAACAATCTATCTGTCTTCCGCACTGATTTGGTAAGCTTCAGGTATGTTTTTAAAACACGACCAAGAACCAACCTTCGGAGCGCTCGGTCCACCGGAGAATCTGATAAATTTGAAAACACAGGTAATGCCACCGACTGGTTAACATGGAAAGCCGACAACACTTTAGGTAAAAAAGAAGGCACCGTCCACAGCAATATCCGCTCTGGAAGAAATTGTAGATAAGGTTCCTGACAAGACAAAGCCTATAAATCTGAAATTCTTCTTGCTGAATATAAAGCCACGAGAAATGCAGTTTTCCAAGAACACTCACGTAAAAATCGTGAGGATACCGACGCCCACGAGGACATAGAAAATGCTTCCAAAACAACATTTAAATCCCACGCAGGAACCACTTGACAACACGGAGGACGAAGAAGCCTAGCTGCTCGGAAAAAACGTTGCACATCTGGATGCATTGAAAGACGACGATTCTGCACCAAACCTCTAAAACAGGTAAGCGCTGCTAAATGCACCTTAAGAGTATTAAGAGCCAAACCTTTCTCTAAACCCTCTTGGAGAAATAAAAGCAATTGAGGCAAAGTAGCCAGAGTAGGGAGAAAATTACGTTGGTTACACCAATGCTCAAAAAGCTTCCATACACGCACATATGCTATAGAAGTTCCCGGTCTTCTAGACCGAAGTAAGGTAGCAACTACCGAAGACGCATAACCTTTATGCTTTAACCGAGCCCTCTCAAGAGCCAAGCCGTAAGCAAGAAGCGATCCACTTGTGGCATGAGAACTGGTCCCTGATTTATCAGATTGATCCGATCCGGAAGGCGCCAAGGAGGAGCTACCAAAAGTCGAATCAGATCGGCATACCAAGGACGGCGTGGCCAATCCGGCGCAATCAGAATCACCAATCCTCGATGACCCGCTATTCGTTGAATAACTCGATTCAACATCGGCCAAGGAGGGAACACATACAACAGGGTGTTCAATGGCCAAGGCTGCACTAGAGCATCCAATCCTTCCGACATGTGCTCCTTGCGTCTGCTGAAAAAAACGATTTGCCTTTGCATTGCCAAACGTCGCCATAAGATCCATCACTGGCTGACCCCAACGTACTACCAGTTCGTGATACACTGCCATGTTCAACTCCCATTCTCCGGGATCGAGAATATTGCGACTGAGAAAATCTGCTTGCACATTTTTCTCGCCTGCCACATGCGCAGCTGACAACGCTAAGAGATGGACCTCGGCCCAAGCCATCAACTCCTGAGATTCGGCGAGAAGAGAAAGACTCTTGGTCCCGCCCTGACGATTGATATATGCAACTGTCACTGCATTGTCGGAGAATAATCGGACTGCAGTTCCTTCTATCAAGGCTTGGAAGTGCTGAAGGGCAAACCGAGCCGCGCGCATCTCTAATCTGTTGATCACAAGCTTTCTTCCTGAGACCAAGATCCCTGTACGATCTGCGACTGACAATGAGCCCCCCAGCCTACGAGACTGGCATCTGTCGTAACTAGTACCCAAGCTGGCTCCTGCAAAGGAACCCCTGCTGCTAAATGGACCGGGTTTAACCACCATTGAAGACTTTGTTTCACCGATTCCGGACAAACGAGCCGTTGAGAAAGAGAGTGAACTTGCGGAGACCATTGGGAAAGTAGCACCTGTTGTAAGTGTCGCATGTGAGCTCTGGCCCACGGAACCAGATCCAAAGTCGACGCCATGGAGCCCAAGAGTTGCAAGTATGTCCACGCTGTCGGAGCCAAAATCCTTAAAAATGTCTGCACCTGTTGCAAAATCTTCTCTACTCTTACCGCAGATAATAGCCTTCAAGAAAATGCGAATCAAATCGTAAAAGGTATCCGCCAAATACGCCGCCGCCGATTCCAGCTTCGCCCCCTCCCCAGAAGGAGACACTTCATCCTTCGGACTAGAGGCAAGCTGACCCCAACAAATCGCAGCTCTGGACACATATGCCCCACAGACAGACGCTTGTAGCGCCAGAGCACTGGCATCAAAGGCCTGTTTCAACAGCCCCTCTAACCGATGATCTTGCATATCTTTAAGGGCCGTAGCCCCCTCTACGGGTATGGTAGTTTTCTTGGTGACCGCCAAAACCAGAGCATCTACCTTAGGCCTACGAAGGAGTTCCCTCTCCTCCTGGGGCATAGGATACAACCGTGCCATAGCCCTAGCCCCCCTCAAGGAAGCCTCAGGACATTCCCATTCAGATTCTATCATCTGTTTGATCACCCTATGTAGAGGAAAACATCTCTGTTCGGTTTTGAAACCCTGCAACCAGGGATCCTCCAAAGGTTCCTGTTGAACTACCGGAGGAACGATACTGAGAGCTGTAAGAGACTGCGCAATCAGGG
The DNA here is from genome assembly GCA_033557465.1 of Ichthyophis bannanicus. Lineage (NCBI taxonomy): Eukaryota > Metazoa > Chordata > Amphibia > Gymnophiona > Ichthyophiidae > Ichthyophis > Ichthyophis bannanicus. The sequence continues at coordinate 77,874,045 of CM066051.1, read as the reverse complement.
CTGGCAACTCCTCTTTCCTAAAAACTCTAAAAATATTGGGATCATCTCCAGGACCTCTCTCCTTCCTCTAAGTCTGCAGGCCAGGAGTCCAAACCCCGCTCTGAGAGAAGCTCCCCTTCTTCAGGCCCTAAAGCCTCAGCTCCCAGAGAAACGGTATCTAATTTAGACTCTTTAAATGCTGACAAAGAGGCAACCCCTTCTCCGGGATCAGACCGGCTAGAGACCCCTGTCTGAGCCAGCTGTGGAAAGTCTGACAAAAGTGGCAGAGAAGCCTGAGCTTTCTTCATTAAATAAGCTCTATGAAACGCTAGAATAAACTCTGCCGAAAGCAGAGGAACGAGTGCTTCTGAAACCGCTGGCAGCACAGGCTGTGCAGTACCTTATGCGCCATGACGAGACTTCGCCTTGCGTTTGCCTGCCTTAGGAAGGGGAGTTGCTGACACGGAAGGCCCTCCTAAGATGGCCACCGTTCCCGCGCTTTCTCCTGACAGCTGCAGCGTTAAAAACTGATGCTGCGAATCCCCTTTTGCTCTCCTGCATACCGCGGACTGAGCGAACAGCCCCCGGAGCAGTTGCGCGCTGAGTAAAAACTTCACAAGCAATACCTGAATTATATGCCGGTTAGGCTGACGTGCTCCAACTCCACAAGGAACCGCTGCCAGCGATCCGGTAAGTGAACAGACTCTGAGGAGAGAGACAGTAGCTGGGGCTCCCAGAACCGCTCCTCCCGAGCACCCCTAGCAGTGAAAAGGAGACAGGCTCTGTCCCATTCTCTGAGCTGTTTACCCGGCCAACTGACACTGTCGTTGCCACAGAAAAACAGTCAGTATAATCAATAGCAAAGTGCCTAGATACCCTGCTAGGGTAAAGCACTGATTCTTCAGTGTGAACTCTTCCAGAAAATAAAAAAAGAGAAATAATGCTAACAGGTTGTACAGGTGGGGAGCTAAATCTCCACACATCCATCTCAGCTGCTGTGGACAGGGGAGAGATGGGTAACCTAGCAACAAGAATCAGTATTCCGCCCTCAGGCTCCTGTGTAACCGAAGGAGATGGGTAACCTAGCAACAAGAATCAGTATTCCGTCCTCAGGCTCCTGTGTAACCGAAGGAAGCAATAAATGCAAAGCAGATAAAGAATGAGAAATCAGTGCAGCCAATTCCTCCTTGCGAAACACCCTAAAAATATTAGGGTCTTCCCCAGGTGCAATCTCACCCTCCTCCAGCTCCTCTGGTGCCAATTCCACACCTGCTTCAGAAATGAATTCTGAATCTCTCTGACCCAAAAGACCTAAAAAATGTGGAGAAAACGGATCTAAAGGATCCCCAGAAAGACCCATCTGGTGAGAAGTACCCTCTACAGGATCCTCTGGTACAGAAATACCTTTGTGAAACTCCCATGCACTTTGAATGGTTTCCACAGTGTGGTAGGCGAAGGCCTATGATCCATGCTAATTGAACTAAACAGACAGGCCTAAGCAGCTTGACCTGTAACTGAAGCCTGTAGTTAGGCCCAGAGGAATGAAAACCCCCCTGAATGATGACACCATAGAATTGAAACTTAACTCAGCTTAACTGAACATAGCTAAGCAGAAACGAAACTTAGAAAAGACAGAAAACAGCTCTAATTGGTATTGATAAGGATGTGAGAAGCTTCTATGGAATTAATTAACTTGCTTTCCCACATATTCCAGCTGGATAGCGACCTTGGAGGAGAGAAGTATCAAAGTTAGTGAACTGACCATTGTAATTGGGACTGGAAGGGGGGCAACCAGGTGCTGAGCCCAGTCAAGGGTCCCCATTGGATAGCTACGTAATGGTACCAGGACCAATAGATGGGTGAGAGGGGTTACTGGGACCAATGAAAAGTTTGCCTATGTCTAGAATGGAGAAGAAGTCTATAAAAGTTGCTGTTTTGCTAGAAACCATTGCTCAGCCATTTTGAAATTGATTATTGCTTGAGCCTGTGCACATTAAACTGGCTTGGATCCTTGAAAAGACTCCTGGTTTTATTTATTGCATGCTTATCTGCTGCTACATTTCTTGGTGCGTTGGCCGGGAAGTGCGAGTGGTGGATGGTGTTCAAGTGAATAAATCCACGTAATTCGCCTTGAGGTTTGGTCCAGTTGGAACCATGCCAATCCGACGCAGGGGAATTTCCCTGGGCCCACCGATCCTCTTGTATCGGAGGGGGTTCTGCCTGGCCTCGGCAGGCACTGGGTCCAGCTGGCCAACACCTCCGACCCGGGGGAGTCCAGGATCCAACTCAGAAGCTAGTGAAGTATCGGGGACCGGATCCGGTAAGTATAGTTTTGAAAACCTGTCTAGACAGATGAGTTAGAACTGCAGTTTGAAACTTGTGAAACTTTTAGTAAGAATTTGAAACTTGTAACTTGTAATCTCGAGAACTTGGAACTTGGAAAAGAGAGCACTGATCCCCTCTCAAAGGCGGTCCAATTAACCTTGCATGAGTATGCGCGAGGTGAACCCACTGCCTTTTTGGAATTTGAATTTGCATTTGGTAAGAGAGCTCTCCAAGATGGGCCGACTACCCCTGCGTAAGTAAAGCAGGGCGACACCCCCGTCTTCTAGCATTTGGAACTTGCATGAGACTAGTCAGAATAGATAGAAATGAATGCATTCTGGAATACGTTGCTAGCATGTGTGTCGTTTGTGTCTTTGTTTAATGTAAGATTATATTCAGTTGGGTAATTTATGACAATTTACCGCTTGACTCACTGAAAAATCAAGACCATGTCTCACTTAGTCAGTTCTTTCCTACAGTAAGTGTGAGGCTGACAAGGGGCGTGTCTGCTGCAGAGGTGCCTTTTAACCCTATGAAGGCATGTTTTCAACGTTCTGCTGCTTTGCTAATTGGAGCTTATTTTAGGGCAATTATTCACTGTGTTTTAATGGTGATGTTCCTTCTACTATGGTCAGGTATTATATACCATTCGATAGGAATATTTAGTCAGAATTTTAGTTTTGAAGGTCGAATTAACCTCATCGGAGCTCCGTAAACTGTTTTTAGTTATATTCTCTGCTTTGTCTGTATTTTTATTGTTACCTTTCAGAAATGATAAACTAAGCAAACTGTTTTTGGGTTTATTTCCTTTGACTTATAAACCTACAAAGTAATTATTAGATCACGACTTGACACTGATTTAAATGATTCTTGCTAGCATGTCTCTGTGTGTCTGTGAAACTGTGATCATTTCGTTTCCAGTGAGCGGAGGGGTGTGGCTCACACAGCTTACTAGGGAATGAGACAGCCGTTCCCGATTGAGCAGTCTCTTGCTTGTGTAAAATAAAGGAAGTATATCTGTTGTTTCAAAAACTAACGGACACAGACAGGAGAGAGAAAATAAAGTGTTTTTCCTTTGTCCCTCAAAAATAGAGGTTAAGAACCTTGGGGGACGGTGCGGCATTCTGGGTTGGAAGTGTATCAGATTGCAACCTGAGAATGAATGGTTTAAATTCTGAGTGAATAAGAAAATTGTGTTAGGATTTTATCTTTGAAATCTGTACTAGTGACTAATGACGACCTTTACAATTCAAGATAAATTCATTTGTTTTAAAATTCCAAGACGTTATTACCTGATTTACTGTGGCAAGCACCTGATAGAAGACATATTTATTGTTAAAAACAAAACAAAACAAAAAAGAGGGTGTATATGCATTTTAGATATCCACCACAGCCATGGAAAAGTATTCGTTTCATGTCTCTTGAATATCTGCTTTCTGAACTGTAAGATTTAATAAAAATAAAATAATATTTTCTTTTGCAGATGCAGACTACGGCTGGCAGTTAGTTCGCTAAGAAATTTAATTTTAGTCATACGTAACAGATAGCTATAGTTCTCTCTATAAGATATTTTAAGAACTGTATCTAAATTGTATGTCTGTGCTCAATTTAAGCTTATGTTTACGGTAATAAGGTTTTTTTAATGAGTGTCCTTTCAAGTATGATCAAGAATTTCAGTAAGGGATTTACTGAAGACTATGGTAATCAAATGTCTCTGTCCCAATTAGGAATGCTATGTGAAAGGGAGTGGTTTCTGCTGTTCACCATATTTTGCCCCAGAATCTCTAGATATCCTGTCCCATCAGTTTCTCTCTCTGTAAGTAGCTCCGTTCAGAGTGCTTAAGGGGGGGATGGGGCCCAGTCCACCGATGATGTCACCCCCCGGTAGGCGTGAACTAATGTGCCCACAGCAGAGAAGTAGAACATTAAAAAAACTAACAAACCTCCCGGATAGAGCGTTGCTAGGAGAAACAGTGTGAGCCTGGAGCAAGGGGGAGGAGGGGGGAGATACCTCCCTGCAAATGTCACAAGTCACCTCCGCAGCAGGAGAAGAGAAGCCCCGGCACAAGTAGGGATTTATTTAGTTCAGCTTGATTGCTGGATGCCTTCAAATGTATAACTACCAGTAAGAGAGAGGGTCACGTAATCCTAATCCCATTGCACTAGGTCCAGCTTTGCAGACCCAATCCAAATAGCGCAGGCAGCCTTCACTATATACCCCATGCAATCCAGCAGCCCAGGAGAATTTGCATTTTTGTCAGTCAGTCCCAGAGAGATATAAAACAGAAATGAAACTGGATGGATTTGCGTGGATAATAGTTACTGGAAGAGTTGATCAGAAAGTATGTGGATTGTTGAAGAGGGACAGAGAAAGTAAAAATTGTAAGATGGAAAAAGAGAACAGATCTTTTTGCTGATATTTTAGTTGAATGATGTGGAGGAGGTTTTCCTAATCAAAGGAGCAGAGGAAGTGAAAACTGGGTGTGAGTGCGCCCATTACAGAGGAGAAGGACATTAGAGAAGTGAATGCCCGTATCTTGACTCCTCCCCAGGAGGGGAGGAGGGAGTACTTGATTGCAGAGTCATAAAACAATAAACCAAGCACAATGTTCTAGTAGGAGAAGGAAGTAGCTATAGAGTAAGTGGCAGCTAAAGAGGGCTACAGCATGGATAAAGACTAGGCCAGATGCATCACCACTATCAGAGCTACTGGGGCTAAGTCCGCAAAGCCTTTCCTGCAGAACCGCATGTGTGAACTAGGGGGACAGAAAATAATGCACCAGTTCCTGTATATGCCTGAGTGCCTTATTCCACTTTTGGGGCCGAGATCTGCTTGCAAAGCTTCAGGCACAGATATCCTTTGCTGAAGAGGGAGAAATGCAAATGACTGTAAACCCAAAACCTGCTGGATTGATGGTGCTGACTGTTCCCCGAGAAGAGGAGTGGCGGTTCTATAGCACACCTCCAGTCAAGTCAACAAGTTCCTGTATACCTACCAACCTTATAGCCCCACCTGGAGTATGGGCAGAAGATAATCCACCTGGCCTAGCGAAGAACATAGCCCCTGTCATTGTCACCCTCAAGCCAGTCAAGAAGCCTGGGACAGGTGGCTACCGCCCAGTGCAGGATCTAAGAAGAATGAATGATGCAGCTGAAACTATACAACCAGTGGTACCAAAATCCTTATATTCTCTTGGAACTGATCTCTGCTGAAGCTATACATTTCATCATTCTGGACTTAAAAAATGTTTTTCTGCATACGCTTAGCCCATGACCCCACTACAGGAAGGCGGGGCCCACGCACCTGGACAAGATTACAACAAGGATTCAAGAACTCGCCTCACTCAGCAAAAGATTTGACAAGTTATCCAGTAATTCCAGGAGAAAGAATTCTACTGCAATACGTGGACGATCTGCTGATAGCTGCTGTTTCAGAAAGTGAATGTCTACAAGCCACCAGTGAACTCTTGCACCTTCTTAATGAGGCTGGATACAAAGTCTCAAGAGCCAAGGTGCAATTATGTCCAACAAGTTAAACACCTAGGATTCCAGTTGTCCAGCGGAATTCGACGCCTGGGACCAGAATGCAAAGAAGCTGTATCCAGTATTCCTACTCCAACCACCAGGAGGCAAGTGAGAGCCTTCTTGGGTGCCACAGAGTATGTTGTATATGGATCCCCAATTTTGCGCTGCTAGCAAAACCGTTGTATCAAGCTATCAAAGGAATGGAAAAGTCTGCATTGGAATGGGGACTTGAACAGGATGCAGCCTTTTGATCTTTGAAAAAAAAACACTCTGATGTTGTCACCAATTCTGGGTCTACCAGATGTCCAGAAAACCTTTCAGTCTCTATGTTCATGAGTCACAAGGAAATGTTCTAGGAGTGTTGACTCAATCTCTTGGACCTTATTTGAGAAGCTGTTACAGCTACAGCCTTCCTAGTAAGCAAAAACTAAAAGAAAAATCCCTTTGAGACAGAATCTTCAAGTTACTGTACCACACTCTGTTCTAACCAATATGAAATACAAAGGAAACTACTAGCTAACAAATCTATGAATGTTGAAGTATTAGAGTATGTTGTGTGAAAACCCCAGATACAACTGAAGGGTCAGTCAAGCTTTCAATCCTGCTATGTTGTTATCAGTTAGTCTTGATCCCCTGATCATGACTGTTTAGAAATTATGGACACTGTATTCTCAAGCCGCCTGGATTTGACTGATGTCTCTCTGGAGAACCCTGAACAGACTTTCTTTGTGGCTGAAGGCAGTTTCATCATCAATAGACATTGTTGTGCTAGATATGCAGTGGTGACCCCTGATTTGGTAGTTGAGTCCTCAGCCCTGGCCCCAGAAACTTCACCACAGAAAGCTGAACTGATAGCCCTCACTAGAGCACTAACAATAGGAAAAGAGCCCTGTCTAAATGTATACCCAGATTCCAAGTATGCCCTTACAACCTTGCATGCACATGGGGCCCTGTACAAAGAATGAGGGTGGATAACCTTAGGAAGCAAGTCCATTAAGTATAGCCCCAAGATATTGATATTAACAGATACATACTGCCTATAGATCTCAGAATTTAGGAAAAGTAGAATGTATGAATAGAACCCTGAAATCTCAGTTGTCCAAACTTTGCCAAGAGGTTTACCTGAAGTGGCCCCAGGTTCTTCCCATAGCCCTTCTTAGGATATACTTAGCCCCTGCTAAGTCTTTAGGAGTTTCCCCTTTTTGAGATTCTGTATGGGCAATCCCTGCCTGTTGTATAGGAAATAAAAGGAGATATGAGACAGATAGGATCTGAAATTATTAGACATGAACTATTGGTTTTAAGTTCTGTTTTGCAGAGTCTTCATACCTAGGTACAAAAATTGACTACCCATTAATTTGCCTGAACCCCTGCATCCTTTCAAGCCTGGAGTCTCGGTGTGGATCAAAGAGTGAAGAAGGATACCGTTAGCCCTGCATTGGAAGGGACCCTATGTTGTCATCTTGTCAACTCCAACTGCAGTAAAAGTCGCAGAATTCGAACCTTGGATCCAATATAGTCGAGTAAAAGCCAGCAACTGCTTCTGAACCTGATCACTGGACTACTGTACAGCATCCTGAGACTCCATTGCGCCTCACCCTACGACAACAGCCACGGACCTAAGGCTTATTGGTCCCTCAGAAACTGCACTATTTCAAGACTATCTGTTTATCTGAAGATAAGCCTCGCATCTGGAGAAAGCTGCAATCATCAGAAATAGACTGTGTTGTGTTAAGAAATTGAGTCTTCTAAGAGACTGTGTTTATATGCTCTGAAAAGACTATTTTGATCTTCTGAAGAAGTGAACTGCTCTAAGGAGGCAATAATAGCCTGAGAGACTGTACTATGATATTTTAAGAACCTGAGACATCCCAGAGGACAGTGATACTTTGGGATCTACAGCCCTACTCCTGCCACAAAGCTGGTAGGTCTACGTAAGGCAGAAGCTTGAGGATCTACAATCAACCCTACATCTGTTATCTGTTGTGGAAGTCGACAGTTCCACCAATTTTCCAGAGACTGTGCTCATTGTGAATCCTTATTATTGCTTAATTCTGGCAGCAGCCTTGGGGTGCTTTGAGATGACTTTTGCCTTACCTCCCTGGGCAGCCTGTATAAGTACAACATGAACTGGACCGAAGGTCACTCGGACCTTGTTTTATCATTCTTCCTATACTTGCATTGGTATACTCTCCGATCCAAAAGTTGTTCTAGATCTTGACTTTCTACAAGGCTATGCAAGCCACCGTTGCAACTCCTCATGCCTCCCAGAACTTGTTTCTTGAACTTGCTGGAGCAATAGCATCTAGTCTCCACACTTCTGACTGTTTCTTTTGTGGAGGAACTAAGATGGGAGATCAGTGGCCCTGGGAGACGCAAGAACTGAATTACTCCATCCCCTACAATCAGACTGATTTACATAATACTACTAGTGAGTGGGTATTGGCCCACCCCATTGTTGACAGTTTGTGTTTTGTTCGCACCGGACCACAATTTGCTATGAAGATCGGACAGCTGGACTGTCTAAATCAGAAGTTTTACAACAGCACAACAAAGAAGACATCTTGGTGGTCCGGCATAAATGCTCCTGAACCTTCTAATTCCTTTAGTTCTTTTACCCACTCTTGCAAAACTATGGACTTTGACTATCTGCTTGTTGCTCCCTTGTTTCTTGCCACTTTGCTTGTGAATGATAACTTCAGTTATTAACACTGTAGAGCATAAGGCAGCTACAAAGATATTAGTTATGTGAAACTACTACCCTATACCACAGAGTGATATCTTTATCTAGTATTATGTGATTTGCTTCTCACCCTCTCACTTGCGGGTGAGAATAATCAAAGGGGGGAATGTGGTAGGCGAAGGCCTATGATCCATGCTAATTGAACTAAACAGACAGGCCTAAGCAGCTTGACCTGTAACTGAAGCCTGTAGTTAGGCCCAGAGGAATGAAACCCCCCCCTGAATGATGACACCATAGAATTGAAACTTAACTCAGCTTAACTGAACATAGCTAAGCAGAAACGAAACTTAGAAAAGACAGAAAACAGCTCTAATTGGTATTGATAAGGATGTGAGAAGCTTCTATGGAATTAATTAACTTGCTGTAAGAAAGGTTACAGTGCCCTGCTTTCCCACATATTCCAGCTGGATAGCGACCTTGGAGGAGAGAAGTATCAAAGTTAGTGAACTGACCATTGTAATTGGGACTGGAAGGGGGGCAACCAGGTGCTGAGCCCAGTCAAGGGTCCCCATTGGATAGCTACGTAATGGTACCAGGACCAATAGATGGGTGAGAGGGGTTACTGGGACCAATGAAAAGTTTGCCTATGTCTAGAATGGAGAAGAAGTCTATAAAAGTTGCTGTTTTGCTAGAAACCATTGCTCAGCCATTTTGAAATTGATTATTGCTTGAGCCTGTGCACATTAAACTGGCTTGGATCCTTGAAAAGACTCCTGGTTTTATTTATTGCATGCTTATCTGCTGCTACAACAGGAGTAGGGCTTTGAATGCTTACACCTGAAACAGGCTGAGCAGCTTTAAATAAAAATGCTCTGTGCATTGCTAAAATTAATTCTGGGGAAAAAAAATGAGCACATATCAGATTGAATTTCAGAAATTAAAGGAACAGACTTTTTCCTGTGAGAAACGCTCTTGGAAACCTTAGATTTCCTTTTAGCAGGCCGGTTCTGCTCTGGAGCTGAAATGGCAGTTGCACTTAAAATGGCAGTTTTCCCTGCTCGCTCCGCGGATAATAACGGCCTCTCTGCCTCAGATACACTTTTCTCTGCCATGCTGTATTTAAAAGCAATTTCCTACCTTCACTTGTATTTGTGCAGCCCCGAGTAACAAAAGCGCCAAAAACGCCCCCAAACGAAAGTAAAAAGACACTTCACAGCTGAGAGCAGAAAGCTTACCCGGATGTCTATGGCAAGCCTCGATCTTGTTCCGCTGCTAGCAGAACCACTGCATAGGTGCGTTTCAATCTTACAAACAGTGGAAATATCAGAGGAGTTACTGGGGCCCCCAGGATCACTCTGGTAAGAGAAAATTATGCGGTTATATCAGGTAGGCTCTACCTAATACCGCTAAACAAATCCACTCCTTCTCTCATTCACTGCAGATCGTGAGTAAAATTAAACTCCTTAGGACTTAGGAAAGCATCAGCTCTGCTAGAGCCAACATGTAATACTAAATAAATTAAATTAGAGGGAGAAATTTCAAATCGATCCTCTTTAGCTGCTGAGGACTGCAAGACTGACTGGTGACATCAGGGGGAGTGGCTTCGCTTCTCAAGAAAGCTTGAAGTCAGCAGTCCTCAGTTGCTAAGGAGGATTGACAACCCTAACATTCCCTGGACTGGCCCGGAGAAGCGATAAGGAAGGTGCTGTTTTCTCTCTATTGTTCTGAATGGGTGTGTGTATGGGAAGAGGGCTCTGGATGTCATTTGTGTAAAATTTTGGCATGACTAGATTGAGTTTCTTGGTTATGTATGAAAGGCGGGACTGGCTCATATTGGACAGGCCTTCCTCCCCTCTTTCATTTTCATTTGAATGCTATGGAAGAAGGATGAGATAAGGGGAAGGGTGGGCGGGAGTTTGTATGCAGTGAGTATGTATGGCGTTATGAAACTCCGGGGGCCAGCTATTATAACACACATTCACTGCACGTGGAGAGTTTAATTCTGGGTTGTTCTCTTTCTTTTAAGTTTCCTTGCATTCTGTGAGGCATGGCTGACCTCATTAATATCAATATCATCATCCATTCCCCTTTCAGCCGTTTGCTCAGAGTGATAGGTGAGCAATGGTATATTCTGATTTGTTGCTGTCCCATCCTGCTCAATATGTACATCTTTGTGAGCTGTGTGGATTAGTGATGGAAGTGTGGAATTGAAGGTTGGCTGGGTTTGGAATTTGGAGTGGTGAAGTTTGGACAATTGGTTGATCGTTTGTGAAGTAGGGGTAAGGGGAGGATATAGTTGATTCTAGGAAGGTCAGGTATTCACCATTTGATGCTGGCGATACTTCTAGGTGACCATGGATCATATTGGTGAAATGTTTGAAGTGATAGCCTTCCTAGAGATCTCAGTTAATGAACCTTAGGGGGATAGTTGGACTATGTGGAAAAGGGGGGGGGGCGCTTTTTGTCTGTTTAATTTATAGGTTAAACTGTAATTTGAGGGGATGGGAGTAGGAATGGTGGTTCAGAACTGGCCAAACTGGAAGCCAAGAGTAAATGTAGTACTCAGAAAAAGAGGATTTATGGCTGGCTGTAAATAAATTCCTGTTGGTTGATGCTTCCCCCCCCCCCCCCCCCACACCTTATTTGCGTCTCTTTGGTGCACCCTCAATATCTGGTGGTATAAGTCTAAGTCAGGAGGAGGGGTGGGATGGTGATCCTAGGCTCATAGTACTTACCAACCTTGGAGATGACACTTAAAATTGCCACATTAAATGGGGGAGGGGGGGGCTTAACAACCCAATTAAGCATAAATGGGTATTGGTATACCTCCATAGGGAACAAGTGGACATTGCCCTGCTCCAAGAGATACATTTGGTACCCCTAGAAATAGAAAAGTTACAGAGTAAGCACTGGGAGAAGGTTGACTATTCTGTCTACATTTTAAAAAAAAGGGGGAGAGGCAGTTTTGGTGCATTCCCAGGTCCCTTTCACCCTATATGAATCTGATGGAGATAATCAAGGAAGAATAATATGGATCATTGACCGAATAGAGCAGCAAGAGCTTTCATTAATGAATATATATGCGCCCAATGGCCCAAAAGGGGCCTTCTTTCACAGGCCTTTACTACCTTTGCACAAAAGGCAAAGGATATTTGCTTGGTGGATGGGGATGTAAACTGTACCCTGAGTTCCTTGGATCGAACAGGTCTAGTATCTAAGGTGCATCCTCTGGTGGAAGGTGCGGCACTCCATAAAACACTATCTCAGATCCAAGATGGCGGATTGACGGGAGCTGAGCGCAGCGGCATTTTTTCATTATGGGTAAAAGAAAGGCCAAAGGGGTTAAGAAACCCTTCCTTACCCCAGCAGCCTCGTCTCTATTGCCTTTACGAGTGGTGGGTCCGCTTGATTCCTTTTTGGCGCCGCAGCGGCAGTCGGGAGTACCGGCGATGCAGAGCCCTTCTGACCTCCCGCTGAAGTTGAGCAGCTCCCCGGGAGGTTCTGGACCGGAAATCTCGCCGCCGGAGCAGTGGCATCCTCCCAAGGATCCTTTGCTGGCAAGGAGTCCAGTGCAGTTGGAGGAGGCATTCCCTTCCGGTTCGGTAGGGGGTGCTGAGAGCGGAGGGTTGACTGCAGTGTGGAGTAGCGGTGCGGCTGGTTTATCTCTCCCTTGCAGCTCAGGAGTTCCTGTATTGAGGAGGTCTTCTGGCAGGTCGGCGGACGCCTTCTCTGCCACTGGGGATTTGGCAATGGAGCAGTGACCCTCGGAGGACAGCACGAGAATGGCACAAACTTTGGTAACTTTTACTTTTGAAAGACCTGTTGAATTTACTTTAGAATCTATATGGTCTGCCATTGTGAAGCTTGGGGAATTGTTTGCTCCCCAGGTGTCGGCTTTGGCGGCTCAGTCTCAAGTTCACACTAATTTGCTTCAGCAGCATACGTTGGAAGTTTCTGCTTTACAATCTTCAGTGACTGATCTTCAGCAGAAAGTTTCCCAGTGTGAAGATGGTAGTCTCTCTTATCAGAATACATTGTCTTTAAAATCATGGATTGAAATGTTGGAGAATGCATCAAGATACTCTAATCTCCGCCTTATAAATTTTCTGAAGGCTCTGGGTATTAGCGCAAAGGAGATGTTAAATATCTGGTGGAAGTGTTGGGAGTTCTGAATGAATCCCATCCCCCTATGGTTAAATTGTATTATCTCCCTTTGGGTAAAAAGGTGGTTGGTGGGGGGATCATTTCTGGAGTAGAACAAGCTGATTCATTAGATGTCTCTGCTATTTTGGAAACTTCATTAATTTAATTTATTTCTTCTTCTACCATGAATGTAACTTTTGCTTTTTCCTCTGATAGAGATTGGTTTCTACGTGTGTGTTTTCGGAAGCATAATGTAATATTTCAAAGGTTAACGCTACGTGTTTTTCCAGATTTATCTAAGGAAACTCAGAAACGTAGGAAAGAATTTCTATAGCTCCGCCCAGGTGTTTTGCTGTTGGAGGGTCAATTAATTTTTTTAATTTCCTTGTAAATGTATGGCTAGATTGAATTCAGTTTCATCAATTTTCTTTGAGCCATCACAGTTGTTGGCCTTTCTGAGTGCTCGCCGCCCAGCCGAGGTGGTCCCGGCTTCACTGTAAATAGGTTTTTGCCTGACTGCTAGTTACCCGTCAGGTCTTTTCTTCTCAGGTTTGTGTTTAAGTGATAAATGTTGGATGGTTCTCCCCCTGCTGTGGTGGGCTATAGTAGGGGGCATGAATGCTTATTGCTTTTCATACTTGTTAATGGTTTTTTTTTAAATAATATTGATGTATCAATGTTATTTTTTTCCTTTCTGTACCCTAATTTCCATGCAAGTGTGTTGATGCTTGGATGTATTGTAAAATGATAAAGATTAAATAAAGCACAGTTACTTACCTGTAACAGGTGATCTCTGGGAACAGCAGGAATTAGTCATCACATATGGGTACGTCGGTACCGACGGAGCCCACGCGGGAAAGCTCCCCAGCTTTTCAGATTAAAAGCTTTTGGGGCCTCCCACTGCACATGCGCGCTGCCTTCCCGCCTTCCTGACCAGCTCTCGTCAGTTCGAGTTTAAAGCTGAGACAATAGAGAGAGAGGACAGGAAGATAGATAGATAGAGATACAACTCCTAGGGGAGGTGGGTGGGTTGTGATGACTAATTCCTGCTGTTCCCAGAGATCACCTGTTACAGGTAAGTAACTGTGCTATCTCCAGGAACAAGCAGGAATAAGTCATCACATATGGGGACTCCCTAGCTAAGATGCCTGGGAGATCCCCCTCCAAGGGTAAACCATCTTCGCATGGATCTCAGGCATCCATCCAGGGAAGGTGGGCAGGAGTTGTTTAAGTATGGAACAGGTGTTTGAGGACAGCCTGACCAAACAAGGCATCCCGGCGGGAGTCCTTGTCCAAGCAGTAATGGGCTGTGAAGGTATGAACCGAGGCCCAAGTGGCTGCTCGACAGATCTGATCTATGGACACAGAGTGAAGATGAGCCATAGAAGTGGCCATGGCTCTCACATTGTGAGCTGTGACATGGCCCTCCAGAGAAATGTTCTTACTCTGGTAAGCAAAAGAAATACACTGAGCGATCCAATTGGAAAGTGTACGCTTGGTGACTGGAAGTCCCAAATGAGAAGGATCAAAAGCCACGAAAAGTTGGGAAGACTTTCGATGTGGTTGAGTCCTGTTGAGGTAAAAGGCAAGAGCTCTTTTACAATCCAGAGTATGAAGGTTCCTCTCTGCACTGGATGCATGAGGAGCCGGGAAAAAGACAGGTAGATATACCTCTTGATTAAGATGAAAAGGCGAGACCACTGTGGGCATAAAGTGGGGATTCGTCCTAAGGACCACCTTATCATGATGAAACCTAGTATAAGATGGATGAGCCACTAAAGCCTGCAGTTCACTGATGCGGCGAGCCGAAGTGACTGCAATAAGGAAAACAACCTTCCAGGAAAGAAATTTGAAGGAGGTAGAGTCCAAAGGCTCAAAAGGTGGCTTCATAAGCTGACCTAGAACTAGGTTCAAATCCCATGCTACCGGAGGAGGTCGGATGGGAGGTTTAGTTAGAGTCAGGCCTCTCATGAAACGTGCAACAAGAGGATGAGAGGAGACAGGTTGTCCATTTATAGGTTTTAAGGATGCTGCAATAGCACTCAAATGGACCCTTACTGAATTCGTCTTAAGGCCTGCATTTGAAAGATGCAGGAGATAGTCCAAGAGGGAATTCAAAGGAAGTGCTAGAGGGTCAAAACCCTGCTGAGCACACCAAATGGAAAAACGTTTCCATTTGAAAGCATAAGAAAGCCTCGTGGAAGGTTTCCTAGAGGCATGAAGGATATCTGTCACAGGTTGAGAAAGATTAAAGTCTTGAAGACTTAGGCCTTCAGTAACCAAGCTCAGAGATGTAGGGATTTGGGGTTTGGGTGCCACAAAGTCCCCTCCTCCTGAGACAGAAGGTCTGGCGCAGCTCCCAGGTCCAGGGAGGATCCCTGGGAGAGATGCAGAAGTAGAGGGAACCACACCTGGCGTGGCCAGCGGGGAGCTATGAGGATCATAGTCCCGTGATCCCTCTGGAGCTTGAACAGAGTCTTGGATATTAGAGGAATGGGTGGAAAGGCATAGAGGAATTCCTGACCCCAATGCAGGAGGAAGGCATCGTGGGCCTGAGCTCCCTGACACTGAGTTCTGGAACAGAACCGGGGAAGTTTGGCATTCCACGGACTTGCAAAGAGGTCTATGTCCGGGGTCCCCCATTCCTGAAAGATTCTCGTATCTGGTCCATATGTAGGGACCATTCGTGTGGAAGCAGAACTCGACTGAGTCTGTCTGCACGAGAGTTTTGAACTCCTGGAAGATACACTGCAAGAAGGTGAATTTGATGCTCTCTGGCGAAGGCCCATAATCTGAGAGCTTCGTTGCAAAGCGACAGAGAGCCTGTCCCTCCTTGTTTGTTTATATAGAACATGGCTACCTGATTGTCTGTATGAACTAGGACAGTCAGGTTGACAAGGAGGGTATAGAAGACCTTGAGGGCAAGGTAAATTGCTCGCAGTTCCAGGAGGTTGATATGAAGGGTGGCCTCCTGTGGAGACCAAGTGCCCTGAGTGGAGAGGTTCTGAAGATGAGCTCCCCACCCTGTGTGGGAGGCATCTGTTGTGAGGGTTGCTTGGGGCAACAAAGGTTGGAAGGGGGCCCCCAACAACAGATTCTTGGTGGATGTCCACCATTGGAGGGACCAAAATAGACGGCTTGAGGTGAGTATTTGGTCGGAGAGCGCTCCAGATGCTTGAGTCCACTGGGTGGCCAAGGTCCATTGAGCTGCTCTCATATGCAGACGAGCGTAGGGCACCACATGTACCGTGGAGGCCATGTGGCCCAGAATCGCAGCATTTCCCGGGCTGTCAAATGACTGCTGGACTGAGCTTGGGAGGCCAAACTCAGCAGGCGTTGGGCCCTGACCTGAGGCAGGTAGGCCCTTGCAGTGATGGTGTCTAACTGGGCCCCTATGAACTCGAGAGACTGAGTAGGGATTAGTTGAGACTTGGGAAGGTTTACTACCAGTCCTAGATACTGCAGAAGACGCCTTGTGCGGTCCAGGGAAATTTGGGCCTGGGACTGAGAGGGAGCTCGGATGAGCCAGTCGTCCAGGTATGGGAATATGAAAATTCCCAGGCCTCTTAGAAAGGCAGCTACGACTGCCATGCATTTGGTGAACACTCTTGGAGCAGAGGCTAGACCGAAGGGGAGTACTCTGTACTGAAAATGTTTTCCCTGAAACAGAAATCGAAGGTATTTTCTGTGGGATGGGTGGATGAGTATGTGTGTATACGCATCCTTTAGGCCTAGAGAACAAAGCCAATCCTGACTCTGAAGGTATGGAAGGAGAATGCCCAGAGAAAGCATTTTGAATTTCTCCTTGAAAAGAAATGTGTTCAATTCTCTCAGATCCAGAATTGGTCTGAAGCCCTCTGTCTTCTTTGGTATTAGAAAATAAGGGGAGTAGAATCCCGTCCCCTGTTGAAGAAGAGGGACCTCCTCTATTGCCCCCTGGGCAAGGAGGGAGGAGACTTCCTGACCCAAGAGGGCCAGGAGAGATAGGGGAGAATTGAACTGCCTCACCATAGTATAAGGAGGAAGGTCGGAAAAATGGAGTTTGTAACCCTCTCTGATGATAGAGAGGGTCCATTGCTCTGATGTAATTTGCTCCCATCTGGGAGCAAAGTGAGCTAACCTTCCGGGTATGGTGAGGGGCTCTGGTTGTTCTAGAGCCAGAAAAGTTAAGTTCTCTAGGGGCAAGTCAAAACCCCTGAGGGGGTGGAGCCTGCTGAGGCGTAGCAGACGCCGCAGGCTTTGACCTTGCCTGTTTAGGTTGCTGACGTTTAGCAGCAAAACGAGGCTGAGAGGATTGTTGGCCAGTATTTGTGGAAAATCTGGACTTCTTGTAATAAGGCCTCTTAAAAGACTTCTTCTTGGCAGGAGTGGAGGTAGACTTAGAAAGTCTATCTAAGGTGGCATTTTCTGCGTCCATTTGAGTGGCCTTAATTTGCCACTCCTCACCAAATAAGTTCTCACCTGTATAGGGCAGATTTCGTAAGCCATCTAGGACCCAAGGTTCTAGATCAGAAGCCTGGAGCCAAGCAAGACGTCGGGCTGCTATAGCAATGCCCGAAGCCCTACCAGCACCCTCAAAGGAATCAAAAGCTGCCCTGTTGGAGAACTTTGAAATATCCAAAAGGTGTTTCACTAAGGAAATGAACTGCTCCCTCTTATCCTCAGGGATAAAGGGGGCAAAATGCCGAACTTTTAGAGCGATTTCACTGAGAAACATGCCCATGTAAAGACTATAGGAATTAATCCTGGCTATAAGCATAGTAGCCTGGAAAATTGATCGAAAATCATGTGATCGGAAGTTCTCATAGTGCTAGAGACGAGCTCTGAATGATGGCTGTTGTGTGAGCTGGCTGTTGTCTGGCTAGCATTTGTAGTCTTTGTTTCGGGGTAAGTCCCTTGCTTTCTGTTTAAGCTAGGTTTAGAGCCTTTTCTTTTTCTTTTAGTATATTGCGACATGTTATTAAGCTATTGTGTGTGTTTTTTATTTCATTCCAGAATTGAACCCCCTTGAGACAGCAATAGCGAAACGCTTATGTAAGATGTCTTAAGAAAGGCGTCGGGGCATTCAATCTCTTCTCAATTCACGGACCTGGTGATTTAATTGCAGTTCTAATGGATAGTATAATTCTAGTTGTATATACTTATTGCAAATGTTTGTATATGGTCCGTTGAATTGTGATTGACAAGATAAACGAGTGTTAGCCATTGATGTTACGAGTACTCCTGATGATGCTTTATCAGTGAGTTTCTGCTGAGGCTTTCACTCGTTGGCTAAGATTTAAATGTTGCATACTGTTAAATTTAATGAAGTCTCTTTTTAATTTATATGGAATATCATTTACTGAGGCTTTGATATTGGCTTTATAATCTTGTGGAAAATTTTCCTGCCAAAAGAGTCTAGAGTCTTACATTCTCGCCCTGGAGGAGTAGAAGAGTGCCTTTTGGTACTCTTTATCTTCTTCATTGCAGACTTCACCACAATAGAATGGTGAGGCAACTGGGTTTTTTGGAAACCAGGAGAAGGGGGGACACGGTACATGGTGTCCAACCTGCGAGAAGAAGGAGACAATGTTAGAGGAGCCTCCCATAAGTCCATCAAGTGTTCTTGAAGGATTTCATGGATAGGCAGGGTAACTGCCTCTTTAGGAGACTTAGAGTATCCTAAAATATCCAGTTTCTTTGATCTGGGTTCCTTTTCAGAGGATGAAGCAATAGAAAGACCTTTAGCCATTTCTATGATGAAGTCCTGAAAGGACAAATCCTCTGGTGGAGACATTCTCCTTTTAGGAGAAGAAGGCTCCTCAGGAAGATCAAGGGAGAACTCATCAGAATCATCAAAGGAGTTAAAATCCTCTGAAGAAGCAGAGTATCCTCTATGTGCTTCCAACGCACGATACGCATACCGTTCGGTATCGACATCGGGCGTACCGGGTATGGGATCGGTACCGGGCAAAAGCCCGGATCCAGCATGCGGAACCGATCTGCGTTTGGAAGACGATGGCCTCGGTTCCGGTATGGAAGCCATTACCGGAACCGGACCCGGTACCGCTGGCTGCGGTACCGAGGGCGTAGCAGCATTAATAAAAGCCAGAATGGCCTGCTGCATGACTTGGACAGTATTGCCCATAGACGCCACTGCTGCCTGGATGTCGGTACCGGTATGGGCCGGTACCCCAGAGCAGTACAACAGGTGATCTGTCAAGGCCGCGCCATCGATGTCAACCTGTGACCCCATGATTGCTTTGGAGGCCGGAACCTCCCGCCGGGGTTTTTTGGCCTGGGCAGAATCCTCGAACTCAGAATTGAGAGCCTCTCGATCTTTAGAAAGAGATTTGCTTTTAGAGGATTTGCCCACTGGAGTTTTGGTTACCTGAGATCCATCCGGAGAGGAAGACCTGGATGACTGTGATGCTTCTGAAGGAAACAGCACATGGAACTTGTTGGCCCGGTTCTGCAATCCATGTTTCGACATCTGGGAGCAGGATGGGCAGTCCGGTATGGAATGGTCAGGTCCTAAACATTTAAGACACCATTCATGGGTGTCTGTAAGAGGAATGACAGCACTGCACTTGGTACACTTTTTAAAACCAGGAACTGGCTTCTCCATGAGGAGAATTTGTGTAGGCCTGAAGGCCTAACAAAGTACCAAGCTGTGCTGAAGAAAAGAAAAAAACTTTTTTTTTTTTTTTTTTTAAAAGAAAGAAAGAGAGACCGGCAGTACCGGTTTCAGAATGGGGAAGGCAGGTACGTGGTCTAAAGAAAACAATAAAATTAACAATTTCTTCAGCGGTGACAGGAACACGACCTGCTGGCTCCGTGGAAAAAAAGAAACTGACGAGAGCTGGTCAGGAAGGCGGGAAGGCAGCGCGCATGTGCAGTGGGAGGCCCCAAAAGCTTTTAATCTGAAAAGCTGGGGAGCTTTCCCGCGCGGGCTCCGTCGGTACCGACGTACCCATATGTGATGACTTATTCCTGCTTGTTCCTGGAGATAAAAAATAACAACACTATCTCGGCAGAAATGGATTGATGTATGGAGGGAATTGCTTGCTAATGAGTGAAACTATATGCACTGTTCTGCAAAAACACAGGGTTACTCAAGTCTGGACATGGTTTTCTGCCCTGCAGATATGATGGGGACAGTAGAGGATGTCTGCATCCATTCTCTGGACATGAATGACCATATCATGGTATTAGCTCCAGGGAGGGTTGGTTTAGCAGTGGGAGGGTGACACTGGAGGGCAAATGTCTGATTAATCCAAGAGGAGGGGGTACAACAGCTGATGTGCCAGTGGTAGATTGACTTTCTTGCTGTCAATAACAGGGAGGAAATTAATGCCAGCTTACTATGGGAGACCGGTAAGGCCTATATGCAAAGGCAATTGCTACAGTTGGCGGCCAGATGGAAGCAGCAGCAAGACATTGACCTGGTTTGCCTGCAGACATAGTTGATGCAATTACAGACCAAACATCAAAGAACTGGCAGTCGCAAGGTATATCACCATTTATTGGATGTTAGGCGTCAGGTTGACTCTACTGAAACAGAGAGGTTGGAATTTTTGCTAAGATTGTCTAAACTGAATTTTATAGAATAGGGTGACAAAGCAGAAAAGCTGCTGTAATGGCAACTTAGCTGGAAACGGAGTAGAAGATTTATCAGGGCTATATATGGTCAAGATCATGTACTCCAGAAGAATAATTCTGGGATTACTCAGGCGTTTAGGGATTTCTATTCCCTTCTGTACCCTTCAGATATGTCTGCAACCCACGCAGCCTTCACTGCCTTCTTAGACCAGATTTAACTTCCTGAGCTCTCTGCCCAGCAGTGTGTCTTGCTGGATTGTAATATATCTGTCCCTGAAATCACTCAGGCCATATCCTCACTAGCCTCGGGGATCAAATGGATTCCCAATAGAATGGTATAAGATGTTAAAGGACACACTGGCACCGGTAATGCAATGAGTATTTAATGAAGCTCTAGCTGCCAGCTGCTTGCCTCCAATTATGTAGGAATGCAGAAATCTCCCATATCTCAAAGGGAGGCCGATCCCCTGAGGAATGTGGTAGCTCTTGCCCGATATTTTTGTTAAATAGTGATATGAACGTTTTCGCTCACATTTTAGCTAACAGATTGTATAGTATTATCTCGGAATTAGTTCCCCCAGATCAAACAGGCTTTATTAGGGGTACACAAATCACAGATATTGCTTGTAGGCTTCTCAATATAATCCTGCACGTGTTGTGGGTGTTAAAGACTGCTTGCTGTTTTCTTAGACGCAGAAAAAGCCTTTGACCATGTTAAATGGGAATACCTTTTTGCAGTTCTGAACCAGTTTGGTCTGGGTGAATGCTATGTGGGATGGGTACAAGCGTTGTACGCGGCTCCTTAGGCCGAGTACTGGTGAATGGCCTTCAATCTGATAGTATTTCCCTTCATAGAGGAACTCAGCAAGGTTGTCCCTTCTCACTTTTGCTATTCGCATTAGCGATCGAACCCCTGACCTGTCAGTTATGCTCTACTTCGGATGTTCATCCTATCCTAATTAACTCTGTTCCTGATCATGTTTTCCTTTACGCAGATGATACCTTGTTGTTTCTGGGGATCCAGAGGTCTCGCTTACCGGTTTGATTTGAGTACTACAGGCGTTTGGCCTGGTTTCCGGGGTTTAAGGTCAACTTGGACAAGATAGAGGTCCTGGCCTTGGGAGAGTGCCCAATCTCGTTACTAAAGGATTGTCGATTTAGGTTAGCTACTACATCTGTGAAATACCTCAGGGTGAGGATCTCCTCTAGGTGGAAGAGCTCTTTGCTCTTAATTATTCCTTCTTGATAGCTAACATAAAAGAGGAGCTGGCCTGGTGGGGCAACCTTACCTTGAGCTGGCTTGGTTGTGCTGCAGCGCTAAAAATGGTAATTCTTCCAAAGCTACTATGTATGTTTTCTCAGTTACCAATTAATTTGCCCACAGTATTTTTTGCAAAATTAGAAAAGTGCTTCAGCAGGCTTGTGTGGAAGGCCCCAAAAGCATGGATTGGATGGAAATGGTTGGTCCGCCCTGTCGAGGACGGGGATCTGGGTTTTCCCAAATTCCTGTTTTATTGTCATGCTACTGTCTGTGCTGCTTACGATATCATTATGTCCACCCCACAGACATGCAGTGGATACCAATGGAAAGAAGCTAGATGCCACCCTTGTTGATTATTGAGCAGGAGGGTAGGAGAATGTGTAGAAGGACATATTTTTCTAGCCCCTATGTGCATGTGATGAACATATTATGATGGAAAGGTGGATTGAATGGAGTCCTTTCTCCGGATGCCAAGATCGTGAATTATTGTCCCTTTAGTGAGGCAGCTTTTAGATCAGTGCGACAGAGCTGGGGTAAGAATGGTAGCCTCTGTTTTAGAAATGTAATCAAGAGTGGCTTGTTCATGAGCTTAGATTAGTTAGTTCAAACAAGGAGAGTGTCTATCCCCTTTTTTCAGTATTTTCAGCTGTGCTACTATGTGCTCTGAAAGGAAAGTTGGTCTTAGCTACCATGTTCCCCAACAGCACTAGAAAGAAGAAATTAGGCCTTACCTGCTAATTGTCTTTCCTTGAGTACTGGCCAGGCCAGATGGATGATCAATCCGCTCCAGCAGCTGGGGACTGAATACTGACAGCTTTTCCTGACAGCCTACCCAGCTCCCCCTGGTGTCAGAAGGTCAGTCTTATCGTAACAAAGCAGTGATACTCAAACTAGTACTAGACCCAAAAACAACAAATCTACACTGCCAGACTACGCTGATGAGGAAACAAAGAACCAAGACTGAAAGAATATTCTAAAGTAGTGCCTTGCCAACCTTAAATCTCTTCCTTAATTCTAAAAAAAAAAAAAAAATTTTTTTTTTAAGGAACCTCTGCATTCTCACGGAGGAATCCCCAGAATCGCCTTTCAACCTGCTCTACCACAGAGCCATTCCGGCGAGAAGCTCACCAACACCCCAACGAACTCACCTTCAGCTCTAAGGCTCACAGATAGCTAGGGCGGGGCCTGGCCCGGAGAGTACTCAAGGAAAGACAATTAGCAGGTAAGGCCTAATTTCTTCTTCCTATTCGTCTCTCCGGGCCGGGCCAGGACAAATGGGCAGTACCAAAGCAGTACCTAAATCCGGGAGGGCCCTGCAAGCCCCGCAATAATCGCTGAGGCCCCCATTCTGCCATCCTCCCTTGCCTGAACATCCAACCTATAATGCTTTGCGAACGTATGTAGCGAAGCCCACGTCGCTGCACGACAGATCTCCACCGGCGGAACCAACGCATACTCCACCCAAGAGGCCGCCTGCCCCCCTAGTCGAATGAGCTCCAAGCCCCACTGGAACAGGCTTGCCCTTGGAATCATAGGCTGCTCATATTGCATGCTTTACCCAGCGTGCGATAAAAGCTTTCGTAGCCGCCTTACCCTTAGCCGACCCTCCGAAAAGGACAAAACAACCTGTCGGATTGTCGAAAAGACTCCGTCACCTTCAAATAGCTACGCAATACGTGACCCAAATCCAGCCGCCGAAGCAAACGATCCAGCTTTCCACCTGACGGCTCAGAAAAAGTGGGAAGCGAAACGACCTGGTTCACGTGAAAACTAGAAACCACTTTTGGCAGGAACGACGGCACCATACGTAACACTACTTTTTCCGCCGAAAAATGAAGGTACGGCTCTCTACACGAGAGAGCTTGCAGGTCTGAAATCCGTCTCGCTGAGCACAACGCCACCAAAAAGGCTGTTTTCCAGGACAACTCTCAAAGGCGCTCTGACCCCGTCGCCACAAACGGAGGTTCCTTCAACACCTGTAAAACCAAATTTAATTCCCAAGGAGGCACCATGTGTCTCACCGGAGGTCTAATGTTCCTGGCCCCCCACAGAAAACGTAGTACGTCTGGATGTGAGGAAAGTGGACTACCCTGCACTTTCCCTCTGTAGCAAGCCAGCGCCACTAGCTGTACTCTTAGCGTGCTTAGAGCCAGTCCTTTTTCCAGGTCCTCCTGAAGGAAATCTAAGATGTCGGGGAGCTGCGCTTCCCAGGGCGTAACTCGGCGATTGCTACACCATGCTTCAAAAAGTCTCCATACCCTAATGTACGCTAAAGAAGTGGACCGCCTCCTGGACTGTAACATAGTGTCTATTATTGACTTCGAGTAGTCCCTACGCCGCAAACGTTCCCTTTCAAGGGCCAAGCCGTAAGCAAGAACTGATCCACCTGCGGCATGAACACGGGCCCCTGCCGCAACAGGTCGATCCGAACAGGCAACCGCCAGGGAGGAGCCACTAGAAGTCTCACCAGATCGGCATACCACGGTCACCTGGCCCAATCTGGAGCCACTAGAATTACCGTACCTCTGTGGCTCGCAATCCTTTGAATGATCTGCCCCAAGAGCGGCCACGGAGGAAACACATAAAGAAGCCGATCTTCCGGCCAAGGCTGCACCAGGCCGTCGAGCCCTTCCGACATGTGCTCCCTGCGCCTGCTGAAAAATCGCGCCACTTTGGCATTGGACAGGGTCGCCATGAGATCCATGACCGATTGACCCCAACGTCACAAAATCTCCTGAAATACATCCCCGTTCAACTCCCATTCCCCGGGGTCTAGGAAATGGCGACTGAGATAATCGGCTTGAACGTTGTCCTTTCCTGCCACATGTGCCGCTGAAAGCACTAAAAGATGGAGTTCTGCCCAGTGAAACAAGAGTTGACTCTCCTCCAGTAACACCATGCTGCCGGTGCCCTCCTGTCTGTTTATGTAAGACACAGTTACTTGATTGTCGGAAAATACTCGCACCGCTTTTCCCTCGAGCACTTCGCCAAACTCTAACAGTGCCAATGAACTCCAGGCGATTGATCGACCAAACACTCTGCTCCGCCGTCCACGTCCCTTGCACTATTCGCGCCAGACAATGAGCCCCCCAGCCGAAGAGACTCGCATCCGTCGTGAGCAAGATCCAATCTGGAATGTTCAGCGGGACTCCGGCGTACAAGTGGGCTGCTCTGTACCTCTTCCGGACACGCCAGTCTCCGCGAAAGAGGATGACGTTGCGGCGACCAATGGGACAACAACGCCTGTTGCAGAGGACGCATATGAGCCCTGGCCCATGGAACCAGATCCAGAGCCGCCGCCATTGACCCTAACACCTGTAGGTATCTCCAGGCCGTCGGAGCTTTTATGCGCAGGAACGCCGACACCCGAGCCAAAAGCTTGTGCCCTCTTTCTCTCGGAAGAAAAACTGAACCTACTGCCGTGTCGAAGAAAGCCCCGAGATAGGTTAACTGCATGGCCGGTTCCAAATGGCTCTTCACCCGGTTGATAACCCAGCCTAACTGCTCGAGAAACTCCACTACACGAGCGCTGGCCGCGACCGACTCCTCCAGAGACGCCGCCCAAATTAGCCAGTCGTCGAGGTAGGGATGGACCTGAATCCCTTCCTTTCTCAGTGCCACCACCACCACAACCATTACCTTGGTAAACGTCCACGGTGCTGTAGCTAGACCAAAAGGCAATGCTTGGAATTGAAAGTGGCCCATGGGAGCTGCAAAACGCAGGAATTTTTGATGCTCCCTGCGAATCAGGATGTGCAAATATGCCTCCGTCAGATCTATAGACGTAAGCACCTCGCCCTGTCTTACTGATCAGATAACGGACCACAAAGTTTTCATCCGGAAATGTGGTACTCGCAAAGCCCGATTCACATGTTTGAGATCCAGAATAGGCCGAAAAGAACCTTCTTTCTTGGGCACCACAAAATAAATCGGAGTACCGACCTAAGCCGTATTGGTCTGCAGGCACCGGCACCACAGCTTGTAGATGCAACAGAGTATTGGCGACCGCCGCCTGCTTTGCTAGCGGACCGCACAGCGACAGAACAAATGCGTCTGGCAAGGTTTGCGCGAACTCCAGCGCATACCCTTCCCTTATAATTACCAGAACCCACTGGTCCGTAGTTATGCTGGTCCAGGCAGAGAGGAACTGTTGCAAACGACCCCCTATCGGAATCTCCACCTGGACCAGCGATTCTTCATTGCGGCTTCTTGCCTGCGCTCTGCTGAGCATGAAAAAAAAAACCCTATTGAACGCTCTGGCTACACGAAAGGACTGCCCCCTGGCTACAAAATGACCCCTCTGATAAGGAGAGAAACGAGAACCCCAGAACCTGCAAAAATCCCTGCTGTGACCTCTCTGCAAAGAACCCATCTTGCTCCTTTCGGACGGTCCTTGGGAAGACGACCCTCTTTCCCCTAAATCTTTAACTATCTTTTCTAACGCTTCCCCAAATAGCAACTTGCCCTTGTAAGGAAGCTTACTGAGCTGCGCCTTAGAAGACGCATCTGCCGCCCAATTCTGTAGCCAGAGGAAACGTCTAGCAGCCACCAATGATGCCATAGATTTCGCCAAAATGCGCACTAAATCATAGCAGAGATCCGCTGGATAAGCCGCCGCAGACTCGAGCTTAGACCCATCCGCTGACTCAATCTCTCCTTTATCCAGAGATTGCTCTCCTTGGAGCCAGCGGAGAGAGGCCCTGGACACATAGGCTCCACAAACAGAGGCCTGCAGCGCTAAGGCACTGGACTCAAAAACTTGTTTCAGAAGCGCCTCCAACCTACGGTCTTGTAACTCTTTAAGCGCTGCACCCCCTTCTACGGGAATAGTGGTCTTAGTGACCGCTGAAACTAAACGCATCCACTTTGGGCACAACTCCCTCTCGTCCTGGGGCACGGGGTATAGTCTAGCAATAGCACGTCTGCCCCTTAAGGATGCCTCCGGGCATTCCCATTCGGACTCTATCATTTGCTTAATAATCCTATGAACCGGAAAACATTGTTGCTCAGAGCGAAAGCCCTGTAACAAAGGATCCTCCAGCGGCTCCTGCTGCGCTGCCGGCAGCACTAAATTTAGAGCCCCTAGCGATTGAGCAATCAAACTCCTAGCTTTTCTTTACGAAACATATGGAAGACATTGGGATCCTCCCCCGGTCCCAACTCTCCAGGCCAGGTATCTAAGCCGGTGTCCGAGAGAAGCTCTCCTTCCTCTGTGACCTGGGAGAGAGCACTGTGCGCTGCAGTTGCATCTACTCTGGCTTCCAAACCCAAGGAAGGGCCTTCCCCTGGATCAGACACTGTGAGAATCACCCCCTGGGACCCAAAAAAACCGTCTGCGGCAGAATCGTGAGTCAGCTGAGAGCTCTTCAAAAGATAAGCTTTATGCATTGCTAAAATGAAATCTAGGGAGAAGGAGCCCAAAGCCTGTTGTAAGGCAAGAGAGGACTGCTGCTGTGACTCCTTAGGCTTTTCCAATTCCGGAGGAGCTTTTTGCGATTTAGTTTTTTCTTTTGCGCTGTCCTCTGCAGCGCAGGACAAATGGTCGGCTCACCCAAAATGGCCGCCATTCCCGCTCTTTCCAAAGAGCTGTGAGAGTGGGTTAAAAATTCTCCTGAAGCTTTGTCCTCCATAGCTAAGCCGCCAACGCAGCAACAACCCTAAAGGTTAAAGCCAGGAGCCTGAAAAAAAACTCCAAATGTGCGCTCTCCCCAAACCCCGAGGAAATCGGGACCTGCAGACCCTGAAGCGAGCGCCCCCGCTGCTCTCCGCCGCGTTGAAGGGCTCTAACCAGAAAACAACAGCCCCACAGCAGCAAACCTATCTCTGGAGTAGCCAAGAGAGTCTTTCGACACAACCGCTCTCTTAACAAGCCATAGTCGAAGACTGCCCCCCCAGGATTGTCGAGGCAGAGCCTGCCTCTCTGAAAGGAGTATATCCGCGGTAGAGGAATTAGGTCTGGGAGCCCCAGAGTCCTCTTCCTTACCTTTGACTGCTGTTTCCCGCTGGCCTTCTGCTTGACGGCGACATCAGGAGAAGTGAAGCTGCACAACTCTATGAGCTCCCTTCAACTATTTTACTTCTACCGTCCCATTTGTCTTTGTGTTTTGTTTTTTTTTTTTAAACTGCCCTGCTAGGACAGAAAATTACCTCAAGGGAGAAACCCCTCACAAACCTGGCCACACTCCAAGGCTAGCCTTTTGTCTTAGTTCTCCTTTCATTTTGCGTTGCTTTTTTTTTTTTTTTTTTAAATAACCAAGAATACCCCATTTGATTCTCTGGGAAGCTGATCAATCAGACGTCCTATCCAGCTGCTGAGGACTGAAAGACTGACCTTCTGACACCAGGGGGAGCTGGGTAGGCTGTCAGGAAAAGCTGTCAGTATTCAGTCCCCAGCTGCTGGAGTGGATTGATCACCCATTTGTCCTGGCCTGGCCCGGAGAGACGAATAGGAAGTGTGCTATTTCAAGGTGGTCTTGGTTGGAAAGGGGTCCTAGCCAAGATATATTGTGAACTGTTAGACCTAAGTTTTCCTGGACTGGGAGCATATGTGGCAGGCTGGCATTAATTTTTAGGACAGGAATTCTTGCTGGCTGAACAGCACACTATTCATACAAAGCTTTACCGCTGTGCTCAAAGCACTGCATGTTGGCAAACTCAGTTAAACTCTTGCAGCAAGCCTATATGACTCCAGTTCATATTCATAGACTAGGAACCCAAGATGTCAATTGTTGTTGGCAGGGCTATGGTGCTACCGGCACCTTCTTTCATATGTGATGGGAATGTTCTCAGGTCAGACACATTTGGCAACAGATATTGAGAATAATTAACACCTTTACTGGCTCCTCTCTTTTGGCTGAACCCACAATTTGTCTATTGGGTATGTTTGAGGGTCTGAGTAATAATTGTATTTGATTAGTATCCAGGATCACATGAATTTTCCTCTGTTAAAATGGGGTCACACCAGAAAAGAGTTTGGGAAACACTGCCTTAAGGCATCATAGGCCTCGGGTCTGTATGTGCAGTGGATACCTCAGCACCATCAGTGTTGCACAAACTGCATTAGGATGCGCAGGGAGAGGTCATTTGTGTTGTATTTAGCACCCTCTCATTCTTTTGAAAAGTTGACTCGTATGTAGGACATCACCCATAGGAGGTTGCTAGTATGGTTCATCCAGCATTTTTATATAGTGGCCCCTAAAGTTTTCTGTAAGTCCATTTAGAGTGTTGGTATTCACTTCCAGGCCTTGAGGGCCACCAATAGCTCAGGTTTTAAAATATCCTTGATGAACAGCCATGAGAGAGATTTGCATACAATGGAAGGAGCATGCAAGTCTCTCTCATCCATATTACAGATATCCTGAAAACCTGACCTGTTGGCAGCCCTCAAAGACTGAGCTTGTGCACTCCTACCCTAAAGGAAATGCTGTTGACCCAGGGGAAGGGTTTTGGAATTTCAGAACACCAGGCTCTGTAGAGTTTTCCATCCTTGATTTGGACCATAGTAAAAGGAGTCAGGGCCTAATACTAATCTGGACATGCTATGATGATGGCATTGAATATTCAGGTTTGGCACACCGAAGAAATAGCAGCAGAGTCTAACCTGGTAGCTTCGATATTGCGCCATTACTCAGTTAACATTTGCAGCTAAAACTAGGCGAGTCAAAAGCTGGCCTAGTTTTAGCCATGGATTGCTAACCGGGTAGCGGTGCAATATTGCCACTACCTAATTAGCAGCAGTCTCTGTCTCCGCTCCACCCCCAACACGCACTGATGATAACCAGATAGCTTCAGGGCATGTAGGGGAGTTAGACGGGGATATGCAATGGCAGTACCTGTGTAAGTGCCATTGAATATCCCCATTTAAAGCATTTATACAGTTAACTGGGCTGTAAACCATGTAAATGCCTTTTGAATATCAGGCCCTCAGTGTTTCCGAAAGCAGTTTTATTGGAATTTCTATGCGTCAGAGGTGCATTGACATTTGATGCTTTTATATTGTATTTTGCTGTTATTTTGTTCACTCCTGGAGTTTTTCTCTCTGTTTGTGAATGTGTTTTGTGTATGTCTGCTTTCGTAAACTGTCCAGATCCCATAAAGGGTATAGTGTGAGATATACTTTGTGAAGTATATTAAATCCATAGGGCATCTTGTCCCTTTCTGGGAAAAGTTTCTGTTCTGAATAGAGGGTTTTTTTTTTTTTTTTTGGGGGGGGGGGGGGGGGAGGGTTTATATTTTTGTGTTGCTGGAAAGTTTGTCAGTGAGGGAACCAGAAAGCTGCAGCTGCATCTTTGCATTTTGGTTATTTTTATGTCTATCATTCAGCTTTTTCAGGTCTGAACTCAAAGTGAGTTATATAATTCAGGTACACAGGTTATTTCCCTGCCTGCTTTGCCATGCAGTGCAATGGAGGGTGAAGTGACTTACCCAAGCTCACAAAGAGCATTGGTGGGAGAAGCAGGACTTGGACCCTGGTTTCCCTGGTTCTTGGGCTGCTTCTCTGACCACTAAGCTGCTCCTCAGTTTTATTTATTTACATTCTCTTATATACCACATTATTCTGCATCAGTGCGGTTTACATTGAACAAACTGAAATTACATTGAACAGGGTATTATAACTTGGAGATAACTATTTTACAGGGAACATGGGCTATGGAGGGTTACATTGCTTGCCCAAGACCACAAGGAACACCTATGGGACTAGAAACCCCAGTCCTTCTGGCCCAAGGTTGCTGTCCTCTAGTGGGATTTGAACCCCTGACCTTCCGGCCTGAAGTACCTTGCCCCAACCACTAGGCCACTCCTCCACTCAATGACTACTTCTGCCATGCACGCAGACTGTTTAGAAGAGGGGTACCCATCCCACACAGTATCACAAAAGGCAATCAAGGGGAATGTGCTATCTCATACATCAAGGAGGAGGGTCCTGGAGGGTCTTCCCAGGGTTAAGTAGTTAGAGAAAAGAAACACAAAAGGAAAATAAGGTGATATCTTTTTATTGGACTAACATAATACATTTACGGATTAGCTTTCAAAGTTAAAACCTTTTTCAAGTCAAGACAGTATGAGCAACAGATGATGACAACACTAATAGATAAGCAGGGCCAGTGCAAGGATTGAAAACGCTCGAGGCAGGCCCCTTCATCCTGCCGTTACCCTGCCCTCGCTGTCTCCTCACCCCTATTTCCACCACTGCAATCTCTCTTTGGGGCCCGCAGCAGTGGCAGTGGCTCAGAAACTGTCTCTTCTGTCCCCTTTGATGCAGACTTCTGGTTTGAAGTCTGTATCAGAAAGGCAAATAACAGACAAATCGAGGGCAGAAACTGTAAGTCAGCGCCAGCTAGTTGAGATAAGCACTGCCCTGTAGTTTCTGACCCATTGCTGCCGCTGCCGGCCCCAGAGAGGGGTGGCAATGGGAGCTCCCGGAGGCCCAGTGCACTAGGCGACCACCTAGTTTGCCTAATGGTAGCACCTATCCTGTATATAAGGGAATTACAAAAGCAATCCATTGACAGTCTCAGGGGGAGAAGGTGGGGCGGATGCTCATACTGTCCTGACATGAAGAAGAAAGCTTTAACCTTCAAAAGCTAGTCCAAGAATCTTTTATCTTTATTAAGCACTTAATATACTGCTCATACAAAGGCATCAGAGTGGTTTACAAACAATACAACAAAATTGAACTGCTGTGAAAAGGAAAAGGAATGCCAGTGAATATTGACAGGAAAGGAGAGGCAAGATTAGAGAACAGGAGCCAAAGGGTGACCGCGCTGCTCATGGGAGAGGAGAGAAAGGCTTACCATCGACGGGGGGAGGGGACAAGGGGGAAGGGGGTGGGGAAAGGTCAAAAGCAGAGCAAAAGGGGTGGGTTTTTAGTCTGGCCTTAAAGGTGCTGAAGGACAGTTCCAGACAGAGAGTAGTGGAGAGCGAGTCCCAGAGCCAGGGACTCAGGAAGAAGAAAGCTGAGGAGCGAGTGGATTCAAGATGGGCCTGGGATGGAGAAGGGAGGGACATACGATTAGAGTGGATGGACCTGAGGAACCTGTGAGGGGGGTGGTGGTGAACCAAGTCAGCGAGATAGAGAAGGGTACCGGTGTGGAAAGATTTATGGACGAAAATTAGCATTTTGTATTGGATCCTATAGGGAACTGGAAGTCAGTGCAAGTGAATCAGAAGGGGGGTGATGTGGTCTAAGCGGGAAACACAGGTCAGGATATGGGCAGCTGTATTTTGGACGAGTTGTAATTTACATAGTTGGGATTGGGGACGACCAGCTAGGGAGACATTGCAATAGTCCAGACTGGACATTACAAGGGACAGGAGCAGTATGGTCAGGGAGAGGACCGAAAGAAAACCTACAACTCCTAGGGGAGGAGGGTGGGTTATGAAGACTAAATTCCTGCTGTTCCCGGAGAGCACCTGTTACAGGTGAGTAACTATTCTATCTTCAAGAACAAGCAGGAATGTAGTCTTCACATATGGAACTCCCTAGCTCCCAGATGCCAGAAAAAAATGACATCAGAACCGGTAGGTTAGCCTTAGGGTAGGCTTCAAGAGGTCATGAATCCTCCATGGATGTCTGGCATCGTTAAATTCTGGGACGGAGGGTAGGAGTTGCTCTTAAGTCAGAAAGAGGTGCTGGAGAACAGCTTGACCAAACATGGTATCCCTGTGGGAGTCCTTGTCCAGACAGTAATGAGCAAAGGTATGGACTGAAGACCAAGTTGCTGCTTTACAGATTTCGTAGAGCAAAGATTCGCCACCGAGGAGGCCATGACACAAACATTATGGGCAGTGACATGACCTTCAAGGGATAGTCCTGCTTTATCATAAGCAAATGAGATGCAATCTGCTATCCATTTAGAGAGAGTACATTTGGATATTGGCAACCCCAGGTGACTAGGGTCAAAGGAGATGAACAACTGAGAAGCCCTAGGGTGCTCTCGAGTCCTTTGAAGATTAAATGCTAAGGCACGTTTGCAGTTAAGAGTATGGAGGGTTGTCTCTGCCCTAGGCAAAAATGTGGTCTAGGAATAAAGGCAGGAAGGTAAACTGACTGATTCAAATGAAAAGGAGACACCACCTTCAGCATGAAGTGGGGGCGAGTCCTAAGGATGACCTTGTCATGGTGGAACCGTGCGTAAGGTGGGTCTGTCACCAAAGCTTGAAGCTCACTAATGCCATATCTAGCTGAAGTGAGGCAATAAGGAAAATGACCTTCTATATTAGAAACTTTAGTGAGGTCATGGCCAAAAGGTTCAAAAGGCAGCTTGAGAAGTTGTTCTAGAACAGGGGTCACCAACCTGCGGCCCGCGAGGTCCCTCCGTGCGGCCCGCGAGACTCTACCCCGGTGCGGCCCGCCAAGGCAAACTCACCAACTCCTTCTTCTGCAGCCGCGGCTCCCTGCCTCTTAGGGAACCGCGGCTGTGCTTGTAAAATCATCGCGGAACCCTTCCTGTCTTGACGGGCTCCGTGCAGCATTGTCCCGCCTCCAAAGGAAGTGGTAAACAACTTCCTTTAGAAGCGGGACAATGCTGCATGGAGCCCGTCAAGACAGGAAGGGCTCCGCGATGATTTTACAAGCACAGCCGCGGTTCCCTAAGAGGCAGGGAGCCGCGGCTGCAGAAGAAGGGAGGGAGCTGACATGGAAAACTAAAAGTACAGGTATGAGCAGGTTTTTTTTTCGCGCCGGGGGGGGGGGGGGGGAAGGGGAGGGGGTGCGGCCCGCGAGTCTGCCGGTAGTCGGCTGTGCGGCCCGCGGCCCCCTGGAGGTTGGTGACCCCTGTTCTAGAACAACACTGATATCCCACGCCATCGGTGGTGGTCCGATAGGAGGCTTGGTCAGCAAAAGGCCTCTCATGAAGCATGCTACGATTGGCTGTGAGGAAATGGGTTGCCCATTGAAGGGAAAAAATGAATCCCCCTTCAGGTACCTTTGTTGCAGGTTGAATCCATCTTGTGCTAACCTCTATAGCTCAGGCCTAAGAAACAGCTTGCTCTGACTTTTTCACACTGAAACTGCAAAATCAGCAAGAATGAGCAATAAAATAAGCTAATATCCTGTCCCAGAGAGTTGACAATGAGAGGCTCTGAACACTACACAGCTAGTGAAAAGGCTGCCACCTGGGCCTCTTGAATGAACAAAGGGGAACAAGGAAGACGAACATCAGTATCTACAGTTTATCTGCAGGAAGCATGATTAACAGAAGGCGAGTGAGAATGGAGAAACAGAATGCTACAGCGAAAACAGAGGGTAAAAGATTGGGAAGCAGATTTGCTTTAGATAATGGAGAATAAGAAACAGAAAGGAAATCTATTTATCAGCAATTTGAGCCTGAAAATGAATATAAATATGGAGAAGAAATTCTAACAAGGAGACAGAAATTAGCTGATCTCATTGAAGTAAGGCTATCTCTGTCTCCAGGACCTTTTTTTTTTTTTACACTTAAGTCAGGTGCTTTGCTTGTTATAGATGTATTGATCCTATGGATTGATATTGAAATTTGTACCTTATAAATCAAAAGTAAAGCTTGTGATGTACAGGCCCGTGAGCCTTACCTCGGTGGCGGGAAAAGTAATGGAGGCGCTCCTGAAAGAGCGAATAGTGAACTTTCTCAAAACCAACAAGTTGCAAGATCCGAGGCAACATGGTTTTACCGAAGAATGGTCTTGCCAAACAAATCTGATTGAGTTCTTTGACTGGGTGACCAAGGAACTAGATCAGGGGCATGCAATGGATGTCATCTACCTGGATTTCAGCAAAGCCTTTGATACTGTTCCTCATAGGAGGCTTGTCAATAAACTCAGTAGCTTGGGGATGGGTCCCAAGATGGTAAACTGGATTAGAAATTGGTTGACTGACAGACAACAGAAAGGGATGGTACATGGAGCTCACTCAGATGAAAGGAAGGTGATTAGCGGGGTGCCCCAGGGTTCGGTCCTGGGCCCGGCCCTGTTCAATGTATTTGTGAGCGATATTGCTGAAGAACTGAATGGAAGAGTCTGTCTTTTTGCAGATGACACAAAAATTTGCAACAGAGTGGACTCCCCTGAGGGAGTGGTTAACATAAGGAAACATCTACAAAAGCTGGAAGAATAGTCTAATGCTTGGCAACTACGATTTAATGCGGAAAAGTGCAGTGTCATGCACTTGGGTAGCAGAAATCCAAGGGAAATGTACGCGATAGGGGGCAAGAAGTTGGTGTGCACGGTTCAGGAGAAAGACCTTGGTGTGATTATCTCTGATGATCTCAAGGTGGCAAAACAGTGCGACAAGGCAGTGGCAAAAGCCAGGAGGATGTTGGGCTGCATACAAAGAGGGATTACCAGCAGAAAGGAAGAGGTACTTATGCCACTGTACAAGTCGCTGGTGAGGCCTCACTTGGAATACTGTGTTCAGTTTTGGAGACCATATCTTGCAAAAGATGTAAAAAGACTGGAAACTGTTCAGAGGAAGGCGACCAAAATGATTTGGCGCTTACGTCAGACGCCTTATGAGAAGAGACTTGAAGACTGTCACGGGGTTCCCGGTGACACAAAGATTTTATGCCACTATGTAGAGACGTTAATGATCAAAGAGACCAGGTGGAGGGAAATAAAGGCTTTTATTCCCTGTTTAAAGCAAGGTTCAACTAAGAGATAATTCCAGATAACAGAAACAGTCCTTTGTCTTAAAAGGTACCAATATTCACTGAGCACTTAACTGTTACTTCACAGTTAAGGCAAGTTTTTCCATAGTAGCATTCAGTATAAGAAACATTAAATTATATATCACTTATTCTTCTATGGTATGTTGAGCATACAGACTTTGGAGCATAGGCAGTGCACCAATCACATTCCATTAACTCTGGCATAGGTGAGGGAACAGTGTTGGGATAATCTACTTCCATAGATTCTTCTCCCCTGTACTCATTCAAGGCGCGTTCACTGTCCCTGTCTATCTCAGCATGGTAGTTTAAAACTTGGGAGTCTGGCTTCCTATAGCCAGGGATTCTCAGGGCTGGTGGTAGTTTACTAAACCAGTCTTGATTCTTGTATCTCATAGAAGGAATACTTGTTTTAGTAGAGCTTTTAGTAGCACAATTATCACAGTCAATATTTAATGCCTCATACCTTGGCTTTGGTGAGATAAAATCCACAGTGCTTCTTTTTCCTGCACCTCTCCCTTGGTAGCTGCACTTCTGCCTGCCAACCGGATACCGAGGTGTGCTTCTAGGCAGTGGAATAAAACTGCTGTTGGATTCTCCTCTCACTCTGGGTAAAAACTTCTGTTGCTTATAAAAGTGCTTTTCCCTCTGAACAGGTGAAACTAGGCAATGATCCTCTAGAGATAATAAGCTTCTGTCAGAACCTCTCTCTCTGGTTCTTGGCTTTCTTCTCTCTATTCTATCTCCAGGCAAAGTATAGGAACTAGGCGTGGCAGACGCTCTCACCTTGGGGTAACTTCCACGAAACTCCCCTTGTACAACAGGATCAGTTTGGGCCTTCTGGCTTCCCACCTTGTGAGGTCCGTTTCTCCTCCAGCTCCCAGCTTTGCTTCCTTCACAGCAAACAGGCTTATCTCCTTGGTAGACTCCAGGCTTCTCTGCTGTTTCTCCTTCTCCTTCTCCTTCTTCTACTACCAGCTCTACTCCTTCCCTGTTCTCTTCCGCTTTCTCTTCCTGTCCAGAAGCATTCTGCTCTGGCTTATAAAGTGAACGGTTACTGATGACTTCCTGGTTCCCTTTCAGCTGCAGGTCATCAGAGAGCTTAGGTTCATTAAGTCCGGCATGTCTGTTCCTGCTCCCTTTAGCTGTGCCTGGGGGTAACTGCACATCTAGTTCCTCTAAAGAAACAGGATTTCTTTTCTTCACAACTTTATCAGTGCCCACATCATGACAAGACCTAAATATGTACACTTTGGAGGAGAGGAGGGACAGGGGAGATATGATTCAGACCTTTAAATACTTAAAGAGAAATGATGAACAAACAAACCTCTTCCAAAGACGGGGAAGTTGTAAAACTAGAGGGTATAACATGAAGCTGCAAGGTGGTAAATTGAAAGGCAATGCCAGGAAATATTTTTTCACTGAAAGGGTGGTAGATGCTTGGAATGCCCTCCCGATGGAAGTGGTGGGGGTAAACACGGTGATGGACATCAAAACGGCATGAAACAAACACAGTGAATCCCTTTACAGCAACAGGATAAAAACAAAATAAACTGAAACATAACTTCTGAACCATCTAACGTCTCAAACAAATAGGGGTGTCCTACACCTACTCTTGCCATCTTGCTTGGCAGACTAGATGGACCATGCTGGTCTTTATCTGCCG
Source organism: Ichthyophis bannanicus (assembly GCA_033557465.1). Lineage (NCBI taxonomy): Eukaryota > Metazoa > Chordata > Amphibia > Gymnophiona > Ichthyophiidae > Ichthyophis > Ichthyophis bannanicus. The sequence continues at coordinate 77,837,242 of CM066051.1, read as the reverse complement.
TCATCTACTATGTTACAGACCTGGCAAGATAAATAACAATTTTTCCATGCAGCCATAATACAAAATAGAAAACTCCCCAAAAAATCTTAGGGGAAGCCCAGAAAAACCCCAACACCATCCAACGGATGATGAGAGGCTGCAATTGCACTTAGGTGCACTCTTACCAAGTTGGTCTTGAGATGGGGTGAGGACAGGTGGAAGAGATACTGGAGGAGCGCCTCCATTGGAGCCGAGAAAGGATTGAGATTCTTCTGGGAACACCAATGAGAAAATCTATGCCACTTGAAATCATATGAATGTCTGGTGGGTGGCTGGCTTTCTAGAGGCTAACAGGATCTCCTTTACCTCCTGAGTAAGGTTACGATCTTGCAATGCTATACTTTCAGCAGCCATGCCGTGAGGTGGAGAGACTGCAGATTGGGATGGAGCAGTGTCTCCTCTTTCTGTGAGAGGAGATCTGGAGCAGATCTGAGATATAGGGGTTGAGTCTAAGACAGACGTAGCAGGAGAGGAAACCATGGTTGACGTGGCCAGCATAGGGCTACGAGTAGCATGAAACCCCTGTCCACCTGGAGTTTGAAAAGTGTCTTGGGAAATAGGGGAATGGGAGGGAAGGCATAGATGAGCCATCAAACCCAGTGGAAGTGGAAAGCATCCACATGTTGGTTGCTCAACATGGGAGTCCTGATGCAGAAGCGAGGAAGCTTGGCATTCTGTGGAGTGGCAAAAAGGTCTATCTCTGGAGTCCCCCAGGTTTGAAAGATGAAGGTTGCTGTCTCTATATAGAGAGACCATTCGTGAGGAAGGAGGATCCGGCTCAAATTGTCTGCCAAGACATTTTGCTTCTCTGGTAAATACACCGCTTGGAGGTGTATCTGATACGCAATGGCAAAGGAACAGAGATGGAAAGCCTCCCTGCAGAGGGGCCAAGATCCTGTTCCTCCCTGCTTGTTGACAGAGAACATGGCTTCCTGATTGTCCATCTGGACCAGGACCCTGTGGGATCGTAGGTGCTCATGAAACACCCTAAAGGCATTGAAGATAGCCCGAAGCTCCAGTAAATTTATCTGGAGTTGCGACTCCTGTTCTGTCCAGAGGCCCTGAATGGAGAAATTCCACAGATGTGCCCTCCACCCCGGTTTGTAAGCATCCGTCATCAGGGTACATTGATGTGGCAGCATCTGAAATGGTGACCCAATGAGAAAATACACTGGGGAACACCACCATTGAAGGGATGTGGCCAGAGGGACAGAGACTCTGATTTTGTCCCTGAGAAGCCCGAGGCCTGTCTCCACTGGGAGGCCAGAGCCCATTGGGCTGTGCACATGTACAGAGGGGCATATGGAACTACATGTACCATCGAGGCCATATGACCTAGAAGCTGTAGCATTTCTTGGTCAGTCAGGTGGGTCTCTGAGACGTACCTGAGATGCCAATTGAATGAGATGAGAACAGTGGGGCTGGGATAGAAATGCCCTTAACTGCTGAGTGTTTAAGAGAGCTCTTATGAACTCTAATGTTTGAGTAGGAGCGAGATGGGATTTTGGAAGATTTATCCCAAATTCCAAATATTGCAGTACATGCATGGTACGGGAGAGACAGGTGGACCTCCTGGGAGGTGCTTGCCTTTATGAGCCAGTTGTCTAAGTAAGGGAAGACAAATATCGCCAGAGTTCTTAGATATGTGGCCACAACTGAGATGCACTTTGTGAAGACTCTCGGGGCAAAGGCGAGTCCAAAGGGAGGGACTTTGTACCGATAGTGTCTTCCCTGAAACATGAAGCATAGTTATTTCCCATGTTTTGTATGAGTAAAGATATGTATGTATGCTTCTTTCAGATCTAGAGAACAGAGCCAGTCCTACTCTGGAAATAGGGTAGGAGGGACCCCAGAGAGACCATCTTGAACGTCTTGTGGATGAGAAACTTGTTCAGGCTTCTGAGGTCCAGGATAGGTCTGTATCATCTGTTCTTTGAATGAGAAAGTACAGAGAACAGAAACACATTCCCTGTTGAGATGTTGGAAAGCACAGTTACTTACCTGTAACAGGTGATCTCTGGGAACAGCAGGAATTAGTCCTCACTTATGGGTACGTCGGAACCGACGGAGCCTGCGCGGGAAAGCTCCCCAGCTTCCCAGAAAGGAAGCTTTTGGGGCCTCCCACTGCACATGCGCGCTGCCTTCCCACCTTCCTGACCAGCTCTCCTCAGTTCGAGTTTATAGCTGAGACAATAGAGAGAGGAAAGGAAGATAGATAGAAGATACAACTCCTAGGGGAGGTGGGTGGGTTGTGAGGACTAGTTCCTGCTGTTCCCAGAGATCACCTGTTACAGGTAAGTAACTGTGCTATCTCCAGGAACAAGCAGGAATAAGTCCTCACATATGGGGACTCCCTAGCTAAGATGCCTGGGAGATCCCCTCCCAAGGGTTCACCATCTTCGTATGGATCTCAGGCATCCATCCAGGGAAGGTGGGCAGGAGTTGTTCAAGTATGGAACAGGTGTTTGAGGACAGCCTGGCCAAACAAGGCATCCCGGCGGGAGTCCTTGTCCAAACAGTAATGGGCTGTGAAGGTATGAACCGAGGCCCAGGTGGCTGCTCGACAGATCTGATCTATGGATACAGAGTGAAGATGAGCCATAGAAGTGGCCATGGCTCTCACATTGTGAGCTGTGACATGGCCTTCCAGAGAAATGTTTTTACTCTGGTAAGCAAAGGAAATACACTGAGCAATCCAATTGGAAAGTGTACGTTTGGAGACTGGAAGTCCCAAATGAGAAGGATCAAAAGCCACAAAAAGTTTGGAAGACTTTCGATGTGGTTGAGTCCTGTTGAGGTAAAAGGCGAGAGCTCTTTTACAATCTAGAGTATGAAGGTTCCTCTCTGCACTGGATGCATGAGGAGCCGGGAAAAAGACAGGTAGATATACCTCTTGATTAAGATGAAAAGGCGAGATCACTTTGGGCATAAAGTGGGGATTCGTCCTAAGGACCACCTTATCATGCTGAAACCTAGTATAAGGTGGATGAGCCACTAAGGCCTGTAGTTCACTGATGCGACGAGCCGAAGTGACTGCAATAAGGAAAAGGACCTTCCAGGAAAGAAATTTCAAGGAGGTAGAGACTAACGGTTCAAAGGGTGGCTTCATCAGCTGACCCAGAACCAGGTTTAAGTCCCATGCTACCGGGGGAGGTCGAATGGGAGGTTTGGTTAGAGTCAGGCCTCTCATGAATCTTGCAATAAGAGGATGAGAGGAGACAGGTCGTCCATTTATAGGTTTTAAGGATGCTGCAATAGCACTCAAATGGACTCTTACTGAATTCGTCTTAAGGCCTGCATTAGAAAGATGCAGGAGATAGTCTAGTAGAGATTTCAAAGGAAGTGCTAGAGCAGGGGTCACCAACCTGCGGCCCGCGGGCCACATGCGGCCGAGGTCCCTTCGTGCGGCCCGCGAGGCTCTACCCTGGTTAACATTACGTGCGGCCCGCCAAGGATTCCCGCCATTGTATCCACGCGCTCGCAGCTCACCGACGACCACCTGCAAGCGTCCCTTCTCCTGTCAGTGTCATCTGTGAAGCCGGATTTTAAGCGTTTGTCTGCTAGCATGAATCATCAGCCATCTCATTACATTCAATAAAGGTGATCAGCCATTGTTTTCATAATTTTGCGTTTGTTGTTTTTTTTCGCGGGGGCGGGGAGAAGGGGGGTGCGGCCCACGAGGCTCCTGGTAGTCGGCTGTGCGGCCCACGGCCCTCTGGAGGTTGGTGACCCCAGTGCTAGAGGGTCAAGACCCTGCTGAGCACACCAAATGGAAAAGCGTTTCCATTTGAAAGCATAGGAACGCCTCGTGGAAGGTTTCCTAGAGGCATGCAGGATATCTTGCACAAGTTGAGAAAGATTGAAGTCATGAAGGCTTAGGCCTTCAGTAACCAAGCTCTGAGGTGTAGGGACTTGGGGTTCGGGTGCCACAAAGTCCCCTCCTCCTGAGACAGAAGGTCTGGAGCAGCTCCCAGGTCCAGGGAGGGTCCCTGGGAGAGATGCAGAAGTAGAGGGAACCACACTTGGCGTGGCCAGCGTGGAGCTATGAGGATCATCGACCCGTGATCCCTCTGGAGTTTGAACAGAGTCTTGGGAATCAAAGGAATGGGTGGAAAGGCATATAGGAATTCCTGACCCCAATGCAGGAGAAAGGCATCGTTGGCCTGAGCTCCCTGACACGGAGTCCTGGAACAGAACCGGGGAAGTTTGGCATTCCACGGACTTGCAAAGAGGTCTATGTCCGGGGTCCCCCATTCCTGAAAGATTCTGCGTATCTGGTCCCTGTGTAGGGACCATTCGTGTGGAAGCAGAACTCGACTGAGTCTGTCTGCCCGAGAGTTTTGAACTCCTGGAAGATACACTGCTAGAAGATGAATTTGATGCTCTCTGGCGAAGGCCCATAATCTGAGAGCTTCGTTGCAAAGCGACAGAGAGCCTGTCCCTCCTTGTTTGTTTATATAGAACATGGCCACCTGATTGTCTGTATGAACTAGGACAGTCAGGTTGACAAGGAGGGAATAGAAGACTTTGAGGGCAAAGTATATTGCTCGCAGTTCCAGGAGGTTGATATGAAGGGTGGTCTCCTGAGGAGACCAAGAGCCCTGAGTGGAGAGGGATTGTAGATGGGCTCCCCACCCTGTTTGGGAGGCATCTGTTGTGAGGGTTGCTTGGGGCAACAAAGGTTGGAAGGGGGCCCCCAACAACAGATTCTTGGTGGATACCCACCATTGGAGGGACCAAAACAGATGTTTTGAGGGTAGTATTTGGTCGGAGAGCGCTCCTGATGCTTGAGTCCACTGGGTGGCCAAGGTCCATTGAGCTGCTCTCATATGAAGACGAGCGTAGGACACCACGTGCACCGTGGAGGCCATGTGGCCCAGAAGTCGCAGCATTTCCCGGGCTGTCATGTGACTGCTGGACTGAGCTTGGGAGGCCAAGCATAGCAGACGTTGGGCCCTGACCTGAGGTAGGTAAGCCCTTGCAGTGGTGGTGTCCAACCGGGCCCCTATGAATTCCAGAGACTGAGTAGGGATGAGTTGAGACTTGGGAAGGTTTACTACCAGTCCCAGATACTGCAGAATGCGCCTTGTGCGGTCCAGGGAAATCTGGGCCTCTGACTGAGATGGAGCTCGGATGAGCCAGTCGTCCAGATATGGGAATACAAAAATTCCCAGGCCTCTTAAAAATGCGGCTACGACTGCCATGCATTTGGTGAACACTCTTGGAGCAGAGGCTAGACCGAAGGGAAGTACTCTGTACTGGAAATGTTTTTCCCGAAACAGAAATCGAAGATATTTTCTGTGGGATGGGTGGATGAGTATATGTGTGTACGCATCCTTGAGATCTAGAGAACAAAGCCAATCCTGACTCTGAAGGTATGGAAGGAGAATGCCCAGAGAAAGCATTTTGAATTTCTCCTTGTAAAGAAATTTGTTCAATTCTCTCAGATCTAGAATTGGTCTGAAACCCCCTGTCTTCTTTGGTATTAGAAAATAAGGGGAGTAGAACCCTGTCCCTTGTTGAAGAAGAGGAACCTCTTCTATTGCCCCTTGGGCAAGGAGGGAAGAGACTTCCTGACCCAACAGGGCCAGGAGAGATGGGGGAGAATTGAACTGCCTCACCATCGTATGAGGAGGAAGGCTGGAAAAATGAAGTTTGTAACCCTCTCTGATGATAGAGAGGGTCCATTGCTCTGATGTAATTTGCCCCCATCTGGGAGCAAAGTGAGCTAACCTTCCGGGAATGGTGAGGGGCTCTGGTTGTTCTAGAGCCAGAAAGGTTAAGTTCTCTAGGGGCAAGTCAAAACCCCTGAGGGGGTTGAGCCTGCTGGGGTGTAGCAGACGCCGCAGGCTTGGACCTTGCCTGTTTAGGTTGCTGACGCTTAGCAGCAAAGCGAGGCTGAGAAGATTGTTGGCCAGTATTTGTGGAAAATCTGGTCTTCTTGTAGTAAGGCCTCTTGAAAGACTTTTCCTTGGTAGGAGTAGAGGTAGACTTAGAAAGTCTATCTAAAGTAGCATTTTCTGCGTCCATTTGAGTGGCTTTAATTTGCCAGTCTTTACCAAATAAGTTCTCACCTGTACAGGGCAGATTCCGTAAGCCATCTAGGACCCAGGGTTCTAGGTCAGAGGCTTGGAGCCAAGCAAGTCGTCGGGCTGCAATGGCAATGCCCGAAGCCCTACCGGCACCCTCAAAGGAATCAAAGGCTGCTCTGTTGGAGAACTTAGAAACATCTAGAAGCTGTTTCACTAAAGAAATGAACTCCTCCTTTCTATCTTCAGGGATAAAGGGGGCAAAATGCTTTATCTTTAGGGCAAGTTCCCTTAGAAACATGCCCATATACAGACTGTATGAATTAATCCTGGCTATAAGCATACTAGCCTGGAAGATTTTCCTACCAAAAGAGTCTAGGGTCTTACATTCTCGCCCTGGAGGGGTAGAAGAGTGCCTTTTGGTACTCTTAATCTTTTTCAGCGCAGACTTCACCACAATGGAATGGTGAGGCAGCTGAGTTTTTTGAAAACCAGGAGAAGGAGGGACCCGGTACATGGTGTCCAACCTACGAGAATGAGGAGACAATGTTAGAGGAGCCTCCATAAGTCCATCAAGTGTTCTTGAAGGATTTCATGGATAGGCAGGGTAACTGCCTCTTTAGGAACCTTAGGGTATCCTAAAATATCCAATTTCTTTGATCTAGGTTCTTTCTCAGAGGATGTAGTAATAGAAAGTCCTTTAGCTACTTCTATAATGAAGTCTTGAAAGGACAAATCCTCTGGTGGAGACATTCTCCTCTTTGGGGAAGAAGGCTCTTCAGGAAGAACAAGAGAGCTCATCAGAGTCATCAGAGGAGTCAAAATCCTCAGAGGAATCAGAGTATCCTCTATTCGCTTCCAACGCACGATACGCATACCGGTCGGTATTGACATCGGGCGTACCGGGCATGGGATCGGTATCAGGTGAAAACCCGGATCCGGCATGCACCCATCTGCGTTTGGAAGATGATGGCCTCGGTTCCGGTATGGAAGCCAGTACCGGAACCGGAACCGCTGGATGCGGTACCGAGGGCGTCGCAGCCTTAATGAAAGCCAGGATGGCCTGCTGCATGGTCTGAACAGTATTGTCCATAGACGCCACTGCTGCCTGGAAGTCGGTACCGGCATGGGCCGGTACCCCAGAGCAGTCTAACAGGTGATCGGTCGAGGCCGTGCCATCGATGTCAACCTGTAACCCCATAGATGGTGCTTTGGAAGCCAGAGCTTCCCGCCGGGGTTGTTTGGCTGGGGCATGGTCCTCAGATTCAAAATTGAGAGCCTCTCGATACTTTGAAGGAGATTTGCTCTTTGAGGACCTGCCCGAAGAAGGTTTGGTTACCTGAGATCCATCCGGAGAGGAAGACCTGGATGACTGTGATGCTGGATTATCTGAAGCAAACAGCACATGGAATTTGTTGGCCCGGTTCTGCAAACCACGTTTAGACATCTGGGAGCAGGATGGGCAGTCCGGAATGGAGTGGTCAGGCCCCAAACATTTAAGACACCAGTCATGGGTGTCTGTAACAGAAATAACAGCACTACACTTGGTACACTTCTTGAAACCAGGAGCTGGTTTCTCCATGAGGAGATTTTGTGTAGGCCTGAGGCCTAACAGAAGTCACCAAGTTGTGCTAAAAAATAAAAGCTTTTTTTTTTTTTTTTTTTTAGAAAGAAAAGAAAAGAAAAGAGAGACCGGCGGTACCGGTTTCGGTATGGGGAAGGCAGGTACGCGGTCTAAAGAAAGTAAAACAAGAATTTCTTCAGCGGTGACAGGAACATGACCTGCTGGCTCCGCGGAAAAAGAGAAACTGAGGAGAGCTGGTCAGGAAGGCGGGAAGGCAGCGCGCATGTGCAGTGGGAGGCCCCAAAAGCTTCCTTTCTGGGAAGCTGGGGAGCTTTCCCACGCAGGCTCCGTCGGTTCCGACATACCCATAAGTGAGGACTTATTCCTGCTTGTTCCTGGAGATCCTTCTCTATGGCACCTTGTGATAGAAGAGAAGCCACCTCCTGCAGCAAAAATGCAGTGAGAGGGGGCTGAGAATGATATTCCACTACTAGGGTGCAGGTCTTGAAGATGAAGTCTTTACTCCTCTGTTAATATGGTCAATGTTCACTGCTCTGAAGTGATTAGATGCCACCTGTGGGCATAATGACAGAGTCTGCAGGCAATGCGGAGGGGATGGGGGTTCTCCAGAGGCAGAGTGGCTATGTTCTCTTGAAAAGAGTCAAAAATCAGGAGCAGATTGAGTCTGCGGAACTGGTTGAGCCTTAGGAGCCTGTGGCTTCTTTTGTTGTTCGGGAGGCTGTTGCCTCTTCTGAGCATCCTGAAGTTGGTATTGAGAAGCAGGGGTGTAAGGGTAAAACGTCTTTTTCTTAATAAAAAAAGAAAGTATTCTTTGCAGCTGCTTTCTTCTTAGCAGGGTTGGCAGTGGTCCTAGAAAGCCTATTTAAAGTGGTATTCTCAGATTCAGTCCTTGCCAAAAGGGTTTTCACATGTGCAGGACATGGTTCAAGATCTGATGCCTGAAGCCAAGCAATCCTGCATGCACTGATGCAGATTGATGTTGGTTTATTGGCACACTCAAAACAATCAAAAGTTGCTCTACTGACAAACTTTGAGACATTCTGGGCATGTCTGACCAACATGAGATAGTCAGCCCTCTTATCATTAGGGAGAAGAGGTGATATTAACTCAAGATCTCTAGTAACCTCCTTGAGGAACATACCCATATATAGAATATGTATGAGCTTATCCTGGCTGACAGCATGGAAGCTTGAAAACACCAATGCCCAAAAGCATTGAAGGTTCTCAATTCTCTACCTGGAGAGTTAAAAGAATGCGTCTTAGAACTTTTAATTCAACGCATCGCTGATTCTACCACCATTAAGTGGTGCGGCAGCTTATCTTTTGGAAGCCGGGACACTCCGGTACTTGATACATGGTATAGAGTCGTCAAGTATGTGGAGAAATAGTACGGGGGGTTTTCCCACATCCAGGGCACAAGATCATGGAGAATGTGGTGAATTGGAAGTGTCGTGAATAGGAGCTGTAGAATATTGGAGAATCTCCAATTCCTCTGCCCTAGGTTCTTTTTCAGATGTCACTGTTATGGAAAGGCCCCTCGCTAGATCTCAAATAAATTCTTGAAAAGACATCCTCAGGAGGAGACATTCACCGTTCCATTGAAGGGTCCTCCGGTAGACTTTGAAGTCTTTGGGTGTTGATCGATTCAGCATCGGAAGAATTGGAATCAGTAGACCGAAGTATCAGTGTGAACAATGTCCCTACTCCGCTAAAACTCGATACCGATTAAAGTCTGTATCGGAACGAGGAATCTGCCTGGACGAACCCTCAGTACCAGGAATGGACTCGAGGGCAGCCATGGACACATCGAGTGGCATAAAACCTGATGCAGTTTGCATCGATATCGTAGACTGTGCTGGTGGTACCACCGGTATAGATTTGACCAGAACGGAAGCTGCCAGTAGAGCTGCTAAGCTCCGTTCAATGGCCAGGATACGCTGATCTATAGAGCCTGCTGATGCTTGGGTATCGGTACCAGAGATGTGGGCAACTGTCCCAGAGCATGGCACCAGGAGCTTTCCAGAGGTGGAGGCCTCGGGAGCATCCTGAGACCCCCTTGATGGCTTTGGAGGGAAGATCCTCCCCCCGGGGGTGTTTGGCTGGCCGATCCACCTCAAGTGCAACACCTAAGGCATCTTGATGCTTAGAAAGATCTACCCTTGGGGGGATGGCCTTTCTTTGAAGAAGACTTATGTTTTGATACCTGAAATCCATGAGAGGACGACGATGCCCTCAATGATGTCAATGCCAAAAGAACCGCATCTGAGGCAAAGAGTGTGCCTAACTTCGCAGCTTGGTTCTGTAGGCCTCTCTTTGTCATCTTCTTACACAGAGGACACTCTAATAGCTGGTGGTTGGGACCAAGGCATTTGAGACACCAGTCATGGGCGTCGGCAGCCAAGATGGTATTACCACACTTAGAACATTTCTTAAAACCACTAGCTGGTTTCTCCATAGTGTCAGTAGACAAAATGGTAGGCTTAAGGCCTAAGATGTCATCGATGTGCCCGAAGAAAAGTTCTATTCTTTTTAGTTTTTTTTCTTTCAGGAAAGAAACAAGAAAGAAAAGACTGACAGAGTTGGTTCTGGCATTGACAGGAAGGCAGACGTGAACCACAAAATAATAAATAGAAATAATGAATTTTCTGTGGTGACAGGATTTGCTTCTTGCTGGATCTGTGGAAAAAGAAGAAATGAGGAGGGAGAGTTGGGAAGGCAGCAATGCAGACACAGTGGGATGCTCCCAAAAGCTTCCTATTAGATGTCGGGGAGCATTCCCGCGTGGGCTCCGTCGGTACCGACATCACCCATAATTGAAGTCTACATTCCTGCTTGTTCCTGGAGATACTAAGAATTCTCCAGGAACAAGCGGGAAGTCAGTCCTCACTTATGGGTGCCGTCGGCACCGACGGAGCTCGCACGGAGCAATTCCCCAGCTTTCAGAGAAAGCCTTTGGGATTGCTACCATGCATGCGTGGTCCTCTTCCCGCCCAAGGGTGCCATCTTGCTCAGTCTCCCTTTTTCTGCGGAGCCCTTTGGACGCACGTCCTCGTCCCTCGGAAAAAGTTCTCATTTCCTCGCCTTAACAGGCTCTCATTTCTTTTTTCCGGTTGCACCGGTTGTCTACCCGTCCTCCCCTAGCTCTCTTTTGGAGCTTATAGGGATACATTTTCTAATTTTTTTTCTTTTCAGGCTTCATGCCCTTTTTTCTGCCCAACTGCTGGCTGCGTGGGTCTTCGACCTCACAGGGGTCGTTTTTGCCCCCATGGCCACCAGGTTTAAAAAATGCGATCGATGCTTTAGGAACATGTCACTTACGGACACTCATGACTATTGTCTACGGTGTCTGGGAGCCGACCATGACTCAGAGTTCTGTTCGCTCTGTAAGAAAATGTCCTCTAAGGCCCTGCACAGCCATAAGCAGAAGTCCGAAGACATTTTCCGAAAAGCTGCCTCGGAGTCCCCAGTGGCGTCCTCGGTCATCTCCCCTCTGGTGGGTTCTCTCCCTGCGGTGCCGCGTTCGAGGCGGCATTCTGACTAGGGGTCCCCCCGAGGTGGAACGGCACAAAAAGAAGACGGCCTTGAAGTTGTGGCTGAGGCCCTGACAAGCGCGAGCACTCCCACATCTGGTCGCTTAGCCCCCTTTGGCGTTCCCCAGAGTTGGACAAGGAGTGGCCCCGCAAGGTACCTCACAGAGAAATGGAGGCCTCTGGCAAAGGCGCCCAGTCTCCTGAGGGTTGTCCCGCTGAGGACCCCCTCTCCTCCTCAACACCCAATCCGGTGACCCCGGTATTGGCGTCCCAGGGCCCCACGCCTGCTTGGGAATTCGTATGCTGGCGCTCGAACGCAGCGTTTCTGCGTTCATTGCTTCCCAGCAGGCGCTTACGGCCAGCTTCGCTGACTTGCGCCCAGAGACTGCGGGTCCCTTGTGTGGAACACCCAAATCCGTCCAGGAAACCCCCGAGAGCCACGGGCCTCATGAGGGTCCTCAACGTCAGTCTCGCTTGCTCTCCCATTCCTCGGAGGCGTTGTCCAGGGCCTCCGGCTCCAGGCTGCCGGCTATTGGACAGGGCAAACCGCCCGGCTCAGATCCCTCAACCGACGTTTTGGACTGGGAATCCGATGGGGACACCTCCCGAGAGGCCCACACCCACCTGGATCTCCCGTTGGACCTTCGCCACCTGGTCTCCAGCGACGTTAAACACCAAAAAGGAGGTGTCCTTGGGTGGTGATCGGGGACATGGCTCAGGCCCTCAACCTGGTCACCCAGGCCAAGGAGGACCTTCGTGCTGAAGAACTCGATATTCTTCAGTACGAGGCCCCGCCCAGGGAATCCCTCACCATGCCGGTGCCGCCGATTCTATCTTGGCTGCTGCTCCGCATGTGGGAGGCCCCAGCCTCGGTTCCCATTGTGAGCAAGCGCCTTGACATAATGTACAACGTGCAGCATGGGCCAGGCTTCCGAAACACCCAGCTCCCACACACTTCGATGGTGGTGGTATCAGCCATGTGGAAGCAGAAGAGCCCGAAATCACACTCCTTGGCTGGGAGTCGAGAGCCCTTGATACCCTGGACCGCAAGGCCTATCAAGGTTCCATGCTTTCCTGTCGCATCCAAGCTTACCAGTTGTATACTTGGCAAAGGAACTCAGGGGTTTTCTGTGGGCCTCGCAGGGGAGCCCCTGAATAGGTTCCGCACTCTGCTGAAATCCATGGCCGACTGTTCTAAGTATTTATCTCGAGCCTCCTATGATGGCTTTGAGACATCAGCTCGGGTGGTAGTCGCGGGCATTGGGGCTCCCCGTCAGGCATGGCTCCAATCCTCAGATTTGGAGCAATGGGTGCAGGAGAAGCTTCTGGACGTGCCCTGTCTCAGTGAACAACTGTTTGGGAAACCGATGGAGGAGAAGGCTGCGGAGATTGAGACGGAGTTCGTAACCAGGACCCATCTCTCCCGCAAGACCTCGACGCTGCCTGGGAGGAAGCAGCCAGCCAAGAAACCCTTCTTTCCCAGGAAAGGCCTCCAGTACCACGGTTATCCGCCATACCCAGCTCCCCCCACGCCAGCTACCCCAGCTCAGGGAAAGCCTGGACAGGGGCACCGCAAGCCAAAGGGCCCGAAGACCCAAACGCCGGCTCCCCCACAACCCACTCAGGGGTTTTGACGCCAGCAGCATGGCCCCTTGCCTTCCGGCGATGCAGCAGCCAGTGGGAAGAAGTCTGTCCTATTTTGCCCCATCGTGGGCGCTCATCACCTCGGACACTTGGGTCCTCCAAGTTTTCTGGGAGGGCTATCGCCTTCATTTCAACAGGCTCCCTCCACTCTTCTCCCCAGCGGAGCCTCCTAGACTCCCCACGCACCAGCTTCTGCTGCAGTGGGAATTACACTCCCTCTTTGCCCAATGGGCAGTCGAGAAGGTCCCTCCCCACCTTCGAGGTTGGGGCTTTTACTCCCAGTACTTCCTCATCCCGAAGAAGACGGGGAGTCTGTTGCCCATCCTCGACCTCCGCAGGCTAAACAAGTTACTGGTGCGGGAGAAGTTCAAGATGTTATCTCTTGGCGTGCTGCTGCCCTACCTCCGGCAGGGCAACTGGCTATGCTCCTTGGATCTGAAGGACGCTTACGCCCATATCTTGATCCACCCCCACCACAGAGAGTACCTGTGTTTCAGGGTACAGGGAGAGCACTTCCAGTACAGAGTGCTCCCCTTCGGCCTCATGTCCGCACCACGAGTCTTCACAAGGTGCCTTGTCGTGGCTGCTGCTAACCTGTGGCGCAGGGGCGTGCCGGTGTTTCCCTACCTCAATGACTGGCTCCTCCATCGAGGAGGCCTGGCAAGTGATGTTGCACACTGTCCTCCTCTTGGAGAACTTGGGGTTCATGGTCAACTTCACAAAATCTCACCTTGAGCCGGTGCAGGTTCTTGAGTTCATTAGGGTACACCTCAATACTTGGCAGGCCATGGCCTTCTTGCCAGTGGATCATTGCACCCGCCTCCGGGCTCTGGTGTCTCACGTCCAAAGCGCCCACCAGGTTACCGCTCGGTCCATGTGACGTCTCCTGGGCCACATGGCCTCGATCGTGCATGTGGTTCCTTACTCTCGCCTGCACATGCAAACGGTTCAATGGTGTCTCAGTGCCCAATGGAGCCAGTGCCTCGGACACCTCAGGGACCCCGTCAGGGTTGTTCCCGACCTCCGCTTGTCTCTGAATTGGTGGCAGAACCCCTGCAACCTCCTGCAGGGATTGCCCTTTCAGACCCCACAGCACGATGTGGTGCTGACTACAGACGCTTCCCTGTTAGGGTGGGGAGCCCATTGCAGGTCTCTATGCACGCGGGGCAATAGTCACCCACGGAGGCTCAGCAGAAGATAAACCTGCACGAGCTCCAGGCCATCCGGTGGGCCCTGAGGGCCTTTGTCGATCTCCTCAGCTGGAAGTCGGTTCTGGTACAGACTGACAACTGTGTAGCAATGTTCTACATCAATAAAGAGAGGGGCACGGGTTTGCACACTCCCCCTGCAGGGAAGCGGTACTAATTTTCTCTTTCGCCGCCTGACGGAGGATGTCCCTCAGGGCAGCATACATCCTGCGTCAGGAGAATGGTCTAGCGGACAGACTCAGCAGAATCCTTCGCCCCACAAGTGGCGACTGGATCCCAAAGTGGCAGGCTGGCTGTTTCTCCGCTGGGGCACTCCAGCAATAGACCTCAGAACATGCAGCTCCCTCGCTTTTGCGGACCGGTACCGCACCCGGACAGGGAGGGCCCCCAATGCATTTCTCCTGGACTGGTCCTCCAGTCTCTTATATGCATTCCTTCCTTTTCCCCTCATTGTGAGGACTCTGTTCAAGGTTCAACAGGACAGGGCATCATTAATCCTCGTGGCCTCGGCAGCCTTGTTTTCCGCTCCTGATCCAGCTAATCGACGGAACCTCTGTTTCCCCTGGGCTTGGCCAGGGACCTGCTAACACAGGAAGAGGGTCGGGTTCTCCACCCGAACCTAACCTCCCTATCCCTCATGGCCTGGCAGCTGAATGGGTCTCTCTAGCCTCTTTGGTCCTTCCTGAGGTCGAGGAAATCCTCCTTGCCTCGAGGAAGGACTCCACTAGGCAGGTTTAGCCTTTAAGTGAAAGTATTTTTCCAGCTGGTGCTCGGAACACCAGATCGACCCCCTTCTCATGCCCAGTTCGGTGGGTTCTCCAGTACCTTCTCCATCTCTTGAGGGAAGAACTGAACTCTGTTAGAGTTCATTTGAGCGCTATATCGGCTAATCATCTCCCTATCGAGGGGAAACCTCTCTCGGGGCAGCCGTTAGTCTCCTGCTTCATATGGGGTCTTCTGCTATCCAAGCCACCCATCCGTCCCTCTCTGGTGGAATGGGACTTGAACGTGGTGCTCACGCAGCTCACCAGTCCACCCTTCGAGCCGATGGGTTCGCTTCGGCATTTGTCCTGGAAGGTAGCCTTCCTGGTGGCACTGAGCTCGGCTCACCAAGTCAGTGATCTTTAGACGCTCCTGGCTGGCGCCCCTTACACCAGGTTTTATCGGAACAGGGTGGTCCTCCGGACCCATCCTAAATTCTTGCCTAAGGTCGTATCGGTTTTTCTTCTCAATCAGGAGATAGTGCTCCTGACCTTCTTCCCAAGGCCCCACACTGACCAGGTGTCAGCAGCTCTCCACACCCTCCTCACTTATGGGTGACGTCGGCACCGATAGAGCCCATGCAGAGCAATTCCCCAGCTTTCAAAGAAAGCCTTTGAGATTGCTACCACGCATGCATGGTCCTCTTCCCACCCAAGGGTGCCATCGTGCTCAGTCAGATCCCTTAGCTCGAGCCCTACCAAGCAGATGGCAAGGGAAGGACAAAAATTCAGCAACTCATCAGGGGAGGCGGGAGGGTAGTGAAGACTGATTCTTGCTGGCCCTGGAGAACACCTGTTACAGGTGAGTAATGTCCCATTTTCATCGGATCATAAATTTGAACACAGACAAGAAACATGCAACATCAGATAATGAGAATAAAAAACAAGAGCTAAAATCATTTATTTAGTTATCCATAAATATAAAGCACTCTGAAGAATATTTTATTACAGACAGTGACCAAACTAAACCTAAGGACCCTGAAGATTATCCTTGTCAGCCCTGGGTCAATACTCGTTAACTCATGATCATAAGGAAATGGGTCAACTGGCTATGGATACAGAAAGCATGTCAGACCTCTGCCATCCCCTCAACGTTAAGTCCCTGCTCAGTAGGACACAAGAAAGGAACTACAAATATTTCAACAAAGGCTGTATGAACTGGATTCGTTCATAGAGGTTTCTCAGCATTACCAGTAGCTGAGACTGGGTGGGGGGTCTCATTGACGACCACTAAACCAAGACTTTGCACAGATCCTCGGTCCAGAGTCAGAATGGAGTTATTTTACCTGGTCCATATCACCAGCTGAACCTTTGAAGAGATTTCTTTATAACTTCCATCTAGGTCAGCTCAAACAAATGCAAGAAGTCTATGGAAATGGTAAATTGATGTCTCCTTTCAGCCATGCTTAATATGTAACTTAAAACTGACTGGAGGAATTAATCTTGCAACCATCACAAATCTTTGCAAATCTGTTTCTTTGGAAATTATGAGTAGTAAAATCTGGGGAGACACAGATGAAACAGGTGGCCATTTACAAAAGGGGGAAGCTGGTATGAGAGTTTAAACAAAAAAAGAACCTGAAGTTTTCTGATTAGACTTATGGAAAGGGAGGAGGGAGACAATAGACATATGACAAGTGGTGAACCAGGGATTTAAGACTGGCATTGGAATCGTGTCTCGATTTCTTCACAGTTGCAGAATTGGCTACAGATGAAGAGGAGCCGATATGCCAAAGCATCTATTTGGTTAGCAGACCCTGTGATCTGGATAAGTGCCAAATATTCAATGGTGCTACCTGGATAATACCAGTGCAGTCCAAGGGCAGAGTGGGGATGGAGATAGGTATTATTCAGATAGTGACGATATTCAGTGCCCGTATCCAGATTACTCTCCGCATAATTTAGGACAACAAAATGCTATGTGGAAAGGCTATCCGGACAGTAGCTGAATCTTACCACACTCGGGATAACCTCTCTATCTGGATTTTCAGTGCCATCCTCTGGATATCGGTACTGAATATCTGCATTTGATTTAACCATGACTGCATTTAAATATCAGAGGGACAGTGTTTTTTCTGCTCGTCTTGGGATTAGCATCTGGACCAGATGCACTACGCATCTTTCCCATAGACACAAAACATGAAACATCCTTCAGCACATCAAGTCCAGACAACCAGTAGTATGTCCCCCTGCTTTGTACAAAGAAATGTTCCTTGTAACCGCACTGATTTTAAATAGCACGGTATAGAAAAGCTTTTAAATAAATAAATAAAAATAAATGTTGGAGGAGACAGCCCTCTACCCTTCTTTCCATCTGAACTGTGCCCGTAAAGCTAAGCAGAGCAGGAAAAATATAATCCTCATGTGAATTTATACACATTCAGATGAGATTACAAAATTGTTTTCCAGTCAAAGGATAAAGCGTCTTCAGAGATCAGAGCGTGCACTACCCCCCCCCCCCCTTTTTGCTCCTTGTAATGCAAAAACCACAGTGTCTCACCGTCTTTCAAATAGAAGAGCCCTCAGGAGCTTACCTTTACTCCTAGCAAGAAAAAACCCACAGAAAAGGAAGAGAAGGACCCCCATCATGATGAAAGCAAGAACTCCTCAACTGCTGCAGTACTCTTCCTCCAGAAAGTGCAGACTATATGGAAAGAGGAAGAGCAGCAGTCCAGCTGGACGTTTGAGTAACTTCCTGTGGTAAAGATTTTAAAAGATGTGATCGAAGTGTCGAGAGAGGGATGCAAGGAGCAAGATGGAGTGTTAAAATAGAATAAATTGCCACACCCATAGGGCAAAATGATTTATCAGTAAGGGCCTGAGGAATAGACACAGGATGGAGATAGATGTCTTGGTGAGTTCTAATCCCTAACTATCTCAGGTTCTGTGTTAGCTCAGGGAGAGCGATTTTATCTTCCATTGCCTCAGTTCTAGCCCCGGCTCTTGACTTAAGCATATACAACTGCAGGGGGGGGGGGGCAGTTGTTGAATGTGCCAAGCACATAACAAAAAGGAGCCTTATCCCACATTTTGAGACCATCCATCAATGGCCATTTAAAGCAACACTACTGTAGCACTCTTGCCCAAGAGCTTCACATCCAATTTCTAGTTTCTGTGGGGGAAAGGGGGGGGGGTGGAGGAGCCTTGACTGTCCAACCTCCAAAAGAGGATCACTACTCTCACCATCTGGTCCTATCTACAGGTGCCAAATTGTTAAATCTGCCCCTGCCTGTGCCCAGGGCCAGCCCAACTACTAGGCAAACTAGGTGGCTGCCTAAGGCAACAACCTCTGGGTAGGGGGGGCAAAAACTTGTAGGGCATCAAAGCTAAACAACAGATTTTGACAGCCAGAGGGGGAATAAAGCTTAGGTTACCTACGGCGGCAACACTTTGAGCCAACTCTGGGGTCGGCCCTGTATCTGCCTTAGCTCTAATCTCTGGGCCAGTCTCATTGCTTCCTTAAATAGTAGGAAAAGGGAAGCAATATTACTTCTCTACAGGTCTCTGGTGAGACCCCTTCTTGACTATTAAGTTGTGTGTCGCATACAGTGAGCCCCTTCTGTCATGCATTGGAGCCCAAAGTGCCAGCGCACTGCTCCTGCTCTGGAAACCAAGAGAAGTATCAGGTGTCCCCATCATCAGGAAGAAACCTGCAGTGTGCTTAGATTATTTTCCACCTGGGGTGGTTGGTTGGCTCACTCTGCTCATGAGGACCCATCAGTTCCAAGGGGTGGAAATTAAGCAGCTAAGCTTAGGATCACAAAAGGGGAGGAGGGAGAGGGGGAGCAGAGGAAGAAAGAGGGAAGAGGGTCCTTTTCAAATGTATACTAACAACCCTGTGAATTCACCTTGTGTACATCTATCCCTTGTACCCTTTATTCATTTGATTTGTATTTATGGATTTTCATGGTTTTATCTTGGTTATTCTCGAGGTTTTGCACTCCCTGAAGAAGGCCCTTTGGGCTGAAACATGTCGGGGACTGTTCAGAATAATAAAGAGCCTAACCACTTGTCCTACAGACCTGCTATTTGTTTTTCCTGTTCCCTGTATGTGGGTTTTCTGCTCTCAGTGGTTCTTCTTAGGGAGAGGAATGACCAGCAGAAAAAAGGAGGTGATAATGCCTCTGTATGTCTCTGGTGCAACCTCATTTGGAGTATTGTTTGCAAAACGGAGTTACTTACCTGTAACAGGAGTTCTCCATGGACAGCAGGATAAGTCAGCCACACCTGGGTGACGTCCTCCGACGGCGCCGTATACGGAAGTGTTCTCTAGAACTTAGAGACTTCTGAGCATGAGCCAGAGGCCCAACCCACGAGCCCGCCCCTAGCCAGCCAGTGTGTCCCAAGCTGTGCCCGATGGTTCGGTGGCTAGGAGGCGGGCGAGGCCGACCTCGGCCTGGGGAGGTGGGTGGGATAGTGTGGCTGACTTATCCTGCTGTCCAAAGAGAACTCCTGTTACAGGTAAGTAACTCCGTTTTCTCCTAGGACAAGCAGGATTCATCAGCCACACCTGGTGCCTCCCTAGCTGCGCGGTAGCACGTTATGAGCTGTGGAGAGGGAGGCCGAGTCCAGGTGAGGTAAAAACAATTTTTATTTAGCCCTGGCAGGGCTATTCAAGCAACTTTCACAATTGGCCAACATGGCCGTGACAGGGATACCCCCGATTAGTGCTCAGTCAAGTAAGTTTCAACAATTGGCCAACATGGCCGAACATTCAGGCCAACATGGCCGTATCAAGGATATTGTGTAGACAACATTGAGTTCAAGTCACTGCTTATGAGGCAGGTCCGTCCCCCCCCCCCCCCACTGTCCTCTACCGGGCCCACTGGTGGCAGTGGCGAGGACCGCCTGTCCAAATGCGCATCGTGCCTGTGTGTCCAAGTCCAAACAATAATGCCTCTGGAAGGTATGGACCGAGAACCAAATGGCAGCCTTGCAGATATCCAACTGGGGGATAGAGCGCAGGTTCGCGATGTTGGTTGCCAGCACTCTGAGTTGGTGTGGTCCCACTTGTGGTGCCGTCTGTGCACCCACTTGTTCGTGGCAGAAAGTGATACAATCCGATATCCATTGGGCCATAGTCCGTTTCGTGACTGGTCGCCCCGGTCTGTTGGGGTCGTAGGAGACGAACAGTTGGGGGCCCTTCCTGAGCAGGCCTGTTCTTAGGAGGTAGGCCCTGAGGGCTCTGGTGCAGTCCAACGTGTGGAGCCTCTGTTCTTTGGGGGAGGCGTGAGGCTCCGGGTAGAAAGTAGGCAGCTCGATGGTTTGGTTGATGTGGAATCCCGAGGCCACATTGGGGAGGAACTTAGGGCGAGTACGCAGGGTGGCTCTGTCTGGGAGGATCTGTGTGTATGGCAGGTTCGCCACGAGGGCCTGCAGCTCGCTAATTCTGCGGGCGGACGTGATGGCAATTAAGAAGAGCGTCTTCCAGGTCAGGTGTCTCATCGAGGCTGATAGCATAGGCTCGAAGGGGGCTGAGTGAGCTGTTGTAGTACAATGTTCAGGTCCCAGGCTGTGGCAGGGGCCATATAGGGGGCCGCAGGTTGTTGAGCCCTTTCATGAAGCTTGCCATCAGGGGCAAGGATGAAATTGGAGCGCTATCCGTGCGGTCATGGAAGGCTGCAATGGCTGTTAGGTGGACCCGGACAGAGTTTGTCTTGAGTCCTTGTTCAGAGAGCGAGGTGAGTTACTGTAGGACAGTCAGAACTGGGCAGGTTGTCGGGCTGAGTCTTTTCGGAACGCACCATAGGCTGAAGTGCTTCCACATGAGCCCGTACGACTTCCTGGTTGAAAGCCGTCTGGCTGCAAGGATAATGTGTTGGACTTCCTCCGGGATGTTAAGCGCGGAGAGATTCACCCGTTCAACCTCCATGCCGTGAGCGCAAGGGATCTCAGGTTGGGGTGCAGGGTGAGCCCGTCGTCCTGGGTGAGCAGGGACAGCTGGAGGGGAAGGTGGAGGGGTTTCTCCTGTGCGAGACTGAGGAGGGTTGGGAACCACATCTGCCGGGGCCAGTGTGGGACCACCAGAATGATGTGGGCTTTGTCCTGGATCACTTTCTGTAATGTTTTGGAGATTAGGGGTGTGGGTGGGAAGGTGTACATGAGACCACTCCCCCCAGCACACGTCGAAGGCATCCAAAGCTATGCTGCGGGCTGACTGGCGTTTGGAGCAGAATAACTTGCACTTCATGTTTGACTCCATCGCGAAGAGGTCGATCTGGGGTGAGCCCCAGCGCAGGAAGATTTCTCGTGTGATCGCGGGGCTCAGGGTCCACTCGTGGGGACTCAGCTGCTGGCTCAGCCTGTCTGCTAGGGTGTTCTGCTCACCCGGGAGGTAGGATGCCTGTAGCCAACAGTGATTCGTAATGGCTAGTGCCCAGATGGTGAGCGCTTCCTTGCACAAGAGTCGAGAGCCCATTCCCCCTTGTTTGTTGATGTAAAACATGGCCACCTGGTTGTCCGTCTGGATGAGGAAGGATTTGTTCATGATATGTGACTGAAAGGCTTGCAGGGTATGTTTGATGGCCCTGAGCTCCAGGAGGTTGATGTGCTGGCACGCTTCTGCTGCTGTCCAGGCTCCTTGCGTGCGTAGGTGGTGCATGTGCGCTCCCCATCCGGTCTTGGAAGCATCCGTAGTGATGGTGACCTGATGGCCATGTTGTTGGAGGTCTTTTCCCACCGTTAGGTTCTGTATGGCAGTCCACCACCTGAGGTTCTTCTGCGTACGTGTGTCAAGCTTGACGTGCGTGCATAGGGGTTGGGTGCGCTGGTTCCAACACGACTGCAGGCGCCACTGGAGTGTGCGCATGTGCAGCTGTGCTAGAGGCAGTACCTGAGTGGTGGCGGCCATGTGGCCCAGGAGCTGCAAGAGAGTCCGGGCCGTTGCAGCTGTCTGAAGGGAGACTTCCAGAACTAGGGCGGACAATGTGCGTTGCGCAGGGAGGAAAGCCTTTGCCTCCACAGTGTCTACGTCGGTCCCGATGAATTCCAGGCATTGTATGGGGCGAGCTGTGATTTTCAGTAGTTTAGCAGGAATCCAAGGGAGGTGAGGAAGCGGATCGTCCAGCTGACCACCCTCTGAGTTTCCCGTGGTGACGGCACTGAGAGAAGCCAGTCATCCAGGTAAGGGAAGACTTGAATGCCCTGTTTCCAGAGGTGTGCTGCTGCAACGGCAACACATTTTGTGAATACTCGCGGTGCTGGAGAGAGGCTGAAGGGAAGGACCTTGTACTGGTAATGGCTCTCCAGAACTTGGAAGCGCAGGTATTGTCTGTCCTCTGGATGTATTGGGACGTAAGTGTAGGCGTCCTGTAGATCCAAGGAAGCCATCCAGTCTCCGGGTTGGAGGAGGGGAAGGATCAAGCCCAGAGAGTACATGCAGAACCTCTCCTTGTGGATAAATTTGTTCAGGTTTCTGAGGTCAAGGATGGGTCTTACCCCTTCTGATTTCTTGGGCACGAGGAAAAATCTGGAGTAGAAACCTTGTTTGGTTTGACTGGGAGGAACCGGCTCAATGGCTTGAGATGTCAGCAGATGTAGCAATTCTTGTTGCATCGGCAGCGCCCTTCCGGTAGGAACTGGTTGGGCTGGGGTTGAGCGTTGGGCAGGAGGAGACAGGAAACGTAGGCGGTAACCTTCTTGGATGATCTGGAGGACCCATGCATCCGTAGAGATACATCGCCAGGATTCCCAGAAGGCAGTCAGCCGTCCTCCCACTAGGAGCGATGTCCGCTCCTCCACCCGTTGATTGTCAAAAGGAGGGGCCACTCTTCCCAGGAGGGGGAGGCTGCTTCTTTTGTTTTCTGTCCCTTTGGTGTTTCTGTTGGTGGAGTACCCCATATGAGGAGTGGTATGCTGCCTGCTTGTAACGCAGAGACTGCCACTTGCGGTGGGAGTTATATTTTTTGTGTGTGGGATAGGATTTGCAGCCGTAGTTTCCTTTGGAGCTGGGGGCCGCGTTTCAGTCCATCCTCTGTGAGAGTTTGGAGAGTAGTGCAGTGGTCCTTCATGTCGTTGACTCTGTCCTTGACTTTCTCTACGAACAGGGATTCGCCGTTGCAGGGAGCGTCGGCAATGCGCTTGTGGGTGTCTTCGCGCAGCCCCAACACCCGTAGCCATGCTAGTCTTCTGGTGGAGATGGCGGTACCAGCAGTACAAGTGGCCACTTCAAAGGCATTGTACACTGTGCTGCTCATATGCTTTCCACATTACTTGAGGTCTGCAATCATGGACACGGCTTTTGCCTCAGGTGGGAGAACTGCCGTAGTGTCCTTGAGGCTCGCCAGAAGCGTGTCTTGGAAGAGCATGTGTTGGAACTGGTGTGCAGCAATCCTGGCGATCAGCATGGCCTCCTGGAAGACTTTCTTTCCGACATCGTCCAGGAGTTTAGGGTCTCTCCCTAGAGGGGAGTTGGCATGGTTGCGTGATGACTTTATGCGCTTCAGGGCTGAAGATATGATGATGGAGTGGTGTGGCAGCTGTTTTTTTGAGAATCTGGGAGCTTCTTGGACCTGGTAATTTGCGTCCAGTTTCCGGGGGCAAGTAAGTGAAGATGCCGAATTCTGCCAGAGCCTGGAGTTTGCATCCAACAGGCGCTGGTGGATGGGTAACGTGACCGGCATTTTCGGGGTGTTAAGGTACCCGAGGACCTCTGGTCCGGCCTGGTCTGGGTCCTCTGGTGGTGTGAGGCTTAGGGCAGATGCCACCTTTTGCAGGAACTTAGGATATGTGAGGTCCTCTGGCGGTGTGGGTAGGGATGGCCCCGAGCCATCCGAGGTCGCGGCAGATCCCTCCATTGACCCCGTGGTGGTGGCCTCTTTGGGTTCCTTCTCAGGGGGCGTGGAGCCCAGTGGTGGTGCTTCCCCTTCTTCTCCTATGCTGAGGAAGGATGGGGGGCCACAGCTGTCTGTCTGAGGCGCTGTCAAGGTGCTGCATGTCATTGTTTATTGTTGTACACCGCTCTGATGCCACTGGTAAAGAGCAGTATATTAAATGTGACAAAGATAAATAAAGATTGTCATTGCAGGATGGGTCGCGGCATCTCTCCGGGTTTGGGAGCTGGTTGTCTGGGTGGGGGAGGGGGGGGGCAGATGTTTCCATGAGGCCTTCACGTAGGAGGCTGGAGAGGTTAGACAGCAGTTGTAAAATCACCCCCTGGTTGGGAAGCGCTCTGACTGCAGCAGTGTCCTTAGGTTGAACTGTGCTGACAGAGGGGGCCGGACTGGAGCCTGCAGGCAGCTTTGATTTCTTTTTATCTGATCTGTCCTGTGTGCCCGGGCTGCTGGAGGCAAGGCGTTTTTGGTGGTGGCTGCGGTCCCTCTTGGATGCCTTAGAGCTGCTGCGGTGTTCCCTGTGCTTGTTGCAATTGCAGTCTCTTTTCTGGTTCCAATCCCATCCGTGAGCATGGCTCCGATGCTGCTTCTGCACTGGAGCCGATGGAGAGGGTGATGCTGCAGCCTTGGTGCTGTGGTGGTGGCCGTTATTGCGGCTCCGATCCTCCTCCTGAGCATGGCTCCAATGCTGCTTCTGCACCAGAGCCGATGGGGGGGGGGGGGGGTGTGGCTCCTGTCTCGGCACCAGAGGGAGTGGGTGGAGACGACCTCTGATGATGGCCAATGGGCGAGGGTGGGGCTTGCTGACCCACATGAAGCACCAATGGCTGGGAAGTGGGCGGGGCCTGCAACCAGCCTGACATCGTCAAGATGGCTGCCTCCAAAAGAAACATGGGCAGCATGGAGTCCCTTTGCTCTGCGGGCTTCCTTGGATGTGCGGAAGGACATTCTTTGGTTCTTTTCGCCGCTTTCGGGCCTGGCAGGTTGGCGGCATGTTCGGAGGCGCTGCGGGAGTCTCAGACAGCGCTGGAAGAGCTGCGATGGCTTTGGAGTGATTTCACAGTGCTTTTCTTTGCGGCGGGTGTCTCGGTAGCTGAGCAGCTGGGGATGGAGGCCCCTAGAGGCACATCCCGGGCCGGTGAGGGGCTGGGCACCGCAGATGGAGCTTTCGGAGGCTGGGTAGCAAGGAAGTACTTTAAAGCATGGCCTCTAGACTTTCCGGCCCTGGGAGACATCCAGGAGCAGTGCTGGCAACCTGGTGGTCAGCCCCCAAGCACCTTATGCAGCGATCGTGGGTGTCCATGCAGCTCATTTTTTTGGGAACAAAGGACGCATTTCTTAAACCCCAGCTTTGCTGAAGGCATCTTCTTACTGTAAGTAGAACTATTTCTTCTTCTTATCTCTGGCTTGTAGAGAGAGCAGGAATCCACGTGTGGTAGGCACGGCGGAAGAAAAAAAAAGACTGGCTGGCTAGGGGCGGGCTCGTGTGTTGGGCCTCTGGCTCATGCTCAGCAGTCTGAGCTCTAGAGAGCACTTCCGTATACAGCGCCGTCAGAGGACATCACCCTAGGTGTGGCTGACGAATCCTGCTTGTCCTAGGAGAATTCTGGAGACCACACCTTCAAAATGAAATAAGCTGGTTGGAGTCAGTGCAGAGGGTGGCTACTAAAATGGTAAGAGGTTTTCATTATGAAGCATATGAGGACAGACTTAAAGATCTTAATATGTATACTTTAGAGGAAAGACGGGTTAGGGGCGATATGACAAAGACCTTTAAATACCTCTGTGGCATAAATGTGCAGGAGGATCTCTTTTAATTGAAGGCAAGCTTTGATACAAGGGGACATAGGATGAGAGTGAAAGGGATAGTCTTAGGAGTAATACGCAGAAATATTTATTTACGGAAAGAGTGGCAGATGCATGGAACAATCTCCCAGTGGAAGTGGTGGACTTGAGGACAATATCTGAATTCAAAAAAGCATGGGACAAATACAGAGGATCTTTAAAGGTAAAAATGGGACTGTTGTAGTTGATATGGAAGGGCAGACTAGATAGGCCATGTGGTCGTCTTCTGCCATCATTTTTATATGTTTCAGAGGCATTGAAGAAAGCTAGAGCAGTCCATATGAGAGCTGTACAAGTCAACTACCATCTGTTGAGACAGAGATAAAAACTGAAGAGTACCCTCAGCTGTACTGGATATAGTACCAGGGATGATATCATATTCTTCTGGTATTTTCTGTCTCACATCTGCTGGTTTGGGAAGACAACCCTATGGTCTGGACTGATCTAGCAGAGGCACTCTGGAATATCATTTTGAGCTGCTTCTTACTTTTGGAAAGCAATATGATGTTCCATTGACACATCACCTGCACAATTTCACTCTTAGCGCAGTAAATCTCACTCTTTGGGATGGTGCATCCAAGCTTGCCATCTCTGAACTCAAAAATATGGAGAACAGCAGAATCACCAGCACAGTCAAAGAATAATCTACTCTAAGAATAGTAACAGCACTATAGTGATTTGGTACAATTATCCAGTCACCCCATAAGATTAAATTACCTCTTTAAAGAGAAAAAGACCTCAGACATACAACCCTCCGACTGCTCCTGGGTTGAGACTGTAGCAATCATAGATTAAAAGAAGAAAAAAAACCCTCCTTAAGGTTAATTTTATTCTTTTTGGAGACTGTATTCACCTCCTTGATATAATTATGTTTATGCTTTTAACTAAAATATATACGATGACTATAAGAGTGTAATTTAACATCTCACTTTCAAGCCCCAATCTCCTACGTAAAGCGGTCTTCTCTTATGGCGTTTGGAGCAAGGGATCTCTATCGCGATCTTATCACGCCATTCAGTTGCTCAGGACATTCTGTTTCTGCTGCAGCGGCTGATACTTAGCTCTCCGTGAATCCTCGTAGCTTCAAATCATTTCTCACTAGGTCATTCCGCCAGGACAACGGACTGCCATAATCCAACCCGACCCAGGAGGACCCCTCGCTTCGCCTAACGGTACCTCAACGGGGACAGAGATGGATTTGGGCGGGCTGAATCAACCGACAGCATTTCTCCGACTAGAATGGGACGTTCGAGTCCAACTGACTGAAAGACGATTTCAGGCTTGTGTGACGTTAACAACGAGAAGACCAATGAAAATTAGGGAAGACAGGGAACGGTCTGGAAACATTCAAATGAAAGGACGTTGGCTCCCGGGAAGCGCGTGGAGCGTTCGGACTGACGTGAAGGAACAGACGAAGCGCCGCGAGCGAAGCGGGATGTCGCGTAGTACAGTGATAAGATCGAGGACTGGCTTTTTCTTTTGAATTAGTAAACTCCTGAAGCAGCCGCTAAACGAAACGAGGGGGTTCCCCTGGGTCTGGTTGGACTATGATAGTCCGTTGTGTTGGCGGGATGACGCAACATATTCCCAGGTTATATAATTAAAATAAAAAAAAAAGAGTGGAGGAGTAGCCTAGTGGTTAGAACGCTGGCTTGGTAACCAAGTAACCAGGGTTCAAGTCCCACTAGTACTCCTTGTGGCCTTGGGCAAGTCACAACCCTCCATTGCCTTGGAAGAAAGGGCTGGCAATCTACTTAAGGTGGCACTGCCAAGAAAACCCAGGAGCTTCTGTGTCACCAGGAGTCAGGACTGACTCAAAGCACACATTGCGTTTGCATAATCAAAATGCCACAAATATTGTATCAGTTTGTGCTATGGTTCTGGTTTTCTGTTAATGAGCATCTATTTTGCATCTAACAATGAGGCAGCCATAAGGTTTAGCTGTGGGAAACCTCTCCCCCCCCAGCCATGAGGTTCTTACATAAGTGATCAGCTTGCTAAGAGGAGACATAAAGATTTCAGCAGGCACCCTTCCCCCACTCCAGGTCTGAGCACAATACCCCCTTGCCCAGAAATCAGCAGGCCAGAGCATACCAGT
Source organism: Ichthyophis bannanicus (assembly GCA_033557465.1). NCBI lineage: Eukaryota > Metazoa > Chordata > Amphibia > Gymnophiona > Ichthyophiidae > Ichthyophis > Ichthyophis bannanicus. The sequence goes on along the minus strand of CM066051.1, from coordinate 77,809,672 downwards.
TTGGACAGGTCACCCAGGCACCTTCCCCAGGGGCTACCGATTGGTGGACAGAAAATACCTGAGGCGAATGAGATTGTAGAATGAGTTTTAAAATTGTACTGTATATAAGGCATTGTAGGACGTCCCTTGAGGCTCAGATTTTTTGTGGAGACTGCTGGTTCTCTGTCTGGGCCTGTGCGCACATTAAAGATCCTGTTTGCATACCAGCCTGTCTGTGTTTCCTTCTGTGGGTGAGTGAGAGAATTAGAGCTTTTTCAGCAGCTTGGCTGCAACATTCTGGCACCCCAGGTGGGACCAAATTAAATTAAATAAAAAGCCTCTCTCATCACACCCACGGTGGGAAGACTTCTGCTCTTGCAGTATCGGGCCTCCACCAGTCAGGGACCGGGCCCCTCCAGGTGATTAACGGTCCTTGGCGCCCCAGGCCCCTTTTTGTGCTCTGGAAGGACACCTTGACTCATCTGGTCGGTCGGTCCCTGCGGCTGACCCCCCGATTGAAAACCGGCTGGATAGACTGGCATCCAAACTCTCTGTCTGATCAGAGTTCTGGTGAGTACTGCTACCTTACTGTTTTACTGTTTTGGCTAGTTCTGTATCTGGAAATCCTGGTAATTCTGGTATCTGGTAATTTCTGTAAACCTGTAGCGGCCTGATCACCCGCAACGAGCAGTCCGAGTAAGGGTCCTAGAGGCCCTGAAACCATTGCTCGTCCAGTCTGTGTTTGATATCTGGTAAATCTGGTAGGAATAGGGGGGGGAGGGGGGCGCTTGTGAGCGCCAGTAAATGACTGCAGTATAAATTTAACTTTGCCACCTCGGGCCCCTTAAAAGGTATTTGAAGCGCTGCCAAAACTATTAAGAATGCATAAAATATTAGCACTTAACCCCCTTAAGTGTGCCCTCCAAGCTGATTATTAAAAATTTGCACTGACCGCATTTTTTTCCGTGGAGGCCGGCTGGAGCCCCGTGCGCGCGGCACGAGACTGCCGTTTGTTGTCGGCACGTGGCCCCCGCCGCGGCCCGGCTGGCTCTCTGCTTTTGGTTTCTTCTTCTTTTTTTGTGTTGTTGTCTGCCTCGTGCACTCGGTCGGCGAGCGTCCGTTTCAGGCCTGCTCGGGGTGCCCATCTGGCTTTTGCTGGGGGAGTTGAGACGGAGTGGCTTCTGCACCATGGAGGACAGGGAGTGATTTCCTTGCCGCCGCTCGTCTCTGCTAGTGGGGATTTTTGCCGGACCACTCCCTGTTCCCGGGGAGTCCCGATCTGTGTTCCCCTGCTTCATCTTTGAGTCCGGTGCTGTTTGACCCGATGCTTGTTTTTTTTCTTTGAGTCCAGGAGCGAGGGAGTCGGTATCTGGGGGTGTGCAGTGCCATTGGTGGTGAGTGAGCCGGAGCCGGTGTGGAACGCACGAGGAGGCAGCCATTTTGTGAAGACCATGTGTAAGCTACACTGAGATACTAAAAGAAACAGCACTTAAAGTAATCCTGGAGCTCCATCTAGTGGACGTTTTAAAAAATAGCTAGCTATACTTTCTTATATCACTATTATCCAAATCAAATCTCATGCTGCAGCTAGAGTGTGTATTTTATAATATTGCATTTTTCCTGAATTGAGATTAGATTAGATGACGTATATTGTAAATTGCATTTTTCCTGAAATGAGATTAGATTAGATGATGTATATTGTAAATTGCTTTTTCCTGAATTGAGATTGGATTAGAAGATCTGTATTGTAAATTGCTTTTTCCTGAATTGAGATTAGATTAGAAGATCCACATTGTATACTGCATTTAGTCATTGAACTAGAATTTGAGGATGGGGTCGGGAAAGTCAAAAGTGCAAACGCCCCTACAGTGCATGCTTCGCAATTTTAAATCTGGGTTTGGGGAGGATTACGGGGTTCCCCTCTCCCCCTTTCGATTATCTTTTCTATGTCAGAGGGAATGGCCAGCCTTAGTCAAGCTGTGGCCTCCCCAGGGGTCCACAGATCTGCCCACTGTGTTTTTAGTCCATCAAATTGTAGCGAAAGAACACCCAGACCAGTTTCCATATATTGATTCATGGCTGGCCATATGCCAGCTCAGACCAAGATGGTTCCAGCGCTGCCACGAAGATCAGTGTAGAATAATGGTGGCAGCCATCGGTCGCCAAAAGGGACGGACGCCTGCCCCTATCTACCAGGGGCGGGACTCTCCAGATATTCCTCCATGCCCCCTTCCTCTGCTTCAACCCCATGTCCCATCCGCACCACTGCAGGATCCGCCCATAGCTGAAGGGTCAGGAAGACCTCCTCTTGGGGTGGGTGATGCCAGATTTAGGGAAGATTCTACGGATTCCGGCCCCTCATCTTCAGATTCCCCTCCCACATCCTCCACCCCTCCCACTTCTGGTGCCACCTCCTGTGCCACCATCTCCTCCCCTGAGAGCACAGAGGCTGAGCTTGGATCGTCCACCCCGGTAGCCTGCCGCCTGTGGTCTCATGATCTCCAAATGCCACTACGACAAGTACAGGGGCTCCCGTACCTTGATGCTGCTGGTAGTGTGGCAGTGGGACCATCCAGCCTGATTTATGTCCCTTTCTCTACCACGGACCTGTTGAACTGGAAAACCCACTATGCCTCCTATACTGAAAAGCCCCAAGAACTGACAGATCTTATGACCAGTATTATGCAAACACACCAGCCTACCTGGTCGGACACTAAACAATTGCTTTCCACTTTATTCAGTACAGAAGAACGGGCGCGCATTGTACGGGCCACCTTCGAGTGGCTGGAGACACATCCTGCCCGTGAGGGAGTTATAAATCCACGGCAGCGGGCAGAGGCAGATTTCCCAAATGAAGACCCCCGCTGGGACCCGAACGACCCTTTTGGAGCAGTGGCTCTCACTCGTTTCCGGACTGCGCTCCTTGAGGGCCTTAAGAAGGGGGGGCAACGAGCTATGAACATCAGTAAAATCGCAGAAGTTCTCCAGCTTCCTGATGAGAGTCCGGCGGTATTTTATGAGCGTCTGACTGAAGCATACCGATTATACACCCCCTACGATCCAGCGGCCCCTGAGAATCTTTGTATGGTGAATACTGCCTTTGTGGCACAGGCACAAGGTGATATACGGCGGAAGCTGCAGAAACTGGAAGGGTTTGCGGGCATGAATACAACACAATTGATGGAAGTAGCACAAAAAATATATGTAAATTGTGACCAGGAGCAGAAGCGAGAGTCGGAGCATCGGATGAAGAAAAAAGCAGACTTCCTAGCAGCCGCCCTAGCCGAGCGACCACCAGTTCCGGCCTGGGCCAGAGGAGAAAATAGGGGATGAGGCCGCGGATACAGGGGGCCGAGGTTTCCCCTAGGCCCCAATCAATGCGCCTACTGCAAAGAGGAGGGACATTGGAAGAATGAGTGTCCAAATCGTAACACAAGGCGAGGGAGATATCCATCCACAAGGGGTGTAAGAGCACCCATACGAACTACACGGGAGCAAGACCAGCATGATGCTTTCCCGCCTCCACCGGGACCAGCTTTCGAAGGCCTTGCAACTATGGAACATTATGACTCGGATGGCTACTAGGCCAGACCGGGCTCCAAGTTTCTGTTGGGTCCCCAGGAGCCTATGGTCAACATGAATTTAGGGGACCGGAAAATGCAATTCATGGTCGATACCGGAGCAACACACTCAGTGGTCACCCAACAAGTGGCACCGATCTCCTCACAATCAGTAACTATTGTGGGAGCCACGGGGGAGAGGGCCCAGAGACCTTTCCTGCAAAACCGCACGTGCCAGTTGGGGGGACGGACCATCACTCACCAGTTCCTGTATATGCCTGAATGTCCCATACCCCTGCTGGGACGGGATGTTCTGGCAAAACTCCAGGCCCAAATCTCATTCGGGCCTGACGGCCAGGCTGAGCTCGAAATACCCAGCCTGGGCCCAACAGTTTTGGTACTGTCCGTCCCCCGAGAAGAAGAATGGCGGTTATATGAGAACAGGCCCAAATCTGATGTGGCTACCCTGGATACGTGGGAATCAGTGCCCCCTGGAGTATGGGCTGAAGGAAACCCCCCCCCCCCCCCCCCGGAATGGCCATCAACATCCCTCCCGTATGCATTGAAATGAAGCCGGGAGCTTCCCCGGTACATGTGCGACAATGCCCGCTGCCACGGGCAGCTGTGGAAGGAATTCACATCATCTGGTGCAGCTACTACAGCATGGTATCCTGCGGCCCTGCCAATCGGCACGGAACACTCCTTTGCTGCCAGTCCGAAAACCTGGAACCACCGACTACCGACCTGTTCAGGATCTCCGTCGTGTCAATGAGGCCCACTGTGACTCTGCATCCAGTAGTACCAAATCCTTATACACTGTTGGGCCTTATCCCGGCGACTGCTTCTCACTTCTCAGTACTGGACCTAAAAGATGCCTTCTTTTGTATACGCCTGGCTACAGGGAGCCAGCACCTGTTTGCTTTCGAGAAAGAGGACCCTGCTACTGGCAGAAAGTCCCAAGTTACCTGGACTCGCTTACCACAGGGATTCAAGAACTCCCCTACCATTTTCAGCACAGCATTGGCCCAAGATCTCGCTAGTTTCCCCCTGGGGAGCCCGGCAGACGAGTACTTCTGCAGTACGTTGATGACCTGCTAATCGCTGCTGACTCTGAGGCTGAATGTATACTGGCAACCACAGAGCTTCTCCAACTTCTGTACGATGCGGATTACCGAGTTTCCAGAAAAAAGGCTCAGTTATGCCAGTCGGAAGTGAAGTATCTGGGATTCCATCTGTCGAAAGGAAGCCGACGGTTGGGGAGCGAGAGGAAGGAAGCAGTGTGCCGGATCCCAGCACAAACAAGCCGCAAGCAAGTACGCGCCTTTCTCGGGGCCGCTGGGTACTGTCGTATCTGGATTCCCAACTTCGCAAAGATTGCAAAGCCCCTCTATGAGTCTACAAAGGGCCCAGAGAAGAGCCCCCTTGAATGGGGTCGTGACCAACAGGAGGCCTTCGAACATTTGAAAAGGGCATTACTGTCATCACCAGCCCTAGGCCTTCCGGATGTTACCAAACCTTTCACTCTCTATGTACACGAAGCAGCAGGAACAGCTTTGGGGGTCTTGACCCAACAACTAGGGTCTTGGCCGCGACCAGTCGCCTACCTGTCTAAACTGCTGGATCCAGTGGCCAAGGGATGGCCACCTTGCCTGAGAGCAATAGCAGCAACAGCCTTGTTGGTGGAAGAGTCTGATAAACTGTCCATGGGCCAAGGCCTTCTAGTCACCGTCCCACACTCAGTCCAAACATTGCTAGAGCATAAAGGAAGTCACTGGTTCACCAGCTCCCGGATGTTGAAATACCAGAGCATGTTATGGGGAAATCCCAGGGTGCAGATAACTACCAGCCAAGCCTTAAACCCTGCTACATTCCTGCCTGTTGGCCCGGGACCACCTGATCACGACTGCCTGGAAGTGATGGATACAGTCTTCTCCAGTTGCCCTGATCTGACAGATGTGCCGTTAAGCAATCCGGATGAGACCTACTTCATAGATGGAAGCAGTCTGGTGTTGGAGGGCCGCAGGTGTGCGGGGTACGCAGTGGTGACGATGGAAGAGATAGTCGAAGCTCAGCCTTTGCGCCCTGGAACTTCCGCACAGAAGGCGGAACTCATTGCCCTTACCCGTGCCTTAACCCTTGGGACTAACCATCATGTGAATATATACACAGACTCCCGGTATGCCTTTGCCACTCTCCATGCCCATGGGGCCCTGTACAAGGAAAGAGGGTTAGTTACTGCAGCTGACTCAGAAATAAAGAACGGCCCCCAGGTATTGGCCCTGTTAGAAGCAGTCTGGCATCCTAAAGCAGTAGCCGTTATGCACTGCAGAGGCCACCAAAAAGGGAACAGTGAAATAGCTAAGGGAAATAGACGGGCTGATGTAGAAGCCCGGTGGGTCGCAACCACATCCTTGTCCCAGTCCTTCCCAGAGGGCTCCCAGGATCTACAAGCCCCCCTGTTCCCGTTCCCACTAAGCCAATGGGCCAAGAGGTACACTACACGAGAACTAGATTTCTTCTGTCAGGAGGAGGGTGGGGTGTTACATACAGATGGTTGGATAAGGTTACCTAGAACAGGGACAGCTCCAGTGATAGTCATCCCAGACAGCCTTGCCCCAGCATTCCTATCATTCTTTCATCAGGCCACTCATATGGGCAAGACAGCAATGGAAACTACCCTCCGCCCATATTTCTTCATTATCTGCTTATCCTCATTGGCAGCTGCAATTGTTAGACAATGCACCACATGTGCTAAAAACAATGCCCGTCAAGGTCCAAGCCAACCCCCAGGGGTCCAGTCTTATGTGGTCACCCCTATGGGAAACATCCAGGTTGACTTTTCAGAAATGCCCAGAGCAAATGGGTACCGGTATCTGCTAGTATTAATCTGTACTTTCACGGGGTGGGTGGAGGCTTTCCCAGTCCGCACAGAAAAAGCCAGAGAAGTGACAAAGGTGCTGCTACATCAAATCATTCCCCGTTTTGGGCTTCCAGTAGTAGTGGGATCGGATAATGGACCTGCATTTGTGGCCCAAGTGGTACAGCAGGTAGCCAAGGCCTTGCAGATCGACTGGAAGCTACACACAGCTTACCGTCCGCAGAGCTCGGGGAAAGTAGAACACATGAATCGCACCATAAAGAGCCAGTTAGCAAAACTGTGTCAGGAAACCTCATTGAAGTGGCCCCAATTGCTCCCTATAGCTCTGCTCCGCATACGGTCAGCCCCACGAAAGGGTATCGGTGTTTCCCCCTTTGAAGCTGTGTATGGTAGCCCTGCACCCCTCATACAGGGCGTCCATGGAGATTTAACTCAGGTAGGTTCAGAAATAACCCGGCAGGAACTGTCGGCTCTCAGTTCTGTATTACAGAAATTGCACCTGTGGATCTAGGAGCGACTCCCCATCAACCTGACTGAAGCGCTCCATACGCACCAGCCTGGTTCCCAGGTGTGGGTCAAGGAGTGGAAGAAAGATCCATTGACCCCCCAGTGGCGAGGCCCGTATACCGTTCTGCTGACCACCCCCCACGGCTGTCAAGGTGGCTGAAGTCGCTCCGTGGATCCATCACTCTCGTGTCAAGGCCGCTGCACCAGAAGTTGTTCCAGCCTGGACCGCAGTCCCGATTCCAGATCAACCCCTGCGTTTGAAACTGAAGAGGGACTTTTCTGCCCAGTAAGGGGCTCTAACAGACTGCCGACGAGCTCTGGACCACCGGAGAGACTGATCAACGAGACCCCCTTTCCCAGAACCAGGAGCAGAATGAGAAGCGGTGCCTTAGCCTTACTCCTATCCCTGACATGGACCTGCTTTCAAACAAGTGCAGAGACTAGAAATGTTATAGCAAACGCTGTGAAAAGCTCTTATTCAATCACTCACCCACAGAAGGAAAACTCACAGACAGGCTGGAATGCAAACAGGATCTTTAATGTGCACACAGGATCAGACAGAGAGCCAGTACCCTCCAACAAAAAGTCTGAGCCCCGAGGGACGTCCTTCAATGCCTTAAATACAGTATAATTTCAAACTCATTCTATAATCCCATTTGCCACAGGTATTTCCTGTCCACCAATCAGCAGCCCCTGGGGAAAGTACCTGGGTGACCTGTCCAAACCGGTGTGCTCTGGTCTGTTGGTTTCTGGGCTAGGGGATACTGTGCTCAGACCTGGAGTGGGGGAAGGGTGTCTACTGAAATAGCAGGCTGATTACTTTATGTAAGAGCCTCATGGCTTGGGGGAAGGGTCAGGCACTTGTGTAAGAGCCTCATGGCTGCCTCATTCCCCCCTTTTTAAGTGAGACCTCAACCGCTAGAGGCGGTTGAGGGCTGTATTACTGGAGGCAAGCCGCAGAGGGATGTATTGGGTCAGGGCCATGACAGTGGTAATCGCCTTGCGTTCTACCAGGGTGTCAAGGGTGGTGGTAATGAAGGGGTAAAGAATGGGGATACAACATGGCAGAATGGCACATAGCAGTAAATAAAAAGAACCCCTACCACTGGGATTTTCAGTCCCCCTGGCCAACTGAACCACTTCATAAACCACCCAGGACCCATGGACGGGTCAGTAATATGATTAACTAGATCACTTAGATCTTGGATAGAGTGTTCAATGGAAACACTTGCATCAGTGAGTTTAAAACAACACATACCCTATACCCTCTATAGCAACTCCTGCACAAAAGTTTTTGTTCCGTGTGCACAAGTTGCTGTTCTGACTGTAAAAGGTTGCAGGGCCTGCAGAGGCCTCTTTCCTTTGGGACAAAGGAGGGCCGTGTGCAAAAAGTCTGCAGAGGCCTCTTTCCTTTGGGGCAAAGGCTCTTTCCCTGGGATCCACCCTTATCAGCATATTAATGGCTTTTATTCTTGCTAGTGTTGAGTCATTCTGGCTGCACCCTGCCATTCCCTTTGCTTCATTAATCACTGGCACTGTAGTCTTCAGGGCATATGAGTACTTTGTATCACCAGCTTTGTTTGGCCTGTTTAACTTGTCCAGGCTTGCCCAGCTTGCTCAGGCCTGTTTAACCTGTTCAGGCCTGGCATGTCTTTTCTTGTGCTGGGTCCATTTTCTGTGCACTTTCAGGCCTGACCTGTTTCTTAGCTAGGTCCATTCTCTGTGCACTTCTGTTCAGAGCATGGTTCCCCCTGGCTTTACTCTTGTTGTGCTGGGCTCTGGGTACTCATTTTCTTAGCCCACATGCTTTTTCCGTGCCATCATAATGTATTACAGCCTCAGGCAAGGATGCAGCCATACTAGACATACCTATCAGCCAATTTCCCTTCATTCCCAATTTTTCTTTTTCTTTTCTTGTTTATGGGGCAAAGGTAATCCCACTAAGGGCAATGGACAAGCAACCATTTGAGACAGATATTGAGACAGATAGGGGTCATCAGAAAAGCAGCTTCTGGTACTGTTCCCTAGAGACAACATACATTGTAACATCATTTTCTTGCAGCTGGTCAATAATATTGAAAACACATAACATGAAAGTATGTCAAAAGCAGCAGTGCTTAATAATGTGATAAATAAAGTTCTGAGAATAGTACAGCAAAAACTTGAGCTGGTGTGGGTATTGCAGTTGCTGAAGCCGAAATGGCTTGTAGATTTCAGTTACTTTCTAAGAAAACAATATTAAAAGGATAAAAATACAATCATTCAAAGAACCCCCCCAACCCCCCCAGTCAGTCCAATAGTTCTTTTTCCTGCCTCTCAGCAGTTCCCCAGGACCTCGCAGTGTGCTCCACCCCTCTCTGAAGTTTAAGTTCTGTTTCTCTCAAAATTTGAACCTCCCATTTTCATAGGCAGACATCCCGGCCCTTTTTCAATGTGACACACCGATCCAGATAGGGACTCCTTCACACATTTTAGCGGTGGGTAGTTCTGAGTTCTTGGGATGGTCTGTTCCATCTGGACTCTGGCCAATTTCCTCTGCTGGACTCTCTGGATTGCAATTGGTGACATGGCTCCAGGCCTTATTCAGAAAAGCAGCACCAATATTGAATGAAAAAAAACTAAATATGCTGGATTAGATTTCACAATGAAATAAACTTAACTTCCTCCACATTTACCAAGATCACATCCTACAAATATTGCTGTTTAAACTTTCAATGGTCTATCAGTAACTATCTCGTATGGTGTCAATTTTATCTGGCAGTTTGATTAACTCCTTGTCTCTCTGTCACTGGAGATTCACTTGCTGGTAGTGAACATTCCATTATGCCCTTGACTGACCTTTACATGCTCCCCCTTTGCCCATGCATGCCTGGCCAGGACATGCAGAGGCAAAAAGGAGGCAAAAAAGCATCTGGAAGTACCACATGGCCAGTGTAGGTCCTCCAAAACCCATCAGGGTGCACCTAGCCTGTCTCCAGGTGTCCATTTCCAATTATTGAGTATGTGTTGGGGCCTAGATGAATTCCTAAATTGAATATTCTGGAGATGGTATAGTTGAATAAAGTGCTCATCATTTTTTTTTTTGTTTACATATTCATTAGCCAGATACATCACGTCACATCATTAAATTACCTTCATCAGTTTACTGTCTATCAGAGTCCTTCCTCTTAATATCCCACTTCATCCCTCAGAACACCAACCACATACTCCCCCATTACATGCATCATTCCACCAACCACATACATAGGTCCCTTTCATGTTTTTATACCATACTAATGTATCCTTATTTGGCAAGGCTGCTAAGGAACATTAAACAATTGTTTAAAAACTTAGTATTGTTTCTTTTCTCTCATTCTTTTTTTTAAAACCTCTCCTGGATCATTGCTGACAAGCAAGATTTGGTTTTGTCCAATCAACTCATGTTAATGTTATTGTTATATTTGTAAATAACTTTACAAATATTTCCATATTTTTCTGGGAACTCAGTTCCATCTTCCCAATAAATTAAATGTACTTTTCACATTTAATTTAAAACCTAATAATACCTGAGACTGGCATCAAACTGATCTGAAAACCCTCTATGAGGTGCTTGCCACAGGATATAAAATCCTTTTTAATTTTTAATTTTGTATATGCAGTCAAAACCAAATATATGTACCAGAGATAAAATTCAGGCTTTAAAAAGACAAGTAAAAAAAATCTTCATTTCTTCATAATCTTAAAACTCTACAATCTAAATTGATGACCAGAGGATTGTTTGGAGACTAGGTGTGGCGTTTGCTAGGAGAAAGACTCCTAGGTGATTTTTTCTTTTGTCCTCTCTAATGTGCCTCCACTTATCTGCTAGAAGAAGGAACTCCTCCCAGTATCTTTCTATAGCTATGCAAACTATCTCAGCAGTTTCAATCACCCCTTATTCACTGCTGAGAGGTGTGACCAAAACATCTGGTTCCCTGACCACTGATCATGCATGAAACATAGCAATGAAACTGGATATGCATTAAACAAAGCAATTGTCTTCCTTCACTGCTATACCAGTACTACAGTCTACATACAGCAAACCCCACCCCCCTTTCTAAACTGTCCCTTTCCCTGCAATCAGTAGATCTGGTGTTTTTCACTGTTTGGGGACACAGGGGCGACTCGTCAATAACTTCACCTTTTACTGATAGAGTATCAAAATCAATCCTGAAATATAAAGACCTAATGTCTGGACAAAAACTTTCTTTCCCTAATGTCACAACTAAACACAGAGACACTAAAGGTTTTTACATAACAGCACATTTACTATATGGGCCAGCCATGAATCTATATAGGGAAGCTGGTCCGGATACTCCCCCACCACAATTTAGCCTCCGGACCCCATGCTCTAATCACAATTTGCAAAATCACAATTTACAGTGCAAATCTTGTAATCCCAATTCTAGGAATGCAATGTTCAGTGTAAATTTTCTAATCTCACTTCTGGGAATACAATATACAATATAATCCAGGTAACAGGCAGAGTTTGGTTGCACAAAACACACAGGACCACAAAGGGAAAAAGAAAGAGGGAAAACAGAAAACAGAGACGTCTCAGCAGCGAATACGTTACAAATACACATTACACATTACACACACTAGCATAGGATTTAACTTTTTCCATGAGGATAATAGTAGCTAGCTATTTTTCTAATGTCCACTAGATGGAGCTCCAGGATCACTAGCACAAAAGGAACCCCCAACACTAAAAGCACATGGCAGCACAAAAAAAAACCTCAGCAACACAAAAAGCCCCCAACACTATAGGAGCACATGGGGCAAAGGCTCTAAATAAATCGCCCCGATCATCGGAGAATTGCGATCAGCGCAATTATTCTTGAAAGGCACACTTAAGGGGGTTAAGTACTAATATTTTAGGCAATTTTTTTAAAATAGCTTTGGCAGCGCTGCACTTTAAATACCTTTAAGGGGCCCGAGGTGGCAAAGTTAAATTTATACTGCAGTCATTTACTGCCGCTCGTAAGCAAGCGCCCCCCCCCCTTTTTTTTCTTATTCAGATTCAGATACAGATACAGACAGGACGAGCAATGGTTTCAGGGCCACTAAGGCTCCTATTAGGACTGCTCGTTGCGGTTGACCGGGCCGCTACAGGTTCCCAGAAATTACCAGGACTCACAGATAGAGTACAGAAAGTAGCAGTACTCACCAGAACTCTGATCAGACAGGTAGTTTGGATGCCAGTCTATCCAGCCGGTTTTCAATCGGGGATTCAGCCACAGGGACCGACTGACCACACAAGTCAAAGAGTCCTTCGGAGCACAAAGGGGCCCCGTGGCGCCAAGGATCGTTAATCACCTGGAGGGGTCGGTCCCTGACCGGTGGAGGCCCCGATCCTGCAAAAAGCAGTAGTCTTCCCACTGTGGGTGTGATGAGAGAGAGGCTTTTCTTTTAAATTTTCCTGGCCAATGCACCAGAAATGTTATAGCAAACGCTGTGAAAAGCTCTTATTCAATCACTCACCCACAGAAGGAAAACTCACAGACAGGCTGGAATGCAAACAGGATCTTTAATGTGCACACAGGATCAGACAGAGAGCCGGTACCCCCCAACAAAAAGTCTGAGCCCCGAGGGACGTCCTTCAATGCCTTAAATACAGTATAATTTCAAACTCATTCTATAATCCCATTTGCCACAGGTATTTCCTGTCCACCAATCAGCAGCCCCTTGGGAAGGTACCTGGGTGACCTGTCCAAACCGGTGTGCTCTGGTCTGTTGGTTTCTGGGCTAGGGGATACTGTGCTCAGACCTGGAGTGGGGGAAGGGTGTCTACTGAAATAGCAGGCTGATTACTTTATGTAAGAGCCTCATGGCTTGGGGGAAGGGTCAGGCACTTGTGTAAGAGCCTCATGGCTGCCTCATTAACACAGCAGTATTACTTGCCCAAACTGCTCTGAACATGACAAACTTTTGTATACGTAACTCTCTACAAACCGGGGTGTTTCTGTCAACCTCTCTTATTGCTGTACCGTCTAGTTTATGTGAAATGCAGAACTTCACTATGCTTGCTAATCTGAACTGTAAACAACCTGGGATATATTTTTCTACATTTTTCTACCATATTGGGGTTACCCAACCAACTTCTACACATTTCAACCAAGTGCCTTTTTCCTTACAGGTAGTTTCCACCCTAAATGCTACTGATTGTTTATTTTTTGTCAATGCCAAGAGGGGAGGGTTCAATGTATCAAATACTGTTATCATGCAGCTCTGTTACAAAGGTATCCTATTCACATTCAGAAATGTATCTTCCCTTAGGCTGGTTTTTAGTATGTGGCAGAATGACGTATACTGTCAGACGGCTGCCTGGGTGAGAATCTTCACACTCTTGGCAAGTACATATTTCTATATGATTTGCAAGGTATTGTGGGCATGTAGTTCATTCACACCAGACACAGCTGCTGACAATAATTTAGTTGTGCTCTTGGGTAAAGCCAATAAGATATTTATTTATGGGGTTATTTCTCCCAACACAGATATGCTTGGTAGCACATAAATTAGGTAACTTGCTTTCAGTGTTAACTTGGAAAAACAAAGTCAAAATCAGGAAAACAATAAATGAAAAGCCACAAAGAAAGAAACAAACTGTTCTTTTCAGGTTAACTCCTGATTACTTCCCACATAGATACAGAAGTGATTCTCTCCTAGCTCACAAGCAATTACGTAAGGCTTAATTGCTAGCAGTTATCCAGCTGAAACCCCTTAGCTGGCTTGCTTTGTACTGTGTGGGTCAAATCCTGCTTCAGGAGCTTTTCTGAGTAGATTAAAGAACAAATTTGTATTTCTTTGTGATGGTTGCTGTACTTTTTAACAGAAAGTTACCAACGGAGTTTAGATAGAGAGCAGTCCATATAAACAGGATTCTCATCTGCTATTATTCCCCCTTGTTCAACAAGCATGGGTTCAATATCATGGATTGGCACAGATGAATCTCTCAATGGAGCATTTTCAGGAGAATACTTGTTTCCCTGCTGTCTTTCAAGGTTATAGCTAGGGCATAGATCAGTGTTCATACCTGAGCTTCCATTGCTGCTAGAGTTCCTCTCTATATAGCCTGGCCAGTATGTAGTCCAGTTCTTATGTCCAGCCTTCCAATCCAGATCCCTGGACACTGGATCTCTCTTCACATACCTTCTGGCACAGGTCTTAGGGTCCCTTCCACGTGCAGCCGTCTCCCTCACAGGTAGCCTCTGGTGATTCCTAGCTTTGCAGCAACATTCCTCTGGCTTTCCCCAGTCCAATGGTGTATGCTGGCCCTTGGAATACCTCCCAGTATACGTACTGCTTTGGACTCTTCTAGACCTCTCAAAGGCTTTTCTCTTCCTTCTTCCAAAGGGTCTCTTTCCCTCTCTGTCCGTCCGGTTTGGCTTCTGCTTCTGATGATCCTTCAGATGAAACTGATGATCAAACTCAAGCTGATTCTCAGGATACTGAGGACAATTCTCTGGATATCCAAGGTGATCATGAAGATGGTCATCTGTAGAATAAACTCTACTCTTATTCTGCTTAGATGAGTGCTCCTCCCTAACACAGCGCAGCTGTGCTGAATCAGGCCCTGCCCTTTGAGATGAGTGCTTAGGGATTACCTCACAGCCCTCCTGATTGAACACACGTTTCCCCAATTCAGCTCCTCTAATGGCTGTTGGAAACCTGGTGCATTCTGGGACTGGTAGTCTTTTATGGCAAAATTCTGTTTTCTCATTTCTACCAGCACTGACAGGTTGCTTTTTCAGAGACACTTCACCTTTTCTATAGCCCCTTCCTGAGCTATGATAAGCTTCCTTATCACATACCCCCCTGCTTAAGTTATTACGGATTGGTGTAACTGGTGAAACTTCTTCTCTACAGTCCGTAATCCGGGAAAGGGCATCCGCATTCTTGTGTAACTTCCCAGCACGATGTTCAACTTAAAAATCAAATGCCTGTAAGGCCATGTACCAGCGTGTCAACCTGGCATTGTGGTTCTTCATTTGCTGCAACCACTTAAGTGGGGCATGGTCCGTGACCAACTGGAACTTTCTCCCTGTAAGGTAAAACCTTAACGCCTCCACTGACCACTTGATAGCTAAACATTCTTTTTCTATTGTGGAATACTTTTGTTCAGCCGGTGACAACTTCCTGCTCAGGTACATCACAGGATGCTCCTCCCCATCATGACACTGGGATAGAACCGCTCCTAGCCCTACGTCCGATGTATCCGTTTGAACCAGAAAGGGTTTCTTGAAGTCCACCCCTTTCAGTACCGGTCCTGTACACAATTTTCCTTTTAAGACTGAAAACGTTTTTTCAGCTTCAGGTGTCCACTTTAGCTGGTTTGGACAATTCTTCCGCAGCATATCCGTGAAAATTGCACTTTTCTCTGCGAATTGCGGTATAAACCTGCGGTAGTATCCAATAAGTCCTAAGAAACTTCTTAGTTGTTTCTTTGTTGTTGGAGGAGGAAAATTCCTGATGCTATCTACTTTACCCATTAGAGGTTTAATTTTTCCTCTTCCCACTAGGTGGCCCAGGTATTTTACCTCCCTATTTGCAAAGGCACACTTCTTCGGGTTTAAAGTGATTCCCGCTTGCTTCATGGAGCACAAGACTGCCCTGATCCTCTTCAGATGCTCCGCCCAGGTGTTACTATGGATTATGACATCATCCATATATGCAAAAGCATAATTTTGGTGGGGTCGAAGTACCTGATCCACTAACCTTTGGCAGGTAGCCGCTGCTCCATGCAGTCCGAAAGGCATCCTCTTGAACTGGAAAAGGCCAACGGGGGTGCTGAACGCAGTCTTCGGCTTCGACTCCCTGGTGAGAGGGATTTGCCAATATCCTTTTGTCATATCAAGGGTGGTTAAGTATTGAGCCTGTCCCAGCTGGTCCAACAGCTCTTCAATTCTTGGCATTGGATATGCATCAAAAACTGATATGGCGTTTACCTGCCGGAAGTCAATACAAAATCTTAAAGATCCATCAGGCTTCGGCACCAGGACTATGGGGCTATTCCAGGGACTCTTTGACTCCTCTATTACTCCCATGTCCAACATCTCCTGGACTTGTGCCACTACTTCCTGTCTTTTGGCTTCAGGCAAGCGGTATGGCCTTTGACGAACTAATTTCCCAGGTGGAGTTATTATTTCATGGGCAACCAAATGTGTCTCCCCAGGTATGGGTGTCAACACATCTGGGAATTCTTTAAGCAATTTCTTAATTTCTTCCTGTTGTACCACTGTCAGGTCCTCACCTATTTGGGGCTCTGATTTTTCTTTACAGTCAGATACCTGGGGTCCCAAATCTTCCTCTTCATTCACCTCCCTCTCTCGGGCACAAGTGGCAGCTAGGCTTTTAACCCCTTTGACATCAGTAGAACCAAAGCCTTTGGTTCCACGTTCAGAATTCTCCAGGGATGTGACCTCCTCCACAGGTGGAAAACCCAGCCTCTCACAGATCAATTGGGCAATTATGTCTCCTGTCTTCACGTGATAATCATTCTGTCCAAAATTAAACAACAGAACTTTAATATTGCCCCTGTAATCGGGATCAATTATTCCCGCACCCACATCGATGAAATATTTAAGGGCTAATCCGGACCTTGGGGCTACTCTCCCATAGCATCCAATAGGTATTTCCACTTGGAGACCGGTGTCAACCAGGGCTCTCCCTTGGCTAGGTACAGTCACATTTTCTATGCTGCACAGATCAAACCCAGCAGCTTGAGGGGTTGCCCGCTTAGGAGCTTGGGCCTTCTCTGTGACCCTATGGTACTTTAGGACGAATGTCTGCTTTGGGGTAGCTTGGTCTTCTGGACGCTTAACCATCTTTTTAGCTGGGGTCTGAGGACTTCCAAATAAAGGCCCGGGAGCTATTACCATTAAACCTTCTCCCTCCTTCTTTCCTAGTCCTTCCACTAGACCTTGCTTAAATCTTGGCCAGTCTCTTCCTAGAACCAAATCAAAGGGTAGCCTAGGCACCACTGCTAACAGGACTTCCTCTTGTCCCCCCAGGCACTTAACCTTTAGCCCATAGGTGGGATATGATGTTGCAGCACCATGAATGCATCTGATGTGAACTTGGCTTTCAGGGGTTCTAGGCACAAATCCTTCTTGGGCCTCTATCCTCTTCCAAAGCCTTTTTGACATCATACTCTGGTCTGCCCCAGAGTCTGACAGAGCATTTGTGGTAATTCCTTGCACATCAACCATCAAAAGAAATCCTTCTTTGGGCTGTTTTAAATCCACACCCACTAAGCTAGTGTGTGTCTGACATCCTTTTTTTAAATGTCCCCATTTTCCACACTTGAAACATTTCTTTCTATTCCACTGTGTCATCTGGTTTGATACAGTACATTCATTTTCAGAAACATTTTTAATTATTTTCTTTTCTGATACAGCACATCTAGCCTCAGCACCAATCTTCAGAGGGCCACCCATTCTATGGCAAGCCTGCGTGGCTTCCAAGAATCTTTCTGCTAGCATGGTTGCCTCTCCAAGATTTTGGCAATTTTGCTGTATAAGGAAAGTGTGCAAATCTTTAGGCACCCCAGACATAAATTGTTCAAGCATTATAATATCTAATAACATTTCTACCGTCTTTTGCTCAGGCTCCAACCATTTTACAGCTAAACCTCTGATTCTCTGACTCAGACCCCTGGGTGTTTCACCCACTCTCAATGTAGTAGCTCTAAACATTCGCCTATACTCTGAAATAGACAACCCTAGGCGATCTCTAATAGCAGCCTTTACATCCTTATAATTCAAAGCCTGGGCTGCTGGCATTGCTCTGTAAGCTGCAAGCGCCTCTCCAGTTAATGAGGCTGCCAGCCTTACTGCCCACTGGGTCTCTGGCCATGCTAATGCTTGTGCCACTCTTTCAAAAGACTCTAGAAAATCATCAGCATTATCATCTGGAGTTAGCTTCCCAAAACTAAATGCCCCAATCCCTTGATTGAGTCCCACACTGTCCACATGTGGTGTACCAGTATTTACTGCTGGTCTTGCATCTGTTCCACTTTGGTTCTGCAGCTGAACTAGGGCTTGCACCAGATCAAGCACTGGCTTCTGCTGGTCCATTATGGCTTTCATAGCAGTGTCCTGAGCCTGCTGTGCTAGCTCCTGCTGCCTGCTGAATTGGGCTGTCATCCACTGAGCTAGTTCCTTTGGATCCATCTTGAACCCTGTAAGAAAATACAAAGAAAAAAAACACAGTGCACCACCTTCCAAACAGGTGTTTTTTTCTACACTTTTTTTTTTTTTTTTTAATTACCCTGTGCTTACTCCCATCCACCACTAGACATGCCCAGGTACTTATTACCTTGTCTCAGTGATGAATCCAGCTCTGCACAGGGTCTTTTCCTCCTGGGACAGCTTCCTCTCCTCCAAAGTGTGGTTGAGGGAAAATCTTTTTTTCCAGCTTTAAACTTGAACTGTAGTTGTAATCCTCAGCAAGTAAATCCCCTTTTGTGCAAAAGCAATCCGAAAAACTACGCCATTTGTCAGACGGCTGCCTGGGTGAGAATCTTCACACTCTTGGCAAGTACATATTTCTATATGATTTGCAAGGTATTGTGGGCAATGTAGTTCATTCACACCAGACACAGCTGCTGACAATAATTTAGTTGTGCTCTTGGGTAAAGCCAATAAGATATTTATTTATGGGGTTATTTCTCCCAACACAGATATGCTTGGTAGCACATAAATTAGGTAACTTGCTTTCAGTGTTAACTTGGAAAAACAAAGTCAAAATCAGGAAAACAACAAATGAAAAGCCACAAAGAAAGAAACAAACTGTTCTTTTCAGGTTAACTCCTGATAACTTCCCACATAGATACAGAAGTGATTCTCTCCTAGCTCACAAGCAATTACGTAAGGCTTAATTGCTAGCAGTTATCCAGCTGAAACCCCTTAGCTGGCTTGCTTTGTACTGTGTGGGTCAAATCCTGCTTCAGGAGCTTTTCTGAGTAGATTAAAGAACAAATTTGTATTTCTTTGTGATGGTTGCTGTACTTTTTAACAGAAAGTTACCAACAGAGTTTAGATAGAGAGCAGTCCATATAAACAGGATTCTCATCTGCTATTATTCCCCCTTGTTCAACAAGCATGGGTTCAATATCATGGATTGGCACAGATGAATCTCTCAATGGAGCATTTTCAGGAGAATACTTGTTTCCCTGCTGTCTTTCAAGGTTATAGCTAGGGCATAGATCAGTGTTCATACCTGAGCTTCCATTGCTGCTAGAGTTCCTCTCTATATAGCCTGGCCAGTATGTAGTCCAGTTCTTATGTCCAGCCTTCCAATCCAGATCCCTGGACACTGGATCTCTCTTCACATACCTTCTGGCACAGGTCTTAGGGTCCCTTCCACGTGCAGCCGTCTCCCTCACAGGTAGCCTCTGGTGATTCCTAGCTCTGCAGCAACATTCCTCTGGCTTTCCCCAATCCAATGGTGTATGCTGGCCCTTGGAATACCTCCCAGTATACGTACTGCTTTGGACTCTTCTAGACCTCTCAAAGGCTTTTCCTTCTTCCAAAAGGTCTCTTTCCCTCTCTGTCCGTCCGGTTTGGCTTCTGCTTCTGATGATCCTTCAGATGAAACTGATGATCAAACTCAAGCTGATTCTCAGGATACTGAGGACAATTCTCTGGATATCCAAGGTGATCATGAAGATGGTCATCTGTAGAATAAACTCTACTCTTATTCTGCTTAGATGAGTGCTCCTCCCTAACACAGCGCAGCTGTGCTGAATCAGGCCCTGCCCTTTGAGATGAGTGCTTAGAGATTACCTCATAGCCCTCCTGATTGAACACACGTTTCCCCAATTCAGCTCCTCTAATGGCTGTTGGAAACCTGGTGCATTCTGGGACTGGTAGTCTTTTATGGCAAAATTCTGTTTTCTCATTTCTACCAGCACTGACAGGTTGCTTGTTCAGAGACACTTCACCTTTTCTATAGCCCCTTCCTGAGCTATGATAAGCTTCCTTATCACAATACTTATGTCCCTGCAAATGCCACTGGTGGTCCGTGCACTTTTGCTAGGCTTACAACTGCTGCCTTCGTCCGCCCCCCCCCCAGTTATCCCCGCTCTGCCCCCATGCCCTCAACCTGTAACTCAAACATAGAGCCTTACAGTGATGAGACAGCTCTTGGACTGTCACTGTCAATCATTGGGACACCTGGGTTAGCCCTACACAACTCCATGGAGATAAGCCGACTCGCTTGTTCTCTAGCCAAAACCCTTAACCTCACCTCAACCATACTAGCTTCCATAAATTACGAGCTGTCTGGCCTACGTACAGCGATTCTACAGAATAGAATGACCATTGATTTCCTGCTGTTACGCCTCAACCATGGGTGTGAGGAATTCAAAGGAATGTGCTGTTTTAACCTCACTGATGAAAGTGTGTCCATTGAACGCTCAATCCAAGACCTACGTGACTTAGCGAAGCAAATCTCGGACCCGTCCATGGGACTGGGGACGGGGTGGTTCGTCAAATTGTTTGGTTGGTTGGGGGGCCTTAAAACCCTAGCTATAGGAGTTTTCCTTCTCTTCCTAGTATGTGCCCTCATACCATGTTGTATCCCCATTCTTCACCGCTTCATTACCACCACCCTTGACACCCTGGTAGAACACAAGGCTGCTACCACTGTCATGGCCCTGACCCAATACACCCCTCTGCGGCTTGCCTACAGTAATACTGACCTCTACCGCCCCTAGCGGTTGAGGTCTCACTTTAAAAGGGGGGAGTGAGGCAGCCATAAGGTTTAGCTGTGGGAAACCCCTCCCCCCCAGCCATGAGGTTCTTACATAAGTGATCAGCTTGCTAAGAGGAGACATAAAGATTTCAGCAGGCACCCTTCCCCCACTCCAGGTCTGAGCAGAATACCCCCTTACCCAGAAATCAGCAGACCAGAGCATACCGGTTTGGACAGGTCACCCAGGCACCTTCCCCAGGGGCAACTGATTGGTGGACAGAAAATACCTGAGGCGAATGAGATTGTAGAATGAGTTTTAAAATTGTACTGTATATAAGGCATTGTAGGACATCCCTCGAGGCTCAGATTTTTTGTGGAGACTGCTGGTTCTCTGTCTGGGCCTGTGCGCACATTAAAGATCCTGTTTGCATACCAGCCTGTGTTTCCTTCTGTGGGTGAGTGAGAGAATTAGAGCTTTTTCAGCAGCTTGGCTGCAACAAAACCCCTCCTCCACCAGTAGTTGTAGAGCAGACCTAGGACATTTCACAATAAAATCAAACATACAGGAAGGAAAAATCAGATTTTTCGGTACCAGGCAGATTGTGAACTAACACAAAATCCTACAACAGTTGCTGTATACCTTTTTATTTAACAGGTATTTTTATACCGCCTTTATGCCAAGGTGGTTTACATGGAACATGTAGGCAGGGTCAGACCTACAAAAGGATCCCTAAGTTTTCATCAAGATTGCCTGAGTACATGGGAGCCATACCCCAGGATTTTTAAAAGCAAAACTCAGATCACAGTCACTTGTCATCAAAATTCCTTTATTCAGTACAAGCAAAAACTGCAAGCACAGAGTACTAACAACAAACACAAATATTTTGTGATTACATATAATGAAGGGAAGCATACTTGGAGCTAACAAAAATGGGTATTTATAGATGTTCACAGAGCATGGTTGGGGTTATGGTGTGTGTAGTTAAGTGATATCATTTGGACCAAAGTGTTCAATAAAGCAATTGATTTTAATAGTTTCTTAAAGTCTTGAGTCAACTGTGCTGATCTGATAGCTTCTGGAAGTAAGTTCCAAAGTGTTGGAGCAAGCAGGGAGTAGGCTGTTCTATTGTTTGTTTGCAGCGTGGTCCTGGTCTTGAAGTTGGGGGATGACTAGAGAGTTCTGAGTTGCTGATCTTAATCTAGGCCTTGTTGAGGGTGTTCTATTGATTATGTCTTCCAGGCGGGGAGCTGATGCGTTATGGATGATTTTATAGATGGTGGTTATGACCTTGTATTTTGTCCTTTGGGCTATCTGTAGCCAGTGAAGGCTCTTTAGAGTTGGTGTGATGTTGCCTACTTGAAGTTCCCGTTAAGATTCTGGCAGCTGTGTGTACTAGCTGAAACGGGTATAGTGCTTGTTTTGACACCCTGTGGTATAGTATGTTGCACAAGTACTACTTGCAGAATAGCTTATGTTTAAAGTACATGTACCAGTGCTCATTTACATGCATAAACCACTAAAATACCTTGATTTACGTGCATATATGGTGCACTCCTTTATTTGGTTTTATATACTGTGCTATTTCACATTCAATGTGGTTTACAAGGAACAAGAACAGAAATTACAGAGAACAACAACAACTTCCATAGAACAATCTTGGGGAACAACAACAATTACACAGAACAAGTTTAGAGAAAAACAATTATATTGAAGGTTAACGGTGTAAAATTTTATTACTTAGGTAGGCATAACTTGGGTCGTAACAGGGAAACTATATACATTATAGTTGTATAATAAATACACATAGAGCTTTGTAGAAGGTTTGAGGGTCTGGCTGAAGGGGTTTGGTAGCGTGCAGTGTTCTAAGTTACATGTTCATAATATACTGAACAGATGTGTCTTAAGAAGTAGATAGGTCAGAGATGGCATGGATTGGTGGGGGTGGGGGTGGAGAGAGAGTTCCATTCACCAACTGGGAATTTTTTCTTGTAGAAGGACTGAAAGAGTGTTCAACATGGTAGATCTTCTTACTCTGTTGTCAGGTGTCCATTGTAGATCTCATTAAAGGCAGTAGCTGAGAGGTTGTGTAGTATTTTGAATGTTATGATGAGAGCCTTATACTTGAGACGATTAACAATGGGGAGTCAATGGAGCTGTTTCAGGATCAGGGTAACATGTTTGTATCTTGAGGCTTCAATCAGGGTTCATGCTGCCGTATTCATAGGGGGGTGAATTGCATAATCTGGAAGACCATAGAAAACAATGTTTGCATAATCAAAATGTGGGGTGATCAATGCCTGGAATATTGTCCGGAAGTCAGCAACTTCAAGCAGGGGGCGGAGTTGACGAAGGGACCATAATTTTAGGTATATTGCTCTGGTAATATTGTTTATGTGTGGCTCCAATGTCAAATGTTTGTCTAGGGTGATCCCCAGGTATCGTACTTCTTGCATAGTGCTTATCTCAGTATCCCTCACTGGTAAAGTGGGAAGGGGGGTATGAATGAAGGGTCCTTAGTAATGAAGAGAACCTTGGATTTCTTGCAATTTACTTTGAAGTTATGTAGATTCAGCCAGTCAGATACTGCATTGAAGCAGTCTATGATTCTGGAGTAGTTTGGATTGACTGTAGAGAAGGGAGTGTAAAGCAGCACATCACTCGCATAAATGTGATAGAGTATATTGTATGATTTAATTATGTAGCAAATAGACAATGTAAATATTAAACAGTAGAGCTGATAAGGAGGAGCCTTGTGGTATTCCTTGTGTTTGTACATAACTGGATGACGTTTGCATACCTATGCATACCGTTTGCTGTCGGTCTGACAGGTAATATCTGCACCAGTCTAAGGCTAGGTTCTGAATGCCTATCAGCTGCAGCCAAGTTAGGAGTAGATTGTGGGACACAGTGTCATAGGTAGATGCAATGTCAAGAAAAAAGAATAAATCCTTGTTTGGATTTGTTCATGCCTAAGATTAGATTATGTGACAAGCAGCGTCTCTGCATCATGTTGTAGGCAAAATCCATGTTGGTTGTCATCCAGTGGATAATGAACATCAGTGTAATCTTGAATTTGTTGCTGAACAATCTTTTCCGTTACCTTGGCCAGGAAGGGCAGGCTTGAAATGGGTTAGTAAGATTTTACGTTTGCAGGATCTAATTTAGGACTCTTGAGAAGGGGCCTGATAGATGCATTCTTTAGAGGGGCTGGAAATAGGCCTTTGGAGAAGGAGATATTTATAAGGTGGTGGATATATGCACTTAGCTCAGAGCATGCTGATTTGATCCAAAAAAGATGGATATGGATCTGCTGGAGAGGTGGTAGTGTTGAGCCCTTTTATTATGCCCTCTGTTTGTTGTGTTGAATAAGGGTGGAAAACCCTTAGCACAGGGATGGTGGGATCGTCATTCATCGTAGTGGAAGTCGCTGTTCTCTGGTCGCTGATGCCATTGTTAGTAGGCATGGAGGTACTGGATGAGGGGAAAATAATATCGGTGTTTGGAGGAATGGCTAATGAAGGAGGGGTGACTGGTGGAGTCAGAGTTGTAAGGATTAGTAGTCATATTGGCTTTGTTCTTAAAGTAATTAGCGAAGACCTGTGAATGCGGTGTATTTTCATTTTATTGCTTTGTGTTTGTCTTTTTTATTGGTGACCGAGTGATGCTGAAAAGCTCACGGGGTCTGTTGATAGAGCTCATCAAGATGTTGGTATGATCTCTTCTCAAATTAATTGCGTTACAATGCTCTTGTAAGGTCTTCATATAAACGGTCTTGTCAAGTTGGAGCTTAGAGTTATGCCATTTACGTTCTAACTTCCTGAGGTGCCACAGGGACTCTTTTAAATCAGCTGTGTACCATATCGGAGCTCTGTTTCATTTAATGGTTTTCTTCTCAGATGGTAGGAGTGCTGCTTTACTTAAGGTGGAGTTCCAAGTGTAAACTAATTCAAGTAAGTCAGAGGTGTCAGTTTTGAGCTTGTGCAGTGTATTCTCTAGGAATTTTTCTTTGATAAATGGTTGAAAACGGTGAGGGTGAGTCAGAGTATGGTATGAGGAAGGCAAAGGATCAGTTGATGATTGGGGGATATGGAAGAAGATGGTCTTATGGTTTTACCAAGGTACTGGTATGATTTGTAGCTGATGCAGATCATCGATCAGCTGAGTAGCTGTAGGAGAGAAGATGAGGTCCAGGGTATTACCTCCAATGTGGGTAGATTTGTATATTATTTGATTATAGCCTAAGGAGGTCATAGAATCAAGGAAGGAAGAGGTATGCTTCACTGAAAGTGCGAGGAGATTGAAGTCTCCTAAGAGCCAGAGAGGCTATTAAGGGGTGTGCAGCAGTTGTGGGGTCAAAAGGGTGTGCAGCAGATGTTGAATTGATGTGCATCTCTTAGGGGGAGAGAATGGAGGAGTGGAGTGGAGGAGTAGCCTAATGGTTAAGAACACTGGCATGGAAACCCAGAGACCAGGGTTCAATTCCAACTAGTACTCCTTGTGGCCTTGGGCAAGTCACTTAACTTGGATTTTTCTGAGGCAATGGAGGGTTATCAATGTCCCTGTTTAATGTAGGTTACCAAGTTTGTTTCAATGTAAACCACTTTAATTGAAATGATAAAGCGGTATATAAAACCTGTTAAATAAAATAAATAAATAAATAATAAAAATAAAGTCCCCCCCTCAAGTCTTGCTGAGTACCTTCACATGGTGACCCTGTTGTATAACATCTATACCAAATCTCAGTAAGGCGACACTACAACTAAAGTATGTTAGGAATGAAGAAGAAAAATACTACTGGCCACATGTCGCCCAGGATAAAAAGGTGCCCACTCATAGCTTAAGCACTAGGGCTAACGGTAGTGGTTGCGATAGTGCAAGTGCTGCAGAAGCAGATAACATCTCTGCCACAGATAAAGGCCATGGTGAGCCTGTTCATGGACCCACTGTGGCAGGAGATAAACCACAACAGAAATTTATGAAAAAGTTAAGAGGATTAACTACAGTCAAGTGGAATTCTGCAGATAAAGAGGAGATAATGTACTGCTATATTTATGCTACAAATCCTTTATTTAAATCAAGAGGGTACACACAGAGTGTCTGCCAAAAGCTGGAAGAATGAGGAAATTTGCCATTAGAAAAACTGCAAAAAGTAACAGATGCAAATTTAAGATCTTTAATTTTGAAGATCAAAGAAAAGAAGTATGTGAATGATAACATCTTGAAGCAACTAAGGAATTCCGTGGACAAAGAAATACAGTGAGGAGGAGACCTAGGTGAGAGTACCAAAAGAAAGGAAGACACAGAAAAGGAAAAAGAGGTTGAGGGGGACATGGAGTTGAGAGATTTGAAACTGCAGGAAAGTGAGCTGAATAAAGGAAGGGGTCAACAAGTTAACTGAATTAGAAGAAGCAAAGGAGGACGAAGAAAGGGCAAAGAAAGACCCAGATGTGGAGGAATTCTAGAAGAACTCCTAGTCCATATGGAAAGAGATGAATATGCTGGGTTCCAAGCAAGAGAAAGATTACCCAAGCTAAATTTAACACCTAAGGCTAGAAGTATGATAAGATGAACAAGGCCATATCCAGTATAAAGGGACCATTTATTGATATCACCGGAATTAATTGAATACAATATTGTGCAGCTAAAATTATTACTGCAAGAATACTACCATCTGGAGTGCAAGGCCAGAAGAAAAAAGAGAACAATAACAGTTGTCACCACTCACCCTCCCAGAGGCATTTAGCATGGGCAAGGCAAGTGGGTAGTTGTGTTTCTTAGACTGTGAACTTTAAATGGAGGTTTGGAAAGGCCTCCTGGGTAATGTAGTCCTACAGTAGTAAGAATGAGTCCAAGTTGTGCACGAGTGGTTCAGGTTAAATTAGGATTTATTGCCCCTCCCGGGGTTGGATGTTGATGACCATGAACAAAGAATATATTTACAAAGAAACCATATTCCTGATGTGAACAAAAATAGGCAACTTAAATAATGCTTATCTTCAGCTGTTACGGAATCAAAAAGAATAAAACAGTTTCCCTCCAAAATACTTCTTTTGGCTGTTTTTCTTCCTTCAGCAAAATCCAGTATTATTAACAAAGGGACTGCACATTGTCTGCCACCATATAAGAGCAGTCCATAAACACTTCGGACTCAGGGGGTTGATAAGGGTCCCACTGCATAAGATCACCTTCTTCCTTAAGGTCTCTTAGAGAGGGTTCTTCTGCCTGCCATGCAAACCTCTCCGTTCCAATTACAGGGTTCCCTTCCCCCAACCTGCTCTGTGAGTCTGGGTGTTTGGCTTCCTGTGCACACAGCCCTCTGTAATTAAAAGGATACACGTTTCCCTCTTCTGTTTGGCTACAGGGAATTCTGTGTCTGCCTTTAGAATTGCTTTCTCCCAGGAATCTCCCTTGGCTACAAAAAGGTTGGTAAAACCTTTCTTTCCCCTTTGATAAAAGCTTGGTATCAGGGAAATAAGCTTTACCTGCAGGCTGTCTGTTGTGAGCACAGCGTGGTTGTCTTTTCTGGTTCCCAGAATAAACGTCTCTGCTTTTTGGATAGTAAAAATCCCCAGTGCTTTTTGTAGTTGAGCACTGCTCCCTAGGAACGGGACTTGAATATCTTCCCCAGCTCTCTTCCTCTGAGAAGTTCCTCCGAGTGGAATTGGGATTTCTTTCCCTTTTCCCTTCTCTCAGCCACAGACCTTGGCTGCCCTCGGAGTATCTATCTTTCTCTGCTTTTCTCCTTCTTTCAGCTTTCTCCACGCTTGCTGTGCTGCCTTTTCCTTCTGTCTCCGTGTCTGAGACTATGTCCGTCTCTTTCTCCTTCCCCTTCTCTTTTTCTGTCCTATATTTAACTAAAGGCTTTTTATCTAAGTTTCTTTCTCCGTTGTGCTGAGCCACACCTCCCACCAGGTGTTCCCACTTCCCTGATGAGGCAGGAGCTAGCTCAGGGGATGGGCGTTCCCTAACACTCTGTGACGTTCTTTGTTTAGGGTTTCCATGCCAACCCTCCATGCTTGTTTCAGCACTGACAGTTCTGGTTTCACTTTGCAGTGAATCCTCTGTCTCCATCGGTTCTGAACCCTGTACTTCACGACACAGTTCCTCCTTGGAAAAAGCACATCGAATGAAAAATAGTCACTGCGTGCAGAAGTATCCCTGCTGGATGGATATCTCAAAGGATTAAGATCATCAAAGATTAAAGAAGATCCAAAATATCAAGCTGAAGCATGCTGCATTAACAGAAGACATTTATATGTTCCACCAATAAATTGAAAATAGTGGCAGAAGTGCAAAAACCTCAAAGATAGGAAGAAAACAGGAAAGAAAGATATCAGAATAAACTATTTAGAGAAACCCCAAACAATTCTACAGGGAATTGGGGAAGAGGAGTAATATGATAAAAGCACCTCCAACCAAAACCGAAACCTTCTGGAGAAAGCTATATAGGAACCCTATACAGCACAATCACAAAGCAGAATGGTTACTCAGCATACAGAAGCATTTAGAAAAAAACAAACATCAAACCTATGGAATGGTCTGTAGAAACAAAGGAAGTGCTGGAAAGCAGGTTAAAATGAGCTCCAAACGGAAGAGTCCTGACCCAGATGGAGTAACCAACTTTTGGCTCAAACAGTTAACATCACTTCACCAAGACCTGGCAAACTGCAAAAATCAATTGTTCAAGCGACCATATTTAACACCACAATGGCTTATTTCAGGAAGTAAGTTTCTCCTTCCGAAGGGAGACCTGACTAACATTCCTAAAATTATAGACCAGTAACCTGCTTACCTACAATCTATAAGCTGTTACTGCAATAGATGCAGGCTGAATATACAGTCACATTGAGCCAATAACATCATGGCAATAGAGCAAAAGGGCAGTAAGAGAGGAGCATATGGAACCAAAGACCAGTTGATGCTGAATAAGGCCATTATG
The DNA here is from genome assembly GCA_033557465.1 of Ichthyophis bannanicus. NCBI lineage: Eukaryota > Metazoa > Chordata > Amphibia > Gymnophiona > Ichthyophiidae > Ichthyophis > Ichthyophis bannanicus. The sequence continues at coordinate 77,781,092 of CM066051.1, read as the reverse complement.
GCCAGTGCTAAGAAAGGCAGAAATCTCAGTACAGCATGGATTGATGATAAGAAAGCGTTTGACAGCATCCCACACTCTTGGATAATACATTGCCTTGAAATGTATAAAATCAATTCTGGTTTGATAGAATATATTAGGTTCACTATGAAAATGTGGCACTCCACGCTCTTTTTGAAATATGAGGATGGTCAGTACATTATTCCTAACATTATGATCCAGCGAGGAATATTTCAGGGAGATTCCCTGTCACCACTTCTGTTTTGTTTGGCGCTTAATCCTATGAGTGCTCTTATCAATTCTTCGGGGTATGGATGTAACCTAAATTCTAAAGACTGTACCAACCCAGAAGCAACTTTCCATCTGCTATTTGTAGATGATCTAAAACTCTACAGTTCCAGTGACCAACAATTAGCAGAGCAGCTTCATGTGGTGAAAAGCTTTTCTGACGACGACAGGATGACTTTTGGCCTTGACAAATGTGCTAAGGCAACTTTTTTTCAGAGGAAAATTGAGCAAAACCGAAAACATCTCCCTTGCTGAGGGCTGTGACATCAAGGCCTTGAACAGAAAGGTATATATAAGTATCTCGGAATAGAGGAAGGAATGACTCTCGAGCAGAAACTATTGAGAGAGAAGATCAGTAAAGAATATTACAGGAGATAAAGCACTTTTCAATAACAGTTTAAACATCACAAAATAAAATACAAGCCATAAATCAGCTGGAAATTCCTGTACTCTCCTACAGTTTTGTGATTGTGGATTGGCCTCATAAAGAGCTTGAAAAAATGGATGTGCGAACAAGAAAACTCCTCCATGTTCATGAAGTAATTTACAAGAATCAGTGTATGCCAAGATTGTTGATCCCTAGAGCTGAAGGAAGGCTAGGACTTATAGAAATTGACAACGCCTACAGAGCTACTATCGTAGGCCTCCAAGCCTATCTGACAGCATCATTGGATCCAAATACACAAAAAGCGCTGAAATATAAAAGTAAACGTCCAGAATCTGTCTCCATCATCAAAGTTGGACAAGTGGTCCGACAATTAGAAGGAATGAACGAGAATCCACAAGTGTGCATGAGAAAGAAAGTAACAGAATTTGCAAAACAAGAGAAAAAACTCTTCAAAGAATTAGATCAGCAGGCGAGGAAAAACAAGTGACAAATGCACAAATACAGTGGAAAATGTAGAGTGTTACTCCAAGAACTTTTTGTTGATCAAGGACAGATACATGAATGGTCGAGGAAAGGTAGGTTGAAACCGAAGGGTGAAAGATTGATAGTTGCAGCCCAGGACAGCGGATTGCGGAGGAGATGGTTTACGGCGTGTATTGAAAAAACTGGCACAACAGACATATGCCGATTCTGTAAGAGAGCAGGAAACAGTGACTCACCTAATAGCAGGCTGTGAAGTTCTGATGGCGGAAAATTTCTATACGGAAAGGCACAACAAAGTAGCACGCCTCCTCCACTGGAAACTTTCTAAACACTACAACATCACTGTCCCTGAAAAGCACAGGGATCATGACCCTAAGAATAACAGAGAATGAAGAGGTTATGATCCCCTGGGACCACTGTTCCCTCTAAGCTGTGCGCGCGCACACACCTCACCGAGCGAGCGCACATACTTTACAACAGAGCACACAAAAATTACGGTTCTGATTCTGATAGAAAACAACACAGGCGTCTTAAAATTTAAAATTTGTGATTGTAATTACTAGAAATTTTCCACTTCATTTAGTAATCGTCTATTTTCATTTAATTTGATTAAAATCAATGTGGTATACATACTGTATTCTGACGTGTAGTCAAATTTTAAAGTATATAACTCCGAGTGTCGTTATATGGCGCACAAAAATTTAACCTTCCTTCAAAAGCTGCACAGCTGATATTTTATGCGCACACAGCCTACAGAAATTAGAGGGAATATTGCCTGGGACATTCCCATTCCGACGAATAAGAAACTGGATGCCAGAAAACCTGACATAGTGGTAAAGAAGAACACCAGAACGGCATTGATTGTCAGTACCGAGTGATTATTCTGTGAATCGTGCGGAGAGGGAGAAGATCTTGAAGTATCAAGAAATGAAATCGGAGACCAAGAAAATGTGGCAGAAAGATACAGAAATATTTCCCATTGTACTGGGAGTCACAGGCCTGATTAAAGAAGAATTTCCAAGCACATCTTGACAAACTACCCATACATGTTATATCTTATGAACTTCAGCTGGAGACTCTCTTTGGCACGATCGATGCAAGTATTACGCCGAGCATTAGCAGTAAATTTGAGAGATTAAGATCATATTCCACATACCCTGGCTTAGAAGTGAGGTTCAGGACTGCCATAGTATGCACAAAACTAACCCATTAGGAGAAACTATCCCAGAGAGGCTTTTTCTTTAGGGAGGAGTTGCATGCCATGTCAAGGACAATGAACAGGTCATCAGCAGACGCAGAGGGAGCACAGTAGAACGATGATTGGCATCCAGGGTGTTTGAATTATATATGTTATGACATTGAAGTTGGAGATTATCTTTAGCTATGATAAGGACTCCGCCACCTCTTTTATTAGCTCTAGGGCAGTTGAAGAGGACATAGTTTGGGCGCTTTATTTGGTTTGTGATGACTTTATCCGTGTCAGATAACCATGATTCAGTATTGAACAACATGTCTAGTTTATAGGATTCTACATAGTCAATGATTACAGGCCATTTATTTCGGATGGTGTAGTGAAAGTGAATTAAAGTTGACTACTAATTATGCATTAGCAGTGAGTTGGGGTTAATTAAACCTCAGTTTTGTAGGAAAGAAAGGCCTGTGCAATTTTGTGAGAAACATCTTGCATAACTACATCATGTGAAGCTTATGAGAGGGAGTCCCGATACATGGATGTAGATAAGGAAAAGCTGCTTCCCATAGCAACTGTGCTTTTTCTCATAAAGTGAAGGTCATCTATTAGAGTTCTGAACTTCTGAACCATGGGATGGGAGATGCCTCTCCCTTGAGCATACTCAGGCACCTGGCCAGCGTCTTGATTTTGTTTAATGGATAGCTGATCCTATTCTGTGTGTATGTCACCTGCTGAAAAATTACTGGTTGCTCTTGCAACAAGATAAAATGGAAGAAAGAAAAAAGGGGGGTCTCACCTATGGAGTGAACATGTGCACTGCCTGGGATTCTCCCGACTGAGAAGTCTCTCTTGTCTGGCTGAATCCGGGACCCATTTAGTCAGTGTGGCATGAGATGAAGTTCATAGCTCTGTTGGTGATGTATCATTTTCCTGTGTCTTGCTGTTTGTAGATAACTTGAAAGCAGGTGAATCACTTATATTTTATAACTAATTATAGGTGAATAAGTGAATTACTTGCTTTCAAGTTTCCTTTTCTTTATTTTATAAAAAAAACTACTTATCTTTATTCCAAAGTGTGTTAGCCTTTATTTTCACACCCCATTCAATTAGCAAGACAGATGGACCATGTGTTTATTAGCATGCATGCTAGGTGGTGTTTATCTGAGGGTTTTCATCTATGCCTTTTTAATGGAGGTTTACGTATAATATGGATAAGGTGCTCATGGCAAGCCGTACGATGTGTTATCATATCAGAGTGTGGGATTCCTTACCATCTCTGGCCATAGCTACGTATGATGGGTATCAGGCTCTGTTGTTGAGTGAGAGTGTCTGTAAGGAGTGTGGGATGAGATATTTACAGTTCTCCTACTTATTCTTTTCATAGGCCTGACATTCTGTTATGAATGGAAGAGCTGTGATAAAAGAGAAGATACTTGGAGGGATTAAAATGATAAATAATTACTGCAATAGGGAGGATAAATGGAACTAAATTCTGAGCAGGGTGTTTCACTGTGCAACTAAATGTTGTAACAGTGGTTAACTATGCGGTAGATAGACTTGGTACAAAGTTGCAAAAACATTCTGTTACTAAATTGCAGATATAAAGATGCAAAATTGTTAAAACTTTCAAACATGTTACAGATTTTACATGAGAGAGCGAAACAAAATTAGCAATATCAATTTAGAAGGCTTTCCTTTTTTCTTAGTTGAGAGTATACAGATTAATGTCATATTATCATATAGCAAGTTAACTCTGTAGAATAGTTATTAGACCTTAGAGTACCTTGTTTTCTATGTTGCTTCTTCGGGTGCCTAATTTCCATGCCAACGGGCACTCTGGCGATGCCCTCTGGTGTGGGCGCGCCAGGAGGCGCTGCTGTTTAATTGTCCTGCGTTGCACCCTGATTGGCCTTGAGATGGAGAGCAGGAGGGGTTTTCTTTCTCCCGCTCTCTGTCCCAATGCCGATCGGAGCTCAGTTGATCGGAGGAGGGCAGCTGGTGTTTATGTGGCTCCTTATAAAATTATAACCAAAGTGACTTGCCCAAGGAGTGTCAGCAGTAGGCGTGAATCCTGGTTCCCTAGTTCTCAGCCCATTGTGAACCTTTAGGTCACTTCTTAGGTAAAGGTGAAGAGGGAAACCTGTCTCCTGAACGCCATAAGTAACATCAAGATTTTAAATTTAATTCTAGAAACAATGGTCAACTGGTGATCCTCCTTCAGCAGGACAAAACATCATTTGTCCTTTCACATCCACGTATAAATTTATCGGCAAAAACTAGACAATCACTTAGTCTAAACACAGCTGTTAAATTATTATATGTTGCTGGTGAATTTTATTCTGTGCTCCCTTTTGATGCCCCTAAAATGCTTAAAGGTTAAAATTATATCCCATCTTATTAAAAGAACATCTCTTTTCAATATTAATTGATGTTCCATTAAAAATCATTGAATAAGCATGGTTTTCAATAGACATTTAAATCCCAGATAACTAAGCTTACACCTAAGCTCTGTCAGAAGCAAGTTCCAATCCTTTGTATCTCTAAAATTAAATCATTTATTTATCCAGGCCATAGAGTGCTTTTAGAGTTAGTTTTGCTAAAAGAAAAATTCTCCAAAATAAAGCTCACTAAAAGTAGTCTGACCAGGGAAAAGGAAACGCTAGTGTTGAATCATATTTTAAAAAGGCTGTCATCTGACGAAAGAAAATCAGTGGCTCGATATCTAAAAGCATTTATCCATATGGTGACTAATCTAGCGATCATCACTAATTTTGGACAACTAGGATCTAGATTAGGCTTGGTAAATGTCTCTGATAATATACTTAGACATGTTTTCACTGAAGTTTTGGCAAAATAACATGGCAAAAAAAAAGCCTTTGGAGTAAGTCTCTTCATCAGGAATCAATAGATTCCCAGGGTAAAAAATCCAGGAAGGGGTTTACACAGTGCTTCAGGCCAGAAGACTTTGGGCCAATCAGAAAACAGGAACGAAGATCACCAGCATACTGGCTAGAACCAAACCCCATGGAGATGTGATAGCTTTTCTTGCAAGATGCCTAGCTTTTAGCCCAAAGGCCATTGGTTCAAGGACTAAAAAAAGGTCAGTCCCGGAGTGAACAGTAAATGACAAATCTAAGCAAATCACTCCACCAATGTATACAAAATCACATCAGGTGCTCTTATTAAAAATTATTCATAAATACATGGAAGGAGAAAAGAGCCTCAGAATCCAGTGAGGTAAATTGATACAAGCTTCATACATTCAAAACCACACCTCTCAACATCAATGGCTCTAAAAAAAAACCTCCTTACAATTGAAAAATTGAAAAAATCTGGAACATTTTTATAGTTGTAACAAACTGTGGTTTAAAACGCCTGTGATCTCTCAAAGCATAACACGGCTTCACAAGGTTCATGGCTTGGCTGCAATGCTATAACAACACATCAGATGAACTGCCATTAAAAGCAAACAGGCTCACAAAAATCAAAAGCTCCTAGAGCCAAAACTTATCTTGAAGAACAACACAGTCACACCAACACCACACACTTGCTGCCAAGGCGTTTTGCTGAACGCTTCTTCAAGGAATGCTCCACCAGAACTGTACAAAGCATGCAACTACTACATTCCCTACAGGCGCTTAATATGCCCGTAGTCCACACGTCGGAGGAAGAGGTCTTAGAGGACTCTATGCTCCAGGCCGTGTGTAAGCCTCAGTGGGTGTTTCCTCTACATAGGGTCATCAAGCAGATGATCCTGGATGAGTGGAATCTCCCAGAGGCCGGGCTCGGGGTCACAGACCATGACCCAGTTCTACCCGTTGTCAGAAGAAGAGAAGGAGATGTTTTGTCCTCCTAAGGTCGATGCCGCTGTTTCTGCTGTGACTAAGAAAACCATTATTCCAGTGGAAGGCAGTGCGACCCTGAAGGATGTCCAGGATAGGAAGTTGGATAGCTTGCTAAAACAAGTGTTTGATGTGACTGCCCTGTCCTTGCAGGCCTCCGCATGCGGGGCATTGGTTGCCAGCGCAGGTCTACGATGGGTGCAGGCATTCCCAAGGTGTCAGGAGAAGCCCTGGGCATTCAGCAACCGCAGCAAGGCTGGATGCTAGGGAAGTTAAGATCCCCTGAAGAAACAGCATTGTGAAACGTCTAAAGCGGTGCCAGGGACATGACGTTGGGATCTCTACATATGTTAAGATAAGATGCAACAGGATTCCTGATAAGTCTGAACTGTTGCTAAAATTAGAGGTCGCTGATGTGATTAGGCATAGAGTCTCATTAAGACGGTAGTCTATGAGGCCTAGCCGCTGTATTACTGAGACCTCATTAAGAAATTGGAAAACATATACCTATTTTTCTATAGTTTAATTTTGGTGATCAGAGCTAACAGAGAACGGACAAAACTTTTTTGTTGTGTTTGAAGAAGCCGTTCCAGCAGTAGGGCTTTTAGGAATTTTGTGTTATCACAAGCATGGCAGGCCCAGAAGGGTGGAAAGATATTTTAACTTATACTCAGGATCATATTCAGAACCTCACCAAGGAAAAGACCCCATTTTCTCAATTGGCGGCGGTTGAAGATTTATCTCAAGAAGCAACATGGGATGCCCTGTTGAAATTATCTAAGAAAAAGGTTAAGTTAGAGTTACATCGTTTCTCTTTAATTGAGTACATAAATCGACAACAAATCCCTCGTGGGCTGCGTATATATAAAGAGCCTAGAAAACCTTCCATGGAAATGGAATTTGTAGAACAATGGAACCGCATTCTGAATAAATGCTCGCTTGACTTGATGGTACTGATAGTAGATACAGCGCGGCTGGATCTTGAAAAACTGACAGAAGAAATGCAACTTATGGAAGCTTCCTTACAATCCACAACATCAGTGGGATCATTTAAGACCAAGTCGGAAGATCTGAAGAAACAAATCCAGACATTCCATCAAGAAGTGATGGCAGTAAAGGTGAAGAAATTGAAACGAGATCATTCAGACTATTCAGTAGGATATGTTTATCCCTGGATGAATAGTAAAAGAAAGCTGAAAAGAGTGGGTAAACGGGTTACGTTTGGAAACATGTCTGAAGACACCTCTTCCTCCGAATCGACTAGATCTTCAAAGGACGGCGAGGACTCCGGGGAAGGGGAGCGAGAAGACACCCGGAGAAAGAAGAAGGAACCCGACCGTCCGAAACAGCGCGAACGAGAACAGAGAAAGAAATAACAACACAGATTGAAACAGTAGGACATTCCTTAGTAGTCAATATTTCTGGGTGTGCAGTTTCCCCGATAGCGATATCATTGTTAAATAAGGGTCTGTCCTATGTGCCAAAAATCCACTATGACTCATTCCAGTTTAGACTTGATTTTGAAGCCTTATTGAGAAAGCTGAATTTCAAACATTATTTTGCGCAAGAGGAAGCACAAACGTCATCATCTCCAACTTTACCAACATTACCATTACCATTGGCACTAGAACAGGGGGCAGCACCAACTGAAGTTTGTAGTTATGGACGAGTACGGTTACCTATCCGCTCGTCTTGGTCTCCACCGGGCCCCAGTCATCCAGCACTAGAGATATTTAAGCAATTAGTGCTAACCGATATGGCCAAACTTGAAAAAATGCAGAAATCAAGTAGCACAGCTTTAACAAAATTGGAACGTCAAGCTTTGTCTGACCTACATTCACGCACAGATATTGTAATAAGGAGGGCTGATAAGGGGGGGCCATAGTTATTATGGCTAGGGAGAGTTATATAGCTGAAGCCCTATTACAATTGCAAGATCCTCAGGTTTATACAGAGTTAACGATTGATCCTATACAGGATTTACAAAGGGAAATCCATCAGCTCACTACAGAAGCATTGTTAAATAAGTTAATAACTAGACAAGAATTTAATTATCTAAATGTTAAAGCCCCTACTACAGCTAAATTTTACCTTGTCCCGAAAATTCATAAGAATCTTACCAAGCCACCGGGCAGACCTATTGTATCCACTCGGGGGAGTGTTTTAGAACCATTGTCCACGTTAGTGGACTCCTATTTACGCCCTATGTTGGTTACAATTCCGTCCTATTTAAAGGACACGACCCATTTTCTTAATATTCTCCATGAGATTTCAGATTTGTGTGCTCAACAAGATATTCTATTGTCTACGCTGGACGTAGTTTCCCTTTACACTAGTATACCTCAGGTAGCGGCAATACAAGTAGTGGAACATGTATTAGAACAACGGGGGGATGTTTCAGAAACCCTGAGGATCTTTCTTCTACGTTTAGCACGTTTAGCAGTTAGCCGAAATTATTTTGTTTTTGAAGGGGTTCTCTACCAGCAGAATATCGGGGTAGCTATGGGCGCCACGTGCGCCCCGAGCATAGCTAACTTTTATATGGGGCTGTTTGAACAACGGTGGGTGATACCGTCACAGTACTCTACCAAAATTGTGGTATGGAAACGATTTATAGATGACGTCTTTATGATCTGGAACGGGATGGAAGAGTCTCTTCTGGCCTTTTTTGTTTGGTTAGACACCTGTGACTGTAACATTAAGTTCACTCACACATATCACAGCCATACACTTACATATCTTGATGTTAGCGTTACTCGGGGGTCTGTTGGTTGGGAAACTACCGTCTATAAGAAACCCACGGATAGGGTTACCTTCCTACGTTTTGATAGCATGCATCCACGACGTCTTAAGGAAGGATTGCCCTTCTCCCAATTTTTAAGGTTTAGGCGAAATTGTTCAAGTAAAATAGAATATAAGAGGAGAGCAAAACAGTTGATTAAGGATTTTAGGCAGAGGGGATATCCAGAGCCGCTCCTTAAGCGAGCCTATTCTCGGGCTTTGTATAACCATAGAGCGGATTTGTTACAGAAGAAGCCCCCAAGTGAGGATACGGAATTTGACGATACCAGCGTTAATTTTATTTCAAAGTATTCCCCTTTAAGTATGGAAATTCAAAAAATCCTTAAAAAACATGCTAATGTGCTGGCCGCAATACCGGGGCTTCAGGATAAGCGAGTTCGGTGCGTTTGGCAAAGGCACAGAAACCTAAAAGAATGGGTAAGCCCGGCGGTGTTACCAAGAGAAGGAATGTCATTCACTCAGATAGGGGGCCATAAACCCTGTGAAGAGTGTGATATCTGTGAATTGGCGGTAGAAACCTCGTCATTTGAATATCATGGGAGAGTGTTCACATTGAGATAAACGACCACATGTGGGTCCCGCAACGTAGTATATGCAATAGTTTGCCCGTGTGGCTTGTGTTATGTGGGAAAAACGATTAGACCGTTCCGAGTGAGGATGCGGGAACATCGGAGTCGTTTACACTGTAAGGTGCTCGAAGCTCCCCTAGTGGCGCACTGCCTCCAGAAAAATCATGTTTTCACACAACTAAAATGTTTGTGTTTGCTTCAGGTAGTGCAGGGACGCGGGGGAAAGACATTAGATCAGCTGTTGATTTTACAGGAGCAGAGATTAATTCATACACTTGACACTGTGACACCTCGGGGACTAAATAATATAGTTGAATGGGCAGCCTGTATGTGAACAAATGAGGAGTATTTTAGATGAAGCAGTCGACATCTTGTAAGCATTAGTGAAAGGTAAAGAGTAGAGGTGGTTCGTGTGGAGCACAGAAACCATAGACTGTGTATTAGTTTTATGGTTACTAAAGGGTTGGTTAATATCATGGTAAGAACTGTTGAGAAAATTAATAGAGACGGTATGCCTTTAAGCAGGGCAATGACGTAGTAGACAGGAAAGTTTTCGCGGCTTTTAAATAAGGAGGGGGGAGAGGTCACTAGACATGCGTGGCGTTTTTGTGGAACTGCTAGATCTCCCTGTAGCAATTTGGGAACAGTTTGATTTGAGCCGAGAGAGAAAACGTGGGCAGCATCATCCGGTAGGTTTATCGTTCTTAATATGAGTGTGTAGGTTTAGTAGTATGTTTTAAGAAGAGAGAGTGGGATAGCGAGGGATCACATGTACTTTTCATTCTTTGTCTGTAGATGAAGTTAAGATCCCCTGAAGAAACAGCATTGTGAAACGTCTAAAGCGGTGCCGGGGACATGACGTTGGGATCTCTACATATGTTAAGATAAGATGCAACAGGATTCCTGATAAGTCTGAACAGCGATTATAAATGATTTCTTGAACTATGATAAAAGTAACTTAGAAGAACTTTATACATAAATCATTGCGCTGAGAAACAGGAAACTGTTGCTAAAATTAGAGGTCGCTGATGTGATTAGGCATAGAGTCTCATTAAGACGGTAGTCTATGAGGCCTAGCCGCTGTATTACTGAGACCTCATTAAGAAATTGGAAAACATATACCTATTTTTCTATAGTTTAATTTTGGTGATCAGAGCTAACAGAGAACGGACAAAACTTTTTTGTTGTGTTTGAGGGCAGCATATCTGGCTGATACCTTCTTTGACCTCGTACGGAGTCTCTCAAAGTGTATGGCCTCAATGGTGGCAGCTCGCCGTTATCTCTTTCTTCACAACTGGTCAGCAGATATTTCCTCAAAAGCCCAGCTGAGTAAGCTGCTCTTCCGGGGAAAGCTCTTGTTATGAGAAGAACTGGACAAGTTGGTCAAAGATTTTGGGGCATTCAAAGGGGGCCGTCTTCCGGAGGACAAGCAGAAGCAGGGATGCTCTGCTGCTACTGGGAGGGCACAGTCCCAAGACTTCAAGAGTTTTTGAACAGTGTGCTATATTCCATATCAGAGGATGGTTTGCTCCTCGGGGGCAGCTGTTTCGGGGGGCGGCTAGAAGATATTACTCGGTTGCTTACTCCTCTGTGCAGAAGAAACAACAATGAAGTTAGGAAGGTCCCGGTAGGAGTACAGCCCGTGGGGGGAAGACTGTGGGAGTTTTACCCTGCCTAGGCTCAAATTACTTCAGACCAGTGGGTCCTGGGGGTGGTCCAGGAAGGCTATGGGTTGGACTTTGCCAGACCATTCATGCCGGCCTTCATACGCTCCCCCTACAAGGTGTGGCGAAAGGCCCAGGGGGTGCAGGAAATACTCGGAAGGCTTTTGGAGTTGAAGGCGGTAGTGCCGGTTCCCATGGACTAATGTGGCGCAGGATGATATTCCGTTTACTTTACTTTATTGTTGTTCCAAAGAAAGAAGGATCCTTGGCTGGGTCATCAATGTCACTAAGAGTCAGTTGATTCCTATGCAGGTCCTGGAGTATATGGGGGCACATTTCAACACCTGCTGCGGTATGGTGGTCTTACTGCTGTGTCGGGCATGGGCCCTGAGGCAGCTCGTCCATCAGTTCCTGCATATGGCAAGGCCAATGGCATGGCATTATCTGCAACTCTTAGGTACAATGGTGGTGGCCATAGAACTAGTTCTGTGGGCCCATGCTCACATGCGACCCCCTACAAAGAGCCCTGTTACGCCAGTGGTCACATCAACAGCACTCCCTATTGCAGCCACTGCCTTGACCATGGCAAGCACGGGCCTCGCTCAAATGGTGGCTCCGCTGTGAGAGTCTGGCGGCAGGACTATCACTGGAGACACCGTGCTGGATTTCCCTCACAACAGATGCCAGCCTCTCGAGCTGGGGGGGCACACTACAAGGGGCACATTGCACAAGGTCAGTGGACCCCAGAAGTGGAGACATGGACCTCAACAGACTGGAAATGAGAGCAGTATTCCTGGCATGGCAGGATTTACTCCCATTCCTGGGGAAAAGGCAGTGTGAGTCTTCTCCAACAATGCCACCATGATGGCATACATAAATCGACAGGGGGAACCAGCAGTTCCTGAATGGAAGTCGAAATGGAGCTGTTAATGAGTTGGCAGAGACCCACCTTCAGGTGATCTTGGTGGTGCATGTAGCAGGGATAGAGAATGTGATGGCCGATTTACCTCAGTCAGGTCCGCTTGGACTCAGAAAATGGCAGCTCAACCAGGAAGTCTTCGAGCAACTCATGCACAAGTGGGTGGAGACGGTCATGGACTTGATAGCAACCTTTGCGTCGGCAAAGGTGAGCAGGTTCTTCAGCAGGTAAAGAGTCTGGATGCGCTTGTGCAGGGTTGGCCCAATCAGGGGCTTCTCTATGTCTTTCCGCCTTGGGTGCTGATAGACGGCTGGTGCAGAGAGTGGAGGTGCACCGTGGTCTCATTGCGGGGGGAGGGGAGTTACAGAGGGTTGGTGCATATAAGTTGAATGCTTGCCCCTTAACAAATTGGGAACTCTTTCTTACTACAGAAGGAACCATAAGAGTATTTGACATGGTAGGTCTTCTTAATATTAAAATTTCCTAAGAAAAGCAATGAACCACTGTGAGTAAGTGAATCACAGAAGCTAAATCTTCCAAAGATGTTGGTGTAGGAGGCGGAGGAAAAGGATGAGAAGGCTGCAATATTTGAAAGACAAGGGAAAATAGATGGTTCCTTGTAATCTCTGTCAGCAAAATGATAACAACTACATTCCCTCATTTATACTTTGGGACTTCTGATTCTAGGTGTTTGTAATTTTGGGGGTTTATATCTGAGGCAATTAGGTGCTTTCCCAGGGCTTGAAAAATAGAGGTTTAACAGTGTATTTGTGTTATGAAATGTTTTTTAGTGGCTTTTTAGGTGAATTCCATTCAATGACAAAAACACAATTTTCCAACATCAGCCCTCCCCACCCCGCTTCTCCCAGCCACAGACTCCTGCATCAGCAACGGCTGCCCAGCCCCTGTATCTGCCCTCCCTTCTCCCAGCAACAGCCACCCATTTTCGCTGCTGCTGCTTTCTGGGCTCTGCAGCTGGCACTGGGTGTGGCATTGAAACATGAGAACAGGAAGAGTCTGTTCTGGCTTTTTCAAAGCCTTTCCATGGCCAGCAGCCGAGCCCGCAAAGTATCAGAGCAAAAGCACACACTCCCACCACCTGTAGAGGGAGTTTGCCGTAGCATCTGGCTCCTATGATCTCACCCAGTTGGAATGACATCTGCCAGGTGACAACATCACATTGCCAAGGAAGGGTCAATTTTCGATTAAAACTAAAAATCCCTAATTCTCGTTCAAGAGTGTTTTACCAGGGTTTTTTGTTTAGAACCAAATACTCCATGGGAGGTATTAGAACCACATGCATTATTCAGTCATATGGAGAGGCATTGCACATGCTCATTGTGTAGTCATAACCCATAGGCGTCAGCCTGGTTGAATGTGTTCGGTGCAAAGAAACTACACTTGGAGACTGTTCAGGTTTGCCCTCGGTCCTGCAGAGAATGCAGTTGCCAACCTGATGCAGATTCACCTGGCAGGGTGGATCCAGTCCTGCATCTACCTCCGTGCATGCAGGGACTCATAGTTTGTTTATTTTAAAACATTTCTATACCGCCTTATGCAAACGCATTCAAGGTGGCATACAAACTATAAAAATGACAGTTGTCAGTGATGGTAAAAACAATACTCGCAAGCAAATAACAGCATAAAAACAATAGGAACTCTGATTTCGCTCTTGCATTCCCTAAGAAAATCAAGACCAAGTCCTTGCCTGCAGTGGAGTAAACCCTGGGCTGGATCAACTATGTTGAGCAAATCTGGAGCCTGCTGGCAACCCCAACTGAGACTTAGAGGAAGGCAACAGGAACAAGCTGGTTGCAGGGTAGTGGTCTAACTAAAACCTCAGAGTGCTGCAGGACAAGTGTTTTAAACAGATGGAGCCAGCTCTGGTTCAAGCAAGGGCATGATTGCTCCAGGAATCTGATGCTGAAGGAAAGCCAAGAAAGCTAGAAGCAGCAAACACAGGAATGTGGGAGGGGAACAAAAATGTTTCAGAAGTTTCCTGAATCCCGACAAACAAGCAGAGAGATAATTAGTCAGTAAATGTCATCTTTATATAAGAGATACGGCAACAGGGGTATAGACAAGCGTTTCTCTTTCCAACATATAAATAAATGCCATGTCTCCTTAGTTGAGGTTTATGTTTATTAAAATCTCAATAAACCGCCTATTGCGTGGCTAGCAGCAAAGCGATTAAGAAATCTAAAAAAATGATTACTAAAACCAGAGAAGAAAAGAACTTCATAATTATCAATAGGACAGACAGAAGGAATTAGAAAAAAAGACAGTAGCTGGCGCTACCCCTCCTCCCAGTATTCCAGGAAAGCCTTCTTAAAGAAATAGGTTTTAAAGGCTGTTTTAAATTTCTGAAAATGAGATTCTAGTTGAAGATAGTCTGGTATGATGTTCCAGAGGTAGGGTGTCAAAAAATAAAATGCCATATGGCACGTAGATTCCAAATGCGCACAGGAAACGGATGGCAGTACCATAAGATCAACCCTCTTAACCCTCCATAGCCCATGTTCCCTGTAAAATAGTTATCTCCAAGTTATAATTCCCTGTTCAATGTAATTTCAGTTTGTTCAATGTAAACCGCACTGAAGCAGAATAGCGCGGTATATAAGAAAATGTATGTAAATAAATAAATAAAAAAAGATTAGATGTTTGTGAATGAAGAGCCCGAGTTGGACAATAGGGAATGAGAAGGGTAGATGCATACAGTGGGGAAACCCATATAGTAGGCTTGGTGTGCCAACATGAAAACCTTGAAGTGAAAGCAGTGGGAGAAGGGTAACCAATGATGCCAGCAAAGTAAATGGGTGACATGGTCAAACTAGACAGCATTTGATAGAAGGTGAATGGCAGTATTTTGTACCAATTGTAATTTCTTTACCAGGGACAACCGAAGTCCACGATATATGGTATTACAGTAATCAAGCTGCAGTTACCAATGCTTGTAATAAAGAGTAGAGCACAGAACTAGAAAGATATGGCTTGACAGAACTGATCTGCTGGAGGGCAAAAAAGGATGAATGAACTGTGGCAGTGATCTGAGATTCAAACATAAGATGTGTATCAAAGATAACTCCCAAATGTGTGAGTGATAATACCAAAGGGATTGGCTGCCACACAATATAAGGCTACACAGTCAGGGGGCCCATAATGCTTGAGATTTTGACGGGTTGAATTGGAGACCATGCAAAGTTAACCAGGAAGCTACATCATTCAAGCAAGAATTAAATGATGCAAGATCAGATGAAAGGGATAAGGAATAATGGACCAACAAAATATTGTCCGCAGAGTAGTAACCACTCACCCTGTAGTCTTGTACCAGAGTGGCCAATGGGGCCAAAAAGATGTTGAAGAAAGACAGGGAAAGAATGGAGCCCTATGGAACTCCACATGGGAACGACAGAGATAATCAATCCGGGATGGCGGTGTATGAACAGTAAAGGAGTGGCCAGAGAGAAATGAGATAAACTATTTCAACACGGTACCCATGATATCGTTTTCAGAGTGACATTGAAGCAGAAGCAAGTGATTAATGACATCAAATGCTGCAGAAGGACCCAGGGAGACAATTAAGACAGGCTTCCCTTTAGAAGTGTTGTTGACAATGCCCATTCCACGGTCGAGACTGAAGGTGTGCTTTTTCTTAGCCCCATCAAAGCAGTTGCTGAATTGGATGGAATCTGTGAAATTCCTTAGTCCTCTTCCAAAGCAGCGTCCATTTGGTACAATCTATTGTTAAAAGTAAATGGGAGTAAAATCTGTTGGAAGGGTTAATTAGCAAAGGGGATTTTTAGAATTGGCCAGCTATTTGAAAATAATACCATAGTAAGTCAAGTACGGCTGGTAACTATCTGGAACGGATGCATCAAAACTGTTTTAGAATTGGACAGACAGCAGCTTGCTTTAAAAGGGAAGGTAATACACAATTTTGGAGGCTGGAGTTCACCAGTAAACAACAAAAATTTCGATCTGCAGATTGGAGGCTTTCAGCCCAGGTGATGGAATAGAATCCAGTGAGCAGGTCATTGCTTTAACGGTTGAAAGCAACTTGGCCAAACCCCCTGGCATTAACTTATTAAAGGCTGCTAAGTACTGGATAAGCCTACAGGAGAGGAATCCCCAATGATTTCAGGGGAGGAGATCTCTGATGATCCAGGAATGCCGGCACTGATGGGAAAGATTTCTAAGTGGATTTAACTTTTGCTAAAAAGAAATCCACTAACAGCTCAATTCCATCCCAGACGTAGATCCCCTCTGTACGTACGGTCTGAGCCGGACGTACAGAAGGGCTCGCGATTCTGATCCCGCGGGGCACGTCTAGCCCTGCGGGATAAGAATCGCAATCAGGCATGTATGTGCAGGCCAGAACTACTACTGCGATTTAAATGAAGCCCGTGGCACTGTGGCTTCATTTAAAAGCTGCGATGCAGGCTGCCTGCAACACATGCTAATTCCCCACAGCACGACCACCAATCTGCCCCCCCCCTGACCCATCTGCGCCATGACAGCAGCAAAACTAAACATCCAAAGAAGGTATCCCATCTCAGAGGTGGAATAACTTCCCCAAACATGTCGCCAGCACTGGTGACCGCCCACTGCCCGCCCCCGGGCTGCCCATTCTCCACAAACAGTGGGGAAGTTATTCGGGGGCAGGAGAGGTAACGAATAGCAGGGATAGACGTCCTGTTGGGATGTCCATCCCTGTTATTCGTGGCTCAGAATAACCCCGTAAGGAGGCAGAGGAAGGAGTATATTATAGGGGCAGCTTAACAGCTTAGGAGCAGTCAAGGGAGAGGAAACATGGAACAAGGCCTTAGACTTATTGGGACTCCTCTCGACCAGGGTAGTGAAGTACGCTGATTTTGCAGTCTGTATGTGTCAATGATACATTCTTTAAAGAGTGCATGGGCTGATGGAACTTGGGACGTCACCACAAATGCTTCACCTTGCAAACTTTTCAGGATACATAAACCTGAATGGAACCACGGCTGATGGTGCTTGGAAGTGCAAGGTATAGTTCTCAAGGGAGCAATGGAATGGACATAGCAGCTCAGAGCAGCATTCTAGGTCTCTGCCTGGGATTCAAACAAACGGTTACTAACGTCTGGGGGAAAAGGTGAAGATGCTGACTCCAAAGAGTCTAACAATTTTATGACGTGCATGTGTTGTCCTATAGGACTAAGAGACTCTTCCAAGACAATTGGGGTTGTGATGGAAAAGGTTAACATAAAGTGGCTCGACCAGGGTACTGGACAACAGTCAAATTGTGATAGAAGCAATTTTCTCAGAGCAGAAGATCAAATCCACAGAATGGCCAGCTACATGGGTAGGAAATTGTACATGTCGTGTGAAACTCAAATTAGAAAAGAAGTCAAGAAAAAAAGATTTTCCTATGTGGTCGTGGGTTGTTTCTTTGGCTGTTATTGGAGGAGTTGGCAATTGGGCTGAGAAGTGTAAGCCCAATCCCTTATTGTTGAACCTAGGCTACGAATACAGATGAAGAAGGCAAACTGGCTCGTGATGTAAAGTCTACAGATACCTTTTACTCCCAGATTTACACCAGTTTTTAAAAGGGAAAAATCTGCACCTAGTAGTGAGTAATTTGATAAAGTTGCACCTTGTTAATACGCGGGTTGCTGCACATCTATCATGCCTATTTCATAAAGTCAAGTACACGGATATTTACCTTTATAAAATAAGGGCATAAATGGCAGGATATGTGTGCAAATCTAGGCACGAACCCTAGATTTCAAGACACACACAAATTATAGTAGATTATGATTTACATGTGCACATTTGTGCTCTGCCCAGGCTCCAGCCTAACTCCGCCCCTATGCAAGCCCACAGTGAAAGTATAGCAGTATGTACCATTGGCGTGATGCATATACTTACAGAATAGCAGCAGGCAAAAGTCCAAGCATAAAGGCTCATCCAGCTAATCATCCTAAGTCACTGCAAATACATGATTTACCTGTACTGATAGTTGATATTACCTCCATTGTCTGCGGATATGGTTTTTGGTTAAAATTACATGCACACTTTTGAAGATATTAAAAAAAATAAAGCAGAAGCACAAATGTAATCCCCAGGGTTGGGGCAAGGTTATTAGACACTCCCCGGCAAACCTTCAGCATTGCGCTCCCTCACAATTAGTTTTTACATCCTTAGCACCCCTGGAGATTTTGATAATTAAACTCGATCATAATCATCTCACCACCATTTCCTACAACAACGTATATTTGGACATCATGCTTATAAAATAGTTTTTTGCCTCGAATGTGCATTGTGGGTCAAACTCGATCTCCGTTAGGCACAGCTGTGCTGTAGTAATTGTCAGGGCCACGGCCAGCATGTGCCTGACAGTTACCAAGCAGACAAGACACTTAGTATGCATTCTGGCCCTTGGCAATTATGACAGCTGAACCCAACTCCACCTCTTGAGATGGTGTTAAGTGCACCTGCGGCAAGCGCAACATTGGTAACCAGCATGCAACTACTAACTGCTGTGCTAACTGCAAGAGTAGTCAATGCCCAGTCTTGCCCCAGTGCACAGCATGCCGTTAATGTGCATTTCAGTGCACGGTAACTGCCCCGCCAGCGTGCACACATTTACCGAGGACCCATGGAAGTGGTTAGCATGCACTGAAAGGTGCGTTAACTGCATAGCCCCTTTGTTTTATAACGCTGTACATAATGAAGGAAATTTCCAAAAGCCACTTTGAAGGATTAATGAACTATATGCAAATTTGTCATTCTTCCTGCAGGTAAGAGGGCTGATGAGTCTGAGTCTGAGCTTGCCGTGGCTGTTACAACCCATTGTTTTGCTTTGATTGTAGCTGCTCTTTGCTGCCCCCTAGAAAAAGCTGCCCTAGGTGACTGCTTAGTTTGCCTAGTGGTTGGCCTGGCTCTGGTAATCCTTCTCCCTAAAAACTCCATCCTTATATGCGCTAAAACTTACGTTGCGCCATTACCTGCATACATTTACGTGGACATAAGGTAAGCCGTTTTTCAAAAGACCATTCTCGTGCATAGAACAGGTTTTTGAAACAAAATTGTAAACAACATTCAAAATAAATAATTCCCTAGGAGTTCCCTAAGATTTACAGAGAAATCTTGCCCTTCTTGTCGGGGGCAAAATTTTCAGTGCCTCACACACACAGGCAGTAGCATAGAGTTACTGGATTTTTGGAGAGCAAATTTGGGATGCCTGGGCAAGGCTGAGCTGGACTGGGAGGGGTAGAGGTCCTTCCTCTTTGGGCACTTTTTCCTCATATATTTCAAAATGACTAGTCTAGATAGCTTTCAGTAATTTAAAAATTTAAAAAAGACAGTAGCAGCCCACCTCGAGTTATAACTTGGATTCAGAAAATTCCCAAGTTTTTAATGTCCCTGTTTAATGTACATTACTTTAAGTTAAAATGTAAACTGCTTTGACTGAAATGGTAAAGTGGTATAAAGAACCTGTTAAATACATACATTGCTTAAACTTTATTATATATATATATATATATATATATAAATATTCTACAACATTTCTAAAATTCCCCATCTTTTTTTCAGAAAAGTTGTTAATTTTATATCTTCTCCTACCAGAATTGAGAAGACTTTATTAGAAGAAGAAGCAACGTCCTTTGCCCACTGAAACTGGGACATCTGGTAACCTTACAATAGCAACCCTTTTCTTGTTTCAGATTAAATACAATAATGTCTTCTTCTAAGTTTCTATTCATTTATGTGTTTAAGGTGCTTCCTTTGTGATCATCCAGCATGGCAGCATGTTTGGAAGGGATGTGTGTGACATCACAAGCTCACCCTGGTGTCTGATGCAGTTAAAAGGATGTTCTTTGCGACATCACAGCCTCTTTGAACCAATTCCGTTCTGTCCATGTATGATGTCATTTGTTGCTAAGCGTGGCTGCTCCCAGAATTGTCACTTCAGAAAATAATTGGTCCTATATTTAAAGGATTTATGCTTCTTATTTGGGAGATATGCTTCTAAATCGTCCTCTTTGACAATAAACCAGGTTTGAATGTCTAAATTTATACTCAAAATTTCACTTGCTTCCTAAATTTAGGAATATAAAAATTGGGTAGTAACAGGGTCAGATTTGGGGGGGGGAGTTAGGAGCTTAGCACCAATTTTCAACATTAGACTCATAAATGTAGGTAAATGAATAGCAGATTTGCATTTAGAAGCATAACTTTTAAGCTTCTAAATTAGGTGACTTTTCAGCTGAAAAATGAGGCTCCTGATTTTGGCTGAAAATAGGGCACAAATTTAAAATCCTAACTTAGGATCCTAAATTTAGGTGCTCAGCTTTTTTTTTTTTTAATATCTGCCTGACATTAAAGCTAACATAAACATTTTGTTATCCGGTGCAAGGAGATTACTTTTATTGGCCCCGGTGCCTGGTGGCATCATAACCAAACTTCCCTGAGTTCAATGAACAATTAATTCAAAGTGTTTTTGATATCAACATTAATATAAAACTTTTTGATGCCAACATTGATATAAAATAATTTTCGTACATTACAAAAGCATACAAGTTCAGAAAGTTACAAATTATTATATGTAGTTAAATTTTTACAAAGGATCTTATGAGAGCTCATCAAATGTTCTCTCCAGCCTTGTTACCCCAAGTCACTATAATTAAACTTGAAAATATGAAATATTTTATGAGAGGTTCTACTTTAAAGATTGCTGTCAGTACACGCATGCCTCTAATTCTGATGGTCTGGGGCTATGATGGCTTTCCCTGTGTGTTGTGGGATGTGAGTTCTCAAAGACGGAGGAACTGGAGATGCTTGGTAATCCTGCATTCCCCGTAGTGGCGTCTAGGCAGAGAAAGGATCCTTGGTAATTCTGCATTCCCCGTAGTGGTGGCTAGGCTGAGGAAAAATCCTTGGTAATCCTGCATTCCCCGTAGTGGGGGCTAGACTGAGAGAGAATCCTCGGTAATCCTGCAGTCCCCGTAGTGGCGTCTAGGCAGAGAAAGGATCCTTGGTAATTCTGCATTCCCCGTAGTGGTGGCTAGGCTGAGGAAAAATCCTTGGTAATCCTGCATTCCCCGTAGTGGGGGCTAGACTGAGAGAGAATCCTCGGTAATCCTGCAGTCCCCGTAGTGGCGGCTGGGTCAAGAGAGAATCCGCGGTAATCCTGCAGTCCCCGTAGTGGCAGCTGGGCTGAGAGAGAATCCGTGGTAATCCTGCAGTCCCCGTAGTGGCGGCTGGGCTGAGAGAGAATCCGTGGTAATCCTGCAGTCCCCGTAGTGGCGGCTGGGCTGAGAGAGAATCCGTGGTAATCCTGCAGTCCCCGTAGTGGTGGCTGGGCTGAGAGAGAATCCGTGGTAATCCTGCAGTCCCCGTAGTGGCGGCTGGGCTGAGAGAGAATCCGTGGTAATCCTGCAGTCCCCGTAGTGGCGGCTGTGCTGAGAGAGAATCCGTGGTAATCCTGCAGTCCCCGTAGTGGCGGCTGGGTCAAGAGAGAATCCGTGGTAATCCTGCAGTCCCCGTAGTGGCGGCTGGGCTGAGAAAGAATCCGTGGTAATCCTGCAATCCCCGTAGTGGCGGCTAGGCTGATTTGCTTTCTTTTTTAACCTTTACTGGATATGTCTGCTTATGGCACTGCTGCTTTAATGTATTTAAGGCAATCTCCCAGATTAAACACACAAGAAGGCTTACAGGCTGGCCAGGGCACTGGTCAGCGGCTTACCTAGACCTGTGCCAGCAGTGCAGCTGCACAGAGTGCAGGAACATAGGGGCACATTTAAGGTTGCCAAACAACTGATTTTACGCCAGCCTGGCCAGTTTTCTCAGATGCATGCCAATGGCCGGCAGGGTGGTAAAACTGGTCAATGAAGGGTCAGTTTTCTGCTGACTGACAGCCTCGGCCCCCCTGCTCTGCTGCCGCGTTTCCCTTTCCCTTGGTGGTGGCAGTGGACCTCCAAACGTGGGTCTTTGCGACTCCACGCTTGCATGACTGGTCTAGTTCCTCCCTCCTCTGACACAAGCATAACTCAGGGGAAGGAGGGATCAGATCAGCCATGCAAGCGCAGAGTCAGAGGCACTGTTCCCTCTAAGCTGTGCGCGTGTGCGCGCGCACACATCTCGCCGAGCGAGTGCACATACTTTACAACAGAGCGCACAAAAATTACGGTTCTGATTCTGATAGAAAACACCACAGATGTCTTAAAATTTAAAAGTTGTTGTGTATTTACGGTTTTCACAAGTTCTACAATATTTTCTAGTGCAATCAATGTGGTGTACATACTGTATTCTGATGTGTAGTCAAATTTTAAAGTAGTTAACGCCGAGTGTCGTTATGTGGCGCAGAAAAATTTAACCTTCCTTCAAAAGTTGCACAGCTGATATTTTATGCGCACGCAGCCTACAGAAAATTAGAGGGAACATTGGTCAGAGGGACATGCTTTTTTAAAGTGGATCTCCACTGCTGCCGCCGCTGAGGGAACAGGAAAAGCAGCGACAGGACCAGAGCAGGCCAGGCAGGCAGCAGTGGGGGAAGATTCTGGGCATGGGGGAATAGGGTCAGAAGAACTATACTGGGCATGGGGGAATAGGGGCAAACAATAAAAGTCTGATGTCATTGTGGGGGGGTCACAGGTTTGCAAGTCACACAGGTGCATTATGGCTTGTTACGGCCTTGGCACAGGTCCTGCCTAGGTGGATAGCAAGTTCTAAGTGTAAATGCCCTGCAAATTTGCCTTGATGAGGGCTCGGCTGGGAGCAGGCATTGTGCTAGCAGCAGCACAGCAGTCGATGAGGTCACTTCCTCTTCCTACTGAACATAAGAAGGGCACAAAATGTCTGCCATCCGAAGCAGCAAGGAAGCCCTCTCCAGATCACTTGCATCTAAAATTTGTCAGCCAGGTCTAGGGCATTTTCACCTTAATTGCAGAGTAAGCCATCATAATCTGCGGGGCCCAGAGATTTGTTTTTCTGCAGTGAATATCTACAGTCAGGACTGAAACTGCCAAAAATACAATTAATACAATATACGGCCGGGTACAGCAAGATCACTTCCCTGGAAGATGAGCCCTTAATTTTGTGTCCCATGTTTTTCGTGGCAAGATTATTGTCCTGATAGAATGTTCCTGCGGCTTCCGGAAGGTTGGAAGATACACTAGTCTTCCTGCAAGCTGCAAAGTCACTTTCCTGGCCTTTTTACCTGAAGTTGGGAAAAGAAAGCAACACATGAATTGTCAGTTTTTTTTAAATTAAATGCCATATAATATAACTGTGATACATTTTTCCTCCTTTGCCTTTAAAAACTCTTTTCGCATTACTGGGCTACTGAGCAGGTGAGAGAACCAATGTAAAAAAATTAGAATGGAAGGAGAGAACTAGGTAATGAGTAAAAAGTGGGAGGTCTTGCCTGAGCCACAGAAATGGACACCGGGCTACCTGACAGGTGCAGATCTTGGCCACTGCGTTCTGGGTTTTGCAGTCCTGCTTCTCTTAAGGGAAATAAAAATTAAGAGTCCTTAGATAGAATGAGAAAAAACAGGACTGCTTCAGATTGTCCTTTACATCAACAGTCATCTGCTAATCCTTTCTCAGAGACAGAAATAGAAAGATGGGGTGCCAATTGATTAACGCACTGACAAAGAGAACCGTCGATCTTTGGATGCCATCTTTGATTTGGGGGGGGGGGGAGAAATCAATGAGATCTTAAGATAAACATACTTTGTTCAAATTGGTCCAGTCAGTTTTAGGCAGAGATAACTGGTTGATATGTCTGTTTTTCCTTCTGCTGTACTTTAGTACTTTTAATTTTTAATTCTTCAGAGTCGCATTAATTTCTATTGGGTTCTTTTTTTTTCCCAAATCAAACATGGCCACCAAGTCCTCAGAACTGCTTAAGTGATCAGTAGACTGAGTACTCTATTTTGACCCAGTGGCTGCTTCTTGCTTCTTTCAGCTCTCTAGAAACCAGGGCTGGGATCTGGCAGTATCGGGCTTCCTTTGCAACTAGATATGGATTTCCTTCTTCCATCCCTTTTATTTATTTATTTAATTTTCTTATATACCGCGCTATTTGTCATCAGTGCGGTTTACATTGAAACAATACAACAATTGGTCAGATATAACAGACCTATTACAAGTAACAGGAAAATTAACATGGAAGTAAACAAACAAACATAGCAGTGATAGTCCTCCACTTGGAACCCTGCAATCATGGGTCCTAAATCTGGCCACTAGATGTTGCTATCGCACAATTTCTGGCTTTCCTTCAGCTCTGATTGATCCAGGGAGTGGAAAACCTGAACCCAGACTCAATCTATGTATTGTTTAATATTAGATAGTAATTTGTGAATACAAAATCCATTACAAGGTAAGAGAACACTAGGATCCTTCTTACCGACAATGCAAGAAACACTGCAGAGAGAGGAGGACGAGAAGCAAGGTAATGACGGCCGCTTGGGGATTCTCTGATGCGCCAGAATGTGCATCTGGAAACAAAAGGAAAAAAAAACTCTTGATAGGTTATAGACTGTGTGTGTGGCTTTAATGAAAACAAACAAACAAATAATATTTAGTCTTGACTTTTCCAGGGCATCAGGAGTTTTCAGACATTTCCTGACTGATATACAGGGTTATTAGACAGCTCCAGATTTCCATGCACAGGCTAAGCTGGTCCTGGTTTTACCACACTGCATGCTGGGTCTTGTAGTTCCAATTTTTCTCAGAAAAACAGGCACTACCATTCTTTTATGGGTTCTGTGGGTAAACCCGAGACTGGATCAGCCTATAATGGAGCCAACTGGCAATCCTACTTCAGAGGAAGAATTAATTTTGGGATTGCTGTTAGTGCAGAGGGTTGCTGACCTTTGAACTTGATGTGGTACTGCAGAGATGCCCTCTCCTCGCCTTCTGCAGACAAGCTGCATTTCCAGGCCCCTTCGGTATCCGTGGACTGGAGATCTTGAATGACCAACTGCAAGTCAGTGCTGGTTTGGATAACCTGGATGCGTCCTTCAGTTCCAGGCATCAAAGGCAACCCTCGATTGTCGGTCCAGGCCAGAGAAATGTTGCCGAAGTTTGGATTATACATTACAGAGCAAGTCAGGTTGATGCCAGAGCTGTTCTGCAGAAAACTAGAGGTGTTGGCAACCACTGGGAATGCAAATGAGGATCGTTAGAAATGGAAAACGAGAACATTTCTAATAACAGATAACTTTATAAGGGAAGAATTGTAATCACCCACTGCCAAACAACATTTTGGTGAACATGGAGCAAGAAAGTGACTCATCCTGTCTTTGCACAGAGAGTCAGTGACGAAGTCGGGGATTAGCACAGAACTATAGAGAGATAGTGACCTCTTCGCAGCCACCAACAGAGAATCAATGACAAAGCTTGGGATTAGAGTCTAGGCACCTGAAGTTAGTGACAGTGCTGGCAGGGATTAGAACTGAGGCACAGAAAGATAAAATGACTCGCATGAAGGCCACACACAGTCGGTGAGGGCCAGGTATGACAACAGAGGCACAGAGATAGTGATTAATTTCAAGGCCACACACACAAAGTCAGAGACAAAGCCAGGGATTAAAATTGATGAACACTGACTACTGACAATGGTCAGTGCTAGGAGGAAAAGGTTCATGACTTTGATTGGCAGTGGTGCCCTGTCCCTGATGGCCTCCAGCCCTGAGATACCCCTAGCAGGAATCTTCTTTGAAAAGTGCAGGGAACAGAGTGCACCTCCTTTCTCACCAGACAAGACGCCAACTCGGAAGCTCTGCACGAGGCTAGGTGCGCCGGAGACATTGTACTCCAAGCAGTGGTAGCTCCCTGCATCCATGGCTTGCACGCTGCGCAAGAGTAACGTAGAGTTGGGCAGCACGAGCAGGTCTGTGCCACATCGTGAGCAGTTGAGGGACCCAGAGATGGGCACAACAGAGATCAGGTGACTCTCACGATCTCCAATTTTCCTGTACCCCCATTCCAACCTCTCTCCCTCTTTCAGCAGTAAGGGGTCCACACAGGGGAGCTGCAGTGGGAGGCCTTCAGCGACAAAGACTATCAGAAGTGACCCTGGAAGAATAGCAAGAACTCTGCTGCTGATTATTCCCTAAAACACAAATATAATTAATCACCTACAACATCTGATACCCAAAAAGCTGACGATTACCTCTCACTGGGATTTGCACATCCTGGACAGCTTTTGTTGTCTTGTTGACAGAGAGCAGGCACTTCCACTTCCTTCTGTGGTCAGATTGCTGCACCGTGATCTTCATGTTGGAGAAGGTCCTGTGGGACTGGATGCTGTACCTTCCTGCCTGATCCTTGATTGGCTGCCAGGAGCTGTCGGTCCAGTTCACCCCAGCCCCCTGAGGATTCCAGGAACACCTCCTCTCATTGAGATCACAGATCATGGAGCACCGCAGGGACACTTCTGAGCCTTCTCCCACAGGGCCTTTGGGGGAAACTTGGACTGGAAAAAGTCAAGCAAGATGGAACTTTAGAAAACCACAGCATGTTCCAGCTGAGCCAAGAAGGAAACGGCGGCTAGAAATGAAACCAATTATGGCACAAGTGGAAAGAGAGGTTTAACCAAAGAATAAAAACAGAAAACTAAGAAATACCTCTCTTTGTTATAACGAAGAGCTGGCAAATGTTTGTTTGGCTGTATCTTGTATATAAGTCAGAGCTGCTTCAGTCAGAGAAAGCATTCCGTCTGTACTCTGTACATTGTCTGTTTCCTCTCTTGCCTGGGCTATAATAAAATAATGCTCAAAACATATATTTATCTGACTAATCTTTTATTTCAGGAATGTCACTAGCTGCAGTACTCTGAAGCTGAGATACAAATTTTTAGCCAGGACCAGAAAGTTAGGTGCAAGAGTGTCATTTTGGATACCTAAAAGCAGTTTGTTTCAGAGGGAAGGGTAAGGACAGTGTGAATAATGGAGTGAGGTGCAAACGGTGCCAGTGTGACGCAATAGGTGAACTAGGCGGTTGTCAAGAGTGCAAATGTCCCCAGGGTGCCCACTGCCAGTGCGGACACCTCTCTCTGGGATCCACAGCAGCGGAAATGCCATTCAAACCACAGCACAGTGCTTACCCGAACTCTCCGGTGCTGCATTGCTAATTCCTGCTGCCTTTGACCTGCCGCTTCTGCTCCCTCGGACACAGATTTCTGCCCCCATGTAGACAGGAAGTCTGTGTCGGAGGGAGCAGAAGAGAGCAGGAACAGCAACGCAATGCCAGAGAGTTCAGGTAAGCACTGTGTTGCGGTTTAAATGGCAGAGTGGAATAGCAGGACTGAGGGCTCGCCTAGGGCACTTCATATACTTGTTCCGGCCCTGGGTGGAAACCTAGTCAGAGGTGATAGCATAGAGGCAGAAAGAGACCATACAGCCTACTCAATTGCTCATCCAAACCAACTGCTGAGTCTCTACCCTCAGAGATTCTCTGTGCTTGTCCCATGCTTTCTTGAAGTCCAACAGTGTCCTCATCTCCACCACCGCCAGTGGGAGGCACTTCCACACATCTATCACTCTTTCCATAGAGAAGTATTTCCTTAGATTACATCTTTATCCTATGACCTCTTGTTCCAGAGCCTCTTCCCAGAGAAAAAGGTCTGACTCTCATGCATTTATACCATGGAGGAATTAAAATGTTTTTATCGTGTCACCTTTCTTCTAAGATATACCTATTGAAATCTTCATGTTTGTCCCTGTGTGCTCTGATGAAAACCATTGAATATTTTAGTATTTATCCTCTGGACTGACTCCATCCTATTTATATCTTTTTGGAGGTGCGGTCTCCAGAATTGCACACAGTAGTCCAAATGAAATCTCACCAGACTTATATAGTGGCATTGTCACCTCCTTTTCCTGCTGGATATTCCTCTCCATATGCACTCAAGAATCTTTCTGCCTTTTGCCGTCACCTTTTCTATCTGTTTGGCTACCTTAAGGTCATCAGACATGATCACTCCAATATCCCGCTCTTATTTTGTGCGCAGAAGAACTTCATCCCCTATGCTCTCTTGGTTCTTGCAGTCCGAATGTATGACCCTTTAGAATTTGGACAGGTTTGGGACAGCAGAAGTAGGAAAGTCCAAGGGGTTGAATAAAAGACATGGAGAGGAAGGTGGTTCTTTGGTGTAAGTACAGGATTTTCTAAATTCATCTAGAGGGAGCTGACTGAAGAAAGGGTCTAAAAACGGATTGCTGTCCACTGCCAACCTGATGAACGCCAGGAGTTATTTCTTCATCACAACCCACACAAGCAAAAGCCTTAAACATAATTCTAGCTCATCTTAACTGCAAAGTTGCCAAGTTACCCAGTTTCAGGAGTGAGATTTTTTGCCAGTTCTGGTTTTAATGTTGCATTACAGTGCAGTATTGTAGTTCATCATTTAACCCATTGAAATCAGTGCTGGAGGTCCCATAATACATCAGAATTAGGGTCAGAAATCCAGGCCCAACTTAAGATCCCACTCCTGGAACTTGGCAACTCTCTAACTGCCATCCTACGAACTCACCTGTCAGCAGGATCAGAGTCACCTGTTTCAGCGGAGGTTGGCCAACAGGGCTGTTGCGCTGGACACAGGTGTATATCCCAGCGTCCTGAAGCTGCAGATCCTGCAGCTGGAGAGAGGCATTGGAGAGAACCGCCGCTCTGCTGCGTTTGTCAGAAAGTGATGTGGCGAGCAAACTCCTGGAACTCAAAGCCACAAGTGCAGTGGATTCCTCTCCTGGGCTGTGGAAGCCCCACAGGATGTTTGTTGATGCCGGGCTGCGATTGCTGTCACAGGGAAAAACTATGGACTGTCCCAGAGTGGCGTACGTCACATCATCTACAACTAAGAAAAAATATATATATTTTAGTACCCTACTGTGCTCTTGCAATTACATGGCTGCAGTACTGAATTTATGTGTCTACCCATCCTCTGAGTTTTGCAATCCTCAGTGCCTTATAGGTGACAGGCTCTGTACCCCTGCACCCATTCCTTAAGCCCTAGAGGTGACTGGCTCTGCATCCCCACTCCTAGAGCTTATGTTCTCTAGTCTCCAGCGCTCTAGAGGTGACAAGCTTTGTACCCCCCTACCCCCCCCCCCCCCAAATCTCAGGTCTTGAGTGCCCTAGAGGTGACAGATTCAGTGTCCCCCATTCCCAGTTCCTAAGCTCTCCAGTCTCTCAAAGTACAAAAAAACCCCAAACCAAACGCACTGCAGATGATGAAACGCACTGTGTAAGAGCTGCTGACACCTCCATCAAGTGAACAGGAAAAAGTAACCATGAAACCATTTCCCATTACAGTGGGCAGCAAGAGGAAATCTTTACTCATCACTTGCAGAATCCAGGACATGTACATGCTGATGAAAGAAGCCTTCAGCTACTATTGAAACAGTGTCAGCTAATTCTAAATAACTAGTACTACTGAACATTTGTATAGCACTACAAGACGTACACAGCACTGCACAGACACATGTAAAAGACAGTTCCTGTTCATCAGAGCTTACAATCCAATCAAGACAGTCAACACAGTAGCTGTAGACATAGAATACATCTAGGGGGAATGGTAAGGAAACACAAAGGAGATTAGGCGAACCAAGATCCGAAAGCAGCAACAAAGAGGTTAGTTTTCAGCCTGCATTTGAAAAGGGCCAGAGATGAAGCCTGATATTCAGACTCAGATAGTTTGTTCCAGGCACGAGGAGCAGCAAGATGAAAGGAGCAAAGTCTAGAGTTAGCAGTAGAAGAGAAGGGCACAGATAGAAGCGATTTGCCAGAAGAGCGGAGTTCCCGAGGAGGGGTGTAGGGAGAGAGAAGAGAGAAAAGGTAGTGAGGAGCTGCAGTGAAGGCACTTATAGGTCAGCAGGAGAAGTTTGAACTGGACGTGGAAACGGCTAGGGAGCCAATGAAGTGACTTGAGATGAGGGGTAATATGAGCATGATGAGGCTGGCGGAAGATTAGTCGCACAGCAGAGTGCTGAACAGATTGAAGGGGAGAGAGATGATTCAGTGCCCACCTCAGCACTAATAAAAAAAACAGCTTTACAAAAGAAACATGCAGTGCATCAGCACGCGCTGTTTGCCAGGTAAAAATAATCCCTGCCCTCAAGCAGACAATCGGACCAAATGCCTAGCACAGTCTCTTTCAAGCAGACCTCCACCAAAAACCTCACAAGACTGACTTCCACTTTAAAAAGTGTTTTATGTTGTGAACAGAACACTTCAAGGGTCGGTATTTGCCCAGAATTAAACCTCTCAGAGTAAACTTCCTACCCCATCTTCATCTCCCCTGCAGACTACAACGTTTCTGTCTCTACTGAAGAATAGGAAAGGTGCGATGGCTCATATTAATGCTCCGACTGTTCATTCTTAAGGCACAGGAAACCTTCCATTCACCTTCACCTTCCATTGCTTCAGATACAAACTTAGGGGCCCTTTTACTAAAGTGTGGTATTTTTTGCCCCTAAGGTGCATTTTGAGTCAAAATTAATGTGTGTTGGGTGCAAATGAATAATGGCGATTGTGGAAGTGTGGCCAGCAGGTGCCTGAGTTACCGTGTAGGCAAACCTCTTAGCGTGTATTCCAGCCCTTGGCAATTACCACAATGATTAGAATGCACTTCTGAAACCTGTGATAACTGCAATATGCAGACAGTGCCTACACTCTACCCAAGCCCACCCTGACCCCGCTCCATCACGTGTTGCAAAGTTAGCACGGTAATTGTCCTGCCTGCGCGATAACAATTACTGTGGTTAACACACACTGAGATGCACATTAACCGCGTAATGCACTTTTGTAAAAGGGCCCCTTAGATCGTAAGCCCTCCAGAGACAGGGAACTTTCTACTGTGCCCAGAGGTAACTCACTTCGAGCTACTACTGGAAAGGTCTGAGTTAAATATTCAGAAATGAATAAAATACTGTAGGGCTGCAGCCACCACAGGGATGGAATGGAATGTAGGGTCACATTTCTCTGATGATCCTCATGCAGACTCCCACACCCCTTATCTCTTTATCATTTCTCAGCATACATTGTAACGGGGGCTGCTCCCCTCATACACAAGATTGTCACAAAGGATGGGCAAGCAGGGCTGCAGCCCTGAGCACCAGGGCATTGGGGGTGCCATACTTCCCTTTTGAGTCAAGTCTGTGAACATGCAAGCCCTACCACTGCTCTGGCCATACAAATCCCAGTGACTGAAAGCTTTGAATTATCTGATTCCATTCCATATGGATTTCTGCAGATGGGGAGAAGAAAAGGATCTCTCAGGAGGGCAGAAGAGAGTCAGGACTTACCTTGGCTCCTGGTAAGAGGAGACCAACAGAGGAGGACAAGCAGAACCAGCTCCATAACGAGGCAGAGAGAGGAGAAGAGAATGAAGGCTCCGTGTCTCTTACTAGGTTACTAACTGAATGAAAAAGGGGAAGATTATCATTCAGGGAAAGAGTAGCAATTTCCTGTGACGAGCGGGGAAGTGGTAGTGAAGTGATGTTGGAACTCTTGCACCGTAAGACTGACGGGAAAAGAGCAGCACCTGAAGATAGTTCTTTCCATGCACGCAAGAACATGTCCAAAGACAAAAATTCAAGTTATGTAATCAAACCCACTTGACTAACTCTAATACACATGCAGGGTGGGGTGAAGGAGGGAGTGGGGAAAGGGGTACATTTAGAGTTGCTACATCAACCAGGTCAGCCCAAAGAGGTTAATCCAGTCCTGAGTTTATCCTATGTGCACCGTTCTTGTTTTAGAGAAATTTGAACTATAAAACCATGCATATATCAATAAAAGTGTTACCTATCATTAAACTCATCTATGATACTTACTGATTAGAAAGTAGCCAATGTAATGCCAACTTTTAAAAAAAAAAAGTGGTTTCCAGAGGTGATCCGAGAAACTATAGAGTAGTGAGCTTGATGTCTGTTCTGAGCCAAATGGTAGAAGCTATGATAAAGAACAAAATTACTGAACATATAGACAAACATGATTTAATGGGATCAAACCAACATGGATTTAGGCAAGGGAAATCTTGCCTGACCAATCTGCCAATTTATTTTGAAGGCATGAACAAACGTGGATAAAAGATGAACTAGTCGATATAGTGTATCTGGTTTTTCAGAAAGCATTTGACAAAGTCCTTTTATGAGAGGCTTCTGAGGAAATTATTGGGATAGAATAGAGATTTAATTGAAGACAATATTGCAGTGAAACATGAAGTGCTACTGATAGGTGATTTCAATATGCCAGATGTTGACTGGGACATCCCTGTAGTGGTGTCATCTAGAAATAGGTAGATCCTGGATTCTTTGCAGGGAGAACTATTCCAGCAATGGGTAATAGATCCCATGTGGGAGGAGATCATATTGGACCTGGTGCTTACAAAGGAGGGGGTTTCTTGGGTTATCATAGATGATTATTTTGCATCTCGTGATCACTGGAAGGTATCGTTCACTATTAAGAGATGGGTGGAGATAGTTAATTCAAAAGTGATGGTTCTAGACTTTAGGATAACTAACTTTATCATAATGGGGAAACACCTTAAGGAGTCTTTAGCTAGATGGGAACATCTGGAGAAGTAGAACAGCAGTGGGCAAAACTGAAAAGAGAGTTGTTTTAAGGGCAGTACACCTTTTTATTAGGAAAGTAAATAAAAGTAAGCAAGAAAAAAGGTTGCTATGGTTCTTGAAAGCTGTAACTGAAAAGGTAAAACATAAAATTAGCTTTCATAAAGTACAAGCGATCACAAAAGGAGGAAGACAAGCAACAATATCTGGAAAAGCTAAGAGAAGCTTGGAAAGTAGTCAGGAAAGCAAAGAGGCACATGGAAACAAAAATAACCAATACAGTAAAATGGGAGGGGGGATTTTTTTTTAAATGTTAGTGACAGGAGGAAATGTAAATGTGGAGTCAGATTTATTTAACAAGCTTTTTTATACTGCTTTATCATTTAGTCAAAGCAGTTTACATTGTAACTTAAACTTGGTAATGTACATTAAGCAGGGACATTGATAACTTGGATTCTTCTGAAGTAATGGAGGGTTAAGTGACTTGCCCAAGGCCACAAGGAATGCTAGTAGGACTTGAACCCTGGTCTCTTGGTTCCCAAGCCAGTGCTCTGACCACTAGGCTACTCTTCCACTCCGATTTAAGGGTAAAGGGCAGTAATATGTAGAAGCTGATGAGGATAAAGTAGAAGTGCTTAATGGAATTTGAGGTTTAATTACTTGCCTGTTCAAATATGAGTTACAGGCTATTCAAATGGACTTCACAATCTAGGCGTGGAGGAGTAACCTAGTGGTTAGAGCAGTGGTCTATTGGCACGCCTTGTGTCTTTGGGCAAGTCATTTAACTCTCTGTTGCCTCAGATACAAACTTAGACTGTAAGCCTTCTGGAGACAGGGAAATACCTACTGTATATAACTCACTTTAAACTGCTATTGGAAAGGCGTGGGTAAGCAATGAGACTGTAAGCTGTTCCTCTTGTATTTTTTCCAAGTTTTACATGTTCTATTTGTGTGATGGTGGTGTGCCGTCTGAAGAGAAAGTAGACCAGCCTTGGAAGGGCTGGAGATGGGGGAGTGTGATCATATTTATGTGCACCTGAAAGCAATATAACAGACATTCCAGTGTAAGTCATGAGGCACAGGAATATTTTGCTTAATATCCCTGAGGAGGGGGGGGGGGGGGGTGGTGGCAATTATCTGTGAGATGAAGGAGGGGTATAGATCTCATATTCAGTGTGACACTAGAGTACTGAAAGTTTCTTATGATGCTTCATATGTGCTTATGTGTCCTATAGTCTCAATATTTTAAAAGCTCTTCATACGCATCTTACCAGACACAATATAATATATTCCAATAAAATTAAATAATAGGAGCAAAGGAAAAGAGGGGGGAAAAATAAGAACAACCCAAACTTTGGTTACACGATGCAAGGTACCACCTTAGAAACCACCACCCAGGAAAAAGATTTAGGCATCATCATGGATAACACATTAAAAGCCTTCGCCCAGTGTGCAGCGGCAGCCAAGAAAGCAAATAGAATGCTAGGAATCATAAGGAAAGGAATGCAGAATAAACCAAGGATATGATAATGCCTCTGTATCGTTCTATGGTGTGACCATACCTTGAATATTGTGTGCAATTCTGGTCACCATATATTAAAAAGGATATAGCAGAATTAAAAAAGGTACAGAGAAGAACCATCAAAACGGTAAAGGGGATGGAAGGATACCCCTATGAGGAGAGGCTTAAGAGGTTGGGGCTTTTCAACTTGGAAAAGAGAAAGCTGAGGGGGGATATGATAGAGGTCGATAAATGTAATGAATGGAGTGGAATGGGTAAAAATAGATTGGTTGTTTACGCCATCAAAATGTAGAAAGACTAGAGGACATGCAATGAAACTACAGTATAACCCATTTAAGACTAATAAGAGAAAATATTTTTTCGCTCAACGTGTAATCAAACTCTGGAATTCGTTACCGGATGTAGTAAAAGCTGTTAGTGTAGCTTGGTTTAAAAAAAAGTGTGGACAAGTTCTTGGAGAAAAGGTCCATAAACCATTATTAAAGAGGATCCGGGCTGCCTGGATGATCATTGCTCATAGATGGTGAAGAGAAACCAGATCAAGACTAATGGACTGGAGATTATGGGTAAATGAGCTAATTGTTATGGATAAACTCTTACATGCTCAAAGGGAAGCAAGATCGTTTTGATTGTTTGTGGGGGCCTTAACTCCGATGGACTGAGGACCAGCTGAGTTCAGATGTCTGATTGGAATGACAGGTTATAGGGGTCAGTTTAAAGATGGAACTCTCTTCTCTGTAATGACTTTTTATGGCTTTCTACTCCTTCAAGGTCCCCTGTGTAAATACTATCTGGCTATTGGCCCCTGAGGTGAGCTCAGTTGAATGTTCCCGGAGTGGTTGACTCCTTCCCTCCTGCATTTTCTCCACTTCCTCGGCCTCTGATGCGGCTGGCGTTATGGTACCGATGCATTATAATATATTTTATTATATATTTTACCTTATTTTATGTTATTTTGTTGTATTGTATTTTGTCTTGTTATCTCAACTCTTTTCCTAGTTGTTACCTTCTTACAATGTCATAATTCCTTATATTTGATGACTCTGGCATGGGGGTCTAGGGTTCATTACTTACATGTGTGACTTATCTGATGCGCTAACTGCACAACACCCTTCCCTTCTGATATACTGCATAATATGAATATTTTGCTGTATGGTTCTAGGTTGTTTTCATCCGATGCTAGATTTGTACTGAGCTCCTTGTTTATATAATATATATTTATAGGGAGGAGTAGCCTAGTGGTTGGGGCAAGGTACTTCAGGTCGGAAGGTTGGGGGTTCAAATCCCACTAGAGGACAGCAACCTTGGGCCAGAAAGACTGGGGTTTCTAGTCCCACAGATGCTCCTTGTGGTCTTGGGCAAGCCACTTAACCCTCCATTGCCCATGTTCCCTGTAAGTATTAGTGTATGTGTCTCATATCCCTGCATGTTAAATGTATCCCCCAATTGTGTTGTGACTGCTTTGATTGAAGGATAAGGCGGTATACAAAACTGTCTAAATAAATATAAATAAGAAAGAGGATCCACAAAATCCACTGCTTGTTACAAGATGAGCATTGTGGAACCCGTGTGCCTTTTTGTGAACCTGCCAGGTATTTGTATCCTAGATTGGCCACTGTTGGAAACAGGATACTGGGCTTGATGGACCTTGCTCTGACGCAATATGGCATTTCTTATGTTCTTATTATGAGATTTGTAGTCCCAATGCTGCTTCCCGTAGTAAGGTTCTAATGGTAAGATTCTAAAAATTAAAAACAAAATACAGATATTGGGTGGAGGAAGCAAGTTACAAAACGTTCCCTGTCAGCAACCTGTCAGAAAATCATCACTAGAAGTTTCCTTGCAATTAGGAGCATTGCCAGCACCAAAATACAGCCTCCCTCCAGAAACCACGGCACCTCATGGCTGTGATGTCAAGTTTGCTGTCTCACCTTCGATCAACCAAAAAGCTCATCTAAGCCTGATCTTGCCTCACTGCATCCTCGGATTTGCAGTTCAGATTTTCCCCATTGAGTTTTCATATATTGTGGATGCATGTTTAAAATTGGAAGCTTCATCTCT
Organism: Ichthyophis bannanicus; assembly: GCA_033557465.1. Taxonomy (NCBI): domain Eukaryota; kingdom Metazoa; phylum Chordata; class Amphibia; order Gymnophiona; family Ichthyophiidae; genus Ichthyophis; species Ichthyophis bannanicus. The sequence continues at coordinate 77,744,807 of CM066051.1, read as the reverse complement.
GACAACTGTCATTTCATGTACCTTTCACAGACATAGGAGTCCATCATCTTAAAATGTATCAGAACTGTAGAGTATATCTCACATATGTGTTCACCTTGGGGCCAATGCAAAAAGCCGGGATTAGAGTTGTGCACCAAAAGCCAAGGGCATGGTTTTCTAGCATGAGAGTAATGCAGACGTGCACCTGTACTGTACACAGCGTGCAAATGAGGTAAGTCTGCACTAAACCAGCAGACACGTGCACACAGCCATCTGCATTAGCAGCACCTAGATCCTGCAACAAAAAGGCACTTGTGCGCGTGAGATGGAATTCTATGTGGCGCATATCTCTGCTCAGAGGTTTTACAACCCAACCCTTGCAACTAGCACAAAACATTGCAGCACGTCTAATCACTGGATCCAAAAGGCAAGACCACATCACTCCAGTCCTAAAATCCCTTCACTGGCTATCTATATATTCCCGAATAAAGTACAGATCAATAATGATGACATTCAAGACCATGAACAACCAGTCCGCTGACTGCTTAAAACAACTAATCCAGGAGATGCCAGATACTCGCTCAAGGAGGACACAACATCAAAACACCCTGTCAACTACGTCCATCAAAAGCAATACCTCACAAACAACACTCCAAAAACGTTTGAACACTTCAGCTCATCCCTTTGGAACTCACTCCCTCACCAATTAAGATCAATTAAGGAATCATCTGACTTTCAGAAAAAACTAAAAACACACCTGTTCACCAAATACTTAGGTACAACACTGGACCCACAGACTTAACACTCGAATACCCCTCCCAATCACCCCTGCCACAATACCGACTGCTACCTAATCTGAGTACCCCATATTAGACTTGTAAATAGTTGTTACTGAAAGGTTACATAGCTCAATTTTGTGATGTAAAAGGTTTAATGACAACTGTACTATGTAAAACTATTTTGTTCAATGTAAACCGCCTTGATAACATGGAAAGGCGGAAAAGAAGAAATGCTGAATAGATAAATAAATACTCTGAACAGTATCAGTGTCTTTGAACAGAAATATAATTCTAAGCAGAAGGGCTGCTGCCATGCGCCACGTATGATTCCATCATATGCGCATATATTCGTTCCAGCACGAATCCCCTGCCTTTTTTTTTTAAGAACTCATTTCAGCAAAGCCCAGAAAACATTACTGGAGGGTTGTCTGCTCACAAAAAAGACATAAATTCCTCCTTGTCACTAAGCATAGACCCCTTACGTCTCTTTCGAGTAGGTGTTAAAGTTCCAGCATTAAGTTCAGTCTTTGCACTTCTCTGCATCTGGGTGGATTAGCTAATTGCTTGTCATGTAATTTGAATAGATTTACACGGGCTGTGCACCAGCATTGGCACTGGCATCTATGCAATGGTTGCACTCACGCTGATCTCTTTTCTGCATTGTGGTGCAAACATCTATGCGTGAAATATGCGCAGATGTTGCAATACCAATGTGTAGACTGTGCACTAATGTGTCTGCATCTGCTCCCTTGTGCTTGGTTCTGAAATATCTGACTCACCTAGCCTCCCTTTCTCCCCCTTGTTCCACCCCTGCCTACACCTTCAGTATTTGTGTGTTTGTGCATTTTCTCTTGACTAGATTGTAAGCTCTGATGAGCAAGGACTGTCTCTTACATGTCTTATACTGTACAGCGCTGCGTATGACTGGTAGCACTTTATAAATGCTGAGTAGTAGTAGTAGTGAGCAGCATAGGGGCTTCAAACTCTTAAAGAGTTAACTTAGGGAATTTAAATGTTAATACGTGGGCGGGTTTGGAGGTGGATATGATTGCCCAGGGAGGGAGAGGACTCGTAGGGAGACATATAGGCAGGTAGCAGCAATTGCAGATACATGTATTTTCAAGGAAAAATGCTAGCCCGGGGACAGGGTAATTTTTGGCCATTTAATAGCCAAATTTATGCGTTTTACTGGCTGACCAAGAATTTATCCATCTAAGTAGTGCCGGAAAGGTAATCTTTGGGTTCGTGCTGCTCCACACAAATGCAATATGTGCTGTCAAGTCAATGCTGACTCCTGGTGACCCGGGTTTAGTATGTTATAGTGCATCAATGGATCTTCAGAAGCACCTTTTAAATGAATAGCACAGTTGAAAAGTCATAAAAAATTAAAGAGATATTGGTAAATTATGTGGTTGGTCCGCTTCTGATAACCGATCTTGTTTTTAAAACAGCTAAAGAATAAGGATACTACAACAATTGTACCCTGCCACTGCTGTGGCTACAATCCACAGTGTAACAGAATGAGGACCGTGCCAGGATTAGTGTCAATGAATGTTTAATCTGTGCTTTATTTGTTTTTGTGATGTTAGCCTTAATCCCTTGAATGCTCATCCATCAATAAATTGGTTAGCCTTTAGGGGTGCTTCTCCATCTTTTTTTCAATTGGACCCCATTTTAGGACCTGAAAATCCACATGACCCCATATGCCGACCAAAGAAAAATAGCAAACTCTCACCGCTCTTCCAGCAGACCTCTTCCACTCCTCCTCCCTTTTCTTCCCCCGTTAGCAGCAGCAGCAGCAGCAGTCAACATGTGGCCAGTGAGTCAGTGTGTGCGAGCAGACCACGGATCTAGAATGGATGTCTGGTTTAACAGGAAGTCCATGTAGGAGGAGAGGGTGATGTCAATGTAATAGACTTAAAATAGGCACCTTTTTGGGCTTATCTTATAAAAGCAACCACGCTGCCTACGTGTCTTTATAAAATAGACTCCTAGAACCAGCCCCTGTAGCACGCAAACGCCAATGTGCACATTTACACCTGCTCTGAAACCAGTGTAAATGTGTGTGTGTATGTTGCAATTCTGCCCGTGCTCCACCTAAGCCAAAATTGCTAATTTACGCAGTTCCAGGAGTGCGATTTTTTGCCAGTTCTGGTTTTAAATTTGCATTACAGTTGATATTTGTCGTCCATGATTCTACTCATTGGAATCAGTGCTGCAGGTCCCATAATGCATCAGGATGAGATTGTCAGAAATCCAGGACTGGCGTAAAATTTCGCTCCTGGAACAGCGTAACTTCACAACTCTGTATTCTCCAGGAACGTCTATACCCATCTCATCAGCAAGTGCATATAATTGCAGAATTTTATAAAAGACCTTTTCCATTAGTAAAACAGACTCTGTTTTTTTTAAGTGCCGTCCAGTCCATGCTGACTCCTGGTAACCCAGCAGCCCCTGGGTTTTCTTGGCAAGGTATGACCATAAATACATTGTCAAGCCTTTTCTTTTGAGGCAATCGAGGGTAAAGTGACTTGCCCAAGGTCACAAGGAGTGCCAGTGGGAATTGAATCCCAATCTTTTGGGTGTTAGGCTGTTGCTGAACCACTGATGACTCCTCCCCAAACAGACTTTATGCATGGAAAAATCTTTATAAATTATCCTCTTCGAGTCCATGCTCACTAAAGGGTGGTGGATGCATAGAATGCTCTCCCGATGGAGGTGTTGGGGGCAAATACAGTAACAAAATACAAAATGGCATGGGACAGACACAGTGGATTCCTTTATAACAAGAGGATGAAATCAAAGCAAACAAATATTTATTTATTTATTTAACAGTTTTTCTATACCACACTCTTCAATATCAGTGTGGTTTACAAATAACAAATTCTGCAAAAGACCGAGGGAACAGCTTTGCACATACAGAGAACAGGATCATATAACTTGGAGCTGTACTAGTGAACTATTTACATAACCAACCACTCGAGTTGTGGAAGGGTAACTATTTACAGGTTATACATTAAGCACAAACAGGATAGTAGGGTTGAGTCTAACAGATAGTAAAAAGTCAACATGGTGAGGTAAATATCTTTTAATGGGAGGGGGGGGGGGTACCTGCACGGAGCTGTGGTTGCAACCCCTCTATCTTATATGTCAGACTAGATAGGCTATGTGGTCTTTTTCTCCCATCATATTTCTATCTAGTCTGCTGTTCTATATCAACCACTACAACTGTCCACTTTTTTTCTTTTAGAGATCCTCTGTGTTTGTTTCATGCTTTTTTGAATTCAGATACTGTCCTCATCTCTACCATCTCAACTGGGAGACTATTCCATGCAACGACCACTCTTTTCGTAAAGAAATATTTCCGCGTATTACATTAGAGAAAGACATCATGCTTGGCGAGATAGAAGGTCATTGCAAAAGAGGAAGGCCAGCCATAAGAAGGATCAATACAATAACAGCAGCTATGGGTACCAGTCTATCAACAATGAGCTGCCTGACTGAAGACCGAACACAATTTAGGACAACTATCCAGAGGGTCGCCATGAGTCGACACTGACTTGACGGCACTTAACAACAACAAACTTCTTTATCTGTTGTCATATACTATGTTACCACAGCCAACTACAGGTCAGAAAAGAGGTCCAGAGGAAGAGTAGATCCAGGGGAAGGGGGAGGAGGAGAGAGTCTAATTTTTCATGACCCTATTTGGGGTCTCAACCTATAGTTTGGGAACCACTGATCTATAAGGTGACCATAGCCTGTCATTTTCATTGCTCTATGGACTAACCTTACTTTGTTGTGCACCACGACTAACATGATTATTCCTCTAGAAATCCTCAGCTACTTAAAAAGAAACAGCCCCCTCCCTGATCAATAATATCCATATACACTTGCCCACCTACTGGCATTTATATTTCACAAGGTAACTCCCTAACAAGGTTGCAGCATACATGCTGCATAGCCATTTCACATCCAAGAATGATTTAAGTGAATCTCAGATAAACGATCTAGTTTAGTCTGAATTGAAGTTGCTGCACATTAAAACGTGTGCTAATCCAACCTGTTTCTGTGACTGTTAAGGAAAAGAGACAGAGCCAAGATCTCTTTTGTGTGGGCAGGGGAGGGGCAGTATTCAGAACTACATCTCCAGACATGCAAAGCCAGGCCTGGATCATCTGTTAAGTTGCCACCTTCCTTCCCCCTCCCCCCACTCCCACCAAATGACATTTGTTTTGTTACAGAACGAGTAAGGAAAGGATTACTTGCTGCAGTATTTTCTCAGCAAAGCAGGGAGGAACAAGAGTGTGTCAGGGTGTCGTCACCAAGGGGGTGTATCCTTTTCACACAGCGAAGCAAGAGTGTTTCAGTAACCCTTTCATCTCTCAGCCCCGTCTGGATTCCACCTCAGTTTAAAAAAAAAAACATAATCTCTTTTTATGATGGGGAAGGGCAGTAAAGAGCCTTCGGAACAAACTCAGTGCAAGGAAGCTGCATGAAGAAAAAGCAGCTGAGAATGTTGACAAAAATAAAAAACTCAAGTTCTAGGGAACTTACATCAGAAAGAAATGGCAATGCCTAAGCCTATTACACAACCGTACAGCTCTGCCTCCTCCCTGAACGGAAATTACGACAGATAAAGAAAATCATAGCGGCCACACAACAAGCTCAATTCCGTACAAGTGCTGGTGGATAGGTTTGGTTTTATCAATGCGTACAGAGAAAAAGAGGCAGAAGTGCCAAGAACTTCTCAATACCTTCTCTCATGTCGGTACAATGAAAGAAAAAGATTGAGAATGCCTTTGTTAGTGCCATGCAGGACCGGACATTCCGTTTCTTAATATGGCGATGCCCATGATAGGATACTTTGCCGTACAGGAGACCGGAAGCTATTGTTGCCGCCCGTTTTCGAGTCATGGATGCTGCTCCTCGCAATGTGCCCGAGGGGCCGGGGCTCCAGCAGTCTCAGGGGGTGCTGGGGGAGGAGTGCCTCTTCACTGACTCTCTGCACTCTCAGCGTGTATTGGAAGGGCTTAACAGCCTACGACTATTACATGACTTCTGTGATGTGGTCCTGTGTTGCGGTGGCCATGACTTCCCTTGCCATCGCCTAGTGTTGGCCGCCTGCAGCTCCTACTTTCGTGCCATGTTCTCCCACACTGGCCTGGCTGAAGCCAACCAGGAGCGCGTGGCCATCAATGGTGTGGAGCCCACCATGGTTGGCGCCCTTGTTGAATATGCCTACACTGCACAGGTGCTGGGATGCTGCCAGCACCATGGCAAACTCCATTGACCTTTGACTATATGTGACATTTTCAGCACCTGTGTTCTAAGCATTTTATTGTATTCTCTTTGGGCCAGCATCCAGGGCTGGCCCTACTACTAGGCAACCACTTAGGATGGCACAATTCTGGGGGCAGCAATGCTGGCATAGGGCGGGTATGAAGGGTGAGCGTCATGGACATCATGCTGAGAGGAGTACCTCGCTGCCCTTTTGAGTCAGACTACAAGCACTTGAGCCTGAAAAGAAACTCTTGCTTAGCATGCTGGTTTGTTCAATTGCCCTGCCTTTGACAATTTTAACCCCTCTCTCTCTCTATTTTCCTTAGGTTGTGATCAACAAGTCCAACGTGCAAGGTCTACTTGCAGCCTCTAACCTTCTGGATGTGTTGGCTGTGAGGGAAGCTTGCTGCAGTTTCATGGAGCAGCACATGGATGAGAGTAATTGCGTGGGCATCCATTGTTTTGCAGAGGCACATGCCTGCCTGGAACTCAGGCGTCGGAGCTTGGAGTATATTCTGACACACTTCAGCAAAGTGAGTCAGCAAGATGAGTTCCTGTGCTTGGCCAGGGAGAAGCTGATGGAGATCGTGGCCAGTGATAATCTGAATGTGGTCCAGGAGGAGAAGGTGTTTGAAGCTGTGGCTTTGTGGCTGGAGAAGGAACCAGGCCGGAAGCAGAATTTTGAGAAGGTGATGGCTGTACTGTCATGGACTGTTGGCAATGACTGTGTAATGTCTCCCTGTATCAGGGGAATGATTATATCGGGGGCAGTGATAGTATTGGGGGTGACTGGGTAGCTGTAATGAGAGCCCCCTCTGTCAGGAAAGCAACTGTATTAGGACCATCTCGTCAGAGTGATGGTCTTAACAGAGCTCCATCCATTTGAAAACTTCTGTATGACACATTTTGGGAAGCGTGGTTGGGGCTGTAGCATCTCTCACTGCTGTGCATTATAGTTGAGAATTTGGGGAGGGATAATGTGTGTGTGGCATTGACTAGATTTGTAAAGCTTTTCCTTAGGTTTTTGAGCACATCCGGTTGCCACTGATCAGCCCTTACTACATCCATGATGTGATCGAGTCTCATAGTATCATCAAGGGTTCTCCACCCTGCCAACGCCTCATTTCAGAAGCAAAGGACTTTCTGTTGCTGCAGGACCGTCGTAATGAGTTCTTCGGGCCTCGCACTAGGCCTCGCAGGTCCACCGGTAACCAGTACTCTATTTCCCTTCCTCCCTTCATTCTCTGTGTCTGTGGAATAATATTGGTGAGACGTACAACATAACCTCTCCATCCTTCTCCCCGCTTCCCTCCAGGCACTACAGAGGTGATAGTGACTGTGGGCGGGGAAGATGATAAGGTGGTCCTGCGCAGCACAGAGAGCTTTGACCCTCTTGACAATCAGTGGCGCTCTCTAGCCTGCCTTTCCTTTGCTGTGAGCAAACATGGGCTAGTGGTGTCAGGTAATCTTACAGCACCATCGTTGCTACCTACCGAATCTGTGATAAACATATATCCACACCCATCCATTCTATCCCCCTTTAACATCACCATCAGTCGCTACCACAGGTACCAGCACACGCATAGCATCAGGATCATCCATCCATCATTACTGTTGCATCATAGTTCACCACCTGCAGCAGGCAGTGGTCTAGCCTCCTGCCTTGTTTTTCACCAGTGATCAGTGACAGACATTTCATCATTCTTGTTTCCATAACATCATTTGCGCTAGATATGGGATCAATTATATAGCCTAGCAGTCAGTATACATAGCTGCGACACCCGCATCCCAAGGTTTTGATTCCACTGCTACCACCATCTCTCCTTGTGCAGCAGTCTAATGCTGAGAGCACTAAGCTGTGACAACTGCTGACTGAATTCCCAGTCCCACAACTGTCAGCATCATTTTTACGAGCTCACACCTCTGAAACCGATCCCACCCCTGCCAGCTGGTCTAACAGCACAATAGAGTAACATCATCAACATGACTATGATAGACAAGTTTGTCCAGTTTAATTCCTATTGTATTGCTTTAGATCCCCATTGATCTGTGGCTGTCCTATTCGTTGTTTTCACTTGTTGGAACTGTTTCTTGTTAAACGCTCCCTTCTCTCTGTAGGCTCCATGCTGTACCTCGCCGGGGGAGAATTCTCAGACAGCTCAGCCAGCAGGGAGGTGTGGCGATATGACCCCTGTTTTGACAGCTGGCAGCAGATGGCCTCAATGAACGTGGCACGCTCAGAATTAGGTACCTCACCCTGAATGATTTAGTAAGCCCCCCCCCCCTTCCCTCCACGGTTTCTCTCACCTTCTCCATTACATGTACACTGTGCCCTCTTCTCTGTGTCCATATGTCTGTCTTTTCTGTTACTGCCCTCCTCTGGCTATGTTGGGGTGGGATTGTTCCTACCGGTAAGGTTGCTTTCTGTTGCAGCCCCTGCATTCCTACTCTCTCCTTCCAGGTTGGGCGATCCTCTTCCCACGTGTGGACATGCAGGATGGCTTACTTTTCATGGTGGCTGTGGTGCCTGTAGCCTGAGCTTCTTGGAGCGCTAGCACTCACACCCCTTCTCCCTTCCCAAGGTCTGGCCACGCTGGATGGTTTCATCTTTGCAGTTGGAGGATGGGAGGGTTGCTCACGGCTGGATTCGGTGGAGTGCTACCACCCTAACACCAACACTTGGCACTTCGTGGAGCCCATGAGGATGGCAGTGACCAGCCCAGCTGTGGCAGCTCAAGATGGTCTCCTCTACGTGATGGGTACGCTCTTGTCCCCCAGTGCTTTGTTTAGCTTATTTTCCACTTGAATCTTCAGATGCAAAATCTCTGGTTATAGAATCTTGGAAAGAAAAGATTGGATGTTCCTCCTTTTGTGAAAGAACAATGCCTCTCCTTCTGTTTTGGAATAGTGTCAGACACGATGTGTATGATAATCCAAGCAGGTCAAGTTGCAGGGATCTCTCTCTTTCCTCACTAGCCATTCCTAAACCAGTTTCTTTTATTCTGTTTCATAAAGCAAGACTTCTTTCTTAGGCAATTACTTCACTCTGCAGTTGTGCTTCTAAAATTTTTCAAGTGACGTATTCCTAGCTAACATCTGAGGTCAGAGGGTAAAGGCAATTACATACAAACAAGCTCCCACTTCTGATGTCACAAGCAGCAGTCCCAGTAGCATCCAGTTCCTTTAAGTACAGTCCATTTTTTAATATTACCAAATTATTTCTGGGTCTATAGATTTAGGCTTTGACATTGGAGTTTAAAAAGAATCATAGAAAGGTGAGGTTGGGGATTCTCTTTGGACAAAAAGGATGTGTCAGCCACATCTGGTGATGTCATCGGACAGTGCCAAGGATTCTGCCTTGCCAGCAAGACAGACTTCTCAGCTCTCCAAGACTCACACACACAAAAAAAAAAAAGAAAGAGAGTGTAAAAGAACAACTCCCCAGTAAAAGCATAAGGCAGATCCGCTTCAGAGGTAAAATGCCAAAGCCCATCTTTAAAAAAAATGCCCAGGCTGCAGCAAGAAATGAACAGCACCGACACACACAACCAGTATGGTGCATGGGGGTTAGCTACCAGCCAGAGGACTGTGCCTGAATATCCCTCCGGGCCCAGAAAGCAAGATCCTACGCCCTGCAGGACTTCTTCGAAACAGCCCCTCTCACTCTGCAGCCTGCCACAACCATGTGGCCAAACACATGGAGCACCGTGAAAATCCTCAGTGCTCAGCAACTCCAGCTGCCCTGGATGCCTCCAGTCTGACCGCTATGGGAGCGCTGGGCCCAGGCCCTCCATTCTCCTCTATGGCGCCAGGAATAACTTCGGTACCTCTAACTCCATCTCCCAAGACACTATTGGCTGGCACCATAGCAGCTGGAGAAGCCTTGAAAGACACCAGTGTGCCGAAGGAGCTCCCCACTGGCACAGAAGCACACACACAGATCACACCACTGTGGGAAGTATCACAGACAAGCAGGCCGGACATCCAGCAGCATGCGAAGACATCGGCACCACATCTCCTGGAAAATGCTCATCCTGGTCACAATCACCTCTGCCAGGAAGATCAGCAAGCTGCAGGCACTTGTGGCACCATACATGCAGTTGTACCACAATTGGGCAACCTTGCACACCTACCCAAGGTTTGTCTTGAAGGTAGCTTCAGCATTCCACATCACCCAGATGATAGAACTCTTTACCTTCCACCTAGAGCTCCATACCTCATCGGAGGAGCAGAAGCTACACATCCTGGGCTGTGTCAAGGCACTGCCCACCTACCTCCACCTGACACAACCACTACAGTGGGGACCTCAACTCTTCGTCTCCTTTGACCCCAACAAGCCAGGACATCCAGTCACAAAGAGGACACTGTCGCAGTGATAGCAGACTGCATCGCCTTCTGACAAAGACAGACCACGACCAAAGTCAAAGCCCACCAACTCTGAGCATGTCCAGCACCATTGCCAACCGGCGCTCTGTGCAAGTAGCTGATATCTACAGAGCTGCCACCTGGTCCACACCTTCTAGAAGCACTACTGCCTGGACCTGCAGGTGCAAGCAGACAGCTCCATTGGACGGACAGTTCTGGATTCAGCCAAGCTATGACTGCCTTGGCCACCCTATGCATACAGCATCTGAGCCTGTCGGCACAGCTTATGCTACTGACCAATTGCACTGCCTGTGCCACTGAGTTTATTGCACTATTACTGAGTTGTTTTGTGCACTGTCACTGAATTGTTACCGATTTCATTTGAACTACTCATTCCCTGTAGTTATGTTAATCCCATACCACCAATGTTCCCTCTAATTTTCTGTAGGCTGTGTGCGCATAAAATATCAGCTGTGTGCAGCTTTTGAAGGAAGGTTAAATTTTTGTGCGCCACATAATGACACTCGGCGTTATATACTTTAAAATTTGACTACACGTCAGAATACAGTATGTACACCACATTGATTTTAATCAAATTAAATTAAAATAGACGATTACTAAATGAAGCGGGAAATTTCTAGTAATTACAATCATAACTTTTAAATTTTAAGACGTCTGTGTTGTTTTCTATCAGAATCAGAGCCGTAATTTTTGTGCGCTCTGTTGTAAAGTATGTGCGCTTGCTCGGCGAGGTGTGTGCCTGCTCACAGCTTAGAGGGAACAGTGCATACCACGTTACACTGACACATGGGGCACTGTGGTCATGAAGTACATCCAAGATCCTTCCTCCTCCTTGATCGACCGCAGCAGCAGCACAGCTAGGGAGGCACTGGGTATGGCTGACACATCCTGCTTCTTCAAGTAGAAAGCGAGGTTACTTACATGTAACAGGGGTTCTCCGTGGACAGCAGGATAAGTCAACAACACATACCTACCTGCCTGCCTCCCCTGGATGAGGTCGGCCTCACGACCCAGGTGCCTGCATACCTAGGAGCAAGTTCACAGGTAGGGCTGGGCCACTTGGCAGTTCCATCCTTAATGCCATTGGATGACATCACCAAGTGTGGCTGACTTAGGTTACTTACCTGTAACAGGGGTTCTCCATGGACAGCAGGCTCTCTCAAGTCATTCTGTTTTCACCTGTAGCTGCCTTTCCCTTTAAGAAGTTTGTACATGCTCTCAGGCTTCCCAAGTTTGTACTAGCAACCCCCACAGATGCTGACTTTTCAGGATACCCACTATGAATGCATATCTGGCTTTCCAGTGTATCTATATATTTTTCTCATACATATGCATTGTAGACAACTTGTGGGATCACTAGGATAGATTTGGGAAGTCCTGCCCTAGCTTAATCCATGTGATAAGGAGCTGATATTTTTCTCTGTGCCCCATAGGAGGTGCTGTCCTGGAAGATGGGGATGGAATGGATCTAGTCCAGGTTTACAACCCCAAGGTCAACAGCTGGACCGAAGTGGCCCCTATGAGGATAGCGCGTTCTGGATCTGCTGCCTGTGTCTTGAAAGGGAAGATCTACGTTATAGGTGAAGGAGGCTTTGGGGGATCTCAATACTGAGACAGCAAAAGGTGCTAAGGGCAGGACTGAGGTGAATTGGTAAACCTGTGTATGTTGGAAAATGACAGGAAGATGTTGCAGGGAAGGAGTGAGGTGAACTGGATGAGCTGTGTGTGTGTCTCAGAGTTGTGGTAATATAATAGCATGGGGTGCTGAAGGGCAGGACTGAGGTACACTGGCAGAGCTGTATGGGATTATCAGTACTGGAATAATAGGGGTGCTACAAGGCAGGACTGAGGTGCGCTGGCAGAGCTGTATGGGATTATCAGTACTGGAATAATAGGGGGGGCTACAAGGCAGGACGGAAGTGCACTGGCAGAGCTGTGTGTGGGACTAATACCTCTGAATAATTTTGCTTTCGTCCTGCTAGGTGGCTGGCACGCCTCCACAGAGAACACAGATAAAGTGGAATGCTATGACCCGAAGACTAACACTTGGTCCATGTGCTCTCCAATGAGGGAGCGGAGGTACCGACCAGGAGTGGCCGTAGTGGACGGGAAGATCTATGTTTTGGGTGGAGAAGAGGGCTGGGACCGGTGAGTGGAGAGATGCATTATTCAGTGTGTATAGAGAGGAACTGCAGAGCCCATGATGCAAGAAAATACTTTTATAGAGCCAGGATTTTGTTGAAACTTTCCGCAGATGCGAGTATTCCAGCTGGGTGGGGTAGGGAAACGAGAAAGGCTTTCCAGGTCAAAAGTGCCATCAGGTCCAGTCGGGTTTATTAAAGGGGGACAGGGTGGATAGCATCTGCATAGTGAAATAGTTACTTTGCTTAGTGACTTTTTTCCACACCTGGCTCTAGATACCATGACACCATTGAACGATACTGCGAGCAAACGGACTCCTGGGAGATTGTGGGGGAGATGCCCAGCAGCCGGAGTTGGCTCAGTTGTGTTCCCCTACAGATTTGCAAGGACATGGCTGCGGGAGATCCCCAGGAGCAGGAGAACCCCGGGAGCTGATCATCATCCTCTGTTGGGTATGAATTCAAGAACAGCAAAGCGCTGAAGGAAGAGACCATTCCTTGAGCATTAAATGGAATACATATTAAAAGAGGAGGGGGTTATTAATCATCTTCCAGTACCAGCAAGACATGTCTCCTTTGGAAGAGAAGGATTTTTAGAGGGGAGAGTTTTGGAAAATACCCCATTATCAAGAAGTGAATATCAATCGTGGGAAGCAGTCTGTTTGAGCCCTTCATCAAAACCGCACAGAACACAAATTTATAGCTTTAAAACCTCCTTTGTGCCGTGGAGTATTGACATCTTTCTGGCATGAATTGTTGTAACCATTTTCTCCCCCATTTCCCTGTTTTGTTTTGTTTTCATTTAATTGAAACAGTAAATGCCATATCCCATGAAGCAAGTCATCTAATCTGGACAACAACTGCAATAAATCAGATTTTTTTTTTTGGTTTGGCTGTCTTGGTTTGGTTTGGCTGTCTTTGATGTCATAGCACAAAACGGCTTCTTGTTACATGGCTAATGGAAGCAGCCATTCTATTGCCAGCAGCGTCTCACCGCTCTGCAGGTTTTATCTTGGGTAATTCTAGTCATTCATTATCTATATTTCATTCAAGCAGCAGATTGCGTAAACTACCAGGACAATACTCTTCAAAACCAAAACAATACAGAGCCTCAGACCACTCCTCGACCCCCAGGACTTCAGATCAGTAATGCAAGCGATGACTCCCGACACCTGGGCTACTGTAACACAATATACTAGGGGCTTTTGCTCTCCATGCTCAGTCCACTTTGGGCAGCACTCAACACAACAGCCAGGGTCAAAGGGTGAAGAGATATGACCACATCACCCCGGTCTTGAAACATCTCCACATACTCCCGTTGGAAGCCCAGATCAAGTACAAAACATTAGTACTGATTCACAGAGCACTCCACCAACAACAAAAAATGCATCTTCATACACTACTACCACAATCGAACACTGGAAGACCAACACGTCAGACCACTAACAATGTGCTGACTGTGTCACATGAAAGCACAAAGTACAATCTCCAAACTTGGCACCGGTGCATTTGAACTCTACACCCCGTCCATATGGAACTCCCTCCCAACCAAAATCCAGAACAAGGACCTCTCCTCATTCAGAAAACAATTAACCCACTTATTCAGAGAACACACTTTGGGACAGATCCGAGTACCACCAATTAAACCATGTTGAACTTCCGAGAAGTTTAGGACCGAAAGCCAAAAGAGAATTGTAACTATGTTAGGAAAACCTGATTAATGTCAAAGCAGGAATGTGAATAAGTTAAATCCCCCCCCAGACATGTTCTGACCTGTTCAATGTATCTCTTGTTTTTTGTAAACCACTTTGATCCAGTGAAATGTGGTATATAAGCATAGCTACTTGTTACTGCACCAAAGCAACTGATGCTGTATCTCTCCAGCACTTTTTGATGTCATTACCCACAATGCATCTTTGGACTTTCAAGCTTCCAGAAAAACCAAGATGGCTGCCTTCTGGGTATCTAAGAATCCAAGATGGCTGCCTTCCTATTCCCAGTTATGCTGCAGAGCACCCAGAAAGTGTGGACAAATGGTTTACAACGGATTTTGTGGGAAGAACAGATTTAATGTAAAAATCTTTTCTGAATTAGAATTAACATTGGTGTGTGGATATGGGAAATCATGAACCATCATACTGTCACTGTAGAATTGCCACTGAAAACACTGTTAAAAGCAATTTGTTATAGAACTAAAAAAATATATAATTTTGCACAGCTGTGGGGGTCAATGCTATTTTTTGTCTAAATACATGGTTCATCAATCTCTCCCACTCTGTAATGCTATTCTGTGGAACTGTATGTGTCTGGAATGGGATTCTGGATTTTGCTCATACCTTGTTCAGCCGTAGCACAAAGCAAGTTACATTCACGTACAGTAGGTATGTCCCTGTCCCCAGAAGCAATAGAGGGTTAAGTGACTTGCCCAATAGCACAAGGAGTGCTGCTAGGATGTGAACCCTGGTACTCAGCTTGCTGCTCTAATTACTAGGGAAGGACTTTCCAAAATAGAGTATGGTCTTTTAATCTGCTTAGGCTCAATGAGACCCATATCTAATAAAACGTTACTGGTTACAACTTTTTCCACTGAAGACTATCAGTGTATTTATTTCCCAGAACTAACTTGACCATAGAGCAGTCAGATGACATCACCACTGTGCGTAGCTGATTTTTCCTACTTATCCATGGAGAAACATTTCTGGGCACAATTCCCTGAGAGGTATGCTTTATTCTATTAAAAAGTATTTATTTACATTTCACTCAACTGACTTCCCTTTCAGAAATGGAAGGCTGGAGTTTCCAACTCCTCCTCAAAAGGCCCGGTCCACCCTCACTTCCTGATCAGAAGGTGCTCTACATCGGTGTCCTTCAGAGATCAAATGAGGGTTTGTCCAATGATCTAATGGATAGGAGATCCCTAGAGAATAAAGACTGGATCTCTGCTTTGAAAGAACATGTAAGAAATCACCCTTAGAGTCTCTCACCAAGACGACATTTGAGAGACTCTCAAAAGACCATGCTTGGGGTCACTAGGATGAGATCCAGTGAAATGAGAAAATCTGGTGATGCTGTATATTACTATAAAGGATTCTGTGGTTCACGGTAGTCCTGCTTCTGGCTTGGAGATAGATGGTCTGGCAGTAGTACTCAGTGCTGTTGAGAATCAAGTTTCTGGCTCTGTAATCGAACGCACGTACCAGGCTGGTAGGAAGGTAAGTGTGGAATCCTTGTTCATGCTGTAGGAGACGTCATTGCCAGGCTCCCAGGAGAAGAGGTAGACTAATCTAGGCCAAGAGAGAACAAAGGGAAATGACCCGGAAACCCATGCAATTAATTAGACTGGCTGTTTTTCTATTGGGAATGTTACTCTACATATGCACACTGCAAACAAAGTTAGGATGTTTTTCTTCTCTGAGATACATCCCAAACAGAAGGAGGTTCATTGTTTGTCAGCTTAGGAGAAACGTGCAGTCTCAGTATCCATTTCCCTTTTTTAATCCCTTTAATTTTCATGTATCCCTGTTAGCCTTCCAAGTTCTTTTACCCTGGTCAATGTAAACTTCCAGTTGTTTTAATGTAAACAGCTTTGAATGTAAGATAAGGTGGTATAGAAAATGCATTAAACAAACAAACAAACTCTTAAAAATCACCAAGAAAGGAAGGAAAGAGGCTGGTGAGATAGCTCAGTCTCCAGTACTGTGCGCTGCCTTGCAGAGAGACTCAACTTTGACTTGGGTCTTCTAATCCTTGGGTTGACTGGGACTAAAATGCCACAAAGGCAGCATTTCCAGCCCTTGGGTGGATAGAGGCATAGAAATTACAAAAAGACGAACATCTACTGGCCTGATTTAGGGCCTGTAGTTACAGGGTTCATGGCCCCCAGCCCAGGACGATTGCTGCTAAGACTAGACTAGGCACATAGGGATGAGATATAGAATAGGGGGAAACTCCAGCTTTGGTTCCAGCTGAGTTGGAAGAAAATTTCAGGCTCAAAAAAATATAGGGGAAGGAAAGTGAAGTTGCTTACCTGTACCAGGGGTTCTCTGTAGACAGCAGGAGTATGCAGCCACAATTGATAGGCAGCATCAGAGATGTGACTTATGTACCGGCTCTCCCTAGTTCAGACTTGTCTGAGCATGCACGCTCCACTTCCTGCCCTACCATCTCGGTTACGGATCAGTTCATCACTTAGCTGAGCAGCCAGGCCAGGAGAGGAGAAGCCAGGATGGATGTACTGAGCCGATGGAGTTTTGGTTTCCCGACTGGTTCGTTGTCTGTTGGTGTTTCCTTGTGCTGTTTTTTTATTTGGGGGGGGGGGGGAAATAATGGGCAGGTGAGTGCAGCTGCATATCTCTGCTGTCTGTGGAGAACCTCTGTTACAGGTAAGCAACTTCACTTTCTCTGCAGACGAGCAGGGAGATGCAGCCACACTTGACAGATGAGTCCAGAGCGGAAGGCCACCTGGTCATCCCTTGGGCTGTGGCCTGGGAATTGTGGTCATGGGTGGTGGAGAAAAGCTGCTGTTCATTGGTTAGGAAGCAAAGAGGTTCTTGAGACCCACTTGGCGGAAGGCGAGGTTTTGGGCTGATGAGTGGTCCAAGCTGTAGTGGTTGGTGAAAATATGAATGGAAGTCCAAGTAGCTGCTTTGCAAATGTCCTGGGCCGAGAGAGAGGATAAGTAGGCTATATTAGCCGCTATGGCTCTTAGAGGGTGTGGCACAGCCAGGGGACTGCTGTTGCACCTGGGTATATCAGAAGGATATGCAGTCAGATATCCAGGAGGAAATAGGCTTTTAGGATGCGGGTCGTCCTAGATAATTTGGGCTGAAGGTCAGAAAGAGTTGTGAAGAAACTTGTATATCGTTGGTCATATGGAGGTAGAATAAAGGGGCCCATCAACAATCCAATGTGTGTCATGTTTCTTACGGGGAATTTACTGGAAGACTGGGAAAAAAACCAAACAAACAGAAGAACAATGGCCTGATTGAGATGGAAGGAGGAGACAACTTTGGAAATGAATTTTGGATGGATACGCAGGACTACTCTATTGTGGAAAAGCTGCGTATATGGCGGATAGTGTACCAATGCTTGCAATTCGCTGAGGTGATGGCAATCAGGAAGACCGTTTTCCAGGTGAGGTGTCTGAAGGAAGCAGAGGTTAAAGGCTCGAAGGGAGGCTTCATTAGTTGTGAAAGAGCAACGCTGAGATCCCAGGTCAGTACAGGAGGTCTGAGTGGAGGGTTTGAGATCATGAGGCCCTTTATTAACCTGAAAACGAGAAGAGAGGTTTCCCTTCTAGTGAAACATGTGAAGCGGTGATGGCAAAAAGGTGATAATGCACCGACATTTGTAGGCCTGAGTGGGCGAACTGAAGCAAGTAGGTGAGGATTTGACCCAGGGGACATGTGATGGGGTCCAGGTGATGGGTTTTAGTCCAGCAGGCAAAAGGCAACCACTTCCAGTGATTGTTTCTAGGAAACCAGCAATGAGATTCATAAGAACATATGATATGCCATACTGGGTCAGACCAAGGTCCACCAAGCCCAGTATCCTGTTTCCAACAGTGGCCAATCTAGGTCATACGTACCTAGCAGTCTCCTCTAAAGACACAGGTTCCACAATGCTTGTATTGGATCAGGCAGTGATATCCTGGGTCCTTTTTAATAATGGTTTATGGAACTTTCCTCCAGGAACTTGTCCAAACCTTTTTTAAACCCAGCTACACTAACAGCTTTTACTACATCCTCCGGTAGCAAATTCCAGAGTTTGATTACACGTTGAGTGAAAAAATATTCTCTCTTATTAGTCTTAAATAGGTTACCATGTAGCTTCATTGCATGTCCCCTAGTTTTTTTATATTCCGATGACGTAAACAATCGATCTACGTTTACCCGTTCCACTCCATTCATTAATTTATAGACCTCTATCATATCTCCCCTCAGCCATCTCTTTTCCAGGTTGAAGAGTCCTAACCTTTTTAGCCTCTATTCATAGGAGTATCCTTCCATCCCCTTTACCATTTTGGTGGCTCTTCTCTGTACCTTTTCTAATAACGCTATATCATTTTTAAGACACAGCGACCAGAATTGCACACAATATTCAAGGTGCGGTTGCACCATGTATCAATATAGAGGCATTATAATATCCTTTGTTTTATTTTCCATTCCTTTCCTTATGATACCTAGCATTCTATTTGCTCTCTTGGCCGCCGCTGCACACTGGGTGGAGGGTTTCAACATGTTATCCACGATGACACCTAAATCATTTTCCTGGGTAGTGGTTCCCAATATGGAACCTTGCATCGTGTAACCTTTTTTTTTTTTAGTACCATCAAGTCTGTGTTGACTCATAGCGACCCAGCTACCTCTGGGTTTTCTTGGCAATGTATCACTGGAAGTAGATTGCCAGCCTTTTCTTCCAAGGCAATAGAGGGTAAAGTGACTTGTCTAAGGTCACAAGGAGTGCCAGTGGGAATTGAACCCTTGATCTTCTGGGTACTAGGCAGTTGCTCTAACCACTCGGCTACTCCTCCACTCCATAGCTTGGGTTATTCTTTCCTAGGTGCATAACTTTGCACTTGTCCACATTAAATTTCATCTGCCATTTGGATGCCCAGTCTTCCAATTTATCAAGATCTTCTTGCAATTTTCCACAATCCTCTTGGGTTTTACCAACTTTAAATAGTTTTATGTCATCTGCAAATTTGATAACCTCACTTATTTTCTTTTCCAGGTCATTTATGAATATGTCAAAAAGCAGTGGACCCAGCACAGATCCCTGCGGTACTCCACTATCCACCTTTTTCCATTGGGAAAACTGGCCATTTAGCCCTACCCTCTGCTTTCTATCTTTTAACCTGTTCCTGATCCACAGTAGTACGCTGCCTCCTATCCCATGACTTTTTAGTTTTGCAAAAGGTCTCTGATGACGATGTGCACTTTGTCAGGTAGAGCAAGTGGCTGGCGAGGATAGGGTGCAGTAATGTTCCTTGCTTCTGGGTGAGGAGAAAGGGAACTGCCCCTAGGAGTTGTGAAACATTCCCCATCAAGGCTAGGAGGTGTGAGTACCAGATTTGCTGAGGCCATTAGGGGATTATGAGGATGAGATTTGCCTTGTCTTTGCGAGCCTTGAGCAAGACTCGGTTGATCAGAGGAAACGGAGGGAAGGCATACAACTGTCGGTGATTCCAGCTGATGACGAACGTGTTGTGAGCCCACTGCTGTGAACTGGGGCATAGAGAGCATAAGAAGGAACATTTGGCATTTTCAGTAGTGGCAAAAAAGTCTACTTCCAGGATGCCCCATTTGGCAAGATCTTGCGGGCAACTTTGAAGTCAAGAGACCATTTGTATGGTTGGGTATCTGCTAGCTGGTTGCTGGCTCCCAGAAGATGTGTCGCCCTGAGGGAGATTTGCATCTATGGCTCTTAGTCTGGCCTATGCACAGTTAGAGGAGAGCCATTCCTCCTTGTTTGTTGATATAGAACATCATGACATGGTTGTCTGTTTGCACCAAGAGTGTCCAGTAAGAGCCAAGAACTGAAAGACTATGAGGGCATAGAAAACAACTCTGAAATCCAGGACGTTGATGTGGAAAGAACGCTCCTGTACTGACCACCATCCCTGCATGGTCAGACAAAGTGTGTCCCTCAGCCGAGTGTGGATGCATTGGATGTGAGGATGAGCTGGAATGGCTGTGGTTGCAGGGGGCAGTCTGCTGCCACATTGTTTGGGTGGGGTCAACCACTGGAGGCTCCTGTGCAAACTGCTGTGTCCGTCACTCAACAGAGGAATCTTTGTGCTTGTGTGTTGATTCCAGTTTAGTCAGTGGTGCCGCTGCAAGGGTTGCATGTAGAGCCATGCAAAGAGAATAACCTGCATGGATACAAACATGTGGCCAAGGAGCTGTAGGACACTTCAAGCGGAGGCGGTGCGCTTGTGGTGTAGATTGGTGTTGAGTCATTGTAGGACAATAGCTCTATCACTGAGGAGATAGGCCCTTTTCTCAACAGGTGTTAATTAACACTCCTCTGAAGGTCAGGCTTTGCCAGGGCTCCAGATAAGACTTCTTGGTGTTGACAAGGAAGCCTATTGCTTGTAGTACACTGATCGTGGCCTGCAGGGTATGCTGTGCTGCAGTCTTGTGAGAGGCCAATACCAGGAAATCATTGAGGTAGGAATAGACACAGTGGCCGTGATGGCGTGGATGCACTGCAACTATGGTGAGGCACTTGAAGACTTATGGGGCACCCAAGAGGCCAAAGAGAAGGATTTGATACTGATAATGCTGTTCTTGGAACTTGAAGCGGAGGTAGCACCAGTGGAAGGGGTGGATTGGGATGGGAATGTAGGCATCCTGCAGATCCAGGGAGGCTAGCCAGTCGATGCGACGCAACAAGGGAAAGATGGTGTTGAGAGTGTTGATTTTGAATTTTTCCTGCTTGATGAAGAGATGGAGGTCACAGAAGTCAAGGATGGGTCAAAAGCCACCGGATTTCTTTGGGATAAGGAAGAAGTGGGAGTAGAAGTCCTGGCTGCGCTGCCTGTGTCAGACTAGTGCTATTGCATGGTTGTGGAGGAACTGCAAGATCCCCTGCTGTAAGATGCATAGATGGTGCTCTGGGGTGGGGGAGGGGGGTCTTTCCAGTGGAATGGGAAGGGTTAGTGGACTTCTTATGAAACTGATTTGGTATCATCCCTGAATGATGTTGAGAACCCAACGGTATCTGCTTATGGACTGCCAGGCCTCTCTGAGGTGCTGGATTCCGCCCCCTACTGGTAAGTAATCAAAAACTGGGCATGGGTTTCTAGGCAGGAGCCAGATTTGCAGCAATTTATTTTTGTTCCCGCAGCTGGAAACATTGCGTGTATGCCAGAGCCAAGGAACACTGTGGCTGCTGGCGGAGGGAGGACTGGAATCTCCTCAGAGGGTAGAATTGTTGGAAATACTGGTAGTAAAATGACCTCCAGTATTGCAGAAGCTTATGACTGAATCTTCACTGGTTGAGCCGCTAGCTCCAAGATCGTGGAGGATTGTTCTTTAACCTCCGAGACCGCTTCTTGCACCTTACAACCAAAGCAGCTATCTCCCAGGCATGAGGCATCTACTAACCAGTCATAGATGTTTTCATGGAGGCCTGATACTTGCAGTCAGGCAGTATGATGTGCTAAGATGGCAGTGGCTGAGGAACAAGCCATGGAGTCAAAGCATCACTCATGGTATGGACAATGTGGTGTGGACAAGGGATTCATGGAGGGGCCTGGTCCTCCATGGCCAAGGTGGAAAGGTCATCTAGTTGCAGGAGGAGGTTGTGATGGTAGTGCAGAATTTGAAGCTGGTGTATAAGGATTTGCATTGCCAGAAGGCCGCTTTGGTAGGACTTCCAACTGATGGCATCTAGAGTCCTTTGTTCCTTTATCTTTATTAGTACACTTGATATACCGCCCACGTCAGGACATTAGGGCGATTTACAATAAAAGCAAAAAATGCTGCAGGAAAAAGGAAAAGAACGCCATTGTATGATAGGAAAGAAGTAGAAGAACAGTATAAGTCAAACAGAGGCAGATGATACAGGAGGACAATACTTAATGAGAGTTATCATTTGGAAGCTCAAATGCCTGTTGGAATAGGTGGGTTTTAAGCAATGTCTTGAATTTCTGATAGGATGGTTCTAAACGGAGTGGACGGTAAAGTGTTCCAGAGTGTGGGCCTGAGAAAGTAGAAGGTGGCGCGGCGGGTCTGCTCAAAATGGGCCTGGGAAGGGGATGGAAGGGAAAGCCAATTCGCATGAAGCGAGTGAAGCTGCCAATATGGTGTATGCAGTGAGATGAGATTAGCAAGGTACAGTGGAGTCGAGGTATGGATTGCTGTATGGGTCAGAATTAATAACTTGTACTGGAATCTGTATCGGAGAGGCAACCAATGGAGACGGAGTAAAAGAGGAGTGACATGATCAGACCGTCTAGCATGGGTAATGAGACATGCAGCCGTGTTTTGCAATTATTGTAAGCGCTGAATTTGATAGAGTGGTAGGTTAGGCAACGCCACATTACAATAGTCTAATCTGCTTACAACCAGAGCCAGCAGTAGGGTGATGAGCGAGGCAGGAGGCAGCAGAGAATGGACTGCCCTAATTTGCCTAAGTACATAAAAGGAACGGCGAGTGAGGATAGACACATGTTCATGAAAAGACAGGGAAGAATCCAATGTTACACCCAGATAGCGGAAGGAAGAAACTAGTGGGATAGTAGCAGAAGCAAGCTGAGGAACAATGGTGGGACAAGGAGTACTCAAAGAAACCCTGGTGAAGTCTGGAAAGACGATTATGCATTTTTAGATTTTTTGAGGATGGCCTCTGAGACGACAGTCTCATGGGGAAGCTGCTAGTGTTGAAAATGTGGAGCCAGAAGCATGCTATATTTCAGGTACAACCATCTGAGGTCGCGTATACCGATGTGGTGGTTTTTCAGATGAAGGTCTGAAGATCCTGGAGAATAGGGAGAACTGGCAAGGTGATGACCTCCTTGGGAGCACTGAACGCTTTTAGGATGGTTTGAAAGTCCCTCTTGTTGGTTGGAGTCTGGGTGTCACTGAGCACAAGAGCTTGAGAGATCTTCTGTAGAAATTTGGGATAGGAAAAGTCCTCAGGTGTGCCTTCCAAACCATGCTCTGGAGCGTGTGGGGAGACATCCCCTGGTGGCTGTGTGTCCGCTTCAGAGAAGGAGGCACTCCAGAAGGAGCACACAACCTCTTCGAGCAGAGGGGAAAACATCCAGTGGACCAAGGGAGGGGGGACTCCAGCCAAGATGGAAGACAGGGATCTGCTGAAACCTCAAGGGGAATTCTCTAGAAGAATGGAGGCTCCACCATCATCAGGGTTTGAATGATGGCAGCACTATCCTCCACGAACTTCCATAGGAGGGAGATTAAAGATGAGTTCAGGCAGTATCTCTCCTGGACTTGGGAGCAATGTTCCCTCTAATTTTCTGTAGGCTGTGTGCGCATAAAATATCAGCTGTGCAGCTTTTGAAGGAAGGTTAAATTTTTGTGCACCGCATAACGACACTCGGAGTTATATACTTTAAAATTTGACTACATGTCAGAATACAGTATGTACACCACATTGATTGCACTAGAAAATATTGTAGAACTTGTGAAAACCGTAAATACACAACAACTTTTAAATTTTAAGACGTCTGTGTTGTTTTCTATCAGAATCAGAACCAAAATGTTTGTGCGCTCTGTTGTAAAGTATGTGCGCTCGCTCAGCGAGGTGTGTGCGCGCGCACACGCGCACAGCTTAGAGGGAACAGTGCTTGGGAGGGGTTGTTTCGGGAGAAAGGGCAGGCATGGTGGGTTCCCCAACCAAACCTCAATCGTTGTGGCCCTGCTGTTTGGGGCCCTGACCCGAAGGGCCGCTGGCTGGCCTCTTGTGATCCTGATGATTGTGCTTGATTTTCTCCTTAACCTTCACTCCAGTGCCCCCCCAGGGCTGTAGCAGTTTGAGACACAGCTGCAGCATTTGGGGGGGTGGAGGCTCTGGGCATGTGTTGGACAAGCCAGGGCTGGTACGAGGTCTGCCTCCAGCTGTGCAGTTGCCCTAGGGACTCCAATAGTGACAGGTCTGGGCCTGTTGGGAGAGGGCAGGCAGGCAAAGAGGGAGACTGAGTTGCTGCCATTATGCTGTGGCAGTGGGGGGAGGGAGGGGGGGTTTATTTTTTTAAATGGCGCTTGACTGGAATTGTGCTGTACTGATTTTTTTCGTACTTTTTTTGAATACTGCTGGGGACGTTGCCTAGGAAGCACTGACGGATCTGGTAGTTGAGACTGGTGTGTTGACATGCGATTGTGTTGTAGAAGACATTTGGCTGTTTTTTTGTTTTAATACCAGGAGCCGTGCTTGAGAAGCGCGGCTGATGAGTCGCTGAAGATCAGGGTGCTGGAGCGGTCGAAAAACAGCACGAGGCTGTGCAGGGAGGGAGAGCCGTGGCAAGCTTCACGCGGTCAGAGGAAAAACTGATTTGTAACAGAGATGGCAGGGCAGGAAGTGGAGCGTGCATGCTCAGACAAGTCAAAAGACTTGCCCGAGATAGGGAGAGCTGGCACATAGGTGATGTTTCTGACGTTGCCTATTAAGTGCGGCTGCGGAGAAAGACTAATCAGAAGAAGAAGGCAGACATTATAAGAGGAGAAGGGGGAAGGAGAGAACACTTACTGGGGGTCATCCTGGGTTGCCACTTGTTTCACAAAGGACAGAAAGGCATTGCAGAAATTCATACATACAGCTGGTTTCCAACTGTTCCAGTCTCCCTGTAACAAGAGAATAACTTCGATGTTGTGTGAGGGAAACTTGCACAATGGCTACCCTAGCTGTTCTGGGATGGCACAATGTGTGTGTGTGTGTGTGTGTGTGTGTGTGAAGCTTGCACTACTGTTGGCAGTGTGTGTGTGTGAGGGAGGTTTATATTGCCTCTGCTTTACCTGTTCTATGGTGGGGTGGGAGTGTATGTGTATGAGTGAGGGAGACTTCCTTATCGTCCCCTCCAGTCCAATCCCACACCTTGGGGTAAACAACCCCCTCCAGAAGCTTGGAGACTGAGTATGTCATCTTTTGATGACATCAGCATACTTAGGCAGCTGGCACCTCCCACCAGCCCCAGTAAGCTCAGTCTCCAAGCAGTTGGAGGTGATCCCAGGGTTCAGGACTCAATGAAGGGACAACTAAAGGAGCACTTTAGATTTTGCTAAAAAAAAAAAAAAAAAGGGAGGAGTAGAATTGGGATTCCTCCCAGAGCAGGGGCTCTGTCCCGTGGAGGAAGAAGCTTACCTAGGGGCCTTCCAGAGCTGCAGCAGCTCCCAAACCCATTATCGGGCGAGAAACTATGAGACAGGCAAGGTACAGCGAAACAGCTCTCTTCCGATCTCCCGCCTGCGTTGCCAAAGCTAGCATGAGGCTGAGCGAGGGACCAGAAGTGCAGAGCAGGCCGGCGGGATCCCTGTAAGCTAACCGTGATCAGAGCGGTTTTAAAGCTGGGCATCGACCTGCAACCACATAGGACACATGTCTGCCAGCAGCACGGGAAATGGATAAAAAAAGTGCATGGTGGGTCTAGCAGGGGGCAGGATCTTCGGTCAGGATTTTCCCTTCTCCCACGGTTTGTTATTTTGGGACCAGTGATTGCCAGGGACTGTTGTCGTAAAAAAAAAAAAAAAAAAAAAGAGAGAAAGGACAGAGAGAAGGTCTTAGGCCCTACTAGTTTCCTGAAACTTGGAGGAGTTGGCTGGAAGGGGCAGTAGGCCTTCCCCACTCCCAACTTGTGACATGTCAGTGCAGCCCCAGTGTCTGGCCTGCAGGGCATGTCGCAGTACACTCTCGGGCACAGGCGTGTGCCATGGGTGAGAGATAGAAGCCTGGACAGTGGAAACGGAGATGCAAGGTGAGTGTGCACTTAGATCCAGGGTAGGGGAGCTCCCTGGGGATTGCATGTGCACTCAGGACACATCTTCTTTGCCCTCCCTTGCATATTGTGTCCTGCCTCAAGGGAGGAGGCTTCTGCCTCTCCTATATTAGAACACGTGGTCTCAGGACACGCATCTCCCAGGCACTCCAACTTACAGGTTCTCCTCCGAGTTTGTTCTCCTCATGCACAACGTTTTTTTGCATGAGATAGCAGGGGAGGGGCAGCACCCTACCCGGTAGTAGAGCTGGGTATGAAGAGAAGGGTGGCCAGGCTCAGCAGGAAACAGGGACTGAGGAGCAGCAGCCTTCCGCCCGGCGTAGGTTAATCAGACAAATCATTCGAGGACATGGGATCCTTTCACTCAGAGGAGCCTGGTGATTTTGAGGCAGATGTGGGATTGAAATCTGAACTTGAAGAACTGGAAGAAGGAGAAATCCCACAGGAAGAGGAAGCCTGCATAGTCCGAGTTTTTCAGCAAGAGGAGCTGACAACCCTCATAGTGGAGTCCCTTAATGCACTTAATATGCCGACGGGACAGGTGCCAGAGGAGGAGGCCCTGGAGGATCTGTTATTCCAGGCCATCTGGAAGCCTCAGCGAGTATTCCCAATACATTGGAGTGCATTAGGGAGTACCAGAAAAATGGCTTGGATATATCCTCTCCCGGAGGGGGACAGAGATGCTGCACTCGCCCAAGGTGGATGTCATCGTGTCGGAGGTGACTAAGAAGACCATGATCCTAGTAGAGGGTAGTACAGCCCTCAGGGATGTTCAGGATAGGAAGTCGGATACCTTGTTAAAGCAAGAATTTGACATTGATGCCTTGTCCCTGCAGGCCTCAGGCTGTGAGGCAATCGTGTCACAGGCTTGCTTGCGGTAGGCCCAGGAGTCTGCAGCAGCAAGGTTGGAGTCTGGGGCTGCTTATCTAGCAGATGCATTTTACGAACTGATCAGAGGTCTGCCCAAGAGTATAGCCTCGACAGTGGCAGCATGCAGGTATCTTTGGCTGCGCAATCTGGCGGCAGATGTCGCCTTGAAGTCCCGGCTAAGTAAGCTACCATTCAAAGTTAAGCTCTTGTTCAGGGAGGAATTAGAGAAATTGGTGAAAGACTTAGGTGAGTCAAAGGGAGGTCACCTGCCCGAAGATAAGCCAAAGAAGGGGTGCACCATGTCAGAGGAGTTCTGACGTTTCCACTCCATACATTTTGCGCCTTTCAGAGGGGCCACTTTGCACCTAGAGGACAGCCATTTTGGGGGTTGTGCAGCTCTAGTAGAGGCTTCTGCTTCGGGGCTGCTTCCTCCTCGTCTCAGAAAAAGCCACAATGAAACGAGGGGGGCCCAGGCAGGGGTACAGGCCATGGGAGGTCGGCTGCAGGAGTTTTACCCTGCCGGGGTCCAGACCAATGGGTGCTAGAGGTTATCCGAGAAAGCTATGCACTGGAGCTGGCCAGGCCTCTCACCTCGGCCTTTGTGCGATCCCCCTGCAAGGCAAAGGCAAGAGCAGTGCGGGAGACCCTAGAGCATCTCCTAGCCCTGGGGGGCAGTGGTAAGGATCCATGTAGACGCGGTCGATACTCTATTTATTTTGTGGTCCCCAAAAAGAGAGGGCTTGTTTTATCCCGTCCTCAATCTCAAACAGGTGAACAGGTGTCTGCGGGGGCCACATTTCCACATGGAGACTTCGTTATAATGGCCGTGCAGGAAGGAGGAGTTTCTCACCTCTGCTGATCTCACCGAGGCATAACTGCACATCCCCATTCAACCGGAGCACCACCAGTTTCTGCGCTTTGCAGTACCAATGGGTCACTTCCAATTTCAAGTGTTACTGTTCAGGCTTGCCACAGCTCCTTGCACCTTCACCAGGGTGATGGTCGTGGTGGCAATAGCTCTTCATCAGGAGGACATTTTAGTGCACCCATACCTGGATGAATGTCTCATCCGAGCAAAGTCCAAGTGAGAGAGCACGCGCAAGCCATGGCAAGGGTGGTCGAGTTCCTGCAGAGCCTTGGATGGGTAATCGTCGACAAGAGTCGACTGACCCCGATGGGGAGTACCTGGGAGTGCGGTTCGACACCCGCAGGGGCAGAGTGTTTCTACCATCCAAGAGGGCACAGGGGCTCAGACAATTAGTGAGACAGTTCCTCCAGATGAAGGGCCCGACAGCATGGCATTATCTGCAGCTGTTGGGGACCATGGCAGCGACAATCGATCTGGTCCCCTGGCTCTGATCCACATGTACTCCTTACAGGTGGTTCTGTTGCGCAGACAGTCACACCAACACCAGCCTCTGTCGCAGAGATTGCCATGTCTGAAGGCGACTCGGAAGGCACTCAACTGGTAGTTGCGGCCAGACAATCTGTCAGCAGGAATTCCCCTAGAATCGCCCCACTGGATCCCCCCAACAACTGATGCTAGCCTCTCAGGCTGGGGGGGCTCACTGCGGGGGGGGGGGCATACTGCTCAGGGGACATAGTCCATGGAGAAGAGCGCTTGGCTCTTTAACAGGCTAGAAATGAGAGCAGTGCTTCTGGCATTGCAGGACTTTCACCACTTTCCAGAGGGAAAAGCAGTGTGGGTCTTTTCAATGCCACCACGGTGGCATGCATAAATCAGCAAGGGGGCACAGGCAGCACGCGGCTGGGAGTTGAGGCAGCAGTTCTGCTAGACTGGGCAGACAGCCATCCACAGGCAATATCAGCGGCACACGTTGCGGGGACGGAAAAGGTGACAGCCAATTATCTCAGTTGGGTCTGCCTGGATTCAGGGGAATGGACCTTAAACGACGCTATCTTCTCACAAATAGTTTGTCGCCGGTCATGGATCTGATGGCGACCTTCGCAATGGCCAAGGCTCCCAGGTTCTACAGCAGGAGATGGGGGAGGGCCTGGAAACCTTGGTGCAACACTGGCTCGATCAGGGGTTTCTCTATCTTTCCCCCTTGGGCGCTCATAGGGTGTGTAATTCAGCAGATCAAAGCGCACAGGGGTTTGGTTGTCCTGATTGCATCCAATTGGCCATGTCGTCTGTGGTATGCAGACCTAGTTTGCCTGAGGGCGGAGCGGCAGTGGCAGCTGCCGAGTCGTCCAGACCTGTTAACTCAGAGACCGGTTTGCATGCTCCAGATGGATAGATTCTCACTTACGGCATGCTATTGAAAGGGTTAGGTTAAGGAAGCAGGGCTATTCAGCCCTGGTGATTGCAACCTGTTAAAGGCCAGGAAACGGTCCACCTCTGTCTTATATCCGGGTGTGGTGGATCTTCGAGGAGTGGTGTTCCAACAAATGGTGTAAGCCGTTGGAGGTATCAATTCCTGAGGTGTTGGCGTTCATGCAGGCTGGGCTGGATAAAGGCCTGGCCTGGGGTTCCCTGAGGGTGCAGGTGGCAGCTCTGGCTTGTTACTGGGGCAGAATCCACAGGATACCCTTGGGGTCCCAACCAGATGTGATTTGGTTCCTCCGAGCAGTTAAACAACTTTGTCCCCCCCTACAGTCTGTGGTACCACCGTATGACCTCAACTTCGTGTTTTCCGTGTTGGCAGAGACACCTTTAGAACTGTTGGAGGCCTGTTCCTTAAAAGACTTGACAATTAAGACAATGTTTCTGGTAGCGATTTGCTCAACCAGGAGAATTTCTGAACTTCAAACCTGGTTGTGTAGAGAAACTTTTCTCTCTTCTCTAGTGAAAAGGTGGTGCTGCTCCTGTGCCCTCGTTCCTGCCAAAGGTGGTGTTGGGGTTCCATGTGAACCAACCAGTCACGGGGTGGGTGTTGGCAGATCTGAAGTTACATCTTCTAGATGTCTGGCAGGCGTGGAGGTATTTAAAGAGGATGGCACCCTTTCAACGTTCAAATCGTCTGTTTGTCCTTTTCAGTGACCCTCAGAAGGGCCAGGCAGTAGCAAAGGTCTCTATTTCCAGGTGGATTAAAGAGGCCATTGCGTTGGCATACCCGTTGAAAGGAAAATTGGTACTGCAGGGATTGCGTGCCCATTAGACCAGGGCACAGGACACTTCGTGGGCGGCGTGTAGTTTGATTCTGCCAGGAAGTCACATGGTAATCCCTTCACACCTTTGCAAAGCATTATTGCCTGCATGTGCAGGTGGCGGGGGATGCGAGATTCGGAGCAGCTGTAATCCAGGCCGTGTTCGCAGGCCCCTCCCCTTGTTAGTACTGCTGTGATACATCCCAGAGGTGCGGGACTGGACTGGAGGGACGATAAGGAAGGAGAAATTAAGCCTTACCTGCTAACTGGCTTTCCTTAAGGAACTTCAGTCCAATCCTGGAACCTTCCCTTGTCTTTTCTTGTTTGCAATGGTGATTCCGGACCTGAAGGTGGTCAGCATTGTGTACAGGTCCAGCGGGTCATCACGGCTGTGGTGTGCGAGGCCCGGGAGCCTCTGGCAGAGAGTCACAGGGTGACAGTTATCACATTGCTTTAGCAGGTGCATTAACCTTCTTCAGATGTTTATATATGGTCAGGTAAGCTTCCTTGTCCTGAAGGGATGGTGGGGTGGGAGGACCCTGTCCTTTGGAGTGGTTGTCTTGTTAGTGGACCACATGTTTGATATTTCAATGTTAACTTCTTATTTGTTGCTCCTGTGAGTCTGTTTTGTCAGTAGGGCTGGTAGGAGGTGCCAGCTGCTTAAGTATGCTGATGTCATCAAAAGATGACACGCTCAGTCTCTAAGCTGCTGGTGGGAGCTGACTACCCAGAGGCACGGGACTGGACTTGAGTTCCTCCAATTAGCAGGTAAGGCCTAATATAAGTACTTGATGATCATATTTAAGTACAACAAAATATCCGTAACTCCCCTGTCTTCCCTACTAATATCCCCAATGGAATCCAGACTTCGAAGAAATTGTTCACAAAATACATACATTATGCCAAAACACATCCATAACACCAACCAATCCACCAGCACCAGAGCCTTCTCCTATGTTGCCCCTGCATTATGGAATGTCCTCCCCAATAACCTAAGATCAGTCAGAGATCTCTTACAGTTCAGAAAAGAGCTAAAGACATATCTGTTCATTGAGAATTATGGAAGTGCCCATAATACATCCCAACCCCGGATACATAAGCACACCTAATCCCCCATTAATATTCCACTGCTTAGTACAAAGGTGAAATTAGACTTACCTGCTAATTGTAGTTCCTGGAGTGTAGCCAGGCTAGTCCCGGACCTCTGGGTTCCCTATCTCATCCAGCAGCTTTGGAGACTGAGAAAACTCCTCCTCTTTTTTATGATGTCAGCGGTATATCCATTCGGGATCTGCCTCCTGCCATCAGTAACCTATTGACAAAGCAGACTCACCGGAGACACAAGTAAGCGTGTAAACACTAAAACAAATTGACTAAACCCTCGAGATTAAAGAATAAACTATGTACAAACAGAACGGAATGCTCTGTTACCATTGCGCCTTTAAGAGACGCAGGCTTCTCTCTAAGAGCAAGGAAGAAAGCCCCCTAGAAAAAATCTAGCTACGCGTCCACAAGCGCACGTACCATTGCAATAGAGAATGAACTCTTACCTGTAAATGACGCCAATACTTAAGATGCAAACTCTTCAGGCGACGGTCACGCCACAAATACAGAGTAGGGATATGGGACTAGCCTGGCTACACTCCAGGAACTACAATTAGCAGGTAAGTCTAATTTCACCTTCCTGTTCGTGTAACCAGGCTAGTCCCGGACCTCTGGGTAAGTACCAGAGCAGTGAGCTATTCAAGCATGGGAGGGTCCCGAAGCACCCGCCTGAAGAACAGCAGTCCCGAAGGCAGTATCAACTGCCCCCTGGACGTCCAGGCGATAATGCCGTACAAAAGTGTGTAAGGAGGACCACGTGGCCGCCCTGCAAATCTCTAGTGGCGGAACCCACCGAAGCTCCGCCCATGAAGAAGCTTGCGCTCTGGTGGAATGAGCACGAAGGCCTTCCGGCACGGACTTGCCTTTTAGCATATATGCCGACGCAATAGCCTCTTTAATCCATCTGGCAATGGATGCTTTGGAGGCTGCTTCGCCCTTCCGAGGACCCGCGAAGAGAACAAAGAGCCTATCCGACTTGCGGAAACTAGCCGTCCGAGCAAGATACTTCAAGGCCCGACGAGCATCCAAACTGTGGAAATTGCCGGCACCAGGGTCCGCCAAGCACCGTGAAAATACCGGCAAAGAAATTTCCTGACTTACATGAAAGGGGGATACACTTTAGGGAGAAAGGAAGGAACAGTCCTGAGAACCACTTTCGACGAGAAAAACACCAAATAGGGCTCCCTGCAAGAAAGAGCCTGCAATTCGGAAATTCTCCTCGCCGAACAAATAGCCACGAGAAACACGACCTTCAAAGTGAGATCTTTAAGAGACGCCCGAAAAAGCGGCTCGAAGGGCTCGCCCTGCAAGGCGTCCAGGACGGAGGGAAGATGCCACTGAGGCACTACAGGACGCGACGGAGGTCGCAAGAGCGACCCTGCCCATAGGAAGCGTTTATCACCACCATGACACGCAAGCGATTGCCCCCCGACTTTACCTCTGTAGCAGGACAGGGCCGCGACCTGCACCCGCAAGGACGCAGGAGCTAAGCCTTTCTCGAAGCCATGCTGAAGAAAATCTAAGATTTGAGGGATGGAGGACCTCAACGCCACATACTGCCTGTCTGTACACCAAGCCTCAAACACATGCCAGACCCGCACATAGGCCAAGGACGTAGACCTTTTCCTGGCTTACAACAGAGTGGTTATTACGGACACCGAATAGCCTCTTTGTCGTAACCGCGCCCGCTCAAGAGCCAGGCTGTAAGCGAGAATCGATCCACGTGAGGCATGAGAAGGGGCCCCTGCGACAGAAGATCCGGCCGGTTCGGAAGTCTCCACGGTTTCGCCACCAGCAAGCGCACCAGATCCGCGTACCAGAGTCTGCGCGGCCAATCTGGAGCAATCAGGAGGACGCGACCTGAGAACAACCGGACCCGCTGCAGGACTCTGCCGATGAGGACCCACGGAGGAACGACGTACAGGAGCTGGTCCTGCGGCCAAGCCTGACTGAGAGCATCGAGACCCTCCGACATACGCTCTCGTCGTCTGCTGAAGAAGCGATCCACCTTTGCTGACGCAAACGTCGCCATGAGGTCCATGGCCAGCAAGCCCCACCTGCGGACGAGCATCTGGAAGACGTCGGGATGGAGGACCCATTCTCCCGGGTCCACCCGAAAGTGACTGAGAAAATCCGCTTGCACGTTGTCGACCCCGGCCACATGCGCTGCTGACAGGGCCAGTAAGTTCTCTTCCGCCCAAGTGCACAAGACTGCGGCTTCGTCCTCCAGCAGTACGCTGGTGGTGCCCCCCCTGTCTGTTGACGTACAAAACCGCTGTGGCATTGTCGGAAAACATGCGAACCGCCGTATTCTGAACTAACGTCTGAAACGCTAGGAGTGCTAGGAAGATCGCTCGCAATTCCAACCGGTTGATGGACCAGGTCCCTTCCTGGGGAGACCAGACCCCTTGTGCGACCCTGCCTTGACAATGAGCACCCCAGCCGCACAGGCTGGCATCGGTCATCACTGTGACGCAGGACGGAGCTTCCAACGGTTGTCCCACCACTAAGGACGCAGGACACAACCACCATCGGAGCGACTGGCGCGTCACCTCCGGGCATAGCAATCTCCAGGTCAAAGGATCTTCTTGAGGCGACCACCGTCGAAGTAAAGCCCGTTGTAAGGGCCGCATGTGCGCTCTCGCCCAGGGCACCGTCTCTATGGACGCGGCCATCGTCCCCAGCAACTGAAGATAACTCCAGGCCGACGGCGCACGGAAGCGAAGGAAACGGATCACCAGACTTCTGAGGTTCCGAGCCCGGTCGTGCGTGAGGAACACCTTTCTGATCTTTGTGTCGAAGCGGGCTCCGAGATATTCGAGATTCTGCGAGGGAGTCAAATGACTTTTCGCCAAGTTGACAACCCAGCCGAGCTCCTCGAGAAACGCCACTACACGAGCCGTGGCGGACACGCTCTCGGCACGCGACTTCGCCCGAATCAACCAGTCGTCGAGGTACGGGTGCACTAGAATACCTTCTCGCCTCAGTGCTGCCGCCACAACCACCATGACTTTCGTGAAAGTGCGTGGAGCCGTCGCCAAACCGAACGGCAGGGCGCGGAATTGAAAGTGCCCGAACGGGACAGCGAATCTGAGAAATTGATGGTGATCCGGCTGGATGGGGATGTGGAGATACGCCTCCGACAAATCTAGAGAAGTAAGAAACTCTCCCTGTTGGACTGCTACTATTACCGACCGCAGGGTCTCCATATGGAAATGCAACACTCGGAGACACCGATTCACCCCCTTGAGGTCTAAGATGGGACGGACTCCTCCGTCCTTCTTTGGAACGATGAAGTAAATGGAGTATCGACCGCCTCCGCGTTGGTCTGGAGGAACCGGTACGATGGCCCTGAGCTGCAATAACTTTTGAACGGTAACTCTCATAGACGCGATCTTGGAGGGAGACTTGGCGGGGGACCGAACAAAAAATTCTTGCAACCGGCCCCCCACCGGCACCAAGCTTGCCTGGGCCCCCCTTATCTCATTGCTGCTTTTTGGCCAGGAAGGCAGAGGACGAGGAAGGGCCAAAACCTCTTCCCGCCCCTCGAAACCCCCGGAAACCTTGACTCTTGCTAGCGTAACGGCCCCTTTGACTGGGAATGAATCGCTGCGACCTAAACCGACGAAAATCTCGCAGCTGACCTCTACCCCCCTGATAAGGGCGGGTTGGCTTGGCTTTATCCTCGGGCAGCTTACCTCCTTTGGACTCGCCCAGATCTTTGACCAATTTCTCCAAGTCCTCTCCAAACAAAAGCCGCCCTTTAAAGGGTAGTTTGCTTAAACGAGCCTTGGAACAAGTGTCCGCAGCCCAGTTACGAAGCCATAAATAACGTCTGGCCGCTATAGCGGATGCCATGCTGTTGGCCAGGCTACGCATCAGATCATACTGCACGTCGGCCAAAGAGGCTGCTCCGGATTCTAACTTGGCCAGTTCCCAAGGCCCTTCTGCTTCCTGGCCACCCTGCACCCGCTGAGACCAGCGGAGACAGGCCCTAGCCACCCAGGCTCCACACATGGCTGCCTGGAGTGACAAGGCATTGACATCAAAAACCTGCCGCAAGAGAACATCCAACTTTCGATCCTGCGGGTCCTTGAGAGCTGCACTACCCTCCACGGGGATGGTAGTTTTCTTAGTGACCGCCGAGATGGTGGCATCAACCTTGGGGGACTTAAAGACCTCTTTATCCTCATCCAACAAGGGATACAGGCGGCCCATGACTCTCGATCCCTTCAGCGGAGCTTCTGGCACGTTCCACTCCTCCTGAATCATCTCTCGGAAGACCCGGTGTACCGGAAACGCCCGCTGAGTCTTACGGAACACCTGCAGCAAAGGATCTTCTAGGGTGTCATCGTCGGTCGCACCGGGAACAGGCATATTGAGAACCTTGAGGGATTCTACTATTAAAGCCGGAAGCTCCTCCTTTCGGAACACGCGAACCACTCTGGCCTGATCCTCCTTTTCAGATAGTTCGCCTTCCTCCAGCTCCTCTTCTGCTTCTAAGTCACGGACGTCCTCCTCTGACAAGTGTCCCTCAGATGTTACAGAACAATCTGCCGATAAGGCCTCAGTCCGCGGTCTCTTGGTTCGGACGGCGGGCTCCTCGGCTAGGGTAGCCACTGCGGATCTCTTCAGTCCCGCCAACAGCTCCTGCCGCTGCACCTGCTGTGAGCCAGCAAGTAAGGCGTTTTGTAGAAACATCACAAAATCGTTGGAAAATATAGTTGTCCAGTCCTTGGGCAGAGGAGCGGCAGGCCTAACAATATCCGGGGCAGAAAAGGGCCCTGCCACCGGCTCTTCCCGGACTGCCTCCACCACTGGTGCGGAAGAACTGCCGGACTCAGGCAGCTGGGCCTCCTCCTTATCTGATTTGGAGGGGTCCATGCCAGAGGAATCCCTTACACAGGCTTTACAGACGCCTGAAGAGCTTTTCCTCAAGCCACAAACCAGGCAAAGTGGCTTAGAGGACATGGCAGCCCGGAGTTGTAGAGAAACAGCCTAATTTCTCCTGAGGAAAGAGTTTCCCAAAATCACCGCGGGCTGTGCGGGAGCTCCCGATGCCGTTTTTTTTTTTATGAGCCCTCACCCGAGCAGAATAAAAACCCACAAAAAGGCCCCTCCGAAGTAACAAAAAATAAAGAAGAAGGAGCCCTGAGGAGACTCGGGCAGATGTAGTGGGAGCAGCTATAAGAGCCACGGGCACCACGCGGCTAGGCCCGACACGCTGATTTGCGTGCCAAAAACACTCACTGCCAGAAACGGCCAAATACAGGCCTTCTTACCTCGGAGCACTGCGGGTCAAGGGAGCCTCAGCAAAAAGAACACAAACAGGGGATAAAGTGAAGCGCTGAGCAGCAGCCACGGAGAAAGACTGACCCCACTAGCAGCCTGCTCCGGAGAACGCAGGAAGGATCACCCCGAGCCTGCCAGCGCACTTACAGGCAGACTTCTGTGTGGCGCTGACTAGGCTGGCCTGAGAATCGCTCCCACCGGCAGTCTGCGGCAAAATCCCCAGAGACCCCTAAAATCAGAGAGATCTGCTTCAGCGATGCTGAGAAAGATGTAAGCTGGGGAAAAGAAGGGGGGGGGGAGGGGAGAGTGCAGGGTAGAAGGAAAGCGAGACGCCTGCAAGATATCTCTTAAAGAAACAGCTCTTTCAAGCAAGGTCTGCTCTCCCCAGTGAGAAAAATTAGGTAAAACACTGTGAAATCTATCCCAAAATTAACTTAATTGTCTCTCCAGTGAGCCCGGGACTCCGGGCTCCTATCTTTCAAGCTGCTTGGAAACTGAGGTAACTGATGGCAGGAGGCAGATCCCGAATGGATATACCGGTGACATCATAAAAAAGAGGAGGAGGAGTTTTCTCAGTCTCCAAAGCTGCTGGATGAGATAGGGAACCCAGAGGTCCGGGACTAGCCTGGTTACACGAACAGGAACTGTACATAATTAAGCTAACACTGTACATAGTTGTCTGTATGATAGTTCCATGTGTTAACTGTACTTAAGTTATTCTGTTCAATGTAAAACATTTTCAGTTGTTCAATGTAAACCGCCCCTGATCTCTGGAAGGGGCGGTCTATAAAAACGTGTTAAATAAATAATTTCACCTTGTGCTGCTTCTGCTTTACCTGTTCTATGGTGGGACAGAGGGTATGTGGGGGTGTGAAAGAGGCTTACATTGCTGCCACCTGTGCTGTACCTGTCTTCAGTGTGTGGTAAGGTGAATCCCCACACTAGCCCAGGCTACTAGGGTTGTGTCCCATCTGCTAGAGACTGGCTTGATGGGAGGAGCGCTGGCTTATGTAGTGACGTCACCAAAAGCTAGAATGCCCAGTCTCCATCTGCTGGAATAGGGACACAACCCATGAGTTTGGATCGAACTGTAGGGACATTATGGAATGTCTCAATATTTGTTAAAAAAAAAAACAAAGAAAAAAACCCCTTCCCACACCCTGCAGCTCAGCACTGAGAAATTTGCTTATCAGTACCCGGATCATATGGGAGATTTTCATGGTTTCAAAGGTTTTCAGCGATGTCACCACACCTTCTTCATCTCTGAAGCCGGCCACAATGCGGGGCACTCCAGGCAGGAATGACTGTGCCCACCACTTGATCAGCTTGTATCTGGTTTGGCCAAGAGAAGAGAAAGAGTGAACTTAACAGTATGCCTGTTGGTTGGCATGCAAGTGGTACACCAACCCACTGTTACCCTCCAGTCTCAGCTCCTCCAAAGCTTCCCTGTTGTAAGGAGACATAATGTAGGAGAAAGCTGTGCGAGTTCCTATCTTTAAAGGTGGTAAAGGTTTCACATTTTCTGAATTGGTTCCTGCTCAGCCTCTATCAACTGTCAGTATCCCACTGCCGATACAAAGTCTACGTCTCCTCTGTCGCATTAATATCTGCTCACTGCAAGTACACTGTCAGGATTCCAGGCATAAGCATGGGCTATTAATGTGATGGTCAACAGTGTGTACCTGTTAAAGCTACGCTGTTGGTTGGCACTATGCATTTCCTTTGATGTCTTCAGTTCTACATAACAGTCTGGTGCTTTCTGACTGTGGTACTTGGGGTCTGTGCAGTCCACCTCTCCAGCAAAGAGCAGCGAGTGGCCATTCAACTTTGTCTGCACCACCGTACAAAATGCCTCATTGGTGTTCACCACCCCACCTGTATCTGGAATGCCTCCAGGTGTGGCTTTGAGAAAACAAAAAAAAAGACAAAATGAACATAAGAAATGCCATATTGGGTCAGACCAAGGTCCATCAAGCCCAGTATCTGGTTTCCAACAGTGGCCAATCCAGGTCACGAGTACCTGACAGTTTCCCAAAAAGTCACACAGGTTCCACAATGCTTGCATTGGAGCAAGAAGTGGATATCCCGGGTCCTCTTTAATAATGGTTTATGGACCTTTCCTCCAGGAACTTGTCCAAACCTTTTTTAAAGCCAGCTACACTAACAGGTTTTACTACATCCTCCGGTAACGAATTCCAGAGTTTGATTACACATTGAGTGAAAAAATATTTTCTCTTATTAGTCGTAAACGGGTTACACTGCAGGTTCATTGCATGTCCTAGTCTTACTACGAAAACAATTCCAACAGAGCAACTGATGCCAGGGTTGGGATTAGAATCTAGATCTACATTTAAGAACATAAGAATTGCAGCTTTGTTCTCACCGTGACAGGCGATAGCAGCGGTGGGACAGAAACCACTCACCTGCACACAGGTACTGCTCAAACTTGTAACCCATGTACATGAGCTCTTCCTGAGCTGCCGTCCGCTCCTCTCGCTGCCTTCTGGCTTCCTCCGTTTCTATCTCGCTGATGTAGTAGGTGCCATGGAAAAGGGTCACAGCCAGCAGCCACCCCTCCTGTTTCTCATAGGGCGTGGTGAGCACTTTGGTAAGGTGACCCCGCCAGGTCACAAAATCCTTATTCAGCCAGCTACTGAGAAAGAAAAACAGGAGGGACAGTGGATATATTACGTTACAGAACAGCTACCGGCTGAGCCAGCTTCTGAAGGGAGATATTAAGCCCATGTCTGGTTTTTGTAATTACGTCCCCACACATCATGCTGCATTGTGGTATTTGTAGTCTCTGTTCCTTCTATATCATAACAGTACATGTCAGAAGAGGGCAGGGGGAAGAGCAGATAATAAGTGAAATTCAAGTTATCCCTGCTTTGTATTATAAATAAACTGCACGTCTTCATTACCAAGGTGTGTTAGCCTTTGTTGAAGTAAGACAGCACCGCCTCCACTGTATGCAAATCTCTCTCGTTCATATTCATGGTGCTTAGCTTGAAAACCTGACTGGCCACACATGTCTCGAGGACTGGGTTGAGAACTCATGGTCTACAAATACTGTATCTATAATTAGGATTATTTTCCCTCTATGCATCACTTTATTTATTGAATTTTTCCACTGCTAATTTGACAAAACATTCAAGGTAGCTAACACGATCTAACCATGCTTAAAAAGCATAAAACTATGCAACAGTCATACACACCGACCCACTAACATCAAAATCCTAACCCATGTGTGCATGAGCATTCAGATGGATCAGGTCAGCATTTCACGGCTGCTTTGGCCAATCAGGTGCTATTAGAAGTACCAGCCCCCGATGCACCTCAATTGTTTGCATGACCTGACCTATGAGCGTCCACGGAGGAAAGATAGAGCAGACTCTCCGCTGGCCACCGTTTTACTAGCGCATCAAGCTTCTCCGATATGTGCTCCCTTCTCCTGCTGTAAAAACGCTCTGCGTTGGCAGACTTCAAGGTCACCATCAGATCCATGATCGGTTGACCCCAGCGACACACAAGCTGAGCAAAGACTGCCTCAATGAGGGTCCACTCCCCTGGATCCAACCGGACCCAACTGAGGTAGTCTGCTGCCACATAAACCACAGACAGTGCCTGTACATTGGCCTCCGTCCATTCCAACAATGGGCCTACTTCCTCTTCCAGCTGTATGCCTCTTGTGCCCCTTTGTTGATTGATGAAAGTTACTGCAGTGGCATTGTCCGCTTTGCAGGAAGGGCCAGCACTGCTGCAACACTAAGAATATAGATCCAACTGATTGATAGGCCAGTGGCGATAACAGCCCCTTAGCTATCTGGGCCTCGCAATGCCCCCCCCCCCATCTTGACAGACTCACATATGTCATCAAAGGGATTCACTCCGGAGTCTCTATTGGCATCCCCGCCAAAAGCTTGTCCAGCTATAGCCACCAGTTCAGTGCCACTTGAACTGACTGCGGGCATGTCAACGGGTGAGTGAGCTGGTGGTGCTGTGCTGAGCACTTCCACAACAGCACCCTCTACAGCTGTCTCATATGGGTTAGAGTCCATGGCACCATCTCGATCAACGCAGCCATCGATCCCAGCACCTGTGCTAGCAGAGATCATCCTGCCCCATAAGAACATAAGATATGCCATACTGGGTCAGACCAAGGTCCATCAAGCCCAGTATTCTGTTTCCAACAGTGGCCAATCTAGGTCATATGTACCTAGCAGTTTCCCCAAGAGACACAAGTTCCACAATGCTTGTACTGGATCAAGCATTGATATCTTCGGTCACTTAATAATGGTTTATGGACCTTTCCTCCAGGAACTTGTCCAAACCTTTTTTAAACCCAGCTACACTAACAGCCTTTACTACATCCTCCGGTAACAAATTCCAGAGTTTGATTACACGTTGAGTGAAAAAATATTTTCTTTTATTAGTCTTAAATAGTTTACCTTGTAGCTTCATTGCATGTCCCCTAGTCTTTCTATATTCTGATAAGGTAAACAATCGATCTACGTTTACCCGTTCCACTCCGTTCATTAATTTATAGACTTCTATCATATCTCCCCTCCGCCGTCTCTTTTCCAGGTTAAAGAGCCCTAACCTTTTTAGCCTCTCTTCATAGGAGTATCCTTCCATCCCCTTTACCATTTTGGTGGCTCTTCTCTGTACCTTTTCTAAAATCGCTATATCCTTTTTAAGATACGGCGACCAGAATTGCACACAATATTCAAGGTGCGGTCTCACCATGGAACGATATAGAGGCATTATAATATCTTTTGTTTTATTTTCCATTCCTTTCCTTATCATACCTAGCATTCTATTTGCTCTCTTGGCCGCCGCTGCACACTGGGCCGAGGGTTTTAACATGGTATCCACAATGACGCCTAAATCTTTTTCCTGGGTGGTGGTTCCTAATGTGGAACCTTGCATCGTGTAACCATAGTTTGGGTTGTTCTTCCCTAGGTGCATAACCTTGCACTTGTCCACATTAAATTTCATCTGCCATTTTGATGCCCAATCTTCCAATTTATCAAGATCCTCTTGCAATTTTTCACAATCCTCTTGGGTTTTAACAACTTTAAATAGTTTTGTGTCATCTGCAAATTTGATAACCTCACTTGTTGTTCCACTTTCCAGGTCATTTATGAATATGTCAAAAAGCAGCGGACTCAGCACAGATCCCTGGGGTACACCACTATTCACCTTTCTCCATTGGGAAAATTGGCCATTTAGCCCTACCCTCTGCTTTCTATCTTTTAACCAGTTCCTGATCCACAATAGTACACTGCCTCCTATCCCATGACTCTTTAGTTTTGCCAAAAGTCTCTGATGAGGGACCTTGTCAAAGGCTTTCTGAAAGTCCAGATACACAATATCAACTGACTCACCTTTGTCCACCTGTTTATTCACTCCTTCAAAAAAACATAACAGATTAGTAAGACAAGTTCTTCCTTGTCTAAAGCCATGTTGGCTGTCTCCCATTAGGTTGTGACTATCTACATGCTGAGCAATTTTATTCTTTATGATGGTTTCTACCATTTTTCCCGGTACGGACGTCAGGCTCACCGGTCTGTAGTTTCCCGGATCACCCCTGGAACCCTTTTTAAAAATTGGTGTTACATTGGCGATCCTCCAATCTTCAGGTATTAGAGATGATTTTAATGATAGTTCACAGATTACTGATAGCAGGTCTGTAATCTCATATTTCAGTTCTTTCAACACCCTTGGATGTATACCATCCGGCCCAGGTGATTTGCTACTCTTCAGTTTATCTAATAGTTGTAAGACATCTTCCCAATGTATCGATATTTCCTTCAATTCTTCCGCACTTTTAAATACCACTTCAGTCATGACATGACAGTGATACTCTCCCCTCGTCCATCTGGAACTGAGCTCCCAGGTATACTAAGTCCTGAGATGGCTGGAGACAACTACTGGCAAAATTTACAACCCGGACTAGGCTCTACAGGTAGGCTATAACTCGTGCCGTTGCACGTGCGCTTTCTTCCTTGGACTTTACCCAGATGAGCCAATCATCACCTGGGTGAACGTGCAGGGGGCAGTTGCCAACCCAAAAGGCAAAGCCCAAAACTGAAAATGACCCATGGGCACTGAAGATCTTAACAACTGCTGATGCTCAGGCCGAATGGGAATGTGCGAGTATGCCTCTGTGAGATCAAGCGAAGTCAAGAACTCATCTGCCCTGACTGCCACTATGACCAAGCAGATTGTTTCCATGTGGAAGTGGGGCACTCTTAAGCAATGATTTACATGCTTGAAATGCAGTATGGGGCGGA
Organism: Ichthyophis bannanicus; assembly: GCA_033557465.1. Lineage (NCBI taxonomy): Eukaryota > Metazoa > Chordata > Amphibia > Gymnophiona > Ichthyophiidae > Ichthyophis > Ichthyophis bannanicus. Next base: position 77,702,110 of record CM066051.1, on the reverse strand, counting down.
ACGAACCTTCCTTCTTGGGGACCACGAAGTATGTGGAGTACTGACCACAACCGCACTGGTCTCAAGGCACCTCCTGCCTGCAACTCTAGAAGGTGCCGTAGAGTGTCCTGTATGGCCTTGAGCTTCTGCAGGGCCCTGCATGGGGAAACAAAGACATCCATGAGAGGATGGGCAAACTCCTCCATGAGACATCCATGACAAAGACATCCATGAGAGGATGGGCAAACTCCAATGCGTGCCCTTCTCTGATGACTTCCAGCACCCAATGGTTGGAAGTGATCTTGGCCAGGCATTGTAAAAGTCCTGCAGCCAACCTCCCATGGGAACCAACCCCTTCTGGACTTGCCTGGTATTATTGCATTTCCTTGGACAATAAAGGAGTGGAGGAGTACAAGCCCCTGCTTCTCCCTCAAAAAGCTTGCCCCCCATAAAGGGAAATGTCCTCTCTGATAGGGCGCAAACCAAACAGCATGAAAATGCAGAAAATCTCGCAGATGACCCCTCACCGGGCTCACATGGAACGAACTGACTTCTGCTTGTCCTCCAGGAGCCTGCCTCCTTTGGACTCCTCAAGATCCTTCACCAACTTATTGAGATCTTCTCCAAACAGCTTCCCCCGAAAAGAAAATTTGCCGAGCTGGGATTTGGAGGAGACGTCCATTGCCGGATTATGCAACCACAAGTAGCCGCGAGCAGTCACTGCCGAGGCCACGTCTTCAGACAATCCTCTAATCAGATCATAAAAGGTGTCCGCCAAGTAGACCGCCCCAGACTCAATTTAGCCACCTCTGGCGGAAGTGACTGCAAGTCTGCTGTACCCTCCAGCACAATCTGCGCCCAACGCAAACAGGTTTGGGCCACCAAAGCCCCGAACACAGAGGCCTGCAACGTTAATTCATTAATCTCAAACACCTGCTTGAGGGTCTACAACTTCCGATCCTGTATATCCTTAATCACTGACCTGCCCTCCACCGGGATAGTGGTCTTTTTTGTGACTGCTGCCACTGTGGCATCCACCTTGAGTGAGCGGAAAAGTTCCTTATCCCGATAGAGCCAGGCCATAGCTTTGAATATCCTTAAGGGTCACCTCTGGGACATTCCATTCATCCTGAATCATCTATATGACCACCCAATGAAGTGGAAAAACAGTCTTTATCTTTCTGACCTCTTGAAACAGGTCCTCTAGTGGCTCTTCATCTACTGGGGCGTCAGCCGCCATATTAAGGGCTTTAGCAGAATGCGTGATCAATGCTGCTAACTCCTCTCTACGGAAAACACTAATAATGCGAGACACTTTCCCTTGTGAGATCTCGCATTCCTCAAGGTCCAAAGCCTCTGCTTCCATGTCTGCCTCCACCCCTGGGTCTTTTGGCCTCATACGAATGAGCTGAACCCAGGTCTTTCCAAGGGTCAGTTTCCATATGCTTCCTACTAGAACCAGGCTCCCCTTCTGCCCTCGTCCTCATGAGTATCTCGGATAAGTCTTGCTTCCTAGTTCGCCCCTGGGAGTCAACAGGCTCCTCTTCACCCTGCTGCTTCATGCAGAAGGCCTTGTGCATGAGCAGGACAAACTTGGGTGAAAACCCCCCTGGGAGTGAATCTGCAGATGAATCCTTAGATGTGGATGGTCTAGGAGACTTAGGCCCCCTGCCTCTAGGCTCCAGTACTGGTGGAGCAGGACTAATCCCGCCCCCCTGCATATCGGCGGCTAACCCGCCAGGGGTGGGAGAAGACAGTTCCTCTAGTGGGGAAGGTTCTTCTGCTTCGAGGAGTTCAGTCCATCCTCCCTTCCAAAAAACCTTCCTCAGCTGACCTGGCCTCTACCTGACAACCGCAGCAGAAGCCCACAGCAGAGATTGATCCCTGACGAGAGCCACACATTAGGCAAGTGGGCCTAGAGAGCATAATCTTGCCCAAGAAATAAAGCTGCGTTTTCCCAAAACCAACCCACAGGCCAGAATGCTCCTTGGCCTAGGTCCAGCTCTCCTATGCTGAAAAGAATAGCAGTTCTCTGGAGCAGCAATGAAAATGCTTTACCTATCCAAGTGCTCCAGCTTCTTCAAGATGGGCTCTTTCAAGGCTGCAGAGATGGCAGAAAAAACATTAAACTGCGAGAGCAGGCACTCTCAGCATCCAGCCCACCCCCCCCCCCCATGTGACAGAGGGCCCTGAACAATGGTGGCATTTCCCGCACAAACCCTTGCAGTCCCAGATGCCAGCTGCAATCCTCTAAAGAACCGTCTGCCCTAATTTGCATCCTTCCTCACGCCATGTCAAGCAGGAAAACCCCTCTGTTGCAGCAATGGCCGGCTGTGATGTTTTCCCGACAGACGCTCAGCTGACAGTACAGCTTTGGCGGTGCCAGCTTCCCAGAGCGCACACACACTTTCACTGATGGGCATTCTCTTGTCAATGGCTCCTTATCCCCAACCAGATGCGGAAGCCGCTGAGTCCTTTCCCCTTACCGGGCCCCCATTGCCTCCCGAAGGAGTTCTTGCTGCCTGTCAGTTCTGCGCTACGGTTCTAGTCTTAATCCCTTTTTTTTTAAAATCAAAACAGACCGGCGAAAACTCCTCCAAACTACTATAAGGACCAGCCCTGTACCCAAGCACACTTGCCCAAGTCCTTAGTTGTCCTTTCAGCGAGTTCCTGTCTGTGGGATCACCTACCTCCAGCTGCATGGAGACTGAAATACCAGGGGCTGGTAGGAGGTGCCAGGTGCCTTTCTATAGCGAGGTCAGAGAATCTGACATTCTCAGTCTCCAAGCTGCTGGTGAGAGGTGATTACCCATAGGTTGGGACTGAACTGGAGGAATGATAATGAATCCCTATTTTAACCAGTTACCAATCCATACGACATTGCCTCCTAACCCATGACTTTTCAGTTTCCCGAGGAGTCTTATGAGGGCATTCTGAAAATTCAGATACTCTATTTTGACCAGTTCACCCTTATCCACAAGTTTATTAACAACTTCAAAAAAATCTAGTAGATTGATAAGAGAAGACTTCCCTTTGCTAAATCTGACTAATCACCATGTAAGTATGTCTATTCATATAGCCTGTAGTTTTGTTTTTCAAAACAGCTCCTACCATTTTTTCTGGCCCTTAGGAGCTTGTTTCAGGCATTACACTTAAAGAAATAGACCTACAGAGGAGGATCCACCAGCGTAAGTCCTTGAGTTCCACTGTGGAAATGTGCTGAGAACAGCCAGCGAGAGAGTCCCCAGGTCCCGCTGGTAAGAAGAGAGGAGGCGCAGCACCGAGTCCCGCAAGCAGGGAGAGAGCTGCAGCATGGCAAAGAAAGGGGTGGGCTTTGAAGGTGCAGCCTGTGGGAATAAAGAGGAAAAAATGGAGCAAAGCATAAAGGAAAGGTAAACTTAGGAGGAAAGAAAGGGGCGAGGTTCGAAGGAAAGGGGGGTGTAGCATAAGGGAAAGGTCAGGGTTAAAAGAGGGTGAGTGTATTAAAGAAGAAGGGGAGGAAGGAAGAGAGAGTGCAAGGTTGAGTGGCAGGGAAAGGAGGGGAGGGAGCGATGACAAGTGCAAGAGAAAGAGTGTAGTAAAGGGTAGGAAGGGGGAAATAGTGCAAGAGGGTGCGAAGGGGAAAAGAGTGGCTGCATACACACAGAGGCCCCATGACACAAAGATGCATGTGTGTATGCACACGCAGACACCTCAACACAAACACACATGCATGCATAGAGCCCCTGGCATACCCGGAACACATTGCCAACACATACACACACACATCCTGCCCGCATGACACACATACATATACACACACACACACACACCCCTCTGGCATGCCATCCTCACATCTCCACACAAACAGCTAAACCTTTCCTGTGGAAATAAATATATACACTACACTACTGATTCATATGCATCTCACATACAACAGTCTCTGTGCACTCCATGCCCAACTCACATTTCCTCTGCTACCCTAACACAAAAATTTACCATGGCTGTTTCAACAAAGTCTCCTACACAGCCATGCTCAAGTCCATGAATGGAGGAAAGGGGAAAAGCCGCATTGTGTCACACTCTAAGTGTGCACCTTTCAATATGTTTAAAATTGGTGTTATGCAGGCCCTTCCCCCAATCCTTGTGTAGTGTAACTGACTTTAAAGATAGGTTACAGATTACTAGTAATAGGTTCTGGGCGAGTACCATCTGGTCCTGGTGATTTGTTACACTTCAGTTTGGCAATTTGCTCTATTACATCCTCCAGTTTCACAGCGATTTGCTCCATAAGATGGTTCACCGACAAGATTGTCCAAATATAGCTGCCTGGGACAAGAGAATGGGTGTGAGGATAAGATATTCCACTCTCTTTTGCCATCTAACCTCAAAGATGTGGTCTTGCTGCTTGCAGCCCCAGCTCTTAGAAGTCTCTGGTTCTGCAGGACCCACTGTAGCAGGTGATCCAGCCGCTCCTTGGTGCCATCGTCCCGTTTCACAAAGCGGTCCCTGTAGCCATCACGGAGATCGAAGCGTGGGCTCTCCCCAGCTGGTGGTGGTGAATAATAACGCAGCTGGCGTGAATCATTGAAGAAGCTCCGAGTAGCATCCAAGGAGAAGTGTCCAACCTCCAATGGCTGTTTGTAGAAAGGGAAGGCAGCATCGTAGAGGTTCTCCTGAATATGTAATGTGGCGGGGGGTGGTGCAGTGTGCTGACGCTTACCCGACTCTTCTTGCTCAGAGTCTCCCTTGCGCTTCAAGCCCAGTTGTCTCTCGGTTTTCAGCGTGTCTTCCATCATGTCTTCCTGTGAAGACATTAAAAGAGATGGGGGTTAAGAGGAGCAGGAGACAACGTGTCATTCACAGTTCCCAGCCATCAGATTGGCTAGAATGGGGATGAAATATGTCCATCTTGGCATTTTCACCTCTTGGGAGAGGACGTGTGCTTGATTATAATCTCTCCCTTGCTCACTCTGCATGGGGCCATTACTGGCAGTTAACACTACATATGTGGACTTTCATTGGTATACCCTGCCCTCCTTTCTCTCCATCCCCTTCACCCAGTTGCAACCAATTTTTAAACAACTGCAATATAAATGCACAGAATCCATGACCCATCTATTTTTGTGCTCTGGTTGACAGGTATCTGCAATTATTGGAACAAATGTGCCAAACTGAGCACCCTAGGGATGGACCCTAAAGTTACTGCTTGGGTTAGAAATTGGTTAGGTGGGAGGCGACAAAGAGTACAGGTAAATGGAGCTCACTCTGAGGAGAAGGATGTTACCAGTGGTGTGCCCCAGGGATCTGTCCCTGGTCCGATTCTTTTTAACATCTTTGTTAGTGATATAGCGGAAGGGCTGTCGGGTAAGGTTTGCCTCTTTGTGGATGATACCAAAATCTGCAATAGAGTAGACACCCAGGAAGGTGTAGATAACATGAGGAGGGATCTAGCTAAGCTTGAAGAATGGTCTAGAATTTGGCAGCTGGGATTTAATGTTAAAAAATGTAAGGTCATGCATTTGGGCCGCAAAATAGTATAGGGGGTGAAGTACTTTTGTCCACTAAAGAAGAGCGGGACCTAGGCGTGGTTGTGTCTGATGATCTTAAAGTGGCTAAACAGGTAGAAAAGGCGACGGCAAAAGTTAGAAGGATGCTTGGATGCATCCGGAGAGGAATGGTTAGCAGAAAAAAGGAGGTGATAATGCCTCTGTATAAGTCTTTGGTGCGACCTCATTTGGAGTATAGTGTGCAATTCTGGAGACCGCACCTTCAAAGGGATATAAACAGGATGGAGTCAGTACAGAGGGTGGCTACTAAAATGGTTAGTAGTCTTCATTATAAAGCATATGAGGAGAGACTTAAGAATCTTAATATGTACTCCTTAGAGGAAAGGCAGGATAGAGATGATATGATTGAGATGTTTAAATACCTCCGTGGCATAAATGTTCAGGGAGAGAGCCTCTTTCAATCGAAACAAGTTCTGCTACGAGGGACATGGGATGAGGGTGAAGGGGGACAGATTCAGGAGTGATATGCGGAAATATTTCTTTACGGAAAGAGTAGTGGATCCGTGGAATAGTCTCCCAGTGGAGGTGGTAGAGATGAGGACAGTATCTGAATTCAAAAAAGCATGGGATAAACACAGAGGATCTCTAAAGGAAAAAAGGGGACTGTTGTAGTTGTTGATATGTAATTAAACCAAAGTGATTATCTGTGATTGTTTTAGAATAACATAGCGGTGGAGATGATTTCTCTGTCCAAACGCTACGGCCATGATACTCCCCTTCTTAAGGAGCAACACTAGTTTCCGAATGGAACATACTTTGTCTAAGGTATATTCCTAAATAAATGCATTTCATGCTGTCTTTCTACATTTTAATAATATGCCCTGCTCCTGGTTCTTAAAAGGATTTTGCTAAATTGTCCCCATCATTTGTGGAACATTCGAACATAAGCAAAGCCATGCTGAGTGAGACCAAGGTGCATTGAGCCCTGCCATCCTGTCTCTGACAGTAGCCAGTCTGGACAACAAGTACCCAGCGGAACCCAATAAGAAGATCTATTTCTCATTGCTCTTTTCCAAAGGATTAGCAATGGGTCTCCCAAGTCTACTTAGCTAGGAGGTTTTATGGACTTTTCCTCCAGGAACTTGTCTAAACCTCTTTTGAATCTTCTTGTTATGTTAGTTGTCTTGACCACTGAAGTGGAAGAGGAACCTAATGGTTAAAGCAGTGGGCTGAGGAGGACGAAAGCCAGGCCTCAAATCCTGCTTTATTTATTCATTTTCTTATTTATCTATACCGCTTTATTGAGGAGTCAAAGCAGTTTCCAAATAACAATATACACATTTTGTGTCTTACACAGAACAGTGAACCCAAGTTTGTTACATATATACACATCTGAACTAACTTAACTGTTGTAAAAGCATATTAACTATTATATGTCACTAGCTTTATATAGAGTTAACAGTGGTGTGGATTAATTGATTAGTTTCTCTCACTGACCTGCCTTAAGGCAAGTGACTTCACTTTTCACTATGTCAGGTACAAATTTATAGCTTCATTTACTAACCTGCGGTAACTATATATCTATATGCCTTTTTTTTTAAGTGTACAAGTCATTTAAGTTTTGTTGAGAGCAGAAACACAAACCCTATTATTCTCAGTGGAGCCTATTTACTAATTTATAGATCCCCCTCATCGCCACCTGAGGTCATCTCTACCTTCATTGACTTAGCCTGCAACCCAGCTAACCCTCGCAACCCCAACTGGCTGCTCGGAGACTTCAACTTACCCTCCCTGCAGTCCACCCAAGCAGAAGCCTTCCTAGAAGTTATGCAAACACTTGGGTTTGAGCAAATAGTGAACACCTCCACCCATCTTAAAGGAAACCCTCTGGACCTAATTTTCGCTCCCCACTCTGCTGCCAGCCAGAAGGCCAACCTAAACATGGATATCACCCCCATCCCTTGGTCGGACCACAAGCTAATCACGTTCCAGATACCCGCTCATCTTAATCATTTCCCCTCCAATGACTCCAGTACAGAATCCAGAATTACTTCTCACTTCAGACCACTTGATAAAGAAGAGTTCATTAAACACGCCTTACCTAAGCTCAAACTAATGTCTCCTGACCTTGATGAAGCAATCACCAACTGGAACGTCACACTGAAAACATTTGCTCAACTACCAGCCATAGACAAATCATTAGCCCCCAAGAGCTCTACAAGAAGAAGACCTTCAGCCCTGTGGTTTACAGCAGATCTTCAGACATCTCTCCTCTCCCTTAGGAAACACATTATCCACAATGACGCCTAAATCTTTTTCCTGGGTGGTGGTTCCCAATGTGGAACCTTGCATCGTGTAACCATAGTTTGGGTTGTTCTTTCCTAGGTGCATAACTTTGCACTTGTCCACATTCAATTTCATCTGCCATTTGGATGGCCAATCTTCCAATTTATCAAGATCCTCTTGGGTTTTAACAACTTTAAGTAGTTTTGTGTCATCTGCAAATTTGATAACCTCACTTGTTATTCCCTTTTCCAGGTCATTTGTGAATATGTCAAAAAGCAGCGGACTCAGCACAAATCCCTGGGGTACTCCACTATTTACCTTTTTTCATTGGGAAAATTGGCCATTTAGCCCTACCCTCTGCTTTCTATCTTTTAACCAGTTCCTGATTCACAATAGTACACTGCCTCCTATCCCATGACTTTTTAGTTTTGCCAAAAGTCTCTGATGAGGGACCTTGTGAAAGGCTTTCTGAAAGTCCAGATAGACAAAGGCGAGTCGGTTGATATAGTGTATCTGTTTATTCACCCCTTCAAAAAAAAAAACCAGATTAGTAAGACAAGATCTTCCTTGTCTAAAGCCATGTTGGCTGTCTCCCATTACGCATGACTATCTACATGCTGAGTAATTTTGTTCTTTATGATGGTTTCTACCATTTTTCCCGGTACTGACGTCAGGCTCACCGGTCTGTAGTTTCCCGGATCACCCCTGGAACCCTTTTTAAAAATTGGTGATCCTCCAATCTTCAGGTATTAGATGATTTTAATGATAGCTCACAGATTACTAATAGCAGGTCTGCAATCTTATATTTCAGTTCTTTCAACACCCTTGGATGTATACCATCCGGTCCTGGTGATTTGCTACTCTTCGGTTTATCAAATAGTTGTAATACATCTTCATGGTGTAGCGATATTTCTTTCAATTCTTCTGAAGTATCACTTGGTTTGCAGCTTGTCGTGCTGTGAGGGCTTGCGTGCATCAGTGATGCTGAGAGCTAAACTATCGGTAGTTTAACTACTGGCAGGGTCTCCCAAGATGGTCAGGTCTCAGCTGAGGTGCCAGACCAAGACAAACCACCCATCTGGGCAGCAGCAGAATGGGACAGTGTTGACAGCGGAGGATCACATTTTTGTGACAACGGCAACAACACCAAACTTAAACTGCGCGGAAGAAAGGCCCGGCAATCCACTTCTGTATCTTGCCATGAAAACCCAATGGATAGTTACAACAAAACAAATTGTGCTATGGTGCTGGAAGATGAGACCCCCAGGTCAGAAGGCACTCAACTAGCTACTGGGGAAGAGCTGAAGACTTTTCAGAGTAAAGCCAGCATTTATGATGTGGTTGGATCAAAGCCCTCGGGAAGTCTGACTGCTGATGTAGCTGCGCATGAAATGAGAGTCAGAAGCTGTAAAGATGTCTTACACATTGGAACATGGAACGTACGAAGCATGAACCAAGGGAAGTTGGAGGTGGTCAAGAATGAAATGGAACGTGTACAACTTGATCTGTTGGGTGTCAGCGAACTGAAATGGACTGGCATGGGGCACTTTGCAACAGATGATCACATGGTCTACTATGCTGGAAATGAAAGACAAAGAAGAAATGGTGTTGCATTTATAATAAAGAAGAAACTTGCAAGAACTGTAATGAAATACAATGCAGTCAGCGAACGCTTAATCTCTATTTGTCTACGAGGATTGCCTATCAACACAACTATAATTCAAGTATATGCCCCAACAACAGCTGCAGAAGAGAATGAAATTGAAGAGTTCTATGAACAAGTACAAGCTGAAATTGACAGAACATGCAAACAGGATATCCTGATAGTCATGGGTGACTGGAACGCAAAAGTTGGCAACAAAGAAGAAGGCAAAGTAGTTGGAAAATATGGACTTGGCAACAGAAATGAAGCTGGAGAAAGACTGATAGAATTCTGCAAGACCAACGATCTATTCATCTCAAACACCTTCTTCCAGCAACACAAGCGGCGACTGTACACATGGACTTCACCGAATGGATTATATAAAAATCAAATTGACTACATATGTGGAAGTCAACGATGGAAAAGCTCTGTAATATCAACAAAGACAAAACCTGGAGCTGACTGTGGTACAGATCAACTACTAGTATGCAAACTCAAGCTAAAGTTGAAAAAGAGCAAACCACTCATGAATGCAGCAAAATATGACCTTGAGAATATACCACTGGAATTTAAAGACTGCCTGAAAAATAGATTTGCTGCTTTAGATACAAACGACAGAGCTCCGGAAGAGTTATGGAATGACATCAAGAAAGTTGTGTTGGAAGAAAGCAAGAAGTCTCTACAAAAGGTGAAAAAGCAAAAACGGCCAAAATGGATGACGGAAGAAACTCTGAAAATTGCCCAGAAACGCAGAGAAGCTAAAGCCAGGAGAAAGAAAGACAATCACAGAACTTAACAGAGATTTCCAACATGCAGCAAGACAGGACAAGGAAAAGTACTACAATGACACTTGCAAGGAAATAGAAGCAGAAACTATTGGAGGAAGAACAAGATCGGCTTTCCTAAAGCTACGAGAGTTAAAGAAAAAGTTCCAGCCTCGAATTGGAATGTTACAAGATGCTCAAGGTTCTATGTTGAATGATGCTGAGAAGATCAAGAAAAGGTGGAAGGAATATACAGAGTTTTTTATATGATAAAGATCAAGTGGACCAACAACCGTTTCAACCTGTACCTTATGATCGGGAACCATTGGTGATGAAAGAAGAAGTTGAAGCAGCATTGAAAGCCTTATCAAAGAACAAAGCACCAGGCACTGATAGCATTCCCATAGAAGTATTGCAGCAATCTGATGCAGCTGTTACCGTACTCACAAGACTCTGCCAAGAAATATGGAAGACAACATCATGGCCAACTGACTGGAAAAGATCTGTGTTTATACCAATACTAAAGAAAGGTGATCCAACTGACTGTGGAAATTATCGCACAATCGCTCTGATCCCACATGCCAGTAAGATTCTACTGAAGATTATTCAAAAGAGATTACAACCATACCTGGAACAAGAACTACCTGAAGTGCAAGCAGGGTTCAGGAAAGGGCGAGGAACGAGAGACATCATTGCGGATGTGAGATGGATCCTTGAAAAGACTAAAGAATACCAAAAGGATATCTATTTGTGCTTTATCGACTATAGCAAGGCTTTTGACTGTGTAAACCATGAGAAACTCTGGGCCACATTAAGAAGCATGGGTATACCAGAACACCTGATCGTACTCTTGCGCAATCTGTACATTGATCAAGAAGCAACAGTTCGAACGGAACAAGGAGAAACAGAATGGTTTAAAATAAGCAAAGGTGTAAGACAAGGCTGCATACTTTCCCCCTACCTGTTTAATTTGTATGCAGAACAAATCATCAGAGAAGCAGGATTGTATGAAGACAACAGAGGTGTGAAGATTGGTGGAAGAGTCATCAACAACCTTCGCTATGCTGATGATACCACATTACTGGCTGAAAGTGAAGATGATCTGAAACATTTGCTTCTCACAATCAAAGAACAGAGTCTCAAAATGGGCCTGCACCTTAATGTAAAGAAGACAAAGATCATGACAACTGGCATAATCAACAGGTTCATCGTTGAAGGAGAAGACATTGAAATTGTGAACAACTTTAACCTACTTGGATCAACTATCAATAAAGAAGCAACAAGCAGTCAAGAAATCAGACGACGCATTGCTCTTGGCAGAATGGCTATGAAAGACCTAGATAAGATTCTCAAGAGCAGAGATGTCTCTCTCCATACAAAGATTCGACTTGTTCAAGCCATGGTATTTTCAATAACGTCATATGGATGTGAAAGCAGAACAGTGAAAAAGACAGACAGGAAGAAAATTGATGCCTTTGAATTATGGTGCTGGCGGCGAATACTGTGTATACCATGGACTGCCCTTAGAACAAACCAGTCGGTACTAGAGGAGATCAAACCTAAGCTTTCTTTAGAAGCTCAGATGACAAGACTTCGACTTTCATACTTTGGACACATCATGCGAAGAGAGAGATCATTAGAGAAAGACATTATGCTTGGCAAGATAGAAGGTCAACGCAAAAGAGGAAGGCCAGCAATGAGATGGATCGATACAATAACAGCAGCTACGGGTACCAGTCTGTCAACAATGAGCCGCCTGACTGGAGACCGAACACAATTTAGGATAGCTATCCAGAGGGTCGCCATGAGTCGACTCCGACTCGACGGCACTTAACAACAACAACAACAACATCACCTTTAAATACCACTTCAGTCATGGGTAACATCCCTACATCTTTCTCAGTAAAAACCGAAGCAAAGAATTAATTCAGCCTCTCCGCTATAGCCTTGTCCCCTCTTACTGTCCCTTTTATCCCTCTATCATCTAATGGTCCAACTGATTCTCTCACAGTTTTGCTACGAATGTACTTGAAAAAGTCTTTATTACGTATTTTTATTTATTAATTTAGACAGTTTTGTATACCACCTTATCCTTCAATCAAAGTGGTCACAACACAATTGGGGGATACATTTAACACAAGAGGATATGAGACACATACACTAATACTTACAGGGAACATGGGCAATGGAGGGTTAAGTGGCTTGCCCAAGACCACAAGGAGCACCTGTGGGACTAGAAACCCCAGTCCTTCCGGCCCAAGGTTGCTGTCCTCTAGTGGGATTTGAACCCCTGACCTTCCGGCCTGAGCAAGTTTCTTCTCAAATTCTCTTTGCCTGCCTTATCAATGCCTTGCATTTAACTTGCCCAGTGGATTAGAAACTGGTTAAAAGACAGAAAACAGAGAGTAGGGCTAAAGGGACAATTTTCTCAATGGAGAAAGATAAATAATGGAGTATACTACGGATCTGTGCTGGGCCCGCTGCTTATGGAAGAACAATCCAAACTATAGTTACACAATGCAAGGTTCCACATTAGGAATCACCAAGCAAGAAAAAGGACCTGGACATCATTGTGGATAATATGTTGAAACCCTCTGCACAGTGCGCAGTCACAGCCATGAAAACAAATAGAATGCTAGGAATCATAACGAAAGGAATGGAAAATAAAACCTAGAACATTATAATGCCTCTTTATCGCTCCATGTGACCGCACCTTGAATATCGTGTGCAATTGTGAACACCATATCTTAAAAAGGATATAGCAGAATTAGAAAAGGTATAGAGAAGAGCAACCAAAATGGTAAAGAGGATGAAAGGTTATCCTTACAAGGAAAGGCTTAAAAGGTTAGGGCTCTTCAACTTGGAAAAGAGATGGCTGAGGGGAGATATGATAGAGGTCTATAAAACAGTGAATAAAGTGGAACTGGTAGTTGTTTTTATTCCTTTAAAAAATAAGAGAGACTAGGGGACATGCAACGAAGCTACAATGCAGCACATCAGAGGAATTGAGGCATAAAAGATTTCCAAATAAAATTCAAAACACATCTATTCCATAAATCCTTCGGATCACTTACATAGTCCAGCCTATAATCATCACATGAACAACCAGTACCATAATCTTCTTGTATATAAGTTATATCAGAGACTCACTGTGATCAGTTAAGGATCCACAAACCTTTAGAAAGGAATTTAAAAAAATTGAACACTACAGTAGCCCCAACTGTAACAGCAGTTTAGATACAACCCCCAACCACACTCACCATACCTCATAATTCCCCATTTTTCTCAGAGTGAAATCAGATTCCGTCCTCCTGATTACATATTCATAACAAAGGTATACTCTCTAATTTTGACCTATGTAAATATGTATATAATTTACTATATAAAGAGTTATGTGTTTCAACACTCCTCACACTGTTCTAAGTAACTCGTTTGTTTATTGTAAACCACCCCTGATCTTCGGAAGGGGCAGTATAGAAAAACGTTTCAAATAAAATAAAATAAAAATCTCCCAACCCCCCAGTCCCAAATTGCTGTGTCTCCGCAGACGTTCTGCAAACCACAGTTCCATATATTTTGTTGTTAACCATACTTGTTCCATGTATCTCACTGACCTGTTCATTATAAACGGTTTTGATATTATGAAAGGTGGTATAGAAGAATTGTTAAATAAATACATACAATTAAATTTAAGAGTAATCATAGAAAATATTTTTTCACTCAATGTGTAATCAAACTCTGGAATTCATTACTAGTTGTCGTTAAGTTGGTGTCGACTCATGGAGACCCTTTGGATAGTTATCCTAAATTGTGTTCGGTCTTCAGACGGCTCATTGTTGACAGACTGGAACCCATAGCTGCTGTTATAATATCGATCCATCTCATTGCTGGCCTTCCTCTTTTGCGTTGACCTTCTTATCTTGACAAGCATGATGTCCTTCTCTAATGATCTCTCTCTTCGCATGATGTGTCCAAAGTATGAAAGTCAAAGTCTTGTCATCTAAGCTTCTAAAAAAATGCTTAGGTTTGATCTCCTCTAGTACTGACTGATTTGTTCTTCAGGCAGTCCATGCTGCCAACACCATAATTCAAACACATCAATTTTCTTCCTGTCTATCTTTTTTACTGTCCAACTTTCGCATCCATATAATGTTATTGAAAATACCATGGCTTGAATGAGTTGAATCTTTGTATGGAGAGAGAAATCTCTGCTCTTGAAAATCGTGTCTAAGTCCTTCATAGCCATTCTGCCAAGAACAATGAGTCGTCTGATTTCTTGATTGCTTGTTGCTTCTTTATTGATAGTTGATCCAAGTAGGTTAGTCCACTATTTAAAATTCTTCTCCATCAACAATGAACTTATTGATTTTGCCAGTTGTCATGATCTTTGTCTTCTTTACATTAAGGTGCATTTTAAGACTATGTTCCTTTATCGTGAGAAGCAAATGTTTCAGATCATATTCACTTGTTAGTCAGTAATGTGGTATCATCAGCATAGTGAAGGTTGTTGATGAGTCTTCAACCAATCTTCACACCTTTGTTGTCTTCATACAATCCTGCTTCTCTGATGATTTGTTCTGCATATACGAGGGTTGCTCAGAAAGTAATGCCCCACATGTTTTTCCTCAGTCCAGAATGAAGATAGAGGTGTGAAATTGAAAGGGTAGTAACTTGGAACTTCAAAGGACACGTGTGTAATTTTACAGTCGTCCGACAAATAGCGAGGCGGTAGTGATCCTTCAAATGGCGTCTGGGAGTGACACACGGTACAAACAACGAGCTGTAATTGAATTCTTGGTGGAGGAGAAAAAGTGTGACAAACATTCACAAACGGTTGTGTGCTGTGTATGGAAGTTCTGCGGTAGATAGGAGCACCGTTGGACGATGGGTGAAGAGAGTAAAGGCTTCAGGAAATGGTAAAACGGAACTGGAAGATCGGCCGCGGTCTGGGCGTCCTGCCTCAGCCACCAGTCCAGACAAGTTGCAGCGCTTACGATATTATTCGTGTGGATTGGCGCATCACGAGTTGGGAATTGTCCGTACAGCTTTCCGTCAGTAGAGGTAGTGCAATGGCAATTATTGACTCTTTGGGATATTCAAAGGTGTGTGCAAGGCACACCACAACAGCTTACAGTATTTTAATGCCCACTGGCAGCTATCGCAGGGCGCTGCAACTTGTCTGGACTGGTGGCTGAGGCAGGATGCCCAGACCGCGGCCAATCTTCCAGTTCCGTTCCACTACTTCCTGAAGCCTTTATTCTCTTCACCCATGGTCCAACAGTGCTCCTATCTACCGCAGATCTTCTATACACAGCACACAACCATTTGTGAATGTTTCTCACACTTTTTCTCCTCCACCAATAATTCAATTAAGCTCATTGTTTGTACCGTTCTGTCACTCACAGACGCCATTTGAAGGATCACTACCGCCTCGCTATTTGTCGGACAGTAAAATTACACACATGTCCTTTGAAGTTACAAGTTACTACCCTTTCAATTTCGCACCTCTATCTTCATTCTGGACTAAGAAAAAATATGTGGGGCATTACTTTCTGAGGAACCCTCGTAAATTAAACAGGTAGGGGGAAAGTATGCAGCCTTGTCTTACACCTTTGCTGATTTTAAACCATTCTGTTCTGAATGAACTGTTGCTTCTTTATCAATGTACAGATTGTGCAAGAGAACGATCAGGTGTTATGGTATACCCATACTTCTTAATGTGGCCCAGAGTTTCTTATGGTTTACACAATCAAAAGCCTTGCTGTAGTCAATAAAGCACAAATAGATATCCTTTTGGTATTCTTTAGTTTTTTCAAGGATCCATCTCACATCTGCGATGATGCCTCTCGTTCCTCACCCTTTCCTGAATCCTGCTTGCACTTCAGGTAGTTCTTGTTCCAGGTATGATTGTAGTCTCTGTTAAATAATCTTCAGTAGAATCTTGCTGGCATGTGGAATCAGAGCGATTGTGCAATAATTTCCAGAGTCAGTTGGATCATCTTTTATTAGTATTGCTATAAATACAGATCTTTTCCAGTCAGTTGGCCCTCTAGAAAGGTCAGTCATTCAGGGAAGGAAATCAGTGATTTGGTGGAAGAAGAGGAATCCCTCCCCCCCCCCCCCCGAAAGGTCAGTGATTCGGAGGGGAGTGAGTAGTGACTACTTGAAAAGTGTCACGTTCCTATAGGCTGAAATGTTGGCAACAGTAATTTTACTGCAAGGTCTGGGGAGGCATACAGGGCTAGCTGTCTGTTTTTTCTTTATTTTGAGTGTGTTGTTGTTAAGTGCCGTCGAGTCGGAGTCGACTCATGGAGACCCTCTGGATAGCTATCCTAAATTGTGTTCGGTCTTGAGTCAGGCGGCTCATTGTTGACAGACTGGAACCCATAGCTGCTGTTATTGTATCAATCCATCTCATTGCTGGCCTTCCTCTTTTGCCTTGACCTTCTATCTTGCCAAGTATGATGTCTTTCTCTAATAATCTCACTCTTCGCATGATGTGTCCAAAGTATGAAGTCGAAGTCTTGTCATCTGAGCTTCTAAAGAAAGCTTAGGTTTGATCCATAATAACATTGTTCTAGCTTTGCTGAAGGGAGTAGTGAAAAAAAAAACAGCAGGGGAGACGGACTGGAGTGATGTACTGGCGCATAAACAAAAATATGATTCTGCCCGGGTACCACTGCGCGCGAGACATAGGTGCTGCTAAAGTGAGCACGTGCCTGGCTTGCTGTTCTCGGTTCGTGCACGGTTTATTTGCATGCTGTTTGCTAAGAGCAAAACGTCTGTTATACAACCCCGTACCGAGCTTTGCAAGGTTTCTGCAGCCGCCTGATTGGAGGGTTGAGTAACCTGCCCAAAGTCAGTGGGATTTGCAGCCTGGCTGTCAACCATTTGGTTTAACCATTAGGCTAGCCCTTTACGCGTTAATCTCTATCAATACAAACTAATAAATGGAACCCTTAGCTTGTAAGCTCGTGAGGGATGGGGACTGGCATACTGCGCCTGAACTTGTAACTTACCTTGAGCTCAGATTTAGGAAAGTTATAGTAAATTCCAGGAGCTTAATAAGGGTTTAAATAACAAGAAACGAAACAAAACAAAACAAAAACGGAAGACAAAGCAACACCCCTCCCTCATTACAATTAACTGGCCGGTGACGTCATCCTCGTCCGCCCTTTGACAAAAGCACAGCTCTGCTCACGTCACGAAAAGACGACGCCACTTCTTTTTTTGATACGTTTCCTTCCCGCCCGCGCACTAATGAAGCAGAAAAGGAATAGAAGAGGCAGGGCGCGCTTCCGGTTCCGGGTTGCAGCTGTCAGTTCGCCTGCGGCGGGTAAGTGTTTGTGGTAGACTGAGAGGGGTGAGGGTCCGGGGCGCTCTCTGCGGGTCACGTGGAAGGGGCGGGGCTGCGGCGGGTCACGTGGGGACGGTGGGACTGGACTGTTCTCGCCGGGTGAAAAAGGAAATGGCGCCTGTTCCTCGCTTTATAGCGAGGGCTTATGAGACATGTCCACGTCTAGCGTCCTGTCTCTTCGCTTTCCAGCTTCCCATAGTCCAAAGAGGGTCAGTAGAGACGAACCTCCGCGTTTATTCTTCATCCGCTCTCGCCTCCCATCCTCTCCAGTACTGCCCGTCTGCCCTCGGATTCTTCTCCCCAAATGCCTGTAAGCCCCATCTTGCAACACGCTCTCCTAAATGCCTTTCCGGCACCAACACTAGGCTCCCCAAATGCCTAGTATTGCCCTCCCAACACACCACATTTACTACTCTTCTTTCCATGATCAGCAGTGCATCCCCAAGCAGCACTGCCCTTCACAATGCATATGGTCCATTAGTAGTATCCTCCTCAGCTACCCCTGTCCTACCGCACCCATCCCAAAACCCCATCTGTCACCAGCAATATCCACCCCAATTCCCATTCATTGCCAGCACAATCCTCTCCAGTGCTCCTGTCCACTGCTGGCATCACTCGCCCACTTCCCCTAATCTACAGTCGTCACTCTCCACAAATCCCTTCTAAATCGGTAACAACACCTTCCCATGTAATCCACCTGCACAGAAGAAAGGGGAAGATGTGCTTGGGGCCCTGTACTTTCTTTTTCTTTTTTAAGGAAGGGGGGGGGGGGAGGGATGTGGCATACTTACACTGCCGCTATCCATGTTGTACCTTTCCTCTGATGGTCTGCTTTGATAATGATGTGTTATGGTTAGAAGCAGGATACAAATGAACATAAAAATACAGTAGTCTATTTTATGGCTAGGTGATCTATAAGTATGTAACCTTGATGTATCCAGATTTGATAGAGATGACCCTGAAAATTTCAAGAGGTCTGGAAAATTCCTGGTGCCTAATATTGCATTTTTTTCTCCCATGACTCCTGTACTGGATCATTCTCAATGTGTCTGCAGCTTGCTTTCTCCATTTTATACATTTCTTTTTATCGTCCCTGATGTGGATCAGTCCTATTCAGAAATTCTAAATGAAAACTGTCAGTTTGTCCCCACTTGGCCTCCTAATGTTCATAACTGTGTATATTTATCTCTTGGTGAAATGTTTCTTGTGTTTCAGTAGCCAAACTTTGCCATGAACAGGAAGAGACGTTTAATCTCAGACACATTTAAAGCAAAGAAGCGGAACGTGGATCTCGGGAATTGTGAGAACGATGCCTCTCGTCCTCTTTTCCCAGGTAATGGGATGGTCTCCTCTTCCCAGAGTCTCGAATGAATTTTCTGTTGAGGGTGAGGAAAAAGAAGGCAACTCGAATATCTCTGTGTTGTGGCTTTGCAGTTATCATGGTTCCTATTATTTACAAACCATTTTGCTAAAATGTGTTAGAAATGGAAGAATACATGCAGGAGTAACCTAGTGGTTAGAGCAGTAGCTTGGTGACTAAGAGCAATGTTAGATTCCCACTGGCACTCGTTGTGGCCTTGGGCAAGTCACTTTACGCTCCATTGCCTCAGAAAAAAGGCCTGGCAATCTACTTCTAGTCATATCTTGCCAGGAAAACGTAGGGTCTACTGTGTCTCCTGGAGTCAGCAATGACTCACAGATCTACCTCTCTACACCTGAAATCTCTGCGGCAATCCAGACCCGGATCTCTGCCTGCCTTTCTGACACTGCTGCTTGGATGTCTCACCGCCGCTTGAAATTGAACATGGCCAAGACTGAACTTCTTATCTTTCCCCCTAAAACCTCCTCTCCTCTTTCTCCTTTCTCAGTCTCTGTGGATAACTCTCTACTCCTTCCTGTTTCCTCTGCTTGTAACTTGGGGTTGTCTTTGACTCCTCTCTCTCCTTCTCCACACGTATCCATGTGATAGCTAAGACCTGCCATTTCTTTCTCTATAACATAAACAAAATTCACCCATTCCTTTCTGAACACACTATTAGACGCTTATTCACTCCTTAATCACCTCCCGTCTTGACTACTGTAACCTACTTGCTGGTCTCCCTTTGAATCATCTCTCCCCTTCAATCTGTTCAACACACTGCTGCGCGGCTAATCTTCTGCCAGCCTCGTCATTCCTATATTACCCCTCTTCTCTAGTCACTTCATTGACTCCCTATCTGTTTCTGCATCTAGTTCAAACTTCTCCTGCTGACCTATAAATGCATTCACTCTGCAGCTCCTCGCTACCTTTCATCTCTTATCTCTCCTTACATCCCACTTCGGGAACTCCGCTCTTGCAGGTTGCTTCTATCTGTGCCCTTCTCTTCTATTGCTAACTCCAGACTTTGCTCCTTTCACCTTGCTGCACCTTATGCCTGGAACAAACTACCTGTGTCTGTACGCCAGGCACTTTCTCTGACCCTTTTTCAAATCCAGGCTGAAAGCTCACCTCTTTGCTGCTGCTTTTGGATCTTGACTCACCTGATCTCCTTGTTTCTTTACCTTTCCCCCTTGTTTTATCCTTATCTACACCTTCTGTGTTGTCTGGCTTGACTAGATTGTAAGCTCGTTGAGCAGGGACTGTCTCATACATGTCTGTACAGCGCTACGTATGACTTGTAGGGCTATACAAATGCTCAGTAGTAGTACTAGCATTGCATGTGCATGCTACAGTTTATTTTGGGTGGTGTCATGGGGTACTTGGTGCTGTGTAGCAGTAATTACATTGGAGAAACAGGAGCGGTTAGCAAAGTATTGGTAAGTAGAAAATACTGCAAATTCCTTATCGTCCGTCCAGTCCCACACCTCAGGGTGTTGCACCTCTTCCAGCATCTTGGAGACTGAGCATGTCACAACTTTGACATCGGGATACTTAGGCAGCTGACACCACACCCAGCCCCCAGTAAGCTCAGTCTCCAAGCAGCTGGAGCAGGTGATTCCTGAGTCAGGGCTCGCTGAAGGTGCAACTGAGAAGATTTTTTTCCTTTAGTTCATTTTTCTTTAATTTGCTTTAATTTTCCTTTCTTTAATCTTCTTCCATGGCAAGGCCGCGGTTAAGCCTCCTCCCTGGAAAAAAAAAGTCAGTGACCGACGGAGGCACTGTGCTCAGAGGGCCAAAGGAGCTGCAGGCCAGTGAGCTTGAGACTCATGCCGCTCCTAAACTCCCCTGGGCGGGTGAAGAGCAGTGTTCTGGAGGGGGAAAGGCAGCAGCCGAGAGAGGACACATGAAGGCATGTCGCTCTCCACCTCAGTGCTGAAGGCACGGTGTGGCTGTGCACAAGGCATAGCAGTGGTCAGCACAGAGCAGGATGCATACAGCAGCGGGAGCCAGAGGTCAGTGTGAGTACTGCTGGAACCGCTGGAGAATCATGCGAGGGGGATCTCGGCGTCGGCAAGCCGCGTGGTAGTGGGCCTTGCAAGGTGGTGTCCGTTAGTAGTGCCATTTTGTTTGAGCGGGAAAGGATCGCAGCGGTGTTTCCTACAGTTTCTGGCTGTGCCTGTTGGGTTTCCTTTTCTGTTCCCGGGCTTGTTTTTTATGGCAGGAACAAGAAAGGGGACTTGCTGGGTTGTGAGTGTCGTCTTTAAAAAAAAAAAAAAAAATCCCAGAAAAGATCGAGAGAGTTCGGCAGAGCTGTAGTAAGAGGGAGGCTTCCCCCCCCCCGTGTTTCTGGGGAGCCATACCTACTAGGCCACAGTGTGTAGCGCTTAGGAACACGCTCTCTGCAGAAGGGGTCTGCAGAGGTTGCTCGGCTGAGCAGACCGTGATGGAGGATGCTAGTGCTTCCATTGTGCCTGGGTCACAGATTCTGGGTCCCTCGCCTCAGAGATAGGGGGGGCTCGGTTTAGCTCCACTAGTGCTTCAACATGGTCAGCAGGAGGTCTCTCCCGGCCCTTCTTCCTCGCAGGTGCTGAGTGCAGGGGTTCCAGGGGATTTCTCCCTTGAGTATGTGTTGTTGCTTCATAAGGTGTTCTGCCTAAACAGGCCAAGGGCAAGGGACGTAAAGCCAAGAAAAGGGGGACTCCGGTGGATGCGCAGGGTGCAGAACCGAACCCATTGGAGCCTTGTGCCAAGAGACGCCTAAAGAGGGAGGTAGCAGATGAGGCCGGTTTGTTTCCTCGGAGGGGGACTGGAGCCCGGTTTGGAGCCGGAAGAACTCGAGGAGGGAGAGATCCCACAGGAGGATGAGTCCCGTATTAGGGTCTTTTGGAAGGAGGACCTGGCCATACTCATTGCTGAGTCGCTCAAGGCGCTTAACATGCTCCCGGCGGGGGTGATCGAGGAAGAGACTCTGGAGGATCCAATACTCCAAGCCATGCGTAGGCCTTAGAGGGTGTTCCCCCTGCATAGTCATTAAGCAGATGAACCTGGAGGAGTGGGAGCTCCCGGAGGTTGGGCTCAGGTGATCTTGCATCATGTCCTGGCTGTATCCCTCGACAGAGCTGGAGAAGGAGATGTTTCGTTCCCTGAAGGTCAATGCTGCAGTGTCGGCTATAACAAAGAAGACTATGATTCCGGTCAAGGGAAGTGCGTCACCCAAGGACATCCAGGATAGGAAGCCAGATACCCTGCTGAAGCAGGCTTTTGATGTAAGTGTGCTGTCGCTTCAAGCCTCTGCTTGCGGGGTGCTGGTGGCGCGTGCATGTTTGCGTTGGGCACAAGGCCTCCCAGAGTTGGCTGAGGAGGCCAGGGTCAGGAGACCACAGCGAGGCTGGAGTTGGGGGTGGCCTACCTTGCTGACACCACCTATGATCTAGTAAGGACCCTTTTGAACAGTATGGGCTCGATTCGATGGTTGTGGCTCACTGTACCTCTGGCTCCGCAATAGGTCGGCGGAAGTGTCCTCAAAAGCCCACTTGAGTAACCTACCTTTCAAGGGGAAGCAGTTGTTTGGGGAGGAGCTGGAGAAGTTGGTAAAGGACTTGGGGGAGTCCAAGGAGGGTTGTCTTCCCGAGGATATGCCGAAACAGGGTCGGACTTTGGGGGCAAGCTGGGGTCAGACCTGTGAGTTTATGCGTTTTTGGTCAGTAAGATTCTCCCCTTTCCAGAGAGGAAAGTTTGCGACCAGGGTACCGCCCTTTCGGGGGGGGAGGCAGGCAGAGCTGCTTCTACCTCAGCCCAGAAGAAACAGCAGTGAAGCGAAGGGAGGCCTAGGCAGGGGTGCAGCCCGTGGGTGTTCAGTTGCGGGATTTCTACCCTGCCTGGGTCTGGGTTACATCGGACCATTGGGTTCTACAGGCGGTCCGGGAGGGCTATGTGCTGGAGTTCGCCAGATCTCTAGCACCAGCCTTTGTTTGCTCCCCCTGTCAGGCGCGGGGCGTGCAGCAGACGCTAGAGTGCCTTCTACGCTTGCGGGCAGTGATACTGGTTCCCGCAGATCAGTGCGGTGCAGGTCGATACTCTATTTATTTCATAGTTCCAAAAAAGGACAGGGCTTTTCAGCCTATCTTCAATCTCAAGCAGGTAAACAGATGTTAGCGGGTTCCACGTTTCCAATGGAAATTCTTTGTTTGGTGATGATGGCTGTGCGAGAGGGGGAGTTCTTGACCTCGCTAGACCTTATGGGAAACATATCTGCATGTTCCCATTCATCCAAATCATCAACAGTTTCTGCGCTTTGCAGTGCCCATGGGTCATTTTCAGTTTCAGGCATTGCTGTTCGGTCTCGCAACAGTCCCGCGGACTTTCACCAAGGTGATGATCATGGTGGCAGTGGCCTTGCATCGCGAGGGCATACTAGTGCATCCCTAATTAGATGGTTGGCTCATTTGAGCAAAATCTGAGGAGGAAAGCGCTCAGACAACAGGTCGTGTGGTCTTTTTCTTGAGCAAGCTAGGCTGGATCATCAATGTCGGCAAGAGTCACTGTTGGGGTTTTCAGTACAGTTTGAGAGTATTACTACTATTTTGTTACAGATTGAATCCATCTTGTGCTAACATCTATAGCTCAGGCCTAAGAAACAGCTTGCTCTGACTTTTTCACACTGAAACTGCAAAAATCAGCAAAATTGAGCAATGAAATGAGCTAATATCCTGTCCCAGAGAGCTGACACAATGAGAGACTCTGAACGCTATACAGCTAATGAAAAGGCTGTCACCTGGGCCTCTTGGATGAACAAAAGGGAATGTAAACAAGGAAGACGAACATCAGTATCTACAGTTTATCTGCAGGAAACATGACTCGCAGAAGGCGAGTGAGAATGGAGAGACAGGATGTCACAGAGTAAAGGATTGGGAAGCAGATTTTCTTGGAATAATGGAGAATGAGAAAAGAAGGGAAATCTATGTATCAGCAATTTGAGCCTGAAAATGAATATAAATATGGAGAAGAAATTTTGATAGACAGACGGTAGCTGATCTCACTGGAGTAAGGCTCCCTCTGTCCCAGGTGCTTTGCTTGATATAGATGTATTGATGCTATGGATTGATATTGAAATTTGTACCTTATAAATCAAAAGTAGAGCTTGTGATGTTACAGACCTGACAAGATAAATAAAAAAGTTTCCATGCTTTTATGGTGGCATGAGCAATTTGTTTAGGTCCTGTATATACAATTTTTGGATGTTGGGGTGGACACAAGCAGCCAAACAAAATTAGAAAATTCCCCAAATAATTGTAGGGGAAGTCCAGAAAAACCCCAACATCACTTGACCCCTCGCAGGACCTCGAGATGCATTTGAACACCCACGGGGGTCGGGTGTTTCTCGCTCAAAGGAGGGTGGTGGCGCTGCGCATGCTGGTGCGGCAGTTTCTGTGCATGGTGGAGCCATCTGCATGGCATTATCTTCAACTCTTGGGGACAATGGCGGTGGCGATTGATCTGGTTCCCTGGGCGCGTGCTTACATGAGGCCATTGCAGAGAGCCCTGTTGGGCGGCAGTGGTCTCATTAGCTGCATCCCCTAATGTGCAGGATGGCTTCTCCGCGGGAAGTCTGGTGGGCTCTCAGGTGATGGCTAAGCGAGGAGAACCTGAGACAGGAGTTCTGTTGGTGTCGCCGTGCTGGCTTCCCCTGACAATGGATGCAAATCTTACAGGATGGAGAGCCCATTGCGAGGGGCGTGTTGCACAAGTTTGGTGGACCATGGAGGAGCAGACTTGATCCATCAATCGGCTGGAGATGAGAGCCGTTCGTTTCGCCCTGCAGGAGTTTCACCCAATGGTTCACACTCGGGTGGTGCGGGTTTTCCCTGACAACGCCACCACGGTAGCATATATCAATTGGCAAGACGGCATGGGCAGTGCCAGGCTGGAGAGCGAGGCGGAGATGTTGATGGCTTGGGCGCAGGTCCACCTGAAAGCAATTTCAGCAGTGCACGTGGCCGGCACAGAGAATGTCATGTCAGTCCTCAGTCAGGTGCGCTTGGACCCAGGGGAATGGCAACTGAAACAGGAGTTCTTTGAACAGATCATGCACCGGTGGCGGGAGCCAGTTGTGGATCTGATGGCGACATTCATGTCAACCAAAGCCAGTCGTTTCTACAGTTGACGAAGGGAAGGATGTCCGAAGGCTTAGACGCGCTGTTGCAGCGTTGGCCAGACCAGCTGCTCCTCTGTGCGTAATTCAGTGAGTGGAGGTGAACCGAGGGCTGGTCATTTTGATTGCCCCGGATTGGCCGCGGCGGCTGTGGTATGTCAATCTAGTTCGGTTGAGAGCGGCTGAGCCATGGAGACTTCCCAGCAGGCCGGACCTGTTGGTACAGGGTCCATTTCTGATGCCCCAGGTGGATCGGTTTTCGTTGGTTACGACATGGCTATTGAGAGGGCTAGGTTAAAGAAGCGTGGTTATTCCGCTCAGGTGATCTCCACACTCCTTAGGGCCCGGAAGAGGTCCACCACCTTGGCATACATTTGAGTGTGGAGAATTTTTGAGGGCTGGTGTGCTCAGAACGGTTGCAGGCCGATGTCTGCTTCGGTTCCGGAAATGCTGGACTTCTTGCAGGCGGGTCTTGATAAAGGTTTTGCCTGTGGCTTGCTAAGGGTGCAAATGGCTGCGTTGGCATGTTATCCTGGTAAACTCCAGGGGGCCTTCTTGGAAACTCATCCAGATGTTGTTCATTTCCTGCGTGCCATTAGGCAGCTCCGTCCACCAAGGAGGGTTTTGGTTCTGGCTTGGGACCTCAACCTGGTGCTCTCGGTGGAACCCTTTGAGCCGCTAGAGTCGTGTACCCTGAAGGATTTGACATTGAAGACTGTTTTTTTGGTGGCAATTTGTTTGACCAGGAGAATCTCTGAGCTTCAGGCGTTGTCGTGTAGAGAACCTTTTCTCTCCTTTTCAAGAAAAGGTGGTTCTGTGAACAGTACCCTCCTTCTTGTCAAAGGTAGTGTCTCTGTTTCATCTGAATCAGCCGGTTGCTCTTCGGGTGTTATCTGGTCTGGCGAAGGATTTATGGGATCCGCAGCTGCGTCTCCTCGACCTCAGGCGGACTCTGAGAAGGTACCTGAAGAAAATGGCTTCATTTCAATAATCGGATTGGTTGTTCATCCTGTTTGGTGATCTGCGTAAGCGGGAGACTGCGGCTAAGTCCTCCATATCGAGATGGGTTAAGGAAGCGATTGTGTTGGCATATCTGTTGTGGGGCAGACGGGTCTCGCAGGGTCTGTAAGCCCACTCCACCAGGGTGCAGGCTGCCTCTTGGGTGGAGTGGAGTTTGGTTTCGCCGGGGCACATCTGTCATCTTTTCATACCTTTGTAAAGTATTACCAGTTGGATATGCAAGCGAGGGAGGATGCAAAGTTTGGTTCAGTGGTTATCCAGTCCGGGCTCGCAGGTCCCTTCCATGGTTAGGTGGCTGTTTATATCCCTGAGGTGTGGGACTGGACTGGAGGGACGATAAGGAAGGTGAAATTAGGCTTTACCTGCTAATTAGCTTTCCTTGAGGAGTTCCAGTCCTGGGACCCTCCTTTCTGTAGTTCTGTGTGCTCTTACCCCGGGCCTGAAGAATTTCAGCTTAAGTGAGTAGGCCAGGGGCTGGCCAAACGGTACTGTTTTTGTTACGGGAGAAGGTGCACAGCTTTCTGGGTAGGTTGTCATTCCCTTCCTCCAGGGGAGTTGGGAACTTGGTGTATTGGTGGGTAGGTTCCCTTGGGTGGAAGGCTGCCATGTTTAGCGGGGGGACCAGGAAGGAGGCTGCCTGGGGGAGGAGGGGTTCCGTGGGGGACTCCTTATAGTTGTGTTTTTCTTGGAATATTGTTTGTTGCTCCTGTGAGTCTGCTTTGTCAGTAAGTTACTGGGGACCAGCTGCCTAAGTATCCTGATGTCATCAAAGTTGTGACATGCTCGGTCTCCAAGATCCTGGAAGAGGTGCACTACTGGAGGTGTGGGACTGGACTGGAGTTCCTCAAGGAAAGCCAATTAGCAGGCTCTTAATTGGCTGGCCTGACTGTCATGACTGTCATAGCTTTGATGTCTTTTCTTATTGTCCTTTCAGGAGTAGCACAGGATGCTCAGGGGGCACTGAAGTACCTGTCTTCTCTCTTCCCCCGCAAGCTCTTTAACAATTTCATGCCACCCTTGGTCTTTAAGCATCAGATTTACAGTCTTGTTCGAGATAAGACTACAGTGGATCGACAACTGGTAAGTTTCTTCTGTGTGTGTTATATTTACTTTATTACATTCTCTTATATACCGCGCTATTCTGCATCAGTGCGGTTTACATTGAACAAACTGGAATTACATTGAACAGGGCATTATAACTTGGAGATAACTATTTTTACAGGGAACATGGGCTATGGAGGGTTAAGTGGCTTGCCCAAGACCACAAGGAGCACCTGTGGTACTAGAAACCCCAGTCCTTCCGGCCCAAGGTTGCTGTCCTCTAGTGGGATTTGAACTCCCGGCCTGAAGTACATTGCCCCAACCACTAGGCCACTCCTCCACTCCTATATACACTCCACTCCTATATACACTATGCATGTGCAGGTCCAGAAAAAAAATTGTTTTAACTGAAAACAAACACAATTTTTTTTATTTTCTTTGTAACGGTTTGCCTTTTTACCCACCATCACCACCACCAGTACTACTAATACTGCTTAGCGCTTTATAGCGCTACAAGGCATACGCAGTGTCATACAGAGATATGTAAGGGCTCCTGCTCCGAAGAGCTTACAGTCTAGTCAAGACAGACAACACAACTGGGGACTAGGATATATCTAGGGGAATGCTAAGGAAACACATAGGAAGGGAACAGGAGATTAGGAGGATCAGGATCAAAAAGCAGTCTCAAAGAAGGGAGTTTTTAGCTTGCGTTTGAACAGTGCCAAAGATGGAGCCTGGGGCACCAACTCAGGCAGTTCGTCCAGGCATAAGGAGTAGCAAGGTAGAAAGATGGAAATCTGGACTTGGCAGTGGAAGAGAAGGGATCTGCCAGAAGAGCGGAGTGGTGTAGGGAAAGAGGAAAGGTAGTGAGGAGCAGCTACAAATCTTGTATGCATATGTGCACAAGAAACGGGGCACCTAAAAATGAATAATGCACCCACTCTATGGAACACTCTCCCTGCCACTATCAGATGCAGACTCCCGTCAATTGTCATGACCTAACTGGAAATACCATATTTTGTTTTGCCCCAAAATTGACTAATGCTCTGTATTGACTAGATTGTAAGCTCTGACGAGCAGGGGACTGTCTCTTACATGTATGTCTGTACAGTGCTACGTGCGTAGCACTATATAGATGCTGAATAGCAGCTCTAGTAGCATCAAAGATCTCATCATATAGGAAGCTCCCAAAAACTCATCTATTCATTGAACACTATGGACCTGGAACTTGACCCCTCCCCCCATGCACACCCCACCAAAAGCATACCAATGTATATAGTGACGTATTGTATAAACCAGTTCATAACTAAGTTATTTGTATATAGTTAATATACGTTTACTCCATCTTTTATTGTATCCTTCAGTTGATTGTAAACCGCTTTGAGCAGGCGAAAAGCGGTATAAAAGCACAGCTATTAAATAATGTGTGCACAACAAACCCGAAATGCACGTGGCTAGTAGATACACGTGCACTGCCCCGGTGCAGCATGGGTAAAGGATGGGCAGCAGCAGTGCAGAGCTCCCTCATGTAACGGGGTTGTCCCTGTTCACAGCCTCCAGGCCTTGAGAATCCCCTCCGTCTGCTTCCTTTGTACACCTCGCACACTCTTTTCCTTGTGATTTGTGCCGCAGAACGAGCTAAAAGACCGAGGGGAGATACGTCTCTTCCAGCATGGGTTCTCCGCAGACGTGTTCGGCGTAGTCTTCACGGAAGATTACAGGGACCGAGTGCTGGCGGGCAGCGCAGGGAGGGACTACTCGATGGCGGTGCAGAAGTTTTTGGAATCCGTGCTCACCTCCTGCCCTGACCTCAGCTTCAGCAAAGAGAAAATGCTGCAAGAATACAACTTCCGGGACAGACAGATCACGTAAGGCCAATCGTCTTTTTGAGAAAGTGTCTCCAAATGGGCAGATTTTGCACAGGCGGTGACAGGAATGAACCTTGCACCTATGCCCAGGATATATTTGAGATGATTTGAACCAAAATAATGACAGACATGGAACCGTGCCCAGCTGAAAGGAGATATGAGCGAAGCATATAAAACCATGAGTGAGACAGAAAAGATAAACGGGGAAATGGGTTTTTACCCTTTCTATTAGTACTAAGAGTAGGGGGCACAGTGAATCTAGTAGATACACGTTTTCCAATTTGTGTTAAATTTGCTATTTATTTTCACCCAGAATTTGTTTTGAGAATGTTGTCTAAACCTAAGCTAGCTTTCTTTCAAAAGTTCCTGGAGGAAAAGTCCATAAGCCATTATTAGCAAGGTAGCCTCAGGAAAGCCATAGTTTTATAATGTGTGTGTGAATAACGAGGAACGGACCCCCTGTGACTTGGATTGCTGGCTATTGGAAACAGGATATTGGGCTTAACAGACCTTTGATCTGACCAATATGGCATATCTTGATGTTGTCTGGCACCATCAGTTCATGGATATTGGGGGGTGGAAAGTACTAAGCTTTCTACTCCCTTGCTTGTCTTTTTCATAATCAGTTTTATTTGACTGCTAATCTTTGATTCTTTTTTTTTGTGAGGGAACAAACTAATCTGAGATCAGGAATGCTGCTGCCTTCTCTGTGATGGTGTTGGGCAGATGTGAGCTGGGAATCTCAAAACCAGTCTGTTCTGCCACAACTCTTGAGGATGCTGAAAGTGAAACTCTCCTTCAATGTTTTTTTCTACCCTCTGTTTCCCGTGTTGTCTTGCAGGGAGCTGGTGAATGCTGGAGTACTGACTGTAAGGGATGCGGGGAGCTGGTGGTTGGCCGTGCCTGGAGCTGGACGCTTCGTGAAACATTTCTTGCATGGTGCGTGTACACTAGGGCACTGGATGTATTGGGGATTAAACAGTGATCATTTACCCCAAGGAAGCTGGAAGTTGCCCCCTCTCTCTGTGTAATTCAGAGATACCGTGCTTTCACTGCCATGCCATTGGCTGCTGCTTACCATGGGAACCCCCATATCTGCTAGGCTCCGGCTGCTGAACATGTCAGCAAGGCATCTTGCCCTGTGTGAATACAACAGAGGTCTCTTTTGGTGGGTATTGGCTTTGATGTCAGAAGTGACATCACATGCTTGTGAACCAATTAGGTAGCAGTGAGCAGGAAGACATTTTTTACATTGAACATGCATAGATTAATGGGTTAAAAGGAGAAATTTCACTTACTGTTAATTTCCTTTCCTGGAATACTGCTAGACCAGTCCACACAAATGGGTTATGTCCTCTTGCCAACAGATGTTTGAGACAGGGAAATACCAAAGGCTTCTGGGAACCCACCCTGGTACATATAGCCATGCCCCTAGGGGTCTCCTTTAGTATTCTCTTGACAAGCAAAAGGAACAATGTCATGGAAAGTCAAGTACTTATAGCAACAACTTCCAATTCATCCTGCTAGACCAGTCCAGACAAGCAGGTTTATCTCCCTCTACCAGCAGATGTCAGAGAAAAAAATCACCAGAAGCCTGATTGGCTGGGCTCTGGTAGAGATATAAGTATACCCCTAGGGGTCGCCCTCCGTATTTTCTCTGTCTCCAGCAGATGATGGTGTTCATTCATTTTTTAGAGGAGAGAAGTCTGTCTTGATGCAAGGCGGAAGAAGTGAAATCTAACCAGCTAGGGGCGGGACTAAGTGTAGGGGCTAGTGGCTCATGCTCAGAAGGGCAAAAAGCCCTTCTGAGCTATAGAGAGGACTTCCGTCTCGGCGCCGTCGGATGACGTCACCAGGTGTAGCTGACTTATTCTGCTGTCCACGGAGAACCCGTTACAGGTAAGTAACCTCGCTTTCTCTTCAGGGTTTCTTTATTTACTACCTTTTAGCAGGATGTGTCCAAAGCGCACAGGAGGTGTCCCTCTGGATTTCCTAGCCCACTTGCTCGCAGTACTTGTGGAACTCCTGTTCACGAGGATCAGTTAAGCTCCCTTCAACTTGGGAGAATCCGGCTCCTGGCCACGAGGTCCTGGGCTGCCGGTAGCAAGGGGAGCCTTCAGCACTCTGCAGCACTTATTACACATACTACGTGCTCCGAGGTTAGTTTCTGTTTGGTACGTTGACCTTGGCTCCCCTGCTCTGCCGCTGCTTCTGCTGTATACTAGCCGCCTGCAGTGAGTGTTAAACACCCTCTTCCCCCCCGATGCTGCTACCGCTCGGTTCCTTCTGCCTCCCGGGACTCTGCTTGTGGTTTCGTTCCCCTTGCAGGGCATCTTGGCAGTGCAATTTTTTCAGCGGTCTGGATGCCTAGGGGTGAGATCCTTATTTGCTTGACGGGCTTCTGTGCGGCAGCCATCTTCGGGACTCCTTCCAACCATGCGGGCAGGTTTGTGGCAGCCATTTTCCAGTGGGAAGCTCAGTGGAGGCCATGTTTCGCAGTGTCTCCTTCCTTTTCCTCGGGACAATTTTGTTAGTACATCAGTGTTCCGGTCTCAGGTCCTAGCAAGCTCCAACTCTTATACTCAGATTAATATTGGCTACCTGCCACAACAGCAGTTTTCTTTACATAATGCCTTCCTCGTCACAGAGGTGCATCGTTTGCAGCAGGGAGCAGGATTTGAGAGCTAGGGTGTGTTTAGCATGCTCCTCTCACCCTGGGGAATCTTCCACGGTGATTCCTGCTTCCCTCTCCAATAAGGATAGCTCTTCCTCTGCTCCCGCTTTCCTGGTGGACTCTCGACCCAGTCCTCCTGCAGAGGTGTCTCCAGACCCTCCACTTCTGGTACCCCAGCCTCTGGCCTCTTCCTCACAGTCCTTGATATCTTATGAGATTCCTTCCCAAGCTCCGGATGCCCAGCTTCTAGCCCTATTTAAACAGGCCTTGTCTATCTGGCGCTCTGACTCATCGGTGGGTGGTTCAGAGCATCTCTCCTCTTCTAACATGGCAGACGCTACATCATCCTCCCAAAAGTGTCCTCGAGGAGATTTGGCTCCTAAGGGAAGTAACTGCCCACCCAAAGAAGTCTCGTGGGGCTCAGAAGCATGGCTGATGCCCCCAGAGGAGGACACGTCTTCAGTGGATGACAGCATGGCGGCAGACTTCTCTCCTCTAAAAATGAACGAACACCATCATCTGCTGGAGACAGAGAAAATACTGAGGGCGACCCCTAGGGGTATACTTATCTCTACCAGAGCGCAGCCAATCAGGCTTCTGGTGATTTTTTTTTCTGACATCTGCTGGTAGAGGGAGATAAACCCACTTGTCTGGACTGGTCTAGCAGGATTCCAGGAAAGGAAATTAACGGTAAGTGAAAACTTCTCCATAACTATCAACAAACTTGCCCATGGTAGTGGAACTGTGTACAAGAAGTGCACAAGGCACTATGACGGTAGACAGCAACCTACTGATAATGGCAGTGCTGGCATCAGACTCCTATCAGACGGTGATAGTCCCGGGTGGGTTGTGGACTTATCTAGCAGTATTCTAGGACAGAAAATTAACGGTAAGTGAAATGTCTCCTTCCAACTCATCCTGCTAGACCAATCCACACAAGTGGGCAGTACACAAGCTACTCATCGACTGAGAGGGAAGAAACCGCTGCCGTTACTACCTGAGCCCCAAAAGCACCCGCTTCTCAGGCTTGGAGATTGAGGCGGTAATGATAGGCAAAGGTCGACAAGGAGGACCAAGTTGTAACCTGATGGATGTCCAGCAGGGCCACCTGAGAGCGCTCTGCCCAAGAGGTGGCTTGAGTACGTGTGGAATGTGCCCGAAGGCCGGCAAGGACAGATGACCTTGCACAATGTATGCAGATTCAATAGCCCATTTAATCCAATGGTCAGTTTGGAAACCTGCACCGGCACCGAGAAACAATTATTTTGGAAAAGAGGGAAGTGAGAGAGCCTGATTGAGATGGAAGGACGAAACAACCTGCAGCAGAAACGAAGGTACAGGACACAGGGAGACGCCTTTCTCTGAAAACATGAGATAAGGATCTCAACAGGAGAGAGCCTGAAGCTCGGACACCTGCGGGCGGATGTAATAGCCACTAAAAAGGTTGCCTTAAAAGACAGATCATGGAGAGTAATAGTCTTGAGGGGCTCAAAGGGTGGCCGCATGAGGCCACGAAGGACCAACGTAAGATCCCAAGAAGGAAGGACTGGCCGTAGTGGAGGATGTAGGGAGCATACCCCCTTAAAGAAACAGCTAATGTCCACGGAAGCAGGTAAGGGCTGCAACTTGAACACAAGAATTCAGTGCTAAATCCTTATCAAAGCCGCACTCCAAAAAAGACAGGATATCCAGAATTGAGTGCCACGGTGATACATGATGCTGCGGGCACCAGAATTCAAACAGCTGCCAAACCTGGGCATAGTCCAGGGAGGTGGATGGGCACCGTGCTTGCAGAAGGGTGGAAACAACCCTTATTGAATATCCCTTTCACACTAAGTGGCACCTTTCAAGAGCCAAGCTGCAAGTGGGTAGGGAGCTGGATTTTCCATCAGTACAGGCCCTTGCATGTCCCTAGAGGAAGGGGGGGGGGGCTGCAAGGAGATGCATTAAGTCTGCTTACCAGGGTTGGCGAGGCCAGTCGGGGGCCACAAGAATCACTGGGTCTGGATGAAGCTCAATGCGGTGGAGAGCATGTCCTATCATTACCCAAGGAGAGAAAAGATACAGAAGTTGGCCAAGCGACCGGCTGAACCAGCGCATCAAGTCCACTGGAACCTCGCTCCTGTTGGCGGCTGAAGAAGACTATTGCTTTTGCATTGGCCACCATGGCCATGAGGTTGAGAGCATGCTGACCCCCATCCCTTACGATCTGATTGAAGGCCCAGGAGGTGAGTTCCCACTTGCTGGGTTCTATTGGGTGCCGACCAAGAAAATTGGCCTGAATGTTGTCCACTCCTGCGATGTGCTGAGAAGACAATGCTATTAACTGGAGTTCTGCCCAAGGTAGAAGAGACTTTTCCTTGGACACGCTGCAACACTTGGTTCTGCCCTGGCGGTTGACATATGAGACAGTTGTGGCGTTGTCGCAGAGGACTTGAACTGCCGACCTTGGAACTACCACAAGGCGAGGAGGACTGCCCGTGCTTCCAGGCGATTGACGGGTCACTGCCTTTCCTGAGGTATCCACTGATCCTATGCAGACTGACTGCAACAGTGAGCTCCCCAGCCAGAGAGACTGGCATCGGTCATGAGAAGAACCCACTGAGGGGCATCCAACGGCATCCCGCACAAGAGAGATGTCTGCAATAGCTACCACTGAAGTGTCCGTACCGGTCAAGGTAGCTGTAGGCGAACATTGAACTCCTGAGACAGGGGAGACCAACGGGATAGGAGGGAGTGTTTCAACGGCCTCATATGTGTTTGTGCCCAGGGCACAGTGTCGATGGTGGCTGCTGTGGCCCCCATCCAGGAGGTAATCCAGGGTTCAGGACTGTGGTTGTTAGAGATGAATCTGATCTGAAACGTTCTTGACTCAGTCGTGAGTAAGGAAGAAGACTTTCCCCACCACATGGATGTTGAATCTCACTCCAAGGAAGTTGATGGACTGGGAGGGGCGGAGGGCACTCTTGCTCCAGCTCCTCAGCTGGGTAAACAATTGGACCAATTCCACCACTCGGGAGACAGCGACTTGGGCTTCCTCATGCATTTTTGCTCAAATGAACCAGTCATCCAGATATGGATGGATGCAAATTCCTTGTTTCCTGAGTGCTGCTGCTATGACCACCATGACTTTGGAAAAGGTGCAAGGTGCTGTGGCGAGGCCAAATGGCAGCACACAGAACTGGTAATGTTCGCCCATAATGGCGAAGCGGAGGAAACGCTGGTGATCGTTTTGGATGGGAATGTGAAAGCAAGCCTTGACCAGGTCGAAAGTGGCTAGAAACACCCCTGTTTGGACTGCCTGAATGACAGAGCAGAGAGTTTCCATCCGAAAACGTGGAATCCGCAGGGAGTGATTGATGCCCTTGAGGTTGAGAATCTGCCTGAAGGAGCCTTGGGGGACAAAAAGGAAATGGAATAACGCCCCCTGCCCGTTTTTGATAGCGGGACTGGAACAGTGGCTTGTAGATGTAAGAGAACTGACGGCTCCCCGTTTCTGGCTCAGCGCGTCAGATGACCAGGAGCTCTCCCCTTTTTATCAGTCCTACCAGCCTGAACTGACCCTCGTGGTCAGAGGCTGGGGTCTACACTGGGACAGAGGCCAGAGAAAACACCTCAATGTGTATTCCAAGCCAAACCCTGATGAAAAGCGGTAAAAGCTGCTGACAGGGAGCCCTCTTGTGGATGCATCTTTATCGCCTGGCAATCACCATCTGCTGGAGACAGAGAAATACTGAAGGCGGCCCCTAGGGGCATGGCTATATGTACCAGGGTGGGTTCCCAGAAGCCTTTGGTATTTCCATGTCTGGCAGAGGGACATTGCCTACGTGTGTGGCTTGGTCTAGCAGGATCAGTTGGAAGGTTAGAGTGCTGAAATAATCCTACAGTTAAAACGAGTTTCTTTCTGCCAAAGCATTGTTCTGGGGGGGGGGGGGTTGGATCTTGGTGCTACAGGGGGTTTTCTCATGCACTCGGGGGGGGGGGGGGGGCACCGGCGGCTGCTGTTTCTCTTGGAGTTTCAGTGACTAAGCTTATAGATGTGTCTGCTGCTCACAGGTCGCAAGTTCCTGCTAAGAATGATCAGAAACTCCAAATACAAGGAGGTGCTGCTGTCAGACTTGCAGAACCGGAAGGTGCCTTCAACCATGAAACTGGGCCTAGAATACCACATTCATGACATCATTGGGGCTGAGCTGGTGGACTGGTAATATCGCAGCTGGGGATAGGGAACGGGAGAAGGGAGGTGGGGAGTGATGTCATTCTATAAGAAAAAAATAGTTGGTTACAGTAGATTGAGAAGCTTAAGATGGACATCTGCTGATGCTATGATTCTTTGCAGAACAAGATATCTCTGTACAGAAACACATTTTTGGCTTAGGTATTCCGTTGCACTCTGCAGTATTTCAGCCTGCAGTAAAGCATTTTTTAACCAGCAAAAATCTGGCAAGTTAGTGTGGGGGTCACAGGGACAGCACCCAGCAAACAAGCTCTTGCTTGAATTATCCTAAAAATGCACCATAAATACTTACCTGTTGTGAACTAACTTGTTGTTGTAACCTCCTTCCTCAACTAATTTTGAGATGGAGGCAAAAGGAAATTTGGGGGAGGAAAGACTATGAGAAGAAAACTTAACGTTTAAAAAAAAAAAAGCATTTTGGCAAGCTGACCCCCATGCGCAGGCAGAGCATGAGAACTCTTTGAGCCATGCTTTCCCCACTTGTTTAAACATTTTCATTGCTGATGTGAGCAGGGCAGTTGACAAAGAGCTGGGTGAGGATCTGAGAAATTGTCCTAAGTTGCTGAATATATGCAGTTTTCAGCTAACATCTGCTCTCCTTTACCTTCTCTCACAGTATCAGCACTACAACGGGGACGTTGCTGCGCCTAGTAGACACGTGATTGGGAAGTTTGTCCCTAATGGAATTTCCTATCCCCTCCTGAAAGGTGTTCAATGACTGAATTGGGTCTTCAGCATTTAATTTTCTTAATGGGAGAACAAAAAACAAAAAGTGGGAAATACTTTTCATGCCAATCTCTACTGTGCTGCTTCATCCTGTTCCATACCCCTGCCGGAAGAAAGATTTTTCATGATTTTCTGTGAACTGCTAGGTTTTAAAAAGAAAAAGCATTGATGATATTCTTTTTTTTGTTAAAAAAGAACAACATTTTTTCCTTTGTGTTTACTATTGTAGAAAAAGATGGACGTAGCTTGTAGCAGAAACATCTTAAACTATAGGCATTAGCCAATTTTGTTCTAATTTAAGAGACTGATGTACCAGCATTGCCAAGTTCCTCATCCACCTGCTTGATACCTGATGGCTCTTGTTCTTTCTCTAATGTTCTCTCAAAGTATTTTCCTTTCTGGAAGTTAAATTTTTGTCCTTGCCATGAGTTACAGGGTACTGGTGATGCCCCTCGATCAGCATCTGACTTATGCTGGCATAAATGTTACAGATGTGGTGTTTTTTTTTTGTGAGGTGGCAGGAGTTCTAGACTAAAAGCCACCATGGACTTTGTGCTATAGATGTATCAGTGGGTGGAAAGGGCTATGATGAAACGCTGGGAATGGGTTATTAGTGATGCTTGCTTTTGTTAAGGGTGATTAAGACAGCTGAGTTTTTAATTTATATTATTATTTGGAGCAACAGATCTTTCTATATGTCCTCTAACCCCTTCATCTCCCACAATACCATGGGGGAGAATGGGGTTGCATACACCCCCTAAGTACTACCATGGGGCAGAACAGGGAGTGGGAGAAAATGAAAGGATGGTAATCCCTTTTTGTTACTCATCCATGCAAAGCACTGAACTTTGTATTCTGTAGTAACTGACTGTAAACTGTGCCAAGCTTTGCCAGGAGCCCTAAACGCTGTTACTTTCCCTAAGCAGCGCCTAATAGGCTTAGATAGAACTAAATTGTAATCCACTTTGGGCAGGGTTGTAATTGCTGTAAGTCTTGATAAGCTTGGATTGGGAAAAAAACTGAGTAATTAAACCCAAATGATCACAATAAATTTATACACAAAGGTGACAGCAAATTTTAGAGATTAAGATTCCACATACCCTCTTAGAAGTGAAGT
This sequence comes from Ichthyophis bannanicus, assembly GCA_033557465.1. NCBI lineage: Eukaryota > Metazoa > Chordata > Amphibia > Gymnophiona > Ichthyophiidae > Ichthyophis > Ichthyophis bannanicus. The sequence continues at coordinate 77,664,399 of CM066051.1, read as the reverse complement.
TCATTACTGTCATGACATGCCCAAAACTAACCGGTGTGGAGACATTGCTTCCCCCGCCCCCACTGATCACCAGCTGCAACAAAACACATCAGCACTTCATACTCCAGTAAAGGAATATAAACTACTACATGCTCTGAACTGGGATTCCCCAGAATAGCCACACAGGTCCAAGGGTCTATTTATATTCAGGACCAAGGGGAAAAAACCCATGTACCAAGCTTTGTGCTTTAGTTTTACTCGGCAGTAATTGAGTGTAAACTAGTGTGATCTGAGCCAGAAGCTCTAGGGTGGTTAGGTGCTCATAGAGTACCCAAAGGGATCAGTTCTAGTCTGATTTTATTACAGGCATGTGAATGTAGGCATGTGAATGTAAATGCCTATTGAAACTGATGTAATAGTAGAATTGCATTTTTATTGTAGGTATATTCATGTTATTGCACCAAGTGGAATATCTAATGAATAAATTGCATTTCTGAAAGTGTATGCTTCTCCCATTTGCCTGCATTTGTGTATATGTACACGCAGCACATGCAGGTACCAGTGTTGCCTATTTATGCTATATATATATGTGTGGGTGTTGTGCTATATAACTGATTAACAGTAGTAGGGTTGTAGAAAGCAGGTTTGTGCATCTCGGGATGTTTATTGTCTGCCCTTTGACTATAATTTGAATGTAGAAGGTGCCTTATGCTCTTATCTATTGTAATGCCAAGTTTTACGCTTTTCCTTTAACCCTATCACTCACTAGTTCACTGACTAGGCAAAAATATTCTGGCAAATACAGTATAAGTTAACCCTGTCATTCATTTAGCTCACAGACTATGAATAGACACTGTAGTAATGCAATATGGGTTTTTATTAAATTAAGTCCTTTTGAAATATGATAATACATAGAGGTAAGCATTAACACTTTTTACTGGATATTACAGCTCATCTCTCCAGGTGGGGGACTGTTCAGCGATCACTCAGAGGAAAATCCGGAAAAAAAAATACAGAGACACGCCTGTCTCATATATCAGTTGCAGTCCCATCTTTCCTTCTGAGAGTCCCCCCTAAAGTACCTTAACCAGACTCATGCTGGCTGCCTGATATTACAATTCATTGGATAACAGGCTACATGCTCAAATCAGATTGGCCAAGTCATCCTGTGCACGTGACCAGCATGAGAAAAAAAAGTTATCTGCTGAGTCACTCATCCCGCTTTTTCCAGCCAGGGGGAGACACCCCCTATGGTTTTAGAAACAGCTCAAGGCTTTTACATTATCTATTCAAAGGCCAAGGGAAGAATTCTGTCTCCCTTTCTGGCCTTTCAACCCTCCCCAGGATAGATGTGTAAGATAAATACAGTCTTTGGGTCTCTGAGCTAGTACGAATGCCCCTCATGAGTTCATTTCTTATAATAAAGTACAATATCTTTGCTGATCCAAAAAAAAAAAAATCCAAATAAATCTTAATAGTATAACATTCCACCCACCCTTGGGTATCAACAAGGATATGTACTTAAGCAATGGCTGAATCGCATTTGTAATTCATTTAGAAATACAATAATAATAACATGGCTTAAACATAGTGGATAGCATTGAAAGGCCAAACGCTTGAGGGCTGGTCAAGCCTCAGTGTAATTTGGGTGACATTTTCCATCCCCCCCCCCCTCAGCATTACAACTGTCAAAGCCAATGGCTTTATAGTCTCAGCTATCTTTATCATTCCCCATGCAGTGGGGGAATTCATTTCACCTGCACATTCAGAACTTTTTCCCACTGTACATCTGCCCCATAGACTCTAATAACTAAAATCTGGGAACAGGTGACATAAGCAATTGGGCACATGATGTTCAGCAGAAAAAATCTGATATACTAAATTACAGTTACTTTGCCAAGGAAACATAACAATACATGAGAAAAAAAAATCATTCACAAAAGTCCACAAAGTCCAATAGTTTCTTTTCCTATTTTCAGATAATTTGGCCTGCTTCTCCGCCTTTGAACCTCTCATTCTCGTAGGTGGACATCTTGGCCTTTCTTTCATTGCGACACATTGAAGCAGATAGGACTTCCTCACACGTTTCTGCGGTGTGTAGTCCAGATCCCTCGGGATGGTCTGCTCCATCTGGACTCTGGCCAATTCCCTCCGCTGAACTCTCCGGCTTTGCAGTTGGTGACATAGCTCCCAGCCTCATTCAGAAGAGCCGCGCCAATATTAAATGAAAAGACTAAAAATTCTAGATTAGACTTCACAATAAGCAAACTTAATTTCATCTATATTTACAAGATCATATCCGACAGATAATAAATATTGCTTTTTATAAACTTTCAGTGATCTATTAGTAACTATCTCGTATGGTGTCAATCTTATCTTGCAGTTTGAATAACTTCTTGTCTCTCTATCAATGGAAATTCATTTTGCTTGTAGGAAATATTCCATTTTGCCCTTGAATGACCTTTACATGTTTTCAGATCAGACAAGCTGCACATACGTGTTCTGCACTTTTGACAAATTTTAGAATTAATACCCAATTGTGTGAGAATTTGTCATCAAATCATCCCCCTTTGCCTCTGCATGCCTGGCCAGGACATACAGATGAAAAGTTGAGGCACAAGCATCCGGAAGTACCACATGGCCAGTGGGGGTTTTCCAGAGCTCATCAGGATGCAAGGTGCACCTAGCCTGTCTCCTAATATCTATTTCTTCCAATTGTTGAGTATGACTTCCTGAATTGAAGCTTCAGGAGACGGCACAGTCAAATAAAGTGCTCATAATTTTTTTGTTTACATGTTTCATTAGGAAAATACATCACTTTCAAATTACCTTCATCAGTTTATTGTCTATCACAGTTTCTCCTTTATATTCCACTTCATCCCTCTAGAACACAACACACTTTTCATCACCCTGCATCATTCCCCAACTACTTACATAGGTCCCCTTTTCCTTTTCTTTTATACCACACTAATGTATCCTTATTTGGCAAGGCTGCTAACGAATATCAACACTTGTTAATAACTTAAATTTAGATTCCTCATGATAATAACAGTATGAGTAAACAGTGTCCCCTTTCCCCTCAACTTAATTGGTCCAATGCTAAGTGGACACATACTCATTCTAAAATAGGAACAATTTGGGTAAAGTCCTTACAATATAAAACTATCATTTTGTGCACGCATTCTATAACATCAATCCCAATAGAAAGAAAATATGGCTCATCTCTCACGTATAACTAGAATCTGTCACATACCCTGTTCTCAGTGAGAGTGCTGTTAGACTGATTTTTAAAAATTGCAGTGTTCACAAGGATTTGTATAAGCTACTCATTAATCATGGTGTCAAAAAGAGATCCCTTTTTGAGTGAGAGATCTAAAGGGTACAAGGCATTGGTGGCTAGCCTCATCTTCGGTTCTTCTTGGATTGCAGGCATTCATGACTATCCTTGGGTTGCTTCTCGGCCTATGCTCCCCCTGCCTGTTTATATGTCCTCTTCAGAGGCATAAATGCAAGGTTCCTGTTCCTTCAGGCCTTGTGGGTCCTCAGGAGCTGCTTAGAGCTTGGTAGCCCAGATCATCACACTGGAAGCAGTCACTTAGCCTAGGCTGTGGCCTCACCTTTCTTTCTGCCTCTCTCTCTCTCTCTCTCTTATTCTTTTCTCAAACCTCTCCTGGATCATTGCTGACAAGCAGATTTGGTTTTATCCAATCAACTCAAGTTCTCATTATTTTCTGGGAACTCAATTCCATCTTTAATCTAAATTTGTAGTATATGCTTGAGAACAGAGCAATTCCATATCAGCCTCTGTCTAAAATTTCATCAAACTTATTAATATTTTAATTGCTGTGTGTGTACTGGACCTCGTGTGTAATGTACTATTACCACAAGTTGTCATAAGTGCAAGGTTTATACACTAAAGAAGATTAATATCTCACAGTACTGCACATATCTGTTTTATATTTATTTTCTCAGGAGCTGTACTGAAACTGAAATATGACCCCTTTAGAAAAAGTACACTTTCTCTCTGGATAAACACAAACAGATGCATTTATCCTAAACAATCCAATATTGTAACAAATAAAACTGTGATGTTACTATCTTGTCCCTCGCGTTCCGGTTAGCATAAAGCTTAACAAGGCAAGTAATTATCTTGAATCCTACAGTGCAGGAAACAGGCAACGTGAAACTTCTAAAGGTGTTACTTTTTAAATTAACATGTTATCTTCAACACAGCCAGTAGAAGGAACCATTGTCCTTTTTGTCCTTCTGGCAAATGTGGCTAAACAATTAACCTATAGTTTTATAGCTGTTTATGTTTAACTATGCCCCCTGGGTGCTTGGCCACAGTTTAAAAAAAATCCTCCTTCAACTTTAAAAGTTGTTTGGTAGCATATACAGTCAAAGACAAAGAATAGATGCATAACCTATTAATGATAAAGATTACCTTCTTATTTACTCAGATTTAATGCCCCAGTTGTCCTGTCAGGATTCTCACCTCCACTTTGGAGGAAAGAAAAAGTTTCATGCTTGGTTTGTTTGTTCTAGTCACTTCACGCATTCAGGACTATAAAAATCTACTGGAGTAGCCAGTAATAAAAGAAAAATAGTTTAACATTTGAATACAGAACAAATCAAAGCTTACAAGTGCATTATACCTTTCTGATCAGTTTCTTTTAACCAGGGACCTTAAAAAAAGTCTTCACTTCTTCATAAATCTTATAAGGATTTTTCCTAACAATTAATACTAACTGTACCAGGATAGGCATTTTGTTCAAGCACTGAATTAAACATCTTTACAGCACAAGGTTATATATTTTCCTAAACATTTTGGCTGCAGATCCCTCTGCCGTCATTTCCCTATATCAATTTGAAATTGAATTTGTAAAGTCATAATAACATCTTGTATCAGTGGGTCAGAACTAATCAAACAAATTTCTTTTTAACTGGGGGACCTTAAAAAGATAGGCATCACATTAGATATGCAGGCAACAAAAAGCAACAGTTTGCAAGCATGTAAGGAAAAACCAACCCACCCATTCCTCACAGTTTCAGCCTTAAATATTCACAATATTCACTTTTTACACTATTTGCATTCTACACTCTTTTAACACATTATCTTTTCCTCAAACCCCCCACTCCTGGTACCAAACTATCTTACTACATCAAAGGTTAACACCTTGTAATTAAGACGTGCAGTTTATCCACAAACAAAGCAAGAAAAGCAACAGCTCTCCTAGTCACACATGAGTGGTTCATAAAGAAAATTTAGAAAGCAAAGCTAAACCACTTAATTACAGAAGAATACCGTAATACTTCACTAAAGTTTATGAGATAGTGCAGCTATTTTACAAAGAATATTCACATCACCAAACTTACCTCATGCAGTACAGTAACATCAGCTGGGAAACTCAGCGGAGTCTGCAGACTTCTGGGATACTTCATGCGGGCCCAAGTAGATCCACTCTCTCTCTGTCCTGATTCACTTTCAGCAGATTTCTCATCATACAGCCCCAAAAGCTGCAGACATCTGAGATTCTTCATACTTGCCACGCAGATCTACACACTCTCTCCGTCCTGGATTTTTCTCTATCCATGCCTTGATTCCTATATACTATTAACAACACCCAGGTCTGTCGTCCTAGGGTCCCTGCTTCCTTGAGCTTATCATTATGTAATAATTTAGGACATCCCATCCTTGTCGCCATTTATGTAATGCCAAGTTTTACGCTTTTCCTTTAACCCTATCACTCACTAGTTTCACTGACTCGAGCAAAAATATTCTGGCAATACAGTATAAGTTAACCCTGTCATTCATTTAGCTCACAGACTATGCATAGACACTGTAGTAAATGCAATATGGGTTTATTAAATTAAGTCCCTGTTTGAAATACTGATAATACATAGAAGGTAAGCATTAACACTTTTTTTACCGGATATTACAGCTCATCTCTCCAGGTGGGGGACTGTCAGCGATCACTCAGGAAAAATCCGGAAAAAAAATACAGAGACACGCCTGTCTCATATATCAGTTGCAGTCCCATCTTTCCCTTCTGAGAGTCCCCCCCTAAAGTACCTTAACCAGACTCATGCCGGCTGCCTGATATTACAATTCATTGGATAACAGGCTACATGCTCAAATCAGGATTGGCCAGAGTCAATCCTGTGCACGTGACCATCCTGTCGAAAAAAAAGGTTATCTGCTGATCCACTCATCCAGCTTTTTTCCAGCCAAGGGGAGACACCCCCTATGGTTTTAGAAACAGCTCAACGGCTTTTACATTATCTATTCAAAGGCCAAGGAAGAATTCTGTCTCCTTTCTGGCCTTTCACACTCCCCAGGATCTAGATGTGTAAAGATAAATACAGTCTTGGTCTCTGAGCTAGTACGAATGCCTCATGAGTTCAATTTCTTATAATAAAGTACAATATCTTTGCTGATCCAAAAAAAAAAATCCAAATAAATCTTTAATTAGTAATACATCTATGCACTACAAGACTACGTGGATGAAACTAGGAGCGGCTTTTATGAGCTGCGGCCTTCTAAGATGACCCTGCCTTAGAATGTACAGTCAGAGCTATCCTTCAACCACTGGATGAGGGGGGAACCCAATAACTAAAAGCACCCCCATGCCCTTGGGTTGATTCAGAAGCAGGATGGCTGAACAACAAGAATCCTAAGGGGACATTAGTACAGGCTCAGGTCATATAGTACAATGTAATGGAGAATCTCAAGGGATATATAGGTGCATACCAATTTGCACGCTGGGTGCACTTTAGGAAACGCTCCCTAAATGTTACATGGCAAATCCTTAATACATCTATATCATTTCTTATTTTTGAGGTGTAGCTGAATGGTTAGAGCAGTGGGCTGAGAACCAGGGAAGCAGAGTTTGAATCCCACTGCTGCTGCTTTTGATCTTGGGAAAGTCACTTTATCCTTCCATTTCCCTCCAGAGACAGGAACATCTCTACCGTACTTTACAATAAGTCATCTTGAACTGAAAAAGGCATTAGCTAAATCTAAATTCCCTTCCTTATAAATATTTTTTAAATGTATTTCCTAAATAGCGAGTTGGTTTATGAGAGAGCTGTTGTTTTAGTAATCCATTTCTTTCTCCTCAAAGTGAATTTATCATCATCCTATGTCATCTACCCATTAACCAGTTTCTAAGCCAGCCCACTACAACACTTATGAACCTCGTATCTATTTAAAACATGTATAATCTGCCCATTCACAGTTCCAGGCAACTAACAATCGAACATTCAAACAAAAATACCTCAACTATAACTTAAAAACGTAATACATAACATACTTTTTGTTTATACTCTTTACTTTTATTATAGTATATTTCTTTGGAAATGTGAAATATTGTAATTTCTGTACAGTTCTCTTTATGCAATCCGCTTTGAACTACTGTAACTAGACTATTGGTTATGCAGGGCACCGATCTGGGCGGAGCTTCCACCACAGCACGCCTGCGGGTCACGTGACACCTCGTCTGCTGCTTCGGTCACGTGACGGGGTGGTTAGGGGCGGAAGTGCAGGAAATAGGCTCGTCGGCAGTGGCGCTTCCTGGTGCGGGCTTCAGCTCCTCCTCGATGTAGCCGGGGTAATAAGGGGAGGTGACGGGTCTTTTACTCATGTTGCTGCTGCCGCCTCTGCTCTTTCCCTGCTTGGGGGCACTTCTAGTGCTGCTTCTTGCCCCCGAGGGATTCCTCGGTTTCGGAGAGGTAAGAGATCTTCCTCAGTATTACGGACATGAGTCTAGAGCTTCAGAGCTGCTTTGCTAATCTACTGAGCGAGTTGCTTCCGATTCCCTGTTTAAATGGTCACCTAGGGGTGAGAGTTACTGTTTCTGTGCCTCTTTATCGCTAAAAGGCTATAACAAGACTTGAGACGGTTTAGAGGAAAGCGACCAAAATGATTTGGAGCCTGCACCAGAAGCAGGGCCGGCTCGAGGGTTTGTGCCGCCCTAGGCAGAAACCCTGGCTGTGCTGCCCCACACCCTGGGCCGTACCACCTCCCTGAGCCCTAATGACCCCCTGGACAGTAAGTTGTGTTATTGGGAGATCAGATGAGGCAGGTCATGTCTACTGAAACACAAGCCCTGCTGCGGGCAAAGAAAGGGTGGCATAAGGCCCCCACCTGGACCAGCCGCCCAGCTTGCAAGGTGAACAGGATGGCCTGGCCCTGACCAGAAGGCATATGAGAAGAGACTTTAAGACCTAACTACTCGTATTCATTAATTCACAACTTATTTTTTCCTTTTTCTTACTCTATCTTACAATACCCAATTCTCCACATTATCACATTTACTGTTTACACTAATAATTCTAGTGAACATTTTTCCTTGCTCAGATAAGATGATAAGATTTTTGAAATTTGTAAATATTTAAATCTGTATATATGTTTAAATTATCTATATACCTAATCAGCATTTACTCAGCATTGTAACCCTCAAATTACCATTTTTATTATTTACAATTTAATGTTCACTGTAATTTCAATTGTTTGAATAAGTTTCAATGTAATGTTCAAGTTTTGTTCTATGTAAACCGCTTTGATTTTTCTGAAAGGCGATATATAAAACCGTTCAATAAATAATAAATAAATAAACTATGTATACCCTAGAGGAGAGGGGGGACAGGGGGAGATATGATACAGATGTTTAAATACTTAAAGGGTATCAATGAACAAACAAACCTTTTTCAAAGACGGGGAAAGCTGTAAAACTAGGGGGCATACAATGAAGCTGCAAGGGGGTGAACTGAAAGGCAAAGGATGGTTGATGCTTGGAACGCCCTCCCGATGTAGATGATGGGGGCAAATATAGTGATGGAATTCAAAATAGCATGGGACAGACAGTGGATCCCTTTATAGCAAAAAGATGAAATCAAAGCAAATTTAAATATTTCTTATGCTTCAATAAATAAAGGTGGGGTGACCTTCACGGAGCAGCAGGTACAACCCTAAACACAGGCATAGAGGGGAGTGACCTGCAAGGAGCTGCAGTTACAACCACTTTTGCCACCTTACTGGGCAGAGTAGATGGACTATTCTGGTCTTTATCTACCATCATATACTATATTATGAGCTTGTAGAAGCTCCAAGGAGTAGAACCTTGCTGCCTTTTTTCCAGCTTTGAGTTTTTTTCTCCCTGGGAATCTCATCATAATCACAGCAAAGTGCTTCCAGATAATAATAATAATAATAAAAAGTATAATACGAGTTGTGTAACCTTTATTCTATAAAATTGTAAACAGTAAAAACAAAACAACTACCAGAACCCAAAAATTGAACATGTCTTTTCTAACTTAAGTTGATGGTGACAAGGAAATGAGTTTATCTAGTTTTGGAAATTATTAAAATGTAGCCATCTGTAAAATATTTTAGCACTGTAGGGGTTTGCATGTATAGATAGTGTACTAAAGGTATGTATTGTGTTTTTAACATTTGATTTGTAGGTTGCCTATAATTACAAATGTTGTGTATGTCATTATGAGCTGTCATCAGCTAATTGTTTGGGTAGGATAGAAAAAAAAATCTATTAAGTTATGTCTCTCTGTAAAATTCTGTGTATATCTGGTAGCAACAAAAAAATGAGAATAATTTTCTAATTAATGGCACCTAGTTGGTCCTTGCCAGTGAGGTCTAGGATTTATTTTCTGAACTGCTTCCTGACTTGAACAGCAAGTACATTATAGTAGCTTACAGAGTCTTGGCAGATATAATTCTGATCTATGTGGCATGTTTTAACATCTGCTATCTGATCTTAGATTGATTTGGTTTGGGGGTTTTTAAGGGAGAAATTGGAGGAGCGGTTTAGTCTGAACAGTTAGCTTGTACTTGGTGCATAGTTCCCTGAATCTAGTTTTAAAGCAGATGTATCTTTTCCTTGTCACCCCGATTTTCTTCTCTTCTGAATATCTAGACATTGAGGGACTGGGGGGGTGAGATGGGGGGAGGGGGTTGAAGCTCCCCTGCAGAATATTTGTTTTTGAGTGGTGTATGTGTGTGCTGGGGAGGGGGAGCACTTCTAGGGTGGTAAATCTATGTTTCCATTTTAAAATTGGTTGTTTTATTGTACAGTTGGGAGGGGATTTTGCTTTTTTTGGTGGTTGTTGTTGTTTAATTTGTATTTAATTTAATACAAAATTTATATACTGCGATTTCCAAAAGATCAATTGCGGTGTACCAATTACAACAATTTGAATAGTACAAAACAGATACAAACTCAGTTACATGAAATATTGTAAAACTATGTACAGTGGTGTGAGATTAATTTAACTATATACATGAATATGTTAGAAAGACATTAGAGGGTGAGGGAGAATTGAAAGGAACTACATACAGCTCACTGCGTGTGATGGAGTAGAATGCACTGGTTTAGATTTAGGAAGATGGTGTCGTAGTGTTCGGTGTATTGTTGGTCTTGAGTGCCAAAGTGGAGGTTAAATAGATGCGTTTTAAGATTCTTTCTAAATATTTGGAAGTCGTTTAATTCCTTAAGGTTGTGTGGGAGCATATTCCAGAAGTTAGGGGTGGTGTGGGAGAATGCTTTGTTTGTTGTTTTTCTGGATTTCCTGAAATCTATTGGTATAGCAAGTTTATTTTAGAATATTTTGGGGCAGGGGGTAGTGGAGAAAGGGAGTCGGATATGCTTTTTAAATATATGCTTTATAGGTAAAGTTTTATATTATATTAATGCGCTGTTGATTCATTCTGTGTGTTTATAGCTCAGTTATTTTCAGTGTTGACCCCTCTGCTGTACGAGGGACTTGGATTGACCCAGTTTTTAGTTGGACTTGGCAAGTTAAAAACCCAGATTGGACTCCTAGTCTGTCTCTCTCTCCCTCCCTATGTCAACTCTGCTGTTGGTGTTGTAGAATTACAGCCGGTGGTGGTTGGCAGCTCTGTGGCATCGTTTTCTGCGTGTGACTTGGGAATCAGGTGACTGAGACTTGTGACTCTCTTATACATTCTGTAACTGGAAATTCCAGTTAATTGTGATTCTTCCTCCCCCCCCCCATGACATGGCCTCTTGCTTGAAATAAGAAAAAAAGCAGACTGCCAAGTGGCTTCTAGACACATGATGATGGGGGATGGTACGGTAAGCAAATTTATGTTGTGAACAAAGAGAAAATATAAGGGACAGTGGGGCACAAGAGGGATGAAAATGGAGTAAGATGTACCCCAGTACTACTAGTGAACATCTGTATAGCGCTACAAGAGGTACGCAGCGCTGCACAGACCCATGTAAAAGACAGTCCCTGCTCATTAGAGCTTACAATCTAGAGAGTCAACACAGTAGCTGTAGACATGGGATATATCTAGGGAAATGCTAAGGAAACACAAGGGGGATCAGGTGAGTCAAGATCCAAAAGCAGCAGCGCAGAGGTGCATTTTCAGCTTGGATTTGAAAAGGGCAAGAGAAGGCACCTAACATACAGGTAGTTTGTTCCAGCCATAAGGTGTAGCAAAGTGAGAGGAGCAAAATCTGGAGTTAGCAATAAGAGAAGGGCATCTACAGAAGCAGTTTGCCAGAAGAGCAGAGTTCCCAAGGAGGGTTTTAGGGAGGGATAAGAGAGGAAAGGTGGTGAGGAGCTGCAGAGTGAATGCACTTATAGCTCGGCAGGAGAGGCGTTGTAGGTAAGCAGAAGGATCTTAAAGCAAATACTGGACAGAATGGGAATGCAGTGTGGCGTGGCTAAGAGCGAGGTCGCATGATAGAAGCCTGTGCGCTGTATGCAGTGTGGCGTGGCTGAGTGAGGTCGCATGATAGAAGCCTGTCCGCTGTATGCAGTGTGGCGCGGCTAAGAGCGAGGTTGCATGATAGAAGCCTGTCCGCTGTATGCAGTGTGGCGTGGCTAAGAGCGAGGGCGCATGATAGAAGCCTGTGCGCTGTATGCAGTGTGGCGTGGCTAAGAGCGAGGGCGCATGATAGAAGCCTGTGCGCTGTATGCAGTGTGGCGTGGCTAAGAGCGAGGGCGCATGATAGAAGCCTGTGCGCTGTATGCAGTGTGGCGTGGCTAAGAGCGAGGTCGCATGATAGAAGCCTGTATGCAGTGTGGCGTGGCTATCATGCGACCTCGCTCTTAGCCACACCACACTGCATACAGCGGACAGGCTTCTATCATGCGACCTCGCTCTTAGCCACACCACACTGCATACAGCGCACAGGCTTCTATCATGCGCCCTCGCTCTTAGCCACGCCACACTGCATACAGCGCACAGGCTTCTATCATGCGCCATCGAACTTAGCCACGCCACACTGCATACAGCGGACAGGCTTCTATCATGCGACCTCGCTCTTAGCCACGCCACACTGCATACAGCGCACAGGCTTCTATCATGCGCCCTCGCTCTTAGCCACGCCACACTGCATACAGGCTTCTAAGAGCGAGGTTGCATGATAGAAGCCTGTCCGCTGTATGCAGTGTGGTGTGGCTAAGAGCGAGGTCGCATGATAGAAGCCTGTCCGCTGTATGCAGTGTGGTGTGGCTAAGAGCGAGGTCGCATGATAGAAGCCTGTATGCAGTGTGACGTGGCTATCATGCGACCTCGCTCTTAGCCACGCCACACTGCATACAGCGCACAGGCTTCTATCATGCGACCTCGCTCTTAGCCACGCCACACTGCATACAGGCTTTTAAGAGCGAGGTTGCATGATAGAAGCCTGTCCGCTGTATGCAGTGTGGTGTGGTGTGGCTAAGAGCGAGGTCGCATGATAGAAGCCTGTCCGCTGTATGCAGTGTGGTGTGGCTAAGAGCGAGGTCGCATGATAGAAGCCTGTCCGCTGTGTGCTGTGGTGATTGTAGGCAGTGAAGAGAGGTGGATATAATGGTGTCTTGTAGAGAATTACAATAAATATGATTTAATTAGGGGGGGGATAAATATTACAGTACAAAGCTTTGCAACCTCATAGCATGACCTTTTGTTTAATTTCTTCTTTCAAATCCCACCTCGTCCCCCCCCCCCCCCCCGGATTTCCTTCCCCTTTACAGCAGTGACCGTGGCCTGTCTGCATTCATGATACATTTAGCTTTAATTTCCCGATTTTATTTTATTTAACTGGATGTTTATGCCGCTTTCCCAATAAATCAAAGCGCTTTACAATGGAACTACAAAGCTTACATACAGCAATTTTATGGACAGCTTTACGTTATTTATTTATTTTATTTATTTATTTAACATTTCTTCTATACCGCGCTATTACAATCAGCGCGGTGTACATCGAACAAAACATACTACAATGCATACAAGCAACATTGAGTTTTACATAGAACAGGGAAAAAACATAGGATAACCGGGGTAACTATTTACAGGGTAACTATTTACAGGTTAAATTAGTATTGTCACCAATATTCTAAGCCAATTTGGTAACATCTTCATTTCGTGAGGGAGGGACAGGCGTAAAAGTGGTGGGTGGGCAGTAGTATAGTCTAACCATTTTCTGGTTGTAATAAGGTGCTATGGTAGCTGAGACATGAGGGAAGTTTACCCGATGTGTGGGTGTCAGGGTAGTATATTGTGAATAGGTGGTGTTTCAGAGCTTTACGGAATAGGATTAAGCTTTTGATGCCACGGATTTCATGTGGAAGGGCACGTTAATAAGCAGTACTGCTATTCTAGTCCTTTTTCGTAAGCAGCTGAAGTGGTGGGTGCATCTGTGCTATCGGCAGGTGTGATGGTGGGCGGTAAGGTACTGTGCCCAAACTCCCGTTCTTGCACTCTAAGACTGTATTCAGTTAGCATGTGGTTAGCGCCATGTCGGATGGTAACTGTTGCCGTGCTCGTGCACTAACGGCGCATACTCATTTGCACGCGGACTGCTAGGTGCACTTTAGGAAACGGGAAGCAGAGTTTGAATCCCGCTGCTGCTGCTTTAGATCTTGGGGAAGTCGCTTAATCCTTCCATTTCCCTCCAGCGACAGGAAAATCTCTACCGTACCTGAATATAACTCTGCTATTGCTGAAAAAGGCATTAGCTAAATCTAATTTCCCTTCCTTTTGAATAAATTTTAAAAAAATGTATTTCCTAAATAGAGAGTTGGGTTATGAGAGAGCTGTTGTCTTAGGTAATCCATCTTTCTCCTCAGGGTGAATTTTCCATCATCCTATGTCATCTGCCCATTAACCAGTTTCTGATCCAGCCCCCTGCAAGACTGCTCACTTATGAACCTCGTATCTATTTAACACATGTATAATCTGCCCATTCACAGTTCCAGGCAGCTAACAATCCAACATTCAACATACCTCAGCTATAGCTTAAAAACCTAATACATAACATTAATACTGTTTTTTGCCTCTTTCTTATTCATTGTATATTTCTTTGGACATTTGAAATGATATTGTAATTTCTGTATATTTCTCTTTATGCAATCCACTTTGATTTATTAGAATATAGTGGAGTATAAAATCTATATTAAATAAATTAAAATAGTCCATTGTAAAATAAGTTCACAAGGATGTATCATGATGCTGTATTTGAGCCAGGGCAGTCTTGCCTTTCCTTAACTTCAACCAGACAGAATAATAGCAAACGCTCAGCTGAAATCCAAGGACGTCACCTCCAGCTCCTGCCCCTGCCTGACTTTTAGAAAAGGTTCAGAGAAGAGCCACCAAAATGGTAGAGGGGATGGAGGGATGCTCCTATGAAGAAAGGCTAAAAAGGTTGGGGCTCTTTAACCTGGAAAAGAGACGGCTGAGGGGAGATATGATAGAAGTCTATAAATTAATGAACGGCGTGGAACGGGTAAACGTAGATCGATTGTTTACCTTATCAGAATATAGAAAGACTAGGGGACATGCAATGAAGCTACAGGGTAAACTATTTAAGACTAATAAAAGAAAATAGTTTTTCACTCAACGTGTAATCAAACTCTGGAATTTGTTACCGGAGGATGTAGTAAAGGCTGTTAGTGTAGCTGGGTTTAAAAAAGGTTTGGACAAGTTCCTGGAGGAAAGGTCCATAAACCATTATTAAGAAGGGACCCAGGATATCAATGCTTGACCCAGTACAAGCATTGTGGAACCTGTGTCTTTTGGGGAAACTGCTAGGTACGTATGACCTAGATTGGCCACTGTTGGAAACAGAATGCTGGGCTTGATGGACCTTGGTCGGACCCAGTATGGCATATCTTATGTTCTTATGACTTCTTGGACTGGTTTGAGATGATTTTCCATCTAATAGAATGACTGACTGACTGTCTCCCCTCCCCCGTCGAGCTGTACTCTATGCACACCATGATGTGGCCATATCCTTCTTTCTATTCTAATCATGTATGTTCTTCTTCTTTCCGGCTGGATGGCCATCCTGGGTGCTTCTTTAAATAGAGTAGCATGTTTGTGTTTTTGCGCAGCCACATTGGTATCAGTCCAGTCAGAGGGACGAGGCAGCGGTGGACGGGCTTCTCAGTATAAAAAGGGTTTTTGTGCTAGTGGAAGTTTCTTGGGCAGCAGTGGAGTGAGGGGTAGTCTAGTGGTTAGAGCAGTGGACTGAAATCCTCCTGCTGCTCCTTGCCTTGGCTTGTAAGTTAGTTAGTTAAATAACTAACTAACTAACTGTATTTATATCCCGCTTATCACTGGGTCAAAACGGCTTAACATTGAAGGGCAGGGGGAGCCAACATTAATGATCTGGACAAACACTGGACATGAAACTCTTAGTAGATGGATCTGAGGGTATGTTATGAGGTCTGGAGGAGTATTTAGTGATGGATGTTTGTTTCTGGTCCGAGGTATTCCTGGAATAGGACGGTTTTCAGTTGTTTCCTGAATGTTGAGGGATCTCCGTTGTTTCTGATTTGACTTGGTAGGGAGTTCCAAAGGGATGGCGCGTATAGTTCGAAGGCTCTGTTGCAGGTCCATTGATTGTATTTAGTTCATTCATGGGGAATGGTGAGGGTGTTGTTGGTGGTTTGGTTTTTCTGTTGTGGGTGGGTTGGGGCAATAGAGTGCTTTGTGGATAAGTAGGGCAGATTTGTATTTGATTCTTGCTTCGAGAGGGAGTATGTGCAGTTCTCTCAGGACTAGGGTAGAGAGGTACACAGAGTATTTATCTGTAGCTCACGTTGAACTACCAGTGAGAGAACCTAAATCTCCCATGTCTTGGGGTTTTTTTTTTGGGGGGGGGGGGGGGTTACATTTTTTTTTTAATATTTTTATTTTTCTTCTTTCTCCCTCCAGGTGAAGCCGCTGATCATTTTGGAGCAGCTGCTCTGGATCGGGGGCAGTGAGATTGCCGAGGTAGATACTTACCGCATTCCTCTCATCACCTACACCCCCAAGGGCCACCTCTTGGCCATCTCTGAAGCTCGGAAGCATGGGGCCTACGACTGGGGTGCCAAGTTCATCGCTATTCGGCGTTCAGAGGATAAAGGTGAGGGGGGGAGTGGGTCATGCTTACTATGGTGCTAGCAGGGTGTGAGGCACTAACTCTCCTCCCATCCCTAGGACACACATGGGGCCCGACTACGCTCCTGGAGGATGATGGCTCAGTGGTGGATGGGCTAAGCCTGGGGGCTGTGCTGGTGGATGATGAGATGGGTTACCTTTTCATCATCTATACACTCTGTGGCCACTACATCCACTGCAGCATCTCCAGCACCATGATTATCCGTAGCACCGATGATGGACTGAACTGGAGCCCGCCACGCAACCTGTCCCGTGAGGTGGGCACCAAGATGTTCTCGGCAGGCCCTGGTTATGGGATCCAGGTGAGCTAGAGAAGGAGGGTCCCGTGAGCTCATCCCATGTAGCCTTTGTCCGTCTGTCTGTGTGTCACAGGCAGCTTCTGTCCTTTCTTGCAGAAGAAACAGGACCCTAAGAGAGGCCGGCTAATTGTCTGTGGACATGGGACCATCAGTGGAGATGGGATTTTCTGTCTGCTCAGCGACGACCATGGCTATACTTGGCGGAATGGGGGTAGCCTGAAGAGTATCCCCTATAATCAGCCCAAGAAAACCCGGGACTTCAACCCTGACGAGTGCCAGGTAAGATCCCTCTTACAGCCCTCTTCCCCTCCCACCTCATCTACTGCTTCCTAACAAAACTCTTCCATCCCTCACGTGCCCCACCCAGGCTTGACCAAACTTGTTCCATCTCTCCAGGGCAGGCAGATCCAGTCCTGGATTTACCTTACTACATGCAGGGACTTGATCTGATCTGAGAAGATATCCTGAGGGGGAGAGACCAAAACCCAGGTGTCCGGGGAGGGGGTGGAATAGAGGGGGCTGGATACCCGGCCAATACGGGAGTGTATTAGATGTATTTTACATCAGAATTAGCTTACCTTGAAAGAGATTTGGATCTCTCAAAGGCTGGATATGCTGAGGAGAAAGTGGATTAAAAAAAAAAAAGTATACATTCATCTTGTGCACACACCTGATCTAACTTTTTAACATTTGCTGCTGATCTTCTCCATTCCCCTGGCAGCCTTATGAGCTTTCTGATGGCTCGGTCGTAATCAATGCCCGCAACCAGAACTTCTACCACTGTAACTGCCGCATTGTGGTGCACAGCTATGACGCTTGTGATAGTCTACTGCCCGAGCACCTCACCTTCGACGAGACACTGGTGGACCCTGCTGTAGCTGCCAGTGCTCTTGTGAAGAACGACGTGGTCTTCTTCAGCAACCCCGCCCACCAAAACAGCCGTAAGTTCAGCAGATGATAGAGGGTTACATCACCCCCCACCCCCAGCACTGCTGTTTCCTAGCAAGATTTTATTTTTTTAGGGCGTGTGTACCAGTATGAGATGGTTTTATGAGTGTCCCAATGTGGTGGCAACAGTCCTTAACATAAAAGGATGCCATCAGCTCCCAGTAAAATAGAGCAGGAGCAGGCCTATTGGTTAGAGCAGTGGGCTGAGAACCAGGGAAACCAAGTTCAAATCCCACTACCACTACTTAGCTCTTCATTGCCTCAGGTACAAAACTTAGATTACAAGCCCTCCAGGGACAGGGGGGGGGGGGAAACGAACATACCTGAATGTAACTAGCCTTGAACCTCTGTGAAAAGCTGTGAGCTAAATCCAATTCATAAATAACTGATAAGAGATACAGAAATTCTAGGATGCTTTGCTTAATTAGTGCTGTTAGTAGAATGTTTCTGATTTTTATACCCCTGCCATTGCCAGCTGAGCTATTCTGGCAGTGAACCAAAGGTGCAATGTAATAACCAGGTTATATCTTAAGAGAGAGCACCACATTATAAAGCAGCCTTAGGTTGGTAAGTGCTTTGGCAGATTATCTCTTATTATATAAATGTGTTATTGTTTGACTCATCAGAACCACTCACCCTCCAGGTGACCCTGTCTTTTTCTTCCCCTTCTCAGTCTGTTCTGGGGCTGCTGCTGTTTAAAACCTTACCCTGCCACAATATTGTGCTTTCACCAGAAGATTCTCAACAGGAAATGGTTGTAGAGTTGTGGATAAAATAATACCTTCTGGCATTCTCTGTGTGGGCTGCCTCTAGGTCTTCCAGCTAAGGTTTTTTACAGCAGTTGTACACTGAGTTACTGCAGAATGACTCTGGCATACAAAGATCAGGATGTGGTTTTCTGTAGCTGATGTTTCTTTGTATAAATGATCCTGTTGTGCACCGCCTGTCTGTGTGTGTGTGTGAGACTTCCCTGGGGCTCCTAGCTTAGATCTGCTTAGGTTTACTGCATAGAGGAATTAGAATGCAAAGTTCAGGGTGTATTTCTTGCTATAGGTCCAGGAGATTCCACCATGTTAATGTCAGATACGTTTTCAGTGAAATTCACTCAGTGTAAGAAGCATCCTGAGCTTTGACATCTATTGCTGCCATGCAATACTTGGACCATTTTTTTTTTTTTTTTTTTTAATAAGGATTATTTTCTTCTTTGTCTCATCTAGGGGTGAACTTGACTCTCCGTTGGAGCTACACCAATGGCACTTCTTGGGAGCAGCAGAACATGCAAATCTGGGGTGGTGCAAGCGGTTACTCTGCCATGACGGCCCTGAACCATGCTGTGGACGATGAGCAGTATCTCTATATCCTCTATGAGAAGGGGCAGTATGACATCGCTGAATCCATCTCCCTCGTCAAAATAAACATTTACGGACACCTATGAGGGTGCTAAACGAAGAACTCCTGTGCCAGAGCGCTCGGTGCCATTCCAGGGTTTCCACAAGTTCCTTCCAGCTTTGGCAGAAAAGCAGCGAGGCCCTGCAGCCGCTTAAAGCTTGGGAGGAAAATCTAGAATGGCTCGGGCTATCCTTGAGTTGTGCCCAATGTAAAATACTCCAGCGAGCCTTTCCTCCTAATTGATAAGAAAAACATGCAAACTTGAATTGTGTTACAGTCTATGGAACTGTGCCAGGTGGAGGGAAGGATGGATGGGATGTGTGCAGTGATGTCATAAACACTTATGACATCATTGCCCCTTGAAGGGGACGGGAAGAGCAGTGCTCACCTTCTTGGCTAGCAGAGTTATGCTTGACTGTAGAACGGGGACACTGAAACTAATTTTCAAAGTAAATAACATATGAGGGGAGAAAGAGATCTAATTTATTTTCTTTGTGGGAAACGTGCTAAATTGATTTGTTCCTGTAATTTTAAAGGTGAAGTTGGAGCTGGTCCTGGGGGGACCCTTGTGAGGAACACTGTACTGATCTCGGAATAAAAATCAGTCTTTTTGGCAGAGTGGTTAGTGGTTATTCAGCTCCGCTGGTGTCTCCAGTGTGCCAAGCAGACGCTCGGTCATCCTTCAGACAGATGAAGGATGGTGCAAGTTTAATTCTAAGGGCAAAGAGCCCTTTGATATGGAAGTATGAAAGACATGAGTCTGGGTCTCTTAAAGCTGCACTCTTCTCATGGATAAAAAGAGGACATTTTTGTTTTAAACTGTGAAAAAATGCCAGAGGCATTTAATACTGGTTATAAAATTGTTAAAATCCATAAAGTCTTACAAAAACATGGATCAATATTTAGGTACTGTGGTTGGTGGGTTTTTTTTTTTTTAATGCTGCCTGCTACAAATACAATAAAACCCCCACTGTAATATTTAACCAGTGTCTGGATAGTTGGAGAGAAAATTCCAGCCTTGAATTTGAATGCTACAAGATGCTCAAGGATCCATGTTTAATGATGCTGAGAAGATCAAGAAAAGGTGGAAAGAGTACAGAGTCATTACACCATAAAGATCAAGTGCATCAACATAGTAACACAGTATGAGACAGCAGATAAAGACCAGCATGGTCCATCTAGTCTGCCCAGCAAGACGGCAAGAGTAGATGCACCTGCTGCTCAGTGCAGGTCACCCCTATTTGCTGAGATAGCAGAGACAGTTAAGTTTATTTTGATTTTTATCCTGTTGCTTTAAAGAGATCCGCTGTGTCTGTCCCATGCCATTTTGAATTCTGTCATTGTATTTGCCCTCACCATTTCCACCAGGAGGGCATTCCAAGCATCCACCACCCTTTCAGTGAAAAAGTATGTCCAGACGTTGCCTTTCAGTTTACCCCCTTGCATTTTCATGTTATGCCCTCTAGTTTTACAGCTTCCCCGTCTTTGAAAAAGGTTTGTTTGTTCATTAATACTCTAAGTATTTAAAGGTCTGAATCATATCTCCCCTGTCCCTCCTCTCCTCTAGTGTATACATATTTTGGTTTTCAAGTCTCTTCTCATATGTCTTCTGGCATAGGCTCCAAATCATTTTGGTCACTTTTTTCTCTGAACTGTTTCCAGTCTTTTTGTATCCTTTGCGAGATATGGTCTCCATTTCCTTATCGTTCCTCCAGTCCAGTCACCTCTCACCAGCAGCTTGGAGACTGAGCATGTCCTGTTTTCTGACCTCACCATAGATGGCAGCTGGCACCTCCCACCAGTCGCCAGAATCTGTCTTCAAGCAGCTGAAGAGATGTCTCTTCAGTGAGTCCATGTCCATGGGATCACAACTAAGAAGTTGGGCAAGTGTGTTTTAGTGGAGAGTAGATCCTTAAATGGAGGGGGGGGGGTTAATTTGAATAAAGCCTGTTTTTAAAATAAAAAATAAAAAGCTGGGTCGTCAATTTCACCAAAAGCCATCTCAAGACTTGGTGTATCTGGGAGCCCGGTTCCAGACATACAGGGGAAGAGTTTTTCTGGCAGGAGACAGGATGGTCGCTGCAGACACAAATCCATCAATTTTTCCGTATGACAGCACCCATGATGTGGCATTACATGCAGTTGCTGGGATCGATGGCCGCAATGATCGAGCTGGTGCCCTGGGCTCGAGCCCACATGAGACCATTGCAGAGGGCACTGTTGCAGAGTTGGTCAGCTCAGCACCACTAGTTCACTCATCCGTTGCCATGCTCGTGGTCCGTTTGCATGGTATGCAAAGACAACTATCACCACCTGGATATGCAGGCAGTGAGGAACAAGCAATTTGGTTCGGCAGTGCTTTGGGCTGGGATCACAGGTCCCTCCTGTGGTTAATATTGCTATGGAACATCCCATAGGTTGGGACTGGACTGAAGGAACGATAAGGAAGATAACATTAGGCGTTACCTGCTAATTGGTTTTCCTTGACTTTCTCCAGTCCAGTCCAGTCCAGTCCTGGACCCTCCCTGATTTCTGCTAATCTACAGCATGATGGCATTCCCGGGCCTGAAGAAGCCATTGGTGTGTCCATCTCCTGGAGGGATTGCTTGATTCCTTTCCCGGGAACAAGCTCAGGAGAGGACACTAATGTGTTTTCACATTTAGTGTATGTCACTGTAAGTGTAGGTGTGTTAAAAAAAAATTAAGTTCAGATGAAATTCTTATTGGGAGGGAGGGAGGGGTGTTTCTGCCTTTTGGGGTTATAAACATTCCATAATGTTTGCTGAGGGCTATGTTTCTTAATTGTTGCTCCTGTGAATCTGCTTTATCAATAGGATACTGGGGGCTGTTAAGAGGTGACAGCTGCCTATCTATGCTGAGGTCAGAAAATCTGACATGCTCAGTCTCCAAGCTGGTGAGAGATAACTGGACTGGAGAAACTTGAGGAAAACCAATTATAGAGGTAAGGCTAATTTCACCTTCAACCTGTATTGTTTGACTAGGAAGCATTGGTGATAATGCCTTCCATGCTGCTTCAATGACTTCTTTTATCAAAGACAAAGCACCGGGTATTGATGGCTTTCCCACTGAAGTATTACAGCAATCGAATGTGGCTGTTACCATACGTATAAGGCTCTGCCAGGAAATTTGGAAGACATCATCATGCCCAACTGATTGGTAAAGATCAGTGTAAGAAAAGTGATCCAACTGACTGGGAATTATCGCACAATTGCTCCGATCCCACACTCCAGGAACATTCTACTCAAGATCATTCAATGGAAACTACAACCATACCTGGAACAGGAACTGCCTGAAGTGCAAGCAGGGTTCAGGAAAGGGTGAGATATGAGAGATGTCATTGCAGATGTGAGAAGGATCTTTGAAAAGACAAAATTAATACCAAAAGGATAACTGTATTTTATTGCCTCCAACAAGGTTTTTGCTTTTGTAAACTATGAAAAACTCCTGGATATACCAAAACACCGCATCGTTCTCTTGCACATTGATCAGGAAGCAATGGTTTGAATGGAACAAGGAGAAACAAAATGATTTATAATCGGCAAATGTATATGACAAGGCTGCCTACTTTCCCCCTACCTGTTTTAATTGATATGCAGAACAAATCATCAGAGAAGCAGGACTTTATGAAGACAACCGAAGTGTGAAGACTGGTGGAAGATTCATCAATAACCTTAGCTATGCTGCTAATACCATATTCCTTTTCGTCCCTCTAGTCCAGTCCCGGAGTTTAGAATCTCCTCCAGCAGCCTTGGAGACTGAATGACATCACAGCTCTTCTTTCTCTGGTATAAATAGGCAAGGACTGCCCCCTTCCACCAGTACTTCAGTCTCCAAGCAGCTGAGGAGATTCTGGGCCTAGGGATAGGCCCAGCACAAATAAGCAGAGCTAGGAATTTTTTCTTTGTTTGCCTTTTCTAATTCTTGATGCTTTTTGTTTGGTTGCCTTTCTAAAATAGCCACTTTTTTGCTTCCCTCTGGCTCCAGTCCTGCTTCCTCCTTTCTCCCTCAATTTTCCTTCTCGTGGGGGGGGGCCTGCCCCTTGGTGAGAAGGAGCAGCTTTACAGAGCAGAAGAAGTAGCCTCCCTGCTCCAGAACCCGCAAGCAAGGGTGAGGAGCAGGTGGAAGGCTTAGCCCCAGCCATCTCTAAGGGACAGTGAGATTGGTGGTGGGAGCACCGTCGGAGCCAAAGCCACGAGCAGGCTGAGCTCCGGCGCGTGTCTGCCTCATTGCAGCACCTCAGGTTGAAGCAGGGAACTGTAAGTAGGTCTCGCCGACTTTAACAGCGTTTTTTTCTTTCTTTTTGAATTTTCTTTTACTTGTTTCTTGGAGGGGAGTTGAGAGGGAAGTCCCTGCCTGAGCGGGGGATCTCATTAAGGAGTTATTTGCCCTCTGGACACTTTTTTGCTGCGCGGGAAAAGTCCTGGTGGCCATTTTGAAAACCACGGTTTTTTTATAGTGGCTGTTTGGAAGCGTTTTAAGCCTCGTTTGCTGCAGACCTGTTATAGGCTCATCAGGCGGTTACAGAGCGTTGGCCTGTTGGGAAAAAAAAAAAGAGAAGTTCAAAGGGAAATGAGCTATGCTGTACTTTTCCCTTATTGAAATATTGAGCAGGTGTATCTAGGCTGTTTTTTGCAGGGCTCCAACCTGGAGAGAGCCCTTCCTTCGGGGGGGGGGGGGGGGGTGCCCGGGGTGGTTTAGAGCAGTTCTTTGAGGCGGCTGCTATGCCTGCAATTCCACGCTGTCTACTGTGCGGCAGGAGGAAATGTTCAGTGCTGGAATCGGGAGTCTCTGTCCCTTGCTCTCTAGAGGCGCAGCATATGGACGGAGAGCCGGGACAGCCCCTAGCAGGCCAGAAGGCTATTCGTAGAGGCGCTGAGGCACTGTTATCTCTGTCTCTAGATCCTGAGGAGCCAGTGCCGGGGCCCTCCTCGGGCGGCGGCTCCGCTGGGTCACAGGAGCAGGGACAGGTGGGGGAGGCGACTGGGATTCCGTCGAACTTCATTGCCTGGAGGCAGCAGGCTTTTGCCTTCCTTCAGCCCGCAATGTCGGCTCTTCCTCACGGACCCCAGAGTCAGAAGCGCTTGGCCTCTCTGGTCGGTTCAGGGAATGGTGCTCCGGTGGCTAAAAGGTATAGGGCCACTTCGGAGGGTCCCACGCCTTACCTCGCTGAGGACCTGAGCGAGGGGAACGCCAAAGAGGGAAGAGTTCTCGGAAGATGAGCTGGAAAACGGAGAGTTGCCTGACTCGGAGCAGCAGTGCTGGGTAGTCAGAGTCTTTCGGTGTGAAGGGCTTCCAGCCCTGGTTTCGGAGACGCTATAGACACTAAACCTGCCTTCCAGCGAGGAAGCAGCGGAAGAGACATTAGAAGATCCGCTGTTGCAGGCGGTGCGGACATCCCAGAGAGTGTTTCCCCTCTATAGGGTATTTCGGAATATGATACAGGAAGAATGGGATTTGCCAGAGGCGGCCCTGAAGGGGGCTAGAACGTTGGCTCGCCTTTATCCGCTCGCGAACCGCGATAGGGAGCTGTTTCCTTCTCCAAAGGTAGTTGCGGCGGTATCGGCGGTCACTCAGAAAACCACAATTCCCGTGGAGGGGGACCGCAGCGCTGAAGGATGTTCAGGACAGGAGGTTAGACACTCTGTTGAAGCAGGTGTTCGATGTTTGCGTGCTGTCCATGCAAACCGGCTTCGGTGGCACGTGGCTGTTTGAGATGGTCCCAGAGGTTGCAGGAGACCATCTGGAAGGGCAGCTTGAAGATGGCACGCGACTGGAGTCGGGAACCGCATTCTTGGCAGATTTTCATTCTGATCTCCTCCGCGGCTTGGCTAAGGGGATGGTCTCCGTAGTAGCAGCTCGGAGGTATCTCTGGTTGAGAACCTGGTTGGCGGACAGTTTGTCTAAGGCTCGGCTTAGCTAGTTACCCTTTGGGAGGTACACTTTTATTTGGGGAGGATTTAGATAAGTTGGTCCAGGACCTCGGGGAGTCCCAGGGAGGACATCTCCCAGAGGACAAGCCGAAGCAGGGCTGCAGTTCTGCGGGATTCAGGGAGGTCCCGAGAGACTTTCGTAGTTTTCATTCTTCCCGTTATGGACAATCCCAGCAGGAGACGTTCCCGCTTAGGGGTCAGGGGTTTCGAGGATTCAGGGGAGCAGGCCGGGGGTTTGCTCCTTTCCAGTCCTCGGCCACAAAACAGACACAGTGAGATAAGGCGAGCTCAGGAGAGGGTAGTTCCCAGAGGAGGTCGGTTGCGGGAGTTTTACCCTGCCTGGGTCCGAATTAAGTCAGATTAGTAGGTCCTGGAGGTCATGCGAGAGGGGTACATATTAGAACTCCATCGACCCGTTGTAGGTTCTTTTGTCCGTTCTCCCTGCTCAGCCCTGGGCACAGGCAGGCGGTCCAGGACACGCTACAGCGACTGCTGCAGCTTGAGGCGGTGCTGCTGGTGCCCGCGGTTTCGGTCGCTACTCCATCTATTTCGTAGTGCCAAAGAAGGAGGGCACATTTCGCCCGATCCTGGCTCTGACAAGGGTGACCCGTTGTCTCCGGATTACCCATTTCGGATGGAGACCTTGCGTTCCGTGCTGGCAGCGGTCCGGACCGGGGAGTTCCTGACGTCGTCAGATCTCACGGATGCTTACCTGCACATCCCGATTCGGCTAGAGCATCAGAAGTGGCTGAGATTTGCGGTACCCATGGGACATTTCCAATTTCAAGCGCTGCCCTTTGGGCTGGCAAAGGCGCCACGGACGTTTCCCAAGGTCATGGTCGTGGTGGTGGTGGTGGCAGCGCTCCGCAAAGAGGGAGTACTGGTGCACTTATATTTGGACGATTGGTTGATCCGAGCGAAGCTGAGAGAGGACAGCTCGGCAGCAATGGCCTGGGTGGTCCAGATGTTCGAAGGCCTGGGCTGGGTAGTCAACTTTGCAAAGAGCAGGTTGGTACCATCGCAATCCCTGCAGTACCTTGTGGCGCACTTCGAAACAAAGCAGGGGAAGGTTTTCCTGTCCAGGGCCCGGGCTCTAGGTCTGTGACAACTCGTCAGGCGTTTCTTTTCGAGTCCGGCTCCAACAGCATGGCAGCACCTGCAGTTGTTGGGAACAATGGCAACCATGATTGAAGTGGGCCCGAGCGCACATGCGACCGTTACAGGTGGCGCTTCTCCGTCGTTGGTCGCATCAGTCGGATGTCCTATCACAGAGGTTAGTTTGCCCTCAGAATGTGCGTCACGAGCTGCGATGGTGGTTGAGAACGGAGAATATGGAAGATGGCATGCCACTGGACCGCCGCCGTCCTGGGGACTGCTCCCGACAGATGCGAGCCTCCTGGGTTGGGGGGAGCTCATTGCGAAGGCAGGTTTGCCCAGGGTCGTTGGTCTCAGGAGGAGACGTCTCGGTCCATCAACAGGTTGGAAATGTGAGCGGTGTTTCTGGCGCTACCGGAGTTTCAGGACACTCTCGGTTGGGAGGCGGTCCGAGTCTTGTCAGACAATGCGACAACGGTGGCCTACATCAATCGGCAGGGGGGCACAGGAAGTGCTACACTGGAAGCCGAAGCGGGTCAGCTGTGGGTGTGGGCCGCACACAATCTCCAGGCTCTCGTGGCTCAACATGTGGCCAGCATAGACAATCTCGAAGCGATTTCCTCAGTCGTCGCAGAGTAGACCCCGAGGAGTGGGTGCTACTTCCGGGGGTGTTTGCTCTTCTGGTGAGTTCCGGTAATGGCGAGCTTCGAGTCAGCGCAGGTAGCAAGGTTTTTTCAGCAGGCGCTGGAAACAGATGTCCGAGGGTCTAGATGCATTAGCGAAAAGGTGGCCAGAGGGAGTTCGCCTTTGTGTTTTTTTTTCCACCTTGGGCCCTCATGGGCAGGGTGGTGCAGCACGTTGGGAGACATCGCGGTTGGGTGATTCTGATCGCACCCGATTGGCCCTGAAGGCCATGGTATGCAGATTTGGTACGTCTGTTAGTGGACGATCCGTGGTAGTTACCGCAGCAAGAGGAGCTCCTACGGCAGGGTCCGTTGCACATGCCCTAGGTGGGTCGGTTCTCGCTTACGGCTTGGCTCTTGAACGGGCTAGGATGACAGCTAAGGGTTATTCGGCGGCGGTCATTTCTACCTTGCTAAAGGCATGCAGGCGTTCCCTCACTGGCGTATGTCCGGGTCTGGAGGATTTTTGCAGCTTGGTGTGTGGAGCGTAATATTCAGCCGTTGTGGGCTTCGATTTCGTAGGTCCTTTCCTTTTTGCAGGATGGAGTGTGGCAGGGATTGGCGGCCAGCTCCTTGCGAGTGCAGTGGGCGGCGATTTCCTGTTATAGGGGGGAAGTGCTCGGTCAGCCGGTAGGATCTCACAGTGACATTAGGCTTTTTCTGAGAGCTGTCTTGCTTCTTCGTCCGTTGGTATGCTGTTCGGTGCCGACATGGAAGCTGAATCTGGTATTGGAGGCTTTGCTTGAGCTACCGTTTGAGCCGCTAAGCATCGCCACCCTGAAGGATCTCGCGTTAAAGAAGGTATTTCTGGTAGCTATTTGTTCCACAAGGAGGATTTCGAAGTCACAGGCTTTTTCCTGTAAGGCACCTTATTTGTCTTTCTTCCATGATAAGGTCGTGCTATGCTCAGTGCCGGACTTTCAGCCGAAGGTGGTCTCGGCCTTTAATGTCAATCACGTGGTGTTGCTTCCAGTATTCTCTAAGCAGCAAAAGGAGAAATCGGAAGGCAGGTTACATCCCCTAGATGTTTGTCGGGTTCTTCGGAAGTATCTTTGGCGTACGCAGCCGTTTCGGAAGACAGACAGATTGATTGATTGTGGCTTTTGGGGGGGCTGCGGAAGGGTGAAGCGGCAGCGAAAGCGTCCATTTCTAGATGGTTAAAGGCGGCTATTGCGTTGGCTTACCTTTTTGAAAGGTAGCGTAGTTCCAGAAGGTCTCAGAGCGCACTCGACCAGAGCACAAGCGGTGTCGTGGGCGGAGTACAGTTTGGTTTCGGTCACGGACATTTGTAGAGCGGCGACTTCATCATCGTTGCATTCATTCTCGAAGCACTATCGGTTAGATGTGCAGGCGGCGGAGGACATTCGTTATGGCTCAGCAGTGCTTCAGGCTGGGTTTTCTGGTCCCTCCCGTTGATGTGCACTGCTCTGTTACATCCTCTATGGTTCCGGGACTGGATTAGAGGGACGAAAAGGAAGAATTAATTAGACTTACCTGCTAATTATTGTTCCTTAAGGAACTCTAGTCCAGTCCCGGACCCCTCCCAGGGTATGCAGCCTGAAGCTGTTGTCCGTTGTATCTTAGAAAAAGGGGTCAAATTGGAGAGGATGTCTCTGGAAGAGGAGTGGGGTTCCAGAGGACGCGGAGTGGAGCCACAATGGGAACCCCGCAGAAGCGCGGTATTGTTTCTACTTTTTTGGCATTTCTACAAGGTCCTTCGTCGAAGAGAAGGTTAGAATATGCACAGGTTTTTAGATTCTAGCCAAAGTTTATTTAGTTTATCTTGTTGTTCTTTATCTACTTAGTTGTTGCTCTGCGGAGTTGCTTTGTCAATAGGTACTGGTGGAAGGGGGTGGTCCTTGCCTATTTATACCAGCGAGAGAAGAGCTGTGATGTCATTCAGTCACCAAGGCTGCTGGAGGAGATTCTAAACTCTATGGTTCCGGGACTGGACTAGAGTTCCTTAAGGAACAACAATTAGCAGATAAGTCTAATTAATTCATACTGGCTGAAAGTGAAGATGATCTGAAACATTTGCTTCTCAAGATCAAGGAATATAGTCTTAGAATGGGCCTGCACCTTAATGTAAAGAAGACAAAGATCTGACAATTGGCAAAATCAACAAGTTTATTATTGATGCAGAAGAAATTGAACTAGTGGACAACTTTAACCTACTTGGATCAATAAAGAAATGACAAGCAGTCAAAAAATCTGATGATGCATTGCTCTTGGCTAAATGGCTATGAAAGATCTAGACAAGATTCTCAAGAGCAGAGATGTCTCTCTCCATACAAAGATTTGACTTGTCCAAGCCATGGTATTGTTGAAAAAAAATATCTTATGGATGCCAAAGTTGTAAATTGAAAAAGATGGGAAGAAAATAAATGCTTTTGAATTATGGTGTTGGTGAAGAATACTGTTATATACCATGGACTGCCTGAAGAACAAACCAGTCGGTACTAGAGTAGACCAAATCTAAGCTTTCTTTAGAGTCTGAGATGACAAGATTTCAACTTTCATACTTTGGACACATCATGCGAAGAGAGAGATCATTAGCAAAAGACATAAGTTTTGATAAGGTTGAAGGTCGATACAAAAGAGGAAGGCCAGGAATGAGAAGCAGTAGAGTGGCATCCATAACTGCTGTTTTATCAAAAATGAGCTGCTTGACTGAACACAATTTAGGACAGCTATCCAGAGAGTTAACACAGACTCAATGGTACTTAACAACACCACCACCAGCAGCAGTGTCTGGATAGTGGCAGGTATGGAAGATCTGGTTCGGGTAGTCAGGGCCAATGCTATTTGGATAGCTTAGACTAGCGTCCCTTTTGCTGTCCTAAGTAAAGCAAATATGTACTTGGTTAACAGTGCTATCGGGCTCATGTGCTATTCTGCCCTGTCTGACTAGTACCAAGGCAGTCCATAAAGATATTCACCAGCACTTTAGATTTGAGCGTCTCTTAATATCCCAGTCAGCAGATGCTGCTCTCAACCCAGTCTTTTTTTTCCTTTTAGAAAGCCAGGGGCTGAAGTGGGGCAATCACTTGTTTGCGGAGACTATAGCAAGGATGGGGCTAGCTATCATGGATAAATCTAGCTTTAAAAACAGTATTGTGTATGCATTTCAGAAACTGGACAATGAGCACATCAAGCACTATATGAATAATATATCCTTACTCAATGGAATTGACTTATACAGATATCATGGCTGCATATGTCAGGACTTAAGTTTAAACATAGAAACAGAACAAGTCTGGTTATCTGTTTAGAGACATGCTGGAAGGCAGGGCCAACAGCCAGCCCAATCTCATGTGCATAACTTTTGTCTGCAGGGGTGGAGGGTAATTCTATAACAGGGTATCTAAATTATACAAACCATCAAGCAGATCTCAAGTGTCTTTATAAAGTAGTACCCATGTAGGCATTTACCGGTGGTGCTATGTTATAAAGTGAACCTCCCCGGGTCCTGGATCGCAAAAGATTTCCCTCCAACTTCTGCATCTCACAATGCTCTTCTACTCCTGTCCCATTGCAAAGTGGCATAAGTGAAAATATTAGAAAACAGGTGCTCTTCTCTCCTAAGTGCTGCATAGTCATATACTCTGTTCTCTGTCTACTCTAAAGAGTGCAGAATCCTGCTTCTCCAAATCACTGCCTTCCTCTTAAGCAAAAGCTCTGACAAAACAAGGCTGTAGCAGAGAGACAATGAATTCTCTTTTGGTCTTTACTGAGAAGAGGTAGGGAATTTACCTGTGCCTGAAATGGTATATAAAGGTGATGTAGCAGAAGAAATTAAAGAAATAATTAATAAACTGGGAAGATGTATTACAACTATTTGATAAACTGAAGAGTACCAAAGCACCTGTACTGGATGATATACATTCAAGGGTATTGAAAGAACTGAAATTTGAGATTGCAGATTCTATTATTAGTATTCTGTAAACTGTCATTAAAATCAACTGTAGTACCTAAAGACTGGAGAATGGCCAATGTAATGTCAATATGTAAAAAGGGATTATAGGGGTGAGTTGGGAAAGTACAGACCTGTGAGTCTGACATCAGTATGGGGGAAAAATGGTAGAAACCAAGAATAAAATTACTGATCACAGATATAATTATGGTTTAATGGGAGAAAGCCAACAAAAGGTCTCATCTTACTAATCTGTTTTTTTTAAAAAGATGTGAATAAACAGGTAGACAAAGATGAGCTGGTTGATGTAGTGTATCTGGATTTTCAGAAAGCCTTTGCCAAGGTCCCTCATGAGAGACTCTTGGTGAAATTAAAATGTCATGGATCAGAAATTGGTTAAAAGATAGAAGGCAGAGAATAGGGCTAAATGACCAATTTTCTCAATGGAGAAAGGTGAATAATGAAGTACTCCAGGGATCTGTGCTGGACCTGCTGCTTTTTAACATATTCATAAATGACCTGGAAATGGGAATAACAAGTGAGGGGATCAGATTTGTAGATGACACAAAATTATTCAAAGTTGTTAAAACCCAAGAGGATTGTGAAAAATTGGAAGACTGGGCATCCAAACGGCCAATGAAATTTAATGTAGAGAAGTGCAAAGTTATGCACAACCCAAACTTTGGTTACACAATGCAAGGTACCACCACCCAGGAAAAAGATTTAGGTGTCATCGTGGATAATATGTTGAAACCCTCCTCTCAGTGTGCAGCAGCAGCCAAGAAAGCAAATAGAATGCTAAGAATCATAAGGAAAGGAATGGAGAATAAAACCAAGAATATTATAATGCCTCTGTATTGTTTCATGGTATGATCAAATCTTGAATATTGTGTGCAATTCTGGTTGCTGTATCTTAAAAAAGATATAGTGGAATTTAGAAAAAAGTACAGAGAAGAGCCACCAAAATGGTAAAGGGGAGGTGAGGATACCCCTATGAGGAAACACTTAAATGTTAGGCCTCTTTAATCTGGAAAAGAGAAGGCTGAGGGGGAGATATGATAGAAGTCTATAAATTAATGAATGGAGTGGAACAGGTTAACATAGGTTGGTTGTTTATGCCATCAAAATGTAGAAAGACTAGAGGACACACAATGAAGCTACAATGTAACCCGTTTAAGAGAAAATATGTTTTCAATCAATGCATAATCAAACTCTGGAATTCAGTCCTGGAGGATGTAGTAAAAACAGTTAGTGTAGCTGCTTTAATAAACGTTCCTGGAGGAAAGGTCCGTAAGCCATTATTAAAGAGGACCTGTGAAATCCACTGCTTACCCCCGGACAGTATTGTGGACTTTGTGTACCTGCCAGGTACTTGTGACCTGGCTTGGCCACTATTGCAAACAGGATCCTGGGCTTGATGGACCATTGGTCTGTCCCAGTATGGCATATCTTCCCTGTCCTGTATCTATTCTCAACGATCAATTCAGAAACTAGATCGTGGTGCAATAAATCACATTTCCAACAAAACTTAGTGGGCTTCTAATGGCCTCTCTCAATGATATTTTTACCACCTTCAACAAGACAGCCTTATGATAGAGACCCAACATTGGGCATCACAGGCCTTTCCTCAGGCAGTGGTATTTTATGAAGTATGTACATACATCGCAACTTCACTTTTGCTTTGTTCAAATTATACCCCTGTGAATGCTTCCATGCCGCTGCTAGTTTGCCGTGTACGTATACCACCAGGGGACATGGGGTGTTTTAAAGAACACAGAGGACTCTGGCGCATATTGAAAATTTCCTTTCCCACCATCTCAGAGCAAATAAAAGTGGCAGCATCAAGCTGGGGGCAGGGAAAATGTGTAGGATTTAATTTTTGAGAACTTAATTTTGAAACAACCATGTGCACTTTATGCCTTGAAAATGGATACAAAATACAGGCATAGAAAGAACTTGCAGGCAACAATGTGGATTGTGTCTCCAAAAAAAAAAAAACACTGCCAGAGAATTCTTACCATAGAGCAGGGGTTCTCAGTGCAGTCCTGGGGACACACCCTTCCAGTCAGACTCTCAGGTAACTACAGTGAATATACATAAGAGATTTGAAAGCATTGCCTCTGTTGTATGCAAATCTTTCTAATGCATATTCATTGCGGTTAGCCTGAAAACCTGACTGGCTAAGTGTGGACTGGGTTGAGAACCTCTCCCCTAGACCCTCCCTCAACCCAAACCAAAGAGATAGAGCGCAGAACTCAAAGGCTTTCCCTTACTTACCATTTGAAAAAAATAATGGTCAAATTCTGGTGTCACCTCATTAACACCAACACAAACTCCCTAAGTTACCAGACAGTCAGTGATGCATCAAACTCTGCAAAAATTAAAAACCACTGGGCACCAATGTAGCAAATCTATGTTTATCTTTCATCTCATTACAACACTAATTGCGAGGATCTATGCAGCAGCACTGCAAATATTACACCAATCCCAGAACACTAATGCTTATTACCTCTGGAAACTGCCTTGTAGCCTCCTAAGAGGTGTCTTAAAATCCGGTTTAATAAATAAAAACACACCTCCTACCGGGCAACCAGAACAAGCTGGACTACTACTGAAACTAGATGCTAGCAGAGTCCCTCAGCTTGGTCACATGGAGAAAGAGCAACACCTTTACCACTTCATGCACTCCTTGGGTGAATCTGAGAGGAGAGAGGATGGCGCTAGGACCCTGCAGACTCCTTCGCTGCTAGTGGTACCCAGACATCCCAAGGAGGCAGGATCCAGGCAGAGACGGAGAGGCAGCCATGGCCAGCCAGTCGCAGGGAATCCAGCAGCTGCTGCAAGCCGAGAAACGAGCAGCCGAGAAGGTAGCCGAGGCCAGGAAAAGTAAGAAACCGATTTCCTTGCCCCATTGCAACTGAAGCCATTAGGAGGAATCATCACTTGCTCTAGTGGCAGAGATAAATGGGATGGGGGGGGGGGGGTCAGATGCTGAGCGTCAGACAATGCCATCAAGGAGAAACCATCCTGCAATTAGATCCTTATGGCACAGACTGCCCCCCCCCCTCGCTGCAGCCTCAGTGCCACATCCCTGTCTGCTACGTGCCAGAGGGGCAATGGCCAAGCAGTTTACATGGGATGCGGGCCGAGCGCCTCCATTTCTAGAAGTCACTGCTGCTGGGGTGGGGAGGCAGAGGAGGAGGTGCAATTATTTTGGGACCTATGTACTCCAGACAAAAAAATGGGAGAAGTCATTCAGTTAATTGGGCTTTTGTCCAAAAAGGGGGTCCACGCTCATTTGAATAGGAATAAGATGTAGTTGTAAAAGGGAGTGGAGAAATGTGTCGGGAGGGAAGCAGAGATTCACATGATCTAGAGAACAGAACACGCACACGCACTCAGCACCATCACTCCACCTATGTGTAACACAGCACAGGGCGGGCACCAAGATTAGCACACGACTGTCTCCCCTGCATATTCTACCCCTCAAACAAAAGCCACATTTCCATGGCAAAAAGGTCCGAACCATGAACAATTCTGCATGCTGTGTTTGTCAAAATAGCAAAGCATATTGTTTTTGAATGTTACTTAATGTAAAATACAATACAGAAAAAAATTCTCTCTCCCCCGTGTGCATCACCTCACTGTCTCTGCCTCTCTTTGTCCATTAGTCTGTTTCCTTTCCTCTTACCCCCCCCCCCTCCCGTACTCACTTTCCACTCTCCTATTCTCTGTCACCCCCCTCAGGGAAAGCGCGGAGGCTGAAGCAGGCAAAAGAGGAAGCTCAGGCCGAGATTGAGCAGTACCGACAGCAGCGGGAGAAGGAGTTTCTCCAGAAGGAGCAGGCGGTGAGCGACCCCCCCCCCCTCCCCAGATCATCCATTCCATGACATCTGCTCCCCCTATCATCATTTTAATGCGAGATCCATCGCCTCTCTCACAATTAACGTTATAATTTATTTATTTATTTTTTTATTTGTGTGCTTTTCTATACCGCCTCTTCCAGAGATCAGGGGCGGTTTACAAGGAACTTAAAACAACAATATAGCAAAACAGTGCAATATTGCATTACATTAAACATTAGGTGAACATAAAACTAGATTACATAAGAACTAGGTTACATGGAAAACAATGTGTGGGTTATTAACATAAAAGGAAACATAAAACTATGTTACAAAGAACCAAAAAGTAGCTTTACATGGTTAGCAAGAGATTATAATAGTTATTTGCGATCATAAGTACAGTGTTGGGAGTAGACTAACTTGGGTGGATATGAAAATGGAATTAGGTGGGGTAGACTTGTGCTTGGTTTGTTGCATGTTTTTGTGTAGTAAATTTGATTTCAGGTTGTATGTTGCTATAGTGTTGACTAAATAGGTAGGTTTTAAGTTCCTTCCTGAAAGTTGTAAGATCTTTAATCTCTCTGAGGTTTAGTGGCAGTTTGTTCCATTGGCTGGGAGCATAATATGAAAAAGCAGTGTTGGTGGTTATTTGTTTTGATTTTGTCACTGCAATGGGAATTAATAGCATGTTGAGGTTAGTTTTTCTTCTGATTCTGTTTTCTTGTGGGGTTTGGAGTAGAGTGGCCAACTGTGATGGGGCTAGGTCATTAATGAGTTTAAAAGTGGTGACAAGTGTTTTATATTGAATCCTACTATAGATAGGAAGCCAGTGGAGAGCGTATAGGATAGGAGAGATGTGATCGAATATTTTAGCTTTCATAATGATTCGAGCAGTGACATTCTGAGCTCTTTGAAGGATGTGTAAATTCTTTTTGGATGTTCCTTGGAGTATGCCATTGCAGAAGTCTAAATGTGGCATAATGAGAGCCTGGACAACTGGCTAGTGGCCCCTTCGTTTACCATTTTCAAACACCCCCCCCCCCCCCCGATGCTCTGCCTTTTACTGGCATCTCGGGTATTTTCAGCCCCTGTGCTCCCTGCATTTTCCTGGAGACTCCCTCTGCTATTTTTGACATTTGCACTCTCTGCATTTTGCTGGTGTCTCCTCTGGTCTCTTCAACCCCAGTGCTGGACAGTCCCTTCAGAGGCTCCAACTTATCCTCAGTATTTTCAGTCCCACCTATGATGTTTTGCCCAGGTTTCCTGTAATGCAGCTTCTGTGCATGGGGAACCGACGAAGGAATCCGTAAGGGGTCGAGCGAACTCCAATGCATACCCCTCCTGGATGATCTCTAGCACCCACTGGTCTGACGTGATGCTGGTCCAGGCTGAATAGAATTATTGCAGCTGACCCCCATGGGAGCTACCGCCCACCAGGGCCTCTCTCATCTCATTGTGCCTTTTTGTTGGTCGAGGAGGTAGGGGAGTAAAACCCCCTGCTCAACCTGCAAAATCCACCTTGCCCCCAAGAGGGGTAATGCCCTGCCGAAAGCCCTGTAACTGACCCTGCGCCAGAGCAGAGGAGCACACCAGCTTTTGCTATCCTCAGGGAGCTGACCTCCTTTCGACTCCCCCAAATCTTTCACCAACTTCTCCAAATCTTCCCCAAACAAGAGCTTGCCCCGGAAAGGGATCTTGCTGAGATGGGATTTGGAGAAGACATCCACCGACTAATTTTGCAACCCTAACTAGCGCCAGGCAGCCACCAGAGATGCCACACTTTTGGCCAAGCCCCTGATAAGGTCATAAAAGACATCCGCCAAGTAAGCTGCCCCTGACTCTAACTTAGCCTCCTCTGGCGGAAGTGGCTGGGAGTCTCTGGTACTCTTCATAATCGCTTGTGCCTGCCGCAAGCAAGCTCGAGCTACAAAGGCCCCACAGACTGATGCCTCCAGAGTCAGGGCATTAATATCAAAGGCCTGCGTGAGGAGGGTCTCCAACTTCCGATTCTGCATGTCCTTAAGGGCCGAGCTGATCTCTAGGGGAACAGTGATCTTCTTTGTAACTGCTGAGACCACCACATCTACCTCAGGCGAGCGCAGGTGGTCTCTCTCCCTATCCGGTAGCATATAATGATGGGCCATAGGCCATGTCCCCCTCAGGCTGACCTCTGTCACATCCTACTCATCCTGAAGCATTTGTTTAATTACCCGGTGCAACGGAAACACCTTTAAGGAATGGATGATCAAGGCTGCTAGCTCCGACAATGTGAGATTCTTCCTGTGGGATCTCGCCTTCTTCGAGCCCTTCCGGCTATTCCACCATGTCCAATTCTGTATCCGGTTCATCCCCTCAGAGGGTCAGAGTCCATCTGCCTTAGGCTGGGATGTGGTTCCCCCTCTGTCCTGAGGTCCTCAGGAATCCTGTGCTTCTTAGCCATCTCCTGAGCTCCCAGGGGCCCCTCTTTCCCACTCTGCTTCATGCAAAATGAATTCAGTGAAAATCCCCTCTGTTGTCAAGTCCTTAGACTAGCCTGCTGAACATCCTTATGCTGTGTAGCATAGCTTATTTTTTTCAGTTTCCCAAGGAAAACTCCAAAAAACAAGAAAATGCAGAGAATAGAGTGCTCCAGTGTCCAAACGTGTCCTAGGGCTCTTCTCCAGTGACAGCACTATGAGCAGAAAATGGTGCCTTTCCTGCGCATCGCAGCCGGCGCCTCCAACCGCTAGGCAGTCTTTGAAAACACTCCTGCACTCGAAAAAACAAAAGAACACCACAAACCCATCAGCGGACATCATGAGCAGCCCACCCTGCAGCTTCGGGATCCCCAATCTTCCTAGCTTCAGCTGCACGGAAGTCCTCAGGAGTGACAGGCCCAGGCCTTACTGTGCATGCTAGCGGCTCCTCACCCACCAAAGCCAGTTTCCACTAGGCTTCAATTTCCAAGGCAGTTTACCTTCCTGAGGGGTTGTACTGCCTGTTCCATGGCCCGATTCCTCCTTCTGTCTTTACTACTTTTTATTTTTAACAGGAACTTTATTGAGCAGGCAACAGTCCTATCCTAGCTACAGGCCAAATAGGCAATAGAAATGTAACAGAAAATGCTTCCTCTGCAACTTTTGTCCCTTCTGTGAGTCCTGACGCAGGGATCACCCCTCTCCAGCTGCTTGGAGACTGAGATACCAGAGGCTGGTGGAAGGTGTCAGCTGTCTATACTCTGATGTCAAAAATCTTGACATGTTCAGTCTCCAAGCTGCTGCTGGGGTAAAACTATAGGTCAGGACTGGCCTGGAGGGATGAAAAGGAAGTTCCTATTTCTGTGCCTAAAGTTCTATTTTATAGAAAAAGAGGCTTATCAAATTACCCTCATCATGGTAAGAAAGGTCTTCGTAAATCAGGGCCTCCAATCTGCATTCAAGCTTCCACTCCTTTTTTTGAACTGCTCCGGTTGTTGAAGGGTTAAATCTTTATCATGCAGGTTATGGGCTCCCAGGGGAACCTGTCCACAGAGGTCGAGCAGCAAACCAGAAAGAAAATCCAGACCATGCAGGGCAGTCACCAGAAGAATAAGGAGAAGATATTACGGCAGCTGCTCATGCTGGTGTGTGACATCAAACCAGAGATTCATCAGAACTATCGTATCATGTGATCAGCAACGGTGGAGGAGGAACGCGACAAACCATGAGACGCACTGGAACTATAATAGCATTGAGAGACCCATCCCATCCCCACCCCTACCAAAACTACTGTTATGTGATAGAAAAGGAGAAATTTCACTTACCATTAATTTCCTTTCCTGGAATCCTGCTAGACCATTTCATACAAGTGGGTTATATCCCTCTGCCAGCAGATGTTGGAGACAGAAAAAGTACCAAAGGCTTCAGGGAGCATGCCTGGTACATATAGCTGTATCCCTAGGGGGTCGCCTTCAGTATTCTCTTGCCAAAGCAGAATAACCTGCACGTGTGATGCAACCCCCTGCAACTTCTTTTAACTCATAGTAACAATGCGAAACACCAAATTATATACATCCAGTGCTCTGGGGCACTATAACTCAGAATTTGCAGTGATGCACCAACAGTTCTGTGAGACAGCGGCTCGCAGCAAGGGCAGGTCTTGGACTGGTCTAGCAGGATTCCAGGAAAGGAAATTAAAAGAGGACGACCTTACCCAGCCTGGCAACCACTGGAACTACACTGTGAAGAGGGAGACCTAACCCATCCCACCCCCACCTATGCTAGCATAGGTCAGAAAAGCGAGCAACCTAGATACATCTTACTTAAGACCCACTAAAACTATAATATTTATTGAGTGTGTAGATTTCTCTCATTCTCTTTAAACAAAGAATTAGAAGATATAAAAATATTGTACAAATTCTAGTGTATGAAATCCATATCCCAATAAATTGCTAGAGACCCAACTTATTCCACCCCCACAGCCATTTTATCATGGAAAGATCCAAACCACTGAACCAAAACTGATTAGGGCAGGTCTATGAGAATGCTTTGGCATAATCCGAAATCCTCCCCAAACTATCAAATAACATGAGAAAAAAGAGAGAGCCCCAACCGCATACATCCAAATACAAGGTCATCACGAGAGAGGAGACCAAACCAATCCCAACACTCACAATATGTAATTTAAAAAAAATGAATGACTCAATTGTCACTAGACCTCTCTTCTCATGAGAAGACTCAACCTAACCACCACCAGAGCTATAGCACGAAGAGAAACCTAAAACCTAAAGATTCAGCAGAACTATATCAAGCCAGAGTAAAGAAAAAAGTACCAACACACCACAACCAAAGTAACTCCCAAAAAATATGAATCGTAGCAAAAAACCCAACCATTCCCTCCAATTAAGGGTGCCAGAGACTGGGGGGTGCAGATATTGTTTCAGGAGAGGGCAGCCTTTCTCTGTCTAGACAGTGTGTGTAATCTTTGATCTTGGTAACTTGTGTTTATCTGTTTCTTATTTTGTCCCGATGATAAAGTCTTGCTTAATGCTGACATAATAAATTAATGTCTGTATCTAAAGAGACGTGCAGAGAAGATCTCTAATGAGGGGGGATAAATGGGGACAACCATCACTTTGGACAAGGAAAGTGGCTTTGGAGTAGACAGGGAACAAGGATTTCACCACTGCCTATTCCCCCTCTCCAACAGCATAAGGCCGACAGCAAAATGCAAGAAAGCCTGGGAAAATTAAATAAAATTCTCAGACAAAAGGGAGCAGGTGTCAAAGTAGGAAGCAAAACAGTCAGACCAGATATGCATGGAAGTCTCTCTAATGTCATTTTTATGTACTGTCCCAGGAATACTTGAAAAATAACTGGAAAGTTCTTTGCCCCAACTCTATGCGTGGCCTTGGGGGCAAGTCACTTTCCCTCCAGAACCCAGAGGAGTATAAAATATCTGTCTTAAAACACTAAGTTTCTTTTTTAAATAACATGTTTTATTCAAACTTTTCAAGCAAAAATATAATAAACAGAAAGTGAAATGTAGATTGTTTTACAACATGCAAGTTCGAGACATGTTCATATGGAGCCTTCGCC
Organism: Ichthyophis bannanicus; assembly: GCA_033557465.1. Lineage (NCBI taxonomy): Eukaryota > Metazoa > Chordata > Amphibia > Gymnophiona > Ichthyophiidae > Ichthyophis > Ichthyophis bannanicus. Next base: position 77,624,328 of record CM066051.1, on the reverse strand, counting down.
ATACTTATGATTTTAAAAAAAAAAATAAAAAAAAAGTCACCCAAAGGCTGAAAGCAAGAGATCCGCAAAGTCATGGTGCAGCAAGATTCCAATTACAGAAGAAAAATGATTAAAGCAGAAAGTAAGAATGAGCCATAGGGAGTCTAGCAAAGCATATGCATGTTTCCAGACAGTTAACAAGTAATAAAACCAAAGATATGAAATGGATTGCATCAAGCCTGAGAGGAGAGAGCCAATGCCACACTGGGACTGTAGTGCTGGTTCTGAAAAAATCCCAAACCCATCCTGCTCTACTGAAGCTGGGGGCAGGAGACTGGTGCCATATCCCTTAGTCTATATTCACTACCAAAGTATGTTTAGTGTCATCTCCCCACAAACAAAGGCCCTGAATTTGGCCACAGGGTGTCACCTTTAAACATCACCCCAATTCCCTGTCCCCCACCAGGCTACTGTCACAGGGAGATGGAAGACCCCACTTGGGGACTGGATTGGATCTTGTTGCCCAATCCACTGGCCTTCATGCCATCTTCTAGATACTTCAAAATCAAGTGACTTCTAGTTCAGAAAATCTGAACCCCAAAAACACTCTTCCTTTTGGTCTGGGTCACTGCACCTGACAAAATCTGCCCCCCAAAAAGTGTTTTCATAATATTGTGAAAGAATAAAAGTATGGTCAAGATTTTCAAAGAGAAAACCAAGCAAAGTGTTTGAACTAACATTTCTGAGAAAATAACCCCCCTTCTTCTCATGTAAAGGAAAGCCTGTGACAGAATTTGAGAGTAAACAGAGTCATCGACACAGACACTCTCGAAAGTTGCAAACCCTCCACTAAATATTATACCAAAACCGTTAAATAGCAAGGAAAGTAAACATAAACACTTGTTTGAGAAACAGCAACTCTGAATCTGAATCCTTCTGGTGGTAAAATTACCACCCTTCGGCCACCAGAGCCTGAAATGATTTCACTCCTATTTAATGTTTCAGATTATCACAGAAAGGGTCAAAGAAAAATGCCTTTGGGTGGACTTCAGCTTTCCTCTTCCAATCATCCACTTTACATCAGGAAATGGGTCTTTTCTGAAATCAAAAGACAGCCCAAACTGTCTCCAACATACTACTACCAGGAACTCCACAGACCTATCTGTCTAATCCGACACCAGCTCATTTCGCATGGAAGTTCAGAGGCAGGGGGCCTAGCATTATACTCCATGGTCCTGGACCCATGAAGCATTTTTGTATAAAGGGCCTTTGTGGAGGACAGAGGAGGAGGAGAGGGGCTGAAGAATCACCAATCCCAAATTCTTCCAAGGCTGCTTCCGTCGATTCTGTAGATGAGCACATCATGGCGGCGTCTCTCCCATAAGAGAATTCCATCATAGATGTTAGGGCTTTGCCAAGTTCTCCTGCAAACACCATCAGGACAGAGAATTTTTTCAATCGTACTCTTGACAGTGTCCACAGCAGGGAAGGATCTTTGCACTTTTTTGTGCATAGGCAGGAAAACCTTACTTGTTTAGGGTGTAGGTAAACAAAGAAAAGCAAAACATCTCCCAGCTGGTTACTGTAAAAGAAAAAGAAATACAGCCACCTCTCCCCACCAGCATCAAAACAGAAATATCAGACTTCCACATAGCTCATTTTATCTCTGGGATCTGCACAGAATTTCTGTACACATCTTCTTAAAATGTATCTAATGTTGTAGAACCAGGGACCACTCAAGTTCTCCTTTGCCTTACCTTGTAAAGCGATTAAACAGAGGAGAGGAGAACAGGGCATGAAAAAGAGACATATATAAACAAACACAAAACACCTCCCATTGAACTGAAACCACAAGGAGTGTGCTCAGCTTCCATCCTGACTTATTCATTATGCTTATTTTGGGTTTGCAACGCCACCCAGACTATAAACCAAACGTTAGGGCAATCTTCCCAGATTTGGCACACAATTACCTCTAAGGGCTGCACCAAAGCAGGATAGAAATGGAAAATATTTCAGGGAGGGAGACAAGAATCAGCTTTTTGGCATTTTTGCCACTGATGTTTGCAAACATTGCACCAGCGGCTTGCTTCAGTGTACTGGACATGTGTTTTTATTCTCGTGTCCTCATTGCAAAACTGAAAGGCAACACATGAAAACAACAAAACAGAAGTGCATTCATTTGGGATTCAAAATGATGGGGTGGGGGACAAGCAAACGGTAATGGAAAAAATGAACAGGTGCCGCTGATGCTTTTTCATCCTTTGAGTGGTAAAAGTCTTGGTATAAAAATGGCTCAATGTATGCTACACTTAAACCACACTCAGAGAATGCAATGTGACAATGGAATGGAAAGCTCAGGATGCGTTCTTTACCCAAGCTGGTGTAAATGGGACATACAGCCAGGAATGCCAGAAGGTGGGCATCTTATTGTCTTGATGATTTCTGTTACACAAAGCAATATATCCTGAGCTTTGCCCTCCAACGTCACCCTGCAATACTTTTTAAATTACATTACATGCAGGAATTCTGCAGAATAAATCCAAGTTTGGCATCTTTCCCCAGACACAGAGCGCTGCAAATTAAAAAAAATAAATAAATAAAAATTGATGCTTTGAAAGGCACCAACTGCCAGCACTGAAATGTCCTGGCAATGCAAATAAGCAAGCCCGAATCCTTTTTCCTCAATGGCTACCACGTAACCATGGTTTCTGCAACAGCCATGGTGCTCTCACTGCGTATACAAGCTAGCGGCAAAGACGATGTCTCTCTTGATCATGTTGGAGGCGTCCTCCATCTTGGCGTACAGCACAGGGTCACCAATGATACGTGCGGCGTTCCGCACGTCCCGGCAGGTCTCGTCCAGCCTCTGGATGCAGCGCACGATGATTCCCTCCTGCACGTCTGTCAGCTTGGCGATCTCTGCAAAGGGCTATGGGAAACAGAAGAGAGACAGTGGCGATGATTACAAGCTGCAGCGCCAGCACGGGGAGGTTACAGTCTGATCAGCGGGAGCACTCACCAGTCCCTGAGCCCAGTCGTAAACCACTTCCACCAACCCGAACTTAAACTGCTCCACATAATCCTCAACGGACTCACGCAGCCCACACTGGCGCTGGAGGACGGCCACGCGTTCTGCCTCGCCACGGATTCGCTCGATTCCCTAAGGGGACAGGAGGGAAGGGTTGAGGAATACAACTGCGGCCCGAAGAGTAAGTGAAAGAGATAAAACGTTCCTCACTTTCTTCAGTGTCTCATTGATCTCTGGCTCCACCTGAGTCTTCTGCTGGAAAACCAGACAAGAGAGCAGTGCCACAATCTCCTCTGGCCTCAGCTCCGTCAGCACGTTCTCGAAGACCAGCTCGGTCACAATCAGTTCGTAGTTACTGATCTCGCAGGCCACGCGGCCCTTCAGCTGCACTGCGCTGTTTGTGTCGATGTAATTCAGAGCTTTCAGCACCTGTAAGGGCAGGAAGGGAAAACCTTCAGATGGAAGAACAGGAAGATTTAAAAATCAAGAGGGGGAGTGCAGTCAGGTGTGGAGGAAGAGGAGATGGACAGACCAAACGAAAGAACAAAGGAAGATTGAAGAGTGTGTTCTAAATTATCTTAGGAACAGGAGACAGGAAGTGAATAGGGGCTAATGGTGGGTGGGGTGGGACTTACATTTATTCTCTGTTCATACTCTGGCAGCAGCGTCAGGGATTGGTCCGAGATCAGGTACCGTAGCTGGTCCAGCTCGTCTCTTATTTTCATCCGCTCTTGCAACCGGAGGTACTGTTCCCAGAGACAAACCCCAGGTCATTTTCTGCACATGTATACCACTCCTGTCCCGAGATACACCCCTTAGGCAGATGCCCATAAACACGTACCTGCGTGCTGAAGTGAGGGCTGTGTACACAGGTGAAGGATCGCAAAGCCTCCTCTAAGCTTCTCCGACGCACGCAGGCTTCCACCACATCCAGGTCCTTCAGCTGCAGGTCGTTGATAGGATCAAGGGACCCCAGGCCATTGGGGTTTGACTCCAGCAGACGTAGGAGCTCTTGTGTTGCTGTAGTGACTGAGGGGCCGGGTGGGTCATGCCTGGCATTGGGGATTGAAATACGAGAGAAAATCACTGCCCAGTACTCTGTGTAGACCCTTGTCCCACTCTCAGTTCTTCTTGTGCACTGTAAGCACCGGGTTGATGCCCCCTAGCAGAAGATATGGGTTCTATTCCCGGCTGTGGCTGGGCTACTGCAATATTCAGACACAGAGAGGACAGGAAGAACCCAGCACTGATTTTATAGCGACTCCTAGTGACTATTACTACTTCTAGCGACCAGCTGAATCACAGCCCTGCACCCTCTCTCTCCTTCATGCCAACCCTGCGGGATTGGGACAAACTCTGTGCCTTACCGGAAACGGGGGATCTGCCTCTTGTTGAAGTCATCCAGGATCTTCTCTGCATTGAGACGGAGGGTTTTTGTGGTGATGCCTATGATGTCGGAGGCATGGAGCTTCTCCACCACGTGACCGCAGGGCCCTGGAGGTGGTGAGAGGAGGTCAGAGAATCAGCTAAGCTGAGATGTCCTCTAAGGCCAACTTTTTGCTTACAGCCAGTCAGCCTCATCTTTGTACACAGGAACCTAGGGGGCTGGAAGAGGGGAGGAGGGGGGCGCAACCTTTTTCACACCTCCCTACCTTCTGGTAGGAAAAGTTTCTTATTCAGAAGTTCATCGGGGAGGGGAGCCCCAGGATGCTCCTCGTAGGTCTCGCCATTCCCCTCCTGGTTCTTCTCACAAAGTACCAAGGTCAAAAAGGTCCGGTTGGTTGCATCAGAGGAGACCTGAACAGGAAGACAGCGAGAGTGCACCGAACGTTCGACATTGCTTATCTGTCCGACACCTATCCCCGGACATGTGTGTGTGCCTGCATCCGTTATCCACCGAATGCCTTGTGGGCAAAGCTCTCTCTCAGCAACACTAGTTCTCCTCTTTCCCCAACCTCACTAGAGTCTCTTCTCCCCTTCAGACACTGGTATTTTGTTCTGTTCCCACTATAGTTATTTTCTTTGCCTCTCTCCTTCCCTTCCAGTTAGGCACCTCCTTTCCCTCTTAAGCCGCCTCTTCACCAGGATTTTCCTTTCTTTCCGTTCCCTCTTTCTCCTCTCCATCATGTCCCACAATTCTACCTCTTCCCACTAGTGGGCAGCAAACAGCACTAACCTGCTGCTATCTGAACGCAGAGGGAGGACAGATGGGTTGCGTCGTGGCTGCTGCAGGATGAACATTTACAAGGAAGCGTGACCCCGATTCACCCTCACGAAGCACAACCCTTCCTTACCTGTAGGATGGCTCCCAGGGCATTCTTGTGCTTCTGGTTACAGACAATCACCACACGGCCTACGGACAAAGCCTTAAATCCATTCACAGACTCCATGACCTTCCTCTGAAAGAGGAGAAATTAAAACAAGGAAGAGGTGAACAGACGGATCAAGACTGGGTAGCGCACGTTCCTTCTTTCTCTGGATCACTGAACATGGTGGTCAGTGCCTCTGCTATGCACGACGTCCTGCTTTCCATATCACAGCCATGAGCCGAAAGCATCCAACACAAAGAATTCTGGGTATTCCCCAGTCCCTGCCCTCCTCACTTACCCCGTATTCCACCAAGGCCTCTCTCTTGCCAAGCCAATGGCTCCCGAAGGCCAGCCAAAGAGCCCTCTGTCCCCAACCCCCAATGAGGTCGCTGAAGAGGAAACCCGTAAGTCGCACATCAAGACCAATTATAATTGTATATGTATGCCATCACGATTGCAGAATAACTCATTGTGGGAATGTTCTTTATTTTCCACCTTCCAATACTTTAAGAAGCAGGACGATAGTGCAATGTGGGTGCTGAATGCACTTGCCTCACCTGGACAGTGTCCCGGGTGTACCGCAGCTCCCTGACTACAGTGAAATACTGCTCCAGGTCACTCAGCTGTCCCGTGCTCTCCACCTCTGCCATGCCCGACAGTGCCTGCGTGAGCTCCGATATCTTGTGCTCGCGGATCTAAAGGAAGCAGCAGAAATATACTCTTGGGGGACCAATATAACACCCTTCCCAACAACGCGCAAGGTTACTGCTACTTTTTGGACTTCTTCAGGCCACTGTAGGTTACAAATACTTTTTAGGGTAGGTTTGTGCAACTTTCTGGAGATTTCTGGTGGCCATATTGGATGGGGATAAGACGACTCAGAAAAAAAAAATGGACGCCTCTCTGCTGTGAGCTTTTTTTGCTACATCAAAAATAGCAGTCAAGATTCTCAGGACCATATATAAAGATAACTCTGAAAAAAATGGTAAAATTATACCTTTGAACCCAAAAGAATCAAGTTACTTTTTGCCTTATCTGTTATTCAACAAGAGTCATATACACATATGAGAATAGATAGATAAGCATGTGTTTGCCCAAAGGTTAGAGGGACCATAACCGGAACTCAGCATGGCTTGGAATGATTTAGTTATTAGCACTTATTAACAGCATGATCTAAGGATGCCCAGTACGGTTACAAAGTGAAAATCAAAACTAAAAAATACAATAAGCAGATCACAAAACATCCCCCCTCCACCACAACCCACCCCTCACCTCCAAGAAAGCCCACAACCCTAGACAACGCCACCATCGGGCCCCCTTCTTCCTCAAGATTTTCAAAGCTTTCCAAAAACACCCAAATATTGTCCATACGCAGTGGCGGAAGGATCATGTACCTTTGTATCCTTCCTGGTGTGGAATTCAGAGAAGCTACGTTTCATCATGTCTTCCACCCGGAGCGCCTCCACCCGCAGCAGGTTCAGGATCATGGTGTAGGTAAGGCGGAACTGAGACTGCAGATGTGTAGGTCGTCCCTGAAAAAAGAGATCCCATCAGCTCCCTCCCACAAAGGGGGGGAATGGAGAGTGGAGAAGAGGAAAGAAAGATTAATAACCAGCAAAGGAGTCCCTGAGGTAGAAACACCTCGGTTTATCTATTATTTTGCAAGGGAGGACAAGTTCAGAAGAGAAGCGGCAACAACAACAAAAGTGGAATGTATGGAATCAAAAACTCTTCTGTGATGTTCAGAGGGACTGAATGAGTGGTCCAGTCTCTGAGAGGATAGGCTAATGCCTGGATAGACTGAAGAATGGTAGTAGCATAAAATAACAGGAGCGTGGGTCAACAGATGGATAGATTAATAGGATGACAACTGATAACTGAACAGTTCGCCGACAGATAGATGGCCAATACATGGGGAAACTAATAGGATTACAGCTGATGCCTGAACAGAGTAAGAGCTGGAAAGGTGGATTGTCAATGGTGGTTAGAGTACTGTTTCCTAATTTTTCTCAAGCCTACAACACACCTATATTTTCAGCAAAGTTGCGTAGCATACCAGCCTCTGTGGAATAGGCAGCATGGCCGCAATAGAGGACTCATATGTCCAAAAGAAAAGCACCAAGAGTCCCACTGGAGGCTGAAAGTACTCAAAGCACAGGAGGTGGTACTGTGTGCGTGCTGAAGACTGCGGAGCCTGTTTCTCCGTGCCGTCTGTTAATTCCCAGACTCTGGGGCTCCCGCCGCGTTCTTGCTCAGAAAGGAGCTCCTGCACATTTAGGAGCCATTGTGGCGCTGACAGTGGAGCCCATTTGCTGGTCTGTACCTGACCACTAGGCGATGGTGATGTTGCTCCATGGCATGCTATCAGGTCTGAAGGTGCACCAGTGTGCTGGGTGGAAAGCACTGGGATAGAATAATGGGAGGGTGGCTGATGGCTAGATAGAGTAATCGGAGGATGGCTTATACCTGTGCTCGTTTAGACGCTGGGGCAATGCAGAGAGGGAGGGGGAAGAACTCCCTGATCCTTTAGAAACAAAAAATAAAGGTCCACAGACACAGGAACCCTTACAGCAGCAGCAGATCTGACATAAAAGAAAACGAAGTAACCAAATCAAACAGGGAAAATAAACCAAAAGGAGTAAATTTCAAAAACCCAAGCTCTGCTTATTTGTTCTCACTGAGCCCAGCCCTGGGCTCAGAACCTCCAAGCTGCTTGGAGACTGAAAGTACTGGTGGAAAGGGGCGGTGTCTGCCTAGATATACCAGTGACATCAAAGCGATGACATCTTTCAGTCTCCAAAGCTGCTGGTGGAGGTTCACAACTCTATGGTTCCGGGACTGGACTAGAGGGACGCAAAGGAAAATAGCGTTTGAGGCTAATTTGAGGGTTATGTCAGATAAGTATTTTGTAAGCTTTTGAAATCTCGTTTCAGCACGCATTTGCCAATGTGATATAGCATAAACTGTACAGCAAGGAGTGGTACTATGCTTGTGAATGAAGAATTGTTTGGTTGGACTGTGCTGTGTTTAAGATGATATTTTGTGTTTTTATTGTGTATAGTATTTTAATGTCTTGTATTACTGTAATCCGCCTAGAGGATTGGATAGTGTGGAAGAAATAAACACAGACAGACAGACAGACGATTGATTAGAGGTATGCACTTCGCTAGAGGTAGGGGAGGATGTCCGGATAAACGAATGGGTGAATTTTTGTGAAGCTAGTTGCACAGAAGGCTACATGACTGGGATAGACAGGAAGGAGGATTAGTGGCTGGGCGACTGGCTGCATGGAAGGGACGGTGCGGAACCTCTGTGGAAGGTCACATGCTTACCAGCATCATCTTGTGAAGATCAGACATCTCTGGCACCTGGGCCTTACAGAGGATAATGACCATGCCGGTGGAGTCCAACCCTCGGCGCCCGGCTCTGCCAGCCATCTGGATGTACTCGCCTGCAATGCCACAGGTCAAACAAGTTTACATTCGGTATCAAAACGAGAGCATAAGAGTCACCAGGTTTTTCAGAGATTCCCCTCACTTTGCTGCATGGTAGAAGATAAACATGCAGTAAGTATGTAAGTCATCAGTGTACAACAGGGGTGGGGGGAGGTTATGCTCCTCTAACACAGTATAAACACTGCACTGCTCTGAACTGTCCTTCTCTTGGGGTCCACGGCAACTATGCAACTGGGTAATTTATAGGTTTCCAGCACTGTTGGGATTGAGAAAGGGATCACATCTTATTAAGGACAGAAGTGAAGAGGGATCCTGCCGTTATCTACATCTACCTTACCTGGCACCAGGTCACGGAAGTTGGTTCCATCATGCTTGCGGACAGAGTCAAAGACTACGGTTCTGGCGGGCATGTTCACGCCCATGGCGAAGGTTTCCGTAGCAAACAGAATCTGCGCAGCGAGAGCAGAAGAGGAAACAGCATTACCCCTACCCAGCCTGTGGGCATGAAGGAGAGCGTGACAGTTTGGAGAATTAACAGCAGCTGCCATGCGACCCTCCCAGGATGCCTCTCTCTCCTTATACATCGTCCCTCTAGCTGTCGTGTCCTCCTGCGATGCACCCTCCCCACTGCCTCTCTGAAGCCTCATTTCCCCTCTACACCGTATCGTTCCACAATGCCCCTTACTCCCACGGCTGCTCCCATGATGCCCCTCTCCTCCCCCCTTCTTTATTGGTGCTCCTCGTGTTCCCACCTCCCACCTCACTCCATGAACTCCGTGGAGCCCATGATACTGCTCTTTCACACCTACCTCCAACCCCACAGGCAACCTATCAAGTCCCAGGGAGAGGTGCTGTGCCCCTTCTGGGAATCAGACCAATGAGGCATACCTTTACTAGCCCCCTGCTGAACAGCATTTCAATGACCTCCTTCAAGATCGGCAGGATCCCACTGTGGTGAACGCCAATCCCCCGCTTCAGAAGTTCCACCATGTGAAGCACCTGAGGGGACAAGAGAACGTAATAGCGGTTCAACAGATGTCATTAGACATAGGTCAGACAAACCACCCCTGGGACAGACAGCAGGACAGGAGGAGGAGCACTGAGATGTAGTTCCCGTGAGACGGCCTTTAACTCAGAAGTTCAGTTTCCCGAGGGACAGACCTCACAAAAATGTTGCTGCCTTCAGGCCATCTCACCATTATGATGACCCCTAACCTATAAACATTAATTAAGGGCATATTTTACCACGCAGGCAGTGCTTTTCGGGTTAACTTCCTGTTGTATGATGCTTCAGTTGTAATATTAGTCAAAGGTCTTAAGAGAGAGATTTGTAATAGAAAAGGGAAAATCTGTTACCCTCTCTCTGAAATGTGACTCAAGATGGTCCTTTAATCAACCATACCACTTTCTGAAGGCAAAGCTTCGTAGGATTGAGAGGTAAAGTTCACTTCACGTTAAGTGACCGTTAACTTTGATAAACTGTTCCCTGAAGGCAGAGCTTTGTATAGCTAATTTCCTCTCGAGGGTCCTTTAACTTTGATGCACACTTCCTAAATTTAGGACCCTACTAGATGTTAAGATTTCCATCATGTGGAGATGCAAAAAAAGATCGAACCAGATGAGCAGTACCTGTGGAAGCTGTCTGTCAGTGCCTTTTAACCTGGAAATGCATTTCTGGAAGAAAATATGGATCTCACTCTTCTCGGCGTTGGTGGTCAGGTCAACAGTGGTCAGCATGGTAGCATTGTCATCGCAGCGGTTCCGCGAGAAAGTGAAGGCCACGACCGGCAGCTGATCCTTCTTCCTCAACATGTCTATCAGAGATAGCCAAACATTCTTGTCCTGAGACCAAACCCCAAAATTTAATGAAAAACAAGTAGTCAAACAGATGAAGTTCCTATCCCATTGCAGGCACCAATTCTCATCATGCAACAGCCTATTACTCATTACAGAGCTGCGACACCTGTAGATTCAGGTTCTGTTCCTACTATTGCCCCAACCCGATGCTTTCGTGATACATTTATGATTCAGGAATCAATTCATTCCAGTTGCTGACGTACACTGCCAGCAAACTGACTATGGACAAGTAAATTATGGCAGAAATTTAAGAATCTTTCCGAGTAGCAGTTTAAGTTCATATTAAGAGCTGGAGTAACCTGATCTGCCTGTTCCGGGCCCTGTGCAGCCACAAAGGAAATGTCAGTGGGTGGAGTTTCTTTCTTGAGCCCCAGTGTCGCAAGAATTGAGGCAGCCCACATAGCAATGATCAATGAATTAAAGAGACAGATGTTCTTTAAACCTCCAGCCCATCCCCCACTCAGCTCCCCAGGCCCTGCAACGTACTAGGGTCAGTACTGAAGGTCTGAACGCACTATGCAACAGTGATCTAAAATGTTGTCCTTTTGATGCTTGAAATAGTCCTTTTCCGAGAACTCCCCGTCACCTTCATCAGCCATGCACTGAGGGTTCATTGGCTTGGATCTCACCTGGCTGGGACCTCCCTGGTGAGGTTGTTTGGCCCCAAAGGACTGCGAGTGTTTACTTGCTCGGTCCTTCTTTGCTTCAACGGCAGCATAGTACCTGCCAGCGGAGAGGAACGGGAGAGAAGAAAGGCAACTGATGAAACTTATCAAGGAAACTTTCACCCTGAAGACTTTGGGAGGCGAGATCACAGAACGGTGATGTTTAATTCCAGGCTCCAGTCACACTGTTGCCACCAGTTCACACCAGTAGTCTTCACTAAAGCATATCCCCCAGTTCAAAAAGGCCTTGAAGCATCACCTTTTCATCATATACTTTCCATAGAACACAATAACACAAGTTCATCTAAACAGCTCCAATCCCATCCCTATCTAACATGATACTTTTTCAAGTAATATTACTATCATATGTATATAGTTCAAGTTCTATTATCCTTTGTTACAATTACCCCTGTTTTCCAAGTTTTTCTTCCTGTTCCATGTAAAAACAGATATATGTATCTTATCTTATCTGATGTTTTGTAGTTCTATGTAAACCGCGCTGATAATAAATAGTGCGGTATATAAAAATGTTAAATAAATAAAATAAATAAATATTAACCTCTCTGTGCTGAAACTTAAATGTTTCCTATTTGGCAACGTTTCAGCACAAGGAAACAAAAGCCGGATTTTTTTCTGTAGCTTGCAATTCAGGGTTATACAGGTCACAGATATCATCAGGCCACATGGCTGGTTGACCAGAACTGGGAGCCACAGCGTTAAGAAGCATGGATCACTTTATTAAGTTTATTTATACCCCTTTATCATTTTAGTCAAAGTGGTATACATTGCAACTTAAACTTAATAATGTACATTAAACAGGGACTTTGCTAGCTTGGATTCTTCCGAGGCAATGGAGGGTTAAGCGACTTGCCCAAGGCCACAAGAAGTGCTAGTGGGTTCCCAAGCCAGTGCTCTAACCACTAGGCGGCTACTCTACTCCACTTTAAAAGAGTTAATCCTGAATGGGAGATAATCTTACCCCTTGGTTAAGAAGGTTCCTTTGGCATCCACCAATAGGAAAAGCTCATTCTGAGTCTTCTGGCTATTGCCCGTATAGAGGTAGTGCTCCAAGGGGACTGGTCTTTTCATAGTGCTGATAACATAGATTTTTTTACGCTTTATCCTCCTGTGGGAAGAGCGACTGTTACATGCCAAGTCATCTACTGGACATATAAGCTCTCTCATCCTTGCCTATTTTATTTCCTCCCTTCTACCTGTTCCTGTCAAGCCATCCATCCGATGTCTCAGACCTTCACTCAAGCCTTTCACCCAACTTTCTTGTACCAGTTTCACTCCCCTACACTTCTTTGCAGAGTTCAACTGACTGTTCATACAGTTAACCCTTTGTCCACTGGGTCAGTTCACTGCTCACTCATCCATGGAGCCAGTCGCCTCGCTACTCATCCAATCAAACATTCAAGTGCTCATTGATCCCACTGATTCATTCATCTACACACTCATCAACCTAATTAACGATGCACTCTGGTATTATCTATTCTCCAGTGCACCAGCCATCCAATAAAATGAGAGATGTTAATTCAGCCGTGCATTCATTTACTTAATGACCACCAAAACCATGATAGAATGTAAACATGCTTGGGACAGGCGCAGATCACAATAGTAAGGGCAGGTGTGGAAGGCGGGGGCTGGCGCGTTTGACCCATCCTATGAAACTCGAAGAGAACCAGAAAGGGAAGAATTCAAACTGATGGGTAGAGAGTGGCAGTGTGACTGCATCAGGCTTTCGTGAAGTTCGGAGTAATCTGCATGCAGCGGGACATGGGTGTAACCCTAACACCAGCGAGCAGTGTTGCTGCTAGATTCAGTATGGAACTCGTAGGGATCAAAAAGTCCAGGAGGAAGTGGAGACTAACACTAACAAAATGGAAACAGGCTTAGTGCATGTGTAGGAACAAGGCCGATGGGGGGAAGCTGGTGTTGGTTTAAGAAAAGAAATGTATATATTCATTTACCCAAGATGGTACAGAATCAGACAGAGAAAGGGAACTGGGCAGACTAAACAGGCAATTAGTCCTTACCTGCCGTCATCTACTAAGTTAGTCACCTATTTGTTAAATTCATCTATCCCACCATTGTTTAATCAACCATCCAGCTACCAATCCAACCATCTAACATCCATTCAACTATCTGCTGGTCTGCTCGTTCATTCTTCGTTATTCAGCTCTGTACTGCGTTATTCAACTATGCATGATCCAGTCAGTTGTTCATCCATTCTATTACTCTCCTCTACTTCACCCAATACTCAATCCCATCAATTCCTTAACCACAACTCCACCAAACTCTCATACAATCGATATATGGTCTGCTTCTCTGTGTACTCAGGTACTCATAGTAGAAACCAAGTCTTTCTCCTCCTATCCCCACTGTGCAAATTCACAAGAGATTTGCCATCAATCGGTTCTCTTACCCGATCCAGTCTGCAAACTCCAGGGTGTTTGGGACTGTGGCACTGAGCAGAATTATGTTCACGTGTTCCGGCAGCATGATCAGCACTTCTTCCCACACAACACCGCGCTGTGCGGAAGGGGCGGGGCCAAGTAGGGAGAGAAATACGGACACATCAGTTCTTCATGTAACCATATACCATGAAGAGATTGCATGTTTAAATGTCTTTAGAAATGACTAAACCTATTTCTTCTTGCTGTTGCTCCTCATCAATAGTTGGGATTATTACTGGCTTAATACACACTCTGTGTTATCCCTGGCTTTCTGTTGCTTCCTTTGCCCCTCACGATCTCTTCACTCCAGTACTGGCTTACCTCTGCATCATTGACATAATGAACCTCATCAAAAATAACCCACTCCAGGTCTCGAATGACATCTGAACCATTGTACAGCATAGACCTGAGAGGAAGAGAAGGGTGCATGGTGAAGCATAAAGGATGGAAGACAGACGCGGAAAGAAAAAGAGACCATCATGGAATTGGGAAGAAACAGGGTGGCAGGAGGAGGAGAGTGGGGAAAAAGGAAGCACAGACTGGAGACAATGGGAAAGATGCATGTTTTCCAGAGGATGAAGCTCAGCTGTAGTGTACCGGAGGATTTCGGTGGTCATGATGAGGCAGGAGGCATCTGGGTGCAGCTGGACGTCTCCCGTCAGCAGCCCGACATCCTGGAACGTGTTTCTGAAGTCTCGAAACTTCTGGTTCGACAGAGCCTTGATGGGCGAAGTGTAGATCGTCCTTCCCAAAAAGAAACACAGCAATGAGGAAAGATGTCGGACTACAGGGTAAAGGGAGGAAGGGGACCCCTGATGGAGGAATAGAAGTCAAGTTTCTCTGCACTTCAGATTAACAAAGGCCTATGAAATTCCCAAAGGAACCAACTTTGAAGACATAATTGGGCAAGGGGGTGTCACAAAGATCTACTACTCCAAGCCCACAATCCAGGAGTATTTAAGGCAGGGAAAAACACCAGCTCTTGTGGCTTTTTGTTTGAGACCCCTGTGGACTGATGGCTCAGATTTCCTAGAAATACTGACGGTTGTTTCTGAACGCTTCTGACAAAACGACTGCTCCCCAGAGGGCAAAGGAAGAGGGCGTGAGCAATGAGAAGCCTGGTCTCAGACAGTGAAGGAGGAAGGGAGGCGTACTTAGTCATGTGCTTCTTGGACAATGCAATGGCATACTCGGCAACCACAGTCTTCCCTGCGGACGTATGCGCGGCCACAAAGACGGAATCGTGGCCTTCCAGCCGGATGATGGCCTGCTTCTGGAAGGCATCTGGCTCGAAGGGCCACTGTGGACAAGCAAGAGAGAACAAAGCCAAGGCGTCTGAAACAATACCCACAGCAAGGGGCAGCAAAGGGCAGAGAAAAGTTTAACTGAGACAGGGAGAAAGAGGGAGTTGGAGAACAGAAAAAAGAAGTATATCGGGATGCTTCGGAAAACAATGAGGGGAGAGCAGAGGATAGGACGACTGAAAGGAGTAAGATACCTTGAAGGCTGGGTCAGGAATGCGTTTGTAAAAATCGTCCACTGAGCAGCTGATGTCTACAGGGATGGCCCACTGCTCTTTCGGGGGCTCTGCTGGCACTGCAGGTCCTTGAAATAGGGTGGGCTGAGGCTCAGGGGTTGAGATCTGAAATAAAGAGGGAAGACGGTTGAGAGGGGGCAAGGGGAAAAGACAGGCAGAGAGATGAGACTCAGAAATAGAGGGAATAGGAAGAACGGCCGATGTATTTTAGGCAGCTGTCTGATTATTATCCCAAATCTGCCCCCTCCTTGACCTGAGGCCCTCTCACCTGTACGTTAAGCCCCTCCAGGCTGTTCGTCCTCTGCAACCCCTTTGGCTGTTCCTTCTCCCCCTTGCCTCCTTGCCCCTTGGCCGGTTCAGTCTCCTCTTCATCACTAGAGTCTCCGAAGTCAAAGTCTTCCAGTGCTCCAAGCAAGCTGGTGAGGGTTAACATGCCTGGGGAGGCTTTCAGTTCTGAGGGGGGTAAATACACATGCATTTAGAAAGATTTGTGGGAGGGGGGAGCATCTCTCTTCTGACCTCCAGATAATCCTCCCCCTCCCTTATAATTAAAATCATCAATTCCACAAGCACAAGATAATGTGGAAGAGCCACTGAATATAGATGTCAGCGGCCTCCATTTACATTCCTGGCTGCCTTCCTGCCTCAAGCTCTAGCTGTCTGTACTAGGAGATATGGGTTCTAATCCCTGCTCTGGTTTCCTACATCTTTTGAGTACAAAATGCCTTCTAGTGGGTCCCATGCCTGACTCTGCCGCTTGGGCTCTACATTGACAAAACATAAGAACATAAGAAATGCCATACTGGGTCAGACCGAGGTCCATCAAGCCCAGTATCCTGTTTCCAACAGTGGCCAATCTAGGTCATACGTACTAGCAGTTTCCCCAAAAAGATACAGGTTCTGCAGTGCTTGTACTAGGCCAAGCATTGATATCCTGGGTCCCTTTTTAATAGTGGTTTATGGACCTTTCCTCCAGGAACTTGTCCAAACCTTTTTTAAACCCAGCTATACTAACAGCCCTTACTACATCCTCCGGTAACAGATTCCAGAGTTTGATTTACACGTTGAGTGAAGAAAACGAGAAGCTTCAATTGCACCCCTGGCTCAGGTTCTTATTCCATCAGCAATCCCTCATCTCCTTAACCAGTGGCTCCAAGGCAACCCTCCTTACCTCTCTGAGTAAAATCTATACCCTTCTTCCAGCCAGGAGGAACAGTCAGTAGATCTGCACAACAGAGGAGACAAGGTAAATCCCCACATTTCTATTCTTTATAGATCAGCAATGCAGAGTAGCCTCGGTGTATGTAACACAAAAGAAAATATAGCCCAGTGCCATACTTCTCTCAAAGTCCAGTGCCTCCTGTGGGGCGCTGTGAGACTGGATCGCCTCCAGGCTGGGCTCGTCCATACCACCTAGGTGGCAGTAATGGTGAGGGGGATGGGGTGAGGAAAAAAAAAAAAAAAAAGAAGAAGATTAGTCTCACTTCATAGTAGAGTTATGAAAATAATTTGCTCTATAGAACCCCCCTCCCCAGGTGATAAAAATATAGCCAAGTATAAATGATTCCTTAGGGTGATTTTTGTGTGTGTAAGTGCCTCTGGGACTTACAGCTCAAATCTAGTTTACCCTCTGTTACTGCAGAGTGATACTGGAGCACAAAGCTCAGAATGTGTTTTCCGTCACCGGGTACTAATGATCCTTCTGGATGCTAACTGCATGCACTGGGCTGAGACTTTGCTGAAGTTATCCTCCATTACTGTAGAGTGATACTGGAGCACAAAGTATATTACTGGGATCAGATGTCTATTTGAAAAGCGGTTCCTAAAAACTTTTAATACACATTTGCTTTCTGTAGCTGCCATTAGATATGCTCAGATAATGGTATGCGACGCCATCGTCAGATGAAAGACATTCTGATCTTTGTGCTGCAGTACCATTCTGCAGGGAGAGAACATAGGAGCCCCCTCCCCTTCCCCCAGTTCCTCACCAGGCCAGAAAGGGTAGTTGGTGGTGCTTCCTCGCACGGTTTGGGTGGGAGGTCCAGGGGGGCGCTGGAGCGACAGTGAGTTTTTCGCAGACAGTCCCGTGCCGTCCAACAGCACCTGCAGGTTAACAGAAAATATTACAACCCTCTCTGATGCCCATTTAGCTCTAGGCTGCTGCCCCTAATCACTGCTGAATCCTGAGCGGAAAAGAACATTGGCGACAGGTGGAAAGAAATCCAGGCGCAGAGGGCGAGGGGACATGTTGAGGGGCTCAAAGAGACACACATACACATTTTGAGATATTACCCCCCCCCCAAAAAAAAAAAAAAATTCAAACGGAGCAGAGATAAAGGTAGAGAGAAAGAGACAGTAATAAAGAAACAAACAGCGAGAGAAAAGTAGATTGAAAGAGTCTGAGACACGTACAAAAAAGAGAACAAGAGATTCAGGTAGAGATGTAAGAGAACATGGAAGTGAGAGGAAAGGGGGGAGGGCACCCAGAACTCACCTCCTTAAACCCCAGGAGTTCCCCAGTTGTGGGATTCCGATCTACTTGAAGCTCCGAGTGCACTGGTGTGACATCCATATGGTATAGAGAGTGCACATCCTTCTCTCGTGGCCACACTCTGGTTTTTAACACATGAACATGAAAAAAAGTGACATGTAGCTTAGTATATCAAAAAAACAAAGGGCAGCTTCTCATTTCCATTCCTTGTGCTGCAAGCACAGAGCTGCTATGCCTACAGCTCCTGGTTCTAATTCCATCACCACCATCCCAAACTATTCCTTTGCAATAGCCTAGTGTCAAAGGCACAAAACTGTGAATCCTGTAAATCTCTTGCCTAACTCAGAATAGTATGCTCTTGGGGTAGGGAGCTCTTGCAAATTGGCATTGATAAGACTCCATTGTACAATAATGTTCATACAGTCAATGGGATTGTCATGAAGTTGATGCACTCACATCTGTGACCTCTCAAAGTTGTGGATCGGCAGCCAGTCGGGATCATCCAGGAAGCGGAGCTCAACCTCCGAAAGGAGGTCCACTGCATAGGGAGGGAGGCCATGAGGCAGCTATGGAAAGACAAAGACATGTCAAGTCCACCAGCCTATGCTTTCCTCACCTAGCCCAACAAGGAATACAACTCTCATACCACCTCCAAGAGGAGGACATTTTGTTCTGAACTGATTGAAAAGATATCTCCCGATTGATTAGGCAGCATCTCCAGGGCTGCACAGCAGAACATCTCTGTAATACATCATGAGGTCCCTGGCCTATGGCGAGGCAGCGTTCCTGAGCGGTCCTCCACATCAGGGTAGTGCACCTCCTCCTAAAGCAAGCAGACTGGACCAATCAAATCCTTTCCCTATGGTGATGTATACTACTGGAGCTCCCATCAGCCCCCCAGTGTGTCCAGTCTCCTTGCAGCAGGAGGCGGTGTGAGCCTTTTGTGGGCTCACTTGTGTGTTAGGACTATACAGTTTTCACTTGTTTTCATTTTCATGGCTCCTTGTAGCACTTTTTGTTTTCTTGCAGTTTAGGTGTCTGTATCTTTAAATTCTAATTCTGTATATGAGGAAGCCGAGCTTGTGCAGACCGTCTGCCTACTGCTGAGCAACGGCACGTCGGCTGCACTTCTGTTGCTGCTGATCTCACCTCCAAGACAGTTCGGAGGAGGAATCTAGCCACAATTGCCCTCTCCTAGCTTGGGAGTACCTTCTAATGCTCGAAGGACCCCAGGTCCCTTCCATGTCAGTGTTCTCTCACACCGCGGGGCCATTACAGCTTGTTTCTTCTTGGGCTCAGCGTTAACAATGACTGATGACATCACTTTGCCATAAAAGACTGCAACAAAGCTTACTATGCACACAACTACCAAAAGCAGTTTCTTATTTTACAAACAAATTTGATAATTTCTTTGTGGCCCCAGGATGGGGTTATTGGGTTCTGTTGGGATGATGGGGAGAGGAAGCACCTTGAAAATTCATCTTTTGATATCTGCTTCTCAACCCTCCCTCTGTAGATACACTTCCAGTTTCTTAGTTGGCCAGTGTTCATCTTGTTTGTGTACCTTTCCTAGATTGTAAGCTCTATGGAGTGGGATCTAGCTATAGACATCTATAAAAGTGCTGTGTATACAGTACCTGGCTATCCAAATGAGAATAATTTCTAATCATAATTCTTCTATGCTGTGTGTTATCAAGGCTCCACAGGAAATGGAAGATCGGCTGCCAATGACAGCTGAGCAAAGTCATGGAAGGACAACCCTCTCCATTCCCCTCCCCGGGGGTAGAAAGGATGCATGAAGAAAAAAAAACTCACAGTGGAGAGAGGGAAAGTTGCTCTGTTGTGCTCAGGGGCCTGTGTGATCAACTCAAACCTCCCTGAGCATCCGACTTCCAGGATGGAGAGGGGAAGATCCATGGGGCTCCTGGGAGGTAACACTACACCCAGACACACACAAAAGAGAGACAGAGAGTGATGAACATAAGATATGCCATACTGGGTCAGACCAAGATCCATCAAGCCCAGTATCCTGTTTCCAACAGTGGCCAATCCAGGTCACAAGTATCTAGCAGTTTCCCCAAAAGACACAGGTTCCTCAATGCTTGTATTGGGTCAAGCATTGATATCCTGGGTCCCTTTTAATAATGGTTTATGGACCTTTCCTCCAGGAACTTGTCCAAACCTTTTTTAAACCCAGCTACACTAACAGCTCTTACTACATCCCCCGGTAACAAATTCCAAAACAATTATAGGAGAATGGACAAGAACACTCCAGAAGGCAAGGAGGAAATCAGACGTGTGTAGCTCCTCTAGCCACCCTCATCGCTTCATGGATCGTTATATACCACCATGACCCGCTGAAAGGTGGTATATAAATACAGCTAAATAAATAGTCAAATTAGCATGCAATAAGTATGTAATACTAGCACACCATACAGTACACATTCCCATTGCTGCCAAGTGATCTGGTTTCTGGAAGGGAACTATAGATAGGTCTTGCCTTTTGACCCTAATCTGAGGCAGAACTATAAATCTCACAGCGTACTGAGAGAGATTACAGAGTACAGATGTCTCTCTCTAAAACTGGCTCACATGGCAGCTCTGAACTGATGGGACACAGAGGGAGCAGAAACCTCGCACCAGCAGAGCAGAGACACAGCAAGCGAGAGGCGATAGGAGGTCACAGGTGCTTTATTAGTGAAAGACCCCTACGCGTTTCGGCACAAGCCTTCTTTGAGGGGTACGCATAGGTAACACCCTGTGAGAGAATAGTCTTGAAAAAGACACCAGTCACGCCGAGGCTCAAAGGCTTATAGTAGAATAATCAATGGTTACACAGAAAACTTCTACTTCTTGAAGTAGCTGTAGCACTGAATATCTGGGCTTCCCAGATTGCCACGAAGCTAACCTAGCAGCAGCGATATTCAGCCACTGCCCGGCTAGCTTCTACAGCTGAAGTTAGGCCAGGGTTTCCTGCACCCAACTTTCACTGTGTGTTGCTAACTAGGCAGTGGCTCAATATTGCCAACGTCCAGATAGCAATGGGTGCCACACTGGAACTTCCCGATGCTAATCGGTTAACATCGGGCCGTGTAGTGGCAGCACCCACAGATATTCAGCAGCACTAACCGTGTACATGGTTTGCAAGTCTGCAAACTGTGAAAATGCCTTTGAATACCCCCCTCCCCCGCCCGCATTCTTAGTATGACATAAATAGAAGCTGTGATGTGGTGAAGCATAGGCAGTAGAATGGGGTGGGCCACAGGGGCCATGGCCCCACCAATATTTTGCCCAATGCAGAATCGACTAGGTCAGTGATGGCTAACCTTTTTGAGCCCGAGTGCCCAAACTGCCGCACAAAACCAAAGAATTTCCTCAAAGTGCCAGCACGTCAATTAAACCTTAACAACAAGATTTTAGTATCTAAAAACTCTTTATAAAGTTGCCTGAACTATGTAACATCATTTGTAAAGGTTGGAATCTTTGTATTGTCAGAGAATCAATTTGATTCACAATCCTTTGGTTTTCATTTCAATTTATTGGCAATTTATAATGTTTTAATGATTTCATTCAATTTAATGAATTTAGGAAGAATTTGATTCAGTTACACAATATATTTTAAATGTATTATTCACATAACATGTCAAATGTATCCTGAGTAAAAAAAAGATAAACTTCTTAAAACTGTTAACTGTGTCAGGACTCGGTGTGTATTCCCAAAGAATCTATACATGAAAAAATTAATGTGATGTTTGTTGTTGCATGCATGCTGATAACTTGTCAAAGAGATATCTTTCTACCTTTTGTGCATTTTTTTTCAGTTGCAATTGCTCCAGCCACTTTCTTCTGGTTTCTTCATGTTTTCTGCTAACTCTCCATCATCTGCTGTCCATTTGTCCTTTCTTCTCTCTTCTAGTTTTTTTTTTTTTCATTCTCTCTCTCTACATCCGCTTTAACATACTAATCTTTCTCCTTTTGCTCTTTCCTCATTCCTATTTCATCCACTCAAATTTTACCCCTCCATCCTCAATCCCCACTTACTCTCCCAATACCCGGCCAATTGTAGATTTTTTATCCCTCCCACACAAAATAATTTTTCCCCTCTCCATTTTACTCTCCCAGCCCCATCCCATTCTAATCCTCCCCCAACATCAGCTCCCTTCTAGTTCCAGCCTCACCCAGCATCCATTCCCTTCTAGTCCCTGCATCAGCCCATTTCCAGTCCTAGCCCCCCATCAGCCCATTTCCAGTCCTAGCAACCCCCCAACCCAATACCAGTCCTAGCCCCCCCCCCATCAACCCACTTCCAGTCCTAACCCCATCAACCCATTTCCAGTCAGCCCCCCATAGCCCATTGCCAGTCCTAACCCCCCCCCCCCATCAGCCCACAGCCCATTACCAGTCCTAACCCCATCAGCCCACCTCAAGTCCTAACCCCTCCCTATCAGCCCATTTCCTGTCCTAGCCCCCCCATAGCCCATTATCAGTCCTAACCCCCCCATAGCCCATTACCAGACAGCCCCCATCAGCCAACAGCCCATTACCAGTCTTAACCCCCCCATAGCCCATTACCAGTTCTAACCCCCCCAACAGCCCACAGCCCATTACCAGTCCTAACCCCATCAACCCACCTCAAGTCCTAACCCCTCCCCATCAGCCCATTTCCTGTCCTAACCCCCCCCATAGCCCATCAGCACTCCTAACCCCCCCCAGCCCCCCCCATAGCCCATCACCACTCCTAACCCCCCCAGCCCCTCAGCACTCCTAACCCCCCCCAGCCCCCCCATAGCCCATCAGCACTCCTAACCCCCCCCGCCCATCAGCAATCCTAACCCCCCACCCCAGCCCAGCCCAGCCGAGGGAATTTTTTTTTTTTTAAAAGCTGTCTTCTCCCGCTGCCGGGGCCGCCGCGGCAGAATCGAGTGTGCCGCGGGGCCCCCCCTGCCCAGCACAGCCTGCCCAGAACAGCCTGCCCTCCCCCTCTATCCGCTCTCTCGTCGCAGCTCACAGTGACACGCGCTGGCTTTCAGAGCGCGAAGGGATTAGTTTCCCTTTCGCGGCTCTGTTAAGCCCGCGGGGGCTGATGGGAACTTCCCATCAGCCCCCGCTGGCTTAAAAGAGCAGCGAGGGAGAAACTCTTCCCTCGCTCTCTGAAAGCCGGCGCGTGTCACTGTGAGCTGCGACGAGAGAGCGGATAGAGGGGGAGGGCAGGCTGTGCTGGGCAGGGGGGGCCCCACGGCACACTCGATTCTGCCGCGGCGGCCCCGGCAGCGGGAGAAGACAGCTTTTTTTTTTTAAAATTTTACTTGCGGACCTTCCCGCGTGCCAGCTGCAAGGCCTTCGCGTGCCACAGCTGGCACGCGTGCCATAGGTTCGCCATCGCTGGACTAGGTGTTCACTTGGGGCAGCAGCACAGCACCAGGAGTGCCGACAGACATCCCATCAGTGTGGCAGCAGGTCTTTGAGCACCCAGATGTGATGGTTCAAGGCCTGTTGCTCCTGCCCCTTCCAAGAAGAAGTTTGTCAGAGGAGGCAGGACTGGCAAATCATGAGTGCTCAAATCCCTGCCACCATGTTGTTTTTATTCTCCATGTAGGCTCAAGGATTGAGATAAGCCAGCAGGGGGAGAAGAGAGCAGGCCTGGGGCGAGGCACATAGCTGAAGGTATATTTAGGGTAGCAGATACCATTGGGCTGGACCTGCATGTGGGATTGGTGGGGAGAAGGGTGTGTGGAAAGGTGAAGGAACAATGTGGGGCATAGGAAAGTTATGGGAGTGATACAAGATGGAAAGACTGATGGAGAGGAACATGGGAGGAGCTGGGGTGTATGCTAGGTGGAGGAGGGGGTGATAGGAAATATAAAAATGTTGTAAAATAATAAGTTTTACAGTGTATTTAGAAAGAGCACATGTCCACTTAGTACTGGACCAATTAAGTTAGTGGGAAAGGGATACTGAAGTTCATTCCCCTGGAATTCGAGGCAGCCGAGGAGGAACAAAGGAAGCAGACGGAGGGGATTCCCCAGGCCTGGAGGCTGTGAACAGGGACAACCCCATTACAGGAGAATATAATCAAAGTTGTGAGAGTAGTAGACAGAGGCATGGAGGAGGCTGGGGGTATATATATGGGAAGGGGAAGTGTAGGGAGATTACAGATAAGGGGAGGGAGAGGGAAGTCCAGAGCATAGGGTGACATGAAGGGGGAGGCGGAAGATGGGGACATGCAGGCAGGTTGGGAGGAAGGGGAAGTGTGGGGATGATGAGGGAGTGAAAGACTGAAGGACAATGGCATAAGGAAACAAAAAATAACGGGAGTAGGGAGGTTGGGGTTAGGGCCGGCCCAACCATTAGGCAAACCAGGCAGTCACCTAGGGCAAAAGCTACTAGGAGGCAGCAAAGAGCAGGATATTCAAAGCTGGAAAATAGATTCTGACGGCCGGGGGAGGGGACATAAGGCTTAAGGTCTGCCTAGGGTAACAACACTTTGAAGCAGCTCTGGGGCCGGCCCTAGTTGGAGGCGAGAATGATTAGAGTTGGAGGGGGGGCCAATAGGTAAATGCAGAAGGGGCGACGGGGATGAGGAAAACTGCTTAAGTGAACGGCTCACCCTCTCTTTCGTTCAGCTCCATGCTCCTATCACTCCGCCGGCTATTTCTCCCAGCCGCCCGGGAAGTACGACAGCCGCCCCCTGCAGGGCGGAAATCCATAGCTACACGCGACCTTCCTTCCGACGCAGAAGCTAACACTACCGGCTGGGGAGTAAAACATTCACCAATAAGAAGCAGGTAGAGGCAGAAGGGGCGGAGGAAATCTGCGGTTGGGTCATCAGCAGCGCGTCGCAGCAGGGCGGGGAAAAGGGGGGTCGGCTGACGTCATCAGCCTGCGCCCAGAGGTTTATCCCGGTGTTAGTGCAGTCAGTAGCCGTGGCCGTGAGAGAGGCTACTCTTTGGGGTAGGAAGGGGTCCTGTGGTATGTGACCCGTTAACAACGGCTAACACTACCTCTCCCAGCCGTTAAAGCCTTCTGCTCTTTGGGGCAGAGACCCACCTTCCAGCATGCCTAGCTAGAAAGGTTTCTTTCAGATCCTACCTCTCTTTGCTGTGTGACCATCAGCCAGTTCACTTATCCTCAACTCCTTGGGGAAGGGACTTCCATCCCATTGCTCTGTCAACGTGGAGGGAGGACATTCCCTACCCCCTCCCTTTCCATCTTTTATTGCTTACTGTGTGCCCCTCAGCAGTCATTAAGCCTGCTTGCATTCAGACTCAAGTTCTGTGGAGCAGGGACTCAAATGTGTAGGAATCCACAAATAGAGAAAGATAGCCCAGGAGAAGGGGTAATGAAATGAACCAGAAAACGGTTCTACCTGATATTTGTCTTTAATATATATTATTTTCCCCTAAAAGGAGTGAGGAGGAAGGGACGAGATGGTTGTATACCCCGCCAGCCTAACAGAGGAGGAGGAGATACTACAGAGGAAGTATGCCAAGCTGAAAAAGAAGGTACAAGTTGTGTTCCTCTAGCACTCAGTTTTATTTATTTGATTTTATATACTGCTCTATTTTGCAATCAGAGCAGTTTACGTAGAACAAAAACATTGGAATGTTTTATGTTAAAAAGGAATCTCAACTTTATTGCCTTACAGAAGATTGAGAGGTTGGAGATCTGATCTAGTAGGATGTTCCAAAGGATTGGTGCATACAGTGAGAAGACTCAATTACTGGATGCTTGGGTTCTTTTTATTATTGCTGATGAGGTTTTTTTTTTTTTTTTATATTTAAAATTTTTTTTATTAGCACCCAGCATAACATACAATGCTCAACATAAACCGTGGTCCCCCCCACAGACCCACCCATCAACATTTTTAAACATCCATAACATTAACCATTGGAAGAGGCCCCTGCTCATAGTGCTTCCCCGTATGTTTTTCCATGAAACCCTACCCCCCCCTTGCCCCCAGTATACAACTTATATAGAATACAATATACCCCCGCGTAACACACAGTACCATAGCCCACAACTGCACTCTCAGCACCCTCCCACCCACATTCCCCGAACCCCACTGTCACCCCCCTAACAGAAATTCTCCCGACATAACCCCTCCAGCAGAATGAACATTCATACCACCCTGCCCCCCCCTCCCCCCCCCTAGCCCATACTATCCCCCCCCCTCCACCCATCCCCCCACCAGGTTGCTGCTGACCATTTCCTCCACCCAGACCCCCAGTCAGTGAGATCTCCCATCCGCATAGCCCTCAATGTAAACGTGTCATGTACTACCCTGACCAGCCTTTGCGCCCCTTATGGGCGATATAGAATCCCCCCACCCATGATCTCTTCAAGAGAATATAATGGGACAGGATAGATCCCCTCTATGCCCCCCCCATCAGTGAACAAAGCACTCCTACTCCCCCCCCTCCTCCCTCTGAATCCCCCCCCCCTCTCTCTGCCCTCCAACGTTCATAACTTTCCCACACCTTAGTATATCTTGAAACGGTATGTTTTTGGTGGGCTTCTATTGCACAATACTCCCAAAGCTGCTCCATTCGCCCCGCCACCTCCGCTAATGGGGGAACGTCTTGTTTCTTCCACCAGCGGAGGAGACACATCCGCCCTGCTATCACACAATACCCCTGCAGCCTCCCCCTGTCTCTCCCCCCTTCTCCCGTCCCCCCTTCATTCAATATCACCATACTAGGGGTAAAGCTGACCTTCACCCCTGTGATATCTCCCGTAAGTCTTTCCACCCCCCTCCAATACTCCTGAACTACAGGGCATCCCCACACCATGTGCAGCAAATCCCCTCTAGCCCCACACCCCTTCCAGCACTGATCCGAACTAGCAGGGTATAAGGCATGTAGCCACACCGGGGTCCAATACATTCTGAGCCGTAGTTTATAGCTGTTTTCCAGCATTGCTGTTCCCGGTGCTAATTTATGAGTTCTAATATAGATTCTATCCCACCTCTCACCGTCCCACTGCCCCCCCAGGTCTTCCTCCCACTGCTTCTGGCCCCGTATACCCCCTGGCGCAGACTCCCCCAGGATTTTATATAGCTTCGAAATAATCCTAGTGGGCATCCCTGTAGTCCCCATCATCTCCTCAAAGGGCGTAGGTTTAGCCAGCAGATCTCGCTTCACCTCCGGCCTCTGAAGCCAGTACCACAAACTAACATAAGCATATCTATCATGTCTCTCCAAACTGTACTTCTGCTGCAGCTCCTCAAAACCCCTAATCCTCCCCCCATCCCCCACTAGCTGTCCCAACTTCCACAACCCGGACTTCCCCCATCTCCGAAAAACCCCTGCCTCCTCCCCCATCCTACCCTTCATGGCAAGCTGAATTGGAGTTTCTCGGGAGTATTGCTTCCCCCTAACAGGTGCATCTTCCATTTCAGCCAAACCTGTCGGGTAAGGTCCCTGTATGGATTCTCTGCTCCCAACCGCTTCCTTGCGCCCCCCAGGGTCCCAGATCCATGCTCCCCCTTCCGTCCCCCTCTCCCCCTCCCCCTCCATTCCCACCCACCCAGGCCTCTCCACCCCCTCCTTCCAGGCAAATATGGCCCGAAGTTGCGCCGCCTCATAGTACCTGAGCAATGAGGGGACTCCCAACCCCCCCTCCATTTTAGGCTTATACATGGTCGCCCTGGCGACCTTTGGGCGTTTGCCGTCCCAAATAAATTGCAGTAATAGATTTTGTGTCCGAGCTATTTCCTTTCCGACCAACCGGTACGGCAGGGACATATAAACAAACAATAACCTAGGTAGAACGTTCATTTTGACTACCGCGATTCGCCCCATCCAAGACAGATACAACCCCCTCCACCGTGATAGATCCTGCCTTATATTCTCAACCAACCCCTGATAGTTCCATTGTTTAATCCTAAATAGAGGGGTCCCCAACTGGATCCCCAAATACCGAAAACTCTCCTCCACCCACCTAAATTTAAAGTGGTGCCGCAAGCTCTCCTCCACCCTGGGCGCCAAATTAAATCCCAGCAGTTCCGTTTTACCTTGGTTAATTTTATATCCCGCTAAGCGGCTGTACCGTTGTATAGCCCTCATTAGCACTGGTAGCGTGGTGAGCGGTTGTGTCAGGGTGAAGATAACATCATCCGCAAAGAGGCCAATCTTTTCCTCCCGCCCGCCTATCTGTACTCCCTTAATGTCCCCCATTCGCCTGATGTAGGCCGCCAACGGCTCGATAGCCAAGGCAAACAACAGGGGTGACAGCGGACATCCCTGTCTAGTGCCTCTATGCAGCTCAAAACTTTCCGAATACCCCCCGTTCACCCGAACTCGAGCACTCGGACCCTGATATAAAGCACGAAGCCAACTGACATACTTCCCTCCAAACCCCATTTTGTCCAAAACTTGAAACATAAAAGACCACTCCACCCGGTCAAAGGCCTTTTCCGCATCTACAGTGATTAACACTGCCTCTTCTTTAGAGCGCTGAAGTTGCCACATCATATTCAAAATCTTTCGCACATTATCGCTACCCTGACGCCCCTTCACGAAGCCCGTCTGGTCCGGGTGAATCAGGTGCGGCACTATGTCCTGGATACGGTTGGCCAAAATTTTCGCCAATAGCTTTGCATCCAAATTTATTAAAGAGATGGGCCTATATGAACCGCATACCCCCCTATCCTTGCCTGGTTTTGGCAAGACCGTTATACCGGCCTCCGCCATTGTGCGCGGAAGGCCCTCCCCCTGGAGCACCCTATTAACTACCCTGGTAAAAATGGGCGTAATCTGATCTGACAAGACCTTATAAAATTTTGCCGTGTACCCATCCAACCCTGGCGCCTTTCCCAATTTCAACGCTGTAATAGCCCTCCGCACCTCCTCCTCCTCCTGAATCTCCCGCCCAAGAAGCTCCCGTTCCTCCTCCGTCACCTGTGGCAGCCCACATTCTTCCAGGAATTCCGCAGTGTCCCTCTCACCCCCCTCTAGGTCGCTTTCATACAAAGTCCGATAATACTCCCGAAACACACCCCCTAATTCCCTTGGAGTTTTGGACCCACTCCCCTTTATCGCCCCTAATACCCGCAACATGTCCCTCTTGTCTCCGCCCCTTCAAGCGACTGGTCAGCACCTTTCCTGCCCGATTCCCACCTTCAAAATGGGCCTGCTTCAAGACTGCCAGTTGAAATGCTATCTCCTGAGCTTGCAATTTACTCAACTCCCCTCTCACCCTTTGGATCTCCGTAAGGGTACCCGAGTCTGCCACCCTCTGGTGCACCCCCTCTAAGCGCCGCAACTGCTGCAATAATGCACTTTCCCTAGCCCCTTTTTCCCGCTTTACCCTCGCCCCCAGCCCTATCAGCTGTCCTCGAATCACCGCCTTTAAACCATCCCACAACACTCCCGCAGACACCACTCCGGTATCATTTAGCTGGAGGTAGTCCTTTATATGAGCCTTAAGCATCCCCACGTGTTTCTCCTCCTCCAGCAAGGAATTGTTAAGTCGCCAGAATTTTAAACTGTCGTCCTTCGCTCTTATATCAAAGCGAACACTCACCGGGGCATGATCTGACCAAGTGACCTGGCCATGTTCCTCCTCCCGTACCCTATCTAACCAGATTCCACCCCCCCACAGCATGTCCAGCCTACTATAAGAGCTATGCACTGGTGAGTAGTAAGTATATTTCCGTTCCCCCGGATGCCAACTTCTCCACAAATCCACCAACCCCAAGCGCTCTCGCAATGCATGCAGGCTGCGTCTATCCCCCTTCTGCCACCCCCTGCCCCCCACTGGTATCCATTCTAGGGTTACACGTTAAGTTAAAGTCCCCCCCCCATGATTATTGGAGTATCCCCCAATCCTGCCAAGTCCTTCCCGAGTTGCTCATACATCTCCCCCTGCTTCTCATTGGGACCATATAGACTAATTACCCATACCTCCTCCTCTTCAATTTGCAATAACACCCCCACCCATCTCCCTCCTTTCCCCCGTCTAACTTCCTTCACTTTAGAGTGGTACTCTCCCCCCACCATGATGCCCCACCCCCCTTTCCTAGAATTTATTCTCTGCCCCGCCAAAACAACTTTGGGAAATTGCCTAGATTCCAACAAATATTCCTGCCCCACCCGCAAGTGCGTTTCTTGTATACACATAATATCTACCCCCATTCTTTTACCCTCTCTCCCCACTAACTGGCGTTTCTGTCGTGTTCGCAGCCCTTTCACATTTAAGGTCATAACATTTAACATTCTACGGTTTCCACTCCCCCCTCCCCCCCTCCCCCTACCCCCCTTCATCCCTCCCCCCATACCTCGGACCCCCTTCGACCTCCGCAAGCCCTCCTGCCCCCTCCCTCCCGCCCTCCCCAACCCAACCCCATCCTCCGTTACTTCCAGAGGATAACTCAGGAGTAGTGCGCCCCTTCCCTTCCCCAGCCTTACTCCTTAACCTGCCCCTACCCCCACCCACCTCCATCCCGCTCTCCCCCCTCCTTACATCCAGACCTCTCCCCCCCTACCCCTCTCCTCAGGCCGACCTTCACCCGTCCATCCCTCCCCCTTCCGCCCCTCTCTAATGCCACCCTCCCGGTGTCCCCCCGCCTCACCCCCCTCCTCCCCCCTCCCATCCACCTACCCCTCCCCCTCCCCACCCGGTCTCCCCTTCCCCCTCCCTCCTAACCTCCAAATGCGTTACAAAATATCAGTATGTCGCATATAAAACATTCTTAAAGACAACACTCCTCCCCCTCCCTTCAACACTTATACCAGCATGTTATCAGTCCACAAGTTGCTTCAAGTATCTTCCATCCGCTGGTCCTCTTGCGGCTGCTGCCCCGGTCGTGTCGCTCCGGTTCTTCCGCTCTCTGGGCTACCTCCCCTCAACCTCTGCTGCCCACCGCTGGAAGAACCCATCCCCAGTTCTGCCCCCTGGGTGCTCAGGCCCGCATCCCGAAGAGCCTTCAGTGCCTCCTCCGGTGTCTGTGCCCGCCATGTTCGCCCCTTGTAGGTAAATGAGAGTCCAAAGGGGTGAAGCCAGCGGTATTTAATGTCCTCTCTCCGCAGCACTTGTGTAACGGGCTGCATGGCCTTCCACCTCTGCAAGGTGCCGGCAGAGAGGTCTTCATATATGTGCACCGGATATCCCTGCCACATGAGAATTCCTCCTCGTCTGGTTTTATTAACAATTTTTTCCTTAATTTTATACCGAGCCAGACAGATGACAATGTCTCGGGGTTTATTGCCCACGGGTTTCCCCAGTGCTCTATGGGCCCTTTCAAGTTGTAGATCCGTAGCAGTCGCCTCCTCACCACCCAGTCGTAGGGCCTCCAAGCAAACAGAACGGGCCACCTTCTCGCTATCCTGGAACTCGGTCTCCTCCGGTATTCCCCTGATTCTCAGATTATTACGTCGAGAGCGATTTTCCAGATCCTCCAGCTTATATAACAAAGTCTCATATTGTGACCCCAACTGCGCCGATCGTTGTGTCTCTTCTTCCTGATGTAGTTCAATCTCTTACAGCCTGTTCTCGTGGTCCCCCATTCTACACACCAGCTCTCCAACCTCTTCTTTCAGGGGGCCCAGCACGGCGTTCAGCTCACTCTTCACAGACTGCACTTCATTTTTAATATCCAGATACCAGTCTCTAAGCTCCGTTCTCGTGATAGTCTGTATAGAGTCCATTTCTGGGGCTTTTACAATCTCCATGGCTCCTACTCCGCCTGGCTCTCCTGGCCCCTCAGGGGGCTTTTTGTTCTCCAGCTGCCCGCCCTCACCTTTCCCTCCTTGCATCCCTGTGTACGCATAGTCTCTGAGGTCGGCCGCTTTTCGTCTGGTGGTCATCTCCGTGCCAGACACCCCCTTCAAGGTCAGCTCAGATCTTCTTGTATGGGAGCTCACTTGCCGCTTTTTGCTGGTTAGCACCGCTCTGGGATCCTCCCCTGCGCCTTTCCGTCCGAGCGCTGATGTCCGGCCTCCTCCAGCTCCTCTCAGAACCCGGCCACCAGGCCTAGCGCTCTTGCCAATAGCCCCCTGCTGGCCCGCAGCCGTCTCAGCCTGCCCGAATCTTCCGGGCTCTCTCCTCAGCCCTTGCGTCCCTCCAGCCGCACTGGACACACCAGACCTGCTCCTCTGCTGCCTTATATCTCCTCAGCCCCGCTCACCTCCAGCTCTCTGGTTCCTATGGGTCTTTCACTTTGGGGAGCTGTGACTTCGACGACAGTGCTGGCCCTTAGCTGCTGCCTGCTGCAAACGCCACCGCCACGCTGCCTCCGAGCGCCATTTTCGGCCCTCCGCTCTGCCGCGGCACTCTCCCGCTCGGGCACCGCACCGCCTGAATGATTTTACGCCCGCCGGCGTTTCAGCGGTCCCGTCAGCTCCCGCCTGCTGTCCGCGGCCGAATTCACCGCTTGCCGCCTCCGAGGGGTTTATTTTACGCTGCTTTTGGCTGGGTCAGTGCCGGAGCGGCTCCTTCAAGCCGCCATCGGCTCCGGTGACGTCACTTCCTCCTTGCTGATGAGGTTTTAAGTGTATTCGCTATGCCTTGTCTCCTCATTCTGTTTGGTGTTAGGTGTATGATGTCCGAGAGGGAATGTATGGTCCGATTATTTATTGTTTTGAATGTCACCAGTAGTGCTTTATATTTTATGCGACTTGCTATGGGTAGCCAATGTAGTTGTATTAAGATGGGTGTGATATGCTTGGACCTGGAAGCATCATGTAGGGTTTAAGCCATCTGAAGTGGCTGTAATATATATTTTGGTAGGTCTTGGAGGATAATATTGGCATAGTCGAAGTGTGAGAAGATGAGTGCTTGGAATGTGATGCAGAAGTTGTGCGAATCCAGGAGTGGGCGTAGATGTCTGAGGGTTCTGAGTTTATGATATACATGTTGTTGATGTGGGTTTGCATGCTCAGTTTCTGTTCCAGAGTGGTTCCGAGACAGCGCACTTCTTGTTTTATTGTCAGTTCTGCATCCTTTATTTTTAGAGCATCCGATGGCATGAAAGCCTGATCTTTTGTTATAAAGAGCACTTTGGTTTTCTTGTAGTTCACTTGTGCCTAGAGAGCCATTCTGAGGCAGCATTGAAGCATTCTATTATGTTGCTGTAGTTAGGGCTGTCCGAGGAGAAGGGTGCATATAACATGACATCATCATATATGTGTTAGAGTATATTGTAAGATTGTATTATTGAGCAAAGTCGCTGGATGTAGATGTTAAAGAGTAGGGATGATTCCTGTGGGACCCCTTGTGTTTGCTTGATGCGCCATAGCCAATTACTATTTGTTGTTGGCGACCTGTTAGGTAGGATCTGCAGTAGTTTAGTGCTGTATTTTGTATTTCTTTCTCTTGTAATCGGAATAGAAGGATGTTGTGGACATGCTGTGTCAAATGCTGAGGCAATATTCATGATTATGAGGATAAATCCCTGCTTTGATTTATTGATGCCCTTTATGAACCTGTCGAAGAGTAGCCACAAGGGTTTTGACTCCATGCTGCTGTCTAAACCCATGCTGTTGCGGGTCCAGAGGAGCTTGGGAATCTATGTGGTGCTGGACTATTTTTTTCTATTATTTTGGCCAATAATGGGAGGCTTGATATGGGTCTATAGGAATTCGTGTCAAGTGGGTTGGGTTTATTGTTTTTCAGTAGTGGTCTGACGGAAGTGGTCTTCAAGGATTTTAGCATGATGCCTGTATTTAGGGATAGGTTTACGATTCTGGCGATGAATGCACTTAGGTCAGATCGTGTTATTTTGACCCATCTTGTGGGGCATGGATCTGTTGGTGAGGTTAAGTGCCGTCGAGTCGGTGTCAACTCATGGCGATCCTCTGGATAGCTGTCCTAAATTGTGTTTGGTCTTAGACGGCTCATTGTTGACAGACTGGAACCCATAGCTGCTGTTATTGTATCGATCCATCTCATTGCTGGCCTTCCTCTTTTGCGTTGACGTTCTATCTTGCCAAGCAAGATGTCTTTCTCTAATGATATCTCTCTTCACATGATGTGTCCAAAGTATGAAAGTCAAAGTCTTGTCATCTGAGCTTCTAAAGAAAGCTTAGGTTTGATCTCTTCTCATACTGACTGGTTTGTTCTTTGGGCAGTCCATGGTATACGCAGTATTCGCCGCCAGCACCATAATTCAAAGGCATCAATTTTCTTCCTGTCTATCGTTTTCACTGTCCAGCTTTCGCATCCATATGTAGTGGTGTTGAGATTCCTTATGACATTCTCAGTGTGTTCTGGGGAGCTTGTAATGAAGGCAGATAACTTGAGTATGGTAGTGTTGTGTGTTGGAAATCTTTTTGGTTTCCATTGACTTTGTTTTGGAAGTGATTTGCGAAGGTTTGTGGGTGAGGAGTGTTTGTGTCATGTTTCCTGGTTGGGTACTTTAGGGGGGATTTAACAATTTCAAAGACTTCTCGAGACTTGTTTAATGAGTACATTAAAATACTTGTTTGGTAACCTTTACACTTTTGGTTGATTGTTTTGCGATGTTGTTATAGGCTGTTTATTTTTATTTTATTTATTTAGCAACATTTCCTTATCGTACCCTCGGTCCAGTCCCGACTTGTGGGGTGTCACCCCCAACCAGCAGCTTGGGGACTGAGCATGAATAATTCAGTGACATCACCACGTACCCAGCTGGCACAACCTACCAGTCTCAGTATTCAGCCTCCAAGCAGCTGGAGAAGGGCGACTCCCACCATTTGGACTCACTAGAGAAGCAATAGGAGATTTGGAAAATTAATTGAGCTGAAAAAAAAGAGAAGGGACCTGAGCTTATCCCTCCCTATTGTTGGGATCTCAGAGTCCATAAGTTGGCAATAAAAAGTTGAGAATAAAATAAAAAGGAGAAAAAAAGAGGCAGCGGGTTAACCCAGAGCTCATCGGGCCGGTAAGAAGGGGGTTCTATTGGACAGGAGACTGGCTGGAGTACAGCAGCCCACGATCCCTTCAGTGGGTGAGGAGCTGCTGTGAGCTGCGATGCCAGAAGCCCGTCTGATCTCCCATCGCTGCTGCCGTGTGCAGGGGTGAGGGGCGGTCCCTTGGCACGTTAGCAGTGGTTTGTGGTTTTTTTTTACTTTTCTTTTTTGTTTTTTGATTGTGGCTCTCGAGAGCTGAATTGGGAAAGCACCGACGGGGCCAGGACCACATGTGCATAGGGTAGTCCTGCAAATATGGGAAATGGTGCCATTTTAGGAGTTCGTAGTTTAGCGAGGGGGCCTCTACTTCCAGGAGGATTGATTTGGCCATGGATGTTTGGGGGGGGGGCTTCCATTGCACTCTCGTTTTTATTATTTTGAGCATTGGGACTCCGATAGTAAAAAAAAAAAAAAGGAAGACAGCGAATAAGGCCTTGAGTGCATAACAGGAGACGAGGCAGATCCTGGACTCTGCGGAACTCCTGCAGGCCAGTAAATTTCAGAGGAGGAGCTGCATGGAGTGAGAGATGCCAACGAAGATCCCTTGTTCGGCCTGGGGCTGCATAAAAGCTCTGTCTCAGTGATGGGCTTTTGCAGGAGCTGTGAGACGGAATCTCAGTCAGCAGAAAAATTGCTGGAGGACAAGTCACAAGAGGGTGCCAGGGAGAAGGCTTCGGAAGGGTCCGAGCTCTCTCTTGCGGCAGCAAGGGGGCGGCGTTCCCCTGGCAGAGTGGCAGGAACCACCAGGAAGGAGGCTTCAGCCACCCCGCTGATCCTGGAGATGCAGTTTGGAAAGGTAGATCTCCTCAGCTGTCACTTCCAGGGAGATTGTACAGGTAGGTTTAGGTGGGAGATTTTCCTTTGAGTTCATCCTACTTTTGCTTAAGGCTTTTTGCAAGAGGCAGCAGGTGGTTCCAAGCTCCCAGGGGGATCATGAGAGATCAAGGAAGCACGGGATCACAGATCTTACTAATTGCCAAGAAGGAGAAGAGCCTGGTCCCAGCCGGAGGCCTCTGGAGGGGGACCTTTGGGATGAGAGAGCTTCACTGCGGTCCGAAGAGCAGGAAGACCCGGAGGAAGCCAGCAGAGAGTTGGCGGACCTGGAGGAAGGAGAGATTCCCCTGGAGAGGATGAGGCTCGCATTGTGCGGGTTTTTCGCCGGGAAGAGCTGGTGACCCTGATCACGCAGTCTTTGCTGGTGCTGAATATATCGACGAAGGGGAGCCTCTGGAGGACCCATTGTTTTAAGCGGTCAGGAAGCCACAATCTGTATTTTCTCTCCATCACATAATTTAAATGGATGATCCAAGACGTGTGGGATGACCTGGAAGCAGAACATAAAGGGACATGGGTGATGGCGCAGCTCTGTCCCTTACCACAGAGGGAGACAGAACTTCTCTGCTGAAAGTGGATGCAGCCATTTCAGTGGTCACAAAAAAGATCACTATTTTATTTATTTTATTTACATTCTCTTATATGCCGCGCTATTCCACATCAGTGCGGTTTACATTGAACAAACTGAAATTACATTGAACAGGGCATTATAACTTGGAGATAACTATTTTACAGGGAACATGGGCTATGGAGAGTTAAGTGGCTTGCCCAAGACCACAAGGAGCACCTGTGGGACTAGAAACCCCAGTCCTTCCGGCCCAAGGTTGCTGTCCTCTAGTGGGATTTGAACCCCCGACCTTCCGGCCTGAAGTACCTTGCCCCAACCACTAGGCCACTCCTCCACTCCACACCACTATCCTAGTGGAGAGCAGTATGGTGCTAAAGGATACACAGGATGGGAAGCTGGAAACACTTCTGAAGCAGGCGTTTGATATCAATGCATTGTCATACAGGCATCGGTTTGTGTGGCCTTTGTGGCCCCATCCTGTCTGCGCTGGGCGCAAGGTATCCTGGAGGCACCAGAGAATAGGCAGCCACCATGATAACATCCATCAACCGCCAAGGGGGGCACAAGCAATGTTCTGCTGGAGAGCGACATCACGCTCCTAATGGTATGGGCAGAATACCATCTTCTGAGCATTTTCGCGGCATACGTGGCTGGCAAGGACAGCGTGGTGGCAGACTTTCTCAATTGGAGACATCTCAACCCCGGCAAGTGGGACTCCATCTGGAGGTGTTTGCTCTGCTAGTTCAACATTGGGGAGTGCCTGACATGGATCTGATGGTGACCTTCAAGTCCGCGAAGGTGGTGCGTTTCTACAGCAGGAGGAGAGAACGCATATGGAGGGTCTGGATGCGTTGGTGCAGCATTGGCCCACGGCAGGTCTCTTTTATGTGTTTCTGCCATAGGCGCTCATCGGATGGGTGGTGCAGAGGGTCAGGGCACACCTGGGGCCAGTGGTCTTAGTTCTGCCCGATTGGCCAAAATGCTCATGGTATGTGGATATGGTGGATCGGCCATGGCACCTCCCAACCTGGGCCGACCTGTTGGTGCAGGGTCTTGTGGTAATGCTGCAAGTGAATCGATTCTCGCTTATGGCCTGGCTCTTGAGAGGGCTTGGTTGAGAAAACATGGCTACTGTGCATTGGTCATTGCTATCCTGTTGAAGGTTAGGAAGCGCTCTGCCTCCTTATTGTATGTGAGGATGTGGAGAGGGTATGAGGCCTGGAACAAGCCAACTTTGTCCATTATCAGCATCGGTGCCAGAGATCTTGGTGTTCCTGCAGAGGCGGATGTGGAGAAGGGCCTGGCTTGTAGTTCTATTTGGATGCAAGTGGCAGTCTTGGCCTGATATTATGGGAGAGTCCAGGGGGCGTCCCTGGCAACTCGCCCAGACATAGCTCTTTTCCTGCTGTTGAGGTCTGTGGTCCCTCCGTGGGATTTGAATCACGTCCTGTCGGTGCTGACCAAAAAGCATTTTGAATCCCTTTAGACATGTACCTTGAAGGATGACGCTAAAGTCAGTTTTTCTGGTGGCCATTTGTTTGGCTAGGCAGATTTTAGAGTTACAGGCGTTATTGTGCCGGGAGCTTTTCCTCATGTTCTCCAGGGAGAAGGTGCTACTGTGACTGGTGCCTTCCTTTCTACCTAAGGTGGTTTCAGCATTTCCTGTAAATCAGCCAGTCTGTCTCTTGGTGTTTTCCAGAGAAGTGGCAGTGGACAGGACTTGCACGTGCATCTTTTGGGTGTGCATCGGGTGCTGAAGAGGTATTTGAGGCGGACGGAGGCCTTTCTTAGGTCGGACAGGTTGTTTGTCCTTTTTGGGGATCAAGAAAACTATTTCAGCAGTGTATTTGTTGAAAAGGAAGACATTGCTGGCAAGACTAAGAGCTCATTCCACCTGTGCACAGGCATTGTTATGGGCGGAAGCCAGTTTAGTTCCCCCAGGGGACACCTGCAGGGCAGCCATATGGTCGTCACTGCATTTCTTTGTACACCATTATCGACTCGATGTACAGGTAGCTGGGGATGCGAGGTTCGGAGCAGCGGTGTTCCATGTCAGGCTTACATGTCCCTCCTGAGTTTAATACTGCTATGGTACATCCCACAAGTCAGGACTGGACTGGAGATATGATAAGGAAGGGTTAATTAGGACTTACCTGCTGATTGACTTACCTTGAATACCTCCAGTCCAGTCCCGGATCCTCCCTGAGGTGATCAGAATGTGGTGTGTTAGCAATCCTGGGCCTGTGGAGTTGCTTCAATGAATTGGTCCGGAGGGAGTGGGGGCAGTGCTTCTCGGGGGGTCTATAGGTGGATGGGACTCCTATGGGGTGGTCTCTGAATTGCTGTAGATACGTCTCGCAGGGGGAGTACCATTTTCAGATTGAGGCAAAGTGGGGGTGATGGCAAATGCATGAGTTATTTGACGGGCAGGGGAGGCCCTTAGTTTGGCGGGGTTATCCTGTTTGTCTTGCAGGTGGGAGATATGTTTAGTCCTGAGTTGTTGCTACTGTGAGTCTGCTTTGTCAAGAGAATACTGAGTCTGGTAGGTGTTGCCAGCTGGGTAGGTGGTGATGCCACTGAATTATTCATGATCAGTCTCCAAGCTGCTGGTTGAGGGTGACAACTCACAAGTCAGGACTGGACTGGAGGTACTCAAGGAAAGCCAATTAGCAGGTAAGTCCTAATTAACCCTTCTATACCGCTGTATCTACCAGTCACAGCGGTGTACAGGGAACACGAACGTATATAACTTTTACATAGAATGTAGTTGTTAAAATTGTTTAATCTGTTATCAAGAGAATAACTTGTGAATTGTAACACTGCGTTAAACAGGCGGTGGGGGAGGTTAATATACATGGTGTAAGACAAACGTATGGGAAGCTGGGGGGGGGGGATAGGAGACTACGTGACAGGTCCAAAATGTTCCAGGAACAGGTGTGTCTTTAGTTTGTGGCAAAACTCTCCAATGTCAGTTAAGGAGTGAATTTCTGGGGTGAGGGAGTTCCAGATGGTGGGTGTGTAGAATAAGAAAGCTCTGCTGGAGGTAGATAGATTGGATTGAGAGAATGCAGCTGGGACCGCTAGCATGTTGAGGCTTGCCTTCTTTCCCTAGATTCATTATTGAGAGGTTCGAGAGTGAGGTGTTGAAGTATGTTTGCTGAGAGTCCTTGAAGGATCTTGAAGATGATCAGGGTAACTTTGTATTTGACTCTCATGTACATGAGGAGCCAGTGTAGCTGCTTCAGGACTGGGGTGATGTGTGCTCGTTAACTGGTACCTGTGAGATTCTGGCAACTGTGTTTTATGCAAGCTGTAGGGGGAGCAAGGGCCTGCATGCGGTGGATTCAGAGTCTATTAGCAGCTGATGCGGGGCTGTTAGCAGCTCTTCTGGAGGTGGCTCGTATTAACTCAGGAATTGTATACGTGGTGGACGCCTTTTATGATCTTCTTAGGGCATCAGTCAAAGGTATGGTGGCGGTTGTGGCCGCTTGGTGCCTATTCTGTCTGAGAGTATGGTCGGCGGACGTTTCCTCCAAGCAACACCTTTGTAGGCTGCCATTCAAAGGCAAGTTTCTGTTCGGAGAAGCCCTCGAGAAGTTGGTGAAGGACTTGGGGGAGTCCAACTGGTTCGCCTACCAGAGAATAAGCCTAAGACTCAGAAGCAACCAGCGTCCTCGGGGAGAAGGCGCGCCAGGGATTTCAGAAGGTTTCGGGCGATCAGGTTTGTGCCCTACCTACCTTTTGAGTCGGTAGAGGTTACGGTAGGAGCTTGTTCACTGCTCCTGGTGCGGGCTCCAAGAAATCACAATGAGATGAGGGGGGCTCAGACAAGGCTTGTGCCGATTGGCAGCTGCCTATGACATTTTTACCCAGCCTGGGTCCAACTAACCTCCAACCAATGGGCACTTGAGGTTATTCGTGAGGGTTACGTGTTAGAGCTTGCAGTTCCGCTGAGAAATGCCTTCCTCATCTTGCCATTGCATTTGCCTTGTAGAAAAAACAGTTAAATAAATAAATAAGTTTCTGAAATGCTACAACAGTTGATTCTGCTACACGTAGTAACAGCAGTGCCGGTCGACCAGCACAGTCAGGGTCCTTATTCCATTTACTTTGTGGTTCCCAAGAAGGTGGGATCCTTTCGTCCTATTCTCGACCTCAAGCATGCCAATTGGGCGTTGCGCATTCTGCATTTTTGGATGGAAACCCTGTATTCAATCATAGTGGCCATATGGTGGTGGGGGGGGGGGGGGGTTCTTGCCTCCCTCAACCTCATGGAGGCCTACTTGCATGTTCCTATTCGGGCAGAACATCAGCGGGATCTGCGCTTTGCTGTTCCCATGGGGCATTTCCAGTTTTGGGCGCTTCTGTTTGGGCTTGTTACGGCTCCACAAACCTTTATGAAGATCATGGTTGTGGTAGCAGTGCATCTTCACAGGCAGGATGTGCTGGTGCACCCACTCCTACACGACTGGCTGATTCGAGCAGCACATCAGCTCCTCTGTCCTTTGGAGATGAGGCAGTCTTGCTTGTTGGTTAGATCGGGCTAATCTGGCGAAAGAGGTTCCTCTGGAGCAACCAGAGTGGACGCTTCTGGAGATGAGGGCAGTACTGCTGGCTCTCCTCGAGTTTCAACCCCTGTTGCAGCATCAGGCAGTCAGAGTGCTGTCAGACAATGCAACCACGGTCGCCTCCATCAACCAGCAGGTGAGAACAAGCAGCTCAGCGCTGGTGGAGGAGATTGGCTTCCGCCCACCTAAGAAGCGAGGCAATCTCGCTCAGCAGTCGGCGGCACATGTGGCCGGAAAGAAGAATCTGCAGGCCGACTTTCTAAGCAGACATCGGTGGAACCCGGGGAGTAGACCCTAGCGGGCACAGTCTTCCGGCAGTTGACACGATGCTGGGGTATGCCAATGTTAGATCTCACCTAAAAATAGAACCGGGTAAGCGGGATTTCTGCGCGTTTCTGAACACTTGATACAGGGCTTGCTGGCTCGAAACATGTGCGTCGTGGAGTGAATAAGCTGCTTGTGACCGCTTTTACATTGGAATATCAAGTGGAGTGAATAAGCTGCTTGTGACCGCTTTTACATTGGAATATCAATCTGTTTTTGAAGAATATTATGAGACCTCACTGGGACATAGTTTGGATAAGTACCAAATATGTTTGGTTTAATTAAAAAGGAACTGGCTGTCTGGAGCGACTGTGTTGTTCTTTCAGTCGCCTCCAGCCTGTTCCAACAAAAAGATATTATAACTGGGGGAACTGTTTGATTTGGTTTGGTTCTATTTTTAGGTGTGATTCTTGTTACTGAACCAGGGGATTTGTTGATTTTTGAATGTTAGATCTCACGGCAACAGCAGAAAATGCAAAGGTTAACTGCTTGTACAGTAGGCGCGGGGAGCGCATGTCCGAAGACATCGATGCTTTAACTCATCCTTGGCCCACGGAAGGTCTACTGTATGCCTTTCCTCTGTGGCCTCTCGTAGGTTGCCTTCTCCAGCAGATAGAAACATAGAAACATGACGACAGAAAAAGACCACAAGGCCCATCTAGTCTGTCCTTCCATAACAACAACTACAACAGTCCACTTTTTACCTTTAGAGATCCTCTGTGTTGGTCCCATGCTTTTTTGAATTCAGTTACTGTCCTCATCTCCACCACCACCTCCACTGGGAGACTATTCCACGGATCCACTACTCTTTCCGTAAAGAAATATTTCCGCATATCACTCCTGAATCTATCTCCCTTCACCCTCATCCCATGTCCCCTCGTAGCAGAACTTGCTTTCAATTGAAAGAGGCTCTCTCCCTGAACATTTATGCCACAGAGGTATTTAAACATCTCAATCATATCACCTCTATCCCGCCTTTCCTCTAAGGTGTACATATTAAGATCCTTAAGTCTGTCCTCATATGCTTTATAATGAAGTCCATTAATCATTTTAGTAGCAACCCTCTGCACCGACTCCATCCTGTTCACATCCTTTTGAAGGTGCGGTCTCCAGAATTGCACACCATACTCCAAATGAGGTCGCACCAAAGATTTATATAGAGGCATTATCACCTCCTTTTTTC
This sequence comes from Ichthyophis bannanicus, assembly GCA_033557465.1. Classification (NCBI taxonomy): domain Eukaryota; kingdom Metazoa; phylum Chordata; class Amphibia; order Gymnophiona; family Ichthyophiidae; genus Ichthyophis; species Ichthyophis bannanicus. Next base: position 77,582,182 of record CM066051.1, on the reverse strand, counting down.
TGCTAGCCATTCCTCTCCGTATGCACCCAAGCATCCTTCTAGCTTTTGCCGTCGCCTTTTCTACCTGTTTAGCTACTTTAAGATCATCAGACACAACCACGCCTAGGTCCCGCTCTTCTTTAGTGGACAAAAGTACTTCACCTCCTATACTGTATTGCTCCCTTGGATTGCTGCAGCCCAAATGCATGACCTTACATTTTTTAACATTAAATCCCAGCTGCCAAATTCTAGACCATTCTTCAAGCTTAGCTAGATCCCTCCTCATGTTATCTACACCTTCCTGGGTGTCTACTCTATTGCAGATTTTGGTATCATCCGCAAAGAGGCAAACCTTACCCGACAGCCCTTCCGCTATATCACTAACAAAGATGTTAAAAAGAATCGGACCAAGGACAGATCCCTGGGGCACACCACTGGTAACATCCTTCTCCTCAGAGTGAGCTCCATTTACTTGTACTCTTTGTCGCCTCCCACCCAACCAATTTCTAACCCAAGCAGTAACTTTAGGGTCCATCCCTAGGGTGCTCAGTTTGTTTATAAGTCGCCTGTGAGGAACAGTGTCAAAGGCTTTACTGAAATCTAAATACACCACATCTAGAGCTCTCCCTCGGTCCAACTCCCTGGTCACCCAGTCAAAGAAATCAATCAGATTTGTCTGACAAGACCTGCCTCTGGTGAATCCATGCTGCCTCGGATCCTGTAATCCGCCGGACTCCAGAAACCTCACTATTTTCTCTTTCAGCAGCGTTTCCAATAATTTACTCACCACTGAAGTTAAACTAACCGGCCTGTAGTTTTCAACCACATCCTTCCGCTTTTGTGTAAAGGCACCACATGAGCCTCTCTCCAGTCCTTTGGCACCACTCCTGACTCCAACGAGGCATTGAAAAGGTCAGTCAGTGGAGTTGCTAGAACGTCCCCAAGTTCCCTCAGTATTCTAGGGTGTATCCCATCCGGTCCCATCGCTTTGTCTACTTTAAGTTGAGCTAGTTTCACACGAACACAGTCTTCTGAAAATTGTTCAAGATGTCCCTCGCTTCTGTTCCTATTTGTGGGTGTTTTCTGAGGTCCTGCTCCTGGTTCTTCATCTGTGAACACAGAACAAAAATATTTGTTAAGCAATTCTGATAGAGGTGCATACGGGGCTAGTGATTCTGGTAGCTCCAGATTGGCCACAGCGTTCGTAGTATGCGGATCTCATGAAACTGTTGGTGGATGAGCCGTGGCGGCTGCCACCGCAACTGGATCTTTTGATGCAGGGTCTGGTGTGGATACCTCAGGTGGATCTTGCTTATGACTTGCCTCTTGAGAGGCCGTCATTGAGACAGAAAGGATATGAGCCATCGGTAATTGCGACATTGCTGAAGTCAAGGCGAAGGTCCACCTCCCTAGCCTACATGCGAGACTGGAGAACTTTTGAGGCATGGTGTAAATAGCAGCAACAACGGCCCTTTGAGGTGTCTATTCCGGATGTACTAGCCTTCCTTCAGGGTGTTTATGACAAGGGGTTAGCGTTGAATTCCCTGAAGGTGCGGATTGCTGCATTAGCATGTTATCAGGGACGTTGCATCGAGTCTCTTTGGCAGCTCACCCAGATGTGGGCCGCTTCCTCGTGGCAGTTAAATTCCTGAGACAGTCTCAGAGATCCTGTGTACCGGCCTGGGATCTCAATTTGGTTCTGGGAGTCCTCTCGGGGATGCCGTTTGAGCCGTTGGCAGCAGCATCCCTCAAGGACCTGACCCTGATCCCTCAAGGACCTGACCCTGAGATCCATCAAGCCATTTGTTTGGCTTGATGGATCTCGGAGCTGCAGGCGCTGTCCTGTAGTTAACTCTTTCTGCTGTTGGTGAAGGACAGAGTTGTTTTGCGTACGGTGCCTTCTTTTCTACCAAAAGTGATCTTGCCTTTTCATGTCAACCAGGTGGTGGTGCTTCCAGTCTTCCCGAAAGATGAGAGTAGGCAACTCTGCTCTTTGGAAGCGAGAAGGGTGCTAAGGCGCTACTTGAAGACTACAGAGTCTTTCCAGAGGTCGAATCGCTTGTTTGTACTTTTTGGCGGTCCTCACAAAGGAGAGGTGGCTTCAAAGGCCTCCATTGCCAGGTGATTAAAGGAGGCAACCCGTTTTTTTTCTATGGGGAAGAAGCGTAAGGGGAAACCAGGGTCTTTGCCTTCACAGCCCTCTATTACCTCTACGCCGGTTTCCGATGCGGTGGTGCGTCCCTTGGATTTCTATCTGTTGCATGCAGCTCGAGGTTCAGATGGAGCTGGTGGAGTAAGCTGGCTAGCAGCATCGCCGGAATCGGAGTACTCGGTGGCTGTTTCGGTGTCATCTTTCTCCCTAGTATTTAGCCCGGCGCCGAAAGATACCCACAGCCAACCTTTGCCGGAAGGCTTCCTGGAGCTGACTCCTCCCTCGTTGCAGGGTGAAGCAAGTCTCTCGAGAGGGCCAGGAAAGGAGGTGCAGAGGAACTAGAGAGTGTTGGTGGTGGTGAGTCCCACTCGATTCCATCAACGGTGCTGTTTGGAGGTGTGCACGTAGGGAAGGACATCCCTACGATACGCGGAGGAGAGTCGTCGGCGAGTATGGAGGCAGTGTTTCCAGCAGCTGAATCGGAGGTGGCCTTTTCTTTACAGCGTCCTGTGAATTTCACCTTGGAGGCTATTTGGAACGCTATTGTTTCGTTGAGTGAAGTTCTTTTGCCTTAGGTATCATCTTTAGCCACAAAGGTGAACACCTCGGTGGGTGCAGTATCTGAATTGGAAAGGAAAGTTTCTGGCATGCATGTGGAGGTGGAAGAAACGCGAAATAAGGTTGCTAATCTTGAGGAACACTCCAGTATTTACAAGAAGAACTTTCTGTCACTCCAAGTTAAATTGGAACATTTGGACAATTTGTCTAGAGCCAATAATTTGAGAATTATAAATTTCCCATGGTGATTTTCTGTCTCGGCTAGAGACATGTTTAAGCAATACTTGGTGGAGGTATTAGGGGTTTCACCTGAACTGATGCCACCTTTGGTTAAAATTTATTATCTACCTAAGGCAAAGCTTGTTCCGACCCTGGGTGATTCAGGGGGTGGCCAGGAGCAGGGGAACACCTTGAATGTTTCAGATTTGTTAGAAAATTCGGTGTTTGAGTCTCCACATTGTTAATAACGTTTGCTCTGTTGTCTGATAAAGAATGGTTGTTTTAAAACTTTTTTTCAGAAAAGGAAACTTCTTTTTTGTGGTTTATCCATACGTATATATCCTGATTTAGCAAGAGATACCCAGAAGCGGCGCAGGGAGTTTCTTCTGCTCCGCCCTGGGGTTTTACAGTTGGGTGGGCTGTTTTTTTTCTTAACATTTCTTGACATTTCCCACCCGTGTAAATGTTTAGTGAAATATATAAGAAACTGAGTGATTTTATGAGCCCTCCCAGCTGTTAGCCTTTGTCAATGCCAGGCGACTAGAATCCTCTATTGATCCTGCCTAGTGCTTATGTTAATTTAGATCTGGACATTGTCTATCTGCCTTTGTTTCTTATCATATATTGATTAAAGTTTGCTTAGGATATATCCCCCTTATTTTTGTGGACTAGGGAGGGTTGACACTTTCACTTTCTGTTTGGAAATGCTTCTTTTTTTTCTTTTTCTTGTTATTATGTAATCTGTTAAAGACTACGTTCTAAGTATCTGCTCTGTTTCTGCAAGAATGGTTTGTATAAACTTTCTTGATTTATTTGTAAAATTTCATAAATATAAAATTTAAAAAAAGGAGGCACTCGCCTCGGCCTATCTCTTGAAGGGCAAGCAGGTACCGGAGGGCTTAAGGACCCACTCTACAAGAGCGTAAGCGGCATCCTGGGCAGAGTGTGCATTGGTACCTCCAGCGGATATTTGCAGAGCTGCTATTTAGTTGTCCTTGCCTAGTTTTGTGTGTCACTATAAGCTGGATTTGCAGGCGCGTTCGGAGGCCAGCTTTGGCTCGCAGGTATTGGAGGCCGGGCTTGCCTGGTCCAGCCCGTGTTTAGTACTGCTCTGGTACATCCCATGAGTCTGGATTGGACTGTAGGGATGACATGGAAGGTGAGATTAGGTTTACCTGCTAATTTTCTTTTCCTTAGGACCTATAGTCCAATCCAGAACCCACCCGTTCTGGTATAATAGCAAGCCCGGGGTGTATGATGATAGGTTAAGAACGATTACACAGGTACACTACCAAAAAACTGCCTCCAGTTTTGCAACTGATTCCTATAGATTTTGGGGTGCTGAATCCAGGACAAATAGCCAAAATGTTCCATCACGTCACGTTTTCTTGCAAAATTAGATTTCTTACCCATATAAGGAATGTTCACATAATTTCTTTTTAGCCGACTTGCAGTTTATTTTCTTGGCCCAAAATAGAGGTTGTAATGGTTAACTAACTAGAAACACTCCCTCATGATATTTTAGAGTGTTTTGTATTCATTTTATACATTAACAGGACAATTGGGAGGCGGGGGCTAAATCCAGTACTCGCACTGGCGCATGTTCTTTCCTGTTTTCGCCTCGCCTCGTTCGCTCACTCAAACACGGTGGTTGCGACATGAACGTTCCTGTCAAATTTCAGTTTCTTGCAAGTTCATTATTACCTTTTGTTTGCTCAGATTCGTAATCCAGCTTTATTCCGAAGTGGTTCACTACAGTTGTAGTTTGCAGTGCTGTGTATTTGTGATGGCTCACAGAGCCAGAGGTTGCGTCAACTCTCCGGACAGTTTTTGTTTTAAAATTTGTGGGGCATATACCGTGAAAAAGCGGCAGAGGAACATTTCTGCATTTATTAAAAAAGTATATTTGCCTATTTCGGTTTGAAGTTAGGCGATCAAGACAAACCGTGGCTCCTCACACAAAGTTGCAAGACATGTGAGGAAGATCTACGCTTATGGATGAAAGGTAAAAAACAAGCATTTCGTTTCGGAATACCTATGATGTGGCGTGAACAAAGAGACCACAGCAGTGACTGCTATTTTTGCTCTTGCATTGTGAAGGGATACAACTTAAAAAATAAGAACGTAATAAGTTACCCCCCAACCTTCCCTCAGCAATTAGGCCTATGCCTCATAGCAACGAAGTACCTGTGCCTGAACCACCAAAATCTTTGGATCATATTTGTGTGGACGTTCTGATCATGATGAGACTCATCAGATGGCTTTTCCCCCGATGAGTCCAGCACTTCCGAGTTTGAAACTGAACAGATCCGAAACCTGAACTTTTCTCTCAGCTGAATTGAATGATTTAGTCCGGGATTTAGGACTCCCAAAAGATGCTGCCCAACTGCTAGGTTCTCGGCTTAAACAGAAAAATCTATTGTCACCAGGAACAACGTTTTATTGGTACCACAACCGCGAGACACAATTTTTGAAGTATTTCAGCAAAGAGGAAGATTTGCTATTTTGCAACGATAATATACGGAGTGATGGAAAAGTTTAAACTCAAGTATGATCCTGCTGAATGGCGGCTGTTCATTGATTCGTCAAAATACAGCATTTAAGTTGTTCTTCTTCTTAATGGCAACACATTTGCTTCAGTTCCTATTGCTCACTTCTGTTATTCTCCAAGAAAAAATACGAGAATTTGGCCCTGATTCTTCAGAAGATTTCGTTATGATGAGCATAAGTGGGATGATTTGTGGAGACTTTAAATTCTATCCATGCTATTAGGGCAGCATCCGGTTTTCACCAAATATCCCTGCTTCCTTTGCTTGTGGGATAGCCGGCCCACGACCTACACTGGGGAAAAAAGACTGGCCCAATTCGGGAGTAATTTGAGACCCGGTGAGAAAAATGTTCTTCATGAGAGCTTGGTACCTCGTGATAAAATTCTATTACCACCTCTCCACATTAAGTTGGGTCTCATTAAGCAATTCATCAAGTCCCTTCCAAAGATGGTGAGTGCTTTCGGTACCTTTGCTCAAGTTCCCCCGACTTTCTGAAGCAAAGCTAAAGGAAGGAGTGTTTGTTGGCCCTGATATAAGGAAACTCATTTCAGATGGACATCGCTGAAATGATGTCTAAGACGGAAAAAGAAGCCTGGGATTCCTTCAAGGATGTTGTTCTCAAATTCTTGGGGAACAGGCGGGATGAGAACTATAGGATATTGTTGCCAGGATGCTCAATGCCTTCAAAGAACAAGGCTGTAACATGAGCCTGAAAGTCCATTTCTTGCACTCCCATGTGAACTACTTTCCCGAAAACCTGGGGGCGTACAGTGAAGAACAAGCTGAAAGGTTTCACCAGGACATCCAGGACGCAGAGAGAAGGTACCAAGGAAGATGGAACACCACTATGATGGCTGATTTCTGCTGGTTGCTGCTGCGGGAAACCCCAGATGAAAAATACGCCAAGCAGCGCACCAAGAGAAGCATTCGGGGGAAGAAGAAACGGCCCACCAGGAGATTGATTGACCCAAGAATGACTTTAAAATCTAAACTGTGTTGACAAATATCGTGTTTTTACTAAACTTTGAAATAAAAATTTGCTAGTTATTACCACAGTGTCGGATCTCATTATTATAATTTTATTTTCACACACCATCGGGTGTTTGTCTTCATGTATTGCATGGTGCGGTTTTTGCGTTTTCTATTCTTACATACATACCTGTACAACATTTTTTGCACATTTCTTTGCTTTGCTTTTGTGTCTAACCTCGCTCTTATATGCTCAATGTTTGTGCACATGTATGTGGCTGTTTTAAATGCAGACAATTTTGCTACCATCACAGTGTGTTTTTTGTTGACATTATTCTTATGTGCTGTCCCTTGTTACAATTTTCTTTATTCTTATTTGAATAACTACTAAACAATTAGTATAAAGAATTCATCCAAGAAACTTTTATCTCGATCGCACTCAATCAGAAAACGTTCACCTCAAACTGCTAACCCCAATGTAGCAAATAATCTGTACGTGATGGAGCAAATTGGTTACCAGATTTGGATTCAGCGCACCAAAAAACGTAAAAATCAATCGAAACATTAGAGGCAGTTTAAAAAAAAATTTTTTTAGTGTACCTGTGTTATCTATATTTCATGCTTGTTTGGAAGTGTCCAGTTCAAGCCAAAGGATTTGGTTCTGGGTGCTTGAAGATTCTGGATGTAGCCTTGGTCTACTTGGACTACTCTACATCACCACAAATGATTCGGTGTATATCGTTAGTTCCGTTTATTGGTGGTTCTTAAGTTTCTGCTTTTGACATAGGAATACTGGCTTGGTGGGAGCAGCGCTGCCTCCTTATGTAGTGACATCACCAAAAGCTAATCTGCTGGAAGAGGGGCACAACCCATGAGTCTGGATTGGACTGTAGGTCCTAATGGAAAGAAAATTAGCAGTCAGCCTAATTTCACCTTAACAATCATGTGCAGCGGCTCGAGCCTGTGATCCAGGGATTATGTTCTGTGCACTAAACTAGCCAGCAGGGGATGGCTGGGAGGCGTGACACTTGCAGAATTATGGGTGGGGCGAGGGCTGCCGCATTAAAAATATTGATTATGTTTGTTTTACTCTCTTAGAAAAAGGCTTTAATGGCCTTAAAGAAGCAAAGCTCCACCAGCCAGACAACCCAAGGAGGCGTCAAGAGATGTAAGTGTGAACCGAGGCAGTAAAACTCTGCGCGCGTGCGAGTTATTGCGTTCTTAAAGCTTCTCTTAGCAATATTTGGAGCGGGGTGGGGGGTGGGAGGTGGAAGGTGGTTATCACTTGTAAGAACCCCAAAGAATTGCTGAGGTTTCTGGTAGAGAAAGAATGGACATTATGGATGATTTTTGTAACCCACTTAGAATTGTAGTTGAGAGCAGTGATATAAACATTTTTAATAAATAAATTCCTACTTTTCCTACTTATCATTTGTATAGTGCTACAAGGCATATGCAGCACTGTGCAGATACTTGTAAGAGACGGTCCCTACTCATCAGAGCTTACAGTCTAATTGAGACGGGCAACTGGGACCCAGGGAATGATAAGGAATACACATAGGTGATGAACAGGTGATGTTCTTATACCTGTAAAAGGGTCTGGCAGCACCTCTCTAATATCTCATGGATTGTGGAAAATTAAAGAAAAATGTTAGACTGTAGCACTTTGAGTCCTCTCTCTTTCTTCTCTGACAGCTCTTTCGGACCAGCCGGTGGTGGACACGGCCACAGCCACAGAGCAGGCGAAGATGTTGGTGAAGAGCGGCGCTATTAGCGCTATCAAAGCGGAGAACAAGAACTCGGGCTTCAAGCGTTCGCGCACCCTGGAGGGAAAGCTTAAGGTAAGGTCTGGAGAAGGAGCGACGTTTGAAGAGGGCCCCTATCGGAGACATTTCTTCCCACCTGTTCAAAGCCGGCCCTCCTTTCTACAGGATCTCCCCAAGTCTTGGCGTGGCCCAAGGCCGTATAAACTGCTGCTTGTTAGTGGGATTGTCGGTCACGTAAGAGAATAGCACCTTTGTGCTCGGCCCTCCGCCTGTAAGATGACAGCATGTAGCAGACGAGCACAAGCAGGATCTGTTATCTGAAGGCAATGAGTGCTCATCGGACTGTTTTATGCACTCTGTTCTCTGTACCTGACTAAGTCTGTCAGTTAACTCTTATACTGTAAGCTGCTGCAGTGTGATATGCTAGTGGGAGCAGCAGTATATGAAATACCTCTCAATCAATAAATGCATCTTTTTTGAGTTTGCTGGTCTGACGGTGCCCACCTTCAGGCTTATGATGTTTCTCAGGGTGGCCCTAATTTTGTCCTTCGCTAACATGGTTTTTGGCATTGATGGGAGAAGAGCTGTAAGGTTGCACTCTGAACTCCCTTATGAACATAAGAACATAAGATATGCCATACTGGGTCAGACCAAGGTCCATCAAGCCCAGTATTCTGTTTCCAACAGTGGCCAATCTAGGTCATATGTACCTAGCAGTCTCCCCAAGGGACACAGGTTCCACAATGCTTGTATTGGTTCAAGCATTGATATCTTGGGTCCCTTCTTAATAATGGTTTATGGACCTTTCCTCCAGGAACTTGTCCAAACCTTTTTTAAACCCAGCTACATTAACAGCCTTTACTACATCCTCCGGTAACAAATTCCAGAGTTTGATTACACGTTGAGTGAAAAAATATTTTCTTTTATTAGTCTTAATTAGTTTACCCTGTAGCTTCATTGCATGTCCCCTAGTCTTTCTATATTCTGATAAGGTAAACAATCGATCTACGTTTACCCGTTCCACGCCGTTCATTAATTTATAGACCTCTATCATATCTCCCCTCAGCCGTCTCTTTTCCAGGTTAAAGAGCCCTAACCTTTTTAGCCTTTCTTCATAGGAGTATCCTTCCATCCCCTTTACCATTTTGGTGGCTTTTCTCTGAACATTTTCTAAAATCGCTATATCCTTTTTAAGATACGGCGACCAGAATTGCACACAATATTCAAGGTGCGGTCTCACCATGGAACGATATAGAGGCATTATAATATCTTTTGTTTTATTTTCCATTCCTTTCCTTATTATACCTAGCATTCTATTTGCTCTCTTGGCTGCCGCTGCACACTGGGCCGAGGGTTTTAGCATGGTATCCACAATGACGCCTAAATCTTTTTCCTGTGTGGTGGTTCCTAATGTGGAACCTTGCATCGTGTAACCATAGTTTGGGTTGTTCTTCCCTAGGTGCATAACCTTGCACTTGTCCACATTAAATTTCATCTGCCATTTTGATGCCCAGTCTTCCAATTTATCAAGATCCTCTTGCAATTTTCCACAATCCTCTTGGGTTTTAACAACTTTAAATAGTTTTTTGTCATCTGCAAATTTGATAACCTCACTCGTTATTCCACTTTCCAGGTCATTTATGAGTATGTCAAAAAGCAGCGGACCCAGCACAGATCCCTGGGGTACACCACTATTCACCTTTCTCCATTGGGAAAATTGGCCATTTAGCCCTACCCTCTGCTTTCTATCTTTTAACCAGTTCCTGATCCACAATAGTACACTGCCTCCTATCCCATGACTCTTTAGTTTTGCCAAAGGTCTCTCATGAGGGACCTTGTCAAAGGCTTTCTGAAAGTCCAGATACAGAATATCAACCGACTCACCTTTGTCCACCTGATTATTCACTTCTTCAAAAAAACATAACAGATTAGTAAGACAAGATCTTCCTTGTCTAAAGCCATGTTGGCTGTCTCCCATTAGGTCATGACTATCTACATGCTGAGTAATTTTATTCTTTATGATGGTTTCTACCATTTTTCCCGGTACTGATGTCAGGCTCACCGGTCTGTAGTTTCCCGGATCACCCCTGGAACCTTTTTAAAAATTGGTGTTACATTGGCGATCCTCCAATCTTCAGGTATTAGAGATGATTTTAATGATAGTTCACAGATTACTGATAGCAAGTCTGCAATCTCATATTTCAGTTCTTTCAACACCCTTGGATGTATACCATCCGGCCCAGGTGATTTGCTACTCTTCAGTTTATCTAATAGTTGTAAGACATCTGCCCGATGCATCGATATTTCCTTCAATTCTTCCGCACCTTTAAATACCACTTCAGTCATGGATAACATCCCTACATCTTCCTCAGTAAAGACCGAAGCAAAGAATTCATTCAGTCTCTCTGCTATCGCCTTGTCGCCTCTTAGTGCTCCTTTAACCCCTTTATCATCTAATGGACCAACTGACTCTCTCACAGGTTTTTTGCTACGAATGTACTTGAAAAGGTCTTTATTTCGCGTTTTTGCTTCCGCAGCAACTTCTTCTCAAATTCTCTCTTTGCCTGCCTTATCAATGCCTTGCATTTGACTTGCCAGTGCTGTTTTCAGGTTTCGTCGTTTGGCTCTTTTTTCCATTTCCTGAAAGATGCTTTTTTGGCAACAACAGCCTCTCTGAACTCACCTTTAAACCATGCTGGCAGTTTTTTGGACTTCCTTCCACTTTTCTTAAAGCGTGGAATACAGCTGGTCTGGGCTTCCAAGATAGTATTTTTCAACAACACCCAAGCTTGATGTACGTCTTTAACCTTTGCAACTGCTCCTTTTAGTTTTTTCTTAACTGTTTTCCTCATTTTATCATAGTCTCCCTTTCGAAAGTTAAAAGGTAGTACTGTGGATTTCCTTACTATCCCTCCTCCACTAATTAAATCAAAGGCGATCATGCTATGATCACTATTGCCAAGTGGCCCCAACACCCTTATCTCTTGCACTAGATCTGGTGTTCCACTAAGGACTAGGTCTAATATGGCTTCCCCTCTGTTCGGTTCATGAACCAGCTGCTCCAAGAAGCAGTCATTTATTTCATCTAGGAACTTTATCTCCCTAGCATGTCCTGATGTGACACTGACCCAGTCGATACCGGGGTAATTGAAATCACCCATTATTATTACTGCGCTGTAACTTTTGTTAGCTTCCTTGATTTCTTTGAGCATTTCATCATCCATTTGGTCATTCTGGCAAGGCGCTCGATAGTACACCCCCACTGCCATTGCCTTCCCCCTTTTATATGGAATTTCAATCCATATAGATTCTACAGCAGATTTTGTTTCCTGCAAAACTTTAATCCTTTCTGAGTCAATGCCCTCTCTAACATAGAGCGCAACCCCTCCACCAATTTGATCAGCTCTATCATTACGATATAGTTTGTACCCAGGTATCACAGTGTCCCACTGGTTGTCCTCCTTCCACCATGTCTCTGATATTCCAATCATATCTAAACTTTCATTTAGTGCTATATATTCTAACTCTCCCATCTTATTCTTTAGACTTCTAGCATTTGCATACAAGCATTTTAGAGAATGTATTTTATTCATGTTAATTTGGCTATTGTTAGACATGGGTAAATTAGGATCTTTAAGCTCTGTCTGCTCCATACTTGAGGGCATTTGGGTTACTTTACTCTTTTGTGGAACCTCTCTGCTTTTGGTAGTATCCTTCAAGGATACATTCTTCCGAACCATCCGCTCTTGGGCGACTGTCTGCTTTCCCCTAATATCTAGTTTAAAAGCTGCTCTGTTTCCTTTTTAAAGGTTAATGCCAGCAACCTGGTTCCATCCCGGTTAAGGTGAAGCCCATCCCTTCGGAAGAGCCCCTCCTTTCCCCAGAATGTTCCCCAGTTCCTAATAAATCCAAAACCCTCATCTCTGCACCAGTCTCATCCACGCATTGAGACTCTGGAGCTCTGCCTGCCTTTTGGGTCCTGCTCTGGCCCCAATAGGTTTGCTAACTGTGCGGATTATTAAAAAAACATGACATGAAGGGGCAGGGGAATGTATGGGATCTTGTAGATTTATCAACCCACGAGGATAGAGAAGTACTGGGGTCATCTGCTTGAATGGCAATTTACAAGGAGTTTCTGAGAAGGCTGGCGTGATCTGCATTGGAGAGTGAAAGGGATTATGGGTAAAACCCAAATTTCAGTGAGCATAGGGAGGCTGGAGGTGTTTTTCCTAACTTTGTGGCTGTAGAGATTAACCTAAAACTTGGCGATAAGGCATAGAGGGAGGCTTGGGAGTAAGATTCAATACTGGTCTTTGAAGAATCACAGAGGGTGAAACCGGCACGGCTTGAAATGGCTGACCTGGGATGGTAGTAGAGGCCAACTTTACAGACTTGCTTGGGTGAGATATAAAAGCCGCTGGTGGGTAAAAGATGAGAGGTCAGTATAGGTTGCTTTGCTCATGGGATATTATATGCTGGTCTGCCCAAAGTGGTAGAGAACTTCAGAAAAAGAATCTCACCAGGGCAGGCTTGACTCTATGTTCAGTGTCTGCATGACTGTCCACAAACTGATTCTGTGTATCCATCTGTGATTTACCTTTGCAACCCTCCTATAAACAATTTAAAAAGAAGCTGAAAACATTTTACTTTGTAATTGCTTTTAATAGGAACTGGGATTTATTTATTTATTTATTTAACATCTCTTATATAGCGCACTATTTATAATCAGCGCGGTTTACAAAGAACAATAAAGCCACAGCAACAACCATAGTTGCTGCTACACAAATTAAAGTATAGCTTAGCATAGAAGAAGAATAGGGTAAATATTCTTTGAATAGAAAGAAATGAATTGTTTCTAGAGACCTTTACAAGAAGCCTTCCAGTGAGGGGGCAAAAGATCTGTGCAACTGTTTTAAAATAGGCATTAAAGCCAAGTGAAAGGTCAAAAGGGACAATTTGAAAGACTCCTTCTATCAAACCAAGGGCTGTGTGATCACCAGGAGATTTACCTTAGAGGCCCAAGACAGGGCACTGTATAGCAAACCAGCTTTTACTGGATGTTCTTTCCCTCCCACCCATCCTGACTCCCATCCATCGCAGGCATATTCTTAGCTTCTTAGGCTCTTAAACCTTTAAAGGGGAAGAGGTGGTCAGATTCACTTCAACTTCAGCTGGTTATCCTCACCAGGAATAGAGTGATTAATCTTGAGATAAACTAAGTCACTTAAACGTATTAGGTACAGTTGTATCAGTACAAATATCCCTAGCAGCTTTAAGTACGTAGACAACTTAAATAGCTAAATAAAGCCTTAACACTAAGATGGAGACAGCAGTCCAGCAGCGAGATGGGGGCTATCCTGTCTTTTGCATTGAGTGTCTCGTGTATGATTTTCCCCCAGTTGGTGAGGGGTCTTATGTGTGCACTAAGTGCAAGGAGCTCTTTGCTCTCAGGGAACAAGTCCAATCTCTAGAAGCTAGAGTAGCAGACTTGGAGGACATAAGGAAAACAGAGGTATATAGACGAGACCTGCAGGGACGTAATACTGAAGTCCCATCTCCAGTTTGGCAGCCTCTCAATTGCCATGGAGGAATGCGATTGCATAGAAAGAGAGCATCACCTTGGTGTGGCAGGAAGTGATCCTGTATCTAGGACCTGTCCTCCAGGTGATATAAAACCTTCTCGCACTGAGGAAGTTTCTCCAGGGCCATGTGCCCATGAGGGAAGGCTTAGGACGGCCGTTATAGTAGGCATGTAGATAGCTGGGTGGCTGGTGGATGTGAGGATCGCCTGGTAACATGCCTGCCAGGTGTGAAGGTAGTGGACCTCACGCGCCACCTAGACAAGGTTTTAGATAGTGCTGGGGAGGAGTCTCCTGTATCATTGGTAACAATATGTACCAAGACAGCAAAGTGTGGGAGGGAGGTTCTGGAGGCCAATTTAGGTTTTTAGATAGGAAGTTGAAATCCATAATTCCAGGGTGGCATTCTCTGAAAAGCTTCCCGTTCCACGCGCAGGACCAGGCAGAGCTCCGGAGTCTCAATGCGTGGATGAGACAATGGTGCAAAGAAGAGGGTTTTGGATTCATTAGGAACTGGGGAACATTCTGAGGAGGGGAGGGTCTTTTCCGAAGGGATGGGCTCCACCTTAACCAGGATAGTACCAGTCTGCTATCAACTGATATCCAGATTAATATGAATAAAATACAACCTCCAAAATGCCTGTATGCAAATGCCAGAAGTCTAAACATTAAGATGTGAGAGTTAGAATATATAGCACTAAATGAACAGTTAGATATGACTGGTATCTCAGAGACATGGTGGAAGGAAGACAATCAGTGGGACACTGTGATACCTGGGTACAAACTATATCGTAATGATAGGGTAGATCAAATTGGTGGAGGGGTTGTGCTCTATGTTAGAGAGGGCATTGAGTCACATGGGATTAAAGTTTTTCAGGAAACAAAATACACTGTAGAATCTCTATAGATAGAAATCCAATGTGAAAAGGGGAAGGCAATGGCAGTGGGGCTGTACTACCGACCGCCTGGCCAGAGTGAACAGATGGATGATGAAATGCTCAAAGAAATCAGGGAAGCTAACAAAAGTTACAGCGCGGTAATAATAATGGGTGATTTCAATTACCCCGGTATCGACTGGGTCAGTGTCAGGGCAGGACATGCTAGGGAGATAAAGTTCCTAGATGAAATAAATGACTGCTTCTTGGAGCAACTAGTTCATGAACAGACAAGCAGGGAAGCTATTCTGGACCTAGTCTGTAGTGGAACACAAGATCTGGTGCAAGAGATAAGGGTGTTCGGGCCACTTGGCAATAGTGATCATAGCATAATCGCATTTGATTTAATAAATGGAAGAAGGACGGCAAGGAAATCCACAGTACTACCTTTTAATTTTCAAAAAGAAGACTATGATAAAATGAGAAAAATAGTTAAGAAAAAAACTAAAAGGAGCAGCTGCAAAGGTTAACAACTTACATCAAGCACTGGTGTTGTTTAAAAACACTATCTTAGAAGTTCAGACTAGATGTATTCTACACTTTAAGAAAATTGTAAGGAAGGCCAAAAAACTCACAGAATGGTTTAAAGGTGAGGACAGAGAGGTTGTTGCAGCCAAAAAAGCATTTTTCAGGAAATGGAAAAAGGAGTCAAATGACGAAAACATGAAACAACATAAGCATTGTCAAGTTAGATGCAAGGCATTGACCAAGGCAGGCAAAGAGAGAATTTGAAAAAAAGCTTGCCTTGGAAGCAAAAACGCATAATAAAACTTTTTAAAGTACATTCATAGCAAAAAACCCATGAGAGAGTCAGTTGGACCATTGAATGATAGAGGGGTAAAAAGGGGCACTAAGAGGGGACAAGGCCCTGGGACCATTTTTCTTTAATTTTTTTTTTCATTTTATTAGCGGCTCTCCCCTTCAGGTTTATTTTGAGCTTTCTAAATTTCAGCTTGTCTTTAAAGGGAAAGACAAGAGAACAAAGTAGGAAAGGTAAGCGGGGGTGGGGGGCATGCAGTTTCTTCCTCTTCCCGGTTGAGAGGGAAACATATTTTTCTGTCATGAAAAGTTATATTTCTTCAATTTTAGGAGTGTTGGAGTAACCTGATGGTGAGAGCAGCGGTCTGCTAATCAAGAGACCGGGCTCGATTCGCACTGGCACTCCATTTGGCCTTTGGGCAAGTCACTTTACCTTCCATTGCATTGGAAGAAAAGCTTGACAATCTACTTACGGTCACATCTTGCCAAGAAAACCCAGGAGCTGCTGGATCGCCAGCAGTCAGCATTGACCCAACAGTGCTGCATTGCCTTTTGCAATTTTACTGTAAACTGCTTTGCTATAACAATGAAAACAATATATTACAACTTACAATGCACATAGAATCAATAGTTTATAGTTTATTGACTTTCTCTGCAGGACCCAGAGAAGGGACCAGCACCCACCTTCCAACCCTTCCAGCGCAGTACGTCCAATGAAGAGGAGACCACGGAGGTACGCAGAGCAGGGCCTGGCTCACTTTAGCGCATGAGAGAAATAGGTCTCAGCACGTTATTGCTTCGGTGCAGGAGGCTGTATATAAATAGTTTGTATAGCGAGACCTTTCTTTCCGCTCTGAGGAAGTCAGGAGAGTGTCGGCACCTTCTGCCTCCTGTTTCATTGTTCTCTAAATATGGCAGCAACTGTGATGAGTGTAATTTTCAGTGGCCTTTAGCTTGGTAAAATGGGATTTATTTATTTAACTGTTTTTATGTCCCGCTTTATCTTAAAGTCAAAGTGGGTTATAGAGAACATGAACAATGCCTAGCGTAGGAACGTTACGTTATGGCATACATTAAACAGTGAGGGAGGTATACATCACTTGGAATGTAACAAGGTATAGAGCTTTGGTAACAGTGGATACGTAAATGTTTAACAGGTGGGAGGAGTTTAACATGGCGTGAAGGCTGGAGTGATTACTTAACAATAGGATCAGCAATGCACTAAAGGAGGGGGAAAGGTAAATGAGGAGTGGGTAGATGGGAAGGCAAGGAGGTCAAGGTGGGGGCGATGGTTGAGAGGTGGGGGTAGGTCTGCTAAGCGAGGTGGCGTTAGGTCCCAGAGTGTAGCACTAGGTCCCAAAGTATACTTTAAAGAGGTGGGGTTTTATCTCTCTTCTGAATTCAGTGAGTTCTTGAGTGGGCCATAAATTGGGAGGGAGCTTGTTCCGGGTGATTGGTGTGTAGATTGAGAAGGCTGTCTTTGAGGTTGCTTGAGTGCTTGATCTGTGCATTGTGGTTATTGTGAGCGTAGCATGATTGGTTTTTCTTCTTGGTCGGTTGCTTGGGACTTTTTGAATAAGTGCTTATAGCTAGGCAACAGGTTAAAGGGCCTGACTGAAAATGTCTTTCCTCAATATGGCTGAAATTTGTGCAGGTCCATCCGCACATGTAGTTGCATTAAAAAGAGGTGTTCCAGGGGGGCATGTTTAGGTCAGGAGAAGAAATTTGCACATGTATCGGTGATTTTTCAGCTGAATGCTGTCGGCAACCTGCACAAATAGGCAGCGAGTCTGTGGGCTCCTTTGTCACATGTCTATTCAAAGTGATACAACCCAGGTTGCTTTCCTTTGAAAATCTGCATAAAAAACACTTCCAGAGCGTCCAGCTAGACCAGTCCAGACAAGTGGGTTAAGTCCCCCTGCCAGCAGATGTTGAGACAGAGAAAGGAACAGAGAGCCAAAAAGAGCCGTGACCTCACTGCTGGCATATGCCGCAGGCACAGCTAGGGGCCCCCTTGGTACTTTCTCTGTCTCAGCAGATGTTGGACTTCGTCTCTGAAGCTCTTTGAATTTCTCTGCACGCGGAGCATACTGGATCCCGGGGGTGTAGGAGACAACCGGCCTGTGGGTCAGCTTCTGGCTACAAGAGCCAGTACAGCTCGGAGGGGGGTTTGGGTCAAGAGGACCCTTTTCAGAAACCCTAGGACTCTTGCCATTTATTTTATTTTATTTTCTCTCTAGTTCATTTTCAGTTTCGGTTATAGCTTACTTAGTTTCCCTAGTCTGCCTTACTGTCTGAAGCTTACTCTAGACTGCTGGGCCTCCTCTCTATACCCCCCCCTCCCTTGGCCTGTTTCCCCGATGGGCAGGGACGCTGAGTTCAGCGGTTAGCCGTGGTCCTGTTACCAGCAACAGCGCAGGTTTGGGGCCTTATTTCAGCGGCCCGGGAGCCCTGTACTACTGCTGCAGCAAACCATGAGTATTCATGACTGCGACCTCCACCTGCAGCTATGCGGCCTCGCCTGGCGGTACTTGCGATTTCGTGCCTTTTTCTGTGAACGGGGATCTGCTTCACCGGCATCATCTTGATTCAGCTCAGCCAGGCCATCGGCAGTGCCCAAGTGCCTGGCCTGTGTGAAGAGATGCAGACTGTTGGCTAATCAGCTGTGTTCCGCCTGTGAGTTGCACCCCGGTGAATCTTCCGCGGTTGCAGTTCCTCCAGTATCAGCACAGTCTTCCGGAGCTGCGTTTTCCGCACACACAGCCAGCTGATCACAGGCAGAATGCTTCGGCAGCTAATTCCTCTCAGCACGCGGAGCCTCCTCCTCCATCCTCGTCCCGCAGCAGCCGGCTATGGATCCTGGATCCTCCGAATTTTCTCAGTTCTTTCAACATGCTTGGAACCAATGGAAAGGGGAGCAGGTCCGGCCCTCACCGCGGCCAGGATCCTCTCTGTCAGTGGGGGGCCGCAAGAGGTACCGTGCAGATGCTGCACTTACAGAATGCAGGGGGTCCAACTGGGAGGAGGAAGGATCCACTGAAGGGGAGGACCCCCCGGTGGGTCATTGCGCTCTCCTTTGGAAGCAGAGGAGGGGGAGCTCTCGCCCATGGAAGAGGAATCTCGCTCCACTGTAGTTCGCCTCTGCCATAGGGACGAGATTCCTGGCCTTATTTCTCAGTCTCCAGCTTCCAAGCAATAACCCTTATCCACACTCTTCTCTACCCGGATTATTAAACAAATGTTGGAGAGCACAATGCAAAAGGTTATTGAGTTAATCTGTTATTGTAAATAGTTAAAGGCTACAATATGTTCATTGTATTATGTTTATTTTATTGTAAACTGCCCCTGATCTCTGGAAGGGGTGGTATAGAAAAACGCTTCAAATAAAAAATAAAAATATAAATCATCAGGGAACTGCATATTCTAGAAATGCCCGCGCCCTCAGCCTCTTTCGACAGCAGATCCCATTGTAACAGGGATTAAGCGGCCTGCTCGGACTTTTCCCTTTCCAGCTGAACTTCAGCAAATGGTCATAGCGGAATGGGAGTCTCCTGATGCTCTGTTGAAGCAGGGCCATCGGTTGGGGCAGATGTAGTCCTGGTCCTCAGCAGACTTAGACAAGTGACTGTGGTTTCCTAAGGTAGATACACTGATCATGACTGTGATGAAGCATACCCACTATCCCTGTTGAAGAGGGCACTGCTGTCTGGGATCTCCAGGATCGCAAGACAGAAGGGCTTCTGAAGACAGCATTTTCAACCATGTCTCTTGCCCTGCAAGCATCCACTTGTGGCAGCTTAGGGGCTAGAGCACTCCTCCGCTGGATTCATTTTTTACCTGAGGACGGTACCTCTGTTCGTCTGGAGGCTTTGGCAGCCTTCCTAGTGGATGCCGTTTACGACCTGCTCCATCTCTCGGCACGCAGCGTTGCAGCAGTCACCGTCGTGCGAAGGTGGCTTTGGCTTCGGCTTCGGAGTTGATCAGTTAATGTGGCCTCTAAAAATCGACTTCCTTTCAAAGGTGGTCTGCTCTTTGGCGTAGAATTGGAACAGTTGGTAAAGGACCTTGGAGAGGTGAAACCACAGCGTTTACCCAAGGATATGACCAAGAACTCTGGCAAGAGATCTTCCATTGGTGACACCCAATGCGCGAGATTCCCAATGGTATTGTCCAGGCCAACAGTATTCTGCTCCTTCGGCCCCTTTCCATCAGACCAATTCCTTCCGGTAGGACTGCTGGCCCTATTCGCAGGCCCCCAACCCGAGCGGTAAGGCTGCGGGCCGTTCTGCCCATTGATAGGGTGGGGGCTCATTCTGAAGTAGTGCAGGTAGGAAGGGGCCTACAGCACTTCTACCACGAATGGGCCCTTATCACCACGGCCCACTGGGTCCTCGACATTGTTCAGCGAGGTTATGCCCTCGACTGTGCAAGACCCATCAAGGACGCCTTCCTCATTCACCCTGTGAAGCTCCAAAGTGGGCGCCTGTTCGCAATACCCTTCAGCATCTCTTGCCGCTCTGTGTCATTGTTCCGGTGCCACCAGAAGACTGAGGATGCGGCCGTTATTCCATCTATTTCATTGTCCCCAAAAAGGACGGTGCCTTCCGACCCATTCTGGACCTGCAGAGCATCAACCGCTACCTCAGAGTTCCACGGTTCCGCATGGAGACCCTCAGGTCCGTCATTCAAGCAGTGCGTACCGGTGAGTTTCTTGCCTCTCTGGATCTTGCGGAGGCCTATCTGTACATTCCCATTCGCCCAGATCAGCAGAGTTTTTTCTATGCTTTCTATGCTCGGTGGACATTTTAAATTTGCAGCTCTCCCATTCGGGCTTGCAACCCCGCCTTGCACCTAATCCAAGATTCTGGAGGTCGTGGCAGCAGTGCATCACAGAGAAGGGATCTGCATCCATCCTTATCTCGATGACTGGCTAATTTGCGGCAAGTCTTATTCCGAAATGCAAGCAGCCGTGCAAAGGGTGATCCAACTTCTCAAACAGCTGGGCTGGGTGATCAGCTGCAACAAAAGTTGTCTTCGGCCTTCTCAAACACTCGAGTTGCTTGGCGCACTTTTCGATACTCGTGCTGGCAAGGTCTTCCTGACTCAGGCACACTGTTCCACATTAATGCAGCAGCTACAGCTGTTCACTCAGCTGTCAATCCTTATGGCATGGGATTATCTGCAGCTGCTCGGAGTGATGGCGGCGACCTTAGACTTGGTACTCTGGGCCCGGGTGCACATGTGTTCTCTCCAGCAATCCCTCTTGTCGCGTTGGACCCCAGTGTCACAGAACTATCAAGTGCCACTGCTGCTTCCTCCCACAGTTTGCCCTGGTCTCTGCTGGTGGTTAGACTGCCGAAACCTGTTGAGAGGGATGCCGCTGGAGGCTCCTTCCTGGATTCTCCTAACCACTGATGCCAGCCTCGCCGGCTGGGGAGCCCATTTCCTCAGGCACACAAATCAGAGCTAGTGGATGATGAGGAAGGCCTGCTGTGCTATCAATCAGCTGGAACCATGGGCCATCTGGCTAGTTCTCATGAAGTTCAAGGCCCTACTATATGGCCAATTGGTACGAGTCCTCTCAGACAACGCCACTGCTGTCGCTTATATCAATCACCAGGATGGCACAAAGTGCCATGGGATGGCGAGAAAAATGGTTCTTCTGTTCCCCTGGGTGGAGCGGCGTGGTGCCTGCAGGCTCTCTCAGCCCAGCACATAGCAGGGGTGGAAAATGTCAAGGCCGACTATCTCAGTCGTCACCTGATCGATCCAGCTGAGTCCGGCAGCCTTCGAACACGAGTTCCAGGCATGGATCTCATGGTGATGCAGAGGAACACCAAGGTTCACCGCTTCTACAGTCATCACAGGGAATATGTATCCAGCGGGATAGATGTGCTAGTCCAGGAGTGGCCCTCCGATGTTCTCCTATACATCTTCCCACCATGGTCCATACTGCCTCACCTGCTGTATCAGAACGAGCGGCGTCCACACCTCGTCATTCTTGTGGCTCCTGATTGTCCTCATCACCCCTGGTATGCCAATCTGGTATGGCTCCTTGCCGGTTCGCCACTCCCCTTGGGGGAGCAGCACGGACTCCTCTATCAGGGGCCTGTCCTCATGGAAAGCACTGCTCCCTTCTCGCTCATGGCGTGGGCCTTGAAAGGAAATGCCTAAAGCACCAAGGCTATTCAGGGCCGGTCATCGCGACCTTACTCCAGGTCCGAAGGTCATCTACCTCCAGGGCTTATCCCGAATTTGGCTCCTGTTTACCGATTGGTGTGAGTGTCATCAAATCTCGCCACGGAAGGTCCTCATTCCCACAAGTCTGGAATATCTGCAGGATGGCTTACACAAGGGACTAGCTTGGAATTCCCTGTGCGTGCAAGTGGCCGCGCTAGCAACTTTCTCAGGAGCAATTGTGGGCCGACTCTTGGCATCTCACCAAGCTGTGTGGTGGTTCCTTCGTGCGGTCCAGACCATCCGACCACCCTTCTGCCCAGTAGTTCCCTCCTGGGAGCTGGGGATTGTACTGCGCACCCTCACGAACGCCCCCTTTGAGCCCCTCAAGTGGGCTACGCTTAAAGAACTTACCCTGAAGGCCATCTTTCTTGTCACCATTTCCTCCGCACAGCGCGTCTCAGAGTTGCAGGCCTTGTCCTGTCGCGATCCTTACTTATGTTTTTCCCCAGAAGGCGTCACTTTGCAGATGGTTCCATCCTTTTTGCCAAAAGTGCTTTCCACCTTCCATGCTGATCAGGTAATGTCCCTCCCGGTTTTCTTTCTGGAACAATGCATGGTGCAGGACAAAGGCCTGCACTTTCTCTATGTCAAATGCGTGCTCCTGCACTATCTCAAGGTCACAAATTCGTTCCGCTTAACGGATCATCTGTTTGTCCTCTTCTCCGAAGTGCAGAAGGGTCAGGCAGTTTCCAAGGCTCCTCTGGGCTGCTGGATCAAAGAAGCCATTACAGTGGCCCATCTCCTCGCCTGTCAGAACCCTCCACTAGGGCTAAAAGCGTACTGCATGTGTGTGCAAGCCACATCGTGGGTGGAATCGACCTTCACTTCTCCAGTGGATATCTGCCGAGTGGCAACATGGTCGTCCTGGTCTGCATTTGCCTGTCACTACCGCTTGGATGTTCAGCTGCGTGAAGCAGCTGGTTTTGGGTCACTGGATTTATCTGTTGCACTTTCGTCTCGTCCAGAGGGGGATTAGCTTGGGTATGTCCCACTTGTCTGGACTAGTCTAATTGAATGCTCTGTAAGGTGAAATTTCCTTTCCTGGAGTCCGGCTAGACCAATTCAGCGTTCACCCCTGTGTCTGGTGGTTCTCTCTTCAGCAGCATGGCGCGTTTTCCATGCGCTCTTTGTATATAGTTCTGTATGTTGCATATTTTCAGATTGTTCATATGTTGCATTCGCCTTGGCTGGTTGCCATATGTTTTGGCAGTAGCAGAGCTGGGGTCTCTGAGAAGGGTTCATCTTCCCACTGCTTTCTACGAGGGTACTGAGGAGGCCCCTAGCTGTGCCTGTGGTGTATATACCAGCAGCGAGGTGTCAGATCTGATTCGCTCTCACTACTTTCTCTGTCTCGACATCTGCTGGCAGGGGGACTTAACACACTTGTCTGGACTGGTCTAGCCGGACTCCAAGAAAGGATATTAACGGTAAGGAAATTTCACCCTATGTAGAGGGTAGATTTCATAGCCGGTCACCTAGGTGAATTGGGCAAGAAGGCTCCAATTTATCATATGTGTATGAAGACTCATATGTGTTTTCATAAAATACTAGCGCAAATCCTGACAAAGTCACACCTAGATTGAAGGTGTGGCCATTTCTGCCTGTTCAGGAGGTGTGTAAATCATGACTCCGCCCACATGTCACCCAAACTCCTCCCTCGAACACACCAACTCGACCAATATGTACCTACTTGCACCGTGCATCCTTCAGTTGTGATTGAATTTTATAAGAGATCTTTTACGTGTGTAGGTCTGCATTTTATGTGCCAGAAATGGTCAATAAAATTTCCTCCTAAAAGTTCCAACATAGCCTGCGTAATTGCAGCCTATTTTAAACCTGCTGTTTTAATAGGGTTTTTTTCTTTCTTTCACTCTTTGTGCTTTTTTTCTCTCTCACTTTAGCAGTCCTCCAGACGTCCTCAGAGGAAGTCTCTCTATGAAAGGTGAATCCTTGACTTGCTTGTCTCGACAAAAGTGAAGGTGATAGTAGAAAATCAGGAGTTGGGAGGGTGTCTTGGGATACGAGTTCCAGTTATGGCATGGACACACATTGTGATCTTGGGAACATCAGTTTAGCCTCAGTGTGTGTGTTATTTGTAATGAGGTAATAATCTTAACATATTATCTGTTTTATGTAAAATATACTCTGGGTAGTTTCTCCAAATGGGTTAGTTTTGCGCATACTATGGCAGTCGTGAACCTCACTTCTAAGCCAGGGTATGTGGAGTAGGATCTCAGTCTCAAATTTACTGCTAATACTCTGAGATAACAGCAGGGACTGTGCAGGAGGGCTGAGTGTCCCTGCAGTGCATCCTGTTATGAGATAGCAGTGGAGACTGTGCAGGAAGGCTGAGTGGTTCTTTGTGGTATCTCTTTAGCTTATGCATTTTTTCACTGTGCCAGCCTTGTCTCTAACTCTATCCTCTCTAACTCCCTTTCTTTTTTTTTCTTCATCTCTTTCCAGCTTTGTGAGCTCCAGTGACCGCTTCCGAGAGGCAGAGAAGGAGCCAGAGGAAAGCCAGGACTCGGAGAAAGATCCGGATCGGGATAGGAACCATGAGCAGGACTCCTACGACCAGGAACGTGGGAGGGACCGAGATCATGACCGCGAGAGAGACCGTGATAGAGACCGCGACAGGGATAAGGACAGAGAAAGGGATCGAGAAGGGTCTTTCTGGAGTGAGTGCCTTCCTACTCTCTGAAACATAAATCGGTCGGAGACCTGATCTGCGTGAGCTGATGGCAGAGATGGGACTGGAGCCTTTCTTCTCTCTTTTTTTTGCTCAGGATCTGATTCCTTCCCTGATTGCCGGGCACCTCGGAAGGGGAACACTGTGTATGTGAACGGCGTGGGAATGACGCAGCCTATGCTCCGAAATGCCTTCAGCAAATTTGGGAAAATTATTGACCTCTCCATGGATAGTCCACGCAAGTAAGGGGCTGGTGGGAGGAACCACTTGGGACAAGGGGCAATGGAAGGGGGTACAGCTCTGTAGTAAGTTCATTGATTAAAATTTCTCCAGTTCCCATAATTTACAGGAAGGCTAAACAAACACAGATCGCATATCCACATCCAGTGATGCCGTACAAAAACCGTCCTGATCCTCAGATCTGTCAATCGACTTAGTTCCCTGGGTTGGCATTTCAGTCATATTTGCCTTAGCTGTCATACCCTCCCAAAGCCTGTTCTTGAAGCCATTATGTTGTAACGGTGACCGTATTTATAGCTACAAAGTTCTGTAATTGCCAACACACTCTGCATAAAAATCGCTTTCCTCTTGGAGGGGCCCTGGAGAACAATCCCATAAGGCTAGTCATAGTTAACTTATTTTCCTTACATGCAGCTACTGGACCACTAGCCCAGTTTTATGACTGTGGCTGTAGTGAGATGCTGTGTGAGTTTGAAGCCAGGAGATTATTTGAATGATCCCACAAGTCTTCTCCTCCTCCTTTCAGCTGTGCCTTCGTTACCTTTGAAAAGATTGAGTCTGCGGATCAGGCCATTACAGAGGTGAGAGAGGAAGACGAGGAAATGATGGGGATTGGCTCCTACAAACTGAAATCCCTCCCCCCCCCCCTCCAGTGCACTCTCTTTGTCAGATGTTAATCCTGCGCATGTGTCTGTCTTCAGCTGAATGGTGTGGCGGTGGAGGATGTACAGATTAAAGTGAGCATTGCTCGGAAGCAGCCCATGCTGGAGGCCGCGACGGGAAAGTCGGTCTGGGGATCCCTAGGTATGTGGAAAGGGGCCGGGGCACCTGACAGGCAGTGCTGCATTCTCACTGCTGGAAACCTTGAAAGATGTCACAAGGGGTGGGCAAAGATGGTGGAGTTGCAAAGGAGGATTTTCTCCTATTATTCCTGAGTGGTTGGGGGGGAAAAAGGAAGCGTCTATCACTCTAGTGGGAAACTTGGGAATGAGGCTGGAGGACATGGCAGTGGGAAGTCCCCTCCCCTCCCCCCCCAACCATTAAAGACTGAAAAGAAGCATCATACCTATTTCAAGGGTATCAAAGTGCAATCCTGGAGAGCCGCAAGCCAGTCTGGTTTTCAGGATATCCCTAATGAGACACATTTGCATACAATAGAGGCAGTGTATGCAAATCTGTCTCATGCATATTCATTGTGGTTATCCTGAAAACCCAACTGGATGGAGAGCCCCCAGGACAGGTTTCGGAACCATTGGCCTAACATAAATGGAGTTTTGCTTTAAAAACTGATGATTTGTTGATTAAATTAATGGGTCCCAAACCTGTCCTGGGGGCTTCCCAGCCAGTCAGGGTTTCAGGATATCCACAATGAATATGCATGAGACAGATTTGCATTCCAAGGAGGCCGTGATCTCTCTCATGCATATTCATTGTGGTTGTCCTGAAAACCTGACTGGTTGGGAAGCCTCCAGGACAGGTTTGGGAAACACTGGATTAAATCCTCCCCCACTTCCCTCTTCAGCGCAGCCACAGTCTCACCAGAATGCTCTTCTATAGCAGCAGGGCGCTGTAAGGTCAGCCCCATCTGACTGACCAGTGGGCACCTACTACATTCCTAATTTACATCCCAATTTGAAGGAGGCACCCACCACAAAGCAATCCTTTAAGAGCAGGGGTTTTCAACCCAGTCCTCGGGACACACCTAGTCAGTCAGGTTTTCAGGATAACAGAATGAATATGTATGAGAGATCTGCAGGCACCGTCTCAACTGTATGCAAATATCTCTCATGCATATTCGATGTGTTTTTCCCGAAAACCTGACTGGCTAGATGTGTCTGAGGACTGGATTGAGAACCCTTTCTTTAAGGGAATTTTGGAAACTCTCTCTGTCTTAATAATCCCTCCCCTCAGAGTTAAATAAACGTGTTTTAATTCGTTCCCACCAGAGTGTGAACCTTACCTTTTTAAAGATTTGTTTGTAAACTCTTCCTTGAATCAGCCATTTAGCGTTTTTACACCGGCGTTTTACATGCCACAGGTTTTCATAATAACGTTTCACTCCCATGGAACTGAAGGCTACTGTATCTTCGAATATACTTCCTTCCCCTCAGCATTTTTGTATATTCTGGTTTAAACCTGAGGAGAACCTGAGACGTGTTAATAATGTAATGCTTGTAAATACGGAAAGCCCTGAATCTGTGCTTCTGTTTGACACTCTCCCTTCCCTTCCTGAGAGATCACGAGGAGGTGGCCTTTTTAGCTTAACTAGAGGAACCTTTCAGTTTAGGAGCTTGTCCAGTTATTGCAGTGAAAACCTGAGCTGGGAACTGGAGGCCCGGCACCAAAAGGCTGTCCAGAATCCTGTTGTAAGACCCAAATCTGACCACTGGGTGTCGCCCTTACACAATGATGGGTGTCTTCCTCTTAGGGGCTCTGGGTGCTACGTCTGCAGTAGTCCTTGCTCCGGCCACCAAACCACAGCACCGACCCAATAGTTTAAAGAGTTGTCCTGTTCTGACAGCCTCAATTCTCCTGAGAGCCCCATCAGCTTTTGTGGGTCCAAATTCTCTGTTTCTTTCCCTCTTTATCATATTGGGTGTGTGAAAGGTAAATTGCTAATATGCAGTTCCTCCCAGCATGACCAGGCCCGCCATGTCCTGGCTTCGGTGCTGTAGGTTTAGTCTGATTTCCTTCAGTGGTAGAGGCAGCCCCGGAATTAGATATAGGCAACTGCCTAGGGTGTTCAAATTTGGACAGCATCAAATACCTGGGCTACCCAGGAGCTTGGTTCCACTTGCCTGAGAACTGTGCTTTATGATCTCCTGAGAAGTCCTCTCCCAGTCCTGCCCATGGGTGCAATCATCTTAAATCCAGGCTGGATAGGGATAGGATGGGTTACCTTCAGAGAATCTTCCAGAAGCATGCGATTACAGCCTGGCAGGTGTTATGGCATCTTTTTTCCTAAATGTGAATCTGTGCATGGCAAGGAATGTCTTTTTCTGCACTCTGGCCTTGTGATGTAATTGACTGAGAGTCTCATTATGGAATGAGTGTAAAGTGCCCTAATCCCGCCAATCTCCGTGCTGGATTTCAACAATGGGCAAAAGGAAGGTCTTGATTATTTAAAGCAACAGAGTGGGAGTTAGCTTGGCAGCAGGACTGCTATGATTCTGGAGCCCAACCTTCACTCAGCAAGGGAGAGGCAGAGGGTCTCGATCATTAGATAAGAGCAGCACCTGCTAGCTATCTGAAGCATATTTGCCCACGGTTCTGGGGGTGGGCTCCAAGGTCCACATTTCTCAGCCAGAGGACTGTTACTGCGCAGGTTGTGCTTGGGGGTGAGGGCCTAAAATGTCAGGAGGCTTATTGTGAATGAAAGCTCACAGTGCCTCGGTCCTGGAGAGACTGGTTCTAATTAAGCTGCTAGTCTAGAGGGACCGGGGACATCACATGGCTTAAAATCACAAATTCCAGCCTCCTAGGGTAAGGGAATAGAGCAAACATTTCCACTGGTTTGAACACAAATTGAACCTAGCCCTCTTTAAGGCTCTAAAAGGCAGAGGAGTGCTGGTGTGTGAGCAAACGACTTTGCCCAAATGTTGGGAGGGGTTGATAGAGGGCTTTATCTTAGGCGGGGGCATTGACCTAGAGGACTCACTTGGAAAGAGACGTTGATGAAGACCGTTCCTGAGCCCCTATTTGTGCTTTCGGAGGAATTGCCCTGGTTCTCCCCCCCATCCTCCCATATCTGTCTCCATGAGGTGATTTTGTGGGATGGGCTGCTCGTCCATGGTTTGCAGGCCACGGGGGAGTGCGGCTTGCGTGTCACATGGATCACACCTGTTTTCTGTTTTGTTTTTCTCTTTGCAGCGGTACAGAATAGCATGAAGGGCTCTCACCGCGACAAACGCTCCCAAGTCATATACAGTGAAGAGATCTTTTAGCGCTTCAATGTTAACACCCTTGTTTTACTTATAGGTTTTGTCGGTAAGGTAAATAGATCTCCATTGTGTAAAGATACGGTCATCTTTTATTTTATTTTATTTGTATTTTTTGGCTTTTTTTACAGCTACCGATAATTAAAGCTTTTCAGTGGCGTTCTGCTTATGAGTGGCAGCTTTTCTGTTTGTTCACCAGCGTGGAATGCGTGGGGAGACGTGTCTCTGATGTACTTCTTTCTTTCTGTGTTAGTGTGTCTCTCTTGTGGTGTGTGTGTAACTCTCTCTTGTGATGTCACAGCAGCTTTAGTTCTGTGGCTTTCAGTGTGTGTGTGTGTCTCTATGTGGTATCCTTGTCTTTGTCATCGTGTGGTTGGCCTTTTAGTGTCTCTCTTACTCTATATGGGGGTCATAGCAGCTTTAGTTCTGTAGATCTCAGTGTCTCTCTCTCTCTCTCTCTCTCTCTCTCTCTAGTATATTTGTGTCTCTTAGTGTGTGAGTTTTTTTTTTTTTCTCTTGGTGGGGTCTCGGCAGCTTTTTTTCTGTGTTTTTCATTGTGGGCGTGTCCCTCTCTCTGTCTATCCTTTCCCTGTGGTAACTTTGGGGCCGACGCAGAAATCCGGCGTTAGGCCGTGTGCACGATTTTCTAGGGTGAAAGTAACGCAGAAGTTGTGCGCCTGTATGCAGCAAGCAAATGGCACGCAAATGAGGGAGACGCAGAAAGATGGGCAACAAACAACCCTCCGACTAGGCCACACATGGAGTAAGGACACACACTATTGTTAAAGTTATGTTCACCGAATGCTTAATATCAGTTCTTAAAGTTCATCCTGTTTCCCTTATCCTAATGTTCACTGTAATTACAAAACCAATGTTTATTGTAAACCGCTTTGACTCCAGGAAAAGCGGTATAGAAGAAATGTTAAATAAATAAATGTTAAATAAACTGGCAGGCACAGGTTAACAGTCCCTAGATCCTGCAGCCCAAAAGGCATTTATACGCACATGCTGGAAATCTGGGGCACATATTTCTGCTCAGAAGTTTTACTCTGAACAATATTGGTTTGTTTTTTTTTTTAAAGTATAATCTTTATTGAAGAGAGAAAACGAGGCATTTTAACAGGAATGGCCATGGATCAAGCATGCACATAATACACTCAGGTAACTTGGTTTCATAACACCCTACAGAACAGATACATTCCATCCCATTGACTTGCCTGCCACCCTCTATGCCGACTGGCAAGTAAACTTCTGTCCTCTTTGCTCACCCGGTCCACCACTGCCCTTTGGCTTTCCATTGTGCCAGCCTCTCACAAACTTCACATACCGAAAAAGAAACCACTTTAAGAAAATATATTATGCCCTTCAAGCTGTTATTCTACTTGGCAGTCTTACCTCTAAAAGAACAACAAACAAAAACTTAAACTGAATGCTCAGCAGAGTTTCATGTGCCCTCTATGCTAATTGCATCATGTGGCTGTGGTCATGGAGTGTAAGGTGTCAAACTATAGCCTCACCTATCTCCACCCTATGTCCTCTCCCCCTTCTGTACCCATGGTAGCCGCATCTTTTCCCACTGTCCCTCTTTTCCCAGGAGCTCAAAGGTGGCCTTATCAAATTTCATGGCTGCCCCGGGCCCTCAGGGGCTTTCCATCGCCAAGCTAGAGCAACTCTTCCCATCAATACAATTTGGCCCACAGCAGATCACCCTGACCCCCTTCCCTCCTCACAAACATCTCCCCCTAAGCCTAAAATGAATTCACAGGGATCCAGTGGAATTTCTCCCCTCCCCCTACCACTTCCTCCAACTCTCCTGCCAGTTTTTCCCCAATCACCAGGCACTCCCATCACATACAGTAAAATGTCCCTTCCTCTCCGCATTTCCTCCAACTTGGGGCCGTCTCCCTCTTTCCACCCTGGAATAGTTGCACTGGGGTCAAATACGTTCTATGGAGGATTTGCAACTGTGTTTGCCTCCAAGATGTCACCATAATCCTTTTATAAATTCCCATTATAGATCCTTCCCTAGTCCTCCTCGCTGAGTTCCCTACCTATCCAAGTGTGCCATCTCAAGCCTAATCCTTGAGGTTTTTGGTTCCTGCCTCCTGAAGGATAACCTTTCTAGACTCTGGATAACAGAGCTTTCATCCCCCTCCCGAGGAAGAGAGTTTCTTCCAACCATGTTGAGCGTCGGGTTGGTTGCTCCACCAGACCAGAGCTTCCCAGAAAAAATCTCAGCTGAACATATTGAAAAAATAACATCCATCTTCCCAACTTCTCCAATTCCTGTTGTGCCAGATAGCGTCCTTCCCTCAGCAGATCTTTGAAGCTGCTCAATCCTTTGCCTTCTAAATCCTTAACCATACAATCAAATTCTGGCTCAGAAAAGGGCTGATAGTCACGTATCCGAGACCATTTAGAAAACAAGGAGATGAGGACCCTGCCTCATACCTACTTGCATGTGGTGGTGCAGGGTGTCCAGAAATAGATGACCGCTAGCCGTCATCTTCCTGCCCTCCCACCCCTCTGTTCCAGCACAGAGCAGGGTGTATCCCATTCACATTCCAGCTCTGTCCATAAAACCTTCGTAATGCCTTCAGCACAGCAGCCTTAAAATAGAAACTCAATGCCGGGAACTTCACCCCTCCCTGCTCCCGCACTCTAGACAGCCTGTCTACCCCTATTCGAGCCCACTTGCCATCCCAAGCAAACCGTGGAAAACATTTTTCCCAGTTTTGAAAAAAACGAGATGGAAGCGATATAGGCAGCTGTGAAAATTTAAAAAAAGATAAATTTAGGGACTATATTCATTTTCAATGCAGGTATTCTGCCCAGCTAACTCCATGTCTTTCCATCTTTCAAACAGGTCCTCCAACTTATCCACCAACTGGGCAAAATTGAGATTAGAGATCAGCTGGATCCCAACCAATATAAACCCCTAGGTATTTAATCGTCTGCTCCGCCCACTGAAATGGGAACCTTGAGTAAAAATCCTGGGACAACCCCCCCCCCTCCCCCCCAGTTTCAGGGCCTCTGTTTTTACTGAGATTTTGGAAACCTCAGGATTTAAAGTTAAAGTCCTGGATCTCTCTCAGCAATTCAGGGAGGGACTCCCGAGACCTAATCATAAACAACAGGGTGTCATCCGTGTACAACAAAATCTTATGTTTGGATTTACCAACCTTCGGATAAGGGATAACTAGGGTATTCATCCAGTGAACTACAAAGGCTTCGATCACCATTTATTTAAAAAAGATTTGTGGCCCACATAAACACCAAGGCGGGTAACATAACCTTACCTTGTGCCCCTATGCAACACAAATTCATCAGAGCAATCTCCATTAACCTGAATCCGAGCCTTATGGGAGCAGTATAACGCCCTGATACCCTGTTCCAAGATTGAATCGCTCTTAACATCTTAAATAGAAATCCCCACTCCACCCGATCAAATGCTTTCTCCGCGTCTAATGCCACACAAAGTGCAGGGACTCTCTTCACGCAGACAGCATGAAGCAAATTAATGGCCTGCCTTACGTTATCAGATTAGCCTACTGTTCATAAATCCCATTTGATCTGGGTGGACCAGCCCCATGGGGTAGTATATCTTCTGACCTGTTTGCTAGCATCTTCGCAAACAGCTTTGCAGGGCTGGTACTATCTGGTAAGCTGGGTAAGCACCTCAGGGGGGTGCTGACAGCAGAGGGCACCGTTGCTAGCCACCCGCCCCCTTTGCTGATTTGCCACTTGAGAGGCTGTGGGAACACTTCCTTATCATACCTCCAGTCCATTCCCAACTTGTGGGTTGTTACCCTCAACCAGCAGCTTGGAGACTGATTACGAATAATTCAGTGCTATCACCACCTACCAGCCTCTGTATTCAGTCTCCAAGTAGCTGGAGAAGAATGACTCCCACCAGTTGGATTCACTGGAGGAACAAATAGGAGACAATGGGGGGGAGGGGGGGAAGTAGGTGTGAAAAGGACCTGGGAATAAACCTAACTGATTAGTGGGAGCTCAGAGCCTGATTTTGGGCAATACAATAAAGAGCTGCGGAAAACAGAAGAGGCAGCAGGCTAACCCGGGGGAGCTCATCAAGCCGGTAGGAAGGGGCTGTATTGGGCAGGAGACCAGGTACCATGCAGCGGCTCCTGATCCCTTCAGTGGGTAAGGAGGCGCTGTGAGCAACGATGCCAGAGGCCTGTCAGTTTCTCCTGCTGCCACTGACGCCATGTGCAGGGCTGAGCGTGCGGCCGGGACTGCAGCTGCGGGTGATGAAAGGAGGGGAAGTTCCCTCGGCGGCGATGCGGGGCAGCGGTTGTTTTCCTTTCTTTTGAGGGTTTTTGTTGCAGTTCACCGTGGCTGAGTGGGGACAAAAACTGATGGAGCCGGCACTGCATGTTCCTTGGGTCAGACCACGAAGGTGGGAAACTTCGCCATTTTAGGTAGTAACATTTCAGCGGGGGGGGCCTTCTCTTCCATGGTGACTGGCTTGGGCCTGGACGTGGGGGAGCTCCTTTTGCAATCGTGTTTTATTGTTTTAAGCACTTGGGCTGGTTACTGTTAAAAAAATAATAATAAAAATAAAATAAAAAATAATAGCACAGCGTGGATAACAGGGGGCAAGGTAGCAGGGTTTTAGGATCTTCTGCAGGCCAGCGATTTTACTGGGAAAGTGATGCCCTCTGCTTAGCCTGTGGGCTGTGCAAAGTCTCTGTCTCGGGGGGGGCTTTTGCAGAAGTTGTGAGTTGCACTTGGCAGAGGAATTGCTGGAGGAGGTGTCACAAAAAGGTGACAGGAAGAAGACTTCAGAGGGGTTTGAGCTCTCTCCCTCGGCAGCTAGTGGGTGGTGTTCCCCTGGAGGGCTGGCAGGATCCTTGGAGGAGAGTTCAGTCCCCCTGCCAATCCTGGAGGCGCAAGTTGGGAGAGGTAGATCTCCTCAGCCTTCCACCTCCAGGAGGCTGCACAGATAGGTTTGTCCGGGGGGTTTCCCCCCGAGTTTGTTTTTCTCATGCATAAAGCATTTTGCAGAAGCAGCAGGGATCTCCAAGCTCCCAGGTGGGTCACGGGAGATCAAGGAAGTGCGGCATCTCAGATACTACTAGCCGACGAGAGGAGGATGAGCCTGGGCCCGCTATAGGCATTTGGAGGAGAACCCTTAGGATGAGACAGCTTTTCTGAGGTCAGTGGAGGACGAAGACCCAGTGATGGAGGAGACCACAGGGGAGTTGGTGGACTTGGAGGAATGTGAGATTCCCAAGGAGGATAAGGCTCGAATTGTGTGGGTTTTTCACTGGGAAGAGCTGGCGACGCTAATCACACAGTCTTTGTGGGTGCTGAATATGTCAACGGAGGTCCCACAGGAGGAAGAGCCTCTTTAAGACCCGTTATTTCAAGCGGTCAGGAAGCCACAGTCAGTATTTCTCCTCTATCACATGATTAAACAGATGATTCAGGATGAATGGGACATCCCAGAAGCAGGGCTTAAAAGAACATGGATGATGGCATGGCTCTATCACCATAGAGAGAGATGGAGCTCATCCGTTCTCTGAAAGTGGATGGAGCCGTTTCGGCGGTCACAAAGAGGACCACTATCTCGGTGGAGAGCAGAATGGCTCTCAAGGATACACAGGATCGTAAGCTGGAAAAACTAGTGAGGCAGGCATTTGATATCAACACATTGTCACTGCAGGCATCGGTCTGTGGGGTCTTCGTGGCCTGGATCTGTTTGTCCTGGGTGCACGGTATCCTGGAAGCACTGGGGGATGTGCAGCCCCTGCAGCCGGAGTCGGTTAAGGTGGAGTTGGGGCTGCCTATTTGGCAGATGCTTTTTACGACCTTATCTGGGGTCTGTTTAAAAGCATGGCCTCGGTAGTAGCTGTCCAACATTATTTGTGGCTGTGGAATTGGTCGATGGATGTCTCTTCCAAGTCGCATTTGAGTAGGCTTCCCTTCAAGGTAAGATAACTGTTTGGGAAAACACTGGATAAGTTGGTGAAGGACTTGAGGGAGTCTAAGGGTGGCCGACTGCCGGAGGATAAGCAGAAACCAGTACGAGCAGCAGTGCAGCCGCGGGGACAGACATGGTACTTCAGGCGCTTCTGTGCTATCCGTTTTGTGCCCTACCAATGGGGCTGGTTTCCGAGGATCAGGCAGAGGAGGTTATGCGGTTTATTTAATGAACCCATGATTAGATTTGAGTGGTATTTCCTCTTACAAGCATTTATTAGAGACTGGTATTCTTGCATCTTGTTAGTATAGTTGATTTTAATCTTGCACATCTTTCCTTTTTCTGCATTTTCGTTTTGCTTTTCGCAGGACTTGCTTCGAAGTATTAACCTTGCTGGAATACCATGGTGCGATGTTCTTTCCGATGGTGCGTGTTTTCTTTGGTGGGGCAATGGCTGCCTTGTGAATTGTGGAGTTCCAGCTGTTTATTATCCCTTCTAGGTTTGCTGAGTCATAGTTTATTTGTGGTAAGACCTGTTGTAGAAACTTTGCTTTGTTGAACTGTTTGAATCTTCTTTGTGTATTTATTACTTCTGTGGATGTGTTTGGTATAGAAGTAGTTATCTGGAGGGTTATGATGTAGTGGTCTGACCACGGGAAGGGCGTCACTCTTGGAGATTGTATACGTTTCCTCTCTAGGAGCATTATTGATATAAAGATGAGATCAAGGGTTCCTCCTCTTTTATGGGGTGGAGTGTTTATTATTTGTTTATACTGTAGGTCTTCAATTGCTTGAGTAATGGCTTTGCCATATCTTGTGGTTGTAGACTTTATGTTAAGGTCTAGGATGATGAGATGCTTCTGTGGGTTAGAATCTTAGCAAATTTCTTCAAACAATAGTGAGAGGTCATCATTATTGGTACCAGGTGCTCTGTATATAAGAGAAAAAGCTATGTATTTGTTTGAAATGGTTGCGATGCTACAGATCTCTGTGCTTCGAGTTGAAAGGGTGTTGAAACACAGGGATTTTCTTATGATGATGAGAACTCCGCCTCCCCTTTTTATTGATTCTCGGGCAGTTGTGGGTTTCATATGTTTGAGAAGAGATTTGGTTTAATATTACTTGATCTGTGTTTGTGAGCCATATTTCTGTTATAAACATTATATCCAATTGTTGTTCATTTATATAATCGGCGATGATGTGCTATTTGTTCCGTATGGAACGCACATTGATCAGTGTACATTTCAAGGGATGTATGGTTAGGTGATTGATCTTTATTTGATTCATAGTGTGTGATTAATTAATTTGAAGTAGTCTATTGTGCCTCCTGTATACATTGTTTTGATATGGGCGAAGAAATGTATTGTTTTTGCGCGATTGCAGGATTGGTATGTACCTATGCATGTCGAGTAATGATTTAAAAGTAAAATAGTTAGTACAATAGTTGTTTCTAAATACTTCAAATTGTATGCAGTGTGACAATGCATAAGTGTCTAATTTATTTACTGTGCTTTGGTAAGAGGTTGTAATAGAGTTTTTTTTATGATAGAGTATGTTTCTTGAAAACTTATAGTTTGTGATAGTTTCAATACTGCTGTAGGTGTCCAGCGTCATTCTTCTGCCTCCGTTCCCCGCCTAAGGGCCACGCCAAAGGGCCCTCTGGCGCGCCGTCAGCGCTCCTGATTTTAACAGCTGAAATGGAGTCCTGATTGGTTCTTCTCTGCAGGGAGTGGGAGGAGTCTCCTTTCCTGCTCCCTGTTCAGGATGCCTATCATGGCATGACCAGATAATAAAATGGTAAGACAACAAAGGTAGAGAAAATAATTTGATTTTCAATTTAGTGATTGGACTTTATGCTATCTTTATATTTTACATAGTATGGGAAACTGTATCTCTTATTTATCTGATGTTGCACCGCATGCAGAATCTGGCTCCTTGGGGTTTCCGTTTAATTTTTGTCTACATATTTTTATTTTTGCTTTAGGTTGTAGTCACTTATTCTGTACTTGGTGAGTGTCTGTGTTCTGAGTGTGTGACCGAGACCAGGAGTTCTGTTAACATGAAGTTTGTGCGTAGGGATCTATATTGTAGTCATTTGACTTGTTCAGCCTTTCAAATAGGTGTATGGATGTTCTAGGGCCTGCTGCAGTATTTATAGTGCTGCTTTTTTCTGGGTAGGCCCGTTGTATGAGTTTGGGAAGTTTATACTACTATGGTATGGTATGGTAGATTTGGCCTTGTAGATCTTCGGTGACTTTTGTAGGATTTTATATTAGTTCACAGTATGCCTGGTGACAGGGCCACGGACAGGAGGCTGGATTTTAGCAACTCTGGACTCTTTCTACAAGGGGAACCTGTGCAGAGGACATAAGGCAAACCACAGATATATTTTCGTTTGTGCTTGCTGTGGAGATTTCCACTAGCTGGGGCTCCCTCTTTCCTCTCCTCCAGTTGAACTCTGGCGAAATATGTACAATTTAAGGTTGTTCCTCTTTAACTTCTCTAAGAGTGTGACAAGAAATATGCAATTTACCCCACAGTATTAAGGCCACCGCATTAACTGATAAGCCGGAATGGATAAAGAATTTCCAGAACTGTAATTCCCTTAACCTTATATCTAGTTTTGAAGTTTCTCCTTGCTTTTATTATTTTCTACTTGGTTACAAAACTATGCAAAGAAACAGAGTTGAGGTCTTACTAATGGTGAAAGATTCCATTAAGCAATAGTCTTCATGACACATTTTGAGGGATAAACGAAGCAAAAACCTGATCGCTTCATTCCAATTATTAATATGCCATCAATAATGTTACTTTTAAAACTCTAACTAATTTGTAACTACATGGCCTGCATGACCACAAGTTAAAAGGGTGTTGCCTAGCTAAAAAGAGAGAAATGTGAGAAGGGGCTTACAGTAGAGAAGGAACAGACAAAGAACATAAAACCTGATCAAAGGTTTAGGGCAGTTATGCTTGATCATGGTGGTGAGCACCAGCTCTACAATAGGAACATAGAATAAAAAGCTATTGGCTCAGGAGACAGGAACCATGTGAAGAGAGTTCACAAAGGAGTTTGGGGGGAAAAAGGAGGGTGGGGTGTAACCAGCAGCATTAATAATAATGATGGAGGGGGCGCTGATTTATAGGTTGCAGGGAGGGTGCCAGAAATCCTAGCACCAGCCCTGCAGTTTCGCATCACAGTTAATTAGGGCTATAGGTCTATAACTGCTGCAGTGATTCTTCGGTGTCCCCTCCTTAGATCTTCCGGCTAGAACAGTCCACACTAGTGGGTCATTTCCCCCTGCCAGCAGATGGGAGACAGAGAAAAGAAAGTAAAACTATTGCCGTGACATCACCACTGGCGTAAGACTAGCACAGCTAGAGGGAGCCCCCAGTATTTTCTCTGTCTCGGCAGATGCTGCTGTCTTCCAGAAAGGTCTACAGAGGCCTATAGCTCCTGCCCAGTCTGCGTCTGGGTGCAGTGTAGTTTGGCCACTTTAGATCCCACGGGGTGTATGAGATTCCCTTTTTTCTGGTTGATCTGTTACTTTGGAGCTAGCTTCTGGTTAGGAAGCCAATGTAGCTTGGTAGGAGCGTTGGAGTATGATCCCAGTCACTCAGACTTCCTGCTAACACTCGGCGTAGTATTGCATTGTGCCAATGAGAGCGTCTATCTTTAGTTCATAAGAGATAGCAACATGTATAGACAATTTATCAGTTGCCTTATTAGGTCCATGACACCCAATATGATGGGAAATATCTCGGTATCTTTCTGCCACGGTTTCTTGATCTCTGCATTTCTTGGTACTTGAGGATCTTCTCCAGCTCCATTCAATTTACAGGATAATTGCTTATGGCTGTGTGGGTGGCCCTGTGGTGTCTCTTTTGCTGTTATAGGGTCTCAGCAGTTTTATTTCTATGTGTCTCAGTGTGTGTGTGTGTGTGTGTGCATGTCTCTCGTTCTATGTGGTATCTTTATATCTCTCAGTATGTGGGTGACCCTGTGGTGTCTCTTTCGCTGTTCACAGTGTCTCAGCAGTTTTATTTCAATGTGTGTGTGTGTCTCTCATTCTACGTGGTGTTTGGGTGGCTCTGTGGTGTCTCTCTCGCTGTTATAGAGTCTCAGCAGTTTTATTTCTATGTGTCTCAGTGTGTGTGTGTGTCTCTCGTTCTATGTGGTATCTTTGTGTCTCTCGGTGTATGGGTGGCTCTTTGAATGTAGGGTCTCAGCAGCTTTAATTTTTGTGTGTCTCATTGTGGGTGTCTCTCTCGCTCTATGTGGTATCTTTGTATCTCCTGGTGTGTGGGTGGCCCTGTGGTGTGTCTCTCACTGTATATAGGGTCTCGGCAGCTCCCCTGAGAGAGTGGAGAACATGAGGAAAGATCTACAAAAGCTGGAAGAATGGTCTAATGCTTGGCAGTTAAGATTTAATGTGAAGAAGTGCAGTCATGCATTTGGGAAGCAGAAATCCAAGGGAATTGTATGTGATAGGGGCGAGAGGTTGGTGTGCATGGATCAGGAGAAGGACCTTGGAGTGATTGTTTCTGAGGATCTTAAGGTGGTGACAAGGCGGTGGCCAAAGCCAGAAAGATGCTGGGTTGCATACAGAGAGGAATTACCAGCAGAGAGGAAGAGGTACTAATGCCACTGTATAAGTCACTGGTGAGGCTTCACTTGGAATATTGTGTTCAGTTTTGGAGACTGTATCTCACAACGGATATAAAAAGACTGGAAATGGTTCAAAGGAAGGCGGCTAAAATGATTTGGAGCCTGCCCCAGAAGCCATATGAAAAGAGACTCCAAGATCTAAACATATATAATCTAGAGGAGAGGAGGGCAGGGGCGATATGATACAGACCTTTAAATACTTAAGGAGACAAACAAACCTTTTCCAAAGATGGGGAAGTTATAAAACTAGAGGGCATAACATGAAGCTGCAAGGGGTAAATTGAAAGGCAATGTCAGGAAATATTTTTTCACTGAAAGGGTGGTGGATGCTTGGAATGCCCTCCCGATGGAAGTGGTGGGAGCAAACACAGTGACAGAATTCAAATGGCATGGGACAGACACAGTGGATCCCTCTATAGCAACAGGATAAAATCAAAATAAACGTAACTGTCTCTAATATCTAAACAAGTTGAGGTATCCTGCACGGTGCGGTGAGTACACCCCTAAACAAAGGCATGGGGAGGGGTGACCTGCACAGAGCGGCGGGCGCACCTACTCTTGCTACCTTGCTGGGCAGACTAGATGGACTATGCTGGTCTTTATCTGCCGTCATATGTTAATTTTTATGTCTCAAGAGTGAGTGTGTCTCTCACTTTATGTGGTGTATTTGTGTCTCTTGGTGTGTGGATGGCTCTGTGGGTCTCTCTCACTGTTTGTAATCTCTCAGCAGCTTTACGTTTATGTGACTCATTGTGTGTGTGTGTTTGTCTCTCGCTCTTTGTGGCCTCTTTGTGTCTCTCGGCGTGTAGGTAGCTCTTGTGGTGTCTTTATCTCCATCTGTCCATGGGTGTCTGTGGGTTATTTTGCTATTTCTTTAGGTGATGCTGGATTTTCTCTCCCTGGTATGTGTGATTCTGTGGCTGTCTGTCCCATAGATGTCTAACTATGCTCCACTATGGACCAGATCCTTCATGTTGGCTTTTTCCCTTCTATATTCCCTGAGTTTCATAAATTCCTCCAGCAGATGTTGGAACCAGAAAAGTAGGCTAAACCCCTTAAGTTTCAAATCCAGGCAGGACATTGCTTCCCCTTTGCCCACCATATCTAGTTCACATTATTTGCCAGCTCACACTGAGCTTTGCAGAAGCCTTGGGGCCACTCCCTCATTGCAGTTCTGCTATCCTGCCTTAAGGGGGAGTTGCCCCACCCACTTGTTGAATGACTGCACCATGGACCTTTGATTAAGGCAAGCTTTATTGATCTTTCTAAATAGTGGGTTGCCAGTGCCTTTGGGGTGGGTGGGGATTGATTTTTATTATAAAAAAAAAGGAAGTCAGCAGGACTCATGGATCTGGGAAACGTAGCAGCCTAGGTCATCTCATCTTTTCCGCTTTGGTCAGGGTGGACGGGGGCAGCTTACTCGGGCAAGAACTTCAACTCATCCTTCAGGTGCAGTCGGAGGAAAGGAAGAACCTGGAAGAGGTTGAGGTGGAAGTCCCGGGCATAGGCGGGGCTTTGGCCTTGCCGCTGGCCTCCTTTGCACGGGTTGTATACTCCCCAGCTGATGATGCCAACCTGTGGATGTAAAGATCATGTGTTAGGGGAATTCATAGGTGCTGACTCTGGCTTATGGGGAAGAAAGGGAAATACGGACCTGAATATAGCGTTTCTTCATGGGGATAATGAGAGGACCCCCTGAATCTCCTGTAAAGCAAAAGCAGCATGTAAGGAAACGGAAAGGAGCCCGGGTTGTAGGGGCGCTAATACTCGGGGGAACTGGAGAGAAAAGAGCCCGGCGATGGGAGCACTAATGCTCGGGGAGGGGGGGAGGAAGGTCTCCTCCATGTTATAATTTTCTATACTATGGGCCTGATATTCAGCGGTGGTGGCTAGCTGCCACTGCTGAATTTTAGACCCAGCTATTCAATGCTGGGGCCATATCTGGGCCCCGTCATTGAATATCCAGGTTGCCCGAATTGCCATGAAGATAACCGGGCAGCAGTGATTCAACCACTGCCCGATTAGCTTCAGCGGCGAAAGTTAGACCAGCCTTTACTGCTCCTGACCTTTACTGCAGTGGCTCAATATCGCCTCTGCCCGTTACCACCAGGTGGCACCCCTGGACTTCCCCGATGCTAATGGGGTGTGTGGCGACAGAACCTGGGGATATTCAGCGGCACTAACTGTGGCAGCCAAGGGGATTAACACAGCATCAATCCCTTTCAGTATCTGGCCCTATATATATACGTACAATTTCCCTTTGGCACGTTATTTATTTTTATGAATGTTGTAACTGTTTAGTGCTGATTATACACCAACTTGAACTCTAGGCTGGTATTGGTGAAATATAAATGCTAAAGAAATTAGGTTAAATTAAATAAAATAAAAGAGCAAAGAGCACTGGTCTCAGGGGCAGCAATCCTTGGAGGGGAAATGAAGAGAAAGGAGCCCCGGCTGCAGCTCAGTACAGAGGTTGTGCCATCGACAGCCTCGGTTAATGTGAAGAAAGCTGGTAAAAGCTGTCCTGGCAGCCATCGATGTGAAGTTGGGGTTTCACATGCACGCGCTCTCACCTTTGCACGTATTGTCGTCCACCTCTGGTTCAATGCCGCCAGTGCACAGGAAACGTTCCGTGACAACATCCTCGACGTTCTTAACGATGTTTTTATAAATAGGAGCTTCCTTCGCATCTTCATTGCAAGCGTGTTTCTAGGGGGAGCAAGGAAAAGTGTCATTAAAAATGGAGATTGCAGGGGGGGGGGGGGTAGCATTGGGAGGAACAGGGACTGCAGTGGACGGGCCAATTGGTAGAGCCGGAAGGCCTGTTATTATCTAGTTTTTCTATCTTATGGGATTCTTTGCCCCCTCCAGATTTTGATGGTTGCCTGGAAGTTCAACAATTTTGTTACTCATTTTAGGGATCAGCTTCCTCGTTTGCGGAAGGGGCAATTTGAAAGGATTGTGTTGAAAAAATCATTGGTGGGCTTGGTATCTTGTATATATGGCCAATTGCGGATGGAGTTCAAGAATGGGCCAGTTGCTGCTGTTGCGCAAATGTGGATGGCTGACTTAGATATCAAGTATGATGAGAATGATTTTAGTGCCAATGTGTTTGAGGTTGGTGAACTTAGTGAAGAGTGCGGTGTGGCGTGACATGCAATCTAAATTTCTTTATAGAGCCTATGACTCTCCGCATAGACCATATTTAATGGGGGTTATGGATGTGGATGTTAAATTTGGGAAGGAACCAGTGTCCTTTTTGCATGTGGTATGGCGGTGTGGAGGATTGGCCCTTTTTTAACTTGTCTGATACGCTATTGGAAGACCACTGCCAGAGGTTTAGATCAGCGGAAAGAGCTACCTCTAGCGATAGGAGCCCATATCCTGCTGATCCAAGGGGCCTGTTTGGCAGTGAAACACTGCATTATGGTAAACTGGAGTGGTCCAGGCCCTCCCCGGCTGTTACAGTGGAGAATAGAAATGCATGCACTGCTTCAGATGGGGAACGTCTGACGGCTCTTTATGCCAGTTTGTGGAAGAAGAAAATTCTTGCACATTTGACAGCTATTCCTAATGATCTTGACGCCAAGGCGTAGAAGTGCTCTCTTCAATGCTTTTGCCATGACACTGTTCAGGAGGGGGAGGCATAGCTGCTGTTTGGAACTGTTGGTTATGCATTGGTTTGACTGTTTAATGATATAATAAACTGATTTATACCCAAAAAGGGAGACTGCAGCTTTTTCAAGATACGGCGGCAAGGTAATTTTCAGGTGTTATAAGAACATAAAGA
This sequence comes from Ichthyophis bannanicus, assembly GCA_033557465.1. Taxonomy (NCBI): domain Eukaryota; kingdom Metazoa; phylum Chordata; class Amphibia; order Gymnophiona; family Ichthyophiidae; genus Ichthyophis; species Ichthyophis bannanicus. The sequence continues at coordinate 77,539,207 of CM066051.1, read as the reverse complement.
ATGCCACACTGGGTCAGACCAAGGTCCATCGAGCCCAGTATCCTGTTTCCAACAGTGGCCAATCCAGGTCACAAGAACTTAGAAGATTCCCAAAAAAGCATACAGGTACCACAATGCTTGTCCTGGGATAAGCAGTAGATTTCCCGGGTCCTTTTAATAATGGTTTGTGGACCTTTCCTCCAGGAACTTGTCCAATTCTTTTTTTAAATCCAGTTACACTAAACAGCGTTTTCTACATCTATTTATTTATTTATTTAACATTTCTTCTATACCGCGCTATTAAAATCAGCGCGGTGTACATCGAACAGAAATACTACAATGCATACAAACAACATTGAGTTTACAAAGAACAAGGAATTGAACGTGGGATAGAAACCGGGGAAACTATATACATACATCCTCCGGTGATGAATTCCAGAGTGATATGTGTTGAGTAAAAAAATATTTTCTCTCATTAGTCTTAAATGGGTTACACTGTAGCTTCATTGCATGTCCTCTAGTCTCTACTTTTTGATGGCATAAGCAAGCCTCTGGCTTCCCATTAATGAAAGTATTAATTTTAAACTGCTGTGCTTAGTCTACAAAATTTTAAATGGATTGGCTCTGAGCTTTTAAGTCATGCTTTTTGTTTTAGTAACGATACAAGATTGCTTCGATCCGATGGACGTTCGATATTAGATTGTCCTCCGAGATATATGTTATTAAGAGGTTGTTCAGCTGTCAGGGAGCCATGGAATGCAAATCATTTGCCCAGTGATATTAGAGTTTTGGATAATTATATCATCTTTCTTTGTTCTCTTAAAACAGTTTCTATTTTGCAAGTGTTAATTAGCTTTGTTTAAAATGTTTGTTATTATTTTATTCTGATTTTACAAAGTGTAAGATGGGCATATTCAAAGTGATTTAACTGGTTAGCAGACCAGTTGCGGGATCTTCAGTTGCACTAAACTATTTAATATCCCTTGCTACCCTTCTAACTGTTGATGTTATGTAATCCGCTTTGCCCCTATTAGGATCCAGTGGGCTATAAGACATTACATATATTCAATTTCATTCATTCACATGAGAGTGAACGTTGGCTATAACAAGCTGGGGTACGCAGATTTGATTGTGCTGAGATGATGAGGATCCTCTTGCATTGGGAGGGTGAATCCTGTCACTAGTGAGCTGAGGTGCAGAAACTTGATTCTTGGCACTAGCACACCGGCGTGTGAGAATTTTGTTGCTCTCAAAGACTGGAAAGATCACCTGGACCAGATATTGCCTCAGCATTTGACAACGTTGATCACAATATTCTCATCACTCGACTAACACAAATAGGAATAGTTGGTACTATGTTAAAATGGTTTAAATCATACATCTCCAATAGGTACCAATCTGTAAGAATTAACCATGAGTCCTCCATGTCCTTTCCTCAAGAACAGGGAATCCCCCCAAGGTTCAGCATTGTCAGCCCTTCTCTTCAACCTTTACATCCACCCAATCTGCTCAGTTTTCAAAAGACACAAAATTGAATATCTCATATATGCAGACAATATTATATTATTTACTCCTGTAAACATAAAAAACCCCCATTTACAACAATATGATTGACTGCATTCTTGAGGCGGAATCCTGGCTGGGTAAAAACAACCTCCATATCAACTTTAAAAAAAACTGAAATTATGTTCATAACAAGAAATTTAAGCTTCACTCCCCCCCCCCTTTGAATTGAACATACAAAACACCACACTTCCAGTAAAGCAAGAGGTGAAATACCCGGGAATCATTCTAGACAGATCCCTCAGTATGACATCTCATATAGAACAAACAGCCAGGACTATATTCTTTAAACTAAGAACCATCCAGAACCTCAGACCCCTCTTAGAACCTGGTGATTTCCGAACAGTCGCCCAGGCCCCACACTGGGACTACTGTAACAGCTTACTGCAAGGCCTCCCTAAACAGACCATCAATACCTTACAACTAGCCCAAAATGTGACCGCTAGAATTATTTCCAAAACTCTCCTCGCAGAACATATCACACCTGTTCTAAAGGTGTCTCCCGATAATAAGCAGAATAAAATATAAAACAATAATCACCACGTTCAAACTACTCAATAACATCTCACCCTCCTTCCTCTCATCTAGAATTCACACACAAACAGATTGTAGGAACAGAAGAAAGAACAACCAGAACATACTTGCCATTCCGTCCACAATCCGTAAAACAAAGCAAATAGCAGAGCCTTTACTTACACTGCTCCGACACTACGGAACTCTCTGCCAGACACCATCAGATCAATAAAAGACCTCCAGACATTCCGGAAGGAGCTAAAAACACTTCTCTTTGTTGAACACTTTAACAGCAATGACTGATGCACAATTGTTCACCCTGTCTAGATGCAGCCCTTACCCACATGTTGTTGATATCCTCCTAATTATCCGGAGGCAAGGCGATATACATTGTATATAGTTGAATGTTTTTTCTGTAACTGTACATAGTTATCTTATGTTCTCTGTAAAATGGTTTGTTTAATGTAAACCGCCCCTGATATCTGGAAGGGGTGGTATAGAAAACCTGCTTAAATAAATAAATATGGTATACATCTGAGTGTTAAAAGAGTTGAAGGATAAGATTGCAGACCTACTATTAGTAATATGTGAACTATTATTAAAAACATCCTGTAGAACCTGAAGATTAGAGAATGGCCAATGTAGCACCAAGTTTTAAAAAGGGTTCCGAGGGTGATCCGGGAAACTACAGACCAGTGAGCTTGACATCGGTACTGGTCAAAATGATAGAAACATTATAAAGAACAAAATTACTGAACATGTGGTTTAATGGGAGAAAGCCAACATGGATTTAGCCAAGGTAAGTCTTGTTTTACATTATAAACTGTTATATTTTTTTGAAGGTGTGAATAAACAGGTAGACAAAGGTGAGTCAGTTGATGTAGTGTATCTGGACTTTCAGAAAGCCTTTGACAAGGTCCCCCAGAGACATTTGTCAAAACTAAAGAGTCATGAGATAGGAGGCAGTGTACTATTGTGGATCAGGAACTGGTTAAAAGATAGAAAGCAGAGGGTAGGGCTAAATGGCCAATTTTCCCAATGGAGAAAGGTGAATGCAAGGTTCCACATTAGGAACCTTGCATTCACCCAGGAAAACGATTTAGGCAATATCGTGGATAAAATGTTGAAACCCTCCACCCAGTGTGCATTGGCGGCCAAGAAAGCAAATAGAATTCTAGGAATCATAAGGAAAGGAATGGAGAATAAAACCAAGGATATTATAATGCCTCTGTATCGTTCCATGGTGCGACAGCACCTACAATATTGTGTGCAATTCTGGTTGTCATATCTTAAAAAGGATATAGCGGAATTAGAAAAGGTGCAGAGAAGCCACCAAAATGGTAAAGAGGATGGAGATGCTCTGTGAGGGAAGAGGAAGCAGCTACCTTTTCTCCAGTTTTGATCTTTACGTTTTTTCTCTGCAAGGGTTCAAATTTTCCTTCCTGTGCAACGAACATGGCAGGAACAATCCCCACCTTTGCCTTCAGAAGTTCATCCTCTTGGAGAAGAGAGAGAGGTCATATGAGCAGGAATTAACTTAGTCCCACCCATCCAACTGTTCATTCGTCTGTCCACACATCATTCTCATCCTTTTATGCATTTACTGTATTTATCAGTGTGTACGGTACATGTCTTCATATATTTATCTATTCATGTTTTCCATTCATTGTTTTTTATATGTATCAAGCCTTTTACTCATTTTTCTGTCAGTCAGTCAGTCTTCTGGCCCTCATTCATCCATCCATTCACTGTCCATCTGTCTCCATCTCTCCACCTATTCCATTGTTCATCCAGCTATTGACCATAGTTTGCAATTAGGGAAATGAGTTGAGAGGGTAACAGCAGGTTGGATGGGTAAGGAAATGGGTACAGGAGGGTTGGCATTGAAACATTTCCTACCATGGTCCTTGCAGGTGGTAGCTGAATGAACTTTCCTCAGGGCCCGTGTTGTGCCTTCAGTGCAAGGGATACAGATGGGTCTGAAAGATCAAAGAAATAAAGCCCTTGAGCAGCAGAGAGATGAGGATGGGATCAGAAAATCCCTTTCCACTCAAAGATACTAGTCGCCCAGGTGTGGCCCCCTACACCACATTAGCACGATATCACCAAATAGCTTAGTGTGGCTCTTTCACTAGCTTATCCTTCTTCCATCATTAGAAAAAGGAGAATGGATGGAATTGAGCCTGCAATAGAAGTAAACATGAGTCGATTCAGCATGCAAAGTCCTTGGGAAAGGAGGCCTGAAACTTTATAACTGCTTATGACCCTACCCGCTTGAGTGTTAAATCTGCAGATGTTAGTCTGGCTTCACTTTGCCATGGAATAATTTATGATATACTCTCTTTGATGCCACTAGCCTTTGCAGGGCATCGTTCTGGGCTACTAAACCCAGTGTCTTGCAGATGCTGCCTTGAGATACTCACCTGGCTTCAGGTCTAAATTTCACCTTTGGCGTGACCTTCACAAGGGCAATGTCATAATCGTAGAATTCATTAATGCCTCTGTCTTTCTTGGCATTGATGTTGTAGTTGGGGTGAACTATGACGCTTTCCACTTTATAATGTGATTGCCCTATGGGTGGAAGCAGGATCTGGTAAGCACAGACTTAAAATGTGAAACGGAGGCCCTTCCCTTTTGAGGGGTGTCCCATGCAGGAAAAGTGGCAGGGTTGCTGAATGTGAGTGGGTAGAGGGGAGGAGGAAAAAAAGTGAGTTGGAGATAAAGAAAAAACTCACCGATTTTAGCAATCACCCCCCTAGTTTCATCGTCAACATTGAAGCAGTGAGCAGCAGTTAGGATGAAGTACTCGGACACAAGGGCGCCCTTGCAGTTTTCCTCACCATCACTGCGCTACAGGATAAGAGTGGAGAAAATGAGAGGAGACTGCAGCACTCCATGATAAATGGAACTATATCCAGAAATCATTCTCCATTACCCAATCAGGTGCTCTTCCCACTCCCAAAACAGCCTTGACAAGATGCATACATCAGCACAACCAATCACAGACTGATTCATACGGTGCGGGAGGCGTGGCGGCTGATTGGTGGTTGTTCTGCCAGCCTGTGTTTCATCTACTGACCAACTCTGGGGGGTGTCTCTCCCATGGTTGGCATATATCAGTATCTCACCCTCCATTATTGTATGATGCTGTACTTTCTGGGTAACTCTATATGGCCCTTCCCCATTTGTAGCTCCCAGGCAATGCTGCTTCCTTAAATGGGGCACGTTTGGTTTCCCATGCTCTCACCACCATCTTTGTAAGCACCTGATTGATGATCACTCACAGGGATGCTGATAGTGGTCAGCCAAGGGTTTTTCATAAATTGATCATCGTCATATTCATCCAGGGATTCCTTCCCCATCCCACACATGTCCATGGCATCTGTGTCATCTGCCGGCAGAAAAGTGAAAGGTTACAGATCAAGTGATCAGATAGCTCCATGGTGTTACAGGTTGCCTGAACCAGTCCTCTTTTTATCCCCGTCAACACACATGTGGAGTGATGTGAACAGGATTGAACCCATACCGCTACCCATCCAGATATACCAATGAAGCATCATATTGTTGCAAGATTTTGGCCCAATACCGATGTTCTAATTGTATTCTGATCTACTTGGTTCTTATGTTGTATATTAAAAACAATAAAACCAGATGAAATTGACCATTGGGATGAGAACTTGTAAATTTTATGGAGTGGATTAAGATTTCATATGGAATTGGGATGGAAAACACATCCAAAGGAAGTGGTTTTCTGAATGTGGGACATTTTGGTAGTACTTTGGGACAACACGATAGACATGTAGAATGTGGATGTGGAATTTCCAAGTAAAAGTGGTATTTTTGGATGGATGCCTGTACAGTAAAACGTCCTTCAGAGAGAACTGCACCAAGCAGAGACCTGTTTTGCCAGAGGCAGAAGTATCAAATCTGTTGGCAGTGAAAGATCCACCCCAATCGCCCACCTATAATCTCCTCAAAGGTTTTCTGCAGATCTGAGATATCCTGCATGTAAAACACATGGCGCTCATTGTCCTTCTTGGAAGCCAGTGCATTGATTTCTTCTTGGCTTATGTCATCACCCAAACCAAACACGTAGATATCTGGAAAGCAGGAGGTGAAGATAAAGAAATATCTTTAAAAAAAACAGATCTTCATTGGATTCTCTCTCGTCTACTACCTTTGTTTATTCCATCCTTCTGTTCTGTGGATCCATAGTGCATTACCACCAATCTATGCATGATGGAATGCTGAATCTACAACAATCTGACCACTGATTCAGTAACTATACAATTCCCATTATATGATTTCCAGGCTGCAAGCAAAGAGGGAAGCTAGCAGTGGCAGAGATGACACTGCAAAGACTTGCTAGAGTTATAGAAAGACCTCAAGAACCAAGATGCTGAACACTTGCATTTCCTACTGTGAAAAATGTCAGAAAATTTATTTTCCTCCCAAACTACTGCAGAATGGAACCTTTTACTTGATGCTGTTTCCATGGTCAGGTACTTTTGGTTTCCTGTGCTCCCCCCACTATCCTCATGCACATCTGATCTTTGATCACTTATAAGGATGCCGGTGGTGGTCAGCCAAGGGTCCTTAAATTGATCATCATCAAATTCAACCAGGGATTCCTTCCCAAATTTACATGTTTTTCACCAATCTACCATAACGTTTTAAAAAAATATTTATATTCTTAGGAATAGGGGAAATACTTACTGTTTCTAAAATAAAAGGTATATTTTAGTGATCTTTGATTTAAATAATGTAGTATCTAAATAAAAAATGTTTAAAGGAAACTGGATTATGGAAATGGTATATTACTACTATTTTTTTGCATTGTGATCCACTCTGAACCATTTTAGGATAAAGCAGCTATAAGAAATGGAATTAAATTAACTGAAGGCAAGCATTCCCAATGAACGTGCAAGAGAAAGATTTGCATACAGTGCATGAAAATCTCTTCATGCATATTCATTGTGGCTATCTTGAGTACCTGACTGGCTAGATGTGTTCAAAGACTGGGTTGAGAAATCCTGTTCTAGTGTAGTCATCTTTGTCTATATAAAATTGGTAGCACCTTCCACTCATTCCTTCATCAGAATTCTTATCATTGTCACAACCTAGTCATCGTCATCGTCATCATTCTCATTTATTCATTCAAGGTCACATGCCAGATCTTTCTACTTCATCTCTTGTTTATGCCTCCATAGTAAACTTTTCAAAATGATTTTACACAGGTAAATAAAAAGCATTTCCCTCAGCTGTCTTAAAATTGATCTCACTCCAATGGTGCTGAAAGTTGGCATGTTCCAGAACACGCGTTCTTTTAACTGGATTGAGAGGAAGACTTTCCTGCTGCACGTTAAGGTTGAGATAAGAAAAACACATTCATGAATGACACATCCAAAGCTTTTAGCTAGCTGGCTGGCCAATGGGAAGTGGCCGATTAAGGTGCTCATCGCGATATTCAGCGGTATTATATGGATAGTGCGGCAGAATAGTTCCACAGACCAACCTGGCACTATCTGGTTAGTGCAGGGGCAGTCATGGGGCAGAATGTTGGCAGTGTTGGCATGAGTTAGATGTGCTGACACCTATCCAGTTAGCGGATTTTCAGTTGGCACTTATCCGGCCAAATAAGGCCAATTTTTCATGCAACCTAAGTTGTAATCCTGAAAGTGCCGATTGAAAATCCACTAACTGGATAGGTGTAGGCACTTTTCTGGTTGCTGCCACTTAGCCCTGATATTCACTACTACTACTGAGCATTTGTATAGCACTACAAGACATACATAGTGCATATTTGGTGCCACTGCTGACTGCCATAGCATTTGAATATCAGCCTTTTTGAAAATCAGCCCCAGATTCACCAGCATAATTATCATCATTACTGTCATCTATTCATGATGGTCATAATTGCTACCATCCATTTACTTTTGGTCATTGCTTCTACCATCCATCCATTATTTCCATTATCAGTTGGTCATGATAATCAGCCTTATCATCATCATCACTATTTGTTATTCATTATCATAATCACCAACACTACCTTCCATCCATCATTTCTATTGATGATTGATTATCATTAACACTGTGACCTACTCGTAATCGCTGTCATTTGTTCATTATCATTGTCATCATTATGGCCTTCCATTTAATATTGGTCATTGCCACTACTATCCATCCATCCTTTCATCATTATCACTATCTTTGCACCCATCATCACCATCACTGGCACCTTCGTCATTTCCTCCATTCATTCATTATCATAGTCAAGGTTCATCATCTACGGTTATTAATTGGACATAATCACAAACAACAGAATCACCAGAAGAATCATCATTATCATCATCACTGCCATCCATCCATGATCATCATCATTGCTACCATCTATTTATTATTAGCCAACACTATTATCACTCGTCCATCCATCATCTCCATTATCAATTAGTCAATGGTCATTATCCCACCATTCACATCATCCTGTACTATTATTGTAATCGTGGTCATACTTAATTTCTTTATCTATGATCACTAGCTATATAATCCTCCTCATCACCAGCACCACTATCACTCACAGATCTTTCTAATGAAAAAATATTGAACAAAGGATTTGCTCCTACCAAGAAAGTCTTCTCTTGACTTGCCAATGTTTAAGAGATCTCGAATATTCTTAATCACAACTTTTGGGTCTCCGCCCATGTTGGATCTACCTAATGGAGCCAAGTAAAAAGATTAATGCTGCACTACATCCGTGTTCACTGAGTTTCATGTCTGTGTGTTGGGAGAGCAAAAATGTCACACATATTACAAAGATTCTTGGAAAAGATTGTTACATATAATGGTACTCAATGATTCATGGACTTGTCATGTAACATCAGTCTGGAATCATGTCATGCTGAGGTTGACAAGTGTAGGACTACAGCATTGCATTTTGTTTTACCAACGTAGATGTTGATGAAATTTGGTGGTGAGAAGGATGGAGCTACAAGTCTAATGGACAAAATCAAAGGTCAATATGTTTGAGCTCCTGACAATAAGCCTACCACAACTGGAGATGTGTTATTAGGGGCAAAGACTTTATTATTAGGTAGTAAGATCAATCTTTCCCTTGGTTGTGGTGTGGGAAGGACCACATCTTATGTTCAAGAAGATATTTAAGGAAGCCTGGTCTTGAATGCTGGTCATAGGATACTTCTGTGATGAAGACTACAAGAAGGTACCTGAGAAATCTCACTCTTCAAGGATCATCATAAGGTAAGTACATTATCATGAAGACTTCAGAAGGGGAAAGGTAGGCAGGGGACTATCCTATCATTATCATTTATGAGGATCACTTCTCACTGTCCATGAAGCTACTGGTAGGTGTCCACAGGTGGAGATATTGAAGCATGGGTGTAAGCAAGGGCCACTCTATCACTGGATAGACATTTGATTATAAGTATCCCTTCTGCCCCTACTCCTCCTCCTAGTATGCATGGATTATCTGATAAAATCAGTTTTTGAAGGACTGTCACAGTGTGTGCTGTGGTTGAGACGGTGTAAGAAAATATGTAGAGAGAGAACACCCTAGCACTGAATATTACGATAGACTTACCATCCGTCATAAGGACCACCACATGCCTGATGTCCAAGAAAGTATCTTGGAATAGGTGCTGTTGCAATATCATCATGTTGTAGACCTCTTGCATGGCGTCACGTGTGTTTGTTCCAAGTTTATCTTCATGTTCTTTAAAAGAGGACATGACAGTCATGTTTCTTTGACATTTCCAAGAACAGAACCACAGTTGGAAAGCCTAAAAAATATCATGACTCTTGGTGAAAAACCAGGGCATCAGTTAGGCTTGGTTTCACAGCCACCAACAAGGTTTGATTTTTTTTTCTAGAATTCATACCATGAATATTCATGATCTACATTTACATCTATTTGAGACAATAGTCAGGTTAATTTGTGTAATTTGGTAGTCTGAAAACCAGATTACTTTGCAACACAGACTTGGGATTCTCGATCTGAGTCACTATTGGGTATCAGAGAGCATTGGATTAATAGATCGAGCAGAATTCTTGAAAAATTTGTCAAGTGATGAGGGTAGGAAGTTGTGATTAAATTCTGCATAGATGGTATAGGTATTGGCGTAGGCAAAAAGAGCCTCGATGACCATTCTGGCAAAATGAAACCCGCTGCTTGCATTCTGCTCCAAAGATTTTCCATGAGATTTCCCCTGCACAGAATTTTAGGGAGCATAAACGGTTGTCTATGCTGACATCAACTCTATGGGGTATGTTTACTAATCGGCGGTAGCGGCTTCCGTGCGATATCGAATACTCAATGGGGTCGCGGCTCCGATATTGCACGGAAGCCGCTACCGCCGATTGGTAAACATACCCCTATGACTCACCATCATATTTGAAATTCTCCAGTTTCTCTATGACCTCGGAGGCATCTGTGCTTTCATCTTCCCCTGTGTTGACGATGATATTAGTATAGGTTGCAAAGGATATCACTCCGTATCGGGGGGTGATGTCATAACTGGAGACCTGGAGAGAAGAATTGAGCAGGAGTACATCAAACAATGGGCATCGTAGGATGGAGAAAAATCGGGAAACGTGGGAGGTAGGAAAGGAGGAAAGGCACAGTTTATATGCTGAGGCTACAGGTTAGCTCATCCTGCTTGTAAGAGTTGTAGCTTAGAAATGGGACTGCTGTAGACCCAGGCTCTGATCCCCCGGCTGTCATCAACTTGCTGCTGAGAGTACAGAACTGTGATAACTGTAGGCCCAGAATCCAATCCCACTGCCACCAACAGTCTTTGGGTGATATTTACTTACTGTAATACTGCTGTGTGCAGACTTATGTCCAGATACATTTGGGGCCCAACATTCAAAGGATTTATGTCCCTGATTTTGAGATTTATGCTCCTAAATTGGCCTCTGAAAATTTACTAGGGCTGAGTGCCTGAATATTTTCTTAAAGTTTCACTAAATTCCTAAATTTAGGAGCATAAAAACTAGGTGGCAATGGGGGACAGATTTAGGATGGGGAAAAAAATTAGGAGCTTAGCACTGATTTTCAGCACTAGTCACCTAAATTAGGCTCATAAACATAGGCAAATGAACGGTAGGCCTAAATTTAGGAGCATAAATTAAGATCCTAAATCAGGATGAATTTTCAGCTGAAAATTTAGGATTCTAGGTGTGGCTATAAATAAGGCCTAAATTTAGGAGCGCAGCCTTTTATGAATATTGGGCCCTAATCTTTTTTCCTCTATACAAAATTGAAAAAGTATTTAGTATATATTTTCTTTAAAGGGACCAGGTAAACAGATTATTTTCATACTAGTACTCCTCTTCATTATTATGTCATTACCTTCTCAATTAGCTTAATGACACAATCCTTGCCTTTCTCGAAATCTTCCTTGCCAACACTCGACGAAGCATCCAGGACAATGTAAATATTCATCTTTCCACCCTTCTTGATCTTTATTTTTCTCTGCTTAATTTCTGTAGGCACAATAGAAGAAAGCTTTCATTGTCTGGCCAAGGTGGTCCTAGATGGTAGCTCTAGAGTTGAGACTGCTCTTGGGTTGGTAGAGCTCCTCCAAACCTTGGACCATTGGCACAAAATGAGTACCTGCTGGTATATGTAGATCTAAGGGGCTCTGTAGAGGCCTAGGGGAACCCTGAAGACAGCAAGACCTTGGTAACAGTTCAGCTAGCATAGTGATTTCCAGACTGTTCCATAGGTGAGTCTCAAGCTAAGTTCTGGCATCCTTGGAATGGAAGGTTGCTTATGCTATAGCCCGCTTGCATGGAACCAAACTTTGTCAAGAATCAGGGCTGAAGAGGATTGGAACAGTAATGTTGTCCATCCCTTGCAAAAGCCTTGTTTGAACTTGACCCCTTGTTTGAACTGCTACTTCATCTTTTGTCACCCCTGTGTAAACATGTATTTTGGTTGATCTCTACATTATGTAGAGCTGACGTCCCTTCCAGTCATGGTTGAGATCCGTGACATAACTTCTCGGTTGAGGTCTTTGAGATTTCCGCAGTTGTTCTCTGTGAGAACTTGGCCTCATAGTTTAGCACTGCTTGTTGGTCATTGCACATATTTAGATCTGTAAACTAATACTCTGTTGTACAGATATATGTTCTGCCATTGACTAGATTATTTTTGTGTAGTTTTTAATAATGCATGTCCTTTGATTAATCAGATCCTTGTGAATATGTTTCTAAGCAGACTACTCTCAGCCTTGGGTTCTTAGTAGATACAGGCTGAGCAGTGGGGGCGGCCCAAGGGTGATGTGGGGCCATGTGTGGAAACTCATTTGCATACATTTAATTTATTTTATTTTAAAATGTATATGTTGCCCATCTAAAATTTTAGGCGGCTTTCAAAGGAGCCCTTCACAAGCCTCTTTATTGTCTTGGCAATGACTTAGGGACATGTTTTCTAAATATTAATGTGCATTTAGTGCCATTGCATCAATAGAAATAAATGGGTGTTCCTGCATTTAACGCACATTAACATTTGTGAATGTGCATTAACCTTTAGTAAACATGCCTCTTAATGAGTGTCTGAATACCATTTGCATGGGCAGTGAGGGTAAGGAAAGGCTCCAGATTTCTACATTACTATACTCCAGTGTCAACTGCCAGGCACATTAGGAAATACTATAAATCCTGCCAATTTAGAAGCCATAGCAAACCCATTGTATCATAACAGCACTACCAGAACTCATAAAGCACCAAACCCTACCTATCAAAAGGCAACACTGCAAATATTAAACCAATACATCTCAGAATACCAATACATCTACTGGGGAAAGAGAACAAGTGGCACTGTCACATAGAAACTACATGAACAGAATACCTCAGCGTGGTTACACACGCCGGATACAGATTGTCAACAAACAAAGAACAAGGGATCACACTTTAGAAATAGGAAGACAATAATTAAACTGGGAACCCCATAAATCAAACTTGGAATGTACAACACTGGAGAAATAAAACTATAAATTCATTTCTCCTTGTATTAAACAAAATGCAAAGACGTTAGCAATGCACATTTCCCAGAGCTGACATATTCCAGTTAATAAATTCAAAATAAAAAAGTATTTTTCTATCTTGTTGTTTGGAGCAATTGCAACTGAAAAATAAAATGCCCAGTCACTTTCTTCTGGTTTCTTTGTGTCTTCTGCTAACTCTCCATTGTCTGCTGCTCATTTGTCCTTCTCTCTTCTAGTTTTTTCTATTCTCTCTCTACATCTGCTTTATCGTACCGATCTTTCCCCTTTTGCTCTTCCCTCCATCTCTTTCTTTATCCCTTTTTCATCCACTCAGATTTCACTCCTCCATCCTCAAGCCCCATTTACTCTCCCAATACCCAGCTAATCGTAGATTTTTCTTCCCTCCCACACAAGGTATCTTTCCCGCTCTCCATCCTCACTCCCCCATCTTCTTTCTTTCTCCCGCCAGCCCCAGCCCCTTCTAGTCCTCCCCGAGTGTCAGCTTCCTTCCAGTCCTACTCTCCGATCCCCCACTCAGCCCATTTCCAGTGCTAGCTCCCAGTCGTCTTCCAGAGCCAGCAGCTCTGTCCTCCTCCGCTCATATGACCCCACACAAGAAGAGCCCCGCGCCTGCCTGGCCAGCTTCAGAGGGAACTGGGAAGGCCTGAAGCCCGGCGCCGTGGCTCACCTCTGCACAACCGCAGGAGTGAAGAGCGGTATTTTTCATTCTCTTGTGGCTGTTAACTTGCAGCCTGCTGGCGCTGCTGAGTTCAGGAAGTTAAACAGAGGCTCTTTCTATCTTGCGCAAGACAGAAAATGCCCCCATTTAACTTCCCAGCACTCAGCGTGCTGGCAAGTTGCAAGTTAACAGCCGCAGGAGAGGAGAAACATGCCGCTCTTCACGCCTATGGTTCTGCAGAGGTGAGCCAGGGCGCCGGACTTAAGATCTCCCTGGTTCCTTCTGAAACTCCCGAGGGATGGGGCTATGTGCGGGCAACGTTCCTGCACAATGTTCAGGCTGGCCCTGCTGAGCAGCAATGATTGACCATTTCCTTTGCCGATCCTGAAACTTTCCATGGTTTTCTGCTATTACTACTGCTGCTAAACATTTATAAAGCATTACAAGGCTACACAGCTCTCTACAGACACAGCTAGAGCCAGTCCCTACTCGTCAGAGCTTACAATCTAATCAAAATAGACAAGACAGAAGCTAGCAATAAGGATAAAATAGGGAAGGGGAAGGAGACACAAGGGACTAAGGGATCAGGAGCCTTTTCTCACACCTTTAGTTTCCATGGTGCAATAAGCCGTACTCTCTATAACATGACTTACTCTCATCCACTTTGTCTGGGTCTGCAACCTCGATGGCCGCTGAAAGTGAGGAGATGAAAGAGGCAGAGACCTCTTCAGGGGTGTCATAGGTGTACCACGCTAGGATGAAGAAAACAGATGAGGTTAGAGGCTGATACTTTCAGCTATCCCCATGGTGGATGTGTAAAGGGTGACAGATTATCTATCTTGTAGGCCTCGCATGGAGAACGAAGGGGCTTATAGTCCGCTGTGTCCCTCCTTCCCTCCCTCCTGTAGCCACATATTCTCCACAGGAATGGACAGACCTGTGTCTGCTTTAACCGTGTAACATGTGGCTGGAAGAGGCTCAGCTGGGTACCAAACGATTGACATCCTAAAAGAAGAGAGAAGGTTGTGGAAGGGGACTGGCAGGAACGTGTACCTCGGCAGATGGGCTCTGTCCCACTCCACTCCCTTGTTTCCAGACACTCTCTCTCACTGGAACCAAACATGACAAGTCCATTCGGACACTGATAATTCACTTTGTCTTCGATTCGGTACTGGGTGCCAGACTTGATAGCGCCAATAGGTATTCCAGGATGTTTGCAGTGCCCAGCTGGAACAAAAAGAGAGGTGAATCCAAGAGAAAACTGGGATGTCAGACTAAGCTGTCATCTGGAAATACCTCTACAAAGACTACAGGGAACTCACGGTAGATACTGGGAGTCTGTCATCCAGCTAAAATGCAGTTTAACTATAGCCACCTCTCAGTCTAACCATAGTGACTTTGCAGTCTAACTACAGGGGTATCCTGTAGACTATATACAGGAGACCTGAAGACTACCATTTGTTTCTTCCTCCGGTTTCTCACGCTCAGTGCGAATGAACACGCCAGTCAGTCTTTTTCTTGCTTGCACAATAATTCTGGAATGCCCGACAGGCCTACATACATTTGGAATCCTGCCTCAAAATTTCAAGAAAGCCCTTAAAACTCATTCTCAGACTTTAGGGATCAGGGATAATCCAGGGCTGGGACCCTCCCAGACTGCTCTCTTTTTAAGAGCGCTCACATTTTTATTTGTATTTTACTTCTGCCGTTCTATCCTTTACTGCTGCTTCATAATGGAATTATTTCCCTGTTTCTGAATCGGTCTTAATTGTAAACCGCTTTGGTGCCAACCACGCCGAAGGCAGTAGATAAGTGCCTAATAAACATATTATTTTGTAGCTGGGAATGTATTCATTTGTATTTAGTTGACACCTTTCCTGTGGTAGTGCAAGGCAACCTCCATTCGAGTACAGTAGGTAGTGCTGGTCCCCAGAGGGCTTGCAATCTAATTTTGGAACTCAGACAATGGAGGGTTAAATGACTTGCCCATGGCCACACAGACCAGCAGCAGGATCTGAACCATTTATTTCATTTGGTTCTGAGCCCACTGTACTAACCAGAATATAAGATATGCCATACTGGGTCAGACCAAGGGTCCATCAAGCCCCAGTATCATGTTTCCAATCCAGATCACAAGTACCTGTCAGGTTCCCAAAAAGGTATACAGATTCCACAATGCTTGTCCCAGGGTAAGCAGTGGATTTCCCAGGTCCTCTTTAATAATGTTTTATGGACCTTTCCTCCAGGAACTTGTCCAAACCTCTTTTAAATCTGGCTACACTAACAGCTCTTACTACATCTTCTGGCAATGAATTCCAGAGTTTGGTTACACATTCTTTAAAAAATATTCTCTCTGATTAGTCTTAAATGTGCTACAGTGTAGCTTCATTGTGTGTCCCCCCTAGTCTTTCTACTTTTTGAAGGATTAAACAATCAATCTACATTCACCTGTTCCACTCCACTCATTATTTTATAGACCTCTATCATAGCCGTCTTTTTTCCAAGTTGAAGAGCCCTAACATTTTAAGCCTTTCCTCATAGCGGAATCCTTCCATCCCCTTGACCACTAGGCTATTCCTCCATTCCTCTAAGTATTTTTGTAACTCAACTAGATGTCTAAAGATGAGTGACAGATACATATTTTAATATTAATCATAATAATAATATTTGGCCATTCCTATCTCACCATCAGCATGAATAGTATAACTCTTAGTTTCCATTCCTATTTTTACTCCAAGTGGAATCACAAGAAACGACAAACATAGGATTATGGATTCACAGAATAAGGTACTTCCCATTTCCTGTCCTCCTCCCATGGACGCCCATATTACTCACAGCCATCATCGCAAATGGTGGTTTGCCCACTCCATTTCCCATTGGTTAAGCAGGTGCGGTTGATGGACCCCTGAAGTGTGTATCCCTCATAACATTCAAAGGTCAGGACGCTCCCAATGTAGAAGTGCTGCTGTCGAGGCTGATAGGAACCATGCTCAAATTGCAGGGGAGTGGGACACGTCACATCTGAAGGCAAAGGAGGAGTCAAATGTGGTAGAAGGAGACTTGAGGCCTTGCCTATATTTATTTTATTTTATTTATTTTATTACAATTTCTTATATACCGCACTATTCGGTATCAGCGCGGTTTACATTATAACATAATGACCATAACAACAAGCTGTTTGGTTTTACATAGAACAGGAGTACAAACTTGGATAACAGGGGTGAACTATATACATGAAATATTTACACGGAACAAAGTCAGCGGCCACATTCACTTCACACCACAGTCATCCATTCCCAGTTATGGTCAATGATACCATTCTCTCTGCACCATGGTTGGCCATTCTTGCCCATGGTTTGGAGTGGAATTATGGCCCACAATTGGAAAGGTGTTTGATCTGTGCTGTGGAAAAGTACCTCCCTCTCCCCAACCCACCAGATTGAAAGGTCTCACCTCTGCATTCAGCGTTTGTAATGACTTTTCCATATGAAGTCCTCATAGTGCTCCACCTGCCAAGACGATTGCATGTCCTGCTAGACACAGGGTAGGGGTACTTCCCTTCTGGGCACTTAAATTGCAGCTTACTCCCCATGCTATTGCCTTTGGTGAGGGTATACTCCCCTCCTGTAATGTTCACATTGCTCAGGTCACAGGTTCTTTGAGGCAACTCCGCTGAGCCTGCAAGAAGCACCAAAGACAACTATTATTATTATTACGCATTTATAAAGTGCTGTACAGACACAAAAGAAGACAGTCCCTGCTCAAAGAGCTTACAATCTAGAAGACAAACATACAGGACAAAATAATACGATAGGAATAAGGGCAGTAAGGGCAATAGGAGTTGAAACACAAGGGAGAGGGGATTAAGAATCAAAGGCGGTCTCGAAGAGGTGTCTTGAGCTCAGACTTGAAGAGGGCGAAGGAAGAGATTTGATGCAGGGACGGGGGCAGGATGGAGCAGCAAGGTTAAAAGAATAAAGCCTGGAGTTAGCGGAAGAAGAGAACGGCCTAGAGAGAAGGAAGGCAGGAGAGGAACGGAGATCATGGGGAGGGGTAGAGGGAGAGAGGAGAGAGGAAAGGTAAGGAGGAGCAGCAGAGTGAATGCATTTATGTGTCAAGATAAGTAGTTTGTACTGAATGCGGTAACAGATGGGGAGTTAGTGAAGGGACTTTAGAAGAGGGGTAATATGACAGTAACGGGGCTGGTGAAGAATTAACTGCGCAGCGGAGTTTTGAATAGATTGTAGAAGGAAAAGATGAGATTGAGGGAGACCAGCACAGAGGAGGTTGTAATAGTCAAGCCAAGAGATAATAAGGGAGTGAATGAGAGTCTTAGTAATAGAGCCAGAGAGGAAAGGACAAATCTTGTTAATGTTGAAGAGAAAAAAGCGACAGGATATAGCTAAAAAGTATAGATTGAATGACCCCAGTGCTATGGTTCAGTTCTGTGCCAGGATATTTAAAATAATTTTCCAATTCAACCCTCAAATGGTACATTTCAAGAGGTCTGAAATGGTGAAGGAAAGGCAGCCATCTTAGTTTCTCAAGAAGTCGACATTGCTTCTATATGATTCCATGCTATCCAGGAGAGACTAAGCAAGTCGTGGGTTTGTCTCATTGCCTCTGTGGACCTGTAAGCCCACTTCCCTTAAGGAAATCAGACCTACAAATTCATTCATACAACAGGATAAAACCAGGATTGGATCAGCTTTTCCTAGGCATAGCATCATCTGGTAATCCGACTGCAGTGCTTCCTGGAGCCACGCCAAGCCAAGCCAGAGGGGCTCTCAGGGTTACCACAATGCAGAACAGAGAAGTGTATGCATTGATGTTTCATGCTTATTCATTGATATGATCCTGAAAGACAGGCTGGCTAGATGTACTCCAGGAGAGGGTCGCGATGCACTCCCTGCTGAAAGTCCACTGATGCTATCATGTGATATTGACATGGTCCATGTCAGCTAGAAATGCTAATCTGGTCCTGATTTTCATTTAAAGCAGTAAAAATACATCTTGGATTGTGGATTTGAATGTTTGTTACTCTTCTTTCCAAAACCAAGTTCAAGGCAAGTTATATTCAGGTACAGTAGTCATTGCCCTTCCTAAGAGGGACTACAATATAAATCAGGTTAATATACCACTGCAACACCGGCCAGAGTATTTAAATTATTCACATATATTCAATGCCATTATGTGGATAATGAGCAGTGACTCCCACCAGAATTCAGAACACTCTTTGTATAGCTAAGTGGTTTTGGACTATTGACCTGCAAGTCTATAGTTGATCACGCAGTATTAAAACTGATTAACATGCCTGTATTGGACTTTCTGCTCTCTGGATCAGCTGGGGATGCTGGGGGGGGGGCAGCACCCACAGCCCAAGGTCATTACTTAAGGGCGACAACTAGTGCTCATGATTGGAAGGTTGTGGAAGGAGCTGTGATGCATGGCCTCTGGTCCAGGACCATTACTACAATTCACAGACTAGATGGGCTTGGGGGCGGGGGGCTATAGATTTAAAATCAGGAACTTTCAAGATGGTGACTGGGAATGGCACAGTGGTGTGAGCTCCTGATTATTCTCCTATGCTTTCTTTAGAGTCCCCTTTTATGAGTTTCTTTTGACTGTGTACATTGAGGAAAAAGGAGGTGAAGGGGGACAGTGCAGTTGAAGGAGGATTTATCAACTACACAGAGCCGTACCAAGGGCTGTGCGAGAGGTGCAACTGCACAGGGCACAAATATGGAGGGGGGCGCTGATATCATAACTGGACTTCCAAGAAGCTCAAAAAATGTGAGTTCCTGCATGTGATTGGGAAGGGGAGAAGGGGCCAGGACTAAGGATGTCACTCTTGGAGATATCTGGACGGTGGTTTCCTGAACTAAAATTATATTGTTGAATACAGTGTCTCAGACTTCTTTTACGAATAAAGCCACAGCCAAGATAGTAGAACAAGAGTGAAATTGCTGGAGCTGGAAGAATATGTAGCCATACTTAAATCAACTGTGTCCCGCTTCCAGATCGTGGGGGTGACTCAGACTGGATACCTTCGCTATCACAAGCTAAAATCTTTGGAGAGCGATAGCAGAGCAAAGAATTTGAGTATTGTGCATTTTCCAAGAACCAGACTTCTATTCCCAAGGATATTTGAGAGAGGGGTTGAAGACCCCCTGAGACGTTGATATTTATCTTTTAGATATGTTATCTGCCCTCTGGAAAATGAGAGGAGAGTCCAGAGTAGGGAGGGGTGACTTACTGTCATTACAGAATATAGTCTTGACCTGTTGGCTTCCTTGGAATTGTTGTGGGATATTATAACCACGCAAGCCACGTGGCTGATGTCTTTCAAAGGATGAGAAAAACTTGGTGTGGAAACTCTCTTTTATTCTAAAGATATTTTCTTCTGTGAACAGAAAGCGAGGGATTTTCCACCCAAGCAAGAAGGAAATTATTCCTTCTGCATAGTCCATGGTCAGTGGCAGCTGGTGCCATCTTTTTCTTGAACTTGCCCTGTAAATGTGCTATTCATTAGCAGGGGTACGAGTTTGTTTTCCCTGATCCTTCACAGATGGAATCATTTCTTTTGAATAAGCGATGGTATGTTTATATTTTCCTTTGATGGTTGGGGGAGGCGGTGAAGTTATGGTGTGATGGCTTGGTCTACTAAGGTATTGTTTTGTATGTTTATTTTACCTTTGTCTTCTTCCTTCATAGTGGACAGTTTATTATTATTTATTTATTACATTCTCTTATATACCGCGCTATTCTGCATCAGTGCGGTTTACATTGAACAAACTGAAATTAAGTTCACAGGTCATGTCCGATGGCAGTGACTCCTGAGACATTTTCATTATATTTTTTCTGCAACAGCCTGACAATTTCTTTCACATTTTGTGGTGTAAATATTTCACATTCTAATACAAACCCTAGAGGAAAGATCCCTGGGTAGTTGAGATTGGAGGCTCAGGGTGCCCTGGAAATATAAAGAAATGGGGCTGGGGGGAGGGGGGGGGGGCTGGAGCTGACAGGTCAAAACTCCCCAAACTGATTAACAAGCAGACCTCTGCCTTGGGAGGCGTTTCTTACCAGAAACCATCCAGCAGTCACAAGGTTAGCAAATATTTACTGCTTGCAATCACTCCTAACTTGGTGATAGGCAAGTTCCACATTTAGAAACCAATCCCGTTATGAGTTTCGGGACTAAGCAGACTGACTTTGCCTTTCAGTGAAATCAATAAGGGGGGCTTGCATTGCAACGTGCGGTTGGCACATGATGATTAGAGGGAGTGAGATTTCCCAGAGATGACATATCCCAATCCCTAATGTGATCCAAAGATGGAGAGGGAGGGAGGTGACGTGGAATACAGGGAGTCTGCTATCCTGTAGTGAGAAAGGGAAAAGAGAATAGCTGGTGGATCAAAGCCCAGCACCACATAAGGAAAGGTGCCATGACTGTCATCTCCTGGATAACCTTTGGAATTTCCAAAAGCTCAAGGTTTTATGTGTGCCCTCCAAATAGACTGGAAAGCCTCGATGTTCAGTGAACCATCTCCAGCGGGTGCATCTGGCCAGATCTCACATAGCCATGCCAATGCCTGCAGGTCATCAGAGACAGGCTGAACCGGTCACGTTTCACCCCCAGTGTATCTCTGGGATGAGGAGTTTCAGGTCCTCTAAGAAAGGGAGAAATAGGAATGTCTACATGCAGGGCCAGTGCTTCTATTAGGCGAACTAGGCAGTCACCTAGAATACTGATGTTCTGGGGGCTTCAAATGGGTAGCGGCAGGTCAGCAGCTCTGCACCCAGCTCTGTGGCCAGCTGCAGGAAAGGTGCTTAAGAAGATCACATCGTTCACCTGCAGAGCGACGTCAACCTCCTACCCCATGGCTGACATGAGAAAGGGCACTTAAGAATTTGTCAGTTTCCTCTGGGGTCAATCTCATACAACGTCTTGTGAGACTGACCCCGTAATGCAGAAGAATCAGGCGTATTACTAGATGTCCTTTCTCATGCCGGCCACAGGGGAAGAGATTGAAGTTGAACTGCTGGGATGCTTGTTAGCACCACTGTCCCCAACATCTCGTACCTTTCCTCTTTCCAGCCGAGTGGAAGGCTGAGCTGCAAGGTAAAAGACGCACTATGGCCTGTAGCTTGGTGTGTTGGGGGGCACCAGATGCAAGATTCGCTTAGGACCTCTGATATCCTTGCACTGGCTGTGCCTTCATTCAAGACAGTAAAATCAAGATTGACTTGGTCTCTCCTTAAAAGATATGGAACCGATTGGAAACCCTAGATGGAGGCCCCAGAAGTCGGATTTGGGTTACCGCCTTCCTGAGAGATCATCCCCTCCAATAAGGAGAAAGGAATTTCTGAGGATGGGTGAAAGGTGGCATTTGTAATCCATTGAAAAGAAACATCAA
The DNA here is from genome assembly GCA_033557465.1 of Ichthyophis bannanicus. Taxonomy (NCBI): domain Eukaryota; kingdom Metazoa; phylum Chordata; class Amphibia; order Gymnophiona; family Ichthyophiidae; genus Ichthyophis; species Ichthyophis bannanicus. Next base: position 77,517,047 of record CM066051.1, on the reverse strand, counting down.
TCTCCAAATGACAAATAGTGGCTCTCACCTCATTGTCTATGATTTCTCTTCCAAAAAAAAGATGGAGAAAGGATAGGGCTGCCGGTTGGCTCTAGGTCAGAGGTTCCCAACTCTAGTCCTGGAGGGCCAAACACCATTCAGGTTTTCAGGCTGTCCCTAATGAATATGCATGAGATACATTTGAATACAATGGGGGCAGTGCATGCAAATGCATCTCATGCATATTTATTAGGGATTGCCTGAAAATCTGAATGGCGTTTGACCCTCCAGGACTAGAGTTGGGAACCTCTGCTCTAGGTCATAAGGAAAGAGTTGACCCATTCCTGGTTTTACCCCTTTACATGCTGAACATAAGATCATAAGATATGTCTTACTGGGTCAGACCAAGGTCCATCAAGCCCAGTATCCTGTTTCCAACAGTGGCCAATCTAGGTCATACGTACCTAGCAGTTTCCCCAAAAGACACAGGTTCCGCAATGCTTGTACTGGGTCAAGCATTGATATCCTGGGTCCTTTCTTAATAATGGTTTATGGACCTTTCCTCCAAGAACTTGTCCAAACCTTTTTTAAACCCAGCTACACTAACAGCATTTACTACATCCTCCGGTAACAAATACCAGAGTTTGATTACACGTTGAGTGAAAAAATATTTTCTTTTATTAGTCTTAAATATTTTACTCTGTAGCTTCATTGCATGTCCCCTAGTCTTTCTATATTCTGATAACATAAACAATGGATCTACATTTACCCGTTCCACTCCGTTCATTAATTTATAGACTTCTATCATATCTCCCCTCAGCCATCTCTTTTCCAGGTTAAAGAGCCCTAACCCTTTTAGCCTTTCTTCATAGTGGTATCCTTCCATTACCTTTACCATTTTGGTGGCTCTTCTCTGAACCTTTTCTAATAACTCTATATCCTTTTTAAGATGCGGCGACCAGAATTGCACACAATATTCAAGGTGCGGTCGCACCATGGAATGATACAGAGGCATTATAATATCCTTTGTTTTATTTTCCATTCCTTTCCTTATGATACCTAGCATTCTATTTGCTCTCTTGGCCGCCGCTGCACACTGGACGGAGGGTTTTAACATGTTATCCACAATGACGCCTAAATCTTTTTCCTGGGTGTTGGTTCCTAATGTGGAACCTTGCATCGTGTAACCATAGTTTGGGTTGTTCTTCCCTAGGTGCATAACTTTGCACTTGTCCACATTAAATTTCATCTGCCATTTTGATGCCCAGTCTTCCAATTTATCAATATACTCTTGCAATTTTCCACAATCCTCTTGGGTTTTAACAACTTTAAATAGTGTTGTGTCATCTGCAAATTTGGTAACCTCACTCGTTATTCCTTTTTCCAGGTCATTTATGAATATGTCAAAAAGCAGCGGACCCAGCACAGATCCCTGGGGTACACCACTATTCACCTTTCTCCATTGGGAAAATTGGCCTTTTAGCCCTACCCTCTGCTTTCTATTTTTTAACCAGTTCCTGATCCACAATAGTACACTGCCTCCTATCCCATGACTTTTTAGTTTTGCCAAAAGTCTCTCATGAGAGACCTTGTCAAACGCTTTCTGAAAGTCCAAATATACTATATCAACCGACTCACCTTTGTCTACCTGTTTATTCACACCTTCAAAAAAACATAACAGATTAGTAAGACAAGATCTTCATTGCCTAAAGCCATGTTGGCTGTCTCCCATTAAGCCATGACTATCTACATGTTCAGCAATTTTGTTCTTTATGATGGTTTCTACCATTTTTCCCGGTACTGACATCAGGCTCACCAGTCTGTCGTTTCCCGGATCACCCCTTGAACCCTTTTTAAAAATTGGTGTTACGTTCGCCATCCTCCAGTCTTCAGGTATTACAGATGATTTTAATGATAGTTCACAGATTACTAATAGCAAGTCTGCAATCTCATATTTCAGTTCTTTCAACACCCTTGGATGTATATCATCCGGCCCAGGTGATTTGCTACTCTTCAGTTTATCTAATAGTTGTAATACATCTTCCCAATGTATCAATATTTCCTTCAATTCTTCCGCACCTTTAAATACCACTTCAGTCATGGGTAACGTCCCTACATCTTCCTCAGTAAAGACCGAAACAAAGAATTCATTCAGTTTCTCCGCTATCGCCTTGTCGCCTCTTAGTGCCCCTTTAACCCCTCTTATCATCTAATGGACCAACTGATTCTCTCACTGGTTTTTGGCTACAAATGTACTTGAGAAAGTCTTTATTATGTGTTTTTGCTTCCGCAGCAAGCTTCTTCTCAAATTCTCCCTTTGCCTGCCTTATCAATGCCTTGCATTTAACTTGCCAGTGCTTGTGCTGTTTCAAGGTTTCGTCGTTTGGCTCTTTTTTCCATTTCCTGAAAGATGCCTTTTTGGCAACAACAGCCTCTCTGACCTCACCTTTAAACCATGCTGGCAGTTTTTTGGACTTCCTTCCACTTTTCTTAAAGCGTGGAATACAGCTGGTCTGGGCTTCCAAGATAGTATTTTTCAACAACACCCAAGCTTGATGTAAGTCTTTAACCTTTGCAACTGCTCCTTTTAGTTTTTTCTTAACTATTTTCCTCATTTTATCATAGTCTCCCTTTTGAAAGTTAAAAGGTAGTACTGTGGATTTCCTTACTATCCCCCCTCCACTAATTAAATCAAACGCGATCATGCTATGATCACTATTACCAAGTGGCCCCAACACCCTTATCTCTTGCACCAGATCTGGTGTTCCACTAAGGACTAGGTCCAATATGGCTTCCCCTCTGGTCGGTTCATGAACCAGCTGCTCCAAGAAGCAGTCATTTACTTCATCTAGGAACTTTATCTCCCTAGCATGTCCTGCCGTGACACTGACCCAGTCGATACTGGGGTAATTGAAATCACCCATTATTATTACTGTGCTGTAAAGTTTGTTAGCTTCCTTGATTTCTTTGAGCATTTCATCATCCATTTGTTCATTCTGGCCAGGCAGTCGATAGTACACCCCCACTGCCATTGCCTTCCCCTTTTTACACGGAATTTCAATCCATAGAGATTCTACAGCAAATTTTGTTTCCTGCAAAATTTTAATCCTTTCTGACTCAATGCCCTCTCTAACATAGAGTGCAACCCCTCCACCAATTTGATCAGCTCTATCATTATGAAATAGTTTGTACCCAGGTATCACAGTGTCCCACTGGTTGTCCTCCTGGGACATGCTGGGACTTGTAGTTCTAATTTTTCCCATGGACTCACTAAGAAAATGAGAACTACACATCCAAGCATTCCATAGAGAAAAACAAGGGCTGACTGTCCTCATTAGCGCAATTTATTGTTTTCTGCATTGGAATGGTGTGGTTGAAAACCAGGACTGGAATCCTGGGCATGGAGTGCAGCTGCAAAGGCCTAAGCACTTGTGAGTTCATCAAAGTGAGTTTGCTAACCTAGTGGTTCTCAACCCAGTTATCGAGGCACACCCTTCCAGTTGGGTTTTCAGGATATCCACAATCCGGGAAACTACAGACTGGTGAGCGTGATGTCAGTACCGGGCAAAATGGTAGAAACCATTATAAATAACAAATTTACTGAACATGTAGATAGTCATGGTGTACTGTGAGAAAGCCAACCTAGATTTAGCCAAGGAAGGTCTTGTCTTACTAATCTGTTATATTTTTTTTGAAGGTGTGCATAAACAGGTAGATAAAGGTAAGCTGGTTGATATAGTGTATCTGGACTTTCAGAAAGCCTTTGACAAGGTCCCTCATCAGAGACTTCTGGCAAAATTAAAAAGTCATGGGATTGGAGGCAGTGTACTATTGTGGATCAGGAAATGGTTAAAAGATAGAAAGCAGAGGTAGGGTTGCCAAATGGCTCCAGATGCGCCCGACATGCTTGATCTAGGTCTAAGTTTACCGCACTGCATGCAGGGACATGTAGTTCTGATTTTCAATTGCACTCCTTAAGAAAAGCAAAACTATATGTCCCTGCATACAATGGAGTAAACCCAGGACTGGATCAAGCCTGTCAGGTGCATCTGGAGCCAGTTGGCAACCCTAAGCAGAAGGTAGGGCTAAATGGTCAATTTTCTCAATGGAGAAAGGTGAATAGTAGAGTCCAGATATCTATGCTGGGCCCACTGCTTTTTAACATGTTCATAAATGACCTGGAAATGGGAATAATGAGTAAGGTGTTCAAATTTGCAGATGACACAAAATTATTCAAAGTTGTTAAAACTCAAGAGGATTCAGAAAAATTGCAAGAGGACCTTGATACACTGGAAGACTGGACATTCAAATGGCAGATGAAATTTAATGTGGACAATTGCAAAGTTATGCACCTAGGAAAGAACAACCCAAACTATGGTTACACGATGCAAAGTTCCACATAAGGAACCACCACCCAGGAAAAAGATTTAGGTATCATCGTGGATAACATGTTAAAACCCTCCGCCCAAAGTGCAGCGGCAGCCCAGAGAGTAAATAGAAAGCTAGGTACCATAAGGAAAGGAATGGAAAATAAAACAAAGGATGATATCATAATGCCTCTGTATTGCTCCATGATGCGACCGCACCTTGAATATTGTGTGCAAGTCTGGTTGCCATATCTTAAAAAGAATTTAGCGTTATTAGAAAAGGTACAGAGAAGAACCACCAAAATGGTAAAGGGGATGGAAGGATACCCCTATGAAGAGAGGCTAAAAAGGTTAGGGCTATTTAGCCTGGAAAAGAGACAGCTGATGGGAGATATGATAGAGGTCTATAAATTAATGAACGGAGTGGAACAGGTAAACATAGATCAATTGTTTATGCCATCAAAAAGTAGAAAGACTAGAGGACATGCAATGAAGCTACAATGTAACTCATTCACTGTTAATATGATTGCATATTTGGCGATGTAATGTATAACTGTAATTTATGTTGTTGATCAAACTGTAATTTATCTGGTTGCTCAAATGTATAATTGTAATTTATGTGGTTGATGTGCACCCCTCCCTCAAATCAGACTGTAATCTTAAATTGTTCTGTACATACTCCCTTGTTTTTTCCACCAATAGACCGCTGCTGATCGCTGGAAGTAGCGGCATACAAATATATACCAAATAAATAAAAGTAAATAAATAAAATAAATTTAAAACTAATAAGAGAAAATATTTTTTCACTCAACACATAATCAAACTCTGGAATTTGTTACCAGAGGATGTAGTAAAAGCTCTTAGTGTAGCCGGGTTTAAAAATGGTTTGTACAAGTTTCTGGAGGAAAGGTCCATAAACCAAATACAAGTATCCATCCACAGGCAATGGCAAACTACCTCAGCAACAAGTTCCTCACGTGCCACCCAGAAGAGAAAGACCTACATCCCCACAGAATCCATGGTAAGACCTACACCAACCTGGGACACATTCCATTTAATAACCAGTGATGAACTGAACCACGTCATCTCAAACTTAAATACTACCACATCCCCATTAGACCCCTGCCTGGTCTCTTGCATAAAGATAGCTAGAACCAACTTCACCCCAATGTTCCTCAAAATCATCCAATTCTTTCTCTCCCAAGGGGGTATATGCCCCTTGCACTCAAGAAAGCTTCAATCAGACCTATCTTTAAAAAGGCCTCCCTTGACCCAACATTACCCTGTTCCTACAGACCTACAATATCTAAAGCTTACCCTTCTTATCAAAGATCATTGAAAAAGTGGTGCATTCAGAACTTCAAGATTACATTGACAATCATGCTCCTCTCGACAGTGTCAAAACACTCCTCTCCACCCTCTTCAAAACACTAATAAGAGGCATTGAAAAAGGTCGGCCAAGGATTTATAATGATTTTTATCGACATCACCGCAGTATTTGATTCCATCAACCACCAAATCCTAATATCTAGACTACGAGGACTAGGACTTCAGAACACAACCTTGTCATGGTTTAAATCTTTCTTAACAGACCGCCAACAACAGGTCAAAATAGGCACTCAGAATTCACCTCCATTCATACAGCATCTAGGGGTATCACAAGGATCTGCTCTATCTGCATTTCTCTTTAACATCTACATTCAACCTCCATGCGGTCATAAGAAAACACAATTTCCTCTTCCTCATTTATGTGGACGATATAATGATTTACTCCCCCTTTTCCACAAAAAAACCCGGATGACACAGCAATAATTTCATGTCTGAGTACTATAACCCATTACCTTGCAAACCTCAATCTCTCAGTAAACGACAACAGATGTGAAGCTCTTAACGTTACATGAGACCCCACATCCATCCCCCGAACCAAATCACGAGTTAATGAAGTAGAACTAGATATTTTATTTATTTAGCTGTGTTTATACAGTGCTGATCTACGAGTCTAAGCAGTTTACATAAAACAAGTTTGCCTGGAGTGACTTACATGGAACAGTAATAACAGTGAATTATATGGAACAGTAAACAACTGTGGTGTAACATAAGGTAGAAATGCAAAATAAAACCTGAAGTCATGATAGATCAGAATCTAAACATCCCCTCCCACATTAAAAAACACTAACACTGCTTATCACAAACTACGCACCGTACAGAACTTGTGCCTGCTTCTGGACTCCAGTGACTACAGAGCAGTGCGCCAAGCCATAATCACACCACTCCTGGACTACTGCAATATATTGTACCATGGTCTCCCAAACAAACTCTTTACCCCCTCCAGCTGGTCCAGAACACGGCAGCCAGGTCCATTACCGGAACATCCAGCTATGAACGGATTGCGCCCATACTAAAATCCCTTCACTGGCTCCCCGCTTCACAAAGAATCATATACGAAATAATCATTACCATCGTCAAACTCCCACAGAACCATGAAAATAATCGACAAAGTGCCAAACTCCAGATCACGAAGATGCAACAACCACAATCTCTTCATTACCCTGCTAATAAAAACTAAAAGCACTCAGCGAACATGCAAGAGAGCCTTTCCCCTCTTTGCACCCAAAATATGGAACTCCCTACCGGAATGCCTGCGTTCCTCTGACAGCATATCGGAGCTATGAAAGAATCTAAAACACACCTTTTCGTAGATTACTTCAAGATGGGCAGTGGCAGATACCCCCCCCCCACCATATACAGCATGCTTCTTCTTGCCCTTTATACCCTCTCCCTTTCCTCTCCCCCCGCTCCTCATTATATATTTATCATGTTATAATGTAATAGTTTGAAATTCTTTTTTTGGTTCAAGGTTCTATGTAAATCGTTTTTGGTTTCAATGTCCTCTGTAAACCGCTTTGACTGTATGATAAAGTGGTATATAAAACAGGTTAAATAAATAAATAAAGAGGACCCAGGAAATCCACTGCTTGCCCTGGGACAAGGATTGTGGAACCTGTGTGCCATTTTGGGAACCTGCTAGGTACTTGTGACCTGGATTGGCCACTGTTGGAAACAGGATACTGGGCTTGATGGACCTTGGTCTGACCCAGTGTGGCATATCTTATGTTATTATGTTCTTAGGGATAACTGGCTTGTGGCGGCCCAGCGTTCATAGCAACGTCGCTTTTTGATCCTTCGATGTTGGCTCTTCCTATCATTGTGAAGCAGAATTCACCAAGCGTTGGATTGTTCACCCACTAATAGGGAATGTGAGCTGAGATTAGCCCATCATGAGACAGGTTAGTTTTAGCCTACTGTTATCCTAAACACCTGACTGGACTGGTGTACCCAAGGACTGGGTGGAGAACCACTGTTCTAACCTGTGATGCAGAGCTACCAAGTTACTCATTTCCAGGAGGGAGACTCTTTTGGCCAGTCCTGGTTTGAACTTGCATCCCAGTGATTTGTAGTCACTAATTCTGCACACTGAAATCAGTGCTGTGGGTCTCATAATGCATCAGGATGGGCTTTTGCAACATCCAGGGCTGGCTCAGAAGCTCCCTCTAGGATTGGATATCTTGGCAGCTCTAGTGGTGCTCTGAGTTATGCATCAGAACAGGAGGGTGATGGGTGACGAAAAATATAGACTAAAACAGAACAACAGAGGGAAGAAAGTTGAGGAGAGAGAGAGAGAGAGAGAGAGAGAGAGAGATCCATTTTCAGTGTGACGCAGAGGGGCCTATGGATTAAAGAATTTCTTCCTTTTTGTGTCCGTGGGGAAATGCTTAGTTGCTAGACTCCTAAAGCATGTGGGGTTTGTCCTGTAAGTCAGCAGGGACTATACAGAAGGGATGAGTGTCCCTGCCCTGCCTCTCTGCTTGCTGGGAGCTTTGTTACCAGAGTGATACCTTAGCGCAATAGAGGACACTCAACCCACTTTCTCAGCAATCTCGCATCCACTCAATAGCACTTCCTTCTTTGCAGGGGGCAAGGACTGCAGTCACCACAGGACAATACGAAGTAACAAAGAGAGAGGGTGAGCAGATCCTTCTCTCTGACCCGGAACTCGCCCACTCTTCCAGTATTCAGGGACACACCCTCCCAGCATCATGGCAGGAACCTGCTTTCCTGCCAGCCAGGACCAGAGCTGCCAAGCTGCTCAGTTCCAGAAGGCAGATTTTGGGCCCTTTCAGATAACCCCATCCAAATGCATTATGGAACCTGCAGCGCTGATTTCAATGGGTAGAATCAAGGACTACAAATACTCCACTGCTATGGGATGTCATTTCAAAGGCAAGACGGCCTCACAAAGTCTCCCTCCTAGCACTGGGTAACTTGGCAGTTCTTCAGTAGTGTCCCAGTGTCCTAGCATGACCTTGGGGCACCCTTCCTGTTTAGGAATTATGTGAAAATATGTATGACGTGACCCCCAAACACAGATCCACAACCAACATATTTTTACACCCACACAGTCATTGCACACCCACCCCATATTTATTATTTGGGTCAATTTTTAAACACCGTGGTCAGCAGGGGTTTTTAAACGTCAGCCACAGCACTTAAATAAAATGCATAAATTAAGGGCTGGATACATATATAGAGCAGTCAGCACCATAACTATCCAGACAGGGTGATATTCAGTCCACCATCCAGAGAACTAGCCGCTCTCCATATAAGTTGGCGCTTCACCTACACAGATAGTGCCGAGGCGGCCTGTGAGGATGTCCAGTGTCACTATCTTGATCATGCCATTGAGAGTCCGACTAGGGGATTATCTCAATAACAGTTGCCATTATCCGGAAATATTCTTTGAACATTGACTTGTCTGTTATTATCGGGTGTACATATGATGAAAAGTATTAAAAAAGTTGGAAAAATGGTCAAAGATACGGGACCTATGCTTTATCAAAACAAAATGCAAAATTGGACCTTTTCTGACTTTGCAAACTAACGTGGAAAAAGACCTGGGGGTTATCTCTGCCGATTTCTAAGTAACCAGACAGCCTGACAAAATAGTTGGGAAAGCTAGCAGTGTGCCAGTATGCCTGTTTGCATAAAACTCAATGGAGTAGAAAGAGAAGCTACTTTAACCCGGAGAGGGTGGAAGACATTTGGAAAAGACCCCAGCAAGACGACAGGAGCCCAAACAGCGGCAGATGTCATGCAGGCAGAGGACAGTTACCCAGGTAAATTCCCTGGGCTTGAAATTGCCCTTCCCAGCAAACATCTCTGAGTAAAGGGGGGTGGGGGGACACAGGGGCATGGTTAGGGAGGGGGAGGATTTAATTTCCAAAGCTCCATATATTCATTACTTTCCGAACTTGGCACTTGTGGGAAAGCAGGGTGCAGAGTTGGCTGGCCCAGATTTTCAAAGACGCATTTTTGTGTCTTGTTCCCATTTGCAAAATAGCTTGCAGGGCCCTGGAGACCTACAAGCTATCTAGACCATTGAAAAATGCCCCCGGAGAGCCCTTAGTGGTGGAGAAATTATCACTTTAGAAATGATAATTAGGTAGACTGGCATGGCAGACAGCCACAAATGGGCTGTATCTATATCATTCTGTCCGCTCCAGTCCCTTACATGGCTTGTCTTTAGAGGTTAAGAACTGCCTTCACTTACCAGCCCGCCCGATCGAGTAGAGAACCAGAAGTGGGATGAAAAATGCAAAAAGTTTCATCTTCGGAGATGCCCTCAGTGGTGGGGTATGGATCTCTACTCTGCTCTGTCTGTCCCTCTGCAACTCCCTCACCTTCTGCCCTGAATCTAGGAGAATATCAGAGGGGAGAGGGGTGTGGAGTCCAGCCCTGCGGTGGGGGGAGGAAGAGGAGGGTGCTCACGGCTTGTGCAATCTCTTCAGTGTTCATATCCTTTGAGGTTTTTTTTCCCCTTGATAAGAAATGATTTACGGGAACTTGTTCCACAGGAATTTGGCCGAAAAGTGTAGAGTACCTCAGTATGAAAATGCCTTGGTATTAAAAGGGATTAACATGCATCTTGAAAGAAAAATGAACTTGTGTGTTACCTAAAAGCGAGAGACTGTGTAGGAATTTTTATAGCGTGCCATCTGGCTCCAGGTTTCCTGACATGCTTGATCCAGTCCTTGGTTTACTCTATGTCATCCAGGAACTTGTAGTTTAGATTTCCCAATTTGCACTCACTAAGAGTTCCTACATGCCATGAGGTAAACCCAGGACTGGATTGACCTTTTCAGGCAGATCTGAAGCCAGTTTGCAATTTTACGGCATGCATCTGTGTGTGTGTATGCATTTCAGTAAATATGTAATACCCGGGTGTGCTTTTGTGCCTTTCTGTATGGGGATGTGTCTCTATGTCACCTAGGTTTGCCAGCTGGCTCCAGATGTGCCCAACAAGCTTGATCCAGTTCTGGGTTTACCCCATTGCATGTAGAGATATGTAGTTCTGATTTCTCTATTGCATTCCATTAGAAAAGCAAGACTACAAGTCCCTGCATGCAATGGGGTAAAGCCAGGGCTGGATCAAGCCTGTTGGGCTTATCTGGAGCCAGCTGTCACCCCAATGCAACTATGCCTTTTCTGTTTTCACCACTTGTGTGTATGAAAGTCTATTTCTAAATGTCACTTGTTAGCATACATTTGCTAAGATAACTTAACTTTGACCAAAGTGAAGCAGTGTCTGTGCAGCAGATTCGGGATCATGAACTGAAGGTTACAGGCAGGTCCTGTGTCTGTCACTCTCTCGGATATGGATACAAGAACCTACCTAGGCCTAACAAGTTTTCTGAATGCTGCCCCCCAAAAATGGTTAAATTATAAAGTACAGTCAATCGTATGGTTCTTGAAGGCACAAAAAGTAAAGACTAAGAAATAACAACAAAACAAAAAAAAAATATAAGGGGATAGCTTTTTTTGGACTGACTTAGGGCTCCTTTTACTAAAGCCTGCTAAGATTTTGCACTTAACATGTGAAACAAATGCACATTAAGTGTGTTAAGTGCTGTTCTCAGGTTCAGCTGTTTTGGGGCCAGGTTCTCGGGCCCAGGGGCTGCTGGCCGCCCCCTCAGTTTTATTTTCATACCTTGGAGGGTATCCCAGTGGAGGGACAGGGTCGAAGCACAAAAACTAGTAGTCTCTGCCTGGGTGGATGAAGAGCCCCACTCCACTAAATTATGCAAATTATGCTAATTGTGGGCTTTGAGGGGGAGGCATGTGTGAGAATTATGTCAACACCCTACCACCCAGGGTGCATAGTATGGTCTTGGATAATTTTTAAGGCTTGTTGATGGGACTTGGGGCTGTGGGGTCACAGGCAGCAGCGGGGTCCTGGGTTTCCAGGAGGGAGGTGGGTGTGGGAGTTGAGTGGGGAGATGCTGTGAGTGCAAGTGAAGATTTTGAGGGGTAGGGAGTAGAACAGGGCTCCCTGGTTGGGTGACTTTGGGGTTTGAGGGAGGAGGGTAAGGAAGGGGGTATAGGGGAGGGGCGGGTCTTCCTTTCTTCTTGAAACGTATGTGGGTGCATCAGAAACCTCACACCACTGGGAGTGTCTAAATTTAGTGTGGTTGTTATGTTACTTTTTCTCTTCCAATGAGTAGGTTTGGGAGGGGGATGTAAGGGGAGGGGGGATAAAATGAAATAAATGTCAGATGTCAGTGGGGGTGGAAGCCAAATAGCCCTGTGTCACCGAAGTTTTAAGATAAGTGCCGTGGGGCTGTTTGGGGGCTATTGCTGCCGTGGCAGGTCCCAGAGAGGGGCGGCGGCAGCAACAATGGACCTGTCCTTGGACCATTGATGCTCTAAGCAGCCATCTTCTTCACGTAAAGGTCGCACCAGCCATGCGGGTGTCTATGTATTTTGTAAAATATGCAGGTAAATCACAATTCCATCCCTGCTCTGCCCAAACTACTCTCCCAGGAATGCCTACAAATGTCCTTATAAAAGTGCACATGATCTTTCCATGTATGTGGTTTTTATGTGCGCACATGGCCGCCCAGTCTTATACAAGGTCGTTTCCACCTGCAAAACAGGCTTTTATATGTGCAAAAACCTTTAGAAAATGGTCCCCTTTTTGAGTAGCTTTTGGGCACTAATGCTTCCTTCCTCCGATCAGCCCAGCATAAGCAAATATTATAAGCGTAGAACGAGCAGAACAAGGACGATTGCCCTGTCCTGTCCTGGTATTGCCTCCTTCTCATCTCTGGTCGCATGATGCCTCTGGCCGGGGAGCAGGAGGGGACGGATTTGGCTGCCATAGCTACTGTTTCTTCTCTTCCTCCAGGATCAGACCAGTTTTTCCTTCCCTTTCTTTCGTGGTAAGTCTTTAATTTTCTCTCTCAGCTCTGGGAGATGCACATCTCTGATATCTTTTGACCCGATATTTAAATGCTGCAGTCGGTTTTTTTTTTAAAATGCCAGCTATGTATATTCAAAAAATAATTGTCCCAATATCAGAATGAAGAGCGGAAAATCATCTTACAACTAAACAAAATTGGTTCATAACTCACGACTGACTCGAAAACCCTAGATTTACTAGCCTTTGATGCAGTTAACCACACTGACTCTTGAACAGAATTATTTCCAGTTTGAAGAGCGTATTTATCATCAGCTAGTGGGGGTGGCTATGGGGGCCACGTTTGCCCCTTCCATTGCTAATTTGTTTATGGGAGCTTTTGAGTTAAAATAGTTGTGTCCCACAGCCCCATTTGTTGCTGCAGTGAAAATCTGGCATCATTATATAGATGATATTTTCTTGTTGTGAGAGGGATCTGAGACACTATCGTTACAGTTTTATAACTGGCTAAATGAGAGGGACTCTAATATTCAGTTCTCATTAGAATACAATAAGCAGCGGATACCATTTCTGGAAGGGGGAGGGATGTTGGTTGACAACAGTATTCAGGAAAGTAATGGATAAAACTAACCTATTATATTTTTCCAGTCTCCATCCATCAAGTCTGAGAAAGGGCTTGCCTTACTCTCAGTTTGTAAGATATAGGTGCAATTGTTCACCTATGTTAAAATATAAAATTCAAGCTAGACACCTATATGGGGAATTTCTGTGTAGGGGTTATCTCAGTTCAGCGGTACGAGAGGCTTATATTAGAGTTAGATATAATGATTGTTCCTAGCTCTTGAAACCTAGGAAGAGGGATGGAAGGAAGAATGTGTCTGAATTCATACATTTTGTGACCCCCTACTCACCATTGAGCAATACGATTCAGGGGGTTATAAGAAAATATTTGCCAGTTATTCAGACCATTCCTGGATTACAGGATAAGCAGTAGCGTATGGTTTGGACTAGGAGACGCAATTTAAAAGACATTCTTTGCCCCTCCCGTTTGCATACATCGGCGGAGGGGGTGATGCATGAGGGAGGCCATTTTCCACGTGGATCATGTTCACTGCGAGGAATCCAGTTCAGAAAAGGAATTTGAGCATCGGGGTGTATTTATAAGCTGCAGCATCACATGACAGGGAACGCTGCCCCTGTGGGCTCATGTATGTTGATAAATTACTCACCTGTTCAAAGTAAGAATGGGCGAGCATAGGAGTCGTTTATAGCGGGAGTGTCGGGAAGCCCCTATGATGCCCCACTGTTTGTCATTGGGTCATCAGTTTGATGAGTTGCATTCTTTTAGCATAGATCAGGTGGGCACCAAGTTTAGGGATTGCACGACACGTTTATCCCAATGTGAAGAGAGGTGGATTTACAGGCTTAATGCTGTATCTCCTTTGGGTTTGAATGCACAGATTGAATGGGTTACCTGGATGTGATTTCCTCTGCTGGTGCAGGGTGGCTTGTTTTAAGTTCTCCATTGAAGTGGTTTGGTCATTAGTGTTTGATATACGATGGGTTTAAGAATGATTGGATTTGAGTTTGGTCTGGGCTGTGTTGTGTATGGTGAATGGATTCTTTGCTTAGTGCTCGTTGGTTTGAATGTGAAGATGATTAGTAAATCTAGGTGTGTGGAGCTTCTCAAGCCAGTTGTGAGTTATGAACGATTAGGTGCTTTGGAATAATTGATCACTTAATTGAAGGTGGCAGCTGTTTGCTTGTGGTTGGTTAATGTTTGTTGGATGTATAAATGCAGGCGTGCTGGCTGTTTGAATTGGACATAAGTAAGAACTGTAGTGAGTGGGTGAATGGCTGTTTGGTGGTAAGCTCGTTTCTTTGTTTGGGTGTTGGACTTTCTGAGAGTGGTTCAGTGGTAAGGTGCAGTGTACTTAAGATGATATTAGGCTGGTAAGGATTAATTATGACCTTGTTTGATTCCTATAGATGAAGTTTTGTGGATACATTCTGCCTGCCCTGATGAAGCTGAAGCGAAACGCCGTATAGGCGTCTGCAGTGATGTTGTGGAGAATGAAAGATAAGTAAAGGTTGCTGATTAGTATCTGCTGTTGCTATTACGCTGAATTTCTGACAAAGCTGTGGATAAAGAATATATGAATGCTGCAGGTTGTGTGAACAAGGTCTACACTGCTAGCACTCACAGTGTTGCAATGAATGGAATATTGATCACTTTTGTAATTTTTTGAATGAGTATTCTCCAGAAGCCTATCAGCATCTTCTGTGTCCCACCCCCTGATCTGCTCTCATCTGTGTTAAGTAATTCAGGTATTTTCTTCTCTTGTAATGGGTTTACCATCATTTCACAATCCTTTCTGCACCGTTTCCTGGCTTAGGTCTA
Source organism: Ichthyophis bannanicus (assembly GCA_033557465.1). Lineage (NCBI taxonomy): Eukaryota > Metazoa > Chordata > Amphibia > Gymnophiona > Ichthyophiidae > Ichthyophis > Ichthyophis bannanicus. Next base: position 77,502,046 of record CM066051.1, on the reverse strand, counting down.
TCACCTTCCCCTTCTGTCTATAATGAACAGAAAAACGTGTTTAGGATTTTGGTCTCTTGCTGATTGATCTCACTTTCTCTCTTTATCTTCACCCCTTCCCTCTGCCTCTTCCTTGTATATTTAAAGAGGGATTAGCTCTTTTCACCGACTGGCACCTATTCTCTTGGGTTTTTGCTTATCTAAGGAATTTCCCTACCTCACTCTAAATTTCCAGGTGTTTCTGCCTTTCTTGATTTCCAGTAGGATTTTTTTGGTCTTTTTTGGATGACGATCTCTTGTCCTTTACCATTTCAGCATTTTACTTGGAGAATGATATAGGTCTCTTTCTCCCTTTCTTTTTGTTAACCTGCCTCATACACAAATTTGGGGCTTTTCCAATTCTCTTTTATCGCCAAGCAAAATTCATCCATGTACGTCAGGTCTCTGAATCCCGGAAGCCCTCTTCATCCTCTTCAAGTCAGCTCTCCTGAAACACAAGACCTTAGTCTTGCTATAGTTCAGCTCAGGTGAGACTTTAATATTCAACCAGTCAGTCCCTCGGAACCTCCCTTGTTCTGAAAGACAAGAAGTTTGGATTTCTGCACAGGCATACTGGGCCTGTCTCTAGGGCAGAAATTCTAGATGGAAAAGGAAGTGACCTGCTACCTTCCTTGCCAGGAACCACTGAGTTATTCTTGGGAACCACAACCATGAGTCACTGCCATGTTCAGAGCTCTGGGAGCCCTCAAGTTCAAAAGAGCGGTGGGAATGCAAGGCCAGATGGAGGCATTATTGAATGGGGAAGAGATGGGATTTGGGATTTAGCTTAAGGCAAGTTACATTTATGTACAGTAGGCATTTTCCTAGCCTGAGTTTGCACCTGAGGCGATACAGGCTTAAATGACTTGCCCATGGTCACAAGGAATGGCAGTGGCTTACCCTGGTCCTCAGCCAGCTGCTCTAACCATGATGTCACGTCTCCTCTCCAGATGTCAAGAAGAAGGGGATTCATTGAAGGTGGTAGGGTCAGAGGTGGTGGCATTGACGGTGCTAAATCTGTCACTGAAGGCAAAGTAAAAGACCACTACTGTCTCTGCTTTTTGCCTACTCTCCCTGGCCTCTGTTGTAGTTGTTTCGAAGACCTTCCAATCCCACTTCCTTCCCTAGCCCTCCAGTTCCTGGTTTTCTGTTATAATTGTGGAACAAAGCCCTCATTTTGTTTGGTTATACTGATTTAAATGGTCCCCGTTGTCATCGTTGTTGTTGTGTGCCATCAGGTTGATGTCGACTCATGGCAACCTTCTGGATAGATGTCCTAAACTGTGTTCAGTCTTCATTCAGGTGGCTTCTTGTTGATAATGGCTGGTATTGTATCGATCCATTGCGTTGCCGGTCTTCCTCTTTTGTGCTGACCTTTGATCTTTGGAGTGGAGCAGTGGCCTTTGATCTTTGGAGTGGAGCAGTGGCCTAGTGGTTGGGGTAAGGTACCTTAGGCTATGAAGGTCAGGGGTTCAAATCCCACTAGAGGACAGCAACCTTGGGCCGGAAGGACTGGGGTTTCTAGTCCCACAGGTGCTCCTTGTGGTCTTGGGCAAGCTACTTAACCCTCCATTGCCCATGTTCCCTGTAAAATAGTTATCTCCAAGTTATAATGCCCTGTTCAGTGTAATTTCAGTTTGTTCAATGTAAACTGCCTTGATATCATGAAAGGCAGTATATAAGAAATGTTAAATAAATAAATCTTGCCAAGCATGATGTCTTTCTCTAACTGGCCCCTCTTTTACACAGAATTTTAAGAAACTTTGGAGCTGATATTCATTGGTGGACTGTTAAAGCGGCTGGTCATTGCCATGTTACATTTGAACATGGATAGTCAATGCCGGGGGTCAGCTAACTTGCGATTCAGCTAATCCAGCAGTGTCGATATTCAGCCACTGACTGGTTTGGTAAAGCGGCTTAAGTTAGGACAGTCTTTATTATTCATCCCCCCTCACCACGATTAACACAATTATCAGGGCAGCTAACCGCATAAATCACTTTTAACTGAGTGTAGCTGCATGGAATAAAGAGAGGAATATTCAAATTGCCCCTTCCTCAATTAATTCCATATATAACCCTCCTGGAGTAAAGGAATAGCCTAATGGTTAGAGCACCAGCTTGGGAAGCAAGGGACCAGCGTTTGATTCCCTCTAGCACTACTAGTAGTCTTGGGCAAGTTGCTTAACCCTCCATTGCCGTGGAAGAAAGGCTTTCAGTCACACCACCAAGAAAACCCAGGAGCTGCTGGGTCGCCAGGAATCGGCATTGACTCAAAGGCGCACATTGCATTTGTTTGCATAATCCTCCTTCAATTCTTCTTCCCAGTATTAGCCTTACAGCTTAAAACTAAAGGATCTGACTGATTTCTGTCTCCATGCCTTCTGTCATTTAGGCTGTAAGCTGCATGGACCAGGGACTTTCTCTTGTTGCTCTACACTACAGAAAGGTTTCGTAACAGTAGCAATGGAAGGTGCAATCGGCCCTTTCCTGAGCTCTTTCAGTATTCTGTGGTTTCTCATTGCTTTATCTGCTCTGATTATCTAAGAAACTTGGGTACTTCCTCTCCTGGAAACGAATTTGCCATCGTGTCACAATCCTTTCATCCCCGTTTCTTGTTTTCAGAATATTGCCTTCCCTACTGTAATAGAGTCAAAAAGCTAAATTGGGCAAACTGGCTATATATTTAAAAGGATTTATTATAACCTGCACGATCGCTGGGGCAGGTAACAAGAAACATACAGAATACATCATAACATACCAATAAACTCATACAAAATAAAATTGAATACAAAACAAATCAATATAATCTAAAAATAAAACGAAAAACGAAAGACTACTATTTAAGTGCGTAAACTGGATCATTAATATTTTACCATGAACATGATTGCTCCAAGCATTTCACCTACTTATCAAACAAATCTTAAATAAGATTTCAGCTTTCATCGAAAGACCATCAACTCTGCTTCAGCACTTAACTCACTAGAGAGACTTCCAAATAGATGGAGCACTCATAGAGAAAATTCTCTTGCATATTGACTGAAAATGAATCTTTTTAAAGGAGGGAACAACTAATAGTTGCGCATCCTGAGATCATAAAGAGTGAGAAGGACGGTAAGGTCTAAGTAAAGTTGATACGGTAACAGGAGCTACATTATGCAAACATTTAAAAGTAATCATCATCACTTTGTACAAAACGCAAAAGTTAATGAGAAGCCAATGCAAGGCAAATAATTGATGCGTAATATCTTCAGAACGTTTGCATCCAGTTAAGACGAGCAGCGGCATTTTGAACTGACTGTAAAGGAGACATAGTAGCTTTTGAAAGGCTTTAAAAAGTCTAATACAATAGTCCAAAGGTGAAATAACTAAAACCCGTAATACAGAACAAAATTTACTACAGGATTGGAATGGTTTAGTCTCCGAAGACACAACTTTAACCAATTTTTGTATATAATCGTGCAGATTTAATTGTGTAGCTAACCATACCCCCAGATCTCTCACAACATAGCTAAGCACAAAAGAAAAAGAATGAGTCACAGAATTCAAACTTGAAGGATTTGGAAAATCCGAAGATAAATACAAGATTTCTGTCTTCATGTTCAATTTCAATCTGTTCTGAAACATCTACAGCCCAAACGAATTAAGGCAGAATGCCACATACTTTAAAGAATCTAATGATGCAGAAATAGGGACAACGAACTGTACCTCATCGGCATACACTTGGAATTTGACATCCAAACTTTCAAAAATATTTTGAATTGGAGCAATGTAAAGATTAAACAGTATAGCCAAGAGCGCAGAGCCCTGCGACACCCCTGCCTAAATACATTTCCAAGATGACACTTGACCTGGAGATCGAATTTGAATAAATCTATCTTGCAAAAATGATGTGAACTAAGAGTACCTTACCCTATATCCCCAACTCACAAAGCCTAGTTAAAGGTAAGGAATGATCCATGGTGTCAAACACGACAGATACATCAAGCAAGACTAATAAATAATGTCCTAGCCTATGTTTAAATACAAAATTCACCCAAGAGAGTTAGAGAAATGAAATTCACCAATGATGCCGCAATGTGGACTTGTTGGGATGGTCCTCCATCTTCTGTACCATTCATCCTTTATTGTTCTTTAGCCGGCCTTTTCGAATAATAATCCAGGAGGCATACAGCATTATTCAAATTCAGGCAAAATAAGTCTCCTGCCCCCTTAGGACCCGATATTCCAAAAAAGCTGTGCTCCTAAAGTTAGGGTCCAAAGTTAGGCTCCTATATTTGTGCCCTATTTTCAGCCACACTTTGGAGCCAGGGGACCTGATATTCAGTTGGGTGGCGCTATGTGCTGCAATGGTGCATAGTCTGCCCACCATTTGTCTAACCTGGATTTTCAATGCCAGGGGACATATGCAAACCCCGGCATTGAAAATCCAGTTATCACTGCACAGCCCAGAAGCCGCAGGAGCTAGCTGGGTAGCAGTGTTTTTTGATGCTACCTGGTTAGCTCCATCGCCTTAAAGATTAGGGCTTTCCATGCCTATCTTTAAGGCACCAAGGGCTAGCCGGGTAGCATCGAAAATCACTGCTACCCAGTTAGTGCTTACCTCCGCCCCCACTCTGCTCCAGAATGCCCCCAACATGCCCCACTGCTAAGCAGATAGCATCTAGGAGCCTTAGGGACAACTGGGATTTTCCAAAGGCACTACCTGTGTAGGTGCCTTAGGAAAATCCCCGGTTAAGGCATTTACATGGGTAACATGGGCTGATACCTGTGTAACTGCCTTCAAAAATCGGGCCTTATGTTTTCAGCTGAAATGTCATCCTTGATCTATGTCTAGATTTGAGCCTAATTTAGGTGCCTAGAGCTGAAAATCGGTGCCAACTTCTTCCCCACCCTAAATCCATCCCCATTGCCACCTAGCTTTAAGCTCCTAACTTTAAGAGTTTAGAGAAATTTTAAGAAATATTTAGGCACTTGTCCCTAGTAAATTTTAAAAGACACCAATTTAGGAGCATAACTCCCAAAATTAAGAGCATAAATCCTTTGAATACTGGGTCCTTGCAGTCTAAGAATATCCAAGCTTTATTGGTTATTGATACAAAGGGGTATGTTTACTCAAGGGTGTTAGGCATTTGCAGGTAATGGCGGGTGATAGAGGAAATAACACTGCATTAGCTGCAAAAGTTGCGCGTTATTTGTTGGGGGCCCGATTCCACCTCGCACGTCCAGGCCCTCCGTGCAGCTATCCGGAACCAGATGCACAGTGGGAGTTGTGTCCCATTGCCATGGCAAAGTGGCTCCATTGAAGAGCAGCGATCTAAAGCCACCGGCTCCAGCAGTGATTTCTCCGCAGTCTGACCCCTGATCTGGCTTCCTAAGGCCAGGGTCGGGCTACGGGGAATGTCCTCAGGGGAGGGGAGCCCTGCCCTATCTGTGCCCGGACCCGCCGATCCCTGGCAACTAGAGGAACTTATTCCACCTCAGAAGTGGAATAAGTTCCCCGTGCAAGTCGCCAGCCCCAGACGTATAGGGCCCTGTACCTCCAGGCTGACGTCTGCTCACTGCCTGCCCTAATGCCACCCCTGATCTGCCCCTTTCCTGCCCCCATCTACCTTCCTCGCATAAGACCTAGGGAAGGTAGACGGGACCGGGAGAAGGCAGGAGCGGGGGTGCGCACATCATGTCCCCGCAGATAACGCTGTGAGAATGCAGAAATCGCAGCACAGCAGTATCGCGGATGCAACTAACGCCGGCCCTAGCTGCCCCCATGATGTCTGCAAAATGTGTGTTTCCCGCATGCTGCTGATGCTTTTGGTGGCCACTGATTGCAGGCACGCCCACTCTCCGCCCATGCATGCTGCTAGCGTGTGGTATGCTGATAGTGCAGGGAATTCTACAAACTATCTGCATTTGGCCCGCTTTAGCTGTTACTGCAGTGCACTTTTCCTGTGTTAGCGCCACGTCAACATGCCCCAAAGGGTAGCTTAATGGAGCAAATTGCAAAAATGGAGATTAGAAACAAAGGCAGATAGCACAAGCTTTTCAGTTCAAAAAAGGTTTTATTTGTGTTGCAGATTCCATAGAATGACACCTCATAGGAAAGACAATCTCAGCTTTTTACATGAATGTACAAACATCCGAAACATGCATTTATAGAGTCATTTTATAAGGAGATGCTTAGTTTTTAGGTTCATGTAAATGTCGGTATTTTAGTCACTTATGCATGTCAATGACCTCTTATAAAATGTGAGAGAGTACATATTGTTTGTATCATACATACTTTCACTATGGGTGTGCACCTCGGCAAAATGTGGGCAGTGTGAGTAACTATGTATGATGATGATGATAAAATACTATAATTTATACCCATACTTGCAAAACGTAGGCTTGGTAATTTGCAGCAGCTCTAGGGCATTCTCTGCCAGTTATGCCAATATTTTATAAAAATCAAGAACATATGTATTTTTAACCAATTCTAGCTTAAACCCAAGTCTAGTGATTTCTCTTTAACTCAGAAATCTGAACCTAGATGGAGGAATACTGAAGTTATGATGTAATGTTTGCATTTCCATGGGTAGGGTTGTTGCTGAGTGAATCCTGGCAGTTAGTGCTGTTACGGTATTGTAGGTTTGCAATGTAGGTGTTGAACAAGGGATTTTTGGTAATGCCGGGTAGTGGAGGGACGTTTCCAGAGAGGATGACATGTTAATGCAGATCTCATGTAGAATATGGTGCAAGATATAAATATTGAATTGAATTAAAAATTAAATGACAGACTTGTGGCACCTTACAGACTAACCAATTTATTAAGACATGAGCTTTCAGGACAAGAATCGCCTTCATTAGATGCAGTGGAGTCTGTGTTGCTGGTGCTGAGGTGACACCAGAACATTTTATTTATTTATTTTTTTATTTGACACGTTTTGTATCCCACTTTTTCCTTCAATCAAAGCGGTCACAATACCGTACAAGGTTTTACATAGGTAAGGGAAACATATATCACTTTATAATTACATCACAGCTATGGAGACTGGGAGTACATAACAGGGGAAACACAGTACAAACTTTACATAACATTTAACTACAAACAGCATACCAATAAATACAATCATCATGGAGCAGCCGTTTCCCCGGTCCCGCACGGTCCTACGCCTAAGGGCCACGCCAAAGGGCCCTCTGGCGAGGACCTCAGGCGCTGGCCCGCAGGGCACGGGTGCACCTCCGGAGCGACGGTTTAAATGCCCTCATGAGGCAGATGATTGGCAGTCATTTGGAGGCTAGGAGGAGCTCCCGCTCAGCTCCCGATCTTTAATATGGCTGCTGCCGCTCTCTCTCTCTTCGTTTTGTATGGTGAAGTAAACGGGAAGCATCCTAATTCTGCTCTGCACCTGTTCAGGGTGTTTCTATGGAAATGGAGTGTCTGTAGAACTGGAGATTCAGGGTTTCTACTGGGCAACTGTTCCATTCTGTATAATTGAGGGTTAATAATAGACCCCAGGCCCCACTCCATATAAAATGATTGGTTGAATGATATGATCAAATAATTGTAAGTTTTCTTACTGGGTAGATTGAATCTGGTCATGGCTTTTTTTTTAATTACACAGAAGGCCTGTAGAGGGCTTTTTTTTGGGGGGGGGGGTTAAGTGTGCTGTGCTGACAGCACTTACTGCTCAGTGCGCGATGAGGTGGGGACTGGGTGGGTTGGGGTGAAACGTGGGCCTTGGCATCACATTGAGTTAATGCAGGCGACATTGGTATATGTGAACTGCAAATGTTTCCACTATCACAGGGGTGCCCACTGCCTTCTCAAGGGGTGGCGGTCAGTACGCCTGCATTACATACGCTTGCCATTTAACGCAGTGAGGCAGAGCTATTGCAGGGGGCTATGGGGACTTGTCCCCCACAGTTAGCAGGGGCTCCTATGCTCATTTTTGGAGTTCATCATGCACAGTGTAGGTCTCCAGCAGGTTTAGGTTCTCCTATAAACCGGTGTGGGCAGAGAATAGAGAGGATGATTTTCAAAGTCATTTTTGCAGGTAATAATGCCTGCCCGCTCTATATGAGGGTAAAAGTATGCATTTACCTTTGCCTGCTGTAGGTGGAGACCACCTTAGGGTTGCAGATAGGGCACGGTTTGGAACTATATGTGGGCTTCGGAATTTCCAGACATAGGCGCAGGGATTAATTTGTAGAAAAAAAGAAGAAGTGGAACACTGAGTTGGGGAAGGGGCGAGAGCAATAGCAATAGCGGAAGACGGGCTGCATTAGGGAGTGGAGTGACCCTTATCTGCCCCAGACTCAGCCCCTACCTGCCTCTTCCCTGCGGGCTGCCTCGAAGGGAGGGGCTGGAGCAGAGCATCCCTGTTGCTCTAAAAAGAAGCGGATGGAACTGCATTCCATGCCGTGCTCCCAGAAATTAACCCCTGTGTAGGCGTGTGTTTTATGTCCAAAAAAGTATCTGCACGAATTAGCATGCCAGTACTTTTTCCAGTTTTCAAAGTGAAGGTAAGTGACATGCTTTGAAAATCCTGTCAAGTCTGCAAACTGCAAATTACCTTACGCTGATGGATGAAGAGACTGGGTTCACTATATTGTACGTTTTCTTCCCAGTTTCAGTTTGTAATAGTTTAAGGTTGAGACCAGGATGCCATATGGAGTCAAAAGCTTTCATAAAGTCAATAAAACATGCAAATATTCTCCCTAAGGAGAATATTTCATCAGTGTCTGTAAGGTAAAGATGTGCTCAGTGGTTCAGTATTTTGGAAGGAATCCAGTCTGATTTCTGTGTAGACCTTTGCTGTTCATTAGGAACTTTAGTATTCATTTCTTGAGCACATTATGGATGTTTGCTAATATCACTGACCCAGATCCTTCTGTAATTATTTGGCTCAGTGGTAGCCTCCTGTTTATAGTCTAGTGTAATTAAACTCTCTGACCATGTCTTATGGACATGGCCAGAAAGTAGTTTCACTAGTGCTTCCTGGACTGATGCGTAGCTCTATTTCAGCTTTCATATCAGGGCCGAGCGCTTTTCCGGAAGCTGCTGTCTGCACGCATTCCATGTTTTCCTCATTCTGTCTGGGACAGAGATAAAAGCATTTTCTCATTATTGATGGTAAAAATGTTTAGTCCATAGGTCACATTGTGTCTGTCTTCCAGCTTGGAGATGAGTCCCTGAAGATCGATATCCATCGTGCCTCTCCCCTGGCTCTCTCTAGTATTAGAACACAGAGAATGGAAGCAGACCTGCAGCATGGAGGATTCCGGATATCACTGGGAAATTCCTGAGGTGAATTCCAGTGCTGAGTAATTGCTGGCTGCAGATGGACTCACAGGTGGCAATAGTGGGTGGGAGATGCCTCTTTATTCCAGAATTGGGTGTGGGAGTCAAGATCCTTTTGGGTATGGAGAAAGACAAAGTGGGTGGACAACTGAACGTATCTGTTATACTAGGGCTACCAAATAACTCTGTGATCTGAGACAGGTGGATCTGGGTCCAGTTTTCCAGCTGCCTTCCATATGGCAATCACAACTACAAGTCCACATATGCAAGAGGGTGGGAGAAACTAGACCTGTTTTAGCCTGCAGCCCCACCCAGCTGCTTACTTCTGTTCCACTTGGGGAAGAGGCAGAGGAGAAATGTAAACCTGAAACATGGCCGCCTTGAGCAGACTGTATATTAAAAAAAGACTATGTTGAGCGGATCATAAAAACAAACAAGAGGGAGGACTAAGGGGGATAGAGGCCATCGGCACTCAGGATAGCGGGTGTGATATCAGAAATGGTCTCAGGATGCAGACCTGCCAAGTTTTCTCTACTGAATGTCAGTCTCCTCTTCGGCTGAAAAGGAAACAACTCCCACCGAACCTGGGAGACTCGGGAACCAACCGCTCAGTTTCCTCTCTGCTTGCATGCAACCAGGAGATCTGACAGAAGAGTGTTGACGTGAGGAATGTGGAGGGGGTGGAGGGGGTGGAGTGCTGTGCGGGCATGAGCTAAGTTGGGTCATTTGGTCAAAATCTTCCTCTTAAAAGTTGCTCCCCCCTTGGCAGCTCTACAGGACATTGTGTGATTGAGTGTTGGCTCTCCAGGCTTCATTCACATTTTCACTAGTATGAAGCTATGTGTCTTTCCATTTGATTGTGTGTTTGTGCTGTTTAAGGAGGCGTCTGAGGGTCTATGTCGGTCTGTCCGTGTGTGTGTGAATGTGAGTTTGTATGTCTCTGCTGTCTGGCACCATGTTTGAGTTCTATGCATTTCTGTATGACCCTGAGTTTATATGTACTGTGTGCAGCACTGTCAGGTTACCCAGTTCCAAGAAGGAGACTTTAGGGCCAGTCCTAATTCCTATTTGCAGTCACTGATTCTACCCCTTCAAATCAATGCTGCAAGCCCCATAATGCATCAGGTTAGGGTTTTTTTTGAAATCCAGTACTGGCCTAAACCCTCACTTGGTCTGCAGCTTGTCGTGCTGTGAGGGCTTGTGTGCATCAGTGATGCTGAGGGCTAAACTATCAGTAGCTGAGCTACTTTCAGGGTCTCCCAAGATAGTCTGGCACCTCAGCTGAGAGGTGTCTAAGACAAACCACCCATCTGGGCAGCAGCAGAATGGGACAGTGTTGTAAGTGGAGGATCACATTTCTATGACAAATGCAACAGCAGTGAAATTAACTGTGTGGAAGAAAGGCCCGGCAAATCTACTTCTGCATCTTGCCATGATAACCCAATGGATAGTCGGAAAACAAATTGCACTATAGTGCTGGAAGATGAGACCCCAGGTTGGAAGGCACTCAGATGGCTACTGGGGATGAGCTAAAGACATCTCAGAGTAAAGCCCCATGGATGCCAAAAGACCAACCAATCTACATCTGCAAGAGCACTTTCACTATACGCTTCGTTGCTATGGAACTCACTCCCTGACGACATGCGAGCGACTACTGACATTAAAGACTTCAGCAAAAAGTTGAAAACTGTGCTCTACACAAACCTCCTGGGACACATCACTTAACCATCTGACCAATGATGAGAGCCAACCAACCAACCACCTGTTGACCCCTAGCCATGGAACAACTTTCATCCTTAACACTGCACACTGAACTGTACATAGTTAAGTCATACTCACATGACAGTGTACCTAGTTGACCATGTTACTAACCTCCCCTTCTCCTTCCCTATTAAGCATTTGTTATATAATGTTTAAATGTTCCATACTCTTGAGTTCATTGTAAACCGCCTTGACTGAAGGAAAAGACGGCATAAAATATGGTTAAATAAATGACAGCCAGCATTCATGATGTGGTTGGATCTGTTGATGTTGCTGCACATGAAATGAGAGTCAGAAGCTGCAAAGATGTCTTACATATTGGGACATGGAACATACAAAGCATGAGCCAAGGGAAGTTGGAGGTGGTCAAGAATGAAATGGAACATGAACATCTCGATCTGTTGGGTATCAGTGAACTGAAATGGACTGGCATTGGGCACTTTGCATCAGATGATCACATGGTCTACTATGCTGGAAATGAAAGACAAAGAATTGGTGTTGCATTTATAATTAAGAAGAAACTTACAAGAACTGTAATGCAATTATTTATTTTATTTATTTTTATTTGTTTATTTATCCAGTTTTCTATACCGCCTTATCCTTCAATCAAAGCAATACAATGCAGTCAGCAAACGTTTAATTTATATTCATCTACGAGGAAAGCCCATCAACACAACTATAATTCCGGTATATGCCCCAACAAGAGTTGCAGAACAGGAAGACGTTGATGAGTTCTATGAACAAGTACAAGCTGAAATTGACAGAACATGCAAACAGGATATCCCGATAGTCATAGGTGACTGGAATGCAAAAGTTGGCAACAAAAAGAGGGCAAAGTGGTTGGAAAATATGGACTTGGCAACAGAAACAAAGCTGGAGAGACTGATAAAATTCTGCAAGGCCAATGATCTATTCATCTCAAACATCTTCTTCCAGCAACTCAAGCACCGATTGTACATGTGGACTTCACCCAATGGATTGTACAGAAAACAAATTGACAACATCTGTGGAAGACAACGATAGAAAAGCTCTATAACATCAACAAAGACAAAACCTGGAGCTGACTGTGGTACAGATCACTAACTACTAGTGTGCAAACTTGAGCTAAAGTTGAAAAAGAGCAAGCCACTCATGAATGTAGCAAATTATAGCCTTGAGAATATACCAGTGGAATTTAAAGACTACCAGAGAAATCGATTTGCTGCTTTAGAAACAAATGACAGAGCTCCAGAAGAGTTATGGAATGACATCAAACAGGTTGTGTTGGAAGAAAGCAAGAAGTCCTTACATAAGGAGAAAAAGCAAAAATGGTCAAAATGGATGACGGAAGAAACTCTGAAAATTGCCCAGAAACTCAGAAAAGCTAAAGCCAGAGAAGAAAGAGACAAATGTCTAAGTCTCTAACTGAGCGATATGCAGAAAATGTCCAAAGTTGCGCTCAAAAATAACACAATACTAAATGTGTCTAAATGTTTCTCAGCTAGTTAAACAATAATCAACCAGATCTTCAGATTTCCAAAGGTCTCAGTCTGTAGCCAGCCGGGCTCTTTAGAATCTCCACAGCTGTAGCTAACAATCACATCAACGACCTTTTATATGGAAACCTATTTTAAAAACATGCCTCACACTGATGAAAGTAATAGTGCTCCTTCCAGCCTTTAAACTTGATACTAAAAAGCGCATATGCCAAATCATCCAAATATATCATATATTCATAATAGTAGCACTTAGCTGGCACTCTGCTGCTGAGCTGCTGTGATCCAAGCTCTCAAAAATACTGCACAGGCTGGAATCCATACGCTAATATATATCAAGAGTGTTGCATAAGCTGAAGTCTGTACGCCAATTTCACTGAGTTCCCGACGCTCTCATTAGGGTCCCACTGCGGCGTTTCACTGTCCGCGGTTCATCAGGGGAACCTCATTGCCTTCAATTCATGTACAAAACGATGCTGCCGGCCTTCCGTGGCTTCATATGGTTTGATTCCTTACTAACTTGATCAGCTGTTGAAAAAGCGCCGCGCAACAGTGTGAGGCATGTTTTTAAAATAGGTTTCCATATAAAAGGTCGTTGATGTGATTGTTAGCTACAGCTGTGGAGATTCTAAAGAGCCCGGCTGGCTACAGACTGAGACCTTTGGAAATCTGAAGATCTGGTTGATTATTGTTTAACTAGCTGAGAAACATTTAGACACATTTAGTATTGTGTTATTTTTGAGCGCAACAGAGAAGAAAGAGAGGCAATCGCAGAACTGAACAGAGATTTGCAACGTGTAACAAGACAAGAAGTACTACGACACCTGCAAGGAAATAGAATCAGAAACTTTTAGAGGAAGAAAAGATCGGCTTTTCTAAAGCTACGAGAGTTAAAGAAAAAATTCCAGCCTTAAATTGGAATGCTACAAGATGCTCAAGGATCCATGTTGAATGATGCTGAGAAGATCAGGAAAAGGTGGAAAGAATATATAGAGTCATCATACCATAAAGATCAAGTGGACCAACAGTCATTTCAACCTATACCTTATGATTGGTGATAAAAGAAGAAGTCGAAGCAGCACTGAAAGCCTCCTCAAAGAACAAAGCATTGAGCATTGATGGCATTCCCAATGAGGTATTACAGCAATCTGATGAAGCTGTTACCATACTTACAAGGCTCTGCCAGGAAATTTTGGAAGACAAATTCATGGTCAACTGACTGGAAAAGAGCAGTGTTTATACCAAGACTAAAGAAAGATGACCCGACTGACTGGAAATTATCGCACAGTCACTCTGATACCACATGCTAGCAAGATTCTACTCAAGATCATTCAGCAGAGACTGCACCATACCTGGAATGAGAACTGTCTGAGGTGCAAGCAGGGTTCAGGAAAGGGCGAGGAATGAGAGACATCATCGCAGATTTGAGATGGATCCTTAAAGACAAAAGAATACCAGAAGGATATCTATATGTGTTTTATCGACTAAAGCAAAGCTTTTGATTGTGTAAACCATGAGAAACTCTGAACAGAATGGCTTAAAATCAGCAAAGGTGCACGAAAAGGCTGCATACTTTCCCCCTACCTCTTTAATTTATATGCAGAACAAATCATCAGAGAAGCAGGACTGTATGAAAACAACAGAGGTGTGAAGAATGGTGGGAATCTCATCAACAACCTTCGTTATACCACGTTACTGGCTGAAAGTGAAGATGATCTGAAACATTTGCGTCTCAAGATCAAGGAACATAGTCTTAAAATGTGTTTGCACCTTAATGTTAAGACATTGATTTTGCCAGTTGTCCAGATCTTTAAGTTCATCATTGATGGAGAAGAAATTGAAATAGTGGACAACTTTAACTTACTTGGATCAACAATCAATAATGAAACAAGCAGTCAAGAAATCAGACGATGCATTGCTCTTGGCAGAACGGTTATGAAGGACCTAGACAAGACTCTCAAGAGCAGAGATGTCTCTCTCCATACACAGATTCGACTTGTTCAAACCATGGTATTTGTAATAATTTTTTTTATTTATTTATTCAAACATTTTTTTATACCGCTTTGTCCTTCAATCAGAGCGGTTTACATTATAACAAGCATAATACATGGAACAGTTGAACAGTAAACAGTATTATCTAGCATTATCTAACATTATAACATTTTACAAAGAACAATTGGATCTTAAGAGGTAAAGTAGCGTGGGAAACTATGTACATGGTCATGAAGATATGACAACTATTTACAATTTTGGTGTTCTATTTCGTGGTTATTAGTTAATAATGTCATATGGATGTGAATGTTGGACAGTGAAAAAGATAGACAGGAAGAAAATTGATGCCTTTGAATTATGGTGCTGGTGATGAATACTGTGTATACCATGGACTGCCCGAAGAACAAACCAGTCAGTACTAAAGGAGATCAAACCTAAGCTTTCCTTAGAAGCTCAGATGACACAACTTCATCTTTCATACTTTGGACACATCATGCGAAGAGAGATCATTGGAGAAAGACATAATGCTTGGCAAGGTAGAACACCATAAAAGAGGAAGGCCAGCAATGAGATGGATAGATACAATAACAATAGCTATGGGTCTGTCAACAATGAACCGCCTGACTGAAGACCGAACAAAATTTAGGTCAACTATCCAGAGAGTCGCCAGGAGTCGACACCAACTCAATGGCACTTAACAGCAACAACTGACCTAAAATCTTTCTCCTGGAAGTAGGTGACTTGTCAGTTCTGTGTGTGTGTGTGCTACTCTGGTATATGTAGTATCCTAAGTACCAAGTACGAAGTACGAGATAGTCAAGAAGCTAACAAAAGCACCCAGCCACTCCGACCAGCTACCAAACATCCCACCTGAACTACTAGCACGCCAATACAAACAGCTCCAACTACCAAGCAAACCACAACTGAATGCAACATCAACGACCTACCATACTACCAAAGTCATGGATTGGAGCACGTTCGAAACAATCACAAAAGAACAAATAGAATCCACTATCTTCTGCCTAAACACCACCACCTCTCCACTAGATCCCTGCCCTGCAGTGGATAAAGAAATCCAAAGAAGACATAAGCACACCCCCTAATCCACATTGTCAACGAATCCCTCAAGCAAGAACACATACCAGACATCCTCAAGACCTCTATCATCCGTCCGACCCTAAAAAAACCCAACCTAGACCCACTCGACCCAGCCTCTTTTAGACCAATAGCAAGTCTCCCATTCACCACCAAAATTATGGAGAAGATAATTCACGACAACTCCAAGACCACCTAGATACCAACAACATACTGGACCTGCAACAACACGGATTCCGCCCATACCATGGAGTTGAGACCCTCATGACGACACTACTGAACACCCTTATCAAAGGCACGCAGACCAAACACTCTAGATATGCCATGCTCTTCCTAGACATATCTGCAGCCTTTGACACCATCTCCCACAGCATTCTCCTACACAGACTCCAGGAAATAGGCATTAAGAACATTGTACTACAATGGTTCCACTCCTACCTGACAAACAGACAACAACTGATCCGCACAAACACAGCAACCTCCTCCCCTTTCAACAACATCAAGGAGTACCACAGGGTTCCACACTATCCGCCATGCTCTTCAATATCTATCTGCAACCACTCTGCTCGATCATATGAGAGCATAACATCAACTATCATATATACGCAGATGACATAATGCTCTATGGACCAATCACAACCACCAACCCAACAAACGACCACCTGTCAGACTGCTTCATTGAGGTTTCCGACTGGCTACAAAGGAACAATCTATCCATCAGCATCAAAAAATTCTGAAGCCCTCATAGTAACTAAGGACCTAAACTTCACCCCACCACCATACCTCATATTAGGAACCACCCAAATAAAGATCCAACCCCACATAAAATATCTGGGAATCACTATAGACCAGGCACTCACATTCACTCCACAGATTAAAAAGACTACCAGAACAATATTCCACAAAGCAAAAATGATACTACGGCTCAGACCACTCATTGATCCACAGGACTTCAGAACTGTCATGCAGGCTATGATGCTCCCCCACCTGGACTACTGCAATATAATCTATCACGGACTTCCTGCTACCCACACCAACCCACTACGGACTGCCCTGAACACCACTGCAAGAATCATCTGGAAAGCAAAAAAACAATCACATCACTCCAGTCCTGCGGGAATTACACATTTTATTTATTTATTTATTTATTTTATTTATTTGACATCTTTATATACCGCACTATTCATAATCAGCTCGGTTTACATAGAACAAGAAAACATCAGATAAGATAAGATACAAATTATCTGTTTTTTTACATAAAACAGGAACAATAACTTGGGTAACCGGGGTAATTATTTACAATAAATACTAATAATAAATACTACCACTCAAAGCAAGGATCAAATACAAATCTGCCCTGCTTATCCACAAAGCCCTCTATCAAACAGAGACTTCCCACCTCCGCTCCCTACTACCCCAGCCCACCCACAACAGACCAACCCGACAGACCGCCAACAATATCCTTACCATCCCCCATGAACGAACAAAATATAATCAACGAACCTGCAACAGAGCTTTCAAACTATATGCACCCTCCCTCTGGAACTCACTACCGAGCCAAATCAGAAACAATGGTGATCTATCCATGTTCCGGAGACAACTAAAAAACATCCTCTTTCATGAATATCTTGGACCAGAAACAGACAACCTTCACTGACAACCCACAGTCCTTCTGTCAAATCCCCAAAATATCCTCTAAGAGACTCATGTCAATTGTCTAAGTCATTACTATCTGTTCGGATCATCAATGTTGGCCCCCTCGGTGATGGCTCCCCCCCCTCTGTATAATGATTGCTGTCCACCCCCCCCCCCTTTTTGTTAAACCGCTTTGACCCGGTGAAAAGCGGTATATAAATGCAGTTAAATAAATAAATACTCCATGTACACGGTTAATGTCCATTTGTGTGTCCTTGTGTGGGTGCCCAGTTGTGTTCCCCCTGTGTATGCATGCATGTGCACCCATGTCATCTCCATTGCTCTCTGCACACACAGTCGCCACTATAGGAAGCTGATAACACCTTTCAGTTTCTCCTTCAGCCAGGTCTGGATCTCTGGTTCGAAGAGGTTGAGGTGGAAATCTCGAGGGCTCTGTCCTGTCCTGGGACGCTCTCGTTTCAGTTCCAGGGGCTCAGTATTACGATCATATATTTTATTCCTGCAGGGGTTGTAAACACCCCAGCTGACTATTCCCATCTAGAAGAGAGCGGAGGAAGATGAGAAGAATTCCAAGGATTGGCCTTCGGTCAGAGCACCCAGAGTGAGTCAGGGCTAAAGCTGATGCATTTTGCTGGCCTCTGTTCTGGTCTTTTTAACCCCTGCGTAATTTACTTTTTGCTGGAGTCGCCCTCTAGTATTTGCAGCCCCTGTACTCTGCGTTTTGCTGGAGTCTCAGTAATTCTCAGCTTATGCACTCTTATTGTGATAAGAGATGATTTTGCTCTGATGTACTACCACGGTGAGATCACATTTCCCATAACATCCACAGGGGTGATTAATCCACACAGTGACCCCATGCTGCTTACATTTGCATATAGCCAAAAAAACCTTCATTCCACTCATAGCAATGTACAGGGCTAAACAAAAAATATTGCTTGTAAGGGAGAAAAGGATCTTACTACCTGTGGGCCAATACGTCCAGGCTAATCAGTCTAGGCTATGGACCAGCACCATAACAGCAGGGTTCCTAAAAATCTTCCTTATTTACAAGCACATATACATCAACTTTTACAAACACTGAGAATATAAGTCACATTTAACCCTAACCTAGAGGTCTCATTCCAGCATTCCTCTAATGTGACATTCCACTTTGTGTCCCTTGATTTTTGCACCACACACATTTATCACTGTATAATAATTGGCTCTGCAAAACAAACATTAATCTCTGCATAGTATACAAATGTATCCCTTTGAAGCATAACACTTAATGTCTGCACAGCAACTGGACCCAACACCATAATGGCCGCCCTAAAGCATTTCGCAATTGCTTCATCAGGGGAAGCAGAGGCAACAGCTGTGCTTTACAGATGTGTTCTGTTTCCTCTAGTGTGTGAAAACGGTTTGGATACTTGATGCAATGCCGCCTGCTCTTCACTCTGCTTTCCCCTGATGAAATGATTGCGAAACGCTTTAGGGCGTCCATTGTGGCGCTGGGTCAAGTTCTTAGTGTTTGTAAAAGTTGATGCAAATGTGCTTGTAAATAAGGGCGATTTTTTAGAGTCCCTGATGTTATGGTGCTGGTGCATAGCCTAGATTGATTAGCCTGGATGCGTTGGCCCACAGGGAGCGAGATCCTTTTCTCCCTTCCAAGCAATAGTTTTTGTTTATCCTGGTATGTTGCTATGAGTGGAATGAAGTTTTTTTGGCTATAGTTGATATTTTACTTCATTCCGTTGGACTGGACATTAATTGGGTGGGACTTGCTTACATTTGTATAGCATGTACTTCTGCAGATGGAGTGGGCGGTGTGCCCTTTAGCAGTGTTAAGGAAAACTGTCCGTTTGTGGTCTTGTATTATGACTTTTACTCCACACTGTCTAGTGCTGTTCTCAACATTGTCTCTGTGTAAAGGATACAGTCTGGAAAGGGAGGGGTGGGGTGGGGGAAGATGGGTTGATGTTCGGTTTTGCATTTTTTAGGTTGTTTCCTGTTAAAGTTAATAAGAATGATTTTTCTGCTAATACACACAGTGAGTGTTTTGTGGCTGTCCCCCAAATGTCTCTCAATCATACCCACCTGGATGTACCGTCTGCTTTTATCAACATAAAGTGCACCTCCAGATTCACCTGGAGAGGAAGGATTAAGAAAAGCGGGTTAGAGTCCAGATTCCTGACTGCATTTGTGTCTGCAGCGTTAGACAGTGGTATAAGATTTAATTAAGGCCCTGCAAGCCACAGTTTCAGAGAGACCCCTCAGGGCAGGGATAAGAATTCTTTTCTTTACTGATTTTATTTATTTCAATGTTGTTGTAAACTGCCTCGCTGCCTCGCCCAAGAATCACTATATTAAAAACTAATAAACCTTCTTGAAGATCTGGGGGCAGCGGCAAGTGGGCCCTCTTCTTTCATGGACTCCTCCCTTCCCCCACCACACAGCATGCCAAGGCAGGGCTGCCTGGGAAAAATTTACACCACTAAGGCATTCTCACAGTCTCAGAGCTTGAAATGCCCACATTGCGATGCCACTGGGCATTGCCACATCCTCAGAATCTCAGAAGCCTGCACTGTAATGTCATCAGTCTGGATTTAGGAACAGGTTACATAAGCCACCGCCTAGGGGGCCACATTTTGAAGACTGAAGAGAGGCCCCTGTTCCCATTTGCTTTAGGGACATGTGCTTCAAAGGGGCGCTGCCATAACCTTCTAATATTGCCACTTCCGCCCTTTCCTGCCCTACCTATGGGTGCCAGAATGTTAAATCTGATCCTGGTCATTGTGAAGCCCCCAGCATCTGAAATGCCTACAGTGTGATCTCATCGCTCTTTATAACAGCTCCGAACTTGGCCTGGTGCCATCGGGCACAGCTACTGCCTCAGATCCTAGCAAGGCTATATTGTAATGCAAATAGGCATTATAAAATGGCCATACCGTTGGTACGTTCCATAGGAGAATGTGAATAAGGATTAACTACCATGACCAATCCGCAAGTTTCTAATGTCAAAGGCTTTGCGCATATATGAACCCTCTCTCCGGGGAGAGGTGGAAGAGAAGTAGGATCCCTAGGGTGGTACCTTTGCAGGCCGCAATGTCACGCCCCTGCATGGCAGTACAGAGGAACTGTGAAGTATATCCAGGGACATTGGTCACGTTCTCAAAGCTAGGCCAGCGTGTGATCTCATTGTTGCAGGGATCTTTCTGTGAAAAGACGAGAGACAGAGTTGAACAGAGGGAGGGATATCCCCAGGAACCCAACTGAGATGGAGGGTGGGAGAAGCAATGAGATGGAGATGGTACCTGTAATTTTCAGACTATATTAACCCTCTCCTATTTGGAAATGCAGAATGGAAAATAAACTTTGTGGCTCGTTCGGTAAAATTCTTTTAGCAGAATTCTTCACTTCAGAAACAGGCTGAGAACTCATATGTCGCTATCCCATAGCGCTTGCTGTCCGCGGACATTTCTAATTGCACCAAACATCGGGCCATGGGGTGGCATGATGCATGGTACTCACACACCTTGTCCTTGGCTTTGATGTTAACATTCAATTTTCTGCCGGAAACAGCATGAAAATGGGCCGGGACATCGCTGACGGAGAGCAGGTACCTTTCTGAGGAGAGATGGAAAAAGGCCATGTTAGGGAGAAACTTTTTCCCATTCTCCTCTCTCCCACTCCATCTACCTCCATCTCCCACCAGCGAGGGAAAACCATCAAAACCAAAGCTGTTCGTCCCTCTCACCAACACCCACCTTGCTGTTCACAGGTCATCTGAGCCGGCTTCTTCAATGCCCGATTCGTGGCTTCTGTACAGGGTAGACAGATGGGCCTGAAACATCAAAATAAAGAGACATTCGCTGAAATGGGGCACCAATACCTCTTTACAGAAGAATAAACAGTTGTGTTAATTGCGATATCACATGTAGGACACACGAAGTGATTCTGCCATCTCTTTTCCTCACTGGTCAGGTCATCGCTGGAGAATTGTGTCCAGTTCTGGGCTGCATCCTTCTCTATATTTCCAGAATCTCTTGACGACTCTCCCAGCTCTCTCTGATTTGAGACTACATCCTAAGGTCCTTTCCAGCTGAATATTACTATGACTCTGAGATCTCCCTGAGCATCATCGTTCTCCAATTCCACTGTTCAACAGCCAAAATGCTTCGGACACGAAAGCAGCTGTTCTAAACTAATTTAAGGCTGCTGAACACAGAAATCATAATGAAAATGGCTGATGAGGTCTAGTTGCTAAGATATATGCTATCAATTAGTCATTAGGGGCCATTAACTGCGTATTATGCAACATTTGCATGAGATTGCATAATCTCTACTTGCAACCAATAGAAATATCTGTCCAAAACCAGATGATGCAATCGGTATTTAAATTTGCATCGCTTGACAGTACAAATCTTAAGGTGTATTAGTCACAGAAAAATGAAAAATTAATTATTTTGCATTATTTTATGCCGATAGGTCAATCACAGCTTATTCGGCGATGCATCGTACTTGTGTTAATAATGCAGATAATTTCTGCTATATTTGTGGTGAAGTGACTTTTACATCACAAAAACGGAATATGACTGTGGCGGTTAAGAAAGCCTACAACTTATATTTAGGCTGCAGAATAGGAGATCAGGATAAGAGTTGGGCGCCACACATATGCTGCAATCTCAGGCAATGGATGAATGGGAAAAGGCAATCAATGCCTTTTGCAGTTCCAATGATCTGGAGAGAGCCCACGGATCACGTCAGCAATTGCTACTTCTGCATGGTTCCTCCAATTCAGAAAGGCATATCCAGAAAGAATAAGTGGACTGTGCAATATCCAAACATTCCATCTGCAATACGCCAAGTGCCTCATGGAGAAGGGTTGCCGATTCCCAAAATGTCAGAATCATTATCATTAGAATCAAGTGAGGAAGAGGAAGAAGTTTGTAGTCATGAACCGTCAACCTCATGTGACTCAGAGTTTCTTCTGGCCACTGCTAATGAGCCACACCTCAAAACGCAAGGTGAATTGAACGACCTTGTCAGGGATTTGGATCTCCTGAAGAATAAAGCTGAGCTTTTGGGTTCCAGACTACAGCAGTGGAATCTTCTGGCTGGTGACTTTCGAATTTCTTTTTTCCGGGACCGTCAGAAAGACTTGGTGTCATTCTTTTTCAAAGAAGGTGATCTTGCTGCATGCAACAACATGAAAGGTTTAATGGCAGCTCTCAATATCAATTACAATGCAGATGATTGGAGGCTCTTCATTGATTCATCCAAAGCAAGTCTTAAAGCTGTATTGCTGCATAATGGCAACTTGCTACCATCAATTCCTATTGGCCATGCAGCTTTTATGAAAGAGTCTTATGACAATATGAAACAACTTTTGAAATGTATAAACTAAGATCAACATCTATGGTCTATCTGTGGTGACTTCAAAGTGGTCGCCCTCTTGCTTGGTCTTCAGGGTGGATACACCAAGTACTGCTGCTTCCTGTGTGAATGGGATAGTCATGCTAGAGATTGTCATTTCGTCAAAAGGGACGGGTCACCCCGTCAGTCACTGGATCCTGGAAGCAAAAATGTTCTGTTTCCAGCACTTGTAGACAGCAATAAGAGTTTGATGCCTTCCTTGCACATCAAGTTGGGACTAATGAAAAACTTTGTCAAGGCGATGGATACAACTAAACCTGCTTTCAGGTATCTTAGTGGTAAATTTCCTAGACTGAGTGATGCCAAAGGAGTTTTTGTTGGCCCTCAGATTCGTGCACTTCTTCAAGATGACTTCTTTTATTGCGTGGAAAGGAAAAGGCTGCATGGAAAGCATTTGAATCAGTGACACAAAATTTTCTTGAAAACAACAAAGCAAATAATTACCAAGAGATTGTTCAAGATCTTCTCAAGGCATACAAAAACCTTGGTTGCAACATGTCCTTAAAGGTTCATTTTCTACACTCTCATCTAGATTTTTTCCCACAAAATTGCGGAGCAGTAAGTGATGAACATGGAGAACAATTTCACCAAGACATTGCAGCCATGGAAAAGAGGTATCAGGGTAAATGGAGTCCATCAATGCTTGCAGACTACTGCTGGACAGTGACAAGGGATATTGCATTGCTTCAGTACAAGAAACAGATCAGGAAGAGTCGGGAAGCCACTGAATGAGAACAAAACTTGCTAGAATGTACTTACAAATGTTCTTAATGAAAGTTAAATTGCAGACATAATTACTCCTCTGTTTCTTCTAAGTATGTTTATGAACTCTATTTTATAAAAACATGCTTGTTATTGTGCAAAGTTTCATTTGTAATAAGATTTTGATTTACATCTAAGGATTTAGGCTCGATTTTCACCATACATAGTGGTAAAATGTACATTCTTCAACATATCTTAGAAACAGGAGCTAATTGACCAATTTCACTATCATATTTGAATTCATCGTATCAAATTCATTAAGAAATAGCACATTTAATTTCTGAAGCAAACCGTTTTTGAAAATTTGTAGATTTGCTGAAGTTCATCTCAGCTTTGTATTTCTCTGACACTACGTCCTTCAACTCCCTCTTATTCTGAGGTCAAGCCAGTCTCTGGTACCTTCCTCCCCTTACCTGGCCACCTTGGAGAATTTGATCGCTGAGATTTCCAACAAGGCAATGTCGTATTCGTAGAATTCCTTAATATTTTCATGCTGTTTCTTATGGGAGTCATAGAGTTCGTGCACATGTGCCTTCTGGATACTGTATACTTGCTCTGCGGGGAGAAAAGCCCCATCAGATCTAAGGAGAGCTCTTCTAACCCCAGCCCATGTTCTCTGGTCCTCTTTGGAAGAAGAGAAGGATGCTAAAGCAAAATATTTCCCCACCGAGCATTTTTCTTTAACATACCAGGAAAAATAACTTTTAAAAGTGTCCATTGTGTGTGGACAGCCTGTTACAGGCAGAAGGTGGAATTGTCATCTGCTGACTGCAGCCGAAGGGATCTTATACTGGTTTTTTATTCCTTACCTGGGTTACTCCCAATCCCAATGGAAAAAAGGCTCCAGTCTATAGTAGAAGGAAAGCAATGAGCAGCTGTTAAAACCCAGTTGCTAGCAATTAAAGACCCCAGGCAAGATTCTGACCCAGACGGTGCCTGCAAAGAAAGAGAGACTTCTCATAGGTGCCGTCCATACATTGGCATAGATTTATAGATGTATGGTGGAAATCACGTCTCAGCACCTTAAGTGATACAATAACAGCACCTATGAGCTTACTGTTAAAATTTGGGAATGGAGGAGGTCACGGGGCTTGATGGAGGCTGCTTGTCGAGAGATGACAAAGAGGATGCCCATGTCAGAAGAGCTGCCGCAGGGACTGGCTCACAGTCCCTATGTGTTCAGAAAGATAGCAGCTAGAAAAGCAGGCCTTTGCAAGTTAGCCAGCATTATTATTTCTGGATTAGGGAATCTGGAGTCTGCAAACCTTCATTAGGATAACCCAACCAAATTCAAGTCAGTTGACTGGGACCTGGGCCTATAGGTGTGACAACTTCCTACTTTCAGCACTAGGCTGTCACAGAACAAGAGATGATGGGGGACCTGGCTCTACAGGTGTCACAGCTCCCTACTGTCAGCACTAGGCTGCCACGCAGTGAGAGATGGTGGCTACAGTGGGATTGGGACCTGGCTCTACAGGTGTCACAGCTCCTTACTGTCAGCACTAGGCTGCCACGCGGTGAGAGATGGTGGCTACAGTGGGATTGGGACCTGACTCTACAGGTGTCACAGCTCCCTACTTTCAGCATTAAGCTGTCACACAATGAGAGATGGTGGCTACAGTGGGATTGGGACCTGACTCTACAGGTGTCACAGCTCCCTACTGTCAGCACTAGGCTGCCACGCGGTGAGAGATGGTGGCTACAGTGGGATTGGGACCTGACTCTACAGGTGTCACAGCTCCCTACTGTCAGCACTAGGCTGCCACGCGGTGAGAGATGGTGGCTACAGTGGGATTGGGACCTGACTCTACAGGTGTCACAGCTCCCTACTTTCAGCATTAAGCTGCCACACAATGAGAGATGGTGGCTACATTGGGATTGGGACCTGGCTCTACAGGTGTCACAGCTCCCTGCTTTCAGCATTAAGCTGTCACACAATGAGAGATGCTGGCTACAGTGGGATTGGGACCTGGCTCTACAGGTGTCACAGCTCCCTACTTTCAGCATTAAGCTGTCACACAATGAGAGATGGTGGCTACAGTGGGATTGGGACCTGGCTCTACAGGTGTTACAGCTCCCTACTTTCAGCATTAAGCTGTCACACAATGAGAGATGGTGGCTACAGTGGGATTGGGACCTGGCTCTACAGGTGTCACAGCTCCCTACTTTCAGCATTAAGCTGTCACACAATGAGAGATGGTGGCTACAGTGGGATTGGGACCTGGCTCTACAGGTGTCACAGCTCTGTGCTCCTCAGCACTATTCTTGGTTAAAAGCTGTAGCAATGAGAGCTTTTTCTATTCTATGGTTCTTATTGGAGGTAATTACAAATAAAAACATCAGCAGAGCAGATTTGGGTCTAACCTTGATACGCAGCATCCAGGGGAATTTCTCCTGTATTGTTGCGGCTGACGACTCATTAGCCAAACCACACATATCCCCAAAATCTGGAAAATCTGTCCAGGAAAGAAATAAATGCAAGGAAGTCTTTGACGCCTTGAATTAACATTGCACATACACTGACTCCAGCTGGAGGACAGGGTAGGTCTTCAATAATACTGAACATAAAATTATTCTGGCAGTGACAGATTTTGGCTAAGCACCGGTAAGGTTGCCTATTATGAGCCGTCGCTCCCTTCCCTGAGATTGCCAACCTTTCCCTCCCACCATCGCTCCCCCTAAGATCTCTGAGGTTCCAGCTCATTGAGGTACCCTCCAACTCAAGTGAGCACATAGACCCGAGTGGGTACAAAGCTATTGGATGCTCTAGGTGCACTTGCAGGTTTGTGTCTCCCCCTTCCCCAAACACAAATAAAATTAAGCGCTGGCACTACTTCTTCCACTATGCCACTGCCACTCACAAAACTATGGCACTCTAAGCAGCCGCCTTTGCTCATAAGCTCTGCAACTCGCAGTTGGAGACGTGCGATGATGGCATGGAAAGATTCTCAGATCTAGGTGGGATTGAAAGCTTGCAGGGCGGTAGGGGTAGGAACTTTGCTGAAGGCCTGAATTTAAGATCTCAAGGAGGAGGGGTCTCCCTATGTCGCCTCACCATTCTCTATTTGTATCGTTCTCGGCCGTTGCATTGTCTGTCTTGACTAGACTGTAAGCTCTAATGAGCAGGGACTGTCTTTTGCATATGTCTGTACAGCGCTTTGTATGCCTTATAGCCCTATATAAATGATCAATAATAGTAGCAGGAAAAAACGCTACGCACACACTGATTCCAGCCTGAGGAACTAAGGAAAACGGGATAGACACATACCCAACATATCTTCAAACGACGCCTTCAGACTTTTGGAGTCTTTCATCACAAAGACGTGGTTCTCGCCGGGCTTCTTTGATGCGATGTCGTTCAGCTCGTTCCTGTCCACATCGAGGTTCCCAACACCAAATGCATAGATATCTGACAGACAGTGCACAAGTTACTCAGTATCACTTTATATTAAGGACAAAACACCTACTCCCCTCCCTGTTTACACCGTATCACATTATATTAGCATAAAACATTACTGCCCTTGCTGTGTTTCATACACAGTTACACAGTATTACTTTATATGCAGGATAAAATGTTCACCGCTCTTGCTGTCCTCTATACATGAGTTACACATCACTTTACATTAAGGACAAAACCCTCTATCCTTGTTGCAATCCCGGTACGCAAGTTAGACTGCATCACTTTATATTAAGGATAAAGCACTTCCTTGCCTCAGTGTCTCCAATAATTGAAATGCTGTCCTAGTAAATTCATCCTTACCCAGGAAGTCCCTTCTCTTCTCATCGATTTCCAGTAGACTATGGATTTTACTGATGGCTTCCTTCGGTCTTCCACCCATGTTGGATTTTCCTGAAATGACGAAATGCACATAACCTGTTGCCTTCAGCCATGTATTCCCATTCCTACTGTTTCTTGCTCTATCCTCCCAGACCCAACTGATCAACAGGCAGCTTGACTCCCTTCCATCCATCCAGCCACACTTAGAGACAAAAGGCTGCATGTACCATCGGTCAGTAACAGGATGCCATGGCGGATGGTAAACCACGTCTGCTCACGGTTCCGAAGTTGGTATGATGCTCTCTCGAATGACATCATATTGTAAACCTCATCCAGAGCTGCCCGAATGTTAGTCCCTGACCGGTCAAGGTGGTCTAGAGGCAGAAAAACAGAATTACTGCAAGAGGAATCAAGCCCATGCGGGGGGGGGGGAAGGGAGGAGGGGGGCAGAGGGGAGAGGGAGGGGAGGAGGAGGGCAGAGGGGGAGGATGGGGCAGAGTGGGGGAGGGGGAGGAGGGGGACAGGGGGGCGGAGAGGAGGGGGAAGGGTGGAAGGGGGAGCGGAGGAGAGGGGAGGGGGAGGGGAGAGGAGGGGGAGGAGGAGGGCAGGGGGAGGGCAGGGATTGGGGGATCCAGGAGGTACTGGTAGAACTGGAGAGTTATGACAGGCTTCAGACCTCTATATAATGTTTTCTTTTTCAGCGTGTCCAGAACTATTGCCCAGTCTGAAGAATCACTGTCGTGCACAGGAAGAATAATTTTGGGTTCTGTGGCATAGGTGATGATTCCAAAATGCACAGTGATGTCAAATCTGGAGAGCTGAAATGGAGAGAGAGAGAGAGAGAGAGAGACACACACACACACACAGACAGAACAAAGATATTATTAGAATTATTTTTTTTACAAAATAAATTGGTCTTCAAAAAGTAGGATCAACCAACATCTCAAGCCATGAGTATCAAGCCTTGTGGAATCTGTGTGTCTCTTTGGAAACCTGCCAGGTACTTGTGACCTCAATTGGCCACTATTGGAAACAGGACATTGGGCTTGATGGACCTTGCTCTGACCCAGTAAGAACATAAGATATGCCATACTGGGTCAGACCAAGGTCCATCAAGCCCAGTATCCTGTTTCCAACAGTGGTCAATCTAGGTCATATGTACCTAGCAGTTTCCCCAAAAGACACAGGTTCCACAATGCTTGTATTGGGTCAAGCAGTGATATCCTGGGTCCCTTTTTAATAATGGTTTATGGACCTTTCCTCTAGGGACTTGTCCAAACCTTTTTTAAACCCAGCTACACTAACAGCTTTTACTACATCCTCTGGTAACAAATTCCAGAGTTTGATTACACGCTGAGTGAAAAAATATTTTCTCTTATTTGTCTTGAATAGTTTACCCTGTAGCTTCATTGCATGTCCCCTAGTCTTCCTATATTATGATAACGTAAACAATTGATCTATGTTTACCCGTTCCACTCCATTCATTAATTTATAGACTTCTATCATATCTCCCCTCAGCCGTTTCTTTTCCAGGTTAAAGAGCCCTAACCTTTTAGCCTTTCTTCATAGGGGTATCCTTCCATCCCCTTTACTATTTTGGTGGCTCTTTTCTGAACCTTTTCTAATAACGCTATATCCTTTTTAAGATACGGCGACCAGAACTGCACACAATAATCAAGGTGCGGTCGCACCATGGAATGATACAGAGGCATTATGATGTCATCCTTTGTTTTATTCTCCATTCCTTTCCTTATGATACCTAGCATTCTATTTGTTCTCTTGGCCGCCACTGCACACTGGGCTTTTCTTATGTTCACAAGGCTGATTAAAGCACAAGTGTAGTCTAGTGCTTCAAAATACTGCTGTGACAGCTGGAAACCCATTGCTTCAATCTCACTTCTACCTTTAAGTCTCATGTGTGAGAGGCTAATGGAAAGAGCACAAAGCTGAGATAGTTCTATACGCAGGCTCCAATCCCAACGCTGATACAAATGCTCACTGCTTGACGGCTTTACTGCCGAGATCATAACGCTGCAATATCTGCAAACTCGCGGCTTCAAACCCCCCGCTAACCAGAAAACAGAGGCAGCGCTAACAGAATCAGAAAACCAAAAGGTGGTAAATGATGTAGTTTTTATACACTTGCAAATTGTTATCATATAATATTATGAGATAATTTGCTTAAGAATGTTTCCTTCAGCATGTACCTCCTTGTGGTGATGTTATATCCTATCCTTAATTCCCCACCACTTGTTTTTCAGCTCTAATCCCATGTCTGACACCAACTCTCTCCATGTAATATCCTGGTGCTGAGAGCTGTGACACCCATAATTTCTGGTTCCAATCTTATTTATTTCACTTTCTTTAGTAATATTTAACTCACACCTTTCCAGTAGTTCAAGGTGAGTTACATTCAGGTACTGAAGGCATTTCCCCAAGAGGCTTACAATCTAAATTCATACCTGAGGCAGTGGAAGGTTAAGGCCACAAGAAGTGCTCGTAGGATTTGAACCCTACTCTTTCTGGTCACAAGCTACTCCTCACTCTCAGCATGTGACACCAACAAGGGACCAGTACTTTAACAAGTCATTGATTGATGACCTAGCTGGCTATTTTACAGTCATAAAGATTTAAACCTGCACAAATTGAGCGGCTTAAATCTAGGCACCTAGTAAATGAGACTTACTGCGATGATAAAGGCTTCAATGCTTTCCTTGAACAATTTAAAGTTGTTATCACCCACACTCTTTGAGGCATCCAGCAAGATGTAGATATGAAGGATTCCATCTTTCTGGATTTTTAACCTTCGGGCAAAAGATTCTAGGAAAAAAGGATAGAGTGGGAGCTTTGGTTTAAATCCTGGGCATAGTAAGAGGAGAACATGTGTCTCGCTTGCACAGATGCCTATGGCTAACCCAACCCAACCATTAGGCAAACTAGGCAGCTCCCCAGGGTGGCAAAGAGTGGGCATTCAAAGCCAAACAATAGATTCTGACCGCCAGAGGGGGCTTAAGACTTGCGGTTTGACTTGAACCATCTCTGGGGCCGGCCCTGAATTCATAGCAGAGATGCACAATATCCTTTACCTCCCTTCGCTTGATCTTCATCTCTGTCCCTCAACTTGACCCAATGATCAGATTGCCTCTCCTTCCTGCCCAGCCCCTGTGTTACCTGTTTTTACTTTGTGACGTTGTGTGAGATCCAAGATGTTGGCAATGGAGGTGTCAAACTGGTCCCTGACCTCTGCAGGAAAGTCGAAAGAGAATGGATCTGGGGGATGGAAACAGGTGCGATTTTTACAGCAATAAGGAATAGAAGAAAGCACTCCACTGTGAGTTGGGTCCCATACCTGTCCCTGACACTTTTACTGGGAACTGGGCTCCCTCCACTCCCATCTCCACACTTCACATATACACGGAGAGCTGGGCCCATATCTCTGACACAGGAAGATGGACTCCCTCTCTTTCCCTGTCCCCTAACTCGGGCAGTTTCACCGCTTCCCACAACTTACATTAGGAGCTAGGTTCCATGCCTGTCCCCGTCCCATACACTTAAATTGAAAGCTGGGCTCCACACCTGGCCCCTAACTTGTCTCACACATTTTCTCTGGGAATAAGCAGATCACTAGCTCTGTTTTCTATAAACTGAAATTGGTTTGTCAACTTAAACCGTACTTATGGGAAAAGGAACAATTGACAGCACCGTCATTGCTAAATGTTCTGGATTATTGCTATGTTATATATGGGATTAAAAGGAAAGTGGCTAAAAATATTACAGATCGCAGGTTTTTATTGGGAGGAAAGGAAACTGATAGTGCTAGAGCCTTACTGAAGACGCTGCATCAACTTCCTGCAAGGGAGAGGCTTTGTTTTAAATTATTACTGTTAACATTTAAGGCCATAAGAAATGGGAACCTCTGTATTTAAAAACAGACTATGGCACTGCATCCCAAAAACACAAGTACGCTCCACCCAAGGCAATTTCTTAGTAACCCCTATGTGAAAGGCAGCATGGAGCTAGACCTGATAGGTACTGAAAGATGGCATGTGTTGTCAGCATATTTACCAGAGGAAACCAATGAAGGGCTAAAAACTTTACTGTTTCCAGCAGGAGAGTAAGACCAAGTGATTTATATATTTGAGATTCATTTTCAGCATCTCGATTTTATTTATTTTATTTTATTTAGCTGTATTTATATACCGCTTTTCGCCGGGTCAAAGCGGTGGTACATAGGGGGGGGGGGGGGGAAATTAATTACAGGGTAGGGCCACCACCGGGGGGCAACATTGATGATTCTGACATAGGATAGACTTTGGACATAGGACAGACAATGGACATAGACATAGGCCTTGAGGTAGAGGTTCATTGTGGGTGAGCTTAGAGGTTGCAGGTTTTTCGGTGGGGGTCGAGTTGAAGTATTCCTGGAAAAGGATGGTTTTCAGCTGTTTTCTGAAAGATAGCAGGTTGGTATTGTTTCTGAGGTAGGTCGGTAGGGAGTTCCATAAAGATGGAGCATAGAGTTCAAAGGCTCGTTTGCAGGTCTGTTGCGAGCATTTGGTTCTTTTGTGAGGGATGGTGAGGGAAACGTTGGAGGCTTGTCTAGTAGATCTGCCGTGGGCTGGGCGAGCCAGTAGGGTGCGAAGCTGGTTGTCTTGTGTTTGATGGATAGCCTTGTGGGTGAGTAGGATGGCTTTGTATTTTGTCCGTGCCTCAAGGGGGAGAATGTGTAGTTCTTTCAGAATTGGGGTGATATGGTCGGTTTTCTTTGCGCTCTGAATGATTCTCGCAGTGGTGTTTAATGCAGTTCGGAGGGGGTTGGTGTGTGTGGCTGGAAGGCCATGGTAGATTATGTTGCAGTAGTCCAGATGTGGGAGTGTCATGGCTTGCATCACTGTTCGGAAGTCGTGATGTTCCAGGAGGGGTCTGAGACGTTGCACTGTTCTTGCCTTGTGAAATATAGTTCCGGAGGTTTTAGTGATCTGTTGCTTTAAGGTGAGGGCTTGGTCAATGATAATGCCCAGGTATCTTATCTGTGGTTGAATTTGGATGCTCGTAGTTCCTATGTTGAGGTGTGTGGGTGGTGTGAAGTCTGGGTCCTTTGTTACTATGAGGGCTTCGGTTTTCTTTATATTGATGGTTAGGTTGTTTGTAACCAGTCAGACACTGCTGTGAAGCATGCTGACAGGTGGGTGTTTGTTGGGTTTGTGGTTGTAATGGGAGCATAGAGCATGATATCGTCAGCGTAGATGTGGAAGCTGACGTTGTGGGTGCGTATAACTGTGCAGAGTGGCTGGAGGTAAATATTGAAGAGCATGGCTGACAGAGTGGATCCTTGGGGTACTCCCTGGTGTTGCTGGAATGGGGGGGAGGTTGAAGCGCTGGTGCAGATTAGCTGTTGTCTGTTAGTTAGGTAGGATTGAAACCACTTCAGCACGGTGTCCTTGATCCCGATAGTCTGTAGTCTGTGTATGAGGATGTTTTGAGAGATGGTGTCAAAGGCTGCAGATATATCAAGGAAGATCATGGTGTATCCGGAGTGTCTTCCTTGAGTTCCTGTGAGGAGGGTGTTCATCAGCGTGGTCATGAGGGTCTCGACTCCATGTAGCGGGCGGAAGCCATGTTGTTGAGGGTCCAGTATGTTGTTAACATCGAGGTGTTCCTGAAGCTGTTGCTGGACGATCTTCTTGATTATTTTGGCTGTGAAAGGTAGACTTGCTATGGGTCTGTAGGATGCTGGGTCGAGAGGATCCAGGTTTTGCTTTTTCAAGGAAGGACGGATGATCGTGGTTTTGAGGGTGTCTGGCATGTGTCCTATGGAGAAGGATTCGTTGACGATACGGGTTAATGGTGTGCTCAATTCATTTTTTGATTTCTTTATCCAGTCAGTGGGGCATGGGTCCAGCGGGGAGGTGGTGGTGTGAAGGCAGGAGATGGTGGTTGAAATTTCTTCTGTTGATGTTTCTTTGAAGGTGATCCAGTCACTGTGCAAGTTGGGGTGGAGGTTCGATGTGTTCTTAATCTCTTATACTCTGGACTTTGATTTGCTTTCGATATATAAACCATT
Source organism: Ichthyophis bannanicus (assembly GCA_033557465.1). NCBI lineage: Eukaryota > Metazoa > Chordata > Amphibia > Gymnophiona > Ichthyophiidae > Ichthyophis > Ichthyophis bannanicus. The sequence continues at coordinate 77,468,750 of CM066051.1, read as the reverse complement.
TTGAATGATGTAAATTACAAAGACTGTTTCTAAAAAGGTTTTAAATGAATCAAATCAAATAAGGCTGCAATCCTGCCCGTACACTGTCATTGTCTGGAAGCTGGGCTCTGTTCCTGTTCCAGGTCCCCACACTTGCACTGGGAGCTGCGCTTGGTGTCCACTTCATCCCTGTCCCACACACCTACACTGGGAGCTGGTCTCGGGGCCTGTCTCCATCCCTGATACTCACACTGACAGCTGGGCTCTGTGCCAGTCCACTCTCCAGACTCTTGGCACACACGCAGCTCTGATCCAATCAGGTCCAGTTCCCCCGTACAACGGTATTTCACTTTGTCATCAATCCGGTAGCGAAGCCCGGTCTTTGTGGCTCCTGCAGGAACCCCAGGGTTCGGGCAATTCCCATCTGGCAAAACACCCCCCCCCCCCGCAAAGATAAAATATTAGTCTGATATTCACTCTGTGGGTATGAAGCTGAGTGTGAAACTCCAACTAGCACAAAATGCAGCAGCCAAGACCATCATGAAAGCCTCACCTTTCCAACATATAACACCTATTTTAGAGTATTTACACTGGCTCCCGATTCAATGCCGGATACATTATAAAACTCTTTTAACTACATACAAAGTCCTAAATAACACAGCACCTCTTACTTTAAACAATCTTATCAATAAAGAACCCAATCATAATCTTCAAAGGAGAGACCAACTAAATAAATTAATAACACCAAAGGAATTTATAAAGGCCAAAAAATCAACAAACAAGAAAGCTTTCTCTCATGCAGCCCCCAGAATTTGGAACAACATTCCATCGGAATTAAGATCCCTACCTCAAATCATGGAGTTCAGGAAAAAACTCAAAACACATTTATTCTCAGCATACTACGGATCCTTGTCGAACTCACCTTTTCAACAAGAAAAAGGATAGTTACACCAGCTGACATAATCTATCTCTGAACAGGAATGAAGTGCTGAAACCCTAAACCGATGTTTTTGATAACATACATACTTTGTATATAGTTCCAATTCTGTTCTTTGTATATAGTTTACAACTGTTAATTGTAAGATTGAACTTCTTGTAGTTTCACATTGTTATTTGTAAAAACAGCATTGCCTTGTTTACTGTTGTTCCATGTAAACCGCAACTGATCAATGGAAGGTGCGGTATATAAAAACTTGCTAATTAAATTAAATTAAATTAAATTAAAAGTATAGGAATGAGTGTGTAGAGGGCTGTGTGAGATTGAGTGTGTGTGCAGACATATAGGCGGTTAGGTGTGAGAATAACTGTGTGAAGATGTGAGTGAGGATGATTGTGAACATAAGGCTGTGACGTCAGTTCTGGGTGGGTATGAGAGTGCTTTGTGCACAAGAGTGTGCGTGGATGAGCGTGAGCAAGTGTGCAATGGAGTGAAGCTGCTCTTACACCCATCGTCGCAGATGGGGGTGGTGCCATTCCACTTCCCATTTATCTGACAGGTCCTCTGGGCGGAGCCATGGAGCCTGTAGCCATCGAAACACTCGAAGCTGAGGGTACTCCCGACGGAGTATGAGTTCAGGCGTGGGAAGTAAACCCCGTTCTCAAAGTCCAACTGACTGGGGCACCTAATTTCTGAAAAAGAAAAAAAGAGAAAGTGACAGAGCAGCCACTATGAGTGATGCCTCTTATGGAATAAGAACGGGCACCTCATGCTTTGAGAGTTTTACACTAAAATAACGGGTGATGGTCTTATGATATAAGAGATACGCATGTGCACAGGTAACTTAAAGGAAAGTCATAGAGCGCTGTGATAAAGGGCTTAGCTGACACGTACCTCTGCAGGAGGGCCTCCTGACCAAGCGTCCAGTCTTACTCCTCAGCTCGGTCCACTTCCCGTTGCTCTGACACATTCTGCTGACAGTTGGATATGGGAAATACCCCTGGGCACAGGCGTAGGTCACGATGCTGCCCACGTTCAGACCATCGGTGTAGGAGGTATTCCCACCCGTGATCCCCATGTCTTCCGGGCATTCTATATTCGCCTCAGAAAGCTGATCTTGGGTGCCTGAAACTAAAGAAAACTGACTTGACTTTTATGTGAGTAGACCCCATTAATCAGGGCCGGCTCCACCATTAGGCAAACTAGGCAGCTGCTGCGGGCAGCAGCTTCTGAGGTACAAAAGAGCTGCAGCAGTCAAAGCAAAATAATAGATCCTGACAGCCCTACTAACTCAGAGCCATCAGTGCATTCTTTTACCCGCAGGGAGAGCGGGCACACACATGTATGCAAGAAAGACCCGGGGTCACATCCTACTGGCACTCCTTGTGGCCTTGGGTAAGCCACTTAACCCTCCATTGCCTCAGGTAGAAATTTAGATTGTGAGCCCATTGCTTACTGTACCTGGAAGTAACTCACCTTGATCTTCTCCTGGAAAGGCAGGAGTTAAATACCAATAATAAGGTAAAGTTTAATATTTAAAAGTATGATGTCCAATAATTTTTACAGGATTGTGGTGGGAGGGGGGTATGATGAAGGTTTGCCTAGGCAATAGTCTTGCAGCAGCCCTGCCACTAACTACACCTTTTTACATCACAGAGAGGGTGACCTGGGGCTGGCAGACCCTGGTGCAAATACAATAATAATCTCCCTGATTCTATTCGAAAGACAAGTCAGAAGACAAGTAATACGGCTTTCTCATTCTTCGCCCCTACGTTATGGAGCAACCTCCCAAATGAAATCAGAGAAATCAAGGACCTTCAATTATTTAGAAAAAATCTAAAAACCCATCTATTTACTCTGTACTGCAATAACCTCCAAATTGATGATAATCCAAACTCAGAGAAAAGCACCGAACATCAGTCACCCACTGACCCTACCTAGACAAGGCATAAAATCTTTCCCTCACATCCACATTGCTCACCTAGATTAATCTTACTCTTGAATGCAATTTGCTTATCACTAATGTAAATAATTGTAACTAATGTAAATAATCCCTTTAATGTTGACATATTATGTTTTGAAACATTAACTAATGCATACCCAGTTTCAAACGTTCCTACTTCTCCTGTTATCTTATTGTATTAGAGTTACATTTAATAGTTGAATGTTCTTTGTTCTAAATCTGTTCTATGTAAAATAATAGTATTCTATTATTAAAGTTTATGTTACCTGTAAACCGCCACTGATCTCTGGAAGTGGCGGTATAGAAAAGATGTATAAATAAATAAATAAATAAAATAAATAATAATTTAGCATTTGTATGTTGCCTTTTTATAGTAAATTCAGATCAAGGTGATTTGCAAGAAGCCCTTACACAAACGTCTAAGAGGCATGTTTACTAACGTTTGCTATCTGGTATTGTGGGGCTTAGCATGGTGCTAAAACATAGCATAGGCCCTACTACCAAATATCTGGCACTACCCAGGTTGCTCATGATGGCGCGGGACAGAGGTGGAATGAAGGGGTTTCCGGTGCATCACAGCTAACACAGGCCTTACGAGTCCATGCTGCGCTTAGCACAGGTGCGCTTAATGCCTTCTCAATGGGTAGTGTTAGGTGCCCTCGCTTACAAGCTAGCTTGAGTGGTGTCTTGGGTGCCAGGGGGGGGGGATGCACATGCCCCTTGAAGTTAGCACTCCCCCCTCCCTCCCCGTGCTCATAATCCAGCTCGCACACGCGATACTGCGGTGGACTTTGGTAAACATTTAGAAACTCTATTCGTACTTTGGACATCCAAAGCACAGAGACTTCTCCAGAGGAATTTTAGAAGACCGGTCTGTGGAAATCCATGGTTGAGATGTGGCCAGGGCGTTCCCAAGAACCTGGACGTCACTGCCTGATCTCAGAAACGTCCAGAGTCGCATCTAAGGTTATACCTGCTCCAGGCATGAACAGGCGTCGGGAAAGAGCTTGTTCTAGCTGTAAAACATCCAGAGGGTGTAGAGAAGATGGCCCTCCACTCCCCCCCCAGTACGCTGCACCATCACGATGATGATAGCAGCAGTGAGATTCAAACCCTGTCTTCTCTAGTCCTAGCCCACTGCTCCGTCTATTAGGTTATTCCTAGATGTCCACAGGCTGAAATACTATTCTGGGGGTGTCTATGTAGACGCCCCCATGTACATATGGGGCATGTCCATGTTTGTGAAATTGTGCCTGAACTTGGACACGCTTGCTTTTTTTGAAAGATGTTCTGGCTTGGATGTCCCAGATTGCACTAAGTAGCACAGCTGGCGTATTCCACAGACATTAAGTGTGTCTTTTGCATAGGGTTGCCAACTGGCTCCAGATGCGCCCGACAGGCTTGCTCCAGTCCTGGGTTTACCCCATTGCATGCAGTTACTTGTAGTTTTCCTTTTCTTATGGAGTGCAATGGAGAAATCAGAACTACATATCCCTGCATGCAATGAGGTAAACCCAGGACTGGATCAAACCTGTCGGGCGCATCTGGAGCCAGTTGGCAACCCTACTTTTGCAGGGTTGTGTTGTCGTAGTGTAAAATCCCAATCTCCTGGGTTTGATGGAGGAGACGTGAGCGCACCTCTAGCTGAAATAAAGTTCAACATGAGAATGTAGGAGGGCATAAGATTTGGAAGAGGAACTAGTGTTGTTACAATACCCTTCATCTGTTTTAGCTTCAGGACAACATATTTCACAATTTTATAAGAAATTAAGAACTAGATGCTTCCCTAATGTGCATTTGGGACAGGGCCGGCCCCAGAGGTGGTTCAAGGTGTTGGCACCCTAGGCAGACCTTAAGCTTTATACCCCCCTCCCCCCTTGGCTGTCAAAATCTATTGTTTAGCTTTGAATGTCCTGTTTTTTTGCTCCTCTACCATGTTGTTGCACAAAGCAACTACCTAGTTTGCCTAATTGTTGGGCTGGTCCTGGTTTGGGAAGAGTATGGAAAAGGGATATCAAAGTTCCAGAGCATACTATCATATGGTCTAAATTTTGAGTTCAGGTAGATCGACCCTGTCTATCTGTGAACTTATCGCAGTCGTGTTTTTTGGCCCACTGAGCTCTCTGGACTCTGTCAAGAAAATACAGGGCCGGCGTGGCACCGCATAGTTTTAGCCTCTTGTGAGCTGAGTGGATTGGCCACTTTTGGAAACAGGATACCGGGCTTGATGGACCTTTTTGGTTTGATCCAGTATGGCGTATCTTAAGAAAAGTCTTTGCTTTGATCACACTGCATGGGGTCAGGCTGTCAAGTTTGTTAGAGGATCCTAACTTGTGTTCGATACTGTATGGCTTGCTCCCTGCAATAGGCTATCAGCGGGCTAGAAAAATGTTCTAAAATAAATGAAAAAAGTTGTCAGACTTGGGGATTTGCATAAGGCAGGAAACTTCTCAATAGCAATGCTGGATGAACAGCAGCAGAAGCCTCTGGTAAAAAGAGGAAAGAGTCGGGTAAGGTATTTAGAAACACATTTGCCAAGCAGATTCGAAGCCTGAGGGAGTGTATGCAATGAATACCCTGAGCAACTGGATTTCAGAAAGCCAAACTATCCAGACAGGTCTGTCTCCGTCCCCCTGGTTCTTGGCTTTTTGGCTAAGGTTGGATGGCGCCTTCTTTGTCTCATACTCTGAACTGCAGGCCATTTTTCTCTAAACCTGGTGTGCGGGCCCTTCTCTCAGCCCACCTGGAGAGAGGATGGGTGTCTCGGAAAGAAACTCCTCTCAATTGCAGGGGGATTCAAACTAAGACCATTGACAAGCTGAGATTATTAGGGGAAGAAATCCCTTCTAGCCAAAGAAGACCAGAAATGTGGCCAGAAAGCCTAGCAGGGGCTTTTGTCCTCCTCCCAGGATAGGTGTGGACCCCATGGTATAGCCCAGTGTTAGAACTTTGGTCCCCTTGAGAGGCCATGCATGCGCCCGGCAAAACGGCCACAGCTTCCTCCCTGGATGGTGCCTGATGCCAGTGGTGGGGTGATGGCAGACCCTTGGTTCCCCACCATCCCAATATTTAAATGGAGAATATTAGCTGTTAATGTGGCCAGTAATTACAGGTCAGTCTGGACCTAAAAAAGAAGATGGCCCAAATTCAAATGACCCCCATGATTTGCAGCAGTTGCTGGTCCCGTTACATTCCCACACATAGGAAAGACTTTGGAAGTGGGAAGTAAAATTGGGAGGCTAATTAACAGCGGAATAAAATGAATATAAGATAATTATTTTTTGAATGGAAATGACATTTGGGATTAACGCCCCAATTAGTTGTACTCTTTCATGTCTTGTGGGAGCTTGTACCTGTGTCATGTAATACAATTTATAATTTATGCTAAGTGCAATAAAGACATCTAATCATGGTCTCAGGAAAGTCCTCTTATTTGCAATTCAAACATTTTTTGAGAAACTAGTCTGTGGATGCTACAAGGTTTAAACATGTCTGAACTTTGTGGCCAGGTGCTCTTTGTAGTGATGAGGCTGCAGTGCACTAGAGTCCCTTCGATAATTTTTAAAGAGAATTTTAAAAGACAAAAGAAACATAATTCAAAGTATTTTCTAAGGGTTGCATTTCTGAGTTTATATCTTACCCTTCGTTTGGGTCTTAGTGTTTTTCTGTGGGGGTGGAATTTACGCCACTGTGTTGATGATCTGGTGCATTCTATATAGTTTGTAATAGTCTCCAGACCTCACACTCATGTAAGTTATTTGGTTGAATGATGCTGTAAAAAAATTGTCATAGTTCCTCTCCAGTTTTCCTCTCTGACCCTCGTTCTTTCTTTCCTCTGCCTCACCCTCTGGAGTATCGCTTACCTGTACTCTGTGCCAGCAGCAGAAGCGGGCACAGCAGGGCACAGGAAAGCAGCCTCATTCTGCCAGCTCTCAAGAGACAGTCCTTGTTGCAGGTAGCTCAGGGAACAGCGGGTACTCGCCCACCAACCAGCCTGCTGCATTCAACACCACTGTGGAGAGTTGATCCCTCCCCGGACCTGGACATCTCTCCTCCCTCTGACCCTGACCGAGCTCCACTCAGGAAGGCTTGTTACAGAAAATCAGCTATCACTCTGCTCTACAAATGCACCCTGCTTGGAAGATGAGTGGTTTTGATTGTGAAACAATTACACTGCTGACTGTGGGCATCCGCAGGCACCCATCCCCTGCTGGCAACAGGATCCTGACATGTAGAAATTCAGGGGCTGGCCACTGACCATAGACCACAGCCACAGTCACAATGCTGCCACACCTACATTGCCCATTCCCAGCCACAGTGACACAATTAACCTGTCATCGGTCATGGTCAGTGATCAGTCACTGTACTGCCACCCTGAGGTCAGCCACTTTCAATTGTGGTCAGTGACCAGAGTCATGGGATTGTCACACCAGGGAATTGGTTGAACGATTCAATTCTGGTCGCCGTATCTTAAAAAATATATAGCAGAATTAGAAAGGGTACAGAGAAGAGCTACCAAAATGGTAAAGGGGACAGAAGGATACCCCTATGAGGAAAGGCTTAAAAGGTTAGGGCTCTTCAACATGGAAAAGAGATGGCTGAGGGGAGATATGATAATCTCCCCTCAGCCATCTCTTTTCCATGTTGAAATCTCCCCTCAGCCAACTCTTTTCCATGTTGAAATCTCCCCTCAGCCATCTCTTTTCCATGTTGAAATCTCCCCTCAGCCATCTCTTTTCCATGTTGAAATCTCCCCTCAGCCATCTCTTTTCCATGTTGAAGAGCCCTAACCTTTTAAGCCTTTCCTCATTTACAAAGCTACAGCCAATCGGACCTTACTTTAAAAATAACCCTCATACATTTACCCGTTTCACTCCATTCATTAATTTATAGACTCTATCATAAAATTAATGAATGGAGTGAAACGGGTAAATGTATGAGGGTTATTTTTAAAGTAAGGTCCGATTGGCTGTAGCTTTGTAAATTTTTTCCCCCTGTAGAAACAAGCATGCGTGCCGGCTCCCGGCATGCCTTGTGCAAAAGCAGATGCCATTTTCAGTCATAGCGTCACTTTGTACGGTTTATACTGAGACGTTAAAATGTTTAAGACAATTGAGAGGCCCTCCGACTGTGAAATATGGTCTGTGATTCGGTTTTTGAAAGCAAGGACCGTGTTATCAGCGGACGTTCATCGCTAGATATGTGAGGTGTACGGCCCCAATGCAATGAGTGACAGCAAAGTGCGTAAATGGGTGAGATTGTTCAAGGACGGGCAGGACAATGTCCATGATGAACCGTGATAGGGTCAACCTTCAGTAATCACAGAAGATTTGGGGCGCACAGTTGACACAAAAATTCATGAAGAACGGCGATTCACAATTTTCACTTTGTCACTGAAATTTCTACAGGTTTCAGGGTCAGTGCTATACAAAATCGTTTCTGAAAAATTGCAGTTCAGAAAACTGTGCTCGCGATGGGTTCCCAGGCTGCTTTCCGAGGAACACAGTTGCCATAATCTTGCGTGTTGAGATTGTCTGTTTGGCTTTCACTTTGACTGGAGATGACGTGTGTCTCCATTCCATCGACTGCCGCTTTGATTCTGGAGTCATGTGAGAAACCCATGTCTCATCCCTTGTGACAATGTGGTCCTAAGGTTCATCTCCTTCCTCATTGTATCGGATCAAAAATGTCAAAGCACTAGCCAGTCTCCTTTTTTGGTGTTCCTCGGAAAGCAGCCTGGGAACCCATCGTGAGCACAGTTTGTCCCACCCATCCTTGAACAATCTCACCCATTTACGCACTTTGCTGTCACTCATCGCATTGGGGCCATACACCTCACATATCTGGTGATGAATGTCCGCTGATGACACGGTCCTTGCTGTCAAAAACCGAATCACAGACTGTATTTCACAGTTGGAGGGCTGCTCAATTGTCTTAAACATTTTAACGTCTCAGTATAAACCGTACTAAGTGACGCTACGACTGCAAATGGCATCTGCTTTTGCACAAGGTATGCCAGGAGCCGACATGCATGCTTGTTTCTACAGGGGGGAAAAAAATGTACCAAGCTACAGCCAATTGGACCTTACTTTAAAAATAACCTTCATAGATCTGTTTATGTCATCAGAATATAGAAAGATTAGAGGACATGCAATGAAGCTACAGGGTAACCTGTTTAAGACTAATAAGAGAAAATATTTTTTTACTCAATGCATAGTCACACTTTGGAATAAATTACCGGAGGATGTAGTAAAAGCTGTTAGTGTAGCCGGGTTTAAAAAAAGGACAAGTTCCTAGAGGAAAGGTCCATAAACCATTATTAAAGAGGACCTGGGAAATCCACTTCTTGACCCAGGACAAGCATTGTGGAACCTGTGTCTTTTGGGGAGACTGCTAGGTACTTATGACCTAGATAGGCCACTGTTGGAAACAGGAAACTGGGCTTGATGGACCTTGGTCTGACCCAGTATGGCATTTCTTATGTTCTTATGTTGAGTAATCTGAATAACTGTGTTACTGAGGATGGGGATTTGAATATGGCTAATTTTTTTTTCTTGCATATCCATGTGGAAGGGAATTTTAGAAGGAACGTCCAAGTGCAATGTGGGGTGTAAACCAGAACATCTGAAAACGAGCAGGAACACCCAAGTGCAGGCTTGATTTCATAACGTGGATGTGCCCTATATGGATGTCTGAGGGGGTATCTACGTAGATATCCCAAGAATAGTATTTCAGCACCCAGACATTTAGGACTAGCCTAATGGGGAGAGTGGCTAGGCTAGGAACACAGAAGCTGCTTTCTTCGCTATGGCCTCCAGATGTTTTTTGATCTGTTCATGCCTAGAGTAGGTCTAAAATTAGACGATGCTGGATGTTTCTGGATCAGGTGGGACGTCTTGGTGCCTGGGTACACCCCCTCCATGGTCCAGACATGGATGTCCACAGACCAGCTTCTAAAATGTCTCTAGAGACTTCTCTGTGCTTTGGATGCCCATTTCGGACATCCAAAGCACAAATAGGGCTTCCGTAATGACCCCCTTGGTGTTTCCCTCTCCCTCTTTCTCCTAAGCATGTCCAGCCCATCACAGGGTTTCAGGATTTCCACTCCTTACCACTACACACAACCTGGCCTGGGCCCTTTGATGGGAGGAAGGGATTAATCACTTCAAGGCCCACAGTGTGATTGTATTTCTCTTTTAATAACTAACTAACGTGGTCCAAACAGAAACCTCTTTACTGAGTATCAATCAACCTATTTACAGTTAATCTATTCAATCACAGATGTACTGTAGCCAAAGACAGAACTCCTCTTCAGAGCTGTTAAATTCACCTTCCTCCTCTGCCTTGCACTTACGAGACGTTCACTCACTGGTAGGGTTGCCAACTTTTTGAAAGGAAAAACCCCGCCACTTGCAGCTACTTGTGCCTCACCCCTGCCTGTCCCCCACAAATAACTGCAGCGAGGGTAGCAGGGCAGGCTTTAGTATCTGCAGGCCATATCGAAGCCATATCCATTCTGTCACAGACCCCCCAATATACATATGCTCACCCATATGGTGTTAAATCCAAATATATATTCTGCATCCACAGACTCCCCCATTCCTAAGTCACTTCCCCTTACAACTAACTGTACAAAACAAAGATCTCCGTTAACAGCAATACAAACCTTCTTGAGTATCAGGCCTTTGGAAATTCATACAATAAAAATCCTTCGGAGTCAAGAGCAAATCTACCACGCCAGTAATAATTTCCAAAACTCACCCAAGGACTATATAAGGAAAAGGCGGCACTGTAAATATTGCAGAGGGCCCTCGAACATCAGTAAGTCTATTAGGAAAGCTGAACAAGCCAGATTACTACATGTTCTTAAATAGAAATTACATGCTAACAGAATACCAGAGTTACCAAGTTACTTGGTTCCAGGAGTGAGATTTTAAGCCAGTTCTGGATGTCTGACCATCTCATTCTGGTGCAGTATGAGATGTAAAATCAGGGACTACAAATACCAGACTGCACTGCAAGGCAAATTTAAAACCAGAACTGGCCAAAAATCTCACTCCTGGAACTGGGTTACTTGGCAACTCTGGAATATCCAGCCTTAGTCACACATGCAGAACACAGATGGACCTTCACCAAATAAAAAATGAATTTCCAAAAAGTGAAAATAGACATATGTACAAAAAAGTGAAATGAACTTCAAAAAGCCAGACCCTGCATGCAACACAATGCAACAGCACAGAAACAGAAAGAGATGCATTCCCCTGTACTGTACAAAACAAAAGATAGCAGATGCCAGGACTGGCGTAACTAGGGCAATTGCTCTGGATCCCCAAGACAGATGACACCCAAACCAGTCTGATGCCTAAGAAGGAACCGCTTGCCAGTAGGGTTTAGGATCCCCTCTAAATTATTGCCTGGGCAGCGTCCCAGACATGTCTAACACCAGTCCTGGCAGATCTACAGTTCAAAAACTGACATATTCCAATTACTAAATAGAAAATAGAATTCTTTTTTCTGCCTTTGATGTTGGGGATTTTATTTTCGTAATTGTTTTTGGTCCCAGTCTCTGGTGTCTATTTTGTCTTCTCTTACCTCTCTTTTCATTTGTCATGGGTGGGTGAAGAAAGCCCCCAGGTAAGTGAAAGCCCCCAGGTAGGTGATACATTAAATACCTTTATGGAAATGGGTAACAGGGGTAACATATGGAAAGCAGTGTGTATTAATGCCCGTAGCATGGGAAATAAGATCCCTGAGGTTGAAGCTTTGGTGGGAGTGGCTGACTTGGATTTAGTGGCAGTTACAGAAACATGGTTCACAGAAAACAATGACTGGGATGTAACTATACCTGGCTATACTTTATTCAGGAAGGACAGGGTAGGAAGAAGAGGAGGAGGAGTGGCACTATATGTAAAAACTACTATTAAAGCTTTGGAATTACAGAGCTTAAAAGGGAGAGAGGAGGCATTGTGGGTTAAACTAGAAAGAGGGAAAGAGAAATCTATTTGCATTGGAGTGATATACAGACCTCCCTCACAAGAGGAAGAGGTGGACAGAGAGTTAATTGAAGACATACGCAGCATTGCTAGGAAAGGGGAAGTGCTACTGATAGGAGATTTCAATATGCCAGATGTTGATTGGCACATTCCTGCTGCAGTATCATCTAGAAGTAAGGAGATCCTGGATTCTCTACAGGGAGAACTATTCAGGCAATTGGTAACAGACCCCACACGTGAAGGGGCCATACTGGACTTGGTGCTTACCAATGGTGAAAGTGTTTCTGATGTTGTAGTGGGAGATCATTTTGCATCCAGTGATCACCAGATGGTGTGGTTCAGTATTAGGACTAGGGCTGTTAGAATCCATTCCAAGGTGAGGATCTTAGACTTTAGGAAGACTAACTTTGCGAAGATGGGCCAATACCTCAGGGAGTCGTTAGTGGGATGGGAACAGCTGGGGGATGTAGAAAAACAGTGGGCAAAACTGAAAGGGGGTATTTTAAGGGCAACCAACCTTTTTGTTAAAATGGTAAATAAAGGCAAAAGGAACAGGAGACCGCTATGGTTTTCGAAGGAAGTAGCTGAAAAAGTGAAGAAAAAGAGTGAGGCCTTCATGAAATACAAGAGATCACAGAGAGCAGAAGACAGGCATCTGTATTTGGAAAAACTTAGAGAAGCTAGCAAAGTAGTCAAGAAGGCAAAGATTCAAAAGGAGGAGGAAATAGCCAATGCAATAAAATGGGGGGATAAGACATTTTTCAGATATATTAGTGAGAAGAGGAAGAGCAAAAGTGGTATTGTCAGACTCAAGGGTGCAGGGGGGGAATATGTAGAAGCTGATAAGGATAAAGCGGAATTGCTTAACAAATATTTTTGTTCTGTGTTCACAGATGAAGAACCAGGAGCAGGACCTCAGAAAACACCCACAAATAAGAACAGAAGCGAGGGACATCTTGAACTATTTTCAGAAGACTGTGTTCGTGAGAAACTAGCTCAACTTAAAGTAGACAAAGCGATGGGACCGGATGGGATACACCCTAGAATACTGAGGGAACTTGGGGACGTTCTAGCAGCTCCACTGACTGACCTTTTCAATGCCTCGTTGGAGTCGGGAGTGGTGCCAAAGGACTGGAGAGAGGCTCATGTGGTGCCTTTACACAAAAGCGGAAGTAAGGATGTGGTTGAAAACTACAGGCCGGTTAGTTTAACTTCGGTGGTGAGTAAATTATTGGAAACGCTGCTGAAAGAGAAAATAGTGAGGTTTCTGGAGTCCAGCGGATTACAGGATCCGAGGCAGCATGGATTCACCAGAGGCAGGTCTTGTCAGACAAATCTGATTGATTTTTTTGACTGGGTGACCAGGGAGTTGGACCAAGGGAGAGCTCTAGATGTGGTGTATTTAGATTTCCGTAAAGCCTTTGACACTGTTCCTCACAGGCGACTTATAAACAAACTGAGCACCCTAGGGATGGACCCTAAAGTTACTGCTTGGGTTAGAAGTTGGTTGGGTGGGAGGCGACAAAGAGTACAGGTAAATGGAGCTCACTCTGAGGAGAAGGATGTTGCCAGTGGTGTGCCCCAGGGATCTGTCCTTGGTCCGATTCTTTTTAACATCTTTGTTAGTGATATAGCGGAAGGGCTGTCGGGTAAGGTTTGCCTCTTTGCGGATGATACCAAAATCTGCAATAGAGTAGACACCCAGGAAGGGGTAGATAACATGAGGAGGGATCTAGCTAAGCTTGAAGAATGGTCTAGAATTTGGCAGCTGGGATTTAATGTTAAAAAATGTAAGGTCATGCATTTGGGCTGCAGCAATCCAAGGGAGCAATACAGTATAGGAGGTGAAGTACTTTTGTCCACTAAAGAAGAGCGGGACCTAGGCGTGGTTGTGTCTGATGATCTTAAAGTAGCTAAACAGGTGGAAAAGGCGACAGCAAAAGCTAGAAGGATGCTTGGGTGCATACGGAGAGGAATGGCTAGCAGAAAAAAGGAGGTGATAATGCCTCTGTATAAGTCTTTGGTGCGACCTCATTTGTAGTATGGTGTGCAATTCTGGAGACCGCACCTTCAAAAGGATGTGAACAGGATGGAGTCGGTGCAGAGGGTTGCTACCAAAATGATTAATGGGCTTCATTATAAAGCATATGAGGACAGACTTAAGGATCTTAATATGTACACCTTAGAGGAAAGGCGGGATAGAGGTGATATGATTGAGATGTTTAAATACCTCCGTGGCATAAATGTTCAGGGAGAGAGCCTCTTTCAATTGAAAGCAAGTTCTGCTACGAGGGGACATGGGATGAGGGTGAAGGGAGATAGATTCAGGAATGATATGCGGAAATATTTCTTTACGGAAAGAGTAGTGGATCCGTGGAATAGTCTCCCAGTGGAGGTGGTAGAGATGAGGACAGTAACTGAATTCAAGAAAGCATGGGACCAACACAGAGGATCTCTAAAGGCAAAAAGTGGACTGTTGTAGTTGTTATGGAAGGACAGACTAGATAGGCCATGTGGTCTTTTTCTGTCGTCATATTTCTATGTTTCTATCTTCTCTCGCCTCCCACCTTTATTTCCTCCCTTAGGTCAGCCTCCAACACTGATTTCTTCTTTTCCATTTTCCTTGATTATTTTTCTGCTTCTCTGTCCAAATTTCACGCCTCCTTTATACCAACCATTTCTCAATTTTACTTTTTTTTTTACTGTATTTAGCTGCAGCTTTCCATCATTTCCCTCGCCCCAAACCTCCCCTTCCCTCTCTCTCTCCTTCTCCAGCCTTTAACTAACTCTCCTCCTCTCTCCCGCCATACTCAGCATCTCTCCTCTGTGCCCCATCCCTATCTTCCCTATGCCCATCAACTCCCCTCTGTTTCCTGTTGCTATCCTTCTCCCCCCTCTATGGCTCTATCTTTTCCCTGACCAAAATCTCTCCTCAGTGTGCCCCTTACCAGCACCCTCATGCCCTGCATCTGCCCCTTCTCTCCTAGTCCCCCATGCCCAGCATCTTCTCTCTATGCCCCACCTGCCCAACATCTGTCCTTTCCTCCCATCTCTTCCATGCCCAACATCTGCCCTCCATACCCCCATGTCCTGCAGCTGCCCTTTCTCCCTATGCCTCCCATCATGCCGGGTATTTGCCCTTTTCCCCTATAGAACATTATCTCTGAGGTCTCTCTCATTAGTTCATTTTTCCCTTATATACATGTGATCTCATTTACTGGTTATCATACAATTTACTATGCATACTTTTATTTCCATTAGTTATTTATTAAGGACGTTTTTTATGTATTGGGTTAATGTTTAATTGTTACTATTGAAAGTTCTCTGTAAATTGAAGTTCTTTGTAAACCGCCTTGATTTTAAGATAAGGCAGGATAGAAAAATTGTCAAATAAAATAAATCAATTGTTCTTTTAATTCACATTATTACATGTTCCATGTAATGTTGTTTGTTCTAATTGTTCCCTGTACACCGCTGTGACTGGTAGATACAGTGGTATAAAAAAGTTGCTAAATATATATATCCACCATCTTCCCTTTCCCCCCATCCTCCCCCCCCCCATGCCTGGTGTCTCTTCTCCATCCGTCCTCTAGCAACCTTCAGCCCACTGACCCCTCAGCCCATGACCGGTATCTGCCCTCTGTGGCCATCATCTGCCCCTTCTTCCCCCCTGGCCAGCATCTGTCCCCCTGCCCCCTGGGTCCAGCATATACCCTCCACCTCTGGCCCCCCTCCCCCGCCAATGCCCAACATAGCCGCTCTCTCATACCCCAAACCACGAGGTCATAATTCCAGAGCACTTGTCTCTGCTGGTCCCGCCCCCTTCTGACCCATACTTCCACATCAGAAAGGGGGCGGGACCAGCAGAGACAAACGCGCTGGAACCGGGACCCTGCACTTTTGCTTGGGATTTTAACATTTTCCTTTTATAAGCTGCAACAACCATCGATGTTGAGAGACCAGCGGCTTAAAAAAAGGGAATTAAAGAAAACTCAAGCAAAGGTGCAGGGTCCCGGTTCCAGCATGTTTGTCTCTGCCAGTCCCACCCCCCTCTGCCACATGCTTCACGTCAGAAGAGGGGGGGGACGACAGGTGAGAGACAAGTGCACTGGAATTGGGATCCTGCACTTTTGTTTCTTTAAGTCACTGTCTGCACTGCTGCTGCTGTTGTCAGCTGGGGATGGGAGATGCCAGGGGGGTGATTGATGCTGCTGTGCCGCAGACCCGGGAAGAGCTGCGGCGGCAGTGATGGCAGCAGGTTCCCTTGTAAAAAACAGCTTTTGCATGGCCGGTTTCAACTCTCTGCCGGCAGCTCGCCTGGCCATATACAGTAAAAGTCGGCCAGTTGGCATCTCTACACGCTGGATATCTGTTTGTTTTCTTTCACTCTCTGGATCTCTGTACCTTGGTTTGGGATACTCCTGGCGGTCATCTTTATTATTTTTATTATTGCCAGACAAGAGAGAAAACCAATAATGTTTTCTTACAGACTTAACGCTTTCCCTGCCTAACACAGGCATAGTCCAATTTATTTCAGAAATGTCAATACTAAAAAACTTTATTAAACAGTCATGAAAACAAACAGTAAGATGAAGAATTGGTGGGGTGGATGGAGGCAGACTGTGCCCAAGCAGGCTTTTCCGGGCACGGGTGCAAAGCTGCCAAGTTACCCAGTTCCAAGAAGGAGACTTTTGCCCGGTCCTGGTTTTCCTGTTTCTGTTTATTGAAATCAGTGCTGCAAGTCCCATCATGCGTCACGATTGAGTTTTCCGAATTCCAGGACTGGCCCAAAATCTCCCTCTTTGGAGTCAGTAACCTAGCAGGTCTGTGGTGTGTCACAGATGGTCTCAGGAATGTGCGTTGGCTCTCTAGGCCTCATTCATTGATTACCAGAGTCCTGGATGTGCACATAGACACAAATACAGGTGCATGTGAGTGCCTTAGGATCTATGTCCCTCTGGAGTAAAAACTTCCCAATAATCAAAATCTGTGTGTGCGTGTGTCTCTTTCAAATGGATGATGTGGGAATGCGTGCGCGTGTATCTGGAGCAGAGTATGGTTTGCATGTGTGTTCCTATGTCCCTGAGCTTGTGTGCATCTTTATACCTTGTTTGTGTGCTAGTCTGTGCCTGTCCTTGTTTATATCTGTGCCTAGCGGTGTTACCCAGTGTACGCGTGCGTCTGTGTCCTGTGTGCGTGCATGTGTGCCCATGTGTACATCTCTGGTGCTCTCTGCACACACAGTCACTGCTGTAGGAAGCTGATAACACCTTTCAGTTTCTCCTTCAGCCAGGCCTGGATCTCCGATTTGAAGAGGTTGAGGTGGAAATCTCGAGGGCTCTGTCCTTTATTGGGACTGTCTCGCCTTAGTTCCGGAGGCTCAGTATTACGAATGTATATTTTATTCTTGCAGGGGTTATAAACCCCCCAGCTGACTATTCCCAGCTGGAAGAGAGCAGAGAATGATGAGAATAATTTCCAAGGCTTCACACTTACAGATTATTATTATTTATTATTTATTTCTTTTTTATACCGCGCTATTTAGAATCAGTGCGGTTTACATATATACTAACAGGTACTTGTTTATATCTGTCCCTAACAAACCCCACTGAGGTCAGCGTTCAGTGCATTTTGCTGGATGGATGCATGGGTAGATTTAATATCCAAAGTGAATTACATTTTGTGGTTGTCCACTAGATGGTCAGAAGGGAGCGGGACCTGTCACTCAAACCCACCTGGATGTATCGTTTACTTTTGTCAACGTAGAGAGCACCTCCAGATTCACCTGGAGAGGAAGGATGAAGAAAAGTGGGTCAGAGTCCAGATTACTGACTGCAGTAGAGTCTGTGTGATGTCATCAGATAGTGGAATAAGTTCACATTAAGGACCTCCAAGCAATAATTTTAGAAAAGGACCCCAGAGCGGGGGGTGGGGGGAAGGTGGGGGTCACCACAGGATTTATGGGACTGAGAACAAGTGCACCCACTTCTTCCTTGAGTCTTCCAGTACAGCAGGGGCAGTTTAGGTGGAATTTTACCACTGTCCTAAGGTCTATCACTGACTCCAAGATTGAAACACATTGTCAAACTCTATGAGAGATACCTGCATTGTGATGTCATTGAGTATTTTGCATTGTGATGTCAATAGGTACTAGAAGAGCTTCCGAGCTTGACAGGCTACATTGTAATGTCATCGGGCATTGTTACACCCTCAGAGCTCAGCATGGCTGTTGTGGTACCATTGGGCATTATAAAAATGCATTGCCATTGGTAAGTGCCATAAGAGATAGGCAACCAAGGATTGACTCACCTGACTAATCCACAGGCAGGTGTTTAGCAGCCTAGTTTCCAATGCCAAAGGCTTTGAGACTACATGAATCTTCTCCCCAGGGAGAGGGGAAGAGAGTTTTATATTTATGTTTATTGATGCTTGATTGACCACCCTTCATGGAAACAGCAGGGCGGTTTACAAAACAGTTAAAAAATGAAAAGAGCAGAGGGAAAGGAACTCCATTGTTTTGTTTAAAAAGAAAAGTTTAAAAACAATCATACCAGGGAAGGAGGGAGAGGGTGGGGGTGAGATCCCCACATAGTACCTTTGCAAGCCGCAACGTCACGCCCCTGCATGGAAGTGCACAGGAACTGTGAAGTGTATCCAGGGACATCGGTCACGTTCACGAAATCGGACCAGCGTGTGATCTCATTATTACAGGTATCTTTCTGTGAAGACAAGAGGGTAGCAGAAAGAGATGAACAGAGGGAGGGAGATCCAAGGAAACCGAGTGACGGGGAGGCAGGGAGAGAGAAGCAGTACTAGAAGCAGACAAAGCACCTGAAAGATACCGAGAGCGTAGAGCTTCTCACCCATTGACCTTGTTCACTGCACAAAACACGCATCATGATGCTCACTCACCTGGTCCTTGACCTGGATGTTAACATTCATTTTCTTGCCGGAAACAGCGTGAAAATGTGCCGGGACAGCACTGATGGACAGCAGATAGCTCTCTGAGGAGAGAAGGAGAAAGGCCACGTTAGTGGAAATGCCTTCTTTCTCCATAGAGTCAACCATACAGGGGAGTGACGCCAGCCCTGACAGCACCACTTCGGACTTGCTCTCCCGGAGCCCAGAAGAGTCTAGAAAAGCTTTCTTGGCAAGTGCAAGTTCTCCCTTTGTGACTGCTGCTCTCACCCCCCCCCCCAATCTTCTTCATCCATGGTGCCATGGGGACCTCGCTCTCCCTCATTCTTTTCATTCTCTCTCTTTCTAGTACTTTTCTTCCGTTTTGATTACGTTTCTTTCCCTCAGCTACTGCCTCTCTCTCCAGCTACTTTTCCAGCAGTCAAAAAAATTGTTTTAATTACCATCTCAACCGCATTGTATCTAGTCCTGACTGGCTGCGGTAGCCTTCATTCAGTTGCGGTAACCCTCGTATGAGCTATGTCTCCAGACTTGGGCCAGATACTCTGCGCTTCGCTGAAAAGCTGCTCTCCTGCAAATTCCTGCTTAAGTCGCGCTAACCGAGGCACACCTTCTTCAGTTGTGAGATGTACACGGGCTGTAGTCCCAGACCTGGGCTGATGCTCTGTGCCACGTTCTGAACAACTTTCACAGGATGGGCAACTGTGCGGACTGATGCTCTGTGCCACATTCTGAACAACTTTCACAGGATGGGCAACGGTGTGGACTGATGCTCTATGCCACGTTCTGAACAACTTTCACAGGATGGGCACCCGCGCGGGCTGATGCTCTGTGCCACGTTCTAAACAATTTTCACAGGATGGGCACCTGTGCGGGCTGATGCTCTGTGCCACGTTCTGAACAACTTTCACAGGATGGGCACCTGTGCGGGCTGATGCTCTGTGCCACATTCCAAACAACTTTCACAGGATGGGCAACGGTGCGGACTGATGCTCTGTGCCACGTTCTAAACAACTTTCACAGGATGGGCACCTGTGCGGGCTGATGCTCTATGCCACGTTCTGAACAACTTTCACAGGATGGGCAGCCATGTGGACTGATGCTCTGAGTCATGGTGCTCCTGGCATACCAAGGCTGTCTCACAGCCTACCTCCATGAGTGCACAAGCCCCAGACTTGAGTCCACCACTGCTGGGCGCACTTCAGAGACGATCTCATACTGATTGCAAGGGGTTTCTCTAAGCATTGATTCTCTCTCTGCTCAACTGAAATGGCTTCCCTATCGGCAGCGACACCCTGCCACGAGCCAGCCACAGACCCACAGCCTCTGCCCTTCACATGCTTCAACCAGTTCTGGTGGTGTAATATGTCCTTAACTGCTCTGGAAAACGACAGCGTAATGCTTAGCTAGCTGCAGCCCAGAGAACGGCAGAGTAAGGCTGAGCTAACTGCCACCCCCTCTCCAGTGGGTTTCTCCTTGTGACTGTGGGGGTTGGACAATCCAGTACAGCATAATCAGGTACTGGTTACCCCTGGAGGTTTTTTTCTTCGAGTTGTGTGTGAGGAGGAGGGGTAGGAAGGGGAGCAACATGCCTGGGACCACTGAAAAGAAATATTTTATATACTGTATATATGTGCAAAGAAGAAGGACCTGAGGAGATAGATTATCTGCAGACCCAGGGTCCCCCCTCCCCTCCGCCACCAGCTTCATCAGGAGTCAGGTATATTGTCAGCACACCGAAGCGAACAACTCCTGGCTAGCTGAGAACATCGATAGGGCAGATTCCTCTGACCTCTCCAGAAGATCTTGGCATCGGTCTTCTGTAGCCAATTCCATGGACTTGTTGGCCAACTTAAGGCCAAGGATATTTATTGTGCTCTAAATGCATAGAGTGGATTATAATTTTTCCTTAGGTTTATGTTTACACTTTGCTTTTCTATTAGAACACTCTAAACGTTACTTAAGCAATTGGCTACTTGTGTACATTTTGAATTTTATAAATAAATAAAAATAAATAAGTAATACCGATTTGTGTCCAGCATGCACACCTCCTCGCACTGCACACCCCGACATACATAGCGCAAGTCACTCACTTCACATATTTTGCTCTTTCTTCAGGAACGACAAATGTTCCCTTCTCCCTAAATAACTAACAAATGTTCCATCTTTCCTTCCACATAGCAGGGCCCCTCCACCTGCTAACACAACCCACATATCTTCTTTCATGCCCTCCAGCTCTTTTAAAAGTTGCATTCGCCCACCCTCGCCATCCTCAGTCCATGTCCCCACATGGCCTAATGACAGGCTCCATCTGGTTGCAACTTATGACTCTCAACCCTAAAATTAAAAAAAAGAAAAGAAAAGACCACAATGGCAAAGACGCCCCCACATGCTGGCTAAACACCTCCTGCCTGAACCAATCTGCTTCTAAATGGCGTTTGGCCCGGCTGAGCCAAACTGTCTTATGCTGGCACCAACTTCCATGGAATGAGTACCACAAAAGAAAAAGAAAAAAGAGCGAGCGGGAAAACAGAATCTTCCTATCCTGCTCTGGGCAGCCATCCCAGCTTCGTACACGGCTACTGCTTTACCGTGATACCTCCATAATGTTTCATCTATGTGCTTCTCCTCTGTTGCCCCCATTTCTCTAAAATGCTTGCTGTCAGCTTGCCTCCATGCTCTCGAACATGCCACCACCAGATGGAAAGACTTGGGTTTCCAGCATCACATTGGCACACACAAGAGCCTCAGTGAGCCTACGGGTACTAACTTCAACCTACCCCAGCCTGACTGCCCGGGTGCAAGGGAGTCCATCAGCAATCCAAATATCATGTCCCTTGCACCCTTAGCTTGGGTCTCCCCCATCTGTGTGGCTGATTATATCCCACTTGTCCATGGAGAAAGAGAGGTTGCTTAGCTGTAGTGGTGGTTCTCCGTGGACAGCAGAATAAATCAGCTACACAATCCCTCTCGCCTCCTTTCCGTTTTGAAGCTATTGATCTTACCTAGGTTTCACCCAAGCTCTGAGGAGGACTGAGGGGGAAGAGCAGTAGGCACAGAGGAGGGGCCACTTGCACATGTCCATAGTTTTTCTAGACTTTTCTGGGCTCAGGGAGAGCATGTCCAAACTGGTGCCGTCAGGGATGGCACCACCCATCTGCGAAGCTGATTTATCCTGCTGTCCATTCAGAACCATCGTTATAGGTAAGCAACCTCTCTTTCTCCGATTCCCCCTCTGTCCCACTTCCTCCCCCTCCCCCGTCCCCTCACCACGGAGGAAAAGCCATTGACACTGAGAGTGTTCTTGCCTCCTCCAACACCTACCTTGCTGTTCACAAGTCATCTGAGCTGGCTTCTTCAATGCCCGATTCGTGGCTTCTGTGCAGGGTAAACAGATGGGCCTGAAACATCAAAATAAAGAGATGTCAGCTAAACTGGAGCTCCTGCACCACTCGGAGAGGAATGGAGATGGGCGATGTGGTTCCTGCCCACAAGAGCAGAAGAAAGAACGAGGCTGAGAGTTACAGAGCGGCTCTCTGATCTCTGTGGTGAGTAAATTAAGGGAAATTCTCCTAAAGTAGAGGATCGTGTGATTTCTGGAATCTACAGGATCCAAGACAGCATGGCTTTACTGCAAGTAATTCTAGTCAGACGAATGGGATCGATTTTTTTAAATTGTTAATCAGAGAATTGGGGGAGCGCGCTAGCTACGGCATACTTGGATTTCAGCAAGGCCTTTGACACCTTTCTGCATCAGCGACTTATAAATGAACTGAGTGTCCTTGGGCTGCACCCTAAAGTGACTGACTGGATAGGAAACTGGTTGAGTTGGAGGTGCTAGAAGCTAGTAGTACATGGAGTTCACTCTGAAGATAGGGACATTACTAATGGTGTGCCATGGGGATATTGTTCTTTTGAACAGTTTTGTACACAAGACTCTGAAGATGTGTTGGACAAGGTTTACCTCTTTGTGAATGATACCAAAATATGTAATAGGGTAGACGTCCTGGAGTGTGTCGCTAACACAATGTCACAAACATTTGTTTCACTTAATTGTTTAATGTTTCTTGTGTAATTCTAAGGTGCTGATTATTTATTTATTTAGTAAACACTTGTATACCGCTGCTTCTTACGATCAGCAGCGGTTTACTTTACAGAATCATAATGTATTGTACGGTACATTGAGATTTCAGTTTTACATTTTGATTAGTCAATGATTACGTAACACGGGACAAGCATTTGGATACGATACATATTTGATTAAAGCACACAGATCAAGGTATACATTTGATTTCAGTAGATTGGGGGAGGGCCCCATATATACAATTTGTACAGAATTAGTTGCCAAGGTGTACAGACTATACATGGTTATATACAATTTGTACGGAATTAGTTGCCAAGGTGTACAAGTTATACATGACTATATACTATTAAATTATATGCTGCCGAGTGCGGCAGAGGAGATCTGGTTGAGGTAGGGTATCGCAGTTAGATCAAGTTGTAGTGGGTTTGAAACAGATAGGTTTTCAGTTTTCGTCTAAATTCGTTCAGGTTGTTTGTGAGCCTTAATTCATGCGGTAGTTGGTTCCATTGGATTGGCGCTGAGTATGTGAACGCCCTATTGCTTGTTTCGGCCTTGACAGATCTTATGCTGGTCGGGATACATAGGGTGTTGAGATTCATAGTTCTCCTGCTCCTGTTGCTAGGTTGAATAGTGATTAGGTTATTGAGGTAGGATGGTGCGATGCCATTGATGAGTTTAAATGTTGTGATGAGTAGTTTGTAGACAGGGCCGGCCCGTCCATTGAGCAAGAATGTTTTTTGCACAGGGCCCCGCGTTTCAGGGGGCCCCGCGCAAAGAACATTCTGCTTTTTTTTTTTAAAATTACGTTTAAAAAAAAAACCTGTCTCTGGCTGCTGCCGCTGCCGCGTCCGTCGCAGCAGCGGCAGAATGGAGTGTCCCGCGGGGCCCCTTCTCCTCGTTGAGCCCTCTGCAAGGGCTTTCAGATTCGCGAAGGGAGAGTGCTCCCTCGCGTCTCTGTAAAGCCCGCAGGGGCTAATGGGAAATTTCCCATCAGCCCCTCGCGTCTAAAGGGGCAGATGGGAAATTTCCCATTAGCCCCTGCGGGCTTTACAGAGACGCGAGGGAGCACTCTCCCTTCGCGAATCTGAAAGCCCTTGCAGAGGGCTCAATGAGGAGAGGGGGCCCCGCGGGACACTCCATTCTGCCGCTGCTGCGACGGACGCGGCAGCAGCTAGAGACAGGTTTTTTTTTTTTTTAAATTTGCCAGAAGGGAAGGGAAGGGAAGGGGGGGGGGAGGTTAGGACTGGAAATGTGCTGGGGGGGGGGGGTTATGACTGGAAATGGGCGGGGGGGGGTTAGGACTGCTAATGGGCTGGGGCTGATGGAGGCTGACTGGAAATGTGCTGGGGGGGTTAGGACTGGAAATGTGCTGGGGGGGGGGTTAGGACTGGAAATGTGCTGGGGGGTTAGGACTGGAAATGGGCGAGGGGGGGGGTTAGGACTGCTACTGGGCTGGGGCTGATGGAGGCTGACTGGAACTGTGCGGGGGGGGTTAGGACTGGAAATGTGCTAGGGGGGGGTTAGGACTGGAAATGTGCTGGGGGGGGGTTAGGACTGGAAATGGGCTAGGGGCTAGGACTGCAAATGGGCTGGGGCTGATGGAGGCTGACTGGAAATGTGCTGGGGGGGGGTTAGGACTGGAAATGTGCTGGGGGGGGGGTTAGGACTGGAAATGGGCTAGGGGGGTTAGGACTGCTAATGGTCTGGGGCTGATGGAGGCTGACTGGAAATGTGCTGGGGGGGGGTTAGGACTGGAAATGTGCTGGGGGGGGGTTAGGACTGGAAATGTGCTGGGGGGGGTTAGGACTGGAAATGGGCTAGGGGGGGGGGTTAGGACTGATAATGGGCTGGGGCTGATGGAGGCTGACTGGAAATGGGGTGGGGGGGGGTTGGACTGGAAATGGGCTAGGGGGGGTTAAGACTGGTAATGGGCTGGGGGTTGATGGAGGCTGACTGGAAATGGGGTGATGGGGGGTTAGGACTGGAAATGGGCTGGGGGGGTGGTTAAGACTGGTAATGGGCTGTGGGCTGATGGGGGCTGTCTGGAAATAGGGTGATGGGGGGTTAGGATTGCTAATGGGCTATGGGGAGGTTAGGACTGCTAATGGGCTATGGGGGCGCTAGGACAGGAAATGGGCTGATGGGGAGGGGTTAGGACTTGAGGTGGGCTGATGTGGTTAGGACTGGTAATGGGCTGTGGGCTGATGGGGGGGGGTTAGGACTGGAAATGGGCTGATGGGGTTAAGACTGGAAGTGGGCTGATGGGGGGGTTAGGACTGGTAATGGGTTATAGGGGGGGCTTAAACTGAAAATGGGTTGATGGGTGTCTAGGACTGGTAATGGGTTGGGGGATTGCTATGACTGGAAATGGACTGAGTGGACGGGGAGGCTTGAACTGCAAATAGCTGATGGGGAGGGAGCTTGGAATGGAAATGGGCTGTGAGGGAAGGGAGCTAGGACTGAAAATGGGCTGATGGAGCAGCTAGGATAGGACTGGAAATGGGCTGTTGGGGGGGAGCTAAGATTGGAAATGGGCTGTGGTGGCGACTTGCATTGAAATGGACCCATGGAGGGGCTAGAACTGGAAGTACGCTCCGGGGGGGGCTTGGACTGGAATTGGGCTGAGTGGAGGGGAGCTAGGATTTGACATGGGCTGATGGTGGGGCTAGGAAATGACTAGAAATGGGCTGATGGGGGGCTAGGATTGGAAATGAGCTGATGAAGGGACTCAGACTGAAAATGTAGGGGGGAGCTAGGACTGGAAATGGGTTGATGGGGGGCTAGGACTGGAAATGGGCTGATGCAGGGACTAGAAGGGAATGGATGCTGGGTGAGACTGGAACTAGAAGGGAGCTGATGTTGGGGGAGGATTAGAATGGGATGGGGCTGGGAGAGTAAAATGGAGAGGGGAAAAATATTTTGTGTGGGAGGGATGAAAAATCTACAATTGGCCGGGTATTGGGAGAGTAAGTGGGGATTGAGGATGGAGGGGTAAAATTTGTGTGGATGAAATAAGAATGAGGAAAGAGCAAAAGGAGAAAGATTAGTATGTTAAAGCAGATGTAGAGAGAGAGGATGGAAAGAAAACTAGAAGAGAGAAGAAAGGACAAATGGACAGCAGACGATGGAGAGTTAGCAGAAAACATGAAGAAACCAGAAGAAAGTGGCTGGAGCAATTGCAACTGAAAAAAAATGCACAAAAGGTAGAAAGATATCTCTTTATTTTGAATTTATTAACTGGAATATGAAAGCTCTGGGAAATGTGCATCATTAACGTCTGCGCTTTGTTTGGTACAAGAGGAAATTGATTTATAGTTTTATTTCTACAGTGTTGTTGTACATTCCAAGTTTGGCTTTTGGGGTTCCCAGTTTAATTATTGCCTTCCTGTTTCTAAATTGCGATTCCTTGTTTGGTGATGGTCTATGTTCTGCATGTGTAACTGAGCTGAGGTATTCTGTTTATGTAATTCCTATTTGACATTGCCACTTGTTCTCTTTCCCCAGTATTCTCTGAAATGTACTGGTTTAATATTTGCAGTGTTTCCTTTTGATAGGTAGGGTCTGGTGCTTTGTGAGTCCTGGTAATGCTGTCAGGATACAGCGGGTTTGCTATGGGTTCTAAATGGGCAGCGTTTGTAGTAGTTCCTAATGTGCCTGGCGGTTGGCACTGGATTATAGTAATGTAGAAATCTTTTAGTCTTTCTTTATCCATACACTCATTAAGAGACATGTTTACTAAAAGTTAGTGAATGGTAACATTATGCAAATATTTATGCAAATAAGACCACTTATGCAAATGAGGCCCCGCACCGAGTCTCCGCACATGGCCCCGCACCCCCCTTGGGCTGCCCCTGTTTGTAGATGATGCGGGCGGCCACTGGGAGCCAGTGCAGATCCATTAGAACTGGGGTTATGTGGTCGGTGACTTTCTTTTCCATGATGACTCTTGCAGCCACGTTCTGAGCCATTTGCAGGATGCTTAGTGTGCTCTTTGGTTTAATGGTAATATTTATTTTCATGTAGCATCAACATTTTGGTGTATATTTAGGTCAAGTAAATTTTGGAACTTTTATCAGTAATTTTGAAATCCTGGGTCTAGTAAAGGTATGTTTTTCTACTAATTTTACATGGCTTTTTATTAGATATTTTGTAAGGATGGGAACATTCTAGAAGTTTCTGGAACATTCTCTAACATTTTAGTGCATTTTAGTTTGGGATGCAGAATGTCACTCGAGCTGCATTACTTGAATTCGCATCTTGACTTCTTTTGATCAAATCTTGGTGCTGTTAGTGATGACTATGGAGAACGGTTTCATCAGGACATACAGTTGATGGAGAAAAGATATCAGAGAAGGTGGGATGAAGCGTTGATGGGTGACTACGTCTGGAACCTGGTTTGTGAGGATAGCATTACTCAGAAAAGATGAAAACGATGCAACGTACACTTCTGAAGTTTTGGATGACTCACTGTTTATGTAACTGTTTATGTTAAACTGTTGTTGCTTGTTTGGTATTATGTATGTACCAGGTAATTTTTACGCATGTGTAATAACAGTATCTAGCTTGTATATGTTGCCAATATATATATATTTTTAGTTTTTTTGAGCATTGCAGATGATATACCAAAGCCAATGTGATTTTCTTATTCAGTATGTCAAACTTCATAAAGAAACATTAAAACCAAAAGTGAAACTAAACATTTATAAAAGTTTGTAGCACAGTGTAATATGAAGAGGGATCTAACGAAGTTTGAAGAATAATCTAGAATAAGGCAGCTGAGATTCAATGCTAAAAAATGGAAGGCCTTGCATTTGGTCCTCAAAAAGCCATGAGAGCAATACAGTATATGAAAGAAGAGCAGGACCTATGGATGATCATATCTGATGATCTTAATCAGGGCCGTACCGACGGTGAAAAGCGCCCTGTGCGAGTTGCACATCGGGCGCGTTCCCCCCCCTCCCGCATCTCCATGGGGGGCGGGAGAGAAGAGGTGCGCACCCAATGTGCAACTCGCCAGCACACTAAACAGGTCTGGACCCTCCCGGAGAGACCAGACCTGCTTAGTGTGCTGGTGAGAAGATTTAAGGGTCGCATTTTGGCTCTCTGCTTCTGCCTGCCGCCGCTAAAGTGGCAGCGACAGGCAAAGGCAGAGAGCCGAAATGCGCCCCTTAAGTCTTTGCGCCCTGTGCGGCCGCACTGCTCGCACAGGGCTCGGTATGGTCCTGTTCTTAATGTGTTCAAATGGGTAGAAAAGGCAACGGTGAAAGCCAGAAGGATGCTTGGGTGTATAGGGAGAGGAATGGCCAGCAGGAAGGTGGTGGTGATAGAACTGCAATTCTGGAGGCCGCACCTTCAAATGGATACAAACAGGATGGAACGGTCCAGAGGGTGACCACTAAAACGGTCCGTGATCTTTGTTGTACTGCATGGGGATACTTGGGGGTAAAGGTGGGAGAAGGCAGATGTGATAAAGATATTTAAACATCTCCAAGGTGTAAATGCCCAGGATTGAAAGGAAGCTTTGGAATGAGGGATGATGAGATGAAAGTGAAAGAAAAGAGACTCAGGAGTAATCCCAGCACATGTCGGGTACATGGAACAGCCCCCCAGTGGAGGTGATGGAGTCAAGAGCTATTTCTGAATTCAAGAAAGCCTAGGACAAGCACAGAAGATCTCTGAGCGCAAGGGAGGGATTGTAGAGCTTAGTAGTTGGTATGGTTGGGCAGACTGGATGATCTTTATCTGCTGTCATTTTCTCTGCTTCTATCTTCACCACTGTATCACATATAAGATACATGGGATGATTTGTTTATCTCTGCCCCATACTGTTGAAAAAATCTTTGGAAAACTGTGTCTTGTTCCAGGCCACATCCTTCTCTGATTCTCCATGACCTCCTGAGGACCCTCCCAGTCCTATCTTTATCTGATTCTGGATGGCCTGAGATCTTCTCAGCCCTGTATTTCTGAAGCCCCATCTTTCTCTGATTCTAGATAACTTCCTGAGGTTCCTCCAAGTCCTGATTTTGAAGCTACGCCTTTGGACTCCTAATTTTCTAGTTGCTTTTATTACAAGCTTTTCTTTGGATCTTTCTTTTCTGACCTGTTCACCTTGGAGAACTTCAACTCTGCGATTTCCAACAAAGCAATGTCGTATTCATAGAATTCCTTAATATTCTCGCGCTGCTTTTTACGGGTGTCATAGAATTCATGCACGTGGACCTTCTGGATGCGGTAAGTTTGCTCTGTGGAGAGAAAAAGCCTCTGTCAGACTGAGATATTTTCTTTTCACGGCACAGATTCCATGGTGCTCCTCTCTGGAGGAAGGTGACAATATCAAAGCAAAATATTTCCCCTCCGCGCTGTTCTTTTATATAAAACACCAGGGAAATTACCGTTTATAACTGCCCACTCTGTCAGTTACAGCAGAGGACGCTCTGGTCATCCACCGTCTCTGCTTCACTGACCTGGATCTCATACTGGTATCTATTCCTTACCTGGCTCACTCTTGATCCCAATGGAAAACAGGTATGGGTCAATGGTAGGAGGAAAGCAATGAGCAGCTGTTAAGACCCACCCACTAGCAATTAAAGACCCCAGACAGGATTCTGACCCACGTGGTGCCTGAAAAAAAAACATAAATATTTCTCATGAATATTGCCCATATGTTAATGAAGACTGCAGACTTACAGTGTGAATCAGATCTCATCTGCTTAAGCGGTACACTAAGAGCATCTGTTCTACAGTGGGAACACAAGGACTGTGAACAAAAAGGGACCCAGACAGGATGATCCTGTCCCCTGCCCCTCATCCCCCAACGGTCTCTCTCTCTCTTCTCCTCCCCATCTAACTTTGATGCTGCAACCTCTATTACTCCATCTCCTGCTTCTATTGTCGGGAGCAGACATCCAAATAAAGGGCTCCTAGAGCGGGAGGCTCTCATTGGACCAGGACTGTGTTTGAAACACTCCTTTGAAATATCCACCTGCTATCACCGAATGGAGTACAGCTGCTCCTTCCTTTGCGATGGGACTTAAATTGCTCTGTGCATTGCAGTATGCGGCCGTGGGCGCATGCCTGAAGGGGCGTGACCTAAGGGGCACGACCTGCCGCTTAGAAGCCCCTTCGGAGCACTTGGGAGCTTCTGTGGTGGTTTTGCAGCTCTACTAGGGACTTAGGCAAGTATAAAGCGAGAAGCAAGAGCCCTGTGATGTCGAAGGGGGTTGTTGGCCCTATGGACCTTCATGTAGTGAACCCTGCCTCACCCGGGTCAACTGGTGTCCCTACTGTGGAGGACTCTTCATCTTCAGAGGTCTCTCTAAGTTTGGGGGTACATACCCCTCCCCTTCAACCAGGTACTGAAAAAGCTGTTTTTCCTCTGGGAGGACCA
This sequence comes from Ichthyophis bannanicus, assembly GCA_033557465.1. Classification (NCBI taxonomy): domain Eukaryota; kingdom Metazoa; phylum Chordata; class Amphibia; order Gymnophiona; family Ichthyophiidae; genus Ichthyophis; species Ichthyophis bannanicus. The sequence goes on along the minus strand of CM066051.1, from coordinate 77,438,489 downwards.
GTGGCTTTGAACAGTTCTCCCACTCCGTTGGCTTCAACTCCCCTCCCAGGTGTGGTGAGTCCTGTGTTCGATCTGCCTTGTGCAGTTCGAACATACCAAGCTCCTGTCTCGTTGCCTTCGGCTGGGCCGGTCCTGGGTGTTTTAGGTCTTCCCACAGATGATGTTTCATTGAATGATGTATTGTTGGCTATTCATCGAGTTGAAGGAGTTCTTTCAGGTACCTTCTTGTAGCTGTGTGCCTTTACGGAGGGCACTTCTTTAGCCCTTCGAAGTCATGGAGAGGCTTTGTCTGCAGTTTGTGAGAGGATCTGTAAGACTGAGGCCACGGTGAATAGGGTTCAAACTGTGGGTAATGCTTTTGTTAAGGATAGTTTGTTTCTTCATTCTAAGTTAAAATTATTGGAAGATCAAGCCCGGGCCTGGAGCCTTAGGTTTTTTAACTTTTCCAGGGTTCGTCTTATTTCACCCTTGGAGCCGTTTAAAAAAATGTTAAAGAGACATTGGATTACATTTCTTTTGATGAATCTTCTATTAAATCTATCTATTATCTGTCTCCGAGTATATTGACTAAGGCACCGGAGGGTGAAACGGACCAGTTAATTGATCTTGATAAATTAGATCTTATGACCTTCTTGGAGACCTCATTAGATAAGATCTCCCAGAGGACAACTTTGTTGGTTGATTTTTCTTTGGAGGTAGTGAAGGGGGTGATTTTGCGTCTTTTCTTTTCTAAGGACACATTGTTTTGTGGTCAACCTTTATCGGTATTTCCTGATATTGCTAGAGCCATCCAAACACACCGCAAGGCTTTTCTTCAATTTAGACCTAGGGTTCTGGTTGCTGGTTCTATGTTGTATTTGAAATACCCTTGCAAGTGTCTTGTCACTTACAAGGGTAATAAATGTATTTTTATGGATCCATTGCAGTTGGAAGTTTTTTCTTGATAAGATTACGTGAAGTATATGTGATACTCGTTTCCTGCTTCAATGAATGAATAGGGGTTTTAGTGGGTGGATGGTCTGATGTTTTGCCTCCCTTGATGTGGACTTATTCAACTTTCAATGATTATGTTCTTCTATGTATTACTTATTATAGGTGTGGATATGAATAGTTGTTTTTCCTGAAAAAGAAGGGGCCCTAGAGCAGAGAGGATCCGTCTGAGAAGATACAAGGGGCCCAGGTGCAAGAGCGCCTCCTCCTTTCCTGGGCCCCCTGCATTGCAGGGGTGCTTGGATGGAATTTATGCCACTGTTGCAATGCCCCATCTTAACAAAATCCAGCAGCGGCCTGTGTGTTTACATCAGTGGCCCACCAGGGTTTGCCCGATCTCCCGATAGGGCAATTTGTCCCTGCAGGGGTCAATATTCAAAGCCCTAATCTGGATAACCAGCGAAGTTATCAGGATAAGATGATCAGATAGAGTTTGGATCGTGCCACTGAAAATCCTCACAGACCATCTCGGCACTATCGGGCCAGAGGTGGAATAATGGTGGCCATGGTGATTTCACCCATTATCAGGATAGTGGCAATTTCCAGTGAAAAAGCTGTCCCAAAGGGTTATCCGAATAACAGCAGTGATTCCAAGATGGCGAACACCCAATCTGGATATTCAAGGACAGCCACTATCCGTATACTGTGGCCGAGTACCTGGAGGAAAAGTAAACACTATGGCTGAATGCTTAGCACTGAAATATCCAGCGTTTTGAATATTGTCCCCACGGTGCTTACATTATTCCTGCTCCAAAGAGCGGAACAGCTGCTGCAGGGGCTGTGGGTTGTTTCCTAGCCCACATACTTTCAGACAGGTAGCAACGGGGAAGGTAGACACTTGGCAGTTTCCCAGCATTAATTTTACTGCTTTAGCAGATCTGGTGCCTGCCAAATTTTCATTAGAATCAAGCCAAATACCAGCGACTTAGCAGCCTTAGCTGGGACTGGAGCCTTGGCCCTGCGGCCTGCTTTCAGGGTTAGGCCGTCACGTGATGCAGAAAACTGAGCAATGCTCTAGTGCAGAGTTTCGCTCGAGATTTGCTCACACTATTCTTGCTCCTCGATTCAGAAAGCAAGCTAGCAGAGGAAACTCATCAGCAAACTCACTGCACTAAAGCATAGTGCAGTGGACATGCTAATCGCATGCAAACAAGTGAATAGTTAATTGGTCCCCACGTAAAAACTGTGCTGGAACTTAGTGCAATGTTTATTCTTCTCTTAAGGCTGGATCGTTATGCCAGCTTCAGGGGAGCGTAAAGATGCAGCGGAGAGCACAAAAGGATCATCTGAGGTGAAGTTTGACAAGGAGCCCCTAAACCTTCCCAAAAAAATCCCCCTGGTGGCCCAGTGGCCCCTATCCCCTGACTCCTGGAACTCCTAGAATTTCCCTGACTCTCTCCACTCCCGAACCTTCTAAAAAATGACCCAATGGCCTCTACCCCCTCCAATCCCCCTGAATTCCTAAAAAAATCTCCATGGTGGCCCCTGATCCCTATTCCCCACCTTCGCAATCCCCTGGAAGCTCCAATCTCACTTTTACCTCCCTCCCTCATTGGGGGGGGGGGGGAGCAAAAGTGATGCCAATATGCTCCTACCCCTGTGCCACATTTTGGAAAATGGCAGGTGTCTGATCTTGCATGGTGCATCCTGGGATGCACCGGGGGGAGGGGTCAGCCTGCCATATTAGGCAAATAATTACCTTATATGGCAGACTGACCTTGCCTAGTGCATCCCAGGGTGCACGTCATGGAGTCAAGTGATGCCATTTTCCAAAATGGCAGTACGGGGCAGGAGCATGCGGGCATCACTGCTGTCCCCCAGTGAGGGAAGTAAGGGGGGAGGAACAGAGCTACCAGGGATTTGGGGATGGGGTGTCGAGGCCACCAGGGACATTTTCTAGGACGTTCGGGGCCACTAGGCCACCAATGATTTTTTGGCAGTATCAGGGTGGGGGGTGCAGGTAGGAACATCACAATTAGAGGTCTGCCTTGGGCCATGTGTAGGAAAGAGGCCACCATCATCTCAGATGACCTTGTTTTTGGATAAGCCTGTGAACACACGCTCGAGATAGAGGTTCTGTGTGCATCTGTCTGGCTTGCTATCCTTGTTTCCTGCAGGCATTTTGCATTAGAGCTGATTTGCAAGTTGTTTGCTTACAGCATTGCTGAGCAAACATTCTGTGTTAAGCATGCTTTAGCAAACCCCACATTACAGCTTCAGCACGGGCTCTGCATCAAGACACAGGGAGAAATGGCAGCTTTGTGCTCTCAGCGCTATTCTCACAAGTTCAAGCTGCAGCAATAAACATTTTCCACTCTGTGACCCTCATCAGAAGCAAATATAACAAAACATCAGCAAAGTCCACTTGGCTCTGACCTTGATGTGCACCATCCAGGGGAATTTCTCCTGTGTCACTGCTGCTGATGACTCATTAGCCAAACCACACATATCCCCAAAATCTGGAAAACCTGTCCAGGAAAAAGATATTTAAAAAATACAAAGGAGTTTCTGACAGACAGACACCTTGAATTAAGATCGCACATACACCAATTCCAGCTTGAAGGGAGGACAGTAGGGGTTGACATGGCCGAAGGAGTGTGCTAGTTTAAAACCATTTTTCCCCAATATTTGGGCATTTTTTCATGGTAACCTTTGATCTATTTGTTTTTTTTAGGTATGCATTGAGCCCAAGAACTTAAAATGAGTGCAATTGATTGTCCACACTCTAATTCAGGGGTCTCAAACTCAAATTGCTTTGAGGGCCAAATGAGGACTTGTAGAGTAACCCGGGGGCCGCACAAGACGCAGGCCTCATTTGCATAAGGGCATCATTTGCATAAATATTTGCATAATGTTACCATACACTAACTTTTAGTAAACATGCCTCTTAATGAGTGTATGGATAAAGAAAGACTAAAAGATTTCTACATTACTATAAACCAGTGCCAACCGCCAGGCACATTAGGAACTACTAGAAACACTGCCCATTTAGAACCCATAGCAAACCTGCCATGTCCTAACAGCACTACCAGGACTCACAAAAGCACCATACCCTAACTATCAAAAGGCAACACTGCAAATATTAAATCAAGACATTTCAGAGAATAACAATACATGACCTACTCGGGAAAGAGAACAAGTGGCAATGTCAAATAGGAATTACATAAACAGAATACCTCAGCTCAGTTACACATGCAGAACATACACCATCACCAAACAAGGAATCACAATTTAGAAACAGGAAGACAATTAAACTGGGAACCCCAAAAGCCAAACTTAGAATGTACAACTCTGTAGAAATAAAACTATAAATTGATTTCCTCTTGTATTAAATAAAGTGCAGACGTTAAAGATGCACATTTCCAAGAGCTGACATATTTCAGTTAATAAATTCAAAATAAAGAGATATTTTTCTACCTTTTGTGCATTTTTTTTTCAGTTGCAATTGTTCCAGCCACTTTCTTCTGGTTTCTTCGTGTCTTCTGCTAACGCTCCATTGTCTGCTGTCCATTTGTCTTTTCTTCTTTCCTAGTTTTTTTCCATTCTTTCTACATCTGCTTTAACATACTAATCATTCTCCTTTTGCTCTTTCCTCATTCCTATTTCATCCACTCAAATTTTACCCCTCCATCCTCAATCCCCACTTACTCTCCCAATACCCGGCCAATTGTAGATTTTTCTTCCCTCCCACACAAAATATATTTCCCCTCTCCATTTCACTCTCCCAGCCCCATCCCATTCTAATCGTCCCCCAACATCAACTCCCTTTTAGCTCCTGCCCCACCCAGCATCCGTTCCCTTCTAGTCCCGGCATCATCAGCCCATTTCCAGTCCTAGCTCCCTCCCCTCACAGCCCATTTCCTTTCCAAGCCCCCCTTCCCCATCAGCCCATTTCCATTCCAAGCCCCCTTCCACTCAGCCCATTTCCATTCCAAGACCCTGTCCCCATCAGCTATTTGCAGTTCAAGCTCCCCCTTCTACTCGGCCCATTTCCAGTCATAGCTCCCCCCCCTCAACTGCCCATTTCCTTTCCATGCCCCCCTCCCCATCAGCCCATTTCCATTCCAAGCCCCCTTCCACTCAGCCCATTTCCATTCCAAGACCCTGTTCCCATCAGCTATTTGCAGTTCAAGCTCCCCCTTCTACTCGGCCCATGTCCAGTCCTAGCACCCCACCCAGTCCATTACCAGTTCTAGCCCCCCCCCATAGCCCATTATCAGTCCTAAGCCCCCCCAACAGCCCACTTCCAGTCCTAACCCTTCCATCACCCCATCTTCATTCTTAGCCCCCCCCATAACCCCATTTTCAGTCTTAGCCCCCCAATCAGACCACCTCCAGTCCTAACCCCCATCTGTCCATTACCAGTCCTAACCCATCACCCCATTTTCAGTACTATCCCCCCATCACCCGGGGATGGGGGGATAGTACTGGATCTGTTTTCTAAGTCCTCCAGCTTCAACTGCACTTACTCAAACCACTCCTTTTCCTTCCTTTTCATTTCCCTCTCTTCTTGCCATACCTCCAGCAGGTTCTCGTGGTCCCCCATGCGGAATGTCAGCTCTGCCACCTCCTCCTTTATTCCAGCCAGCATCTACCCAGCTCGGTTTTTGCAGAGTGTACCTCAGCCTTCAGCTCCTCTATCCACTCTCGCAGCTCTCTGGTCACCGTTGCCCCTGCTGCTCCATTCCGCTCCTCCTCCGGGCCTCCACTCGCTCTCCCCTCTTTCTCCACGTGTTCTGCCTGCACGTTGTCCATCTGCGCCATTCTCCTTTCCCCCGCAGCTACATTCAGGCCGGCGCACGCATAGTCGCAGATGTCCGTGGCTTTTTTCCGGGTTGCCATTCTCCGGTCCCTCTCTGTCTGCTTTCCTGCACTAGGAGATGCCACAAAACCCCTCTGCAGAGTTTTGTTGCTGTTTTGCTGCAGGCTGGCCCTGGAGCTCTCCACTTAAGCCACCATCGCGGTGGGTGACGTCACTTCCTCCCACCCACCTCTGTTCTAACGGCTGTTGCAGGTGTCGGTAATATGTCGGCAGCAGAAGCCGGGGGGAGGTTTTTGTTTCTTCGGCATCGCGGGCCGCACAAAGGTCTTTCGCGGGCCGCATGCGGCCCGCGGGCCGCGTGTTTGAGACCCCTGCTCTAATTGATAGATATACACACGTACAAGTGATCTGCCTACACTTTAAATTTTTAGGCATACTGATGAACCAAATATGTGGTCATTAATGCATCCCCCTGAGAACTCCTTTAAAGACATCATTGCCTGTGTTCCCAACTCCCCCTCTCCAAATCTTTCCCTCCAGCCATTGCTCCCCATAAGTCTTCAGAGGCTCCAGTTCAGTGAGATATCGATTATTGTAACTCTGTTTTGGCCGGGCTTCCACACTATGAGCTAAACCATCTTCAACCTCTCCAGAATACTGCCACTCATCTGCTATTTCACACCACTCGTTACGACTATGTAACCCCTTTCCTTCGACGACACTGGCTCCCCATATCTCAGCGCATACAGTTTAAATTTCTCACTCAGGTTCATAAAACACTTCATACTGGTTCCCCTTCTTACCTCTCCTCTGCAGTCATACTACATACCCCACATCGCTCTCTTCGTTCCCTCCATATGAGACGTCTTGATCTCCCCGCACCTTCCCAAGCACACCTGAAAGCAACTCGGCATGCAGTTTTTATTTTTTGGCCCCCTCCCTCTGGAATAACCTGCTGCCTGCTCTCCGTTTAGAGCCATCCTATCGTAAATCCAAGACATAACTCAAGACACATCTATGCTGCTTAGCTTTTAATTTACCACAAGAGTCTTTGACCTTCCATACCTCCCCTGAACCTCTAGAGGTCTTCATGTAACCCCTGGTTTCCCCTCTCTCAACCCATCCTGGTATGACCATGTCTTTTTGTGTTTTCTTCCCTATCAAATTTTGGAGTTCTTTTCTGACTATTAAAAAGAATTTTTTGAAATTGTAAATCGCTCTGTTGTTCCCATATTAAATTTTAATAAATGAAATGAAACCACAGTAAGTGCGGAGACCAGAGCTGCTAGAGAGGTTTTAGAAAACACAGGGGAATTTTGAGCTTTGAGTCTCCGCTTTTTCTCACCCTGATGCACAAATAAAAATTATAAATTTATCATTTCCCTTGAGCCTCAGCATCTGCCCCCTCTTTCCTATCATTCCCACGTGGATACCTCTCTTATTTTATTTATTTAAAAAACAATCAGTATACCACCATTTGCACAAAATAGGTTTCATGGCGGTCTACATTTCCATGTGATCAGGGCCATAGTGGCAAGGAATAATATGAACAATGAAACAATAAAACAATACACACATTTTTCAAACATTCAAACAAAATAACAATTTGGCTGGGAAGTGGAGTGGCACAGCAATGGTACCATGTAGCAACATAATTTTCTGGATACATTAGAGAGAGTTTCTAAAACTAAGAAAAAATAAAAACATTCTGCAACATAAATATAGAAGATCAGAGATCCAGCATGTGAATTTTGAAATAGCTAGGTCTTTACAGCTTTTCTTGAAACATTTTTTATATGAACTCTCCAAGCGTATATCTTGGGGAAGAGAGTTCCACAGTTTGGGAGCTTGGGAAGATCTGTTCAGTTAAAAGATGGGTGACATGATCTGTCTTATGTACATACGTTTTACAGTAACATTTTGTACTAATTGCAGACAATAGAATAGAATGGAAACCAGACAGCAAAGACTTACAGTAGACGCAGTCCAGAAACATTGAGGTTCCCTTCTCAGCCCCGCAGCATCTCTCCATCCTTTCCTGGCTTCCTACCCTAGTTGATCTAGACTAAGCAGGAAGGAGAAGCAGGGGCTTGCAGGCAGCCTCTCTGCATCACACTCTGGTTTCCTCAACACAGGCGGCATACAGCAGGCAACCAGGGACGGGCCAACCATTAGGCAAACTAGGAAGTCACCTAGGGCGCCATCTTCTGGGGCACGGCACAGAGCAAGGCATCAGGGGGGGGGGAGGGAGTAAGGTTTGCCAAGGGCGCCAACACTTTGAACCAATTCTGAGGCTGGCCCTGCCTGCAACAGTATGTAATGCCTCACTCTTCTCTTGCACGCCACCCCCTCTGCAAAGGCCTATCAGCGTCCAGCCACAGCGCACACAAAGGTCTAGTGAGAAACCTGGATGTGGGGGGGGGGGGGGGATGATAGCGCTTCAATCGTCAGCACCTTGTCCTATGGGTCTGAAGGATCAGGCAGTCTGCACCCTGTACTCTCCGTCAGTAGGATGGAGCGACGCGATGCTGGCCCTACTGCAATGTCACTACCACCCGCAAAATTGTGGCATTCAAGACAATCATCTAGTGCGTCTAGGACTTTCATTGGATCTGGAAAGCACTTGGTCAACATGTGCTCTTACACCCCATGTCCCACAGTCAGCCCTGGATAACTTGAGGTCTGGTGTGTGGTGTGGGAAGGGAGGGCTCTGAGATTTCTGGTAGGATTGAAAGTCTGCAGGGGAGGAGGAATAGGTGCAGTTCACTGGTTCGAGTAGCAGCCTGGGAACCAGCAAGACCAGGATTTGAACCTCACTAACGCTCCTTACGGCCTTGGGCAAGTCACTTAACCCTCCATTGCCTCAGGTATAAATTTAGACAGGAAAATTCCTGCTGTACCTCAGTGCAGCTTGCCCTGAGCTACTACTTGAAAGGCTTGAATTAAAAAAACAAAACAAAACGTTGTCACCCCTAAATTTCAGCCTAGTGGGCCTGTGTGTCATTCTAGGCCTGAATTTGGGGTTTAAGGAGGACGGTCTCCCTTAAGCACAGTGATTCCAGCCTGAGGAACTAAGGAAAATGGGATAGATACATACTCAGCATATCTTCAAACGACGCCTTCAGACTTTTGGGGTCTTTCATCACAAAGACGTGGTTCTCGCCGGGCTTCTTTGACGCAATGTCGTTCAGCTCGTTCCTGTCCACATCGAGATTCCCAATACCAAAGACATAGATATCTGACAGACAGACAGTGCACAAGTTACTCAGTATCACTTTATATTAAGGACAAAGCGCCTACTCCCCCTGATTGCCCCCCCCCCAAGTTTCATTCTCTATCTTTTTATTTCTCAGGTGAGCATTGGGTGCTCCACCCGCTTCCAAGCTCCCCAGGCGCAGCTAGGAGTGATATATGATCTCTGGAAGTGGCGGTATAGAAAAGATGTATAAATAAATAAATAAAATAAATAAATAAATAAATATATACCAAATTCACAGGCTTCGCTTTCCTCCACTGTTATTCCTTCTTCTGAATTCAACAGACGCTTCCTTTGCCTACTTCTTTCTGCTTCCCTTTCCCTCCTTCTCCCCGGTCCGCTCACTCTTTGCTGTTACAATGTCTGGCAGCATCAGATACTCAGGGCTCCATCCAGCCTGCATCCTCCCCCTCCACTCACAGGGACAGGAATCACTGTCACTTGCTCTCTCAGTGGCGCGGGATTTATTCACGCTACTCGGGCAGCTCTTTCTTCCTCCGGCTGCCTTCCAAAAGATTGCAGTGGCCCCACCGCGTTGCGGCCTCTGTGGCCTCTCTCTCTGCTCAGAGGGAGCAGCTCACCCTGTACTCTCCGTCAGTAGGTTAAATTCAACTTTACTTACGCCCTCGGGTTTGCTACTGTATTTGCACGGCTTTTTGATCCCAGCATGAAAGGCTGTAACTATTTTCCTGGCCTAGTAAGAGGGGTCCACAGAGCCTCAGAACAGGGTGTCCATCTTAGCAAGTGGTTCTGACACACGAGTTACATTCTATCACTTTATATTAATGACAGAATTCCTACTTTTCTCTTTCCCTTCACATGACTTACACTGCATGTTAAGGATAAAACACGCCCTTCCCTTGCCATTTCCAATAATCCCGATACTATCTTAGTAAACTTGTCCTTACCCAGGAAGTCCCTTCTCTTCTCATCGATTTCCAGTAGACTATGGATTTTACTGATGGCTTCCTTCGGTCTTCCACCCATGTTGGATTTTCCTGAAATGACGAAATGCACATACCTGTTGCCTTCAGCCATGTATTCCCATTCCTACTGTTTCTTGCCAGTTCTCCCCTGCTCTATCCTCCCAGACCCAACTGATCAACAGGCAGCTTGACTCCCTTCCATCCATCCAGCCACACTTAGAGACAAAAGGCTGCATGTACCATCGGTCAGTAACAGGATGCCATGGCGGATGGTAAACCACGTCTGCTCACGGTTCCGAAGTTGGTATGATGCTCTCTCGAATGACATCATTTTGTAGACCTCATCCAGAGCTGCCCGAATGTTAGTTCCCGACCGGTCAAAGTGATCTAGAGGCAGAAAAACAGAATTACTGCAAGAGGAATCAAGGCACTGACAACTAGAGGCCTCAAACCACGAGGCTGTAGTACTGGGGAGGGCTCAGTTTGGGGCCAGAGAGTGGGAGATCCGGGAGGTTTTAGCACTGGCAGAACTGGTGAATTATGGCAGGCTTCACACCTCTGTATAATGTTTTATTTTTCAACTTGTCCAGAACTATTCCCCAATCTGAAGATTCATGGTCATACACAGGAAGAATGATTTTGGGTTCTGTGGCGTAGGTAATGATCCCAAAATTCACAGTGATGTCAAACCTGGCGAGCTGAAAGATGAGGCAGAAAGGAGGTATTACTGGAAGTATTTTCGTTAGAAAAGGATAAGCCTTCAAAAAGTAGGATCAATGACTATGTCAATTCACAATTATCAAGACTGATTCAAACACTGGTTCAGCCTAGTGCTTCAAGATAGTGCTGCGATATCTGCAGATTCATCTTTCAACTTCAATTCTGCCATCAGGTCTCATCTAGGACAGGCGGAGCAACGGGCACAGAGCTGTAACATTTGTTGACCTAGGCTCCAGTTAGACAACTAACACAAATCCTGAGTGTGACAGCCTAGTGTTGAGATCACAGAGTTGTGGCATTTCTACTCTGGCTTAATGGTTGTTAGCTGGTTTTCAACGTAGTTTTGTTGACTCCTTTATTTCTTACCCCCGGCTTATTTGAACTGGACATTGCTCTGCTTCTAGATTCTTACTTTTTATATTACCCTTTTAGAAACCACTTTGAGGATCCCACCAAAAGATATCAAGCATAATAAACTAAACTAAAATCTGAGATCCAATCTGACACCAGTGCTGCAGACCCAGGCTGCTAACCAGCAAATCTAGAGGCAGAAGCAACAGAATCGGAAAATCAAATGGTGGTGTAGTATTTAGTTTTAGATCACTTGTATAATTTAGATGAATGCTGGGGGCACAGAATTGTGACATCTGCAGACCCAGGCCCAAACCCCACTACTCCCATCTGTCCTCCCTGTGTGATGCCCATAGAGCTGCGGGCAGAAGTGGGATTTCGGCCAGTGTCTGGTTATAGTCTCACTCTCAGCATGTGATTATCAGTAAGGGATATAACAAGTCATTGAGTGGTGGTCTAGCCAGCTATTTTACAGTCAGCTAGATCTAAACCCATGCCTTTTACTCCCTATGAATGTCAACAAACTGAGAGGCTCAAATCTAGGCACTTAGTAAAACTAGGATTCCAGATTTAGTTGCTGAGAAGGAAGGAACTTTTTAGCCCGATGTATAGCCGGCTGGATCCATTTGAAAAGAGCCCCCCAATCCCTTGTGCTTTTTGCTCCCTGTCTGTGGAGCTGCAGGAAAAGCCTCCCCCCGTAGAAGGATCAGAGGGGACGGGACTTACCCCATTGACAAAGGCTACGATGCTTTCCTGGAACAATTTAAAGTTGTTATCGCCCACGCTCCTTGAGGCATCCAGCAAGATGTAAATATGAAGGATTCCATCTTTCTGGATTTTTAACCGCCGGGCAAGAGATTCTAGGGTAAAACGACAAAATAGGGGCTTTGGTTTAAATGCTGGTCACAGTTAAAGAAACGAGTCTCTCGCACACACTTCCCAGCCTTGCTTGGTCCTCCTCTCCACCTCCTACCGCAGCCTAGGCTCTCCTTGCTTTTTCAATGCAAACCACTCAAATCAAGATCAGCTAACACATCTCTGTTGGACTGTATTGTTAATTTTCTCCTACCCCTTCCTTCCCTCCCACCCTTCTCCTATATTTGCATGTTACGCTGTTCAATCTGTCAACAAGGCAAACCACTCCTTTTCGGATTTCTCCTAAGTAATGTGACAGTCAGCGGTTCACGTCCATCACCAGCAGTAAATATAATCTAGTCCTCACTGCTGAAGGCTCAGAGGCTCTAGCTGATCCCACCAGTATCTAACGCACATCAAGCCGCGGAGAGTCACGCTGTTCTGGGCTTTCGATGTTTTCTGAAAGTGTCCTCTGCCCGACACCCCAATAAAAACAGATTGGGGTCTAGAGCTTAGTGCCATTTTAAAAATATTTTGAAGTACAAAACACTTTAGCCTTAGACACGTGTCAACCAATTGTGAAAAAATGAACCACTTTTGCTTCAAACATGCCCTGCAACAATTGTCTGATACTGATGGAAACATTTCATGTAACCCAACAGGTGTCAAATACCATCTCAATAAATGTTTTAAACTGTTTTCCTTACTTGCTACTGCTAAGAAAGGTCTATTTACACTTCCTAACACCTTTCCCCACTGCATGGCAGATAGATTTTCCCCAAGATCTATTTCCCATTCAGTGATATACCTAAACTTTACAAAAATGTTCTGTCTAAGCGCTCTCCATAATGCAGAAATGAAGGTCTCTGCCGTTCAGCACCCTCTATGTCGCCTCCATTGTTTTCACCTTCCTCAATGCAGCGTCACCTGTGCACCTTTTCTACGAAGTCATCCGAAAGAGGTCTTGGAAAATATCATTGCGACAGTCCTTCCAGGGGCCAGTCTTCCATCTTCTTGCCTTTCCTGCCGCTTCCTCTTTTATCACAAAATTAGGTAAACATGCTCAGTGCCGTGTCGAGCACTGTACGAGCGGGTGCATGTACAGAAGGCGCACCATGTCATCCCTGGACTTCCAGAAAGCCCAACTAGCCAAGTTCCTGCAAGCCATTGGGCGGAGGGGGCACCAGGTTCGCAAATCGCACAGGACACATTTCTAGCTTGGAATGATCCTGAACATGCTACAATGTCTCTGGGCTGGTTGTCTCTACGCTGACCCAGCTTCCATGTGCGTGGTCTGTTTTAAGCAGTTGGCTTACCACACCTCCTGACACACGTAAATCCTTCTCCATTGCTGCACAGTCCTGGAAGGGCTCCATCTCCAGAATCCCCCGAATTCTCACATTACACTGGTGAGACTAATTCTCAATCCTTCAGTTTCTCAAATGCTTCAGAGTGGGCCACCCCCAACTTATGCTTGTGCACCCGAAGCCAGCCCCAGAGCTGGCGCAAGGTTGTGGACACCCTAGGCAAATATTCAACCCCCCACCCACCAAGATTTTGGTAATTAAACTCAACTATCATTATCATCTGAACACCACCCTTTCAACAACAATCCTGTAAAAATGTAGAACTGGACATCATGGGGCGCTTACTCAAAAGCAGTTTGCAGATGTGCAAACTGCATAAATGTCGCTAATCAGGACAGACAGACCCTTCTTGTTAAAGATCCCAGTGGTATCGGGATAGTGCTGGCATGTTCCGAAGGAGAGCAGGAGGACACTGCTGACTTACTATCTGCTCACGGCGATAGTCACTCACTACCTGGATAGTCAAACTGTATAAAGTTAGGACAGGTGAAAGATTGTCCTAACTCGATGAGGTTTTGCAATTCGGTTTATGGCTGAATATCACCGCTGACCAGACTGCAAAACTACAATCCGGGCAAACCGAATTTCCAGCTGCCCTTCCTAATGGTGACGACACTGCCACCTCTCCCTCGCTCTGTCTTACCTGTTTTTGGTTTGTAATGCTGTGTCTTATCCAAAATGTTTGCAATGGAGGCGTCAAACTGGTCTCTGACCTCTGCGGGAAAGTCGAAGGAGAATGGATCTGAGGGATGGAAACAAGTGGGAGTTTTACAGAAAGGAAGAACTGAAGAATGCACCCCATACCTGTCCCTGGTGCTTACACTGGGAGCTGGGCTCCATGCCTGTCCCTGGTGCTTACACTGGGAGCTGGGCTCCATGCCTGCCCCTGACACACTGGGAGTGGGCTCCATTCACTCCAGTCTACATGCCTCATGCACACACGGGAGCTGGGCTCCATGACCATCTCTGACACTTATACTGGGAGCTGGGCTCCATGCCTGTCCCTGACAAGTACACTGGAAGTTGGGATCCATGACCATCTCTGACACTTATACTGGGAGCTGGGCTCCATGCCTGTCCCTGACAAGTACACTGGAAGTTGGGATCCATGCTCATCTCTGACACTTATACTGGGAGCTGGGCTCCATGCCTGTCCCTGACAAGTACACTGGAAGTTGGGAACCATGACCATCTCTGACACTTATACTGGGAGCTGGGCTCCATGCCTGTCCCTGACAAGTACACTGAAAGTTGGGATCCATGACCATCTCTGACACTTATACTGGGAGCTGGGCTCCATGCCTGTCCCTGACAAGTACACTGGAAGTTGGGATCCATGACCATCTCTGACACTTATACTGGGAGCTGGGCTCCATGCCTGCCCCTGACACTTACACTGGGAGCTGGGCTCCATGCCTGTCCCTGACACTTACACTGGGAGCTGGGCTCCATGCCTGCCCCTGATACACTGGGAGTGGGCTCCATCCAATCCAGTCTCCATGCCTCACGCGCACACTGGAAGCTAGGCTCCATGACCATCTCTGACACTTATACTGGGAGCTGGGCTCCATGCCTGTCCCTGACAAGTACACTGGAAGTTGGGATCCATGACCATCTCTGACACTTATACTGGGAGCTGGGCTCCATGCCTGCCCCTGACACTTACACTGGGAGCTGGGCTCCATGCCTGCCCCTGATACACTGGGAGTGGGCTCCAACCAATCCAGTCTCCATGCCTCACGCGCACACTGGAAGCTAGGCTCCATGACCATCTCTGACACTTATACTGGGAGCTGGGCTCCATGCCTGTCCCTGACAAGTACACTGAAAGTTGGGATCCATGACCATCTCTGACACTTATACTGGGAGCTGGGCTCCATGCCTGTCCCTGACAAGTACACTGGAAGTTGGGATCCATGACCATCTCTGACACTTATACTGGGAGCTGGGCTCCATGCCTGTCCCTGACAAGTACACTGGAAGTTGGGATCCATGACCATCTCTGACACTTATACTGGGAGCTGGGCTCCATGCCTGTCCCTGACAAGTACACTGGAAGTTGGGATCCATGACCATCTCTGACACTTATACTGGGAGCTGGGCTCCATGCCCGTCTCTGACACTTACACTGGGAGTTGGGATCCATGACCATCTCTGACACTTATACTGGGAGCTGGGCTCCATGCCTGTCCCTGACAGACTTGGAGTGGGCTTCATCCACTCCAGTCTCCACGCCTCATGCACACATTGGGAGCTGGGCTCCATGCCTGTCCCTGACAAGTACACTGGAAGCTGGGCTCCATGCCCATCTCTGACACTTACACTGGGAGCTGGGCTCCATGCCTGCCCCTGATACACTGGGAGTGGGCTCCATCCAATCCAGTCTCCATGCCTCACGCGCACACTGGAAGCTAGGCTCCATGCCCGTCTCTGACACATACTAGGAGCTGGGTTCCATGTCCATCTCTGCTACTTACTTACACTGGGAGCTGGGCTCCATGCCTGTCTCTGACACTTACACTGGGAACTGGGCTCCATGCTCATCTCTGACACACTGGGAGCTGGGTTCCATGCCATCTCTGACACTTACACTGGGAGCTGGGCTCCATGCCTGTCTCTGACAAACTGGGAGCTGGGTTCCATGCCTTTCTCTGCTACTTACACTGGGAGCTGGGTTCCATGCCGTCTCTGACACTTACACTGGGAGCTGGGCTCCATGCCGTCTCTGACACTTACACTGGGAGCTGGGTTCCATGCCGTCTCTGGCACACTGGGAGCTGGGCTCCATGCCTGTCTCTGACACTTACACTGGGAGCTGGGCTCCATGCCTGTCTCTGCTACTTACACTGGGAGCTGGGTTCCATGCCGTCTCTGACACACTGGGAGCTGGGCTCCATGCCTGTCTCTGACACACTGGGAGCTGGGTTCCATGCCGTCTCTGACACTTACACTGGGAAATGGGCTCCATGCCTGTCTCTGTTACTTACACTGGGAGCTGGGCTCCATGCCTGTCTCTGACACTTACACTGGGAGCTGGGCTCCATGCCTGTCTCTGCTACTTATACTGGGAGCTGGATTCCATGCCGTCTCTGCCACACTGGGAGCTGGGTTCCTTGCCGTCTCTGACACTTACACTGGGAGCTGGGCTCCTTGCTTGGCTCGCTCCTCATCCCACAGAGTTATACTGAAAGCGGGGTTCCATTCTGTGTCCCACACTTACAGTGGAGCTTAGCTGTTTCCCTGTCCCCAAGACTCTCTCTAGGCGGTGGGCTTGGTGCCCAATCCCAAACCCCTCTTTCACACTTACACTGGCAGCTGGGTTCTGTTCCTGTCCATTCTCCAGACTCTTGGCACACACGTAACTCTGATCCGATCAGGACCAGGTCCAGGTCCAATTCCAGGTCCCTCATGCAGTGATACTTCACCTTGCTGTCTATCCAGTAGCGAATTCCTGTCTTTCGGGCTCCTGCAGGAATCCCAGGGTTGGGGCAATTCCCAGCTAAAAAAAAAACACCATATATAAAATAGTACAGTCCACGAGTCCATTCCAGAATCTGAGTGTGGATGTGCTGCTCGGCGTGACTGTAGGGAGATCAGCGTGTGCAGAAATGAGTAAAGTTAAGAATGTGTGGGATGAGAGGGAGAAGTGTGTGTGTGAGATTGGGTGTAACTGGGAGAATAAGTGTGCAAAAGAAGAAGGGAGCGTGCGCAGGGGTGGCCCAAGGGGGGGGGGGAAGGTGCGGGGCCATGTGCAGAGATTCATTGTGGGACCTCATTTGCATGAGTGGTCTCATTTGCATAAATATTTGCATAATGTTAACATGCATTTTTAGTAAACATGCCTCTTAATGAGTGTCTGGATAAAGAAAGACTACCAGATTTCTACATTACTATACCCCAGTGCCAACCTCCAGGTACATTAGGAAGTACTACAAACACTGCCCATTTAGAACCCATAGCAAACCAGCCGTATCATAACAGCACTACCAGGACTCATAAAACACCAAACCCGACCTATCAAAAGGCAACACTGCAAATATTAAACCAATACATCTCAGAGAATACCAATACATCTTCTACTGGGGAAAGAGAACAAGTGAGACTGTCAAATAGATACAATATGAACAGAATACCTCAACTTGGTTACATATGCAGAACATAGACTGTCACCAAACAAAGAACAAGGGACCACAATTTAGAAATAGGAAGACAATAATGAAATTGGGAACCCCAAAAGCCAAACATGAAATGTACAACACCGGAGAAATAAAACTATAAATTTATTTCCTCTTGCACTAAACAAAAACACAAATATGTTAGCGATACACATTTCCCAGACCTGACATATTCCAGTTAATAAATTCAAAATAAAAAGCATTTTTCTACTTTTTCATTTGGGCATTTTATTTTTCAGTTGCAATTGCTCCAGTCACTTTATTCTGGTTTCTTCGTGTCTTCTGCGAGCTATCCATTTGTCCTTTCTTCTCTCTTCTAGATTCTTTCCATTCTCTCTCTACATCTGCTTTAACATACAGATATTTCCCCTTTTGCTCTTTCCCTCATTTCTTTCTTTATTCCTTTATCATCCGCTCAAATTTCACCCTTCCATTCTCAATACCCACTTACTCTCCCAATACCCAGCCAATCGTAGATTTTTCTTACCTCCCACACAAAATATATTTTCCGCTCTCCATCCTCATTCCCCATGCTCTTCTAGTTCTCCCCAAAATCAGCTCCCTTCTAGTTCTAGACCCACCCAGCATCCGCTCCCTTCTAGTCCCATTCTCCCCTGCCCCCACATCAGCCTATTTCCAGTCCTAGCCCCCCATATGCTCCTTTCCCGTCCCATTCCAGCCCCCCATCAGCCCATTTCCACTCCAAGCTCCCCCATCAGCCAGTTTCGAATCCTAGTCCCCCATCAGCCCATTTCCAGCCCATTTCCACCTCCCATCAGTTCATTTCCAGTCCTATTCCAGCCCCCATTAGCCTATTTCCAGTCCTATTCCCCCATCAGCCATTTCCAGCCCTATTCCAGCTCCCCATTAGCCCATTTTGTCCATGTTCCCCCATCATCCAATGTCCAATCCTAGCCCCCCCATCAGCCCATTTCCAGTCCTATTCCAGCCCCTATCAGCCCATTTCCAGTCCCTCCCCTCAATCAGCCCATTTCCAGTCCTATTCCAGCTCTCCATCAGTCCATTTCCAGTCCTAGCCCCCCCATCAGTCATTTCCAATGCAAGCTTCCCCCCATCAGCCCATTTCCAGTTGTAGCCCAGCCCCCATCAGCCATTTCCAGTCAAGCTTCCCCCCCGCCATCAGCCCATTTCCAGACATAGCCCAGCCCCCATCAGCCATTTCCAGTCCAAGCTTCCTCACACCATCAGCCCATTTCCAGTCCCAGCTTACCCTCCCATTAGCTCATTTCCAGTCCTAGCCCCCCATCAGCTCATTTCCAGTCCAAGCCTCCCCCCATCAGCCCATTTCCAGTCATAGTCCAGCCTCCATCAGCCATTTCCAGTCCAAGCTTCCTTGCACCATCAGCCCATTTCCAGTCCCAGCTTACCCTCCCATCAGCCCATTTCCAATCCTTGACCCCCCCATCTGCCCATTTCCAGTCCTATGCTAGACATTCCGCCCCCGCCTCGCCAAAGAGCTCCGCGGCCATCTAAGGCACTTCAGAGGGAGGTGGGGAAGTCCGCATGAGGCCCCAGCTCCCTCTGCACAGCTGCCAGCATGAAGAGAGTTTTCCTTCATGCTGGCGGCTGTTTCTGTGAAGCACGCTGCATGCCAGGAAAGGTTAAAGGTCATTTCCCGGCACTCGCGCTCTTCACAGAAACAGACGCCAGCGTGAGGGAAAACACTCTTCACGCTGGCGGATGTGCAGAGGGAGTCGGGGTCTCGCACAGACTTCCCCGGCTCTCTCTGGAGCTGTCTCTCTGTGCAAGAATGAAGTTTGTGCAGGGCCCTGTGCGAACAACATTCTTGCACAATGGATGAGCCGGCCCTGAGCGTGCGAGATTAAACATGGCTGTGAGGACGATCTTGAGTGAGTAGCAGGAGTATGTGAGGTGAGGTGTGACTATGTGTAAGAATGATTGTGCAGAAGGGTGTGAGAATGAGCATGGAAATGTGCAAGCTTGGATATGAATGTCTGAAGCTGACAATGAGTGATAGTGTCACGTGCGCTGTGTGTGTGACAATGAATGTGCGTGGATGTGCGTGAGCAAGTGTGCAATGGAGTGAAGCTGCTCTTACACCCATCGTCGCAGATGGGGGTGGTGCCATTCCACTTCCCGTTTATCTGACAGGCCCTCTGGGCGGAGCCATGGAGACTATAGCCATCGAAACACTCGAAGCTGAGGGTACTCCCGACGGAGTATGAGTTCAGGCGTGGGAAGTAAACCCCGTTCTCAAAGTCCGACTGACTGGGGCACCTAATTTCTGAAAAAGAAAAAAAAGAGAAAGTGACAGAGCAGCCACTATGAGTGATGCCTCTTATGGAATAAGAACGGGCACCTCATGCTTTGAGAGTTTTACACTAAAATAACGGGTGATGGTCTTATGATATAAGAGATACGCATGTGCACAGGTAACTTAAAGGAAAGTCATAGAGCGCTGTGATAAAGGGCTTAGCTGACACGTACCTCTGCAGGAGGGCCTCCTGACCAAGCGTCCAGTCTTACTCCTCAGCTCGGTCCACTTCCCGTTGCTCTGACACATTCTGCTGACAATTGGATATGGGAAATACCCCTGGGCACAGGCGTAGGTCACGATGCTGCCCACGTTCAGACCATTGATGTAGGAGGTATTCCCACCCGTGATCCCCACGTCTTCCGGACATTCTACATTCGCCTCAGAAGGCTGATCTTGGGTGCCTGAAACTGGGGGATGATGACTACTATTATACGAGCGTACCCTGCTGTTTTTACATCACAGAATTCTAACAGGAGGATGGCGGGAAAGCGTCTGACCACAACGTGGCAATATTGTGAGTGCGATGGATGACAAATGTCCTTATGCTGATGGTGGTCTTTGGCTTCCCCCTGCTAGCAAGTGCCCCCCATTTCCTGGATGAAGAGAATCGACCTCACTCATCACGGTGCCATCCTATGGAGTCTGCATCTTACCACAGTAACCATCTCCCTCCTATCAAGAAGACTATATCTACCTTCTGTTCCTGCTTCATCTCCCTGTGAGATTCAGATTCAAGCTGCTCTCATGGCCTGATAGTTTGTCCAGGTGTTGTCAATCTAATACATGAGGAAAGTAGTTTTCAAAGACATCTTTTCCTAAAACTGCCCACTCTATGTGCATGTAACTTTGCATCTGTTCAGCCTGTGCCCGTGTCGGCCCAACTACCAGGCAAATAGGCAGCCACCAAGGCAGCAGAGTCTGGGGGGCAGCGAAAAGCAGCCACAGTAGATGAAAATATGAGTTCTGGAAGCCGCGAAGCTTAAAAATGCATCAGCGTGTGCTTTCACCTGCAGGCAGAATAGTGCATTTACCCCTGCAAGTGGCTTTTTGAAATCTCCCTCGTTATGTAGATATTTACAAAACAAAGTTATTTAAAAGTGTGATGTCCAAATATGTCTTTTTCTAGGACTGTTCTAGGAGGGATGGTTTGCAGATGATTACAATTGAGTTTAACAATCAAAATCTTGGGGCGGGATGCTAGGGGTCTAAGATAATTGCAAGGGGGCACAAGGCTGAAATTTTGCCTGGGGGGCCAAACACCCTTGCACCAGCCCTGACACAGTTTGTGGAGACATTTCTGAGGGTAGGGCTGGTGTGGGACTTGCACGTATGCACTGATTTCTACATGTTCAAAAGCATTGGCATATTTTATCACAGTGAAAATTGTGCATTCATAAAAGAAGATGTAAAGGTGAGTGCCTAGTTGCCCCATGGTAATTTTCAAAGCAAAAGTACGTACTCACTTTCACTTTGAAAATCCAGAAGTGTCCGCACAGCCGGACGTATGCATGTGCTTTAAATTAATGCCGGGAGTTCTAAGATTATCCGCATAAGGTACAGAAGAGAAATAACGAAGACGATGGCTGCATATCGATGATTCTCAGTCCTGTCCGTCTGACCGGATTCATCGGGATGTTAAAGGAGCTCAGAGAGGTTCTACTGCATCCATTGAAACGTCTCTGTGATCGAAGTTTATGAGGTAGGAGTGGTTTTGCCGGACTGGACAAGGGTAGATGAGGTCCCTTAGACAACTTAAAGATGATTCCACTAAAGGAAAACAGAGTGAAGTTTCTAGAAATGGATGTGGTACAAAATCCAAGGTAGCCTGGTTTTCTCAAATTGGATCCAGCTCTTTGACTGGGTGACCAGAGAGTTAGATCAGGCAGGGACGAGGGCTAGACTTACAGTTGGTTCAACATTTAAACACTACTTTTGTTTTTAAACGCCTGCTGTGAATTTTTACAAAATCTCGTATATTCGCTGCCATTTGCGAGGACAGTTTTATGTTCTCTAGAGCAATACGTCCAGCCCCGTCGTTTCGAAGTGTGGAAATGCTTCTGAATGGATGGATTACCATAAACCAAGTGGGGGAGACCAAATGTTTTCATCTCTATAGTTTGTGTTTATTTTCTGCTTGCAGTTTGAATAAGCTGACCAGATTTAGATGAGCTCTTCAAATGGGGTGATTTAGAAGGGCCAAAAATGTAAGAATTACTTCTAAACATGGCCGGTGGACGCAATTACATATCATCCTTCAATATAAACATTTTATGGGACTTTAGTGTTTACTCTCAGGACATAGAAGCTGTATAAGGACCTAAAGGTATTTGTTATAGGTAAATGTTGAACAAAATGAGAATCCAGAGGTGCTGTCATCGTTTTTGAGTTTAAGCGACTAAGATGTTCCATCAGACGATTTTTATAGATCACTTTGTGTGGGTGGCCCACATATATCCTTGTTCACATCGCACATGTCCAGCCAAACTATGCCTAAAGGGCAATCCACATGTCAAAAGGGACCTTCCTCACGCTGCCTATTTAAAAACAGATGATCACGACGGGCATCTTTCATCCTACGAAAAGCCCTCCTTATAAAATCTTCAGGACAGCCTCTCTGAAGCATAGTTCTTCAGCTTCCTTCGAAAACTGAGCCTGAGAGGAACAAATCTTCTTTAGAAGGAGGAACTGCCCCACTGAAAAGATTTCATTTCAAAGCAACTGATAAGAAGAACATAAGGAATGCTAAACTGGGTCAGACCAACGTCCATCAAGCCCAGTATCCTGTTTTCAACAGTGGCCAATCCAGGTCACAAGTAACTGGCAGGTTCCCAAAATCAAACACAGGTTCCACAATGCTTGCATAGAGGCAAGTAGTGGATTACCTGGGTCTTCTTTACTAATGGTTTATGGACCTTTCCTTCAGGAACTTGTCCAAACCTTTTTTAACCCCAGCTACACGAACAGCTTCTTTTTTTTTTATTACAAGTTTTAGCCAAATTACAATAACCAAAAACAATACAAAGTCATTATCCTGTATCAATAAGTCAGTAAAGATAGCAAAACAAATATAAAGCAGGATTAAATTCCACGTCAAGGGAGACTATCCGCGATATAATAACATAAGAAACTATCATAAGAAAGGAAACCAGGGCATACGCCCACAAACTAGGAGGCAATCACATTTAAACATCACCCTCTCTATCTACACCCCGTCTATCTGCCAGGAACTTTTCCAGGTGTGTCACGTCAACAAAAACGTAAGTAGCAGCATCAAAATTGATGATACATTTGCAAGGAAATCTTAAAAAGAAAGCTAGGACCTGAGGCTTAAAGAGAAGAATTGCCTCCGTCGAAGCTGGGTGCCGCGGAACACATCCGGAAAAACATTAACAATATGTCCACAAAACTTAAAAGGCCCTTAAAACACGTTGCTTAACAACCACAGATGAAAAGGAACCCAAAAGTGTAGATCATGTACTAATAATGTCTTGGGAGTCCTCAAGAAAGGCGCTTAAATTGGATAAGGAAGGAATCACTTCATCAAGCTCGCCCTCGGCAGCGTTAATCTTTTTAGAACCGGAGGGGATATAGTAAATTTGTAAGACATCTATAGGGTCGGATATGGCTAATATCTCTTTTAAGTACTTATCCAAAAGCATCCTAGGTGATAAAAGAGAAGATTGAGGAAAGTTGAGGAACCGCAGATTACAAACCTGCATAGAATTTTCAAGCGCTTCCACTTTTGAATGCAACAATAAGGAATCCTTGATTCCTGCAACATGAACCGAATGAAGTGGAAGAACCTGAGATTCGAATTTACCAGTTGCCATATCCATCACAGCTACTTTTTCATCAAGCTGCTGCAGTGAAACGGCAACCTCCTGAGAAAAAGTACAGAGGGAACTTAGGGATGAAGACACTTTAGTATCGATTTATTTATTTATTTAGTATACATTTGTATACCGCTACTTCCAGCGATCAGCAGCGGTTTGATTACAGATTGGAAATTGTCAAATCATGACAGGAAATTTTTGAGGTATAAACACATTGATTAGACAGGAAAGCACAGCACACAGAGAACTATTTTACAGGGAACATGGGCTATGGAGGGTTAAGTGGCTTGCCCAAGACCACAAGGAGCACCTGTGGGACTAGAAACCCAGTCCTTCCGGTCCAAGGTTGCTGTCCTCTAGTGGGATTTGAACCCCCGACCTTCCGGCCTGAAGTACCTTGCCCTTTTGCACTTTTGCACTTTTGATACTTTGTAAAGCCCCCCGCACGTCTTTCTTCTGTGTCTGGAGGCAACGATGGAAGCCCAACAGGGGATCCAAAAGTTGCACACTGAACTGGAGAAGGCAATTTAATTTTAGAGTTAACACGCCTCTCTGATTCAGAGGACTCCCTAAGAGTCCCAGACAGACCAGAAACAGGGCAAGGAGGGGGAGTTCTCCCAACGGGGCTCAAAGAAGCACCCTCAGGAGAGGACTGAGCTAAAGGTAAAGGGCCGAAATGTTTATCCAGAGGGCCAACTGGTTTGGAACTCCCGTTATCAGCAGTCTGGGGTTTGTTGTACACTTTAGCCTTCCGTTTGCCCATTGTAAAACAATTAAACACCCCCACTTTAATTAATGACAAGCAGGCAAAATGAAAACAACACAGTTACACACACACCTAAAAGAAAAAAGCCCTATATCAATATAGATATAACAAAAAAAATGCTGATAATGCTGCTGTGGCGTCGAAGGGGCATCAAAGGGGCAGAACGACGCCCCTTCGAAACCACGCCCCGCGGTCGCGGAGGAAAGGGACAGAAACTTATAGTCAGAGAGGCCCCACCGAAAGCAGGCTGCCCGGGACATGCCTGCCCGATGTACTAATAACTTTTACTACATCCTCCGGAAATGAATTCCAGAGTTTGATTATGCATTGAGTGAAAAAATATTTTCTCTTATTAGTCGTAAATGGGTTACACTGCAGCTTCATTGCATCTCCCCTAATCTTTCTACTTTTTGATGCCGCAAACAATCGATCTATGTTTACCTGTTCCACTCCATTCATTAATTTATAGACCCCTAGCATATCCCCACTGCCAACGCCTTCCCCTTTTTACATGGAATTTTAATTCATAGAGATTCTACAGTGTATTTTGTTTCTTGCAACACTTTAATCCTGTGTGACTTTGTGTCCTCTCTAACATAGAGTGCAACCCCTCCACCAATTTGATCGACTTTGTACCCGGGTATCACAGTGTCCCAGTGCTTGTCCTACTTCTACCAGGTCTCTGAGATAGCAATCATATCTAACCTCTCATTTAGTGCTATATATTCTAACTCTCCCATCTTATTTTTTAGACTTCTAGCATTTGCATACAAGCATTTTAGAGGTTGTATTTTATTCATATTAATCTGGTTATTGGTAGGCAGGGGTAATTTGGAATCTTTGAGCTCTGTCTGCTCTGTACTTAAGGGCATTTGGGTTATTTTTGTCTTTATTGGAATCTCTCTGTCAATATGCCCTAACTTCAATCTTTTGCTAGTATCCTTCATGGATACATCATTCCAAACCATGTGCTCTTGGGCGACTGTCGTAATAAATTATTCCGCTCAACTGGTTTTCTAAATAAAGTGGTTAATATGAACCTTCTTCTTGGAAAATCAATACATCCAAAAAAATCTATTTCTGTAAAGAAGTATTTGATGATGAATTTATGATGACTATCTACTCCATTAAGAGTTTCAAAAAATGTCAGCAGCATTTGAGGGTACCTGACCATAAAAAGATGTTATCTAAAGATCTACACCACAATACAACATTCGAAAAGAAGGTAGAAGCATAGACATGTTGCTCTTCAAATTCATTCATCACTAATATCGCCAAAGAATGAGCTACCAAAGATCGTCTGTTATTATATATATAGCGTGTGGAAGAATCCCATTTGATGTGTGTATTGACCTTTATGCATAGTAGTACCTTGTTGAGGAGATTGATTTACACTCACTGGAGAGTTCTTTCTGTACATAGTGTGTTGGAATCTCCCCTTCATATTGCCTATCGTCGAAGACGGAATCTTTCTGCATGGCTTAAATTACCTTTGAGGCAATCAACCGATTTGGCTGGACATGTGCAATGTGAACACTGTCAGTGGTGTTCTACTGCTTTGTGTGGGCTTCCTGGCAGGCTCCTATGACTGGAAAATTATATCAAGCTAGTCGTATTAGGAACTGTGTGTCAAGTTATGTGATTTATATCATTATATGTACCTGCCCAAAAATACACGTGGGCCGCACAAAACGATCTATAAAGATTTGTCTGACGGAACATCTTAGTTGCTTAAACACAAAATCGATGACAGCACATCCGGTTTCTCATTTTGTTCTCATGCCCATGATAGTTCTTCTTTTAAGTGGCAGGTGATTGAGCTGGTGCCTGCTGATAGGAGGGGGGAAGATCATGGAGCACTTTTGAATTTAAAGGAACAACAATGGATCTTCTGCCTAAACTCTGCAATACCAATGGGTCTCAATCAAGAGATAGAGCGGGCTACCTTAATGTGACTTGTTTGCCTCTGATTGCTGATTTAAACTGATTGGTCCTTCATTAGTATTGATAATGAGGTCATGTCCATTTCAACTTTGGTGTCCTTTGAAAGCAACATATAAAATGGGGTCTATAAAATATGGAAATGAATAAAGTATTAAGATAAGAATCGTTGCACAGGGTGGAGAGACCATATGATGGTGTTGAGGCTTTTTATTAGGTGTTGCCTCTTTTCTGATGATCTCTAATTCAAATTAGAATTAGTTTTTCAATGAGAGGTTTCAAAGAGACTTAATGATCCTAAGTGTTGGGAGATCTCTTTTTTGTGATTTATAGTATTTTTGGAGATTTGCAGTTTATGAGGTCAATTGTTTGTCGTATACATCTGCAGCATATCTCCAGTTTTGTAAAGTAGTATGGTTGCCGTATTAGTCTCTTTGGAATATGACAAAAAGGTCATCAAATTCTGTGCATCTAAT
Organism: Ichthyophis bannanicus; assembly: GCA_033557465.1. Classification (NCBI taxonomy): domain Eukaryota; kingdom Metazoa; phylum Chordata; class Amphibia; order Gymnophiona; family Ichthyophiidae; genus Ichthyophis; species Ichthyophis bannanicus. The sequence goes on along the minus strand of CM066051.1, from coordinate 77,411,772 downwards.
TTTATTTTATTTATTTATTTATTTAAAAGAATTTATATACCTCTTTGTCCTGAAATCAAAGTGGTTTACACTTCAAACAATCAAATAACAGTGTCAGTAGAGGTAGGCATGCAGTGTTATTATTTATTTTATTTTTATTTTTTATTTAGCTGCATTTATATCCTGCTTTTCACCGGGTCAAAGCGGTGGAACATTGAACGAGAGGGGGGGGGGGGGGGACAGTAATCAATTGTAAGGGTCTGGGCTGTCACCAGGCGGCCAACATTAATGATTTTAGCAAGTGTTTGGGATATAGACGTAGACATAGACATTTGAGCTACAGTCTCATTTGTGGTGGTTTGTTTCAGGTCCGAGGTATTCCTGGAATAGTGTGTTTTTTAGTTGTTTCCTGAAGGATAGTGGGTCTTTGTTGTTTCTGATGTGATTCGGTAGAGAGTTCCAGATGGATGGTGCATATAGTTCAAAGGCTCTGTTGCAGGTTCGTTGGTTGCATTTCGTGCTCTTATGGGGGATGGTGAGGGAGTTGTTGGTGGTTTGTCTGTTTTTTTTGTTGTGGGTTGGTCGGGCTAGTAGTGTGCGGATCTGGGATGTTTGAGTTTGGTAGAGAGCTTTGTGGGTGAGTAGGGCGGATTTGTACTTGACTCGTGCTTCTAGAGGGAGTATGTGTAGCTCTCTCAGTATTGGGGTGATGAGGTCTTGTCTTTTTGCGGTCTGGATAATTCTTGCTGTGGTGTTTAAGGCAGTCCGGAGTGGGTTTGTATGGGTGGCCGGGAGTCCATGGTAGATTATATTGCAGTAGTCCAGGTGGGGGAGTGTCATGGCTTGCATCACTGTTCTGAAGTCTTGTGGTTCGAGGAGAGGTTTGAGGCGTTGCACTGTTTTAGCCTTGTGGAATATTGTTGCGGCAGTTTTTTTGATTTGCTGTTCCAGTGTGAGTGCTTGGTCTATGATGATACCTAAGTATCTTATCTGTGGATGTATCTGTATTTGTGTGGTCCCAATGTTGAGGTGTGATGGTGGTGTGAAGTCCGGGTCCTTTGTTACTATGAGGGCTTCTGTTTTCTTTATGTTGATGGATAAGTTGTTGTTTTGTAGCCAGCTGGATACTGCTGTGAAGCATTCTGATAAGTGTTTGTTTGATGGGTTGGAGGTTGTAATTGTGGCATAGAGCATTATGTCGTCTGCATAGATGTGGAAGTGGATGTTGTGTGCGCGTATGATTGAGCAGAGTGGTTGCAGATAGATGTTGAAGAGCATGGCTGATAGTGTGGATCCTTGGGGTACTCCTTGGTGTTGCTGGAAGGGGGGGGGGAGGTTGATGTATTTGTGCGGATTTGTGCGGATTTAACACAAGAGAGTAGTTGTGGGAGTGAAGGCAATGATTGCTTGGTGAGCTATATACAGGATGAGCTATGTACAAGTAGTTATATACAGGGAGGGTAGGAGGGGATGGAGGAGGGGGGCGGAATGTTAGGTAGCCATGGGTTAAAGTACAGGTTATTTATGTGATATCACTAAAGTGTTCAATAAAGAGCGTGGTTTTGAGCTGCTTCCTGAAGTCCTTGATGTCTATAGTTGATCGTAGGTTGTCCGGGAGGGAGTTCCAGAGAGCGGGGGCAGCCAGGGATAGTGCTCTTCTTGTCGTGTCTTGCCTTGCTTTGGTAAATGCTACGGGGGTGATAATGGAGCCTGAGGTGCCTCTCCTCCTTGGTCTGGTGTTTGTGTTGGATTTGATGAGGGGTAGCAGACTGTTTGCTGAGAGGTTGTGTTTGATTTTAAAGATGTTTAGTATTGCTTTATATCTGATGCGGGAGCTGATAGGGAACCAGTGGAGGTGGTTGAGAATCGGGATGATGTGATCGTGTCTTGATGATCCCGTTATTATTTGGGCGGCAGTGCTTTTAGCCATCTGCAGGGGCTGGAGTGTTTGTTTTGAGAGTCCAAGGTAGATGGGGATGCCAAAGTCTAATATGGGTGTGATTAGAGCTTGACAGACTGTGTGGAAGTGATCCTGTGAGAGAATTGGCTTGAGGCGTCGGATGGTTCTCATTTTGAGGTATGCGTTTTTGGTGGTTCTGCTGATGTGCGACTGTAGGTTCAGGTCTTTGTTGAGTGTCACTCTGAGGTACTTTACTTCGGTCTTTATTGGTATGGTGATGTTGTTCAGTCTGATGTTGGGAGGTGGAGTGAAGGCGGCATTTTGGGTGATGAGTAGTGCTTATGTCTTGTTGTAGTTTATGGTCAGGTTGTTTTCTAGCATCCAGAGTGTCATTTGCTGAAGACAGTCTGATATTTTGGTGTTATCTGGGCTGTCAAGATTGATTGGAGTGTATATCATGATGTCATCTGCGTAGATAATGTATTGTATATTGTGGTTCTTAATGATGTTGTAGATCGGTTGAATGTAGAGGTTAAATAAAAGCGCAGCTAGGGCGGATCCTTGTGGTATGCCCTGATTGATTCTTATTGGTTGGGAGGTGACAGGGCCACTTTTGACTTGGAGCTGTCTGTTCGTGAGGTATGAGGTGAACCACTTCATGGTGGTGCTGTGTAGGCCGATGTCCTGTAGTCTTGAGTGAAGTGTGATGTGGTCCACAGTGTCGAAAGCTGATGAGATGTCTATGAAGATCATGATAATGCCTCTTTTGACGTTGTCAATGATTTGGATCAGATTATCAAACGTCAAACAAATCAGCACTTGTTAAACTAGGACTCATTCTATTTTTAGCAAAAAGGTTTAGTAATCAGATGTTTGTCTTTGCTTCTGCGTACTTCTCTTTTTCCTGCAGAAATCTAAAAATAAAATCCATTTTCATTAAAAAATAAATATGGATTCTTGTGTGCTCATCAACCCCTGGTTCTACAGCACCAAAGAGCAAATGCAACAGAAATTGACCTGGGGAAGAAGTGATAAGAGTACAGTCAAGAATCTACAATTAGCAGCAAAAATCCATCCTTAGCAGTGTAGTAGACAAGGCTAAATGAGAAGACTGGATGGATCAACCTGGTCTTTATCTGTCATCATTAGCCATGTTGCTTTGTCTTGGGTCAGATTACAATTCTGGCTTGGTGGTGATTTTAGATTTATTTCTCACCCTTTCTCAGTTCTGAGCTCAAGGCTGAAAATGGGCTCACAATCTAATGTGTACCTTAAGCGATGGAGGGTGACGTGATTTGCCCAAGATCTCAAACAGCATGGGCCTATTGACCCTTTACCCCGGATATCCAATGCTGCAGCGACAGCTGCCGATGCTAACCGGGTAGTGGAGATATTGCTACGCCTAGTTTTACCCACCGATTGCTAACCGGATAGCGACAGTCACTGCCTCTGCTCCACCCCGGAATGCCTGGCCACGTCCTGGTGCTAACCGCATAGCGTCGGGGCATGTAGCGAGGTTAGAAGGGGATATTCAATGGCGCTAATCATGTAGGTGCCGTTGAATATCCCAATTTAAGGCATTTACATGGTTTACTGGGCTGTGAACCGTGTAAATGGCTTTCGAATATCGTAGAATTCTGGCTTCCCTGATCTGCAACCCATGTCTCTAACCACTTCGTTGCTTCTCCACTCCTGCTCTGCTCAGCAGCTTCTCTTTTACTCAGCTCCACGTGGAGTTTTTTCTGCTCATTATTCTGTGGGGCGTCATGGTCGCTCTCAGCTTTGGGATAAATGCATCTCTTATGCAGGAGGAAACGCGTTTCAGTTTCTCTTTCTCCAGCGTTACATTGCCCTCAGAGTCGACTTCTTGCAGTTTCCAGTGTGCTTTTCATGTGCATTTTTCTCTTTCTAATTTGTGATCTCTTATTCTGTATGTGGTGACGTCTGTCTTTGTTCTGTGTGTACAGGGTTCCGCTAGCACGTAGTTTCTGTGCAGGGACCTGTAGAGTTTTCTAGGGCTCGGCGTACTATTTGCGGTGCTGCCTTTACACAGGTAGGGTTGTTACTGTGTCAGTCCTGACAGTTAGTGTTGTTTAGGATGGCAGGTTTGCTGCATTAAGTGTATTTTTGGCAGGGTGCCATGTTGCATCACAAATGCGTGGTAGTGGGGGGAGTGTGAAATCCTTCCCCCTCCCTCCCCCCACCCTTCTAGCCTTAGGTTTGAAGAGGAAGGGAAAGTACATTCAGATATAGTTGAAATGAACCACAACACAAGAAGCTAGGAAAAGGCACAGAAATGTAAAGAAGGTGATCCTATGTTGGGAGACAGGGGGAATTTGCATAAGGCAGAAACGTCTGCACAGCAGAGCTAGATGAACAGCAGCAGAAGCCTCTGATCAAAAGAGGATGTTGTGTTGGGAAAGAGCGCCTTAAGGTATTTAGAAACACTTTTGCCAAGCAGATTTTAAACCTGAAGGAGGGCGTGTGAGTCCTGGTGGTTAGGGCAGCAGCCTAGAACTGCAAAGACCAGGGTTCAAATCCCACCGACAAGCCACTTAATCCTCCATTGTCTCAGCTGCAAACTCAGATTGTGGCATATCAAGTATTTAATAAATGAAATGAGCCCTCTGGGCACAAGGAAATGCCGACTGCACCTGAACGTAACTCACCTTGATCGCCTGGAAAGGCCTTAGCTAAATATACTAAGAATAGATGACAAATAGCCTGAGACACTGGATTTCAGAAAACAAAAATATCCAGCAGGTCTCTCTCTGCCCCCTGGTTCTTGGCTAAAATCAGGTGTAACCATGGAGGGACACTGGCCACTGGCCTTATGCATGCTATTCCTCCTTGAAACCTGTAACATGTGCCGTCCTTTCAGACCACCTGGATAGCGCAGCCACATGAAGGAATTCCTCACGATTTGCTATGGCTACGGCTAAGGTCTGCTATGGCTGAACTAAGATCATTGGGTGAAGAAATCCCCCAGCCAGTCAGGCCATAAGGCCCAGCAAGAACATTTCTCCCCAGCTCCCCCCAACGAAGGGTGTAAACCAAATACCAACACTTTGGCCCCCAAGGAGGTGCTTGGACCTGGTGACAAAATGGCTCCAAAGTCTTGCTTTCCCCTATCCAGGAGGTTTGGCCAGCAGTTAAGAGCCAATATGGAGCCAAATAAGGACAGCACAGATCCCTCCATATAGTTTGCAACATCTACTGGCCCCAGTTGGGTAACACTTTGGAAAGCAGACTGCAAAGTAAAATTGGGAGGCTAGTTACAACAGAATAAAAGGAATGTAAGAGGAGTTACTAGTTGAATGGAAATGATTTGTGGGGCTTAAGACCCCAATTGCTTATTTTATTGCTTAATATATCATTGGAGCTTGTAACTATGTAGTTTACTAAACCTGTAGGGTCCAATATTGAAAGGCATTTTCATGGCCTACAGACCTAGAAACCGTGTAAATGCTGCTTAAAGGGATATTCAGCGGTACCAACACGGTTAGTGATACTAAATATCCGTGGATTCCGCCGCTACACGCCCCAAGGCTAACCGTGTAGCACTGAATATCCGGGGTGCTTTAGAAGTGCTAGCCGCCAACACTGAATATTGGACCTGTAACTACTGCCAGCCCTGTTCCCAGTCTCAACCATTTTTCATGATGAGAAAGAAGGGAAAACTCACTTACAATGCCTTTTTTCTCAGGTGGAGGCACGAGGCACCCAGGACCGGCCTGACCACTAGGCAGGCTAGCCATCCGCCTAGGGCAGCAGACCTCTGTGGGCGGCAGGACATATGCTTTGGCACACGTGGCCTGCGGCCCCTCCCCATGCACTGAGTCATGTCACCGCCCCCCCTGCCACGGATTCTGGTGGTGGGTGGCTAAGCTCAGCGGCAGTGGCCCGTGGCAGGTCATGTGCTTCAGCACAAATGGCCGAGCCGCCCTCTCTGACCCTGCCACATGAATCAGCAGCAGCGAGGGTGGTGGCTCAGCTCAGCATGGGGGAGGGGAGGGCAGCACAGACGGGGCTTCTGTCTAGGGTGGCAGAAAGCCTTGGGCTGGTTCTGGAATACCCAAGGACTGAGGGAGTCTTCCCAAGAGGGGCTCCTACCAGGCCAGCCCCATCCCAGCCCCAGGAAGACACCCTCAAGCATTGGACTGCTTTGACTGAGCATGTAATTAATTTAAAGATATAAGTTGGTAAATAAGCTTGGCGACCAACAGGGGGAAGTGCCGTAGTTCTGCGCTACTCCATTATTAGATGTGTTTCTGTGGAAGTGTACGAGAACTTCCTGAAACGCAAGCAGGTTTCAGGAAAAGGCAAGGAACAAGAGACATCATCATGGATGTGAGACGGATCCTTGAAAAGACAATAGCATACCAAAAGGATATCTACATGTGTTTTATTGACTAAAGCAAGACTTTTGACTGTGTAAATCATGAGAAACTCTGAGCCACATTAAAAAGCACGGGTATACCAGAACATCTGATCGTTCTCTTGCACAACCTTTACATTGATCAAGAAGCAACAGTTCAAACAGGACGGTTTGAAATCAGCAAAGATGTATGACAAGGCTGCATACTTTCCCCCTACCTCTTTAATTTATATGCAGAAAAAAAACATCAGAGAAGCAGGATTGTATGAGAACAACCGAGGTGTGAAGATTGTTGGAAGACTAATCAAAAACCTTCGCTATGCTGATGATACCACAATGATGGCTGAAAACGAAGACGATCTGAAACATTTTCTTCTCAATAGCAAGGAACATAGTCTTAAAATGGGCCTGCACTTTAATGTAAAGAAGACAAAGAGCCTGCCAACTGGCAAAATCATTGTTGATGGAGAAGAAATCGAAATAGTGGATAACTTTAACTTGCTTGGATCAACTATCAATAAAGAAATGACAAGCAGTCAAGAAATCTCTTGACGTATTGCTCTTGGCAGAATGGCGATGAAAGACCTAGATAAGATTCTCAAGAGCAGAGATGTCTCTCTCTGTACAAAGATTTAACTTGTCCAAGACATGGTATTTTCAATAACATAATAGGGATGCGAAAGTTGAACAGTGAAGAAGACAGACAAGAAGAAAATTGATGCCTTTGAATTATGGTGCTGGCGAAGAATACTGTGTATACCATGGACTGCCCGAAGAACAAACCAGTCAGTACTAGAGGAGATCAAACCTAAGCTTTCTTTAGAAGCTCAGATGACAAGACTTCGACTTTCATACTTTGGACACATTATGCGATGAGAGAGATCATTAAAGAAAGACATCATGCTTGGCAAAGTTGAAGGTCAGAGCAAAAGAGGAAGTCCGTCAATGTGATGGACTGATACAACAACAGCAGCTATGGGTGCCACTCTATCAACAAAGAGTCGCCTGACTGAAGACTGAACGCAGTGTAAGACAAGTAGCCAGAGGGTTGCCAGGAGTCAACATTGACTCAACAGAAACAACAACAACAGCATTGTACTGAGGTGATTCAGTGCTTTGGCTGAGCATGTAATTAACTTTAAGAAACAAATTAATAAATAAACATGGCAACTAGTAGGAGTAAGTGTTCTAGTTCTGTTCCACACCGTTATTAGACGTCTTTCTGTGGATATGAAGTGTAGATTTGCAGAACTGAAGGTGCAGGATTCCTTCTGCGGCTCTGTCTCATTCTGTATGATTTTGGGTTAATAACAGATCTCAGACTTCACTGTCATATAAGAGGACTGGTTGAACAATGCCATCAAATATTGTTAAGTGCTCCCTTTTCTTCCTCCTGTCTATCTAGCCCCCGGTCTATCCCTTCCGCTCCCTCTCTGCCTCACCCTCTGGAGTATCGCTTACCTGTACTCTGTGCCAGCAGCAGAAGCGGGCACAGCAGGGCACAGGAAAGCAGTCTCATTCTGCCAGCTCTCAAGAGACAGTCCTTGTGGCAGGGCAGCTCAGAGAACAGCTGGTACTCGCTCATCAACCAGCCTGCTGCATTCAACACCACTGTGGCGAGTTGATCCCTCCCTGGACATCTCTCCTCCCCCTCCCCCCGACACTGACAGAGCCCCAGTCAGTGGGGCTTGTTACAGAAAGTTAAAAAGAAACGGAGGTGGTTCTATTCTTTATTTACTCTGCTATACAAACTCAACTTGCTTTAAACACTGCTGACAGTGGGCACTGGCGACAGGATCTTTAGGAAACTTAGGGGGTTGGCGATTATCTGACTAGCTTAACTGGCCATGACAGAATAGTCACACTGTGGTCGGCCATTCCCATCCATGGTCAGTGTCCACATCGCAGTATTGTCACACTGTGGTCAGCAATGACCAGCCATGGTCAGTGACCACAGCCACAGTGAAGGCAGTAAAGAAAGCACCTTCCACAGGTCAAACTGCACGCGCCGATGGACACTGGTGCTTTGATTACTGGTCATTTTGTGCATAAGTAATGGCACGTGTGTTTTTCAACACTATGTACATTTTTAGCTGCTGACCAACAAGGTGGTGCTGGGGACTGGAGATATGGGCATAGTTTGGATAATACGCATAGCTTGGCTTTTTTTCTGACGGAAAAATTCCACACACAAGAAACAGGAACATTCTCTGTGCACTGTTTTTCCTGAGGTGATAACCCAAGCTGAAATCCAAGAGGAATTTAACTTTGATCACTGGTGCAAACCCCTCGGAGTTTGCATCAATGCAGCCAGTTCAGAATTGCCACAACGTGCTCAGCTGTTCCCAGGACCCTCTGTCACAGTTTCTCCTGAATACATGAGAGTTTTTGGAATCCACGAGCTGCCCTGGACAGGTCAGGGCTATGCTGGATAATGATTAATGACAGTATTTACTGGAAATCAGACGGACAGGGCATGGGACATGTAAACATGACTGAGAGAGGCTAGTCCTTACCCCTACCCCATCTTTGTTATTCCTACATCTTGGGATTGTATTGTGTGTTAAGGCTGGTGGCATAGTGACCTCCCATCCTCTCCGCCATCCCACTCCCCAGAGGATTATCTGGGAAACACAACAGGTACTGCAGACACGTCTCTCCTGTAATAACATGTGCATTCTGATAAAGAGGCTCCCGGGTGCCCTTTGTTTGGTGGGGGAAGTAGGGGGCTGTGGCTGCAAAGAGCTGGGCCGGCTCCAGCTCCGATTCATTTCTGCTAAGGCCCTTCCCCCCATCTTGTTTAACTTGGCCATGTATTCTCACTATTGGAGGCTGCCAAGGGAGAACAAGTTTCGGGATGACTGAGCCTTGTTATGTTCTCATGATTTCCATGTAGGCAGAGCTCTCAAGTTACTCCGTTCCAAGAGGGGGGTGTTAGGTCGGTCCTGGAGTTCTGACAGCATCATCCTGGTGCATTATGGAATCTGCAGCGCTGAATGCAATAGGTAGACTTGGGGACTGCAATCCCACATCTCTTTGAGATGTAAGTTCAAAACCAGAACTGGGTATCTTGGACTGGGAGCTCATTTAAGCTGCCACATTACCCAGTGAACTTAAAGCAGTCCTGGTTTTGCCCCATTCCCTGCAGGAAGTTGTATTTCAAATTTCCTCAAGTAAGAACTGGGACCCCTCTATGTCCTATATGGCGAGACAATCAGGACTGACTGGACCAGTCTTCTGGGGTTGATCTGACTGAGGTGGTAGCTCCGGCCTCCCCCTCTGATCCCAGAGCTAGTGCAAGGGTGTGCAAACAGAGAAACTGCCCTGAGCGCCAAACGTTTTTAGAGAGGGCACAACGCTACTTTTTGAGTCACACTACCAGCGCCATCCTGCCTTTTCAAATCAGTTTGTGAGACTGTGAGCATGCAAACCAAAATGGAGGAGGGACACCAAAAGCAACCCTTGTTCTGTGACTGTCATGCCTGTTGCCCCCCCCCCCCCCCCCCCCCGTTGCTATCATGTCCTAGTACGGTAGCCAGCAAGATCACGGTGGCTGGTGACACTCTTGTGCTGTGTTATCACCCCCTCTTGTGCTTGAACGGTGGTACTGCAGTGTTAGAAAATTACCAGGGCTGGGACACACAGGGCCTGATAGTCAAAGCAATTAACATATTAATTGTGGCAAACTGGATATTTGGTGGCACTAACACGGTTAGTGCCGCTGAATATCTGCAGCTGCTGGCTCTACACACCCCGATGCTAAGTGCTTAGTGTCGGGGGCGTTCCAGGGCAGAGACGATCGGTAACGTCAGCAGCGATATAGATCTACTGCCCGGTAAGTGATATGTGCTGAAAGCCAGGTGCAGGTAATCCTGGCCTAACATCTGCTGCATGTTGCCAACTGGCCAGAGCCTCAATACTGCTGTTGCCCAGTTACCGATCAGCAAGAGCGGCTAACCCAGATATTCAATGCTGGGACCGGCTATGACCCTGGCATTATTTTATTTATTTATTTAGTATACATTTGTATACCGCTACTTCCAGCGATCAGCAGCGTTTTTTGATTACAGATTGGAAATTGTCAAATCATGACAGGAAATTTTTGAGGTATAAACACATTGATTAGACAGGAAAGCACAGCACACAGAGAACTATTTTACAGGGAACATGGGCTATGGAGGGTTAAGTGGCTTGCCCAAGACCACAAGGAGCACATGTGGGACTAGAAACCCCAGACCTTCCGGCCCAAGGTTGCTGTCCTCTAGTGGGATTTGAACCCCCGACCTTCCAGCCTGAAGTACCTTGACCCAACCACTAGGCTACTCCTCCACTCCATTAGCCGCGTTAGTAGCGCTAGCCACCGGCACTGAATAACGGGCCCGCAGTTCTTTTGTGTCCAATTGCATTCTGGAAGTCATAGTGCAGCTAAGGATAATGCAATCGCCCAGTGCATTCTGGGAGTGCTGAGAAGTGGCATGCTGGGATGATTTTGTGCACGATAAATGATGGGAGCTGGACTATGAGGGAACGAGGAGAGAAGCAGCATTTCCTTATCATCCCGCTAGACCAGTCCGGATTAGTGGGATGTGTCCCCATGCCAGCAGGTGGAGGCAGGACTTGAGCAGCTATCAGTGATGTCATCACTTGCTAGATCCTCTGGTGCAGCACTGAGAGAAGCCAGTATTGTCTTCCTCCAGCAGGTGGCAAACAAGGTGTGTGGACTGGTACAACAGTGAACATAGGTCTGACTTGCCTTGCCCACACTACGATGCCAAGGCCTTGAATTAAGTCCTGAAAGACCAATGGCTCGGAGGTGAGCCAGAAGAGGAGTAGGAGAGCCCCACAGGGCCCCTGAGGGGAGGTAGGTAAATTGGGTCAGACCCTACTTCCCTCTTGCTGTCCTAATCTCATATTTGCTATTTTTCACCTATTTTGGCTAATTTTTGGTCATTGTTTTTCTAAGTCCCTTTTTTCTCTATTGAAATCAATAGAAGTTCAATTGTCTCTCAGTTGCTTTGAATAAAGGAGTTTCAAGACCTTCCTCAGCCGGGCCTCCCCTGGCCTGTGTGGCATCTGGGGCTTTCTTAATAGAGTTTCCCTGGTCAGCCCAACAGGCCTTGGGATATCCTTTTTGGGACTCTTTTTTCCATGGCTCTATTTCCATCTTTTTCTTGTACATTATTTTTTGTGTTTTTTTCTTTCTGCCACCAGTTTTCAGCAGTCCAATGAAGCCATAGCTCCTAGTGTTTTTTTGTTTTTACTGTGGCTGCAGTTTTTTTGCCCCCGGTTAGGCTGCAATGCTCAGGGCACCTCTGGCCGGCATCCTGAGACATCCTGTGGGAGGCCTGGAGCCCGATGCCATGTCTGTGGTCCCTGCTGCTCCTTTCCTGTTTTCTTTGCCGTCAGCGAGCTCTGCAGTCATTTTGGTGGGTTACGTGGGCCCAGCGAGAGCATTACATGGGCCCAACGAGGGCAGGGTGGCACTAGCCGCATTCCCAGGGGGCTTTTAGGGCCCTGCTTCCACTGATGCTCCTGAAACACCCTTCGGGCTGTATTCAGTTGGCTGCTATTCAGACTCTTGCGAGGGATTTGGGGCACCTGATACCCCTGAGCGCTCTTCTTATGGCCCCTGCTTTGTCCTTGTGCTCCTCCATTCCTTGGCAAGCCCAGTCTTCCCCATAGGGGTTGTCTGAAGGACTCATGTGACATTTTGGCTGCCGTGCGGTAAGTCTGAGGAGGACGGAGCGATGGTTCCCCCATGGGCCAGTTGGGATCCCTGCAAAATGCATCTTCTCTCAGCTATGCCCTATTTAGGCCTCAGAGGATGTTATAGCAGTTCCATAGGTTCTGGAGTGGGATTTTGGGCGAGGGTAGCAGACTGATCTCCTTTGTCCCTGGTAGACCCATTGCTCTGCACATTCCATTTTCTCCAGGTCCCTAGTGGGACATGGGCTTTTAGGGGGAAAACCCTGGTGGGCCCTCAGAGTCCTAAAGTCCTGTCTTGGCTGTTCCCTTGGCCCATGGTGAACTGGACCAGCTTTTTGGGCCCCTTGGAATGGAAGTCTGGTTTTGGACCATGAAAAAGTGCATGATCATCCTGGGAGTGAGGTTTGCTGTGTGTGCAGAAGCTCATTTTGGAAGGCTTCAGGTTGTTAGAAGGTCTTGACAGTAGTCGCCTTTGACTTTTGGGTGGTGCTGTGGGTACACCTGCTGACTAGCCCTTGGATGAGTGCTCTATCCTCTCCTGGTGGCCTGTTGGCTCCGATCATAAGGGCTATAGGTTTGTTCCTGAGAACATCTGGCTTGGGTCGGAGCAGATGTTAGTGGGCCCATTCTCCTTCCAAAGACTAGCAGGCTTGGAGTGGGCTGCCGAGATGGAAGCTGTGGGTTGAGGTTGGTTCAGAGTTTCTTTCAACCCTATAGCGGTGGTACTGACCAGTTAGCAGTTCTTGATACATGCGGATTCTGGTAAGGAGGTTCCTTCCAGCATGTTCTGGTCGTACAGCAGGTTGTCTTCGGACTCATTTTCATATGGGGCCCTTAGTCTGCTGCTGAATCGGTCCAACAGAGTATTCCTACCTCCTGGATCTCAACAGGGAATTTGTCATTTTGCTCCTGTGTGCAGAAGGCCCAGTTGTCCATGCCTGAACATTGAACTGACTTGGATTAATGTCCTTGGCAAACCTCACAGGTGGCACAGGCCTGTGAAGCTCGAGCTGGAAGGCCTGTAGTCAAGAAACGCTGCCCTAAGAGTAGCCTGATTATCTCCCGGGAGGTTGAGTTCCTAAGAGTCAGGCCTTACTCTCCTGAGTTGAGTTTTCTTTCAATGGAGGGTTCATTTAAGCCGCAGCTGACTCAGAGCAGCCAATCATCAGTCATCTTAATGGACCTAACTTTCCTGCAGTCCTTGGGCACGCAGTTTTGATTTTACAGCCATATTCTTGCTGTAGGGTGCACAGACACTCGATTCAGATGCACCGCCTAGTCTGGTCTCCAGGGTTCCCTATCATTTCACTAGGCTCTTCCTCTACCCCAGGAGATTAAGGAGCAGGTGAAGTAGCAGATACGGCTCTACCTCCTGACCGGGAGGCTGTGGGAAGCACCTGAGGAGAGGCTTCTCAGTCTTGCTTCCAGACGGAAGGGCTGGAGGCATGAGTCCTGTTCCTGTTGGCCCAGGGGCTGTCCCCCTCACAGGACCCCTGGGGAATCTTCTGCTTGGAAGCAGTCAGAGCCCAGAAGTCACACAGGTCTTCTACTGCAGCAGACCTCATGAGTCCAGAATCGTTCTCATAGCAGTACAGCTGGACTGTTGAGCAGAGGAGCATCTGATTGCCCCAGCGGCAGTGCATATTGCAAGCTTCGCTAGAATGCGATTTGTGTCGGAACTCCGTGAGCCCAGGGGAAGTGAGAATTCAGCCCTCCCATGCAGAATCTCTGAGTGCAGAGACGTGGCCTTCCAGTACCCCATGTGTTGGCCACTCTGGCAGATGCCAGTTGCAAAACTGCTTCAGGTGCAGGGGAATTCTGTGAACAGCAGGTCAGGAGGCCCTTCTTTTGGTACGGCCCAGGGGAGGGATGTTGTGTGGCTTCCTGTCTAACTCTGGGTGACCTTAGAAAACACCCACAAATAGGAAGTGATGGGGATCTCGAACGATTTTCAGAAGATTGTGTTTGTGAGGAATTAGCTAAACTAAAAGTAGACAAAGTGATGGGACCGGATGGGATACACCGGAGAATTTTGAAGGAACTTGGGGACATTCTAGCAGCTCCACTGACTGACCTTTTCAATGCTTCTTTGGAGTCGGGAGTGGTCCCAGAGGACTGGAGAAAGGCACATGTGATCCCTTTACACAAGAGTGGAAGGATGAGGTTGAAAACTACAGACCAGTTAGTCTGACCTCTGTGGTAAGTAAACTGTGTAACAAATCTTTACTTTTTTCTTGTTTCTGGGTAATAAGTGTTATTTTCCGATATCTTATGTCTCAAAACTATAGGAAATGGCAATTATGGCCCATAAACATTGCTTTTGGGATCAGGAGAGTGATATTTTTGAAAAAAATTACCTATTTTGCAGGACATTCTAGATAGATTTAGTGCAACGTAAACTTGGAGTACCTTTTGAAAAATTCTAGAGCTTTCCAGAACTTTGCAAAACTTTTGGAACTTTGTATAACTTTTGAGAACTTTTAATAAAAGCCTTTTGGTGACCGTTATAGCGCCAATTTCCGCCTTGAATGTATATAAACAACAGATTTGCGTGGAGTGAGCAGTCGTTCAGCAGCCTCCTTACCGATTGGAAACCTAGGAGCAGGCAACAACAACACGTGTTTTAAGCTCATCAGTTTATTTTCATTCTAGCTTCTTAAGTGGACTGACATGGCATCAAGAGGCTGTAAGCATCCGGCAGACGCATTTTGCTATGTCTGTGGCGATTTTATCAAGACAAGAGCGAAGAAGTACTCCTTGGAAGTGTCTGCCAAGATGTGTGAAGCTTACAATGCATATTTCGGCACGCCTGTTGGGGATCAGGACAAACCCCGAGTGCCTCATTTCACTTGCGAGCACTGCAAGAAAACTCTGGAAGATAAGAAGGACAACGGATGCTGATTTAGACTGTGGCAATTTATGTTAGAAAATCTTTATTGTTACTGAATTTTTACTTAATGTATGGAATATTTAGCAAGAGCATCATTAATTCAAATTAATTTTGTCATATATATAAAATTTATTTTTTATTTTTATTTTTTCTTTGGCAGGATGGTACAGATGGGAAAAGAGAGTCATGAAGTTCGCTATCCCGAGAATTTGGCAGGAACCCACTGACCATTTGAACAATTGCTACTTCTGCATGGTGGATCCTTCCAAACGTCGGACAGACAAGAATGCTCCTTCTGTCATGTATCCGAGCATTCCTTCATCCATAGCTCCGGTGTCACAATGCCCGGAGCTCCCTGTACTCACTCCTCCGCAGAGAAGGCAGCTGTCTTCAGAAGAAAGCAGCAATTCACAAAACAAAGACAACGTTGCAGATCTAGATTACAATATCAGAGGTGGAGCTGAGGAGAGAAACCCTTACTACCCAAACCAAAATGACATCAACGACTTAGTCAGAGATCTTGGTCTCACCAGGTCCAATGCCGAGCTTTTGACGTCCAGGTTCAAGCAGTGGAACTTGTTGGATGAAAGTGTGCAAGTCACAGGTTAGAGGAAGCGTCACCATGCTTTTTCTAGCTTCTTCACTAGTCAAGGTGGGCTCTGCTTTTGCCACTATGTGATCAGTCTGTTCGACGCTATTGGAATTGCATGTAGCCCGAAGCAGTGGCGCCTGTTCATTGACAGTTCTTTCAGGAGTTTCAAAGCCGTGCTGCTACGTAATGGGAACAAGTACCCGTCTCTTCCCCTAGCTTACTTAGTGAGCCTCAAAGAAGATCACAGCATCGTCAAGACCTTGCTAGAAGCCTTGAAGTATGCCGAGTATGGCTGGGAGGTTATTGGAGACTTTAAAATGGTGGCATTTCTGATGGGTTTCCAAAGTGGTTTTACCAAGTTTCCCTGCTATCTTTGTCTTTGGGGCAGCAGGGACACCACGGCGCACTATCACAGGAAGGACTGGCCACAGCAAACTGAATTTTCTGTTGGGACAAAGAACATGAAGTGGGAGCCACTGGTGGGACCACAGAAGGTGCTCATGATGCCACCACTACACATCAAATTGGGCCTTATGAAACAATTTGTCACAGCTCTAGAGAAAGAGTGGACAGCCTTCAAGTACCTTCAAGACTTCTTCCCTAAACTGTCTGAGGCAAAGGTTAAAGCTGGTGTCTTCATTGGACCACAAATAAAAAATATTCTCGAGTGCATGGAATTTCCCAAGCTGCTTACTAGGAAGGGGAAAACGGCTTTGTTGCAGTGGTTCGTGGCTTTTTGGGAAATCACAAGGCCGAAAACTATGTAGAGCTGGTTGAGACTCTGGTTACGAATTACGGCAAAATGGGCTGCAGGATGTCTCTCAAAGTCCATATCCTTGATGCCCATCTTGATAAATTCAAGGCGAACATGGGAGCATACTCAGAGGAGCAAGGTGAACGTTTCCATCAGGATATACTGGAATTTGAACGCTGCTACCAAGGACGGTATAATGAGAACATGACGGGAGACTACATCTGGAAGCTTATTTGTAAAAGTGATTTACAATATAATCCTAAATGTCGAAAATCTATTCACTTCTAAATGTTTTATGATCTTTCTTGAACGACTTAAATATAAGTAAATATTGTATGTTGTGTTTTTTTTTATTTTATGTGAACAAAAAGGCACAAGCCTGTTTTAACAATGGGAATACGTAAATTTCACAAATATCAATCTCCTGTTTAATGTTTAATGAGAATAATAACCATTTTCTATACTTTTAAGTTATAAACAATTAGGAAATAACAGTCACTACTCAGGAACAAAAATTGTGTTATATTGGAAATTATGCTAAAAGTGAGAATAATGAGATTTCTGGAGTCCAATGGATTACAGGATATGGAGTGGAGGAGTGGCCTAGTGGTTGGGGCAAGGTACTTCAGGCCAGAAGGTCGGTGGTTCAAATCCCACTAGAGGACAGCAACCTTAGGCCAGAAGGTCTGGGGTTTCTAGTCCCACAGGTGCTCCTTGTGGTCTTGGGCAAGCCACTTAACCCTCCATAGCCCATGTTCCCTGTAAAATAGTTATCTCCAAGTTATAATGCCCTGTTCAATGTAATTTCAGTTTGTTCAATGTAAACCACACTGATGCAGGATAGCGCGGTATATAAGAGAATGTAAATAAATAAATGAGGTAGCATGGGTTTACCAGAGGCAGGTCTTGTCAAGACAAATCTGATTGATTTCTTTGAGTGGGTGACCAGGGATTTAGACAGAGGGAGAGCTCTAGATGTGGTGTATGTAGATTTCAGTAAAGCCTTTGACACTGTTCCTCACAGGTGACTTATAAACAAACTGAGCACCCTAGGGATGGACCCTAAAGTTACTGCTTGGGTTAGAAATTGGTTGAGTGAGAGGCAACAAAGGGTACAGGTAAACGGAGCTCACTCTGAGGAGAAGGATGTTACCAGTGGTGTGCCCCAGGGATCTGTCCTTGGCCAATTCCTTTTAACATCTTTGTTAGTGATATAGCGGAAGGGCTGTCGGGTAAGGTTTGACTCTTTGTGGATGATACCAAAATCTGCAATAGAGTAGACACCCAGGAAGGGGTAGAGAACATGAGGAGGAATCTAGCTAAGCTTGAAGAATGGTCTAGAATTTGGCAGCTGGAATTTAATGCAAAAAAATGCAGGGTCATGAATTTGGGATGCAAAAACCCAAGGGAGCGTTACAGTATAGAGGGTGAGGTACTTCTGTCCATGAAAGAAGAGTGGGTCCTGGGCATGATTGTTTCTGATGATCTTAAAGTGGCTAAACAGGTAGAAAAGGTGATGGCGAAAGCCAGAAGGATGTTTGGGTGCATAGGGAGAGGCATGGCCTCTGAATACGTTTCTGGTGTGACCTCGTTTGGAGTATTGTGTGCAGTTCTGGAGACCACACCTTCAAAAGGATATAAAAAGGATGGAGTCGGTGCAGAGGGTGGCTACTAAACTGGTTAGTGGTCTTCATTATAAAGCATATGAGGGCAGACTTGTTGTTAAGTGCCATTGAGTCGGTGTGGACTCATGACGACCCTCTGGATAGTTGTCCTAAACTGTAGTTGGTCTTCAGTCAGGCGGCTCATTGTTGACAGACTGGCACCTGTAGCTGCTGTTATTGTATCGATCTATCTCATTGCCGGCTTCTTTTGCGTTGACCTTCTACCTTGCCAAGCATGATGTCTTCCTCTAATGATCTCTCTCTCAGCATGATGTGTCCAAAGTATGAAAGTCGAAGTCTTGTCATCTGAGCTTCTAAAGAAAGCTTAGGTTTGATCTCCTCTAGTACCGAATGGTTTGTTCTTCGGGCAGTCCATGGTATACACAGTATTCGTTGCCAGCACCATAATTCAAAGGCATCAGTTTTCTTCCTGTGTATCTTTTTCACTGTCCAACTTTCACATCCATATGACGTTATTGAAAATACCATGGCCGTCTGATTTTTTGAATGCTTGCGTTTCTTCATTAATAGTTGATCTAAGTAGGTTAAAGTTTCTCCACTGTTTCAATTTCTTCTTCATCAACCATGAACTTATTGATTTTTCCAGAAAGATCTTACATCTGATGTATAAATCAGAAGAAAGGCGGGATAGGGGTGATATGATTGAGATGTTTAAATACCTCGGTGGCATAAATGCACAAGGGGAGAGCCTCTTTCCATTGAAAGCAAGTTCTGCTACGAGGGGACATGGGATGAGGGTGAAGGGGGATAGATTCAGGAGTGATATGTAGAAATATTTCTTTATGGAAAGAGTGGTGGATCCATGGAATAGTCTCCCAGTGGAGGTGGTAGAGATGAGGACAGTATCTGAATTCAAAAAAGCATGGGACAAACACAGAGGATCTCTAAAGGTAAAAAGTGGACCTGGTTGATATGGAAGGACAGACTAGATAGGCCATGCAGTCTTTTTCCTGCCGTCATGTTTCCATGAGCTCTGCTAGAACCTCCTTTATTATTGTCCGGTCCCTGCCTCCTTTCTACATCGCTTACAACAGGACTCACAGCAACTCACAAGCCGACCTGATGCACCGGGCAGGATAGAAAACTCGGAACGTAAAAAGATCCGGAGCCACCTGCAAGGGAACTCTCCGAGGGACAAGCAGGCCGGTGACAGAGCCTGAAATCCGGCCCGGGGTTTGCATGTTGCTGTTGAGAACCAGCGGGGAGGGTGAATGAACCCGGTTGGAGGATAAGGACCTCCCGGCATGCCTGGCAAAGAGAGCTGGAGTGAAAACCCGGAGTGGATCGGCTCTCTTTCTCCGCCCCTCCTCCTCCTTACTTGGGCTGGGGGTGTGTGTGTTGCATAGAGGCCTCTCGGTGGAGAAGTGAAGCCCCCGGCACTGGGAGTGGAACGAGCATGGGAGCAGATAGGTAATAATAATAATGATGATATAACCCCGTATGTTGTGCACAGATTTGCAGATGGGACGGGGGCGATCTTTGGGTTCTGCCCCTTTAAAGGGCCGCCGGCGCCCTTAAGCCCTTTTGTGCTTGGTCGGGTGGTGGAGAACTGTGGATGGGGCCGTGGTGCTGAAGGTGGGGGGACGGGGAAGATATGCAGCAATAGCTGGGAAGGTAAGGATCGAGGAGGGGAACAACAGAGATCGGAGCCGGGATGCATGCAACTCTTGGTAGGGAAAGTCTGCAAGAGGGCTTCAGGGCCTTTTAGGTGGTGGATTTCACTTAGGGCCCTTCCCCCAGGGGTTGAAGTGCAGCTTTGGGCCCCTTTCGGCTGGAGATGCAAGCTTTTGGGGATGGGATTAGATGCAAGCTTTGAGCTATATAGGGCCGGGGGGGGGGGGGAGGGGGGTGCGGAGAGCCTTATATTTAGACTAGGTCAGGAGATACAAATTGGGGAAGGGGTGTTGCTGCACAGAGCTCTATCTTTGAGGTAAGAAATGCAAGCTTGCGGGAGGGGTGTGTGGTTTTGCCTAGTCCTAGAGCCTTATCTTTGGGAGGTGGGAGCTGTAGAGAGCCCGAGATGCAGGTTTTGAGGGGGGGGGGTCTCTTATGAGCTTTATCTAGTTTAAGAGATGCAATCTTTGGGGATGGGGGCTCTTGGAGTTTGTTGGTGAACTGGTCTCTTTGACCCCCTTCCTCAGGGTTGTAGGTGCAAAGCTTTGGGGACCACTAAGTGTCCCCTTTTCAGGTCAGGGTTAGATTTCAGGGATGCTACAGGCTCTTACCTCAGTCCTAGTGTTAAGATTATTGCACAACCCAGGTGTGCTTTGATTAATCCCTTTTGTCATTAAGGGGCATGCTCACTAAAGTGTGCTAAGGGGGTGTGCATTAAGTGCCAGAAATGGGCATGGGAGGTGCGATGGGGACATGTCCCCATGCAATTACCTCATTGCTACATTAAACCGTCAACTGCAATTAACATGGGTGGCAGTAAGCGCATGACATTGACAGCGTGCGCTAACTGAAACGTGTGGTCAGTGCCCGCTCTCCACCAGCTCTGCCGTGTTGCGTGCTAGGTATTCGTGCACTTTAGTAACCATGCCCCTATCTGTGTTAGTCTCTGTTTGTGTAAAGCACACTGCATTGCAAGTCTGGATGGCCATGCTGCTCCCAGGTTTACAGTTTCTGGGGCTCCTGGCCCAGCTGTGCCCTTCCAATGCCTGGATTTAAAAGAAAGGCTTATAAACGTGCCCCCCCCCCCCTTGGGGCATTTTTGTTGCACTGTTTTAGTAGTGATCACGCTGCCACTGTCCCTTTGGGGTCCATTTCCCTGAACAGACCCTAGTGCAGTGGGTGGGTGTGAAATGGTAGGTGGGAGTGAACCTCCACGGAATAAGCCAAAGGTTTTCTTGGCAGTTGAGCACACATATCCAGCCTAGTAGGTGTATGTTGGCGCCAGTATCTTATGTGGCATATGAATGTTGTAAGGGGAAAGGAGGTTGGGAATCTCTGCAAGAAAATGTTTTTTCATTAATGAAATGTGCAACTAAAATTCCTTTCTTATCTCCTTTATCCCTCCCCCCAACCCATGACCTCTGCATTCCTCACACCCTTATTTATTCCTTTCTCCTCCTCCTCACTTTTCTTCCCCTTTTTCTCGCCCCCTCATCTTTTGCCTGTTATCTGATTTTTTTTTTTTTTGCTTTGTCTCTTTTTTTTCTTTATTCTGATTCTGCTATTTTCCCTATCTTTATTGGGTTTCTTTATATCATTTTTATCTTTGTCTCTTGTTTTCTTCTTTTATGTTACTTTTATTTTTGACCCATTTATTATGGTTCTTCTGTTTGCCTCTTTTATTTTTGTCTCCTTTGTCTTTTTTCTTTTCTCTCACTTTTGTTTGTCTCCTTTGTTGTCATTTTCTCTTTTTTGTTTGTTGGTCTTTTAACCTCTCTCTTCCCTGTAGTTCTCATTGTTTTAGAGTTTTCTGTCTTCCCTTCTGATTGGTTCTCCCTGCCTGCTCCCTTTTCTTCAGTTCTTTTTCACAGGATTTCCAAGCTTCATCTCTGTGAGTGGAGGAGAGAGAGAACAAGAGAGAAAGGCATACCAGATGGCGTCTGGTGTCGAGGTCCTGCGCTTCCAGCTTCCAGGCCATGAGGCAGCGACACTGCGCAACATGAACCAGCTACGTTCAGAGGAACGCTTCTGTGATGTGACCATCGTGGCTGACAGCCTCAAGTTCCGAGGCCACAAGGTTATCCTGGCAGCCTGCTCTCCTTTCCTCCGAGACCAGTTCTTGTTGAATCCTTCTTCAGAGCTGCAGGTCTCTCTCATGCATAGTTCCAAGATCGTGGCAGATCTCCTTCTCTCCTGCTACACAGGAATGTTGGAATTTGCAGTCCGTGACATTGTCAACTACCTGACTGCTGCCAGCTACCTCCAGATGGAGCATGTGGTGGAAAAATGTCGCAATGCCTTGTCCCAGTTCATCGAACCCAAGATCAACCTAAAGGAAGAGAAAAGTGGAGGCAGTACAAGGGAAGGCAGGTCTAAAGGCTGTAGCAGTGCCGGGACCATTGTGGCAAAAGAGGCAGGCCGGGTCCGAATGAGGTCCACCCAGACCAACATTAAGCTGGAGATGTCCCTGGAGGAAGACCTGGAGATGAAGGTGGAAGAGGATGAGGAGGACGAAGATGACGATACCTACGATGACCAAGATGATGATGCCGTCTCGGACATTTGTATCGTGAAAGTGGAGTCTGCACTGGAGGTAGCCCATCGGCAGAAGCAGAAACAGCAGCAGTGCATCTGGCTGAAGGAGGCAGACGAGGCCGTGCAGCAGGACGAGTCCCAGGTCAACTCAACGGTGGAGAATGCGAGCCTGGAGCACAGCCAGCAAGGGGTGGTGAAGGCTTGCTATAGCTTCTCAGAGGATATTGAGGGGGAGGGCCTGCTCATCATCCCCAGCAGCTTCCATGAGGAACGAGAAGCCACCGCGAGCAGTAGCAAATGCCAGAGCAGTGGAGGAGGAGGGGGGGATGTGTCTGGGATTCTAGTTAATTTGGGTTCCCGGTCCTTGACCACTGGCACCGTGAAGGATGTGCTGAGAGTGAGTAACCCTCTGAAAAATCTGAAGTGCACCAAATGTGAAGAGGTCTTCCAAGGAGTGGAGAAGCTCGTCTTCCACATGCGGGCCCACCACTTCATCTTCATGTGCCCGCGCTGCGGCAAGCAATTTAATCACAGCAGCAACCTCAACCGTCATATGAACGTCCATCGCGGTGTGAAATCGCACACGTGCGTGATCTGTGGCAAGTGCTTCACACAGAAATCCACCCTCCATGACCACATGAACCTACACAGTGGGGAGCGGCCCTACCGCTGCTCTTACTGCGATGTACGTTTCGCTCACAAGCCCGCCATCCGCCGTCACCTCAAAGAGCAGCACGGCAAGACCACGGCAGAGAATGTCCTGGAGGCCAGCGTGGCTGAGAACGGCACAGTGGCCAGCACGGCTGGAAGTGGTGTGGTAGACCCCAATGTGGCTGAGATCAACGTAGTGGTGCGCTGAAAGCTGCACAAAACTGTTGCGGTGGGGAGGAGAAGAGCCAGACTCCGTGACTGGGTGGTTGGTAATGCTAGGGAACAGGCTTAGGTGACCATTGTTTCTCACAGTGCATTATGGGGTTTGTAGTCCTGTTGCTTTTGCTGGAATTCTGCATACACAATCATTCAAAATTTTGCATTTTTTTGTGAAATTTCTTTTTTATTGTATTTTAAATTAAGTATGACTCAAAAACAATATGCTTTATTTTGACAAACAAAACATGCAGGATTTTGTATAATTCAGACATTTTGACACTAAATTTTGAACTCTGTGTGCAGAATTCCAGCAGGCGATTCTTGTAGATGGTGAGCTGGTTTTCCTAGTGCGTACTGGAAATTGTAGCCCTGTGGATGAGAGCTGAGTTGGCCATCCCAGTACATTCTGGGACTTGCAGCCCTACTCAGGAAAATGCAGTGATTTTATTGTAGTGCATTATGCAACTTGTAGTCCTCTTGCTGATGAGTTAAATTGCATTTTGAGTTCTGTAGTCTTGCCATTGTATGTATTTATATATTTGGAAGATGGGAAGGCGAGATTTAACAAATTTTACTAGAGGATAGGGATTGATGTTCCAGAATGCACCGTGAGTGTAAAGATGGAACTGTATCTCACAGAAACTACTGGTGAGTGCCTTCCTCATAATGGCAGAACCACAAGACCCAGAATGCACTGTAGGTAGCTTGAGACCAGCAGTGCCCTGTTACTCCATCCCATACATTTCTCTGCTGCTCTCAGTTAGGACACAGTCCTGACACCTATCTTTTCATCTCCTTAGGGAGGGGAGGGGGGCAGTGAAACAATTTTGCATTGCATGTAGCCAATTTTAGCTGGCGGCTCATTCCCTTGCCCATCTTAACTCAGAGCTCCTCCTATATCCCAAGATTTATTCTCCCCATTTAAAAAATGTCTCTCCCCCCAGTGATGAACTCACTTTTAAATGACCAATTTAGATGCTGATGATGTTAGAGGAACACGGGTATAGTTTGGGGGGGAGGAGACACTTGATTTTTGGGTGTTGGTGCTAAATTGCCATTCCCCATTACCCTTTGGCCCCCAAAACAAGCAGGAAAACTATGCCTATGAAGAGTTAGGGGAGGGGATCCCACAGACCCTTTGGGTCCTTGGTGTCGCTGAGAACAGTCTGATGTCAGCACTGATGTGGGATCGGGATTGGGAGGGGAAGGGAAGGGAGGAAATGGGAAAGGGGGGGTTAAGCTCCCTTATCCCTTCCCTCCCCTCCCCTCCCCCATACACAGCATTCTGGTTGGATAGCTCCTGGGTACCCTATTGGTTAAACAAACTGGAAATCCCATAAGCTTTCAGGATAGCGCTGCGACCTTGCTCCATGTCGCAAGAATAGGCTAATCCAGCCCAGGATTTTCAATATTGTTGAAACCAGGGCTGGATTAACCTGTTCTTATGACATGGAGAGAGGTGGCAGCCCGATTTCAATATGAACATTATATTTTATACACCTGGACTTGTCTTTAAAATGGTCTTTTAGAACCAATCCATGGTTGAAATGTAACCATATCAAAAAAGACTAAAGTGATAACTTAGTGGAAAATGATGGTTTTGTTTTCCTGAGATGAATAAGAATCAGGCTTGCTGTTTTTTTGGGTGTTGGGGGGGGGGGGGGGGTGTTACTCAAGATTCCTTAAGTAAAATTAAGTAGTAGCTCTGTACTGTTGTGGCACTGAGCACATTCAAGATGGATTAACTTGGGGTTCAGCAGGCAGATCCAATCCTGGTTTTACACACCGCCACAAGCCATTGCATGCTTGGACCTGGGGCTGGAAAAATCCTGAGTTCTTAAAATTCAGAAAACCTAAAAATAAAGGAAAAGGAACAATTTAGAAGAAACCTCTAAATTTGTGGGAAAGAAAGATAGAGCAAAACTGTGAGAAAAAAAAAGTTAAGAGGAAAAATGTTCCCTAGCTCTTAAAAAAACAAACAAACAAACAAACAAAACAACTGTAGTCCCTTAAGGAAAAAAGCTACCAATCCCAGCATGCACTTGAGAGGAGAGAGAAACCAGGACTGGATTTTCAATTTACATGGAGTGAACTGGTAACCCTGCTAAGACCTTTAAGAAGCAGGTCTTTCATCTGATTCGGATCCACCCGTGTTGCTTTTGATCTATCCTTATGTGTTTTGTTTTCATTCACAAAACGCTGGTCTCTGAGAAATGTGAGATTTGTTTCCAAACACAGGACTACAAATCCCAGACTTCCCAGAGTTGCACGTCTCATAAAACCATGACTGGTTCATGAGTTGTTTCCCAGATAGATTGGAGTTACTGGAGAGGGACAGGAATGGGTGAGCAGATGATTCTTGACTTGTGACCGCTTTTGATATCTGTAATTGATTAAATTCACCACCCTCCTCCCTTCTGTTAGCTAGAAAGGAAGAACTAACGCAGTCTGTCTATCAAGCAGAATCACCTCTAGAGAAATGAAAACAGTATTTTTTAAACAAGTTTTTAAAAATTATTTTTGAGTGCTGTATCTTAGCTTTTTAACTGTAAATTTTAACAGAATAAAGGCAGTGTGGATGCCACTCTGGTGTCAGTGATACTTTTTCTTCCTTTCTCAGAGGACCGTAGAGCTACAAAACAGCTGCCTACAGAGAGAGAAACTATGGTAGAGTGGAGTTACAGCAGTTGAAATGCATTGGTATCTCTTAAATATGTTTTTAACATAGCAAATGAGGATAGATAAATATCCAGTGACCTCCCAAACTGCTCAGTTATTCCCATCTACATGGTTCTAGCCAGTGCTTTAAAAAAGGTGCCGGTACTCAGTACCACCCAGTACCGCCTCAAGAAAAGCCCTGGTTCTAAGCTTTATGCCCTGTACGTTTGACCACCTGTAATTTGGGTTTGTTGGCTACCCTTGTTTTGGTCAATACCGTTTTGGGTAGATGACAAACCTAACTCATTCCCCTGCCACTGGCCTGGAGGAGTAACTTAATGATTAGAGGAGCCACAGCCTGAGAGCAGAAAAGCAGGTTTGAATCTCACTGCGACTTGTGATCTTAAGCCCATCACTTGGCCTTCCATTACTTCTGGTACAAACTTAGAATGTAAACCCTTGAGGGACAGGAAACTACCTTCTACAATACATCTAAATATAACTGGCCTTGAGCTAGCACTGGAAACGGCGTGAGCTAAATCCCTTCCCTTTCACCCGTCTTCCTATCATTGTCCTCCTGTTTGACCAGTAGAGATGGTGGGCACCTATAGATAGCTATTGTAGGCCTCTACCGCCCATGTATACCAGTTCATGTATGCTATGGACTGCCCAAAGAAAAAAACCAGTCCATACTAGAGGAGATCAAACCTGGGTTTTCTTTAGAAGCTCAGATGACAAGACTTTGACTTTCCTACTTTTGACACATCATGCGAAGAGAAAGATCATTAGGGAAAGACCTCACACTTGGCAAGATTTAAGGTCAGTGCAAATGAGGAAGACCAGCAATGCGATGGATGGAGACAATAACAGCAGTTACGGATGCCATGCTGTCAACAATGAGCTGACCAAACACAGTTTAGGACAACTAGGAGTGGAGAAGTGGCCTAGTGGTTATGGCAGCAGCCTAGCACCAGAAAGACCAGGGTTCAAATCCCACTGGTACTCCTTGTGGCCTTGGGCAAGCCATTTAAACCTCCATTCCAAGTCATCCTGCTAGACCAGTCCATACAAATGGGTTAAGTCCCCCTGCCAGCAGATGATGGAGACAGAGAAAAATTACCAGAAGCTTGATTGGTTGAGCCCTAGTAGACATATAGCTGTACACCTAGAGGTCACCCTCAGTATTTTCTTTCTCCAGCAGATGCTGGTGTTCTGTTTTTCTCTTCAGGTTTTCTTTTAAGTTATTTATTTCAGCTGCACGTTTTCAGGGTGCACAGGAGGTGCCCCTCTGAAATTTCTCAGCTCATCGCCTTGGGGATCTGGTTGAGCTCCTGGTCAAGAGGACTAGTCGAGCTCCCATTATGCGAGGGGAAGGCCGCCTCCTGATCACGAGGACCTGGTAGGCTGGCAGCACTGGTCTAGCAGGATTCCAGGAAAGGAAATTAACGGTAAGTGAAATTTCTCCTTACCTCAGATACAAACTTAGATGGTGAGCCCTTTGGAGACAGGGAAATGCCTCTTGTACCTGAATATAGCTTACCTTAATCTCCTCCTGGAAAGGCCTGAACTAAAATAAATCCACATGAGCCGGATTCAACTCAATGGCACATAACCACCAACACCACCCTCTCCGTAAAAGAGCATTCCTTCTGCGCCGCGCTCCTGTCCAATTCATATCACAACTCCTCATTCTTGAGGTTATTTTCCTATACTTCATTGTAGTCTGCCAAATATTTGACTGTCTGTCTCACAACCTTCCCCCACCCTTTTTGTTTATATCATTTGTACAACGTTACCAGGTATACGGAGACTTAACAGACACATATGATAGGCATTCCCTGCTTTGTGATGCTTATGAGGAACACAGATAGACATGTTCAATAGGAAGAGAAAGAGTGAGCGTGTTAATCTTTCAGTGTAAGGGAAGAGACGTTTGGATTTAGTTCAGCCTTTTTCAAGAGTAGTTCAAGGTGAGCTACATTCAGGTACAGTAGTATTTTCCTCTCCCCAGGGGGCTCACAAATCAGGGTTATGTGATTCGCCTAAGACCACAAGGAGCGGTAAGGTTTGTGCTGAAGGCCCTGTATCCATTTAGCGTGTAGCATGTCTGTGAGCTAGCTCTGTACTCCAGGTAGGGCTTCACTAATAAGATGGGCAGGTTTTCTGATGTATACAGGACAGCCCTCTGTGAAGAAACTGCCCTAGGTCCTGTTTAACCAAGAAGAGGACGCACTGGTGTCCTGTTTGTTTCAATCTGACCATGGGGGATGGGAGAATTTGATGAATTTATTATTTTTTATATTCTGCATTTCTAAGGGTCAATGCAATTTACAAGGAACAGTTAAAAGCTAATGTTACATTGAACAGGGAATGCTAACATGGATAGAAACATTCAACAATAGGTGTAGTACAGGTATTAAGTATTTACATTAACTTAGGATACATGGTGGTTTGAACGTTGTGCAGTAATGTTTTAGGAGAGGATACTTGGAGATGTAATGATTTGATTGGTGGTTCATTGGATTATGACAAGTAGGGTATCTTACTGTCCATTCTGAATGTAGGTAAAGTGGATTGTTTGATAGTTATGGCTAAGGAAGTCGCGGGAGTTTTCCACAAACTGATCTTTGAATAGTAGGGTTTTTAGCTCCTCTCTGAAGTGGGATAAGTCCTCTTATGTTTCTGAATCTTGTAGATAAGGTTATTCCATAGTCCAGGTGCATGCAATGAGACGTGTACGGGGCGAAGGGTCAGCAGGACTGTGGGCCAGACCGTTCCCAAGAAGACACGTTCCTCCTTCCAGAAGGGGAACCACTCAGGGAGGACATATCACTTCCTGATAAAAGAAACATCACAGAGAGGACTTACACTTCCCAATAAACCTCACCTTATGCAGGACAACATGCTCGTACATGGTAATAACTATCTCACAGATTTTTCTTCCAAAAAGATCCTTTTATTATTGCTCATCTTACAGAAACAGAAAACTAAGAACAAAGGAAAACAGTCCAGTGGAATTACAGATCTTGCCACCTCTCACACAGCAGGCAAACAGGGTCATTCCGTCTTAGATGCAGATCTCTAAACAGCTACAAGCCAGAAACAGACATACGTAAGACAAAAGAGCATGCACACAAAACTCTCAGACACGACAACAGGGATACTGGGGTCATAGGGAACCCAGGGAATCCATACCCCACATAGCCTTCACTGCGCAGAAGACAAACTCATCGTGTATCTGGTCCTGTCACATTATATAACCTTGCTCAGGACCATTCTTACTATTCAGGCATTCTTCTCTAATTAGCTAATTCTTGTTCCAGCTGTCTGGGGCCCCACTTGTGTGATCTGTCATGTTATTCTACTCATGTCTGTACCCCTCTCCGTTGATCTTCTTTGTGAGGCTCTGGGCCTTGTCATATTTATATTGTTATCTGACCTCTGCCCCCCTAACTCAGTTCTTTACCTGGTTCTCTTGCTTGGTTCTCTCCCACCCCTTAGTTCCCAAGAAATAAATCTCTTCATATCCCTGTGTTCTGACAACTAGACTGGGGCCATATGTTCTTCTTCATGCTAAGCTGGCATGTTTATCTCTCATGATTGTCTTTCTACCCTCTCTCAAGGTCCACCATTTACTGATAAGTGTGTTTTCACATCTTTTCCATATGATGTCATATACCTCTGAAAGCTTCACGTACATACCTCCAGTATAATTCCAG
This sequence comes from Ichthyophis bannanicus, assembly GCA_033557465.1. Taxonomy (NCBI): domain Eukaryota; kingdom Metazoa; phylum Chordata; class Amphibia; order Gymnophiona; family Ichthyophiidae; genus Ichthyophis; species Ichthyophis bannanicus. The sequence goes on along the minus strand of CM066051.1, from coordinate 77,382,492 downwards.
CATTCAGACATTTCAATGATTTCTTTGTGTTACTGTGTTAACCCCTTCTCCTCTGGCTCTCACAGAAGGCAAGTGCACAAGTTGTTTGGTTATATTTTAGTTTTCATATAGGTACGCTTAAGGTGTTTTGAGCGCATAACCTTCTAATTCTATTTTATGGAGGTTTCTTGAGCACTTAAAGATTCTGACATAGAAACATAGAAATATGACGACAGAAAAAGACCATATGACCTATCTATCTAGTCTGTCCATCCATATCAACAACTACAGCAGTCCCCTTTTTTCCTTTAGAGATCCTCTGTGTTTGTCCCATGCTTTTTTGAATTCAGTTACTGTCCTCATCTCTACCACCTCCACTGGGAGACTATTCCACGGATCAACCACTCTTTCCGTAAAGAAATATTTCCGCATATCAATCCTGAATCTATCCCCCTTCACCCTCATCCCGTGTCCCCTCATAGCAGAACTTGCTTTCAATCGAAAGAGGCTCTCCCCCTGTACATTTATGCCATGGAGGTATTTAAACATGTCAGTCATATCACCTCTATCCCGCCTTTCCTCTAAGGTGCACATATTAAGATCCTTATGTCTGTCCTCATATGCTTTATAATGAAGACCACTAACCATTTTAGTAGCCACCCTCTGACCCGATTCCATCCTGTTCACATCCTTTTGAAGGTGCGGTCTCCAGAATTGCACACTATACTCCAAATGAGGTTGCATCAAAGACTTATACAGAGGCACTATCTCCTCTTTTCTGCTAGCCATTCCTCTCCGTATGCACCCAAGCATCCTTCTAGCTTTTGCCGTCGCCTTTTCTACCTGTTTAGCTACTTTAAGATCATCGTGGAGTGGAGGAGTAGCCTAATGGTTGGGGCAAGGTACTTCAGGCCAGAAGGTCGGGGGTTCAAATCCCACTAGAGGACAGCAACCTTGGGCTGGAAGGACTGGGGTTTCTAGTCCCACAGGTGCTCCTTGTGGTCTTGGGCAAGCCACTTAACACTCCATAGCCCATGTTCCCTGTAAAATAGTTACCTCCAAGTTATAATGCCCTGTTCAATGTAATTTCAGTTTGTTCAATGTAAACCGCACTGATGCAGAATAGCGCGGTATATAAGAGAATGTAAAAAAATAAATAAATCAGACACAACCACGTCTAGGTCCCACTCTTCTTTAGTGGACAAAAGTACTTCACCCCCTATACTATATTGCTCCCTTGGATTGCTGCAGCCCATTTTTTAATAAATCCCAGCTGCCAAATTCTAGACCATTCTTCAAACTTAGCTAGATCCCTCCTCATGTTATCTACACCTTCCTGTGTGTCTATTGCAGATTTTGATATCATCTGCAAAAAGGCAAACCTTACCCGACAGCCCTCCCGCTATATCACTAACAAAGATGTTAAAAAGAATCGGACCAAGGACAGATCCCTGGGGCACACCACTGGTAACATCCTTCACCTCAGAGTGAGCTCCATTTACCTATACTCTTTGTCGCCTCCCACCCAACCAATTTCTAACCCAAGCAGTAACTTTAGGATCCATCCCTAGGGTGCTCAGTTTGTTTATAAGTTGCTTGTGAGGAACAGTGTCAAAGGCTTTACTGAAATCTAAATACACCACATCTAGAGCTCTCCCTCGGTCCAACTCCCTGGTCACCCAGGCAAAGAAATCAATCAGATTTGTCTGACAAGACCTGCCTCTGGTGAATCCATGCTGCCTCGGATCCTGTAATCTGCTGGACTCCAGAAACCTCACTATTTTCTCTTTCAGCAGCGTTTCCAATAATTTACTCACCACTGAAGTTAAACTAACCGGCCTGTAGTTTTCAACCACATCCTTACTTCCACTTTTGTGTAAAGGCACCACATGAGCCTCCAGTCCTCTGGCACCACTCCTGACTCCCAATGAGGCATTGAAAAGGTCAGTCAGTGGAGCTGCTAGAACATCCCCAAGTTCCCTCAGTATTCTAGGGTGTATTCCATCCGGTCCCATGGCTTTGTCTACTTTAAGTTGAGCTAGTTTCTCACGAACACAGTCTTCTGAAAATTGTTCAAGATGTCCCTCTCTTCTGTTCCTGTTTGTGGGTGTTTTCTGAGGTCCTGCTCCTGGTTCTTCATCTGTGAACACAGCACAGAAATATTTGTTAAGCAATTCCGCTTTATCCTCATCAGCTTCTACATATTCCTCCCCTTCACCCTTGAGTCTGACAATACCACTTTTGCCCTTCCTCTTCTCACTAACATATCTGAAAAATGTCTTATCCTCCCATTTTATTGCATTGGCTATTTCCTCCTCTTTTTGAATCTTTGCTTTCCTGACTACTTTACTAGCTTCTCTAAGTTTTTCCAAATATAGATGCCTGTCTTCCTCTCTCTGTGATCTCTTGTATTTCATGAAGGCCTCCTTCTTTTTCATCACTTTTTCAGCTACTTCTTTCGAAAGTCATAGCGGTTTCCTTTTCCTTTTTTTTACCATTTTAACAAAAAGGTTGATTGCCCTTAAAATATTCCCTTTCAGTTTTGCCCACTGTTTTTCTACATCCCCCAACTGTTCCCGTCCCGCTAACGACTCCCTGAGGTATTGGCCCTTCTTGGCAAAGTTAGTCTTCGTAAAGTCTAAGACCCTCACCTTTGAATGGATTCTAACAGCCCTAATCCTAATACTGAACCACACCATCTGGTGATCACTGGATGCAAAATGATCACCCACTATAACATCAGAAACACTTTCACCATTGGTAAGCTCCAAGTCCAGTATGACCCCTTCACGTGTGGGGTCTGTTACCAATTGCTTGACTAGTTCTCCCTGTAGAGAATCCAGGATCTCTTTATTTCTAGATGATACTGCAGCAAGAATGTGCCAATCAACATCTGGCATATTGAAATCCCCTATCAGTAGCACTTCCCCCTTTCCTAGCAATGCTGCGTGTCTTCAATTAACTCTCTGTCCACCTCTTACTCTTGTGAGGGAGGTCTGTATATCATGCCAATGCAAATAGATTTCTCTTTCCCTCTTTCTAGATTAACCCACAATGTCTCCTCCCTCCCTTTTAAGCTCTGTAATTCCAAAGCTTTAATAGTATTTTTTACATATAGTGCCACTCCTCCTTCCCTTCTTCCTACCCTGTACATTTTGAATAAAGTATAGCCAGGTATAGTTACATCCGAGTCGTGGTTTTCTGTGAACCATGTTTCTGTAACTGCCACTAAATCCAAGTCAGCCACTCCCACCAAAGCTTCAACATCAGGGATCTTATTCCCCATGCTATGGGCATTTATACACACCTTTCCATACTGCAACTTTGGGGTACTTGAGCTCTGGTTCTTCGCTTTCCATGGATGCTTTCACCTCCTCCACTTCCAGGGCTGCATAATGGTTCTCCAATTCAAGGGCTGGAGAAGTTGGATTGGTGATTCTGCAGGCCCTGGTGACTTGTGTCCAACCTTCGTCATTCTGTTGGCACCCATCTTCTCCTCTGCTAGAGAGCTTGGATGTTTCAAGAAGCATCTCATCCATGTACTTCTCACTGTCTTGAATGCTCCTCAGCCTCGTCACCTCCTCTCTGAGTTCCTCCACTTCTTTCCTCAGAGCTTCATCATGCAGGCACACTGCACATGGAACCGGTCCTTAACTGGCATTGGGACCTCTGTCTGGACAGAGGCAGAAGCTGCAATGGGGGCAACAGCTTTAGTGATACGATTTTTCCCAGCCATTGTTCTGTTCGTGGAGCTTAGGTATCTGTTAAAGCAAAAGAGAGAGATCTACCAAAGTACCAACCGGTTTCCTAGCTGTCCTTTCAGAGAAAAAGCAGTTAAATCTCTTTAATTATATTCAAAAAGGGCTGTTCCAAGTCCCTGTGCTTTGTTAAATGGGGAGGTGCCCTATAAAGCAAGACTGCTTACTAGGGGTGGGTGGGAGTTGGGTTGGGTAGGGAGGGAACAAACTCCTGATTAGGTATCAGCAGTTCCCAAAAGCTGAGAAGGTTACTAGAGTTTAAAAACCTACCCCAAAGAATATATTGCTACTAAAGCACCAAAAAGAATGTAACTTTGCTTTAAAGATATACCAGAACCCTTTTAAGAGCTCCCAGTCAGAGAGCTAGCAATTTAATAAAAAATAAACCCTCAAAACCTTACTGTTGTTTGACCTGTAGAGCCCCTGTTAGGAATGCCAACATAACTTAAAGATTCCAAATTACCCCTGCCTACCAGTAACCAGATTAATATGAATAAAATAGAGCCTCTAAAATGTTTGTATGCAAATGCTAGAAGTCTAAAAAATAATATGGGATAATTAGAATATACAGCACTAAATGATAACTTAGAGACCTGGTGGAAAGAGGACAACCAGTGGGACACTGTGATACCTGGGTACAAATTATATCGTAAAGATAAGAGTGCAACCCCTCCACCAATTTGATCTACTCAATGTTAGGGAATTTAGTCACACAGGATTAAAGTGTTGCAGGAAACAAAATACACTGTAGAATCTCTATGGATTGAAATTCCATGTAAAAGGGGGAAGGCAATAGCAGTGGGGGTGGTACTATTAATCGCATGGCCAGAATGAACAAATGGATGATGAAATGCTCAAAGAAATCAGGGAAGCTAACAATATTTACAACATAGTCATAATAATGGGTGATTTCAATTATCCCGGTATTGAATGAGTCAGTGTCATGGCAGGACATGCTAGGGAGATAAAATTTCTAAATGAAATAAATGACTGCTTCTTGGAGCAGCTGGTTCATGACCAGAGGGGAAGCCATCTTGGACCTAGTCCTTAGTGGAACACAAAATCTGGTGCAAGAGATAAGGGTGTTGGGGCCACTTGGCAATAGTGATCATGGCATGATTGCGTTTGATTTAATAAATGGAGTGAGGATGGCAAGGAAATCCACAGTACTAAATTTTAACTTTCAATAGGGAGACTATGATAAAATGAGGAAAACAGCTAAGAAAAAATTAAAAGGAGCAGTTGCAAAGGTTAAAGATTTACATCAAGCTTGGGTGTTGTTTAAAAATACTGTCTTGGAAGCCCAGACCAGCTGTATTCCATGCTTTAAGAAAGGTGGAAGGAAGTCCAAAAAACTGCCAGCATGGTTTAAAGGTGAGGTCAGAAAAGCTGTTGTAGCCAAAAAAGCATATTTCAGGAAATGTAAAAAGGAGCCAAAAATGACAACTAGAAACAACGTAAGCACTGGCAAGTTAGATGCAAGGCATTGACCAAGGCAGGCAAAGAGAGAATTTGAAAAAAAGCTGGCTGTGGAAGCAAAAATACATAATAAAAACTTTTTCAAGTACATTTGTAGCAAAAAACCTGTGAGAGAGTCAGTTGGACCATTGGCTGATAGAGGAGTTTTGAAAGGGACACTAAGAGGGGACAAGGCCATGACGGAGAGAATGAATGAATTATTTGCTTTGGTCTTTCTGTTCCAGACTGAAATGGTATTTAAAGCTGATGCAGCAGAAGAATTTGAAAGAAATATCAATAAACCAGGAAGATGTATTATAACTATTTGATAAACTGAAGAGTAGCAAATCACCTGGACCAGATGGTACACATCCGAGGGTGTTGAAAGAATTGAAATATGAGATTGCAGACCTACTATTAGTAAAATCGGTGAACTATCATTAAAATCATCAATAATACCTGAAGATTGGAGGATGGCCAATGTAACGCCAATTTTTAAAAAGGGTACCAGGGGTGATCAGGGAAACTACAGACCGGTGAGCCTGACATCTGTACCGGGAAAAATGGTAGAAACCCTTATTAAGAACAACATTTCTGAACATGTAGATAGTTATGGTTTAATGGGAGACAGCCAACGTGGCTTTTGCCAGGGAAGGTCTTGTTTTACTAATCTGTTATATTTTTATTGAAGGTGTAAATAAACAGGTAGACAAAGGTGGGTCAGTCGATGTAGTATATCTGGATTTTCAGAAAGCTTTTGACAAGGTCCCTCATGAGAGACTCTTGGCGAAATTAAAAAGTCTTGGGATTGGAGGCAGTGTACTTTTGTGGATCAGGAACTGGTTAAAAGGTAGAAAGCAGAGGGTAGTGCTAAATGGCCAATTTTCCCAATGGAGAAAGGTGAACAGTGGAGTACCCCAGGAATCTGTGCTGGGTCCGCTTCTTTTTAACATATACGTAAATGACCTGGAAATGGGAATAACGAGTGAGGTAATCAAATTTGCAGATGACACAAAATTATTCAAAGTTTTTAAAACACAAGAGGATTGTGAAAAATTGCAAGAAACCTTAATAAATTGGAAGACTGGACATTCAAATGGCAGATGATATTTAATGTGGACAAATGCAAAGTTATGCACCTAGGAAACGACAACCCAAACTATGGTTACACGATGTAAAGTTCCACATTAGGAACCACCATCCAGGAAAAAGATTTAGGCGTCATTATGGATAACATGTTGAAACCCTCCACCCAGTGTGCAGCGGTGGCCAAGAGAGCAAATAGAATGCTAACTATCATAAGGAAAGGAATGGAGAATAAAACAAAGGATGTAATGATGCTTCTGTATAGTTCCACTGGGGGTCTGCACCTTGAGTATTGTGTGCAGTTCTGGTCACCGTATCTTAAAAGGGATATAGCAGAATTAGAAAAGGTATAGAGAAGAACCACCATAATGGTAAAGGGGATGGAAGGATACCCTATGAGGAGAGGCTAGAAAGGTTAGAGCTCTTCAACCTGGAAAAGGGATGGCTGAGGGGAGATATGAATGAGGTCTATAAATTAATGAATCGAGTGGAAAAGGAAAACATAGATTGATTATTTATGTCATCACTATGTAGAAATACTAGGGGACATGCAATGAAGCTACAGTGAAACGCATATAAGACTAATAAGAGAAAATATTTTTTCACTCGACGTGTAATCAAATTCTGGAATTCGTTAGCGGAGGAAGTAATAAAAACTGTTAGTGTAGCTGGGTTTAAAAAAGGTTTGGACAAGTTCCTGGAGGAAAGGTCCATAAAGCATTATTAAAGGGGACCCAGGAAATCCACTACTTGCCCCAGTGCAAGCATTGTGGAACCTGTGTCTTCTGGGGAAACTGCTAGTTACCTGTGACCTAGATTGGCAACTGTTGGAAAAAGGATACATGACTTGATGGACCTTGGTCTGACCCAGTATGGCAGATCTTATGTTCTGTAGATGAACGGCGGACATATTGTGTAGGATTTTGAAGGTAGTCATGAGTATTTTGTATCTAATGAACCACGTAGAGGGAGCCAGTGTAGCTTTTTTAGGATAGGAGTTATGTGATCCTTTCTGGATGCTTCTTCAAGGACCCTTGCTGCAGTGTGCTGGGCCATTTGTAATGGTAGAAAAATGTATTTAGGGACGCCCTGGAAGATAATGTTGCAAAAGTCTAAATGTGGGAGAATTATTGCTTGAAAATACTGTTCTGAATTTGTGGGCTTCAAGTAGTGATCATAATTGTTGGAGGGTTTTTATCTTCTGGTATATTGTTTTGGTGGGGTTTGAGTGACTCATTGGTCGATCATTATTCCGAAGTATCTGATTTTCAGTTTTAACTTCCAGCTACCCGTCGTTGTCTCTTATATATGAAGGTGGGGAGAAATGTTTATCGCTTGTGATGAAGAGTATGTCTGTGGGTTTTTTTTTCAATTTATTTAGAGATTATGTTGTAGGAACCAGGTGGAGATTGCATTGAAGAAATCTATTAAAGGAGTGTAGCAGGCTTTTGTTGTGGAGAATGATATGTAAATCATGAAGCATAGCGTTGGTATAGTATGTTGTGGGCTTGAATGATTGTGCAGACTGGTTGCAGGCAAATGTTAAATAAGAGGGAAGATAGTGCCGATCCTTGTGGGGCACCCTGGGTTAGTTTAAACCTCTAGACATCAACCAATATGGTTTCAAACCCAACCACAGCATGGAAACTTTACTCACATCCCTACTAGACAAAATCATAACAGGCATCGATAACATCAAACAAGACTTCATATTAATCTTCATCGACATAAGAGCAGCTTTTGACACAGTCAGCCATCACCTACTAATATGAGGACTGAGTGAAATAGGCCTTAACAACGTCACACTCATGTCTGTGGTTTAAATATGATTGGAACCACAACAAGTCAGAATTGGCCCACACACGTCAAAACCATTTAGACAGCAGCAAGGGATTTCCCAAGGCTCATCCCTATCTGCCCTGTTATTCATTCTATATATACAACCTCTCTGTATAGTAATAAGAGACCATGTCGTATTATATCAAATATACGCAGACAATATAATGATTTACACACCATTCAATACAGACAAACTAGACTATACAAAAATAACCGGATGCTTAGAAGCAAATACAAAATGGCTCAACCAGCACAATCTGAACATAAATTACAATAAAAATGAGCCTCTTCACATTACCAGGAACAAAACATTCCCCCCCCCCCCATCTACAAAAAAGATATCGCACAACAACATAACAATAAAGCACAAAATCAAATACCTCGGAGTCACCCTGGACCAAAACCTCAACTTCCATCACACATAAGAAAAACAACGAAAACAGCATACTACAAGATGAAAATCATACAACTCAAACCCCTACTCAACCAGAACAATTTCAGGACTGTCTGTCAAGCAATAATCACACCAATACTAGACTACTGCAACCTAATTTATCAAGGATTTTCTAAATACACCTTACACTCCCTCCAGATGGCTCAGAATACGGCTGCCAGCATCATAACAGGAACCCCAAAACAAGAGCAGATAACCCCCATCCTGAAACAACTGCACTGGCTCCTAATTCATGCTCATATCAAATACAAGCTCATACGCAATACATTCAAAATCATATACCATACATTTGCTGACACACTCCAGTCACTCATAAGAGACTCTGAAGTCAGACCACGGAGAGCCAACAACAAAAAACACCTCATAGTTCCTAACAAGACAAGAAGAAAACAGACAGCTTGTAACAGGGCGTTCTTTATATCAGCACCAACAATATGGAACGCCTTACCAGAAGATCCTAAGGTGACTACAGATATTAGAGACTTATGCAAAAAACTAAAAACATATCTGTTCTCTTTACATTTTGGCCTCCTGGACCATTAACATTGTTACCCCCAGACCTTGTTCGTAGTCCAAGTTTGTTGGCCTTGTTATAATATAACCTTTGAGTTGATGTTATAATGTAAACCACTTTGATTTCATAAAACGGTATAAAAATGTTAAATAAAATAAACGGGGATAATTTAGTGTTTCCTATTTTTACATGCTGTTGACATCCGGTGAGATAAGAGTTTCAGCAATAGTTCGTGTGATACCAAGCCAAGTGCAGCCTTAACATTTATGAATATTAAGATGAATCCTTGTTTTTGGTTCTGAATGCCTTTTATGATTTTGTACAAGAGGGAGGCGATTAAGATTTCTGCACCTTGCTATTGCCTGAAGCTGTGTCACTGTAAGTCTAATGGGTTGTTTATATTGATGTAATCTTGTAATTGTAACAGAGCTACTTTTTCAATTATTTTAGCTAGGAAGGGTAGGCTTGTGATAGATCTGTAGGAAGACGGGTCGCTTGTATCTAGCTTAGGATTCTTTAGAATGGGTCTGGTTGAGACATTCTTGAGGCATGCTGATATGTGAGCTTGTTCAAAGGAATGTTATATTAACTTTCTTAGGAATGGAGCTATCTCGGAGCGGGTGATTTTTATCCGGCTTACTGGGCATAGGTCCATTGGAGAAGTTGTTGTGTTAATGGTCCCTATGATGATTTTTAAGTTTTCCAAGGATGGTGGTGAGAGCTTCATGAGAGTGCTGTTTGGTACTTGGGAAAGTTGTGATGAGGCGTTTTTAGAGTGAGATTCCTGGGGTTTTGATTGGAAGCAGTTTGCCAGGCTTTGTAGAACAGAAGCATTGCATATTTTATTATTGTTTATCCCGCTTTATCAGGGATTTTACAATATCAAATAACTTCCTGGGTTTATTTAAGGAGCTCATGATCACTTTAGTGTGATACTTGTTCTTGTATTCATTGACTTTGTGTCGGTAAATATTAAGGCTGAGAAGGTAGCTATGTTTATCATAGATATTTTGGGAGTGTCGCCTCTTGTGTTCCAATTTTCTGAGTTCTTTTTTTCAATTGTTTTAGCTCTGAGTTGTACCAGATGGTGTTAACTGTTGCTTTATTTTGTCTAGTATGTGGTATCGTGACATATTTGACGATGATTTTGTTCCAGTTTAGGATAAGGTCATCCAAGTTGTTTGAATTGTCTGGGGATAAAGTATCCTATGAATGATGGTTTGTCAAGATCTTTGAAGCAATGCCCAATGTTTGTGTTATCATTGATGTGATGATATACGGGGTAGCCTGGAAGTTGGAATGCAGTCAAGTGGTGGTCAGATCATGGTACCTGAGTGACTTGAACATTGTGCAGTAATGTTTTAGGAGAGGTGTAATGATTTGATTGGTGGTTCATTTAATTATGACAGGTATTTCATGTATGATATGCATAGGCAGATCTAAGATTTTAAAATCCTCTCTCTCTTCTGATCTGTCCAGCTTAATTCTGCTTACTTCTTTCTTTTTTAATCTCCCTCTTTATCTCTTTCCTCCCCCCTCCCCCAGGATCCTCTTCATTTTCCCTGTCTTTGGATTTCTCTCTCTTGTCACCCACTCTAAGGTTCTTGTGCATCCCTCTCCTCCTGTCTGTTAGGTTTGTTGGGGCAGAGTTCTGATAGGCCAGCAGGGTGGCACCATGGTCAGTCTGTGTGCCTTGTCCACTCAGCTGTTGTTCCGTGGTGGGGTGTGCTTTCTAGTGGGATGTTTGCCAGTGTCATGTATAAGGATAATATCACATCCACTTACGCCAGGGCTTCCCCAGCCTATTTCAGCCCACCAACCAGAAGGGGTTTCAGGATACTCATGCTGTGCGAGAGAAGAGTTGGAATATGTTGGATCTGCAGTGTATCTTGAAAACATGACTGGCTGTGAGGATCACTAGCACAGGTTTAGGAAACCTTGCCTTATGCAGTCAAGCCTACAGTGGGCTTTCTCCATGAACAAGCAAAGTAAGTCAGCCACTTCTTTATCATCCCTTCAGTTCAGTCCAGACCTGTGGATTTTCACGCTTCACCAGCAGCTTGGAGACGGAGCATGCCAAGTCTTGATGACATCACCCTTCATAAGCAGCTGGCACCACCTACCAGCTTCAGTATTCTCTGTCTCTAAGCAGCTTGAGAGGCGGGATTTCTGTGTGTCTAGACTCTACTGAAGAGCCACAACTAGAGGGAAAAAATAGGATTCTGGCCAATTTAATGGGGTTTGGAAATTGGGGGAGAGTGGCCCTTTAAATTTATTCTTCCAAAACACAGAGAGGAATTGGCAGTGTTATTCTCCCATTTTCTGGGGGTGCTCAATGTGCCTCAGGGAGTGGCACTAGAGGAAGAATCCCTGGAAGATCCCCTGTTCCAAATGGTCAGGAAGTTGCAGACGATGTTTTCAGTGTATAGAGTAATTAAGCAGATGATCCAAGACGAGTGGGGGGTCTAGGAGACAGGCCTGAAGGGTATGCGTGCTATGACATGGTTAAACCATTGCCAAAGCAGGAAAAGGATCTGCTCCAGTCGCCCAAGATGGATGCCATCATCCCAGTGGAGGGTGATGCAGCCCTCAAGGTTGTGCAGGACTGAAAGCTGGAAACCTTGCTTAAGAAAGCATTCGATATTAATGCCCTATCTTTGCAGGTGCCCGTCTGTGGAGCCTATGTGGCCAGGGCCTGATTGCGATGGGCACATGGTGTCCTTGAGGGTGATGGGGAGTCGCAGTGGACAGCTCCAGAAGCAGCTAAGCTGGAGTCCGGTGTGGTGTACCTGGCAGATGCTTTTTATGACCTAATCCAAGGGTTGTCCAAGAGCATGGCCTCAGTAGTGGTGTCCCACAGATTTCTGTGGTTGAGAAATTGGTTGGCATACGTATTGGCCAAGACACACTTAAGTAAGCTCCCCTTCAAGGGTAAGCTCCTGTTGGAGAAGTATTGGATAAGTTGGTAAAGGATGTGGGGGAGTCGAAAGGTGATAGGCTTCTCGAGGACAAACAAAAGATCAAATCGGTGGCCCCCGTTAGGGGTCAGCCACGGGAATTTCAACACCTCAGAGCGGTTTGATTTGCACCCTGGTCACCGAATCTTAAAAAGGATATAGCAGAATTAGAAAAGGTACAGAGAAGAGCCACCAAAATGGTAAAGGGGATGGAAGGATACCCCTATGAAGAGAGCCTAGAAAGGTTAGGGCTCTTCAACCTGGAAAAGAGACGGCTGAGGGGAGATATGATAGAGGTCTATAAATTAATGAATGGAGTGGAACGGGCAAACGTAGATCGATTGTTTACACCATCAAAATATAGAAAGACTAGGGGACACGCAATGAAGCTACAATGCTGGCCATTTAAGAAAGCATTTCACTCAACACGTAATCAAACTCTCGAATTCATTACCAGAGGATGTAATAAAAGCTGTTAGTGTAGCTGGGTTTAAAAAAGGTTTGGACAATTCCTGGAGTAAAGGACAAGCATTGTGGAATCGGTGTGCCTTTGTGGGAACCTGCTAGGTACTTGTGACCTGAATTGGCTACTGTTGGAAACAAGAATATAAGATATGTCATGTCATACTAGATCAGACCAAGCTCCATCAAGCCCTGTATCCTATGAGGCCACTTCCCCTCTTGGGGGCAGGCCTTTCGAGGTTGAAACTCACAAGCGATTCACTTCTCTGTCATATGTGCGAGTGTGGAGAGTGCTCGAGGAATGGTGTTCAGAGCATCATTGTCAGCTGCTGTCAGCTTCCTTGCTGGATAGTCTAGCCTTTCTGCAGGGGGGTTTGGAAGCAGGCTTTGCTTGCAATTCACTTCAAGTGCAGGTGGCAGTGCTTGCGTTATCGTGGGGAGATCCAGGGTCGGTCTCTGGTGGCCCATATGGATATGGTGCATTTCCTCAGAGCGGTGAAGCATGTTCGGACACCAGCGAGATCCCTAGTTTCCCCTTGGGACTTGAATCTGGTGTTATCGGCTTTGACAGAGGCACCCTTTGAACCGGTGGGAGCGGCCACCTTGAAAGATATGACTTTGAAGATGGTATTTTTGGTGGCAATTTGTTTGGCCAGATGGATTTTGGAACTGCAGCCGTTGTTGTGTCTTCAGTCATTTCTTTCTATATCCAAGGATTGGCATAAGGTCTGCCTCCATGGCACTGGGGAACCTCCTGCAGCCCTCCTCCCCAAAGCCCTGATACTAGCAGTGACAGCTCCCTCTAATATCCATGGCAAGCATTGGCACTAAGGCAAAGGCACCTGAGGCACAGTTAAAAGGTACCGCAGCTGCAGCAGGAAGAGGAGATACAGCTCCAGTGGCTCCACTGGGAGACGATGCAGCCCCAGGAAGCAGAAACACAGTCCCAGCCATCCAGTGAGGAGGCAACGATGTTCCAGCAGCCTTGCAAGGAAACTGCGACTTTTCAGTATCTCCACCATACTAGGATACAAGTGTGGGACATCTTACATCTCTTGTCATGATGGAAGAACCCTTCCTCCACTGATGCTTGCAATCACCATTGCACCATCATACATTACTTTCCTCGACCTCTTCGCCCAGTTTATGGTACAGCACCTGGCACCATCAGCACAAGGCACTGGGGAAATCCCCACCAAACCAGTGGCACAGCTGACACTGGGATGTATGAGAAATGGACAGTCACCTGCACCCTCTATGCTCACTGTTACCTCCATGCTTACCTTGTACAGTTTTCTTACTGGAGCCTTTGACTACAGACAGTGAGGGAGAGGAAGTGGCCGCCCAATGCTCCACAGGAGAGTTGGACTGCTCTATGCCAACCCCTGACTAGAGATCCCCAGATTACTGGGCATCCAGTCAGAACCATCCCCTCCACTATCGCAGCCATGCTCACCCCCACAGGATTTGACATACCCCATGTTCCTCCAGAAACTGGCTTCCCAGTTCTCTTTAGCTCCAGCTAACACACAAGACCCCAGGAAAGAGGTACTAGGTATCTGAGCACTCCGAGATCAGTGGTGGTTCTACTGGATAGCCTCCTCAAAGTCTGACTGACCCCGTCATCGGGACCTACCATCTCTAGGAAACTTGAAGTCAAATACCAGATTTGAAAGTATGCAGCGGCCCCATCAATCAATCGTCAAGTCGGCCATGAAGCATGCCAAAAGCTCTTGCTCCCACTCTAGTGCACATCCAGGGAAAGAACACAAGATCCTGGGTGAATTGGGCAAAAAGGATTTTCAACGCGTTATACTGAACATCAAGATCGCGGTGCAGCAATCTCAACAAATTCTGTAACATTAAAGCCAAGTTCGCGGTGCAGCAATTTCAACAAATTCTGTACCATGAAACCTTACTAGAAAGGATCAAGAGTGGCCTCGAAACACTTCTATCGGAGTCAAGGGAAGTCCTCTCCTCACTCAGCAACCTGAGAGTGTGTCATCCGCTTGGCCTTTGATGTCTTCACCATTGCTGCCCATATAGCCAGGATGGCTATTGCTGTAAGATGCATGGCATTACTGAGTTGTCTGACCTGAGAGAGAACATACCCGAGTTCCTGGCTGATACACCTTGCACTGGTGAGAATCTCTTCGGTGACAAGATGAAAGACTCCGTGTCAAAAGAAAGTCACAAGGCTCCCAGTTCCACAAGCCTTACTCTTCCACACAGCTTTACAGCTCTTACAGCCACCTTACCATTAGGCATACCAACAGAAACGGTACCTGAGGGAATGCAAACAACAAAAGCAGTCCCCCCCACTCCCTGGTGAACAAAAGGGCCCCTTCCTCTTGACTGTAGTCACAGGAGCCCCTCGGGGGGAGGGGGCACCTCTCATTCTTCAAGGATGTTTGGGGGAAGATCACAACAAGAAATGTGGGTCCTGGAAATCATTAGTAAGGGCTACTATATCAGATTCTCTGCCATCTCACACCAAACGTGCTCCACCTTCCAACAGGACCCCAACACACCTGCTCCCTGCCACGAAGGCAAAAATCCATTCTTTCCTGGGGGCGAGGGCCATAGAGCTGGTTCCCCCAAAGGAGATCAACACAGTTTTTACTCCAGGTACTACTTGATTCCCAAGAAAATGGAGGACATCCACTCTATCCTTAAATTTCAGTTTCTACATCTACACAAGGAGAAATTCCATATGCAATCTCTGGGGTTGATCCTTTCACTCCTGCAAATCAACGACTGGCTGGCATCACTGGACCTCCAGGATGTATACACCTACATACCGATCCACCTGGTACACAGAAAGTACCTATGCTTCTCAGTTACGGCAGCCGCTACCAATATAGAGTTCTGTCCTTTGGCTTCTCACCAGCCCTGAGGGTCTTTACCAAATGCGTCGCAGTTGCAACAACACACCTCTGCAATATGGGAGTATGCATCTTCCCCTATGTGAACAACTGGCTCATAGCGGCCCCTCACACCAAGACGTTAAGACGTTGGTTGCACAGAGGATCATGTCCCTACAATCTCTAGGCTTCATCATCAATAACGGAAGTCTCACCTCCAACTCACGAAGCTCCTGGAATTCAATGGGGCAGATATCAGGACTCCACAATCAAGGGCATTCCTCCCCACGCAGTGAGCGGAGAGTCACCACCTTAGTCTTACAAGTCTCATTTTCTAACAGTGTCACAGCCAGAACTATTCTCCATCTCCTGGGCCACCTGGTGACATCTACACAGGTGGTTCCTCTGGCCAGGCTACACATATGCCATCTGCAGTGGCACCTACGCAAATGCACCTCTGTCATACCGAATTGCCATAGACTCATATGTACGCACAGCTCTTCCATGGTGGATGGACCAAGACAACCTCTCCCAGGGCAGGCTGTTTCAGCAACCACTGCCCTACCTTACCATGACAATGGATGCTTCCAAACTAGGCTGGGGGGGGGGGGGCCTACCTGCTATACCTATGCACAAAAGGTGTACACTCCCCTAAGAAGCAAAGTCACCACATAAACTTGCTGAAATTCTGAGCGATCAGATAAGCACTCGGGACATTCAGCCCCTGAATAGTAAACAAGGTCCTCCCTGATACAAATGGACAACCAGGTCACCATGTTCTTCGTAAACAAACAGGGTGGCATGGGCTCCCTCAGGCTCTGAAGGAAAGCACAGAAAATTTGGATCTTCACCTTACCCAAGAGATGCCACCTACCTGCCAGACAAGCACAACCAGCTAGTGGACAATCTCAGCCAACAACTGAATCCACACAAATACTTCCTCGACCCCCTGCATCGCATGTTTGAACCTCTGCAAGAAGTGCCACTAAAGTTCATCACTTGGAAGGCCCTCTTCCTCCTCATCATTACCTTGGCCAGGCATTTCAGTGAGTTGCAGGCACTAGTTCCCCATCTACCCTACACCCAGCTCCACCATGACCATGCCTCACTCAGGATGCACCCTAGGTTTCCACCCCAAGGTGGTCTTGGCATTCCACATCAGCTAGACAATTGTGCTACCCATCCAGACCCATGCCTGAAGAGCAGCAGCTCCACATGATTGATTGTGTACAGGCCCTGTGCACATAAATCCAAAGGATGGAACCCAACCAACAGGCAACGCAAGTCTTCATCTCCTTTGACCCTGGTCATGGGCACTACTGCAGTGGATCTTGGACTGTATAGTGTTCTGCTATGCCCAAGAGGGCATCCAGCTCTCTGCCACCATCTGGGCCCATCATCTCAGGCCCATAGATACCATCCTGGTAATTCCAGTTTAATAGAGGTCATATTCAAGGCCACAACCTGGTCCTCCATACACACCTTCCAGAAGCACTAGTACATCGACTAGTACTCCCTCGCAGACAGCTCCTTCAGCCAAATGGTTCGTGCATGGCCACAATACCCTGACCACAGCTACCTGGAGTATCACCCTGCTTGACTAAAAAGGGGACAACACAGCATTGCATGACCTCTGTTACAGTCCACTGTACAAGAAGAGCAGTTGCATGTTTAAAATGGGACACGGTACCTTACATGTAGAGTTACCTGTAACTGCTTCATAAGTTGCCAACTGTTTAACGAGTTCATAAAAAGAGTAACTAATTATAATTTTGGGTATCCTGGTCTACAGAGTGAAGGAGTAGCCTAGAGGTTAGAGCAGTGGCTTGGTAACTAAGAGACCAGGGTTCATTTCCCACTGGCACTCCTTGTGACCTTGGGCAAGTCACTTAATCCTCCATTGCCTTGTAAGAAAGGCCTGGAAATCTACTTCTGGCCACACTACCAAGAAAACCCATAAGCTGCTGGGTCACCAGGAGTCAGCACTGATTCAAAGGCATATACATATCTCTGCCTACCTGTCTCTGAGGGCCAAAACTAGGACAGGCTTGATAACAAACCTGGCCCTTAGCCCCACAGACCCCATCCTATCACAACTCACACTGTGCACCACAGGGCACTACATATGCAGCTCACACCAGTGTGTGGCTGACTCATCCCTTGTCCATGAAGAAAGCAAGGTTACTTACCTGTAGTGGCAGTTCTCTGTGGATAGCAGGATAAGTCAGCCATACAAACCCACCTACCTCCCTTTCAGATAAGCCAAAAAAGCATGCCTTTAATAAAGCACTAAGCAGGGAGGCTACTACTAGGGACCTAGCTTAGGAGGGCAAGGAGTATGGGCACCTTGGCACATGCTCTAGGACAGCACTTTACCAGGATCCAGAAGATTGTGTTGCAAGGTGCTCGCCTTTGTGATACCCACTGACATGCATTTTCTGTTGCTGCTCTTCAGCTGTGGAATTCGTTATCTGATGCGTTAAGAACAATTTTGGATATTCTTTTATTTCAGAGGAATAGATATCTCCATTATGTGGCTGACTTATCCTGCTATCCACAGAGAATCCCTGTTACAGGTAGGTAACCTCACTTTCCCTATAGTCTTATTTCATTGGTCACTGGCCAAGCTGATCAATTCTAGGGCTTTATCAATTACAAGTTCTTATTCTCCTGGTAGTAAAAAATGACTGCTGGATTTCTGTGTCCCAAAATTAAAAGCATGGAGCTGGGCCTGTAAATATTTAGACAGCTGAAGCAAACAAAATAAGGAAGGCCAACATAAAAAGGGGTATCTTAGGTTAAAATTACAAAATGTCCCCAATTTTCAGGGATAGTCTCCAACTCCATGGACTTTAACCACTCCCTGTCCCCGATTTCAGTGGGGACAGAGGCAAAGGACATTGCTTCGCTCATGCATAACCTTCTAATGTATTTATTTAAAACATTTCTAGCACGCCCTATCTAAAATCCTAGGTAGGTTACAAGTTTATATACATAAAATTACACAGAAACACAAAATCTGAGAAAGAAGAAAAAAAAGAGCATGCATATAGTATCCTCCAAATAACAACAAATCAGCCTGTCTCATTAAAAGCTAACCTAAAAAAGTAGGTGTTTAGATTCCTCTGAAATAAAAGAATGTCTGAAATCGTTCTTAATGCAGCAGGTAAAGAATTCCACAGCTGGAGAGCAGCAACAGAAAATGCATGTCAGCGGGTATCACAAAGGCGAGCACCTTGCAACACAATCTTCTGGATCCTGGTAGAAGATGCCAAATTAACTTCTTTCTAAAAAAAAGGAGGAATGTTAGAAATATATAAAATATTTATCTATATATATAAATTAAAGTTTAGATATGTTGGTATACATAATACTGTAAAGGGCAGTTTAGTAGTTTTATGATAAAATAAAGTTTAAGTATATATATGTGTGTGTGTGTGTGCGTGCTTATAACTTGAAAGGGGCTGCTACAATTTTTGAAATTACTGAAAGCTACCTAGATTGGTAGACTGGTCAAAATATATAAGGAAAAGATGTCTTAGGAGGGAGGACCTCTGCCCCTCCAAGCCCAGCTCAGCCCTACCCAGGTGTCCCAGGTTTGCTCTCCGAAAATATGGTAACCCTATTTTAGTTAGAATTCAAACTAGGCCTTCCGCTACTGCTATATTTCATGGCCGAGGCAAGGAGTGCAGGTATTCCTTTAAAATTTCACTGGGTCAGCAGTTATTTAACAAGTTTTTATATACCACCCCTTCCAGAGATCAGGGGTGGTTTATATAGAACAACCGAGAATACTTTACATTGAACATGATAACTTCTGTACAGTTAACGTTTGGGAACTATCTTACAGAAACTATGTACAATCTTGCAGTAAGGGTTAGCATTCTTAATGAACCAGAGAATCTAAGTGTGTCTATGTATCTGGAAGTTGGGCCGTATTATGGTAGCTACCATAACTCTCAATGAACAAGTATGTCTTTAGGTCTTTTCTGAACTGGAGGAGATCTTTGACTGCTCTTAGGTTATCAGGGAGGGTATTCCATAGTGCAGCGGCAACATAAGAAAAGGCTCTGGAGCTGGTAGAGTGGTTGGTATTACAGATGTGATTTGGTATAATATAGGTGTTTTGTGAGCAATTTCTTTGAAGTCTAGATTCCGCAGGGGATATGAGGAGGGATGACAGGGGGGTTAAGGTTATTTTGTTATGGTGCTTGAATATTTTTATTTATTTAAAAGGATTTTTATACCGCTTTATCCTGAAATCAAAGCGGATTACACAGCAAACAAATCAAGTGGCAAGGTGGGGGCATGCAGTGAATAAATTGAGGCGTGTGAGTGGTGTGAGGTTGATTGCGTGGTGAGCTATATACAGTATGAGCTATGTACAGGAACTAGTTACATTATGATATGATATATCATACATTACATTTACATTATGATATGATATCAAAACAAATATTTGATATATCATATCATATTCAAGCACATAACAAAATTATGATGCTTGAATATGATATGATAATCAAATATTGTATTTCATCCTTGCTCCAACTGGCAAGTTAGCGTAGATGTGGTGTCCTACTTTTGAAGGGGGTATGTTCTGGTGAAGAGATGTTGCAGGGAAAATCAGAAGTAAGCAACCATGAGCTTATGGGTAATGCCTGTGCTGAAAGTCTGAATGCAGACATAAAGATTAACAACTGTGACATGATACTGATCTGGGAGTTTATCTCAGGGCTTTCAACCCAGTTCTTGGGACACATCTAACCAGTCAGGTTTCTCCATGGACAAGCAGGAAGCGTCAGCCACACCAGGTGACGTCCTCCGGGCGGCGCCATGTACAGAAGTGCTCTCCAGAGCTCAGATTTCTGAGCAGGTAGGTGGCCTGTCCTTAGCCCAGCCAGTCTAATTTCTTCCACCTTGCCATCAAGACGGATCCTCTCCTCAAGAACTGTTTTAAAATCATCGGAGTCTTACCTGGAGATGCCCAAACCTGGCTTTAAGAAGTGCCCACGATGTGGGAAGAAGATGCATGCTACAGACACCCATGACTGCTGTATCAGATGTCTGGGGCCGGATCACCAGGTACAGGACTGCTCCAAGTGCTCCCGCATGTCGCCCAGAGCACGCAAGAGCAGGGGCCATGCTCTCCCAGAGTTCCTGTTCTCCACAGTGCCTGCGGCTGCCTCCGGTACTCCTCTGCCCCCCCCCCTGCATTGGAGTTCTCCGGCTTGGGACGTGCCTCACTCAGCCACTGTCCCCAGCCAACAACCTGCCCTGTAATCTGCCTCCCCGATCAAGCAGAATCTCCAGGAGTCTCTGGCAGGGCAGGAACAGCCTTCTCAAGATGGCACCGGCAACGTGTGATTAAGCTCTGCCCCCAGATCGTCATTGGTAGCAGGCACAGCCAATCGGTGAGTCCACCTTGCGCCAACACCTCCCGATGCCATGTGGCTTCCCCGCAGCACACAGACTGCCCATCCAACTCCCGGCAGCGCCACACAAAAATGGACGGACTCTCGACAGCACCGCGCCAAGAGGGGGACTTCCCATCGGTGCGATGGAGAAGGCAGCAGCCCCGAGGATCGGCATGCACGCAGGCATCGCTCCCAGCAGTCTGGCAAGCATCACAGCCACAGACGGGCAGACAGGCATCGCAGCTCCAGCAGGCATCGCAGCTCCAAGCACAGCAGACACAGAGTAAAAGGCAAGTTCACTTCCCTTCACAGCAAGAGATCTCCCACCAGCTCTAGTGAGGACGGCTGGAATCACTTGGGGGAAAAAGAAGAAGGCTCTGCAGCATCGCTCTGGCAGCAGCTCCCCCTGCAGGCGTAGCAAAGCATCTTCCTCCAGGGACAACTCTGACACTATTAGCGAACTCCTCTCACGCCTGGTCAAGCAGACCACTTCTCAGGGGTCGAACGCAGACCTGCCAGCGGTAACAGGCACTACTCCAGCAGCAGCCGGTTCGTCCCCAGCGGCCACTACCACTAGCTACCCCCGGACTCCATCCAGATCTCCCTCTCAGCCTATTGTCATCTCCTCGGCACTGAAGAGGGTCAAATCCTCCAGGAACCAAGCCAACCATCCACCAGGGAGGGAGCCTAGACTCCTGGACAACGTGGGAAAGAAGGTCTACCAAGGAGCTATGCTGAGCACCAGGATTGCGGCGCATCAATTCCAGCACGTCCTCTTCCAGGACGGGGTGTTGGCAGGGCTCAAAGGCAAACTCTCAGCCCTGCTTAAGGAACTACAAGTGGAAGACATATCATCCGTCCAGGACCTGACTGAATGCAGCAGACACTTGGTCGCCACCGCCTTCGACACCACCATCAGGACGGCAATATCAGGAGCAGGGCTATGCTGCTGGGATGGGTTTATGACGTATATATGTTTTTGATACTGTATAAAAGATAGACTGCACTTCTAACGTATGGAATAAACTTACATGCTACTTATGTGCGAGTGTGTGTGTGTGTTTGTTCTCCTGGGATCCCAGACAGAAAAGGTAAGGTAATTCCTCGACCCAGAGGATTAACAGACGTCCCAGGGTAAGTAATATGAATACCGCAGCTAGGGTCCTTTACGGAGCATCCAGAAACGACCACGTGACCCCCATTCTCAAACAGCTGCACTGGCTACCGATCCATGGGAGGATCACCTTCAAAACCCTTCTATTAGCTTTCAAGGCAATCAAAGGTATTTCAGCCTCCTCATTCACACATCTTATCCACATTGTCCCTCCCAACAGATCCAGAAGAACAACAGCTGTCAACTTGCTTGCAATACCAAAGGCTTCGACAAAGTCCAACAAGACAACCACAAACAGGGCTTTCAGTTTTTATGTACCCAAATGCTGGAATGCTCTACCCCCTGACATTAGGGCCATAGCCAACCTATATCAGTTCAGGAAGGCTCTCAAAACCCACCTGTTCCTCCAACACTTACCAGACAGCAATTGATCCTAGATATACCTCTCAGGAAATGACCCAATTTAGAAAGAAAGGCCCTTACATGCATTATCTGACTTTGACCTATCCTTCCAGTGTAAATAGCTTATGTATATAGTTAACCCTGTTATCCAAGTTTGTACTCCTGTTCGATGTAAAACCTGACAGCTTGTGTTATGGTCGTTAAGTTATGATGTAAACCGCGCTGATGCTAAATAGCGCGGTATATAAGAAATTGTAATAAATAAATAAATAAATAATATAAGTGCTGGGAAGGAAAAAGGACCCTACCCTTACAGCTAGCCTCCTTGGATCTGCTGGAGGTGTACTCACACGTTCCCATCCACTCCACTCACAGGAAATTCCTCTGCTTCAAAGTCTGGGACCATCACTACCAGTACAAGGTACTTCCCTCTGGCCTATCCCCAGGACATCAGGTTTTCACGAAGTGTGTCGCAGTAGCCGCAGCACACCTCCGCAATCAGGGCATTGCCGTCTTCCCATACCTCGACGACTGGCTCCTCTCGGCGCAATCCGCCCCCGGAGGTGCATGTGGCAATGTGAAGGACCATCAAGCTACTGTCCAACCTCGGATTCCTTCTGAACTTGGAAAAGTCCCAACTGGAGCCTGTCAGACGGCTGCCTGGGTGAGAATGTTCACAGTCTTGGCAAGTGCATATATCAATATGATTGGCAAGGGATTGTGGGCAATGCAGTCCATTCACACCAGACACAGCTGCTCACAATAAAGAGTTGTGCTTGAGGGTAAAGCCAATAAGATATTTATTTATGGGGTTATTTCTCCCAACACAGATATGCTTGGTAGCACATAAATCAGGTTACTTGCTTTCAGTGTTAAACTTGGAAAAACAAAATCAGGAAAACATTTGAACTTATCAGGCAATCAAAGCAAAAGAAATAAGACCTGGTTGGTAACAAACTGGTCTTTTCTGTAGGCTTTAGCTAATATTCTCTTAGCAGTGTATCAAACAACAAACAAAAATCCACAAAGAAGAGAAAAACTGTTCTTTTCAGGTTAACTTCTTATATCTTCCCACTCAGATTCAGAAGTGATTCCCTTAGAGCTCACAAGCAATTAGGTAAGGCTCAATTGCTAGCAGTTACCCAGCTGAAACCCCTTAGCTGGCTTGCTTTCTACTGCGTGGCTAGAAATCCTACTCAGGAGCTTTTCTGAGTAGATTAAAGAACAAGTTTGTATTTCTTTGTGATGGTTGCTGTACTTTGTAACAGAAAATTACCAAAGGAGTTTAGACAGAGAGCAGTCCATATAAACACATTCTTCATCTGCAATCACTCCCCCTTCTTCAACAAGCATGGGTTCAATATCATGGATTGGCACAGATGAATCTCCCAATGGAGCACTTTCAGGAGAATACTTGTTTCCCTGCTGTCTTTCAAGGTTATAGCTAGGGCATAGATCAGTGTTCATACCTGAGCTTCCATTGCTGTTAGAGTTCCTCTCTAAATAGCCTGGCCAGTATGTAGTCCAGTTCTTATGTCCAGCCTTCCAATCCAGATCCCTGGACACTGGATCTCTCTTCACATACCTTCTGGCACGGGTCCTAGGGTCCCTTCCACGTGCAGCCGTCTCCCTCACAGGTACCCTCTGGAGATTCCTAGCTCTGCAGCACCATTCCTCTGGCTTTCCCCAGTCCAATGGTGTATGCTGGCCCTTGGAATGCTTTCCAGTATACGTACTGCTCTGGATTCCTTTAGACCTCTCAAAGGCTTTTCTCTTCCTTCTTCCAAAGGGTTTCTTGCCCTCTCTGTCCGTCCGGTTTGGCTTCTGCTTCTGATGATCCTCCAGATGAAACTGAGGATAATTCTGAGGATTCTGAAGATGAGGATGATAATTCTCTGTAGAATAAACTCTACCTTTATTCTGGTTAGATGAGTGCTCCCCCCTAACACAGCGCAGCTGTGCTGAATCAGGCCCTGCCCTTTGAGATGAGTGCTTAGGGATTACCTCATAGCCCTCCTGATTGAACACACGTTTCCCCACTTCAGCTCCTCTAATGGCTGTTGGAAACCTGGTGCATTCTGGGACTGGTAGTCTTTTATGGAAATATTCTGTTTTCTCATTTCTACCAGAACTGACAAGTTGCTTGTTCAGAGTCACTTCACCTTTACTATAGCTCCTTCCTGAGCTATGATAAGCTTCCTTATCACAAGCCTCACCAGAGAGTGTTGTTCATAGGTGCAGTCATCGACACCCGCGCCTCGAAGGCCTTCCTGCCCAAGCAGCGCGTCATGACCATCAGATCCTTAGCCATAAAGATGTCAGCATCCAAACTGACTTCGGCTCGATCCATCCTTCGTCTCCTGGGGAACATGGCCGCCACCACCTCGGTCCTCCCACTTGCGAGGCTCCACATGCAAAATCTCCAATGGCACCTATGCGACCACTGGAACCAACTTTCACAACCCCTGACCACGTGGGTGCCCATGGACAATCGGGTAAAAGAAGGCCTCCATTGGTGGACTCTTCAATCCAACCTCACACAGGGAAAGAGTCTCCAGCAGGGCCCGCACCAGATTGTCCTCACGACGGACGCGTCCTCCGCAGGCTGGGGAGCATACTTCCTTCATCTCAGCACCCAAGGGGCATGGACTGTCAAGGAGCAGAGTTTCCACATCAACCTGCTCAAGCTCAGAGCCATCAAGTATGCCCTGATGGCCTTCCAAGCGCAGCTGAAAGGGGAAGTAATCCTCATCCAAACGGACAACCAAGTAGCGATGTTCTACCTCAACAAGCAAGGGGGCACAGGTTCCCAATCCCTCTGCAAGGAAGCACTCGCCATCTGGTCCTTGGTTCTGATCATCGGATCCCACCTACAAGCATCCTACCTCCCCGGGGAGAACTTCCTTGCCGACAGTCTAAGCAGACAGCTGGAGCCCCACGAATAGCCCCTGCATTCGGAAGTGGCTGAAGCCATCTTCCAGCGGTGGGGGACCCCACACTTCAACCTCTTTGCGATGCAGAACAATGCGAAGTGTCGCCTCTTCTGCTCAAAGCACCCTTCCAGCAAGTGCCTAGCTCTGGATGCATTTGCTGTGTCTTGGGGGGACTGGTCTCCAGCATATGCCTTCCCCCCCAACCCTCTAATCTCTGTGACTCTGCAGCATATCATCTCGGACAAGGCACATGTCATCCTGATCGCTCTCTACTGGCCCTGCCAGATGTGGTTCCCCCTCCTTCTCCGCCTCTCTCTAGATCCTCCGGCAAGGCTGCCCCTGTGCCCGGATCTCCTCACTCAGAACAACGGGAACACGCTGCACCCCAACCTGCAAGCCCTCGCCTTGTCGGCATGGAGATTGAGCGGGGACACTTGTCAGCCCTGAATTAACCGGCAGAGGTTCAGCATGTAGTTCTGGCAGCAAAACGCCCGTCCACCCGCAAGTCCTACAACCTCAAATGGAAACGTTTCTCCATCTGGTGCGCCTCCCAAGGGATGGACCCAGTATCCTGTCCCATACCGATGGTCCTCAAGTATCTCACGTCCCTCTTCGAGACCGGCCTGAAGACACAATCCATCAAAGTGCACCTTTCCGCGATTGCGTCTCTCCACTCCGGCGGAGCAGGGGACAACGCCTCCATTGCATCTCTTCCCATTGTGGCTCGATTCAGGAAGGGCCTAGCCAATCTTCGGCCCCCGCTACAACTGCCGGTGCCCGCCTGGGATCTCAGCACCATCCTCCAGCAGCTGACACTGGCACCCTTTGAGCCGCTGCCAATGACGGACATGAAATTCGTTTCTTGGAAAGCGCTCTTCCTCATCACAATAACTTCTGCCCGAAGGATCAGCGAACTCCAGGCCTTGGTGTCCAACCCGCCGTACACACAGCTCCACCCCAACCGTGCATCCCTGCGCACCAACCCGAAGTTTCTTTCAAAGGTGGCCTCCTCCTTCCACATCAACCAGACCATCGACCTTCCCTCCTTCCTCCCAGAGCCTCACGAGTCCGAGGAGGAGCGTAGACTCCACACCCTTGACTGTATCAGAGTCCTGCTCATTTACCTGGAGAGAACAGCAAGCATCAGGCAGGGGACTCAGCTCTTTGTGTCCTACGACCCCAACAGGCCCGGAAGGCCCATCACCAAGCGGACTCTGTCCCTCTGGATAACGGCTTGCATCGCCTTCTGTCTGGGTCAGGCCAGAGCCCACACAGGGGACCAGATAGGAGCACACCAACTGAGGGCGCTGACGGCGTCCTTCGCCAACCTGCGTCCGGTCCCTATGGACGACATTTGTGAAGCCGCCACCTGGTCCTCTGCACTAACCTTCCAAAAGCATTACTGCTTGGACCTCGAGGCATAGTCCGACAGTGCCTTCGGTCATGAAGTCCTCACGGCGACCGTTGGAATGCCTCTGCCTCACTAGGCGGGGTACAGAGCGAATTGGGACAGAGTGGACGCTCAGCCTTGGTTACCCTTTGGGTACGCCGTCAGCTGGTCAACGGTAAATACAGAGTCAATGTTTACTGCCTTGCACTGTCACTGTTGCCCACCATATGGTTTGATATGTACACTGTTTTGCACACTGTCACTGTTCCATACCATATATGTTTGATATAAACACTGTTTGCATTGTTTTGCACACTGTCACTGCTGCCTACTATTTAAGTTTGATATAAACACTGTTTTGCACATTGTTCTGCACTGTTATGCACACTGGAACTGTCGCACGGTGATGTTTTTCACCTGACAATAAAGCAGCCTCAATTGCCCTTCGCTTGCGGCTGCATATGTTCTGTCGGCCTCCCTCATCTACCTCAGTGCGCTTTCGCGTAGCTAGTGAGTCACCTGGTGTGGCTGATGCTTCCTGCTTGTCCATGGAGAAAGCGAGGTTACTTACCTGTAATGGGGGTTCTCTCTGGGCAGCAGGATAAGTCGCCACACGTTCCCGCCCACCTCCCCTGTCTGAGGTTGTGGCAGGTGCAGGCCTGTGACCCACAGTGTCTGAACATAAGCAGGCCAGCATGGCTAGCTTGACCTGTAAATAAGGCCTGTGGAGAGGCATATAGGATTGCACATCCCCCAATATGCTGCTATTGTAAGATAGAACTCAGTAGAAATATTGAATTAGCTTAGGTAAGCAGAACTACAGTATTGAAAGATGGAAAAATACAGAAAAGACATGTTTAAAAGTTACTGATAAGAAAAAGTACATCTGCAAAGAAATAATTGGGAGTGCTGACAGATGAGTTGCAGAGCCCAGCTCCTCTGCACGTACAAATTGGTTCTATAACCTTGAGAGTGTGAAAGTAACAAGTTGATGAACTGACCATTGTAATTGGGACTAGAAGGGGGGTATGCAGGTGTCATGCCCACTGGAGGGACATAACTGGATAACCTTATCAGTACCGGGACCAATAGAAGAGGTACGGGAGGTACGGAAGGTTACCGGGACCAATGAAATGTTTTTCTATACCTAGAATGGAACAGAAGTCTATAAAAGTTGTTGTAATGCTTGAAAACTTTGCTCAGCCATTTTGAAATTGATTGGTTCGAGACTTGTGCACAAATAAATGATTTGGACCTTCTGAACAGACTCCTGGTATCATTGGTTTGTCTGCGCTTTGCTGCTACATATTCCTTGGTGCATTGGTCGGGAAGTTGTGGAATCAAAGTGTATATAGGGCAATATACCACGACTTTCCGCCTCTATAGGCTTGGTCCTGCCGGGATCGCGCCCTTCCGACGAGGGCTGCTCCCTGGCGCCACCGGTCCCTTGTATCGGAGGGAGCTGGTCGGACCTCGGCGGGTGACGAGCCCGGCTGGAGTCAACGCCTCGAACCCGAGTGAGGGGAGTCCGAGGTCCAACTCATGCGCCTGCTTGGGAAGTTTGAGGACCGGATCCGGTGAGTATAGTTTTGATTTTGGGTCTAGACAGAAATAGAAAGAGCAGTACTGCCATTGGAACTTGGAACTTTGGAATTTGTAATCTCGAGATATTGGGAATTGGTAAGAGAGCATGATCACCTCTCAAGGAAGGGCCGAGTAACCCCGCATGGGAATTCGCCGGGTGAAACCCCCATCCTTTTTGTAATTGGGAAATTGGAAAAGACTAGTCAGAACAGATAGAAACGAATGCATTCTGGGATACGTTGCTAGCATGATTGTGTGAACGAAGTGTGAATGAGAGGTCTGGCAGCACGGACCAAGTGAAGGCGGACCCCTGAGTAGCGCATTTCCTGACCGGGCGACCGCGTTCAGGTCGCGAAAAGGGGGAAGCGATTGTCGTCTTGTCTTGTTATTTGTACTCCTTATACGTTTCCAGGGCCGTGTGGACCCCTTACCCACGGTCCGCCCTCCTTTTCCCTTCTGTCTGTTGTTGCGCGCACACATCGAAATGGGAGGGGCGGGGTCTACTAGAAACACTCCATTAGAATGTATGATCGCACATTTTAAAGAGGGATATTCAGGAGATTATGGTATTAAAATGACAGCAGCCCGTTTGCAGATTTTGTGTACTAGGGAGTGGCCCGATCTAGACCCCATCTGGCCCCGAGAAGGAACGTTCAAAGTAGAGATTATTCAGTCAATACACCGTAGAGTGCAGATAGCGCACCCCGACCAGTACCCCTATATAGATTCCTGGTTAAGTATTTGTGAAGATCCGCCCCCCTGGGCGCAGCGCTGTTATGAGGAACAGTGCAGAATAATGTTAGCTAAAACAGATTCTAGACAGAAAACGGAACAGCCTAGAATGAAAGAGCAGGATAAGAAAGCCAGAAAGAAGCCCATCCTGGCAGATCCTGATTCCCCAGAAATAACTCTCAGGCAGCCCCGAACCCCAGGTCCAGTAAGAGTAGCCCGGCGTCCTGCCCCAGAACCCCAGAGACGGCCAGAGCCGAGGCGGGACCCAACCCCTGATCCCCCACCCGGAGGAGAGAAAGAGGAAGAATTAGCGGGAAAAGAAGAGGAGGACCTAAAAAGCGAGTCAGAAGTGGAGACAGAAGAAGGAGAAAGAGAGAATCCCCCAGATGAGGAGGAAAGTGTACAAATAATTGAGAAAGCCAGCGCTAGCACTAGTACGCCAGTGAGAGAGAAACCCAAAGCAAAACCTGTTGAGAAAAAGAAAGTGACTCCTGCAAAGGCAACGACAATAACCCTTAGATCCCAAAAGACGCCTGTGACAGCCAAACTGTTTCCCTTACGGCAAGTCCCGGGAGTGCCCGTAAAGAATGATAATGATGAAGTGGTAGCGGGACCCCTAACTTATGTGTATATCCCTTTCTCTACAACTGATTTATTAAATTGGAGGTCGCACTATGCCTCCTATACTAGTAAGCCCCAGGAGCTGACAGAATTAGTAACTAGTATTATGGAAACTCACCAACCCACTTGGCCAGATTGCCGTCAGCTCCTGACCACCCTATTCACTACAGAAGAACGAGCGAGAATTAGAAAAGCAGCTATTGAATGGATGGCAGAAAACCCTGCAGCTCCGGCACAGGGGCAGAATTTAATAGACAGGGGAAGCAGCTCAGAGAGAATTCCCGAATGAAGACCCCCAATGGGATCCAAATACAGATGAAGGATCCACAGCCCTAGCCCGTTTTCGCCAAGGCTTTTTACAAGGCCTGAAAAGGGGGGGCCAGAAAGCTATGAACCTTTCCAAAGTTGCAGGAGTTATCCAAGGGATAGATGAGAGCCCAGCAGATTTTTATGAGAGATTAACTGAAGCTTACAGAATGTATACTCCCTATGATCCTGAGGCACCAGGAAGTTTATGTATGGTGAATTCTGCTTTTGTAAACCAGTCTCAACCAGACATTAGACGCAAATTACAGAAGTTAGAAGGGTTTGCGGGCATGAATGCAACACAGTTATTGGAAGTCGCTCATAAAGTGTATGTGAATCGTGATACTGAAAGACAGAGAGAATGTGATAGAAAGATGAAGAAGAAAGCTGATTTTTTGGCTGCGGCCATAGTGGAACAGAAAAGGGGAGGTGTCCCTAGTCGAAGGAGCAGAGGAAGAGGGCGGGGTCAAGGCGGAGGCCGGACCCAGAGACTAGGCGTGAACCAATGCGCCTATTGCAGAGAGGAAGGACATTGGAGAGATACGTGCCCGCAACTCGAAGACGCCCAGCATGATGACGACAGCAGCCATCAGTGGCGAGAAGAAAGACGAAGCTATCCCCGAAGCCGAGGAGGAGCCAATCGAGAACAATTCCAGCGAGAGAGAGGAGGAGCCATTCAAGCATTGGCCACACCAGCCCATGATGAGAATGACGTGGATTAGGACAGACCGGGCTCCAAGTTTGCTTTAGGTCTCCAGGAGCCTATGGTCGGAATACAAATAGGAGACCAAATTATGGACTTTATGGTTGATACTGGAGCACAACATTCAGTAATAGACAAAAAGATAGCCCCATTCACTACAAAAGCAGTCACCATTATAGGAGCAACTGGTGCCAGAGCCACAAAGTCTTTTCTTCAAAACCGAATATGCAGTCTGGGAGGACAGCAAGTAACTCATCAATTCCTTTACATGCCCGAATGTCCAGTGCCACTACTGGGACGAGATATGTTAGCCAAGCTTCAAGCACAAATATCTTTCTCTGAGCAAGGAGAAATGCAAATGACAGTAAATCCCCAAACCAAACCAGCAGGAGTGATGCTGCTGACAGTTCCCCGAGAAGAAGAATGGAGATACTACATTGATGATTCGATTCAAGATACCTATTTTGAACAAACTTTGAAAAGTATTGATGCACCACCTGGAGTATGGGCAGAAGGCAGCCCCCCAGGCCTAGCCAAACATATAGCTCCAGTGATTGTAACCCTCAAGCCTAGTGCTACACCAGTGCACGTCAAACAGTACCCTCTCCCAAGAGCCGCAATTGAAGGCATTCATCGCCACCTACAAAGATTGCTTGAGTATGGCCTACTAAAAGTATGCCAATCCCCATGGAACACTCCACTTTTGCCAGTAAAGAAGCCTGGGACAGATGATTATCGCCCAGTGCAAGATTTGAGAAGAGTAAATGATGCAGCTGAGACCATACATCCAGTCGTACCCAATCCTTACACCCTCCTAGGACTGATACCTGCTGAAGCTACCCATTTCACTGTACTGGATTTGAAAGATGCATTCTTTTGCATAAGATTAGCCCCTGTAAGCCAAATATTGTTTGCATTCGAATGGCAGGACCCCATCTCTGGAAGAGGGGGCCAACTTACCTGGACAAGATTACCCCAAGGATTCAAGAATTCGCCTACCATCTTTAGTGCCGCACTGAATCAAGACCTTTCAAGCTATCCAGTAGCCCCGGGGAAGAGAGTGCTTCTCCAATACGTGGATGATCTGTTGATAGCTGCCGTATCAGAAAGTGAATGTATACTAGCCACCGAAGATCTCTTGCAGTTACTAGAGGAAGCTGGATACAAAGTTTCCAGAGCCAAAGCACAGCTATGCCAAAAAGAAGTGAAATACCTGGGTTTTTGTATCACCCAAGGAAGCAGAAGATTAGGCAGAGAAAGAAAAGAAGCGGTATGCAGAATTCCAACTCCAACAACCAGAAAGCAAGTCAGAGCCTTTCTGGGAGCGGCAGGATATTGCCGAATTTGGATACCCAACTTTGCCCAACCACTGTATGAAGTCACAAAAGGAGAAGAAAAGTCGCCACTGGAGTGGGGACTTGAGCAGGATACAGCCTTTAAGACGTTAAAAGAAGAATTAATGTCATCACCAGCACTTGGACTACCAGATGTCCACAAACCTTTCCACTTGTTTGTACATGAAGCACAGGGAAATGCCTTAGGCATGTTGACTCAGAAATTGGGAAATTGGGAGCGACCTGTAGCCTACCTATCGAAACAATTGGACCCTGTGGCCAAAGGATGGCCACCTTGCTTGAGAGCAGTTGCAGCTACAGCGCTACTAGTGAGTGAAGCAGACAAACTCACACTAGGACAGAACATACGAGTCACTGTGCCACATGCAGTCCTTGCCCTTATGGAACAGAAAGCAAACTATTGGCTCACCAATTCCCGAATGTTGAAGTACCAGAGTATGTTATGTGAAAACCCACAGATACAACTTGAAGTGAGCCATGCCCTGAATCCAGCCACCTTGATACCCATCAGTGAAGAACTCCCGGAACATGACTGTATCGAAGTCATGGAGACTGTGTTCTCCAGCCGACCCGACTTGACAGATGTGCCCATAGACAATCCTGACCAAACCTATTATGTTG
Source organism: Ichthyophis bannanicus (assembly GCA_033557465.1). Classification (NCBI taxonomy): domain Eukaryota; kingdom Metazoa; phylum Chordata; class Amphibia; order Gymnophiona; family Ichthyophiidae; genus Ichthyophis; species Ichthyophis bannanicus. Next base: position 77,349,943 of record CM066051.1, on the reverse strand, counting down.
ATGGGAGCAGTCTCATCCTTGATGGACGACGCTGTGCCGGATATGCAGTCGTCACTCAACATGAAGTAGTTGAATCATCAGCCCTAGCCTCAGGCACATCAGCCCAGAAAGCCGAATTGATAGCACTCACCAGAGCATTGTTGTTAGGAGAAAAACTTATACTGAATGTATATACAGATTCCAAATATGCCTTCACTACCCTGCATGCCCATGGAGCTCTCTATAAAGAAAGAGGACTCATCACATCCGGAGGAAAATCAGTCAAATATGGTCCCGAAATATTGATGTTACTTGATGCAGTATGGGCCCCAACACGTGTAGCTGTCATGCATTGCAGAGGACATCAAGCAGGAAAAGGAGAAGTTGCCCGAGGGAATAGATTTGCAGATGCCTCAGCACGACAAGCAGCTATGACAGGACAAATTGCCCCACAAGCTATGCCAATGCAAGCAGCATTGTTTCCAGTACCTTTGAATCTATGGACCCCACGATATACCACCAAAGAATTGGATTACTATTGTGACAGAGAAAATGGAGTACTGAAAGATGGATGGATTGAGCTGCCTCCAGAAGAGGGCAGTCAACCTCCTGGACGAATAGTAATTCCTGAACTGTTAGGACCATCCTTTGTCAAAGCTTTCCACGAAGCCACCCACTATGGGAAAAGTGCTATGGAAAAAGCACTCAGACCACATTTCTACATCCCTCTGATGACAACCATATCAGCTTCAGTAGCACGACAATGTCAAACTTGTGCCAAGAATAATGCCAAGCAAGGCCTTATTACAGCACCCCGAGTTCAGTCAAGAGGTGTGACCCCCATGCACAACCTCCAAGTTGATTTCACCGAAATGCCAAAAGCCAATGGGTACCATTACCTATTAGTATTAGTATGTACTTTCTCTGGGTGGGTAGAAGCATTCCCAACCAGAACTGAGAAAGCCCGAGAAGTTACCAAAGTCTTAATGAGAGAGATTGTCCCCAGATTCGGAATTCCAGCAGTAATAGGGTCAGACAATGGACCCTCATTTGTCTCCCAAGTTACTCAGCAGTTAGCAAAAGCTTTGCAGATACAATGGAAACTCCACACTGCATACAGACCCCAGAGTTCAGGGAAAGTTGAGCGAATGAATCGTACCTTGAAAGCCCAAATGTCTAAGCTTTGTCAGGAGACACAATTGAAGTGGCCCCAAGTGCTCCCCATAGCTTTATTCAGAATATGCTCAGCTCCTGTAAAGTCAACAGGATTTTCCCCTTTTGAAGTTTTGTATGGTAAACCCCCACCAATAGTGCAGGGAATCAAAGGAAGTCTAGCCCAAATTGGTTCAGAAATAACCAGACAAGAACTTCTAGCTCTTAGTTTTGTTCTGCAGACTCTCCATACGTGGATCCAAGACCAGTTGCCTATCAACTTGACGGAACCCTTGCATCCCTACCAGCCTGGTACTTCGGTGTGGATCAAAGATTGGAAGAAGACACCGTTGGAACCCCATTGGAAGGGACCGTACACCGTCATCCTGTCTACCCCAACTGCAGTAAAGGTAGCCGAGATCGACGCCTGGATCCACCACAGCAGAGTCAAGCCCGCCGCTGATCCTGAACCTGAGCAGTGGACAGCAGAACAGCATCTTGATGCACCCTTGCGAGTTACTTTGAGACGGCAACCAGCAGCTTAGACACTTCATCACAAGTGCTTTGCAGCAGCCAAGTCTTTCGAAGAGGATTGCTGTTTTCCATGCAGCAACAGCTTTGTTTCAATGAACCCAATTTGTGTGTGATTTGACACACTACTTTGAGACTACATTGACTAAGCCAGACTTCACAGGCCAACTGAAATTGCTAAAAAATTGGTCAATGTGTACTGGACAACCTGAGGATCTTCAATCAACACTCAGCACCCGTTAAATTGCTTCATTAGCAAACGGGACGAAGAATAAAGGACCGTCGTGATCAAGATCAGCAAGCTGAGGATTCAGAAGAACTCCAATCAACATCAACATGCATCTTTACTTTTGCTTTGCTTTGGTTGCCTTCTTTGGAGGTTTTGAACAGACTCATGCTTTACCTCCATGCACTGCCTGCATTACTTCTACTAGAATTGGACTGAAAGTAACTCAGACTTTGCTTTATCATTCTTACTATACCTGCAAGGGGACAGTAACTCGGTGTATCTATAACACCACTGAACTAAATGTTTGCACTCATGAAAAAATTAAAACATGCTATAATCCGCATCAGAATCCATCCTATTACACAATGGAAATAAGATGGAAGGATGCAGATGGATCTATATTAGCTGCAACACCACCACTTAAGGACATTACTAAACCTGCTGTTTTGAATTTTGATGCATGCAATGCTATTAATAGAGATAGTTATTCCACCTGTGGTACATGGGAGAAAGCGTATCGAAATGACCATAAGTATATGTGTCCAGAAGGTGCCACGGGATGGAGAAAGTGTACAGGTAAAAAGGAACCAGGCTATAGTACTGCCCCAGCAGCAGACTACTATTGCCCGTATTGGGGATGTGTTTTTTATGCTACCTGGAACACTGGTATAACTGATGAGAAAATAGATAAACGAATGGCTACTTTAACCAAGCCAACCACAAATGATAAATGTCAGAAAGATGCTTGTAACCCCTTACACTTACGTATACACAATCCCCATGCATGGAAACAAGGATATAAGTTTGGTTTACGTATTGCTGGAGGAGCAATAGATCCAGGGACCATTGTGTATATCAGATTGAATACCCAAGCCCACAAGTCATCTAAATATCATATTCATAATACTTTCTATGAAGCCATGCATGTAAATAAGTTTGAGATCCCTCACCCCTCACAGAATTTATTTCTAGAATTAGCCGGAGCAGTAGTATCTAGTCTTAAGATCACAGATTGTTATTTCTGTGGCGGAACCCAAATGGGAGATCAGTGGCCATGGGAAGCCCAAGAATTGAATTATTCCATGATTTACAATCAGACTGAATTACACAAGACTACCAGTGAATGGGTGTTAGCGCACTCAATCGTTGGACGTCTTTGCTATGCCAGAACTGGACCCCAGTTCACCCAAAGGGTAGGACAGCTGGTCTGTCTTAGCCAGAGGTACTATAATGCCACGACCAAGAAGATAGCATGGTGGTCAGGAATCGGACATCCTGAACCTCCTAACCCATTAGCCAGATTTCCTGAACTTGCAGGTCTATGGACTAACCTTGCTAAAGTCCAAGCCTGGCAAGCCCCACCTGGCCTATATTGGATCTGTGGAAACCGAGCATATGCACAACTCCCACCACACTGGGGAGGAGCATGTGTCTTAGGAACCATCAGACCTTCTTTCTTTCTTTTAAACACTGAACATGGAGAACAATTAGGATACCCAGTATACACTACCCACCGACACAAAAGAGCACTAAGACAGAAGAGAGAGGCCTTACAGATAGGCAAGTGGGAGAAATGGCAAGGTGATGATTGGCCACCCGAAAGAATCATTGAATATTATGGACCCGCCACTTGGAATGATGATGGTATGTATGGTTATCGTACCCCAATTTATATGATTAATCGTATTATTCGCTTACAAGCAGTAGTTGAAATAATAACTAACGAAACTAGTCATGCTCTTACGCTTTTAGCTAGACAAAGTACACAGATGCGCACTGCGATATATCAGAACCGCTTAGCACTTGATTATTTGTTAGCAGCTGAAGGAGGAGTATGTGGTAAACTGAACTTAACCAATTGCTGTTTGAAAATAGATGATAAAGGTCAAGTAGTTGAAGAAATTGCTAAAGATATGCAAAGACATGCTTATGTGCCAGTACAGACGTGGCACTCATTGAAATTTCCTAATTGGTTTGCTAACCTCTTTTCATGGGTGGGAGGATTTAAGACTTTCATCGTATTGGTACTAATCCTTGTTGCTGTTATCTTCTTATTACCATGTTTAATCCCATGTTGTATGCGTTCCATTCATAACACTATTGATAGTACAGTAGAGCGGAAGACCGCAACAAAAATCATGGCTTTATATACAGCCAGTCCTGGTAGAAATCCTTTAGCCAGGATGTGATTCTTCAGAAAGTGATTTAATTCTCACACCTTATTAAGTAATAGGGTGAGATTAATCAAAGGGGGGAATGTGGCAGGTGCAGGCCTGTGACCCACAGTGTCTGAACATAAGCAGGCCAGCATGGCTAGCTTGACCTGTAAATAAGGCCTGTGGAGAGGCATATAGGATTGCACATCCCCCAATATGCTGCTATTGTAAGATAGAACTCAGTAGAAATATTGAATTAGCTTAGGTAAGCAGAACTACAGTATTGAAAGATGGAAAAATACAGAAAAGACATGTTTAAAAGTTACTGATAAGAAAAAGTACATCTGCAAAGAAATAATTGGGAGTGCTGACAGATGAGTTGCAGAGCCCAGCTCCTCTGCACGTACAAATTGGTTCTATAACCTTGAGAGTGTGAAAGTAACAAGTTGATGAACTGACCATTGTAATTGGGACTAGAAGGGGGGTATGCAGGTGTCATGCCCACTGGAGGGACATAACTGGATAACCTTATCAGTACCGGGACCAATAGAAGAGGTACGGGAGGTACGGAAGGTTACCGGGACCAATGAAATGTTTTTCTATACCTAGAATGGAACAGAAGTCTATAAAAGTTGTTGTAATGCTTGAAAACTTTGCTCAGCCATTTTGAAATTGATTGGTTCGAGACTTGTGCACAAATAAATGATTTGGACCTTCTGAACAGACTCCTGGTATCATTGGTTTGTCTGCGCTTTGCTGCTACAAGGTCGGCCGGCTGGCTCGCACCCTAGCCCGAAGTTGGAGCTACTTAATCACTGGCTGGGCTAGTGGCAGGCCGGGGAGTTTGGGCCACCTACCTGCTCAGAAATCTGAGCTCTGGAGAGCACTTCCGTACATGGCGCCGCCCAGAGGACGTCACCTGGTGTGGTTGACTTATCCTGCTGTCCACGGAGAACCCCCGTTACAGGTAAGTAACCTCGCTTTCCATGATAACCGTAATAGGTATGCATGAGAGAGATTTTGCATACAATGGAGGCAGTTCATGCAAATCTCTCTCATGCATATTCATTGCAGTTATCCAGAGAAGCTGGCTGGTTTGGGCAATTCACTTAACCCTCTATTGCCTCAGAAGAATGGCCTGACAGTCTACTTCTGGTCACACTGCCATGAAAAATGAGGTTACGCTAACGGGGTTCTCCTATGCGTGGCTGACTCATCCTGCTTGTTCATGGAGAAATCCAGGCGCCAGCTAGGGTTATGAACTGGCTCCAGATGTGCCTGACTGGTTTGATCCAGTCCTGGGTTTATCACATTGTATGCAGGGATATGTAGTTCTGCCATTGCACTCCACAGGGATATGTAGATTTTGCCACTGCACTCCATAAGAAAAGGAAAACTACAAGTAACTACATGCACTGGGGTAAACCCAGGACTGGAGCAAGCTTGTCAGGCGCATCTGGAGCCAGCACTGACTCAAGGCACATATTGCAGATGGGTGTCCCGAGGAACTGGGCTCTGAAGCGCTGGATTTAGGCCGCTGTTGGTATTCAGAATTCATCTATTTGAATATATTTGGTTCTTTGAAGACTGGTTCACACAGTTATGTTATCCCGTAAATCAAACCCGTTTATGGCCTCGAGCACTTACCCTGCCACTCTGCGGGGGGGAGGGCTTTAATGATAAACGTCAACAACGGCCGTCTCGAAAGCGGGAAAACACTGGGGAGCAGGGCAGCCTCGAGGCTTGGAACGCATGGCGGCAGGGGACACAAGACCGCCTCGAGTCAAAACGAGGCTCGCAACTCACGGGGCGGGACCAAGAAGGAAATGCTTTGCATCTTAGCTCGAGACCCTGAAAGGCCGCCCCCTAGACGTTTCGTCAGCCGCGTCAGAACGAGGCCTGGAACAGGAGAGCCCCATCTTCACTCTTAGGCAGGGATCGTCGGCGGTCTGGAATGAGGCTTGGAACGCACCCCTGGCCCATGGGTGTCGTCATTGGATCGCGCGGCGGGCCCGTAGCGAAGCGAGAGGAGCCATGGCGGAGAGCTTACCGGCAGCGGAGGTAAGAGGGAATGTAATGTTGTACGGTGGGGGACAGAAAATACGTAAAATACTTAAAGCAGAATAGAGTCTCCCCATAAAGCACTGCAGTAAAAGAGCTTCCCACAGAGCATTGCAGAATAAGAGGTCCCGTCCCCCCCCACTATAGAACGGTGCAGCATAAAGAAGATCCTTAACCAGTGCACTGCAAAGCTACTAATAATAACAAACCCCTCCAACCGAACAGCATTGCAGAACAGAGATCCTTTACCAAAGCTCTGCAGAAAAAGACCTGTCATTGAGCACTGCAGAATACAGATGCACTGCAAACAAATATAAAGATCTCTCCCATGGAAGAACTGCAAAATAGAGATCCTTCCCCATAGAACACTGCAGAAAGGAGAGCCTGCAGAAAAATCCCCTCTATCCCCTCCTCCCAGAGCACTGCAGAACAGAGGTTCTTCACCACAACACTGCACGAGACTCCGACTCCCCCCCCCCCCCCCGACCTCTGCAGAATATAAATTCTTCATAGCACTGCAGAAAAAGATCCTCCCATAGAGCACTGCAGGGTATCTATCTTTGATTGTAGAACCACGGGGATGAGGGCCTTCACTAAAAGAGTGCTGGATGCATGGAATGCCCTCCCGATAGAAGTGGTGGGGGCAAATACAGTGACAGATTTCAAAATGGTATGGGACAGACACAGTGGAATCCTTTATAGCCTCCATTGTATTTAGTTTCCCCTATTTTCGCCAAGTTATACTTCCTGTTAAATGTAACTGACCAGACATATGTAAACTGTCGGATGTTTTCTGTTCAATGTAAACCGCGCTGATGTCTAATAGTGCGGTATATAAGAATTGTTAATAAATAAATAAATAAATAAATAAAAATAAAAATAGCATCAGGATAAAATCAAAATAAACATAATTATCTCGGGGGGGCGGGGGAGCTGCGGGTGCGCCTACTCTTGCTCCCTTGCTGGGCAGACTAGATGGACCATACTGGTCTTTATCTGTTGTCATATACTATGTTACTATGTAACACTGCCGGAATTGATCTGCCTGTAGAGTACCACAGAATAAAGATCCTTCCCATAGTACAGCAGAAAAAGCTCTCCCATAGAGCACTGCAGAATAGAGGTCCATACGCATAAAACAGTGTAGAACAGAGAGCACTTCCCTATAGTACACCAGAATGAGAAACTCTTCAGCCCCAATAATGTCGACTGAAAATCAAAGAAAATGGCACAGAGAATCCAAGGCCCCCAGAACACTGAACATGAAGCCTGTGAGACACCCAGAACAGTGCAAAAAGGAAGTGTGGGAAAGACTCCAGCGACGAGCACAGATCCCAGGAGAAGCCAAAGTTGTGCAGTTTGCTGGTACAGAAAATAATTGCAGCCTATATTTCACCCTGGAAATGTTCATATACTGGTATTAAAAAAAAACAAAACCCTTCGGTCTGCTCATGCACATTTCTAGAGAAAGCGTCTCACTGCAGGAAAGGAATAAAGGTATGCTCTCTTGGCTATATAGTAACATAGTATATGACAGCAGATAAAGACCAGTATGGTCCATCTAGTTTGCCCAGTAAGGCGGCAAGAGTAGGTTAACCCATCGCTCTGTGCTGGTCACCCCTCTCCATACCCTTGTTAGGGGTGTACCCACCGCTTCATGCAGGTCACCCCTATTTCTTGAGATATAATAGATAGCTTTGTTTATTTTGATTTTATCCTGTTGCTATAAAGGGATCCACTGTGTCTGTCCCATGACATTTTGAATTTAATTAAATGGCATGGGACAGACACAGTGGATCCCTTTATAGCAACAGGATAAAATTAAAATATGCATAACTCTCTCTTATATCTCAGCAAATAGGGATGACCTACATGGAGCGGTGGGTACACCCCTAAACAAAGGCATGGGGGGGGGGGTGACCTGCATGGAGCAGCAAGTGCATCTACTCTTGCCGCCTTGTTGGGCAGACTGGATGGACCATACTGGTCTTTATCTGCTGTCATATACTATGTTACTATATAGCTAAGAGAGCATACCTTTATTCCTTTCCTGCAGTGAGACGCTTTCTCTAGAAATGTGCTGCTTACCCTGGAAAATTGCCATACCAGGAACATATCAAAGCTTGGAAATGGAATTTGGGGGTAAGCTGGAGGAGGAATGCTGGGCAGAGATTGTTTGAACTACATCAAAAATCATTTTCCTCAAATTTGTAGAAAATGGGTTCATTTATCCAATATTGAATATTAGTGATGGTTTTTAGTATTTTTAGCCCATGCCTGTACAGTAGTAGGTCAAGGCGAGTTACATTCAGATGCAGTAGGGACTTTCTTGCTCCGGATCGCTGACTGTCTATGTTTGTACTTGAGTAAACGGCGGAAGGTCACAAGGAGCGACCCTAGCTTTCTGTTTCTCAGTTTAGTGCTCTAACCATTAGGCTACTTCTAAGGAATTGTGGGTGTTGGATTATACTTGCGAAGAGAGATGAACATATAGTCATTACCCCTTAGATGACCATCAGTATGGTTTCAGATGGTACCATGGTGTAGAAACTGTTATTAACCTTGTTTAACAAATTGATAAAAGATATAGATAATTTGAAACAAACATTCATACTTATCTTCCTTGATATTCACACAATAACTATTTACAATAAATTAAGAATGATTCAACAGTTGCGACCACTACTAACAGACCATGACTTCAGGACCGTTTTACAAGCAATGATATTCCCACACATAGATTATTGTAACAGCATACTCCAGGGACTTCCTAAATGAGCTCTGCATAGCCTTCAGATAGCTCAAAATATGGCAGCACATAACATAAGATATGCCATACTGGGTCAGATCAAGGTCCATCAAGCTCTGTATCCTGTTTCCAACAGTGGCCAATGTAGGTCACAAGTACCTAGCAGTTTCCCCAAAGGATACAGGTTCCATATTGCTTGTATTGGGACAAGCAGTGGATTTCCCTGGTTCCCTTTAATAATGGTTTATGGACCTTTCTATTAGGAACTTGTCCAAATCTTTTTAAACTCACTACACTAACAGCTTTTATTAGACCCTCCAGTAACAAATTCCAGAGTTTGATTACGCGTTGAGTGAAAAATATTTTCTCTTGTCTTAAATGGGTTACATTGTAGCTTCATTGCATGCCCCCTAGTCTTTCTACATTTCGATGCCATAAACAATCTATTTCCGTTTGCCCATTTTACTCCATTCATTAATTTATTAGACCTCTATCGTATCTCCCCTCAGCTGTCTCTTTTCCAGGTTGAAGAGCCCTAACCTTTTTAGCCTCTTCTTGTGGTGGTATCCTTCCATCCCCTTTACCACTTTGGTGTCTCTTCTCTGTATAACCCAAAAAGCACATATATTTAAGCACATAATCCCAATACGTTTCGATCTCCACTGGCTACCAACATCAAGCAGAGTTAAATATAAACAACTAATGACTGTCTTCAAATTGATCAGAAAGATAATCCCCATCATACTTATTCAACCTCATAAAATTAACTCCAAATTATCGCCAGAGCAGAGGTTGTACACAAAATACCCTGGTAGTACCAGCAGAGTACTGGAAAACTAACCGTGCCACTAATTATAGGGCGTTTTCATTAATTGCCCCAATCTCATGGAGCACGCTTCCTGAGAAACCAAGATCTTTCACTGACCTGTCCACACCTCGGAACGATCTTAAAACGCATCTTTTTATAGAACACTATGGGAATTCTAATGATCCAAAGAAACGTTATCCTACCTAAAATAACTAGCCCAATCAATACCTGACCCCACTCAACTACAAAACCCTAATACGCGCTGTCGCATATCAGATCAGTCATGTATATTGACATGATCTTGTATATTTGTATAACTACATATAAGTTGCTCTGTATATTAGTTACTCTGCAAATAGGTTCTTCTACCATCTATGTAATGTTATTGTTATACTGTAAACCGCTTTGATTTCTTGAAACGGCGGTATAGAAAGCCCATAAATAAATAACATAAGAAATGCCATACTGGGTCAGAACAAGATCCATCAAGCCCAATATCCTGTTTCCAACAATGGTCAATCCAGGTTACAAGTACTTCCCAAAAAGACACACAGGTTACTATGCTTGTTCCGGGGTGTGGAAAAAAATGAATCCCCTTCAAGTACCTTTGGAACAGGTTGAATCCATCTTGTGCTAACGTCTATAGCTCAGGCCTAAGAAACAGCTTGCTCTGACTTTTTCACACTGAAACTGCAAAGATTGAGCTACGAAATGAACTAATATCCTGTCCCAGAGAGCTGACACAATGAGAGTCTACAGCTAATGAAAAGGCCTCTTGGATGAACAAAGGAGAACGTAAACAAAGAAGACGAACATCAGTATCTACAGTTTATCTGCAGGAAACATGACTCGCAGAAGGCAAGTGAGAATGATGAGACAGGATGCTACAGAGAATACAGAGAAAGAAGCAGATTTGCTTAAGAAAATGGGGAATAAGAAACAGAAAGGAAATCTATGTATCAGCAAATTTGAGTCTGAAAATGAATATAAATATGAGAGAGAAATTTTGATAAATAGACAGACGGAAGCTGATCTCACTGGAGTAAGGCTCTCTCTGTCCCAGGACCTTTTGTCAGGTGCTTTGCTTGATATAGATGTATTGATGCTATGGATTGATATTGAAATTTGTACCTTATAAATCAAAAGTAGAGCTTGTGATCTTACAGACCTGACAAGATAAATAAAACCTTTTACATGCTTTTATGGTGGCACGAGCAATTTGTTTAAGGTCCTGTATGTATGTTGTGGTTGAACACAAGCAGCCAAACAAAAAATAGAAAATCCCCAAATAATCTTAAGGGAAGCCCAGAAAAACCCCAACAGGGGCAAGCAGTGGATTTCCCAGGTCCTCTTTAATAATGGTTTATGGATTTTTTTCTCCAGGAATTTGTTCAAACCTTTTTTAAACCCAGCTGCGCTAACATCTTTTTATACTTTCTCTAGTAATGAATTCCAGAGTTTGATTACGTGTTGAGTGAAAAAGTAGTATTTTCTCTTATTCGTCTTAAATGAGCTACATTGTAGCTTCATTGTGTGTCCTCTTGTCTTTGTACTTTTTGATGGTGTAAACAATCAATCTATGTTCAGCCGTTCCACTCTATTCATTAATTTATGGACCTTTATCATATCTCCCCTCAGCCGTCTCTTTTCCAGGTTGAAGATCCCTAACCTTTTAAGCCTCTCTTCATAGGAGTAGCCTTCCATCCCTTTTACCATTTTGGTGGCTCTTCTCTGTACCTTTTCTAATAACGCTATATCCTTTTTAAGATACGGCGACCAGAATTGCACACAATATTCAAGGTGCAGTCACACCATGGAGCGATACAGAGGCATTATAATATCCTTTGTTTTTATTTTCCATTCCTTTCCATAGCATTCTATTTACTCTCTTGGCCACCGCTGCACATTGGACGAAGGGTTTTAATATGTTATCCACAATGACGCCTAAATCTTTTTCCTGGGTGGTGGTGGTTCCTAATGTGGAATCTTGCATCATCTAACCATAGTTTGGATTGTTCTTTTCTAGGTGCATAACTTTTCACTTGTCTATATTAAATTTCATCTGCCATTTGAACGTCCAGTGTTCCAGTTTATCAAGATCCTCTTGCAATTTTTCACAATCCTCTTGGGTTTTAACAACTTTGAATATTTTTGTGTCATTTGCAAATTTGGTTACCTCACTCTTTCCCATTTGCAGGTCATTTACCAATATGTTAAAAAGCAGCGGGCCCAGCACAGATCCCTGGGGTACTCCCACTATTCACCTTTCTCCATTGTGAAAATTGGCTATTTAGCCCTACCCTCTGCTTTCTGTCTGTTAACCAGTTCCTGATCCACAGTAGTACACTGCCTCCTATCCCATGACTTTTTAATTTCATGAAGAATCTCTCATGAGGGACCTTATCAAAGGCTGTCTGAAAATCCAGATTCACTATATCAACCGGTTCACATTTGGGGAGAAGGGTAAGAAGCGGAGGGGTTGAGGGTCAGAGTGTGTGCTGGAAGAAAAAGGAAAAACAATAAAACTGCAGGCTGTTTTCTTACAAAGAGCGGTATGGCAAGAATGTCAATAAATGAAACTAAACTTGTTAAAATGTTGAGCTGTTATGTGGAAATTGACTATTCTCATGTGATGTTGCAGTATGTTTGTCCAATAAAATCTTCAGGGCCCCTTTTACTGACATTTAGTGCACACTATCTGCCACATGGCCCATAGGAATAACACGGGCTGTGCAGCAGATAGCGAGTGCAAAGCATCAGCAAGAGAGGGTCCTGTGCGTTTTACAAAGAGGAGCGCTCTTGACTACTGTGGTAGACGGGCTCCATGTCTCATTCATACACGCCCGCCTCATCCTCACTGACCACCACTTGTGCCATGCCAGGCCACCAAGCTACTGATGTTTTCTTCTCTCTCCTGTCCTAGGGGGAACCCAGCAGAGCGGGGCCACTTTTCGCCTCTGGGTCGTCTTTTAACATACAAAAGGATCTCGGCAGCCATTTGGAGAAAGGTGCGTCACCAAGACACTTTGGGGTGTAGATGGGATGGACTATGTTCGATGTTCTTTCTTTGCGGGTGAGCTTATCCCGAGCGGAGGCGGAGATGGTGAGAATCCGTCCTTATTGCCCAGCCTGTGTTTCTTAATCTCCATTCAAATGATTACCAGCGTAGCCGTCCCACTCTCCTTTTATATTACGGATGTGCACAGGGTGAAAATCTTTAATTTGTTGGGTTTTATTCCCGATTTTTTTAAATTTGTTTTTTTAAGGTCGTTTTGCACACATTCGTTTTAATTTTAAAAACATTTAATGTGTGCTAGAATATTTTAACTTGTGCTAATTCACTTACGGCCTGATTCTGTCCCACATGTACATCCCCTTTGTACATCCGGTCTGAGTCGAACGTACATAGGGGATCGCAATTCTGATCCCGTGGGGAACGTCTAGCCCCGTGGGATCAGAATCACGATCAGGCCTGTACATACAGGCTGGGACTGTGATTAAGTCCTTGCCTGCATGTACAGGCACTGCCCGGATAGCCCAGTCAGGTTTTTAAATGAAGCTGCGGCACCATGGCGTCATGTTGCCATGGCACCACGACTCCATTTAAAAGCCGCGATGCCGGTTGCCAGAAATTAAGGTTTATTTCCCACAGCCTGACTTCCAATCTTAGTTGGGAACTGTGTGTGAGAGAAAACTGCAGCCAATCTGAGCACTTTTCAAATCATTTAGAATCCCTTCAGCAAAGGCTCCAACGATCCTGTGAGCAGTGAGTGAGAATCAGCTGTGCCTACTTAGTTGGGAACTGTGTGTGAGAGAAAACTGCAGCCAATCTGAGCACTTTTCAAATCATTTAAAATCCCTTCAGCAATGGCGCGCCCGTGCCTTGCGGGCCCGCGCCTGAGGGCCTCGCAAGAGGGCCCTTTGGCGTGGCCCTTAGGCGGTGGACCGTGCGAGACCCACTATCTGCTGCTATATGCTCATTCTGTTCAGCGATATGCTGTTTGTAGTTAATGTAAGGTAATGTAATGTAAGTTATGTACTGTGTTCCCTGTTTGTACTCCTAGTGTTTTGTTGTGATGTAATGATAATGCAATGTATGTTTCCCTCACCTTTGTTTAACTTTGTGCTGTATTAACCGCTTTGATTGAAGGAAAAGGCGGGATACAAAACATGTTAAATAAATAAATAAATAAATAAATCTGGCCTCCTAAGGCCAGGGTCGGGCTGTGGGAAATAAACCCTGGTCCCCCAGCCCCTTCTGCGCCCTGGAGTGAACAAAAAAAAATAGTCAAGGTGACTGCCCTTCCCCCACACATGGCGGCTCCCCCAACCCCGTCTAACTTCCCCACACAACCGACAGGGAAGTTAGACAGGGGCAGGAGCCGCCATGAATCGTGCCCTTAGAGTACATTAATTCCTGAGCTCATGTGCATTAAATCAATTGAGCTCATGCTAAATATCTTAAGACACACTAACAAATGCTCAAACCCCACTTTATATTATCTGTGGTGGCTGAGGTGGAATAGGAAGCGCTTCAAAAACATACTAAAATACTGATATTCTTTTAGAAATTAAGTGGAATTCAGACTGGAGATCTGGGGCTAGGTGATGTTTGAATTATTTTAAAATGAAAACTGAAAATGTCTTTTGTGGAGAACGTGGAAATAAGAATTTATTTTAAGAATGCTGTAGCTTAATTCTGTCCCTTCCCATACCGCAGGTCAAAGTTCAACTGGACAGTCTGCCCCACGGGACATGCCAGAACCTGGACACACTAAACCTGCTCCCATCTCCTTGCTGCTGAAGGCCCCGGGAGAGGCAAAGACCCCCAGAGAGGCTGGGGAGGGTCAGGATGGTGGGGGAGGAGGTGCCCGGGTGGTATCCTCTGTGGAGAGTGGAGTTGGAAGGCTGCCAGAGATTCAGGTCTGGGGCACGGAAGTGGAGAACACATCTCCGCTGACAGCCAGCGGGGCTACCCCTCCGACCAGCAAAGGGCTCCCAGGTGAGGAACCAGGGACTCACCCCCTGACTAATATTAAAGTCTAAATAGAAAGCGGAGCTGTAGAAACTTAGAATCCTGATGACAGAAAAAGAGCACTTGGCCAATCTAGTCTGCCCTTCCATATCAACCACTACAACAGTCCCCTTTTCCTTTTTAGAGATCCTGTAACAGTTCACTGTGCTGCACAGTGAAAGTAGAGCACAGGTTCCACAATGCTTGTATTGGTTCAAGCATTGATATCCTGGGTCCCTTCTTAATAATGGTTTATGGACCTTTCCTCCAGGAACTTGTCCAAACCTTTTTTAAACCCAGCTACACTAACAGCCTTTACTACATCCTCCGGTAACAAATTCCAGAGTTTGATTACACGTTGAGTGAAAAAATATTTTCACTCAACGTGTAATCAAACTCTGGAATTTGTTACCGGAGGATGTAGTAAAGGCTGTTAGTGTAGCTGGGTTTAAAAAAGGTTTGGACAAGTTCCTGGAGGAAAGGTCCATAAACCATTATTAAGAAGGGACCCAGGATATCAATGCTTGAACCAATACAAGCATTGTGGAACCTGTGTCCCTTGGGGAAACTGCTAGGTACGTATGACCTAGATTGGCCACTGTTGGAAACAGAATACTGGGCTTGATGGACCTTGGTCTGACCCAGTATGGCATATCTTATGTTCTTATGTTCCGGGCCTGGTGTTGGTTTAAGAAGGATGCTTCAGTGCTGTCTGCTGGCTTTATTGGAAGATATCGCAGCTAAGTGCCCTGAAGCATCACTCTCTTAATCCTGTGCCAGCCACGGGGGAGGATACCTCTGAAATGTTCAGAATTTTGGAACTGTCTGTTCAGACTTTCATCCCCACCTGTTATCCTACCCTTGGTGACATTCTAGGTCATGCCATGAAGACCTTCCCCTCCTCTCCCAGCAAAACAGTGGGCCCCAGTCGGGCAAAGATGTCTCTGACAGGGACTGGCAAGTCTCCCAACTCCGTGCAGGGCCTGGCTATGAAGCTGCTGAGTCTACCGGGGGCAGGAAGTAGTGATGCCCTGTCCTCTGTACCACCTGCTGGACAGGAAAGTAGAGTCAAGGTGCACCGAGCCAGGAAGACGATGGCCAAACCTGGTAGTGGACAGGTAAAATAGCACTATTCTCTCCATTGGGGTCTCTGAAGTGCTTGGGGGAGGGGGGTCCAGGTTAAATTGTGATGAGGTGTGTAGCGCTATCCTTGGCTGAGCTGTAGCTTTACTCGGGTCGTCTCCATTTCTCTGCTCTGTTTTAATCATATTTTAAATTTGCACTCCCCTCTAAATGTGTCTACCAGGGTATTGCTGCTTCCTTATCGTAGCTCCAGTCTAGTCCCGTACCATTAGAGTTGTCTACGTCCTCCCGCAGCTAGGAGACTGAGCATGTCACTTTTTCAGTGACCTAGAATAAGTAGTCCAGGGACCGCCCCCTTATAACCAGTTTTGCTCAGTCTTCAGGCAGCGGAAGGAGGTTGTGAGTCCATTGGTCTGGGACTCACTGGAGCAACTAATAAGGATTTTAGGCTTAACTTTAGTTAGTTTAAAACAGAAGATTTAAAACACAAAAAAAAGAAAAAAAAGAAAGGGGTTTCTGGCTCTTTAATTTGGCGATTTTTTTTTTTTACTGTGCTGAGTAACATTTGCAGAGTTGCTGGTGAGCTTCCCCCCTTCTCCCCTCTCTCTCTGGCGGGGAGTCTATCCAGAGGAGCGTGTGGGGGTTGTGTAGGGGCCTCCGGCTCCATTTTCCCCGAGGTGGGAAAGGAGCCGTTGAGGATGGTGCCATGGCTGCGCGCGCTCTGGTGAAGTTGAGGAGCGGCGGTTCAGACGGCGAAAGCAATGCGGTGATTCATTGATTTGATCGGCACCGGGTAAAAGCAAGGGGTGGCGATTCGAGGTGGTAGGAGCAGGTTTAGTGCAGCAGGGGACCCAGCAGCTTACTTGGGGCCGCGTGCAGGAAGGACAGCGCACTGGTGCTGCAGGCCCGATCTGCGTGGGGAAAAGCGCGGGAACCAGGGATCAGGGGGATAGCCTCCAGAGGGGCCCTGGTTTCTTTCTAGTTGGGGGAGCAGGTGTAGGATTTACAGTTAGCGGGTTTTTAAAAAAAAAAAAAAAAAAAGAAAGAGAAACAAGAAGTCTGGTCAAGGGACTGAGAAGGAATTTGGGTTTTTCAGTGGGCCCAAGGTTCCCTGGGGTCCCTGTTTGGACTGCGGGTCCAATGCCTAGTAAGCCACGGTGCTTCTTGTGTGGGGCACGGTCTCAGAGACCGGAGTGTGCAGAGGCTGCAGTTTTGAGGCTGACATGGCAGATAGAGAGCCAGAGCAGACCGCAGAGGAGGGGATTGTTAAGGACTCTCCAATGTCCCCGGGGGGGGCCACGAATCCTTGCCAGGGCCGTCTTCTGCGCCAGATGGGTCTTTATCCCAGGTCCCTGTACAGGGGGGTCTGGGAGCGATCTTTTCGCCACAGGTTTTGACGCTGCTGCAGCAGGCTCTGAGTGGGCCTGGGGCAGCAATACCGGCGTCTTCGGGGGCAGAGGCCCGAGGGGTCAAGAGGCCAGGGGCTAAGGTAGAAGAGGTTGCTGGGAATGGTGCCAGCAAAAGACCCAGGCTGCTCTTAGAGGGAGAGGAGCAGGACTTGGCGGAGTCTCTGGTATTAGAGGAGTCGGATGGTGATCAGGACTTGGAAGAAGGAGAGATTGCGGAGCAGAGGAGCAATCTAGAATAGTAAGGGTGTTTAGGAGAGAGGAGCTCTCGGCCTTGATTGCTGAGACCTTAAAGGCATTGAATGTGCCGGTCTCGGGGGCTACAGAGGAGTCGACACTGGAGGATCAACTGTTGCAGGCGGTGAGGAAGTCGCAGAGGTCGTTTCCCATTCATAGGATTTTCAAGGAAATGATTCAAGAGGAATGGGATACCCCAGAAGCTAGCCTCAGGGAGGCTAGGATCATGGCTCGGCTTTATCCTCTGGTGGAACCGGATAAGGATATGTTTAAGACACCTAAGGTGGATGCTGCGGTTTCCGCGGTGACTAAGAAAACCACCATCCCAGTAGAGGGCAGTGCTGCGCTTAAGGATGCGCAGGATCGGAGATTGGATACTTTGTTGAAACAGGTGTTTGAGGTGAATGCCCTATCCTTGCAGGCCTCGATATGCGGGGCCTGGGTGGCAGGGGCGTGTCTCAGGTGGTCCCAGAGATGGAACGGGGCTCAGGAGGAGGAAGCAGCGGAAGAGGCAGCCCGTATTGAGTCGGGAGCGGCATATCTAGCAGATAGTCAGTATGATTTGATTAGAGGCCTAGCTAAGAGTATGGCGTCGGTGGTGGCGGCGAGAAGGTATCTGTGGCTGCGGAATTGGGCAGCGGATGGTGCATCCAAGGCAAGGTTGGCCAAGCTCCCTTTCAAGGGCAAGCTCCTTTTTGGAGAGGACTTGGAAAAGTTGGTTAAGGATCTAGGGGAATCAAAGGGGGGGTCGATTACAGGAAGATAAACAAAAGCAGAATCTTACAGGTGGACCTTCTAGAAGCCAACTGAGAGAGTTCAGGCGTTTTCGACCCTCCAGGTTTGCTCCGGGGCAGAGAGGCCAATTTTCCCTTTAGGGCTCAGGGATTTCGAGGTTTTCGAGGAGCAGGCAGAGGTTTTGCGGCATCGGCGTCCCTTGGCGCCAAAAAGCCGCAATGAAGTGAGGGGGGTCCGGGCAGAGGCAGTACCGGTGGGAGGTCGGTTAAGAGATTTCGTTTCTGCCTGGGCCCACATTACTTCGGATTGATGGGTGTTGGAGATTGTGCAGAGGGGCTACGCTCTCGAGTTCCAGCGCCCAGTGCAAGACGCGTTTTGTGCGCTCTCCGTGCGGATCGTGGGCCAAGGCAGAGGCGGTGAGACAGACATTGGAAAGGCTCTTGGCGCTAGAGGCGGTGGTGCCGATGCCATTAGAAGAACAAGGCAGCGGTTGGTACTCGATTTATTTTGTGGTGCCAAAGAAGGAAGGTACCATGCGGCCTATTCTGGATTTAAAAAGAGTGAACAGGTGTCTCCGGGTGTCGCACTTCCGGATGGAGATGTTGCAGTCGGTCATGGTTGCGGTACGACAGGGGGAGTATCTCACCTCATTGGATCTGTCGGAAGCTTACCTGCACATTCTGATCAGGGGGGAGCACCAACGGTTCCTTCGATTTGCAGTGCCTATGGGGCATTTCCAGTTTCAGGCGATGCCCTTTGGGCTGGCAACGGCGCCGAGAACTTTCACCAAGATTATGGTGGTGGTGGCGGCAGCATTGAGAAGGGAGGGAGTGTTGGTGCACCCCTACTTGGATGACTGGTTGATCCGGGCAAAGTCACTGGAGGAGAGCCAGAGGGCGACCAGTTGGGTAGTATCCTTCTTACAAAGCTTGGGTTGGGTGGTCAACATGGTAAAGAGCAATTTGGCACCGACCCAGGAGCTGGAGTATTTGGGAGCCCGTTTCGATACGCGCAGGGGGAAGGGTGTTCTTGCCATTAGAGCGGGTTCGGAAGTTGAGGCGACTAATCCGAGAGTTCTGGGTGCTCAAGGCGCCGTCGGTGTGGCGATATCTGCAGCTGCTGGGGACAATGGCGTCTACGATAGAGGTGGTGCCGTGGGCAAGGGCTTACATGAGACCTCTACAGAGGGCATTGCTGAGGAGGTAGTCCCACCAATCGGATCCTTTGTCCAGGCAGTTGGTCTGTCTGCTGGAAGCCTGGAGGTCGCTGCGATGGTGGCTGCGGCCGGGGGGCTTGGAGAAGGGCATGCCACTGGAGGCACCGGACTGGAAGCCTCTGACGACAGATGCGAGTCTGTTCGGTTGGGGGGCGCACTTCGAGGGGCAGTTTGCCCAGGGCCAGTGGTCTGCCCAGGAAAAGGTGTGGTCCATCAACAGGCTGGAGCTGAGAGCGGTGTGGTTGGCGCTTCAGGCCTTGCAGGGGTTCCTACAGGGAACGGCGGTCCGGGTGTTCTCGGACAATGCCACAGCGGTGGCATACATAAATCGTCAAGGAGGAACAGGCAGCGTGCAGTTGGAGACGGAAGCGGACGGGTTGCTAGCATGGGCCGAGTGCCATCTAGAGGCATTGTCGGCGGCGCATGTAGCAGGAGTAGACAATGTGATGGCAGATTTCTTGAGTCGGGTGCGAGTGGACCCGGGAGAATGGAGTCTGCATCAGGAAGTGTTCGAGGAGCTGGTCCAGCGTTGGGGTTGGCCAGTGATGGACCTGATGGCAATGTTCGAGTCGGCAAAGGTAGACAGGTTTTACAGCAGAAGAAGGGAAAAGATGTCGGAAGGGCTGGATGCTCTGATTCAAAGGTGGCCGGAGCACGGGCTTCTGTATGTGTTCCCGCCGTGGGTGCTCATAGGCAGAGTGATCCAGTGCATAGAGAAGCACGGGGGGCTAGTTATGCTAATAGTGCCAGACTGGCCAAGGCGGCCGTGGTATGACGATTTGACGTGTCTGCTGGTGGAACCCCCTTGGAAGTTACCGGACAGAGCGGATCTGCTACTGCAGGGGCCGTTAAGCATGCCGCAGGTTCATCGATTTTCGCTTACGGCCTGGCTCTTGAGAAGGCTAGGCTGATAACTAAGGGGTACTCGTCGGCAGTGATTGCTACGTTGTTAAGGTCAAGGCGGCGTTCCACGTCCATGGCGTATGTAAGAGTGTGGAGGTTGTTTGAGGCCTGGTGTGAGCAAAGGCAATTGCAGGCTTTGAAGTCCACGGTAGCGCAAGTGTTGTCCTCCTTACAGGATGGGTTGGACAAGGGTTTGGCAGCGTCTTCTTTGCGGGTGCAGTTGGCGGCTATTTCTTGTTACCGTGGGAATGTGCAGGGGATATCGCTGGGGGCTCATCGAGATGTGAAGCGGTTTTTGAGGGCAGTTTCCCTGTTGAGACCCCCATGTAGAAAAGTGGTTCCAGGTTGGGATCTCAACATGGTTTTAGAGGTGTTGCTGAAGGAGCCGTTTGAGCCGTTATCCCAGGCGACCCTGAAGGATCTCACGTTAAAGGTGGTTTTCTTGGTAGCCATTACTTTGGCGAGGAGGATCTTGGAGTTACAGGCTCTATCATGTAGGGAGCCCTTCTTGTCCTTTGGTGAAGGAAAAGTAGTACTGCGTACAGTACCCTCTTTTTTTTTTGCCTAAAGTCGTCTCCGCCTTTCATGTTAACCAGGAGGTGACCTTGCCTGTCTTTGCCAGGTCAGTGGAAGGGGGGACGAAGGACAGGTTGCATAAGTTGGACGTGGGGAGAGTGCTTAAGGTGTATTTGCAGTGTACAGCAGCGCTGTGCAAATCGGATAGACTGTCCTGTTTGGGGCTTCACGTCAAGGAGAGCCGGCTTCTAAGGCGTCGATTGCTCGGTGGATTAAAGAGACGATTGCTTCAGCGTATCTTCTGAAGGGCAGAGTAGTGCCGCAGAGTTTGAGAGCGCATTCAACGAGGGCTCAGGCAGCGTCTTGGGCGGAGTATAGTTTGGTTCCTGCGACGGAAATTTGCAGGGCTGCGACTTAGTCGTCTTTGCACTCCTTCGTCAAGCATTATAGGATTGACGTGCAGGCGAGGAGAGATGCGACGTTTGGTTCGGCGGTGCTTCAGGCTGGTTTGGCAGGCCCCTCCCATTGAGTGTGTTCACTGCTCTGCTACTTCTCTAATGGTACGGGACTAGACTGGAGCTACGATAAGGAAGGTTAAATTAGACTTACCTGCTAATTGTAGTTCCTGGAGTAGATCCAGTCTAGTCCCGCTTCCCGCCCGGAAGGTTACTGCCATGAGGTAGCCTGAGCACCTGGGAGGGAGAGGAGTCCGCCTGTCCTGCTGAGATGGCATGGCAAAGCTAGAATATGGAGCCCTTAGCTTCTCTGGAGAGTGTCTGGCTTTCTTAGAGGGGGCTGGGGAGAAGGGGCGGCTCTGTGGTCTGGCAATAGTTTGGGTAGATAGTTTAGGAGTTCAGGTTTTGTTTCAAGGTTTTTTTACTTGTTTGTTGCTCTGCTGAGTCGGCTTTAACAAGAGTTAACTGGTTATAAGGGGCGGTCCCTGGACTACTTATACTAGGTCACTGAAAAAGTGACATGCTCAGTCTCCTAGCTGCGGGAGGACGTAGACAGCTCTAATGGTACGGGACTAGACTGGATCTACTCCAGGAACTACAATTAGCAGGTAAGTCTAATTTAACCTTATTGTCTCTCTTTGATGTCACACTGCACAAAGGAGTGTTGTCTTTAGAGCAGGCGGAAGCAGGCATTCCTGTTACTGGCAGCAGCACAGAGCAGTCTCTTGCAGTATTGGTGTTTCTTGGTGATGATGCATGTTCCTTTTCTATGTAGTAGTTCCATTCACTCATTACTAAGATTTCACCCTCTCCCACATCAGTTACTGCTCCAAAACAAATCTGTGCTCACAACACTCTCTCAGTTTAACTCCTTGCACCTGATATCAGTATCTGTCTCCTTCCAGCTGTGCACACTGTGAAATCACATGCAGTGCATCATGGGAGTTTTAGGTTCCTTAAAAAATCAAGATGGCTGCCTTTCCGATTTTCCTTTCTTTACATTTCTGTTGTAAATCTCTCTTTTGTTTGGTTAATGGGGGCATCAGAAAGTGTGTCAAGAATCTAGTAGCTGTGAAATGTAATAATTTCTGGTTTTCTTTTGCGGTTTAGAAATTCCTTTACCTTTTGGAGTTTTTCTGGATATTTTATAAAACAGGGCTCATACAGTGACACTCCCCCCCCCCCCCTCCCTCAGTAACACACACATGATGTTGCATAAATTCACACTGGCTCCAAAGAAACCGTGACTATGTGTACGTGCGTATTTTATAAAATGCACATGTACATTGTGACTCTGCCCTGGCTCCACCCAAACTATATCCCTGGGACCGCGTACATGCAGCTTTATAAAAGTCATTTTCTATATGTAAAGCATGCTTTACACACAGAAAATACTTAATGAAATTACCCCTTTTGTAATTTAATGGTTCAAAACCTACCCCTTTTGTAATTTAATGGTTCAAAACCTGGGCCCTCCCCTTTCACCCACCTTGGAGGAGGTCTGTGTATTGTAGAGTGACCATATTTTACAAACCAGCCCAGTTCTTAGGCCTCACATCTGGTGATTGCTGGTTTTAGTATATTGCCTTGGGGTAGTCTTTGGGGGTTGTACTTGAATGAATTCACACTGGACAGCTGCTTATTCTTCCTCTGCTGTTGGTTTGGCAGATTTTGGCGCTGGAGCAAAGAATGGCAGATGTGGAGAGGCCTGGTTCCAGCACTGAGATGGCAGCCATAACAGGTAGGCCAAGGGCGAGGCGGCACCATGAACCTTTTCTTGTTGTTTGTCACAAGGCAGTTCTCCCTGCTGTCCTGTCTATCCGTGGCGCAACACATGTTTTGCTGCTGGATGAAGTGAGAAAAAGAAGTTCCTTTTCGTCCTGCCAGACCATTCCAGTGCGCACGGCTGACTGGCACTTCCCATGCATTCTGGACTGGTCTGGTTGCACACGAGGAAAGAAAGTAAGACAGACAATTTCTCCTTGGGCCAATTAATTGTGAGTTAAAAACAATAATTGCCTGCCTTCATTCACTGCCATAGTTTTGTGTTAATGCAGTGGCTTGTTTTTCCCTGTAGTAATTCACTCTTAAGGAAGTATGTTTGTGTGATTTTTGAAACAGTTTCCAGGTGACTGTGTTGATCCACCGTAGGAGCTGATGTTGCATCCTGTGAGAAAAATGTCAAACCGTCCTTTGGTAAATTTTCTTACCAGGGTCAATGAGTGCCAGCAGGGAGAAATCTCACCCAACCACGCCCGTGAGGGGACTGTTGCATTAAGAGGGGGAGGATTCCTCTTTTCAGAAGGGCATCTATTCTTTAGGTGGGAGAAGAGTCAACCATAATCGTTAGTTGTGTCTTGCTTGTGTTCTGACCGTGCATTTCTGTTGTTCTTTTCAGAAGGGATAAGAAAGAGAAAACTGGAAGCTCTGTGTGCCAGTGAAGGACCAGTAAAGAAAGTCCCCCAGTTGCTGGAGAGGTCGGGCAGATTGGGGATCGAGGTAAGGCTTGAGGAGGTACCACGGCATTGGGTGTTTTACGACAGCAGGAAAAAGACGAACCTCAGCTGCATAGATCAGATAAAGGGGTGGGGTAAGTAGGATAATGGCAACAGAAGATTGTTGGGTGGAAGGAGGAAATGATTGGCGGTCTGGGTTCATTGTTGAAGAGCAGCTAGATTGACTTGAATTAACGATCGGGGTACTGTGAGTAATTAGTGCTGAATTAGATGGGAAGTGTTGACCCAATAGATGGATCTGCTTGAGTGGGAGGCATTAAGGCTGGAGATCACTGACTCGGCAACTGGAATGGTGAGTCCTGACCGGGTCCCGTTCAGTGCTGCTCAACCCTCTCCTGAAGGCACCGTTAGCAGAGTGAGTGTTCAGGGTTACCACAATGAATGTATGTGGGGAATGGCTTTATTTCATTGGATGAAAGCAACGTAACGCTTTTCAGAGGAAGGGCTTAGCTGCTTGCCGAAGCTCACTACCAGAAACGGTGTCAACGCTCTAATGTCATGATCTCTGAGAAGTGCAGGGATCCCGGCCCGGCTAGAGCTCTGGTATGAGACTTAGTGCAGCTAAGGGCCTCCTTCCATATTTCTCTGCCTCCAGCAGATGGTGGTTGCTGTTTTGTCCATCCCCCCTCCATTGAGCACATCTTTGCCCTTGGGTCTCCTGGGCAGCTGTCCTGAGGGGGTGCCTCTCCAGTTGAGCCCAGATTGTTGGTGGCTCCCAGGGCATAGCTGTGGGTACTCGCCTGGTTGTGCATGCCTGGGGGTGGTCCAGCCTCCCAGTCGGCCTAAATTATCAGGTAAGTAAAATTTCACCTTGTTTGCAGTGGACATAAAAAGCTAACCTACAGAGGATGGCATAAGGGAAAAAATGAAAGGGGGGACTTGCAGAAACATTAGAACAGTCAAAGTTCTGAAAGCTGTGCTTCAATGAAAAAAGTGTGAAACTGCATATGGGATACATAAATCCACCAGCCACTAGTTGGTCAAAAAGATGGGAGCCAACCAACAACTGTCAAATGGAGAAAAAAGATTTTGGAGTAGGTATCAGGATGATTTGTGTCACACTATCAAATGTACTCAGCACATCATGGAAACAGATAAGAGAGGGTCCCTCCTCCTTGGCGCTTACAATTTAGTCAGAACTGAAGATGAGATGCGTAATAAAAACAAATTAAAGGCTTGGAGTTAAAACAACAAAGCCATGATAAAGAAGAATCTACTTCAGTGACCTGAAGGTAGCCAGTGAGTGGGAGCAGGGAAAGCTAACAGCATGGTAGGGGGTATAGAGAGCATCGCTGGCAGGAAGATGTGCCTCACCCCGTGTGAGTCACTAACAAGACCCTGCCTGGAATACTGTGCACAGATCTGATGGCCAGACCTTCATAACGAGATCCAAAGGATGGAAGTGGTTGAGCAATGATACATGGCTAGCAGAAACACTATCTAGAGAGGCTTAAGGAGCGCAGAGTAGACTTGCAAGAGGGGATGAAGGGAGAGAGCGATATTATGTCCAGGCTTAGATAAAGAAGCCTTCGTACCCTGATTATACAAAACATTGCAATAGTCGAGGCGAGAGAGAATGATCTCCGCCAGTCTGCATTTTAGCGTCTTCAAATTATACGCAATATCGCTGTCAAACTTATGGACTATTCTAAAATAGCCACCCCTCACACCTCTACCCACTCATGCAGCCCCTAACACACCCATAACATGACTTATGACAAAATATACAACAGAACCTTCCATCAGGTATTATAAATTGTAAATAGTTCTACTGTTTGTAAATACTGTTTATACATGTATATAGTTATCGCAGTTACAGTCCCAAGTTATCTATCCTGTTATAATGTAAGCTTAAGGCCGTTTGGTCTGTTGCAAAAATTTTTGTTATCTGTAAACCGCACTGATACTAAAAAGCGCGGTATAGAAGAGCTTGAAATAAATAATAAATAAATAAATAAAAGGTCAGACCTTGTCTCTCCTCCTGATTGGAAATCACTGTTTTGTCCATAGCATATCAGATTGAAATCAAAACGCTCTTCTATAGCGTCCCTCCAGTCCAGTGCAGACTCCTGGGTTACATCCCACTTCCAGCAGATGGAGTGAGAATTCTAGGCTTTGATGTCGTGGCATAAGGAGACTGAGCTCTTCCCGTCAAGCCAGTATTCTCAGTCTCCAGCAGATGGAGAAGAGCTCTTGTGTCAACAGAGCCTTGCGGGTGCCTCATTTTCTAATGGAGAGGTTACGATCCGCCATTGTAGCCGAAAAAAAGGGCAAGTTCTTGACGGTGTTGGATCTCACGGCGGCTTATCTTCATGTCCCCCATTTGTCTGGAGGGGGTGAAATTAGACCTTACCTGCTAATTTTTCTTTCCTCGAGTCCCCCTATTCCAGAACCCATCCATTTTTCAATCCTTTAAGCAAGCCCAGATAGGAAGAAAGATCTCAATCCATGGAATCTTTTGTGCTCTGTTTTAGGTGAATGGCGGTGATTTCGTAAAAGTCCTTTGGGAGGGCTAGGGCAGACCCGCATCTTTGCTTCTCTCAGAGGTGGTAATTTCATCTTCGCCAGTTCTCTCCCATGCTTCCATGTTCATATACAGTGTATAGTTATGGCATGTTTAAGAGTTTTTCATGTGCCTCTTGTTGAAGTCTGCTTTGTTATTGAAATACTGGCTTGAAGGGCTCCTTATACCGTGACATCATCAAAGTCTAGAATTCTCAGTCTCCATCTGCTGGAAGTGAGATATAACTCTGGAGTCTGGACTCGACTAGAGGGACTGAAGGAAAGAAAATTAGCAGGTAAGGTAACCCTACTTGAAGACCAGCAAAGTGAAATTAAACAGCAGCTTTCCAATGCTGTGTACCACACAACTCTTCCCAAGCTCTTCGTTCTCAAGCTGATAACTCTGTTTCCAGATTGTCCTGCTAGATCAGTCAGGACAAGTGGGATTATGTCCCTCTGCCAGCAGATGATGGAGACAGAAAAAAAACTAGAAGCTTCCAGCGACATCACCAGTGGTATTAAGGCTGGTGCAGCTAGGGGGCACCCTCCAGTATTTTTCTGTCGCCAGCAGTAACTTCAAGGTCGAGATGCTCCTGAGCAACCATCTGGAGGGGTGCCTCTTTAGTGGAGCTTAGAGAGCGGATGTCTCTAGGGCATATCGGAGTGGATACCCCATTGGAGTTTCCCGCTAGGTGGGAGCGGCCATTCTCCCCGTCCTTCCTGAATGGCCGGTTATGCTCTGTGGCCTTAGGCCAGTAGCCTGCCTTAGGGTTTAGTCTCTGCCTTTTCTTAACTTTTCCTTAAATATATATTTTTTAATTTTTTTCTCTGTCTCCATCATGTGCTGGCAGGGGAACATAACCCCACTTGACTGGTCTAACAGGTCTTAAGGTGAAATTCCCTGATTTCCCCACCCTGAGCCCTCCTGGAATCCACGCATAGCTCGGCCTTTGCAGTTTGGCTCGCTTCTTATGGAATTCACCACCTCGCTGTGAAGGCACGCTCTAGATTTCTGCTTGCTCGTGCTCTCTCTCCTCGTCCTCTATTCTATTAGATTGTCTCCTTTCTATTCTCCTATAACTTAAAATGACTAGTTATATCTGTAAACTGCCCTGGTGTACCACAAAAAGCAATATAGAAAGACTTGTAATAAACATATGATAAAAATAATCAAATATTTGTCAAGCTGCAGTTAGGAACTGGTGACTAGATGATTTGGTGTTAGTCTAGGAGTGGAAATGTGAGTGATTTAATCATCTGGAACATTAGAAGGCTGTAAAGGGAAGAAGATAACTCCCAACTTGCACAGAAGCAAAGGCAACAAGTATGTTGCATATTCCCAGATATATTCAAAGGTGGGGTGGGAAGACTTTTATTTTGTTTAGGGGTGGGGAGGGGGTAAATTCTTAATGTTGCCTCGAGTTAGATTGAGAATGAAGAGCGATAACCTGCAGATGGTCAGCCTGGGAAATATACATAGTTAAAGTATAATGGGCAGCTAGGCCGATAGGGTGGGTTAAGTAGTTTTTATTTACCCAACATCTCTTGTGTTTTTTGTTGGTTGTATCCTTCCAGAGCACACCTGAAATATCCATTCCCTGCAGTACCACCTCTGCTCTCCCGGCTGCGTCCTGCTCCATGAAGGAGGCAATGTCCGGCGAGGGGGGCACAGAAACCATGGAGGGGTGGGAGGCAGAAGTGGGCGAGGACTTCCGTCTTTTCTATGATGGCTATTCCCTGGACGGCCGAGCGGACTCGGACAGCAAAGTGAGTCATTTAGGAGGCACTTCTGCCAGTGGGTGCAAGGAGAAGCTTTGGGGAGGGGGAAAGCCCCCTGCCACCATCACAACCTTTCCAGAATTCTTATCACTGTTTGTTTTTCATGGCGAAGAGCCCCTTTTCCCTTCATTTGGTGGGTGGGTGCCTTGCCAGGCCATTGTGGAATTAGGGATTTCGCCAGAAGCGGCAGCGTAGTGGAGAGATCTGAGCATTTATCCTCGCCCACAATATCAGGGAGGAACCTTGGATCACAATCTTGATAAAAGAAGGGTTAAGCAGCATAGGACCACATCCGCTGGAGCTGACGGCTTGCTCTTTTATCTTCTCTTCCAGTCAGAAGGAGATGGTGCTGGAGAGCAAATGACCGAAGACGACGACGAGGAAGGCTCGGGGAACCTGTCTGACAGAGTGAGTTGTTAGTGGCTCCCACTAGTGTGTGTTGGAGAAATCTTGTTAAGATTTTTCACTGCCTGTTGATATTGCCATCTGAGGGCAGAGTCTCGGGGAAAGAGCCCTAGTTTCTTAGATCATGTGCCACTCAGAAGGGTCTTGGGAGGGGGAGGTTATGGCGTCTCAGTCTTAATAGCTTGCTGGCCTCATGCAAAGATGACTAATCTGGGGTAGAAGTGATTTTTACATGTTAGGAACAAACCTCATTGGCTGTAACATATTTGGTGTTCAGCCATCATACTGCATGGAAGTGGCTCTCATCACATGACTTCTAGTTAGTCAGAAATTGGAACCGGACGCGGAAGGACTATGGGACATGCTTCTTGGGAAATTATGCTCCATTATTATGGGTTTGATCAGAGGCAGTGTTGAGTGGTGTGGTTGGGGTCAGCAGAGCTCTTGCGATCCCTTTTGCCTGCCTACCTGACAGATACCTCTCCTCCCCCTTCCCCAGAGCTCATCAAGCCTAAAGAAGAAGGAGAAGAAAAAATGGAAAACTGATGGCCTATGGATGAAGCCATGCCACAAGCGCAAGAAGAAGGAACAGCCCAAATCCAGCCAGAGTAAGGCGCTTGGGGAGGAACGGGGTAAGGTTACAGACAAGGCGGGCTGTTCACGGGATTGAGAGTGATTTTCTGATTTCTCTGTGTGCCAGGTGTGAATGGGATTGGGGGAGGCAGTCAGAGCCAGACCGAGAGTCAGTATATGGAGGTGCCGTTGGGTTCCTTGGAGCTCCCAAATGATGGAAATCTTTCCCCCAACCAAGCAGGTAATAAGTATTTACCACCCTTGTGCCTTGGTCGTGTCTCCCACTCTCCCTTGTATCTTCGCTTTATTTTGTGCCTGCGCTTCTGCGGCCCTTGCAGTCCCGTAGTCTGTTCATCTTCCTTGCCGTGCAAATCTGTCTCTTCCCCCTGCGCTTTCAGTCTTTTACCTTCCTTTCTCGCCCCTATCTCCCACTCTCCTTTGTGTCCCCATGCTCTTGTGGGCCCATGTCCCTCACTCATGCTGTTGCTCCCCTAACCCTACACCCCCCACCTCTCCCTCTGCAGGTGTGTCCAATGACACCAGTTCCATGGAGACCGACCGCTTCGAGGAGCTGCCGCTCTGTAGCTGTCGTATGGAGGCGCCCAAGATAGACCGCATCAGTGACCTTGCCAACAACAAGTGTATGGCCACCGAGAGCGTGGATGGGGAGGTGAGCTGCATGCTGCCCTCCTGGCCATGAAATGCACGGCCGCTGTTTGGGGATCAGGGCCAGAAGTGTGTGACTGGGGGAGGACGGGGTCTCTTAGAGAATATTATGACTGGAGGAGGACGGCGACTCTTAGAGAAGTGTGTGGCTGGGGGAGGACGGGGGCTCTTGGAGAAGTGTGTGGCTGGGAGAGGACGGGGGCTGTTAGAGAAGTCTGTGACTGGGAGAGGACGGGGCTCTTAGAGAAGTCTGTGACTGGGAGAGGACGGGGCTCTTAGAGAAGTCTGTGATTGGGAGAGGACGGGGGCTCTTAGAGAAGTCTGTGACTGGGAGAGGACGGGGGCTCTTAGAGAAATCTGTGGCTGGGAGAGGATGGGGGCTGTTAGAGAAGTCTGACTGGAGGCAGAGGTTTTGGCTCTTTCTGCAACACCCATGAAGTTTTCGTAGATGTGTATTTTAACCCTTTAATTCCCTGTTTGGGGAAGAGTGTAGGGTAGGTAATATAGTCTGGAGCTCGCTCCTGGAACCCATAGGATCCGCGCAGTCTACACAGGACCTAAAGAAATTACACAGGTACACTACCAAAAAACTGCCTCCAGTTTTGCAACTGATTCCTATAGATTTTTGGGTGCTGAATCCAGGAAAAATAGCCAAAATGTTCCATCACGTCACGTTTTCTTGCAAAATTAGATTTCTTACCCATATAAGGAATGTTCACATAATTTCTTTTTAGCCGACTGCAGTTTATTTTCTTGGCCCAAAATAGAGGTTGTAATGGTTAACTAACTAGAAACACTCCCTCATGATATTTTAGAGTGTTTTGTATTCATTTTATACATTAACAGGACAATTGGGAGGCGGGGGGCTAAATCCAGTACTCGCGCTGGCGCATGTTCTTTCCTGTTCGCCTCTCCTCGTTCGCTCGCTCAAACACGGTGGTTGCTACATGAACGTTCCTGTCAAATTTCAGTTTCTTGCAAGTTCATTATTACCTTTTGTTTGCTCAGTCGTAATCCAGCTTTATTCCGAAGTGGTTCACTACAGTTGTAGTT
Organism: Ichthyophis bannanicus; assembly: GCA_033557465.1. NCBI lineage: Eukaryota > Metazoa > Chordata > Amphibia > Gymnophiona > Ichthyophiidae > Ichthyophis > Ichthyophis bannanicus. The sequence goes on along the minus strand of CM066051.1, from coordinate 77,319,219 downwards.
TGCAGTGCTGTGTATTTGTGATGGCTCACAGAGCCAGAGGTTGCGTCAACTCTCCGGACAGTTTTTGTTTTATTTGTGGGGAATATACCGTGAAAAAGCGGCAGAGGAACATTTCTGCATTTATTAAAAAAGTATATTTCGCCTATTTCGGTTTGAAGTTAGGCAATCAAGACAAACCGTGGGCTCCTCACAAAGTGTGCAAGACATGTGAGGAAGATCTACGCTTATGGATGAAAGGTAAAAAACAAGCATTTCGTTTCGGAATACCTATGATGTGGCGTGAACAAAGAGACCACAGCAGTGACTGCTATTTTTGCTCTTGCATTGTGAAGGGATACAACTTAAAAAATAAGAACGTAATAAGTTACCCCAACCTTCCCTCAGCAATTAGGCCTATGCCTCATAGCAACGAAGTACCTGTGCCTGAACCACCAAAATCTTTGGATCATATTTGTGTGGACGGTTCTGATCATGATGAGACTCATCAGATGGCTTTTCCCGATGAGTCCAGTACTTCCGAGTTTGAAACTGAACCAGATCCGAAACCTGAACTTTTCTCTTAAGCTGAATTGAATGATTTAGTCCGGGATTTAGGACTCCCAAAAGATGCTGCCCAACTGCTAGGTTCTCGGCTTAAACAGAAAAATCTATTGTCACCAGGAACAACTTTTTATTGGTACCGCAACCACGAGACACAATTTTTGAAGTATTTCAGCAAAGAGGAAGATTTGGTATTTTGCAACGATATATACGGAGTGATGGAAAAGTTTAAACTCAAGTATGATCCTGCTGAATGGCGGCTGTTCATTGATTTGTCAAAAGACAGCATAAAAGGTGTTCTTCTTCATAATGGCAACACATTCGCTTCAGTTCCTATTGCTCACTCTGTTATTCTCCAAGAAAAATACGAGAATTTGGCCCTGATTCTTCAGAAGATTCGTTATGATGAGCATAAGTGGATGATTTGTGGAGACTTTAAAATTCTATCCATGCTATTAGGGCAGCAATCCGGTTTCACCAAATATCCCTGCTTCCTTTGCTTGTGGGATAGCCGGGCCGGCGACCTACACTGGGGGAAAAAAGACTGGCCAATTCGGGAGTATTTGAGACCCGGTGAGAAAAATGTTCTTCATGAGAGCTTGGTACCTCGTGATAAAATTCTATTACCACCTCTCCACATTAAGTTGGGTCTCATTAAGCAATTCATCAAGTCCCTTCCAAAAGATGGTGAGTGCTTTCGGTACCTTTGCTCAAAGTTCCCCCGACTTTCTGAAGCAAAGCTAAAGGAAGGAGTGTTTGTTGGCCCTGATATAAGGAAACTCATTTCAGATGGAGCATTCGCTGAAACGATGTCTGAGAAGGAAAAAGAAGCCTGGGATTCCTTCAAGGATGTTGTTCTCAAATTCTTGGGGAACAGGCGGGATGAGAACTATAAGGATATTGTTGCCAGGATGCTCAATGCCTTCAAAGAACAAGGCTGTAACATGAGCCTGAAAGTCCATTTCTTGCACTCCCATGTGAACTACTTTCCCGAAAACTTGGGGGCGTACAGTGAAGAACAAGGTGAAAGGTTTCACCAGGACATCAAGGACGCAGAGAGAAGGTACCAAGGAAGATGGAACACCACTATGATGGCTGATTTCTGCTGGTTGCTGCTGCGGGAAACCCCAGATGAAAAATACGCCAAGCAGCGCACCAAGAGAAGCATTCGGGGGAAGAAGAAACGGGCCCACCAGGAGATTGATTGACCCAAGAATGACTTTAAAATCTAAACTGTGTTGACAAATATCGTGTTTTTACTAAACTTTGAAATAAAAATTTGCTAGTTATTACCACAGTGTCGGATCTCATTTATTAGAATTTTATTTTCACACCATCGGGTGTTTGTCTTCATGTATTGCAATGGTGCGGTTTGCGTTTTCTATTCTTACATACATACCTGTACAACATTTTTTGCACATTTCTTTGCTTTGCTTTGTGTCTAACCTCGCTCTTATATGCTCAATGTTTGTGCACATGTATGTGGCTGTTTTAAGTGCAGACAATTTTGCTACCATCACAGTGTGTTTTGTTGACATTACTCTATTCTTATGTGCTGCCTTGTTACAATTTTCTTTATTCTTATTTGAATAACTACTAAACAATTAGTATAAAGAATTCATCCAAGAAACTTTTATCTCGATCGCACTCAATCTGAAACGTTCACCTCAAACTGCTAACCCAATGTAGCAAAAAATCTGTACGTGATGGAGCAAATTGGTTACCAGATTTGGATTCAGCGCACCAAAAAACGTAAAAATCAATCGAAACATTAGAGGCAGTTTAAAAAAAATTTTTTTTAGTGTACCTGTGTTATTAAAGGCTCGTCTTTTCATTGAACACTACGGTTCTAACGAACTCACATAACTCCATACAAGAGAACTTCTTTTAGTATCACCCCTAAGTTCTATAAAACTACAACTCAATTGAGTTTGTTCTCTGTAAACCGCTTTGGCTTAAAGGTGGTATTTAAAACCCATTAAATAAATAAATAGTCTTTGAATGATGTGTTCCTGGTCGGTGATGGGTATTCTGCTGACCCTCTTTCCCCTTTCCGTTTACTAACATTTCAAGGTCTGGGGGACTTTGGCTAGACATGAGCATAGCGGTGTGACCGTGGAAAGTCTAACAGTCTCCCTTCCTTGTTTTCTCCTCTCTCCTGGTTACACCACTCAGCTGAGCGGTTGCAGCAGCGCCATTACCAAGCGGGAGACTATGAGGCCCTCGAGCCGTGTGCCCCTGATGGTCCTCTGTGAGATACACAGAGCCAGGATGGTGAAACACCACTGTTGCCCTGGCTGTGGCTACTTTTGCACTGCGGTAAGTCCCCTCAGCACATCTCCCCAGCTTACGTTCTTTCTGTCATTAATGGAACCCCCAGCTGCCACCCCTCCAACACACTGTACTCGTGCTTGATCTGTAGGAGACTGATGAAAGAAGCACAGCAGGTGACCTTATCCCTTCTGTTAGGTCTCATGATGTTTTATTGTCAACTTTTATTATTTTTATTTTGGGTTTTTTTCATATTTTGTATATTTTTGTTTTATAATGCATCGTTTTACATCATACACTACTTAGTTGATACTTTCAAAAGGCGATTTATCAAATTTGTAATTAAACTAAATTAAGCTTCTGCAGTGGTGAGGAACACTGGGTCTGTTTGTGTGGGATTCATAGTCCAAACTGGGAGGGTCTTACAGAGAATAGAGAACTATTTCTCATACGCACCCTTTTAGTATCCACTACTGCAAGGGCAGACAAACTTTGAACATGATGCAGTACGCTAGCTTTGTATGCCCTATTCCTGATGGGTATCTGTAATAAGAGGCTGGAATTCGGTGATTACTCTGATCCATTTGGAGTAATTTATTGATCTTGAGGGCACCAGATCTTTCTTTTTGTAGGTTACAATTACTCGCAGTGTGGTTCTGTATCATAACTTGTTTGACATTGATAGCCCTAGCCCAATGGCATGACAGATTGCACTACTGTTGGCATCCAATCATTTTCCCTGCTCCACCCCCTTCGAAAGATCAGAAGGCATCACGAGCTCTCAGAAAGAGACATGGCATGTGTAAATAGTCTCTTTCTTATCGTCCCTCCAGTCCAGTCCTGACCTGTGGGTTCTCAATCCCCACCAACAGTTTAGAGACTGAGCATGTCAAGTTCTGATTACATCATCCTTCATAGGCTGCTGGTGCCACCTACTAGCATCGGTATGCTCAGTCTCCAAGCAGCTGGATAGGCGTGATGCCTTAGGTTTGGACTCTCTGTAGGGACATCTAAGAAGGCACTTTTCTTTAATTTGGACAACCTTTCTAGCTAAAGGGGTATTTCTGGCCTGGACGTAAGCTCCAGTTGAGGGGGTATGACCCTTTAATGGTCTTTTACTTTTGTGGAGAATAATAAGGTAAAAAAAAAAAATGTGCAGGCAGTGAAGACCTGCTCAGGTAGTAGAGCGGGCTGGCCGCTTAACATCAGAGCTCGTCGGGGGTAGTTCTTTTGATGGTCACGGCTCCCAAACCCTTCAGTGGGTGAGGCTGAACATTAGTTTAAACCACACCAGGAGTCCAACTGCCACCGAAGCCGGTGAGATGGCTGAGCGAGCAGGTAGGAGAGATTGCAGAGTTGGACATCGAAGAGAAAGGTACTTAATTGTTTTTTCTTCCTCTGGTGCGCTGCGGGGTTGGGGCCGGGTGGCGGCTTTGGGGTCTGTGGGTTGATGGCGGCCATCTGGGCCATGTGGCTGTCAGGAACGCCATCCCGCTGAGCACAGGAATCGGCGCCATTTTACAGGCAGCCCATTTGGGATAATAGTAGGGAGGAGACCCTCCAGGTGCGTACAGACACCAGGGGAGCTCTTTCTTCGTGTTTGTTTGTTTTTGGGGGGGGGGTTTCGGGCTCGACTAATATAAAAGTTAAAAACAAACAAACAAAAAAAAACAAAGAAGAAACAAAACTAGTTAGCAGGTTACTAGTGTTGTGGAGAGCAGTGCGGATTGGCTGGCTTCTGCATCCCTGCCAAAGTTATGTGCCTTGCCTGTGGGTCACGGAGGGGGCTTGGTCTCTGCTGCGGGGTTTTTTTGTGGTTGTGAGGCAGAGGAGAGGCTGCTGAAAGACCAGTCTGAGAGGTCTGGGAGAGGTGGAGCCTCGGGGATCTCGGAGGCTCTCTCTGTCTTCGGAAGGACGCCCTTTTCCCACAGTTTTGGCCGGGATCAGCCATCTTACAGGAAGAGGACATACCTGCCCGCCTCTACTGAAGATGCAGAGCAAAGGGAGGGGGGGGGGGGGCTAGATCTTCCCGGCCCTCCACATATAAGTATGTGGCAGCTGATGAGGGTCAGGTGGTTCCCTCCTCATGCACAGAGCTTTTTGCATGAAGCAGTGTGGGGAGGGGAGGGCTCCTTGGGGGCCCAGGAGAGAGTGAAAAAGAGGGGTCTTCCAGGAGTTTTGGCGAGCAAGCAGGTGGAAGAGGAGTGCGGACAGTGATCCCTGGGAAGACACGGGGTCCGTACACTTGGAAGAGGTGGAGGATCTGGAAACAGAGGCAGACCTGGGAGCAGAATCCAGCAAGCACACAGGAGAGATTCCACAAGGGGATGAAGCTCTGTTTGTGCGCGTCTTCCGCTGAGAGGAGTTGGCGTTGCTGTTCTCCCATTCCTTGAGAACCCTTAATATGTTGGCAGGAGCTTCATTGGAGGAGGAACCTTTGGAAGATCCCTTGTTCCAGATTGTCAGAAAGCCCCAGACAGTGTTGTGTCTGCATCGAGTGATACAGGACGAATGGGTTGTTCCGGATGCTGGTTTGAAGCGGACATGAGCTAGGTTGCATCTGTACCCTTTGCCGGACCCAGAGAAAGACCTGCTGCGCTCTCCCAAGGCGGATCCGGCAGTTTCTGCGTTCACGAAGAAGACCCCTTCCCGTGGAGGGCAATACGGCCCTTAAGGATATGCAGGATCGTAAGCTTGAAACTGCTCCCCACAGTATCTAAAAACTCTCCACAAAGCCCACACCACTGTAAGTACCAAATGAACAAGAGGACTATGGACATAAATATACTTCAAATGCCCGAGTCTACAATGTAGTAAAGACAAGTTACCTAGTTTCTTAGTACTTGCAACAATGTTACCAAATTTATTGAAATTGTCTGAACTCCTGAGTGTTCAAAGATCAGAGGCCTTGGTAGCGGGAAATATGGTTAGCAAACCCCAATTATAATCATTCATTGGCCCACGCCAACAGTTTTAAATTTTCAAATGCATTTAAAAGCTTCAAAACCAAGCTTTTAAATGCATTTGCCAAAGCCAAGACATTCAAAGGAAGTTTCCATTTTACAGCTAAGCAGTTTTGAAGCTTTTAAATGCATTTGAAAATTTAAAACTGTTGGCGTGGGCCAATGAATGATTATAATCGGGGTTTGTTCACCATGTTTCCCGCTACTGAGGCCTCTGATCTTTGAATGCTCAGGAGTTCAGACAATTGTTAGTTCAATAAATTTGGTAACATTGTTGCAAGCACTAAGTTGATATACTAAGTAGCTTGTCTTTACTACATTGTAGACTGGCATTTAAAGTATATTTATGTCCATAGTCCTGTCATTCATTTGAGACTTTGCTCAATCAGGCATTTGGTATTAGTGCTCTGACCTTGCAGATGTCGGTCTGCGGTGCTTTTGTGGCCAGAACATGTGTGCAGTGGGCAGAAGGGATCTTGAACAGTGCAGCAGACTCGCCCGCTCCACCCCTGGAGGCGGCTAAGTTGGAGTCTGGGGCGGCCTACTTTGCAGATGCTTTTTATGATCTTATTAGGGGCGTGTCCACGAGCATGGCCTCTATGGTGGCCGCTCTGTTATTTGTGGCTACGGAATTGGTTGGTGTATGTCTCTTCCAAGTCCCGGTTGAGTAAGCTCCCATTTAAGGGTAAGCTCTTTGTTTGGAGAAGCCCTGGATAAGTTGGTGAAGGACTTAGGAGAGTCAAAGGGTGGCAGGCTTCCTGAAGATAAACAGAAGCTGGTTAGATCCACGCCCCTGTGCGGGGCCAAGTGCGGAAGTTTTGGGATTTCCGCATGGTTCGGTTTGTGCCTTACCAGAGAGGGTGGTTTCCCTCTCGGGGTCAGATCTTTTGGGGATTTCAAGGAACAAGTAGGGATTTTTATGCCCCTTCCTCTTCTGCCACTAAGAAACCACAATGAAGCAAGGAGGGCCCAGGAAGCATTGGTTCCTGTGGGAGGTTGACTGCAGGACTTCTAGCCCACCTGGGCCCAGATCACTTCCGACCAGTGGGTGGAGATCATTCACGAGGAGTACACATGTGAGTTTGCCTGACCTCACGCAAATGCCTTTGTTACAACTCCCTGCAAAGCACTCCGCAAGAGGAAGACTGTGCAGGACACCTTGCAGTGCCTTCGAGACTTGCAGGTGGTGGTGGAGGTACCACAAGAACTGTGCGGTTGGGGTCGATACTCCATATACTTTGTGGTCCCCAAAAAGGAAGGGTCCTTCCGACTCATTCTGGATCTCAAGTATGTAAATGGTTGCCTGAAAGTGCCCCGGTTTCACATGGAAACGCTCTGGTTGGTCATTGTGGCTGTCGGGGAGGGGGAGAGTTCCTGATGTCGCTCGATCTCATGGAGATCTACTTGCACATTCCCATTTGGCATGAGCATCGGTGGTTTCTTCGGTTCGTGGTGCCCATGGGGCACTTCCAGTTTCAAGCATTGCCTTTTAGTTTGGGGACTGCACCCTGCATCTTCACCAAGGTCGTGGTGGTCGCAGCCACATTTCATCAGGAGGGAACTTATGGTTCATCCCTACCTGGACGACTGGCTCGTATGGGCTAAATTACAAGGAAGAGAGTGAACTAGCCATGGAGAGAGTTATCGCGGGGGACACAAAATTTGGTTTGGTGCTTCAGGTGGGGCTCGTGGTTCCCTCCTGTGTTTAGTACTGCTATGGTACATCCCACAGGTCAGGACTGGATTGGAGGGGATGATAAGGAAGATGAAATTAGGCCTTACCTGCTAATTGGCTTTCCTTGAGTCCCTCCAGTCCAGTCCTGGACCCTCCCTGGTTATGGGGCACTGTATGCACAAGCGATCCCAGACCTCAAATACATCCTTTTGGTTTGTACTCCAACTTGTGGCTTCAGCGCCATTGGCAAGGTAAGACTCCTTTTGGGGGTTTCATGCCCTTGTAGGTGAGTGTCTACAAAAAAAAAAGAAAACAACAATAGCAGAGACAGTACGACACTTAGTAAGGAGTGTCGAAATTGGGTCAAACAGTCATACTTCAGTCTTTTGTGAACGGTGCGGCATTTTTCTGTTTCTTCAGGGTTGGGGAGTCTTCTGCCTGTCGTGGGACTAGATTATCATCTTTTTGAACTAGTTTTTCTTGTTTGTTGCTCCGGTGAGTCTGCTTTGTCAGTAGAATACTGAGGCTGGTAGGAGGCGCCAGTTCCCTATGTATCCTGATATCAGAACTTGACAAGCTCAGTCTCCAAGCTGCTGGTGGGGCGTGAGAACCCACAGGTTGTGACTGGACTGGAGGGATTCAAAGAAAGCCAATTAGCAGGTAAGGCCTAATTTCACCTTCTCCCACAGGGCACATTCCTGGAGTGCCACCCAGATTTCCGCATTGCTCACCGCTTCCACAGGGGCTGCGTCTCGCAGCTGAACGGAATGGTCTTCTGTCCCCACTGTGGCGAGGATGCATCTGACGCCCAGGAGATCACCATTGCCAAGGCTGACACCTCCACCGTGCCAGCACCAGCGACCCAGGACCCGGAGAGAACTGGCAGAATAGAAGTGTCCCAGCCCAGGTACCGGGGTTATGCAGGGGTTGAAGGACAGCTGGAGATTAGACCCGAGACTCGGGGATATACAGCAGCTCATCATGCAGATAAGTTGTGGTTAACATTATTGGCAGCCTTGCAGTTCAACCCCTTAATGTCCAATGTCTTCTAAAAAAGAAGTGGTCAGTGAAATGGTTTTGGGCTATATATGCACACATATTTGATACATAAAAGAATCAAATAAAATAAGACCATTTAAGAAAGCAAATAGTATAAAAACTGGGACATTGCCAGGACATGACTATTCTTCACACTAAGAGGATACACACGTTCAGGGGGAGGCTTGTGTTGTCCCTTTGGTGTGTTGCAGAGGGATTGTCCCTCTATAAAAGAAAAAAACGGAGGGTTTGCTACAAGAGGGAGTAACTCTCAAGGCAAATGATCCAATAAAAAAAAATTGGTCTAAAAGTAACATATTTATTCAGATAGAATTTATATCTGCTTAGTGTGAAGAATATATAAGTGGGGATTGAGGTAGTCTTTTTTTGATTATTGATAGGACATGATTATTGGCACCCTTATAAAAAGTTCACATCAGTTTGAACAGAAGAACCACATTCCCACTGCAGTAAAATTTGACGAACCTGCGATGAATTGTCAGTACTCGCATGACTTGAATCAACCAATGAATGATGGCATTAATGTTTAAAATGGCCACATTCACTCCCTGTTCCATTTTCACAATGGTGAAGACGAGAGCTGCCTGAGACCATCAGAAAAGCCATTATCAAACTTCAAAGGGGTGCAAGGCCATCTCCAAAGACCTGGAGGGGCCCGATATTGAGTTGTAATGGCTATGTGCCTCTAAGGTGCATAGTTGTCGCCGCTGAACTTTAATCCGGAAATTCAGTCCGGGGCCATATCCAGGTCTGCCACAATGCGCCAAATGGCACGGAAGCTAACCGGGCAGCGGTGATATTGAGTCGCTGCCTGGTTAGCTCCTACGGGTAAAGATAGTTGAGGTTTTCCCACATTTATATTTACCCATGGGTCGCTAATTGGGCAGCGATTCAATATTGCTGTTACCCAGTTAGCAAAGGATGCTGCCTCCGCTGCACCTGCAGTGCTCATGACACGCCCCAATGCTACATGGTTAGCAGCAGAACCCGTAGATATTCAGCGGCACTAACCATGTTAATGCCGCTGAACATCCCTCTTAAGTGGCTTTTACATGATTTATAGGTCTCTAAACTGTGTAAATGCCTTTGAATAGTGCGCCCCCTATGTCTATGGTTCGCAACATTATTAAGATGTTTTCTGCTCATGGAACTGTCAAGAACCTCCCAGGACGTGGTGGGAAGAGGTCTTCGAAGGTTTATACAAACTGTTGGAAAAACACCATTTACAACATCCAAAGAGCTTAAGGCTGACCTGGAGCAATCTGGAGTGGTGGTTTCAACCTGCACCATATGCCACGCACTAAACAAAGGACTTCATGAGCAAAGGCCAGAGAGGACCCCACTGCTCAAAGACAGACATAAAAAGGCACGCCTGATCCTTGCCCAAATCCACCATGAGAAACCACAATCCTTCTGGGAAAATATTCTGTGGACAGATGAAACCATACTTGAGCTGTCTGGCAATGCAGCCCAGCGACACATTTACAGGCAAAGAAATGAAGCTTATAAGGAAAACACACTCTTCCTATAGTTACGTATGTTGGAGGATCTGTAGTGTTGTGGGGCTGTTTTGCTGCCTCAGGAACTGGAGGCCTTGGAACATGTTGAATCATGAAGTCGGAGGACTACCAAGGTATTTTGGAGCAAAATGTACTGTCTAGTGTCAGAAAGCTAGGTCAGGGTCGAAGGTCATGGGTCCTTCAGCAGGACCCAAAACATACATCCAAAAGTACAAAAGAATTGTTCAAAAGGGATCTGTGCTGGATCTGCTGCTTTTTGACATATTCATAAATGACCTGGAAAAGGGAATAACGAGTGAGGTTATCAAATTTGTAGATGACACAAAACTATTTAAAGTTGTTAAAACCCAAGAGGATTGTGGAAAATTGCAAGAGGATCTTGATAAATTGGAAGACTGGGCATCAAAATGGCAGATGAAATTTAATGTGGACAAGTGCAAAGTTATGCACCTAGGGAAGAACAACCCAAACTATGGTTACACGATGCAAGGTTCCACATTAGGAACCACCACCCAGGAAAAAGATTTAGGCGTCATTGTGGATACCATGTTAAAACCCTCGGCCCAGTGTGCAGCGGCGGCCAAGAGAGCAAATAGAATGCTAGGTATCATAAGGAAAGGAATAGAAAATAAAAGATATTATAATGCCTCTATATCATTCCATGGTGAGACCGCACCTTGAATATTGTGTGCAATTCCGGTTGCCGTATCTTAAAAAGGATATAGCGTTATTAGAAAAGGTTCAGAGAAGAGCCACCAAAATGGTAAAGGGGATGGAAGGATACCCCTATGGCTAAAAAGGTTAGGGCTCTTTAACCTGGAAAAGAGACGGCTGAGGGGAGATATGATAGAAGTCTATAAATTAATGAATGGAGTGGAACGGGTAAATGTAGATCGATTGTTTACGTTATCAGAATATAGAAAGACTAGGGGACATTCAATGAAGCTACAAGGTAAACTATTTAAGATTAATAAAAGAAAATATTTTTTCACTCAATGTGTAATCAAACTCTGGAATTTGTTACCGGAGGATGTAGCAAAGGCTGTTAGTGTAGCTGGGTTTAAAAAAGGTTTGGTCTTATGTTCTTAAGTTCCTGGAGGAAAGGTCTATAAACCATTATTAAGAAGGGACCCAGGATATCACTGCTTGACCCAGTACAAGCATTGTGGAACCTGTGTCTTTTGGGGAAACTGCTAGGTACGTATGACCTAGATTGACCACTGTTGGAAACGGGATACTGGGCTTGATGGACCTTGGTCTGACCCAGTATGGCATATCTTATGTTCTTATAAAAAAAATGGACTGTTTTAAACTGGCCAGCACAGAGTCCTGATCTCAATCCAATCAAGAATTTTTGTAAAGAGCTGAAATCTGCCACTGGTAAAAAGAATCCTTGAAACCATTCATGAGCTGGAACAAATCGCAATTGAAGAGCGGGAGAAACTACAATCAGGCAGATGTATAAAACCTATAGATGACTACAAGAAATATTTGAAGGCTGTCATCACTACCAAGGGTTGTACAACCAAATATTAATGAAGGTGCCATTAATCCTATCCAGATCACGTTTTGCTTTTTTTCTCATAAATTACTACGACTAAGATGCAGAGACATCTTTTTCTTGTATACCTTTGAACATATATTAAAATATTATGATGACATACAGTTGGAATATTTCCAATTATTTCTCAAGATATTGTGCAGAACATACCTAAAATGCAAAGGTGCTAATAATGTTGACCACAGCTGTAGTTAGTTACAGAACTGGGGATTGGAAGTGAGACACTTTTTTTTTTTTCTCTTTCTTTCTTTTCCTTGTCTTCTCGGATCAGCGCCCGGATGCGTGGCAGCGGTGAAATGAAGCAACATTCTTCCGACCCTATCCTGGATGGCATTGACAGTTCGGGTCCCTCAGTCACACTCCCTTCGGGGGCAGTGATCTCGGCGGTGGGGCTCCCTCTGGGCCCTGTGCGGGAGGGTCTAGAGAAGGCGTTGGTGATGCAGGAAGCTGAGAAGTAAGATGAGACCTTTGCTGTTTCACTGTCTGTCCTTCCATCTATCCATCTGATGCATGGCTATTCTCCTCGGACAAGTGAATAAGAAGCCAAACAAACTTGGGTGTGTCCATGGTCGGTTTACAGTAAGAACTGAAATGGTTTGGACGGCCTCAAATTTGTTCCTTGTAACAAGGGTTGGTAACAATACAGCAGTGTGCAGCCAGGATCTCTTGACACCTCTGCCACTCGGAGCCAGCGTTAGACATGCTGGAGCCGGCCAGGCTTGGGGCTCCCTATGGCATGAAGGCCCAGGGCGATCGCCTTGTTCACGCCCCTGACTGCTGTCCCTGATGCCACCCCCAGTAGAGTTCCAGCTGCAGTGTCTGTCCTGCCTGCCTAGGATGAGCGTGGGATCTGAGCCCTCGATCAGTAGGCCTCATCCTCTATTCTAGATTGTCCAGCTAGACTAGTCCAGACAAGTGGGTTAAGTCCCCCTGCCAGCAGATGTCGAGACAGAGAAAGTGTGCTACCAAAAAATAAATATGGTCACCTTATAGAGCCTATATAGCAATATAACCTAAAATTAGTTTTTCAGCTCAATCTTTTACCTTGAGTTCAATTAATTTACTCTCCTGCATAAAAATGGAAAATCCTTCCTAATGCAACTGGGTCTCAGCATATCATGAGGCCTTTATTCAGCCAGACTTGCTGGATTGAACCTGCCTTTTTCCACATCAACGACCCTTAACACTGTTGCATTTAGGTTTTTTTTTAACCATTTCTTTGTTATTATTTTTTAACCATATAATTATTTTTCAATTTTACTTTTATATTTTTTTCTTCTGTTTTCTTCTTTTGTTATCTTAAAGCAATATAAAGTTTACTTACGAATGGGATATGCTCTGTATTACTTACTTGGATATTCAAATCACGAAAGGTGATGGAATATGGAATACATCGGTCTTTTGTAAACCTACAGACCGCAACTCACTGCTACATTACTCGAGTGCTCATCCAATAAATTAAAAAAACGGACTTCCATTTTCACAATTTTTACGCTATAGACGTAACTGTTCTGATACTTCGGATTACATTATAAAAGCAAAAAATCTTACAAGAAAATTTAGAGATCGTGGTTACCCTAAACCAGTGATATCACGCGCCTATAAAAGGGCCCTTTATAATCACAGAGAAACTTTAGTTACCGATTCGCCATGTAGAATGAAAGTAGATGACCTTCATGTCAATTTGGTCACAGCATATTCACCTTTTAGCTAGAAAATACAAGGCATTCTCAAGCGCCATAGCAATGTGTTGCAACAAATTCCAGGGTTAGATGATAAACACATTAGATGTGTGTGGAGGAGACAAAAAAATCTTAAGGAGATATTAAGTCCCACGATATTACGTCCACCGGGACAAAATGAAGATATAAGAAGTGGAGGACATTCAAAATGCACTAGATGTGACATTTGTATGATTACGCTAGAAACACAATCTTTTGAATATGAAGGTAAAACTTACCAATTATTGCATACCACCAATTGCCAGTCCACATACGTAGTTTATGGGGTATTTTGCCCTTGTCGTTTGTTATACGTGGGGAAGACTACTCGGACATTGCAAACACGCATGCGTGAACATCGCAGCCGATTAAAGTGCCAGCGAAAAGAAGCTCCAATGATAGAACACTGTCTCCAACTCCAGCATAAATTCATGGATCTTAAATGTTTTTGCATTGAACAGGTTAAAAGATGGTTGAAGGAACGCACCAAAGAACAGCTATTGGTGTATAAGGAACAACGTTGGATTTTTTCGCTTTCCACAGTTTCACCTAAGGGGTTAAATGCACAGGTAGATTGGCATCTCCTATAGGTGATTTGAAAACTAATGCACGTAAGTTTAGACCAACCCAGGAGTTGAGTCCGCATGCGCGGCGTTTGTTTGCCATTATCTTGAAAGTTGAACGTTGGCTGAATAATCGAAACGCTTATAACAGGCTTTAAGGTAATTTAAAGTTCTTTACTTTAGTCCTTATGAATTGTAAAAAAAATTTTCATGTAGAAGGAGTTCATTAGAAAAAAACTAGCATGTTTTGTTCACAGTCCGTGCATTGGTGTCAGAGGGAAGGAGAGATTGCACGCCCTCTGAAATAGAAAAACTGGATAGCCATTTAACGGGTGAAGTTGGATAAACGATCCCCCTGAAGAAACGAAAAGTGAAACGAGGAAGTGCTTCGTAGATATGCGTCGGGAATATCGGGAACATCTTCTAAAATGAGAATCTTGGCTTCTTACCAGAGCCAACAGATAAATACAGATAAGCAAAGTTTTTCCGTTATAAGGAAGTTTGAATCATATGGTTTTTGGATATCTTAAAAGACTGTGAATATGGTATTCAGGACTGTGGAGTGAATTTAAAGATTTTATATTGCTTTAAGATAACAAAAGAAGAAAACAGAAGAAAAAAATATAAAAGTAAAATTGAAAAATAATTATATGGTTAAAAAATAATAACAAAGAAATGGTTAAAAACCCCCTAAATGCAACAGTGTTAAGGGTCGTTGATGTGGAAAAAGGCAGGTTCAATCCAGCAAGTCTGGCTGAATAAAGGCCTCATGATATGCTGAGACCCAGTTGCATTAGGAAGGATTTTCCATTTTTATGCAGGAGAGTAAATTAATTGAACTCAAGGTAAAAGATTGAGCTGAAAAACTAATTTTAGGAGACAGAGAAAGTAACAAGAGCTGTGACATCACTCCTGGTATATACCACAGGCACAGCTAGGGGTCTCCTCCGTACTTTCTCTGTCTCAGCAGATGTTGGACTTCACTTTCCTTCTCTCTTACCTGACCTTCAGCCCTTCTAGTCCTGGACTTCTGCACGCTGGGCCGTTTTTGACATCGTGACTTGTAGATCATCTCTGTGCTAGTTCCTGGCTGCGAGAGCTAGCGCAGCTTGGTGGGGACTTCGGCTCAGGAGCACCCTTTGAAAGACCCTAGGACTCTTAGTTTTAGTTTTTACCTTTATTTAGTTCTCTGCATTTACTTTCATTATTGCACTTTAAAAAGGAAAAAAAATTAGTTTTCCCTAGTCAGTGGCTGCCTTTGCCTGAGCACAGTTTACACAGCATGCTGGCTGCGGGTTCTCTCTTCTCTCCCCCCCCCCCCCCATTGCCCACGTTCCTCTAGTATTGAGGACGTCCAGAGCAGTGGATCGCCGCCCGACATGATCCCAGTAAACGCGCTGCCTCTTGCACTCTTCAGCGGCACAGTCATCTAACTGTGACTTCACGGCTGCGACCTGTTTTACATCACCGTGTTTCTGATCTACATTTCCTGCTTTTGTGCGCTCCTTCTCGTGGGCGCCATTTTGGGCAGTACAACCATGCCACCTTCCTTTCCAAAGTGCCTTGTATCTGGAAAGAAACGTAGAATGTTCATTAATAACCCCTGCTCTGCCTGTGATACCCATCCTGGTGAATCTTCGCCTACATCAGGGCTTCCTCCCTTGACAATTCAGATGTCTTCGGGTGCTGGGGAATCTGGCGCTTTAGATCCTCCTGCGGCCCCCTTCTGTAAGACAGAGAGTCTTTTCAAAACCGTATTTTCTGGGGAGAGAAAGTGACGTCACCGGAGCCGATGGCAGCTTGAGAAAGCTGCTCCGGCACCTACCCCGGCATCGGGAGGAAAGTGGAGCCCCCCGGAGGTGGAAAATAGTCACCCCGGGTGTGGGAAGGCGGTGGGAGCTGGCAGAACGCCAGAGGTAGCTAAATTCAGCGGCGGTGAGTGGTTGCCGTGGGAGCAGAGGGCAGCCGTGTGTGTGAGCAAAATGGCGCCCGGAGCTATGGCGGGAACAGCGGGAGAAGCAGGCAACAAGCAGTGAGGAGCTGGAGGCCTATACTCCCCACCACCGGGAGTACTTCGGGCAGCACTGCAGCAGAGAAATTGAGGAGTCGGAGGTGAGAAGAACCGAAGGAATGCTGATAGCAAGCATAGTGCTGGCAACGGGTGTAGGAGATCTGTAGTGCAGTGACCGGAGGACAGTGCGGTACGGCCGGAGAACCCCGGGAGGGGCAGTGAGCAGATCGGGAGCTGCCCTACCGACAGCAGGGAGAGGGTGTGCCCTGGAGGACTGCGAACAGACAGTAAAAGTCTGCAAATTGGGCTGAAGTGCCTGTCAATACTTGGAGGCCAGAGTAACTCAAAGATGACAACCAGAAGGAAAGCAGCGGACCTCAGAGAATACATTTACTCTGGGCCACAAGGAGGGAGGAATGAACCAGGGCAGAATGAGAACAAAAAGCACCATGAGGGGCCTGGAGAGCAGGGGGGAGAAGGAGAGGTGGTGTCTGTGAAAGCCCCTGGAGTGGATCCTGCACCAAATATCACCAGGGCGGAGCTTCGGGACTGGTTTCTTGAAATCAAGGAAGAAATACAGTCTGTGAAAAGTGAACTTAATGAGCTGCTGGGGCCTCTGAAACAGGAAGTGGGAGAGTTGCTGTGCAGAATGGGAGACCACGAAAACAGATTGAAAACAGAGCTTGAACTGAAACAGGCAGGAGAGGGACAGACGGAGGAGAAGTTGGGATTACAATACGAGGCCTTATTTGTACAAGCTGGAAGACTTGGAAAACAGAACAAGGCAATAATCTGCGAATTTGTGGAATTCCAGAAGAGAGAGAATTCCAAGATTGTGCGAAAGTGGCAAAGTCTGTGTGTCTTAAAGCACTACAGACGGCTGGTGAGGAGATGGCGGATGTAGACATACAACTTGAAAGAGCGCACAGAGCACTGGGGCCACCAGTTGGAAATAGGCCCCGGGATATTATAATTTTGTTTAGCTCGATTTAAAACCAAAGAGAAAATTGTCAACAGGATGAAGAGGGCTGGAACCTTGATCTGGCAGGGATACCCAGTGAACATCTATGAGGACTTATCAGCAGGCACGCTACAGAGGAGGAAGGCAATGCAACCAGCTACGCAACTTCTGCGGCGAGCGGAGGTTAAGTACCAATGGCTGCACCCATTCGGATTATCGTTTACCCTTAAAGGGCGGTCCTGGAGGACACAGACACCAGAGGCGATGATGAGGATACTACGCGACGCGGGCCTAGGGTCCCAGGCTTTACCCCTGGGGCCGGGTCCCTCAACTGGACGGGAGCAGGAGCCACGTGGAGGCAGCCAAGAGAGGAAGAACAAGCGGATGGTGGAACAAGGTCTAGAGCGGCATGAGGATCGGAGGGTGGATGAAACTTGAAGCTGCCTGTGGACTGAGATTTGCTGGTTCTGTATGGAGGGACGAGGGGGGAGTAGATTGTTTGCGTATGTTGATTAAGAATGTTTAATAGGTGGTTCTTGTGAAATCTGTTAAGTTGGGGCTGAATGAGTGGTGGGTGGGGGTGAGGAGTGGAACACGAGGGAGAGGGTAGGCGTGCAGAGGATGGAGAGGGGGGTGTGGGAGGGGGTGTTTAGGCATGGGAGGGTGGGGGAGAGAGGCATGGGATGAGAGGGGGAGGGGGAAGTTTGTGGAAGTTTAAGGGCTGGGGTGGGTAGGGGGCGCACTACTCTTGAGTTATCCTCTGAAAGAGCAAGAGGATGAGGGGGATGGAGGGGGGGGAGGGGGAGCGGGTGAGGGATCAGCAGGGATTGGGGAGACTTGTGGGTATTACTGACAAGGAGAGGAGGAGGGGGGAGGGGAAGGGATGGGAGGCAGCTCCAGGGGCAGGGGACTGGGCAGAGGAGAAGGTTAACAATTACAACCATGAATGTGAAGGGCTTACGTTCGCGACAGAAAAGAGGTTTGGTGGAGAGGGAGGGCAGAAGAGTGGGGGCGGATATTCTGTGCATCCAAGAAACACACCTGAGAGTGGGGCAGGAGTATATGTTGGAATCTAGGCAATACCCCAAGGTGTTTTTGGCGGGTCAAAGAGTAAATCCTCGGAAAGGGGGGGTTGGGATCTTGGTGGGGGGGGGGAATACCAGAATATGGTGAAGGGTTTTAGGCGGGGGAAGGGAGGACGATGGGTGGGGGTGTTATTGCAAATTGAGCGGGAAGAGGTGTGGGTGGTAAGCCTATATGGCCCCAATGAGAAGCAGGGGGAGGCGTATGAGCTGATTCTGAAGGAGTTGGAGGGATTTGGAAATACCCAAATCATCTTGGGAGGTGACTTTAATTTGACGTGTAATCCCAGAGTGGATGCTAGCGGGGGGCAGGGGGGTGGAGGGCGAGGAGATCGAAGAAGTTTGCATAAAATGAGAGAACGATTGGGCTTAGTAGATATATGGAGAAGCTGGCATCCGGGAGAACGGAAATACACATTTTACTCCCCAGTACATGGCACCTACAGCAGGTTGGATATGATTTGGGTGGGTGGTCCATGGATAGAGAGAATAAAAGAAGTGGAACATGGCTCAATAACTTGGTCAGACCATGCGCCAGTGAGTGTTCAGTTCGATATGGGCAGAATGGATGAATGTTTAAAATTTTGGAAACTCAATGACTCCCTGCTTGAGGAGGAGCGACATGTGGGAAATCCGAAGGAGCATATAAAGGACTACCTTCGGATAAATGACACAGGGGAAGTGCCCACGGGGGTGGTGTGGGATGGGTTAAAGGCGGTTATTCGGGGACAGTTGGTTAGTTTGGGGGCGAGAGTAAAAAGAGAAAAGGGGGCAGAGGAAACTGATCTGTTAAGACAACTGAGAGGATTGGAAGGAGCCCATCAGAGAGTGTCTGATCCGTATATAATTGCGGAATTACATAGGGTAAGAGCGGAGCTGAGTAAATTAAGGGCCCAAGAAATAGCTTACCATCTTGCGGTACTGAAGCAGGCCCTTTTTGAAGGAGGAAATCGAGCGGGGAGGTTGTTGGCTAGCCGGCTTAAGGGAAGGAGGCAAGCAGCGCACGTAGAGGGCATTCGCAATACTAAAGGAGAGTGGGTATATCAAGCTAAGGGAATTAGGGGGGTCTTTCAGGAGTTTTATGAGAACTTGTATAATAGTGAACTTAGGGCGGGGGGGGGGGGCGGAGATTGAGGAGTTTTTGGAGGAATGTGATTTACCGCATGTCTCGGGGGAGGAACGGGAGAGTCTAGGACGGGAAATTCAGGAGG
This sequence comes from Ichthyophis bannanicus, assembly GCA_033557465.1. Lineage (NCBI taxonomy): Eukaryota > Metazoa > Chordata > Amphibia > Gymnophiona > Ichthyophiidae > Ichthyophis > Ichthyophis bannanicus. Next base: position 77,300,081 of record CM066051.1, on the reverse strand, counting down.
AAGAGGTACGGAGGGCTATAGCTACCTTGAAACTTGGTAAGGCGCTGGGATTGGATGGGTATACGGCAAAGTTTTATAAGGTAATGTCAGACTATATCATACCTGTCTTCACTAGGGTAGTGAATAAGGTCCTGCAGGGGGAGGGTCTTCCACAGATAATGGCTGAGGCTGGCATAACCGTTTTACCGAAACCGGGTAAAGATAAAGGAGTCTGCGGCTCCTATCGACCCATCTCCTTAATAAACTTTGATGCAAAAATTTTGGCAAAGGTGCTGGCAAATAGGATTCAAGATATCGTGCCGCAGTTAATACACCCTGACAAGACGGGGTTTGTAAAAAGGCGGCAAGGCAGTGACAATGTACAAAAGCTTTTGAACATTATGTGGCAACTACAGGGGACTAAAGAACCGGCAGTGGTGATTACTGTTGACGCGGAAAAAGCTTTTGATCGAGTGGAATGGCCTTTTATGTTCCAAGTTTTGGAGAAAATGGGGTTTGGAGGGAAGTATATTGGATGGATAAGGGCCTTATATCAAGGGCCTCGTGCTAGAGTCTGGGTTAATGGGGGGTATTCAGAGTTTTGAGCTTCATAGGGGTACTAGACAGGGATGTCCCTTATCACCTTTATTGTTTGCAATAGCTATTGAACCGTTAGCGCCGTATATCAGGCGGGCGGGGGATATAAAGGGAGTTCGGATACGAGGGCAGGAGGAAAAAATTGGACTCTTTGCGGACAATGTTATTTTTACCTTGACACAGCCGCTAACAACCTTACCGGTACTGATGACGGCTATTCAACGGTACAGTCGGATGGCAGGGTATAAAATGAATCAGGGTAAGACCGAACTGTTGGGTTTTAATTTAGTGTCTAGGGTGGAGGAGAGCCTGAGACACTATTTTAAGTTTCGGTAGGTGACCGGGAGTTTTCGCTATTTGGGGATCCAGTTGGGGGTTCCTCTAACCTGGATCAAGCATTGGAATTATCAGGGATTGGTGGAGGGTATTAGGCAGGACTTATCCCGCTGGAGGGGGTTGTTTTTGTCCTGGATGGGGGTCGTATTGCTGTTGTGAAAATGAACGTTCTTCCAAGGTTGCTGTTTGTTTATATGTCTTTGCCCTGCAGGTTGGTAAGAAAGGAACTAGATAGGATGCAAAATCTGCTATTACAATTTATCTGGGATGGAAAACGTCCGAAAGTAGCCAGGGCAACCATGTATAAGGCGAAAGAGGAAGGGGGGCTTGGGGTCCCGTCGTTGCTTCGATACTATGAGGCGGCGCAACTTCGGGCCTTGTTCGCGTGGAAGGAGGGGATAGAGCGACCGTGGTGGGTGGGTATGGAAGGGGAGGAGGGGGACAGCGCAGGGGCTTGGATTTGGGACCATGGGGTGGGCAGAAGGGGACGGGTGGAGGAGAATCCATACCGAGCGCTTACGAGGCAGGTCTGGGTGAAATGGAGGGGGTACTTGCTAGGAGGGAAGCAGTACTCTAGGGAAACTCACATTCAGACGGTGATGAAGGGTAAGACGGGGGAGGGGGTGGGGATTTTTAGGAGGTGGGGGGAGAAAGGGCTGTGGAAACTTGGTCAATTGCTGGAGGATGGGGGAGAGTCTGGATATTTGAGGAGCTCCAACATCAATATCACTTGGAGGAGCGGCATAGATATGGGTATGTCCGACTATGGTATTGGCTACAACGGCGGGAGGTGCAAAAGTATTGGGGGGCAAAACCTACACCATTTGAAGAGATGATGGGCAGTAATGGATTGCCTACCCGGATAATCTCTAAGCTATACAAGATTTTGGGAGAATCCAAGCAGGGGGCCATACGTGGCCAGCTGCAGTGGGAGGAGGAGTTGGGAGGGCAGTGGGATTCTGAGAGGTGGGAGCGTATCTATGCCCGGACCCACAAGTTGGCACCGGGGACAGGTATGCTGGAAAACAGCTATAAGTTAAGGTTAAGAATGTATTGGACCCCGGTGTGGCTCCACGCATTATATCCCGAAAGTCCAGAATGTTGTTGGAAGGGGTGTGGGGCTCGAGGGGATTTGCTGCATCTGGTTTGGAGCTGCCTGAAGATACGGGAGTATTGGTTAGGGGTGGAAAGGCTTATGATAGCTATTACAAGGGTGAAGGTGCAGTTCACTCCCAGTATGGTTATATTGAACGAGGGGGTGGAGGGGGGAGAGATGAGGAGTTAGGGAAACTACAGGGGTACTGTGTAATAGCAGGTCGGATGAGCCTTCTCCATTGGTGGAAGAGGACGGCGGTTCCTCCGCTAGCGGAGGTGGTGGGGAGAATGGAGCAATTGTGGCGCTTCTGTGCTATTGAAGCGCATCAAAAACATACTATTCAAAGATATAACAGGGTGTGGGGACAGTATGCACAATGGAGGAAGGGGGGAGGTAGAAGAGTGGTGTGAGCAGGGGCGGGAGAGGGGGCAGGATGACGGGAAGGGTTAGGATTAGCTATATTCTAACGTCCAACACTAATTCCCATCACTGGTATATGATCTGGGAAGGGTAGTAATCTTGCCACCTCTTCTTGCTGTGGAGCCTTCCTGAGTATTTATGGGGATTGCAATGTATGATTGATATAACATGTTATTCGAGACAGGGGTACAGATTTTTGCTTTATGCTGTAAAATATTATGGCGGGGAGAGGGGTGGTGTGGGTGTGTTTCTAGGACAGAGGGGAAGGGGGGGGGGGGAATAGTTACGGTCTGGTAACCTGGGGTTCTACCTCCGAGGTCTATCAGTTCAGTTGGGGGAGGTTAGCTTTTTAGTGAATGGGGGGAGCTCTTTGAGGGAGGGGGGGCTTCTTATGTCATGCAAAAGTATGTTGGTGTTAGAAATTGTATAGTATAATATAAAAATGGTCGGAAATCCGGTACACATCGGAGGAGGGAATTTTTCCCTTTTGTAAGAGGAGTCTAGAATGGTTAATGGTTTATATCAGATGTGGTGATGGTTTTTTGTTATCTGTAGTGTTGTATGATGTGTGCTAATAAAAATTTAAATTGCAAAAAAAAACAAACCGTATTTTCTACAGCTTCTCTTGCCCACCATACTTCAACTTGCCTGCGCTGTACTTTTCTGGATTCAACTCTTACCCGAAGACGCTACCTCCACCCGCCTAGAATCTGTGGCAGCTTTCGTAGCGGATTCCTTTTATGATCGTCTCCACCTGCCTGCCCGGAGCATTGCAGCAGTTCTAATAGCCCACTGGTGACTCTGGCTTCACAATTGGTCAGCAGAGGTGGCCTCCAAGGGTCACTTAGCAGACCTCCTTTGAAAGGGAGTTTAGCTATTTGACAGGAACCTGGAAAAGCTGGTAAAGGACCTCGGGGAGGCTAAGCTTCATTGCTTGCCCGAGGATAAGCACAAGAGTTCCTCCATCTGCTGCCTCTTCACTCTCCAAGTTCCGCGACTTACTGAAGTAACAGCCTGGCAAGAATTACTCCGCTCCATCTGGATCTGCAAGTCGGTCCAACTCCTTTTGGAGTGGATGCTGTCCCTATTCCCAAGGCATCTCTGCAGCTGGCAAGTCCACTTCCTGACCCTCCCATTGACGGGGCGGGGGCCCATTCTGAACTGGTGCAGGTGGGAGGATGCCTTTTCAGCATTTCTAGCATGAATGGGCCCTTTTAACCACAAACTGTTGGGTCCTAGATATCATCTGCCATGGCCATGTACTGGACTGTTCCAGATCCATCAGAGACACTGTTGTCCTCAACCTGCAGGACGCCTCCAAAAAGGGTAGCAGTTCACGACACCCTCTGACGTCTTCTGCAATTACAGGCTATTGTGCAGGTGCCTCCGGAGGACCGGGGTGGCGGTAGCTATTCCATCTATTTCATTGTTTTAAAGAACGATGGAGCCTCCAGACCCATTCTGGGTCTGCAAGGCATCAACTGCTGCCTCCAGATACCGCGTTTTCACATGGGAAACCCTCAGGTCTGTCATCCAAGCAATCGGATCAGGAGAGTTTCTTGCTTCCCTGGATCTCGCAGAGGCCTACTTTCTCATTCCCATTTGCCCAGATCAACAAAGGTTCCTCTGTTTCGCCATTATCAGTTCACCGGCATGCCTTTTGGCCTCACAACTGCCCTGCGGACTTTCTCCAAAGTCGTGGCGGTTGTGGCAGTGGCACTTCAATGCAAAGGCATTTGCTTCCATCCCTATCTGGATGACTGGCTCATCCGAGGCAAGTCGTTCCTCGAGACGCAAGCAGCCTTTAAAGCAGGTCATCCAGTTCCTTGAACGCCTTGGCTGAGTAATCAACCGTGGCAAGAGCTGTCTCACACCTTCGCAGACACTAGAGTTCCTTGGCACCCGGTTCGGCGTCCACTCCAGCAGGTTCTTCTTTACTCAAGCCCGATGGATAAAGCTCCGGGAACAGCTACACCGTTTCCTGAAACTACCAATGCCCACGGCCTGCTATTATCTGTAGCTTCTCTGAGTAGTGGCGGCAACATTGGAGCTGGCCCTCTGGGCACAGGGGCACATGCATCCTTTTCAGCTTGCCCTCCTTTCTTGTTGATCTCCCTGTTCTCGGGAGTATTGGGTTCCACTCCTGCTCCCCTCCGCAGTCTGCCTCCACCTTCACTGGTGAACGCTTAGGTGAAATGTATTGAAGGGTATGCCTCTCGAGTCTCCCTCATGGACCCTTCTAATGACCGATGCCAGTCTCACGGGCTGGGGAGCCTACTGCTTGGGCCTGTGGATTCCACAGGAGACATGCTGGCCCATCAGTTGGCTAGAGGTGTGGGCCATCTGCTTGGCCCTGTTGGGATTCTGGAACCTCTTAAGCAGTTGGTCGGTATGAGTCCTCTCCAGTAATGCAATGGCGGTAGCTAGCTGGCTCACCACTCCCCTGGGGGTGCAATGGGGTCTTCTATGCCAGGCTCCCTTCTCGCTTATGGTTTGGCTCTTGAAAGGCGGTGCCTAAAACGGTGCGGCTATTCTGCAGTGGTCATTACCATCTTACTCAAGGCCTGTCTGGCTTTTGCGTCCTTGGCCTGCACCTGCATCTGGCTTCTTTGCGCCGCCTGGTGCAAGCATTGACACATATCCCCATGGCAGGCTCTCGTTCCCTCCATCCTGGCATTCCTACAGGAGGGGCTGGACAAAGGCCTTGCATGGTATTCCTTATGCGTGCAAGAAGCAGCACTGTCGTCCTTTCGCGAACAAGTAGCGGACCATTCCTTGGTAGCTCATGGAGATGTCAGACGTTTCCTGCAGGGGTGCTCGGGCCTTACATAGTATATGATAGCAGATAAACACCATCATGGTCCATCTAGTCCGCCCAGCAAGATGGCAAGAATTGGTGCACTTTCTGCTCCGTGCTGGTCACCTCTCCCCATGCCTTTGTTTAGGGGTGTACTCGCTGCTCTGTGTAGATCACCCATATTTGTTGAGATATAAGAGATATTTATGTTTATTTTGATTTTATGCTGTTCCTAAAAAGGGATCCACTGTGTCTGCCCCATGCCATTTTGAATTCTGTCACTGTATTTTCCCCCACCACTTCCATCGGGAGGGCATTCTAAGCATCCACCACCCTTTCAGTCAAAGTGTATTTCCTGACATTGCCTTTCAGTTTACCCTCTTGAAGCTTCATGTTATACTCTCTAGTTTTACAGCTTCCCCATCTTTGGAAGAGGTTTGTTTGTTCATTAATACTCTTTAAGTATTTGAAGGTCTGAATCATATCTCCCCTGTCCCTCCTCTCCAAAGTGTGCATATTTAGATCTTTAAGTTTCTTCTCATAAGTCTTCTGATGCAGGCTCCAAATCATTTTGGTCGCTTTCTTCTGAACCGTTTCCAGTCTTTTTATATCCTTTGTGAGATACGGTCTCAAAACTGAACACAATATTCTAAGTGAGGCCTCGCCAGCGACTTGTACAGTGGCATTAGTACCTCTTCCTTTCTGCTAGTAATTCCTCTCTGTATGCAACCCAGCATCCTTCTGGCTTTTGCCACCACCTTGTCACACTGTTTTGCCACTTTGAGATCCTCAGAAACAATCACTCTGACGTTCTTCTCCAGGTCCATGCACACCAACCTCTCGTCCCCTATCACATACAATTCCCTTGGGTTTCTGCTTTCCAAGTGCATGACACTGCACTTCTTCACATTAAACCTTAACTGCCAAGCATTAGACCATTCTTCCAGCTTTTGTAGGTCTTTCCTTATGCTATGCATTCCCTCGGGGGAGTCCCCACTCTGTTGCAAATTTTCGAGTCATCTGCAAAAAGACACTTTTCCATTCAGTCCTTCAGCACTATCACTCACAAATACATTGAACAGTATTGGTCCCAAGACCGAACCCTGGGGCACACCACTAATCACCTTTCATCTGAGCGAGTTCCGTTTAACATCACCTTCTGTCTGTCAGACAACCAATTTCTGATCCAGTTCACCACTTTGAGAACCATCCCCAAGCTGTTGAGTTTATTGATAAGCCTCCTATGAGGAACAGTATCAAAGGCTTTGCTGAAATCTAGGTAGATCACATCTGTTGCGTACCCTTGATGTAGTTCTCTGGTCACCCAGTCAAAGAACTCAATCAGATTTGTGTGGCAAGATCGTCCTTTGGTAAAACCATGTTGCCTTGGATCATGCAACCTGTTGGTTTTGAGAAAGTCCACTATTCGCTCTTTCAGGAGTGCCTCCATTACTTTTCCCAGCACCAAGGTAAGGCTTGCTGGCCTGTAGTTTGTCACTTCTTCCCTATTAAGAACATAAGAAGATAAGATATGTTATACTGGGTCAGACCACCGTCCGTCAAGCCCAGTATCCTTTTTCCAGCAGTGGCCAATCTAGGTCACAAGTACTTAGCAGTTTCCCCAAAAGAGACAAGTTTATTACCACTTTTGTGAAGAGGTACCACATCAGCCCTTCTCCAGTCCTGTGCTACTTCTGCTGTCTCCAAGGATCTATTAAAAACATTCTTTAACAGCCCTGCAAGGACCTCTCTGAGCTCTTTCGGTATCTTGGGATTTATCCCATCTGGTCCCATGGCTTTGTCCACTTTCAGTTTTGTAAGCTGTTCTGTCTACTCCATTCCCATTTGTGTATTTGGCAATCACAGGTGGTCCTTCTCTTCCAGGATTATCTTTAGTAAAAACAGAACAGACATATTTGTTTAGCATTTTCGCTTTTTCAATGTCCCTTTCCACCCTCCTGTCTGCCTGGTGGTTCCCTCATGAGACCTTGGACTCGTTTTCCACACTCTCACGTGTGCCCCTTTTGAACGCTCAAGCGGGCAACACTTGAAGATCTTATCCTTAAGATGATTTTCCTTTTCGTCCCTCTAGTCCAGTCCCGGAACCATAGAGTTTAGAATCTCCTCCAGCAGCCTAGGAGATTGAAATACATAATCGCTTTGCTGGCACCAGTATAAATAGGCAAGGACCACCCCTTCTCACCAGTACTTTCAGTCTCCAAGCAGCTGAAGGAGATTCTGAGCCTGGGTCTGGGCTCAGTCTAAGCAAATAAGCAGAGTTAGATTGGATACATCCCCTTTTCTAATTTCTGGGGTGCTTGGGTTTAAATTTTATTTTACATTGTAGATTACTTTTACTTTAATTTGTCCATTGCTGTTTGTTGCAGGAGCAGGGCTTTTGCTGAAGAGTTCTTCCTCTGGCTCCATCTCCCTCTTCAGCCTCCTCCCCCCTCCTTCCCCCCCCTCCCTCCGCTCCCTCTCACAGGCCCCGGGGCTTAAACGAGCATTGCCGCAGAGAACGTGGCAGAATTGGCTTGTGTGTCTCCCTGCTCCCCAACCCGCTTCTAAGGGTGAGGAGCAGGTGGCTTACCGGCAGCGCCGCAGGATTGCGCAAGTCAGCCCTGCTTGTTTCTGGCGTCGGAGCTGAAGCCGCGGTTCGGCTGAGCTCCGGCGCGGCTGGTGTTTGTTCTCTCTCTGCCGGGAATACTGAGCGGTGAGTGAGGGAGCTGTCCTTCAATAAATTCAAGGGGCCGTGAGCGTGTTAGGTGCTTGGGTAGGCCGCAGGCTTGGTTGGTAGTATCGGGGTGGCCGGCTGCGTGGAAACGAGCGGGAAAAAAGCGGCGGTGGCCATTTTGAGTTAGTAAACCCGGGGGTATTCTTTTCCTTTTTTGTTTTGGGAGTATTTTGGCCGTTTCTAGCCGTTGGTAGCAGACTAGGAGATTCCTGTCTGGGGGGTGCTGCAGTTGACTTGCTGTAAAAAAAAAACACAAAAAAAACCAAAAACAAAAAAAAAAAGTACGAACACAGAACCAAGGGCCTGACTGGCTTAGCGGAGGGGCTCCAGCTCTGTGGTTTTTCGTACAGTGCCTGTAGGGGGGGCTTTAGAGGGGGTGTTTTGAAGTTAGTATGCCCGCAAAACCGCGCTGTGTGGTTTGTGGCGCAAAGCGCGGATTGGTGGCAGACTCGGGTGTGTGGGGCTTGCACGCTGGAGTCTGCGGTGAGGGAAAGTACGGCAACAGCTACTTCCGTAGCGCCGGAGGCAGGTCCATCAAGTGCAGGGGATGTCCTGCCTCTGTCGCTAGACCCGATGGTGCCAGGGCTGGGGTCATCCTCAGGTGAGGGGTCCTCTGGTGCGCAGGGGCTGAATCTAGTGGGGTCGGCTCCGGTGATCCCGCCGAATTTCTTTGCCCTCATGCAGCAGGCCTTTGCGCTTCTGCAGCCCGGGATGGTCTCGCAGTCTCGGGGATCGGAGGAGCAGAAGCGGCGGGGGTCCCAGGTCCTGCCTGAGGAGGGCGTCCTCCCCTCGAAGATTAGCAAGGGGGCGGGGGATGAGAACCCGGTGTCGCGCCTAGGGGACGATCTGGTGGCAGAAGACACGGATTTGGATGAACTCTCGGGTGATGGGTTGGAGGAAGGAGAGTTACCTGATGCAGAGCAGCAGAGTAGGGTCGTCAGAGTCTTTCGTCGCGAGGAACTGCCGGCCTTGATTGCCGAGACTCTCAAGACCCTAAATATGCCCTCTGAGACGGCGGGGCCGGAGGATACTCTGGAAGATCCCTTGTTGCAGGCTGTGTGGACGTCCCAGCGGGTCTTCCCTCTGCATAGAGTGTTTCGGAGTATGATTCAGGAAGAGTGGGATTCGCCAGAGTTGGCCCTGAAGGGTTCCAGGGCCTTGGCGCGCCTCTATCCGTTGTCAGATCACGATAGAGAACTGTTTCGCTCTCCAAAGGTAGATGCGGCGGTATCGGCGGTTACTAAGAAAACTACGATCCCGGTGGAAGGGGCGGCAGCGTTGAAGGATGTGCAGGACAGGAAATTAGATACGCTGTTGAAGCAGGTTTTTGATGTGTGCGGTCTCTCAATGCAGGCCTCGGTGGCGGGGGCGTGGGTGGCGAGAGGCTGTTTGCGCCGGGCCCAGAGATTGCAGGGGGATCTTGGGGCTGCACAGGTGGAGGATGGAGCATGTTTGGAGTCCGGGTCCGCTTATTTGGCGGACATTCACTATGATCTTATCCGCGGCCTGGCTAAGAGTATGGCCTCGGTGGTAGCGGCTCGTCGGTATCTCTGGTTGTGGAATTGGGCGGCCGACAGTTCCTCAAGACTCGCCTCCAGCAAGCTACCGTTTTGAGGGAAGCTGCTGTTTGGGGAGGATTTGGAGAAGCTGGTCAAAGATCTTGGAGAGTCTAAGGGGGGTCGCCTTCCGGAGGATAAGCCGAAGCAGGTCCGGACTAATGCGGGGCCACGTGGAACCCCTCGAGACTTTCGTAGGTTTCGATCGTCTCATTTTAGCCAGCCCCAGCGTGGAAGGTTTCCGGTTCGAAGCCAGGGGTTTCGGGGTTTCCGAGGAGCCGGCAGAGGTTTTTCCCCCTTCCAGTCCCCTTCCGCTAAGAAGTCGCAATGAAATAAGGCGGACTCAGGTGGAGGTATTTCCCGTGGGGGGGCGCTTGCGGGAGTTTTACCCTGCCTGGGTCCACATTACGTCAGATCAGTGGGTTCTAGAGGTCATCCGAGAGGGTTATGTGCTAGAGCTTCACCGTCCTGTGTTAGATTCCTTTGTCCAGTCGCATTGCAGAGCTCCTCTCAAGCGGCAAGTGGTCTCAGACACGCTGCAGCGGCTGCAGCAGCTCCGCGTGGTGGTTCCCGTGCCGCCAGATCAGTGCGGATACGGTCGATACTCCATCTATTTCGTGGTGCCAAAAAAGGAAGGAACATTTCGGCCTATTCTAGATTTGAAGAGGTTAAATCGGTGTCTCCGGGTCACTCACTTTTGGATGGAGACGCTGCGTTCCGTCATTGCGGCGGTCAGACCGGGAGAATTCCTAACTTCGCTCAATCTCACGGAGGCGTATCTGCATATCCCGATTCGACAGGAGCACCAAAGGTTCCTGCGGTCCCCATGGGGCACTTTCAGTTTCAAGCGTTGCCCTTCGGGCTTGCTACGGCGCCGAGGACGTTCACCAAGATCATGGTGGTGGTTGCGGCGGCGCTTCGCAAGGAGGGAGTGCTCGTGCATCCTTACCTGGACGATTGGTTGATTCGGGCGAAATCAAGGGCAGAGAGTATGGAGGCCACCGCCCAGGTCGTAAAGCTGCTAGAGAGCCTGGGCTGGGTGGTCAACTTTGCAAAGAGCCGGTTAGTTCCCTCGCAGTCCTTGGAATTACTTGGGAGCGAGGTTCGAGACGCAGCAGGCCGCAGTGTTTCTGCCAGACCAGAGAGCGCAGGGGCTGAGGCGACTGGTACGGCATTTTTTGTCCAGGGCGGCTCCAACGGCGTGGCAGTATCTCCAGTTGCTCGGGACGATGGCAGCCACGATCGAGGTGGTGCCCTGGGCCAAGGCGCATATGCACCGGTTGCAGAGCGCGCTTCTAAGGCGTTGCTCTCATCAGCGAGATGCGTTATCCCAACGGTTGCTCTGTCCGCCGGAGGTGCGGCTGGATCTTCTTTGGTGGTTGCGACTGGAGAACTTGGCAGCGGGCATGCCTTTAGAACCTCCATCCTGGAGACTGTTAACCACAGATGCCAGTCTCCTGGGGTGGGGGGTGCATTGCGAGGGCAGGTTTGCCCAGGGTCGGTGGTCGCTGATAGAGAAGGAATGGCCCATCAACAGGTTGGAGATGAGAGCGGTGTTTTTGGCTCTGCAGGCGTTTCAAGAGCGCTTCAGTCAGCAGGCGGTTTGGGTTCTGTCAGACAATGCGACGACCGTAGCCTACATAAATCGGCAGGGCAGCACCGGCAGCGTGATGCTGGAGGAAGAGGCCGGTCTTCTCTTAGCTTGGGCCGAACGACATCTAACGGGTCTCTCGGCGCAGCACATGGCCGGAGTGGACAGTGTCGGGGCAGATTTTCTGAGTCGCCCCAGGGTGGACCTGGGGGAGTGGGCTCTCCACCCAGACGTGTTTGCGTTGTCGGTGAGGCGCTGTGGGGTCCCTCGGATGGACCTCATGGCAAGCTTCGAGTCGGCGCAGGTAGCGCGCTTTTTCAGCAGGCGGCGAGAGCGGATGTCGGAAGGCCTCGATGCTCTGGCACAGCGGTGGCCGGAAAGAGGTTTATGGTTTAGGCATTTGATATACCGCCCTTTACTTACACATCAGAGCGGTTTACATGTATATACTAACTCTTCTCTATGTGTTCCCGCCTTGGGTTCTGATAGGCCGGGTGGTGCAGCGCATAGAGAGGCATCGCGGCCTGGTGATTCTGGTAGCGCCAGATTGGCCCAGATGACTGTGGTATGCGGATTTAGTACGGCTCCTGGTGGACAGGCCGTGGAGGTTGCCTCAGCGGGATGATCTTTTGTGTCAGGGTCCGTTACGCATGCCCCAGGTGGATCGGTTCTCGCTTACGGCATGGCTCTTGAGAGGGCTCGGATGACGGCGAAGGGATATTCGGCAGCAGTCATTTCGACTTTGTTAAAGGCGTGTAGACGATCTACTTCCCTAGCGTACATCAGGGTTTGGTGCATTTTTGAGGCCTGGTGCGCGGAGCGCAGTGTTTACCCCTTGCGAGCTTCGGTGTCTCAGATCCTTTCGTTTTTGCAGGATGGCGTGGACAAGGGTTTGGCGGCGAGTTCTTTGCGCGTGCAGCTGGCGGCCATCGCTTGTTACCGTGGTAAAATCCAAGGTCAGGGGCTAGGTGCTCATGGAGACATTCTGAGATTTTTGCGGGCGGTGGTGCTCATGCGGCCACCGCGGCGCTGTGCTGTGCCACCGTGGGATTTGAATTTGGTATCGGAGGCCTTGATTAATGCGCCGTTTGAACCGCTGTCCAAGGCCTCTCTGAAAGATCTCACGTTGAAAACAGTTTTTCTGGTGGCCATTTGTTCTGCACGGAGGATTTCAGAGTTGCAAGCGCTTTCCTGCAAGGAGCCTTATCTCTCTTTTTACGATCACAAGGTGGTTCTGCGTACGGTGCCGGCGTTCTTGCCTAAGGTGGTCTCCGCGTTTCATGTGAACCAGGGGGTGTCACTCCCGGTGTTCTCAGATCGGCAAAAGGAGAATTCGGGGGCAAGTTGCATCGATTGGACGCTAGGCGGGTTCTGAAGAAGTATCTCTCTAGGACGGCGCCCTTTCAGAGGTCAGACGGGCTGTTTGTGGCCTTCGGTGGGCTGCGTAAAGGAGAGGCGGCGGCGAAAGCGTCTATCTCGTTGGTTGAAGGAAGCGATTGCTTCAGCATATCTTCTGAAGGGTAGATTGGTTCCTGAGGGTCTTCGGGCTCATTCGACCCAAGCGCAAGCGGCGTCTTGGGTGGAATTCAGTTTAGTTCCGGTCGACGACATTTGTAGGGCGGCGACTTGGTCGTCCTTGCATTCCTTTGCGAAGCATTATCGGCTGGATGTGGTGATGTCAGGAGACGTTCGTTTTGGTTCGGCGGTGATTCAGGCTGGGCTTGCTGGTCCCTCCTGTTGATATTCACTGCTCTGTTACATCCTCTATGGTTCCAGGAATGGACTAGAGGGACGAAAAGGAAGGTTAAATTAGACTTACCTGCTAATTGTTGTTCCTTAAGGAACTCTAGTCCAGTCCCGGATCCCTCCCTGTCTGTTCGTTACCTTAGTTGGTGCAGGTTGTCAAGAAGCACAGAGTGGAGCCTTTGGGGGTCCTCTTCCATAGCGCTGCTAGCTAGCCAGCTTACAGTTTAAGGTTGTACATTTCGTTTAAAACAACAACAAAAAAAAAGAAAAACAAAACATATAACCAAAACTAACTTGTGTTTGACGGGTTGAATGTATTCTTATTTAATCTACTTTTTTGTTACTCTGCTGAGTGTGCTTTGTCAATAGGTACTGGTGAGACGGGGCGGTCCTTGCCTATTTATACTGGTGCCAGCAAAGCGATGATGTATTTCAGTCTCCAAGGCTGCTGGAGGAGATTCTAAACTCTATGATTCCGGGACTGGACTAGAGTTCCTTAAGGAACAACAATTAGCAGGTAAGTCTAATTTAACCTTTTTGGTCTCCATTTCCTCCACAAGATGCATCTCAGAATTGCAAGCTTTGTCATGTCATAACTCATATCTATCCTCTTCCCTTGAGGGGGTTACTTTGCGGACTGTCCCATTCTTCTTACCAAAGGTGCTCTCCACATTCCACGTTAATCAGGTACTCTCCCTTCTAGGCCTTTTCTCACGAGCAATCTACAAGGGTGGACAAGGATCTCCGGTATGTGGATGTCCGGCGAGTGCTCTTGCGCTTCCTGAAAGTCATGAATCCTTTCTTTCTCTCCGATCATCTTTGTCCTCTTTCCAGACCTCAGAAGGGTCATGTAGCATCCAGGGCGACGCTTGGCAGGTGGATTCTGGAGACTGTTATTTCAGTTTACCTCCTGTCCCACTGACCTATTCCCCCGGGACTCAAGGTGCATTCAACGCATGCGCATGCCAATTCGTGGGTGGAGACGGTCTTGGTGACTCCTTGGATATCTGTCAAGCTGCGATATGGTCGTCCTGGTGTACCTTTGCACGACACTACTATCTTGACGTAGAAGCGTGAGTAGCTGTTCAATTTGGGTCACGGGTGCTATCTGCTGCATTCTCGTCCCTCCCAGAGGGGGATTAGCTTGGTTACATCCCCCTTCTCTGAAATGGTCTGGCTGAATGATCTGGAAGGTGAAATTTTCCTTACCGTTAATTTCCTTTCCTGGAGTCCTGCTAGACCAGTCCAGTTCCAACCCCTATAGTATATTGTGCTCACAGCAGTTCAGAGCATTTTTTTGATGCTATTCATGTATATAGTTGAGTTCTTCTGTGCATATAATTAACTCATTATAAAATAGAGCTGGGGGTCTCTGAAATGCCTCTTGTTACTTTCTCTATCTCGACATCTGCTGGCAGGGAGACTTAACCCACTTGTCTGGACTGATCTAGCAGGACTCCAGGAAAGGAAATTAATGGTAAGGAAAATTTCACCTCCCTCCACAAAAGTGTTGAATAGGATATTTTATTTATTTATTATATTCTTCCACTCCTATTGTGTTACTTCTAAGCAGCTATACATCAGTACATACTGAATGATATAATACAATACAGAACAAAAGGTAACATTTGCCCTTTCCATGAACACCATGGAGAAAACTAAAACATCTTCCAAATTCTAAATGTTCTCAAGAGACTGTGGAAGAAACAGAGGACAGTTTGGTAGTAAATCACAGTGCAAGCTGTTCATGCAGCTGTCTCTCTCTTGAGCCCTCGTGCGCTTAGCTGGTATTGGTTGCCCCCGTGAAATGAAAGGGGCCTCCTTTGCACCAGCCTTGGAGAGGGGAGCAGGTGGGCCAGGATGCTATGGGAGCTGGCACCTTGTACTTTTTTGCTCTCTCTCCTCTCCTTTTTTTCCGATATATTTTTTTCCCTCCCGTTTTCTTTATCTCTCGCCCCCCTCTTGCCTCCCTTTTGTATACTGCTGCAGAAACGGGACCGCAGGAAAAAGTTAAGGTTTCACCCTCGGCAACTGTACCTGTCCGTCAAGCAAGGGGAGCTTCAGAAGATTGTCTTAATGCTGTGTGAGTATGCTGGGATGGGGGTGGGGGGGACGACGATGGAGCTCGGGGCAGTCTCTCGTCCATACAGATAGAATCCAATTCTGCCACTGATTTCTAACATCCCGCTCCCCCCCCCTTTCTTTCTCCACTCGAGTGGACAACCTGGATCCCAATTTTCTGACGGACCAGCAGAGCAAACGGACCCCTCTCCATGCGGCTGCTCAGAAGGGCTACCTGGATATCTGTCATGTGCTGCTACAGGTGACATGCTGAGTCCATCCATGTTTTTTAATATTTTCAGAAATGAGACCTCCAGTGGTCTTGATTTCCTATTCTTTCTTTATTCCCCACCCACCTTGCGTCCGTCGCTTAGGCCGGTTCCTGCCTTGATGCCTTTGATAAATCCATGCGCACGCCGCTGATGGAAGCTGTGGTGAGCAACCAGCTGGAGGTGGTGAAGTACTTGGTGGGACGCGGAGCTTGTGTGTACCTGAAGGTAAGGCGGGGGAGGCAAGGAGGAGTCTTTCCGTGTCCGCTGTCCATTACTCTGCCTACTGCTGACGCGGCGTCTCTCTCTGCTCCCCTCTTGCCCCCAGGAGGAGGACGGGTCTACGTGTTTGCACCATGCAGCCAAGAGTGGCAACCTGGAGATGCTAAGTTTCCTGCTCTCTACGGGCCAGGTAGACGTGAATGCCAAGGTGAGAGGCTACAGGGTCAGGAGAAGGGGACAAAGGCGTATGGTGGGAGGTCAGGAAAAAGCAATGTATATGTGTGAGGGGGAGAAATAAGTAGATTGAGGCCCCCTCTCTTCTTTGGCAGTGTGGGACTCTCCAGTGTAGGATTGGGGTCCCACCTCTGGAGCAGTTTATAGGTGGGTAGTACAGATCCTATTGATAGAAGTGAGTGTGTGTGTGGGGGGGGGGCGGGGGTATTCTTGCCACTGCTCACCTCTGTTTTTCCCAGTGCATCTCATATTGGGTGACTTCCCTCCCTCCATTCCAGGATAACGGGGGCTGGACGCCTGTGATCTGGGCGGCTGAGCACAAGCACCTTGAGGTGATCCGCATGCTACTGACCAGAGGGGCCGATGTCACATTACAGGACAACGTGAGTAGCCCTTAGTGGAGGTAGCAGAGTGAATCTGTTCTTTTAGATACGTTCGACGGGATAGAGGTTAAATCAATGCCTTTTACACTGTAGTTACTTGGTTCTCCTTTTAATGCACCTCTCTCCTCCTCTCCCCCCTCTCCTTCACTTTTTAGGAAGAGAACGTGTGTCTTCACTGGGCCTCCTTCACAGGAAGTGCCGAGATTGCAGAGGTCCTGTTGAATGCACAGTGTGACCTACATTCTGTGAACTTCCACGGAGACACGCCCTTGCACATTGCGGCACGAGAGAACTTTCACGAGTGTGTTATGTGAGTGTCATGGGCGCTGTCGAGGAGAGCCTACCATAAGGGATTCATGTAAACGTTGGACCCGCGGAGAGCTCTCCATGCTTTCTAACTTAGACCTTTTCTTTAACCCCGCCTCTTTCTATAGACTGTTCCTGTCCAGGGGAGCTGACATTGAAATGAGGAACAAGGAGGGGGATTCGCCCTTTGACTTGACACTAGAGCACACAGAGGTCTGGTACGCGCTTCAGTTGAACCGCAAGATTCGCCAGGGCATCCTGAATCGCGCCATGCGCACTGAGAGAATCATCAGCAGGTGAGGGTTGGGGCCAGACATTGTAGTCAAATCTGGGAGAGTGGGGAGGGGGGAGCTAGGGTATCCTGAACTGTACCTTACACACAGAGAGACTCATCGGCTGGGGTGGGAGGAGAGGTGAGGTGCAAACAAAGCCGGAGAGGGAGGAGGAGTACCCCCGGGGAGGGGGGGAAGGACTTGGCATATAGAAGTGGACTTTTGAACCTGAGGAGAGGGGGAAGATCAGATGAAAAAGGGTACAGCTAAGTATTTATAGTCACCTACGTGGGCTGGGGGAAACGAGTCATCTGGAGTGGGGGGGAGTGTTAGTTGAAGCCTGAGACAAGGGAGCCTAGTGTATTATGGTTTGTATAGGAGAGGGATGGAGGCAGGCATTGCTAATCAAATCAAAGAGAGAGGAATCCACCAGGCATCAATAAGCATATCACACATAGAGGAAGGGGGGGGGGCACCAGAAAACCAAGTATTGCTAGTCAGATTATATTGAAAGAAAGAGGGAGCAGGAGAACAGCTGATCCAGTTATCAATAAGAAGCCATGGGGGGAGGGGGGCATTGAGCGGGTCATCGGTGATGACTGGAAGGAAGAGACTAGGAGGATGGGCCAAACCAGGCATGACAAATCAAATTGCACAGAGCACACACACGGGAAGGCGCTGCATGACGTCTTCCACTGCTGAGAGATTGTGTAATTCCTCTTTGACCAGCGTGGTATTGGCATGGTGGCTTACTTAGCCACTTAGATTTTTAGTTTAATTCCTGTTCCTGTTGTGTGCCAGGGACATCGCCCATGGCTACGAGAGAGTGCCCATCCCCTGCGTGAACTCCGTGGATGATGAGGTTGCTCCAGAAGACTACAAGTACATCTCAGAAAACTGTGAAACGTCAACCATGAGCATTGATAGGAACATCACGCACCTGCAGGTAACATGCTGAGAATACGGGGGGGGGGGGAGGTGGTGGCATATCGGTATCGATGGAGAGGGCAGCAATGAGAACAGTGCCTGCCTGCAGTTAAGACGCTGAGGCAGGGGAAGGACCAGGGGCAGGACTGCCCCTCCCCCCCACACCTGTAGGAACGAAAGGTTGAGGGAGGGGGGGGAAAGGACTCAGGCAGCTGCCTTTAATATCTCCTCTTTTTTTTCCCAGCATTGCAGTTGTTTGGACGACTGTTCCTCCAGCAACTGCCTATGTGGACAGCTGAGCATCCGCTGCTGGTATGACAGGGTATGTGGCTTGCCATGCTCTAGCCCTTGCCACCCACTCTCCCACTCTTAACGTAGACTCCTCTATGTACCATTTCCCCACCTTCTTCAGTTCCTCCTCCCGTTAATCTCCTTCCAGGGCGAGAATCTCTTGCTTGGCTGTACCCTTTGGGCTCTTCATTTAACCCCTTTCTCTTTCTCCCAGGACTGGCATCCCCCGACTCTCCATACCACCATGCTCCGCTACTTTTAATCCCTCTGCTTCCCTCCCAGGATGGGGGCTTTCTCCATGAACAAGCAGGAAATAAGTCCTCGCATATGGTGACCTTACGGATGGGGCCCCGCATGGGAATGCTCCCCAGCTTCCAAAGGAAGCTTTTGGGAGGCACACCGCACGTGCGTGCCTGCCTGCCGCAGCGCCATCTTCTCCAGTCTTCTGTTTTTCTGCGGAGTCCTTAGGGCGTGTTCCTGCATTCCAGAAAAAAGTTTTTCTTCTTGGCCCTTGTGATGAGCTGGGTTTTTTTTTTTTTTTCTGCTTTCCTTGCCGCCAGTACATTTTTGTTTCACGTGTACAGTCTTTGCCCATTTCTCCTTCCTCCCCCATTCCTCAAAGGGGGGCTCTGCTGGTGGATCCTCACGGATGCCCTGGCGCTCTTTTCCCTGAGGGCAGGCATGCATGCGGTGGTCTGGATGCAGGCATGTCTTGTAGCAGTCTTGGTCAGGATGGATAAGTCTTCTGTTGCAGCAGAGACACATCCTGGATGTGCCTTTCTCCATGCTCAGCAGGTGGATGGTTTCAGGATAATTCTTGTAGTTGTTTAGGTAGTACAAAGTTTGGGAGAGCTGGATGTCCGTCCGTCCATCCTGGAAGGCAGATGGAGAAAGACTGAGGAAGGGAGGGCAGGGACAGGAACAGGAAGAGAAGGGAACAGGCTCAGAGGAATAAAAAAGAAAAAGAAAAGAGGATTCCTCTGAGCTAAGGGAGAGCTAATCCGGTCCCTGGAGATGGCACATCTAGGCGTGGCTGACTCAGACTGCTTGCCCATGGAGAAACAGTTCTCTCCTTCCCCAAAGTTCCTTCACTCTGGGTTTCACAGCAGTAGCACCATGAGCCTGCTCACCAACATGGAAACACCCAGGTTTCCACCTTCTCGTAGGATCTCCTTAGAGGTAGGTGATCACTCCATACACTGGAACACCTCAGGCGCTCCTCTCTCTATCCACCCCCCCCCCCCCCCCCCAAGGTCCCTTGCTTCCTGGGATAAAGCCTGGAGCCTGGCCATACCCTTCCCAGCCTTTCTTCTTAAAGGGACTGGGGCTTATAGTGCAATACCTCACTTGTGCTAAACGTGGCTGGGAAGTTTCCCTGTGGGGATGGAGTGTTTCCCAAACATTTTATCATATCCATGAACAGCAGCAATATGTCCTTGCAAACGTCCCACCTCCCCGTGGAGTTGTTTTTGGCTCCTGCTATGATCTTATTTATTTTATTTATTTATTTAACATTTTGTATATACCGCCTTTCATAATCTCAAGCCGGTTTACATAGACCATATTCAAACAAAACTTCGTTTACCTAGAAGTATTCAAAACTATATACAGGTTTACACTGAACAGCATCTGGTTTACATAGAACTTTTCAAACTATATATAGCAGTGTTTACTGTATTTGCATTTAACTAGTTACATAAGTTTGTGTTTGCTTTGTGTCTGGGATTCGGTCTGTGAGGTGGAAGGCAGTTCGTTATGAAGATGGTGGGCTGTAGAAGTATTCAGTAAATAGGTGTGTTTTCAAGAGCTTCCTGAAGGTAGAAACGTCTGTGGTGGCTCTCGGGGTGGGGGAGGGAATTCCAGAGTGAGGGGGTGTAGATCTCGAAGGCTCTCTTTAGAGCAGGGGTCTCAAACACGCGGCCCGCGAGACAACTTTGTGCGGCCCGCGACGGCGGAAAACCAAAAATCCCCCAAAACCCTGGCTTCTGCTGCTGCCGTTGCCGCCGTGGCAGCAGCAGAATCAATTGTCAAATTAAAAAAAAAAAAACTGACTTCTGCTGCTCAAGCAGCTGTCCTGCGGCCCCTTTCCCTCTGCCCGGAGATCCGACTCTGCTCTCAGCGGCGTGCTTTTCAAGCCGCGAAGAGAGTATTCCCCTCTCGCGCGGCTTGAAAAACCGCGCGAGAGGGGAATACTCTCGTCGCGGCTTGAAAAGCACGCCGCTGAGAGCAGAGTCGGATCTCCGGGCAGAGGGAAAGGGGCCGCAGGACAGCTGCTTGAGCAGCAGAAGTCAGTTTTTTTTTTTAATTTGACAATTGATTCTGCTGCTGCCACGGCGGCAACGGCAGCAGCAGAAGCCAGGGTTTTGGGGGTTTTTTTGTTGGCCGGTAATGAGCTATGGAGGGGCTGACTGAACTGGAAGTGGGCTATTGGCAGAGGGGGAGGGGGGAGGGGGGGGGGGTTATGACTGGTAATGGGCTGGGGGGGGGGTTATAACTGGTAATGGGCTATGGTGGGGGCTAGGACTGGAAATGGGCAGATGGGGGTTAGGACTGGAAGTGGGCTATTGGCAGGGGGGGTTATGACTTGTAATGTGCTGGGGGGGGGTTATAACTAGTAATGGGCTATGGTGGGGGCTAGGACTGGAAATGGGCAGATGGGGGTTAGGACTCGAAGAGGGCTATTGGCAGGGGGGGGTTATGACTGGTAATGGGCTATGGTGGGGGCTAGGACTGGAAATGGGCAGATGGGGGTTAGGACTGGAAGTGGGCTATTGGCAGGGGGGGTTATGACTGGTAATGGGCTATGGTGGGGGCTAGGACTGAAAATGGGGTGATGGGGGTTAGGACTGGAGGTGGGCTGAGTGGGGGGTTAGGACTGGTAATGGCCTATGAGGGGAGGTAAGACTGAAAATGGGGTGATGGGGGATACGACTGCAAGTGGGCTATGGGGGGGACTAGGACTGGTAATGGGCTATGGGGGGGGTAAGACTGAAAATGGGGTGATGGGGGGGTAAGACTGGAAGTGCGCTATGGGGAGGTTAGGACTGGTTATGGGCTATGGGGGGTCTAGGACTGGTAATGGGCTGGGGGGGTTGCTAGGACTGGAAATGGGCTGAGTGGAAGGGGGGCTTGAACTGCAAATGGCTGATGGGGAGGGGGGCTAGGATTGGAAATGGGCTGATGGTGAGGCTAGGATAGGACTGGAAATGGACTGATGCAGGGACTAGAAAGGAGCAGATGCTGGGTGGGGCTGGAACTAGAAGGGAGCTGATTTTGGGGGAGGATTAGAATGGGATGGAGCTGGGAAAGTGAAATGGAGAGGGGAAAAATATTTTGTCTGGAAGAGAAGACAAATCTACAATTGGCCAGGTATTGGGAGAGTAAGTGGGGATTGAGGATGGAGAGGTAAAATTTGAGTGGATGAAATAGGAATGAGGAAAGAGCAAAAGGAGAAAGATTAGTATGTTAAAGCAGATGTAGAGAGAGAGAATGGAAAAAAACTAGAAGAGAGAAGAAAGGACAAATGGACAGCAGACGATGGAGATAGCAGAAGACACGAAGAAACCAGAAGTGGCTGGAGCAATTGCAACTGAAAAAAAATGCACAAAAGGTAGAAAAATATCTCTTTATTTTGAATTTATTAACTGGAATATGTCAGCTCTGGGAAATGTGCATCATTAATGTCTGTGCTTTGGTACAAGAAATTTATAGTTTTATTTCTACAGTGCTGAGGTATTCTGTGTAATTCCTATTTGACATTGCTACTTGTTCTCTTTTCCCAGTAGGTCATGTATTGTTCTCTGAAATGTATTGATTTAATATTTGCAGTGTTGCCTTTTGATAGGTAGGGTCTGGTGCTTTGTGAGTCCTGGTAGTGCTGTTATGATACGGGGGGTTTGCTATGGGTTCCAAATGGGCAGTGTTAGTAGTAGTTCCTAATGTGCCTGGCGGTTGGCACTGGATTATAGTAATATAGAAATTTTCTAGTCTTTCTTTATCCATGCACTCATTATGCAACATTATGCAAATATTTATGCAAATGAGGCCCCTTACGCAAATGAGGCCCGTGTCTTATGCGGCCCCCGGGTTACTTTACAAGTCCTCATTCGGCCCTCAAAGCAATTTGAGTTTGAGACCCCTGCTTTAGAGTGTTCTGAGATATTCCTGTGTGGGATGTGGAGCTTGCAAGAGAGTTTTGGTGCTGTGTTCTTCGAGATCTGTTGTCAGGAGTTTTATGGATTAGCTCGTTTAGGCAACCGGCAGATTGGTTATTTTGAATTTTGAATGCTAGAATTATGTTTTTATATTTAATTCTGGAGATGATGGGGAGCCAGTGGAGGGCTTCGAGGATGGGGGTGATGTGATTATGTATGTTGGCTCTTGTGATTAGGCGAGCTGCTGCGTTCTGGGCTAGCTGTAAGGTGTGGATTGAGCTCTTTGGAAGGCAATGTAGGTATTTTACCTCATTTTTTACGGGGATTGATCTGGTTCAAATTGTTATGCTGTCTGGGGGTTTGAATGAGGAGTTCTTTGTGATGATGAGGGCTTCCGATTTATTGTAGTTGATCTCAAGGTTCCTTAGAAGTAGTCGGGGTTCTTTGTGTCTAGAGTGGTGTAGATCATTAGGTCATCTGCAAATAGGTGGTAGTGATTGTTGTGGGTTTGTAGTATTCTGCAAACTGGCTGTAGGTACAGGTTGAAGAGTAATCTGAGAGGGAAAATCCTTTGGGAAGGCCTTGTTTTCGGGAGAAGGATCTCAATACGTTGTGATTTATCTTGACTCGGGATTGTCTGTCTGTAAGGTAAGAGCGGAACCAAGCCAGGGGTGTGCCGCTTACTCCTATTTCGTTTAGCCTATCTAGTAGTGTGTGGTGATTTATTGAGTCAAAGGCAGCTGTTATGTCAATAAATATGAGGACAAAGCATTTCTTGATGTCTTTGATTCCTTTTATTACTGTATTTAGAAGGGAGGTCATTAGTGTCTCGACTCCGTGGTTCTCTCAGAACCCGTGTTGTTGTGGGGCAGTACTGTCTACATGGTCCTGGAGGTGGTGGTGTATGGTTTTCTCAGTCAGCGTGGATAATAAGGGGATGTTGGATATGGGTCGATAAGAAGCAGGAGAGGTTGAGTCAGAGGTGGTATTTTTCAGTAGTGGTCTGATGGATGAGGTTTTCAGGGAAGGAGTCCTAGTTTCCTGTGAAAGAGAGGAGTTGATTATCTTGCAAAGTGTTGGGGCTAGTTCTTGCGCCATTGCCTTTATCCATGGGGTTGGGCATGGATCCAGTGGTGAAGAGGAGATGTTCAGGGATTTGAGCAAGTTAATGCAGTGGCTTTTTGTGATTTGGTAAAAAGAGGTCCAGTTATTATGTCGGATTTGGATGGAAGAAGGTGTCGAGGGTTGGTTAAGGGGAGGTTGTGGTTGTGCTAGCTTGCCATGAAGGTACGAGGCGTAAGTCTCTGGTGTCAGGTCATTGGTGTCCTGGCTTTGTGGAGTCCTGGAGAGTGCCTTCACGATGGTGAATAGCTCTCGTGGGTGATTTTAAGGAGGCCATTATGAGGTTTGTGTGGTGGTGTCTCTTGTGAGTGGATATTGGCTCATTGTATTCCGGCTGGTTTTACGGGTATTCTTGTTGGTCATGTTGTGATTTTGTCTTCCGCCATCGTCTTTCTAGCTTCCTTTAAATAAGTTTTTGCTTTCTTGATTTCTGGTGAGTACCAAGGGGCCTTTTTTCCACGCTTGGAGGCTCTTGTTATCGGGGGTACAGAGGCGACTTGTGAGATGGTGAGGTTCCAATTGTCAATCAGTGCTGGGAGGTCCAATGGGCTAGCTTCGAGTTGGGGTAAAATTTGGTTGATGAGTGTGTCTTTGTTGAAATTTTTGAAACGCTTGTGAGCGTTTGTATGGCATATATTAGGATGCTTAGGTCTGTGGGGGATGTTGAAAGACATAGCATAGTGGTCTGACCATGGAACAGGTGTTACATGTTGATTAAACTGGGGGGTTTCAGTGAGAATTATAGAAGGTATGAAGACTAGGTCTAGAGTGTTACCGGCCCTGTGTGTCTAGGTTGAGACCATCTGAGAGAGATCCAAAGCAGATAAAGCATCTAGGAATGCTGTGGCGTGAGCTGCAGTTATGGAGGTGAGGTTGAAATCGCCTAGGATTATGAGTAGTTTGCTTTTGCTGGTGTATCTGGTGGCTAATTCGATTAAGGTAGAGAGGTCTTCCGGGTTGCCTGTGGGATCTATAGATTAGGCATATTATCAGGTCTTTGTTTTCCAAGGTTATGGCGTTGAGTGTGGGGGTGGAGATCTTGTTAGTGGTTTTGAGGTTCAGCTGTTTGTCGGTTATGATGAGTGCTCCTCCTCCTCTATGACCTTCTCTGGTTGACTGGTGGGCTTCCATATGGGGTGGAGTTAGTTGGTTTAGTAAGATGGAGTCTGCTTCGGTAAGCCAAGATTCGGTTATGCACATTACTTTTATTTCATAGTCGAGAATATAGTCTGACGTGGTGTGGGTCTTGTTGCAGATGGAGCGGGTGTTTATTAGTGAGCATTTTGTTGCTGGGGTCACTTGTTTGGGTGTTGAGTTTGCCCAGATGTTTGAGTTTGATTGTACCTGGATGAGTCTGCTCAGCTTCCTTTGTGTGTTGGAGAAGAGAGGCTGGTTGGTCAGTAGAAGTCTGGGTCTATAGAGTATTGGAATTGTTTTGTTCCAGTTGTGTGTCGCTTTGGATGGCTTGAGCAGCAGTGTGGCTATGAGGGAGAGGAGCAATGAGGTTTGGACCCACCTCATGGTGGTTGTATCGCAATGTTTTCTGTTTTGATGAGATCAGCTTATAATGAGTTGAGCTTTAGCTTGGAGCTTATAGGATGGGCTGATTCTCTACTGCTTCTCTGGGTAGCGT
This sequence comes from Ichthyophis bannanicus, assembly GCA_033557465.1. NCBI lineage: Eukaryota > Metazoa > Chordata > Amphibia > Gymnophiona > Ichthyophiidae > Ichthyophis > Ichthyophis bannanicus. Next base: position 77,275,355 of record CM066051.1, on the reverse strand, counting down.
TCTTGTGCTTCCGTGAATTCACGTGCAAAGTGCGTCAGTCCTTGGCATTTGTTTAAGTGGCTGCAGCTGAAGCGGAGAGGAGGAGTCCAGTAGTGTGCTTAGATGCTGAGCTCCGGTCAGAGGAGCGAAGGAGGGGGAAAGCTGCAGGGTTCTTTGCGCCTGTTGGTACTTATACACATGGGTGCAGCTGAAGTGGAGAAGAGGTCTTGCGGCATGTGTCCTTTCCCGCTACCGGGCCCGCACCTAAGGGCCACACCAAAGGGCCCTCTGGCGAGGCCCTCCTGGCGCAGATGCGCCCGACGGAGTAGCTGATGATGTGTCCCTCCCACTGCCCCGATTGGGCAGGAGCCTCTGAGCGGGAGATTGTTGCTTTTGCTCCTGCTCAGGTGCTTCTTCCCTGATTGGGGGAGCTGGTGAAGATGGCTGCTTGCCAAGAGCTTCCCTCCCTAGACAGGAGAAGATGGTGCCGTGGCAGGCGTGACGGCAGGCATGCATGTGCAGTGTGCCTCCTAAAAGCTTCCTTTGGAAGCAGAGTAAGCGTTCCCGTGCGGGACTCAGTCGGTGATGACATCCATATGTGAGGCTTTATTCCTGCTGTTCACAGAGAAACACCCGCTACAGGTGAGTAACTACACTTTCCTACTTCTCCTACTCTCGTCCTCTGCTCTCCCTGAGTCACTGCCTTAACCAACCTTCTCTTTGCTTCTGGGAAGAGGCATCTCTTGCTTCTGTTTGCTCTCTACTCCTTGCTTTTAACCCTTCTGCTCTCTGTGTCTCCTAGGATGGGCGTCTCCTGCAGGAATTTAACAAGATTGAGCCACCACTGATCTTTGAGTGTAACCAGGCGTGTACGTGTTGGCGTATCTGCAAGAACCGGGTGGTGCAGAGTGGAATCAAGTGAGTACCCCTGGGACATAGGGGCAGGCAGATATGAAACCAGTAAGCATCTCATACAGATGAGGACAGCAGGGTCTTGTAAGACCTTCTTATTTCTGTAAGAGTGCCTCCCACAGAAGAACATGTGAACCTACAGAAAGAATTTCTCTCTCATGTCTCTCTCCACCCTGCAGGGTCCGGCTGCAGCTGTACCGAACAGCGAAGATGGGTTGGGGGGTGCGGGCTCTGCAGTCTATTCCCCAGGGAACTTTCATCTGCGAGTGAGTCCTGTCACTGTCTGGCCATTCAAAAGCTCCTCCTTCTGTCTCTTTCACTGTCTTGTTCTCCCCTTTACGACGTGGGAGAACGCAACTAGCACCCTCACTACAGGACCTCTGGGGATTCTTTACCCCTCCTCCACCCCCTTCCTCACATAAGATTCACCAGCGATTCATCTCTAACTATAGCTAATGATGTACACCCTCACCTTGCCCTGGCAGGTATGTCGGGGAGCTGATCTCGGACGCTGAAGCTGATGTGAGGGAGGATGACTCCTATCTCTTTGATCTGGATAACAAGGTGAAGTGGGGAAGGGATGTCAGAGAGGAGGGCAAGGGTGGGGAAACCCAGAGGAGAGGAATACAGGAAGAAGGATGGGAAAAGGGACACGGAATGCAGATCTATGGATCCATGCTTCCAACTGCAAGACCCTTTCCCTCAAGTATCCTAAGAAGGGAATAATTACTGTGCGCTCTTTTTCTAGTTTAGTTATCGGAAGCGTCTCTGATAGCAAAAATGTCTGAAAAGACGGGGTGGAGCGTGTTCTTTGTGTTCCATATTGTATAGATAGAAAAATCACAAATTTTATAGATTTCTAGTATCTTTAGTATGCTGAATTTTTGTGTGTGGTAGCATGTTATTTTAGCTACGCATGTGTCCTCTGCCATTGCTGCATTGACTTCGTATTGATTAGATGTAGGTATAAGTATCTCAGAGATCTCCAGGAACAAGCAGGAATGAGTCTTCACACATGGGAGACGTCGCCGACGGAGCCCGCACGGGAATGCTTCCCAGCATCCAATCAGAAAGCCTTTGGGAGCATCCCCCGCGCCTGCACGGTGGCTTCCCGCCCTTCCTACTGCCTCTCCCCAGTTTTTCGTTTTCCGCGGAGCAGGCAGGACGTCCCTCCTGCCACCGCAGAAATGTTTTCCTTTGTTCTTGTTTCTGTAGTCGCGGCTTTTTCCCGCCGAAGGTGGCACCTCCGTGCCCCTTTCTTTCTTTCTTTTCAATTAATTTTCATTTAAATTTCATTTATTTTTGGTCGCCTCTGGGCGCCGAGGCCTACCGGGCTTACAGCATGGAGCCTTCTTCTCCCCAGCAGTGCCCTCACTGTGGGGACCTAATTTTCCAATTGGACTCCAATGCCTGGTGCCTCTCCTGTTTGGGGCCTGACCCTTCTTTCCCGGATCCCCCGGGCTACAGTGTCGGGAGAAGACCCTCCCTTTTTCGGATATCCCTCGACGACGTCTTCGCGCCCAACGCGCGCGGTCGTCGGGTTGTGCTTCTCTCCAGGATCAGGTATCCACACAACAGTCTGTTAAGACTAGCCAAGTCTTGAGGGGCGAGTCTCATGCGCGGCATGGCGACAGCTCCAGCCGACCCCTCAAGTCCCCCTTGGCTAATATACCCCGGCGGGAGTCCTCGGGCTCCAAAGCATTTACGGGGTTTCGGGATGTTCCTGAGGTTCGCTCCTCACAGAACATTCCCGAGCCATGCCCGAGGGAGGTACCCGCTTCGAGCAGTGCCGATTCCCCGGCGTCGGCGTCGAGTGTTCCACTCTTCGCCAGGGATCATCAGCTGGTGTCATCGGCGCCTCCGGGGTCGATCGACTTGACCGGGTCTGACCTCCCTACATCCCAGCCATGCTCGGGTGTGGTACCCGCTCCGGGCGGTACTGAGACCCCGGCGTCGGTGTCGAGCGTTCCGCTCCTCACCGAGGATCGTCGGCTGCTGTCCTCGGCGCCTCCGGGGCCGATCGACTCGGTCCAGCCGGGCGTTCCTCCATCACTGCCATGCGCGGGGGTGGTACCCGCTATGAGCGGTACCGACCCCTCGATGTCGGCGCCGGTGTCGAGCGTCCCGCTCCTCACCGGGGATTGGCGGCTGCGGTCCTCGGCGCCTCCGGGGCCGACCGACTCGCGCCGGTATGGCGTCCCTACGGGGGTAGTATCCGCTTCGGGCGGTGCCGACCCGTGGGCGTCGAGTGACCCGCTCCCCACCGGGGATCGCCAGCCGCTGCCCTCAGCACCTCTGGGGCCGATTGGCTCGACACAGCCTGGCCCTGCGTTCCGGCTATGCGCGGATGCGGTACCCGCTTCGAGCGCGCCGGCGTCGATGGTTCCACCCCTTGCCGGGGATGATCTCCTGGCCTCACTCCCCTCGGAGCCGCTCGCTTCGACCCGAGCTGAGTCGCCGGTACCCCAGCCCTGCGCAAGGGTGGTACCGGTTTTGAGCGGCGCCACTCCGCCGGCGACGGCAGGGGCGTCGAGCTCAAGGAACCGCCATCAACCTTCCCCGGGGACCTCGGGGGTGTGTCGACCAGCACACGGGCGACCCCCCCGGCATCGACGCGGCCGTCGAGGGCCCCGCCCTTTCCTAGAAAAGGGGCCTCGGGGTCTTCGATTGCCTCAATCCCACCGCAGGCTTCCCCCCCCCCGCAGGGACTCGTCGTCGGGTGACCTGGCTCCCCTCGGGGATGGGCCGAATGCCCCGGCAGTTTTTCCCTCCGGGTAGGACGGGTTCGAGAGGGGGCCCGGCATCGGGCAGCGCCCGCTGATCGACATCGGCGCCGGCGTCAGATGACCCCCTCTCCACCGAGCACCGTCCTCGGGGGCCCTTGATGCTCGCGGCACCAGTCGGCGCGGTTCCGATCCGCGCTCCGGGATCTCCACCACCGGCGCGGTCGCTCCCGCCGGGGTCCTCGAGGAAGGAGTCGATCTCCTCGCTCGGTTCGATGCCCAGCCTGGAGTCGTTGTCCAGCCTTGAAAGCCTGGCCACGGCACGTCTCGGGATCGGCCCCTGTCCCCTCCCGCAGCGCAGAGCAGAGACCGCTGGCCCCTGCCCTCCGGCGGCCGCGGATTCGCTCCAGTCACGGGGGGAAGCGCCGCCCCCGGGTTCGGGGCCGAGGCCGATTCCTGCGGCGCCGTCGGTGCCATCGACCTCTTCGATGCCTAGCTTGGAATCAATTCCAGGAGCTGACGACGCCATGTTGACTGCCCCGATCCGAGTCGGTTGGTCCCCTCCTCTGCCCAGCGGGCATCGGCCCGAGCGGCCTCTTAGTGCCCTGGCGGCCTCTCCCGCCATAACTGCTCCGGCAGAGCCGCCTTTTCAAGATTTTCTCCTTGACATGGCGGACTTGCTGGCCATACCTATCCCAGACCCGAGCCCAGGCCCTGCGGAACAGGCAGCCGTGATGCTTCCTCTGCATCCCTCCCTGCAGGATCTCCTGCTGGGGGCTTGGCGGTCACCTTTGAGGGTTCCGGCGCCGTCGACTGCGATGCAGGCTCTGTACCGGGTGCCTCCGTCCCCGGGGTTTCGGCAGCACCAGCTTCCACATCGGTCCATTGTGGTGGAATCGGCGCTGAGGAAGGCCGGAAGCAAGGAGAAGCATGCTTCTCGCCCTCCAGGCTGTGCCTCGAAGACGCTAGATACTCTAGGACGTCAAGCCTTCGAAACGTCTATGCTGGCGGCCAGAATTATTTCATATATATTTTATATGAGTCTGTCGCTTCGGGAGGTCACTGAGAGGTTATCTCGGTTATCCACCTTCGTATCTGCAACCAAGGCCTTTGAATATTCCCTGCTTCTTTATCACTGCAGGAATATCTCCGGGTTCCTTTCTCGTGCTTCGCTGGACTCCTTCCGGTCGGTCAGCAGAGCCTCTGCTGTTGCCATTAGAGCACGCCGTACAGCATGGTTGCAGGCGTCCGAGTTGTGTAGAAGGGCACAGCACAACCTGGGTAATTCTCCCTGCGACGGAGATCACCTCTTCAATAGCGAAGCCTTACGTCAGGTCGCACAGTGCTTCGCTAACCTTCCCAGAGTTAGCAGCCAGCCTAGGGCCCGGCCCCCCCCGGCGGTGGTAAACGCCTCTCCAGACCCCCCTTCCCTAGGAAGAGGAAATGTCAGCCCTCCGCCCACCCTCCAGGCGCGCCCAAGCAAGGGACCTCTCACCCTGGGTTGATGTCCCCGGGCCCGCGCCAGGACTCTCATACTAAGCATTTTTAGGCTCAGGTGGGCGGCTGCCTGCACTTAACCTCCTTACCAGAAGTTAGAATAGAGCTCTACTCTGGGGCTCGTTCAGTTGGAAAATGGTTCGGGGACTTATCTAGGGGTTCAGGTCTTCTCCTCCGTGGGAAAGGGAGACCACCTTACGCCGTGATAGCTATGGCCCACGGTCACCCTACTTACTCTTCGGTACGTCCCCGAACCCCTCTCAGCCAGTATTCTCTTGCTGATTGCTTCTGTACCGGAATTCTGCTTCCAGCCGCTATAGTCCCCCAATACTCACCAGGGACTATACCCTCATGTCCCCCGATTGTGCGGGGGTCAAGTTCTGCGTGCAGGTCCTGGGGACACATATAGGGCCTCCAAACCCTGCGGCGTTCTACCGGACTGATGCTATCCTCCGTCCCCCACGCTACCGCGCTCTTAGCTCGCCGATCTGCCCTTGCCCTCTGGAAAAGATCCCTCCCCTGACGGATCTTGCGGCCACCTCTCCAGGTGGACGTTCTGGGGATCGATGGCAGATCCGCCTTACCAGGGTGCTGCTCATGGAGGTAGGCCCCCCGGCGTGCCTGCGTTAGTACCGGAGGGGGCGTCCCCATGTCCACCGGCTTAGATATACTAGATATCACCTGCTTGGCAGGCGCCTTTTGGGGGATCCCCACAGTACCTGTGTTCTACCGCCTTTTTCCCCCTGTGGCTGGTACTCACTCCCCCCCCCCCCGGGGGTCCGGCCAGTCCGCCTGCCTATTCCCCGATCGGCCCGCGGACTGGTGGTACCCTACTGCTGTGAAGTCAACAGCTCCTTTTTTCAGTTAGGTCCTCCTCCCGGAGGTCCGGACCCTTGTCTCCCTATCTCTCGCTAGGGCAGACTGTGTACCCCTTCTGCTCCGGGGTACACCTCTACTCTTCTCCGGGATAGGCTCTCTAGTTCGGCCTGTCTTCCACTGTTAGTCCTCTGAGTTATGGACTCTACTCCTAAGGGAGTACGCGGCTTGCTGTAAGCCCCTCTGGAAGACCTGCCGTCCTTCTCCTGACCCAGCTGACGCCTGGATCTCATGGCCTTCCGGATTTGGAACTTCCTCCTCGCTGCGGTGAAGTTTCCTTGATGACCTTGCTACTGCATCTACAGGGCCTTCATCACAGGACTACTTCCGACAACCCGGTGGGTAAGCAGTACAGGGTTCTAAACCATTAATTCATTAAAACTTAATGGCCGGTAAGCTCTATATGGTACTAGGTCATTTACTCATTAAATGCTTAATGATTCTCTTCATGCACCCCTCTGATAACTCCTGTAGCCTGGGTTTTTTTTTTGCTGTATCCTAATGGTACCTGTTCTGCACTCTAAAGACTTGCCTCCATAGTCTTTGGATTCGCTGTTCTTCTATTCAACTCCTGCCCTCCATCCCTCAGGGGATGCCGGAGATTCAGGTTGGGCAAATGCCATCCCGTCCTGAGCTGCGCTTATGGGATCTCCCCGGGCATCCTTAGCTAGGGAGTCCCCACGTGTGAAGACTCATTCCTGCTTGTTCCTGGAGATAGCACAGTTACTTACCTGTAACAGGTGATCTCCGGAACAGCAGGAATTAGTCTTCACAACCCGCCCACCTCCCCTAGGAGTTGTATCTCTCTTTTTCTCTATTCCTTCCTCTCCTCTCCTTCCGGCTCAGCAATGAAACTCAACTGGGGAGAGGCAGTAGGAAGGACAGGAAGCCACCGCGTAGGCGCGGGGGATGCTCCCAAAGGCTTTCTGATTGGATGCTGGGGAGCATTCCCGTGCGGGCTCCGTCGGCGACATCTCCCACGTGTGAAGACTAATTCCTGCTGTTCCGGAGATCACCTGTTACAGGTAAGTAACTGTGCTTTCTGTGGTCTGTGGCACCATCTAATGGCTAGAAACTCACACTGCACCCCGATCGTGCTTCCTGGTAGGGATCTTCATATGCACTCTGTCTGTGGGTGTCTCCGCTTGTGTCCCTCGACCGGAGAGAAGCAAGATCAAAGGGCATCTGGGAGAACTCTGTTGGCCTGACATCCCCTCCTCTCCCCCTCTTATTTACTATGTGATTTTTCTCTTTCACACCCCTGCTCTCTTCGTGCCCCTTGTTTGCAGGATGGAGAGGTGTACTGTATCGACGCCCGGTACTATGGAAACGTCAGTCGCTTCATCAATCACCTCTGTGACCCCAACATAATCCCCGTTCGTGTCTTCATGCTGCATCAGGACCTGCGCTTCCCCCGCATCGCTTTCTTCTCCAGCCGTGACATCCGGGCCGGGGAGGAGCTGGGGTGAGCGGTCCCAGAGAAGGCTGAGGGTGTGAGACTGTTGCCTTCTGCTTGAGTTGTGTCATCCAGACTGGGGGAGTGTGTGCAGGACACCGTTGTCTCTCCTACATCTGTCTCCTGCCAATCTTCTCCACCTCTAATGTTGGAGTTTGTCGGGAGGGTCACAGTCTGCAAGAGAGAGGATGTATGCTGTTGATAGTATGCTTGGGATCTTGGTCTATCGCTGACATTTCATAATTCGCTCCTCTTCCCCGCAGCTTTGACTATGGCGACCGCTTCTGGGATATCAAGAGCAAATATTTCACTTGCCAATGCGGCTCAGAGAAATGTAAGCACTCGGCAGAGGCCATTGCTCAGGAGCAGAGCCGACTCTTCCGCCTGGAGACTCATCAAGACCCAGCCTTGCCCTCTCCAGCCTCTGAATCTTTGCCCCTGCTGATACCGCCCCTAGCCTCCCCTGTACCCTGAGTGGGACAGGCTCACTGCCCAATGTGTGTCTGTTTTATATAACAATGCAGGTGCATAAATAAACAGAGTACAGAATCTGAGCCTGTGTTTCATCTGCAGTGAGCTTGTGCCGCAGGATGATGGTGGGAATAGGTTGGTCATCGATTAATGCTATAAGCTATTTGGTCAAAGATGTCAGCCTGGCATCCAACACAGCTGGAGCCTTGCAATCTAGAGCCACTCTGCAGGAACATTTTATAGGCAAATATAGTGTTACAGAAAAGAACACATCCTGAGCTTTGTGAAGCAATGTCACCAAAATACACACAAAAAATTTGAGGGACACTTTTAGCACTGCCCGAGCTCTTTCCATGTTCTGCTTCAATTTTGAATTGAATAAAGTGCCACTGTGGGGGGAGGGGAGGGTTGGGTTGGACTCTACTTATTCTGGCAAAAACAGCAGTTCTACATCATCTTAGCTATTCGTGGTTCGGTTAGCATATGCTAAAAATGTCTGTCAGGCCAGAACAAAATGTTCCAGTGTTAACTTTCATACCGGCTCCTGTCCCTGACATTTTGTCCTGCCCTGCCAACCCTTTCAGAATAAAATACCCCAAAGTCTTTGTCACACTGTCCTAGCAGGTCTGCTGCGAGGAAAGAAGAAAATGCTTGAGATTGGGCAGAAAAGCAAGAGAGCTGCTCTCACTAGACAGTTAGAGGTGGACAGCACAGACTATTTCCTTATCATCCACCAGACCAATCCAGAACACATAGATTGTGCCCTCCAGCCAGCAGGAGGCGACATAGAGCTGTGAGCTCAGGCCTACACGACAACCACATGTTCTCCAGTATTCTCTGTCTCCAGCAGATGGTGTCTGAATTGACTCCTGGCCCAGTTGAAGAACTGAGTATCTTCCCTCCACCCCTATGGAATGAGCCTCTGTCAATGTGATAAAGTTTTAATAAAAAAAAAAAGAAGTGGAATGGAAAGGCTCACCGAGAGGTTTGGGGAAGGAGGGTGTGTCTATTTTTATTTATGGATGCCTTGTTTCTTACTGTAGGACAACTGCAGATAAGCAGCTGAGGGAGTTCCTACATTCTGGTCAGTCATAGTCTCTAGGCAAGTCTGATGCTGTGTCCTGTTCATGGGATGAGTGCCGCGAAGGCTGTTGGAGCCCGTGACATCCATGAGTGTAGCAGCATAGTTATTTGCTGGGGATTGAGATGCCTTGTGTGACATACCTGCTGGCTATGCAGGAGATGTTGGTGCGGTGTGGGTCCGCGCAGGCTCTGCTGTGAGTGCAGCAGCGGGTGCAACCCCCTGGCCATGGCATTGGGGAGCAAGCTGGAAATGTTTAAAAAAAAAAAAAAACAGTTTTGGCTGAGTTTGTGCCTGGAATCTGTTCTCAGGCCAGTAGGTCTGAGGAGAAAAGCTTGGATCAAACGGGCCTTGGCTATTCAGGCTGTTGTCCATTCCAGTCTCTGACATTGAGATTCCTTCTCTTGTGTTCTGTAGACTCAGATCCGGGGTGGCTGCTGAGTTGTGCAGACGGTTCTGTCTTGTTCTGAATGCTTCCTTCGGTATTTATGTTCCTAATACATCATGTGCTTGGAGCTGAGACTGAAAAGGTATCTCTAGGTCCACAGATGGATCAGTGGGAACTGCATTGCTTAAGAGGCTGAGATTGACCGGAGCGGAGCACTGGAAGTCGGTTCCTAATTAGTAGCAGAGTTTTTAGGTGGATGTCCACAATGGGCAGAAAGCTCTTCAGAAGCAAGGCGGTGGCTTCGCAGAGGTGGTGTGTTTTCCGTATAGAGGTGTTAGCTTCCATATTTCCTCCAGTTCTGGAGATTGTGAATATCACTGATCTGCCTCCCCACAAGCCTACAGTCTCTGGGGACCCCATCCTCTGAGATGCTAGCCTGCTAAGGCCAGTTTCTGCAAGGTGATTATATGGTGGAATGGAATATCCCGGAGTCATGTCTCTGTGTGGGAAGACCGTGGATATAAGCGTTATCCCTTTGTTCTAGTAGAAGGGGAGAGGCTGAATGTCCTTAAGGGTGATGACTGGGTTACAGCTGCGACCAGGATGACTATTCTGGTTGATGGAGGAGTGGGTCTGAAAGTTCAGCATGACTGTAGTGCGGAAATGGGTTGAGAGGGGATTCTGAGGATACGGGGTGTACCCAGCGAGACTCTGAGGATGCCACACGTCTGCGGGCTGGATTGACTAACTTTACACACAGCTTATATGCGCTGCTTTGAACTTCTCCCGGGGCTATGACAGGCTTGGTAGGTGGATACAGCCTATAAGACCGACTTCCCTTTAGGGATATGCTTCTCTTTGGAGCCAGAAGTCGTCTGAGGATTCTTAAGGCTAACAGTCTGCTTTTTAATAAAAGGCAGACAGGATCCATCTTTGCCACAATTTTTACTGTTCCGACATAAATCATAATAATAATAAAGAGTTTTCCTGTGACCTACCTGGAATTCCAGGCAGCCGAGGAGGAACAAAGGAAGCAGACGGAGGGGATTCCCCGGGCCTGGAGGCTGTGAACAGGGACAACCCTGTAACAAGGATAAGCCAATATTCAAAGGAGTCTATCCAGTTCAGTCCATGAGTGTAGTGGTGCAGTTATTTGCCGGGGTGGTTCCAGGATGGAGATGCTGTATGTGACTGACTGACTGACTTGCTTGCTATGCGGGAGCTGTTGGTGCGGTGTGGGACCGCGCAGGCTCTGCTGTGAGTGCAGAAGTGGGTGCAGCCCCCTGGCCATGGTATTGGGGAGCAAGCTGGAAATGTGTTTTGGGGGGGGGGAAGCTCAAAGCCATGGAAAATCCTTTCTTTTTAAGTGGGTTGAACTTAATTGCCAAGGTTTCGCTAGCTAGATAACTTTAGTTCTCCAGGACCAAGCAGGAAGTCAGTCCTCACTTATGGGTGACGTCGGCGCCGACGGAGCCCTCGCGGAGCAATTTTCCCCAGCTTTCAAAGAAAGCCTTTGGGAATTGCAGCGCGCATGCGCGGTCCTCTTCCCGCCCAAGGGTGCCATCTTAGCCAGTCTTCTTTTTTCCGCGGAGCCCTACAGACGTCCCCGTCTTGTCCCCGCGAAAAAGTTGATATTTCTTCATAATTTTATTCTTTTTCCTTCGGTTCGACGCCGGTCTTTTTCCCGCCTGGACTCGCGACGCCGGTCACGAGTCCTCTTCTTCTTTTCGGTTTTTCTGACTTAGTCAGTTTTCGTTTTCGGTTTTTCCCTGGCAGCCCGGTCCTTTGACCTCGCCGGGGCCCTTTTTCCCCCGATGGCTGCCAGTGGTTTCAAGCGGTGTGGTCAGTGTGACCGAAATATGTCACTAACTGACACACACGACTTTTGCCTCCGCTGCCTGGGCCCGGATCATGAAGAAATGATCTGTGGGCCCTGCGGCAAAATGTCCTCCAAAGCGTTGAGAAGTCGGCGGCATCAGCGGGATAGGATCTTCGCTGACCCCAGCCGTACCCGGACCTCGTCGGAGGCCTCCGCGTCCAAAGGTTCCAGCTCGGACCGTCGCCGGAGTTCCTCCGACAGGGGTTCTCCCTCCGGGGACCATCGACGTCAGGTGAAACCCGCGAGGGCGGCGTCGGTGGACGCTCCTGGCTCCGCGAGGGCCAGGTCGCATAGCCCCGATAGCCGCCCCGGGTCCTTGGAGAAGGAGCACCTCCCGAAGCGACCTCGCCTGGAGTCGGAGCTGCCTGCTCGGGTAAGTCCTGTGGTCCTCCTGGACTCGCCTCCGCGACAGCCGACGTCGGGCCCGACGCCGTCGGGGCCCGAGTCGGGGGCTGCTGGGTCACCTGAGCTCGGACTCAGGTTGACGGCCTTGGAGAGCAGACTGTCTGCCTTGATGGACCAGCAGCGGGCACTGCTCGCTGGCTTCGCTGGCGTCGCTGCCCCGACCGCCGGGACGTCGACGTTCAAGTCGACCCCGGAGACCGAGCCGATCCTCGAGTCGATGCGAACTCGAGTCGATCCTCGGTCGAGGTCACCCTCGGCCTCCCGTTCGGGACCGAGGTCGCCGACGCCGACTCCCTCGGCGTCGGGGCGGCAGGCGCCGCGCCCTGCCCGGGCCGACCCCACCGAGTCCTCGTCGGAGTCGGTCTGGGAGTCTGAAGAGGAAGAGTCGCCTGATTCTTTCCGGACTCGGTGTGTCCCCTCGGACTCACCGGAGTCCGAACCTCGGAAGCAGTCCCCCCCGGAGGATGCCCGGTTCTCGGACTTCGTCAGGGATATGGGCAAGGCTTTGGCCTTCCCTGCGGACCCCGAGGAGGAGCCTCGAGCCGAAGAGCTCGACGCCCTCCAGTATGACTCTCCCGCAAGGGAACACTTTACTGTACCGGTTCCTCCTATGCTGGAACGACTACTCTTCCGCATGTGGGAGAGTCCGGCCACCTCGCCGGTCCTGAGCAAGCGGGTCGATTCTATCTATCGAGTCCGCAAGAGCCCTGGCTTCCAAAAAGCACAGCTACCACACCATTCCATGGTAGTGGAATCGGCCATGCATTGTCTTAAGAGCCAGAAGATGCACTCCTCGGTGCCTCCTGGCAGGGAGGCCCGTAACCTGGATGGCCTTGGTAAGAAGTGTTTCCAGGGCTCTATGCTTGCGTGTCGTGTCCAGACCTACCAGCTATACATGGGCATGTATCTCCGAGACATGGCTAAAGAGCTAGCCGGATTCTCCGCTGGTTTGTCCGAGGAACCCTTGCGGAGGTTCCTGGCCTTGTCCACTGGCATTCGGGAATGCTCAAAATTCATGTCCCGAGCAGCCTATGATGGCTTTGAAGCATCGGCTCGAGTGGCCGCGGCCGGCATCGGTGCCCGCCGACAGGCTTGGCTTCAGTCGTCTGACCTTGAGCCCTGGGTGCAGGACAAGTTGGTCAATGTCCCTTGCCGAGGCGAAAACCTCTTTGGCAAGCCCATGGCTGAAAAGGCTGCACAGATTGAGACGGAGACTCTCACCAGGACCAGGCTTTCTAGGAAGACCTCCGCCCCTTCCCAGAAAAAGAAGGGCTCGGGAAAAAAGTCCTTTTTACCCGAGGAAGGCGGCTGCCTACAAACAATACCCCCATTATCAGGCCCCTGCAGCTCCCCAACAGGGCCAGCAGGCCAAGGGACGGGGTAACGGGTCCCGTAGGCAGCAAGCCCCCAAGCCTGCACCACCAGCCCCTGCTCAGCAGGGTGGGGGTTTTTGACTCCTTAAGCATAGCCTCTCCCCCCCCACTGGTTCCTCCCAGCACCGGAGGCCGGCTGGTTCACTTCGCCCACAGGTGGTCCAGCATCACCTCAGATGCCTGGGTGCTTCAAGTCGTGCGAGAAGGCTATCTTCTCCACTTCCACCAGGTCCCTCCCTCCTATTTTCCGGGAGAACCTCCACGACCCCCTCTGCACAGGGAATTACTCCTTCAGGAGTTAGCAGGTCTTCTACAGGAACAGGCGGTGGAACCGGTGCCCCACCACCTAAAAGGTCAAGGCTTTTATTCCAGGTATTTTCTAATACCAAAGAGAACAGGAGGCCTCAGACCCATCCTAGACTTGCGCAACCTCAACAAGTTCCTTGTGCGAGAGAAGTTCAAAATGCTTACCCTTGGAATCCTTCTGCCCTACCTCCAGCAGGGAGATTGGCTATGCTCCTTGGATCTAAAGGATGCCTACACGCACATCCTCATCCACCCAAGCCACCGCCAATACCTAAGGTTTGTGGTGGCAGGAAATCATTACCAGTACAGAGTACTGCCCTTTGGCCTGTCCTCCGCACCGCGAGTCTTCACAAAATGTCTCGCGGTGGTGGCGGCCCATCTCCGGCTTCACGGCCTATATGTTTTTCCGTACCTCGACGACTGGCTCATCAGAGCAGCGTCCGCTCCGGAGGTCACCAACGCCGCACGCCGCACGGTGACTCTTCTGCAGTACTTGGGCTTTGTTATAAACTTCGCAAAGTCCACTTTGCTCCCCTCACAGGATCTCGAGTTCATCGGCGCAAGGCTGCACACTCCTCAGGCACGAGCGTACCTACCGCTCGACAGGGCTCAACGGCTCATGGACCTAGCCGACCGTTTTCGCAGCCAGCCCCTGGTCTCCGCCAGGCGCTTCCTGAGACTACTCGGCCATATGGCTTCCACCGTCCATGTGACCCCCAATGCCCGCCTGAATATGCGGCCTGCTCAATGGTGTCTCCGCCAGCAGTGGCGACAAGCCACAGGCGGCCTAGCAGACCTAGTGCGCGTCTCCGAGCCGCTGATCTCGTCTCTCCGGTGGTGGCTTCAGCAGCCGAACCTGATATTCGGAATGCCTTTCCAGTCACCTCAGCCGGCCCGGGTGCTGACAACAGATGCATCCCTCCTGGGCTGGGGAGCGCATTGCCAAGGGGCACGTACTCAGGGCCTCTGGACCACGTGGGAGTCTGCTCAGCAGATCAACTTCCTGGAGCTCAGGGCGATCCGCCTGGCTCTCAAGGCCTTCTCCCACCTGACTTCTCACCAGTCCGTCCTTGTCCAGACGGACAATCAAGTTGCCATGTTCTACGTGAACAAGCAGGGGGGCACGGGCTCCTTCCTCCTCTGCCGGGAGGCACAGAAGCTCTGCTCTTTTGCCGTCTGTCACGGCATTCTCCTCAAGGCAGTTTATCTCCCAGGCCAAGAGAATTACCTGGCGGACAAGCTCAGCAGGATCCTCCAGCCGCACGAGTGGCGTCTGGATCCCTTGGTAGTTCAGAAGCTCTTTCTAAAGTGGGGCCTCCCCACGGTGGATCTCTTTGCCAGTCCTCACAACCGGCAACTTCCTCGCTTCTGCTCTCGTCAGCCACACCCCCTTCGGGTTGCGGCGGACGCTTTTCTACTATCATGGTCGGGGAGCCTTCTGTACGCTTTCCCTCCCATCCCGCTAGTCTCTCGGACTCTTTTCAAGGTTCTCCGAGACAAAGCCTTCATGATCCTGGTGGCCCCTCGCTGGCCCAGACAGCCGTGGTTTCCGCTCCTGCTGCAATTAGCGGTGGAGGATCCATTGCCTCTGGGGTTACAACCGGATCTCCTCACTCAGGATCAGGGGTCTCTGCTACACCCCAACCTCAGGTCTCTCAACCTCATGGCCTGGCTGCTGAGAGGGTAGTCCTCGCTCCCCTTCTCCTGCCGGCAGAGGTGGAGGAGGTCGTCCTAGCTTCGCGACGACCTTCTACCCGCAAATGCTACGCCCTTAAATGGCGTCGTTTTTCCGTTTGGTGTTCCCGACAGTCTCAGGATCCCTTCTCCTGCCCGGTGTCGGTGATCTTGCAGTACTTGCTCTACCTCTCTAATCTGGGACTTAAGTCCAACTCCGTCAAAGTTCACCTCAGTGCTCTTTCAGCACATCATGTGCCGGTGGACGGCAGACCTCTTTCCAGCGACCCTCTCGTAGCGAGGTTTCTCCGAGGTCTCCTCCTACTTAAACCACCTCTGCGCCCGCCAGCGCCTGACTGGGACCTGAATGTGGTTTTACAGCGGATCACCTGTCCGCCTTTTGAACCTATGGCTACCTGTTCTCTCCGTTTTCTTTCTTGGAAAACATTGTTCTTGATAGCCCTCACTTCCGCTAGACGCGTCAGTGAATTGCAGGCCCTCGTGTCTGATCCCCCTTACACTCGGTTCTACAAAAATAGGGTAGTCCTACGGACTCACCCAAAATTTCTTCCAAAAGTGGTCTCCCCTTTTCATATCAATCAGGAGGTGGTACTTCCAACCTTCTTTCCCAGACCACACTCCAGCCGAGCTGAAACGGTCCTCCATACCCTGGACTGTAGAAGGGCATTGAACTTCTACCTTGACCGTACGCGGGAGCACCGTAAAGCTGCTCAGCTTTTTGTATCTTTTGACCCCAATAAATTGGGGCTCCCGGTCTCCAAGCGTACACTGTCCATCTGGGTTGCGGACTGTATCACTTGGGCTTATGGGGCGGCCGGACTCTCCTTGGAAGGTCGAGTCATGGCTCATTGCGTTCGGGCAAAGGCCACGTCAGTGGCTTACCTCCGCTCTGTTCCGCTGGCAGACATCTGCCGGGCCGCTACTTGGTCTTCGAGCCAGACTTTTGCGGTCCATTACTGTCTCGAGAGGGAGTCCCGCAGGGACAGTGCTTTCGGACAGGCATTCCTCCGTAATCTCTTTGAGGTCTGAGCAACTCCTACCCTCCATCCCGGATGTGGGCTACCGGTGGGTAATAATTCAGCGAAGATTCTTTCCTTCTGTGCTGCTGAGCTAGAGGGAGCTCATTTTTGTGCTTAGGGTCTCCGGTAGCCTTAAGCTTGGGAGTCCCATAAGTGAGGACTGACTTCCTGCTTGGTCCTGGAGAAAGCGTAGTTACTCACCTGTAACAGGTGTTCTCCAGGAGCAGCAGGAATCAGTCCTCACAACCCTCCCTCCTCCCCTTGGAGTTGCAATCGTCTGCTTTACTTTTTTGCAAATTTTTATGCTGTCTTTTTTAGCTATGTCATCTGACTGGCTAAGATGGCACCCTTGGGCGGGAAGAGGACCGCGCATGTGCGCTGCAATTCCCAAAGGCTTTCTTTGAAAGCTGGGGAAAATTGCTCCGCGAGGGCTCCGTCGGCGCCGACGTCACCCATAAGTGAGGACTGATTCCTGCTGCTCCTGGAGAACACCTGTTACAGGTGAGTAACTACGCTTTGGCTAAATTGGGAATGGGTTTATGGGAGAGAGGCGTTAGGCAGCTAGTACTGATTTTCAGTGGTAGTAAAACTGCTTTAATTCCCCAAATAATTAGCCATCTCTCCCCCCCCCCCTCCTCCCCATGATATCAGAATAGTGGAGCCAGTTCTGTTCAATATCTTTGTGAACAATATCGTGGAAGGCATGGAAAAGTTTGTCTTTCGCAGCTGCAACAAAGATTTGCAATAGCGTGGATGTCCCAGAAGTAGTAGACAACATGACAAGTGGGACTAATGTTTAGCAGTTAATCCTTAATGTGAAGAAATGGATTTGGGGTACAGAAAGCCAAAAGCACAGTATGTGATAGGAGGCAAGCGGCTGATGTGTGCGGCCCAGGAGAGACCGTGGGGCAAGCACCTCAAGGTGATAAAGCCAGAAGGCTGCTAGACTGTACAGACAAGGGCCTCTCTTGGAGGGTTGGGTCTTACTAAGCACGTCAAGAGGACAGTGACCAAAATGGTACCCGAAGACCTGAATATGTATATCTTAGAGAAGGCCATAATAAGAAACCCGGTCTATGAAAAGAAACCACCAATCAGATTTCTTACTTTTTTTGTTGGAAAAGCCATCACAGTAAAGAGGACATCACCTCATACCACTGCGGCCCGTCCATTTTAATCAGAAAAAACATTATATCAGTTCATAACGGCTTATATTTTACTTAGCTGAAAAAAAGCTGTTCTGAAATTTCCACTAATGACAGTTGATATGACTTGTCACGTTTTGGGGACCATTCGGTTTTCCCCTGCAGTCGTCAGAGAATATATAATCCAACCTTCTTGAACCAAACGCTGAATGAAGCGGTTTTTATAAAAGCGTTAACAGCTTCTGCTCAACTATACAAGGAATCACCAATCAAAATGTTTTGTTGAAACTGAAGAAGCCAATCAGTTCAGTTGGAGAGGGAGCCACCGATCAGGCCACACCTACTGAATTGACAGCAAGAGAATACACTAATAACCACGGTTCACTTGATTGTGTGCCAGTCGACTTGCATATTTAAATCCGTTTGGATGAACCGAATTTAACAGAAAAATCCACCTCTGTTCAAGATTCTGTAAAAGCTGAATTCTATCACCACCTCGCAGATTAGACGGTACTAAATTGAGTACCCGCCAGTGGAGTTCCTCAATGGTATGTGATTTGGTAAGACAATGGTCAACTAGGGGGGCTGTCAAAGACTTAGTGCGAAGTCTAGAAGCGTGTTCTCCCAAACGTATCTTGAAAGGTCTCGAGGTGCGTCCTACATAATTTAAGCCACACGGGCATACTATTAGATAAACCACAAATACCGAGGTGCAGAATGTTCGCCAACGGGCTGTAAAACACCTCTGTCCGAAAATCAAACCAGTCTAAATCAGATAATGTATTAGAACAATAATGGCAAGAGCCACAAGGAAAGTGGCCTGGCGCTGCTTGAGAAGAAAAAGGACGATCTTCCATTGCTGTGGTTTTCACTAATAGGTCACGAAGACTGGCCTTATGAGAGAAAGCAATCTGCAATGGTTTTCTAAAACAAGTATGCAATCCCAAAATAGGCCAAAATTTATGAATCATCCTGTATTTTTCTGGTATCTTAGAGAAGGGACAGAGGAGATATGATACAGATATTTAAAGACTTTAAAGATATTGGAGTGGAGGAGTGGCCTAGTGGTTGGGGCAAGGTACTTCAGGCCAGAAGGCCCAGGGGTTCAAATCCCACTAGAGGACAGCAACCTTGGGCCAGAAGGACTGGGGTTTCTAGTCCCACAGGTGTTCCTTGTGGTCTTGGGCAAGCCACTTAACCCTCCATAGCCCATGTTCCCTGTAAAATAGTTATCTCCAAGTTATAATGCCCTGTTCAATGTAATTTCAGTTTGTTCAATGTAAACCACACTGATGCAGAATAGCACGGTATATAAGAGAATGTAAATAAATAAATTAAGCAAACCAACCTTTTCCAAAGATGTGTAGCTGCAAGGAGATAAACTTCAAAGCAACACCTGGGACTATTTTTTTCATGACAAGGGTGGTGGAGGCCTGGAATTCCTCCTGGTGAATGATGTGATCTCCAGGAACAAGCAGGAATAAGTCCTCACATATGGGTACGTCGGTACCGACGGAGCCTGCGCGGGAAAGCTCCCCAGCTTCCTAGAATGGAAGCTTTTGGGACCTCCCACTGCACATGCGCACTGCCTTCCCGCCTTCCTGAACAGCTCTCCTCAGTTTCTCTTTTTCCGCGGAGCCAGCAGGTCGTGTATCCTGTCACCGCTGAAGAAATTGTAGTT
This sequence comes from Ichthyophis bannanicus, assembly GCA_033557465.1. NCBI lineage: Eukaryota > Metazoa > Chordata > Amphibia > Gymnophiona > Ichthyophiidae > Ichthyophis > Ichthyophis bannanicus. The sequence continues at coordinate 77,256,469 of CM066051.1, read as the reverse complement.
TTTTGTTTTGTTTCTTTAGACCGCGTACCTGCCTTCCCATACCGATACCGGTATCGCCGGTCTTCCTTTTTCTTTCTTAAAAATTATTTTCTTTTATTATTTTTTCAGCACTTGGTCACTTCAGTTAGGCCTTCAGGCCTACTTTAATTCTCCACATGGAGAAGCCAGCCCCTGGATTTAAGAAGTGTACCAAGTGTACTGCTGTAATATCAGTCACAGACACCCATGAATGGTGTCTTAAATGTTTGGGGCCTGACCACTCCATTCCGGACTGCCCTTCCTGCTCCCAAATGTCTAAGCGTGGGCTGCAGAACCGGGCCAACAAATTCCATGTGCTGTTTGCTTCAGAGAATCCAACATCACAGTCATCCAGGTCATCATCCCCGGATGGATCTCAGGTAACCAAACCTTCTGTGGGCAAGTCCTCAAAGAGCAAATCTCCTTCAAAGCATCGAGAGGCTCTTAGTTTTGAGGACCCTGCCCCAGCCAAACAGCCCCGGCGGGAAGCCCTACCTTCCAAAACGCCAATACAGGGGCTACAGGTTGACATCGATGGCACGGCCTCGACAGATCACCTGTTGGACTGCTCTGGGGTACCGGCCCATACCGGTACCGACATCCAGGCAGCCGTGGCGTCTATGGGCAATACTGTCCAATCCATGCAGCAGGCCGTCATGGCTTTCATTAAAGCTGCAACGCCATCGGTACCGCTTCCAGCGGTTCCGGGCCCGGTTCCGGTATCGTCCGCCATGCCGGAACCCAGGCCTTCCTCTTCTAAACGCAAATCGGTACCGTATGGGCTTTCGCTCCATACCGCTTCCATACCCGGTACGCCCGATGTCGATACCGATCGGTATGCGTATCGTGCGTTGGAGGAAACTAGAGAATACACCGATTCCTCTGAGGATTTTGTCTCCTCTGATGAGTCTGCAGAGCTCTCCCTTGACCTTCCTGAGGAACCTTCTTCTCCAAAAAGGAGAATGTCTCCTCCAGAGGATTTGTCCTTTCAGGACTTTATTTTAGAAATGGCTAAAGGCCTTTCTATCACTACCTCCTCTGAAAGGGAACCAAGGTCAAAAAGATTGGATATTTTAGGATACTCTAAGTCTCCTAAAGAAGCAGTTACTCTGCCTATCCATGAAATCCTTCAGGAACAATTGATGGATTTCTGGGAGAACCCTTTAACTCTGTCTCCTTATTCCCGTAGGTTGGACACCATGTATCGGGTCCCTCCTTCTCCTGGTTTTCAGAAAACTCAATTGCCTCACCACTCCATTGTGGTAAAGTCTGCAATGAAAAAGATCAAGAGTACTAAAAGGCACTCTTCTACACCTCCAGGAAGGGAATGTAAGACACTAGACTCTTTTGGTAGGAAAATCTTCCAGGCTAGTATGCTTATAGCCAGGATTAATTCCTACAGCCTCTATATGGGCATGTTCCTAGGGGAACTTGCCAAGAAAGTACGGCATTTTGCCTCCTGTATCCCTGAGGATAAACAGGAGGACTTCCTTTCTGTTGTGAAACAACTTTTAGATGTTTCTAAGTTCTCCAACAGAGCTGCCTTTGATTCCTTCGAAGGAGCCAGCAGAGCTTCTGGCATTGCTATTGCAGCCAGACGCCTGGCTTGGCTCCAGGCTTCTGATCTGGAACCCTGGGTTCTAGATGGCTTACGGAATCTGCCCTGTACAGGTGAGAACTTATTCGGTGCAGAGTGGCAAGTTAAGGCCACTCAAATGGACGCTGAAAATGCCACCTTAGAGAGACTTTCTAAGTCCACTTCTACTCCCACTAAGAAGAAGTCTTTCAAGAGGCCTTATTATAAGAAGGCCAGATATGCTTCCAATACTGGCCAGCAATCTTCTCAACCTCGTTTTGCGGCTAAACGTCAGCAAACGAAACAAGCAAGAGCAAAGCCTGCAGCAGCTACTGCAGCTCAACAGGCTCCACCCCCTCAGGGGTTTTGACTTGCCCCTAGAGAACTTGCCATTCCTGGTTCTGGACCAACCAGAACCTCTCACCATACCTGGAAGGTTAGCTCACTTTGCTCCCAGATGGGAACAAATCACAACAGAGCAATGGACCCTCTCTATCATCCGAGAGGGTTACAAACTTCATTTCTCCAACCTTCCTCCTCATCACATGGTGAGACCCTTCAATTCTCCATCTCCTCTCCTAGCCCTGTTGGATCAGGAGATCTCTTCTCTGCTTGCCCAAGGGGCCATAGAAGAGGTTCCTCTTCATCAACAAGGGTCAGGTTTCTACTCCCCCTATTTTCTCATTCCAAAGAAGACAGGGGGATTCAGACCAATCCTAGATCTGAGAGAATTGAACAAATTTCTGTACAAGGAGAAATTCAAAATGCTCTCTCTGGGCATTCTCCTTCCATACCTTCAGAGTCAGGACTGGTTTTGTTCTCTAGACCTGCAGGATGCGTATACACATCTACTCATCCATCCATCCCACAGAAAATATCTTCGCTTTCTGTTCAAGGGAAGTCATTACCAATACAGAGTACTTCCCTTCGGTCTCGCCTCTGCCCCAAGAGTCTTTACCAAATGCATGGCAGTCGTAGCCGCATTTCTCAGAAGCATGGGAATTTTCGTATTCCCATATCTGGACGACTGGCTCATTCGAGCTCCAACTCAGTCGCAGGCCCAGATTTCCCTAGACCGCACAAGGAGCCTTCTGCAGTATCTGGGACTGGTGGTAAACCTTCCCAAGTCTCAACTCAGCCCTACTCAGTCTCTAGAATTCATAGGGGCCCAGTTGGACACCACCACTGCAAGAGCCTACCTTCCACTGGTTCGGGGTCAGCGTCTGCTGAGCTTGGCCTCCCAAGCCCAGTCCAGTACTCACTTGACAGCCAGGGAAATGCTACGCCTCCTGGGCCATATGGCCTCCACAGTACATGTGGTGCCCTACGCTCGTCTTCATATGAGAGCAGCTCAATGGACCCTGGCCACCCAGTGGACTCAGGCGTCGGGAGCACTCTCAGACCAAATACAAACCTCAAACCGTCTGTCTTGGTCCCTCCATTGGTGGATATCCACCAAGAATCTGTTGTTGGGGGCTCCCTTTCAGCCCTTGCTACCCCAAGCAACCCTCACAACAGATGCCTCCCAATTGGGGTGGGGAGCCCATCTGCTAACTCTCTCCACTCAGGGCACTTGGTCTCCACAGGAGGCCACCCTTCATATCAACCTCCTGGAACTGCGAGCAATTTACCTTGCCCTCAAGGTCTTCCATACCCTCCTTGCCAACCTGACTGTCCTGGTTCACACAGACAATCAGGTGGCCATGTTTTACATAAACAAACAAGGAGGGACGGGCTCTCTGTCGCTTTGCAACGAAGCTCTCAGATTATGGGCCTTCGCCAGAGAGCACCAAATTCATCTGCTAGCAGTGTACCTTCCAGGAGTTCAAAACACTCGAGCAGACAGGCTCAGTCGAGTTCTGCTGCCACACGAGTGGTCCCTACACGTGGACCAGATAACCAGAATCTTTCAGGAATGGGGGACCCCGGACATAGACCTCTTTGCAAGTCCGTGGAATGCCAAACTTCCCCGGTTCTGTTCCAGGACTCCGTGTCAGGAAGCTCAGGCCACGGACGCCTTTCTCCTCCATTGGGGTCAGGCGTTCCTATATGCCTTTCCACCCATTCCGCTGATTCCCAAGACTCTGTTCAAACTCCAGAGAGATCACGGCTCTATGATCCTCATAGCTCCACGCTGGCCACGCCAAGTGTGGTTCCCTCTGCGTCTACAGCTCTCCCAGGGATCCTCCCTGGACTTAGGAGCTGCACCAGACCTTCTGTCTCAGGAGGACGGGACTTTGTGGCACCCAAACCCCAAATCCCTACATCTCCGAGCTTGGTTACTGAAGGCTTAAGTCTTCAAGACTTTAATCTTTCTCAACCTGTGAAAGATATCCTTCATGCCTCTAGGAAACCTTCCACGAGGCGGTCTTATGCTTTCAAATGGAAACGTTTTTCCATTTGGTGTGCTCAGCAGGGCCTTGACCCTCTGGCACTTCCTTTGAATTCCCTCTTAGACTATCTCCTGCATCTTTCCAATGCAGGCCTTAAGACGAATTCTGTAAGAGTCCATTTAAGTGCTATTTCAGCATCCCTGAAACCTGTAAATGGACAACCTATCTCCTCTCACCCTCTTGTTGCAAGATTCATGAGAGGCCTGACCCTCACTAAACCTCCCATCAGACCCCCCCCGGTCGCATGGGATTTGAATCTAGTGCTTGGTCAGCTTATGAAGCCACCTTTTGAGCCGTTATTTTCTACCTCCTTGAAATTTCTTTCCTGGAAGGTACTATTCCTAATTGCAGTCGCTTCCGCTCGTCGCATCAGCGAACTGCAAGCTCTAGTGGCTAATCCACCTTATACAAGATTTCATCATGATAAGGTGGTCCTTAGGACGAATCCCCACTTTATGCCTAAAGTGGTCTCGCCTTTTCATCTTAATCAAGAGGTATATCTACCTGTATTTTTTCCGGCTCCTCATGCCTCCAGTGCAGAGAGGAGCCTTCATACTCTGGATTGTAAAAGAGCTCTAGCCTTTTACCTTAATAGGACTCAGCCACATCGAAAGTCTTCTCAACTTTTCGTGGCTTTTGATCCTTCACATTTGGGACTTCCAGTCTCCAAGCGTACACTTTCCAATTGGATTGCTCAGTGTATTTCCTTTGCTTACCAGAGTAAAAACATTTCTCTGGAAGGCCATGTCACAGCTCACAATGTGAGAGCCATGGCAACTTCTATGGCTCATCTGCACTCTGTTTCCATTGATCAGATCTGTCGAGCCGCTACCTGGGCCTCGGTTCATACCTTCACAGCCCATTACTGTTTGGACAAGGACTCCCGCCGGGATGCCTTGTTTGGCCAGGCTGTCCTCAAACACCTGTTCCATTCTTAGACAACTCCTGCCCACCTTCCCAGGATGGATGCCTGAGATCCATACGAAGATGGCGAACCTTGACAGGGGATCCCACGCATCTAAGCTAGGGAGTCCCCATATGTGAGGACTTATTCCTGCTTGTTCCTGGAGATAGCACAGTTACTTACCTGTAACAGGTGATCTCTGGGAACAGCAGGAATTAGTCCTCACAACCCACCCACCTCCCCTAGGAGTTGTATCTTTTATCTATCTATCTTCCTGTCCTCTCTCTATTGACTCAGCTATAAACTCGAAACTGAGGAGAGCTGTTCAGGAAGGCGGGAAGGCAGTGCGCATGTGCAGTGGGAGGTCCCAAAAGCTTCCATTCTAGGAAGCTGGGGAGCTTTCCCGCGCAGGCTCCGTCGGTACCGACGTACCCATATGTGAGGACTAATTCCTGCTGTTCCCAGAGATCACCTGTTACAGGTAAGTAACTGTGCTTTACAAAAGCTGTAATGGAATTCAGCAATGCGTGGGATAAACACAGGAAATCTCTAAATGACTCGAGGAAGGAATCCAATTTAGAGCATTTCCACCCAATGCAAAATTAAATGACTTTGTCCATTTTTTAAAAGGTGGAGGGGAGGGGGGAGTAATGTGCACAGAGCGGAAGTTACATGGGGGATTAACGTGCATGGAGTAGTGGTTACAACCCTGACCGCTTTACTGAGCAGACTGCATGGACCATGCTGTTTTTTTTATCTGCTGTCGTTTACGGCACTACTATGTAGCCATCACATTGATACATGCAAAGCATGAATGCAGCACAGATGGCTGAAGAGCTGACCTGCATCAGAGCCTCATATCCTGTTGAAAAAAAGTTTATGAACCTCACGATACCATGGGGCTCTTACCATTTTATCAAGGCATCCTTGTTTAAGTGAAATCAGTCTCTCTTACAATGAAAAGGGCATAACTTTAACAGTCCTGGGGCTGATGCAGAAAAGGTTTGCTCTTCAGTGCTGTGTGCAAAATGCATTCCTGCCCGGCCTCTCCTGCCAAAATGACTCAGTTTTCTTTGATTGTAGCCAAAGAAGCCCATATCGGTTTGTAGCCTCAAACTAAAAGTAAATCCATCAGCCAGCCGGGGACATCCGTGCCAACATAAGCAACAGCAAAAGAAAAATAAAAGTAGTTTAATACTGCTCTGGGGGGCAGCACTTCAATCTCTGGTGGCGTAGCTGACCACATGGTCTCTGCAACCCCCGTCCCCTCCCAGCAAGGCCCGATCAGGAGATGGCGTTCACAGCCCTCCTTCCATCCTCCGAAACAAAACTAAAAGAAGGCTGAAGGATAACCAAACAGAGACACAAAAAAACCTGAGGTGCCCACAAACTGTATCACTGATGCTCTGCTATGTTATGAAACAATTTTGGCGAGATAGGCAAGGCAGGAAGGATGACATGTGCTCAGAAGTCCAAAAGACTTCTCTGAGCTACGAGAGAGCCTGGTCCATTGGCTCCATCAGCGGCATCTCCAGCAAGTATGGAGGAGAACCCCTGTTACAGGTAAGCGCCTGTTCTTTTTCATAAACACTGACATTATTCTGCGCAGAATAATATTGGTGTTTATGTGTGAAATAGCATTCCAGCACACCACCTCGTCAGTTCCTCATCTGCTGTTCTTCTTTTACTGTTCCCCCTGCAGCAAAGCCAGAAACGAATCATAGGTCCTTTATGCTTGAGGTAAGGAGAAGAATCACTAGCAATGACCGCAGAACAATGAGCTGCCCCCTTACGTCTCTGCCGACCTTGCCTTGAAACCCCAGGCACCGGCCCTCTGGTCTTCTCGCATTTCTCTGCATTTGCCCTGAATGGCTAATTGCTTCATTAGTATGGATTTAAATGGGCCGCGCACTGACGTCTGCTCAAGACTTTGCACACAGCTCAACTGCAAAATGCTTTTCTGCATTGCGAACATAGTATATGACTGCAGACAAAGACCAATGTAGTCCATCTAGTCTGCCCAGCAAGGCGGCAAGAGTAGATGCACCTGCCACTCCGTGCGGGTCACCCCTTTCCCATGCCTTTGTTTAGGGGTGTACCCACCACTCCGTGTAGATCACCCCTATTTGTTGAGATATATACTTTGATTGTAGGATAAGGTGGTATACAAATCTGTCTAAATAAATAAGAGACAGTTATTTTTAGTTTGATTTTATCCTGTTGCTATAAAGGGATCCACTGTTTGTCCCATGCTATTTTGAATTCTGTCACTGTATTTGCCCCCACCACTTCCATCGGGGGGACATTCCAAGCATCCACCACCCTTTCAGTGAAAAAGTATTTCCTGATGTTGTCTTTCAGTTTACCACCTTGCAGCTTCATGTTATGCCCTCTAGTTTTACAACTTCCTTGTCTTTGCAAGAGGTTGGTTTGTTCATTAATTCTCTTTAATATTTAAAGGAGTTTTGTTAGTGCACAAAATTAAAGCTGACCTGTGTGCAAAGCCTAGCGCATTCCAAAGTCCCATCTGTGTTTCTTGAGACAAAATAATGTACGAATTAAGAATAATAAAATTAATTCAGAATCTGTGTGTGAAACAGTAAGTGAAGCCCTGGTTTACTAGGCACAATTAACTGGCTAATTAAGAATCCGGTGTTTAAATAATTGGGTAACCACTCAACAGAGCTCATTAGACAAAACCAACCCCAATTCCTACCGTCCTATTTCAAGCCTACCATTTATGGCAAAAATAATTAAGAAGATAGTCCAAATCAATTACAAGACCACTTAGATACTCATGGCCCCCTAGACCCACAACAATATGGTTTTAGACCATATGGAGTGGAAACACTCCTACTGGCCTTGTTTGATAACTTTATTAAAGGAATAGCAGATACCAAGCAAGCCTTTATACTGATCTTCCTCGATACAGCTGCAGCGTTTGACTCCCTTAACCACTCAATCTTATTATCAAGGCTGAAGCAGCTCGGGATTGGTGGCTATACCCGTCAATGGTTTGAATCTTATCTAACAAATCTCACCCAGCAGGAAAAAATTGAACCAGCTCCAGCACATATAGCCAACAGCAAGGTATCTCTCGGGCATGTCGTTATTGGCCTTGCTGTTTAACATTTACCTCCAGCCAATCTGTAAAATATTTCAGAAGCACAAGGTGCACTATCATATTTATGTGGATGATATAATGATGTGCCTCTCAATCAACACAGAGAACCCTGACATTCAGCAAATGATAACATGCTTTTGTTTGTGTGGGTTTTTTTCCTTTCCCAGCACTTTATATCACTTACCCTTTGGATGTCTGTTAATCCTCTGGGCCGAGGAATCACCTTACCTTCTCTGGAATTTCAGGGGGAACAAACACACACACTCGCACATAAGTAGTATGTAAGTTTATTCCACAGGTTAGAGGGACTGTCTTTTATACATTAACAGAAACATATACATACGTCATCAACTCATCCCCTGAGGCCCACCATAGCTTATCAGTAACTTCTCAGATGTTAGTCGTCTCTGTGTAGAACAATCAATTTGTCTTAGCACAGCACAAACTTTAAACCTTATTTTATTTTCCCCTATCAGCTTTAATGAAGCTTCACCATGTCTCTGGTCATACAACCTCAAAATAAACTTCAATAAAGTTCTTCTGAAGTTCTCTTTATCTCCAAAAACAAAGAATTCAAACCCCCATCTAAAATTCAAGTAAAAGATGCTACCCTTGAGGTAAAAAACAAAGTAAAATATCTACAACTATCTAAAATATCTCGAACAAATATAAGATATAATACGCCATATATGCTGACGACATCATGGCATATGCCCCTTTTTAACTGGACTCCCCAGACTATACTACCATATCAACCTGCATTCAAGAAATGACGACCTGGCTAACTAATAATAAACGTCAACATAAAAAAATTGGAAGCAATCATCATCATGAGAGACTCCACATTCATTCCTTCTACTTCTATCAACATATCCAATACACAGATCACAATAAAAGACTAAGTCTGATACCTTGGAGTGATTCTAGACAAGCAACTCGCCCTCCAACCACATATCAACAAGATATCCAAAACAGCCTTCTTCAAGCTCGTAATGCTCCGAAGACTAAAACCTCTCCTCAATAAAGAACATTTCCGCACAGTATGCCAGGCCATCATTACACCTATGCTGGACTACTGTAATATACTATACCAAGGACTACCCAAACAAGCCACCCGTCCTCTACAAATAATCCAGAACACTGCTGCCTGCATTATTGCTATCACTTCAATACAAGACCACATAACTCCACTACTATACGATCTGCACTGGCTACCAATCTCATCACTTTATTGAAGTCTATAAATCAGCACTCGCCATCTTCAAATTTAAAACAACATGTCAGCAGAAATACTACAGGAACTCATCAGAACCAAAACAAGCAAAATACCAGACAGAAACAGCACCAAAAACAACATACCAACACCCATTTTATTCACAAAAACCAACAAATCCACATCCATGTGAGCCTTCTCTTTAGCTGCCCCTGCTATCTGGAATGTCCTCCCAGATAAGCTAAAATCAACAACAGATATAAAAGAATTCCGGAAGCTACTTAAAACCATCCTATTCATTGAACAATTCAATGAAGACGAGACAACCTGAGATTAACAAAAGACCTAAAGGACTTCACAGAACACTACAAGGACATCACATGATCTGTCTAAACAAATTCTCTCTCAGCCCACCAAAATGTAAAAATATAAATATTTCCTGTACACAGCTCACACTGTACATAGTTCACCACGCAATCAACTTCACACCACTCACACACACACACGCCCCGACTAATCACTGCATGCCCACACCCACGCACTTGATTTGTCTGATGTGTAATACGCTTTGATTTCAGGATAAAGCGGTAAATCTAGGCATCACATTAGACCAAAACCTAAACCTAACATTCCACATTGACAACACAACTCAAGCCATCTACAGAAAAATAAGAACGTTGCACCATCTGAGGCCTTTACTAGAACCACATGACTTCCGCTCCCATGATCTATCCACATACTGACTTTTGCAATAGTTCATTACAGGGACTCCCTAAGCATGCATTGATGCCCCTACAGATGGCACAGTACACTCAGCTCGTGTAATCCAGAAGGCACACAAATCTCAACATATCACTCCCATTATATATGAGACAACCACACTGGCTCCCGAATCCAGTACAAAAACATAATCATCACCTTCAAACTAATTCAAACATAGCCCCTTCCCACCTTGGATTTCTAATTAGCAAGATCCCAAATAACAGACAAAGAAGAGGAATCACTCAAAACTACCTAACCATCCCAACTGAATTCAGACAGACCAATCAATCAACAAGCAATAGAGCCTTTTCTTACTATGTCCTCACACTATGGAACACCCTCCCAGCCGGAATAAGAAACAGAACATTCTGGAAAAAATAGACACTAATCTTTTCAGAGCATTATGGAAATATACAAACAAAAACAGATGTTCTACCAGCATAAATGAAAAGTGTTCAATTCTCACCCAACACGCACACTCACCTGCTATCACCTATGTAATTATCTCTAAAGTAATAATATGAACTACCTTATAATCTCTCTGTAAATATGTCTGCTAAATCTTCACTGCAAATATGTTTGCGATTGTAAATAAGCTATCACAGATTACCCTGGATGAAATATGAGTCAATATTTTAGTTGTGTTCTATGTAAAATTTATGGTTCCCTGTAAACCACTTTGATTACACAGGTACACTACCAAAAAACTGCCTCCAGTTTTGCAACTGATTCCTATAGATTTTGGGGTGCTGAATCCAGGAAAAATAGCCAAAATGTTCCATCACATCACGTTTTCTTGCAAAATTAGATTTCTTACTCATATAAGGAATGTTCACATAATTTATTTTTAGCCGACTGCAGTTTATTTTCTTGGCCCAAAATATAGAGGTTGTAATGGTTAACTAACTAGAAACACTCCCTCATGATATTTTAGAGTGTTTTGTATTCATTTTATACATTAACAGGACAATTGGGAGGCGGGGGGCTAAATCCAGTACTCGCGCTGGCGCATGTTCTTTCCTGTTCGCCTCGCCTCGTTCGCTCGCTCAAACACGGTGGTTGCGACATGAACGTTCCTGTCAAATTTCAGTTTCTTGAAAGTTCATTATTACCTTTTGTTTGTTCAGTCGTAATCCAGCTTTATTCCGAAGTGGTTCACTACAGTTGTAGTTTGCAGTGCTGTGTATTTGTGATGGCTCACAGAGCCAGAGGTTGCGTCAACTCTCCGGACAGTTTTTGTTTTATTTGTGGGGAATATACCGTGAACAAGCGGCAGAGGAACATTTCTGCATTTATTAAAAAAGTATATTTCGCCTATTTCGGTTTGAAGTTAGGCGATCAAGACAAACCGTGGGCTCCTCACAAAGTGTGCAAGACATGTGAGGAAGATCTACGCTTATGTATGAAAGGTAAAAAACAAGCATTTCGTTTTGGAATACCTATGATGTGGCGTGAACAAAGAGACCACAGCAGTGACTGCTATTTTTACTCTTGCATTGTGAAGGGATACAACTTAAAAAATAAGAACGTAATAAGTTACCCCAACCTTCCCTCAGCAATTAGGCCTATGCCTCATAGCAACGAAGTACCTGTGCCTGAACCACCAAAATCTTTGGATCATATTTGTGTGGATGGTTCTGATCATGATGAGACTCATCAGATGGCTTTTCCCGATGAGTCCAGTACTTCCGAGTTTGAAACTGAACCAGATCCGAAACCTGAACTTTTCTCTCAAGCTGAATTGAATGATTTAGTCCGGGATTTAGGACTCCCAAAAGATGCTGCCCAACTGCTAGGTTCTCGGCTTAAACAGAAAAATCTATTGTCACTAGGAACAACTTTTTATTGGTACCGCAACCGCGAGACACAATTTTTGAAGTATTTCAGCAAAGAGGAAGATTTGGTATTTTGCAACGATATATACGGAGTGATGGAAAAGTTTAAACTCAAGTATGATCCTGCTGAATGGCGGCTGTTCATTGATTCGTCAAAAGACAGCATAAAAGGTGTTCTTCTTCATAATGGCAACACATTCGCTTCAGTTCCTATTGCTCACTCTGTTATTCTCCAAGAAAAATACGAGAATTTGGCCCTGATTCTTCAGAAGATTCGTTATGATGAGCATAAGTGGATGATTTGTGGAGACTTTAAAATTCTATCCATGCTATTAGGGCAGCAATCCGGTTTCACCAAATATCCCTGCTTCCTTTGCTTGTGGGATAGCCGGGCCCACGACCTACACAGGGGGAAAAAAGACTGGCCAATTCGGGAGTATTTGAGACCCGGTGAGAAAAATGTTCTTCATGAGAGCTTGGTACCTCGTGATAAAATTCTATTACCACCTCTCCACATTAAGTTGGGTCTCATTAAGCAATTCATCAAGTCCCTTCCAAAAGATGGTGAGTGCTTTCGGTACCTTTGCTCAAAGTTCCCCCGACTTTCTGAAGCAAAGCTAAAGGAAGGAGTGTTTGTTGGCCCTGATATAAGGAAACTCATTTCAGATGGAGCATTCGCTGAAACGATGTCTGAGAAGGAAAAAGAAGCCTGGGATTCCTTCAGGGATGTTGTTCTCAAATTCTTGGGGAACAGGCGGGATGAGAACTATAAGGATATTGTTGCCAGGATGCTCAATGCCTTCAAAGAACAAGGCTGTAACATGAGCCTGAAAGTCCATTTCTTGCACTCCCATGTGAACGACTTTCCCGAAAACTTGGGGGCGTACAGTGAAGAACAAGGTGAAAGGTTTCACCAGGACATCAAGGACGCAGAGAGAAGGTACCAAGGAAGATGGAACACCACTAAGATGGCTGATTTCTCCTGGTTGCTGCTGCGGGAAACCCCAGATGAAAAATACGCCAAGCAGCGCACCAAGAGAAGCATTCGGGGGAAGAAGAAATGGGCCCACCAGGAGATTGATTGACCCAAGAATGACTTTAAAATCTAAACTGTGTTGACAAATATCGTGGTTTTACTAAACTTTGAAATAAAAATGTGCTAGTTATTACCACAGTGTCGGATCTCATTTATTAAAATTTTATTTTCACACCATCGGGTGTTTGTCTTCATGTATTGCAATGGCGCGGTTTGCATTTTCTATTCTTACATACATACCTGTACAACATTTTTTGCACATTTCTTTGCTTTGCTTTGTGTCTAACCTCACTCTTATATGCTCAATGTTTGTGCACATGTATGTGGCTGTTTTAAGTGCAGACAATTTTGCTACCATCACAGTGTGTTTTGTTGACATTACTCTATTCTTATGTGCTGCCTTGTTACAATTTTCTTTATTCTTATTTGAATAACTACTAAACAATTAGTATAAAGAATTCATCCAAGAAACTTTTATCTCGATCGCACTCAATCTGAAACGTTCACCTCAAACTGATAACCCAATGTAGCAAAAAATCTGTACGTGATGGAGCAAATTGGTTACCAGATTTGGATTCAGCGCACCAAAAAACGTAAAAATCAATCGAAACATTAGAGGCAGTTAAAAATTTTTTTTTTTTAGTGTACCTGTGTTATTGATAAGGCAGTATAAAAAACAACTCAATAAAATAAAAATAAAGAAATAACCTCTCTTCAGAGTTAACCTGCATGACTGAATTTGGGCATCTTGTGCTTTTGAGGATGGTCTTCACCATAAAAATTAGTGGGAACTGATCAGGCCTGATTAAGAGAGATTTTGGGAGACCTCTGCTCATTGGTCCGGACAGGGTTCCATGACCATTCAGGGTTCCATCTCTTCCTCCATCAGGGACGGTCAACAAATTAAAAAATATCTGAAGACTACAGTGAGTTTGCTCAGGAGCTATTATTCTCCAGGACCAAGCAGGAAGTCAGTCCTCACTTATGGGTGACGTCGGCGCCGACGGAGCCCTCGCGGAGCAATTTTCCCCAGCTTTCAAAGAAAGCCTTTGGGAATTGCAGCGCGCATGCGCGGTCCTCTTCCCGCCCAAGGGTGCCATCTTAGCCAGTCTTCTTTTTTCCGCGGAGCCCTACAGACGTCCCCGTCTTGTCCCCGCGAAAAAGTTGATATTTCTTCATAATTTTATTCTTTTTCCTTCGGTTCGACGCCGGTCTTTTTCCCGCCCGGACTCGCGACGCCGGTCACGAGTCCTCTTCTTCTTTTCGGTTTTTCTGACTTAGTCAGTTTTCGTTTTCGGTTTTTTCCCTGGCAGCCCGGTCCTTTGACCTCGCCGGGGCCCTTTTTCCCCCGATGGCTGCCAGTGGTTTCAAGCGGTGTGGTCAGTGTGACCGAAATATGTCACTAACTGACACACACGACTTTTGCCTCCGCTGCCTGGGCCCGGATCATGAAGAAATGATCTGTGGGCCCTGCGGCAAAATGTCCTCCAAAGCGTTGAGAAGTCGGCGGCATCAGCGGGATAGGATCTTCGCTGACCCCAGCCGTACCCGGACCTCGTCGGAGGCCTCCGCGTCCAAAGGTTCCAGCTCGGACCGTCGCCGGAGTTCCTCCGACAGGCGTTCTCCCTCCGGGGACCATCGACGTCAGGTGAAACCCGCGAGGGCGGCGTCGGTGGATGCTCCTGGCTCCGCGAGGGCCAGGTCGCATAGCCCCGATAGCCGCCCCGGGTCCTTGGAGAAGGAGCATCTCCCGAAGCGACCTTGCCTGGAGTCGGAGCTGCCTGCTCGGGTAAGTCCTGTGGTCCTCCTGGACTCGCCTCCGCGACAGCCGACGTCGGGCCCGATTCCGTCGGGGCCCGAGTCGGGGGCTGCTGGGTCACCTGAGCTCGGACTCAGCTTGACGGCCTTGGAGAGCAGACTGTCTGCCTTCATGGACCAGCAGCGGGCGCTGCTCGCTGGCTTCGCTGGCGTCGCTGCCCCGACCGCCGGGACGTCGATGTCCAAGTCGACCCCGGAGACCGAGCCGATCCTCGAGTCGATGCGAACTCGAGTCGATCCTCGGTCGAGGTCACCCTCGGCCTCCCGTTCGGGACCGAGGTCGCCGACGCCGACTCCCTCGGCGTCGGGGCGGCAGGCGCCGCGCCCTGCCCGGGCCGACCCCACCGAGTCCTCGTCGGAGTCGGTCTGGGAGTCTGAAGAGGAAGAGTCGCCTGATTCTTTCCGGACTCGGTGTGTCCCCTCGGACTCACCGGAGTCCGAACCTCGGAAGCAGTCCCCCCCGGAGGATGCCCGGTTCTCGGACTTTGTCAGGGATATGGCCAAGGCTTTGGCCTTCCCTGCGGACCCCGAGGAGGAGCCTCGAGCCGAAGAGCTCGACGCCCTCCAGTATGACTCTCCCGCAAGGGAACACTTTACTGTACCGGTTCCTCCTATGCTGGAACGACTACTCTTCCGCATGTGGGAGAGTCCGGCCACCTCGCCGGTCCTGAGCAAGCGGGTCGATTCTATCTATCGAGTCCGCAAGAGCCCTGGCTTCCAAAAAGCACAGCTACCACACCATTCCATGGTAGTGGAATCGGCCATGCATCGTCTTAAGAGCCAGAAGATGCACTCCTCGGTGCCTCCTGGCAGGGAGGCCCGTAACCTGGATGGCCTTGGTAAGAAGTGTTTCCAGGGCTCTATGCTTGCGTGTCGTGTCCAGACCTACCAGCTATACATGGGCATGTATCTCCGAGACCTGGCTAAAGAGCTAGCCGGATTCTCCGCTGGTTTGTCCGAGGAACCCTTGCGGAGGTTCCTGGCCTTGTCCACTGGCATTCGGGAATGCTCAAAATTCATGTCCCGAGCAGCCTATGATGGCTTTGAAGCATCGGCTCGAGTGGCCGCAGCCGGCATCGGTGCCCGCCGACAGGCTTGGCTTCAGTCGTCTGACCTTGAGCCCTGGGTGCAGGACAAGTTGGTCGATGTCCCCTGCCGAGCCGAAAACCTCTTTGGCAAGCCCATGGCTGAAAAGGCTGCACAGATTGAGACGGAGACTCTCACCAGGACCAGGCTTTCTAGGAAGACCTCCGCCCCTTCCCAGAAAAAGAAGGGCTCGGGAAAAAAGTCCTTTTACCTGAGGAAGGCGGCTGCCTACAAACAATACCCCCATTATCAGGCCCCTGCAGCTCCCCAACAGGGCCAGCAGGCCAAGGGACGGGGTAACGGGTCCCGTAGGCTGCAAGCCCCCAAGCCTGCACCACCAGCCCCTGCTCAGCAGGGTGGGGGTTTTTGACTCCTTAAGCATAGCCTCTCCCCCCCCGCTGGTTCCTCCCAGCACCGGAGGCCGGCTGATTCACTTCGCCCACAGGTGGTCCAGCATCACCTCAGATGCCTGGGTGCTTCAAGTCGTGCGAGAAGGCTATCTTCTCCACTTCCACCAGGTCCCTCCCTCCTATTTTCCGGGAGAACCTCCACGACCCCCTCTGCACAGGGAATTACTCCTTCAGGAGTTAGCAGGTCTTCTACAGGAACAGGCGGTGGAACCGGTGCCCCACCACCTAAAAGGTCAAGGCTTTTATTCCAGGTATTTTCTAATACCAAAGAGAACAGGAGGCCTCAGACCCATCCTGGACTTGCGCAACCTCAACAAGTTCCTTGTGCGAGAGAAGTTCAAAATGCTTACCCTTGGAATCCTTCTGCCCTACCTCCAGCAGGGAGATTGGCTATGCTCCTTGGATCTAAAGGATGCCTACACGCACATCCTCATCCACCCAAGCCACCGCCAATACCTAAGGTTTGTGGTGGCAGGAAATCATTACCAGTACAGAGTACTGCCCTTTGGCCTGTCCTCCGCACCGCGAGTCTTCACAAAATGTCTCGCGGTGGTGGCAGCCCATCTCCGGCTTCACGGCCTATATGTCTTTCCGTACCTCGACGACTGGCTCATCAGAGCAGCGTCCGCTCCGGAGGTCACCAACGCCGCACGCCGCACGGTGACTCTTCTGCAGTACTTGGGCTTTGTTATAAACTTCGCAAAGTCCACTTTGCTCCCCTCACAGGATCTCGAGTTCATCGGCGCAAGGCTGCACACTCCTCAGGCACGAGCGTACCTACCGCTCGACAGGGCTCAACGGCTCATGGACCTAGCCGACCGTTTTCGCAGCCAGCCCCTGGTCTCCGCCAGGCGCTTCCTGAGACTACTCGGCCATATGGCTTCCACCGTCCATGTGACCCCCAATGCCCGCCTGAATATGCGGCCTGCTCAATGGTGTCTCCGCCAGCAGTGGCGACAAGCCACAGGCGGCCTAGCAGACCTAGTGCGCGTCTCCGAGCCGCTGATCTCGTCTCTCCGGTGGTGGCTTCAGCAGTCGAACCTGATATTCGGAATGCCTTTCCAGTCACCTCAGCCGGCCCGGGTGCTGACAACAGATGCATCCCTCCTGGGCTGGGGAGCGCATTGCCAAGGGGCACGTACTCAGGGCCTCTGGACCACGTGGGAGTCTGCTCAGCAGATCAACTTCCTGGAGCTCAGGGCGATCCGCCTGGCTCTCAAGGCCTTCTCCCACCTGACTTCTCACCAGTCCGTCCTTGTCCAGACGGACAATCAAGTTGCCATGTTCTACGTGAACAAGCAGGGGGCAGGGGCTCCTTCCTCCTCTGCCGGGAGGCACAGAAGCTCTGCTCTTGGGCCGTCTGTCACGGCATTCTCCTCAAGGCAGTTTATCTCCCAGGCCAAGAGAATTACCTGGCGGACAAACTCAGCAGGATCCTCCAGCCGCACGAGTGGTGTCTGGATCCCTTGGTAGTTCAGAAGCTCTTTCTAAAGTGGGGCCTCCCCACGGTGGATCTCTTTGCCAGTCCTCACAACCGGCAACTTCCTCGCTTCTGCTCTCGTCAGCCACACCCCCTTCGGGTTGCGGCGGACGCTTTTCTACTATCATGGTCGGGGAGCCTTCTGTACGCTTTCCCTCCCATCCCGCTAGTCTCTCGGACTCTTTTCAAGGTTCTCCGAGACAAAGCCTTCATGATCCTGGTGGCCCCTCGCTGGCCCAGACAGCCGTGGTTTCCGCTCCTGCTGCAATTAGCGGTGGAGGATCCATTGCCTCTGGGGTTACAACCGGATCTCCTCACTCAGGATCAGGGGTCTCTGCTACACCCCAACCTCAGGTCTCTCAACCTCATGGCCTGGCTGCTGAGAGGGTAGTCCTCGCTCCCCTTCTCCTGCCGACAGAGGTGGAGGAGGTCGTCCTAGCTTCGCGACGACCTTCTACCCGCAAATGCTACGCCCTTAAATGGCGTCGTTTTTCCGTTTGGTGTTCCCGACGGTCTCAGGATCCCTTCTCCTGCCCGGTGTCGGTGGTCTTGCAGTACTTGCTCTACCTCTCTAATCTGGGACTTAAGTCCAACTCCGTCAAAGTTCACCTCAGTGCTCTTTCAGCACATCATGTACCGGTGGACGGCAGACCTCTTTCCAGCGACCCTCTCGTAGCGAGGTTTCTCCGAGGTCTCCTCCTACTTAAACCACCTCTGCACCCGCCAGCGCCTGACTGGGACCTGAATGTGGTTTTACAGCGGATCACCTGTCCGCCTTTTGAACCTATGGCTACCTGTTCTCTCCGTTTTCTTTCTTGGAAAACATTGTTCTTGATAGCCCTCACTTCCGCTAGACGCGTCAGTGAATTGCAGGCCCTCGTGTCTGATCCCCCTTACACTCGGTTCTACAAGAATAGGGTAGTCCTACGGACTCACCCAAAATTTCTTCCAAAAGTGGTCTCCCCTTTTCATATCAATCAGGAGGTGGTACTTCCAACCTTCTTTCCCAGACCACACTCCAGCCGAGCTGAAACGGTCCTCCATACCCTGGACTGTAGAAGGGCATTGAACTTCTACCTTGACCGTACGCGGGAGCACCGTAAAGCTGCTCAGCTTTTTGTATCTTTTGACCCCAATAAATTGGGGCTCCCGGTCTCCAAGCGTACACTGTCCATCTGGGTTGCGGACTGTATCACTTGGGCTTATGGGGCGGCCGGACTCTCCTTGGAAGGTCGAGTCACGGCTCATTGCGTTCGGGCAAAGGCCACGTCAGTGGCTTACCTCCGCTCTGTTCCGCTGGCAGACATCTGCCGGGCCGCTACTTGGTCTTCGAGCCAGACTTTTGCGGTCCATTACTGTCTCGAGAGGGAGTCCCGCAGGGACAGTGCTTTCGGACAGGCAGTCCTCCGTAATCTCTTTGAGGTCTGAGCAACTCCTACCCTCCATCCCGGATGTGGGCTACCGGTGGGTAATAATTCAGCGAAGATTCTTTCCTTCTGTGCTGCTGAGCTAGAGGGAGCTCATTTTTGTGCTTAGGGTCTCCGGTAGCCTTAAGCTTGGGAGTCCCATAAGTGAGGACTGACTTCCTGCTTGGTCCTGGAGAAAGCGTAGTTACTCACCTGTAACAGGTGTTCTCCAGGAGCAGCAGGAATCAGTCCTCACAACCCTCCCTCCTCCCCTTGGAGTTGCAATCGTCTGCTTTACTTTTTTTGCAAATTTTTATGCTGTCTTTTTTAGCTATGTCATCTGACTGGCTAAGATGGCACCCTTGGGCGGGAAGAGGACCGCGCATGCGCGCTGCAATTCCCAAAGGCTTTCTTTGAAAGCTGGGGAAAATTGCTCCGCGAGGGCTCCGTCGGCGCCGACGTCACCCATAAGTGAGGACTGATTCCTGCTGCTCCTGGAGAACACCTGTTACAGGTGAGTAACTACGCTTTCTGCCATGATCACCCGAAGAGGCAACTAGAAAATTCCCCACAAAGAAAGACTAAAGTCTACTAATTTCTACTAAAGTCTAAAATTCTGCAGAACTCTCTCGCTGCCACTGATGTGAGGGTTTATGCATTCAGGGTCCAACACAAACCTTTGAGGGCAGTTTCTCCAAATGGTTGAGTGTTGCGCCTACCATGACAGTTGTGGACCTCGCTTCTAAGCCGGGGTATATGCAGTATGATCTCAGTCTTGAATTTACTGCTAATGCTCGGCATAGTACTTCCATCGTGCCAGAGAGCACCTCCTGCTGGAGTTCGTAAGACGTAAGAGGTATGGGTAATTTATCAGGGTGTGCTTGGAAATACCTAAGCCTGTGTCACCTTTCTTACACATTTTCTTAGTCTCTGACTGCATTTCTTGGTACTTGAAGGTCTTCTCCCTATCAGCGTGATTCATGGAATAATTGTTCGGGACTGACATCTCTATAATCAATGCCATTCTGCTGTTTCTCCTTTAACACTATTTATTTATTTATTTTATTTAGACAGTTTTGTATACCGCTTTATCCTTCAATCAAAGCGGTCACAACACAATTGGGGGATACATTTAACACGCGGAGATATGAGACACATACACTAATACTTACAGGGAACATGGGCTATGGAGGGTTAAGTGGCTTGCCCAAGACCACAAGGAGCATCTGTGGGACTAGAAACCCCAGTCCTTCTGGCCCAAGGTTGCTGTCCTCTAGTGGGATTTGAACCCCCGACCTTCCGGCCTGAAGTACCTTGCCCCAACCACTAGGCTACTCCTCCCTACTATGTCTGACTTCCTTGCATCTGGCTTTTTAACAGTTGGAACGGGAGTAGCCCAGGTGATCATGACCTTCAGACTCATGCCCCTGACAATTATTTTTCAGGCCCTTAGGCACCCACCCATGTTTTGATTATTAAACTTGAAAATCGTGATTACCCCAATGAATCCTCCCGGAATGATCCTGTAAGAATGCATAATTGAACAGCATACTTTAATATATGAAACTTTCTTTCATTTCACGGGGGCAATTTCCAAAAGCAGTTTAATTGGGTGAATTGCTACTTGAAATCTGACCACCTTCCCCATAAGCAAACGTACAGACTGATGGCTCTTTGAGTTTGTGCGTCTCTCAAGATCTATTGCTTTGCACTGTCTGTAGATGCTGTTTGCTGCTGACCCACTCTCATTGTCACCCCTTGAAGCTGCACCCTAGGACACCATGCAGTTTGTCTAATGGTTAAGACAGGCCCAAGTGTGTCAACCATCAGGAAAAGCCTGGATGGGAATGGTGTTCATGGAAGAATTGATACTATCTGAAGAGAATGTTGCAGCCCACCCCTCATCTTCACTAAAGAGTATCTGGATGACCCCCAAGATATCTGGAATACAAGGTGCGATCAAAAAGTATCGAGACTTGTACAATAACACAAGAAGTATAACACCTACAGTTATTGCGCTCAGTCTCCTTCAAAGTAGTCCCCTTCTGAAAAAACACACTTCTTCCAGTGTTCTTGCCACTGCTGGAAACAATTTTGAAATGCCTCTTTCGTTATTCTGTGAAGCTGCTGTGTCAAATTTTGCTTTATGGTCTCCAAGTCATTTAATCTTCCTTTCAGTGGTAATTTCAGTTTTGGAAATGAGAAAAAGTGACAGGGCATGAGGTCAAGTGAGTATGGAGACTGACGGACTTGCTCAATTTGGTGTTTGGCCAAGAACTGCTGGACATGATGTGATGTGTGAGCTGAAGCATTATTGTGATGAAGCAACCATTCACCATTCCTGTGCATCTCTGGCTTCTTATGACGAACTGCATCTCTCAAACGAGTCAGAACTTGGCCTTTTGTTGCATACTCATGATGAACAGTATCCTTAATCAAAGAAAACTGTAAGCATGAGCTTGACATTGCTCCTCACCCAACGGGCTTTCTTCGGTCTGGGAGAGTCTGGAGTCTTCCATTGTGAGGACTGAGCCTTAGTTTGCGGGTCATAACCATAAACCCATGATTCCTCACTAGTAATAATCTTTTTGATGAAATTGTAGTCATTTTCAATGCATTCCACCAACTCCCTTGCTGCAGACAGTCTATCTTCTTTTTGGTCAGGGCACGAATTCTGCAGACACATTTCATCCCCGAATCAACAGTAAGAATGGACTTTACCAACCCAAAACTGATGTCCATGTCCTCAGCAAGATCCCTGATAGTCAATTGATGATTTGAGTGTATCATGGCATACACTGCTTTAACTTTATCTTCATTCCTGCTTGTGGATGGCCTTCCAGAACGTTCGTCACTGTCATCACTTTGGCGGTCCTCTTGGAAACATTTGTACCAGTTATAAACTCGAGCATGACTCTTGCGTTCATCGCCATACACTTGTCATAAGTTTCTTTGCACGAATCTCTAAGTTTCTGGCAGAATTTAATGCTAATTCACTGTTCAATTTTTTCACTCGTCATAAATCTGACAAACTGCTTTTACACAATACCAAACATCACGTGATTAAAAAAAGTACAGTTTTGCTGCAGCCACGCTACACTCTGCACATGCAGAGCACGTAACTAGGTCACTGTATGTTAATAGCATCGTGGTGCGATGTATTGTTATATAGCGACTCAACGCATCGTATCTTGTCCAGCAGTTCTTGGCCAAACACCAAAATGAGCAAGTCAGTCGACCTCTGTACTCACCTGACCTCACACCCTGTGACTTTTTCTTGTTTCCAAAATTGAAATTACCACTGAAAGGAAGGTGTTTCAACGATTTGGAGACCATTAAGCGAAATTTGACAGCATAATGAAAGAGGCATTTCAAAATTGTTTCCAGCAGTGGCAGGAACGCTGGAGGAAGTGTGTTTTATTGGAAGGGGAGTACATTGAAGGCGAATGAGTGCAATAACTGTTGGCGTTATACTTGTTGTGTTATTATACAAGTCTTGATACTTTTTGATTGCATCTTGTACAAGGAAATTTTTTTTAGAGGGGGAAGTAAATGACTCATAACTAGGGGAAAGTTTATTTATTTATTTAATGTAGTTATTTAACAGTTTTTCTATACCACCTTATCCTACAATCAAAGCGGTTTACATGGCAACTTCAACAGTTTACATAATTTATTTATTTAACATTTTTTATATATACCGCATTTCAGATTCTCAAGGTGGCTTACAGTGAACATAACTTTGCTTACATGGAACTCTCTTCAGAACTATTTACAATGTCAATATTAACAGTGTTTACAGATAACCGGCAACATTTTAACTATTTACATAGGAGGTTGAGCTTTTACATAGGGTTTTTCCAGTTTTCAGAATGCTGCAATAGACAGTCCAGTTACTTGAGTAGTATGGTATTGAAATGCTCAGTAAATAGGTGTGTTTTCAAGTATTTCCTGAAGTCGGTTATATCTTTGGTTGCTCTGAGTTGATGAGGAAGGGAGTTCCATAGGGATGGTAAGTAGAGTTTGAAGACTCTATGTAGTGCATTCTGAGAGGTGCTCGTAGGTATCATAGAGGTTGCAAAGGAGTTCTGGTGCTGTGTCCTTGATTTGTTGTCTGGGACTCTTCTGATTAAGTGTTCTAAGCAGCTGGCAGATTGATTGTGAAGAATTTTGAATGCCATCATTATTGCCTTGTATTTTATCCGTGAACGTATGGGGAGCCAATGTAGAGATTTGAGTATGGGGGTGATGTGAGCGTGTTTATTAGTTTTGGTGATTAGTCATGCTGCTACATTTTGAGCCAGTTGTAAGGCATGGATTGAGCATTTGGGTAAACCATGTTGCAGTAGTCAAGGTGCGGTGTAATTAGCGCCTGACATACAGAGCGGAAGTGGGTGTGCTCAAGTAAAGGTCGGAGGTTTTGCAGAAACTTCATTTTGTAATATACTTTTTGGGTTGTTTTGCTGATGTGGGATTGGAAAGTGAGTCTCTGATCAAGGTATATTCCTAGGTATTTTACGTCGCTCTTTACTGGGATTGATCTCTTTCCTATTAGTAAGGTGTCAGGGTGTGTGTGTGTGGGGGGGGGGGGGGAGGTTAAATGTGGTGTCTCCCGTGATTATGAGGGCTTCTAATTTCTTGTAGTTGATTTCCAGATTGCGCTGTGATAACCATTCGGTGACTGCTGTCATGTAGATGGCAAAGTAATCTGGATTCTTTATGTTTAGGGTGGAGTATATCATTAAATCATCTGTGTATAGGTGGTAGTGGATGTTATGTTGTTGGAAAATTTTGCATACTGGCTGTATGTACAGGTTGAATAGGAGAGCCGACAGTGCACAGCCTTGTGGAAGACCTTGTTTTAGTGGGAAAGGTCTGGACGTATATGATTTTATTTTGACTTGTGATCTATCAGATAAGTAGGAATGAAACCAAGCAAGCGGTGTGTCCCTTATTCCTATTTCGCTTAGTCTGTTCAGCAGTGTGGAATGAATTATAGAATCGAAGGCAGATGTTATGTCTATGAAAATAAGAATGAAGCCTTTCCTGATATCTTTGATTCCTTTGAGTACAGTGTTCAGAAGGGAAGTTAATAAAGCTTCCACCCCATGAAGCTCTTGGAACCCTTGTTGTTGTGGGTTGAGTGGGCAGGTGGTGTCAAGGTGGTCTTGTAGCTGGCGTTGGACTGTCTTTTCTATTAATTTGGATAAGAGTGGTATGATAGATATGGGGCGATATGAAGCAGGAGAAGTTGGGTCCAAGGTGGTGTTCTTCAGAAGTGGTCTTGTGGAAGAGATTTTCAGTGGTTGTGGTATGATCCCTTCCGAGAGGGATACGTTTCTTATTTTGCAGAGGGAAGGAGCTAATTCTTGAGCCATTGCCTTTATCCAAGGGGTTGGGCATGGGTCTAGTGGGGAAGTAGACATGTTCAAGGATTTCGGGAGATTACTGCAGAGGTCTTCGGAGACAGAGTAAAAAGATGTCCATATGTTTGGTTGATTTGGGTCAGATGGAGAGTTGATATGTTGACTTCTTGAGGCTTGTGGACAAGATAACTTGTTTCAGAGATAGGATGCATAGGACTCTGGAGTTAAAGAAACTGTGTCTTGGCTTTGCAGGACTCTTGATAGGTCTTTGACGATGGAGAAAAGCTCTCTAGGGCGGTTTAGAGATTTTGTGATGATGTTAGTGTTGTGTTGCTTCTTGCGGTGAAGAATTAATTCATTGTAGTCTCGCTGTCTCGACATGTATTCTTGTCAATCTGGTTGTGCTTTGGTTCTCCTCCATCTAATTTAAAGTCTTCTCAGGATGGTCTTTGCCTGTTTGATTTCCATTGAGTACCATGGGGCTTTATTTTTCCGTTTTGAGGCTCTTGGGTTTGATGGTGTGGAGGCAGCTGATGCAAAGGTGGTGTTCCAGTTCTCTATCAGAGAGGTGAGGTCTGATGAGGTAGTTTCCAGCTTGGGGATTGCTTGATTTATTAGTGTGTCTTTATCAAATTGATTGAAGTGTCTCTGGGAATTTGAGTAGTGCTGTCTGGGGTGCGGGGGGGGGGGGGTGTCAAGGGGAAGGCTAAATGATATCAGGTAGTGATCCGACCATGGCACAGGGCTTACTTGATATGATATGTAGGTGATTGGAGGATGGTGGGTACAAAGATCAGATCCAGTGTGTTTCCTCCAATGTGGGTCTGTGTTGAGATAATCTGTGAGAGATCCAGGGCGGATAAGGCTTCAAGGAATGCTGAGGCTTGCGCTGAGGTTAGGGAATTCAGATTGAAGTCGCCTAAGATTATTGGTAGCTCGCCCTTGTTTGAGTGACTGGTGGCCATCTTAATTATGGTTGAGAGGTCGTCAGTGTTAGGTGATGGAGCTCTGTATATTAAACATATTATCAGGTCTTTGCTTTCCAGGGTGATGGAGTTGAGGGTGGGAGTGGAAAGGCTGCTGATGGGCTTGAGGCTCAATTGTTTATTTGCCAGGATGAGAGAGCCCCCTCCTCTGCATCCCAGTCTAGTAGATTGGTGTGCGTCCATGTGAGATGGGGTGAGTTGGTTTAAAAAGATGGTGTCCGTTTCTGTGAGCCAAGATTCAGTTATACACATGATCTCTACATCTTGGCCATGTATGTAATCGACTATGGTGTGAATCTTGTTGCGAATGTAACGGGCATTTATTAGAGAGCACTTGATTGATTGCTTAGTTGCTGCGTTGGTCTGCGCTCCTTCATTTGTGTGTATATGGATGAGACGGGGTGGTTTTTTGCGCAGTTAGAAAAGAAGGGTTGAGTCACTAGAAGTTGTCTGGGCCTATAAAGGATTGGAATTGAATTGTTCCAGCTGTACGCTGCTCTTGTTGGTCTTAATAGAAGAGCTACTATGAAGGTAAAGAGTAGGGTAACTTGAATCCACTTCATGTCTGTTGTTTCTGGCTGTACTCCTGTTTGGTGGGATTGGTTACGATTAGAGGTGTTATAGCATTTCTTATGAGGAGGACTGGGGTGCTAGTTCAACTTTGAATCTCATAGGTACGGTTTTGGATCTCCATTACAGCAATGGAGATGCTGATAGAAGTGGTGTGAGTCCTTATCGCTAGAACTTGAGCTCAGTATCTTTGCTGTCTACTTGCAAGAAGGGAGACAAGCATCAGAAGACGCTATGTTTAGAGCAATTCTTAGTGGAGCAGATGTCTGCTTATACATACGTTTTGGAGGTCCGGCATCGGGTGGAGTCACAGGAGATCCTTTGTACAGTTGTCGCTGTCGGTTTGGCTGTGTTTGGTGAAAGATGTTGTTGCCGCCTTGGGACCCTGCCTAAGGGCCACGCCAAAGGGCCCTCTGGTGAGGCCCTCAGGTGTGGGCCTGCCCGATGACACTCCTTTTCAAAGTAAGAAGGTGAAAGGGGTGAGGAAACATGCAGGGATTGCTGAGCAAGATAACCTATGTACAATGAGGTGGCGAAGGTTTGGGGGGGGGGGTTTAAAAACAGAGGCTTTGGACATTATGGGGCTAGGGGAAACATTGAGAGGGAAGGGGATACTACGCACTAGGTAATGCTACTGAAATGTTCCATGTAAAGAAAGGTTTTCATTTTTTTCCGGAAGTCCTTAGTGTCTACAGTGGCTCTTGAATCGTCCGGTAGGGAGTTCCATAGGGCTGGAGCAGCGAGGGGAAATGCCTTCCCAGAGGTGTACTGTTTAGACTTTGTGTAAGCGCTGAGGGTGATAAGGTCCGACTTGTTGTGCCTTCTCGATTGGTTGTCTGGATCTTTATTGATTAGGTTCTTCAGGATGTCAGCGGATGTATTCTGCAGGATTTTGAAAATGTTCAGCACCGTTTTAAACTTGGTGCAGGAATAAACCTGGAGCCAGTGTAAGTGGTTCAGAAGGAGAGTAATATGTTCATGTGCTGCCGAG
Organism: Ichthyophis bannanicus; assembly: GCA_033557465.1. NCBI lineage: Eukaryota > Metazoa > Chordata > Amphibia > Gymnophiona > Ichthyophiidae > Ichthyophis > Ichthyophis bannanicus. The sequence continues at coordinate 77,229,495 of CM066051.1, read as the reverse complement.
CCAGTGATGATGCATGCAGGGTGTTCTGAACCATCTGCAGGGGATGAATAGTCTGTTTTGGGAGGTCATGGTACAGAGAGTTGCAGTAGTCTAAGATGGGCATAGTACGTAACAGCTTGACAAACTATACGGAAGTGATCCTGGCTGAGGAGAGGTTTCAACCTCCTCATTAAGCTCATCTTGTGATATGTGTTCCTGGAAGTCTTGTTTATGTGGGATTGTAGGTTCAGGTTGCAGTCCAGAGAGACTCCCAAGAATCTTACTTCTTCCTTTACGGGTATGTTTGTAGTGGGTAATTCGATTGAGTGTGGGGGTGTAAATGATATGTTCCTCATGATAAGTAGGGCTTTGGTCTTATCGTAATTTATATTTCAGTTGTTGGCAAGCCACTCAGTCATATCTTCCAGGCATCCTGTTATCATTGAGTAGTCCAGATTATTTTGGTGGATTGGCATGTAAATCATGATATCGTCAGCATATAACGTGTATTGGATATTGTGTTTTTTGATGATCTTGCAGGTTGGCTGTATGTATAGGTTGAAGAGCAGTGCTGAAAAGGATGACTATCGTGGTACGCCCTGGAGGGTGGGGAATGGAGTGGAATTGGTTGCACTACACTTGACTTACTGTTGTCTATTGCTTAGGTCAGTTCATTCGTTTGTTGTATTTCCTTTTATTTTGTTCTGTACTGCTGCAAAGTGTCTTGGGCCTTGTTCCACCTCCAGCTTCTTTTGATTTTCCTAGGGTTGTCTTTGCCTCTCTTATTTCATTGGAGTACCAGGGTACCGATCTTGTTCTTCTTTCCTGAGTTATGATATTCTTTTTGTCTGGTGCTTTTGCAGCTGCAATGATAATGTTCCAATTTTTAATTATATTGTTGAGGTCTATACAATCTTGTTTTAAATTAGGAAGGGTTTCTTGTAGGAACTGATCCTTATCGAAGCTCTTGAATCTTCTGACCAGGTGTTTGGTTAGGTGAAGGATGTGCATGTTGAATCTTATGATGTGATGGTCCGACCAGGGTGTCGGAGTAATTGAAGGTGGTGTTATGGCGTTAACTTCTAGAAGAGGTTTAGGGGCGAAGATGAAGTCCGGTGATGTGTGGGCGCTGTTAGGAGTTGTGCATATGTAACAAGTCCATAGCTCTCAAGAAAGTGTCGGCCTCCTTGTTGGAAGTGGTGTTGAGGATGAAGTCACCGAGTACAATCAGTGTCTTGTGGGGAGAATTAGATGCGCACGCTGATTCAAGTGTGGAGAGCTCGTCAGCCTTGGCATTTGGAGCTCTATAGGTGAGGCTGATAGTGATGAATTTATCCTCAATGATTATTATGTTTCTATGCTCTGTACTGGCAATTGTAGAGGTTTTAAACCAGAGATGGCTTCTTGCCAGGATAAGTACACCTCCACCTCTCTTGTGTGTGTGCGTGGGCAATTGAATGTGGTGTGTGTGGGCGGTGGGATCAGAATGACTTGGTCAGTGTTCATTATGAATGTATAATGAAACACATGATTCAAGTTGCTCAAAGGTGGGAGAGGGAGCACCAAGAACGTGAGTCATACCTTCCTCTGTGGTCTTATGATACAAGAATGATTCACCCCACAGAGAGAGGTGATTTTGTAGGTTGTGAGAATTTCTAAAGGATAAACTCAAACAAAACGTTTTCATACCTGAGCTCTGTAGACCTCACAGGTCTACAGGACTTTCAATTGAAAGCAATCTCTGCAATGCGGGGTCATAGGATGAAGGTGAAAGGGGATAGATTCAGGAGTAATCTGAGGATGTATTTCTTTACAGAAAGAGTGGTAGATGCATGGAATAGTCTCCCACTGGAGGTGGTACAGATGAGGACTGTATCTGAATTCAAGAAGGCATGGGACAAACACAGAGGATCTCTAAGGAAAAAAAGAGGACGGTAAAGCTTAGTGGTTGGTATGGAAAGATAGACTGTATAGGTTGTACGGTTTTATCTGCCCTCATGTTTCTATGTGTATTCTAACCATTTATTTATTTATTTATTTATGTATATATTTCTATACCGCCCCTTCCAGCGATCAAGGGCGGTTTACAGGGAACATTTTAACAACTGTACACAGATGTATACATTTACATTGAACAATTAGATTTAACTATTTACAATGAACGGTTGAGTTTAACTGTTTACATTGAACAAAACTTTAACTTCAAGTTGTACTAATAATACAAACATCCATTAACTTATTTACATTGGATATTTACAGTGGTTGTGTATGTTATGGAATTTATTTCCTTTTTTGACGTAAATCGGGGAAGTGTTTAGGGTTAATGACAGGGGAGTTAGTTTGAGTAGGGGGTTTCGTGTGTGTATTACCATGGTTATGGAGGTGTTTTGGGGAATATGGGATTCAAAGTGTTCAGTAAAGAGGTAAGTTTTTAGCTCTTTCCTGAACTGATAGAGGTCATTTATGACGCGAAGGTCTATTGGGAGGTCATTCCATAGCGTAGGGGCAGTGAAAGTGAAAGCTCTGGAGCTAGTAGTTTTCTTTGTCTTCCTGATGGCTTTTGGTGTGATGAGAGAGTAGGCTTCATTTTGTCTGTGTGATCTAGTTTTGTTTGGTGATTTTAGTTTTACCCCCGTTCCCTGTTTGTTGAGCTTGTCTGTCTTGTATAGCTCGTAAGCTCTATAGAGCAGGGACTGTCTCTCAGATGTATAAGCATAGCATATGCCTTGTAGCCCTATACAAATGATCAGTAGTAATACTAAATACACCCTTTTTTAAATTTTTTTCAAGTACAACTGGGGTTGACTCAGTGGCTGTGTTGCAGATTGCCAGAGGGACTTGGGTTCAATTCCAGGCTCAGGATTTTCACACCCCAATTTAACAGGAGCGATCGGGGCTGCAGAGGCAGCCCTCACAGTCCCTGGGAGGGGGAGGGACTCATAGCCATGGCAAAACGGTGACACCTGCTGCTCATATTTTGGGTCCATGATGGCAGAGTTCAGGAAGACATTTAAGTATGTCCTTTTCCCCTCTATTCCATCCTTTCCCCACTACAGTGATAAGGCTAATTGAGTTAGGGAGAGTGATTTTTAAAAGGGGAAAAAATCTTTCAGGGATGTTTTGAATATAGGCTCCTGTTGCCAGATCTGAGCCCTGGTCTGATGTAGCTGGAAGAGCAGATGGAAACTGCCAGGTTAAAAATAAGAACATAAGAAATGCCAAACTGAGTCAAGCCCAGTACTCTGTTTCCAACAGTGGCCAATCCAGGTCACAAGTACCTGTCAGGTTCCCAAAAAAGTACACAGATTCCACATTGCTTATCCTAGGATAAGCAGTGGATTTTCCTGGTCCTCTTTAATAATAGTTTATGGACCTTTCCTCCAGGAAATTGTCCAAACATTTTTTTAAATCCAGCTACACTAATAGCTTTTACTACATCCTCCGGTAAGGAATTCTAGAGTTTGATTGTCCCCTAGTCCTTCTACCCTTTGAAGAAGTAAACGACTGATCTACGTTTACCTGTTCCACTCTATTCATTAATTTACAGACCTCTTTCATATCTCCCCTCAGCCGTCTCTTTTTCCAAGCTGAAGAGCCCTAATGTAGCAAAGAAGGTTACGCTTGTGGTCAGCATTATTAGCACCCTTGCATTTTAGGTATGTCGTGTACAATATCTTGAGAAATAATCAGAAATATTCCAACTGTATATCATCATAATATTTCAATAGTATGTTTAAAGGTATACAATAAAAATAAGATGTCTATACAACTTAAACATAATAATTTCCGAGAAAAAAAACAAAATTTGACCTGGACAGGATTAATGGCATCTTTCACTAATATTTAGTTGCACAACCCTTGGCAGTAATTACAGCCCCCAAACGTTTCTTGTAGTCATCTGTAAGTTTCGTACATCTGTCTGCTGGTAGTTTCTCCCTCTCTTCAGCTGCAATTTGTTCCAGCTCAAGAATGTTTCCAGGTATCCTTTTACTAATGGCAGATTTCAGCTCTTTCCAAAGGTTCTCGATTGGATTGAGATCAGGACTCCGTACTGGCCAGATTAAAACAATCCATTTGTTCCTTTTTAACCATTCTTTTGCACTTTTGGACGTATGTTTTGGGTCATTGTTCTGCTGGAGGATCCGTGACCTTTAACCTAGACCTAACTTTACGACACTAGGCAGCACATTTCGCTCCAACATACTTTGGTAATTCTCTGACTCATGGTGGTATTGAACACTTCCTGGTGGAATACATTCTCTTCTTGGTTCTCTGGTTTAGGTTCAGGGTTGAAGGGCTTATTTATAGCTGCATTGGGATTTATAGGAGTAGCAGTGGTTTGTTGTTTTGCTTTTTCCTATCTCTTAGCTTGTTTGTAGAAAATGGCTAACCAAAGCAACAATGACAACTCTTGTGCTTACAAGGAAAGAAGAAGTGGAAGAAGCAGTTTCACTCCTGACTTGGAATGAACACACATTTGGAGAGACACCAGAAGGCTTTACTCTTATTGCATTAAAAGTGAATTAAGAGAGATTCAAAGGGGGGGGGGGATGATGGAGACAAGAGAGCTGAATGAATCTCTCTGTCTGCTTTCCCAGAATCCTCTCTGAAAACTCCATCTTGAAAATGAATGCCTAAGGAAGTCTGTCTCTGTGTGTGCTGTGAACCTTCAGACAAGCTGTTGAGATGAATTGCAGAGAGAATGAGTAACGTCACTCTGCCTCACAGGCTAACAACTCAGTGTTATACGTCTCTGCAGACCTGTGAATTTGAGTTCAATAAATTAGACTGGTTTTTACTCATAAGTTGTCCTGTCTTACTTGTAAGGAGTGAGCGAGGTCTGATATTGGGATGGTATACAGTACTGAGGCATAGAAAAACCTCAATAAATATATTCCAGGCCTCCAGTTCCTGAGGTAGCAAAACAGCCCCACAACGTTATGGAACCTCCATCGTATTTAACTGTAGGAAGGGTATTTTATTCCTTGTAAATTTCATTTCTTCACCTGTAAATATCTCTCTGGTCTGCATTGTCAAAGAGCTTGTTTGGTTTCATCTGTCCACAGAACATTTTCCCAGAAGGATTGTGGTTTCTTAAGGTGGGTTTGGGCAAAGATCAGGGGTGCCTTTTTATGTCTGTCTTTGAGCTTTGGGGTCCTCTTTGTCCTTCGCCCATGAATTCCTTTGTTTTAGTGTGTGGCGTATGCTATGGGTTGAAACCACCACTCCAGATCAGCCTTAAGCTCTTTGGATGTTGTGTGCAGGGCCAGCCCGTCCATTGTGCGATAATGTTCGCACAGGGCCCCACGCGAACACCATTAATGCATAATGTGGACGGCTGCAGAGGGAGCTGGGAAAGCCCATGCGAGGCCCCGGATCCCTCTGCACAGTTGCTAGCGTGAGGAGTCTTTTCCCTCACGCTAGCGGCTGTATTTGTGAAGCCGCGAATGCCGGGAGAGGTTAAAGGCAATGCCCTTTAACCTTTCCCAGCATTTGCGGCTTCACAGATACAGCTGCTAGTGTGAGGGAAAAGACTCCTCACGCTAGCGACTGTGCAAAGGGAGCCGGGGCCTCTTGCAGGCTTCCCTGGCTCCCTCGCCAGCTCTTTAGATGGCCGTGGGGCTGTTTGGGGGGAGGAGGGGGAGGAGCTAGGACTGGATGAGCTATGACGGAGGGAGGGGGAACTGGGGCTGGAAATGGGCTCTAAGGGGGGGGGGCTAGGTTGGCAAATGGGCTCTAATGGGGGGGGGCTAGGACTGCAAACAGGCCGTGATGGGGGGGGGGGGGGGTTTATAGGACTGCAAATGGGCTGTGATGGGGGGGGGATTAGGAATGGATGGGCTGTTATGGGGGGAATTGGATTGGAAATGGACTGTGATGGGGGGCTAGGACTGCCAATTGGGCTGTAATGGGGGGCTAGGACTGCAAATGGGCTGTGATGGGGGGACTTGGATTGGAAATGGACTGTGATGGAGGGGCTAGGACTGTAAATGGGCTGTAATGGTGGGGGGGGCTAGGACTGGAAATGGACTGATGAGGGGGCTGGAAATTGGCTGATGGGGAGCTTGGAGTGGAAATGGGCTGACGAGGGGGCTAGGATTGGAACTGCAAAAGAGCATATGGGGGGCTAGGACTGGAATGGGCAGATGGGGGGAGCTTGGACTGTAAATGGGTGATGGGCTGGAATAGGACTGGAAATGGCTAATGGGGGAATAGGACTGGAAATGAGTTGATGGGGGCTGGAATAGGACTGGAAGCGGGCTGAGGGGAGTTGGAATAGGGCTGGAAATGGGCTGACAAGGGGGCTAGGATTGGAAATTGGCTGATGGGGGAGCTTTGAGTGGAAATGAGCTGATGGGGGGCTGGAATGGAACTGGAAAAAAAGCATATGGGGGCCTAGGACTGGAAATGGGCTGATGTGGGGGCTTGGGAGATTGGGACTAGAAGGAAGCGGATGTTGGGTGGGTCTAGAATTATAAGGGAGCTGATTTGGGGGGAGGACTAGAATTGGTTGGGGATGGGGAGTGAGAATGGAGAGGGGAAAAGATATTTTGTGTGGGAGGGAAGAAAAGTCTACGATGGGCTGGATATTGGGAGAGTAAGTGGGGATTGAGAATGGAAGGGTGAAGTTTGAGTGGATGATAAAGGAATAAGGAAAGAAAAGGGGGAACGAGCAAAAGGGGAAAGATCAGTATGTTAAAGCAGATATAGAGAGAGAATGGAAAAAATCTAAAAGAGAAGAAAGGACAAATGGATAGCTTGCAGAAGACACGAAGAAACCAGAAGAAAGTGACTGGAGCAATTGCAGCTGAAAAACAAAATCCCAAACAGAAGGTAGAAAATTACTTTTTATTTTGAATTTATTAACTGGAATATAAGAACATAAGAACATAAGATATGCCATACTGGGTCAGACCGAAGTCCATCAAGCCCAGTATCCTGTTTCCAACAGTGGCCAATCTAGGTCATATGTACCTAGCAGTATCCCCAAAAGACACAGGTTCCACAATGCTTGTACTGGGTCAAGCATTGATATCCTGGGTCCCTTTTTAATAATGGTTTATGGACCTTTCCTCCAGGAACTTGTCCAAACCTTTTTTAAACCCAGCTACACTAACAGCTCTTACTACATCCTGCGGCAACAAATTCCAGAGTTTGATTACACGTTGAGTGAAAAAATATTTTCTCTTATTTGTCTTAAATAGTTTACCCTGTAGCTTCATTGCATGTCCCCTAGTCTTTCTATATTCTGATAGCGTAAACAATTGATCCACGTTTACCTGCTCCACTCCATTCATTAATTTATAGACTTCTATCATATCTCCCCTCAGCCGTCTCTTTTCCAGGTTGAAGAGCCCCAACCTTTGTAGCCTCTCTTCATAGGAGTAGCCTTCCATCCCCTTCACCATTTTGGTGGCTCTTCTCTGTACTTTTTCTAATAATGCTATGTCCTTTTTAAGATACGGTGACCAGAACTGCACACAATATTCAAGGTGCGGTCGTACCATGGAACGATACAGAGGCATTATAATATCCTTTGTTTTATTTTCCATCCCTTTCTTTATCATACCTAGCATTCTATTTGCTTTCTTGGCCGCCGCTGCACACTGGGCAGAGGGTTTTAACATGGTATCCACAATGACGCCTAAATCTTTTTCCTGGGTGGTGGTTCCTAATGTGGAACCTTGCATTGTGTAACTATAGTTTGGGTTGTTCTTCCTTAGGTGCATAACTTTGCACTTGTCCACATTAAATTTCATCTGCCATTTTGATGCCCAGTCTTCCAATTTATCCAGATCCTCCTGCAGTTTTCCACAATCCTCTTGGGTTTTAACAACTTTAAACAGTTTTGTATCATCTGCAAATTTGATAACCTCACTCGTTATTCCCTTTTCCAGGTCAGGTCTGGGAAGTGTGTATTGCTAACATCTTCGTGTTTTTGCTTAGTGCAAGCAGAAATTAATTTATAGTTTTATTTCTCCAGTGTTGTACATTCTCTGAGATGTATTGGTTTTAATATCTGCAGTGTTGCCTTTTGATAGTTAGGGTTTGATGCTTTCTGAGTCCTGATAGTGCTGTTATGATATGGTGGATTTGCTATGGGTTCTAAATGATCAGTGTTTGTAGTAGTTCCTAATGGGCCTGGTCGTTGTCACTGCAATATAGTAATGTAGAAATCTGGTACTCTTTCTTTATTCAGACACTCATTAAGAGGCATGTTTACTAAAAGTGCATGTTAACATTATGCAAATATTCATGCAGATTAGGTTCCTTATGCAAATAAGACCCTGCAATTAATCTCCGCACATGGCCCCGCACCCCCCTTGGGCCGCCCCTGGTTATACGTGGTGTTTTTCCAATAGTTCGCACTAACCTTCAAAGACTTCTTGGATTAATTTTCCTCTTCCCACCACATCCTGGGAGGTTCTTGACAGTTCCATGAGTTTCAATATAATAGCATTGTGAACTGTAGACACAGGAATCCCAAGGTCTTTGGAGATGGCTTTCTACCTGTTTTTTAAGTCTGATAATAATGGCTTTTCTGACAGTCTCCGGCAGCTCTCTTGTCTTTGCCATTGTAAAAATGGGACAGAGAGTGAATGTGGCCATTTTAAACATTAGAGCCATCGTTCATTGGTTGATCAAGTCATGTGAGTACCAACACTTGATCACAGGGGCGTTTAATCTTACTGTAGTGGGAATGTGGTTCTTTTGTTCAAACTGAGTTGAATTGTTTATAAGGCTGCCAATAATCATATATTGGCATTATACCATTTTTTTAGGAAAGTGCAAGCTATTCCCATTTTTCTAAGTCTCCTGCCATGAAAACTGATCAATCCTTTGTCAGTATTCCATCAAAATGGCTTTCTCCTGGAACACCTGATCCCACTATCATCACCTATCAACATTTGATTTTAGCAGATCTAGAAAGGTTTGCACGATCTGCCTCACATCATTATTCCAATTTAACAAAAGCTGAGTTTCAAGCTTTACATGAATTGGATGCTCAGAGTGACCTCACTAGCTGTATTGCTGACAAGGGTGGAGCAATTTATTCAAAATACTTTTGACTACCATCTAAATCTTCTAACACAGCTTAGTGATGTTAAATGTTATCAGCTCCTGACCTATGATCCAACACCAACTCTATGAAGCTAAATACAGGATTTGATTTCAGAGGCATTATCTGCTGGTTGGGTCACTAAGAGGTGTGCTTTTCTTATTAAAAAAGCATCCCCGTATCCTGGTCATCTACACAGTACCAAAAATACATACATCTTTGCTTTCACCCCCCTGGCCATCCCATTGTTTCTTGCAGAGATTCACTCTTGGAACCTCTATCCAAATTTTGTGATTATTTTTTTTTTTTTACAAAAATCAGGTCCAATCTTATTTGTGTGACGCCACTCATTTCATTATTGGATTCACTTACCGTTGCTTCTGAGTCACTAATATTGGTTACCATGGACATGGTATCATTGCACACCAATATTGCCCAGTCTGAGATTTTGGAGTTGATTGTCAATCATCCGGTAGCTCTCCCTTCCAGGATGTTGTTATGTGCCGTTGAGTCAGTGTTGACTCATGGCGTCCCTTTGGACAGTTCTAAACTGTGTTTGGTCTTCAGTCAGGCATCTCACTGTTGACAGAGTGTCATCCATAGCTGCTGTTACTATATGAATCCATCTCATTGCTGGCCTTCTTCGTTTGCGCTGACTTTCTACCTTGCCAAGCATGATGTCTTTCTCTAATGGTCTCTCTCTGCATGATGTGTCCAAAATATGGAAGTAAAGTCTTGTCATCTGAGCTTCTAAGGATAGCTTAGGTTTGATCTCCTCTAGTACTGACTGGTTTGTTCTTCGGGCAGTGCATGGGATACACGGTATTCGCCGCCAGCACCATAATTCAAAGGCATCAATTTTCTTCCTGTCCATCCTTTTTACTGTCCAACTTTCACATCCATATGATGTTGTTCAAAATACCATGGCTCAAGCAAGTCAAATATTTGTATGGAGAGGGACATTTCTGCTCTTGCGAATCTTGTTTAGGTCCTTCATAGCCATTCTGCCAAGAGCAATGCATCATCTGATTTCTTGACTGCTTGTTGTGTCTTTATTGATAGTTGATCCAAGTAGGTTAAAGTTGTTCACTATTTCAATTTATTCTCCATCAACGATGAACTTATTGACTTTGCCAGTTGTCATGATCTTTGTCTTCTTTACATTAAGGTGCAGGCCCATTTTAAGACTATATTCCGTGATCTTGAGAAGCAAATGTTTCAGATCGTCTTTGCTTTCAGCCAGTAATGTGGTATCATCAGCATAGCGAAGGTTGTTGAGTCTCCCACCAATCTTCACACCTCTGTTGTCTTCATACAGTCCTGCTTCTCTGATGATTTGTTCTGCTTCTGCATATAAGTTAAATTGGTAGGGGGAAAGTATGCAGCCTTTTCATACACCTTTGCTGATTTTAAACAATTCTGTTTTTTCTTGTTCTGTTCAAACTGTTGCATCTTGATCAATGTAAAGGTTGTGCAAGAGAATGATCAGGTGTTCTATTATGCCCATGTTTCTTAATGTGACCCAGAGATTTTCATGGTTTACAGTCAGAAGCCTTGCTGTAGTCAATAAAACACATATAGATATCCTTTTGGTATTCTTTAGTCTTTTCAATGATCCATCTCACATCTGCGATGATGTCTCTCGTTCCTCGCCATTTCCTGAACCCTGCAGGCAGTTCTCGGTCCAGGTACGGTTGTAATCTCTGCTTTATAATCTTCAGTAAAATCTTGCTGGCATGTTGGATCAGAGTGATTGTACGATAATTTCCACAGTCAGTTGGATCACCTTTCTTTAGTATTGGTATAAACACAGATCTTTTCCAGTCAGTTGGCCATGATGATGTTTTCCAAATTTCCTGGCAGAGCCTTGTAAGTATGGTAACAGCTACATCCGATTTCTGTAACACTTCAATGGGAATGCCATCAATGCCCTGGTGTTTTGTTCTTTGATAAGGCTTTCAATGCTGCTTCAACTTCTTCTTTCATCACCAACGGTTCCAGATCATAAGGTACATGTTGAAACGGCTGTTAGTCCACTTGATCTTTATCATAAAAAAGCACTGTATATTCTTTTCACCTTTTCTTGATCTTCTCAGCATCATTCAACATGGATCCTTGAGCATCTTTTAACATTCCAATTCGAGGCTGGAATTTTTTCTTTAACTCTTGTAGCTTTATGAAAGCCAATCTCGTTCTTCCTCTAATAGTTTCTGCTTCTATTTCCTTGCATGTGTCATTGTAGCACTTCTCCTTGTCTTGTCTTGCTACACATTGGAAATCTCTGAGTTCTGCGATTGCCTCTCTTTCTCCTCTGACTTTAGCTTCTCTGCGTTTCTGGGCAATTTTCAGAGTTTCTGGCTGTTTTTGCTTTTTCACCTTTTGTAGAGACGTCTCACTTTCTTCCAACGCAATCTTCTTGATGTCATCCCATAACTCTGCTGAAGCTCTGTCATTTGTATCTAAAGCAGCAAATCATTTTTTCAGGCAGTCTTTAAATTCCAGTGGTATGTTTTCAGTCATATTTTGCTACATTCATGAGTGGCTTGCTCTTTTTTAACTTTAGCTTGAATTAGCATACTAGTGATCTGTACCACAGTCAGCTCCAAGTTTTCTTTGCTGATGTTATAGAGCTTCGCAATTGTTGACTTTCACAGATTAAGTCAATTTGATTTTTGTACAATCCATTGGGTGAAGTCCATGCGTACAATCGTCGCTTGTGTTGCTGGAAAAAGGTGTTTGAGATGAAGAGATCGTTGGTTTTGCAGAATTCTATCAGTCTTTCTCCAGTTTTATTTCTTTTGCCAAGTCCATATTTTCCAACCACTTTGCCTTCTTCTTTGTTGTCTTCCAGGATACCCTATTTTTTTTGACATTATTAAATTTAGTACTGACAAGAAATTATTTCTTGTATGATGCTAAATTTTATTTACAAGTTTTTGGATTTGTGATGGAGGCCACGATGGCCCCTTCAGTGGTTCTTATATATGGCTGATTTTGATGTTTCACACATTTATGGCTCCTTTTGGTTTTCATCGATTCCTTTTTGGGTTTGTTTTCTTGATGACCTTTTTTTTCTATGGGATGGTCCATTTTCCGATTTACAAAATTTTTGCAGTGGGTCAACACTATAAAACCCAGTATTAAGTTTACAGCTAAACATCATGAGACCCAGATTGAGTTTCTGGACTTATTTACAAACAAGATCAAAGACTGTGCACTACACTTTATCGCAAACACATTCAATGCAACAGTTTATTGCGTTACCATAGCGACCATTCTGGTCCTTTAAGATGGGGATTGCTGTTGGGTCAATTTCTCTGTATTCGCCACAGCTGTACCACCATTTCAGAGTTTAAACAACATGCCTCTGACGTGTTTTGCCAATTGCTTGATAGATGCTATCTACCTGATGTTATCCGTCGAGCTTACAAGCAGGCAAGTTATTCTCACCATGAATGGCTGATTTCATCTAATACCTCCCTGGTGGATGTTTCTGCATCTTGCTTGTCTAATCATATTATAGGAGTACTCCCGTTATCCTTGCATGCATTGTTCTTTTTTTGCTACCCCACTTAGTGGTGAAAGATGGACTAATCCCTCTACCGGACTTATTCATACCACCCATTGGAATGCTACCTGTTTCTCATCTCACATTGTTTACCTTCTTATTTGTCCTGTCTTAAAGAACATCGATTAAGACTTAATAAGAAAATGATGTCATCATTTAAACTATCGTTTGTTGATTGATCATATCATCAGGGAAATCCCTACTATTCTTCACTAACATCATTTTCATGCCATTACAAAAGCTCCACCCTTTTGACAGCTTTTTTTCGAAGCATTTTTGAAACAATCTTGAAGAACAGGAATCCTTTTTGGTGAGGCCGCGTGGCCCCCCCCCCCGGGGGCGTGCGAGCGGCCGACATTAACCGGGGGGCGGCCGGCCGCGTGCCCGCCGCGGCGTGGCTTCGCGGCTTCGCGGTTGGGGCCCGCAGTGCGTGGAGGGCTCCCATTGGTTCCCGAGGCACAGGGCTGTGCGCGGGAGCCAATGGGAAGAGGGGAGGAGTTTCGGGGGGAGAGTAAGGGGAGCGTTGTGGCGTCCTCCGGCCTTTCTCTCGAGGCGGCCGGAGGCGACGGACGTCCCGCCCTCCCGCCCTTTAACTGGGGTTCGGGGGTGTGGTGGCTATGGAGGGGTGTTGCAGCTGGAGGGGGTGTGGCGGGATCCCGGAGGTTTCCGGGGTCCGGAGCCGGAGCCAAGCAGTAGGGCGGGGTGGGGTACCCCCGCCCGGGCGGTCCCTCAGGCTTTTGCTAATAATAGGGCGAAGCCGGATGAGGGAGGCTAGGCAATTTGCCGGGGCCTGGACAAGGCGGAAGCGGAAGCGGCATCACTTTGCTATTCACATGGCTGGTGAGGGCTCGCTCTGCTGGGGGGGGGGGAAATACAATGTAAAGTTGGATTGTTGATGTTATGGTTTATGGCAATAAAGCTGCGACCAGTTGAATTCCCATATATGTGTGGTCTACCTTTTTTATGATGGTGGGGGGGGGGGGGGTGTTGCGGTGTGGCGGAGGCCGGTCCGCCTTACCCGGTTATGATAACTTAGCTCTGCCTCAGGGGCAATGATTTGTTTCATGAGCTCAAACCAGTTATGTTTAGTGGGACTTCCTGGACTATTTCCGATTTCCTTTCAGGACTACTTTCACTTTTGGTACCTTCCAACCCGTCTTCTGGAACACAAATTTTGTATGCAGCTTGATTTTTGGGCCATTGGCATTTGCCATTTAAAAGCTAAGTCTAGCATTTTATTCTTTTCTTTGTTTCACTTATAAGTTGATTTAACCCACACTTGGTGATTTGTTCACGTGTAGAAAGATTGAAACTGAGAGTTTCTTCACAAGAGAGGTATTGCTCCTTTCACGATGAACATTCCCACAAAAAAAATGTTAAATTATTTTAAAATGTGTTTTTGGGGTTTTGGCTGGATGTTTTTTATTTAATTTTGTAATCTTACCTTATTATAGTAGAATAATCATGTCCTGGCAATGTCCCAGTTTTTATATCATTTCCTTTTTTAATTGGTCTTGTTTTATTTGATTCTTTTATGTAACATAGTATATAACAGCAGATAAAGACCAGTATGGTTAGTTGGAGGTGGTCAAGAATGAAATGGAACATGTACAACTTGATCTTTTGGGTGTCAATGAACTGAAATGGACTGGCATCGGGCACTTTGCATCAGATGATCACATGGTCTACTATGCTGGAAATGAAAGACAAAGAAGAAATGGTGTTGCATTTATAATAAAGAAGAAACTTGCAAGAACTGTAATGAAATACAATGAAGTCAGCGAACGCTTAATCTCTGTTCGTCTACGAGGAATGCCTATCAACACAACTATAATTCAAGTATATGCCCCAACAACAGCTGCAGAAGAGAATGAAATTGAAGAGTTCTATGAACAAGTACAAGCTGAAATTGACAGAACATGCAAACAGGATATCCTGATAGTCATGGGTGACTGGAACGCAAAAGTTGGCAACAAAGAAGGCAAAGTAGTTGGAAAATATGGACTTGGCAACAGAAATGAAGCTGGAGAAAGACTGATAGAATTCTGCAAGACCAATGATCTATTCATCTCAAACACCTTCTTCCATCAACACAAGTGGCGACTGTACACATGGATGTCACCCAATGGATTGTATAAAAATCAAATTGACTACATCTGTGGACGTCAACGATGGAAAAGTTCTATAACATCAACAAAGACAAAACCTGGAGCTGACTGTGGTACAGATCATCAACTACTAGTATGCAAACTCAAGCTAAAGCTGAAAAAGAGCAAACCACTCATGAATGCAGCAAAATATGACCTTGAGAATATACCACTGGAATTTAAAGACTGCCTACAAAATCGATTTGCTGCTTTAGATACAAATGACAGAGCTCCAGAAGAGTTACGGAATGACATCAAGAAGGTTGTGTTGGAAGAAAGCGAGAAGTCTCTACAAAAGGTGAAAAAGCAAAAACGGCCAAAATGGATGATGGAAGAAACTCTGAAAATTGCCCAGAAATGCAGAGAAGCTAAAGCCAGAGGAGAAAGAAAGACAATAACAGAACTCAACAGAGATTTCCAACGTGCAGCAAGACAGGACAAGGAAAAGTACTACAATGATGCATGCAAGGAAGCAGAAACTATTAGAGGAAGAACAAGATCGGCTTTCCTAAAGCTACGAGAGTTAAAGAAAAAGTTCCAGCCTCAAACTGGAATGTTACAAGATGCTCAAGGTTCTATGTTGAATGATGCTGAGAAGATCAAGAAAAGGTGGAAGGAATATACAGAGTTTTTATATGATAAAGATCAAGTGCACCAACAGCCGTTTCAACCTGTACCTTATGATCGGGAACCATTGGTGATGAAAGAAGAAGTTAAAGCAGCATTGAAAGCCTTATCAAAGAACAAAGCATCAGGCATTGATAGCATTCCCATAGAAGTATTACAGCAATCTGATGCAGCTGTCACCGTACTTACAAGGCTCTGCCAAGAAATATGGAAGACAACATCATGGTCAACTGACTGGAAAAGATCTGTGTTTATACCAATACTAAAGAAAGGTGATCCAACTGACTGTGGAAATTATCGCACAATCGCTCTGATCCCACATGCCAGCAAGATTCTACTGAAGATTATTCAAAAGAGACTACAACCATACCTGGAACAAGAACTACCTGAAGTGCAAGCAGGGTTCAGGAAAGGGCGAGGAACAAGAGACATCATTGCGGATGTGAGATGGATCCTTGAAAAGACTAAAGAATACCAAAAGGATATCTATTTGTGCTTTATCAACTATAGCAAGGCTTTTGACTGTGTAAACCATGAGAAACTCTGGGCCACATTAAGAAGCATGGGTATACCAGAACATCTGATCGTACTCTTGCACAATCTGTTCATTGATCAAGCAGCAACAGTTCGAACGGAACAAGGAGAAACAGAATGGTTTAAAATAAGCAAATGTGTAAGACAAGGCTGCATACTTTCCCCCTACCTTGTTTAATTTATATGCAGAACAAATCAGAGAAGCAGGATAGTATGAAGACAACAGAGGGGTGAAGATTGGTGGAAGACTCATCAACAACCTTCGCTATGCTGATGATACCCCATTACTGGCTGAAAGTGAAGATGATCTGAAACATTTGCTTCTCATAATCAAAGAACATAGTCTCAAAATGGGCCTGCACCTTAATGTAAAGAAGACAAAGATCATGACAACTGGCATAATCAACAGGTTCATCACTGAAGGAGAAGAAATTGAAATCGTGAACAACTTTAACCTACTTGGATCAACTATCAATAAAGAAGCAACAAGCATTCAAGAAATCAGATGACGCATTGCTCTTGGCAGAATGGCTATGAAAGACCTAGATAAGATTCTCAAGAGCAGAGATGTCTCTCTCCATACAAAGATTCGACTTGTTCAAGCCATGGTATTTTCAATAACATCATATGGATGTGAAAGCTGGACAGTGAAAAAGATAGACAGGAAGAAAATTGATGCCTTTGAATTATGGTGCTGGTGGCGAATACTGTGTATACCATGGACTGCCCGAAGAACAAACCAGTCGGTACTAGAGGAGATCAAACCTAAGCTTTCTTTAGAAGCTCAGATGACAAGACTTCGACTTTCATACTTTGGACACATCATGCGAAGAGAGAGATCATTAGAGAAAGACATCATGCTTGGCAAGATAGAAGGTCAACGCAAAAGAGGAAGGCCAGCAATGAGATAGATCGATACAATAACAGCAGCTACGGGTACCAGTCTGTCAACAATGAGCTGCCTGACTCAAGACCGAACACAATTTAGGATAGCTAACCAGAGGGTCGCCATGAGTCGACTCTGACTCAATGGCACTTAACAACAACGACATGGTTTATCTCATCTGTCCAGTAAGGCAGCTGGAGTAGTTGTACCCATTGCTACGTGTAGGTCATTCCCCCTCTCCCCTGCCTTTGTTTTTTGTTTTATTTTTTATTTTTTTGTTTTTGTTTTTGTTTTGTTTTGTTTTGTTTTATTTTTATGTGAGTTTTAGATATAAGCCAATAATAAATTTTGTACAGAAAGTGGGATGTGATTTATACATATTTTACAAAGAAGCAAAAATTCAAAGGAAAAACATTAACTCTAGTCCTCAATCTATACCTTTGTTTAGGGTTGTACTAGTTGCTTTGTGCAGACCCTCCCCCCCTCCTCTACTTGTTGACATATAAAAGATATTTAAGCTCATTTTGATTTTATTCTCTTGCTATAAGGAGTTCCTGTGTCTGTCCCATACCATTTTGCATCCCATCACTGCATTTGCCCCCATCACCTCCATAGGGAGGTCAGTCCAAGCATCCATCACCCTTTCAGTGAAAAAGTATTTCTCCAAGGACAAGCAGGATGTGTCAGCCATACCTGGTGCTGTCATCCGAAGGTGCCATATACAGAACTACTCACCATAGCTCAGAAAGGCAAAGCCTGGCGAGTAGTTCTGAGCATGAGCCCCAGTAGCCCAACCCACTGGCCTACCCCTAGCCATCCAGTTTCAGTTGTTCTGGTTTGCCAGCAAGAGTGATCTCTCTACTCGCCAACTGAAATCTGCCTTATACAGATTTATATTGTAGACAAATTCAATAGATCTGTGGCTGGCTTTGGAGAACTATAGACCGTTAATCACCCTTGTGCACCTAGAAATGGATGTGCAGAAATTCCTTTTAGCATGATAAAGTAGTGTGATTGATTGGCTTATGGTTATTGATTGGCAGCTGTTGCTTATACCTGAAGAAGGTTTTTACCTTCTAAAGCTAGTCCTAAAGCCTATTAAGCTCGTGCAATGAAAAGGTATCATCTTATTTTCTTTTTTAATGTCTTCTTTATTTAGCTACTGTTAGCAAGAAGCTTTGTGCACATATACCGTCCCCTGCAACCTATAGCTTTGGAAATCCAGGGCATTATTGTAATGCAATGTACCGCAGTCTGCAAATAATTTCATATCAACACCACGTTTCTGTTTTCTGTCTATCGAGGTTGGGGTGGAAGATGGGACTCATAGGAGGGACTCTCGGTTGCTAGAGTTTCAAACGATGATAGGAGGAGTCAGTGCGCCGAAGGCGCGGTCGTACCTGGAAGAGAGCAGGTGCGCGAGGGGCGTGGCTCTGTCCTGAAAGGGGGCGGGGAACGGAGTGGGCGGGGCTGTCAGAAGAGTCGCAGGTGCAGTGGGCGGGGCCTTATAAGAGGTCCGCGGGAGGGGCGTGTCTGAGAGTGTGGGCGGAGCCGTAACTGACAGGTGAGCTTGAGGTTCGAGAAGTGAATCGTATCCAAACAGGAGCAGCTGCCGGCCGGGTCATGGCCAAGGTGAAGGACTCTGGAGCCTATGGTGAGTCCCGGGAATGGGGTAGGAGGTTAGTTTTTTATTTTCAGGATTAGAGAGACAGAGTAGATTTATCTGTAAAACGTGTGCGATTTGTACGGAGAATAGATGCGGGGAAGGGATGGGAGGCACCTAAAAAAGAGGAAGTAGAGATCAAATAAAAATATACCCCCCTGCGCCCCCCCCCCCCCCTAACCACCGACCTGCACAGGCCAAAAGGCTTGAAATCGAATCGGGGAAAATCAAGGACCTCGCCCCCGGCCTCGAATACAAGCAGGATTTCTATACGTTTAATCTCAAACCAAATGCTTCCTTTCCCCTAAATAATAGTAAGAGGTGGGAGTCCCGCAGAAAGATCCGAAGACCCAGGGGACAAGGCTTGAATACTGCTCGATCCTGAGGTCCTTGATAAAGTTCCTTTTTTTGTAAATAAATACGAGGAAAAGGGTTCTGAGAAGAGACAGTAACTAATTGGTAGATTGGGGGGTGTGAATGTTTAACAAAACACATGATTCGGATTGCTCAAAGGTGGAAGAGGAAGAGCGTGAGCTGTGCTTTCCTCTTACAGCATAAGAGCATCTCGCACACTGGGAGGCGCAATTTCCTGCTAGTCTTACAGCAGAAGAGTGAGTCGTTCACGGAGAGCTTCTAAAGGATAAACCAAAAGAAAACACGTTTTAATCCCTGGGCTCTGCAGATTTCAAGTCTCTTACAGCATAAAGGACGGATTCCCCTGATCTAGTGTCCCTGATGTTATGGTGTCAGAGGCCAAGGGAGGTCCTGATGTGTGGCTGCTGCAGAAGGAGTAACTTCATCAGTGCCTTAGTGCTAATATCAACGCGTCTCTCTCCGGTTTAGCACCGAATCATAAATAGCCAGGAGGCAGCTCTGTTTTCAGGAAAGCAAGACTAGGTGTGGCTAATTGCTTTATGGATAGTCTTATCGGTATACGGAAGTAGTATCCTGATAGTAGCTGCAGCCACTCTCTGAGTCCGTGTGGACACGTTTACAGCAATATTTCGTGCCAACATTCATGAGAATCCACCCAGAGTCTCTTTCCCCCACTCTTTTGTGCCCCGATTAAATCTCTTGCCTCAGCTCATCTGCTCTCCTGAGTATTGCAGACACAATCTCTTGTAACAGATGTTGGCACCCTAAGCAAGCCTTAAGCCTTATGCCCCCCCCCCCCCCGGCTGCCAGAACCTATCGTTTAGCTTTCCATGCCTTGTTCTACTCTAGAAGCTGCCGCCCTAGGCTACTGCTTAGTTTGTCTAGTGGTTGTGCTGGCCCCAGTTATAGGGCCTCACCTGCATGGAACGTGTAATGTCCACAGTATGAGGGTGTGGGCTGCTGTCGGGACCTTATTACAGGCTCTCCCTGGCCCTGTAATAGTTAATGCCACGCAAGTGCATCCTACCTGCCCTTTACCAGGCTAGTTGGGGATTATTATTCTCCACCCATCCCTCTGTCCCCTGAGAGGCAGGGCGAGCGCTGAAGCATGGTTTCAGGCTATAAATACTTGGCCTTGCTCTCTATCTGGGGGTTGTGAGGGTATTTATGGCAAGTGGCTGATGGCAGATAGGACCGTGGTGCAGAGGAGGAGGGCGCATACAGGATTTTCACAGAAAGCAAAATGAATAGAGCAGAGAGCCAGAGGTTAAGGGAGATCTCGTGCATGTATGTGCTGCACTCCACCCTCTTCCCGCATGAACAGGTTGGCCTGTTTCCCAGGCTGTAGTTATTTAAGTCATGGATTATATCTGCTCTCATTAAACAAAGCTGCCAAGTTATGCAGTTTCCAAAGAGAGACATTTTGATCTTGCATCTCTAGCAGTGGGGGATTTGTAGTCCCTGATTCTGCCTATTGAAATCAGTGCTGCAGGTTCATAATGATACACAAAATAGTCAGAAATCCACGACTGACCAAAAATCTCCCTCCTTGAACTGGGCAACTTAACATAGTAGCATAGTACATGATGGCAGATAAAGACCAGCATGGTCCATCTAGTCTGCCCAGAAAGGTGGCAAGATTAGGTGTGCCTGCCGCTCCGTGCAGGTCACCCCTCCCCGTGCCTTTGTTTAGGGGTGTACCCACCGCTCCGTGCAGGTCACCTCAACTTGTTAAGATATCAGAGACAGTTAAGTTTCTTTTGATTTTATCTTGTTTCTAAATAAACTTAACTGTCTCTGATATCTTAACAAGTCGAGGTGACCAGCACGGAGCGGTGGGTACAACTTGGCAGCTCTGTTTTGAGCTCCGGTGCTGTGTGATGCCCACACGTCACACCCTGGTGTCTGCATCTTGGATTCTACCTGGCATCCTGCCCTGAAACATCTGGATACCAAACCATCAATGAGGAAGGGGAGATGGCCATCTTAGACATAGTGACATCACAGCTAGAACAGGCCAATGGGAGACTGTGAGTGAGTGAGGTCATTCCCTCGCTGCTTCCAGCAAGAATGAAGTTGCTTTTAAAGCTCTTCTCAAACCAGAACTGAGTGATGACATGGATGGCTTTTATTTGAGGTATTATTGCATTTGCTTGTCTTTGTATTGCGTGTTTTAATTATTTCCTATGTTTGTTGTTGACTGCTTAAGAATATTGGGGTGGATCTTCAGCGGTGGCTAGCCAATCTAATGCTGGATTGCCAGGAAATTAACTGGGTAATGGTAATATTCCGCCGCTGCCTGTTTAGTTTAAGCAGTGAAAGTTGGACCTGCCTTTACTGCACCGACTTTAGCCATGTGTTGATAACTGGGCAATGACTCAATATTGCCATTAGCTGGTTATCCACAGATACAGTCCCAGAATACCCCTGGCACACAGCAGCAACACCTGCAGATATTCAGCAACACTAACCGGGTTAGCGCTTCTGAATATCCCACTGAGTGTCATTTACACGGTTTGCAGGTCTGTGAACTGTGTAAAGTGCTTTGAATATCCCCCATTATGATTTGCAACAAACAGAGACGGGCGTGGCGGGTGTCGCTGCCTGCTCACTGGAGGTGTGCTTTCTGCATTATGGCTGAAGGTTTGTTTGTTTTTTATTTTTTTCTCTCCTATTTCCTTATTTAATTTTCACTAAGGTACTGTGAATTTCACTATAGAAGGAAACTTCTCAGTTGGAGAAAAGTCAGAGTCCCGCTGAACCATTAGGCAGACTAGGGCACTGACTAGCGCAGCAGCTTTGGGGGCTGGTAAAGAGCAGGTGCCGTCAAAACCAGATAATTTGTGCCAACAACAAGCACTGTGCACTTTGCCCTTGGGGCTAAATGGCTTTGGAACTTGCCTTCACATTTCATATTTACAAGTGTGCGATCCAATTAGGAGGATTGTTCTGGGAAGGGCAGTTTTGGGGTGATCATGATGTTTGAATGATTAGAATATTGTGTGTGGGGGAGCCCAGGCGGTCTCAATGTTAATGGAAGTGGGGGCAAGGTTCATCTAGGGTATGAAGATCTTTGCACCATCCCTGCAAATAGCTTTATTTATGGCCCCTGCTCGAGCCAAATGCACCAAGCAGACAGGGCTGGTGCAAGAATATGAGGTATTTAGGCAAAGCTCATTCTTGGTGCACTCCTGCTCCCATCCTCGCCCCATTGTTGCTGCTGTTATCCCCTCTCTGAGACCTGGCATCACAGCGCTTACCATAACCTCTGCCGCTGTTCCTTTGTATACCCCTCGTGGGTGAAAGTGGTTCAGCTGCTTCTGCCCTTGTGCAGATACGAAGCCTGCATCAGAGGGGACAGAAGCGCAAACAGCACAGCAGCGCCAGAGATTTTGGTCAGCACTATGGTGCTGTTTAAAGACATTGCCCCCCACTGCAGGTCGCCGGACTCCTGGGCAGCTTTAGGATGAAACCCCTCCCCTCCTGAAGGTGTCATGCGTTTTTTTTAGATCGAGGTGATGGTTTTTGCCACTGCTACTCTTGGGTTAGCTTCTGACAGGTGCTTGTACGCAGGCGCGGTACCGAAAAGAACTTGGCCACTGTGATGTGCAAATGGATGAAGCTGGTTCAGTGACATGATCTTGACTGGTTCTTCCTTCCTGATTCTTCTCTCTGCACCTCTGTGAAAGATGGTTTATCCCTCGTATCCCAGTTGGTCTTCACAATTCACTCAACTGCCCCTGTCATGGGCAATAGCCCTACAACTGGAATGTGGCCTCCAACATGCAACCTCTGTGGCTGCAATGGGACCAGCAACATGCGACCTCCGCAGCTGCAATGGACCAGCAACATGCGACCTCTGTTGCTGCAATGGGACCACGAGTTTTCACTCCAGCCACGTGCCCACCAAGTCCCGGGAGGACCGGATAGCTGCCTAAAGAAGGGGCAGTTCCCTTTCACTGGTGGTGTCCAGTATTCCAGGGTGTTGCCTTCTAGAGGGAGGATCTCCTACCATCAGCCGCCAACAGCCCACCTTAACCCTCCCACAGAACTTGCCATATCTCCAGTTGCTCCGATGGCATCGGTGTGTCTAGCCCTCAGGAGGCAGCTGCCTCAGCACATCTCAGCTGCTCAATAAAGGGGAGACTGGCACAACTAAAGCCTACTGCCAAGGAGTCTCCTCCTTGTGCCACCCCGAAGGGCTCCACATGCCAGGCCGTGAGCCACAAAGCAGCAGGCTCTACTATCACACAGGGCTCAAACGCCACATGCACCCTTCCTTCAGGACTATCAAGGCTTGTTGACTGGTAGTCTGCAGCGACCACACCCACATGGCACATCATGTGTGCATCAACTGAAAGCCGGCACCACTGTGTCCCAGGGGATTCTCCGTGGACAGCAGGATAAGTCAGCCTTACAAACCCACTCGCCTCCCCTCTAGGAGGATCCCGTCCACAGCTGGGGAACAGACTGAAGGGGAGAGGGGATGGGCTCCAGGATGGCTGGCACATGCTCAGAAGAGTCTCTGACCTCTAACCTCACTTACCTGTAGATCTTCTTTTCCTTATTTAACCATCCTCCCCCATGTGCAACGGTGTGAGCGACTATATTCTCCTGCTAAGTCTGCTGTGTTTCAGTCAGACTGTGGAATGGTGTGAGCGACTATATTCTCCTGCTAAGTCTGCTGTGTTTCAGTCAGACTGTGGAATGGTGTGAGCGACTATATTCTCTCTGCTGTGTTTCAGTCAGACTGTGGAATGGTGTGAGCGACTATATTCTCCTGCTATGTCTGCTGTGTTTCAGTCGGACTGTGGAATGGTGTGAGCGACTATATTCTCTCTGCTGTGTTTCAGCCGGACTGAGTATTTTACTTTCTATTTTTTTTGTTTTGATTTTCCTTTCCTTATGTTTTACACAATTAGTAACGCACAGAGCAGGTTTTTATTGTATTAAGCAGGGCTTAATCTCTGAGGAATGTGCTGGAACACAGTTCTGGCCCTTTGTTTCGCATTTCAGAAGAGCAGGGGTGTTGCGCTGCATCTCCTTCCTTTCCGGGTAGCTTGCAGGGAATAGGAGGGGAGGGGTAAGGTTAGAGCAGGGCAGGGAATAGTCCCTCTTGTTGCTTCTGCCCCTGTCCACTCAGCCCCCCCCCTCCCAGCTCCATAGTTCCATTTCCTTTCTGTTTACAAATTAAGAAAAGTGGAGGGAAGGCCAAAAAACTGCCAGTATTTATTTATTTATATTCTCTTATATACCGCGCTATTCTGCATCAGTGCGGTTTACATTGAACAAACTGAAATTACATTGAACAGGGCATTATAACTTGGAAATAACTACTTTACAGGGAACATGTATGGTTTAAAGGCGAGGTCAGTGAGGCTTTTGTAGCCAGAAACACATTTTTCAGGAAGTGGAAAAAGGAGCCAAATGACAAAAAATGGAAACATAAAGCATTGGCAAGTTAGATGCAAGGCATTGATAAGTCAGGCAAAGAGAGAATTTGAAAAAAAAGCTTGCCGTGGAAGCAAAAACGCATAAGAAAAAACGTTTTCTAGTACATTTGTAACAGAAAAAACCTGTGAGAGTCAGTTGGACCATTGAATGATAGAGGAGTAAAAGGAGCGCTAAGGGGACAAGGCCATAGCGGAGAGACTGAATGAATTCTTGCTTCCATCTATACTGAAGAAGATACCTGAAATGGTATTTAAAGATAATATATCGTAAAACTTGAAAGAAATATCGATAAACTGGGACGATGTATTACAAGTATTTGATAAACTAAAGAGTAGTAAATCAGCTGGAGCGGATGGTATACATTCAACACTGTAGAAAGAACTGAAAGCTGAGATTGCAGACCTGCTATTAGTAATCTGTGAACTGTCATTACAATCATCTATAATACTTGAAGACTGGAGGATGGCCAATGTAATGCCAGTTTTTGAAAAGGGTTCCAGGAGTAATCCAGGAAACTATAGACCGATGAGCCTGATGTTAGTACCGGGCAAAATGGTAGAAACCATTATAAAGAATAAAATGACTGAACATTTAGATAGTCATGGTTTAATGGGAGAAAGCCAACATGGATTTAGCCAAAGAAGGTCTTGTCTTACTAATCTGTTATATTTTTTGAGGTATGAATAAACAGGTAGACAAAGGGGAGCCATGTGATGTAGTGTACCTAGATTTTCAGAAAACCTTTGACAAGGTCCCTCATAAGAGACTCTTTGCCAAATTTAAAAAGTCATAGGATTGAAGGCAGTGTACTATTGTGGATAGAAAGCAGAGGGTAGGACTAAATGGCCAATTTTCTCAATGGAAAAAAGTGAATAGAGGAGTATCCCAGGGATCTGTGCTGGGCCTGTTGCTTGTAACATTTTCAAAAATGAGATGGAAATGGGAATAACGAGTGAGGTGATCAAATTTGCAGATGACACAAAATTTTTCAGAGGATTGTGAAAAACTGCAACAGGACCTTAATAAATTGTAACACTGGACATTCAAAAGGCAGATGAAATTTAATGTGGACAAATGCAAAGTTATGCACCTAGGAAAGAACACCCAAACTATGGCTACACGATGCAGGTTCCACATTAGGAATCATCACCCAGGAAAAAGATTAGGCATCATCGTGGATAACATGCTGAAACCCTTCGCCCAGTGTGCATCAGCAGCCAAGAAGGCAAATAGAATGCTCGGAATCATAAGGAAAGGAATGGAGAATAAAACAAAGGATATTATAATGCCTCTGTATCGTTCCATGGTGCAACTGCACCTTGAATATTGTGTGCAAATCTGATCGCCATATCTTAAAAAGGATATAGTGTCATTAGAAAAGGTACAGAGAAGAGCCACCAAAAATGGTAAAGGGGATGAAAGGATACCCCTATGAGGAAGGCTTAAAAGGCTAGAGCTTTTCAACCAGGAAAAGAGACGGCTGAGAGGAGATATGATAGAGGTTTATAAATTAATGAATGGAATGGAACAGGTAAAAGTAGATCGGTTGTTTACACCATCAAAAAGTAGAAAGACTAGGGGACACTCGAAGCTACAATGTAGCCCATTTAAGACTAATAAGAGAAAATGTTTTTTCACTCAACGCGTAATCAAACTCTGGAATTCATTACTGGAGGATGTAGTAAAAGCTGTTAGTGTAGCTGGTTTAAAAAAGGTTTGGACAAGTTCCCGGAGGAAAGGTTCATTATGGAACTTGTATGACTTTTTGGGAACCTGCCAGGTACCTGTGACCTGGATAGGCCACTGTGGAAACAGGATTCCGGGCTTGAGGGACCTTGGTCTGACCCAGTATGGCATTTCTTATGTTTTTAAGCCCTGGTATTTACAAAAAGAGATAAAATTCCGGTATCACTGTGCTAAACATGATTCTGCTGACTACAGACTGCATTTTTTTTTCAAGGCCCCTAGTTTATGGAATGTTCTCCACCCTGCCCCCCCCCTTAGATCTTCACTAAGAGCCCTCGCCTTTTTACACGAGCATAGTGGGCTATGCCTTAACAGACTGGGGTTGTTCTTGGAACAACCTGTTGATCGTTTTATTCTTTTGCTTTTCTCTTTGATTTTATGGAATTATTGTTAAGTTTACTCGCTGTTGAAACAGATTTTTAACCATGGATTTGATGAATCCATAATATGTTTGTTAGACCGACAACCGCTTCTCACTCTGGCCCCATTGTTTCTATCAGGAAAATGTTGATCTTTCACCCTGAAGTGCCAAATTCGGCTGGTCTGCAGCTTCTGCAATACCGCAAAGCAATGAGAACATTCAGTTTTGGTCTTCGATGGTGCTGGGTTCCCCCCCTCCCTTTCAGGGGATTATTCATAGTACTGTCCTTGAAGGGAGTGTGTGTGTGTTTGGGGGGGGAGATCATAGGAAGATAAGTTTTGAGTCCATGGAAATCCTGGTGTCAGTTCAGGTAGGAGATGTTTGGTGTCACGACTTCTCTGACCACTGTTGTGGTCTCTTCCAATATGCTACAGCTGTCATGACTTCCATAATATGCACCTGTAAGACACAAGTGTTTCTGGCTATAGAGAAATACACAGAAACATGGAATGGGATGGCAGATCAGAACCTCAGGGTCCAACTCATCTGCCATATTTAGTTCCTGGTACAATATTAATGATCCTGTTGATCTTTGGGTTTCCCCTTATTTCACCCCAGCTAAGAATCCTCTGTGCCTGTCATAAGCTATCCTGAATTCTGTCATCATTTTGCTTCCATCACTACCACCTCTTCCCAGACATAAATAATAATTCCTAAGTTAATTCAAAAGAGAGTAATCTCCCAGAGGGTCGAGGCTCAAACCCACAACTTTGAGATTAAGAGACTCCTGTTCTGTTGGCCAAGAGAGCAGAGCCGTCACATCACACCTTTCCATTCCTCTTTGCGTCTGCTTCTCCAGTTTCCTGGTTTGTCACCCAGGGTCACCAGGAAGCTTTTTTGCATTTACAAGCAGCATGAGACTCAATCCCCAGTCATCACTGGAGAGGGAGGCTACAAGGAAATACCGCTCTGCTGCTCTCATAGATTTTTTTCCCCTCCAAGCCCAAGGAGCTACAGCCTTGAGGAGAAACACTTGTTTATGAGGCAACACCTCTCTGTGTCCAAGGTCGCTTGTGTGTGTTTATGCTACTTTCTGTATCGAGTTACCCAGCGCACTCATCTGAGCATGTCAGAAGCTTGGCAAGGGACTCGCACCTCTCTCGGTCAAATGTAGAACCCAATGCCCTAGCACAGTGTTAGGGGACCCCCTACGCTCTGTTCCAGTACTGACCCACTGTCCCAGCATGCAATTAGGGATCCGTCTTCTTTTTGAGCCTCAACTGATCCAGTGCCCCACCAGTTTTGAATGGACAGTAGAAGACGCAGTGCTCTCCTCCCCCCTCTCTTTTCCCCTGAGAGTAATATGATCCCCCCACCCCCTTCTGTTCCCTAAGGATGCATTTTTGGTTTCCTATACAATACATGAACCGTTCGTTCATTCGCAGCTGCCCTGACATTTGGTTTCTCTTTAGCCTTGAGATGTGTGCTGGGATGGTCATGTGAGGGGCCACACTTTCTGATTTCAGGGTCTTCATTTGTTGCCACCCTTCTGATTTCTCTCACTCTCCCCATTTTGAGAGGACGACTCTGAAGCTGTTGTCTCTTCAAGCTGAGCCCAGGGAGAGGCCTACTACTTTCTCCTATTTTATTTGGGTTTTACAGGATGGGCCACTCCACTCGCTGTCTGTCTGAGCCTGGGCTATTCTTTGAGATCTTCCCAATAGCCCTCAGGAATAATTGTGTTCCTGGAGAGCCGTAAGCGACCTCATATGCTCACTGGGATCGGCCAGCACCAATTGGCTGTAATGTCACAAAGGTTTGCCTTGCCTGAGCCAATCATAACCCCTCTTATGTGTGAGATCATCTGTGGAGCGATTTAAACCCAAATTCCCCAGTTAAATTGACCAATCAGAGGGTGAGGTTAGGTGGCCCCATCCCATACTACTATTTATGGGAAATGTTGATTTGGCTGCTGTATCAAGACTTGAGATCATTCACACCATTCAAGGTCTGAGCTCCTGATAAGAGGAGCAATATTGAGTTCATTGTTTGATAAGAGGAGCAATACTGAGTTAATTGTTTGATAAAAGAGATAATGCCTCAGCTAATGGATCATTAACCGGGGAAGCTCCACCTCAAGCCACTCGGAAAATATTTCTTCACCAGAAGATGTCAATGTAATAAGCTGTGCGCTGAACTTCATGTAAACTTTCATAATGCACACACATGCACAAAAAAAGTTTACAACTGATGTAGTAAACAAATCCTATGCAAATAGTGTGTACAAAACATGTGCACAAACCTGGGAGAGCAGGCCGATCGCCATGGAAACGTGTACATTCTAGTGTATGAGGCATGCGCTAGCTGCAGCATCAATATGTTGCATAGAGTGTACCTGGAAGGGAACGTGGGCTCACATACCACGATCTGTGGACATCGGGTTATGCACATTAGATGCGTGTATATCTAGAATACCAAATACATAAACATTACGGGCGTGATCATCTCGGCTCCTCGTTTCCCCTGCCAATTCATTTTAGTCATTAGATTCTCCATACATCTGTTTCAATAAAACAAAGAAAACATTGCGGGAATTCATGCTGGTACAAATAAGGAAACTGTTGCAAAACTTTCACTACTGCTAACCATAGAAAAGTGAGCTAACCTACATGTTAAGCCTTCGAGCCACGTGTGCACTTGTGTGTCCAGGTTTAAGAGGAAATGTTCTCATTATCGCTGAATTTTAAATGAGCAGTGTGCTAATCTTTTGCATGCAGACTTCTTGTGTGCTAAACTTCTCTGTGCATAGGGAAGCCATAACGGTGCAGAAAATTGTGCACTAAGCCTCTCGCGCTTTATTGCACTGATCTTAAGGTGGTGAAGGCATGGGACGGCCTCCCAGTAGAGGTGGTGGAGACAATTTGTTGGAGATGAAGGCTAGCGCAGAATTCAGGTGCACATGGAATGAGCAGAGAATCTCTAGCGGTGAGAAGCGCTAGAGGTTGATGCGGGAGGAGGAAGGGGAGTGGGTGGGCTGGGGTTGAAGTATTGCAAACAATCCACCCTTTATTGAGGGCTGTTGGTAGAGGCAGAGAAGATGGGCACTTGTCTGGGACACTAGGATGGGGGCATGGGAAGTACAGTGACAAAAGTAAACTCCTTCGGTTTCTCCCATGTAGCTGTTTCATCACAGGGGACCTTCCTTTGCCATCAACCGGGGTGCCATTCAACCTGGCAAAGGCCCTGCCTTTACCCCCTCAAGAATAAAGGAAGGGGACAAAGTCAGGCATGGATAATGGAAGCTCGGGTCAACGATACCATGAGCTATGGGGTAACCAAATTAGTACCAGTAACCTACAGTTCCTTGGAAACCAGCAGTGGGGCCTGCAGGTTGGCAATGGCTGGGTACTGAAGCATAACCATGGGGCTCCAGGAGGCTGGAAATTCGGGCACTGACCTTGTTAATTTACATAGCTGTTTGGATTGCTGTAGGGCTTGGTGGTAGGATCTGGTTGGTATAGGAGCTGGCTGAGGAATTAAGTATGAAAGCTTTGGCTTGATAAGGAGCAATATCATACAGATGGTCACGTCCTATGGTTGGCCCTGGTGCCTAACATAAGAACATAAGATATGCCATACTGGGTCAGACCAAGGTCCATCAAGCCCAGCATTCTGTTTCCAACAGTGGCCAATCTAGGTCATACGTACCTAGCAGTTTCCCCAAGGGACACAGGTTCCACAATGCTTGTACTGGTTCAAGCATTGATATCCTGGGTCCCTTCTTAATAATGGTTTATGGACCTTTCCTCCAGGAACTTGTCCAAACCTTTTTTAAACCCAGCTACACTAACAGCCTTTACTACATCCTCCGGCAACAAATTCCAGAGTTTGATTACACGTTGAGTGAAAAAATATTTTCTTTTATTAGTCTTAAATAGTTTACCCTGTAGCTTCATTGCATGTCCCCTAGTCTTTCCATATTCTGATAAGGTAAACAATCGATCTACGTTTACCCGTTCCACTCCGTTCATTAATTTATAGACTTCTATCATATCTCCCCTCAGCCGTCTCTTCTCCAGGCTAAAGAGCCCCAACCTTTTTAGCCTTTCTTCATAGGAGTAGCCTTCCATCCCCTTTACCATTTTGGTGGCTCTTCTCTGAACCTTTTCTAAAATCGCTATATCCTTTTTAAGATACGGCGACCAGAATTGCACACAATATTCAAGGTGCGGTCTCACCATGGAACGATATAGAGGCATTATAATATCTTTTGTTTTATTTTCCATTCCTTTCCTTATCATACCTAGCATTCTATTTGCTCTCTTGGCCGCCGCTGCACACTGGGCCGAGGGTTTTAACAAGGTATCCACAATGACGCCTAAATCTTTTTCCTGGGTGGTGGTTCCTAATGTGGAACCTTGCATCGTGTAACCATAGTTTGGGTTGTTCTTCCCTAGGTGCATAACCTTGCACTTCTCCACATTAAATTTCATCTGCCATTTTGATGCCCAGTCTTCCAATTTATCAAGATCCTCTTGCAATTTTCCACAATCCTCCTGGGTTTTAACAACTTTAAATAGTTTTGTGTCATCTGCAGATTTGATAACCTCACTTGTTGTTCCACTTTCCAGGTCATTTATGAATATGTCAAAAAGCAGCGGACCCAGCACAGATCCCTGGGGTACACCACTATTCACCTTTCTCCATTGGGAAAATTGGCCATTTAGCCCTACCCTCTGCTTTCTATCTTTTAACCAGTTCCTGATCCACAGTAGTACACTGCCTCCTATCCCATGACTCTTTAGTTTTGCCAAACGTCTCTCATGAGGGACCTTGTCAAAGGCTTTATGAAAGTCCAGATACACAATATCAACCGACTCACCTTTGTCCACCTGTTTATTCACTCCTTCAAAAAAACATAACAGATTAGTAAGACAAGATCTTCCTTGTCTAAAGCCATGTTGGCTGTCTCCCATTAGGTCGTGACTATCTACATGCTGAGTAATTTTATTCTTTATGATGGTTTCTACCATTTTTCCCGGTACTGATGTCAGGCTCACTGGTCTGTAGTTTCCCGGATCACCCCTCGAACCCTTTTTAAAAATTGGTGTTACATTGGCGATCCTCCAATCCTCAGGTATTAGAGATGATTTTAATCATAGTTCACAGATTACTGATAGCAGGTCTGCAATCTCAAATTTCAGTTCTTTCAACACCCTTGGATGTATACCATCCGGCCCAGGTGATTTGCTACTCTTCAGTTTATCTAATAGTTGTAAGACATCTTCCCGATGTATCGATATTTCCTTCAATTCTTCCACACCTTTAAATACCACTTCAGTCATGGGTAACATCCCTACATCTTCCTCAGTAAAGACCGAAGCAAAGAATTCATTCAGTCTCTCCGCTATCGCCTTGTCGCCTCTTAGTGCTCCTTTAACCCCTTTATCATCTAATGGACCAACTGACTCTCTCACAGGTTTTTTGCTACGAATGTACTTGAAAAGGTCTTTATTTCGCGTTTTTGCTTCCGCAGCAAGCTTCTTCTCAAATTCTCTCTTTGCCTGCCTTATCAATGCCTTGCATTTGACTTGCCAGTGCTTGTGCTGTTTCCAGGTTTCATCGTTTGGCTCTTTTTTCCATTTCCTGAAAGATGCTTTTTTGGCAACAACAGCCTCTCTGACCTCACCTTTAAACCATGCTGGCAGTTTTTTGGACTTCCTTCCACTTTTCTTAAAGCGTGGAATACAGCTGGTCTGGGCTTCCAAGATAGTATTTTTCAACAACACCCAAGCCTATTCTTAGCACTGTGGACAGGAATGATTGGGTAAGCTAAATGACCAGTAACTATTTTGCTAAAGTCATCTATGCCACACTGACTTCACGGCATGTGCCCAGGACAAAGAGTTTAATTTTCATTCGGAGGAGGCAGAGCATAGCATTATTAGCCCAAAGGGCTCTGCTCCTGATGAGTTCTCGGTGCCACACTCCCCACCTTGCACTCTGCCTGCTGACCCGGGTTTCCCCCTGCCTGGCATGAGACGTTGATACTGATTATTTCTGAAAACTCTAAAATGTGGCTTATCTCGGGCTGTAAATCTACTGTCTCCTTACGCCGGAGATTTTCCGGGAAGTGTCTTCTGAGACAGCCCAGCTGTCGGCTGTCTTGAGAAGCAAATCCTTGCTGCCGTCGGGGTGGCAGTTAATATCTCATGCTGTCGTTCACTGTGGTGCACACGAGCATGGTGAAGAGGCTCTGGGACTCCAACTGCCATGACGTCACAGCATGCCCACCGACCCCTGTCTGTCTATCACGCTCATGGGAACTTCATGGCCTATCGATAGTGCATTTCTAGAACACAAAACTGTAATTGAGGTCATATAGGAGAGAAGAGAAAACATCCTCATGCCTCCCCCCCCCTCTCTCTCTCTCTCTTTACAGGGGATCCAGCCAAATATGACCCAACTTTCAAGGGACCGATCAGAAACAGGTATATTGCGCAGACTTCTGTGGCTGATTTGCGTGGAGAGCTCGATTGGGGGGAGGGGCAGAGAACCAAGCTTGCATGAAGCAAACCAGACCAGCAATAGCAGTGCCATAGGGATGATGTCAGCGGGATCATATGTGATGTCACTTGCTGCCGGGGTGATGGGTGATGTCATTAGGCACAGGTGCACTGTAGCCTTATAGCAGTTATACTGGGGGAGTGTGTGTCTGTACTCGTTCATGATACACAACTCTGTCGCCATGGCGCACTAACCTCTGCACCTTGGAATTGCAGAACTATTCTGGTCATAGGAGATCCATGCTGATAATACTAAGAACCCCTCTCTAACTTCTTTCCATGCTCTCCAGTCTGAAAATGTCCTCCCTCCTCTCTTCTGTCCCTCCTCACTTCACAGCCATCCCCACCCTCCCCTTTCTTGCATAGATGTTTATCCCTGGGCGGGAGGGTGTAGGAGCTGTGACACTGGGGAGATGCTAGTAGCTGAGGGTGCACGGCCACCTGTTGGGAGCTTCAGGGATATCCTGGGTGTCCTCTCCACCTTTCTCATGTCTCTGTGAGTAGGTGGTTCTCTCTTTCTCCCTTACTAATCTCCCCTCCCTGGGCTACAAGCCCCTAGCAGGGGCCTGGGACATTAGCTGGCTTTTCCAGCTGCATACCTCTGGAAAAAGCCCACCCCCGTGGTTATACATTTTCCTCTTCTCTCGTGTCTTTGGCAGGAGCTGCACAGATATAATCTGCTGTTTTCTGTTCATGGCCTTCATCTTGGGCTATGTGATTGTGGGAATTGTAGGTAAGAATGTTGCATCTATCCAGAAACTAGAAATTTGGGAGCCACAGGTGAACTTATCCTTGTCATCCTCGGAAAGGGGCTCTGTGACCCGCTTCTGCTGCATAGTGCCCTTCTAATGTCTTGTGCAGTTTCTGTAGCCCCCCCCCCTTCCTCCTTTGTGCCAGGGCACATTTCTAAGCTATTGTAAGGTCTCTTGATATTGCCAACCCTTCCTAGGGTAGAGTCACTGAATTTCGCTGGATCAGCAGACAGAACCTGAGCCACTTCTGGTTTTTATAGGTGTCTGTGGACTTGCAGTTCTGATTTCTTTAAGAAGATAGCAAAAGTCCTTTGCATGCAGTGGGCTGCAAAACCAGGACCCATCGCTGCCTATTCTTGCTGGCCTGGACCCAGGAGATGACCCTGTTTTAGATTATTTTAGTGAGGTTACAAAGGGAATTATGCAATCAAACTCTTTTTTTTTTTTTTTTTTTTTTGGGGGGGGGGGGGGGGCAGTTTCCTGTACCATGTACTTCCAGTTCAACTGGAACCAGGGTTGGCATCTAATGTCATGAGTCTTTGTTTGCAGCTACCCAGAGATTTTTTTTCCCTTTTTTATGAACAAGTGCCCCCTGTCCCTTTCTTTCCTCAAAAAAACCTCCTGGTCATCACAGTGACTGTCTTCAGCCAGAGCCTACAGACGGTAACTTCCTCTGGACCCCTGGATCCAGCACTCTAAATCTTCCCAGTAGGGGTCATTGTTGAGCAACAGCTGAGGTTCTTCCTCGCATCTCCAGCCCTGACCAGTCCAAGGAACCTGACAGCCCAGAACCTGTGAACCACACAGCATTTCTACTGAGCCACAGGGCTAGGTCCTAAAGCCATCATACTGTGTACGTACCTTGTGATCACCCTGGAAGCATCCAGGTGCGCTTCTCACCTGTTGTGTCTGCCTATCTGTGTGTCTCTCTGTCTCTTCAGCATGGATCTATGGAGACCCTCGTCAGGTCATCTACCCCAGGAACTCCACTGGCATGTACTGCGGAATTGGACCGAATGCGTAAGTCCATATGCCTTAGGGCTGGATGTTTCTTCCTCTGGGCAGGAGTAGCAATAAGTAGTTTGTTTGTATGAAGGGCTCAGGCAGCACATTGTAGACAAGGGGAGGGGGAAAGGGCATAGATAGTATTTAGCTATTCTCCAGCTTAGCCACTCATTGGTAGATTGGCTGTCCTAAGGCTTGCGGCGATCTGGCTGTCTCACCTTCCCCATCGCAACTGATGATATAAAATAAGTGGCTAGTACAACTGGGCACTTGCCTATTCGTCCCTGGGCTACACTAAGCGATCCCTGCTGGGTGCGATGGTCTATGCTGCAAGGGGATGGGGGGTAGTTGTAGGGGTTCACTGGGGTACAATTCTCGGTTTTTCTCTCTCGTTTCCCACTTCTTTCATCATCTCCTCATACTTTTCATTCTCTGACAGGGGGAAGCCTTTTCTCCTCTACTTTAACCTGCTGAAGTGCGTCATGGGAACAAATATAATGGCGGCAGCGCTAAACGGCATGCAATGTCCCACTACACAGGTAAAACCATCGATCCAGAAGCAAAGGCCTTAAACTGTACAAGCTCAAACTCCCAGTCTCCCCATTCCCGGATTCCAGGCAGAAAGCAGCTGATTTCTTTTCCAAAGGACTGGTCTTAGAAACAAACTAAAATGAAAGCGTTTATAGAAAAATAAACAGCCTTCAACATTCGACCTTTCCTCTGCCCGCAGGAGACCTGATGAGCTCTCTCTTCACCGCTTTACCTCTTGCCTGTCTTATTTTAAGGATTTGATTTTCTCCAGGTTTGAATTTTCAGATATTCAGTGTGACGTGCCCTCTTCCTGCCCCTCTCTCATAGATCTGCGTTGCCTCCTGTCCTGAAAAATTCACCTGGATTTCGTCAATACATGAAAAACCTGACAAAACCTTTAATCAGACTTTCTGTCAGCCTCAAATCAACCTGACCACTACAGTCCTGGTGAGTCTTTGGCATGAGAAAGGAGCACGGGGGAGGTAAACTGCAGCAGATTTGAGCTGGGTAGAACACATCCTGAGCTTTGCATTTCAGTGCCACGCTGCAGTATCATTGTGAGTAAGAAAAATCATCACATGATGTGCTCCATGCTGTGCAGTGACACGCCTTTCACTCTGTTTCTCTCTCTTCAGAGTGCGATAGACATTGCAGATGAGGAGCTCTGTCCGCTCTTCACGATTCCCTCCAAGCCCTGTAAGTCAGCAACATCCAGGAAGGCTGCTAGTACTGTAGAGAGCTGAAATCCGTTTCTGCTGTCTGAGAGCATGAGAATATTTGTCTGTTTTCTGAATGTCTATTTTATACCACCAGAATTTTAAAAAACTGGAAATAACATTTGGATTTATTTTTCCAGTTTTTAACAGGTGCTTTCCTCAGGTTAACCTCTCATATCCATCTGATTTCACCACTAATAGTATCATGGGAAATCCAACGAAAGAGAACATCACTGGAGCCTTCAAGTGAGTACAAAATATAGATGAGGAGAAGAGAATCCCTGCCGGTGCACCTCATTCCTTCCCTGCTACACCCTCTGCTGTTCCAGCACTGAGACTCTCCCCCACCCCAGATCTACCAGTGCACCTCGCTCCTGTCT
Source organism: Ichthyophis bannanicus (assembly GCA_033557465.1). Lineage (NCBI taxonomy): Eukaryota > Metazoa > Chordata > Amphibia > Gymnophiona > Ichthyophiidae > Ichthyophis > Ichthyophis bannanicus. The sequence goes on along the minus strand of CM066051.1, from coordinate 77,193,144 downwards.
TGCAGCACACCCCGTTATTCCAGGGACACAGGTCAGGACTGAGGAGTCCTCGCGTCTCCCAGGACTCCTCACTTTCCCCCTTAAGAGCTTTAGGGGGGCTTTGCGGTTCATGTGGTATAATGTTCTTATTGGTTGCAAACCTTTGAAATGGTTTTCCACATAAGCAACATCTAAACATTTTAAAGAAAAAAAAATAGTTCCATCCCTGCCTAACTGTCTCCATTTATTGTCTGCCCTCTCACACCACACTCTTTTTTTTTTTTTTTTTTTTTTTTCCTCCAGTGCTATCGTGAAATCCTTTGACTTCCAGAATATTGGGAAGAAGATTTTTCAAGATTTTGCCCTGTCTTGGTCCTGGATTGTGATGTAAGCAACACACCTGATGGATACCTCAAAAGTAGGAAAACCCGTTTCTGAGGGATTCTGGTGGCAAAGATAAGAGGCGTCCTTCACTGGTTGAGAGGAGGGAATAGTGTGTTAAAGTGATCTTTTAGTGATGTAGCTGACAAAAAAGAAAAAGTCTGCAGAATATGAGAGAGGGACCAGCCTAGATGTGCCTGCTCGGGCCTCCTCAATGTCACTGATTGCAATAGTAGCTGTTTGTACTCATTAAAGGGTTAATAAATAATCCAGCCATTATGAGTGTCCCACTCCAGCATATCATGATATGCTGTTTGCATGACTCTGGGGTCACTCAGGCATAACCAGCACACAGCCTAAACACTTTGCTTGGCAGCCTAGATGGGTCATGCCGGTCTTCGTCTGCAGGCATTTACTATGAAATTGGGAAGTCAGCCTTCCTCCTGAGCTTGTTCATGTCCAATATCTCTCCTCTGTTTGTTCCCCCTCTCTTCCCAGAGCGCTGGTGATTGCCATGTTGGCCAGTCTCCTTTTCCTCATCCTCTTGCGGTTCCTGGCAGGGATTCTTGTCTGGGTGCTTATCGTCGGCGTTCTAGGGGTCCTTGCTTATGGTGAGAACTAGATGGGAGTGGAGGGTAGAGGTGTGCATGATAAAAAAAAAAGAAAAAAAAAGTGTATTCAATCCCTACTCATTTTAAATGAATCTTTCCAATTTTTCTAGGCATTTTTTTTTTCATTTTCATGCTAGAACTTTAAGTGAGAAAATCAGTTGTGTGTGTGTGTGTTCATTTGTAGGTCTATGTGCATACAACTGATTTGCACACACTTTCAATATTTAGGCACCCAAACGCACACCCTTAGTGAAAGGATCGGAGATGGACATCTCCCAAGATCCATCACTTCTTTGAGTTCCTATCCAGTTCAAACTTGTCCTACAAGTGCATTCATTCTGCTGCCCCCTCCCTACCTCTCCTCTTGGTTCTCCCTAGATCCCCCCCTTGGGAACTCGGCTTATCGAGTAGATTGCTTTTATCTGTGCCCTTCTCCTCTACTGCCAACTCCAGACTCCGTTTCTTCTACCTTCTCTAGCCCTATTCAAATCCAGGCTAAAATCTGTTCTCTTCAAGGCTACTTTTGCCCGCTGACCTCCTTATTCTCCTGTTTACACCCATGTGTATTTTAATCATTTTCCTTTTAAGAATTACCTAGTCCCCTGTTTGTTATTTGTACGTTTTTTGTGGAGCAGGGATGGTCTTTTATCGTGTATGTGAACAGCGTTGTGTATGCTTCGTAGCCCTATAGGAAGATAAGCAATAGCAATGCTAGAACTCTTTTCTCTCTCTCTCTCTAATAGAGAGGTTTGCAGAATGGAGTCCCATGTTTCTCATTGAATCTTCCATGTTCTTGTCTTCCATTCAGGAATCTACCATTGCTATGCAGAGTATGCAGCCCTCAAGAAGACTGGATCATCTATAAAAGATATTCAGATCACCACCAACCTCACTGTCCTGATCCATGTCCAAGAGACCTGGCTGGCCTTCTGTAAGTCACCTTCTGTAATGGGGGCAATGGGGGGCCATATCTTGGTGAGCATCTTATCCAGGGTTGATTCAAGATGTTGGCGCTCTAGGCAAACCTTAAGCCTTATGCACAACCCCCCCCCCCCCAGCTGTCCGCATCTATTGTTTAGCTCTGAATGCCCTACTCTGTTGGCTCCAGAAGCTTCCACCCTAGGCGACTGCCTTGTTTGCCTAATTGTTGGGCCAGCATTAGCCTTAATGGATTGGCCCAATCATTATGGCTTGATGGGGGTTGGGAGCTGGGACCTTTGCTTTTGCTGCCTCTGCTCATGTCTCCATCCTTCTCTCTCTGGACTGAGCAGTGATCATCTTGGCCGTACTTGAAGGGATCCTCATCCTTATGCTGCTGTTTCTTCGGAAGAGGATCACCATCGCCATTGCCCTCATCAAGGAAGCAAGCAAGTAAGATGTCCATTTCAACCACAGTTCATCCCGGTTCCTTTGCGGGTGCCAGACAGGGCAGGTGCAAGGGAGTTAGACTGCCCAGGCAAATTTTCAGCCTTGTGCTCCCTCCCCGATTACTTTTCATGCCCCTAGGCATCCTCTGAGATTTTTGTAATTATACATTATAGTCCCCGTTATCATGATATCACCCATCCCAGCACAGTCCTGTAAAAATGCAGAGGTGAATATTGCACTTTTATAGATTCAACTTTGTTTTGTGTGTACATATGTAACGCGGGCACTGGGCAGTTTTCAGATGCCACTTTCCCGGGTTAAGGGGCGATCTGAAAATGAGCCGCCTTCTCTTGTGTAAAACTACATGTTGATGGTTGTTTGAGTTGTCTTGCTGTTAGGATCTCCTTTATTCTCTCCACGTTGCTGTGCTCTTCCCCCCTCCCCCCTAAAGCTGATGCCTTAGATAACCCCCTAGTTGCCTAATGGATGCACCAGCCCTGGTGCCAGGGCTTGTCTCTGTTCTCTCTGATTCTCTGTGGGAGCCAGGGCTGGTCTCTAATCTCTCTGCACATGCCAGGTCAAGTCTCTCTTCTTTTTCCTCTTCCTCTGCAGAGCTGGTCTCTGGTCTCCTCTCTGTTCCTGTCGTTCTGCTTCTGTATGAACCGGCCCGCTATGCTTTGCTTCTCTATGGACCTGTGTCCTCTGTTCTGCCTCTGCATAGTCCCATTTCAGTCCTGGTGGTCCTCCATCCATCTTGCTCTCCTTTAGAACTTCTCCTGTCTTCCTTCAACATTGCTTTTGCAATTTCTCTCTTGTTTTCTTTTTCTTTTCTGTTGGTCCTCGGCCCTCGAGTGGCCCTACTTCAGGTCTTCTCTGAGCCTTTGCATAGCCCGGCTTTTGAAGTCTGAAGACTTTGGGGCCCCATTTGGGGGGCAGCAGGCCTCACTCACAGTTCTTTGCCTTTTGCAGAGCTATCGGACACATGATGTCATCCCTCTTCTACCCTTTGATCACCTTCATGCTTCTGATCATCTGTGTGGCCTACTGGGCCATGACTGCACTGTATCCTTCAAGCCATTGGGAGGTGCATGTGGGAGCTGGGAGGGAGGAGGGATAATGAGAACTCTTCTACTGGCTGAGGGGGAGAGGATGTGGCCTAGTGGAAAACCACGGAACCAGGGTTCAAATCCCACATCTGCCACTGATGTCTCTCGTGACAGTCCTTTTATCTCCTATTGCCTCAGGAACCCAACTAGATAATAAGCTCCTTAAGGATTTAAATTATGTCCCTTCCCTAATCAGCACTTTATATGCCAAATATTAAAGGGCTTTTTGGCTCTCTCCTGGAGTAGAAACATTCTGACGATCCACAGTCTTCTGTCTACTTCCTGTTCTGGAAAATGAGGGAGCAGGGGCTCAGTTTCCTCATCCATGGAGGGAGAGGTGGCCCTTGTTTCCTATAGACTTGTACAGGTCCTGCTTTTTCTTAAGGAGAATGGAACCCACGAGATCCGAGGGGTGGGGAAAGGCAAAAGCAGGCTTGGCCTGACTTCTTCCTGATAAACCCGAACAATCTGAGCCTCCGTCTTAATAAGAAGTAGATGGCGCTCTGTCTTCTGTCACTGGAGCACCGGAGAGCAGAGCAAGGACTGGATCTCTGTGACCCTGGGAATGACCTTCTAGCTACTTTCATGCCCAAGGTAAAACGGATTTCCTTGACTTCCAGCAGAGTCCCCTACCATCCCTCTATTTAAGATTAAAATCCTTAACCTGGTGATTAGTTACCTAGCTACCTCTGGCGTACCCCTGTTTCGACTCTCTACTCTCAACAACAGCGCTCCCAACTGTAGCAACATTGATGGGAACCAGTCCTGTGACCCAATAGTAAGCATCCCTGCATATAAGTTACTCTGAATTCTGTTGACGCCTGTCTCCCTCTCCAAGTGCCACTATCAGTTAAGATTGCTGCCTTCCAACCCCCCATTACCCCACAGCGATAAGGCTTTTACTCCTACTCTTCCTACAGGGATTCAACATATCAGCCTATGCCTGCAAGGAAGTCCGGTGTATCTTCTACAAATACAACACTGATGGCCTGTACCAGCGCAACCTATTCAATCTTCAGATCTACAACATTTTGGGCTTCCTCTGGTGCATCAACTTTGTCATTGCCCTGGGTCAGTGCGTGCTGGCAGGAGCTTTCGCCTCCTATTACTGGGCCTTTTACAAGCCTAAGGACATCCCCTATTTCCCTGTGGCGGGGGCCTTCATGAGGACCCTTAGGTGAGACTCGTAGTTACTGCCTGCTATCTGGCATAGCTTCAGGCTCTCTGCAGGGGACAACAGAAAAGGGTATTATTACAGGCCTGATGAGGGACTTGTACTGATGATGGGGTGGGGGGCGGGCGGCAACAGTTTAATGGGGTACCAGTATAATTTCAGGCACTAGCCACACCTTCAAGCTGCAAGCTCTCCCACTCGCATAATGGATCTCTTCTTTCTATGGCAGGTACCATACAGGATCATTGGCCTTTGGCGCCCTCATTCTCACTATTGTCCAGATGATTCGCATTATATTGGAGTATCTCGACCACAAGCTGAAGGGTGAGTCCATGCCATGGACAGGGAAGGGAGGGTGGAAGGTGAGTCATTGCTTGAGGGAACCGACTAGAGAGTCTGCTCCATAAGTGCAGAGGGTGAACCCTGGACAATCTAAGTGGTGACAGTGAGGGGAAGAATGTGGGGGAGGGTAGGCAGGATGCGTGAGTTGGTTACCCTCAACTTTCTACTGCTCCTGCTCCCCTCAGATATTCAAAATGCCTTGGCTCGCTTCTTGATGTGCTGTCTGAAGTGCTGCTTCTGGTGTCTGGAGAAGTTCATAAAGTTCCTGAACCGTAATGCTTACATCATGGTGAGTAACCCTTAGGGGGATGGAGGGAAAGAGGACTGGAGTGGGGAAACAGCTGCCCTCAAGGCTGGCACCAGAGTTTCTTCAAGGTGTTGGTGCCCTAAGCAAACCTTAACCCTTATGCTCCCCCTAGCTGTCAGAATGTATTATTTAGCTTTGAATGCCCTGCTTTTTGCCATTGCCTCCCCGCCGAAGTGGCTGCCTTAGGCAGCCACCTAATTTGCCTGATGGTTGGGCTGGCCCTGTGTGTCCTTATATGGTGATGATGGTCTCCACTTTCACTTGCATGACGAGTTGGTCATAATAGAGTTGCTCCTATAGCTGGCCACACCCTATTTCCCTCTCTCACCTCTCACCTTTTCCTACTTCTATTTCAGATCGCCATTTATGGGAAAAACTTCTGCACATCGGCTAAGAACGCCTTCTCCTTACTGATGAGAAATGTCATTAGGTAGGTTCCCCCAAAACATCCCAGGACTGGCTTCCCTAACTTCAGTGCCCGGAGATGCTGCAGTAATGGGGCCAGCCCCAGAGTTGATTAAAGGTGTTGGCGCCCTAGACAAACCTTAAGCCTTATGTCCCTCTGACTGTCAGAATCTATTGTTTAGCTTTGCATGTCCTGCTCATTGCCGGCCTTATGCTGGGTGGGTTGGCGCTACACAGTAACCACCAAGCCCAAGGATGATACAGAAGAATGGAGGAGTAGCCTAATGGTTAGAGCACTGGCTTGGGAACCCAGAGACCAGGCTTTGATTCCCACTACACTCCCTTCTGACCTTGGGCAAGTTCCTTAATCCTCCATTGCCTTGGAAAAATCCAAGTTATCAATGTCCCTGTTTAATGTACATTACCAAGGTTTTTACAATGTAAATCGCTAAAATGATAAAGCGGTATAAAAACCTGTTAACCCTTTCCAGGCCGAGCCCAAAACTCTCGGGATCCAAAATTCTGACTAAATATTCCTATCAAATGGTATATAATACATGACCATAGCAGAAGGAAAATCACTATTAGAACATATTGAATAAGACGGGTACAATTTTCCTGAAATATGCAAAAATTAACCCAGCTGCAGAATGTGGATTAAAAATTTAAAATAGGCCTTCAAAGGGTTAAATAAGAGTCACAGCTCTGGGCACCAGGGTTGACATTGTCTTTTTAGCCGACTGCCCAAAACCCTTTAATATCTCTTTAAGAACATAGGTGCTGTGCTTGGTCAGACAAATGGTACATCAAGACCAGCATAAAAAATATTATTTATTATGTGACCCAGTATTTGGCTGCAATGCCTTTTTAAAATGCTGATGACAGTGTATAAATGTGTGTCGTCAGCCTTGCTATTCAGATACAAATACATTGATCATTGCCACTGGTGGCATGTATAGTGGCTATTTTAGACACATCCCCACATGTAAATAGTCTCAGTTATATGGGTAGATTGGCATACACAGGTAAATGCTATTTTAGAAAGGGGCTTTTTACATGTGGCAACGCTCACCATGTTTAGTTCGACAGGTGAAGGAGTGCTTTGGGTGGGCCTAAAATATAGAGGTGTGTTCCCCATTTTATAAGGGGAGTCCATGTTGATTATGAAAACATCTGGACGTTGGCATGAATAAGGGCTTGCTTGAAGGAGAGCTGGAAAAGCCAACGCCTGCCTCATCACCCCCTCCTCCGAATCCCATTCTCGGGTCTTTTTGGGGTCAGGACCATACCAAGCTTAAAATGCGCCATGTGCAACTAACGAATAAAGTGCCCCTCCCCACTCCACGTGCAGTAACTCACTCTTTCTGAGCTTTCTGGAAGCCCAGTGATGATATTGGTGCCCCCTAATGTGCTTGTGCCCTGTGCGGCCCCACCACTGGCAAAGCCCTTGGTACCGTCCTGATCAGAGTCTGTGGTGTCTAGAGAGAGCAGGAGCAATCCTCAAGTCCCTCAGGCTCTACCAGTCCCGGGGTTCAAAATGGCGCCCACAACCCCTAGTGGTAATCTCATAGTACTAGTGCGGGGGTCAGACTGTCAAAGAAGAGGAACCTCTTGCATATTGAAGGCTGCCAGTTCTTGGTATAGTTCTTTGGCATTGCATTATTTTAATTTGTTGACACTTTGGGTATGTTTGTCTTGTCTTCTCCGGCAGGGTGGTGGTTTTGGATAAAGTAACGGACCTCCTAATTTTCTTTGGAAAGCTTCTGGTGGTTGGGGGAGTAGGTGAGTAACAGAAACCACCATGCAGTGATGAGTAGAAACCCAACTGGTCAGCTTTGCTGTTTCAACTTACCTTGCCATATTCCATCTTCTCAACTCTCTGCAGGCGTCCTGGCCTTCTTCTTTTTCAGTGGACAGCTCTCAATCGATGATGACAGGTTTAAGTCTCCCACCCTCAATTACTACTGGATTCCGATCCTGGTATGTCTGATTACCAAAGTACTTTCTGTCATCTGACTTGGGGAGGAAAAGCTCAGAAAAGTCTAGAGCTCCAGTTTGTAACTGTTGGATGTTAATGAGGTCATCTTCCCAAACAAAATTTGGGTTGGGGAGGTTGGAGATGGATTGGAGGAAGGGGAGGGGGTGGTAGGAGGTCAGGGATTGGTTCATTCTTGATGGATATGCCCCTTCTTCCAATTCTGATCTATTCCAGAAAGAGTTTCTTGACTGGAAAGTGCTTGAGAAGGGTCAAGACCTACAAGAGCTGTGCAGACTGGTTCTCTCACCCTTTCCTGTTACCTGTGCTGGACCCGTCCTCTGCTCTTCTGGCATCTCCCACGTGCAAGTGAAGGTGCCTCACTCTGCATTTTTCTTTTGTCCTTTCAGACAGTCGTTCTTGGCTCCTACATGATAGCTCAGGGATTCTTCAGTGTTTACAACATGTGCGTGGATACACTTTTCCTCTGCTTCTGTAAGTACCATTGAAAGAGTTGGGGTGTTTAATTCCTCAGGATGTGGTTCCTCTCGTCTCCTCTGTTATCTCACTCCCACTGCCTTCACCCTGTTTCCCAGGATGTCATCTCGCCTTCACTCACCCTCACCACCACCATGTTCAGCATAAGGTCTTTCCTTCCTTCGTTCCCCTTGCTACCATGTTTCCCATGACATGGTCAGCCCACTGCTTCTTGTTTTGCACTCATCAGCACATTCCGTGTTCTTCATAATGCATTAAATATGCCTTTTTAAATTCTTCTTCCCACAGTGGAGGACCTAGAACGAAATGATGGTTCAAAGGAGAAGCCGTATTTTATGTCTAAATCCCTCATGTCCATCCTCAACAAGAAGAACAAACCACCATCATCTTAGGGCAAGAAACAACTTCCAGGGAACCTACCTCACTTCCTCTTGCAGTCCGCCTTGCTTCCTGTTTGAATTCCCATTACTTCCTGTCTCCCCAATCATCATCAGCTCCAGCATGTCATTGTTTGTTCCAACTCCTCCCAAGGTATTTCCTTTTAGGGTCCATGGTAATTTCATACCAGTTGCTTTTGTGGCCTGATATCTTCTGGGAGATGGTTTGAAGCCTTCCATATGCATTGACTCTCCGTAGGCTCCAAGTTCCATAATAGAGTGAAGAGCTAGCGCTATGACAGTGAACTGGGAATCTGAGAACGCAAACAGTGTGAGCAAGATCTGTCCATGATGCATATAGGCTACCATGCTCTCACCTACCTTTAGGGTGTGGTTAAGGCCATCTTTGACATTCAGCCCCCTTCTCCCTCCCCATGCAACCTGTGGCCACGTTGACTATGTGAGGTGAGATAATTAGTTTCACTCCAAAGAGCCTTTGTGAGCCAAAATGTCTCTAGCGTATGAACAGCCCACTGGCAATCTGCTTTTCAGGATCAATTGATATCCAAGGCAATAAGGTTCCTCCTTTGTACCTCAAACTCCCTCTACTGTCTTCCTGCTGCACTTCAGAGAAACTTTCACTCAATCACAGCCTCCATTCCTTGGCTGAATTTCACACTCCTTTTAATTTTCTAAATATTAAGAGAGAAATTGACCCTCCCCTTCCAATTGTGCAGTGTTATGATCCATGTTTGATCCTTTTCTCCCAACCAACTCCTGTGCAAAAGCTTCCCTGACCAAGAGGCCCTTGTCTGTGCAGGGACAATGGAATACCCCTACAGGGTGAGTAGATCCTTGCCATTTTGTAATGTTTTCACAGCTGACTTTGCCCAGTCAAAGGCTGACATGAGGTATGTAGTGAACCTACATAACCCCCCCCCCCCCCATCTGACAACTACAAAACTCTCTAAAGAACTAATTCTTTGAATCTGGGGGTTAGCTGATGACAGTTTGTTGGCCATCTTGAATGTTGGTTGGAGCACAAGTTCATTGATTTTATCCAAATTCAGAATGGCCACCAAGGATAACTTGGTGTCCGTGTTCTAGACTTGATCTTAAAATATCAGCCCCTCCCCTGATGACATGTCCATTCTAATCCTTCATATTTTTGCCCAACCCAGTTCCCTCATCCATTCCAATACAGTGGAGTAGAATGTAGGATACTGGCCTGTACATAATGCTTTGTTATATTTTAAAAAAATAGAGATAGATAATTAAGCAGGCAGGCAGGCAGGTGTGATGTCATCTATAGTTATAAGCAGAAAGGGTGAGGGACTTGGCATACTTTCTGTGAGTGAGTGGATGTACAGAGCAGCCTCTGAGAGGAGTGCAGTATGTAGGCTTGGATGGAGTTGCCTAAATCAGTCCTTGGAAACATGTCTTCACCGCAAAGGCTGCGACTTACAGCAGTGGAAAGAGAGTCATGTATTTCACAGACAGCGGACTTCAGCATCTGTCTGTCCTTGCAAGGAGCAGCAGTGTCAATCTAGGTCTGGTCATGTGATCTAACCTCACACTTGATCAACATCTGCTATCCAACGTCAGGTCCACATCTATGTCTGAGGGACATCTTCGCACCCTACATGCTGTCAAGATTGTTGTGCTCAGTGAAGAGGTGCAATGGCAACATCTCTGCCTTTTCCCAAAGGGGAGGAGACCACATTGCCCCATCTGCTCCTAAGGGATGACATCTGGATCCCTTCACAAGAGGACAAGATTAACAGCTGTGAGAGGTGGAAGATCAGCTCAGTACACAGCAGTGTTGCACTATGCCGTCTTCCATGTGTCCCAATGACAGTAGTAGTCCCCCTCCCCATCTTCTAGCAACTGGGGGGGAGGGGTTGTGGCCTCTTTCTATGGCTGGCAATGCGACTCTTCTGCAAGGATTGTAGGATCCTTCCCAAACCCCTCTTCTAGAACATATTGAACATTCCTCCATGGAGTAGGCCTTGTGGTCTTGTTTAATTATCGGGACAGTCAAAACTCTTTTCAGATGTGTTTCATGGAGGGCTGCGCCTGAAGTAACTAGAATCACCTTATTCCCAAGTGCCAGCTTACATCACAGGACAAAGTTTCTCCAGGACTGTGAATCACCATTTAGGACCTTCAAGCACCGCTTGGACTGGACCTCTATAACCACAAACCACTGCCTCTCAAAATCAACTTTAATGCCAAAGCACAATAAAGGTGGCAGAAGCCCCCCCATCCATTTCAGGTTTCCTGAGCTTGAGGACAGAGGTTGACCACAGCTGCCTTTCCCAGCCTGCAATGCACTTTCCTATAGATTTTTTTAAACAAATATCTGTATATATTTAAATATAAATCACTAAAGACTTTGCTTGGACTATCTACCTCTTCCTTCTGCAGTGTTTACAGAGAATCAGAGTTTGAAAAATCCCTAGTGCCCATTTCATAGTTTTACTTGCCTCCTAGTGTATGAAGATCAAAATGTCAGTGGAGAATGGGTCATGATTCCTACCGCTCAGTTCCTTCCCTAGTGGCTGGAGGTCAGAACTGCAGTCAGTTTCTGAAGGATTTTAAGGGATGGTGTCCTTCCTAATCTAAAGATTGAGTTGAAGCGATGGCGCTAGAGAACAGAAAACTTTAAAGGGTGGGTCTGTCCTTCCTTCTAACGCATCATCACTTTTGGGGTATACGTAAGAGGTCCAGCTGCAGGAAGCGCCTCCATTCTCATGTGCATATCCAAACACAAGCCACGGCTCTTCCCAGCATTTTTTATCAGATTCCTGGGGTCTCCTTACAGCCAGTGTTCCCCTACCATTCCCTATAGCACCCCCTGCTGGGAGAGTCGGGGACTGAAGGCACTGTAAATTCCTCTTTCACCATCCCACCCAGCCCTCCTGCATCATTTCCATTGGATATTCTGTCCATCACATAAGTCATTGGTTGATTTAATGGCAGTAATTACATATGATGCGTAATTTAAAAATACATTTGCTACAGGGTTGAGACTCCTCCTGCATAAATTATCCCTCACCTTCTCCAATAATAATAAAACAAAACTTTAAATTCATAAGCACACAGACGATCCTCTCACCCTAGTCAGGATTTAAAAGAAATAAAATTGGTCACAGTGTTGTGACTGGAGCCAGGTCCCAGTCGCTACTCCATAGCCTGCAGTGCTCTGATTGGCCAGTCAACATTCTGAAGGCGGGCACAGAGGCAAGGGCACAAAGAGGTAAAGGGCAATTAACAAGCAGCTCCCCTGAACCCTTCATGTGTGGGGGGTGAGCGTAGAGGGCTTCTCTGTGGCAGTGGTTGGGTGATCAATAATGGGACACAACTTTAAATAAAAACATCATTAGCCATCTGCATGCGGCAGTAGTACAGTAACCATGCAACCATTTTGTCTCTTCCATTTTCATTTCTCAGGACTAGGTGAGAACTTAACACACGGTTATGCTGATACCATATTGGGAGGGGGGGAGGCATTTTTTTTCCAGTTGAGGTCACCGTTAACAAATGACATGCCAGTGCATCCCTCCCGGAGTGTAAGTCACGACCATTCTCCTGGGCAGAGTGTCTGCTTCATTCCCACGCCGAGGTGCAGGCTGTCCCGGAATCGATTCTGTAGTTTTCCGACTGCTCGGTCCTTCTCCTGACCCTCCTGAAGCAGCTTCTAACCAAGGATAAAATGAAAGACAGCAAAGGAAGAGTTAAATCTACCAAGCCAACTAAACCTGTACAGTATCGTCTTAAACTACCCATAAATAACTAACCTACTGCAATACCCCATTAACCAGCCTACTCAACCAACCAAGACATTAACCAACTCATTGAAGTAGCTAAAAATAATCTCTCATCAAGCCAACTCAACAGTTCCAACACCTGAGAACTATCCACCATATACAACTACCTAAAACCAACATTCAGTTAACCAAGCTCATTAGTTAACCAACTGATTAGACAACCAACAGCCTCAACCAGTCCACTAAACCAGCTCGGTTACTGCCAAATGTTACTGGCACACCAAGTTTACAAACCACTTAATTAAGTTTGCAAACTGGTATCGCCAACCATTTATATATTTATCCAGTTCAAGTAAATTGAATACCATTAAGGGGCTGATATTCAGTTGGGCAGGCTATGCGCCCCTACGGTGCATAGGCCTGCTTGCCGACCCTTAACCCCAGATGTTCAATGCCTGGGTCATATGCAGCCTGGCCTTGAATATCTGGGGATCATCGCACAGGCTGGAAGCCAGAGTAGCTAACCAGGCAGCAGTGATAGGCGAGGAGCTAAGCGGGCAGGATGCACTATCTTTAAGGTACAGGAGCTAACCAGGAAGCATGCAATATCTCTGCTGCCCGGGTATCGCTTCTCACTATCTCTGTTATTCTCTGGAATACCCCTGACACACTCTGATGCTAACCGGCTAGCATTGGGGCGCATCGGGGAGTTAGAAGAGAATATTCAATGGCACTAACCATGTAACTGCCGTTGAATATCCCGATTTTAAAGCATTTACACGGTTTACTGGCTGAAAAGTGTGTAAATACCTTTCGAAAATTGGGCCCTAAGTGCCCAAAACAGATCACTCAAACCAACCAACCAACCAACCTAAGAATCCAGACCAAGCAAGCAACCCAACTAATCCAATAAAGAATCCACTAGCTAGCTACCCTAACCAACCCCTCTTAACTTCTCCCAACCAGTGTTTAAGTCCATGACCAGATGTTGTTCATACCAGGATGGTGTGGTCTTTCTCCTCTGCTGATGCCTGCAGATGAGCTGCCTGGTTCCTCCACTCCTTTGTTCTTTCCTGTTCCAGCAAGCGGCATTCAGCAAGCTCCCGCTCCTTCCCAAGAAGCCGCTGCCGCAGCTCCTGCGCTTCCTGAGACTTGGAAATCAGAGTCTCACTGAAGTGCTGGTGCTGCTCCTAAAATGCAGAAGAATCCAGGGGCAGAATGTCAGTGGACGGACAAAATATTTACTATCAAAAGGCAGAGGGATTGCCACTTGACCCAGTCCTGGGTTTACCCCATTACATGCTGGAGCTATAGGTCTGATTTCCTTACGAAAAGCAAGAACTACGTCTGTTTACATGTAATAGGGCTGAAGCCAGGGAGAGCTCAGCCTCAGTAGCTTAACCTGCTGTGTCTGCAAGACCATTCCTGTTTGGGAATTCAGGGAACAAAATGACCCTCCCCCACCCCACCCACTAGGCCCAGGGGAACCTACCAACCCTGCAGGTTGCCAAGATTGCACACGTTCATTTTAGGGGGCCTTTTACTAAACAATTCGTATGGGATTTGGTGTGCAGTAGCCATGCGCTTTAGCCTGTGGCAAATTCTGCACTGTGACTCGAGCAATGAAGTGATAAATGGGCAGATTAGGGGCAGAGAATGGGCATGGTGAGGGCCACACGGTCAGCGTTGGGGTAAACACTGCTTGCTAACTGCAACTCCTGTAATTAGCGCGGATGCATTACCTCCGCTTCCATAGGTGAATTAAGTGCAGCCACGTTAATAGCGCCCTGTGTTACAGTAGAGCACCGCGCATTAACTGCAGGGAAAATGCTGCCCTTGCCCCTCCCCCAACAGTTAACGCAGTGACTTTGCGCTGAACAGGCCCGGATGTTGTGTTCTTTTGGCGCAAAGCCACAGCGCACTTTAGTAAAAGGCCCCTTACTAAAGCACACTGTATATTTATCTCTCTCAGAATTAGTAAGACGTGTTAAAAAAAAAACAGCAGAAAGAGAAGTTAAAATGCACCGTGGAGCCGAGTACAGATATGTAAATAAATAAATATATAGATTCAAAGAAAAAGACGGGTAAACTTAGCAGCAAACATTGTGCAGAAAACATGTGGGTCTATTTCTCAGAGCGCTGTAAAGCAGCTGCGGCTTCTGCCTGTGGGATTTGCTTTCCTGCAATATCTGCGTAAAGCCTCCTTCCACACCAGGCCTGGGAAAGGGGGTACGTCTGAGAGCTGCTGGGTGACAGCATATCCTCCAGTGCGTGACAGACATGTTTGAAGACTCTTAGGGCTTGGGAACTTCTGAGAGGACTAAGAAGCAAACACCCTCCCATGTGCATTGTCCAGTGGCGTAAATTCTGCCCAAGGAGCCCCCACAATGCAGGGAGAACCGGGCAGAAAGGGGGCCCAGACAGCAGCTGCAGCATGGCAAACTTACTTTAACATGTTTCCTGCGCTGCTCCACTCTTGTAAGTTCACCGTGCTGCTGCTGCGGCTGCTGCATGGGGGTCCTGCTGCATGAAGGGGAGGGGGGATGTGCCATCACTGTGACAATGGGGGGCTCACAGCAAAATCTTGCTTGGGGGCCCCTCATTGTAACTTACTCCACTGGCATTGTCCCAAAATCGAAATATTTTACCAAGGTCCTGGTTGAATTGTAAGGGACAGAAAACGTGTTTCCTTGTGGAGTGGAGGAGTAGCCTAATGGTTCGAGCCCTGGCTTGGTAACCAATACTGCAAGGCATTTACGGGGTTTACAGAGCTTTAAACGGTGAAAATGCCCCTAAATGGGATCTCCCTGAGTAACACCACTATAAACCGTGATGCTAGCTGCTTATGATTGGAACCTAGGTTTGCAATCCCACTCTGCCACAAACTTTTCATGTGTGAGAGAGGGAGAGCACATCGAGGCTTTTTTGAGGGGACACTTGATTATATTGAGTACCAGCACCTTTTATCATTGTCTGCTAAAACTAACCTATGATTTTCATGTATTAACAAAAGATTCCTACCAGTACCTTTTTTTCTAGGAAAAATGCACCGAAGCACATTATATCTTCAGGAGCGTCTCCTTGTCCGTCAGAGTGTTTAGCAGCTTCTCCATCTTCTGCTGATGGTCCAGTCTGTGTTGTCTTAGATCCTCTTGTGCCTGGGGCAGAAGTCTGTCTTTCTCCTGCAGCTGGGAATAAAAGCAGACACGTCCAGGTGCAAACATGATTTCACAAATATGGACTGGATCTATATGGACATCTGTGGCGGCATCTATATAGACATCTCCAAACTAGTACGTCAGAAGCTCTCTGTCTAGGAATAGCCTAATGCTTAGAGTAAAGGATTAGCAAAGGGAAAGCTTGGGGTTCAAATCCTACTGCTGCTATCACTGGGATGATGATTTTCTTCTCTACACCCTCTGGATGTTTTTCAGCCAAAATGAGCATGGTTCATGTCTGGAACATCAATTTGCACCTGGGGTTTTGACTCCTTCCTTGAGAGTATTGCTGCTCTACCTCGGGAGGGTCCCCAGCCCCTCCACATCGCAGGCAGACTCTGTTCCTATCTCCAAAGGTGCCACCTCATCACTTCAGAACAGTGGACTTTCAACATCGTCCAAGTGGGGATCTGCTTCACGTCAAAACATAACCCCCCACCAGCTTCACAGGAGACTGCCCCACCCATCTCCTTCAAAGCACTGTCTTAAGCAAAGAGGTCTCCACCTGTTGTCCCATGGCATCATAGAAAGAGTTCCTCCTCCTCAGGAAGGGACAGGCTTTTACTCTCCGTATTTTCTCATTCCAAAGAAAACAGGAGGATTCAGGCCCATCTTGGATCTCAGAGACCTAAACAAGTTCCTGGTCTGAGAAAAATTCAAAATGATTTCCTTAGGAACTCTTCTACCATACCTCCAGAGGGGACGATTGGTTATGTTCTCTAGACCTAAAAGAGGAGTACACGCATTTACTGATCCATCCCTTGCACAGACAGTATCTGCGCTTCATGTAGCAGTGAAACCATTACCAATACCGGTTCTGTTTTTCGGCTTAGTCTCTGCACCGTGAGTGTCACAAAATCCATGGCAGTAGTTGCTGCCTATCTCTGCACTTTGGGGATCTTTGTCTTCCCTTACGTAGATGACTGGCTAATCAGGGCAGACTCCCCTTAGGAGGCAAAACTCGCCCTTCATCACACCACCACGATGCTCCAACATCTGGGATTTGTCTTAAACTTCCCAAAGTCTCACCTCACTCCAACCCAATCCCTGGAGTTCATCAGAGTGTTTTTAGACACTCAACAGGCCTGAGCTTATCTTCTGCAAGATCGCTGTGCCCGCCTCATTGAGCTGGCAAAGGGAAGGCAACAGCAAAGCTGTGGAACGGTTTGAGAAATGCTATGACTTTTCGGACCCATGGCCTCCACGGTCCATGTTCTCCCCTATGCTCGATTACACATATGACAAGCCCAATGGACTCCTGTCTTCCTAATGAATGCAAACAAAGGGGTGTCTCAGAGACAAGATCCACATCACTCCTCAACTGATCAGATCTCTTCAGTGGTAGTTTCTCCACAGCACCTACTTAGCAGGTCACCTTTTCAGATGCTTCTAACCTCGATGCACCATGAGAACAGATGCCTTCATGATGGGTCGGGGAGCGCATCTGAATGACCTAACCACACAAGGGCTGTGGACCCAACAGGAATCTGCCCTGCATTTCAACCTCCTAGAACTATGGGCTCTGACAAATACCTTTCGGTGTTTTCAACCCCAACTGTCGGGGCAACATGTCTTAGTCAGGACAGACAACCAGGTTGCCATGTTCTACATGAACAAACGGAGGAATCACCTGTAGTCCTTTGCCATCGCACACCACATTCACCTCAGAGTGCTGTACCTCTCGGGTGTACTCAATGTCCTGGCAGACAGGCTAAGCCATATCCTTCATCCACATGAGTGGACCTTACAGCGGGAAAGTGCTGCTTGGATCTTTTGAACATGGGGAACCTCACTCATAGAGCTTGTCACCACCCTGCAGAACACACAACTGCTCAAGACTTCCAACCCTCCACTGACGGGCCCCTGATGCCTTCTTCACTGGGGACAGGGTTTGCTCTATCCATTCCCTCCTATCCCCTTGATACCCAAAACACTGTTCAAACTACAGACCAACAAGGGCTCCATGATCCTCATAGCCCCCTTTTGACCCCATCAACCTTGATTTCCTCTGCTTCTGTGCCTTGCGCAGACTCAACCTCTCAACCTGGGATATGTGACCGAACTCCTCTCTCAGGACTAAGGGATGCTCCATCCCACGCTACACTCCCTATGCCTCATAGCATGGCTGCTGAAATGCTAGTGCTGGCTGATCTCATCCTGCCATCTGAGGTCAAGGATGTCCTTCTTGCATCACACAAGGTTTCCTCCAGGCAATCTTGCGCTTTCAAGTGCCATAGGTTTGCTCCCCTTTGTTTGCCTGGTGGAGTCCCTTCTACAATATCTCCTCCACTTATCCCTAACAGGTCTTAAAACTAACACAGGGAGAGTTCATCTTAGTGCCATTGCAGCCTTTCACAAACCACTGGATGGACAGTCTATATACTCCCACTCCTCAGTAGCATGCTTCATGTGGGGTCTCCTACATGAGGGGAGATATGATAGAAGTCTATAAATTAATGAACGGAGTGGAACGGGTAAATGTAGATCGATTGTTTATGTTATCAGAATATAGAAAGACTAGGGGACATGCAATGAAGCTACAGGGTAAACTATTTAAGACTAATAAAAGAAAATATTTTTTCACTCAACGTGTAATCAAACTCTGGAATTTGTTACCAGAGGATGTAGTAAAGGCTGTTAGTGTAGCTGGGTTTAAAAAAGGTTTGGACAAGTTCCTGGAGGAAAGGTCCATAAACCATTATTAAGAAGGGACCCAGGATATCAATGCTTGACCCAGTACAAGCATTGCGGAACCTGTGTCTTTTGGGGAAACTGCTAGGTACGTTTGACCTAGATTGGCCACTGTTGGAAACAGGATACTGGGCTTGAAGGACCTTGGTGTGACCCAGTATGGCATATCTTATGTTCCTACTGTCCAAGCCACTCATTAAGCCACCTCCAGTGGTCTGAGACCTCAATGTGGTTCTTGCTCAGCTCCTAAAGCCTCCTTTTGAGCCTTTAGCCACCACTTCACGGAGGTTTCTATCTTGGAAGGTAATCTTCTTCATCACCATCATGTCAGCTCACCACATCGGCGAACTGCAGGCTGCGGAAGCAGCTCTGCCCTATATCTGGTTCCACCATGACAAGGTGGTACTCTGTACTCATCCACATTTCCTTCTGAAGGTAGTCGTCTCCTTCCATATAAACCATTTGGCAATCCTACTGATTTTCTTTCCAAGACCACATGCGACTCAGGCTGAGGCAGAATTACACACCTTAGACTGCAAGCGAGTGTTGGTCTACTACTTTGATAGAACTAAAGATCAAAGAAGATCATCTTAATTATTAATTTCCTTTGATTCTAGTCAGCTTGGGTTACCGGTGACAAAATGAACTTTATCCAGATGGATAGCAGATTACATTTCACTTGCTTATGCACAAGCAGGACTCTCCCTGGAGGGTCACGTCACTGCTCATAATTGGCAACCTCCATAGCCAATCTCTGTTCAGTTTCCATTGTCAAGATTTGTTGGGTGGTTAGCTGTCCCTCCATGCGTACTTCTGCTGCACATTATTATCTGTACAAGGACTCCCATCAGGATGCTGACGTTCGCCAAACTGTACTCCAGCACCTCTTTGAGAATTAGACTCAACTCCTACCCTCCGTCCCAGACTTCTACAAGAGACCAGACTATCAGGAATCACAGAACATCTACCATAAAAGTAAAGTTCCAGGCTACTGTGTCTCAAGGATGAAACATCCTAAGGAGCTTGGAGGCAGCTGAGAATCTGGGAAAGTCTCACCCTGCAACTTTCTCCTCTTTCTCTGGGGTTTCTTAGTGCACACAAGAAAGTTCCTGTTGATTTGATTTAAGGTCATAGGAGAATAATTATTTGGAAGGGGGGGGGGGAAGTGTGGGTGGCTTCTGACACCTGGTTTAATTCCTGTAACAACTGCATCTCATGCCGGTCTCCCTCCTAACAAGATAAGAACACTTTGCCACCTGCACCCCAACTCCTTGAAACAAATGACTATCATACAGTGTTCCAAGCACTTATCACTCAACAGAGTTACTTATCTGTAACGGAGTTCTCTGTGGATAGCAGGATAAGTCAGCCACACCTGGTGACGTCATCCGACGGCGTCATGACGGAAGTGCTCTCTAGCTCAGAAGCTTCTGAGCATGAGTGAGGTGGACCCACCCCTAGCCCGGTCAGTGAGTGATTAGCTGTGCCCTGCGGCTAAGGCGCGGGCCGCGCATGCCACCCTCAGAGGGGAGGTGGGTGGGATCGTGTGGCTGACTTATCCTGCTGTCCACGGAGAACTCCGTTACAGGTAAGACTGGGCATCAAAATGGCAGTTGAAATTTAATGTGGACAAGTGCAAGGTTATGCACCTAGGGAAGAACAACCCAAACTATGGTTACACGATGCAAGGTTCCACATTAGGAACCACCACCCAGGAAAAAGATTTAGGTGTCATTGTGGATACCATGTTAAAACCCTCGGCCCAGTGTGCAGCAGCAGCCAAGAGAGCAAATAGAATGCTAGGTATGATAAGGAAAGGAATGGAAAATAAAACAAAAGATATTATAATACCTCTATATCGTTCCATGGTGAGACCGCACCTTGAATATTGTGTGCAATTCTGGTCGCCGTATCTTAAAAAGGATATAGCGATTTTAGAAAAGGTTCAGAGAAGAGCCACCAAAATGGTAAAGGGGATGGAAGGATACTCCTACGAAGAAAGGCTAAAAAGGTTAGGGCTCTTTAACCTGGAAAAGAGACGGCTGAGGGGAGATATGATAGAAGTCTATAAATTAATGAACGGAGTGGAACGGGTAAATGTAGATCGATTGTTTACCTTATCAGAATATAGAAAGACTAGGGGACATGCAATGAAGCTACAGGGTAAACTATTTAAGACTAATAAAGAAAATATTTTTTCACTCAACGTGTAATCAAACTCTGGAATTTGTTACCGAGGATGTAGTAAAGGCTGTTAGTGTAGCTGGGTTTAAAAAGGTTTGGACAAGTTCCTGGAGGAAAGGTCCATAAACCATTATTAAGAAGGGACCCAGGATATCAATGCTTGAACCAATACAAGCATTGTGGAACCTGTGTCCCTTGTGGAAACTGCTAGGTACATATGACCTAGATTGGCCACTGTTGGAAACAGAATACCGGGCTTGATGGACCTTGGTCTGACCCAGTATGGCATATCTTCTGTTCTTAACTCTGTTTTCTCCTAGGACAAGCAGGATGTGTCAGCCACACCTGGTGTCTCCCAAGCTACGTGTTGAATGCTGTGGAATGAGGGGGGGCATGCGAAAGACCAATAATACAGCCATGGAGAACACAACTGATGGAGGCATGCGAAGAAGAACAATGCAATTGTTTATTGTGCAACACAACTGGCATACAGAGTAAAGTGCAGAAACTTAGGCAACCTGCCATGAGGTAGAACCACATCAACTGTGCAAACATGCAATGAGGTAGAATACATCAATGTGCAATCCAACAAACAGTGCAAAACATCAACTGTGCAACTAGCAGAGTGCAGCGTACAACTAACAGAGTAGAAGCACGGATGAGCCTACATACTCAGAACCGGGATAGAGATATCTGAGTAGCTGTCCCGTCAGGCTGGGAGTTCGTCGACTGGTCTGGCAGGGTCCGAACCGTGGTGGACGCTGAGACCACAGACAGAACTGCCCGGCCAAAGGAGCTGTCGGCCTCTGCATGGAGGTCCAGGCAGTAGTGCTTCTGGAAGGTGAGTTGAGAGGACCAGGTGGCGGCTCTGCAGATCTCGCTCACTGGGACCTCCTGCATGCTGGCAAGAGATGTGGCTAGTGCGCGGAGCTGGTATGCACTCGCCTTGTTCGCTGGGAGGGCGCCCGCCTTTTGCAGGCAGTAGGCGATGCAGTTGGATATCCAATGGGAGAGTGTGCACTTGGTGACGGGCCACCCCAGTCTGTTGGGGTTGAATGACGCAAAGAGCTGGGTCCCCTGTCGAATGGCGGACGTCCTGTCAATGTAGATGCGCAGGGCTCGGACGCAATCCAGTGAATGAAGACGCTGTTCTTCGGGTGAGCCATGAGGAGCTGGGAAGAAGGAGGGAAGCTCCACAGACTGGTTGACGTGAAAGGCAGAGGCGACAGGAACAAACTTCGGGTGGGTCCGGAGGGATGCCCTGTTGTGGTAGATCTTAGTGTACGGAGGGTGAGCCACTAGGGCCTGTAGTTCGCTAAGCCTCCTCGCAGATGTGATGGCGATGAGGAAGAGTGTCTTCCAGGACAGGTATTTCCCTCCTGCCGTGGGCAGGGGCTCGAACGGCTCCTGTGTCAACTGCTGCAGGACAATATTGAGGTCCCAAGAAGGTACTGGTTTCTTAACAGGGGGTTGCAGGTTCCTGAGGCCTCTCATGAAGCGCGTCACGATGGGAAGGGTGGCGATGGAGCCCGTGGTTGAGTCGCTTCGAAATTCGTGCAGAGACGCAATGGCTGCGAGATGTACCTTGATGGACTGCGGTTTCAGGCCCAGGCTGAAGAGAAAGGAGAGGTAGTGCAGGACTGTGGGAATGGGGAAAGAGGCTGGTGGGACTCCTTGGCCTGCGCACCAGATACGGAAACGTTTCCACTTATGACTGTATGACTTTCTAGTGGAAGGTCTCCTGGATGCCAGGACAACCTGCTGCACCTCTGCGGATAAGTGGAGGTCATGGAGGTTTACCCTTTCAGCCTCCAAGCTGTCAAGGCAAGAGTTTGGAGGTTGGGATGCCAGGTCTTGCTGTCGTTCTGGGTGAGCAGATCCGGTTGCATTGGTAATCGAATGGGTGGTTCTTGGGAAAGCTGCAGCAGCAGGGAGAACCACATCTGCTGTGGCCAGTAGGGCGCAATCAGAATGATGTGCGCCTTGTCATTGATGATGCGCTGTATCGTGGCTGTCAAGAGAGGGGTTGGAGGGAAGGCGTAAGCCAATTCCCAATCCCCCCAAGGTATGACGAACGCATCCGAAGCCACTCTCTGAGGCGACGGGCGTTTGGAGCAGAAGAGTGGGCATCTTGTGTTGACCTCAGTTGCAAAGAGGTCGATCTGTGGGTTTCCCCAGTGTTGGAAGATGGTCTGCGCCACCTCCTCGTGAAGCGTCCACTTGTCGGGTTGGAGCTGCCTGCTCAGTCTGTCCGCTAGGGCGTTCTGGTCCCCGGGAAGGTAAGTCGCCTGTAGAAAGCAGTTGTAGGCTAGGGCCAAGGACCAGGTCTTGAGGGCCTCCCTGCATAGAGGACGTGAACCCGTGCCCCCTTGTCGGTTGATGTAGAACATGGTCACCTGGTTGTCCGTCTGTATCAAGACTGACTTCCCTGCCAGGTGAGGCATGAACGTCTGGAGGGCATACCTGACCGCCCGAAGCTCGAGAACGTTGATGTGGAGGGATTGTTCCGCTCTGGTCCAGGCTCCTTGCGTGCTGAGATGCAGCAGGTGGGCTCCCCACCCCGTGGAGGAGGCATCCATAGTCAGGATGAGTTGATAGCCGCAGGGTTGTAAATCCTTGCCTACCGTGAGGTTGGCTGGTTCCATCCACCAACGCAGGCTCTGGGTAACCTTGGTTCTGTTCGGAATGCGTGTGGTGAGAGGTTGAGACATTTGCTTCCAGTGCGTCCGGAGGTGCCACTGGAGGGTGCGCATGCGCAATCTGGCCAATGGCAGGACCGAGGTCGTCGCCGCCATATGACCCAGAAGGCGCAGGATGTCATGGGCTTTGGTCTGCTTCGCTGCTGATACCTTCTTGACAAGGTGAATGATGACCTTCAGCCGGTGCTCAGGAAGGAAAGCCTTGGATGCACCGGTGTCGATTATCGTCCCGATGAATTCTGTACGTTGAGTGGGGTCCAACCGTGACTTCGCCTTGTTGAGCAGGAAGCCCAGCCTGGTTAGCAGGTCCGTCATCGCGCGCACTGCTCTCCTGAGCTCGGGAGCAGAGGGCGCCAACAGCAGCCAGTCGTCCAGGTAGGGAAAGATGGCGACGCCTTGTCTGCGTAGGTGTGCGGCGGCCACTGCTACGCACTTTGTGAGGACTCTGGGTGCCGGGGAGAGCCCGAAGGGAAGGACACGATATTGGTAGTGGCACCCCAGTGCTATGAACCTCAGGAATTGCCTGTGGGAGGCGTGGACCGGAATGTGAGAGTAAGTGTCCTGCAGGTCCAGAGTAGCCATCCAGTCCCCCGCTCTGATGAGGGGAAGAATGGAGTTCAGCGAGTACATCCGGAACTTCTCCTTTACGATGAAGTTGTTCAGCTTGCAGAGGTCCAGAATGGGGCGGAGGCCCCCGGACTTCTTGGGAATAAGGAAGTACTGGGAGTAGAAACCAGTGTTGATTTCGCTGGGAGGGGGGGGGGGACATGTTCTGTCGTCTGGGTCAGGAGAAGTTGCTGCAGAAGGTCTAAAAGTGGAGTTTCCAGATGCAGCGGAGGCTGGCTGGTGGGTTGTGTGCGCTGCCATGGTGGGGAGGAGAAGCGTAAGCGGTAGCCCAACTGGATGATCTGGATGACCCACTTGTCCGTGGTGATTTCCTGCCATGCTGACAGGAAATTGGACAGGCGACCCCCCCCCCACCGGCGGGGCAGCCGAAGCACTCAGCGCAGGTACCAGCCGAATTGAATTGTCAGAAGGAGGAAGTGTTCTTACCGGACTACTGAGAGTTCGCTTGTTTCTGCTTGCGCTCTCTCGGTGGTTGTCTCTGAAAGGACGATTTATTGTAGGACTGCTTGAACTTCGGTGCTTGCCACTGCCGATTGGAGCCATAATATCTCTTGGAAGAGGAAAAGGGCTTGCGGTAGTAGCTCCCTTTCTGTGACCAGGAGGGGCGTTCGAGTCCGTCCGCCGCTAGCATTTTCAAAGTGGTGCAGTCCTCTTTTAGGTCATTCACCGTATCTGCGACCTTGTCCCCAAACAGGGAGTCACCCAGGCAGGGCGCGTCAGCGATCCTGTCATGGGTGTTCTCCGACAACCCGGACGCACGGAGCCAAGCCCAGCGGCGAGCCGAAATGGCTGTGCCCGCCGTCCGGATGGCAGTGTCAAAAGCATCAAAGGCTGTACTAATCAGGTGCTTGGTACATTCGGCCAGTTCTTGTAGCGTGGCTGAAGCTGCTGGCTGGGATTGCTTGGGAAGAGTATGCAGCTGGCCTTTAAGATCTGCCAGGAGGGCATCTTGGAATAAGACATGCTGGAACTGATGCGCTGATATCTTGGCACCGAGCATCGCTCCTTGGAACACTTTCCTCCCCATGTCGACGAGGAGCTTGGGGTCTCGGCCTGGTGGGTGGTTAGCCTGCGTACGTGAAGATTTAGATCTTTTGAGCGCCGAAGCTACCACAATGGACTGGTGGGGCAGCTGAGACTTGTCAAAGCCTGGTGCCATGTGGAGGAGGTATTTGCTGTCTAGGTGTCTGGCGCAGGCCTGACCGGAGGCAGGGGACTGCCAGAGGGTAGACTGCTTGTCTTTCAGTTTCCGGTGGAGGGGGAGAGCCAGAGCCGTTTTAGGGCCGTTGAGGTATTTCATGACCTCTGGGTCCTTCTCGTTAGAGGCTTCCTCCGTAGTAAGACCCAGCCTGGCCACCACCTTCCTCAGGAACTTGGGGTATGTAAGGTCTTCAGGCACCTGTGTCTGTGGCTCCTCCGGTTTGTTTCTTACAGTCTTGGAAGAGGGTGAATCTGGCCCTACCCCCTCTGCATCGCTCCCTCCTGAGTCCAGGCCTTGCACTGGAGAAGGACTCCGTGCTCTGGGAGGTGTTTGATCTGGTGACGACAGGGAGAGGGACCCATCAAGGCTACGCCGGGTTGCTGCTGGAGTTGGTATGTCCGTGGAGGCTGCTTGCTTGCTGTCCAGGCACGGAGATGCTGTTTGATGCACAAGGTGGGTCAGCAGTCGCAGGATGGCTTCAGATGTGCTGGATCCCACAGAATAGCTGCTCATGTGCCCCCCACTTGAGTTGGAACTTGACCGCCTGCTCTTTTTGCGGCCGCGGGAAGAGCCGCTGCCAGCACTCCTCCCGCTAGACTGGGAACGTCTGTCCCTGTGGCTCCCGCGTCTACTTCAACATCTGCAGTCTTTGCGCTGTGTCTCCTGTGCCTCTTATGTGCGTGGGCACTGTTGCTGCTGTTGGTGCTGTCCCAGTTACTGCCACACCGATCGGAGGGTTCCTGGCTGTCGGAGTAGCGTTTGCAATTGCTGCGCCGGTGATCTCCTTTGGCGCAGTGGTCCCTTCTGACGCAGTGATCCCCTTCAGTGTGGGCTCCCTCATCGCTGGCTCGGGGGGACGGTTGTCGGCGTTGGAGACAAGCGCTGATGTCGGCGCGGCTGGAGGACCCGCTCTGACCAATCAGGGCAGGGTGGGAGTCTCTGGAGGCGGAGCCCGGCGAGGCCACGTGGGTGGCGCCATCTTGGCTGAGGGCACGGGAGCTGCATGGCAAAGGGGAAAGGCCCGAGGAACAGTGAGCTGTCGGGGGGCTTACCCTGTGCACCGTAGAGGCAGCGGGGGAGGTAGGCTTCTCCGTAGCAGGTTGAGCAATGGATCCCCGGCATGAGCAATCTGGAGCGGCTTTGAGGGGTGCCTTCCCTTTCGCTGACCTGTTGCATTCCGAGGTCCCGGCTTGAGCAGGAGAAGTTCGCTCTGATGTGGATGAGGCCAGAAAGTCTTTTAGAGAGTGGTCTCTGTGCTTCCTTGCCCTGGGAGACATCCGAGCGCAGCTGGAACAGTCCTCGACTTCATGAGACGCTCCGAGGCATCTGAGGCAACACTGGTGAGTGTCAGTAATGTTCATTTTGCGATTGCATTGCAGGCACTTTTAAAATCCTGGTTTGGGCATACTTTGACTATTGGTAGTAGCAGAGAGCTGAAGATCTGCCTTGAGGCAAAGGCGGAAGAAAAAAGACTGACCGGGCTAAGGGCGGGCCGGGGAGGTGGGTCCACCTCACACATGCTCAGAAGCTTCTGAGCTAGAGAGCACTTCCGTCATGGCGCTGTCGGATGACGTCACCAGGTGTGGCTGACACATCCTGCTTGTCCTAAGAGAACACATTTCGACTTCAGTAACATCATCTACCAAGGGTTACCAAAATGTCTTGCAACCATTTTAGCAGGCCTAAAATACAGCCGCGGGTACCATACATGGGGAGGGGTGGCTTGCACGGAGCGGCAGGTGCACCTACTCTTGCCATCTTACTGGGCAGACTGGATGGACCATACTGGTCTTCATCTGCCATCATTTACTATGTTACTATATATGGAACCTCCAAGGTGGAGCACATCACTCCAATTTTAAAGCACCTACACTGGTTATCAATCGCAAGTCAAATAAGATACAAAGCCACACTCTTAATACTTAAGATTCTGCAGAAGCAAGCTACAATCTCCCTCTCTTTCCTAATCCAGCTGACACCCGAACACAGAAGTAGAAGTAGAAGACAAAACATGTATAACACACTCCTGATCCCTGCAGAGAGGACAAAAAGTAACCAAACATCCTCTAACCGGGCATTTTCGCTTCAACCATTTGACATTCTCTATCAGACCCAATCTGAGCCAACACAGACGTCTTAAGTTTTCACAAGACCCTCAAGACTCCCTTATTGCAACAGTATTATGAGCATATACCATAGGATGTGGAGAGCTAAAGTGAGGGAGCGGTCATGATCACCTACATGCAACAACCCGCCCTCACTACTAGCTCACAGACTCATGTCCTATACACTATCCATGTTCCTCTGAGCGAACCCAATTATTACATTTTCTCGTTAATTACTCCAAGTTAAATTACCTGTTTCTCCTTTCTATCTTGAGAGTCCCAGGGGCTGATATTATAATTAGGGCTTCTGATTTTTATACTTCCCTGGTGTGGGGAGTGTCCAAAGGCAACCTGTCACCATTAGGGGTCAGGGGCTGCCATTTTCCAAGTTCTACTAGAAAGTCCTGAGCCAAATCTCTCCCCATTTGTGAAAGGCCCTGGAACTTACTCAGAGGGACTCCATCTTTAGTACAACTCTGAAACCCCAGAGCAGAGATGTTTCAAGAAGTCTTTCCATTAAAGTCCCCACTGCCAAGATCATTGTACAACTGGGGAGTGGAAAAGGAATATGACAGTCTCTTTTGCATTTTCTTAAGGCTTTTCCCTCATGCTGTCTATAACAAGGGGGGTATAGGGCTATTTTCTTCTACTAAGATGGGGGGGGGGGGGGGTTAGGAGAGTCTCTGTTACACCTTCTCAGATCTGTCCTGGAGGATTTCCTCCCTCGGTCTTTGAAGGGACAGGAGAAGTCATTGCCTCAGAATCCAGCCTGTTTCTTCACCTGCCCTCAGACAGGATTTGGGCAAGGAACACCCTGGTTTGAGACGTGAGGCTGAGCTGTTTCAGGCTGTTTCAAAGGGAGCAATTGCTTCCTTTCTGGAGATGGGATAATGCCTTTTTCATAGCAGAGGGTGATGGTGTTCAAATCATTTCATTGTAGATATTTAGCTTTTTCTTTTGAAGCAGAGGTGGGGGGAGTAGATCATCAGTACATTGTGTTGCTATATTTCTGAGGAGAATAAATGTACAGGGGCAAGCTAGGTGTTATGACTCACTGCTGGTCTGGTGAATAGTTTTTCTTACTTCATTTAGCAGTTTGGGTTCAAATCCTTTGGTTGCAAGATGGCTTGTCTTTGTTTTAAAACCATTTCAGGAAATGAGATGTATAAGGAAAAGGAAAAAGATAAACTGACCCAATGCTAGTGGGAGGCTTGTGGCCCAGTGAGAGAGATGTCAGCCTGGTCCTCACCTGCTCTGGGTTCAAATCCTTAAAGTAAAAGCAATATTGAAGCAAGAGAATAAAGGCAGCCAATAGCTCAAAAGTGACTTCTGGCCCAGCAGGTGAGAGTAGTTTTCCTTTCTCCATGGGCAAGCAGTCTGAATCAACCAAGGGCCTAAGGTGTTCCATCCCCAGGGACTGGATTAGCTCTCCCTAAACTCAGAGGAATCTTTTTTTTTTCCCCTGAATTTCTCTGAGCCTGCCCCTGGACTCCCTTCCTCAGTTTTTCCATCCACCTTCCAGGACAGGCAGACTTCAGCTTTCTCCACACTTCTTCTACTCAAACTATCAAATATCCAAAGAGCTGCTGTGCTCTGGCTGTGAGTTGTTGTTCCAAACCCCTTACTTAAAAGGATATGTGTGTTTGTTTTCAAGCTCAATTAGGGAATAAGATATTTAAAGGAGAGGAAAAAAAAAACACACCCAAAGGTCAGTGCTTTGTCTCCCAACTGAAAATAGGGGGCTTCCAGTCCTTCTGCTGGAAAGAGAACCCACTTATGTTAGAAGTCAAAGATGAATGAGCGGTACAAGGGGGAGAAAACGTGGAGCCTGGTGGCTCATTTTCTAGAGAGCTTTACTCCCATATCAAAGGTTGTAGATTCGAGTCTAGCT
The DNA here is from genome assembly GCA_033557465.1 of Ichthyophis bannanicus. Classification (NCBI taxonomy): domain Eukaryota; kingdom Metazoa; phylum Chordata; class Amphibia; order Gymnophiona; family Ichthyophiidae; genus Ichthyophis; species Ichthyophis bannanicus. Next base: position 77,164,235 of record CM066051.1, on the reverse strand, counting down.
TAGGCAGAAGCTAGGTGAGACTGGAAAGAAGACCCACTTTTGTTTTAAAGCCAAATCAAGGATTGAGAGGATAAGGGGACGAAAAAGTTAAAGGCTGGAGACTGGCTGACTGGTGGCTCAGCAGCTAAAGGGCCTTTACTCCAATATAGGAGGTTGTGGGTTCGAGTCTAGCTTAGCCAGAAGCTAGGTGGGGGCCAGAGCAGGTAAGTGGTGTGGGTGGATGGGGAGGAGGGGGTTAGATAGACCTGCATATCAAGTATATTGGGGGAAAACCTGATAACTGACGAGAGCCACCAGCAGCCAGGGTTATGCTGCTTTTTCCTATGAAAAATGGCCAAATATTTCCTAAAACTAGCTCTTCTACTTCACTGTGAGCACTAACAGCACCTAGCCTCTGGCGGGATTTGAACCAACAGGCTTCATGTTATGAGGCACATGCCAAACCCCTAAGCCACAGGGATTTTCATACTCAAGTCTCTTCGGATCTTCTATTTCTCCTTCTCTGGCTCCAGAGTCCTCCAGGAGTGACAACAATCTTTAGAGAAAGCACCCATCAGGCACAAGCAAGTGGTACAAAGGCAAGGCAATGCGCTCTACCTCAAGGCAGTGCTTGGAATTAAGAGTTCAAATCTCAGCTGAAAATGTTGCCTCATTCACATTAGTAATTTTGATAAATTATAGGCTTGGATTAAATTGACAATCCTCTGAGACTGGCCCTGCATTTGGAGTGCAGAAACCAGGGAGAAGTTAATCACTGCGCAGCAGGTACATCTTTAAAAAATCAAAGGCTGGTCCTTCTCTAGCAACCCTACGGGGTAGTTTGGATGGACCATATCAGTCTCTTTCCTCCCCACAAGTGCACAGTATATCTCCTTCCCTTAAATTCCTCATCCCTCCTCCAGCATTTCTTCCCTTCCCCTTGCTGGGCCTGCTCCTGCTCCTTATCTGCTGCTGGTGCCTCCACACTCACTCTCTCTACCTGGCCACCCTCCAGTCCTAAAAGCCAGAGCCTGTGATATGGGGCCTTTGTTCCTGCACACTCAAGGCCTTCGACATTGCAGCTTCCTGGTGAACGGGTTGGAACATGCAGCTGCAGACTCTGCAAAGCCCCAAGCCCCCAGCCCCCCACCACACTGAGGGCTTTTAAATGCCCTTTTCTGCCAAGCCAGCACTGCACCGCCACCATCCCCATTGCTAAAGACATGGGTCTTAAATTGGGGAAAATTTCCAAAAATTGAGGATGTCTGGTAACTTTACTAAAATGAATGGAAAAAACACAGAGGATCCACACAGACTAATACTAAAAGAAATTAAGCACATCGGGGTAACCTATCTGGACTGACAGCCAGTTACATCTCTAAATAGCAGACACCTGATCAGGGCCGGCCCAAGCATCAGTCAAACTAGGAAGTTGCCTAGGGCAGCAATTTCAGGGGGGGGGGGGGGGAGGGGGCAGCAAAGAGCAGGGCATTCAAAGCTAAACAATAGATTTTGAAATCCAGGGGAAGCGTAAAGGGGTCTCCAACTCCCATCCTGGGAGGGTACCAAACCAGTCAGGTTTTCAGGATATCCCTAATGAATATGTTGAGATAAATTTGAAGATAATAGGGCAGTGCATACAAATATATCTCATGCATATTCATTAGGGGTATCCTGAAAACCTGACTGGTTTGGTGCCCTCCAGGATGGGAGTTGGAGACCCCTGGCTTAAGGTTTGCGTAGGGCAGTGGTTCTCAATCCAGCCCTCTATGACCCCTAGTCCAGCTGGATTTTCAGGGCATCCATAATGAATATGCATGAGATATATCTGCATACAATGGAAGCAGTGCATGCAGATCTATCTCATGCATATTCATTGTGAATATCCAAAAAACCTGACTGGCCTGAGGGTCCCAGAGGACTGGGCTGAGAACCACTGGCCTAGGGCATCAGCACATTGAACCAACTCTGGGGCTGGCACTGCATAGGATCAATATTCCCTCTAATTTTCTGTAGGCTGTGTGCGCATAAAATATCAGCTGTGCGCAGCTTTTGAAGGAAGGTTAAATTTTTGTGCGCCACATAACGACACTCGGAGTTATATACTTTAAAATTTGACTACACATCAGAATACAGTATGTACACCACTTTGATTGCACTAGAAAATATTGTAGAACTTGTGAAAACCATAAATACACAACAACTTTTAAATTTTAAGATGTCTGTGTTGTTTTCTATCAGAATCAGAACCGTAATTTTTGTGCGCTCTGTTATAAAGTATGTGCGCTCGCTCAGCAAGGTGTGTGCGCGCGCACACGTGCACAGCTTAGAGGGAACAGTGCATAGGATGGTATCAGGGCTCCAAAAGCACTGAAGAGGTCAACTCTGTAAAGAACTGTGGTCCTGCTTCAGAAAGAAGGGAGAAGAGGGCTGAGAGGAGGGGTGGAAGAGAGAGGCAAGAGGGGGCTTGGTGCTGGGTTGCATTTGGCCCTTCTTGGTGCATCCATTCCAAGGCGATGGGTCTGAGATGGGCTGAGTGAACTGGTCACTTCTGTCTTGATCTGCCTCATTCACTGTTACTAAGTGTAAGAGCCCACAGATGCATTTCTCCATCTTTGGAACTTATAGAGATTAAGGGAAAAAAAAGAAAGAAAATAAAGCATGAATGAGAGTATGGGGAAGGGCGGAGGAACACAAGATTCAGACAAGTGGGAATGGTGCTCTAACTTAGCGCAGCAAAATAATCGGTATTATGGAGAATTACCACAAGAGGGCAGCAGTGAGCACGTTGCATGTTAAGCTGTGCATCTCCTAATAGAATGGTGCCCTCTTGTGGTGAATTGTCTGACTAGCGTGATGGAAAATGAACTGAAACAGAGAGGAAATCTTGGGTATGGTTCTTTTATTTCATTCGATTTAGCTCAGACCTTTGCAATTCATTCAAGATAAGTTACATTCAGGTATAGTTAGCATTTCCCTGTTCTCAGAGGGCATACAATCTAAGTTTATATTTAATAAAAGTGGAAGGGATTTGCCCAATAAAGAAACCATGTCTTCCAAATATATAACTGTAGCAAAATCAGGAAAGTGCATAGAATTCTGATCAATATACCTGAAGGTGTCTGCATATATGTGGAACTAGAAGCACAAAATCTCTTATAATTCTGAGATCCCAGTTTTAATTCAACTCTTAGAGAAAAGTCAGAGATCTGTAGGAATTATTATAAGACAGCACTATTTACGTTGAACTCTGATGGCACGTGTTCTCTCTCTCCTGACCATGCCGCCGAGGAGCATTAGTGAAGTCCCCTGGTGTCAGGCAGATTTCCGCCTTGTAGGTTTTCTACAAGGGCAGGGCCCTCACATGGAGTTAGAAGGAGGGGCAGAATAGAAATGTGCTTGAGACAGAAGCTCTATTTGTATTCACTGTCTGAAAATGTATTCAGTGGTTTAATTGTGCATAGCCTGAAAACCTGTGGCTTCACCCGGACAGTTTTAAGAAACCTTATGGTAAAAAAAAGTCAAAGTCCCTATCTTGTAAACCAAGAAGTGCCTGTAATACTGCCAATGACCACCAGTAGGTGCGCTCAATGCTGCTCTTCCGTGACTTTCTGTGAGTACACATGGCAACCATCAGATTGCAAGTCAAAGAAAAATAACCCCTTTGCCATCTCCTCGGCACTCAGTGTCTAAACAAACAACTGTAAAATCCTGCAAGTCAAGATGATACGGCCAAGAATTAGAGAAAAAACCTTGGACTTCTACAGTATATCATTTCTCTAGTTGTAGTGCCTCTAAAGGGCACCAGAGGGCAGCACTGCTCAATGGATCACAGATATTATTCAGTGCTGCCACCCTGTGGTGATTTATAAAATAACAAATCCCATTTATCTTCAGGTCCACACAGACAGCAACCTCTAGGACCTCCAGTTGCAAGGATGCCTGTGTCTCCCATAGCTATCTACTACTACTACTTTTTAACACTTATAGAGGGCCACACATGCAGCGCTGTACAACTAACCAACAAGAGTCAGCCAGAATACAAGAGACAGTCCCTGCCCGTCAGAGTCATGCTCATCGGAGCTTACAATCTAGAGCTCTCTGTTTGTAAGAATGCCAGAATGTGTCTTCTATAGCCCCCATACCATGGACACCCCAGGTACAGAGGCTGCCTCCCTGTCCTGTTGGCAGATGGGAAATTCTCTACATGATTGTAGCAGCTGCAGGAATTTCTCATCTAATTCTACAGCCTGTGAAATCATAGCAGCGTTTTAAGCACTTAGCAGGGCCACTGCTCCATCTGTGCCATCTCATTAAATGACCTGTGTTGAGGATAAAGAAAAGTCCTTCTGGGTAGCACAGTCTGGGACTTAGCACTCCAGGGCACTGGAAGGTTTCATAGCTGAAGTCAATACTCTAGGACTGCTTTATCTTTATTGTCAGGCTTGATTAACAATCCTTCATGACAGCGGGATGGTGTACAGAGTTGCAAATAGATAAGGGCCAGAGCCAGAAGCGGAAAAGATCTACACAATAATGACAGGAAAGAATACAACCACACGCAGGAAAAGAGAAGCCTAGAGAAGGAAGATCAATCTCTCAATAGGTCAAGGGAGGGGAGTTCAAGGGCTAAACGCCTAGAGAAGCAAGATACATTTCCTACAGGTCAGGGGAGGGGAGTCCATGAATGCTACCTATGTTCAGGTGTGCTCACTGCCCTGTGCTGGGTGACAGAGTTATGTCACCTGTGTGTATGTGTGCTTTTTATATGTGCTTACACTTGCTTAAGCATGATTTTTGTGTACACTCACTGCAGAGTGAGACTGGATTTCTAAGCTCAGGCTGTGTTCTCATGCTAATATCATTTGTCCAGCAATAGGGGATGCAGATTGTGATGAAGAGAGAGAGAGGTCCTCCCTGTGTTACATGGGGCTGGAGCTGCAGCTGTGGGATTTGCTGTAGAGTGAGGCATCCTGAGGAGATACAGTCCCACAGGCACCAGCTTCCTTTTCTTTCTCCCAAATCTTAGCCACACTAGGTCTGTATTGTCCAGAATGCAAGGTCCCAGGGCCATTGGACGATCTATTCTTAGCCTCTTCTCTATGCTGGCAGGAGGAAGGGGAGAACAGGAAAGGAGACCACAGACCAGCACCATCCCTAAAAGTCACATATTCCCAGTCACAGACATCTCTAAGCATCACTGGTTACCAGTCAAAGACCTCTACCCCTCATGTGCTAGCCAGAGGCTGTAGGCCCAGACTCAGCCAGTTGCATCCAAGGGAGAGACCATGTGGAGGTTCCATTCGCCCATCCTCTTCCTCACACGAGACGTGACATGAGAACATAAGAGGAGCCCAGTTTCCTGTCTCAGACTGTGGCCAGCCCAGATCACAATTACCCAGACAATCCCAAAATAAATATCTATTTCTCATTGTTCATTTCCAGGGATGAACAATGACTCTCCCAAGTCTACCTGCTAATAATGTTTGTGGACTTTTCCTCCAGGAACCTGTCTAAACCTCTTTCAAATCCCAAAACATTAGTCACCTTAACCTCATTTCACAGTGATAGATCCCACAGCTTAATTATGCATAGCATGAAAAATAACTTCTACAATTTGTTTTCAATGACGTGCAGGCCATTAGTTCATCGAATGTCCTCTTCTTTTAGTGTTGTTTGAAACGTTAAACAACCATTTCCTATTTAACATTTCCACCCCACTCATGGATTTATAAATCTATCATAGCCCTTCTTAGTCGTGTCCTCCAAGCCAAAGAGCCCCAGTGTTGGGAGATGGGCCGATATTTGTTTCTTGCTCCACTGAGCATGGGTAAGAGCAGACCCCGAAAAGAGATAGGATCCACTCTCCCGCCACCAACCCTCCCATCCCAGGGCAGCTGCAGACTTTCATAGGGAAGAGAGCGCCAGAAGTGATGACATTGATGCTAAGTTCACCCTCTGACATCAGGCAACTCCCTTTTCTCTAATCTAAGTTCAGCCATTGTAGTGTTTTGCACCACAGTTTTGCATGCCCACGGAGCAGGTCCTGCTCCTGGGGGGGAGGGGGCTCCAGGGGCTTCATTAGATCATTGCTGCCCAGGCTTTCAACTCTCCTTATCTGCTTCTCACCTTTCACTTGTGGGCTTTATTCCCGTCTCGACACGATCTCTCTGGCCTTTTCCTCATTGTTGTAACTCGTCATAGTTATGTCTTTACCCAAACCAGTTCACTGAATAGGCCCCAGTTCACCTCCACTCTTTCTCCCTCAGCATCACCTTCCTCCCTCCCTCCCCTGCCCTCCAGGGGGAACTTCTCAATTGTAGATCGGTCCGGGCCACGTCTACTCTAATTTCTGATTTTCTCACTCTTCATTGTCTGGACCTCCTCTTCTTGACTGAGACCTGGCTCAGAGATGGAGAAGAGGCTTACCTCTACCATTGTTTGCCATCTGGCTACATGGCTTTCTCCATGGACAAGCAGGATGTGTCAGCCACACCTGGTGACATCCTCCGGGCAGCGCCATAGATGGAAGCGCTCTCCGGAGCTCAGAAAACCTTTGAGCATGGGTAGGTGGTCCCCCCCTCCCGGTCCACCCCTAGCCCAGCCAGTGTACTTTCTTCCACCTTGCCTCAAGACAGATTCTCCTGCTCTCCAACATACCATAGCAAAGACTGAGAATGCCCAAGCCTGGATTCAAGAAGTGCCCATAGTGTGGGAGAAAAATGAACTCTACGGATACTCACGATTGCTGTGTCCAGGGTCTTGGGGCTGACCATCAGGTAGAGTATTTTGCCAACTGCTCCAGAATGTCTCCCAGAGCGAGAAAATCAAGAAGCCATGCTCTCCAAGAATTTCTGGCCTCCTCCGAATTACCAGCGCAGACTGCACATCCTACAGAGAACAGTCGGCCCCCAGGACCTTGTGGCCCTCAGTGCCACTGAACTCTCCTCTTTCCCTGTGCACTCACTTTTCCCCCACTCCACACATTTTATGCTTTGCTTCTCTATGTCCCCAAACCCCCCCCCCTCTCTGAATACTCGACCGTTGGGATTCTCTTATCCTCACTCTAGCTGAGGCGACAACTGCCTTCCCTAATCTCCTCATTCTCACAGACTTCAATATTCACACGGATCAACCTCACCGTGGTAAGCATAAGGTGGTTCTCTCTCATATTGCTGATCTCTCTCTAGTCCTACATGTTGACACTCCTCACGCGGCTAGCCACACTCTGAATCTGTTACTCACCCCTTCTCCCTCTTCGCTCTGCCTGTCTCTTGTCCGCACGCTGTCTCTCTCTGGATGGGTCGTCTAGGTGTTCTTCTTAATATAACTAACTGCATCGCCTCCATTCTTCTCCTCCTTCTCTACTGGTCCCACTCCACTTCACCATTGCATCACCGAAGACGCTCTTCATTCCTTTCCCCCCTCTGGCGCTCTCTTTCCTACTGACTTTGAGTCCCTTGCTGTGGGCTTCCAAATTGATACGTGGAACTCTGCCCTTCACTCTACTTTGGATTCCTTGGCACCTCTAGTCTCCAAACATCCCTCCTGTCACTCCTTCCATCACCCCAGTCTCACACTCACTCGAATACAACTTTGCAAGGCTGAACTCAGCTGGCACTGGTGCCGTTCCCTTGATGCCACCTTTCAAGCTCTCCAGACATTACTTCAGCAAAAAAGGACAATAAGGCTCATTTCTCACTCTGATAATAGATCCAAGAAACTCTACTCTGTAGCGTCAAGTCTTCTTCACTCCCCTCACTCCACCAGCCTCCCTGATACCCCCCTCTGCCAAACATCTGGCTGCATTTTTCCAAGATAAGGTTTTGTCCCTTCAGCACAGATTTTTTGACTCTACAAAATAGATGGGGTATCTGACTTTGTCCCGCTTGTCCGGGGGAAACGGGCACCACAGCTTTCAGGCACAGCAACTTGTCCATGATGGTCTGCATGGTGGCACTTTTGATCACAAACCCACAAGAAGCAATGATGAAAGCATCCAGAATTTGCTCTGTGCATTCCAAGACATAGCTGAGCTCATTGGCATCTAGCACCCAGCAATCCTTGGTAACCGGAGCCCATTCCTGAAAAAAAAAAAAAAGACAAAGCCTACCTCCAACCAGAAGAACCAGGGAGTGGGCCCCCAAATCTTGATTGTGCAGCCCAGGAGGAGCCTTCTTTGGAAGAGACTGAGTCCCTGGGCCCATGTGCTCCATGAAAGGGCTGAGAATGACCCCAAAGCCCAGAAGTAGAGGAGAAACGTTTTCCAGGTCGGTAACGACGACAGTCCTGAAACCTCTGGGAATTTTGCCAGTGCCCCTTCAGTGGACGGGTGGAGGCTGGAGAGAAAGGGGCACCTGCCCATTTTACAGGCCCCTTAGACCTGTCTTCCAGGAGTCGGTAAGAGTTTGTCTTCCCAGGTCTTTCATAAGCTTCTCCAAATCAGCTGAAAACAGAAGCTTCCCATTAAAAGCCAGTTAGGCCAACCAGGCTTTGGAAGAGGTGTCCATTGCTCAGTGCTGGAGCTAATCCAACCCCATGCTACCATCAACAGGACACTATCTTTGGCTGCCAAGCATAACAGGTCATACATGGCATCAGAAAGGAAGGCCATAGCTGACTCCAAGAGAGAGCTAATATCATCCAGCCGAAGAGACTGAATCCACTGGAGCAGGGCTTGAGATGTCAGATTGTTATCTACCACCAGCTGCAAAATAATAGGTGCCATGGTGAACTGGCTCCTCGGCAACAAATCCACCTTATCCTTTAAGACCAATCCCCCTTCTGCAGTAAGGGCAGTCCATCTGGTAATCGCCGTAACTTGTGCATCCACCTTGGGACTGCCAAACCACTCAACGCACTCCTCCAGGAGAATGGAGATCTTCTTACACACCCTTAATCCTTTAAGCAGGGAGTCAGGAGAGTCCCACTTTGACTGGATCATGTCTTTGATCACCTCTGGTAATAGAAGACAGTGGATTTTTGCACTCCTTACCTTCTGCATCTGCTCCATGCCAGCAGCATCTGTCAAGTTCAAAGTGGATGGGACCCTGGTAATCAACTCCGCCAGCAACTCCTTCTGAGATAGGCGGATCACTCCAGCCTCTGCACAGTCCTTTGAAGGTGAGAGCACATCTTCATCCACATCAGAGCCCAGTACCGAGCCATGAGAATCCAAGTCATAGTCAAAATTTTGGACAGCTCCCACTGTTCCCCATCTCCAGGGGAGAGCCCCTTGCTGGAGATGCTTACCAAAGATAATCAAATAGGGCTTCCACTCTCAGCCTGCCCCTCATGAGACTGCACCCAGGGGGCACCCAGAGGCTACGGGGTCTGGATTTCCACACTAGAAGGACCAGGCCTGCTACAAAAAGGAAAGAATTCTGGGGAGCACAATCCAGAGTCTAGAAGCTCTCCTCTCAGACATGACTCCCCAACCCGAGGGGGCACAACCACCACAGATCCCTCAGAAGATGATGAGCGGCTCACAGCACAGTCACTGGATCCTCCGGCCGGCTGAATGTCCTTACCCATAGCGCCATCTGTCACCTCCTGTCCTGAGGTAGGCAAGGTCAGACTAACTGTATCCCCGGCTGAGAGGGGGAGCAGGTCCTACAGGGATGACTCAAAAGCTGCCATGCAAGAAGAGCAGAGTCCAGAATCTAGGGATGGGGCACCTCACTTGCCACAGATCAGCCAACGTTTCCTGGAAGAAGATATAGAGTTAGGAAAGTATCACAACAGCCTGCACTAAGGCTGCGGTGGCTGAAGGTGCACATTAACTGCACTCATATGCAATGTTACAGGCGCTAGGGAAGGAACAAACATTGGAGCCATTTGGGTGGAATGTGCATCAGTCGTGCAATAGGTAAAAATGCTGTTAACTCAAGCAAAAAATGGCAAGAAAGCCCCACACTATGCCAGTGGTCATGAGCGGTCCCAGGAAGACAGAATCAAGAGCCCCCAGCAAGGACAATAATGAGATCAAGCCTTGGTACTCACTCCCTGATAGCCCCGGGCAGGGGATCTGTGCTGGGCTCAGCTCTACTCCCCTAAAACTGTGCTACCAGCTGGCTGTGCAGCGCTACGTGTAACATGGTTGGCAGGCAGATCTCTGAGAATCTTCTGTAATCTTTGGGAGACAGCAGGTGGGCCAGAGGAGGAGGGAGAGGGCAGTGACGTTGCGTGAGGCTGCTAACTCCTCCAAATCCTTCCAGTTTTGTGGCTGCTCAACGGGCTCTTATCATGATAAGAGCATGGAGCTGAACCAATGTTCCCTCCTCCTATGGCTACCAAAAAGCCCGCAGTCTAGTGGAACCTGCCATGTCACGCTCAAGTGAGAGTCACCCTCATGGTGGTCATTCACAAGCATTTACTCAATCTTCAGATTTTCTTCAGAGGAGAAAATCCATCTGCTGGAGACAAAGAAATGCTAAGGGAGTCTGGTGGCTGAGGTGAATAGAGGCATGAGAGTGATGTCATTAAAAACTGGACTATTCATTGTTTCTTTGTCTCCACCAGTCTGCTGGTAGGGGAACACAACCCACTTGTCTGGACTGGTCTGGCAGGACAATATGAAATCCTAATTTTAGCTGAGTTAATAGATTTGCACCCTTTGCCCTCAGACCTCACACCAGAGATTACAGAGGAGCACAGAGAGGGCAGGGACTGAAGAACCCCGAATACTGCCAGCAATGCTGATATAAAACTACGCATTAGAGCCTTGCACTGGAGCTCGACGCACAGTTCCCTAACATGGATAAGAAAATATATATGCTCAATGCAGCAAGCAAATCGTACACAAATAATGTGCGCAAACATGGAGGAATGTGCTGATCAGGAGTGTATTAGCAGATGATATTTTGTGCAGAGATTCTGCTGTGACCTAGAGGAGCCTGTGCATTAGATTTGCATTTCTGCAGTGCCCAGGCCCGATGCTACCATTAGGCGAACTAAGCAGTTGCCTAGTGCACTGGCCTTCTGCAGACATCCATTGCCATAGCTTCCAAGCATCTCTGGGGCCAGCAGCAACGCAGCACTTACCTAAAGCTCAGGTGTTGCATCATGGTTTATGCAAACCAGAAAACTGCACTGGAGTGGAGCGGAAGCAGCTGATAATAGCAGGCAGGAACCACGACACAGCATCTGAGCTTTAGGTAAGTGCTGCGTCGCAATTCCTTTGCCATTTCCACCGCTGATGGCTCTGGAAAGGGGCAACAGCAGCAACAACAGGGGTTGGGGGAGCAGCAGGATGGAGGACCCACCTAGAGCGCCTCTGATCCTTACACCGGCCCTGGGAATGCCGGATGCTAGTGCTGCATACAGACTTATCATGTAGATTCCTGCAGTCAAACTCATTGCCCATCATTTCACAGTCACGGCACCTTCCCTTAGCCCTGCGTTCAACAAGCTAACTTTCTACTCTTTGAGACCATGCGCTAAAGCCCCAGCATTAGAAAACTGCACTCAGCCTTCAGGTCTACTGCCTCTTTTCATAGCTAATTCCTGCTTTACAAGTGGATTTAATTGAATAGTGCAACAAGGTCTACGCGAGTCTTTACACCCAGTTTTCTTGTGTGTTAAACTCCTTTCCGCACAGATCTGCCCTTGTAGCACAGAAAATTGCCATAGAATCCATGCTAAACTCTGATAAGCCTGCCGCATGTTACTGCATTAGTCCCATAGATCACAGAAACTGAAAATAGCAGAGACACAGCACAGTGGAATGAAAATCAATGAGAGACTGCAGCTTAACGCAGAGAGCACAGGGGACTAAAAAGTACCAGAAACTACGAGACAAGAAAGAGAGTGCAGGGACCGAGAATACCAGAACTACAGCTATGAGATTGCACCACAACACAGAGAAAAGGGAACTGAAAATACCAAGTTGCAGAGCTTCCAAGTTACTCAGTTCCAGGAAAAAGATTCTTCTGCTCATTCCTGGTTTTGAAGTCACATCCCAAAGCAGTGCGAGCAATAGCTCACAACTTCAGTGCGACTATGCAGAAAGGGATGAGCGTACAAATTAGCCACACGTTAAACTGGGCGCAAAGTGGCAGCAGTAAACTGGGAGAGAAAGAAACATAGAAACATGCTGGCAGAAAAAGACCACATGGCCTATCTAGTCTGTCCTTCCATATCAACCACTGCAACAGTCCCCTTTTTTCCTTTAGAAATCCTCTGTGTTTGTCCCATGCTTTTTTGAATTCAGATACTGTCCTCATCTCCACCACCTCCACTGGGAGACTATTCCACGGATTCACCGCTCTTTCCGTAAAGAAATATTTCTGCATATCACTCCTGAATCTATCCCTTCACCCTCATCCCAAGTCCCCTCAGAGCAAAGCTTGCCTTCTATCGAAAGAGGTTCTCCTCTAGTGCATTTATACTATGGAGGTATTTAAACGTCTCAATCATATCACCTCTATTCTGCCTTTCCAAGGTGTACATATTAAGATCTTTACATCTGTCCTCATATGTTTTATAACAAAGACCATTAACCATTTTAATAGTCACCCTCTGCACCGACTCCATCCTATTTATATCCTTTTGAAGGTGCGGTCTCCAGACTTGCACACAATACTCCAAATGAATTTGCACCAGAGACTTATACAGAGGCATTATCACCTCCTTTCTTCTGCTGGCCATTCCTCTCCCTATGCGCTCAAGCATCCTTCTAGCTTTTGCTGTCACCTTTTCTACCTGTTTAGCTACTTTAAGATCATCAGACACAATCACGCCAATGTCCCGCTCTTCTTTAGTGGACAAAAGTACCTCACCCCCTCCACTGTACCACTCCCTTGGATTTTTACAGCCCAAATGCATGACCCTGCATTTTTTAGCAATAAGTCTCAGCTGCCAAATTATTGACCATTCTTCAAGCTTAGCTAGATCCCTTCTTATGTTATCTACATCTTCCTGGGTGTCTACTCTAATGCAGATTTTGGTATCATCTGCAAAGAGGCAAACTTTACCCAACAGGCCTTCTGCAATATCACTAACAAAGATGTTAAAAAGAATCGGACCAAGGACAGATCCCTGGGGCACACCACTGGTAACATCCTTCTCCTCAGAGTGAGCTTCATTTATCTTAACCCTTTGTTGCTTACCACTCAACAAATTTCTAACCCAATCAGTAACTTTAGAGTCCATCCTTAGGGTGCTCAGTTTGTTTATAAGTCGCCTGTGTAGAACGGTGTCAAAGACTTTACTGAAATCTAAGTACCCAACATCTAGGTCTCTCCCTTGGTCCAACTCCCTGGTCACCCAAAGAAATCAGATTTTTCTGACAAGACCTGCCTCTGGTGAATCCATGCTGCCTCTGATCCTGTAATCCATTGGACTCCAGAAACCTCACTATTTTCTCTTTCAGCAGCATTTCCAATAATTTACCCACCACAGAGGGTAGACTAGCCTATTAAATCTCCATCCATGTCCTCCCTATGATGGAGGTCTGTATATAAATACAACTTATACATACCCTACATAAATACCCACTCTCCTCCAATACCTAAGCTAACCAACCTCTTCACAAGTTATCAGCTCCCTTCATGGCCCCTTTGAAAAGTTTGAACGACACTTCCAGTCATTTGAATTGTAAATAAGTTATATTTCTAAGATTATGTCATTTTGTCATTGCCTTTTTCAGCACCGGTTATATTGTTAAAATGTTTAATGTAGCTGTTGTTTTAACTGTAAACCGCTATGATTACCTTATATAGCAGTATATAAAACTCTCAAATAAAGTAAATATATCACGCCAATACAAATAGATTTCTCCGTCCCTTCTTCTAGCTTAACACACAGTGCCTCCTCTTTCCTTTTTAAGCCTTGTAATTCTATAGCTTTAATATTAGTGCCACTCCTCCTTCCCTATCCTTCCTGAATAAAGTATGACCTGGTATAATTACATCCCAGTCATGGTTGTCCGTAACCGCCACTAAATCTAAGTCAGCCTCTTCCATTAAAGCCTCAACATTTGGGATCTTCTTTCCCATGCTACAGGCATATATACACACTGCTTTCCAGATGTTGCCCCTTTTACCCACTTCTATAGAGGTATTTAACATTTCACTTACCTGGGAGCTTTCTTCACCCAATGAATCTAGTTTAAACCCCTCTTCAGTAGGTTAGCCAGTCTGCTGCTGAAGACACTTTGACCCTTCTTGGACAGATGGACGCCATCTCCGCTTTGCAGCCCTTGGAACATCATCTCATGGTCCAGGAATCCAAATCGCTCTCGATGACACCATCCACGCAGCCATGCATTCATCTCCAGGATGTGAGCTTCTCTGCCTCGGCCTTTACCCTCAACAGGGAGGATTGAAGAGACCACCACCTGTGCACCCGTCTGCTTCACCCTCTCCCCCAGAGCCATGAAGTCACGTTTGATATGCTCAGAGGGATACCTGGCAGTATCATTTGTGCCGACATGGATGAGCAACATCGGGTAATAGTCAGTGGGCTTGATGACTCTTGGCAAACTCTCTGTAACATCTCAAATTTTGGCACCTGGCAGACAGTACACCTCTCTGGAGATCAAGTCTGGTCAGGAGATGGATTCCTAAGTACCCCTCAGAAGAGGGGGTATTGAGGCATCTATCCACCTACCTAGTGGACGTGTCAATACATTCTTAGAGGCTCATACACCGATGAGAACTGACAAGTTAAAGTTCCTCACCTTATTGCTGGATTTAATCCTATATTCTCAGAGTGAACCATCTCCCTTGAAATTATAAGAGATAGTAACAATGTATCCAAATGGTTCTAAGGGCCAGGTCAATGTAACACAGTTGCTCTTATTTTAACAATGTATCAGAGTTTGTACCATCTGTTATTGAGTTCAATATAAAATATTAACTCCCCTGTTCCATGTTAACTTGTTCACTGAAACCTATTAGCAACTCTTTTTCATGTAAAATGTTGGGTTAATTGTAAACTGCTTTGATAATTCTGAAAGGCGGTATAAAAATAATTTTGTTAAATAAATAAATAAAATAAGAGTCACCAACCACCACTACCCTTTGCTTCCTTGTGGTCACCGATTCTGCAACTTTGGGGTGCTCGAGCTCTGGTTCTTCCCTTTCCTGAGATGCTTTCACCTCTTCCACTTCCAGGGCTGCTTAATGGTTCTTTACTTCAAGGACTGGATTGCTGATTTTGCAGGCCCCAGTGACTTGTGTTGAACCTTCGTCATTCTGTGGGCACCCATCTTCTCATCTGCTGGAGAGCTTGGATGTTGCAAGAAGCATCTCATCATTGTACTTTTCAATGTCTTGAACGCTCCTCAGCATCACCACCTCCTCTCTGAGTTCCTCCACTTGTTTCCTGAGAGCTTCAGCATGCAGCTTGGACTCATCTACCACCCTTTTGCGGTGCTGCATTACTCCCCTTACTATTCAACTTTTTCCTCCAGCCCACCAGGTTCTTCCAGAGGACTTCTCCACTCTTTCCCCAAACACTCAGGTCTCCACTTGGACCTCAGCACTAACTGCAACCCTGGACCGTTTTGCACCCCTTCAACCAGCTCAGCCTAAGCGTTTCTCCACTTGGCAACCCTGGTTTCATGCTGGTCTCCAGCTCCTCCGCTCTCACCTTCGTCGAGCAGAACGTACTTGGCATAAGCACCGCACCGCACCGCACATGCCCTGGCACTATTTCATGAGCACCATCGGCACTACCGCCAGGCTCTGTCCACCAGGCTAAGCCATCCTTCTTTTCTGACCGTATCACCGCTGCTCCAAATCCCTCCAGACAGCTTTTTTCCATGCTTAGGACCCTCACATCCCTTCATTCTGGCCTGCTTCCTATGCGTCCCTCTGTTATGCCTTTTGCCCCTCAACTAGCCTCACATTTCACAGCCAAGGTCCTAGACCTGCGCCATCCTTCCTTCCTTCATCATCACCTCCATCTCTTTCTCCATCCCCTACGTCTTCTCTTTCTCACTGCTGGTCCACCTTTCACACAATCACCACCTCTGAATTCGTACTTTCATTTCCACAGCACACAAGACGACCTGCCCTCTAGACCCTATCCCTCCCTTACATTCTCACTATGATTAACTCCTGTCTCTCTTCTGGATTCTTTCCTTCCCAATGTAAACACGCTCTGCTACGTCCAATCCTCAAGAAACCCTCGCTTGATCCATTAGTCCCGGCCAACTACCGCCCAGTTTCCAACCTTCCCTTTCTTGCTAAGATTATAGAAAAAGTTGTCTTTGCTCAACTCTCTCAGCACCTTCACTCAATAAACTTCCTGCACCCTCACCAATCGGGCTTCTGCCAGGGTCACAGCGTTGAGACAGTCTTGGTAGCACTATTCAATGAACTTCACTCCGCACGACAGGGGTGATATTTCGGTGGTGGCCTCCCTTGATCTGTCCGCTGCTTTCCATCTAGTTGATCGTTCACTTCTCATTTCACGCCTCCGGGTCACTTTGTATCGTTGGTTCCATTCTTTTCTCTCCTTTCGCTCTTTTTCCGTGGCCCCCTCCTCCGGATCTCCATCATTGTCCCCTTCTGATGCCTCCCCCTCCCCTGTGGTGTTCCCCAAGGCTCCGTCCTGGCCCCTCCTCTCCTATTCAATCTTTTTCTTGCGCCACTTACTCTCTGCATTCAACAGTCTGGTCTGTCAGCCTTCTATTATGCAGATGACATCATCATTTTACATCACACAAACCCCCTTTACGCGGATCTTGGTCCCCTTAATTCCTGTCTTGCTCTTGTAGCGGGCTGGCTGTCTTTGAACTGTCTTCACCTTAATCTAACAAAATCATCCTCCACTTGGCTCCTTTTGGTAGTCCCTGTCCCTCACTTGCCCCCTGCATTGGAAATTCCACTATCCCCTTGGTCCCCTCTTTCCGATATCTGGGTGTTGTTCTTGACTCTAATCTTACACTTAAGGACCACATCTCTCATCTTGCCAAAACCTCTTCTTTCTTCGCCAAATTAGGTCCATTCACACTTTTCTCTCTCCTCCTGCTCTAACCACTCTCCTCCTATCTACAGTAATATCTCGGCTTGATTTCTGCAATTCTGTCTTCTCCGGTATCATGCGCACCCAATTGTGCCACCTAGAGCTCATATAGAACACCGCAGCTAGACTCAGCACTCGCTCCACCCGTAGAGATCACATCACTCCTCTTCTATTTCATTTACACTGGCTTCCAGTAGAATTTCATGTACACTTTAAGATACTCACTGATCTCCAATTCTACGTTCCCACGCGCATCCTCCATTCCCTTCAAATCAACCGTCTTCATCTCCCTTCCCCTTCACTTGCACACCTCCAGTCCACACGTCACTCTGCTTTTTTCTCTATCTGGAACAGAATTCTCTCACCTTCAACTCCCTCCTGAAAACTCATCTGTTCACCATTGCCTACAACCTCCCAGAAACACACAATTGACCTGGTTTATCTTTGTTTGTCTGACCTCCTCGTTATGTCTTGTCTCTGCTCCTCCTGCCATTTCTTCTTTCCTGTCACAATTGTAGTTCCTTTCCTTTTCTATGGCTTCAAGCCATCCTGTAAATGTTTGCAACTAATGTAAACCGCCCCGCTGTCATAAAGGGTGGTATATCAAATGTAAATAAACTGAAACCGAAACAGGCACCCTGCACATGGAACCGGTCCTTCAACTGGAATTGGCATCTCTGTCTGGACAGAGGCAGAAGCTGTAATGGGGGAAACAGCTTTGGCGATACGATTTTTCCCAGCCATTGTTCAGTCAGAGGAGCTTCAGCACCTTTTGAAATGAAAGAGAGAGACCTACCAATTTCCCAGCCTGTTCCTCAGCTGTCCTTTAAGAGAAAAAGCAGTTAACTTGTTTTAAGTGTGTTCTAACAGGACTGTTCTAAGTCCCTATGTGTAGCTAATTGGGGAGTTGCTCTATAAAGCAAGAATGCTCACATGGGGTGGGTGGGAGCTGGGGTGGGTAGGGAGGGACCTAATGAGGTCAGTGGCTTCAAAGAGCTAGCTGTGAATGGGTAGTTGGAATAAAAAAATAAACAATGAACTGACAGAGATTTGCCCAATACCACAAAAAATTCCCCCTTTGTAGTATAAAAAACAAGAATTAGCTTTTACAAATGAAAACCAAAACCCCTTGAGGAGCTTTCAGGCAGAGATATTGTAGTTAAAAGCTGCACAATATTACCTTGCTTGCAACTGAGTATCTGTTAGCAAGACAAACACATGCACACAAGAAGTCAGCGCTAGTTTGGTATGCTCTCCCAGATACACAGGAACCACAAGGCTAATTTGCATATTGGCCCTGACAGTGTTTTGATGGCATCAGGGGGGAGATTGCAGCATTTGGAAAAGCCCCCGATGGCACTGAAATACTGTTGGGGGCCGGTGCCCTGACAGAAAGTGACTCCTGGTGGCCTAGCGGACTGATCCCCCAATCTGAATGATGATTTTTCTGAAGGATATAAGGGATAGGTGTCCTAAGGTAATGTGAAATGCATTGAATTGAAGTGATGGTTCTAGAGAACAGAAAACTTTAAAGGGTGGGTCTATCCTTCCTTCTAACGCATCATCACTTGAGGGGTATAGTAAGAGGTCCAGCTGCAGGAACAGCCTCCATTCTCATGTGCATATCCAAACACATGCCACGGCTCTTCCCAGCATACTTTTAATTGCATAGTTTAGTTGCCAGCAGATTTTGAAGTAACAGACATTTTTTTTATCAGATTCCTGGGGTCTCCCCACAGCCAGCGTTCCCCTAACATTCCCTATAGCACCCCCTGCTGGGAGAGTCGGGGACTGAAGGCACTGTAAATTCCTCTTTCACCATCCCACCCAGCACTTCTGCATCATTTCCATTGGATATTCTGTCCATCACATAAGTCATTGGTTGATTTAATGGCAGTAGTTACATATGATGCATAATTTAAAAATACATTTGCTACAGGGTTCAGACTCCTCCTGCATAAATTATCCTTCACCTTCTCCCATAATAATAAAACAAAACTTTAAATTCATAAGCACCCAGACAATCCCCTCACCCTAGCCAAGATTTAAAAGAAATAAAATTGGCCACAGTGCTGTGACTGGAGCAAGGTCCCAGTCGCTACTCCATAGCCTGCAGTGCTCTGATTGACCAGTCAACATTCTGAAGGCGGGCACAGAAGGTAAAGGTCAGGATGGGGGGAATTAACTTGCAGCTCCCCCGAACCCATCATGTGCGGGGGATGAGGGTAGAGGGCTTCTCTTTGGCACTAGTTGGATGATCTATAATGGGACACAACTTTAAATAAAAACAGCATTAGCCATCTGCATGGTAAGCGGCAGTAGCAGAGTAACCATGCAACCATTTTGCCTCTTCCATTTTCATTTCTCAGGACTAGGTGAGAACTTAACATACAATTATGCTGATACCATATTGGGAGGGGGAAGAGGTATTTTTTTTTTCCAGTTGAGGTCACCGTTAACAAATGACATGCCCGTGCATCCCTTCCGGAGTGTAAGTCATGATCATTCTCCTGGTCAGAGTGTCTGCTTTATTCCCACGCCGAGGTGCAGGCTGTCCCAGAATCGATTCTGTAGTTTTCCAACTGCTCGGTCCTTCTCCTGACCCTCCTGAAGCAGCTTCTAAACAAGGATAAAATGAAAGACAGCAAAGGAAGAGTTAAATCTACCAAGCCAGCTAACCTGTATGTATCATCTTAAACTACCCATAAATATCTAAACTACCGCAATACCCCATTAACTAGCCTACTCAACGAACCAAGACATTAACCAACTCAATGAAGTAGCTAAAAATAATCACTCATCAAGCCAACTCAACAGTTACAGTACCCCAGAACTATTAGACAACCAATAGCCTCAACCAGTCCACTAAACCAGCTTGGTTACTATTGAATGTTACTGGCACATCAAGTTTGCAAACCACTTAATTAAGCTTGCAAACTGGTATCAGCAACCATTTATATATTTATCCAGTTCAAATAAATTAAAAAAACCACTAAGTGCCCAAAACTGATCACCCAAACCAACCAAACTAAGAATCCAGACCAAGCAAACAACCCAACTTACTAGCCAACCAACCTAAAAATTCAGACCAAGCAACCAACCCAACTTACTAGCCAGCCAACCTAAGAATTCAGACCAAGCAACCAACCCAACTTACTAGCCAGCCAACCTAAGAATTCAGACCAAGCAATCAACCCAACTTACTAGCCAGCTAACCTAAGAATTCAGACCAAGAAACCAACCCAACTTACTAGCCAGCCAACCTAAGAATTCAGACCAAGCAACCAACCCAACTTACTAGCCAACCAACGTAAGAATTCAGACCAAGCAACCAATCCAACTTACTAGCCAGCCAACCTAAGAATTCAGAACAAGCAACCAATCCAACTCACTCAATAAACTATCCACTAGCTAGCTAACCTAACCTAACCAACTCCTCTTAACTTCCCTCAACCAGTGTTTAAGTCCACGACCAGACGTTGTTCATACCAGGATGGTGCAGTCTTTCTCCTCTGCTGATGCCTGCAGATGAGCTGCCTGGTTCCTCCACTCCTTTGTTCTTTCCTGCTCCTGCAAGCGGAATTCAGCAAGCTCCCGCTCCTTCCCAAGAAGCCGCTGCCGCAGCTCCTGCGCTTCCTGAGACTTGGAAATCAGAGTCTCACTGAAGTGCTGGTGCTGCTCCTAAAATGCAGAAGAATCCAGGGGTAGAATGTCAGTGGACGGACAAAATATTTACTATCAAAAGGCAGAGGGATTGCCACTTGACCCAGTCCTGGGTTTACCCCATTGCATGCTGGAGCTATAGGTCTGATTCCTTACGAAAAGCAAGAACTACGTCTGTTTACATGTAATAGGGCTGAAGCCAGGGAGAGCTCAGCCTCAGTAGCTTAACCTGCTGTGTCTGCAAGACCCTTCCTGTTTGGGAATTCAGGGAAAAGAAATGACCCCTCCCCCACCCACTAGGCCCAGGGGAACCTACCAACCCTGCAGGTTGCCAAGATTGCACACGTTCATTTTAGGGGCCCTTTTACTAAAGTGCGCTATGATTCGTGCAGGATTTGGCGTGCGGTAACCATGCGCTTTAGCCTGTGGTACCTATTAGCATGCAGCGATTTCCGCACTGTGACTCGAGCAATGAAGTGATAAATGGGCAGATTAGGGGCAGAGAGTGGGCATGGTGAGGGCCACACGGTCAGCGTTGGGGTAAACACTGCTTGCTAACTGCAACTCCTGTAATTAGCGCGAGTGCATTACCTCTGCCTCCATAGGTGAATTAAGTGCAGCCACGTTACTAGCGCCCTGTGTTACAGTAGAGCACCGCGCATTAACTGCAGGGAAAATGCTGCCCTTGCCCCTCCCCCAACAGTTAACGCAGTGGCTTTGCACTGAACAGGCCTGGATTTTGCGTGCTATTGGCGCAAAGCCACAGCACACTTTAGTAAAAGGCCCCTTACTAAAGCACACTGTATATTTATCTCTCTCAGAATTAGTAAGACACATTAAAAAAACCAGCAGAAAAAATGCACCGTGGAGCCGAGTACATATTTGTAAATAAATAAATATATAGATTCAAAGAAAAAGACGGGATAAACTTAGCAGCAAACAATGTGCAGAAAACATGTGGGTCTATTTCTCAGAGCGCTGTAAAGCAGCTGCGGCTTCTGCCTGTGGGATTTACTTTCCTGCGATATCTGCGTAAAGCCTCCTTCCACACCAGTCCTGGGAAAGGGGGTACGTCTGAGAGCTGCTGGGTGACAGCATATCCTCCAGTGCGTGACAGACATGTTTTAAGACTCTTAGGGCTTGGGAACTTCTGAGAGGACTAAGAAGCAAACACCCTCCCATGTGCATTGTCCAGTGGCGTAAATTCTGCCCAAGGAGCCCCCACAATGCAGGGAGAACCGGGCAGAAAGGGGGCCCAGACAGCAGCTGCAGCACGGCAAACTTACTTTAACATGTTTCCTGCGCTGCTCCGCTCTTGTAAGTTCACCGTGCTGCTGCTGCTGCTGCGGCTGCTGCATGGGGGTCCTGCTGCATGAAGGGGAGGGGGGATGTGCCATCACTGTGACAATGGGGGGCTCGCAGCAAAATCTTGCTTGGGGGCCCCTCATTGTAACTTACGCCACTGGCATTGTCCCAAAATCAAAATATTTTACCAAGGTCCTGGATGAATTGTAAGAGACAGAAGTGTGTTTCCTGTGGGTCATATCCATAACAAAATCTACACAGCTACAAGCACAGTTCATCGGCAACTGGGGCTTCTTCCAATTCCTAAACCCCTTTTCTTAGGGTCACTCTCGGGAATGCAGAATATCGCAGGAACAGACATACTCCCTGGGGCTTGGCCCCACCTCTGAAGGGTTTATCCTCTTCCTTGTGGAGTGGAGGAGTAGCCTAATGGTTCAAGCACTGGCTTGGTAACCCGTACTGAAAGGTTTACATGGTTCACGGAGCTGTAAACTGTGTGAACGCCCCTAAGCGGGATCTCCCCGAGTAACGCACTCTAAGCCCTGATGCTAGCCGCTTACCATCGGGGCGTTCCAGGGGCGGTACCCTGGGATAACGGTCAGTGGTGATATTCAGCTGCTACCCGGTTATCCCTCAGCGGCGAAGGTTGAGCACAGCTGAAGTTAACCAGGCAGCGGATGACTATCTCTGCTCCCTAGTTAGCTTCTGTGCCGTGTGTGGCCGTGCAACAAACCTGAATATTCAATGCTGGTGGCCGGATAGGATCCTGCATTGAATATCCGGGTTAGCTCTTCATCAGCGACAGCTACGCACTGCGCTCTCACTAGCTGCCGTGCTGAATATCAGGCCCCACTAGCACTCCTTGTGGCCTTGGGCAAGTCACTTAACCCTCCATTGCCTCGGAAGAAAGGCCTGGCAATCTACTTCCGGTCACACTACCAAGAAAGCCCAGGAGCTGCGGGGTTGTCAGAAGTCAGCATTGATCAACTCGAAGGTACACATTGCATTGCATTTACAGCCCACAGCTAATCTTCCGCCAGTGTCTCTATGCTCACGTAAGAACATCTCTTCTCCCTGTCCGTTTCTGCATCCAGGTCAGACTTCTCCTGCTAACCTACAAAGTGTGTTTATTCTGCGGCTCCTCATTGCCTCTCCTCTCTTATCTAGTATTTTGCTCTAGTTTTCCTGGAGTACAGGTAGTTTGAGGGTGGCGCCGATCTGCAGCTTAACCCCTTTGTCCTATGCTTATGACCCTGCTTGCCATTTAGTTTGCCCCTGTTTCTCTGTTAACTTTCCTCTCTGATTGGTTATGGAGTTCTTTTCACCTCTTTTATATCTTTTTAATGTTATGTACACTGCGTTGACGCTAAGCACATCACAGGTGGTATAGCAAGTCCTATAATCAACATAAGCATAAAACATTTCTTCCCTATACCCCTCCTCAGCAACTCTGCTCATCAAGTAAATCAATGTTATCTATGCCCTTCTCTTGCACTGCCAGGTCCACCATCAGCTCTCCCTGTATGACAGCGTAGTGCTTAGCGCACAGAGCTATGAAGACTGCAAACCTAGGCTTCAATCCCACCGCTACTACAAACTCTTCATGTGTGAGAGAGGGAGAGCACATCAGGGCTTTTTTTGAGAGGACACTTGATGATATTGAGTACCAGCACCTTTTTCATTGCCTGCTAAAACTGACCTATGCTTTTCATGCATTAATGAAAGAGTCCTACTGGTACCTTTTTTGCTCGGAAAAATGCACCGGAGCACATTATACCTTCAGGAGCGTCTCCTTGTCCAGCAGTGTGTTTAGCAGCTTCTCCATCTTCTGCTGGTGGTCCAGTCGGTGTTGTCTCAGTTCCTCTTGTGCCTGGAGCAGAAGTCTGCCTTTCTCTTGCAGCTGGGAGAAGAGGTGGCAGGAGGGGGGTGAAGGGTCTGAGCCACCAAGACCCTGCCCCATCAGAGAGTCAGCCAATGCCTGGAGATGCAAGAAGTGGAAGAGAGAGAGAGGTACATTGAATAGAAACTAGCCTAAGGCTTCAGACTAAAACATTTAGAAAGGAATTTTAGAACAGACAACCAAATACAATCTGGGACATCTAAGCCAGGAAGTCTGGGGAAAAAAATAGCAGATACGGACATCTGTGGGGGTGTCTACATAGCCATCCAACTTCTGACATTCTATTATGGAGATGTCTATGAATAGCTTGATGGTCAGAGTAGTGGGTTAGGAACAGGGAAGCCAGGGTTCAAATCCCACTAATGATATCACTGAATTTGTGCCGAGTAATGGGAAGATGGGGCATTTTCTTCTCTACACCCTGTGGATATTTTTCAGCCAAAACGAGCACTGTTTGTGTCTGGAGCAGGTCTAAATTTAGATGTGACTCTGGATGTCCAGGACCCTTCTGAGATCAGGCGGGGACATCCAGGTTCCTGGGAAAGCCTGATCATGCCCCCATCTCATTCCCATTCAGACTTGGGCGTGCTCACACTGGGGATGTCCACAGACCCAGCTTCGAAAATGACTCCAGTCGTCTCTGTGCCTGTTTTTGGATATCCAACACACGAATAGGGCTTCCAAAATGACTCCCTTAGAGCTCTATTTTCAAAACCACTTAGTCGGAGAGACAGCTCCGCTAAAAGTATGGGCTTCCATTATGCACACTGCTCATCACCACGGTCCCATAGGCGTGTTTGGATAAACACTACAATTAAGGTCAATTTTCAGAGGGTAGCTACTGCCAAATAACATCAAGAAATTCCCTCCACTCTTACACAGAACTATCGCGGACGTGTGTACGTTGGAAAAACTGAACGACAACTCAAAATTAGGATTGGAGAGCACCGCAGCAGGCTAAAATGTAAACTAGTGGAAGCTCCAATAGTGGCTCACTGTATGGAGAAGTGTCATAAGTTTCAAGATTTGTGCTGTTTTGCCATTGAACATGTGTTGACAGGAAGGAACGGCAAGTCCCGTACTCAGACATTGACGATCCAGGAACAGAAATGGATTTTCCGATTGGGAACGGTGGGGGATACGGGTCTTAATAATTTTATTGAATGGCGGGCTTGCATATAATTACCATCGCATTGTGGGCGGTCCAATTGGCAGGCGGTTCCTGCTTTTACTGACAACCGATTGGAGGCCCGGTTGATGTCATGCCCCTTTAAACCGGCAAGGGAACCAGCTATACACATGCGCGGCGTCTTTTGCACTGTGAGAAGGTCCGAGTTTAGAAGGACCAAACAAATAAGCGTGTATTGACTGGCCGAAAGTTATAAGGTGAGAAATACGATCTACTTCTTCAATTACATTTTTGAGATGTCGATAATGCGGGTGTGATTGATCTATTCAAAACTTCCTCGTTGTTTTATAGATCGTGCTGTTTAAATTCACTCCCCCTGAAGAAGCATTCGAAACGCAATGAGGTACCCACTTGGTGGCATCGGGGAACCAATACCAGCGATGACAGAGCTAAGCTAAGCACAATCTTTTATCTATAAAGCATTGAAATTGAGAAAAAGTTAATATCACAGAAAAGTCTGATGTGTGGAATAAGAAAAATTTTTTGAAAAAAACAGTGAATACTTTTGGGTCATTGATGCGATTAGGCGCACTGCTTGGGCTAATATCTAAGCGTGGCCGGTGTAAGTCTGAGACCTGTATTCACTGGGGTACACACGTCCGCGATAGTTCTGTGTAAGAGTGGAGGGAATTCCTTGGTGTTTGGATAAACAGCATACACTCACATAGGGGCTGCTATTCAGGAGCACGGTCAGAGTGGGATATGTTTATCCTGGTCACGTTACACGTTAAATTTGGCAGCACTTGTCCAGTGAAAGTATCACCGAATATACTTGGCTAAAATTAACCGGATGAAGATATGCAGTTAACTTGTGATCAGCCCCCGGCATGACCAAGGTTAGCAGCTAAACCAAAGCCAAAATCCCCACAATGCCCGTCTCTGCCTGGGTAAAAGTATTCAGCCAGCAGGGGTAGGGGGTGAAGTTTTAAAGTCTACAGTTTTTCCAGAAGCCTCCTGGACAAATCTTTTGAAAGCAGTCTTAACATTTTCTGAATGTATGCATAGTATTTTGCCCCCCCCCCTTCCCCTCTTGCCCGACTGCACAACTAGCAAGGTACGTAAATGACCAATTTTAATGTTAACTATTAATTTTCAAAAGGGGGCTAATGCTGTTTGTTTCCCTTTGCAGATGGTTTGCAATATATGGAGAATGACTGCTGCATCCACTGCTTTTTAAAAAATGTCCCCTTAAAGCTCCTAACTGCCAGTAAACGTAGCGGTCATACTTTCAGATGCTGCTTGTATGCACAGGCTGCTTCTGGAACTCTTGAGTGCTGCAGTTTATACTCTGAGACTGCAGAGTGGCACTGGAGCACAAAGCTCAAGATGTGTTTTTTTCTGTAACTGGTGTCCCTTTTCATAAATGATCCCTTATTGACTCAAATTTGTTGTTCTATTCTGTTTTACAACTCAGTATACCCTTCAGGTTAGTGCTGGTCTCCTGAAACAAGAGGACATTCTTGTCTAATGGCATCAGATAATGGTTGGGTAACACTCATGTAGGAAACAGAAAAATCAAACACATTCTGAGCTTAGCAATCCATTGCCATTGTGCAGTATCTGAGGGCAAAAGAAGTGATTTCTAGCAGGACCCCAGAGGGAAAGGGAGCTTCTGTTACCTCAACATCCCGGTTGCTGCTGGTCAGTGCCTCCTGTAGGGAAGAAATCATGGCGTCTTTCTCCCGCAGGGCATACACACGCATCTCTTCATGCTTCAGTGTGGTCGTCTGCGATGCCTCCAGCTGCTGGATGTAAACGTCTTTTTGCTGGAGCACGTCTCGCAGGGCCTGCAATGCCAAGGAAAACAAAAGAGATGCGACATTTGCAGGCCCAGGATCCAATCCCACTGCTGACAAACATTCACTTTATGATAGCTTATTGCAGAGAATTCATAGTTACAACGCCTACAGACTTAAGAAACCAGTCCCATACTGCCACCAGCTCTCCTTGGGTGATGGAACAACATAGTAGCCGAATAGATGATGGCAGATAGAGACTGATTGGCCCATCCAGTCTACTTTGTTATCTTTCTCTCTGGTTCAGTTCTACTTTGGGTGACAGCTTGTTGCCGAGATGTAGCAACTGCACACCAAGGTTCCAATCCCACTTCTGTCACCATCTCTCAATGTGAGACTTTCAGCAAATCTTTTAGAAAGTCATTTTAGAAGGGTTAGGTGGCACTTACATGTACAAAAAGCTGGATTTCATGTGTAACTGGCAAACATGTGCCAGTGTCGATTTTAGAAAAATCACTACATGGGTGTATTTCTGTAGCAGGCATAGTTTTCAAGGGAGCATGTTCTGGATTTGTCATGGGGAGGCTTTTAAAATATGCATCTATTTCCCATTTTACAAGAACAACAAACATATTTCAAAAATAATATCTCCCTTTTAGTATTTACACCTTCTTTGGGCTCATACAGATTGCAGACATCTGGGAACAGGCCCATCCCATGCACTTTACCTTGCAGAAAGCCGTGTACACTGCTGGCACGATGTGAACAATTATTAGTTCTCATTAATGTGCAGCGACTCCTAGGGGTGTGTGCCCTCAGTGTGGGGAGGTATGCACCGTGGCTTGCCCCTTCCTCGCTTACATTTATCATCGCCTCATTCTTCCGTAACACGTCTGCCAGCCGGGTGAGATCTCGGTCCTTCTCCCGCAGTGCCTGCTGCAGCTGCCCCACCGCCTCCTCCTTCCCTTGCAGCGAATCAAAGCTCTTCTCGGAGGCTTGCTGAGGGATGTGGGGTGGGGGGGTGGGGTGGGGGGGGGGACAGGAGCAGAAAAAAAACCAGACACACAGAGGCACATGCTTATATTCTAAGACTAGCTGTGGTATAGGGGGAGACTACTGGGTTCTAATCCCTGCTCTGCACCAGCCACATACTCGGGTATAAAAAAATGCTTGCCTCACTTGCTGTCTCCAGTACACAAGGTAAGCTGTATTGTGCTATACTAAGGACAAAAGACACCCACCCCCCTTCTCACTGTTCCCCATACACAAATTACACTGTAGCACTTTATAGTAAGATAAAAAGTCCACCACCCTTGATATACAGGTCATAGGCATGGCTGAATCTAACATAGCATTTCTTGGGAATATTTGCCCCATGGCTGTTTGTACCTTAGAAAGGGCACAAGTTTCGCAGCCTGGGGTAAACAGAGAGAGTCTTGGGAGGATGCCGCTGCACACTAGTGTCAGAACAAGGGACTGTCTCCTCTAGCGTCCTCTCCCGGATGGCTCACACGAGCTGCATACAAATAAAGGAGTGTGTGGAGACATCCATCTTTTGTCAGGGCCAGTAGAAGGAAAATGATTTAGGCGTCATCCTGGATAACATATTAAAACCCTCCATCCAGTGTGCGGCAGCAGCCAAGAGAGCAAATAGAATGCTCGGAATCATAAGGAAAGGAATGGAGAATAAAACAAAGGATGACATCATAATGCCTCTGTATCTTTCCATTGTGCGACTGCACCTTGAATATTGTGTGCAATTCTGGTCGCCATATCTTAAAAAGGATATAGCGTTATTAGAAAAGGTACAGCCACCAAAATGGTAACGGGGATGGAAGGATACTCCTATGAAGAAAGGCTAAAAAGGTTAGGGCTCTTCAACCTGGAAAAGAGACGGTTGAGGGGAGATTTGATAGAAGTCTATAAATTAATGAACGGAGTGGAACAGGTAAACGTAGATCGATTGTTTACCTTATCAGAATATAGAAAGACTAGGGGACATGCAATGAAGCTACAGGGTAAACTATTTAAGACTAATAAAAGAAAATATTTTTTCACTCAATGTGTAATCAAACTCTGGAATTTGTTACCGGAGGATGTAGTAAAGGCTGTTAGTGTAGCCGGGTTTAAAAAAGGTTTGGACAAGTTCCTGGAGGAAAGGTCCATAAACCATTATTAAAAGGGACCCAGGATATCACTGCTTGACCCAATACAAGCATTGTGGAACCTGTGTCTTTTGGGGAAACTGCTAGGTACGTATGACCTAGATTGGCCACTGTTGGAAACAGGATACTGGGCTTGATGGACCTTGGTCTGACCCAGTATGGCATATCTTATGATATGAGGTGCCTTGTGCGAGCTGCTGTCACGCCTCTCCTGGACCTGCAGTGGTGACAATGACAAAGAAGGGCTTAGAGCCTGAACCACTACATACTGGTGCTGCGCTCTGAAAGGCCAGACAGTTCTGACCCATGTAAACGGGGAAGTCTGCGTCGGAGGGGTAAGACTGGCTGAATTTAGAGTGCGGCACCCACATGTAGCAACTCGGGCTCTGCTAAGTGCTTTTATGTAGTTGAATCATTACTTCTGCCATAGTAGGTCTGGGAGAGGTGTGGCAGCGGCAGGAATGTACTGCTCAACAAAGTGTGGCACCCGTCTAATGATAGCCCTATCCTTCGCCACCATCTGGTCTCCCTGAGTACCTCAAGGTTGTGGTCCCGCTCCTTTAGCCGTTGCTGCAGTTTCTCAATCAGTGCCTCCCTGGGGTCAGGGGATGGGCTGCTTCCCGGTTTCATAGCTCTCAGTAAACCCAGACAGTCCTGAAAAGAGTGGAGCAAGACACACAAGGGTTATAGGTACAACACACGCACACTAGTATTCTCCTGGCTGTCGCACATACGTATTACACAAGCATGCAGCCCCCATAGGATCTCCTTACCATGTGGCACATGTATCTCACGTACACATCTATAGAAACTCTTCCCTGCTGCGTTACACACATATATCACACACACACACACACACACACACACACACACACACACACCCACACACCCACACCCACACACCCACACCCACACACAGATGCAACCCTTCTCCCACGTCTTCCCTGTGAAGGGGAAATATTCCCAAGCAGAGAGGGGAAGCGTCACTTCTAGACCCTAAGGTATGCCCTCACCTGGACTTGAACAGACCGTTCTCCACCTTCGGACTGCCTTTACTGTGAGGAGGTTTTTGCAGGATGATAGCCTGGCATACGGTACAGTTACTGCTTGAGGAGTCCATCTTTTTCTTTCATGCATTTACAAGTCTGCTTCTCTATTGCAGGACCTCCCTCTGGAACAGGCTGTGGGCGTCCTTATCTCTCGGAGGACGCACCTTGTACATTAAATTCTGGAAGCTGCCACACTCTTCTATAGCAAAATCTCATCCACCCCACCAGTGAAAACAATTAATAAGAACCAATCCCAACTTTCACTGTAACAGTACCTCACTTCTCATTAGTTTTTGTCGAAGCTGGACCGTGGGAGGGACAAAACAAACATATGTCCCCCAACCAGACTGTCAGCTACTTTTTTTCTTTTTTAGTGGTCCTAACAAAACCAAGAAATTGTGCCGAAATTTAAAAGTCTCTACTTAACTGAAGTATCTCATTCTTCTCATATCTTCTCGTTGCTCATAAGATCATCTCGTAGCTACGAGATCTTGTGCTACGAGATGATCTTATGAGCAACGAGAAGATATGAGAAGAATGAGATACTTCAGTTAAGTAGAGACTTTTAAATTTCGGCACAATTTCTTGGTTTTGTTAGGACCACTAAAAAAGAAAAAAAGTAGCTGACAGTCTGGTTGGGGGACATATGTTTGTTTTGTCCCTCCCACGGTCCAGCTTCGACAAAAACTAATGAGAAGTGAGGTACTGTTACAGTGAAAGTTGGGATTGGTTCACACTCTTCTATAGGACAGCCTCGTCCCACAGCATCTGGCGCTGACTCTTCAGCATTTGTGAAGTCCTGTTTAGGTACTAAGGGGGTCGTCTTAGAAGCTCTATTTGTGATTAGCACATCTGAAAACACTCATTCAGATGTGCCAGTCTCAGGCACGTCCCAAGAGCTATTTCCCAAAGCCCCTAATATCCATGTGTCCGTTACAATCATGTCCGAGTCACACAGGGGCATGGCAGAGACTTATTTGGGGCGTTGTGAAAAAACTACTTGCATACAGCTGATTATTAAACAGCACCACACGTCTCAACCCACTGGCGGACATATCCATGCTATACCTGTTCCTAGGGACGAAGAGCCCTCTAAAAAATGCTCATTTTGGCAAATGAACAACTGTTTTGAGAAGAGGAGAATGCCTTCTTATGCCTCAATCATTTCTGCTTCTTTAAAAATAGCTTGGCAGTAAATAGAAGGGCCTTCTTCCTAACTTTCGCACTTCTCCGTTTGCAAACTGACAGGCCGGGACGTGTTGGTGACGAGAGATACACCCGCCCATTCCAGAACACCATCACAGACAAGTCTATGTTCCTGGACCTGCCCTCGTCCATATCCAATATGGAAATTTCTAAACTTGGTCGAAAACGTACATGCGTCTGACCCGTTATTCTACATGTCCCTGTTTCCTTTTCTCTTGCCAGAGATGACTATCTTTTAGGGTAGAGGCAGGTCGATTTTAGATGTCGCATGTGAACATAAGAACATAAGATATGCCATACTGGGTCAGACCAAGGTCCATCAAGCCCAGTATTCTGTTTCCAACAATGGCCAATCTAGGTCATACGTAGGCCATTATTTTATTAATCTTCAATAGTTTACCCTGTAGCTTCATTGCATGTCCCCTAGTCTTTCTATATTCTGATAAGGTAAACAATCAATCTACGTTTACCCTTCCACTACGTTCATTAATTTATAGACTTCTATCATATCACCCCTCAGCCATCTCTTTTCCAGGTTAAAGAGCCCTAACCTTTTTAGCCTTTCTTCACAGGAGTATCCTTCCATCCCCTTTACCATTTTGGTGGCTCTTCTCTGAACCTTTTCTAAAATCACTATATCCTTTTTAAGATACGGCGACCAGAATTGCACACAATATTCAAGGTGCGGTCTCACCATGGAACGATATAGAGGCATTATAATATCTTTTGTTTTATTTTCCATTCCTTTCCTTATCATACCTAGCATTCTATTTGCTCTCTTGGCCGCCGCTGCACACTGGGCCGAGGGTTTTAACATGGTATCCACAATGACGCCTAAATCTTTTTCCTGGGTGGTGGTTCCTAATGTGGAACCTTGCATCGTGTAACCATAGTTTGGGTTGTTCTTCCCTAGGTGCATAACCTTGCACTTGTCCACATTAAATTTCATCTGCCATTTTGATGCCCAGTCTTCCAATTTATCAAGATCCTCTTGCAATTTTATACAATCCTCTTGGGTTTTAACAACTTTAAATAGTTTTGTGTCATCTGCGAATTTGATAACCTCACTCGTTATTCCACTTTCCAGGTCATTTATGAATATGTCAAAAAGCAGCGGACCCAGCACAGATCCCTGGGGTACACCACTATTCACCTTTCTCCATTGGGAAAATTGGCCATTTAGCCCTACCCTCTGCTTTCTATCTTTTAACCAGTTCCTGATCCACAATAGTACACTGCCTCCTATCCCATGACTCTTTAGTTTTGCCAAAGGTCTCTCATGAGGGACCTTGTCAAAGGCTTTCTGAAAGTCCAGATACACAATATCAACCGACTCACCTTTGTCCACCTGATTATTCACTCCTTCAAAAAAACATATCAGATTAGTAAGACAAGATCTTCCTTGTCTAAAGCCATGTTGGCTGTCTCCCATTAGGCCATGACTATCTACATACTGTGTAATTTTATTCTTTATGACGGTTTCTACCATTTTTCCCGGTACTGATGTCAGGCTCACCGGTCTGTAGTTTCCCGGATCACCCCTGGAACCCTTTTTAAAAATTGGCGTTACATTGGCGATCCTCCAATCTTCAGGTATTAGAGATGATTTTAATGATAGTTCACAGATTACTATTACTATTACTATGTGCTCACCTTGTCTACTACCTCTCCCGTGGAATTTCTGACATTTTGACAAGGACGTCCCAGATTGCATCTAAATGGCCTTTCTAAAATTTCCCTTTCTGTTACACCAACTAGAAAAGTCAACCTAAAATTCCTCATCCCTGAAGAGTCACGATGGAGCACTATGTGAGTTCCAGATCCTTGCTGGCAACCCAGCGACAAGCCCCTTTCCTTCTCCGAGACAATACAAAGGTACGAGCTAGCTCCTACTGCCTAGGGAAATGCTCAGTCCTCCTGAATCCTTGAACATATAACCATAAAATAAATGGTTAGCCTTACTGTCCCCTTCTTAAAATGTTTGAGAAAGGGAGAGAGCCTACAGTCCATTCCTATCCTCCAGTCTCGGGTCTGCGGTTGTTCCCCCTGCACACAGCAGCTCCCTGTTGCCCCTGCACCTCATTGAAAACTTCAGACTCCGTAAACTCTCAGGATCTGTACTACCTCTTTCTACTGCAAAACATGTCTGTTCTGAAGAGGATATAAAAAAATATAAAAAGGAATGTCAAAGCATCTCCTATAAAAACAAACAAAAAAATCAATATGATAAAAGACGAATCGGTGCTTGCAACTAAGTTTTTTTTGCAAATAACCAACAAATCCTTATTCCAAAAATGTGAACGATGACTTGTAAAGGAAATATGGCCTTTAATTACAGCACTCTGCTAATATTTCCTGCCTTCTGACAACACCTGTATGAATGCCAGAGCAGCCATGGGTCAGGAACTAGTAAAATCACTAGCGTCAAGTCTTAAAGAAGGGTTTTTGCATTACACCTCAACAATATAATTCCCCAAAGAGTCCAGGACAGACATTTAGCTCATAAGCAACACAAGAGTTGGGTAAAGAAACAGATCCTTCTCTTGCAAGCGCTTGGAAAGAAGGCTAATAGTTTCCATCTTTAAGATCTGCAAAGCAGAAAGGACGATGAAAACAAAAAACAGGGACCTCAGACTCTTTTGGGAATGCTTTTGTGATTAGCACACTCAGTTCATTAACACTCCTTAAGAAATTTAGTGCACACTTCCATGTTAGCTTACAAATTAACGTATGTCAAGTCAAATAGCGCGCTTTTAAAAGTTTTAATGTGCATTAAAATGGACCATAAAAACAGCTGAAAATCAGGGCAAAAAAGCCCGAATGAGCCAAAAAAAAACAAACTAAAAGGTTTTGCCAGTCTTAGGTCCTGACGCTATACGGTGCCCAGAGCCATTACTCTGCTTCCTGACTTGTGGTGCTCTGCCGTTTGCACAGGTGATGTGTCTAGTCAGATAGTTATGAACAGGACACTGTAATCATTATGGGATTTTTTTCTTTATAAGTCATTCTTGTTTCTTTATGAGTAAGAATTGGTTGTCACTTGAAAACACTTCTGGGTCGGTTAAGTTATTTACATAAGAACCTAAGAACATAAGATATGCCATACTGGGTCAGAACAAGGTCCATCAAGCCCAGTATCCTGTTTCCAACAGTGACCAATCTAGGTTATAAGTACCTAGCAGTTTCCCCAAAAGACACAGGTTCCACAGTGTTTGTATTGGGGCAAGCAGTGGATTTCCTGGGTCCCCTTTGATAATGGTTTATGGACATTTCCTCCAGGAACTTGTCTAAACCTTTTTAAAACCCAGCTACACTAACAGCTTTTATTATACCCTCCGGTAATGAATTCCAGAGTTTGATTACACATTGAGTGAAAAAAAATATTTTCTCTTATTATTCTTAAATAGTTTACCCTGTAGCTTCATTGCATGCCCCCTAGTCTTTCTACATTTTGATGACAAACTATTGATATACGTTTACCCGTTCCACTCCATTCATTAATTTATAGATGTCTATCATATCTCCCCTCAGCTGTCTCTTTTCCAGGTTGAAGAGCCTTAACCTTTTTAGCTTCTCTTCATAGGGGTATACTTCCATCCCCTTTACCATTTTGGTGGCTCTTCTCTGTATCTTTTCTAATTCCGCTATATCCTTTTTAAGATACAGCGACCAGAATTGCACACAATATTCAAGGTGCAGTTGCACCATGGAACAATACAGAGGAATTATAATTTCCTTTGTTTTATTCTCCATTCCTTTCCTTATGATACTTGGAATTTGATTTGCTCTCTTGGCCGCTACTGCACACTGGGCAGAGGGTTTCAACGTGTTATCCACGATGATGCTTAAATCTTTTTCTTGGGTACCTTGCATCGTGTAACCATAGTTTGGGTTGCTCTTTCCTAGCTGCATAACTTTGCACTTCTCCACATAAAATTTCATCTGCCATTTGAACGTCCAGTCTTCCAATTTATTAAGGTCCTCTTGCAATTTTTCACAATCCTCTTAGGTTTTAACAGGTTTGAATAATTTTGTGTCATCTGCAAATTTGATAACCTCACTCGTTATTCCCATTTCTACGTCACTACAAATATGTTAAAAAGCAGCGGACACAGCACAGATCCCTGGGGTACTCCACTATTCACTTTTCTCCACTGGGAAAATTGGCCATTTAGCCCTACCCTCCGCTTTCTATCTTTTAACCAGTTTCTGATCCACAATAGTACACTGCCTCCTATCTCATGACTTTTTAATTTCGCCAAGAGTCTCTCATGAGGGACCTTGTCAAAGGCTTTCTGAAAATCCAGATACACTATATCAACCTGTTTATTCACACCTTGAAAAAATTATAACAGATTAGTAAGATATGACCTTCGTCGGCTAAAGCCATGTTGGCTTTCTCCCATTAAACCATGACTATCTACATGTTCAGTAGTGGGAAAAATGGTAGAAACTATTATAAAGAACAAAATTACTGATGTCAGCTCACTGGTCTATAGTTTCCCAGATCACCCCTGGAATCCTTTTCAAAAACTGGCGTTACATTGGCCATCCTCCAATCTTCAGGTATTACTGATGATTTTAATTTAATCATGCTGTACCAACAAAGGAATTAATAAAACAAACTTATTTTCAGCACCAACCCTTCTTTGTTCACCTTTATTAAAGGGGACACTTTTATTTAGCAAAGGACTCCTAAGGGATCACTGTAGACGCTGGAAGAACCTCCTCCCTGCAATCAGACATGTGATCTCACAGTCACCTGAAAAACCTCTTCTTTGCTGTGTCAGAAACATGTGATCTCACAGGCACACACCCAAAGATCTTCTAAGCCATGCCGCACACGTGAATCACACACATGCAGCCGGCCAAACCATTAAGCAAGACTAGGCCTTTGCTTGGGGCAGAAAAGCAAAACAATTGATTCTGACAGCCAGACAAACTCAAAGAACCGTCGGCCAATTCCTTTACCTACAGAGAGCAGCCACACACATACATACATACAAAAACTTTAATATTTAAAAGTTAATGTTCAATTATGCACTTTTACAGGGCCGGTGCTACCATTAGGCAAATTAGACAATTGCTTAGAGTGCCAGCCTTCCAGGGGTGCCCACTGTCACTGCCGCCACCTCTTAACGGGGACTGCAGCAACAGGAATGGACCCAAGGCTGGCCCGTCCACTAGGCAAACTAGCCAGTAGCTGAGGGCGGCATACCCTGGTGGGCGAGATCACTAACTCAACCCCCTGGGAAGTGACAGCTGAACAACTGCTTCAGTGCTATGATGGGCTTTAAAACTCCCGCACACATGTGCACAGTTCCAGCCTGCCGCTCCTGCCTGCCCTCCAAGAAATTTGCATCGGAGTGGGCAGGAGCGGCAAGCCCTAAGCACGCATGCATGAAGGCACTTTAAGGCTTGATGCAGTGCTGAAGCGGCAGTTCAGCTGCTGCCATTTCAGTGCAAGGTGGGAACAGCAAGATCATCTATGACTGAGAACACCTACCCAGAAACAATCACTATCAACAAAACCTCCATACCTGTCAGAAAACAGGTAAAATACTTAGGAGTAATAATAGACCACACTCTCACCATGCTACCACACATAAAACAAACAGTAAAAACCATTTTCTATAAACTCAAAAAAATTCAAACACCTAAGGCCACTCCTAGAAACACCAGACTTTAGATCCGTAGTAGGTACACTGATCACCCCTCACTTCGACTATTGCAATAGTCTCCTAATAGGCCTCCCGCAAAAAAGCACATACCTTCTTCAAAGAGCACAAAACATCTGTGCAAAAGTGATTGCTAAAGCTCGCCTAACAGACCACGTAACCCCTATACTGCTAGACCTCCACTGGCTCCCTATAAACAGCCGAATTAAATATAAAATTATCCTAACAACCTATAAACTCATAAACGACATAACCCCCTCACACTTATCCACATTACTGCAATCTCCAACCTCGACAAGGACCCTCAGACAAAACGCAGCCCACTCTCTCATCATACCAAAAACCATCCGCAAAACTAAGAACACCACCAGCTCCAGAGCATTCTCATTCACTGCTCCTACACTCTGGAACGACCTCCCTATTGAACTTCGCACCATAAGAGACCTCTTCCAATTCAGAAAAGAATTAAAGACCTACCTGTTCACTGAACACTTCGAAGTCCCCTACTACCCCAAAGCTAGCTCCACAACAAACGTGGTCACACATGCACAAACTCCCTTAATTCAAACAATGTAAACACAAGCCTGCCCCCCCCCTCCACACACACGCCCCAAGACGACATAAAAAGGAACTAAATTCCAACACCTACACCAATATCTGACCCACACAACACACACACCACACACTGTAAATATACATTTGTAAAAAGTTAGATGTGTTTGTTTTAATACCTACAAAGTTCTTGCTTTAATACCTAAAAGATGTTTCTGCTTTTTGTTTTTTCCTTTAATACCTACAAAGTTTATATTACTGTTCAATGTAAATAGTTGAATTCTATTGTTCTATGTAAAATGTATACAAACTGTGTACAAGACTGTTAACATGTTATATGTAAACCGCCCTTGATCTCTGGAAGGGGCGGTATAAAAGAAATAGTTAAATAAATAAATAAAAAATAAAATAAATAAAACAGCAGGGTGGGCTGGACGGAGGTGCAGTCTTTTGGGGGGATGGCGGCATGAACGGTCTGCCTGGGGCAGCAGAAACTCTCATGCCACCACTGAATGGACCCCAAACTACAACACAGTGCTTATCTGCAAATACCAGCGCTACATCGCAGTTTCTATCATTTTCTATCTTCCGCTTCTGCAAACCAGAAGTTTGAACCGGAGGGGGCAGAAGCAAACGACAGAAAGTAAAAGAAGCCATAACTCAGTGCCGGCAGGTGCAGGGAAGTGCTGCGTCGCAGTTGGGGGTCCAATGTCACTGCTGCAGGCCCCGGAGAGGGGTGAAAGGATGGAGAGCCTGCTTTGGACACTTCCAGTCCTTGCACTGGCCTGTGGGTGAGGTGCGGGGGGGTTAGGTTGAAGAGGTTGCGTAGGGTGCCAATGACCTTACGCCAGCCCTGCACACACATGACCACATACACATCTGTAGGATCTGTTCCTTGCTGTCATACACATGTGATCTCATGCACATACCCACACCTGTAGGACCCTCTATTTGCTGTGTCAGATACATGCGATCTCTTCCACATGATCACGCATACCTGTAAATCCTCTTCCAGACCATGTCCCAAACACGTGATCTCTTACACATACCTGTAAAACCTCCTCCTTCCTGTGTAAGCTCTCGGTCAAACATCGGATGAGCTGCCCTTGCCTTTGGGTGCCATCGACTTTGTTTCTCTCCAGCAGGCTACGATCAGGAACGTCTCCCACTTCCTGGGTGCATGGGGGAATGGAGGGGGAGGGGCGGTGAGGAGACACGACAGGGAGGAAAGCTGAGGTCTGTCTCACATATAAAACATAGAACACAATGACAGAAACAGACCATGCAGCCCATCGAAACCAAAGCAGGGCACAGTGGTCTTACCTTATCCGTAGGTGATGGCTGGGATAGACCCCCACATCCTCTGTGCCATTAGTCACAGGGAGACCCAGTGACCTCCACCGACCGGCCACTGAACCATAGATAGTACTTCTCAACCCTCTTCCGGAGACATATCTAGCCAGATGTGTTTCCAGGATTACCACAATGAATTATTAAGAAGGGACCCAGGATATCAGTGCTTGACCCAGTACAAGCATTGTGGAAACTGCTAGGTACGTATGACCTAGATTGGCCACTGTTGGAAACAGGATACTGGGCTTGATGGACCTTAGTCTGACCCAGTATGGCAGATCTTATGTTCTTAATATGCATGGGATATATATTGAAGACCCATTATATGCAAATCTATGTCATGCATATTCATTGTGGTAATGCTGAAGACCCAAGTGGCTAGGTGTGGCTCCTAGAGAGTGTCGGGAAGCATTGCCATAGAGGGCCCTAAAACCACAGAGGATCTACCTGCAAACCTGATCCAGCTGGGAGACAGAGCAAAAAGTGACAACGCCTTTGCTATAGGTGGACTGGAGGGGCGAGTCCCGTAGCACAAAACCCAGGAAACAGGAGCCAGAGCTGGAAGTGGGACCCAGGACTAAGCTGAAACTCTTAAATGAATATTGGTGTTGGAGGCGGGAGAAATGCATACAGCCAATCTCCTTTTCCTCCTCCTCACTATCCTTACCTCTGCAGCATTCCCGTTCTCCACCACAGTCTCTTTCAGGGTCTGCAGCTCCGCTTGGGCCTCCTCCAGCTGCCCCTTCAAGTGCCCAAATGCCTGATGCAGCCTTTGAAACTTTTGCAGCCTCTGGAATTTCCACAGCACACGTAATGATCAAAGGAAAGACACAGAGAGAGAGGAGTGGGTAAGAGCTACAAAGCATCAGAGAAGAAGATTAGGGGCTCAGACAGACAGAGGGAGGGAGAGTGAGCATCACAGAGAGGTGGAGGGGGGAGAGTGAGCATCACAGAGAGGGGGAGGGAGGGAGAGTGAGCATCACAGAGAGGGGGAGGGAGGGAGAGTGAGCATCACAGAGAGGTGGAGGGGGAGAGTGAGCATCACAGAGAGGTGGAGGGGGAGAGTGAGCATCACAGAGAGGGGGAGGGAGGGAGAGTGAGCATCACAGAGAGGTGGAGGGGGGAGAGTGAGCATCACAGAGAGGGGGAGGGAGGGAGAGTGAGCATCACAGAGAGGGGGAGGGAGGGAGAGTGAGCATCACAGAGAGGGGAGGGAGGGAGAGTGAGCATCACAGAGAGGGGGAGGGAGGGAGGGTGAGCATCACAGAGAGGGGGGGAGGGAGGGTGAGCATCAGAGAGGGGGAGGAGGAGGGAGAGAGGGAGAGGGAGCATCACAGAGAGGGGGAGGGAGGGAGAGGGAGCATCACAGAGAGGGGGAGGGAGGGAGGGGGAGCATCACAGAGAGGGGGAGGGAGGGAGAGGGAGGTTGAGCATCACAGAGAGGGGGAGGGAAGGAGAGGGAGCATCACAGAGAAGGGGAGGGAGGGAGAGGGAGGGTGAACATCACAGAGAGGCAGAGGGAGGGAGAGGGAGCATCACAGAGA
Source organism: Ichthyophis bannanicus (assembly GCA_033557465.1). Taxonomy (NCBI): domain Eukaryota; kingdom Metazoa; phylum Chordata; class Amphibia; order Gymnophiona; family Ichthyophiidae; genus Ichthyophis; species Ichthyophis bannanicus. The sequence goes on along the minus strand of CM066051.1, from coordinate 77,123,942 downwards.
AGGGGAGGGAGGGAGAGGGAGGTTGAGCATCACAGAGAGGCAGAGGGAGGGAGAGTGAGCATCACAGAGGGGGGGAGGGAGGGGGAGTGAGCATCACAGAGAGGGGGAGGGAGGGAGAGGGAGGGTGAGCATCACAGAGAGGCTATAGAGAGATTGTAGTTAGGTTCCCAGAGAGACCAGGTTTTTGTGGTAAACCCTCAGCAACACACCTTAGGGCTCAGCTTGAGGTACTCATCAGGGAAGTCACTAAGCAGCTGCAGGAAGATGTCATCACTCTGGCTACCTCCTTTGATACTGAAATCATCGCTGTGGTTGCGGCCATGGCTTTGTCCCCTCGTGTTGAAGTCCCGGAGCTCCAGCTGCCAGAGAGGGGATCTAGGGGAATGCGGGCTCCTCCCCAGTGGGGTCCGCACAGGGATCCTACAGCGTGGTGGTGTCCGTACTGGATGATATTCGATGCCCTTCATGCGCGTCAGGGCCTCATCCAGCACATGGGGGGAGACTGGCAGCTCCTCAAAGGGATCCCCTTCTGAGTCAGGGACAGTGTTTAGCGATAGGTTGGAGATGGACATGGATGAAAAGGAGAAAGAACCAGGACCACGGCTACTCCCGCCGCCCAGAGAGGCATGATGCGGTGAACGTGGGCTCAGTAAGCTATCCAGAGGCATGCTACGGGACTTGACCCGGGAGAGCTGCGAGAGGGCCCCTGACCGCAGCCCCTGCAGCCTCCGGGGAATTCCACAGACAGCTTCAAAGTCCGCATCATCCACGCGGAAGGCCGTACAACCATAGCAGTCCTTGCCGCGGCACTCCCGTTCCTGACATTGCCCACCACTCTGCTCCGACCAGCTCTCATATTCTGACAGTGCCATGTCTTCCTGAAGAAGGGCATTGTAGCGCACATGAGGCAGCTTCGCAATGTCCACCGTGATCTCCTCCCCGCTGTAGCCCAACTTTGCTGGCACTGGATGGTGACGGGAGTGTTCATGGCGCACCCAGCAGGCCAGGCGGTCTTTCTCAGTCAGGAGACGCTGAAGCCGTTCGATGGAGAGCGCCTGCACCCGGGAGATAACCGTGTCAAAGCGGTATACCCGCTCCAGCACATGCACACATTTGCCACAGAGGAACTCGCTATGTCCGTCTCGTTCCACCTCCTGGCCGAGGGCATGAGAGAGCAGCAGACGCAGACTGGCCCGCCCTCCCTGGCTGAAAATCCAGCGCCGCTGGTTGCCACGTAGGCGGATGGCACAGACACGGCAAATCTCATTCATAGTGGTGGGACCGGAGCTGGCCTGATTTTCTTTCAGGAAGGGGAAATGCCAGATGGAGCAAGTCTGGAAAAAGAAAAAGAAGAGGACTTTTTGAAAAATAAAACAAAACAAAGTTTCTTCCTTTCAGCATCCTTAAAAAGACGTATTTTGGTCTCTCAAATCTCCCCTCTCATTCTAATATTTTTAACATTTTGATAGGCCCATTTCTGCTCCCTCCTGTAGTATGGCGTTTACCTTGATCCAAGCCATTGATGATAAATAGTACCACAGCACCCTGACTCCCTAATGCCTAAAAAGCTTCTAGGTGATAAGGGTGGAAGAATACAGGCAGCTGCTCTGTGTACCAAATCTGCAATTGTTACATAACATTGGCTCCAAAACACAGACACGCAGAGATTTCCAATCCCCCTCCGGCCCTAGAAAGACACAGACACAAGGTGTTTTTTCCTCATACAGTAAAGCTTTCTTTAGGCGACACACCCAGTTCTCAGCTCCTGATCCTTCTGGGAAGCTCAAACATGCACCTCTTCCACGTGGCCTGAAGGAAACTGCCGACTGCAACACACCCAACTCCTGGGCCAGCTTTACCTGCAAGGGGAGGCCTCTCTTTGCTTGATGTTCCCTCTCCTGTTTGGCCCGTGTTCCTGGTAGTGGGCGCACAGCTAACCCATCTCTCACCTCACCCAAGGGTTCAGGGACCCAACTAGCTCCGGAGAAGTAGGACGAACAGGCAAGGACCCTCCTTCTGCCTCCTTTGGGAGCTCTGGTGCCAATCTGAATTCTTGGGTCTTTTGTGAGTTCCGTCATCCATCCAGCTCCAGAGAACTAAAGGCAACAAGTGAAGTCCTCCCCTCTCCCTCTGAGGCATCCAGTACCCTGTGTTCATTGCTAAGTCACATCCTTGCCTAAGATATTCCTCCTCTCGCTGGGGAATGGGACTACAGATCCCACTCTGCCTCCAGTCTCCCCCTCTCACTGTCTGCAGAGCAGGATAGCAGAGCCAGGCCAGACCCTCCCATTCATTTTCAGGAAACCTTTCTTGGCCTGCCGAAATATTACATAAAGTGATTAAAATAGATGCAAGGTTCCACATTAGGAACCACCACCCAGGAAAAGATTTAGGCGTCATTGTGGATAACATGTTAAAACCCTCGGCCCAGTGTGCAGCGGCAGCCAAGAGAGCAAATGGAATGCTAGGTATCATAAGGAAAGGAATGGAAAATAAAACAAAGGATATTATAATGCCTCTATATCGTTCCATGGTGAGACCGCACCTTGAATATTGTGTGCAATTCTGGTCGCCGTATCTTAAAAAGGATAGAGCGTTATTAGAAAAGGTTCAGAGAAGAGCCACCAAAATGGTAAAGGGGATGGAAGGATACTCCTATGAAGAAAGGCTAAAAAGGTTAGGGCTCTTTAACCTGGAAAAGAGACGGCTGAGGGGAGATATGATAGAAGTCTATAAATTAATGAACGGAGTGGAACAGGTAAACGTAGATTGATTGTTTACGTTATCAGAATATAGAAAGACTAGGGGACATGCAATGAAGCTACAGGGTAAACTATTTAAGACTAATAAAAGAAAATATTTTTTCACTCAATGTGTAATCAAACTCTGGAATTTGTTACCGGAGGATGTAGTAAAGGCTGTCAGTGTAGCTGGGTTTAAAAAAGGTTTGGACAAGTTCCTGGAGGAGAGTTCCATAAACCATTATTAAGAAGGGACCCAGGATATCAATGCTTGACCCAGTACAATCATTGTGGAACCTGTGTCTCTTGGGGAAACTGCTAGGTACATGTGACCTAGATTGGCCACTGTTGGAAACAGGATACTGGGCTTGATGGACCTTGGTCGGACCCAGTATGGCAGATCTTATGTTAGAAGAAATTAGAAAGAAAAGAGGAATTAGACTAGTTAGAACACTAAATACGAACATTCCAAACTATAGTAGGGACACTAGCAGGGGCTCTTCCCCCCTTTCCTGCTCTCCTCATGCTTTCTGCCTCTTCCTCTCCCCATCTGTTTGCTCCTGTCCCCCCCCCCACATCATTCTTTCCCCTCTGACCTCCTATGTTTACCTGTTTCTCCTCCCCCTCGCCATACCTTTGCTCACCTTTTTTTCCCCATCCCTCTCCTTCTCCCACTCCCTCACTCCCTCACTCTCTTCACTTCTTTTTTTCCCCCTCCATCCCTCCCTTTCTCTCAGATTCAGACAATTTGTGCTGTTACCAAAGTAACACGAGGGGGGGGGGGGCAGAGCTGCAAAGTCCCAACGCACTTTGTACAGTTCCAAAGCAAAAGAGAAATACATCCCTGCGTATGTTTGCACCTCCTTTATGAGATGGCACCTTTTTAATCTAAATCCAGGGCCGGCGCATCCAGTAGGCAGACCAGGCATTTGCCTGAGGCAGCAGATTCACCACAGACTTCAAAGACAATGGCAGAACAAGCCGCTGTGGATGCCGCAGTGGGCTTTGAAGCACCCCTCTGACGGAAGGGGCAGGTGCTTCAAGGCCTGCCACAGTGCCAAGGTGGCTTGCCCTGTCACTGCTTTGTAGTACGTGGAGGGTTTGCTGTGTGCCCCCCTCCCCTCCCAGGTGAGGGAGAAGGAGAGATAAGGGATACTTTGGGGTGGAGGGAGATGTTGGACTATGAGGAGCTAGAGAAGGGGAGGTGATAGAGGTGGGAAGGACCTAGGCTATCTGGGGGGGGGGGGGGGCTGCAGTACCGAGGGCTCACCTAGGGCAGCGGATTCCTTGAGCCCGCCCTGTGTAAAACACCACACAGAGATCTACGAACACAAATGCATGCTTGGCTGTTTCTGTCCCCACCCCTGGGAAGAGCCTGATGTGATGTGCACGCTGTCATCCATGTGCTGGGAGGGCACAGATGCCGAGTTTCAGGAGGGAGACTTTTGGGTCCCTCCAAGTTTGGATCTTCTATGTAACCCAATGCAGTGCATCGTTTGTACGATCTGATGCTGTCCATGGAAAGCAGTGCTGTAGGTTCCATAATGCACCGTGGGAGGGTTTGTCAGAAATCCCGGATTGGCCTAAAATCTCCCTCCTGGAACTGGAAGAGTAATTTTCAGACAGATGACTTTTGTGGGTAAAGTACTTTTTACCCATGGAAAATGCTTTTTTGCACATGTCCCTCCAAGTGATTAAAAAAGAAAACAAAAATCGGTTTTTTTCCAAGAAAAAGAAGAGTAAATACAAATCCAGGTCTCTCTCCTGCCCTTGTCATTGCTTTTCTGCCCTGATAGTTCACATTAAAGTGGAATTCCTGGTTGCACTCCTGAAGAAATGTTTAGCCAGCTATAATGATCGCCAGTTTACCTGAAACCTTGCTGGCATTAGACACTGCCATTTCTACACCACTATCTAATGCAGACACTGCTGTGCGGAGAGATAAAGGAGAGCTGGTCCCCGCTCCGAAGAGCTTACCAACTAATCAAGTCACAGCGGAGGCACCTGCAAACCTTTCCAGGGAGATGCCCCTTTGAATCTCTTCCTATGGAGATAACTTGTAAAGGTTCATCCCTGTCTATCTCTCTCTCTCTCTTCTCAAGACCTTTCATCCTCACAGTCTCTCTGTGTTGTTCAAATAACATATAAAATAGACTCTTGCATAACTGGAAATCTTACTTTTAAATATTCAACTTTGCTTTGTCTGGTAGCGTGTGTCTGTTCTCCCTGCAAGTAACGGGGTGTGCCGACGGCTCTTTGAGGTTGAGAACTGTCAGGATCTATGGTTTTGCTTTGACTGTTGCTAGTCTTTGCTGCCCCTCAGAAGGTGCCGCCCTAGGTGATTGCCCAGTCTTACCTGATGGTCAGACCGGCCCTGCTCTGCCTCCCAGCAGAGAATGTCTGAGGGTTTGATCATGCCGGTTTCAAATGTTTTCCATTCCTGAAGTTTCCCTTAAGTGTCCTAATTGAGCTAGTCAAGGGAGTGGTCTTCCTATGAGCAATGTTCAACCACTGAGCTATGCTCTGTTTTCCTCTATCATAATTTGTGGCACCTCTGAAGATTCATACTTGTCTTGACTTTCTATTTCTCTCTGCTAATGTGGTGTTGTTGCTCGTTAATAAAGGTTAATAAATGCAAATATTAAACAGATGGTCATATCTGGTTTTTGAGCTAACCTGACCTACTCTGCCTGTCTCACCCTGCATTTCTCTCTCTCTCTCTGGATTATACTTTGCCCTGAAGGCTGACAGCTGCTTGTCCTGTACTTGAAAATTTACACACCTTGGGTCCTTGGGTCCCCTCCCCCTCCATGCAGGGGCAGCTTCTCCCTTCTACCCCCTAGGGTCTACCCAGCCTGCCCCATCCATACCTTGTCCTATCTGAAGGGATGGCCATGGAGACCTCCATGACCTGCCACCTGACCCCCTACTTCTGGGGATAGCATAGAACCCATCTACCCTGCCTGTGACTAGGGATGGCAGAACCCTCCCTCCCTCCTGTGTCTCTGGGTAGGGCAGCGCTCTCTCACCTCTTGACAGGAGCCCTTCCTTCTCTCCCAAGATCTTTCTCTGTAGTGTCCTTTTCCCAGGAAGAAGGGATAGTTTGCAGGTTGTGAGATCTCTCGCCAGGCCGGGATAATGCTGCTGTAGAAAGTTTTAGCAGAGGAGTGCCAAGCAGACTGACAGACAGGCAGCCAGGTCCACAGGTAGGACTCCACCCTCTGCCTCACCTGTCTCCTCCCCCACTCCCAGCCCAGGGAAAGTTGCCCTGACGGGGGTATAGAAGCAGCGACTTCTGTCTCCTGCATACCTGCTCTTTCATGGAGTTTTCTCTGGGGCTTGGAGGTGGATGGGGGTTACTGAGTGAGGGGGGGGGGGGAGGGGAAGAGAAGAGGGGGGGGGGGGGAGATTAGACATTCCAAAGTACTGTCTCCAGGAGGGCCCCTGCAGGTGAGAGGGAATGGTATAGTCTGTCTGCAGATGTGGAGGTGGGAGGGTGCACAGGTAAGGAGGAAGGAGAGCGGGTCAGACCCATATAAGGAGACACACCCACAGATTGACAGGCAGAGGGACCGTCAGCATACAAGCTGATGCAGACCGAAGCAGCCATGCTTGTTTGTTTTTGATGCTATCCCTAGGACAGGGCATGGGGTGACACCGTGAGTATTCTGACAGCTTCTCCCATCTCACACTTCATAGCAGAGATTCTGTATCAGGCTTAACCCTTTCCCTCCCTTCTCCTCCGTCCCAGGCAGTAAGGCTACTATTTCTGCTTATCAATTGTATAGTGCTACAAGGCAGATGCAGCACCGTACGCACACATCTAAGATACTGTCTGTAAGGGGAGGGGAGGGGAGGGGAGGGGAGGGGGGGGGGCGGAATCCAAGAGCTAGTAACAAAGACTGAAGAGGGGTGGGGCAAAATCCATGGCCTGAGAACCTGCCACCCCTTCAGAATCCTGCAGGGGGGAAGAGGATGAGTAAGCACAGTCTGTGCTGAAAACCCAGAACAGCCATGTCAGCAAGAAAATATAGAGCAGTTATATGGACAAAAGTGCCTTTCTCTCACTCTTTGTCCCTGAGTGCTTATAAATAGGAACATTTTTCTGCTGTTTATTCCTGCCCTGCGTCCTTAATTCAGCTCTCATCAGGGAACCATCATACCCATTTTTTCTGCTCAGCCCTTCATTATCCGGCTCCACAGAATAAACTGTGGTACATGGCTTCCCTCCTGCAGTTCGGTAGGATGCCCCCTGGCGTCTGCATTGGACCAGAATCTATCAAGACACTGTTCAGGGAATATTGGGAAGAGAAAACGAGCCGGCCTGTCCTTCTCCCACACTGGAAGCCCTACAGGCAGCTGGCATCAGATACACACAGCCCAGGCCTGGCAATGTAAGCCGGGGCTGTTCATCAAAAAAGTAACACTCAGTCAAACCACTACCAGCACCAGCTATGCGAGAGCATCTCAATCCTGCCCTGCAGCCCCCTTTGCTATTCCAGTGCTGAAACTCCCCTCTCCCACAGATGTGCCAAGGGACCTCATTCCTCTCCTGCTACACCCATTACTGAGATCCTCACACACAGCTCTGTCAAAGCATTTCATTCCCGCTATACAGCATGTCCCGCTATTCCAGTTTGTAGATCCACCCACAACCACTCGGCCAATGCACCTCATTCCTCCACCAGAACCCCTTGCTATTCCAGTACTGAGGCACCCAGGGCTGGATCAACCACTAAGCAAACTAGGCAGTTGCCTAGGGCAGCAACCTCTGGAGGGCAGCAAAAGCAGGTAATTCAGAGCTAAAGAATAGATTTTAACAGCCAGAGGTGGTGCAAAGCTTGAGGTTCGCCTAGGGCTCCAACCCTTTGGACCCCCCCCCCCCCGAAACAACTGTGCTAATGGACCTCATTCCTGTTCTGCTATACTAGGGGTGGCCAACTCCAGTCCTAGTGCACCACAATCCAGCTTGGTTTTCAGGATGTCCTTAATGAATATTCATGAGGTATATTTGCATCTACTGCCTCCCATTGTATGCAAATATATCTCATGAAAATTCATTAGAGACATCCTGAAAACCAGGCTGGTTCATAGTGCACTAGGATCGGAGTTGGCCACCCCTGTGCTATACCCACATGTAGTTGTCAAAGCACCTCATTCCTATCATGCAGCACACCCTGATATTCCACCCACAGACCACTCAGCCAGTGCACCTCGCTCCTGCCCTACAGCTGAAACTGTTATTCCCAGGGCCAGCCTGATAGGGTTGCCAACTGGCTCCAGATTCGCCGACAGGGTTGATCCAGTCCTGGGTTTACCCCAATGCCTGCAGGGGCTTGTAGTTTTGCTTTTCTTGAAGAATCAATTGGGAAATCAGAACTACAAGTCCCTGTAGGCAATGGGGTAAACCCTGAACTGGATCAACCCTATCAGGTGAGTCTGGATCCAGTTGGCAACCCTACAGCCTGATCATTAGGCAGATTAGGCATCCGCCTAAGTGCATCATTAGGCCCAGCTGCTGAAGGCCCCACAGCGGCAGCTCTCACTCTGAATGCAGCGGTGATGTCAGTAGCTCCACCAGCCTGCTGGACACTTGGGGAGAGTTAGGTAAAGGGAGGGGAGGGGCTGGATAGCTAGAGGGAATTATGGAAGGGGGGGGAATCCCGATACAAGGGGTGTAGGGAAGGAGAGATTATGGATTATAAAGGCCTTTAGTTGCCCCTGAAGGGGTGGCAGTTTGCCTAGGGTGTTACTGAGACTCCTCCCCCTCCCAACTCTGCCAATAAGCCTCGCTCCCGCCTCACAGTATCCCTTGTTATTCATCTATTGAGAGCCCCACACAGAACTTGACCAAAGCACCTCAGTCCTCCCCTGCAGCAGCACCCCTTGCTATTCCAGTACCGAGACCCCAGTACAAAGTTCTGCCCCACCCCACTCCCTCTCCATCAATGAATCTTGGTATCTGTGCACTGAGAGTCTCACAGCAAGAATGGATTCAATTGCAATCTAGAAGCCAAGTCAGGTGGGAAATTTGTATTTCAAAGCATCACCTAAAGCCAGGGCCGGATTTACCTATACGCCACCTACGCCGTGGCGTAGGGCCCACAGCTGACAAGGGCCCACAAAAATAGCCTTTTTAAAATTAAATTAAAAAAGAAAACGCTGGCTGCCGCCGCGACAGCATGGACTGTTCCCGCGGGGCCCCCTCTGCTGCCGTGGCAGCATGGATTGTCCTGCGGGGCTCCCTATGCCCGGCTGAATCCCCTCCCTGCCTGCTTTGAGAGGCGCGAAGGGAGAGTGTCTCCCTCGCGTCTCTGTTAAGCCCGCAGGGGCTGATGGGAAATGGGGTGATGGGGGGTTAGGACTGTAAGTGGGTTGATGGGGGGGCTAGGACTGGTATTGGGTTGGGGGGTTGCTAGGACTGGAAATGGGCTGATGGGTGGCTAGGACTGGAAATGGGCTGATGCAGGGACTAGAAGGGAGTGGATGCTGGGTGAGGCTGGAACTAGAAGGGAGCTGATGTTGGGGGAGGATTAGAATGGGATGGGGCTGGAAGAGTAAAATGGAGAAGGGAAAAATATTTTGTGTGGGAGGGATAAAAAATCTACAATTGGCCGGGTATTGGGAGAGTAAGTGGGGATTGAGGATGGAGGGGTAAAATTTGAGTGGATGAAATAGGAATGAGGAAAGAGCAAAAGGAGAAAGTTTAGTATGTTAAAGCAGATGTAGAGAGAGAATGGAAAAAAACTAGAAGAGAGAAGAAAGGACAAATGGACAGCAGACGATGGAGAGTTAGCAGAAGACACGAAGAAACCAGAAGAAAGTGGCTGGAGCAATTGCAGCTGAAAAAAATGCACAAAAGGTAGAAAAATATCTCTTTATTTTGAATTTATTAATTGGAATATGTCAGCTCTGGTAAATGTGCATCATTAACGTCTGCACTTTGTTTAGTACAAGAGCAAATTAATGTATAGTTTTATTTCTACAGTGTTGTACATTCCAAGTTTGGCTTTTGAGATTCCCAGTTTAATTATTGTCTTCCTGTTTCTAAATTGTGATTCCTTGTTTGGTGACGGTCTATGTTGTGCATGTGTAACTGAGCTGAGGTGTTCTGTTTATATAATTCCTATTTGACAGTGCCACTTGTTCTCTTTCCCCAGTAGGTCATGTATTGTTGTTCTCTGAAATGTATTGGTTTAATATTTGCAGTGTTGCCTTTTGATTGGTAGAGTATGGTGCTTTGTGAGTCCTGGTAGTGCTGTTAGGATACGGCGGGTTTGCTATGGGTTCTAAATGGGCAGTGTTTGTAGTAGTTCCTAATGTGTCTGGCAGTTGGCACTGGATTATAGTAATGTAGAAATCTTTTAGTCTTTCTTTATCCATACACTCATTAAGAGGCACGTTTACTAAAAGTTAGTATATGGTAACATTATGCAGATATTTATGCAAATGAGGCCCCTTATGCAAATGAGGCCCCGCACCCCCCTTGGGCCGCCCCTGCTGGGGGCCCACAATTTTTGTTGGCATAGGGCCTCACTCAAGGTAAATCCGGCCCTGCCTAAAGCACATCCAGCAGAAGAGAGAGAAGAGTTTACAGGCCGTACAGGGATGAGGATCGAGAATGCACTAGGAAATAATCACCACCATAACAAACCAAAATCTATGCTTTCTGCAGCAGCTCCTAGCTTTGGAATTGTCTTCCAGCCCTGATCCCTTAGGAGCACTGCCTTAAGAGCTTTAAGAAAACTTCTTAAGACAAATCTTTTCAAAACTACCTCTGGCCTAATCCTTTCATCCGTTTGAGGATTAAAGCTCAGGACGACTCTAGCAACACCTTCTACTACTACTGAGCATTTGTATAGCGCTACAAGGCATAGGCAGCGCTGCTCAGACATGTAAGAGACGGTCCCTGCTCATCAGAGCTTACAATCTAGTCCTGACAGACAGCACAGACTGTAGACATGGGCTACATCTAGGGGAATAGGAAGGAAACATGATGAGATCAGGTGAGTCAAGATCTGAAAGCATAGAAGCATCTATGTTTCTATAAAATGTAAGGTCATGCATTTGGGCTGCAGCAATCCAAGGGAGCAATACAGTATAGGAGGTGAAGTACTTTTGTCCACTAAAGAAGAGCGGGACCTAGGCGTGGTTGTGTCTGATGATCTTAAAGTAGCTAAACAGGTAGAAAAGGCAACGGCAAAAGCTAGAAGGATGCTTGGGTGCATAGGGAGAGGAATGGCTAGCAGAAAAAAGGAGGTGATAATGCCTCTGTATAAGTCTTTGGCGCGACCTCATTTGGAGTATGGTGTGCAATTCTGGAGACCGCACCTTCAAAAGGATGTGAACAGGATGGAGTCGGTGCAGAGGGTTGCTACTAAAATGATTAATGGGCTTCATTATAAAGCATATGAGGACAGACTTAAGGATCTTAATATGTACACCTTAGAGGAAAGGCGGGATAGAGGTGATATGATTGAGATGTTTAAATACCTCCATGGCATAAATGTTCAGGGAGAGAGCCTCTTTCAATTGAAAGCAAGTCCTGCTACGAGGGGACGTGGGATGAGGGTGAAGGGAGATAGATTCAGGAGTGATATGCGGAAATATTTCTTTACGGAAAGAGTAGTGGATCCATGGAATAGTCTCCCAGTGGAGGTGGTAGAGATGAGGACAGTAACTGAATCCAAAAAAGCATGGGACCAACACAGAGGATCTCTAAAGGTAAAAAGTGGACTGTTGTAGTTGTTGTTATGGAAGGACAGACTAGATAGGCCATGTGGTTTTTTTCTGTCATCATGTTTCTATGTTTCTATGAAAGCGGCAGCGAAGAGATGCGTTTTCAGCCTGGATTTGAAAAGGGTCAGAGAAGGCGCCTGATGTACAGACTCAGGTAGTTTGTTCCAGGCATAAGGAGCAGCAAGGTGGAAGGATTGAAGTCTTCAAGTTAGCAGTAGAAGAGAAGGGCAGAGAAAGAAGGGATCTGCCAGAAAAGTGGAGTTCCCGAGGAGGGGGTATAGAGAGATATAAGAGAGGAGAGGTAGTGAGGAGCCGCAGAGTGAATGCACTTATAGGTCAGCAGGAGAAGTTTGAAGTGGATGTGGAAACAGATAGGGAGCCAATGAAATGACTTGAGAAGAGGGGTAACATGGGCATGACGAGGCTGGCGGAAGATTAGCCGTGCAGCAGAGTGTTGAACAGATTGAAGGGGAGAGAGCAGGGGCGGCCCAAGGGGGGTGCGGTTCCATGTGCGGAGATTAATTGTGGGCCTCATTTGCATAGGGAGCCTCATTTGCATAAATATTTGCATAATGTTAACATGCATTTTTAGTAAACATGCTTCTTAATGAGTGTCTGGATAAAGAAAGACTAATAGATTTCTACGTTACTATATTCCAGTGCCAACCGCCAGGCCCATTAGGAAGTACTATAAACACTGACCTTCTGGAACTCATAGCAAATCCACCATATCATAACATTACTACCAGGATTCACAAAGCACCAAACCCTACCTATCAAAAGGCAACACTGCAAATATTAAACCAATACATCTCAGAGAATACCAATGCATCTCCTACTGGGGAAAGAGAACAAGTGACATGGTCAAATAGAAACTACATGAACAGAATACCTCAGCTTGGTTAAAATGCAGAATATAGACCGTCACTAAAGAACAAGGGATCACAATTTAGAAATAGGAAGATAATAATTAAACTGGGACCCCCAAAAGCCAAACTTGGGATGTACAACAACACTGGAGAAATAAAACTATAAATTAATTTCCTCTTGTATTAAACAAAACTCAAAAGACGTTAATCATGCACATTTCCCAGAGCTGATATATTCCAGTTAATAAATTCAAAATAAAATAGTATTTTTCTACCTTTTGTTGCTTGTGCATTTTCTTTTTCAGTTGCGAATGCTCCAGTCACTTTCTTCTGGTTTCTTCATGTCTTCTGCGAGCTATCCATTTGCCCTTTATTCTCTTTTTTTTTTTGTAAACTTTATTTATTAACCATCATAAACATAACTTCCAATACATTTAAAACAGTGTGCCGCAGCAGAGTGGCATCTTATCTCCGCTGAGGCCGATGCAGTATACAGTTATGTGACATCAGAGCTCAGTTCATATTTTTATACACTCATGGTTAAACTTTTTTTCCCTTTTTTATATCCAAGCCTCCCTACCCCACCCCCCTTCACCCCCTCCCCACCCCCCCTTGTCATCGCAACCCCTAACTCTGTTATGATAGCAACAGTGACCCTCTCTTAGTTCCCCCCATCCACTCCCAGTACCTTTAGAGCTTAATATCCCACATTTACTATTTCATTCCGGCAACGGGACCCCAAACTCTGAATATAGGGTTCCCATATCAACATAAAGGTGGACCACCTCTTCACTGAACCCCGAGCCCTCCAGCGCTCTGCCAGCTTCAGCTGATGGAAACTATTACGCCACTCCGAGAATGTGGGCGGGTCACGATCTCTCCACCTATGTAAAATCGGACCCTTCCCCACCAGACATGCTTTACGCACCAATAACCGCTCCCATCTCCCTGTGGGAAGGGTTTGGTGCAATTGATCAAGTGTGACCAAAGCTCCAGTCCAAGGAAACCTCTGTTGTAATAATCTCATAATGTATCAACTAATATGGGACCAGTAGGGGAGGATGCGCCTGCACTGCCACCACATGTGGGTTAAAGAGGCCAATGGTATAGAACACCTAGGGCAAGACCCATCTTGTGTAATATGACTCCGCAACGCTCGTCGGGGCGAAAAATACACTTGAGTCAAGGCTTTATATTGTATTTCCCTCCATCGCACTCCCTCCACCAGCTCCACTATCCGCTCCACCGCCATACAAATAGTGCCTGGCGGTACCTCCCGTCCCAATTCTCCTGCCCAGGCCGTCTCAGCCCTCCCATAGTCCTGCAGGACCCCAAAGCACTCCAGCCTAGCCTTCAGCCCAGCTATCGTCGGGGGGGGGGGGGGGAGGGGGTGTCACCCCCGAGCTCAAACAATTTGATAATCTGCGCCGACCTATCCACCCCTAGTTCCTCTCTGGGCAACGTAGCCACATAATGAGAAAGCTGGATATACTCAAAATATTGGGTGGGAGGCGGCCGGAACTCCTCACATAATTCCAAAAACGGCTTGCATTTACCCGTAAGGTCCACTACATGCCCTAAATGTCTTATTCCCTGCCGGTGCCATGTCTGGAACGCTCTGGAATCAGAACCTGGCGAGAATTGCACATTTCCTCGTATAGGCAGCCAACTGGACACCTGCCAGTTCTGTTGCCAAAAGCTATTTAATTGTCGCCAAGTACGTCTCATCGCATTTAACATAATATTACGCGTAAGTCGCATTGGCAGTTGTGCACCGTCCACATGTAAAACCCCCACCAGCGAGAAAGGAGCCACTAGTGCCGCCTCCAAGCCACTTGGCATATATACATCTGTTCCCCCCAAGCAATCCCCAACATGCCGCGCTTGACATGCCAAGGCATAGAGTCTTAAATCCAGAAGCCCAAGGCCACCTCTGCGCCATTTCCCAATCATACGGGACATCGGGATAGGCGCTCTGGCCCCCTTCCACAGAAACCCTTGAATCTCCCTTTCCATTCTAAGCAAATCCCGTCGGAGTAACCACACGGGTAGAGTTTGCAACCAATAAAGTATGCGCGGCAAAACCACCATTTTAACTGCTGCAATTCTCCCCAGTAGTGACAGTGGTAGCGGGTTCCGAGCTCTCAGTTGACGCCGCGTCCCAGACAAGACTTTCTCAAAATTAGTATGGTATAAATCCTGCGGTAATCTCGTCAAAACAATACCCAAATATTTGAACTTGTGGTCCGACCATTTCAAGGGAAAATCCTCCCCCCAGCCTCCCCGCAGCCGCCCCGAGACATCCAAGGCCTCAGATTTATCTGCATTTATCCTAAGGCCAGCAAAACTACCAAACGTCCGAAACTCTGCCATCAGTCTAGGCAAAGATTCTCTCGGCGCCAGCAAATGTACCAGCATGTCATCGGCAAAGGTTGACATCTTAAACCCCTGTTTACCCACCTCTATCCCACGAATCTGTCGATCCAGTTCTATGCTCCGTATTAAAGGATCCAAAGACAAAACAAACAATAAGGGGGACAATGGACAACCCTGCCTAGTGCCCCTACGCAAAGGAAAGGGAGCCGATAAAACTCCATTACAAAGCACTCTAGCTGTCGGAGTATCATAGAGAATCTTCACCATGTCACAAAAAGCCTGTCCTAAGCCGTACAATGGTAGCAAATATTCCAGATATGTCCAATCAACCCTATCAAACGCTTTTTCCGCATCAAAACTCACCAGAAGTGACTGCAACTGATGGCACTGCACCCACTCCAAAGATGTTAATATTCTGCGTATATTAAGGACTGCATAACGGCCTCGCACAAATCCCACCTGAGATTCGTGTACTACGTAACCTAATATTCCCGCTAATCGCTCTGCCAAAATTTTCGCCAACAGCTTCATGTCAAAATTCAATAAAGAGATCGGTCTATAGGAGGCTGCGTGCATCGCATCTTTGTCCGGCTTAGGTATTAGCATGATATAGGCCTGGTTATCACCCCATCTCCTACCACCCCCCTCTATTCTTTGACGGTAAGTGTCCACTAACAGGGGGCTCACCCAGTTCGACAAGAGTTTGTAAAATTTGGCCCCATAGCCATCCGGACCCGGAGTCTTATAACAGCCGGCCTGCGCAATTACGAACTGCACCTCCTTTAGGGTTATCGGTTGCCCCAACTGAACCCGTTGCACCTCAGTCACCTTTGGGAGCTTCAGCCCTTGTAGATAAGCCTCCATAGTAGAGGGGTTATTCTCTTCCGCTGCATACAGTTTTTGAAAGAAGCCTTTAAATATTGCACTTATCACCTCCCGATTTTGTTGGAGTTTCCCTTGCCCATCCCGAAGAGCTGCTACCCCCCTTCCTCCTCTCGGACCCTTCAGACATCTTCCTAATAGTTTCCCCGGTTTGTTGCCACAGCAATATAACCGATATTTGTAATACATTATAGATTTCTTGGCTCTCTGATGGAGCAATTCATTTAAGGCGACCTGTAGTTCCCACAACCGTTTTCTATTAGACACTGTAGGCGTATGACCACTGAGCACTCGTGCTTGAGACACTTGCTGCTCCAACCGAATAATTTGTTCCACCAGCAATCTTCGTTTCCGAGCCGCAAACCCGATTATATCGCCCCTCAACACCACTTTGGCGGTTTCCCAAACCAGTTCTGGGTCATCTCTATGTACTTGATGATTTAATTCAAAGTCACGCCAGCGCTGACCCAGAAATTGCCGAAATTGATTGTCTTTATATAGCTCAATGGGGAACCGCCATATACGAGATGCACCAGTCCCTCCCCCCCCCCCCCCCCATTGCAACTCAATCCAGGCCATTGCATGGTCGGAGATCTCCAGGGGACCTATCTGCGCTTCTCCCACTTGTGCAAAGGCGGTTGTGGAAAGCAAAAGATAATCTATTCTCGCACTAGTCCCATGTGCCCGCGAAATATGGGTGAACTCCTTCTCCGAGGGGTGCAACAATCTCCAGGGATCTATCAAGCCTAATCTGGCCCGAAATCGTTGCAACAACTGAGAAGTGAGTGTTCTGTCTCTCGTCCCCCTGCCACTGGAGGTGTCCAGGCTCACTTCAAAAACCCCATTAAAATCCCCCCCCCCCCCAATAGCAATGACACGTCTGGCAATTGCTCCACTTTGGCAGCAATACGATTGAAAAAATCCCGATCCAGCAGATTGGGACCATATACATCTCCCAGTATTATCTCGCGATCTTCCAGTAAGCCCAGCAATAGCAAAAATCTTCCACTGGGATCAGCCACCTGTCGTTGCATCGTGAAGCGCACCCGCTTATGAATTAGAATGGCCACACCCCCTTCTTCCCCAGTGCAGGCGCTCCCCACACCTGACCTACCCAATCCCGACATAATTTAGCATGTTCTTCGGCTGTCTGGTGGGTTTCCTGCAATAGCGCAACATCGCATCGCTGCCTAGCCAGCACCTTCAGTACTTTATATCGCTTTATCAGGCTACCCAAGCCACAGACATTCCAGGTGATTACCCTCAGAGGATCTTCATGTTTTTACGCCCCAGCTGCCAGCACAACGTGTTCAAGGAGACCCTCCCAGCCTGGAGCCTCCCCCCATTTTCTCCAAAGTATTGTACACTGGGCATCTGCATAAATTTTAGATTGCGACGACCCCTCCCCCACCCCCACCCTCCCCGCCTCCCCCTAACCCCGTTACCCCCCCAACCACTAACCCCTCTCCTGTCTCTCCCTGCCTCCATCCTAAGACCTCCCCAAACCTTTTCTCTATACCCACCCCTATCCCCCCTTCAAACTACGCCTCCTATCTACAGGGCTCCCAACTCCTACCCCTTCCCAGGAAGCCCTCCCGAGACCCCTCTGAGCGTGACCTTTCGCTCCATTGCCCGTAGAACAGGTCACCATACCACAAACCACCCAACATTCTACCTCCTTTAACCATGAATGAGCTATACCCTCCACAAAATGCCCGGTAACTACCAAACCCAATAGGCCGGGCCCCAGCTCCCCCCCCTTCACGGAATAACCTGCCATAACCCCCCCCCCGCCCCAACCCCCATCCATCCCCGTCTCATGTTATCCCCCCACCTCCCGCCAAGGCACCCTCTCCCTGATTTAAAACAAACCTGCCTCCAATAGAAAGGCAAACAAGAGTGGGGGGTGGGGGGTGGGGGGAGGAGGGGTCGGCACCCAAACTGCCAATGTACAGACTCACACGGCCCGACTACGCGGGCCATGTGCGTCACATCCCTGCAACCACAAGTACTCGGGGCCTCTCTAGTTCAAGCCCCCACCCGCTTTCATAGTAGTAGTCCCCTCCAACCTTGAACACTCCCCCACTCCGCCGCGGCGCCCTCCAGGATAACCCTACCTCCTCCACTCCACGGAGTGCTGGAGGGATGAAACAAGATAACAAATATGGCGGGGGGAGCCCGGGTACCTGTAAAAGGTAGCCAGGCTATCCGGTGATGCCCCTCCCCCCCTTCTGCTGGGGAGCAAAATCACACACAGCTAATGTAACAAAAAACCATTCTAAATCCCCCTGCAAGATTTAACAAAGTATCTCTGCAAAGGATACACAACTCAGGCAAGAGAAAAAGAAACATATTCATCATAAAGTCCCAAGTCTTGGCAAGAGTAGGTAGGAGAGGACGGTGCTAAATAACTGGAAACTTTGTTGCGCTGCCATAATAAAGACAATTAGTGTCTCAGGAGGGAACAAAAAGACACAAAGTTACTTGGGGTCTGCAGCGCCATTCCGAACACGGAAAGCTACCAGCTGTTATGTCCATTACTATGCTGTGTTTCCCCAGTCTTCACTCACCGACGGGGGTGGGGGGGGGGGGGGTTCTCTTAACTATTCAGTTCAATTAGCCCCCGGAGACTTCATGAAGGAGACGCCGACGTTGCCTTCTTTTGGGTGTGGATCTGCTGCACATAATCTTCAGCTGCGGCGGCCGACTCAAAGGTGCGATGAGCTCCTTCACAGAGCACGTGAAGCTTGGCGGGATATTGAACTGAAAACCGGATTCCAGCCTCTATGAGCTTTCTGCAGAGGGGGGCATACTCTCGTCTTTTCTGGCTCAGCGCCACTGAATAGTCTTGTGCCACGCGAATTTTAATGTTGTTATAAGTCATTTCCCCCTTTTGCCGTGCTGCCCTGAGAATCAGTTCCTTCTGCGGGTAGTGTAAAAACTTGGCCAAGACAATTCTAGGGCGAGGGTCTCGCGTTTGCTTAGCGCCTACCCGATGCACCCGTTCGATGCGCAGCTTGCCTCCAAGCTCACCGTCACCTACGATATGCGTGACCAGCTCCTCCAGGTAGCCTCCTAGATCTTTGTCCAAGACGGTCTCAGGAATCTCCAGAAAACGCAAGTTATTTCGTCGTGACCTGTTCTCCAGGTCATCGAGCTTGGCTTCTTGCTGAGATATCTGAGATTTTAGGCCTGCCACCTCTGCGGTCAGTGTCTCCACCTTCTCCTCCACCAGTCCCACGCGGTCTTCAGCCTCTCGTAGTCTATTGCCCAGCAGATCTACTGAGGAGCACAATCCATCCATTTTGTCATGTAAGGCATCAAACTGGGGTAGTAAAGCCGTCGCTACAGCCGCCGACATCTCATCCAAACAGGCAGGAGACCTGGGTGATGCCGGAGGCGGGGCTGAGTCCGCCATCTTACTCAAGCCGGTTCACCGTTCCCGGTCTCTTCTCATCGCTTTTACTGCTGTCGCCATGCAGTTCGGCCACTCCAACTGCACTATGAGGATCCACAGGCACTCCGATTCAATTTAGTTACCTTCTCGTCGGATATTTGCAGTTTTT
Organism: Ichthyophis bannanicus; assembly: GCA_033557465.1. NCBI lineage: Eukaryota > Metazoa > Chordata > Amphibia > Gymnophiona > Ichthyophiidae > Ichthyophis > Ichthyophis bannanicus. The sequence goes on along the minus strand of CM066051.1, from coordinate 77,104,769 downwards.
CACGGTACTTAATCGCCGGCTTAGTCTTAGGGCTGCAGGACACGCTCAAGATGCGACCTCTACCCTGTCTGCATCACGTGGTCTCCTCCTTTATTCTCTTTTAGATTTTTTTCCAATTTTTTTCTCTATATCTGCTTTAACATACTGATCTTTCCCCTTTTGCTCTTTCCTCCATTTCTTTCCTTATTCCTTTATCATCCACTCAAATTTAACCCTTCCATTCTCAATCTCCACTTACTCTTCCAATACCCGGCCCATCATAGAATTTTCTTCCCTCCCACACAAAATATCTTTTCCCCTCTCCATTCTCATTCCCCATCCCTTTCTAGTCCTCTCCAAAAATCAGCTCCCTTATAGTTCTAGACCCACCCAGCATCTGCCCCCTTCTAGTCCCAGTCTCCAAAGCTTCCACATCAGCCCATTTCCAGTCCTAGCCTCCCATATGCTGTTTTCCAGTTCCATTCCAGCCCCCTATCAGCCCATTTCCAGTCCTATTCCAACTCCCATCAGCCCACTTCCAGTCCTATTCCAGCCCATCACCCATTTGCAGTCCACGTTCCCCCCATCAGCCCATTTCTAGTCCTATTCCAGCTCCTCATCAGCCTATTTCCAGTCCTAGCCCCCTCATATGCTCTTTTTCAGTTCCATTCCAGTCCCCCATCAGCCAATTTCCAATCCTAGCCCCCTCGTCAGCCCACTTTGTCCTATTCCAGCCCCAATCAGCCCATTTCCAGTCCTAATCCAGCTCTTCATCGGCCATTTCCAGTCCAAGTTCCCCCCACCATCACAGTCCATTTCGTCCGTTCCCCCCCTACCATCACAGCCCATTTGCAGTCCTATCCCCCCCAACATCACAGCCCAACTGCAGTCTGTTCCCTCCCCCATCACAGCCCATTTCCAGTTGTTCCTCCCCCCCCACCATCACAGCCCATCCAGTCCTAGCCACCCCCCTCCGAAGAGCCCCGCGCCGTCTAAGGGGCTGCAGAGGGAGCTGGGGAAGCCTGTGTGAGGCCCCAGCTCCCTTTAAACAGCCGCCAGCATAAAAAGCCTTTACCTTCATGCTGGCGGCTATTTCAGTGAAGCCGCAAATGCCGGGAAAGGTTAAAGGCAATGCCCTTTCTCGCTCAATGGACGGGCCAGCCCTGGGAGAGAGATGATTCAAAGGGAGACCAGCAAGGAGTAGGTTAGGACAGTCAAGATGGGAGGTGATTAAGGAGTGGATAAGTGTCTTAGTAGTGTGTTCAGAGAGGAATGGGTGGATTTTGTTGATGTTATAGAGCAGCGATGGCGAACCTATGGCACGCGTGCCAGCTGTGGCACGCGAAGGCCTTGCAGCTGGCACGCGGGCCATAGGTCCGCAAAAAAAAGAAAAAGCTGTCTCTGACTGCAGACGCGGCAAGGGCACAATGCAGCGTCCCGCGGGGCCCCCTCCGCCCGCTAAGCCCCTCTGCAAGAGCTTTCAGATTCGCGAGGGAGAGCGTCTCCCTCGCGTCTCTGTTAAGCCCGCAGGGGCTAATGGGAAATTTCCCATCAGCCCCTTTAGACGCGAGGGACTGATGGGAAATTTCCCATTAGCCCCTGCGGGCTTAACAGAGACGCGAGGGAGACGCTCTCCCTCGCGAATCTGAAAGCCCTTGCAGAGGGGCTTAGCGGGCGGAGGGGGCCCCGCGGGACATTGCAATCTGCCGCGGCAGCAGCCAGAGCCTGCTTTTTTTTAAATAACATTTGCCGGGGGGGGGGGGGGGTAGGACGGCTAATGGGCAGGAGGGGGGGTTAGGACTGCTAATGGGCAGGAGGGGGGGTTAGGACTGCTAATGGGCAGGAGGGGGGGGGTTAGGACTGATAATGGGCAGGAGGGGGGTTATGACTGCTAAAGGGCAGGAGGGGGGGGTGAGGACTGCTAATGGGCAGGGGGGGGGGGGGACTGCTCATGGGCAGGAGGGGGGGGGTTAGGACTGCTAATGGGCAGGAGGGGGTTAGGACTGCTAATGGGCAGGAGGGGGGGGTTAGGACTGCTAATGGGCAGGAGGGGGGGGGTTAGGACTGCTAATGGGCAGGGGGGGGGTTAGGACTGCTAATGGGCAGGAGGGGGGGGGTTAGGACTGCTAATGGGCAGGGGGGGTTAGGACTGCTAATGGGCAGGAGGGGGGGGGGAGTTAGGACTGCTAATGGGCAGGAGGGGGGTTAGGACTGCTAATGGGCAGGAGGGGGGGGGGGTTAGGACTGCTAATGGGCAGGGGGGGGTGTTAGGACTGCTAATGGGCAGGAGGGGGGGGGTTAGGACTGCTAATGGGCAGGAGGGGGGTTAGGACTGCTAATGGGCAGGGGGGGGGGTTAGGACTGCTAATGGGCAGGAGGGGGGGGTTAGGACTGCTAATGGGCAGGAGGGGGGGGGGTGGTAGTACTGCTAATGGGCAGGGGGGGTTAGGACTGCTAAAGGGCAGTAGGAGGGGGGGTTAGGACTGCTAATGGGCAGGGGGGGGGGGTTAGGACTGCTAATGGGCAGGAGGGGGGTTAGGACTGCTAATGGGCAGGAGGGGGGGTTAGGACTGCTAATGGGCAGGGGGGGTGTTAGGACTGCTAATGGGCAGGAGGGGGGGGGTTAGGACTGCTAATGGGCAGGAGGGGGGTTAGGACTGCTAATGGGCAGGGGGGGGGGAGGTTAGGACTGCTAATGGGCAGGAGGGGGGGTTAGGACTGCTAATGGGCAGGAGGGGGGGGGGTGTTAGGACTGCTAATGGGCTGGGGGGGGTTAGGACTGCTAATGGGCAGGAGGGGGGTTAGGACTGCTAATGGGCAGGAGGGGGGGGGGTGTTAGGACTGCTAATGGGCGGGCGGGCTGGCGGGCGGGGGGGGGGGTAGGACTGCTAATGGGCTGGGGGGGTAGGACTGCTAATGGGCTGTGGGCTGATGGGGGCTGTCTGGAAATGGGGTGTTGGGGGTTTAGGGCTGGAAGTGAGTTGATGGGGGGCTAGGACTGGTATTGGGTTGGGGGGTTGCTAGGACTGGAAATGGGCTGATGCAGGGACTAGAAGGGAATGGATGCTGGGTGAGGCTGGAACTAGAAGGGAGCTGATGTTGGGGGAGGATTAGAATGGGATGGGGCTGGGAGAGTAAAATGGAGAGGGGAAAAATATTTTGTGTGGGAGGGATAAAAAATCTACAATTGGCCGGGTATTGGGAGAGTAAGTGGGGATTGAGGATGGAGGGGTAAAATTTGAGTGGATGAAATAGGAATGAGGAAAGAGCAAAAGGAGAAAGATTAGTATGTTAAAGCGGATGTAGAGAGAGAGAATGGAAAAAAAAACTAGAAGAGAGAAGAAAGGACAAATGGACAGCAGATGATGGAGAGTTAGCAGAAAACATGAAGAAACCAGAAGAAAGTGGCTGGAGCAATTGCAACTGTGTAACTGAGCTGAGGTATTCTGTTTATGTAATTCCTTTTTGACATTGCCACTTGTTCTCTTTCCCCAGTAGGTCATGTATTGTTATTGTCTGAAATGTATTGGTTTAATATTTGCAGTGTTGCCTTTTGATAGGTATGGTGTGGTGCTTTGTGAGTCCTGGTAGTGCTGTTAGGATACGGCGGGTTTGCTATTGGTTCTAAATGGGCAGTGTTTGTAGTAGTTCCTAATGTGCCTGGCGGTTGGCACTGGATTATAGTAATGTAGAAATCTTTTAGTCTGTCTTTATCCATACACTCATTAAGAGACATGTTTACTAAAAGTTAGTGTATGTTAGCATTATGCAAATATTTATGCAAATTGACGTGCTGGCAGTTTGAGGAAATTCTTTGGTTTTGTGCGGCAGTTTGGGCACTCGGGCTCAAAAAGGTTAGCCATCACTGTTATAGAGAAAGAAACGGCAGGTCTTAGCTATCAAATGGATGTGTGTGGAGAAGGAGAGAGAGGAGTCAAAGGTTGTGAGCTGAGGAAACAGGGAGTTATCCACAGAGACTGAGAAAGGAGGAAGAGGAGGGGAGGGTTTGGGGGAAAAATAAGAAGCTCAGTTTTGGCCATGTTCAATTTCAGCGGCGGTGAGACATCCAAGCAGCAATGTCAGAAAGGCAGGCAGTGATCTGGGTCCGGATTGATGGAGAGATTTCAGGCGTAGAGAGGTAGATCTGGGAGTTATCAACATAAAGATGGTACTGAATGCCATGGGAAGAGATGAGCGCACCAAGGGACTGGGTATAGAGAGAGAAAAGAAGTGGACCCAAGACAGATCCTTGGGGTACACCAACCAAGAGCGGGATAGCAGAAGAGGAGGAGCCACCAGAACTAACACTGAAAGAGCGATTGAAGAGATAGGAGGAGAACCAGGATAGTACAGAGCCCTTAAACCAAGCGAGGACAGGGTATCGAGGAGAAGGTTGTGGGCAACAATGTCAAAAGCAGCAGAGAGCTCAAGAAAGATGAGGACTGAATAAAGACCCTTGGATGTTGCCAGGAACAAGTCACTGGAGACTTTGGCAAGAGTTGTTTCAGTGGAGCGTAAAGGATGAAAACCAGATTGTAAAGGATCCAGGAGGTCATGAGAGGAGAGAAAGTCAAGGCAATGGCGGTGAATCACCACACGTTCAAGTAGTTTAGAAACGAAGGGGAGGTGGGAGATGGATAGATAGTTAGAAGGACAGGAAGGGTCCAGTGAGAGTTTCTTGAGGAGAGGTGTAACTCTCCTCCCTCATCATACTTTGCCTCCCTTACATGATCTTCTGGTTTTGTAATATGTCTTGAGCTATTCTTTCCTATCATGAAATGGAAGTTCCTTCTTCTTACAATTAATGTATTTAAAAAAAATAAATTGTAAACCGCATAGCTTGTATTGCAGTATAATCAAATGACTAATTAATATGAAACAAAATTAAGAAAATCATATAAAGCAACAACAATGTGAAAGAAAAAAAACATTTCTAATATATGATCCCTGCTCCGTGAGAATTAAATAAATCGTCAGCCTGGTTCACAGGAAACCTATGTATAAAATTATTGCTCCCAGACACAGCTTTCAATGCACCAAATCTCTGCCTATGGAAATCAAGGGCTCAGAGACTGAAAAGTCAGAGCTGAGAAAATAAATCCTGTACCATATGGTGACAAGCTCTGTATCCCTGTGCCTGGACCCTGAGGCCTTCTGTTCCCAGAACCCTGGAGGTGACAGACTCTGTATCCCTGTGCCCATTTCTTGAGCCCTCCAGCCCCCAGTACCCTAGAGATTACAGGCTCTATCTTTGTGCCCATCTCATGAGCCCTCCAGTGTCCAGGCCTGAATTTACACATAGAAAATAAGCAAAGGTGTACGACAAGGCTGCATACTTTCCCCCTACCTGTTTAATTTAGATGCAGAACAAATCATCAGAGAAGCAGGATTGTATGAAGACAACAGAGGTGTGAAGATTGGTTGGAGACTCATCAACAACCTTTGCTATGCTGATGATACCACATTACTGGCTGAAAGTGAAGATGATCTGAAACATTTGCTTCTCAAGATCAAGGAACTTAGTCTTAAAATGGGTCTACACCTTAACGTTAAGACGACAAAGATCCTGACAACTGGCAAAATCAATAAGTTCATCATTGATGGTGAAGAAATTGAAATAGTTCACAACTTTAACCTACTTGGATCAACTATCAATAAAGAAACGCAAGCAAGCAAGAAATCTGATGACGCATTGCTCTTGGCAGAATGGCTATGAAGGACCTAGACAAGATTCTCAAGAGCAGAGATGTCTCTCCACAGGGCCGGCCCGTCCATTGAGCAAGAATGTTTTTTGCACAGGGCCCCGCGTTTCAGGGGGCCCCGCGCAAAGAACATTCTGCTTTTTTTTTTTAAATTACATTAAAAAAAAAAAAACCTGTCTCTGGCTGCTGCCGCTGCCGCGTCCATCGCAGCAGCGGCAGAATGGAGTGTCCCGCGGGGCCCCTTCTCCTCGTTGAGCCCTCTGCAAGGGCTTTCAGATTCGCGAAGGGAGAGTGCTCCCTCGCGTCTCTGTAAAGCCCGCAGGGGCTAATGGGAAATTTCCCATCTGCCCCTTTAGACGCGAGGGGCTGATGGGAAATTTCCCATTAGCCCCTGCGGGCTTTACAGAGACGCGAGGGAGCACTCTCCCTTCGCGAATCTGAAAGCCCTTGCAGAGGGCTCAACGAGGAGAGGGGGCCCCGCGGGACACTCCATTCTGCCGCTGCTGCGACGGACGCGGCAGCGGCAGCAGCTAGAGCCAGGTTTTTTTTTTAAATTTGCCTGCCGGAAAGTGAAGGGAAGGGGGGTTAAGACTGGTAATGGGCTGGGGGGCTGATGGAGGCTGTCTGGAAATGGGGTGATGGGGTGTTAGGACTGGAAATGGGCTGGGGGGGTTAAGACAGCTAATGGGCTGAGGCTGACTGGAAATGGGCTGGGGGGGTAGGACAGGAAATGATCTGGGGGGGTTGATAATGATCATGGGATGGGGGCTGATGGAGGCTGTCTGGAAATGGGTGAGGGGGGTTAGGACTGGAAATGGGCTAGGGGGGGTTAAGACTGCTAATGGGCTGGGGCTGATGGAGGCTGACTGGAAATGGTCTGGGGGGGTAGGACTGGAAATGGGCTGGGGGGGGGGTTAAGACTGGTAATGGGCTGGGGGCTGATGGAGGCTGTCTGGAAATGGGGTGAGGGGGGTTAGGACTGGAAATGGGCTGGGGGGGGTAGGACTGGAAATGGGCTGGGGGGGTTAAGACTGGTAATGGGCTGGGGGCTGATGGAGGCTGTCTGGAAATGGGGTGAGGGGGGTTAGGACTGGAAATGGGCTGGGGGGGGGTGTTAGGACTGGAAATGGGCTAGGGGGGGTTAAGACTGCTAATGGGCTGGGGCTGATGGAGGCTGACTGGAAATGGTCTGGGGGGGTAGGACTGGAAATTGGCTGGGGGGGTTAATACTGGTAATGTGCTGGGGGCTGATGTAGACTCTCTGTAAAAGGGGTGAGGGGGTTAGCACTGGAAATGGTCTGGGGGGGTAGGACTGGAAATGGGCTGGGGGGGTTAAGACGGGGAATGGGCGGGGGGCTGATGGAGGCTGTCTGGAAATGGGTGATGGGGGGGTTAGGACTGGAAATGGGCTGGGGGGGTTAGGACTGGTACTGGGCTGGGGGCTGATGGAGGCTGTCTGGAAATGGGGTGATGGGGGATTAGGACTGGAAATGGGGTGATGGGGGATTAGGACTGGAAATGGGCTGGGGGGGGGTGGTTAAGACTGGTAATGGGCTGTGGGCTGATGGGGGCTGTCTGGAAATAGGGTGATGGGGGGTTAGGATTGCTAATGGGCTATGGGGGGGTTAGGACTGCTAATGGGCTATGGGGGCGCTAGGACAGGAAATGAGCTGATGGGGAGGGGTTAGGACTTGAGGTGGGCTGATGTGGTTAGGACTGGTAATGGGCTGTGGGCTGATGGGGGGGGGGGGGTTAGGACTGGCAATGGGCTATGGGGGGCTGACTGGAAATGGGCTGATGGGGTTAAGACTGGAAGTGGGCTGATGGGGGGCTTAGGACTGGTAATGGGTTATAGGGGGGGCTTAAACTGAAAATGGGTTGATGGGGGCTAGGACTGGTAATGGGTTGGGGGATTGCTATGACTGGAAATGGACTGAGTGGACGGGGAGGCTTGAACTGCAAATAGCTGATGGGGAGGGAGCTTGGAATGGAAATGGGCTGTGAGGGAAGGGAGCTAGGACTGAAAATGGGCTGATGGAGCAGCTAGGATAGGACTGGAAATGGGCTGTTGGGGGGAGCTAAGATTGGAAATGGGCTGTGGTGGGGGCTTGAATTGAAATGGACTCATGGAGGGGCTAGAACTGGAAGTAGGCTCATGGGGGGGCTTGGACTGGAATTGGGCTGAGTGGAGGGGAGCTAGGATTTGACATGGGCTGATGGTGGGGCTAGGAAATGACTAGAAATGGGCTGATGGGGGGCTAGGATTGGAAATGAGCTGATGAAGGGATGGGGGAGCTAGGACTGGAAATGGGTTGATGGGGGGCTAGGACTGGAAATGGGCTGATGCAGGGACTAGAAGGGAATGGATGCTGGGTGAGACTGGAACTAGAAGGGAGCTGATGTTGGGGGAGGATTAGAATGGGATGGGGCTGGGAGAGTAAAATGGAGAGGGGAAAAATATTTTGTGTGGGAGGGATGAAAAATCTACAATTGGCCGGGTATTGGGAGAGTAAGTGGGGATTGAGGATGGAGGGGTAAAATTTGTGTGGATGAAAGAAGAATGAGGAAAGAGCAAAAGGAGAAAGATTAGTATGTTAAAGCAGATGTAGAGAGAGAGGATGGAAAGAAAACTAGAAGAGAGAAGAAAGGACAATTGGACAGCAGACGATGGAGAGTTAGCAGAAAACATGAAGAAACCAGAAGAAAGTGGCTGGAGCAATTGCAACTGAAAAAAAAATGCACAAAAGGTAGAAATATCTCTTTATTTTGAATTTATTAACTGGAATATGAAAGCTCTGGGAAATGTGCATCATTAACGTCTGCGCTTTGTTTGGTACAAGAGGAAATTGATTTATAGTTTTATTTCTACAGTGTTGTTGTACATTCCAAGTTTGGCTTTTGGGGTTCCCAGTTTAATTATTGCCTTCCTGATTCCTTGTTTGGTGATGGTCTATGTTCTGCATGTGTAACTGAGCTGAGGTATTCTCTTTATGTAATTCCTATTTGACATTGCCACTTGTTCTCTTTCCCCAGTATTCTCTGAAATGTACTGGTTTAATATTTGCAGTGTTTCCTTTTGATAGGTAGGGTCTGGTGCTTTGTGAGTCCTGGTAATGCTGTCAGGATACAGCGGGATTGCTATGGGTTCTAAATGGGCAGCGTTTGTAGTAGTTCCTAATGTGCCTGGCGGTTGGCACTGGATTATAGTAATGTAGAAATCTTTTAGTATTTCTTTATCCATACACTCATTAAGAGACATGTTTACTAAAAGTTAGTGTTTGGTAACATTATGCAAATATGTATGCAAATAAGGCCACTTATGCAAATGAGGCCCCGCACCGAGTCTCCGCACATGGCCCCGCACCCCCCTTGGGCCGCCCCTGTCTCTCCATACAAAGATTCAACTTGTTCAAGTCATGGTATTTGCAATAATGTCATATGGATGCGAATGTTGCACAGTGAAAAAGATAGACAGGAAGAAAATTTATGCCTTTGACTTAAGGTGCTGGCGACAAATACTGTGTATACCGTGGACTGCCCGAAGAACAAACCAGTCACTTCTAGAGGAGATCAACCCTAAGCTTTCCTTAGAAGCTCAGATGACAAGACTTTGACTTTCATATTTTGGACACATCATGCGAAGAGAGAGAGCATTAGAGAGAGACATCATGCTTGACAAGGTAGAAGGTCAACGCAAAAGAGGAAGGCCAACAATGAGATGGATTGATACAATAACAGCAGCTATGGGTGTCAGTCTGTCAACAATGAGCCGCCTGACTGAAGACCGAACACAGTTTAAGACAACTATCCAGAGGGTCGCCATGAGTCGACACCGACTTGACAGCACTTAACAACAACAACAACAGAAAAACAGAACAAAAACAGAAAAAAAGACATCTAGGGAATTCTTAAGGGAAATTATTAAAATACACATGGGTATATACAGGGGAATAAAAGGATCAGAATCCAAAAGCAGCCTTGAAAAGATCAGTTTTTAGTCCAGATGTGAATAGTCAGATATACCAACTTAGGTAGTCTAGGAAGGTTTGTCTTATTAATCTGTTATAATTTTTTGAAGGTGTGAATAAACAGATAGACAAAGGTGAGTCGCTTGATATAGTGTATCTGGACTTTCAGAAAGCCTTTGACAAGGTCCCTCATCAGAGACTTTTGGCAAAACTAAAAAGTCATGGGATAGGAGGCAGTGTACTATTGTGGATCGGGAACTGGTTAAAAGATAGAAAGCAGAGTGTAGGGCTAAATGGCCAATTTTCGCAGTGGAGAAAGGTGAATGGTGGAGTACTCCAGAGATTTGTGCTGGATCCTCTGCTTTTTAATATATTCATAAATGACCTTATTTATTTATTTTATTTACATTCTCATATATACCGCGCTATTCTGCATCAGTGCAGTTTACATTGAACAAACTGAAATTACATTGAACAGGGCATTATAATAACTTGGAGATAACTATTTTACAGGGAACATGGGCTATGGAGGGTTAAGTGGCTTGCCCAAGACCACAAGGAGCACCTGTGGGACTAGATATGGGAATAACAAGTGAGGTAATCAAATTTACAGATGAAACAAAATTATTCAAAGTTGTTAAAACCCAAGAGGATTGTGAAAAATTGGAAGACTGGACATTCAAATGGCAGATGAAACTTAATGTGGACAAGTGCAAAATTATGCACTTAGGAAAGAACAACCCAAATTATGGTTACATGATGCAAGGTTCCACATTAGGAACCACCACCTAGGAAAAAGATTTAGGCATCATCGTGGCTAACACATTGAATCCCTCCACCCAGTGTTCAGCAGCAGCCAAGAAAGCAAATAGAATGCTAGGTATCATAAGGAAAGGGATGGAGACTAAAACAAAGGATATTATAAAGCCTCTGTATCGTTCCATGGTGCGACTGCACCTTGAATATTGTGTGCAATTCTAGTTGCTGTATCTTAAAAAGGATATAGCGTTATTATAAACGTTACAGAGAAGAGCCACCAAAATGGTAAAGGGGATGGAAGGATTCCCCTATGAAGACAGGCTAAAAAGGTTAGGGCTCTTCAACCTGGAAAAGAGATGGCTGAGGGGAGATAAGATAGAGGTCTATAAATTAATGAATGGAGTGGAACGAGTAAACATAGATCAATTGTTTACACCATCAAAATATAGAAAGACTAGGGGGCATGCAATGAAGCTACAGGGTAACTTATTTAAGACAATATTTTTTATCACTGAACATGTAATCCAACTCTGGAATTTGTTACCGGAGGATGTAGTAAAGGCTGTCAGTGTAGCTGGGTTTAAAAAAGGTTTGGACAAGTTCCTGGAGGAAAGGTCCATAAACCATTATTAAGAAGGGACCCAGGATATCACTGCTTGACCCAGTACAAGCATTGTGGAACCTGCGTCTTTTGGGGAAACTGCTAGGTACGTATGACCTAGATTGGCCACTGTTGGAAACAGGATCCTGGGCTTGATGGATCTTGGTCTGACCCAGTCTGGCATATCTTATGCTCTTATTCCAGGCGTATGGTGCAAGAAGGTGCAAAGAACGCAGTAGAAGACAAAAGCATAGACCTGCCCCAGTGCCAAATGTTCATAGATGCTGGAGCGTCATCACCACTACGATGCCTCCATCCAGGCCCGACTTGCTCGTCTTGGAAAGCAGCCCAACCTCAGCCCTCCAGGCAGCAATACCAAAAATAAATTTCATAATGGGGTCTACAAGCCTCGTGCTAACAGGTCCTGGCATGCAGCAGCCTGCACCCTTTTCCGTATGGGCTTCCTGTCACTGTGGAAAGCAGCACATTTTGGGGGGAGGGGGGCATAGTGGCAGAGGATTATTGAGCTTGTGAGCGAGACCTTACAGATCTCACGCTGAATTTTCTGTTGAGCACTGTTAGTACAAGGTTGAGGCTGGGCTGCTCTTCGAGACAATCAGCACAAGGGAAGAAGATTTGGTTAAGGGCAATTTAGGGGGGATCCTTTGGACAACCCCCATCTTCCCCAGCCCCTATAACCTCTGGGGAGATCACCCGTTGCCTATAAGCACCAGAATTCAAAGCCACTGCCCTAGATGAGAGCTTTTCAACCACTGCTTTGGGAAAGTCCTTCCTGGACTGCAGTGGCAACAGTCCCAGCAGGATCCTCACCTTAGGTCTATGCTCCGACTATCCAACTGTGTCCCAGATTCCCTGCTTGCTGCCCCAGCCCCTCCCTACTCAGTCTCAGCAACTGAGCAGTTTTGTGAACAGGAGTGGAGGGGCTGGAACAGGAAACTCACACAGAAGCCGTGAAAGATAGCACCTGCACCAACCCTCTCTCTCTCGTCGACATGCTCCCCACTGCCCCCACCAGCCTGCTGAGTTGTGTGTCTTTATGCTGCAGGGACCTGGGCTTCCGTGGACAGCAGGAGGAGGGGGTAGTCACCTGGAGATCAAGCCAGATAAGAATGAGTTTTGGTGAGGCAAATAGGGAGGTGAATGCTGAGAAGGGGGGAGATGCTGGGGAAGGTGAAGAGGGGCATAGGAAACCGAATCAGTATTAGTCACTATTGCTACTGCTGGCTGGAAGTGGGAATGGGAATAGAGGCTACACCATATGAAGGGAGGGCTGCTTAGAGCACACCAGGGGTCATGGAGAAGGGAGGGGAGGGGAGGAGAAGGGTGTTGTAGAAAGAACATGCCAAACCTGGACAGAGGGATAGGAATGGTGGACAGGAGTGTGAAAAAGGGAGAATCTGGAATGAGGAAGGGGAGCGGAGAAGGAGGAAGAGAGGGAGGGCCCAAGAACTAAAGGGAGAGATGCCCTGGAATAGGAGGAGGAAGAAAAAGGAATAAAGGACCCTGGATAAAGGGCAGAGTGATGAAGAAGAGCCCGGATGAAGGAAGGAGGGAGAGAGAGGATTGTGGAGTGAAAAGAAGAGATGGAGAAATGCCTCGGGAATAGGGGGAGAGAGGGACGGCACTGGGAATAAAGGAGAGGGGGATATACCCAGGGATAGGGAGGGCAAGGAGAAGGAAAGAGAACACTGAATAGGGGGAAGAGGACGTAGGAAGTTGGGAAAAGATGAAGAGCTGATTTGGGGGGTGGCGGGGGGACACAAGGGGAGAAAGGGCATGTGTTGGGGGAGAGAGAAAAAATAAATGGGCATGGAGAGAGTTTGGATGAGGGTGAGGACCCCGAATGTTTGAGGTAAGGGGGAAGAAACCCTGAGAAACAATGGAGGATGAAGGGGATAAAGAGCAAAAGGGAAAAGACTAGGCGAAAGGAATAATGAGACAAGCAGAAAGAGGAAGATTTGGGAATCTGACAGGTACTTGTGATCTGGATTGGCCACTGCTGGAAACAGAATACTGGGCTTGATGGACCTTTGGTCTGACCCAGTAAGACATTTCTTATGTTCTTATAATTAGGAAATGGAGACAAGAAAGAAGAGAATAAAGGAGAGAACTCATGGAAGGGGAAAAACGACAAAGCAGCAACAGTTAATTAAAAGAAACAAACATTAGATGATGAGTGAGGGGGCGAAGAAGAGACTCAGAGAGAGCAAGGCCATAAGAAAAACTAAATGAATTCATTCCTTTGGTCTTTACTGAGGAGGGCATTAGGGAGATATCTAGGCTGGAAATATACTTTAATAGAGATGATTCAGAAGAACTAAAGCATATAAGGGTGAACCTAGAAGATGTAAAAAAGCCAACTGACTAACTAAAGAGTAACAACTCACCAGGACCAGATGGTATTCATTCCAGAATTCTGAAAGAACTCAACAATGAAAATGCAGACTTATTATGAGTAATCTGTAACTTCTTATACAAATCAGCTATGGTAGCTGCAGCTTGGAGAGTGGCCAATATTATGGTAATCTTTCAAAAGGGCTCCAGGAGCTCCAGACCAGTACCTCCATTACAGTTAAGTAGCCTTACTGCTCTACTCTCTGTCTCCTATCTTTTACTTGGTTCCCAGTCCACAATAGGACGTTGCTTCCTACCCCAGAACCTTTTAATTTCCTCAGGAGTCTCTCCTGAGGGACTTTGTCAAAGACCTTTGGAAAATTCAGATAAACCATAACGGCCTGTTCACTCTTTAAACACTTTCAAAACAATCTAACAGATTGGTAAGATAAGACCTGCCTTTGCTAAATCTGTGTTGGTTCTGTCCCATTAAGCTGTGCCTATCCATATGGCCAGTAATTTTCTTTTTCAAATTAGCTTTTTTCCATTTTGCCTGACACTGAAGTCAGGCTTTCTCCGTGGACAGCAGGAGAAGTCAGCCACACCTGGTGACATCATCCGAGTGGCTGACGCATTCTGCTAGTCCATGGAGAAAGAATTGTATATGGCTTTGCCAGGGAAATGCTGTATCCAAGTGGTTAACGAATAAAAACAAAATCAACTCAATGTAATAGGAATCCAAGTTATCAATGTTCCTGTTTAATGTACATTACCAAGTTTAAGTTACAATGTAAACTGCTTTGACTAAAAATGATGAAGTGGTATAAAAAATGTGTTAAATAAATAAGTAAACATATATGCTAATATTAAAGCACCTTATAATATACGCTCCCAAATGGGCATTATTCTGATTTCCCTACCAAAAGGAATCCTCAGATTTAGATCGAATTCTGAACTTAATGATGTAATGGGGCGTAATACTGAACATTCTTATCGAGATATATCAGACCGATACCATTCAAGGTCTGATAAGCTACTCTATCATTAAAATTTTAAAAGGGTCCTAAACCCTATCGGCAGCAAATGCAAAGAAATGAGCAGGTCGAGGGGACTGACTCTGGTCCATCTTTTCCCTCCTACAATAATTTTGGCCGCAATATTTTGAAGTAGTTGAAATTTCGCCAAGATCTTCTGAGGTAAGTCCATGTAAATTGCATCGCAATAATCTCTATGAAACAGCACCACTATCCTCACAATGCATTTCAAATGAACCTGTAATAAAAAGGACTTAAGTTGTCTCAAAAGATGAAGATTTAAAAATAACCTTTTTTTTTTTTTTTTTTAAACAGACTCAACTTGATTTTGATCTTTGTGAAACTTGAGTCAGTAAGAACCCTTGGGCTTGGTCTTTTTAGGACCCACTTCTGAAGGTTCCCTATCGATACTGCCCACCCATAGAATCTCTTCCAGAAAATAGATTTATAAATGACCTAAAAAAGGGAGCAAGAAGTCTAATTCTGCAGATGACCCAAACGAATTGAAGAAAGTATTTTTTCACTCAACACACATAATCAATTCTGGAATTTGTTGCTGGAAGATGTGGTCAAGACAACTAACATAGCTGGGGTTTAGATAAGTTCCTGGAGGAAAAGTCCATAAACCATTAGGAAAGCTGCCGCTTATTCATGAGTGTAAGTAACAAGAAACTGATCTACTCTTTGAGAGGTGCCGGGTACGTCTAACCTGGTTTGACCACTGTCAGAGATAGGATATTGGGCTTGACGGGCCTTTGGTCTGACCCAGGATAGCACATTTCATGATTGCTCTCTGACGGAGACAGTGAAAGGGGAGTGGGGGGAGAAGAAGGTAAAAATTAAAACTGGAACAGAGAGAAGACTAGAGAGTGAGGCAAAAAAGAGACACAAAATCAAGCCCAAAACACCCAATAAGGAATATTAATAATGCAACAGTATAAAATACTTTGGAACTCAATTCAAAGTCTCTGACCTGGATGCGTTTCCCACGCAGAATTTTCACAATAATAACAGCAGGAATACAGCAGCTGATTTGGCCTTTTCTGAAGAGTAGTTAATTCTTATGTATGTAGGACACAAAAGGTTAAGAGCTGGTAGGCGTGTTAGATGCAAGAATATTTTGTGGAAGCAAAACTTAAAGAATATGCTCAAGATAGATTTTTGAGAGTAGATTGTTATAGTTTTCCATGAGGAGAGTTCATCAGATCCGCACCCCCACCCCCATCAAATGACCTGCTCTCTCACTAATGACACCGCAGGGGACAAGTGTCCCAGATTCATCCACCGGAAATCTGGTCACCCTACCCTCTCTACCAAATGGAAGGAGACCTGTGTGTGCCTTTGCAGCCAGCTTCAATCTGACCTCTGAATACGTGGGGCCCTGTATAATGTGTAAGGTTCTCCTCTCCCCCCCCCCCCTGAAATAACCACACACAGTCTAACCACTGCTTGTAGAAGGTTGTGGCTTTATTGGGTTTACTCACATAGTGACATCATGCCACCTGGCTTGCCCATGTTAAGCCCAACACCGCTAATCCACCTTTTTTTTGCTTGCTGGTCTGGCATGCTCAAACAGCAGATTGAGTCTAGTAGAATGAGGCCCACTGTGTACCACTGTCCTCTAGCCGGTGAGAGGAAGCTTAAAAATCATGCAAACTTTGCTTCGCTGTGCTGCAAGGACTGAGCACGCATGAACATGTGGCGTGAAATACAAAGAGTTGAAAAGCAGCATCCTAGACATGACCGACATTGTATCTCTGTGCTCGTCTTCTTCTTCTGAGTACCCCCATCCCCAGTAGCTTAGAGGGACAGCCTCTGTGTTCCTGTGCCCATCCCCCAAGTCTTCCCAATCCCAGTTGATAAGCACGTAAGAAATGTCTTACTGGGTCAAACCAAGGTCCATCAAGCCCAGTGTCCTATTTCCAACAGTGGCCAATCCAGGTCACAAGTACCTGGCAAGTTCCCGAAGAGGTACACTGGTTCTACAATGCTCATCCTGGGGTAAGCAGTGGATTTCCAGGATCTTCTTTAATAGTGGCTTATGGACCTTTCCTCCAAGAACTTGTCCAAACTTCAGCTATTTCTACATCCTCCGGTAATGAATTCCAGAGTTTGATTATGCGTTGAATGGCAAAATATTTTCTCTTATTACTCTTAAATGGGTTATATTGTAGCTTCATTTTGTATCCCCTAGTCTTGCTACTTTTTGATGGAAGACACGCAATGAAGCTACAACGTAACCCATTTAAGAGTAATAAGAGAAAATAATTGTTCACTCAACACGTAATCAAACTCTGGAAATCGGTACCGGAGGACGTAGTAAAAGCTGTCAGTGTAGCTGGGTTTAAAAAAGGGCTTTATTTTATTTATTTATTTATTTAGCTAGTCCTATATACCACCCATGTAAGAGTCTAGGCGGTTTACAACAAACATGCCAAGTAGAGTTTACATAGAACAAAAAGAAAGAGTTAATACATAACTATAATACTATATACGAGGTGAAATAATTTAACTAATTAGAAAAATGGTTCATAAGGAGATGAAGTTTTAACTTCTTTTTAAAATCCAGGAGGTTGTAGGTAATACAAAGATCATTTGGGAGTGTGTTCCAAAGAGTAGGAGCAAAAACAGACAAAGTTCTTCTAGATGTAGTGAAGCTTGTCTCGATATATGCTGAAGGCGCATGCAATATATTCAGTGAGCTTGATCTCCTGGGTCTGGAATTTTCTGGATCAGAGCTTGAAAATAAACAGCTGAAAAACTATGATAAACTTTAAATATTTAAAAAGGGACTTGAATTTAATATGTCACGAGACTGGTAGCTAATGCAGCTGCTTGAGAATCTGAGTGATATGTGCAGACCTTGAGGCATTACAAAGGAGATAAGCTGGAGGGTGACGGCATAGTTAGGTAGACCTTGGAGTGTGAGGTTACAAAAGTCGAGGTGTGGGAAATAAGCGCTTGTAATCCATAGCGAGTCATAATGTTCCAAAAGCGGTTTTAGGTGCTGAATAGTCTTGAGCTTGAAATATATGTTCCTTATGGTGTGATTGACGTGAGATGTAAAAGAGAGATGTTGGTCCAACATAACACCAAGGTAGCGTATCTCAGACTTCACCTGTAGTTGAATGTTATCGATAGTGATAAACAGTGACGGTGTAAAGCTGATGTCCTTAGAGATATAGGGCACTTGGGTCTTATTCTAGTTAATAACAAAGTTATGTTCATTGAGGTAATGTGTAACGGCACTAAAACATTTCGTTACAGGTGAACTAACTGTGCTCTTAGAGTTAATAGGGGCTTATAGTATAACATAATAAATATAAAGGTGATAATAAATATTACGTTTCATTATGATTGAACATATCGGTTGAAGGTAGAGGTTGAAAGGTAAGGACAATGCAGAGCCCTGAGGAACTCCTTGCTGTTGTATGTACGTGTAGGGGAAGATTTCATTGAACCAACTTCAACTTGCGTTTGCCAATTGGCGAGATAGGATTTAAACCAATCTAAAATGATATTCCTTAATCCTAGTGCTTGTAGATGTTGTGAGGAACAGAGTCAAAGGCTGCTTTAATATCTAGGAAGAGGAGGACAAAACCTGAGTTGGGTTTGTGCAGACCCCTGATAATGGTGTCAGTAAAGGCAGCTAACAATGTTTCCATTCCGTGCTGTGGTCTAAACCCATTTGGCTGAGGATCAGGGGGAAGTGGGCATCTATGTGATCTTGGAGTTGAATTAATGCAACCTTCTCTAATATTTTTGCCAAAAAAGGTAAACTAGCAATAGGATGATAAGAGCAAGGTTGAGTTGTGTCTAAAGTAGCACCCTTTTTGACTGGGCAAATAGATGCCATCTTTAATTTGATAGGCATATAGCCTTGAGAAAGTGAGAGATTGATGAGTCTAAGGAGGATATTAATTAATTCATTACGAGCAGCCTTGATCCATCCGACTGGGCATGGATCTAAAAGGGAATTGGTAGTATTTAGAGGTGAAAGCCTCCAGGTCTCTGAGCTTCGTGTCGTCAGTGCCCAAGAGGTGACAAGCTCTGTATCCTTGTGCCCAGCCCCCGAGCTCTTCTGTGTTCATGTGCTCAATCCTGAGAATAATGTAATATTTTTACAAACTGAATACTTATTTATTTCACAAATGAAAATTTATAAATACATTTGATATCATTCTTCTGCTACATTCTCTTCAAGAAATGTTGTAGGGCATGGAGCCGGGCTGGCATGGAAGAGGTCACCAGAGGGAGGAGCGAGGGACAGTAGGTCATGGCCTCCCCCGCCCCACAAAAATCTCGCAGACGGTGGATCACCATCAGATGTCTGAGTGATAAAAAATCAAAAAGAAAAAAAGAAGCTGCCCCCCTTAAATGGCTTCCAAATGTCTGGATACCTCCCTTCCCGACCCATAATATCTCTCCAAAAAGCTTTCGTTAATGGTCCTTCCCCACATCTTGCACACCAAGATATCATCTGCAGATAAATACTGAGGAGAGCAGACTGGGAAGGAATCATCCTACGACTCCCCCCTCCCCCAAATTAAGCAGATCCCCTGCAAGTCTCAGGTCAGGTAACAGGGGAAGGGGAGAGAATGGATCTCACTCCACCCCTGCTTGACTGTCAGTCTCACAGCAAGTGTCAAAGGGTGGGAGGAGCCTCGCCGCATCACCTCCCCACCCACAGCTTTGCCCTCGTCTTAGGTCAGCCACTTGGCAATGCAGGTTTGGTAGACAGTGAAGTTGGAGTGCCACATGGTGTGCGAGACGCCGCTCATGGTGTATGTGGTAACAGACCCCCGAGCTTTAAGGGTCTTCAGGCCAAAGGAGTCTTGCAGGTACACCTAGTAAGGGAGACAGAAGAGGGGGTCATGGTGGAACTGGAAATGATCAGGGAACGGAGATATCCTGAGTCCAACTTTATCCCTCATCCACCCATCACTAAGGCTCCTCTATGGATCCTCTGTGCCTGTCCCAGGTTTACGCCTCCGGCCCCCCACCCCCACCGCTCTTTCCACTGCTGAGGATCCTCTGTGCCCGTCCCAAGCTTTACTCCCCCTCCCCCCCCACTCTCCACTGCTGAGGATCCTCTGTGCCCGTCCCAAGCTTTACTCCCCCTCCCCCCCCACTCTCCACTGCTGAGGATCCTCTGTGCCCGTCCCAAGCTTTACTCCCTCCCCCCACTCTCCACTGCTAAGGATCCTCTGTGCCCGTCCCAAGCTTTACTCCCCCCCCCCACTCTCCACTGCTAAGGATCCTCTGTGCCTGTCCCAAGCTTTACCCCCACCCCACTCTCTCCACTGCTGAGGATCCTCTGTGCCCGTCCCAAGCTTTACCCCCACCCCACTCTCCACTGCTGAGGATCCGCTGTGCCCGTCCCGAGCTTTACCCCCATCCCACTCTTTCCACTGCTAAGGATCCTCTGTGCCCGTCCCAAGCTTTACTGCCCCCCCCACTCTCTCCACTGCGGAGGATCCGCTGTGCCCGTCCCAAGCTTTACTCCCCCCCCCACTCTCCACGGCTAAGGATCCGCTGTGCCCATCCCAAGCTTTACTCCCCCCCCCCACTCTCCACGGCTGAGGATCCTCTGTGCCCGTCCCAAGCTTTACTCCCCCCCCCACTCTCCACTGCTAAGGATCCTCTGTGCCCGTCCCAAGCTTTACTCCCCCCCCCACTCTCCACTGCTGAGGATCCTCTGTGCCCGTCCCGAGCTTTACCCCCATCCCCACTCTCCACTGCTAAGGATCCTCTGTGCCCATCCCAAGCTTTACTCCCCCCCCCCCCCACTCTCCACTGCTAAGGATCCTCTGTGTCTGTCCCAAGCTTTACTCCCCCCCTCCACTCTCCACTGCTGAGGATCCTCTGTGCCCGTCCCAAGCTTTACCCCCCCCCCACTCTCCACTGCTGAGGATCCTCTGTGCCCCTCCCAAGCTTTACCCCCCCCCCCCTCTCTCCACTGCTGAGGATCCTCTGTGCCCGTCCCAAGCTTTACTCCCCCCCCCCACTCTCTACACTGCTGAGGATCCTCTGTACCCGTCCCAAGCTTTACCTCCACCACACTCTCTCCACTGCTGAGGATCCTCTGTGCCCATCCCAAGCTTTACCCCCACCCCACTCTCTCCACTGCTGAGGATCCTCTGTGCCCGTCCCAAGCTTTACTCCCCCCCCCCACTCTCCACTGCTGAGCATCCTCTGTGCCCATCCCAAGCTTTACTCCCCCCCCACTCTCTCCACTGCTAAGGATCCTCTGTGCCCGTCCCAAGCTTTACTCCCCCCCCCACTCTCCACTGCTGAGGATCCTCTGTGCCCGTCCCAAGCTTTACTCCCCCCCCCACTCTCCACTGCTGAGGATCCTCTGTGCCCGTCCCAAGCTTTACCCCCACCCCACTCTCTCCACTGCTGAGGATCCTCTGTGCCCGTCCCAAGATTTACTCTTCCCCCCCAACCCCACTCTCTCCACTGCTGAGGATCCTCTGTGTCCGTCTCAAGATTTACTCCCCCCCGAACCCCACTCTCTCCACTGCTGAGGATCATCTATATCCGTCCCAAGCTTTACTCCTCTCCCCCCCACCCCCCGCTCTCTCCACTGCTGAGGATCCTCTGTGTCCGTCCCAAGCTTTACTCCTCTCCCCCCACCCCCGCTCTCACCACTGCTGAGGATCCTCGGTGTCGGTCCCAAGATTTACTCCTCTCCCCCCGCCCCCCACTCTCTCCACTGCAGAGGATCCTCTGCGTCCATCCACTTTACTCCTCTCCCCCCGCCCCCCACTCTCTCCACTGCAGAGGATCCTCTGCGTCCATCCACTTTACTCCTCTTCCCCCACCCCCACCGCTCTCTCCACTGCTGAGGATCCTCTGTGTCCGTCCCAAGCTTTACTCCTCTCCCCCCACCCCCGCTCTCTCCACTGCTGAGGATCCTCGGTGTCCGTCCCAAGATTTACTCCTCTCCCCCCGCCCCCCCTCTCTCCACTGCTGAGGATCCTCTGTGTCCGTCCCAGGGTTTCCTGAATACAGATCCCATTTTCAGCCCCCTCCTATCACTCCAGCCTCACCCCATCTCTCGCCCCCTCATACCCTTGATCCCTCCACTCTTGGGGTGGGCGAGTGCAGCCCTACTCCACCCCTTTTATCCCTTCTTACCGTCTGCTGCTCCATTGCTGCTATGTTTTCACTCTCATCGTAGAAGCCGAAGTGACTGAGGGAGAAAAGGGCGTATGAGACACAAACCGGCAGGACTACTGGCATGGATCTCTCTGTCTCTCTGCTCCATGCATGTACCCAAGCAGCCCTGATGTGTGCGAGTCTCTGGAGGGGGCCAGCGTTTCCTAATGGATTCGTTTTACATGAACCTCCCTCCTAAGCCAGTGCATGTGCAATATGATCTCAGTCCCTCAAACTTACTATTAAATCTTACTGCAGTATCTGCATAGTGCCAAAAACAGCCTCCTCCTGGCGTTCACAGACGTGCCTCAAAATTGCTTTTAATCAGATCAATAGTAGCCAGTACAATGGGGAACATTTCTGTACCTTTCCGCCATAGTTTCTTAGTCTCCAACTGCACAGTATTTTATTTTTATTTATTTTATTTATGCTTTTCTTCTATACCGCTTTTTCCCAAGATCAAAGGCGGTTTACAAGTAACACAATGAACAGTTTACAATTAACATAATGAACATGTTAATTGTACAGTACAGTAGAATCCCTTGGCACCGACACTTTTATTAATAATATAGGGCCCGATATTACCCAGTTAGCTCCCACAGGTAAAGAGTCAGGGTTTTCCCACGCCTATCCTTACCCGCAGGTTCAATATCGCTGCTGCCCGTTAGCAACAGCTGCCATCACTGCTCCACCCCACAACACGCCCCGATTGTACATGGACAGTATCAGGGCGTGTCGCAGCGGAACTGGTGGATATTCATCAGTTAGTGCCGCTGAATATCCCTCTCTAGTGGTATTTACACGGTTTACAGGATTTTAAACCGTGTATATGCCTTTGAATATCGGGCCCATAGTTCCTGTGATTGTCTCTATTACAAAATGTCTGGTTTATGATTTGGAACGGGAATGTTCCCAGTGGTTACAACCTCTTCCTTTCTCCACACCTCTCTCACAGATCATGATTGCTTCCCAGTCTTTTTCTGGTACATTCAGGTTAGGGTCTTTTCAGTTTCCAGTGGATAAGCCATGTTACTTTATTGTGCCTTTCTGTACACAGGACTTCTGACATCAGCACACCGCAGCCAGCAACGTGATGTGTAGCCGTTTCCAGTTCTGTCTTACAGGATGTGACATGTGTGTTTCTGCTGTCAGTGTAGGAGTGTGCAGCTGCGCTGTGTGTGTATGGGTTTGTGTATCAGAGACATCTCTGGTAACATCACAGGACTTTGCTCTCAGTGACCTATTATATCAGCAGCCTCTGAAAGGAAGCACAACACTAACCCTCCCCCCCCCCCCAGTTCCCTCTTTCCCCAACACATTTCGGTGACTCTCACCTGGACTGCCAGGGTGTGATCACTCCATCGTCCGGTCCCCCGATCAGAACCAGCTTCTGGATCCGCAGGAAATTCTTTCTCCAGTCTGGGGAGAGGAAGAACAGGGTCAATGGGGGGGGGGGGCTGAACAGAATCCACATTACAGTCCCACCTTTTGCCTTTCCATAAGTCCCAGGTTGTTCCCAATTTGGAGGCACCCTTCCCTCCTTTTAAGTTTCTACACATTATAATCTCATTTACTTAACTGTCAAATTTTTTGATGATGGACGTCTCCACTAACTTCTCCTCCTTGGTGGGTTTATAGTACCCAGACACCCTCAGGATCTACAGGGAAATTGTGTCAGAAAACATTCCTCTCTTCTGTGATTTGTGGCCTCCCCCAGTGAAGCCGAGTCCCCCAACCCAGGTGGCTTCCTGACAGCAAGGCTGCAGCGAATCCCAGAGCCAGTTGAGAGCACAGGATGGAAATGAAGACCCTCTCTCCTCATTCCTTCCAGGAATCCGCGCGCCTCCACGCATCCTACCTGTCGCATTGGGGCTGCTTCTCTCGGCATTGAGCGGTGCCAGGTAGCTACTGCTGTTCAGATAAAGGTCCCGGTGATGTGGATCTGGGAAAAAAAAACACACAACCCCAGGTGGGGCAACAGCCCGGATGATAAACTGGTATCTCAGAAGGGCCCTGGGAGAGGGGGACCCATGAGCAATCCCTACAGAAGGAAGGCTCCACGGCCAGCAAGGTTCCCCCCCCTCCCCAGGCTCTGAACAGGACACCTACAGGGGTGAATTTTCATCCTGACCATCAGACACAAACTACCCACATCACTCGCATACATCTCACCGCAAATTAAGGTGTCAAATGTGCACATCAGCTAGATGTAGGCGTTTTTGGAAAGTATAGAGGCAGAGCTGGTGCGAGGGGGGCTGATGGACACGTTCCTGCTCTTGGAAAGCTGTCTATGAGATATGCAGGGACGGAGAAAGCCCCCCTGCTCTGCCCCCCCTTTCTGCAGGTGGAGAAACGAGTGGGGCATGACGATTCATGTAGGCTAAACATTCCCCTCCCTGATCTCACGGCTCGCTAGGGCGTGACTCTTTTTAACATGGCTAACAGTGAAATACATTGTGTGTAATTTTAGGTGCCTAGGAATCCAAGAGCCCCTCTGTTCGGTACCCATGTATCTTGAATAAGTCTTTGAAAATGTGCCCCAGCAAATACAGAAAGACTCTACCTGTACTGCTCATGAGAAAGGGGTACGTGCGTCCACAACTCCTACCAATGTATGGATGGCTTCCAGTGCCCAACGCACCTGGATGGCAGGACAGGTGTGGAGACCAGTTCCAGCAGGGCAGGAGGACTCCTTCAGAAGGGGCAAATCAAATTCCCAGGGGAGGAACAGAAGATGGTTCTTGGCATCACCAAAAGTTGACTCTCAAATCTTCCAGCTCTGCTCTCCACCCTCCTTTACCATGTTTTCCTCTCCGCCTACTCTCTGACTTAGATGGAGAGCTCCGCTCACTGCTCTCTCCCCTCACCATTCTAGCTTCCCTCCCTCTTCCCATAGTACACTCTCCACCCACCCCCCTGATATTCCAGTATTTGCAGGAGGAGATGCCTTTCCCAGTTCTGTTCTCTCCCCGACTACTCACCATTCCAGTAGTTGCAGATGGAGACGTCCTGCCCCAGCTGTGTGTAGCAGATTCGGTAGAGATTCGATTTCATGTAGTGGGGGAAAAGATAGCGCAGGTAATCCGTGTCTGCAGGGGAGAGAGAAGAGGGCAGCTAGACAGAGGAAAGGTGCCCCCCATCCCTCCTATTTCACACTGGCCCCATCCTCACTCTCTCCCTTTCCCACCCCAGCTCAGTGCATTTCCGTGTGTATCTATGGTCTCGTCTGTCTTTCTCTCTCTCTCTCCCTACCTCCCCTCCCTTCTCTGATCATTGCACCCCTATGATTCTCTTAGGCACACACCATCTTCCCCTCCGTGAACTTTACAGGGTCCCATTTATTTATTTATTTATTTATTTTATTTAACAGTCTTTTCTATACCGCCCCTTCCAGAGATCAGGGGCGGTTTACATTGAACATTAAACAGAACAATTGTATACTTCTGTATACATTTACAAGGAACATTATGCTTTAACTATATACAGGTGTACTTACAGGGAACATATTTTGAACATTAACTATAACAGAGCTTTTCAAACTATTTACAATTTATTTACATGGAGCGCATCTTAGTTAGTTACAGTGGTGAAATAGTCAACTGTTTGAGTGGTTCATTAGCGTGTTGTGTGGGGTTAGTGAAATTTCCTGTGTTAGTCATTTGTTCTGTCTTGGGTACAGTGTATGTGTTTCTGTGATTGTATTGGTGAGGTTCTTTGTTGGTAGGGGATTTCAAAGTGTTTTGTAAAGAGGTAGGTTTTTAATTCTTTTTTGAATTGGTGAAGGTCTTTTATCATGCGGAGTGTTAATGGTATTTCATTCCAGAGGGTGGGGGCAGCAAAGGAGAAGGCCCTGTCACTTGTTGTCGCTTTAGTTTTTCTAAAATTTGTTTTTATGTTGAGGGAGTGGGTTGCGTTCTGTCTGCGTGATCTAGTATCTGATGGGGGGTGTATTAGGGTGGATAGTTGTGATGGGGAGATGTTGTTGATGATTTTGAATGTAGTTAGGAGGATTTTATATTTTATTCGGCTGTTTATAGGGAGCCAGTGTAAGTCTAGTAGAATTGGGGTCACATGGTCTGTTAGATTAGCTTTAGTGACCATCTTGGCGCATATGTTTTGGGCTCTTTGGAGAAGGTATATGCTTTTTAATGGAAGTCCATTTAGGAGACTATTACAATAGTCGAAGTGGGGGGTTATGAGAGTGTTAACTACAGATCTAAAGTCATCGGTGTTGAGTAGGGGTCTCAGATGTTGTATTGTCTTGAGTTTATAAAATATGGTTTTTACTGTGTGTTTTATGTGTGGAATCATGGAGAGTGAGTGGTCTAAGATTATTCCAAGGTATTTTACCTCCTTTTTAACAGGTATAGGTGTATTATTTATTGTGATTGTATTGGGGTATTTGTAGTCAGTGTCTGATTTCCTCGTTATGAACATTGCCTCTGTTTTTTTGAGGTTAATGCTCAGGTGGTTGTCTTCAAGCCATTTAGTAGTCTCGTTCATACATTGGAGTAGGCTATCATATTTGGGATTGTTGGGGTTTATGGGGGTGGCAAGCATGATATCATCTGCGTATATGAAATGGTTAATTTTGTGCTTCTTAAATATGTTTGTAATGGGCTGGAGGTATAAATTGAAGAGGAGGGCTGAGAGGGCTGATCCTTGGGGGATGCCTTGACCTTGTGGGAAAGTTTCGGATGTGTCGTTACCTAATTGTATCCGTATTAACCTGTTTGAGATGTATGATTTGAACCATTCAAGGACTGTCCCTCCTATTTTTAGGTATTCTAGTCTGTTAATGAGGGTATTATGATTGATGCTATCGAATGCAGCAGACAGATCTATGAAGAGGAGAAGGAAGCCTTTGTTGTTGTCATTGGTGCCTCTGATGAGTAGATCTGTTAGGGCAATTAGGAGAGTTTCAACTCCGTGGAAGGGTCGGAAGCCAAATTGATGCTCATCAAGGAGTTTTTGTTCATCAATGTAGTCTTGTAATTGGAGTTGTATGGTCTTTTCTATTATTTTGGCAATTAGAGGTATGCTAGCTATTGGCCTGTAGGAGTTGGGGTCCCATGCCACCTCTAACACTCTAAAGTGAGATCTAAAAATATCAACACACTGCTGAGCCCATGCAGCAGGTAAGGAGGGGGTGACTCACCCCCTCCCAACAAGGACTGCGGGATCCGAATCCTGCATTCCTCTTCCTCACACACTTACCCCCGTATTGCCCCATCTGGGGGGATGACAGTGAGATAAAGGTATCCACGTTGTGGTCTGGAATGGTCTCCAGGAGACCGCGACAGATTAACCCACCTGTGGGAGGAGGAAAAGAGTTTCAGTGATACCAAGACAGAAGGCACAAACATACGCAAACCACGGCTCACAGAAACACACCTAATGATAGACTCACACACAGCTTTTGCTCTTCACCTCCTATCCTAGTGCCCAGGGGCCCCTGTACTCACCGGCAGGGTGCGCCTTCCACGGGTTCAGGTAGGCTTGGGGCCTCCTGTGGCAAAGGAGCTCAGGCCAACTGTCCTGGGTGCAATCCCTAATGCCCACCCTGCAGATGTGACTCCTTTGCACCCCAAGAAGTAGCCCCGTCTTCGTGCCCACATCCCAGTTTCTGTATCACTAAGCTTCCCCAGAGAGGAGCATGTAGTCTGTAGGCCAGTTAGTCTCACCTCAGTGCTGAGGGAACGGATGGAGGTTGCAAAAGGAGAACACAGTGAAGGTTGCAGAATTCAGTGGGTTGCAGGAACCAGGCATCTGGCTCTACTAAAGGGAAGTCAGGCCAGATGAATCTGATCGAGTTATTTGACAGGGTGATCAGAGAATCCAATCAAGGGGGAGCCCTGGGTGCAGGCTACTTGCATCTCAGCAAAGCTTTTGAGTTTTGAAAGTTTCACAGATGTTTTACCCCTGCTGGAATTCTGCACCCCGAATTGCAGTTTTTGGTGATAATTTAACATATAAGGCAGAAAAAAACTAAGCTTCACTCAAAACCAATAAACATTGTTATTTTGGTCAACAAAGCCTGCAGAGGTTTGCCCAATTCAGACCTTTGGCCACAGAATTCTTTTAATTTTGTGTGCACAGTCCCGGCAGGAGTAAGATAAAAAGCTCAGAATACACTGAGCAGCCTGAGGGAGGGTGCCACGGTGGAGGAGTGGATTACAAACTGACTGACTAATACATACCAGAGAGCAGTGGTAAATGGAATTCACTCCGAGGAGAGAAAGGCAGGTCTGGATTTCAGTTATGAGCTCCCATAGAAAAGGCCCTGTAAATCAGCAACAGTGGGGTCCTCTCCCCCTAGATCGTTCCTATCATTCACCCCTTGCCTTACCCACTGTGCTGAAGATTGCCCCACAGTAGCAGCTCTTCTCTGGTGGTGCCCTGCCTCTTGCACGTGTTTCGGTGGAGAAAGGAAGCCTGTACCAGAGGAGGGTATCTTTATTTTTATTCTTGCACTTGATATACGCCCATGTGGTGCCACAGAGCCTGTCAGTGTGCCAATGCTGGAAGACCTCCGTGTGGAAACTACATACTGAAGAGAGGCTGCTTTGCAAAATTTGGCAGTTAAAATTCATTGCCAAAAAATTGCAGAGCACATTTACATGAAGCAGAGAGGTTCTGATGTGCGCCAACCAGAAGAGAGATCACAGGGTTGTAGATAATCAGTATAGAGGTGGCCAGAGCCAGAGGGATGCAGGGGCCCACATGGAGAGGCATAACCATCAGAAAAATATGAGGTGATAACGCCCCCTACAGGCCCTTAGTAAGCCTCCATCTGGAATATTATATCCAGTGTCAGAGGCCAGATCTTTCAAATGATATAGAGAGACTCGAGGCAGTCCAGAGAAGGACTGTCAAAATACTGTGGGGGGCGGCAGGGGGGTCCACTGCACAATCCACAGCAGAAGAAACTAAAGGACCTGAATCTGTATCCCCAAGTGGAGAAGAGAGGAGCAAGCGATGGGCTTGGATTTAAGCAAAGGCAGTATAGAGAACCATCTATGGTGCCATATTTTGAAGGTCAAAGAGGACCCTTTATGTGCTGCTTCATTGGGGCATCACTGTGGCACCATCTTCCTCGGTTCCTCTTCTGGCCCCCGGTCTCTGGAATCTTTGACAACACCCCCTTGCTTTCTGGCAACTGCTGTCCGGCCTTGCCTATCAGTGCCAAAATCTTAAATATGGTCCTCCTGATCGAGACATTCAAATAACGCACAGGAGATAAACCTCTCTCAGGGGGGGGGGGGGAAGAAAGCTCTTAAACAAGAGAGTATAATCAGAGGTTCAACATATTTTGCAGTCCTTATCTGCCCTGGAGTTGGCTGCAAGAGTGTCTCTGTGTGACAGGAAACTCTGATACTGTTTCACCCTATCAGCAGTCGTGGCGTCAGAGTGAAAACCTCTCTCTGATCCTGGAGGAAAGAGGAGAAATGGAAGCCGGAGCAACAAAAGCTGACATTTCCGGTAAATCACAGGCCTTTGAATATTAGGACCTAGAAACATAGAAACATAGAAACATGACGACAGAAAAAGACCACATGGCCTATCTAGTCTGTCCTTCCATAACAACAACTACAACAGTCCACTTTTTACCTTTAGAGATCCTGTGTTGGTCCCATGCTTTTTTGAATTCAGTTACTGTCCTCATCTCTACCACCTCCACTGGGAGACTATTCCACGGATCCACTACTCTTTCCGTAAAGAAATATTTCCGCATATCACTCCTGAATCTATCTCCCTTCACCTATGATTTTATTTTACACTACGCTAATAGAAAATACAAGAAGATAAAAAAAAATGTTTAAGTGCTTTGTGTGTTACTTAAGCAGCGCAAGGAGACACTATCTGGCCAGGGAAGATTCCACAATCTCATGGAGGGCATTAGTCCATAAAGATTTGATTTCTAGGGAGAATTTTGTCTGAACGAAGTCCTAAGATAGTCAGACACCTACAACCCTCCAAGCTGAAAATAGGGAAATGTTTGCTTGCTAGTCAGTTTCAAGATTGCACTTAGGAGAAACAGGACTACAGCACTTCTGTTTTCGAGACTGCTACCACGAAGGGGGAAAGTGAGAACCAAGCAAACCAGATTTCAAATCCAGCTTCCCCCACCATGCTCACTGAGCAGGTTAATTTTTATCCCATTGTCTGGCATTGTCAGCTCTTGGGACAGGGACTTCCTGGATCTAAATTTCAGTCCAGTAGTGAGCCATCATTTGGAAAGGTTGGCTGAAAATTCAAATAATGAGTATGTCGATCAGGAAGAGAGGAAAAAGGGAATGGAAACAGGAGAAGACAGAGCAAAAGGGATTTTACACGTAATTTTAATTCTATTTTATTTTAGATACTTTTAAGGGAAATGTCAAATAGCCCATCTAATAGCGAAGTATACGTGGGATCTGCGGTTAATTTTTAAAGGGAAACCACCTGTTCTGCTGAAATGCAAATCCACTCATACAGACTAGCCTAACACTGTATCTGCTGTTCGGGTGCGCAATCAAATCGGGGGTAACTCCAGTGCTCGAAACTTTGAAAATCCCAGGTCTGTGTGACGGATTGGGATTTTCAGTTTAATCACTTGCCCTTCACAAATCCAGGAGAGCTGGTAGCTCCTGGCCCCATCCTGAGGCAGTGGAGGGTGAAGCGACTTGCCCAAGGTCGCAGGGCATGTCCGGAGGATCTGAACCCTGACTGCACTGGTTTTCAAACTAGGCTACTCCTCCATTCCACTCTGGAAAAAGGTAGACGGGATTCTCTTATATCCGAGAGATAATGTGACTGGTGATAAAGAAGAATCGGTAAAGAAACAGAGAAGGACAGACCCTAGAATAACAGCAAGAAGGAATACTGTATGCAGACATTTCAGTGTGTGTTATCGGAGAAACGACGCAGGCCTGCTGTGACTGCAGACGGATCTCGCTTGGAAGTGTGAGGGAGGGATGTGTTTGTGTGTGGAGGAGGGATCGAGGTTTTCCCCTTGCCTAGGTCCTTACCTTGCGAATAGCAGAGCAAATGTACCCCGTCTGCTGCGTTCTGCATAATAGGGTATATGGCCTCCCCGAAGCCCCTCACTTGCTCCCATAGTGGCTTCAAGCTCTTCTGGTGGTCAAAAAGGTCAATGACTGTCACGTTAGTTCCAGGGTGCGTCTGTGAGGTGGAGGGAGAGAGAAAGGGAGGCATTAGTGTCAAGTCCCTGAGCTGGAGGACCTCCTACTATCTAGAATTTCCAAACTGAGCTCCCGGAGTTTCTTAGAATTCAGACCTCAGATATCGGAGCTCTTAATCTTTTCAAAGCAATGAGGGGGGCAGGGTACATTTAAGGATTGGGTAGTGTGAGCCCTTCTTTAAACTGAAGCCTAATGTCATGCAGACAGGGCCAGGGTGGATCTGGGCTCTAAACCCACCCTGAAGCCCACCCTCTCATACCATTCCCAGAGCAGAAAGAATAACTAGCTGTTTACCTCATCCCCACTTCTGGACCGTCTCACAGACTTTTTATGAAATAATAAAAAAAGAGAGACAGGTTTTCTTAATAATAGTAATTTAGAGGAGTTTCCCAATGCATTTGGAAGGATTTGGGGTGCTTTTCTTTAGTATATAAGTACGAAAGGAACTACAAAGTCCTATTATTTTTTTAATGTAATGTAAACCGCTTTGTATAGCTGGAAAAGGCGGCATAGCACATGAAATAGACTAACCATAACCACTGGATGACAAATAAAGAAACTGTGACTACAGCGTATCTTTCCACTTATTAATACTGAAAGTATCCTTGTTTAGGGAAGTTAAAAAGTCCCAGAGTTCATTTTAAGTTATGCATGTAAATATATGGTTTGTTTGTTTGTTTGTTTGTTTTTTTAAAGAAAATCAGACTGCGACCGAGTTTGAGGAAGGCTGGCAGCCAGAACGGTACCCTGCGGCATGTGCCAGTTTGCTTGATATGATGGGTGACTCTGGTTTGGTGGGTTCTTTGCAGATTTTGGGACACTCTGTTTGGGGGGATGGTCGTGGGAAGTCTGCATGTGATATTATTTTAATTTTCCTTTTATGTTATGCAAATTGTTTTGAACAACCTAATTTAGGGCTAAGGTGGTCTAGACTCAAGTAAATAAATATGAACATCTCACACACACACTAGCTGCTCCAGGTCCACAGACTCAGAAAGACACCTTACCCAATCACCCAATCCCCCCCCCTATGCCTCACACTTACCCATGTATAACTGTAAGAATGTTCTATAGTTTGATGTTACAATGTTCCTTTGTTAGCTCATAATTATTAGAAGGTTCTATGTAAAGCCCTGGGGTCATTTTTGTTATCATGTAAACCGCTTAGACTTGGAGATACAGCGCTATAGAAAATGCTAAATAAATAAAGCCAACTTCCTCCTACACCCATACCCAAATCCCCCAGTGCTCCCCCCTTCCACAACCTATACCCTCTCCCCCCATCACCATGCCATGTAACAACCCCCTCCCCCCTCCCCCCTCACACGCAACACACAACTCCTCATCACAATCCCAATAAACAAAACCCACTCTCCCACACAATCAACCCACCCAACCCAGGATACCTCAACTGTGCACTTATCAATTCCCATTCTGCAAAGAACAAAATCTCTGCTATAAGAGAGCTCCTCTTCACCCAGAACCTGGGCATCCTATGCATCACCAAATTCTGGCTCACCGAAACAGACACAATCTTCCTAAATCAAATCACAGCCCCCAACTACAGCCTCTTCCACTCCCCAAGTGCCCACAGTAAAGGAGGCAGCATCCTCATCCTCACAAAAACTATTCCGAACTTCAACAAATTAGCCTCAGACAGCACCGCAACCCTGGACATGCTCACCACTTCCAAACACACAACTCACCATCTGCCTCGTCTACCACTCTCCATCCACCTCAAACAATGACCTCTCTGACCTACTCCACACCACTCTTGAAAACAACAAGAGACACAAGAACCTCATGAAACGGACCTCATAGTACACCCCAGACCTCCAAAAACTCAAATCACAACTACGTAGACAAGAGCGCAAATGGAGGAAATCTCGCCTACCCTCAGGCCAATCATGCTACATGAGCCTCCTGAGGGAATACAACCTCACCATAAACCCCCCCAAGCAAAAGCTACCACACCAAACTAATCCAAAGATCACTCAACTGCCCAAGAGAACTGTTCTCCCTAGTAAAAAAGCTCACAAAATTGCCCTGCGACAATACATCCAACAGCTCAATCACCCCACAACAACTGGCTGACTACTACTCCACTTGCCACCCTCAATTCACAACCCAAACAAACTTACCACCACAGCTTACCTCACCAGTGCACTTCGAACACATCTCGACTGAAAACATATAAATAAATAAATAAACATAGAAAGCACCATCTCATCCCTCAACACTACTATGTCCCCCCTGGAACCCTGTCCAGTCAGCTGGATCAAAGCCACCAAATCTGAACTCTCCCCATTCCTCGCAAAACTCACTCAAACCTCTGTCCTGCATGACGACATACTAACCTATCTAAAAACCTCCTCAATCTGTTAAAAAAATACCCACCTAGACCCCTTCTCCTACAAACCCATACAAGCCTACCATTTATAATCAAAGTAATCGAGAAGACCGTCCAAAACTGACTGCAAGAATGCCTCAACAACATGGATTCCAACCGCACCAAAGTGGAAACCCTCCTAACTTCCCTCATGAACAATCTCATAAAAGGAATTCAAAACACTCACAAGGTTTCATACTCATAATCTTTGATATCTCAGCACCTTCAACACTATCATACATAACATCCTCCTACAACGCCTACGGTCAATAGGAATTCAAGATGCCATATTAAGATGGTTCAAGCCTACCTATACAACAGGCTCCAGCAGATAAGGATTGGATCGCTGTCATCAACCCATACACACAGATCAAAGGTGTCCCTCAAGGATCCACCGCCTCAGCACTTCTCTTCAACATTTACATGCAACCCCTCTGCACCGTCATCCAATCATACAACATCAACTATTATATCTATGCAGACGACAACATGCTATATGCACCATTCAACCTGAACGTACCAGCATTCAAGGAGATACAAGAATGCTTCACAGATGTCTCGAAATGGTTGGCCACAAACCACCTATCCATAAACCTCAAGAAAATAGAATCCTTAATCGTCACCAAATACGAATTATTCATCCCTCCCTCATCCATCACTCAACCACACAGAAATCCAAATCAAACCTGAGGTAAAATACCTGGGCATTACTCTCAACTGTCATCTCACCTTCAAGACACAAATAACGAACACAGCAAGAGCGATCTACTACAAACCCCGAACCCTATAGCACCTCCACCCTCTCCTTGCTCCACCAGACTTCCGCTCAGCCCTATAAGCCCTCATCATGCCTCACGTCGACTACTGCAACTCAATATACCATAGACTACCAGAATCATCACTCATTCCTCTGCAAACAGCCCTCCACATGACTGCTTGGATAATCCAAGACACTTCCAGACATAAGCAAATCACCCCCATCCTCAGACGCCTTCACTGGCTCCCACTGCAGAGCAGAATCCAATACAAAATCCTCCTAATGATATACAAAACCCTCAACCACCAACCATCTCCCTACCTTCAAACCCTCATAGCCCCTCCGCAGACAAACAGACCATGAAGATCCTCCACAAGGAACACTCTTACCACCCCCCAAACAATAACAAAAAGCACCCAGCCAGTATGCACCAGATCCTTTGAGCTCTATGCTCCCACATCCTGGAACTCTCCCTGACACACCAAGGACCTCAGCACCTTCCATAAACTCCTCCAAACCCATCCATTCACCCTCCACTGCAGACCCACCTCCACTTAACCCCCCCTCTTTATAACTTCCCCCCCTACAAAGGACACAGTCTGTATATAGTTAAAGCTATGGGCCCCTGCTTAAACCAATGAAAATAATTCTCTGTTCGTTCATCATTATTGTATAAAGTTATTGTTCTATGTAAATGTTGTCTAACCTGTTTAAAGTTCTATGGACACCGCTTGGGTCTTTGCAAACGTGGTATAAAAGTTCAGCCAAATAAATAAACATAGGGAGAAAGAGAAAGAGAAAGAGAAAGAGATGGGGGAAAGGGGAGGAAGAGGAAAGGAGACCAGGAATGAAACATAGTGCGTGAATCAAAGACTCAGAGAAAAGGAGAACTCAACAGTGAAAGAACAGAACCCCAAAGGAAGAAAGCAAGAGGGACATAGAGAGAGATTATTTTAAATCTCTCACAAAATGTTTTCTCTTTTGTTTACATTTTTTAGGTTTGAGAAGAAAGGCAGAAGACAAACTAACATAAAAGACAACACACTATAATCAGTGGTGGATAATTTCCCTGGTCCTCTTTAATAATGGTTTGTGGACTTTTCCTCACATAACTCATCAAAACCTGTTTTGAACCCAAATATACTACCACCTTTTACTATAGTTTTATTGTACTGAAGTAAACAGATATAAAAGAGCGCCAATAAAGTTTCCAGCATGGGGAAAAGAGGCAGAGACTAGACCTGTAAGCTGACCCAGGAATTGTCCTTT
This sequence comes from Ichthyophis bannanicus, assembly GCA_033557465.1. Lineage (NCBI taxonomy): Eukaryota > Metazoa > Chordata > Amphibia > Gymnophiona > Ichthyophiidae > Ichthyophis > Ichthyophis bannanicus. Next base: position 77,069,607 of record CM066051.1, on the reverse strand, counting down.
ATCAGACCACCTAAGGTTCTGCTAGTATGAAAGAGACAAAGCCTGATAGACAAGGGCTGGGAGGCTGGAGACCCCTCTGCAGCCTGGGTCCACTGTGGTGATATTCTTTTAACTTATTTTGGGTTTCAGGGGGTCACACAGTGTACCCATTTTCTTTAGAGACAGATAAGAAACAGAAGACAGGAGAGGAAAAATGTATTCTAAAGTGGGGCGATGCGCCTGCATCCTACAGCCCCCTCTCACCTGGTTGATGAACCCCAGCATGTCCCTGAAGTTGGAAGGTCCATCGAAGAGCCCATGGATGATTATGATGGGCTTGTAGCTGGCCACCAACTGGGGAGCTAGCACCAGCAGCAGCAGAGGCAGGGAGCAGCTGAGCATCCTCGGACCCCAAATACCCCCCACCCCCTAGAAAATAAAATATAAATAAAACCTACGGGATTGTATAGCAGGAGAGCTTGCATGAAGCTGGGCACCTGAAGTCACTACTGGCAAGTTCCGGCCCTCCAGTTCCCCTGTCCCCTGCCACCCCTTTTCCTCCCCCGATCGCAGGTCTGCAGATCCTACTTCTTCCTCCTCTTCTCCTTTCCTTTCTGATTCTGAGCCTCTGTTTACTTCCCATTGAAATGCGAGCCTACAGCATACTCAGCCCCTCCTCTCAGGGGTCTGCGTCACCTCCTAGGCCACGCCTCTTCCCTTGCTTTTCCCCAGCAATGGTGCAGACTTCCCTAGCAACGGGCGGGCCTATTCAGCACTCAGCAGCCTTTCAAAAGCAGGCAACCTTTCTTGGCTTGACAATTTTTGTCCACACGTTAATTTAAGTAACACTTAAAGTACTTTGAAAAATAGCAAAAAGGAAGAAATATATAATACCAAGACAGTAAAATACATTGACAAAACACAAAAAGGGCAGTGACGATGGCACTTTCCAGATCCTGCTGCGCAGCTGCGGCTTAGTTTGCTCTGAGGTCAGATCGCGGTTGTGGCTTGGTGGCAGGAGATGATAGACTGTGCCTCACTGGCTATTTCTTCTCCTCTTGCTCCCAGGATCTGAGTTTTTCCTGCTCATTATTTTGTGAAAAGTCTTCGATTCTCTTTTTCAGCATTGGAAATGTGCATCTCTGATACCTTTGGATTTTGTACACTGAAATAAAATGCATTTCTGTTTCTCTTCTCTGTTGTTATATTACATACTGAGTCTGATGCAGAAAAGTGCGCTAAACTTCGCACACATTAGCTCGGTTTTAGCACACAATTTTTATGCTACTAACAGAGGAACACGATTTGTGCACAAGGCGCAAAACCTTGAGTAGACGGGTGCACAGCGCATTTAAATTCATTTACATGCATGGAGATGAAGCAATTTACTATGCAACGCAGATGCAGAAAAATGTACAGAAACCCAGAAGGCTGAACTCAACATTGTGATTTTAACGCAAGATTCGAGGAGGCATAAAGGCAGCTCATTGTTCTCCGCTTAGTGCCAGTGAGGAGTTTATGCCTCTTTCTACTATTTGTCGCATAGCAATTTTCGAAATACAATTATTAGTGTGCAGAATAGCGTTCCATCATATGCGCAGATGTTATGCTCATGCAACTCCAAAATGCTGAACCGTGTATGGCGCCTCAGAGTTGCATGTGCTTAACATCCGCGCGTATAATGCAATGTTATTCCGTGCATAAATATTATATATCAAATTTTGAAATAAACATAAACATAATACTGCTATACCCTGAATAACATCCCATCATAGGCATGAAGGGTGCAGATACAATTTCTGCTAGCGCAGATCCTTAGACGCACGCGTCTCGCGTGTGCAACTGAATACGTGCATGTTATGGTGTGCTTGGAAATTCTCGTTTAATCAGACTCGTGTCACGCAAACCATTTGGGATTATTACTCTCTGAGGCAATGTCTCCGAAGGGATTAATTTTGCACGTACTCTTGTTTTGGTGACTTTGTTCCTACATAAAATCTAATTTCTCTGTAACTAATTACAGGACAAGCAGACACACAATAAAGGGAAAAAAACGATAAAGGATTCCAAGGATCAGCGCCTGGACTTGCAGAGAAATTATAAAGATTCACTTTTTTATTAGGCTAACCTACTGTATTTCTTGACTGGTTTGGGGGAATTAAAATTCCCTTCCTCAAATCAGAACAGAATGAGCAAAAGATGGTATTTTGACAGAAAAGATCAGTGAATCATAAAAGGCATTCCTATGGTAATCTGGAGGGGAAGGGCATGGGGAGAAGTAGAAAGGTGATCAGAAGGTGAAGCAGTAGAATTTTATGCCTTATAATGATTTATTCTTCTTCATATACTGCCTTTAAAATAGGATATCAAGGCGGTATACAATAAAAATAAAAACACGCCAAACATAAAAATAAAAGAAGAATACAAATTAATAAACAAGGCGACCAGACGAGGATTCAAAGGCAAATACAAAAAATAGCAAGGTCAAATTCAATGGAGTTACAATCTCAGAAAAGAGAGAGATACAATATGATAGGTCTCAAAGTGAGCCCACAGCAAACTATCAATCAAAAATCCCTGTATGTCACCAACCTCTAGCTAGGTAGGTACAAAGTCTTTCAACTCTGGAAAGCTTGAGTAAATAACCAGGCCTTAAGCCTAGAACAAAAGTTAGATTATTTCTAAGTTCACAAGGGATGTAAGATCCACGGAGCCATTCTGAAAGTGATCGCCAACTGAAGTTGGAGCAATGAAGGAACAGTAAAGTAGGTTTTGATCTTCAAATCCCAAAGCACACAAAGGACTATAAGGACTATGATGACCGAATAAGTATAGAAGTTGATTAGTTAATGCGATTTCGAACACCGGAGCAAATGTCTTGAATTGAATTCTGTCCATGATGGATAAACAATGAAAGTCTTTCAAGAAAGGAGTAAGGTGATCACATCTTTTAGCCTGACAGATCAGTTTTCTGGCTGAATTTTGAATCAGCTGCAAGTATTTAAGATAGGTGGAAGAATTACCTATCAAGAGGTTGATCCCATAGTCTATGTGAGATATAACAATTGTGTAAGTTAATGAAAAAGATCCTTTTTATCCAAATAAGGGCGTCAAGAATGAAGGATGGTAGTTGATAAAAACAGGACCTGGTAATGATCTCAATATGGGGGTGAAATGATAAATCAGGATCAAAGGTCATCCCCAAAATCTTTATCGCCTTCCTCAAAGGGCTAGGAAGCCCCTCAGTGTGAGGAGTCAAATTAGGTGGCGTACAATACCAAGTCACTCACATTGCCTCACAATTGGATAGATTTAATGCTAGTTTTTGTGCAATAAAACCATTGGGCAATATCAGTGAGGCAGTTACTGAATATGGAAAGATCAGCAGATCCACATTATATACTAGCTGAATATTGATTAATAAAATGAGCTGAAAAGCTCAGGTTTTTGTAGGTCCTTTCTTGTCAGTTTGACTTTGAAAATCTTAGCTCTCTGGATTGCTTTAAAGTTTCCTTCTAGTGCCCAGATCCCAAGGTCATTGATTCAGTGCTCCGATCCGGAAAAGAGCTCTCAGTCCCTCATGGCTTTGGAATGCAGCCAGTCCAGAATAACTCAAGGGTAATTCTTCCTTCTCCTCAGCTATGGAGATTCACAGATCACATAGGTTTGCTTTCAGCTTTCAGTATACTAGCTTTAATGCATTTCTTTTTGCCCTTTAAACTGGTTTTCAGCACGTTTGCAAGTTACGCTAGCTCGTACTTTGGTTCTGAGATAGTCGCCTCACTGGATTTTACTTTTTAATGGCAACTAAAATGGAGAGATTTGGGGAGTTTTTCCTTGGCCGGCTGGCTGGGTTTGGGGTTTGTATCCATGTATGTAAGCTACAGGACTGGCATGCTGGCTCATGCTTACGTGTTGAAGCAGGAATGTGGCTCTTTAACGCATGCCTCATGCAGTGGACGGCACATGGTGACTCAGAGCAGGAAGTGAGACTCCTGGCTTGGAGGGAGGGACGCTGGGACATGGATCCTGGTCAGTCATACTCCAATACCAAAGCACCACCACACTCACGCTCAATATAGTACCAGTCTAGAGCGAGGTGTTTAACAACAAAGGGCTTTTTAATCGCGGAAGGGTACGAGAGCCAATACCCAATAGTGACCCCTGGGTAGTGGCTCTTGTAATCTGTGAATAAAAGACACTTTGTTGTTACGCACCTCACTTTAGACCGGTCCTGGTAACTCATTGGCAGGGCTTTTTTTGTGCCGGTAGCCATGGTGTGGCGCATCGACACATTTTTCTGCGGCAGGCAGCCCCTTAAATAAAAAATTCTGAAGCCGCGGTGGGTATTGGATTTTAAACAACAACAACAACAAAAAAGCCATGGGACTTCATGACTCTGCGCTTGGAAGGCCTGCTCCCTCTGATACAAAGGGATGCGTCAGAAAGAGCGGGTATTTGCAGACTTTCCAAGAATGGAATTGCGAAGACCCATGACTTTGTTTTTCATTGTTCAAAGTCTGAAGTCTGCTGCACACAAAGGACGGGGGGGGGGGGGGGGGGGGTGGGACGGGGGTAGGGAAATGCTGGATACGAAGGGGGGGGGGTGAATGGCTGGTACAGGTGTGGCTACTGTGAGGGTATGCCTATATGGGGGCAGAACTATGGACAATCACCCCTCCCCCCTCCTAAAGTTGACCAAGTATGTGAGTATCTGTACTTTGTTTTTATACAAACAAGCACTGCTTATAGGGATTCTTTTCTCTCTCTCCACTAGTTTAACTTTTTGTGTATTACTTCGGAAACACATGTGCACACTCTCACGCTGATAGTTTCCTGGATATGAATCGGATTAATCCGTGATAAGCTGGTGTGAACAGTGTCATTCCCACCAAGAATCTCCTGTAAATGACAGATGGAGTTTGATGTATATAGCCTCTCATGAGGGGATGGTATCTGTCCATGAACATGTGCACCTTAAAGGCATAAAGAATAAGGGAAGAACCCAGCTGTCCCTTCCCACCGCCAGAGGGCTCCTTTACTCCCCACGAGGGCTGGTGTTAGGGGACTGTAACCAAGGCAATTACCCTGAGCCTCCCTGCTACAGGGGGCTTCAAACCTGCCTGAAACTGAACTAGATGCAGTTCTCTGGTGGTCTTTGGGGCTCCTTCACACAATTCTGCCCTAGTCCTCCCTATGTCAAATGCTGTTCCTGCCACTGCTATCCCTCCCCTAATCACACACCACCCAAAGCCCAAGCATGCACAGTAGGGCTGGATTTAAGATTTTGGAATTCAAAGGCAAAACCAGACTGCAGATGCCAGGGAGCAGAGGTTTGGGAAGATGGTTCAGAGATTCCAAAAAAAGACTGGAGAGCCAGAAGAGGATGAGAGGAATGTGGTGCCCCTTTGAAGCAGCGGATCCTTGGTCCTAAAGTAAGAGGAAGCAGGTTCTTCTTTGGCTTGGACATTTCGCACTCTGGGCGGTTGCCTGTGTTGACTATGCCTAAATCTAGGCCCGAGGCACATGTACAGAATCACAGGCATACCAACAAATGTTATGAAACACAGTAAGACCACCACTATACATAACCTGAACCTTTTCCTCAGTCAGCACAGTATGAACAAAACACAATATTGGAATATATAAGTGAATCACAAAAGCATTCCAGTGATATTCTCGGGACCAGGAGGGAGGGATCTGTGGGGTGGTCCAAACGGGACAAAGCAGTAAAGATTTATGGCTTATAATGTGATAGAAAGCCCAGATCTTTGTTAAGCCCTATCTGGTTGTTTGGAAGTGTTTTACCATCTTAATGGCAAAGGTTTTCCATTCCTGGATTGTTTGGAGCTTTTCTCTTAGGATTCTCACCATAAAATCATCAAGGCAGTGTTCTGGCCCTGATGACAAAAGTGACACCTCTGCTCTTCCTCTGTGCTATGTCATCTTGTGTCTGTGTGACTTGATTCTTCTGTTTAACATTTGCCCTGTCTCTGCATCCTTTTTTCTTTATCAACCATTAAAAGTGGACTAACACAGCAATAAGGTTCCAACTGGCTCCAAATTTGCCTGACAGATTTGATCCAACTGCATGTAGGGAGGACTTGCAGTCTTGCTTTTCTTATGGCGTGCAAGAGATTTCAGAACTACAAATCCCTGCATGCAGTGGGTAAACCCTGTCCTAGAGTAAAGATGTCAGGTAATTCTAGAGCCAGATAGTAACCTAACACAGCAAGTGCACTACTTTATTTCTCTGGCTGTGTCATACCTTGGATGCATCTCTCTCTTCAGGTACTTGTCCTCCTGTCCTCTAATCTCTTGTCCATTTCCCTCTCCCTCTGTCACTCCCTCAGAGCTGCAAAGTTACCCAGTTCCAGAAGGCAGTCTTTGTGGCCAGTCCTGGTTTTGAACTTACTTCACAATGCAGGTGGGATCTGTTGTCCCTGATCCTACCCATTGAAATTAGTGCTTCAGGCCCCAAAATGCAACAGGATAGAGTTGTCTGAAATCCAGGACTGGCCCAAACTCCCCCCTCCTGGAACTGGCTATCTTGGCCACTTTTCTCCCTTTGGACATGTCTCTCTCTTGCGGTGAGTTTGGGGGGGCCTTTTGTGTAATTCTCTCCTCGTGTCTCTTCTACTCTCCTTTGCCTCACTTCTCCTGCATGTTTCTCTCTTCCTCTCACTCTGAATTGGTGTCAGACCTCCTGCCATCCCCTGTCTCATTCCCTGTATGTATGCCTCCTGCATATGTCCTTCTGTGTCTCTCGTTCTCTTTTGGTGTCAGACCTCCTGCCGTCCCTTGTCTCACTCCCTGTATGTATGCCTCCTGCATATGTCTTTCTGTGTCCCTCGTTCTCTTTTGGTGTCAGACCTCCTGCCGTCCCTTGTCTCACTCCCTGTATGTATGCCTCCTGCATATGTCCTTCTGTGTCTCTCGTTCTCTTTTGGTGTCATACCTCCTGCCATCCCCTGTCTCACTCCCTGTATGTATGCCTCCTCCATATGTCTTTCTGTGTCCCTCGTTCTCTTTTGGTGTCAGACCTCCTGCCGTCCCTTGTCTCACTCCCTGTATGTATGCCTCCTGCATATGTCCTTCTGTGTCTCTCGTTCTCTTTTGGTGTCAGACCTCCTGCCGTCCCTTGTCTCACTCCCTGTATGTATGCCTCCTGCATATGTCTTTCTGTGTCTCTCATTCTCTTTTGGTGTCATACCTCCCGCTGTCCCTTGTCTCACTCCCTGTATGTATGCCTCCTCCATATGTCTTTATGTGTCTCTGGTTCTCTTTTGGTGTCATACCTCCTGCCATCCCCTGTCTCACTCCCTGTATGTATGCCTCCTCCATATGTCCTTCTGTGTCCCTCATTCTCTTTTGGTGTCAGACCTCCTGCCATCTGTTGTCTCACTCCCTGTATGTATGCCTCCTCCATATGTCTTTCTGTGTCTCTCGTTCTCTTTTGGTGTCAGACCTCCTGCCGTCCCTTGTCTCACTCCCTGTATGTATGCCTCCTCCATATGTCCTTCTGTGTCTCTCGTTCTCTTTTGGTGTCAGACCTCCTGCCGTCCCTTGTCTCACTCCCTGTATGTATGCCTCCTGCATATGTCCTTCTGTGTCTCTCGTTCTCTTTTGGTGTCAGACCTCCTGCCGTCCCTTGTCTCACTCCCTGTATGTATGCCTCCTCCATATGTCTTTCTGTGTCTCTCGTTCTCTTTTGGTGTCAGACCTCCTGCCGTCCCTTGTCTCACTCCCTGTATGTATGCATCCTCCATATGTCTTTCTGTGTCTCTGGTTCTCTTTTGGTGTCATACCGCCCGCCGTCCCTTGTCTCACTCCCTGTATGTATGCCTCCTCCATATGTCTTTCTGTGTCCCTCGTTCTCTTTTGGTGTCAGACCTCCTGCCGTCCCTTGTCTCACTCCCTGTATGTATGCATCCTCCATATGTCTTTCTGTGTCTCTGGTTCTCTTTTGGTGTCATACCGCCCGCTGTCCCTTGTCTCACTCCCTGTATGTATGCATCCTGCATATGTCCTTCTGTGTCTCTGGTTCTCTTTTGGTGTCAGACCTCCTGCCGTCCCTTGTCTCACTCCCTGTATGTATGCCTCCTGCATATGTCTTTCTGTGTCTCTGGTTCTCTTTTGGTGTCATACCTCCTGCCATCCCTTGTCTCACTCCCTATATGTATGCCTCCTCCATATGTCTTTCTTTGTCTCTGGTTCTCTTTTGGTGTCAGACCTCCTGCCGTCCCTTGTCTCACTCCCTGTATGTATGCCTCCTCCATATGTCTTTCTGTGTCTCTCGTTCTCTTTTGGTGTAATACCTCCTGCCGTCCCTTGTCTCACGCCCTGAATGTATGCCTCCTCGATATGTCCTTCTGTGTCTCTCCTCCTGCCTCCCCCCTCTTCCCCCTTGTCTTATCCCTTGCACAGATGGTAAAGTGATGATGGCAGAAAAAAGACCAACCGCCCCATCCAGTCTGCCTGGTAATTCTTCTCTCCAAGGCTGGCTTAACCATTAGGCAAACTAGGCAGTCACCTAGGGAAGTATCTTTTGGGGGAGGGGAGGGTCAGCAAAGCACAACTACAGTTAAAAGCAAAATAGATTCTGACAGCCACAAAAACTCAACCCATGCTTTTAATGGTTTCATATTTAAAAGTATGTTGTCCGATTAAAATTGTGTGGGGGAGGGGAACCTTAATCATGGAAGTGGGAGAATATCACTCCTTATCCAGGACAGTCCTTAATTCCTTGCTGGTCTCTGGGATCCTGGCAGGCTGTGTATCGTTGAAGTGCCACATGCTCAGTCCTTCCCTTCTGTTTATTCTGTCAACAGCACCTGCTGCTAAGGCCTCTCCACAGCTGCATTCCTGCCCCCTGGCAGTCCTACTGCTGCTCCCAGACAGCAGCCTAACTCTGCCAAAAATATCTCGATGGGCCTGCACTGACAGCTGAACACCTGCAGCCCCAGATTCCAATCTCAGTGCTAATACCGCTAATAACCACTTTGACCTGGTGAAAAGTGGTATATAAATGCAGTTAAATAAATAAAATACCAACTCACAATATGAGCCCAGTCCAGCTGACCATAAGCGTTGATCCCACCTCTCACACAAGCGGTGGCTGTATGGTGACCTATTGCTGGGCTTCTATTTGTGACATCGACAGACTTGGGTTCAATCTTGTGATCTTCAATGCTTATGCACCCTCCCTATAATCAAATATAGATAATAAGCTCTTGTAAACAGGGAATTTACAGTCCAGTGAGTTGTCTTATCTTGGTGTAAAATGTGATTTGTGGGTGCGGCTGCTATTGCGTTGTGTCCTCAGCTAATGCCAGATGACATCAGCTACAACAGGAAACACATAAACACATGCTGGGTTTTGCATTCCAGTGCCGCTCTGCAGTAGCCGAGTGTGTAAGAAGGTGTTGCCGGTTCACTTAGCAGATCTGTCCTAGAAGTCAAAGAGTCACGGGACACATGTGCTGAGGTGGCGTCCAGAGGGATCATATGTTCTTAGGGAACTCGGTCATAAGGGAAAACACATCCTGAGTTTCCTGCCCTAAGAGCCACTCTGCAGTAATATGTACACCTTAGAGGAAAGGCGGGATAGAGGTGATATGATTGAGACGTTTAAATACCTCCATGGCATAAATGCACAGGGGGAGAGCATCTTTCGAATGAAAGCAAGCTCTGCTTCGAGGGGACATAGGATGAGAGTGAAAGGGGATAAACTCAGGAGTGATGTGCAGAAATATTTCTTTATGGAAAGAATGGTGGATCCGTGGAATAGTCTCCCAGTGGAGGTGGTAGAGATGAGGACAGTATCTGAATTCAAAGAAGCATGGGAGAATTCCAGAGGATCTCTAAAGGAAAAAAGGGGACTGTTGTGGTTGATTATGGAAGGCAGACTAGATCGGCCATGTGGTCTTTTTCTGCCATTATGTTTCTATGTTTCTATAAGACGCTTAGCCTTGTTTTTCCTTGGGTATCCCCAGTGCATCCCCGCCATCCCTTCTGGGGGAGCGCTTACTGGCTTGGGTATCTGCTACAGCCTAGAGGCAGTGATTTCACTTGCTCCAGACCACCAATATCAAGTTGCGACCTTCTTTGATTGAATCCCACAATGTCATGTTAGCTATTTCATTCCCAATGTCCGATAGGTGCCCGCCATCTTCATAATGTAACCCCCACTGTGTCCACAGTCATTAACTGGTGATGGATAGTGTTCTCCCCCTCCCTCCTTCCCTATATAATGTTGCTGATCTGCTTGTTGATTTTCCAATGGCCGCAGAACCATATGCAAATCTCACAGAGGGTAAGTGACACTTATAAACAATCAAGTCTCTCTTTATGTCCCAAATCAAGGCTATTGTTGCAACTTGCTTAAATTGTTGCCTCCAAAGTTGACAATCACCATCGTTGGCCATGCCTACCTCTCCATTTACCTTGCCATCAAGGGCAGCAGCTGGTGTTACTGCCTGCCTCACCTCCCATGCAAAATAATCTGAATACCTCTAGGGACTAAGTGGCTAATCCCAGATGTGGTCTAAATGCCGACCAGTCTGCAGGATGTATGAATGACCCATTATCCACACCTCTCTCGTCATATGGGAACAAGTGCATATAGTATTTGCAACTCTCATGCTAAGGCCTGCCCTGTTCATCATGACAGTAGACGCAAAGACTGAGGATTTCCAAGACCCAACCCTTTGGATGGTAGCCCTGGGCAGTCCCCAGCAAGCTGCTTCTGATGCTGCACCTTAGAAAGAGTGTGTCCCAAAGTGCAGGGGTCCATGCCTAGCGCACTCAGCACCTTTTAAATATGGTTGTAAGCTGACACCTGGTGGACAGGATACTGTCCTTGTACACCAGCATATGAACCCCTCCCTATTAAGTCAGTTGTTGTTGACCAGGCTGATTACGAATGGAGCTGTTCTTAGGACCAATTGCCACCCTTTGCCTTCTTGGTTGGTCTCTGACTGCTGTACCATCATCCGTATCTTATCCCCTTTCAACATTACATTCTCTGCTAGCAGGCGGTTGCACAGGCATCACCCTTGAAGGCCAACACCAGCTTGCTGATTCATAAAGCTTTGAAAAAGGCCAATGAAAAGGCTATCTAAACAGGACTGCCTCGGACCAACACATTTCTAGAGCTACTTTCCATAAACCAATCCAGCATGTCATGAGCTACTGGGTACCCACCACTTCTCTTGCCCAATCCTTATTTAAATGCTTAATGACAACATTTTTACTTGGTCCCTTCACCCCAATATTTTTGCAAAAGTGGTAAAACCTGTGATGTGTGCTAACATTGCCTCTTTGTCAGCCCTTTTGGCCAAGCTTGCATGATGTAGGCCAGTCCTTGGGAGACACCCAGCCAGTCAGATTTCAGGATATCAATAATGAATATGGCTGAGATAGATTTGCATATAAGGGAGGCAGTACAATGCATGCAAATCTCTCTTTTGAAAATTCATTGTGAGAATTCTGAAAATCTGACTGGCCAGCTGTGCCTGTAGGACTGGGTTGAGAACTACTGATGTAGGCTACTCAACTTTTTTCCCTGAAAGGGCATATACCCAACTCCCCTCCCTTAAAAACCAATATGCTGCATTGAAGCCTCACTTGTAGGTTCTCCACATTTCCTCTTATCAGTCTCTACACTCCACCCTGGGAACTATGTTCCTCTTTTTTTTTTTTTATTTAACATTTCTTGTTATTGTTAAGTGACGTCGAGTCGGAGTCGACTCATGGCGACCCTCTGGATAGCTATCCTAAATTGTGTTCGGTCTTGAGTCAGGCGGCTCATTGTTGACAGACTGGTACCTGTAGCTGCTGTTATTGTATCAATCCATCTCATTGCTGGCCTTCCTCTTTTGCGTTGACCTTCTATCTTGCCAAGCATGATGTCTTTCTCTAATGATCTCTCTCTTCGCATGATGTGTCCAAAGTATGAAAGTCGAAGTCTTGTCATCTGAGCTTCTAAAGAAAGCTTAGGTTTGATCTCCTCTAGTACCGACTGGTTTGTTCTTCGGGCAGTCAATGGTATACACAGTATTTGCCTCCAGCACCATAATTCAAAGGCATCAATTTTCTTCCTGTCTGTCTTTTTCACTGTCCAGCTTTCACATCCATATGATGCTATTGAAAATAACATGGCTTGAACAAGTCGAATCTTTGTATGGAGAGAGACATCTCTGCTCTTGAGAATCTTATCTAGGTCTTTCATAGCCATTCTGCCAAGAGCAATGCGTCGTTTGATTTCTTGACTGCTTGTTGCTTCTTTATTGATCAAAGTAGGTTAAAGTTGTTCACAATTTCAATTTCTTCTCCTTCAACGATAAACCTGTTGATTATGCCAGTTGTCATGATCTTTGTCTTCTTTACATTAAGGTGCAGGCCCATTTTGAGACTATGTTCTTTGATTGTGAGAAGCAAATGTTTCAGATCATCTTCACTTTCAGCCACTAATGTAGTATCATCAGCATAGCGAAGGTTGTTGATGAGTCTTCCACCAATCTTCACAGCTCTGTTGTCTTCATACAATCCTGCTTCTCTGATGATTTGTTCTGCAAATAAATTAAACAGGTAGGGGGAAAGTATGCAGCCTTGTCTTACACCTTTACTTATTTTAAACCATTCTGTTTCTCCTTGTTCCGTTCGAACTGTTGCTTCTTGATCAATGTACAGATTGCGCAAGAGAACGATCAGGTGTTCTGGTATACCCATGCTTCTTAATGTGGCCCAAAGTTTCTCATGGTTTACACAGTCAAAAGCCTTGCTATATTTTTATTTATTTATTTAACATTTCTTATATACCGCACTATTATCATCAGCGCGGTTTACATTGAACTAAACATATACATACAGAAAACTGTAGTGCATTTTTACAGGTAACAGGAAATTGAACTTGGTAATAGAGGGAAACTATGTACACTATGTAACTATATACAATAGTCTATATACATTAATCACAGTTGAAGCTATAGTCGATAAAGCACAAATGGATATCCTTTTGGTATTCTTTAGTCTTTTCAAGCATCCATCTCACATCCGCAATGATGTCTCTCGTTCCTCGCCCTTTCCTGAATCCTGCTTGCACTTTAGGTAGTTCTTATTCCAGGTATGGTTGTAGTCTCTTTTAAATAATCTTCAGTAGAATCTTGCTGGCATGTGGGATCAGAGCGATTGTTCGATAATTTCCACAGTCAGTTGGATCACCTTTCTTTAGTATTGGTATAAACACAGATCTTTTCCAGTCAGTTGGCCATGATGCCGTCTTCCATATTTCTTGGCAGAGCCTTGTGAGTACGGTAACAGCTGCATCAGATTGCTGCAATACTTCTATGGGAATGCTATCAATGCCTGGTGCTTTGTTCTTGGATAAGGCTTTCAATGCTGCTTCAACTTCTTCTTTCATCACCAATGGTTCCTGATCATAAGGTACAGGTTGAAATGGCTGTTGGTCCACTTGATCTTTATCATATAAAAACTCTGTATATTCCTTCCACCTTTTCTTGATCTTCTCAACATCATTCAACATAGAACCTTGAGCATCTTGTAACATTCCAATTCGAGGCTGGAACTTTTTCTTTAACTCTTGTAGCTTTAGGAAAGCCGATCTTGTTCTTCCTCTAGTAGTTTCTGCTTCTATTTCCTTGCAAGTGTCATTGTAGTACTTTTCCTTGTCCTGTCTTGCTGCACGTTGGAAATCTCTGTTGAGTTCTGCGATTGTCTTTCTTTCTCCTCTGGCTTTAGCTTCTCTGCGTTTCTGGGCAATTTTCAGAGTTTCTTCCATCATCCATTTTGGCCGTTTTTGCTTTTTCACTTTTTGTAGAGACTTCTCGCTTTCTTCCAACACAACCTTCTTGATGTCATTCCATAACTCTTCTGGAACTCTGTCATTTGTATCGAAAGCAGCAAATCGATTTTGCAGGCAGTCTTTAAATTCCAGGTGTATATTCTCAAGGTCACATTTTGCTGCATTCATGAGTGGTTTGCTCTTTTTCAACTTTAGCTTGAGTTTGCATACTAGTAGTTGATGATCTGTAGCACAGTCAGCTCCAGGTTTTGTCTTTGTTGATGTTATAGAACTTTTCCATCGCTACCTTCCACAGATGTAGTCAATTTGATTTTTATACAATCCATTGGGTGAAGTCCATGTGTACAGTCGCTGCTTGTGTTGCTGGAAGAAGGTGCTTGAGATGAATAGATCATTGGTCTTGCAAAATTCTATCAGTCTTTCTCCAGCTTCATTTCTGTTGCCAAGTCCATATTTTCCAACTACTTTGCCTTCTTCTTTGTTGCCAACTTTTGCATTCCAGTCACCCATGACTATCAGGATATCCTGTTTGCATGCTCTGTCAATTTCAGCTTGTACTTGTTCATAGAACTCATCAGTTTCATCCTCTTCTGCAGCTGTTGTTGGGGCATATACTTGAATTATAGTTGTGTTGATAGGCATTCCTCATAGACAAACAGAGATTAAGCGTTCGCTGACTTCATTGTATTTCATTACAGTTCTTGCAAGTTTCTTCTTTATTATAAATGCAACACCATTTCTTCCTTGTCTTTCATTTCCAGCATAGTAGACCATGTGATCATCTGATGCAAAGTGCCCGATGCCAGTCCATTTCAGTTCGCTGACACCCAACAGATCAAGTTGTACACGTTCCATTTCATTCTTGACCACCTCCGACTTCCCTTGGTTCATGCTTCGTACATTCCATGTTCCAATGTGTAAGACATCTTTACAGCTTCTGACTCTCATTTCATGCGCAGCTACATCAGCAGTCAGACTTCCCGAGGGCTTTGATCCAAGCACATCATAAATGCTGGCTTCACTCTGAAAAGTCTTCAGCTCTTCCCCAGTAGCTAGTTGAGTGCCTTCCGACCTGGGGGTCTCATCTTCCAGCACCATAGCACAATTTGTTTTGTTGTAACTATCCATTGGGTTTTCATGGCAAGATACAGAAGTAGATTGCCGGGCCTTTCTTCCATGCAGTTTAAGTTTGGTGTTGTTGCCGTTGTCACAAAAATGTGATCCTCTGCTGTCAACACTTTCCCATTCTGCTGCTGCCCAGGTGGTTTACATTGAACAAACTGAAATTACATTGAACTTGGGGAATAACTATTTTACAGGCAACATGGACAATGGAGGGTTAAGTGGCTTGTCCAAGACCACAAGGAGCACCTGTGGGACTAGAAGCTCCAGTCCTTCCGGCCCAAGGTTGCTGTCCTCTAGTGGGATTTGAACCCCCGACCTTCCGGCCTGAGGTAACTTGCCCCAACCACTAGGCCCCTCCTCCCTCCTCTGGCAGATCCCTTCTATCTGTGCCCTTCTCTTCTATTGCCAACTCTAGATTTCGCTCCTTTCACCTCGCTGCTCCTTATACCTGGAACAAACTACCCGAGTCAGTACGTCAGGCTCCTTCTCTGGCCCTATTCAAAGCCAGGCTAAAAACCCACCTCTGCCCAGCTGCTTTTAGATCCTGATCCGCACATTCTCCAGCTCATCTTTCCATTCACCTAGATTTCCCCTAGTCCCCAGTCGTTGTGTGGTCTGACGTGATTCGATTATAAGCTCTGATGAGCAGGGACTATCTCTTACAAGTGATAAGTAGGAGTAGCAGGTAGTTCCTGGGAACACGGATTTCCTGAGCAGTTCTCTCATTGCACTGTCCTAAACTGCCAAAGGTCCTCCGGCCCTGACCTTCCCTCTTAGTCTGTGTGTAGAGACGTTCCTGGAAAAGGCCACTTGAAGAGAGAAAGGGAATCAGCAATTACATTGTTCAGCCTGGCACATACAGAGATCCAAGTTCGGCACCTGAGCAGAAATTCCCTTGACAGACTGACTGCCCAGTTGCATGTCAGAGACTAGAGTGACCTGTTGCTGTTGGAGTGCTCCATGGGAAGGGCCTTGCCGCAGGCGATTCCAGTGCTTGTCCTAGGATGGGAGGAAGAGAACTAGAGGACGGAGGAAGTACCTCAAGGGTGGCCTACCAGGGTATCAGCAATCCTCTGGAGACCCACAAGATGTTGATAATTAAACTCAGCAATCATCTGGACAACACCAACAAGCATGTAAAAAGAATCATGAGTGTCGATTTCCCCTACAGGTAGAAGAACGTGTTGATGGCTCTGAGTTTGTGGAGCTGTCAGGATCTAGATTCTATTGTTTTGTTCTTTGCTGCCCTCTAGAAGTGGCCACCCCAGGCGACCACCAACTCTTACCAAATGCTTGCGCCGGCCCGCCTACCTAGGTCCCCGAGAAAGAGGTTTTTAAACCGCAGCTGCCTCCCACCTCCTTGCCCCGGGATCGCCGCCCGCCCACTAGCCACTGCCCACCAGTCTTAAGGGGGACCGCTAAAGGCCTGCTGAATGTCTCCCTCGGTCCCTTCGGCTTTCTGAACCTCCAGCAAGGTCCGTGCAAACGCGCAGACTGGATCTCGTGTGCGTGCAGGCTCAGGACAGCTGTTCACCGCAGCCAGCCGGGAATCGGGCGCTGCCCCTTTAAGAGCAGCTTCGGGTAGATCGGGGCTTTTATTTCTCCTCCTTCTGCTCCCCAGGAAGTGATAAAAAAACTTCTTCCCTTTAGGTCATCTGAAGCTTTCTGCCAAACCCTTCTCTCCCCTGCCTTGTTGCATAAGGTGCTTTGCACTGTGTGGGGAATGGTGGGTGGGTGCTGGGGACCCCTATCAGGATGATTTGCAGACCCAGAGCCAACAGGGAAGCCCTGCAGCTGATCCTGGTAAGTTACAGAAATCCAGCAATGTGTCTACTCCTCAGAAAAACAAAACAGGCTTTGACTGAGAATTGCAAAAGAGTGCATGTTTTTCTTGGGGGTGGGGGAGGGGACCCTGCAAATCTCTTGACCTTAATACCCACTCCCCTAGCTGAGATTCATATTCTCATTTTTGCACCCCAACCGCAGCCGTGAAAGACAAACTAGACCAGTTATGTGTAGCAAAGACCACAACCTTTATGAATTTGCAAACGCACAGACTGGGCGTAGGGAAAACGTGTTAGGTAGGAGACTCAAACTCCAGCAACAAGGAAGGAAAAAGGCGATCGCTTGTAACTTCTGCAAGAAGAGCAGAGCTTCTGTTTGCAAATATATATTGCTACACAGTAAACATGCAGCAGGCTGGATACTATTTGCTCACTGGCTTTGGAGTCCATGTTTGCATGAGCTGCTGAATTCCGGCCGTCGTCTTTTAGGGAAACATTTCTGGGTCTTCTTGTAGTTTCAGTAGCTAAAGGCGAAAACCCCGTTTAGGAGCTGCCCAAGGTTCCCGGACAAGAGCAAACGGGCGTTAGATGTTCAGCTTTATTCTTTATTCTTCAGGAGGGCGTGGCTCCATGCTAAGTTTATTTGTAGCCCATTTCTCACGTCCTGATTCTGCAATTTATTGGCTTTTCAAAAGCTCCACCAGTTTTGCCTCATAAAAGTCTCAAAGGTCCTAAAATAAACATGCTTAGGGTTCTCTCTTCAGGATAAAGGCAACACCTAACAGGAGCCCCTGTAACACTATGCACCCCAAGATTCTGACTAATGGAGCCCCCATAGGACCGTGCACCCCTAGACGCTGACTGATGGTAATGTTGTAACACGCCATGAACTCTTAGATGCTGACTGTAGCACTATGTACCCCGTGACACGGACTGTGGCACCCCTATAACACCATGCACCCCGAGATGCTGATTGTGGTGCCCCTGTAGGACCGTGCGCCCTGAGATACTGACTGAATAAGCCTTGGCTCCTGTGTAACACTATATATGCAAGTACTGATTGGTCCCTTGGCTCCTCTATAGCGCTATAGCATACACAGGCCGCGTACATGGAATCGTGTGTAACTCTCAGTTCCCTGCCTCCATTTGCAGGGCTTGGTGAGCAATGCCCCACCGTGGGCAACCTGGTCCTCTCTACGATGCCTGTACAGCTCCTTCCCGTTGCCACGGCAGCCTGTGCCGCCCCTCGCTCAAACGCTGGAGCGTTACCTGCATGCATTGAAGCCCCTGGTGAGCCCTGAGGAATTGGAACAGACTCAGAAGCTGACACAGGACTTTGGGAGCCCGGGCAGTGTTGGAGAAGCCCTGCAGGCCCGGCTGGAGAAGAGGGCCACAAAAATGGAGAATTGGGTGAGAATTGGGGAACACTGGGAGTCTAATCTATGCTGCCTTCCCTTTAATGTACAATGACTCACGACCATCCAAATTCATTGCTAACTGTATGCCCCTCAGCCAATAATGGCTTTCAGGGCTGGCGTAACCATTAGGCAAAATAGGCGGTCACCCAGGGTGGCAAAGAGCAGCGCATTCAAAATGAAACAATAGATTCTGGCAGAGGGTGATGGTGTGTGGACATAAGGCTTAATGTTTGCCTAGGATGCCAACACCTTGAACCAACTGAAGTCAGCCCTGATGTTTTTCGCTTTCTGCCCTTTGCTTGGCATCTCCTGCCCCTCTCTTTCTCAACCCATGGTTCTAACCTTTCCCCGGTAACCTCCTGGCATTTCCTCACAGCTGACAGCATGGTGGCAGCATGCAGCGTACCTGGAGAGCCGCCTGCCGCTGGCAGTGCACTCAAACCCAGCGGTGGTGTTGCCCAAACAAGACTTTGATGACTGGCACGGGCAGCTCAGGTTAGTCAGTCAGTCCGCATAGCACACCGCGTAACTCTTCCTTTTCTACAGTATAGAAACGCCTCTTCGCTTTCCATTTCAGGTTTGCTGCAAAACTCATCGCGGGCATCCTTGATTTTAAAGCCAAGGTGGAACGGTGAGTCAGGACCCAGCGAGTCTGCTGTAAAGCGGGAGTCCCTCTCATCTCTACTACTACAAACGTCGAACCCTCTTGTACAGTCTGACTGCCAGGCCCTTGCACACCAGTGAAGGCTGCATCCCTCGAGCACGGTCTACAGAATCTTTGTACATTAAAAATAAAAAAGAATGTGTGAAAAGCACATTTGAGCAGCCATCTCTAGAGTGCATACGGCCACCCCTAAATTTTGACATGGGTATCGTTCACCACCTCAGACAAGTCATTGGTATTTGCAGTATATGAGAACTTTAAGCAATGTAAGAACAGTGAAGTCTGATCATGTCAGTGGGAGTTCTGGTGGTGGATGGTGGGGATCTCTGACATTCCTTGATAGTCTCCCCTTCCCCCCCCCTCCCTTTTTCTCTTTCCTTCCCCTGATCTCTTCAAAGCCACCTGTTGCTGTCGGAGTATATGCGAGGCCGACCACTCTGCATGGATCAGTACAACAAGGTCTTCTCTTCCTGCCGCGTCCCGGGATCCAAGCATGACAGTGTGTTGCTGTATTCCCGCTCTCGCCGCCCTCCTGTCCACATTACGGTTGTACGCAACTTCCAGGTGAGATAGAGGAGCAGGAGGTCGAGGGTTTTAAATGTCTGAAAGCTCCTCTGGCTTAGTTGTGTTTGCCTGTTCTAATCTTGTATATATCTGAGGGAAGAGGGAGAGGGATGTTTCAATTGCTGTGCTGTTCATCATCAGAACCCCCCCCCCCTGCTTTGAGAAGTAAAATGTGTCAAAACCAAATAGCCTAGAGAAGACCTTGAAATAAGGCCCAAGAAGGAAGGAGACCACTTTAATTTGTCTTGCAAAATTCCTATGTCGTCATAGGCCTGTAGGAGGGGAAGGTGGGAATAGGGTAGTGGGGGTTTTTCTTATCATTTGGATGGCGGGGGGGGGGATAATTTTTGAGGATTTCTTCCTAGAATCTTGGTCCCAGCTTATTCTTCTGACCTAGAGATGGAAGTGGAGACCCCCTCCCCCTCCTCGTAGTGGGGCTCAGGTTATGGTTTCTAAGACACCCCCCCTCTCTTCCTCCCACCCCCCAACCTCCATTTTATGCCGCAGTTCTTTCAGTTGGATGTGTACAACAGCGATGGGACTCTACTAACGGTCGACCAGATTCAGCAGCAGCTGCTTCAGATCCGCCACCACTCCTGGAAAACGGATAAGGAGCCACTGGGGGTGCTGACGAGCGACCACCGGCACACCTGGGGGGAGGCGTACAACACACTTATGAAAGGTGAAAAGATCCTCCATCTCCTTGCCTGCTACCTAGTTGTCCATTATCTCTATCTACCCAGCAAGGAACTTTCCTTGGGGGAAGTGAACGTCACATTTATCAAAGGTGAGGAGACCCTCCCCTCCCCCCCAGTGACCGTTCATGTATTCATTCACCCATCTACCTCCCAACAATTCCACTCCATCCACCTGTCAACCAGCCCCCCATAAACCCAGTCACTAACGGCTGCAGCTGAGCAAGGTGTATAGTATGTCAAAGAGACATTTCTTCGCCCCCTACTTCCCAATCCACCTTCCTGCACACCATGGACATGCGGAGCCCTCCCAGGAGAGAGAGGAATTCTCCAGTCTGTCCACCCATGTGTCGGTCTGCCTCATCGCATCACGGAGGGGGTGGTGCATTCATGTGACGGCAGGTTTCCTCAACCCATCCACCCACATGTCAGTCCACCAGTTCAACCATCCTCTGCCACCCTGAGGGTTGAGGGCTTAATGTGCTCAGGTGAGCTCAGGAGACCCTTTGATATTGGGGATCCAGGGAGGTTAAAGCTAGATTTTTCTGGGAAATCCCTTTCTGTCCATGTCCTTTACAGAAGGAGGGTTCCTTACTCCACCTCTGTCTCTAGGGCTGATTAATTTTTTAGTAGCATATCTGGCTCTTTTCTAATGATCTCCCTGGTCTTCTGAAAGATAATCTGCCCCCCCCCGCCCCCTCCCTCTTTTTCACAGATAAACTCAATCGGGACTCAGTGAACGCCATTCAGCGTAGCATTTTCACCATCTGCCTGGATGCCCCTGTCCTGAAGATCTCTGAAGGCAAATACTCCAGCCGCATGGCAGCTCAGATGCTGCATGGTGGGGGCAGTTACTCCAACAGCGGCAATCGCTGGTTTGACAAGACCCTGCAGGTAAGAAGGTCGGGGTAAATAGGGTGGGAAGGAGAGTGCTGTGGAGATTTGGGCACCATGTTCCACTCACGAGCCGTGCTGCTCAGGCTGGAAATTTTGTAGAAGTTGGTAGAATTGAGTTTCAGTCCCAGTTCGGGCTCAGGCTTCGGCTCCTTAAGCTGAATATGCAGCATACGTTAGGAGACCTGGGTTCAGATCCTGGTTCTGCTGTATTTAAATATCCTGACTGCTAGGGCTGCTCCAATTAACAGCACTGGGATCAATTCTTGGGTCCAGCTTATGATCCTTGGGATGGGAATACTGCAAGGTTGCAAAGGGGTTAGGGGACTTCAGTGACTAGGCCGGGGTCTGGAAAGAGCTATGGACTATGACCTCTGCCTGCTGATTGTCACTTTAATGGCTGCACTGGATGGGGAGGGGGGATGAGGAAGAGAAACCCCCCTCCCCATTTAGTTGCAAATAAAGACTTATGGTACTGTAACCCAGGAGAGGCCAGTTTTAATTGAACTGGACACTCAAAGGTGCAGGAAAAAACTGCCAAACCTAACCTCCTGGGTGCTGGCTGTGTAGTGGTGGTCCAGTGCAATTTTATTTATTCTCCTTCATCGTAGTTTATCATTGGTGAAGATGGCTCGTGTGGTGTTCTCTATGAGCAAGCCACTGCCGAGGGACCACCCATCGCCTCTATTCTGGACCACGCCCTTGAATATTGGTAAGATCCTCGTCTAGTTTTTTTTTTTTTGGAGGGTGGGGAGAGTTGAGGGGCTTTTGATTGGTATGCAGTCATCCTGGGGCAGACATTGCTGGGCTCCCCATCTGAGCAGATCTAAAATGACCATGGATGAGTGATTTTCCTTTGAATCTCTTTCCAGCAAAAACCCTGACACAGTAAGGACCCCCATGACACGGCTTCCCCTCCCTCGGAAGCTCTACTTCTATATCACACCAGAAATCAAGAGAGACATTGAACATGCCAAGCAGAACCTGGACATGTGAGTATGTGGCAAGTAGGTGAAGAATACAAAATGGTCTCTCTCTGGCTCTGGGTGTCTGTACAGGGTGGGAAGAGAGGAATATACATTATTTATTAGTATTTAGCTCACAATTTTCAAGGCAAGTTACTTTCAAATACAGTAGTTATTTTCGTGTCCCCAAAGGGCTTACAATCGAAGTTTGTATATGAGGCAATGGAGGGTTAAGTGGCTTCCCCAAGGCCACAAAGAGTGTCAGTGGGATTTGAACCCTGATCTTTCCAGTTCCAGGCTGCTGCCCTAACCATTTGAAATTTTTTCTTAGAATCTAGGAGCCATCTTACAAATGTAGGAGTCTGCTGCTAGTACCTTAAGACTTGAAACCGCAAGATCAGCCTGAACCTCCTCCACGAACTGCTCTAGTTCCCTTCAGAGAGCTGACCGCAGTGGAGGAAAAAGCACCAACGCACACACACGTGCGCGCGCACACACACACAAACTTATCAGGGGCATGAAATCCGAGGTGCCATGACAATCTGGTGCCCAGAATTTGTTGAGCCCTGAATATAAATATTTTAAATAAAAAATACTGCTGGAGCAGCAGAGGGGTGAATGGATATGGCGTGCGGACGGCAACGATTTGATAGGGGGTAGAGTGTATAACCCTCCCTATAGTTTGGATTTTGGAAATTTTGTCCTTCTCTGCTTTCAGACTCATTAATGACTTGGACATCACCTGCTTCACCTTGAGAGAGTTTGGCAAAAGCTTTCCTAAGCAGCATGGGTTGAGTCCTGACTCCTTCCTGCAAATGGCGCTACAGCTGGCTTATTATAGGTATATTGGGAGCATCATGCAACCATCGAGCACACGTTACAAGTTGTAATGGGAACCTCAAACACCTGAACACAAGGGGAGAAGAAGTGGGAGTGAGAAACGTGACTGCCTTGCTCCATTTAAATTTGGGAGGGGTATACCTGGCTAAGCTCTTGTTATAGGTTGACATACTGGAGAGCGGGAAGGGGTAGGAATGGGAGGATTGCTGGACCCTCTAGTGAGGGTAAGAATCGAGACACCTGAAGTGAGAGAGAGAGAGGTGGGTAACACTTGAGAAACTATGAGATCTTCCACTCAAGATAGAAAAATGAGGAGGCGGGAGAGAGTGCGTCTTTGTTAGTTATTTATTTATTGTTTTTTAGATACTGCGCTATTTCACGTTCAGTGCGGTTTACAGAGAATATAACAGAACTTACATAGAACAAGTAGATAACAACTTACATGGAACAATATTATGAGCAGTCAAACAGAATAAATAGAACAGGTTTGTCTTGTTTATGTCATACTAAGCTGTTGTCTCCCCCCCGCCATTGCTTTCTGTCCTGCAGGATGTATGGGTACCTGTGTGCCACCTGCGAGACCGCCTCCCTGCGTATGTTTCACCTGGGCCGCACAGATACAATTCGCTCTTCCTCCACTGAGGCACTGGAGTTTGTTGAGGCCATGGAGGACCCTACACGGCAGGTATAGGGGTGGATGGGGGTGAGGGGTGCATATGCACAGGAAAGAGTCACCCTGCTACTCAGAGGTTGATGATCTCTGAGGGATGTATGTTTACATCAATGGAGTTGAGATGGCACTATCTGAGCAATAGGAACTGGGTGAAGTATCCCACCCCAAGCTGCTCCTTGCTATCCCGTCTCCTCCTGCCAGTAAACCCCCTTATATTAAACCAGCAGTCCCAGGGCCTGTATTCATGACTGGAAGTGAGCTGCAAGTATAGGTAACATTTAGCCTTCAAAGGCCGTACAGTATATCTCTTAACTTATATCAAAAAGCAGGACACCTATTTGTAAATCATTGAGCTAATAGAATAATATTTTAATGAATTAAACACTTTCTATAGAATCATGTTTAAATTACACTTAACCAAATTGATTTTTAAATTTAATTTTCATATATAAACTTCATCATACAAATTTTATAATATCTAATACAATATTTCTTTTACAAAATTCATCTACCAAAGTTCATCCACCAAATCTTCAAAATGTAAGATTGTCTACCATGCACACTACACCTGCACACTCACAACATTGATCACATAAACAGTTAATTAAAAATGACATTGCTAGACCACTACTGGTTGTGGTGATTGGCAAAGTAGAAAGCACTCTTATAAAATTTCTACAGTCCCTCGATCTTCAAAGATGTTGATAACTAATACAGTCCCAGAGTCTTTTCTTATCGTGTAGTGCTTCTTATCATGCTTATAAATGGGTCCGTAACACATCCAACAATTCACAGTGTAGCTTGAAAATGGGCCGTGCAGTTAGTGTAAGCTTACAGCTCTCAAGAGAGCCAGCAGTGCACCGCATCGGCAATGCAATCTCCCCCAGCCGTTCAAAACATATTCAAACCACAGCTGGCATAGTGTTACCAAAGGTCTATTACTACATCTCACTCCAGAATCAAACCCAACGAGGGCCCATAGTTTCACCAATCGATGGCTTCCTCAGAGTGGTGTTAGCGGTTACCTTCCACTCAGATTTGGAGGTGACACTCCTTTGGACGCTCACCTAGTGACTCCAAAGTCTTCGGGAATTACCCAGAATAGCCTCCCTTTGCCATAGCCTCCCCTCCCCACCCAAGCACTCATGTTAATAAGCATACCAAACAAATTATTGCAGTGCTCAATAAGAAATCTTTTTATTATAGAAACGTGAGTATTTATTATTTATTTATTACATTCTCTTATATACCGCGCTATTCTGCATCAGTGCGGTTTACATTGAACAAACTGAAATTACATTGAACAGGGCATTAGAACTTGGAGATAACCCTCCATAGCCCATGTTCCCTGTAAAATAGTTAAGTGGCTTGCCCAAGACCACAAGGAGCACCTGTGGGCAATGTTCCCTCTAATTTTCTGTAGGCTGTGTGCGCATAAAATATCAGCTGTGCAGCTTTTGAAGGAAGGTTACATTTTTGTGCGCCACATAACGACACTCTGAGTTATATACTTTAAAATTTGACTACATGTCAGAATACAGTATATACACCACATTGATTGCACTAGAAAATATTGTAGAACTTGTGAAAACCGTAAATACACAACAACTTTTAAATTTTAAGACGTCTGTGTTCTTTTCTATCAGAATCAGAACCGTAATTTTTGTGCGCTCTGTTGTAAAGTATATGCGCTCGCTCGGCGAGGTGTGTGTGCGCGCACACGTGCACAGCTTAGAGGGAACAGTGCCTGTGGGACTAGAAACCCCAGTCCTTCCGGCCCAAGGTTGCTGTCCTCTAGTGGGATTTGAACCCCCGACCTTCTGGCCTGAAGTACCTTGCCCCAACCACTAGGCCACTCCTCCACTTAATTGTACCTAGCAAGCAGATAGCATAAGCTTACCACATAAAGAGAGAGGTCAGTACAGCCTAGCTCCGTGATGTGTTCCCACTAGCTCCCTCCCATACAGCTCTTCTCCTACGTCCTTTATAGGCCTTCCAGCACGTACACCTGCAAACACACAAATATTCTTATCTCTGTATTTCTTCACTAACTCCTTTGTAGTTTTTCTTCCCAGACATCATGTCTGTAGTATTACTTTCTGCAAAATGTTTTTCTTTTTAATTAATTAACTCGCATCTTGCCACCGAGTGTGTTACGTTTCAATGATTGCCTTCCTCTGCATTCTTCAGTGAACGTTGTTCTTCAGTGTCTGTATATCTGTCCTTGAAGGTCAAAGACAACTGTGCTGAACTTATTCACACAGTTCCCCTATTAACCCTTACGTTGATGTTATAGCAAACAGATTGGTAGGCCTCTACACACTGGCACGTGAGGCTATTTTGACTTGAAGGTGAATTGAATTTTGTAAAAGAAACATTGTATTAGATATTATACAATTTGTACTATGACATTTTTATATATGAAAATTAATTTGAAAATCGATTTGGTTAAGTGTAATTTAAATATGGTTATATAGAAAGTGTTTAATTCATTCAAATAGTATTCTGTTAATTCAATATTGTGCAGATAGGTGTCCTGCTTTTTTATATATCGGTAAGTTAAGAGATATTTTGTATGACCTTTGAAGGCTAACTGTTTCTTGTTACAATGTTATAATATCAAAGATAAATACCACAACTGTGAGATTTTTATTTTACATCAAGACCCTCATAATTTGCATAAATCCTGGCCCAGGAACCTGCTTAACTTGCCTGTAGTGCCCAGGTGGGGGGAGGGGTGGCAGAGGGCAGAGCTCATTGTGTTAGTGTAATGACTTGTCTTGGTCCCACAGGTGGAAGAGAAGGTGGCATTGCTGAAAAAGGCCGTCCTGGCTCACAGTGCCTACACAGAGCAGGTAACTCTTACTCCCCAGGGGCAGGCTCTGCTGCTCAGTTCCCTGGTGCCATTCATATGTGATTTAGCACCACAGGGGATGCCCCTTCCCAAGAAAGCCTACGAATGGGAAAACCAAGCTACGGCAAGCTTGGGTGACTGCTAAAGGCCACACAGTGAAGGGAGGGGGGAGGAACCTTGGCATCAAAGGTCTTGGTTTTGGGCTCTCAGTGCTATGGTGACTAACCTCTTGGAATATTGACTTCTGCTATCTTATATAGCAGAGATTCCCAACCATTTTGGTTGTATGGGCCCCTTATTAACCTCCAAAATCTCAGGGATCCCCCATTGATCTCCACCACACTTCCTAGAACCCCATCCCTGAGGGCCACAAGCCTATCCCCGTTTAACCCCTTTTATCTCCCTTCCTCTTCTGTCTCCACTAGTTTCTCTCTCTCCTCCCTTCCCCCACCAGTCTTTTACTCCCCAGACATTTTCCTGCAGTCTCCTCTCCTTCCTCCCAGCCAATCCCCACCAGCTTCTCTCTTTTATTTTCCTCTTTTCTGTGTCCTGTGTACCCCCCTTTCTCCCCCACCCCCGGGATTTATGAAGCATGTTTTGCACGAAGTAGCTTAATCACATTGCCCTATGGTGCCTGGTTTCCTACACACAAGTTTTTGCAGTGACTGTAAGCTTTGTGTGACCTTCAGCCTCTGCTTCCTTTTCCTGCTCATCTCTCCTTAGGCGCTGAAGGGGCAGGCTGTCGATCGACACCTGTTGGGGCTGAAGCTGCAGGCCATCGAGGGTGGTGCCCGTGTGCCCGACATCTTCATGGACACTTCATACGCCGTTGCAACCCACTGGAAGATCTCCACGGGGCAGGTAAATCCTGGGCATATTGTACATCTTTGCATCTCTCTCTCTCTTTCTCTCTCCAGCCGTCCCATTACTGTATTTCAGCTTTTTTTTATTCTTTTCCTTTCATTCACTTCTTAGTCCATGAGTCCTGTTTGTCTCCCAATCTCCTTCTCTTGGTTTCTTCTCTTTCTCCTGACCTCGGTGTTTTCTAATGCTCTAGAAGCCTCCTTTCATCTCTGCCTCTCCCATTCTACGCGTAGGTGGCAGCACGTACGGACTGCGTGATGTGCTACGGGCCGTTGGTCCCAGATGGCTATGCCGTGTGCTACAATCCCATGGCGGAATGCATCAACTTTGCCGTCTCTGCCTTCAACTGCTGCGAGGAGACCAATGCGGATAAGCTGGCTGGGAGCCTGAAGGAGGCCCTCAACGACCTTCAGAGCCTTCTGCTGCAGAAAGGAGACACTGCCACCTAGAGGGTGATCGCTATCCTTTCTGGAGACTTGATGTGGCAGAGCTAGAAGGGAGAGAGTCCAGCGGCTTCTGCTTCTATTTTTCAGGAGGGGAAGAGCAATCCATGATGCTGGGTGCTGACCTTTCTCTTCTCTTCTCTTCCTGGTCGAAAGGGTGGATAGATTGGGGGGGGGGGGGGGGAAGGGGGGTACGTTTTCCTCCCTCACTCCAACATTCATAATAAACTTGGGGTCAATTCGTGAAGTAGGATATTTTTTTACTTCCCAGACTTTGCTATGCTCTCCTGGTTGATCCCTGGTTCTGCTCACAGGCCTCGGCCACATGATTTCTCCAGGCTCTTCTCACAGGCCTCGGCCACATGATTTCTCCAGGCTCTTCTCACAGGCCTCGGCCACATGATTTCTCCAGGCTCTTCTCACAGGCCTCAAATACTTGCTCCAGGCTCTACTGCTACTGTCTTGCTACTTGCTCCCGTTGCCACCATTCATGGGACCTCCCCACACGTCCATGCTAGAGCTCGCTCACAGGCCTCTGTCTAGCACACTTCTGGGGCTCCCCGCTTGCAAGGCCTAGGTGGAAATGGAGCACCCGCAGAGAGGGGAAAGGTCTGAGACTGGCCCTTGATTGGGGGACGGAGCGACAGTGACTTAATGTTCATGTACAAATGATTCCTTTGGCAGAAAATCTTAACTTATTCTGTATTAATAAAAGTTTTGCAAACATAAGCTGTTTGAAATGGAGAACAATGATTATGTTTGGTTTTCACTTAAATCGTGTCATGCCCTTGTGGAACACACCAGCATGTGGTTTTGCATTCTGTATAATGCACAAAATCCGTAATTGGGCCTCTGATCAGGGTCTTCCATTTTATGGAATGAAGGCGTCCGAGTTTCTGCAGGATCCCGCAGCACAAGAGACAACGTCCTTGCCGTATCGATGCAGGTTTGAGGGTGTCCCTGCAAGCGCTTGCCGTCCTCACACTTGCCTGCCATCCCTTTAAACCAGAGACACCCCGCACATCAGGTTCAGATAACTTTATTGGCATGCCAGTTTTACATATCTTGTCAAATTAATACATTCAAGAGGAAAAGAAAGAGACAAAAGAAGATAATTTTACAGTGTAATAGTAATGGCAGTAAAATACTTCTCGTATACAGACAGATCAATAAGGGAATTCCCAGGTTCCGATTCTGGTCCATGTTGTCTATAAACATGTCCCACTTCTTGCCTTGGGGCCAAATACATTGCATTTTGCTTCCCTAGAATTATACAGAGAAGGATAAATTAACACAAGTACAGATAAGTACATGATGATGATTTAAAAAAAAATTAAAGATGCTAGCAATTAGTATATAGTAGAACAGGAATTTGATTTTTTTTCTGGCTATCAAGACACAGGACCAAGAGGCCTGAGGAAATAAAAGGAGTTTTTTGGTCTTTTCTGGAATGTTTCCAGGTTTATTTATGGGGTCGGGGTTTAGATTGTCTTGTGGAACTTCGGAGTGGGGGATAGAATGACCAGATCGTCGGCATATAGCAGGCGTTTGATTTCTGAGTCATTCAGCTTTAGGCCTGGGGCTGTGACGCTGCAGTATTCTGAGGATCAGGGCCAGCACAGTCATTAGGCAAAGTAGTTGGCCGCCTAGAGCAGTAAGATCTGGGGGTGGCAAAGAGCAGGGCATTCAATACACTTTGACAGCAGGGATGGGGGGTAAAGCTTAAGGTTTTCCTAGGGTGCCAACACCTTGGAGCAACTGGAGCCGGCCCTGACTAGGCTGGGGCTTGCGGCTTCATTCCTAGTTCTTGTCTGAAGCTCTCTTGCCTCTGTGTTAGTTTTACCTTACTGTTAATGGAACCCTACATTGATTTAATTATATCATAGATCTTCCCCCACCCCCAATTCTATTTTGCAGTAGTTTAAGGTAGAGACCAGGATGCCATATAGAGTCTAAGGCTTTTGTAAAGTCAATAAAACAAGTAAATATTCTTGCCCAAGAGATTGTTTTTACGTGTTCATTAATTGGTGTCTAAAGTAAAGATGTGGTGGTTGGTTTTGTGCTTTGGAAGAAACCCAATCTGACTGCCTTGTAGCCTTTTGCCATTCTTTAGGAATCTTAGTACTCGCTTGCTAAGTATGTTACAGAACAGCTTATTAATGTTGCTAGTTATTAGGGCTAATGGTGGCTCCATGTTTGCAGATTGTTGGCGCCTCCGCTCGTATTTGAGGGAAATGACCAGAGAATGGAATCAGGTTACAGACTCGTAGGTTTGTCAGTGTTTGCGGGGTGCTGAATTTGAACATTCCATTTCGTATTTGCTCAGGGCCACATATGCTTTCAGGGGTTTAAATGGCCGGAAGCATTTTTTTTATTTCCTTTTTTGTTATAGGGGTATCTTTGGTGTTTCCCCTCCCCCCCCAGCAGATTGATGTATTTATTTAACCATTTTTTATACCGCTCTATCCTTCACTCAGAGCGATTTACATTATAACTCAACATTATACATAGAACGATTGAACAGTATACATAAACACTTGAACAGGGGAACATAAGATATGCTATAATGGGTCAGACCAAGGTCCATCAAGCCCAGTATCCTGTTTCCAACAGTGGCCAATCTAGGACATACATATCTAGCAGTTTCCCCAAAAGACACAGGTTCCATAATGCTTGTATTGGGTCAAGCATTGATATCCTGGGTCCCTTTTTAATAAGGAGGGGGAGACAAAGAGGTAACAGGATTAACTATGTACCGAGTGATGAGTGCATGACATAACTATATACAGTTTGGTGTGTCGTGTTTATTGGTTTGGTTGTCCATGGCTATGGGTCCATAATTGGTGGCTTGGGTTATTTCTTCATTCAAAAAGTTAGGTGATATGTTTCAGATTATTCGTGTAGAGGAGCGTTTTCAGTTTCTTTCTAAAGTCCTTAATGTCTTTAGTTGCGTGCATGTTGTCCGGGAGTGAATTCCACAGTGATGGAGCAAAAAGTGATAGCCCCCTTCCAGATGTGGCTTTTATGGTCTTTATGGTATCTATGGGGCGTGATAATCATATGCTTGTTGTTGTTCCTCCTGGACCGGGTACTTGTGTCTCTTATTATGGTGTCTTGTAGGATATAAGCCGATAATTGGTGTATGATTCTGAAAATGACTGAGATTGATGCAGTATTGGATTGGGAGCCAGTGTAAGTGATTGAGTATGGGGGTAATGTGTTTGTTCCTGTGATGAGTTGGGCTGCAGTATTTTGTGTATTTGAAGTAGTAAGATGGTTTGCTTTGGGAGCTCCTGATAAACTGCATTACAGTAGTCCAGTGTTGGGGTGATGATTGCTTGGCAGATGGTGCGCAAGGTTTAATTAATTTTGGCTGTGGTTTTGCTCTTGTGTGAGATTTTCAATTATTTTCTCTTTCTACAGCTTCATCTTTTTTCAATATTTTTTTTAAAGTCAAGGCTGTCCTACATAATTAGGTTAAGCAAAGACACTAACTGGGTATTTGTTCATTTATACTTCAGGAGTTGTGAATATTGTCTTTGGTAATGTGGAGAATCTGAACATTGAGAGAGGAGACACAAAAATTGCAAGCAAAAGTAGAAATGAACAGTTACACCATTGGTCTTTGGTGAACCTAACAATTGTTTAACCTAATTGTTTAAGAGAGCCCCAGTCTTATCTATCAGACCACAACCAAAACATTTCACGCATCTAAGCAAATTCCACCCTTCAGTGCCCCCTTCAAAGACTTCTTTCAAGAGCAAGAAAAAATATCAAAACCCCTTAGAAAATACTGAGATTGAAAACAAACAGCACCTTCCTAACAAAGATGTACAGTCTATCCTCATGATGCCAATCAAGAGTTACTAGATTTACATTTTTCACAGGTAGCAGAGGAGACTAACCCCCACAAGCAGAATAAAAACAAACAAACCAACCACAAAGCACCAAAAGCAACCTGGTCCGATGACGAGTGCAAAACGCTAAAACAACAGGTTGAAAAGTCTGCAGCAGTGGTGTGACACTGTTTCCAAAATTGGGCAAGTGGGGGGTTCATATGCTCATCTTATGAGGACATGTCAGGGGCTTGGGGATGCATATGTGTGTGGGGGGGGGGGGTAGGTGGGTGCGTGGGTATATCATGGGCTATGTGTGTGTGTGTGTGAGTCAAGGGATGCATGTGTGTGTCACAGGGAGCATCATGTGTGTGTGAGTGAATCTCATGGATAGTGTTAGGGGCTTCGTGTATGTCTCTCAGGAGGCGTGTCATAATTTTGCTGCCTTCATGTGTGTATGTTATGGGGAGTGGCGGGCTATATGCATGTGTGTGACTTAATGACCCCCCACGCTTCCTCCAGTCTCTCATATAATCCACCCCTTTTCCCAATCTTTCTGTCGTGACACCCCTCCCCCTGCCGGCTTAACCCAATCTTTCTTAACATACCTCTTCCAAAATGTTACCCAGACTCTCTCTTTCTCTCCTACCCTACTCCTTCATCCAACTCCTCTTTCACTCGCCCTTTCCTGTCCCTGGCTACAGCTCCTCATAAACACAACAGTTCACATTTCCCTACTGCGATCAGCTCTATCAAAACCAACATATCTGCCTTACTCGAGAGGATTATAGAGGACAGAGAGCAGACTTGCCTACATCACACCTATAACTTTCCCACTGCATAATGAACAAAAACCTAGACCCATAAGCCCAACACTTGATTGCTACAAATGCCAGGTCAATAAGGAATAAAATCCCAGTCGTCACTGACTTGCTTTCGGACAAAACCCCAGATATCCTTTTCATAACACAAACCTGATTAATTGACTTGGATAGGGTACTACTAAGCCAATTAAAACACACTAACTATGACGTCTTCCATTGCCCTCGGACTCTAAGAGAGGTGGTGGAGTCCTCACTGTCATCAAGTCTGACCTTAAAGCTTCTCTGTCCCACACTGAGAATATTGATGATTTGGACTTGCTCATGGTGGATGTAAGGCTCTTCATGTCAGCAGATGGGGGTATCTGCTGACATGAAGAGCCTTACATCCACCCTAGGGATGGTTTGCTCCTTTACAACAGGCAAACAATTAATATTTCTAGGAGATCTTAATCTCCCTTCTCTAAATGCCACCTCCACTACAATGTTCCTCAACTTCAGGATTGAGTTGGACTTTAATCAAATTATAAATGTCCCAACACCCATAAAAGGGATACACTAGAGCTAATTTTCGTACCCAGCATAATCATTCAGAGCTCCATTTCTGCACGTTCCCGAGCTACTCCCATCCCAAGATCTGACCACTACCTAATCAACTTTAAACTACCATACCAGATAAACTACTCTTTACCAAAACCTATCTACATACAACATTTAAGATACAAAAAATGTGCAAGGATAACTTCCTACGAGACATCATATTGGATATCACCACCCCACATAGCGATCTTGATAGTTACATTGCAAACTGGAACAAAACCATAGGGAGAGCCTTAGCACTCCCAAGATCACACACTAATAAGTGATCTATAAGACGAAAAACACCTGAACCATGGAATTCTCAAGAGATACGACAGATAAAAGACAACTAAGGAAACTAGAACGAAATGGAGAATATCTCATTCCCACCAGGATAAGCAGATATACATGGATAAACTCCAAATATACCAAAATACTAGAAACAATAGCAAGAAGAACTGCCATAAGAAGATCCTCATGAATTCACTGAACCGTTCCAGGAAACGTTTTGAGATTGTTAGGAATCTAATGGGCACACCAAATCATCTCAATAACCCCATCACCTCAAACCCTGCAAACCACTACATTACCAAATTTTCACCTATATCTACCTATATCACCTATATGGAGTGGAGGAGTGGCCTAGTGGTTGGGGCAAGGTACTTCAGGCCAGAAGGTCAGGGGTTCAAATCCCACTAGAGGACAGCAACCTTGGGCCGGAAGGACTGGGGTTTCTAGTCCCACAGGTGATCCTTGTGGTCTTGGGCAAGCCACTTAACCCTCCATAGCCCATGTTCCCTTTAAAATAGTTATCTCCAAGTTGTAATGCCCTGTTCAATGTAATTTCAGTTTGTTCAATGTAAACCGCACTGATGCAGAATAGCGCGGTATATAACAGAATGTAAATAAATAAATATCTGACTTCTCGATATCACCAACCCCCAATCAAATGACACCCAACCCGAGTTCGTCTAATTTTCATAAATTAAATAAAGAACTCAAGAAAGTGATCTCTAACATTAACACTACAACCTCTAGTCTTGACCCCTGTCCAGTAAGCTGGCTAAAAGTGGTCCACAGGGAACTTGCACCATACATTGACACAGAGAATAATGCCTAAACTCCTGAAGTGAGCCTCAATTCACCCAATATTAAAAAACAAATCACTGGACAAACTGTGCCCACATCCTATAGGCCGATATCCAGCCTACTATTTCTGGCCAAAATTATAGAAAAAATAATCCACTCACAGCTGCAGGGTAACATCAATGCTCATGCTCCACTACACATGCACCTGTACGGTTTCAGGCCATACCATAGCGTTGAGACCCTCCTAAATGGGCTTTTTGATAACCTTATAAAGGTGATGGATAACCCAAAACGAGCAGTCAGCCTAATATTTTTAGATATTGTTGCTGCCTTCAACTTGATTAATCATGCAAACCTAACAGAAAGGCTTAAGCTAATTGGGTTATACGGCACCACATTAAAACGGTTCCAGTCCTACCTTTCTGATTGGTCCCAGCAAGTTAAATTAGGAAACAAACATCAACACCATTCTCACAGAAACAAGGGATACCTCAAGGCTCTGCCCTCTCTGCACTGTTACTTAATATAGACTTGTAACCCATATGCAATTATTATTCAGGAATTCAATGCAGGATACTCAATCTACGCAGTTGATGTAATGCTATTTCTCTCCTTTGATTATAGCACAACCTGACTTTACTAGCATCTCCTCATCCTTCAACAAAGTTTCACAATGGTTAAATGATCTTAACCGCAAGATCAGTTATAAGAAAACTGAGGTTCTATTTATAAGAAGAAACTAACATTTTACCTCATCTCCACACCACAGGGTTGAGGACATATCACTAATGATAAAGAATGAGGTAAAATATTTCGGTGTAACCGCCTTAGGATAGCTCAACATGTTGCTGCAAGGACCAACAGAGCCCATAACACCCGTTCTATAGAAGCTGCATTGGCTCCCAATTCATAGCAGGATCAAATATAAAATACTAATGACAATAGTCAAACTAATAAGGGACCTGTCGTCATCATCATACCTAACTGACCTCATAAAGAACCCCTCCAATGACAGAAGAAGAAGGGAATGTAATCAAAACACACTACTCATACCAACATCTTACTGAAAACTCATCAAGGCAACAGCCAACAGAGCCTTTAGCTTTACTGCACCAATGATATGGAACTCCCTCCCAGATAAACTACTAACCTAATATCATTCAGGAAAGAGCTTAAGACGCAACTGTTCATAGACATTTAGGCACAGATGAACCAATGCAAGACCTCTTCCCCACATAAAACAACTTACCAATCCATCACGATACTGGTCACTCCCCCTCCCTCATTACTCTCTCTCTGCCCTTCTCCTGCCTTACTGACTATAGCCATGGTAAGAAATCTATACTGAAGTCAACTCTTGCATGATAAAACATCTACCCATTGCATGTACATATATTAATTCTTGTAAATCAGTTTTATTGTTACATTGCATAGTTCAGTTACAATGTAACAATAGTGGGGGTGTACTATCGACTGCCTAGACAGAATGAACAAATTGATGATGAAATGCTCAAAGAAATTAGGGAAGCTAACAAACGTTACAGCACAGTAATAATAATGGGTGATTTCAATTAGCCCAGTATCGATTGAGTCAGTATCATGGCAGGACATGCTAGGGAGATAAAGTTTCTAGATAAAATAAATGACTGCTTCTTGGAGCAAATGATTCATGATCCAACCAGAGGGAAGCCATTTTCGAACTAGTCCTTAGTGGAACATAAGATTGGGTGCAAGAGATAAGGGTGTTGGGGCCACTTGGCAATAGTGATCATAGTGTAATTGTGTCTGATTTAATAAATGAAGGAAGGATGCTAAGGAAATCCACAGTACTGCCTTTTAACTTTCAAAACGGAGACTATGGTAAAATGAGAAAAATAGTTAAGAAAAAAACTAAAAGGAGCAATTGCAAAGGTTAAAGATTTACATCAAGCTTGGATGTTATTTAAAAATACTATCTTGGAAGCCCAGACCAGCTGTATTCCATGCTTAAGAAAAGTGGAATGAAGTCCAAAAAACTGCCAGCATGGTTTAAAGGTGGGGTCGAAGAGGCTGTTTTTGCCAAGAAAGCATCTTTCAGGAAATGGAAAAAGGAGCCAAATGACAAAAAGTGGAAACATAAGCACTGACAAGTTAGATGCAAGGCATAAGGTAGGCAAAGAGAGAATTTGAGAAGAAGCTTGCTGTGGAAGCAAAAACACATAATGAAGACTTTTTCAAGTACATTTGTTGCAGAAAAACCTGTGAGATAGTCAGTTGGACCATTAGATGATAGGGGGTAAAAGGGGCACTAAGAGGGGACAAGGCCATAGCAGAGAGACTGAATTAATTCTTTGCTTTGGTCTTTACTGAGGAAGATGTAGGACTGTTACCCATGATTGAAATGGCATTTAAAGGAGATGCTGTGGACGAATTGAAAGAAATATCGATACAGTGGGAAGATATATTACAACTATTTGATAAACTGAAGAGTAGCAAACCACCTGGATTTATTTATTTTATTTATTTATTTACATCTCTTATATACCGCACTATTTGCGATCAGTGCGGTTTACATAGAACAAACAATATCCGACAATAAACAAGAGTCAGGTCATTACAATGAACAGGAGCAGTAACTTGGATAACAGGGGAAACTATCTACATATGTGGAACATTGAACAAGGTAACTGTATATATGAGAGATGGGGTTATTGTGTGTTGCTCATACATGGTGGCTGGGGTTCGGGGGGGGGGCTGTGAGGTATTTAATGAAGAGGAAGTGTTTTAAGACCTTCCTAAACTGGCTCAAGTTGGGGATAGCTCTGATGTGTGGTGGTAAGGAGTTCCAGAGGCTTGGGGCACTCAGACTGAAGGCTCTGTTTGAAGTTGATGTGGCGCATCTTGTCATCACTTTTGGTATTGCTAGCATGTTGGCTGTAGAGGTTCTTCTTATCCTGTTGGGTGTGGGTGGTTGTATGAGGTCACATATTGAAGAGGCGGATAACCCGTTGATAGCTTTGAATGTCATCACTAAGGTCTTGAAGCTAATCCTGGCTTGGATGGGGAGCCAGTGAAGCTGCATCAGGAGGGGTGTGATGTGCTCTCTCCTTGGTGCTCCAAAGAGGATTCGCGCAGCGCAGTTCATGGCAAGTTGTAAGGGATGTAAGGTTGTCTGGGGGAGTCCTTGTAGGATGGCGTTTGCATAGTCAAAATGAGGGATGATGAGGGCTTGGTAGATGGTACGGAAGTCGCTCATCTCGAGTAGAGGGCGTATGTGTCTGAGGGATCTGATTTTGAAGTAGATTGTTCTTACTATTTTTGCTATGTGCTGCTTCATGTTGAGGTTCTGATCCAATGTGACTCCGAGATACCGTATGGCTGATTTTACTTGTAGTTTGGCGTTGTCTACTTCCAGTTGGTTAGGTGGAGTGAATTCTGGATTTCTAGAGATGAACAGGACCTCAGTTTTCTTATGTTGGATACGCAGATTTTGGGAGAGGAGCCATTCTGATATTGCATTGAAGCAGTTGGTTAGTGGGGTGAGGTCCAGGCAGTCCAGTGATATTGGCAGGTACAGTAGGACATCGTCTGCGTAAATCATGCAACTCACATTGAAGGACCTAATGATATTACAGATGGGTTGGATATAAATGTTAAACATAAGTGACGATAGGGAGGATCCTTGAGGGACTCCTTGACTTTGTAGGAATGGCTCGGATGTGGTCCCGTTTGTTCGTACATGTTGCCATCTACCAGATAGGTAAGACCTACACCACTCAAGCGCTGGATGGATTGGATGGTATACATCTAAGGGTGTTGAAAGAACTGAAATATGAGATTTCAGACCTACTATTAGTAATCTGTGAACTGTCATTAAAATCATCTGTAATATCTGAAGATTGGAAGATGGCCAATGTAACGCCAATTTTTAAAAAGGGTTCCAGGGGTGATCCGTGAAACTACAGATCGGTGAGCCTGACATCAGTACTGGGAAAAATCATTATAAAGAACCAAATTACTGAACATGTAGATAGTCATGGTTTAATGGGAGACAGCCAACATGGCTTTAGCCAAGGAAGGTCTTGTCTTAGTAATCTGTTATATTTTTTTGAAGGTGTGAATCAACAGGTAGACAAAGGTGAGTTGGTTGATATAGTGTGTCTGGACTTTCAGAAAGCCTTTGACAAGGTCCCTCATGAGAGATTTTTGTCAAAATTAAAAAGTCATGGGATAGGAGGCAATGTACTATTGTGGATCAGGAACTGGTTAAAAGATAGAAAGCAGAGGGTAGGGCTAAATGGCCAATTATTCCAATGGAGAGAGGCGAATAGTGGAATACCCCAGGGATCTGTGCTGGGTCCGCTGCTTTTTAACATATTCATAAATGACCTGGAAAGGGAATAATGAGTGAGGTTATCAAATTTGCAGATGACACAAAACTATTCAAAGTTGTTAAAACGCATGAGGATTGAGGAAAATTGCAAGAGGATCTTGATAAATTAGAAGACTGGGCATCCAAATGGCAGATGAAATTTAATGTGGACAAGTGCAATGTTATGCACCTAGGAAAGAACAACCCAAACTATGGTTACATGATGCAAGGTTCCACATTGGGAACCATTACCCAGGAAAAAGATGTAACTTGTTAAAATCCTCCACCCAGTGTGCAGCGGTGGCTAAGAGAGCAAATAGAATGCTAGGTATCATAAGGAAAGGAATGGAAAATAAAACAAAGGATATTATAATGCCTCTGTATCATTCCACGGTGCGACCGCACCTTGAATATTGTGTACAATTCTGGTCGCTGTATCTTAAAAATGATATAGCGGAATTAGAAAAAGTATAAAGGAAATAGCACTATTAGAAAAGGTATAGCGAAGAGCCACCAAAATGGTAAAAGGATTGGAAGGATACCCCTATGAAGAGAGACTAAAAAGGTTATGGCTCTTCAACCTGGAAAAGAGACGGCTGAGGGGAGATATGATAGAGGTCTATAAATTAATGAATGGAGTGGAACGAGTAAATGTAGATCAATTGTTTATGGGGGGAACACACAGAGCAAGAGAAATGATGACACAGGCGCTTTATTGGATTCCCCAATGCGTTTCGGCAGGTTGCCTTCTTCAGGGGGTAATATCACTTATGAACACAAAAACATAATAAACATAAAACAATATATCAATTACACATATAATTGAAACTCATATTAAAAAATATATAAACACAATTAAAAACAATTACATCAAATATATACCAGACAGGTGTAGACCGGGCATGTTGAAAAACTGAGATGATTAGAATTAAAATGTACTGAACTCCAATTAAAAGCGTGTATATAATAGGTGATAAAAAGATAAAAATTACATAATAAAAACATAATAAATTAACATAATAAAATAATAAGTAATAGTTAAAAATGTGCGAAAAAGGTGATGGGCTTGCGGCAACATATTATACACCTAAATGAATTATCAACAGCTAAAATCGTTAAAACAAGTTAGTAAAACACACATAATAACCATACAGATGATAAATATAATGCAACTATCATTTTAAATAAGTGTTAAAATTGTTCAAATAAATAATAAAATAATAAATAATTAAAAGTATACGCACAGATATGTTAAAAGGCAAATTAATAAAATAAAAGTGAAACTTGACCAAGAGCTTAAGCACAATAGGTACAGAATATCCCTCCAGCACTCTATATTAATATATGATGGTTACATGCATGTATTCAACATTTTATTTCACTCTTGGTCAAGTTTCACTTTTATTTTATTAATTTGCCTTTTAATTAGCTGTTGATAATTCATTTAGGTGTATAATATGTTGCCGCAAGCCCATCACCTTTTAGCACATTTTTAACTATTACTTATTATTTTATTATGTTAATTTATTATGTTTTTATTATGTAATTTTTATCTTTTTATCACCTATTATATACACGCTTTTAATTGGAGTTCAGTACATTTTAATGCTAATCATCTCAGTTTTTCAACATGCCCGGTCTACACCTGTCTGGTATATATTTGATGTAATTGTTTTTAATTGTGTTTATATATTTTTTAATATGAGTTTCAATTCTATGTGTAATTGATATATTGTTTTATGTTTATTATGTTTTTGTGTTCATAAGTGATATTACCCCCTGAAGAAGGCAACCTGCCGAAACGCGTTGGGGAATCCAATAAAGCGCCTGTGTCATCATTTCTCTTGCTCTGTGTGTTCCCTGCTTGGCCCTGCAAGAGCTGTTGATCAATTGTTTATGCCATCAAAATATAGAAAGACTAGGGGGCATGCAATGAAGCTATAGGGTAACCTATTTAAGACAAATAAGAGAAAATATTTTTTCACTCAACGTATAATCAAACTATGGAATTTGCTACTGGAGGATGTAGCAAAAACTGTTAGTTTAGCCAGGTTTAAAAAAGGTTTGGACAAGTTCCTGGAGGAAAGGTCCATAAACCATAATTAAAGTGGACCCAGAATATCCACTGCTTGCCCCAATACAAGCACTGTCGAACCTGTGTCTTTTGGGAAAACTGCTAGGTACTTATGACCTAGATTGGTCACTGCTGCAAACAGGATACTGGGCTTGATGGACCTTGGTCTGACCCAGTATGGCATGTCTTATGTTCTTATATTCTTAACCTTCTAATATATCCTCTTCGTTCTGTGCTGTAACCTGTTTGACACTTGTTAAAATGTAATGGGTTTTTTTTTTTACTGGTTATTTGTACACTGCTTTGATTTTTACTGGAAAGGGGGTGTATAAAACCCTTAAATAAATAAATAAAATAGTCTTTCTGCATCGGCCTGAGAGAACCCCACAGAGACTCTCTTTGGCACAATGCAAGTACTACAGTGAGTGTTAGCAGTAAATTTGAGAGTCTGAGATCATACCCCACATACCCTGACTTAGGAGTGAGGTTCATGGCTCTCATGGTAAGTGCAAAACTAACCCATTGTGGAGGAGTAGCCTAGTGGTTAGAGCAACAGCCTAGTACCCAGGCGATGTGGGTTTTTATTCCCATTGGCACTTCTTGTGACCTTGGGCAAGTCACTTTACCCTCCATTGCCTCAGAAGAAAAAACCTGGCAATCTACTTCCAGTCATACCTTGCCAAGTAAACCCAGGAGCCAGCTTTGACTTGATGGTACTTAAAAACAACAACAAAAAAACACATTGGAGAAACTGCCCCAAAAGATTTATATAACACCTTTCTTCAAAACCATAGAAATTATAAGACAACCCTAAAATAGCTTTTTCTTCATGTAGTCATATTTTTATCTATCTGAAATTGAGACGGCCATAAATAGCAATTCCTTCTGGGACATGTGGAAAGGACTTCTCCCCCAAAACGAAATCAGATTTAGCAATCCAAAATGGCAAAATTTAGCCCAAACATTTTCAGCGCTTCTATAACAAGAGGACATGAAATGAAGCTGAAGGAGGTAAAACAACATCAGGAAATACTTTTTCACAGAAAGGGCGGTGGCTGCCTGAATTGCCTTCCCACTGGAAGTAGTGGAGGAAAAAGACGAAATTCAAAAAGTCAAGGGAGAGACCAGGAAGACCCCTTTATTGCAAGGGGATGGAATCAAAGCAAACCTAAATAACTTTTATACCTCAAGCAAAGTGGAGGAGTAGCCTAGTGGTTATCACATTAGCTTGCAAGCCAAAAAACTAAGGTTTGATTCCCACTAACACACCTTGGGCAAGTCACTTAACCCTCTGTTGTCTTGGAAGAAAAGCCTGGCAATCTACTTCCAGTCACACTGCCAAGACCCCATGTGCCACCTAGGCAAGGTTTTAGATACTGCTGGGGGGAGTCTTCTGTCTTGGTACATGTTGGTACCAATAACATAGAAAACTGTGGGAGGGAGGTTCTGGAGGCCAAATTTCGGCTTTTATGTAGGAAGTTGAAATCCAGAACTTCCAAGGTGGCATTCTCCAAAATGCTTCCCGTTCCACGCGCAGGACCCAAACGACAGGCAGAGCTCTGGAGTCTCAATGCATGGATGAGACGATGGTGCAAAGAAGAGGATGTTTAATTCATTAGGAACTGGGCAACGTTCTGGAGAGGGAGGGGCTTTTCCTTAACCGCAATGATCAAATTGGCGGAGGGGTTGCTCGCTATGTTAGAGAGGGCATTGAGTCACAAAGGATTAAAGTTTTGCACAAAACAAAATACACTGTAGAATTTCTATGGATAGAAACCCCATGTAAAAAGGGGAAAGTGATGGCAGTGAGAGTGTACTACCAATCGCCTGGCCAAAATGAACAGATGAATGATGAAATGCTAAGAGAAATCAGGGAAGCTAACAAAAAGTTACAAAATAGTAATAATGGGTGATTTCAATTACCCTGGTATCGATTGGGTCGATTTCACTGCAGGTTATAGATGAAATAAATGACTGCTTCTTAGAGCAGCTTGTTCATGAACCTACCAGAGGGCAGCCATTTTGGACCTAGTCCTCAGTGGAACACAGGATCTGGTGTAAGTGATAAGAGTGTTGGGGCCATTTGGCAATAGTGATCATAGCATGATCGTGTTTGATTTAATAAATGGAAGGACGGCAAGGAAATCCACAGTACTACCTTTTAACTTTCAAAAAGGAGACTATGATAAAATGAGGAAAAAAGTTACATAAAAAACTTAAGAGGAGCAGCTGCAAAGGTTAAAGATTTACATCATGCATGGGCATGGTTTAAAAACATATCTTGGAAGCCCAGACTAGTTGTAATCCATGCTTTAATAAAAGTGGATGGAAGGCCAAAAAACTGCCAGCATTGTTTAAAGGCGAGGCCAGAGAGGCTGTTGTAGCCAAAAAAGCATCTTCCAGGAAATGGAAAAAGGAGCCAAATGACGAAAACTGGAAATAACATAAGCACTGGCAAGTTAGATGCAAGACATTGATAAGGCAGGCAAAGAGAGAATTTGAAAAAAGCTTGCAATGGAAGCAAAAATGCATAATAATTTTTTTTTCAAATATATTTGTAGCAAAAAAAAACTGTTAAAGAGTCAGCTGGACCATTGGATGATACAGGGGTAAAAGGGGCGCTAAGGGAGGACAAAGCCATAATGGAGAGATTGAATGAATTCTTTGCTTCGGTCTTTACTGAAGAAGATGCAGGGATGTTACCCATTCCTGAAATGGTATTTAAAGTTGATATATTGGAAGAATTAAATAAAAAATATTGATAAACTGAGAAGATGTATTTTTAAAAAGAGATCCGTGAAACTACAGACCGTACAGCCTGACATCGTTATCAAGCAAAATAATAGAAACATTATAAAGAACAAAATTACTGTAGAGTGTAGATAGTCATAGTTTAATGGGGGAAAAAAACCCAACATGGCTTTAGCTGAGGAAGGTCTTATCTTACTAATCTGTTATATTTTTTGAAGGTGTGAATAAACAGGTAAATAAAGGTGAGTCAGTTGATATAGTGTATCTGGATTTTCAGAAAGCCTTTGACAAGGTCCCTCATGAGAGACTCTTGGTGAAATTAAAAAGTCATGGGAGAGGAGGCAGTGTAGTATTGTGGAATAATGAGTGAGGTAATCAAATTTGCAAATGACACAAAATTATTCAAAGTTGTTAAAACACAAGAGGATTTGTGAAAATTTGCAAAAGGACCTTGATAAATTGGAAGACCAAACGTTCATATGGCAGATGAAATTTAATATGGACGTGCAAAGTAATGCACTAAGGAAAGAACAACCCAAACTATGGTTACACGATGCGAGGTTCCACATTAGGAACTACCACCCTTTAGGTGTCATCGTGGATAACCTGTTAAAAACCTCCGCCCAGTGTGCAGCGGCGGCGGCCAAGAGAGCAAATAGAATGTTAGGAATCATAAGGAAAGGATTGGAAAATAAAACAAAAGATATTATAATGCCTCTGTATCATTCCATGCTGCGACCGCACCTTGAATATTGTGTGCAATTCTGGTCGCTGTATCTTAAAAAGGATATAGCGGAATTAGAAAAAGTATAGAGAAGAGCCACCAAAATGGTAAAGGGGATAGAAGGATACCCCTATGAGGAGAGGCTTAAAAGGTTAGGGCTCTTCAACTTGGAAAAGAGACGGCTGAGGGGAGATATGATAGAGGTCTGTAAATTACTGAATGACGTGGAACGGGTAAACGTAGATTGACTGTTTACATCATCAGAATATAGAAAGACTAGGGGACCTGCAATGAAGTAATAAAGAGAAAATATTTTTTCACTCAACACTTAATCAAACTCTCAAATTCGTTAGCAGAGGATGTAGTAAAATTTGTCAGTGTAGCTGGATTTAAAAAAGGTTTGGACAAGCTCCATAAACCTAAAGTGGACCCGGGAAATCCACTGCTTGCCCCAATACAAGCATTGTGTCTTTTGGGGAAACTGCTAGGTACTGATAACCTAGATTGGCCACTGTTGGAAACAGGATACTGGGCTTGATGGACCTTGGTCTGACCCAATATGGCATATCTTATGTTCTTAGTTACAGCCTCGGCACCTCACTTGACATCCTAGATGAACCATATTGGTCTTTATCTGTCATCATTTACTATGTTTTTGCCATTTTAATGGGTTGAAAGTTATCAGAGTTTGGTCTGAGACTTCATTGTAAATATTCTAAGGGCATGTTCCGGTCCTAGCCTAGTTTCATGTCGCCTTTTGCTTGACACTTTCAGACTGGGTGGCTGTTAAATGGTCAGGATGAAAGCCAGGGGAGCCTCATAGAGAGAGGCAGAAGACTTAGAGGAAATTCTTCATATTTTAACCCCCAGGAGTATGCCACGTTTTTTAGTGGGTGAAATATATTCTTTTGACTCTGCTTTGGATCACAGAATTATCCTCTCCCGACCCCCCATGAATTTCTTCCATGTTGGATTTTTCTTTATAGCGGGAGTTTTTGGAAACCTGTAGGGCAAGTTGGGATCGAGTTTTTGCCAGTTAATTATATCATGTGTATGACCCTTTGGGTGAAATCTGCGGCTCTGGATTTATGGCCCATAGCTGGGGTGTATATCCC
This sequence comes from Ichthyophis bannanicus, assembly GCA_033557465.1. NCBI lineage: Eukaryota > Metazoa > Chordata > Amphibia > Gymnophiona > Ichthyophiidae > Ichthyophis > Ichthyophis bannanicus. Next base: position 77,024,680 of record CM066051.1, on the reverse strand, counting down.
TGGATATTGCAGCTACTCGTAGAGGGCGATGTGATTTTTTTGGTGCTGGTATTGCTCTACAGTACAGTAGCAGTGTAAAAAGAGAAACAGTATAATTTGTAGTGCAGGCTATGAAATACAAGCGCCTGACGTTCATGGACGGGTAACAGTAACAAGATGGAGTCTTCGGTCTCCCTTTTTCGGGCAAGCTTGACCCATCGTTCCCCCCCCCCCCCCAAATCCGGCAGATGCATGAAATACTGCTTACGGTAGGCAATGCACAGGTGCACCCCTTGCAGATTTAAGTCACCCGTGGAGCTCCCCCCCCCCCCGATTACCAATGTCTGGTTTTTGGCTATTCCGTGTGTGTGGCTTCTCGGGGACGCGGATCTCCTGAACCCTCCTTTTCTCTGGGTTCGCATCAGGGCTTGAAGATACCGAGAGCTTGCAGGGAGGTGGGGGGCTGCTGCAAGCAACCTCCCAGGGGTCACCCCAGAGGACCCCCTTTTCGGCTTCTCCCTCTTTCTCTCGCATTGCTGTATTCGGAGGGGGGGGGAGGGCTGGAGCCGAGCAACGCTAGAGCGGATTTGAAGGAGGAGGAGCAGGAGGAGGAGGAGGGAGGGGGTGGGGTGGGGGGATCTGTTCTCGCTCTGGAAACGCACAGGAATCCTTGAGCTGCGATGTCTTCGGAAAAATCAGGTGAAGCGGCGGGTAGAGTCCTAGAGCCACCCCCAACCCTACGCCCTCTGCGGGGGTCTCCGGAAGGGGTCGGCTGCATGCTGGAGCTGAAGTGCTTCTCTCTCTTCGCCCACCCCAAACACCCCCTGTCTGCATGCATGAGATATGTCAGATATACGTGCGGGTATCGAAGGTGGGGGCGCCTCCACCTTCCCCCCCAGGACCCAGGAGAGCTGGCTTACGATGCAGCCAGTGGCGGTGGTGGGCAACAAATCATGGCTCGGGGGGGGGGGGGGGGACAGCTGCGATGGGGGAAACGATCTCTCTTCTGCTGCAGTTCGGGGTCGTGAGGAGGGGGGGAGGGTGTACTGTCCGATTTTTAGGAATGGTATTCCTGTTCAAGGCGCAAGGCTTTCTCCCCCTCCTCCTCCATTGCAAGTCGTGTTGCTCAAACCCCTAGTCCCCCCCCCCCCTCCCTCATGTCTTTTCATAGCACTTGTGCAGATCAGGAATTAGTAGGGGTCCGAGCCCCTCTCTGTGTTGCTGGTGGAGGGGGAGACACCGTACACGTCCGTGCAATGGAGAGAGAGAGCCGTGTAAATGGATCCGCCATCCTAGCCTATGCACGTTTCGTCTGTCCCCGACCCAGTCTCCGTGCGTGTCTCCCCCTCCCTGCTTTTTTCTCTCTCCCTGTCTCCCCCCCCCCCCTTTTTTTGGTCTTCATATGTGTGTCTCTCCCTGTTGCTTTATGCTTCCACGGAAGTAGCTGAACGCTGCCTCCTGCTCTGATGTTTTGATGCTCTCTTCTAGATCGGTTGGGGGGAGTTGGGTGAAGCTGTGCTAAGAGGGAGAAATTGCAGAGAGACTGTCCTTCCATCTGTACTGGCTTCATTCACAATCTGCCACCTCCTCCAGTCTATTGCTCCCCCTCCCCTCTCTACTACCAGCATGTTTATCCTGCTGTCACTACATGCTTCTGCAGGGTACCCCCTCCAACCCTACTTTGGAAGAACCACCTCTCTCCTGAGAGCTTCCTATCCCTCAGTTCTGGGCTTCTGTCCTATCCTTGCTTCTCAAACACTTGCTGCTTCAGCAGTAATACCCCAATCCTTCCCCAGAGGGAGAAACCAAGGTTCAAATCCCACTTCTCACACCAACACTCTTTGCCATCTAAAGTAAGTCACTCTATCTTCCATTGCCTCAGGTTCACACTTAGGAAAGTAAGCTTCCTTTGGGACTGGACATCATGCCTGAATACTTATCATCAAGATACAGTATTGCGTATGTTCAGTAGTACAATACAATGTAATATTTTTATTATAGAAAGGAATTCAGTCCTTTGCTTACTGAGTTTCTCCCCCCCCCCCCCCGCACACACCCCTACACTGTATCTCTCTGTATATCTGTTTCTTCCCTCCTCCGTCCCTTTTCTTAGGTGACTTTAACACTCTTTTTCTTCTTACACCTTTGCTGTCTTTTATTCCTAGGTCTACCGGACACAGCCCCCCACACCTCGCCTCCCCCCTACAACCCTGTACAGCCAGAGGGACCCTGCAATGGGGTGATTCCTGGTTATAATGACCCTCCTCCACAGCCTCCCTCTGCTACGTTGCCTCGCCCAGAGTCCCATCAGAGCCATGTGCAGGAGACACAGTTCAACGGCAATCCCCAGGGGTATGTGGTGCAGACTCATCCGCCTATGGGCACGCTCCCTGCCGGTGGTTACATGCACCAAGCATACCCTCTGCAGCTCCAGCCCTGCACCGCCTACGTCCCCGTGTATCCTGTGGGCACGGTGAGTACCTTCAATGCCCCCTGCTTCAGGACTATGCACACCCTGGAGGTGGGGTGGGATCCTGCAACTCGGGATGTGAGTGACAGAGACAGGGGCCTCTGCAGGTGAGGACCTGTGAGGAGAAGATCTCTCCTCTGCATGTGAGAGTCCCTGGAGGAGAAGGTGTGTTGGAGGCAGGGTTACTACAACAGTATTAGGCTCTAGGTCAGTGGTTCACTCGCTCAGTCAGCCGGGTTTGCAGGCTATCCACAATGAGTATGTACTATATGCATTTGCATGTACCTGCCTTGTGTGTAAATCTGTTATGTTTATGTTTATTAACTTGATTGACCGCTCTTCATTGATAAGCAGAGCAGTTTACAAAAAAATAATTCTTCATGCGCCTTCAACATGGATGGGTGTTTCCCCAAGGACTGGGTTGAGAATCCCTGCTCTAGGCAAACCTTCAGGCCACTAGGCCCCCCATCCCCCCAGTGCTGAGACTTTGCTACTTAAACTCCACAGTCATGATCACCCAAACACCTCCTCTCCCAGAGCAACTCCATAAAAGTCCATAATTGGAGATCGTGAGCTAGCCACCACCTCTGAACTTTAGATACGGATATTCAATGCTTGGGCCATATCTGGGCCCCAACAATGAGCATCCAGTTTGCCTGGATTACCATGAAGCTAACTGGGCGGGCGATATTCTGCCGCTATCTGGTTAGCTGCAGCAGAGAACGTTAGGCAGCCTTTTCTGTGCCTGACTTGTGGCACATTGTGATAACCGGGCAATGGCTCAATATCGCCGCTGCCGTGAACCAGTTAGCATCGGGGTGTGCAGCAGCAGCAGCCATGAATATTTAGTGGCGCTAACCATGGTACTGCCGCTAAGTATCCTGACCAGGGGGATTAACATGGTTTGTGGGTCTGCTAACTGCATTAATCCCTTTGAATATCGGGCCCCATACTTTTACATTTTAAACGTTGTTTCCTATGTGTATCTGTAATGCAGGCAATTTCCTAAAGGTATTTATCGAGGTAAATGGGTTATTTGAAAAGCGCCTACCCTCCATACCAGTGGTTCTTTTCGTTTTTGTGGTTGCACTATTTTGCTATTTTACACGTGACCCCCACCCAGAAGTTGCTGTCCTAGGCACCTAGTTCATCTACCTAATGGTTATGCTGATTCTGGTAGGAGGACATTTTCGGGTAAAGATTGACTTTAGTCAGTGGTGGCAGTATATAAGATTTTGCAAATAAATAAGGTGAGAAGGCAGGAGGGTCCCTATCAGTGAGTGAGTGGAGACAGTTAAGGGTCCCTGCAGGTCAGACAGATGCTTATGAGTCTGCGCCTTTTTAGATGCACCTGGCAGGAATGGTGGTGGGGGGTTGTAGAGCCTTGAATCCATGGCCTGGCCGAAGCGGAGAGGAGCGAGCCCTGAACCCATTGCTCAGCAGCAGGAGTGTTGCTGTTGGTTGACGCTCAGTTGTGGTATTTTCTTCCCATTTATTGCAGCAACCATATCCAGGCACTAATGCGGCAACCCAGCCTGGGATCACCTCCACCCAGATGCCCCCTGGCATTGCCATCCTTGAGCCTCGAAGGCCACCTCATGACTACCTCCCGATTGCTGTGCTAACCACCATCTGCTGCTTCCCACCCACAGGTGTCTTTGCTATCTTCAAGGCAGCACAGGTGAGATACTGGTTCAATATCTGTTCCCTCCCCCCTCTTCCAGGACCCCGGGAGAAGAGGGACTTCCCTGACAAGGGCTATCACAGGGATCTCTTGAGTGACTTTCAGGGTTAAGATGTACAAGATTCATGCCTAACATTTCACCTGTCCACCTTCTTAATTTCCCCCTACCCCAATAGGTGAGGACTGCCGTTGCTCGTGGAGACATTGTTTCAGCTGAATTTGCCTCCCGTGAGGCTCGCAACTTCTCCTTCATCAGCCTGGCAGTGGGCATTGCCATCATGGTCCTGGGCACCATCCTTACTGTGGTCTTCATCATCGCCACTCAGCACCATGAGAACGAGCTGGATCCATGATCCCTGGAACACATGGGGCATTACATCATAAAGACCTCTCCCACCCCTCAACCTCTGCACCAACCAGACGGGATCTCCTGATGAAGTTTTCATCTTCTCTTCCTCCCTTCAGGACTGGGCCCCCCCCCCCTGCCTTCCCTCCTCCCTCTCCCCTCAGCTTTTCCTCCAGGGCCTAAGGCAAATGAGGGGGAAAGATGTGATATTCAGATTATATTTATTATTATGCATATTTATTCATTTGTAGTCTTAGCTTCAACAGCCATTTTCAAGTGGTGAGAGGAAAAAACAATATGTGTACGCTCTTTCTTCAGAAGAGTGGCCACCATTTCTTCTTCCCTCTTGTACATGCAAGCCAAGATAACACAAAGTTAATGAAGAACTTCTAGAGGGAGAAATCAGCCAAGGGGACTGAGGCACTGGTGGTGTGGGGTAGGGGAGTAGGTTTGAGTCTGTGCAGGGCAATGACTTGCACTTGATGCCCCTTCTTGGTACATTGAGGTCCAAGGTGGAGCAGAAGGATCCGAGAAAGGGATGTTGACCTCTACCACTTGTCCCTGCGCAGAGGAGATTAGGGAGAAGCAGAGGAGGGGCATTAACTGCCAATGATTGTCCTGGATGGAGGGAATTATAAGAAATGTTTCAGGTTAGAGCACCTTGGAAGCGTAAAGACTGAAAACATTGCAGGGTTTGACCCTGCTGCTAAAGTACATGTATGGACCATGGTAGAGCACTGGGCTTGACATGAGGTCATGTAATGGCCATCCACTCACCAGACCAATGACCAACCACGGCTCTAGTATTGTTGCATATTTTATAAATGGTCAAGCTCATGGCTGGTGGTTGGGCTGTCTTCTTGCCATTGCGGAAAGGAGTAGCTGAGCTGACTGCTCTAATTGTTTCATGTTTTCATGCCATTATCTACTATTCTACTGTATTACCCCATGGTCAACCATTCTCAGCTATAGTCAGTAGCCGCAGTCACAGATGGTCACACCATGGGCAGCCAATCTTAGTCATAATAAAACATGAACCATGGCTCACACTGACCCTCCTGTTGTGGGGCGACTTGGGATGAGCTCTGGATAGAGGAACTCTAGGAGAAAGGGAACAGGAAGCCCTCAGAGTGACTGGATGGTGGGAGAGGCTAATGTGAGAGTGAATGGGTAAAATACAAGAGAACATTGGGGGTGAGTGGATGGGTTGCAGGAGTCCTGGGATGGGAAGGGGGTACTGACATGGAGATGAGTGAGTGGAATGTGGGACAATCTGGGAGTGAGAGGATGGTATAGGGGAGGGCAGCCCTCAGGATGAGTAAGTAGGACAGGAGAGTATTACTATGGGATGAAGTGAATAAATTGGAAGGTAACATTCTGAGGGGAAATGGGTCAAGGGGGGATATGGGGATGAGCAGATGGATAGCTGCTTGGGTGTTAGGTAGGTAGAACAGAAGAAGTTCTAGAGTTAGTAGGTGGAATGGCCATGCCATGAGGATGGGTGAGTTGGGGACTTCCTGTGATTGTGTGAGGAACTTAGAGGGGTTGTGGGTGAATGGGACAGGGGGAATGAGGGGAAAAGATAATGTAGGCACTTTCGGGAGGGGGGTGATGGAGTGAGTGGGAAAGAGGGGAATGCAGTTGAGATGAGTGAGTGGGATGGAGGAACCCTGGGTATAAGCGAATGAGTGGGCTGGAGAGGGGGGTTCCATAGGGATCAATGAATGAGTGTGATGGAGGAGGGAGCCTTGGGTGTGAATGGATGTAACAGTGGGCCACCCTTAGAGAGTAACTGAGTAGAATGGTTGGAGGTCTACAGGAAGTTGGGTGAGGAGGTTAAATAGTGGAGGGTGCTCTGGAAATGAGTTGGACAACAAGTGAGGGCACCTTGGAGGTAAATGAGAACCTGATGAGAACTCTGGGGGTGAGGAGGTAAGTGGATGGGCTGAGAAGGGGCATGGCAGGAGGAGTTGGAGAGCCGAGTGGACCAGAGCTTTATCCCGATGCTGCTTTTTAATTGTGGCAGAGAAACTGATCATTTTCCCTCAGCCACATTTCTTTAATCCCCACTATTTATTTATCAGGAATAATTCAGCTTTTCTTTGTAATGTGTTTTTCCCTTGCAGGATTTGAACTATTATTACTATGTAACAAAAGAAAATATATTAAAATAAAATCAATAAAAGCTGAAGTGAAACTTATAAAATGTAATTTCTCTTCCCCTGCCCCTCTTCCCCCAAAAAGGGGGCCAACCTTCAGACAACCTATATTGGTTAAAGTGTACTGAAGGTTAATTTTAAAGAGAAACCACACAATGAATATACATGAGATAGATTTGCATACAAGGGAGGCACTATATGCAAAATCTCTATCATTTATATTCACTGGTTGGGAGTTCTTTAGGATAGGTTTGGGAAACAACAGGATAGAGCAGGAGTACAGCACAGACAGCTAAAGAGCATATCTTCCTCAGAGCCCCATGCAGGTGTCACATCGATAGATGTAGAGCAGGAATACAGCACAGACAGCTGAAGAGCATATCTTCCTTAGAGCCCCATGCAGGTATCATACTGGCACAGGTAAATGAGAATACAACAGTGGCATGGAGAGTTTTAATCAGAGGGGGAGGGGGGAATGGTTCTAACACAAGATGTACACCTTTTATTTCTTATATCAGTGAAAAATTATATTTGGACAAACCCCCTCCCCAAATATACAAGAAACTGATATAATTTCTGAGGAAAATCGCCACACTGTCTGGGTGACTGGAACAATCTGTACTCTGTGTGTGTGTGGTGGGGGGGGGGGGGGGGTTGGTTCAGCTTTTGTTGGATGCACTCCTAACAGCAAATGCCTCCCCCGCTCGGGTGTTAATTGTGCAAGGAAGCTGGGATAATGATTCTTCCTTTCCAAGCAAAACTCAAGAAGGTGACAGATGGGCGGCTTGGGAAATCAACTCTCTGCTGGGGAGAGAGGGGGCTGTGGTTCATTCAGAGGCAAGGGATGCGAGGAGGGAAGGGGAGTAGGACATCGCCGCTCTCAGTACTGGGGATGTGACTGGAGCTGCTGTGGTGCTGGGTGCCACTAAGTAAATTGTGGGGAGGCAGAGCTGGGGATTAGAGCATAGGCACAGGAGATAAAGGGACTCACTTCAAGGGTATGCACAGAAAATAAAGCAAGGTTACTTACCTGTAATGGGAGTTCTCCATGGACAGTAGCATAAGTCAGCCATACCTGGTGATGTCCTCCAACTGCGCCATGTGGAAGTGCTCTCCAGTGATCAAAGAGGCAAGCCTTTCTGAGCATGTGCTAGTAGCCCAATCCACTGGCCCATCCCTAGCCGGCCAGTGTGTCCCCAGCTGCGTCTTTGTGGTTAGGCAGATGGGATGCGAGGATGGCCGACCTCATACAGGGGAGGTGGGTGGAATTGTGTGGCTCACTTATCCTGCTCTCCACAGAGAACTCCCGTTACAGGTAAGTAACCTCACTTTCTACATGGACAAGCAGGATTCGTCAGCCACACCTGGTGCCTCCCTGTGTGACTGCGCATTGTGTTGTGGTGGATGAGGGAGGCCAAGTCGTGTTGGATTTATATTTAGTTTTATTCACAGTGCAAAGAGCTAACGCAAGAGAACCAAGCAACAGTAGCCGACATGGCCCTGTAAACAGTGCAGAAACAATGCAACCCTGAAACAGTGCAAAACAATGCAATATACTGTAGAGTGGCCAACGTGGCCCAAAGAATAAAGAGTGGCCATGAAAACAGAATGGCCATCATGGGTAGGGAATGGCTCTAGTGCGGCAGCAGTCTGAGGTCAGCATAGTCCTTAACAGGCAGGAGTCATGAGTTTGTCTAAGTTTGTCCATATTCTTGGGTGATGGGTGAGTTTTAGTCTGCTCATGCTTCCTGTGCAAAGCCCACAGCGGCCTTGGCAAGGACCACCCGGCCGAAGGAGCCACTCGTCTGTGCGTCCAAGCCCAAACAGTAATGCCTCTAGAATGTGTGGATGGATGATAAGGTGGTGGCTCTGCAGATGTCCGTCAGGGGTATGGAGCACAGGTTGGCGATAATAGTGGCCATTGCTCTAAGCTGGTGTGCCCTGACTTTGGTAGGTGCCTCTGTGCCCGCCTTGTTGTGGCAGAATGTGATGCAGTCCAATATCCACTGCAATAATGTTTGCTTCGTGATGGGACATCCCGACCTGTTTGGGTCATAGGCAACGAAGAGTTGTGTCCACTGTTCCCTCTAAGCTGTGCGCGTGTGCGCGCGCACACACCTTGCCAAGCGAGCGCACATACTTTACAACAGAGCGCACAAAAATTACGGTTCTGATTCTGATAGAAAACAACACAGACATCTTAAAATTTAAAAGTTGTTGTGTATTTATGGTTTTCACAAGTTCTACAATATTTTCTAGTGCAATCAATGTGGTGTACATACTGTATTCTGACGTGTAGTCAAATTTTAAAGTATATAACTCCGAGTGTCGTTATGTGGCGCACAAAAATTTAACCTTCCTTCAAAAGCTGCACAGCTGATATTTTATGTGCACACAGCCTACAGAAAATTAGAGGGAACATTGGTTGTGTCCCTCACCAGAGTGGTTCCATCCTCTGGAGATAGGTGCAGAGGGCTCTAGTACAATCCAGGATATGGAGTCGTTGCTCTTCTGTGGAGGAGTGAGGCTGTGGGTAGAAGGTGGGCAACTTGATAGTTTGGTTGATGTGGAATTCGGAGGCTACTTTGGGAATGAATTTTGAGTGTGTATGCAGAGTGGCCTTGTCGTGGAAGAGCTGCATGTACGGTGGGTGCACCACGAGGGCTTGAAGTTCACTGATGCGCCTAGTGGATATGATGGCAATCAGGAAGAGTGTCTTCCAGGAGGCGTGCTTCAGTGAGGCAGAGTGCATAGGTTCAAAGGGATCCTGTGTCAGCTGTTGTAGAATAATGTTGAGGTCCCAGGATGGCACTGGAGGTCATAGGTTGTTGAGTCCTTTCATGAAGCTCGCAGCTAGCGGTAGCATGGCGATGGAGTTGACTCCTTCAAGCTTATGGAAGATGGCTATGGCCGAGAGATGCACTCGAATAGATGTGGGTTTGAGGCCCTGGTCAAATAGGTTGGTGAGGTATTGGAGAACTATGGGGACTGGACAGGAGACTGGATCCACCTCCCATGCTGTGCACCAGTTCTGAAGCGTTTCCACTTGAGTTTATAAGATTTCCGTGTGGATGGGCACCTGGCTTCCAGGATGATGCAATGAACCTCCGTCGATACACTGAGGGAAGCAAGGGTTAACCGCTCAATCTCCAGGCCATCAGGGCTAGGGCCTCTAGGTTGGGATGGAGTGTTCTCACGTTGTCCTGCATGAGGAGGTCCTGGTTAAAGGGAAGTCTAATGGTGTGTCCTGTAGGAGACGGTGGATGGGTGAGAACTACATATAGCATGGCCAATAGGGGGTCACCAGGATGATCTGCAACTTGTCCTGAACAATCTTTTGAAGTGTTTTTGAGTTCAGTGGAGTGGCGGGAAATGCGAACACTAGAGACCACCCCCCCCCCCAGCACACGTCAAATGCATCTGAGGCCGTGCTGTGCGCTGCTGGTTGTTTGAAGCAGAAGAGGTTAGGACAGCCATTATAGTTGGTGATTCGATCATTAGGCATGTAGATAGTTGGGTGGCTGAAGATGTGAGGATCTCTTGGTACCATGCCTGCCTGGTGTGAAGGTAGCGGACCTCACGCGCCACCTAGACAAGGTCTTAGATAGTGCTGGGGAGGAGTCTGCTGTCTTGGTACATGTCGGTACCAATGACATAAGAAAATGTGGTAGGGATGTTCTGGAGGCTAAATTTAGGCTTTTAGGTAGGAAGTTGAAATCCACAACTTCCAGGGTAGCGTTCTCCGAAATGCTTCCCGTTCCACGTGCAGGACCCAAAAGGCAGGCAGAACTCCGGAGTCTCAATGCGTGGATGAGACAATGGTGCAAGGATGAGGGTTTTGGATTGTTAGGAACTGGGGAACATTCTGGGGAAAGGAGGGGCTCTTCCGAAGGGATGGGATTCATCTTAACTGGGATGGAACCAGGCTGCAGGCATTAACCTTTAAAAAGGAGATAGAGCAGCTTTTAAACTAGATAATAGGGGAAAGCTGACAGTCGCCCAAGAGCGCATGGTTCAGAACAATGTATCCTTGAAGGATACTACCAAAAAAATGAAGTTAGGGCACATCAGCAGAGAGGTTCCAATAAAGACAAAAGTAGCCCAAATGCCCTTGAGTACAGAGCAGACAGAGCTTAAAGATTCCAAATTACCCCTGCCTACCGATAACCAGATTAATATGAATAAAATACAGTCTCTAAAATGCTTGTTTGCAAATGCTAGAAGTCTAAAAAATAAGATGGGAGTGTTAGAATATATAGCACTAAATGAGAAGTTAGATATGATTGGTATCTCAGAGACATGGTGGAAGGAGGACAACCAGTGGGACACTGTGATACCTGGGTACAAACCATATCATAATGATAGAGCTGATCAGATTAGGGGAGGGGTTGCGCTCTATGATAGAGAGGGCATTGAGTCACAAAGGATTAGAGTTCTACAGGAAACAAAATTAGCTGTAGAATCTCTATGGATTGGCATTCCATGTAAAAAGGGGAAGGCGATGGCAGTGGGGGTGTACTATCGACCACCTGGCCAGAATGAACAAATGGATGATGAAATGCTCAAAGAAATCAGGGAAGCTAACAAAAGTTACAGAACGGTAATAATAATGGGTGATTTCAATTACCCCGGTATTGAATGGGTCAGTGTCACGGCAGGACATGCTAGGGAGATAAAGTTTCTAGATGTATAAATGACTGCTTCTTGGAGCAGCTGGTTCATGAACCGACCAGAGGGGATGCCATTTTGGACTTAGTCCTTAGTGGAACACCAGATCTGGTGAAGAGATAAGGGTGTTGGGGCCACTTGGCAATAGTGATCATAGCATGATCGCGTTTGATTTAATTAATGGAGGAGGAATGATAAGGAAATCCACATTACTACCTTTTAACTTTCGAAAGGGAGACTATGATAAAATGAGGAAAATAGTTAAGAAAAAACTAAAAGGAGCAGTTGCAAAGGTTAAAGACTTACATGAAGCTTGGGTGTTGTTTAAAAATACTATCTTGGAAGCCCAGACCAGCTGAATTCCACTTTTTAAGAAAAGTGGAAGGAAGTCCAAAAAACTGCCAGCATGGTTTAAAGGTGAGGTCAGAGAGGCTGTTGTTGTCAAAAAAGCATCTTTCAGGAAATGGAAAAAAGAGCCAAATGATGAAAACTGGAAACATCACAAGCACTGGCAACTTAAATGCAAGGCAGTGATAAAGCAGGCAAAGAGAATTTGAGAAGAAGCTTGCTGTGGAAGCAAAAACACATAATAAAGACTTTTTCATGTACATTCATAGCAAAAAAAACTGTGAGAGAGTTGGTTGGCCCATTATATGATAGAGGGGTAAAAGGGGCAGTAAGAGGGAACAAGGCTATAGTGGAGAGACTGAATGAATTCTTTGCTTTGGTCTTTACTGAGGAAGATGTAGGGATGTTACCCATGACTGAAGTGGTATTTAAAGGTGATCCTGCAGAAGAATAGAAAGAAATATTACTACACCGGGAAGATGTATTGCAACCTTTGATAAACTGAAGAGCAGCAAATCACCTGGACCAAATGGTATAAATCCAATGGTGTTGAAAGAACTGAAATATGAGATTGCAGACCTGCTATTAGTAATCTGTGAACTATCATTAAAATCATCTGTAATACCTGAAGATTGGAGGATCGCCAGTGTAACACCAATTTTTAAAAAGGGTTCCCGTGGTGATACGGGAAACTACAGACCGGTGAGCCTGATGTCAGTACCGGGAAAAATGGTAAAAACCATCATAAAGAACAAAATTACTGAACATGTAGATACTCATGGCTTAATGGGAGACAGCCAACATGGCTTTAGACAAGGAAAATCTTGTTTTACTAATCTGTTATGTTTTTTTGAAGGTGTGAATCAACAGGTAGACAAAGGTGAGTCGGTTGATATAGTGTATCTGGATTTTCAGAAAGCCTTTGACAAGGTCCCACATCAGAGACTTTTGGCAAAACTAAAAAGTCATGGGATAGGAGGTGGTGTACTATTGTGGATCAGGAACTGGTTACAAGATAAAAAGCAGAGGGTAGGGCTAAATGGCCAATTTTACCAATGGAAAAAGGTGAATAGTGGAGTATCCCAGGGATCTGTGCTGGTTTTGCTGCTTTTTAACATATTCATAAAATACCTGGAAAAGGGAATAATGAGTGAGGTTATCAAATTTTCAGATGACACAAAACTATTTAAAGTTGTTAAAACCCAAGAGAATTGTAGAAAATTGCAAGAGGATCTTGATAAATTGGAAAACTGGGCATCCAAATGGCAGATGAAATTTAATGTGGACAAGTGCAAAGTTATGCACCTAGGAAAGAACAAGCCAAACTATGGTTACACGATGCAAGGTTCCACATTGGGAACCACCACCCAGGAAAAAGATTTAGACGTCATTGTGGATAACATGTTAAAACCCTCGGCCCAGTGTGCAGTGGCGGCCAAGAGAGCAAATAGAATGCTAGGTATCATAAGGAAAGGAATGGAAAATTAAACAAAGATATTATAATAGCTCTGTATCGTTCCATGGTGTAAATGCACCTTGAATATTGTGTGCAATTCTGGTCGCCATATCTTAAAAAAGATATAGCATTATTAGAAAAGGTACTGAGAAGAGCCACCAAAATGGTAAAGGGGATGGAAGGATACCCCTATGAAGACAGGCTAAAAAGGTTAGGGCTCTTCAACCTGGAAAAGAGATGGCTGAGAGGAGATATGATAGATGTCTATAAATTAATAAATGGAGTGGAATGGGTAAATGTAGATTGATTGTTTACATTATCAGAATATAAAAAGACTAGGGGACATGCAATGAAGCTACAGGGTAACCTATTTAAGACTAATAAGAGAAAATATTTTTTCACTCAATGTGTAATCAAACTCTGGAATTTGTTACCGGAGGATGTAGTAAAAGCTGTTAGTGTAGCTGGGTTTAAAAAAGGTTTGGACAAGTTCCTGGAGGAAAGGTCCATAAACCATTATTAAAAGGGACACGGGATATCACTGCTTGACCCAATACAAACATTGTAGAACCTGTGTCTTTTGGGGAAACTGCTAGGTATGTATGACCTAGATTGGCCATTGTTGGAAACAGGATACTGGGCTTGATGGACCTTGGTCTGACCCAGTATGGCATATCTTATGTTCTTATGAAAGAGGTGACATTACTTGTTCTGCTCTGTGGCGAACAGGTCAATTTGTGGCTGACCCCAGCATTGGAAGATGGCTCTTGTCACCTCAGGGTCTAGTGCCCACTCATGCATGCTCAATTGATGGGTCAACTTGTCTGCTAGCATGTTCTGTTCGCCGGGGAGGTAAGAGGCTAGTATCCAGCAGCGGTTCACAAGGGCAAGGGACCATATCGCCAGGTCTTCCTTGCACAGGGTGTGTGAGCCAATGCCCCTCTGCTTGTTGATGTAGAACATGGCTACCTGGTTGTCCGTCTGTATTAGAATGTATGGTATAACGGATCACCCGAAGTTCCAGCAGGTTGGTGTGTTGAGTTGCTTCCGAGGTTGTCCAGGCCCCTTGGGTATGGAGGTGTAGCAAATGGGCTCCCCATCTGGCCCTGGATGCGTCAGTGGTGATGATGACTTGATGACCTGGTTGCTGTAGATTCCTGCCAACCCTGAGATTCTTCGTGACAGTCCACCAGTGCAGGCTTTGTCTGATTCGGGTATCCAGCATCACTCGTGTGGAAAGGGGTTGCTTCCAGCATGAGCATAAGTGCCATTGCAGCGTGCACATGCGTAACCATGCATGTGGCAAAACTTGAGTGGTTGCAGCCATGTGACCCAGGAGGAGTAGGAGAGTCCGAGCAGTCATGTGTGTCTTCCAGGTGATCTCTCGGGCCAGTGTGGTGATCCTGTCCACTCGCTGGGCAGGGAGGAAGGCCTTTGCTGAAACAGTGTTGATGTCGGCTCCGATGAATTTGAGGCATCGAGATGGGATGAGGTGCTACTTCTGAAAGTTCAGCAAGAACCCGAGGGAGGTTAGAAGATGGATGATCTTGCGGACCGCCTCCCCCATTCTCCGCACTGAGGGTGAGGCTAAGAGCCAATTGTTGAGATATGGGAAGACCTGGATACCCTGCTTGTGTAAGTGTGCCACTGCGATGGCTATGCACTTTGTGAACACCCAGGAGGCCAGGGACAGCCCGAAAGGGAGGACATGGTACTGGTTAGAGATTGCCCAGGACTTGGAACTGCAGATGTTTCCTGTGTGAAGGGTGAATGTGGACATGGGTATAGGTGTCCTGGAGGTCCAAGGAGGCTAGCCAGTTCCCGGTCTGAAGGAGCGGTAGGATGGACCCTAATGAGTAAATCCTGAATGTCTCTTTGCAGATGAATTTGTTTAGTTTTTGAAGGTTGAGGAGGGGGTGAACTCCACCTGACTTCTTGGGAACAAGGAATAACCTGGAGTAGAATCCACTGTTGACCTGGTCATGGGGAACAAGCTTGATGGCTTGTATGACCAAAAGATGCAGAAGCTCCGCAGTCATTTGTATGATTGTGGCAGGAAGTACTGTTGATGGATCATGTTGTGGCAGGAAGTACTGTTGATGGATCATGATTGCTGACAAGGGGAGGATATGAACCGAATGCAGTATCCCTCTTGTATGATCTGTAGGACCCAGCTGTCAGCCGAAATGAGTTTCCAGGACTTCAAGGAGGCCGACATTTTGCCTCCCACAGGGAGAGTAGCTTGTGGCCACATGTCAAAAGGAAGGTCCATTCTTTCCTGAAGCAGGGGGTGGGGGGCCTTGATTCTTCTGCTTTCTTTCTCTTTCTTTATTTATTTATTTTATTTAAAGTCTCTTTTATACCGCGCTATTCAGCATCAGCGCGGTTTACAATAAACAGTGAACATACACATTTCCAATAGCACTTTGTGTTTTTTTGTTTTTTTTGCTGCTGGGGTGCATGGTATGAAGACTGCTTGTACCGCGGAGGCTGTCACTTGCGGTATGAGTTGTATTTCCTGGAGGTGGAGTAGGATTTGCAGTGGTAGTTCCCTTTAAGTGCATTGGTATTGCGCTCTAGGCCATCCTCCGTAAGGGTTTGCAGAGTGGCGCAGTGTTCTTTCATATCGTTCACTGCATCTGTGACTTTTTCACCAAACAGTGATTCGCCATTGCAGGGGGCATCCGCAATGCGTTCGTGCGTGTCGTCCCTCAGTCTGGAGGCATGCAGTCATGCCAGCTGTCTCATGGGTATGGCTGTGCCAGCGGTACGGATGGCCATCTTGAAGGCATCAAATGCCATGCTTACCAAATGCTTACTGCATTCATCGTGGCTGAAGCTGTTGCCTGTGCTTCTTGTGGCAAAGAAGCGATGGAGTTGTTCAAGGATCCCAACAAGGTGTCTTGGAAGAGGACCTGCTGGAACTGGTGCACCGCTATCCTTACGTTTAGCATGGCAGTTTGGAATACTTTCCTCCCCACGTCGCCCAGGAGCTTTGGGTCTCATCTAGGTGTGCGATGATTTTACGTGTTTTAGTGTGAAGGACACGACGATGGACTGATGGGGAAGTTGGTTCTTTGCAAAACCTGGGGCCTGTCAGACGTGGTACTTGAAGTCCAATCTTCAAAGGCAGGCAGGAGCCAAGGCTAGATTTTTCCAAAGCTTCGTATGAGTGTACAGTAGGCGTTCATGTACAGGCAGCGTTACGGGGGTCTTAAGTGCGTTCAGGTACTTTAACACCTTGGGTGCTGTCTGGTCCAAAGCATTAGCGGTGGTGAGGGCCAAGGCAATTGCCACCTTCTGTAGGAACTTAGGGTAAGTGAGATCATCATGAAGTGTTGTTGTAGTTGGTGGATTTTGCCCCATGCCCGAGCCTGTGGAGGAGCCTCCTGTTGAATCTCTGGGGTCTGTGGGGCAAGGTTTTTGTGCCAGGGTAATTGAGCCCAGTGGTGCCATTCCTTCCTCTTCCTCCCCCTCACTGGCATCCGAATGTTGGTCCAAGGAGACGCTTCTCTCATGGAGAAGGAGGGAGGGGGCTGTGTTCCCTGGGGTGGAGAGTGATGTTGGGACCACCGTGAGACCCTGCTGCAGGAGACTGGACAGGTTTGAGAGCAACTGGAGGATGGCTTAGAAACATAGAAACATAGAAATATGATGACAGAAAAAGACCACATGGCATATCTAGTCTGTCCTTCCATATCAACAACTACAACAGTCCCCTTTTTACCTTTAGATATCCTCTGTGTTTGTCCCATGCTTTTTTGAATTCAGATACCATCCTCATCTCTACCACCTCCACTGGGAGACTATTCCATGGATCCACTACTCTTTCCGTAAAGAAATATTTCTGCATATCACTCCTGAATCTATCTCCCTTCACCCTCATCCCATGTCTCCTCGTAGCAGAACTTGCTTTCAATTGAAAGAGGCTCTCTCCCTGAACATTTATGCCACGGAGATATTTAAACATCTCAATCATATCACCTCTATCCCGCCTTTCCTCTAAGGTGTACATATTAAGATCCTTAAGTCTGTCCTCATATGCTTTATAATGAACACCACTAATCATTTTAGTAGCCACCCTCTGCACCGACTCCATCCTGTTCACATCCTTTTGAAGGTGCGGTCTCCAGAATTGCACACTATACTCCAAATGAGGTCGCACCAAAGACTTATACAGAGGCATTATCACCTCCTTTTTTTCTGCTAGCCATTCCTCTCCGTATTCACCCAAGTATCCTTCTGATGATCTGCAGGACCCATTTGTCCATCATGACTGATTCCCATGCCTGCATGAAGGCTGTCAGTCGACCTCCCATGGGAAGGATGGCTGGAGAGTCCCTGTCAAAAGGGAGGATTGGCCTTCCCTGCACCAGATGGCATGGACCTCTGCTGTTTGCGGTCCCGCTGTTGCGGTTTGTTGCAGTAGGAGCTTTGATATGGCTGTTGTTTATAGTGAGGTGTCTGCCACTTGTGGAAGGAGTTGTAATTGTTGTGGCATTTTGAGGAGGTAAGTTCCTTTCTGGCTGTTGTGGCATTCTGATGGTAAGTTCCTTTCTTGCTGGAAGAAGAGGTTCACTCAAAGTCTTCCTCCGCAAGGGTCTGTAAAGCGGCGCAGCGGTCGTTCATATCATTGATGGTGTCTTTGATCTTGTCACTGAAAGCATGTCGCCCACACAGGGAGCATCTGCAATGTGGTCATGAGTGTCATCCTGGAGGCCAGAAGCTCGCAGCCAAGCCAGTTGGTGGGCCAAGATCGCGGTACCGGCAGTGCGGGCTGCAGCGTAAAATGTGTTGAAAGCCATCCTGACCTGGTGCTTTGTGCCTTCCTGAAGGTCAGTAAGGGATGCAGTTGCAACTGCCTGTGTTTCAGGGCTGAGAAATGAGACAGTGGATTTAATATTGGCAATGACAACATCTTTATAAAGGGCGTGCTGGAGCTGGTGAGCTGATATTCTGGCGCATAGCATAGCCCCTTGGAAAATCCTTTTCCCAACATTATCCAGGAGTTTGAGGTCCCATCCTGGTGGGGTGTTTGCATGCAGACTTGACCCATTTAAGAGCTGATTCCACCATTATAGAGTTGTGTGGGAGTTGTGCTTTGTTGAATCCGGATGTGGGTTGAATCTGATACTTGGTTTCAAGCTTCTGAGATGAGGCTGGTCCAATGGCATGGTTCTGCCAAATTTTTATTAAGTTGTCATGCAGTAGAGGATGAACTGGGAGCAGCACTATTGTTCAAGAGATCTCCAAGAATTTGAGGGCTGCTTGTGTTTCAGGTCATTGGTTGGTAGGATCCGTGGCAGTAATTTCCAGGGCAGAGGACATTTCCGCAGGAATTTAGAGTAGGAGAGGTCCTCTGGGATGGAAGGAGGCTGGTCGGTTGATGGTGCGAAAGCAACCTCCTTCCCTGACATGAGGGCATCTCCAGAGGCTAGTGACCCTTGAGTGGCTGCCTCCTCATCCCTGCAGTGTTTCCTTTGGGCTTTGTGGAGAGTGCTCCGGAAGCGGGTCCTCCGATGCCGGTGAAGGTGGTAGGTCTGACTGACAGCAGTCCTCTGCGTCCATGGCTGCTGCAGGGCTGAGAGTGTTTTCTGGAATGACGTTCTGGGCTAGGGTGCCCATGGGTACCTTCCCGGTTACCAGCCACTGTTGGATGATCTGTGATAGCCAGTGGAGCAGAAGCTGGGGTCTTTGTACTCCTGGCAGTAGTGCAGGAGGTCCCTGTACTCCTGGAGGTAAAGTGGGAGGTGCAGAACTTAGAGGCAAGTTGCCCACTACCATCCCAGGGTCCTCTGTCTAACTGGGGGCCTCCCCAGTTAGGGTTGGAGACTGTTACATTCGACCCAGGTGAGGAGGGGGGTATCAGGTCATTGGTTGGTAGGATCCTTCTCTGTTGGATGTAGTTGCTGCTGTTGCTGCTGCTGTAATTTCAGCGATGTCCTCTGCTCTTTGGCGTGCCAGCTCAGCCATCTGCTTCTGTGTCTGCTGTGATGGCTGCTACGTTTGTGGGCCCTCTGCTCCGCATCTCTCTGATTGGGGCCATGGTGTCTCTTGCGATGCCACATCAACACATCAGGGCTGCTGTAACTGCTTCTGCATTGGCGATGAGGGACAGAGTTTACATTGGCTTCTCCATCCCTGCCCATCTGCACCGATGGGAGTGGGAAGAAGTTCATGTCATCTCGGTGCTGTCCAATCAGTGCTTGGGGGGACGGAGCCCGGAGGCAACTGGCCAATGGTTGAAGTGGGCAGGGAGGGATCAAGATGGCTGCCTCCATGGAAGTCTCCACATGTACTGAGGGGCTCCCAGACTGTGCTGGGCTCAACGGCATCAGCAATAGCAGCGGGGCTGGCAGAGGGAGCCTGGAGGTGGAGCAGGAGAGTCAGCCGGGACGGAGCCCTGAACAAGCACATCCCGGAGTGCCGCAGCATTTTCAGCATTCTCCAGTTGCTTAGAGGAGTGTTTTTTTGGTCCGTGTGGCTTCGAGACTGTAGGAGATGAGGTGAGGAAATCCTGAAGAGCATGACCCCAGGACATCTGTGCCCTCAGCGACATCTTGTGCAGTGGGTGCAATCTCTAACCAGGTGGTCCTTACCCAGACATTGGATGCATCGGTCATTTTCTTGGAGCAGACCGGGCATTTCTTGAAGTCAGTCTCTGACATAGCTGAAGGAGGATTCTTTCTGTCTTCAAGTAAGGTAAAGTAGATTTCAGTTAGAATGTTAAGATTTTGTTGGAGAGGAGAGAGATCTGCCTTGCTGGCAAGGCGGAAGAAGTGAAACTGGTCAGCTAGGGACGGGCCCAGGGGGTAGGGCTAGTTGGCTAAGGAGAGTACTTCCATCGGCACTGTCGGATGATGTCACCAGGTGTGGCTGACTCATCCTGCTTGTTCTAGGAGAAATCTGTCTCTATAGTAAATAGTTCTGAGGAAATGTTCCATGTAAGCAAAGTTATATTCTCTGTAAACCACCTTGAGAATCTGAAAGGCGGTATATAAAAAATGTTAAATAAAATAAAATACATAAATATATGAATACTCTCAAACACTATAAAGAATCAATCAACAAAAAAAAAAGAAATACCACTCAAAGATACTTACCAACTGTAATAAAAATTTAAAATTTCTTAGAATCAGCAAGGAATATTGAACTTTTGAACCATCCTGTAGGTGAGAAATCATGCTGAGCCAGCTGTATCCGAATTGTTTACTAGCCCGGAGACCAAAGGTGTAGGGAATGACTGACTAGAATTGTTTATTAACTCAGAGAACAAACAAAGGCTGGAGAAGGACTGGTCAGAAATTACTGTTTAGCAAAGGTGTATGGCGTGAAGAATAATTATAGGGAAAACCTCACATGAGGAGTCATGCGGTCCAGTTGGGACACATTTGTTACAGCCTATAAAAAGAGCTAGAAAATCCAGGACAGGCAGAGAGCTGATGTCCGCCTGGCCAGCGCCTGAGGGATCCCAGACTTTCCTCCAGCCTTCACTGTGGCTCTCCCAGCTGATGATAAAGGGGATGAGATGATGTCAGAGAATTTGGTGATGGATTATTCTATTGTCATATTAACTGTTGTGTTGTCATTGTAATGTCACTAACTTATTATTATATTACCTAGCTAATTGTCATATTAAATAGCTTATTAAATGCCATGCACGTGTGACTGTTGTCTCTTGAATTTTATATTCAAACAAGCCAATACAAATGGTGACGAGGGTGGGATGGGATATCATATTCAAGAATAAGCTGATAAAGGAAATGACTGCAGCTGGATTCTGCAATGGAGGAAAAGAGCTCTAAAAACAAAAATAACCCCTTTGTTTAGGAAAATATGTAATCTTGGGATGCAAAGATATTTAGTTCAATGCTTTAAACAAAATGACTCTTTCCTGTAGAGCTAGTATTAATTGTTGGGGGAAATCTGTATACGATTATGAAGAAATGAAGACTTTATTACTTATTTTTCTCAAGGTCCCTGATTTTCCAAGCTGTTAAGGCATGTTGCTTTTCAGAACTACCAGGGGGGGGGGGGGGGGGTAAGGAGGGGGTATCTAGTTCAGTATGCAGGGTGAAGCTTCTCAAGAAAACCTCCTTATTCTGATCAGATAGGCTGTTATACTTAAAGACTAATAGATGCCTAGGCATAAAGCACTTGTAAGCTTTGATTTGTCTTGTGTTTAAATCAGAACCACTGCAATGTATGATTTAGTCTACAGTATATACTGTTTTTCTTTCATTGCTGACTGTTCAAGTAGGTTTCCCAGCCCCTGGATACTGAACTGACTAGAGCTCTTTACTAAAGCTAACGAAACAAACAAACAACAAAAAGACAGAATATTAAGGAAAATGCTTCTGTTTTCCTTTGACTTTCAAAGTAGGGCTTGAGAGCTCTGCCAGGACAATGGGGCATCTTGAGCCAGTAGTAGGAGACTGCAACTTGAAAATGATTTAAATCCTGAGTGAATAAAAAGTAAAAGGTTATCCTGCTTGTGTCTTATTTTTGGTATATGTTATGAGTCTGTTCTTTGTCTTTGTGCATGCTATCAAGTAAAAGGGGATTTTATATATTATGGCAGGCACTTCATAGAGGGCATAATTATTGTTCATATATTACAGAAAAACAAAGAACTGTAAGCTTTGCTATCTGTGTTTTCAAAAGATAACATCAAGGATAGTTGTAACTCTAGGTAATTTGCTTTAGAATAACTTTATTGTTTTCAGATCAGTCTGATACCAGTCTCAGGTATAAATGTAAAAGTTTTAATTTTAATGTGACAAAGTACTGGCATTTTGATTAGAAATATAAAAAGAGGGAGTATTTGCATTCCAGATATCCACCAACCTTTCCATGAAAAAGTATTTCCTTATGTTGATTTTGGCTTCATTTGATTTGAATGCCTGTTTCCTGGATTGTAAAGTTTTAGTTAATTACTTTGCATTGTTAAGCTCAATGCTAATACAATTTTTGTGACTGATGAACAGGACAGTAACACCATAGGCATTGACTACACTGATCTTTCCAGTTTTATTTGTTACAATATTGGGTTTTAGGATAAATTCACCTGTTTTTCTGTATTTGAATTTTACATTTTGGTGTCCAGAGAAAAAGTGCTCTTTGTTTTGAAAGCTTTTTTTCATCTCAGTTTCAGGAGTACGGTTCCCGAGAAAACAGATATATGTTGTGGTACTGTGAGATACCAATTTTATTTAATTTAGACACTTGCACTTATCTTACCAAATGTGATCCTTGTGGTAGTCAGCAGTTGCCAGATGAGTAAACATTACTGTTCCTTTAGAACTTGCATTGCTCTTGCTGGAATTTGGACAGAGGCTGATCTGAAATCGCTTTGTTCTCAAGCATATAGACTACATTTAGCAGAACGATTGAACTGAGTTCTCAGAAAAGATGAGAATATCTTTTTTTTTCTAGCTTATTTGTATACTTTCATAACGTTATTTATCCAACACTACCAAAGTCTTCCAGCCAACATTATCCTTAAGTATTTGAAAAATAAAACAATAACACTAACTTGAGTTGATTGGACTAAACAAAATCTTGCTTGTCAGCAACGATCCAGGAGAGGTTTTGGAAAAAGAAACAGAGAGAGGCAGAAGGTAAGGCCACAGCCTAGGAAAAGGCAATAAACGTGCTGCTTCGAGTGTGATGATCTGGGCCACCAGAATTTTGACTGATCTAAGCTTCCTCGAGGACCCACAAAGCCTGAAGAAAATGAACCTTGTATATTTATGCCTCTGCAGAGACATGAATAGGAAAGGAGAGTAGGTCAAGAAGAACCCGAGGAAGTATTGCCACGAGGCCCAACCACAAATGCCTTGTGCCCTTTAGGCCTCTCACCTCAAAAGGATCTCTTAACACCATAATTAATGGGTAGCTTATATAAATCCTTGTAGACCCTGAAGTTACAAGATCAGTCTTCAAATGTTTTGAGTTTCCTACAACACCCTCACTGGGGACAGTGTATACGATAGACTCTAGTCATACCTGAGAGATATGTGGCCATCCTGTTAGAAGCCATACTTCTTCCTATTGGGATTGATGTTATAAAATGCTGTGAAAAGCAGGGTTACTTACCTGTAACGAGAGTTCTCCAAGGACAGCAGGATAAGTCAGCCACACCTGGGTGATGTCATCCCATGGCACCATAGATGGAAGAAACTTGGAGAATAATAGTTTTATATTATAAGGACGTTACCTATATTGTTTAGACAGTTGCTAAATAGAATGAGCACATGTCCTCTTAGTACTAAACCAATTAAGTTTAGTGAGAAAGGGGCACTGTTTCCACACACTGTTATGCTTATTGAGAAGAATCTGAATTTATATTACCTACCATTTGTTTACAACAATACTAAGCTTTTAACAATTGTTTCATGTTCTTAGCAGCCTTGTCAAATAAGGATACATTAGTGTGGTATAAAAAACATGAAAAGGACCTATGTATGTAGTTGGTGGAATGATGCAAGTGATGAAGAAGTGTTGTGAGGGGTGAAGTGGGATATTAAGAGGAAGGACTCGGATGGACAGTAAACTGATGAAGGTAATTTAAAGTGACATATCTGCTTAATGAATATGTAAACAAAAAAAATGATGAGCACTTTATTCAACTATGCCGTCTCCAGTACCTTCAATTCAGGAAGTCATACTCAACAATTGGAAATAGACACCTGGAGACAGGCTAGGTGCACCTTGCACCCTGATGAGCTTTGGAAAACCCACACTGGCCATGTGGTACTTGCAGATGCTTTATGGCCTCATTTTGCCTCATTTTGCCCTGGCCAGGCATGCAAAGGCAAAGGGGGATGATTTTATGCACAAATTCTCACAATATTGGTATGATCCTAAACTTGACAAAATTGCAGAAGATGTCTGATCTGTAAACATGTAAAGATCAGTCAAGGGCACAAGGGAATCTATGAAATAAACTGAAAATGGAAATCACCTTTCAAGCGAGTACAGAACACATCACAGCTGATGGATGGCAGGCCTTCCACAAAATCAGCTTAAGAGACCGTAACGACATAATAAGGAAGATCAACATGACAACTTCCACTCTGGATCCTTGCCCAGTTAGCTGGCTGAAAGTAACACGCACTGAGCTATCACCTTTTATCATTAACATGGTGCAACAGTCATTGAGTCACGGTTTTATGCCATCATCATTAAAACAGGCTATGATCTGCCCAATATTGATGAATAAATTGATGGAAAAAGATAACCCAGAGTCATATAGACCAATTTCTAGCCTTCCCTTCCTTGCAAAAGTGATTGAAAAGTAGGTGAAAACCCAATTGCAAGATTATGTTGATCTAAACACCCCATTGGATGAGCATCAATATGACTTTAGACCGTATCATGGGGTTGAAACCCTCCTAATAGCATTCACGGACAAGCTGATCAGAGGTATTGATAATTTGCATAAAGCGTTCATCCTTGTTTCTCTAGACATTGCCTCAGCATTTGACTGTATCAGTCATAATATCCTCCTCGCATGCCTCAACCAAATAGGAATACATAGCAAGGTATTTCAGTGGTTCCAAACATACCTCACTAATCATATCCAACAGGTCAAGATTGGTCAGCATACGCCCAACCGATATAAACAAGAGCAGGGCATACCCCAAGGATCCACCCTATCAGCCCTACTGTTTAATTTATACCTTCAACCTACCTGTAACATTTTCAAGAAATTTATTATAGGGTACCATGTATATGCAGATGATATAATGGTATATCTCCTCATCAACATCTCAGATCCTTTACCACATCAGATAAAGTCCTGCTTCAGTGAAATGGCAGAGTAGTTAAACTCACACAACCTCAAAATAAACTATAAAAAAGACTGAAGTTCTGTATGTCACAAGAAACCAAAGCTTTATTCCACTATCCACGATCCAACTCAGAACTGAACTTGAAGTGAAAAATGAAGTTAAATACCTTGGGGTAATCCTCGATCAGACACTTAGTTAGCATGGTTACACAGCTAAAATGGACCACTAGCTCAATATATTATAAACTAAGGATGCTGCAACAGTTGAGACCACTATTCTCAACTTACGATTTCAGATCCGTCCTACAAGCGATGGTCACACCGCAGATTGATTTTTGTAACAGTATACTCCAGGGGCTCCCAAACACGATCCATCAGCTCCAGATGGCCCGGGATGTTGCAGCCCATTTAATTTACAAAGCCCATAGCACTGAACACATAACACCCATCGTGTACCATCTTCATTGCTTACTGGTTTTGAGTAGGATAAGATATAAATCACTAATGATCATTTTTAAACAACTCATGAATATAGACCCCTCTTACCTATCCTTCTTATTAAACAAACCAATTAACGATAGAGTTCAAAGAGGTTGCACCCAGAACACCATAATAGTTCCTAGCGACTTTCGAAAAACTAATCGTTCTACAAGTAATACTTTGCTCCTACTCTCTAGAATTCCCTTCCAAAAAAATTAAGATCCATCAAGGACTTACAACCATTCTGGAAGGAAATTAAGACATTTCTATTCCATGAACACTTTGGGGCCTCATCGGAACAGAGTAAAACATTGCCAACATAACAACAGCACCTCAGAGCCCCCTCTTCCCAAAATATGAAATCATACCCTTCCTTGAGCTAGCTGTGAATACAAGCTCTCTCTGTACATATGTTATCTGCAAATAGGTTCATTGTCAATGAGTTACGAACAAGCCTAATGTAAATTCAATGTTCAAAGTCTACTTCCTGACTTTGACATTGTTTCTAATATTGTTATCCTTAAGTTCTATGTAGCAAGTTTTGTTCAGGTAAACCGCCTTTGATCTCTGGAAAGGGCGGTATAGAAAAATCATAAATAAATAAATAATTGATGTAGAATGAGATAAAGAGACAGTAAGATTACACATAGAGAGACTCAGTGACAGAGCTGGGGATTAGAACTCAGGCAGAGGGAGATAAAGGTTACACAAAGAGAGATAGTGACAGAGCCGGGGATTAGAGCTCGTTGAGGTAGAGGGAGATAAAGAGGCTCAGGGCAAGGTTCACATAGAGAGACTCAGTGACAGAGCCGGGGATTAGAACTGAGGTAGAGGGAGATTAAGGGACTCGCTGCAAGATTACACACAGAGAGACAGTGACAGAGCCGGGGATTAGAACTGAGGCAGAGGGAGATAAAGGTTACACAAAGAGAGATAGTGACAGAGCCGGGGATTAGAGCTCGTTGAGGTAGAGGGAGATAAAGAGGCTCAGGGCAAGGTTCACATAGAGAGACTCAGTGACAGAGGCGGGGATTAGAACTGAGGTAGAGGGAGATTAAGGGACTCGCTGCAAGATTAGACACAGAGAGACAGTGACAGAGCCGGGGATTAGAACTGAGGCAGAGGGAGATTAAGGGACTCGCTGCAAGATTAGACACAGAGAGACAGTGACAGAGCCGGGGATTAGAACTGAGGTAGAGGGAGATTAAGGGACTCGCTGCAAGATTAGACACAGAGAGACAGTGACAGAGCCGGGGATTAGAACTGAGGCAGAGGGAGATAAAGGTTACACAAAGAGAGATAGTGACAGAGCCGGGGATTAGAGCTCGTTGAGGTAGAGGGAGA
This sequence comes from Ichthyophis bannanicus, assembly GCA_033557465.1. Classification (NCBI taxonomy): domain Eukaryota; kingdom Metazoa; phylum Chordata; class Amphibia; order Gymnophiona; family Ichthyophiidae; genus Ichthyophis; species Ichthyophis bannanicus. The sequence goes on along the minus strand of CM066051.1, from coordinate 76,997,952 downwards.
TAAAGAGGCTCAGGGCAAGGTTCACATAGAGAGACTCAGTGACAGAGCCTGGGATTAGAACTGAGGTAGAGGGAGATAAAGGGACTCGCTGCAAGATTACACACAGAGAGACAGTGACAGAGCCGGGGATTAGAGCTCACTGAGGTAGAGGGAGATAAAGGGGCTCAGCGCCAGGTTACACACAGAGAGACTCAGTGACAGAGGCGGGGATTAGAACTGAGGTAGAGGGAGATTAAGGGACTCGCTGCAAGATTACACACAGAGAGACAGTGACAGAGCCGGGGATTAGAGCTCACTGAGGTAGAGGGAGATAAAGGGGCTCAGGGCAAGGTTCACATAGAGAGACTCAGTGACAGAGCCGGGGATTAGAACTGAGGCAGAGGGAGATAAAGGTTACACAAAGAGAGATAGTGACAGAGCCGGGGATTAGAGCTCACTGAGGTAGAGGGAGATAAAGGGGCTCAGCGCCAGGTTACACACAGAGAGACTCAGTGACAGAGGCGGGGATTAGAACTGAGGTAGAGGGAGATAAAGGGACTCGCTGCAAGATTACACAAAGAGAGATAGTGACAGAGCCGGGGATTAGAGCTCACTGAGGCAGAGGGAGATAAAGGGGCTCAGCGCCAGGTTACACACAGAGAGACAGTGACAGAGCCGGGGATTAGAGCTCGTTGAGGTAGAGGGAGATAAAGGGGCTCAGCGCCAGGTTACACACAGAGAGACAGTGACAGAGCCGGGGATTAGAGCTCGTTGAGGTAGAGGGAGATAAAGGGGCTCAGCGCCAGGTTACACACAGAGAGACTCAGTGACAGAGGCGGGGATTAGAACTGAGGTAGAGGGAGATAAAGGGACTCGCTGCAAGATTACACAAAGAGAGATAGTGACAGAGCCGGGGATTAGAGCTCACTGAGGCAGAGGGAGATAAAGGGGCTCAGCGCCAGGTTACACACAGAGAGACAGTGACAGAGCCGGGGATTAGAGCTCGTTGAGGTAGAGGGAGATAAAGGGGCTCAGCGCCAGGTTACACACAGAGGCCGAGTTGGAGGGCCGGGTCTTCAGGACTCTCCCCTGCCCTCCGGAGAGGAGGAGTTAAACGGAGACGGTATCGAGTCTTAGCGATTCCCTCTTTAACTCTTTCACCTCCAGAGAGCCAGCGAGCGCCCGTAGACTGCACCCCGTTGACTCATCATCCTCAGTTCTCGCAGCCTGACTCGGTAGTTTTACATCCGCCCTGACCCAGGTCTCGGGAAGCGACTGCGGAGTTTCGGGGGGCCGCCTTAGCTCTCCCACAGAAACGCAGGTGAGAGCCCAGCAACATCCTTACCCAGGAAAAGACAGCACCGTAGCGATCGTACTAGGCCCTCGAAGCCGTTCGGGAAACAGAAGGAGTTGCTTTGCTGTTCGTCTCTACATACTAGAATTTGCGCTATGGATTATCCCCCATCTTCTGCACACACGCGATCGCACTAGCAAATTCTCCCTCTACTGCATAACATCCAAAACAGCTGAGAGAGGCCCTTAAGGGAAGGAGCAGGCGACGCTCTGTCTGATCCTGGGGAAGAGGTTAGAGCTGCAGACTGGAAATCGGGGAAGCCAGCCTTCAAATCCTGTTCATGACCCTCATGACCTTGAACAAGTCAGTCCACCATTAGTTGCCTCAGGTAGAGGATTGTAGTTGCTGAGTTAATCCACTTGGCTATGTAGAAATAAAGGTCAACAAAGTCTTTGTAGGTGATGCTGTTTTATTTCACTCACTTAATGTATCACCTACAACTTATTTGACCCTTACTGCCTCAGGTACAAACTGAGGAGTCAATGCTGTAAAGGGTGTTAGGCTTTATGCACAGGTTAGTGCTGTGTTATGGGCTTATGCAGTAGCCAGGTTCAAATCCCACCACTGCTTCTTGTGATCTTGTGCAAGTTGCTTAACCTTCCCTTTCTCCAGGTACAAACAGATTGTAAATATGTAAATATGTAAATAGTGTATAAAGTTCACCTGTTATCCAAGTTGAAATTCCCTGTTATATGTAAGTTCAATGTCTGATTGTTCCACATTGTACAAACCTGTTCATTGTAAACCGCGCTGATTCCGAATAGTGCGGTATAGAAAAACTAATAAATAAATCAATAAATCCTGTTCCTGAATATAACTTATTTATTTAGCAGTATTTATATACTGCGTGTTCCTTAAATCAGAGTGGTTTACATTGAACGCAACTGTTTGCATTGCTACAAGGTCGTTTACATTCAACTCGATAACTTGAATACATTATAACATCATAGAAACTTGCCTTAAACCTCTGAGCTGAATCCCATTTCTCCTCCGTGAAGCTCCTGTGCAGGGCTTCTGCATCAGCCTGTAGATAAACACCTCTTATATTGGAATGCAACCTGCCTACTAAAAGAGCCGAATCTATGTTCACATAAGGTTTTCATCAATGTGATTCTTTGTGGCTAAAAAGGCTATGTCCCGGCTCTTCTTGTGCCCTGAGAGCTCGCTCATGGTCTCTGATTCTTTGCCTTTCCTTCAGCACAGGGGATGGACGGGATGGACAGCGGTGCTGCAAGTCACGGCTTAGCAGGCGACACACATCTGCTCACCGGTATGCAGGACGGAAGACGGGCTCCTGGAACAGAGGTTATGAAAGCTTCCTTCTCCGAGGAGGCTGCAGTTTCACAATCCCTGTGAAACTTTGGACAATGGACCTCTATTTCTTGATCTTAGGATTTGTAGGATTCATCTGTTTTGAGGTCTTTCCTCCCCCCCCCCCCTTTTTCTGCCCTTGCCCCAGGAGTTGGGGTGGCGCTTCTGCACCCCTCACATTGCACGCTTCCCACGGAGTTGGGGGTGGTCCTTTCTTCCTGCTGTTCTACTCTTTCCAGAGAGTTAGGGTGGAGAGGTAGCCTGATGGTAAGAGCAGCGGGCTGAGAATCGTGAGTCTCCTTGTGATTCTGGACAAATTGCTTAAAACCCTCCACTGTCTCAGGTTCAAACTTAGGCCTTGATTTGGCAAAGAGCGCTGCCGATAGCGCAGTATCAGCGCCAGTGTGGGCAAGGAACGTAGGGAGGGATTTAACGCAAGCGCAGTCAGGGTGCTGATAGCAGCACATTTAAATCCATGTAAAAGGATGGTAATGAAGAAATTAGTGTGAGGTCTGAGGGGACGTTAAGGTTAGCTTAGAAGTCTGCGGTCAGTGCTGGTGAGGAATTTATGCCTGTTTCTTGAGCAGACAACACTTGTGATTTTTTTTTGGCTTTGCTGAAAAGAGTGCTGGAAGACTATTATGCTCATGTGCGGAAATTCTCTCTGGCGCATAAGCAGCAATATTGTGCGGAACGGAACTCTTGCGCAGAATAATATTGCTGTTTATGCACTGGATAGCATTCCCGCACAAGTGCCAACCTGCTTTTTTGGTGGGGGTTGTGCGCAGGATATGAGTGTCTCTGTCACTGACACCCGGGCATAGGTGCCTGGCTTGCTCGCCTTGTTTAGCGCAAACGTTTTTCACGTAGCTCATTTGCATGCTCTTTGCTTACAGAATCACTGAGCAAAGCTTCAGCACTAAACTTACGTTAGGAAGCCCTGCGCTGGAGCTTCAACACTGGACTATAGCGCTGGGTTTCTGCATTAGGCCGCATGACTGTAATTCCTCCAAGGAACAGGAAAATGCCTGACTGTAACTTTCTTTGTTCTGCGCCCAATAAATCCAAAATCATTCCCTTTCCTTTCCCGTCCTCTCTCACGATTGTTACTGGGAATAGAATGACATCCATAAGACGCATTAGAATTTGCCTGGAAGCCAGAGCGGCCCAAGGAATGCTGAGCACCGCTCTCTAGGAGAGTGTCTCGCTCTGTCAGGAAAGTGTTGGGACCAGGGCTGACGGCTTTCAGCTTACATGGTTCTCTTCTCCCTCTGCCTCTAGGTCCTGAGGATTCGGAGGGAAGTGGGCGCCTTCCGGAGCAGCCAGCTCCCCTGTATAATGGGTGTGTGATCCTGACACTACGCACCAAGGCCTCCTGTTGGGGCCCAGGGTTTGATTACAGGGCATGCGGATCAGCATTTGCTGTGAACGGACTGCAGGTAAGTAGGGTTTGATACCCTAACCTATGACCCATAAGCTCAATCCAGCTTTGCACACTTGTCATTATATGTTCCCTTTTTAGCCACCATTCTTCTCTTCTCTCTCCCCCTCCTCTCCCCCCTGCCCCCCCCACCACCTTCCAGATCCCAGCAGAGGATTATGAATTCTCCTTACATCAGGCTCTGAACACTCCAGAAATCAGAAGATTTCTCTGCCTAAACTCCTTCAGGTTCCTCATGATCCTACTTCCTGTAAGTCTCTTCTCTCTCTGTCAACACCTATTAGGCAGTTACCCAAAGGAAACATTTATATACAGGGACATCAGTCACAGAGGAAAAGAACACATGCTGAGTTTTGTGTTCCAGTGTCGCTTTGCAGTAACTGAGCCTAGAATCTCTTGGGTGCTCATAGGAAGCCTCGCCTTGCCATGCTTCTTGTCTGTCAGGCTCTGATATCGCTGTACTCTCTTCCCCTGGTTAAGGTGCTGTATGTCCTGACCTGGTGCATTCTTTTCTCGACCTTTCATCTCTTCCTGCGCTCTTACGTCGAGGAGCATCTCGCCCTGTTCTGCTTGGTGTTCAGCACAATGGCCGTTGCCTTTACTGGAGCCGTTGCACTTCTGCTCTGGAAGAGCTGTGGCCAGGTAAGTAAAGGGGCTTCTGAAGGTACTGTGGATGTCCTCCTTCCTCCTCATGACCCCTGATCTCTGACCTTACATGGTCCAGGTCATTGTGGATAGTGATGTGCGCCTAATGAGAGCCAACGAAGGGCTGAGAAGGCACCAGCTGCTGGTGGGGCTGTCAGATTGCAAGAACTACACAGGGCGCCTGCAAGTATCCTTTAAAGGTACAACTGGGCAGAATGAGTGGACGGGGCATTTCCTGGGTGCAGTAGCAGCCATGATGGATAGTGGTGCACGTGAGTGGGTAGGCGGTAACTGCTTCTTCATGCACGATGTACAGTTTTTCCCTTGAGTCTTTTCCTTGCCAGCTTACCTTCTGCTTCTTTGATGTGGGGGACTGTCTGCAAAGACTGACGCAGCTGCTGGATGCGAATCCAGACTCCCAGAATCCACTGCAGGTGAGCACACTAATCTTTATTGTGCATGAGAGATAAGGAATGGAACTGCACCATCTATAGGCCAATCCACTCAACTGCGCTGTGGTGTACCCAGTTGGGCACTAGTGGGCCGATGCACATGCTTGCTTGCTTTTAGCACACAATCTTGTGTACTACCAATGCAAGAACAGGTTTGACACATGAGCTAACTGTGTGCAAGACCTTGAGCAGACAACAGAACACTGCACATTTAAAAAGATGGAAATGAAGCAATTACCTGTGCAACACAGATGCAGAGAAGCACACAGAAGACCAGAAGGTGGAGCTCAACACTGGGACTTTAACACGAGTCTGAGGGGGCATAAAGGGTTAGCGCATAGCTCTGTGCTCAATGCCCAATGCCGGTGCTGAATTTATGCCCTTTTCTTCTCTGTCTTGAGGGTACAGCACCCATAACTATTTTTCTGGCTTTGCTGAAAGGTGTGGTGAAAGGAAAAACAGAAGAGGAAGTGTGCTGGAACATTGGTATATGCAGAAATGCTATCTGGCGCATAAACACCGATATTTATTCTGCGCAAAATTTCTATGCCAAATAATGTAGTTTATGAACACTGAAATTATTCTGAGAATGTTTGCATGGAATAATATTACTGTATGCGCCAGACAGAATTCCAGCACATGTATACAAGTGCCAAACTGTGTATTTTGTTTTGTATGCAAGATGTAGGTGCTGCTAAGATAGACCCCTGTGCGCATGCATCAAGCTTGCTGTCCTTGTTTAGCGCAGACATTTTGCTCACAGCTCATTTACATGCTATTTCCTACAGCATCAGCGAGCAAAGGTTTTATGGATTAAATTTGCATTAGGAAACCCTTTGCGAGAGCTTTAGTTGTGGGCTATAGTGCAAGATTTCTGCACTGAGCCCTAAATCACTTTTGATGCAGGAAGAACTTTATCATACCACAAATCTGCTCTAAGCGGAAAGCGAAAGGGTGAGCTAATTTCTAATGCAGAGAAGTTTGTATTGGATTTCTTCTAATGTAACAGAGTGTAGTAAAATGAACAAACATGTATCCTTCCATTTGAGGGCTGCAACTTTATTGTAGCACTGAGGTGAAGGAAGGTTTTAATTTACACTTATTTCTCTGGAACGTAAATGGTTAAAAATTCAGCTGCCAATCGACCTGGGATCTCAGCCTTGGAGAAACCTGGACAGGGGATTCCCATACTAACACCCCTTGCACTCAGGCAGCCTGAGACTGGGAGATTTACACCCTTCAGTTCTTGTCCTACTATGTGATATGTCCCTCATCCCTTAAGTTCATTCATTCACAAATCCCCTCTCTCCTCCCTTCCCCCACTTTGGACCTCCATTATTGAAGCCTACTAGCCCACCCATTGGATAGAAATGTGAGTTAAACTAGATTTCTGTCTCCTAATTACTGAAGTTAAAATGGAAATTATATTTATTTTAAAGTAAATTTTTGTTTCCATTTTAGTGCATTTTTCAACTTCCAGTATAGCACAGATTTAATTAAGTGCTTTGCGCCTTATTTGCTTATTAGTTAGGAAGTCAAGTAAAAATTTACCAAGGCAGTTAAATGAGTACTAAAAATTTAGTGTAGAGGATTAGTTGTGAGGACCATCCCACTTCTGACAAACACCAAGGAGCGAGGTGTAAACTAAGAAGTCCTTTATTGATTAAAAGCACAGATACGGCTGCGTTTTGGCACTGAGCCTTCATCAGGGAGGACCTCAAAACCAACAATAAAAAGTATAAAAACCATTAGTATGATAATAAAAACAACCATGAATTAAAGTTCAATAAACATGCAAAAACATATAAGACAACAAAGTATTAAAAGGTATAAAAATTATTTCTAAACATGCTCATTGGACCATAAACATGAAATAAAAATGCAAACAATTGAAAACTATTGAACATATAACATGAGTCCAATGTGATAAAAAGTAATAAAACAAACAAACAGTTTAATAAAACAAACAAACGGTCTAATAAAGCGATACAGAAGGAATGAGTTAAAAAGCAGAGAGTAAAACCAGGCAATAGAGAGCATAGCAGAATAGTGAATTGTCCACAAAAACGTACTTGTAACAATAGGCTTAATAAAGAGCACACGCTACATGTCTGAAAACATAAACATACCTCAATGGGGAAGGAGGGGGAGGGGGAAGAAGGGGGGGGGGAAAGGGGAGGAAAGGAACTGACCAGCGGAGCCTCCAGAGGACTTGCAAGGAGGCAATAAAGGCATCGTATGGTAACAACTGTGGATCGCACAGATCCTAACAGCTAAAGTTATGCCTATGTGAAAATAAGGAAAGAAGGGGTTAAAACCATGAATAATAAGCAGACCCACAGAGGCAAGGGGACACCATATAAAACTGAAGAAGGCTCTTCAATTTAATTGTAAAAACTATAAATAAAAAGTGTATAAAAATAATAAAAACATATCTTTAAGGATCACAAAAGGAACTTAAAAATCTAAATTAAGACCAATAAAAACCACTAATAAAACCTAAAAACATAGATGATTAAGACATAAAAAAATCTTTTAAAAATAAATAAAAATCAGCTTAATTTAAAAAGGGTTGACAGAACCCAGTAAAACGCCCCTGCGGATCCCTAAACTAGAACGTGTGCCGAGAAGTCCAAGATTACCGAAACTATAAAAACAGTAAAAATTAAAAACATAAATCAACCTAAGGTTGTCTCCATCAAAGTAATCACGAGTGCCATGGACAAAGTAAAAACCACCTTAAACAGTGGCATGAGAGGCGCAGCTCATTACTAGTTATGAAGCAGTGAGGACGTTGCCTCACCCGCCTCTGGGAGAAATTGCAAAGTAATGCCTATTAACTCTGATAAAAAAAGTAGTCTGTGCCGGTATGCTAGGCAAGTCTGTCACATGTAAATGGTGACCATTAGCTGCAACATACAGATTACTTTACAAAAATGAGAAAGTGTCTTTCTGAACCTTAGCTTATAGGAAGCCCGGCAGCCGCAGATCGCTATAGGAAGACAAGTGAAATGCAGCTGGTCAAACTAAGATGCTCTTTAAAGCGCTCACTTTGGGCGCCAAGAGAGCTTAAGGTAGACCAAAAAATAAGGAGACCCAAAGGCCAAATACTGGCTATAGCCAGAGCACAGGCCTGCTTCAAACGATAAGGAAATGCCTTTGGGTCTTCCTGTAAGGTAAGGTTCTGAAGATCTTGGACTCCTCGGCACGCGTTCTTGTTTAGGGGGTCTGCAGGGGCGTTTTACTGGGTCCTTTTTTAATGGAGCCAATTTTTATTTATTTTTTATTCCCTCCAGTCTGGCTCTGCTGGAGGTAATTGATCTTTTGATTTTTCCTGCCTCTTGCCCCCTTTTCTCAATTAAAATATACATGATTCCTTATTTATTGTATCTATACAGGGTGTTTAATGAAGCATATACTACCATGTCATTTAATTCTTTGTATCTGATTTTAGGTGGGTTAGTCCCTCCTACCTTTTACTTTATCTATTATTTTATGACCATGGTATCTAAAACCAACCATAAACCAACCAACCAACCTTCTTTTTTAAAAGATTAGTTCACTGTAAAACAGAGTGCTTCCTAAAGTCCTGTTACTTCTGTTGGTTATCCATAGACCACTTTGAATGTAGAAAGGCGGTATAAAAACAAGTTTAGATAAATAAAATAAATAAATGTTTTAGGCTCTATTAGTGGTTTTTATTGGTCTTAATTGTGTTTTTTAAGTTCCTTTTGTGATCCGTAAAGATATGTTTTTATTCTTTTTATACACTCTTTATTTATAGTTTTTACAATTAAATTGAAGAGCCTTCTTCAATTTTATATGGTGCCCCCTTCCTCTGCGGGTCTGCTTATTATTCATGGTTTTAAGTCCTTTTTTCCTTATCTTCACATAGGCATAACTTTAACTGTCAGGATCCCTGCAATCCGCAGTTGTTACCATACGAAGCCTTTATTGCATCCTTGCAAGTTCTCTGGAGGCTCCACTGGTCGGTTCCTTTCCTCCCCCTTCCTCCCACCCTTCCCCACTGAGGTGTGTTTATGTTTTCAGACATGTAGCGTGTGCTCTTTATTATGCCTATTGTTACACATACATTTTTGTGGACAATTCACTATTCTGCTATGCTCTCTATTGCCTGCTTTTACTCTGCTTTTTAACTCATTCCTCCCGTATTGTTGGTTTTATTAGATTGTTTGTTTGTTTGTTTTATTACTTTTTATCATATTGGACTCATGTTGTATGTTCAATAGTTTTTATCTGTTTGCATTTTTATTTCATGTTTATGGTCCAGTGAGCATGTTTAGAAATAATTTTTATACCTTTTTTTACTTTGTTGTCTTATATGTTTTTCATTTTATTGTACTTTAATTCATGGTTGTTTTTATTATCATACTAATGTTATTATACTTTTTATGTTGGTTTTGAGGTTCTCTCTGACAAAGGCTCAGTGCTGAAATGTGTTGAAGCTTTTAATCAAAGGACTTCTTGGTTTACTCCTCACTCCTTGGTGTTTGTCTGCTGTGTCTGCAAGTCTGTGTGTTCCCTTGTGGACTGACCATCCCACTTCTCCCACCATATCTCCATATGATAGGTTCATGAAGAGAGTGCAAAGCTGTGACAGCTGCAGATCCGAGCTCCAATCCCATCTGTGCCACCAGCTCTCCCTGTGTAGTAACCTGGTACCAAAGGCACAAAACTGTTACCTACAGATCAAGACTTTGATCCCAACTCTGACACCAATTCTTATTGTGCAATCTGAAGCTGATCACTTAGGGGCTTGCTTACAAAGCCGCGGTAGCGGTTTCCGATCGTTATAACGATCGGAAACTGCTACCGTGGTTTTGTAAACAAGCCCCTTAGTCTCTCTGTTTTGAGAAACGCTTTGTAAATAACAACTGTTTTAATCCTTTCTGGGGCAGGCAAAGGTGTGCCAGAAACTGGGCAGATTCTATGTCAGTGTGATAGATGGTGGCTTTGCCCACCTGAAAGCCTCAGGAGCTGAAGAGATGGATTCAGAGGAGACCCCTTTGCTAGACAGGGGTGAAGAGGGGAAAGAGAGCCATGACGCTGCTAAATCAGGAAGGTCTCACTCGACGCCGGCCCACACTGTGGCTATCAACCTGCTTCCTGGAGGCACACCACAGGTACCCAGGCCACAGATCTTACACTGGGAATTTCTAGACTGCCACTCACATGGGCTCACAAAATAAACTTTTATCTGAGTAACCAATTTAGAGCCTTCAATATTATTCTCATTTATGTCACGGACTTCTGTTATGCCTTATACACTCCTTCTCTCCCCTTTACAGGAAGCTGCATCCCAACTGCTCACCCTTTATAGTGCTGTCTATGCCAGGCTGCTGGGCACAGAGCAGTTACCGCGGACGGCACGTTCCCTTCATGCTCGGGAAGCCGCCATACCCTGCCTGTGTCAGCACATTGAGGGCTCTCTGACCAGTCCCCGTTTCCCCTGACATCTCCCACCCTTCCTCGCCGGTATGACCTTGACCCTACATCGACCTTTGAATCGCCTGTCTGGAGCTTGCTAGGGCAAACTGGGTCTAGTAATCCCAGTATCCGCTGGGACTGAGCCGAGAGAAACCAGCACCTCTCCCAGAATAAATAGGGAATCTGCACAGGTTTTGTTGAGGTACCTCAAGAGAGATGATACATACAGTGAAGAGGAGAGAATTTAGCTGGGGGAGAGGGGGAACAGCCGCAAGCCCTTTCTGAATCCTTCCAGTACAAATATAGTAATTGGTTGGATGGATTAGTGCAATAGTGCCAGAGAACTGGAGCAGTAGGAAATGAGGTGATATCGTGGTGAGTTCTAAAGGATTCACTTCTGCAAAAATGTTGCTGGGGTGCAAGAGGCCCACAGAAGGGCTAGCAAAATGCGGCAGAATGTGCACTAAAAGCCTAAGTGAGATGAGACCTAAATCTGCATACCTCAGAGGAGAGACAGGGAGATATGATAAGTGAAGCAAATACCTCCGAGGGAGAATGGCGAGAAAGATCCTGGGAAGTGGAAGGAGAGTGGTAAATGGAGGAGGAGGGAAGATAGGTGGCATGACGGAGAGCGGAGATGTTGGGCGAAGTGCAGAGAAGGAAGGGGGAGGAAAGGAGGGAAGCGAGTTGACAGAGTGGAATATAGAAGGCAAAATCTAAACCTCAAGCCCCACATAGACAAAACAATACAAAAAGTCTACTACAAGATGCGAATCATCAGGAGACTGAAACCGCTCCTCGCCCCAGAACACTTTCGTACCGTCCTCCAAGCACTGATAACCCCAATACTGGACTTCTGCAATCCGATATACTTGGGACTACCGAAACAAGCCCTCAAACCACTCCAGCTAGCACAAAACAACTGCAGCACGAATAATATCCGGGACTGCAAGACAGGACCACATCACACCTACCTTAAAGGACTTACACTGGCTCCCAATCGGTGCACGCATCAGATACAAAACTATCATAAACCTATTCAAGATAAATCAGCACACATCAGCCAACAGCCTACACACCCTCATTCAACCAGACAACAGCACTCGTCCTAGAAGAAAACAAACACGCAACCGAGTCAGCACCCCAAGTGAATTCAAACACACACGCAAGGACACAACAGACAGAGCTCTCTCCATGGCTGCTCCAACTATATGGAACAAACTACCAGACGACTTGAGGGCAACTACAGACCTCAAAGACTTTAGAAAACAGCTAAAAACCATGCTGTTCATAGAACACTATGGACACATCACATAACCTAAGAGAATGTATAACAGCACATATTACCGTCTGTATAGAAAATGTTTTGCAGCACCACTGTATATAGCCCACACTGTACATAGCTCAAACCACTCTAGCACGCAACACGCCACACCTTGTACATAGCTCACCCCAATCTAGCACACGATACAACACACACTCAACTAAATTTCACCCTCACTGCATGTTTAACACACTCACTTTACCCGATTGTTTGCTGTGATACCACCTTGATTAATAAGATAAGGCGGTTTAAAAATACTGTTAAATAAATAAATAAAATGAATATTGTCAATGTAATTTTTTCCAGTCTTTCCACTCTTGTTTGTATAACTTTGAAATAAATTCATGATACCTGTAAGGCACCAAATGGTTCCGTTATTTCAGGGCTGGACATAATTGCATCCCCCAGCCACCCTCCCCAGCTTCCTAAAGTGATCCCTCCAGCCTGAAGGGGATAAAGGCTACTGCCGGGGCAGCCCACCCATTAGGCAAGATTAGGGGTACATTACTCACCCCACCCCCAACCATCCTGTAATAATGCATAACACCCAGCTTGTTTTTTGATGGGTGATCATAATTGTTGAGTTTACTTATTAAAATCTTAGATATAAGAGCCTTAAAGTTAATTAAAACACCTTGAAGATAAAATGTAATACTGTCTACAACGACAAAACCTCCACCTCATACCCAGCCACCTCACCCCCGCTTAGACTTTGTTGCTTTTGTGCATGCAATGTCATTGTAATAATGTAAATAAGTTAAATGTATACCAATAACTAAGTTAAAACAATATTTATATACTGTTACATGTTATGTTTTATCCTCTGTGTAACACGCAATAAGTTTAAGTTCAAATTGTTTCATGTAAACCGTATTGACCTTTGGAAATGCGGTATATAAAAAATGATAAATAAATAAATGATGTCATTGTTCCAGTTCTTGGTTAAATGTAAACTGCTTTGATTGTAGGATAAAGCGATATATAAAAATGTTTAAATAAATAAATAATACCCTTCCACCCAGGGCCGGTGCAGCAAAATAAGTATGGCAGGGAGAGGGCTGACATTTGGGGGGAGACGCCAAAATGCTGAAAAATTAAAAAATGAGAAAGATAAAATGGAAAAAAGTGAAAGAAATATAAAAAACGAAGGTGTTATCCAAAACAGCATTGTGGGTGTAGCCACGAGTCATGGGCATAATGAGGAAGGAGGTCACTGAATTATAGGGTGGGGGGGGGGCACTAGAAACCCTCAAACCAGCTCTGCTTTCCACTGGCCCTTGCTGGATGGAAGGGGGGAGTAGAAGTTTCATCTTTATCTAGAGAGGCTTGTGGATGGCACAGAGGAGGCAAGTAGGGTCTACTATAGTCTTGTGAAAGGGGTGAATGTCCCTGCTCAGAAACCTTCTGTGTGGAACATGCATAAGAGAGAATTCACTTTTACGAGAAGATGAAGTACTGCACCCCTCCGAGAGCCAATACAATGTGGCACCAGGATGGAAGGAACAATTGTGGTATTTAGTGGCAATTACTATTGTACAGATGTAAATAGTTACCCACGTTCTTAATCCAAGTTCTATTACCTGTTTTAATTGTAAACGCAGATCATCCTGTGAAATGCGTATGTTAAATGTTCCATATGAACCGCACTGATGGGAAATAGCGCGGTATATAAGAAAATGTAAATAAATAAATATGTAGCTAATGTAGTGAAAGACCATTTGGCTTCTCCTTTACGTATGACTATTTAGAGGACAGGAGCAATACTTGCTGCCAAAAGTTTGGAGAGCCCTTGAGCAAAGAAACTCAGGAGTAATATGCAGAAATATTTCTTTATGGAAAGAGTGGTGGATCTGTGGAATAGTCTCCCAGTGGAGGTCGTAGAGACGAGGACGGTATCTGAATTCAAGAAAGCATGGGACCAACACAGAGGATCTCTGAAGGAAAAGTAGGGACTCTTAGAGTGGTTGATATGGAAGGGCTGACAAGATAGGCCATGTGGTCTTTTTCTGCCATCATGTTTCTATGTAAATTTATTAAACCATGACACTCTCAGGATAACAAGCCTTTTATTTCGAAGCGCTGTACAGCAGAGAGAAGCAGTTGGCTGAGGGCAGCAGGTGGTTTCCCGTGGGCTAGACGGTGCTGGCTGTTGCTGGCCTGGTAATTTTCACCCTCACTTGTACAGCTGAACATCTGCGTAGAGACAAGGCACTTGGGGATAGGGGTCAAGGACTTCGTAGGGCGGTGGAGGGGGAAGGGCCTCCTCCTGACCTCTGGTACCTGCTGGGCATACAAGACACAGTTAGGAAGGCAGAGAAGAGAGCAGATGTTCTTTTACAAGGCTGAGGCCTGGGGCAGGGCAAAGCCCAGTACGAAAGAATGTTTCTGAAGACATCTGCCCAAATTTGCACAAGCATGCATGGTGGATTGAATGGAGGAATTGCCATGCCACAGTCAGAATGGGCCAGTGGTGTATCCTTTAACTGGATTACTGGCAAAGGGTGGTGGTAGAGGTCAATGTGAACTCAGAGAAAGGGCAGGTCCTGCATCATCTTCCTTGAGTGTCTCTCCTGTGAAAATTCCATGGGGAGGAAAGGTTGGTGGGTGGGAGGTGGTGAAGGAAGGGGAAACAGGTTCTGCATTTTTGCTGTTCTCTGAAAAGTTGCCGAATTTTAACCCACCACCAAAAGAATGAAACTAACTCTTCACATGCTGAGGATGACTTCATGCTGGTCACATGATGACATGGTTCTATGTGACATCAGCAGCCTACTGTGATGTCATGATGATGACAGTGAGGGAAGGGGTAGCCTAGCGGGTAGAGCAGTGGAAGCCCAGTTCAAATCCTACTTCGGTCCTTGTGATCTTGGGCAAATCACTTAAGTCTCCATTGCCTCGGGAACAAATTTAGATTATAATGTGATACTAGCTAAGAATGGAGGATTAGCCTAGAGGTTAGAGCAACCAGGGTTCAAATCCCACTGGCACACCTGCATCAAGTCGCTTAACCCTTCATTGCCTTGGGAGAAAGGCCTGGCAATCTACTTCCAGCTACACTGCCAAGAAAACCCAGGAGCTGCTGGATCACCAGGAACCAGCATGGACCCAAAGGCTCACGTTGTATTACAGCTGGCAGATAACACTAAACGGGATCCAACCCCCTCCTATTTAATGTCTGTTTCTGACTCTCTTTCCCTCGCATGGCCAGTACCAAGGTGATTCTTTCATTTCTCTCCAGGGCTGGCATTAAGGGGAGAAGTCAGGGCAACTACCCTGAGCCCACTTCCACAGTGGCCCAGAAGCTGAAGAAGGAATTTCTGCCTTCTAACGCCAGCCCTGGGACCCCTCCCCTCCTCCCCCTTCTCCTTTGATCTCACAGACTGACTCAGAAGAGCAGCCTGGTGCCCTTCTTCTCCCATCCCCCATCCATCGCTCGTCACTCTTCTTGCCCACTGGCACCTCCATTCTGTGAGGCCATTTGGCCTTCTGTTCCTCATTCAGTCTCTGGTCCTTTCTCTCTCCTGGGATCACGGACTGCATGGACTTTTCTTTGGAAGGACTTTCCTATGCCACCCAGTGGCTGATTTTGTAAAAAATGTTTCCCAACCGGGTTGTGACTTTAAATGCATCATGACCTAGAGGGGGAGGGAGAATGTGACATTTGGAGGGGGGGGGGCAGCTGAAAGAGAAGGAGAAACCCCTTCAAAACTATCCTCCTGACCCTGTCCTGCTCATTAACACTGCAATGTTTCTGTCACCAAACGTTGCTTTCGTTTTACCATTTTCACAGCCAGGGAAGCCATTGTAAAGTCTGTTTCTTGGGTCAGGGCCAGGCTGGAGATGGGGAAGTGCTGGAGAAATTCGAGGAACTTGGGAAACAACCTCTGCACATGAAGACGGATTCTGCCCGCCCTGCAGCACTGTAGAAATGGAAACAGAAATTCATTTGTTCCTTCACTGTGCAAAGTACAAAAGGCATTAGAGATGCAAAATGAACGGACAGCCAAAGATTTCCAGAAAAGGAATGAGCAGGAAGATCTCTAGACAATCCTAGGGAAAGAGAAGCAAAATACGTTGTATCCAGGGCTGACCCCAGGGCCTACTTTCCCACCTGGCATACATTATATTTATTTATTTATTTATTTACAGTCTCTTATATACCGCACTATTCATCATCAGCGCGGTTCACATGGAACAAAATGATCAGTACATATAACACGTATGAGTTTACAGGTAACAGGGTATAAATAACTTGGATAACCGGGGTAACTATTTACAAACATACTACATGGAATCATATACACAGAAGATACATAGAAAAACCAGCCCACTGTAGGAATGAATATCACACTTCGTGAGTTGTTGATATACCCTAGATTTATCTGGGACTGGTATCAGTGGGTGTTATTGGGCTCTAGGTGACGCCATTGGGTTCTATAAGATATTTGTTGAAGAGGTGGCATTTGAGGGCTTTCCTAAACTGTGTCAGGCTCCTAATAGCCCGGATATCAGGGGGTAGTGCGTTCCAGCATATTGGGGCACTGAGACTGAAGGCTCTGTTGGCTGTCGATTTAGTGCAAGTGGTAAGTTCCTTCGGGATTTTGAGGGAGTTTATAGCCATGGATCTCCTTGTTCTATTAGGAGATGTGCTATGGATGAGTGAGTATAAGGATGCCGATGTGAGATTATTGACAGCTTTAAAAGTAATTATCAAGGTCTTGAAAACTATTCTAGCTTGAATAGGGAGCCAATGCAACTGTATCAGCAGGGGCGTAACGTGGTCGTACCTGGAGGCTCCATGGATGACTCTTGCAGCCGCGTTCATGGCTAGCTGAAGCGGGTTTAATGTAGATTGGGGAAGACCTTGTAATATGACGTTGGCATAGTCGAAATGGGGTATAACCAACGCCTGGAAGATTGTCCGGAAATCGGTTGGATCAAGCATGGAACGTAGGTGTCTAAGTGAGCGGATCTTGTAGTAAACTGATCTGACTATGTTACCTATATGGGCTTTCATGTCTAGGCGTTGATCTAGTGTGACTCCCAAATATCGTATTGAGGATTTAGATTGCAACTCCGCTTCTTTTACTTTAAGATATTTTGGGGGGGTAAAATTGGGATTCCTTGTTATGAAGAGTACTTCAGTTTTCTTATGTTGTATTCTGAGGTTTTGAGACAGGAGCCAGTCAGATATTGCATTGAAGCAACTCGTCAGTGGGGAGAGGTCCAGATGCTCGGTAGAGAAAGGGATGTAAAGCAGGACATCGTCTGCATATAACATGCAGTCAACCTTGAAAGACCGGATGATATTACAAATTGGCTGCATGTAAATATTGAAAAGGAGCGCAGAAAGGGAGGATCCTTGAGGAACTCCTTGGCTTTGGTGGAAAGGTTCAGACTTTATCCCTCCAGAACGAACATGCTGCCATCTTTCGGACAGGTAGGATCTGCACCATTCAAGCGCTTTTCCACTAATGCCTTTGTCAGTCAGACGTCCTAGTAGAAGCTCATGATTCACTGAGTCAAAAGCTGCAGCAATGTCCAGAAAGATGAGTGCAAATCCTTGACGGATGTCGTCGATGCCAGTGATTATTTTGCAGAAGAGGGTGGTAAGGAGGGTTTCCACTCCATGGAATTCCCTAAAACCATGTTGGCAGGGGTCTAATGGTGCAGCGGAGTCAATGTGGTCCTGCAGTTGCTTTTGGGCCTCCTTTTCGATGATTTTCGCGAGTAGTGGAATACTAGATATGGGTCTGTAGGATTCCACCTGTTGGGGGTCAAGCTTGCAGTTTTTTAGCAGAGGTCTGATAGAGGTGTGCTTAAGGGCTGAAGGGAAGGAGCCAGTTGAGAAGGAGAGATTCGTTATTTTGGCCAGTACTGAGCTGAAGTGACTGCGAAGCTCCTTGATCCAGAAGGCTGGACATGGATCGGTCTGAGCAGTACTAGTGTTAAGGGCTGCAATAGTTTCTTCAATTCCTCTCTTGGAGGGGGTGGAAAACATGGTTAGGGTTGTTTGGCAGTTTTGCTCCGTGGTAGAGGCTATAGTAGAGGTTTTGTTAGTCTGACATATCTTGGATTGTAAATAGGTTGCAAAATCTTGTGGGTGTAGCTCAAATGGAGGTCCAGAGGATGGTTCCTTGGATAAAGTCTTGACAAGGTCGAAGAGGTCATGTGGTTTATTAAGTGATCTCATTAAGGTGTCAGAGTAGTACTGCTTCCTCGTGTTGGTGATTGTGTTGCGATGTGCAGCCAGATGACAGTTGTATGCTGACAGGTCATTTAAAGAGTGAGATCGGCGCCAGCGTTTCTCCAGTTTCCGTAAGTGGTTAAGTGATGCTTTAAGATCAGCTGAGTACCATGGGGCACTTACTCTTTTACCTGAAGGCCTGTTGGATGTTGTACGTAGGGCAATTGAGCTGAGGCAATTGTTCCATTGAGAAATTAGGTCGTCAAGGTTCTGGGTGGATTCAGAGATGAGTTGCTGCGTTTCAGCCAGGATAAGATCTCTGTTGTAAGGCTTGAAAGATCGAGAGGGTGGTCTTGCGGTGTTGCTTTGGATTTTGTTGGTTTTTGCGTAGGCTTTGTAAGAGGGAATCTGCATGATGATCAGTTTGTGATCTGACCAAGGAACAGAAGTTATGGAGGTTATGGGATCCTGGGCTGGGTTAAGAGAGGTTTGCGGGGCGAATACAAGGTCCAAGATATTTCCCTTATTATGGGTAGAATCATTAACTAGTTGCTTGAAGCCAAGATTTTCCAGGGCATCCAAGAAGGCTGTTGCTTGATGATCTTGCAATGTAGGCAGGTTGAAGTCGCCTAGGATCCAATTTGGGAGGCCTGGGTTATGAGTGTTGGATGCCAGATCAATGATAGCCGAGAGATCATCTGGGGAAGCTGAGGGTGCTCTGTAAAGCAGGTTGATTATGCAGCGTTTGTTGGAGATGGTGACGGTCTCAAGGTAGTTTGTATTGGTGGTGTGCACTGTTCGAAAATGGAGGTCTGTCCTGGTGAGGATGAGCACGCCACCTCCTCTTTTTTCTTGCCTATGACTTGAATGTACGGTGAAATTCTGAGGGAGAAGCTGGTTGAGTATTACATTGTCTTCAGCAGATAACCACGTCTCAGTGACCATGAGTATATCAAGGCCGTGGCTGGCAATTAGGTCAGTGACGGCTGGCCACTTCTTCCGGATAGAACGGGCATTGATGAGGGCACATTTTAGGCTGTGAGGGTAGGAGTTTTGAATTTGTTTCGGTTTCATATTGTGTTGAAGAGCAATGTGTAACAGATGGGGGTGGTGTGAGCGGGAGTCCCAAGTTATGTTGTTATGGGAAGCACTAGTCCACCTTCTCCCATGGCTCAGTAATATTGGAATCTGGTTGGATGATGTGGTTGAGGCTAGAGAGTTGGAGAACCAGCCTGAAAGGACGAAATAGCATCCTATTATGGTGGTAATGAGGGAACCCATCTTGTCAGAGCACTATGTGAATGGGAGTGGGTCAATCTGGTTAGACTAACAGGAAGTTATTGACAAACTCTTGGTACTTAGTGTAGTATACTGTGTGACAGCAGACACTATGATCACGGGCAATGGTTAAAGTTAGCTAACTAGTACAATAACTTGATGACTGGAACTGGTGAGACTACTGACAACAGTAAAGTAGATTGTTGTCAATAGTAGGTTATTGCTAGCACTACGATGGTGACTGGAGTTAATAAGGCTACTGACAACAGTGTAGAGTTTGATTTGCAATGGGATATTACTGGCTACTGACAGCAGTATGGAGAATGGCTACTGACAACAGTATAGAGGCTGATTTGCAATGGAATGTTACTGACAATGGAGTATTACTGGCTACTGACAACAGTATAGAGACTGGCTACTGACAACAGTATAGTGGCTGATTTGCATTGGAATGTTACTGACAATGGAGTATTACTGGCTACTGACAACAGTATAGAGACTGGCTACTGACAACAGTAAAGCGGTTGATTTGCAAAGGAATATTACTTACAACAGTGCTTAGGATACTAACAATGGCACCGTGGTGACTAACGATTAACGTTTGCTGACAACAGTACGGTAGCTAAATAACATGGACCTGATATGCAGTGGCTCTATTAATGAGGTTATACTTGCGGAAGGCAGCGTGAGCAGACATTAAGCGAGTTCAAATTGCTGGGAAGTCTTGCGTTGGTTCTGTATGACGTGTCCGTTGCGGTATCTGGGCCAACTGCAGGCGCTTTCTTTAAGTTGCAGATTGTTGATTGCCCCGATTGGGTAACTTCTGCTGGCGGCAGGCCCTGTATCCCCGGCAGCTCGATCCCGGCCGGGAGAGCTGTTGCTGAGCCGGGGTGCGGGAGGGCAGAGGTGAATAAAGCCGGGGTGCAGATTAAAGAAGACCATTCAATAGGCTGTTGCTTTCCTTGGAGGTCCCCGCCTAAGGGCCACGCCAAAGGGCCCTCTTGCGAGGCCCTCAGGCGCGGGCCCGCCAGGCGCGGGTGCGCCAGATGGCGCTCCTTTTTTAAATCAGCTGGGCCGCCCGGATTGGGCAAGGGAAGACCGGAGGGCGTCCTTCTCTTCGCCGCGTGCTCGATCCCTCCTGGGAGAGCTGCGGCCGGGCAGGAGATGGAGTAGGCAGCAAAAGGAGCCTGCGCCCGATGGCGCTCCTTTTTTAAATCAGCTGGGCCGCCCAGATTGGGCAAGGGAAGACCGGAGGGCGTCCTTCTCTTCGCCGCGTGCTCGATCCCTCCTGGGAGAGCTGCGGCCGGGCAGGAGATGGAGTAGGCAGCAAAAGGAGCCTGCGCCCGATGGCGCTCCTTTTTTTAAATCAGCTGGGCCGCCCGGATTGGGCAAGGGAAGACCGGAGGGCGTCCTTCTCTTCGCCGCGTGCTCGATCCCTCCTGGGAGAGCTGCGGCCGGGCAGGAGATGGAGTAGGCAGCAAAAGGAGCCTGCGCCCGATGGCGCTCCTTTTTTAAATCAGCTGGGCCGCCCGGATTGGGCAAGGGAAGACCGGAGGGCGTCCTTCTCTTCGCCGCGTGCTCGATCCCTCCTGGGAGAGCTGCGGCCGGGCAGGAGATGGAGTAGGCAGCAAAAAGAACGGGCAGCATTATAAGAACATAAGAACCTAAGATCTACCATACTGGGTCAGACCAAGGTCCATTAAGCCCAGTATCCTGTTTCCAACAGTGGCCGATCTAGGTCATACGTACTTAGCAGTTTCCCCAAAAGACACAGGTTCCACAATGATTGTACTGGGTCAAGCAGTGATATCTGGGGTTTCTAGTCCCACAGGTGCTCCTTGTGGTCTTGGGCAAGCCACTTAACCCTCCATAGCCCATGTTCCCTGTAAAATAGTTATCTCCAAGTTATAATGCCCTGTTCAATGTAATTTCAGTTTGTTCAATGTAAACCGCACTGATGCAGAATAGCGCGGTATATAAGAGAATGTAAATAAATAAATAAATAAAATATCCTGGGTCCCTTTTTAATAATGGTTTATGGACCTTTCCTCCAGGAACTTGTCCAAACCTTTTATAAACCCGGCTACACTAACAGCTTTTACTACATCCTCCGGTAACAAATTCCAGAGTTTGATTACACGTTGAGTGAAAAATATTTTCTCTTGTCCTAAACAGGCTACCCTGTAGCTTCATTGCATGTCCCCCTAGTCTTTCTATATTCTGATAACGTAAACAATCGATCTACGTTTACCCGTTCCACTCAGTTCATTAATTTATAGACTTCTATCATATCTCCCCCCTCAGCCGTCTCTTTTCCAGGTTGAAGAGTCCTAACCTTTTTAGCCTCTCTTCATAGGAGTAGCCTTCCATCCCCTTTACCATTTTGGTGGCTCTTCTCTGTACATTTTCTAATAATGCTATATCCTTTTTAAGATACGACGACCAGAATTGCACACAATATTCAAGGTGTGGTCACACCATGGAACGATATAGAGGCATTATAATATCCTTTGTTTTATTTTCCATTCCTTTCCTTATGATACCTAGCATTCTATTTGCTCTCTTGGCCGCCGCTGCACACTGGACGGAGGGTTTTAACATGTTATCCACAATGACGCCTAAATCTTTTTCCTGCGTGGTGGTTCCCAATGTGGAACCTTGCCTCGTGTAACCATAGTTTGGGTTGTTCTTTCCTAGGTGCATAACTTTGCACTTGTCTACATTAAATTTCATCTGCCATTTGGATGCCCAGTCTTCCAGTTTATCAAGATCCTCTTGAAATGTTCCACAATCCTCTTGGGTTTTGACAACTTTAAATAGTTTTGTGTCATCTGCAAATTTGATAACCTCTCTAATTATTCCCTTTTCCAGGTCATTTATGGATATGTCAAAAAGCAGCGGACCCAGCACAGACCCCTGGGGTACTCCACTATTCACTTTTCTCCATTGGGAAAATTGGCCATTTAGCCCTACCCTCTGCTTTCTATCATTTGACCAGGTCCTGATCCACAAATGTACACTCTCTCCTATCCCATGACTTTTTAGGTTTGCCAAAAGTCTCTGATAAGGGGCCTTGTCAAAGGCTTTCTGAAAGTCCAGATACACTATATCAACTGACTCACATTTGTCTACCTGTTTATTCAAACCTTCAAAAAAACATAACAGATTAGTAAGACAAGATCTTCCTTGTCTAAAGCCATGTTGGCTGTCTCTCATTAAGCCATGACTATCTACATGTTCAGTAATGTTGTCCATTATGATGGTGTCTACCATTTTTCCCAGTACTGACATCAGGCTCACCAGTCTGTAGTTTCCCGGATCACCCCTGGAACCCTTTTTAAAACTTGGCGTTACATTGGCGATCCTCCAATCTTCGGGTATTACAGATATTTTTAATGAAAGTTCACAGATTACTAATAGCAGGTCTGCAATCTCATATTTCAGTTCTTTCAACACCCTTGGATGTATACCATCTGGTCCAGGTGATTTGCTACTCTTCAGTTTATCAAAAAGTTGTAATACATCTTCCCGGTGTAGCGATATTTGTTTCAATTGTCTCCCTTTCTCCCTTAGCTGGGGATGCGGGGAGGTCAGCACACAACTCCTCCAATATTCTGCAGAGCAAGCCACTTTGGGCAGGAGCCCATGAGTATGCACACACACATGCGCATGCTGCAGCGGGTCTTAAAGTGCCTGTGCACGCATGCGTGTGTGTGTGTGTGTGTGTGTTTGTGTACTCATGGGCCACTGCTCCTGCCCAAAGTTGCATCAGAGGGGGCAGCAAAAGCAGGTCATGAATGCACGCATGCGCGCGGGCACTATAAGGCCCACCATGGTGCCACAGTGGCTCACTTTGCTGCCACTTTGCAGACTGGTGGCGGGACCGCAGTATTGCCAACTGGGTTGTGCCACCTTAGGTGGCTGCCTAGTGGATGGGCGAACCCTGGTTGTATCCTGCCACCAGACAAGAAATGTAACTTAGGCAGGGACAATATCGACCAGAACCAGAAACTGGAAGATGTAGGGATGTTACCCATGACTGAAGTATTTAAAGGTGTGGAAGAATTGAAGGAAATATCTATACATCGGGAAGATGTATTACAACTATTAGATAAACTGAAGAGTAGCAAATCACCTGGGCCGGATGGTATACATCCAAGGGTGTTGAAAGAACTGAAATATGAGATTGCAGACCTGCTATTAGTAATCTGTGAACTATTATTAAAATCAACTCTAATACCTGAAGATTGGAGGATCGCCAATGTAACACCAATTTTTAAAAAGGGTTCCAGGGGTGATCCGTGAAACTACAGACTGGTGAGCCTGATGTCAGTACCGGGAAAAATGGTAGAAACCATCATAAACAACAAAATTACACAGCATGTAGATAATCATGACCTAATAGGAGACAGCCAACATGGCTTTAGACAAGGAAGATCTTGTCTTACTAATCTGTTATGTTTTTTTGAAGGTGTGAATAAACAGGTGGACAAAGGTGAGTCGGTTGATATAGTGTATCTGGACTTTCAGAAAGCCTTTGACAAGGTCCCTCATCAGAGACTTTTGGCAAAACTAAAGAGTCATGGGATAGGAGGCAGTGTACTATTGTGGATCAGAAACTGGTTAAAAGATAGAAAGCAGAGGGTAGGGCTAAATGGCTAGTTTTCCCAATGGAGAAAGGTGAATAGTGGTGTATCCCAGGGATCTGTTCTGGGTCTGCTGCTTTTTGACATATTCATAAATGACCTGGAAAAGGGAATAATTAGAGAGGTTATCAAATTTGCAGATGACACAAAACTATTTAAAGTTGTTAAAATCCATGAGGATTGTGGAAAATTGCAAGAGGATCTTGATAAATTGGAAGACTGGGCATCAAAATGGCAGATGAAATTTAATGTGGACAAGTGCAAAGTTATGCACCTAGGGAAGAACAACCCAAACTATGGTTACACGATGCAAGGTTCCACATTAGGAACCACCACCCAGGAAAAAGATTTAGGCGTCATTGTGGATAACATGTTAAAACCCTCGGCCCAGTGTGCAGCGGCGGCCAAGAGAGCAAATAGAATGCTAAGTATCATAAGGAAAGGAAAGGAAAATAAAACAAAAGATATTATAATGCCTCTATATCGTTCCATGGTGAGACCGCACCTTGAATATTGTGTGCAATTCTGGTCGCTGTATCTTAAAAAGGATATAGCGTTATTAGAAAAGGTTCAGAGAACAGCCACCAAAATGGTAAAGGGGATGGAAGGATACTCCTATGAAGAAAGGTTAAAAAGGTTAGGGCTCTTTAACCTGGAAAAGAGACAGCTGAGGGGAGATATGATAGAAGTCTATAAATTAATGAACGGAGTGGAACGGGTAAACGTAGATCGATTGTTTACGTTATCAGAATATAGAAAGACTAGGGGACATGCAATGAAGCTACAGGGTAAACTATTTAAGACTAATAAAAGAAAATATTTTTTCACTCAACGTGTAATCAAGCTCTGGAATTTGTTACCGGAGGATGCAGTGAAAGCTGTTAGTGCAGCTGGGTTTAAAAAAGGTTTGGACAAGTTCGTGGAGGAAAGGTCCATAAACCATTATTAAGAAGGGACCCAGGATATGAATGCTTGACCCAGTACAAGCATTGCGGAAACTGCTAGGTATGTATGACCTAGATTGGCCACTGTTGGAAACAGGATACTGGGCTCGATGGACCTTGGCCTGACCCAGTATGGCATATCTTATGTTCTTATGTTCTAGTTATTGACGGCTCTGTACATTGGTTCTATGTCGACAGTGAATTTTTATAGGTAAACCGCTTTGACTCCTGGATATATAAAAATGGATAAATAAATTACACTGTAAATTATCTCCTTCTATCTTTAGCTTTTTCTTTTCCTCTTAAATGTAGCTCTTTGGCAACACAAATAAAATTGTCAAGCCGATAAAGTTATGTGAATCTGGTGCCACCAGAGCACAGGTCATACCATCCCAATGTCCCGCTGGCAACAGGAAGAATGAATGTCACTGCTACATGCCACCCTCCCCACTCACCTTCTCTGGGAGGCATTCTGCAGCCCCTCTCGCCCTTCATCTGATGCCGTTCCCTACGCCGCTCTCTGCGCTGCTCCCTCCGCTGAGCCCGACGACTTTGAGCCTGAACCCTCTCGGGCTGGCTCTGGCTGACGGGGTACTCCTCCTGCTCCTCGCTGGAGGCCCGGATCATTTTGACCAAAAGATGCACAGCTGTACCAAGAGAGATTGGGAGAGGGGGGTGGGGAGGGAGAGATGTCAGGTTATGGGGCACAAAGAAAGACCGAAGATGAATGTATGAAATAGTGGTTGTGCAATATGCGTGTGTGCGAGGGAAACTTGTTTACTGCCTCCCCCCCCCCCCATGCTGTACCTATTCTGTGAGGGGGGAGGGGAAACTTACACTGCTGCAGCCTGTTGACAGCAAAGACCAAAATAGCCCATCCATTCTGCCCCGTTAGGTGGTTAGGGTTGTAACCTTTTGCACCATGCAGGTTACCCCGTATGTCTTCATTTAGGGTTACAACTTCTGTGTGTCGTGCTGGTTGCCCAGCCACCCCCAGCCCCATGCTGTCATAGAAATGCCAAAAGTCATTTAATGGCTGTTTTGTACTGATATGCTTAATGCTCAGTTTCTATTTTCTTGCCTTTTAGAGATCGTCTGGGTATACTTCACTCCTTTCTGAATCTCTATGCTGTACCTGTTCTTTGGGCACGGGATAGGGGGAGTGGCGTAGCGAGGTGAGAATGCGTGCGCGTTTGCTGGCTGTGGGAACATAAGATGCATCGTATTGTATCTGATCAAAGGTTCATCAAGCCCAATATCCCATCTCTAACAGTAGCAGGTCCATTTTCTGCAAATCCCTGCAAAGGATGAGCCTTCACCCTCTTTGCCCCCTCAATTTGGAACTCACTTCCATCTCCAACACTCTCTGCTCAGACAACCCAAGACCTCACGAAGCTGCTTTTTGCGCCCCTGGAATCCCAGTGATCTAGGCTACTGCCTGGTTCACCTAATGGCCAACAGGAAGCAGAGCACATAATGTTACTCAGTAGCAACGCTGGAGTGAGTGTTGAATTACTGTAGTATATGAAGTTTCACCCCTGAAGAAGCCGGGATCAGCGAAACAAAGATCTTGGTAGGGTGTTTGATCTTCTTGGAGAACCAGCAATCGTGAGATAAGTATTTTGAAGCATGTTTCTGCCGATTGTATCTTTTTCTCCGGTAAACCCTATAATCTTTTGATTCTAGGAGCAGCGTTGCTACTGAGTAATATTTGAGTGGTTCAAAGGAGTAACACTATTGAAGTTGCTTGAAGAGTCTTTAGTTTTGGGCGGTTATTTGATATAGAAGGAGATTTTTATGATATAATTGATAAAAAATAAAAATTATTAAAACAAAATAGCAAATTGGAGATAAATAAAATTAATACTGTATTCTGGGGGGGGGGGGGGGGGGGGGTGCCCTGTGATGGTTAGATAGAACATCTTTCCCCTTTTGGCAGGTCTCTGCTACGTAGAGGGAAATTGATAACTTTGCTGAGGTCTTTTCTCCCCTAGTAATTTTTAGGCATTATTTATTTATCAGGGCTTTTGTACCACTTTATCATTTCAATCAAAGTGGTTTACACTGTAACTTAAACTTGGTAATGTACATTAAACAGGGACATTGATAACTTGGAATTTTCTGAGGCAATGGAGGGTTAAGTGACTTGCCCAAGGTCACAGGGAGTGCTAGTGGGAATTGAACCCTGGTCTCTCGGTTCCTGAGCCAGTGCCCTAACCATATTTTAGATAATTGATTGCTGTTTCTCCTTGTGGGATTGAGATAAATAGAAGTAAAAAATAGTGAGGTTTAAGTCTTTTTTGTAACTACCTGAAAGTTGAGTGTTGAATGTGTTTTATTATTATTTTTTGACTGAGCGCTTTTTTGTGTGGTTGTATTGTGCTCTTAGTGTGGGTTTTGCTGGATCGGTTGTTTGCGCCATCAAAAAGTAGAAAGAACAGAGGACACACAATGAAGCTACAATGCACCCCATTTAAAACTAATAAGAGAAAATATTGTTTTACTGAACGTGTAATCAAACTCTGGAATTCATTACCAGAGGATGTAGTAAAAGCTGTTAGTGGAGCTGGGTTTAAAGAGGTTTTGGACGAGTTCCTGGGGGAAAGGTAAGAACATAAGAACATAAGATATGCCATACTGGGTCAGACCGAGGTCCATCAAGCCCAGTATCCTGTTTCCAACAGTGGCCAATCTAGGTCACAAGTACCTAGCAGTATCCCCAAAAGACACAGGTTCCACAATGCTTGTACTGGGTCAAGCATTGATATCCTGGGTCCCTTTTTAATAGTGGTTTATGGACCTTTCCTCCAGGAACTTGTCCAAACCTTTTTTAAACCCAGCTACACTAACAGCCCTTACTACATCCTCCGGTAACAGATTCCAGAGTTTGATTACACGTTGAGTGAAAAAATATTTTCTCTTATTTGTCTTAAATAGTTTACCCTGTAGCTTCATTACATGTCCCCTAGTCTTTCTATACTCTGATAGCGTAAACAATTGATCCACGTTTATCCGTTCCACTCCATTCATTAATTTATAGACCTCTATCATATCTCCCCTCAGCCGTCTCTTCTCCAGGCTAAAGGGCCCTAACCATAGGAGTAGCCTTCCATCCCCTTCACCAATTTGGTGGCTCTTCTCTGTACTTTTTCTAATAACGCTATGTCCTTTTTAAGATACGGTGACCAGAATTGCACACAATATTCAAGGTGCGGTCGTACCATGGAGCGATACAGAGGCATTATAACATCCTTTGTTTTATTCTCCATCCCTTTCCTTATGATACCTAGCATTCTATTTGCTTTCTTGGCCGCCGCTGCACACTGGGCGGAGGGTTTTAACATGTTATCCACGATGACTCCTAAATCTTTTTCCTGGGTGGTGGTTTCTAATGTGGAGCCTTGCATCGTGTAACTATAGTGTGGGTTGTTCTTTCCTAGGTGCATAACTTTGCACTTGTCCACATTAAATTTCATCTGCCATTTGGATGCCCAGTCTTCCAATTTATCCAGATCCTCCTGCAGTTTTCCACAATCCTCTTGGGTTTTAACAACTTTAAACAGTTTTGTGTCATCTGCAAATTTGATAACCTCACTAGTTATTCCCTTTTCCAGGTCATTTATGAAAATGTCAAAAAGCAGCAGACCCAGTACAGATCCCTGGGGTACTCCACTATTCACTTTTTTCCATTGGGAAAACTGGCCATTTAGCCCTACCCTCTGCTTTCTATCTTTTAACCAGTTCCCGATCCACAATAGTACACTGCCTCCTATACCATGACTTTTTAGCTTCGCCAAAAGTCTCTGATGGGGGACTTTGTCAAAAGCTTTCTGAAAGTCCAGATACACTATATCAACCGACTCACCTTTGTCTACCTGTTTATGCACACCTTCAAAAAAACATATCAGATTAGTAAGACAAGATCAGGTCCGTAAACCATTATTAAAGAGGACCCGACAAATCCACTGCTTGGCCCAGGGCAAGCATTGTGGAACCTGTGTGCCTCTTTGGGAACCTGCCAGCTACTTGTGACCTGGATTGGCCACTGGATTGGCCAACTCGGTCTTATGTTCTCAAGTCTGCTAGCTGGAGTGTCCCCTGGTCCTGGTGCAGTTTGAAGGTGTAAATCTAGCTATCCAGCTCTTGATGTTCTACTGCTGGAAAGGCATGAACTAAAGGCCTCTTTTACTAAAGCCCGTCAGCTGGTTGTCAGTTGGGAACCCTAATGTGCGAACATGTCTGCCACGCATTCTAAAACGCACATAAAGCGGAGTTACTTACCTGTAACTGAAGAGGAATTCTCCTACTTACTTCGCTTAAAACGTCTCTGCTGTCTCTGATGTGCCCTTTCTTTCAGATATGTTACAATGCCGTTCAAGGGGAGCTGGCTGGAATCCCATGTGCCTGCCGGCCATGCGCCCGCAGCCTGCGGATCCCGCTGATCTAAGGTCTTCCGAAACCCAGCCGGAGCAACGTGGGCTTCTCGCATTGCTGTATTCGGGGGTGGGGGGGAGGGCTGGTGTCACTGGGCAGGTATACAGCATGGACCCTCTGACCGTCCAGGAACTTAATTTTTTTTTTTTTGCGGAGTGGTCACCTGTTCCTTGGACAACCTCTCATTTCCTGTGGGTGGAGGTGCACGGGTATGCACCTGTCTGTGGGACAAGCGAGCAAACCCCATCCCTTGCCCTGTGCATTTGTGCAATCAGCGGATGTCCCTGGGCTGCCTTGTTGACCTGTGAGGGAGAGGAGGTTGGGAATTGATTTATTCCCTGGTTCCTGAAGCTCATGCACTAACCAGTGGGCTATGAGGATCTTCCTCTGTATATCCATGCGTTGACTAGTAGGATATGAGGACTACCTCTGCGTCCTAGCAGATGTGAATGTTATCTTTCACACTCTTGGATGCAGCTGGTGCCCCGAGAATGGAATGGGTGTGGATTGCTAAGCCTTCCACTGGAGGACACAGAGGCTTTGACTGGGTAGGCGAATAGCCCATGTGGGATGTTTTAACCGCCCAGAGCTCTTCTTACTTCTTTGCGAAGTGCAGAGGTAGTAAGGAAACTTTTACTGGCTGGAGCAATATGCCCGGAGATGGATGACATGCTTTCCTGGAGGCCATTATGCCCTTGGGTACTGGGGCAATGCCTCCGGCCTTTGGGCCTGAATACGGATTGGCACGGAAGTGCTATATGTGCCAGCGTCACCTGAATGTCTCCTGTGGAAGATTGGGGTGGCACTCCTCCCCTTTTTTTTTTGTAGGGGTGGCACAAGGTCTATGCATGTCCAACTGCCCCATAGAGTCTAGTGTTATGAGACCATATTCACCCATATGGGGATTAGGTCAGGTTTGCTTTCCAGCAAGGAAGGAACAAGGCTGTCATCCTGGACATAAATGTAGAATATGATGGCAGATTAGCAAGGAAGGAACCAGCTGTGCACAAGGACAGTGCCTGACCCATTCTGTGCACAGTGTCTGACCCATTCTAGCAGCCCCACGGCTGAGACTTCACTAGGAGGTGATACTTGCATGAAGAGATGACAGCCTGTTGAAGAAAGATCTGTGACTCGGGGAGCCGAATCATGTCTGTGACCTTTAGGCTACTCCCCCGTCTGCACAGTCCGCAGAAGCGATGCCTTGCACCAGAGTTTCTGGAGAGGCTGTCGGTGAGGTCCCGCTCAACTGGAGGATGCATGAAAGAAGATACAGAAGCCTGACACTGGCACAGACACTCCCACCATCGGGGCCGACGATCGGGGGATGGAGGCTTTGCTTTGTCTCAAGCACTGCTCTGGTGGGTGGAGTTTGTCCTCGGCCAGTGGCACCTTGGGGCGGAGTTTGGCTCCAGCCAATAGCGCCTTGGGGCGGAGAGACATCAGCCCATGGCGCCGTTGGGCAGAGTTTGGCTCCAGCCAATAGCGCCTTGGGGTGGAGTAGACATCAGCCCATGGCACCGTGGGGCAGAGTTTGGCTCCAGCCAATGGCGCCGTGGAGCAGAGTTGACTACCGCTGATGGTGCCATACTGACCTCACCACCAGAATATGGCAGGGCTGGGTTTTGAAGAAGAAGAGGAGGACCTGTCCAACAAGATGGCGTCTGGAAGTAGTGCCAATTGTCGTCGCACTGCTGAGGCTGAGCGGGACGGGACACCATCGTGCTGCTGAGGGTGCTTGAATTGGTGAAGCGATCGCCATTTCAATCCCATTCAGTGCTGTATCCGCTGCAAGCAGGTACGTGAGGTGGGGTGCGGCGTGGTGGCATCAGAGTTTCTGCGTGGTCGGGGATGGAGGCCTGGGAGTGTCTCCTCGTGGCCGGCTTCCTCGTGGTCCGCTGAGGCAGATACAGGTGCAATTTTCCACGTCCGGGGATGGAGGCCCAGGGGCACATCCCGTGCTGTGTGAGACATTGTCAGCCTCCTAGTAGTCAGCCTAGGCAGCTCCAGGGTCGAAGGCCTTGTGACGGTCGAGGCTTGCGACTGGGGATTGAGGCCTAGAGGCACATTCCGAGCGGCAGCGGCTGCAGCAGTAGCAGTGTTGCATAAGCCCTTGTGCAGTATGTTCCGGCTTGGATTCAGGAGATGCGTTAATAGTGGCATCCGCCGGCTGCAAGCGCATGGTCGGTAGGCACAGGGAATCCAGCTGTCGCCCCTTGAATGGCATTGGAACAGATCTGAAAGAGGGGGAAAAAAATTCAGAGACAGTGTTAGAGACAGTTTACCGGAGTAAGTGAGGGAATCCCTCTTTAGAATAAGTGTAGTATGTGATTTCAGTTAGAGAGTAAAGAAGTCCATCTTGCTAGCAAGGCGGAAGAACTGAAACTGTCTAGCTAGGGGCGGGCCAGGGGGTGGGGCCAGTTGGCTCATGCTCAGAAGGGCGAAAGCCCTTCTGAGCCATGGAGAGTACTTCTGTCTCGGCGCAGTCGGATGATGTCACCACGTGTGGCTGACTCATCCTGCTTGTCCTAGGAGAAACGGGTGATCACTGGATGAGGTGGAGAGAGCATTGCTTCTAGGACCAGGGCCATTGCTGCGGGCTCAGCGGCAACACGGCTCTTTACATGGGTTCACCTAACGACTCCTATATAGGAGACATGAAATGAACTCGCCTTGGTGGTGTGCATCTTAGGCAAACCCATCGCGTGTTAGCTAATGGGAACATGCTGGTCAGACACGTGTGTTTATTTGACGCATTAATTGCAAGTCTTTAGCGGGCTTTAGTGATAGGGGCCCTAAATCCTAAATGAACGTCTATCATATTTTTTTCTCAGTTTTCTCTCCTCCAAGCTGAAGATTCCTAATCTGTTTAGCCTTTCCTCAGAGGGAGTTCTTACATTCCTTTTATCATTTTTTCTCACCCTTCTCTGAACATTTTCCAGTTTCTTTATATCATTTTTGAGATGGGGGTCGCCCAGAACTGCATACGATACGCAGGATGCAGTCACACCATGGATCAGAGCAGAGGCATAGCAATATTCTGAGTTTTATTCGGCATTTTGGATAATTCCTAATATTTAAATTGCATTTTTGGCTGCTGCCATACCCTGAGCTGCAGATCTCAGCATATTGTCCAGAACGACGCCGAGATCTTTTTATGTTTATACTTAGTTACTTGATGAATTGCCTTTCATACAGGGGAACAGCAAGGCAATTTACAATTAAAATAAAAGTTAAAAAATACATAAAACAAAGTAAAAACAATTAAAATAGGGGTAAACATGACCTTCGTCAAGGCCTAAAGTTAGACACACACAAAAGGAAATTAAACTAATAAGGCTGGAAAAACAAAACCTTTACTCCGACAAATAAGGAAATACAAGGGGAATGAACAGGGAAAGATCAAGCTGTCCACCCGGTAAGCAAGAGACTAGTTAAAATTAAGAGAAGCAATACAGTGTGATTCCACTTCAGCAGAAGTCCGGAAAGGCTCTTCTTTAGCACCTCTTCAAATCTTATAACATTAGCAGGGCTTCTCAACCCAGTCCTTGGGCACAGCAAGCCAGTCAGGTTTTCAGGATAACCACAATGAATACGCAGGAGAGAGATTTGCATACACCGCCTCCATTGCATATTCATTGTGGATATCTTGAAAACCTGATTGGTTGGGTGTGTCCCAAGGACTGGATTGAGAAGCCCTGCTCTAAAAGGAAGCTCATTCCATAAGAGTGAAAAATGAAAAGAAGGATCTACGCGTGATCTCAGGTGGTGTCGTCCATGGGGATGGAAGACATCAGTGATGACCTAACGGAGTTACTCAAAGAAGTGTGTGGAATGAGGCAGACGGCAAGATATTGAGGTTGCCCTGCTGACAGAGGGTGATGCATGAGAAAAAGATTTTAAAGCAGACTTCATACTGTGCTGTTCTGCCAAAAGAGCGTAATATGAGAAAACTGGTTAACTCCATATAAACATCTAACGGTAGTATTTTCTACTGATTGAAATCTTTTTAGCTGCCTCTCCCCCCCCCCCCCCAACCCCTGCTAATAAAGAATTATAATAATCGAGTTTATTATGGATTAAGGAATTGATCACTGGGGGTCCTTCTGTTCCAGTACAAATATCGCACATCGTATAGATACAGTTGGCATCTTTTTCCCTGTGTGTCTCAACTGTGCACATGAAATGTCGTCCTGCCATTTAAACGCCCACCTCTCCAGTCTGGCAAGGCCCCTCTGCAGTTCCTCACAGTCTGCTTGTGTGCTAACTATTTGGAATATTTTTGTGTCTTCTGCAAACTTGATTAAGTCACTCACTGCTGTTTTTTAATTCCAGATCATTAATGAATATCTTAGACAGCAGTGATCTCAGCACAGAAGCCTAAGGCGTCCCATTATTTCCCCTGTCCATTGGAAAAACTGGCCATTCAGTTCTACTCTTTCTTCCTAACTTTTAACCATTTGGCAAGCCATAGTAAGGCTTCACCTTTTATCAGGGCTGGTGTTAGATATGCAGGAGCCCAGAGCCCAAACTCCCACCTGCAGCCTAAGCCTCCTTCAGCTTGGGACCCCCTGTGGCATGGGGGCCCAGGGCAATTACCTTGTTTCCCATTCCTTATGGTTAGCCCTGCTCTTATCCACAACTATTTCATTTCCTAAGGAGTTTCACGAGGGACTTCAATGGAACGCCTGAAAGAAAATCTAAGCACACTGGGGCTGACACTCAGTGGTGGTGGTCGGCACATTTCAAGCAGTTAGCCATTGCTGTTTGTAAGATGGACCCAGATGGTCAGAGTCATACCCAATATTCAGCTGCTGGCCGGGTTGCAAAGCTGTATAAAGCTAGGAGAGTCATTCGTCTATCCTAACTTTAGCTGGTTAGGGTTAACTGGCCAGCAGCTCAATATCGCCACTGACCAGTTAACCGCAGTGTCACCCACTGCCAGAACACCCTGATAATAAGCACTTAGCATCGGGATGTCCAAACCCAGTAAGGGGGGGGGGAGGATATTCAGCGACACTAAACAGTTTAATGCTGCCAAATATCCCGGTGACTGTGATTTAACCAGTTAGCAGGTCTGATCTCTGGCTAAACCATTTTGAAATGCCCCCCACTGTATCAGCTGGGTCTATACTACCTGGGTCACTCCTGGAGCCCTGTTTGCTCCTGTCGTGTGTGTGTGTTTATGTTTGTACTTCTGCCTTGTGGGTCAATGAAATCCAAGCTCTTAATTCTTTGTCCTCCTCAGCATTCAAATTCATATTTGCAGCACAGCTGTGAAAGATATTAATCCTGGAATGATCTTACCTTTCACAAGGAGAAACGTCCCCATGTCTGCACACTGGCAACTCGGGAGCTGTTTGGGTACCTGGTGCCTGGCTCTCACTAGCCCGCTGCCGCTCCCCTGTGTTGACACTGGCCCTTCGTCACAATCCGTGGGAGGAGCTGGGACTTTCCATGCCATTGTAATTGGAATAGCTGAATGTATTTATTTATTTGGTTTTATATACCGCACTATTTAGGATCAGTGCAGTTTACAATATAACAACTAGTACATAGAACAAGTTTGCATTGAACAGTTTTACATTACATTGAACAAGTAACAGATCTAACAACAGGTAACAGAGCTAAATAAAACTGAACAGAATACATTATCATATCAAAATGGACAGACTGCATGAGGGACTTTGCTCTAGAGAGAGGCGCAGCAGTAGTGGGTTATGTGATATGGTCGAAGTACAGCTGGAAAAGATGAGCTTTTAATGCTTTTCTAAAGGTGGATAGGTCAGTGAAAAGACGAATTGGTGCAGGGAGGGAGTTCCAGAGCTGAGGGGCAAATAGAGTGAAGGCTCTGTGTCTGATATATTGTGGGGCTTTACTGGTTAAGGTGGGAATGGCAGTGGTATTTGCCATATTAGTTCTTCTGATTCTGCTGTCTGGTGATCAGTGTAGGAAGTTTTCTAAGGCGGTTGCAGAAAGATGGTGGAGGATTTTGAATGCGATCAGGAGAGTTTTATATGATTGACTTACCTAGCTGGAGTTTGGAGGTAAAGAGTCAGCATCCAGGTTCCTGTCTCTTGTGCCGCCAAGGGAGAAAGAGGCCAAGATTTCTCCCTGTCGAAAGTTAGAGTCCCAGGGGGAGAGGGCATCTGCATTGGCTTTCAGATTTAATGACTCACCTTTTCCAAATTTAAGCTTAAGGGAAGTTATGTACTGAAGCACACATGGTAGGTCCCTTCCTCAGGGGACTTACAATCTAAATTGTGCCTGAGGCAATGGAGTGAAGTGACTTGCCCAAGGTCACAAGGAGCATCAGTGGGAGAAGAAGAATTTGAACCTTTGTCCCTTGTTCTCCATGGTTAAGCAGGATGCATCAGCCACACCAGGTGATGTGCTCTCCCAGAGCTCTGAGAGGTAAACCTTTCTGAGCATGTGCCAGTGAAGACCTCCTAGCCCCTAACTGGGACAGTCTCTTTCTTCTGCCTTGTCGAGAAGGATGGAACACTCAGGTCTCCGAGAGAGAGCAAGAAGAATTCAAGACTACCAGCAAAATAGAAAGCAGAACGGCCAAACATGGTTTTAAGAAGAATCCCAAGTGCAGAAGGAAGATGAACTCCACAGACACTCATGATCACTGCGTTCATTGCCTCAGAGCTGCTCACCGCATGGAGGCTTGCTCCAACTGTGGCGCCATGTCCCCATGAGCCCAGCACTCAACTCAAACCCAGCGCTAATGGCCAGTGCTGCAAGTGGGCATGACTTGTATGGCACCTTGTCCAATGGCGCTGGGTGTGAGTGAAGCCAAGAAGGCAGCATTTTGGTGCTGGGAAGGGTATCTGAGCTGCGGAAAACTGGTGCCCTGGAGTTAGAGGAGCTGCCGGGGTCAGGATCTTGGGGGCAATCATGGCCCTGAGTGCTGGAGGGCTGCATGGAGAGCCCTGGGTAGAGGATGGAGGCCTCGGGGGGCACATCCCATGCCACAGGGATGCTCTTACTAGTGGCATTGCTGGTGGCCATGTGCTTCTCTCTTCTACTCTTCTTGGCCATGTGGGAAGAAGCCCATTGATCTGTGGAGCAGCAGTCTTGCGATTCAGCTAGAAAGTCCTGAAGTATGTGGCTCCTGGAGTGCTGGGCTCATGGGGACATGGGGGCACAGTGGGAGCAAGCCTCCATGCAGTGAGCAGCTCTGAGGCAACAAACACAGTGATCATGAGCATCTGTGGAGTTCATCTTCCTTCTGCACTTGGGATATTTCTTAAAACCAGGTTTGGTCATTCTGCTTTCTATCTTGCTGGTAGTCTTGAATTCTTCTTGTTATCCTCTCTCTCTTTTTATTTTTTTTGGAGAGCTGAGCGTTCCATCCTCCTCAACAAGGCAGAAGAAAGAGACTGTTCCAGGAAGTAGCCACCCAGGGCTCTTCAGCAAGCTATGACTGCCCCTTGGACTCAGCGGCCTGCCCACAAATACCCCCAACACTGCTGCCTTTGCCTCCTTTCTCACCAGAGGACTTCACCTATCCCAAGTTCCTCCAGAAGCTGGCCACATGCCTCTCTCTACCTCTGGTAGATTCACCAGATCTGAGAAACGAAGTCCTCAGCCTCCTAAAATACCTGGATACCTCCAGGTCCCTGGTATCTATTCCGGTCCACAAGCCTGACAACCTCCAGAAGGTTTGGTAGATGCCCTCCTTGGGACCCACCATGTCCAGAAAACTCGACACAAAGTATTAAGTGCAACCAACACTAGGCTTGAACAAGACGCAATTACTCCACCAGTCCATTGTGGTTGAATCCCGCCACTCAAGAAGGCCAAGAGCTCCTGCATTCACACCAACACTCATCCAGGAAAGAACCACAAAGTCTTCAATGAGTTTGGGAAGAGGTTCTATGAAGTAGCAATGCTAACAGCAAAAATAGCCTTGCACCAATTCCAGCAGGTCCTCTACCAGGACGCGCTCTTAGCCAGCCTGTGGAGCACCACCAACAATCTCACACAGAAAAACAATGACACCCTCCTTTCCATCCTGGGTAACCTCAGAAAATACAGCAAGCATCTAATACACTCGGCCTTTGATACCTTTGACACCACATCCTGCGCCGTGGCCTCAGCAATTGCTGCCAGATGGACAGCCTGGATAAGGGCCTCAGTGAGGACACCCATGAGCAACTTGCAGATACCCCTTGCGTGGGTGACAACCTCTTTGGGGACAAAGTGAAGGACATAGTCAATGACCTGAAGGAGTACTTCAGCATGCTTGAGACCCAGGCCTCTGAGGGATTGCAAAGCTCATCCAACCAATGGAATTACCAAGGGTCTTATCACAAGAAATCCTACTCTACCCTGTGCCACTATCACCTATATAACAGATGGCAGCCCCACTGACCCAAACACCAGTCATACAAGCAGTGACCAAAGGAGTGCAACCAGCAGAAGCAGGGGCCATCCTCATCGGGGAACAGCACCACCTCCTTTTGATTCCATCAAAGCCCCGGAAGCTCCTGTGGGAAGCAGTCTCTCTCTCTTCAGACACTCCTGGAAATCTATCATTTCAGACAAGTCGGTCTTAGAGATCATCAGCAAGGGTTACCGCATCAATTTCTGGAAGACTCTACAGCAACGCCGCATCCCCACCAGCCGTACCCTGGCCCAACTAACCTTCACCATGGCTGCGGAGCTGCAGACCTTGCTGAATTCGAAAGCCATAGAACAGGTTCCCTCCATCGATGTCAACCGTAGCTTCTACTCAAGATACTTCCTCATTCCCAAGAAGTCAGGCAGCATCTGCTCCATCCTCAACCTCTGCCACTTCACCAAGTTCATACACAAAGAGAAATTCTGCATGTACCCCTTGGGCTCCACTCATACAACACAACAACTGGCTGGCATCCCTGGACCTCCAGGATGCCTATATGCACATCCCCATCCACCCAGTGCACAGGAGGTACCTATGATTCTACATTTTGGGCAACCATTGCCAATACAATGTGTTCCTCTTCAGCCTCTCTTCGGCAATGAGAGTCTTCACCAAGTGTGTCGCAGTGGCTACAGTGTGCCTCTGCAAGGAGGGCATCTGTGTCTTCCCCTACCTGGATGACTGGCTAATCTCTGCACCTTCCAAATGAGAGACTACTCAGGCCATCTGACACACCATAGCACTCCTCTCCTCACTTGGCCTCCTCAACAACCACAAGAAGCCCATCCTGCAGCCCACACAGCACCTGGAATTCATTGGAGCAGACATTTACACTCTCCTGGGGGAGGGCAACCTGCACATTGTGCCCTTCAGTGGCACCTCTGCCACAACTGGACTCAGCATTCTCAGCCCCTGTCATGCAGAATCAGCATAGACCCCAAGACGAGGATGGGGCTATCATGGTGGATGCGCCGGAATCACCTTACTAAGGGAAGACTCCTGCAACAAATTCAACACAAACTAGTCATCACTATGGACGCCTCCACAACTGGCTGGGGTGCCCACATGCAAGGGGCTTGGACTCAGTAAGAGAGAACCCAGCACATCAACTTCTTTGAGCTTCGCACCATCAGATAAGCCCTCAAGGCCTTCGCAACCTGGATCACAGACAAGGTCATGTTGCTACTGACCAACAGCCATGTCATGTGTCCTACATCAACAAACAAGCAGATATGGGCTCTATCCCCTTATGCAGGGAGACATGGACCTTTGCCATATCCCGAGACTGCTTCCTGCAAGCATCCTACCTGCTGGGCAAACATAATCAACTGGTGGACAGGCTCAGCCCCAACTCAAACTCCTTCAAGGCTGAAACCACAAGCTCACTCTTCCGGTGATGGAGACACCCTCAAATAGACCAATATCAAATTTGCCCTCTGATGCTCTAAACAGCCCTTGATGCGCAGCCTTGCATTCGATGCTTTTGACCTCCATTGGGGCAAACATCTCCTCTATGCATACCACCACACCCCACTAATCTTCAAGACCATTCAGAAAATCATCAGCGACCAGGCCTCAAACATCCTGATTGCCCCCAACTGGCCAAGACATATGTAGTTCCCATACCTCCAGTGCCTCTCCATCTGCTCACTGCTTCCTCTGCCTCAGATGCCGGACTTCCTCACAGAGGACGGGGCAGCACGCTTCACCCCAATCTGACCACATTTGCACTGATGGCCTGGAGACTGAAAGGATGAGGCTGTCCTTCCTCCATCTCACCATGGAGGTGCAGCAAGTCATCCTAGCTGCCCTACAAGACTTCACTTGGAATTCTTATGGCCTGAAATGGAAATTCTTCAATGCCTGGTGTATGGATTTGGGTCAGGACCCCTTCCCCTTCCCCATTCCAATGGTCCTCAACTATCATCATGCTCACCAACACATGGTTCAAAATGTCCTCCATTAGAGTACATCTTGTGGCTGTTGCAGCTTTCCACGACCACCTCGACAACCAACACATACCCTCTGGTTTCCAGATTCATGAAGGGCCTTGCCAATTTGCAACCCCCTGTTCGACAGTTGCTGCTGTCCTGGGATCTCAACCTTGTTTTGTGACAACTCACACAAGACCCCTTTGAACTGATGGGGGACTCACCCCTCAAGTATGCGATGTGAAAGACCCTCTTTCTCGTCACCATTACATTAGCCAGATGGGTCCAGGAGCTACAGGAGCTGGTTGCCCACCCGCCATTCAACCAGATCTACCCAGACCATGCGATACTCCATACATACCCCAAGTTTCTTCCAAAAGTGGCATCCCTGTTCAACATGAACCAGCCCATCATGCTACCCACCTTCTATCTGCATCCACACTCCACCCCAGAGCAACAACATCTGCACACCTTCAACTGCGTCCAAGCCTTGCAGATATACCTCAAGAAAACTGCTCCCTTGTGGCATGGAATGCAGTTATTCATATCCTTTGACCCCCAAAAGGCCGTGGTGACCGGTCACAAAGAGGATACTCTCACAGAGGATCTCTGCCTGCATAGCCTCACAGTGGATCTCTGCCTGAACACACAAGCAGGCACAACCACCCGGGACAGTCCATGCCCACCAGCTACGGGCTATTGATGCCATCCTGTCGAACCTCAAGGCAGTACCATCACTGTGGGCTACTGCAGCCACCCTGGCAAACTTCAAGGCAGTACCAGTAAAGGACAATTGCAAAGCGGCCACATGGGCTTCCACCATCATCTTCCAGAAACACTACTGCCTGTATTCCCTTGCCTTGGACAGTGCCTTTGGCTAATCCATTCTCAATAAGGCTGACATGGCACCGGCCAGGGACCAGGGTGCAGACAGCCCCTAGTCCCTACGTCAAGTGGAGAAAAATTGCGACACTCCTTACCCAAGCCCAGGGCCTGTGCTGCACTCTAATTAGACTGCAACCCAGTACGTAGTGGCACAGGCCTGCTAGGGGGCTTTTCACTTGTTGTGCGATGTTACCATACACTGTTAGTTCCAGTACATGTTGTTTTTGTTCCAGCACAAATAAGTTCTGCGTGATTACCTATCTGTTCAAGTTCAGGTTGTTATGCCGTATCAAATAAAATGCTGTCAACTTCAGGAAACTGGCTTCTGGCCTCTTTCTTCATCCTACCACAGCACTAGCCAGCCGAACAGCCACAGCTAAGTAATCACCAGGTGCAGCTGATGCATCCTGCTTGTCCATGGAGAAAGCGAGGTTACTTGCCTGTAGCAGAGGTTCTCTGTGGACAGCAGGATAAGTCAGCCATACATTCCCACCCACCTCCCCTAGGATGAAGGGGCCACATCCGCTCCAGAATGCCTACCTTCCTACCTGCAGGTCTCTGCTGGGGATGGACTGGCCTAGCTATGGGTGAGCAAGGGGGTAGGGCTTCTCTGTCCTACCCTCATGAAGGTTTACCTTTCTGAGCTCTGGGAGAGCACTTCTGTCTGGATGACACCGTTGGATGATGTCACCAGGTATGGCTGACTTATCCTGCTGTCCACAGTGTGTATACAACAGTGAATCCCCATTACAGGTAAGTAACCTTGCTTTCTCAACCTGCTGTTCTTGCCACTAGGCTACTCCTCCTAGCCCTATGTAGGCTTTTGCTGACATGCTGAATCTTCCTAAGAAATTCTGCAAAGCATTGGTTAGAGCTGTCTGTGGATCTCCGTACTGGAATGTCAAATTAAACTGAACAGGTATCATATGTCCGCACCTCCTGTTTCCACCCCCATGCAAACAGGAAGTCGGCACCAGAGGGGATGGAATTGAAGCTCCAACAGTACCACAGTGCTGGAGACTTTTGAGAAGTGCTGCAGTGCCGTTTTGAAGGCATTATCACTTCTACTGGTCCCGGAGGGGTGGCAGCGGGGCAATGATCCGTCCTGCAAATGTTGGCGCTCTAACCTTCCACCTCATGGCTTGCATCGGCCCTGCGCCACTAGATAACCCAGAAACACTATAAAAAGATATAGTTTTGAAAAAAGGGGCTTATGAGGCCTTTAAAATGGCAGTTCCTGGAAATTAATTTAAATCAGGAGGAGCGGTTTTTATTTCCAAAAACTCTGCTTACTAGAAATACAGAAGAGTTTTTGAACCATTCGAAAGTAGCAGTGGAAAATCTCTCTCTTCTTGTCACAGTTCTTAGTTCATGTATTGTACTTCCCTGTGGCGTACACAGGAATTCAAGATCTCTATCTACACCAGTGATTTCAGATGTGCTGGAGACTGATAAGGAAAGATTATGAACCTTTTCTCTAGAAATCTATCAGATATGTTCTCCACGGACAAGCAGGATGAGTCAGTCACACACTGGCTTTCAGTGATGTCATCCAACGGCACCATGGACAGAGATTAGGAACCTTTTTTTCTAGAAATCTATCTGTTATTGGACAATAAGGTTATTCCCTGATGCCTCATGTTTGATGCAGGCAAAGCATAAATAATTTGGGGCATTATATTGCGCTGTTTTGAAGCTGGGCACTGCTTTTCCTGTGGCCACCTGCCGAGCGCACAATCATATATAAAAGTGCGGGGGACTCAACCGTCCAATTTCTCAGCAGCTTCATCTCCTATGACCTTTGAGCCCCCAGCCTGGAATGCTTCAATGCCGCTTCAGGAAAATCAGGAAGATGCTTTCGTGACTGCAAGAACAAACTTTGTTTCAACCTGATGCAGGGTCGACATCTGCTGACCCGAAACGTGGCACGTTGTTGATTGCGATTTTCCTGAAGCGGCATTGAAGCATTCCAGCATTTTAGATAAGTGATTAATAATCTGTTCACTATATACTCGATTAAAAGGAGTGGCTATTTTTAAAGAGGGGGTGGTTCTCTGCCTCCTTTTGCTTAGCGGCTCTGATAAAAACACAAAAGAAAGGTTTTTTCACGGTACAGCAGTTGTGGTGCAGGATCTCTTAGATGTGATTAGCTTATAGTTCCTGAAGTTTGGGACCTTTTTAATTGTGTTCTTTAGCACAAACAGCAAATGTCAGCATGGCCAGAATAATCACTATTACTCTTCTTAATATTTCTTTCAGGGTAGTTACTGCTGCCTCTTAGCTGATAAGATTCCCACACCTCTGATTTCTGTTCTTTATAAATGCATCTTGTTATGTTTTTCCATACTGCAGTCCAGCAGTTTAGAACAGACTAGTCACCACCATTATACAAACACAGCAGAATATTTTCTAAGTACTGGCCTTATTCCATGTC
Source organism: Ichthyophis bannanicus (assembly GCA_033557465.1). NCBI lineage: Eukaryota > Metazoa > Chordata > Amphibia > Gymnophiona > Ichthyophiidae > Ichthyophis > Ichthyophis bannanicus. The sequence continues at coordinate 76,954,846 of CM066051.1, read as the reverse complement.
TCAGGCAGGTATAATTGACACGTCTGCAGAGACCTCCCAAAATGTACATGGGTCTTTCCTGAATACACTTTATATGTCTCTGTGGCAAACCATGCCCCCTTCTGCCCCTCCCGGACACGTTCTGAGATCCCTTTGTTAGCAAAATAATTGTCTATGGGAGTTATGAAGTAGAATATGCTTGTAGATGTTTTCAGCAGATAAACGTCCCTAGCACACGTACAAATCCTTATTCAGTTTCTGGAATGACCTCCTAAGTGGGGTGGCTTGAGCTGGTTGTGGTATCTGCTTATTGCAGCGTGGCTGAGCCTGGCACAATATTGGAAGTGCACCGAGGTTCCTTCACTGGGTGCGGTGGTTGAGAAGGTAAAAGACATGCATGGGACGGCAAAGCTCACTGCCATGTGACGGAAGAGGTTGCCCAAATTTCAGGAACTGTGGGGCCCATTTGAAATACGGTGTGAGGGCAAGTGGACTGAGTGGTGGGTGGGGAGAGTAGCTGGTCTGTGCGCTCTTCCCTGCGAGCTGACGTTTGGCGCGGGTGCTGGTTATTCTCTGCTTTGCTTCTTGTTCTCATTTTTTTAATATTTGCTTGACTTTTTTTCTGTTTCACTGTGTTTTTCCCCAGTAGGTGGGGGGGGGGGGGGGGGGGCGTTATTTGACACATGCGTATGTTGGAACCTGTACACTGCTGCATTGATTTCGGGAAGATTTTAACAGTGGCTTTATGTCATGTCACAGTATGCTGGTGTTACGGTTTTCAATAAATACTAAATGGAAAAAAAAAAAGATGAAGCGGAATAATAGTAGGGGCAAGGAAACTAAATGCCAAATGTCTAGTTAGTTCTATTCTAAATCTGGATGGAGGAGGGGTTCCTAGCAGGGTCTGTTGGGCCGAGCGTAATCATCGACTAGGATGATATGGAATAATCAAGGAATGTAGAAACAATGGACAACTTATGTAATAAACGGTACGAGTCAAAGACAAGGGGCCTGACATTCCAAAGGATAGACCGGCTAATGATATTAATCCCCTTATCCAGGATACTTGTCAGGTGCCGCAACAGCATGCCCTCAGGCTAACTGGTTCCGGGAGCGGCACCAGCCCATAAGCAAGCAGTGGAATATTGAGCCGCTGCGCAGTTATGGCAAAGCGGCAAAAAGAAGGTGCAGTAATGTCCTCCAGCATCTCTCAGCCCCCCCGCCCCCGCCAGGCACATTGCATTTACCATGCTGCACTGGCCCTGCCACCCTTCCCAAGAGCTTTTCTTAACAGCTCCCCAAACCCCCCAGTCATTATACACTGATTTTCTGGCCTATTCCAAAGCTTGTGGCTTATACACAGAAACAGCTAATGCAGTGAGCTCAGCTTTGCCATGGGTTTTAGAGGCGAGGATGAAGACTGCGGTAGGCAGGGGAGGGGGCTATAGGGTTATTGCATATTGATGGGGGAAGTAGATTGCGCTTTATTTAACTTTTGGCATATATGGGGGGGGGGGGTTAGAAGGCTAGTGAAAAGGTATTTGATAACCCCCCCCCTCATTTTTATTTATAGTATTCAGCTCAGGCCTTTCCAGGAGAAGATCAAGGCTAGTTACATTCAGGTTGAGTAGGCATTTCCCTGTCCCCAGAGGGCTCACAATCTAAGTTTGTACCTGAGGCAATAGAGGGTTAAGTGACTTGCCCAAGGCCACACAGAGTGCCAGTGGGATTTGAATCCTGGTCTTTCTGGATCTAGACTACTGCCCTAACCACTAGGCCACTCCTCCATTCTAATTATCTTTCAGGCCCTAGGTCTCCCTCTGAGGTTTTGATAAACTCAAAAATCATGATTACCCCAATATCACCCATCCCAGAAGAATCCTGTAAAAATGCATAATTGCACATCGTACTTTTAAATATTTAAATTACTTCTGTGTATTTTATATATATAATTTCCAAAAGCCATTTACCCTATTAAAGAGACTATTTAAAAATTGCCCCTCTCCTTATGGGTGAAAATATCTGCTGATGATAGTCTGTGGGGCTGTCAGGATCTATTATTTTGCTTTGACTGCAGCTTCTCTTTGCCCCCCCTCCCCCCTCCCAAAGCTGCTGCCTAGTCTGTTTATACACAAGATCAGCCAAGCATCAGCGTTTTAGGGTAATTCCCCTTTTCACCAGCCACAGAACTCTTCATAGCAACTCCCAGATCTCTTTCCCGGATTGCGTTCGCCGCATCTACCACTTTGCACTTCCAAGTTCTGACATCCTCTTACCCCGCTCAGTTAGTTCTGTAATTTTCCTCCAATGGCTTTGCTTTGGATGCCCAGGGATAATTTTCTGTCATCTGGCCTACACTAGCCCCAGCAAAAACCTTGGGGGGGGGGGGGGCACCAATGGTACATTGATATATGGTTAAAACTGTCCTTCATGTCCCATCTTCCAATCTGTTAAGGACCCATGAGAAGGCTTTTCCTGTAATCCCGTGAGTGGATTCAATCAATTACCAGACACAGTGTTTGATGGTTTTTAAATACATCTTTAATTGTTAAGGCAGCGGTTTTGAACAGCAAGCGGTAACTTCACCTCTGGCCGGCTCATTTCCCATCATGCGGAATTGGTGAGGAGGCCTTCATTCTCTTGCTGCTGGACCAAAACTGGTTTTCTGTTGTGGTCGGAAAACAACTGAACTATGAGTGAGGGGACAAGATGGAGTCACCCCATTATGTGCCTGGCAAGCGCCAGCACATGGCCTTTAACCTCAGGTACCGCACCTCTGGACAACCTGTTCAGAACGAGGTCCCGGCCTGGGTTCAAATTGCGTAGAGCCTACTGGTACCACCTCATTCTTCACAACTGTTCTCCCACCTGCAAAAAAAACAAGTACTATACAGTGTGTGTGTGTATATAGGAGGGGGAAAGGAGATGAATAAGGAGGCAGGGCTGGAGAAGGCAGAATGGGCCAGTGGAAGATGGGAGGGATGAGGAAGGGAAGATCACTGGAAAGAATGGGATGGATCGGTTAGGAGCAACAGAAGCAGACATCAGAAAGGAAAGGGGCTTGAAAACAAAATGTTTCCAGACAAAATGTAAGTTGTGCTCTGTGTACAGGGAAACCTTCCTACTCCTCACTCTCAAAAATAGGATTTTGTATTGTGGTAGGTTTAACCATTTGCCAAACATGGAGCCACACCCTGGAAACGGCTGCTTCACTAGTCATTGCCTATATGGAGAATGATGACAGATCAAGAGTCTCTCAGGGACCACACAGACCGACATCTGTCAGGGACTACAGGGCTGAGGCTGTGAAGATACTGGATAAGGGGGAGAGGGGATGGTGGTAAAATACTCACCTTTCATCACACCACAAGGCGCCCTTATAGCCATGGAGGTCTCTTCTCCCTCTGTTCTATGATGACGTCTGGAAGAGGAGATCTTCTGGGCCACATAGCGGCAGGCTGCAGGTGTTGAGAGGAGAGAGAAACACAGAGTTAATGGGAAAGGGATCAGTGGAGAAAGGCAGGAAAGAGGCGTGAAAGGACGGAGAGGGCAGGAGCACTGACTCCTTACATTACATAGGAGAGGCTGGAAGGGCCAGGAAAGAAGGAGGGTACAGGGTGCAAACATTCTCTGCACTTTAGACCACAGAGTGCAAGGAAGAAGAAAGAACAAAAACAGTACCGGAAAGCATTTGCCTCATCATTAAAAATAAAACACATTAAAAGATATTCTAGGAAAACTAGCGGCTGGCATCTTGTAAGGGGAAAGATCACTGATCATGGCTCACTAGGAGACTTTCTTATCATAATAAAAACTTGTCTCGCACGCAGATCACTTCTAGTGTTCAAAGAAGACAAGGCAGAAATGCTCAAAGGGTAAGAGAACCCCCCCCCCCCCCCACCTCAGTTCATGTGTTCGTTTTAGAATGATACTTTAAAGACTGCTAGCCCAGTTGCTTGTCAATTGTAGTAATCTAGGCGGAGACAATAGAAGAAAAGGCAATCCGTCCCCCCCCCCCCCCCTTCACCGATCATCATCCCTTCGGTGTGCAAGCCATTCTTATGAAATAAGAGAACATTTTTGCCTAGAAAGGTTCCCATCGGCTGAGAGTAGACCTTTGAACATGAAATGTTACAGATACAGGAAATCAACAGTTGCTATGGAGGACTCTATGTCAGCAGTTATCCGCCTGACTGGCCACAGGGTTACCATGAATCAACATTGCTTTGATGGTACTTAACAACAGGAAGTCAAAAAGCAAAAATTCCCTCCAGTTCTGTCAAATCCCCTTGCCACCCATGAAATCTCTCATACACATTACAATGAAATTATTACTATATTAACTACTTACCATTGATGATTAATCAGACCATGTTCCAGCAGTAGCTTTAAAGAGATTCTCAGTCTCTTTCTGTTTCCCTACACCACACCCCACTTATACAAGGAGTGTAATATAAATAGCAGCGAAATGCCGGGTTGGAGAAGGCGGAGCCTATGGGCCAAGGAATTCTGGGACTTGAAGTTTTTGTCCCCCTTCCTGCTTCTGTGCTTTCTTTATTCTTCTTCTGGTTTGAGAGATGGCGTCATGAGATGGGCTTACCAACTGGTGCCAGGTTTTTCAGAGCAGGATAACATAGCCTTGGTTATCCTTAAACAATAAATAAATAAATATATATATATATATATATATACATACAAGGAGGGAGGAGTGGCTCAGTGGATGGGACAGGTTACCTCACGTCACAGGGTAGGGGGTTCAATTCCTACATAGGGACAAGTAACCACAGGCCAGAGGGACTGGGGTCTCTAGTCCCATGGCCACTCCTTATGCCTTACACACACACCCCTCCAGCTGTCAAAATATATTGGTTAGCTTTGAATGCCCTCCTCTTTGCCACTCCCCATCACAGAAGCTCCCACCCTAGGTGACCACCTTGTTTGCTTGAAGGTTGGGCCAGCTCTAGGTCAGTGTCTGCTAAAACTGGATTACCTAACATAGTATATGATGCAGATACAGACCAGTAAGAACAGCCAGGAGCTGCTGGGTCGCCAGGAGTCAGTACTGACTTGATGGTACACATTGTATTGTATGGTCTATCTAGTCTGCCCAGTAAGGTGGCTACAGTGGTTATAACTGCAGCTCTGTCCCCCTCTATTGAAGTATAAAAGATATTTAAGGTTGCTTTGATTTTTTCCTATTGCTGTAAAGGGATCCACTGTGTCTGCCCCATACCATTTTGAATTCTGTCACTGTGTTTGCCCCCACCACTTCCATCAAGAGGGCATTCCAAGCATCCACCACACTTTCAGTGAAAAAGTATTTGATGTTGCTTCTCCGTTTACCTCCTTGCAGCTTCATTGTATGCCCTCTAGTTTTACAGCTTCCTCTTTGAAAAGGGTTGGTTTGTTCATTGTTACCCATTAAGTATTTAAATGTCTGTATCATATCTCCCCTTTCTTCCAGTGTTTTTAGATCTTTCCTCATGTTATCCACTTCCTCAGCGGAGTCCACTCTGTTGCAAATTTTCATGTCATCTGCAAAAAGGCAGACTTTTCCATTCAATCCTTCTGTAGTATCATTCACAAATATACTGAATATTATCAGTCCCAGGACCGATCCCCGAGGAACATCACTAATCACCTTCCTTTCTTCTGAGTGAGTTTCTGTTTACCGCCACCTTCTGTTGTCTGTCAGTCAACCAATTTCTATCATTTATATATTTATTGAACATTTCTAATATACATCCAAAGAACATATACAATATACAAATAATGATGTAATATATCAAGGAAAAAAAAGTAAATTACAGATCAATCAAATCTCATCATATTAGACCACAATAAAAAGAAAAAAAAGAGAGGCATCAAGAAAAGTAGAATTCCTAAAAGAAAGAAGTCCAGTATTAATTAGAAACAAAACTAATCAACGCAGGGCAAAGTCTTAAGCGTCAGCCGTATGAGACACCATATTGCCCTCCGGCCCCTCCCTTGCAACTAGGAATTCTAACAGCTGCCCTGGTTCAAATAATAGATTTTGTTTTCCTTATAGGAAATTAGAAAACGAGAAGGAAATCTCAAAACAAATCTACCCCCCAGGGATAGAACCCTTTGGCCTAAGACCAAGGAATTCCTTTCTCCTCTGTTGGGTAACACGTGAGAAATCAGGAAAATACAAACATGAGAACCAAGGAATTGCACATTAAAGTTCCTAAAGTAAGATTGAAGAATTGCAGATTCCCCAGGGGCTGAGATCAGCACTCCGAGGGCCGGAGTCCAAGGACAAATACTGAGCTCTCACAAGGGGGAGCAGGTTTTCCAGAGGAAATTTAAGAACCTCCTGGAAATACTTGCACACCATCTCTAAGCCAGACAAAACAGGTGATTTAGGAAAATTAAGCAATCTTAAATTATTCCTACAGACTTGATTGTCCAAATATTTTGTCTTTCTTGAGAGCAAAGTTTTATCTTTGACTTCGGCTGTGCAAAGACCATGAAGTTGCCGCCACTCTTCTTCCATTCGAATGATCTTCTCCGCTTGTTCCTCCTGCAGCTGAGATGCCTCTAGGACACTAGATGTCATGGAAGACAATTCCATACTCACAGTGCCCACAACACTTTGAAGAGAGGAGTTCATTGTAGCCAAGATGCCCCATAGCACTTCTAATGTAATTCCCCAGACACTGGAAGCAGCTCCTCTCCACTACTTGCACCCAGGGTACCTCCAATAATGGAGAAGGCTGGTCCCGCTGATCCTCCAGAGCACCTCAACGATGCTGTAGTGGGAGAGATAACAACTGGCATATCCATGGAGCCCTTTTCACTCCCCTTCACTGGTGTGCTCATAGGGAAGCCAGGGGGAACCACTGCATTGACCACAGCAACACTTCTGGGTCTTGGCAGGGTGGTTTGCTGCTCTGGAGAGAGCCATACCCCAGACGCGCTAAGGGCCGCCGAAGCATTCAGTGATTCTGCTGAAGACACTGGCGAAACCGCATGCCATCAAGGTCTTTTGCCCTGGTAGAGTGTCAACAGCCAAGCCCGAGGGTAGGCTGACCTGCTTTTGCTTACAATGTCCCATCTCCTCAGTGAAAGGTACCACAAAGCTCTGGACCCACCGGTCAGTACAGAACAGCTGCCCTGAGGCTGCTCCTTCCGCCATCTTGCCTCCTTAGCAGACAACCAATTTCTGATCCAGGCTTCTAAGTTTATTGATGAGCTTTCTATGAGGAATAGTATCAAAGGTTTTGCTGAAATCTAGGTAGATCACAACTATTGTATGCCCTTGACCTAGTTCTCTGGTCATCAGATCTTGTGGCTCAGTGGCAGTACACAGGGACCTGTGGATCGATTCCCTGGTCGTTCTCTTCCTAGTTGGACTGGAAATGTTGCAGCTCCGAAGCAGGGAGCCATGGTCATTGTGCAACTGAGGCAGCCATGAGGTAGCTATAGGTAGCCCTTCCCCCAAGCCATGCTGCGAACTGTAGATAGCCCTTCCCCCAAGCCATGCTGCAAGCCATGAGGCTCTGATCAGCCTGACCCTTCCCCCGCAAGCCATGAGGTAATCAGCCTACTAAGAGAGACATTGAGATTCCAGTAGGCACCCTTCCCCCACTCCAGGTCTGAGCACAGTATTTCCCTAGCCCTGAAACCAACAGACCAGAGCATACCGGTTTGGACAGGTCACCCAGGTACCTCCCCAGGGGCTGCTGATTGGTGGGCAGGAAATACCTGTGGCAAATGGGATTGTAGAATGAGTTTAAAACTGTACTGTATATAAGGCATTGTAGGCCGTCCCTCGGGGTTCAGACCCTTGTGGAGGTTGCTGGTATCTCTGTCTGATCCTGTGCACATTAAAGATCCTGTTTGCATTCCAGCCTGCCTGTGAGTTTTCCTTCTGTGGGTGAGTGATTGAATAAGAGCTTTTCACAGCGATTGCTGCTACATTTTGGTGCATTGGCCGGGAAATATTAAAAGAAAAGCCCCTCTCATCACACCCACGGTGGGAAGACTTCTGCTTTTGCAGCATCTGGGCCTCCACCAGTCAGGGACCGGCCCCTCCAGGTGATTAACTGTCCTTGGCGCCCCCGGGCCACTTTGTGCTCGGAAGGACACCTTGATTTGTCTGGACAGCTGGTCCCTGCGGTTGAATCCCCGATTGAAAAACCAGCTGGATAGACTGGCATCCAAACTTCCTGTCTGATCAGAGTTCTGGTGAGTACTGCTACCTTGTCTGGGGCTAGTTCTGTACTCTATCTGTGAGTCCTGGTAATTTCTGGGAACCTGTAGCAGCCTGATCAACTGCACGAGCAGTCCTAGTATGGGCCTTAGTGGCCCTGAAGCCATTGCTCGTCCTGTATCTGAATCTGAATACCGGTAAAATCTGAATATCTGAAACTGCAGTAATCTGAGATCCTTTAAAAGCGCTGCCGAAAGAAAAAAATGTAACTAAATATAGCACTTGATAAGTTAAACATACCTGAGATAAAGAATAGATCGCTGCTTCTCTTCTTTCCTTTCTGCTTGTGGAGAGTTTTCTGAAGCGTGACTGCAAGGAGAGGGCTCTAATATGCTTCCGTTCCGTTTCTAGTTTGTGTTAATTTCTGCTCCGATGTTGAATTCTGCCCTCCATGTGCTCCGGTGTGGTTTTACTGCCTTTCTCTGAACCCCCGATGTAATTTCTGTGCTCCGATGTAAGTTTCTGTTCCCCCCATGCTGCTACTGTGTTAATTTCTGCTCCGATGTTGAATTCTGCCCTCCATGTGCTCCGGTGTGGATTTACTGCCTTTCCCTGAACCCCCGATGTAATTTCTGTGCTCCGATGTAAATTTCTGTTCCCCCATGCTGCCGCTGTGTTAATTTCTGCTCCGATGTGAATTTCTCTCTCAGTTGTGCTCCGATGTTAATTCTGCCTCCCCCCATGCTGTCCGATGTGAATCCATGCTCCCCATGTGAATTACTGCCTTCCCTTGGGCCTCCGCTGAGGTTTTGTGCCTCTCGGTGCTGTCCCGGTGCACAGCTGACCCCCGCTAAATTTTCCGGTGTTCCCTTGAGCCCCCGCTAAGGTTCCGGCCTTCCCTGGGCCCCCGCCGAGTTTCTCTGCCTTCCCTGGGCCCCCGCCGAGTTTCTCTGCCTTCCCTGGGCCCCCGCCGAGTTTCTCTGCCTTCCCTGAGCCCCCGTTGGGTTTCCTGCCTTTAAAAACGATAATAAATAAATAAAATGCTAACCTTTTGTTTTTTGGTTGATTAAAAGAGAGGTGATGCTTGGAAGTCCACCATTTCCCCTTTTTTTCCATCTGTGGAGAGCCGGTGTGGAGGAGCACGAGGAGGTAGCAGCCATCTTGTGGACACCACGTGCGTTTCTCTGCAGAGGTATTGGGCTGCCCTGGAGTGATCCTGGAGCTCCATCTAGTGGTCATTTAAAAACTAGCTGTATTTTTATCCTTATGGTTAAAGTGATCCTGGAGCTCCATCTAGTGGACATTAGAAAATAGCTAGCTATATTTCTCATACTGTACTGTATTTCTAATATCCTCATGGTGAAAGTTAAATCCTATGATACAGCTAGAGAGAGTGTCTGTAATGTATTTGTAACAAGCTGCTACTGAGGAAAGAGAGTGTATGAGTATTCGCTGCTGAGACGTCTCTGTTTTCTGTTTTCCCTCTTTCTTTTTCCCTTTGTGGTCCTGTGTGTTTTGTGCAACCAAACTCTGCCTGTTACCAGGATTATATTGTATATTGTATTCCCAGAAGTGAGATTAGAAAATTTACACTGAACATTGTGATTTGTGAATTGTGATTAGAGCATGGGGTCCGGAGGCTAAATTATAGTGAAGGAGTATCCGGACCAGCTTCCCTATATAGATTCATGGCTGGCCCATATAGTTAATGTACTGTTATGTAAAAATTGCTAGTGGCTCTGTGTTTGTTAGTGGCTCTGTGTTTAGTTGTGACATTAGGGAAAGAAAGTTTTTGTCCAGACATTAGGTCTTTATATTTCAGGATTGATTTGATACTCTATCAGTAAAAGGTGAAGTTATTGACGAGTCGCCCCTGTGTCCCCAAACAGTGAAAAACACCAGGTCTACTGATTGCAGGGAAGGGGACAGTTTGGAAAAGGGGGGGGGTGGGGTTTGCTGTGTGTGGACTGTGGTACTGGTATATCAGTAAAGAAAGACAATTGCATTGTTTGATGCATATCCAATTTCATTGCTATGTTTCATGCATGATCAGTGGTCAGGGAACCAGGTGTTTTGGTCACACCTCTCAGCGGTGACTGGGGGATAGTTGGAACTGCTGAAATAGTTTGCATAGCTATAGAAAGATACTGGGAGGAGCTCCTTCTTCTAGCAGATGAATGGAGGCCCATTAGAGAGGACAAAAAAAAAAAATCATCTAGGAGTCTTTCTCCTAGAGGACAAAGAACCCCAATTCACCTAGCCACACCTAGCCTGCAAACAATCCTCTTGTCATCAATTTTAATTGTAGAGTTTGAGCTTCTAGAACCATGAGGTGCCTCCTTTGAGCATCCTCAAATGTCTGCTGGAAGCAAACAAAGGCTGGAGAAAAAAAAATCCTTATAAGATCATGAAGAAATGAAGATTTTTTTTACTTGTCCTTTAAAGCCTGGATTTTCTCTGGTACATATATTTGGTTTTGACTGCACATACAAACTTAAGCAAGTAATACTTCTGCATGATATGCCATCTTTGGCAGTTTATTCTGCAGACAGTAAATGCTGTGCTGATGATTGCGTTCTTTCCTGCTTGATACATTAAACTGCCTTGATCAACTGTATTCATTTTTCTGATACTACAATGATATTGCATTCCAGATATCCACCAACGTTCTTATAAAGTATCAGTTTCATGCCTGTTTTGAACTATAAGATACAAGGTAATCACTTTGCCTTGTTAAGCTCTGTGCTGATGAATGATGAACAGGACAGTAACATCATAGGTGCTATTTAGAATAAATTCACCTGTCCTGCTGTATTTGAATTTTACATGTTGGTGTCCAGAGTTCAGGAGCACAATATATTATAGCACTGTGAGATACAAATCTTTTTAGTTTATACATTTGTACTTTGTTACCAAATATACTGGTAGGAGTACATTATGTAGAGGTCCAGTATACACAGCAATAAGATGAGTAAATATTAAATTTTGGAAAGGGGCTGATCTGAAATCGCTTGGTTCCCAAGTATATAAAGCAAATTTAGTGGAAAGATGGAACTGTGATTCCCAGAAATATGGAAATATTTGTAAAAATATTATTTACAAATATAATGATAACATTAACTCGAGTTGATTGGATAAAACTAAATCTTACTTGTCAGCAATGATCCAGGAGAGCTTTGAGAAAATGAATGAGAGAGAGGGGCAGAAGGTGAGACGACAGCCTAGGAAAAAGGCAATAAAACGTGCTACTCCAAGTGTGATGATCTGGGCCACTGGAATTCTGACTGCTCTAAGACTCCTCGAGGACCCACAAGGCCTGAGAAAACACGAACCTTGTACATTTATGCCTCTGAAGAGACATGAATAGGCAGGGGGGAATAGGCCAAGAAGAACCCGAGGAAGTATTGCCATGAGGCCTATTCACAAATGCCTTGCAGACCAAGAAGAACCAGAAGGAGTATCGCTATGAGGCCCAACCACCAATGCCTTGTACCCTCTTAGTCTCTCACCTCAAGAGGATCTCTTTTGACACCATAATTAATGGATAGCTTACATAAATCCTTGTGGACCACTGCATTTTCAAGATCAGTCCAAGTATTTTTTAAGTTTCCTACAGTACTCTCACTGGGAACCAGGTGTACAATAGACTCTAGTCATACATGAGAGATATGTGGCTGTCATGTTAGGAGCCATATTTCTTTCTATTGGAATTGATGTATCGTTTTATATTGAAGATTGTTTAGACAGTCGCTATTTAGAATGAGCACCCATGCCAATCTAGAACTGCACCAATTAAGTTAGTGGGAAATGGACACTGTTTACAACAATACTATGTCTCTAACAATTGTTTTAGCAGCCTTGCCAGATAAGGATACATTAGTATGGTATAGAAAAAAGAAAAAATTGAAGGACCTATGTATGTAGTTGGTGGAAAGTGTTGTGAGGGGTAAAGTGATATATTAAGAAGAAGGACTCTGATGGACAGTAAACTGATGAAGGTAATTAATGATGTGGAAGGACTCTGATGGACAGTAAACTGGTGAAGGCAATTTAATGATGTGAAGTGATGTATCTGGCTAATGAATATAAAAAATGATGAGCATTTTATTCAACTATGCCATCTCCAGTATCTTCAATTTAGGAAGTCATCTAGGCCCCACCACAATACTCAAAGATTGTAAGTAGGCACCTGGAGACAGGCTGGGTGCACCTTGCATCCTGATGAGCTTTGGAAAAACCCCGCACTGACCATGTGGTACTTCCAGATGTTTTTTTGCCTTACTTTTCCTCTGTGTGTCCTGGCCAGGCATGCAGAGGCAAAGGGGGATAAATTGATGACAAATTCTCACAGGCAAAAAAAATTGGTGTGATTCTAAAACTTGTCAGAATTACAGAACACGCGCGTGCACTTGTCTGATCTGTAAACATGTGGAGATCAGTCAAGGGCATAATGGAATATTTCCTACCAGCAAAGGAACCTCCAGTGATAATGGATCCAGGAGTGGAAGCAGGATCTGCTGACTCCCCAGTGGCGAGACCCGTATACTGTTCTGCGGACCACCCCCACGGCTGTCAAGGTGGCTGAAGTTGCTCCGAGGATCCATCACTCTCGTGTCAAGGCCGCTGCACCAGAAATTGTTCCAGCCTGGACTTCTGTCACAGTTCCAAACCAGCCCCTACGCTTTGACACTTCTGCCCAGTACGGGGTTCTAACAGACTGCCGACGAACTCTGGACCACCGGAGAGACTGATTTACAGACACCTTTCCTGGAACCGGGATCAGACTGAGAAAAGGTGCCTTAGCTGATATAGACTTGCTTTCAAACAAGTGCAGAGACTACTAACACAGCAGTATTACTTGCCCAAACTGCTCTGAACATGCAGACCTTTGTATACGTAACTCTCTACCTTAACTTGTCCCATTGCTGTACCGTACATTTTAACCAGGTGCCTTTTTCCTTACAGGTTGTTTCCACCCTTGGCACCCTGGTAGAACGCAAGGCGGCTGCCACGGTCATGGCCCTGACCCAATATACTCCTCTGCGGCTTGCCTCCAGTAATAAAGCCCTCAACCGCCTCTAGCGGTTGAGGTCTTACTTAAAAAGGGGGGAATGAGGCAGCCATGAGGTAGCTATAGGTAGCCCTTCCCCCAAGCCATGCTGCGAACTGTAGATAGCCCTTCCCCCAAGCCATGCTGCAAGCCATGAGGCTCTGATCAGCCTGACCCTTCCCCCGCAAGCCATGAGGTAATCAGCCTACTAAGAGAGACATTGAGATTCCAGTAGGCACCCTTCCCCCACTCCAGGTCTGAGCACAGTATTTCCCTAGCCCTGAAACCAACAGACCAGAGCATACCGGTTTGGACAGGTCACCCAGGTACCTCCCCAGGGGCTGCTGATTGGTGGGCAGGAAATACCTGTGGCAAATGGGATTGTAGAATGAGTTTAAAACTGTACTGTATATAAGGCATTGTAGGCCGTCCCTCGGGGTTCAGACCCTTGTGGAGGTTGCTGGTATCTCTGTCTGATCCTGTGCACATTAAAGATCCTGTTTGCATTCCAGCCTGCCTGTGAGTTTTCCTTCTGTGGGTGAGTGATTGAATAAGAGCTTTTCACAGCGATTGCTGCTACACAACAATGACACCTAGTGGCCAGATTCCATGTTAACTGGGTTCTGGAGGAATCTATGGGTTGTGTGGCCTTAGAAACATAGACAAATGAGACAGAAAAAGACCACATGGCCTATCTAGTCTGTCCTTCCATATCAACAACTACAACAGTCCCCTTTTTTCCTTTAGAGATCCTCTGTGTTTGTCCCATGCTTTTTTGAATTCAGATACTGTCCTCATCTCTACCACTTCCACTGGGAGACTATTCCACGGATCCACTACTCTTTCCGTAAAGAAATATTTCTGCATATCACTCCTGAATCTATCTCCCTTCACCCTCATCCCATGTCCCCTCATAGCAGAACTTGAAAGAGGCTCTCCCCCTGTACATTTATGCCACGGAGGTATTTAAACATCTCAATCATATCACCTTTATCCCGCCTTTCCTCTAAGGTGTACATATTAAGATTCTTAAGTCTGTCCTCATATGCTTTAGAATGAAGACCACTAATCATTTTAATTAATCATTTTAGTAGCCACCTTCTGTACTGACTCCATCCTGTTCACATCCTTTTGAAGGTGCGGTCTCCAGAATTGCACACAATACTCCAAATGAGGTCGCACCAAAGACTTATACAGAGGCACTATCACCTCCTTTTTTCTGCTAGCCATTCCTCTCCCTATGCACCCAAGCATCCTTCTAGCTTTTGCTGTCGCCTTTTCTACCTGTTTAGCTACTTGGGAGGAGACTGTCACTACACTGAGTGAGCTGAATTCAGAGCACAGGCAGGGCAAGGGTGGGCAAGCAGTGTGACCCCCCTTTCACCCTCACCACCGGACACTAAATGAGGTGGAGGGACACAAAAGTCCAAAAGGGGAAGGGCACCAAGTTGTCCTGTTTCTTGTCATTATCGAGCACAGATGCCAGCTCTTTGAGTGTCTGAGCCTCCTACATCAGCTTTTCACCATCTCAGCTGCTGCAGGTCTGGGAGCCTGAGAAGATGACAGGGAAAGCAGATCTGATATTGGGGAGGGGAGTTAGACACCCACAAAGCTGACAGGGCTGGGACAAGATGGAAAAGGGGTGGGGGATCCCTGGGCTATTGCAAATGAATGTTGGTTGAACCAGATCCCAGCTCTCATTCTCACTGAGCTGCTAGCACAAGAGTGAGGAGTACACAGCCTGGATTTGTTTTCTGTCAGATTTGCCAGGAAAGGGAGATCCAGGCCAGGTTTTCCTCCGGTGCATGCTGGGACTCGCCGTTAGGAAGTGACGTCAGGTCGACGGCGCCTCCTAATTCCTGCTTTCAGTAGGCCGACGGGTCGGAGTTAGTCGGGTCTTTCTGCGCCTTCCTCCTCCGATACTGGGCTAACAGATTAAAAAATGTTATTACAGGTAAAACCCATCGGGGAAATAGCCCTGACCCGTTGCTAAGGGGCGGGGCCAAGCCTTGGAAGGCGAGCCGATCGCTAAGGAAGTGACGCCAGGCGGTAGCTGGCACGCAAGCAGCTTCTGGGCATCTGCGGCATGGCGCTCTGTGTGCCACGTGATTTCAGCGCTCGTAGTCTGTGCGGTGTGTTCGTGGCCATCGATAGGTGCGTTTGCGGCTTATGATACGTGTTTGTATGCTATATGTCTGCATAGAGGGTGTGTGTTTGATGCTGTGTAAGATATATGTTTGAAAGCACTGTGATTGATGTACGCGTCTGTGTGCGTTTTCTGCAGCCCCAAAGCCCTATGCCTTCCCAGCACTGAGAGCATTGTGGAGAGACAGCCTGCCTTGCGAGGCTGGGAGGTGAAGGGGGAAAGAAGAGCCTTGTGTCAACGCGACTGAGGCATGTTAAAAAGAATGTAGGCACAAAGACTTCGATGACTGGCCCAACTATTAGACAAGACTAGGCCACTTACTAGAGCAGCAGCAGTCAAAGCAAAACAATAAATCCTGACAGCCAAACTCAAAGAGCCATTAGCACATTCTTCTACTCGCAGGACGAGCAGACACACTCAAAGTTAAATATTTAAAAGTATGATGTCCAATTGTGCATTTTCATAGGATTGTTGTTGAAAGGATGGCGTTCAGATGATCATGACTGGGTTTAATTATCAAAATCTCCAGGGGGCAGGACATTAGGTGAAGGTTTGCCTAGAGTGCTCGCTACTCTACACTAGCCCTAGGGCTGACCCTGATGACATGTAAGATATGTAAAGGTCAGCTTGTCTCTGTCCAGTTTACTTCCTGGTGCATTACCATAGGTCTCAGACATCTGGCCTTACCTTCAGTTCTTTGCATCTAAGGATCCTTGGTGCCTGTCCAATGTTGTTCTTGAACTCTGTCACTGTTTTGATCTCCCATGGGAGGTTAATCCATGTATCCACCACTCTTTCCATAAAGAAATATTTTTGGATGTTGGTGCTGAGGCTACCATCTTGGAGCTGGCCATTGGAACTCCATGGAGATCAAAACTTCCAGGAGATTCCCCTTATCCTCTGTCTCTCTCCTACCTGAACCAGGTACCCAGTATAGTCCTCTGTTCCAAGTTAAACCACTCCTCATTCCTACCTTTGAATTTTCTGAATGTCTCTAGCATATTCTTTCTGTTTCCTCTTCTCTAGAATATACACATTTAGGTTCTTAAATCTCATTTAATATGAGTTTTGGTGGACACCTTGCACCATTTTGGTAGCCCTTTGGGAACTTCCACCACCCATCTACATGTTTTAATAGATAAAGCCTCCAGAATTGTACACAGTACTCCAGATGAGGTCTCACCTGACATCTGGCATTATTACCTGGTTATTTCTACTAACCATCCCTCTCCTGTACATCTTGGCATCCCCCTGGCTCTGGTCACTGCCTTAGCACATTTTCACTACAGTGCGGTCTCTGGAGAGGCCTGATGCCCAGTCATCATGCAACAGTGACGCCTAGCGGCTAAGTTTAGGGCCCATAATTGCATGGTTCCAGAAGAAGCCCTGGTGTGTGGCACCCAGCTGAAGATGCTTGCTATTATGACTGGACAAAAGTAAGTTGGGAGGGAATATTAAACAGGGGAAATCTTCCTAAGGGTAGTTCTGAATGAAGACTCATGGCACCACATCCCTAGTCCTAGTTTCAATTAAGCTGGATCCCCAAAGAGCAGAGTTGCCAGATCAAAAAATCAAATACAAGTCTTTACCTTAAAAATAACAAAAAATACTTCTAGATACTGGACTTGAAGCTAAAAACAGCAGATCCAGGAAAAATCACCAGTTTTTTATTCTGATAACTTTGTTACTCACCAAGACTGTTCTGATTGGCAAGCTGAAAAGGAAAGGTAGAAAAAATGTTATGGGGGGGGGGCTTCAAACATTTCTCCCACCTCAGCTGTTTCTCACCATGGTGAATTTGAGTATATTTCTTGCTGGGTCGTAGGGGGGTTTTGCATGTAATGCTTATATTAATTCATGTCTTTGATTTCCCTTAGATGTGACTGAGATTTCTGATGGCTTGAGACACTAGGCAAAGCTTCCCAAGCCCTCCATGGAAGGATCCAGGATGGAGTTGTGTGATGGTAGTTACTAGAACTGTCTGCAGAAGGATCCAAGGTTGGAGAACCACACAATTAAATTTCTACTTCTTCTATAGGGTCCAGGATTGAAGAATCACATCATGGATTTCTGCAGAAAGATCCAGAGTTGGGGAATGATGTGGTGGACTTTGTAGAACTTTGTGATTTGCATCTCTATCTTGCCCAAAATCCTTTCCAGGGTGATCAGTTCACTAAAGCTGCACTGTCCAATCACGAGGCAGGAGACTTGAGTTGACAACCAATTAGAAATGAGTGACCTTTGCTTCAGTGACTCAAGCCCTTGGGTCAGTCCCGATGGTGCTTTTATGAAGACGATTCTAATGCGTGGCACCGGGGTGGAGAAACCCAAGGAAGGGTCATTGTGTCGTGTATGCCTAGACCTCGAAGAAGGTGGGGTACCTGCAGGAGAGGAGGTGTTTCGGTGCTCGACTGGCCAGTGGGTAGATTTGCTACTGGGAGAGGGGGATGTGCCCAGGGATGCTGTGTTGGACCAGTGCTTGGAGACCATGCTAGATGGGGAGGTGAGTCGTATCCATGCATTA
Organism: Ichthyophis bannanicus; assembly: GCA_033557465.1. Taxonomy (NCBI): domain Eukaryota; kingdom Metazoa; phylum Chordata; class Amphibia; order Gymnophiona; family Ichthyophiidae; genus Ichthyophis; species Ichthyophis bannanicus. Next base: position 76,936,971 of record CM066051.1, on the reverse strand, counting down.
TCCACACGTTACTGTTCTGGCTGCACATTCACTCTCAGCTTAGCGGGGTTTACCTGTGGCAGAGACTCCTGGGAAATGTCATTTGAAGAGAAGTGGAACTTGGCCCTCCGTAACAAGGAGCAGGGAACCCAGAACTTTCGGCAGGGGAATGCATGGGGGGCTGCACGGCGCTATGGCAGGGCACTGCGATTCCTGATCTCTCTGGCGTCCACTGTCCCATTGGAAATAGCGGAAGAATATAGTCAAATCAAGATGGCTTTGCATGCCAACTTGGCAGCCTGTCAGCTGCAACTGGGCCAATACGAAAATGCTGCCCGCAGCTGCGACAAGGCATTGGAGAGGGAGCCGCATGCCATCAAGGCGCTGTACCGCCGCGCAGTGGCTCATGCTGCCCTGAACGAATTGGAGAAGGCAGGTGTGGACCTGCAGGAGGTGCTACGGCTAGAACCAGGGAACGCAGCAGCACGGCGGGAGCTGAGGCGACTGACGGAGAAGGTGCGAGAGCAAGATACGGAAATGGCAAAGAAAATGCGCAAACTCTTTGTGTGAAATACCTTCACAAACTCCTAGTGATTGGCTTCTTTGCCAAAACTTTAAAAGTAATCATCGTCTTATGGTGATCGGGAAACTGGTAGTTTCAGCTGTGAATTGACTGCCTTTATATTTAATTTCTTTTTTTGGGGGGTGAGGATGGGGCTGTGTGGGAGAGACTGACCGCACCAATGCCTAAGTCGATCCTTTGTGTACTACTGGCATCATCTCTTTGATTGTCATCTAATGGAACATTTGAAAAATATAATTAAAGCTAAATAAATCCAGTCTATCCAATATCACCTCACTTCGCAATTGATTCATTAGTAGAAATTGTTTTATGTCAGGATCATCCTTCAACGCCCTGAAGACGGATCTCCTGTCAGAAAGGCAGTGACATCATACTCGCAAGTTTCTGAATAGTTCCTGACGAGAGCATGTCAGGGATAGCAGACATCTTTCTTACTTATTTTATGGTTCTTGCTATCTAGGGGATGATTAGACTTCATGTTCCAGCAGGCCGTGGGGGGGAACAATAGCCACTGCTGATGACATAAATAGTCCTGTATCAGAAATTCTCTGATGTTTAAGTATATGGTCTTTTCGGGGGGTTGTTGGGAAGGATTAGAGATTTCTGGCTGCATTTATTTAGAAATTAGAATAAGGTTTTAATGTCATGTCATGTCATGTCATGTGGTGGGAGTCAGAAATCTCTTTCCAGGTCATTAGGGTGTGAGTTGCCCAGGATTTGGCCAATGCTGCCTTGCCTTGGGTACCCGATACAGAATTGTATTCATGTATTAAAAATAAGCTATTTTCTCATGAAATACTGCTGAGCTTGTAACGTGTTAGGCACCTGTTCAAAAATCCAAGTGTTCTGTCTAATGAGTGGGCCATCTTGTTTTAAAACCATAGAAATTCAGATGGGGAGGATTTAACTGTTTTGGCCAAAGCAGAGGCCATGGCTTTTGTAATTTATACTGTTTCTGGTAGGAGCTTGCTATAAAGGATAACTCAAAATGAAACTTAAGTTAGAAGTAAAAAAAGCAAACTAGAGGCCAGGAACCGCATGGGAATGGACAGGGGCTGAGGACTCCTGACATCCTGATTCTGTTTTCTCCCTTCCCTGGTTCTTTTATGTAAAATATCTGATTTTTTTGAGAGGGGTGAGAGACCCATACTCCTTCTTAGGTCTTTTGTAGAGAATTTTTAGAACTTGCATCCCAAAGCCATGTGGAGGTATCTGTAGTCCCTGTTTTGACTCATTGAAATCTGTGGTGCCCTTCCCATACTGCAACATATTGGGCTGAAATCTCCCGGACTTGGGTATCATGGGAAATAAATAAATTGAATTGATATATTAGTCCTCTAACATCCTCCCAGGAACAGAGGCTGCCCCAGTATAAAATCGAAAGCGCTAGCACCCAATGTGTACAAGACAGGAGGAGCAAGTGGGACTCCATCTCCCAGCAGCCCTTGTGGGTCTCCGCACCTGCCGAATGTCCGCAGGGCGATTCTCTTTCGAGCTCAGACGCTCCCTCGCGGGACCCGCCCCCATCCACCGTCAATATTCCATCCCGACCAATGAGCGCAGGGGCGGGCTGAGCGAGAGCATGGGAACCAAGGGCGCGGGCGCTGATTGGTGGCCACGGCGGACTGCGATTGGTTGCTGGGCGGAAGGAAAGCGGTCGAGCGTTGAGCGAGAAGAACTTGACCCGGATCCGCCGCCGCCGCCGTAGTCACCATGGGCACGGAACTGTACATGAGCGAGCTGGACAGCCGTTTCTTCCGGGACAACCTGCTCAGCAACGAGGATTGGGGTGAGGGGGACCGGAAGCGGAAGTGTGAGCGCTATAATAGGAGGGGGAGGGGCAATATAGCGGGGAGGGGGCCCATTACCGTTTCTTCCTGCAAACATACGAGGCGGAGCTGTCAGTAATCCTACTGTAGCTGCGCCTGGTGATGGTGGTATGAATGAGGCTCTGAGTAATAGCTCCTCTGGGCACAGGGTATCCACGCTGAATATGCATGAGGGGGAGGGGGAGTTGCATGCTCCTCTTTTACCATGTGCATAGTCCTTGTGTATATCCCGAAGCAATAGACTGGCTGAGTGTTCCCCCAGGACGGGGTTGAGAGCCACTAGCACATGAGGTACCAGTAGCACCTGGTAATGTTGGCATGTAGTTAGTGGTAGTAGGTCCAATCATGTCTCTAGGGCTTCCCAAACCTGGGGTTTGTTTCAGAGCTGCCAAATTATCCAGTGTCAGGAGGGAGACTTGTCGGACACTATTGGTTTTGGACCTGCATCCCAAAGCAGGGTGGTATTTATAGTCCCTGCGTTGAAATCAGCGCTGCGGGTCCCATAAGACATTGGATAGAGTTGTCAGAAATCCAGAATTGGCCCTCCTGGCACCGGGCAACTCTGCAGCTCTGTAGTTTTCAGGAGACCTACAGCAAATATGTATGAGATCGGGCAAACCTATCTGTATGAAAATCTGTCAGAGAAACCGAAAACGGTGACACAGTGTCACACTTTATCTAGAAAACAAATCTCCAAAAATTAAAACAACAGAATTACATTTTTGTTGTTTTTTTAAACTGGGACAAACAACCTTCAAAAGCTACTTTAAAAAAAAGCGTGTCAATCTGTGGCCACTTATCAGGCATCTTATAATGTATGACCAACAAAAGATTCCAAATGGTGATGAATAACACTCAAAATACAAAAATCACCATATGTGCACTGTTCTCAAAACCTATTATATTTTTGTCGGGCATGCCATCAGGAGGAGAGTGGCTTACCCAACCTTGAAAGTTGGACATGTCCATTTTAATCAAATATGGTTCAAACTCTGTAAAATCGCAAAACACTTCTCTTGTATAATCGGCGGTATAGCGGAATGGAAGCTGACTCAAAGAGGAAAAACAGCCTCATGACATGCACGTTTCGAGTCCTCCGTTTTCCCCTTTGAGTCAGCTTCCATTCCACTATACTGCCGAAGGGGAAAACGGAGGACTCGAAACGTGCATGTCGTGAGGCTGTTTTTCCTCTTTGAGTCAGCTTCCATTCCGCTTTACTGCCGATTATACAAGAGAAGTGTTTTACGATTTTACAGAGTTTGAACCATATTTGATTTTGATCTTATAATGTATGGAAAGGGTGGTGGATGCATGGAACAGCACCCCGGTGTAAGTGATGGAGATGAGAACTGTATCTAAATTCAAGAAAACATGGGATAAATACAGAGGATCTCTGAGGGAGAGGGAGAGGAAAGGACTGTAGAGCTTATTAATTTTTATGAAGGGACAGACTGGATAGACCATATGGTATTTATATACCAGCATTTTTTATGTTTCTTCACACCATGCACTGTAGTCACAGAAAGCATACATTGTTCCTGTATTTCAAAACCAGCACTGTGCAGGAACACAGAAGTCCTTGACACTGGTATTTTGTCAGTGCTTGCTGCTTGTTTCAAGGGTAACATATCATCAGTCCATTTCTAGGGAAAGGCACACCATCTTCATATGAGTAGTTTACTATACTTATTGGGACATCCAGGTTGTTTGTATTTTTTTTTTTTACAACTTATTGGTACTTGACCTTTCAATTTTCTCAAGAGTTTATTTATTTAACTTTTCTTATATACCGCGCTATTACAATATCAGTGCAGTTTACAATAAACAACATATTACTATGTGGGGGGCCACATAGAGTTTACATTAAACAAGGGAGTAAAAAACTTGGATTTAACATGGAATGAACATATCTACAGCGTTATTTACCGCAATAAATACAGCACAGTTTATGTATTGGGTTGGTGCCCCATGTTATTCAGTGTGGGCCAGCTTAGGCTGGGTCTGCTTTTCTGTGCAGGTCTGGTCTGGGTTGATTGAGAGGTTTGATGTTGTATAGGTTACGTTGTTAGACTCCGGGTAGTGTGTCACAAATAGGTAATGCTTAAGTGCTTTCCAGAATTGGGATTGGCTAGAAATGATACGTATGTCAGATGGGAGGGCATTCCAGGCCAAGGGGGCACAGATTGAGAAAGCTCGGTTAGAGGCTGTCCGTGTGCAAGTGGTCATTTGTTTGGGAATCAGCAATGTGTTGGCCATTATAGTTCGTTTGGTTCTACATGGATGTGAATAGTGGATCAATTCTTTGATGGCTGGGGAAGATTGGTTGTGCAGGGCTTTGAAGGTAGTGATTAGAATCTTGTATAAGAGTCTTGCTTGAACGGGCAGCCAGTGCAGATTTATCAGAATTGGGGTGATATGGTTCATTCGTGGTGTCCCAGTCAGAACTCTTGCTGCAGAGTTCATTGCCATTTGGAGTGGGTGAAGGGTTGTCTTTGGGAGCCCATATAGAATACTGTTAGCGTAGTCAAAGTGTGGAAGAACCAATGCCTGGTAGATTGTTTGGAAGTCACTAGGGTCTAATAGTGGTCGGAGATGACGGAGAGTTCGTATTTTGTGATATATTGTTTTTACAGTGTTTTTTATATGTGCCTTCATATCCAGTCTCTGGTCTAAGGTGATTCTGAGGTAGCGGATTGAAGATTTAGTTGAAGAGTTACAGTGCTTTGTATAACTATAGCGCATTGGGTAAATTATATGATATATCTTTAATAGACATAAATGTATTACATTTTCTGATGTTTTTGAAGCACACAATTTATTTATTTATTTAGCTGCATTTATATCCCGCTTTTGCTTTTTAATATATTTTATAAATGACCTAGAAATGGGAATAACGAGTGAGGTGATCAAATTTGCAGATGACACAAGATTATTCAAAGTTGTTAAAACACAAGAGGATTGTAAATAATTTCAAGAGGACCTTGAAAAATTGGGAGACTGTGCATCCGCATGGTAAATGTAATGTAGACAAGTGCAAAGTTATGCACATAGGGAAGAACAACCCACACTATGGTTACGTGATGCAAGGTTCCACATTAGGAACTACCATCCAGGAAAAGGATTTAGGCATCATTGTGGATAACACGTTGAACCCTTCTGCCCAGTGTGCAGCTATAGCCAAGAAACAAATAGAAAGCTAAGAATCATAAGGAAAGGAATAGAGAATAAAACAAAGGATATTATAATGTCTCTGTATCGTTCCATGGTGCGACCGCACCTTGAATATTGTGTGCAGTTCTGGTCACCATATCTTAAAAAGGATATAGTAGAATTAGAAAAGGTACAGAGAAGAGCCACAAAAATGGTAAAGGGGATGGAAGGATACCCCTATGAGGAAAGGCTTAAAAGGTTAGGGCTCTTCAGCTTAGAAAAGAGAAGGCTGAGAGAAGAGGTCTATAAAATAATGAATGGAGTAGGAACAGGTAAATGTAGATTGGTTGTTTACACCATCAAAAAGTAGAAAGACTAGAGGACAACGCAATGAAACTACAATGTAACCCATTTAAGACTAATAGGAGAAAAAGTTTTCAGTCAGTGCATAATCCTACTCCTGGAATTAATTACCATGGGAAGTATTAAAAGCTGTCAGTGTAGCTGGATTTTAAAAAAAGTTTGGACAAGTTCCTTGAGGAAAACTTCATAAATCATCATTATTAAAGAGGACCGGGGAAATGCACTGCTTACCCCTGGGACAAGCAGCATGGAACCTGTGTAGTTTTGGGAACCTGGCAGGTGCTTGTGACCTGGCTTGGCCAGAGTTGGAAACAGGATACTGGGCTTGATGGACTCTTGGTCTGACCCCGTATGGCAGATCTTATGTTCACATTGGTCCTGGTAAAAGAAATATATATTTTTCTATTTGCTTTAACCTTTTGATTTTTGGAGGTTTATTTTAGAGGTGAAGTGTGGCGCTATTTTTTTCTGAGATAGATGTGCATGCCCTGGAGATTCAGTATTTGCAGATTTATCTTGTGCGTTTGCATTGTGTGTACCCTGAAAACCTGACTGGCTGTGGGGTCCTCGTCAGGTCTGGTTTGGGATGCCCCGGGTGAACACATTTCATGTATAGTGACTAAAAGGTGTTACGCCCTACACACACGTCTTGCTGTAAGCCCCTGCGTACACGCATTGCATTGGTATAAAGTATTGGGTTTGGAGGAATTTCTGTAGATGAAAGCACCATTTATATAGGCTGAATGACTATGATTACATTTGCAATGTATACGTGGTGTGTGCACACATCAGTGTTTGGGCTCTTCTGACCCAGCAAGACCACTTTTTTGGGTCAGTCTAATGATTCATTAAGACCAGTGAATCTGGGACAATGTGAAGGGGGAAAAGGTGGTGATCCCTTGCTAATAATCAGTTAATAGATCTGTCCTCCAGAAATTTGTGCAAACGTTTTTTTAACTTGTACGTATTCACTGAGTTTCCAAAAGAGGTAGAGAAGTGCATGGGGTTTGCCCTTCAAACTCTCTCTCGCTTTCTCTGGTGTCCTATAACTGGCATTCTGTGAAGGACTTGGTAGTACACCTTGAAAAAAAAAAATCCTGTCCAGCGAGAACCTGCCTGTCTGCACACTTTTCTGCATTTTAATTACAGCAGCAAACCCTCCCAACCATTTTTTTTTAATTTCTTTGAGAATTTCTCTGATGTACTTGCAAATGTTCCTGTGCGTGTCCAGCTATGCGTCTTACTGCTTTTCTCTGCTGCTATAAATGCTTTTGATCTCTTGAGGAACCAGTTTGAATTTCACCTGCTTCTACAAGCCCACTGTAGACAGATGAGTGAATGATACTTGTATACTTTCAGCTTTTTTTTACAAGCAGAGCTGCTCACGGTGTGACTGCAAGGTTTCTTTTAGGTTGTTTTTTATTTGATTTTTCTTTTCTACCATTGAACAGGTACATCCCAGACACTAACCCACTGAGCCCTCCCCTGATTTACTGCATACATGTTTCAATTGTTAAGGTTCAGTCCAGACTGCAGCAGCTGTCAGCACAGATGGGATGAATCCCTTTTTAATTGGTAATCTGTGCATTTCACCTGTTTTTTGGTGCAAGGTTAACTGTGTCTTGTGGTTTGTGTACATTGTGTGTGTATTTCCACAGTGTACAGAGGGATTTATGCACCCTTCTTATAAGTGTTCTGTGCTCACAGGGTTTTGTATATTTGCCTCTGTGTGGTTATGGTTGCACACACATGTTGTTCTTGGGTGCGTGCCTCTGTTTACAATGTTCTTAACCCAGCCTAAGCTCAGCTTCTCTCATTATGACATCCATAGCAGTGAATGTGGGGCAGAATCTGCCTTGGCATAATACACTCTACTGCCTTCCTCTGTGGGTAATAGCTCCTGTGGTGTGGGGCTTCTGGAAGAGCCAGCGGCTTCCCTTGCCGGAGAGCCTCAAAGTGTGGATTTCCAGCAATTGACTACCTGGAGTCACAGCATAGAAAGAAGTGTCTTCACTAAGGGGCGAGTGCCCTGTACATCTACAGGCAAGAGGTGAGCAACCCAGTGGGTAGGGTGGTAATATTAGTGATGGGGGGGGGAAGGAACCAATTCAGCACCTGGAGCTTTGTAGGCTCTATTCACATCCCACAAACTGTGCCTATGTCCCACAGACAAATGCACCTCAAAAAAAGCACCGTGAACAATAGTACGCTGAGTGGTAAGCGTCCTGTAGACATATATACTGTAGTAAGAAGAGTGCCCCTCCCTCCTGAGAGGAGAGCTTCCCATAGACATGTGTGCATAAAACATAACAACATTTGAAATGCCATATTGGGTCAGACCAAGATCCATCAAGCCCAGTATCCTGTTTCCAATAGTGGCCAATCCGGATCAGAAGTACCTAGCAGGTTCCCCAAAAGGCACACAGATTCCTCAGTGCTCTGCGGTAAGCAGTGGATTTCCTGGGTCCTCTTTAATAATGGTTTATGGACCTTTCCTCCGAGAACTTGTCCAAACCTTTTTTAAACCCAGCTACACTAAGAGCTTTCACTACATCCTCTGGTAACGAATTCCAGAGTTTATTTATGTGTTGAGTAAAAAAATATGAGGGTTGCTCAGAAAGTAATGCCCCACATGTTTTTTCTCAGTCCAGAATGAAGATAGAGGTGTGAAATTGAAAGGGTAGTAACTTGGAACGTCAAAGGACACGTGTGTAATTTTACAGTCGTCCAACAAATAGCGAGGCGGTAGTGATCCTTCAAATGGCGTCTGTGAGTGACACACGGTAGAAACAACGAGCTGTAATTGAATTATTGGTGGAGGAGAAAGAAAAGTGTGAGAAACATTCACAAATGGTTGTGTGCTGTGTATGGAAGTTCTGCGGTAGATAGGAGCACCGTTGGATAATGGGTGAAGAGAGTAAAGGCTTCAGGAAGTGGTAAAATTTATTTATTTATTTATTTTATTTATTTATTTTTATTTTTATTTAACAATCATTTATATCCCGCATCTTCCAGAGTTCAGATGCGGCTTACAATTGAACAACAGTCAACAAAGCAAGGGCTTGTTTTACATGGAACAATTTTTGACAGTAAACAATGTAATAGTTAAATACGTAACAGAACGGTGAATGGTTAAATGCATAACAGAACAATGTAATGGTTAAATACATAACAGAACAAGAACAATTTAAGAACTATGTACAGATACAGGTTTGTAGGTTCCTTAGATTTAAATCATGGTTATTTACAAGAGGGTGTAAATCTGTTAATTATGAGGTTTAGCTTTACTCAGTTGGGTGTTATTTAGCCTTTTTCTGGGATGATTAGTGTATTATCAATGTTGTTGTAGTGCATGGCAAAGAGGTAGGTTTTCAGTTTTTTGCGGAATTCTATAATTTCTGTTGTGGATCTTAGGTCCTCTGGGATGGAGTTCCAAATGAAGGGGGCCGCATGTGAGAAGGCTCTGTTATTAATTAGTTTGGTTGCTTTTATAAAATCATTTGGAGTCCTTAATTTATTTGAGTGTCCTTTTCTGTGAGTGACTTTTTGAGATTCCTTGCTTATAAGATTGCTTAATGGGATTGGAGCCATGCCATTGAGAGCTTTAAATGTGGTTATTGTGGTCTTATATATTATCCTGCTTTGTATTGGGAGCCAATGCAGGGTTGCTAATATTGGAGTAATATGCTGGAATGAGTGTGCTTTCATTACAATTCTAGCTGCTGCGTTCTGTGCTAGTTGTATTCTTTTAATGTTTTGTTTCGTTATACCTAAGAGAATTAGGTTGGAAAAATCAAAGTGTGGGGTTATGGTTGCCTGTATTATGTTAATGAAATCTTGTAAGTGAACTAAGGGGCGTAGTTGCTTGAGTATTTTGAGTTTGAAGTAGATTTTCTTTATAGTGTTTCTAATGTGGGTGTTCATCGTAAGGTGTGTATCTAAAATGACTCCTAGGTATCTTATTTCGTTTTTTATTGTGATGTCATGGTTTTGTATTGTTATGTGGGTTGGAGGGACATATGAATGTTTTTTTGTTACAATTAATACCTCTGTTTTTGAATGGTTTATGTGGAGGTTTTTCGCTTTTATCCAGGTTGCGATTTCGTTAAGACAATCTGGAAGATCGGCCGTGGTCTGGGCATCCTGCCTCAACCACCAGTCAAGTTGCAGCGCGCTGATGACATTCATACGGATCAGTGCATCACGAGTCGGGAATTGTCCGTACAGCTTTCTGTCAGAGGTAGTGCAATGGCAATTATTGACTCTGGGATATTCAAAGGTGCGTGCAAGGCACACTGCAACAGCTTACAATATTTTAATGCCCGCTGGCAGCTATCGCAGGGCGCTGCAATTTCGCACCTCTATCTTCATTCTGGACTGAGAAAAAACGTGGGGCATTACTTTCTGAGCAACCCTCGTATTTTCTCTTATTAGTCTTAAATGGGTTACATTGTAGCTTTATTGCATGTCCTCTAGTCTTTCTACTTTTCAATGGCATAAACTACCGATCTACATTTATCCGTTCCACTCCATTCATTAATTTATAGACCTCTATCATATCTCCCCTCAGTCGTCTCTTTTCCAGGTTGAAAAGCCCCAACCTTTGTAGCCTCTCTTCATAGGAGTATCCTTCCATCCCCTTTACCATTTTGGTGGCTCTTCTCTGAACCTTTTCTAATAACGCTATATCCTTTTTAAGATATGGCGACCAGAATTGCACACAATATCCAAGGTGCAGTCGCAGCATAGAACGATACAGAGGCATTATAATATCCTTGGTTTTATTCTCCATTCCTTTCCTTATGATTCCTAGCATTCTATTTGCTTTCTTGGCCGCTGATGGTGCTTGGACCAGCGTGACCCTAGGGAACAAAGGCCAAGAACTCCCAACAGAGCCAATGGAGATATGGGTGCAGGAAAATAGTTGCAGAGGAGTTACATACTCCTTTGGAAGGCCCCATTAATCCAGCAAAGGTATAGTTTTGCTGTTCTTCTTAGATGCTGTCTCCATTCAGAGCACAGGAGAGAGACTTTTTTTTCTTGTCAATTACTTTTAGGATGTTATCAAAGAGTGATATTAGGAGGGTTTCTACATTGTGACATGGTTTGAAGCCATGTTGTTGTGGGTTGAGTGGTGCATTGAGGTCTATATGTTCCTGGAGTTGTAATTGTACTGTCTTCTCTATGATCTTAGCAGGAAAAGGTAGACTGGAGATTGGTCTGTATGTTGCAGGATCGGTTTTGCAGAGTGTGGTGTTTTTTTAGGATTGGTCGTATGGAGGCTTGTTTCAGGGGGGAAGGCATGTATCCTTCAGATAGGGATAGTTTGACTATTTTTTTTATGTATGGGCTGAGTTGCTCCTGGGTGGTTTTTATCCATTGCACTGGACATGGGTTGTTAAGTGAGGAGATTGTTTGCTCTATTTCTTTATGGGATGGGATGCTGAATTCCTTCCATGGTTGTGTGGATGCTTGCATTTCCATGCTGACATTCTTTACATCTGTAGTAGTTGGATGTTTGAGTTCTTCATATTTTCTGGTTAAATTGAATATTTATTCTATGTATATAGTTCTCCCATGTTATCCAAGTTTATACTCCTGTTATATGTAATACCGAACAGCCTGTTGTTCTGGTCTTTGTGTTCATCTGTAAACCGCGCTGATTATAAATAGTGCGGTATATAAAAAACTGAAATAAATAAATAAATAAAATAAATAAGTGATTTGCCATGTTTTGAGGATGGACTTCAGTGTTTTCATGATGTGTGTTGTCTTTGGTGAGAGCACGTACAATGTTGAACAGCTCTTTTGGCTTATTTATTGACCGCATGCTAATGTTTGTGTGGTGCTGTTGTTAATGAGGGTATTGTATTCCTATAGTCTTTTTTTTTTTTTTATTTTGTTTATTTAAACCATTTCCAAACAGTAACACAATTTGAACATATTTCAATTTGTAGATGAAGAAACATGATATATAAGACAGGCGTGTAATTAAACAACATAGAAAAACTAAACAAAACATAAATTAAAATCTAAAGTATCAAGATCTAAAAAAATAAAGGGCATTCCAAGCTAGCCGCGCATCAACGTGTCTTGTGGGAGTTAGTGTTCTTGTGCTCCCATTGCTGCCTTGTTAAGCATGCAACCAGTATGTCCCATCGGGGAATGAGGGGTGCCCAGTTTCAAGTATGCATTGACAGGCTCCCATTTTACGAGCATCCTAACCAGGTCAGGCCTTTTATGCACATAGAACTCTTCGTATAACTTGTGTTGACAGACTAGGTTCCACCAGTGATCACAGCTCAGCTTATCAAAGCTCTTCCAATTGAGTAGGAGAGCCTTAAGGGCTATGCTAAGCAGGACATCTAAGAGCCTTGATTCTTGGTGATCAAGCATAAGACCAACCATCGTGGATTTGTATATAATTATCTGGTAAGATAGGGGAATGTGAACCCCGAGAATTCTGGATATTCTACCCAGCACTTTCTTCCAATAGTCTTGGAGGTACACGCAATAGTACAACATGTGTGACAAAGTTCCCATCTCTACTTTACAGGACCAGCAGATATTACCGGCTTGTGGTGCCCATTTCATTATCTTGACGGGAGTCAGGTATGCTCTATGGGACAGGAAAAACAGCGACTGCGTTAAAGATGCCGCTCGAGATACTCTCGTGAGGGCCCAAAAAGCGTCCCAATCCTCCTGCTGCGTATAATTCCTAGCTTCTTTTGACCAAGCTGATTGCACGCTGTCACATTTCTTATTGGTGCCCGTCCGAAACAAGTGAAGAAATTTGGATAGGATTCGAGAGTCCTGCTGTAGTTCACGGAATTTTTGGAGCAAGGGCCATCCAGGTTTCAGCAGCACCGGGGAAACTCCGGCCTTGCCCAGGCAACTGCGGAGCTGGCACCATTGAAAAAGGCACGTCTGGGGTAGGCCAAATTCAGCAACCAACGTGTCAAAAGTTTTGAAGGAGGAACCGTGTATGAGCTGACCAAGAACAGTGATCCCACAGCTCTTCCATGTCTTCCATAAAAATGGTCTACCTCCTATAAGGATATCTCGATTCAACCAGAGTGGGGTCTGCAAGGCAAATTCTGCACCTCCTTCAATATATGATGACACCATCCGACAGGCCTGTTGGGTCGCCGTGATAACCGCATTTCGCCGCCTGCTTACGGTGCCAATCATCATACTCATGTCGGCTAAATCATTCATGGCTGCTTCGACTTGCCGCCATCGTGGGGGTTCAACATCGACTTCCTCAGCCACCCATTGCACACTTTGTTTTAAAATGGCTGCGTGATGCAACCATTCAGCATCCGGGAACTGCAGCCCGCCTTCCTCCTTGGGTAGCTTGAGTTTCCATGCAGCTATCCTGGGAACTTTCGCGTTCCACAGAAAGGACAATAACATGCGATTTATCGTTTTGTAGAAACCTTGCGGAAAGAGAATTGGTATCATGCCAAGTATATAGCTGAGTTTCGGAACTAGCACCATTTTAATCGTCTCCAGTCTTCCCCACCAGGTAAAATTTAGAGGTGACCAGGCATTGGTACAGGAGCGGACGATATCCTTACAGCATTCGATTGCGTGGGTGACAGTCTCAGCCATGGTACGGCCATATTCGACACCGAGGTATTTGAAGGATGAGTGGGCGTACTGAAAAGGATACGCAGTGAACATTTCCGGTCGGACCCTAGAATTAAGGGGAACAATTATAGTTTTGGATCGGTTAATCTTGTATCCAGAGACTGCAGAGTACGCATCAATCAGGTCCATGGCTACAGGTAAGGAGGCTGGTTGCATAAACAGTAGGAGATCGTCAGCATAGGCTGATAATTTGCATGGACCATCGGCCAGGGTAATTCCAGTGAGCCGATCAAGTTGCCGAACAGATAGCAGCAATGGCTCTAGGGCGAGGTTGAATAGTAACGGGGATAAAGGACATCCTTGCCTGGTGCCCCTGTGAAGAACAAAAGTCCCGGAAGTAGCCGAGTTAGCTGCAATCCGTGCAATGGGGTTGGCATACAGGACCATAATCCTCTTGATAAAGGCCTCTTCAATACCAAACCATTTGAGAGTCTGGACCAGGAAATTCCATTCCAGCCGATCAAAGGCTTTTTCAGCGTCCAGTGATAAACCTATCAGCGGTTCGGAAGACTTCTCGGCTGCGAGCATCACATGAGCAAGTAATCTTCCATTATCAGTAGTGGACCTGCCGGCCATAAAACCGCATTGGTCTATATGTATTAGCGAACTAAGCACCTTGCTAAGTCGATTTGCAAGCAGTTTCGCATAGATTTTATAATCTGCGTTAAGCAGTGAGATAGGCCTATAATTCTCAATTTTCTGGGGATCTCGTCCTGGTTTAGGGTGGATCACGATGGTCGCCTCCGCAAAGGTTCCAACCTCTCGAGTATCAGATGCCAGACCACTGTAGTATGTATATAGCAGCGGTACCAGGCAAGTTTGGCATTTTCGGTAGAATTCAAGGGGAAGGCCATCTGGACCGGATGCCTTACCCGTGGCCAGTTGGCCAATGGCCTGCTGTATCTCCTGGAGGGTGAAATCCGCCTCTAGCATTTGCACCTGGGCACCCGTTAATTTGGGGCCAACAATATCAGAAATGAAATCTTGAAATTTCTCAGACTCACAGGCCACTTCAGAGGCGTATAGCGTTTCATAGAATTCTTTGCAGCGCTGTAGGATCTGATCGTTTTGCAGCAGGAGAGTTCCTTCTGCACTGTGCAGGGCCGGTATGTGAGCCATGTTTCTCTTCGCCTTTAGCAGTTTGGCCAGGAGTGATCCCGCACGGTTGTTTCATGGTAATAGGTGCTATGCTGCAGCCCTACGCCAGCCTGTGCTCGCGCTGAAAGGATAGCATTATATCTACTTCGCAGTTTCTGCAGCCGTAACAGTATCATGGAGTCCTTCCGCTTTGCCAGTAGACGTTCGCCCGCTTTGATCTGGTCCTCCAGCTCCTGTAGTTCTCGTCTTTGGGCTTTACACTTCTGAATGGAGTAGGTGGTTATGTGCGCCCGAATGGTCGCCTTAAACCCCTCCCACCAGGCCCATATTGGTGTATCAATGGGACTGTTGAACTTGTCGTATGTTTCAATTTCCTTGTTCATGTAAGCAACAAAGTCTAGATCAGATAACAAGGCCTTGTTGAAGGTCCATCGCCGGGATGTCTGGTGCGTTTGCCCAGAATCAAGGACCAATGTGACCGCCGAGTGGTCGGAAACTGTTCCCGCCTTGATATCAGAGGTTATTACCTGCTTGATCAGCCTACTGGTGACAAGGAAATAGTCGATCCTCGTCTGGGTAGCGTGTGGCAACGAGTAAAAGGTGTATTCTCTCTCTGTGGGGTTAAGGAGACGCCAAGCATCACTGAGATGTAATTCGTTGATCATGCTCAGTACAACTGCATGAGATTTCACCTTATGGACCGGTCGATATGGAGTCCTGTCCATAAGGGGGTCTAAGATCATGTTGAAATCTCCTCCTAACACTAGTTCCGTATGGGCCATGTCTAATAACACCTTGGCAACGGTTCTGAAAAAGGAGGGGTCATCTGTGGTTGGGGCATATATGTTCATGAACGTATAATAGGTCTGTGCTATTTCCATGGTGGCACTGACCCACCTGCCATCAGGATCTGATTTAGTTTCTTTGACAACTGCAGCGAAGGATTTTCGCATCAGAATCAGCACTCCACCTTTCCTTTTCACTGCAGGTGCTGCTGCTACCAAATGATAATACGCCGAGGTCACCTTTAAGGACTCAGTACCTGACAAGTGTGTCTCTTGTAGGTATACTAGGTCGGCACGCTTCTGTTGGCAGTAATTAAGGATTTTCTTGCGCTTTACTGGGTTTGTGATTCCTTTGACATTGAGGGTCAGCAGCGTTATTCTATTCATTGTATGGGTCATATTGGGACAGGACAAGACATGGGAGCTCTATGATAACATACGCGAAAGATTCTGTACAGTTAATGCAGCGTACTAGATTGGATTGCCCACATTTAACAAAAAACTTAATATTGAAACATCTGTTGGCGAAGGACCAACCTCTCTGAGCAGCAGGTTCCATACAAGAGCCTCCTCCCTGCCCTGTATCACACAACTTTAAATTACATAGCGCTCCTGCAGGTGCAAGTCTGAGTGCAGTCAAACTATACTAAACTAGGCAGCGCTCAACAAACCGGCAGCTCTACTTGTGCTATAGCACGATAACTAGATACTACATGCACACAATATTAAACACACGTTTGCTTTATCAGTCAATCTATAAGGTACGGGTACGTAGGGGTAACATAGTCAAGGCCTAACCATACATCCCTGTATATTGTTAACCCATATACTTAGCAATGCAGTCTCATCTCCGGGGATTTTCAAGTGTCCATGGCACTATTCTCTTGCAGGAAGGCGCGTAGTGCGCTCGCGTCAGTGAAGTTCCTGGTGGAGTTATTTAAAGTGACCCTCATAGTGCCAGGATAATAAAGGCCGTATCGTGCCTGCAGTTTTTGAAGCAGCGCCTACATGCCAGCAGTTCCTTCCTGCGGTCCATCGTGGGCTTGCTCAGGTCCGGAAAGAAAGAGATTCTCTGTCCCTGTAGTTGTAGTGGCCCCGCTTTCCTTGCCGCTTGAAGGATTTGCAGAACCTGGGGATAGCGCATTATTTTCAGCACGATTGGTCTCGGGTACCGGCTGGTTTCGGTTTTATGCATAGGCACGCGGTGGGCCCGCTCAAGCTCAAAAGCCTTGTCGAAGGAGATGTGCAGCAGCTCAGGGATCATTTTCTCGAGGAACACTGTCATATCCGTTCCTTCCATGCCTTCAGGGACTCCGATCAGGCGAATATTGTTCCGCCGTGAGCGGTTGTTTTGGTCCTCTAGTTGTGCCTCCATATGCTTGACGCGCTTAGATAAAGACCCGACGCAGGAAAGCATGGCGTCATGTTTTTGTACAAGGCCCTCCGTTGCGGTCAGCCGACTGTTTAAATCTCGCATTTGTCCTTTCAGCTCGCCTAGGTCTTCTTGAATCGCTGCCAAGGACGTTGTATTGGTAACAATTAGCTCCTTCACGTTCCTCAGTTCTAACAGGATCTCCTTTATGCCTTCTCCTGTCGGCTCCGTGCTGGGCGGCGCCATTTTTTGAGGAGAGCCGGCCTCCGATTTCGGCCTCTTTGACGCCGGACTGGTGCCTTGGTGAAACTCCAAACGTGCAGGCTTTAATGTTGCCATCTTGCCCTGCATTCACTTATAGCAATGGTTAGTTCTAGGCGCTGTGGGAGCTGGTAAATGGTCAGGATTCTGTACGGGCACCGGGAGCTCTAAGCTTACACTTCCATCTCGCTCTGCGGCTGGCTCCGCCCCCCGTATTCCTATAGTCTAGTATAGAATAGTTGTTGGATGCCTGGGTCTTTGGTTCGTCTCCATTTTCTTTCTATTTTTCTTAATTCCCTTTTTGCGTCTCTGATTGCGTTGGAGTACCAGGGAGTGGAAGATTTGGTATGTGTGTGTGGGTGTATTTTAGGGGGGGGGGGCTGTAGCTGCGATCAATAGAGTGTTACTTCCTGGTGGTCATGAATTGTTCTTATCAGTAGTCCAGTTTCTAGAGTCACTAGACTTGATAATAAGAAGAGGCAATCGATAGTCTCTAGTGCCATGCTTTTCTGTTTTTTTTTGTTGTTGTTGTATTATGAACCTGCTGTTGCAGGCCAATTGTGAGATCCTTGAAACACACTGAGGCTCCTGAATCAGTCATGGCGAGAGCTTGTTTCTCTTCCTTCCAGGACAGCCAAATGGGAATTTTCATAGGGAAGATTAGAGTCCCCAGTAATGTATTTGATCCAGGAGGGCATATTATTCTTGACCCACAATCCCCTGCCTCCGCCCCTCCTCTTTTTTGGGATGTTTGAAGAGTCTGTGACCTAGTGCCTGCCTTTGCACGCTAAAACACACGTTAATTGGCGATCGTGAGATGGGACAGGGAATGGCCAAAGAATGGGCATGGAAAGCGCTTTGCTACTAGCATTAGGGCAACTGCCTCACGCTCCCAACGCCTCCTCTATAGGAGTGAACCTGACCTAGTAGAGCACGTTAGGAAAACTCTATGCGCGTTAGATGCGGGGGAACATACTGAACATGCCTCCGACTACTAACCTGCGGCCTTTATATAAGGAGCCTGTGTGGACCCTTAGGAACACTTATGTCACCTTACAGGAAGAACCACTTCAGGACCTTGCTAATATGTCTCAGAGAAGAGGGCACCCTTCCTACAATCACTATACATAGGCACAAGGTAATACTGCAGGAAGTACAAACAGAAGAAGTTAGAAGGGGGTAAAATGCCCTTTGCCATTAACGTGTGCGAGATCGGCGCACTGATAGCAAATTCTTAGTAGGCTTTAGTAAAAAGAGACCCTAAATGTCTCATGGTGCCCAGTGGTTACTTGGCAGTAAAGTAAGCGCATACTGCTAGGTGCCCAAGTGCTCTAGTCCTCAGTCAGTAAAACAAGAAAAAACCTGAGTCATTCATGATGGCACGAAAGAAAAGAAACTGGCACAAACTGCTCACTAACACTAGCCGCAGAAGAACAAGCAACATTTTACTTCTCATACTACGAGCTAAAGCCCCTTTAAGCCATTAAGTCTTCTGCACTCTTTTGCATCTAGATTTAATAGATAATACCTTTATTACCTTTGAATTTAAATGAATAGTGCACAGTCTACGTAGTTCTTTGTGCAGAATTTTCTAGTGAGCAAAACTTCTCTGTGCATAGGACGACCAGAAGAGTGCAGAAAATTGTGCGCAAAACTTGCGCTAGGCTGCATGTTAAACCTCCTGCGATTTATAACATCAGCCTCATGGAAGAAAGGAAGCAAAGGGGAGTGGGTTTGAGAACTGCAGGGGTTAGGACTGGATTGAGTTACGTGGAGAGAGTATGGTATGTTCAGGCCACACTGCTGATGTTCTGGATGGATGGGAATGTGCAGATACGCCTCTGTGAGATCGAGGGTCGCCAAAAACTCTCTGCTTCCTACCGCCACTATTACTGATCGCTGCATTTCCATGTGGAAATGTGGTACCTGGAGACAGCAGTTCATGCCCTCGAAGTCGAGAATCAGGTGAAAGGATCCTTCCTTTTTGGGCACTTTGAAATACATGGCGTATCAACCGCAGACTTACTAGTGTCGCGGAACAGAGTCCATGGCTCTCAGCTGCAGGAGACAAGCCAAGGTCTCTTCTATTGCCGCCAGCACTGCTGCGTCTACTTTGGGTGGTCAAAGGAGCTCATTCTTGCTCCGGCAGCAGGTATAGGCACGTCATGGATTGCACCCCTTTAAGACCAGTCCCCAGCAGATCCCACTCATCTTGGATAATCTGTCCTACTACTCCATGTACTGGGAAGACTTTCTGTGATTTCTGTACTGCCTGGAATAGCGAATCCTACAACGCCTCTTCCTCTGCTGGGAGGTTAGCAGGCATATTCAGGGCCTTGAGGGACTCCAAGGTACATATAGACTACAAGCCCTTTGGGGACGAGGAATTTTATCAGTATCTGTTTGCAGTGATTGTAAACCACTTTGATGGCCTTCGGCCTGGGCGGTATATCAAGAAATTGCATAAACATAAGCATAAAGACGAGTGTTGATAGCTTCTCCTGGCGGAAAACCCAAACAATCCAGGCCTGATCCTCCTGTTCTGGGCTCTCTCCTTCTTCCAACTCCTCCTGCAGATCTAGCTCCATGTCAAGGTCTTCCCTATCCAGCCCCTCCGACCACGGTGATTGCTGCCACTCCTCTAAGCCTCTAGCCCGCTTAGACGCCACTGCTCCTAACTTGTGCTCTTTTGCATCCAACACCCTCTTAGCCCTATGTTTCAGGGCTGAGGAGCCACTTGCCAAGCCCTGTTGATGTAGACCACTTATGCAACACCCTCTTAGCCCTATTGCTTTCTGGGCTTGAGGGGTGAATGGTCCAGGCATCGTGCAGGGACCGGGGGGCTGGATCCATTGAAGGTAACATGGCGCCCCTGCCCCCAGGGTCTCTTAACAACCTGGAGGGACTCTCCTGCCTCATCTCATCCTGCAGGCCCTGCTCCCATGACTTAGCCTCATGCATGCAGTCTAGTCAGACGCCTGCCTCTGAGACCACACCCTATCAGGGACTGCATATCTTGAAGATTTTTAGATTGCGCTGCCGTGTTGTATCTTAAAGATATGAAAGGGACCTTGCACTGATCCAATCAAACTGACACTTTCTCCGAGTAAGGCTTGCGTTTTTCTTCTAATACTACAAATGGTTATAAAGGAGTACAGCTTCCCTTACAAGCAATAACCTATATGCAGCACCTCTTTTATTTTTTTTCCTTCCCCCACATATCTTTCATTTATTTCTGTCTCTGACTTTATATCTGACCCTTCTCAGAAGAAAGTCACAATGTTTCAACCAACTGTCACTTAGATCACTTGACCAGGCCCAACAGCACTCTGAAATCCGCCCAGCAACAATGATTAGGCTTTACCCACATCTCTGCATCAAGTCATTGTGCACTGAATCAGTTTTGAGCTGTATAACACAAGGAATGCTTAAAGATTAAGTGGAGTTCACACCCCTTGATACCATCCTATACTAGGCACTGCAGTCTGGCCGGCATGGTGGGAAGAACTGGGGGCACTCCCCAGGAACTCCCTCAATCTGTACCCAGGTAGGTAAAAGGATCCCTAGCACAATGCACTTCCACAGGCTCAGGCACAGAGCACTAGAGTACTTGAACTAAAATAAAATAAAATAAAACCACAATCTAATTAACTGAAACTAAAATTAAAAAGAAACTGCAAATGGCCCCATAGGAAGAGGCTGTTCTGTCCTGCTTTATTCTTCGGTGGCTGCCTCTCCCGGGCACCCAAAACACAGCAGGGAGTTAAACACATGTGGGCCTGAATAAGAAGAAATCACGCCTAAATGCAGCGGGGGGAGTTTCCCGCACTGCTGCAGGCTCTCAAACATGTGGCTGCAGGCCGCTCTCTGTCAACTCGTGTTCTGGCGGTTGCTAGAGGTTCCTGCTGTCCTCGCCCCCACCCCCCCGCTACTCTTACCTTGAAGCCTCTTTGCCGAATGGCTTTTCTACCCCTCATGCTCAGCCTTCCTTCCTGGCTTCGGCGCTGAGAGGGGCGACTCGGGGCTGCCAGCTTTCACTCCTGTCAATCAACTGCAGCCCCCCCCTTGCGGCAGCTCCTCACCCGATAACGGGTTCGGGAGCCTTCGGAAGTCTCGGACTGAGGAAGGCCCCCACAGAACTCTCCCTCCGAAATCCTGGAGGGAGAGGGGGGAGAAGGAATATCTTCCCTTTAGCCCTGTTGTCTCCCGGGTTCCCTGTTCCTTCGGATTTTTTTTTTTTTTTTTTTTACTTCTGTCTTTAAAAACAAAGAAACCTGCACCTTAACAGGGGAAATAAAAAGCAAACTCTAACTAAACCTATATCCTTAGTTGTCCCTTCAGTGAGTCCAGCGCCCTGGCTCACTACATCCTCCAGCTGCTTGGAGACTGAGCATACTGGGGCTGGTAGGCATTGCCAGCTGCATATGTACACTAGTGTCATCAAAAAGATGACAAGCTCAGTCTCCAAGCTGCTGGAAGAGGTACACTACCTGGAGGTGTGGGACTGGACTAGAGGGACGATAAGGAATGAATAGTGCACAGTTTACGTAGTTCTTTGTGCACAATTTTCTAGTGAGCAAAACTTCTCTGTGCATAGGACGACCAAAACAATACAGAAAATTGTGTGCAAAACTTGTGCTAGGCTGCATGTTAAACCTCCTGCGATTTATAACATCAGCCTCGTGAAAGAAAGAAAGGAAGCAAAGAAGGGAGTGGGTTTGAAAACTGCAGGGGTTAGGACTGGATTGAGTTACATGGAGAGAGTATGGTATGTTCAGACCTTTGAGTGAAACTTCACTTCTGCACACAAAAAATACTTTTGGTCAGAATAACCTCCGTTATGGGCTACATTAAGAAACATGGGTATACAGAGCACCTGATAGTTCTCTTGCACAACCTTTACATTGATCAAGAAGCAACAGTTTGAACGGAACTAGGAGAAACAGAATGGTTTAAAATCAGCAAAGGTGTACGACAAGGCTGCATACTTTCCCCCTACTTCTTTAATTTATATGCAGAACAAATCATGAGAGAAGCAGGACTGTATGAAGACAACCGAGGTGTGAAGATTGGTGGAACACTCATCAACAACCTTCGCTATGCTGATGATACCACGTTACTGACTGAAACTGAAGATAATCTGAAACATTGCTTCTCAACATCAAGGAACATAGCCTTAAAATGGGCCTGCACCTTAATGTAAAGAAGACAAAGATCATGACAACTGGCAATAAGTTCATCATTGATGAAGAAGAAATTGAAATAGTTGACAATTTTAATTTACTTGGATCAACAATCAATAAAGGACTAGCAGTCAAGAAATCCGATGATGTAATGCTCTTGGTAGAATAGCTATGAAGGACCTAGACAAGATTCTCAAGAGCAGAGATGTCTCTCTCCATACAAAGATTTGACTTGTTCAGTTCATGGTATTTTTATTAATGTCATATGGATGTGAAAGTTGGACAGTGAAAAAAGATAGACAGGAAGAAAGTTGATGCCTTTGAATTGTGCTGGCGACAAATACTGTGTATACCATGGACTGCCTGAAGAACAAACCAGTCAGTACTAGAGGAGATCAAACCTAAACTTTCCTTAGAAGCTCAGATGACAAGACTTTGACTTTCATACTTTAGACACGTCATGTGTAAGAGATCATTGGAGAAAGACATAATGCTTGGCAAGATAGAAGGTCACCGTAAAAGAGGAAGGCCGGCAATGATATGGATTGATAGTGTGGTATCCATAGCTGCTGTTATTCTATCAGCAATGAGACGCTTGGCTGAAGACCGAACAAAGTTTAGGTCAACTATCCAGAGGGTCCCCAGGAGTCAACACCGACTCAACGGCACTTAAGAACAACCTCTGTTACAATCATTCTGGATTGAAAGTGCTCTACTTTTAGTCAAAATATTGCTGGGTTATTTAGAGATGAAAAAGAGTGGTAGGTATAACAGAATCAAGAGATAAATGGGTTACAGCCTATTTGCCGTTTATACTTTAAGAGAAAATATTGTTTACTCAATGTGTAATCAAACGCTGGTAGTAGTTACTGGAGGATGTGTTTTATTTATTTATTTAAAAGCTTTTTTTATACCGTGCTCTTTAATATCAGTGCGGTTAACAATTAACAATTCTTGTACAGGGCAGGAAGGACCTGCCTTGTGCTTACATTGAACAGGAGCGGTAACTTGGAGTTGTAACTGGGGTAACTATATTCATGTTAGACCATTGCACCCATGGTGTATAATGGCGTGGTTAGGTCTGGATCTTGTCGGTTATTTACAGTTTACAGTCTTAATACGTTTCATTTGTTTAAACATCCCATTCTTATTATAATTACATTTGTATGACCTCGTCGACATATCTGGTAGTTGGGTTGGAGTCTAGCGTTATCCTGGTTGGCATGTGATGTGTGTGGGTGCTGATGGTGTGGATTGTGATGTGAGAAGTGGGGATGTACCCTTAGGCTGCGAGAAGTGTAGAAGGAATAGGTAATGATTAAGGGCTTTCCTGAATTGGGTGAGGTCCCTGATCGCTCTGATATTGGGAGGGAAGTTATTCCAGCACTTCGGGGGCATAGAACGCGAAGGCTCTGTACCTTGTTGCCTGAGCACATTTTGTTGTTTCCATGGGGATTACCAATGTGTTGCTGGCTAATGTTCTTCTTGATCTGTTGTTGGGGGTGGGGGTGAGGAGGGCAGCGAGGGAGGAGGAGGATATCTTGTTGATAGCTTTGCAAGTTGTAGTGGGTTTAGAGTGCTCTTGGGGAGACCATGCAGAATGGTGTTAGTATAGTCAAAATGGGGTGTTATAAGCGCTTGGAAGATTGTTCGGAAGTCCTCTGGCGGCAGCATGGGTCTTAGGTGTCTTGATCTTACTGTATATGGCCCTGACGGTGTTGTTTATGTGCGCTTTCAAATCAAGATGCTAGTCTAGTGTAACACCCATGGGTTTACTTGGGAGTTCTGCATCTCTCACTTTTAATGTCGTGGGGGGAGAAACATTTTTGTTCTTTGTGATGAACAAGATCTTGGTTTTTTTGAAGTTGATTCGGAGGTTCTGGGAATGAAGCCAGTCGGTGATTGCATTGAAACAATTCACTAGAGCTGTAAAGTCGGGTTGCGTGACGTTGATTGGAGCAAGTAGCAGAACATCATCTGCATAGATCAGGCAGGAAATTTTGAAGGAGCGAATGATTTCGCATATGGGCTGCATGTATATGTTAAAGAGTAACGCTGATAGAGAGGAGCCTTGGGGTACCCCCTGGCATTGCTGAAAAGGCTCAGATGTCTTGATCCCATCCATGCGTGTTGCCATCTGTCTGCTAGGTAGGATTTGCACCAGTCCCAGGCCAAGCCCTGGATTCTCTTCTCATGGAAGCGTGTCAGGAGCTGATCATGGTTGACAGAGTCGAAAGCGGCGGCGATGTCAAGGAAGATAAGTGCAAACCCATTTTTGATAGGGTTTGGACAAGTTTCTGGAGGAAAAGTCCATCTCTTATGTTCTTATTGTGGTAGTTGGCCCATAAGCCCACAGTGTTCTCTCCATTGACTGGCAGCCCCATGCACCGGCTATGGGGGTTGTTACCCGCTGGAAGAAGGTCTCCTACTTCCATTCTGACAAACTAGCTTATCCGCTCTGAGCGAAAGGGAAATGAGGGCGTCCCCATGCACCGGCGAGCACCCAGGGCAGGGTCGTCGGCTATTGCACGAGGGCGCATCAAACGGCTACTGACAGTGCTGCCCCCTAGAGGCGTGTCATACACCTGCATGAAGCGCTTCTAATTCATGCAGCCGCTTTGGGCCATTGTTGTACGTGGACTTATTTAGCGGAAAGGAAACCAGAGCTACAGATTCCCCCTCAGGTCACGCAGGAAATCCAGGACTGGATTCACCTGTCAGCAGCCAAACCTACGTCCCGAGCGTCGCACGCCCCGGCCGAACGTCAGCACGTACGCTACGGCGGATCGTCACGCGGAGAGACGCTGCTGCGGCCGCCGGCGCGGGGATGTTGCGCGCTCTGCGGTGCTGGTGGCGCGCGGGCTGCAGGGCGGCGCGCGCCTGGGAGAGCCTTCCCGCGAGCGCAGGGCCCAGCAGCCCGTGGACAACGCGGGGCGCCGCGTGCAGCCTCTTCACCTCGCCCCGCAGACGCAAAGCCAAGAAGAGGCCGGACGCTGGGAGTCCGCGGCCAGGGGGGGTTGAAACGGAGGAGGAGGAGAGCGCTTCAGGGGAGGACTCAGACCTGGAGGAAGAGGAGGGCTTGTGGGTTCCGCACCCTGTCGTGGCCCTGCCCCTAGGGGCGCAGAGGATATTTATAGTTCACCCCGAGGTCAAGTGGGGAGCCAAAAAGCAGCACCTCACCACAGCCCAGCTGCAGCTGGCCGAAGCTGTGGCGCTGGTGGAGAGCCTGCCCAACTGGAAGGTGGTGGATCAACTGATCCTGTCTACTAAGACACCTGACAGCAAGCTGGTGTTTGGCAAAGGAAACTTCCAGGCTCTGACCGAAAAGATACGAGGGCTGGCCGGGATCACGGCAGTCTTCTTGAATGTCGAAAGGATACCAGCTGCCTCCGTGCGAGAAATGGAAGACGCCTGGGGGGTGAAGGTTTACGACCGCTATATGGTGGTCCTTCATATTTTCCGCTGCAACGCCAGGACCCGAGAGGCCAAGCTTCAGATAGCCTTGGCTGAGATCCCACTCCTGAAGTCTGCGCTGAAAAACGAACTGGCCAACTTGGATCAGCAAGGAGGTGGCGGGAGATACGTTATGGGCTCTGGCGAAACTTTCACAGAAGTGCAGCAGCGTCTCCTGAAGGAGAAGGAGCAGAAAATCAGAAAGGCCTTGGCAAAGCTTAAGAGAAACAGACACCTGCTCCAGACGCAGCGTCGGAGACGAGAGCTGCCGGTCATCTCGGTGATGGGGTACACCAACTGTGGGAAAACCACGCTGATCAAGGCCTTGACTGGAGACGCAGGGCTGCAGCCTCGGGATCAGCTCTTTGCCACACTTGATATCACAGCCCATGCAGGCTTCCTGCCCTCCCGCATGGTGGTTCTTTACATGGACACCATTGGATTTCTCTCCCAGCTTCCCCATAATCTCATTGAGTCTTTCTCTGCCACCCTACAGGATGTGTCTCACTCCGACTTGATAATTCATGTGAGGGACATCAGCCACCCTGAAACTGTAAACCAGAAAGCAAGTGTTCTCTCTGTGTTAAATAATCTCTGTCTCCCGAGACCATTGCTCGATTCAATTATCGAAGTCCACAACAAAGTGGATTTGGTAGGAGGGTATCAGCCCGCTGAACCATGTGTCTTCCCAGTTTCTGCTCTTCATGGCCATGGACTAGAAGATCTAAAAGAAGAGCTTGAAACAAGGGTGCTAAAAGCCACTGAAAAAAAGATCATGACTCTTAGAGTTAATTTATCAAGCCCTCAGTTAAGTTGGCTCTACAAAGAGGCAACGGTGAAGGATATCTGTGTTTTGCCTGAAGATGGCGCTGCAAATGTGACGGTGATCATAAGTAGTTCTGCCTATGGCAGGTACCGAAAACTCTTCCCACATTGATAAAATAATTTATTTTTGTTACGGAGCTGACTTAATCCAAAAAGGACTTTGTAAACAGGAGCTGATACTATTCTCTTCTGCTGACAAATATGCACTCGTCTGCTGAAGAAAAGCCCACACCTTGGCCGGAGCTACTGAAAGAGGGACCCTTGCTTTGATTTTGAAAAGCCAATTTGCATTCACCAATCTCAGTACTTTGATAAGAGGAGAGATATGCTGTATTGTCCGCGTACTACATATTCAAAATGTTTTGGATTTGCTTACAATGTTGATCTATAAACCACATTGTGGTTCATAATGTAAAGCAATATCTTAGGTTAGACAAATAAAATTTAAAGAAATGTCAAGCCTGAACTGAAGTGCAGGTCAATATTATTTTTTCTGTAAAGTTAAATGTGGTATATGAGAGGTTTATACACTGAGGGTCAGGGCTGGCCCAACCACCAGGCAAACAAGGCAGTCACCTAGGGCAGCTGCTTTTTGGGAGGCAACAAAACACAGTTACTGTCTTAGCAAAGCAATGAGTCCTGGCAGCCACCCAGAGTCATCAATGTGTATTTTTACCTGCAGGAAGAATGGTAAATAGGCAAATATTTATTTTATTTATTTATAGTCTCTTCTATACCGCGCTATTCAGCATCAGCGCGGTTTACAGTAAACAATGAACACACACATTTCCAATAGTACTTTGTGTTTACATATGAACAGGAGATTCAACTTGGCTAACAGGGGAACTATATACAATAACAATATATACAATTCACAGACTAATAGTCCATTTACTCTTGTAAGTGGCTTTTTGAAATTTCCCTCATTTATAAAACAAAGTTTTTAATATTTAAAAGTGTGATGTCCATGTATGCATTTTTATAGGATTTTTCAGGGAGGAGTGTGTGGAGATGATTGCAATTGAGTTTAATCATCAGAATCTTGGGGGGGGGGGGGGGGTTAAATGCATAGTTTCACCTGCAGTATATAAATACTGTTAAATAAAAGCAAACGCAGGTTTACCCGCAAGGAAAGATTTAGGCGTCATCGTGGATAACATGTTAAAACCCTCTGCCCAGAGAGCAAATAGAATGCTAGGCACTGTTCCCTCTAAGCTGTGCGCGTGTGCGCGCGCACACACCTTGCTGAGCGAGCGCACATACTTTACCACAGAGCGCACAAAAATTACGGCTCTGATTCTGATAGAAAACAACACAGACGTCTTAAAATTTAAAAGTTATGATTGTAATTACTAGAAATTTTCCGCTTCATTTAGTAATCGTCTATTTTCATTTCATTTGATTAAAATCAATGTGGTGTACATACTGTATTCTGACGTGTAGTCAAATTTTAAAGTATATAACTCCGAGTGTCGTTATGTGGCGCACAAAAATTTAACCTTCCTTCAGAAGCTGCACACAGCTGATATTTTATGCGCACACAGCCTACAGAAAATTAGAGGGAACATTGATGCTAGGTATCATAAGGAAAGGAATGGAGAATAAAACAAAGGGTATTATAATGCCTCTGTATCATTCCATGGTGCAACCACACCTTGAATATTGTATGCAATTCTGGTCACCGTATCTTAAAAAGGATATAGTGTTATTAGAAAAGGTTCAGAGAAGAGCCCCCAAAATTGTGATGGAAGGATATCCCTATGAAGAGAGGCTAAAAAAGTTCCTCAACCTGGAAAAGAGACGGCTGAGGGGAGATATGATAGAAGTCTATAAATTAATGAACGGCGTGGAACAGGTAAACGTAGATTGATTGTTTACATCATCAGAATATAGAAAGACTAGGGGACATGCAATGAAGTTACAGGGTAAACTATTGAAGACTAATAAGAGAAAATATTTTTTCACTCAACATGTAATCAAATTCTGGAATTTGTTACTGGAGGATGTAGTAAAAGCTGTTAGTGTAGCCGGGTTTAAAAAAAGTTTGGACA
This sequence comes from Ichthyophis bannanicus, assembly GCA_033557465.1. Taxonomy (NCBI): domain Eukaryota; kingdom Metazoa; phylum Chordata; class Amphibia; order Gymnophiona; family Ichthyophiidae; genus Ichthyophis; species Ichthyophis bannanicus. Next base: position 76,908,386 of record CM066051.1, on the reverse strand, counting down.
AGTTCCTAGAGGAAAGGTCCATAAACCATTTAAAAGGGACCCAGGATATCACTGCTTGACCCAGTACAAGCATTGAGGAACCTGTGTCTTTTGGGGAGACTGCTAGGTACGTATGATCTAGATCAGTGTTTTTCAACCTTTTTTGTGCAAAGGCACACTTTTTTCATGAAAAAAATCACGAGGCACACCACCATTAGAAAATGTTTAAAAAATTTACCTCTGTGCCTATATTGACTATATATAAAGTAATTCTCTTGAATAGGAATCAAACACTCACACCAACCCCCCTCCCCTGCTGGTTCACACCAACCCCCCTCCCCTGCTGGTTCACTCACACCACCCCCCCACCCCCTCCACTGCTGGTTCACTCACCCACCCCCCTGTCACTTACTCACCCCTCCTGCTGGGTCACTCACTCACTTACCCCCCCTCCCCTGCTGGTTCACTCACACCACCCCCCCCCTCCACTGCTGGTTCACTCACACTCCCCCCCCCTTGCTGGTTCACTCACACACACACACACCCCCCTCTGCCCAAGCCGCTGCTTCTGCTTTGTACAGAGCAGCGGCTGCACTACACTTACATTGAAAAGTAAAGAGAAACTGTGTCAGGAGCCCTCCGGTCATCGCAGAGCCCGAGGAACTGATGTCATGGGGGCGGGCTCCTCACAGGCTGTCTTTCCTTTTCAAATTAACTTTATTGCAGCTAAAGTTAATTTGAAAAGGAAAGACAGCCTGTGAGGAGCCCGCCCCCATGACATCACTTCCTCGGGCTCTGCATGATGGGAGGGCTCCTGACACAGTTTCTCTTTACTTTTCAATGTAAGTGTAGTGCAGCCGCTGCTCTGTACAAAGCAGAACCAGCGGCTGCACTGCTATAGGGAATCGCGTTTGCACCGCGGACTTCGGCACAAAAGCCGGTTTTTTGCTCTGACTGCTCCCGATCTTGCGGCCAGAGCAAAAAACCGGCTTTTCAATGGCCGGTTTTACAACTGTGCTGGCAGCCGGCCTGGCCATGGAAAAACCAGCCAGGCCGGCTGAAAACCGGCCGGTTGGCAACCCTAATTTGTGAGCCGAGGCCACATGTTACGGATGAAATTGGAATTTTTCCCACTGCACACCAGACAATATCTCACAGCACACTAGTTGAAAAACGCTGACCTAGATTGGCCACTGTTGGAAACAGGATACTGGGCTTGATGGACGTTGGTCTGACCCAGTATGGCAGATCTTATGTTCTTATGAAACACATTTTGCAGACCACTCCCCCTCCCTTCTATCTGCATGGGAACAAGGAACAGAAGGAAGTGGGAGAAAGAAGATGCACAGACTTCATTTTCAGATCTTTGTGCACGCATTTTTGGTCAATTAAAATGCCTTTAGTGTGCACACTGGGTGGAGTTTTTCACCTGGGGGAGTTCTGCTTTCTTAGTGCATGTTTGCCCAGAATTCCCCATCATTAACTTCTCTAGACCTGAAATTTCCCCTGCCTTAGCTCTCTTTCTCCAATCACAGTTCTGTCCCCAACCCATCCTTGTCTCCCCTCTAGCTCCCAGACTAGCCAGGAGGCCATCTCCAGCCCCCAGCAACCCCCCCCCCCCAACTCACCAGCAGCCCAATTACAGGAAGACAGCCGCGGCAGCACTTCTGTTTGCTCCCACAGCTGTGCTACAGTCTGACGCCAGCACGTTTTCAAATGTACACAGAAAGTATACCTTTCGAAACATGCCGGCGTTGGACTGTAGCACAGCCGCGGGAGCAATCAAAACTGCTACCGCAGCTGTGTTGCCACTAACAGGCAGGGTTGGGCATCTTAAAACTCGTGCGCCTGATCCTGCTTCACTTGCTGGCCGTTGCCTGCGCAGAATTCTGTATAGGAAGTGCAGAATTATGCGCAGGTGGGAAATTCAGTGCAAATTCTGCATCGCTCACAGTTGCGCAGAATTCCCCCGGGATTAAGTGATTTTGAAGAGGAAGATCTGCAGAGAGTTTACCTTTGAAAATTTGCTTCCGGGCCCATGGCTAAAAAGTGCAAATGGGGATTTACTGGATCACTGGCACCCACCCCTTAGCAGCACTGCAAAGAATTTAATTGTCTTTATTATTGGGTTTGTGCAATTGTTTGATTTTATTATGTTTCTAAGTTCTGCTTTGTTTTATGTATTCGGTTTGTTTTATCAATTGTATTATTCATCTTATTTGTTTATTTTTGTTCTTGCTTTGAGCTTTTAAGAAAAGCGGGTTATAAATACAATTTGCTTTGCATAGCAAGGAGACGGGCCCATATATACGTACATTGAGAGGGGAGCTTCCACTTCATGTTCAGGCCAGGAAGAGAGTATTCTTTGTGTTGAGGGAATAGCACCTTGTGCACATGTATCCTGACAGACTTTCACCTGTGGCTTTGTTTAAGCGGTCAGTTTTGACCTAGTACTGCCATTGGGAAAGGATTTTGGTTGCTTTGAACTGGCAGATTGCCTAGGCCCTAGAGCAAGGGCTGTTGGCATTAAACTTTAAAAAGGAGATAGAGTAGCTTTTAAACTAGATAATAGGGGAAAGCTGACAGTCGCCCAAGAGCGCATAGTTCAGAACAATGTATTCTTGAAGGATAATACCAAAAGATTGAAGTTAGGGCATATCAGAAGAGAGGTTCCAATAAAGACAAAAGCAGCCCAAATGCCCTTAAGTATGGAGCAGACAGAGCTTAAAGATTCCAAATTACCCCTCCCTACCGATAGCCAGATCAATGTGAATAAAATACAGTCTCTAAAATGCTTGTATGCAAATGCTAGAAGTCTAAAAAATAAGATGGGTGAGTTAGAATATATAGCACTAAAGGAGAGGATAGATATGATTGGTATCTCAGAAACATGGTGGAAGGAGGACAACCAGTGGGACACTGTGATACCTGGGTACAAACTTTATCGTAATGATAGAGCTGATCAAATTGGTGGAGGTGTTGCGCTCTATGTTAGAGAGGGCATTGAGTCACAAAGGATTAAAGTTTTGCAGGAAACAAAATTTGCTGTAGAATCCCTATGGATTGAAATTCCATGTAAAAAGGGGAAGGCAATGTCATTGGGGGTATACTATAAACCGCCTGGCCAGAATGAACAAATGGATGATGAAATGCTCAAAGAAATCAGGGAAGCTAACAAACGTTACAGAACAGTAATAATAATAGGTGATTTCAATTACCTCGGTATCGACTGGGTCAGTGTCACAGCAAGACATGCTAGAGAGATGAAGTTTCTAGATGAAATAAATGACTGCTTCTTGGAGCAGCTGGTTCATGAACCGACCAGAGGGGAAGCCATTTTGGACCTAGTTCTTAGTGGAACACTAGATCTGGTGCAAGAGATAATGGTGTTGGGGCCACTTGGCAATAGTGATCATAGCATGATCGCGTTTGATTTAATTAATGGAGGAGGGATGGTAAGGAAATCCACTGTACTACCTTTTAACTTTCGAAAGGAAGGCTATGAAAAACGAGGAAGAAAAAACTAAAAGGAGCAGTTGCAAAGGTTAAAAACTTACATCAAGCTTGGGTGTTGTTTAACAATACTATCTTGGAAGCCCAGATCAGCTGTATTCCACACTTTAAGAAAAGTGGAAGGAAGTCCAAAAAACTACCAGCATGGTTTAAAGGTGAGGTCAGAGAGACTGTTGTAGCCAAAAAAGCATCTTTCAGGAAATGGAAAAAAGAGCCAAATGACGAAAACTGGAAACAGCACAAGCACTGGCAAGTTAAATGCAAGGCATTGTTGATAAGGCAGGCAAAGAGAGAATTTGAGAAGAAGCTTGCTGTGGAAGCAAAAATGCATAATAAAGACCTTTTCAAGTACATTTGTAGCAAAACACCTGTAAGAGTCAGTTGGACCATTAGATGATAGAGGGGTAAAAGGGGCACTAAGAGGGGACAAGGCCATAGCGGAGAGACTGAATGAATTATTTGCTTCAGTCTTTACTGTGGAAGATGTAGGAATGTTACCCATGACTGAAGTGGTATTTAAAGGAGATGCTGCAGAAGAATTGAAAGAAATATTGATACACCGGGAAGATGTATTACATCTATTTGATAAACTGAAGAGTAATAAATCACCTGGATCGGATGGTATACATGCAAGGGTGTTGAAAACACTGAAATATGAGATTGCAGACCTGCTATTAGTAATCTATGAACTATCATTAAAATCATCTGTAATACCTGAAGATTGGAGGATGGCCAATGTAATGCCAATTTTTAAAAAGGGTTCCAGGGGTGATCCGGGAAACGAGACCAGTGAGCCTGGCGTCACTACCGAGAAAAATGGTAGAAACCATCATAAAGAACAAAATTGCTGAACATTTAGATAGTCATGGCTTAATGGGAGACTGCCAGAATGGCTTTAGACGAGGAAGATCTTGTCTTACTAATCTGTTATGTTTTTTTGAAGGTGTGAATAAACAGGTGGACAAAGGTGAGTCGGTTGATATACTGTATCTGGGACTTTCAGAAAGACTTTGACAAGGTCCCTCATCGGAGACTTTTGGCAAATCTAAAAAGTCATGGGATAGGAGGCAGTGTACTATTGTGGATCAGGAATTGGTTAAAAGATAGAAAGCAGAGGGTAGGGCTAAATGGTCAATTTTCCCAATGGAGAAAGGTCAATAATGGAGTACCCCAGGGATCTGTGCTGGGTCCACTGCTTTTTGACATATTCTTAAATGACCTGGAAAGGTGAATAATGAGTGAGGTTTTTTCAAATTTGCAGATGACACAAAATTATTCAAAGTTGTTAAAACCCATGAGGATTGTGGAAAATTGCAAGATGATCATGATAAATTGGAAGACTGGGCATCCATATGGCAGATGAAATTTAATGTGGACAAGTGCAAAGTTATGCACCTAGGAAAGAACAACCCAAATTATGGTTACGGGATGCAAGGTTCTACATTAGGAACCACCACTCAGGAAAAAGATTTAGGTATCATCGTGGATAACATGTTAAAACCCTCCACCCAATGTGCAGCAGCAACCATGAGAGCAAATAGAATGCTTGGAATCCTAAGGAAAGGAATGGAAAATAAAACAAAGGATATTATAATGCCTCTGTATCATTCCATGGTGTGACCTCACCTTGAATATTGTGTGCAATTCTGGTCACCGTATCTTAAAAAGGAAATAGCGTTATTAGAAAAGGTACAGAGAAGAGCCACCAAAATGGTAAATGGGATGAAAGGATACTCCTATGAAGAGAGGCTAAAAAGGTTAGGGCTCTTCAACCTGGAAAAGAGACGGCTGAGGGGGAGATACGATAGAGGTCTAAATTAATGAACGGCGTGGAACGGGTAAACGTAGATCGATTGTTTACATCATCAGAATATAGAAAGACTAGGGGACATGCAATGAAGCTACAGGGTAACCTATTAAGACTAATAAGGGAAATATTTTTTCACTCAACATGTAATCAAACTCTGGAATTTGAGGATGTAGTAAAAGCTGTTAGTGTAGCCGGGTTTAAAAAAGGTTTGTAAGTACACGCTCCAACCCTCAACATAGTGTTCAAACATTCAGTATCAACAACGCGTGTCATGAGGTGCATATAACAAAGGACCCCCTGAATAAACGTTCTGGTAGTGAAACGCAACGGCTCTGAAGTATGGCATTGGGGACATTGAGTTGAGCTAAGCACCATTTTTTCTTAATATACAATTTTGTGTGTTCATGACAATAGGAATGTGACCTGTTACCAAAAGGTCATTGATATTATATTAAGCGGCATTAGAAGGTCATTGATGCAAAAGGGCGCATATACACCAGACCTGTTAGGTCTGGATCATAGCCCCATCTAAGTCTGAGACCTTGTTGCTTATGATAATGTAGCAGCAAAGCGCAGACAAACCAATGATACCAGGAGTCTGTTCAGAAGGTCCAAATCATTTATTTGTGCACAAGTCTCGAACCAGTCAATTTCAAAATGGCTGAGCCAAGTTTTCAAGCATTACAACAACTTTTATAGACTTCTGTTCCATTCTAGGTATAGAAAAACATTTCATTGGTCCCGGTAACCTCCCGTACCTCCCGTACCCCTTCCATTGGTCCCGGTACTGATAAGTTTATCCAATTATGTCCCTTCAGTGGGCATGGCACCTGCATACCCCCCTTCCAGTCCCAATTACAATGGTCAGTTCATCAACTTGTTACTTTCACACTCTCAAGGCCATACAGCCAATTTGTGCATGCAGGGGAGCAGGGCTCTGCAACTCATCTGTCATCACTCCCAATTATATTCCTTGCAGATGTACTTTTTCTTATCAGTAACTTTTAAACACATTTTTCTGTATTTTTCCATCTCTCAGTTTTGCTTACCTAAGTTAGTTTAGTTCTCTTACAGAGTTCTATCCTACAATAGCAGCATATTGGGGGATGTGCAATTCCTATGTGCCTCTCCACAGGCTTCATTTACAGATCAAGCTAGTTAGGCCTGCCTGCTTACGTCAGACACCGTGGATCACAGGCCTGCACCTGCCACATTCCCCCCTTTGATTAATCTCACCCTATTACTTAATAAGGTGTGAGAATTAAATCACCTTTAGAAGAATCACATCATGATTGAAGGATTTCGACTAGGACTGGCCTTGTATAAAGCCATTATTTTAGTGGCGGTCTTCCGCTCTACTGTACTATCAATAGTGTTATGAATGGAACGCATACAACATGGGATTAAACATGGTAATAAAAGATAACAGCAACAAGGATTAGTACTAAAACAATGAAAGTCTTAAATCCTCCCACCCATGAAAAGAGGTTAGCAAACCAGTTAGGAAATTTCAATGAGTGCTAAGTCTGTACTGGCACATAAGCATGTCTTTGCATATCTTTAGCAATTTCTTCAACTACTTGACCTTTATCATCTATTTTCAAACAGCAATTAGTTAAATTCAGTTTACCACATACCCCTCCTTCAGCTGCTAACAAATAATCAAGTGCTAAGCGGTTCTGGTATATAGCAGTGCGCATCTGAGTACTTTGTCTAGCTAAGAGCGTAAGAGCATGACTAGTTTCATTGGTTATTATTTCAACTACTGCTTGTAAGCGAATAATACGATTAATCATATAGATTGGAGTACGATAACCATACATACCATCATCATTCCAAGTGGCAGGTCCATAATACTCAATAATTCTTTCTGGTGGCCAATCATCACCTCGCCACTTCTCCCACTTGCCCATCTGTAAGGCTTCTCTTTTCTGTCTTAGTGCTCTCTTGTGTCGGTGGGTAGTGTAAACAGGGTATCCTAATTGTTCTCCGTGTTCAGTGTTTAACAGGAAGAAAGAAGGTCTGATGGTTCCTAAGACACATGCTCCTCCCCAGTGTGGCGGGAGTTGTGCATATGCTCGGTTTCCACAGATCCAATATAGGCCAGGTGGGGCTTGCCAGGCTTGGACTTTGGCAAGGTTAGTCCATAATCCAGCAAGTTCGGGGAATCTGGCTAATGGGTTAGGAGGTTCAGGATGTTTGATTCCTGACCACCATGCTGTCTTTTTGGTCGTGGCATTATAGTACTTCTGGCTAAGACAGACCAGCTGTCCTACCTTCTGGGTGAACTGGGGTCCAGTTCTGGCATAGCAAAGACGTCCAACGATTGAGTGCGCTAACACCCACTCACTGGTAGTCTTGTGTAATTCAGTTTGATTGTAAACTAAAGAATAATTCAATTCTTGGGCTTCCCATGGCCACTGGTCTCCCATTTGGGTTCCGCCACAGAAATAGCAATCTGAGATCTTAAGACTAGATACTACTGCTCCAGCAAGTTCTAAAAATAAATTCTGTGAAGGATGAGGGATCTCAAACTTATTTACATGCATGGCTTCATAAAAGGTATTATGGATATGATATTTAGATGACTTGTGGGCTTGGGTATTCAATCTGATATACACAATGGTTCCTGGATCTATTGCCCCTCCAGCAATACGCAAACCAAACTTGTATCCTTGTTTCCATGCATGGGGGTTGTGTATACGTAAGTGTAAGGGGTTGCAAGCATCTTTCTGACATTTATCATTTGTGGTTGGCTTGGTTAAAGTAGCCATTCGTTTATCTATTTTCTCATCAGTTATACCAGTATTCCAGGTAGCATAAAAAACACATCCCCAATACGGGCAATAGTAATCTGCTGCTGGTGCAGTACTATAGCCTGGTTCCTTTTTACCTGTACATTTCCTCCATCCTGTGGCACCCTCTGGACACATGTACTTATGGTCATTTCGATACGCTTTCTCCCAAGTACCACAGGTGGAATAACTATCTCTATTAATGGCATTACATGCATCAAAATTTAAAACAGCAGGTTTAGTAATGTCTTTAAGTGGTGGTGTAGCAGCTAGTATAGGTCCATCTGCATCCTTCCATCGTATTTCCAACGTGTAATAGGATGGATTCTGATGCGTATTATAGCATGCACTAATTTTGCCATGAGTGCAAACATTTAGTTCAGTGGTGTTATAGATACACCGAGTCACTGTTCCCTTGCAGGTATAGTAAGAATGATAAATCAAAGTCTGAGTTACTTTCAGTCCAGTTCGAGTAGAAGTAATGCAGGCAGTGCATGGAGGTAAAGCATAAGTCTGTTCAAAACCTCCAATTAAGGCAACCAAGGCAAAGCAAAAGTAAAGATGCATGTTGATGTTGATTGGAGTTCTTCTGAATCCTCAGCTTGCTGATCTTGATCACGACGGTCTTTTATTCTTCGTCCCGTTTGCTAATGAAGCAATTTAACGGGTGCTGAGTGTTGATTGAAGATCCTCAGGTTGTCCAGTACACATTGACCAACTTATTAGCAATTTCAGTTGGCTTGTGAAGTCTGGCTTAGTCAATGTAGTCTCAAAGTAGTGTGTCAAATCACACGCAAATTGGGTTCGTTGAAACAAAACTGTTGCTGCATGGAAAACAGCAATCCTCTTCGAAAGACTTGGCTACTGCAAAGCACTTGTGATGAAGTGTCTAAGCTGCTGGTTGCCGTCTCAGAGTAACTCGCAAGGGTGCATCAAGATGCTGTTCTGCTGTCCACTGCTCAGGTTCAGGATCTGCGGCGGGCTTGACTCTGCTGTGGTGGATCCAGGCGTCGATCTCGGCTACCTTTACTGCAGTTGGGGTAGACAGGATGACGGTGTACGGTCCCTTCCAATGGGGTTCCAACGGTGTCTTCTTCCAATCTTTGATCCACACCGAGGTACCAGGCTGATAGGGATGCAAGGGTTCCGTCAAGTTGATAGGCAACAGGTCTTGGATCCACGTATGGAGAGTCTGCAGAACAAAACTAAGAGCTAGGAGTTCTTGTCTGGTTACTTCTGAACCAATTTGGGCTAAACTTCCTTTGACTCCCTGCACTATCGGTGGGGGTTTACCATACAGAACTTCAAAAGGGGAAAATCCTGTTGACTTTACAGGAGCTGAGCGTATTCTGAGTACAGCTATGGGGAGCACTTGGGGCCACTTCAAGTGTGTCTCCTGACAAAGCTTAGACATTTGGGCTTTTAGGGTACGATTCATTCGCTCAACTTTCCCTGAACTCTGGGGTCTGTATGCAGTGTGGAGTTTCCACTGTATCTGCAAAGCTTTTGCTAACTGTTGAGTAACCTGGGAGACAAATGAGGGTCCATTGTCTGACCCTATTACTGCTGGAATTCCGAACCTAGGGACAATCTCTCTCATTAAAACTTTGGTAACTTCTCGGGCTTTCTCAGTTCTGGTTGGGAAGGCTTCGACCCACCCAGAGAAAGTACAAACTAATACTAACAGGTAATGGTATCCATTGGCTCTTGGCATTTCGGTAAAATCAACTTGGAGGTTGTGCATGGGGGTTACACCTCCTGACTGAACTCGGGGTGCCGTTATAAGGCCTTGCTTGGCATTATTTTTGGCACAGGTTAGACATTGACGTGCTACTGAGGCTGATATGGTTGTCAGCAGAGGGATGTAAAAATGTGGTCTGAGTGCTTTTTCCATAGCACTCTTCCCATAGTGGGTGGCTTCGTGGAAAGCTTTGACAAAAGATGGTCCTAACAGTTCAGGAATTACTATTCATCCAGGGGGTTGACTGCCCTCTTCTGGTGGCAGCTCAATCCATCCATCTTTCAGTACTCCATCTTCTTTGTTACAGTAGTAATCCAATTCTTTGGTGGTATATCGTGGTGTCCATAAATTCAGAGGTACTGGAAACAATGCTGCTTGCATTGGCATAGCTTGTGGGGCAATCTGTCCTGTCATAGCTGCTTGTCGTGCTGAGGCATCTGCAAATCTATTTCCTCGGGCAACTTCTCCTTTTCCGGCTTGATGTCCTCTACAATGCATGACAGCTACACGTGTTGGGGCCCAAACTGCATCAAGTAACATCAATATCTCGGGACCATACTTGACTGATTTTCCTCCGGATGTGATGAGTCCTCTTTCTTTATAGAGAGCTCCATGGGCATGCAAGGTAGTGAAGGCATATTTGGAATCTGTATATACATTTAGCACGAGTTTTTCTCCTAACAATAATGCTCTGGTGAGTGCTATCAATTCGGCTTTCTGGGCTGATGTGCCTGAGGCTAAAGCTGATGATTCAACTACTTCGTGTTGAGTGACGACTGCATATCCGGCACAGCGTCGTCCATCGAGGATGAGACTGCTCCCATCAACATAATAGATTTGGTCAGGATTGTCTATGGGCACATCTGTCAAGTCGGGTCGACTGGAGAACACAGTTTCCATAACTTCGATACAGTCATGTTCTGGGAGTTCTTCACTGATGGGTATCAAGGTGGCTGGGTTCAAGGCATGACTCACTTCCAGTTGTATCTGTGGGTTTTCACATAACATGCTCTGGTACTTCAACATTCGGGAATTGGTGAGCCAATAATTTGCTTTCTGTTCCATGAGAGCAAGGACTGCATGTGGCACAGTGACTCGTATGTTCTGTCCTAGTGTGAGTTTGTCTGCTTCACTCACTAGTAGCGCTGTAGCTGCAACTGCTCTCAGGCATGGTGGCCATCCTTTGGCCACAGGGTCCAATTGTTTCGATAGGTATGCTACAGGTCGCTCCCAATTTCCCAATTTCTGAGTCAACATGCCTAAGGCATTTCCCTGTGCTTCATGTACAAACAAGTGGAAAGGCTTGTGGACATCTGGTAGTCCAAGTGCTGGTGATGACATCAATTCTTCTTTTAATTTCTGGAAGGCTGTATCCTGCTCAAGTCCCCACTCCAGTGGTGACTTCTCTTCTCCTTTTGTGGCTTCATACAATGGTTTGGCAATTTGGGCAAAGTTAGGTATCCAGATTCGGCAATATCCTGCCGCTCCCAGAAAGGCTCTGACTTGCTTTCTGGTTGTTGGAGTTGGAATTCTACATACTGCTTCTTTTCTTTCTCTGCCTAATCTTCGGCTTCCTTGGGTTATACGAAAGCCCAAGTACTTCACTTCTTTTTGGCATAGCTGTGCTTTGGCTCTGGAAACTTTGTATCCAGCTTCATCTAGTAACTGCAAGAGGTCTTTGGTGGCTAGTATGCATTCACTTTCTGATATGGCAGCTATCAACAGATCATCCACGTATTGGAGAAGCACTCTCTTCCCCGGGGCTACTGGATAGCTTGAAAGGTCTTGATTCAGTGCAGCACTAAAGATGGTAGGCGAATTCTTGAATCCTTGGGGTAATCTTGTCCAGGTGAGTTGGCCCCCTCTTCCAGAGATGGGGTCCTGCCATTCAAAGGCAAACAATATCTGACTTACAGGGGCTAATCTTATGCAAAAGAATGCATCTTTTAAATCCAGTACAGTGAAATGGGTAGCTTCAGCAGGTATCAGTCCTAGAAGAGTGTAAGGATTGGGTACAACTGGATGTATAGTTTCAACGGCATCATTTACTCTTCTTAAGTCTTGTACTGGGCGGTAGTCATCCGTCCCAGGTTTCTTTACTGGCAAAAGTGGAGTGTTCCATGGGGATTGACATACTTTTAGTAGGCCATACTCGAGCAATCTTTGTAGGTGGCGATGAATGCCTTCAATTGCAGCTCTTGGGAGAGGGTACTGTTTGACGTGCACTGGTGTAGCACTAGGCTTGAGGGTTACAATCACTGGAGCTATATGCTTGGCTAGGCCTGGGGGACTGCCTTCTGCCCATACTCCAGGTGGTGCATCGATGTTCTTCAAAGTTTGTTCAAAATAGGTGTCTTGGATGGAGTCATCAACGTAATACCTCCATTCTTCTTCTCGGGGCACTGTCAGCAGCATTACTCCTGCTGGTTTGGCTTGGGGATTTACTGTCATTTGCATTTCTCCTTGTTCAGAGAAGGATATTTGTGCTTGAAGCTTGGCTAACATATCTCGTCCCAGTAGTGGCACTGGACATTCGGGCATGTAAAGGAATTGATGAGTTATTTGCTGTCCTCCTAGACTGCATATACGATTCTGAAGAAAAGATTTTGTAGCTTTGGCACCAGTTGCTCCTATAATGGTGACTGCTTTTGTAGAAAATGGGGCTATCTTTTTGTCTATTACTGAATGTTGTGCTCCAGTATCAACCATAAAGTCCATAATTTGGTCTCCTATTTGTATTCCGACCATAGGCTCCTGGAGACCTAAATCAAACTTGGAGCCCGGTCTGTCCTAATCCACGTCATTCTCATCATGGACCGGTGTGGCCAATGCTTGAATGGCTCCTCCTCCTCTTTCTCGCTGGAATTGTTCTCGATTGGCTCCTCCTCGGTTTCGGGGATAGCCTCGTCTTTCTTCTCGCCACTGATGACTGCTGTCGTCATCTTGCTGGGCGTCTCCGAGTTGCGGGCACGTATCTCTCCAATGTCCTTCCTCTCTGCAGTAGGTGCATTGGTTCACGCCTAGCTTCTGGGTCCGGCCTCCGCCTTGACCCCGCCCTCTTCCTCTGCTCCGTCGACTAGGGACACCTCACCTTTTCTGTTCAACTATGGCCGCAGCCAAAAAATCAGCTTTCTTCTTCATCTTTCTATCACATTCTCTCTGTCTTTCAGTATCACGATTCACATACACTTTATGAGCGACTTCCAGTAACTGTGTTGCATTCATGCCCGCAAACCCTTCTAACTTCTGTAATTTACGTCTAATGTCTGGTTGAGACTGGTTTACAAAAGCAGAATTCACCATACATAAACTTCCTGGTGCCTCGGGATTATAGGGGGTATACATCCTGTATGCTTCAGTTAATCTTTCATAAAAATCTGCTGGGCTTTCATCTATACCTTGGATAACTCCTGCAACTTTGGAAAGGTTCATAGCTTTTTGGCCCCCCCCCCCTTTTCAGGCCTTGTAAAAAGCCTTGGCGAAAACGGGCTAGGACTGTGGTTCCTTCTTCGGTATTTGGGTCCCAATGGGGGTCTTCATTCGGGAATTCTTTCTGAGCCGCTTCCCGATAGTCTATTCTGCTCAGTCCCTGCCCCGGAGCTACAGGGTTATCTGACATCCACTCAATAGCTGCTTTTCTAATTCGTGCTCGTTCCTCTGTCGTGAATAGGGTGGTCAGGAGCTGACGGCAATCTGGCCAGGTGGGTTGGTGAGTTTCCATAATAGTAGTTACTAATTCTGTCAGCTCCTGGGGCTTGCTAGTATAGGAGGCATAATGCGACCTCCAATTTAACAAATCAGTTGTAGAGAAGGGAATATACACATAAGTTAAGGGTCCCGCCACCACCTCTTCATTATCGTTCTTTATGGGCACTCCAGGGACTTGCCGTAAAGGCAGCACCTTGGCGGGAGCTGTCTTTTGGGATCTAAGGACTGTTTTCTTAACTATCTTCCCAGGGACTACTTTTGCTTTCTCAACAGGTTTCACTACTTTGGGTGTATCTTTTGCTGGCGCGCTGGCACTAGCAACCGCTTGTACACTATCATCTTCACTTTGGACATTCTCTTTTTCTTCCTCTTCTCCCTCTACTTCTGACTCGCTTTTTATGGCATCCTCGTCTTCAGCTGATTCCTCTCTCTGCCCTCCAGGAGGGGGATCAGGGGTTGGGTCCCGCTCCGGCCGTCTCTGGGGTTCTGGGGCAGGACGCCGGGCTACTCTTATCGGACCTGGAGTTCGGGGCTGTCTGGGAATTATCTCTGGGGAATCAGGATCTACCAGGATGGGCTTCTTTCTGGATTTCTTATCCTGCTCTTTCATTTTGGGCTGTTCCGTTTTCTGTCTAGAATCTGTTTTAGCTAACATTCTGCACTGTTCCTCATAACAGCGCTGCGCCCAGGGGGGCGGATCTTCACAAATACTTAACCAGGAATCTATATAGGGGTACTGATCGGGGTGCGCTATCCGCACTCTACGGTGTATTGACTGAATAATCTCTACATTGAACGTTCCCTCTCGGGGCCAGATGGGGTCTAGATCGGGCCACTCCCTAGTACACAAAATCTACAAACGGGCTGCTGTCATTTTAATACCATAGTCTCCTGAATATCCCTCTTTAAAATGTGCGATCATACATTCTAATGGAGTGTTTCTAGTAGACCCCGCCCCTCCCATTTCGATGTGTGCGCGCAACAACAGACAGAAGGGAAAAGGAGGGCGGACCGTGGGTAAGGGGTCCTCACGGCCCTGGAAACGTATAAGGAATACAAATAACAAGACAAGACGACAATCGCTTCCCCCCTTTTCGCGACCTGAACGCGGTCGCCCGGTCAGGAAATGCGCTACTCAGGGGTCCGCCTTCACTTGGTCCGTGCTGCCAGACCTCTCATTCACACTTCGTTCACACAATCATGCTAGCAACGTATCCCAGAATGCATTCGTTTCTATCTATTCTGACTAGTCTTTTTCCCAATTACAATAAGGATGAGGGTTTCACCCGGCGAATTCCCATGCGGGGTTACTCGGCCCTTCCTTGAGAGGTGATCAAGCTCTCTTACCAATTCCCAATATCTCGAGATTACAAATTCCAAATTCCAATGGCAGTACTGCTCTTTCTAATTCTGTCTAGACACCAAATCAAAACTATACTCACCGGATCCGGTCCTCAAACTTCCCAAGCAGGCGCATGAGTTGGACCTCGGACTCCCCTCACTCGGGTTCGAGGCGTTGGCTCCAGCCGGGCCCGGCACCCGCCGAGGTCCGACCAGCTCCCTCCGATACAAGGGACCGGTGGCGCCAGGGAGCAGCCCTCGTCGGAAGGGCGCGATCCCGGCAGGACCAAGCCTATAGAGGCGGAAAGTCGTGGTATATTGCCCTATATACACTTTGATTCCACAACTTCCCGGCCAAAGCACCAAGAATATGTAGCAGCAAAGCGCAGACAAACCAATGATACCAGGAGTCTGTTCAGAAGGTCCAAATCATTTATTTGTGCACAAGTCTCGAACCAGTCAATTTCAAAATGGCTGAGCCAAGTTTTCAAGCATTACAACAACTTTTATAGACTTCTGTTCCATTCTAGGTATAGAAAAACATTTCATTGGTCCCGGTAACCTCCCGTACCCCTTCCATTGGTCCCGGTACTGATAAGTTTATCCAATTATGTCCCTTCAGTGGGCATGGCACCTGCATACCCCCCTTCCAGTCCCAATTACAATGGTCAGTTCATCAACTTGTTACTTTCACACTCTCAAGGCCATACAGCCAATTTGTGCATGCAGGGGAGCAGGGCTCTGCAACTCATCTGTCATCACTCCCAATTATATTCCTTGCAGATGTACTTTTTCTTATCAGTAACTTTTAAACACATTTTTCTGTATTTTTCCATCTCTCAGTTTTGCTTACCTAAGTTAGTTTAGTTCTCTTACAGAGTTCTATCCTACAATAGCAGCATATTGGGGGATGTGCAATTCCTATGTGCCTCTCCACAGGCTTCATTTACAGATCAAGCTAGTTAGGCCTGCCTGCTTACGTCAGACACCGTGGATCACAGGCCTGCACCTGCCACAATAACAACCATTCTGATTAGATAGTCAGTAGGACACAGGTTTAAGCCAACAGAAGCATTATAATATCACAATCTCTATGTTGAGGGTTGGAGCGTGTACTTACATATACTCAACAAGTGAATTGCTCTGAGAAGTGACCGTCGGGATAGTTTGTCGAGTACATTTAAAAAAGGTTTGGACACGTTCCTGGAGGAAAGGTCCATAAACCATTATTAAAAGGGACACAGGATATCACTGCTTGACCCAATACAAGCATTGTGGAACCTGTGTCTTTTGGGGAAACTGCTAGGTACTTATGACCTAGATTGGCCACTGTTAGAAACAGGATACTGGGCTCGATGGACCTTGGTCTGACCCAGTGTGGCATATGAAGTGTGACAAAAAAGAAACGAGACTGTCCCATAATTGTTTTGTTACAAAATCTACAGAGAAATTATGCATTGTCCCCTTCAAAGTAATCCCCCCCTCAGAGTTAATGCACTTCTACATTTGTTTCTGCCACATACAGAAGCACCCGGTAAAGTCCTCCTCCTTGAGGTCCCTCAGCTCCCTCATCACAGTGGCCTTGATATCTTCTACAGAGGCAAAATGAGTTCCTTTGAGCATAGTCTTCAGCCTGGGGAAGAACCAAAAGTCGCATGGTGCGAGATCTGTGGAATAAGGATGGTGGTCGAGAGCTGTGATCTGTTTGTTGGCCTAGAACTGCCTCACGCTGAGCACAGTGTGTGCGGGTGCATTGTCTTGGTGGAGCAGCCACGATTTGACTCTCCACAGAGACCGCCTGCTGCGTTGAACCCGGTCATGGAAGCAATTGAGGACCTGCTGGTAGAAGTGCTGGTTGACTGTCTGACCCTCAGGCACAAACTCATGATGGACCACTCTCTTCTGGTCAAAGAATGCGATCAGCATGACCTTGATCCTTGATTTGAACATGCGCGCCTTCTTGGGTCTCGGTGACAGAGCCTGCAGTGGAAGACTCGACTGTCTCTTGCTTTCAGTGTCTTACTGGAAGACCCAAGTCTAGTCTCCTGTGATGACTCAGGCAACGAACTCTGGATTTTCTCCGATCTTTTCTAGCAAGTCTCGAGAAACATTGACATGGTGCTCGTTCTGGTCATCTGATAAAAGCTTGGGCACCTTCTTGGTGCACATCTTCCGCATCCCGAGTTCCTGTACAAAGATGGTCTGCATTGACTTCCTGTTCAGGCTGAGCTCCTCAGCTATCATCCGCAACGTCAATCTGCGATCACTCCGCACCAGCTGGTTCACTCTGCCAATGTTCTCAGCCATCTTTGTCGTGGAAGGCCGTCCTGACTTGGGGTCATCCTCCACCTCCTCGCAGCCAATCTTGAAGTGTTTGTGCCACTCAGACTCACGGCCTTGACATTGCATCTTCTCCATAAGCCTTTTGGAGAAGTTGGAGACACTTAGTTTGGCCGTTCTCCAACTTAGCCAGAAATTTCAAGTTAATTCTTTGCTGCATATTTCTGCCACCTCCAGTTGCGTGACAAAGTGATGGAGCAGTGTGCTACAAAAAGAACCTGAAAAAGAAAACCAGAGTGAGAGAGATGAAAAATATTATAGCAGAATAGTGTCGAGTTACACAGTGACATAAGAGGTTTAGCCAATTGGCATTGAGTCATGGGCGTGGCTGCCACAGTCTCGTTTCTTTTTTGTCACAGCCTTGTATCTTATGTTCTTGCAATCCATGACCTAGAATGCAACTGCACACCTGAAGACCAAACTTCTGGGATGCCACGAGGGCCATGTTGAGGCATCCTGGTATTCTTGCATAGTTTTCACGTTTGATATGTTGGTTTAAATGCATCCTTATACCCAGAAAGTGAGTGACCTACCTAAAACATGATTAACTAACTGAATATGTAAGCCAGGTCCTGTTACGTGCACTTGCGACTAAAATCCTTTTTGGAGCTGTGTATCTGAATCTGGCTAATAACTTGCAGAGACTCCCATCCTAGCAAATACAGCATAGGAGACGGGTAACATTGCATCTGAGGAGTTTCATAAACCTAAGTGAGTCAAAGGGTCATCGTTAATGTCTGAAGTATTGCTGTTATGGGTGAAAAGGAGCCTCTTCCAAGTACAAGTTGTATAAAATATGCAATAAATAGTCTAACGTCATCAGTACTTGGTATAAACATCTTCAGTGAGGTGGGACTGTCAGATCTAAGCATATGGTTTTATATAGGAAAAGTGGCGGCAGATTTCTGTGGATACTCATCCCCAGGGCGACTGTCAAAGGGAAAGCATGCGAGGGCTTGGCCTCTGAGAACTACCGCAGCAGATAGCGGGGGCAATTTTCAAGCTGCCCTTGCTGATTCAAAGATTGACTGTACTTTTTAACCCATGACCTTTTGCAATATTTTCGAAAGCAGAGGATGCGAGGTCCTTTCATCGTGAATATTGCCATTGGTCCAAAGTGCATATGGAGGCACACACGCTTTTTATGCAGGTTGAGTTTGTGTTAGAAACGGCTGGGAGATTTGAAACTGGAGTTTCCATCTGTACTTGCCCCCATGCCCCAGGGGGCACCTCTGCTCATTGTTGAACACGCACGCACTATGAAGCAGCACGCAAGCTGCCGGCCACAAAACTAAAGGAGAGCGAATTGTGCGGGGAATGCACTTTCCTTTCCATTTGGATTTTTATTACATCCGCAGCAACAATTTACAGTACTTTTAAGATACAATCAGGCAGCCTTAGCATTGACATAATGCAAAGTCTGCCCCAACCCTCCCCCCCCTCCCGTCACCCCTCATTTATGTTATTGATCACATGTTATGTACTGCCTTACTGGTCAAACATTGTCCAAAGCAATTTACAAATAATAAAATACATTGACATGCAAAACAGTGACAACTATAACAACGCGGACAATAAAAAGAACATTGATAAATAATTAAAATTACAATACATATTACATAACGAACAGAAGTCCTGACTGGTAAGTCTCAGGGCACCTGACCACCTTTTAGTGTCCTACTCCACAGGTTATGGGAAGAGAAAAACCGTCACCTTTTTCCTAAAAAGCATAAAGTGTGGTTCTTCCACTGCACCGGGACGTATCACAGAAAATGCTCACGTTCATTCTGATATACCTCATACATCACTTCCATATCTCATTTGTTTGTTTATTAATTAGGCTTTATTAATTGCCTGTTTGAAGAGATTCACCCAAGGCTTGTGAATCTCAAAGAGGCTGTCGATACACTGAGATGCTTCTACTTTCGAAAATGAAATTTAGGATTAAGGTCCTTGCAGTCTATTGCATACAAGAGTTGCAGAGCTTTTGCAGTTGACGCTGTTTGTCTTTTCGGATTGCCGTTAATTTAGAGACTAGGCATTTCCCAAGTGAGCAATCACTTTATCCATTGGAGGAGCAGTGGGTTGTTTGTCAAGCCCTGACCACTTCTGTGCAGGCAGCTATCATACAGTCAGTGACCTAGGCCTGGCGCTTGACCCCTCAGTAGCACAAGTCTCGGATCTATAGGGACATCCTTTTTGTGGGATATATTTTAGAAAATGGAATATTGTATCTCAAACTACCTGAATCGTAGGACATTCTCACCTTGTATGTGGTAACGCTGTTTGTCTTCATGCAGATTGCTTCAAAATTGCCCTCACAGTGGTGAAATAAAAGCAAACGAGTAAGTCTCTGTCTGCCTTCTCTCTGATTTGTAGATGCCAGCCTGTACAATTACATGGAGGAGGTGGAGGAGCAGAACGACCTCTTGCAGTGCTTCGACGAGAATGCATTGGTAACGCCTCCAGTATCTTTACCTACCCATTAGGGGTCTCTGTAAGGGCAACTGTGGCACTGTAACATTGCGGTACACTCTCCCCTCCCCCCCACCGGGAATTGCAGGATTGCCAGCCAGGCTACATTCAAGAGCCGAGGCCCCATCTCTCTGGCATTTTCCTCCACACCGTGAAAGTGAGCCTTGGCCAGTATCTACTCGCTGCCACATGCTCTCTTCGCTGTCCTGCCAGCTGTCAGGAAATAGCACCCAGTAGCCCCCTCCTCACCCCAGCAGCCCTTCCCCTCCCTGTCCCCACCCTCCAGTCTTCCTTCTCTCTACTCATGCTCCCCCCCTCCCAAAACTGTCACCCTTTTCTGCCTTTACTCAGTCTTTTCCTCCCCAGAGATCGAACCCCTCTCTGCACCTTTTTCCGTGTCCCATCTAACCCTGGCCCTCTGCCTGGGGACCTCACCCCTCATCTATCTCTTTTCTTGGCTTCTTGCAGTTTGACAGTCGCATGGACCTGGGCCTCGACCGCGGTGCTCCGGCTTCGCCATGGAGCCTGATCAATGGTGATATCTTTCCAGGTAGGAAGGTCCCCTGACCTCCAGCTGTGTGCTCTGTGTGCGTGTCATTTGCACTTCTGTGAGCAGGTCCAGATGTGCATGTTTGGATGAGATCCAGCTCGTACATGTGAGCTCCAGATTCGTCCTTCCCACTGACCCTGTGACGTTACCTATGCACTTGCTGTGGTTTGGTTTGTTATTGCTATTACATTTCTGTCCTGTTGATTCCAAAACCGCCTGTTAGTTTCTAACAATAAGGAAAATTGGCGCACACATAGTAAGTCAAAAAACAGTACAACTTAATCAGCGCAGGGATGGAAAATATTTAGAAAACTTACATGCCTGCCAAAACTGTTTGGGAGCCAGGGAAATTGACTTTAGTTTGACTTATTTGTGCAGCTCATCGTAGCTCCCTCTCTACAGGCACTCTCTTCTGTGGTTCAGCAGTAGGGTTCCACCAGTAGAAATCCCGCACAGCTTCCTTTCCTGGGGGGACAGAAGCCACCACAGCTTCCTCTCCCTGGATGCTGCCACTGCTTTGGTTTCTGTTCCTCCGCTCAAGCACCGCCAGTGTCTCTTCCTTCCAGAAACCAGCCCTGGGTGACCTGGTCCTGAGCTTTTTCCAGTATTGCCTTGATCTCTGCATCCCTGAGCTGGTCACGTTTCTCTCAGATGATGTTTCCTAGGTAGCTTCCTTCTGGATGCGAGCAAATCAATGGAACAGTCATTGATAGTCCAGTGACACCGTTTACTTTCAGCTTCCATCTTAAAAAAGTAGAGGGAGCTGCAACAACAGATAACGAATCAGTTGTCTGTGGCTGCCACGTCCTCATCTTTCATTGCCTTCTCTTTTGGCAGAGGTCCGGGTGAAGTTGGAGCCTCTGTCGCCCTCCTCGTCTCACTGCTCGGACTCCTTGCTCTCCTCTTCTTCCAGTGATGTCCCCCAGCAGGTAGATTCTGCCTCTCTCACCTTTGCATGTCTAAATTTCTGTTTCTCACTTTCCTCCCCTCCCATTCCTGCCTTCCCTCTTTCTTTGGCTGCTGCCTCTTCCATCTTGTTGCGCCTCTTTGCCCATTGCAACCTCTCATCCCTCTCCTTCAATCCCAGCCCGTTTCTCGTGCCGTCATCCCTGCTCCCTCATCTCAGTCTCTCCACTTCTCCGGCCTTCCCTCTTGACACTGCTGCGTCCTGTCTCTTCCAGATTTCCTCAGTGAAGTTGGAGCCTCGCCTGAACCCTGCTTGCCTTCTGGGTTCTGTCCTGTCGCCGCCTCTGACCACAGTGCAGATTAACGTGGTGCCTGTCCCGGAGAGCTACACAGCATCAGCAACAGGTTCGTTGTGGGCTACGTTGCTTCCTATGACCCCTAGGAAAAGGCCAGCAGTTCTTCTCATGGGGCAGTTATGCACACCTACCTCACATGTTAACCGGCCTGTTATATGCTTATTCTCCCTGTCTCTCATTCTGTATAGAGAAGAAGGTAACACTCCGCAAACATCCCTCCTCTCCTCCCTTTTGCTCTGCATTTGCCGATCACACTCCCTTTTTCTCTTGTAATTCTTCCCCCCTTCTCTATTCACTCTCCCTCCACTCCCGTATCACCTCTTGCAGGTAAAAGTGCATCACACAGGAAGGTCAATGGTCTCGTGAGCCGGAAGCCGGCCATCCAGCCCAAGCCACTACTGATGAGCTCCACACCAGTAACCCCACAGGCCCCAAGCCCCACCAAAGCTATCCTTGTGCAGAATTTACCCAGCAGCACCCCAGCAGCAGCAGCGCCACCACCACAGGCAATGCCTATAAAACCGGCTCTCGCAGGTAATCTTGTCCTATAGTCTGTCCCTGCCAGGCTGGCTGGGGGTGGGAGGACCAGACCAGAAGGACTTTGCACAGTTAAGCGGCTGCAGTTATACCACATGGCCAGCAGAGGGTGCCAGACGCTTGCAGAGAAAACACATCTTGCACTTTGTTCCTTTGTCACTTGGCAGAAATATGTGCAAATGATTTTACACTGTTTGGATTTCAGCTGCCTCTTCTCTTTCCACTCTAGTTTCGGCGCCATCGGTGGTGTTGGCACAGGCAGAGGTGATGCCTCTTCCAGTGCCAGGACTCGTCAAGGTGCAGCCAGTGAAAGGAGGTGGAGCGAAGCCTACCAGAGGCTGTGCAGGGCCCGTATCCAAGGCTGAAACAAAGAACATTGTACCAGCCCCCGGGCCGCCAGCCCCTTGCATCCCAGAAATAGATGTGAGTAAGCGCAGGGGATGCGGCGGGGCAGGGGCGGAACAGCAATGCCGACAGCCCATCCAAGTGGTTACTACCTGGTGTTGCGGCATGTGCACGTAACCCGTATACTGTGGTCTCAGCCACTGTGAGGCGCTGCAGTACTGGGAACGATGACTTTCTGAACCGAAGGAGGTCAAAGCTTCCTAGGTCCCATCACTGTTCCACTCCATGCTTGGGACCCTCTATCCCCACACCCACCTCATGTACAGTGCAGGCAGGCTGAGGTGGGATCAGAGGAAGGGAAGGAGCGCCCTAGTTTCCCCTCCCCCCCCCCCCCCCCAAGCTGAGCCGTCTTGTCTCCTTGGCAGGAGAAGAAACTGAAACGGCAGCAGCGAATGATAAAGAATCGGGAATCGGCATGTCAGTCCCGCCGAAGGAAGAAGGAGTACCTGCAGGGGCTGGAGAGCAGGCTGCAGGAGGCGCTGTGTGAGAATGAGAGACTGCGCAGAGAGAACGCCGTGCTGAGGAAAAGGCTGGAGGGTGTGCTGACGGAGGTGAGAGGCTGCTGACGCATCTTGCAGGGGAGGGAATGAGTACCGCTGGGGGCTGGAGAGCAGAGTTCAGGCAAGAGGAAGGTGATCGGTGGGCAGGGAGAGAGAGCTGTCTCCGGTTATCGGTAACTGTAACCCTTCTTTCTGCAGAACACCGATCTGAAGTTTGGCTCGGGCAACCGGAAGGTGGTCTGTGTGATGGTCCTGCTGCTGTTCATTGCATTTAATTTTGGGCCTGTTAGGTAAGAGGATTGTCTTGGCTCTGCCCTCTCGGATCCTTGCCTTTCCTCTCTCTCTGACACTTTTCCTCCGTCTTTCCCAGTTTAAGTGACCGGAAGGCTGAGCTGCTGAAGCCAGAGGCCCTGTACAGCAGCCGACACCTCCTGGAGTTCCGAGAGCAGCAGAGAGACAAGACGACATACAGAGAAGTGTCACAAGACGGCAGCCAGCGGATGCAGTTTGGGTACGGCAGCCCCCTGCACTCTCCGGCTCCGAGGTTACACTTCAGCTGAGCAGAGGCATTGTGGGCAAATCATGTTATTAAATAAGATAAGCGCTGACACAAGGCGGAGATAAACTGTGTGTGTGTGTGTGTGTGTAAAAGTGTCATATGTGGAGACACAGTCTGACTTCTGATGGATGAAGAAAGCATTCTGTCTCTGAATTGTAGGACCCCTTCCCCTCCCTGTAAGGAATGCACCTTAGTGCAGTCTAGAGAGCGTTCCAGCAACACCCTCATCCCAGAGGAGAAGCCAACGCATGCATTGGAACTGAGAGACTACAGACAGTAAAGATGAAACGCAGCTTCTTAGACAAAACCAAAGTGCACCCTTGCTAACCGTTGGGCTAGAAGGCAGTGCTGTGGTGCGCATAATGCTGCTTAGTAAGGCTCCCAGCTTGCCGCACCCTGGCTCAGTGTAGGGAGCCACTGACGCTCCAGCCTGCAGTGTGTCCATCCCAATCCTATGTTGGTCTGGGGATTCTGAGCCGTTTCTGACTGGACGTCCTTCCCTCTCCCCACTCTCCTCAGGAACATGACCGCCACCATTACAGACGTGGAGGACCTGATGCTGAGAGATCTCGACCAGCTCTTCCTGTCCTCTGACTGTCGTCAGTTCAACCGCACTGAGTCGCTCAGGTGTGAGGAAGCAGAGGGGTCGTCAGAGAGTGGGTGTGGGAGAAGGGAGGTGGTAGAGCTGGGGAGAAACATGACTAAGAATGGGGAGAGAGGGCTAATAGGTGAGTTATGCATTAGAGATGGGGGAGAAGACACTGGGGCTATGGGTAACAAGTGTGAAGATGTTGGATTAGTGCACGGCATTGTGGGTAGCATGTACAGTTGATGCAGGGGATTGTGGGTAAGTTGTACGAGGGCCTGTTCTGCAGGTAGTCAGATCGGAACCTGGTTCCCTTGGTGAGCAAGGTGAGGGGTGCTGTTGGTGGGACCGTGTGCTTTTGGTCCCTGTTGATGCTCCATTATCCTTGTCTGTTCTTCCTGTTGCAGGCTTGTCGATGAGCTCAGTGGATGGGTCCGACGCCATCAGATCGGCAGGAAGCCCCTGCGGCCCAGGAAGGAACGAGTCATCAAGGTGAGGGAGGCGCTATCACAAGGAACAGCAGAGGATATGATTATCACCCCAGCATTTCTTTTGGGACAGATTTGTCAGGAGTAATACTCCGCTGTTTTGTCTTTTCAGAAGGTGCAACAGCAAAAGAAGACCCTGAGCCTGTCCCGTCTCCTGCCTGTAGACTCCCAGAGGTACACAGACAGGTAAGACCTTGAGCTTGTCCCGTCTCCTGCCTGCAGACTCCCAGAGGTACACAGACAGGTAAGACCTTGAGCTTGTCCCGTCTCCTGCCTGCAGACTCCCAGAGGTACACAGACAGGTAAGACCTTAAGCCTGTCCCATCTCCTGCCTGCAGACTCCCAGAGGTACACAGACAGGTAAGACCCTGAGCCTGTCCCGTCTCCTGCCTGCAGACTCCCAGAGGTACACAGGCAGGTAAGACCTTGAGCCTGTCCCATCTCCCGCCCGCAGACTCCCAGAGGTACACAGACAGGTAAGACCCTGAGCCTGTCTCCTCTCCTGCCTGCAGACTCCCAGAGGTACACAGACAGGTAAGACCCTGAGCCTGTCCCGTCTCCTGCCTGCAGACTCCCAGAGGTACACAGACAGGTAAGACCCTGAGCCTGTCCCATCTCCCGCCTGCAGACTCACAGAGGTACACAGGCAGGTAAGACCCTGAGCCTGCCCCATCTTCCGCCTGCAGACTGCCAGAGGTACACAGACAGGTAAGACCCTGAGCCTGTCCCATCTCCCGCCTGCAGACTCCCAGAGGTACACAGACAGGTAGGACACTGAGGGGAGGCAGAAGGGGATATCTCTACATGGTGACATTTGTTTCTGCTCTAGAGAGGCTGCTCGGGATAAAGTGAACCCCTGGAAAGCAGTAGCACTGATCTCACCTTCCCCATGGGGCTTTGTGATATAATCGTATTTGCCTTCTTTTCAGGGTATCTTCCAGCCAGTTGCAAGTGTACCAGCGTCTGGACCAGACTTATGAGGACTTTATGGGAGCCATTGATCGTAGGGAGGACACTTTTTATGTGGTGTCCTTCAGGAGGGTGAGAACGCTTTCACTAATTCTCATCCTGCTGTATGCATATGCACTTATAATCCCACCGCTGACACCATTTCTCTCTAAGACAGCCTACTGCTGTGACACTTGCAGGCTCAGGCTCTGATCCTACTGCTGCCAATATTTCAGTACCCAAGTATTTCTTGCAGTGTGCTGGATGTGTAGAAAGCGTATTTAGGGATTATTTCCTCCTCTTCCTCCAGTGGCAGATCTCCTGTATTGATGTCTCTTTTCTCTCTTCCCTTCTTTTGCTCCTCAGGACCACCTCCTGCTTCCAGCCATCAGCCACAACAAGACCACCCGACCCAAGATGTCCCTGGTGATGCCTGCAATGGCTCTCAATGGTAATATAAAACGTAGCCTGGCCGCCACGTTGTTTCCTGTCTCTGAGTCCTTATATGATTTTCTGCCTTGGCCACCCCTCTCTCTGGTTCTGCTTCACTTCTCAGTGCCTCGCCCTACCAGATGACGATAGAAGCTTATTCTAGTGAGAGCAGAGATTAACTTCCACGGGCTTTGCATAGAGGAGTGTAGCATTTTATCCTCTCTTGTGCCCCTCTGTGTGTCTCTCTCTCTGGCTCCCCTCCTGATCCATGCATCTCTCCCTCAGACTCCGTGCCCGTGCAAGAAAAGAGCCTCCTACAAACTATCACAGCTCAAGAAAGAGAAACCCTTTATAAAACTTAGAAGTGTTTTAAAGAGGCGCTATTCATGGTCCATAAGAGCTCCTTGAATTCTGAGGCATCCTCCGCAGCTCTTATTATGTAATGCACCCTGCTGTTTCTGAGCTCTCTCTCCCCTCTTTCCCCTCCATAGAAAGTGTCTACAACTCCTCCCGTCGCTACGAGGCAATGATGCAGATAGATTGTGAGGTGATGGACACCCGAGTCATTCAGATCAAAAGCTCCACTGTGCCACCCTTCCTACGTCAGGAGCAGGGGGACAACCGTACAGCCTCTGCCACTGGTGCCTTTCACCGAGAGGCGAGACCCCACCGGGGGCCTCTCTCCACCCACTCCAAAGGCAACTTCTCTCTGATACTGGAGGAGGAGGAGGAGCAGCAGCAGCCTGGGGATGGAGAGGAGTGACACCCCCGTGGTGGGATCACTCCCTCAGACTTCACAAAGGAGGCTCCACGTCAGGCCCTGCCTCCCTCTGCCAGGAGTAGGGGTGGGGCAGGAAGCATTCAGACACGTAAACCATGGTTAGTGTGGAGGTTTCTTCACTGCGCTCTTTGCCCTGTGGACTTCCTTCAGACAGGAAGGTGGCTTTTTCTAGGCAGCGGAGGCTCGAAGCCACAGGCACCAGCAAACCAAAAGCCAGGACTATCCTTGCTGTCAGCTACGCAGAGAACACATCCTGAGCTTTGAAGGCCGGTGCCACACTGCAGCATCTGAGAGCGTAAAAACTGGTACCTGAGCAGCTACACCCACAAGATCATTCTGACATCCAGAGACAACTGGCACAACACATCGTTGAAAGAAAGCATTTAATTCTCTGAATGAACGGAGGAGGGGTGAGGGGCATTCTTGGCTCTGAACGTTTGTGATTTGGGGTGGTGGGGTGGGCATGGTAATAGGGCTAGGAAAAAATACAGGGCTAAATCATTTTTTAAAAAGCATTTTTTAATTTATTATTTGTGACATGAAATTGTTCCTTTGCTGTCCTTCCCCCTCCTTCCAGGTTTCGTTGTCTGTCTCACGGTTTGTTTGTTCTATGTTGTTTCCTCTTTTGCCTCTCTATCTCTCTTCCCTTGTTTTTTCACGCTGTTTTCTCCCATGTCTTTCTTTCTCTTCCTCCCTCCCATATTTCTCTCCTCCTTTGTTTTTTCTCATTCTTTCTCCCTCCTAGGTATTTCTCTTTCCCCGATTTCCTTGTATTTCTGCCCTCATCCTTACGCATCTCTCTTCCCTATTGTGTTTTTCCTTCCTTCTTTCCCTGTCTCTCTTCTGTCTCCTCCGGTATCTTTTCCTGTCTCTTCCTGCCCTGGTGTTTCCAGGATCGCCTCCTCTCTCCTTCATGCCTTTGAAGAGAGCATCGTTGCTGTTCTCATTGGTGGTGGGGAGAGAGAGAGGGGTCGAGTCTTATTGTATTACTGCTTCTGTTGCCAGGAGGAATTTCCTAATTGATAGGACCAAGGTGCTTTTATTAAAAGCCCAGGAGAGATTCTGTACAAAGGAGACGTGATGGGAAGTGGGAGAAGGGCTAGCTGGCGTCATGGGAGCAGTTTCTGGGGCAAGGAGTGCTGGGGTCCAGTGTCTGTCTCAGGAGGGGAGGGGGGACCTGATGCACTGTGGGAGGTTTTATACATTTGATTCCTTAAGACTGAGACTATAACGGCTGTGACCGGGGTGGGGGAGAGAGTATTGGGCTTTGTACATTGAATACATTTGGAAGGAGGGGTCTACGCTGGGTGTTCCCTTGTTGTCATTGGCTTTCAAATGTGCGCGCACTGCTGTGTGTGTGCGTATATGAGAGAGAGTACGATGGGCACATAGGAGACATCTGATAACACGGGAGTGTTTTTCGGTGTAGAAGTGCGTGCACTCTGGTGTGTGAGACGCTGATCTTTGGATATGTGTGCGTGTGCACTTCTCATTGTGTGTGACCTCAGTAACTTCTCTAATTGTGCACTGTGAGAACATAGACTCCTCCATCTCTCCGACGGCACTGTGTGCGAGAGAGGGTGGGTGAGCGTCAGCGTCATTACGCAATGGTGACACCTACTGGCTGGATACAGCAGTCTCAAGTGGTGACCAAACCCCCGATTAGAGCTATGATTTGAAGGGAAGATGTCTGAGTTAGTTAAAGGAATATGTGACCAACTACGTTTGCTAAAGCATCTTAAAGCATTCCTTAATCCACAGAGACGGTGGGGTGTAGTGCAAGCGTCGATTCTGACGAGATTAGAAACATAAAAATAGAAAACAACGGCAGATAAAGACCATCCGGCATTTGCAGTCTGCCCCATCCATAAGAACTATTAAGCTCTACAGTCCTTCCTTTCCTCTGTGTTTGTCCCATGCCTTCTTGACTTCAGATACACAGCTCGTCTCTACCACCTCCACTGGGAGATTATTCCACGCATCTACCACTCTTTCCGTAAAGAAATATTTCCTCCGATTACTCCCGAGTCTATCCTCTTTTGCCTTCATCTTATGATCCGTCATTGCAGAGCTCCCTTTTAACTGGAAGAGGAACCCCTCTTGTGCAGTTATGCCACGGAGGTAGTTAAACGACTTTATCATATCTTCCTCTTTCTTCCAAAGCACACATAAGCTTTATGAGGAAGACCACTGACCTCTGGGCCGGCTCCATCCTGTTTATATCCTTTTGAAGGTGTAGCCTCCAGAATTGTATACAGTATCCCAAATGAGGTCTCGCTTGAGACTTGTACCAAGGTCTTAGATTATGGGAGTGCACTGCAGGTACAGTTATCTAAAAAAGTCATTGCTACGAATTCAGCTACTTCCAAATACAGTTGCTTCTCTGTTGGGAGGCTCCGGATTAGGAATGACATTACTCCGATGTTAAAGGAATTACACTAGTCACTTGTTGAGCAGTGAGGAAGTTTTAACACTTCAGTTGAAACATGAGATGGGGCCTCTCTGTTCCCACAGTCTCTAAGTTTGAATCTACGCTCTGCCCAGGATGATATCTTGAGTGTACCTGTGCTTAAAGAGATAGAGTTGTAGTTTGCTAGATTAAGAGCCTTTTCCGTCATAGCCGTGAATCTACCTTTTGGGAACCTGGCAGGTACTGGCTTGGCCGCTTTTGGAAACAGGATACTGGGCTTGATGGACCTTTGGTCCGACCCAGTATAACATCTCTTATGTTCTTATATAGGGAACAAGCCATGATGGGCGCATCTGTAAAAAAAATATATGTGGTTTCGCAAGCTGATGAAGACATGGCCGTGAAGCCAAGCATATGGGTGGGAGTGATGAGGACAGTGAAGTTCGGAATTTACTATGTTAAGACCATGTGTGTAACATTAGAAGGGAACGCCATAGGATAGCTGCAGAAAATGACTCATGGCACGCGCTCAGAAGAGGCCAGTTCTGCTTGATCTGGAAGCCAGAAGGAGCGGAGGGGAAGGAGACTTAATCAGCATTCAGTGGCCTTGTCCGTGGTGCTGATGATGGTAATATGGAATTTTAGCCCAACTTTCCAAATGATTTGCAGCATTATTCATAAGTCAAGCAAATCTCTTCCCCAGAGAGCTCACAGCCTTAAGTGAGGGTCTGAGGAGATAAAGAGGTTTGTCCAAGACATCCTGCGAAGGTCACAAAGAGGGGAAGTGGGGATATGAAACCTGACTCTCAGTTCCGCGCTTGGACCCGAACATAAGATATGCCATACTGAGTCAGACCAAGCTCCATCAAGCCCAGTATCCTGTTTCCAACAGTGGCCAATCTAGGTCACAAGTATCTAGCAGGTTTCCAAAAACGCACAAGTTCCATAATGCTTGTCCCAGAGTGAGCAGAGGATTTCCCGGGTCCTCTTTAATAATGATTTTTGGACCTTTCCCCCATGAACTTGTCCAAACTATTTTTAAACCCAGGTACACTAACGGCTTTCACTACATCCTCAAGTAATGAATTCCAGAGTTTGATTATGCATTGAGTGAAAAAATATTTTCTCTTACTAGTTTTAAATGGGTTACATTGTAGCTTCTTTGCGTGTCCTCTAGTCTTTTTACGTTTTGATGGCGTAAACAATTGATCTATGTTTACCCATTCCACTCCATTCATTAATTTATAGACCTCTATCATATCTCCCCTCAGCCGTCTCTTTTCCAGGTTAAAGAGCCCTAACCTTTTTAGCCTCTCTTCATAGGGGTATCCTTCCATCCCCTTTACCATTTTGGTGGCTCTTCTCTGTACCTTTTCTAATAACACTATATCCTTTTTAAGATACGGTGACCAGAATTGCACACAATATTCAAGGTGCGGTCACACCATGTAACGATACAGAGGCATTATAATATCCTTTGTTTTATTTTCCATTCCTTTGCTTATGATTCCTAGCATTCTATTTGCTCTCTTGGTCACTGTTGCACATTGGGCGGAGGGTTTCAACTTGTTATCCATGATGACGCCTAAATCTTTTTCCTGGATGGTGGTTCCTAATGTGGAACCTTATATCGTGTAACCATAATTTGGGTTGTTCTTTCCTAGGTGCATAACTTTGCACTTGTCCACATTAAATTTCATCTGCCATTTGAAAGCCCAGAATTCCAGTTTATCAAGGTCCTTTGGCAGCTTTTCACAGCTTTGAATATTTTTGTGTCATCTGCAAATTTGATAACCTCACTTGTTATTCCCATTTCCAGGTCATTTATGAATATGTCAAAAAGCAGCAGACCCAGCACAGATCCCTGGGGTACACCACTATTCACCTTTCTCCATTGGGAAAATTGGCCATTCAGTCCTACCCTCTGCTTTCTATCTTTTAACCAGTTCCTGATCCACAGTAGTACACTGCCTCCTATCCCATGACTTTTTAATATCGCCAAGAGTCTCTCATGAGGGACCTTGTCAAGGCTTTCTGAAAGTCCAAATATACTATATCAACCGACTCGCCTTTGTCTACCTGTTTATTCCCACCTTCAAAAAAACATAACAAATTAGTAAAACAAGATCTTCCTCGTCTAAAGCCATGTTGACTGTCTCCCATTAGGCCATGACTATCTACATGTTTTTTAAAATGGTTTCTTCCATTTTGCCTGGTACTGATGTCAGGCTGACCGGTCTGTAGTTTCCCGGATCACCCTTGGAACCCATTTTAAAAATTGGTGTTACATTGGCCATTCGTCAGTCTTCAGGTACTACAGATGATTTTAACGATAATTCACAGATTACTATTAGTAGATCTGCAATCTCATATTTCAACACTCGGATGTATATTATCCGATGCAGATGATTTGCTGCTCTTCAGTTTATGAAATAGTTGTAATACATTTTCCCATTTTATCTATATTTCTTTCAATTCTTCTGATGCATCACCTGTAAATACCATTTCAAGCTTGGGTAACTTCCTACATCTTCTTCAGTAAAGATCGAAGCAAAGAATTCATTCAGTCTCTCCGCTATGACCTTGTCCCCTAATGGTCCAACTGACTCTCTCACAGGGTTTTTGCTATGAATGTACTTGAAACTGTTTTTATTATGTGTCTTTGCTTCCACGGTAAGCTTCCTTTCAAATTCTCTCTTTCCCTGTCTTATCACTGCCTTGCATCTAACTTGCCGTCTCCCTTTGACTTGGATTAACAGTAAATGTATTGAAGAGCGACTTTGCTGCTCATGCATCGGGGGCAAAGTCAGTCTTTCAGTATATGAGATCTTGTGCCCAGAACATTTCTCTTTCTACAGGATTTATATATCCAGGTGCTATAGCAACAACTCCTTCTGCTGTCATTATTGGCCAGAGAGGAATCTGTGAGATGCAGAACTATATGACTGGGTCACCTGAGCTAAGCCCTCCCCAGTAGAGCAGCTGTATATGGCTCATACTCGCCGTCCCTGAGTTGAGCCCTCTTCAGTAGACTAGAGCCATTTATTTATTCAAACTTTATCTGCACTTTTCCAACAGAGTACAACAATAACATAATGAATAAAACACAAACATACCAACCACAAAACCATAAGTACAATAAAGTATAAAAAACAATGAGTTCTACTGGGACCTGCCGGAAAGCATACAGTAGACACACAGACATGTCTTAGCTAGTTTCTGAAAGTGTAGATATCTCACTTCGGTCCAAATTTCACTGGAGGGCATGTGCCGCATAGTTGGTGCAAAGAGCCAGAAAGCCTTCTGTCTAGGGCGGTGGTTCCCAACCTGTGGATCATGGGCACCTAAGGGTCTACGAGAACAAAGAGTGGCTGGGGGGTGGAGGAAGAAAGAGACAAGGCAGAGAACTGGTGTGGGGGAGGGAGAGAGAGACTGAAACTGGTGGGGACTGGGCAAGGGAGATAAAGAGGGCTAGTGGGAACTGCGTACGACTTGTAGCGCTATACAAATGCTCAGTAGTAGTAGGAGGGATCTAGGAAGAGCGGCAAGATGGATGGGAGGGTGTCCCTGAACATCTTGGAGGTTAATAAGGGATCCATGCAACTACAGAGGTTGGGAACCTGGGTTAGTACAAACCAACCTTCAGCAGACATGACAGGGGCCAGTCTATAAACGCAGAGGCCTGACCTCAAGTTTTCGCTTGGCTCATAAATATGCAAGAGATTTGAAAGATACTATGGACCCAACCCTTACAATGATTCCATTACCCCCAAAACCAAGATCCTAGGGCTCAGGCACCTGCAGCCAATAACTAATGGACTTACATGATGTAACTTCCTACCTAGCAACAACCGAGCTACATCTGGTGAAGTAACCACAGTCTTCACTGAGCTTTATGTGGTAGGCAGTAAAAAAACCTCGGATTTAAGAATGGCATTTAATAATGTTGCTAGGTAATCTCTATCCATCAGTGGCTGAAATCCCCTGATTTAATAAATCCCCTTACAATATTCCTGTACTTCTGACCAAATCCGCTCTTCCAGAGACAGGGAGGAGTTGAGAAGAAGACCCAGCTGCAGACTGTCCCTTGCTCTATCAAGTCAATGGAAGATCGGTTTCAAGGGGCAGATTTCCATTCCTCTTATGGAAAGAAAGCAAAGGACATACCCTGAAAACCAGTTAATCATGAATATATATTAGTAAGGTCTGGTCTTATCTCAAGTCACACTCCCCCCACTATGGAGAGACCTGTTACCAAATTAATTGCCTGCCTGTCGTGCAGGACATCAGGCTCCATGTCCTAAAGCTGTATTAAAGCACTGGCCAATGTCACACAGTAAGAGCTGGTGGATGCCGTGGGATTGATGCAGTCACTCCTCTTTTCTTAGCTGATGGTGCCATCTTGAGCCTTATAGAAGAAAGAATGGGCCAAGAAGCCTGAATTTTCAGAGTATGAACCCTCACCCTGGCAGACACAACAAAAAACCCCAAAACATTTTGAAGATTTAGGTTTGTACCGTCTAATCACACACCACACAAGGCAGAGCACCACTTTCCTGTTCTCCTGGGGAGGAGTATGGTTTGAACTTTCAGTCTATGGGGTAGGAAAGGGGCTTTGAGTCTGACCGTGGTTATTAGTCGAGGTCACCTTCACACTCCTGAGAAGCCTTTATGCCTGGTATCATCATCTCTCTGCATCGTAACACATGATAAAACATTGTCCCAGAGTTTATTTTGTTTTCTATCTCATGTCCCCTAACATGGTTTACATCAGACCGAATGGCCATCTTCGTGGTCCCCCGTCAAGGAAGGCTCAGCATCCCGTCCGAGTCCATGGACCTGTGGCTTCCTTCCTAGGATGTCAGCAGCAGCAGTGAAGGGGGGTCTTCCAGTGGGTCACAAGACCGATGAATCTGAGCCGCCTTCTACAGGGAAAGGAAAGAACCACAGAGGACAGACAAAGACCTTAGCAAAGAGGATTCATTCTCAGGTTTCAAAGCAGTCTCTTGGCCAGTCAAGTGAAAGTATTCTAAACATAGCAACAGAAAATGATGGCAGATAAAGACCGTATGGCCTATCCAGTCTGTCCCATGCTCTCTTACTCTAAGAGAGTTCCTTATTCATACCGCTGCAGAGCGTTCATTTTGGCCCAGCAGAGGAAATTGTGATGTCACTTACTGCTCTTCTGCCACACAAAATGGATGCCCCCAGCAGAGGCCATCAGAAGGATGTTTTGGGTTCAGCTAGGCCCAGGAAGTGTTTGGGTCTACGTCTTGTCCACCTGCCCTTGAATACCAAGCAAGGCGAAGGAATTGAATCCAAGGTATTGGAAAGCGGTTCTTACCATCAACGAGAGTTTCAAAAGAGATGGTTCTCCTGCCTAGGAAGAGGAAACAAAGACGCAAATTGTGAAAAGATTCACCCGCCTTACAAGATGCATGAATTTCTGAGCAGACTCGACAGGTTCATCCAGCAGAAACTGATAGGTGTGAGGACAAAAACATGAACCCTGATGTTGTGGCACAAGTGACCTGGAGCAACCTCTTTCTCACCTCGTCTCCTGATGACGAGAACAGCCGTGGCGGCAGCCACCACCAGCCCCAGGAGAATGAGTGTCCCCAGCACAGCACTGACCACAATCCCAGGCCGGGCGCCCCTGCCCCTCATGGTCTCAGGATCTGCACATGGGGATAGAAGATACAAGAGATGTTGTTAACTGGGGTGTGGTGAAGGGATTTCAGGCAATGAAGATACAGTCCTAAAATGCTTGATGAATTATTTATTCACTGGAAAGTCCCAAGAACAAGATTCCGAAATGGGAACATGCCAGATGGAAGAAATCATGTGTCATTGGTCCCCCTCTCTTGGACGGGGACTGGGACTGGAAAAGAGGTTAATGGGATGGGCTAGAAAGGGTCTAAAGGGGTGGGTGAAGAGTGTCCAAGAGAGGGAGCAGGTAGAGCTGATGGATGTAGAGAGGGGGTGGGGGGGGTGGTGAGGAAGGAGTAATGTGGGGAAGAGACCGATGGTGTTCCACGCCTCACATAATCTTAGACACATGTAGAGAGGGCGCTCCCGGGTTCTTTAGAGTGGGACGGAAACCAATGCCCACAGAGTGTACTTCCAACTCTACATTAATAATTTTCCATGGTAAACGCATAAAAAGCAGGTTAAAAAGTCTGTGATTGTTCTTCCCCACTCCTTCTGGCAAGTTCCAAAGCAAAAAGACGCACATACTTGCCCTTTGAGAACTTGATGCCATGGCTGAAAGGCATGATGACAGTTTGACGGTTTTCAGGTAAGGTTTAGGAAGGGGGGGTCTCCAGCCAGCTCCAAGGCGGTCGCTGCTGCTCCTATCTGCATTGCATTCTGGGAAGGGTCCTTCTTGCTCCTATCTGCACTGCATTCTGGGAAGGGTCCTTCCTGCTCCTATCTGCACTGCATTCTGGGAAGGGTCCTTCCTACTCCTATCTGCACTGCATTCTGGGAAGGGTCCTTCCTGCTCCTATCTGCACTGCATTCTGGGAAGGGTCCTTCCTCTTTCTCTGCCAGCAGTAGGATTTGCAGTGGGACGAGACCGGCCTGGCTGCCATCTGATGACACTACCTAGTGAGCTTCAGTGGGAAGCCAGAGTTACCTTTGCTCATTTCTAGATCCAAAAGGGCTCATCCCCTCTCTCCCCTTGCTTCCTCTAGCCAAGGCCAGTGTTAGACATGGGCAGAAATTGATGAGGTCTCCCGAAACACACCTGTAGGCTCTGCTGCCTCCTGCTTAAGGCAGATTTGGGGCCCCTTGTGGCATGGGGGCTACAGGCAATTGCCCTGTTTGCCCTCCCCCCCCCCTAACATCTATCCTGCCTCTCCAGGCAAGGATTAGAACCCACAGCTGAAGCATCTGGAACAAATACAAATATTACTGCCCTTGTTATTTTTCTATGAAGACCACATTTCTAACGTGGCATAGTTATACTATTCAAAGCTGTGGTCCATAAAAAAGTATTAAACATAAAATACCCCCCTCCCCCCCCCACCCTCCCCCAATAACGTCTCTGGTAGCAGCTCAGCTTGCTTGTGAGACAAAGGGGAGGGCAGCACTCCCTGGTGGTCAAAGAGGGGAAACTATTAATTCTCACTGCAGCTCCACTACGTTTCTCAGGGTTTCAGGTAATCTATAATGAATATGCATGAGACAGACTGATTTATTTAAAAACATTTATATACCGTCATGACCCTAAACAATATTAAAACTACAGAAAGGAAACTGTGCACCTCCTTCCTCCACCCCACCAGCCAGTCCTGCCTCTACTCACCCCACTACTTGTTGAAGGAAACAAAAAGGTTTTCAAGCCTTTTTCTTAAATACAAGAAGATTTTGTTCCTCCTGAAGATGGGGGGGGGGGGGGGGGGGGAGGGAGTATATCCAGGAACAAGCAGGAATGAGTCTTCAAATATGGGTACATCGGTACCGACGGAGCCTGCACGGGAATGCTCCCCAGCATCCAATCAGAAAGCTTTTGGGTGCATCCCTCACGCCTGCGCACTGCGTTCCCGCCTTCTCCACTGCCTCTCCTCAGTTTTCATTTTTCTGCGGAGCCGGCAGGACGTCCTCCTGTCACCGCAGAAACGTTTTTCTTCAAATTCTTTATTTCTTGTTTTCTTGTGGTCGCGGCTGTTTTTCCCGCCACCACCGGTACCGCCAGTGGATTTTTCTTTTCTTTTTCTTAAACTCAGGGAGATTTTTCCCTCAGTTTTTGTCTTTAAATTTTTTGGGCCTACAAGGCCTCGCCACCATGGAGCTTTCGTCTCCTAAGAAGTGCCTTCACTGTGGAAGCACGGTTTTCTTTTTAGACTCCAATTCCTGGTGTCTAAACTGTTTGGGTCCTGACCCTTTTTCCCCTGAACACTCAGGCTGCAAAACTGGGAGAAGAACTTCCCTCTTTCGAGTTTCCCTCGATACCGTTTTCCCTCCCGAAGTGCGGGCACGGGGTTTTTCTTCTCTACAGGATCAGGTAACCCACAAACAGTCTGTTAAGACTAGCCAATTCTTGAGTGGTAGGTCTCATGCCAAGCATGATGATGGCTCCAGCCTTGCTCTCAAGACCCCATTGGCATTAAAACCCCGGCGGGAGTCTTCGGGCTCCAAAGCATTTCAGGGGTTTCTGGTTGTTCCTGGGGCTCACCTCTCACAGAACATACCTGAGCCATGCTTGGTGGTGGCATCCGCTTTGAGCGGTACCAATACCCCGGCACCGGTGTTGAGTGATCCACTCTTCACCAGGGATCGTCATCGGGCGTTCTCAGTACCTTTGGGACCGATCAATACGACCCAGATTGACTTTCCTGTATCTGAGCCATGCTCGGTGGTGGCATCCGCTTCGAGCGATACCGATACCCCGGCATCGGCACCGGTGTTGAGTGATCCACTCTTCACCAGGAATCGTCATCGGGCGTTCTCGGTACCTTCGGGACCGATCGATACGACCCGGACCGACTTTCCTGTATCGGCAACATCGCCGATAGCACCACCGATGTCGGTACCCTCTAGACATGCATCAATAGACTCGCTCCCTTCGATGCCGAGTCTGGAATCGCTCTCTAGTCTAGATGACTGGGTACCGACGCGTCTCGGAACCGATGTTTACCGATTCCGCATAGACGGTACCGAGGATAATCGCCAAGGAGTTTTACTTACCTCGGTACCGCTTGAGCTGTCTCCGATATCTGCTTCAGCGCCTTTGCTACCGGTATCGGTATCAATGCCGGTACCTACAGCATCATCGGAACCAGCTCCTTCCATGCTTTTGTCACCTGGATCGCTCCTCTCTATGCCTAGTTTAGAGTCGATTCCGGGCATGGATGATGCACTACTGACTGTCTCAACTCATAACTGCCAGTTCCAGTATCCATCCATTGCAAATCCTGTTCTGCACCGGACAGGTATATCCTCCGGTGCCCAGGCTTCCTTTTCAGGTTTAACCTGTCCAGGGATGGTTCCCATCGGAGTTCCTTCTTTTCAGAAGTTTCTCCTTGACATGGCAACCTTCCTTAATATTCCTATCCCTGGCTATGAGTCTTCTCAGGGTTTTTCTGCAAGAAAGGAAAATGTAATGCTTCCTTTGCTCACTCTTTGCAGAATCTTCTTCTGAAGGTATGGGAAAAACCTTTAAAGGTTTCTTCACCTCCTACAGCAACCGATCTTCTGTATCAGGTGCCCCCCTCTCCAGGATTTCAAAAGCCTCAACTTCCTCATCATTCCATTGTAGTGGAATCAGCAATGAGGAAGGTGAAAAGCAAGAAAAAACATTCTTCTTTCCCGCCAGGGCGTGCATCTAGAACACTGGATGCCTTTGGACGTCAAACCTTCCAAACATCTATGCTGGCAAAAAGGATTCTCTCATATATTTTCTATATGAGTCTATCCCTTCAGGAGGTCACAAAGAAATTATCTCTTTTGACTCCTTTTCTATCAGAGCCCAAGGCTGTAGACTATTCCTTACTTCTTACTCATAGCCAGAATATCTCTTGGTTTCTTTCTCGTGCTTCCCTAGACTCTTTTGAGTCTGTTAGCAGAACTTCTGCTCTAGCCATAGGAGCACGTCGTAAAGCCTGGCTCCAAGCATCAGACTTGAATAGATGGGCACAACAAAGACATCCATTTACTCTTCACTATGCTGAACTGTCAGGTTATTCATGTCTATAAGTTACAGAGTTTTCCACCTCTTCCTGACTAGAAGAGAGGTTTAGCAACTATCATATGATAGTTTCTCTGTACCAGCATGAATTTTTTCCTTCCAGGGACTTACCATGTGGTAAGTCCTTCTTCAGCTTCTAGCTCTACCCTCTTCGCCAGGGTTTTTCCCCTGTAAGAGTGGTACCCTACCATTGAAAGACTTTTCTTGTCTTTCTTTTCACTGTAGAGTTTCTTCTCCTGAATAAACTCTTTTCTTTTTCTGGGCAGCTCTGCAGACAGAGACAGCTTGCTCTCTTTGTTCAGTCTGTTATCTCTGTTTGATACAGAATGACTCTCTGTTACCCTATTCAGTAGCTGCCCATGCAGGAGTTCTGCTGCTTCCCTACTGGTACTTTGCCACAAGTCCCAGTATTGTCTTCCACCACTCCTGTCTTGCCTTAGTAGTGATTCCAAGACAGTTTTCTACATCTTTCTTGGATAATCTTTTTCACTACAGGCTTCTTACACTTTACCCTTGCCATCTCCAATCTCTGGGTTTGGCACGTAATGGACGTGGCTGTCAGTTTTTCTCCATCAGCCAGTTCTACATCCCAGTTCTCCTGCATAATGCTCTCTGCAATCCTACTGAGAAGCTTTCCACTATGGGCCCTTGCTAGAGAGCATAAAGTTTCTCGAATGACTATCCATCATGGTTGAAAAATGCTTCCTCAGTCATCTCCTATGACTGTGGGGGTTCTTCATACCCTGCTATCTTAAAAAAAAAAAAAAGAGGGAGAAGGACATATGCCTTCTCCAAATGAAAGTCTGGGAGTTATCCCATTCCTTAGGAATACTCTCTTTTTTCTTGCAGCTTGTCCCCATGGTATCCTATTACTTCAAGGACAGCACATATTAATCTGAAAAACGCCCGATACCTCCTTGTCCCTCATGTAGGTTAACCTGGTATCTCATTCCATGCGTTTCTGTCCTTTTACCATGCTGGAGTTCCACAGGACTCCGGACTTGCTGTTTACAGACTAATATTATCCTCTGTTTTTTCACATAACCATCCTGATAATTCACTGGATAGCATTCCTTTATCATTTAACCTATATACTCAGGTATATATATCTATATACATATATATATATACCTATATACATCTCTATAGATGTATCTGCCTGTCAGCTAATTGTGTATATGCTATGCCCTTTAGATCTTATTTTAGATCTATCCATATATCTATATATATATATATATATATATATATATATATATATATATATATATATACATATATACACATATCTCTACATATATGTGTGTATCTCTCCAAATACTTTTTATAGGTAGATATGTATTTCCATACTTATCTCCTGACTGTCTATACTCATAAAGGTTTTTACCTTACTGTATATTTCTGACAGTGGGCTTGCACAGTTTCATACTGTTCCACAGTATGTTTTGGCTTTTTTGCACTCAACCATTGCTGTGGAACTGACAGCCCTACTGTTTCCTAGGTTGAAGTATCCCTGAAGCCAATGTCTTCCTCTCTCTCACCAGATAGGAAAGACATCTTAGATCTTCAGTAGATTTCAGGTTCAATTCCTGCAACATCTGTCCTTCCTGGGAGTATGGGGTTCTTTTCATACCCTTTCCTCCCTCAGGGACTAGGTCTGTTTGTCCAGATCGGTCAGTCTTCCTCTTTTGCTCCTACCTCTAAATGCTTCTGTAGCCAAGAGAGTTTTCCGCTTTCCATGAAGCTTCCCACTGAAGACCTGCCGTGTTTGTGTTACCCCAATTGAATCCTGGGGTCACCTCTCACTTCCAAATGTGGACCTCCACCTTCACTCCAGTGAGGTCACCTTGAACATTTTTCTACTGGATCCCCAGTAGACTACCTCAGCCTCTCTACTTCCTGCAATCCAGTAGGTGAGCGTCATATGGTGATTGTTCATTTCAATATTATGATGTTAGTTCATTTCAATATATCTTTTGATAATGATCATACATACCGGGACTCCTTCCGGGTAGTCCTCTCTTAGTTTAGCTGTTTTTTCAGCAGCTCCTCTCCTTTCAACTCCTACCCTCCATCCTCAGGATGCCTGGTCATATGAGGTATAGCATGTTTTCAATCTTCAACATGTTAGGGCTCCAGGCATCTTAGCTTGGGAGTCCCCATATGTGAAGACTCATTCCTGCTTGTTCCTGGAGATAGCACAGTTACTTACCTGTAACAGGTGATCTCTGGGAACAGCAGGAATAAGTCTTCACAACCCACCCACCTCCCCTAGGAGTTGTATCTATTTTTCTATCTTCTTTTCCTCTTTCTCTCTTTTTGTCTCAGCTATGAAACTCAACTGAGGAGAGGCAGTGGAGAAGGCGGGAACGCAGTGCGCAGGCGCGAGGGATGCACCCAAAAG
This sequence comes from Ichthyophis bannanicus, assembly GCA_033557465.1. Classification (NCBI taxonomy): domain Eukaryota; kingdom Metazoa; phylum Chordata; class Amphibia; order Gymnophiona; family Ichthyophiidae; genus Ichthyophis; species Ichthyophis bannanicus. The sequence goes on along the minus strand of CM066051.1, from coordinate 76,867,134 downwards.
CTTTCTGATTGGATGCTGGGGAGCATTCCCGTGCAGGCTCCGTCGGTACCGACGTACCCATATGTGAAGACTTATTCCTGCTGTTCCCAGAGATCACCTGTTACAGGTAAGTAACTGTGCTTTATTTCACCACAGAGGGGCAGCCTTGGAAAAACACCTCACTCTCCACTTTTTCTGCCTCCCTCACTTAAGGCCTGGGACCACCAACTGCATGGATTGACTCGATTGCACCTCCTGCCCTGGATACTACCAAGCAAACTCCTCCCCCGGGTATCTTTTAATTTGTAAACCATCTCGATGCCTCGCTATAGGTCGTATATCAAGTCTATAAAACTGTAACTATCCAGGCCCTTGCTTTCTCAGAGTCTTAAATGTAACCACCACACTTAAATACTGCCCGCTTCTGTCGAGAGCCAGTGAAAATCAACCAATACATCCTCTACCGACTCCCGCCTAGACTGTTCCGAAATTACCCTCACCGCCACGTTATGCGCTACCTGCAGTTTCCACAACAAATACTTTACTAACCCTACACAGAACAAATTACTATATTCAGCAACGAGATCAAAATACACAAAGCCCCCTCATCTAAGAAAGGCCGCAACTGCTGTACCAAACATACCATACACTGCCTCTTATATGCACATTTATCTCATGCATATTTATTATGGATATCCAGAAGACCAGGCCAGTTGGGTGTGTCCCAAGGACTGGGTTGAGAACCCCTTCAGTTGGCTATCAGGCATTAGTCTTACCCCAGAACACAATCTGTGGCTCTGTCAGTGCTTCGTGCTCTACACGACAAGTATACGGAAGCCTGTCTTCCACAGTGGAGAGGCGGAGGATTGCCCGGCGTTGGTAGGTACCATCTGGGTTAGGGAGAATGTCCCCGGGAGGGTCTTGCAGCAGGCCAGCGTTGCTTTCATTACGGAGCCAAGTCATGCGGAGGGTGGGAGGGTAGAACCCAGTGGCCAAACAGGTGAGGATCAGGGCGGCACCATCGCCGGTGTACGAGCTTGCAATATTCACCTGGGGAGCAACTGTGACAGGGAGAGACAGTCAGAGAGGGGAAGAATCAGAATATGCTGGGAGATACAGGCAAGCAGAAAAAGAGAGATTCCGTTAGAACGAGGTCTGTCAAGATGGTAGATTCTGGCGCTTCCACCTTACCCTGCCTCTTGAACACTGTCTTTCCAAAAATCAGGAACTTCTTCAGCCATTTGAGACACTCCCCCTCCAGGTACGCCCGCAATGCCCGGTTTTGCGCTCCATCGGCATCCCACTTCTGTTGAGTCACCTCCGCGTAGTTCGAAGCTGCAATCCAGCGTAGATTGCTTTTGTCAAAGACAAGGAAGTCCCTACCGTCATAGGCGAAGTTGCTCATTCCATGGACAATGCCGTCCTCGGTCAGCTCACAGCCGTGTGACCACTGCAGGATGTGAATCCCTGAGGAGAGAAATATGGACTAGTGTGGGACAGTATGATATCTGTAGGGGCAGGACAGAGTGATTCCCTGAGAGAGGAAAGAGATGCAGACCAAGGTGGGACAGAAGATGAACCCCTGACTGGACTGGAAAAACAGGGACCAGTGTGAAAGAGAGTGTGAATCCCTGATGGGAGGCTATTGTGAGGTTATGAGGGAGGAAAGAGATTGAGGTTTGCGTGGGACAGAGTGTAAAATGGGAATGTGAATGGAAAAACATTTCAGTTTGTTTTTGGACCTTGTTTGGCCAATTTTCAAATACTTTATTTCAAAAATTAATACAAGTAAAATTTGCATAATGTGTGTAAAAATGTGCGTGGCTTTATGCACATAAAGTTGATTTAGGGTGTGTTCTTATTTATTTTATTTATTTATTACAGTTTCTTATATACCGCGCTATTCGGCATCAGCGCGGTTTACATCATAACATAACTACCATGGTGACAAGGTGTCTGGTTTTACATAGAACAGGTAATAAAACTTGGATAACAGGGTTAACTATATACATAACTATATACATAAGCTATTTACACTGCAGGATAGGTAGAGTCAGATCACGAGTAAGGGGGCATCTATAAGGGGTGATTTCTTGAGAGGGATATCCAGTCTCATAGGTTGTCTGGGAAGTATTGGGTGAAGAGGTAGGTTTTGAGTGCCTTTCTGAACTGATATAGATTGTTTATGGCCCTAATGTCAGGGGGTAGAGTATTCCAGCATCTGGGGATATAGAAACTGCAAGCTCTGTTTGTGGTTGTCTTGTTGCACTTTGTCGATTCCTTTGGTGTGATTAGCATGTTGATGGTTGTTGCTCTTCTAGATCTGTTGGGGGGTACCATGTGGAAAAGATGCGTGAGAGATGGGGGGGAAATGCCTTTGATTGCCTTGAATGTTAATAGAAGGGTTTTGAAGGTGATCCTCCCATGGATAGGTAGCCAGTGCAGTTGTTTGAGAATGGGAGTTATGTGGTCGCTTCTGGAGGCTCCGTTGATGACCCTGGCTGCGGCATTCATGGCCAACTGTAAGGGGGCTAGTGTGGATTGGGGAAGCCCTTGTAAGATGGCATTTGCAAAATCGAAATGTGGCAGGATCAGTGCTTGATATATGGTTCGGAAATCCTCTGGTTCCAACAGGGAGCGTAGGTGTTTGAGTGAACGGATTTTAAAATAGACGGCTTTGACTATGTTTCTTATGTGGGTTCTCATGTCCAGCCGTTGATCGACAGTTACTCCCAGGTATTTTATTGCCTCTTTAGTCTGGAGATCAGCTTCCTTGACACTGACGTGGGGTGGGGGCGTAAAGTTGGGGTCTCTGGTGATGAATAGCACTTCTGTTTTTTTATGTTGGATGCGTAGGTTCTGTGATTGGAGCCAAGTTGAAACTGCATTGAAGCAGTCCGTGAGTGGGGTCAGGTCCATGTGGGTTGTGGAGAAAGGCATGTATAAGAGGATGTCATCAGCATATATCAGGCAGTTCACATTGAATGATCTTATGATATTGCAGATAGGTTGCATGTAAATATTGAAGAGTAAGGAGGATAGTGAGGAGCCTTGGGGAACCCCTTGTTTTTGATGGAAGTGTATTGACTCTTCTGATCCAGACTTCACATACTGCCATCTGCCATCCAAATAAGATTTGCACCATCCTAGTGCACTGTTGCAGATTCCTTTCTCTTTCAGTCTTTCGAGGAGTATTTCATGACTGACGGAATCGAATGCTGCTGCTATATCTAAGAATATTAGCACACAGCCTTGACGGATGTTGTCAATTCTTGTGATGATGTCGTTAAATAGAACAGTGAGCAGTGTCTCGACCCCATGATGTTCTCTGAAGCCATGTTGACAGTTGTCTAAAGGAGCGGCAGCATCAATGTGGTTCTGAATTTGTCGTTGTGCCTCTTTCTCTATTATTTTGGCTAATAGAGGGATGCTGGCTATTGGCCGATAAGAGTCAACTCTTTGGGGGTCAAGTTTGGGGTTTTTCAGTAGGGGCCTAATGGAGGTCTGCTTGAGTGAAGTGGGAAAGTATCCTGTTGTGAAGGAGATCTGCATTATATTTGCGATGAACGGGCTGAACACATCACGTAGTTCCTTGATCCAAAACGCTGGACATGGGTCAGTCTGAGCCGTAGAGGTGTTAAGGGTTGCTATGGTGTTCTGGATAGATTTAGTGGGTGGTGTGGAGAGTGTGTTCAGTGGGGATAAGCCTGTTGGATCTTGGTATGAAATTACTGACCCCTTGTTAGTTTGCACGATCTTGGATTGCAGGTAATCGGCAAATTCTTGTGGGTGAATCTCGCTATGTTGTTCGGGAGATGGTTCCTTTGAGAGGGCTTTGACCAAGTTGAAGAGGTCCCGTGGTTTGTTCAGAGACCTTTTTAGGGTGTCTGTATGGTATTGTCTCATTTTAGTAGTGATTGTTTCACGATGTGTTGCAAGTTGGCTGCGGTAAGCAGACTGGTCATCAGCTGAACGCGATCGCCGCCATCGGCGTTCAAGTCTACGTAGTTGTGCGAGAGAGGATCGTAGCTCAGGGGAGAACCATGGGGCGGATCTTTTTTTTCTTGCTGTATTTTCCTGGTTTGAGCATTGAGATAAGGCAAGCAGGCTGGAGTTCCATTGAGAGATTAGTTCGTCAAGGTCTTGTGAGCTATAGTCAAGTAGTGATGGGATCTCCGAAAGGATGTGTTCTCTATCGAAGGGGCGAAAGCATCTGGTGGCAGTTCTAGAGGTGTTGCTTGTGTGTTGACTTCTGTCTGGCTGGTCAGGGTTGATGGGTATCTGGATAATGATCAATTTGTGGTCGGACCAGGGTACCTCTACGATTGATACTGGAGGATTGTTGTTTTGGATTATGACTGGTTGTGGGGTAAATACCATGTCCAGAATGTTCCCCTTTGTATGCGTGGGTTCATTGATGATTTGTTTGAATCCCAGGTCTTCCATTGCTTCAAGGAAAGCATTTGCGTGGTTTTGGGGTAAAGAAGGGAGATTGAAATCACCCATTATCCAATTTGGTTTTTTGGGATTGAGTGTGTTAGCTGCAAGGTCAACAATGGTTGGCAGGTCATCAGGAGAAGAAGAGGGTGTTCTATACAGCAAGTTGAGGGAGCATTGTTGGTTTGCAACAGAGAGGATGTCCATGTTATTTGTGCTAGAGGAGTCCACAATGAGGAAATTGAGGTCTGATTTGGAGATTATGAGAACCCCTCCTCCTTTTTTGTTTTCTCGATGTTTCGTGTGGATGGAGAAATTGGTGGGTAGAAGTTGGTTGAGGAGGACGTTGTCTTCAGAGGAGAGCCATGTTTCAGTTATCATGAGTATTTCAAGGTCATAAAATGAGATACAGTCTCGGATCACAGGCCATTTGTTGCGGATGGAGCGTGCGTTGATGATGGCACATTTTAGGGGTCGGCATTTCAAAGGTTTTTCCTGGCTGGGAGTTTTGGATATCTGGAGTGCAATATGTATCAGGTGGGAGTGGCGCGTATGCGCGTCATTTCCTGGGTTGAAGTACGGGGGGCCATTCCATCTTTTTCTTCATGTGTATAAAACTTTGCAAAACAAACCCCAAAATTGAATGCACATTCTTAGGGTAAAACCCTGAAGGCAGGCGATGGGGATTAGCATAGGACAGAATGTGCTCCCCTGAGTGGCGTGCAGAGCCTGGCACTAGTTTGGGACAGAATGTGAATCACTGAGGGAGGGTAACGATGGACAGTTGTGTGGGACAAAGTGTGAATCCTGGAGGGAGGGAGGAAGAGTCCCCTGCTGGTGCGGGACACAGAGAGAATTCTGGGAATGGAGGGAGAGAGAGCTGCCTTCCAGTATGATACAAGACGACAGGGAGGGTGGTCCTCTGGGGACAAAAATAGGGAGGGAGACCCTCCCACTGTGTAGGGAGGGAGACCCTCCCACTGTAGAACAGAAGAGACAAGCTCTGAGTTGACAGTGGTGCGAGGGTTAGAGATAGCCCTCTAGGGTTTCTAAAATGGGTAGAGATGGGCTCCTACCAGGGTGGGGCAGAGAGAAAAGCTCTCAATTGACGGTGGTGACGGGATTATAGATGGTCCCAACTGTCCCTCACCTCTAGTCTCATTGATTCTTCTCCTCAGGGTCCCCACATTCTGTTGGAACCAGAGTTCCTTCTTCCAGCGACTCAGACTGCCTCGCTCCCAGTACTCGGGCTCCAGGGCCTCCGCCATCCATGGCTGCCTTGGGACCTTCCTCCGGGTCTCTCTGTTGTAGCCATCAATGAGGACATCATCTACCTGCCCATCTGCTGCAAAGTTCAGCAGTCCCGTTTGGTCATATGTGGCGGTGTACATGTAGGTCAGGAGGTGGGAGGCTAGAAAAGATGACAGATATCAAAAATAATTTGAAGTCCCAATCCGATAGCTTCAACTTCAGGAAACTTTATTGACAGTTTATACAAGTGTTACCAATCTTCTCTTTCTTCCTTCTGAGCTATTTGTCCTCACTGCTAAGCTCTCAGTCCCATCCATCCATTAGGACACTCCACGGCGTGGCAAGACGAATGTATCTTTCACTGTCTCGTCCTTATTTCCTGACCTGACAGTGTGTGGCGAGAACATAAAATCCTTTATGCTGACTCGGATTAAAGTCCATGAAGCTCTCCCATAGTGGCCAGCCCAGATCATAAAACATATTTAGCTTGTAGCTTTCCAGCACAGAGCACGGCAAAGTGAAATTGGGTATTTCCCTGTTCCCAGAGGGCTTATAATCTCGGTTTATACCTGAGGCAGATCCCATAAGGCAGATCTGTTTGTCATAGCTCGTTTAGAGGGATGAGCAGTGGCTTTCCCAAGTCTACCTGGCTAATAAGTTTTAGATGGACTTTCCTGCAGGAGCCTGTCCAAACATCTATTGAACCCTACTGCGTTTCTGCGAGAAGAAGGAGATTTGCCAGGGGCCTCTTTTCCCCTCCCCTCTTAACCATGCCTCTCTTCTAAGTTTACCAGATGTCCGTGATTTTAGAGCTGTGTCCCCGACTCCCACCTGTTTGGCAGCCTCCTGCCCCTAATTTCAGTAATGGAGACAGAGGGCGTAGAAATAAATTAGTTTCAGTCTATTGATTTTAGTTTGCCATTGGTTAGAATGTACATCCATTATCTTTATATTTTGAACCGTTCAGGGAAATACATCACTGTTTCTATTTCTCTGTCGATTTGTCTGCTTGGAAGAGATAATCTTCCCCCCCCGCAATGTGTTTCCAAGAGAGGTGGAGTAAGGTGTGTGGGAGAAACCGATCGAGCAGCTGCGTTACCTGGAATTACTCCCTCCCCACAGAGGACGAGCACAGTCAAAGGTCCGAGAAGGGCATAGGAACCCCCCAATGGTGGAAACACCATGCTGCTTCCCCCACCCTGTAAAAAAAAAAAGTCAAAATTATAACACAGACCCCCCCCCTCCTTCCCTCCAAGAATAAACTGCAAATCACAGTGCCCTGGGTCTTCCTAATATCCTTGATTCGGGGGGGGGGAGGGGGAATCCTACAAAAAAAAACAAGAAAGCAGAAAGGAACACTCCTGTGTCATTCCCCATAATCAGAAAGCGTCCAGCCGGGTTCTCAAGTTGTACTTTGATACGGAAGGCAGAAGTGTTTGGAGAAGGCTGGGCAGGTCGCCAAGACCTCACCCTCCCACAGAGGTGGAAGGAAACTCACCTGCTTGTACTTTTCCAGTTTCCCTCTGTTGCACTTTGAAAGCAGCATCCTAGAGTTTCTTTCTCTCATTAATGAAGTTCTGATTTTCTTGGTAGAACAAATGGGGAATCATCAGAACTGCAATCCCCATAATGCAATGAGATAAACCCAGGCCTGGATCAGCCTGTTTGGGTTGACCTAGAGTTAGGTGCAACCCTGCTGCTAACATTCTCTTTGTAGTTAAGGCTCGACCTCTTATGTTACTTAATCATTTGCCAGCTGCTTGCTCCAGTAAGGAAATTGTCCCTTATTTTTCAGTCACAGAAGTGATAGCGCTAAAGGGGACAGGAATGGGGTGGGGTTAGGGAGGTAGAGGTGGTGGGAGAAACTGCTGGACTGGAAGTGAGCTGGTTTCAGTTTCAGTAGGACCAGCAGAGGGCAGCCAGCACCCGCTGAAGGAAAAGAAAGGGGGTGAGGAGCTTAGAGGCTTGGGGATAGGATGAGGGTGAGACAGCTTTAAGCGTTTATTATTTCTGATTGGGATTGCCTAACTCCATTTATCCAGCATCCCCTTATAGGGCCCCTTTTATTTGTAAGTACAGTCAACCTAGGCTATGGCATCTAAGAGTGATCCCTTATAGAAATGATATTAGGGTAGGCCCCCCTATATAAGTCTCTTCTGGAACTCGCCGCTATTGCTGATCTTCTTGCTGTGAGATTTTTCCTTCGTGTTGTAGGAGAGCTGTAGATTTCGTCCTTGCTGGCAAGGCAGAAGAAGTGAGACTGGGTTAGGTAGAGGTGGGCCTGTGAGGTAGGGCCACCTGGCACATGCTCAGAAAGGACAGCTACTTCTGTCCATGATGCCGTCGGATGATGTCACCAGGTGTGACTGAGTCATCCTGCTTGTCCTAGGAGAAAAGTCTCTTCTGGAAGTAGGGAGCGCAAAGAGGGAATGAGCACCAGGGAAAACCAGCCTCCGGGGACTCAAGGCCCTTCATAATAACCACCACCCCACTTGGAAGGCTTTTTTGGGGCCCTTCCCCTTCAGAATACGAATAAAGAGCCTTGACTCCAGTGACTATCAGGGTAGGGGACAGGAGATGGGGGTGGGTGGGAGCACAGGGAATTTCAACACAGGGGTGGAAGATGAAGGAAGGGCTAGAAGAATGTCAGTTAAGGAGATGGGAAATGGCAGGGGGGGGGGGGGCTGCTGTTTTTTTCTCTCTCAGTGTCTGAGGTTTAAGAAGCTTTTCTTGACCTGATATTAATATGTACAGAAGTTGCGAGCGTAACGTATATGGCGATGAACTGCCCGCGGTGCTCCTAAATTGCGCAGAGTTCCAAGCACACACAAAATCTGCCTGATTTTCCATCCTAAGATTACTCTCACAAGCTGATGGTGCAGCTGGATATATAGGCATGACTTTATCCATTGGAAAAGGGGCAAAGTTCTGTGTGGAAAAGGCAAGTTACTTCCATGCATAGCTTTATAGGATTTGGGCTAGATGTGGAAATCCTTGACGCACCTCCCATAACGTCCCTCTTCTGTGAGGTGAAATTTATGCTGTGATGAGCTGAAGCATCTGTTTTTAGACTGGTGAAAATGCAGATCAGACACACTTACGTCTGTTTTCATGCTTTTGAAAGGAACGACTTAGTGGTTAACTTTGTGACCTGAGGGGACCCAGGGTTCAAATCCCACCACTGTTCCTTGTGGCCATGGGCAAGTCACTTCAACCTCCACTGTCTCAGGTACAAACCTAGGAGCCTAATGCAGTAAAATGCTCTAGGCTATGTATACAGGTTACCTTGGCTTTTGCGCACAAATTTGTGTGTGTCCTATGTAGAAACAAGTTTTGCGTATGAGTGACTATGCGGAAAGCCTTGGGTCGATAGCGCACAGCTCAGTTAAAAGCATGATAATCAAGATTTTAGCTATTCCGCAGAAGACATTGAGGCTGAGCGCAACACCGGGGCTTTAACTCAAGGTCCGACGAGAATAAAAAGGTTAATTCATTCTTTCGTGGTAGTGTTAGTGATGATTTCATGCCTGTTTCTTTCCTTCACTGCGAGCATAAAGACCTGTGACTTTTTTCTGGCTTCCATGAAGAGCATGGTTAAAAAAATACAAGAAAGACGAGGGGAGGTGTGCTGAAGAAAGAGTAGTGCTGGGCTGTTGACCAATGGATTTCAGCACTCATGGAAGTTGCACGCATATACACCCATGCATCTGTTGCAATGCTGTGCATTCTACGCATAAATATTTGCATCGCAAACATCATCCGCACAGGAGTGCATTTCATCATATGTGCAGAGGTGCATTCATACAGCCATGCAACAAGTGCTTTTACAATTTTTTTGTGTGCAAAACCTAGCTACAATGAGCGCTGATTTAATGCAGGATTACTGCACTGTCTTCTAAAGCTGTAAGCTCATCGTGGAAGGGACCTACCAGCTGTATCTGAATGTGTAACTCACTTTGAGCTCGGATTTGAAGAGGCAAGGTTACAACATTTTTGAAACAATATTATTCCTCTCTTCCATGTTCAGGATGTTTGATGAAGTGTGTGTGCGTGGTTTTTTTTCTTTTAAATTCTAACTCAGGAAGAAGCAGGTGGAAATGTCATTTTCCCAAATCTCCTCCAATGTTTTTCTTATTAGGACCATATCACTGAAAAATAAAATAAGGCTTCCGAAAGGGTTGTGTCTTAGTCATGATCCAACACTTCACAGCTTCTGAAAAATAGAAATTCTGGGAGACTGGGGATTGGGGATTTTGAGGTGACCCAGGTGGAAGACCTACTAAATGTCTCTATACAGATTTTTTTCTTCTTTAATTCAGGGTGTACAAGTGAAAGTTTAATAAGTTTGGTTTTTTTCATACCATATGTCTATATTTTTTTAATGATATGTGTGCTGACAGTCAGAGTCTGGATTATGGGATGACCTCTGGAAGACTTTGGCTGATAGAAACAAATCCCCAATAAAACCGCAAGAACCTCTGGCTAATGAAATCGTTCACAAAATGATGTCTTTTGCGGCTGAGTTCTGTGTAAAAACTTAGAAAGCTGTTTGGTAACGCTGCATTTCCTGGGGGAGAGATTGTCCTGGGCTCATAATTCATCCCACCAACACAGTCTGCAAATCATATCAGCTCTCCACTTTTTCCCTTCAATTCACACCATAATTGTTCTATTTTGTACGATGGCTTCAGAGGCCTGGGGTAACTTGTCATACTTGTCCCTTTGGGTGCTGACTGCACGTGTCTGACTGCCACTGGGACTCTTGAATCACACTACTATTACTACTGAGCATTTGTATAGCGCTACAAGACATACGCAGCACTGCTCAGACACATGTAAGAGACAGTCCCTTCTCATCAGAGTTTACAGTCTAAACAAGAAAGTATAACAGCTGAGGACAAGGTGCATCTAGGGGAATGGTAAGGAAACACATTGGAAACTAAGCGGATCAGGATCCAAAAGCGGCCTTGAAGACCAAGCTGGAGTTTCCATTCTGTTCTTGCAGAGTGGCACTGGAGCACAAAGCTCAGGATGTGTTTTGTTTCTGTAGCTGTTTTTGTGTGATGAATTATCCCTTTGGGGTGTATGTGTGTTTGTGTATGTGGCTGCCTCTGAGTCTTGCAGTTCAGATGTTGCTGCAGGTTACACTGAGTTACCGCAGAGCAATATGGACACACAAAGCACAAGGTGTGTTTGATTTTCTGTAACTGATGTCCCTATGCTTAATTCAACCATTCGCACACTGCTTGTACCTATTCTACTCCCAGCTCAGATCTTACAGTTGGTTATTGCAGAGTGGCACTAGAGCAGAATGTTCAGGATGTGTTCCCATCCTTTGCTTTGACCTTGTTCCTTCTAATTCACTGCTGATCTATCAGGGGAAGAGGATGCAACCAGTTTTTCCATCAAGACTTTATATTCTGGTCCACATTTGTATAATAAGTGCTCTCATTCCCCAGGGCTGGCGCAACTATTAGGCAAACTAAGCATTTGCCTAGGGCTGTAGCTTCTGGGATAGAAAGAACAGGGCATTCAAAGCTAAACAATACATTCTGACAGACCGGGGGGGGGGGGGGGCAGAAGGCATAAGGTTTGTCTAGTGTGCCAACACCTTGAACTAACTCTGGGGCTGGTCGTGCCCCCGCCCATCCCCCTCTTTCCTGGCACAGAGACAGAGGAAGAAAGACTGAGAGAAAGAGAGAGTGAGATTTGTTTATTGTGTTTTTGTCTCTGGTACGTGCTCTCCTGGTCCTTCTCTTTGTTTCTTACAGATGATGTCACTTCATAAAGATTTATTATGTTTAGGGTGTTCAGGGAGTTTCCAGAGGCTCCGTCTGCTGCCAAACCCCTACATCAGACTCTCACCTGCTGTTGATCTCATGATCAATTTCATTTCCAATGGCGGGATCCCAATCCAAGGATGGCGACAAGCAGGCTGTCTCTCCTACACCATGGGATTACTCCTCTTGCCCCTTTTTCCATTCCCCACCAAGGATATAGGCTTTAAATGTCTTAATTGCAACGTTTGGGGTGTCTCACAGACAACATTTGGGGTAGCTCCAGGTTGAGGTTTTGTGTGTCTCCTTGGGGTTTAAATAGATTCTGATTTGAATTATTCTATAGTTTGTATTCAGGAAGTCTCATAATCCGATTTGGCTCATGGAACGATTAGGGATGCATATTTTAAGGTTGAAATGTCTCACAGAGAGAGCTGGATTTCTCATGGCTCTTTTAAACAGCTTGTGTTTCATGTATGGATGTCTCAGGGCCACGGTCTCATTTAGTTTATGGCATGGTTCAGTTTTCCTATGCTTGAGACTGGACTGGTTCATGGTTGAGTTTGGGGTGTAGTTGAGAAGTCTCATATTTAGAATTGAGATCAAAGCTCAGAGTGCCTTATAGGTGAAACGTCTCATGGTTTGAATGGGGTGTCTCATGATTCAAGTTGTCTTGCAGATGAAGTATCACAGGGTTGCGAGTGGGATATCTTGTATCTGAGAGACTGATCGAAAAGTCTCATAATTACGATCGAGATGTTATGCTTGAGATTGGGGATGTCTCTCATGGGTGATGTCTCGCATACCTGGGATTATGGTGTTTTATGATTCAGGATAGGGATGTTTCATAGGCAACATCTCTCATATTTGAGACTGGGGTGTCTCATGCTTGAGGCCAGGAATGCTTCATGGTTGACATGTCTCATCCTTGTGATTGGGGTGTCATATGGTTGAAGTTGGGGTTCAAACATCTTAAAGCTGGGATGGGGATGTCTCCTGGTTGAGATTTTGGATTTCTCATCCCTCTGTTCTGGCTGGACTTTGAATTTGCTCTCAAGATGACTTATGAATTCCTGTTGATCTCATGTCTTGTTTTGCGTGGTCCAGCTGCTGTCCAGCCGCTCTATCTCTGGCTGTCTCACACTCTCGTGACATTGGGCCAATGCTCTCAGCCAAGCTCCTGAGCTCAGCGTGTTCATCAGTCTTTATTTGTGTCACAGACACCGCAGGAGACAAGGCGGTCATGGACCGAGAACTGGGAAAGGCGCGATGCTTTGCGCACATGTGTGTACAGGATGCAGGACAACTCGGGCAGGTCTCGGCGTGGTGTCATGCTGATCAATCTTGGGCACATAGGCCTATTCCCTCTCGCTCTTTCCATGTGCTTCCAGGCGTCTTGTTTACTGAAACAGAGAGACAGGATCCTTAGCAACCTTTGAAAGCATTTCAGCGGGCCGAAAGTGACCTCATCACCTCTTCCCTCCTTTCGCAATCGCCTCTTGCTGGCACTCTTCTCCGTCACTCTCATTCTCTTTCTCTTCCTTCTGACCCCTGCTCTGCACTTTCAGCTATTGCCTGCCTGAAATCTGTGCCCCTCACCACCCTGAGGTCATGTCACCCAAGAGGGCAGGGAGAGGATCTGTGGAAGCCAGTTCAAGAACCATATGCAGAGAATGTTATAATATATTCGACTATAAATCTTCAGCGGGGCAATGTCTCCAAATGGGTTAGTTTTGTGCATCTCAACATAAACCAACACCCTTGACCCTTCCCTGTCAATAAACTCCAAGTTACCAAGCAATATTATTTTCTTCAAATACTGTTTGTAAAATTGTTTTTAACCTTTAAATAAGGCAAAATAAGACAATCCCTATGGTGACGACGTTCGCCACAAGTCGGGGGTAAGATTACTCTGAGGTCATATTTTGCCTTATTTAAAGGTTAAAAACAATTTTACAAACAGTATTTGAAGAAAATAATATTGCTTTGGTAACTTGGAGTTTATTGACAGGGAAGGGTCAAGGGTGTTGGTTTATGTTGAGATAGTTTAACCCTTGTGCAGTTAGTTTTACTAATTAGTTTTGCGCATACCATGACAGTCCTGAACCTCACTCCTAAGCCCGGGTAGGTGGAGTATGATTGCAGTCTCTCAGATTTACTGCTAACGCTCGGCGTAGTACTTGCATCATCCCAGAGAGCGCCTGCTGGAAGTCTTCAGTTATACGGTGTCTGGGGTGTGCACTCCCGTACTGCCATCTATATGTGTGTGCTTCCATGTACGTTTGCATACATGTGCTCAAGTAGATGTGTTTTAGTTAAACATCTACGAGGATACGAGGGGGGGGGGTAGTTGAGAGGTTATGGTTCCTGTGCTGACGTGTGGACAAAGGAGACCCCCTATGGCAAGAACGTTGGGTTTTTGGCAGCTGCGGTAAGGTGAGATCCCATGCCATGCTCTTCACCATAGCGAAAGGTTTGGGCCTGCCACGTGAATGACAGGCTACGAGTCCTGTTAGGTCTCACAGTGGCCTCAGCAGTCTTAAGCAGGCCAAAGCAGTAATAACCTACAGCAGAGACAGTTAGAAAGAGACTTGTTCTTGACCAAGCAGAAAAAGCCCAAAGGGTCTCTCCGATGCCCCTCCTACCAAGAGAGCTATTATTCATCCCTCCCAATCTCGTCCCCCACTGATGCACCATCAGCGGTTTCGTATACCTCTCTCCCTTCACCCCGGACCCCCCTTCACCCTGACACTGCCCTTCTGTCCTCCCCCCTCCCCTTGAGGTTATCTCTCGGTCCCTAATGGACAGGGCACCGAAAGACATGACAGTCTCATGCACGGAAAACTCTTCTCCTCTTTGTGCCTTCTAGGTGTCCTTAATACACAGGGTACCCTGTGATGTTATCCCCCTATCTCCAGGAACAAGCAGGAATGAGTCTTCACATATGGGTACATCGGTACCGACGGAGTCTGCGCGGGAACGCTTCCCAGCGTCCAATCAAGAGCTTTTGGAAGCATCCCAACACGCCTGCATGCTGCCTTCCCGCCTTTCCCAACTGCCTCTCCTCAGTTTTTGTTTTTCCGCGGAGCCGGTAGGACGTCCTCCTGTCACCGCAGAAAATTCTTGTTTTTATTTTTTATTTTTCTTGTGGTCGCGGCTGTCTGCCCGACGCCACCGGTACCGCCGGTGTTTTCTTTTCTTTTCTTGAAAAATTTTCCTTTTCTACGGGATATTTTTTCTTCATAGTGTCCCACGGTCTCTTAGGCCTTTTAGGCCTCTTCTCTTCCTTCATGGAACCGCCAGACACTTTCTCCAAGAAATGTTCAGACTGTAGCGGTACAACTTTATTTTTAGACCCTCGAAGTCTGTGTCTAACCTGCTTGGGTCCTGACGACAGTTTGGTGAAAAGAGGTCTTCAACATCGAGGCTCCCTCGATACACGGTTGCCCACCAACTTTGGGGCACCGTCCCCTTCTTCGTCCACACAGGATCAGGTAACCCACAAACAGTCTGTTAAGACTAGCCAGTCCTCGAGTGGTAGGTCTCATGCGCAGCATGTAGACGGCTCCGGCCTTGCCCTCGAGGGCCCACTGGCTCCAAAACCCCGGCGGGAGTCTTCGGTCTCCAAAGCCTATAAGGGGTTTCAGGTTGTTCCTGGGATTCACCCCCCACAGAACATACCTAAGCCGTGTACGGTGGTGGCATCCGCTTCGAGCGGTACCGATACCCCGGCATCGGCACTGGTGTTGGATGAAACACTCCTCACCACAGATCGTCATCTGGCGTCCTCGGTACCTTCGGGACCAGTGGATACCCTCCAGATTGACTTTCCATTATCGGTACCAACACCGATACTCCAACCGACGTCGGTACCCTCCAGATGTGCATCAATAGCCTCGCTTCCTTCGATGCCGAGTCTGGGATCGATCTCCAGTCTGGAGGACTGGGTACCGACTCGCCTTGGTACCGGCTCTCAACGGTACCGAAGGCTGGGTTCCGATGATTCGGATCCGCAACTCTCGGTTCCCCCGACGCCGATTGAGTTGCCACTGGTTGCCCTTCCTTCACTGGTATCAGACACGGTACCGAAGTTGGTACCGATGTCCTCATTACCTTCACGGTCGGTGCCTTCCATGATTCGCTTATCAGGCTCTTTGCCCTCGATGCCGAGTTTGGAATCGATCTCTATTCTAGAAGACTGGGTACCAATAGATTTTGGTACCGACACCGATCGATATCGGTGCCTCGGTACCGAGGATAGCGGCCGGAGGTTTTCGGTTACCTCAGTACCGATTGAACTGTCACCGATGACTGCTCCGATGTCTTTGTCGGGTTCGACTCCGACATCGGTACCGGTATCAGCATCGGTACCGGTACCCAAAGTAGCATCATCGCCAATTCCTGCCATGCTTTTTTCAACAGGATCACTCCATTCTATACCAAGCTTGGAGTCGATACCTGGCATGGATGATGTGGTAAGGATGGGGGCTGCTCCTGACAGCCAGTACCAGCAACCATCTTTTAAGCATTCCACACTACACTCTGCAGGATCTTCTATTCCTATATATTTGGATAACTCTGTGGATGCTCAGGCTAGTTCTTCAGATCTACCCTGTCCAGGGGAGGTTCCTGTTTCGGATCCCTCTTTTCAGAGTTTCCTCCTGGATATAGCAAGATCTCTTGCCATTCCTATTCCAGAACATGATCCTGCACAAGGCTCTGTTTTTACCAAAACAAAGGGGAACATAATGCTTCCTTTGCATCATTCCTTGCAGGATCTCCTTCTAGGAATGTGGGAAACACCTTTAAGGGTACCCCCACCTCCCAGGGCAACTGATCTTCTATATCAGGTGCCCCCCTCTCCAGGGTTTCAAAAGACTCAACTTCCTCATCATTCCATAGTAGTGGAATCAGCAATGAGGCGAGTAAAGAGTAAGAAAAGCACTCTTCTTATCCGCCAGGTCGTGAGTCTAAGACACTAGATGCCTTTGGACGTCAAACCTTCCAGACGTCTATGCTTTCTGCAAGAATTCTCTCATATATTTTTTATATGAGTCTTTCTCTTGAGGAGGTCACAAAGCAATTACATCTTTTCACTCCTTTCCTTCCAGATTCCAGGAGTTCAGACTATTCCTCACTGCTTAAGCATATCCAGAATATTTCTTGGTTTCTTTCTCATGCTTCCCTAGACTCTTTTGAGTCTGTTAGCAGAACTTCTGCTATTGCTATAGGGGCACGACGTAAAGCCTGGCTCCAGTCTTCAGACTTGGACAAATGGGCACAACAACGTCTGGGACATACTCCTTGCACTGGAGAAAATCTTTTCAACAAGGAGTCTTTACATCAGGTTACTCAGTTATCCACTGATTTACCTGTTCCTAAGGTTTGTTCTACACCTTCTTCTGTCCCACTAGGTAGGAAATCTCCTACCAAACTTTCTTCCCACAAGAGAAGAAAGTTTTATTCATCACTTGCCCATCATACAAATGTTCCCCAACAGGGGAGGCATCGTCCTGGTCTGAAGAATCCAACCTCTCACCAGGCTCAGCAAACCCAGCAACCGCAGGGTTTCTGATCAATCATCATCAGATGCTTGTGACTCTAGGGGTTAGCATCTACAGTTGCTTCTTCTCAATGGAAGCAATCCACCGCTTCATTCTAACCCCTACACATGGATCTCTTTCCAAAAGACATCCATTTTTTCTATATTTCTATGAGCTGTCAGAATGTTCATGCCTATAGGTCACAGGTTTCTCCTCTTTTTCCTGCTAGGGAAAGAGATCTAACCACTATCAAATGATAGTTTCCTGTGCCAGCATGTATCTTTCCTTTCTATAGACTTCCTACTTCGTAAGTCTTCTTCAGCTCCATTCTCTTCACCCTCTTACCAAGTTTTTCCCCTGTAAGAGGGAATTACTTACTGGGAGGCTTTTTCTTCAGCCTCTCTACTTTTCTCACTTTCCAGTGCGGAGTTTTCCTCTCTGAGTTGCCTCCTCTGCTCAATCTTGCTTTGGGGCAGCTTATCAGACATGTCCAGAGTTTCCTACTCCTGTTCTGTCTGTTCTTTCTGGTTTTAAACAGTAAGATTATTTCTGCTGTCTTGCTAGCAGCTGCCTATGCAGGAGCTTTAATGTTTGGACCACTGGTTCTTGTCCACAAACAACCAGATTGTCCTCCACTAACATTCTGTCTAGTCTTAGTAGTGGCTCCAAGTCAGTGCTTCATCTCTTTTGGAGATCATCTCACTACAAGCTTTCTAGATTGTCTTCTATTTCTGCCATCTCCATTCCCCTGGGTTTGGCAGCATAGTTGGCAGAGATACTGGCTCTCTAGCAGCCAGTTCTATCTCCTCATTCTCCTGCATCATGCTCTCTGCAATCTACAGAGAAGCTTTCCACTATGGGCCCTTGCTAGAGAGCATGGTTTTTTTTTTTTCTCCAACAGCTATCCTAGCTGGTTAGAAAAGGCTTTTCAGTCATGTCTCCCATGACTAGAAGGTTCTCCCTTCTTTTACTATCTCCTTTTTTGATATAAAGGACATAGGCCTTCTCTTACGTGAAAGCTCAAGGAGTTGCCAGTTCCCTGCTTTGGTCCTTAGTATTCCCAATCGGGGATATGCTCATCCTCATGGTAAGAACGCATGATACCTTTGCCCTTCAGCAGGTCAACATGGTATCTCATCTCTAGGCGTCTTCTGTCTACTTACCATGCCAGAGTCCTGGAAGACTCGCGACTTGCTGGCTGCACATTGACATTGTCCTTTGTTTTTCACGTAACAGTCCTGGTTACTTTTCACTAATTAGCATTCTTGCAGATCATGACCAGGAGGAACAGATTCTCTATATGTCTTCTCAAGTAGGTTCCACCTCCTTGTTATTAGATGAATCTTTCCTCTCCACATATCCTATGTGCTCACTGTGCTGTAGACATATCTCTGTCTGTTTAATTGCAGACACCCATATGTAAGCCTACATATCCATATTTATTTTTTGTGTGTATTTTATGCCCTGCCATATCTCACTATAGATATATTCTTATATGTCTATCTATATATCTATATCTATATATATGTATCTGTTGAGATATTTTATTATAGATAGATATGTATCCACATACTTATCTATCTCACTGTCTATCCTCATATAGCTATATGATCCTGACAGAGGGGCTTTACCCATACCTATGCTATCTAGCAGGTTTGGGGTTCTACACACACATCCACTCCTGTGGTAGTCAACAATTTTTATACCATAACCTAATGGTTTAGGTACCTCTGAAGCTCTCCATGCCCAATATCTCTTCTAGCTTACCCCAGTTAGGAGAGACATTGTGGATCTTCAGTTAATCATGGGCTTTAACGCCTCAGGCATTTGTCCTCTCTTTTTGGGATACAAGGAGTTCCCACACCTTTCTCCCCACAAGGACTGTGCCTGTTTGTCCAAATCGGTTAGCCTTTCTCTTTTTGCTCCTAAGAGTGTCTCACTCTGCCTCCAAAAGAGCTAGGTTTTTTGTCATAAAGCCTTCCGCTGAAGGCCCACTGGTTTTGGACTACCCCAGTTTTCCTCCTGGGGTTACCTGTTACCTTTCAGGATTCTGACCTTCATTGGTTTTCCTACAGGATTATCACCTCCACTTACAGTGAGGTCCTCTTCAAGGTTCCTCTACTAGGTTCTCAGTAGATCCATGAACCTCCATACTTCTGTGAAATCCTGTCAGGGGAGGTCCATATTGCAATATCCTTTGCAATATTATTGATGACCATCATCATCCACACATGGACTCCATCCCTGCAGTCCTATGCTAGGTTAGCTGTTCCACAGCATCCTTCTTTCTTCAACTCCTACCCTCCATCCTCAGGATGCCTGGTGTTCTGGGAGATGGCATGTTCCAGCCTATGACATGCTGGGACTCCAGGCATCTCAGCTTGGGAGTCCCCATATGTGAAGACTCATTCCTGCTTGTTCCTGGAGATAGCACAGTTACTTACCTGTAACAGGTGATCTCTGGGAACAGCAGGAATAAGTCTTCACAACCCACCCACCTCCCCTAGGAGTTGTATCTCTCTATCTATCTTTCCTTTCCTCTCTCTCTCTCTTTGTCTCAGCTTTAAAACTTAACTGAGGAGAGGCAGTTGGGAAAGGCGGGAAGGCAGCACGCAGGCATGTTGGGATGCTTCCAAAAGCTCTTGATTGGACGCTGGGAAGCGTTCCCGAACAGACTCCGTCGGTACCGACGTACCCATATGTGAAGACTTATTCCTGCTGTTCCCAGAGATCACCTGTTACAGGTAAGTAACTGTGCTTTCCCCCAGCACTGTCTGACTGTCCATGACACACAAACCAGCTTGCTACACTCTTTTTGTTCCCCAGACAATATCTGGCTTCCCTTAATACTTGGGACACCCTCAGCATGCCCCCTCTCATATTGAAACCATCAAAAATGCAATGTGTGCCTTTGAGTCAGTCCTGACTCCTGGTGGCCCAGAAGCTCCTGGGTTTTCATGGCAGTGTCACCGGAAGTAGATTGCCAGGCCTTTCTTCTGAGGCAATGGAGGGTTATGTGGCTTGCCCAAGGTGTGCTAGTGGGAATTGAACCCTAGTTGCTTGGTTACCAAGCCAGTGTTCTAACCACTAGGCTACTCCTCCACTCCCATTGAAACCATCCTGTGTCCTTAATATACAGGGAGCACTCCCCTTTCTCACTCTCATGCGATCCTAAATAGCGTGCTATATAAAAATAAATAAATCAATCCTTCTAGCCTTAATACACAAGGACATCCTGCAATACTTCCCCTCCTGTCCTGACACCCCCTGCCAAAGTTTAGCTGGGATGCAATCTGAGGCTCACTTGGCTTGTGTGTCCTGCTTACAGGGGGAAAGCACCAGGATAAGCAAATTGTCCTTTGCCATACAGAGTAAGAGGAATAGACTTGCTTTCGTGAAAGTGTAAACACCCGTCATCTGAGTGTGACTAGGTGAGGGGGAGGTTGAGGGTCCATCTCCCTTCTAGATCTGTCTTTCTCCCTGTCCTTCCTCTCTGTGTGTGCATCTCCCCCTTTCCTTTCCTCTCCTCTCTCTCGCTCTCTCTCGTTCCCTTGTACTTCCCCGGCTCTTGAAAACATGGAATGCAGTAGGTGTGATGTCATCGCCTTGCTATGGCATCTGGATACTCCACATCTGGATCCCTGACACAACAGTGCAGTCTCCATGGTGATGTCAGCTCCTGATGCTAAACACAAAATTCCCTCTCCATCCTCAACCCCACCCTCGCCTCCACTTCCTTTTCTTTCTTCATGATCTTGTATGTCCTCATCTTCCACCCCCCTCAAATATATACCATTTGTTATTAAACATACAAAGTTCTGCCAGTGCACCTCACTCCTGCCCTGCTGCACCCCTATTCCGGAACTGAGACCCCACACACAGCGATGCCAATGCACCCCACTCCTGCCCTGCTGCACCCCTATATTCCAGAACTGAGACCCCACACACAGCGATGCCAATGCACCCCACTCCTGCCCTGCAGCACCCCTATATTCCAGAACTGAGACCCCACACACAGCGATGCCAATGCACCCCACTCCTGCCCTGCAGCACCCCTATATTCCAGAACTGAGACCCCACACACAGCGATGCCAATGCACCCCACTCCTGCCCTGCTGCACCCCTATATTCCAGAACTGAGACCCCACACACAGCGATGCCAATGCACCCCACTCCTGCCCTGCAGCACCCCTATATTCCAGAACTGAGACCCCCCACACAGCAATGCCAATGCACCCCACTCCTGCCCTGCTGCACCCCTATATTCCAGAACTGAGACCCCACACACAGCGATGCCAATGCACCCCACTCCTGCCCTGCTGCACCCCTATATTCCAGAACTGAGACCCCACACACAGCACAGCCAATGCACCCCACTCCTGCCCTGCTGCACCCCTATATTCCAGAACTGAGACCCCACACACAGCGATGCCAATGCACCCCACTCCTACCCTGCAGCACCCCTGTTCCAAAACTGAGACCCCACACACAGCGCTGCCAATGCACCCCACTCCTGCCCTGCAGCACCCCTATATTCTAGAACTGAGACCCCACACACAGCGCTGCCAGTGCACCCCACTCCTGTCCTGCAGCACCCCTATATTCCAGAACTGAGACCCCACACACAGCGCTGCCAATGCACCCCACTCCTGCCCTGCTGCACCCCTATATTCCAGAACTGAGACCCCACACACAGCGCTGCCAATGCACCCCACTCCTGCCCTGCTGCACCCCTGTATTCCAGAACTGAGACCCTCACACACAGCGCTGCCAATGCACCCCACTCTTGCCCTGCAGCACCCCTATTCCAGAACTGAGACCCTCACACACAGTGCTGCCAATGCACCCCACTCCTGTCCTGCAGCACCCCTATATTCCAGAACTGAGACCCCACACACAGCGCTGCCAATGCACCCCACTCCTGCCCTGCTGCACCCCTATATTCCAGAACTGAGACCCCACACACAGCGCTGCCAATGCACCCCACTCCTGTCCTGCAGCACCCCTATATTCCAGAACTGAGACCCCACACACAGCGCTGCCAATGCACCCCACTCCTGCCCTGCTGCACCCCTATATTCCAGAACTGAGACCCCACACACAGCGCTGCCAATGCACCCCACTCCTGTCCTGCAGCACCCCTAGATTCCAGAACTGAGACCCTCACACACAGCGCTGCCAGTGCACCCCACTCCTGCCCTGCAGCACCCCTATTCCAGAACTGAGACCCTCACACACAGCGCTGCCAATGTACCCCACTCCTGCCCTGCAGCACCCCTATTCCAGATCTGAGACCCCACACACAGCGCTGCCAATGCACCCCACTCCTGCCCTGCTGCACCCCTGTATTCCAGAACTGAGACCCCCACCTTTCTCTCCCCGCCTCCCCACACAGTTCCTCAACTGGATGTTTTTTTTCTCTAGAATAAAATGTAACTCTTTTACTCTTTTTATGATATTAGCCAGGAGATTCCATACCCTTTAGAGAAACGGCTTTGCAACCACCTCAGAGACATATGGGTGTTTCTCTAATGCTCATAATTAGTCCTCTGAATTCCCCGGACTCTTAGCAGGATATCCAGTAGGAGGGAGCGAGAAATCAAGCCCTGGTTTTAATGCCTATCAGATACGCATTAGGTTTATAATTCCAAGAGATTTAATCCTCCGATGCTGAGTGCGTGTGTCTACAGCGGTGGTTAGTTTGCTGCAAACATACATTTTTGCATCAAGTAAGCATGTTTGTGTACATTTTTGCATGCTAATTAGCATATCTGTGCATATTTTTTATGCATGTATATATTTCTGTATATGTGCTAAATTGTGGCTTGCTGGCATGGGAGATGAAATGTATATGTGTTAGCATACATATGTATTAATTCTCTATACTATTGACAAACCCCCACCCACCACATTTTAACCAGGAAGGATCCCATCTGCCCTGTCACTCAGTCCCTGATTACACAGGCTGTCAGTGGTACAGCCAGCAGGTCCCTAAGCTCCCCCTCATATTCTGAGATGGAAACCATCTGGTCCTGGTGCTTCAGCTGCTCGAAGCTTTGCCAGTTTTCTTTTCTGTAAATGGGTCCGGAGAGATCTCTCAGCCCTTGCCAATCTGCTTCTCCTAGGGGAGTTGCAAAGGAGAGTGTTGTCGTCGTCCCCCCCGTCCCCCCCCCCCCCCATGATAGCGCGTCTGTGTTTAGCAATTCAGTTCTCTGGTGTCACAGCTCTGGAATGCTTCTGCTGGGTCAGGAGATCACCACCAGTGCCCACTCAGTCTGTCATTGACATCACATGACCTTTCCCCTTCCCACACGTGCTCCCCATTTCACATGCTTTCCACTGTCCAGCAACTATCAGAAAACCATTGTAAGCAGGTCCCTCTCTTGACCTGCTAGCCATTAGCTCATAGGGAGCCATCACCATGGTGGGGTTGTCTGTCTGTCTCTCACCCCACTCTTCCCCCACCATCCAGCTCTTTCAAGGAAGTGTGTGTTCCTGTCCTGAAGAGCTTACAATCTAGTGGGCACCTGAGATAAACTGATTTGTCCAAAATCACAGAGAGTGCCTGTGGGGTTCCCTAGATCACAGCCCTCCAATCTAACCACTGGAGAGTGCTCTTTCCTCTGACTCTCATCAAGAAGTGACAGTCCACAGCCTGCCTCCTGCTGGCTTTCATCAGAGAGTTATCAATCATAGAGAGTATCTTGTTTGCCTGACACGCTTCTTGCTTTTTAAATAATTCATCACCCCCCTCCCCAGTCCACATGGGTGTGGTGGGTAGAGGGAAGCCCCTCCCCCCTCTTTATCTGCAGCGTGGGGGTGCATTATCAGACAGAATTGTGGCCCGGAGAGCCTGTTATTCCTGGGAGACGTTAAGAAGTTCCTGGTGCTCTCTGGCCAGAGTTTGCTCCCCCCCCCCCCCCCGGCTCCTGTTTCCGGCCCGGGCTGCATACATAGAGACCTTTTGCTCCTATTTCCAGCCTGGAAAACTCTCTGACGGCAACAAGAGACACTGTGTCCTCAGAAAACTTAACACTGGAGAGACCCCCACACACCCCCCCTCCCCTTGAATGTGAGCCTGACCTGGCTTTACCCCAACTACATGCCAGGAATAGGACGTCTCTTCCCCCTTCTCTGCCTCTCTCTCTTGTGCTCCTTCTCTCTGTCTTTTTCATCGCCTTGTATTTCTCTGTTTCTTTCTTCCTGTCTCTTGTGCTCTCTCTTTTGGCCTGTTTTCTCTCCCTTCCTCTTTCTTGCGCTCTCCCATTATGTTCCCCTGTTTTGCTCTCCCTCTCTAATTTTCTCTTCCTTTCTCATTCTGTCTCTTTTCATCCCTTTAATGCTTCTCTGTTTCCTTCTTCCTGTCTCTTGTGCTGTCCCTCTTCTTTTCTCTTTTGCTTGTTTTTCTCACTCTTTCTTTTTCTTTCACTCTCTTTATGTCCTTTTCTAGTTCTCTCTTTTTCTTCCTCGTTTTCTCTCTTTTCACATTTTGTTTCTGTTACTCTCTTCCTTTGTCTCTTGTTTAGTTTAGATTCGTTTGTTGCCTTGCTAAGGCAATATATCAAATGAATAAAGCAGATGTGCGCTCTCTCTCTCTCTCACGCTCCCCATTCCTCTCCCTCCATTGCTTTGTGTCTCTCTGCTTCCCTCTTCCTTTGACTCTTTCCCTCTCGCTTTCTCCCTCTTCTCAGAGTTGCCAAGTTACCCATTTCAGGAGCAGGGTTGGCCCAAAGGTTTCTGCTACCCCAGCAGAAGCGCCCCCCCCCCCCCCGCAAGCCACATTGTGCCACCCCTGCCCATGCTGAACTGCGCTGTTGCCACCAGCTGCCATTGATTCTGAAGGTGGGCTCGGGGGGCGGTGGCATGGCTCAGCACGGGGGGGGGGGGGGGGGAGAATGGTATGGCTCATTGCGGAGAGGGGGGAGGCTGCAGACTGTGTGTGCCTTGCCTCCCACAGGGGTCTGCTGCCCTAGGCGAACGTCTAGTGGACGGGCCAGATCTGTCCAGGAGTGAGATCCTAAGCCAGTCCTGGATTTCTGAGTCTCATTCTGATGCATTATGGGACCTGCAGCACTGATTCCAATGGGTAAAATCAGGGACCACAAATCCCATACTGCATTGCAATGCAAATTTAAAACCAGAACTGGCAAAAAATTCTCACTCCTGGACTAACTTGGCAGCTTTGTCTTCTTCAGTCTCTGTCTGTCTCCTTTTATCTTTGTGATCTTTCTGTTTTCCCTGTTCTTGCCATTTTGGCCTGATGTTTCTGTGCTCATAGCTGTTTCTCTTTCCATAAAACGGGGGCCCTTTTCTCTGCTGCCTCAGAGCTTACTTTCTTACACAAAATGGCTGCGTTGGTAGCTGGTTGAGGTCTTAGTGCTTGTTCAGGCTGCCCTGGCCTATACTGTGTGGCATTTGCTTGGATCCTATCGCCTGCTAACTCACCAGAACACTATTTATCCTGAGTATTTCTTAAAATTTAACCCACGATGACTTGATAACTCCACATCATAAGGGACTAGTTGAGCCAGTCCCCTTTTTACCCCCACAATATTTAAGAACAGCTCTAAGAAAAGTGGGCAACTACAAGTCCCAGCATGAATTGGAGGTAAAACTTGGACTGATTCAACTTGTCCCTTATGACATGGTGGTCACAGTATTATGCTCTTTTCTAGGTTTACCAATTGATTCCAGGCAATCTGAAGAGGTTGGACCAGGCCTGAGTTTACCCCATTGCACGCTGGGACTTGTAGTTCTTGAGTTTCTTGGAGAAATTGGAACTGCCGTCCACTGGTTCACTGAGCTTAATCTGGGACAACTCGGGCCTTTCTACATAAGATGGATGCTACCCGTATTTCTGTAACCTTGAAAAATTCGGTCCTGTTTTTTCTCTTGCCTTCAACTCCAAACACTAAACATTCTGGGATTTGTGGTCTTGTTTTATGCCAAACTCAGTTTTGCTAGGATGATAAGCCTAGTTACCTGTTCCAGGAGTGAGATTTTCAGTCTGTCCTGGATTTCTGACTGTCTCATCCTGTTGCATTGTGAGACCTGCAGCACTGATGCCAATGGGTAAAATCAGGGACTTAAAATACCATACTGCACTGCAAAGCAAATTCAAAACCAGAAATGGAAAAAATCTCACTCGTGGACTGGGGTAACTCGGTGACTCTGCAGGTGTGAGATGCATTGACAGAGCTGCGTGTTGGGTTTCAGTACTGAAATAGAAGAGGGTGCACCACAATGAGTTTGTGGCAGCAGTGGGATTGAAACCTGGGTCTGCAGGTATCACAGCTCTGTGCTCTCAATAGTAGGCTGTCACACAATGAGAGGTGATATCAGACTAGGGACTGGATCAAGGTGTTTGGAGGTTTTAAAGAGGGATTTTTAGTCTAGGTCCCTCAGTACAGACAGCATAAGACACTTCTTGGAGGAGATCAGACAATCTGAGGGTTGTTTGGTAGAAATGGATCTGATTCCGCAGGTGTCACAGCCCTGGGTTATCACACAGTAAATTGGTGTCAGTAGTGGGATTGGAGCCTGGATCTGTAGAGGTCACAGCTCTTTGGTTTCAGTGCTATACTTTCACATGGTGAGAGTAGGGTTGGCTTGTAGGAATGAGGTGTTTGTAGATGTCAGATGACGGAACAGCAGAAGGCACTTTACAGTAGGAAGGAGGCATGTGGAATAGTGGGCGATGCAGAGCTGTGTGAAAGGGTCTCGCTACCTGAATAGCAGGGGATATTGTGGGCCTCTCATTACGTCTGTTTCTCTTAAAACGGTTTCAGTTAGTAGTTTACTTGATAGAAAACAGTCTGGATAGTACATAAAGGGGGCCTTGACATTTTTGATGGTTACAGGGGGAGGAAGGGCGGCTGCAGATGTAATATCTGCTGTTCCATGGTTGGGTTTTAGGCGGACCAGGAAGTCTGGCAATCAATTACGCACAACACTCTTAAAGAACCTTTCCCTTTCAGAAGTGCCAGGGTAGGTGAGTTTGGGTGAGACGGGACATCTGATCTGTATCTTGCGAAGGGCATAGTGCCTCATCCTGGAAGCCTGTGTAAGACTGATTTACTAAAGATCTCTTTCACCGTCTGAGCCCCCTTGAATCCCACCACTCCCCTAAATACATTTCCTGCTATTCATTATATCTTCATGGCTATAAATCCATAGGTTCTTCCTCACCCCAATTCCCCAGCTGAAGTTTGGATAGACAAGGAGACCGGTTAAGAAGATAAGAGGGGAAATAGGTTCTTCTGGAGGAGGGGGGGGGGGGAGTGTATGAAAATGGGAACTTGAGAGAAGGAGTGTAAAACGCAGATATACTGGATGGAGTCTTGGCAAGGGGGGGGGCTTCTGGGAGCCCCTTATTCAATTATTTTGTGAGCTCATGGTTTCTCTGTGATTGGATGAGAGCCTTCTGATAAAAGACTGTTAACACATCACTGGGAAAGGGGAAGGGGAGGGAGGGAAGAAACTGGTGTGTGTTTGTGTGTGTGCGCGCTTCCCAATATTAATCTGTATTTCCTAAGTGACTTCATAAATGGGTCCTGTTGCCTTCTTCCCACTCACTGTTTTCTCACAGTTCATATCTGTGTGTATGTGAGAAGCACACGGACACAGACGGCAAACAGCACACACTCCTTACAGCCAGATATTCAGAACTGGTTTCTCCATCAGGACTTGAACAGACTTTGCAAAGTGTGGGAGCAGCACAGCGAGGGAGAGAGAGAGAGAGAGAGAGAGGGACAGCTTTCTCCCTGGCTTAGACATCTCCCAGGTAAGGCCTCTCCCTCATATCCGCTCTGCCACAGGTGAGGTGGGGACTGGGCGATGGAAACCCTTCTTTTTCTGCTGTTTGCTTGAGGGTGTGCTTGTAGTCTTCATGCATGAAACACTGCAGCAGATAGAGTTTCTCTCCTAACATCGCTTCAGCTTTTGCTTTGGCAATGACGTTTGTATTAGCAGAACCTGCCTTTGCCGAGCCGTTTAGGCAAGGAGAGAAACTGAATGGCTCTCAGAGAGTTGTGATCTGGGGAGAGGTGCATCGGGATCTATTCTGCAGCAAAAACCTCCTTTATTCCTGAATATTGGCTATTTGCATGCTGTCATCAGTGTTCCTTTCCTGAAGGATTTGCAGTCTGTATGTCTGAGCACAGAGAGCCTAAGTGTCTTGCTGGAGGTCGCACACAGCATGAGCTGGTGGCTGAAGTGGGATTAGAGCCTGCTTCTGTAAGTGTTGCAGCTCTGTGCATGTACCACTGGGCTGTTCCACGGTGACACTTGGTAGTAGAATGGGACTGGAGCGTGTGTGTGCAGATGTGGTGATTCTGTGCCTTCAGGACTAGGCTGTCATAAGGAGACAGCAGGTAAGAGCAGGGGATTTGGTGCATGGATCCTCTATACTCTCAGCACTAGGTTGCAATATGGCGAGAGTTGGTCTACAGGTGTCGGAGCTCTGACCATCACTAGTCAATAAATTTCCATGGAAGGAGGATTCTCGCTCTGACATTCCTGCCATGTTGAGGGTTTGCATGTATGATGTGGGCTGTATATATTATTTTGTGACTTACGCTGTGCCTGTCCTCTGTACATTCAGTATTCAGAGATGTAGCAGTTAGAGTAGGAAGTAGTTGATGTGTTGGAGGGAAATTCCAGCAGAGCAGAGACGGATCTTGGCATGGGACACAGGAGATTCAGCATGAATTCCTGCCGGGCCCGGGTACCGGGCTGCGGGCACACACACACCTGATCACTATTCAGTGAGTTGTGGTAGCAACAGGCTCTCCCCCGTGACAATGACAGGGTTTCCCCTGTGACAGTGAAGGGATCTCTGTGTGACAGTGATAGCAATCAGCTCTCCCCCATTATAAAGACAGGGGCAGGCTGTACCAGGTGATGATAACAGGTCACAGGTTTCCCAGTGACGGCAACAGGGTTTTTCTCAGGATAGAAACAAGCTTGCCACGCCAAATGTATAACTGTTTAAAAAAAATGTGGAGTATCCTATGTATAGCAATATCTGAGTGCTATATGAATATTCCACTATAACTATAGGTATAGGTAGAGCAAAGAGGGTGGGATTTAGGTATTCTGTGTACAGGCTACACATATACATAGATTACACAAATAGGTGCTTAAAATCCAGGTATAATGTGGGCCATCTGAGCCAAAGGTGTAACTCGCATGAATAGCGCCAGTGATTGGGGGTCTCATATGTAGAGCTTATATATAACCACCCCCGATATTCAGCGCTTCAACAACTGTTACAACCTAATCATATTAAATTGTGTAATTTTTATTTATTTTATTTTACATTTCTTATACATTTTTTTCTCATGTTAAATTGTGTTCTATGTAGAAATGTTGTTCCTTTGTACACCGCCCCTGATCTTGGGAAGGAACGGAATAAACATAACAATAAATAAAATAAAATAATAAATAAATAAATAAGCAGGGCCGGCCCCAGAGCTGGCTCAGGGCGTTGGTACCATAGGCAAACCTTAAGCCTTATGCCACCCCTGGCTGTCAGAATCTGTTGTTTAGCTTTGAATGCCCTGCTGTTTGTTACCCCCTGATGTGCTGCCCTAGGCGCCCAACTAGTTTGCCTAGTGGTTGGGTCAGTTTTGCATATAAGTGTACACAGAATTATGTGTTTATCTGATACTAGTAAATTCAGCAGCACAAGCTATACAATACAGGAGAGCAATGCTTATTATAGGAATAATTTGAATCCTCTCGATTAGACATTTTCAAATGATTCGCAAGATGTTTTGCTGAAAATCGATCTCAAGATCTCCATGCGGCATTTACGATGATGGAATGGTCACAGTGGCAGTAATGGGATCTCCCCTGTGACAGTCATGGGATCTCCCTTGTGACAGTGATAGCAGTGAGGGCATCTGGCCTAGGAGAATGGCAGGAGCTCGCAGTGGCTGTGATGGTGAGAGAGATGGGATCTCCCCTGTGACAGTCACGGGATCTCCCTTGTGACAGTGATAGCAGTGAGGGCATCTGGCCTAGGATAATGGCAGGAGCTCACAGTGGCTGTGATGGTGAGAGGGATGGGATCTCCCCTGTGACAGTCACGGGATCTCCCTTGTGACAGTGATAGCAGTGAGGGCATCTGGCCTAGGAGAATGGCAGGAGCTCGCAGTGGCTGTGATGGTGAGAGAGATGGGATCTCCCCTGTGACAGTCACGGGATCTCCCTTGTTACAGTGATAGCAGTGAGGGCATCTGGCCTAGGAGAATGGCAGGAGCTCGCAGTGGCTGTGATGGTGAGAGAGATGGGATCTCCCCTGTGACAGTCACGGGATCTCCCTTGTGACAGTGATAGCAGTGAGGGCATCTGGCCTAGGAGAATGGCAGGAGCTCGCAGTGGCTGTGATGGTGAGAGAGATGGGATCTCCCCTATGACAGTCATGGGATCTCCCTTGTGACAGTGATAGCAGTGAGGGCATCTGGCCTAGGATAATGGCAGGAGCTCACAGTGGCTGTGATGGTGAGAGGGATGGGATCTCCCCTGTGACAGTCACGGGATCTCCCTTGTGACAGTGATAGCAGTGAGGGCATCTGGCCTAGGAGAATGGCAGGAGCTCGCAGTGGCTGTGATGGTGAGAGATGGGATCTCCCCTGTGACAGTCACGGGATCTCCCTTGTTACAGTGATAGCAGTGAGGGCATCTGGCCTAGGAGAATGGCAGGAGCTCGCAGTGGCTGTGATGGTGAGAGAGATGGGATCTCCCCTGTGACAGTCACGGGATCTCCCTTGTGACAGTGATAGCAGTGAGGGCATCTGGCCTAGGAGAATGGCAGGAGCTCGCAGTGGCTGTGATGGTGAGAGAGATAGGATCTCCCCTGTGACACAGACACGCACACACATAGTAAATTAAAATGTGTTTCCTGTCTCGTGTCTGAAAGATTTCACTTCCATTACACATTCTTCCTGGCGAGAGAGAGGCCACCCTTGAGCAGGGCTTAGAATACTAGAAGGAAAAACGTGAACTCAGCCCTCCTCCTGGGGGGAAAATCCCTTCCAATGCTATGAGGAGAGAGAGGTGTGTGAGTGCCGGCATAGCGCCCTCCTGCACAGCTGTCTCTCTCTGCCTGTCTACCGCTAGTTATCATTTGTATAGTGCTAGCAGCCATGCACAGCACTATAAAAGCCCACCTGAGACATCGGGTTAAGTAGAAAGGAGATTTAAAATTCAAATAAAGTTCCTTCTCCAAAAGCTTACAGTCTATTCAGTCTGTCTCTCTGCCTATCTCTTTCCATAGGCAGTTGGGCCCAAACAACTTTTTTTTTTTTTTTTTGGAGGGGAGGGAGGTAGAGAGTGAGGAGTTTGGCTTCTTTGGGCTCCGCATCAAAAATGTTGTTCTATCTCTTTCCACCTTTGTCTGTCTCTGTCTGACTCTCTGCTGCCTGTATTCTTCATTTTGCTAAAGTCTTCAGTGCGTGTCTTGGGGATAGTGGGGGAAGGAGGGGGCAGGAAATTGCTGATTTTGGTATGTGATTTTCCTCTTTCCAGCCCAGGACAAGATGTCCAAGACTTTTTGAACTGGGCAGCCAATCCCAAGCCTTTAGGGGAAAACAGCTGGACTGTTGACATCTGCGTTCTCAGCTGCAGAGGCAGCTGGGGTCAGTTCAAAGTTGTTTGGGTATCCCCAGCTCAGGAAGCTCCTGTGGGCTAGTCTGTGGCTATATGACTGGCCACTTCCATGGGTTCCTGCTCTATTTTATCCAAGAAAGGAAAGAGAGTCTTCTATCCATGGGTGGCAGGGGTATAATTATAAACCACTGTGGTCACTTGGTTCTTCCTGCCACAGACCATTGGCAAAAAACAGATGGTGACCAGAATTATGTGTAAATGACTTGAGTAATAGAAAAGCAACTGCAGCCACACCACGGCCAGTGACCATACAGCGGTCAGTCATTCCCAGCCATGGTCAATGACTTCACAGTGGTCAATCAGTCCCAGCCATGGTCAGTGACCACACAGGGTCAGCCATTCCCAGCCATGATCAGTGAACACACAGTGGTCAGTCATTCCCAGCCACAGTCAGTGACCACACAGGGTCAGCCATTCCCAGCCACGATCAGTGACCACACAGTGGTCAGTCATTCCCAGCCACGGTCAGTGACCACACAGTAGTCAGTCGTTCCCAGCCACAGTCAGTGACCACACAGTGGTCAGTCATTCCCAGCCACGGTCAATGGCCACACAGTAGTCAGTCATTCCCAGCCATGGTCAATGACCACACAGGGTCAGCCATTGGCAGCCACAAGGTTCCTGCTTCTGTATAATTGTCCTCTGTGCCCTTGAAATCTTCCTATTCCGTGATCCTTTCACATGCACAAACAGTGCCCCATTGAGATCTCGGGTCCCCCCTTATTGCGACCTTTCCCTCAGCCATTATTTAGGTACTGATGCATTCATCTGTCCTGGCTGCTCTCCACAGATGAATCACAGACGAAAGTCAAAAGCTGCAAAGCAAAGAACATATGTTAATTTTGGAAAATGTTGTTTTCAGCCGAATCATGCCAGGTGCATGAATAACAGGAACCCGTAGGGGAAACTCTTTCCAATTCTGGCCATGCCAAGGGGGCAAAGGTTATGGGATACTGGGAACCCAGCCTTTCCAAACAATGGCTTGCTAAGAGGAGGGAGACAGGCTGTAAGAATTTGGTTCACAGAGACCATTAAAAGTTAATTGAAGCTACAATTTGTAGAGGGCAGCACTGGTAGCTAAAGAACACGTAATCCCCCTCCAAAGAGGCAAGTTCAAATCCCCCACCTGTCAGAGACTCTGCGTGTGCCCTGAGGTGAGTGACTGTCTTTCTCTCTCTCTCTCTGCCTTAATTCTAATCTCGGGCTGTGTGTCTGACCTCAGCGTGCATCGCCCTTTAGGGAAAAGCAACTGGGCACCAAGCATCTGAGTTCTCGGCTGCGGAGGCAGCTGGGGTCCATCCCCAGCTTAGGAAGCTCCCGTGAGCTAGTCTGAGGCTCTGTGACTGATTCTAAGCCCCGGCTCTGTCAAAGGCTCTGAGTGTCATGTCAGTGGGTAAAAATATGCGCACACACTCAGAGTGTCCATATATTCACCCCCTGGCAGGGAAGGGTAGGTATTGGCATCTGCAGTGAAGCAGGTGAATAGTCTATGGTAGTCGTCGCCAGCCTGCAGAGAAGTCAGTAAAGCTCAGAGGTTCTGTATTCAAACCCAGTTCGGAGGAGCTCCTAGGGACGTTTCCCTTTGAGTATTAGTTTAGAGGGTCAATAGATGCAAAGTATTGCGGAAACGGTTCTTTCTATTGCTCTGTGACTGGCTTCTGATTCCCTGCTCTGTCACTGATCTTTGTCAAATCCCTCCTCTCTCAATGGCCAGAATTTACAGACCCTGCACTCTGCACTTCGCTGGCGTCTCTTCTGGTATTTTCAGCCCCTGCGCTCTCCATTTTGCTGGCGTCTCTTCTGGTATTCTCAGCCCCTGCGCTCTCCATTTTGCTGGTGTCTCTTCTGGTATTTTCAGCCACTGCACTCTGCACTTCGCTGGCATCTCTTCTGGTATTTTCAGCCCCTGCCCCGGTGGAAAGCTGGGGTTGCCTCTTACTTGTAAAAAGGGGGTTACTGCCCAACTGCGGCTGTTCTTAGTTGCCCACCACTTTCAAGCCTCCTTGAAAGGGTCAATTAGGACCTGAAATTCAGATTGCGCTAAATCGACTCTGCTATGGTGGAGTTACACTCATCAGCCCATCTGGCCGGCTCCATTCCTCTAGCAACCCCTCGGAGTACACTTTGCCGCGCCTGTAAAGGTGTCGTGTCCACCGCATTAGGGACGCTATGTTATATGTCTTTAAATCTGGCAACCCCATCTCTCCTTTCTTGTGGTCCAGAATCATTTAGCATATCTGACTCGTACTTGCTTCCCTCTTCAAATAAATGTGAATAGTATATTCTCTTTCGTCCTCTCGCTTTATTCACAGGGGCAACATCTGCAATTGATACAAAATGTTAGGGATTAATGCCATTAGAAACAGCACCACCCTTCCATTTAGGGATGGTTCAAGTTCACCCATTTCGCGCATAGGTTTTTTCTCCTGGATGTTTAGTTGATACACCTTCTTTAGACTGTGGTGAATATAAATCCCCAGGCACTTTAAAGAGCCCTCTGACCACCTAAAGGCATTGCTTGCCACTACCACTCTCTTCTTTCCCCCCCCCCCTCCCCCCCAAGAGCCGGGCCTTCAACTTATCAGTGTTTATTTTTAAACCTGAGAACCCCCCAAAAAGGTCCAGCTGAGTTTTTAGTTCTTGCCATCCTTCATCCATGTGCTGACCATGTTATCTGCATACATGCTGACTATGCAAATGCTGTGTCCAATCTTGACCCCCTGAATTTTCTCGGAGGCCCTTAACTCAATGGCTGGAGGTTCAAGAGGATAAAAAGCGTCGGAGAGAGAGGGACCGCTGCTGAGTCTCTCAGCTGAGTTCAAAAGAATCTGCGAGCTGTCCGTTGACCAAGATCTAGGCACAGGCCTGATTATATGAGGTTTTCACCCACTGCAGAAAATAGTCGCCCACCCCAAATCTGTCCAATACCCAGAAAAGGTAAATCGTCAGGCCACTCAACTGAACGCTTCTTCAACATCTAGGATCTAGGCTCACCACTGCCGGGCTGCAGCTGTTGCCCGGCTCTTCCAGAACATTGTTGGCATTTGCAGCAGGTGATCTGTAGCACCTCTGCCATTCACAAATTAGTCTTGATCAGGATGGATAATTTAGGTATGATTTCACCCAGCCGTTGGGCCAATATTTAGGTCAAGTTTTTAATGTCTTGGTTTAATTACAAGATGGGCCTATAGGAAACCCCCTACCCCCCCCCCCCTTCCTTTCCGGGTCCCTACCAGGATTTTGCAGCAGAACTACCAATGCTTTGTTTGCAAAGTCCCCAAAGTGTCCTGCTCCGACCGCCGCCTCTCCCTTCTCTTTCAAGGGGCATGCTACAAGCTCCCCCAAGATCTTAGAAAGGTCTGGGCCCAAACTGTCGGTCCCGGTACTTTAGCCGGCTTTAGTTTCTTAATGCCAGTCAAGTTCTCGTCTTCAGTCGGTGACCTGTTCAGGATGGCTGGTTTTTCCCCGCTAACAGTGGGAAGGTCAAGGCCCCTAAAAAAGGCTTCCCATTCCGGTTTGGCCTTCTACAGAGATTGAACAAACTGCGTAAACCATGGCACAATCTCACTCTCTCCCACATCATCCTCCCTCCATAAGCAAATGATTGTTTGCTTCACTTTGGAGGGCTTGATTAAGTTAATTAGCAATTTCCTGCTTTTATCCTCCCATTTAGGTAGTTTGTACTTATAGATTTGGCTGCTTCCTAAGGCCTGCCATTGTAATAGTGCATGGACTTTATTTTTCTGCGCTCGCAACTGCAAACGCCGCCACTCTGTGCCTGTGGTCATGTTCAGGTCCATCAGGAGCTCTCTGTTATGCCTCGTTTGTTGCTGTTTGATATACCCAATGATCCTTCCTCTGAGCACAGCTTTGAATGCCTCCTATTAAGTCGCTGGGCCCACGTCTCCCATCTGGTTTTCGTCCTCATATTCAAGCCAGAATTTTCTCAAAAACTGCTGGAAGTCGGGGTTTTGTGTCCAAACCAGGTTCAGCCTCCATGCCCAGTCGCCAGGCTCACCTGTACCATGGCACAATGCGAAAACAGCTGTGGTTGGATGTTGGCTCCCTTCAGTTTATGTATGTATGTAATCTGTGGGGCCTTGAATAATGTGTCAGTTGGATGTAGGGTATTCCACCCATCAATCAGTTTGAGTTCTTTGCACAAAAGATGAATTCCTTTACGGACCCCATCCCTGCCTGCCAACCTTGGAGGTTGACAGTCCACAGAGGCATCTGCCATTGTGTTAAAGTCTCCCCAAAAAAAAGGGGTTCATAGTGTAAGTGTATTTGTTCTTTCCTTTCTCAGCACTTACCCTTGTTTACTTAGTTACAGCCAACCTTGATGTTATCTCAAACACAAATAGCAAAGTAAACAGCAGGTCTCTCTTGTGTTCAGATTCCTTCAGGCAAATGCAGATAGCAGAACAAGAGAAAGAAAAATCCTAAATACTAAGAGTTAAAAATAAAAAGTTGCGTTGCTTGAGAATCGTCGCTAATTGTGATTGCTATTAAATTCCTATAGTTACAACTCTTTGTGTTTTGTAATATATGAACAATAGATAGTCCATTTGATTGTTTAACTTTGCCACCAGATCCAGGAACTAAACCTGATAGTAGCTTCTGGGGGCATAGAGACTACCCATCAACACACTCTTCCCCAGCACATTACCCCAAACCAGGACCTACCGACCTTCCATATCTTGGATCATTTTATGGGTTTCAAAGGTCACCCATTTCCCAATTAGAATGGCCACCCCCTTCTGATGAGTGTTGTATGAGGCAAAAAGAACTTCCCGCACTCATCCCCATTTGAGGTTTAAATGTTCACGCGCTGAGAGATGTGTTTCTTGCATAAAGGCCACATCGGTATCCAGGTTTCTTAAGTAGGGGAGCACTCTTTCACGCTTTATGGGCGAGTTAAAGCCTCCCCCATATTTAGCGTTGTGAATTTAATCTTTGCCATTTCCCTTATTTTTATTTATTTATTTATTTAACTGGTTTTGCTATACCATTTTTCTACCAGTCAAAACACTTTACAGGTGCAAACCAAAGGCAATAATAGAACGGTGTAAACAGTTGTAGCTAACAGTATAGTTCAGGAAAGTCCATCTTATAGAGAATAGAACTTGCAGCATGGGTAGAAGTGAAGGAGGGGGCTGTTTTTAAGATGGACGTCTATGGAGGTAGGGTGGGAGGGATGGTCTGTGCTAGAAGAGGGTATTCCTGCTGTGGGTTGATCTGTGCCTTAGTGCTCCTGGAAGAGGTATGTCTTCAGTTTATTTCTAGTCTTGAGATGATTGGATGTTCCGTAATGTTGGGGGGGGGGGGGTTAAAGCATTCCAGAGAGCAGGGGCGTAAAGTATAAAGGCTCTTAGGCAAGCGTATTGGGTGCTCCTACAGATCTGTGGTGGCAAGTTAAATTAGTTTTGCAAACTTTGTTTTTGTGGTCTAACTGTGCTAGAGGTTCTGTTTAATGTGTGATGGTATTCGGAGGTGATGTTGTTTTGGGCCTTGTGAATAATGGTGAGGGCTTTGTGTTTAATTCTTGAGGCAATAGTTAGCCAATGGAGAGATTTCAGTATGGGTTTGATGTGGGTGTGTCTGGAATCTCCAAAGATGGTGTGTGCTGTTGTATTTTGGGCAAGCTGTAGTGGTAAGATGGTGTTTTGGGAGAGTCCCTAGTATATAGAGTTGCAGTAATCAAAGAGGGGGGTGATGGTAGCTTGGCATACTGTGCAGATGTTTTCAGGGGAAAGGAGGGACATAGGTTGTGTAGAGTTGTGAGCTTAAAATGGTGTTCTGGATGTGGGTCTGGAAGTTCAGTTGCTGATCCAGAGTGACGCCAAGGTATCTGACATGGGTTTTGACCTGAAGATCCATGTTATCAATTCTGATGGATGTGGTGGGCGTAAAAATGGGGTCCTTAGTGATGTGGAGAACTTCAGTCTTGCTGAAGTTGATTGCCAGGTTGCGGAGCTGAAGCTAGTTGACTATTTCTTTGAAGCAGGCTGTGTGAGTCGAGTAGTTGGGAGCAGTTGTGGAGAATGGAGTGTAGATCATTATGTCGTCAGCGTAGATTTGGTAAGTGACGTTGGAATTCTGGATGGTTGTTCACAGGAACCGAATGTACATATTGAAAAGTAGTGGGGAGAATGCGGATCCATGAGGCAGCGTATAGGGGGACTTTTGTGCGCTGTCTGATTTTTATCTGTTGGGTACGCTGTGAGAGGCATGAGTGAATCCACTTAAGAGTCTTGACTTGTACTCTGATACTATGAAGTTGGTTAAGTAGCGTTTGGTGAGACACCGTGTCGAACGCTGTGAAGATGTCCAGAAAAAGCAGTATGAGGCCGCTAGAGATTCTTTCAGCTCCTGTGATGAGTGTTGATAATAAGGAGGTCAGCAAGGTTTCAGCACTGTGATAGAGGTGAAACCCGTGTTGATGTCTGTCAAGGGGTACGTGCTTGTCAATGTGTTCTTCAAGGTGGATTTGGACTGTCTTTCTGAGATTTTGCAAGGAGAGGAACGCTGGCTATGGGTCTATAGGAGGCTGGTGAGCTTGAATCTAAGTTGGGTTTCTTTAAGAGAGGTCTGACGGAGGCTTGCTTTTTTGGGGGGAGGAGCTGGCTTGTGACAGAGATGTTTGTAGAATGGTTAATATGAGCGGTAGGAGGTTGTAGCTTTCAACCATGAAACCTGGAATGGGTATAATAGGGAGGTGCTTGTGTTGACATGTGAGATTATGGCATCAGGTTCTTCAGGGGTTACATCTCTGCATCTTGCATGTTTTACCTGTAAACACACAAAATAGCCTATACTTCCTCTGGGGGCCTCCCAACCCAGCCCCCACAAGGTAATTTTATTGTTTAATTGCTACATTGTTTACTACGTTCTATGTAAAGTTATGTTTGTTAAATCTATTCCATGTAAACCACTGTGACTTGTGGATACAGTGGTATAAAAGAGCTGCTAAATAAATAAATAATTAAAATAAATTAATGATGTTAAACGGTGTCCCCAGTTCCAGCAGTAACATCATTTCCCCTAAGGTTTGCACATATAGTAATTGTCCCTCTCCCCTCCCCACTTTTCAGCAGAATTTGCCCTTCCCCACCGATACATTCATGTTCTTACACTTCCACCATCTTCAAAACCCCAGTCACCCCTGTAACTCTCCCACTCATTCCACACAAACATCATCTCTCGCTCTCATGCTGGCTTTAGGGGACCGTGTTTTCATGTTACAAGTTATTTATACAGTTTCCCTTTACAGCGTAAATAGGCCTCCCAGCCTTGTCATACTATCTTTCCAAATATACACACACTCTCGTCCCCTTGCAATTTCCCACTCCGGAGCCCAGCGTCCATAGTGTGAGAAGTCTATATTGGGGCATGGAAACTTGTCCTCAAAAAGGAGACAACAGTATGTTAGATTTGACTAGAGCCCCCAAAGCGTCCCATTGGTAACACCGATGGTCACATCGCAAAACTGTCAGTCTATCCACAGGTTCACCGCAAGGACTGAGACTGTCCATTTGCCCCGATGTCTCACCAGGTCAGCTCCGCCATTGCCCCACAATGTCCGCGGATATGGCCGGACCATCACAGCCA
Organism: Ichthyophis bannanicus; assembly: GCA_033557465.1. Classification (NCBI taxonomy): domain Eukaryota; kingdom Metazoa; phylum Chordata; class Amphibia; order Gymnophiona; family Ichthyophiidae; genus Ichthyophis; species Ichthyophis bannanicus. Next base: position 76,827,863 of record CM066051.1, on the reverse strand, counting down.
ATGTGATGTTCAAAAGGGGCTAGAATTAGTGGATAAATCAATACTGAAAAGGTAGATGAACACTACAAACAACTGTGGATAATTCAAGGTGTCTTAGCAAGAACGGCCAGGAATGGTTGAAAAAGCCCATACCTCCGCAGTTGTGTATCCCAGTGCAGTTTAACGCTTGCTCTCTCTGCCCGGAGGGGTACAGTGCCAAAGAAGATCCCCTGCTTAAACAGGGCCGTGCAGATAGGTGCAAACTCCTTACATTTCACCGCTGCACTTTGAGTAATCATTGAACAGCAGGATTCGTTTGTTATGCTCCGGTGTTTTAAGGTGATGAAACTCGCTAAGGAAGTGCCCTTTCCGTGACCACACCAGATATCTGGCTATAGTCACCCTCAGGTGATTATGGACCTCTCTTTGGTCCGATGCGGTGTACCCTTTTGCAGCACCATGCATCCTCCGTTGCTTACAAGCCCTGCCGAGTCAGGGACCATTTCTGAAAACATTTATAGAGTTCAGCATCTGTCACTCCTTCATCCAGCCCGACCACCCACAGATTATTTCTGCGGACCCTGTTTTCCAGCTCTTTGAGTCGTTCAAGCGCTTGTTCCTGTTCACTGGCCAGCGCTCTATTCGTGCCTCAAGCCGCTCCATGGTCTCCTCCTGGACTGCCACATGGTTTTCCACCTCTGTCATCCCCTGGAGCTGCGTCTTGAATTTTTCTCTAATGTCCTCCACTGTTGATTGCAGCGTATTCAGCCGGTCTTCCAGGGCCGCTGTGACTACCCTGCAGATCTCCGTAGCAAGGTCGCCTGCCTTCAGGGAGTTAGGTTTTGGGGCCTCGGCAGCCATCTTGAGCTCTGCCCAGTGCTTTAGTTCTTGGCCCATCTTCAATAACTGTTTTTGCTTTCCCTTCTACCACATCAATTGTGCATGATTTTGTCACATCACAGCCACTCTGCTCGCTCCTCTGCCACTCGACTACACTCTTTTGGGAGCGATTTTGTTGAATTTGTGCTATTTTATGAGGCTGGGAGCAGGAGCTCTACTCTCACACGTCCACCCTGCTATCCTGTATCATGTGACCAACTCAGGAGTAACTTAAGGAAATATTTCTCTGGCTCGCAGCAGGGTGGGAGAGGCCTGTAGATGGAGGAGCAGCACAGTCAGGGATGGAGGGGCTGCTCCCCAGCACGATGATATATTTCTTTAGGAGGTAAGCAGGGCCAGCAGGGTGCTGGAACTCATGTGTCCTCAATTTGCGGGCCTCAGTGGGGGCCGGATCACAATCACCATCTTGGTCCTGTCCAGGGCTGGCATGTGCCCTGTGAGGAGATGTGCAGTCTGACTTGCTGACGAGGCAGAAGAATGGAAACTGAGCCAGCTAGGGGCAGGCCACAGGGTAGGACTAGTAGACTGATGTTCAGAAAGGCTTACCTTTCTGAGCTCTGAAGAGCACTTCCGTCTATGGAGCCGTCAGATGACATCACCAAGTGTGGCTGACTCATCCTGCCTGTCCATGGAGAACAATGGAGACATGGACACTACTTAACCAACTTCACACTGTATATCAGAGTACAAGGCAGAAAACCTGGGACAAGCACTCAGCATTCCTGAAGGAAAAGAAGGGTTTATGGAGTCGGGGCTGTTGGCTTGGATGAATAGACTGGATGATCTTCTTTTTCTACTGTCATTTATTACTTCTCTTTGTTTCTATCAGGTATTTTCAGTCCCTGTGCTCTTTGCATTTTACCAGTTTCCCCTGATATCGTCAATCCTTCTGGTCTTTGCATTTTGCTGATATTTCCCCTGGTATTTTCAGTCCCTTCACTCTGCATTTTCCTGAAATCACCCTTAGTATATTAGCCCTGGCGCTTCCTGCATTTTGCCTCTTTCATTATTTTCAGCCCTCGTGCTCTCTGCATTTTGTTGGAATCTCCCCTGGTGTTTGCAGCCCTCGCGCTCTCTGCATTTTGCCGGAATCTCCCCTGGTGTTTGCAGCCCTCGTGCTCTCTGCATTTTGTCGGAATCACCCCTGGTGTTTGCAGCCCTCGCGCTCTCTGCATTTTGTCGGAATCTCCCCTGGTGTTTGCAGCCCTCGCGCTCTCTGCATTTTGTCGGAATCTCCCCTGGTGTTTGCAGCCCTCGTGCTCTCTGCATTTTGTCGGAATCTCACCTGGTGTTTGCAGCCCTCGCGCTCTCTGCATTTTGTCGGAATCTCCCCTGGTGTTTGCAGCCCTCGTGCTCTCTGCATTTTGCCGGAATCTCCCCTGGTGTTTGCAGCCCTCGCGCTCTCTGCATTTTGCCGGAATCTCCCCTGGTGTTTGCAGCCCTCGCGCTCTCTGCATTTTGCCGGAATCTCCCCTGGTGTTTGCAGCCCTCGCGCTCTCTGCATTTTGCCGGAATCTCACCTGGTGTTTGCAGCCCTCGCGCTCTCTGCATTTTGCCGAAATCTCCCCTGGTGTTTGCAGCCCTCGCGCTCTCTGCATTTTGCCGGAATCTCCCCTGGTGTTTGCAGCCCTCGCGCTCTCTGCATTTTGCCGGAATCTCCCCTGGTGTTTGCAGCCCTCGCGCTCTCTGCATTTTGCCGGAATCTCCCCTGGTGTTTGCAGCCCTCGTGCTCTCTGCATTTTGTCGGAATCTCCCCTGGTGTTTGCAGCCCTTGCGCTTTCTGCATTTTGCCTAAGTCTTCTCTGTAATTTTCAGTCGCTGTGCATTGTACTGGAGTCACATTAGCCAGACGGTGAGGATGTCCTTTAACTCTTTATGGCATTTTTGCACAATTGGAGCATTCCTAGATACCTCTGCACAAACTCCAGTTCTTCTGCCCATGGTAATCCCCCGGATTGACTATTGTAACATTGTATATGCAGGTCTACTCGGCTTTGAACTCGAATGCCTTTAGACAATACAGAGTACCGCTGTCCACATTCTCGCACAGGCAAACCATTTCGACCATGTAACCCCTCTGCTCACCCATCATCACTGATCACCCATAAAAGTCTGCATACGATATCAAATTCTGATCCTGACTTTCAAAGCACTATATCAGACTGCCCCAGAGTATTATTGACCCTGATTATTGCCTGTTGCCCCATACGCTCTGTCCGTTCAGTACAGCAATAGGCTCTTGCCTGCTGGCACTCAATAAAGTACATTTATGAATCCACAAGACAAAGAATCTTCTCTTTAGCCTATCACTTTGTAAGAGCCGCCAAATCAACTTCAACTTCAGCTAACTCGCTACTTTCAAGTCTGAACTTAAAACACATCTCTGAGAAGGCTTTTGACCTCCTGGATTAGGGGTTTTTGGGTGGTGCCCAGAGCTGGGGAACAGCATTTTTATGTTAATCGTATGTTATCCTGTATGTCTGCCTCGACCACCTTTCTTTTCATTTACTTTATCTGTCCTGTGTGTGATTGGAGTTCTTTTCAAGTTCTTTCTGCCTTTTTTCAGAATTACTTTTGTAAACTGCTTTGTGTAACCTGAAAAGCTGGCTTAGTCATTCGCCAGTGCCTCCTTGGTCACTTGCAGTCCCCGGGCTCCCTGCATTTTGTTGGTGTGTCTTCTGGTACTATGAGCATCTGGACTGAACTCCTGAAAATCTCCAGTGGAGCATTGCTGATTTATGACGATAGCAATTAGAAACATGGATTCCCAGCTCAGTCTCTGTATCCTCCACACCCACCCATTGTCAGTAGTGAGAGAGAGCAATTTCCCATCCAATTCTTTTGTCGGGATGATGATCTACAATCTATTTCCGATTTAACCTGCCAATATTACTCTTCTCTTTCTAAATGGAAACAACTGCCTCGTTGGGTCATGCTTCCAGTACTAATGATGTTTCCCTTTCACGTCTGGCTCAGCAGCTCTTCCTGCCCATCTGCAATCCTTTCCAGCCTTGGATAATCCACGGAACCCCCAGAGATGGAACCGACTCTCTGCTTTATTTCTATGGCCTGGTTATAGATATCTGTACATTATCACCAGGGTAGGCTATGGCACCTGCAAACCCAGTTTCTAATCCCACTTCTGACACCAGCGCTTCTTGTGTGACCACCTGACCCATAGAGCATAGAACTGTTGCGCTTGCACACCCAGACTCCAACCTCACCTCTGCCACCACCTCACTGAGAGTACAAAGCTGTGAAAACTGCTGACCCAGCTATAATCTCACGTCTGAAACCAACTCTCACCATGTTGCAGGCTAGTGCTGTGTACCCAGAATGTGCCACTTGCAGACCCAGGTTCAAGTTCCACCTCTACATTCTATCTCGCTGTTTAACACTCTAATGCTGTATTTAGTGGTGATTGCCCTTGTATCCTGCTAATAAATCCTTTTCTTTTTCTCTTGCAGACTTGCGCTGCTGCCATTAACTGACAGTATAAGAAAATGAAAACATCAATGATGCTGCTTCCTGCTTTCACCGTGTACCTTACCACCCTGGTGCTTGGGACAGCCAAACAGATCCGACTGAAGCGAGCATCAGGTAGCAGCGACACTACTCGGGTAACGCAAGAGCCGTTTGGTAGGCACCTGTATCAGCCCACACTGGATGGAGAGAAACAGATGGTTTTCACGCACCAGATCAACGTCCCACCTCAGAGCTGTAGCTGCCCCGATAGAAGTCTAGTGAGGACGCTGTTGAGTCGCCTAGAAGCACTGGAAGCCCAGGTTATGGAGCTGAAGCAGAAGTGTCCAGGCAGGATCCAGCAAGGGGCTGGTAAGTGCCCCAGCACATGGTGCTAGGAGTGGCAGAAGTGAGCTGATGATATGAAAGAAGGAGATTTGAGTCCCACAACAATAAGATCCTTCCCCACACTCATACTCGTCGATTGACTGGGAATGTCTGACGCCAGTGCGAGAATGCTGTGGCTGTGGTCACTGACTGAGGTTAAGAATGGCTGATCACAGTGTGACCATAGGGCAACACCGCTGGCAGGGAGATACCCCAAGTCTAACATGCAGCAGGACCAAAAATCCAGCAGCGGCTGAACTTGGGATTACCAGACAAATCCCAAAGGAAGGTTCATAAAGTCCTGGGTTTACTTCCAGTGCATTCTGGGAGGTATGCTTGGTGCCACTTGTCCTAGGGAAAGCAGAACTACATCCCCCAACATGCCAGGAGGGCCCAGCTCAGCCTATTCCCCATGACCTCTAGTTAAGGTTGCTGCCTCATTCCAGGCTCATCCAGCCCTGACTTTGTTCCTTCCATACTGATTTTCCCAGGTCTGGAGTTTCCATTAGGTGAATCAGGTGGTTGCCCAGAGCACAACATTCTTGGAGTGGCAAATGGGTAGCGACAGGCCATCAGCTTAGTCCCTGGCACCTCAGCTGGCATGAGAAAGGGCACTTATGAGTGCGTCCATTTCCTCTGTGTCATGGAGTCAATCTCTCAGATCATCTCACGAGACTGAATCTGTGCCATAGAGGAATCGGACGTGCTTTTAAGAGCCTTTTCTCATGCGTGCTGGCAGCAGGGAAATTGATGCTGAGCTGTGACCGTTAGGTAGAAATGTTTTAGCAGTGGTGGCAGAGGGGGGCAGGGGTGTGCCAGAAGAAGTTTCTCCTAGGATGTCTGGTGTCCTTGCATTGGCCCTGGATTTTCCCATCGATTCCCCTCAGAACATCGGAATTACAAATCCCTGCATACAGTGGGAGAAAACCCGGGACTGGATCAATCAGGCTGTCACAAGGGATGAGATAGCTATGCCTAGCATTTAGAGCAGGGGTTCTTAGCCCCATCCTCAGGACTCACCTAGGTTTTCAGGATAACCACAATGAATATGCATGAGAGGGATTTGCATACAATGGAGGCGGTGCCTGCAAATCTCTTATGCAATTCACTGTGGCTACCCTGAAAACCTGACCGGCTAGGTGTGTCCCGAGGACTGGGTTTGCGAACCCCTGATTTAGAACAATTTACTACAATAGTCCTGCTTATTTGGTTGAAATGCTCCCTCCCCCCTTCTGTCGCACACATACACACACACACATACACACAAGCGCGCGCACACACACACACACACACACCCCAGAGATCATTTCAGTCCTGCCTAGGAAATAGCACGGAATATGAATGTTTAAAATAAATAAATTGGCTCCCCCCCCTTTATAAAGTTACAGTGTACCCATCAAAGAACATTTGCATATTTTGCCCTCCAACTTTGGAAGGGTTTACCCCTGCAGTACACTCCAAACCTACTTATCTCAGATTTCGGAAAATGATAAAGGCTTGGCTCTTTAATGGTGAGAATGGTCCATCAAGTCCAATATCCTTTTTCCAACAGTGGCCAATGGTCACAAGTACCTGTTGGGTTCCCAAAAAAGTTGCCAGATTACACAGTGCTTATCGCAGGGGCAAGCAGTGGATTCCCCCAGTTATAATCTTTTATGGATTTTTTCCTGCAGGATATCGTCCAAACTTCTTTTAAACTCATCTATGCTAACAGCTTTTACCATTTATTTAAATTTAATTACATGCCTTTTTAAAGTACTCAGGCGTGGTACAGAGATTTACAATCTACATAACATTCTACCACCCAAAAAAGCCATCCTTTCCAGTCCCATAAAATAACAGGTTCTCATTATCTAACCCTTCCCCAATTCCTCTTCCATCCTAAACCGGCAATTATAGCAGTACACACATCCCAAAAAGATAGCCTGTCCTATTGTAATTAAAGAGAAAAAAGGCACGCTTCAACCATCTTGCGAAACTTCAGATAATTTGCTTCAGAGAGTGAATTTGAAAGGGTAGCCTATTCCAGACAGGAGAGCCTGCAAAGGCAAAAAGCCTTCCTAAAGAAAACCCAGGAGATGCGTCGCCAGGAGTCTTCGTTGACTCCACAATTATGCAGCAACCTGACACTACCTGGGACACTAAGGGGGTTATTCTGAGCCCTGAATAGCAGAGATGGACGGCCCGATGGGATATCCATCCCCGCTATTCATGCCCTTGCCTGCTCCCGACTAACTTTCCCACCGGTTGTGCAGGGAAGTAAGACAGGGGCAGTGTGGGTGCAGAGTCTGGGCAGGCAGTGGGTGATCACCAGTCCTGGACGTACAGGGCCGATTCTAATGTTGGCCCTGTATGTCTAGGGCCAGTGAAATGTCCAGGGACGTTATTCCACCTCTGAGGTAGAATAACTTCCCTGGACATTTTTTTTTTTTTTTGGTGGCCTGGGGTGTGGATAGGGCAAGGGGGGCCAGGTTTATTCCCCACAGCCCAGCCCTGGCCTTAGGAGGGCAGATTGGGGGTTGGACTGCGGGGGAAAAAAACCTTTTTGCAGGTGGCCGGCATCGCGGCTTTTAAATGGAGCCATGGTGCCGTGGTAGCATGACACCATGGTGCCGCGGCTCCATTTGAAGGACCCGACTGAATTAGCCAGGTGCAGTACTGCATGTGTAGGCTGGATAGACTCGTTGTCCTGGCCTGCACGCGCAGGACGATTTGTGATTCTGATCCCATGGGGCGTGCAGAGGGGATCTACGTCCAGGACAGAATCGAGACTTAAGCAAAACCATTGGGAGGACCGAAGGGTTCTTGCTGGTTCATGAGACATAAAACTAGAATCAAGGTATCGGGGTTTTTATAATGCACATCCTTGAAGATCATGCACACGCTCTTAAATATTACCCTCTTATGGATGGACAACCAATGCAGAGTGGTACGTCTCAGAGAGAGACACTGCATGAAGTCTCAGAGAGAGACTCTATAAAGTCTCAGAGAGAGACTCTGTATGAAGTCTCAGAGAGAGACACTGTATGAAGTCTCAGAGAGAGACACTGCATGAAGTCTCAGAGAGAGACACTGCATGAAGTCTCAGAGAGAGACTCTGTATAAAGTCTCAGAGAGAGACTCTGTATGAAGTCTCAGAGAGAGACACTGCATGAAGTCTCAGAGAGAGACACTGCATGAAGTCTCAGAGAGAGACTCTGTATGAAGTCTCAGAGAGAGACACTGTATGAAGTCTCAGAGAGAGACACTGCATGAAGTCTCAGAGAGAGACACTGCATGAAGTCTCAGAGAGAGACTCTGTATGAAGTCTCGGAGAGAGACTCTGTATGAAGTCTCGGAGAGAGACACTGTATAAAGTCTCGGAGAGAGACTCTGTATAAAGTCTCGGAGAGAAACTCTGTATGAAGTCTCAGAGAGAGACACTGCATGAAGTCTCAGAGAGAGACACTGCATAAAGTCTCAGAGAGAGACTCTGTATGAAGTCTCAGAGAGAGACACTGCATGAAGTCTCAGAGAGAGACTCTGTATGAAGTCTCAGAGAGAGACACTGCATGAAGTCTCAGAGAGAGACTCTGTATGAAGTCTCGGAGAGAGACTCTGTATGAAGTCTTGGAGAGAGACACTGTATAAAGTCTCAGAGAGAGACTCTGTATGAAGTCTCGGAGAGAGACACTGTATAAAGTCTAAGAGAGAGACACTGCATGAAGTCTCGGAGAGAGACTCTGTATGAAGTCTCGGAGAGAGACTCTGTATGAAGTCTCGGAGAGAGACACTGTATAAAGTCTCGGAGAGAGACTCTGTATGAAGTCTCGGAGAGAGACACTGTATAAAGTCTAAGAGAGAGACACTGCATGAAGTCTCAGAGAGAGACACTGCATGAAGTCTCAGAGAGAGACTCTGTATGAAGTCTCGGAGATAGACACTGTATAAAGTCTCAGAGAGAGACTCTGTATAAAGTCTCGGAGAGAGACACTGAATGAAATCTCGGAGAGAGATGCTGTATGTATATGCACACACCTTAAGCATATAGGTAGTATGTGTTCTTATAACTTGAGAAGGGCTGCCACAGGTTTTTGTTTTTTTTGGGGGGGGGGGTTGAACTTTTGAAATTACTCAACGCTTCCTAGACTGGCCATTTCTAAATCTATGGGAAAAGATGCCTGAGGAGGAAGGACTCTCTCCCGCCCAACCCAGCTCAGCTCAGCCCAGCCCTGCCCAAGTGGCCCAGATTTCCTCTCAAAATCTGGCAACCCTACTAGATTAGGAAGTGAGGTACTTATTTGTAGGGGGATCCAGCCACAAAAATTGACAGTAGTCCCTCCCTCCAGCTAAATCTGACACCTTCAAATATATCAGAGTTCCCCAAATTACTTTACCAATTCCATCAAACAGGAGGTAATCCATTCACTCGATACTGAAAGGTCCCTATGCAGATGAATCAAAAACTGTATATCGTCAGCGAATAATAATCTCGTAAACACAAACTGCACAATTAAACCAATAACTGGGAACAAAAAAATATCGAAAAAAAGAGGTGAAAGAACCGTGAACCCTGAGGCAAACCATGCTTCAAACCAATGAGAGAGATGGAAACTTCCCACCACAGACCACCCTTCAGACTTATGTGTCAAATAAGAGCGAAACCATTCAAGCCCAGAATCCGCCAAACCTGTACTCTTCAAGCGATTTAAAAATAGGCCCTGATCCGCCATACCTAGGGCTGCAGTAAGATATAAAGTAATCAATAAAGAGTCAAGGCCCCTGTACCACACTTAAAGTGTTTAAAGCAATTCATGCAGGTAATCGAGCTGAATAAGTATTAATTGTCATTTTTTGTTTTTAATTCTCACCGCAGATGTCCAGGCACCGTGCGGTCAGCATGGAAGATTTGATGAAGTGGCATGCAGGTGTCAGTGTGATGTCGGCTGGAAGGGCCCCACCTGTTCGGAGTCTTCCTGTCCCTCTGCTTGCCATGGTCATGGCACATGCGTGGACGGCTCTTGTGTGTGCCAGGATGGCTTCATGGGTGAAAGCTGTGAGGAGATTGCCTGCCCAGATGACTGCAATGACCAGGGTCGCTGCATGAAAGGCCGCTGCATCTGCTTCCGTGGCTATACGGGCACCAGTTGTGGAGACCCCTCCTGCCCTGGAGACTGCGGTTCCCATGGTCGCTGCATCCAGGACATCTGTGTGTGTGAAGAGGGCTACAGCGGGCCGGACTGCAGCACTAAGGTTTGCCCCGAGAACTGTCGGAACCATGGTCGGTGTGTTAATGGAGAGTGCATATGTGATGCTGGCTTCACTGGGCCAAATTGCGGCACCAAGACCTGCCCTGAGAACTGTTGGAACCAAGGCCAGTGTTTTGATGGGGAGTGCATCTGTGATCCTGGCTTCACCGGACCGGACTGCAGAACAAAATCCTGCCCTGAGAACTGCAGGAACCATGGCCAGTGTGTTAATGGGAAGTGTGTGTGTGATGCTGGTTTTACTGGGCCAGACTGTGCAACCAAATCTTGCCCTGAGAATTGCAGAAACCGCGGACGATGTGTTAATGGGAAGTGTGTGTGTATTGCAGGCTTCGCAGGGCCGGACTGTGGAGTACGAGCCTGTCCTGAGAACTGCAGGAATCATGGACAGTGTGTCAACGGGAAGTGTGTCTGCAATCCCGGCTATGCTGGAATCAGCTGTGGCAATCGAATGTGTCCTGATAATTGCAGCAAAAGGGGGCGATGTATCAATGGGCACTGCATCTGTGATACTGGTTTTACTGGACCAAACTGTGGCACCAGGACCTGCCCAGATAACTGCATGGACCGGGGGGAGTGTACTGATGGACATTGCATCTGTGATACGGGCTTCACTGGACTGAACTGTGGCACCAGAACCTGCCCAGATAACTGCATGGACCAAGGGGAATGTACTGATGGACGTTGCATCTGTGATACTGGTTTTACTGGACCAAACTGTGGCACCAGGACCTGCCCGGATAACTGCATGGACCGGGGGGAGTGTACTGATGGACGTTGCATCTGTGATACTGGTTTTACTGGACCAAACTGTGGCACCAGGACCTGCCCAGATAATTGTATGGACCGGGGGGAGTGTACTGATGGACGTTGCATCTGTGATACGGGCTTCACTGGGCTGAACTGTGGCACCAGGACCTGCCCAGATAACTGCATGGACCGGGGGGAGTGTACTGATGGACGTTGCATCTGTGATACGGGCTTCACTGGGCTGAACTGTGGCACCAGAACCTGCCCAGATAACTGTATGGACCAAGGGGAATGTACTGATGGACGTTGCGTCTGTGATACTGGTTTCACTGGATCAAACTGTGGCACCAGGACCTGCCCAGATAACTGCATGGAACGGGGGGAGTGTACTGATGGACGTTGCATCTGTGATATGGGCTTCACTGGACTGAACTGTGACACCAGAACCTGCCCAGATAACTGTAAGAACCATGGGCAGTGTGTGGATGGACGTTGCCTCTGTAAACCTGGTTTCACAGGATACAATTGCGGCAGCAGAACCTGCCCCAACAACTGTAGCAATCAAGGCCGGTGTGAGAATGGCAAGTGTGTGTGCGATGTGGGCTATTTTGGACCTGTCTGCGGGAACAAGGCCTGTCTGAACAACTGCACTGACCGGGGCCGCTGCCTAAAGGGCATCTGCCAATGTCGCCGTGGCTACACAGGACCAGACTGCGGGGAGATTGCTTGCCCCAACCAATGCAGCCAGAGGGGCACCTGTCAGGACGGGCAGTGCCTGTGTGCTGAAGGCTACAGTGGGAAAGACTGTTCTGAGGGTAAGACCCAGTTACCGCTGCCGCTTATGTGAGGAAGAGACAACCTTTGTCACTCCTCCTTTATCCAGAAGTCCCGCTCTCTCACCACCCCTGCAGAACTCCCTACTCTCTCACCGCCCCTGCAGAACTCCCCACTCTCTCACCACCCCTGCAGAACTCCCCACTCTCTCACCGCCCCTGCAGAACTCCCCACTCTCTCACCGCTCCTGCAGAACTCCCCACTCTCTCACCGCTCCTGCAGAACTCCCCACTCTCTCACCGCTCCTGCAGAACTCCCCACTCTCTCACCGCTCCTGCAGAACTCCCCACTCTGCAGAACTCCCCACTCTCTCACCGCCCCTGCAGAACTCCCCACTCTCTCACCGCTCCTGCAGAACTCCCCACTCTCTCACTGCCCCTGCAGAACTCCCCACTCTCTCACCGCTCCTGCAGAACTCCCCACTCTCTCACCGCTCCTGCAGAACTCCCCACTCTCTCACCGCCCCTGCAGAACTCCCCACTCTCTCACCGCTCCTGCAGAACTCCCCACTCTCTCACCGCCCCTGCAGAACTCCCCACTCTCTCACCGCTCCTGCAGAACTCCCCACTCTCTCACCGCCCCTGCAGAACTCCCCACTCTCTCACCGCTCCTGCAGAACTCCCCACCCTCTCACCGCCCCTGCAGAACTCCCCACTCTCTCACCGCTCCTGCAGAACTCCCCACTCTCTCACCGCCCCTGCAGACTCCCCACTCTCTCACCGCCCCTGCAGAACTCCCCACTCTCTCACCGCTCCTGCAGAACTCCCCACTCTCTCACCGCCCCTGCAGAACTCCCCACTCTCTCACCACCCCTGCAGAACTCCCCACTCTCTCACCGCTCCTGCAGAACTCCCCACTCTCTCACCACCCCTGCAGAACTCCCCACTCTCTCTCACTGCACCCGAGTTAGCCACTCCCCACTCTCTCACTGCCCCTGCAGAACTCCCCACTCTCTCACCGCCCCTGCAGAACTCCCCACTCTCTCTCACTGCACCCGAGTTAGCCACTCCCCACTCTCTCACCGCTCCTGCAGAACTCCCCACTCTCTCACCGCCCCTGCAGAACTCCCCACTCTCTCTCACTGCACCCGAGTTAGCCACTCCCCACTCTCTCACCCCCCCTGCAGAGCTCCCCACTCTCTCACTGCCCCTGCAGAACTCCCACTCTCTCACCGCTCCTGCAGAACTCCCCACTCTCTCACCGCACCTGCATAACTCCCCACTCTCTCACCGCCCTGCAGAACTCCCCCCTCTCTCACCTCCCCTGCAGAACTCCCCACTCTCTCACCGCTCCTGCAGAACTCCCCACTCTCTCACCGCCCCTGCAGAACTCCCCACTCTCTCACCGCCCCTGCAGAACTCCCCACTCTCTCACCGCTCCTGCAGAACTCCCCACTCTCTCACCGCCCCTGCAGACTCCCCACTCTCTCACCGCCCCTGCAGAACTCCCCACTCTCTCACCGCGCCTGCAGAACTCCCCACTCACTCACCGCCCCTGCAGAACTCCCCACTCTCTCACCACCCCTGCAGAACTCCCCACTCTCTCACCGCCCCTGCAGAACTCCCCACTCTCTCACCGCTCCTGCAGAACTCCCCACTCTCTCACCACCCCTGCAGAACTCCCCACTCTCTCTCACTGCACCCGAGTTAGCCACTCCCCACTCTCTCACAGCCCCTGCAGAACTCCCCACTCTCTCACCGCCCCTGCAGAACTCCCCACTCTCTCTCGCTGCACCCGAGTTAGCCACTCCCCACTCTCTCACCGCTCCTGCAGAACTCCCCACTCTCTCACCGCTCCTGCAGAACTCCCCACTCTCTCACCGCCCCTGCAGAACTCCCCACTCTCTCACCACCCCTGCAGAACTCCCCACTCTCTCACCGCTCCTGCAGAACTCCCCACTCTCTCACCGCTCCTGCAGAACTCCCCACTCTCTCACCGCCCCTGCAGAACTCCCCACTCTCTCACCACCCCTGCAGAACTCCCCACTCTCTCACCGCCCCTGCAGAACTCCCCACTCTCTCACCGCTCCTGCAGAACTCCCCACTCTCTCACCACCCCTGCAGAACTCCCCACTCTCTCTCACTGCACCCGAGTTAGCCACTCCCCACTCTCTCACGGCCCCTGCAGAACTCCCCACTCTCTCACCGCCCCTGCAGAACTCCCCACTCTCTCTCACTGCACCCGAGTTAGCCACTCCCCACTCTCTCACTGCCCCTGCAGAACTCCCCACTCTCTCACCGCCCCTGCAGAACTCCCCACTCTCTCTCACTGCCCCCGAGTTAGCCACTCCCCACTCTCTCACCGCTCCTGCAGAACTCCCCACTCTCTCACCGCCCCTGCAGAACTCCCCACTCTCTCACTGCACCCGAGTTAGCCACTCCCCACTCTCTCACCACCCCTGCAGAACTCCCCACTCTCTCACTGCCCCTGCAGAACTCCCCACTCTCTCACCGCCCCTGCAGAACTCCCCACTCTCTCACCGCCCCTGCAGAGCTCCCCCCTCTCTCACCGCCCCTGCAGAACTCCCCACTCTCTCACCGCTCCTGCAGAACTCCCCACTCTCTCACCGCCCCTGCAGAACTCCCCACTCTCTCACCGCCCCTGCAGAACTCCCCACTCTCTCACCGCTCCTGCAGAACTCCCCACTCTCTCACCGCCCTGCAGACTCCCCACTCTCTCACCGCCCCTGCAGAACTCCCCACTCTCTCACCGCTCCTGCAGAACTCCCCACTCTCTCACCGCCCCTGCAGAACTCCCCACTCTCTCACCACCCCTGCAGAACTCCCCACTCTCTCTCACCGCCCCTGCAGAACTCCCCACTCTCTCACCCCCCCTGCAGAACTCCCCACTCTCTCACCGCCCCTGCAGAACTCCCCACTCTCTCACCGCTCCTGCAGAACTCCCCACTCTCTCACCACCCCTGCAGAACTCCCCACTCTCTCTCACTGCACCCGAGTTAGCCACTCCCCACTCTCTCACTGCCCCTGCAGAACTCCCCACTCTCTCACCGCCCCTGCAGAACTCCCCACTCTCTCTCACTGCACCCGAGTTAGCCACTCCCCACTCTCTCACCGCTCCTGCAGAACTCCCCACTCTCTCACCGCCCCTGCAGAACTCCCCACTCTCTCTCACTGCACCCGAGTTAGCCACTCCCCACTCTCTCACCACCCCTGCAGAACTCCCCACTCTCTCACCGCCCCTGCAGAACTCCCCACTCTCTCACCGCTCCTGCAGAACTCCCCACTCTCTCACCGCCCCTGCAGAACTCCCCACTCTCTCACCGCCCCTGCAGAGCTCCCCCCTCTCTCACCGCCCCTGCAGAACTCCCAACTCTCTCACCGCCCCTGCAGAACTCCCCACTCTCTCACCGCTCCTGCAGAACGCCCCACTCTCTCACACCACCCCTGCAGAACTCCCCTCTCTCTCACCGCTCCTGCAGAACTCCCCACTCTCTCACCGCCCCTGCAGAACTCCCCACTCTCTCACCGCCCCTGCAGAGCTCCCCCCTCTCTCACCGCCCCTGCAGAACTCCCAACTCTCTCACCGCCCCTGCAGAACTCCCCACTCTCTCACCGCCCCTGCAGAACTCCCCACTCTCTCTCACTGCACCCGAGTTAGCCACTCCCCACTCTCTCACCACCCCTGCAGAACTCCCCACTCTCTCACCGCCCCTGCAGAACCCACCACTCTCTCACCGCTCCTGCAGAACTCCCCACTCTCTCACCGCCCCTGCAGAACTCCCCACTCTCTCACCGCCCCTGCAGAGCTCCCCCCTCTCTCACCGCCCCTGCAGAACTCCCAACTCTCTCACCGCCCCTGCAGAACTCCCCACTCTCTCACCGCTCCTGCAGAACTCCCCACTCTCTCACCACCCCTGCAGAACTCCCCACTCTCTCACCGCACCTGCAGAACTCCCCACTCTCTCACCGCTCCTGCAGAACTCCCCACTCTCTCACCGCCCCTGCAGAACTCCCCACTCTCTCACCGCCCCTGCAGAGCTCCCCCCTCTCTCACCGCCCCTGCAGAACTCCCAACTCTCTCACCGCCCCTGCAGAACTCCCCACTCTCTCACCGCTCCTGCAGAACTCCCCACTCTCTCACCGCTCCTGCAGAACTCCCCACTCTCTCACCACCCCTGCAGAACTCCCCACTCTCTCGCCGCCCCTGCAGAACTCCCCACTCTCTCGCCGCACCCGAGTTAACCACTCCCCACTCTCACCGCCCCTGCAGAACTCCCCACTCTCTCACCGCCCCTGCAGAGCTCCCCCCTCTCTCACCGCCCCTGCAGAACTCCCAACTCTCTCACCGCCCCTGCAGAACTCCCCACTCTCTCACCGCTCCTGCAGAACTCCCCACTCTCTCACCGCTCCTGCAGAACTCCCCACTCTCTCACCGCCCCTGCAGAACTCCCGACTCTCTCGCCGCCCCTGCAGAACTCCCCACTCTCTCACCACCCCTGCAGAACTCCCCACTCTCTCGCCGCCCCTGCAGAACTCCCCACTCTCTCGCCGCTCCTGCAGAACTCCCCACTCTCTCACTGCACCCGAGTTAACCACTCCCCACTCTCACCGCCCCTGCAGAACTCCCCACTCTCTCACCGCCCCTGCAGAACTCCCCACTCTCTCTCACTGCACCCGAGTTAGCCACTCCCCACTCTCTCACCACCCCTGCAGAACTCCCCACTCTCTCACCGCCCCTGCAGAACCCCCCACTCTCTCACCGCTCCTGCAGAACTCCCCACTCTCTCACCGCCCCTGCAGAACTCCCCACTCTCTCACCGCCCCTGCAGAGCTCCCCCCTCTCTCACCGCCCCTGCAGAACTCCCAACTCTCTCACCGCCCCCTGCAGAACTCCCCACTCTCTCACCGCTCCTGCAGAACTCCCCACTCTCTCACCACCCCTGCAGAACTCCCCACTCTCTCACCGCCCCTGCAGAACTCCCCACTCTCTCACCCGCTCCTGCAGAACACCCCACTCTCTCACCGCCCCTGCAGAACTCCCCACTCTCTCACCGCCCCTGCAGAGCTCCCCCCTCTCTCACCGCCCCTGCAGAACTCCCAACTCTCTCACCGCCCCTGCAGAACTCCCCACTCTCTCACCGCTCCTGCAGAACTCCCCACTCTCTCACAGCACCTGCAGAACACCCCACAATCTCTCACCTCCCCTGCAGAACTCCCCACTCTCTCACCGCCCCTGCAGAACTCCCCACTCTCTCGCCGCACCCAAGTTAACCACTCCCCACTCTCTCACCTCCCCTGCAGAACTCCCCACTCTCTCACCGCCCCTGCAGAGCTCCCCCCTCTCTCACCGCCCCTGCAGAACTCCCAACTCTCTCACCGCCCCTGCAGAACTCCCCACTCTCTCACCGCTCCTGCAGAACTCCCCACTCTCTCACCGCTCCTGCAGAACTCCCCACTCTCTCACCGCCCCTGCAGAACTCCCGACTCTCTCGCCGCCCCTGCAGAACTCCCCACTCTCTCACCACCCCTGCAGAACTCCCCACTCTCTCGCCGCCCCTGCAGAACTCCCCACTCTCTCGCCGCTCCTGCAGAACTCCCCACTCTCTCACTGCACCCGAGTTAACCACTCCCCACTCTCACCGCCCCTGCAGAACTCCCCACTCTCTCACCGCCCCTGCAGAACTCCCCACTCTCTCACTGCACCCGAGTTAACCACTCCCCACTCTCTCACCGCCCCTGCAGAACTCCCCACTCTCTCACCGCCCCTGCAGAACTCCCCACTCTCTCGCCGCCCCTGCAGAACTCCCCACTCTCTCGCCGCTCCTGCAGAACTCCCCACTCTCTCACTGCACCCGAGTTAACCACTCCCCACTCTCACCGCCCCTGCAGAACTCCCCACTCTCTCACCGCCCCTGCAGAGCTCCCCCCCTCTCTCACCGCCCCTGCAGAACTCCCAACTCTCTCACCGCCCCTGCAGAACTCCCCACTCTCTCACCGCTCCTGCAGAACTCCCCACTCTCTCACCGCTCCTGCAGAACTCCCCACTCTCTCACCGCCCCTGCAGAACTCCCCACTCTCTCGCCGCCCCTGCAGAACTCCCCACTCTCTCACCACCCCTGCAGAACTCCCCACTCTCTCGCCGCCCATGCAGAACTCCCCACTCTCTCGCCGCTCCTGCAGAACTCCCCACTCTCTCACTGCACCCGAGTTAACCACTCCCCACTCTCACCGCCCCTGCAGAACTCCCCACTCTCTCACCGCCCCTGCAGAACTCCCCACTCTCTCACTGCACCCGAGTTAACCACTCCCCACTCTCACCGCCCCTGCAGAACTCCCCACTCTCTCGCCGCCCCTGCAGAACTTCCCACTCTCTCACTGCACCCGAGTTAACCACTCCCCACTCTCACCGCCCCTGCAGAACTCCCCACTCTCTCACCGCCCCTGCAGAACTCCCCACTCTCTCGCCGCCCCAGCAGAAACTCCCCACTCTCTCACCACCCCTGCAGAACTCCCCACTCTCTCGCCGCCCCTGCAGAACTCCCCACTCTCTCGCCGCTCCTGCAGAACTCCCCACTCTCTCACTGCACCCGAGTTAACCACTCCCCACTCTCTCACCGCCCCTGCAGAACTCCCCACTCTCTCACCGCCCCAGCACAGCTCCCCCCTCTCTCACCGCCCCTGCAGAACTCCCCAACTCTCTCACCCCCCCTGCAGAACTCCCCACTCTCTCACTGCTCCTGCAGAACTCCCCACTCTCTCACCGCTCCTGCAGAACTCCCCACTCTCTCACCGCCCCTGCAGAACTCCCCACTCTCTCGCCGCCCCTGCAGAACTCCCCACTCTCTCACCACCCCTGCAGAACTCCCCACTCTCTCGCCGCCCCTGCAGAACTCCCCACTCTCTCGCCGCTCCTGCAGAACTCCCCACTCTCTCACTGCACCCGAGTTAACCACTCCCCACTCTCACCGCCCCTGCAGAACTCCCCACTCTCTCACCGCCCCTGCAGAGCTCCCCCCTCTCTCACCGCCCCTGCAGAACTCCCAACTCTCTCACCGCCCCTGCAGAACTCCCCACTCTCTCACTGCTCCTGCAGAACTCCCCACTCTCTCACCGCTCCTGCAGAACTCCCCACTCTCTCACCGCCCCTGCAGAACTCCCCACTCTCTCGCCGCCCCTGCAGAACTCCCCACTCTCTCACCGCCCCTGCAGAACTCCCCACTCTCTCGCCGCCCCTGCAGAACTCCCCACTCTCTCACCACCCCTGCAGAACTCCCCACTCTCTCGCCGCCCCTGCAGAACTCCCCACTCTCTCGCCGCTCCTGCAGAACTCCCCACTCTCTCACTGCACCCGAGTTAACCACTCCCCACTCTCACCGCCCCTGCAGAACTCCCCACTCTCTCACCGCCCCTGCAGAGCTCCCCCCTTTCTCACCGCCCCTGCAGAACTCCCAACTCTCTCACCGCCCCTGCAGAACTCCCCACTCTCTCACTGCTCCTGCAGAACTCCCCACTCTCTCACCGCTCCTGCAGAACTCCCCACTCTCTCACCGCCCCTGCAGAACTCCCCACTCTCTCGCCGCCCCTGCAGAACTCCCCACTCTCTCACCACCCCTGCAGAACTCCCCACTCTCTCGCCGCCGCCCCTGCAGACCTCCCCACTCTCTCACCCCCCCTGCAGAACTCCCAACTCTCTCCCCGCCCCTGCAGAACTCCCCACTCTCTCGCCGCTCCTGCAGAACTCCCCACTCTCTCACTGCACCCGAGTTAACCACTCCCCACTCTCACCGCCCCTGCAGAACTCCCCACTCTCTCACCGCCCCTGCAGAACTCCCCACTCTCTCACTGCACCCGAGTTAACCACTCCCCACTCTCACCGCCCCTGCAGAACTCCCCACTCTCTCACCGCCCCTGCAGAACTCCCCACTCTCTCACCGCCCCTGCAGAGCTCCCCCCTCTCTCACCGCCCCTGCAGAACTCCCAACTCTCTCACCGCCCCTGCAGAACTCCCCACTCTCTCACCGCTCCTGCAGAACTCCCCACTCTCTCACCGCTCCTGCAGAACTCCCCACTCTCTCACCGCCCCTGCAGAACTCCCCACTCTCTCGCCGCCCCTGCAGAACTCCCCACTCTCTCACCACCCCTGCAGAACTCCCCACTCTCTCTCGCCGCCCCTGCAGAACTCCCCACTCTCTCGCCGCTCCTGCAGAACTCCCCCCTCTCTCCCGGCACCGGAGTTAACCACTCCCCACTCTCACCGCCCCTGCAGAACTCCCCACTCTCTCACCGCCCCTGCAGAACTCCCCACTCTCTCACTGCACCCGAGTTAACCACTCCCCACTCTCACCGCCCCTGCAGAACTCCCCACTCTCTCACCGCCCCTGCAGAACTCCCCACTCTCTCGCCGCCCCTGCAGAACTCCCCACTCTCTCACCACCCCTGCAGAACTCCCCACTCTCTCGCCGCCCCTGCAGAACTCCCCACTCTCTCGCCGCTCCTGCAGAACTCCCCACTCTCTCACTGCACCCGAGTTAACCACTCCCCACTCTCACCGCCCCTGCAGAACTCCCCACTCTCTCACCGCCCCTGCAGAGCTCCCCCCTCTCTCACCGCCCCTGCAGAACTCCCAACTCTCTCACCGCCCCTGCAGAACTCCCCACTCTCTCACCGCTCCTGCAGAACTCCCCACTCTCTCACCGCTCCTGCAGAACTCCCCACTCTCTCACCGCCCCTGCAGAACTCCCCACTCTCTCGCCGCCCCTGCAGAACTCCCCACTCTCTCACCACCCCTGCAGAACTCCCCACTCTCTCGCCGCCCCTGCAGAACTCCCCACTCTCTCGCCGCTCCTGCAGAACTCCCCACTCTCTCACTGCACCCGAGTTAACCACTCCCCACTCTCACCGCCCCTGCAGAACTCCCCACTCTCTCACCGCCCCTGCAGAACTCCCCACTCTCTCACAGCACCCGAGTTAACCACGCCCCACTCTCACCGCCCCTGCAGAACTCCCCACTCTCTCTCCGCCCCTGCAGAACTCCCCACTCTCTCACTGCACCCGAGTTAACCACTCCCCGCTCTCACCGCCCCTGCAGAACTCCCCACTCTCTCACCGCCCCTGCAGAACTCCCCACTCTCTCACCGCCCCTGCAGAACTCCCCACTCTCTCACCACCCCTGCAGAACTCCCCACTCTCTCGCCGCCCCTGCAGAACTCCCCACTCTCTCGCCGCTCCTGCAGAACTCCCCACTCTCTCACTGCACCCGAGTTAACCACTCCCCACTCTCACCGCGCCTGCAGAACTCCCCACTCTCTCACCGCCCCTGCAGAGCTCCCCCCTCTCTCACCGCCCCTGCAGAACTCCCAACTCTCTCACCGCCCCTGCAGAACTCCCCACTCTCTCACTGCTCCTGCAGAACTCCCCACTCTCTCACCGCTCCTGCAGAACTCCCCACTCTCTCACCGCCCCCGCCCCTGCAGAACTCCCCACTCTCTCGCCGCCCCTGCAGAACTCCCCACTCTCTCACCACCCCTGCAGAACTCCCCACTCTCTCGCCGCCCCTGCAGAACTCCCCACTCTCTCACCACCCCTGCAGAACTCCCCACTCTCTCGCCGCCCCTGCAGAACTCCCCACTCTCTCGCCGCTCCTGCAGAACTCCCCACTCTCTCACTGCACCCGAGTTAACCACTCCCCAATCTCACCGCCCCTGCAGAACTCCCCACTCTCTCACTGCACCCGAGTTAACCACTCCCCACTCTCACCGCCCCTGCAGAACTCCCCACTCTCTCACCGCCCCTGCAGAACTCCCCACTCTCTCACCGCCCCTGCAGAACTCCCCACTCTCTCACTGCACCCGAGTTAGCCACTCCCCATTCAGAGTTCTCCACTAACTCTCACTCTCTAAGTAAACACTCCTTCTCAACCCTCCAGCGCTCTCCCTCACTTTTATCCTTCAGAGATACCCACCCCCTCACCTTCAAGCCCCAGGGATACTTGTTTCCTCTCACCCCTTCAGGTCTCCTCCTCCTCATCCCCCAGGGATGTCCTCCCCTCCCATCCCTTAGAGCTGTTTGCCACTTCCAAGCTTCTAAAGGCTCCCTCTTCCACTCTTCAGAAAAAGCTGCCTCCTCTCATCTCCCTCTAGAATTTCATGTCTCCTTGATCCTTCCACAGAGCTCCCCGCTCTGTCATCCTCCAGAGTGCTTCACCCCAGATCACCTGAGGATCTCCCCTCCCAGCCCTACTGTAACTCCTCCATCTTTCTCACCCCCAGATCCCTTCCCCCCTCACCTCCAGAGCACTCATCCTCTCCCATCCCCAGACGTCTGTCTCTCTCTCCTTGCCTGCTGTATAAATCCAGAGCCCCAGCACAATCCATTACTGAGCCTGCGCCAGGGGCCTGACCCAGCGGAAATGGCTCAGGAATGCTCTTGGCGCTTCCACCTTCAGAGCTTGGCTTTTCACAGGCCCCTGGCATTGCTTGAGAGATCCCCTTGGCTGGCAGCAGCCCATAGTAGCTCTGAAAGCAAGCCAGGCAGGGGCCAGCTCCTTTCTCACCTGGGAATTACGCGTGCCCCTCCCAGCTTCCAAAACCTCTGGCTCAGTTGCTCCTTCAGATGCCAGGTCAAGCCTTGAGCTGTCTGTAGGGACAAACAGAGCCCAGAAGTGAAAGAGATCCTTATACACTTCGGAGAATGATACAGTGTAACACATTTAATAAGCAGAGCAGCGCACAGAGCCGGCAGCGGGTGCCAAGTGATACACTGTAACTTGTGTAGAAGGGACAGAGGGGTGGAAGTACACAAGGAAGGACAGAAAGCGATACAGTGTAACTTATGTACAAAGGGCGGTGAGGGGAGCAGTCAGGTCATTTTTAAACTGACACGGGTTAACTGCTCGTGTGCAAGGAAGAATTATTGAACACCTAGAGGACAGGCCATGAAAAAAACGGGTGGCAGATCGGAAATAAATGGCAGCAAGAATTGTTTTCATTTGATGCACAAACCAAGCTGTGGAATTTGTTGCCTGAGGATGTGGTCAAGGCACCTGGGTTTAAAATGGGATCAGATTCCTATAGGAAAACTCCACAAAATGCGATTAACTATGGAAATTTGGGGAAGCCACTGATTATCCCAGGGTGTAACTAACGAGGAATGGATCTATTCCTTGGATCCTGCTGGATAGCACTACCTCAGATAGGATGCTGGGCTTGATGGACCTTTGGTCTGACCCAGAGGATGGTGAGGGGTGTGAGTGTTTTATCCTTAAGATACGTTTTAAGGTGTAACTTGTATATGGGGGAAAGCAAAGCAGGGAGTGTCTTATCTTTAATAAAACATGATGTGCTGTAACTCATCTATTGGGGACAGCAAGAGGAATCCTCAATATGTACAGGAAATGGTGAAGAGAGTGGGCATTTTTATCGTGTCTGTCTATCGCAGAGATCCCGGCTGTGGGTGGGCTGGTTGTGAAGACCACAGAAGAAACATCAGTGACCATGGAATGGAGTCGTCCACATATCCCGGTGGATGGATACGAGATCTCCTTCACGCCAATGGTAAAATGTGCTCTTTTACAGGGTGGAAGGGGCAAGGGAAGTGTTTCCTGGATTTTTAGTCATATCTCAGGCTGGTGCCCACCCCATCCTACCCCCTTATTTCCTGGGGGAGGGGTGATAAATGCGGGGGCTACTAGAGACGTTTCCAAATCCATACTTCTTTTTCTTTTAAGACTGGTGGGGGAGGGCATCAGTGTAGTTTTCCTTCTTATTCTGGGGGGGAGGGGGGGGGCAAAGGGAACGGAAATCATATTAGTACTGGGAGCAGAGGAACCAGTTCACCATTAGTGCCTGCAACATTTGGGGGGACACTGCCCCCACATGCTCCCCCCAAACTATGCCTATGGGGGAGGGTGGAGTGGGGGTTCATCTAATTAGCTAAAATGGCTTTTGAGTCAGAAAGGGTAAAAGATGCCTGTGCAATGTCTACCTGGAATGGAAGGAGGGAGGGAGGGTAGAGTTATACATGAGACTTTTTACTGCATGACAGTATTCATCTCCCCTCCACCGTTCCCATGCTAAGAAGAGGTGGATGTAGTTGTGATGTCACAATGCATCCATCGCAGGTTTTTTAGTTGCCTTGATCTTGCTATTGCAGAAGGAAGAGAATGGGATCCTGCATACTCAGCTGAGTGGCACTGCTACCGACTTCCACCAGAGAGGACTAGCACCGGGGCAGGAATATACAGTGGCCATCAAGGCCCGGAAGGGCCAGGTGTTGGGGCCCGAGACCACAAAAACCTTCACAACACGTAAGGGGCCAACTCAAGCCTTAATTATTGCCTCTTTCTCTCTCTTCTGCTCCACTTGTCCTCCGCTATGCATGGGAAAAAAAGATGACTGACAACATACCAGCCATTGTGATTGGCTGGGTGGCACTATGTGAGTGTGCCTGCTGAGCGCTTTGTCACAATGTGCCAGCCAATGGCAACAGAAGTCGCCTTGCTAATGCCTAATGACATCATAATGCTTTTCTCCTCTTTTCATTTTTAATTCTGTAATAAAATCTGCTAGTTAGAAGTTCTCTCTGATTTCCTCATAGCGATAGCTCTGCTGACGTAGCTGAGACGTTCTCCCCCTGCTTCTCCTGGGCGATCCTCCATGTCAAGGTAGCCATAGGGTTGATCTCTGTTCTTTTGAATCCCACCTTCCCACATTTAGGTACCTGGCGACATCATAAATGCTTCCAAAATTGCATTTCCCACCTAGTTTTGATTCCCTTATGATGGAAACTCAGAAATGCTATTGATTTTGTTTCTTGCCCCTGTGGTCTCGTTTGCTGCATATTCAATATCAGGACCCCTCCCCCCATCACTCACCCACACAGGAGGGCAGAGCTAATGGGATTCAACAGGTTGACAATATATGTTGGCAGTTTAAATTATTTTAAGATACTGAAGGGAAAAAGTATTGGACTTGGGGATGTTAGCAAAAAGGGCACATTTTGCATGGGATAGTCTCGCAGTGGAGTTGGTAGAGATGAGGACAGTATCTGAATTCAAAGAAGCATGGGACAAACACAGAGGATCTCTAAAGGAAAAAAGGGGACTGTTGTAGTTGTTGATATGGAAGGACAGACTAGATAGGCCATGTGGTCTTTTTCTGCCATCATGTTTCTTATTTAATTATTTAGTGTTAGTATAGAAGAAACACTAAATAATTAAATAAGAAACAGTATAGGCCTTTCAGATGATCAAGGCGGTTTACATAGAACACAAAACTTGGGAACAGTAAATGATAATAATGTAACCTGGTTTAAACTATATACAATAGAATGTGATTGCACTAAACAAAAGAATGTCATTAGTGGGGATGTGGGTTACATTGATGAGTAGACGGGATCTGTAGATTATGAGCATTATGTGTTAATAACATAGTATATGATGGCAGATAAAGACCAATATGGTCCATCTAGTCTGTCCAGCAAGGCGGCAAGAGTAGGTGCACCTGCCGCTCCGTGCAGGTCACCCCTCCCCATCCTTTGTTTAGGGGGTACCCACCGCTCTGTGCAGGTCACCCCTCCCCATCCTTTGTTTAGGGGGTACCCACCGCTCTGTGCAAGTCACCCCTCCTCATGCCTTTGTTTAGGGGGTACCCACCGCTCTGTGCAGGTCACCCCTCCCCATGCCTTTGTTTAGGGAGTACCCACCGCTCTGTGCAGGTCACCCCTCCCCATGCCTTTGTTTAGGGGGTACCCACCGCTCTGTGTAGGTCACCACTCCCCATGCCTTTGTTTAGGGGGTACCCACCGCTCTGTGCAGGTCACCCCTCCCCATGCCTTTGTTTAGGGGGTACCCACCGCTCTGTGCAGGTCACCCCTCCCCATGCCTTTGTTTAGGGGGTACCCACCACTCTGTGCAGGTCACCCCTCCCCATGCCTTTGTTTAGGGAGTACCCACCGCTCTGTGCAGGTCACCCCTCCCCATGCCTTTGTTTAGGGAGTACCCACCGCTCTGTGCAGGTCACCTCTCCCCATGCCTTTTTTTAGGGGGTACCCACCGCTCTGTGCAGGTCACCCCTCCCCATCCTTTGTTTAGGGGGTACCCACCGCTCTGTGCAAGTCACCCCTCCCCATGCCTTTGTTTAGGGGGTACCCACCGCTCTGTGCTGGTCACCCCTCCCCATGCCTTTTTTTAGGGGGTACCCACCGCTCTGTGCAGGTCACCCCTCCCCATGCCTTTGTTTAGGGAGTACCCACCGCTCTGTGCAGGTCACCCCTTCCCATCCTTTGTTTAGGGGGTACCCACCGCTCTGTGTAGGTCACCCCTCCCCATCCTTTGTTTAGGGGGTACCCACCGCTCTGTGCAGGTCACCCCTCCCCATGCCTTTTTTTAGGGAGTACCCACCGCTCTGTGCAGGTCACCCCTCCCCATGCCTTTTTTTAGGGGGTACCCACCGCTCTGTGCAAGTCACCCCTCCCCATGCCTTTTTTTAGGGGGTACCCACCGCTCTGTGCAGGTCACCCCTCCCCATGCCTTTGTTTAGGGGGTACCCACCGCTCCGTGCAGGTCACCCCTCCCCATGCCTTTGTTTAGGGGGTACCCACCGCTTCGTGCAGGTCACCCCTTCCCATGCCTTTGTTTAGGGGGTACCCACTGCTCTGTGCAGGTCACCCCTCCCCATGCCTTTGTTTAGGGGGTACCCACCGCTCTGTGCAGGTCACCCCTCCCCATGCCTTTGTTTAGGGAGTACCCACCGCTCTGTGCAGGTCACCCCTCCCCATGCCTTTGTTTAGGGGGTACCCACCGCTCCGTGCAGGTCACCCCTAGGATAAGTATCAGAACCGAAGTATTCCTGGATAAAAAGGTCTTTAGCTTTTTATTTGTTTCTATTTTTCTCTGTTTCTTAAATTTGCCATGGTCTTGTTCTTTCCCACCCGCCCGCCCCAAAATAAAGTGTTCATATTATATTATCACAGAGCAAAAACAAATTCCAAGAATGTAGATGTTTCTGCCTATGCTCCTCCCACAAAAGGGTTTTTGACTGCCCCACGTTTTCTCCTTCACTGCTTCTTAGCGCCTTTGTCTGGCTGTGTCTATGGAAACCCAGACAGATGAGTGTCCTTTTCTTCCTCCTGCAGCAATTGATGCTCCCAAGGCGCTGCGCCCGACAGACATTACCCCAAGCACGATCACGCTGCAGTGGGAGCGCTCTGTGGCCTACGTGGACCTGTACCTGATCACATATATTTCAACTGATGGGGAGCAGAGGAGGGTGGAAGTGCCTGCCACAGAGGACCACGTAGTGCTGAAAGATCTGGACAGTGCCGTGGAATATTACATCACCGTGGTGGCGCAGAGAGCCAGGGAGGAGAGTAAACCTGTGTCTATCGAAGCCACAACAGGTGAGGCTTCAGGTTGGAGGGGAAAGGAAGACGTGTGTATGTAGCAGCTTCCAAATGGAGGTGGTAAAGAGAAAATCTGAGTTGGGTACAAAGGTGTGGAACGGAGAAGTAAAGCTTGGGATGGGCGCAGAGGGTCCTTAGCAATGGGTTAATGAGGGGTAAATCCTGGGATGGGTACAGAGGTTCCTCAGTAGGGAGGGTTAAAGTCTGGGACAGGCGCCCAGGATCCTCAGCAGTCAGGGAGAGGGGAGTAAAGCTTGGGGAGGGCGTGAGGGGTAAAACCTGAGATTGGGGCAGAAGGAATTTATTTATTTATCAAGATTTGCCATACCATTACAAGGAGAAATCCATCTCAGAGCTGTGTTAGGATGGAGGTCACGGTATTGCATTAATGAGCGCAAAGGGATTGAGCCACAAGGTCTTTATATCTTACAGTTAGCAGATTAAGGACAGACTAATCCAGTCCTTTCAGTATTTTTAGTTACTGTTTTATGTAAAGATATCCGAACACAAATCCCAGCAAACATGGGGCAAACCCCAGACTGGCTCAACTTGTCCTTGAGGACTTGGAGTCATTTGTGACCTTAGTTCTATGTTTCAGTGAGTGGGATTTGCCGTTTTTCAGATGTGGATAACCAAAGGGGAGAAGAGGGAAGGGGAAGAAACCTTGCTAGTGTGGGGTAAGGGCTGCCAGCCAACACTGTATTCATGTCATTGGCTGATCCAGTCCTGGTTTTAATAATGAATTTAATATCAGTGCGGATAGTCACAGAACGCGAACAGCAAGGTGAGCTACATTCAGCTGCAGTAGGTAGTTTCCTGGCACCAGAGGGATTGTTACAGTCTAAGAGAGGGATATTCAAAGTGATTGATGTGGTTAGCGAACTCGCTAACCTCGCTGACCAGGATATCCAGCAGCACAAACGCGGTTCATGCCACTGGGGGTAAAACTGGACCTGGATCAGTTTGCCATGGGGTAGGACAGGGGAATAGAGATTTATTTATTTAACAGGTTTTATATACTGCTTTATCATTTCAATCAAAGTGGTTTACATTGAAACTTAAACTTGGTAATGTACATTAAACAGGGACATTGATAACTTGGATTTTTTCTGAGGCAATGGAGGGTTAAGTGACTTGCCCAAGGCCACAAGGAGTGCTAGTGGGAATCAAACCCTGATCCCTGGGTTCTTAACCATTAGGCTACTCCTCCACTCCAGAGAAGGATGCATAGAGGGCAGACCTACCCAGAGAAGACAGTGAGGCAGGAAACGAACAAATCTAGCTTCAAAGGGTGAGGCCGAGAGAAAAATGAAGAGGAGGGGTGCAGAAAATGAAAGTTAAAATCTAGGGTCCCGATTTTGATTTAGGCAGGCTATGTGCCACGTTGGCGCATAGCCTGCCCACCGACCCCCTTAATCTGGATTTTCACTTCCGTGGCAACGGAAGTGAAAATCCGGGTTATGCTGAATGCTTCAGCAGCCGCCAAGGCTAAATGGGTAGCAGCAACTTTCAATGCTACCCGCTTAGCCCCTGTGCCTTAGAGATAGGCAAGGAAAAACCTGTCTTTGAGGCACAGAGGGCTAAGCGGATAGCATTGAAAATCACTGCTACCCGCTTAGCCCTTTCCTCCACCCCCACTCCGCCCCAGAATGCTCCCAACACGCCCTGGTGCTAACCACATAGCATTGGGGCGCATTAGGGACTTATCCAGGATTTTCGAAAGGACTACCCATGTAGGTGCCTTTTGAAAATCCCACAGAAGGCATTTACACGGGTAACTAGGGCAGTTACCCATGTAAATGCCTTCGAAAATGCCACCCTAGAAGAACTGGGACAGAAAGGAGAATGGTTGAAGTGACAAAGACCTGTTGGCGTGGTTGGGGAAGGTACAAAAATGATAAAATGGAAATACAAGCGCAAAACAGAGAGAGAGAGATTTAAAATTAAGTCTGAATGGAAGTGTGAAAGACGTGAATAAACGGTAACAGAGAGAGAGAGAGAGAGAGAGAGAAAGGGACAAGAGAAGAAAAGATAAGTGCTTAAAGAAGCTAAGGTAGAGATTAGAGGGAGAAAAGATGTTTAAGGAAGACCATGAAGAAGGGGGAACTGAGGAAGGAGGAGACACATGAATGTGGAGCAAGCAGGTGAAGAAAGATGTCCACCAGAGGCAAAGAACAGGGGGGGCAGAAAAATAAAGAGAGAGAAGGGGGAAGAGAGACAAAAGCGTAGGATGGAGAAAGGAAAAAATGAGTTAAAAAAAGATATAGAAGGCAGAAAGGTCTGGAAAAGGATATTGCAGGGGAAATGGGCTGAGAGATAAACACGAGGAACAGGCCCAGGGATGGTGGACATGGCGGAGAAACACTGGAGAAATCAGAAAAGATGGGAGAGGAAGACATCTGGAAAGGCAGGAGAAGGAAAAGCATGATTGTCCGCATTTGTCTTCTGCTCTCACACAAAACTTGTTTCTTAAATTGATGCCTTGTGTGTTTTTCTTTCCCCATTGGGTTTTGCCGTCAAGGAGCTTCATGAAGGATTGTGCCCCCGCCGTGCATGAGACACTTCAGGATTCAGTGACTGGATTATTTTCTCTCCCCTCATTTTCACATTCCTCCTTAGGCAAGCCGAGGACACGAGCTGAGAGAGGGCCCTTGACCCTCAGCCCCACCCCTTTCTCCCCCTCCTCTTTCTGACCCACAGGACAGCTTGCTCCAGATGAGTCTACCAAGTGGTCACCTCCTGAGTTTATCCATTTGTTTCATTTCCACTGGGAGGGCCAGAGAACCAATGGATTCAGGATGACTGGGGAGCACTAAATGTCGTGCCTTAGATGGCTGGGGAGCTAGAATACATTTGTTGTGTGGAAGGGGGTGAATAAGAAACACTTGTTCAAGACTTCTCTCTGATTCTGTTTTAGGAAAGCCATGCAAACTTAAATTTCTCTCTTCTTCCTACTCCCTAGAAATGACACCAAAACAAGATGTACTCCAATGTGATCTAGTTTATAACCAGCATATATGTAAAATTATTATTTCTTTGATTGAAGCCCAGAACTTCAGATGGTCATGCTGATAGAGAAATTAATGTTTATTTCTTTTTACATTTGAAAATTTATACAAAACTCATCATTTGCCCTTACCTGCAGAAGATGAAATGGTTCAAGGAACCCTGTCAGCAAACCCCATCCCTGAAACCACCTCTGAGATCGGCTGGGTGGTAGAGTCACAGCCAACTTCCAAGACACCAAAAGCAACCACCAAAGTTACCGTCACTCAAACTGTGCCCCCGGGCAGATGGCCTACTGGAAGAAGGCCCTCACTCACTACACAGGAAAGGGTGATGATATCTACCACCACCAGAGAAGAATCCCCGAAAGCTGTGGCTTCAGAAAGGACACCATCTCCTGAGGATGGAGCCAGAAGAGAAGGATCCCAGAAAGTGGTGGCCCCAGGAAAGGAGATCTTGTCCACCACTGATGAACGAGTCGTCACCACCACAATCAGAAGAGAGGGTTCAGAAACTATGGTGCCCCCAAGGAAAAGGCCAGTCCCCAACAAAGAGGAACGACTGGTTACCACCAATATAACAACCGAAGGACTCCCAGGGGAGAAGACTCCAGCAAAGAGACCCTCAGTTATCACAACAAAGAAAGTGGTTACAACTGTAATTACTAGATGGGAATCCAGAACAGAGGGGTCCCAAGAAGAAAGGGTTCCTCCTACAGATGAGGAAACTGTAGTCACAGTCATTAGTGAAAACCCTCCATTAACCAAGAAAGACAGAATGGTTACAGCTGAAGTTACTGAAGAAGAACCACAGGATGTTGGACCCCAAGGTAAAAAGCCCACACACACCAAGGAGGAAATGGTAGTTATAGCTAAACCTCTTTTAGTGGGAAAAATACCTCCACTTACCAAGGAGGAAAGTGGTGTTACAGATACAATCACTGAAGAGGAACCACAACATGGTGCCCGAGGTAAAAAACCTCCACACACCAAGCAGGAAATAGTGATTATAGCTAACCCTCTTTTAGTGGGATCCCAAGAAAAAATATCCCCACTTACCAAGGAAGAAAGGGGGGATCCAGCTACAAACACTAAGAAGGATCCTCAAAGACCCGTGGAAAAAAGGCCCGTAGTTCCATCTGAAAAAAGAAAATCTCCTACCAAGGAGAATATTTTGGATACGAGTCAGGAGAAGCCAGAGAAGAAAGACCCCATTAAGAAGGAGAATTCTACTGCTAAAGTTGAGAAGGATCCTGCTAACTATACTATCTCCACTGGAGGCTCTGCTAAGGTCTTGATCAAAACTACCCCACTGGAAGGTCTTCTGCTGAAGAATATGATACACAATATCTCATCCAAACTCTCATCTTTCAATGGGACTCTACTTCAGAGGCTGGAGAGCTACCTGAAAGCCAGCTCTTATCCTCTACGTGAGAATCAAACAATCAAGACTGTTGCTAAATCCATTTTCCTTTATTTAGTCCATAAAAAGCCACCTCACATCACACAGGAAGTGTACAACCGGTTGATGGAGCTGACTTTAGAAGACAATGAAAAGGCCCAACCAAGGCCCACGCAGATCAAAATCTTCTCTGGGCCAGTTGAGGAATATGGAGATTCTGAGGAGAAGATCTCCCAGGAGAACACTTCAAAGAAACCAAAGGTAGTTAGTGGTGGTGATCAGAGTGGGTTGTCTCCTGTTGGGAACTTGGCAGAATCTCATATTGAAGAAGAGCGCAGTGCTCCAAAGGCATCTCAGGAGAGAGACTATAGACCTTCTAGCCTTCATCCTTCAAGAAGGGTGGTACTTACCACTGGTAGACCAGATCTCAAGAAACATTCCAGGCCAGAAGTGCTGAGCAGGACATCTACCAGCATTGTAATATCCTTGGATGGTCTGAAGGGCCACTCCAGCAATGTGGTGATTAACTACAAAGACATTGCCTCAACTGATCCTGGACATCAACTGGTGCTCCCTGGAGATGCCAAGACAGCCAAGATCCCCGGGCTAATCCCTGGAACTGCATATAGAGTCGACCTTCACGGTATCCTGAGAGGCCAGTCTTCCAAGTCCTACTCCATAGTAGCTTCAACAGGTAGTAACTCCAATGGAAAAGCTATCAGGCAGTCAGCCCTTGCTCTAAAGCACATGCCAGCCTCCAGCTCACGCTTCACATGCCTGTAATCTTCATGTTTTGACTGCCATTTCTAGCAGCAATCTGCTGGAAACATGAAGGAGAGCAAGGGTCACGGCACCATCCCTGTTTTGTCTTCGATGTATAAGCTTGCTTGTGAATGGTGATGGGGACATTCTTTGCAGACTAACACACAGCCCATCAGTCTTGCACACCAAGGACTCGTTCCTCCGCCTCTTCTGTGTTCACCCTAACACCACCGTGTTTTCGCTTTCGGCAGTGAGCTTTGCACTTCCTTTTGTTGAAGCCCCCTGGGTTGGGCCATTCCTTATTGCCACTTGTGTTCTAACATGTGTTCATGAGTCCCTCGCCTGACCACAGGCATCTTCTCTATACTGCAGCCTTTCTGTGTTTCAAGTGTAAAGACAGCCACACCAACACACACCCACATCTATATATTTTTTTCCTGGGTAAATTTTTAATAGAATACATAGCCACAGAGGTCTGCGTCTACGTTTAACCCTTCATGGCACAACCTTCAAACACAAGCTATGCATAGAGTTAGACATTATATTTAAATAAATATTTTATTCATTTATCCTTAGCTAAATTCCTTGAGTGGTTTCCGAATTAAAAATGGCATATAGAAGACCACATCTTTAAAACAATTCAACAGTACCATAGCGAATTTATTTATTTATTTACCCTCCCACATTTCCCAACGATGGCGTAAATTAAGCGTTCCGATGGTGCATACTTAAACGTAGATGCAACACTTTCAAGTGGCCAAAATTTCAATTTGCTGAATATGGCTGATTTAGGTGGGTTAACGTTTTAATTTTACCCATGGGAAAGGTGCCCCAACCTTTGAAATTCACTACTTACTGTACATTTTATATTTATATATATATATGTGTGTGTGTGTGTGTGTATGTGAATACTTACATATACATACAGCAAACTGTATATGTTAAGACGTGAAACTCTTTTCCAAGGAGGTTAAACACATGATCACAAGGAAAGGCTTAAAAGGTTAGGGCTCTTCAGCTTGGAAGAGACAGCTGAGGGGAGATATGATAGAGGTCTAAAAAATAATGAGTGCAGTGGAACAGGTAAATGTAGATCAGTTCTCTGTCAAAAAGTACAAAGACTAGGGGGCACACAATGAAGCTACAATGTAGCACATTGAAGACTAATCAGAGAAAATATTTTTCATACAAATTATAATCAAACTCTGGAATCTGTTGCCGGAGGATGTAGTAAAAGCTGTTAGCGTAGCTGGATTTAAAAGAGGTTTGGACAAGTTTCTGGAGGAAAAGTCCATAAACCATTATGAAAGTGGACTTTAGGAAAATCCCCTGCTTTTCTTTGGGATAAGCATTGTGAAATCTGTCTACCTTTTGGGAACCTGACAGGTAGTTGTGATCTGGATTGGCCACTGTTGGAAACAGGATACTGGGCTTGCTGGACCTTTGGTCTGACTCAGTATAGCATGTCTTATGTTCTTATCTTAGTTCACGCATTAGAGATGGTTCTCATTATTGAAGGGAACATAGATTGATAGTACGTGAAATCAGAGGTGTTTAGTTTTACATTCTTATTGGAGGGATGCCTTCAATTTTCTTTCTTTTCTTTTCTTTTTTTTTAACATTGGTGGGAGACATGTTTGCCAGTGCCTCTGGAACCAGCTACTTTAACTCTTGGAGTGAATTTTGGTTGGCACAGGGGGATGCTGGAATAATCACTTTTTCTCACCTGTGAGTTTAGCAGAATTTGAAAGGATGCTCTTGTCCAAATGTCCATGAAAGATTCAGTCTGTAGGTATGACACGGCAGTCTCTAGAGAATCTGCCAATCGGGACAGGCCCCTTGTGTCCTTTAGTGACTGGAGCCAGCAGAACACTTTCATACAAAGGGCGAGCACCTACTTACAACTGGGTTGATTCTTTCTAGAATGTCTGTCTGTCTCCGTTTTAGAGCAAGGATTGTTCACCACTCAGTGTCTTCACAATTTGGGATGATGCAGGGGAGGGAAGGGGGGTGTTACATCTCCCCCGTTTGTCTTCCCGGAAGCTGAACAGACAATCTGGAGTCTGGCCCAGTCCATTGATCATTAACTCTACCTGAGAGAGACAATTCCAGCAGAAAATCCCCCAAGGAATAGGAATTGAATAAATTTTGGAGGCAATATCAGAGAATTGAGGACAGTCTGGGAAATGGCATCGGATGGGAATTTTTCGGTGGTTCCACTTTTCTCCATGGCATTGCAGACTCATTACATCGTCTTAACATACGTGTTGTATGTATATCTTGAGATGGAAGCATGCATCATCATATGCATCGAACATGTACATCACCTGTACATGTATGAAATCCATGTCCTTAGTCTACTATGATTGGCTGCTGCTGAACTATGCCTACCTTTTATGCAAATATACACTGACCTTATTTGTATGGGTTTGTGGGTAGACTATGTGGTGCTTTTGGACTCTGTGGTTAAGGAAGTGATTTTTTTTGTCATCTCCTCCTAAAGCATGGCAAAAAAAAAGCTTCTGAAATCAGGAGGCCACCGTGTACAAATATGATGGATTTGTGTGAGAACTGCATGCATGTAGCACTGTGAAAGATGTGTGTGTTGCATTATCAAGAAAGAGTTGGAAACCAAGCAGTAGTTATTCCCAATAGGGTTATGAGGTCCTGCACCCATGACTAAGTTTTAGGGGGCAGAGCTGGTCCAGTGGTGTAGTCCAGAAGGCCAAGATCGGGTTTTGTTATTCCCTATGCTGGCAGGAGCTGGGGAGGCATTCATGTCCCGAAGGTTAATGGTGGTACCTTCTAGCCAGATTCATACAGGACACTGGAAATCCCTGGTGTGCTCCCTAGAAGTCAATTCTGATTGAGTTGAAGGCCTAAAGGAACTGGAAGAATATGTCAGGTCAACCCCCCCCCCCCCAAAAAAAAAAAAAAACAACATTTGTTGGGTCAGAATTAAGGGTAATACATACTGGATGTCAGTGTCTCTACCTTCGTGGCATCAAGTGAAAAGGGCCATTGAGAATGACTCCATAGCAGAGAGAAGCCCAGAGTAGTGGTAGTGCTGAGGTACTAGTGTGAGTGGCCTACCTAGGAACCCTACTCCAGGTCAGTTCAAAGAGGTTGGCCCAGCCCTGGATGACTTCCACCACATGCATGAATGTGCCCTTCTAATATCTCTATGATGATGGTTTTTCAAGCCAATCCTAGGTATACACTTGGCCAGTCTGTTTTCCAGGATGTCTCCAGTTAATATGCATATGAGAGATTTACATACAGTGGCAGCAGTGCATGAAAATCTATCTGTGGATATTCTGAAAACCAGATTGGCTGGGTATGTCCCAAGGACTGGGCTAGGAATCTTGGTTCAAGGCTTTAAGTTAATTTCACTACTTCGCCTTGGTCAGCCCAAGCAAATGCATCTAGCCTTGGTTTCAAGCTCACCGCATACATGACGTTCTCTCGACTGATTGCATGCCCTGAGGGAAGAAACAGGACTGCATTGGCTTGTTTGGTTAACTTGGGATGAGGAGGTGACCCTACTCCAAGCTGTAGCTATCCAATAGAAGCAAAGCAGAATTGGGTCAACCTCTCTTGGCTGAGCTGAATAAGGGTGGCAACCCTAGACCTGACAGCATGGTGCTGGTGTCCAGAAGGCATGAATGCATGGTATGGCCGGAGTAAGATGGGAAGGGATCATCTGTACTTTCCTTGTTCTGAACACCTTCTGCTATGTCAGCTCCAGGCTCCCGCTACAACCTTACCACAGGACAGGAGCCTCCATTGCCTCCCTCAGAGGTATCTGCCAGCGCTGAGGTCCCTGATGTCATTCCTGAGCCCCTGGGGGCACTCTCCGTGGCCAACAGCACTTCAGGTGGCCTCAACATCTCCTGGTCAGCAACTCCGGGTGCCTTCCGCTATTTTGTTATCCGTTACAGGGATTCTGCAGCTCCGACGCCCGAAGAGGTCCATGTTCCCGGTGACCAGCATTCCACTGAACTCACATACCTAATCCCGGGTACTGAGTATGAGATTCAGTTGAATGGGGTGGTACAGGGGCAACCAACTTCCCCATTGACAACCAGAGTCCTTACAGGTAAACCAGAACTACACCTCTTTTTTTTCATAGGATGAAAGTTACAGTTGGGTTGTCCCATGCTGTTTGTTTCTCTCTCTCTTTTCTAGTGGTTGTCTTCTTTTCCCACAGGGTGATTTGGAGTGACAAGACTTTGCTGCTGTATTTAATCTCATTATCATCTTTCTAAAAATATTTTATTTGCAGGACCGGGCTATTCCCAGTTGTCCCAGGAGAGTGGCACTCAAAGAAAATACAACATACTGGTCAACCATAGCACTACTATCCCCACCCCCCACAAAGTCCTCCAGAGGGTTCCCAGAGATGCACAGATGAACTCATTATACATATCATAACTATATTTGAGGTTGAGTTGCGTAATTAAATACAAAAAGCCAGCATAATACTCAAGATATTATGGGACCTAGAGAATCTTCTCCCAGAATCCACTACTGCATAGAGACCTGGGAGTCTGCCTTAAAAGCTGACCAGTCCCACTGACTCTCTGTGTGGAGGGCTGGTTTTTCTTACAGGCACCAGCCAACAGTGAAGAATAATAATAGTAATAATAATTAATTCACAATTATTTTGACAGCCCACACTCAGCCTTGGTATTGCTTCCTGAGAAGCCTGACTCCATGCTGGTTCCCTGGGCTCTCTTGGGGATCCTATCCCCTTCTTCCCCGGGTCTCAGCCCCTTTAACACTATTCTTGGAGTATTACCAGATAATAATGAGCTTACCATATGCTATAGCAATTCAGGGGTTGACTTTTTTTTTCCTTTCTAGGGCTTTATAATGAACATTGCATGGCTATATTACAGGGGTGGTTTTCAATCAATCTTGTGTAATACGTCTCCTTTTACAGCTCCTCCAGGCCCCCGGGATCACCTGAACCATCTTGGAGACCTTACTGTAGAAAACATTGAGAAAACGAGATTTAGGCTGGCGTGGAAGGCCAGGAAAGGTGCCTATGACTCGTTCCTTGTGCGGTACGAAGACACTGCTGGTCAGCTGGGTCCACAGGAGACCTCAGTGTTGGGTGACCTTCGCACCATGGTGGTCAGGGGCTTGAACCCTGACACAGAATATGCTGTTACACTCTACGGTGTCTACAATGGCTTTCTCTCCAGACCCTTAAAGACAGCAGTGAAAACAGGTACAGGGTAGTTACTGGGTAATCCAATGAGTAGACTTCCATTGTCAGTGTAGCCAGCTTGGAAGTTAGCTTGGGGGTAAAGACAGCAAACTTGGGCATTCTGAGGTGGATCTTCACCATCATCTTCAGTCAGTCATGAGCTGCTATTAGAATGATGGAAAACCATTCATAGCTGTGTCTGTAGCTGGGACCCTTCTGCATCCCCCTAGAACTGTAGATGTGTCACGAGCAGGGGAAGGGATATGCAGCGTATAATCCCAAAGATGATCAGAAAACAGCTACCCCCACCCACCACCCACCATCACGCCCTATATTTTACATCCCATGAGCTCCAGGAGGAAGTCTTCTTAGACATGGTGCACTAGCAATAAATCTGAGAGCCTGAGATTGGATCCAAATACCCTGGCTGAAAAGTGAGGTTCATTCCTGTGCAAAATAAACACATTTGCAGATGCTCAGTATCTCCCAACAAAGGGAAAGGAAATGAAGGCGCAGTCTGCTCTTTTCATTAGTGCTGTCAGCTAGGATCATTAAAATAGATCTTTTTTCCCAGCTTTAAGTAGGGAAAATACTCTTTAGCTGTATGAAAGTTTCCAACCACTTTGCATAGCTCTCCTCTCTGACCTGGCGATATAATGAAAACATTCATTGCAGGAAAGAGATAAAAACGGGCGATGCCCTGCTAATAGTCTTTAAGGGTATAACAGCTGTTCCTGGCTTGCCTGCTGCGTACAAATCTAACATCAGTCTGGAGGAAAACTGAACAGGAAAAACGACCCGTTCCTCGCTTTTCTAAAGGGAATGGCACTGTGGGAGTTTTGGCATCTCTAAGGAGTTTTCAAGTGTCCGCATTTTCGCCAAAAAAGGACTATACAATATGTTGGCCAATGAACTGACTGAAGTGAAATTCCAGGGCTCACCCCACCGCTCCAGAGGTGAATGAGCCAGGATTTAATGAGAGGAAGGGAGGACTGGAAATAGCAACCTGATGGATCCTGGGCTGCTTCCTAAGAAAAGCCGCTTCCCGGTGCAGCCAGGACTGAAGAAGCGAGTAAAGGTGGGGAATTCAGCTTCTCTGATAACCTCAGGATAGACAAACAGTGCAACAGGGCGGGCAAGAGAGCCAGAGGGGCACTGGGGCGTGTAGGGAGAGGCATGGTCAGCGGGAAAAAGGAGGTGGTGACGTCTGTAGAGGACATCAATGAGACCTCACCCAGAGTATTATTCCAAGGCCAATGTTCACTGCCCCGCCAGCAGGTATCAAACGCACAACTCCCTTATCCATAGATCTGTAAACCTGATGGGGTCAATTTTCAAAGATTGGGCTATTTAAATGCCATGGTGGTCATCTAAATATCCACTGGACATTAAGCGGCGGTAGCCGGAGACTGGCAGTTGCCACATATTCGGATTTTGCAACCGCTGTCCAGGTAAGGGCAGTGATTCTTCGGATAGTGGTAATTTTAAGCCGCTATCCAGGTAATTTATTTAGATAGTTTAGGCTGGAGAAAAAGCTGGTCTAAATTACTATCCGGATCACGGATGAAAATTGCCTCTGTTTTCATCAGATAGTGGTGGGACCGGCCAAGCAGTATCCAGACACTGCCCAGACAGCTAGTGGTGATATTCAGTGGTGTCATCTGCACGGGGGCTTTTGAATATTGACACTGGATAATATTACAGTAATTATAAGCAACAAGGTCTCAGACTTATGTGAGTGCTTTTCTTCAGACTTTAACGTATCTGATAAGTATGCACCCTTTTTGCATCAATGACCTCTAACATGTCGCTTAATATTATAACTTATAGCTTCTTAATCCACCTTAATCAAACTGATTCCTTGAGCAAACTGTTTCCTTATGCCAAAATACAAAACAGTGCTTAGCTTATTATACGTAATCCCCAACGCCAAAACTCAGCGCCTTCTCTGCGTTTCACTGTTATCCAGTTTCTTCAGGGGGTTCTCTTAAAAGCACTAGTAACAGAACGAATAAAAGTCATATTAATTACTCACAATCTTACATATCTCATCAGACTGAATTTGTGCTCTATAAATATACCGTCATTATAGTTCTTTACCTCTGTTGTGTACGTCCTCTACATTATTAGGTTTTGTACTCCTCATATTCCATGAGTCTTCCCAAAGAGATGCCACGCATGTGGACTAACTGTTTACGTATAATAAGCTAAGCACTGTTTTGTATTTTGGCATAAGGAAACAGTTTGCTCAATGAATCAGTTTGATTAAGGTGGATTAAGAAGCTATAAGTTATAATATTAAGCGACATGTTAGAGGTCATTGATGCAAAAAGGGTGCATACGTTAAAGTCTGAATAAAAGCACCCACATAAGTCTGAGACCTTGTTGCTTATAATTACTGCAATTATTATTGCAATTTCAGATAGGTAAATATCATAAGTTATTGATATAACATCACAATCTTGTAGATAATATTGGAGCACGGAAATTTGAAAAATTAACAGAAAATTCACTCTGGCAAGAGACCTAATTAGTGGCTTACTGGATAATATTAGGCCGTTTAAATTGCTAAGTCACCAGATTTTATCTGTATAATTAGGTGCCAAGGTAAGGGACAGAGGCCAATTCCATAACATGCACGTCTGGGCCGTGGGCACATCCAAATCAAAAATGGGCCCGATTTCACTGTGATTCTGCAGCCGTGGATATAGGCATCCCCCCTTCCATTCCGGAACCGGGAACACAGACGCTTCCGGCACGACACAAGTAAACTGCTACGGAGAAACACGGCCCCGCTTTTATGACGAGACACAAGTATATGCAGCAAACAGTTTGGGCGTCCCTGCACTCACCGTATTTCCTGAAAGACGGACATTTCTGATCCTGCCCGTCTCCGGCGTGGACCCGTGGATGTCTCCGAAGGCCGCAACTCCTCTGTTAAAACGTACATCTCCTGAGCTGCTCCTCTCACTGATATTATTGTACTGATGCAAACTTGACTGCATATACTAGTCTGTTGCATGCCCAGAACAGTGCAAGGTGATCTCGGTTCACTCAAGGATATAATAGCAGCAAGTAGAAAGTGATACGTTTGTCATGAAATACCTTGCATCAAAACATACATGTCAGTAGAAGAAATCCTCACTTATTCTTTCACTAGTCGTCTCTAAAAACAGTCTTTACAATGCCAAGTATGGACCCTTACCAGCCTCACACTAAATGTTGCTTTTGCGCATGTTTCAGTGCTGTTTGCACTGTTGAATGCTCTTATTCTGAGGGTCTCTTATTATTGAAAGGGATATTTATTTAACATATTTTTATACCATCTTTCTAGCAGTCAAGACGGTTTCCAGAAAACTCAATGCAGTAACATTAACATTTGAACAGTAAGCTGCACATTCCAGGGAACAGATATTATAACAGATAAACAAGATATGTTTTGACATTTAGCTATGGCAAATATTTTGTGATTTATTTTCCTGCCCTATCACACTGGCATCTGGTGATGCTACAGTCATCCGTACGGTCCAGGTACTGACCAGGCATTCATGTCCCTCCTGAATTGCAGATGAGGGCACCAGATCCTCCCGTGCAACCCTCAAACTACACACACACACTCATTGTCAGTCACAAAATACATACTTCTGCCAAAAAGATGCCCTGAACCTATAAATAACGGCTGGTATGACTTAATAGCATGGAGTATGATCTCCGTTTCTCACCCAAACAAGAATCCCTTCCATACTCACTCACATACTATTCCTACATCAGCAGTCCCATTTTTCAGGACACAGGTATTGTTAGTGTCCCCTAGATTAGCTCCTTTAGCACAAACAGCATATGTCAGCATGGCTAGAATAATCACTATTGCTCTTCCTAATATTTCTTTCAGGCCAGTTATTGCTGCCTCTTTAGATAACAAAATTCCCACACCTCTGATTTCTGTTCTTTATAAATGCATCTTGTGGTGTTTTTCCACCATTTCAGAACAAACTAGTCACCACCATTATACCAGCACAGCAGAATATCTATGTACATAAGAACATAAGATATGCCATACTGGGTCAGACCAAGGTCCATCAAGCCCAGTATCCTGTTTCCAACAGTGGCCAATCTAGGTCATAAGTACCTAGCAGTCTCCCAAAAATGCACCAATGCTTGTATTGGGTCAAGCAGTGATATCCTGGGTCCCTTTTAATAATGGTTTATGGACCTTTCCTCCAGGAACTTGTCTAAATCTGGACCTACACTAACAGCTTTTACTACATCCTCCAGTAATAAATTCCAGAGTTTGATTGCACGTTGAGTGAAAAAATATTTTCTCTTATTAGTCTTAAATATTTACCCTGTAGCTTCATTGCATGTCCCCTAGTCTTTCTATAGTCTGATGATGTAAATGATTGATCTACGTTTACCTTTTCCACTCCGTTTGCTAATTGATAGACTTCTATCATATCTCCCCTCAGGCAACTCTTTTCCAGGTTAAAGAGCCCTAACCTTTCTAGCCTTTCTTCATAGGAGTATCCTTCCATCCCCTTTACCTTTTTGGTGGCTCTTCTCTGAACCTTTTCTAATATCGCTATATCCTTTTTAAGATACGGCGACCAGAATTGCACACAATATTCAAGGTGCGGTCGTACCATGGAACGATATAGAGGCATTATAATATCCTTTGTTTTATTTTCCTTTCGTTTCCTTATGATACCTTGCATTCTATTTGCTCTCTTGGCCGCCGCTGCACACTGGGCGGAGGGTTTTAATATGTCATGCACGATAACACCTAAATCTTTTTCCTGGGTGGTGGTTCCTAATGTGGAACCTTGCATCGTGTAACCATGTACTGGTCTTATTCCATGTCTCTGGCAGGTATAATGGTCTCATCTGCGGAGACCTCACAAATGCATATGGGCTTTTCCTGAATATGCTTGTAGGTCTCCGTGGCAAACTATGTCCCTGTTCCGCCCCTCCCAGACATGTTCTGAGATCCCCGTGTTAGGTAGATAAACATCCACGGGCACTATGTGCCGGAATATGCTCATAGACATTTCCCCAGCGCACATACAATGCATTATTCACTTTCTGGAATGACCTCCTAAATGAATGGATAGTGCTGGCATGGTCACAACCCAATATGCATTTTCAGTACCACTGCCTATATGGATAGCGAAGTTGAAGAATGGATTATGTTAAATGCCAGCACCAGCATATAACATCAACCAGTGACCTTGCCGATTGAATATTTGACAGTCTAGTTCTTTCTCAGGAGTTCTGTAGGGTGAAATGATTTGGAGAAGGCTGACAAAATGTGTAGAGTCCATACCAAAGACCACATGAGGCGAGATTTAAGGACTTAAATAATAAAATCTAGAGGAACTGGGGGAAGGGGGCTGATATAAATTAAAATACCTAGAGGTGGAAACATTGCACAAGGAGTAAACCATTTTCAGGGGAAAGCATTAGAACAAGATGTCCAATATGAGGGTCAAAGGGGGCAGACCCAGGAGTAACATTTGCAAACATTTTTCCACAGAAAGGGTGGTAGGTGCACAGCACGGCCTCTCAAGTGAAGTGCTGGGGGGCAAAATTCAGTCATGGCGATTCCTTTGTTGAGAAGAACTTATGGAGATCAACACGTAGTCTCTAGTATTGCATCTGGAAACTTGGCAAACAAGACAGACATTTTATTCTCTGGCACTTATTGGGGAGAGTCAAATCGATGCTTAAGGGTTATCCAAAGAGGAGCATGAATCAAATCCCACTGATGGTGGAATCCCCATCTCCTCTCCAAACCTGGTCCTCCTGGTTTCAAGATGCCAGAGTGCCTGAGGATCAGCCCTATCAACCAGAAGGGAATCTGAAAACGAG
The DNA here is from genome assembly GCA_033557465.1 of Ichthyophis bannanicus. NCBI lineage: Eukaryota > Metazoa > Chordata > Amphibia > Gymnophiona > Ichthyophiidae > Ichthyophis > Ichthyophis bannanicus. The sequence goes on along the minus strand of CM066051.1, from coordinate 76,784,697 downwards.
GTGGAATCTGACGTTACTCATTGCTTTGGAAACCTGCTAGTAAGCAAAGATGAGAAATTCAAAGACTCGTGGGTATTTCTAATTTCCCGATAAGGAAAAGAACAAAGCAGAGGCCGAGAGCAGAGAATGGCAGGTGAGCTAAGCTCCTCTGGAAATGTATCTAGGGCTGTGGCATTCTAGGAGCCAGACTGGTTCTGGAGACAGATGGATTCTTTGCAGGCCTTGGGACCATTTGTCAAATGAACACATGGAATTATCTAAAGATGATGTTTCTGCAGAAGCGTTCCAAACCGCAGAGATCCCTTTTCAGATGGGTCGTGTCCAGGAAAGACTGCCTCATGCAGCCAAGTTGCGCCTTCATCTGGAGCGCAGAACTTTTTCCTTGTTGTGGTAGAAGCCTTAGTCGGTTTCAAGGTCTGTCCATATGACGGACTTCTTCCATGTGCCGTAGTCCAACCACTTGGGAGATGAGTCACCTCAGCCTGTAGTCCAGGCATCAGATGGGGCTGGAAAAATGCCTGTAAGCCACCACTGAAGACAGGAGGCTTCCCAGTGACAGGCCCCAAGTTTTCAAAGGGACCAACAGCTGGGGTGACCTTGATGGTCTCAAGAAAGCCTTGTTGTGACCTGTTCTTAGCTGATCACACCCAACTGAAACATTTGATAGTGTTGTATGAGTAGAAAAATCCAGTAAGATTTTAATCAAGTAGCTAATAGGTAATTGATGACTCCTCAGCAACAATACAACTCCTGAGTCTCTCTTGAACTGCCATTAATTTGCTGTAATGAGTAATCTCCACAACCATTAACCCTTACTATCCCTGACTTCTCAGGAATGATGGATTCTGAAATGCTCCCACCATCCTTCAAATTTCTTGTACTATTTTTAATGTTCCCTTAACACCGCTTATTGATCTTCCATGACCCTACCCAGCTGAGATATTCTGCTCTGTTTTGTTCCAGCTCCACCAGAAGATGGCGGGATCAAGCCAAGAGTGGTGGGCCTCTCTGCCTCAGATGTCACAGGAGATTCAGTTCGACTCTCCTGGACAGTCTTGGATGGGGACTTTGACTTCTTTATCCTTCAGTATAAGGATCAGCAGGGCCAGACTCAGGAGCAGATGATTAGAGGAGACCTGACCTCCACCATCGTTAAAGGCCTTCTTCCTTCACAGAATTATACGTTCATCCTCTACGGAATCTCAGATGACAAACGCTCTGAGCCAGTCTCCATTGAAGTGACCACAGGTAGGAGCAGCCAAGCTGTTGCTCTTGGTCATTATGTTTTTTCATGTTTTAAAGGTGCTGTACACAGTGTCGGCCACCTTGTGAGAAACCGGCCTTGGTGAAGATGTTTGTTTCACAACCTTTCACTATCACCTCCTCTTTTTGCTCTTTCACCCTTGCCTCTAATTTTATATTCCCATTTTCTTAGCTAAGTTTTTGCTAATCTTTCCAGAGATAACAAATTAACCCAGATTTTTTTTTACCTATACCCCAGTGCATTGTGGTGTCTGTATTCCCTGTTTTTCCATTTGAAAATAGCATCTCTGCAGATGCTAGAAGATGCAGGATGGGAAGGGGAAAGAGAAGGAGGAAGTCAAAAACAAGGACTGGCCAAAGATTTGCTCTCAGAAGTGGGGTCATTGATATATCTAGTTCTCCATGCAGTTCGGACACTCCATGGCTTAATTTCCTATTGAGTGTTCTGCCATGGGGTTTGTCACTTTCCCACAGTATGAGACAGCTGAAGGGCCTTAACGAACAACAAAATAAAAAAGACAACCCCCCATGAGAAAACAGCAGCAATGAAAAGCACAGCAAGGAAATTCTAGAGAACCACACAAGTTCACAGAGGAGATCCCGACATGGCCGTGTTTCAGCACAGATCACCTGCATCAGGGGCAATCATAGGAAGCACAAACCTGAACATGAGTAAACCACAGCTCGGCATCCCGAACTGGTGATATGAGCTGAAACGTGGTTGTGTCAGGTTATAATAAAGGATTTTCTTTTGTGGACTTGGGATTTTCTAGAATTCCCTTGCTATGTTTTTCACTGCTACGGTGGCTGTATCCTTGAACAAAAAAATAACATAATGTTTTGCTGTATTCCAGTTTCTCCAGACCACCAGGCTGCCCTACAGCCCCAGTTAGGGGTCCTCTCTGTGTCTGATGTCACTGAGAACTCCCTCCGACTCTCCTGGACAGTCCAGGCAGGGGAATTTGACTCTTTCCTCTTGCAGTACAGGGACTCTGAGGGCAAGACTAAAGCACTGCGCATCAGGGGAGCCCTCCGCACAGCTACCATCTCCAGCCTTCATCCTGCCTGGACCTACAAGTTCAATCTTTATGGTGTGGCTGCCAAAAAGCACAGCAAACCAATATCAGTGGAAGGCATCACAGGTATATACCCTGTCTTCCAGTCCTTGCCTTTCTTAGGGGTAAAAATATTACTTAAATCTTTTTTTTTCCTGAAAAAGAATCGTTATTGTCATTTAATTAACTAACATGCTTTTACTTTTTGAGACGGTCCCAGTGGGGTTTGAAAAGCAATCGAGTCAGGGCTTGCTGACATTATAGTGTATGGTTTCTGTCCCAGTTAAAGTAATTTGATTTATTGGGCTGGAAGTTCAATAAATATTTACATATGCACCCGTTATAAATTTTCCACACTGAATTTGTTGGCCAAAAGTGGTTTTCCATGGACATGATTAATTCTCGCCAATCGCATGAGAGCATGTGTTCTGTACAAGTGAAGTATGGTTCCCTTTTTTTAAGTGTGGTTCGTAAAATATTCCTTCTGTGTTGCCGACATACGTCAAAGATATCCATAAGGAATTTTGAACAAATGTCTTGTGTTGGTTCATTAGAGGGGGGAGGAGGGGGGGGGGAAGTTTGTAGTGTGTCTTTGTGCTGATGTTAAACATTCAGGATTGGCTCAACTGATGATTTTAGGGTAAGTGTTGTTGAACAATGACTCAGGAACATGTGATAGTGCACGTGTGTGTGTGTGGTTGTGTGTGTGTGTGTGTGTGCGTATGTAGGGAGGAGGAGAAGGATACGAGATGCCTAACAGTTTCCAAGGCTTCTTGCTAAATAAACAGAATGTATTTGGTATTACTCTTTGGCATTGTCGATTTCAAGATAATTCCACACCAGCTTCCAGGGTACACCAGTAAGAAGCCATTTTAGTAAATGCTTTATTTTCTTTTAAATGGTTTTGGCTTTCATCACAGAAACTTCAGGCACCATCAACCCTGATGGAAGCTATCACAAAGGACTGGAAAATGGCCAACCGTGACATAACCCTGAGTGAAAGAATACGTTTTTGGTCTCTTGCAGCTTCAGCGGAGAAGCCTGCGGTTCCACCGGCACTAGGAGATCTCTCTGTCTCCGACATTACCGAGGACTCCCTCCAACTCTCCTGGACGGTACAGGGCAGGGACTTTGACTCTTTTCTCATCATGTACAGGGACTCCGAGGGCAGGACCCAGAAGTTTTCAGTAACAGGGGATGAGCGCAAAGCCATCGTTTCGGGCCTGGCCCCAGAGACGAACTACAAGTTCCACCTCTATGGAATTTCCAGTGATGCCCACAGCAAGCCGAAATCCATTGAAGCTACCACAGGTACGCTGAGGTCAAAGCGCCTCACTTCCCCCAGTAACAGCTTGTTGGTGGGCTGTCACATGAGCTTCACAGTCACATGGTCTCAGCTGCCTTTGTGAGAAATTTCACCCCTCTCCCCCTAAATATACATCTTCTAGCAGTGACCTCTTTCATGAATGGTAGCTTACGTGCAAAGGATACTTATGGTCAAACTCTGAGAGATCAATGCAATAAAAATTAGGATAAAAATTCTTAACATCCAACTTGATGAAAATGTAATAAAAACATTGAAAATGTCATTTAACAAGTTATTGAATAAGATTTTAGTATGTGTGTGATAAAACATGTCCCCGATAGCATGCCCACACTACTACATTACTCAAAAAATGCAGTTGTTGAATGTTGTGTGATTGTTACTCAGAGCTCGGAGAGGATCATCTACATTTTACTGCACTTTATACCCCCAGTCTAACTATCTAAAACCGATAATAAATAACTCAGACAAAATGAGAGATATTTTGATTAGTTAAACCACATAAAGATTCAAAGTTAAGTATTCTTGTGCGAAAAGCACACAAATCCTTCACTCAGTAACTGGTGGTGTCTCCTTCAGCAGTAATAACTGCTCTAAACATTACTATAATTGTTGATCCGTCTTTCACATCACCTTTGAGGAATCTTGGCCCATTCTTTCATACAGAACCGTTTCATCTCTGTGGCATGGAAGGGCTTCCATGAAGGAACAGCTCACCCCTGGTCTTGCCAAAAGATTTCTATGTGGTTTAGACTGGGACTTTGACGTGGCCAGTCCAAAACATGAAATCTCTTCTTCAACCATTCTTCAGTAGATTTATTGAATGTTTAGGGTCATCATCTTGTTCCATGTCCCACTTTCAGTTCAGCTTCAGTTCATGGTTCATCTGATATTTTTCTCTAGATTTTTCCCAAAATCTAGCAGAATTGATGGTTCCATCAGTGATGACCAACCGTCCCGATGCAGGAAAGCAACCCTACACAAAGTTTGACAGTTGGAATGATGTTCTTATTTTGGAAGGCAACTCTGTTATTGCAACCAAAAAATTCAATTTTTGACTCATCTGTCTAGAGAACGTCTTCGGGGTCATCCAGAAGCTCTTTGGCAATCCTGAGGTAGGCGCACTGTTTTTTTTTTTCCAGAGAGCAGTGGCTTTTCCCAGCTATCTTCTCATGAACACCATTCCCATTCGTTTTTTTCTTGATGATTCATGCATGAATCCTCACATCTGCCTCAGTGAGGCCTGAAAATCTTCAGAGGTTGGTCTGGGGCTCTTTGTGACTTCCAAGATACTTTTCCTATTTCCTCTAAGAGTGATCTTAGCAGGACAACTGCTCCTGGATGGAGTCACCATAGTCATAGTAACATAGTAAATGACGGCAGATAAAGACCATACAATAACTATACAACTTCGCTCTACATATCTCAGAAATTTAGTTCAATCATTCGTTGTTGCATGTATTCCAATTTACTAAGGTCTCAGGCAACCTGTAGCACTACAGTTTAGACATATCATGCGTCTTACTTATATGCTTGTTGACATCAATGACCTTCCGCAATGCATAAACTTTAATTTTCATATTCTAATCAACCTTGTAAAATTTTTTAAAAATTTTTTAACCTATTTTAACCCCGGAACCCCAAAGGGAGTACTTAACTTCACTCTATTTTTACTTTGAACTCCTCATCAGCCGTTCCGTTTCTAAAATCCCAACGCCATTATTTAGGCGCCCTTGCGTTTCACTGAAGTGTGGTTCATCTGGGGATTTTTTCTCCATTCATTTACTCTAAAAAGAAAACACATCAACAACTATTTTAACACTAAACATTCCTATAAAATCATTTTCATCATCATACAGCCTTATTCATAACTCACCAATCATATCGATGCTACACACGTATTCATAAACCAAAACTCCGAGCCCTTCTAAACATAAAAACAGTTCCAAGATGTTCGCCCAAGTAGAAAACGCCGCGCATGCGGGTTATTGACTTCACCAGCCAATTTAAAGCCCTACCTTCTCACTCTTATTGGACAATCCATACCTCCATTCATTGCTTGACATCTTACTCAACAGAAACAGTTTCTAATTATATGAACCACAAACCAACCTATGGTCCTGGTTCCACAACTCCCGAAAACAACTCGTCCCAATTCACAGATAAAGACCAGCATGGTCCATCCAGTCTGCCCAACAATATGGCAAGAGTAGGTGCACCTGACGCTCTGTGCAGGTCACCCCTCCCCTGTCGTTGTTTAGGGGTGGACCCACCACTCCATGTAGGACACCCCTATTTGTTGAGAAGTTGGATGGTTCAGTTTATTTTGTTTTTATCCTGTTGCTGTAGTGTAAAGGGATCCGCTGTGCTTGTCCCATGCTGTTTTGAATTCCGTCACTGTGTTTGCCCCCACCACTTCCATCGGGAGGGCATTCCAAGCATCCACCATCCTTTCAGTGAAAAAATATTTCCTGACATTGCCTTTCAATTTTCCACCTTGCAGCTTCATGTTATGCCCTCTAGTTTTGCAGCTTCCCCGTCTTTGGAAGAGGTTTGTTTGTTCATCGTTCCTCTTTAAGTATTTAAAGGTCTGAATCATATCTCCCCTATCCCTCCTCTCCTCCAAAGTGTACATATTTAATTCTTCAAGTCTCTTCTCATAAGGTTTCTTACGCAGGCTCCAAATCATTTTGGTCTCCTTCCTCTGAACACTTTCCAGTCTTTTTACATCTTTTGCAAGATATGGTCTCCAAAACTGAACACAGTATTCCAGGTGAGGCCTCACCAGCGACCTGTACAGTAGCATAAGTACCTCTTCCTTTTTGCTGGAAATCCCTCTTTGTATGTAGCCCAACATCCTCCTGGCTTTTGCCACTGCCTTGTTGCACTGTTTTGCCACCTTGAGATCATCAGAAATAATCACACCAAGGTCTTTCTCCTGAACCGTGCACACCAACCTCTCGCCCCCTATCGCATACATTTCCCTTAGATTTCTGCTACCTAAGTGCATGACTCTGCACTTTTTCGCATTAAATCTTAATTACCAAGCATTAGACCATTCTTCCAGCTTTTGTAGATCTTTCCTCGTGTTATCCACTACCTTGGGGGAATCCACTCTGTTGCAAATTTTTGTGTCATCTGCAAAAAGACAGACTTTTTCATTCAGTCCTTCAGCAATATCACTCACAAATACATTGAACAGTGCCGGGCCCAGGACCGAACCCTGGGGCACTCCGCTAATCACCTTTCCCTCATCCGAGTGAGCTCCATGAACCATCACCTTCTGTCGTCTGTCAGTCAACCAATTTCTAATCCAGTTTACTATCTTGGTGCCCATCCCCAAGCTACTGAGTTTGTTGACAAGCCTCCTATGATGAACAGTATCAAAGGCTTTGCTGAAATCCAGGTAGATGACATCCATCGCATGCCCCTGATCTAGTTCTTTGGTCACCCAGTCAAAGAACTCAATCAGATTAGTTTGGCAAGACCGTCCTTCAGTAAAACCATGTTGCCTTGGATCTTGCAACCTGTTGGTTTTGAGAAAGTTCACTATTCGCTCTTTCAGGAGCGCCTCCATTACTTTTCCCGCCACCGAGGTAAGGATCACGGGCCTGTAGTTTGACACTTCTTCCCTGTCACCACTTTTGTGCAGAGGTACCACATCAGCCATTTTCCAGTCCTGAGGAACCTCTCCTGTTTCCAAGGATCTGTTGGATACATCCTTTAACGGCCCTGATAGAACTTCTCTGAGTTCTTTCAATAGTCCTCAGCTTTTTCTATTTGTAGATTACGAGGGTCATTTTAGAAGCTCTGTTCATGATTTGCATATCTCTGACTTCCACACTAAAGTTCACCCCATCAATAAAGCATACAGGCAAACAGAGAGGCCTTTTAGGGTTAAAGGGGAGCGCAGCATAAAATTCACCAGCAGTGGTTGGTGAATTGCTGTGCATCTCTTAGGGGGAGAGGATAAAGTTTATTCTTCAGGTCTTGCAGATTACCTTCACATGGTGAGCCTGTTGTATAAAATTTATATTAAATCTCAGCAAGGCAATACTACAATTGAAGTATGATAGGAAAGAAAAAGAAGAATACATACTAGCCAGATGTCGCCCAGGATAAAAAGGTGCCCACCTGTAGTTTATGTACTAGGGTTAACAACGGTGGGAGCGATAACATCCCTGCCGCAGATAAAGGCCATGGTGAGCATGTTCATGGACCCACTGTGGCAGGAGAATAAACCACAGAAATTAATGAAAACATTAACTATGCAGTAAAGCGGAGATAATGTCCTGCTACTTTTATGCTAATTAGCAGTAAATCTGAGAGACTGAGATCATATTCCACATACCATAGCTTAGAAGTGAGGTTCACGACCATCCTGGTTTGTGCAAAAGTAACCCATTTGGAGAAATTGCCTTTTGGTGAGCTGCCACCCTGCTGTGCATCTCCGTTTGCAAAATGGTAGGTGGGGATGCGCTTCTGGCAGCAGATATGTGTGCGCGTTCTGGAACATTGCCGCAGGTGCATCCATGTTGCCGATTCATAAATGTGCAGGTTTCTCACATTTCCGAAATCAGCCATTGACCTGCACGTGTCTGGTGCGTTATTCTTTGCATCCCGGCCCCCTTTCATTTTGGTGGAAACATTTATCTTTTGGGACGGAGATAGATTGATGTCTAGAAAGCATTGACACATGCCCGCCTTCTGTACCATCCCTCCCACAGAATTTTGGCCATGTCTAAAATACTGTTTTGCCAGTCTGATGGTGGATGGACGGAGTCCCAAATATTTAGAAACAGTCTTGTAACTCTACTCCTTTTCATAGGTCAGCTGAAATTTCTTTTGATCACAGCATGATGAGCTCCCGCTAAATTTTATGATGAAGATCAAACTCCAAAATAAAGAATCATATTATCAAACGGCAATACTTGTTAGAATAAAATATATCATAAAAAAAGAATAAAAGACAATAAAAACAACATGTATAAAAACAAAATAGAACAGTGTAAACAACAGTAATATACATGAACAATGGAAATGTATTAATGTATAAGACCATATAAAAAGGAAGGTTACCAATCAAACCGTTGGCCAGTTCCAACTTGATGAAAATGTGAGCTATGTAGTAGAACAAACACTGATCTAAAATGCAACAGCCGGTGTTACTCGAAGTGTAATGTAGAGTGAATAAGACAATGCTAAAAACATGACTCATAATAAAAAGCATATAATAAAAAAAACAAATTAAATAACATGAAGAGTACAATAAGAAAACAGATAATGTCACTGTAAACATTTTAATAAAAACATATAACATGAACACCATAATGATATCACAGATATGCAAATACCCTTCCAGAACAGAGGCTGGTCGAAAGATACAGTAGTGCCTACAAAGGGAAATAAAAATGATTAAGCAAACTGGAGATAATGTATATCAAAGGTAAAAAAATATGGAGAAAGAAAACATGTATATTTCCATAAAAAAATCATAAAAAAAGCAAATCAAACACACTAACCCTTTCATGGCTGTTGTTGCCATATGGCAACCTTCAAATTGTCCCCCAAATTTTTCACCGGATTCTATATTTCCAAAAAATCCGCACACTGTGTGTGAAATGTGATGTGTATCTGTGCTTGACATCTGAAAAAAAAACGTTATTTAAACTATCACACCCAGCAGTAAATGAGGCTGATGCCAAGACTGTTTTTAATTTTCAGCCATTCAGGACCGTAGTTGCCATATGGCAACAGTAATTATTGTTTCTTAGAAATAATTTTTTTTCAAAAAAACTTTAGATTCTGCATCATGTAGCTCAAATCTTAATAAAAAAAAAAACCAGAAAAAAAATGTTCAGTTCCAAACAATTATGTGGACGCGAAAGGGCTAAAACAAAACATATAAAAATGGCACCTAAAAGCCATAAAACCAGAAGGAAAAGAGCACTCAAAAAATGTTTTTTACACAAGTTCCCACTAGCAGATCGCATCGGGGTGCGTAGGGGACTTGGGGATATTGAATGGCGCTAACATGGTTTACTAGGGAGGGACAGTAGTGAAAGTGGAAATGGGTAATTCTGTGATTTGTATATATTGTTATTGTATATAGTTCCCCTGTTAGCCAAGTTGAATCTCCTGTTCATATGTAAACACAAAGTACTATTGGAAATGTGTGTATTCATTGTTTACTGTAAACCGCGCTGATGCTGAATAGCGCGGTATAGAAAAGACTATAAATAAATAAATAAATAAATAAAATAAATAAATAAAATGTTGCCTAGAGTCGCCCCAGCTCTGCTCAAAAGATATACGTGTCTGCCGCGATATAGAGAAAGACGAGGATGTGTAGAATTAGGGGCCAGACACATGCAGAAAATCGTCCAATTTCAGAGGCGCGCGTGTGCGAGATACCGCAAATGTCTGTATCGGCCTCATGGGCATGCCAGCCCCCGTACTTTGGAACACATGTGTGTATCTGTTACTGCATACAGGTCCCGGCTTGCCATTTTAGAAACAGAGGTGTGCTGCAGTAGACAGTAAGGCCTCGCTATGTACCTACGAGGTGTTCCTGAGTTAGTGAAAAATATTCAGGGAGTGGGGGGGGGGGGGGGGGGAGGGGGGAATTCTCCATCTTCCTTGAGAGCTGACAGAAACGAGAACTTTTCAAAGATCTATTCATGTCCAGGAGCAGGTATAGGCAAGAACATGTCTGTCGCCCATTCTGAAATTGGGTGCATATGTGTATCTTTTCCAGACACGTGATCATGCTGGACATGTGAAATTTGGAGCATTCTAAAACGGCTCTTGGGACGCGGATATGATTGGGACGACGGAATGGCCATTTTCAGACGTCCAAATCATGAATAGAGTTTCTAAAATGCCCCCCCTCCCAAATTAGATAAAGTCTATTCAGCGGCAACCCCTAAACAGATAGAACTACTGAATATAAACATTTGAAAATGTCTAATTAGAGGTTTCAAATTTTACACCCACCACATGGATAAACATTGAGTTGCCCATAGTTTTCCTCCACCTTGGTTCCTCTCCTGTACCTGACCACTTTTTAGGAACCTAAATTTAGGTGCCCAGCACTAGTCAGGTTCCCAAAGGCTTGATTTAGGTACCTAACTCTTTAGTCTTTGAAAATTGCCCTCATTTTGACTTCTGCATTGAGGTGAACACATCCACACTACTAGCTGAGCCCTTTCCATAGCATTAAAATGTTAACACCTGATCCAAAACAAATCTTACATTTTAAACCTTGGCAAGCGCTGGCTAAATAGTTTCTGGAGAAAAGCACATACCATGCTATTTACCATGAACATGCTAAAGCATCATTTGCATAAGTTATTCATTCATTTACGTGCGGAGGCATGCTGATTTCATCTTCTGACTCTTGTTTGACTAGAAAAATCCATTTTGATGGCACACTGTGCTATTTTTGGCATGTGCTAGATGATTGTAGCATGCTAAACGTATTCCCTAGGATGCTGAGTGTGAAATTCTTGTCTGTTTTTCTCAGCTGTAGCTTTGCCAAAGAAGATTTTACCCTCGAAGGCCAGCCTGGGGGACCTCTCCATTTCTGAAGTCACCGAGGACTCCCTCCGGCTGACCTGGACAGTTCAGAATGGGGAGTTTGACTCTTTCCTTATCCAGTACAGGGATGTAGAAGGGAAACCTCACACCGTGCCTCTCAGTGGGGAAGTCCAGTCAACCATCATCTCAGGCCTCAAACCCTCAAAGAAATACAAGTTTAGTCTCTACGGTGTTTTGGACAACAAGCGGGGCAAACCAGTGTCAGCAGAGGCCACTACAGGTATCACCAAACCTATAGAGTTCCTGGGGAGAGCGTCAATTGATCGTCATGTTCGTTGGAGGGTAGGGATGCTGAATTCTGTGTTTTGGGTGCCACAAACAGTCTGGCTTTCATCAACACCAAATTACAGACAGTAACTGACCCCACTGCGCATAAACTCTGTCCCTGGGAATACCGCTATGCACATTTCCTAAAAGTAAGCACAATCCTGCTGTGCCCCTACCTGCAGATAACCTATAAGAGCACTCTCTAGCCCAGGGGTGCACAAGGTCAGTCCTCAAAGGCCTTGAACGGGCCAGGTTTTCACGATATCCCTAAGGACTATGTATGGGATAGCTCTACATGCATACCACCTCAAGCGTATGCAAATCTATCTCATGCATATTCATTAGGACTATTCTCTTTGTGGTCCTCAAGGGCTGACCCGTTGTACCTCAGCGGAGGAGGAGCCTGATTATAGCAGCAGGCTCAGAATCAGGGAAGCCAGTGACCCTTAACAAGTCAGTACACCCTCCATTGCCTCGGGTACAAATTAGCATGCATAAGTACAAAAGCCGTTATCACTCCATTACGACAGAGGCTTTGCCTGTTTTGGGGTAGGAAACAAGTGCATTATGGGCCTGGATGCACTTTGCAAGAAAGGCACGGTCACTTACCATGCGCCATCCCTAGCGTGGCCAGCACAGATGCACTTACCACGAGATCATGAAGCTTTTTGTGCAGTAGCATGCTGGGAAGATCCCCAGCAGTTATGGCACAGGTTTTGTGCCTGCCACTTGCTGAGTTTTTGCATCTAACGCATGATGCGTGCAAAACCATTGCTGTACTTTAGAAAAAAGGGAAATAACTTGCGTATCTGTTTGTGACTTGGCAATGGAAAGGCAAGTCATTAAATCTAAATTCCATAGCCTGAAAACCAGACTGGTTGGCGGTATGCTGGAAGCAGCTCGACACCTGGCTATCTTAGAGTTTACATTTCCACCGAGGCTTCTAACATTTCATACTGAGCACTTTGTCCAAACATATGCAAACTTATGAATATTCATTAAACAGTAGACCTATTTGCATTAGTGGAAGACTGGAGTTTACTGTCCCTGGAGCTAGGTTTAGATGTTGCAGGTCTTCAGCTATGAAACACAGCAAAGAAGTCAACCGTAGCAGCAGTGGTGTAAGTTCAAATGAGGGGCTCCCAAGCAAAATTTGCTTAGGACTCCTCATAACAAGGGCGGTGGCCACATAAAGGGGAGAACACATTTCCCCTCCTGTTCTCTTATCCTCTTCAAATAAAAACGTATTTAAAAAACAAACGGCAGCTGGAAGACATCACACACACCAGGCTACACCACGCCATCTCTCTCTCTCTGTGTAAAGCGCTGCTCCGTGACAGTCTAAAGCATTTCCCAATGAGGGGCCGAAATCCTGGGTATCGGGAGACTTCAACTCATCAGTGGGAAACGCTTTTCCCAACCTCAGTGTGCTGCAAGGCAGCACTTTAGAGAGAGAGAGGTAGCGTGGTGTGGCAAACTCCTTTTAAAGTAAGCATGAAGATGTTTGCCCCACTCTGCTATTGCCTCTGCCGTTGCTGTTGCTGTGTTGGGATGGGTGAGCCTTCTTCTGGCCTAGGCCCTCTCGCATTGCAGTGGCTGCTTGGATGGTGTTTACGCCACTGCGTAGCAGGCAATATTGTTTTACGGGAATTAAGATACCAGATTTTCAGTGCTCAGGAATGAGATTGTGTAAGACAGGCTGAGGAGATATGGGAACAGTGCATTTCCCCTTATCACTTGGGCTATGTCCACCTGGTTCCTGCCTAATGGCAGAGTACCCTTACCTTTGGGAAAATGATCATCCAATCAGTTGCTTCGCTCTCCGTTCTTGTTTAGTTGGCAAACAGACTGCTATGGGCCAAAACCCTAAGTTTAGAATTCTTGTCTGCTCCTCTGTTGTAGTTTCTCCGAAAAAGACACTGTCCCAGAAAGCCAGCCTGGAGGACTTATCCATCTCCAACATTACTGAGGACTCCCTCCAGCTCTTCTGGACGGTTCAGGATGGGGAGTTTGACTCTTTCCTCATCCAGTACAAGGATGCAGAGGGGAAGCCCCAGGAAGTGCCCATTAGTGGTGAACTTCAGACCACCATCATCTCCGGCCTCAAGCCCTCCAAGAAATACAAGTTTAGTCTCTACGGTATTTTGGACAACAAGCGCAGCAAACCAGTGTCAGCGGAGGCCACTACAGGTACCATCAAGCCTACGGCATTCCTGTGAACAGCGTCAATTGACCGCCATACTAACTCTGTAGGGCAGGGATGCCAAACTCTGGATCTTGGATGCCACAAACAGCTCTTTCTTTCCTGAACACCAAATTAGACAGTAACATCCTCCTTGTATCAAATATAATACATTAACATGATGTCAAAACAAGACCATCTGTCCCACCAGTCTGCCCAGTTATTCTGACCACACTAAGGATACCTCTCCAGTCAGTTGCTTCTCTTGCAGTTCATACTGAGGTGGTAAATACTCTGCTATGGACCAAACTCCTAAGTGTAGAATTCTTGTCTGTTCCTCTGTTGCAGCTTTGCCGAAAAAGGCAGTGATCCAGAAGGCCAGCCTGGGGGACTTATCCATCTCCGACATCAGCGAGGACTCCCTCCGGCTCTTCTGGACGGTTCAGGATGGGGAATTTGACTCCTTCCTCATCCAGTACAAGGATGCAGAGGGGAAACCCCTGGATGTGCAGGTTGATGGAGATCTTCACTACATCATCATCTCAGGCCTCAAGCCCTCCAAGAAATACAAGTTTAACCTCTATGGTCTCTTGAACAACAAGCGTAGCAAAGCAGTGGCAGCCGAGGCTACCACAGGTATATTGTCACCTGACCATCATGCTATGTAGAATGAGATGCAGGTTTGAATGGTGAAAACATCGTAGCGGTCATTCCCAAAGAATGAATGTATTCCGTGAGAAGCAAGGATGTCAGGAGCAGTTACATTTGTTTTGTTTTCTGGAAGGGTATTTATGGTAGACTCTGGAGTAATTTGAGGAAATATTTCTTAATGGAAAGTGTGGTAGATGCATGACATATTCTCTCAGTGGAGGTGATAGAGATGAGGACAGTATCTGAATTCAAGAAAGCATGAGACAACACAGAAGATCTCTAAGGGACTGCAAAACTGAGGAGTCCGTATGGAAGGGCAGACTGGATGGTCTTTATTTGCTGTCATTTTTCTCTCTTTTTATGTTTATGGGTAGTTTCAGAAGGACTAGGCTGATATTGTGACATAGTACAGTTTGACATATAATTTGAACTCTAGTCATCCAGTTCCAACATCTTAGAGATAGCCTAGGCCCCCCCCCCCCACCTCCTACATATGCACACACACAAATATAGTTCATATATCAGTTACCCTCTTTGCGGTTTATATTTAGGAGGCAAATGTACAGTTATGGACCAAACTTCTAAGTGTAGCCTTCTTGTCTGTTGCACTGTTGCAGCTTCGGTGAAGAAGACGGCATTGCAGAAGGCCAGCCTGGGTGATCTCTCTATCTCCGACATCACTGAGGACTCCCTACGGCTCTCCTGGACAGTTCAGGATGGGAACTTTGACTCTTTCGTCATCATGTACCGTAATGCAGATGGAGACCCCCAGGAAGTGGCTGTCGATGGAGAAATTCAGTCCACCGTCATCTCAGGCCTCAAACCCTCCAAGAAATACAAGTTCAATCTCTATGGCATCTCGGATAACAAGCGCAGCAAACCAATATCAGCTGAAGCCATCACAGGTACCACCAAACCTGCAAATTTTCCAGGAACGTTTATTAGTTGACTATTACATTAACTATGTATGGCAAACTCCGGTCCTCAAGAGACACAAACAGATATGATGTTCAGGATAGCCTGTTATACGGAGTAATCTTGTTCTTTGATCAGATATATTCCAATATTCTTCATAAACATGTATCAGAGATACCTTGAGAACCAGATCAGAGGAATGAAGTCTGTCATACTTACTTGGAACTTAACAAAGCAGCTCACAAGCAATGTGCAACTTTGCTCATAGTGTTACAAGGACTCCAGAAGCTGTTCTAGTTCAGTATGCTTCAGAGAGACTGAGATATTAAAAAAAAAAAGATCAGAGTTGTTCCTACAATGAGCATGTCACAGAGTGAGCTTGTTCCAAGATACTCAAAAAGAAGATGTGGCAGGGGACGGAAACAGGACTTTATTTAGAGCTAAGTTAAACTAATAGCCTGACCCTGGAAGAGAGTTGCATCTCCTCAGTGAATGATCAGTAACAGTAGCTAAACAGAAATCAATTAGCATATAATACTTGAACTCTGAACAGTGCCATCTGGTGGTGTTACAATATATTTCATCTTCAATATAGTAGGCTTTAATGTATGTGCTGTGTAACTCAACAGAGTTCCAGTCACCTGGGTCCAGTATCTTGCAGAAAACCTTCCCTCACACAATTATTTCATTGATTGCCTCCTTCACTGATTTGTGTGTAGGTGATAAATACACTATTATGGACCAAATGTTAAATGTGAAATTTTTGTCTCTTCGGCTCTAGTTTCAGAAAAGAAGACTATGATCCAGAAGGCTACCCTGGGGGACCTTTCCATCTCCAATATAACTGAGGACTCCCTTCAACTCTCCTGGACAGTCCAGGATGGGGAGTTTGACTCCTTCTTTATTCAGTATAGGGATGCAGAGGGGAAGCCCCTAGAAGTGCAAGTTGATGGTGAACTTCAGACTACCACGATCTCAGGTCTCAAACCTGAGAAGAAATACAAGTTTAATCTCTATGGTATCTTGAACAACAAGCGTAGCAAACCCTTGTCAACTGAGGCCACCACAGGTATATATAAACTTACGGCTTTCCCAAGGAAGCTGCTCATTATTTTAACTCTGTAGGGTCAGATGCAATGCTTCATTCAAGGATATCTGCCAGAGAAGGTTACCATGGTAAATAAATTTGTTTAAGACACAAGGGTCCAAAACGCTGTTGAGTTTTTCGGTGCTCACTTATAGTATTTTAGTGTAACAGTGCAGCTCCCCTACAATGTGAACTCTTGCAATCTACTTCTCATGCCTTGGCAAGAACCCTTCCCCACATAAATATGATTCATCATTACTTCCGCCACTCTTTGTGTTTACATGGTAAATATACTGCTATGAACCAGATGTTTGATGCTTATTCCTTTCTTTTAGCTTCACCAAAGACTATGACCCAGAAGGCCACCTTGGGAGATCTGTCCATCTCCAACATAACAGAAGATGCTCTTCAGCTCTCTTGGACAGTCCAGGATGGGGAGTTTGACTCTTTTCTCATCCAGTCTAGGGACGAAGAGGGGAAGACTCTAGAAGCATCCATCGATGGAGAGCTCCATACTACCACCATCTCAGATCTAGAGCCCTCCAAAAAATACAATTTTAACCTCTATGGTATCTTGAACCACAAACATAGCACTCCTGTGTCAGCTGAGGCCACCACAGGTACATTCCAACCTGTGACTTTCCAAGGGAAGTCTGTCAGTTGACTTTCACATTAACTCTGTAAGATCAGAGGCACATAGAAGAGGAGGTTACTTACCTCTGTTGAGTAAAATTAGTTTCACAAGGCATAAAGACCCCACTAGCTGTTATGTTTTTTGATGTTCATTGATAGTACTTGTGGTTAGTCTACTGTGTATCAAAGGCACCAAAGTGAAGATATATAATTTCAACTCAAGCTCTGGTCATGTGGTTCTAGTGTCAAGAAATACTCCCATATAAAAATGATTCTTTCTAAGTTATCTACCTACTGTTTGGGTTTACATGGCAAATATACTACTATGGCCTAAATTATAAGTGTGAAATTAATTTCTGATTTTCTCCTGTAGCATCATCAAAGACTGTGACCCAGAAGGCCACCTTGGAGGGCCTTTCCATCTCTAACATAACTGAAGATACTCTTTGGCTCTCTTGGACAGTCCAAGATGGGGAATTTGACTCTTTCCTCATCCAGTACAGTAATGAAGAAGGGAAGATCCTGGAAGTACCTGTCGATGGAGAGCTCCATACTACCATCATCACAGGCCTTGAGCCCTCCAAGAAATACAGTTTCAATCTTTATGGTGTCTTGAACAACAAACACAGCACTCCAGTGTCAGCTGAGGTCACCACAGGTGTGTCCAAACCTGTGGCTTTCCCAGAGATGTTTTTCAGTCGGTTACTATCATGTCTGTTCTGTAGGATCAGATCACATAGCAGAGGAGGTTACCTGCAGACAACAAATTTGTTACAGAAGCATAAAAACCCCCGCAGCTATTGAGTTTTTCATTGCTTGCAGTAGTACTTGTGGGTAGTCTAGTGTATTTCAGAAGTACTAGGAGGATGATATAACAGTAGAATTCCCCCTACAACTTGAGCTCTAGTCATCTTGTTCCAGCAGGAAATACTTTCCCACATAAATAAGATTTATCCGATATTACCTTCTTCATTGTTTGTGTTTACACGGAAAATATATAGCTATGGACCAAATGATAAGTGAGCAATTCTTTTTTCCTCTCCTGTAGCTCCATTAAAGGCTGTAACCGAAAAAGCCACCCTAGGGGACCTCTCCATCTCCCATGTAACCGAAGATTCCCTTCATCTCACCTGGACAGTCCAGGATGGGGAGTTTGACTCTTTCCTCATCCAGTACAGTGATGAAGAAAGGAAGACCTTGGAAGTGCCTGTTGATAGAGAGCTCCATACTACCATCATCACAGGGCTTGAACCCTCCAAGAAATACAAATTTAATCTTTATGGTGTCTTGAACAGCAAGTACAGCACCCCAGTGTCATCTGAGGCTACCACAGGTGTGTCCAGACTTGTGACTTTCCAAGGGATGTCTGTTAGTTAACTACCATGTTAACTGTGTAGGGTCAGATGAATAGTGTAGAGGAGGTTCAAGAGGCACCAAGACCCCAGCAGCTAGGGTGTTTTTTGCAGCTTGGTGATAGTATTTGTGAGTAGTCTAGAGTGCCTTAAAGGTATCAGTATGATGATGTAACAGTACAGTTTACTCCTACAGTGTAAGTTGTGGTCATCTGGTTCCAGTGTCTTATCAGCAACACTCCTCCACATAATTATGATTCTTCCTGAGTTAACTCCTTGGGTTTAGATGGATCAAATACTAAGAATGAAATTCTTCACTCTTCCTTTCTTTTAGCCTCACCAAAGATTGGGACCCAGAAAGCCACCTTGGGGGACCTTTCCATCTCCAACATAACTGAAGATTCCCTTCAACTCTCTTGGACAGTCCAGGATGGGGAATTTGATTCTTTCCTGATCCAGTATAGTGATGAAGAGGAGCACACTCTGGAAGTGCCCGTTGATGGCAAACTTCAAACTACCATCATCTCAAGCCTTGAGCCCTCCAAGAAATATATATTTCATCTTTATGGTGTCTTAAACAATGAGCGCAGTATACCAGTGTCAGCTGAGATCACCACAGGTATATCTAAACCAGTTGCCTTCCCAGGGAGATATATCAGTTAACCATCAGATTGATTTTATAGAGTTAGATGCAAGACTTTGATCGTGAAGACCACAGCAGAGGAGATGAACTGCTATAGACTAAATGAATCACCGATGAACAAGACCTGTTCAGTTTTTCAGTGCCCATTATTGATATTTCTGGGTAGTTTAGTGTGTTTTAGAGGACGCAGCATGATCTTGTAACTGAACCGTGCCCTCTACTACTCCAGCTCTGCTAGCCTGATTCCAATATCTTGGCAAAAAGCCTTCCATTACATGATTATAATTCAGCCACCATTTGTCTCATTCACTGTTTATGTTTAGGTAGCAAATAAACTACTATGGACCAAATACTAAGAGTGAAATTCTGGTCTCTTCTGTTGTAGCTTCAAAGAGCAAGATGGTGACCAAAGTGTCCATACTGGGAGATCTGTCTGCCTCCGATATCACTGAAGATTCCCTTCAGCTCTCCTGGACTGTCCAGGATGGGATGTTTGACTCTTTCCTCATCCAGTACAAGGATGTAGAAGAGAAGCTCCAGGAAGTGCCTGTCAATGGTGAACTCCAAACTGCCCTCATCTCAGGCCTCAAACCCTCAAAGAAATACAAATTTAATCTCTATGGTGTCTTGGCCAACCAGAAGAGCAAGCCAGTGTCAACCGAGGCCACTACAGGTACCACCAAACCCATGGCTTTGCCAAGGAAGCTTTCCAGTTCATCCTCATATTATCTCTCTTGGGTGGATAGGGAATGGGGGTGATCCAGGTGGCAATGAACTGGAGTTCTCTGAATTTTTTAGTACTTAATAAGGGGTCTACTCAACCAAAAAAGGCAGGGAACCTCTGTTCTAGGATCTGGTTATAGG
Organism: Ichthyophis bannanicus; assembly: GCA_033557465.1. Lineage (NCBI taxonomy): Eukaryota > Metazoa > Chordata > Amphibia > Gymnophiona > Ichthyophiidae > Ichthyophis > Ichthyophis bannanicus. The sequence goes on along the minus strand of CM066051.1, from coordinate 76,764,862 downwards.
TTATAATTGTGAAAAATATACAGTAGCAAAGAAACTCAACCAACTTGTTTAACGAGGAACAAAAACCTCAGAAATTCAGTATTTGGATGTTAGTTATGGGTAATTCAGAGTGTTTCAGAGAGATTGGGATGATATTATATTTCTACAACACTGTCTGGTCACCTGGCTCAAGTATCTTTGCAGTATTTTCTTTTGTCGGTTGCCTCCTTCATTGTTTGTGTTTTGGACTGTTGCAAACCACACTCTAAGTGTGAAATTCTTGTCTATTCCACTGATGTTGTTTCAGTTAAAAAGATGACAACCCAGAAGGCCATTCTAGGGGACCTCTCTATCTCCAACATCACTGAGGACTCCCTACAGCTCTCTTGGACTGTTCAGGATGGGAACTTTGACTCTTTTCTTATCTTCTACAAGAATGCAGATGGGACAGTGCAGGAAGTACCCATTGATGGAGAACTTCGGACCACCATCATCACGGGCCTTAAACCCTCAAAAAAATACAAGTTTAATTTCTATGGTGTCTCAGACAACAAGCGCAGCAAACCTGTGTCAGCCGAGGCCACCACAGGTACTGCCAACCCAATGGCTTTCCATTGGACATTTGTCAAGTGACCATCAAGTTAACCCTGTAGGCTGTGAAGCTTCAATTGTGATAAACATTGCAGAGTTGGTCACCAATAATAAGTAACTTTATACATCATGAAACAAGGACCCCGGAGGCTTTTGATGTGATGGTATTTGTGAGTGTTTCCATGTTTTTTAGGAATTAGGATGATATTGTAACAATAGAGTGCCTTCTACAAATTGATTGATTTTATTTATTTAGCTGTATTTATATCCCGCTTTTCACTGGGTCAAAGCGGTCCATTGGGAGATACATTTAACACAAGGGGATATGACACACATACGCTAATACTTACAGGGAACATGGGCAATGGAGGGTTAAGTGACTTGCCCAAGACCACAAGGAGTACCTATAGGACTAGAAATCCCAGTCCCTCCGGCCTGAGATTGCTGTCCCCAGGTGGGACTTGAACCCTTGGCCTTCCGGCCTGAAGTACCTTGTCCTAACCACTAGGCCACTCCTCCCCATGATTTCTGGTCATCTGATTCCAACATTTTCATAGGAAACACTTTCCCACATTCAGATGCTTCCAACATTAGTTAATTTCTTTATTGTTTATGTTTAAGTGACAAATGGACCACTATGGATCAAATTCTTAAGTTTGAAATTCTTGTCTCTTCCTCTATTGTAGTTTCACCAAAAAAGACAGTGACTTTGAAGGCCACTCTAGGGGACCTCTCCATCTCCAATATTACTGAAGACTCCCTCCAACTCTCCTGGACTGTCCAGGATGGAGAGTTTGATTCTTTCCTCATCCAGTACAAGGACATGGAAGGAAAGCCCCAAGAAGCGTCTATTGATGGAGCCTTTGACACCACCACCATCTCTGGCCTCAAGCCCTCCAAGAAATACAAGTTCAATCTCTATGGTATCTTGGACAACAAGCGCAGTAAGCCTGTGTCAGCTGAGGCCACCACAGGTAACACCAGTTCATGGAAGCTTGCCAGTGATCATCAGATTAACTGTAGAGTCTTATGGAAAGTTTTGATTGTGTTTTTTCTTTAGTAAGTAACTTATAAATTGAGGAACAAAGACCCCAGAGCCAGTTCTTTGATTGTATTCATGGGTAGTTTGGGAGATCGTAATGATATTATAACTGTAGCCTGTGCTCTATAATTTGACTGCTGTTCACCTGATTCGATTTTGTAGCTAGGAAACACTCTAAGTATTCAAATAATACTTCCATTAGTTAACTCCTTTGCTATTTATGTTTAGATGACAAATGATTATTTTGGACCAAATTCTTGTCTGTTTATTCCTCTGTTGCAGCTTCACCACATAAGACAGTGACTCAGAAGCCCACCCTAGGGGACCTCTCCATATCTGACATTACTGAGGACTCTGTACGGCTCTCCTGGACAGTCAAGGATGGAGCGTTTGACTCTTTCCTCATCCAGTACAGGGACATGAAGGGGAAACCCCTAGAAGTACCCATTGATGGAGACTTTGACACCACTATCATTTCAGGCCTGGAACCCTCCAAGAAATACAAGTTCAGTCTCTTTGGTGTTTTGGACAACAAGCGCAGTAAACCCATGTCAGCTGAAGTCACCACAGGTACCGCCAATTGCAAAGCAAGCATGTGGTCTTCCTTCTTGCCCAGGGTCTTTGATTTTCCTGAATTCATTGATGGAGGCTGCTTTGTGAGACAGCTATTGCTACCGCCCAGTCTTCTGCCTTTTAGTAGCATTAATCTCCTGATTGCTGTTGTGTTTCTTCGTACCTCTGTTTTGCCTTTTGAATGCTTTTAGAAGAACTTCCCTTACCAAGAGATGAGCTAGGATGCTTCGTTGATCAGAATGTTCCTTGCAGTACTACCTATCGGCCCACATTCCCCTCTCGCATTGCAGGCCCTTAGTGCTGTTAGGTTATAGAACCATCCTGGATTCTTGCCAAGGAGCAGTCCAGTTATGGTTCACTCATACATCTTTATCTTTATTTTGTCACTTGATATACTGCCCAGGCACGTGCGTCAGGGCGGTGTACAATAAAAACAGGCTGCAAATCAGAAATAGAAGAGAAAAAGAATGCCAATGGTTAGACAGGAAAGAGAGAGAGAGAGAGAAAGAAACAGCAAAGGACAAGGAACTGAAAATTCCTGATCATGGGAGGGGGATGGGAAAGAAGGGGACTGACAAAGAGGGAAGGATATCAGGGGTTGGGGAGGTCATATGCTTGTTGGAAGAGGTGAGTTTTAAGTAGGCCCTTGAATCGTGGAAAGGACAGCTCCGTGCGCAGGGTGGGAGGGAGGGAATTCCAGAGGGCGGGGGCCAGGAAAAAGAAAGCAGAGTGATGGGTCAACTCCAAGTGAGCCTGAGAAGGGGAGGGAAGGAAGAGACAGTTGCCATGAGCTGAGTGGAGGAGACGGGGAAAGGCTGAAGATGAATGGTGTCAGCTAGATACTGAGGGTGCCAGTGTGGAGCACTCTGTGAGTGATGGTGAGGAGTTTGTAGACAAACCGGAACTTGACTGGAAGCCAGTGTAGATTAAGGAGCAGGGGAGTAATATAGTCGGTGGGGGAGGAGTAGGTGAGCAAGCGAGCAGCTGTGTTTTGTACAAACTGTAACCGCTGGAGCTGATACTGTGGAAGACTAGTCAAGACAGCGTTGCAGTAGTCCAGTCGAGAAATAACAAGGGAAAGGACAAGAATAGTAAGGGAGGATGAGGAGAGGAAGGGGCGAACAGCACAGATCTGATGAAGGGAAAGGAAAGAGCGGCAGATGAGTGAGGTGATACGATGGTGGAAAGAGAGGGAGGAGTCCAGAGAGACCCCAAGATACTGGAGGGAAGAAACAAGGGGAATCGGGGTGGAGGAAAGGAGAGGAGAGGAGAAATGGTGGGAGAAGGGGTGTCAAAGGAGAACCAAAGAGCAGCGGACTTCGAGGGGTTGATGTGGAGGAAATTACTACTGAGCCATGCTGCAACTCGAATGAGACAGGCATTAAGGGCAGAGAGGGCGGGGGCAAGGGAGCTGGTGCGATGCAGGAGAAGGATGTCGTCAGCATAGAAATAACCAGAGATACCAGACTGCTGAATAATCAGTGCAAGGGAGGCAAGGAAAATATTGAAAAGGAGGGGGGCAAGCACAGAACCCTGGGAACATCGCAGTGGAGGGGCGAGGAAGGGGAGGCGGCCGAGCTGAACAGAGAAAGAGCAGGAGGAGAGAAAGGAACGGACCCAGGAAAGAGCAGAGCTGCAGATCCCAAGGTCAGTCAGACGAGCAAGGAGAGTGCGGTGATCGATGTCGAAGGCGGAGGACAGATCCAGGGAAACTACGAGGGAGAGGTCGCCGCAGTCATGAGACTGGTGGACTTCGTTCAAGAGGAGGATGAGGACAGTTTCAGTGCTATGACTGGGGCGGAAGCCAGGCTGATGGGGGTGAAGGGAGAGAGTGGAGTCAAGGTGTGCAGAAAGCTGTGTAAAGACAAGGGAGAGAAAGGGAGGTTCGGCAAGGGGCGCCAGAGGGGTCGAGGGAGTGTGCGAATGAGGGCATGCTTCCAGGCTGAGGGAAGAACACCAGATGAGAGACTGTTGTTGAGCATATGGAGGATGAAAGGGGGCAGCGTCAGAGAAGGGTCCAGGAGTCAGGTAGAAGGGAGGGGGGTCGAGTGGGCAGGTGGTTCTGTGGGAAGAGGTGATAGCCTTGGTAAGCTCGATCAGAGTGGCAGGGCGAAAAGCATGCCAGATATGGGAGAAATCCTTAGAAGAGGAAGAGGAGGGGGGAGGGGAGAGAGGTGGGGGACGGGCTGGGAAGGTGGCAAGGAGAGATTGAATCTTATTGGAGAAACAGGAGGCAAGGCAGGCGGGATTGGGCGCATTGTGGGGAGAGACAGAGGATGCGGGGGAGGTGGACAAGTCTGTAGCAGAGTGGAGAACCCGATAAAGTTTCCTGGACGAGCTGGAGGAGGGGGAAATGAGGTCAGAGTAGTCGGATTGTTTGGCTGCATTAATCATGGAATGGTAAAGTTGTTGAGAGTGACGGAAGGAAGTGAGAGAGTCAGGGATGGGACGTTTTTGCCAGGCCCGTTCTGCACGGCGGAGATGCGTGTGCTGGAGAGAGAGGCCAGGATGGAACCAAGGGTAGTGTGAGGAGGGGCGGAACAAGGAAATGGGGTGGAGGGGAGCAAGTTGGTCCATGGTAGCAGAGAGAGTGGAGGTCCAGAGATCCACTTGCTCATCTACAGGTAGGGAGGGGAAGGAAGGGGTAAAAAGGGAGCCTGCTGAGGGAAACTGTTGCAGGATCAGTGGAGTAATGCGGCGCCTGGGTCTGAGGAGGGGTAGGTTGGAGCTATTGAGTGGGGACTGCGAGGATGGGAGGGAAAGAGAGAAAAGGAGGCAAAAGTGGTTGGACCAGGGAAGTGGGAAAGAAGAAAACTGGGCAGGAGCAAAGGGAGAGGCAGAAGGGGTAAGAACAAGGTCTAGGATGTGCCCCACCGCATGTGTGAGGCAGAAGACATGCTGGTGGAAGGAAAGGTCATCCAATAAGGACAGCAGAACCTTGTCCCTGTGGCAGGAGGGGGAATCGTAATGAATATAAAGTCGCCAAGGACAACAAGGTGTGGGGACAGAAAAGAAGCCTCAGAAAGGGAAGCCAGGAGGGCATTCCAGAGGTCAGGGCAGAGGGAAGGGGGAGCATAGAGAAGAAAGAAGGTGCAGGGTGAAGAACCAAAGTGAAGAAGAAGGGGACTCAGGGTACGAGGGAGGAGAGACGGCTACCGAGAACGGGAGGGAAGAACGATAGATAACTGCCGTGCCTCTGCCGCTATGGTTGAGACGGGATTTATGAAAAGCAGAATACCCAGGAGGGAGGCAGCAGTGCAGAAGGCATCCTCACCCTCACAGAGCCAGGACTCCATGAGGAACAGGGCATCCAGGGAGTGCTGGGTGAGAAGATCGTGAACAAGGTATGTCTTTGCACAGAGGGAGTGGCAATTAAGCAGGGCGAGGGAAAGGGTAAGTAGGGGTATCGCTGCGGATGGGACATCGGCAGGGTTGGAGCCAGGCTGTGGAAGGAGGCAGGGCAGCAGATTCGCCAGGTTATGAAAAGAAGGACCGGAAGAGGAGAGACAATGGGGGGGTGGGCAGTGGCCCCAGAAGACTGGGATGGCAGTTATAGGGACGATAGCCAAGAGGGGCGCAGCAGAAAGAAGAAAAAGGCAAAGAGCCCAAGTAACAGGTGCAAGGGGCAGCAGAGGCGGTAAAGAGTTCTCGCAATGGAGAGTCTGGGATTGGGAAGGGGAAGAAGCAGAAGGGAGGAGATGCTGGGTGCCCCCGTCATCGCCCCAAGGAGCTCTCCCAAGGAGCACATCTTGCTGCTTGGGTGCACTCCTTCAGTGCGTGCCCATGGTGCGTGCCACTGTGGCGCAGAACACCGCAGGCACCTTTCTTTGAACCGGTGGTGGCTAGCAGAAACGTGACCACATTGCACGCAGTCACGTCACTTCCGGGGCGGAGTGGAGCAGGAGCAGACAGTACATCAGTCTGGTACTCATCTATCATTATCTACCACGAGTGTACAGCTTGGCTCATGTATTCCCCAGATTTATTCTGCCTCTGAGGTTTTCATATCTCATGATGATGCAACATTGAGCCAGCTCTGTATACTGTAGCTGTACAGAAAGCTTAAGATGAAGCTAGTGTTTGACTATTGGCTTATCTTCCTGAGGAAATCCTGGTTGCCTTCCCTCCATATACTTTGTTGTTTGAATATGTCTGAAAGAGTCTGACTAGAAAAGGTACAGAGAAGAGCCCTAAAATGGTAAAGGGGATGGAAGGATACCTCTATGAAGAGAGGCTAAAAAGGTTAGGGCTCTTCAACCTGGAAAAGAGACGGCTGAGGGGAGATATGATAGAGCTCTATAAATTAATGAATGGAGAGGAATGGGTATGTGTAGATCGATTGTTTACGCCATCAAAATACAGAAAGACTAGGGGATATGCAATGAAGCTACAGGGTAACCCGTTTAAGACTAATAAAAGAAAATATGTTTTCACTCAACGCGTAATCAAGCTCTGGAATTTGTTACCGGAGGATGTAGTAAAAGCTGTTAGTGTAGCTAGGTTTAAAAAAAGTTTGGAAAAGTTCCTGGAGGAAAGGTCCATAAACCATTATTAAAAGGGACCTAGGATATCACTGCTTGACCCAGTACAAGCATTGAGGAACCTGTGTCTTTTGGGGAGACTGCTAGGTACTTATGACCTAGATTGGCCACTGTTTCCAACATGTACTAGGCAGGATCCTGAAAAGTAGCAAGATTCCATGCTAGTAAATTCCATGGATTTCCCCAAGTCTACCATAATCAAAGGTTATGGACATTCCTCCAGGAAACTGTAAAAAAAGCCTTTTAAACCTAGCTACACTAATTGCTTTTACCACATCTAACGCCAACAAATTTCAGAACTTAATTATGCGTTGAGTGAAGAGTATTCTGATTTGTTTTAAATGTGCTACTCTGTAACTTCTTGGTGTGTTCCTAGTCAACTTTGTACCTTCTAAAAGAGCAAACAATTGATTCGCATTTACTCAATCCACCTTACCCAAGATTTTATAGATCTCTATCATTGCTTTCTCTTCTCTAAGCTGAAGAGCCCTAACCTCGTTAGAACGACTCCCCTATGAGGAAAGGCAATCTCCTTTATTACTCTGGCCACCTGTCTCTGTATATGTTCTAATTCCAGTCAGCCTAAATTCCCGTCCTAGGTTGAGGAATATGAAGGAAGACCTGTATTTGGGGTTTGGGTATCTTAGGCATCCAAGGCTGGATGTTCTCTGGCTGCTTTTCAACCCAACGTTTGGTTGTTCTGTTTCCAAATCCCGGGCAGAACTTGTCCAAAATGTGTGAAAAGTGATTTAACCACCAACCATCACAAAATGTCCTGTAAAAACAAAATCAGTCCATACAAGATTATTAGTAATTCATGGTTGTATTATTCCAGCATCAACTGAGAAAACCTCTGCCCAGCAGCCTCAGCTGAAGGACCTCTCTGTGTCTGACATCACTGACGATTCCCTCCATGTTTCCTGGACAACCCACAATGGCAACTTCGACTCTTTCCTCTTGCTATACAGAGACCATGCCGGCAGGGCCCAGAAGGTTCCTGTCGCTGGGGGCGAACGCTCCATTACCATCACTGGCCTCGCCCCCGACATGAAGGTCAAGTTTTACCTCCATGGCATTTCTGGAAATACCCGCTCCAAGCCTCTATCTCTTGAGGCCTCGACAGGTACTGCCAACTACCAATGCCTTGGGTTTCGTTCCAAGGTCATCATAGGTCTTAATGTTTCCTTTGCAGGAGTGTGGGATGGTGGCAGAAAATGATTTTTGTGCCATAGACAAGATAAGGTCCGGTGGGGAGGGTCTGCCTCTTCTATTATTGCTTCCTTTGTTTTTTTGTCATTTCGTTTCTTTTTATGAATAATTTTCATCTGCCCCAGGGGCAATAGTCCGCTCCTAGGAATTCAAGGCATCGGTCGTCTGCTGCAGCCAGCCCATATCTGTCGATGCCTTTCATGACCTACCCCTGAGTAAGGGTGTTTCTCGCTCTCCTCTTTAATTCCAGCATCACTGGCTAAATCTACACCTGGACCACCCCAGTTGCGGGACCTCACTGTCTCCAGCATCACCGATGACTCTCTCAAGCTTTCCTGGATCGTCCAGGATGGGGAATTCGACTCTTTCATCATTCAGTATAGGAATGCAGATGGGGACCTGCAGGAAGTGCCTGTCGACCGGTACCAGAGTGACCTCATCATCCTGGGCCTCCAACCTGCCAAGAAGTATAAGTTTAACCTATACGGCATCATAGGAGATAGGCGCAGCCAGCCCATATCTGTCGATGCAATCACAGGTACTGCCAGTCACTGAACTTCTCCTCTGGCCGCATCTTTTCCTTTGCCTGCTTTATGTCATTAGCGCTATTTTGGTGGTGATATTTTTCTCCTTCTACTACAAGAACCGAGGCCTTCTTTAGTTTTCTACAGCCTCAGGGAGGCTTCTTGAATCATTCAAGGACTTGTCATATCTGTCTGTCTTCTGAAATCTCATCTCTGTTTGAGTCTCGCAGAACTAAGGCTGACCCAACCATTAGACAAACTAGGCAATTGCCCAGGGCAGCAGCTTCTGGCAAAGAGCAGGGCATTCAAAGCTAAACAATAGATTCTGACAGCTGGGGGGATGGGCATAAGGCTTAAGGTTTGCCTAGAGCACCAACACCTTGAACCAACTCTACGGCCAGCTGTGCTTAGAACCCTTGTTAGCTTTTCCCATATGTTCAGTGCCCTATCTGGAATGATAAAGGGTTTCTGTATTTCTCTGTTCCAGCATTGCCAGTGAAATCTGCACCCTGGCTGAAGGACTTTTCTGTCTCCAACATCACCGAGAACTCCCTTCAGCTGTCCTGGACCATCCAAGATGGGGAGTTCAACTCTTTTGTCATCCAGTACAGAGATGCAGAAGGGAAGCCTCGGGAAGTGCCTGTCCTCCGGAATGATAACACTGCAACTATCTCAAGCCTGAAACCTGCCAAGAAATATAAGTTCATGCTCTACGGGATCTACGAGAACAAGCGGAGTAAACCCATATCAACTGAAGCCACCACAGGTATTGCCAACCACAGAGCACCCAGATATTTCTTAAGGCCATAGATATAATGGGGCAGAGTCAGGACTGTCTCTAACGACCTGAAGCTATCTGGTGACCCAACCAACCAGTCACAGTTGCTTATGTAAGAAGTGTTTAAGTGTTTCTTCATATTAGAGGGACTTCTTGGTCCATAAGACATCCGATATTCTTTTCCTGGATGCTCTCTAGTAAGTTGTTCACAAGATCTTTTTGACCAAGTCAGACTGATTTTTTCCATTTGTTTTCATTTCCAGCCTCATTGGAGAAACCACTTATTCTACCTAGATTGGGGGATCTTTTGGTCTCTGATGTCACTAAAGATTCCCTCCTGCTCTCCTGGACAGTTGAAGATGGTAATTTTGACTCCTTTGTAGTTCAGTACAAGGACTCAGAAGATGGAATCCATGAAGTCCCCATCAGCGGAAAACAACGCTTTACCACCATCTTGGGCCTCCTGCCTTCCCACAAATACAAGTTTAACCTCTATGGTATCTCCGGGGACAGGCGCAGTAAGCCAAAATCAGCAGAGGCTACTACAGGTATCACCTTTACCAGAGTTTTCCCAGGATGGCCAGACATGTGGCCATTGGTTGGGTTTTATAGACTCATCTGTATTTACCTGCTACCTGTAAGCTTTCATGTTTTACAAGCACTTGCTTAGCTACCTCAGCCTTGGGCCTTTTCTTCCTGCCTCCTCTGATGCATGATTTGAAGCTGTGAAAACCATGGGCACTGAAGACAGGGAGGGAAGGGCCAAACCAAGATGGTACGCTTTCCTCAAAGCCAATAGTGATGCTGTGTTCCAGTATGCTATTAGAGGTCACTCTTCCTTCTGGGCCAGTATGGACCCATTGTCCCTGCTTTATGTTAGGGTCCACTCTTTCCTCTGAACCAGTACTGACCCATTGTCCCAGCTTTATGTTAGGGTCCACTCTTCCCTCTGAACCAGTACTGACCCAGTGTCCCAGCCCAGTGTTAGGGTCCATTTTTCCCTTTTCTTTCCTGGTTATTTATTTCCTCTCTTCATTGGTACTGAATCTGTGTCTCATTGCTATTTATTCATTAATAAGAACAGAGCCGCCAACGCCAAACACTTTCTTTTCTCTTCCCCTTCCCCACCTCATAGCCTTCCCAGAGGCCATTGGTCAGCAGGCCGCAATGCTCGATGACCTTCACATCTCAGATGTCGGATCCAACTCAGTCCAATTGTCCTGGGAGGCCCCTGACAACTCCTTTGATTCCTTCCTCATCCAATATGGGGTCTCTCCAGACATGGCCCCTAAGAGGGAGAAAGTGGTGGCCGGGGACCTTCGTAAGATACTACTTGGGGGTCTGCATCCCAATACAGAATATAACTTCACCCTCTCTGGTATCCGGGCAGGTCAGATGAGAGCCAGCCTCAACACCATCGGCCGAACCAGTCGACTGGGTACGTTATTGATTTATTTTCACAAGCTTGATATGCACGCCTTTTCCTAAAAACTCCATGCAAACAAGAAAAATTAAGCGCTGTGATTTGTCAGATATTTGTCATGTGACCAGTAGTCAAGTTCCTGTAATGCACTGTTGAGTCCTATCCAATAAGGAGGTGGCTTAGACACTGCCTGATGACATCACAAAGCCGCACTTTTTTGGTGCATTAGTTGCAAAAGCCTAACATGGTTTAGTAAACTGGCCCCACTATGTTGAGTGGGAAGAAAAACAGAGACCAAGAGAGTCAATATGGGTCCCTGTGCCTCAGCTGTGTTGCTGACTCTATGTTACCTTGGCGTGAGTTCCTTTATCTCCTTAGGCCTCTGCTTTAATCCCTGGCTTGGTCACTAATAATCTATGCGTGGCTTGGGGGAAAATCACTTTATTCCTCCCCGCCTCAGTCTTCCCTGGCTAGCTAGGAAGGATTTCAGTCTTTAATTTAATTCTCTGCTCAAGTCTTTAATTGAGATATCTTTCTACGCTGTCCAACGCTTCATTCCAGACCACAGTTCTCCCGCCAAATCCATGACTTCATGCTGAAGGAAGCAGGGTGTAGCTGAAAAGTCTCATCTGTAATTCTGACACACACGGCATAAGAGCAGCCCAGGATAGGACTCATCTTATGTTCTAATTAGCCCTCAGTCTTTGAACTTCTACAGGGACATCTTCTTTTAATCTCCGTGACGGACACGCCTGCCCTGCCTGTTTGATGTGGCTTTCAGGGCCCTGGCTGTGCTGGGGCCGCAAGGAGGAAGTGGTGGTGTTGGTGGGGTCTGGAGGCAGGGCTGACAACAAACACACAGAAAGGCATGTGAAGCAGCTGTGTGCACAGCATGGCCTGCAGAATTCCACCCACCCCTCTGTCATAAGGATTGGGCTAATCCACGCCATGCGTGCAGTAGGATAACACCAGCACTGGGTTGGCTTATTTCCTTATCCAGGTGGCCACTGGCCACATGGAGTGGAAGTGCCTTTGTTACTCTGGTGATGAGCTGTTTCTAAGTGGCGTTTTCCTTTCCACCAGAGCTGGAGGCTCCACAGGACCTGCAAATCACCAACATCACGGAGACGTCTGCTGCAGTGACTTGGACCCCACCGCTGGCCTCCGTGGACAGATACAAGGTCTCCTTCCAGCTAGCCCACGGCGGTAAGAGAGAATGAGGCATCAGCTAGAAAAGAGGGACTGACCCCATGCACCCATGATTTTGGGTTCTGTTTCTGCAGGGTCACAAGGGACAGGCCAAGCTGGGCTTAGTTGTATCCTTAGTGCATATCTGAGACTTGCAGTTAACATCTGCTTGAAGATGCAAGATCCAGAATGCACTGGGGGAGGAGGCGGCTAAATCCAGGACTGTCCCAACCTCTCCCTCATGACCTGATGCTTCTTGATGACTCTGGTTAGGTGTCTTGTGACCCAGCCATCACTCATTGCATCTCATTGGTTGATTTTTTCCAGGAGAACCTCTAAGCCATAATGTGGAAGGTGGGAAAACAAAGACCACCCTCACCGGCCTGGTCCCTGGAGCACACTATGAGGTCAGCATAATGGCATTGCGTGGATTTGAGGAAAGCGAACCACTCATCGGTTTCCTAACCGCAGGTAATGCCCTTCTTGCCCCCTAAGATGATTGAGGTGTGCTGAGGAAAAGAAATACAGCCTGAGCTTTGTGCTCCAGTGTCACTCTGCAGTAATCTGAGCTGGGAACACACACACATACACAGTAGCAAACCCAGAAGGGGTCATTGATACACAGAGACATCAGTTACAGAAACAAAAACACATCCTGAGCTTTGTGTTCCGCTGTCACTCTGCAGTACCTGTAAGCTGCAACAAGATCTGAACTGGGAGTCCCAGGGGAAGACACATACACACAGGTTATTGTCGGGGAAAACCACACTCTGGGTAAAAGCATGTATATGACCAGAGGAGAGGAGTCTCTAGAAGAGATGCGGGGGCGGGGGAAGGGGAGGGGGGAGTGTCTTTTACCATTGAGGCAAGATTATGCGTGACCGAGATCTGCGTGCGTTGCCTCTATGGTATGCATTTACACACCATGCATATTCAGACTGGGTTACAGCCCTTCAGGGCACCAATCTGGGGACCCCTGTTCTAGATTTTCCTTGCATGAATGATTTATATCTTTGAGGTTTCACATCCTGATCCTCAAAAGGCCTATCTCTTAAAGCAAAGATTCCCAAACATTTTGGTTGTGTGGACCACTTATTAAGCACCAGAAATTTCAGGGATCCCCAGTTCTTCCCCATTGCTCTTCCCTCAGCACCAAGTCTATCCCCCTTTAACTCTTTTTACCTCCCAGTTCCCTCTGCTGTCACCGTCTCCCTCCGGCCTGTTCCCATCAATCAGTCTTTCTCTCTCACTTCCTCCAGCCCCCAGCCCATCCTCCCCAGCCTCTTTCTCTGTTCTGTGTCCCACGGACCCCCGGGAGTAGAGATCTCATGCTGTGATTCTCTTGCAGTTCCTGACGGGCCCACAGACCTCCGGGCAGTGAACGTCGGTGACTCCTCAGCCTTGCTGCTTTGGAAACCAGCCTTGGCTGCGGTGGACTCTTATGTTGTTGCTTACGGGGCAGAAAATGGTGAGTGGAGGGGCAGGGAGCACCTCTTCTAATATTCAGCATCACTTCACCAGAAGAAAAACCTGTGTTGTGGGGGGGGAGGAGACGGAATCTGGATCACCTCCTCACTCCATGAGTAGAGTTGGGGAGTCCCTTTGGGTGGGAGACAAGAGTGTGCTTGTTGTATATGAGAGGGAGGACTAGGGTCCCATTGTTGGAGGACTGCAAGCCTTGGGGCAGGCTGGGGTCCCAAAACTGGAGGGATGGTTTAAGTGTAGGAACCCCAGATGCTCTAGATCCTGCAGACTAAATCTCCCTCTTATGTTTACCTCTTGGCTTTGGTTCCTGCTTTTTGATGAATTTAACGTAATCTCCCCGGGCTGCTTTTCCCACAGTACCGACGGTCACCAAAACCGTTTCCGGCAGCAGTTCCAGTCTCCCACTCAGCAGTCTGAAAGTGGACACGGAGTACAAGGTCCAGATCCACGGCACCAGAGGCTCCAACAGCAGCTCCCCAGCCAGCACCAGCTTCACCACTGGTCTGTAGCACCTCATCTCCTGTTTCAGTGCCCACGGGCACCTGGCACCACAGGCGACAGCCAGAATCCATGTTGATATCACCAAAGCCCACCCATCTCTCTTCCTCTTTCTCCAGGTGCTGATGCCCCCAGGGATCTCACGGCCAGTGAAGTGACACCCCGCAGTGCAGTGCTCTCCTGGACAGCCCCACAGGCTGCACCCACAGCCTACATCCTCACTTACGAGACACCCACCGGGGACATAAAGGTGGGCAGGGATGGAAAGGGCGGAGCAAAGTTTGACATCTCCTCTGGCTCTCTTTGCTTGAACTGTTCTGCATGTATCTGTCCATCCGCTGCTCTACCTTATATCCATCTCACTAGTATTCATTTATTTAATTAGTGGGGTTTATATACCGCTTTTCACCAGATCAAAACATTGTACATAGAACAAAAGAACAGTAGTTACGTAGAACAATTAACTATGTACAGAATTTAATTATATATAGTGAGTGGCTTAGGGGAGCGGTATGGTGAATGTACAGCGGGTGGGTAATTCTTAGGATGGGATGGGATATGTATACATCAGGTAGGTTTGGTGGATGTGTGGGGTCTGTGGGTTGGAGTTAGGTTGTTGGGCTAAAATGTTTACTGAATAAGAGGGTCTTTAGGTGTTTGCAAAAGGTGTGGAGGTTGGTTACATTTCGTATTGCATCTGGTACTGCGTTCCATATGGATGGTGTCTAGAACTCAAAGGCTCTTCCACATGCTTGTTGGTTATATTTTATTTTGGGGTGGGGGATGGTAAGTTTGTTCCTTGTGGATGATCTTCTGGCTCTGTTAGGCTATGGGGTTTTGAGTAGGGTGTGGAGATGTGTGTAGGGGTGGCAGTGGATGTCATTGTGTGACAGAAGGAGGATTCTGTACTTTATCTGGCTGGGGTGTGGGAGCCAGTGGAGCTGCTTGAGGATGGGTGTGATGTGACCATGCTTTGTAGCTCCCTGGAAGATGCGTGCTGTTTTTGTAGAGCAGTGCGAAGTGGGAGTAGGGAGGAGTTTGGTAGGCCCTGGTAGATGGAGTTGCAGTAGTCGAGGTGTGGTAGGATCAAGGCTTGGAGGTGGTTCTAGGAGGGGGCAGAGGCATTGCAGGGTTTTGGCCTTGTAGTAGATTGCTCTGATTGTTTTATTTATATGTGGTTTGAAGGAGAGGTGTTCGTCTAGGGTGATGCCCTGGTATTTCACTTCGGTTTGAACTTTGACTTGAGTGTTGTTTGAGGCTAGGGAGGTAGGGGGAATGAATGTAGAGTCTTTTGTAATAAGCAAAGCTTCGGTCTTGTAGTTGATTGTTAGATTGTTGTCCATTAGCCAGCGGGAAACATCAGTGAAGCATTCTTGGAGATTTGTATATGAGGGTTGTTTATCCAACACTCAGATCTCTGATGTCCACCCACCCGATCATCCATCCACCATTGAGCTGTCAGCATGCAGCCCTTAACACAAGAATCCAGTCTCCTGCCCGGTTTCCTCATTTAGCCTGCACTTTTCTGAGTTAAAAAGTTAACGCGTGAGGCTGTAATTAATGGTGTATGAAGGCACTGTGAGTTAAAAAACAGCATGTTAATAAAAGAAATCTGTATGAAACTATGCCCATTTGTACATTAGAAGGTGAGCTAAAATAGTACAGTATGAGGTTCCTAACTTTCCTACTGTTTTAACGTCAGTGCTTAGAGGTGGATGTTAATCCTAACTCACACCTCTAAATCAAATTGGAGGTTTCCTGGTCCAACCTGGAACCCCTGAGCCAGATGGACTTTGCCCCAGGTTCCTCAAGTCAAAGGTTTACTGCCCTAGGTAAGAGGGACTCTACCATGGGCCACCTGAACCAGAGAGATTTATTTATTTAGTTATTTAGTATACATTTGTATACCGCTACTTCCAGCGATCAGCAGCGGTTTGATTACAGATTGGAAATTGTCAAATCATGGGACAGGAAATTTTTGAGGTATAAACACATTGATTAGACAGGAAAGCACAGCACACAGAGAACTATTTTACAGGGAACATGGGCTATGGAGGGTTAAGTGGCTTGCCCAAGACCACAAGGAGCACCTGTGGGACTAGAAACCCCAGTCCTTCCGGCCCAAGGTTGCTGTCCTCTAGTGGGATTTGAACCCCCGACCTTCCGGCACGAAGTACCTTGCCCCAACCACTAGGCCACTCCTCCACTCCTCCACAGATGTTGTCAAAAGACGGCTGAGGCAAAGGGACTCTGCCCTGGGATCCCAAATAAGAGGAACTTTGCCCTAGGACTCACTCACTCAGCCACATAGTTGCCATCCATCCATCCAACATCCCGGCCTCACCCATTCACTAATCTACTTAGTGAATGGGAGGAGTGAATGACCTACTTGAGTGGCGTGTGGGTGAATGGCTCGGTAGGAGGTAGGCAGTGAGCAGGTGGGTCAGGAAGTTTTGAGGAAGAGTCCCTCCAGCTTGGGAATCACTGATCCTCATTTTTTTGGGCTTGCAAATTTAACTCCTGGGTCAGAGGTGACATAAAGTTAACTCGCAGTTCTGTAGCTCGTTCGTTCTATGGTGCTCTGCCAGTATGGCCCCCATGCATGGGGCTCTCGGCTGTGGTGGTGTCCAGGATTCCTGCACCCAGGAACTCCAGGTCCAGGACCACGACCACTGATTAACACCAGCCCCAGTAACTTTAAATCATCTCTTCACTCAGAAGTTCCAGTTCCAGCATTAACACAAAGAAACATAGAAAATGACGGCAAGATAAAGTCCATACGACCCTTCCATACCAACTACTAAGTTCTACAAGCCCTTCTTTTCTGTTTGCCCCATGCTCTTTTTTGAGTTCAGATACTGTCTTTGTCTCCGCCAAGAGGCTGTTCAATGCATCCATCACCCTTTCTGTAAAGAAATATTTCTTAGATTACTCCTGAGTCATTCCCATTTTATTTTCATCCTATGACCTCTCATTCCAGAGCCTCCTTTCAACTGGAAGAGGGCCACCTCCTGTGCATTTATGCCTCAGAGGCAGTTAAATGTCTATTATATTGCCCTCTTGCACCTCTCTTCCAAAGTATACACGACCGTCCTATGCTTCATGACAAAGACCACTGACGGGTTTAGTAGCCGCCCTCTGCCCCGACTTCACCCCTTTATATCCTTTCAACAGTGTGGTTTCCAGAATCGCGCACACTACTCCTTGAATTAAGCCTTCAGCGTCTTAACACACTTCCCCTTGATGGGAGAAATACCTAATTCCTTTCATTTAAATGGGATTTGAATCGAGGTGCGTCCATTGTAGTGCATGGCTTTACTTATATTGTAACACACCTTTTGTTGTGAACTAAAATAACTTATTAAATCAGGAATAACGTTTATCTCGCAAGGAGGTGGTCTAAGATTAAAGCAGCTTACATCATCCTAAATGTCTGTCTCTCTCTCCCTCCTTATCCCTGCTCCCTCCTCCACCGACCATCACTCCTGTTTCCTTTGCGGCTTCCCCTCTCCTTCTCCGTCCCTCTGTCCCCACTCTGTCTCTCTCCCCGTTTCCATTCTGTGCATCTTTCAGGAGGTCAAGCTGGCTCCATCACTGAACTCCTATGAGCTGACAGATCTCTTCTCAGCCACCCAGTACCAGGCTCGCCTGCAGGCAGTCAGAGGGGGTGTCAGAACTGCACCCACCAGCACCTCCTTCACCACAGGTACCTGCAATGGGAAGGGGGGTGGGAGAGCGGGGGCAAGCTTTAACACGTCCAAGATGTCAGGCTTTTCCTTTAGGATTTGCTGAAGCCCTGGTATAAAAGGAACCTTGTAATTCAGAGATAAAAGTTTCTTTGACCCTGTCATGATTTTTCTGAGAAAAGTACAGACCCTGTTTCAAGAAGATCCTCTCCTGCCCTGGGTTCTCTTCCCTGGCATTTACCAGTAGAGTTGCCAACCGGCTCCAGATTCACCCGACCGGTTTGATCCAGCCCTGAGTTTACCCCACTGCATGCAGGGACTTGTAGTTCTGATTTCTCCATTACACGCTATAAGAGAAGTGAGATTACAGGTCCCCACATGCCATGGGATAGAACCAGGACTGGATCAAACCTATTGGATGACACTGGAGCCAGAAGCAACCCTATTTACCAGCCGCCTTCTGCTTCCATTACAGGGCGTCTCAGGTACCCCTTCCCTCGGGACTGTGTGGAGGAGTACTTGAATGGTTTCAACCGCTCCAGGCCTGCCACCATCTTCCTGGGCGGAGACCAGAAGCAGCCACTGAAAGTATTCTGTGATATGGAGACAGACGGGGGAGGCTGGATCGTGAGTATAGCAGGCTGCAAAGTTGGAGGGTGGGGGGGGGGGGGGGTATGGTAAATTTACTACCTCAAGTCAGGCCAACCGAACAGGCTGTAACAATCTAGGGTTGCCAAATGGCTCCAGATTCACGCGATAAGTTTGATCCAGTCCTGGATTTACCCACTGCATGCAGGGACTTGTAGTTCTAATGTCTCTATAGCATTCTATAAGAAAAGCTTAGTTACATAGTATATGAGGGCAGATAAAGACCAGTATGGTCCATCTAGTCTGCCCAGCAAGGCGGCAAGAGTAGGCGCACTTGCTGCTCCATGCAGGTCACCCCTCCCCATGCCTTTGTTTAGGGGTGTACCCACCACTCCGTGTGGGTCATCCCTATTTGTTGAGATATAAGAGATAGAAAGTTTATTTTGATTTTATCTTGTTGCTATAAAGGGATCCACTGCGTCTGTCCTGTACCAATTTGAATTCTGTCACTAGAAGTCCCTTCATACAGCGGGGTAAACCCAGGACTGGATCAAACTTGTCTGATGAACCTGGAGCCAGTTGGCAACATTAACACAGTCCTGATTCCGCCCCATTTGCAGTTCTGATTTTAATACAAGACATGCCAGACTGGGTCAGACCGAGCTCCATCGAGCCCAGTATCCTGTTTCCAACAGTGGCCAATCCAGGTCACAAGTACCTGGCACATTCCCAAAAAGGCACACAGGTTCCACAATGCTTGTATTGGGCCAAGCAGTGGATTTCCCGGGCCCTCTTGAATAATGGTTTATGGACCTTTCCTCTAGGAACATGCCCAAACCTCTTTTAAACCCAGCTACACTAACAGCTTTTACTACATCCTCCGGTAACGAATTCCACAGTTCAATTATGCATTGAGTGAAAAAAATATTTTCTCTTATTAGTCTTAAATGGGTTACATTATTTACACCATCAAAAAGTAGAAAGACCAGGGGACACGCAATGAAGCTACATTCGATCTACGTTTACCCGTTCCACTCCATTCATTAATTCATAGACATCTATCATATCTTCCCTCAGCCATCTCTTTTCCAGGTTGAAGAGCCCTAATCTTTTTAGCCTTTCTTTATAGGGGTATCCTTCCATCCCCTTTACCATTTTGGTGGCTCTTCTCTGTACCTTTTCTAATAACGCTATATCCTTTTTAAGATACGGCGACCAGAATTGCACACAATATTCAAGGTGCAGTCGCACCATGGAACGATACAGAGGCATTATGATGTCATCCTTTGTTTTATTCTCCATTCCTTTCCTTATGATACCTAGCATTCTATTTGCTCTCTTGGCCGCCGCTGCACACTGGGTGGAGGGTTTTAACAGGTTATCCACGATGACGCCTAAATCTTTTTCCTGGATGGTGGTTCCTAATGTGGAATCTTGCATTGTGTAACCATAGTTTGGATTGTTCTTTCCTAGGTGCATAACTTTGCACTTGTCCACATTAAATTTCATCTGTCATTTGGATGTCCAGTTTTCCAATTTATCAAGATCCTCTTGCAATTTTCCACAATCCTGATGGGTTTTAACAACTTTAAATAGTTTTGTGTCATCTGCAAATTTGATAACCTCACTCGTTATTCCCTTTTCCAGGTCATTTATGAATATGTCAAAAAGCAGCAGACCCAGCACAGATCCCTGGGGTACTCCACTATTCACTTTTTTCCATTGGGAAAACTGGCCATTTAGCCCAACCCTCTGCTTTCTATCTTTTAACCAGTTCCTGATCCACAATAGTACACTGCCTCCTATCCCATGATTTTGTAGTTTTGCCAAAAGTCTCTGATGAGGGACCTTGTCAAAGGCTTTCTGAAAGTCCAGATACACTATATCAAGCAACTCACCTTTGTCTACCTGTTTATTCACTCCTTCAAAAAACATAACAGATTAGTAAAACAAGATCTTCGTTGTCTAAAGCCATGATGGCTGTCTCCCATTAAGCCATGACTATCTATATGTTCAGCAATGTTTATTTTATTTATTTAACTATGTTTATATACCGCTTTTCACAGGGTCAAAGCAGTTTACATTGAACAGAAACAGTTTTTACAGGGAATGGATAAATACCTAGATACATAGAACAGGATAGCATTATAGTAAACAGTCAAACATTATTAAGCATAACAGGTAACATCATAATTGCATAATATATAAAAATGGGTTTTCAAATGTTTGTAGAAAGAGGAAAGGTCGGTGATGCTCTTTAGTGATGCTCCTTTAAAGAATTTTATTCTTTATAATGGTTTCTACCATTTTGCCCGGTATTGACGTCAAGCTCACTGGTCTGTAGTTTCCCGGATCACCCCTGGAACCCTTTTTAAAAATTGGCATTACCTTGGCCATTCACCAGTCTTCAGGTGGTATTACAGATGATTTTAATCTTAGAACAAGGGGAGAGGTCTACAGCATCGCCTAGTGTAAGGTAGGGAAGGCAGTGAGTGGTGGGGGAGAGGGGGGAGGTGATCACCAACAGTGTAATGAGATGGCTCTGAATTATCCGGGGCAGGCTGAACCAGCCCTGGTTTTACTTCCATTGCATTCAAGCAAAATGTTTCTAGTACATTCCATGGAAGTAAAACCAGGACTGACTCAGCCTACCCCTGATGACCTGGAGCCATCTGATTTCCAGATTTTTAGAGACAGGTTAACCCTGTTCTGCTTTTACTCCCAGAACATGCTGGGATTCCGAAGATCTGATTTCTCTAAGGAGCTACCAGTACAAGCAGGCATTAAGGTTAAAACCAGAATTGGCTCACCCGGAACTATCTGGTGCCCTGCTCGATGGGAAGGGGAGAAAGAAAAAGATTTTAGCAGCCCTTTTCTTGCTCTGCTTGCCAGGAGCAACTGACTTAAGGGAAGGGGGCATGACTTTGATGGAGGCCAAGCAATACTTACTGCATCTCATTCCCACTTGCTAATGTCTGTCTCATGTCTGGGGGGGCCTGTTCCTTCCCTCTGGGGATACCGGCAGGTTTTCCAGCGTCGGATGAATGGGAAGACTGACTTCTGGCGTGACTGGGAGGAGTACGCTACCGGATTTGGCAACCTGACCCAGGAGTTCTGGCTCGGTGAGAGAACAGAGCACCTTCCCCCTTCTCTTCAAGATGTTAACTCAGCCCCAGGCTAACCAAACTGATTGAGCCAGTCCTGGCTTCCCCCCACCACTTTCAGAGGCTCGTAGTTCTGATTTGTTACAATGATTTTCCTAAATATATCGGGACTACACATTCATGTAGACGAGGCGAGAAGATCCAGAGTTGCTTTGGACTAATCTAGTGATATTGGGTGAGGTGGCGACCCACCCTTCTCCTCCCCTCCCCTCCTTCTGGGGCGACAGGCTCTGTGTCCCCTGTGCCCTAGAGATGACAAACTCTGTGACTCTGTGCCCAGATCCTGACCCTACAGTCCCCAGTGTCCTAGAGGTGACAGGCTCTGTTCCCTGTGCCCATCCCCTGTGCCCAAAAGTGACAAGCTCTGTAACTCTGCGCCCCCTCCCTGAATCCCCCTACCCCCTAGAGGTGACAGGCTCTGTAACTCTGTGCCAGCTCCCTGAATCCTCCTACCCCCCAATACCCTAGAGGCAACAGGTTCTGTAACTCTGCGCCCCCTCCCTGAATCCCCCTACCCCCAATACCCTAGAGGTGACAGGCTCTGTAACTCTGTGTCCCCTCCCTGAATCCTCCTACCCCCAATACCCTAGAGGCGACAGGCTCTAACTCTGTGCCCCCTCCCTGAATCCCCCTACCCCCAATACCCTAGAGGATACAGGTTCTGTAACTCTGCGCCCCCTCCCTGAATCCTCCTACCCCCCAATACCCTAGAGGCAACAGGTTCTGTAACTCTGCGCCCCCTCCCTGAATCCTCCTACCCCCCAATACCCTAGAGGCGACAGGCTCTGTAACTCTGCGCCCCCTCCCTGAATCCCCCTACCCCCAATACCCTAGAGGTGACAGGCTCTGTAACTCTGCGCCCCCTCCCTGAATCCCCCTACCCCCCAATACCCTAGAGGCTACAGGTTCTGTAACTCTGTGCCCCCTCCCTGAATCCTCCTACCCCCCAATACCCTAGAGGCGCCAGGCTCTGTAACTCTGTGCCCCCTCCCTGAATCCTCCTACCCCCCAATACCCTAGAGGTGACAGACTCTGTGCCTCCCGCCTCTTTAACCCTTTGATGCCTGGAATCAAGCAATGACATTAACGAGATGGGTTTTGTGCATCTGTGATTATTCTAGGCAACAACAACCTGCACCGTCTGACATCGCAGGGTGCATACGAGCTCCGTGTGGACCTCAGAGCAGGCAGCGAATCCGTCTACGCCCTCTACGACTACTTCCGTGTGGAACCAGAATCCAAATATTACCGACTTCGGCTTGGGAAATATAGCGGCTCTGCAGGTACACCCCCTCCTCCAATAAGGGGCTGGGGAGAGTGTAGAATGATGGGTCATAGAAGGGGCAATGTCAGGGGGGGGGGGGCTCAGCATGGGGATACCGAGGTCTGCAAAGAGAGCCTTGTGAGGGAAGGCAGGGCAGGGCTTCTCAAACCTGTCCTGAGGACCCCAAAGCCAATCGGTTTTTCAGGATCTGTGCAATGACGAACCTAACAGCAGCTTTGCTGGATCGGACCAAAGTCCATTGAGCCTGGCATCCTCTGACAGTGGTTAGTTTGAGTCATAAGTACCAGCAGATCGCAAGAGGTAAATCTATTTCTCCTGGATCATTTCTAGGAATGAGCAATGGAAGGGTCACTAGTGGGGTGCCCCAAGGGTCTGTACTCGGACCTGTGCTATTTAGCATATTCGCAAATGACTCAAGATAGGAGTGATGAGTGAGATCAAATTTGTGGATGGCATCAAATTATTCAAAGTCATTAAAATAGCAGAGGATTGTCAGGATATGCACAAGGACTAGGAGATTGGGTATCTAAATGGCCGATGAACTTTAATGTGGACAGGTGCAAAGTGATGATCTCACTCAGCAAAACCTGGAGAGCTCCAGCCCCTGCAAATTTCTCTCCTGCTTATTTATTATGGATATCCTGAAACCCAGCTGGCAGCAGGATCCCCAGGAAAGCAGCATGAGGTATCCACAGGGGGGCAGTGTGACATGCCAGGCACAGCATAGGGGCAAAATAAAAGATTACAGTGCTGTAGGAACAGCATGGGTGCGAGGGAGAGAGATCGCTTCCTGGTTTCCCTCTGTCTCTCTCCACGATGCTGCACTCTCTTCTCGGGCTATGCTTCTCTGTGCTTTCTCCGTCACACTCTCTCTCTCTCTCTTGTGCTGCTCCACTGACCTTGCTCTCGCTGACCTGGCTACACCTTTCTTTCCACACAGGTGACTCATTGTCCTACCACAGCGGTAGTGTTTTCTCCACACGGGACAGAGATTACAACCGCCAGATCCTGCCCTGTGCTGTCTCGTATCGCGGGGCCTGGTGGTATCGCAACTGTCATTACTCCAATCTGAATGGCATGTACAGTCACAGCAAAGACCACCAGGTGAGGGGTGTCGCTGGGAGCATGAGAACACTCTCTTGCAGAATTAAGGTCTCTGATATCCATTGTCAAAAGCACAATCCCAAAAACACTCAGTCTTCTGACGGAGTCTTTGCTGTCAAAAGAACTGTAACAAAACTACTCGGCCCTATGACCCAGTCCTCGCTGTTACAGGACATGCTTCCTTCAGAGGAGCCCTCATTCACATGACAGTCCCTGCTGCATCACTGCAGAGGTGTTGTGTGTAAACCCCCCCCCCCTTCCCATCCCTTGTTTGTTTTTTAATTAGAATATATTTATTTCTAACTCTATTACAATGAGTTTCTCTTTCACCTTCTCCTCATGTCTCACGCAGGGTATAACCTGGTATAACTGGAAAGGTTTTGAATTTTCGATTCCCTTCACCGAGATGAAGCTACGACCTCGAAGTGCTGGGACTCCGCTGAAGCACTGAGCTGTGCACCAGATGAACAACAGAGACTGTGGCTTAAGGAGAGATATTGGGCATGTGGAAAAGGAAGGGAGGGAGGGCTTCTTACCCCACCCAGAACAGAGCCCTGTAAATCTCTCCCAGGCCAGGGCAAGAGGGAGGGTAGGAACATGGTAGGGGGTAGAAATCCCAAATATCATTATACAGCAAGCAGTACATACATCTGGATCCTAACACACAGATCAGCACAGGGCTCTAATGAAGATCTGTTCTTCAGCTGTCCGTGCTGTATTCATGCCTTACATGTATCAGTACAAGAACTATATGGGGATTGTCAGATGACAATCAGCACAGCTACACCCCTCTCATTGCCTTAAAACCAAGGCAGCTGCTAACGTGGGAGGAGCTTTCAAGAAACTTTATAAAGCATAAGGAGGAACAATTGTCTGCCTGCCCAGCCCAGTAGCTGCTTTAACTCCGTGTGCGCCAGGATGCTGCTTCTGTCCCAGAGGGCAAATGATTATAGCACCTTTTCAGTTTTCTAATGTATGAAAACTGTGAGGGGCCACAGAGCCCATACAAGTTTACAGGACTGAGGTGTGTGTGTGTTTGGGGGGAGGGAGGGACTAGAAGGGCTCTGGTATGACTGACTGTGTTTTATTGCAAATGGAAATGGCTTTACTATACCTAAGAGAGAAACTTTTTCAAATAAAACTTAAAATTACCCAAAAAATGAAGAAAACCTGGGGAGGGGCCTGTTTGTGTGCTTTTTAAATCTACCACTGCTCCTTATTCCTAAAGAGCACCAAGAGATTGTAAACTCTACAAAGAAAGTGCTACTATCTAGTCAAGACCAGCGTACAGGACAAACAAGACAGTGTACAGGAGTGGTTAGGATTTAAAAGCAGCCTGAAAACAGATGATGGGGATAAGAGCTCCCAAAACCTCTCAGAGGAATAGTGAGCCCATGATGTGCTGCGTTTTTTTAAATGCCAACTAAAAATGTGGATATTCAGTAGCAATAACAGCATTGTGGCTACCAGTGAACGCCTGGATATAGTGCTCAGCATTAGTGATCAGCCAAATAGCGGGATTATCAGACACTGTCCAGATAGTGAATCTGAATACACTTAGGACTCTAGATAGCGGCATGGAACATTGCCGGCTCCTCCCAGCATGATCCGGAGAGTGCCTGTAAATATATGGACTCACTTGCTGGTCAGGTAAGGCCTTTTGAAGATCACTCCCTCAGCTCCTGGCCCTCTGTTTCTCACACATGCAGATCATCCTCTGTGGCATCTCCGTTTATCATTTCATGTTGTCTCCAGCCTCCCCTCTACTTTTCCAGCTTGATTTCGATCCTTTTCTGAATCCTGCTCTCAATTTTGCAGCTAAGATTTAATGATAAAACATGCAAGGTCATGCATTTGGACTGCAAAGATCCAAGGGAGTGGTAGAGTCTAGGGGATGACGTTCTCCTATCCATGAAAGAAAAGCGAAACCTAGGGGTGATTGTTTCTGATGATCTTATGGCTACTTAACAGATAGAAAAGGCAACAGCGAAAGCCATAAGGATAAGAACAGATACCCTCACAGATGTACAGGAAGAGGAATAGCCAGCAGGAAGGAGGAGGTAATAGTACCTCTGTATAAGGCTTTGGTGAGACCTCATGTGGAGTACTGTGTCCATTTCTGGAGACCACACCTTCAAAAGGCTATAAACGGGATGGAGTCTGTCCAGAATGGTTAGTGATCTTCATCATAAAACTTTGAGGATGGACTTGAAGATCTAAACATGTATCCTTTGGAAGAAAGGTGGCTGAGGGGAGATATGACAGAGACATTTAAGTACCTCCATGGTATAAATACACAGGAATTGAGCCTCTTTCAAATGAAAAAAAGCTTTGGAACAAGGGGGGCATAAGATGAGAGTGGAAGAGGAGAACTTAGGAGTAATCTAAGGCAATATTTCTTTATGGAAAGGGTGGTTGAAAGAGAGAACAGAACCAGAATTCAAGAAAGCATGGGACAAGCCCAGAGGATCTGGGAGGGAGAAGAAGAGGTCGGAGAGACTGGTGGGCAGACTGGATAGGACCTATGGTCTTTTCCTGCCATCATTTGCCGTTGGCAGTGTGCATTGCTTCTCCGCTACATTTTCACCCTTAGCAATTGTGTTATTTAGCTGGTTAAATGTGCAAGCGTTGTACGGCTCTTACTAAACGAAGACTTTTTGCCATGCATGAGGCCTTTCATAGTAATAGTCTTTGAAAGGGTAGGACCATAGCACTGCTCCAGGAGAGACTTGGGTTTGATTCCCAAGCCCAGCTCCATTTCCCTCTATGTTTGACTGAGGTTAATGCAGAGCCAGGACTCACAGCCACAGGAATTAAGGGGGTGGGGGCATCGGTAGTCAGAATAAGGGGATGTTTGCCCCCATGGGGATCATGCAGTATACAGACTAGGAGCGTTGACAGGCCATTGTAGGGGGCACATGTGTAGCCATAATAGTGGAACAACATAAACACAAGGGGCCATGTGCCCCAGAGGTTGCAGGAGTGTGAGTCAACGACCTCCAATGGGTGACTAGGTTGCTGCTGAGGAGGTGTTCGGCCCGGGCTTTCTGCTTGGGAAGGAAGGTTTTGGCCTGAAGAGTATCTATGTGTATACTTATGAAGTCAAACTGGTGTTTAGGAATGGGCTCGGACTTCTGCATGTTCAAGACTAAGCCTAGGGCATGGAGGACAGCAATTTTGGCTGAGGCCTCCTTTGATGCCACCAAAATGAGCAGGTCAGGGAGATGGGGTAGATGTGGGGAGCGGATGAAAGGCCAAAGGAAAGGATTTTGCATTGACTGTTGAGAAATTTGAAGCGAAGATACTTCCATTGAAGCAGATGAATAGGGACATGAAGGTAATAATAAAGATAAAGGTAAGCATCCTTCAGATGTAGAGAGGCAAACCAATTGAAGTATGGTGTTCAGGGAGTGCATCTTGAATTTTTCTCTCTTTACAAAGAGGTTGAGATGACTGAGGTAGAGGATTGTCAGAGGGCCCCTGATTTTTTGGGAATTAGGAAAAATCTTGAATAGAAGCCACAACCTATTTCGTTGAGTGGGACCAGCTCAGTAACATTGACAAGAATTGGTTCACCTCCTGTGCTAACAGAGGTATGTGATGTCCCAGGAGCTCGCTGATGCTGGGGAGCAGGTTGATAGGGTGGGGGGCATGGAGAAATTGAGCTTGTACCCCCGAATGCACGATGGAAATCACCCAGTGGTCTGTGGTGATGGATTGCCATGCCTCTGTAAAGTGTTAGATGTGGCCACCCACCAGCAGGTAGTCAAAAGCTGGGGGTGGATTTAAGGAAGTGGATGGGTCTTCCTCTCCCACTGGCAGTTGCATTAACTAGATGTTGCCATTTCCAGCCTTACTTGTGTCCACCTTGGCAACGTGGGAAAAATTGTTGAAAATACTGATGATGATAGGGTCACTGACAGGGAGGAATTGGAGATCCTTCACCTCTGATACAGCACCCTGAGCCTTGGAGCCAAAGACACTGTCTCCTTGACAGGGAGCATCTGCTAGGCGTTCGTGAAGATCCTCCCTGAGCACAGGTCTGTTGGGGTCAAAGGAGACGAAGAGCTGCAAGAAGCAAAGATGGGCTTACATCTGCTTAAGACAGAAGGCCAACATCTTCTTACAATCCAGTGTGCGGAGCATGGTTTCCGCCCAACGCACATAAGGTTGGGGAAAGAAGGTCGAAAGGACCACCTCTTGGTTCAGATAAAAGGAAGAAACCACCTTAAGCAGGAACTGGGGATGTGTGTGCAATACCACCCTATTCCTGTGAAACCAGGTGTGAGGAGCATGTGCCACC
This sequence comes from Ichthyophis bannanicus, assembly GCA_033557465.1. NCBI lineage: Eukaryota > Metazoa > Chordata > Amphibia > Gymnophiona > Ichthyophiidae > Ichthyophis > Ichthyophis bannanicus. The sequence continues at coordinate 76,736,901 of CM066051.1, read as the reverse complement.
AATGCCTGCAGCTCACCCTGCAGGCAGAGGCGAGCAACACCAGGAAGACCATTTTCCAAGAGAGGTACTTGAGGTGACACAATGCCAGTGGCTTGAAGGGCAGAACCCTAAGCTTACCAAGAACCACATTCAAGTTCCAGGCACTTGCCGGGAGACAAGTGGGAGGCAACGAGAGCAGCAGACCTCACATGATGCAGGCCATGAGCAGATGGAAGGACAGGAGCTGCCCATCCGCCAAATGATGGAGTGCTGCCAGTGCACTGAGGTGCGCCCTCACAGAGCTGGATTTCAAGCCAGCTTGGGAAAGGTACAGCAAGTACTGTAATACTATTGTTATGAATGAGGAAAAGGGGTTGACCCTCTGATCTGCGCTGCAGCTGGAAAAGCGACACCATTTGAAGGCGTATGCTCACTGTGTGGAATCCTTGCAGGATAGCAGGAGAACATCTTCAATCTCCCAGGGCAGATGAAACTGGCCAAGGGCTATCCTTTCATAAGCTAGGCCATCAGGGCAAGGGACTTGAGGTTGGGGTGGAGGAGGGAGCCGTCCTCCTGTGATATCAGGTCCAGGCCTCAGCCTAGGACAATCGGCAGCACCCGAGACAGAGCAGCAGGGGGAACCATGGCTGCTAGGCCCACTTGGGGGCAATAAAGATCAGAGGCCTGATCCAGTTGAATCTTGAGAAGAGTCTTGGAGACCATAAGGGTCGGAGCATATGCATACAATAGGCCTTTGCTCCAATACAGGAGGATTGCATCTGCGGCTATTCTGTGCGGAGCCAGTATCCTGGAGCAGAAATATGGCAACTGGGCATTGCTGGGATTGGCAAAGAGGATAAGGGTAGGAGAGCCCCAGATTTGAAACAGGGAGTGCACCACTCGAGGGTTCAGCCTTCACTTGTGGGGCTGGAGAACCCAACTGAGGCAATCCACAAGGACATTCTCCTCTCCCAGCAGGTACATCGTCTGAAGGAGCATACCCCTCTCCCAGGCAAAGTTCCAGAGATGAATCGCCTCCTCACACAAGAGGTATGACCCCGTGCCTCCCTGTTTGTTGAGAAAACATCACCACTTGATTGTTTGTTTGAACCAGAACTACTTGGTTTGATAAGTGGTTCTGGAAGGCCTGCAGGGCGTATGCAATAGCTCTGAGTTCCAGGAAGTTGATCTGTTGGAGACACTTCTCCACTGACCCGATGCCCTGTGTCCATAGATTACTGCAGTGGGCTCCCCAGCCCAGTTTCAAGACATCTATCGTGAGGGTCACCTGAGGGGAAGGAGACTGAAAAGGCATTCCTGCCAGGAGGTGCCACAGCTCCTGCCATCAATCAAGGGATGTCACTAGTGCTGTGGTTACATAGACCCTGTCATGGAGGCTGCCCATTGCTTGGGCCCATTGAAAGCTGAGGGTCCATTGGGCTGGACGCATGCAGAGGAAGGTGTCAGGCATGACATGCACGGTCAAAGCCATGTGTCCCAGAAGGCATAGCATAAGGCGGGCCAGGGTTGCTGAGCAACCCTGCAAGTTCTGCACTAGGGCCACCTAGGTGCCAAGCTCGATCTACGGGAAGAAAGGCCTTGGTCTGGACCATGTTCAGGAGGGCCCCTATAAACTCCACTGAGTAAGTTGCAGATGTGACTTGGAGTAGTTTGACAAACCCCAAGTGCTCCAGCAGAGGATGGTGTGGCACCCCGTCTGATTGATCTGGTTGGCAGAGCCACCCTTTATGAGCCAGTCATCCAGGTAGGGGAATACAAACATCCCTTGGAGGCGTAGGTGGGCAGCGGCGACCACCACCAAGCACTTTGTGAACACCTGGAGGGCGGACACCAGCCCGAATGGCAGGACACTGTATTGATAGTGCTGTCCTCTGATAACAAAGCGGAGGTACTGCTAGTGCAAGGGAAAGATCAGGATGTGGGTAGAGGCATCTTTGAGAGCCAAGAAGCATAGCCAATCTCCCCTGCTGGAGGTATGGCAGCAACATTCCAAGTGAAACCATTTTGAACTTCTCGTTCACCAAGAACCAATTGAGATCCTGTAGATCCAAGATGGGATGAAACCCTCCTGTTTCTTTTTGGAACCAGGAAGTAGCGGGAGTAGAAACCGGCTCCCCTTTAAGTGGGAGGGCTCCACCACCTTATCTGCAAGGAGGCCCACAAGTTCCTGCTGCAGAAGCTCTCGGTGAAGAGGAGCCATAGGTAGTTCCCCAGGGGAAGAATGGAGGTGGCGTCTGTTCAAAGTGGAGGAGGTAATCCCCTCCTTAACCACCTGCAGATCCCAAGCTTCGGTGGCAATGTTCCCTCTAATTTTCTGTAGGCTGTGTGCGCATAAAATATCAGCTGTGCAGCTTTTGAAGGAAGGTTAAATTTTTGTGCGCCACATAATGACACTTGGAGTTATATACTTTAAAATTTGACTACACGTCAGAATACAGTATGTACACCACATTGATTTTAATCAAATTAAATGAAAACAGACGATTACCAAATGAAGCAGAAAATTTCTAGTAATTACAATCACAACTTTTAAATTTTAAGACGTCTGTGTTGTTTTCTATCAGAATCAGAACTGTAATTTTTGTGCGCTCTGTTGTAAAGTATGTGCGCTCGCTCGGCAAGGTGTGTGCGCGTGCACACGCGCACAGCTTAGAGGGAACAGTGTTCGGTAGTGATGTCGGGCCACCATTGAGCAAAAAGACCAGATGTCCCTCAGTATGCTGTGGTTCTTGACCTCTGAGGGGAAGAGCGGCCATGCCCAAGGAGTCAAAAGCTCCCCCAGTCTGCGGTGGAGGAGCTGTCTGGAGCGTGGGGGCTTTAGACTTATGAGGGCCGTGCCCCTGCCCAATTGGGGATGTGTTCTATAAGCTTTCCTCTTTTTTTCGGGTAAAAGGGCTTTTTCCCCTAAGCCTTCCATCAGGAAGGGTCTGCAGTCTTCCTGGAGAGCCTGATTCTGAACTCGGACTCCAACTCTGTGGTCCTGTCTGTCATGGGACATCGACCATCTCATCCTGAACCCATTGCTCCAGGTCTGAGGACTGTAGCCATGCCAGGCGCTGGGTATCACTGCCTACCGCCGCCACTCTAGCTATGGACTTGAAGCAGTCATAGGCCACCCGAGTCATGTATTTGGAGCACTCTTTCACCACTGATACTAGGGTCTGGAACCACTGGAGAGGCTCATCAGACAACCCAGCTGAGAACCTGGCAAGCTCCTTTGCCAGGTCTCTCAAGTACATGCCCATGTACAGCTGGTAAGCCTGGATACAGGCCACAAGCATCGAGCCCTAGTAACACTTTCTACCATAGGCATCCACGGTGCAGGATTCCCTGCCCAAGGGTCCTGAGGCGTGTGTCTTCTGGCTCTTGATCCGACGCATGGCCGACTCCACCACCATGGAATAATTGTTATGCATTCTGGAAGCTCACTGTTGGCAGCATAATCAGTGTCTCCCATATCCTGAAGAGCAGTCTTTCCAGGATGGGAGGAATGGACACTGTGAAGTGCCTCTGCAGGAGGCTTGTCCTTGGTGGCTAAGGCCAAGGCCTTTGCCATGTCCCACATGAATAAGGTTGCCAACTGGCTCCAGATGCGCCCGACAGGCTTGATCCAGTCCTGGGTTTACCCTATTGCATGCAGGGACATGTAGTCTTGCTTTTCTTATGCAGTGCAATAGGGAATTCAGAACTACATCTCCATGCATGCAATGGGGTAAACCCAGGACTGGATCAAGCCTGTCGGGCGCATCTGGAGCCAGTTGGCAACCCTACACATGAACCCCTAGTGCACCCATGGACTTATGAGGCCCAGTTCTTTGAGAAAAGTGGAAACTACAAGTCCCAGAATGCAATGGGAGCAAAGGGAGACCTGGTCATGTCCATTGCCTTTTTCAACCGTATACCACACCAGGGCCTCCAAAACTGTACTGGGAGATTTCTGGTGGACACTTTCAATTGAACTTAAGATGCAAAATTGTCAATATTCTCATGCACAATATGCAGCCATTGCTAACTTCCGCCGGGTCTGTGTAACTGGGAAATCGATATATTTTTAGTTTGTGGTCATTTATTTAGTGGATTATTTTTACTCTCGAATGCAAGAAAAACAGCCCAACAGCAAAGACCTACCTCAAAGAATATAATCCAAACATTGCAATGGGAGAAGATCAGAAGTACAAATCAATGCAGGCAATGGGGCAAGAACAGGCCTCAATCAACATGTTGAGTTGAGCTGGGTTGTGGCAACCCTTTCTGCAGGGCCAGTTGCTACAAGGCCTTCCCACCACGGAACACACCCCATGGAACGCTTCAGATCCAGGCTTCAGAGTAGAATCCACTCCACACAATGGCATCTTCCAAGCTTTTATCATCTTTCATGTTGCCAGTGGTCTAACTGGGTAGCAATAATAGCCAATGGATGGTCCGAGTGGCTCTTTGGAGGACTAGCCATAGAGTTGTGCAGCAATATCCAGTAGATGGATAGACTGCCTCTCTGAAGGACAAACCATACAATTCTGTAGTAACTAGGGTTGCCAACTGGCTCCAGATGCACCCAACAGGTTTGATTCAGTCCTGGGTTTATCTACTTGCATGCAGAGATATGTAGTTCCGATTTCTTCAATGCACTCCAATAGAAAAGGAAAACTACAAGTAACTGCATGCAATGTAGTTACTTGTAGTTTTCCTTTTCTATTGGAGTGCATTGAAACACTGTTTCATTATATGCAACGTGTATGTTTTATGTTCTATGTAAACCGCACTGATGTTGAATAGCGCGGTATAAAAGAAATGTAAATAAAATAATAAATAATAATAAATAATGGGGTAAACCCAGGACTGGAGCAAGCCTGTCGGGCACATCTGGAGCCAGTTGGCAACCCTAGTGGTAACTTATAATGAGTGGGGAGAATGCTTCTCTGAAGAACTAACCATAGAGCCATGCGATTATAGTCAAAGAGTGGCTAGAACACCTTGCTGGAGGATTAACTACAGAGCTGTGTGATAGGTTGAGTGGCTAGCATGGCTTGCTGAAGGACTAAATGGCCATCATCAAAAAGGCTAATACCAGATGAAATCCAACACACAACCAGCCAGACCACCTGCATGTCACATAAATAACATTTCAAAATATGTTTCGCTTTCAGTGGTACAATGACGACAACAACTTGGACTTTATTGTGATTATAAATCTGCACATGAATTGTTTTTCAAGTAAATTCTTTATATATGTTTATATTTAAGACAGTAAAGAATGATGGCAAACCTTTGGTTTTTTTCTAGTTTGTTGGCTACACTCCTGAAGCAGTTTATTTGCAAAACGCGGCACTTTGAGTGCAAACAACATTCAGCTGACAGCTATATACAGATAAGTTTGAATTCCTGGAATTCTTTACCTGAAATTTTTAACAAAACAAAAATATTTTTGTGAAGGGGTTTTTATGACTATGAGGCGAGTGCCCAAGACCGATATAAGGGGTCTAAGCTTTGTTTGTTGGGACAATATCAAGGTCTTTTCCCCTTTAACAAAATATTATAAATATCGGTTTTTGTCATCATTGTACCAGTGAAAGAGAAACGCATTTTATTTATTTATTTATTTGAAATGTTATTTATGTGATATTCAGGTGCTCTGGCTGGTTGCTGAAGGACTAGCCATTGAGTTGTGTGTCTATTGTTATCTATCAACAAGAGTCATGATGACATGACTTAAAATGAACGCATTGCTGAAGAACTAGACTATTGAGTTCTGCCGTTATTCCGAGATCAATATGCAAACAGAATGTTTATTTAATCCCTTGGCAGAGTAGCTATATCATTAGACAGAGGCATAAACAATACCGCAGTGAAGAAGTCATAAAAGTGGAATCCAGTCCAACTCATCATAAGTCACGAGAAACACGTGAGAATGATTTTTCTCTATCTGGCAAAGTTCCCTTTCAGTTAATGCAGGACAGGGTAGGAAGCTCTGCCTTCAGAGTGCAAGGATGTGCCCAAGAGGACATTTCTACACAGGACGAGGGGCCTGGAATGTTGTCACCAGTCTGCAACTGGGTATCTGATTAGAGGGGATTATCTGGATAGCGGGGGGGGGATTTTTTTTTTCCATTCCTACCCCTTGCTTATGCCTGGCTCCGTCCGTGGGACAAACCTCACCCTAAAGGGCTTGCTTTTCAGGTTGATTCCAAAGACACCACAGAGGTCCGGCAGCTGACTGGGTGCCGGAGGCAGGAAGCGGAAGTGATGCAGTAGGTGGGCGAGGAAAAGGAAGATCTCCATGCGGGCCAGTGACTCTCCCAAGCAGACTCGGGCCCCTGCACTGAAGGCCAGGACATCGCGATGTGCCTGCTTGGGGTCCTCTGTCTCTAGGAACCGCTCTAGAAGGAGAGAAGGGCCCCAGTTATCATCCGTGATGGGACTGTGATATTATCCATGCACTGCTTAATTCAACAGAAACAGAAAACTTTGTAAAAAAACATTTTCAGAAATATGCTCACACACCTCCCCATACTCTGTACAATGGTGCCATAAATTACCCCTGAAATAAAAGGTAGTTACACGCCTGTAGCTGGTGTTCTCCGTGGACAGCAGGAATACAGTTCTCACATAGGGGTGACAGTTTCAGTGGAGCCTCACTTGGGAATGCTGCTCAGCTTCTATTGGACTAAACACAATTGGTGCTGTATGCCTACTTCCGCAAGGAGAAAAAGGATTTCAGAACCAAATGAGCATTTCCGATCCAGGTCTAAAACACTAGCCTTGGACAAAGCTCATCAAGGATCCAAAGAACCCTCTCATCAGGTTTCTGGAGAATACTCCTTCAAATAATTACAAAAATGATCAATATTCCATTCGTTGCAACAACATGATTCAGCAGAATCAATGTAGACTTTGTTCACACAACCTGCAGCATTCATATATTTTTTATCCACAGTTTTGTCAGAAATTCAGCAATAATAGCAACCCATTGAAGTGGTTTGGTCATTAGTGTTTGATATACGATGGGTTTAAGAATGATTGGATTTGAGTTTGGTCTGGGCTGTGTTGTGTATGGTGAATGGATTCTTTGCTTAGTGCTCGTTGGTTTGAATGTGAAGATGATTAGTAAATCTAGGTGTGTGGAGCTTCTCAAGCCAGTTGTGAGTTATGAACGATTAGGTGCTTTGGAATAATTGATCACTTAATTGAAGGTGGCAGCTGTTTGCTTGTGGTTGGTTAATGTTTGTTGGATGTATAAATGCAGGCGTGCTGGCTGTTTGAATTGGACATAAGTAAGAACTGCAGTGAGTGGGTGAATGGCTGTTTGGTGGTAAGCTCGTTTCTTTGTTTGGGTGTTGGACTTTCTGAGAGTGGTTCAGTGGTAAGGTGCAGTGTACTTAGGATGATATTAGGCTGGTAAGGATTAATTATGACCTTGTTTGATTCCTATAGATGAAGTTTTGTGGATACATTCTGCCCGCCCTGATGAAGCTGAAGCGAAACGCCGTATAGGCGTCTGCAGTGGCGTTGCGGAGAATGAAAGATAAGTAAAGGTTGCTGATTAGTATCTGCTGTTGCTGTTATGCTGAATTTCTGACAAAGCTGTGGATAGAGAATATATGAATGCTGCAGGTTGTGTGAACAAGGTCTACACTGCTAGCACTCACAGTGTTGCAATGAATGGAATATTGATTATTTTTGTAATTTTTTGAATGAGTATTCTCCAGAAGCCTGATAAGAGGGAGTTCTTTGGATCCTTGATGTACTTCTGCTTGGTCCAAGGCTAGTATTTTAGACCTGGATCTGAAATGTTCATTGGTTCTGAGATCCGTTTCTCCCTGTGGAAGTAGCCATACAGCACCAATTGTGTTTAGTTGTAGGATGAAGTTTTTGATTTGGAAGCTTTCCCGCTCTTCATTCTGATATTGGGACAATTTCTTTTATACTGCCTTTCAGAATATCAAGGCGGTTTACATAGAATAATAAACTCTGTTTTACATGGAACAGAGTAGAAAAGATAAACTTAGATTTACATGGAACGATGCTGAACATATAAACCTAGTTGTACAAGCTGTGGTGATTATAGGGTAAGGTACAAAAACTGTGGTATGTGGGGTAGCTGGGGTCAGGGAGAACTGTGTGTGCTGGTGGGTATGGCTATGTACAGAGATAGCTGGGGGAAGGAGGCATTTGTATTAGGTTGCTGGACCGAAGAATTCTCAGAAGAGAAGAGTCTTCAGTTTTTTACAGAAGTCATTGGAGTCCTTGGTGTCTCAGCGTACTCTAGAGTGAGCTCCAGAGTGTGGACCATTTATTTTTCAGCTTCTCTTGGAAGCTGTTGGGAGGCTCCATTGCGCCTGCTGCGGCACCATCTTCTCCAGTAGGATAACAAAGCTGTTGCAGAAGATATCTCCTCGGGAAGGTGGGAGGGTTGTGAGGACTTATTCCTGCAGTCCATGGAGAACACCTGCTATAACTACCTTTTCTCCGTAAACCAGCAGGAAGCAAGTCCCCACATATGGGACTCCCAAGCTACAGGCTACCGAAAACAGAGGAGTGTGATAAGCCCAACAGGGGCAAAATTGAACTGAGAACTGGAGAATCAACCATGTACAGAAGTGGTAGTTCAAAAAAGGGAACTCATCTGATTCAGCTTCACCACCATTTGTTTTGGGGGGGGGGGGTTCAATATTTTTTCTTTTTTAGGTAGCCTGGATGACAGTAGGGCCTTGGAGGGATGGAGTTAGATTCTAATCCCCAGACTGATGTCAGAGAATTGATTGGCTGAAGTTGCTGTTGCATCAGGAATCCTTATCCAGACAGTAGTGAGATGTGAACGCGTGGACAGACCATGTTGCAGCCCTGCAGGTCTCTTCCATGGAGACAGAGCACAAGTTGGCCACCAACACAGCCGTGGCTCAAACGTGAGCTGTGACATGACCATCAAGGCTCAGGCCAGCCTAGGCATAAGCAAAAGAGGTGCAGTCTACCAGGCAGATTGAAGGAGTGCATCTGGAAATGGCAGCCCCTAGCTTATCGGAGTCGAAAGAGAAACAGCTGGATGGACTTTCAGTGGGCCTTCGTCTGCTCTAGGTAGAAGGCCAAGGCTCGCTTACAGTCCAGCATGTGCAACCCCTCTTCCCCTCTGTGGGCATGAGGCCTTGAAAATCGACAGAATGACTGACTGATTAAGATGGAAAGCGGATACCACCTTTGGAAGGAATAGAGGATGAATGCGCAGGACCACTCGGTTATGATGGAACCTGATGTATGGCGGATGAGTCATGAAAGCCTGGAGCTCACCTACCCGGCAGGCTGACATAAGTGTCACCAGAAACAAGACCTTCCAGGTCTTTATAGGGCAGGAAATGAGCAGCTCAAAGGGAGACAACAGGAGCTCCACTAGTACTACATTGAGGTCCCAAGCTACCGCCAGGGGGCTTGAAAAGAGACTTCAACAGAAGCAAACCGCGCATGAATTGAGCCATTAGTGGCTGAGCCGAAATGGACCTTCCTTTCATTCTATGAGCGTATGCCCCAATCGCACTGAGGTGAACTCTGACACAGTTGGACTTGACGCTCAACTCTGAAAAGTGTAGGAGGTACTCGAGCAGTTTGTCAGTGGAGCAGGTAAAAGGATCCAGTGCCTGTTCTGCACACCAGATCGCAAATCTCTTCCATTTAAATGCATAAGACCTCATCAAGGCCCTCCTAGAGGCCAACAGAACATCTGCAATTCTGTCAGGCAGGTTAAGCTCTGAAAGGACTAGCCTCTCAACAGCTACACAATTAGGGCCAAGGATCGGACGTTGGGATGTAACATCCTCCCATCTTCCTGCGATATAAGGTCTGGGGCAGAGCTCAGCTGTAGAGGTTCCCACTGGAAGAGTTGATACAGAAAGGGAAGCCACGGCTGTCTGGGCCAATACAGTGCAAGCATCTTCGTACCCCTGTCTGGAGTTTCAGCAGGGTCTTTGCTATGAGAGATATGGGAGGATACTTGTATAGCAGGCTCTTCCCCCAGTGCTGGAGGAAAGCATCCAATACGAGGCGACTGTGGAACAGAACTGATCCACTTGGACAATTTGCAGGGTGACAGAACAGGTCTATCGAAGGCATACCCCACTTCTGAAAGATGTGGGCCACCATGCCCATGTAGTGTCCATTCATATGGCTAGAGGATACGACTCAGCTGGTCCACCAGGATATTCTGCTCCCGTGACATGTATGACCCCAAGTTCTAACCTGCAAATGATGGCAAATCTCCATAACTGGATTTTTTTTCCCAACACAGAAGATACAAACCTGTGCCTCCCTGCTTGTTTGTTTAGTAATCTCAACCTGATTGTCGATCTGAATCAGGACAGTCTGGTGGCTAGTCATTCTCAGAAAGCCCTGAGGGTATTCGCTATAGCTCTCAATTCCAAGAAATTGATCTGATGCAGGCTCTCCTGTTCGGACCAGACACCTTGCGTATGAAGGCCATCTAAATGCATTCCCCAGCCTAGTTTGGAGGTGTCTATTGTCTATTTCAGAAGGCATCACCTCTGTTTTCTGAGGTGATGCCTTCTGAAAGGGGAAATCTTGAGAAGGTTCTGATGATCCAACCACCAGTGCAGGGGCTGGATGAGAGGGCTGGTGACAGTCACCCAATCCCAAAGGTGGCCAGTGGCTTGGTTCCACTGAGTCTTCAGTGTCCATTGAGCCTGTTTCATCAAAAGATGAGCCATGTTTGTGACATGTACAGTAGAGGCCATGTGGCTGAGCATGGTCATCATCCTATGAGTCATTGTCAGACAACTCTGTTGGGTATCTCAGATCAATATCTTGAGTCCATCTAGTGGAAAGAAGGCCTTCACTTGAGTTGCATCAAGGAGAACACCTATCAACTCCAGTTGTTGGGTGGGCTGAAAGTGGGATTTTGGGTAACTTACTACAAACCCCAACAGCTCTAGCACCTGAATGGTCAATTGTGTTGATTGCTGGACTTGTCTGGAGTGGTTCTTCTTATAAGCCACTCATCCAGATAAGGGAAGACAAAAACCCCCTAGTGTTCTGAGATAGTTGCTACCACCGTGAGGCATTTGTGAAGACTCAGGGCGCCAAGACCAGCCCGAAAGGCAGTACTCTGTACTGAAAGTGCTTTTCTGCCAGGGCGAAATCTGAGATTCCATCCTGCTCACAGGAGGTTCGGTATGTAGGTATATGCAATGCATCCTTATGGTTTATTAGACTTTATATACTGCTCTTCAGATCTAGGGAGCATAGACAATCATCTTTCTAAAGAAAAAGGAGCAGAGACCTTGAACGTTTTGTGCACCAGAAAGGCATTGAGGTTTCCGAGGTCCAGGATGGGCCAAACCCTCCCCCTCCTCCATCTTATTGGGGACCAGAAAAGTACCTGTAATAAAATCCCCATCCAATCTGCTCCTGAGGCTTCAGCTCAATGCAAGATCATCCAGAAGGGAGGAGATTTCCCCCTGAAGGAGGTTTAGATGGAGAGAGTCAAGGGGGATACACCCTTGGGGGTAATGAGGTGGCAGCTCAGCACAGTACAACATGTAGCCGCTTTGGACTATTTATAGCACCCATGAGTCTGTGGGCAAAAAGAGTGAGCCCGCCCCTCTGGACACTGGCAGATTGGCTATGTTCTGGAGGAACCAGTCAAAACCCCACCCGTGACTTTGGTTGTGAGGCATGCTGGAATTTTTGAGGCTTCTTGACATCGTAGGCGAGGAGCTTGCAGATAATACCTGTGCCTACGCAGCTAGTAAATCTTCTTCTGACCTCCACTTTGATACTTCCTGTGAAAGGCAGCAGATTTGGATGTGCGCCTCTAAAGTCTGAGGGTGACATGTTGCTTCTCTATGCTGCCTGCCTTCTCCTCCACCTGCTCGCAGAAGATGCTCTCTCCTTGACAGAGCACGTCTGCCAGCTTATCTTGCACCAACTGTTCCAGGTACAAAGACACGTGAGCCCGCAGGCTCCAATGCCTACTGCTGACATTCTAGACACTTCCTTGAAGGCGTCATCAGTTTCCCAGACCAGGAACCTTGAGCAGCCCTTGCCATGGTCCACTAGGGCACAATAGTGCTCCAGTTTCTCCAGGGGAAGGAATTGGCACAAGTCAGCGAGATCACACATGATATCCTTCAAGAACATGCTCATGTAGAGATGGTAAGTGTACTTGAGCCACAAGCATGGAGCTTTGGAAGCATCTCCTTCCGAAGGAGTCCAGTGTCTGAGCCTCCTTACTCAAGGGCATCGAGGAAGAGGTGTTGGTGCTCTTGATCCTCTGAAGGGCAGACTTTATCGCCAAGATGTGGTGCAGGAGTTGGGGCTTCTCAAACCCCAGAGCTTTTTGGATGCTGTACATAGTCCATCCTCCTACTGAACAGTTGCACTGTGAGAGGGTTCTCCCACATCCTTATCTGTAGAAACATAGAAACATGACGGCAGAAAAAGACCACATGGTCTATCTAGTCTGCCCTTCCATATCAACTACTACAACAGTCCTCTTTTTTTCCCTTTAGAGATCCTCTGTGTTTGTCCCATGCCTTTATGAATTCAGATACTGTCCGCATCTCTACCACCTCCACTCAGACTATTCCATGCCTCTACCACTTTATGTAAAGAAATATTTCTGTATATTACTCCTGAGTCTATCCCCTTTTACCCTCATCCCATGTCCTCTCGTAGCAGAACTTGCTTTCAATCGAAAGAGGCTCTCCCCCTGTGCATTTATGCCTTGGAGGTATTTAAACATCTCAATCATATGACCTCTATCCTGCCTTTCCTCTAAAGTATACATATTAAGATACTTAAATCTGTCCTCATATGCTCTATAATGAAAATAGCCACTGTAGTATGCAGTATGCTGGCACCGTCACTGCTGCCTTAGGGGCCAAGAAATATTGGAGGATCTCCAGCTCCTCTGTCCTTGGCTCATCCTCTGTCTCCAGTGAAAATGAGATGGCCTTTGCCATATGCCTCATGAAGTCCTTGAAGGACATGTCCTCTGGAGGAGACTTCTCCCTTTTGTGCAGAGGGGAGTGGTTGAACAGGAGCTCAGGAGACCTGCCCTTCGACAAGTTCTCAGATTCCACATCGGTCATCCAGCCATCAGAGTCAGACTCTGAAAAGAAGATGAAGTACCTCAGACTCTGCTCAGAGTTCCCTCCTTCCCCCAGGGAGAGAGAGCTTCTATGGGATCGGTGATGCATCAAGGTCTCATTGGGGTACTGGAACCAAAGAAGGAGATGGCCCACCGGGGAACCAGCGTTGGATCTCTTCAGTGCCCCAATGTTGATGCCTCCGCAGGCAGCGTGTGCGTTTTAAGGATCAGCTGCACAGCACTTGATGATGATGCCGTGAGCACAGAGGCACCAGCCAGCTGTTTCTCCAGCAGTGATGTAATGCCTGAAGGAGGCATTCCTCCATGACTGTCTATTCTGAAGGGCTTGAACAGCTTCAGCCAATATCTCCAGCATCTGTGGGGGGGTATTGGCATGGTCTTGATTAGCAGGAGCTGGTTGGGGCTCCTCCAAAACCCTAGAGGTAGAGGGGTCTTCCCTCCAGTGCACAATGATTGGCTGTTTGTGCCCAGCACTCTTGATGTCCTACTTGGAAGGGCTCCAATGCTGATACAACCGGGCCTTTACTTGGTACTCGGATGGATCTCCCTTCGACAGTTGAGATCCAATCCTTTCTTCCATGTGGAAACCAACCAATGGCAGATGCTCTGGGGCACTGCAGGTGCTCTGCTCTGATTGAGCCCGAGAACATCTCAATGTTGATGCACCCTCGGCGGATTTCTGGGAAGCCATCGAGACAGACGGAGATGCCAAAGACACTGAATCAGACCTCTGGCCAAAGAGACACTTTTTCTCTCTCTCGACCCCCTCAGGCCTCTCCTTGTCATCTGTAAGCACAAATTGCAAGAAGAGGGCTGGTGATTGGGACCCAGGGACTGAAGGCACTAATTGTGCCTGTCAGTCACAGAGATGGTTCTGATGCACTTCTTGAACCCACTGGCTGGTTTCTGGGACCCGTCAATTGGCCAAACAGAGAATAACCAAAAAAGAGGAAACCGAAACCAAAGAAGGCACCACAGTCGACGGACCAACACAACCAATGGCAGGCACTAACATGAATACCAACAGGATACTTGTTCAGGAAGGCCCTCGATTGGGCAAAATAGTTTTACTGGCAGAGGACTGAATCAACGTCCATGGAAAAATGGAGACTGTAGAAGATGGCACCATGGCGGCAAGTGGGACGGCAGACACCCAGGCTCGATGCAGCCTCCCAAAAGCTTGCAATAGAAACTGGGGCGCGTTCCCACATGGGACTGTCAGACATCATCCAAGCGTAAGGACATTCTGCTATCCACAAAGAATGATGAGGATGATGAGGATTATTATATACACTACAGTTATGGGCAAAGTTAAGGCATACCTGGTGATACTGTATGTTTCAGCAATTCCCTAAGGGCTATGTATAGTTGGGTAAGCTATATGTTGCTACAGTGCATAGCCATTCCCTCCGACCCTTAATATTGCTGCTGGCTGGTTATAGATAGTCTCCGCCTCCGCTCCTCCCCAGAATGCCCCCGATGCTAAGCGGTTAGTATCAGGGTGCATAAGGACCATAACTGGGGGTTTCAGTGGCACTAACCATGTTAGGGCTGTTGGATATCCCTCTCAGCGCACTTACACAGTTTACAGGGCTGTAAACCATGTAACTGCTCTTCGAATATCAGGCCCTAAGTGAACAGAAGTAGACAGCCTCTACATAGTACAATAGTTCTTTCTGCAAATTTTTATGCATAAGTTACTTTTTATTTGCAGTTTCTTATTATGAATACAGTATTTAAAAACCAACGGTGCGATTGCGGTTCAATAGTTCAATTTCTGTTTCATCAGTCCAAAGCAATTTGTTCCAAAGGCTTTCAGACTTATTTATCATCAAAGGTTTTTATTTGCATACAGTTGCGGTCAACATTTTGGCACCCTTACATTTTAGGTAGGTTGTGTACAATATCTTGAGAACTAATTGAAAACATTCCAGCTGTATGTCATCCATAATATTTTAATAGTATGTTCAAGGGTATACAACAAAAAAAACCAGTCTGGGCAACTTAAATGTAGTAATTTCTGAGAAAAAAAAATATGACCTGGACAGGACTGATGACACCCTTCACTAATATTTAGCTGCACATCCTTTGGCAGTGATGACGGCCTCCACATGTTTCTTGTAACCTCCTATAACTTTCGTACATCTGTCTGCTGGTAGTTTCTCCCACGCTTCAACTGTGATTTGTTCCAGCTCATGAATGTTTCCAGGATTCCTTTTACCAATGACAGATTTCAGCTTTTTGCAAAGGTTCGCGACTAGACTGAGATCAGGACTCGTTGCTGGTCAGTTTGAAACAGTCCGTTGTTCCTTTTTAACCATTCTTTTGGATTTATGTTCCTGCTGGAGGACCCATGATCTTCGACCCAGACCTAGCTTTCTGACACTAGGTGGCAAATTTTGCCCCAAAATACCTTGGTAGTCCTTCTTTGAAGCTTTACATAGTAACATATAGTATATGGCGGCAGATAAAGACCAGCATGGTCCACCTAATCTGCCCATGAAGGTGGCAAGAGTAGGTGCGCCCACTGTTCCGTGCAGATCACCCCTCCCCATGCCTTTGTTTAGGAGTGTACTCGCCGCTCCGTGTAGGTTACCCCTATTTGCTGAGGCATAACAGAGATGTTTGTTTTGATTTTATCCTGTTGCTATAAAGGGATCCACTGTGTCTGTCCCATGCCATTTGAATTCTGTCACTGTTTGCCCCCAACACTTCCATCGGGAGGGCGTTCCAAGCATCCACCACCCTCTCAGTGAAAAAGTATTTCCTGACAATTGCCTTTCAATTTACCCCCTTGCAGCTTTGTGTTATGTCCTCTAGAATTGCACTTATAGCAGCTGAGTTTGTTTTGTTTGGACTGAACTGATTTGCTTCTGGTGAAGATCTACTGGGGTGGTGTAGCAGGAAGGCACCCTAAACCCACCAGCTGACAGCAGAATGGACTCCCCATCTCTGCTGTGCACGTGAGACCTCGAAGGGAGAGTTGCTCCCAGATACCTTCCCCTCCCCTAGAGAGCACGCTGGACCCGGGCATGTGACAATAGTCATCATGCTGTTGGTAGCTGTAGATTGTGTTTCTACACTGGAAGGGAGTGTAATGAAGGCATCCTATTTTGGATAAGAAAATTAGAGTGTGAATGGATACAACAGTGCAACTTTGCTCATGCCTTCAGGTGTATGTGGGTAGAAGTAAACGCCCTGTGAAATTACGATTATTTGAACACCTCAGCAGATTGAACAGTGGTGTAATATCAGCACCTACAGTTGCTTATTTTCAACAACATGCAGCCAAGTAGTTTTTCTGGAGAGTGATTTGATGTGGTCCTGATGAGTTGGAGAAATAGGGGCAGAGAATATCTACTTAACTGTAGGAACAACAATGGATATATTTCTCCTAATGGGCTCAATAGTGAGCTGCAATAGGCTTCTGTTCTCGGACTCTTGTGGTGTGAGTGCATTATGGGTTTTGGCTGATGCTGACACCTTGTTTTCCTAGAAGTTTGAGTGCTGATTGAACTATTCCAGAGAGCGGAACTGAACTGCTACTTACACTCTCCTGATGCAGAATAGAATCAAAACATGAATGTGTGTCAAATTATATCAATGGATTTCAGATACATTATGATTATTAAGAAGCTAAGAAACTGCTATAAAGCTATCACCCAGGTTTATCTGCACTTTAAAGCATCGTGAACTGACAATTGAGATCGATGGGTATTACAAAGCTCTAAAAAAAAAAAAAGAATGTTGGTCTGAAATTAGAGAATTTCATATATCTCATAGCCCGATTACTCTGAGGTTCATTTTATACAGAATTTTTTTTTTGTAAGGATGATGGCTCTCTCAGGATGTCAGATTTGAAATTTGTGAATATATTGATTTCCTGATCTGTGCGAGTAAGCATTGTGGAACCAGTGTGCCTTTTTGAGAACCTGCCAGGTAGTTGTGACCTGGATTGGCTACTGTTGGAAACAGGATACTGGGCTTGAGGGACCTTAGTCTGACCCAGTATGGCATTTATGTATGACTTCAAGATTCCTTTAAAACGTTCCAGGCCTCCAGTTCCTGAGGCAGCAAACCAGCCCCACAACATTATGGAACCTCCACCATATTTAACCGTAGCAAGGGTGGTTTTGTTTCCTGATAAGTTTCATTTCTTCACCTGTAAATTTATCTGTGGTCTGTATTACCAAAGAGCTCAAGTTTGGTTTCATCTGTCCACAGAACATTTTACCCGAAGGACTCTGGTTTCTCAAGGTGAGTTTGGGAAAGGATCAGTCATGCTTTTTTTGTGTCTGTCTTTGAACAGTGGGGTCCTCCCTGGCCTTTGCCCATGAAGTCCTTCTTTGTTTAGTGTGCAGCATAGGGTGCAGGTTGAAACCACCACCAGATTGCTTCAGGTCAGCCTTAAGCTCTTTGGATGTTGTACATGGTGTCTTTCCAGCAGTTTGCACTAACCTTTGAAAACTTCTTGGATTAAATTTTCCTCTTCCCACCACATCCTGGGAGGTTCTTGACAGTTCCCTGAGCAGAAAACTTTGTAACATTGCAAACTGTAGACACAGGAATCCCAAGGTCTTTGGAGATGGGCTTGTACCCATTTGAAGTTTGATGTTGGGTGATAATGGCTTTTCGGACAGTCTCAGGCAGCTCTCTTGTCTTCACCATTGTGAAAATGGATCAGGGCGTGAATGTGGCCATTTTAAAAACATTAGAGGCATGGTTCCTTGGCTGATTCTAGTCACATGAGTACTGACAATTCATCAGATGTATCTGATTTTAGTGCAGTGGGAATGTGGTTCTTCTCTTCAAACTGATTTGAATTGTTTATAAGGGTGCCAATAATCATGTCCTGGCAATGGCCCAGTTTATATACTATGTCCCTTTGGTTTGTTTGCACACATATTTGATACACAGAAGAATCATATATAGTCCAAAGCTATTTCACTGGCCACTTTTTTCGTTTTAAGGAAATGTTGATGGGTTGAACTGCAAGGGTGCCAATAATGTTGACCACAACTGTACTTTAGATGAAGACGTTCTTTTACAACAACTTTTGCATACAGATCATTGTTATGGATGTGTGGATGATTACTCTAGTAACACTTTTTTTGTGATCTGTGGATTCCATTTTGCAGATAGGTCTGGTTATTAGATATTTCTATCAGATTATCTTGCCTTGACTTCAATAGTTTCATGTAACTCCCATTTTGTAAGAATGTTTCTGACAATTGACATTGCTAGCTGGAAGCATTTAGACATTTCATAGCCTTCCCCTGCATTGTCAAAGAGAATTATCTTCATTTTCAAATGCTCAGATAACTGGAGCCCATGGTTATTGAAAGTAGACAGAACAGCAATCACAAGCTGAGAAATTAGAAATGCTAGAGTATTTATTCAAATGTAGAAATGACTCTGCCTAATTTAACTGAAGGCCTAACGAGTATTAAAAACTTTAAAAAAAAGTAATGAATCAACTTGAAGGGTATCCAAACTTTTGTGCCTGCCATATTCAAATCTGTTAAAAGTCAGCAAATAAATATTAATTGTGCATTAAAATATGCAGAAAGATAGAGAAATTTTACTTGCCTTTAATTTCCTTTCCTGGAGTTCTGCTAGACCAGTCCAGACTAGTGGGTTATTTTCCCCTGCCAGCAGATGGGGGACAGAGAAAGGAAAGTAAAACTATGCCCCTCTCTTGAATGAGGCTTCAACAAAAGGAAATAGGAATTATTTTCTATCCGGCGCTATTTTAAATTGGAACCTTCATATGTTTAGGACTTACTATTTGGTTACCATTATTGCTTGGGGTCTTTTGTTGGTGACACTACCACTGGCATAAAACCTAGCACAGCTAGAGGGAGCCCTCAGTATTTTCGTAAGAGGCAATGGGAGGTAGTCAAATCCTCCCAAGGAACCCCTCAACAAGGACAACTATATACAATCTCTGCATGGTCCAAAGGGACAAATATACAGAAGGTTGCAGTCCAAGGCACAAGACTGAATGGGGCGGGTCCTGGACTGGTCTAACAGGATTCCAGGAAAGGAAGTTAACAGTAAATAAAATTTCTCCTTCCAGATCTTCCTGCTAGACTATTGGGATGTACCTAAGTGGGAAGTGCAGTGCAAGAACACCCACGCCAAACCACATGGCCACTTGGACATGCACATCTAAGCCAGTAATGCGACTGACGCGAAGGAGCCAAGGAGGACCAAGTAGCCGCCCTGCAATTGTTCAAGGGTGACACACGAGATGACTCCACCCAGGAAGCTGCCTGGGCCCAAGTCAAACGAACCTTGAGGCTTAGGGAAACAGGCCTACCCTGCATCAGGTGGGCTGAGGTGATGGTGTCCTTGATCTAGCAACCTAGGGTCAACGTGGATGCTGCTTGTCCCTTCCAGGATCCAGCAAAACTGACAAGAAGTGATTGGAAAGACGAAAGTAATTGATCACTTTCAAGTATCGCAAGCGTGCATGACAGACATCCATAAAATAAAAGCCCTTGTCTAGTCTCGTGCATTGATCTGGCAAAAATGCCGGCAAGAACAGCACCCAATTGATGTGAAAGGGAGAGAGCACTTTGGGCAAGAAGGAGGGAACCGAGAAAAAAGGTCACACCTTCGGCCAATAATGTCAATAAGGGGTTGCAGCAGGAAAGCACCTGAAATTCTGAAATCTGTTGTGCTGATGTGATAGCTAACAAGAACACTGTTTTCAGGGGCAGTTCCTCGATGATAGCCCATCTGAGTGTCTCGATGGGCGGACACATGAGCACTCGGAGAAAGAGTGTCAAGTCCCACGGCGGGACTATGAGGTGTACTGGTTCCAGACCCCATAGAGAAAGCGGCTCATATCCCGGTGCGCCGCCAGGACTGCTATTAGACTGCAAAACCCAGAAAAGTGCCACTACCTGCACCCTGATCGAGTTCGACAAACCCTTCTCAAATCCCTCCTGAAGAAAGACTAGAATCGAGGATCCCCATGGGGAAAGGCAACATAGACTGCACCAGTTCTCTAAGAGATACCAGACCCAGGCATAAGACAATGAGGTGGAGTGCTGCCTAGTCTTCAACACGGAATAGCCCTTATGCCTTAGATAACCTTGCCATAGTAAGTCCCTCCTGTCCCCGTGGCACAGGGGGTTGGAGGCGAGGAGACAGACTATATATAGAAACATAGAAACATAGAAACATGATGACAGAAAAAGACCACAAGGCCCATCTAGTCTGTCCTTCCATAACAACAACTACAACAGTCCACTTTTTACCTTTAGAGATCCTCTGTGTTGGTCCCATGCTTTTTTGAATTCAGTTACTGTCCTCATCTCTACCACCTCCACTGGGAGACTATTCCACGGATCCACTACTCTTTCCGTAAAGAAATATTTCCGCATATCACTCCTGAATCTATCTCCCTTCACCCTCATCCCATGTCCCCTCGTCGCAGAACTTGCTTTCAATTGAAAGAGGCTCTCTCCCTGAACATTTATGCCATGGAGGTATTTAAACATCTCAATCATATCACCTCTATCCCGCCTTTCCTCTAAGGTGTACATATTAAGATCCTTAAGTCTGTCCTCATATGCTTTATAATGAAGACCACTAATCATCTTAGTAGCAACCCTCTGCACCGACTCCATCCTGTTCACATCCTTTTGAAGGTGCGGTCTCCAGAATTGCACACCATACTCCAAATGAGGTCGCACCAAAGACTTATACAGAGGCATTATCACCTCCTTTTTTCTGCTAGCCATTCCTCTCCGTATGCACCCAAGCATCCTTCTAGCTTTTGCCGTCGCCTTTTCTACCTGTTTAGCTACTTTAAGATCATCGGACACAACTACGCCTAGGTCCCGCTCTTCTTTAGTGGACAAAAGTACTTCACCTCCTATGCTGTATTGCTCCCTTGGATTGCTGCAGCCCAAATGCATGACTTTACATTTTTTAACATTAAATCCCAGCTGCCAAATTCTAGACCATTCTTCAAGCTTAGCTAGATCCCTCCTCATGTTATCTACACCTTCCTGGGTGTCTACTTTATTGCAGATTTTGGTATCATCCGCAAAGAGGCAAGCCTTACCCGACAGCCCTTCCGCTATATCACTAACAAAGATGTTAAAAAGAATCGGACCAAGGACAGATCCCTGGGGCACACCACTGGTAACATCCTTCTCCTCAGAGTGAGCTCCATTTACTTGAACTCTTTGTCGCCTCCCACCCAACCAATTTCTAACCCAAGCAGTAACTTTAGGGTCCATCCCTAGGGTGCTCAGTTTGTTTATAAGTCGCCTGTGAGGAACAGTGTCAAAGGCTTTACTGAAATCTAAATACACCACATCTAGAGCTCTTCCTCGGTCCAACTCCCTGGTCACCCAGTCAAAGAAATCAATCAGATTTGTCTGACAAGACCTGCCTCTGGTGAATCCATGCTGCCTCGGATCCTGTAATCCGCTGGACTCCAGAAACCTCACTATTTTCTCTTTCAACAGCGTTTCCATTAATTTACTCACCACTGAAGTTAAACTAACCGGCCTGTAGTTTTCAACCACATCCTTACTTCCGCTTTTGTGTAAAGGCACCACATGAGCCTCTCTCCAGTCCTTTGGCACCACTCCCGACTCCAATGAGGCATTGAAAAGGTCAGTCAGTGGAGTTGCTAGAACGTCCCCAAGTTCCCATATGCATATCATGGCTGATGAGGCCAGTCTGGGGCCACCAGGATTACTAGACTCAGGTGACCCTCGATCCTCCAAAGGACTCTGGGTATTATGGCCCATGGGGGCAGGACACACAGTAAGTGATCCGGGGGCCAGGGCTGGACCGGTATGTCCACCCTGTTGGACTTGGGCTCCAAAACAATGGCTGAAGGAGGGGACCTTGGCAGTGGCTGCCATCATCATCCAGTCCAATCCCAGATGCCCTGACGATCCATTATCAAGTTGAATGCCCATGGGGCAAGTTCCCAATCCCTGGGATGGAGGAGGTGACGGCTGAGAAAATCCACTTCCTGATTGTTCTCACCCATGATGTGCTGGATTGTACCACTACTACTACTACTTAAGCACTTGAAGAAGCAGTTCTGCATAGGGGAACATGGGAAACATTTCCCAAGCTAATCCCAGGCACTTTGTTCCACCCTGGCTATTGACATAAACCACTGTGGTTGCTTTGTCCAAGAGGACTTGCACAGCTCTCCCGTGGAACAGCTCACTTAAGTGCAGCAATGCCAGACAGATGGTCCTGGCCTCTAAGCGATGGATGACCCATTTCACTTCCACTGGAAACCACTGACCCTTTGTGGTCTGTCCAAGACAGTGAATTCCCCAACTGGAGAGACTGACATTGGTGGTGAGGAGCACCCAGGCTGGAGCTTTGAGGGCCTTCCCCCTCAACATGTTGTCGATGGAGGCCCAACAAAGGAGGCTGTATCCATACGAGAGAGGATGCAGGAAGTGGATTCCATAGTCCTGCGAGCACAGGAACCAGCAAGTCAGCAAGGCATGCTGCAGATGATGCATGTGTGCTTGTGAACAGGGCACCAGTTCTAGGGTTGGTGCCATAGCTCCCAAAAGCTGAAGGTAGCCCCAAGTTGTGGGAGTGGAGTTCCCAAAAATGTCCCGAAGTTGGTTGTAGATCTTGGCCCAACACTCCTCATAAGAAAGACTTGCCTCATTGAAACGAGCCTCAAGAAAGTTCAGGTTCTGAGACAGCATCAGGCAGCTCTCACTGCTGTTGATGACCCAGCCGAGAGTTGGCTCACTACATGCAATGCCCGAATGACCTCCGGCTGAGACATGGCCTAGATAAGCCAATCATCCAGGTAGGGGTGTACGCAGCTGCCCTCGTGCCAGAGTCACAACTTCCACCATCACCTTGGAGAACGTCCAAGGGGTAGTGGCCAGGCTGAAGGGCATCGTACAAAACTAGTAGTGAGAGACCAAAATCGCAAATTGGAGAAAGCGCTGCTGGTCCTCCTGGATGGGAATGTGAACATAGGACTCATCCTTCTGAACCAACTGGATAACAGACCACAGTGTTTCCATGTGGAACTCTCAAACTGCAGTTGACCCTTTTGAGCGCACTCTAAAACCTATCCTTGTCTTATAATGTTGAGACACAGTGATCATTAGTCAGATGGGTCCATTCACAATAAAGTTGTTGCAGACAGCCTCCCATTTGTGGGAGGAAGAATGAGCCCTGGAACAGTCAGTGGGAGAGGTGAGAGGAAGAGGGCTTTCCCTCCATGGAAGTCTGAATAGGCCTGGCATCTTCCTTGAAAGGACTAGGACATGGATCTCAGAAGAGGAGGAGGCCTGCTTATTCTGTGATACCGATGAGAATCGTGGAACTTAAGCAGCAAAGATGATGCCCCTGATGACTAAGAATAATGCTTAGAGAACTCTTGAATTTGTCCTCCAACAGCCATTGGGACTTGACCTCTCTGAGGTCCTTTATTTTTATTTATACTGCTTTTTACTGGGGCAAAGCAGGGTACATTACAACAACTGATGTTACATAAAACAGAATGTATTTACAAGACTTATTGCTATATGCAATAAGTGATACATAGAACATAATTTGATGCCTAGAACATTAATTAGTAAATAGAGCAGTGTAACTTATTTACAAGAGTTATTACTATATGCGATGGTTGATACATAGAGCAGTATAGTTTATATACATGAAGGATCCTTGACTAAACTTTCCCAAGTACTTGCCCAAACAGGAGCTTATCCCTAAAAGGGCAATTGGCTAAGCACCCTTTAGATGCAACATCCACCAAACAATTTCTGAACCATAGCTCTCAGCAAGGCACTGTCACTGCTGCGACTCCCCACAGGCAAAGGCATAAGAGATCATAAAAGGCATCCACCAAGAAGGCCGCCAGATATTTGAGGTGGGCTGAATTCTCATCCTCAGGAAGCTGAACCCAATGGAAGAGGACAAATGCACAGAGGTCACCCCACATTGTCATCTGAAAGGCTAGAGAGGAGGAAGTGAAGGCCACCTGAAGGAGTCCTTCCACCTTCCAGCCTGCAGGCCCTGAAGGGCAGCTCCACTTCTATAGGAATGGTGGTATGCTTGGTGACCGCCATATCAAGATGTCAACCCTGGGAAACTGCAACCATTTGCCAAGGCTGTCTGTGGCCAGGCGTTAATGCGACCCAATTGCTGGGCCTTCTTGAGGAGAACATCAGAAGCTTCATTGGAAAGGAAAGGATCTGGAAGGCCCCCTGATGCCAGGATCAGGAGGCCTTCTAGAGAGATCCGGAATGCGCAGTTCAGTGGCAATCAAGGGAGGGGGGGAGAATCTCCTCTAGGCCACAGATGCACCACGTGAGAGTCACTAAGGTGTTCCCCCTCCTCCGTGTTGGAGGCAGCTGACCCAGAGTCATTGTGGGACATGCCCTCAGGGTACTCATCACTGAAAGATTCTGCCTTGCTCTAATAAGGGACTTTGGAGGGGGCTGTGGACCCTCCCTGACAGAGTCCTGCCCATTTGCAGGAATCACCTGCAAGGACTATCGAAGGAGTGGTGGAAGATGGGCCTGGTCGAAAAGGAACAAAGCCTTGACTCCCCTTCGATAGCCCACAAACATGTTGGAAGATCGGTGAAAAATCTGCCGCTGAGGGTCAGACAGCCGCTGTGGCTGAAACACTTGTGACTGCTGTGGCTGTGGAAACAGAGGGAGAGAAGATTCCCCGTCAGCCTCAGGAGCTGGTCCCATGGTGAAATTCAGCATCTTGGGAACATCAGGTTGGCCTGGAGAAGAGCATTGATAATGCCTGATGTGGAAAGCAGCAACGAAGCCTCAACTGCATTGGGAGCCAGAACCGCCAACAAGGATGCTGAACTGGCAGAAATCTCCCCTGGATCGAATGTGCAAGTGGCGCAGAGACAAACAAGGGAACAGTCGCCATTTACTGCAGCTGAGGCATCAGGGCAATGAGGTAGGCAATGATCGTAATGCACCACAGAGTTACACCGGCTCTCAGACAGGAACTAGCCCCAGGAAGGTGAGAACCACCAGAGAGGTATCTCTTGCTTCCTGTGGTCTCAGCTGGCCAAGCTGCATTGAAACCAGTCTCAAATCAACCACGAGCTGTAGGCCTTAAGGAAGGAAAAATGGTGCACGGCCTGCACAGGCCGGGGACATCAGGTGGGAAAGACGTGATCGCAGCAAACATTCACGGTTAGGTGCAGCAGCCCCTTTATTGCCGCTGGTGAAGTTCAGGCGGTGATCCACTGCAACCTTAGTGCTGTGGTCCCCCGCGAGCACAAGGGAGGGGGGGGGCGCAGGGAGGAAACCCCAATCAGCCACATGCTAAGGAGCTACATGGAGCCTTGCAGAAGACTCTCACACCTTTTATACTGTTGTTTGTTTAAAGAAAGAAAAGAAAAAGGCCAAAATACAGTTAAGGGTCCCTCAGAAGGATCCTTGCGATCCAACCCTCCTTCCAAGCTACGCTGGTTCTCCTAGCCAGAAGCTAGCTCCAGATCAACCAGAAAATGGTATTCTCATACACCCCCTGGGATCTAAAGTGGCCGAACTACACTGCACCCAGACGCAGACTGGGCAGGAGCTATAGGCCTCTGTAGACCTTTCTGGAAGAAAGTAGCATCTGCCGAGACAGAGAAAATACTGGGGGCTCCCTCTAGCTGCGCTAGTCTTACGCCAGTGGTGATGTCACCAACGAAAAAGTGCTCAACTGTTGGAGTGAAGATCCAATACATATACAACAAAGCACTCCACCGTCCCAAAACTGATGTCAGAATTCCATGAAACAACTTTCAAAAAAAGAGAGAAGCATCTCTTCTTGTCACCCAATGTCTCTCTGTAGCGCGTTTATCAACTGGGAAGGAGGTCTGAGAATTGCAGGGCTACGGTATAGAATACATTGATTACATCAATCTTTGTAAGACCATCGGCATCAGCTTCAGGTAGATCGAAGCTGTGTTGAAAGCTAAGTTGGCTCTTTTTGTTGTATATTGCTCATTTGGCATTAATGTGCTATGGGGGAGGTCATTGAGGTGAAAGGGCAAATGGTTTTACAAAGATTGATGTAATCGATGTATTCTATACCGTAGCCCTGCAATTCTCAGACCTCCTTCCCAGTTGATAAATGTGCTACAGAGATTGTGTGACAAGAAGAAAGGCTTCTCTCTTTTTTTTTGTGGAATTCTGACATCAGTTTTGGGACGGTGGAGTGCTTTGTTGTATATGTAATGGTGATGTCACGGCAATAGTTTTACTTTCTTTTCTCTGTCTCCCATCTGCTGGCAGGGGGAAATGACCCACTAGTGTGGACTGGTCTAGCAGGAAGATCTGGAAGTTGTTTTTAACTCTACCACACAGAGGTTGTGCCAGCTTTTTTACCCTTAGTGATTTTCTAAAATATACAATTTAGGTATTCCTAAATGTTTGTAAAATAAAGTGCTTCTCTTATCCTACCTCTTGCCCCTGAAGTAGGCCAACCTTCCACCATCAAACTCTAAATAATGCTTACTGCAATCCATTTTCCATTCCTGGTCTTACCCATCCTGATTTTTAGTAATTATGAGATGTTATGAAAGGATTAGTTCTCTTGATTAGTGGGGGGGTTTTGTCCACTATCCCCTTTTTCTTTTCTGCAAATTTTTCTACTAGTTGTAGTGTATTATGCTGTGTCCCCTTAGCTTCCTAGGTTATATCACATCACCTATGTAATATCAACATTATGCCATATGATCAGCACAATAGCTAAACCATAACTTCTAATATTGTCCATATAATATTTTACAGAGACTAAACACAATGGCTATAAATATAACCTCTGATGTCCCTCATGTAATATCATTATATTGTATTTTGTGTTTCATAGTCATACGTTATCTCCTGATATCACCCATAGTATATTGTCAATTATACCACATCCCCTACCTGGCCTGAACTGAGTGGGGTCGCTCCATTTCATTTCATCATGGTTGGCTGCATAGAGGTTTGGAATTACGACGGTGCCTTTGGGAATAAAGTACCCTGAAAGACTACAAACAGAGATTTAAACACCACAACACATCACAAGCTGTAGAACACATTCCTTCTGCACACACACACACAGTTGGCAATATCATACAATCCAGAATCCAACACACGTTCTTTTTACCTAGTGTCCCTTGTGGTAGCATGAGGAATTGCCAGAGGGACTACAGGTCTCAGTCGCAGCATCTCGGAGATTGTGGCCCACAGCAGAGGCAGGCGGTCCCTGTCAGAGTACACTGGGAGGCATTGAGGGCCCAGGACCTCAAGCATCTCAGAGTAAATCCTTTCCTGAACCTGTGAGACAGACCTGAGAGTCAGGAAAGCAAGAGTGTACACGCAAGCTAGTTACAGCCCCCTGCCATAAGAGTTAAGTGCATTAATTCACCCCCTCTTGAAAGAGTCCCCCACCCAATGGCCGAGTTCCCTCCAAACACCAGTGGTCCTTTGCAGGCAGGTGGTCGGTCACCTGAGGGTGGTGCAAGAGGAAAGCCACTGTCCAGGTCAGCATGGAAGCTGTGGTCTCGGTGCCGCCTATGAACAGGTCTACGATGGCCATGTGGACATGCTCCTCGCCAAACTCCTCCCCTCCCCCAGCTGCTGGCGTCTCCTCCTGTTGTCCTCGTTGCTGCTCTTGCAGAAAATGGATCATGCTGTCTATAATGTCCCGGATCTCCAGTGGCTGGAAGGTATCCTGCAAAGCACAGACAAAGGTCCTGTAACAGGTCTGTGTCTTAGGAGTTTGTATGCTTAGAGCTGTAACGCTAATGCTAGAGATTTCTGAAAGTCGCAATCCAGTCAGTCAGTCAGTCTTCTCTAATGCGCAATGATATATAAAGACTAGTGGTCCATCTGGGAATCCACCTCAATAGTTCTCTACATCTTTGGATTGATGTGCATATAAAATTTTCCATGCTTAAATGAACTCTCCCCACCCCCCACCCCCCACCCCCAATCTTATATTTTACTTCTCAAACCTTATCCAATTCTTCTCTCCATCAGTCCCAAAATGTGTTAGAGTGTGGGCCTCATCCTTCAGTTGGTAGGCCAACACTTAAGCCTGCACCCAGACCATCTATGTCCTGTTAGCAAACAGCCATCAAAATTATTGAGGCCGTTGTCCCGAACCCTCTTGTCCTCCCTGTGTTCATTCATGTGTTGTCCTGCAGGTCACCTCAGCATTCTGGAAGTCTAATACTGTTATACAGTTGTGGTCTACATTATTGGTACTCTTGCAGTTCAACCCCTTAATGTCCAATATCTAAAAAAGAAAAGTGGCCAGTGAAATGGCTTTGGACTATATATGCACACACATTTGACATATAAAAGAATCAAATAACACAAGACCAATTAAAAAAGGAAATAGTATAAAAACTGGGACATTGCTAGGAAATTATTATTACTGGCACCCTTATAAACAATTCAAATAGTTTGAACAGAAAAAAACACACATTCTTATTGCAGTAAAATTAGATGCACCCGCGATTAATTGTCAGTACTCACATGACTTGAATCAACCAATGAATGATGGCACCAAGGTTTAAAATGGCCACATTCACTCCCTGTTCCATTTTCACAATGAAGACAAGAGAGCTGCCTGAGACTGTCAGAAAAGCCATTATCACCAAGCATCAAACTTCAAATGGGTGCAAGGCCATCTCCAAAGACCTTGAGATTTCTGTCTACACAATGTTATCAATCTGTAAGAGCAACCTAGCCGGCCTCCCACAACAAGCCAAATGGCACAGAATACAGCAGCCCAAATCATCTCTCAAACTCCAAGATACAAATGTATTGCTCCAATATCGAAACAACTGCACTGGCTACCAGTAACCATCAGAATAAAATCCAAAATTCTACTCTCCAAAGTCCTTCAAAATCAATCTGCTACTTACTTAAGATCCTCCTTAAAGGCCACACCAGAAACAAGTGCAAGGAGGAGCTTCTCAAAAAACCAGACTATCAATTCCTACTGAATGCAAAAAGTGCAATACCTCCACGTGCAAGAGAGCCTACTCACTTTATGCATCTCAACTCTGGAACTCTCTCCCAGAAAACACAAGAACCATTACTGACCCACAATTGTTCCACCATCTCCTCAAGATGTCCTTATTCAAAGAACACTTTGAAGAGTCAGTAACTTGATTAAAACTTTGACCAACCCTACATCAATATAGTCAGTCATATAGGCATAACTCAATATCAACTAAGCTACACTTACAATAAAACCATCCCTAACCTCATCCCTTAAAGAGCGTCCTCACTATTACAATCTACTATATATAACAAGCTCGTAGTGGACATGATCTAATTACACAGCTCCCTTTACTATCATCAAACCTTCCTTGTTTTTTTTTTTGTTTGTTTTTTCTTTTTTTT
Source organism: Ichthyophis bannanicus (assembly GCA_033557465.1). Taxonomy (NCBI): domain Eukaryota; kingdom Metazoa; phylum Chordata; class Amphibia; order Gymnophiona; family Ichthyophiidae; genus Ichthyophis; species Ichthyophis bannanicus. The sequence goes on along the minus strand of CM066051.1, from coordinate 76,707,393 downwards.
ACAATCTGTTGCAGATGTTTGTTAGACTAGAGTTATATTTATAATTACTTGTTGCACCTGTTTACTGTTACATGTAAATTCTTGTTGGTTCTATGTAAACCGCTTTGATTTCAGCTAAAGCGGTATATAAGATCACATAACTAAATAAAATAAATTAAGACGTTTTCTGCTCATGGAACTGTCAAGAACCTCCCAAAACGTGTGGGGAAGAGGAAAATTAATCCAAGAAGTCTTCGAAGGTTAGTGCAACCTGTTGGAAAAACACTACGTACAACATCCAAAGAGCTTAAGGCTGACCTGGAGCAATCTGGAGTGGTGGTTTCAACCTACACTAAACAAAGAAAGACTTCATGGGCAAAGACCAAGGAGGACTCCACTGCTCAGACAGACATACAAAGGCATGCCTGATCTTTGCCCAAACCCACCTTGAGAAACCACAATCCTTCTGGGAAAATGATCTGCGGTGAAGCTTATAAAGAAAAGAAGAAAAAAAACCCTTCCTACGGTTAAATATGGTGGAGGGTCCCTAATGCTGTGGGGCTGTTTTGCTGCCTCAGGAACTGGAGGCCTGGAACGTATTAAAGGAATCATGAAGTCAGAGGACTATCAAGGTATTTTGGAGCAAAATGTGCTACCTAATTTCAGAAAGCTAGGTCTGGGTTGAAGGTCATGGGTCCTCCAGTAGGACAATGACCCAAAATATACATCCAAAAGTACAAAAGAATGGTTAAAAAGGAACAAATGGACCCTTTTAAACTGGCCAGCAATGAGTCCTGATCTCACTCCTTGGAAAGAGCTGAAACCTGCCACTGGTAAAAGGAATCCTGGAAACATTCATGAGCTGGAACAAATCTCAGTTGAAGAGTTCATTGGAATGTGTGTGTGTGTGTGGGGGGGGGGGTTAGGGCAATTTAGCTCAGTTCCCACTGGCACTCCTTGTGACCTTGAGCAAGTCCCTTTACCCCTCCCTTGCCCCAGAAGGAAAGGCCTGGCAATCTGCTTCCAGTCACACCTTGCCAAGAAAACCTAGAGGCAGCTGGGTCACCAGGAGTCAGTGCTGACTTGACGGCACCAAAAAAAGACCCCCCCCCCTTTTTTTCCCATTCTAAAATCATGTGGATTTTAACATTCCATAGGCTAGAAGCTTTTTATATTGAAAGTCTAGCACTCCATGGGGGGGGAGGGGAGGGTGTTGGAGGCCATCACCACTGCCAAGGGTTGTGTAACCAAATATTAGTGAAGGGTACCATTATTTCTGTCCAGGTCATATTTGGTTTTTTTCCTCAGAAATTACTATGTCTAAGTTGCAGACATCTTTATCGTTCTATACCTTTGAACATACTATTAAATTATGATGACGACATACAGTTGGAATATTTCCAATTATTTCTCGGTATTGTGCACAACCTACCTAAAATGCAAGGGTGCCAATAATATTGACCACCAACTGTACCGTTGCTGTTCAGGGTCATAACTGCTGTTCTGTGCAGGTTACTCCAACCTTCTGGGAAGATGGACGCTGCCCTGCCGCTACTCCGCCCACTCGCTTGTATTCTCCCCTCTTTAGCCCTCTAAAATGCAATATGACCGAACACACACACACACACGGTCCTGTACTTTATTGACACGTCATGTCTGTCATGTCCCTCCGCATCTCTCTAGCGAGCACACCTTTCTTCACAGGGTCTGCACTGGAGGAACCTGTAGCCTTATTAATGGCCCTAGTCCTACTCCAGTTACCAACTTTTCTAAATTTATAGCTTGCCAAGGTACCAACTTCCTCAGAGGTCTAGCTCCCTCCCCAGTCACAGGCACAGACTCCTCTAAAACAAACCAACTCCTTTGCCAACCTAAAATGTTTATCTACTGCACCCCAACTCATGTTTGGTAAAATCAGTCCCTGGACACAGGCTCCTCTAACAATGCTTTTCAGCCCTCACATGGATAAATCTGAATAGATTAGAGAATCACTGTAAGCAGATCTACCTCATGAATATTCATTGCGGTAAGCACAAAGACCTGATTGGCCTGGTATGCCTCCAGGAGCAGGCTGAGAAGCGCCTGCTTTAACAAATCACAGTTACAGACTGGAGAGGGGGCCTCACGCACCCAACTGACCTTGTGGCTCTGCAGCTGATGCCTCACGAAGGCATCTCGTCTCTCCACTGCCCGCAGGAGTGAATCCAGTGCTGCATTAGGTAATTTCTGGGCCACGTAAAGGAAAAAAAAGGCATTATGAGATATAAATCCAGCCCATCTCACAAGCCTGTGGGTGCAGGGTCTTCACCTCACCCCACCAGCGGAAGGCAGGGAAGGGGGAGATAGTTCTAAAAGTGTAGGTGAGGCGAGGATCACAGTGAACCAAGGATTGGTCACCCCTAGGCATATGCGGTCTAAGAAACCAAGCCCTCGTTATGGAAGCTACAGAGGCGGCAAAGGGGATGGCGGGGGGACAATACCACACCAGCCTAAGCACCATTTCCTTAGAGAGTTACAGGCAGGGCAAAAGCTCCTCTGTACCGTCACTTATTCCAAAAGCATATAGATGTCAACCCCTCCTGTTTATTGAGAGTATGCGAAATCTCTGTGTATCAACATGTAATTGGCATATATTTAGGGCTGCAATGGAACAAATTTTAAAAAGTTCAATCCCAGTTTTCTTGTGCCACATATGGTGTTTCCTTTTCCTTCTCTTCCCGTCTCCCCAAGACCTTTGTATGTCTTTATGCAGGGGTAGACATGTCCTGGAGAGCAGTCAGGTTACTGAAGACTAGTGTCCGGAGCTCTGGCGCCACCTTATGGTTATCCTGCATACTGCATCTCAGCATTTCCTTAGAGCTTTAAGTGGCCCCTGCAATATTTTAAATTAAGTATTATGGGGTAAATTCCCTATCTGAAAATTGCTTGCCCCCTAATTGGGTAAAATGTAGGTGTGGTGATTAACAATGTATGCAATTTAGCTCCAATAAGTAGTAGATATTCTCAGGTACATGCTTAGAACAGGGAAAGGAAACAACATACATCATTTTGCATTTTCAAACTGTTTGCATCTGCTATTTTCAAGCAGCACGCATGGAAAAGATGTGATGCACAGTATCTGCAGGTGCTTTGCCCCAGGGCAGTGTTCGGAGTATCCTGGCACCACCACTTTAAATAGCTGTGCACCAGCTTTCAGTCTACCTTTCAGTTGCATTACACTTATTTCCATCTTTAGGTTCAAAAGAGATTATAACAAATTCCATAGTCACACCAAAATCTACAATGTAAGTTATCCAAGGTACTTGTGGGTTTGCATGCAAGTGCTATGGAGAATTACCCTCTATGAAGTTATCATTAAACAAAATCAGAACAAAAGGTTGGGGACAGATCACCACATGATAGTTATTTTTCTTTTTGACACTCGTCGTTCCCTGAATAATGTTGTGCTGGAGGGACTGACAGTGGCGTCTCCAAAAAAGCAAGTGAGTAGGGCAGAGATGTCTCACCTGCAGGAGAGGGAAAGAGTCCAGAGCCATGACAAAGGGAGACCCCCACAGCTGGATCACATCTGCAATGCATTGCTGGATTGCCTGAAACTCGGGGTCCTTCTTATCGAACTGCAAGAGAGGAATCTTGGGATGAGCCCTTAAGCCTTTGCTCCACACCCTTGCCTCTCTCCCCTCAGCAACCCCACCTCCAGAGTTAAAGGCGGGAGAAAGGGAATTGGACTTAGCTCAAATCTTTCTCAAAAGTTCAAGGTGAGTTACATTCAGGAACAAAAGATATGTCCCTGGACCAGAGGGCTTAAAATCTAAGTTTGAGGCAATGGAAGGTTAAGTGACTTGCTGAAGATCACAAGCAAAAAACTCCAAATTCTAATCCTAGACCTAAGACACAGGATAGGCCCCTGACCCCAGCCTTGAGCACAAGGGAGACTTCTTATTCCATCTCTGAGCATGGGGGAGACCCTAACCCCAGCACTGATACAGGGAGAGAGGAATCCCTGCCTCCGATCCCATCTATCGGAGAGATCTTGTTGCCTACCTACCAGCACCCCGAAGGCCACAGAGGAGATGATCCTGCAGGTGTGCAGGGAGAAGTCCTTGGACACATCCATGGGGCTGCCATTGAAACTCTGCAAATCCTGCAGAAGAATAGAAGGGTCACCGACAGCTGGAAAGGGTGATAACTAATGAAAGTCAATCAATCAACTCAAGACTTATTCACAGTCACAAGAGCCAGTTTTTCAAAATGACTGGGGCTACAGAATGCAACACAAATTACCTGAGAGCTGGGGCACTCAGCTTGTGAGGGCGAGGCTCACCTGACACAAGTACTTGGCCTCCTGGCTGATCAAGGCCTCCAAGTTGGTCCTCAGGGAACGCTGAAGGGTGGAATGAGCCAGTCGGCGCTGAATTTTCCAGGTGGCTGTGTAGTCCCCCAGAGAGAGATCCTTCCCGCCAAAAGAGATGAGGTCCCCTTGAACAGTGTAGAAAGAATTTAACAAAACATAAATGGACATCCTCTCTCCGTCTCTCTTCAACACCTTCCTTGTAGATATCAGATCCTGAAAGGACAACCTGTCTCACAAAGGCTGAGCTGTGTCTGTTCACCGCATAAGAGACAGTAACGAGAATGAACTCTTGGACATATTCCAGAGAGTTGTGGAGGACGAAGAACACAGCCTAGTATTCCTCAGCCAGGCTGGCTCTACAGGAGTCGAGACAGTTAAGTAAAAATGGAGAGCAACAGGTGAACAGAGGTGCAAAGCAGCCAGCAGGGCTATAACAGGAGGTGGGTGAAAACAACCACCACCCGGGACACAGAGCCTTTTGGGGAGAGGTGGAAAGGCAGAGAGAGGGTTGGTTAAACAACCAAAATGCAAGCGTGGACCTGTAGTTGCCAAAAAGAAAAGGCCTCAGAGGAGGAAGAGAGCAGTGGGGACAAAAGGGGTGGAAAGCAGCACCTGGTTACAGCCGGACTGGGATTCCCGGTTTTGAATTCCCTGAAGACTAAGATAGAACATCAGCATGTGTCCAGCCATGCTGCACCCCACAGCAATTCATGACTAAACATGGGCATGCCCGGATCGGACTAGTTTTCTATGTTGCAAAACAAAGAGGCATCACAATATGTGTTTTTGTGCACCCAGCACACAAAGAAAACCCACGTACAACATGGGCTTGCATACACACATACACACATGTACTGGACCTCTTACCTGTGTAACTCTGAGGTCGGCCAGCAAAATCAGACCATTTCTTGATCAAGGCCTCACGAATAAGCTCAGCGTTGTTCAGAACCACAATATCTGTGACCCAAAGGGAAGAGAATTAGTCAGGAGATTGGATCAAAGCAGAACGACGATCCAAACCATAACTAAGAAAGAGACTCCTCAGAACCACAGGGAGATCCCAACCCAGGGAGCCCCTAATCAGAACCAGAAACCTCCTAAGCCTATCGGACTTCTCAAAACCCAGGGAATCCTTCAATCATAAGCAGAACTCCCTCTCCCACTTCAAACCTCCTCCAAATCCCAGGGAACTATCAGAGCCCGAGATTCCTTAATCAGAACCAGAATTCATCCCTCCCCCAAACTCCTCACAGGCTATTCTATAAAATCTGATGCAGATGGCCCGTATTCAGAAGCAGAAACTCCCCCACTTGGAAGTCTCCTCCCAATTGTGGGGCGAGATCCAAGCCAAGAATTCCCTAATCGGAACCAGAACTCCTTGGAACTCAGAGGTTCCTTTACAACTAGGGATTGATCCGACCTGGACAACGCCTACTCAGAACAGCCATCGCCCACTAGGAAAACTCCTCAAAATCCTGTGGATAGAGCAGACCTTCAGATCAGAACCCCTCAGTCCTATCAGAGGCTTCTCCAAAGCCAGGGAAAGAGCCACCGCAGTAAAAATCAAGAAAACACGGGATAGAAGATCTCTGGGTAAAGGCTAAATAGCAAAATGGTGCTTGCGGTACTGTACCAAGAAGGATATGGGATCTGCTCTTTGATTCTATTTTTCTGTATGTCCTGCTAAAAAGCCAGAGCTCGCAAAACCCATCAGAAACCCCCAGACCAGGATTATCCTATTCAGAACCGGAACACTCCCAATCCCTTCAAAAACCTCTCCAAAATCCAGTATTTACCACTAAGAAATAGGACCCTGGGAAAATCGGACTCAGGGACCCCTCCTCAGATCCAGACTAACTTTCCTCCCCCACCCCATCAGAGGCTCTTCCAAACCCCAGGGAGTGATGTAGTGATCCCTTAATAAGGGCCAGAACCTTCCTGCCCCCGTGAGTGGTTCCTCTAGACCCAGGATTGCCTAGTCAAGAGCAGAAAATCCCCCTACCTGCTATTAAAGGCACCTCTGAACTCCCACACAAAAACGATCTGCGTGAGCAGAGAGACATTACCCTGGAACGGGGCCCCTGTGACACTCACCTTGGGCTCCAAAGCGCAGGCGGTAGATAGGGCCATAGCGCCGCGCCAGCTCCATGAAGCGCAGAGGTAGATCTCTCCGGCTCAGCTCCAGCGGGTGTCCAAGGAAAGGGAGGGGGCGAGGGGAGGGGAGATCCCTTCTGCCACAGGGCCCCAGGCTCCGGCTTTTCCATCGGCCTTTGGCAATGAAAGCAAGCAGGGAAAGAAACAGGAGGAGTAGGGCTGAGCAGAGCATCGTCCGTCATCCCCAGAGACAGAAGACTGGCCCTATATATACACAGCTGACAGAGGGACTCGAGAGAGAGACAGGGCGGCCTTCAGAGAGAAGGGGACGACCTGACAGAAACCCACAGCAGCAAGGACCAGGGAAAGCGCGGGGAGCTGGCACCACGTCCTTAATAGAAAAAGGACTTGTTACAACTCAGGAAAATAATTCTGTCCTTAATATAAAGTAGCGCAGTTTAACTTTCATATAGGAGACAGTGAGGAACAAAGGCAACTCCCATACTACCCACATCGCTACACAATCTTTGGGTGCTTTCTGTTACTAGACTTTCCGCATACACATTGCCACTTTGAAACCTATTTAAGCTGGTGCATTTTCTGACCAGAACTATGTATTTTTTCTCACTCCCCCCCCCCCCCCCCGAAAGCTTCTGCTACACACATGAGAGGAGGGGGGGGGGGTAATTTTACAAGGAACTTAAGGTGGTGCAGTGGTGCTCTTCACCATCCAGTGAGCTCTTAACATTTGCCCGGAGGCGATATACACGCACAAAGTAGACGCAAATGTGTGAAATATAAATTCTATGAGCTCAGCCAAGCTGAGAGGCCAAGTAAGCGCCCATTGTGAGGCTACGTCATAAAACCACATAGGTGCCCGTCTGTCTTTGTAAACCAGCCTCACGAAACCTGCCCAAATCATGACTAAGATTCAGCCCAGCTCAGGAACTGAAGTAGGCAACTGCTGGGTAATTTTAAAAGGTGCCTTTCGCATGCCTATAACGGCGTTTACACACAAAAAATGTTTAGAACATTACCCCCTAGTGCCTAATTTTAAATGACGGCCGTGTAGGCGTTCCCAGGGGGGAGAATAGGCGGAACTGGTACTTGTGGGGTAAGTTGTAAATGATGCGCCTATTCTAATGCGACAGACACACACATTTACGTCCACCTCAGGTAATTTTATAGGCGCACAAAATGTAATGTGACCCACTGTAACCTGTGTACAGAGGACACTGAAAAGAGCAAATCATTTATCCTTGATATAAAGTGATATGTGGCCATGTGTATATGAGGCGTACAAGTACCTTGTCCTTAATATACAGTCATATGGGTAGCATGTGTATGAGGGACATCAAGGGGTGTGAGTGTTACCCATAATATAATGTGATATAATATAACCTGTGTACAGGGGACAGTGAAGGGGGCATGGGGGGGCTATTAATAGAAAGTGATACCATGTAACTTGTGTACAGGGGACAGTGGTTTTATCCTTCATAAAAAGTCATACAGGCTGCAGCAGGTAATGGGTGTTTTGTCCTTAATATAAAGAGATAAATTGTCCTCAAAGGGACAACGAGAAGAACAGGTGTTTGACCCTTCATAAAATGTGGCCTGGTGTAACTCCTGGAGTTGGTGCATGGGGATGAAGCATCCCCCGAGCCCGTGTCTCTGCCCTCTGGAATCATGAAATGATTTAGGACGCTGCTGTCCAGCCTGGCGCCAGAGAGAGCGAGACGGCCTTGGGTAGGAGGGAGGCAGACTACAGGACTCGCTCAAGCCGGGCTCGTAGGACTAATGAGCACTTGGAAGGGAGGTAGGCAAAGGGAAACTCCAGTTCTTAACACATCCACCCTGTCTTGTTATATTTCTGAAAGTTTCCTCACTCCCCCAAACCCCTGTACCTCGTTCCTGCCCTGTGCCACACTCTTCTTCCCATACATTGCAGCCTGTGGGCACAGCATGGCAGACAGACCCAGCTGAGGGTATCTCAGAAGTTTTATTGGTCAACCAATCAGAACCAAGATAACATTTCCCTCTACCAGGGAAGACCATCACCGAGGGCTCCCTGTTGCAGACAGAGAGACAGAGTGAGGTGGACAGACAGAGAAGGCAAAGGTTACATCATTTTCACAGGGATTCCCTTGAGCTATACCTCCTGGTCCAGTCTCAGTTTCAGGGTTAACCTGTCTCTGTCACCTCAGAAGAATGATGGGGAGCTTGGCCCCACCTCCCTCAGTGGATCTCGCAGGTCAAAGTTCAGGAAGAGGGGCAGCATAGGAGGGCAGGGCAGGGCGACAGGCGAGGAGTAGGGGCCCCGAAGGTCAGGTAGTGGGAAGACAGTCTCTGGTGTCCCCATTGAAACCTGGGCAGGTGGTTCCATCCTCGGCGAAGATGGGGCTCCTTCCGGAGTCTCCGAGGGGGCTCCTTCTGCTTCTGGGCTCCCCTCCTGCGATAGAGTCTTCCGAAGCTTGGCTCGGGCGTTCTGAAACCAAACCTAGAGACAGTTTTACCTACAATAGCCATCTCTCCGAGACAGCGCCAATACGCTACATGTCAGAGAGAGAGAGAGAGTGTGTGTATCAACATTCCACACTCACCAACAAGGCGACATGTGAGAGAGACAGTACCAATACATCTCAGAAGGAAAAAGGAGAGAGAGCGCAGGACATGCAAGACATCCAAGCAAAGAGACATCATTGAGGGAACCAGTGTCACATGGCTGATTAAAGAGACATGCATGGGAGACAGAGAAAAATAAACGCAACACACTAGATGCTGACAGGACACTATAACAGCACTGAAGAAAGCAGGGTGCTGACACACAAGATGCCCGAGACACTCCAGCAAACTCCCCTCTCTCAACAGCAACATCTATCTGAATAAAGATGCAAGGAGAGAGAGAGAAAGACAGACAAAGCGCAAGGGAGCTGCTGGGGGTTAGAAGAGGCCTTGTAGCAGAGATAACAGAATAAAAAAAGACTGTCTTCTTATCTGATCTCCCTGAGGCCAACATCAAGGCCATCCGTCCATCCTTCCCCCTCCTCCTTGCTTGCTGCACTCTCCCCTCCGCAAGCCCTCCCCTCTTCTCTTTGTAGCATGGACCCCCCCTCTCCCTTCTCTTACCTGTAGCACTCTCTTTGGCAGCCCTGTTTTCCTGGCCATGCGTTCCCAGTCCTTCCCGTGGGGGTTCTGCGTCACGGAGAAGTAGGATTCCAGAGTGCGTAGCTGGTGGTTCTTGAAGCATGTCCTGATTCGTTTGGTCTTTGGTGGTGGCGGTGGCTGCTGGCGGGGGCGCCGCTGCCTGCGTGGGTCAGGTGAGGCCTCTCCTTTCACTGCTGTTTCTACATGTAGACAGAGACATCACCTGCAGCTTTCCTCCTGGCCCCCACTGCCTGTTCCCAGCAAATGTGTTACCCACCTTGGTCCCCAACGGTGGGATTACCTGGCCCCAAAGGGCCCCTTCTCCAGCGACCCCGCCCCCTCCGTAGAGGCCTTGTACTGAGTAGCTCTAAAGCACTGCCATCCACCGTCTGCGTGGGACCACCAGAGCCTTCCTCCTCCTCTTCCTCCTCCTCCTCTTCTGTCTGCTCACCCTCCAGCTGGTAGTGCTCACGGCAATACACCAGACCTTCTCGCACCGCAAAGAGTTCCCCGGGCCGCAAAGCAGCCCCACAGCGGGCACAGCGAAAGCAATCCACGTGGTAAACCGCACCAGGTGTTCGCATCACCATCTCAGAGGCCGGGATGCCCACATGGCACCGGGCACAGCGGTTCACAGAGAAACGCCTGCAGATTAGAAAACAAAAACACACGAGAATATTAAGGTGAACAGGACAAACTAATCGGATCCCTCAAACATGCACCACTGTGCTATGGCCAGGTCCAGCCGCTAATAACCGAGGCTTTTCCTTAATTTTACACAAGCCACGAATGCTTTGCAATTAAGATCAACACACATTTTCGATATGGTGTCTCTTAGCCAATAACGTTGTCTCATGTGTGAATACTTATCGTAATGACATCTTATTTAGTAAGAGACAATGACAGTAACATCCATTTATTAATTAAACTGGAAGAGCCAGGACTGTCTTAGGAGAGTGGTCAAGAAGCCTCTTCCCTATGTCTACCACACTCAGGCTCTCAGCAGCTGAAAGATGTGCTAGACGCTATTATAGGGATAAGACGTCTTCCCAGTCTTCCATTACAATGGATGAAAATTCCCCAATTGCTGTAGGGGTGCAATGGTAAGGAAGCAAGGACGGTGGAGGGGGTTGTAATTACTGCTTGAGGTGACTGTCCATGCAGTGAGCCGGGGGCACTCACCTGTAATAATCATCTTTACAGTAGATGCCTCCCTCTTTACAGAAGCAGGTTAGCTCCGAGCCCAGGGAGCCGCGGCACACACAGCACCTCAGACAGGACAGGTGCCAAAGCCGGTCAATGGCATAGAGGAAGTAGCGGTCACAGATGGGGCCCCCGCAGCCAGCGCAGTAGGCCGGAGGTTCACTGGGGCTATGGGAAGAAATCTGGGAGGGAGAAGACAAAGACACCTCATCAGAAATCAGCATCTGAAGCCCATCCATGGGGAATATACCTCCCCCCACCCACCCGAGTCACCTCAGCAGTCAATGTACCAACTTTGCATACAGGACACAGGAATACAGTACTCCCTCTTGTAGCAGATAAACGAGGACCTGTGCACATTAAACCGTTGTTTCCTTCCAAGACTCCTTGGGTGTTTCTTTCTTCACTCGTTTATCTGCTACACTCTCTCCTACTGGAAGCCACCTCACCAGTCTACACAGCACAAAGGATTTGTCCATAGGAAATACAAATCATGACACCACCTGAATACAGGGGACAAGACCAAAGGCTTATCCAGAGGGAATATACCCCATCTCCTCTGGACAGTCACATCAATCACTGTAGCACAGATACCCAGAGGGCAGGGCCTAGGTCCTACCCACAGGGGATATACCCCACCTAACACTGTGCCATTTTCATATGCAGGACAAGACCTAGGGTCTACCCGTAGGACATACACCCCCCCTCCCCCCCCAGCAGTCTCATCACCTGCCACCATATCACCTTTATACCTAGAACAGGGCCTGGGCCCAGTCATATGAACTACACCCCTGGAATACACCTTGCCAATCTTTTTACCACTTTTATACAAAGGACAAGGCCTAGAATTAACGTAAAGGGAATACATCTTCCCTTATCACTGTACCATTTTCATACACAGGACACAAAGCCTGTGGCCTAACCACAGCAAATACACCCTTCCCCACAAGGGAATCACACAATCTTTATATACAGGACTGGGCCCAGGGCCTACCCAGAGGAAATACACCTTCCACTTGCCCCACCCCCGTCCCTGTACTACCTTTATAAACCTGATAGAACCTGGGGCTGATCTGAAGTGAATAGACCCTTGGGATTCCCGGACACTGCACATCTCAGGCCGTGCCTCTAATTTTGGAATGTTTATGGTAAAGGTTTTCTTCCAGTATCTTTATGAAGAATGCTTCCCACCTAGGGCCCTTGAGACCCCCTCACCATTTCTCGACGCTCATCTTCAGGCTGGCATGACGGTCTTCTCAGCCCCATATTCCCCGTGCTGGTCTCTCCTTCAGGGAAGCCATGGAACAGGAGGGGAGAGCAGCGGAATGCACAGCCCCCAGCCATCAGCACCCTTCGTTGCCTTGATGAATCAGGCTTTGGGCTTCCGTAGAGGCGGACAGGGTGTGCCCCAGGGGCACTTTGTTGAGCGCAGAGAGCTGCAGGTAAGATGAAAGCATCAGGAGTTGGGTTATCATCCCGCAAGCCCATTTCGGGGTCTGCAGTGGTTGACTACCAGAAGCATCCGAATCACACAAGCAGGTCCTGGCTTATCACTGCTGGATGCATGAAACGTGCCCGTCTAGTTACCTCCCCCATCACTCAGAGAGACCATGTTTCAGGTCCGATACTCCTGCAGTCCGTGGGCACCTGCCTGGGCTTCCTTACCTGGCTGAGGGAAGCGTCCTCGTCCTGTCTTCCTGCGGCGGCGAGATCTGCCGTAGTCTGTCCAGGTCAGGTTGTTTATCACACTCCGTCTTGTTTACCTGTGCACAGGTGAGTGTAGATGACACTGCAGCCTCCTCGGGGGGGGGGGGGGGGGGCCTGATGCTGCCACAGTCTTGATTGGGTCCTGGGGAGAGAGGGAAGGGGGGCGCAGGCTGCCAGTATGGCATATTATTCTCCATAACGAGCAACCGGGGGACCAATTAGCAGATTTTTAAAAAAAGAGAAAACTAAGAAAACAGCATCTAGCCTGCCCCCACCTCCCTCCGAGACCTTCTCTTTCATTTTGTGAGGAAAGGGCTAAGATGGAATTAAGAATTAAGATGCGTGTTTAAGATCCATCCCTCCCCACAAACACACACGTACCGTCCCTGCACTCTCCATCCCCCAGCCTGTCCTCAGTTATCTTACTCTCAGGATAAGGCAGAGTTAAAGAAAGATATACCTATGAAGATATGCATGAGGGGAGGAGTTGCAGGCCCATACAGGTTTAGCGAGATGTAGGCGTGCGTTTAGCAGGTGTATGGCTGTTCTGCGCTGGATTTTCTCTGTGGGATGGGGGAGTTGCGTGTGGAGGAAGGTAAGCATAGAATCCACGAGAGAGCGCGAGTGCTTTACTCTTGTGATCTTATGCTAACCTAAACAAGCTCCAAGCTGTACCACGCTGCAAGAGTCACAGGCTTGACATTTCCCCATTTTGGGAGGGAAGGGGGATCCCGCGTCACAGGCCGGCTATGACCTTGGGGACAACATGTTTCCTGAATGTCTGAGTCCATCAAGCAGAGGTCAGCGGGGCAGAGATAAGCATGAATAGAGACCTTGATACTTCATGCTGACTGTACCAACCCACCCTATCCATTACTGCCCCCTCCCTCTCTTCACTGCCCCATGTAAGGACCTGGTGGAACCTTCTCAATGCCATCCTTTGGTTCATATACTTTTAAACTCATTAGGAAAAACAATATTTTCTTTAAACCAAAAGAGCTGTGGTCTGGCCTCAGAGTTCTCTAGAAAGATAAATTATCATGATGGTGAATTTCAGTTTCTCTCAGGGGGAGGGGGGAATCCCCCCACCTACTTTCTCTGTCTGCTGGACTTTGGCCAAAACCTGCCCCAGCATTAATCAGTAGCCTGGGGGTTGGTTCTTTATTTATTTCTTTATTTAAGTTTTTCTATACCGCACTCTTCAATATCAGTGCGGTTTACAAATAACAAATTCTGCAAAGACCGAGGGAACAGCTTTGCACATACAGAGAACAGGATGATATAACCTGGAGCTGTACTAGTGAACTATTTACATAACAAACCACTCGAGTTGTGGAAGGGTAACTATTTACAGGTTATACATTAAGCACAAACAGGATAGTAGGGTTGAGTCTTAACAGATAGTAAAAGTCAACATTGTGGGTTAACAGCCGATTATTAGGTACAAGTTCATGAATAAGATGTTTGGCTAACCTGAGTCAGTTGTATGTGAGTTGAGTACGGCCTGAGTGAGTTGGGATGTGAGATATGGCTGTGTTGTGTTTGGCTGAGTGAAGTGTAATGTAAACAAGTGATGTTTAAGAGCTTTCCTGAATTGAATTAGTTCTTGCATAGCACTGATGTGTGGAGGGAGGTTATTCCAGCATCTTGGTGCATAGAAGGCGAAGGTTCTGTTGATGGTTGTCTGTGTACATCTTGTAGATTCATTAGGTATAATTAATGTATTAGTGGCAACAGCCCTTCTTGACCTGTTGTTGGGGGTGGATCTAATGACAGCTGTGTGAGATGAGGGGGAAATCAAGTTGATTGCTTTGAAGGTTAGGAGCAGGGCCTTGTATGTGAGCCTGCAGTTTATAGGTAGCCAGTGGAGGTCCTTAAGGATGGGGGTGATGTGGGTCCTTCTGGATAGGCCACAGAGTATTCGGGCTGCTGCTTTCGTCGCAAGTTGCAGTGGATTAAGCGTGCTCTTGGGGAGTCCATGAAGAATGATGTTCGCATAATCAAAATGAGGTGTTACCAGTGCCTGGGATATTGTCCTGAAGTCATCAGGAGCTAGCAAGAGTTTTAGGAGCCTTAGAGTTTTGATTTTATTGTATATAGCCCTGGTCGTGTTCTTAATATGTTCCTTGAAATCGAGCTGTTGGTCAAGCGTAATACCCAAGTAGCGTATCGCAGACTTGCAAGGGAGCTCTGCATCTCTAACCTTTAAGGTAGTAGGGAGAGAGAAATCTTTGTTCCTTGTGATAAAGAGGACCTCAGTCTTCTTGAAGTTGATGCGTAGGTTCTGAGCTTGGAGCCAGTCCGTGATTGCATCGGAGCAGTCGATTAATGGGGACAGGTCTAGATGCATGATTCTGAGTGGTGCAAGCAGCAAAACATCATCTGCATATATCAGGCCGTGGATGTTGAAAGAGCAGATGATTTCGCAAATAGGTTGCATGTAAACATTAAAAGGTAATGCTGACAAGGAGGAGCCTTGGGGTACGCCTTGGTGTTGTTTGAAAGGATCAGATGTTGAGGCCCCCATCCGTACTTGTTGCCATCGGTCGGCAAGATAGGACTTATACCATTCCCAGGCCGTGCCTTGGATTCTCTTCTCCTTGAGTCGGGTAAGGAGTTGAATGTGGTTGACCGAGTCAAATGCCGCAGCAATATCAAGGAAGATGAGTGCGAAACCGTTTTCAGTTTTATCCAGTCCTCTGTTTAAGGTGTTGGTTAGTGTGGTGAGAAGTGTCTCTACTCCCATGGGATTCTCAAAATCCATGCTGGCAGGGATCAAGGGGGGCCGATACAGCAGCACATAGATGTATCTGTCTCTGGACCACCTTCTCAATTATTTTAGCTAGAAGGGGAAAACTCTAAATCGGGCGATATGATTCAACTCTAGTTGGGTGCAGGCGGTTCTTTTTCAGAAGTGGCCGTATGGAGGTTTGTTTAAGAAGCGCCGGGAATATTCCTGTTGAGAATGAGAGTTTTATGATGCTGGCACGTGCTGGGCTAAGTTCAAGGCGCATCGCTCTGATCCAGTAAGCCGGACATGGGTCGTTTGGAGCTGTGGTGGTATTGATGGAGGCAATAAGGTCAGCAATGTATTTATCTGCTGGGGGTGTGAACTCTGTCAACAGAGGACGTTGAGAGAGAGTATGACTAGGAGTGGGTCTAGCTAAAGCGTTTATTGTGAGGGTTTTGGATTGGAGGTAGTCATTTTATAGCTGAGGTTGAATTTGATCTGACTGTGGAGAGGATGGTTCCTTGGTTAATGATTTTGCTATACTGAACAGGTCCCGTGGTTTATTTAGAGAGCGGAGAAGGAGATCGGAGTGGTAAGCTCTCATTTTGTCAGCTATTGACTCGCAGTGGCGTTTTAGGTGGTCAATGTATGTTGCGTGGTCCTCTATAGAATGTGATCGTCATCATTTTCTTTCGTACTTCCTTAGTAGAAGGAGGGATGACCGCAGATCGGCTGAGTACCATGGGGCTGTTCTTCTTTTCCTTGTAAAATTGTTGTAAGTTGAAGATTTCTCTAAGGAGGGTAGCTGTGATGCTGTTTTTAGGGTAGTATTCCATCTGGAGATCATCTCTTCAAGGTTTTGTGCTGGTTGATCAAGAGTTGGGAGAACGCACTTTCAAGGCCACACACAAGGAAAGGAAAGGGATTGCCCACATCTGGCCCAGGGACTGTAAACTGCACTACGAGGAAGTCTGCTAAACATGCTACTTGGTCCTGGGGAGGGTACACCGTAGGTCTGTCCATCTCCTTCATGGCTTGACACACACACTTACAAAACAAAAACCTTACCTTCTACTTTCTGAGTGAGCTTATATCACTCACATGACCGAGTGGACATGCATGTAAACAGGAAAACACGCATACATATTTCAGACCTGGCTCCTACTCTCCCTTTTCAAAGCAGCTCCTAACTCAGGTCTTCCCACACCTGTCCGGGGGACCCTACATCTAGTTGTGTTTTCAGGATATGCCAATTTAACTCGCACATATTCATTGTGGATATTCTGAAAAGCCAACTGGTTTTGGGGGGCCCAGGACGTGTTTGGGAAGCAAAGATGTCCAAGAACAAAATGCCAACAGCTGGGAATTTGCAGATGGATGGTCCTCCAGTGGCCAGTCGCCTGCGGCAACCAGATGCTCTGAATAGCCAAGGCATCGATTTCATTTAGTCCAATGTCAAAACATTCAGAATACACACCCACTATACATCTCCCATTTTGCCATAGTTCCCACTCAATTACTGCTGAGCAGCACTGAAACACAAAGCTCAGGATGTGTTTTCAATAATCATGTGCTGGTGATGCTAAAAAAAAAAAAAAAAAAAAAAAGACAGGTTTTCCGAGAATTAAGAGTTATGTGACGAACATGTCAAGCAAACAGCTTTCATCTTTATTTATAAAATTCTGTATAAAAGCACATTTTAATTGATAAAAGATGAAATTGTAACATAGCAGATAAATGTCCTCAGGTCAGGCTAAACCAGTTCAGACAAGTGATTGTGTTCCCCTACCAGGAAATGTGGAGACAGAAAAGTTCCTGTGGCTTCCTGTGACATCATCATGCCATTACCAGCTTGTGTCACTAGGGGCATAATCCATTATTCGTACCCAAGCATATGGTCAGGAATCTCTAACTTCTCCCAACCTCAGGGAAGAGAACAAGGTTCAACAGAACAGGAAGCATAACTATGTACAGAATCAACTTCAACCAAAGGCTTATCAGACTGTTATGAGCCCGCAAGGTCAACCACAGAGTATAGCAGACCAAAACAGGTTCCAGGGGCAGGTCCTAGACTGGTCTAGCAGGACGCAAGGCAAGGACATCAGCTAGTAAATAAAATGACACCTTCCATATCATCCTGCTAGACCAATCCAGATAAGTGGGATGTACAAAAATGAATCTTCCACTGGGCAGGAAGAAGACATGGCAGCTTTTAAGACCTCTGAGCCAAAAGCTGTGCTGCCCTGAGCATGGACATCCAAGTAGTAATGCTTGACAAGAATGGAAAGCAATGCCAGCATTGCTATCCCAAGTGAAACGGCTGCGCAAACCCTCCAGAAGCAGATGGTTCTCCAACTGATATGCTGAGACAATGGCTCTCTCAATCCAGCACCCCAAAGTAGACTTAAACGATGTGTCACCCTTACGCAGACCTACAGACAGAACAAATAGATGGTCTGACTTGCAAAAGGAAATTAGCAACCTTTCAAGAACGTTGAGAATGGAGAAACGGAGAAAGTGCTGTTGATCCTCCCGGATAGGGATTTGGAAATAAGCTTCAGTTAAATCCTGAAACGCAAGGAACTCCCTGTGGTGTACCACCTAGATCACTGACTACAGGTCTCCATACAGAAATGAAGAGTGGACAGGTGAGCATTGAATCCCTTGAGGTCGGGGATTGGCCAAAAGAACTATCCTTCTTTGGCAGGGGGAACTGGGACCACAGCCCACAGAGTGACCTTTCCAGCATGATCTAAAAGATGAAATTTTCCTGTTAATTTCCTTTCCTGGAGTCCTGCTAGACCAGTCCAAACAAATGGGTTTAGTCCCCCTGCCAGCAGAAGCTGATATAGAGAAAGCCAAAAGAGCCAATCAGAACTGAGACCTTGCCCCTGGCATAAGCCCCAAGCACAGGTAGGGGTCTCTCCAGTACAACTTGTAGCAAGCAGAGGAGCACTACAGAGACCCTGGCTCAACTAAAACAGTAACATAACTATATACACTGCAACACAGTGGAGTCGCGATAGATATTCTGAGGAGCTCCGTGCTAAACTACTGAGAGCACTATTTACATAGACTGAGGGGTGGGAGCTGGACTGGTCTAGCAGGACTCCAGCAAAGGAAATTAACAGTAAGGAAAATTTCACCTTCCAGGTCATCCAGCTAGACCAGTCCAGACAAATGGTATGTACTCAAGCTATTCGCCCTCTGGGCGGGATGAGTGCAGCCGATAGAACCTGTTGCCCAAAACGACTGGCCGTCTGAGCTTGGAGGTCAAGATGATAGTGGCGTGCAAAGGTTGACCAGGATGCCCAGGTGGCTGCCCGGCAGATGTCAAGGGGCATCATTGCTGCCGACTCAGTCCATGACGGAGCCTGCGCTCGGGCCTTCAGTCCCAGGGGAAGAGGCTGGCAACTAACAGGTAAGCTGAGACTACTGTATCCCGGATCCACCGGCCAAGCATCGTCTTGGACGCCGCATGGCCCTTCCGGGGGCCCAAGAAGAGAACAAAGATGGTCTGAGAGACGGAAGGAATTCATCATCTTCAGATACCGTAGTAAAGCACACCGCACAGCAACGCACCGAAGTATGAAATTCTCACCTGCACACTGTTCCAGAGAAAAGGCCAGGAGAGAAAGCATTTGATTGACATGGAAGGCAGAGAGCACCTTTGGTAAAAAGGAAGGAACGGTGCATAATGTGACTCCCTGCAGGAAGAACAAGAGGTAAGGGTCACGGCAAGACAAGGCTTGCAACAGAGGTAATAGCAACCAGAAAGACCGCCTTAAGGGAAAGGTCTTTCAAAGTAGCCCATTTAAGGGGCTCAAAGGGAGCCCGCATAAGGGATCGGAGGACGATAGCTAGGTCCCAGTGGGGAACTACCAGACGAACCAGTGGGCACAGCGCTCAAACCCCTCGAAGGAACCTGTGAACGTCCCAGTGCCCGGCTAAGGATCCGCATGCTACAGGCCCTCGAAACCCTGACAATGCTGAAACCTGGACCCACAGGGAATTCCAGGCCAAGCCCTTATCCAGACCCACCTGAAGAAAATTCAGCACAGACGGCACTCCAACTCCTCCTAGAGAGAGCATCCGTTGCCTGCACCATTTGTCAAAGTGGCACCAGACCCGGGCATAAGCTAAGGAGATTGCCACCTTGCTCAAAGCCAGACGGGGGTCTATGACCGAAGAACCCTGTTGCTCTAGGCGACACCGCTCAAGGGCCAAGCCGTAAGTGAGAAGGGAGCGAGGTCCTCCATGAGGACCGGATTCTGCTGTAGGAGCCTTCGCCGGGTCCCCAGCGGAAGGGGCACCTTGGACAGCAAGCACTGAAGGTCCACATACCAGGGGCGATGAGGCCAGTCTGGGGCTACTAGAATGAGAAGAGCCAGGTTCTGATCAATGCGGTGTAACAGCCATGGAATCATGGGCCACGGCGGGAACACATACAGGAGGCGGCTGGAGGGCCATGGCTGGGACTAGAATGTCAAGACCGCTGGGGGCTGGATCCTGGCAGCAGCTGAAGAAGCAACAGCTTTGGTATTGTCGCGTGATGCTATGAGAGCCATGTTTATTTGACCCCAGCATCGTACAATGTGACTGAAAGCCCATGGAGCCATCTCCCATTTGCCTGGGTCCAGGAGGTGACGATTGAGAAAGTCAGTCTCGGCGTTGAGCTCTCCCGCAATGTGCTGCGCCGATAGGGCTTGAAGGTGCACTTCTGCCCAGGGAAACAGCACAGCCATCTCCCAAGCCACCCCGAAGCATCTGGTCCCTCCCTGGCAATTGATGTAGGCCACCATGGTCGCATTATCGGACAGAACCCGTACTGCCCGGCTGTGAAACAACTTTTGAAAGTGATACAAGGCAGATGGCCCGGGCTTCTAGATGACTGATAGACCAATGTGTCTCTCAGGGAGTCCAACGGCTTTGCGCTGTGCGCCCCAGACAGTGAGCCCCCCCCAGCCTGAGAGGCTGGCATTGATCGTTAGGAGCGTCCATGCTGCCGCCTCGAGTGGCATCCCTCTCATCACATTGCACCTGGTTGTCCACCAGCGAAGGCCATGGAGGACTGCCAGCAGGAACAGGAGTGGTACAGGGTAGTCCTGAGACACCGGAAACCAGTGAGACCCGCACCTAATGAACCAGGTAAAGGTTGCTGCCATGACGCCCAGGAGCTGAAGATAATCCCACGCTATAGGGACCATATGAGATAGGAAGTGACTCAACTGAGTGCCAATCTTGATCCAATGGTCGTGGGTGAGAAACTCTCCCTGTGGCGTTATCAGACCTGGCCTTGAGAAACTCAAGGATCTGCGATGGTGTAAGACACCTCTTGCTGTAGTTCATGACCCAACAGAGTTGTTCAAGAAACTGAATCATGTGTTGTACAACCTGGTTTGCTTCGAGGTAAGACTTGCCGCGAATCAGCCAATCGTCCAGATAAGGGTGAACGCAAACCCACTGGCGACAAAGAGCTGCCACCATCACCTTGGAGGTGGTCTGTGGAGCTGTCGCAAGACCGAAGGGCATGGTGGCGAACTGGAAATGTGCTCCAAGGATCACAAACCGGAGGAACCACTGTTGATCCAGCCAAATGGGAATATGAAGATAGGCTTCGGCTAGGTCCAAAGAAGCGAGGAACTCTCCTGCTCGGACTGTTTGAATAACAGATCGGAGTGTTTCCATCCGGAAGGAGGGCACTCTGAGGCTGCGATTGACACCCTTCAGATGGAGAATCGGCCTGAAGGAACCATCCTTTTTTGGGATGACAAAGTAGACGGAGTAGCACCCGTGACCCCATTCTCTTGGGGGAACTGGATTGATAGCCTGCAGCTACAGAAGCTGCTGCAAGGTGCTGCGTATCGCAGTCTGCTTTGGCGGAGCCCCACAAGGAGGGAAAACTAAGGCGTCCCATATTGGCCGTGCGCAGTCGAGGACATAGTTGTGTTGAATGATACCACAACCCAGCAGTCTGTGGTAATAAGGACCCATTCATTGTAAAAATGCCACAGGCACCCTCCTACCGGCGGCACTATAGGAAGGGTCCGCACCCCGTCATTGGGAGGAGCGTAAGACGGACTTACCGCCTGCTGCCCCCTGGGGATAGGACCGATGTGTGCTCCGAAAGGAGTTGGAATGATTTGACAGTGCCGGAGGATCTGAGGACGGCTTCTCAGACCGGTAACTTTGTGAATCCTGAAAAGCGAGATCTGGAGGAAGATGGAGCAGCTCGCCACTTAGAGGAACCCTTGGGGCGGTCCTCTGGTAAGCGTTGAGACTTGACTTCTCCCAAGGTCCTTGACCAGCTTCTCAAGGTCCGGGCCAAACAGTCCCCCCTTGAAGGCCACATCTGCTGACCAACTGCGGAGCCATAGCCACCGGCCGGACACTGTAACCGCCTGTTATGCTCCGAGCCGATAAACGCAGAAAGTCATAAAATGCATCAGCTAGGAATGCTGCCAATCACTCCAGGCAAGCGGAGTTATCATCCTCGGGCAACAACTATATCTAGTGAAGTAGTGCCCGAGTGCCAAGATTGCCACATGCGGAAGCCTGCAAGGCCAGCGCAGATGCCAAAAAGGCCGTCTTGAGCAACCCCTCTGCCTTGCGGTTTTGAATGTCCCGGAGAGCAGAGCCCCCTTCCACGGGAATGGTGGTGCGCTTAGTCACGGCAGTGATGAGGGCATCCACCCTAGGGAAATGTAACCACTGATCCAAATCTGTGATAGACCAGGAATAGATCCACCCTAGCCGACGGGCCTGCTTGAGAGGAGCGTCAGGAGTATCCAATTCTGCCGCAACTATCTATTGTAGCTCAGACGGAAACGTGATCCCCGTGCTGGTCTTTTAATACCTGCGACAATGGGATCTGTGGTAGACTGAGGCTATGGGGCCGAAGGCCCTTCAGAGAGGTGAAGTTCTTAATCTGAGCAATCAAGACTGGGATTTTGTCCCGGAGGCAGAGACGAACCACCGTGGAGTCTGCCTCCTCTTCCGGTAGAGAAAGCTCCCCTTCCTCTGCCTCAGATGATGGCATCAACAAGGTGCTTTCCATATCTCCCCCATTCCCCCACTGGCGCTCCTTAGAAGGATGGGGGAGCGAGTCTTGTGAGGGCATTTACGGCCCCTGCTCAAGAGACAAAGACTCGGTTGTGAGAAGGTAAAGACTGACCGGATTTCCAGATATTATAGGCCTGTTGAAATAAAGAAGCAAATTCTGACGATGCCAGCTCCCCAACCAGGGGCTGCGGAAGGAGAAAAGGGGGACAATTCAGCACCACAGGGGATGGAATGGAAGGCGCAAACAACCCTGAAGGCTCTCCCACATCCATGAGGTCTTCAGGCTGAGGCACGCCTGCAGAAGGCTCTCTCAGGTGACTGTTACAGGCCAAACAGAGTCCATTGACCAAAATGTGGCACTTCTTAGCACAAGCTAAACACAAAGTGTGTCCCTGGCATGTCTGATTTTTTTTTAAAAAGGAAATACCAGCTGGAAATCAGCACCGCTAGTCCTGGCGTGAAAATAATAGGAGCAAACTTAAGATGGCCCCACTCACGCCGACATGAGAGCGGGAAATGCAGAATTCAAAATGGCTGCTAGCACAGGGAGCAAGAAAATTATGCCAAAAGGAACGCAGCTGCAGAGGCCAGGCCACAGCCGTGAAATTGACAGTTTGCCGCAGCAGCTCTGTACCATTGAACTTCGGCGATGCCACGCTCCTCCCAAAGCAGTCCTTAGCCATGCCTAACGCTCCCGCTGTGCTTCTCGTCTGGACAGGCGGCAACTGGCTGCATTCTGAAGATTCTGCTGCAGAGAGAGAAATGAGCAGAAGTGGAGGGAGGGAGAGCCCCGAAGTCCGTGCAAGCAGCGCTGCTTGAGGTAACTAAGCAGCCTGACTCTGTTTATTAAAAAAAAAATTATATAAGGCAGACAGAAAAATAAGGGCAAAAGCAGAAACCTAGGGTCTCGCCCGAAATCCTCCTGACCCAATGCCCGCCACCAAGCTGTACTGGCCCCTCGTGACCAGGAGCTAGCTCAGGGTGATCCAGCAGTAGGGGAGTCTCGAATTCCTGCGGGATCCAGGTGGCCCAGCCAGACAGTTCTGAAAGAAAGAAGGACAGAGACCACGTAGGAGCAACAGAAAAAGGAGTCCAACATCTGCTGACAGAGAGAGTACTGGAGAGATTCCTAGCTGTGCCTGGGGCAAGGTCACAGCTCTGATTGGCTCTTTGGCTTTCTCTGTCTCGACATCTGCTGGCAGCGGGACTAAACCCATTTGTCTGGACTGTTCCAGATGGATGACCTGGAACGGTGGTTCTCTTGGCTGCAGAACACATGGTCAGACAGAGAAATATTGGATTTTGCCTTTAGAGGCACAGGCTGTTCATGGCACAATGTCATAAAAAGCCTTTGGAACTTTTCTCTGTCTCCACATGTGCTAGTAAGGAAACACACCCCACTTGTCTGGACTGGTCTAGCAGAACGATATGGAAAAATAATTCATTTAAAAGAAAACAATTGGTCAGGTAAAAATTCCAACTATGTAGAGAGCAGATAATAGAGGAGAGAGGAAGTGTTAGCTGGGAGACAGAATTCAGACTGGGGGAACAGATTGGAAGGGGAGGGGAGAAAAGTATATTCAGGACAGGGCAGAGTCTAAGCATTCATTTTGGGAGCGACAGGGAAGGAGTTTGAGAACTCAGAGGCAGACAGGTTACATGATCTTGAATGGGGATCCTTGGAAGAGATATAAATGATATTAAGCCAGGAATCTGAAGAAAGCACATATGATCCTAAAAAGGCTCTCTCCCTATAAAAAAGGACTATTTCTATGAAAGTTGGGGGAAGATGGGAGAACCTCAGGTCTTGAATCAACCAGGCACCACATGGATTTCATCCCCTGCACATTTCAAGCAGAGATATCCGCATGGGAGGTATGGGTGCCTTTAATCTTAAAAAGGGCAGTGTCTCTTGGTTCTCGTTAACAATTCACTGTGAAGCAGCTGTTTCTCAGTGCCACGGGCAGGAAGGAGGGGTCAGGGTCCCCAGGGCACAAGGGAAGGCGGCACACAGTTCAACTCACTAAATTATTTTCAAGAAGAATGACAGAGCCGGTGCTGAAAGCCCCATGCAGAATCTAAGACTCCCCGCTTCCATGGTAAAAGCTCCCACACAGATATATAAAATATAAAATTATTCCTACAGTTTATGGGTTAAAAATTGCTCTATTACATGCAGCTACTGCAGAGCAGCACTATAATACAAAGCTCAAGATGTGATTTGCTTTGTCTTGATGGCACAGGATTACATGATCTCCAGTGACAAAATGTACCATACGGTAACAAAACAAACGCCCCCTTCACCCTGTACTACAGCGCCACTGTTCTGTACTCAGTTATTTAATTACATAGTATTACTAAGAAGCAGCAATATGCAGCAAGGTCAGAGCAGAGTCTCAGAAGCTGCCGTACACAAGGGACCATTTTCACAAAGTCCTTTGATAAGCCAGCGGCTTAGGGTGGTGGAGGGAGGGAGTAGAGATCTGATAAATGTGTGAATGAAGAGTCCCAGTCTATGAACAAGGCAGTATACACATTCCAGCGGTGCTAAACGTCCATGTGTGTAACCTTCCTGAGAAGGCATGCCTGCTGCAGATGAAATGTCAACCAAGACCTTCGTTGATGCCACGGATTCGTCGGGCCAACTGGATGTCCTGAACATATAGTGTGACTCGCTTGGCATGGATGGTACATAGATAGGCATCCTCGAAGAGACGGATTAGGAAGGCTTCCGCGGCCTGTGGAATGAGAATGAGCAGAGTTAAGAGACAGAGACTGCGTACTCGCTGCAGGAAGGGGGAGAAGGGGACCGTGCCCACAATCTATAGTGTCTGTGAAAGAATAGTTAACCTTTAGAGATGTTACTAATGAGCGTGTATTTGGTTCATCTGGGCAAGCAAATTGCTGGTACATCCATATGCCTACGAGTTAACATATGTACAAATCGATTTGCGCATTTCGAACAGTTGCAGTATACATACAGCGTACACAAAAAGAACAAATAGATGAAACTAAAATCGGACAAACCCCACACCCCCCAAAAAATTTGCTTAAAACTAGCATGATCCGAATTTCTTTAGCCATTCACACTCCTATTAACCATTGCAATTCTCAACCCCATCTTTGGTCCAAGAGGGGCAGAAAATGGTGCTGTCCTCTGTTCTCTCTGACTCTTAGGATAAGGCAGAGTTCGTAATCTGACTTGCCTCCTCCCACCTCCTGGTATTATTCCCTATAGAGGGCCTGTACCTCCTGCAGTGCCAGCAGGGCCATAGATTGCCACCGATAGTCATAGCCTCGGGAGAAGGAGAAGCAGACTTCCCGCACCTGAGAGAGAGAGAGATGCAGGTGAGCGAAATGTCAAAGACTGTCCCAGGGTGAAGGGGAGAGGCAGACGAAGAATAAGAAACCCTTAACAGCAGAGCCAACCAGCCACCCTCTCCCCAAGTCAGGAAGACAGCTATAACAGAAAAAGAGGGCGCCGCTCACCAGCCTAGAGAAAGGCATTTTTCGGATAAGCAGCTCAGTGGATTTCTGATACTTTCGGATCTCCATCAGTGCTCGGGTACCAGGACGATATCTCCGCCTTGTTGATGCTCTGCGTCTCCGGGGACCTGAAATTACAGCCCAAAGGATTCTCTTAAGTGCACCATCTCACACACAGCAGCAAACTAGCTGTCTACTTAACATGCACTTGGGAGTCTCACTTTACAAATGCTGCTATGACATCTACATAGGGCTCTGATAAAGATCCACACTTCAGCTGTGTGTTTGTGAGAATCTCACAGCGATGCCTGCATCGGCCTCTAATGAAGATCTGCTCTTCAGCCGTTTGTTCTGTGTATATGTATGTATTTTACTTGATTCAGCATGATACTTTCCATGGACCAGTGTGACAACGGCACGGGACACTAATGAAGATCTGCTATTCATGGAGCCGTTCTTCAGCTGTCTATGCTGTATGCGTGCTCTCGTTTATGCTGTGCTGTATGCATGCTTTACGTGCATCAGTGTGATGTCCACACAGGGCTCTGCTGAGGAGCTGATCTTCAGCCGACTATGCTGTATGTGTGCTCAGGGCTATGCTGAGAATCCACTCTTCAGTCATCTATACTGTTGTTGTTGTTAAGAGCCATCGAGTCAGTGTCGACCCTCTGGATAGTGGTTCTGAGTTGTGTTTGGTCTTCAGTCAGGCGGCTCATTGTTGACAGACTAGTACCCGTAGCTGCTGCTCTTTGCCTGCTTTCTTCTTTTGAATTGACTTTCTACCTTGCCAAGCATGATGTCTTTCTTTAATGATCTCTCCCTTCGTATGATGTGTCCAAAGTATGAAAGTCAAAGTCTTGTCATCTGAGCTTCTAAAGAAAGCTTAGGTTTGATCTCCTCTAGTACTGACTGGTTTGTTCTTCGGTCAGTCCATGGTATACACAGTATTCGCCGCCAGCACCATAATTCAAAGGCATTGATTTTCTTCCTGTCTGTCTTTTTCACGGTCCAGCTTTCACATCCATATGATGTTACTGAAAATACCATGGCTTGAACAAGTCGAATCTTTGTATGGAGAGAGACATCTCTGCTCTTGAGAATCTTATCTAGGTCTTTCATAGCCATTCTGCCAAGAGCAATGCGTCATCTGATTTCTTGACTGCTTGTTGCTTCTTTATGGATCCAAGTAGGTTAAAATTGTCCACGATTTCAATTACTTCTCCATCAACAATGAACTTATTCATTTTGCCATTTGTCAAGATCTTTGTCTTCTTTACATTAAGGTGCAGGCCCATTTTGAGACTATGTTGTTTGATCGTGAGAAGCAAATGTTTCAGATCATCTTCACTTTCAGCCAGTAATGTGGTATCATCAGCATAGCGAAGGTTGTTGATGAGTCTTCCACCAATCTTCACACCTCTGTTGTCTTCATACAATCCTGCTTCTCTGATGATTTGTTTGGCAAATAAATTAAACAGGTAGGGGGAAAGTATGCAGCCTTATGTGCATCAATGAGATGTCCACAGGAGGCTCTGCCAAGAATCCGCTCTTCCGCCATCTCTGCTGAGGATCCGCTCTTCAGCCGTCTATGCTGTATGCACACTTTACCTGCTTCAGCACGATGTCCGCAGAGATCTCTGCTGAGGATCCGCTCTCCAGCTGTCTATGTGCTTGGGGCTCTGCTCTTCATCCATCTATGCTGTATGCACACTTTACCTGCTTCAGCACAATGTCCGCACAGATCTCTGCCGAGGATCTGCTCTTCAGCCGTCTATGCCGTATGCATGCTTGGGGCTTTGCTGAGGATCCGCTCTTCAGCCGTCTATGCCGTATGCATGCTTGGGGCTTTGCTGAGGATCCGCTCTTCAGCGGTCTATGCTGTATGCACGCTTTACCTGCTTCAGCACCATGTCTGCAGAGATCTCTGCTGAGGAGCCGCTCTTCATCCATCTATGCTGTATGCACGCTTTACCTGCTTCAGCACGATGTCTGCACAGATCTCTGCTGAGGATCGCTCTTCAGCTGTCTATGCCGTATGCTTTGCTTTATAGAGTTAATTAAATACCTGCATGAGGCTCGAATTTAACACACAACGCACTCGCGCTCCTCCTTACTCGGGCTGGGCGGCGAGGATTCCCTGATCACTCTCTTGGGTGGGCGGCTCTTTCTCCGGCTGGTGCTAGGACCTGACTCCCGTCTCATGGTTCGAGTCCCCTGGGCGGCTACGACGTCACAGCCCTACCAATGGCGTCACACAACAAGGCTTCTCCTATCATCAACAGAGAAACGTCAAACAACGCTCGCACCAACACACTTCCTTCCTCCTCTCCCAGTCACTCGCGACACTAGACCGTTTAAACCACCCGCGTACCACGCCTCCTCAATGCGTCACTTCCCGCTCTTTTTAAATTCCTAGCCTCGGCTCGCGTTCCCGCCCTCGCTTGTTGCTAAGCGACTAAGAACACGTATCGTTCCACTCCCTTCCTCGCCTTGATAAATCCTATAGGACTTCCAATGGGCAGGCAAGAATAAAGCAGGGGCTTGCAACCAATAGGAAAACGAGGGAGAAGACCTTCGGGACCAATCGGGAAGCGAGGGGCGGGGTTTAGACACGATTAAAATTCCCTCCTATATGCCTTCGCTAACAGGTGTAAGGATTGTGAGGCCAATAAAGTTATGTGAATCAAATCCGGCAAACTTTATTGGCCTGACAATTTGTACACTTTGTCTAAATGAAATAACGCTGTTCTTCCTTTTTCACCCAGGATCAGAGTTCTTTTGTGAGTTCTTTGATCGGCTTTTACAACTTTGGGAAATTAATCTCTCTAATATGGAGCAATTCTGCTTTTGAACTTATATCCTGAAAGCAGTGATGAGCTTCTACTACTACTATTTATCATTTATATAGCGCTACCAGTCCAAATTCCATAAAGCTTCTACTTCCATAATGCCCCAGGCCTGGCTTAACCCTCTTGGCAGGACAGGAGGCAAGAGGAGGGCGCTGGCCAGCCCCTGCCACTACCACAGAAGGCGGTGGGGTGCTGCTGACTTGCACGGTGAGTAGCAAGGCGGGACATCTAACTCCAGAGCTGGTGGTCTTCAGGTGAAAATTCAGCATTATGTTGCCCCCCCCCCCCCCCTTGCAGACCATCACAACACTACCTTTCCACAGCAATCCTGTAAAAATGTTCACTCGATGAGATCAGTCCAAATATCACAGAGAACCCAAAGAGCGACAACACACCAGTGCAGATGCAACAAGAACACATTTATTTCTTCACTTAAAATCACTCCAGACCTAGATGTGCAGCTTTGCTCTTGGTGTCCCTATTTTAATTGATTTACTGTACTTCAGCAAGAATTGGCCCCATGTCAGTGAAGGGCCAATCTCTAGGGATGTGCACAGGTAAAACAATTTGGTTTTATTTCAGAATATTCTTTATTTTTTAAGTATTTTATTTATTTTGGGAGCTTCAGCATTGATTTCAATGAGTAGAATCGGGGGGCTACAAATCCCACAGTGCTTTGGGATGTAAATTTAAATCCAGGACTGGGCCAAACAAACAGTCTCGCTATTAGGAAACTTGACAGCTCTAGTTCAAAACTGGTACCTGATTTTCATTACTGTTGACCCTATATGGACTCGGGGAGGGGAGGATAGATTGTAAAGGTACTGGAGTGGGGCACTGGGTGCTGGTATTTGCCTTGATCTGCTGATGTATGAGCATTTGGCTGTGGTCAGATGGATATGGTTATTGATCTGACAATGAAGGTATTAATCACGTTGATATTTTGGTCTGTTACGGTCATTTTCTCTATATGGAGTTGCTGGTAGATCTCTAGGAAATCTCCATTTGCTCTGTACCAGGGATTTCCATGTGTGCATCATAGTCTAATGATTAATAGAGTAGACTAAGAACTAGCAAAGGCAGGTTGGCCTTGGGCGAGTCACTTTGCTCTCCATTATCTCAGGTATGAGCTTAGACTATAAGCCCTCTGGGGACAGAAAAATACCTCCTGTACCTGAATGCAACCCACCTTGAGATGCCACTGAAAGAGGCCTGAGCTAAATCCATAGCTTTTCCTTTTTTTTTTTTTTAGTTGCTTAAGTCTGATCTTTTGTCTTCAGATATGTGCTTGTAACTAGTAGAAAAGCCTGTCAAAAAAATTGAGGGAGTACAATAATCCTGGACCTAATATCTCCCCTCCCCCCAACTGCCTCGATATAAGCCTTCCCCACCAACTCAACTCCCATACCCACACACAAAAGAGTATTGCATCCCGCTCCCCTGGAATGAAACCCCATCCCACCTGAGCCCTCTGTATGAGGAAGAGGGAGTTCCATGACTGCAAAATAGTTAACAGTGACTGGCTGTCATCTGCTAGTGCCCCTGAAAGATGACTATGAGACAGACTTTGCCCTACATCCCACCGCTGACTCACCGAGGAGAAATTCACCTCATTACCAGTCTCTCCGGAAGACTTAGTGAAGCATCAGTCTTCCATGAAAGAGTCGTTAAATCACCAGTAGGTGATCCAGCGATCCAGTTCTTAATATTTCGATCACAGCATTGTAATCCACAGGCACTAGAGCCGCCAAATTACCCAGTTTCAGGAGGGTGACTTTTTTGGCCCATCCTGTTTGCCTTCTCCATATTTCACGTAATTTTGTACTCTACTGAGAATTATTTAAATTAACAGAATATAAATTTATGTAAGTAAGTAAATAAATAACTAAACTTATGCCCAAAGCAGTGTGGGATTTGTAGTTATTGATTCTACTCATTGGACTCAGGGCTGCAAGTCCCTTAATGCATCATGATAAGGTTGTCAGAAATCCAGGCCTGGCTTAGAATCTCCCTCTTGGAACTGGGTAGCTTGGAAGTTCTGGGACACTGCCAACCTAATGGCACTGGAATGACCCATGACATTAAATGACTGGATAGATAAAGCCTGGCGATCTGGGAGTGTAAATGGGGACAACGGCTCGCAGTCTTGTGGTGACATTGCTAACACAAATTAGGCGAAGGCATTTTGACAGGGTGGAGGAGGGATGCATCTCTCAGCATGCAACCTGGTAGAAACAAGACACGAGTACCATAGATAGAAGGCTGGAGTGGTTGCATCCCATAGAGGGTGGGGGCAGTCTCTAGCCCAGAAAGTCTCACTCAGCAGGAGTCAGTGGAAGAAAATATATTTGCAAGGCAAATTTCAGAAACACAGGGGATGTGGGGGACATGTTTTCTGTACTTCCCACAGTCCACAGTCGGGAAGGGATCATTCCATATCCATGTTCTTTATGACCTCCTCCACCAGTTCCAACTCCAGTGGCTTGACAGACTGTTTGAGGACAGCAGTTGTGCCCTGCCTGTACCGGTATGAGCCATACCTAGGAGAGGAAGGGAGAGAGATAGGCAATATAGATTACTCCAGAGAGTGTCGAGGCGAAACCATATTCTCAAACGTTGGTGGCAGTGGTAGAATTAGAAACTGAATCTGCAAGTGTCACAGGCTGTCACAAAGTGAAAGTTGGTGGCAGCCATGGGATTGGAATCTGGTTGCGACTCACCTCTCTCCACGCTTCCCAAGCTGGTCATAGCCACGCATAAGCTCCACCTTTTCTCTGGTGATGACACACAGGTCCACATTGCTCCCTGAGCCCAGGTCACACATGATTCCGGCTGTTATAGCATCACGTAGCAGATCTGTGGCAGGCTTCAGCTATAGGGCAAAGAGAAAAAGTCAAGCAAGTGACACGTTCACCATTAACCAAAGTGCTCTCAGCAGCTCTTATCACTGTGCTGGATGATAATATTTTTAATTACAGACAGAATCTGAATGGGTTTAATAAACTAGGACATCTTCCCCATGTTCTGTAACTCTTTATTGACCACCTTCATTTCCGTCCTCCTATTTTTCTCACCTCCATATTGGGTTTGAATCGATCCTCTAATATGGCCATTGCTGCTCCTGCTCCAGACCCTATATCCATCAGAAAGGGCAAAAACACAGATGATATAAAGAATATCAGTGCTGATGGCAAGGTTCCAATCCCATTGCTAACACCAACTCCATGACGGCATAGCTCAAAGGACACAGAGATGTGACATTTCCAGACCCCTGGCTTCCATCAGTTCTTCCTCTGATGCTGAGTGTACAAAGCTGTGACACTTGCAGACTCAAGTTCCAATCCCAGCGCTACCACAGGTTCTCACTGCAGGATAGCCTCGTGCAGAGAGCACAGATCTATGACATCCACAGACCTAGGTTCAACTTCTCTACTGCCACCAATTCTCACCGTGCAATCCAAAGCACTTCATCTCTGTGTGCTCACACTTAAAGTATAATTTCCTGGGGACAGGGACTTTGCAAACCTACAGGTTGTTAGCCTGCGTTAGATGCTGTCTATAAATATTAAATTAAAGTCAATGAATAGAAAATAGCTGGAAGAAAGTGCGGTTTATGATTGCACCACATCTAGCGATGGATCACTGAATATATGTCCCCTTCCCTAAGTTACAAGAATGCTGTTCTGGCAATGGGACATGCCTTTTACAAACCCAAGTACCTCGCTAGCTTTTCTCCCTCCTCTTGCCAGATCTGGGCTGCTGTACTCACCCATAGAAACGAAAGGCAAACAGTCAGTGGAACCGTGAGGATGCACAGTGTAGAGGTGGGGGCCGCGGCAATCCACCCCACCCACAATGAGAGAGGCTCCAATGTGCCCTTTGTACCTGTGGAAGAAGAGATACGGGAAACAGGACTCGGCATCCCCACTCTCGCCCTCTCTGCGCTGCCTGGTGACCTTAGAGCTTCTCTACCTGTCCCAGGCCTTGTCTTCATCAGGCAGAAGCTGGGAGGGGCCTGTAAGTATAGATACCAGCCTTTGACAGAGGGAGATTTTTGGTCAGTCCTGGTTTTTTGAACACTCCATCCTGGTGCATTGTGGGACCAGCAGCATTGATTTCAATGGATAGAATCAGGGACTACAGATCATGCACTGCAATAGGTTATAAGTTTAAAACCAAGACTGACCAAAACGTCTCCCTCCTGGAACT
Organism: Ichthyophis bannanicus; assembly: GCA_033557465.1. Taxonomy (NCBI): domain Eukaryota; kingdom Metazoa; phylum Chordata; class Amphibia; order Gymnophiona; family Ichthyophiidae; genus Ichthyophis; species Ichthyophis bannanicus. The sequence goes on along the minus strand of CM066051.1, from coordinate 76,674,575 downwards.
GGGCACTGATAGCTCAGCTTTGGGTCAGCACTGATGGAGATTATGAAAGGGTAAAAAATCTATTAAAAAGACAGATTGAATGGTCAGACGTTTGAAAAAGCATGGAAAGCCATCTGAAATCCCCACCTCCATCCGGGGTTTTCCTTTCCAGCTTCTGGAAGGAAAACATTCCAAAGTAAAAAAAAAACTGCATGAAAAGAAAAGTGTCTGGAGAGAGCCCTGGGAGGAGGGTCTTTTATAGTGGTCCAAACAATTTTCTCCTTGGGGGTTAAAGGCCTCCCCCATCCTTGCTCTGCATTTTTCCTATTGCACATTAATTCCTCTGTGAAATATTTCTCAGATTCAAAAGATACAGGGAGTAGAGATTTCGGGGTAGGAGATGCAATTCTGCGAGTGGTGGGGGAGAGGGGGAGACCTCCTCTCTGAATTTTGCACAGAGCTAAACTTTGGCCTTTGAAAAATAAAAAGTTGGAAGAAATATGCGACTGCCGTCCCCACAGTGGCCACTGAGTGCCTCCTTTGCTCTACAGATGATGGGCAAAAACTTCTGAAGTTGGAAATCAGATTTTGTTTTGGGGCAGTAAGGGAGGGAGATCCAGAAAATGTTTTCCTCGTAGACAAGCAGGGGGATGCAGCCGCACTTGCCAGGTGATGTTGCTGACAGAAAATGTTAAATCAGAAAGAATTGGGAGTGGGACAGAGATTGTCCCCCTCTGAGCACAGCCTGCAAATTCTACACATTGCTTTGCCTGTTTTCTATCTTTACTCCCCCTTGTTACCATTATTTCATGTTCACCCTGTTTTATGGCTCCATCAGCTGTTTTGCTAGTATGTTGGGGGGGGGGGGGTCAAGGGAAATAAGACCTTCCTTCACCCCTGCTCACCTGAAGAGCATCTGTTTCAGCATCCTGCAGGCGGTGACCACACGTGGCTCTCGCCCTGTGGACAGGACATGCAGCTGCAGGTTGGAGGAGAGAAGTTGCGTGGTCATTTCCGCATCAGCAGCCACACCTGCACCACAGCAGCTGTGCCGAGGGGGGAGAGGGAAGAAAGATTTAATTTAGAAGGTATTAGGCCACTTCATCATTTATGATCAGGGTGGGAGGTGAAGGGATTTCTTCCCGGTCAGACCTCTGGACCTGTCTGCCCTTCAGGAGACTTTTTTTCAAGGTCACAGAAGCACCATTGCAGACCTTTCCCACCCCAACCCTAACGTCAGCTCACTTGGTTTCATGTCCACCAGCGCTACTCGTTCCCTTCTTACAAATTGTTTTAAGCAGATTGATTTATTTGTGTCCTTACACTTCCCTCCATCCCCGAAGCAAAGGCGAGAACCCACATTTAGGCTCACTTACTAGATCTTGGAGGCAATAACGTGAATTTTCAAACAGTTCTTGTCGGCTACCACCATGTCATCCGTGGCCCGGGTATCAGCCCCCAGGAGTACACCATCCTGAGGAAGGGAGAAGAGAGAAAGATATTTGTAGCAAAATCATACACAGGGAACCTGAACACAGAGCCAGAGATTAGAAACGAGATACAGGGAAATACAGTGATCCGCCCCAGTGTCACAGAAGCGGTGTCCAATATTTTAGTCTCTGTATTTTGTCAGAGGCTGCCTCTGGTATTTTCAGTTCCTGCATTTGTCTGGACTTTCCCTCTGTAAGTTTCGGCTTCTCCTCTGGTATTTTCAGCCCTGCTCTCTCTGCAGTTTGCGGGCATCTTTTGCTGAATTTGGTCTCACTGTCCCTATATCTGTACAGTCGGACCGTGAGTCCCTTACCTTGTACACTAGTCCAGCGATGGTGGTCCCAGTTTTTCTCGCTTTAGGGGCTGTGAATCCTTGCTGGGATAATTCTTTTTCCAAAAATGCATTTCTGGGGGAAAGCAGAAAAAGGTGGGGAGGTCACAGAAAAGACAGACACACACATACTTCCTGAGACAGGCCGACACAAGCAAATATGCAGGCACTGATGCATAACTATGTACCCTACATGCTGAAACATCTCCCCCCAAAACTCCAAGAAGCCTACCCCCACTCCTGTGCTCCTCTGGGATGTCCTTCTCCAAACTCCCCCTCTTTGACGCTGGCATGGTGCATGTTCAGTGCTTTTTCTGCATTGCCTGGGTCCAAGTCAGGGCCGCTCACAGTCAGTAAATTTACAGTAGAAAGAGAGCTGCCTTTAAAATCAGCTTCACGCAGTACAAATGCTCTGAGCGTCTCTAGTGCCACAGGCTCCATCTCTGCGAGGCCTGCTGCTCTGGGTGATTGGGGACCAAGCCTCGGTGTGTAAAGACACAAATTATGGCATAATAAACCCCGCCATGCTCAAAAAGGCTCCGGTAGAACATATGTCCATTAACAAAGTTTCGCTGCTGGTAAAAATCTGGTAAACTGTCAGTTAAAAAGACATTCATTTTTTTTTTGTGAGATGGCAAGCCTGATCTCGGCCTTGTCCACCTTGGTGAAATCCTAATGGTCCAGCCTCAGCATGTCGGGCCCTATAAAAGAGAGAATGATTTTCACTTTCAGTTATGGTCGTTGGGTGCCAAGGTATTCACGGAGCTACAGTCTTATAGGGCTTGGCTGTGGACTTTAGAGGCGCGAGAGGAGGGCGGCAGGAGGGGCAGGGGAGCACCACCTGGTTCAGTATTTTAGGCAGTAACTGTCCACTGGGGCTGAGGGGCGATTTTTTTGGGGGGGTTGGATGCTACCAGCTGTCACTCTCTGGTTAGAGGAACCAAAGTCGGAACTGCCAAGCCCAAAATGGGCTTTGGTGACTTGTGTGGAAAATGCAGAAAGTTGAATGAACGCTTAGCGCCGGACACACTCTCCGTGATGTGTAGATTTACCTATAGCACTGGACTGCATTAAGAAGAAGCAATGATTTAAGCCCGCCCTTTATGATCTCTGACGCAATGCTGTTTGGCTCTCTCATTCTAGGCTTTCTTAAATTTCAACCCTGGATGCATTCTCAGCCCTTTTGCTTTTGCTTTCCTCTCTCAGACTCTTGTGCACCTCGAAAGAATTCATCTCCCTGGACAGAACAGTGACATACCCAGCTGAAATTATTGTTACAAGTCTGCATATAGCACTCACAAGATAATCCCAGGGGAAGAGAGACAGACCAGGGAAGGAGAATCACACAGAAAAGCAGCGAGAGACAGCCGAGCAGAGACAGCGGGCATGCTGAAGGACAGGTCTCACCTCTGGCAGTTCTCAAAGCTGAAACCCCCTGGGTGCGGGTGGGTCAGTGTCTTGGATGGCAGCATGGCCAGACAAACAGTGGGTAGCTCTTCAGAGACTGCACAAGCTGCTGTCCAGTGCCTGAGCTCCGTTCATCTGTCTTTCTTCTTTCACTTTCATGTTCTTTGTGTGGGAGGAAGCTGGAACAGAGTCAGTAAATGCATAGAAACCTCCGGCACAGGAGAGAACACATCCTGAACCTTGCGATCTAGTGTCACTCTGCAGTAATTAAGTATAAACTACAGGAAAATTTGAGCTGGGTTAAGCAATATCCAGAGAGATCTTCTATCCACAGCTACAGAAATATTAGAACATAAAAAATGCCATACTGGGTCAGACCAAAGGTCCATCAAGCCTTGTATCCTGTATCCAACAATGGCCAATCTAGGTCTCAAGTACCTTTCAGGTTCCCAAAATGATGGACAGATTCCATGCTGTTATGCCAGGGGTAAGTCGTGGATTTCCCCAGCCCACTTTAATAATGGTCTTATTTAAAGCCAGCTACACTAACAGCTTTTACTACCTCCACTGGCAATGAATTCCTGAGTTTGATTACATGTTAAGGGAAGAAAAAATATTTTCTCCGCTTTGTTTTAAAGATATGCTGTAGCTTCATGGTATCTCTCCTAGCCTTTAAACTTGACTATTTAATCCGCCTCTCTGTTTTCAGCCTTCTAACTGATTCCTATCCCATGATTGTTTAATTTCCTCAGGAGACTTTCTCATGCTGTGCTTTGACGTACACCTTCTGAAAGTCTAGATACGCTATGGGGTATGTTTACCAAGGCACATTAGTTATCTTCATGGCGCTAACGCACAAGAAATGCAGCTGCCATGGACCTTTTTCTGTGGTAGCAGCATTTCCCATGTTGCCTGCGAAAGTGGATGGAAGTCGGGTGAAGAGTGGGTGCTCACATTGCGCCGTAGCTGCCTTTTTGCAGGCTGCGCAGATGAAGCTAGCTGCCTCCATGTAACTGTGTTCCTGTGAAGCCTGCGATTTCTCCGCAGTATCTGCGGGGGAAACGCTGGTGATACCCCTTGCGGATACTGCAGGACTTTTGCAGCTATCATCCAGCATTAGCCACAGAAGCCCATTCACGGCTTAGTAAACATGCCTCTTTATCAAACACGTTTATTTGCGCCTTCAAAGAAATGTAGCAGATGACTGAGACAAGACCTCCCTTGGCTAAATTCATGTTGGCTTTACCCCATTTAAATCATGACTATCTACATGTTCAGTAATTTTGTTCTTTATAATGGTTTCTACTGTTTCCCGGTCCTGATGTCTGGCTCACTGGTCAGTAGTTTCCCGGATCACCCATGGAAAGCTGTTTAAAAACTAGTGTTATGTTGGCCATTTTCCAGTCTTCAGGTACCATGGACTATTTTAATGGTGGCTTAGAAATGACTAATAGTAGAGCTGCAATTTAATTTTTGAGACCTTTTAGCTTTGGATTCGAGCATTACTCTTCGAGCATTACATGAAAACTGCAATAATATTCTTTCAAGCCAATTTCCAAAGAGCTCATAGTCAAATGCTATGACAGTCAGCAGTGGCATTTAAATTTTGGTGGGATATCAGAGGCGGTATCTGGCTAGCGTGATTTTCAGCCGGTACTTATCCAAATCACTTACGCCATACAAAAAGCAGTTTGAAGTTGCTGGCCGGATTATCTGGACAGCCTCCCGTTGGCTGCCTGGATGGAGAAATTTCACTTGCCATTAATTTCCTTTCGTGGAATCCTGCTAGACCAGTCCAGGCAAGTAGGTTATATCTCCTGCCAGCAGTTGTTGAAGATAGAGAAAGTACCAGAAGCTTCACAGACCCCGTCCTGGCACATATAGTGATTCCCCTAAGGGTCTCCTTCAGTATACCCCTGGAAAAGCAGCAGAACCACCTTAACCAGATCATCTAGATACAAGTGCAACCATGAAACTATATATAATGCTCATTGGCAATGGGTCCCCGGAAATAGTTGAGTGCTGCCACCTGTACACGCAGGGAGTTCAAGGCGAGACATTGGTCATACCCATGTTGCAGAAAGGCAGTAGATCAGGAATCTGCACATGCCAGGGCGACATGTCATGCCGCGAGCACCAGTGGTCAAACAGATGTCAGACTTGGGCATAGGCTAAGAAAGTAGATGGCTATTAGGCTTTGAGGAAGGTATTCTTTATACGCTAGCCGTCGCCTCTCAAGAGCCAAGCCATAAGCAAGTAGGGAGCCAAATCGTCCATCCAGATCAGCCCCTGACGGAGAAGCCCTCTGCAGGAGCCGAGGGCTAGGGGCGGTTCTGCCACTAGGCGCACCAGGTCGGCATACCACGGTCAGTGAGGCCAGTTGGGAGCTATCAGGATTACTGGTCCCAAGTGTGCCTCGATGCATCTTAACGCCTGGCCGATCATTGGCCAGGGGGAAACAGATAGAGAAGGGTTGCGGTGGGCCAGGATTGGACCATCGTGTCAAGGCCATGCGATTTCGGGTCCCACTGCGACTGAAGAAGAATGGCACCTTGACTTTGCACAAGTTTGCCATCAGGTCAACACTCGGGCGGCCCCAGTGGCGTACTATCTGCTGAAAGGCCCGTGGGGCAAGCTCTCACTTGCTGGGGTCGAGTGCATGGCGACTGAGGAAGTCAGCCTGAACATTGTCGATGCCCGCAATGTTCTGAGATCATAAGCAGGTAGTGCTCCACCCAGGCAAAGGAGAGAACCATATCCTTTGCCACGCCTGGACATTTGGTTCCCCCTTGTATGTTGAAGTAGGAAACCATTGTTGAATTGTTGCACAGTATGCGGGAGGCTTGATTGCGGAGAAGTGGTGAAAAGGATAGGAAAGCCAGGCGCACAGCTTGTGTTTCAAGTCTGTTGATGGTCCATTTGGATTTCAGAAGCATCTAGGACTCCTGTGCAGTTCGGGCTAAGCAACGAGCCCCCCAGCTGGAAAGGCTGGCATCAGTCGTCACTATAATCTAGCATGGACTCTCCAGTAGGAGCCCCTGGAGGAGATTGGCTGGGTTCAGCCACCATTGAAAACTGCAAAAGGGTCCGCAAGAGCGGGAGCTGAAGGTGGAACTCCTGTGAGACTGGAGACCAGCTTGACAGGAGGGAGCGCTGTAGAGGCCTCATGTGTGTTTGAGCCCATGGAACTACGTCGAAGGTGGCTGCCATGGCTCTGAGATAATCCCACACTTGAAGGCAAACGTGCATACAGAAGACCTGGAGCTGGTCAGAGAACCTGCTGACGCGCTCCTGAGTTAGGAAGACTCTCCCGAGTTGGATGTCAAACTGGGCCCTGAGAAATTTCAACGATTGGGAGGGAATTGGACAACTCTTAGCACGATTGATTACCCATCCCAGACTTTCCAAGAAGTTCACCACTGTGGAGACTGCGGCAAGGGCATCAGCTTGCGAATTGGCCCTGATAAGCCAATCGTCCAGGTAGGGGTGAATGTGAATCCCTTGATGACATAGTGCAGCCACCACCTTGACCATGACTTTGGAAAAGGTGTGAGGAGCGGTGGCCAGCCTGAAGGGCAGAGCTTTGAACTGAAAATGTTGTCCAAGCACGGCAAAACACTGATGCTCTACACAGATAGGAATATGGAAGTAGGCCTCAGTGAGATCCAGAGATGCCAGGAGCTCATCCTTGCGTACAGCCTCGATGACAGACCAGAGCATCTCCATGTGAAAACGAGGGACCTGGAGGGACCAATTGACTCCCTGGAGGTCCAAAATGGGGTGCCATGAGCCGTCTTTTTGGGTACAACAAAATAGATAGAATAGTGGCCGGATCCCCTTACAGCTGGAGGGACCGGGCAAATGGCCTGAAGCTAGAGCAGGCATTGGAGATGCTACACATAGCCATCCACTTCTGGTGGGAACCACAAAGTGCAACTAGAAAAGTATTTGTGATCAGTGATGCACACTCAAGGGCATAGCTGTGACAAATTATGTTTAAGACCTAGTGATCAGAAGTGATGCAGGCCCACTCGCAGGAGAAAAGGGTCAGGTACCCGCCCACTGGCAGCATCCTGGAGTGGGACTCAATGGCGTCAGCGGGAAGTGCGGGCAGGTGCAGAGAATTTGTTGGATGAGAAGTTATACTTAGGTTGCTGGAACCCTCAAAAGGACTGCAACTTCATACCGGACCTGTTGGAAGAGGAGGAGGCGGAAGGCGTCCCTGCCAATAGTGCCTAGTGTCTCAAAAACGAGACCGAGAGGAGAAGGAAGAGGTAGGACCCGAGCGCCATGAGGAAGACCATGGTATGTCCTTGGACAGATGCTGTAGCTTAACTTCTCCCAGATTTTTTACAAGTTTTTCAAGGTCCTCTCCAAAGAGGAGCTTGCCTTTGAAAGGGAGCTTCATGAGGCGTCCCTTCAACGCTGGATCCGCAGACAAGTGGCAGAGCCAAACTCAACGTCGTGCCATGGTAGTCACTGCCATGGACCAGGCTGCCAACCACAGAAGGTTGTAAAGAGCATCCACCAAGAACGCTGCCACAGACTCCAAGTGAGCTGAAATCTGGTCGTTGGGCAAAAGCTGAATCCAACATAGAGAGCATGAGCCACTAATCCTCCACATGTGGAGGCCTGCAGGGTGAGGGAGGAGGAGGAAAAAAGTCAGAAGACCTTCCACCTTGTGGTCGTACTGATCCTGCAGGGTCGCCCCGCCTTCTACTGGGATGGTGGTATGTTTGGTAATGGCCGTGATGAGCTCGCCTACCATAGGGTAGCGGAGCCACCTTTCCAGATCCGAGAGGGACCAGGCATATCAATGGCCCATATGCTTTGCCGAGCACAGGGATGCTTCTGGAGAGTCCCATTCAAGAGAGCCCATCTGTTGGAGTTTTAGTGGAAAGGGGAAGGTTCTTGAGGGCTGCTGGATACTCACTAGGATAGGGTCTGCCTTAGACTGGTGGATTTGGTTGGTTGATCCAAGGAATCAGAGAGCCACAGTGAATCGATGATTTGAGAAATAAGCGTAGGGAGCTCATACCGATGAAACAGACAGACATCCAGGGAGTCCAAATCCTCGACTAGTTCTTCCTGCGGAGAACACTCCCCATCTTCACGCTCTGAACCACTGTTAAGGCTATCGTCTGGCGAGAGGTGTTCGGGGACATCTAGAGGGAAGGAGTTCCCATCACCAAAAGCCCAAGACACCACGTTGGATGAACTCCCCCTATCCTCGGGCCTGTGAGCTTCTTTGGTGCATTTATGGGAGGATGGAGGCATGTGAGGGCCTGGGGAGGATGCCATAGCCCACAAGGAGAGTGGCTCACTCCTCCAAAATTCCCAGGCCTTCTTAAAAATGGCCACAAACTGATGGGAGTCAATATCCAAATTCAGCTGTGGTAGATCATCCATCCCTGAATGCTGTGGAAGACGCCGAGGTGGAGAAGAGGGATCTGTGCCTGAAGCTGTTGAAAGGACAGGAGCCGGAGCATAAGGAGGAGATGAAGAGCACTGTGAGGCCTCCTACGGAGGAACCTCGATCAGGGTCCGTGGGGGCAGGAGTGAATGTGGAAATCTCCCCAGGATCTATTGTGCAGGCCGCACAGATGCGATCCACCAAATATCTAGGTTTGCGGCCACAGGCCAAGCAGCGTGAGAGCAATGAGGGCATGGTGCCAAAAACCGTACTAACCACACGTTCTAGTGGGCGCCGCGAAGGAACTGGAGGCTCTGAAAATGGCCACTGTCTGTTAAGCTCCACTCGCTGTTGCCCCACCTGCCACAGAGCACCCTGTGCTGCACGCTGTAGCGGGGATGAACGGCGTTCCCCCTACAGGAGGAGCGGTGTCCCCTCTATGAGCCATGTCCCCCAGAACATCTGTGAGGGAGTGCCATGGCTGCAGCAGGAGGGAGCATGCAGGCAAACAAGATGGCCGGTGTCACCAGCGTGGCTTGCTTTGGTAGGGTGAAAAAGGGCGGGAAGGATCCGCAGAGAGCAAAGGAGTCTCCGGTACGGGGAAGGCAGAGGAGAGGTGCTGGAGACAGAGAAATACTGAAGAAGACTTCTAGGGGAATCACTATATGTGCCAGGGCGGGGTCTGTGAAGCTTCTGCTACTTTCTCGGTCTTCAACATCTGCTGCCAGGGGGACATAACCCACTTGTCTGGACTGGTCTAGCAGGGGGAATTGGAAATGGGTTTTGAATATCGGCCCCTCTGTTCCACCACTGAGGATCTCTGTGCCCACTCACTCCCCCACGGCTGAGGATCCTCGGAACTCATCACAGCTAAGAAACGAGCACAATCTATTTCCTCTTTTCTTATTTCATGTGTGTCTCTTTGTACACAGAGAATTCAAAGACACAGACAGATAATGTCATTTTATTATTCAGATAAAAGACACAGAGGAGCAAAGCAGGGCTTGAGGACTTATGGGAGAAAGCGCAACGCAGATTCACACCATGCAGCCGTTGTCCCTGTAGCTCTCCATGAATTCTTTGGCTTGGATACACACATTTCGGAAGCGTGTACTCTGGCATTGCCCTGGTTTCAGCAGCTCTTCAACCCAAGAGGTTGACTCCAGGAGATACTGCAGCCTGCAGGAGACAGGAGGGGTGGGGAGGGAAGAAACACAGCCTGAGCATTTGATGCTGTTGCCGCAGTGCAGGAGCTTGGGAAAGAGCAAGGGGGCAGAGGGGAACAGAACACATCCTGAGCATTAGACTGTGCTGCTGCAGTGCAAGAGCCCTGGAGCAAGTGGAAGATAGAGAAGGAATAAAAAACATCCTGAGCTTTGGTTTCTGTTGTGCAGCACAGGAGCCCGAGCAGATGTGTTGCTCTACTCACTTGCCACTAGGATCATACGTGTCCCCATCCTCTCCCATGATGAGATACTCTTTCCCCGTGTCTAGCTCCATTTTGCAGGCTTTGCGTTTAATAAAATATCGGGTATCTCCTTCTGTCACCGTTTCGTCTTTTGCTGGGGCACAGAGAAGAGAAACAGAATTCAGCAGAGCACATAGCGCAGTGTGTGTGTGTGTGTGTGTGTGTGTGTGTGTGTGTGTGAGAATCTAGCTGTGTGTTTATTTATACCCCTCGGTGTATTTATTTACGAGAAGATGTGTGTTGTGGATTTATCTGCATGTGTGAGCTCTTCTGTGCCTCCTTCGTCCAAAGCCTATGGCAGCCAGACAGTTCCTGGCCTGCCATCTGCTCAAGTGGCACAGTGTGCGATTAGCCGGGCACTTATGTGCCCTGTCTTGACAGCAGGTACATACTGTACTGAAGGACGGCGTTGATATGCCCCTCGTACACCATGAAAGCATCCTTCTCTGCCGACGCTGCAACCTTCACCTTGTACCCTGCCGGCAGACACCAGAAACAGGCATGAAACAGGAGACTGAAATGGCAGGTACGGGAAAAAGCTGCTTGCATGCCGCGTTGCAGTCCTTACCATACTTGACCCGGGGACTGTAGCAGGCGTGATGAAGTCGCGGGTCCGTGTCTGTCTCGTCAATCTCAGTTGTTTTCCTCTTGTGTGGGCAGGGGCCTTGAGAAGATCAAGAAACAAACAGATTATGCGGAAGGAATCTCAACTCGTCCAGGGTCAAACCCCTTTATCCTGCCACACCTTCCCCCCCCCCCCCCGTATGGTTGATGATTAATGACCCTGCAGCTGGGGACAGATGGGTGAGGTTCCTCCCCCTCTCCCCTGCCAGTGGGACATTCAGTGAGGTCCCTACCCCGGAAAGCTTCTGCCCACCCTGGAGTTTGTGGCTCCTCTCTCTTGCAGGAGCTGGGGATCTTACCTTCTGCACACTGGCACACCTCCTGGGAGCAGAGAGCGCTGACCAGCTTGCTCTTAGCTGGGGCACTGTAGGACACAGAGCACTTCTGATCTGCAGGGAAGGGGCACTGTTATTACGTACTCGCACAGAAACCCACAATTTGCAATCTTAAAGAAATCGTTACTTTCTTAACCGTAAGATTACTAGATGTCCCCAATTTTCGGGGATTGTCTCCAAATTTAGACCTGTGTCCCTGACTCCCACCTGCCCCATGTCCCTGGTTCCAGCAATGCGGACAGAGGTGGTAGAAAAATTTTCATTTTCAATTTAGTGATTTGAATCTGGAACTTCTTAGAATTTACATCCATTATCTTTACATTTTGCACAGTGAGATCTCTCTGCTTGGACTTGATATTGCTGCTGTCATGGGATAGATGTGGGGAGAGAAGGGTAAGGACTTCTCTTTACACCTTGAACTAAGATGTCCCTTCCTCCTCCCCCTCCCCTCACCACATTTTCGATAACATAGTGGGACCCTCCCATGTTTATCAATAGAACCATGATGGCAGAAAAAGACCAAATAGCCTATTTAGTCTGTCCTTCCATATCAACTACAATAGTGCCCTTTTTTCCTTTATAGATCCTCTGTGTTTGTCCCATGCTTTTTTGAATTCACTGGGAGACTATTTCACGCATCTACCACTCTTTCTGTAAAGAAATATTTCTGCATATTACTCCTGAATCTAGCCCTCTCATCCCATGTCCCCTCTTAGCAGAGCTTGCTTTCAATTGATAGAGACCCTCCTGTGCATTTATGCCACGGAGGTATTTAAATATCTCAGTCATATTGCCCCTATCCTGCCTTTCCTCTTAAGTATACATATTAAGATCTTTAAGTCTGTCCTCATATGCTTCATAACGAAGACCACTAACTATTTCAGTAGCCACCCTCTGTACTGACTCCATCTTGTTTATATCCTTTTGAAGGTGTGTTCTCCAGAATTGCACACTATACTCCAAATGAGGTCGCACCAGAGACGTATATAGAGGCACTATCACCTCCTTTTTTCTGCTGGCTATTCCTCTCCCTATACACCCAAGCATATTTATGGCTTTCACAGTCGTCTTTTCTACCTGTTTAACTACTTTAAGATCGTCAGACACAATCATGCCCAGGTTCCGTTCTTCTTTCGTGGACAGAAGTACCTCACCCTCTACACTGTACCGCTCCTTTGGATTTTTGCATCCCAAATGCATGACCCTGCATTTTTTTAGCCTTAAATTTCATCTGCTAAATTCTAGTCCATTCTTCAAGCTTAGCTAGGTCCCTCCTCATGTTATCTACACCTTTCTGGTCTCTATTGCAGATTTTGGTATTATCTGCAAACAAGCAAACCTTACCCAACAGCCCTTCCACAGTATCACTAACAAAGTTGTTAAAAAGAATCAGACCAAGAACAGATCCCTGGAGCACACCACTGGTAACTTCGCTCTCCTCAGAGTGAGCTTCATTTACCTGTATCCTTTGTCGCCTCCCACTAAACCAATTTCTAACCCAAGCAGTAACTTTAGGGTCCATCCCTATAGTGCTCAGTTTGTTTATAAGTTGCCTGTGAGGAACAGTGTCAAAGGCTTTACTGAAATCTAAATACACCACATCTAGGGCTCTTCCTCAGTCCAACTCCCTGGTCACCCAGTCAAAGAAATCATTCAGATTTGTCTGATGAGACCTGCCTCTGGTGAATCCATGCTACCTTGGATCCTGTAATCTGCTGGACTCCAGAAACCTCACTATTCTCTCTTTTAGTGGCCTTTGCAATCATTTACTAACCACAGAGGTTAGACTAACCGGCCTATCGTTCTCAATGTCATCTTTACGTCTGCTACGTCTACATGTGCCTTTCTCCAGTGTTCCAGATTTGCGTTTAGTATCTCACACTTCAAAGGCTACTAATGGCCTCTTAAATGCGATGTGTCCAGTATCTCACACTATGGAGAGTATTAATGCTTTCTTCAAGGGGGCATTTATTTATTTGGCTGGATTTATATACCACTTTTCGCAGTGGTCACAGTAGTTTACAGTGAACTGGAGATAATACAGGGAATGTTTACATTAGGATAGATAACTTTGTACAATGAACAAGGGTAGGGCAATTGGGATGGTTAATTATGTACAGGTATACTATCCTACTCGATGGTGAATACGTCTATCCTACTCAATGGTGAATATTCTGTAACTTTGCAATATGTGTTGTAAATAGTTCTCACCCAAGTTATTACCCTGTTCATTGTTCATTGTAAGCACAATGTGTTTTTGTTACATTGTACTATTGTTCTGTTCACTGTAAACCGCACTGATCTTAATAGCGCAGTATATAAGAAACATAAATAAATAAGGTATGCGAGTTGACTGCATTCTTATAGCGCTTGATATGTTTGTTAGGTGTGTGTTTGTGAGCTATCTATATATTCATGTGGTGTTGGATTTTGGGAGCAGGTTGGAGGTTGTTTAGTTGTTGTGATGTTGGAGGGGGGAGGCAGTAAAAAGAGGTAAGTCTTGAGGAGTTTGCGGAAGGTTAGGAGGTCTGTGGTGTTTCTTATGTTGACCAGGAGGGAGTTCCAGGTGGTTGGGGCATAAAATTCGAAGGCTCTGGCACAAGCTTGTTGAGTACGCTTTGTTATGGATTGGGAGGTGGTTAGTCATACACCCTGGAGGGTGTAGATGCTTTCTTAAAGGGGATGTATCTTCCATCCCACACTTCAGAGGATGTCGATGCTCACTTAAAGGGGATATGCCCTCTAAACCAGACTTTGAAGGGTATTAATACTCTCTTAAAGGGGATGTGACATGTATCCCACATTCCCGAGACATCTCACGCTCTTTTGGGGTTAACTTTCAAATGTCTGTGAGCAGTTGAAGAGTCCATGGATACTTTTATTCGTAAGGAACGCCCACAGAGATCTGCTGCACGTTTTTTGTGCCTACATCATTTTGGATAAGTGGTTTTTATGTCTTTTTTTTAAAAATTAGTATTAATTTGCATTTATCTTACACCTTTTCGGTAGTCCCTCAAGTTCCACCATAACCAAACCACCACCATCTGGCTCAGTGGTGCTTCTGCTCCTCCTACATTGGCCCCCACCTTAGAAGGGTCTTCTGTGACACTTAAGCGTCTTTTAAATGCCTCAGGATCAGACTAGATTCCAAACTTTCCCTTTCCTCTCATATCGGTCAGGTCATGAAATCTCCATTTTTAGCGCTCCACAGATTCCACGCTATCTGTCCTTTTCTGGATCTGAAGACTCAGCCTACAGTTCTGCTCAGTACAGTAATTTCATGCCTCAAATATTGTTTATTTATTTAACAGTTTTTATTTATATCGTTTTTCTACTAGTGAAAACGGTTTACATGGAACACGGTGTTGTACATAAAATGTTTAGTGGAACAATGGTTACATATAACATTAAGGGATATGAGGCTTGGAGGGTCAAAAGTGGATATAAGGGATTAAGTTATGTACAACTTGGGTTGTGTGGGGTGGGGTTACTGGGGAAACAGAGCATCTAGGGTGAGGTGCGTTGTGGAGGTGTTGATGGCTTGCAAAATTTTCTGGAGGTGAGTTGAATTGGTTGGTTGTGTTGACAGTGTCCATACTATGGGGGTCTGTACCAAAGTGTTCTTGGAAGAGGTAGGTTATTAGTTTCTTTCTGAATTCTCCAGTTTCCTCAATATTCCTTAAAGTGGGAGGTAATGATGAATGGTGCATAAAGTGGAAAAGCTGTCTTACATGTGCTTTGTTTTTTCTTGTTGAATTGGCGGTGGGACCTTGGCCTGTCATGTCTGGGCATGTTTAGAAGTGTTTGCAGGTGTTGCGAGGATAAGTTGTTTAGTACCTTGTGTATGGTCATTATTGTTATTTATTTAACAGGTTTTATATACTGTTTTATCATTTCAATCAAAGCGGTTTACATTGAAACTTAAACTTGGTAATGTACATTAAACAGGGACATTGATAACTTGGATTTTTCTGAGGTAATGGAGGGTTAAGTGACTTGCCCAAGGCCACAAGGAGTTCTAGTGGGAATTGAACTCTGGTCTCTGGGTTCCCAAGCCAGTGTTCTTAACCATTAGGCTACTCCTGCACTCCAAGCCCTAGATGTGGTGTATCTAGATTTCAGTAAAGCCTTTGACACTGTTCCTCACAGGCGACTTATAAACAAACTGAGCACCCTAGGGAAAGATCCTAAAGTTGCTGATTGGGTTAGAAACTGGTTGAGTGGGAGGCGACAAAGGGTACAGGTAAACGGAGCTCACTCTGAGGAGAAGGATGTTACCAGTGGTGTGCCCCAGGGATCTGTCCTTGGTCCAATTTCTTTTTAACATCTTTGTTAGTGTTACTGTGGAAGGGCTGTTGGGTAAGGTTTGCTTGTTTGCGGATGATACCAAAATCTGCAATAGAGTAGACACCCAGGAAGGAGTAGATAACATGAGGAGGGATCTAGCTAAGCTCGAAGAATGGACTAGAATTTGGCAGATGAAATTTAAGGCTAAAAAGATGCAGGATCATGTATTTGGACTGCAAAAATCCAAAGGAGCGGTACAGTGTAGAGGGTGAGGTACTTCTGTCCACGAAAGAAGAACGGAACCTGGGCGTGATTTTGTCTGACGATCTTAAAAGTAGCTAAACAGTTAGAAAAGATGACTGTGAAAGCCATAAGTAAGCTTGGATGTATAGGGAGAAGAATGGTCAGCAGAAAAAAGGAGACAATAATGCCTCTATATAAACAGTCTCTGGTGCAACCTCATTTGGAGTATTGTGTGCAATTCTGGAGACCACACTTCAAAAGGATGTGATTCTTGAGGTGAACGGGAGCCAGTGGAGTTGCTTCAGTCATGGAGCCTTTTGGATGAGTCGAGCTGCCCATATTCTGTGCTAATTGTAAGGGGGGGGGGGGGGTAAATGTTTGTTGTTTGTTCTAGTCTCCCATTCTATGACACCAAATGTCTCCAGATAATCCAAAATGCAGCCGCGCATGTTCTTCCCCCCCCCCAGCACCTTTGGCTCCCGATTCATTATCGTATCAGTTATAAGATTCTTACTCTCACCCATAAGGCCCTTCCTGATGAGGTCCCCCATTATCTTTCCTTACACTCTCTAGCCCCTTCCTTCCGTTCATTGCATGGTTGGTGTTGTGTGCCTTCGAGTCAATGCCGACTCCGGCAACCCATCCCCTGGCTGTTTGCATATTCCCTCCCACCCCACCCTCCCTCTAAGGCTAAATATAAGTCCACCTGACAGGCTACATTTTTCTTTGTAGTCCCAATGCTCTGGGATATTTTGCCCCCCATGTCTGTGTCTTGAGCCAGTTTCCAAGCTTTTTAAAACTGCTTTAAAGAACTATCTCTTCAAACAGGCCTTTGAAATCTCAGGATAGGGCTCCGGGCCGCTGGTTATGGCCATCCACCTCTCCTCTTCAGCTGTCCTTTTTCTCTTTCTCTTTAGTCTTCGTTATACATAGTTAATAGAGTTCAGTTTCACTTTCCAGTGATTGATTTGTATTGTAAATCGCTTTGTATGCCCGTAGAAGAGCATATAGCAAGTGTAATAAAACCATAAGCCATGATAAAATTCTGCAGTGTTGCGCTCTTTTACCATGTGAAAATTTACTACGGGATTCCTAACCTCTGGGACCTCATTCCCGCAGGTTAGTAAATCCCGTAATAAATTAACTTTTGTGTGGCCGTAGCCAGGAGTATTGTGTATTTTCAGCCACAGAAGCTCAGAGATAGTGAGCCTTAAGCCAGGCCCTCCATATTTTAAAGGGCCGGTGATTTAAAAAAAATGCCCCTGATCCCTTTTCCAATAAGAGCCCCCCCCCACCTCCAAGCTCTTTTCCACTGAGTCCACCTAGAAGTCACCCCCACCCCTGCTTTGTTTCCCATAACTTCCTCCTTCTGCCCCTCCTCCGAACCCCATACATTCCCAGCACCTGTGTAGTTTATGTTGAGGAGGGTATTAATCCTCTCTTAAAGGGGAAGGGGTCTACTGCTTCTGCTCTAGACAGGAAGAAGTGTATATGGAGACCACTCACCTGGATCGTAGAAGTCGTACAGGGTGGCTGATGCTGGCTGGAGGAGGCCTATTGGCACCTTCTGGATTGCTTCAAAGGAGATACAGTCTTGTTCCACTGGAACCTGGAGTCAGAGAGGAGAAAGGGCGGAGGTTCAGAATTCGATCAGGAGAAAGAGCTGGGGGGTGGGGGAGCACCCGGATGAACACGGCTGAGGCTGTTTCACCATCACCACCCTAATCTCAGGAAAGACCCATTCGCCCCTCGCCTACTATCCTCTTTCCTCCAGGATCAGCTTTGGCAAATGCATCTCTCTTCTGTCTCTGGATTTTGTACCATGCAAGAGGCAATGCAATCCTGTTGCTGTTTCTCCAGTGCTGTACTCATAGAGGGTCCGGCCTCTTGGGGCCTCCAGTTCAGTTTTTGTCTGCATCTTTCTATTTCTAGTCTGTGATTGCTTATTTTGTATGTGACGAGGGGTGTGCGTTTCTCACCTTGTCAAAGTAGAGCAGGAGTCTCCCGTAGTGATACTCATAGTGGCTGATGTATCGGTCAGAGAGGTCCTTGAGCTGAAAGAGGGAAGGAAGCAGAAAGTGAGACTCCCTCTTTGTGCTGGGAGGCGGAAGAGACAGAGAGGAGAGAGGGGAACTTCTTACGCGGTTCAGATCTTCAAAGCAGGGCTCAAATCCACTCAGCATGGTGAGGTCCACGATAGCCATTCCTGAGAGTTTCACGTGCGCATCGTGGCTACCCGGGAAAGAAATAAGAGAGAACATCAGCGGCAAGAAAGAGGTGCCGCAGGAACACAAGTTACGAGACATGAGCACTGTTGGCAATACATTCCTCACAAGAGACAGACAGTGCAGGAGGAGTGGTCACTGGGGGGACAGTTACTCACAAGAGACAGACAGTGTAAGAGACACGTTACTCATGAGATACAGTCACTGTAGGGAAAATGTTAACTCACGAGAGACAGATGGTGTAGGAAACGGTTTTCTCCTTGGTTTTCTCCAGTTTCCCCGTGCTCCGCCGCTGCCTGCGTAGGTCATACCACTGGATACGCGGCAGCGGCTCGTCCGCAGACTCCTCACCATAATCATAATTGTAATCTGCTTCGATCTCCTCTGAAACATCAAACAGATGGTGAGAAGATAAGGAGGAGCTCTACTGGGAAGGGAAACGGTGGTACTGGAATATACTGGGAAAGGGAAGTGCTATATTGGGAGAATGTACAGTGTTATGGAATATATTTGGAAGGGAAGCAATGGTATTGAAGTATAAATGGAGGATGTGCAGTGTTACTGGGATATACTGGGACAGGGAGCAAGGTTACTGGAGTAGATTGGGAAAGATATGCAGTGTTAATGGGGTATACTGTGAGGATGTACTACTTGGATATACTGGGAAGGGGAGCAGCGTTACCTGGATATATTGGGAAGATGCGCCATGTTACCAGGGCTACTGGGAAAGCAAGCAGTGTTACTGGGGTGCACCGCTAGGATGTGCAGTGTTATTGGTTGGGCACTTACTGGTGTACGTAACCTCACCGCTGACATCGACCTCCAGTTTCATGTGCTGACAGGTGGTATTTTCCACCTGCAGTACTCTGTACAGCTTCAGAATCTGAAAGGAGAAGAAGAATATTCAGCTTCAGATACTGAGACTATGCCGGGGTGGGGGGGGTCCACCCTTATGATTCCAGGACATCAGTATCCCACCACCCTTGCTCAGTCTTCATGCTCCGCAGCACCAAAGCAAGAGAGCTCTCCCTCACGATACCCAGAGGTGCTTCTTTCCAGAAAAGATGCAGAGGGAGACACAGAGCAACCAGTTAGGCTTTCCAGTCGGTTTTCCGCAGCTACGTATGTGCTGAAGTCTGAGAGGAAGCAGAGAAGCGTGTGGGGTGGGGGAGGGCAGAGTTTGGAAAACAGGTTTGTAGTAAGCACCGCTGGCTTTCGAAGTATCAGACCATCAGGCCATAATGGCTGCAGCCGGGCTCTAGAGTCGACCAATCTGGCGGCCTGGTGTTTTTGGAGCTCAGACTCACCGTCAGCGTGCCTTTGCCTTGGCCGTCCACTTCCACATTCAGGGAATTTCCCAAACCAAACTGGAAAAAAGATATATTAATTAATGTCCCAGATTGGTAACGATCATTTCATCTGGTGACCGGGAAAGCCAGATTAAGGCAAATGCCTTGTTATCAACCAGGTCCCAAATGTAGAGGGAGATGAAATGGTTTGCATACAGAGAGCGAGGGATACAGCCAGGGATTAAAACTGAGGCACAGGGAGACAAAGGGACCTGCCCTGTTATCACACATGGACTCTATATCATTAACCTGTGCCCTCACAATATATCCCAGAACTATTTCATTAATTCCTTCCCCAGCATATGATAAGACTAGCAGGATGCTCTGTCCTTCTCAGGGACAAGATCAGAAGATGGGGGCTAAAGCTGGCTCCAAAGGAGAAGGAGCGTTGCGCTTACCTGCAGCTCCTCCTGGATCTGGTTACTGGATTTCTGCAGTAGAATTTTCTTCTTGGCTTGCCGACCCGGAGAGCTGATGATAACTCCCAGGTTCACAGCGTCAGTGGTGAAACTCCTGATCCAGTATTGAGAGAGAGCCTCCAGGGCTACCACTGTGTCCTAAAGAGAGAATTCCCATTGTTACCCCCAGGGCATTCTCCAGCACACTCACCATCATCCACAGTATGGACTCTGTATCATTATTTCGTGTGCATGAACTCAAACTCAGCTTCAGCACCAACATCAAGAACTCCATAACCATCATCCAAATCCAATCAGCCTCCTCATCACCTTCATCATGAAGCCACTCTCATCTTCATAACCATCTAATATCACAACCGAAACGCCATCTGCCTATAAAATTAAAGAATTACTGAAAGACGAGGCTGGGCTGGACCTCAGGAGGGCATCCAAAATCGGAGCTAAATGGGGCCAGGATAGACCTTAGGACATCATTCAGAATCAGAGATAGATGGGGCCCAGGGATCTCAGGAGGTTATCTAGTCACAGAAAGAGGAGTGGGAAAGAGCCTCTGCAGATCAGCTAGAACTTGAGAAAAATAGGGACCCCAAGAGGTCACCTAGAATCATACAAAAATGAAGCTGGAAAGGATCTTAGGAGAACATCTAAAATCAGAAAAGGATCAGACTGGAAGGGGCCTCGGGAGGTCATCCAGAATCGGAGAAGGATTAGGCTGGAAGGGGCCTCAGGAGGTCATCCAGAATCAGAGAAGGATCAGACTGGAAGGGGCCTCGGGAGGTCATCCAGAATTGGAGAGGGATCAGACTGGAAGAGGCCTCGGGAGGTCATCCAGAATCGGAGAAGGATCAGGCTGGAAGGGGCCTCGTGAGGTCATCCAGAATCAGAGAAGGATCAGACTGAAAGGGGCCTCGGGAGGCCATCCAGAATCAGAGAAGGATCAGACTGGAAGGGGCCTCGGGAGGCCATCCAGAATCGGAGAAGGATTAGGCTGGAAGGGGCCTCGGGAGGTCATCCAGAATCAGAAAAGGATCAGACTGGAAGGGGCCTCGGAAGGTCATCCAGAATTGGAGAGGGATCAGACTGGAAGAGGCCTCGGGAGGTCATCCAGAATCGGAGAAGGATCAGGCTGGAAGAGGCCTCGGAAGGTCATCCAGAATTGGAGAGGGATCAGACTGGAAGAGGCCTCGGGAGGTCATCCAGAATCGGAGAAGGATCAGGCTGGAAGAGGCCTCCAGACATCATTCAACCCATCTTTCTGCCTTCAGTTGTGATTAACTGTATCTCTTGTTTCCTTATCACTTTCTTTCAATGATTCCCATTGCCCTTATCCCACTAGCTTCAGCATGAACCCAGCATCACCCCTTAGCTTCTCGTAGTCATCGCAATCATCCATTAGCTTCGGTAGCAACCCCTTTATCACCCCCTGAGTCCTCATGGTTATGTAGCATCAGCAGCCCTAAGGTCAGCAAGATCTTCCTCCTGCCCCCGGTCCTTCTTCTGCCTTTCCATCCTGCCCCGCCCCGCCCTGCTGCTGGGTTTCCTGCCTTCATTCTAAATGTAGCGGTCTTGCTCCCGAGCCATGGGCGGCAGGTTGGGGCGATACCTGTGTGGATTTGAAGCCGCCGCCATAATTCTGCTGTTCCGTTAGCCACCGGACGATCTTGTTGGCAGCAGTCATGTCATTCCTCAGTAGCATGTGCATCAGCGCGTAGGACGTAGCCTCCACCGAAATGGCGCTGGCGCTGGGGGTGCGATCTTTCTTCCGCTCCCCTTCCAACCTGAATTTTTCCTCAGCTTCCCAGTACAGCATTTTCAATTCTAGAGATGGATAAATGGACAGAGAGAGACAGAAGAAGGGAGGCCTTGGCATTAAGCTGTTTACTGGCAAAATAAACAGGTCATTTTGTACCTCTGTGGCAAATTTGTAAAGGGAACCTAAAATGAGACAATGGGGTTTGTACCAACTATTTCTGTAGATGGACCTAGCCAGGAAAAAACAGGCAGGTCTAGCTGAAAACTTAATAAGGGCCCATGTTTGTGTTCCCAACCTAAATACGCCCCTACAAAGCAACTAGCAGGCACAAGATGAAATATGCTTGCACCTTTCTGCTCCTGTGAGGGCTAAATGTTCATTAGGTGACTTGACCTGCCAAGCTTTGAAGTTTACCCTTTGACCTGTCTTGACATATGCACACAAACTCAGTAGCAGAGCTGGGGATTAGAACTGAGGCGTGGGGAGATAAAGTGATTTGCCCCAAACTTGGACACAGATTTAGTGACAGAACTGGGGATTTTGCCTCACGGCCCTTGCTGGAGTGGGGTTGGGCGGTATTGTATCTGACCTTCGTTGTCCTTGGCGTTGTCTATCAGTAAGCTGTGTGCCTCGTCTTTGGCAGCACGGTCATCTGAAGCCAGGGACAGGGCATAGGCAGAAATAGCGATGGCGTACGGACGGGAGAGTCCGAGCAGACGCTGCTGTAGGAAATCTGTAGCATTTTTTATATGTTTCTTCTGAGAGCAAAAGAGAAGGGGAGATTGATGAGTGAGGAAGGCAGAGAGAGCCAGAGTGAGAAAAAGAGAAAGGGAGAGAGACAGACACACATACACACCCAGAGGGAGAAAGGGAGAGACAGCCATTTGCAGAGTGCAGGATTTCATACCAGGGCACTGGGGTCTTCCTTGTGGACCGGCAGCGCGTGATGCAGCGCTATGATCACAAACGCCGTGAGGGTCACATCCTCTTCAAGACCTCCAACACCCCCCTATAAAGGCAGAGAAAGACATGCAGAAAGCTTGGAGACGGGGAGGGGTGGACAAGGACACCAGGAGTGAGGAGGGGGACTGGGAGAGACGTGAGAGTCTAGGATTCATCCACATCTCTCTGTGGTATAACTGAGCTAGGACAGAGATGGGGGACCGGGAGAGAGAAATGTCGGGGAATGCGGTGCGGGGGGGGGGGGCGACTTGCCTGCATCTCCCTGTGATACACCGGATTGGGGTCGGAGAACTTCCCATTGGCGTCCTTCTTGGATAGCAGGAAGGTGACGGCTTTCTTAATGTGATTGTCATCCACATTCATATACTCCCGGCAGAGAGACAGGACCTTCACCACAAAAGCTGTCAGCCTGTAAGAAGAACAAATGAGACAGCCTCTGGTTCACAAAAGGATCGCAGCATCTCTGGAGGTGACAGATCTGCAGCGATCCAGAGGATATAAAGCGCAGACACCTGCAACAGAAACAGAGGCAGACTAAAAAAGTTCAAGTTCCTCATTCGCCTCTTCAGAATTTTGCTTTCTAAATGCAGGGACTGAGATCGAGAAATTCCTCACACACACGGTAGACATATCAGGGGCCCTTGGAGAAAGCAAAGGTGAGCGTGAAACAGGTTTGGCGATTCTCTTAACATGCACGCTTCCTGTATACGTTTAGAAAATTCAAAGAAATAGGGCTTTTAAACTGGAGAGGTGGAGCTACGCAGAGGAGACGGAGGTCTGGGGTCTATCATTAACCCCGAGCTGCAAGGTATGCGACAGAACCTGAACTGACACGCTGTACCCCCAGTTGGAAATGTCCACGTCTACACAAACACCTCTAATAATGGATGCAGTACAGAATTAGGACACTTCCCCCTGTTACTCGGCATACAAAAATATATATGTACTTTGAAACAAACTGGCTTAAGGATATGAGTGCACCCAATAAAGCCATGACTTTGTGCAACCAATGAATAAATGTGACTGGTTAATTGGTGAGAGGAAGCGAGGAAGCGTACGGCTGCCCACCTTAATGCTATATAGTAAACCTGTCCAACCATAACAGCACTAACTGCCAAGCCCTACACAGCAGCAACTCCACCTAGGAAAAGGCAGAGCTGCAGCTATTACAGTGGGCCTTAGAACTGGGAAAAGCTAGACGGCTACAGATCCATTCACAGAAACCACATGCCAGGAGAATCCCTCACCTCAGTCACGCACGCAAAACACAAGCTCTTACTATGGGCAGAATCCGGGAGCACAAATTAGAAATAGCAACATGCAGATAGGAACTAATCTAGGGACTGAAAGAAGCTAGATTCTACGTGCAATACAACTGCGCAGAAACAGAGAACGAAATGCATTTCCTCTCTACTCCTGGAGCATTCAGAGCGAGGTAGAGCACACAGAAGAGCTAGCAGAAGAACCATAGGACAGCTGTTATAATTGGCGAGTCGATCATTAGGCATATAGATAGCTGGGTGGCTGGTGGACGTGAGGATCGTCTCGTAACATGCCTGCCTGATGCGAAGGTAGTGGATCTCACTCGCCACCTAGACAGGGTTTTAGATAGTGCTGAAGAGGAGTCTGGTGCCAGCACCCTCAACCCACTTCAATTGGCGATGAACTCAGCAGCCCGCATCCTCTGCTGTACCTCCAGAAGAGACCACATCACTCCCATTCTAACAGAGCTTCACTGGCTACCCCTACAAGCCAGGATAACTTACAAAGCACTATTGCTGTCCTTTAAAGCAATCAATCAAATAGCCCCACCTTCCCTCTCATCACTTCTTATCAACACCCCCACGAACAGGCTCAGAAGATCCGCAGCCGCTAATACCCTTGTTGTACCAAAGGAGTACACTAAATGTAACCAAGCAACCAGAGACAGGGCCTTTACCTTATTCGCTCCAACTTGCTGGAACAATCTCCCTCCACATATCCGATCAATAAAAGACCTCTCTCAATTTAGAAAGGTCCTTAAACACTACCTATTCTGTCTTCACCTTTTAGGCCCTAACCCTACGCCTCCTCCCCCCATCTCTCAAATCACTCACTCAGCCTCTGACACTTCAACAACATAGTCCTGACAGAACACGAACCAGGCTCTCTGCACACCCAAAGCCATGATCCCCAATATGTAACCTGAACTGTAAATTATCCACAGGCGAAATATCTGTTTGTATATAGTTTGTATATAGTTTCCCCTGTTTCTCCAAGTTACTGACCCTGTTATAATGTAAGCAAAGGATTGTTCCAATGCGAAAATTTGTTATCTGTAAACCGCACTGATACCAAAGAGCGCGGTATATAAGAACTGTAAATAAATAAAATAAATAACATGTACCAAGACAACAATGACATAGGAAAGTGTGCAGGGCAAATTT
Source organism: Ichthyophis bannanicus (assembly GCA_033557465.1). Classification (NCBI taxonomy): domain Eukaryota; kingdom Metazoa; phylum Chordata; class Amphibia; order Gymnophiona; family Ichthyophiidae; genus Ichthyophis; species Ichthyophis bannanicus. Next base: position 76,649,862 of record CM066051.1, on the reverse strand, counting down.
AGGATTTTAGGTAGGAAGTTGAAATCCAGAACTTCCAAGGTAGCGTTCTCAGAAATGCTTTCTGTTACACATGCAGGACCCAAAAGGCAGGCAGAGCTCCCAAGTCTCAGTGCGTGGATGAGATGATGGTGCAAAAAAGAGGGTTTTGGATTTGTTAGGAACTGGGCAACATTCTGGGGAAGGGAGGTGCTCTTCTGAAGCGATGGGCTCCACCTTAACCGGGATGGAGCCAGGCTGCTGACATTAACCTTTTAAAAGGAGATAGAGCAGCTTTTAAACTAGATAGTTGGGGAAAGCCGACAGTTGCCGAGGGGCGCAATATTCAGAAGCATGTATCTTGAAGGATATTAGCAAAACAGGGAAGTTAGGGAGTGGAGGAGTGGCCTAGTGGTTGGAGCAATGTACTTCAGGCCGGAAGGTTGGGGATTCAAATCCCACTAGAGGACAGCAACCTTGGGCCGGAAGGACTGGGGTTTCTAGTCCCACAGGTGCTCCTTGTGGTCTTGGGCAAGCCACTTAACCCTCCATAGCCCATGTTCCCTGTAAAATAGTTATCTCCAAGTTATAATGCCCTGTTCAATGTAATTTCAGTTTGTTCAATGTAAACCGCACTGATGCAGAATAGCACAGTATATAAGAGAATGTAAGTAAATAAAATAAATAAATAAATAGGGCATCCCGATAGAGAGATTCCAATAAAGATAAAAGTAACCCAGATGTCCTTCACTACAGAGTTGAAAAGATTCCAAATTACACCTATCAACCGATAACCAGCTTAATCTGAATAAAATACAACCTCTAAAATGCCTGTATGCAAATGCAAGAAGTCTAAAACATAAGATGGGAGAGCTAGAATATATAGCACTAAATGAAAGGAGGACAACCAGTGGGACACGCTGATACCTGGATATAAACTATATAAACTATATCACAATGGTAGAGCACAACCCCTCCATCAATTTGATCTACTCTGTTAGAGAGGGCATTGAGTCATATAGCATTAAAGTTTTGCAGGAAACAAAATACACTGTAGAATCTCTATGGATAGATGTCCCATGTAAAAAGAGGAAGACAATAGCAGCGGGGGTGTACTACCGACCACCTGGCCAGAATGGACAGATGGATGATGAAATGCTAAAAGAAATCAGGGAAGCTAACAAAAGTTACAACACTAATAATGGCTGATTTCAATTACTCTGGTATCAACTGCATCAGTGTTACAGCAGGACTTGCTCTAGAGAGAAAGTTTCTAGATGAAATAAATGACTGCTTCTTGGAGCAGCTGGTTCATGAACCGACAAGAGAGGAAACTATTTTGGAACTAATCCTTAGTGGAACACAGGATCTGGTACAAGAAATAAGGGTTTTGGGGCTACTTGGCAATAATGATCATAGCATGAACGCATTTGATTTAATAAATGGAAGAAAGATGGCAAGGAAATCCACAGTACTGCCTTTTAACTTTCAAAAGGGAGACTGTCATAAAATGAGGAAATTAGTTAAGAAAAAACTAAAAGGAGCAGCTGCAAAAGTTAAAGATTTACATCAAGCATGGGCATTGTTTAAAAGTGCTATCTTGGAAGCCCAGACCAGATGTATTCCACGCTTTAAGAAAAGTGGAAGGAAGGCCAAAAAACTGCCAGCATGGTTTAAAAGCAAGGTCAGAGAAACTGTTGTTGCCAAAAAGCATCCTTCAGGACATGGAAAAAGGAGCCTAATGACAAACACTGGAAAGAGTAGTTACTCACCTGTAACAGGTGTTCTCCAGGAGCAGCAGGAATCAGTCCTCACATATGGGTGACATCGATGTCGATGGAGCCCTTGCGGAGCATTTCCCCAGCTTTCTATGAAAGCCTTTGGGAATACTGCATGCATGCGCGGTCCCCTTCCCGCCTAAAGGTGCCATCTTGCTCAGTCTGATGACATAGCTAAAAGACAGCACAAAAAAATGCAAAAATGAACTATGTACAACTGCAACTCCCAGGGGAGGAGGGAGGGTTGTGAGGACTGATTCCTGCTGCTCCTGGAGAACACCTGTTACAGGTGAGTAACTACTCTTTCTCCAGGACCAAGCAGGAAGTCAGTCCTCACATATGGGTGACTCCCTAGCTTTGGGCTACCAGGAACCCAGGCTGAACAAGAGAACTCCCTCTAGTCCCAGCATCAGAGAAAGGCTTTCACTGAAAGAGAACCCCCACCGGTAGCCCAACGGAGGGCTGGAGGGCAGGAGTTGCCTAAACCTCAAAGAGATTCCGGAGTACTGCCTGGCCAAAAGCACTGTCCCTACAGGACTCCCTCTCCAGGCAGTAATGAGCTGCAGAAGTCTGGCTTGAGGACCAAGTTGCAGCCCTGCAGATGTCTGCCAACGGTACAGAGCGGAGATGAGCTACTGAGGCAGCCAAAGCCCTGACACGGTGGGCCGTGACCCGACCCTGCAAGGGAAGGTCAGCTGCCCTGTAAGCCCAGGTGATACAGTCAACCACCCAGATGGACAAGGTATGCTTGGACACAGATAACCCCAAATTATTAGGGTCAAAAGATATGAAGAGCTGAGTAGCCCTTCTATGCCCCTGCGTACGGTCAAGGTAGAAGGACAAGGCCCTTCTACAGTCCAGGGTATGCAGGACTGCCTCAGCCTGGCTTGCATGAGGCCTAGGGAAGAATGTCGGAAGAACCACCTCCTGGTTGAGGTGGAAAGAGGAGACAACCTTTGGGAGGAACTTAGGATGAGTCCTAAGGACTACCCTGTTCCTATAGAAGCGAGTGTAAGGCCTGTCACAGACCAGGGCCTGAAGCTCACTCACTCTTCTGGCTGAGGTTAGGGCTACCAGGAAGAGCGTCTTCCAGGAAAGGAAGCAGAGAGGACAAGTAGCCATCGGCTCAAAGGGTGGGCAAGTCAGTTGTTGCAAGACCACATTCAACTCCCACTCAGGGGCTGGAGGACGGATAGGAGGCTTGAGCAAGAGCAAACCTCTGAGGAACCGGGACACCAAGGGGTGAACCGACAAAGAGTGTCCTTCCACTAGTGAGTGGTGAGCTGCTAGAGCTGAGAGGTGGACCCGAACAGAATTGGACTTGAAGCCCTGCTTGGATAAGTGCAGCAGGTACTGAAGCACCACTGGCACAGAGCAGGAGAAAGGATCTTCTGTGCGTAGCTGACACCACAAAGAGACCCTTCTCCATTTCAGGGCATAGGTTTTTCTGGTGGACTGCTTCCTAGAGGCCAAGACCACCTCTTCAACTTCCTAAGGCAGGCCCCAGGGAGCCAACACTACCCTTGCAGTCTCCAGGCCATCAAATTGAGAGATTTGAGGTTGGGGTGCAGAAGAGAACCCTGATCCTGAGAGAGAAGGCCAGGCTGCAACCCCAGAGGCAGTGGGGTGTCCACTGCCAGTTGAAGCAGAAGTGGAAACCAAGGCTGTCTCGGCCACCTGGGGGCTACCAGAAGTACCGAGGCCTTGTCCTTTAGAATCTTGAACAAGGTTCAGGCCACCAGAGGTGTGGGAGGAAACGAATACAGGAGGCCCTGGGACCAGGAAATCAGGAAGGCATCCGCTAGGATGCGGTTGCCTGGAGCAGAACCTGGGCAGCTGCCAATTCAGGGGACTGGCAAAGAGATCTATGGATGGAAGTCCCCATTTCAGGAAAATTTTTTGAACCACTAATGGGTGCAGTTGCCATTCGTGGGGCTGCAGAACTCTGCTCAACCTGTCTGCCAGGAAGTTCTCCTGGCCAGGAAGATAAACAGCCTTAAGAAACATGTGCCTGAGCGCAAACAAGCAAAGGTCCTATGCCTCCTGACAAAGGAGCCTGGACCCAGTGCCGCCCTGCTTGTTCACATAGAACATGGCTACTTGGTTGTCTGTCTGTACTAAGACAGACTGGTGAGCCAGGGTTTGAAAGAAAGTTTTGAGGGCTAAGCAAATAGCCCGTAGTTCCAGTAGGTTGATCTGTTGCGTGGCCTCCCAGGGAGACCACAGGCCCTGGGTGCACTTGTCCAGACAATGTGCCCCCCAGCCTTGCAAGGAGGCATCGGTGGTTAACACTACTGTGAACACAGGTATCTGAAAAGGCACCCCTTGTAGTAAGTTGGGGGGGGGGGGTGCAGCCACCAGCGTAGGGAGTTCAGGAATGGTTTTGACACCCATACTCTGTCTCTGAGGCTTCCTGTGGCCTGTGTCCACTGAGTTCTGAGGCACCACTGGGCAGGCCTCATGTGGAGCTGGGCATTTGGAGTCGCATGCACTGTCAATGCCATGTGGCCCAGGAGCCTCAGACAGAGTCTGGCGGAAACCAGTGGCATGCTGAGAAACTGGTTTGCCAAGTCCATCAGTCTTTGGGCTCTGTCTTCTGGCAAGTAAGCCTTTGCTTGCAGAGAGTCTAGCCTTGCCCCTATGAACTCTAGGTTCTGGGAGGGGAGCAAAGTGGACTTTGCGAAGTTTATGACAAAACCCAGGTGTTGAAGGAGAGAGATAGTTCGGAGGGTGGCTTGCCTGGCCTCCTGGCACGTCTGACCCCTGATGAGCCAGTGGTCCAGGTAGGGGAAGACAAAGATACCCTGATTCCTCAAGTAGGCCGCCACCACTGCCAGACACTTTGTAAAGACTCTGGGGGCGGAGGTGAGGCTGAAAGGCAGTACTCTGTACTGATAATGGTTTCCTCCCACAATGAACCTGAGGTACTTTCTGTGGTCTGGATGAATGAGGATGTGAGTGTACGCATCCTTTAGATCTAAGGAGCATAGCCAATCTCCCTGCTGGAACTTTTCTTTCTCCGAGAACTTGTTGAGATTTCTGAGGTCGAGAATAGGCCTGAGGCCCCCGGTTCTCTTTGGTACTAGGAAGTACCTGGAGTAGAAACCGTGACCTTGTAGGTGGGGAGGCACAGGCTCCACCTCCTTGTCTCGCAGCAGACCCTGAAGCTCTTGAAGGAGGAGGTCTGTGTGCAGTGGAGGCCTTGGAGGCTCTCCTGGGAAGTAAGGAGGGGGCAACTGTTGGAAATGGTTAATAGATGTCTCAGGGAATACCAAATTCAATTCTCTCAGACTAACTACAATTAAAAGATGATTTAATAACTATTTGTAAAACCTGTAAATAGAAGTATGTAAATAGTTCAGAATGTTTATATAACAAATTATTTACTATACATAGTTCAATCATGTTTATGTAATAGCAAAATTGTACTTAGTTTACTAATGTTTCATGTAAAACAGACCTGTTATTCTGTTCATTTCTCGTTCATTGTAAACCGCACCTGATCTGTGGAAGGTAGCGGTATATAAGCGACTGTTAAATAAATAAATAAAATAAATAAATATATATAGCCCTTGTGGACTATGCTTAAGACCCAATTGTCTCCTGTAATGGGTGGCCACCTGTGGGCAAACAAGGCTAGTCGACCTCCTGTGCAGGGATGGGACAGCAGAGACGGAGAGGCTATGCTTTGGGAGTCAAAAAACCCCACCCTGCTGAGTGGGAGCAGGAGCCGGAGGCTTGGGGGTCTTCTGCCTACGGGGCCCATGTCCCTGCCCCATGGCCTGCTGACCCTGCTGGGGAGGCCTGGTAATGTGGGAACTGTTTGTAGGCAGTCGCCTTCATCGGGTAAAAGGACTTCTTACCCGAGCCCTTCTTTTTCTGGGAAGGGGCAGAAGTTTTTCTGGACAGCTTTGTCCTAGTGAGGTGCTCGGTTTCGAGCTCAGCAGCCTTCTCGGCCATAGGCTTGCCAAAAAGGTTTTCACCTCGGCAAGGGACATCGACCAACTTGTCCTGTACCCATGGCTCGAGGTCCGACGACTGCAGCCATGCCTGACGTCGAGCCGCAATGCCGGTTGCCGCAACACGGGCCGAAGCCTCAAAGCCATCGTAGGCTGCTCGGGACATGAACTTAGAGCATTCCCGCACTCCCGAGGACAAGGACTTGAACCTCTGCAAAGGTTCCCCAGAGAGACCAGCAGAGAACCCGGCAAGCTCCTTCGCCAGGTCCTGCAAGTACATAAGAACATAAGAACATAAGATCTGCCATACTGGGTCAGACCAAGGTCCATCAAGCCCAGTATTCTGTTTCCAACAGTGGCCAATCTAGGTCATACGTACCTAGCAGTTTCCCCAAGGGACACAGGTTCCACAATGCTTGTATTGGTTCAAGCATTGATATCCTGGGTCCCTTCTTAATAATGGTTTATGGACCTTTCCTCCAGGAACTTGTCCAAACCTTTTTTAAACCCAGCTACACTAACAGCCTTTACTACCATCCTCCGGTAACAAATTCCAGAGTTTGATTACACGTTGAGTGAAAAAATATTTTCTTTTATTAGTCTTAAATAGTTTACCCTGTAGCTTCATTGCATGTCCCCTAGTCTTTCTATATTCTGATAAGGTAAACAATCGATCTACGTTTACCCGTTCCACTCCGTTCATTAATTTATAGACTTCTATCATATCTCCCCTCAGCCGTCTCTTTTCCAGGTTAAAGAGCCCCAACCTTTTTAGCCTTTCTTCATAGGAGTAGCCTTCCATCCCCTTTACCATTTTGGTGGCTCTTCTCTGAACCTTTTCTAAAATTGCTATATCCTTTTTAAGATATGGCGACCAGAATTGCACACAATATTCAAGGTGCGGTCTCACCATGGAACGATATAGAGGCATTATAATATCTTTTGTTTTATTTTCCATTCCTTTCCTTATCATACCTAGCATTCTATTTGCTCTCTTGGCCGCCGCTGCACACTGGGCCGAGGGTTTTAACATGGTATCCACAAGGACGCCTAAATCTTTTCTTGGGTGGTGGTTCCTAATGTGGAACCTTGCATCGTGTAACCATAGTTTGGGTTGTTCTTCCCTAGGTGCATAACCTTGCACTTGTCCACATTAAATTTCATCTGCCATTTTGATGCCCAGTCTTCCAATTTATCAAGATCCTCTTGCAATTTTCCACAATCCTCCTGGGTTTTAACAACTTTAAATAGTTTTGTGTCATCAGCAAATTTGATAACCTCACTCGTTATTCCACTTTCCAGGTCATTTATGAATATGTCAAAAAGCAGCGGACCCAGCACAGATCCCTGGGGTACACCACTATTCACCTTTCTCCATTGGGAAAATTGGCCATTTAGCCCTACCCTCTGCTTTCTATCTTTTAACCAGTTCCTGATCCACAGTAGTACACTGCCTCCTATCCCATGACTCTTTAGTTTTGCCAAAAGTCTCTCATGAGGGACCTTGTCAAAGGCTTTCTGAAAGTCCTGATACACAATATCAACCGACTCACCTTTGTCCACCTGTTTATTCACTCCTTCAAAAAAACATAACAGATTAGTAAGACAAGATCTTCCTTGTCTAAAGCCATGTTGGCTGTCTCCCATTAGGTCATGACTATCTATATGCTGAGTAATTTTATTCTTTATGATGGTTTCTACCATTTTTCCCGGTACTGATGTCAGGCTCACCGGTCTGTAGTTTCCCGGATCACCCCTCGAACCCTTTTTAAAAATTGGTGTTACATTGGCGATCCTCCAATCCTCAGGTATTAGAGATGATTTTAATGATAGTTCACAGATTACTGATAGCAGGTCTGCAATCTCAAATTTCAGTTCTTTCAACACCCTTGGATGTATACCATCCGGCCCAGGTGATTTGCTACTCTTCAGTTTATCTAATAGTTGTAGGACATCTTCCCGATGTATCGATATTTCCTTCAATTCTTCCACACCTTTAAATACCACTTCAGTCGTGGGTAACATCCCTACATCTTCCTCAGTAAAGACCGAAGCAAAGAATTCATTCAGTCTCTCCGCTATCGCCTTGTCGCCTCTTAGTGCTCCTTTAACCCCTTTATCATCTAATGGACCAACTGACTCTCTCACGGGTTTTTTGCTACGAATGTACTTGAAAAGGTCTTTATTTCGCGTTTTTGCTTCCGCAGCAAGCTTCTTCTCAAATTCTCTCTTTGCCTGCCTTATCAATGCCTTGCATTTGACTTGCCAGTGCTTGTGCTGTTTCCAGGTTTCATCATTTGGCTCTTTTTTCCATTTCTTGAAAGATGCTTTTTTGGCAACAACAGCCTCTCTGACCTCAGCTTTAAACCATGCTGGCAATTTTTTGGACTTCCTTCCACTTTTCTTAAAGCGTGGAATACAGCTGGTCTGGGCTTCCAAGATAGTATTTTTCAACAACACCCAAGCTTGATGTACGTCTTTAACCTTTGCAACTGCTCCTTTTAGTTTTTTCTTAACTGTTTTCCTCATTCTATCATAGTCTCCCTTTCGAAAGTTAAAGGGTAGTACTGTGGATTTCCTTACTATCCCTCCTCCACTAATTAAATCAAAGGCGATCATGCTATGATCACTATTGCCAAGTGGCCCCAACACCCTTATCTCTTGCACTACATCTGGTGTTCCACTAAGGACTAGGTCTAATATTGCTTCCCCTCTGGTCGGTTCATGAACCAGCTGCTCCAAGAAGCAGTCATTTATTTCATCTAGGAACTTTATCTCCCTAGCATGTCCTGTTGTGACACTGACCCAGTCGATGCCGGGGTAATTGAAATCACCCATTATTATTACTGCACTGTAACTTTTGCTAGCTTCCTTGATTTCTTTGAGCATTTCATCATCCATTTGTTCATTCTGGCCAGGCGGACGATAGTACACCCCCACTGCCATCGCCTTCCCCTTTTTACATGGAATTTCAATCCATAGAGATTCTACAGCAAATTTTGTTTCTTGCAAAACTTTAATCCTTTCTGACTCAATGCCCTCTCTAACATAGAGCGCAACCCCTCCACCAATTTGATCAGCTCTATCATTTCGATATAGTTTGTACCCAGGTATCACAGTGTCCCACTGGTTGTCCTCCTTCCACCATGTCTCTGATATTCCAATCATATCTAACCTCTCGTTTAGTGCTATATATTCTAACTCTCCCATCTTGTTTTGTAGACTTCTAGCATTTGCATACAAGCATTTTAGAGACTGTATTTTATTCATATTAATTTGGCTATTGGTAGACATGGGTAATTTGGGATCTTTAAGTTCTGTCTGCTCCATACTCGAGGGCATTTGGGCTACTTTACTCTTTTTTGGAACCTCTCTGCTTTTTGTAGTATCCTTCAAGGATACATTCTTCCGAACCATGCGCTCTTGGGCGACTGTCGGCTTTCCCCTATTATCTAGTTTAAAAGCTGCTCTATCTCCTTTTTAAAGGTTAATGCCAGCAGCCTGGTTCCATCCCGGTTAAGGTGAAGCCCATCCCTTCGGAAGAGCCCCTCCTTTCCCCAGAATGTTCCCCAGCTGGTAGGACTAGACACGGCAAGCAAGCATCGAGCCCTGGAAGCACTTTCTACCAAACGCATCCAGGTTCCGGGCCTCCCTGCCGGGGGGCACCGCGGAGTGCATCTTCTGGCTTTTCAGACGATGCATGGCCGATTCCACCACCATGGAATGGTGTGGTAGCTGCGCCTTTTGGAAGCCAGGGCTCTTACGGAGTCGATAAATGGAATCGACCCGCTTGCTCAGAACCGGCGCTGAGGCCGGTGCCTCCCACATCCGGAAGAGGAGCTGTTCCAGCATCGGAGGAACTGGGACAGTAAAGGCCTCCTTCGGAGGAGAGTCATACTGGAGGGCCTCGAGCTCTTCGGCTCAAGGCTCCTCCTCGGGGTCCGCGGGAATCGCCAAAGCTGTGACCATATCCCTAACGAACTCCGAGAACTGGGTATCCTCCGGGGGGGATCTACTCCGGGGTTCGGACTGTGGTGAGTCCGAAGGGACGCACCGAGTCCGAAAAGTATCGGGGGACTCCTCATCCTCTGTTTCCCATGCGGACTCGTCCGAAGAGGAGTCAGGGGGCTCCGACCGCGTGGGTCCCAGCAGCACCCGCCCCGACGCCGAAGGCACCGGCGTTGACACCCTCGGTCCCGAGCGGGAGGTCGAGGGTGACCGCGACCGAGGACGACCTCGAGCCTTCATGGTCTCGAGTATCGGCTCGGTCTCCAGGGTCGACTTCGACGTCGATGTCCCGGTGGTCGGGGCAGATGCACCAGCAAGGCTGGCCATCAGCACCCGCTGCTGATTCATGAAGGCAGACAATCTGCACTCCAAGGCTGTCAGCCTGAGTCCAAGCTCAGGAGACTCAGCAGCTACCGACTCGGGCCCCGGCGGCGGCTGCCTGGGAGGAGAGTCCTCGAGGACAACAGGACTTACGTGTCCAGCAGACTCCGGCTCCACACGAGGCATTTTGGACGGCTTCTCCTGTTCCAAGGGCCCGGGACGGCGGTCGGGGGTCTGAGACCTGGCCCTCGAGGAGCCAGAGACCTCCTCCGACGCCACCCTCGTGAGCCGCTTCTTCCTCTTTCGCTCCCGATCGGGGGACCCCCTGTCTGAGGAACCCCGACGATGCTCAGGGTCAGACTCCCTAGACGTCGAGGCCTCAGACGAGGTCCGGGCCTGGCTGGAGGCCGAATCAGAAAAAAGCCTTTCCTTTTGATGCTGTTGACTTCGCAGTGCCTTAGTGGACATTTTGCCACATGGGCCACAGATCTTAGGATCATGATCTGGACCGAGGCACCGAAGGCAGCAGTCGTGTGTGTCGGTGAGAGACATCAGTTTCTTGCACCGATCACACTTCTTGAAACCACTGGAAGCCATCGGGGAAAAAAGGGCCCCCGCGAGGTCAAAGGACCGGCCTTCCAGGGAAAAAGAAAAAAAGTGCGCGAACGCCAGCCACTAAGGGCAAAACCCGAAAAAACAGAAGAGGGCTCGATACCGGTGTACCGAACCCGGTGGGAAGGGGAACCGGCGTCGAACGGGACAAGAACCGCGATGGAATCGCAAGAAAAATCTAACTTTTCTTCGGGTGACACGGACAGACGTCCGCTGGGCTCCTCGGAAAAAGAAAGACTGAGCAAGATGGCACCTTTAGGTGGGAAGGGGACCGCGCATGCGTGCAGTATTCCCAAAGGCTTTCATAGAAAGCTGGGGAAATGCTCCGCAAGGGCTCCATCGACGTCGATGTCACCTATATGTGAGGACTGACTTCCTGCTTGGTCCTGGAGAAACAACATAAGCATTGGCACGTTAGATGCAAGGCATAAATTAGGCAGGCAAAGAAAGAAGTTTGAAAAAAAGCTTGCTGTGGAAGCAAAAACACATAAAACCTTTTCAAGTACATTCATAGCAAAAAATCTGTGGACCATTGGATGATAGAGGGGTAAAAGGGGCGCTAAGGGAGGACAAGGCCATAGCAGAGAGACTGAATGAATTCTTTGCTTTGGTCTTTACTGAAGAAGATGTATGGAAGTTACCCATGACTGAAATGGTATGTAAAGGTGATGCATTGGAAGAATTGAAAAAAATATCGATAAACCAGGAGAATGTATTACAACTATTTGATAAACTGAAGAATAGCAAATCATCTGAGCTGGATGGTATATATCCAAGAGTGTTGAAAGAACTGAAATATGAAATTGCAGACCTACTAATAGTAATCTGTGAACTATCATTAAAATTATCTGTAGTACCTGAGGATTGGAGAGTGGCAATGTAACTCCAAGTTTTAAAAAGGGTTCCAGGGGTGATTTGGGAAACTACAGACTACCGAGTCTGTCAGTACCAGGCAAAATGGTAGAAACCATTATAAAGAATAAAATTACTGAACATGTAGATAGCCATGGTTTAATGGGAGAGAGCCAACATAGATTTAGCCAAGGAAGGTCTTGTCTTAATAATCTGATATATTTTTTTGAAGGTGTGAATAAACAAGTAGACAAGGGTGAGCCGGTTGATAAAGTGCCCTATTCCCAAAGGGGCACATCCGGGCCGTCTGGACGCCCCTGTGCAGGATGGGCCCATTAGGATCCGATTCTGTGCAGTGGGAACAAAACATTCCTGCTGCACACAGAATCGGGTCCGAGGACAGCCCGGCGTGCCTCTGCCTGCCTGCGGGGTTATCTTGCCCGCAGGCTCTCTCGACTCCTGCGGCTTAGACCCCCCTCTTCTCCGCCACCCGACCCATAGCTGGCCAGCCGGGGCCTGGATCCGACGACAGGGACCCCCTTGCACTGGGCCCCGGCCCCGGGGGGTGCTCCCTGGCCCAAATCGCCGGATCAGTGCTGCGTATACCACCTTCGAGGTGGAATAAGCAGCACGTCCCCAGTGAACTGGCAGGACGTACAGGGCCGTGACATGAATCAGCCCTGTACATCCTGCAGGCTCAGCCTGCCTGACTCCGCCCCCTCCTACATACCGCCCAGCTCTCCCTGTCCTGCGGCTCTAGCCATGGGGGGAAAGCAGGAGGGGTGAATAGGGTCTGGATGGCTTGCAGGGCAGCACTTCCTGCTGGAACATGCAGTCGCGCAACCCACGACTCAGAATCAGACCATAGTGTAACTGGATTTTCAGAAAGCCTTTGATAAGATCCCTCATGAGAGATTCTTGGCGAAATTAAAATGTCATGGGATTGTAGTATTGTGGATCAGGAACTGATTAAAAGATAGAAAGCAGAGAGTAGGGCTAAATGGCCAATTTCTCTATGGAGAAAAGTGAATAGTGGAGTACCCCAGGGATCTGTGCTGGGCCCACTGATTTTTAACATCTTCATAAATTACAAATTTTCAGATGACACAAAATTATTCAAAGTTGTTAAAATGCAAGAGGACCTTGAAAACGTGGAAGACTGGACCTTCAAATGGCAGGTGAAAGTTAATATGGACAAGTGCAAAGTTATGCACCTAGGAAAGAACCACCCAAGCTATGGTCACACAGTGCAAGGTACCACCTTAGAAACCACCACCCAGGAAAAAGATTTGGGCGGCGTCATGGATAACCCATTTAAACCCTCTGCCCAGTGTGCAGCGGCGGCCAGGAAAGCAATTAGAATGCTAGGGATCATAAAGAAAGGAATGGAGAATAAAACAAAGGATATTATAATGCATCTGTATCGTTCCATGGTGCGACCGCAACTTGAATATTATGTGCATTTCTGGTCGCCGTATCTTAAAAAGGATATAGCAGAATTAGAAAAGGTACAAAGTGACAAAAATTGTAAAGGGCATGGAAGGACATCCCTATAAGGAGAGGCTTAAAAGGTTGGGGCTCTTCAACTTGGAAATAAGACAGCTGAGGGGAGATATGATAGAGGTCTATAAACTAATGAATGGAGTGGAACAGGTAAACGTAGATTGTTTACACCAGGGGTCTCAAACTCAAATTGCTTTGAGGGCCAAATGAGGACTTGTAGAGTAACCCGGGGGCCGCACAAGACGCAGGCCTCATTTGCATAAGGGCATCATTTGCATAAGGGCATCATTTGCATAAATATTTGCATAATGTTACCATACACTAACTTTTAGTAAACATGCCTCTTAATGAGTGTATGGATAAAGAAAGACTAAAAGATTTCTACATTACTATAAACCAGTGCCAACCGCCAGGCACATTAGGAACTACTAGAAACACTGCCCATTTAGAACCCATAGCAAACCTGCCGTGTCCTAACAGCACTACCAGGACTCACAAAGCACCATACCCTAACTATCAAAAGGCAACACTGCAAATATTAAATCAACACATTTCAGAGAATAACAATACATGACCTACTCGGGAAAGAGAACAAGTGGCAATGTCAAATAGGAATTACATAAACAGAATACCTCAGCTCAGTTACACATGCAGAACATACACCATCACCAAACAAGGAATCACAATTTAGAAACAGGAAGACAATTAAACTGGGAACCCCAAAAGCCAAACTTAGAATGTACAACACTGTAGAAATAAAACTATACATTGATTTCCTCTTGTATTAAATAAAGTGCAGACGTTAAAGATGCACATTTCCAAGAGCTGACATATTTCCTTTAATAAAATCAAAATAAATAGATATTTTTCTACCTTTTTGTGCATTTTTTTTTTCAGTTGCAATTGTTCCAGTCACTTTCTTCTGGTTTCTTTGTGTCTTCTGCTAACTCTCCATCGTCTGCTGTCCATTTCTCCTTTCTTCTTTCCTAGTTTTTTTCCATTCTCTCTACATCTGCTTTAACATACTAATCATTCTCCTTTTGCTCTTTCCTCATTCCTATTTCATCCACTCAAATTTTACCCCTCCATCCTCAATCCCCACTTACTCTCCCAATACCCGGCCAATTGTAGATTTTTCTTCCCTCCCACACAAAATATATTTCCCCTCTCCATTTCACTCTCCCAGCCCCATCCCATTCTAATCGTCCCCCAACATCAACTCCCTTCTAGCTCCTGCCCAACCCAGCATCCGCTCCCTTCTAGTCCCCGCATCATCAGCCCATTTCCAGTCCTAGCTCCCTCCCCTCACAGCCCATTTCCTTTCCAAGCCCCCTCCCCATCAGCCCATTTCCATTCCAAGCCCCCTTCCACTCAGCCCATTACCATTCCAAGACCCTGTCCCCATCAGCTATTTGCAGTTCAAGCTCCCCCTTCTACTCGGCCCATTTCCAGTCATAGCACCCCCCCCCCCAGTCCATTACCAGTTCTAGCCCCCCCCCCCCAGCCCATTATCGGTCCTAAGCCCCCCAACAGCCCACTTCCAGGCCTAACCCTTCCATCGCCCCATCTTCATTCTTAGCCCCCCCATAACCCCATTTTCAGTCTTAGGCCCCCAGTCAGACCACCTCCAGTCCTAACCCCCATCTGTCCATTACCAGTCCTAACCCCCATCACCCCATTTTCAGTACTACCCCCCCCCCCCCCCCATCAAGTCCTGCTCCCCCCCTACATCAAGTCCTGCTCCCCCCCATCAAGTCCTGCTCCCCCCCTACATCAAGTCCTGCTCCCCCCCCACCAGTCCTGCTCCCCCCCATCAAGTCCTGCTCCCCCCCCACATCAAGTCCTGCTCCCCCCCCCCCACACATCAAGTCCTGCTCCCCCCCCATCAAGTCCTGCTCCCTCCCCCCCCCCCCGGGAAAATTAAACTTAAAAAAAAAACCGGCTTCTGCTGCTGCTGCCGCCGCTGCCGTGGCCGGCAATAGCAGCAATATCGCAAGTCCCGCGGGCTCCCCCCCACCCGGCAGATCCCTTCCTGCTTGCCTGCCAATGCTGCCAGTTCTCCGCTTCGGCTTTCAGAGCCGCGAAGGGAGAGCTTCTCCCTCGTGACTCTGTTAAGCCCGCTGGGGCAGATGGGAAATTTCCCATCTGCCCCGGCGAGCTTAACAGAGTCGCGAGGGAGAAGTTCTCCCTTCGCGGCTCTGAAAGCCGAAGCGGAGAACTGGCAGCATTGGCAGGCAAGCAGGAAGGGATCTGCCGGGTGGGGGGGAGCCCGCGGGACTTGCGATATTGCTGCTATTGCCGGCCACGGCAGCGGCGGCAGCAGCAGCAGAAGCCGTTTTTTTTTTTTCCCCCCTATGCATCGCGGGCCGCACAAGGGTCCGGGCCGCGTGTTTGAGACCCCTGGTTTACACCATCAAAAAGTAGAAAGACTAGAGGACACACAATGAAGCTACAATGTAACCCTTTTAAGACTAATAAGATAAAATATTTGTTTACGTGTAATCAAATTCTGGAATTCATTACTAGAGGATGTAGTAAAAGCTATTAGTGTAGCTGAGTTTTAAAAAAGTTTGGACAAGTTCCTGGAGGAAAGGTCTATAAACCATTATTAAAAAGGACCTGGGAAATCCACTGCTTGCCCTAGGACAAGCATTGTGGAACCTGTGTCTTTTGGGGAAACTGCCAGTACTTGTGACCTGGATTGGCCACTGTTGGAAACAGGATACTGGGCTTGATAGACCTTGGTCTGACCCAGTAAAGCATCAGTATGGTGATCGATTATGTCAAGACCACACATTAATGGAAGGGAACAGGACTGAGGCACTGCCGCACATGGCAAAGATGTGGTGAGGGGATGAGTATTGTCAGAATGGGATCATTGGGGGATGTCAAGTCCTGGTGACAGTATTAATTATACAGAGCAGATTAGTAGGGCCCAGGTTTACTGGGATTTCCATGGAAGCACTTTTTGACAGGTCAATACAGAAGTGAATGGCAATTATCCTCTAACATAGATAAGCTTGGTGGGACAGCCGGCTCTTCACCAGGCTATGGGATATCAATATATCTTCCAAAAGATGGTTCCAGAGATGAGGAAGTTAATAGCTTGCCTATAGCTTCTGTTTGGCCCAGAGTCTTGGGGAGCAAAAATCTGTAAGAGCTTTAGCCGGGTAAATCCACCAAGTTAAAAATTTAGCCATTCCAGTCGCTAAAATTTGTACCGTTAAAATGATAAAATGCTTAAATCTAGCCACTCCCATTTTTTGGTGGGTAGGTTTAACCAGATATTCCATATAAGTGCAACCAAGTATTCGTTCAAAGATAACCAAGTAAACTTTTCTTTTGTTTATTGATTAATTGCACTTAATATTTTGCTCTTCCCGAAGTACATTCAAAGCATATTATGCGTTCTTTTACCCACTCTACGTTTGTTGGAAAAATTGACACCTTTAAACGTTATTTTGGCAACACTGGTACAAATTCTTTCTGCTTTGGGCATCTTCTGGAGTTCAAGAAGGTGAACTATGAATTTTTTAAAGAATAAAGATAGAAATCAGAGGCTGACACCCACCAAGTGCTGCTGGGAGTGGTGATCCAGGCTCCGTATGACCCATCCGGCTTCTGGTAACTCAGGATCCTCGTATAACCTGAAACAGAGTGAGCAGATGTACACAGGACTCCAGGGAAGTTTGCATTTCTGCTGCTATGTGTGTGTATGTGTGTGTGGGAAGGCGCGTGTGCCATGCCTATACCTGATTCCATATTCTTTAGAGCCTCGATCTTTCGCTCTGGGCTCAGGCTGATCCATTGCTCGGTCTCGTCCAGGTATTTCATGGCGTAGACGCTGGGTGCCATGTAGATCATGGTCTGTTCTGCGCAGCCAGTCGGCACACGAATCAGGCGGCTGACCCCGTCCGCAGCGAGGCTGTTATTAACTGTCTCCAGCGCAGCATCCACTGTAGCCAGGGGTTTAGAGTTGTGGGTCAGAGACCAGTGCCAGAGTGCACAAGAGAGACACAGAGAGACATGTTTTATAGACTTTGTTAAAAAGCTCAGCCTCAAAGTCAAACTATGGCTAACGAATCATGGGGTGAAAATGTACGAGATAAAGAAAAGCATTAATCGGGAAATAAAGACAAATTCAGGCAGGAGTGAGGAGGGAGACAGAGATCTAGATTGAGCCCCACCCTCTTTTCTTTCTGTCCCATTATCCATGTTTATTCATTTATTTAGCATCTCTGTTTATACCGCTGTATCTACTGTAGTAATGAGGCAGCCATGAGGCTCTTACACAAGTGATCAGCCTGCTAAGAGAAGACAATAAGATTTCAGTAGGCACCCTTCCCCCACTCCAGGTCTGAGCACAATACCCTCTTGCCCAGAAATCAGCAGACCAGAGCATACCGGTTTGGACAGGTCACCCTGGTACCTTCCCCAGGGGCTACTGATTGGTGGACAGAAAATACCTGAGGCGAATGAGATTACAGAATGAGTTTAAAATTGTACTGTATATAAGGCATTGTAGGACGTCCCGCGGGGCTCAGAATTTTTGTGGAGATTGCTGGTTTCTCTGTCTGGGCCTGTGCGCACATTAAAAGTTTCCTGTTTGCATACCAGCCTATCTGTGAGTTTTCCTTCTGTGGGTGAGTGATAGAATAAGAGCTTTTTCAGCAGCTATGCTGCAACAGTAACATAGTATATGACGGCAGATAAAGACCAGTATGATCCATCTAGTCGGCCCAGCAAGGCGGCAAGAGTAGGGGCACCTGTTGCTCCGTGTAGGTCGCCCCTCCCCATGCCTTTGTTTAGGGGTGCACCCACTGCTCTGTGCAGGTCACCCCTATTTGTTGAGATACTAGAGACAGTTATGTTTGTTTTGATTTTATCCTGTTGCTCTAAAGGGATCCTCTGTGTCTGTCCCATGCCATTTTGAATTCTTTCACTGTATTTGCCCCCACCACTTCCATCGGGAGGGCATTCCAAGCATCCACCACCCTCTCAGTGAAAAAGTATTTCCTGGTGTCACCCCCTTGCAGCTTCCTGTTATGCCCTCTAGTATTATAGCTTCCCCGTCTTTCAACATGGTTTGTTTGTTCCTTTAATACTTTTTAAGTATCTAAAGGGCTGTATCATATCGCCCCTGCCCTCCTCTCCTCTAGAGTACCCATGTTTAGATCTTGGAGTCTCTTTTCATACAGCTTCTGGGGCAGGCTCCAAATAATTTTGGTTGTCTTCCTTTGAACCATTTCCACTATTTTTATATCCGTTGTGAGATATGGTCTCCAAAACAGAACACAATATTCTAAGTGAGGCTTCACCAGCGACTTGTACAGTGGCATTAGTACCTCTTCCTCTCTGCTGGTAATTCCTCTATGTATGCAGCCCAGCATCCTTCTGGCTTTGGCCACCGCCTTGTCACACTGTTTCGCCACCTTGAGATCCTCAGAAACAATTACTCCGAGGTCCTTCTCCTAGTCCGTGCACACCAACCTCTTGCTCCCCCTATTGCATACAATGCCCTTGGATTTCTGCTTCCCAAGTGCATGACACTGCACTTCTTCACATTAAATCTTAACTGCCAAGCATTAGCCCATTCTTCCAGCTTTTGTAGATCTTTCCTCATGTTCTCCACTCCCTCAGGGGAGTCCACTCTGTGACAAATTTTCATGTCATCTGCAAAAAGACAGACCTTTCTGTTTAGTCCTTCAGCAATATCACTCACAAATACATTGAACAGTATGCATGGCATACTGTCTGAATTTTTCATTCAGGATCCTTTTCCCTGTGACAGAGAGATGCAGTCCATCAACACAGTATAGCCTCTTGTTGAAAATACACAGAGAGCAAACACTCTCACAACAAGGCAGAGACCATAAAGAAGCGAGTGGTGTATAGAGGTCACAGGTGCTTTATTACGTGAGGACCCTTACGCGTTTCAGCTGTTGCCTTCTTCAGGGGGTACACATGGTTATGGCTATGGTTTAGGCACTTGATATACTGCCCTTTACTTGCGCATCAGAGCGGTTTACATGTATGTATATACTAACAGGTACTTTTTATTCCCTTATCCCTGAAGGGCTCACAATCTAAGTGTACTTGAGGCAATGGAGGGTTAAGTGGCTTGCCCAAGGCCACAAGGAGTGGCCATGGGACTAGAGACCTCAAAAAAACAATGCAAACACATTTAATCAAAAGAATTAAAAACAAAGATGATAATAATAAATAAAATAGGAACAATACAATATAAATATAAAAATAAATAAATATATCATATATTAAAAATCGTATTAAAAAGCAAAAACGCAGAGCATAATGTATATCAAAAAATCAAACCACATAAACATGCATACACAACATATAGAGCCCCAAATGGCGGGAGAGAAAGAGGAGGAACTAGATTGTGTGCCATCCACCAGATACAGTGTAATGATACTTAAAGTGGCACACTGTATAAACTCAGTTTTGAAAAACCAATAAAGTCAGATCTGTAAAAAGAAAATAACCAAAGTCAACGACCATCATGGTTTATGCTTATTGGGAAGCCCATTCTATATAATTATCCGGTCTGATAAAAGCTTTCAAAGAAGTGAATCTAATCTCATGATATATTTAGTAATTACATATTATAAACATGAGTACTGAAATGAAACTGATCTTGTGTATCTAATGAAGTAGTTTGACTGTGAACTAAGTGTATAGAAAGGAGAGAGGTTTTTTTTGTTTTGTTTTGTTACTACTTCCCAGTAGTAGGAGCTCATATTGTAATTTCAAATGCCTAAAGGCAGAGGATAGTTTACGGAAGAAGTCGTGTTTGGACTTGCAAGTCTGGAGTCATAGTAACATAGTAAATGACGGCAGATAAAGACCAGTATGGTCCATCTAGTCTGCCCAGCAAGGTGGCAAGAGTAGGTGCACCTGCCGCTCCGTGCAGGGCACCCCTGTTTGTTGAGAAATTAGATAGTTAAGTTTATTTTGATTTTATCCTGTTGCTATAGAGGGATCCACTGTGTCTGTCCCATGCCATTTTGAATTCTGTCACTGTATTTGCCCCCACCACTTCCATCGGGAGGGCATTCCGAGCATCCACCACCCTTTCGGTGAAAAAGTATTTCCTGACATTGCCTTTCAGTTTACCCCCTTGCAGCTTCATGTTATGCAACAAATGGTCAACTCCTGAACGCTAAAAATCGCTATGAAATGGTGTTTTTGCGTTCAATATAACATACTGGGTAATGCATCCAAAAGGTAAAAATCTCTGTTTTATCTGTTTGTTCAATTACATAATCTATGCTTAACAGCTACTGGGTGGTCTCAGACTTACGATAGCATCTATCCCATAGACTAGAACGTCAAACTTGGGAAAAGATATGCTAAATAGCATCAATGACCTCCTCAGTAGCTAACAGCAGTATCTCTATATGACCAGCTTCGTATAAACAAACTTAAATCTTCTTATAAATGTGAAAAGAAGCTGTCATATAACTTGAAGGACTCATCATTTCAACAGTCCATAACACTTATCTTTACTGCCGTAAGCACTAGTGAAACTCTGAACTGATCCCTGTTCTTAACTGATCCCCAGCGCCTCGGAGCGTTTCTCCTAATGGGGTTCTTCAGGGGATTCAGTGTGGATCAAGTATTCTGCCCGCGTCAGAAACAAAACCATTCCAACCTTACGTTCTCCCAAAGCACTTCACCTGGCTTTAATGACTTTCGTTAAAGCCAGGTGAAGTGCTTTGGGGGAACGTAAGGTTGGAACGGTTTTGTTTCTGACGCGGGCAGAATACTTTTTTTTATTTTTATTTAACACTTATTTATATACCGCATCTTCCAGCGATCAGTTGCGGTGTACATTAAACAACAATTAACAATGCAGAGCTTGTTTTACATAGAACAGTTATAACTTTTTACAATGAACATCTTAACTTGAAACAACAAAGTGTATGTAAAATCTATGCGGAATAGTTCAATAAATCAACTAACACAGATTGTGTAACAATTTAAACTGAGGTACTGTCTCTAACTCAGTTGTAACTATATACAAGTGGGGTATCAATGCATTGGAATGGAATGATTATTCATTTAAGTTGTATGTATTTATTGTAATGGGGAGTATAATCTTGATTTTAGGCAGGTTCTTGTTTAGCCTTTATCTAAGTTGAGTGAGGGGTGTTCTATGGTATTATAGTGTTTAGTGAATAGATAGGTTTTCAATTTTTTTCTGAATTCTGTTATCTCTGTTAGTGATCGTAAGTCCTCTGGTAAAGAGTTCCAGACTGTTGGGGCTACGTGGGAAAAGGCTCTATTATTTGTTAATTTGTGAGTTCTTATATATTCTTTTGGCATCTTAAGTTTATTTGATTGTCCTTTTCTCTGAGTGGGCTTAGGTGGTTCTTTGCTTATTAGATTACAGAGTGTCTTCGGGGCCATGTCTTTTAGGGCTTTGAATGTAGTTATTATTGTTTTGTATGTTATCCTGCTTTGTATTGGTAACCAGTGAAGGGATGCTAGTATCGGTGTAATGTGTTGGAGTGAATTTATCTTTAATATGATTCTGGCTGTAGCATTTTGCGCGAGTTGGATCCTTTTGATGTTTTGTTTTGAAATGCCTATTAGTATTAAGTTGGTGAAATCGAAGTGTGGAGTTATGGTAGCCTGTGTTATATTGATAAAATCTTGTATAAATACAAGGGGGCATAATTGCTTGAGGATTTTAAGTTTGAAGTAGATTTTCTTCAAGGTATTTCTGATGTGCGTTTCCATAGTAAGGTGTGTGTCTAAAATGACACCTAGATATCTTATTTCATTTTTTATTTTAATTTCTTGGTTTTGTAGTGTTATGTGGGTTGGAGGAATAAATGATTGTTTTTTTGTTACGATTAAGACTTCAGTTTTAGCATGGTTTATATGGAGGTTTTGGGTTTTTAGCCAGTATGTAATTTCATTGTAGCAGTCAGATAGAAGTTGAATCGGTAGGTTAGGAATTGTGAAAGGTATGTACATCATGATATCATCCGCATAAAGGTGATATTGTACTCCAAATTTTTTAAAGATGTTGCAGACCGGTTTTATATAGATATTGAAAAGTAGGGCTGAAAGTGCTGAACCTTGTGGTAAACCTATTTCTTGTTTGTATGTGTTGGATGTTTGATTACCTGCTCTTACATTTTGTGTTCTGTTATGTAAATATGAGGTGAACCATTTATGTACGGTGGAGTTTATGCCTAACTGTCTTAGGTTGTTGAGCAATATTGAGTGATGCACGCTATCAAAAGCTGCTGATATGTCAATGAAAAGGAGAATGAATGCCTGTTTGTGATTGTCAATTCCTTTTAGGAGTGTATCTATTAATACTGCTAGAAGTGTTTCTACTCCATGGCGGGGCCGGAAACCATATTGTTGTTCATCGAGTGGGTAAGATAAGTCTATGAATTCCTGTGTCTGAAGTTGCACTACCTTTTCAGTTACTTTGGCCAAGAATGGTATGCTAGATATGGGCCTATATGATGTTGGCAATGTTTTGTCTAGTTTGCAGTTCTTTAAAATTGGGCGTATTTGTGCATGTTTGAGCGGGGGTGGAAGGTATCCTTGGGTGAGTGAGAGGTTTACTATTGGGAGAATATAGGATATTAGAGTTTGTAGTGTGTTTTTTATCCATGAAACTGGGCATGGATACTTGATCCACATTGAATCCCCTGAAGAACCCCATTAGGAGAAACGCTCCGAGGCGCTGGGGATCAGTAAAGAACAGGGATCAGTTCAGAGTTTCACTAGTGCTTACGGCAGTAAAGATAAGTGTTATGGACTGTTGAAATGATGAGTCCTTCAAGTTATATGACAGCTTCTTTTCACATTTATAAGAAGATTTAAGTTTGTTTATACGAAGCTGGTCATATAGAGATACTGCTGTTAGCTACTGAGGAGGTCATTGATGCTATTTAGCATATCTTTTCCCAAGTTTGACGTTCTAGTCTATGGGATAGATGCTATCATAAGTCTGAGACCACCCAGTAGCTGTTAAGCATAGATTATGTAATTGAACAAACAGATAAAACAGAGATTTTTACCTTTTGGATGCATTACCCAGTATGTTATATTGAACGCAAAAATACCATTTCATGTTATGCAACAGCAACCAACTCAAAACCTGCCTAAGAATGTACATACTGTAGATACATATTGTAGTTATTTCTCTTAATATTGTATATAGCTCTCCTGTTCAAGTCCAAGTTTCATTCCCCTGTTTCATTGTAAGTGTCGACCGGCACAATATTCGTTTTATGTAAACCGCGCTGATTTTTAAGAGTGCGGTATATAAGAACAATAAAATAAATAAATGCCTTCTAGTCTTACAGCTTTCCCCATCTTTGGAAGAGGTTTGTTTGTTCATTAATACTCTTTAAGTATTTAAGGGTCTGAATTATATCTCCCCTGTCCCTCTTCTCCTCCAGAGTGTATATATGTAGGTCTTCAAGTCTCTTCTCATAAAGCTTCTGACACAGGCTCCAAATTATTTTGGTCGCCTTCCTCTGAACCGTTTCCAGTCTTTTTACATCCTTTGCAAGATACGGTCTCCAAAACTGAACACAATATTCCAAGTGAGGCCTCACCAGCGACTTATACAGTGGCATTAGTACCTCTTCCTTTCTACTGGTAATTTCTCTTTGTATGCAACCCAACATCCTCCTGGCTTTTGCCACCGCCTTGTTGCACTGTTTTGCCACCTTGAGATCCTCGGAAATAATCACACCGAGGTCCTTCTCCTGGTCCGTACACACCAACCTCTCGCCCCCTATCACGTACATTTCCCCTGGATTTCTGCTTCTCAAGTGCATGACACTGCACTTCTTCGCATTAAATCTTAACTGCCAAGCATTAGTCCTTTCTTCCAGCTTTTGCAGATCTTTCCTCATGTTATGCACTCCCTCAGGAGTCCACTCTGTTGCAAATTTTCGTGTCATCTGCAGAAAGACATACCTTTCCCTTCAGTCTTTCAGCAATATCACTCACAAATACATTGAACTTATAATTTTTATTGAATATTTCAAGATAATAGAAAAGTTCAATTACTCAAAGAAATTATGAAACATAAAAGTCCACGTCTCGGGGAGTACAACAAAGAAATTGCTTCCCTAAGCAATACATAAACAAGAAAAATACAAATAGAGTTCAGAGGACAGGAATCAGTATCCATCATTAAACAAACAAAACTCCGTTTTTCTAGCATGCTAGTAAATCATTAATAAAACGTAAATACTTTCCTTAAGGACAATGAGTATCTAGAAAATTTTCTAAAGAAGATATATCCGAAAAAACATATTTAGTTCCATTCAATGTAACCAGGCATTTACAAGGAAAATTTTTTAAAAAGTAGCACCAATAGCCAAAACACGAGGCTTTAAAGAGATAAAAGCCTTGCGTCGAAGCTGCGTCTGCCTGGAGACATCGGGGAACACATTTATTTTCCCTCCGCAGAAATTAGCATGTTTATTCTGAAAATATAAACGCATAACCGTATTCTTATCTATCTCCGAGTTAAAGGATACCAAAAGAGTTGACCTAGTAGAAATCAGATCACACGAAGACTCAATAAACTCAGACACATCTACAGAATCAAGTAAAGGCACGGCAGCAACCCCCTGGAGAACTCCACCAGGATTTGCTGCCAATTGAGGTAGATAATTAATAAATTGTATTATCTTGAAACACCAGAATTTCCATCAAATATTTATCAAATAAAACCTGAGGGGATAGTAAACGAGTGCAGGGATAATTTAAACACCTAATATTTTTAGCCCTCAGAGTATTTTCCAACAATTCCTGTTGGGTATGCCAGGAAATACTATCTTTATTAAACGATACATTAACATTCTGTAGAGATAAAACTTGTTGATCTAATTTCTTACACTGGTTTTCTAAAACAACTATTTGAGATTCATGCTGAGACAGTTTTGCAACTGGTTCTTTAGAAAAATCAGAATATTGAGACACAACAGATAATAAAGACATTTCAATCCGCGAGAGGACTTGCCACACATCAGATAAGGATATATTTTGTATGTCCAATGGTAAAGCAGTTACAGAAGCCTGTTGAGCCACAGCATTATTTCCTGGGGGTTTGAAGGATACGTGGCATTGGAACTACCGCAATATCAGTCACCACTGAAGGAGAAGCCGGCAAGGATGGTAACTCCAGCAAACAAGGCTGCTCCTCCTGGTTAGAAGAAGTCACTGGGCCCAAAGAACTCTGACCAACATGCAGGGGTGAGTTAAAATCCCCCAGGGAAGTAGAGGAGTTATCCACAAGAAGTGGGGACCTGAGGGCATCTTGCGATGGCACTGCAGATCCCTCTAGGGGGACTAGATGCTTATCCATAGGGCCAAGCACTTTCACAGATTTTGACGGATTAACAGTACTCACATTTAAAGGACTCTTCTTCCGTTTGCCCATCCCAATGTCTCCACTCCATGCTCCTTGTGCGCTGAAGGGGCGCTCAAGGGGCAGGCAAGCCCCTTTAAACACGCCCCTTCAAAGCATGACCACGGTACAAACCGCAATATAAGCCCCCGATGACGTCAGGGCCAACGACGCGCAGCTGATCCGGCGTGCTCCGCCAACGCAGTATTCGGCAGGCTACAGCTCCGGTCCTCCACACTCACTGCTCTCAGGAACCGCTGCTCTCGATCTCAATTTAAAGGCCCCCGGTGACGTCAGGGCCAACGACAAGCCGCTGATCCGGCGTGCTCCGCCAACGCGGTATTCGGCAGGTTACCGCTCCGGACCTCCACACTCACTACTCCCGCTCACAAATACATTGAACAGTGCCGGTCCCAGGACCGAACCCTGGGGCACCCCGCTAATCACCCTCCTTTCATCCGAGTGAGCTCCATTTACCATCATCTTCTGACGTCTGTCAGTCGACCAAATTCTGATCCAGTTTACCACCTTGGGACCCATCCCACTCAGAGCCAGAGCCATTGCTAAAGGGATGAATGGATTGCCAGTTCATGAGAACTCATACTATAGTTACAAATACTGAAGACCGTAATACTTAAACCTGCAGTCAAGGAACAGAGCCAGTACTGGTACCAAAAAAGGACAAATAAACTAAACTCCCAAAACCAAAAGAGCATATGCCTTACACCACAGAGCAGAAACCTGCCACAGTGATGCCTGGGTCGTCAAACAGTGTTCAAGACATATGTAATAGCGGGAATGCTTTAAATCACCACTGTTTCATGCCAAACAGTGATCAAAGATATCTCATTGCATGCGCATGAAGAACCAATTCAAATTAGAAAAGTGAAAAAACAGACTACTCTGAAAATGATTTAGTGATGTATATCTGTTGTGGTAGGAGTGTGTAGATGTGGTGTTTGTTGTTGGTGTAGTGCTTTGTGAATCAGTAGTAAGGATTTATACTTGAGCCGAGATTCCAGTAGGAGGATGTGGAGGTGCTTCAGTATTGGAGTGATGTGATCATACTTCTTTACCCTTTGTATGATCCCGGCAGCTGTGTTAAGGGCTGTCCATAGTGGGTGGAGAGTGGATAGTGGGAGTCCTTGATAAACTGCATTACAGTAGTTGAGGTGGGGGAGTGTCATTGCTTGTAGTACTGATCTGAAGTCCTGGGGTTCTAGGATGGTCTGAGGCCCTGTATCATTTTGTTTTTGAAGAATATTGTTCTTGTGGTTTTTGCTCTGTTGCTTGACTGAGAGAGTTTGGTTGAGTATGACTCCTAGGTATTTTATTTGTGCTTGAATTCTTATTTAGGTTGATCCTAAATAAGGTGGGTTGGTGGGGTGGTTTGATCCTTTGTGTCAAATAATGCTTTTGTCTTCTTGAGGTTGATTGTGAGATTGTTTTCTTGGAGCCATCTGGAGAAGTCGTTGAAACAATGCAGTAACTGTGTGTGTGTGTGTTGGGTTTGCTGTGGTTATTGGTCCATATAGCATAATGTCGTCTGCGTATATGTGGAAATTGATGTTATGTGACCGTATTATTGAGCAGAGTGGTTGTAAGATAAATGTTAAAGAGAAGTGCCGATAGTGCGGAGCCTTGAGGTATTCCTTGAGTCTGGCAGTAGGGGGTGGAGGTCCCGGAGCTTGTTCGAATTAGCTGATACCTGTCTGTCAGGTAGGACTGGAACCACTGACAAACCTTATCCTGCATGCCGGCTTCTTGTAGGTGGTGGAGGAGGATGCTGTGTGATACGGTCTCAAATACTGCTGATATATCTAGAAAGATGAGTATGAAACCAGTTTGTTTTTCCTTGATCAATGTACTTATTAAGGAGACCATGAGTGTTTTGACTCTGTGCAATGGCTGGAAGCCATGTTGTTGTGAGTCAAGTAGGTTGTTCTTGTCCATGTGGTCCTGTAGTTGCTGCTGTACTGTCTTCTCAATGACTTTGGTGGGGAATGGGAGGCTTGCTACTGGTCTGAAGGAGGCAGGATCCAATAGGTCAAGTGCAGGCTTCTTAAAGGTGGGGCGGATGATGAACATTTTGAGGCTAGTAGGCATCTGGCCTTGTTGGAGAGATTCATGTGCAATGGTGGTGAGTGTTAGGCTTAGCTCTTGTTCTGTCATCTTGATCCAGTTGACAGGGCATGGATCGAGGGGAGAGGTGGTGATGTTGAAGGTTGTTATGATGCTTTCTACCCTCTCCTTGCTGATTGTTTCAAACGTGCCCCCTGTGCTACTGGGGGTGGCGTGGGTGCCGGTTCTGTGTTGGAGGGGGTTGGGGGTTGGGTGGAGGAGTTTATATTGTGCAGCGAGCTGTTGCGGGGGAATGTTCGGGAGTTGGTTGTATGGTTAGGGGATTTGGTCACCTGTTTGATGATGTTCATAAAGCTCATGTGGGTGGTTAAGAGAAGGGAACTTGAGAGAGTAGTGCAGTGTGTGCCTTAGAGTCAATGCTGACTCCTGTTGACTTGGCAGCTCTTAATTTTTTGGCAGCGTTACCAGAAGCAGATTGCCAGGCCTTTCTTCTGAGTGACTTGCCCAAGGCCACAAGGCGTGCTAGTGGGAATTGAACCCTGGTCTCTTGGTTACCACTAGGCTACTTTTCCACCACTCTGGGAGAGCAGGCACTTACTGCTAATTCGGACACTCATGCTGAAATCGGCATCAGGGATGAGGTTGAAATGATCTTCCCCTGGGATCGACCATGAGCGCCCCCTAAAAGCTGGGAAAGGAAAGATTACAGAGAGATGAAATATGGCAGAATAAGGACTAAATAGTCCCTTACTATAGCCCGCTCTGCTGTGTGCAAGAGTCTGGGGGCATCCGAACAGAAAAGAGAGGGAGAGAGAAGATGTACAGAAAAGGCAGAAAACCAGACCATCTGATATAGAGCTATAGCATTGTACTATAGATCCTTATTCCCCGCACCATAGGGTTACATCGCACTCTCCCCTCTCCCACCCCACACACAGCTCCAGCGGGTCCCCAGTACTCACCTGCAGGGTCCAGCTGGTATGTCTTCTCTTCTAGTTTGGGAATACCCTCTCTCTACAGGGGAATGAGGCACAGATCAGGCAGAGACCATAGCCATGGGCTAGATAGAGAATGAATCACTCTCTCTCTCTCTCCCTCTTGGCTTGTCTATCTGTCTGTCTTTCTCCATCTCTATCTCTCGCTGTCCATCTCTTTCTGAACTATTTCTGTACTCTCTTGAGCTTTCCAGTTAAATCAGAATCAACTGTACTGGGCTATGGAATCATGAGCCCTTGTCCCCTTACTAATCCTCCTTGTCCTGCTACTCACCCCCCACACATACATTTGGTACCCTGTGCGGCTTGAATCCAGTCACTAGAAATCAGCAATAGGCAAGATTTCCCCCCCCCCCCCCCCAGGGGCTGTGAGCACACTACGTCTGCAGCCCTGACTGGCCAGAGAAGGAGAAACTGGACCCAGGAAGTGAATTCAGGTTTTCTGCATGGAGCCATCAGGCCAGTCTGCATCAGGTCCTTGCTTCTCTCTTCCCCTGTTTCTTTTCAGATTCTGTCTTTATTTGAAACAAGCAAGAACATGAAATGAACATGTCCTCATTCTCTCCCTGTTTCTGCATGTCTCTCACCTCTGTCTCTTTCTTTCCCCATCAGAGTCTCTCTCTCAGGTCTGTCTCTGCCCCCTGTCCCTCTCGCACATGTGTCTGTCTCTCTCCCTGTCTGTCTGTCCCACTTTGTTCTCACTTGCTGTGTGTCTTCCTATCTGTCTGCTCTGTCCCTCCTCATTCATGTCATCCCCTGTCTCTCACTCTTCCTGGAAGGGAGAAAGATAAACTGTCCCTTTTACCACAATATGCAGGACTTTGGTGATCCGATCTCCCAATCCCATAGGCCCTCTTGCTTCCACAGTCACAGGCAGGTCCAGCTTCCCCATGGGAACAATGGAGAAGGGCACAGGAATTGCTGATCTACTTGGCACCAGCACGGACTGTATCTTGGGTCCTGTAGCAGTGGCTGGGCTGCAGATCCCCTCGGTCTTTTCCATGTGCACTTTCACCTGCCGGATGAGGGGAAGGAACAGAAACCCAAGTAAGCACAGCCTTGCACTAGCAGAAAAATGTGCTACTGCAGAGCTGCGCTAACAAACAAAGCTCAAGATGCATTCTGCATAACGCCACCATGTTCATTTGAAGGATGGTTTCACACTTTTCTCCCATGTTGCGTTACCGTAGCAGAACAATGCTCATCCTGACTTTTTCACTCCACTTTCTCTCTGCAGTATCCAAATGCACAAAGCTTACAAGCTGAGTTGTGGATTTGGAGAGGTTAAATTTGTACACAATTGCTTGAGATGCACAGCAGAGAGACCATGTCCCAGAGGGGGGCAACCAGGAGATATGCAATCTGCCTATCCCACACAATAGCTCTTCAATGTTGTGCCCACTGCAGAAGCTCCCCCTGTGTTTAAGCCTCAGGAGCGTAGTCCCTTCCCTAGGAAGCTTACAGCAATGTCCTCCTCCAGGTAATTGTAGAGCACTGGGCGGATTTCCATCTGTTCAAAGCGTTTGACGGAGTAGGGCAGGCGCAAGTAGACGTGGAAGGGCTTGAAAACTTTCACTTTCATTGGTTCACTGATACAGATTCCTACAGCACAGAATGCAATGGAAAGCAGGGGGGGGGGGGAGAGAGAGAGTCGGAGGACTTGTCAGTTATTTCTAGGCAAAACTGCATCCTCTCTGTGATCTGCTGCAAGTCAGGGATGGCACCTACAGAGCCAGTTTCAGTCCCACCAGTGCCACAAGCTCTTCTAGTATGTGTGTGCATGTGCACATGTGTGTGTGTTTGGCAGTCAGCTTGTATTTCTATGGTCGTCATGCTCACCTTTTCCTATGGACATGCTGACTGCTTGGATCTCCCATGTGGTGATGGAATCAGGGACATATTCAGTCAGGCTGTGATAATAGAATCATTATTTCATCACAAAGTGAGATAATGATGTCATAGAGGGAAGCAAAACAAAGATGTCACAGAGAGAAGCAAGATAATGATGTCAGAGTGAGACTAAATGATGATGTCACAGAGGGTGGTGAAGCAGTGGAACAAAGGGATGTTAAATCATGATGTCACAGAGAGAGACAAAATGATGATGTCAGAGATGGACACATCCACAAGACTGCTTACATGGCCTCTTTATTGACGGTAACGGTCTTCCACATCCAGCTCTCAGGGAAATAACTCCTGCTCTGTACGAAGCCTTCATCCATAAAGTCTTCATCTTCATCTTCAGCAAGGACTGCAGGGATGAATGAGAGTCGTCATAATGGGATATTTACATTATTTGTACAAGAACCATCGCAAGGAAACATCTGTCCACCCTGTTCATGCTAGCAGCAAACACAGAGCCATCTTCCTCAGGTCATTATGGGACATACACCTATCATCCACCCTTCTTGGCTTAGTACCTCCCGATGGCTATCTACCCTTTTCAAATCATCTGAATATCACAGGAAATATGTCCACTTTCATATGTCGCTGGGGGATATACAATGTGTCTACCCTTTCCAGGGGACAGAGCACACGAGTCACGAGAGACCCTGCCTAAGATGAAGAACAGAAATGGCCCCTTACCTCTTCCGAGGCCTTTGATGGGCTCACGTCTCTTGCGCAGCTCGGAAGCGTAAGTGCAGCAGTGCAGAAAGGTGTCACGGCAAATGCCTGCAGGGACCCGTGAGGCCCGTTGGTCACAAGTCCGCTTCATGTGCCTGGGCAGCAGCGCCATGCCATCCCGACAGCACCGCTGCTGGTTGATGTCATTGTACGTGTTGGCTGCAGGGCAGAGGAGAAGGAGAAAGAGATGCCAGGGGGAGAAAAGAGGAGGCGAGAGACGTACAAGGAGGGGAGGAGGAGGAGGAGAAGGACAGTGAGATATGGAGAGTCTGATGTGATATTCAATCTTTGTATTGCAAAGCACAAGCAACGACACATGCGAACATCACACTATATGGTATTACATGAAGAAGCCCTGTGCTCCCCCCTCACAGGGTCCGGGCCCCTTCCTACAGGCGGCCACCCAAGGCTTGTGCCAGTCCGTGGCAAGAGCATCACAGCCCAAGATCAGGAGGAAACATGGCAACCTGGACTGAGCATCAGTTCACATCCCATATGAATGGAAGTGGGTCCTGGAGGCAGGAGGAGGGGGAAGGATGACTGTCTGAGCACTGAGACCCCCACTCACTATTGTCTCACCTTTTTCTTGGGTTATTCTGTGGAAATCCAGCGATCGCTTCTGCCTCCTGGGTTCTGACTCGCACCCATAGCCTGTGGAGAGAGAATTTTGACAGGACTCGGAGCAGGACAGCTTCAAGATCACATGCAGATCTTTGAGACTGCTGATGTGGGGGGGGGGGCTTCTTAATATAGAACAGGAGTGTGCACGGGGCAAACATTTTTGGTTCATTTGGGTTTTATTTCTGATTTTCAATTTATTTTTTGTTTGTTTCAGATATTTGTTTTAATAAAAAAATGCACATTAGATATTTTTAACTGCACTAATTGAATTAATGCAGGTAATTCATAGGTTAGCGCATATTAAATCGATTTAGCATGCACTACATTCTCTAAGGTTCACTAAAGAACTGACGAATGCACACTCCTAATAGAGGAGCACTTAAAAAACAGTCTGTTTGGCTGGCTCGGTGGCGGCACGCTGTGCTCTGTCATGTGGGCAGTCCCTGGCTCAGTACCCAAGATGAGTCAGCCAGGGCTAGAGACAGCACAGAGGCAGCATTCACAGTGCCAGGGTTCATAGTGCCCAGGAGGAGGAAATCATGGCTGTGGCCCAATGGTAATTCCTAGTGGCCAGATTCAGGTCCTGCCATAAACCCAGCTGCATGATCCCCAGCTGATACCTGTTACTGCAGGAACAGGTCCAAATCAAGTTGGGTGGAGACGGAAAGAAGAGGAAGGCTCTGGAGAAACAGCACAAATCTTCATGTGCTGGTACTAATGGAGCCCCCCACACTGGTTGGAAGAAAGATGGAACAACGGCAGCTGGAGTGGTAAGTGAGTTAGAGGCTGGTGGGTGGGACCCAGAGGCATGAATGGGGAGACTACTGGGTGCTAGGAGGAGAGAGAATTAGTGTTTGTGTCTGAGAGTGACTGGGGGGGGGGGTGCGGAAGAGTTCATACTCTCCACCCCAAACTAATCCATGCCATGCCAGTGTTTGCCCCAATCACCAGAACTCAAAAGCTATGAAGACGGCTGTTACCTTTCCTGATAGTGCTGCTGGTCATGCCAGAATCAAATGCGAGCCCTGCATCCTGGAAGACGGACTGAAAGTCTTTCCCACTGCCCATAGAGCATCCAAGGTCATAGGAGTTCATGGCTTGGAAAACCTGGGTAATACATGGGAGAAGAGGAGAGGAGGCCAGGATCAGAACAGAGCAGGTACATGGCGGAGAGATCAGGAAGTGCTATCCAGCTCACAACCCCTTTACGCCCATCTCCCATACTGCTGTCCTTCAGAAATATATAGTAACATAGTATATGACGGCAGATGAAGACAAATATGCTCCGTCTAGTCTGCCCAGCAAGGCGACACAAGTAGGTGCACCTGCCACTCCATGCAGGTCACTGCTATTTGTTGAGATATAAGAGATTAGTTATGTTTTTTTGGGTTTTTTTATCCTGTTGCTATAAACAGATCCACTATGTTTGTCCCATGCCATTTTGAATTCTGTCACTGTATTTGCCCCCACCACTTCCATCGGGAGGGCATTCCAAGCATCTACCACCCTTTCAGTGAAAATGTATATCTCCAGGAACAAGCAGGAATGTAGTCTTCACATATGGGTATCGTCGGTACCGACGGAGCATGCGCGGGAATGCTCCCCAGCGTCCAATAGGAACGCTTTTGGGAGCATTCCTCAGCACATGCACGCTGCCTTCCCGCCTTTCCAACTGTCCCTCTTCAGTTCTTCATTTTCCACGGAGCCAACAGGACACACATTCTGTCATCGCAGAAAATTTATTCTTTATACTTGTTTTCTTGTGGTCGCGCCTGCCTCCGCACGACACCTACTGGTACCGCCGGTTCTTTCTTTCTTCTTTTCTAAAAAAAAAATATATATATATATATTTTTTTGAACTGTTTCTCTTCAGAAACTTTTTCTTTTGGTGCTAGGTGCCATTTTGGGCATTAGGCCCCATTTTTCCCAAAAGATGGAAAAACCAGCTAGTGGTTTTAAAAAATGTACTAAATGTGGCGGTACCATCTCCGTCACTGACACCCATGACTGGTGTCTAAAATGTTTAGGCCTGAACATTCTCCATCTGAGTGTTCCTCCTGTATGGGGATGACTAAAAGAGAAAGACTGAACCGAGCTGCAAAGCTCTGTACCCTCTTTTCTTCAGATACCAGGTCCATTGCATTGACATCTTCCTCCCATGGATCTCAGGTAACTAAACATAAGAGCTGGTCCTCAAAGGGTAGCTCTCCTTCAAAGCATCGAGAGGCCATTGGCATTGCCCTTGAGGAAACTACACCGGCAAAACAGCCCCGGCGGGAGGCTTCGGCCTCCAAAGCATCAACGGGGGTTCCAGGATGTTCTCGAGGCTTCGACCTCGGCAGAACTACTGGTGCCATGCTCAGGGGTTCTGGCCGCTTTTACCGGTACTGATATCCAGGCATCAACAGCGTCAATAGACCAGAGATTCCTCGCCATTGAACGCAGTCTTGCAACTCTCCTTACAGCTGCAATACTGTTGACACCGGTGGTTCAACGAGCACCGATGGTACCAGACCCGGTGGGAATCCTTCCCATGCCGACTTTTTCTGGCATCGACAGATCGGTACTGGACCAAATTGGTACCGACTTTGATCGATACCAAGACCGTGCTTTGCATGAACATTGGGATCATAGATATTTTGAATCCTCCAATTCCGATGACTCTGATAATTCTGCCGGTCCCAAAGTGTTTCTCCTGGAAGACTCCTCTTCTCCCCAACGCAGAATGTCTCCTTCAGAAGACATGTCTTTTCAGGATTTTATTTGTGATGTGGCCCAAGGCCTTTCAATCATGGTAGCTCCTGAAAAAAAACCTAGAGCAAAGGAATTGGGAATTCTCCAATACCCTAAGGCCCCTAAGGAGGCAGCCACTCTGCCTATTCATGAAATTCTTCATGATTTGATGCTCAGAATGTGGGAGACACCTTTGACCACATCTCCTCATTCTAGGAGACTCGATACCATGTATCGAGTTCCACCATATCCTGGTTTTCAAAAGACTCAGCTGCCACACCATTCAATGGTAGAGGAGTCAGCCATGCATAGGATGAAAAGTGCAAAGAGACATGCATGCAATCCTCCAGGTCATGAATGCAGGACTCTTGACGCTTTTGGGCGTCAAACTTTTCAGGCTTCCATGCTTTCAGCTAGGATCAGCTCATATATTTTATATATGGGAATGTTCCTCAAAGAGGTCACAGGAGATTTGGAGCTTTTGAGCCCCCTTCTCCCTGAGGACAAACGACAGGACTTTCTTACTCTTGTCAAGCATGCTCAAGATGTCTCCAAGTTTGTAAACTGTGCAGCTTTGACTGCTTTGAATGCATCAGCAGAACCTCTGCTATTGCCATTGGTGCACGTCGGATTGCCTGGCTTCAGACATCAGACTTGGAGATTTGGGTACAGGATAAATTGGGAAACATCCCTTGCACAGGAGAAAACCTCTTTGGCAAGAATTGGCAGGAGAAGGCTAATGAGATAAATGATGACAATATCACTTTAGATAGATTTTCAAAATCTACAGCCACTCCAGCCAAAAAGAAACCCTATAAAAACCCTTTTTCAGCAAAAAGAGGAAGTTTTATCTGTCCTATACCCAACAAGGGCAAACTCAGAGTCAACTTGCCCAGAAGGGTCAACAACAACAATCCAGACAAAAGAAACCAAAAGGCCTTAGAGCTCAACCAGCTCCACAGGCCCAGCCCCCTCAAGGGCTTTGACTCCTTCATAGAAAACTTAGTCTTCCTGCCTCAGGTTGTGTCATTTTGCCAACACATGGCACCAAATAACAGCAGAAAACTGTCCATTGTGGGAGAGGGGTACAAGCTTCATTTTCACAGTATGCCCCCTCCTACAGTTGTAAGACAGTTCAATTCCCAAACCTCTACAGGCAATCTACTGGATCAAGAGGTCTCAACACTCCTTGCTCAAGGAGCAATAGAGGAGGTGCCCATTCTTCAACAGGGTGCAGGGTTCTACTCTCCCTATTTTCTTATTCCAAAGAAAAGAGGAGGACACAGACCCATTCTAGACCTCAGAGAATTGAACAAATATCTGTTCCGAGAAAAGTTCAAAATGATTTCTCTGGGAACTCTTCTGCCATACCTTCAAAGTCAGGATTGGCTTTGTTCTCTAGATCTAAAGGATGCATATACACACATTCTGATCCATCCAGATCACAGGAAATTCTTATGATTCCTTTTCAAGGGAAAACATTTCCAATACAGGGTTCTTCCCTTTGGTCTGGTTTCGGCACCAAGAGTATTCACGAAATGCATGGCAGTAGTAGCTGCATTTCTCCGAACCCTGGGGATATTCGTCTTCTCTTACTTGGATGACTGGCTCATTTGAGCCCCCATGGTTCCAGAAGCCAGCTCTTCACTGTCTCACACAATGCGAATCCTTCAATACTTGGGATTGGTCATAAACCTCCCAAAATCCCAACTTGCTCCGTCTCAGTCCCTAGAGTTCATAGGAGCTCGTCTAGATACCAGACAGCAAGGGCTTTTCTCCCACAACCCCGCTGTCTTCGTATAATGCAGCTAGCTTCTCAAGCAGCGGTGAAGTCCTACCTAACTGCTCGAGAACTACTACAACTATTGGGACATATGGCATCCACGGTTCATGTGGTTCCCTATGCTTGCCTTTATATGCGAGCAGCCCAGTGGACCCTATCCACACAGTGGACACAGGCCACAGGATGTCTGTCGGACAAGATATCAAACTCACAATGACTGATCTTGTCCCTCCAATGGTGGCAATCACTGGAAAATCTTCTAGTGGGGTCTCCTTTCCAGAAACCCCTATTCCAGGCCACCCTAACAACAGATGCATCACAGGTGGGATGGGAAGCACACCTGCATCATCTCTCTACCCAGGGTACCTGGACTCCACAGGAGGTTTCTCTTCACATAAACCTCCTGGAACTCAGAGCAATCTATTTATTTATTTTATTTATTTATTTAACTGTATTTTTATACCGTCTTTCTACAAATCAGAACGGTTTACATAAAACAATTAAGGCAGTATGTTTCAACTGTTTACATGGAACAATGTAACAGAGATATATATAGGCAACAAGAAAATTAATTACAAGAACAATCTATCTAGCTCTTCGAGTATTCTATGCCCAGCTCAGCTACAAGACAGTCCTAGTCCAAACGGACAATCAAGTAGCTATGTTCTACGTGAACAAGCAGGGAGGAACAGGCTCTTTGTCGTTATGCAACGAAGCTTTATGACTATGGGCCCTTGCCAGAGAGCATCAAATTCACCTTCTCGTGGTATATCTTCCAGGCATTCAAAACCTTTGGGCAGACAAACTCAGCCGAGTACTGCTGCCTCACGAATGGTCTCTCCACCTAGACCAAGTGGCCAAGATATTTCAGATCTGGGGAACCCCAGACATAGACCTATTCGCAAGTCCACTGAATGCCAAACTTCCCCGGTTCTGTTCCAGAATTCCGGCTCAAAATTGCCAGGCAAGGGACGCTTTCCTTCTTCACTGGGGTCACAACTTCCTCTATGCCTTCCCACCCTTTCCCCTCATCCCCAAAATACTCTTCAAGCTTCAGAGAGACAGAGGTCTTATGATCTTCATAGCGCCACGGTGGCCACGCCAAATGTGGTATCCCCTGCTTCTACATCTCTCTCAAGCTGCACCTCTGGAGTTAGGCTATGCTCCAGATCTCCTCTCCCAAGAGAATGGGATGCTATGGCACCCGAATCCCCAGTCCCTGCATCTCAGGGCCTGGTTGCTGAAAGCTTAGACCTTCAGGATCTCAACCTTTCCCAACAGGTAAAGGATATCCTTCAGACGTCTAGAAAACCTTCCACAAGATGCTCTTACGCCTTCAAGTGGAAACGTTTTACTATATGGTGTTCACAGAAGGGGTTAAACCCCCTTATGATACCTTTGGAATCGATACTAGAGTATCTACTTCATTTATCAAATTCTGGTCTAAAGACCAATTCAGTAAATGTCCATCTTAGTGCAATTGCAGCTTCCTATAAGCCTCTAAATGGTTAACCAATTTCTTCTCATCCACTCATATCAAGATTTATGAGAGGTCTTCTATTAACAAAGCCTCCCATCAGGCCACCACCGGTGGCATGGGATTTAAACCTAGTTCTCGGGCAGCTCATGAAACCGCCCTTTGAACCTTTAGCCACTACAACCCTAAAGCTTTTGTCCTGGAAGGTCATCTTCCTAATTGCAATCACCTCTGCACGTCACATTAGTGAATTGCAAGCTGTAGTGGCTGATCCTCCTTATACTAGGTTTCACCATGATAAGGTTGTTCTCAGAACTCATCCACACTTTATGCCAAAGGTGATTTTGCCTTTTCATTTAAATCAATCAATTTATCTTCCTGTATTCTTTCTGAGGCCTCATGCCTCTAATGCAGAAAGGAACCTTCATACTTTGGATTGTAAAAGAGCCTTGGCTTTTTACCTACAAAGAACACAGCAACATAGAAGGTCTTCTCAACTTTTTATTGCTTTTGATTCTAGTCATTTGGGACTTCCAGTCTCCAAGAGAACTCTATCCAAATGGATTTCACAATGCATATCCTTTGCTTATGAGAGTAAGTGTCTTCCTCTTCAAGGCCATGTCACAGCTCATAATGTGAGAGCCATGTCAGCCTCTATGGCTAACCTTCACTCTGTGTCTATTGATGACATTTGTCGAGCAGCCACCTGGGCTTCGGTACACACCTTCACAGCTCACTACTGCCTAGATAAAGCCTCCCGTCGGGATGCCTTCTTTGACCAAGCTGTTCTTCAAAATCTCTTTCAGACCCAATTCAACTCCTACCCACCAACCCTGGTTGGATGCCAGAGATCCATGGGAGGAAGCATGGCCCACCTCACTATAGGTGTAGCTTCCTGGGGTCATCTCCCTGGCATCTTCAGATAGGGAGTCCCCATATGTGAAGACTACATTCCTGCTTGTTCCTGGAGATAGCATAGTTACTCACCTGTAACAGGTGATCTCCGGGAACAGCAGGAATTTAGTCTTCACAACCCACCCACCTCCCCTAGGAGTTGTCTCTCTATCTCTCTGTCTCTTTCCTCTCTTTCCTCTCTCCCTCTATCCTTTCACTCAGCTACAAACTTAACTGAAGAGGGACAGTTGGAAAGGAGGGAAGGCAGCGTGCATGTGCTGAGGGATGCTCCCAAAAGCATTCCTATTGGACGTTGGGGAGCGTTCCCGCGCAGGCTCCGTCGGTACCAACGATACCCATATGTGAAGACTAAATTCCTGCTGTTCCCGGAGATCACCTGTTACAGGTGAGTAACTACGCTTTCCTGACATTGCCTTTCAGTTTACCCCCTTGCAGCTTCATGTTATGCCCTCTAGTTTTACAGCTTCCCCATCTTTGGAAGAGGTTTGTTTCTTCATTAATACACTTTAAATATTTAAAATTCTGAATCATATCTCCCCTGTCTTCAAGTCTCTTCTCATAAGTCTTCTGATGCAGGCTCCAAATCATTTTGGTTGCCTTCCTCTGAACCGTTTCCAGTCTTTTTATATCCTTTGCAAGATATGGTCTCCAAAACTGAATACAATATTCCAAGTGAGTCCTCACCAGCAACTTGTACAGTGGCATTAGTACCTCTTCCTTTCTGCTGGTAATTTCTCTGTATGCAACCCAGTGTCCTTCTGGCTTTGGCCACCATCTTGTCACACTGTTTTGCCACCTTGAGATCCTCAGAAGCAATCACTCCAAGGTCCCTATCCTAGTCCGTGCACACCAATCTATCGCCCCCTATTACATACAATTCCCTTGGATTTCTGCTTCCCAAGTGCATGACACTGCACTTCTTCACATTAAATCTTAACTGCCAAATATTAGACCATTCTTCCAGCTTTTGTAGATCTTTCCTCATGTTATCCACTCCCTCAGGGGAGTCTTCTCTGTTGCAAATTTTCGTGTCATCTGCAAAAAGACAGACATTTCCATTCAGTCCTTCAGCAATATCATTCACAAAAACATTGATCAGTTCCAGTCCCAGAACCGAACCCTGGGGCACACCACTAATCACCTTCCTTTCCTCCAAGTGAGTTCCGTTTACCATCACCTTCTGTCGTCTGTCAGTCAACCAATTTCTGATCCAGTTCACCATCTTGGTACCCATCCCCAAACTGTTGAGTTTATTGATAAGCCTCCTATGAAGAACAGTATCAAAGGCTTTGCTGAAATCTAGATAGATCACATCCATTGCATGCCCTTGATGTAGTTTTCTGGTCTCCTAGTCAAAGAACTCAATCAGATTTATTTGGCAAGATCATCCTTTGGTAAAACCATGTTGCCTCAGATCATGCAACCTGTTGGTTTAGAGAAAGTCCACTATTCGCTCTTTCAGGAACGCCTCCATTGCTTTTCCCACCACTGAGGTAAGTCTTACTGGCCTGTAGTTTTGTCACTTCTTCCCTTTTGCCACTTTCGTGAAGAGGTACCACATCAGCCCTTCTCCAGTCCTGTGGAACTTCTCCCGTCTCCAAGGATCTATTAAAAACATCCTTTAACAGCCCTGCAAGAACCTCTCTGAGCTCTTTCAGTATCCTGGGATGTATCCCATCCGGTCCCACGGCCTTGTCCACTTTCAGTTTTGCAAGCTGTTCTAACACATCTTCTTTTGTGAATGGTGTGGTATCTACTCCATTCCCATTTGTATATTTGTCAATCACAGGTGGTCCTTCTCCAGCATTTTCTTTAGTAAAAACAGAGCAGAAGTTTTTGTTTAGCCTTTTCGCTTTTTCAATGTCACTTTCCACAAACCCGTTCTCGGCAATTTTGAGTCCTGCAATTCCACCTCTGATTTTCCTCCTCTCCTGAATATACCTGAAAAACGTTTTGTCACCACACTTCACATCTTTAGTCATCTTTTCTTCTGCCTTTGATTTTTCTATCCTTATTTCTCTTTTTGTCTCAGCCAGTATATAGAGCGATATGTCAGGATATACCAGCAGATCATGATATGGTAGAACGTAACAGATGACTAGCAGCATGGAAACCAATAACAGATATAACGGATAGCAGTAAGTTAGATGATGAGTTATCTCATCATCCTATGTCACTTCCTGCCGCATTATAACACATTGTGTCACTTCCTGCCATCATGGCAAGAAGTGACACAATGTGTTATAATGTGGCAGGAAGTGACATAGGATATAACGAATGACTAGAATTGACACCATGTTTTATCATATTGCAAGAAGAGACACAGAGAGTAGATGCAGAAGTAACAATGCTGTGTTTGTTGCTGGAAGTGACACAAAGATACCACGTACAGGAAGTGGCATGGTGTATTATAACAGACAAGGTAGTTACACGGGTAGAACAGATGACTAGAAAGATCCAAGTAACATGGCAGGAACGACATGGTGTGTTACAATGTGTCAGGAAGTGACACAGAGAGATATTACAGATGTCAGAAAGTGAATCAATATGTTATAACATAGCAGGAAGTGACACGGAAAGATATAGCTGATGCAGGAAGTGGCAAGGTGCATTATGACATAACAGGAAGTTACACATATAACCAAAAACTAATGTGAGCACGAGTGTCTTGCCTTGTTGAGCGTCAACCTGTTTTTTTTATTCAGGATGTAAACAGCAGAGTCCACAGCAGCAAGGGACACAGAGGCCACATCATCAGTCTTGATGCTTAGTTTCAACTCGCCCCCTGGGGGCAGGTAATTCCTTTCTTCTGTTGACACCAGCAACTGCAGAAAATAGAGATGCAGGATCAAACTCCACTCCAGCCCATCTATGCTAGGATTGCAAGCTCAAAGTCCTCAAGGGTAGGCTTAGCCGGGCCTGGGTTTTGCGTTTTTGGGATCAGTGGTGCCCTAATTAGTTTTTCTAAGGAAAGCAGGATGCTAAAGTCACAGATGGCTGACCTGGATTCATGTGCTCACCCATCATGCTTTTCCAAATGGCATTGCCTCTCTTCTCCCATTCACCATTTCTCAAGGTTTTTCCTTCTTACCTGAGCTCCTAGAGCGGCCATCTTGATTTCTCAAGAAGCCTGAAGCTCCTGTGATGATGTCACACCATGCATGACATCCCTAAATTGGCTATGAGTCATTACCTGGTTCTATTTTATCTGGATAGATTGCACAGCTCCTGGGTTTTGCCTCTGTCTTTATATAAGTCCTCCGGATAAACCCAGCCAGCTGGATTTGCTGAATATTCAAAATGAATATGTATGAAGTAGAGTTGCATGCACTGCCTCATACATATTAATTTTCTCATATCCAGGAAATCTGACTGGCTCAGTGTGTCCCGAGTACTGCATTGAGAACCACTGCTCTTTTTCAAAT
The DNA here is from genome assembly GCA_033557465.1 of Ichthyophis bannanicus. Taxonomy (NCBI): domain Eukaryota; kingdom Metazoa; phylum Chordata; class Amphibia; order Gymnophiona; family Ichthyophiidae; genus Ichthyophis; species Ichthyophis bannanicus. The sequence continues at coordinate 76,607,779 of CM066051.1, read as the reverse complement.
TTGTTTTCCTTAGAGGAAATGGAAAGCCATCAATGGGGCAAACTCTGAACCGGGGCAAACTCGGAACCAGCTCAACTTGGTCAGGTGACCTGGACTCAGCTGGTGACTGCAGAGGTAATTACCCGCAGGTTCCGCCACAATAGCTATGCACTGGGGGGGGGAAAAGAAAGCCTGAACTTGAATCTGCATCCTTCATGGGAGAAGCTGAAGTGTAGGAGACTTGGGAGAGGGGAGAGATGGGGGTCAGAACTACCAGGAATGTACCTTTCCCTGACAAGAGTCCACAACATCCACCCAGATAGAGTTGGCCACAATCTCATCCGCTAGGTGGTAGTAAGCGACAAACCGGAAGGCGGGGATCATCTTCTCTGTGATAGGGAGTTGGATATTGGTGTGTCCAGAATGCTGCACCCGTTGCAGGGAGAGGATCTGGCCCTTGTTCAGCACCTAATTGGCAGATGGGGCAAGAGAGGGTGTGAGGAGAGTGAACAGGAAGAGAAGGGAAGGAAGAAGGGAAGAAGATAAGGGGAAGGAGGAGAAACGGATATGGAGGGAGCAGGGAGAGAAAAGATGGACCTAGCAAGGAATGATGAGAAGGGAGCAAAGGAGGATGAGTGGAGAGAAAGGGAGGCCAGTGCGGACAGAGAGCGGAGGGAGAAGGGGAAGACTGAAGGAGCGAGAACAGGGATTAAGGAAAGAATGAGTGACGTGAAAAAGAAGAATATACAACAGTCCTCAGGCACAGGAAACAGTGAGCATGGGTCAGTTACCTGCAAAGTGCAAGTACGGGATACAGTGAGAATGTACCGGTTCCTTGCAGAGTGCACACATCAGGAGTGCAGACACAGGACATAGCAAAATGTGTCAGTTACCTGCAAATTGCACACATCAGGAGTGCAAGTACAGGATACAGTGAGAATGTACCGGTTCCTTGCAGAGTGCACACATCAGGAGTGCAGACACAGGACATAGCAAAATGTGTCAGTTACCTGCAAATTGCACACATCAAGAGTGCAAGTACAGGATACAGTGAGAATGTGTTTGAACGTGTCAGTTGAAGAGTGCATACACCAGGACACAGTGAGGTGTCCGTGATCTGCAGAGTGCACACATCAGAAGGACAGACAAAGGACAGAGAGAATGTGTCAGTAACCCAAAGAGAGCACATAGGAACACCCCCCCCCCCCTCCTATTTAGCAAATTGCATATCCTGGTTCATTAATCAGGTATCAGACACACTTGTGCAAGTGAGGGCACTGTAAAAGCCTAGACTTTCATTGGGTGGAGGGTTCAGCCACCCATGGACACTCACCATGTAATAAAAGTAAGGAATTTTTGTTTTAGAGGTAGTGATGTCTTTCAAGTCAATTGAAAGGGATCCATCCAGCGGCACTACCTTGTAGGGCACATCGATATTCAGGTAGCTTCCACTCTTAGATATGTACCGTGACACAATGATCCGACTGGCCTCTGAAGAGTCCCCAGCTCCAACTGTCACCTTCAGGGGACACAGTCGGGCAGGCATGAGATAACCAAAAGTATCAAGCCATGACTCTTAATTCTAACCATACCTACTTAAGTGCCTTGGCCAACTCACCTCAATCTCCAGCAGTGTGGCGTCCCCGGGCAGGTTGACATAGAAGGTGACCAGACCATTCTCATCTGTATTCTGAGACATGTGCTCCGGGGCTGACCCCCTTTTGACAGTCGTAGACATCCGTGTAGCGATCTTGGCTGCTGGAGAGCCGTTGGCATATGTGATGGTTGCCTTAGACAGGGACAGTGAGAGAGATGGGTGTGCGTGGGAAGCCCTGGCTTAGAGTGCTTACATGGGAACACACATAGACACACGATATGGACACATACAAAAGCACTGACATGATGGCAGACTTCCCCCCCCACACACACACAAATGCATACGTATGTAGACAGACACGAGTACTGACATACTGTGTATGTACATGAACATACATGTCAAGAGAGATATATGCAGATGAATTGACATATGAGCACACACATGTACATGCACGAGAGAGATTGAGAAACACACATGCCTTCCCATGTAGGAGCACATACTCACAACCACCAGAAAGGGAACCCCTGGGATAAAATAGCGTTTCGTTTTGGAGAGATCCACCATGTAAGGAGATGTAACGAACTTCACTGTGCTCAGCTCCTGCTCCTCCAGGGCCCCAGCTGCAGGTAGACGGAAAAAAAGAAGATGCCTACTAATGATGATCTCAGTATGGCACTTCAGCAGACTGTGGGTTCACTAGCAAGGAATCTGGGCGTTTATCCTTGTACATATTGCCAAAGCAAGTGTAAAGAGAGCACACGACCAGCCATCCTGGAAGAGTGAAATCTTCCTGCTTAAGCAGGTTTTCGCTGATGGTCCTTGAGAGCCGCAAGCAGGTTGGCTTTTCAGGGTACCTCTAATGAATATGCATGAAATCTATTTGCATGCAAATCTATCTTGTGCATATTCATTAGGGATATCCTGAAAAGTGCCAATAGACACTTAGCTACTAAACCAGAAGTGGCAGCAAGTGTCTCGGACCAGCTAGGCTGGAAGCGTAAGAAAGCTTAAAGGGACTTTGACAGGCAAGCCAGGGACCTTCTGAAGTAACAGCGTGGGGAACCAGCGTGAGTTTGGCTTTTCCCCCCAACCAGATCCAGCCACCGGAAATGTACAATGCACAGAGAGTGGATTCATACACCATCGCGGCTGATGGATAAATATATTGCTAAATCAAAGGTTCCTACAAGCAGAGAATGCTCTGTGATCGATAAAGAGAAGTCAGGTTATCCCCATGGCATATAGGTAAAGGACTGTCTGACTTGCAAATGGCCAAAATAGAATCTAGGCCTCAGTGGTATGCAGAGCCGGTGCAAGGATATTGGGCACCGTAGGCAAATCTTTACCCTTATGTGTCCATTCCCCTCCCCCTGAGATTTTAATAATCTCAACAACCATGATCACTGAAACACCACCACTCACAACAATCCTTTAAAAATGCATAATTGGACATCATACTTTTAAATATTAAACTCTGGGGCAATTTCTCCAAATGGGTTAGTTTTGCGCATACCATGACAGCCATGAACCTCACTCCTAAGCCAGGGTAGGCGGCATATGATCTCAGCTACTCAGATTTACTGCTGATGCTTGGTGTAGTACCTGCATCGTGCCAAAGAGAGGTTCCTTCTAGAGTTTGCTAGATGTAACATGTATGGGCAATTTATCAAGGTGTGTTTGAAAATTCTTTGTATGTATCTGTGCGCTCATAAGAACATAAAATATGCCATACCAGGTCAAACCATTAAGCCCAGTATCCTCTTTCCAGGTCTCAAGTAACTGAGGTAGACACATTCTATGCTGCTTGTCCCAGGAGTAAGCAGTGGTTTATGGACTTTTCCTCTAGGAACTTATCCAAACCTGTTTTGCACCCAGCTACACTAACAGCTTTCACTACATCCTCCGGTAATGAATTTCAGAGTTTCATTACACACTGAATAAAAAAATATTTTCTCAGATTAGTCTGTGGCTGTCGGGACTGCAGCAGATACTCACTAGCAAGCTCCACTACGGTGGCCGCAATATACAGGCTGTGGTCCTTCAAATCGTTCAGCGGCTGTGCTAGAGCAGCGCTCAGCTCTGCCGTGGACAGTTCCACGTGCACCTTTCCTTCATCCAGCTGTTGAATAGAGTGAAATGGGGGGGGGGGGGGGACACACCACATTCCATTACACTTTAAGACATTGGTCTCGGTGCTGTAAAAATGCACCGCCATTAGTTTGGCTATCTATGCATTGTTTATGCACAATTTTCTGCACTAGTGTGGGCGGTGAATATAGAAAGGGATTTGCCACGCGTGTAATCAGTGTGCAGTGCATGTAAATCCATGCAAAGAGATGCATGTGAAGCAATTGGCTATGCAGCATAGCTGCAGAGGTGCGCAGGAGAGTAGAAGCTGAGCTCAGTGCTAGGATTTTAATGCCAGGGCTAAGGACGCATTAAGGGTGAGCTCATAAATCTGCAGCAGTTGCTGGTGAGGAATTTATGGCTGCTTCTTCAGCACACAACCCCCCCACAGCTGACAGCAGGGGAAGTATATTGGAACAGTATTATAAACACGTGCCGGCATGCTCTGTGTTGCATAACAGCAATATTATTCTGCGCAGAATTTCTGTGCTGTTATGTGCTGACAAGCATCTCAGCACACATGCGTACAAATGCTTTTTTGAGGGCAGGATCTGGGTTCTGCTAATGTAGACCCCCTCTGCGCATGTGTCAGGCTTCCTCTCTTTGTTTAGCAGACTTTCTGCACAGAGCTCATATGCATGCTGTTTGCTTACAGCATCACTGTGCAGAATTTCTGCACTAAACGTGTGTTAGGAAACGCTGGACTAGAGCTGTGTAGCACAGAGTTCTGCTCCGAGCTCATTGTGTATTCTCTCTAACCTGTAGGGTTCGTTCTGGCCACTAGGGGGACAGTCAGGAGTATTAGAGAACGGCACATGTCGGCATCTCTCTTGGTCTACCAGAACGTGACTACCTGCACTCCTTGCTTATCCTGGATAATAATGTAAAATAATATTTTTCCTCACACATTCATTCATTTTATGGTTTTCTGCTTCAGGCTCGAGAGTCGACATCCCCTCCTCACCTTGATCTGTTTCTCCATCCCTTTTAGGAAAGTCCTCTTCCCGTTCTCCTCTGTGACCCCAAATCTCATGTAGGCCACACCGCTTACTCTTTCACCATAGACGTAACTGCAAGAGAATAGCCCGATCAGCAGGGTGCTGAGGAGACTCCAGAAAAATGAAGGCGTCATAGTTTCCCCAATGCAGCTACTACCTGTGTGGAGTTTGACCCAGGGCCTATGGCCCCTTCTCTTTGGTTACCTTGCCTCCACAGTGAAGTTGAAGTGTTGTTCCTTCAAATCGTAGTAAGGGACTTTAGGCAGAATCTTCACCTCAAAGTTGGGGAGCACTGCATTGGGAGAATGGGAAAGGAAAAGAGAGTGTTGGGAAGGGGGGAGACTGGCTAGCTTGCGAAACATGTTTAACAAGAGAGGACAAGGTACCAATGTCAATGCAGACAAGATGAAGTCCGTGCTGTAAGATGGAGGAGATGGGAAGAGTTCCAGGATGTTGGGAGTCTGCTCTGTCCTTGAAGAAGGATTAAAAGACATGTCTCCCATAATGCAATAGTGCTGTTCAAAATGGCTGAACTATATGGGGGAATATACGCCCCATCTTGGAAAGCGTAACTTTGAAAATCAAGGGGTTGGAGTGGTTTCTTGAAAGGCTCTAGGTCAAGCTCTTGCAAGATCTCTCCTATAGAACAGTTTGTAAATTAATAAGAAATGATATTGGCTGATAGTGGCACCTCTGGGTAAAGATCTTTTGGAACCAGAAGGAGTGGAGTCCTGTTGGAGTCCACGGCTGCCCTTCTGTGGGACCTTGGAAGATGACAGAGTCTAAGCACTTTTAGGAGAAGGAGACTGTGTTTCTGAGCCAGTCACTCACCATACTTCCTCACTTCAAACTCGGTCGATGTGTTGGATTCGAGGGCCGAAGTGAATTGGGCAGTGATTTGCCAAATGCCAGGCCTGCAGCAGTGGGAGCAGGAAGAGAAGCATAGGGTCAGCCAAGAAGGAAACATGAGATGCTAAACTTATCATCCTTGCCTACTGCCTATGATAGTGAACGCGTCAATACTCACCTTGAGAGTCAGTGTTTATTCTGAGAGTCACAACCTACTGTAAAATTGAGTACTCTGAGACTCCGTAGACATCCAGAGACTTGATACTCACTCTGAGATGTCTGGGATGATAACCTCCTGGTTTATGATAGAATTCCTAGCCACCTGTTCCTTGTTAAACACCTGGATGCCTTGAGCATTCTGGGAAGGAAGAAGAAACCAACTGACTGACAGAGACATTTTAAGGGGAACGCTTTGCAAACCAAAAAGCCTGAAAACAACATTTCGCCCCTTCTGCCCTGGAGATTCTGATAATGTTTTGAAAGCTAATTTGACAAAAATAAGCAAAGTACAGGAAGTCAGCCATCTTGGCTTCTGAGATCACAGCACGGCCATCTTGGTTCCTCAAGAAGCCTGAAGCTCCGTGATGCACCATAGGCGATGCTGTTACATTGCTCTTGACTGGAAGAAGCAGATAAAAGGTAGGGTTTCTACATTACCCAAGTCAACCAGGTCTAATCCAGTCCTGATTTTGTCCTATTACATGCCTGGAGTTGTAGTCTTATTTTTCTTAGGGCAATCAAAACTGAAACTCTTTGCATGCAATGGGGCAAAACCAGAACTAGACCAGCCTATCCTGGTTGACACAGGTGAGGTGGTAACCCTAATATAATGTCAGGAGCAGGAGGGAAAAGAGAGATTTCTGGAAACACTGATTGAGCTGAAGGGACAATTGCTCTGGGAAAGGCTTAAATCTAGAGCGACAGCTGAGAAAAGGAAAAATCTTTGGTGTGGAGACTGCTCTTGGCTGCCGCCGGCAAGAGGCATGCTTGCTTCCATATGCTCTGAGGTAATATTTTGTGATTCACTTAGCATGTCCTCGGAAAAAGGGGCATATTCTAAATATGATTATATAAAAATATATTGCTCTGTGCCCAGTACCATCATCAAAGTCAGCCAAGGAGCAGTAAGCTTCTGGAGAAGGGGGTGAGAGGGGCTCTGCCTAAAATGGAGATGAACGGACATCAAAACACAGTATCAAACTGGGATGAACAGGCAAACTCAGAGAAAGGGACGGGGTGAGAGGAAGCTACTGTTATATGCAGAAAGGGCAAAGTGTGACTGAATACGTACCAAGATTTTGATGGTGACAGATTCACTGGAGGGACGCATCATGTGATCCAGGGTGAACACACGAAATAACACTGGGGGGAATCAAACCAATGCAAGTTAAGATCCAAGCGGAGCGGGGAGGAGTCAGTAAGTGAAAGGGGAGTGAGGAGAAAATCGTGATGGTGGTGGGGTGGTTCAGTTGAGCTGCTTCCGGTAGATAAATTGTGGAGGTCAACTTGAATCTGCAAACCACAGGCTTCACCCTGTGAAAATGCCAAATGACCACTGGCAGTTATGGGCATGGGGATGTAGGCAGACAAGCTGTCCCAAAAAGAAATCTCTTATCCTTAGGGCATGGGAAGGGGGGCACAGTACAAACAGACCCCAGCATTGGGTCTTTCACCCTCTGGATGGGAGTAGTGACCGACAGGCCCAGCAGAGGGTGCTATCTGAGTCCCCAACATATATAACTAGCTGACCCAGCCCCAGCATGCATTGTGATAAAACCACGCTCAGAGCCACGGAAGCAGCCCTGTTTCTTACCTTTTTGGCTGGGGGTGTAAATGCTTTTGTCAGTCTGGATGAAGAGATAGCCCCTGCGGGTGGACAGCAGGATAGGGAACAGCCGTTGTCCTCCTGGAAGAGCAGAGCTCTTGGCCACCAGCTGCACATACTTGATGGTCCTTAGCTCTCCGATTCCGCACTGCTGTATGCCAGCTGACGTTATCTGCCAGGGAGAGAGCACATGCGTGTGGTAGTGTCCACACATCCATGTGCAAAGCGTGGTTAGTGCATGCAAAACAAACGTAGACCAGAACGTGGGAGGCGAGAAACTGAGGGGCCTGATGTGTGTGTTAGGTTAGCTCAGTTCTAGCACTTAAATGTGTGCATTTCCGTGGGTACCCAATGCAAAAATGAGTTTTGCACACGAGCTAAGTTTGTGCAGGGCCTCAAGTAGACATCGCGGTGCACAACACAATGAAGCAATTGGCTATTCAGCGTAGATGCAGAGACGTGCACAGGAGATGGAAGGCTAAGCTGAATGCTGGAGTTCTAAGGAGGTATGAAAGGTTACCTCGTCATTCTGTGGCCAGCGCCGTGAGAATTCATGCCTGTTTCTTCTCTACCTGGAGTGTACAGGACCTGAACCTTTTTTTCTGGCTTTGTTGAAGGGGAAGGGGAAGAAATCTGGCAGGGAAGCAGAAACGCCAATGCAAATTTTTGGGTGCAAAACATGATCACTGTTAGGACAGACCAATGTGCACTTGCATCCAGCAGGCTCTCCTTCTTTAGCAAAACTTTGTGCTCAATTTAAGAACATAAGATCTGCCATACAGGGTCAGGCCAAGGTCCATCAAGACCAGTATCCTGTTTCCAACAGTGGCCAATCTAGGTCACAAGTACCTAGCAGTTTCCCCAAAAGACACAGGTTCCACAATGCTTGTATTGGGGCAAGCAGTGGATTTCCCGGGTCCCGTTTTAATAATGGTTTATGGACCTTTCCTCCAGGAACTTGTCCAAACCTTTTTTTTTAAACTCAGTTATGCTAACAGCTCTTACTACATTCTCCAGTAACAAATTCCAGAGTTTGATTACACATTGAGTGAAAAAATATTTTCTCTTATTAGTCTTAAATAGGTTACCCTGTAGCTTCATTGCATGTCCCCTAGTCTTTCTATATTTTGATGGCATAAACAATCTATCTATGTTTACCTGTTCCACTCCATTCATTAATTTTTAGACTTCTATCATATCTCCCCTCAGCCGTCTCTTTTCCAGGTTGAAGAGCCCTAACCTTTTAGCCTTTCTTCATAGGAGTATCCTTCCATCCCCTTTACCATTTTGGTGGCTCTTCTCTACCTTTTCTAATAACACTATATCCTTTTTAAGATATGGTGACCAGAATTGCACACAATATTCAAGGTGTGGTCGCACCATGGAACAATACAGAGGCATTATAATATCCTTTGTTTTATTTTCCATTCCTTTCCTTATGATACCTAGCATTCTATTTGCTCTCTTGGCCACTGCTGCACACTGGGCAGAGGGTTTCAACATGTTATCCATGATAGCGCCTAAATCTTATTCCTGGGTGGTGGTTTCTAATGTGGAACCTTGCATCGTGTAACCATAGTTTGGGTTGTTCTTTCCTAGGTGCATAACTTTGCACTTGTCCACATTAAATTTCATCTGCCATTTGGATGCCCAGTCTTCCAATTTATCAAGGTCCTCTTGTAATTTTCACAATCCTCATGGATTTTAACAACTTAGAATAATTTGGTGTCATCTGCAAACTTGATTACCTCACTTGTTATTCCCATTTACAGGTCATTTATGAATATGTTAAAAAGCAGCAGACCCAGCACAGATCCCTGAGGTACTCCACTGTTACAATAGTACACTGCCTCCTATGACTTTTTAATTTTGCCAAAAGTCTCTCATGAGGGACCTTGTCAAAGGCTTTCTGAAAATCCAGATACATTATATCAACTGACTTACCTTTTTCTACCTGTTTATTCACACCTTCAAAACAACATAACAGATTAGTAAAACAGATTAATAAGACAGCCGTGTTGGCTGTCTCCCATTAAGCCATGACTATCTACATGTTCAGTAATTTTTGTTCTTTATATTGGTTTCTACCATTTTTCCCGGTACTGACGTCAGGCTCACCGGTCTGTAGTTTCACGGATCATCCCTGGAACCATTTTTAAAAATTGGCGTTTCATTGGCCACCCTCCAATCTTTAGGTATTACAGATGATTTTAATGATAGTTCACAGATTACTAATAGTAGGTCTGCAATCTCATATTTCACTTCTTTCAACACCCTCTGATGTATACCATTTGGTCCAGGTGATTTGCTACTCTTCAGTTTATCAAATAGGTGTAATACATTTTCCCATTTTATCGATATTTCTTTCAATTCTTCTGCGGCATCACCTTTAAATACCATTTCAGTCATGGGTAACATCCCTATATCCTCCTCAGTAAAGACCAAAGCAAAGAATTCATTCAGTCTCTCCGCTATGGCCTTGTCCCCTCTTAATGCCCTTTTTATCTCTCTATCATTTAATAGTCAAACTGACTCTCGCGGGGTTTTTGCTACGAATGTACTTGAAAAAAATCGTTATTATGCGTTTTTACTTCCACAGCAAGCTTCTTCTCAAATTCTGTTTGCCTGCCTTATCAATGCCTTGTACCTAATTTGCCAGTGCTTATGTTGTTTCCAGTTTATGTCATTTGGCTCCTTTTTTTCATTTCCTGAAAGATGCTTTTTTGGCAACAACAGCCTCTCTGACCTCACCTTTAAACCATGCTGGCAGTATTTTGGACTTCCTTCCACTTTTCTTAAAGCGTGGAATACAGTTGGTCTGGGCTTCCAAGATAGTATTTTTAAACAACATCCATGCTTGATGTAAATCTTTAACCTTTGCAACTGCTCCTTTTATTTTTTTCTTAACTATTTTCCTCATTTTATCATAGTCTCCCTTTTGAAAGTTAAAAGGTAGTACTGTGGATTTCTTTACCATCCCTCGTGCATTAAATAAATCAAGTGTGATCATGCTATGATCACTATTGCCAACTGGCCCCAACACCCTTATCTCTTGCACCAGATCTTGTGTTCCACTAAGGACTAGGTCCAAAATGGCTTGCCCTCTGGTCGGTTCATGAACCAGTTGCTCCAAGAAGCAGTCATTTATTTTATCTAGAAACTTTATCTCCCTAGCATGTCCTGCTGTGATACTGACCCAATCGATACTGGGGTAATTGAAATCACCTATTATTATTACTGTACTGTAACATTTGTTAGCTTCCCTGATTTCTTTGAGCATTTCATCATCCATTTGTTCATTCTAGCCAGGCGGTCGACAGTACACCCTCACTGCCATCGCCTTCCCCTTCTTACATGGAATTTCAATCCATAGAGATTCTACAGTGAATTTTGTTTCCTGTGAAACTTTAATCCTTTGTGATTCAATGCCCTCTCTAACATAGAGTGCAACCCCTCCGCCAATTTGATCAGCTCTATCATTGTGATATAATTTGTACCCAGGTGTCACAGTGTCCCTCTGGTTGTCCTCCTTCCACCATGTCTCTGAGATATCAATCATATCTAACTTCTCATTTAGTGCTATATATTCTAACTCTCCCATCTTATTTTTTAGACGTCTAGCATTTGCATACAAGCATTTTAGAGGCTGTATTTTATTCATATTAATCTGGCTATCGGTGGGCAGGGGTAGTTTGGAATCTTTAAGCTCTGTCTGCTCTGTACTCATTTTATGTGCCTGCTATGTGGTTACAGCACACAGGAATAACATTTTGGCATTACGCTGGCATTAGGAAACCATGCACTGAGCTTTAGTGCACAGCTCTAACACAAGGTTTTACGTGGGGGCTTGAGTGGCGAGGGAGAAGGAGAGTGAGGAGATTACTGAGGGAGAGATGGAAAGTCCAGATTGAGGAAAAGGGTCAGGCTAAGAGCTGAAATCGTGAGGGAGAGAATAAGGAATGGTGTTAGATGGAGGAGATAACCTAAAGAGAGCAGGATGGAAGAATCTACAGGGAGAGAATGGTGGGGAGCAAGGGAAGGGAGAGAAGAGGGAATGAGAGACAGAATAGGTAAAGGGCAAAGAGATGGAGAAAGGAGAGGGTGAGACAGGGACAGGAGAAATGGAGAGGGAGAGACAGGGCAGGGAGGGATGGAGGAAGGAGAGATGGGAAGAGAAATAAGAGAGAACAAAAGAAACAAGGGAAAAATAGGAAGAAGGAGACTGCAAAAGGGGAGAAATGGGAGGGCAAAATTGGGGAAAATATAGGGAGGAAGTGGGAGGGAGAAGGGACGGCAGAGAGGACAGAGAGGTAGAGGAGAAGGAGAGAGGGAGCCGGGTGGTGGGGGGAGACGAGCTTCGTACCTTCAGGTTCTTGGTCTGAAGAAAGCCATTGGCGCTGGTGAGAGTGAAGGTCTGGTCTTCCGAGCACTTCAGGTTGGTCCTCTGATTTAGGAAGTGCATGATCACCGTGATGGCGCTTGTTGGAGTCTCCCAAGCATGAACCGCGATTGACTCCTCCACCCCCACATGGATAATGTTTGGGGCAGTTATAAACATCCTAGAGAGACAGACATATGGACGTTTCAGCCAGCACAATGTACTCCATAAATCTTCCTAGCCCCCCCCCCCCCCCGCCTCTGTCCTCTACACTCCAAATTTTCAACCAGATGCTTGGGGTAACCACCAAAGGACGAATTACCAATTGAAGGACAAGTGCAATGATAAAACGGGGACCTCCTATCATTTCTGCCATGAGAGAGATGTCAACGCCCAACAAGGACCTATTGCACCTTCCCCAGTTATTCAGACTACCCCTAAAGAGAGACAGCTGCACTTACGGAGGGATCTGGTGAGAGACTGCCAACAGGAGACTGCAGCACACAGTCCACAGTAGGAACTTCATGACTGCCTCACAGGGGAAGGCTTCCTCTTCTGGATCAGAGACTCTTAGGAGAGCGCTCTCTCCTCTCCTGGGCCAGTGCTTTCTGTGTGAGCAGCCCGGGGGAGGGCAGGGCAGGGAGAGAGGGTACTGGACTGGTGGGATGGACTCACACAGATTTGCTAATCATTACACGTTCAAGGATTTTGCAGTGATAAATTTTGGCTAAGTTCTTTTTTTGTTTTGTATTTTTTTAACATTCTTTCAAATCAGCAATATTTTCATCAGAGAAGGCTTTGAGCCAGGAAGAGGTAAGAGTACTAAAGACATTTCTCTAGCTATCAAGAAACAGCAGTTTCAACACAGAGATGGGACATCTATAGACCCTGGCTCCAGGCTCACTGCTGACACCAACTCTTCCTGTGTGACAGCCTAATGCAGAGAGCAGAGACTTATGAGACCTGCTAGACCCAGGGTCTCAAACATGCGGCCTGCGAGACACTTTTGTGTGGCCCGCGACGGAGAGTAGACTACTAAAACCCCTCCCAAAAAAACCTGGCTGTTGCTGCTGCCGCCGTGGCAGCAGCAGAATCAATTGTCCCGCAGCCCCTTCCCGTCTGCTCCTCAGTCCTCAGCTCCATCAGCAGCTCAGCCCTCAGCTCTATCAGTGGCTGCTTTCAGAGCCGTGAAGAGACAGTTTCTCTCTCGCGGCTCTGCTCTGTTAAGGCCGCCGGGGCTGATGGAAAACTTGCCATCAGCCCCAGCGGGCTTAACAGAGCCGCGAGAGGGAAATACTCTCTTCGCAGCTCGAAAAGCCTGCCGCTGATAGAGCTGAGGGATGAGCTGCTAAGCCGCTGATGGAGCTGAGGGCTGAGGAGCAGACGGGAAGGGGCTGCGGGACAATTGATTCTGCCGCTGCCATGGCGGCAGCAGCAGCAGCCAGTTTTTTTCTTTTTAATTTTAAATTTACTTGGGCTGAATGGGGGGGGGGGCTAAGACTGAAAATGGGTAATGGGGGGTTAGGACTGGAAGAGGGCTGATGGGGGGTTAGGACTGGTAATGGGCTATGGGGAGGCTAAGACTGAAAATGGGCTGATGGGGGTTAGGAATGGTAATGAGCTATGTGGGGGCTAAGACTGAAAATGGGGTGATGGGAGGCTTAGGACTGGAAGTGGGTTGTTGGGGAGCTTAGGACTGGTAATGGGCTATGGGGGGCTAGGACTGGTAATGGACTGGGGGAGTTGCTAGAATTGGAAATGGGCTGAGTAAAGGGGGCTTGAACTGCAAATAGCTGATGGGGAGGGTGCTTGGAATGGAAATGGGCTGTGAGGGGAGGGAGCTAGGACATGAAATGGGCTGATGGAGGGGCTAGGATAGGACTGGAAATGGGCTGTTGGGGGGGTGCTAAGATTGGAAATGGGCTGTGGTGGGGGCTTGGATTGAAATGGACTCATAAAGGGGCTAGAAGTGGAAGTAGGCTCATGGGGGGCTTGGACTGGAAATAGGCTGAGTGGAGGGGAGCTAGGATTTGACATGGGCTGATGGTGGGGCTAGGAAAGGACTAGAAATGGGCTGATGTGGGGCTGGGATTGGAAATGAGCTGATGGGAGGGACTCGGATAGGACTGGAAATGGATGGGGGAGCTAGGACTGGAAATGGACTGATGGTGGGGCTAGGATAAGATTGGAAATGGGCTGATGCGGGGACTAGAAGGGAGCGGACGCTGGGTGGGGCTGGAACTAGAAGGGAGCTGATGCTGGGGGAGGATTAGAATGGTATGGGGCTGGGAGAGTGAAATGGAGAGGGGAAAAATATTTTGTGTGGGAGGGAAGACAAATCTACAATTGGCCGGGTATTGGGAGAGTAAGTGGGGATTGAGGATGGAGGGGTAAAATTTGAGTGGATGAAATAGGAATGAGGAAAAAGCAAAAGGAGAAAGATTAGTATGTTAAAGCAGATGTAGAGAGAGAGAATGGAAAAAAACTAGAAGAGAGAAGAAAGAACAAATGGACAGCAGACGATGGAGAGTTAGCAGAAGACATGAAGAAACCAGAAGAAAGTGGCTGGAGCAACTGCAACCGAAAAAAAAAATGCACAAAGGTAGAAAAATATCTCTTTATTTTGAATTTATTAACTGGAATATGTCAACTCTGGGAAATGTGCATCATTAACGTCTTTGCTTTGTTTAGTACAAGAGGAAATTAATTTATAGTTTTATTTCTACAGTGTTGTTGTACACTTCCGGTTCCAAGTTTTATGCGTCCCGCGGGTTACTTTACAAGTCCTCATTTGGCCCTCAAAGAAATTTGAGTTTGAGACCCCTGTGCTAGACCCTGGTTCCAATCCCACCACTGCCACAAACTCTCCCTGTGTGATAGTCTAATGCAGAGAGATGTGAGCCCTGCAGATTCAATCTGGTTCTACCATTAACCCCCAAATCTTGCTGTCTGACCATCAATCAAGCCCCTTTCCCTCCCTGCACCTAAACTTAGGCTGCAAGGTGCTTGAGAAACCAAACCTTTTAATCAAATGGTGTCTCTTAAGCCCTGTGGGTACCACAGCACCTCAGCTCAGTTATAGGGATCTTCAGGAACATGGTACGAACATTTATGGACCTTTTTAGATTTTCAGATTTCTCTTCAGGGCTTGGAAATTCCCTTCTTGTTTGGGAGCAGCAAGAAGGGAGGGGGAATGATTTCAGTTGGCAGAGGATTGGCCTGCTGCTGGGAAGGGATCACCTGATTTCTGGAAAGTGAGATAAGCTGTGAGCAAAGGCACTGTTTACCGACCGGGATAAAAAAAAAATCTGTAACACAGCTGGAAAGAAATGCAAATCTTATTACCAGCCATGCTGTGCTGATGCCTGAAGACCTGGATACAGAAAGGCACAATAAAGTAGCATAGTTCAGCCACTGGAAACTACGAGCACTGCAGCACCCCTGTATCAGAAAAAGACTGGGATCACAGCCCTCAGAAAATTGTGAGAATGAAGAGATCACGATCACCTGGGACATTCTTGTTGCCACTGATAAAACGCTCAAACCAGACCTTATACTAAAGAAGAAAAACATGAGAACAACGTTGATGACAGAAGTGTCAGTACCAAGTGATTATTCTGCGCATTGTGTGGAGACAGAGAAGGTCCTCGAGTACCAAGACGTGCAGAGTCCAAGAATATGTACAGAAAGATACACAGATTAAAAAAAAAATTCAAGCACATCTTGATAGCTTACCTATATCCATAACACAGAATTATTTGCAAAGCCCGACTCTCGGACCACATAACACCATTATTATACACTCTACACTGGTTACCTATAACAAGCAGAATGAAATATAAAATAATAATGAAAACATTTTAGATTGCCAATAACATTGCTCGCTCACGCCTTTCATCTTTGATTACCCAATCCACAAACACTAGAGCGAGAAGGCAACGTTCTCACCATCCTTCCTACCTTTCGTAAAACTAAACAAATCACAAGTCACTGGGCCTTCGCTCTTGTTGCACCCACTTTATGGAACGCCCTTCCAGATGCTTCAAGTGCCATTAAAGATTTGCAAACTTTTAGGAAACATCTAAAAGCTCTCCTGTTTAGTCAACATTACGGAGAAAGTGATGAATATAATGTCACATCTCATGATTTACCTCAATCTCCACCTGCACCATGACTCTCACTTACACAAAGAAAACAAAACGCCGCACTCTCTGCAAATAGTTTTTGTTCATAGTTTTTTATGTGCATAGTTCTGTTAATCGTTGAATTTCTGACTGTTATAATCGGTTCTATGTAATAATGTTGTTCATTGTAAACCGCCCCTGATCTCTGGAAGGGGTGGTATAGAAGAAAATGCCAAATAAATAAATAACACCCTACAAACTCCAGAAGGAGGCGCTGTTTGACAAGATGAAAGTATTAAAACAACCTTAGCAGTAAGTTCAATATAGTAAGATTGTACCCAACACCCTAACTTACTATTCTCTCTGTTATAGGGCAAGGTGCAGAGATTCCTCATATAGCTGCTCCTATAGAACGATAGCACAGAGATTCTCCCCATGCAAGTATGATATAACTTTCCCTAGGGATCCTGCTTACAGACACCCCACCGCCCCTCACTGCTTTGCAATAATACACTATACTGGGTCCCCTGTGAAAGGACCATGCTATTTACAAGAGGCGTTCTCAGTTTCAAAACTACCCAATAAGACTTTTCAAATGACGATTTGAAATCTGTGCTCCAGGCGCGCACACAAACACACACACACACACACGTACGCTTCCTGTTGACACGGTTGGGGGTCCTGTACACGGAAAAGATGCTCTCCCATACATCATCTGCTCCAGAACCTGCAGGAGTGCCTCAGCACTCTAAAGTTTCCAGCGGTGCCCAACCCCGGTCATTGGACATGGAGAGAGAAGGACAGGTATTAAACCTCCCCCTCCCAACCAAAATATCTGATTATCAGGCATGAGAATGAAAGTGAGAGCCAGAAGATCTCAGTCTGACTCAGCAGAGGAGAGTGGCGGGGCGGGGGGGGGGGGAGAGGGTGCTAAATGAGGGTATCATTCTGACTCAGCAGAGAAAGTGGAGCAGGTGGGAGAGGGGGCTCAGTGAGAAAAGATGTTATCGGAGGGAGGGGCTCAGATAGAGGAGATACATTGGGGGGGGGGGGGGGACCAGAAGTGACTGTGAGAGGGTTTAGTTACAAGAGGTGCAACTCTTCAGTTGGGAGTGGAGGGAACTATGATCCAGCCATGCAGGAAATCCAGATGGCTATCAAGGAGACGGGAGGGGATGTGGACAGGCCTAGAAGTCTGAGAGACTGGGGCTCGCTGGTTTCTAATGGTTTCTTTCCTGCATAGGTGCTGGAAGAGGTGGTCATGTCATGTGCAGTGCTGGTGGAGAGCCTCAGTGATGAGGTGACCTGCCCAGTCTGCCTGCAGTTTTTCCGGGACCCCGTGCGGCTGGAGTGTGAGCACAACTTTTGTCTGGCCTGCATCACGCACTGTTGGGAGACTTCCGAGAGCGCCTACACCTGTCCACTGTGCCAGGAGACCTGCCCCCAGCTCCCACCCAAGAGCAATCGGCTGCTGGCCAGCATTGCTGAGCGGGTGCGTAGCCTGCGCGTAGAGCCTGTCTCCATGGGGGCCCTAGTCTGTGCCAAGCATGAGGAAAAGCTAAAACTGTACTGTGCGGAGGACCAGGAACCTCTTTGTGTGGTGTGCGGGGTCTCCAAGGAGCACAAGGGCCACACCGTGACCCCACTGCATGAGGCCACAGAACTGATAAAGGTAAGCAGCTGAGATAGAGAGGAACTGAGACATCTTCAGACCCAGGTTCCATTCCCATCACCGCCACAAAAGCTCTGTTTGATCACAGAGTTGGGACACGGAGAAACAGAAATATGACGACAGAAAAAGACCACATGGCCTATCTAGTCTGTCCTTCCATATCAACAACTACAACAGACCCTTTTTACCTTTAGAGATCCTCTGTGTTGGTCCCATGCTTTTTTTAATTCAGTTACTGTCCTCATCTCTACCACCTCCACTGGGAGACTATTCCACGGATCCACCACTCTTTCCGTAAAGAAATATTTCCGCATATCACTCCTGAATCTATCTCCCTTCACCCTCATCCCATGTCCCCTCGTAGCAGAGCTTGCTTTCAATTGAAAGAGGCTCTCTCCCTGAACATTTATGCCACGGAGGTATTTAAACATCTCAATCATATCACCTCTATCCCGCCTTTCCTCTAAGGTGTACATATTAAGATCCTTCAGTCTGTCCTCATATGCTTTATAATGAAGCCCATTAATCATTTTAGAAGCCACTCTCTGCACCGACTCCATCCTGTTCACATCCTTTTGAAGGTGCGGTCTCCAGAATTGCACATTATACTCCAAATGAGGTCGCACCAAAGACTTATAGGCATTATCACCTCCTTTTTTCTGCTAGCCATTCCTATCCGTATGCACCCAAGCATCCTTCTAGCTTTTGCCGTCGCCTTTTCTACCTGTTTAGCTACTTTAAGATCATCAGACACAACCACGCCTAGGTCCCGCTCTTCTTTAGTGGACAAAAGTACTTCACCCCCTATACTATATTGCTCCCTTGGATTGCTGCAGCCCAAATGCATGACCTTACATTTTTTAACATTAAATCCTAGCTGCCAGATTCTAGACCATTCTTCAAGCTTAGCTAGATCCCTCCTCATGTTATCTACACCTTCCTGGGTGTCTACTCTATTGCAGATTTTGGTATCATCCGCAAAGAGGCAAACCTTACCCGACAGCCCTTCCGCTATATCACTAACAAAGATGTTAAAAAGAATCGGACCAAGGACAGATCCCTGAAGCACACCACTAACATCCTTCTCCTCAGAGTGAGCTCCATTTACTTGTACTCTGTCACCTCCCACCCAACCAATTTCTAACCAAAGCAGTAACTTTAGGGTCCATCCCTAGGGTGCTCAGTTTGTTTATAAGTCGCCTGTGAGGAACAGTGTCAAAGGCTTTACTGAAATCTAAATACACCACATCTAGGGCTCTCCCTCAGTCCATCTCCCTGGTCACCCAGTCAAAGAAATCAATCAGATTTGTCTGACAAGACCTGCCTCTGGTGAATCCATGCTGCCTCGGATCCTGTAATCCGCTGGACTCCAGAAACCTCACTATTTTCTCTTTTAGCAGCGTTTCCAATAATTTACTCGTTACCGAAGTTATACTAACCGGCCTGTAGTTTTCAACCACATCCTTACTTCTACTTTTGTGTAAAGGCACCACATGAGCCTCTCCAGTCCTTTGGCACCACTCCCGACTCCAACGAGGCATTGAAAAGGTCAGTCAGTGGAGCTGCTAGAACGTCCCCAAGTTCCCTCAGTATTCTAGGGTGTATCCCATCCAGTCCCATCGCTTTGTCTACTTTAAGTTGAGCTAGCGTCTCAAGAACACAGTCTTCTGAAAATTGTTCAAGATGTCCCTCGCTTCTGCTGCTGTTTGTGGGTGTTTTCTGAGGTCCTGCTCCTGGTTCTTCATCTGTGAACACAGAACAGAAATATTTGTTAAGCAATTCTGCTTTATCCTTATCAGCTTCTACATATTTCTCCCCTGCACCCTTGAGTCTGACAATACCACTTTTGCCCTTCCTCTTCTCACTAATATATCTGAAAAATGTCTTATCCCCCCATTTTATTGCATTGACTATTTCCTCCTCCTTTTGAATCTTTGTCTTCCTGACTACTTTGCTAGCTTCTCTGAGTTTTTCCAAATACAGATGCCTGTCTTCCTCTCTCTGTGATCTCTTGTATTTCATTTATTTATTTATTTAACATTTTTATATACCGCACTATTTATTATCAGCGCGGTTTACATAGAACTACAAAACATCAGATAAGATAAGATACATATATCTGTTTTTACATGGAACAGGAAGAAAAACTTGGAAAACAGGGGTAATTGTAACAAAGGATAATAGAACTTGAACTATATACATATGATAGTAATATTACTTGAAAAAGTATCATGTTAGATAGGGATGGGATTGGAGCTGTTTAGATGAACTTGTGTTATTGTGTTCTCTGGAAAGTATATGATGCTTCAAGGCCTTTTTGAACTGGGGGATATCAGAGATGGCCCTAATGTGTGGTGGGAGGGTATTCCACAATTTTGGAGCACATAAGCTGAATGATCGGTTCACAGTTGCAGAGATGTATTTTAAGGATTCTTTTGGAACTTTAAGCATGTTTAGTTCCGAGATTCTTCTAAGCCTGTTGGAGGGGATAGGTTGGATCAACTCTGATAGAGAGGAGGGAGCAGGTCCTTTGTGAGCTTTGAAGACTAGTAGCAGGGTCTTGAAGGTGATTCTCGCTTGGATAGGCCTTCATGAAGGCCTCCCTCTTTTTCTTCACTTTTTCAGCTACTTCTTTCGAAAACCATAGCAGTCTCCTTTTCCTTTTACCTTTATTTACCATTTTAACAAAAAGGTTGGTTGCCCTTAAAATATCTCCTTTCAGTTTTGCCCACTGTTTTTCTACATCCCCCAGCTGTTCCCATCCCACTAACGACTCCCTGAGGTATTGGCCCATCTTGGCAAAGTTAGTCTTCCTAAAGTTTAAGATCCTCACCTTTGAATGGATTCTAACAGCCCTAGTCCTGAAGGGGATAACCAGTCTAAGTCTGGATTTCAAGCCTGTTCTATAGGTTTGCTTTGTATGATTGCACCCTTGCCTGCCTGCCCTTACCTGCCTGAAAATATACACAGCAACATATGATTGGCACAGGAAGACATAAGAAGACATGCATGTGGGTTATGAAACAGAGTATTTTGTGGCCTTGTATGGGAAAGCCTGTTGAACCACACTTTTGAACAGAAGTGTACAAGAGGATGTGTGCCTAGGAAAACAGGTCAAATGGAATACAGGCCCAGAAGCTGACAAACTGAGAAAAACAAAACTGTCAGTTGAGCCATACTCTGAACCCTGAAGATCACAGTGTCAGATCATACAGGACTCAGACTCAGGCAGGCAGAGATAAGAGGGCCTGTGTCCAGTAAATACCAACTGTTTAGTAATCTGTTGCTTGGTGATAAACATAGGTGAGGTCTCACTGGCCGAAGTTCTCTGACTTAGCAGGTTTTGCTGGTTTTTTGCAAGTTTGGCCAATGACATCAGTAACTCAAGCAGAATTCACTGGAACTTTGGGACAGAAGTTTGTGACAGAGAACAGGTATATAAGAGAGGTGATTGCAGAGCTCAGGGCGGGTGACTCTCTCCCCAGGGGGAGGGTTATCCGTCCTCAGATCCCTCAGACAGACACTTGTGTATCTGTGCTTGCAGTTTTTGCTTGTACTGAATAAAGGAATTTTGATGACAAGTGACTGTGATCTGAGTTTTTCTTTTAAATCCTGGTGTACGGCTCCCATGTACTCAGGCAATCTTGGTGAAAATTTAGGGATCCTTTTGTAGGTCTGACCCTGCCTACAGTCCTAATACTGAACCACACCATCTGGTGATCACTGGATGCAAAATGATCTCCCACTACAACATCAGAAACACTTTCACCATTGGTAAGCACCAAGTCCAGTATGGCCCCTTCACGTGTGGGGTCTGTTACCAATTGCCTGAATAGTTCTCCCTGTAGAGAATCCAGAATCTCTTTACTTCTAGATGATACTGCAACAGGAATGTGCCAATCCACATCTGGCATATTGAAATTTCCTATCAGTAGCACTTCCCCTTTCCTAGCAATGTAACTCTCTGTCCACCTCTTCTTCGTGAGGGAGGTCTGTATATCACACCAATGCAAATAGATTTCTCTTTCCCTCTTTCTAGTTTAACCCACAATGCCTCTTCTCTCCCTTTTAAGCTCTGTAATTCCAAAGCTTTAATAGTAGTTTTTACATATAGTGCCACTCCTCCTCCCCTTCTTCCTACCCTGTCCTTTCTGAATAAAGTATAGCCAGATATAGTTACATCCCAGTCATGGTTTTCTGTGAACCAGGTTTCTGTAACTGCCACTAAATCTAAGTCAGCCACTCCCACAGAGAAAGAGGAGATGGAGACATGGGAGGAACAGGGGAAGGAGAGACACGAGAAGGAGCGGTGGTAGGAGTGTGGCAAGGAATAGAGAGATGGAGGAAGGCGAGATGGGAGCAGAAAAGAGCAGGAAGGAAAAGCTAGCATCATCTCCCAGTACTTGACAGCCTAATGTTGTCAGCACAGACTCGGGTTCCAATCCCACACCTGAAACCAACTCTCACTATGAGAACATAAGAAGTGCCATGCAAATCAGACCAATGGTCCTTCAAGCCCAGCATCCTGTCTCTGTCAGTAGCCAATCAGGGTCATTTGGAAGTACCTGGCAGAACCCAGTGGGGAGGTGGGGGGGGGGGGGGAGGGGATCCCTTCCCGGTTGCTCAGTCCCAGAAGTTAGAAGTGGTGAGTCCCATGCCTGTGGGCTTGCTTAATAATTGTTAAAAGATCTGTCCTCCAAAAATTATCCAAGCTTTTTCTGAACTCTGCTATTAACCTGAGCCACATCTTCCAGTCTGAAATTCCGCAGCTTAACTGCCTCTAATTGAAAAAAGGTATTTGCTTAAGTTTGTTTTAACTCTTCCACCTCTTGTTTTCATGGAGTGTTCCTCTTGTCTTAGGATAAACATCCATTGCCTATTAACCCATTCCCTACCTCTATCCTACCCTCTTTCAGCTCCCTTTGCCAAACCAAAGAACCCTGACCCGTTCAGCCTTTCCTCATAGGAGAGTCGCCCAGACCCGTTCAGCCTTTCCTCATAGGAGAGTCGCCCAGACCCGTTCAGCCTTTCCTCATAGGAGAGTCGCCCAGACCCGTTCAACCTTTCCTCATAGACCCGTTCAGCCTTTCCTCATAGGAGAGTCGCCCAGACCCATTCAACCTTTCCTCATAGGAGAGTCGCCCAGACCCGTTCAGCCTTTCCTCATAGGAGAGTCGCCCAGACCCGTTCAGCCTTTCCTCATAGGAGAGTCGCACAGACCCGTTCAGCCTTTCCTCATAGGAGAGTCGCTCAGACCCGTTCAACCTTTCCTCATAGAAGAGTCGCCCAGACACGTTCAGCCTTTCCTCATAGGAGAGTCGCTCAGACCCGTTCAACCTTTCCTCATAGAAGAGTCTGGCCATCCCCTTTATCATTTCTGTTGTCTTTCTGGGTGTCAACAGAGAATTGTTGTAGGGAAGGAGAAGGTGGGCTGGAGGGGGGAGTTTAAACTTAATATACCTGCACCCCCATCTCCCATGTCTCTGTCACTGTGTATTTTCTAGGATAAGTTGCGGAATGGCCTGTATCAATTGGAGGAGTTGAGGGAGACTGTGCAGGAGACTCACGCCCAGCAAGACGTGCTAATTCAGAACTTGAAGGTAAGGCTTTGTTAATGACTCTCCGTGTCAGGTAGCAGAACCAGGTTGCCTGGGCCTAGCCAAATGGTATTCACCACCTCACTAGTATGACTGCAGGTCCTGGAGGCTGTAAATCTAGGCCAAGTTTAGTCTGTCCGATCAGTTGGGGCTGTCTGGTGACATTTACGAAGGAGCTCACAGAAGCTGCCAATCAAAGGCCCAAGCAGACAGAAGGTTTCTGGTTCTCCCATTGGCATGATTTAATTCAGAGGAAATTAACTTTAAGATGAGAGACTGAAGAAATCTAAATAGAGTGACCAAAAAGAGGTAGAGTTGGCAGTGGAGTATGAGTTGCCTTGCTAGCCAGATAGAATTGTAACATTGAGGTTTGATGACCTGGATAGTAGCAGCCAAGTTGAATAGTCCTTAGGCATCGTGTGGCAGCCATATTGGAAACCAACTATGCTTGATGGTAACAGCCATCTTGCCTACAACAGAGCATAATTTCTCATAGGTGTTATGATATAAGTCATGAATGAAGGTGAAGGTAGTGCTAAACACCTCCATGCTGAAATGTGAGGGGGGGGGGGGAAGAGGGTATCTTCATGCCCTGGAGTTTCTCATCTTCCTCAATGCAATGATGACTCCTTTACTCCCTGCAGGAGGAGGCCTCCAAGCTGAAGGAGCACATCCTGTCCGAATACCAGAAACTAAGGACCTTCCTAGAGGAGGAGCAAAGGGCCCTGCTGGACCAGCTGCAGATTGAGGAGCAAAGGATTCTGGAAGAAATGCATAAGAAACTGGAAGATCTACACCGAGAGAGGAGCTCACTGGAGCAAGAGATCCAGCAATACCAGGACAAGCTGGCAGTGGAGGATATGGATGTCTTACTGAAGGTGAGGGAGGAGTCAGGGACCCTGGCCCTCAGGGGCTTCTGCAGGATTGAGGGTAGGCAGCGTGCTATAGATTTATATCAAGAATACAGCATATTTTCCTTTCTAACCGGTTCCCCTCTCTGTGCTTCCTTAGGATCTCATGGCGCTTAAGGAGAGGTAAGCCAAGGCCCTGTGTGATATCTTCTGTCGCATAAAATTTGTCGATGTTGACATGTGTCCCTCTTGCTCTCTCTTGCTTCAGGTGGAGTCAAAGTCCCCGGGAGTGTTTTGTGGTGTCAGAGGCCCTGAGCCATGGGATCTTCAAGGGGCCCCTGCAGTACGCATCCTGGAAGAAGATGAGGTCATTAATTCATCCTGGTGAGCAGAACCCGCACGTACATACACACACACACGTGCACGCACACTGTAACACACTTTAATCACCATCTTAGTGCCAGAGGTGTCTTTAGAGGTTGAGACCCCTTTTAAAAATGGCGTCTCTCTGAGCTTTCTAGACCTCAGTTCCCCGAGGAAGAGATCTGGGGGCCCTCAGACTCCCCAGAACTGCAGTACCTTCCCTGCTGGTCCTTTTAAAAGGTCCTCACAACCCTTAAAGCCTTCACATAGCAGCATGCACACACAGACACATATGTGCACCCATAGCATGCTCAGGCGAAAGTGGCTGCCCCTGTATCTCTGCAGGGATGACTCAGTGTTGTATGTGTGTGCACATGACAGGGTGTGCGCTTGCCGATTCTGTTTCTGTCTTTCTGTCTGTCTGCAGGAGAACGCTGCCATCTGCACATTTGCAGCAGGGATGGGGTTAACCACAAGCTCTCCTTTCCTTTTATTTTAACTTTCACTTTTGTCATTCTGCCACAGGTGCAGAGTCTCTCTTGTGTCAGAGTATGTGTGTGTGTGTGTAGACCTGCACATCTAGGCATCTGTGTTTGCCTCTACCTATCTATGTCTGTGGTTGTACAGGTGAAACTGTGTGTTGTGTGTGTGTGTGTTTCTGCTCTTGCTGTCTGCGTCTGCGAGAATCAGTCAAGTCCAGCAGTTAAAAGAGAGCTGGAGAGAGCACGTGATGTGGTGAGCTCAGCGGACGGTTTCTGCTTGAGCTCCGGTCTCCTCCGACCCGAATTGGGCCATTAATGCCGGTTTGAGAGCTGACTTGAAGTAAAGATATAAAATACCATGAGGGGAAAGACACACAAAGCTGATTCAGCGGTTGAGAGGACACTGAGGGGATGGCGGTGAAAGTTAAAGCCGCGAGGAAGGAGAAAGAGCGTGGAGCCCCAACACCTAAAATGGCGGATGCCGTTGGCATGCCGAAGTCGCCGACTTCTCTGGCTTTCTTGGAAGAGGTCTCAGCAGCTGTGGCAGATGCTCTAGCTATGCAATTCCCAGCCCTGCATGAAAAAATGGACAACTTGCATGCCTCCTTTGGGGCCTTGGGCAGCCGCATGCAAGAAGCTGAAAATCGCATCGGGCTGACGGAAGACAGCCTCAACTCTCTGACCCAAGAGCTGACGACGATGAAATCTCAACTTCAGTTGCAAGAAGCAAAAATTGACGATTTAGGAAATCGTTCACGACGAAATAACCTGAGGCTGATGGGCATCCTTGACTCGATTGCAGATAGGGACTTAAAGACATATTTGGAGAATTTGCTCCCCCAGATATTTGAGGGCCTCGAAGATGGTGGGAAGTTGCTCATAGAAAGAGCGCACCGCATGGGGAACAGGCAACCTCGGGAGCAACGGCCGAGGGTAGTACTTGCTAAATTCCTGTATTTCCCCCCAAAAGAGGCCATTTTGAGAGCTGCAAGGCAGAGGGGAGAGCTGGTGCATGAAAATTTGAAACTGCAAGTGGCACAGGACTACTCGGTTGCCTTAAGTCAGCGGCGCAGAGCCTATGCTCCCATCTGTCAACAATTAATCGATGCCAAGATTAAATTCTCGGTACAGTACCCCTCCAGACTGCATGTCTTCCATGAGGGAACCCACCGGACATTTGACTCGGCGGCCGACGCCCGACCTTACATCGAGACGCTCGTGGGAGAGGAACGAGAGTCCCCATCTCATGTACAGAATACTTGAGAGACACCCAGGGCTTTTACCCTATCTGTGGGTATCTGTGGGGACTATAGGTGTTACGAGACTGTGTTCGGCTGGGAGAGGTGGTGGTGGATCATGGCTCTCACTCCCTTGATTGTGGAGATTTCTTTCTGGTGGTCTGTCTTGAGTTGGAGTGGGAGACCTGTACCGTTGAGCTTTTTGAAGGAGTGCTGGCGGTGTAGTAGTGAGGAGTGTGAGGTTTGAGTCTAGACTGGAGCATGACTTCTACCTTCCCCTTATGTCCTATGGGAGATGGGAATAACAATGTATGGGTGGGTTAAGAGTGGGGGAGATGAATGTGTGAAGATGTTTGTTTGAAGTTGGGGTGGGGTTATGAGTGTGGGGAGATTAGGGTATCGTTAAATAGAGGGGGTTGGATTCCTGAGCGGGATGGTTGGTCCTTTGGGGGGGTGGTTTATCTTGTTTGGGAAAGTCTTTGCTAGGGATTGTGGGGGAGTCATTTTTGCCGTTAATAAGCAGCTGTTTCATAGATTCATTAACTGTATTATCCCCCCATGCAGTTTACATTTATACTATGGGAAATATACTTGCTGTAATGAGGGGATAATGTTTTCCTTTCTGCTATGTTGCTGAATTAAGCTACCATTTCTTGTTTCCTTGCCTTTCACCCTGCTTCAGTGGGAGAAACTGTCTCGATTGTGCACCGGGCGTGAATATACTTAAAAGTTGTGGCGGAGGCAGCTAAGAACCCCCAGGCCACTCCTCCTCCTCATGGTGATATGGTGTGCGTAGTTTAGTGCCGGCAGGAGGCTGGATATCTCGGTCCTGGGGCTGTTGGCTCCTGCGCTCCGAGTGATGGGGGGAGGAGAGAGGGAACAGAAGCGGGGGGTTGTGGTTGGCTCCCCCAAGAGACCTGAGGAGGTGCCCGGCATGCCTAAGCACCTTCTAATTACTGGAGGTAAAAGGAGGGATGAAGCAGTTAGGTGTAATATTGTAGAGATTACTCGTTATTATATCAGCTAAGGCTGTGTTTGTTATTTCTATTATTAACATTGTTATGGAAGGGCAAATTGTCTGTGGGGGAAACCACTGTGCAGGCTGGATGAGGGGAGTGGAGGGTGTCTAAGAAGTTTTGTAGGGTGTGGAGGAGACCGTACACATTACAACTCGGTCTCTACCTAATAGAGGTAGAGGATGGAGAGGCAAGTGGAGGGGGAGGAGGGAGGGGAGGGGAGGGGAGCGGGAGGGGGGTGGGGATATAGTCGCATCCAACCAAGAGACCCATGGCATTGTGGGAACCAATTGAATGTTGGAAGGGGAGAGCTCCAGGCTGGGGGGGTTCCTCCCGGGATATGCTTGGGTATCTTTTTAAGAAACTGGGGTGATATTATTCCAGATTGAAGATAATTTCATGGAACGTTTGCGGCCTGGGGAACCCGATTAAGAGAACAAAAATTTTGCAGGCTTTAGCGAGGCAAAAAGCCGACATTGCATTACTCCAGGAAACCCACCAGACAACCGAGGAGCACGCTAAATTGTGTAGAGCCTGGGTGGGACAGGTATGGGGGGCGCCGGCCACGAATAAGAAAGGGGGGGTGGCCCTATTGATACATAAGCGAATACGCTTTGATGTTGTGAAGGAAATAGTGGATCCAACTGGGAGGTTTCTATTGTTACAGGGCAACCTGGAGGGAAGACTTGTTATTCTTGGTAATATTTATAGCCCTAATGTGCTGGAGCGTGATCTATATTCCAGGTTGGCCTCCCAAGTGGAGCAGCTCCCGGAGCTCCCATTGATCTTGGGAGGGGATTTCAATGGAGTGATGGATGTGGAGATGGATACATCCCGGAGTGAGGGGACTAGGGAGAGGTCTCAGGTGGCTCGGGCCTTAAATTGTTTGAGGGCAAGACTGGGATTAGTGGATCCGTGGAGACTGTTGCACCCCGCTGAAAAAGACTATACGCACCAATCTCGTGCACACAGCTCTAGCGCACGTATAGATTATTTGTTGATCTCGCAGGGTTTGTTCGCTTTGGTGGACGATGCGCAGATTGGCCCTGCGGAAATTTCAGACCATGTCATTGTTTGGCTCCAATTGCACTGGGACGCTACTCGCACTGAGACGAGACTGTGGCGGTTTCCTTTGGAACTATATAGGGATTCTCAGTTCTGCCAGTTTCTACAGAGGCGATGGCGAGAATTTGAGGCGGACCATAGTGGGCACCGAGAGGATCCTGAGTTGGTTTGGGAGACGGCGAAAGTTGTCTTGCGTGGGGATATTATTGGATTCTTGGCGAGAAAGCGAAGACTTATGGCGGAACGTATTATTCGACTGAAGCGCCTAGTCACCCAGCAGCGGTGGAGATGGGCGAATAACCCGAGTACGATCTTGAAGAAGCAGGTTTGGGAGACGCAAACGGCGTTGAATGACCTTTTACACCAGTGGGCCAAAAAGTCAGTTATGTATTACAGATTTCAGCTTTACTGCCATGGAGATAAACCAGGAAGGCTGCTGGCCCGGTGTCTACGTGGTTCTAGGAGTTCTAGGCTGGTGCCTGCGCTTAAAGATGATAAGGGGGTCCTTCACAAGGAGAGCCCGGAGATAGTTCGTGTTTTTCGTTTGTTTTTTCAGAGACTCTACACAGCAGAGCCGGGCTCGCAAGTGCAGATGTCAGAATACTTAGAAGGGCTGGACTTACCTCAATTGAATGAACAGCAACGGGTGCAGCTCGATCAGCCGATCTCTGTGCAGGAGGTGCAAACTTTTATTGCTAAAGCGAGTTGTTACAAAACCGAGGGAGCGGACGGGCTGGGAGCAGAATTTTACAAGATCCTGACTGAATTGGTGTCTTTGTTGTTGGTGACAGTTCACACCAGGAGATCCGAGCAGGGTACATTTCAATGGGGTAGTAACCTGGCTCATATGATACTCATCCCTAAGCCAGGGAAGGATTCGTTGTGTGCTGAATCTTATCGCCCTATTTCTCTTCTTAACTTCGATCTTAAAATCTTGGCGAAACTTCTTGCAGATCGTTTGGCGAGTGTATTGGGGCATTTGGTCCATGACTCTCAGGTAGTCTTTGTGAAAGGGCGTTATGCGGTTCGCAACTTGCGAAAGATTCTATCTTCCCTGGAATGGGTACAGAGCAGAAGTCTCCAGTCTTTGTTAATTAGTTTTGACGCAGAGAAAGCCTTTGATAGGGTTGATTGGCAGTATTTATGGCACCTGTTGCCTTGCTATGGGATTGGGAGCTCTTTTTGTGCCATGGTTAGAAGTCTGTACCTAGACCCGATTGCGGCGATTTGCTGTAATGGGGTGCTTTCTGAAACCTTCCCCTTACATTGGGGGACTAGACAGGGCTGTCCTCTCTCCCCGCTACTTTTTATCCTATCTTTGGACCCTTTTTTACGTCAGGTGGAGTCATTACGGGGGGTACAGGGGGTGCGTATTCGTTCTACTGACTTTAAGCTATCGGCTTTCACCGATGACCTCCTTGTGCATCTGCTTCGGCCCCAAGAATCGCTTCCCAGGTTAATGCAAGAGTTTGAGACCTTTGGTCACTTCGCAGGTTTAAGTATTAATAAGGACAAATCCGAGGCCTTAGATGTCTCGGGCTGTGTGCAGGGTAGCTGGCGGGGAATTTTCCCTCTCAAGTGGGCAGTTAATCATTTTAAATACCTTGGCATTTTATTGACTGGTCAGCCCTCCCAGTTATACGGGTGTAATCTCAGTAGAATTATCAAGGGCCTGCAAGCTCAGTTGCAAGCTTGGCGACCTCTTCCGTTGTCCCTGTCTGGGAGAATTGCAGCGATCAAGTTAGTCGTTTTACCGAGGATACTCTATTGGTTACAGACGCTGCCTGTTTGGCTGCTGCGAAAGGATATAAAACGGATGGAGGGACTTATTAGCGGGTTTTTGTGGGGAGGGGCGAGAGCACGTATCCCATATCGCCGCCTGGTGGGGAATTGGAGGCAAGGGGGTCTGGGGCTTCCTGATTTAGGTGCCTACGCTTTGGCCTGCCAGGCATGGCATTTGGGGGATTGGCTGGGGGGAACTGAGGTGTATACTCCTTTGGCATTAGAGGAGGCTTTTGTAGCTCCGGTATCTTTGCTCACCCTCTTACACTTGGACTACCATATGATCCCCGATAACTTAGCTGAGAGTGTACTAATCGATTCGGTGCGTAGAACTTGGAGGCAACTAAACACCTATTGGAAAAAGAACTGGAAGGTCTCGAGCTGGCTGCCGATTCAGGGTAATGTTCTTTTTACCCTGGGAATAGACCACGCGATCTTTCGCGAATGGGCGAGGAAGGGTCTTCATAGTCTCGGTCATGTGGTGGAACCGTCGGGGCTCTGCAAGAAGTTTTCGCCGTTATGTACTGAATATGATCTGGGGTCTGGACATTACTTTGCATATATGCAGATTTCACATTATGTTGCCTCTCTGCCGGCAGAGGAGTTACAGGCAGACCGCTCGGCGCAGATTTTGGACTTCTTTGACCTGGGTGGGGAATCCCCGCCGTCAATTCGGGCGTTGAAATCTCGCTTGGCTCAATACAGATCTTCTCCAGAGTACCGTTCAGTGGAGCTGGCGTGGGCTGAGGAACTGGGGAGGGAGATTTTCCCAGGTACACTTTTGAAAGCTCTGCAGCGGGTAGGGGAGCTAGCGGTGGGAGCTCGCTGGAGAGAAATGCAATATAAATCTCTCACTAGGGTGCATTTCTCCCCTAGATGGGCCTTTCGTTCCCATCTTACTCCGGATGGACGGTGCCTGCGGTGTTCGGCGCCGCTAGCGAATTTGTGAAGGTGTGGGGGTGGGGGTGTAGGCTTATCCGTCATTATTGGACAAGAATTGGTTCATTCATGGAAAGGATACTGGGACAGCGGGTGTGTTGGGATGCATCCTTAGTTCTCCTGGATCACTTGCGCCTCATACAGCCAAAGGGTAAATGGGAGCGATTGTTGGTGCGTAAGGCTTGTCTGGTGGGTAAGGGCCCCCTACTGCACAGATGGTGGGAGCAGAATCCGCCCTCCTTTTGGGAGTGGCGTAATGCCTTTCATTAGATGATGCTTATGGAGGCTAGGTACGCCCGGGGTAATGTAAAGCGCTGGCCACTTTTTCAGTTGCTTTGGGACCCCTATATTCAGACTCTGAGCTCTCGTAGTAGGAATGAAGTGTTGCAACTGGGCTCTTAGGCCGAAACGTAAGACCGACAGGTGTGTAAGGCCTTGGGGATCGATGTTTTGGGATCTCTTGGGGTGGATGTGACTAAGGGGGGGGATGGGTGGGGGGTGGGAGGGGGATGGGGGTGGGTAGGAGCTTAAAAAATTGGAAAAAGCACCTGTATTTGTCGTTTGCTCTCCTGGATGGGGATAAGAGTTGATCCCACCTGGAGTTTGTTTGATGTTTTGACTATTATTGTTGCATGGTGTTTATAAATAAAGTTTATAAAAATTAAAAAAAAGAGCTGGATAGGACACATCATCTCACAATGTGCTATTTTCTCTCCTGCAGCACCAGCCTTGCTGACCTTCGACCCTCTCTCAGCTAGCCCCTACTTGGTCCTCTCAGAAGATGGGACACGTGCCCAGTACTCCTGTGTCTCTCAGCCACGGCCAGAGAGCCCCAGACGCTTTGCATTCTGTGCCTGTGTGCTGGCTTGTCAGGGCTTCTCCACAGGCTGCCACTATTGGGAAGTGGAGGTGGGGGACCGGCCAGATTGGGATATTGGGGTGGCCCAGGAGTCTGCGAACAAGGAGGGCTGGCTTGTTCTCACCTCAGACAATGGCTACTGGACTTTCGGGCAGGTTGCCTGTGGCACCGTCGGTGTTTACCTCGACTATGAGGCCGGACGGGTGTCCTTTTATGATGCAGAGACGATGGGGCATCTCCATACCCTTACTGGCTCATTCTCTGGGAAACTCTACCCCTTTTTCTTCCCGAGTGGGGACTGCAAGGCCAAACCACTTCGTCTGCTGCATCCTTAATCCACAGCTCACCAGTTGTCCGGCGACACCTGAAGTGAAACCACGGTCACCACTGCAACCAGTAATGCATCCCCTAAATAACTACTGCCTATCTTCTGGGTCTCGGCACATATTCTTCCTCTGCTGGGAAGGATGCAATCTCCCTTCTTCCTTCTCCATCCTTGCTCAGCTTCAGACGCTCTCCTCTCTCTCCCTCTCCGAGTTCCAAGTTCTAAACCAACTCTGCTCTACTAAACCATGATGCTGTATTTCCCTGATGATTGGCTGTTTGCTGTATATAACCTAAAACAAGCTGAAGCATGTCTGTACAAAAAAAGTGGAATAAATAAACTCAGTGCTTTGACAGAACCTGAGATCTTCATTCTTGTACTTCTGCCATAGACTGTACCAGCAGTGACCACCAGGTGGTGCCATCATCCCATAGCAGCCAGCGCTGAAGCAGAATCCCATTCCCCCCCCCCCCCCCCCTCACCCTCTGGGACCTGGAGCGCTTCAGCGTTGGAAGGGAAGGGTGTAAAAAGCAGTACCAGCAAATTTCTGGAGGCAATCCAGATGGGAGAGGGCAACGCCTATTTGGATGACATTCCACTGGTTCCCCATGTGGGCCTGAATTCTGTTTAAGCTTTTGTTTATTGTTAAGACCTTGCATGGTATGGGGCCCGATTATTTGAGTTCTGTTGTTCCACTGCATGTACCTAATTGTTCACATCAGTCAGGGATAGAAGCCCAATTGGCCCTTCCATCAGCAAGGCCTTTTTATTTCCAGGACCCTAGAAATAAGACTATTTCAGGAACAGATCCTAAAATGTGCAATTCGTTTTACCTGCAGAATTGTCTAATCTAACTTCTTACTCCCAATTTCTTGAAGCCTAAACACCACGGCTATTTCTAAATTATTTGCTCTCTTAGTCATTTATCTGTTCAGTGAGATGATTTGCTAATTCTTCTGTATCAGTTGATGTCTGTTTTTATTGGAATTCGCCTTGAATCGCAAAGTACAGTGGAAGATAATGTTCATCTTAAATGAAATGAAGCATTTACATCAGTCATTGAAAAAATTCATGAACAATCCTCCACCCCAGCAAACATCCCTTCATCTTAATATTTATTCAGGTGTCGCGGATAGTTCCCTGTCCCCAGAGACTTTACAGTCTAAGAGGTCTGTTTATTAAGCTGCGCTACTTGTTAATGCGGTAGATAGCGTGTGTTTTCGGGCCACGTTAACAGATAGCGCATGGGAAGTGTAGGTGGCGCAATGATTTTTCGCACTGTCTGCAGATCCCACACTTACTGCTGGAGTGGATGGGATATGGGCGGACAGTGGGCGTGTCTACAAGGCGCAGTTACCATGGGTATACTCGGCGCAGGTAACTGGCAAAGCTGCAGACTATACAGGTGCTCGTAGTGTCACCTCATGTATGGCGTTAGCTGCATCCACAATGTTCCTGCAGCACACTCTGTGCAATTTTGGTGTGCAGTCTGCGGGGGGAATGCTGTGCACGCCCCAACACACGGCTTTTGCAGCTAACGCCATATTATCTGCACTTTTTTTGCTGTGTTAGTTACAAAAGGTCTAATGTGCTTTAGTAAAAAGAGCTCTAAGTTTGTATGTGAGGCAATAGAAGGGTAAGTAACTTGCCCACGACCACAAAAAGCATTAGTGAGATTAGCCCACTGCTCTAACCATTAGGCCACTCCTCCAAAATGTCCAACGGGGACATCAATTACAGAAATAAAAACACATCCTGAGCTTTGCCTTCCAGTGTTACTCTGCAGTAATTGAGTGAAGCTGCAGTAAGGTCTGAGCTGGGAGTCCCGGGGCAACCAGTACACATGCACAGGCAGCACCTGGAAATCGGCTACAGGAGGGAAAAAACACATCCTGTGTTTTGTGCTCCAATGTCGCTGTGCAGTAACTGAGAGTAAACTGCAGCAAGGTGGGAAAACCCAGCCCAGTAGCTGAAGGATTCTCTTTCCATGGAACAGAGACAGCTACGCCCTCCCTCAGATATTGTAATTTTTCAGGCTGCTGATAGAGATTTGTTTGGGCTTCTGTAATCTCACTTCCGCTCTCACTTCCTGCAGAGTAATGACCTTACTTCCCGTAATTGCACATGTACTGAGAGAGACCCAGTTTAGGATGAAGAAGGGCTAGAGGGGGGCATAAGGAAAACGATTATGTGATTTTTGTCAACACAAAGCCACAGGGAAGCAGGTCGCAGGTGGTGATCTCACCACAGGATGCATCCACCCTGGTTTCAGATGTAAAAATATCCTGGACTTTCCACCTCCCTCCTAACCAAAGGGATTAAGTTGTCTAACAGTATTTTCAGACCCTGCACACTCTGCATCTTGCCAGAGACTCCCCTGGTATTTTACGAATTTCTCTGCTTTGCAATTTGCAGAAGTCTTCCCTGATATTTTCATACCCTGCGCACTCTTGTGCCTCGGTCTCCTCTGATATTTTCAGACGCTGCGCACTCTGCATTGTGCCTCGGTCTCCTCTGATATTTCCAGACCCTGCGCACTCTGCATTGTGCCTCGGTCTCCTCTGATATTTTCAGACCCTGCGCACTCTGCATTGTGCCTCGGTCTCCTCTGATATTTTCAGACCCTGCACACTCTGCATTGTGCCTCGGTCTCCTCTGATATATTCAGACCCTGCGCACTCGGCATTGTGCCTCGGTCTCCTCTGATATATTCAGACCCTGCGCACTCTGCATTGTGCCTCGGTCTCCTCTGATATATTCAGACCCTGCGCACTCTGCATTTTGTCTCGTCTCCTCTGATATTTTCAGACCCTGCGCACTCTGCATTTTGTCTCGTCTCCTCTGATATTTTCAGACCCTGCGCACTCTGCATTTTGTCTCGTCTCCTCTGATATTTTCAGACCCTGCGCACTCTGCATTGTGCCTCGGTCTCCTCTGATATTTTCAGACCCTGCACACTCTGCATTGTGCCTCGGTCTCCTCTGATATATTCAGACCCTGCGCACTCGGCATTGTGCCTCGGTCTCCTCTGATATATTCAGACCCTGCGCACTCTGCATTGTGCCTCGGTCTCCTCTGATATATTCAGACCCTGCGCACTCTGCATTGTGCCTCGGTCTCCTCTGATATATTCAGACCCTGCGCACTCTGCATTGTGCCTCGGTCTCCTCTGATATTTTCAGACCCTGCTCACTCTGCATTGTGCCTCGGTCTCCTCTGATATTTTCAGACCCTGCGCACTCTGCATTGTGCCTCGGTCTCCTCTGATATATTCAGACCCTGCGCACTCTGCATTGTGCCTCGGTCTCCTCTGATATTTTCAGACCCTGCGCACTCTGCATTGTGCCTCGGTCTCCTCTGATATTTTCAGACCCTGCGCACTCTGCATTGTGCCTCGGTCTCCTCTGATATATTCAGACCCTGCGCACTCTGCATTGTGCCTCGGTCTCCTCTGATATATTCAGACCCTGCGCACTCTGCATTGTGCCTCGGTCTCCTCTGATATTTTCAGACCCTGCTCACTCTGCATTGTGCCTCGGTCTCCTCTGATATTTTCAGACCCTGCGCACTCTGCATTGTGCCTCGGTCTCCTCTGATATTTCCAGACCCTGCGCACTCTGCATTTTGTCTCGTCTCCTCTGATATTTTCAGACCCTGCGCACTCTGCATTGTGCCTCGGTCTCCTCTGATATATTCAGACCCTGCGCACGCTGCATTGTGCCTCGGTCTCCTCTGATATTTTCAGACCCTGCGCACTCTGCATTGTGCCTCGGTCTCCTCTGATATATTCAGACCCTGCGCACTCTGCATTGTGCCTCGGTCTCCTCTGATATATTCAGACCCTGCGCACTCTGCATTGTGCCTCGGTCTCCTCTGATATTTTCAGACCCTGCGCACTCTGCATTGTGCCTCGGTCTCCTCTGATATTTTCAGACCCTGCGCACTCTGCATTGTGCCTCGGTCTCCTCTGATATATTCAGACCCTGCGCACTCTGCATTGTGCCTCGGTCTCCTCTGATATTTCCAGACCCTGCGCACTCTGCATTGTGCCTCGGTCTCCTCTGATATTTTCAGACCCTGCACACTCTGCATTGTGCCTCGGTCTCCTCTGATATATTCAGACCCTGCGCACTCTGCATTGTGCCTCGGTCTCCTCTGATATTTTCAGACCCTGCGCACTCTGCATTGTGCCTCGGTCTCCTCTGATATATTCAGACCCTGCGCACACAGCATTGTGCCTCGTTCTCCTCTGATATTTTCAGACCCTGCGCACTCTGCATTGTGCCTCGGTCTCCTCTGATATTTTCAGACCCTGCGCACTCTGCATTGTGCCTCGGTCTCCTCTGATATATTCAGACCCTGCGCACTCTGCATTGTGCCTCGGTCTCCTCTGATATTTTCAGACCCTGCGCACTCTGCATTGTGCCTCGGTCTCCTCTGATATTTATAGACACTGCGCACTCTGCAGTGTGCCTCGGTCTCTGATATATTTTTCAGACCCTGCACACTCTGCATTGTGCCTCGGTCTCCTCTGATATTTTCAGACCCTGCGCACTCTGCATTGTGCCTCGGTCTCCTCTGATATTTAAGACCCTGCGCACTCTGCATTGTGCCTCGGTCTCCTCTGATATTTAAGACCCTGCGCACTCTGCATTGTGCCTCGGTCTCCTCTGATATATTCAGACCCTGCGCACTCTGCATTGTGCCTCGGTCTCCTCTGATATATTCAGACCCTGCGCACTCTGCATTGTGCCTCGGTCTCCTCTGATATTTCCAGACCCTGCGCACTCTGCATTGTGCCTCGGTCTCCTCTGATATTTCCAGACCCTGCTCACTCTGCATTTTGTCTCGTCTCCTCTGCTATTTTCAGACCCTGCGCACTCTGCGTTGTGCCTCGGTCTCCTCTGATATTTCCAGACCCTGCGCACTCTGCATTGTGCCTCGGTCTCCTCTGATATATTCAGACCCTGCGCACTCTGCATTGTGCCTCGGTCTCCTCTGATATTTTCAGACCCTGCGCACTCTGCATTGTGCCTCGGTCTCCTCTGATATATTCAGACCCTGCGCACTCTGCATTGTGCCTCGGTCTCCTCTGATATTTTCAGACCCTGCGCACTCTGCATTGTGCCTCGGTCTCCTCTGATATATTCAGACCCTGCGCACTCTGCATTGTGCCTCGGTCTCCTCTGATATTTTCAGACCCTGCGCACTCTGCATTGTGCCTCGGTCTCCTCTGATATTTCAAGACCATGCGCACTCTGCATTGTGCCTCGGTCTCCTCTGATATATTCAGACCCTGCGCACTCTGCATTGTGCCTCGGTCTCCTCTGATATTTTCAGACCCTGCGCACTCTGCATTGTGCCTCGGTCTCCTCTGATATTTTCAGACCCTGCGCACTCTGCATTGTGCCTCGGTCTCCTCTGATATTTCCAGACCCTGCGCACTCTGCATTGTGCCTCGGTCTCCTCTGATATTTCCAGACCCTGCGCACTCTGCATTGTGCCTCGGTCTCCTCTGATATTTTCAGACCCTGCGCACTCTGCATTGTGCCTCGGTCTCCTCTGATATTTTCAGACCCTGCGCACTCTGCATTGTGCCTCGGTCTCCTCTGATATATTCAGACCCTGCGCACTCTGCATTGTGCCTCGGTCTCCTCTGATATTTTCAGACCCTGCGCACTCTGCATTGTGCCTCGGTCTCCTCTGATATATTCAGACCCTGCGCACTCTGCATTGTGCCTCGGTCTCCTCTGATATATTCAGACCCTGCGCACTCTGCATTGTGCCAGTGACTCCTCTGATATTTCCAGACCCTGCGCACTCTGCATTGTGCCTCGGTCTCCTCTGATATTTTCAGACCCTGCGCACTCTGCATTGTGCCTCGGTCTCCTCTGATATATTCAGACCCTGCGCACTCTGCATTGTGCCTCGGTCTCCTCTGATATTTTCAGACCCTGCGCACTCTGCATTGTGCCTCGGTCTCCTCTGATATTTTCAGACCCTGCGCACTCTGCATTGTGCCTCGGTCTCCTCTGATATATTCAGACCCTGCGCACTCTGCATTGTGCCTCGGTCTCCTCTGATAATTTCAGACCCTGCGCACTCTGCATTGTGCCTCGGTCTCCTCTGATATTTTCAGACCCTGCGCACTCTGCATTGTGCCTCGGTCTCCTCTGATATTTTCAGACCCTGCGCACTCTGCATTGTGCCTCGGTCTCCTCTGATATTTTCAGACCCTGCGCACTCTGCATTTTGTCTCCTCTGATATTTTCAGACCCTGCGCACTCTGCATTGTGCCTCAGTCTCCTCTGATATTTAAGACCCTGCGCACTCTGCATTGTGCCTCGGTCTCCTCTGATATTTAAGACCCTGCGCACTCTGCATTGTGCCTCGGTCTCCTCTGATATATTCAGACCCTGCGCACGCTGCATTGTGCCTCGGTCTCCTCTGATATTTAAGACCCTGCGCACTCTGCATTGTGCCTCGGTCTCCTCTGATATTTTCAGACCCTGCGCACTCTGCATTGTGCCTCGGTCTCCTCTGATATTTTCAGACCCTGCGCACTCTGCATTGTGCCTCGGTCTCCTCTGATATTTTCAGACCCTGCGCACTCTGCATTGTGCCTCGGTCTCCTCTGATATATTCAGACCCTGCGCACTCTGCATTGTGCCTCGGACTCCTCTGATATTTAAGACCCTGCGCACTCTGCATTGTGCCTCGGTCTCCTCTGATATTTTCAGACCCTGCGCACTCTGCATTGTGCCTCGGTCTCCTCTGATATTTAAGACCCTGCACACTCTGCATTGTGCCTCGGTCTCCTCTGATATTTCCAGACCCTGCACACTCTGCATTGTGCCTCGGTCTCCTCTGATATTTTCAGACCCTGCGCACTCGGCA
Source organism: Ichthyophis bannanicus (assembly GCA_033557465.1). Classification (NCBI taxonomy): domain Eukaryota; kingdom Metazoa; phylum Chordata; class Amphibia; order Gymnophiona; family Ichthyophiidae; genus Ichthyophis; species Ichthyophis bannanicus. Next base: position 76,568,816 of record CM066051.1, on the reverse strand, counting down.
TTGTGCCTCGGTCTCCTCTGATATTTTTACACCCTGCGCACTCTGCATTGTGTCTCGGTCTCCTCTGATATTTTCAGACCCTGCGCACTCTGCATTGTGCCTCGGTCTCCTCTGATATTTTCAGACCCTGCGCACTCTGCATTGTGCCTCAGTCTCCTCTGATATTTAAGACACTGCGAAATCTGCATTGTGCCTCCGTCTCCGATGATATTTAAGACCCTGCGCACTCTGCATTGTGCCTCGGTCTCCTCTGATATTTTCAGACCCTGCGCACTCTGCATTGTGCCTCGGTCTCCTCTGATATTTTCAGACCCTGCGCACTCTGCATTGTGCCTCGGTCTCCTCTGATATTTTCAGACCCTGCGCACTCTGCATTGTGCCTCGGTCTCCTCTGATATTTTCAGACCCTGCGCACTCTGCATTGTGCCTCGGTCTCCTCTGATATTTCCAGACCCTGCGCACTCTGCATTGTGCCTCGGTCTCCTCTGATATATTCAGACCCTGCGCACTCTGCATTGTGCCTCGGTCTCCTCTGATATTTTCAGACCCTGCGCACTCTGCATTGTGCCTCGGTCTCCTCTGATATTTTCAGACCCTGCGCACTCTGCATTGTGCCTCGGTCTCCTCTGATATTTTCAGACCCTGCGCACTCTGCATTGTGCCTCGGTCTCCTCTGATATATTCAGACCCTGCGCACTCTGCATTGTGCCTCGGTCTCCTCTGATATTTAAGACCCTGCGCACTCTGCATTGTGCCTCGGTCTCCTCTGATATTTTCAGACCCTGCGCACTCTGCATTGTGCCTCGGTCTCCTCTGATATTTTCAGACCCTGCGCACTCTGCATTGTGCCTCGGTCTCCTCTGATATTTTCAGACCCTGCGCACTCTGCATTGTGCCTCGGTCTCCTCTGATATTTTCAGACCCTGCGCACTCTGCATTGTGCCTCGGTCTCCTCTGATATTTTCAGACCCTGCGCACTCTGCATTGTGCCTCGGTCTCCTCTGATATTTTCAGACCCTGCGCACTCTGCATTGTGCCTCGGTCTCCTCTGATATTTTCAGACCCTGCGCACTCTGCATTGTGCCTCGGTCTCCTCTGATATTTTCAGACCCTGCGCACTCTGCATTGTGCCTCGGTCTCCTCTGATATTTTCAGACCCTGCGCACTCTGCATTGTGCCTCGGTCTCCTCTGATATTTTCAGACCCTGCGCACTCTGCATTGTGCCTCGGTCTCCTCTGATATTTTCAGACCCTGCGCACTCTGCATTGTGCCTCGGTCTCCTCTGATATTTTCAGACCCTGCGCACTCTGCATTGTGCCTCGGTCTCCTCTGATATATTCAGACCCTGCGCACTCTGCATTGTGCCTCGGTCTCCTCTGATATATTCAGACCCTGCGCACTCTGCATTGTGCCTCGGTCTCCTCTGATATTTCAGACCCTGCGCACTCTGCATTGTGCCTCGGTCTCCTCTGATATTTTCAGACCCTGCGCACTCTGCATTGTGCCTCGGTCTCCTCTGATATTTTCAGACCCTGCGCACTCTGCATTGTGCCTCGGTCTCCTCTGATATTTTCAGACCCTGCGCACTCTGCATTGTGCCTCGGTCTCCTCTGATATTTTCAGACCCTGCGCACTCTGCATTGTGCCTCGGTCTCCTCTGATATTTTCAGACCCTGCGCACTCTGCATTGTGCCTCGGTCTCCTCTGATATTTTCAGACCCTGCGCACTCTGCATTGTGCCTCGGTCTCCTCTGATATTTTCAGACCCTGCGCACTCTGCATTGTGCCTCGGTCTCCTCTGATATTTTCAGACCCTGCGCACTCTGCATTGTGCCTCGGTCTCCTCTGATATTTTCAGACCCTGCGCACTCTGCATTGTGCCTCGGTCTCCTCTGATATTTTCAGACCCTGCGCACTCTGCATTGTGCCTCGGTCTCCTCTGATATTTTCCATACCCTGCGCACTCTGCATTGTGCCTCGGTCTCCTCTGATATATTCAGACCCTGCGCACTCTGCATTGTGCCTCGGTCTCCTCTGATATTTTCAGACCCTGCGCACTCTGCATTGTGCCTCGGTCTCCTCTGATATTTTCAGACCCTGCGCACTCTGCATTGTGCCTCGGTCTCCTCTGATATTTTCAGACCCTGCGCACTCTGCATTGTGCCTCGGTCTCCTCTGATATTTTCAGACCCTGCGCACTCTGCATTGTGCCTCGGTCTCCTCTGATATTTTCAGACCCTGCGCACTCTGCATTGTGCCTCGGTCTCCTCTGATATTTTCAGACCCTGCGCACTCTGCATTGTGCCTCGGTCTCCTCTGATATTTTCAGACCCTGCGCACTCTGCATTGTGCCTCGGTCTCCTCTGATATTTTCAGACCCTGCGCACTCTGCATTGTGCCTCGGTCTCCTCTGATATTTTCAGACCCTGCGCACTCTGCATTGTGCCTCGGTCTCCTCTGATATTTTCAGACCCTGCGCACTCTGCATTGTGCCTCGGTCTCCTCTGATATATTCAGACCCTGCGCACTCTGCATTGTGCCTCGGTCTCCTCTGATATTTTCAGACCCTGCGCACTCTGCATTGTGCCTCGGTCTCCTCTGATATTTTCAGACCCTGCGCACTCTGCATTGTGCCTCGGTCTCCTCTGATATTTCAAGACCCTGCGCACTCTGCATTGTGCCTCGGTCTCCTCTGATATTTTCAGACCCTGCGCACTCTGCATTGTGCCTCGGTCTCCTCTGATATTTTCAGACCCTGCGCACTCTGCATTGTGCCTCGGTCTCCTCTGATATTTTCAGACCCTGCGCACTCTGCATTGTGCCTCGGTCTCCTCTGATATTTTCAGACCCTGCGCACTCTGCATTGTGCCTCGGTCTCCTCTGATATATTCAGACCCTGCGCACTCTGCATTGTGCCTCGGTCTCCTCTGATATTTTCAGACCCTGCGCACTCTGCATTGTGCCTCGGTCTCCTCTGATATTTTCAGACCCTGCGCACTCTGCATTGTGCCTCGGTCTCCTCTGATATTTTCAGACCCTGCGCACTCTGCATTGTGACTCGGTCTCCTCTGATATATACATACCCTGCGCACTCTGCATTGTGCCTCGGTCTCCTCTGATATATTCAGACCCTGCGCACTCTGCATTGTGCCTCGGTCTCCTCTGATATATTCAGACCCTGCGCACTCTGCATTGTGCCTCGGTCTCCTCTGATATTTTCAGACCCTGCGCACTCTGCATTGTGCCTCGTTCTCCTCTGATATTTCCAGACCCTGCGCACTCTGCATTGTGCCTCGGTCTCCTCTGATATTTTCAGACCCTGCGCACTCTGCATTGTGCCTCGGTCTCCTCTGATATTTTCAGACCCTGCGCACTCTGCATTGTGCCTCGGTCTCCTCTGATATTTTCAGACCCTGCGCACTCTGCATTGTGCCTCGGTCTCCTCTGATATTTTCAGACCCTGCGCACTCTGCATTGTGCCTCGGTCTCCTCTGATATTTTCAGACCCTGCGCACTCTGCATTGTGCCTCGGTCTCCTCTGATATTTTCAGACCCTGCGCACTCTGCATTGTGCCTCGGTCTCCTCTGATATATTCAGACCCTGCGCACTCTGCATTGTGCCTCGGTCTCCTCTGATATATTCAGACCCTGCGCACTCTGCATTGTGCCTCGGTCTCCTCTGATATTTTCAGACCCTGCGCACTCTGCATTGTGCCTCGGTCTCCTCTGATATTTTCAGACCCTGCGCACTCTGCATTGTGCCTCGGTCTCCTCTGATATATTCAGACCCTGCGCACTCTGCATTGTGCCTCGGTCTCCTCTGATATATTCAGACCCTGCGCACTCTGCATTGTGCCTCGGTCTCCTCTGATATATTCAGACCCTGCGCACTCTGCATTGTGCCTCGGTCTCCTCTGATATTTTCAGACCCTGCGCACTCTGCATTGTGCCTCGGTCTCCTCTGATATTTTCAGACCCTGCGCACTCTGCATTGTGCCTCGGTCTCCTATGTTAATTGCAGACCCTGCACACTCTGCGTTGTGCCTCGGTCTCCTCTGATATTTAAGACCCTGCGCACTCTGCATTGTGCCTCGGTCTCCTCTGATATATTCAGACCCTGCACACTCTGCATTGTGCCTCGATCTCCTCAGATAAGGTCAGAACCGGCGCACTCTGCATTGTGCCTCGGTCTCCTCTGATATATTTTCAGACCCTGCGCACTCTGCATTGTGCCTCGGTCTCCTCTGATATTTCAGACCCTGCGCACTCTGCATTGTGCCTCGGTCTCCTCTGATATTTCAGACCCTGCGCACTCTGCATTGTGCCTCGGTCTCCTCTGATATTTAAGACCCTGCGCACTCTGCATTGTGCCTCGGTCTCCTCTGATATATTCAGACCCTGCGCACTCTGCATTGTGCCTCGGTCTCCTCTGATATTTTCAGACCCTGCGCACTCTGCATTGTGCCTCGGTCTCCTCTGATATTTTCAGACCCTGCGCACTCTGCATTGTGCCTCGGTCTCCTCTGATATTTTCAGACCCTGCGCACTCTGCATTGTGCCTCGGTCTCCTCTGATATTTTCAGACCCTGCGCACTCTGCATTGTGCCTCGGTCTCCTCTGATATTTTCAGACCCTGCGCACTCTGCATTGTGCCTCGGTCTCCTCTGATATATTCAGACCCTGCGCACTCTGCATTGTGCCTCGGTCTCCTCTGATATATTTCAGACCCTGCGCACTCTGCATTGTGCCTCGGTCTCCTCTGATATTTTCAGACCCTGCGCACTCTGCATTGTGCCTCGGTCTCCTCTGATATTATCAGACCCTGCGCACTCTGCATTGTGCCTCGGTCTCCTCTGATATTTTCATAGCCTGCGCACTCTGCAGTGTCCCTCGGGCTCCTCTGCTTCTTTCAGACCCTGCGCACTCTGCATTGTGCCTCGGTCTCCTCTGATATTTTCAGACCCTGCGCACTCTGCATTGTGCCTCGGTCTCCTCTGATATATTCAGACCCTGCGCACTCTGCATTGTGCCTCGGTCTCCTCTGATATTTTCAGACCCTGCGCACTCTGCATTGTGCCTCGGTCTCCTCTGATATATTCAGACCCTGCGCACTCTGCATTGTGCCTCGGTCTCCTCTGATATTTTCAGACCCTGCGCACTCTGCATTGTGCCTCGGTCTCCTCTGATATTTCAAGACCCTGCGCACTCTGCATTGTGCCTCGGTCTCCTCTGATATATTCAGACCCTGCGCACTCTGCATTGTGCCTCGGTCTCCTCTGATATATTCAGACCCTGCGCACTCTGCATTGTGCCTCGGTCTCCTCTGATATTTTCAGACCCTGCGCACTCTGCATTGTGCCTCGGTCTCCTCTGATATTTTCAGACCCTGCGCACTCTGCATTGTGCCTCGGTCTCCTCTGATATTTCAGACCCTGCGCACTCTGCATTGGCCTCGGTCTCCTCTGATATTTTCAGACCCTGCGCACTCTGCATTGTGCCTCGGTCTCCTCTGATATTTTCAGACCCTGCGCACTCTGCATTGTGCCTCGGTCTCCTCTGATATATTCAGACCCTGCGCACTCTGCATTGTGCCTCGGTCTCCTCTGATATTTTCAGACCCTGCGCACTCTGCATTGTGCCTCGGTCTCCTCTGATATTTTCAGACCCTGCGCACTCTGCATTGTGCCTCGGTCTCCTCTGATATTTTCAGACCCTGCGCACTCTGCATTGTGCCTCGGTCTCCTCTGATATATTCAGACCCTGCGCACTCTGCATTGTGCCTCGGTCTCCTCTGATATATTCAGACCCTGCGCACTCTGCATTGTGCCTCGGTCTCCTCTGATATTTTCAGACCCTGCGCACTCTGCATTGTGCCTCGGTCTCCTCTGATATTTTCAGACCCTGCGCACTCTGCATTGTGCCTCGGTCTCCTCTGATATTTTCAGACCCTGCGCACTCTGCATTGTGCCTCGGTCTCCTCTGATATATTTCAGACCCTGCGCACTCTGCATTGTGCCTCGGTCTCCTCTGATATTTTCAGACCCTGCGCACTCTGCATTGTGCCTCGGTCTCCTCTGATATTTTCAGACCCTGCGCACTCTGCATTGTGCCTCGGTCTCCTCTGATATTTTCAGACCCTGCGCACTCTGCATTGTGCCTCGGTCTCCTCTGATATTTTAAGACCCTGCGCACTCTGCATTGTGCCTCGGTCTCCTCTGATATTTTCAGACCCTGCGCACTCTGCATTGTGCCTCGGTCTCCTCTGATATTTTCAGACCCTGCGCACTCTGCATTGTGCCTCGGTCTCCTCTGATATTTTCAGACCCTGCGCACTCTGCATTGTGCCTGTGTCTCCTCTGATATTTTCAGACCCTGCGCACTCTGCATTGTGCCTCGGTCTCCTCTGATATTTTCAGACCCTGCGCACTCTGCATTGTGCCTCGGTCTCCTCTGATATTTTCAGACCCTGCGCACTCTGCATTGTGCCTCGGTCTCCTCTGATATTTTCAGACCCTGCGCACTCTGCATTGTGCCTCGGTCTCCTCTGATATTTTCAGACCCTGCGCACTCTGCATTGTGCCTCGGTCTCCTCTGATATTTTCAGACCCTGCGCACTCTGCATTGTGCCTCGGTCTCCTCTGATATATTCAGACCCTGCGCACTCTGCATTGTGCCTCGGTCTCCTCTGATATTTTCAGACCCTGCGCACTCTGCATTGTGCCTCGGTCTCCTCTTATAATTCCAGACCCTGCGCACTCTGCATTGTGCCTCGGTCTCCTCTGATATTTTCAGACCCTGCGCACTCTGCATTGTGCCTCGGTCTCCTCTGATATATTCAGACCCTGCGCACTCTGCATTGTGCCTCGGTCTCCTCTGATATTTTCAGACCCTGCGCACTCTGCATTGTGCCTCGGTCTCCTCTGATATTTTCAGACCCTGCGCACTCTGCATTGTGCCTCGGTCTCCTCTGATATTTTCAGACCCTGCGCACTCTGCATTGTGCCTCGGTCTCCTCTGATATTTTCAGACCCTGCGCACTCTGCATTGTGCCTCGGTCTCCTCTGATATTTTCAGACCCTGCGCACTCTGCATTGTGCCTCGGTCTCCTCTGATATTTTCAGACCCTGCGCACTCTGCATTGTGCCTCGGTCTCCTCTGATATATTCAGACCCTGCGCACTCTGCATTGTGCCTCGGTCTCCTCTGATATTTTCAGACCCTGCGCACTCTGCATTGTGCCTCGGTCTCCTCTGATATTTTCAGACCCTGCGCACTCTGCATTGTGCCTCGGTCTCCTCTGATATATTCAGACCCTGCGCACTCTGCATTGTGCCTCGGTCTCCTCTGATATTTTCAGACCCTGCGCACTCTGCATTGTGCCTCGGTCTCCTCTGATATATTCAGACCCTGCGCACTCTGCATTGTGCCTCGGTCTCCTCTGATATTTTCAGACCCTGCGCACTCTGCATTGTGCCTCGGTCTCCTCTGATATTTTCAGACCCTGCGCACTCTGCATTGTGCCTCGGTCTCCTCTGATAGTTTCTGAGCCTGGTGAACTTGCTTTGTGCCTCGGTCTCCTCTGATATTTTCAGACCCTGCGCACTCTGCATTGTGCCTCGGTCTCCTCTGATATTTTCAGACCCTGCGCACTCTGCATTGTGCCTCGGTCTCCTCTGATATTTTCAGACCCTGCGCACTCTGCATTGTGCCTCGGTCTCCTCTGATATATTCAGACCCTGCGCACTCTGCATTGTGCCTCGGTCTCCTCTGATATTTTCAGACCCTGCGCACTCTGCATTGTGCCTCGGTCTCCTCTGATATATTCAGACCCTGCGCACTCTGCATTGTGCCTCGGTCTCCTCTGATATTTTCAGACCCTGCGCACTCTGCATTGTGCCTCGGTCTCCTCTGATATTTTCAGACCCTGCGCACTCTGCATTGTGCCTCGGTCTCCTCTGATATATTCAGACCCTGCGCACTCTGCATTGTGCCTCGGTCTCCTCTGATATATTCAGACCCTGCGCACTCTGCATTGTGCCTCGGTCTCCTCTGATATTTTCAGACCCTGCGCACTCTGCATTGTGCCTCGGTCTCCTCTGATATTTTCAGACCCTGCGCACTCTGCATTGTGCCTCGGTCTCCTCTGATATTTTCAGACCCTGCGCACTCTGCATTGTGCCTCGGTCTCCTCTGATATATTCAGACCCTGCGCACTCTGCATTGTGCCTCGGTCTCCTCTGATATTTTCAGACCCTGCGCACTCTGCATTGTGCCTCGGTCTCCTCTGATATTTTCAGACCCTGCGCACTCTGCATTGTGCCTCGGTCTCCTCTGATATTTTCAGACCCTGCGCACTCTGCATTGTGCCTCGGTCTCCTCTGATATTTTCAGACCCTGCGCACTCTGCATTGTGTCTCGTCTCCTCTGATATATTCAGACCCTGCGCACTCTGCATTGTGCCTCGGTCTCCTCTGATATTTTCAGACCCTGCGCACTCTGCATTGTGCCTCGGTCTCCTCTGATATTTTCAGACCCTGCGCACTCTGCATTGTGCCTCGGTCTCCTCTGATATTTTCAGACCCTGCGCACTCTGCATTGTGCCTCGGTCTCCTCTGATATTTTCAGACCCTGCGCACTCTGCATTGTGCCTCGGTCTCCTCTGATATTTTCAGACCCTGCGCACTCTGCATTGTGCCTCGGTCTCCTCTGATATTTTCAGACCCTGCGCACTCTGCATTGTGCCTCGGTCTCCTCTGATATATTCAGACCCTGCGCACTCTGCATTGTGCCTCGGTCTCCTCTGATATTTTCAGACCCTGCGCACTCTGCATTGTGCCTCGGTCTCCTCTGATATTTTCAGACCCTGCGCACTCTGCATTGTGCCTCGGTCTCCTCTGATATTTTCAGACCCTGCGCACTCTGCATTGTGCCTCGGTCTCCTCTGATATTTTCAGACCCTGCGCACTCTGCATTGTGCCTCGGTCTCCTCTGATATTTTCAGACCCTGCGCACTCTGCATTGTGCCTCGGTCTCCTCTGATATTTTCAGACCCTGCGCACTCTGCATTGTGCCTCGGTCTCCTCTGATATTTTCAGACCCTGCGCACTCTGCATTGTGCCTCGGTCTCCTCTGATATTTAAGACCCTGCGCACTCTGCATTGTGCCTCGGTCTCCTCTGATATTTTCAGACCCTGCGCACTCTGCATTGTGCCTCGGTCTCCTCTGATATTTTCAGACCCTGCGCACTCTGCATTGTGCCTCGGTCTCCTCTGATATTTTCAGACCCTGCGCACTCTGCATTGTGCCTCGGTCTCCTCTGATATTTTCAGACCCTGCGCACTCTGCATTGTGCCTCGGTCTCCTCTGATATTTTCAGACCCTGCGCACTCTGCATTGTGCCTCGGTCTCCTCTGATATTTTCAGACCCTGCGCACTCTGCATTGTGCCTCGGTCTCCTCTGATATTTTCAGACCCTGCGCACTCTGCATTGTGCCTCGGTCTCCTCTGATATTTTCAGACCCTGCGCACTCTGCATTGTGCCTCGGTCTCCTCTGATATATTCAGACCCTGCGCACTCTGCATTGTGCCTCGGTCTCCTCTGATATTTTCAGACCCTGCGCACTCTGCATTGTGCCTCGGTCTCCTCTGATATATTCAGACCCTGCGCACTCTGCATTGTGCCTCGGTCTCCTCTGATATTTTCAGACCCTGCGCACTCTGCATTGTGCCTCGGTCTCCTCTGATATTTTCAGACCCTGCGCACTCTGCATTGTGCCTCGGTCTCCTCTGATATTTTCAGACCCTGCGCACTCTGCATTGTGCCTCGGTCTCCTCTGATATTTTCAGACCCTGCGCACTCTGCATTGTGCCTCGGTCTCCTCTGATATTTTCAGACCCTGCGCACTCTGCATTGTGCCTCGGTCTCCTCTGATATTTTCAGACCCTGCGCACTCTGCATTGTGCCTCGGTCTCCTCTGATATTTTCAGACCCTGCGCACTCTGCATTGTGCCTCGGTCTCCTCTGATATTTTCAGACCCTGCGCACTCTGCATTGTGCCTCGGTCTCCTCTGATATTTTCAGACCCTGCGCACTCTGCATTGTGCCTCGGTCTCCTCTGATATTTTCAGACCCTGCGCACTCTGCATTGTGCCTCGGTCTCCTCTGATATATTCAGACCCTGCGCACTCTGCATTGTGCCTCGGTCTCCTCTGATATTTAAGACCCTGCGCACTCTGCATTGTGCCTCGGTCTCCTCTGATATTTTCAGACCCTGCGCACTCTGCATTGTGCCTCGGTCTCCTCTGATATTTTCAGACCCTGCGCACTCTGCATTGTGCCTCGGTCTCCTCTGATATTTTCAGACCCTGCGCACTCTGCATTGTGCCTCGGTCTCCTCTGATATATTCAGACCCTGCGCACTCTGCATTGTGCCTCGGTCTCCTCTGATATATTCAGACCCTGCGCACTCTGCATTGTGCCTCGGTCTCCTCTGATATATACAGACCCTGCGCACTCTGCATTGTGCCTCGGTCTCCTCTGATATATTCAGACCCTGCGCACTCTGCATTGTGCCTCGGTCTCCTCTGATATTTTCAGACCCTGCGCACTCTGCATTGTGCCTCGGTCTCCTCTGATATTTACAGACCCTGCGCACTCTGCATTGTGCCTCGGTCTCCTCTGATATTTTCAGACCCTGCGCACTCTGCATTGTGCCTCGGTCTCCTCTGATATTTTCAGACCCTGCGCACTCTGCATTGTGCCTCGGTCTCCTCTGATATATTCAGACCCTGCGCACTCTGCATTGTGCCTCGGTCTCCTCTGATATTTTCAGACCCTGCGCACTCTGCATTGTGCCTCGGTCTCCTCTGATATTTTCAGACCCTGCGCACTCTGCATTGTGCCTCGGTCTCCTCTGATATATTCAGACCCTGCGCACTCTGCATTGTGCCTCGGTCTCCTCTGATATATTCAGACCCTGCGCACTCTGCATTGTGCCTCGGTCTCCTCTGATATATTCAGACCCTGCGCACTCTGCATTGTGCCTCGGTCTCCTCTGATATTTTCAGACCCTGCGCACTCTGCATTGTGCCTCGGTCTCCTCTGATATTTTCAGACCCTGCGCACTCTGCATTGTGCCTCGGTCTCCTCTGATATTTTCAGACCCTGCGCACTCTGCATTGTGCCTCGGTCTCCTCTGATATTTTCAGACCCTGCGCATTGTGCCTAGGTCTCCTCTGATATTTTCAGACCCTGCGCACTCTGCATTGTGCCTCGGTCTCCTCTGATATTTAAGACCCTGCGCACTCTGCATTGTGCCTCGGTCTCCTCTGATATTTTCAGACCCTGCGCACTCTGCATTGTGCCTCGGTCTCCTCTGATATTTTCAGACCCTGCGCACTCTGCATTGTGCCTCGGTCTCCTCTGATATTTTCAGACCCTGCGCACTCTGCATTGTGCCTCGGTCTCCTCTGATATTTTCAGACCCTGCGCACTCTGCATTGTGCCTCGGTCTCCTCTGATATTTACAGACCCTGCGCACTCTGCATTGTGCCTCGGTCTCCTCTGATATTTACATACCCTGCGCACTCTGCATTGTGCCTCGGTCTCCTCTGATATTTTCAGACCCTGCGCACTCTGCATTGTGCCTCGGTCTCCTCTGATATTTTCAGACCCTGCGCACTCTGCATTGTGCCTCGGTCTCCTCTGATATTTTCAGACCCTGCGCACTCTGCATTGTGCCTCGGTCTCCTCTGATATATTCAGACCCTGCGCACTCTGCATTGTGCCTCGGTCTCCTCTGATATTTTCAGACCCTGCGCACTCTGCATTGTGCCTCGGTCTCCTCTGATATATTCAGACCCTGCGCACTCTGCATTGTGCCTCGGTCTCCTCTGATATTTAAGACCCTGCGCACTCTGCATTGTGCCTCGGTCTCCTCTGATATATTCAGACCCTGCGCACTCTGCATTGTGCCTCGGTCTCCTCTGATATATTCAGACCCTGCGCACTCTGCATTGTGCCTCGGTCTCCTCTGATATATTCAGACCCTGCGCACTCTGCATTGTGCCTCGGTCTCCTCTGATATATTCAGACCCTGCGCACTCTGCATTGTGCCTCGGTCTCCTCTGATATTTTCAGACCCTGCGCACTCTGCATTGTGCCTCGGTCTCCTCTGATATTTTCAGACCCTGCGCACTCTGCATTTTGTCTCGTCTCCTCTGATATTTTCAGACCCTGCGCACTCTGCATTGTGCCTCGGTCTCCTCTGATATATTCAGACCCTGCGCACTCTGCATTGTGCCTCGGTCTCCTCTGATATTTTCAGACCCTGCGCACTCTGCATTGTGCCTCGGTCTCCTCTGATATATTCAGACCCTGCGCACTCTGCATTGTGCCTCGGTCTCCTCTGATATTTTCAGACCCTGCGCACTCTGCATTGTGCCTCGGTCTCCTCTGATATTTTCAGACCCTGCGCACTCTGCATTGTGCCTCGGTCTCCTCTGATATTTTCAGACCCTGCGCACTCTGCATTGTGCCTCGGTCTCCTCTGATATATTCAGACCCTGCGCACTCTGCATTGTGCCTCGGTCTCCTCTGATATTTTCAGACCCTGCGCACTCTGCATTGTGCCTCGGTCTCCTCTGATATTTTCAGACCCTGCGCACTCTGCATTGTGCCTCGGTCTCCTCTGATATATTCAGACCCTGCGCACTCTGCATTGTGCCTCGGTCTCCTCTGATATATTCAGACCCTGCGCACTCTGCATTGTGCCTCGGTCTCCTCTGATATTTTCAGACCCTGCGCACTCTGCATTGTGCCTCGGTCTCCTCTGATATTTTCAGACCCTGCGCACTCTGCATTGTGCCTCGGTCTCCTCTGATATATTCAGACCCTGCGCACTCTGCATTGTGCCTCGGTCTCCTCTGATATATTCAGACCCTGCGCACTCTGCATTGTGCCTCGGTCTCCTCTGATATATTCAGACCCTGCGCACTCTGCATTGTGCCTCGGTCTCCTCTGATATTTAAGACCCTGCGCACTCTGCATTGTGCCTCGGTCTCCTCTGATATATTCAGACCCTGCGCACTCTGCATTGTGCCTCGGTCTCCTCTGATATATTCAGACCCTGCGCACTCTGCATTGTGCCTCGGTCTCCTCTGATATTTTCAGACCCTGCGCACTCTGCATTGTGCCTCGGTCTCCTCTGATATTTAAGACCCTGCGCACTCTGCATTGTGCCTCGGTCTCCTCTGATATTTTCAGACCCTGCGCACTCTGCATTGTGCCTCGGTCTCCTCTGATATATTCAGACCCTGCGCACTCTGCATTGTGCCTCGGTCTCCTCTGATATATTCAGACCCTGCGCACTCTGCATTGTGCCTCGGTCTCCTCTGATATTTTCAGACCCTGCGCACTCTGCATTGTGCCTCGGTCTCCTCTGATATATTCAGACCCTGCGCACTCTGCATTGTGCCTCGGTCTCCTCTGATATTTTCAGACCCTGCGCACTCTGCATTGTGCCTCGGTCTCCTCTGATATTTTCAGACCCTGCGCACTCTGCATTGTGCCTCGGTCTCCTCTGATATTTTCAGACCCTGCGCACTCTGCATTGTGCCTCGGTCTCCTCTGATATTTTCAGACCCTGCTCACTCTGCATTGTGCCTCGGTCTCCTCTGATATTTTCAGACCCTGCGCACTCTGCATTGTGCCTCGGTCTCCTCTGATATTTCCAGACCCTGCGCACTCTGCATTGTGCCTCGGTCTCCTCTGATATTTTCAGACCCTGCGCACTCTGCATTGTGCCTCGGTCTCCTCTGATATTTTCATACCCTGCGCACTCTGCATTGTGCCTCGGTCTCCTCTGATATTTTCAGACCCTGCGCACTCTGCATTGTGCCTCGGTCTCCTCTGATATTTTCAGACCCTGCGCACTCTGCATTGTGCCTCGGTCTCCTCTGATATTTTCAGACCCTGCGCACTCTGCATTGTGCCTCGGTCTCCTCTGATATTTTCAGACCCTGCGCACTCTGCATTGTGCCTCGGTCTCCTCTGATATTTCAGACCCTGCGCACTCTGCATTGTGCCTCGGTCTCCTCTGATATTTTCAGACCCTGCGCACTCTGCATTGTGCCTCGGTCTCCTCTGATATTTTCAGACCCTGCGCACTCTGCATTGTGCCTCGGTCTCCTCTGATATATTCAGACCCTGCGCACTCTGCATTGTGCCTCGGTCTCCTCTGATATATTCAGACCCTGCGCACTCTGCATTGTGCCTCGGTCTCCTCTGATATATTCAGACCCTGCGCACTCTGCATTGTGCCTCGGTCTCCTCTGATATATTCAGACCCTGCGCACTCTGCATTGTGCCTCGGTCTCCTCTGATATTTTCAGACCCTGCGCACTCTGCATTGTGCCTCGGTCTCCTCTGATATTTAAGACCCTGCGCACTCTGCATTGTGCCTCGGTCTCCTCTGATATATTCAGACCCTGCGCACTCTGCATTGTGCCTCGGTCTCCTCTGATATATTCAGACCCTGCGCACTCTGCATTGTGCCTCGGTCTCCTCTGATATATTCAGACCCTGCGCACTCTGCATTGTGCCTCGGTCTCCTCTGATATTTTCAGACCCTGCGCACTCTGCATTGTGCCTCGGTCTCCTCTGATATATTCAGACCCTGCGCACTCTGCATTGTGCCTCGGTCTCCTCTGATATTTCCAGACCCTGCGCACTCTGCATTGTGCCTCGGTCTCCTCTGATATTTTCAGACCCTGCGCACTCTGCATTGTGCCTCGGTCTCCTCTGATATATTCAGACCCTGCGCACTCTGCATTGTGCCTCGGTCTCCTCTGATATTTTCAGACCCTGCGCACTCTGCATTGTGCCTCGGTCTCCTCTGATATTTAAGACCCTGCGCACTCTGCATTGTGCCTCGGTCTCCTCTGATATTTTCAGACCCTGCGCACTCTGCATTGTGCCTCGGTCTCCTCTGATATTTTCAGACCCTGCGCACTCTGCATTGTGCCTCGGTCTCCTCTGATATATTCAGACCCTGCGCACTCTGCATTGTGCCTCGGTCTCCTCTGATATTTAAGACCCTGCGCACTCTGCATTGTGCCTCGGTCTCCTCTGATATATTCAGACCCTGCGCACTCTGCATTGTGCCTCGGTCTCCTCTGATATTTTCAGACCCTGCGCACTCTGCATTGTGCCTCGGTCTCCTCTGATATATTCAGACCCTGCGCACTCTGCATTGTGCCTCGGTCTCCTCTGATATATTCAGACCCTGCGCACTCTGCATTGTGCCTCGGTCTCCTCTGATATTTTCAGACCCTGCGCACTCTGCATTGTGCCTCGGTCTCCTCTGATATATTCAGACCCTGCGCACTCTGCATTTTGTCTCGTCTCCTCTGATATTTTCAGACCCTGCGCACTCTGCATTGTGCCTCGGTCTCCTCTGATATTTTCAGACCCTGCGCACTCTGCATTGTGCCTCGGTCTCCTCTGATATTTTCAGACCCTGCGCACTCTGCATTGTGCCTCGGTCTCCTCTGATATTTTCAGACCCTGCGCACTCTGCATTGTGCCTCGGTCTCCTCTGATATTTTCAGACCCTGCGCACTCTGCATTGTGCCTCGGTCTCCTCTGATATTTTCAGACCCTGCGCACTCTGCATTGTGCCTCGGTCTCCTCTGATATATTCAGACCCTGCGCACTCTGCATTGTGCCTCGGTCTCCTCTGATATATTCAGACCCTGCGCACTCTGCATTGTGCCTCGGTCTCCTCTGATATTTTCAGACCCTGCGCACTCTGCATTGTGCCTCGGTCTCCTCTGATATATTCAGACCCTGCGCACTCTGCATTGTGCCTCGGTCTCCTCTGATATATTCAGACCCTGCGCACTCTGCATTGTGCCTCGGTCTCCTCTGATATTTTCAGACCCTGCGCACTCTGCATTGTGCCTCGGTCTCCTCTGATATTTTCAGACCCTGCGCACTCTGCATTGTGCCTCGGTCTCCTCTGATATTTTCAGACCCTGCTCACTCTGCATTTTGTCTCGTCTCCTCTGATATTTTCAGACCCTGCGCACTCTGCATTGTGCCTCGGTCTCCTCTGATATTTTCAGACCCTGCGCACTCTGCATTGTGCCTCGGTCTCCTCTGATATTTTCAGACCCTGCGCACTCTGCATTGTGCCTCGGTCTCCTCTGATATTTTCAGACCCTGCGCACTCTGCATTGTGCCTCGGTCTCCTCTGATATTTTCAGACCCTGCGCACTCTGCATTGTGCCTCGGTCTCCTCTGATATTTTCAGACCCTGCGCACTCTGCATTGTGCCTCGGTCTCCTCTGATTATTTCATACCCTGCGCACTCTGCATTGTGCCTCGGTCTCCTCTGATATTTTCAGACCCTGCGCACTCTGCATTGTGCCTCGGTCTCCTCTGATATATTCAGACCCTGCGCACTCTGCATTGTGCCTCGGTCTCCTCTGATATATTCAGACCCTGCGCACTCTGCATTGTGCCTCGGTCTCCTCTGATATATTCAGACCCTGCGCACTCTGCATTGTGCCTCGGTCTCCTCTGATATATTCAGACCCTGCGCACTCTGCATTGTGCCTCGGTCTCCTCTGATATTTTCAGACCCTGCGCACTCTGCATTGTGCCTCGGTCTCCTCTGATATATTCAGACCCTGCGCACTCTGCATTGTGCCTCGGTCTCCTCTGATATTTAAGACCCTGCGCACTCTGCATTGTGCCTCGGTCTCCTCTGATATATTCAGACCCTGCGCACTCTGCATTGTGCCTCGGTCTCCTCTGATATATTCAGACCCTGCGCACTCTGCATTGTGCCTCGGTCTCCTCTGATATATTCAGACCCTGCGCACTCTGCATTGTGCCTCGGTCTCCTCTGATATATTCAGACCCTGCGCACTCTGCATTGTGCCTCGGTCTCCTCTGATATATTCAGACCCTGCGCACTCTGCATTGTGCCTCGGTCTCCTCTGATATTTTCAGACCCTGCGCACTCTGCATTGTGCCTCGGTCTCCTCTGATATTTTCAGACCCTGCGCACTCTGCATTGTGCCTCGGTCTCCTCTGATATATTCAGACCCTGCGCACTCTGCATTGTGCCTCGGTCTCCTCTGATATTTTCAGACCCTGCGCACTCTGCATTGTGCCTCGGTCTCCTCTGATATATTCAGACCCTGCGCACTCTGCATTGTGCCTCGGTCTCCTCTGATATATTCAGACCCTGCGCACTCTGCATTGTGCCTCGGTCTCCTCTGATATATTCAGACCCTGCGCACTCTGCATTGTGCCTCGGTCTCCTCTGATATATTCAGACCCTGCGCACTCTGCATTGTGCCTCGGTCTCCTCTGATATATTCAGACCCTGCGCACTCTGCATTGTGCCTCGGTCTCCTCTGATATATTCAGACCCTGCGCACTCTGCATTGTGCCTCGGTCTCCTCTGATATTTTCAGACCCTGCGCACTCTGCATTGTGCCTCGGTCTCCTCTGATATTTTCAGACCCTGCGCACTCTGCATTGTGCCTCGGTCTCCTCTGATATTTTCAGACCCTGCGCACTCTGCATTGTGCCTCGGTCTCCTCTGATATATTCAGACCCTGCGCACTCTGCATTGTGCCTCGGTCTCCTCTGATATTTTCAGACCCTGCGCACTCTGCATTGTGCCTCGGTCTCCTCTGATATATTCAGACCCTGCGCACTCTGCATTGTGCCTCGGTCTCCTCTGATATATTCAGACCCTGCGCACTCTGCATTGTGCCTCGGTCTCCTCTGATATTTTCAGACCCTGCGCACTCTGCATTGTGCCTCGGTCTCCTCTGATATTTTCAGACCCTGCGCACTCTGCATTGTGCCTCGGTCTCCTCTGATATATTCAGACCCTGCGCACTCTGCATTGTGCCTCGGTCTCCTCTGATATATTCAGACCCTGCGCACTCTGCATTGTGCCTCGGTCTCCTCTGATATTTTCAGACCCTGCGCACTCTGCATTGTGCCTCGGTCTCCTCTGATATTTTCAGACCCTGCGCACTCTGCATTGTGCCTCGGTCTCCTCTGATATATTCAGACCCTGCGCACTCTGCATTGTGCCTCGGTCTCCTCTGATATTTTCAGACCCTGCGCACTCTGCATTGTGCCTCGGTCTCCTCTGATATTTTCAGACCCTGCACACTCTGCATTGTGCCTCGGTCTCCTCTGATATATTCAGACCCTGCGCACTCTGCATTGTGCCTCGGTCTCCTCTGATATTTCCAGACCCTGCGCACTCTGCATTGTGCCTCGGTCTCCTCTGATATATTCAGACCCTGCGCACTCTGCATTGTGCCTCGGTCTCCTCTGATATATTCAGACCCTGCGCACTCTGCATTGTGCCTCGGTCTCCTCTGATATTTTCAGACCCTGCGCACTCTGCATTGTGCCTCGGTCTCCTCTGATATTTCCAGACCCTGCGCACTCTGCATTGTGCCTCGGTCTCCTCTGATATATTCAGACCCTGCGCACTCTGCATTGTGCCTCGGTCTCCTCTGATATATTCAGACCCTGCGCACTCTGCATTGTGCCTCGGTCTCCTCTGATATTTCCAGACCCTGCGCACTCTGCATTGTGCCTCGGTCTCCTCTGATATATTCAGACCCTGCGCACTCTGCATTGTGCCTCGGTCTCCTCTGATATTTTCAGACCCTGCGCACTCTGCATTGTGCCTCGGTCTCCTCTGATATTTTCAGACCCTGCGCACTCTGCATTGTGCCTCGGTCTCCTCTGATATATTCAGACCCTGCGCACTCTGCATTGTGCCTCGGTCTCCTCTGATATATTCAGACCCTGCGCACTCTGCATTGTGCCTCGGTCTCCTCTGATATTTCCAGACCCTGCGCACTCTGCATTGTGCCTCGGTCTCCTCTGATATATTCAGACCCTGCGCACTCTGCATTGTGCCTCGGTCTCCTCTGATATTTTCAGACCCTGCGCACTCTGCATTGTGCCTCGGTCTCCTCTGATATTTTCAGACCCTGCGCACTCTGCATTGTGCCTCGGTCTCCTCTGATATATTCAGACCCTGCGCACTCTGCATTGTGCCTCGGTCTCCTCTGATATATTCAGACCCTGCGCACTCTGCATTGTGCCTCGGTCTCCTCTGATATTTTCAGACCCTGCTCACTCTGCATTGTGCCTCGGTCTCCTCTGATATATTCAGACCCTGCGCACTCTGCATTGTGCCTCGGTCTCCTCTGATATATTCAGACCCTGCGCACTCTGCATTGTGCCTCGGTCTCCTCTGATATATTCAGACCCTGCGCACTCTGCATTGTGCCTCGGTCTCCTCTGATATATTCAGACCCTGCGCACTCTGCATTGTGCCTCGGTCTCCTCTGATATATTCAGACCCTGCGCACTCTGCATTGTGCCTCGGTCTCCTCTGATATATTCAGACCCTGCGCACTCTGCATTGTGCCTCGGTCTCCTCTGATATTTAAGACCCTGCGCACTCTGCATTGTGCCTCGGTCTCCTCTGATATATTCAGACCCTGCGCACTCTGCATTGTGCCTCGGTCTCCTCTGATATTTTCAGACCCTGCG
The DNA here is from genome assembly GCA_033557465.1 of Ichthyophis bannanicus. Classification (NCBI taxonomy): domain Eukaryota; kingdom Metazoa; phylum Chordata; class Amphibia; order Gymnophiona; family Ichthyophiidae; genus Ichthyophis; species Ichthyophis bannanicus. The sequence continues at coordinate 76,549,207 of CM066051.1, read as the reverse complement.
CACTCTGCATTGTGCCTCGGTCTCCTCTGATATTTTCAGACCCTGCGCACTCTGCATTGTGCCTCGGTCTCCTCTGATATTTTCAGACCCTGCGCACTCTGCATTGTGCCTCGGTCTCCTCTGATATTTAAGACCCTGCGCACTCTGCATTGTGCCTCGGTCTCCTCTGATATATTCAGACCCTGCGCACTCTGCATTGTGCCTCGGTCTCCTCTGATATTTTCAGACCCTGCGCACTCTGCATTGTGCCTCGGTCTCCTCTGATATTTTCAGACCCTGCGCACTCTGCATTGTGCCTCGGTCTCCTCTGATATTTTCAGACCCTGCGCACTCTGCATTGTGCCTCGGTCTCCTCTGATCATTTCAGACCCTGCGCACTCTGCATTGTGCCTCGGTCTCCTCTGATATTTTCAGACCCTGCGCACTCTGCATTGTGCCTCGGTCTCCTCTGATATTTTCAGACCCTGCGCACTCTGCATTGTGCCTCGGTCTCCTCTGATATATTCAGACCCTGCGCACTCTGCATTGTGCCTCGGTCTCCTCTGATATATTCAGACCCTGCGCACTCTGCATTGTGCCTCGGTCTCCTCTGATATTTTCAGACCCTGCGCACTCTGCATTGTGCCTCGGTCTCCTCTGATATATTCAGACCCTGCGCACTCTGCATTGTGCCTCGGTCTCCTCTGATATTTTCAGACCCTGCGCACTCTGCATTGTGCCTCGGTCTCCTCTGATATATTCAGACCCTGCGCACTCTGCATTGTGCCTCGGTCTCCTCTGATATATTCAGACCCTGCGCACTCTGCATTGTGCCTCGGTCTCCTCTGATATTTAAGACCCTGCGCACTCTGCTTTGTGCCTCGGTCTCCTCTGATATTTTCAGACCCTGCGCACTCTGCATTGTGCCTCGGTCTCCTCTGATATTTAAGACCCTGCGCACTCTGCATTGTGCCTCGGTCTCCTCTGATATATTCAGACCCTGCGCACTCTGCATTGTGCCTCGGTCTCCTCTGATATTTTCAGACCCTGCGCACTCTGCATTGTGCCTCGGTCTCCTCTGATATATTCAGACCCTGCGCACTCTGCATTGTGCCTCGTCTCCTCTGATATTTTCAGACCCTGCGCACTCTGCATTGTGCCTCGGTCTCCTCTGATATATTCAGACCCTGCGCACTCTGCATTGTGCCTCGGTCTCCTCTGATATTTAAGACCCTGCGCACTCTGCATTGTGCCTCGGTCTCCTCTGATATTTTCAGACCCTGCGCACTCTGCATTGTGCCTCGGTCTCCTCTGATATATTCAGACCCTGCGCACTCTGCATTGTGCCTCGGTCTCCTCTGATATTTCCAGACCCTGCGCACTCTGCATTGTGCCTCGGTCTCCTCTGATATTTTCAGACCCTGCGCACTCTGCATTGTGCCTCGGTCTCCTCTGATATTTTCAGACCCTGCGCACTCTGCATTGTGCCTCGGTCTCCTCTGATATTTTCAGACCCTGCGCACTCTGCATTGTGCCTCGGTCTCCTCTGATATATTCAGACCCTGCGCACTCTGCATTGTGCCTCGGTCTCCTCTGATATATTCAGACCCTGCACACTCTGCATTGTGCCTCGGTCTCCTCTGATATATTCAGACCCTGCGCACTCTGCATTGTGCCTCGGTCTCCTCTGATATATTCAGACCCTGCGCACTCTGCATTGTGCCTCGGTCTCCTCTGATATATTCAGACCCTGCGCACTCTGCATTGTGCCTCGGTCTCCTCTGATATTTTCAGACCCTGCGCACTCTGCATTGTGCCTCGGTCTCCTCTGATATATTCAGACCCTGCGCACTCTGCATTGTGCCTCGGTCTCCTCTGATATTTTCAGACCCTGCGCACTCTGCATTGTGCCTCGGTCTCCTCTGATATATTCAGACCCTGCGCACTCTGCATTGTGCCTCGGTCTCCTCTGATATATTCAGACCCTGCGCACTCTGCATTGTGCCTCGGTCTCCTCTGATATATTCAGACCCTGCGCACTCTGCATTGTGCCTCGGTCTCCTCTGATATATTCAGACCCTGCGCACTCTGCATTGTGCCTCGGTCTCCTCTGATATTTCAGACCCTGCGCACTCTGCATTGTGCCTCGATCTCCTCTGATATATTCAGACCCTGCGCACTCTGCATTGTGCCTCGGTCTCCTCTGATATATTCAGACCCTGCGCACTCTGCATTGTGCCTCGGTCTCCTCTGATATATTCAGACCCTGCGCACTCTGCATTGTGCCTCGGTCTCCTCTGATATTTCCAGACCCTGCGCACTCTGCATTGTGCCTCGGTCTCCTCTGATATTTTCAGACCCTGCGCACTCTGCATTGTGCCTCGGTCTCCTCTGATATTTCCAGACCCTGCGCACTCTGCATTGTGCCTCGGTCTCCTCTGATATTTTCAGACCCTGCGCACTCTGCATTGTGCCTCGGTCTCCTCTGATATATTCAGACCCTGCTCACTCTGCATTGTGCCTCGGTCTCCTCTGATATTTTCAGACCCTGCGCACTCTGCATTGTGCCTCGGTCTCCTCTGATATATTCAGACCCTGCTCACTCTGCGTTGTGCCTCGGTCTCCTCTGATATTTTCAGACCCTGCGCACTCTGCGTTGTGCCTCGGTCTCCTCTGATATTTTCAGACCCTGCGCACTCTGCATTGTGCCTCGGTCTCCTCTGATATTTTCAGACCCTGCGCACTCTGCGTTGTGCCTCGGTCTCCTCTGATATTTTCAGACCCTGCGCACTCTGCATTGTGCCTCGGTCTCCTCTGATATATTCAGACCCTGCGCACTCTGCGTTGTGCCTCGGTCTCCTCTGATATTTTCAGACCCTGCGCACTCTGCGTTGTGCCTCGGTCTCCTCTGATATTTTCAGACCCTGCGCACTCTGCATTGTGCCTCGGTCTCCTCTGATATATTCAGACCCTGCGCACTCTGCATTGTGCCTCGGTCTCCTCTGATATATTCAGACCCTGCGCACTCTGCATTGTGCCTCGGTCTCCTCTGATATATTCAGACCCTGCGCACTCTGCATTGTGCCTCGGTCTCCTCTGATATATTCAGACCCTGCGCACTCTGCATTGTGCCTCGGTCTCCTCTGATATATTCAGACCCTGCGCACTCTGCATTGTGCCTCGGTCTCCTCTGATATATTCAGACCCTGCGCACTCTGCATTGTGCCTCGGTCTCCTCTGATATATTCAGACCCTGCGCACTCTGCATTGTGCCTCGGTCTCCTCTGATATTTAAGACCCTGCGCACTCTGCATTGTGCCTCGGTCTCCTCTGATATATTCAGACCCTGCGCACTCTGCATTGTGCCTCGGTCTCCTCTGATATATTCAGACCCTGCGCACTCTGCATTGTGCCTCGGTCTCCTCTGATATTTAAGACCCTGCGCACTCTGCATTGTGCCTCGGTCTCCTCTGATATATTCAGACCCTGCGCACTCTGCATTGTGCCTCGGTCTCCTCTGATATATTCAGACCCTGCGCACTCTGCATTGTGCCTCGGTCTCCTCTGATATTTCCAGACCCTGCGCACTCTGCATTGTGTCTCGATCTCCTCTGATATATTCAGACCCTGCGCATTCTGCATTGTGCCTCGGTCTCCTCTGATATATTCAGACCCTGCGCACTCTGCATTGTGCCTCGGTCTCCTCTGATATATTCAGACCCTGCGCACTCTGCATTTTGTCTCGTCTCCTCTGATATTTCCAGACCCTGCGCACTCGGCATTGTGCCTCGGTCTCCTCTGATATTTTCAGACCCTGCGCACTCTGCATTGTGCCTCGGTCTCCTCTGATATTTCCAGACCCTGCTCACTCTGCATTTTGTCTCGTCTCCTCTGCTATTTTCAGACCCTGCGCACTCTGCATTGTGCCTCGGTCTCCTCTGATATATTCAGACCCTGCTCACTCTGCGTTGTGCCTCGGTCTCCTCTGATATTTTCAGACCCTGCGCACTCTGCGTTGTGCCTCGGTCTCCTCTGATATATTCAGACCCTGCTCACTCTGCGTTGTGCCTCGGTCTCCTCTGATATTTTCAGACCCTGCGCACTCTGCGTTGTGCCTCGGTCTCCTCTGATATTTTCATACCCTGCGCACTCTGCATTGTGCCTCGGTCTCCTCTGATATATTCAGACCCTGCGCACTCTGCATTGTGCCTCGATCTCCTCTGATATATTCAGACCCTGCGCACTCTGCATTGTGCCTCGGTCTCCTCTGATATTTTCAGACCCTGCGCACTCTGCATTGTGCCTCGGTCTCCTCTGATATATTCAGACCCTGCGCACTCTGCATTGTGTCTCGTCTCCTCTGATATATTCAGACCCTGCGCACTCTGCATTGTGTCTCGTCTCCTCTGATATATTCAGACCCTGCGCACTCTGCATTGTGTCTCGTCTCCTCTGATATATTCAGACCCTGCGCACTCTGCATTGTGCCTCGGTCTCCTCTGATATTTCCAGACCCTGCGCACTCTGCATTGTGCCTCGGTCTCCTCTGATATATTCAGACCCTGCTCACTCTGCATTGTGTCTCGTCTCCTCTGATATATTCAGACCCTGCGCACTCTGCATTGTGTCTCGTCTCCTCTGATATATTCAGACCCTGCGCACTCTGCATTGTGCCTCGGTCTCCTCTGATATTTTCATACCCTGCGCACTCTGCATTGTGCCTCGGCCTCCTCTGATATTTTCAGACCCTGCGCATTCTGCATTGTGCCTCGGTCTCCTCTGATATTTTTAGACCCTGCTCACTCTGCATTGTGCCTCGGTCTCCTCTGATATTTTTAGACCCTGCGCACTCTGCATTGTGCCTCGGTCTCCTCTGATATTTTCAGACCCTGCGCATTCTGCATTGTGCCTCGGCCTCCTCTGATATTTTCAGACCCTGCGCATTCTGCATTGTGCCTCGGTCTCCTCTGATATTTTTAGACCCTGCTCACTCTGCATTGTGCCTCAGTCTCCTCTGATATTTTTAGACCCTGCTCACTCTGCATTGTGCCTCGGTCTCCTCTGATATTTTTAGACCCTGCGCACTCTGCATTGTGCCTCGGTCTCCTCTGATATTTCCAGACCCTGCGCACTCTGCATTGTGCCTCGGTCTCCTCTGATATTTCCAGACCCTGCGCACTCTGCATTTTGCTAGACTCTCTCCAGGTATTTTCAGTTGCTGCGTTCTCTGCAGTTTGCCTTAGTTTCTTCTTGTATTTTTAGGTCTTGCACTTTATACATTTTGTCAGAGTCTTCTCTCCTATTTTGGACCCTCTGAGGTCTACATTTTGCTAGCGTCTCCTGTGCTATTTGCAGTCCTTACACTTCATGCATTTTGCAGGACTGTATTCGGGAATTTTCCAGAAGTCTTCCCCGGTATTTGCCGTTGTGTGCCGTCAGCATTTGGCCTCAGTCTCTTCCAGTATTTTTGTCCTGTGCATTTTCAACCCCTGCGCTCTACATTTCCAGTCTTTTCGTCCTGCGCTCTGCGCATTTTGCTAGAGTCTTCTCTATCATTTTCAGTGTGTGTTACAAGAGACTTCCCTGGTATTTTCAGCCCCTGTGCTCTCTGCCGTTTGCTGGCGTCTCCTGGGGAATTTTCAGCCCCTGTGCTCACTCGATGTGGCCTCTGTTTCTTTTGATATATTTAGAAGCATAAAAATATAATGGCAGAAAAAGACTATACAACCTCAACAGGATGGAGTCGGTGCAGAGGGTGGCTACTAAAATGATTAGTGGTCTTCATTATAAAGCATATGAGGACAGACTGAAGGATCTTAATATGTACACCTTAGAGGAAAGGCGGGATAGAGGTGATATGATTGAGATGTTTAAATACCTCCGTGGCATAAATGTTCAGGGAGAGAACCTCTTTCAATTGAAAGCAAGTTCTGCTACGAGGGGACATGGGATGAGGGTGAAGGGAGATAGATTCAGGAGTGATATGCGGAAATATTTCTTTACGGAAAGAGTAGTGGATCCGTGGAATAGTCTCCCAGTGGAGGTGGTAGAGATGAGGACAGTATCTGAATTCAAAGAAGCATGGGACAAACACAGAGGATCTCTAAAGGTAAAAAGGGGACTGTTGTAGTTGTTGTTATGGAAGGACAGACTAGATAGGCCATGTGGTCTTTTTCTGTCGTCATGTTTCTATGTTTCTATGACCTATCCAGTCTGCCCTTCCATTCCAGCTTTTCCTGTAGAGACCCTTTCTTTCCTGTAGAGATCCTCTGTGTTTGCCCCATGTTTTCTTGAATTCAAACATTGTCTTTGTCTCTACCACCTCCACTGGGAGACTATTCCATGCATCTACCACTCTTTCCATAAAGAGATTTCTGCATACTACTCCTGCGTCTCTTCCCTTTCACCTTCGCCATATGCCCCCTCATTGCAGAGCTTTCTTTCAGTTGAAAGAGGCTCTCCTCCTGTGCGCTCTACATTTTGCCGGCGCCTCCTCTGGTACTTTCAGCACCTCTGCATTCTGCATTTTGCCAGAATCTTCTCTGGTATTTCCAGCCCCTGCATTCTCTGTAATGAGGTCTCTTGTTCCTTGTCCTTTCCTGAACCCCTTCTTGCATTTTGGGCAGTTCTTGTTCCAGGTATTGCTGTAATCTCCGCTGAATGATCTTGAGTAGAATCTTGCTGGCATGTTGGATCAGAGCGATTGTGCGATAATTTCCACAGTCAGTTGGATCACCTTTCTTCAGTATTGGTATGAACACAGATCTTTTCTAGTCAGTTGGCCATGATGTTGTCTTCCAAATTTCCTGGCAGAGCCTTGTAAGTATGGTAACAGCTGCATTGATTGCTGCAATACTTCAGTGAGAAAGCCATCAGTGCCTGGTGCTTTGTTCTATGATAATGCTTTCAATGCTGCTTTGACTTCTTCTTTCATGTTTTCATCTAAGTGCATTATGTGCTATGAGAAGATAACAAGTTTAAAGTATAAACCAAGTTAATCTGTTCAACATGTTCTCATGTTCTGTGTAAAGTTTAAAAATTATTATAGCTATATGTAAACCACTTTGATCTAAGGAGCAAGGGTCTATAAAACCATCAAATAAATTACCAACAGTTCCTGGTTTTAAGGTACGGGTTTGAAAAAGCTATTGATCCACTTGATCTTTACGGTACAGTTATTAATTTTTATTTAGCTCATGCCTTTCCAATAGTAGTTCAGGGCAAGTTACAATCAGGTGCTATAGGTATAATGACTTTGTATATTCTTTCCACCTTTTCTCGATCTTCTCAGTATCATTCAGCATGGTTCCTTGAGCATCTTTTAGCATTCTGATTCAAGCCTGGGATTTGCTCTTTAACTCTGGTAGCTTTAGGAACACCGATCTTGTTCTTCCTCTGATAGTTTCTGCCTCTATTTCCTTGCACGCATCATTGTAGTACTTCTCCTTGTCCTGTCGTGCTGCACGTTGGAAATCTCTGTTAAGTCCTGTGACGACTTTTCTTTCTTCTCTGGCTTTTGCATCTCTCTGTTTCTAAGCAGTTTTCAAAGTTTCTTCGGTCATCCATTTTGGTCATTTTTATTTTATTTATTTTTATTTATTTGCTTGTTTATATACCGCTTTATCCATGTAATCAAGACAGTTTACAGAGAACATAACGGCTGATACTGCTCTAGGCAGTTTACAAGGAACAAGAAACATTGAACAATAACAATGATCACCATTATTTTACATCGCACATTTTACATTTTGCTTTTTAACCTTTCACAGAGACTTTTCACTTTCTTTGAGCACGACTCTCTGGAGGCCATCCCATAACTCTTCTGGCACTCTGGCGCTTGTATCCAAAGCAACAAATCGATTTCAAAGGCTGTCTTTAAATTACAGTGATATATTTTCAAGATTGTACTTTGCTACATGATCTTGAAACTAAACTTCCGGATTTTAAAGTCTGCCTGTGACATCATTTTGTTGCTTTGGATACAAGCAACAGTCAGAGCGCCAGAAGAGCTTTGCGATGATATCCAGAAAGTTGTACTCAAAGAAAGTGAAACACCTGCAAAAGGTTAAAAAGCACAAATGGCCAAAATGTGCTCCAACAATGCCTTCACTGCCCTGAATGAACTTGATGATGGCTGATTTCAGAAGCTGGCTTGTATTGGATGGGTGACCACCTTGGAATACTAGGAGTTGTAGACTTACTGTGCAGAAGAAAGGCCTGGTGCCTACGTCTGGTGCCACCCTGAATGGGTTTGATCTCAGAAGCTAAGCAAGGTCAGGCCTGGCTAGTACTTGGATGAGTGGCCACCTTGGAATACCAGGGGCTGGAGATTTACTGCAGATTTTGTTCTTTTTCAGCTTTAGCTTGATGTTGCCTACTAGTAGCTGGTGATCTGTACCACAGTCAACTCCAGGTTTTGTCTTTGTTGATGTTATTGGGCTTGTCCGTCGTTGACTTCCAACCCATGCAATCTGTATACCTTCTTGGAATCCTGACAAGTACTTGTGACCCGGATTGGCCACTGTTGGAAACAAGATACTCGACATGATGAACTCTTGGTCTGACCCAATATGGTATATCTTATGTTCTTATGTTCAGATGTCAATTTGAATTTTGTACAATCAATTGGGTGCAAACTAATACTCAACATGTAATCAAATTCTGGAATTTGTTACCGGAGGATGTAGTAAGAGCTGTTAGCATAGCTGAGTTTAAAAAAAAGGTTTGGACAAATTTCTGGAGGAAAGGTCCTTAAACCTTTATTAAAGAGGACCCGGGAAATCCACTGCTTGCCCTGGGAAAAGCATTGTGGAACCTATATACTTTTTTGGGAACCTGCCAGGTACTTGTGACCTGGATTGGCCACTGTTGGAAACAGGATACTGGACTTGAGGGACCTTGGTCTGACCCAGTGTGGCATTTGTTATGTTCTTACATAAGTCCATGTGTACAGTCTCTGCTTGTGTTGCTGGAAGAAGATGTTTGAGATGAATAGATCATTGGGTCTTGCAGAATTCTATCAGTCTTTCTCCAGCTTCATTTCTGTTGCCAGGTTCATATTTTCCAACCACTTTGTCTTCTTTTTTGTTCCTAACTTTTGAGTTGCAGTCATCCACGTTCTTTCTATTTCAGCTTGTACTTGTTCTCATAGAAGTGATGAGCCTTGTCCCCTTCTGCCTCTGCTGTTGGTGCATATACTTGAATAATAGTTGTGTTGGTATTCCTCGTAGACGAATGGAAACTAAGCGTTTGCTGACAGATCAGCACTAACTGGGCAAGTGCTAGTGCAGTCTATGGGGATATTCAGTGGTACTATCCGGCCGTCTAAGGGCTTTGGATATCTGCCCACTGATTTCCAAGTGTGTATTTTTGCAAGACTGCTCTGAAAGGGGTGATGTTGGGATGATGATGTTTGTTGGAGTTTACGCATCAAACTCTTGGGGGGGGGGGATAGAAAGGGGGTCTAACACTAAAGGTTTGTCTAGGGCACCCAATACCCTTGAAACGGCCCTGGGTCAGTCAGGAGTAAGAGTAGGTAATGTTTCTTCAGAGAAATATTGGTGGATGGCTAGATTGGCCTCCCAGGGTGAGGAAAGGGTGATTTTAAGAAGTTTGGGATAAGCACAGAAGGTTCCTAGTTGCAATGAAGTGAGATTGAGGACGATCTGCAGTAGTGCACCAGGAATAAAACAGCAAGGCCGGATATGCCTTAACGTCTAGGTTTCTCGGCGAGTTAGCCTGTGCTGCGGAGCAGGGATGATTTAAGGTTTTTGTACCCATAGGCAAGACCAGAGAGCTGGAGGGGGGGGGGGCAGAAATCCCAAAGACTGGAGAGCCAGAAGAAGAGAAGAGGAAGGGCCACTTTGGTTCCCCTTCGCAGTAGTGCATACACCTGGTCCTAAAGTAAGCAGGCAGAGGCTCTTCTTCGGCCTATGTCTTTGGCAATACGTAGGCCAAAGAACATTCTTTGTTATGAAGGATACGTTTCGTTTTTTTGCCACAGTCTCTTCAAGTATATGAGTGTGAATGAATTTTCCTGTTTTCCCTCACAGCATTAATGAACAACGGACTGTAAGTCCCCTGAAGAAGCATAAGGCGAAACGCCGAGCTGGATGTCTTGGATGGCGTCGGGGAAGTAGATTTCCACGGTCTATCAAAGTTAAGTATTGCTATATCTGTATCGTTGTTTCTGGAAGTATGGCACTAACAAGCATGCTCTGAGGGATCTCAGGTATTGGTTATCAAGTAAAAGATTGAAATTAAAATGCAATAAGATAAAAATGAAATAAAGGAAGGAGTTTTTTTCGTGGGTCATTGATGTGCTGGGGATGAGCTGTAGCCAGAGTATTATTTACCTGAGTCTACACTTTGACCCCATCGGTTCTGAGATCCTTTTTCTCCTTTCCTTAACTTTTGAAACCATGGATTATAACAGTTGAGTCTGTGTCGATAGTGATTTTTTTGTCAGTTGATATGCCTAAATCCAGGCTTGCTGTCGAGTATCATGATATATACTTGCTTACTCTCTGTGTGACTTCCATCCTCTGTCTAAGCGCCTTGCGTTCCCCACTTCCCAGGTCACCCACCAAATTCCTCTTCCTCTGGGAAAGGGGGGGGGGGGTGAATATCACACCAGTGCCAGACGCTCCAGCTATGGCCAAGGGAGCCATGCAGTCTCGACCTTTGCCCCACCCGTGAAAGGTGGCACAGGACAAGGGGCTGACGGCCATGATGGCACATGCCAGTGGAACAATGGAGGTCCTCTTCTTATGCCCCGTAGGTGGGGGTGCTGGAATTCCCAGCCCAGGGGGCTGGAACAATGAAGCCCCTTTTATTATAACCCCCACCCCCACTCCGTCTCACATTCGCTCAGCCTTTTGAAAGCTGCGAGCTGAGGGTCTGTCAGTCTCAAGTTCAAATGAGACGGAGCGAAGAACGAAAGAAAGTCTCTTTTTTTCATTTTCCATGATGACTCAAGTGCTTCTAGAAGCCACCAAAGCCAGAAGAACAAACAAGAATTATGAAAAAGCTTTTATTTCATTTTTTCCAAAGGCAGCTGGCTGTGGGAGAGAAACTCTACTATTGTCCTGATAGAGCAAGCAAAAAATGTCAGGGAAGGCAGGCCGGGAGAGGATATAGTTGCAAGGGAGGAAGAATAGAGGGTGGAGAGGGGAGAGAGGAAAGAGAAAGGAAGAGGGGTTAGAGGCCTGGGGAGGAAGAAAGGTGAGAGAGAAGGCAGAAAGTAGGGAAAAAGACAGGAGAGAGATGGAGGGGGAAGAGACGAGAAAATTCATTCAGTGTATGCTCTGGTGGCTTCTCCTCCTCCCCTACCCCGCTCCATGTAGGTGTACCCCAGGAATCTGTCTTAGGCCCCCTCCTCTTCTCTCTCTATACCCAAGGCCTTGGCGCGCTTATCTCCTCCCATAGCTTTCAGTACCATCTCTATGCCGATGACTCCCAAATTTACCTCTCTACACCTAATATTTCTCCGGCAACCCAGTCCAAGATCTCTGCCTGTCTTTCAGACATCGTTGCCTGGATGTCTCATCGCCGATTGAAACTGAACATGGCCAAGACTGAACTCCTTGTCTTTCCATCTAACTCCTCCCCCTCACTTCCCCCTCTCTCAATCCATGTAGACGGATCTACTATCCTTCCTGTCACCTCGTCCCACAATCTAGGGGTTATCTTTGACACCTCTCTCTCCTTCTCCGCTCATATCCAGCTTGTAGCTAAGACCTGCCACTTCTTTCTCTACAACATCAGCAAAATCTGCCCCCTCCTCTCTGAACACACTACCAAAACGCTTATCCACTCCTTAATCTCCTCTTGCCTTGATTACTGTAACATACTCCTCGCTGGTCTTCCCGTGAGCCACCTCCTTCCCCTCCAATCTATACAAAATCACGCTGCTCGACTTATCTTCTGCCAGCCTCGCCATGCCCACATTACTCCTCTCCTCAAGTCACTTCACTGGCTCCCTGTCCATCTCCGCATCCAATTCAAGCTTCTCCTGCTGACCTATAAATGCATTCACTCTATGGCCCCTCAATACCTCTCATCTCTTATCTCTCCCTATGTCCCCTCTCGTAACTTGCGCTCCACTAACAAATCACTTCTATCAATGCCTTTCACCCACACCGCGAACTCCCGACCGCGCTCCTTTCACCTTGCTGTACCCTACGCCTGGAACAGCCTACCTGCATCCGTGCGCCAGGCATCCTCCCTGGTCCTCTTCAAATCCAGGTTGAAGACCCACCTCTTCAACATTGCATTCAGATCCTGACTCCTTCTTCATCCTACCCTAACCGCCATCAATGTTTATGACTAAACTACAGACCAACTTTTATGACCAAACTACAGACCAATCTGTACCACACCATATCTTGTGCAGAACCGGCAAATGCTCTGTACTGTTCTAACTAATGTATTTTCTAATTAGACTGTAAGCTCCGATGAACATGACTGTGACTGGGACTGTCTCTTGTATGTTGGCTACCTCTTGTAGGTTAGCTGTACAGCGCTGCGTGCGTGGCGCTTTATAAGTGCTGAATAGTAGTAGTAGTAATAGGAAAAGGGGGGGGGAACCACAAAAAAAGAAAAGAAACAGGGAGAGAGAGGAGAGGATAGTGATGAGGAGAGGGGGTGAAAGGAGGCAGAAGTGTGAGAGGGGGAGACAGGAGAGGAGAGAAACAGGGTGGTAAGATAGGAGGGAAAAGATGAGTGAGGAAAATGAGGTTACGGGGGAGAGAGAGCAAATGAATAGGGTTGGAGGAGAGCTGAGTCTCCAAGGGTTTTGAGGTAAAGTTGAAAAGAAGGAGGTTAGGATTAGGTATAAGGTTAAAAATGAGTGGTCAGGGTTGGCACAGAGTTTGAAGAATAGTATTGTGATTAGGGTTGTGGTTAATTTTAGGAGTACTGGTTATGATGAGACTTCCAGTTGTGGGTAGAGTTAGGGTTCAGAAACCTGGGTTGCAGATAACATTTGGGTTAAAATAATATTCAAGTTAGACTTAGGAGGATGGTGTTAACGCGAGATGGGTTTTGGGATTGGGGATGAGGTGGAGATAGTGTTCAGATTAGGAGTGAAATTCGAGCTAGAGTTAGAGATTGGAGGTGAGGATTGAGGCTGGGGATGGAGTAACAAATGGGACCAGGGGTTGGGGTTGGGGTTAGTCTTGGGATTAAGACATATAGTAACATACTAAATGACGGCAGATAAAGACCAGTTTGGTCCATCTAGTCTGCCCAGCAAGGCAGCAAGAGTAGGTGCACCTGCCACTCCATGCAGGCCACCCCTCCCCATGCCTTCGTTTAGGGGGTGTACCCACTGCTCCGTGCAGGTCACCCCTATTTGTTGAGATAGCAAAGACAGTTAAGTTTATTTTGATTTTATCCTGTTGCTGTAAAGGGATCCACTGTGTCTGTCCCATGCCATTTTAAATTCTTTCACTGTATTTGCCCCCTCCACGTCCATCGGGAGGGCATTCCAAGCATCCACCACCCTTTCAATGAAAAAGTATTTCCTGGCATTGCCTTTCAGTTTACCCCCTTGCAGCTTCATTTTATGCCCTCTAGTTTTCCAGCTTCCCCGTCTTTGGAAGAGGTTTGTTTGTTCATTAATACTTTTTAAGTATTTAAAGGTCTGAATCATATCTCCCCTATCCCTCCTCTCCTCCAGAGTGTACATATTTAGGTCTTCAAGTCTCTTCTCATAAGTCTTCTGACATAGGTTCCAAATCATTTTGGTCGCCTTCCTCTGAACAATTTCCAGTCTTTTTACATCCTTTGCGAGATATGGTCTCCTAAACTGAACACAGTATTCCAAGTGAGGCCTCACCAGTGATTTATACAGTGGCATTAGTACCTCTTCCTTTCTGCTGGTAATTCCCCTCTGTATGCAGCCCAGCATCCTTCTGGCTTTTGCCACTGCCTCGTCGCAGTGTCTCGCCATCTTGAGATCCTCAGAAATAATCACACCAAGGTCCTTCTCCTGGTCCGTGCACACCAACCTCTCGCCCCCTATCGCATACATTTCCCCTGGATTTCTGCTTCCCAAATGCATGACACTGCACTTCTTCACATTAAATCTTAACTGCCAAGCATTAGACCATTCCTCCAGCTTCTGTAGCTCTTTCCACATGTTCTCCACTCTCTCAAGGGAGTACATTCTGTTGCAAATTTTTGTATCATCTGCAAAAAGACAGACTTTTCCATTCAGTCCTTCAGCAATATCACTCACAAATACATTGAACAGTTCCAGCCTCAGGACCAAACCCTGGGGCACCCCGCTAATCACCTTCCTCTCATTCGAGTGAGCTCCATGTACAATCACCTTCTGTCGTCTGTCAATCAACCAATTTCTGATCCAGCTCACCACCTTGGGACCCATCCCCAAGCTGTTGAGTTTATTGATAAACCTCCTATGAGGAACAGTATCAAAGGCTTTGCTGAAATCCAGGTAGATGACATCCATCGCATGCCCCTGATCTAGTTCTCTAGTCACCCAGTCAAAGAACTGAATCAGATTTGTTTGGCAAGATCGTCCTTTGGTAAAACCATGTTGCCTTGGATCATGCAACCTGTTGGTTTCGAGGAGATTCACTATTCTCTCTTTCAGGAGCACCTCCATTACTTTTCCCACCACCAAGGTAAGGCTTACTGGCCTGTAGTTTGTCACTTCTCTACTATCACTTTTGTGAAGAGGTAACACATCAGCCCTTCTCCAGTCCTGAGGAACTACTCCTGTTTCCAAGGATCTATTGAAAACATCCTTTAACGGCCCTGCAAGAACCTCTCTGAGCTCTTTCAGTATCCTGGGATGTATCCCATCCGGTCCCATGGTCTTGTCCACTTTCAGTTTTGCAAATTGTTCTAACACATCATCTTCCGTGAATGGTGTGGTATCTACTCTATTCCCATTTTTATATTTGGGAGTCACAGGTGGTCCTTCTCCAGGATTTTCTCTAGTAAAAACAGAGCAAAAGTATTTGTTTAGCATTTTTGCTTTTTCAGTGTCACTTTCCACGAGTCCGTTCCCAGCACTTCTGAGTCCTGCAATTCCACCTCTGATTTTCCTCCTCTCCCAAATATACCTGAAGAAAGTTTTGTTGCCACACTTCACATCTTTAGCCATCTTTTCCTCTGCCTTTGATTTTGCTATCCTTATTTTTCTTTTTGTCTCTTTTAGTTTGATCCTGTATTCATTTCTGTGTTCCTCTGTTTGCAAGCTTTTGAATTTTGTGAAAGTTGTGTTTTTTGCCTTTATTTGAGCAGCCACTTCTTTGGAAAACCAAATAGGTTTCCTTCTCCTCTTGTTTTCATTTACTTTCCTTACATATGTATCTGTTGCCCCTTTTATTGCCACCTTTAGTTTTAGCCCATTGCAATTCCACTTCCCTTATCCCCTTCCACCCTGCCAGCTCCTCCTTTAGGTACTTGGCCATTTTACTGAAGTCAATGTTTTTGAAGTCTAGCACCTTGAGCTTGCTATGATTGGACTGCACCTTGGCTTTTATCTCAAACCACACCGTGTGATGATTGCTGCTGCTCACAGGGGCACCCACCCAGACATTTGACATGCTATCTCCGTTGGTGAGCACTAAATCCAGCATTGAGCTTTCCCTGTTCGGTTCCATCACCATTTGTCTAAGTAGTGCATCTTGGAAGGCATCCAGAATTTGTTTTACTTCTTTCCAGATTTGCAGAAGGAGTAATCCAATCCATATCAGGTAGATTAAAGTCTCCCAATATGATCACTTCCCCCTTTGTGGCTATCTTTGCAATATCTATAATCAATGTGCTCTCTATTTCTTCGGTTTGAGTTGGAGGCCTGTAGACCCTACCAGTATGGATGACAGTGCCACCTCCTCTTTCCAACACAATCCAGAGCGCTTCTTCGTTTCCCCACGCCCCCTGCATTTCAGTAGCTTTAATATTGCTTTTAACATATAGGGCTAGTTCTCCTCCTTTTCCACTCTCTCTGTCTCTTCTTAATAGATTATAGCTGGCTATGGCTATATCCCATTCATGCGATTCATGAAACCATGTTTCTGTAATGGCCACAATGTCCAAGTCTATTTCCACCATTAAGGCTTCCAGGTCAGGAACTTTGTTGGCTAAGCTTCGAGCATTTGTGCTCATTGCTTTCCAGCATTTGTTAACTGGCTTGCCTGTATTTTGCATTGATTTTGTTCTATACACCTCTTCCCACTTGTCATTGATGTGTGCTTTAAAAGTGTGACTGCTTCTGATGTTATTCTGCTTTTGCTGGGAGTGACGTCCTGAACTTGTCCTTCCCCATCCGTCACCCCCTTTCTCTAGTCTAAATGCCTGGGATAAGTTTGTATTGAAAATGGAACTAGGATTAGTGCTGGAGATAGTCATAGGGTACTGTTAGTGTTTGCATTAAGGTTGGAGATGAGGTTAGGTCAGGATTAGTGGTGAACGTGAAGGCTAGAATCTGTGAGTTAATGCTTGAGATAAAATTTAGGGTTAATGTTGGGGTTAGGATACTGTTAGGATGATAAGAGTGAGGTATAGGATTTGGATTTGTGTTGAGAATTAGGGTAGGGGATCGGTGAAAGGTTAATCATTAAGATTAGTGTTTGGAAAAGAGTTACTGTTTGGTTGTCATTTGGGTTAGGATTAGAGTTTGGATTAAGGTAAAGTTTGGGTTTGCTTAGAGTTTTTGTGTTAGGTTTGGGTTTGTGGTTAGAGTTGAGAATAGGGAGGGAATAGATAATAGAAAGAGTCAGAATTAAGGCTAGGTTTAAGTTAAGAGTTTATGGATTTGGGAATTAGGGTTAGTATTGGAATTTTAGGGAGTTGGTATTGAAGTGATGTGAGGTTTGGTTTGAGGGATTGTTAGGTTGGGGTTAGGATTAGTGGTTAGGGTGATGATATAAATTGGGGATGGATTAGGTGTTGTGATTTAAAGTTTAGGGTTGGTGTGGTTAGGGTGAGTGTTTAGATTGGAAGATGAGATTAGCTTTTGTGTTGGGGTTTGAGGATTAGTGTCAAGTTTGGAGTTTAGGTTAGAGGTTAGTGAATTTATGATTGAGTGTAGGGTTGGTGTTGAAGTGAGGCTGAAAGTTAGATTAGAGGATTAGTCCCTGTAGCCCAACCCCAGATTTGGCCTCCCACGGCCAGGGTCAGGCTGCAAGGAATGCTCTCTGCCCCCTGCTGCCCTTTCCCGGCCCCAGGCTCGCTGATCCCCAATGTTCAGGGAAGTTATTCCACCTCGGAGGTGGAATAACTTCCCCGTTCAAATCGCCGGCCCCAGACACACAGCGCCGACATTAGAATTGGCCCTGTATGTCCGGGGTTGGCGACCGCCCGCTGCCTGCCCTAACGCCACCCCCGATACTCCCCTTTCCTGCCCTTGTCTAGCTTCCCCATACAACCGGCAGGGAACCTAGACGCCGGAAGGAGGGGGCATGAATAGCGGGGATGGACGTCCTGTTGGAACGTCCATCCCCGCTATTCGTTGCTCAGAATGAGCCTGAGTTAGTTTTGATGTTTGGGTTAAGGTTAGTCAGAATAAAGATGAAGTTTAAGGTTAGTGGTTTAAGTTTAGATCCACTGTCTCCTGCTCTTAGCTCCTCTGTCCCATGTCTGAGAGACCCTAAAGTGCACGGGGAGGGTGGTGTGGGGGCGGGGCAGAGAAGGAACTGTTCAGTCTTTGTGCCCTTTGTGGGTGTGGAAGCAGGGAGGTGACAGAAGAGTGTGTTAATACCAAGAATATCAAAGCAATTAAGAACAAAATACCCCAGTGTAGAGAGATCTGGACGCAAGCCAAAACATTACAGAGCTTTGGCCCTCTGTCATGCTGCAGGGTAACATAGTCTCTGCTGCCTATGACAGACAGACAGACAGACACTCTTTTGCAGAGCTGTGAGTGTCTGACTGGGTTGGGGCTTGGAGTCACTAATGTCTACGCACGAGAGGGAAGGGACTAGGAGAGTGAAGAGTGAGGCTGGAAGCCCCTAGGGCTGAGAAGTTACCATGCCCCCCCCCCCCCCCATCACTTCCAAAGTCCCCAGTAATAACTTCCAAGTTGCAGGAAGAGAATATCAGTCCATGTTATACAACACAGCCCCCTATCCCACCTCCACATTAACAAATTCAAAATATTTGCATTACTTCAGAGGCTGAGGGGAGGGGAATATATGTATCTTACTGGAGTCTCTGCCCTGTATTTTGCAGGACAGTCCAGCGGAGCGGGAAAACCCTGGGAATGTGACCTTTCCGGAGCTGTAGCGCTCAGCTGGTATGTGAATGCCTGTGTGTGTGTCTGTCATAGAGTTATGGAGGGCACGCTAGCCCCAGCTTACACTGGAAATGACCCTCTGTATCCCAGGAGCGGTACAGAGAGCTAGCAGAAGGGAGGCAATTCACACTCGGAGCAGGGATCCCTTGGTGTCTCTCTCAGGTCTGTTTTTGAACATCGGGGGGATTTGGGGAGGAGGGTAGACGTCCAGGATGAAAAATTGGATGTCCATAGGGGAGAGGAGGTACCGTGGGTAAAGGTGTAAAGAGTTTTCTCTTTCCCTCCCCTTCTGTCCATCAGTCTCTGTCTGTATCCCAAAGAGAATTACATGAATGGGGTGAAATCTTCAATGACTCCGAGGGATCCCCTATTTTTGTTGCACCCCACTAGGGACCTCTTACTACATGTCATCGGGGGGGGGGGGGGCAAATGTAACAGTTGGCCAAGAACTCCAGCCTAGAGAGGACCTGTACGAGGCTGGATTAAGGGTAAGGATAAGCAGTATTTCTGAATGAGACTAAAGGGAGGGGGTCCATGGATGGGGTACCCCCCTCCTGTGTCAAAGGCACCCTTAATCCATCCCTGAGCACCACTCCTTCCTCGCCTTATCACAGGAATAGGAGCTGGGAGGATCAAGAGACAGGAAGGAACGATTTGGATGTCTGTTTCCAGGGAATGGGGAGGTTTCCTTAGGCAGGGGGTGGGGTAGAGGGGGAAGGAACCAGCCGCAGGCACAATCCGGTGTGGAGAGATGGGATCGTGCCCCTGGCAAGGAGAGCCACAGACAAAGTGGGCGGGAGGGAGAAACACCTGCTACCAGTCGCTGACTGCCTTCATCTACAGAAGGACCCCTGAAAACTTGGGCAGCTCTCTCCCACTGGATTGTCTGTGGAGGGGGGTGTGATGAGTCTTGCCTTCTGCGACTAGAACCTGAGGAAGGACCGCAGCACTTCTAAAGGTGAGCCCCTCCCCCCCTCCCTGGGATTTCTCCAGAGCTGATCCGGGCTCCCACCGTGCTGATTCAACTACAAATCCCAGAATACACTATGGATAAAGGTGCCAACAAAGGGGCTTAGTCTAGTCTTACTGCAGAGACCGGGTGACTGAGCAGCTCTGTAAGCTGTGGGTGCAACTAATGGGAGGAAAGTGAACCTTGAGGACTGGGGACAATCTAGGGGCTGTAAGGCCATGAGGACCAGGGAGCTGGAAGGGCGCTATAAGGACTTTGATGTTCCAAAGGCAGGAATGCTATAAGGACTGTGCTCTGTATATGTGTTGTATGTGTGTGAGGGCTGGGGTCATTGCTGGAGAGGTGAGAGGATGTGCCCATGTGGGGCTCTCTAGGAGTGCTGGGGACTGTTTCTGAATGGACTCTCTGCCTTCCTGGTATCAGAGGAGGTTCCTGCACCCTCGGCACTTTGAGACAGATTGGGAAACGCCTCTGTTCATCTCAATGCTGGCGCTCGACAAGCTGCGGGTGCTAATCCTCAACTCTATCACCGAGTGTCTTGGGGAGTTACTTTATCTTCCCGTGCCTCAGCTTTAATCCCTGGCCCTGCCACCGACTCTGTGCACGTGATCTCCAGTGGGCTATTTTACCTCCTTGTCGCTTGCTACTAACCCCTGACTCTACCCTATTTCTTCCAGTGGGAGTCTCATTCCGGGTTGTGACTCTGTGGAACAGGGCCTGTCCCCATTCCAGCAAGCAGCGGGGCATTGGAAGGACCTACACCCATTGTGGCTGGCTTGCCTTGACCATGTGGCTGCTGGGGTGGATGGTCACTCTGTTGACCTGTGCTCTCAGCGTCGACCTTAGAGCTAGGAGTCAAGTTCTAAAGGAAGGAAGGTAAGTAACCAGCACACCTTGGGGCGTCAGTTCGGCACAGTTTCAGGAGGGGCCCAGAGGAGCTTCAGTGGATGTCCCCTTCATTATGGTGAGGGGCTCGTGTATTTCAGGTCGTTTCTGCAGACCCCAGCTTAGACGCACCTGTAGCAAGATGAAAATTACTTATCAGGAGTCCTCTCTCTCTTCCAGTCCCATCACTTTATCTCTCCGTCCCTCTGTTCTACACGCCTCATCTCTTTATATCCATCCCCGTCTCCGTCTTTCTTTATCCCCGTCTCTCTCTCATCCTATCTCTCTCCACTCTCCATCTCTTTCCATCCTTCCTTCCCTCCCCATCTCTCTCTCAACCTATCTCTCTCCACTCTCCATCTCTTTCCATCCTTCCTTCCCTCCCCGTCTCTCTCTCCCTCACCCCTTTTCTCCATCCCCGTCTCCGTCTTTCTTTATCCCCATCTCTCTCTCAACCTATCTCTCTCCACTCTCCATCTCTTTCCATCCTTCCCTCCCTCCCCGTCTCTCTCTCATCCTATCTCTCTCCACTCTCCATCTCTTTCCATCCTTCCTTCCCTCCCCGTCTCTCTCTCATCCTATCTCTCTCCACTCTCCATCTCTTTCCATCCTTCCCTCCCTCCCCGTCTCTCTCTCATCCTATCTCTCTCCACTCTCCATCTCTTTCCATCCTTCCTTCCCTCCCCGTCTCTCTCTCATCCTATCTCTCTCCACTCTCCATCTCTTTCCATCCTTCCTTCCCTCCCCGTCTCTCTCTCCCTCACCCCTTTTCTCCATCCCCGTCTCCGTCTTTCTTTATCCCCGTCTCTCTCTCAACCTATCTCTCTCCACTCTCCATCTCTTTCCATCCTTCCTTCCCTTCCCGTCTCTCTCTCAACCTATCTCTCTCCACTCTCCATCTCTTTCCATCCTTCCCTCCCTCCTCGTCTCTCTCTTAACCTATCTCTCTCCACTCTCCATCTCTTTCCATCCTTCCTTCCCTCCCCGTCTCTCTCTCCCTCACCCCTTTTCTCCATCCCCGTCTCCGTCTTTCTTTATCCCCATCTCTCTCTCAACCTATCTCTCTCCACTCTCCATCTCTTTCCATCCTTCCTTCCCTCCCCATCTCTCTCTCAACCTATCTCTCTCCACTCTCCATCTCTTTCCATCCTTCCCTCCCTCCTCGTCTCTCTCTTAACCTATCTCTCTCCACTCTCCATCTCTTTCCATCCTTCCCTCCCTCCCCGTCTCTCTCTCAACCTATCTCTCTCCACTCTCCATCTCTTTCCATCCTTCCCTCCCTCCCCGTCTCTCTCTCAACCTATCTCTCTCCACTCTCCATCTCTTTCCATCCTTCCCTCCCTCCCCGTCTCTCTCTCAACCTATCTCTCTCCACTCTCCATCTCTTTCCATCCTTCCCTCCCTCCCCGTCTCTCTCTCAACCTATCTCTCTCCACTCTCCATCTCTTTCCATCCTTCCTTCCCTCCCCGTCTCTCTCTCAACCTATCTCTCTCCACTCTCCATCTCTTTCCATCCTTCCTTCCCTCCCCGTCTCTCTCTCTCCCTCACCCCGTTTTTCTTCATGCTGCTCCACGACCCAGCTCCTCTCCACCTTAGCCCTCATCTATAACACTGCACCCTCTCCCCCCCCCCATTAAAATGGTATTGATGGGTCATGGGCTGTGCAGTTGTTTCTCTGTAGAACAAGTGACTCTAGGAACGGAGAGGATTTATTTATTTTTATTTATTTTTCTGTTTTTCTATACCGCTTTATCTGGGCATCAAAGAGATTCACATTCAACAATACCATATAACTGTTATATAGAACAAGGGAAAGTGAGAGACTATCTAGTAACAGTTAAGCATTGATAAGAATTTAAGTGAGTTACATTCTGAGGATGTTCCAGGGATCCTCAGGACATTACTGGGCTTATACTAAAGGGATGGAGAGGTGTCGTGAGTGCCTGAGTTATCCCAGAGCCTCCCTTCTATCCCCCAGGGGAGTCTGCTCCAAGCAAACCCATCGGATGCCCCTGATCTACAATGAATCTTTTATCCAGCCTGTGTATCACCCGTATCTCACCACGTGCAAGGGCCTCCGGGCCTGCAGCACTTACAGGTAATCCAGAGCAAAGAGGGGGGGTGGGGTCCATGCCATATATCAGCTATATGTCATCATGTATTGGCTGCTTGCAGCACCTATATGCAACCCCGGAGAACGGGCAGAGGTCTGGCTTGGGGCTGCTGTACTTGCAGAATCTACAGGTAACCCTAAGAAAGGGAAACATGCTACAGCCTGTAGAACACCCACAGGGGGTTCTGTGTCTGCGGCACCTACAGATAGCCCAGGGAAGGGTACAGAGCTGCTGGTGTGGCAAGGAGATAAGGGCTGCAGAACTACCTCTGCTTTAGAGTTCATTTCATTCTGCTCTGAGGCGCCACAGCTGAAGGCTGGGTGCATGGGAGGTTAAGCGATGGGTTGAAGGTCACATGGCAGATGGGAAAGGAGGACAGAAGATGTTCTATTCCCCCAACTCACTTCCCACTCCGATTCTCTCATCTCAGGACCACATACAGGGTGTCCTACCGCCAGGTTAAGAAAGACGTCCTACAGACAAGTATCACCTGCTGTCCCGGCTGGCAGAAAAAACATCCAGCGGCCACCAGCTGTGATCAAGGTGAGCGCCTGGAGGGTCTCAGGGGTTTCCAGTTTAGTTTTTGTCCCGACAGTTCTCTGCTGCTCTTGCTCTCTCAAATTAAGTTGGAACCAGGTTGGGATCTGGTGTCCTCCCCACCAACAATCATACTCAGTTGGGTCACTGCAGATATGGGTCTGGACTGGGGCCATGTAGCCTTCAGAAGCTCACAATGATAGGCCTGAACTCCAACATCTAGACGTCACTCTTATTTAGCGACCACAACTCGCTCCCTTTCCTATCCTGAGGGCACAAATACCCCCTTCCCAGCATTCCCAAGTGGGCATCTGACCTGAGGAGCGAGTACCTGATTCTGGGATCAAACCAAAGACCTTCAGCATAGCATTTACGCAGAGAGCTCCTAGGCTAGGTCCATCTGCAGGTTTCGGTTTCTAGTTTTGCTGGCCCTTATTCTAGATTTGATGGGGGGCCAAGGGGGTTGGTCTGTGTTCTGGATTCTGCTAACATGTAACTTCTACGGGGTGATCTTTAGCACGTCCGTTTGTCCTGTTTTCCCAGTAGGAGGTATATTGGGGTTCTAGGGCCCAGGATAATATTTGCAGCGCCACCTTCTCCTAGGCAGTGTTGCTGTTCTGCAAGTCCTGGCAGTTAGGGCTGTTATGGTAAGGCAGGTTAGGTAGATAGGCGCTGAGTGTTTTTGTGTTATGTCACGCTGTGCTGATTTGCATTGCTGTTGTAACCCCAGGTTCCACCTTGCTCTCTCCGCAGCGCTCTGTCACAAGCCCTGTAGGAATGGGGGTTCCTGCTCCAGGCCAAACGTCTGCCAGTGCCGCCCAGGCTGGGGGGGAAAATACTGCCACATCGGTGAGTGATCCCACCCCATGGATACTGGCCACTACTGACACAACACTCTCTGCCAGAGAAGCGAGATCTGCTATTCCCTCTCTTTTGTCCCCCGTCCCTCCTCCATCCCCTCCCAGCACCCTGTCTTTTCCTCCCCTCCTTCCTGACCCCTCTCATACTCTCCCCCTCATCATTCTGTCTTTCCCTCCCTCCATCGCCTTCGCCTTCGCTCTCTATTCCCTTTCTCTCTTTACCCCTCCCTCTGTCCTCGTCTCTTCCTCTACTTTTAATCTTTTTCATGCCCTTTCTTTCCTCCCTCCCTCGCCCCTCTTCCACCATCCTATACCTCTGTTCTCACTCCTCTGTCGTGCTTTGCGCCTCTCTCTAAAAACAGCAAAAGGTGACAAGCTTTCTGCATTATCCCCCCCCCCCCCCCCCCCGTTTACTCTCTCTCTTGGTAGATATTGACGAATGTCGGACACCGATGCATTCATGTTTCCAGCAGTGTGTGAATACCCCAGGAAGTTACCACTGCACATGCCATCCTGGCTTCTCTCTGATGGCGGATGGGAAATCCTGTGAGGAGCGGCCCAGCCCCAGCCCTGCATTGCCAACCTTGGGTAAAGCCTTATTTCTCCTTCTGTTCCTAGAATAGTGCTTCAGTCCCTTGCTGACAGGGATTGCGCCAGTGGCACAGGGGGATAAAGAGTTTCACCTCGAGTGCCACAAACCCAGTCAGTAACGGAGCCATAGAGGGATAAAGAGACTCGGCTGGAGATTTAATGACAGAGCCGGGGATTCAAACTGAGAGACATTATGTTAAAATGACTCACTTCAAGGTCGCACAGAGTCAATAGCAGAGCTGGGGATTCGAACTGAGGTATAAGGGAATCCTGCTTCCCCTTCATAAGATCACAGATAGAATCAGTTTCACAGCCAGGGATTATAGCCCCCAGCCCTGACTTTCAGTTCTTCAGAGTGGCACTGGGTAACATTCCTGTCTCTTGCATCCCTACAGGTCAGAGTTCAGCCCCAGAAGAACTGACCAATGAAGTGAAAGAGCTCCGAGGGAAGATGGTGGACTTGCAAGAGGTAAATCTTGGACAGGAGTAGTGACAATGCAAAGGGTGGAGTGGGGTAGCGTCATATGAGACTGGGACGTGGTGGCCAGAGTCGAGGAACTTTAATCCCCAAAGATAATACAGGGACGTGGGGTGGAGGAGCCGCCTAGTGGTCAGAGCACTGGCTTGGTCGCCAAAATGACCAGCATTTGATTCCCACTGCAGTCCTTGTGGCCTTGGGCAAGTCACTTAACCCTCCATTATCTTGGAAGAAAAACCTGACACTCTACTTCCAATCACACTGCCAAGAAAACCCAGGAGCTGCTGGGTCGCAGGAGTCAGCATTGACTCGAAGGCACACGTTGCATTTTTACAGCCTAAGCATTCAGGCTAGAGAGACCTCCAGCCCTGTGACCAGTGTTCAAGCAATCGAGGGCCAGCTGCCTTGGCTACAGAGACCTACAGCTCAGCTACCATGATCATAGAGATGTACAGCTCAGTGACCAAAGCTAGAGGGAGCTGCAACTGACGGTGGTCAGAGACATCTATGGCACGGCCGTCACGACTAGAGACACCTATGGCCTGGCTGCCGTGGCTAGAGATCGTTTCTGTCCCCTTTAGCACTGCGGCCCTGCTTTCTCTGTTCCCAGAGCTCTGACCTCCTCTCTCCCCTCCCTACAGAGGCTGGAATGGACACTGAGCACCTTCCAGAAGCTTGTCCCTATGCGGCTGGAGGATATTAAGGCAGAGCACGTGCAAGAAGTGTGGACACGCCTCCGGCAACTGGACCAGGTGGAGTCACTGAGTGATCAGCTCATGTACATGGAGGAAAAGATGGGCTCCTGTGAGTATGTATGCTACCCTCTCATGGGTCCGCTTCCTGGCGGTGGGGGGAGGGGTGAATTCCTCTTCTAGCTAGCACCTAAGCCAGTGGTATTCAAGTCTTTGAGGGCCAACACCAAGTCAGGTTTTCAGGATCTCCCTAATGAATTTGCATACAACGGAAGTAGGGGGTATGTAATTCTCTCTCACGCATATTCAGTAGGGAGATCCTGAAAACCTGATCCATTAGAACATAAGAAATGCCACACTAGGTCAGATCAAGGACCATCAAGCCCAGTATCCTGTTTCCAACAGTGGCCACTCCAGGTCACAAGTACCTGGCAGGTTCCCAAAAAGACACACAGATTCCATAATGCTTGTCTCAGGACAAGCGATGGATTTTCCGGATCCTCTTTAATAATGGTTTATGGACCTTTCATCCAGGAATTTGTCCAAACCTTTTTTAATAGCTTTTACTACATCCTCCGGTAATGAATTTGATTACGCGTTGACTGAAAAAATATTTTCTCTTAATAGTCTTATATGGGTTACACTGTAGCTTCATTGCATGTCCCCTAGTCTTTCTATATTCTGATGACATAAACAGTCGATCTACGTTTACCCGTTCCACTCCATTCATTAATTTATAGTCGTCTATTATAGCTTCCCTCAGCCATCTCTTTTCTAGGTTGAAGAGCCCTAACCTTTTAAGCCTCTCTTTATAGGGGTATCCTTCCATCCCCTTTATCGTTTTGGTGGCTCTTCTCTGTACTTCTTTCTTTTTCTGCTATATCCTTTTAAGATACGGTGACCAGAATTGCACACAATATTCAAGGTGCAGTCACACAGTGGAACGATACTGAGTCATTATAATATCCTTTGTTTTATTTTCCATTCCTTTCCTTACGATACCTAGCATTCTATTTTCCCTCTTGGCCGCCGCTGCACACTGGGTGGAGGATTTCAACATCCTATCCATGATGACACCTAAATCTTTTTCCTGGGTGGTGGTTCCTAATGTGGAAACTTGCATCGTATAGCCATAGTTTAGGTTGTTCTTTCCTAGGTGAATAACTTTGCACTTGTCCACATTAAATTGAATCTGTCATTTGAACGTCCAGTCTTCAAATTTTTCAAGGTCCTCTTGCAATTTTTCATAATCCTCTTGTGTTTTAACAACTTTGAATAATTTTGTCTCATCTGCAAATTTGATCACCTCACTCGTTATTCCCATTTCCAGGTCATTTATGAATATGTTAAAGCAGCGGGCCCAGTACAGATCCCCTGGGATACTCCACTATTCACTTTTCTCCATAGAGAAAATTGGCCATTTAGCTCTACCCTCTGCTTTCTATCCTTTAACCAATTCTTGATCCAGAGTAATACACTGCCTCTTATCTCATGACTTTTTAATTTCGCCAAGAGTCTCTCATGAGGGACCTTGTCAAAATCCAGATACACTGTATCAACCAACTCACCTTTGTCTACCTGTTTATTCACATCTGCAGAAAATATAACAGATTAGTAAGACAAGACTTACCTTGGCTAAATCCTTGTTGGCTGTCTCCCATTAAACTATGACTATCTACATGTTTAGTAATTTTGTTCTTTATAATGGTTTCTTCCATTTTGCCCGGTACCGATGTCAGGCTCACCGGTCTGTAGTTTCCCAGATCACCCCTGGAACTCTTTTTAAAAATTGGTGTTATATTGGCCATTCTCCAATCTTCAGGTACTATAGATGATTTTAATGATAGTTCACAGATTCCTAATAGTAGGTCTGCAATTTCATATTTCAGTTCTTTTAACACCTTCAAATGTATACCATCCAGTCCAGGGGATTTGCTACTCTTCAGTTTATCAAATTCTTGTAATACATCTTCACAGTTTATCAATATTTCTTTCAATCCTTCCAATATATCATCTTTAAATATCATTTCAGGCATTGGTAACATCCCTACATCTTCTTCAGTAAAGACCAAAACAAAAAGATTCATTCAATATCTCCACTATGGTCTTGTCTTCCCTTAGTACCCCTTTTACCCCTCTAATATCCAGTGGTCCAACTGACACTTTCACAGGCTTTTTGCTACAAATTTACTTGAAAAAGTTTTTATTATGTGTTTTTGCTTCCATGGCAAGCTTTTTTTCAAATTCTCTCTTTGCTTCCCTTATATAACTTATTTGGCTCCTTTTTCCATTTCCTGAAGGATGCTTTTTTGGCTACAACAGCCTCTTTGACCTCACCTTTAAACCATGCTGGCAGTTTTTTGGCCTTCCTTCTGCTTTTCTTAAGCGCAGAATACAGTACATCTGTTCTGAGCTTCCAAGATGTTTTTCAACAACTCCCATGCTTGATGTAAATCTTTAACCTTTGCAGCTGCTCCTTTTATTTTTTTCTTAACTATTTTCCTCATTTTATCATAGTCTCCCTTTTGAAAGTTAAAAGGTAGTACTGTGGATTTCCTTGCCATCCTTCTTCCAGTTATTAAATCAAACACGATCATGCTATGACCACTATTGCCAAGTGGCCTCAACACTCATCTCTTGCACCAGATCCTGTGTTACACTAAGCACTAGGTCCAGAATAGCTTCCTCTCTTGTCGACTCATGAACCAGCTGCTCCAAGAAGCAGTCACTTATTTTATCTACATACATAGTATATAATGGCAGATAAAGACCAGCATAGTCCATCTCATCTTCCAAGCAAAGTGGCAAGAGTAGTTGCGCCCGCCGCGCCGTGCAGGTCACCCCTCCCCATGCCTTTGTTTAGGGGTGTACCCACCACTCCGTGCAGGTCACTTTGACTTGTTAAGATATCAGAGACAGTTAAGTTTATTTTGATTTTATCTTGTTTCAGTAAATGGATCCATTGTGTCTGTCCAATGCCATTTTGAATTCTGTCACTGTATTTGCTCCTAGAGGACTTTATCTCTCTAGAACGTCGTGCTGTGCCATTGACTCAGTCGAAAGCGGAGTAATTGAAATCACCCATTATTACTATGTTGCATGTTAGTTTCCCTGATTTCTCTTAGCATTTCATCCACACCTCCACTGCCATCGCCTTCCCCATTTTACATGGGATTTCTACCCACAGAGATTCTACAGTGTATTTTGTTTCCTGCAAAATTTTAATTCTTTGTGACTCAATGTCCTCTCTAACACAGAGCGCAATCCCTCCACCAATTTGATCTACCCTGTCATTGCAATATAGTTTGTACCCAGGTATCAGTGTCCCATTGATTGTCCTCCTTCCATCAGGTCTCTTAAGATGCCAATCATATTTAAACTTTCATTTAGTGCTATATATTCTAACTCTCTCATATTATTTTTTAGATTTCTAGCATTGCATACAAGAATTTTAGAGGTTATATTTTATTCATATTAATCTTCTTATCAGTTGATGGGGTAATTTGGAATCGTTCAGCTCTGTACTTAAGGACATCTGGGTTATTTTTATCTTTGTTGGAACCTCTCTGCTGATATTTATTTATTTATTTATTTATTTATTTAACAATTCTTATATACCGCACTATTTATGATCAGCGCGGTTTACATATAACAACAACATCCGACACTATACAAATGTCTGGTCATTACATTGAACAGGGAATGAAACTTGGAGAGAGGGGGCAACTATATATGCCCTAACTTCCCTCTTTTGCTAGTATCCTTCAAGGATAATCCTTCCGAACCACGCACTCCTGAGTGACTGTCGGCTGTCCCCTATTAGCTAGTTTAAATACTGCTCTATCTCCTTTTTAAAGGTTAATGCTAGCAGCCTGGTACCATCCTGGTTAAGGTGGCGCACATCTCTTCAGAAAAGCCCCTCCCTTCCCCAGAATGTTGCCCATTTCCTAACGAATCCAAAACCCTCTTCTTTGTACCATTGTCTCTTCCACGCATTGAGACTCCGGAGCTCTGCCTGCATTTTCGATCCTGCGCGTGGAACGGGAAGCATTTCAGAGAATGCCACCCTGGAAGTTCTGGATTCCAAATTCCTACTTTAAAGTCTAAATTTGGCCTCCAGAACCTCCCTCCCACACTTTTTTTATGTCATTCATACCAACAAGTACCAAGACAACAGACTCCTTCCCAGCACTAACATCTTGTCTAAATGGCGCGTGAGGTCTGCTACCTTTACACCAGGCAGGCATGTTACCAGCCAATCCTCATGTCCACCAGCCACCCAGCTACCTACATGTTTAATGATCCAATCTCCAACTATAACAGCTGTCCTAACCCTTCTCTCATGGGCACATGGCCCTTGATGGAGAATACCTCCTCTGTGCGAGAGGGTTTTACATCACCGGGGGGACAGGTCCTAGCTACAGGATCAGGTCCTGCCACACCAAGGTGATACTCTCCTTTTACGGGACCTTTCTCCTCCATGGCAACTGAGAGGCTGCCAGACTGCAGGTGGGACTTCAGTACTGTAGGTCTTGTCTATATATCTCTCTGTCTTCCTTATGTTCTCCAAGTCTGCCACTCTAGCCTCCAGAGATCGGACTCATTTCCTGAGGGCAAAGAGCTCCATGCACTTAGTGCACACGTAAGACACTTCACCAACTGAGAAAAAATCATACAAAAGTCTGGATAGCCCCCATCTTGCTGCTGGATTGCTGTCTGTATCTTAGTTTTAAGGGTTTGTTTAGCTATTTAAGTTGTTGACTTACTTAAAGTTGCTAGGGATACTTGTATTGATAAAACTGTACCTAATAAGTTTAAGATATTTAGTTCACCTCAAGAATAATCAATCTATTCCTGGTGAGGTTAACCATCTGAACCTGAAGTGAATTTGACCACCTCTTCCTCTTTAATAGGTTTAAGAGCCTATAAAGCTAAGATTATGCCTGGGGTGGGTAGGGGTCAGGGGAATGGAAGGGAAAGGAACACCTAGTAAAAGCTGGATTGCTACACAGTGCCCTGACCTGCGCTTCTAAGATAATCTCTTAACAATTTCCTTGGTGATTTACACAGACCTTGGTTTGATAGAGGGAGCCTTTCAAATTGCCCCTTTGACCTGTCACTTGGCTTTAACACCCATTTAAAATAGTTTCACAAGTCTTTTGCCCCCTAACTGAAAGGCCTCTTTGTAAAGGTCTCTAGAAGCAAATTATTCCTTTACCCTATTATTCAAAATCAGCCTTTCTAAAGCTATGAGAATTAAAGAAAAAATTCCATCTTCAAATTGGAATGCTACAAGATGCTCAAGGATCCATGTTGAATGATACTGAGATCAAGCAAAGG
This sequence comes from Ichthyophis bannanicus, assembly GCA_033557465.1. Lineage (NCBI taxonomy): Eukaryota > Metazoa > Chordata > Amphibia > Gymnophiona > Ichthyophiidae > Ichthyophis > Ichthyophis bannanicus. The sequence goes on along the minus strand of CM066051.1, from coordinate 76,518,489 downwards.
TGGAAAGAATATACAGAATTATTATACCATAAAGATCAAGTGGATCAACAGCTGTTTCAACCTGTACCTTATGATCAGGAACCATTGGTGATGAAAGAAGAAGTCGAAGCAGCACTGAAAGCCTTATCAAAGAACAAAGCACCGGGCATTGATGGCATTCCTATTGAAGTATTACAGCAATTGGATGAAGCTGTTACCATACTTACAAGGCTCTGCCAGGAAATTTGGAAGACAAATTTATGGCCAACTGACTGGAAAAGATCTGTGTTTATACCAATACTGAAAGGTGACCCAACTGACTGTTGAAATTATTGCACAGTCACTCTGATTCCACATGCCAGCAAGATTCTACTGAAAATTATTCAACACAGACCACAACCATACCTGCAATGAGAGTTACCTGAAGCGCAAGCAGGGTTCAGAAAAGGGCAAGGAACGAGAGACATCATTGCAGATGTGAGATGGATCTTTGAAAAGACCAAAGAATACCAAAAGGATATCTGTATGAGTTTTATTGACTACAGCAAGGCTTTTGACTGTGTAAACCATGAGACTCTGGGCCACATTAAGAAGCATTGGTATACCAGAACACCTGATTATTCTTTTGCACAACCTTTGCACTGATCAAGAAGCAACAGTTCGAAAGGAGGAGAAACAGAATGGTTTAAAATCAGCAAAGGTGTACGACAAGGCTGCATACTTTCCCCTACCTGTTTAATTTATATGCAGAACAAATCATCAGAGAAGCAGGACTGTACGAAGACAACAGAGATGTGAAGATTGGTGGAAGACTCATCAACAACGTTTGCTATGCTGATGATACCACATTACTGGCTGAAAGTGAAGAGGATTTGAAAGCAAGTTCTGCTACGAGGGGACATGGGATGAGGGTGAAGTGAGATAGATTCAGGAGTGATATGCGGAAATATTTCTTTACGGAAAGAGTAGTGGATCCGTGGAATAGTCTCCCAGTGGAGGTGGTAGAGATGAGGACAGTAACTGAATTCAAAAAATCATGGGACCAACACAGAGGATCTCTAAAGGTAAAAAGGGGACTGTTGTAGTTGTTGTTATGGAAGGACAGACTAGATAGGCCATGTGGTCTTTTTCTGTCGTCATATTTCTATGTTTCTACTTGGATCAACTATCAATAAAGAAGCAACAAGCAGTCAAGAAATCTGACGATGCATTTCTCTTGGCAGAATGGTTATGAAGGACCTAGACAAAATTCTCAAGAGCAGAGATGTCTCTCTCCATACAAAGATTTGACTTGTTCTAGCCATGGCATTTTCAATAACATCATATGGGTGTGAAAGTTGGACAGTGAAAAAAAAGACAGGAAGAAAATTGATGCCTTTGAATTATGGTGCTGGTGACGAATACTGCGTATACCATGGACTGCCCAAAGAACAAACCAGTCAGTACTAGAGGAGATCAAACCTAAGCTTTCTTTAGAAGCTCAGATGACAAGACTTCGACTTTCATACTTTGGACACATCATGCGAAGAGAGAGATCATTAGAGAAAGACATCATGCTTGGCAAGGTTGAAGGTCAACGCAAAAGAGGAAGGCCAGCAATGAGATGGATCAATACATTAACAGCAGCTACGGGTGTCAGTCTGTCAACAATGAGCCGCCTGACTGAAGACCGAACACAATTCAGGACAGCTATCCAGAGGGTCGCCATGAGTCGACACCGACTTGACAGCTCTTAACAACAACAACAACCCTATTCTCCGAGATTTAGAGAATTTCCCAGAAGAAAGGAAATACTTACAAGTGCAGATTTCTTTCCAGCATTCCCAGTCCCTTTTGGTAGTCCTTCAAGAATGGAGTGGCCCTCTGGGATCTGGAGTGAATGCCAAGGGCCTAAGCCAGGAGTTTGCATCCCAGTCCTCTGGACACACCTGGGCAGTCAGGTTTTCAGGATAACCACAGTGAATATGCAAGAGAGAGATCTGCAGATAATACAGGCAGCGTATGCAGATCTCTAATGCATATTCATTTATGGATATCCTGAAAACCTGACCGGCTAAGTGTGTTTCCAGGACTGGGTTGAGAATCGCTGGTCTGAACCGATAGCTAGAAGTTGGGGCAGCGCTTGCAAAGAGAGTCTAAAGAGAAATTTAAGTGTTGGGCAGTGGTTCCCCAGCTAGTTGGGTTTTCAGGATATCCGCTATGAATATTCATGAGAGAGATTTGCATACACTCCTCCATTGCATGTGTATCTACCTCCTGAATTTTCATTGTGGATATCCTGAAAATCTGATTGGCTGGGGAGCCCCCAAGACAGATTTGGGAGCCATTAGTGCTGGGTCTCTCCACTCTCCATCAAAACACCGAACATGTCAGACGTCAGTGCACTGTGAACTATGGATACAGAGTCTCTGCCTCACACTGATCAGTCCAGTGGCAGATCCAGTCCTGGGTTTGTCCAGTTCACTGGATGGAGTAGATATAGTCTGATTGTCCTGGTGCATAACCAGTTCTTGAAGATCTAGAGCAGGGGCGTCAAACTCCAGTCCTGAAGGGGCCACAAACCAGCTTGGTTCTCAAGAGATCCCTAATGAATATTCATCCCCTAACAAGCTACCAAACCCAATAGTCTGGAGGAAAATCACAAAACACTATTCCCTACACATCCAGACCACAAACGCTTCCCTCAATGAACAACAAAAATTACATTGTAAAAATAATAGCAAAATAAGCCACCCTTACCATAGACCAAATCCAAACTACTTACATTCAAAAGAAAAAACTCCTCGGTAGGTGGATAAACAGAACAAGACAAATATACCGTGTGCAGGAGAAAAAGCCTCAGATGACTTATCATCCCTCTATGTGGCTACTCAAAGCCATAGGGGAAAACAGCTCCACATCACAGGCTTAAAAAATTCCTCCCAACAACCAAATTCAAAAAAATTGTATTACAAAATTCTTAAAATCTCTTACAAAAGCATCTAGAGCAGGAGGTACCCCAAGGCGCCTTGACGACAACAGCCGCTTAATAAATATGATAACGCTAACTCAATAAGCAAGAGCTATTAGGAAAAACTCACACGCCAACACAATGGCCACCTATAGGAGAGAAGAAAGAGAAGATAATCAGAAAAGCTTTCAAGCATAATTCAAAGACTTGCCCCTATCCCAATACTTAGCTCTATACAGCTGGTCTTCAAATCACTCCTTCTCTCCGTTGACAGAACACTCCTGCATAGGGCACCAACAGTGCAACCGCTCATTGAACACCAACTCTAGTGTGGGAAAATCCTGCTCAGAACGCCAACGATACGGCTACTGCTTTCCAACATCACACGTCATCCACCACCAAACCAACTATCAGCACAACCTGACAAGGATCTTTGTTTCGCTGGCAATAAGCTTCTTCAGGGGTATTTGTTTTGTTGTGTTTATCCACCTACGGAGGAGTTTTTTCTTTTGAATGTAAGTAGTTTGGATTTGGTCTATGGTAAGGGTGCTGAAAGTCAGTGCTAAGCTTCTAATTTTTCCCCCATCCTAAATCCACCTGCTGCCACCCACTTTTTATGCTCCTATCTTAAGGAGTTTATTGAACTTTTGAATATAAATTTAAGCCCTCAGCCCTAGTACATTTTCAGAGACCAATATAGGAGCACAACTCTCCATGTTAGGAGCATAAACCCTTTTATTGCTACTTATCATTTGTATAGCGGTACAAGGCATACACAGCGCTGTACCTGTACAAGAGAGATCCCCCGCTCATCAGAGCTTACAGTCTAGTCAAGACAGATCACATGACAACTGGGGAATAGGGTAATTCAAGGGGCGTGACAAGATAGAATGAGGGGATCGGGTTGCAAACGTGGGTCTTTAGCCTGGATTTGAATAGGGCCAGAGAAGGAGCCCGGCACACTAATTCAAGTAGCTTGTTCTTTTGAATATAGGGCCCTCTGGAAATGGTCGGAACAGAGTTGACGTAAAGGTTTTCTTTCTTCCACTCAGGTGCATGTCAGGACAATGAGATTGGATTACAGACAGATTCCAACACCCGGTGACCAGCCCCCTTCATATTCAGAAGCAGCTGGGAGAAACAAACCCTCTGCCCTACCACCTCATCTGCTTTTCCAAAGCCGGGGCTGAGGAGATTCCTGCAACACCCCACTTTCTTCCCCAGCATGAGGGTTCAGTAAAAGATCAAGTTGGCACCCCTCGCCACGCACGTCCACCTGCCTGCTGAATCTGGTTTTTATTCTTAATATTTTATCTAATTTATATTTGCAGTTTTGGTATTAATTATTAATAAAGGCCACGGATTTTTAGAGAGGGGTCTAGATCATGACTTGGAGCAGGATGTTTCTAGCAACATCTGTCGCTCTCACCTATGCATTTTGTCATTCTGCTTTAAAAGTCTTTGGTTGCCTCTGTATATGAAAAGGCCACTCTCTTCATTGTTATGAATGCTTGTGGAGATTTGGGAGGGGGGGGGGGGTTCTCCCTTGCTTTCCTAAGACTCTCTCCTCTCCGCCCTTATATCAGCTCCTGAGAACTCAAAATAAGTCGTCCAGGCTGTGGGAACCTGCTCCACAGAGGGAAGTGAGTCAGTGCTGCAGTAACCCCCCCCCCCAACTCCTTTCCTGAAGCACAGCTGCCACGCCACCGGCCGCCTTGGCACAGAAAGTACACTTGCAAGAAAAGACAGAGCCCTCTGCCACCTCCACCCCTTCCCATTATCCAGTGAACCCCCTACTCCACCTTTCTGGTGTCAGTCGCTGCCATGCCCCTCAGCAACCCTCCACCAAGAGACAAGGAGGCCTGGCTTTACCCCAGTGCATGCTGAGAACTGTAGTTCTGCCATTCATTTCCTTGAGATCCCAGTACACATTGTTCTAAAGCCAGGACCGGATCAGTACATCCCCAGGTTTCAGGAACTGTCACACCTTTCAACCACGCCTCCCATTCTTTGGAGTAGACAGACTGACAACAGACCCAGCAGGGACATCATATTCTCAGGAAAGGGATTATGTTCATTATGTTTGCGAGAAATGCCCTCTCAACATCCGTGCCATGAGTTCCAGGGAGCAGACATTGGGGTGCAGCAGGGAGGAAGTTAATTTGATGGAGACTCTCCTGCTCGGACCATCCAGGTGCGCACCCCAGCCGAGCATGGACGCATCCATTCTGAGCTTCTTGCAGGGGGCCACCGAATGGAATAGGAGGCCCTGCAGCAGCTTGCCAGCTCAAGCCACCATCCTGACCCGTAGACAGCCTGACACCTGCTTCCATTGCATGCACAAGGTCCACTGGGCCTGCCAAATGGAGAGGTGGCCCAAGGACTGACGTGCACCGTGGCTGCCATGTGTCAGAAGGCTCTCAACAGCCTGCGGGAGTAGTGTATTACTGGTGCTGTAATGCGCTACCACCTCGATGAGGAGCTGCAGGCAGTCCACCGGAAGAAAGGCTTGCGCCCGACTGGTATTGAGGAGGGCCCCGATGAACTCCAGCTGCTCTGTCGGTTGGAGGTGGGATTTTGGGTAGTTGACCACAAAGCTGAGGCCCTCGAGCACATGAACTGTGAGCGCAGCAGACTGCCAAATGCTGGCCGGCATGGGAGCCTTGATCAGCCAGTCATCCAGGTACAGGAAGACAAAGACCCCCGGGTCCAGAAGACGATTGCCACGACCACCACATGAAGGCCAGGGGGCTGTGGCTAGCCCAAAGGAAAGCACACGGTACTGACTGACTCTTGCTGGGTGGCTGGCACTAAGGTATTGCCTGTAATGCGGGTGGATCGAAATATGCGTATAGCATCTTTCAGATCCAAGGAGCATAGCCAATCGTCCTGTACAAGGTACAGGAGCAGAATCCCCAACTGAGACAATTTTAAAATTTTCACACATCAGGACCCGGTTGAGGTTTCACAGATCCAGAATTGGATGGAACCTGCTGGTCTTTTTGGGGACCAGGAACTACCTAGAGTAGAAGCCCTGCCCGCTTTGAGGCAGGAGGAATGGCTTGATGGTGAGGTCGGACAGCAAGGCCTCGACCTATGGCTGCAGCAAGTTTGTGTGCACAGAGTCCATGGGGTCCTAGGGTCATAAGGAGGTGGCAGCTGGTTGAAGTGCAGCCAATATCCACTGTGGACAATCTGCAGTACCCAAGTGTCTGAGGTGACGACGGGCCACCCCCTGACCTGCGGGAGTACCTCGATGGGCAACGGTTGGCTGGCTGTGCTCCTGAGGAACCCATCAAAACCCTGCACCCAGCTTGGGCTGTGGGGCGGGTTGTGCCTTTGAGGTCTTCTCTCTCTGCTGCGAGCAGGGAGGCTGCACTTGTGACTGGGCTAGGAAATACCAGCACAATCAAGGATAGAAGGCTTTCTTGGCCTGATGATTCTTCCATGCTGGATCCGCGGCCTTTCTGGAGAGTCTTGTGAGAGTCACCAGCTCCTCAGCTTTCTTCTCCATGTGTTTGCCAAAGAGGTTCTCGCTCCAGTAAGGGACGTCTGCGATCTTGTCCTGGACCAACTGCTCCAGGTCCGAAGACTGCAGCCACACCATCCGGCGGGCGGTGATGCCAGAGCTGCTCCTCTGCCTGTGTATTCAAAGGCATCATAGATGCCTCGCACCATGAAATTCGAGCAATCCTTGTCGTGAGCCACGAGGCCCAGGAAGGACTCGAGACAGTCCTCGTGAACAAGGGCAGCAAAGTTCTCCAGGTCCAACATGACATCCTTGGGGAACATGCTCATGCAAGTCTAGTAAGCCAGAATCCTGGAGAATAGCATGGAATGCTGGAAGCACTTCCTCCCAAAGGAGTCCAGGGTCTGAGCCTTGCGATATGGTGGAACTGAGGAATGCATCTTAGTACTCTTTGCGTGCTTCAAAGCTGACTCCACCACAATGGAATTGTGGGGCAATTGAGGCTTCTCAAACCTCAGGGCCTTCTGGACCCGGTACAGGGAATCAAGCTGACAGCTGATGACTGGAAGTGTGAGCAACACTTCCCACAGCCGCAGCAGGACATGGTGGAAGGGAAAAGTCACTGTCTCCCAGGGGGCTGGGGGTACTGGAGTAGTTCCAGTTCCTCTGCCCTCAGTTCCTCCTCAGACTCCAGAGAATGGGGGATGGCCTTGGCCATGTCCCTAACAAAGTTGTAGAAGGACGTGTCCTCCAGGGGTGACTTATGCTGTTTGGGTGGAGGCGACAGGTTGGACGGGAGGTCTGGGGATTGGAGGTCTGATGCAGTCGATTCTGCCTCAGTCTCCCATTCCAATTTGGATTCCGAGAGGAAGTCAAAATAATGCCATCTCCTCCTCCTGCCAGCTTGGGGGAGGGGGATGCCAATGGCCCTTGAGCCATCCAGCATGCCAATAGCGGTGCCCTGGGCCTCAGACTCCGATACACTGGAGAGGGAGATGGCTCCGGCAATCAGAGTCGATACCAATCTCCAAGCTGATGCCCCAACCTCAGAGGGCAAGTCAAGTCTCCAGGATAGGCTGGAAGGAGTGCAGTGGCAACACACTCCACGCGTTCCTCAAGGCTTCCGCTGCTGCCAAGTGAGCTTCTAGGGCTCTAAGGTGTTCCTCCAGAACTGCCACCTGTGAGGAGGCCAATGCCACAGCCACGGACATCTGTGTCAACACCTCAGGTGGAGACTCCATGATGATAGGTGCATCGGGAGACATCTGGCTACTCTCCTGGGCACTGGGAATGGACTCTGCTGCTCGGGTCAGGACCTCCTGCCGGGGAAGCTTGGTCGGCCACTCCTGGCCATCACTCTCCGCATGGCGTCGAGAAGGGCTGTGATGACGCTGCACCCAGAACGTCCGGTACTCCCCCTTCGATGTTGACAGAGTCTCTGCAGGGAGTCTCCACTCAGGCCCCTCTGCTCCAACTGAGCACGCTGCTCCTTCCCCTTGGCCGCCTCAGGACTGTTTGCAGGCACCAATTATGCATTTGGTGAATTTCTTAAAGCCACTAGCTGGGAGGGAAAACACTTTTTTACGGCTTGCAGGAACACGTCCTAGGTGCTCCATGGAAAAGAAAAGACTGGAGAGTATAGCACCGTGGCAGGTGGGAGGGCAGGCATGCATGCGCAATGTACCTCCCAAAAGCTTCCTTTGGAAGTTGGGGAGCATTCTCTGTGGGGCTCCGTCGGTGACATCACCCACACATGAGGATAACTACAACTCAGAGGTTAGCAGCAAGCAGAAAAAGGGAACAGTTTTAACTAGGAATTCAAATTTGAAAGAGATGGATAAAGTTCTGGGAGCCAGGAATGAATGAACAGCCAGTGTCCCAGGCCTTGTGGTTGGGTTACCCGCCAGCCAGAGCTGGCCCGAGGGTTTCTGCTGCCCAAGGCAGGTCGTCTGTGCCTCCCCAGCTGTGACACCACTCAGTCCGCTATGTCACCCCTGGAATCCCTTTTCTCACTGGGGGAGGGTGTCATGGTATCTCTGCTTGCGGTGAAGTGGGAGTTCAGCCACCGCTTCAGTGCATGAGGCCTTAAAGTGCCTATGTGTGTTCACGGCCTGCGCTCCTGCCCTCCCTCTGATGCAAATTCCTGTTGGAGGGGGCAGGAACGGCAGGCTGTAACCACACATGCAGGCATTTTAATGGTCGCCGTGATGCTGAACTGCCACTTCATTGGGGAAGGGTAAAGCAGGCTGCTCACTAGGGTCAGCCGCCTAGTGGATGGTCCGGCCCTGCCCTGCCCCCAGCAAATTGCTGCAGATTACATCAGTCCCACCACCGAGGCAGGCTTTAATGTGGATCTAATGGTATAGCCCTCGGATTAGTGAAAGAAGAAAGGGTCATAGCGGCAAAGAATTTCCTATCATTTCCTCCGGAAAACAAGTAATCCTGGGAGCCTCCTTCTTGCTCATCACCGTGCACGCTATCTGCAAAAAGGACAGCAGCTGGGATGCCACCAGGGGCGAGCTGACACCAATCCCGTCCCTGCGATTTGCCTCTTGTAGCCATATCACAGCTGAAAGCCAGAAGTAAACCAGATCTGAAAAATGACATCAGGTCATCCAGTGCTAACGAGGAGGGCGGGGGGATGACATCACCGAGTTGCCAAGTTACCCAGTTCCAGGAGGGAGATTTTTTTTGGTCAGTTCTGGTTTAAATTTGCATTGCATTGCAGTATGATATTTATAGCCCCTGATTTTACCCATTGAAATCTGTGCTGCAGGTCCCATAATGCATCAGGATGAGACTGTCAGAAATCCAGGACTGGCTTAATATCTCCCTCCTGGAACTGGGTAACTCTGATGTCAGCAGGTTCACAGCTATGAGGTCCAGGTCTAAAGCTAACAAGGAGTGGAGGAGTAGCCTAGTGGTTAAAGCAACAGCCTAGTGCCCAGGCGATCAGGGTTTGATTCCCACTGGCACTCCTTGAGCCCATGGGCAAGTCACTTTACCCTCCACTGCCTCAGAAGAAAAGACCTGGCACTCTACTTCTTGCAATGCTGCCAAGAAAACCCAGGAGTCAGCACTGACTTGATGGCGCTTGAAAGAAAAAAAAAGTTAACAAGGAGGTCCAGGGAAATAGCCTAAGAAGGTTCGGAGCTACGAGGTCCAGGGGACAATGCCAGATCTAGAACTAAACCCATGGGCCAAGGGACAATGTCAAAACATTCACAGCTAACCAGGAGGTCTGGGGGACCATGCACAGAAAATAAAATAATTCCTTTTGTATTTCTGAGGCTCCTGTCACAAACTTGTAGTTCATAAGAAGTGATGACGCTGGCCTCACCTGCACGTACACTGAGGAGCAATCACAGTGGGGGTCATCGGTGCTAACTCTGGGGGTACTGGAGCACTGCTAATCAGTGTCCGTGGAGGGTTGAGTTTAGCACTCCCATTGTTTAGAAAAGCTGCCTCCAATGATGGGGGTGGCTGAGAGAGGAAACGAGCAAGGCAACCTAATCCTGTTTGCCCTCCACCTCTCCCAATCCTGCAGCAAGGGTGCCACCTGGTGGCCGCCACCATACCCACACCCGCCACTTTCCGAAGCTCTTCCCTTCAATGTGCAGTTTTGCAATAAAATAACAGCTGTTTCTGCTTGTAACACAATCATGCACCTAGGCAAAGCACAGGACCTCCCCCCTCAGACAATCCCTTTCCGGATCCAGCTAAGGTTAGGTTTTGCCTGGAACACAGTTAAATTTAAGTCGTACCCAAAATTACTTTAACAAGACTTGCTAGGGAGGTGCGACCATCTGAGAGGAGCATCTTACAGTGAGGCATCACTCCATCCGAGGCCTTTCCATCCAAAGGTATTGTGGCGAGGGGTCATTCTATCCGAGGCCTTTCCACCCAGAAGAGGAGTCACCTTGGCAGAGAGGAATTATACTGAGGTGCCATCCTGTCCGGGGCCTATCTTGGGGAAACTGTAGGAAGGTATTAATGTGTCTGAGACCTTGGCTCCAGGAGCTCTGTAGCAGGGTGTATGTCATAGCTAGCTGTCACTGCATCTCAGGTCAATCCTGGGGACATTTCAATAAGGCATCGGAGGCGCTCCTTTCTAAGGGGAATTATGGTGAGGGGCCACTGTGGAGGGGTGGGTTTGTGTAAAAAGCAGCAGTCGAGAATTTTAGTAACCAGGTGAGCTTTATTAACAGGTGGTCTTAGCTACAGGATCACTGTGTGTTAGTACATTACACGGACAATCACAGAACACACAGCCAAGTCTATAGGGCCAGTGTCCCTTCCTCGGGAAGAGCGGAGGAATCTCCAGCGGGTGCCCCGCTCCCTGCAGGGGTTCATGAGTCCAGAGTCCCTCAGCACATCCCTCCACAGCATAAACCTTTCCTTGTGTGTGTGTGCATACAGGCTTTTCCTCTTGCTGTGTGCAGAAAATCTTGCCCAATCCAGGGGAGGGTTTGAGACAGGCACAGGAACCAACACAAGGCATTCCCTCCTCTCCAAATTTTCCAGAACTTGTCTTTAACAACCGAATCTCGGGAAAGCAAATCTTCCCATCAAGAACTTTGTTAAAGTTAAGACTTTGCTGCACAGTTTCCTGTGTATAGATGATCCTCTCTGATAGTGCCTGCATATGTGCAGTCGCCCCTAGGAATCCCAGCTCAGATTTTGCTGCAGTTTACATACAGTTACTGCAGAATGGCACTGGATCATAAAGCTCAGTATGTGTTCTGTTTTTTGTATAAATGATCACTTCAGGGGATGCCTGTGTACATACATGTGCTGCTGCTCAGAGTCTCCCAGCAAAACACATTCCTGCAAAGCGGCATTGCACTGTACAGCTCAAGCCCTGTTCCTTTCTGGAACTGCTGTTTTCCGAAATGAGGGAAAATCGCTGTTGAATGCTCAAAAATGGAACACCGCTTGGCTTTTCCATCCCCTGGCACCCTCCACCGTGACAGTGTGTGTTAAAGTACCAAAACTAAACATTATTTTCAACTAGTTAACTGTTGAGAGCCAAAATCACAGAGTAAACACATTCAGGAATCACCCCAAGGAAGGTCAAGAAAGTAACACCTTAAGACAATTCTTCTGGTCTTGTTTCTTTCTCTCCTCACCTACTGTTTCCAGACCCACTAAGCAAGCCCCAGCCCCAATACTGGGGAAGCTCCACACCAGATGGGCTTCATATTCCTGCTTCAGGGGATCGAAGGCTCAGCTTTGTCTGGGATGGCTGTGGAAACGCGACCTGCAGTCATAGCATGAACTATGTGTCAAGTTCCAGCCCCCACCTCTGTCCGCTAAGCCAAAAACATAGCAAATTGGCTCTGTCTTAAAAATGTGTGGTGCGGGGTATATGTGTGGCACCTCCCTTCACGGTAGGGACGTGTGCAAGGATTTACACTAGACACAAACAGCATTCCAGTCAGAGTTGCCAAGTTACCCAGTTCCAGGAATGAGATCTTAAGCCAGTCCTGGCTTTCTGACCATCTCATCATGATGCATTATGGGACCTGCAGCACCGATTCCAATGGGTAAAATCAAGATCTACAACTACCATACTGCACTACGATGCAAATTAAAAACCAGAACTAGTAAAAATTTTAAAAAATAAAAACCCTTCACTCCTGGAACTGGGTAACTTGGCAACTCTGCAGTGGGAATTCTAGGAACAGCAGTCTCTCGCTCCCCTCTTCTCGTTGCCTCTTCAGACAATAAATGTCACAAACGGCTGATAAGGACGTAAATGCCAACAGACTGAAAATATCAAAAATTAAATTTAAAAATAAATAGATTTACAACAATAACAAAAAACGAGAAACAGCAGTAGCAAAACAAAATGGAGACGCATCTGTCAGTAAGGACGAGGCCATCTGACAACAGGAGGGAGGGAGCGTAATTCCCCCTGTTAAAGATGAGAGCTGGGCTGCCCCCACCTCTCCAAGCATCCCCCCTGGCTGCAAGGAAAACTCATACGCCGTTGGCAGGAGAATGGCTCTCTATGGCACTGGTTTAGGAGTGAGGGAGGTAAGACATGTTCCCCCTCCTCCTGAGGACATTTTGCTAAGTGCTAGAAGGGGCCCAGGGGTAAAATTATCTCTTCCCTGTTCTGTGGGCTGTCGCACTGACCGCTGCCACCCTACTCTTCATAGCCTCCGCTCCAACGCTCTTCAGTGGCGCCCCCCCATGCTTGAACGGGGGAGAAATAGCAAGGGTCCCTACAACCCCTTGGGGGAGGTGTCAGAGTGGCACGGGGATCAAAAACGAGGAGGAGGACTGGCACAGGGAGAAAATGGCCCACTTTGCGCTCTCAAAATCTGGACGAAGTCTCTGAAGTGAAGAGATGAGAATTGCTTCCGTCCCAGGAAAGCTGTACACACCTTGGTGACATTAGACCCCAATTCCCATGCCCAAGGGGCAGAAAGAGAGAAAGATAACAACCAATAAACATTTTTGAAGCAACAAATATTATATAGATAATGTGTATTTGTAACAGCTGAACTGGCTCAGAGAGCTTAGCTACTGTGGAGCCTGAAAACCTTCAGTGAACTGGACCCTACAGTCATCTACTTCACAGACCCACACTGCTCCAGGAAGACTGTGTTCTGGGAAGCAGGGTTGGAACAGTCCCTGCCCCCCTCCTCCCTTCCATCCTCCTCAGAGGTCCCAAGTTTCTCTTCAAACAAGGAGGGACAATGGGGAGTGGGGGGTGTGAGGGGAGGGGGCCCCGTCCTCTACAGGAACGTCTGCTTCAAGTTCTCCACTGTCTCTCTTGGCTACTTTCATGTATAATAAGTCAAAGCAAAGCTATGGGCCCTGATCCGGGTATCACACAGGGCAGCACTCTGCATAAGAATGCACAAAAGTAAAATTATCTCCTCTCCATACCCCCACCCACCAATACAGATGTCATGGAGGGGTGAGGGGGGCAGAATCTCTCACACTGAAGCTCGGGGGAGGGGGGGAGGTTGGGAGGGGCAAATCTAGGGCCTTCCCTTGCACCCTCACTGGAACCAAGATGTTTGCCTGGAGCAGTTCCTAACCCTTTCCGCACAATACAGAAAAAGGATCTGAGTAACAATCTGGGAGGGGGGGGGGAGTGCTTGAGCCTAACTCTGTTCTTCTATTTCAAGGGAAGGTAAATGGACCCTAGTTGGGCACAACGCTGAGTTGAAATGAATCAATTTCAGCCTTCCTTTCCCCATATAAGTTGGGCTCTTAACACAAGGTGGACCTCTTAAGCTAGCTTCTCCCTTCCAGGCAAAGGGAAAACAGGAAGGTTACCTTGCACCGTCTTGCGCAAACGCTGAGGCAAGAAAGAGTGGTATTTGGAGTCTGAAACCCAGGTCTGTCCCAAGTCCTTCAGGAGACGACAAGCCCTGGACTGGCGAGGAGGAGTGTAACCCCAGCAAGTCACTCTCCCAGGGCCACATTACGGAAAGGACGGTAGTACGTCTTCAGCCAACCTGTGGGTGTTGCTTGCGGCTGGGGAGTCTCTTGGTGAGGCAAGGAGAGATTGCAGAACGTGACACAGTGGCGTTAATGACCCTAGAGAAGTAGAGAGAGACGAAAGAGTAGGGGTGGGAGAGAAGCTGGCAGAGTTGGCACTTATGGAATGGAACGCTGGAGATAAAGAGAGGGAGACGGAGGGAGGGAGAGGACTGCGACACTGTCCAGCCGCAGACATTGGACCCATCCTGGTCCAAAATGGAACAAGCCATGCTGCTACAGTATCCCAAGTGACTGAAATAAGGATGGATCGTACCATTCAGCTGAGCTGGCAAAAGGAGAGGGAGGTGCCCTCTCCCCCACGCTCCATCGCCCGCCACTGGAATGAAATACACTGAAGCAAAGTGTCAGATGGATGTGACGTTGTGACATCACTTCCTGTTCAGGTTCAGCTCATAAAGTCCCTTAAATCCATTGACGGAGTCTTTCCTTCCTTCCATTCCGCAGAATCGCTGTTGGCTCTCCACTCCCCCTTCTCTATGCTTCTTCTGTGCTGTGGCCCCAGGTCTGGGCCCTTTCCAGGGACTCACTGGCTGCAGGTCTCCCTAGTCTGGCTCGGCTCTCCTGATAGCTCCAGGAAAGCGGCAAGCATCATCTTCCGGACACTTTCTGTCAGTTCTGGCACCCCGTCTGGACCCAGCCCTCGTGTTTCCACCTTAGGAAGGATGCGTACCATGCACTTCCCTAGGGGTGGAGAAAAAGTACAAGAGGAAAAGTTAATGCTAGGCCCGAAGTTCAGCAAGGAGAGCAGAGAGGTATCGAGCCCCCTCCCAGTTCCCTGACCCAAGCAGCAGGTGCTCTCTCCTGTGCCAAAGCCTCAATCCCTAATCAAAAGAGACTAGGAGAATCCTCACCTGTGGTAAAGCGACGCTCTTTCTTGTTGTAGAAATCTTTATAGGAAGATATGACTATGGGAATGATGGGAACCTGTGGAGAGAAGATATTTTTAACTGTGAACCTCCAGGCTCTAAATTTTCCCTCCTGTGCACAATGTGTACCTGCGAGGTAGCGGAAGGCCAGAGGCTGTCTTTCTGCTTCTACTGTTCTTCTCCCCGCCACTCTCTTCCCATACAATGTCACCCCTGCACACCCCCTTCCACTAATCTTCTCCCCTGCATCATACAGACAAAATACGACTGTGTGCAGAAAATCAGCGGCAGCTCTCTGGGGGCTGACTGACAGCAGTGAGACAGAAGGAGAGAGAGACAGGAGCAGCACTTAGGTAAGTTCCTTTTTATATTGTTTGGAATGCACTACTCGGGTAACAAAGGTTTTTTTTAGCACGGCCACATTTTGAGGGCACCATATGGTTTACTACGCATGCTAAATCCCATGCTATGCAGTTGCGCACTTTAGTAACCATGCCCCTAAATATTTTAGCACGCGCTAACATGAAACAGCGCGCAGTCAAAGCAAACCAAATCTAAATGGCATGTTCTGTTTGCATACTCCTAGCAGTAAAGCAATGCAGGGACCCTAACCATCGGCGACCCCTCTGACTCCAACACACATACACCCCTTGGGACGCTACATTTAATCACACATATTGCAAAGTGAAACCTAGTAAGAAGTCAATTTTTGTTCATTCTGACCTAAGGAAGAGAGTGGCAGGCTCCTGAAAACTAGACAAGAAATTTTAACAGTACATTTACTAAAAATGCATTGATTCATTATCTACTGCAGGACCTCTGACATGCAGCGGGACCTACTTACTAAAAATGCATATTAATGGCATTAACGCGATTAATGCAATAGCGCCCTTTAGTAAACCTAGCCCTAAACTAATCCATGCTAAACTGCCATCTTATTTCTGTCCATTTGAGTGGACTAACGAGGTTTCATAAGATGAAGCAATCCGAGGAAGGATTTCCTTAGGGAAAAGGTGGTGGATGTGTGGAGATTAGGACTGTATTTTAATTCAAGAAGGCATTGGACAAGCACAGAGGATCTCTTAGAGGAGAGGAAGGGATGAATGGGCAGACTGAATAGGCCGCATGGGCTTTATCTGCTATCATATTCTTTGTTTCCATGTTTACTTACCAAAGGAAACTTAAGAGGAGATTAGGACTTACTTACCTGATCATTTGCTTTCCTTGAGTTCCTCCAGTACAGTCCAGACCATTGAGTTGTCACCTACCACTCGCAGCTTGGAGACTGAGCATGCCAAGTCTTCATGATGCTACCACCTCCTTCGAGGCTCAGTATTCTATTAACAAAGCAGACTCCACCAACGAACAATGCCTAAGGCTCTAGCCTAAACCAGAAAAACAAGGGAACCTGCCAGAAACGCCGGCCAAACAGGAGCAGAGCCAATGAGCCCCAACTATCACCTAACTTCGGTCCATGTCCTCTTCAATTCTTCTTTTCTTTTTTTTCTTTTTCAGGATACCTGTGCGCTCTGTAGGAAACACCCACCACTTGAGTGTCTGCTACCCAACAAACCAGCTACACGTTGTCCTCTTCAGGTCAGATCGACCTGGCTAAGACCAGCAATCATGGGAGGGTTCTGGACAGGAGGAACTCAAGGAAAACAAATGATCAGGTAAGTCCTAATTTCCCCTTCCTTATTGTCCCTCCAGTCCAGTCCAGACCAGACCATTGAGATGTACCAGAGCAGTTACTCTCAGGCAGGACCCGCAAGCCTGGCCTGAAGCACCACCGAACCAAAACGGGCATCTCCTGCCGCCTGCACATCGAAACGATAATGTCAAACAAACGTATGCAAGGAAGACTACTCGCTGCTCTACGTATAAATGTCTACTGGCAGAACCAAGGAAACCTCCGCCCAGGAGGCTGCTTGCACCCTAGTGGAATGTTCTCTAGCCCAAAGGGAGCTGCTGACGTCGTAACAAGTATACCGACACGATGGCCTCCTTTACCCATCGTGCAATAGAGGCTTTGGACGCGGCCTCCTCCTTGCGCGGCCCACCATAGAGAACAAATAAGCAATCCGATTTGTGGAACACTTCAGTCCACTTCAGATATCTGCCCAGAATCCGCAGCACGTCAAGCAAATGCAACTGCTGGTCCTCTGCCCTGGAACGACCTTGTGAAAATACCGACAAGGACACTGGCTGGTTTAGATGAAAAGCCACAATCACCTTGAGCAGAAAAGAAGGTACTGGACGCAGCACCACTTTCTCCTTTGTCATCACCAAAGAAGGATTCCCGGCAGGACGACGTCTGGAGCTCAGAGATTCGCCGTGCCGAACAAATGGCCACCAAAAAGGCTGTCTTCAATGTTAAATCCTTCAAAGTCGACGAATTTACCAGTTCAAAGGGTGCCTCTGTCAGCCCTCTCAAGGCTAGGTTCAGGTCCCACGGGGAAACCAAAGAACTGAGTGCTGGCTGGACCTGCTTTACCGCTTGCAGAAACCAGACCACATCTGGATGAGACCCCAGCGATTGCCCCTGGACTCTACCGCTGTGGCAAGTTACAGCGGCCACCTGAACCTGTAACGAGCTACCAGTCAAACCTGCCTTCAGGAACACAAACACCCCTGGCAGCGACGCCAAAAAGAGCTGGTACCCTCGCTGATGACACCAGTCCTCAAACACTTGCCACACTCGGACATATGACAAACACGTGGAACACCTATGGGCTTTTAGCGTCGTCGTAATCATTGCCACTGAATAACCTCTTTTTTTCAACCAAGCCCTCTCAAGAGCCAAGCCATAAGTGAGAATCAACTCACCTGTGGCATGAGAATGGGTCCTTGCCTCAGAAGGTCTGCCATTTCTGGAAAGTGCCATGGACGCTCCATGGCCAACCGCAGCATATTGGCATACCATGGGCACCTCGGCCAGTCCGGTGCAATCAACACCGGCCCCAGATGCGACTCTATCCATTGCAGCACTCTCCCGATCAGTGTCCATGGCGGGGACACATACAGAAGCTCTTCTACCGGTCACTTCTGGACTAGCTCATACAAGCCTTCCAACATCCTCTCTTGCCGTCTGCTGGAAAAGATGTGTCGCCCTCGTGTTCCCGAAGGTCGCCATAGGGTCCACGATCGGCTGACCCCACCGTCTGATGATCTACATAAACACATTGTCGCTGAGGCACCATTCTGCTTGGTCCAAACCCTATCAAAAAGGATAGTAGGCCGCCATGTTGTCTTTGCCGGCCACATGTGCTGCTGATAGGACCAGGAGATAGTTCCACTCTTGAGTTGGATGGAAAACAATCTCATCCAATAGAAGAGTACTCCCTGTACTGCCATGGCGATTGATGTAAGCCACCATTGTGGCATTGTCAGAGAACTCCTGAACCACCTTCCCCTACAGGAATGGTTGGAACTCCAGCAACGTGAAAAACATTGCTTGCATCTCCAACTGGTTGATGGACCACTGCCTTTCCTTCTGTGTCCATTGCCCTTGCGCCACTCGCGACTCACAATGCGCCCCCCCCCCCAGCCGCTCAAGCTGCCGTCTGTGGTTACCAAAAACCAGTTTGGTGGTTCTAAAGGCATGGCCATCGAAGGTTGTTCCTGGAGAGCCACCTGCACAAAGCCACTCGAGCCGATCATGGTCAGGCACCCGACAGTACAAGGACTGCCTCTGAGGCAATCATTGCTGCAGGAGAGCTCTCTGTAAGAGCAACATATGCACCCGAGCCCATGGTACACGGTCTATGGCTGCTGCCATGGAACCCAACAATTGCAGAAAATGCCAGGCTGACGGCACTACCATCTGAAGGACCTGTCTGACCTGGGATTGTATCTTCTTCACCCTTTCTTTGGGCAGATATACCAGCCCTCGGCCAGTTTGGAACTACACCCCGAGGTATATCAGATCTTGGTTGGGCTGCAGATGACTTTTGCTGAAATTTACTACCCAGCCGAGCAGCTGCAAACAGGCAATCACTCGATTCGTTGCTGCCCTGCTGTCTTCCAATGACTTTGCTCGCATGAGCCAATCGTCTAAGTATGGGTGCGCCAGCACCCCTTCTTTATGGAGCACCGCCGCAACCACCACCATGACTTTCATGAAGGTCTGCGGAGCTGTCGCCAGACCAAATGGGAGCGCCTGAAACGGAAAATGCCCCACTGGCACTGTGAAGTGCCGAAACTGCTGATGATCTGATCTTTTGGGAATGTGCAGGTTGGCTTCTGTGAGATCCAATGCCATGAGAAACTCGCCCTGCCTTATGGCGACTATAATTGACCACAGGGTTTCCATGCGAAACTACGGTACCTTTAACTCCTGGTTGACTTGCTTGAGATCCAGGGTGGGTCGAAAGGTCCTCTCTTTTTTGAGGACCACAAAGTAAATAGAGTATCGACTGCAACCACATTGGTCTGGCAGAACTTCCACCACAGCCTTCAGCTGCCGCAATGTGTCATGCACTGCCACAACCCTGCAGGGAGAGCTGACAAATGCGTCGCGCAGGGGCCGGGCAAACCCGAGCGTATAACCGTCACAAATGATCTCAAGGACCCACCAATCAGAAGTGGAGTCTGAGTGACCTAGTGGCTAGGACACAGTACCTCAGGCCGGAGGGCTGGGGGTTCAAGTCCCACCTGGGGACAGCAATCTCGGGCTGGAGGGACTGGGGTTTCTAGTCCTATAGGCACTCCTTGTGGCCTTGAGCAAGCCACTTAACCCTCTGTTGCCTCAGGTACACATAGACTGTGAGCAAGGGAATGTATCCAATACCTGTTTGTAGTGATTACATAATGTAAACCACTTTGATTGAAGGATAAGGCAGTATAGAAAACCGGTTAAATAAATAAAGTGAGTTGGATCCAGGAGGAATAGAAGTCCCAGAGCCATCCTCCCACCGGGACTACTCCATCCTGGGCCCCCATCATCTCATTGTGGTTTCTTAGGCCCCGAGGAGGAGGAGGGGAAAGAACCCCCATCCCGAGCTTCTAGAACCCCGAAAAGGCTGCCCCCGCTGCAGATATTGACCCCGAAAGGGGCAAATCGTACTGCGCGAAAACTCCTAAAGTCCCGAGGTTGTCCTTACGTCAGCTGCCCCGACTTATCCTCCAGCAGTCGACCGCCTTTCTATTCCATCAACTCCTTCACCAACCTTTCCAGTGCTTCGCCAAACAATTTGCCTCAGAATGGCAGCTTTTTTAACCTCAACTTTGAGGTGCCATCTGCCGCCCAATTTCTCAACCACAGCAAATGTTACGTGGCCACCACTGAGGCCATGCCTTTGGCCAAAGAGTGAATCAGATCATAACAAACATCGGCCAAGTATACAGTTCCCAGTGCCATCTTAGCCGCATCCAAGGACCCTGCGGCGAGCCTTCATCATTATCCAAGATCCCCTGCGCCCATCTCAAACAGGCTCTGGCCACATGGGCTTCGCAGATGGATGTCTGCAAGGCCATCGCACCAATACCAAAGGCCTGCCTCAGCAGGGTATCCAATTTACAGTCCTGCATATCCTTAAGAACTGCACAACCTTCAATGGGTATCGTAGTCTTTTTTGCAACCGCTAACACCAAGGAATCCACCCGAGGTGCCCGCAGCGGCTCCCTATCTTGCTTCGCCAGAGAGTATAAAACATAGACATGGTCCTCACCCCCTTCAATCCCACCTCTGACACTTTCCATTCATCCTGTATCATCTGCTTGATCACTCTATGAACCGGGAAGACCATCCGGGTCTTCTGTATTGCTTGAAAAAGGGGGTCCTCCTACTGATCCTCCTCTGCCATCACCTTGTGCGGGATATTAAGCACTGCCATCGACTGTGCAATCAGCGTCACGATCCTCCTACTGATCCTCCTCTGCCGTCACCCTCTATGGGACATTAAGCACTGCCAGCGACTGCGCAATCAGCGTCACGATCCTCCTACTGATCCTCCTCTGCCGTCACCCTCTATGGGACATTAAGCACTGCCAGCGACTGCGCAATCAGCGTCACGATCCTCCTACTGATCCTCCTCTGCCATCACCTTGTGCGGGATATTAAGCACTGCCATCGACTGCGCAATCAGCGTCACGATCCTCCTACTGATCCTCCTCTGCCGTCACCCTCTATGGGACATTAAGCACTGCCAGCGACTGCGCAATCAGCGTCACGATCCTCCTACTGATCCTCCTCTGCCGTCACCCTCTATGGAATTATATTGTTTGGTCTTTTCGGAGTTTATAGACTAATATAAATAAAAACAGATTACTCCACTTAAACCTCGCATAAATAATGCAGAATACCAGCAATTTTTTGAAAAAGTTTTTTTTAAGTATTTTGTGACTACTTTCAAATTCCCATATGTAGTCTCAGACTTTTGCGCTTTAAACCTCCTCACAAGTAAGGAACATGCCGCGCTTGCATTGCATCAATGACTACGGGAAGTTTTGATTTTTTATGTGTGTTAGCTTTTATATCACCAGTATTCTACTACCGTTGTGTTCTTAAAAAATCGTTGGCTCATAAAAATTATTTAACAATTATTAAAGAAAGATCGAGAGAACCATTTAAAGATGTTCAAGAAACCACGGATGAAGATAAGCATGTTTAACAATTAATTTTTATGAGCCAACGATTTTTTAAGAACACAACGGTAGTAGAATACTGGTGATATAAAAGCTAACACACATAAAAAATCAAAACTTCCCAGTAGTCATTGATGCAATGCAAGCGCGGCATGTTCCTTACTTGTGAGGAGGTTTAAAGCGCAAAAGTCTGAGACTACATATGGGAATTTGAAAGTAGTCACAAAATACTTAAAAAAAACTTTTTCAAAAAATTGCTGGTATTCTGCATTATTTATGTGAGGTTTAAGTGGAGTAATCTGTTTTTATTTATATTAGTCACCCTCTATGGGACATTAAGCACTGCCAGCGACTGCGCAATCACAGTCGCCAGTTCCTCACACCTGAAGACTCTCAGCAGCCTAAGCTCGTTCCCCTGTGGGATCTCGCAGTCCTGCAGTTCTGCTGACTACCCCATATGTCTGCTGCTCTTTCCTCCGACTCTGAGTGCAGGGAGCCAGCATCCTTGCAGAGGTCTCAGGCCACCGCCTTGCGCTTGGCAAGGGATTTGCCCTCCACCCTGTCCTGCCCCTGGACTTTGGGCACCCCCCTCTTTTTGGCCAGGGCTGCTTTCTTCACTGAGCTGGTCCCTGCCTCCTGTCTCATGCAGAAGGCCTTGTGCATTAAGAGCCCAAATTCTGGTGAGAACATCCCTAAAGTGGGCTTTGTCTGCTCCTCCTTAAACGTGGAGGGCTTCGGAGAGACTTTTTGTCATGCTCCCTTTCTATTGAAGGGGAGGACTGGCCCATTCCCCCTCGCACTGGCAACTCCCCTCCCCCCGTACATCCTTGGGGGAGGGAGGCCCAAAGATTCCAGGGCTAGCATGTCCACTTCCCCTGTGCCCTCCTGCCTACTCTCTAACTGCTCTTCCACTGAATGGGATTCCAGCTTGCAGCCGCAGCAAAACCCCACGGTTGAGAGGGAGCCTCGTCGCACTCCACATACTGCATATGCGGGCTTGGCTATTCTGGGCCGTCACCGGGAAGATCTCCGGACAAAACAACATAAGAAAAGTATAGAAGGTCTCCAAGCATCAACAACATCAACACATACAAATGTCAGAAAGCACTTAAGCAAGAAAATAAGGCCACAATCAATCTCTACCAGTAAACCTGGACAAGAATCCCAAAAAAAAGAGAAGAAAGAAGTGATACCCACCAACATATTCAGGGGAAAGAAGCAACAGAACGTGTAAAGCAAGCCAAATGACGCTTTTAAGAGCAGGAGCAGTACATCAAGAACAACAAGTTACAAATTCAGCAAGGAATGCAAAGAGTTACTTCAGCCACCACATGGAGATTGCAATCTAACACAAGAATGGCTGCAGAGAGAGGAACTTCAACCTACAGATGAAAGACTGATAACTGCAGCACAAGAGAGTGATTACAAAAAAAAATATGAGTCACATCAAGCACAAAAGCACCAGGAAAAACATATCAAAGCAGGTTTTGTAGCACAAAATCAAATATGGTTTTGTATCTTGTTGCTAGCTGTGAACTGCTGATGCCAGACCTGTACAAAGAAAGGCACAATAAGGTAGCAAGGCTCATTCACTGGAAACTGTGTAAACACCGCAACGTTGCTGTACCAGAAAACCACTGGGATTGCGAACCTGACAGAAATGTGAAGAATGAAGAAGTCACGATCACCTGGAACACTCCCAGGCCAACCAATAAAAAGCTTGATGCAAGAAAATTGGGCATAGCAGTAAAGGAGAAAACCACAAGAACAGTACTATTAATGGAGCCATTGGTGCCAAGCAACTATTCTGTACGTGTTATATCGGAAGGAAAGGCCTGGCAATCTACTTCCGGTGATCCATTGCCAAGAAAACCCAGAGGCAGCTGGGTCGCCAGGAGTCAGCACTGACTTGATGGCACTCAAAAAAAAAATAGAGAGAAGATCCTCAAGTACCAAAAGATGAAATCAGAGATTCAGAAAACATGGCAGGAAGATAAAGGAAGAAAGAATTTCCAAGAAAGCTGGGTTCTGCTGTTTTAGAGAACAGGAGGGCTCATTTCTGGTTCTGCATCACCTTTGGCCTAAGATAAGGGGTACAGAAGCATATCTTTCTGGAGAACATTTGGGGATCAAGGCGTGCTGGGGGCAGAGGGTAGACAAGGGAAATCACATCTTCGTCTGCAGCTCTGGACTACCGGAACAGGAACGCTCAGCTGTGAAAGGTGGATTAAGAAGTGGAATAAATCGTGTGCACTCGGTGCTTTATAAAACAAACACACACGCACACACCCTTACACACACACACACTTGGAGAAGATGTAACTTTGCACATGAGAATTTGGGCTTTAGAAAGTAGGCGTAAAGATTGAGATCAGACCCAGCACACCTTGGCTCATAAGTGAGGTTCATTCTGTCTCAGTATGCACAGAACGAACCCAGACCGAGGCACACATAGACATGGGAAAAGACAATCGGTCTCAGCCTTGCTCCCCCCCCCCTCCCCGAGACCTCACCTGTGCTTGTACTGCCAGATGAAATGCCCCCCTCTTGAATGGTAACATCGACCCATCGTGGTTCCGCGTGCCTTCCGGGAAAACCCACACTCGCACCTGCATAGAAAGGGAGAGAGCTGTGAGATTACGTAGCATTCACAAGCAGCCCTGTGCAGTGACGGCAAGAGAGTGTAAGTGTGAAAAATATCACCTCGGGGACCTTTCTTTCTGCACAGTCCACTGGCAGTGAGTGAGTCTGTGCAAAGCACACACAGACATGGATTTGGAACACTTTGCAACTTTGAAATCATGATCCTTATTGGATTGGGGTTCTTTTCAACAGGGTACAGCGCAGGGTCATGGCTTGCCTTCCCCCACCTCCCCAAAAATATTGCCCAATCTGTCCCAGCCCTTTCGTGAAAAAGCAAAATAAAGCTTCTGATTCTATCTTAAAACTACTGCAAAGCAGAAACAGGATTTAGCCCGATCTCCACCCTTTTTAACATTTATATTGTGACCTCCCAATAAGGGATCCTCAGCCCCGGGACAGGAACTAAACTCGGGGATCAAGGGCCTGCTGTGTGCAGATCATCAAGACACAATGCTGGAAGCAGTTTTCAAACTGCCTGCCTGCATTTTGCACTCATTTTCAAAGCAAGA
This sequence comes from Ichthyophis bannanicus, assembly GCA_033557465.1. Classification (NCBI taxonomy): domain Eukaryota; kingdom Metazoa; phylum Chordata; class Amphibia; order Gymnophiona; family Ichthyophiidae; genus Ichthyophis; species Ichthyophis bannanicus. The sequence goes on along the minus strand of CM066051.1, from coordinate 76,493,964 downwards.
CCATTTATGCATTTTACTTTAAAAACTGCCTATGAAGGGTCCCTGCACAAGCTGGTACCTCCTTGCATGCAAATACTTTTTTCAGCTAAAACAACATATGCACTTGAAACTGCAAAAATGCATGAATTATTTCAGTCCCTGCTTCAACCCCAGAATGTTTCCCCCAATAGTGAGTAAAAGCCTTCCCACGATATACCACGACGCACATTCCCCTAGACACATTTAAGAGTGTGGCCCCCGAGGGGGGATAATGTTTGGCTAGGATTGGAAAACAAGCGTAGATTGCATTCCTGACGTTATGCATGTTGTTTTCTGCAGCAAATCTACCCGCATGAAAAGCGGGCACAGGAGTCTATGCATATGTTTCGCACCCAAGGCAGTTACCAAAGGCTAAGCTGTGGCCAGGGCCAACAGTCTGAAAATCATCCCTGAACTCCCTCCGCCAGAGGCTAATTACAAATTCTGGGCCCTACAGGGGAAATCTGTGAAAACTAAAATGATGATTTTCCAGAAAAAGGAAATCAACCCTTCAACGCAAACTGAAATAACCCGGAGGCCTGGCGTGTTCTAGGCCTGAAACTCAATGCACAGTAACATAGCATTTGGGAGCTTTCAGCTGCATACAACAGACGCTACCAGAGAAAGCTCTAAGCACCTCGTATGTGATACAGAACATCTTGGCCAGGTTCCTACCTCCAGTAAAACTCCGATTAAAATTATCCTTCAACCAGGAGTGAGATCTTATGGGAGAGTCTGTCATTAATTCCAAATCACCCCAACAGAAACTGCCTCAGACACCCTCAATAATAGATGCGCAGCAGAATTAAGACACTTTCCCCTACACTCGGCGACACAAACTCCCTCGTCTACCAGGTGCTCTGTGACCTTCCACAAAACTCCACCCAGAAACATGTTCAGCATCTATGTAACAAACTCACCCTACTGTAAGAGCACTAACTGCCAGGATCCATAGAGCAACTACCCTACCTAGGAAAAGGCGACACTGCAACTATTACACAGAGTCCTGTAATACCAATAAACCTCCCGATGGGAAAACAGAACACAATGAACTGGTACAGATAGTACATTACCCGAATCTTTCACCTTGGCCACACACAAAGCACAGAGAGACCTTCAAATACACAATTACAGGATAATATTATAAATAACTAGAGCATATAGAGCAGTGTTTTACGCACTCAAGTAAGTGCTTGAAATATTACCCTGGTGCATACGTGCACAAAAGTCAACATTAAAAAAAACGCCATACACCTAGAAAATACAAGCAAAAGTGCTGATTCTCACTGACAGATTTCCTTATCCTCCTGCTAGACCAGTCCAGAGGAGTGGCTCCTTTTTTGTGGTGAAACCTCCTTGATAAAAGGGGCACGAAGGCCTTACTGCAAACAAGGAGCCACTTGTCGGGACTGGCCTAGCAGGACTGAAGGCAAAGAGATTCTCAGGTATGATAAAACCTCTCCTTGTACAATCTATGCCATCTAGGCACCTCATTACAAATTTACTTTCCGCGGTACCACAAACTATAAACGTGACGGGGCGGCCAACCCGCCGCTAATCGAGCCTTTTCACGCTTTGTGCCAAGCATTTGAAATGTGCTTCCCGAGGACCTATGGACCATCCATGACCTAACAGAGTTCCGTAGGAAACTAAAAAGTCGTCTGTTCATTGAACATTTTGGTAGAGGAAACTAACACGCCATCCTAGCACACAGACACATTATGGTAGAGGAAGTGCTTCTTGACTGTTAATCTGTTTGCTCAACTTATGTAGTAGTTAACTGATGCACGTTTCCTAGAACTGAGAGAAAATCAAAAACTTCCCATAAAAGAATAAAGAGGAAAACATTCTTATCCTGATAGAAAGAGGAGAAACAGCAACTAGAGCAGCAAAATCTCTCATCTCCGGTCCCCCGAGATTCAGTAGCACCAAGGCCAGGAGCTGTTCTTCTTATTTCGGTCATTTTTCTATCTTCCTAGGCAGTGGAAATGGGGTGGGCAACTGGGGTCATAATACCACTGTTTTGCCCCACACAGCATCAGAGACTAGGGAGCTTAGAACTCAGGGATGGAGGCTGGTTTGTTTAGCCCCTCCAACCAACTGAACGATCCACTGCCCCTGATTTTTACCCCATTATGTCATTATGGCAAGCAACACGGCGACACTCACGTCCTCACGAAGCATGGTCTCGGCTGCTTCGGACATCACGCTGATGGCATCATCTGTCTTTTTGCGATTGATAAAGATGACGCCCGCCAGCCAGCAGGCGAGGCCCGCTGTGCCCGCATAGATCAGTTCTCTCTTGGCAATGGGCACACAGCGGTTGGGCAGAATCTCCATCATCCCTGGGGAGAGAAAAAGAGTCATTTGAGACAGGAGGGTGGCAGGGAGGCGCTGTCCCTCTTACTCTTACCTGCAGGTCCTGGGTCTACAGTACCATGACTGTACCCTTCAGTCCTACCTGAGGATTCCAGTTCTATAGTGCTGGGACTGTCCCTCTCACTCTCACCACGATTTCTGGGACCATGCCCTTAGCTATCAGGAAAGAGAAGTCTTGGATCTGCGTAATCGAGACCTTCTTGAGGGTAGGGGCTGGGGCTCCCAAATATCTATTATTGGAACCATCATGACATATACCAAGATCAGGGCTCTAAGGGTCATATTACTGGAACCAATCCTTCAAATACTGGGGTTGGCTGTCCTTGGTCTGCTTTACTGGGATTGTCTCACTTTGGGAACTGGGACTGGTGTAACTCACCCAACAGATCCAGTTCACTCTGGTGATTAGACACAACCACATAAGGCTCCTTTAGACTGAAGTTCTCCCAGCCTCGGACTTCTATCTTAATTCCATAGAGGTACTTAATATGCAGGAGCATGAAGCGCAGGATTCTGGGAGATAGAAGGATATGGAAAGATCCGTGGGGAGAGAGGGCGTGGGAGAGAAAGACATACAGAAAAACAGAGAGGAGATGCTGTTAAACTCTGAATCAAAGATATTGCCAGAATATACGAGCATGTCTTCCTTTGGTGAAAAACAGATTTTGATACCATTACAAAGACACAACCACAAACTATGCCATGGCTGTAATATCATAGACCACCCCCCCTTCCCCTTTTGCCATGGTTATGACATCACAGACCTCTCTCCCTTCTCTGTCCCCGGGTTTTCTGTTGGCTGTAACATCACAGATTTTCTCCAAGATTCTGCTATGGCTGTGACATCACAGACCAAGATTCTACTGTGGCTGTGACATCACAGACCTCGCCTCCTTCCCTGCCCCTGGGTTCTTTGATGGCTGTGACTTCACAGACCTTCTCCAAGATTCTGCCATGGCTGTGACATCACAGACTTCCTCTTCCCCCCTCCAGGGTTCTGCCATGGTGGTGCCATCTGTCCCGCAGATTCTGCATCATATTTTACGTTTGGACTTTAAGAGGAACTTACTTGTCTTTTCCAAATTTAAGCTCACGGTGAACTAGATATACAAGGTCAATCTTTAGTGATGGGCCGGTCATATGAGTTTGTATAGCTAACTTATGCATACAAACTTCTATGTAAATTCAGTGGCTATAAGTGCCACTACTGAATACAGATAAGGTTATATAGATGGAGTTATACTTGAGATTTGGTCAAATTTCCATAGGACTTAAAGCCCTGCCTCTGGAATGCCACTAAATCCTCCCCACTATGGACGGATATATTTTGGCCGTATGAGGATTTATTTATATGGCCAAAGTTTAAGTGTTTCATGGGCAGGAAAATTTTACAAAAGGATTTTTGTGGTTAACACCCACTGCCGATCACATAAGTCCCTTTTAATAATGGGCAGAGGCAGGTAAAGTAGGTAGGTCCCTGCCCGAGAGGGTCTATAATCAAAGTCGGTGGTATTCACTCCAAGTCTCGGAGGGCTGTCAAAGGGTCAAGATTTCAGGATATCTCTAACGAATATACATGAGAGAATTGCATACTATGGAGGTAATGAATATGCAAAATCTCTCTTGCATATTCATTAGGGATATTCTGAAAACTAACCTATTGGCGGCCCTCCAGGACTGGGAGTGAATACCATGGATCTAGGCCATAGTTGGTTGATATATATATATATTTAAAAACCCTATGTAAGAGCATTGGGGGGAGGAGTAGCCTAGTATCACTCCTTGTGACCTCGGGCAAGACACTTTACTCTCCATTGCCTCAGAAGAAAAGGCCTGGCAATCTACTTTCAGTCAGACCTTTCCAAAAAAACCACAGGGGCTGCTGGGTCGCCTGGAATCTGCATTGACTTGATGGCACTTAACAACAATAACATGTAAGATCATTAGGTCGACAGGATTAATTTCCCACTGAAGAATGGCGAACCAATGAACTGGGTAAAATAAACCATTGACTTAAAGTTGTAGTCTAATGACTTAGAGAGCCCAAGCTGAAACTAAACCCAGATAAAACAGAATTTCTTTGAGTAGAGGAATCTGGTCCGCACCCAGGCTATGAAATACTTGCTAGCTCGGTGTTCCCTATACTTCAGCAGGTGTGAAATCTGGGATTTGGCTTGATCCAAGGCTGTCAAATAGATTCCTTGTATGTTCACTATAACTACAGCAGCATTCAGTGGCTCACGTCTAATTCAACAACTGTGCCTGTGCCTAATCCCAACTGACTGGGGAATCAACAGTCTAGGCCTTAATTTTATCTTGGCCAGAGCACTGGAATGCTGTCTATACTGGTTTAGCATACAGGGCAATCTGTGAACAGGCACTGGTTCCGGGTTAGAGGTCGGCAGAAAGCAAAGCTGCGCACTTTGCTGCACTCACTTCATGTTCTCCACGTTACGTCCGCGCACAGCACAGATGGGGATGGCAAGAACTGCAAGAAGCAGGATCCAGCCGTTGTAGAAAGCCATTTTACAGAAGTACTTAAAGGTTGCACTCCACTCGTACAACAGCGGGACGAGAATCAGCAGGACGATGAGGATCCACTGGCCCAGGGAGATTTCCATGGTGCCTGCAGACACAGGAAAGACAGAGAGGGTTAAGTACCCAGCGAGATATCTGGGGTGCATCTGAGAGAAAGAGGGGGTTAAATGCCCAGAGAGATCTCTAGGGTGCTTGCCCAAGAGAGGCCCCATGATGCTTGTGAAAGAAACAGAGAGGATTAAGTACCCTGAGATATTCAGGGTGCCTGAAACAGGGAGAGAGAAGGGAGTTAAGTACCCAGAGAGATCTCCTGGCTCACTTCCCCTCTGCAGAAAGACCTCCAGGGTGCCTAAGAGAGAGGGGATGTTACGTATCTTGAGAGATTTCCATGACACCTGTAGACACCCAACAGAGAAAGAGAGTGTTAAGTACCCAGACAGAGATCTCCATGGTGCCTGAGACTATAGGCAGAAAGGGGGGTTAAGGGAGACTCTCCCAGACAAGTCACTATAGACCCTGACCAATGAGACCTGGGTTCCTTGGTAGCGTTGTATATATACACACACAGTAATAGCTAAGTCACTAAGTCTTCTGGTACCTCACTTCTTCACACGGCTGGGATAACAGTGCTGGCAGTTCTCAGTCCATGACATCTCACCTTGCCCTTCTCTGAAGCAACTTATCGCCGGTCTACAGGAGTCTGGAATATGACCCCATCAGAGCAGGCAGGAAATCCTGTCCCTACCCTGCCTCAGGATCCAAATGCACCCTTCAGCGATGCCTCAGCCTCACGTCATACTCCCCCCTCCATGGAAAAGTCTCAAGGACTCTGGGCAGCAGGAGCCTGCTCACTCTTTCCACATTTCTTGCATAATTAGGGGAAAGGACAAGTGGGAACTGGTTAAAATTGCAGCAGGCAGATGTTAGAAAGAATTTTCTGTGTTACTCAGGGAAATGGTGGGATCTCCATTGTTAGTGAGTTTCAGGGCAGGTTCGGTACAACTGTCTGGAAGGGTTTACTACTACTACTAATAATAATAATCATTTGTATAGGTAAAGAGAATAGAGTAAAGGGCCTTCTGAGGCCCTTTCCCACCTGATTTTTCTTTTTATTTGCTCAGAAGATTTTTCCTGCTACTTTGGGCTTCTAACTCAATCAGAATTGGCCTCTGCTGGGCTAGGGAGCCAGGAATCTGATGGACGTAAGGTGCACAAGGAAGAGGGCCCCCACCCAACTCAGCCGAGTCATGATAGCGAAAACCCTCAGGCATGGGCCATAAATCGTGGCTACCTCCAAAACGCGGCTAACCTGGATATTAAACCTGGCCACTAGGTGTTGCTGGTGAGCAAAAACTGGGACCTCTCTCTCCCCTCTTCCCTCCAAGGGGCCATGACTCCTGCTTCCATGGTATTCTAGTCCTGGCCAGCCCAAGAATCGAATCAACGGTCAGGACCCAGTTCTATCTTTCTAAATTCCAGATGACCACCTGTAGACTATAACGGCCCATTTAATCTGCCCAATTTCCTTCGTGATTCAACTCCATAGGTTCCACTTCATCTCTGGCATTACTTTCACTTCTATACAAGTGAGGGCCAGTCTCAGGCTTTCCTCATTACTCCACCACTGAATCCTCTCCCTCACTCCTCCACCGCCGAAGATCTTCACTGTCCACTCCAGATGCTACCTCCCCTCCCCCACCACTAAGGATCCTCTTTGCCCATCCCAGGCACTATCCCTCTCTCCCCTATTACTGAGGATCTTCAATGCCCATTCCAAGCTTTACCACTTGCAATCTCACCACTGAGGATCGTCTGTGCCCAAAGGCTTGCCCCCTCCCCCAACTCTCCCACTTCTAAGGATCCTCTGTGCTCACCACAAACTCTTGTTCTAGAGTATCCTACTCACTTTGAATATCTGAATATCTCCATCGTATCAGTCCATGTCAAGCTTTTCGTGCGTTATGTATATCTTTGAGTTATCTGAAAATCTCCACCATATCCTTCCATGTCAAGCTTCCCCTGCGTTATTTATACCTTTGAAGGATCCATCCATGTCAAGCTTCCCATGTGTTATTTATACTTTTGAAGGATCGATCCAGGTGCGTTATTTATACCATTGAAAGATCCGTCCATGTCAAGCTTCCTGCATGTTATGTATATCTTTGAAGTATCTGAATATCTCTGTTGTATCCATCCATGTCAAGCTTCTCGTGCGTTATGTATATCTTTGAGGTATCTGAATATCTCTACAATATCCATCCATGTCAGGCATCCCGTTCGTTATTTATACCTTTGAAGGATTCGCCCATGTCAAGTTTCCCGTGCCTTATTTATACCTTTGAAGGATCTGTCCATGTCAAGCTTCCTGTATGCTATGTATATCTTTGAAGTATCTGAATATCTCTGTTGTATCCATCCATGTCAAGCTTCTTGTGTGTTATTTATACTTTTGAAGGATCCGTCCATGTCAGCCTTCTTGTGTGAAATGTATACCTTTGAGGTATCTGAATATCTCTGTCGAATCCATCCATGTCAAACTTCTCATGCATACCTTTGAAGGATCTGTCCATGCCAAGCTTCTTGTACGTTATGTATACCGTTGAAGGATCCGCCATGTCAAGCTTCCCGTGTGTAATGCATACATTTGAAGTATCTGAATATCTCTGTCGAATCCATCCATGACAAGCGTCTCTTGCATTATTTATACCTTTGAAGGATCTGTCCATGTCAAGCTTCTTGTGCGTTATGTATACCTTTGAAGGATCCGCCAGGTCAAGCTTCCCATGTGTAATGCATACATTTGAAGTATCTGAATATCTCTGTCGAATCCATCCATGACAAGCGTCTCTTGCATTATTTATACCTTTGAAGGATCTGTCCATGTCAAGCTTCTTGTGTGTTATGTATACCTTTGAAGGATCCGCCAGGTCAAGCTTCCCATGTGTAATGCATACCTTTGAAGTATCTGAATATCTCTGTTGTATCCATCCATGTCAAGCTTCTCGTGCGTTATGTATATCTTTGAGGTATCTGAATATCTCTACAATATCCATCCTTGTCAAGCATCCCGTGCGTTATTTATACCTTTGAAGGATCTGTCCATGCCAAGCTTCTTGTACGTTATGTATACCGTTGAAGGATCCGCCATGTCAAGCTTCCCGTGTGTAATGCATACATTTGAAGTATCTGAATATCTCTGTCGAATCCATCCATGACAAGCTTCTCGTGCATTATTTATACCTTTGAAGGATCCATCCATGTCAATGCTGCTTGCGCATAATTTATACCTTTGAAGTATCCGAATATCTCTATCGTATCCATCCATGTCAAGCTTCCCATACGTTATTTATACCTTTGAGGTATCCAAATAGTTCTGCCGTTTCTGTCTATCTCTCCTCTTCTGTAGCATTCACAGATTTAAGTCCTTCAATCTCATTTTGTAGATATTTCTTGCAGCTCTCTTCTGGATCGGCTCCACCCTGTCTATATCCTTTCAAGGATGTGACCTCCTCCAACACTGGACACGATACTTCAGATGAGATTTCATTAACAACCCATACAAGCATTGCCACCTTTTTTATTTCTGTTGTTGTCGCTCCTTATATACTCCAGCGTGCCCCTGGAGCTACTCACTGCCTTATCACACTGTCACTACATTCAGATAATCAGACACGACCACACCGAGGTCTCTCTGCCATGTCTTGTATCAGTACCTCCAGTCTCTCCCCATATACGGTTTACTTGGCTTTCTGCATCTCCAAAACATACGATTTAGCGCTTTCTGGCATTAAAATGTTTTGCATTTTGTCTTCCATTCACAGTGGCCACCATGTTATTTTAGATCCTCAGATCACTTACAAAAGGACAGGGGGGTTTAAATTTAATTTTTTTTACAGCTAACCCTTTGCAATATCACTTCCCAAAGAGATATGGGCCCAGGACAGACCCCAAGGTCCCATCTTCCTCAGATTCAAGATTTCCTCCTGAGGTCTCTCCAAGCCCCATTTTTATCTGTTTGTAGTTCCTCCCCGGCCCCATCTTTCTCTGATTCTAAATCTCCTTCTGAGGCCCCTCCGGACCCATCTTTCTCAGATTCTGGATAATCTGAGGTTCCTTTCTAACCCTGAAAAAATTACTCAGAAAGCATCCAGACACAATGGAGACCACTCCAAAAAGCTGAAATTGCTATGCAGAACCGAGAAGTCACAGCCTGTCTCTAAGGAGTGTGGAGGAAGTCGAGATCCAGGATACAACAATTCTGGGATCTCTCACCCCTGACAAAATTCCCCCTAGGAACACACAGTGTTTCTACCCCCCACACTATCATATTGCAAAATACTGGAGTATGAAGTTATTTTAGTCACCAGGACACCGAAAGGCCGTGCATTATTTTATGAAAAATGTTTCAGCGTCGACCCATAGCTTTTGCTCCTTGCTAGCTGCCTCCGACGCTATGTCTGCTTTAGAGGTTTTTAGCTCCACTGGCGACCCTGATGCAAATTTTTCAGATTAGAAGCCACTTTTATGCGGATGATATTCAGCTAGTAAGATTTATTCATAATTTCTCACTCAACCTTACCAACCTTAAATTCCTGCTTGGATGCCATTTCTCCTGCCAGGCACAAAACTTTGTTTCCTCTTTGTAAAATTTGCCAGTCGCGCCCCTTTTTAGTCAAGCTTGATCTTTACTTGCTCTTAAAGGGCTTAGTTCTAAGCCAAACTGATTCATACAATGATCATTTTTTGTTGTTTTTCACAGTCCGTCCACAATATCCTTAAAATAGCTCCACCGTATCTGGAATACCATTATTAAACTTCTCAACGGCCTGCAGTGCTTTGATCATGTTTCTGCTCACTTGGTTGGCCGTCACTGGCTTCCCATCACTTTCCGAATCCAAGTTAAAATCATAACCCTGGTCTTCGAGGATGTTTTCTTGCAAGGTCAGCCACGATATTTGACCCTTCTTCTCGTTTCTTACTACCGCCTTGTGGTTTAAGAGCTGTGTTCCACCTCCTACCGAGACAAGCCTTCAGTTGGCACACTCTATGGCTTCACTATTACTTGGGCCCATCCCTCTAGATTCTGTCTTGCTTGTCCTCATTCTGCCTTCCAAAAAGGTTTTAAGATGTGGCTGCACTCCCATGTTTTTGGCCTGTAACTTGCTGCTGAGTTGTCCTTGTTCTCCTGAGTTTCTGTGGAGATTTCTCAGTAATAGTGTGGTTTAATGTTTTCCTAGTTAATTTTCATTTACCTCAAGACTTTCGCAAGAGTAGTTCAAGGCGCGTTACGCTCAGGTATATTAGATAGGTCCCTGTCTCTACACGAAGGAGGCTAAGTGATTTACCTAAGGTCATAAGGAGCAGTGGTGGGATTTGAACCAGGCTTCCTTGGTTCTTAGGCAGCAACTCTAACTATTCAGCTACATTCTTCCCAAGTGTTCTCAAGGTTTTGTAGTGTGGTCTTAAATCTGAGTCTTTTGTCTTTGGTTTCTTTACAGTTTCATAAACTGTAAACGGCTTTGCAGTCCCATTCAAACATAAGTGATCATGGGATGAGTCACGTCATGGTCTTGTGCTTCAGTGCTAATCCCCAGTCCTGTGCATAACCTTAGAGAACTGGTGCAGAGAGGGGATTACGGCTTTCATAGTATGAGCTCTCTTGCTTGTACTGTGCCGACAGTCACTTCCTCATTCTTTGGACAGTTTTTCTGGATGTGCAACTCTACTGCAGCCCTGAGCAGGCTTTTACCATTGCTCAGACACAGCTGGGGAACATGAATTCTCATAGCTAAGGGAAAACATACATGAGAAAGGAAGATGACCTATTTAAGAAATCCAAAGAGGACGGGAAAATCGAGCCAGCTCTGAATTACCGGAGGCCAATAAAAACTATTTTGAAGCCATTCATTGCAAGACACCATCTCCTATAATAGGAGACTATATGCAGCACGTATCAACCGGCCATCTCCCATAACATAAGAGGGTATCCGCAGCCCCTGCCATTACCAAGCTGCTACCAACAAGCTAGCATGAGACAGCAAGATACAGCTCTGAACTTTTTTGCATGAAAGATTGAATGCCAAGCTCGCGCTTTAATAAAATCCTTCTCTATGTCTTTAGAGTTGCCCTGTAGTTTCAGCTTTTGAAACGTCTATATATAGTGGATGGAGGATTCCCCACTTTTCTCTAGCTTCGACCATCAGAATTAAGGAAACCCTGTATATAGTATTCTATATTTGATATCATCCCTACATCTCCCTACCTCTCTTTCCCTATCCTGTGATCATTTTGGAGCTGTTCTCCGTTTCTAAGATATATAAAAAAAAACATTAAACCATAAACCATCTCTTACATTATAAGAAAGTCCACCCACAGTTCCACTCTATGCAAGACAGCATTTCTTAGATCATAAAAGAGTATTCGAAGCCCCTAATATTACGAAGCACCTATAGGCCAGCATAAGACATCATTTTATTATATTTGTAAACCACCCTGATGTTTGAAGGAGCGGTACATCAAGAAACTCAATAAACGTAAACATTCTTCTCTTATACCATAAGAACTGTTCCTTCAGCAGCTCATAATATTACAAACTATCGACCGACCAGCGTACATTGCAAGCTTCACAGGTGGATAGTCTCATAATATGATTAGGACTGCTTTATCAGTTCTGGCAACTCTGGGCCCTTATCTAAAAAAGGGTTTTAAGTCAACATCTCTGTTTGCACAGAGAATCTACTACACACGTCTAAAATCTATCGACACACACCAAGCTATGCGCATGTCCTGGCACCTGGTCGTACATACACCAACTTGCAAATCCACATTCATGCGGATGCTGGCGTGGGAAGGAAGGCTGGTACTCTGCTCTGCTGGCATGGGTCAGGGATGACTGGCACTGGTGCCTGTGCATAGGAAAGAGGGTTACACTTCAGCCAAACACATCCATGGAATAAGTACTGTTCAAGACTGATGGGTAAACCCTGGGTCCTTAGCAGTGGAGAACGGAGGTGTAAAGCCTGGGACAGGAACAGAGGATCCTCAGAAGAGGGGGAGCGAGGGGTAAAGCTTGGGGCTGGCACAGAGGATCCTTAGCATGGTGGAGTTATGGGCTTCAATGTAGGAGTGAGGCCTGGATGGGCACAGAGGAGTCTCAGCATTGGGGAAGGGGGTTAAACCTGGGACAGGCACAGAAGATCCTCAGCAGGTGGGGGATTAAGGGGTAAAGTCTAGGATGGGCACAGCTCGTTCTGGGTGGGAAATAGTGCCATGGACTCACCCACCCTCCCTTTTATTACCCCAGAGGGCTGAAAAGAACATGATTTAATGATTGCATGTCCCATCTCCCATTCTACATACCCCCAAATCCTCTTCCGGTTTGAGCTGCGCATTGAACTCACCTATCCCCTGTACAATTATTATGGGATGGTCACCTTGGACAGCGCGCTACAGAGGAAGGGGTGGCGGTCCTGTTACCGTTACCACTGGTTATCGCAGGAAGCACCTCTATCCCCAAAAAAGCAGAAGGACCCTCTGCTGGGTAAAGTAAGCATCAGTTTGACTCCTTGTCCCCTACCCCTACCCCCCAAAGCACTGTCTTACCCTTTTCTCCGGCCTCCTGTCAGGCTCACCACATCAATCCTTTCCGGTGACACTTCAGGAGAAGATCCAGTCTTTCTGCTCTCCGTACCTGCTGTGGGGGTATCCAGCCCTCTCTCACGACTGGGAGAAGAGGTTGTGGAGCAGAGAGAGAGAGAGAGAGAGACCCCCCCAACCCCCCAAGTAAACCAGAGAGTTGCAAGGGAGATCCCTCTCTCTGGGAAGGGGGGGAATTTTATTTCATGAGTGCAGCAGCAGGGGAAAGGGGGGAGTTGCTGACAAGCCCTGGGAAGAGGAAGGGGAGCTGAGCGCCCCCCTCCCTCTCCTCCTCCTCTGCCTGTCCGTGCTGCAGACTGCAGGGATGAGCTGAAGCTTGTGTGTGCAGGGCCTTGCACTCCTCAGTGCTGGGGAGAGATGGGGGAATGGGGCTGGAGCCGCCTCCTCCTTCTGCCGGGGAGGGCAAGGATGGACAGCCGCAGAGGCCAGGAGATGCTCCGATCCCCTCCCCGGGGCGCTCGCTGCCTGCTGCCCAGCTCAGCCAGGGTGGGTGGGAGGGAGGGGCAGGAAGGGGAGGGGAGGAGCCCCGGCACGGACAGACGGACAAAGCTGGCAGCCAATAGGCCGGGGCTGAGGGATTGGGGGGCGGGGGCTTGTGTCTCTTACTAACTGCACGCTCTAAGTGTCTGGTATTGTTAAATCTCTGTGTATGAAAGGATGATGTGCATCCGTGTTATATCCCTGCGTGTATCATACGTGCATGTGCAGAGCTGAGCTGAGCTTGTGTTCTACCTGTGCGTTTGTATAACCGTATTACCTGTTACATCTCTGTGCATGTGTTATATCTCCATGTGGATCATAAGTGCAAGAGTTACAGCTGGGCGTGTGCTTGTACATGTCATGTCTGTGACCGGGCGTGTTTTATAGCTGTATTTCTGTGTAATCTCTCTGTACCCGTGGCACCCAACACAATTGCAATAGTTCTATTATTAGGTGCTTGTACAGTTTAAGAAGAGATGTTTGTTTATTTTCCAGCTAATTAGGGGTGCTCCGGGGGTTCGAAAAATGGGCATTTTTACATCACAGGTTATTACCGGGGTTCCTTTTCCAGTGGAATTAAATGTATAAGTAAGTGGGGGATCCCCAGTGCAGAAATGGCACGGACAAAGTGGAGGATCTAAGGCAGACAAGGGCATGGGTAAAAGAGTATTAAGGGAAGTGTTTCCCCGTATTTATCTATTCGCCCCCGATTTTACCTTTTTTTTTTGCATCAGAGTGTTTTATCGGTATTTATGCGCCTCCTATTGGAGTTCATAAGGTGTAAAATACTAAGATGCTTTTTCATTGCAATAGTTTCTGCATCTTTCTGCCACGGTTTCTTCCTCTTTGACTGCATTTGTGGCTACTCAAGAACTTTCTCCACATTTAGTACAGAATTGCCACTTTGGTTCTAACCCTTCCTTGTGTTTTTCTCCTTTACCACAATGCCCAATTTTCTTTCTTTCTTGGTTAGATCTATGTGTATTATCTGGGTGTATATGTGTAAATGGGTGTGTGCTATACTAGTTTAGGGACTGGTTATATCTCTGTGTGTATTAGCTGGGTGTTTTACTGATTCTTATATTCATCCACCAAAGTCCTGTTTCTTTCCACCGAAGAGCACAGTCCAGCTCTCATAAGCCAGATCCTGAACGGTGCAGGAACTATCCACATGCAATGGAGAGAATAAAGGGTGCTATAGGCCCGCCTCTCACCACACAGGTGCAGGTCTCAGGGCTGCTAGGAAGTCTTTCTTTTGCCCTCTTGGCTTGGGTACAGATTTTCCAGGTTGCCCACTCCTCCTTCACCCCTTTTGTAAAGAGCTCAGACGCTTGAATGCACAAGATCCCCAGGTCACTTCTCCGATGTACTTGTTATATATCTGTGTAACAGCCTGTCTATTGTGCTATCTTCATGTTGTATTGGGATATGTATGTACATATAAGTTTTATCTGTGTCTTTGCGTTTAATCTGTACATGTGTATGTTATGCATGTGTCATAGCTCAGTGTTGTCTGTTTGTACGTGTTATATGTGTGTTTGCATCATGTACATTTACGCATGCATGGGTGTTGCACATTGGTATTCAATGCAGGTCTACCCATTCACAAAAATGTGTTTTCTTACTGAAAGCCTCACTTTTTTAAACAGGCTGTGCTTTACCATCACTACTGTGTGCATACCTGGACTCACTGTCCTATTCTTGGGCGTACAAGTCGCACATTATAACCCATGGAAAATAACTTAATTGGTCCTCAGGGCAGCACTATTTACTATGTCAAGATTTTCCCCTTAACTCACTGAGACTTATTTATTTAGCTGAATTTCTAAACTGCTTTCACTGGGTCAAAGCAGTGCACAAGGAACAATTGAACTGGGTTTACATAGAACTGGAATTTTGTACAAAAGCATTAGGTAAACAGAAAAGAGAACTATTTACAAGCGGGTGGATACCATTTGTGGTAGTTTTATTGCTTAACTGACATTAGCGAAGTGACTTAGTCCCCAACACCCCACTACTGCAGCCTCACAGAGCCCAACGTGTGTTTGCTGAAATATAGTCAAAGCACTTTAGGTTCATTTGTTTATCGCTTACTGTAGCTATTGGCGTTCCTTGCATGGCAGCAATTAGAAAGAGGAGGATCAGCCCTTAGAGCAACAGAAATCACAGCCATTAAGCAATCTTTGAGTCTAGAAAACTTAAAAGTGCATAGAGAGATCCCTTCTGGTGATATGTCTGACAGTCAGCAGTGGTGTGGCTGCAGCCTCCTCTAGCTTTTTGTACTAGTAGCACTATAGAAATGGTAAGTAATAGTAGTAGCTAAGGTGCAAATCTGTTAAGTCAAGAAAACCTTTATTTTGGTGTCCACATTCTTACGCTACCAGTCTCTTTTCTGAATATCTACAGGTATAAAATAGAAACATAGAAACATGATGACAGAAAAAGACCACATGGCCTATCTAGTCTGTCCTTCCATATTCAGGTCTTTCCCCAGATATCTTTAGACACTAGAGTATCTGTGTTACCACATTACTAGTCCTTTCTCTAGTTAATATAGATACTCAAGCATTTTAAGGTAGCTAAAGAAGGGATCAGTAGTGTGATAATAGGGATACTCGAGTACCCAAAGTTATGCCTCCAGTCCCTCCTTCTAGATACCTTAAGATACTCTAGTATCCATATTACCACATTACCAGTCCCTTCTTTAGGTACTTTCAGGTACTCAGAAGATTCCTAGCTCCTTCTCCAGATACCTTCAAATACATGGGCAGCCGTATTATTATGCTTCTAAACCCTTAATTTCTGGTACCTCCTAATCCAACCTGGAATACAATGACATCACTTGTGGCACCATGACATTACTGGGGTGGGGTGCAGTGACATCACTGAGTACATCTTGTCACATGGCATGGCTGTTGTGACACCACTTGTGACATCTTGACAAAGCATTTGGCGTGTGGTAACATCACCAGCAACATCTTATCACACTGTACCAATTATGTGTAATACCTTTCACACAGTGTAAGGTTACCAGATCTTTTGCAAACAAATCTGGGCCACTTATCCAAAGTGTATGCATGTCGGGGGGGGGGGGGGGAGGGGGAGGAAAACACCTTAGTTCCAGGTTTGAGCAACAGAACGTGAAGGAGGGAAGAGGGGTCATTACTTTGCTTCCCTCCCTCCATCCATCCCATGATAGCAACAATATCACTTCCAAACAGCCAAACTGACAAATAGAAACAGTGAAGCATTTCCCTTGTATTGTGTAAAATATAAAGATAATGGATGTAAATTCTAAAAACTGACATATTCAAATCACTCCATTAAAAATAAAAATGTTTTTTGTATCCCCCTCTGCCTTCATTGCCAGGCCTGGTAATCTATTTTCAGTCACACTGCCAAGAAAACTCAGGAGCTGCTGGGTTGCCAGGAGTTGGCATTGACTGGAAGGCACACATACACTGTCCCCTTTGCTGAAATCAGTGACAGGAGGCTGCCAAAAAAGGTAAGAGTTGGAGACACAGCTCTAAAATCATGGACAATCCCAGAAATTTGGAGATATCTGGCAACCTTAACACAGTGGTGTAAACTCTGCCCAAGCATTGCCAAGTTACCCAGTTCCATAAGTGAGATTTTTTTTTACCGGTTCTGGTTTTAAATTTACATTGTGTTGCTTTATGGGATTTGTAGTCCCTGATTTTACCCATGGGAATCAGTACTTCAGGTCCCATAATGTATCATAATGAGATTGTCAGAAATTCAGGACTGGCTTAAAATCTCACTCATGGAATTGCGTAACTTGGCAACTCTGAGCTCCAATGAAGAAGGGACCCACTTACAGCAATTCTGTATCTTCTGCTTTGACTTCCCCCATTCTGGGCCCTATCAAAACTGTTGCTTGGGGGCCCATAATTTGAACTACTGTCACTGCTGCACACCATGTGGGATGTGGTGACATCACTCTTGCCACCATATCAACACATGACATAGAAACAAAGACATCACTTTGTGTACCATGGAGAATTTGGTGATGTCACTGATGACATTTCATCATAGCATCCCATACCATCTGACATCACAGTGTGGAGCTTGGTGATAACTTGTGACACCTTGCCTGAAATGTTACATTTTATACATAAATATTACCATATTCTTGAAAACAGGACAAAATTAAAAACTGTCTTTTTGAAATAAAGTATTTTTCTAGCTACCGAAGATCGACCAATAGCAATTGCTATGCAAATGAGCTTACCCAGATTCCCATGCTGTCAGAGACAGCGCCAAGAAACCAGGCCGGGCAGGAAAAGCCCCAAGCTCCGCCCCAAGTACATACTCTTCGTTCCGAGACAGGAAATGATGACCTATCTCAGCTACAAGGCGGGAATGAAAGGAGAAGTAGAACGGGAGACTGACATAGACAACAGTCCAATCAAAAAGGACAGATTGAAAGACTGGCAGCTCCACGTCTCAATCAGCATCTCCAGAACGTATGACTAGAACGTTATTGCTGTCACTTGTTTTCTCCCATCATTCCTTTGTTGTTATCTCAGCCCAAAAGCTGGTCAGGCCACAAAACAACCAATAAAGGAAGAGGCCTACGTACGCAGCCAATGAAAACGGGTAAGGGGGCGGAGTGAGAGACCATTTATCCAATTCTACCAGGCAAGAGGGAGAGAACCGGGAACACAATAACCCAATCCTGTGTAAGCAGTATTCAGCGAGCCAATTGGAGATCACGACGAGAGACACGGGCGGAGGAAGTGAGCGATGGCGTCTGGAACGGAGCGGGGCAGCGGACGGAGTGGGGCTGAGCCCGATCGGGAGCCCGGAACAACCTTCGAATGCAACATCTGCCTGGATACGGCGCGGGACGCTGTCATCAGTCTGTGCGGACATCTCTTCTGGTAATGGAACGCCGTGCTGACGTCATTGCACGCATGCTATCACGATTACTGTCGTGAGAAGAACGTTTTAGTAGTATGCGAGGCGACTCGACGTAACGTAATGACGTCTGACGGAGGCTGACGTAGCCTTTGCTTACCGCGTCACGTGTATGTTCAGTGCTGCTCTGTTAATACCCACTGTTCCCATTTCCGTACTGTCTACCCCGTGATATACACAGTCCTCCATCACATTCCGCCCCCACCTCAAACATACTCTCTGTTTTGTACACGTGCACCCCTCACACTGCCACATCCCAAATATATACACCCCTCCCTTATAAATATATATACACTCCTTCACCTTATGACTATCACATCCCAGGAATATACACCCGCCAATATTATATATACCCCTCGCCACGTCACATGCCAGGAATATACACCCGCCAATATATATACCCCTCGCCTCACCACATCACATGCCAGGAATATACAGCCCGCCCCGTCTTATATATACATATACACTCCCTCACCTTGTCACTATCACATCCCAGGTATATACACCCCACCCCACGTATTATATGCACACCCTCTTACCTTACCACTATCACATCCCAGGCACTGTTCCCTCTAAGCTGTGCACGCGCACACACCTCGCCGAGCGAGCGCACATACTTTACAACAGAGTGCACAAAAATTATGGTTCTGATTCTGATAGAAAACAACACAGACGTCTTAAAATTTAAAAGTTGTTATGTTTTTATGGTTTTCATAAGTTCTACAATGTTTTCTAGTGCAATCAATGTGGTATACAAACTGTATTCTGATGTGTAGTCAAATTTTAAAGTATATAACTATGAGTGTCGTTATGTGGCGCACAAAAATTTAACCTTCCTTCAAAAGCTGCACAGCTGATATTTTATGTGCACACAGCCTACAGAAAATTAGAGGGAACATTGATCCCAGGTATATACACCCCGCCCCGTTTTATATATACATATACACTCCCTCATCTTATGACTATCTCATCCCAGGTATATACACCCGCCAATATTATATATACCCCTCACCACACCACATGCCAGGAATATACAGCCCGCCCCGTATTATATATACATATACACTCCCTCACCTTGTCACTATCACATCCCAGGTACATAACACCCCACCCCACGTATTATATACACACCCTCTTACCACTATCATATCCCAGCTATATATAAGCCGCCCCGTATTATATATACATATACACCCAATTACCTTACCACTATCACATCCCAGGTATATACACCCCACCCCACGTATTATATACACACCCTCTTACCACTATCATATCCCAGGTATATACACCCCGCCCCGTATTATATATACATATACACTCCCTCACCTTGTCACTATCACATCCCAGGTATATACACACCCTCTTACCACTATCATATCCCAGGTATATACACCCCGCCCCGTATTATATATACATATACACCCCCTCACCTTACCACTATCACATGCCAGGGATATACAGCCCGCCCCGTATTATATATACATATACACTCCCTCACCTTGTCACTATCACATCCCAGGTACATACACCCCACCCCACGTATTATATACACACCCTCTTACCACTATCATATCCCAGGTATATACACCCTGCCCCGTATTATATATACATATACACTCCCTCACCTTGCCACTATCACACACTCCGCCCTGTATTATATATACATATACACTGTCCTTACCTTATCACTATCACATCCCAGGTATATACACCCACCCCGTATTATACAGCGTGTTTCCAAAAGAATGACCCGATTCTGAAACGTTATAATTATTGATTAGAGAGCATTACAATAATGGAACAAAGCGCAAAATACTAATATAATAACAAAGTTTCAATTACAAATGTTCTATGTGTCCTCCATCAACAGCACGGACAACATCAAGACGATAGCTAAACTCGTCCCACACTTTTCGCAAGGTAACTTCTTCGACTGAATTCACTGCTGCTGATATCCTGTTGTTGAGCTCGTCTAGGTCACATGGAAACGGTGGAACAAAAACATGTTCCTTCACGTATCCCCACAAGAAGAAGTCGCATGGGGTCATATCTGGAGATCTTGGAGGCCAAGAGTGTAGGGCAGTGTCTCGGGGTCCCGTGCGCCCTATCCAGCGTTGAGGCGGTGTGTCATTGAGGAATTGCTGTGCATTGTTGTGCCAGTGTGGTGGGGCTCCGTCCCATTGGAATACGAAATCATCAGAGTCCTCATGAAGATTTGGTGAAAGCCGGGTCCGCAGCATTTCAAGATAGCTCAGTCCCGTCACTGTGTTTCCCTCAAAAAAGAATGGCCCATAAATCTTTGTATGAGAAATCACACAAAAAAACGTTTACTTTTGGTGACTCTCGCTCATGTTCTACGATTGTATGAGGATTCTGTCCAACGCGCGGAGTGGCATCTACGTCGATTCGCTAAAACTCTAGGCCACGCCCATTCGAGCAACACACCTTTCATTCACAAGATGTTTGTCGTTCTATAAATATAACGTTTTATAATCGGTCATTCTTTTTGAAGCACGCTGTATATACATATACATCCCTTCATCTTGCCTCTGTCACATCCCATGTATATAAACCCCGCCCCGTATTATATATACATATATACCCCCTCACACTGCCACTGTCACTTCCCAGGTACATACACACCCCCTGTGTTACAGATACATGCACCCACTGTATACATGCATACCTCATACTGCCAACATCCCAGGTAGATACACACACCCTGTGTTATATAGATGCACTCATCCAGCTGAGGTGCCGGACTAAGACAAACCACCCATCTCGGCAGCAGCAGAATGGGACGCTGTTAGTGGTGGATAATCACATTTCTGTGACAGCACAAAGACAGTAAAATTAAACTGCGTGGAAGAAAGGCCTGGCAATCTACTTCCATATCTTGCCACGAAAATCCAACAAAACAAATTGCACTGTAGTGCCGAGAGATGAGACCCCCCAGGAGGAAGGCACTCAACTGGCCACTGGGGAGAAGCTGAAGACTTTTCAGAGTAAAACCAGCATTTATGATGTGGTTGGATCAAAGCCCTCGGGACGTTTGACTGTTGATGTAGCTGCGCATGAAAAGAGAGTCAAAAGCTGCAAAGATGTCTTACATATTGGGACATGGAATGTACGAAGCATGAACCAAGGCAAGTTGGAGGTGGTCAAGAATGAAATGGAACGTGTACAACTGGATCTGTTGGGCATCAGCAAACTGAAATGGACTGTCATCGGGCACTTTGCTTCTGTTGATCACATGGTCTACTATGCTGGAAATGAAAGACAAAGAAGAAATGGTGTTGCATTTATAATTAAGAAGAAACATTTAAGAACTGTAAAGAAATACAATGCAATCAGTGAATGCAGCACAACTATAATTCAAATATATGTCCCAGTAGCAGCTGCAGAAGAGGATGAAGTTGATATGGACAAGAACAAGCTGAAATTGACAGAACGTGCAAACAGGATATCCTGATAGTCATGGGTGACTGGAACGCAAAAGTTGGCAACAAAGAAAAAGGCATAGTGGTTGGAAAATATGGACTTGGCGACAGAAATGAAGCTGGAGAAAGACTGATAGAATTCTGCAAGTCCAACAATCTATTCATCTCAAACACCTTCTTCCAGCGACACGAGATGTACTTCACCCACTGGATTATACAAAAATCAAATCGACTGCATCTGTGGAAGTCAATGATGGAAAAGCTCTATAACATCAACAAAGACAAACCCTGGAGTTGACTGTGGTACAGATCACCAACTACTAGTATGCAAACTCAAGCTAAAGTTGAAAAAGAGCAAGTCACTCATGAATGTAGCAAAATATGACCTTGAGAATACACCACTGGAATTTAAAGGCTGTCTGCAAAATTGATTTGCTGCTTTAGATAGAAATGACAGAACTCCAGAAGACTTATGGGATGACATCAAGAAGGTTGTGTTGGAAGAAAGCGAGAAGTCTCTACAAAAGGTGAAAAAGCAAAAGCGGCCAAAATGGATGATGGAAGAAACTCTGAAAATTGCCCAGAAACGCAGAGAAGCTAAAGTCAGAGGAGAAAGAGAGACGATCACAGAACTCAACAGAGATTTCCAACGTGCAGCAAGACAAGACAAGGAGAAGTACCACAATGATGCATTTAAGGAAATAGATGCAGAAACTACTAGAGGAAGAACAAGATCGGCTTTCCTAAAGTTACGAGAGTTAAAGAAAAAATTCCAGCCTCAAATTGGAATGTTACAAGATGCTCAAGGTTCTATTTTGAATGATGCTGAGAAGATCAAGAAAAGGCGGAAGGAATATACAGAGTTTTTATATGATAAAGATAAAGTGGACCAACAGCCATTTCAACCTGTAATGGAGGGATAGAGGACTGGATCTACAACTTTCTGAGCCTTAGCCAATGTGTGCAGCTGATTCTCTTGGCCATCCTTCTCCGAATATAACCTAAGCCCCAACTGTCTGCGTTTACATGAGGCCGCTCTGTTCAAAGCGCCTGTATTGAATTGTTTCTGAAGTGGTGGAGGCCCGCAGCTTTGTCATCAAGATTCTTACAGTATTAAATAAAAAGATAAAGTTGATCTGAAAATGAGAAAGAAAACAAAGTCTTCTTAATTTTATGAAAAGAGGATGTTGTCACAGACAGAGTCATGTGGGCATTCACCTATGTAACTATTATTTCTAATTAATAAACCACTCTAATCACATTCTCTAAGCATCCACTCATCAGAGAGAGACTGGAAGTGAGCAGGGATGTTTTTAGAAACTAGACCTTATGATCCGGAACCATTGGTAATGAAAGAAGTCAAAGCAGCATTGAAAGTCTTATCAAAGAACAAAGCACCAGGCATTGATGGCATTCCAATTGAAGTATGAATTAATGCAGCTGTTACCATACTTGCAAGGCTTTGCCAGGAAATTTGGAAGACAACATCATGGCCAACTGAGGCCATCTGACTGAAAAAGATTTGTGTTTATACCAATACTAAAGAAAGGTGATCCAACTGACTGTGGAAATTATCGCACAATCACTCTGATCCCACATGCCAGCAAGATTCAACTGAAGATTATTCAGCAGACTACAACCATACCTGGAAGTAGAACTACCTGAAGTGCAAGCAGGGTTCATGAAAGGGCGAGGAGCGAGAGACATCATCGCAGATGTGAGATGGATCCTTGAAAAGACTAAAAAATAACAAAAGGATATCTATTTCTGCTTTATTTACTACAGCAAGGCTTTTGACTGTGTAAACCATGAGAAACTCTGGGCCACGTTAAGAAGCATGGATATACCAAAACACCTGATTTTTCTCTTGCACAATCTGTACATTGATCAAGAAGCAGCAGTTCGAACGGAACAAGGAGAAGCAAAATGGTTTAAAATAAGCAAAGGTGCAACAAGGCTACATACTCTCCCTCTACCTGTTTTTAATTTATATGCAGGACTGTAAGAAGACAACAGAAGTGTGAAGATTGGTGGAAGACTCATCAACAACCTTCACTATGCTGATGATACCACATTACTGGCTGAAAGTGAAGACGATCTGAAACATTTGCTTCTCAAGATCAAGGAACATAGTCTCAAAATGAGCCTGCCCCTTGAAGACAAAGATTCTGACTACTGGCAAAATCAATAAGTTCATCGCTGATGAAGAAGAAATTGAAATCATGAACAACTTTAACCTACTTAGATCAGCTATCAAAGAAGCAACAAGCAGTCAAGAAATCAGACGACGCATTGCTCTTGGCAGAATGGCTGTGAAAGACCTAGATAAGATTCTCAAGAGCAGAGATGTCTCTCTCCATACAAAGATTCAGCTCGTTCATGCCATAGTATTTTCAAGAATGCCATATGGATGCGAAAGTTGGACAGTGAAAAAGATAGACAGGAAGAAAATTGATGCCTTTGAATTATGGTGCTGGCGGCGAATACTGTGTATACCATGGACTGACCGAAGAACAAACCAGTCAGTACTAGAGGAGATCAAACCTAAGCTTTCTTTAGAAGCTCAGATGACAAGACTTCGACTTTCATACTTTGGACACATCATGCGAAGAGATTGTCTTTTGGGGATACTGCTAGGTACGTATGACCTAGATTGGCCACTGTTGGAAACAGGATACTGGGCTTGATGGACCTTGGTCTGACCCAGTATGGCATATCTTAGAGAAAGACATCATGCTTGGCAAGATAGAAGGTCAACGCAAAAGAGGAAGGCCAGCAATGAAATGGATCAATACAATAGCAGCAGCTACAGGTGCCAGTCTGTCAACAATGAGCCGCCTAACTAAAGACCGAACATAGTTTAGGACAACTATCCAGAGGGTCGCCATGAGTTGACACAGACTCAACAGCACTTAACAACAACAACGCAGTATATACATACACCTCTCACATTGCCACTATCACATCCCGGGTTCATACATGCCCCTGTGTTATAGATTTGTACACCCAATGTATACAGGCACTCCCTCATCCTGCCACAATCAATCCAAGGTATATAAACACCAATGTTGTGATATATATATATATATATATATATATATATATATATATATATACCCCCTGTATACCAAAGATGACAAGTCACCAGGACTTAGAGCAGTGCTTTTCAAACTTTTATCCCATATGACACCAGTTTAACAACTGAAAATTCACATGACCCAAGTGATGATGAAATCAAACTGGCAGATCTCCAGCCTCCTTCCCTTCCCTTCCCTCCACTCATCTAAAGCAGGAAGGCAACAGCAGCTGCAGTCAGCACAGGGTCCCTTGGGTCAGTGTGCAGTGCGTGCTTACAGACCTCAGTACTCAATGTGGCAGGGTGAGGGGGTGTATGATAGAGCCGCCAAGTCATCTAGTTCCAAGAGGGAGATTCTAACAGTAAGCCTACTCAAGAGGGGCAAGGTCTAAGAATGCTCACTGACTTACAGGCCATAGGCGGACTGGTGACTTGGCATAGGTCACAGCGAAAGTCCAGAGAGATGGGGAAGGGCCATGCTTCTGTGACCCCATCCACTGATGACCCCAAGTTTGGGAACCACTGTTTTAGACAGTGACTATTTTGCTAATCCTAGTTCTGGACTTGCAATCCAAAATAGTGTGGAATTTGTAGTGCTTGATTCTACTCATTGAAATCAATGCCGCACATCCCATAATGCATCAGGATGGGGTTGTCAGAAATCCAGAACTGTTCTAGAATCTCCCTCTTGGAACTAGATGACTTGGCGGCTCTGTCATATATCCCTTCACCCTGTCACTATCACATCACACGTGAAGATACACCCCTCTGATATTTCCTTTATTGGATTTAGACCAATCCATGGTCACACCTTTATGGATTTACAATGATACATACTCATAAATAGTCATAAACAAGGCTCAGCGATAACTAAAACATCCATAAAATTATCAGGTACTAACATTAAATGGCAATACAAATAAACATGCTTTTAATTCATGTGGCAGACCGTACCAAAGCTTAGGTCCAAGAATGGAAAACATTCATGCATCTAGATTCTTCCGAATATAGGTGCACGAATCTACGTGCAGCTCTGGATATGACCAGCAGGACCTTGCTGTGCAGAGTGTAATGATCTTGAAGAATAATATTCACGTGAAAGAGTATTCAACTTGATTCCGATCAACTAATGAACAATCTTAAAAACCAAACATAAACCTTTTAAAAAAGGCATTTAATTTGGAGCCAGTGAAATTCCTTCAAAATTAACGAGATATATTCAGTACACCTAATCCTGCAATAGCTTAGTAAAGATGTCAAACGAATGTACATGTGAAGCACATTTTTAGAAAGAATTTTAGGTGAACTCTGGGAGATCCATGTCAAAATGTCAGTGGGAAGGGCAATAGTGAAAGTTGGCACATGAAAGAGTTTCCTAAAATCAGCCCATCTCGATCAGATAGAAAAGATATGGGGACATGCAAAGCTGTATCCCCCACACATGCAAATTTAGAGTGATTTTAGAAACCTGCACTTGTCCTACCTGGTTGACTGTGTGCCTGGCAACATAGACATGTCCGTGCTGGTATTTCAGAATGTATGTATGTTATCTCTCACCCCATTCACATCTCGGCCCTTCATCTTGCATGGATGCTAGGGAAAAGGCCCCTCTAGGTACTAGCATGGTTTTAGGAAGGAGTAAAAATTATTGGGTGAGTGAGAGGGCTCTTTTCTCTTTGCTGTAGTTGTTAGGTTGATGAAACAAGCACTTTTCAGATAGCTGTTTATTTCCAGGGGAAGGTATTAACATGGATTTAGCCGCCAGCAGGTTTAGGCATGTGATGCCGTTCTCAAATTGGACTCTCTCGTGTGTCCGAACACACCAGACACACCTCTGCTAGACCCTCGTGTGGCATAGATGTAATCGTGTCGGACATGTGTAAATATTTGGGCCATTCTAAATGACTCCCATAATGTTGCTGTAGACGAAATACGACATAACAAGTGAATGAATTGCCCGTTGAAAATAAGCAGCATGTAGGATGAAGGTTATAAATGTATATTACTTGGGAAATGTGTGGACGAAATGTTAACTGTGAGTCTGTTACCATTCCTAAATCTTGGCCTCAATCTCGGATAGGAATCGGATCCACGCCTGCACCTAAGGCTGAAATGTGTGGGGCAGAATGGACCATAAGAGCTCCAGTTTTCTTTAAACGAATAGAAAATCCATTGTCGATAAACCATTTCAGAATTTTCAAAAACTGGCAGTGTCTGTCCTTCCGTGAGCCTCGGGTAGTTTTAAAAAAGGAAACCCCATGCGGATTCTCTCATTGAAAATCTGTCTAGCAGGGGGACGGCGGCTACATACTGCCCACGTACATTTGAGTTTTCAAAATGAATGCCACACTTGGACTATCCCTCCCCGGACCTTTGTCTCTCCCTCACTCGCCTCTTTTCAGACTCAAGTAAAAGCACTCCTACAGTATTTTTTACCCACAGTGGAGGCAGTTATCAGCGGGGCTTTTCCCCTGGGTAAATAGTTCTTTATCCACAAGAAAAGCTTTGAAAGTTGCACTCTTATTAAGCGAAGCCTGAGATAATTCTGCTCCTGCTGTTAAAGGGTTAAAATGTTTGTCTGCTTTCTAGGAAGAAATATAACTAGACATTGATGTGTTAATTCTCCCTTGCAGCTGGCCCTGTCTGCACCAGGTGAGTGGAGTTTACCTGACCTTTTGGGTTTTTTTTGTAACTTTATGTTTATTGATTTTTGTTCTTAAAACAATACCCATTAATAAAGGCGTGCACCCAGTAAGATGAGGAAAACATAATTCCCCTCCGTCCCCAACAGAGAACCACAACCATCCCCTCCAAGAAAATTCCAGTCTCCTCCTGCCTTTATTCCATTCTAGAAATCACAGAAGTCCCACCTCCCCTACACTGGCAAAAGGGGATCTCTGCCCAATTTCCTCTGAGCCTGAGTGATCATCTTTTCTGACTGATCCACAAACGCCTTGTAATATTCCTATCCAATCCCTGGGAAATTTTCCATTAATCAGTTGATAGGACCTCCTGCCCTATTGCTGAATACTATGCAGACCCTTATTAAATATTTCACAGCAGGGGCAGGTAATTCTCCACATGTAGCTTAGACGCGTTCCTCATTGATGCTACTCCCAAGTATTTAAGAGAGCCATTTGCCAACTAAAAAGGAAAGCTCTGTTTAAGTCCCAGTTCTCCACTTAAATTGAGGCCGAGTGCCTCTGTTTTATCAAGCTTGACCATAAGTCCGCTACAAACCCATATGTATCTTTATTTATTTATTTGGTTCTTCTATACCGCCCCTTCCAGAGATCAGGGGTGGTTTACATTTAACACCACAAATTACAAAGAATAATAGGGTTGAACTATTTACATAGATCCATAGGGACCTTTAACATGAAGTGAAAGCTTTATATACATAGTTGTCTGAACTGACGACTAGTAGCTATTTACAAT
The DNA here is from genome assembly GCA_033557465.1 of Ichthyophis bannanicus. Taxonomy (NCBI): domain Eukaryota; kingdom Metazoa; phylum Chordata; class Amphibia; order Gymnophiona; family Ichthyophiidae; genus Ichthyophis; species Ichthyophis bannanicus. The sequence continues at coordinate 76,465,995 of CM066051.1, read as the reverse complement.
TTACTGTTTGTGTGATTGTCTGTAAGTTTAGATATGAATAGGGGTTATTGATTGAGAGGGGGGTACAGAGGGTTGGGTGGTGATCATAAGGTGAGGTGAGGTAGGTGTTTGTGAGGTTGGGTTATCATTGATGTTACCGTAGTGTTCAGTAAAGAGGTATGTTTTTATTTCTTTTCTGAATAACTGTAGGTCTTTGGTCGCACGGACTGACAATGGCAGTGAGTTCCAGAGACTAGGAGCAGGCTCTGGAGCTGGTGGACTGTTTTGTCTTGTGTATGAACATAAGATCTGCCATACTGGGTCAGACCAAGGTCCATCAAGCCCAGTATCCTGTTTCCAACAGTGGCCAATCTAGGTCATAAGTACCTAGCAGTTTCCCCAAAAGACACAGGTTCCACAATGCTTGTACTGGGTCAAGCAGTGATATCCTGGGTCCCTTCTTAATAATGGTTTATGGACCTTTCCTCCAGGAACTTGTCCAAACCTTTTTTAAACCCAGCTAAACTAACAGCTTTTACTACATCCTCTGGTAACAAATTCCAGAGTTTGATTACGCTTTGAGTGAAAAAATATTTTCTTTTATTAGTCTTAAATAGTTTACCCTGTAGCTTCATTGCATGTTCCCCTAGTCTTTCTATATTCTGATAATGTAAACTATATTCTGATAACGTAAACAGGAGGTTGGTGTTACCAGTGAGTGTTTTGCAATTTGCCTACGGGATCTGGAGTCTGGTTGGGTTTGTATAAGAGTAGATAGGTATGTTGGGGCTATGTTGTTGATCAGTTTGAATGTTGTTATCAGCAGCTTGTATTTTATTTGGCTCCCTACTGGGAGCCAATGAAGGTCGTATAAGATTGGGGTTATGTGTTCAGTCAATCAGGCCTTGTATACTATTCTTGCTGCTAAGCTTTGTGCCCTTTGGAGGATTGTTAAGGTTTTGACTGGTAAGCCCTGTAACAGGCTCTTACAGTAGTTTACATGGGGCGTAATGAGAGTGTGGACTACTGACCTGAAATCTTGGGTATGAAGTAGGGGTCTTAGGAGTTGGATAGTTTTTAGCTTGAAGTAGACGGTTCTGTTTGTTTTAGATGGGGTATCATGCTGAGGGATTGATCTAATATTATTCCAAGGTATTTTACCTCCTGCTTAACTGGGAGAGTCACGTCATTAATTGTGATTGGGGGGGGGGGGGATTTTGATTCCTTGAAACAAATAGGGCTTCTGTTTTTTTGAGGTTTATATTCAGATTGTTGGTGATCAACCAGGAAGGACTGAGTTTCTTTGGTGCATTCTCCGCCATAACCACTGGCAGTGTTATAGGTGGGTTAGATGTGGTGCACATAATATCATCCACAAATAAGATGATCTTAAATGCCCGCTGACCTATCTTAATCCCTTTTGTTATGTTATGAAAGGGCAAATGGTAATGGTGTTAGTGGGCCCCTGTCTCACACCCCTCCCAAAGGAAAAGGACACAGAGTCTGTTCTGTTCCCCTCGGCACCTGCTTCAGAAGCAGAATAAAATGATGTTACTCAAGTGACGTATTGTGGTCCCTGTTGCACCTTGGGGAGAAACCCCTTGCATGAAGTCCCAGAGCATTCGATCAAATGTATTTTCAGTGCCCACTGCCAGCAATATGCTTGAGGTGTCCCCTCCCACCTTTGATCATCCAGGTCAGATGCGGGATTTTTTTTTATATTATCAAAGACTCGAACCCTAAACTGTCCATCCAGTGCTTTTGCCAGTTTTTGGATAACCACATCAAGTGATGAAACGGGTCTATGTGACCCACACTGAGCACCATCTTTGCCTTCCTGTGGTATAACCGTAACGCCCACTCTGCTCTCTCCAGGAATCCATTAAATAACTTGTGTAGCGGCATCTAATATCTTAATGAAACACACTGCTAACCCATACAAGCCTGGCTACTTTGTTGGTCACCAAGTCCTGGATTGTGTGCCATGTTTCCAGGATAGCGATTGGTCTCATCCTACCAGGCCAGTCCAGATGCATGGGTTTATGCGCCTCGACCAGCAGATGGAGACAGACAGCCACTGGTTTGATGATGTTGCCCTATATAGGGTCCTGTATAGCCCATAACCAGTTAATATTTTCTCCGTTTCCAGCAGATGGTACGTGTAGTAAGCCTGTTTAAAAAAATACAAGTAGGACCAGGTGAATTCTTTAAGGGGTCCTTTGTTAGGGGATTGCCTCTTCCTGTATCTGTAGCTAGACCGAACAGGATTGGCTGGGACCAGCCCACAAGGCCTAGGGGTGCATAACCCAGGAGAGCTGGGTCCCTGCCTCCCCCCATCACCCCTCCTTTCTGTTGTGTTGCTGCAGCGGTGTCTCGGGATGTCCTCCTCCCCAATCTTTAGGAGAAGTCCAGAAGAAATGGGTAACTGAGCTAGAAAGTTTTTTAAAAGAAGAAGAGCCGTTTACTGCAGGTCTCGGGTTGTGCAGCAGTTAGCAGTTTTGCTCAGTGTTGAGGCTCTGCAGGCTGTCTGACTAAGGGTGAGTCGCTCTAGTGATCTGCAGTGCAGGATGTTCGGTTTGTGGCTGCTGGAGTTTGTGCAGCGTGGCCGCACAGATTGAGCGCAGCCGTTACTGTGTGATCTGTAGCCTGAAACAGCCAGGTGGCATAGCAGAGTGCTGTTGCTATGGAGATGGGGCAAACAAGCAGAGACAACCTGAAGACCACCAGGACTGGGGCAGGCCTCAGCGCATTAGGGCGCGGCAATACGCCTGACACTGTGTGCACACCATTTTGGCAGGAAGTGCCACCATTTTGCATTCATTCGTGGTGGTTCCTGCACAGTTGGAGGGGCCTCCTGTGATTTTCCTGCTGGGGGCATCAGCAGCTAGAGCCTGGGGTAGGCCTCAGTTGAGCAGGAGCTTGCTCTGGGTGTGGAGTTCTCCCCTGAGTTTGTGTTCATGAATTAAGCAAGGCTTGATGGCAGGTTCTTCTAAGGCGCAGCTCTCAGCAGAGGGGGCAGCATAAGGAGGGACCTTTTGAGGACCCAAGAGGCCCAGGGGGACATAGAGCCATTGGAGGACGAAGTGTCTATAGAATCCATGGATTCTGTGCAACAGGGGGAAGATCTGTTTCGTGCCCTTCCGAATGTGGGGGATGGGCCTCCGCAAGACAATGAGCCCTCCCATCTCCCCTCCCCCCCCCCCCCCCCGGCGTGGATGAGCATACTTCAGTGGTGCACCTCTTCCTGCGTCACCTGAACAATTAAGTCACTTCATTGGCTCCCTATCCGTTTCCGCATCCAGTTCAAACTTCTCCTGCTGACCTATGAGTGCCTTCACTGCAGCTCTTCACTGTCTTATCTCTCCCTACACCCTCCCTCGGGAACTCCGCTCTTCTGGCAAACCGCTTCTATCTGTGCCCTTCTCTTCTATTGTTAACTCCAAACTTCGTTCCTTTTCATCTTGCTGCACCTTACGCCTGGAACAAACTACCTGAATCTGTACGTCAGACGCCTTCGCTGACCCTTGTCAAATCCAGGTTGAAAACTCACCTCTTCGCTGCCGCTTTCGGATCTTGACTCACCTGATCTCCTTGTGTTTCCTTCCCATTCCCCCTAGATGTATTCTATGTCTCAGCTATTGCGTTGTCTTCTTGACTAGACTGTAAGCTCTGATGAGCAGGAACTGTCTCTTACATGTCTGTGCAGCGCTGCTTACGTCTTGTAGATCTATACAAATGCTCAGTAGTAATAGTAGTAGTTTAACCTTGCGGAGGACATCCTGGTGGCGATTCAAGGGTCTGCTGCTGACCCATTGCTGGAGGGGATTGGGAAGCCCTTAAAGGCCTTTCCATTCCATAGGTTGATCAAAGAGATGATAGTGTGGAGTGGGGCACCTCTGATGTCAGACCTAAGGTGGGAAGGTCCATGGTTCGCCTCTACCTGGTTGTTTTGGAAGAGAAGGAACGGCTGTGGCTGCCTAAAGTAGCTGCCCTTGTGATCAAAAAGACAATGATCCCCGTGGAGGGAGGTGCAGTGCTAAAGGATCCTCAGGATCATAAGATAGAGAACCTCTTAAAGCAGTCCTTCAGGGTGTCGGTCTTGGCATTGCAGGCGACTGTGAGTGAAGGCTATGTGGCTGGTGCCTGTCTGCACTGGAGCACACAACTACCAGAGGATGCGACACTGTGTCCTAGCAGGGCTCTTCAGAGGCTGCTCGCCTTGAGGCTGGGTTGGCATTTCTGGCAGATGCCTTGTTTGACTTAATTAGAATCTCTGCAGAGAACATGGCAATTGTGATGGTCCGTCTGGCTGAGGAATTCATTGGCAGACGTGGCTTCCAAAAGGAGACTTAGCAAGCTTCCCTTTTGGGGGCATCTGCTCTTTGAGGATCCGCAGAAATTGTTAACTTGGGGCTCAGTCTCCAACGGTGCTAGTAGGGGGGTGCCTGAAATTTTTTTTTTACTGAAGGTGGGCCCATATAACCTTGTATCAAAGGGTACTCGGCCCCTATCAGACTCTTTTATGGAGTTCCACTGCTGTTCCCCAGAGAAGGTGGGGCAGTCAGAGCGACTCTTGAGCCTGCATACAGTCGTGCTACTGCCCTTAAATGAGTGGGAGGCAGGAAGGTATTCCATTTATTTTGTGGTGTCCAAGAAGGAAGGGTTATTCCACCCCATTCTGGACTTTGAGAAGGTCAACAGAGCACTAAGTTCCCCATTCCTGGATGAAAACGCTGAGGATGGTGATTACGGCAGCATGTTGGGAAGAGTTCCTGACCTAGGCCTCGGTGAGGCCTATCTTCAGTTTTGGGCCCTATTGTTTAACTTGGCCACTGCTCCATGCACCTTTTCCAAGGTCATTGTAGTGGTGGCTGCATGGTTATGCAGGCAGGGGATTCAGGTGCATCCATACTTGGACAACTGGCTTGATTCACTCAAAGTCCTTCCTGGAGAGCAGGCAGGCAATGGCTTATATAATTGAGTGTTTGCAGGAGCTGGGTTGAATGGTCAACTTTGCAAAGAGCAGTCTGTCATCCCAATACTGAACAAGTAAAGGTCTTCCTGGTGGAAGCCAAAATCTAGAAGTTGCAATCTTAGATAGAGGAATTGCTTCAGACAGGCCAGCCTCAGGCTTGGGACCATCTTCAGGTCCTGGAATCAGTGGCGGCAACCTTGGATCTGGTGACGTGTGTGATAGCGCATATGCGTCCCCTGTTATTGAGATGGTCTCTTCAAAGGCATGCGTTAGAATTGGTCTTGCCCCTTTGAAGAGATGAAAGGGCCAGTCTTGACTGGTGGCTGCACACAAGCAATCTGAGCAAGGGTATGGACTTGGAATCCCTAGATTGGCATCTCTCATTACTACGACTTAGTCTCAGTGATTGGAGGACTCATTTTCTGGGAGAGTACACACAAGGTCTGTGGATCGCAGAGACAACAAAATGGTCCATCAACTGCCTGTAAATGAGAGCCATCCAGTTGGCCTCTGAGACATTATGTCCAGTGATGCTGGGCAAGCTGGTGTGAATCCTGTTGGACAATGTAACATCAGTAGCATACATGAACCGGCAGGGTGGCACCAGGAGTTGGCTGGCGACAGAGGAGGCAACTCTCCTCATGTCTTGGGCTAAAAATCATCTGTTGGCCTGAATGTACTCAACCACAGCTACATGAGCTGCTGAGAGTGCCAGCTTCCTAAGCATACACACCCTCAGACCAGGAGAGTGGAGTCTGGTGGATGAGGCTTTTGATCAAGTTATTCATCAAGGAGAATGAAAAGGTTCCGCTTTTCTTCAGTCTTAGGCAGGAGAACCTCTGTGGAGGAACCATTGATGTTGCCACAGACTCTGGGGTTGTTGGTCCAGGGTCCAACACAGCAGCTGGAGAAGCCTAAGTTCTCACGTATGGCTTGGCTGTTGAGTGGGCGAGATTGTGAAAGTACGACTACTCATGGGAAGTGATTGCTGCTACTCTCCTACAAGCCTGGAAGAGGTCTATCTCTTTGGCCAATGTTTGGGTCTGAAGAATATTTGAGACCTGGTGTCCAGAGTGTTCAGTTAGGCCTTTCTCTTCTTTGTTGACTTATATCTTAGAATTTCTGCAAGATGGGCTGGATAAGGTCCTGCTTTGGAATTCCTTAAAGGTGCAAATGGTGGCCTTTTTCTGCTATCGTGGATTAGTCTAAGGCTGTGTTCTACCATCCTTGCTGGATTTGAAGCCTCGAGGGATGAAGCATCTGCAGCCACCTAGAGGTTTGCCGGTCCCAACTTGGGATTTGAAATTGGTTCTGTCAGCCTTTAAGGAACCCTTTGAACCTTTACTTCAAGCTCCCTTGAAGGACCTTACCTTGAAGACGGTGATTTTGGTAGCTGTTGTTCCACTAGGCAAATCTTTGAGCTCCAGGCGTTGTCCTGTAGGGAGCCATTTTTGCTCATGACAATGGATAAGGTTGTGCTGTAGATGGTTTCTTCCTTCCCAAGGTGGTTTCTTCATTCCACCCAGTTTTTTTCAGGAACCAGGGGGTTCGGAGGCTTTGGGTAGTTTGCACCATCTGGGCATGAGGCTGGCTTTGTACATTTACGTGGCCAAGTTCTGGAATTTGTATCATTTGTTTGTACTATTTAAGGGTTCTTGCTGGGATAGGCAACATCTAAAGCTTCGGTTGCCAATTGGGTGAATTCTACAATCGTTGCCGTGTACATTGCACAGAGCCTATTTTACCAGAGCACAGTTGGCCTTGTGGGCAAAGTTGAGCCATGTTCCTCCACAAGACATTTGTCAAGCGGCCACATAGAAGTCCTTGAATTCCTTCACTAGGCAGTACAGGCTGGATGTTCAGGGAAGGCGGTTTGGAAGGCCCCACCCGTGTGGGTATTGCTTAGGTATTTCCCACACGGCTGGTCTGGTGGAACAAGGAGGAAGGAGAAATTAGGCCTTGCCTGCTAATTTTCTTTCCTTGTGTCCTTCCAGACCAATTGAGGACTCTCTCATAATGAAGATGGCCTGAGATGGAGCCTTTTCTACTGTAAGTATTGGTTGGTACATTTTTTCATGTTTTCTTCTTGAATCCCGGGTCACCTTGAGTCAGTGCTCTAGTCTCTGGAGTCCCTTTTGATTTAGAATTTTCATTTAGTTTGCGTTCTTGGGCCGTTCGGTCAGCAAGTTCTGGTTGGTATGGGTCTTCTTGTTGGGAAGGGGAGTTGGGTATCCTGCTTTTTATCAAAATACTGGCTGACTGTGGGCCGCACAGGACCCTGTAAAGGGAGTCATCATTAAACCAGTGGTTTTATCTCCATCTGCTGGTAGAGGAGTATAAACCCATGCATCTGGACTAGACTGGAGAGACTCAAGGAAAGACAAATTAGCAGGTAGGGTCTAATTTCTCCATCTTATCTTTGTTCTTTCCTAGTCAGAGCTGCTAAATCCACTGACTCCCAATAATTTCAAAGTTTTGGGTGCCTAATAGAGATAGTCCACTTATAGATCAATTCATACAACTACACAAAACACACTTTAATGGAAGCATCCCTCTTACCCTCATGCCTTCTAAGCTTTGGGACTCCCCCCTGGGCCTTCTTGCTCCTCAGTTTCCTAGCTAGGCATTTGCTAGTTTTGTCTCACAACTCAAAAGTATTTCTGCCTCAGCCTTGTTAACCTAAAGTTAATATCTTCCAAATTCAAATTTCAAAGTTGTCCTCTAGCGTGCTCTGGTTTTACCCCAGTATTTAACTTAGGGGCTGACACAGAAACCCCGCGCTCGAGCCCAGCGCCGAAGCTATAACCAGAGTTTTCTAGCACAAGTTTAATGATGACTTTTTGTGCAGCGATGCTGTAAGCTAGTAACATGCAAATCAGCTCTGCGCAAACGTCAGCGCCAAACGAGGGGAGCGAGCCAGAGACGTGCACCCAGGGGTCTGCATTACCTTCACTTCAGAGGAAAGTTTTGCTGTGGCCATATATCATTATGTCTGCCCATAACCGGCGTAAAGATCCAGCGTTAAAAGAAGAGTAAAAATTGTGCTAAGTTTGAGCACGTGTTTATTACATTGGGAGCCATTAAAAATTCATTATTTGGCCTGTGTTTAGCAGCCCCACCGCACTTGGCTTTATTTAGCACAGTGACTTTGCTGGCAGTCTTCCTACACTAGCCTGCTGTTTGCATCGGAGAGCAAGACTATCGCGGGATAATCTGTAGCAAAGGGTTTCTGTATCAGTCCCCTAGGGTTTCGTTTATGAGCTCTTTCTAACTCAGTTACACGTTTAATCTCATAATTTAATTGCTCTTCTTTTATGCCCCCTCCCCCTCATTATAAACCTTCCTTTTAGTATTGCTTTTGAAGCATCCCAAAGTATCTCACGATCCAGTTCCCCCATGATTATTATGGAGAGTTTACCTGTTTAAGGGGGAGAGAGTTCTAGCAAGGCCCACAAACAGCTTTCCCTGTGATGGCTATAGGGGTGTAACCTGGGAATCCTTGGACTCGTGTCTGCATTAGCAGACTAGGGGATGCTTTTGCCCTGAGAATTCTGGACTAATGACTGAGGTGCGGAGGTCGTAGCGTCCTCATTCTGTCTCTTTTTCCCTGTGCCCTGCAGTGGCTAGAGACCCGGCCCGATCGTCAGGAGTGCCCTGTTTGCAAAGCTGGGATTAGCCGGGATAAAGTCATCCCACTGTACGGGAGGGGCAGCACCAGCCAGCAAGACCCCAGGTAGGATCCGGCAAATGAAATGTTGGCGGCACACTCGCTCGAGCAGTGATTCTGTAATTCTGTCCTCCATTCCCTTACAGGTTGAAGACTCCTCCCAGACCTCAGGGACAAAGGCCGGAGCCCGAGAGTAGAGGGGTGAGTCTGCAAACTGCATGACTTTATGTGACTCCGTCTCTCCTCTCTCAGTATTCCTGTTCCCTTCTATACTACGCTTGCTACTAAAATCCCTGCTGTTCTCTCCCTTCCCCCAGGGTTTCCACCCCTTCGGAGACAGTGGTTTTCACATGTCCTTTGGGATTGGAGCCTTCCCTTTTGGATTCTTTACTACGGTATTCAACATGACGGATTCTTTCCAGAGAGGTCAGTCAGAAACCCAGAGATGCTGTGACCTTGTCTGCACCAGGAGTAGCTTGCATTGACGCTGCCTGTGCTGTGCCTGTGTTGTGGGGAGGTTGTGTGTGTGTGTATCTGTAGTGTGCATTGCCGCTGCCTGTGCTGTGCCTGTGTTGTGGGGAGGTTGTGTGTGTGTGTGTGTCTGTAGTGTGCACTGTCGCTGCCTGTGCTGTGCCTGTGTTGTGGGGAGGTTGTGTGTGTGTGTCTGTAGCGTGCATTGCCGCTGCCTGTGCTGTGCTTGTGTTGTGGGGAGGTTGTGTGTGTGTGTCTGTAGTGTGCACTGTCGCTGCCTGTGCTGTACCAGTTCTGTGCAAGGCCCAAGAAGTACGCCGAGTCCTGGAGTCTCAATGCGTGGGTGAGACAGTTGTGCAGAGAGGAGGGATTTAGATTTGTTAGGATCTGGGCATCATTCCGGTGAAGGGGGCCTATCCCAATAGGATATAATAAAAGCTGAAATAGCCGAAATAGAGCTTTAAATTCTCTGTATGTAAATGCCAGCCACTTAAAAATAAGATGGGAGAGTTAGAGGCGTTAGACTTAATTGCCATCTCTGAGACCTGGTGGAAGGAGGATAACCAATGGGGCACTCTGAAACCAGGGTACAAATTATATACAGTGACTGTGTGGATCAAATTAGTGGAGGGGTGGCGCTGTGTGTGAGAGCATTAAGTCAAACAGGATAAATGTTCTGCAGGAAACCAAAAGCAATAGGGAACCTTTAAGGATAGAAATTCCATGTGTGATGGGGAAGAGTACCGTATAGCAGTGGGGGTATACTACCATTCACCTGGGCAGGATGAAGAGACAGTGAAATGCTAACCAATTTGGTAACACAATCATGGGATACTTCAATAGCCCCAGTATTGATTGGGTAGATATCTCATTGGAACATATCAGGGAAGTAAAGTTTCTAATGCTATAAATGACTGCTTCATGGGACAGTTGATTCAAGAACCAATTGAAGGGGAAGTTCTTAAGATCTAGTTCTTATTTGTATACAGGACCTGGTGCACAAGGGGTAGTGGTGGGGCCGCTAGGTATTACTGATCACAATGCAAATGCAATGTGTGCCTTTGAGTCGGTGCTGACTCCTGGCGACCTATCATCTCCTGGGTTTTCTTGGCAGTCTGACCCGAAGTAGATTGCCAGGCCATTCTTCTGAGGAAGTGGTGGGTTAAATGACTTGCCCAAGGCCACAAGGAGTGCTCGTGGGAATCAAACTCTGGTCTCTTGGTTACCAAGCCAGTGCTCTAACCATTAAGCTATGACTCCAGTCCATAATATGATCAAATTTGTCATCATTGGAATGAAGCCCTGGGATGCAGAACCTGGCGATACCAGGTTCCCCCCTCCCCCTACCATTCCTCAGAAATGTTGGGGAGCTTGTGTGAAGGAGCTTGGATGGAGGCAATTCTCCTTTCCCCCTTCCCAGTTTTTGAGAGGGGGCAGGGGGGAATCCAGGGTGTGCAGTGTTCTTTTCTTCCTCCATCTTCTGAGAAAGGTCTGCGACTGTCACAGAAAAAGGAGTCAAAGACGTAAAATGCTTCAGTTGTTCTGGGACACGCTGTGGGCGGCCTGCTGAGTAAGCAAGCTTTGGCAATTTAAATGTAAAAAAGTAATAAGTCTGGGCCAAGAGAGACCTTGAAAAGATGCTTGCTTTAGAGGCAAGAATTAATATTAAGCAAAGAGCCCAAAAGGGAATCGATTCGACTGCTGAACAAATCAGGGGGTAAAAGGAGTGCTCAGGGGAGGGTAAGGAAATAGCAGAAAAACGAAATGATTTCTTTGCCTGAGGACTGGAGAGTAGCCAATGTAATGCCGATTTTTAAAAAGGACTCCAGGGATCTGGGAAAGTACAGACCATACACATAGACAGCTTAACGGGAATGAGTTAGTGTAGGTTCAGTCAAGGCGAGTCTACCAGTTTATCAGATGTTTCTGAAAGTGGTAAAGGACGGTCGATTGATGCGGAGGCACCTTTTAGAAAGAACATGGAGAAGGCAATTGCTATGTGTATCTCAGACAGTATTTTACAAACGCAGAGTCCCTCTTAAAACTGATGCAGAATCGCACTGGTGTGCCTCTCCTCATCTAGCAGGAGCAGCGATTGTGAGAACGGGGGAAAATGCAGAAACCCCCTTCACATATGCATGGGAGCAACCTCTTAAAATCGCTTCTGCTGTGATGCACGCATACTGGCAGACAAACCCCCCCCCCAGTCATAGTACAATCAGGCAGCCCCCAAAGTTCCCCCAAACAAATACACCAATTGATCCGTCCCCCACCTCCCTCCCCAATCGCACTGATGACCTCTAGCAGTACCGTGAGTTTGCCACTAGGGGTCATTTGTGTTATTTTGGATCCTACCGCATGCTGAACAGAAGCTAGTGAGCATCGCTACTGCTCCTACTGACTACTAATGACCCCCCCCCCCTCCCCAATAAGCCTAGGGTTGAGGATCGGAGGGAACTTCTGGAGGGAATGGCATATTTTCTGGGGGGGAACTTTGGGGGATGCCTGATTTTGATTGTGACTCGAGGCAGGTAGGTGACGTGTCTGATTGATTGTGTTTTGACATGAGGGGAGAGGGGGCCTGCAGGATTGTGACAGTCCTAGGGGGCAGTGTCCATCCTTGGCATGCACAGCTGTCCTTGTCAGCAGGCACTTATTAGTACCTAGGGGAAGGTGTAGACGCCAACTTCCAAGACATGGATGCCCTGTATAAAATGAGGCATCCACAACTCCATTGTAAGCCCACCCAGACCACTCCCCCTCCCACCCCCAGCATTCCCCAGAGGACATGGACACGTTGAGCGTTCCTATATGTGAAAAGCCCAGTTTTAAAATGGCAATTATATGCGTCCTGCCAGGAAGTGCCCAGGGTCTGTGCTGGGACCCTTACTGTAAATGATCTGGAGATGGGATTGACAAATGAGATGATTTAGATATACAGATGACACAAAACTATGCAAAGTTGTTGAATTGTGAAGATTTTCAGAAGGATCTTGTGAGACTAAGAGACCGGGCATCACACTGGCTGGCAGACGGGATTATTTTCCCTGATGTGCATCGCTTTGTAGCGGTTCACATTAAATTTCAACTACAGCGTCCCTACAGTCCAATCCAGGCTCCTGGGTTGTGTCCCTTTTCCAGCAGATGGAGAGTGAGCATTCGATTTTGGTGTTGTCACACTATAAGGAGCAGGCACTCCTCCCACCAAGCCAGTATCCTCAGTCTCCAGCAGATGGGACACAACCCTTGACAACTTGGGCTATACTGTAGTTCCTTAGGCTAGAGTAAAAGGGAAAAAGAAAAAAGAGCTAAAATAATAAGAAGTGGCTGCTTTTCCGGTGCCAGAGAGAGCTGTGTTTCCTGTTTGGTAGAAGGAAGTTTGACAGTTTAGTGAAAGGAAGTTTAGGCAGCTTTTGTGATGACTGGGTCTGCCCCAGGGACTGATGCCGTTCGGTAGGACCCTGGGAAGTGTGAGAGTCTTGAGCTTTCTGCTCTCCGTCTCCCCTTCAGACCTACAGCTCAATTCCTTGGTGCCCTTTAGTGGGTTAGAGGTATTCAGGCTTGCTGACACGATTGGAGGTTTTTTTGTAACAGCGAGTCTTTATTTAATTCCTGAACTGTTGAGGGCCGCAGGGCGTTCTTAGCCCTACTTTACGTTTCTGTTTCGGGGCAGCTGTTCACCGTCGCACTGAACCCTTCCCGCCTTCAGATGTCGGCTGGCAAAACTGTGTGTGTGTGGGCTGTGGGAGCAGGCGGAGCCACCTTTTCCGCTGTTGGTCTGTGTCGGGCCTGCGAGGCAGAGGACCACGAAGCAGGAAATTTGTTACCCAGCCTTGGAGGGAGCATCTCCACTGAGCTCGCACCCACAGGGTTTTTTTTATTGGTGTCTTCAGTGGCAGTGGCTCCCTGCTTCTTTGGCGGGAACCATGGCTATCTTGTCTGAATCCCCGGTGGCCATGTTACCATCTTTTGGGGTCTCGACAGCACAGCGGCAGACAGAGTAAGGGTCTTTCTAGTACAGCCTCCTGCAACTGTGGTTCCTTTTTCGCCAAATTTCATCCTCTTGCAGCATCAGACTTACTGTATTAAACAGGGCCTGATGCAGCCAGGAGAGACCGGCTACAGTCCGTCAGGGCAAGGCAAGGAACAGATGCCTGGTCTGCAAGGTGTAAGGATCTCGTTGGCGGCCCTAGCTTCCAGTGGTTTGGCAGACATGGAGGAGGACCAGGGTTCGGAACAGTCTCTGGGGTCAGAGGATCCTGAGGCAGGTGCTTCAGGCTTAGGGCTCAAAGAAGGGCTTGGGGACCCTCAGAAGGATTCTAGGCCTGTGGGGGAAGATCCCAGTATTGTTAGAGTCTTCCGTAGGGAAGTACTAGGTTCGCTAATTTGCGGATTCGCTTGCAACGCTACACCTTTTGATGGACACACCACTAGTGGATCAGCATGTTGAAAACCACCTTTCTAGTTCATCATGCCTTAAAGCAGGTGATTGATTTGGAGTGGGATTCCCCATAGGCAGGGTTGCACGGTGCTAAAGACATTCAGCGCCTCTAGCCCATTCCCACCACCGAATGAGAACAGTTCCAGCTTCCGAGAGTGGATTCCCTAATGTCAGCAGTCACTAAGAGGACCATCATTCTGTTGGAAGGGGGTGCAGCACTAAAGGATCCCCAGGACAAGAAGGAGACACTGTTGAAGCAAACCTTTGAGGTAGTAAAGGCGCAAGCAGTGGGTTGAGACACCTCACATGTTGATTCAGCTGCATGCAGTCGTCCCAGGTTGGTCAGGAATGCTATTCCATCTGCTTTGTGGTGCCCAAGAAAGAAGGTTCCTTCCTGTCCATTCTTGATTTAAATTATGTCAATCGAGCCTTGCACGTCCCTCATTTTCGAATGGAGACCTTGCGGTCCATTATTGTGGCAGTGTGCCAAGGCGAGTTTCTCGCCTCTAACTGCGCATGCCCATCAGGTCGCAGCATCAGCGCTTCCTGCGCTTCGCGGTGCCCCGGGCCATTTTCAGTTCCATGCCCTTCCGTTTTTGGCCTCACCATGGTGCCGCCCACCTTTACCAAGATCATGGTAGTGGTGGAGGCCAAGTTGAGGATCCAGGGAATCCTGGAACATCCCCTACCTTGACGACTGGCTTATTTGGGCAAAGTCACGGCAGGAGAGCATAGAAGCCACTCAGCGAGTCCTCAAGCTTCTCCGGAGCCTGGGCTAGGTGGTAAATGTAGCCAAGTCACCTTATGCCTTCTCAGAATCTCATGTACCTTGGTGCTCATTTTGATATGGCGCAGTGGTTGGTATTCCTACCAGAAGAGTGGTACCTGAAGCTACAGCATGAGATTCGACAATTCTTGGGACAGCGGGCGTGAACTCTGGACCTGGGTGAGAGCTCACATGCGTCCCTTGCAGAGGGCATTGCTCTCCCGATGGTCTCCCCAGCGGCACTCTCTCTCTCGTCGCTGGGGAGACCACCGTCCATTGCAAGTATGGAGCAGTCTGGCGTGGTGATTGTCTCCAGTCACCCTCACCAAAGGGATGCACTAGAGCCTGTCAGACGGCTGCCTGGGTGAGAATGTTCACAGTCTTGGCAAGTGCATATATCAATATGATTTGCAAGGGATTGTGGGAAATGCAGTCCATTCACACCAGACACAGCTGCTCACAATAATTAGTTGTGCTTGAGTGTAAAGCCAATAAGATATTTATTTATGGGGTTATTTCTCCCAACACAGATATGCTTGGTAGCACATAAAACAGGATACTTGCTTTCAGTGTTAAACTTGGAAAAACAAAATCAGGAAAACAACAGTTGAACTTATCAGGCAATCAAAGCAAAAGAATAAAGACCTGGTTGGTAACAAACTGGTCTTTTCTGTAGGCTTTAGCTAATATTTTCTTAGCAGTGCTCTAAACAACAAGCAAAACCCACAAAGAAGGGAAAAACTGTTCTTTTCAGGTTAACTTCTTATATCTTCACACATAGACTCAGAAGTGATTCCCTCAGAGCTCACAAGCAATTAGGTAAGACTCAATTGCTAGCAGTTACCCAGCTGAAACCCCTTAGCTGGCTTGCTTTCTATTGCGTGGCTAAAAATCCTACTCAGGAGCTTTTCTGAGTAGATTAAAGAACAAGTTTGTATTTCTTTGTGATGGTTCTTGTACTTTGTAACAGTAAATTACCAAAGGAGTTTAGACAGAGAGCAATCCATGTATTCACAGCCTGTATCTAAGACTTCTCCCCCTTCCTCAACAATCATCGGTTCAATATCATGGATTGGCACAGAGGAATTTCTCAATGGAGCACTTTCAGGAGAATACTTGTTTCCCTGCTGTCTTTCAAGGTTATAGCTAGGGCATAGATCAGTGTTCATACCTGAGCTTCCATTGCTGTTAGAGTTCCTCTCTAAATAGCCTGGCCAGTATGTAGTCCAGTTTTTATGTCCAGCCTTCCAATCCAGATCCCTGGACACTGGATCTCTCTTCACATACCTTCTGGCACGGATCCTAGGGTCCTTTCCACGTGCAGCCGTCTCCCTCACAGGTACCGTCTGGAGATTCCTAGCCCTGCAGCACCATTCCTCTGGCTTTCCCCAGTCCAATGGTGTAAGCTTGCCTTTTGAATGTCTCCCAGTATACGTACTGCTCTGGACTCCTTTAGACCTCCCAAATGCTTTTCTCTTCTTCCATCCAAAGGGTTTCTTGCCCTCTCTGTCCGTCCGCACTGGCTTCTGCTTCTGATGATCCTCCAGATGATGAAGCTGTCCAAGATGATCAAGATCCTGAGGATCTCCCAGATGAAACTGAGGATGAGGATAATTCTCTGTAGAATAAACTCTACCTTTATTCTGCCTAGATGAGTGCTCCACCCTAGCACAGCGCAGCTGTGCTGAATCAGGCTCTGCCCTTTGAGATGAGTGCTTGGGGATTACCTCATAGCCCTCTTGATTGAACACACGTTTCCCCACTTCAGCTCCTCTAATGGCTGTAGGAAACCTGGTGCATTCTGGGACTGGTAGTCTTTTATAGAAAAATTCTGTTTTCTTATTTCTACCAGAACTGACAGGTTGCTTGTTCAGAGTCACTTCACCTTTACTATAGCTCCTTCCTGAGCTATGATAAGCTTCCTTATCACAAGCCGCCAGAGTGAACGGTGGTCACAATGGATGCTGGTCTCTCCAGCTGGTGAGCACATTCCATGATGCAGATCACGCAGGTGAGTGGTCCATCAACTGGCTAGAAATGTGGGCTGTGTGATTAGCCCTCGTGGAATTTCTTGCATTGATCCAGCACCGGGCAGTGTGAGTCCTCTCTGACAATACCTCCACAGTGGCTTACATCAACCATCAGGGAGGAACAGGCAGCGCCAGTCTAGCAGAGGAGATAGATTTCTGCTCACTGTATAAACGGAGCAATCTCGCTCGGTTGTTGGCAGCTCACGTGGCAGGAAAGGAAAACTGCAGGCTGACTTTCTGAGCAGACGTCAGTTGGACCCAGGAGAGTGGTCCTTGGCAGACAGTGTTCCATCAGTTGACACGGTGCTGGGGGAGTTTGATTTTTGGATCTGATGGTGTTGGCGGAAAATGGCAAGGTCAGAAGGTTCTTTAGCAGGTGCAGGGAGTGCGTGTCAGAAGGACTTGATGCGTTGCACATCTTTGGGCGCCGGACGGCCTGCTTTCTGCCTTTCTGCCATGGCCTCTCATAGGGCGTCTGTTTCAGCACATTGAGACTCGCAGAGGTCTAGGGATCCTGATAGCTCCGGATTGGCTTCAGTGTCTGTGGTATGCAGACCTAATGAGACTGGTAGAGGACAAACCGTGGCGAC
Source organism: Ichthyophis bannanicus (assembly GCA_033557465.1). Classification (NCBI taxonomy): domain Eukaryota; kingdom Metazoa; phylum Chordata; class Amphibia; order Gymnophiona; family Ichthyophiidae; genus Ichthyophis; species Ichthyophis bannanicus. Next base: position 76,449,076 of record CM066051.1, on the reverse strand, counting down.
TGCCAGCGAGGCTGGATCTGCTGTTGCAAGGTCTCATCCTGATGCTTCAGGTGGATCGATTCTTGCTTACAGCTTGGCTCTTGAGAGGGCACCCTTGACCCGTAGTGGTTATTCAGTGCTAGTCATTACCACCTTGCTGAAGGCAAGGCGGGGGTCTACTTCCTTGGCCTGTGTGCGCGTCTGGAGGGTCTTCGAGGCCTGGTGTGAGGAAAGACAGCAACGCCGCTTTGGGTCTTCCATCCCAGACATTTTGGCTTTTCTGCAGGATGACTTTGACAAGAGGCTAGCCTTGAACTCCTTTCAAGTTCAGATTGCGGCTCTGGCATGTTATCGTGGGTGAGTGCAGTGTGTTTCTTTGGCAGCTCACTCAAATGTGCTTCAGTTTCTTAGAGCGGTCAAGCTCCTTAGACCTAGCAGCTTCCCTTAAGGATCTTACATTGAAGGTGTTTTTTCTGGTGGCCATTTGTTCAGCTGAAAGGATTTCGGAGCTGCAAGCATTGTCTTGTAGGGAGCCCTACCTGATCTTGGCAAAGGATGGGGTAATTTTGCGTATGGTACCATCCTTCTTGCCTAAGGTGGTTTCTCCCTTTCAACCAATCCGTGGTGCTGCTGGTCTCTACGGACAAGGATTGGCACATCTGTGCCCTGGATGCACAGAGGGTCCTGCAATGCTTTTTGAGGTCCACAGTGACCTTCCATAAAATGGATCGCTTGTTCGTTCTGTTCGGAGGCCCTCACAGAAGAGAGGAGAGGCAGCCTCCAAGGGCTCCATTGCTTGGTGTTTGAAGGAGACTATTGCGTCGGCGTATCTTTTGAAAGGCAAGCAGGTGCCCATGGGACTTGAGGCGCACTCCACCAGGGCACAGGCTGCGTCTTGCGCGGAGGGTGCTCTGGTTCCTTCGGTGGATATTTGCAGGGCAACTACTTGGACATCATTGCATACCTTCATACATAATTATAAATTGGATTTGCAGGCACATTCAGATGCACGCTTTGATGCTACAATGTTGGAGGTCAGGCTTGCTGGTCCCACCCGAGTCAGCATACTGCTCTGGTACATCCCAAAAGTCTGCACTGGACTGTAGGGACGTCATGGAAGGTGAAATTAGACTTGCCTGCTAATTGTCTTTCCTTTAGGACCTACAGTCCAGTCCAGAACCCACTTGGTTTCACTATGGTGGCGAGTCCGGTTCAGATAGTCAGCATATAGAGGACCGTACTTTATCCTCTGCTTGAAGCAGAGGTTGGCCCCAAGTCAAAGGATTTGGTCCTGGAGGCTTGGGGGGATCAGCTGTAGCCTTGGTCTTCTTGGGCTGCTCTAGGTCACCACAGAATAATGCCATCTCGCAGGCTCCCAACCAAACCCGTCATTTATATTCCACTTTTCGTTCCCTTATCTCTCTACACACTCCCCCATCAATTCCCTCTACCCAGTCTTCTCCTTCACCCACCCAACTGGCCTCTTTTTTCATCTCAAAGGTTGCTACCTTGAGAGACTCTTTGCCCTCATGTCCTTCTCCCATTACCTCCCCCCCTCCTCTTCCCTCGCCTCCGCCGGTCTCTCAGCTTTCTCATTCTTGGGCCACTTTCTCACCCATTACTGCACCCGAACTCCATCATCTTATCTCCTCTTCTCGAAAGACCTCCTGCTCGCTTGATCCTATTCCTTCTTCTTGGCTCCTCACTCCCTCCCTGGGTGTCCTTCCTTATATCCTCACCATGTTTAATTCTAGTCTTTCCACTGGGACTTTCCCTAAATCATGGAAGCACGCATTGGTTCGTCCCCTCTTGAAGAATCCCTCCCTCGACCCTTCTCTTCCGTCTAACTATCGTCCTGTCTCTAATCTCCCCTTCCTATCTAAGCTCCTGGAGAAGTTCGTTTTTGCACAACTTTCTCACCACCTTGATTCTGTTAATTTCCTTCACCCCCGTCAATCAGGTTTTCGCTCTGGGCACAGCGTTGACACCGTTCTCTTGGCTTTCACTAATGCACTGCATGTAGCTCACGATCGAGGTGACATTTCGGTGGCGGTTGCTTTGGATCTTTCAGCGGCGTTTGATTTAGTCGATCACTCTCTTCTTCTTCACCGGCTCCGGGAAGCTGGTCTTTGCAGCACTGTTCACCATTGGTTTCACTCTTTTCTCTCTTCTCGCTCCTGCACAGTCCTCTCTTCCTCGTCTACTTTCTCCCCCTCCGGTCCACAGCACCTCCCTTGTGGGGTTCCACAGGGTTCCGTTCTTGCCCCCCTTCTTTTCAATCTTTTTCTTGCCCCTCTTGCCCTTCTTATCCAACAGTCAGGTATTTCAGCTTTTTTCTACGCCGATGATATTCTCTTACTCCATCACACCTCCCCTTCCTGTCCTGACCTCACTCCTTTGAATTCTTGCCTTTCCTCTGTTGCAAGCTGGCTTACTACTAACTGTCTCCATCTTAATCTTACTAAGACTCTTGCCATTTGGTTTACTTATGGTGATCCCCCCCCCACTTTGGCCCCCTCTTTTTCCAACTCCCCAGTCCCGTTGGTTTCTACATTTCGGTATCTAGGTGTTCACTTTGACTCAGATCTTTCCTTTTGTTCTCATATCTCCCATATCACCAAAACTTCTTTTTTCTTTCTCCGGCAAATTCGTTCAATTCGTCCTTTTCTTTCTCCTTCTGCTCTGTCTACACTGGTGTTATCCTTAGTTATGTCACGGGTGGACTTTTCCAATGCACTGTTTCTCGGTCTTCCTAAGAATCAGGTGGTAAGGCTTCAAAGGATACAGAACACTGCTGCACGTCTGATCACATACTCCGCTCTTCGAGATCACGTCACCCCCTTACTTTTCAATCTTCACTGGCTGCCAGTTTCTTTTCGTTCACAGTTTAAGCTACTGACCCTTCTTCACAAAGTTTATCGCATTGGTACTCCATCCTATTTGTCTGACCTTCTATCTTTCCACTCCCCTCGGCACACACCCCGTTCTTTCCACCTCAACCGTCTCGCCCTTCCCTCCCCCTCCCACGCCCACCTCCAATTCACACGCCTTTCTGCATTTTACTTTGCTGGCCCCGCACATTGGAATTCCCTCCCTTCTTCCCTCCGTCTGGAATCACAATTCACTGTCTTTAAACAAAATCTCAAAACCCACCTGTTCTCCATAGCCTTCAATGTTCCCTCCCCATTTGTATGAGTCTTTTTCTATTGTACCTATCTGCCTTTTGTATCTTGTCCTGTGTTCCCTGCACTCAATCTTCTGTCCTTTATAAAATTTGTACATTTCTTTTTCTTTTCTGGCCTTGGCCAAAGTTTTTATGTATTATGTTTTATGCCTTGTGTAATTTATGTATTTTATGATTTTTTTTTATGTATTTTATTATTGTACACCGCCTTGATTGTTTTGAAAGGCGGTTTTTATCAAATAATTAAACCTTAAACCTTAATATTGAAGAGGTAGTGTGTACATAGTTGGCATAGTTTAGTCGTTGGGGCCTTGTTGGTTCTTAGGTTATGCTTTGACATTGGAATACTGGTTTGATGGGAGAAGCACCCGCTCCTTATAGTGTGACATCACCAAAAGCTTGAATGCTCAGTTTCCATCTGCTGGAAAAGGGACACAACTACTGTTCCCTCTAAAGCTGTGCGCGTGTGCGCGCGCACACACCTCGCCGAGCGAGCGCACATACTTTATAACAGAGCGCACAAAAATTACGGTTCTGATTCTGATAGAAAACAACACAGACATCTTAAAATTTAAAAGTTGTTATGTATTTACAGTTTTCACAAGTTCTACAATATTTTCTAGTGCAATCAATGTGGTGTACATACTGTATTCTGACGTGTAGTCAAATTTTAAAGTATAGAACTCCGAGTGTCGTTATTGTGGTGCACAAAAATTTAACCTTCCTTCAAAAGCTGCACAGCTGATATTTTTTGCGCACACAGCCTACAGAAAATTAGAGGGAACATTGGACACAACCCAGGAGTCTGGACTGGATTGTAGGTCCTAATGGAAAGAAAATTAGTAGGTAAGTCTAATTTCACCATAAATGATAAAGGGAATAGACTAAACCAGTTAGGGCTCTTTAGCTTGGAGAAAAGACAACTGAGAGGAAACATGACAGAAATTTATAAAACCATGAGAAGGGTGCAACAGTTAAATAGGGAACAGTTATTTAACCTTTCAAACAGTAAAAGAAAAGGATGTTCCAGGAAACTAATGGCCAGCAGATTGAAAACAAATTTGTAGAAAAAGTTTTGGACAAGTTCCTGGAGGAAAAGTCCATAAGAAATATTTAGACGGGTATACATGAGGATTAGGGCCATTACTCATCCCTGGAACTGGATTATGAGAAATAAATCTCCTTTTTGGGATATGCTGGAATCTTGTGACACAGTAGCCACTGTCAGAGATAGACAATGGACGTTGGTCTGACCCAGCACGTATGGTCTGAAGCAGTACGTATGTGTGAATGTGTGAAACTTGGATTGCCGATGCCTGTACTGTGCCTCTCCGATAACTGGGGGGAAGGTAATTTTGTTTTCCCTTTGTCCTTGTGCCCCCTTCAGATACGAACAGAGCCCCTCATGGTGGAAATGGCAGCGGCTGGCAAGATTCAGTCTTCTTCATCCTGGCAATCTTCTTCTTCTTCTGGCTCCTTAGCGTGTGAACCTCGCTTCCGGGGCTCGAGGGGGTAGGAGGACACGGAGACTATGCTTGGATTGCTACCTACAGCTTGAGAGGTGCTCCTCAATCCCTTAGACAATGAATCGGCCTGCCCTTATCCCCCGGCACAGCCTCTTCCCTACTCGCTGGTGCTTTAACCTTCTTGGAGGAGGTAGTGGAAAGGGGCTGAAGAGATTGTGGGTGCAAGAGCTCGGATGCCATCTCTGTAGGAGCTGCCCTTTCACCTCTGCCCTTCATCTGGGGCCCCCAAGTCTGGACTACTGGAAGGAGAAGGATGATAGCTGTCGTTTGACCGTACCAGGGGCGACCCCTTCTTACCTGTGTTGCTCATGCTGATTGGAAGGGAGGATGTGCTCTCCCTCGGGCCACGCCCATGTCCATACCTGCCCCAGAACACTTGGCAGGAGTCGGGGATCCTTCTTGCAGCCTCTTGAACCCACCCCTTCCTGATTCAGATCTGACAGCTAGAGACCTCTTCATTCCTGTAATTTCCGTGCTCAGTCTGCTGAGAAGTGGTGTAGTATGTGTCTCTCCTGCTGTAAATAAAAAACAAACAAAAGCAAATTAAAGTGAAAATATATAAAAATGAGAAGCAGACCTGAGAGTAAAACTGAGTTTTGCTGATGGTTTTTGGGGCTTGGTGAGTATCTATCTACCTTTAGAGCTGCAAGTATGACATGTGGCCCTGCATGAGGTGCAGGGAGGGGGGCATTTACCACTGTATTACCAACCCTTTCCAGATGGGGACTTCAGGAAGTGGGAACGATGTTTTCTGACATCCTACCTCTATGTTTCTCACAGATGAGCATCAGTCTGCAGTGGTTTCTGGGTTTGAGGGGGCGGGGCAGGAGACACAAGGGAAACGATTGTGTCTTACCGGCGTTGTGTTTCTTTCTGAGGCAGCAAATGTCATTGGAGAATGGACAAGCTCTTCCCCTGCCTGCTGGTGTTTCTGTACAGTCGGTCTGTGCGTCAGTCCCGCTTGTGTCTGCAGGTCCGTCCGGTTTCATCAAGCTTTGGATCGATAGCCCGCTCTTCTCTCTCCTGGAGTAGCCCGGGGTCTGGCCCCTTTCCTTGGCACTAGGTGAGGGCGAGGAGAGAAGGGGAGAGGCTGGCATTGACGAGAGTGGCTGAGCCTCATCTATTACAATTATTATGATAATTAAAGCAACTAATTAAAACGTAATTAGCAGGGCCATCAAGAGGCGCTTTTAGACCATAACAGCACCTCGGTATGAAATTAATTACAGATCTCTACAAGGCAGGAGGAGCAGGGGCCAGCAAGCATTGCCTTCCAGAACATAGAGATAGCCCTGAGGGGGGGGGGGGAGAAGCAGCTTTTCAAAAGCAGTATGTGACAACTCTGCCCAGGCTGTGGGAGATTCCCCTGCAGGGCACCTCATCCCCTACCCAGCCTCATGCATGAGGTGGAAAGTTCCTCAGTTCCCCTAGCCCTGTGGAGTGGCGATCTCCTCGGCCTCCCCCAGGAGTAGCAGAATACCTTTTTTAATTGGAGGGGCCCAACAAACCAATCTCTGGCCCTGCCTCCAAGCTCTTTACTTACTGATGTCGTGTTGGGCACCCCATTCTGCTGCCTATGGCCTCCCCCACCTCACCCTATTTCAACTGGCACAAAAGCAGCGCTTGTTTAAAAAAAGAAAAAAGTCAATTTTGAGGTAATTTGGTTGTAATGAGAATAACTAGAAAGAACAGAGGGATTTTCACTCCGGGGAATCCTAGAGGCCCATCAAAACCAGGCTTCTCAGTGCTGCCATGCTCTAAAGGACAAACTGACCCAGTCCCGGTTATGTATCTCATTGCAAGCAGGGGTTCAAAGTTCTGGTTTTCCTAAGGAGGAACTAGGCCCAGCTTAGGGTTGCCCAGGGCAACAGTCTGATCCAGTTCTGCTTTTGCCCACAGCACCCATAGAAACGTGGGTCTGTTTTTCTTAGAGAAATCAGAATGCAATCTCTGTGCGTGCAACGGAACAAACACTGGACTGGACTTACCTCTTTCATATTTAGCTAGATAAGATGGTGGACCCTGGGCTGGCCCGATGACTCGGTTTCAGTGCCATGGGCTATCTTGCAGGAGACCCAGCTTGGATTTCCCAGTCCTGCGTGTTTGGCCTATGAGTCACTGTGGGAGTAGCATTCATGAAATCCTAAGTGGTACGGGCAGGTTGGGTTGTCTAAATCATCACATAACAGTGACATCCAGTGAACAGACTCAAGGTGCATGCATGCCAGGGTCCAGAGGGAGAGACCGGCTATGGGCCTCTGGCTAGAGGCAGAGGTCTAACCTGAGGCCGTCCCACCCCTTCAAGGAATTGTTCATAGAACCAGTAAAGGTAGTTTCTTAATCAGAACCAGCATCTCCCAGCATGCACTCTAATCACTCAGAGTTCTGTCATAGAGACCATGGTGAAATTAGGCCTTACCTGATAATTTTCTTTCCTTTAGTCCCTCCAATCCAGTCCAGACTCCTAGGGTCTATCCCCCTTCTAGCAGATGGAGACAGAATTCTAGGCTTTGATGATGTCACAGTATAAGGAAGCTGAGCTCCCCCTCCAAGCCTGTATTCTAATGACAAAGCAAACTCAGGTAGAATGTTATTACTAAACATACAACCAACGTTAATGTAACTATATACAGTACCAAGTGTGTAAGAGCCATGGTGAGAGGACCTGCAAGAGAAGAACAAGGCCCAAGACAGCTTCAGGCTTCCCTCAAGCAAATCAGAAGGCACTGAAGACGAACTGCCCCGAAAGTTCCGGAAGACGCCCAACAATGGGGAACAATGCTGAACATCTGAATCGGGCTTGTGTCAACCATGGAAAACAATGGACGGGTTCTGGACTGGACTGGAGGAACTAAAGGAAAGAAAATTAGCAGGTAAGGCCGAATTTCACCTTCCATAGCGCTCCTCCAGTCCATTCTAGTCCAGACTCCTGGGATGTACCAGAGCAATACTTAGACTCAGGCGGGACCAGCAAGCCCATCCAGCAACACCCATGCCCCAAACTGTACATCAGCCCGCACCTGAAGATCTAGCCGATAGTGCTAGATAAACGTATGTAATGAAGATCAAGCAGCAGCTTTGCAGATATCCGTGGGTGGTATGACACTGCAGTCTGCCCATGACACCGTCTGATCTCTAGTAGAATGGGTGCATAACCCCAATGGAAGAGGCTTACACTGTAAATGGTAGGCCGAAGCTATCGTCTCCTTTAGCCATCTCGCAATGGAAACCTTCAAGGCTGCCTCACCCATGCGAGGGCCCCCATAAAGGATAAACAGACAGTCTGTCTTTTGAATTGACTCCATCTTTTTCAGATAATGATGGAGCACTTTGTTCACATCCAACAGATGGAGCTGCCAATTTTCTACATCCGGGAACCCTGGAAGAACTACGGCTTGATTCATGTGGAACGCTGACACTATCTTGGGAAAGAAGGAAGGCATCGTGCGCAACACAACCTTTTCTTTGAAGAGGATAAGAAAGGGATCTCTACAGCACAACGCCTGCAGCTCCAAGATCCTTCCAGCTATGCAAATAGCTACCAGAAACACAATCTTCAGGGTGAGATCAGAGATACAGCTCCTAAGGGCTCAAAGGAAGAATCAGTCAAAATGGACAAAACCAAATTCAGGTCCCAAGCTGGCACTGCAGGGTGCAGTGGTGGACACAACTGTTGAATGCTCTGAGAAGGCACATGACAGGGTGAGATGCCAAGGAGAGGTCCTGAATGCATCCCCAATTACAAACGAGAGCAGCGACCTTCACTCAGCAGGAATTCAAGGCTAGGCTCTTCTCCGCACCCTTCTGTAAAAAAAGCTAAGACATACAGGATAGTGGCCTGCAACGGCCTCAGGTCTCGATCCGTGCACCAGGCCTCGAAGACTCGCCAAACCCATATGCCAGTGAGGTGAGATGCTTACAGGTGCACAATAGCATTGCAGTGACCTGTGCTGAATAACCTCGTTTCCTCAGGCACGCTCTCTCAAGAGCCAAGCCATAAGCAAGAATTGATCCACCTGAGGCAACAAGACTGAATCCTGCAATAACAGATGGGGTCTCGCTGATAACTGCCATGAGTTGTCCATCACTAGTCGAATGAGGTCAGCATACCATCGCCTCCATGGCCGGTTGGGAGCGATCAACACCATTAACCCCCAGTGTGCTTCAATGTGCTGGAGTAAATGACCTATCAGAGGCCATGGTGGAAATGCATAGATAAGGCTCTCTCTTGGCAACCTTTGAGCTAATGCATTGAGTCCCTTGGATATCCTATCTCGTCGGCGGCTGAAGAATTGGATACTTTGGCATTGGCAGCCAGTGCCATCAGATCTATTATCAGCAGCCCCCATCGCTGAGTCAGACTGAGAAAGACTGACTCCTCCAGGGTCCATTTCCCAGGATCCAACTGATGACGACTAAGAGTCTGCTTGCATGTTCTTTCCTGCCATGTGGGCTGTGTGGATAACTCGAGGAGAATCGCCTTCACCCACTGGTGATTGATGTATGCTATCATGGTGGCATTGTCAGAAAAGACCCGCACAGCCTTGTGACGTACTAGCGGCAGAAATGCTTGGAGCACTAGCCAGACGGCCTGCATTTCCAGACAATTGATCGACCATGCGCTCTGTTCCGGAGACTACCGTCCCTGCGTGACCTGCGACAGACAATGCACACCCCATCCGGAGAAGCTGGTGTCTGTTGTCACCACCGTCCAGTCCAGCAGCATTCCCTTCAACAGTTTGGAGGAATCCAATCACCAAGACAGACCTCCAGCAGGCATAGTAGCTTCCTTGAGAGGGAATGCCACTGAGGAGACCAACGCGAGAGCAGGGACCTCTGTAGTAGGCGATGTGCATCCTGGCCCAGGGCACCAGATCCAATGCCACTGCCATGGACCCCAAAATCTGAAGATAAGACCATGCCAACTGGGCCTGCTGACGCAAGAAGAGTTGAGTCTGTATCTGTAGCTTCAGCGCCTGCTCCTCCAGCAGAAAAACCAAGTCCTGGGTGGTGTCGAACTGTGCCCCAGATAAGTGAGATCCTGAATGGGCACGAGTTGATTCTTGGCTGTTGACTGACCAGCCAAGGTTCTGTAGGGGGGGCGAGGACTCACTGCATTGCCAACACGCTTTCCTCTAGTGACTTTGCTCAAATCAACCAATCCTCCAGATAGAGGTGTACTAACACTCCCTCGCTCCGCAGAGCTGTTGCTGCCGCCACCACCACCATAATTTTTGTGAAGGTGCAAGGAGCCATTGCAAGGCAAAATGGAAGAGCCTGAAACTGAAAGTATTCCATGGGGACCGCAAACCTTAAGTAATGCTGATGATCCGGGTGAATAGGGACATGGAGATAGGCCTCTGTAAGATCCAAGGCTGTCAAGAATTCTCCCTTTTGGACAGCCACTATTACAGACCGCAGTGTTTCCATACAAAACTGCAGTACCCGCAGTAACTGGCTGACATACTTGAGGTCGAGGAACAACCGATAGGACTCCTCTTTATTGGGTACCACAAAATAAATTTAGTATCGACCTTGACCTAATTAGCCTACAGGGACTGGGACCATAGCCACCGCTGAAGAGTATCCCTGACAGCTTTCAATTTGGCAAAAGCTTTGCAAGGAGACAACAGAGAAAAGCCTCTGCGAGCAGTCATGCAAATTCCAGAGCATAAACTTTGTGAATGACTGACTGACTTCCAGCACTCATTGGTTGGAAGTGATCTAGACCCAAGCAGGGTAAAACTGGCAAAGATGACCCTCGACTGGCACCACCCCTGCCTCAGCCTCCCTAGTTTTATTGTACCTTCTTGGAACCAGCTCCAGTTCTTGAAAAGAACCCCAAGCCTGTTCCTCTACCTCCCCGAAAGGGCTGACCTGGAGCAGGATAACACACCCGTTGATAAGGAGCAAAGCGCACTGCTTAGAAACGACAGAAATTGTGCGACTGACCCCTCAATACTGTGGTTGACTTACTAGCCTTTGGCTTGTGTCCTCAGGAAACCTTGCTGGCTTGGACTTGCCCAGTTCCTTAATCTACTTCTCCAAGGCCTCCCCAAACAGGAGCTTGCCCTTAAAGGGGAGCTTACTCAAATGATTCTTAGAGGACAGGAGCCATCAAGCTGCCACCAGTGAGGCCATATCCTTGATGGAAGCCCGAAGAAGATCATAGAATGCATCTGCCAAATACGCCATTCCAAACTCCAGCCGAGCTGCCTCAGGCAGAGGCTTGAGGTTTCACCATCGGAGCCCGATAAGGCCTGCGACCAACGCATACATGCTCTGGCCACATAAGCCCCGCAGACAGGAGCTTGCAAGGCCAACATGTTCACCTCAAATGCCTGCTTTAACAAGGTCTCCAACTTCTTATATTGCACTTCCTTCAACGCTGCACCCCCTTCCACGGGGATGGTTGCCTTGGTCTCTACAGTGACCAAGAAGACTTCCACCTTGGGCAACTTCAAGAGATCTGGAATGGGAGACAGGCGCTGCATGGCTCGACCGTCACGCAGTGCCACTTCGGGAACTTCCCACTCCAAATTGATCATCTGTTTAAGAGCCCTATGGATTGGAAAAGCAGTCTCAGAAACTCTGATGCCCTGTAATAAGGGATCTTCCAAGGGAGGCTCCGCTGCCTGTGATGTCAAGAGGAATGTTTAGAGCTTTCAATGAATGTGCAGTTAACGCTGCAAGTTCCTTCCAGTGCAACATCCTCGCAATACTGGGATCCTCTCCCAGAGGGATTTATTTAACTGAATTTGATATACTGTTATTCTACAAGGCATAACAGTTTCCATAGAACAGGTCGATAACAGTATAGATAACTTTATAGAACGGTGCAGTCAACTATGTATCAGGCCAGTTCTGGCAAACTATACACATAGCTGGAGTTAAGTTGACGGAATTGATATAGTGGATGGAAGGTCCAGAGTGGAGGCATGCTCACCGAACCCAGAGGACCCCTTCATCAGGTCATCGGAGGACACAGAGTACCCTGAAATGCGGCCCTCCTCCAAATCATCCAAAAATCTAGCCCTAGTGTCCCCCAAGATTACTATTACTCCTGGGCAAAGTATCCCCCAAGGTCTCCATCCGCAGTTTAGGAGACCCTTTGCTGCTATCTTGATCCTCCCCCAGGCCAAAAGGCAGACCCCTTTTTACTTGCAGAGTCCACTAGAAGCTGCAGTATCATCGGGATGCCTTCTAGAGGGTATAGGGACCCGAACCACTGGGTATATGCCCTCACCAGGGACTTGTAACCGACCAAACGGCATTGATACCCTCCAAGCTGAGCTCACACTCTACTACAGACTGCACTTTCTAGCTCTCTTGATCAAATGAATACTGCCTCTCCTATTTTTTGTTGTTGTTTTTTTTTTTTTAAATGCCAATTAATTTCCCCCCAGTGTAGCCCATACTACACAGAGTTCATCTGCATCTGTTGGAGACTGAGAATAGTGGCTTGAAGGGGGGATCTCAGCTTCCTTGTAGTGTGACATCACTAAAGCCTAAAATTCTCAGTCTCCATCTGCTGGAAGGGGGATAGAACCAGGAGTCTGGACTAGACTGGCCCGGAGGGACACTATGGAACAATTTGTATTTAGAATATATGAAACAGGACAGATGTAGGCTGTTCAGACCCTCCCAGCTTCCAGCCATGATTTCACTCTAGGCTCCACCTCTTGTCTTGTGACTTGTTTTTAAGATATTTCATCATCCTTCATTGTAAACTTTCTGGATCGCCTGTGCCAGTGTGGGTTTGCTCCTTTTGCATGCAAAAATACAATGTCTTAAGTCAATGTGACTCCTGGTGACCCAGCAGCTCCTGGGTTTGGCAGTGTGACCGGAATGCAGGGAGATGTATTTTTGATTTCCCTACGGAAAGGAGAAGGGACCACATCTCCCAGCATGCAATAGGACAGAAGCTGCCTGGTCCAAGGGAATAATGTAGGGGAAAAATTTCAGTTTGTTTTTTAAATATTTCAGACTTTTCCTGTATTTTCTGATATTTTTTTCTGGCTTGCTTTACACATTTGTTTATTAGCAGTTGTTAACATGCACAAATTGATTGAATGCGTGTTCTTTCATGGGTTAATGCATATTAAAATCACTTTTGTGGGCGGATGAATGCACTTCCTTATGATTGCCTGTGGTGAGCTGTGGCTTGTGAGTTACCATGCTCTAAGGACAGGGACCTTCATTTTCACTTTAAATGGATTTTTGCCAGAAATTCTCTTATGTTGATATTCAAAGCCTGATATTCATGTAGCGTCATGTACTATAAGGATATTGGCACTGGCTGGTACCGTAAATATTCTATAGCACTATATGGATAGTTCCTGTTGAATATTCTTACAGACTGCCTTGGCACCATCCAGATGGTACCTAAATCAAAAGAGTCCCTGCAAACCAGGACCAGCAATTAAACCACAAGGAAAAGATCTTGTGCCACCACGGCTGTGCCTAGAAATTTTTCAACAATACAAATGTGTTCCCTTTTGAAGGGAACTTTTTGAAATACAGTGGAACCTCGGTTTTCATGATTAATCTGTTTGAAAAAGTCTGACTAAAACTGAATGTATGAAAACTGAAGCAATATTTCCCATAAGAAATAATGTAAATCCAATTAATCTGTTCCAGACACCCAAAAATAGTAACAAAAAATACATTTTATAGATAACTATATTTTTACATACAGAAAACAATGAGAAATAAATATAAATGACTAATGAAATGGATAAATGAACATTTAACATCACTTTTACCTTTATTGAAGACTCTTGTTGGCATATGGAAGACAGTCAATCAGCAAGAGAATCAAAATAAAGAAAATCCCACTTCTGGCCACAAGATGGTGCTCCATTTTCAACTGTACGAAAACTGAGACAATGTACGAAAACTGGGACAAAATCTTGACAAAAAAGTCAACGAAAACCGAATCGTACGAAAACTAGGGCATAGGAAAACCGAGGTTTGACTGTAGTTAAATCGCTAACCATATTCTCCATAATACAGATCATTTCACTATACTGAGTTAATATTCCATTCCCACCTGCCTGATCTTGCTGTCCGTCCCTCCATCCTCTACCCTTCTTCCATGTGTCTCTTTTTTTCTTTTTTTTTTTCTCCTTAATCCCTGGGGATTTTATTTATGCTTTTCATTTTCTGTAAAGTCACTGTAATTTTGAAATACCTGCTGAAGGTGAGCTGCATCCAAAGATGGAAATATTTATCTTTGAACTCATATATTTAGCAACATGGTCAATGAGGCAGATCAAGACAGAAGTGCCCCACCCACTCTGCCTAGTGCAGGCCCATCACCTTGGAAGAGATGCATTAAGAATAGCCAAATGCAACCCAGGTGCCCTCTGACCTATGTCATCCACCCTCCCCTCTCAGCCCTCGTCTCCCTTCTTTCTGAAGCACGATCGCCGTTCTTTACAGGATTGACCTATCCAATGCTTTCTGGATCCCTGATGCCATCATATCTGCTATTTAGAGGTGCAACTGGATGCCACTTATCTCTGATGTGCTTAATTTCTTTGACCCGGTGAAAAGCGGTGTATAAGCACAGCTAAATAAATAAATACATTTCCGCCAGTATTAGTTATTAGTATAGATCCTGTGTGCTTCCCCCTCTCATTTTAGTAAAGATACTAGACATCGCCAATGAGTAACCATTTCCAGCTCTTTCTTACAGAACCTGCTTATCTCTGTTTTGCCAGGTTTCTCAATGCTTGTAAACCATCTCATCCGTGATCCACTGTCCGGGGCTGCAGCCATCTCATCCTTCAGTTTCCGTTCGCCTCTCCTTAACTATTACTCCTGGGGGAATTCTGTGCAGCATTTGCAGAGAATTCCCCACCTGCGCAGAATTCTGAACTTGCAATGTGGAATTCTGTGCAGACACCTGCAAGAGCATCAGCGAGGAGTGGGTCAGGTTCAGAGTGCACAAGCTTTAAGTGTGCCCAAGCTTGCCTCACTATTCATTTCACTTCTGTCCCGTGGCGCTGGCGGTGCTAGATGTTTGATGCCAGCATCACAAGGTTTTCATAAGGTAATCAAAGCATTGGGGGGCTAGTGGCTAGAGACTGACCGGTGGGAGGGGCTGGAAGCTGGAAACAGGCTAATTGTGAGTTGGGGGACTAGTGGCTAGAGATGGGCTGATGGCGAGTCTGGTGCTGGGTCAAGGAGATGGGCTAATGGTGAGTTGGGGGGCAAAGGGCTGGAGATGGGTTGACAGTAAGTGGGGGAGCTGGAGGTTCATGGGCTGATGTGAGTGGGAGGATAGGGACTGGAGATGGGCTGATGGTGAGTGGGAGGGCTAGTAGTTGAAGATGGGCTAATTGTGAGTTGGAGGATGGATGATTTGAGGAGGGGCTAGTGGCTGGATATGGGTTTATGGTGAGTTGGGGGCTAATGGCTAGAGATAGGCTGACAGTAAGTGGGAGAGCTGGTGGCTGGATGGGCTGATGTGAGTGGGAGAATAATGGCTGGAGATGGGCTGATGGTGAGTTGTGGGGGCTGGGTCCGGGAGATGGGTTATTGTAAGTTGGGGGGGGGGATGATTTGAGGGGGAGGCTAGTGGCTAAAGATGGGCTGACAGTGAGTTGGTGGGGGGGGGGGGGCTGGGGCCAGGAGATGGACTAATGGTGAGTTAGGGGACTAGTGGCTGAAGACAGGCTGATTGTGAGTGGGGGCAGGGTAGTGGCTAAAGATGAGCTGATGGTGAGTTGGGGGGCTTCTGGGTAGAGATGGGCTGATGTGAATTGGGCTAGTAGTTGAAGATAGACTGATAGTGAATGGGGGGGGACTAGTGGCTTGAGAAGGGGTAATGATGAGTGGGGAGCCTGTGACTGGAGATGGGCTGATGGTGTGGTGGGAGGGGCTGGGAGCTGGAGATGGGCTGATGGTGAGTCAGGAGTAGACTGGGGGCTGGAGAGGGGTTGAAGGTGAAACGGGGGTGGGGGGAATTGTCAGCTGGAGAGAGGCTGAAGGTGATTTGGGGGTGATGGGGAGCTGGAGAGGGACTCATAGTAAGTGGCTGGAGGGAGATGGATGGTAAGTCTAGGGGGGTTGGAGGGGGACTGATGGTGAGGTTGGAGGTGGTGGCTGGGAGCTTGAGGGATATGGAAAGGTGGAGGTATGTGTCTGGAAAGAAAGGAGGAGAGGTAAGTATGGGGAGGGCAGAAAAGAGATGAGATGGGGGCATGTACATTAGGGGGTAGACCTAAGGGACAGGCAGCAGTAGGGAGACGTGGTGGGTGTTGGGGACAGACCTGCGATTGATGCAAGAGAGCTGAGGAGCGAAAAGGTAGTGGGAAGTTTTGGTCTAGAAGAGGAGTTAGACTTTATGTTAAAGGAATTCTGCACAAAAACTGACTAATAAAACATGTAGAAGTTTAAAATACCATGTGCAGAATTTTCTATGCTTTTGCTCAGAATTCTCCCAGGTGTGAACTATTAGTTTATCTGGTTTTGATCAGCAGAGTTCCCGGAGTAACACTTCCTGTTTCGCACTGTATTTGTGCATTTGCCATTTGTTTCCTTGTCTGCTGATCTAATTCTTTGAAGAGTTTAAATCCTGTTCTTTGGGGCAGTTTCTCCAAAGGAGTTAGTTTTGCACATACCATGAGTCATGATCTCAGTCTCTCAAATTTACTGCTACTTGCATCATTCTTCCTTGTGTGATGCTTTGTGAGTGTGAAGCCCTTTAACTCTTATTTCACCAGCGCCTCCTTGGAAAACCATAATGGTTTCCTTTTGCTTTTATTTACCCTATTAACATAAAGATTCCTTGCCCTTTTTCACGTTCCTTTCCATTTGTCCCACTGTCTTTCCCCTTCCCTTATCTCTCACATCCTGCCTGCTCCTCTCTCTCTGGTATCGCCCCAGTTGAGGACTGATGATTTTTATCATGTGATCGGAGACACAAAACTGCAGGTTCCCTTCTCAGGAATCACAGTTTAGGGACCTTCCTGGTTTCTTCAGCACTGACACTGCTGGAGATTTAGGGATATGCAACACATTACTACTATTTAGCACTTTATATAGCGCCACACACGCAGCGCTGTACAGACAAACATACAAGAGACAGTCCCTGCTCGTCAGAGTCCTGCTCGTCCGAACTTACAGTCTAGTCGAGACAATACAGAGCATTAGTCAATACGGTGTCAAGCACACTATGGTCTTTACAATTCGGTCATGAAAATTGACGGGAGTCAGGTTAAGATAAAGGATAGAAGTCAGGATCTGAAAGCGACAGTGAAGAGGTGGGTCTTCAATCTGGATTTGAAGAGGGCCAGGGAGGGTGCTTGGCATATAGACACAGGTAGGCTGTTCCAGGCGTAGGGTGCAGCAAGGTGAAAGGAGCGAAGTCAGGAGTTAGCGGTGCGAGTGAAAGGCCTAGACAGAAGTAATTTGTTAGCAGAGGGAATTTCTCGAGGGGATGTAGGGAGAAATAAGAGATGAGAGGTATTGAGGGGCGGTAGAGTGAATGCATTTATAGGTCAGTAGGAGAAGTTTGAATTGGATGCAGAATTGGATAGGGAGCCAGTGAAGCGACTTAAGAAGAGGAGTAATGTGGGCATGGCGATACTGGTGGAAGATTAGTCGAGCAGCATAATTTTCTATAGATTGAAGGGGAAGGAGGTGGCTCACAGGGAGACCAGCAAGGAGTAGGTTGCAGTAGTCGAGGTGAGAGGAGATTAAGGAGTGGATAAGCGTTTTGGTAGTGTGTTCAGAAAGGAAGGGGCGGATTTTGCTAATGTTGTAGAGAAAGAAGCAGCAGGTCTTAGCTACGAGCTGGATATGTGTGGAGAAGGAGAGAGAGGTGTCAAAGATAACCCCCAGATTGCGGGCAGAGGGAACAGGGAGGATCGCAGATCCATCCACGGAGACTGAGAAGGAGGGGAAGAGGAGGGGAGGAGTTGGTGGAAAAGACAAGGAGTTCAGTCTTGGCCATGTTCAACTTCAAGTGGCGATGAGACATCCAGACAGCAATGTCAGAAAGGCAGGCAGAAATCCTGGTATGGACTGCTGGAGAGATATTAGGTGTAGAAAGGTAGATTTGGGAGTCATTGGCATAGAGATGGTACTGAAAACCATGGGAGGAGATAAGCACGCCAAGGGATTGGGTATAGAGAGAGAAAAGGAGGGGGTCCAGGATGGATCCTTGGGGTACACCAACATGGAGCAGGGTGGGAGAGGAGGAGGAGGAGCAACCAGAGCATACACTAAAGGAGTGATGGGAGAGGTAGGAGGAGAACCAGGATAGTACGGAGCCCTTGAAACCAAGCGAGGAGAGGGTGGTGAGGAGAAGATTGTGATCAACAGTGTCAAAGGCAGCGGAGAGATCGAGAAGGATGAGGATAGAGTAGAGGCCGTTAGATTTAGCCAGGAACAAGTCATTGGAAACTTTTGTAAGAGCCGTTTCAGTGGAGTGTAGGGGACGGAAGCCGGATTGTAGTGGGTCCAGGAGGGCCTGGGAGGTGAGGAAGTCAAGGCAACGGTGGTGGACTACTCGTTCTAGTAGTTTAGATATGAAGGGAAGGAGATGGGTCGATAGTTTGAAGGACAGGTGGGATTGAGTGAGGGTTTCTTAAGGAGAAGTGTGAGAACAGCATGTTTGAAGTCTACGGGGACAGTTGCAATGGAGAGTGAATGGAGGGGACAACGGTGGGGATAGGGTCAGAGGAACAGGTGGTGGGTTTGGAGGAGGAAAGAAGGAGTATGGTTTCCTCTTCGGAGATCGTAGGGAAGGAGGAGAGGGTAGCAGAGGAAGTATGTGGGGGTGGGGGGGGGGGAAGAATTGGAGAGGGGGGAAGGAAGTGGGGAATTGAAGGGTAATCTTGTGGATTTTGTCATGGAAGTAGTGGGCTAGGGTTTGGGCAGAAAGGGAGGGAGGGCGGGCGGGCCAGGGGCAGGGGCACCTTGAGGAGAGAATTGAGGATATTAAAGAGGCAGCGAGGATCAGAGGCAGGGGAGTTAGTCAGATGGATGTAGTATTCTTGTTTGGCAAGTGCTGTGGCTGACTGGAAGAGCCAAGCATGAATTTGAAGTGTAGAAGGTCTTCCGGGGAGTGGGATTTGGTCCAGGCACGTTCAGCAGAACAGACACAGGTGCATAAATAGCAGGTTGTGGATGAAAGCCAGGGCTGGGGAGCAGGACGTCTGACAGGATGTAGGGTGGGTGGGGCAAGAGTGTCGAGAGCCGAGGATAGTGCAGCATTATAAGAGGTTACTGCCTCGGTGACAGACTTGGAGGACGTAATGGAGGAAAAAGATGGAGAAATGGTGGAGGAGAGAGTCAAGGGATCAATATTATGAAGGTTTCTAAATAGGTCGGAGGAGACAGGACGAGGTTGAGACAGCGGAAGCTGAAAATTAAAGGTTAGAAGGTTAGGGTCAGATGAGGGAAGGATTGAGTTGCGGAAATTTGAGGGAGAGGAATTAGAGAAGAGTATCAGGTCCAGTCAGTGGCCGTGCAGGTGTGTGGGGGCAGTGGAGCAAAGTTGGAGGTCAAAATGAGGTGTTGAGGGCGAGGAACTTTAAAGCGTGGGAATCAGAGGGGCTATCGACGTGAATGTTAAAATTGCCAAGAATAGGAGTGGGGGGGAAGAGAGATTCAGAAAGACGGAGAGCCAGAAGTTGAAGTCGGTAAGGAAGGTTAATGTGGATTTGTCGGGTGGGAGAGAGATAACAGCTACTCGGAGGGGAGTGGTGTGAAGGGGCGAATGGAGTGGACTTCAAAAGAGAGGGAGGAGTGAGACTGAGGCGGCAGGAGGAGTTGGAATTGGCAAGAGGGAGAAAGTAGAAGCCCAACACCACCACCGCGGCCAGTGGATCGAGGTGTATGGGAGAACTGGTATCACCATGGCAGAGAGCAGCAGTGGATGTGGTATCGTCTGGGAGGAGCCAGGTCTCAGGGCAAGAAGGTGTAGTGCATTAGAGATAAAGAGATTGTGAGTAAAAGCAAGTTTGTTAGAGACTGAGCATGTATTCCATAAGGCACATGAGAACAGGAAGGTGGAGGAGGAAAGGAGAGCGATATGGATAAGACAAGTTACGTGAGGATTTCTTTTCAGAGTAAGACCGGTTTAGGGGGCCGTTACGTGAGGATCTATTTTCAGAGTAATACAGAGATCTAGAGGGGCTGGGGTACGGGCGGGTGTCTCTGGATGAGTGTACCCTGCATGAGGGACATGAGAGAGGGGGAATGAAGGGGGATATTGATGATATTAGATAGGTTACATGAGGATCTCTTTTTAGAGTGAGGCAGAACTCTAAGAGGGATAGGGTTGGGGTTGATATCTCTGGATGATTGATTGGGGCATGAGTGAGGGAGGGAGGGTGGAAGGGGAATGGAGGGGGATATGGATGAGATTAGATAAGTTACGTGAGGGACTCTTCTCAGAGTGAGAAAGAATCGAGGGGGGCCAGGGTTGGGGTTGATATTACCTGATAGGAGAAGGAGTAGTAGAGAGCGGGGTAAGGCGGAAGCGAGGGTGGGGTTTCCTTAGAGAGGGGCTGGATGAATGAGGGGGAGGGTGTGGTGAAGCTCAAGAGCAGATGCTAGGTTAGAAGAATGGAGGGAGAAGTGAGGAAGGTAGAGGGAGCAGAGGGGGGAGAGGAGCGAGGTTGCTGGTAGGAGGGGAGGCAGTTGGGGAGTATGAGGAAGAGAAGGACAATGTGATGTGGGGCCATAGAAGAGGAGTAGTGGGGGCTATGAGCGTATGTTATCTTACAAGCAATGAGATGGCTGAGGATTCTATACACTAAGCAGTATATATTGAGTTATAAGTGGGGACTACACGTTATGCAGTATAGGTTAAAATACAAGCAATGGGTAGTGGGGAGACTAGAACCTGTGCAGCAAAGTTCAATGTGAGCAATGTCCAGGCAAAGCAGCAAATGTTACCCTACAAGCATATGTTGAGCTTTAAGCGACTTGCCCAAGACCACAAGGAGTGCTAGTGGGAAGTGAACGCTGCTCTCATGCTTATCCACTCCTCTACTCCACACATACAATGGGAGATCGCAGCAGAAGGTGGGTGCTGGAGGAGACAGATGAGAATATCATGTAATGGAAGAGCAACAGCCCTTCATTATCACAAACACTCCTCGATTTATTTATGTCAGTCCAATGCACAAAGACACAACACTTCCGTTGCTGAGACTGGACCAACTGCACCAAAATCAGGCCTTAGGAACTTCACTCCTGAACCCTTTTCACCCATGCATATGCCTAAAATCATTAGAGCACAGAGAGATTATACTGAAACTTTGATTCCATTAAAATGCTTAGTAATTGTTGTGAATTGTCATTTTAATACAAGCCTATAATTTATCAAACATACTAAAGTGAATGAGCCAATATTTACAGCTGAGATTTGAACCCTTAATTCCAAGCACTGCATTTGCTTAGGGTAAGCTGTATTGCCACTTAACCACCAGTAGCTTGTGGTTAGTGTCCTCTTTCGAGGGAATCTTGTCTTCTACAGGACCCTGGAGCCAGCGATGGAGAAATAGAAGATCCGAAGAGACTTGAGTATGAAAATCCCTGTGGCTTAGGGGTTTGGCATGTGCCTCATAACATGAAGCCTGTTGGTTCAAATCCTGCCAGAGGCTAGGTGGTGTTAGTGCTCACAGTGAAGTAGAAGAGCTAGTTTTAGGAAATATTTGACCATTTTTCATAGGAAAAAGCAGCATAACCCTGGCTGCTGGTGGCTCTCGTCAGTTATCAGGTTTTCCCCCAATATACTTGATATGCAGGTCTATCTAACCCCCTCCTCCCCATCCACCCACACCACTTACCTGCTCTGGCCCCCACCTAGCTTCTGGCTAAGCTAGACTCGAACCCACAACCTCCTATATTGGAGTAAAGGCCCTTTAGCTGCTGAGCCACCAGTCAGCCAGTCTTCAGCCTTCAACTTTTTCGTCCCCTTATCCTCTCATTCCTTGATTTGACTTTAAAACACAAGTGCGTCATTTTTCTAGTCACAGCTTCTGATTAAGCTAGACTTAAACCCACAACCTCCTATATGGGGGTAAAGCTCTCTAGCCACTGAACCACCAGTCAGCCAGTGTCCAGGCACCTGCTTTTTCTTCCCCTTATACCTCTCAGTCTGCTGAGCCACCAGTCAGCAAGTTCTTAAATTATGCTTTTCATCCCATTTATATCTCTCATTTCCTGATTAGGCTTTAAAATTAACTTTAAAAACTGAATGAGAGGTATGTGGGAAAAGAAAAACTCTCACAAAGCTCCCGGTGAGAGTAGTGTTTTTCTAATACTGAAAGCCATTGGCTTCAAACCCTTAGATTAAAAGCAATATCAAACAAACACAGATCTTCCTGGCTACTCAGAGGATCTGAATCCACAGCACCTTTAAAACAGGAAAGATCTTGTACCCATTGGACCAGGAGTCACCTACCTAAGGCTAACTGTCTTTTACTCTCTGTTATGTAATTGTAAAAAAAACTATAGCGTTCTGACAAGGCAGTAAGGTTTGCATTGAACCCTAATGCCATATGTTCCCTCCCTCCTGGCCATGCCTCTGAAGGGTATCAGTGACGTCCCTTAGTGTCAAGAAGATTTTTGCCTTGTAGGTTTTGTACAAGAAGGGCAGAGTCCTCACTTGTAGTTACAGCGAGGGGCATCATGGAAAGTGCTTGATGCAGAGATTGACAGTAGTGAGGACAAAGGTTCTGTCAGTTTTTGAGTGACATAGTAGTGAGAGAGGGGGTTAGAGGCAATGAAGTAGACTGGAGTCCAGCTGGTCCATTTGTATTTACTGGGTGCACATTTCTGCCATAGTGAAATTACTGTGCATAGCCCAAAAACCTGTAGCTTCACTGGCACAGGTTTAAGAAGCCCTACGGTGTCAAAATGCCCAACTTGTAGACCAAGAACTGCCTGTAATATGTCATTAGCCACCAGAGGGCAGCAGTGCACTCGATTCTGCTCTTCTGTGGCCATTTATAAGTACACACAGCAACCATCAGATTGGTTGGTGCAAGTTAAAGAAAAATAACCCCTAGGCCAGGGGTCTGCAACCTTTAAGACATAAAGAGCCACTTGGACCCGTTTCCGAAGGGAAAAAAAAAACTGGGAGCCGCAAAACCATTGCGACATTTAAAACAAATCTAACACTGCATATATTGTTTCTTACCTTAATGCTATATACGACCCCCTACTTTTCCTGTTAAAATATAGGTGTTTGGCCTATACTCGCCGTATAAGACTACCCCTCTTCCTTCGCACACCAAAAAAAATACGCCAGAAAATATCACAACAACAAGTAACAATATTTGATTTCAAAATTATGATGATTTTGTAATCAAATCACTAATATGAAATAAAATTATTTTTTCTACCTTTGTTGTCTGACCAATTTATTCTTTGATCATGCTGGTCCCGATCTGAGACTTCTGCTTTCCTGTCTTCTCTTAGCTCTCTTTCTGTGGTCTATGGTCCATCTGCCATTTCTTATCTCTTCTTTCGTTTTCTTCACTTCTTTCCATCAGCCTATTTCCAGTCCCAGTAACCCTCCCCAATATCAGCTCCTGCCAGTCCTCACTCCCAGTACCTTCCAATGTCAACTTGCATTCCCATGATTGCCACTGGTGTCCATTTCCTTCCAGTCCCCCTCCTTCCCCACTGACCAGTCCCTTCTAGTACAAATACCATGGCAGCCCCTCTCAGATCCAGTTCCATTCTCCCATCCCCTCATATCAGCCCATTTGTAGCCTTAGCCCCAGTTATCTTCCAGGGCCAGCAGCTCTATCCTCCCCTCCCCACAATCAGCCCATGCCCAGTCAAAGCCCCCCAATCAGCTCGCTTCCAGTGCTAATCCCCCCTCAACCCCATTACCAGTGCTAGCCTCCCCTAATCAGCCCAATACCAGTCCTACCCCCCATCAGCTCATTACCAGTCCTAGCCTCCCCTAATCAGCTCATTTCCAGTGCTAGTCCCCTCAACCCCATTAACAGTGCTCCATCCCTCCATGTCAGCCCCCTCCCTCCCTCCATCCATATCAGCTCCCTCTCTCCATGTCAGCCCGCCTCCCCAATCCCTCCATGTCAGCCCCCTCCATCCCTCCATGTCAGCCCCCCTCCCTCCATCCATATCAGCTCCCTCCCTCCATGTCAGCCCCCCTCCCTCCATCCATCCATATCAGCTCCCTCCCTCCATGTCAGCCCCATCCCTACCTGTCAGCCCCCTCCCTCCATCCATCCATATAAGCTCCATCCCTCCATGTCAGCCCCCTCCATCCCTCCACGTCAGCCCCCCTCCCTCCATCCATATCAGCTCCCTCCCTCCATGTCAGCTCCCTCCCTTCTTCTGCAGCCGCGGCTCCCTGCCTCTTAGGGAACCGCGGCTGTGCTTTTAAAATCATCTCGGAGCCCTTCCTGTCTTGACGGGCTCAGTGCAGCATTGTCCCGCCTACAAATTAGAGGCGGGACAATGCTGCACGGAGCCCATCAAGACAGGAAGGGCTCCGAGATGATTTTAAAAGCACAGCCGCGGTTCCCTAAGAGGCAGGGAGCCGCAGCTGCAGAAGAAGGGAGGGAGCTGACATGGAGGGAGCCCATAACGCCACGTTTAAATACATCTTTACAACACTATTGCCTGTCACCGGGCGGGCAGTGTGCTCCGGAGCCGCGGCAAAGGTGAGAAAGAGCCGCGGGTTGCCGACCCCTGCCCTAGGCCATCTCCTCAGCACTCAGTATGAGTGACTGAACAAACAGCTAGTAAAATACTGCATATCAGGATTTATATGTTGAGGGAGGAGTGGCCTAGTGGTTGGGGCACGTTATCTCAGCGTTCCAACCCCACTAGAAGACAGTCCCTTGTGGCCTTGGGCAAGCCACTTAACCCTCTATTGTCTCAGGTACAAAACAGATTGTGAGCCCTTTGGGGACAAGGGAAAATATATATATATACAGTACCTGAATGTACATTGCTTTGACTTGTAAAAAAAAAAAGGTATATAAGCCTAGCTAAATAAAATGAAGAATTAGAAAAAAACCCTTTCAATTTTTATATCGTTTCTCTATTTGTAATACCCCTAAAGCCCACCAGGAGGCAGCACTGCTCCATAGATCACAGCTAGTATTCAATCTGCCACTCTGTGGAGTTTTGTAAAATGGCAAAAGGCATTTCTCTAAGTGATGACAGCAGGTGCAGGACTTTCTCATCCAATTCTACAGTCTGATAAATCTTAGCAGTTCTTAAGCACTTGGCAGGGCCACTGCTCTATCCGTACCATCTCGTTAAAAGGACTTCTAGGTAACACCATCCTGGGACTTATACAGAGGCACTATCACCTCCTCCCTGCTGCCATTCCTCTCCCTATGCACCCAAGCATCCTTCTGGCTTTTGCCTTTGCCTTTGCCTTTTCTACCAGTTTAGCCACTGTAAGATCACCCGAAACAATCACGTCCAAGTCCTGCTCTTCTATCGTGAACAGAAATACTTTGCCCCCTGTCCTGTACTGCTGCCTTGAATTTTTGCACCACAAATGCATGACCCTGCATTTTGTAGCATTAAGTCTCAGCTGCCAAATTCTCAAAAAAAGTCTATGGATAGAATAACAGTTGAACTTGCCCAAGAGTAAAGTGCTCCTTTCTTTTTAAATATAAGCTATATTACTCATAGCATACTCAATTTGCTGGTACTGACTCCTCCAGGTATTAAATCAGGCTAAAAATGATGGTTTACACCAGCTGGTGAGTGGCAGGTAGTAGTTTGCTGTTGTCAGTCCTTGAATTGACCCCCAATTATTGAACAGAAGATTTCCACATTTTATGAAAACATATTGAATGGGTTTCAATCGGCTCTTATTATCTCCTTATCAGCTTCTACATATTCCTCCCCTTCAACTTGAGTCTGACAATACCACTTTTGCCCTTCCTCCTCTCACTAACATATCTGAAAAATGTTCCCCCATTTTACTGCACTGGCTCTTTTTCTTTCATTTATATCTTTGCTTTCCTGACTATTTTCCTAACTTCTCTAAGCTTTTCTGAATATTGATACTTGTCTTCCTTTTTCTGTGATCTCTTGTATTTTATGAAGGCCATCCTCTTGTTCTTCATCTTTTCAGTTACTTCTTTTGAGAACCTTATTGGCCTCTTTTTCCTTTTACATTTATTTACTTTCCTAACAAAATGGTTTGTTGCTCTTAAATGATCTCCTTTCAGTTTTGCCCATTACTTTTCTACATCCCCCATCTGTCCCCATCCCACTAATAACTCCTTGAAGTATTGTCCCACTCCAGAGAGAAAGGAGGGCTTTTCACTTCAGTTGACTGCCCCAACATTCCACCCCCACCCCTACTCCCACCCCTGAGGGCAGGAAATAAATTTGGCCTCCCTGAAAAGCCTAAAATGTCCATTTGAGCAAGGGACAAAATGGCTGTGGTTCCCACCAACCTGCAGGAGCTTCAGCCTGAGACAAACTGAGATTTGCAGATTCTGCTGTTTCCTGCGTTGCCGGGGATTCCCCTGCTAGACTGAGTGATCCCTGAAGACTATTGCCCACTGCATGGTCCTCAGCCTCACACACCCTACAAATCCTGCTGCAGGCAGATGACCACACTTGCAGTCACAAGCTGCGCAAATGGCCTTCCCCAACGGCATTTCCACAGTGTGAGAACAGACCGTCTGTCAAGTCCACATAGACTCTTGGCACCGCAGAAGAGAGAACCTTCACACCACCAGCAAACGTAACTAATTCTTCTGCAGCAGAACACACACTCACCAGCAAGGCTCCAGAACCCTGAAGCTACGAGGGAAGCCCAATGCCGAAAAAAGCAGAGCCGACATACAAAAGAAAATTAAAGCAATAGACCCCTTTTTACCTGCAGAGTCCACTAAAAGCTGCAGTATCGTCGGGATGCCTTCTAGAAGGTATAGGGACCCGAACCACTGGGTATATGCCCTCATCAGGGACTTGCAGCCGACCAAACGGCATTAGTAGCCTCCAAGCTGAGCTCACACTCTACTACAGACTGCACTTTCCAGCTCTCATGATCAAATAAATACTGCCTCTTTCCTTTTTTTTTTTTTTTTTTTAATGCCAATTCATTTTTCCCTCTATGTCGCCCATACTATATAGACTTCATCTGCATCTGCTGGAGACTGAGACGTCTAGGCTTTAGTGATGTCACACTACAAGGAAGCTGAGTTCCCCCCCTTCAAGCCAGTATTCTCAGTCTCCATCTGCTGGAAGGGGGATAGAACCAGGAGTCTGGACTGGACCGGAGGGACGCTATGGAAGTTTGTATTTAGAATATATGAAACAGGATAGATGTAGGCTGGTTCATTCCCTTTCAGACCCTCCCAGCTTCCAGCCATGATCTCACTCTAGGCTCCACCTCTTGTCTTGTGACTTGTTTTTAAGATATTTCATCATCCTTCATTGTAAACTTTCTGGATCGCCTGTACCAGTGTTGGGTTTGCTCCTATTGCATGCAAAAATACAATGTGCGTCTTCAAGTCAATGTGACTCCTGGTGACCCAGCAGCTCCTGGGTTTGGCAGTGTGGCCGGAATGCAGGGAGATGTATTTTTGATTTCCCTAAGGAAAGGAGAAGGGACCACATCTCCCAGCATGCAATAGGACAGATGCTGCCTGGTCCAAGGGAATAACGTAGGGGGGAAAAAATTCAGTTTGTTTTTCAGATATTTCTAACTTTTCCCATATTTTCTTATATTTTTTTCCAGCTTGCTTTACACATTTGTTTATTAGAAGTTGTTAACATGCAAAAATTGATTGAATGTGTGTTCTTTCACGGGTTAATGCATATTAAAATCACTTTTGTGGGCAGATGAATGCACCTCCTTATGACTGCCTATGGTGAGCTGTGGCTTCTGGGTTACCATGCTCTAAGAACAGGGACCTTCATTTTCACTTTAAATGGATTTTTGCCAGAAATTCTCTTTTGTCGATATTCAAAGCCTAATATTCATGTAGGATCAGGTACGATAAGGATATTGGCCCTGACTGGTACCGTTCATAGATATTCTATAGCACTATATGGATAGTTCCTGCTGAATATTCATACAGACTGCCTTGGCACCATCCAGATAGTGGCGGGGGATCAGCAACGCATCTGGAGAGTGATGATCTTCAGACTACTATACAAATAAAGTAAGAACAACAAAATAGCTGTCCTAACTTTGGGGCATGTTTACTAAGCTACGCTACCTGCTTTAACGTGGCAGATATATTGGCCAGCATTAACAGCATGGAGAAAATGAATAGTACAGCGATTTTCTATGCTTTTGCGTCTTCCACGGTATCTGAGAGTGAGCGGGATATGGCAGAGAGTGGGTATGTCTGCAATGCACGGTAACGGTCCAAGTTGCTGGCAGCGCAGGTGCAACTGCTGCCTCCTCTATGGGCGGCGTGAGCCGCGCCCACGATTCTTGTCCCACACTGCGTCTTCTGCATTGTTTTCGATTAGCTAGACTGGGTCAGATCAAAGGTCCATCAAGACCAATATCCTGTTTCCAACCGTGGCCAATCCATGCCCACAAAGACAGCACACGGTTTTCTCAGCTAACGCCACATTAGCCACGAAAGTGTAACGCGACTTAGGAAACAGACCCCTTTATGCAGAGAGCGACAGTGCAGTCAACTATTTCCAGATATTCCACGCTGCTCACTATCCGGACAGCAGCACTGAATAGCAATGATTTATGAAACCCCGTGGCCAACTGGGGGTTTAAATATCGACCAATCTGATATTTTTGAAATAGTGAAAATCAGTTTATGTATTAGTCAAATGTAATTTACTGCTTTCAATTCTATACCCCAGAGTGGCTGACAGATCGATTTTCTTAGTGTTAAGGGAGAGGAAGCGATTGGCCAGGGCTGGGGGGGGGGGGGGTATGGGTGCACCACACAGCTCTGAAAGCCGCCCCTGAGCGAGGTGGAGAGGCTGGTATTTATCTGTCCTTTTATTCCCACTGATTGTCTCCTGGTTTTGCTCTTGAAATAAGCATTGGCAAATTTGGTCATAAATCCTTGGGCTTCACAGTAATCACGCACAGACTGATATTTCTTAAATAATACCTTGTGGAAAGCCAGAACTGTGACCACTGTGGACCTATATTAATTACCTTAACACCTACCAGTTTTTTGCTTTTCCTGCTTAAAACTGCCCAGGACTTTTGTCTGCTATTTTACTTCCCACCCCCCAAACAGCCCAGCCATCACAGTGTCAGTCCTTAGCCAGGGGCCATAAACCATGTTTCCGGCAGGATCCTGACCATTGTGCGACCTGAATTTGGTCACTGGATGTCGATGTTATACAACAACTGAGATCCTTTTTCATCCACCAGACTGGTCCAGACTGTATGGGCTATGCCCGCCAATCAGCAGATGGAGACAGAGATACCGGTTAGCCCATGGCTCTTCAGTATTCCCTGTCTCCAGTAGATGGTGATGAACATTCTGTGTGAATACTCCTGGGTCCAGTTGGAAACTGGTAACCTAGTTGAGTGGTGTGGCAGAGAGAACCTGGAGTTAGTCACACACCTGGCTGGTATCTGGAGGAGTCCAGATCCCTCCCCATGAGCTGGTAGACCGCAGGGAGTATTTTTCTTTACTTGTTCTCTTCCTCTTTCCTTCTTACCCCTCCCCTCCCCTTTCTTTGTTCTCTCTGGTTATAAAACAAAACAAAAGGTGTTCCCTATTGTCCTGCTAGAACAGTCCAGACAATTGGGTTGTGTTCCCTTACCAGCAGATGATTGAAACAAAGAACCAATGAAAAGCTCCTATTTCAATGACATCACTCTCATGCCTCTATTCACCTCAGCCAGCAGAAGTCCCTTCAGTATTTCTTTGTCTCCAGCAGAAGGTGGATGGATTTTCTCCTCTTTGCCTCTCAATCCTCAGATTTTCTTCAAAGATCGATTAAAAGCTCGTGATGACCACCTTGAGAAACAAAGGTGACTCTCTTACTTGAGCACAACATGGGAGGCTCCATTAGACCGTGGTCTTTTAGGTAGCCATAGGAGGAGGGAAATTTGGTTCAGCTCCACACTTTTACCTTGGATAAGAGCCTGTGGGGCAACCAGAAAACTGGAAGGATGGAAGAATTCAGCAGCCTCACACAACTTCAATGCCCCCTTCCTCCTCCTCCTCTGTCCCCCGCTCTCTCCTAAAGATTGCAGAAGGCTCTCGGATGGATCTGCCTACCAACCATATTACATGCAGTGCTGCATAGCCAACCACTACCACAGTTCAGGGGAGTAGAGCTGAGCCTGGCATGGATCCTCTACCCGGGGGTCTCGGGGTGAGTACAATGGCTTGACCTCGTCATTGTCCTTGTCAAGGGCTTCCAATTCCATCTTCCTGGGATGCAAGTCAGGTGGGCTGCTGGTGGCCATTGGCATAGTGAGGGGGTTTCCTAACTTTTTCTGCACAGGTTAGTAACATTTTAACCTTTTGTGTGCCTGGTGGTCATGCAGTCCTAATGCGCATTCTGCCCAAATGGCTCCAATGCATGGTCCTTCTCTAGTGCCTGTAACGTGCATTGCATAAAAACACAGTTAATGCACACCTCTGCGCCTCCGCAGCCTTAGCATGCACTGTCGTGATACTTTCCTAATTCTCTATATCTTTTTCCAGGAAATATTGTTTGATCTGTGGCAAGTGAGGTGCTGCATCTCCGGATTCTGGACTCTGCTCTTCTTGCATGGCAGCTTCTGAATCATCCCTGGAGGGCCTGCTCCACCTCCCCATTGGAGGGTACTTTTAGTCTGACCTTGCCTGCCTTAGGACAGGAGGTTACAGATGGTGCTGTGGGTAAGCATATTCAGCCAGCCAGCCAGCCAGAGGATCCGTCAACTGTGCTCTGAGCCACTCATCACCCTCTAGGGGATCTGTGGCAGCTGCGCCCTCTGGCATTGGGGAGTCATGTCCAAGAAAAGAGCTTCTGGACTCTGGACTGTCCTTCCTGGAATCCTTTCTTTTTTATAGCAGACCTGGTCCTTCTGGTGTGGAAAATCAGACCCTGCAGCCTCTTGGGGGCAGGCTGAGAGTGGAAGTCCTCTTTGATTATCTTTGGCTAATGTCCCCAGCGAGATAGGGAGCAGCTGGGAGCTGCCTTGAGATTTTGACTATGACTCTGATTCAGATGGCTCAGTACTGGGCTCTGATGTGAATGAAGATGTACTCTCGCCTTCAGAAGATTGTGCAGAGGCCGGAGTGATCTGCCTCTATCCCAGGAGGAGGAGCCGGTGGCATCGACTGTCAGGGTTTCATCCGCCTTGAACACAACAGATGCTTCGGGCATGGAGTAGGAGCAGACGGTACACCCGCTCCTTCAAGGGGTGCAAAATTCTGCTACTGTTTTCCTGTTCTCAAATTAGGATACGATCCGGTTGGTGTGGGGACTCTCCTGACTCCCTACTTAAAGGGTTATGGGTAAAAATTAAATAAATAAAAGGTTATGGGTGTGTAAAAAGATCCCTGCTCTCCTGGAGGAGTGCGTTTAGTGGTTTAGCATTCCCAAGGTAGATGCGCAGGTTACCGTGGTTACCAGACACTTCCTGTGGAAGACGAATCGGCCTTAAGGTGGATTTGTTGCTGAAGAGCCAGTTTGCCATAGCGGCTACTGTTTTGCAGCTGGTGGTATGTACCATCTGACATCTTGAGCCCTGCTCTAATGGATTCAGCCTCTTCCACCAGATGATACTACCACACTTTTGGAGTCCGTTACAGCCTTCCTTTCTGATGTTATGTATGACGTGGTGCAGTGTCACGGCACTGGAATAGACTCTGGCACTGGGCAGCAGACATATCTTCCAAAGCCCAGTTGACCCAACTGACTTTTAAGGGGAAGCTTCTGTTTGAAGCCATTTGGAGAAGCTGGTGAACGACCTAGGCAAGACAAAATCTTACTGCCTTCTGGAGGACAGGTCCAATGGGCCCTTTCTTGTCAGCCTCTGCCTGTCCACCAAGAGCATGCTGACCAGATTCCCACGGGTCTCGGGACTCTTGGTGTTACCAACCTGGAAGATCTTTCTTCTCCTCTTCTTCTGAGCTTTGAGCTTGTTCAGTCCTTTTGTGGAGTGTGTGAGCCCAGGGACTCGGCCCCCTCCAGAGGAGGACCTCGCCGGGCTGCACAAATGAAGGTTTGGGGGCAGGCTTTGCTCTTTCTTCAGGAATGGGCCCAGGTTACCAAGGGTCGCTGGGTGCTAGACACCATTCAGTTCGGCTATGTCCCAGAGTGCAAAGAGCCGATTCCAGATGCCTTTATCATCTCCCCTTGTGGATCTACAAGCAAAACATGCCACTGCGGACAAGTTGCTGCACCTAAAGGCAGAGGTGTCTGCCCCACCGGACGAGTGGGGAAAGGGCAGATACCAGGTGTGGCTGACACATCCTGCTTGTCCAGGGAGAAACAACGGTTCCTTCCGGCCCATTCTGGTTCTGAAGGGTGTCAACAAGCACTCTCCATGTTCTACAATTCCAGATGGAAACATTGCGCTCCATGATTTAAGCAGTGCACTGGGGTGGTTCTTGGCTTCTTTGGATTTGACCAAGGCGTATTTTCATTTCCCGATCTCAGCGGATCAGCAGAAGTATCTGTGTTTGCCGTACTTGGTTCTCACTTTCAGCTTGCTGCCCTCTCTTCTGGGCTATCCACTGCCCCTGGGGACATTCTCCAAGGTCATTGTGGTGGCGGCACCAAGGGATTTATGTCTATCTATATATGGATGACTTGCTCATCCGGGCCTGTTCCCTTTCAGGATCATCTCAGGTAGTGTCCTGATTGGTGTCCTTCTGAAAAGCCTTGGCTGGGATATCAATTGGGGAAAGAGCCAGCTGTTGCCTTCCCCGTCCCTGGAGTTTCTGAGAGCACATTTCGATGCTCAAATGGGCAGAGTTTTCCTGCCAGAGAAGAAAGTCAAAAGTCTGGTGGATTGCCTGCTGCTGTTTTGTGCACAGCAGGCTCCCAGAGTCTGGGATTATCTTCAGCTTCTTGGATCGATGAAGAAAACCATAGACATGGTGCCATGAGCATGTGCTCACATGCTACTGTTCCAGTGGTCCCTGAGTTCTCAGGAGTTCAAACGCAGGTTCCTGCTCCCGTTGATGGTGAGATCTAGCCTGAGTGGTGGCAGTGACCCTGTCATCTAAGGTTACCAACGAAGTAGCAGTTATCCACGTACCAGGACAAGAAACCAACCAAAACCGTTTATTTGTAAATAACCAGCCAGGCCCGACACAGGCCGTGTTTCGCAACACCTTCTTCAGGGGCTCATTGGCTGTTCTGGGAACCTATTTGTGATGTCTTGATGGATATCCAGATAATTGTAAGAATATTCAGCTCGTATTGACCGCTGCAAAATAACCTTAAATTGTGCGCTGTTCCTTCTTTCTTTACATGAAAAACCATCAAGACATCACAAATAGGTTCCCAGAACAGCCAATGAGCCCCTGAAGAAGGTGTTGCGAAACACGGCCTGTGTCGGGCCTGGCTGGTTATTTACCAATAAACGAGTTCTTCCTACAACATCCACGGTTTTGGTTGGTTTCCTGTCATCTAAGGAACAGCGCACCGCTGGACAATTTCTCCTGTATCCTCCTGATGACAGGTGCCAGTCTCTCGGGCTGGAGTGCCCATTGCCAAGACCGTACAGTCCAGGGTACGGGAGAGATGGCCTACAGTTGCAAGAGCCATTGTAGAGTGGCCTGTACTGCCCGCCGCTTGCTGGCAGAAGTGCAGGGGGAGACCACAAAGGCATCTGCGATGGGTCTTGTGCACTCAAGCGCATATCCGAAACAAACAAACAAACAATGTTGAGCACCCACTGATCATTGGTAATTTTGGCCCACTCCTGGTAATAAAGGGACAACCAACCTCCGATTGGGGGCATCTTGGAGTGGGCTGACCGAGTGTCAGAAGGAATAGTGGGTGGCTCCTGAGAACTTAGAGGTGGAGGAGAAGGAATCCTTGATCCGTCAGAGTCTGCGAAATGGCTGTGATCTGGAGGCTGAGATAGTCGACTGGAGGATTTTCCCGGGCGATACCATTGGGAGTCCCAAAAACGCAAGTGAGGAGCGTAGGCTGAAGTCACACAATGGTGCGACAGAACGGCATCTTGGGACTGTCCTTTGGAAGACGCTGTGGTTTCACCTCCGCCAAATCCTTAACAAGTTTCTCAAGGTCTTCTCCAAAGAGGAGCTTGCCCCTAAAGGGGAGGAAATGTCAGCCGACCAATGCCAGAGCCATAACCAGCGGCAGCTCACTGTGGTAGCTGCCACTGAACGAGCCACCAGCCGCAGCGTCATAAAAGGCTGTGGCGAAAAAAGGCCGCCACTGATTCCAAGCGTGCTGCAGCTGGATCCTCCAGTAGTAGCTGAATCCAGCATAAGAGCGCATGTGCTGTTAATCTGCTGCAAGATGCCGCTTGCAGGGCTAGGGAAGATCCTGAAAAAATGGTCTTTAAGACAGCCTCAACCTTACGGTTTTGTTGATCTTGCAGGGCCGCACCCGCATGCTTAGTCATGGCTGTAATGATAGCATCCACCTTCGGGTAACGAAGCCATTTCTCCATGTCTGCTGGAGTCCAGCTGTAGAAGCGGCCTACACGCTGGGCTGACCGCAAGGAAGCATCCGGGCCATCCCATTCTAAGGAAACCATTTGTTGCAGCTTTGTGGGAAAGGGAAAAGCCCGTGAGAGTTTGCGAATGCCCACAATGATAGGATCCACCTGTGCCTTAGGGCCATAGCCTCTGGAAGATCGAGAGGGTCTGAAATACGGAGAGGCTCCATGACCTGAGTGTCAGCAGTTCTTCCTTCTGGAAAAGTCAGACATCATGAGCCTCCTCGGACTTCATCGCGGGGTCTTCAGACGGGGACCATTCCCCTTTTTCATTATCTGAGACACTGTCAGAGTCCTCTGCAGAGATTGGACTGCCCTTCCCAAGGGTCAAAAGGTCTACATCCCTAGAGGGCCATGACCCCATCCTGGGAGTGCGGGTCCTCTCAGCAAGCACAGGAGCAATCCTGGCACGTTTCCTATTGGGGGGGAGGGGTGTAGTATCAGGGGGCTTTCTAGAGCCCACTGTCCCAGAAGCCCCAGTAGCCGCCTCGGAATTCCAGAGAGTCCAAGCCCGGCAGAACAAGCGAATGAAGTGATCCGAATCCGTACCAGCACTAGCTAGAGGGCTGCCTTGTAGCTGAGCTGACTGCTGTGGCAGCAAGATAGGAGGAGAGGAGAGCTCCAAGGGTTCTGAAGGTCCAACCACGACTGGATCAGGGTCCAGGGAGGAAGGAGGAAAAGGCTGCGACAGAGGCTCCCCTGGAGATGAGGAAATTATGACTTCAGCATCTGTAGTAACTGGAGAAGATTCCATGGGGTGCACAGCACAAGCGACGCAAAGCTGGTCTATGAGCACTGTTCCCTCTAAGCTGTGCGCGTGTGTGCGCGCACACACCTCGCCATGCGAGCGCACATACTTTACAACAGAGCGCACAAAAATTACAGTTCTGATTCTGATAGAAAACAACACAGACATCTTAAAATTTAAAAGTTGTGATTGTAATTACTAGAAATTTTCTGCTTCATTTAGTAATCGTCTATTTTCATTTAAATTGATTAAAATCAATGTGGTATACATACTGTATTCTGACGTGTAGTCAAATTTTAAAGTATATAACTCAGAGTGTCGTTATGTGGCGCACAAAAATTTAACCTTCTTTCAAAAGCTGCACAGCTGATATTTTATGCGCACACAGCCTACAGAAAATTAGAGGGAACATTGTCTATGAGGTACCGACATTTGTGCCCGTGAGCTAAACAAATGCGGCAAGGTGGAAGGCATTGCTTTTGGAAGAGCTCTCAGCAGTAACCAGCCGCGAATAAGTGTGCCGCCAAAGCAAGAGCCAGCGAGTGAGGTGGCAGTAGGGAGAAACATGTGTACCATGCTGAAAACAAAATGGCCACCATAGCTTGCAACAGTCTGGGTGGGAGCCCTGAAAAGGTGGGAACAGCGGCTAACCTGGGCCCCACTAATAACCTAAGTTCCATTCCAGAGAAGGAAAGAAAAGACACTCACTGTGACATCGCTGCCGCCAACGAAGCCAGCAGAATGCCAGAGAGCAGAGCACGACACAGAAGCTTATCTCCTGTTTTGCCTTAGCCGTTTGCGTTTCCTCTTTGCTTGCTGACATGGACCGGTGCAAGGAAACTGAAAGCTCCCCCACTGGGCTGGCAATGCTCAACCGGTCCTCCTGCGGCTGTAATCCTCTCAGTAAGTTTGGACAGAATGGAGTACTTACCTGTAACAGGACTTCTCCGTGGACAGCAGGATAAGTCAGCCACACTTGGTGATGTCATCCGACGGCGCCGAGACGGAAGTACTCTCCATAGCTCAGAAGGGCTTTTCGCCCTTCTGAGCATGGACCAATTGGCCCCACCCCCTGCCTGCCCCTAGCTAGCCAGTACATCACTAGCTGAGCCTTTTGCCGCTAGGAGGTGGGCACCAGGACAGAGGCCGACCCCTTCCCAGGGGAGGTGGGTGGGTATGTGTGACTGACTTATCCTGCTGTCCACAGAGAATTCCTGTTACAGGTAAGTAGCTCCGTTTTCTCCAAGGACAAGCAGGATGAGTCAGCCACACCTGGTGCCTCCTAAGCTGCCATGCGTTGTGGTGGATGGGGGGAGGCCGAGACACTTCTTCAGGGCTAGCATGCGCCCTTGTGGTGCAGCATGTTGCAACAAACACTTTATAAGTCTTTAATAATAATAATAACAACAACAACAAGAACATGTAGGCCTGTAGTGGCGATGCACGCATGTGCAGTAGCAGCATTGTGAGAGGGTGCAGTTACAAGGCACCGTACGCCGGCTTGCAGTCGCGATGCGCGCAAGTGCAGAGGGTGTAATTACAAGGCACACCTGTGCGGTAACAGAGATGTAGGCACACCGAGCAGTGGTAGTGCAGGAGTCACCGCAATGAAGAAGCAACGGCATCAATATCACTGGCCACAAGAGTGGTGCAAAGTGGAGCATTAATACATCACTAATAAGAGTGGCATAGTAACATAGCAACATAGGCTTTTTTTTTTTTTTTTTAACATGTAGTCAACTCTGGAACTCGTTACCAGAGGATGTTGAGAACCGTTAGTGTAGCAGGATAACAGGGACCTGGAAATCGCTGCTTAGCCCAATACCAGCATTGGGGAACCTGTGTCTTTGGAGAGACATGACCTAGATTGGCCACTGTTGGAAACAGAATACTGGGCTTGATAGGCCTCGTTCTGACCCAGGATGGCATATCTTACGGTCTATGTTATCAGTGAGGTGATCGCTGTGTGCAGGGATGCAAGGCAGCATCGGCTGTGCTACAAAAGTGGTATGAGGTTGATCCTTAACCCCGCAGTGTCCATAAGTCAGTTCCGGGCCCGGGCGGCATGTGGAGGTGGCAGTCCAGATTGTTGGGGCTGCCTGGTTGACAAGAACTCACGAACTTATACTTCTTAATACGGTTACTGCGTGAAGTGCACAAATTACCGCTCGTGTTCTTGTACTGTGTGTACCGGTGCCCGGGTGATGTGACAGTCCCTGTTGCAAGGTCTTGGTGGCCTTGCAGGTGTGTGCTACATGAGCAGGATGCAGGGAGGACCTCTGGGGAGGCATGCATCGTGTGCGCGCCCCTGGCATGGCTTGAGCCCTTGCTTGTATCCGGGCAGATGGAGATGCAGGCAGAGTCCCTAGGGGTGTAGTTCGCTGGGACTGGGCAGCTAGGCTTGTGCACTGTATGTCCTGGGTATACAGTTGCGCAGGGCCGTGAAGCTTTCCGGAGCATGTGTGTGAAACAACTTTCCTGGAGTTCTATTCCAGATCATTATGTCATGGCATGGCAGCGAGCTGTCAAGAGCAACGGCCTCTGAGGACTGCGTGCTGATGGGAGCCACAGCAGCCGTTCAGTCGTGGTGCATGGGTAGGTAGAAGTCCACAGGGTCAGGTCTGGGTCACAACCTGTCCACAGGGTCCGGCTCTTGGGGGAGAAACGCACTGATACTGGACAGTGAGCATGATGAAGGGTATTGCTCATTTTAACCGTTGCACTTCCTGCTCTCCACATGGTGAGCAGATCTACTTGCGGTCAGCCCCACTGCTGGAGGATGCCTAAGGGTTGAGCTCCTGCATGATTCCAAGGGGAAGGGCTGCCTGGAGCACCCGTTACCTCACCGTCCAGGTCTTGGAGTACAGAGCCGCAGGCATTGCTGCACCATGGTGATGCATTGTAATTCCCCAGTATGGACCTCAGCCCTTGTGCATGCTGAGTTAGAGTGCTGCCCTTGAGTTGATCATAAGGAGTATCCAGACTGGAGATCCCAGGCTGTCCATGAGCCTGTCAGTCTGCCTTCATGCACCCCATGACGTTAGGTTCAGTGCCACAGAGCTTACTAGGGCAGGGTGTTCTCTGCAGGGCGGAGAAGATGACCCACGTCATGAAGATGATGAAGATGGTGTTTCTCCCAGTTGCGGGAGGATCGCCTGGGTCTTGAGGTGGTTCACCAGAAGGCTCAAGGGTAACAGGCGGGCATGGTTTGCTGGATCACAGCATAGGGTTCCAGAGATGGTAAGGCAGAGGTTGGCAGTGGTGGGCTCGTCTACAAAGTGTGAGAAGACCAATACCCTTTCCACAGAGGTGAGCTGCCACCACATGGTTTTTGAGGGCACAGCGTGGGCCCATCTGCCCAGATGGAGTCTGGAAGGGTAGGGATCCCCTGGGGTTTTCCTCTGCTGGTTAGTCAGCAAGGTATGATGGGAGGGGTATGTGGTTGCGGGGCCCCGGCTGGCATCGCTGCTGAGTCCGAGAAGTGGAAGAGCAGATCCCAACCTGATGGTGGGGTGGTGCTTACCTTGGAGCCCTGGCTTTGACTTTTTTTTTTCCATCAGGTCGGAGTGCACAGAGACCCACACAAACTGTGGTAGAGAGAACACCCATGTCCCTTGCTTATAGACAGCGCCCTGACCATTAGGCGACAACTCAGATGCAGGATCTACAATGTGCATCAAGTGGATGTTCCAGGGCTGCCAGATGAAGTTGACGCTGTTTATTGGTTCTTAAGGCCGTGCACTAACCAGCGGTTGATGGGGTTCTTCCCCTGGATGTCCCTGTGGGAACAGTAGGCCATGAGGTATCCCCTCTGTGTGAATGTCATTCTTCACGCTCCCAGATGCAGGCGGTGCCCAGAGAGTAGCTAGTCATGAATGGTTATGCCTGCAGTCAATAAGGAGTTCTTAATCTCCTTGGCTGAAAGTAGGGACATACACTGCAGGATCCACAGCTGGGATCTTAACCTGTGACCTCCTGAGGACACATTGACTATGTACCGGTGGTGGATTGTCAGGGCTTCCTTTGGGGCCATGAGTGCGTCTCATCCACGTCTGGTGGACTGTCAAGTCTTCCATTGTAGGCCGTTCCTTAGAGGCTACAAGGGGTGCAGCTCACCCAAGTTACTCGGAAGAGAGTGGACCCCTTAAGTGCTATGTTGGACAGAGAGGCCTGTGCATTCTTGTTACTGACATGACGCATCCGGTCCCCATGCTCTGCAGGATCCACAGCTGGGACCTGAACCTGTGAACCTCTGCTCCAGAACATACTGGCTGTGTATACTGCACCACACTGTTGCCACTGAAGCACGGCAGTCCCTTTTTTTTTTGGATTGTAATCTTCCATTCAGGCCCTGAAAGTATATGTGTACAATATCACCATGGGGGGTCTGACCTGGGGTACTGCCGCCTTTGTTTGCTGAGGCTGTCGTCTACTTTTGTGTTAGTGGGTGGAGATCCACGCATGTGACTGGATGAAGAGCCCTTGAGCCTTTCTTTGGAGACAAGTGGGGGGGTTGGGTGAATGTGTCAACTGAGGGAGGCGCTGGAAAACTACTGACGTGCTGTAGCTTCGGCTGCGCAGCCGTGGTGACGTAAGATCCTCAGGTGGCTGCTTTGTGCTGGGACACTTCCTCAGGGCTAGCTTGTGCCCCTGTGGCCCTTGGTTCTGCCCTGGATCCCTCTTCATTTTTCACAGTTGGAGCTGGTCTCAATCTGTGACCTTGGAGTTACAGGATAAGCGTCTTGCAAATAAGCCACCATGTCCTCATGGAGGGACAGCCAAGGGGTACAGGGCGAAAACTGAACCCTGCCTTCCCTGATACTAGCTCGCTGCTCTAACCATTAGGCTAGAGTCTTTTGAGTCCTTAGAAGGAGCCACAGGGCAGCTATCCATGCAGCGAGTTGGATGCAGACCTCGCTTCCTTCCTACCTTGCCCGTGCCATAGCTTGGCGCCGACGCCCAAAGTGATGATGCAGATATATGGTGAACATCACCCATACGGGGCCTGACCCAGCACTGTTGCCCCTGGCTGGCTTGCTGTTGGCCCATGGTAGAGAGCTGCCCGCTTTAGCCTTGATCATGTCTACAGCCCCGCTTATAGAGATATTACACTAACCTCTAGGCTACATCTCCATTCCTTGGTGGGCTGTGTTGAAGCCACGGGTTCAGCACAGGGACTTGGTGGTAAGAGTGCCCCCTTTGTGGCTGCTTGTTGTGATTTTTGCTTGGGGTGTTTAAGAGCCCCGGCAGGAGTGTCGTGAAGCCGCAGTGATGCAGTATCCCCTGGCAGCTTGCCTGCGCCGTTAGGATTCTCTCCCCTGCTGCTGCTGCTGCTGCTCAGGTCACCACTGGCAGCAGGGTCGGAGGTGATTGCACGCTGTTCAGGCACAGCAGCCTTGACGCGGTCCACTGTGTAGACTGGCATTGCCTCCGCTTCTGGAGAGAATTTCACAGGTCCAGAACATGGCATCAGTGACTTCATGGGGAGGAGCCTGAAAGGGAAGTTTAAATCAATCCCATAATGTAACACTTTTGAAATGAAGATAAGATACTTTGCGATCCGCCGTGTAGACGTGATCCGCTGTCTGGGCATTCTGGATCATGCTGGTGAAGGAAGGCTTGCCCCGGGTGATTCTGGCGCTGGGAGAAGTTCCTCTGCACCGACAGGGGCCCGCAGATCGGCGAGGCACCTCCCCCCAGACTCCCCCTTTGTCACCACGTTGTCTCAGGAGATCCCGGCCCCGCGAGGAGGGGTGGAGGGAGATTCCTTCCAGTGATTCCAGCGCTGAGAGGGCATTCCTACGTCGGCACTGGAGCATATTGCTGGTTGCCGTGGCGCTGTCCATTGGTGCGGCTCCAGCCAATGGCACCATGGGCCGGGTTGACGTGACGCCAGCCAATGGAGCCGTGGGGGCAGGTTGACGTGGCGCCAGCCAATGGAGCCGTGGGGGCGGGTTGACATGGCGCCAGCCAATGACGCTGTGCCGGAGTGCTTGAGTGGCTTGCGATGCTGTCCAATCCTGCAGAGGGGGGCGACGACTTGTAGGGCAGCATGGCTGGAGCAAGATGGCTGCCCTCATGGTCCACACATGTGAGGATGGTCCCCGGAGCATCAGAGGAGGAGAGGCCAGGGACAGAGGCCTTCTTAGGCACGTCCTGGGCTGCCGTGAGGGCTTTTACATCCAGAGCGGTGGAGTTCTGGAATGCCGCGTCTTAGGAGTTGCGTCGACCATTTAAAGCCTGCGACTAGGGGAGGAGGCCCTTAGGCACATCCTGAGCAGCGGAAGAAGCTGGCGGCGGTGTCCCTCAAAGGTACGTGAGCCGCGTTTGCCCCCATGTCCCTGTGCCGCAGCACCCGATAGGGATTTTCTGCCACTGGCTGAGAGCACATGGCTGGTAGGTCTAGGAGCTCAAGCTCAGCCCTTAGTCAGAGGATGCCGAACGCCACTGGAACAGATCTGAAACAAGAAGCTTTCGATAAAGCATTAATGGCAAGTCTAAAACCGATATATG
Source organism: Ichthyophis bannanicus (assembly GCA_033557465.1). Classification (NCBI taxonomy): domain Eukaryota; kingdom Metazoa; phylum Chordata; class Amphibia; order Gymnophiona; family Ichthyophiidae; genus Ichthyophis; species Ichthyophis bannanicus. The sequence continues at coordinate 76,407,500 of CM066051.1, read as the reverse complement.
CAGTAAAGATGAGAATTTTTCTTAATTGTTTTAAAGAGGTTAGATTTTGGTGGAGAGTAGAAAGTCCATCTTGCTGGCAAGGCAGAAGAACTGAAAAACTGGCTAGCTGGGGCAGGCAGGGGGGTGGGGCCAGTTGGCCCATGCTCAGAAGGGCGAAAAGCCCTTCTGAGCTACGGAGAGTACTTCCGTCTCGGCGCCATCGGATGACGTCACCAAGTGTGGCTGACTCATCCTGCTTGTCCTAGAACTGCAATGATCCTTCTGATCAGCCATTGAACTGGAGAGAGGTGTGGGAAACACCTGGGAGAAACAGCTCTTGTGAGCCCCGAAGCCGTCCATGCAAAATCTGACTAGAACTCTGACAGGAGGAAGGAGAAAGACATCCACATCTGCTGGAGACAGAGAAATACTGAAGGCAACCCCTAGGGGTCCCGTGGTTAGTGCCAGGGCATGCTCACTAAAGCCTTTGGTAACTTCTCAGTCTCCAGCATCTGCTGGTGGGGACTGGTCTAGCAGGATGAATTGGAAAGAATGGTTTCACCCTCTCTGTTGGGTTAAGGTACAGCATGCTATCAAAATAGCTTGGAAGAGACTTGTTAGGATCAGGGCATTTTCACCCTCCTGTTTGGCCGGTGATGCCGACATGGAATTTCGATCTAGTCCTCCTGCATTAGGTTTTGAGCCCTTTATTTAGCCAGTTTTGTATACCGCCTTATCCTTCTCAAGAGATCTACACTGAAGGTAGTATTTTTGGTGGTTGGTTATTCAGTGAGAAGAATCTTAAAGCTACAGGCTCTATCTGTCTTATGGGGGGCGCTTCTGAGAGTCACTAAGGTGGGTGTTTTGCTGTGTACAGTTCCATCCTTTTTGTCTATGGTGGTGTCGCAGTTTCATATACCGTCCTTTCAGAGGGCGAACTTTGAAGATGAGTTTTATTTATTTTGTAGTATTTAACTCCATCAGTGTAGTTTGCCTTCTTACTTTGGGTGGGGGGTGTGGCAAAAACATCATACTGGAGGGGGATGAGTTCACTATTAGTGCCTGTAACATTTGGGGGGGGGGAGGCACCATTCCCCCTTCAGAACTATGCCAATGTTTAGCTCACACCTTTCAAGTGGTAGTTGAAGGTACCAGTCAGCTACAGTAGGTATTTCCCTGTCTCTGAAGGACTTACTAAGTTTGTACCTGAGGCAATGGAGGGTTAAGGGACTTGCCCAAGGCTAAAAGGAGCACCAATGAGAATTAAACCCTGGTCTCTTGGTTACCAAGCCAGTGCTATAACCACTAGGCTACTCCTCCCTCCATTTCCTTTGGGCCTTAGATGTTCATCAAGTGCTGATGCATTATCTTGAGGTGACCAATGAGTTTCAGAGATTGGATCACCTATTTGTGTTGTCTGCAGAAGCAAGAAGGGGTGAGGCTATGACTAAGGCAATGGTCACCCATTGGATTAAAGAGGCCATTGTGTTGGCTTATATCCTCAAGGGTTGAGCTCCTTCCAAGGGGCTGAAGGCTCACTTGACCAGAGGGATGTCCGCTTCTTGGGCGGAATCCTAGGCGATCTTGCTGGTGGAGATTTGCAAAGACATTGATTTCCTTTTCTAAGCATTTCAGACTGGATGCGGGCTAAGTTGCTGTTGAATCGGGTAAGCAAGCCTTTGATCATACTAAAAAGTCCCACAAACCTACCTTAGTAGCTCAAGGGGGGAGAGGGGGCGCATCTTGTTTGCTGAACTGGTTCCATGCCCTTGATTTGGCTGTCCATCTGGATGGATATAGAAGTGGTAACGGGGGTGACCTTAGCCAGCTCAATGCTCAAATATTTCTGGACTCACATAAGCAGCTTGAGTTGGGGTACACTCCCAGTAAGCTGTGTCTGCCAGCGCCGCCTTCTTGCCCTTTCTCCCATTGGCTAGTTTGGCTTAATGAGAGCTCTCTCCTCCCCGGGGCAGGGAGAACAGTTAGAAACATAAAAGCCAATGATAAACATACAATCACACCTTCTTGGAAGGCAACATCTTAGACTGCTAATTCCTTGTGGTGGAATCCAGAGGGAGGGGCCTGGGTAGAGCTCTGTGCGTATCTATCTCTGGCCTGGACAGCAGGGGGTGCTGCAGGGCAGGAATGAGGTACACTGGCAGTTCTGCATATATGTGGAGTAGCCTAATGGTTAGAGCAGCGGGCTGGGCTGCAGGAAAGCTCGGGTTCGGATCCAACTGACATTTCTTGTGACCTCTGGCAGTCATTTAACGCTTCATTACCTCGTGTGTGTAAGCCCCTCGAGAAAGGGCAATACCTATTGTACGTGACTGTAACTCGCTTTTGAAACCACAACTGCAAAGGGATGAGCTAAATCCAAAATCCCCTTCCCATATCGGGACTGGAAGAGCAGGGAATGCTTATTTATTTATTTAGCTGTATTTATATCCCGCTTTTCACCGGGTCAAAGCGGTCAATTGGGGGATACATTTAACACGAGGGGATATGAGACACATATACTAATACTTACAGGGAACATGGGCAATGGAGGGTTAAGTGGCTTGCCCAAGACCACAAGGAGTGCCTATAGAACTAGAAATCCCAGTCCCTCCGGCCTGAGATTGCTGTCCCCAGGTGGAACTTGAACCCCCGGCCCTCCGGCCTGAAGTACCTTGTCCTAACCACTAGGCCACTCCTCCCTCCCAATGCTTCAAGGGAGAAACGAAGCGCTTTGACAGGGCTCTGTAAAAATGGGGGGAGGGGGGTGCTGCAGGGTAGGCATGCAGCGGAAGGGGGGTAACGGGAGGGGAGCACATATGCTCAAATATATTAGGGAGTGCTATTGTGGAACGCCACCAATCAAGGAAAAAAAAAAGTTCATTAGATTATTCCAAGAAACTAAATGAATCCCTTTATTTTAAAACTCGGAGCTACGGTTTACAAGTGAATCTAAGTTTTTAATCCCTTTAAACAGAAGGAAAAAATATACTGTCTCAAATCATCCTTAAAACAAACAAAAACAAATATGTTTAACTTTTCATATACTTATGAACTGCAAAAATATTAAAATAAAAGGGAATACAGAAGATACTGGAAAAGATCAACTCAAAAATAAAGAAAAAAACAACATGAAAAAGAAGCTGTTCTCATTTACACTTGCAGGTGGTGGGTTTCCTTATATATATTTTTTTGTTAAACACAGACATAATAAAGTTATTCCTGCTGTACACGTCGCCTCCCTGACTGCATTTCAATTTTATCTATTAAATTAAAAAATTGGTATCATAAGGGAAGGAAAAGGTTTCTCCCCTTATTAAACGGCTTCCCTAGATAAAATGACCATTCCCTTCTCCAAAAAAAGCCCCAAGGAGGTTCTGCAGCTATCTCTTAACTTTTCATTTGGTAATGAACCTTCTCCACCCCCCCACCCCAACCCCATATGAAAAATACTTCTTCCTACAATCAAGTCTAACTGTGGTGGGGGCCAGGGTCATCGTCCCACCTGACAAGCTGTTCGAGTCCTGATTTGAATTGTAGTTCCTTGATTTTCTTTCCCTCCTAGAGATATCAGGACTACATGACCATATTGGGGAGGGGGGGGGTGTAAAACCCCTAAGGAGGACTAGAAGCCAGAGGATGCAGAGGTTTGCCAACTGGTGCCAAATTTTCAGGACAGGCTGGTTCAGGCCTGGCTTCACTCCACTGCTTGCATGGACATGTAGTCTTCCTTTTCTGACTCACTCGGAGGGGCAGGAAAGGGTCTAGGAACTAGTACTAGAGACAGCACACCCTGGAGAGGGACACAGCAGGAGTTCCCTATGTTCCAGCTGCCATGTAACTCCTGTTACGCGGTCAGAGGCATGCCGGAAGGTGCACACAGCTACTCCATATGGGTCTCACACCAGGTTAAATTTTTGGCACCATCTTCATCCTCTCTCAGTGATCCCTTCCCCAGACCTGAATTCCATGTGCGCCCTTGCACACACAGAGCTATTACAGATTTGGCAAAAGAAACAAAAATCTTCATCTTTAAATCCTTCCCCCAGCAAAGAAAGTAGAAAGAGGGATAGAAAAAGTATTTACAAGTGGGAAACACATCTGCCAGGTCTTAAAGGGAAGGCAGGAATATAGCCCCTGTGCTGTCCACCATTCTCTAACATCAGTCCTTGATGGAGACAGCCCTTGCCAACCCTCTCAAGGAGTAGGGAGGGGCAGCTTGTCTCATTCTAGGATGACACAGAAGAGAGAAAATGTGTGACATTTCTTAAGGCTCTGCCTGTGTGTGTGCAGCTGCCTGGGGACTCTCAGCTCAGCCCTTGATAAGTTTACTGCAGAGTGACACTGAAGCACAAAGCTCAGGATGTGTTTTATTTCTGTAGCTGATACCCCTGTGTATAAATTATCCCTTTAGGTGCTGCCTGCTCGTGTGCTGCCGTCAATTCCAATTGTACTTAAACTTTCTGGATAAACGGTACTTTTGATTACTGCAGAGTAGCACTAGCCTGCAGTGTTGAGGATGTGTTTGCACGCTAACTCAGCTCAGTGTACTACGCCCACACAAACACACACAAACTGCTGCTACGTGGCTGAAGTAGAATCACCTCCCAGGGGGTGAGGTCCAGCTGTGGCTATCATTCTCCTCTCTCAAACCTGCTCCCATTTCAAATAATTTTATAGCATTTCACTAAGAGCCGAGTTGTAGGAGTTTACGATGCAGTTACAGCTAAATAGGAAGGGATCTGGGATGGGAACCTTACCCCAAGTCAACTAACCAGTTTGATCCAGTCCTGGTTTTGTCCGCATGAATCTGTAGTTCTCACTTTCTTAGGGAATAAATGAGAAAAGTCAGGATAAGTTTCTGCATGCAACAGGACAAAGCTGGGACTGGATCCTGGGGTAAGGTGGCAACTTTAAGTGCGGCACCACCCTGCAGCCTCCTCTACAGCTCCTCTCTGCAACACCCAATGGGGGAAAGAGAACCCAATAAGCAAATACTAAACAGACCGAGGGATAGTATAACAGAGCTCAGCATATTACATTATCAAAAAGGAGAGATGGGAGGGGGCAGAAAATCCTGCAATCACACAATGGGGCAAAAGGGGTTGGCTAACCCACTCCCCCAATACCTAGCTCCCACACCCCTGGTTTTAAACCTGCAACCCCGAGACATTGACAAAGAGGAAGGGGCCCTCCAAACAATGGATGAATATGAAAAAAAACAGAACCCCTTCGCTCCACTGAAATAAGATTTAAAAAAAAAAACCTCAGAAGCGCCGAATCTGGCTGGAAAACGCCCTGGAGCGAGCGTCCTGCAGAGGTAGTGACGTCAGCACGCCAAGGTTCACCGAGCGATTCTATTGGTTTACGTGAGCATGAGGTAATTAAAGCTGTTTTTCCATTGGCTAACAAGTCTTTAGACAGTTTTTTTTTTCTTTAAGTGTTTTCTTGGGGGAGGGGGGTTGTTTTGTCTTTTTTTAAAATGTTTTTGTTTTTCTTAACCCTGCAGTTTCGGATTGTATATACACACACGCGCACACATATACACACACACTCACACACGCACACACATATACACACCTCTCCCCACCATGCCCCGTTCCCACAAGGTGGAATGAGGCTAGAGACATGGATTCCGGAATTCCCCCGCCCTCCCCACAATGAAAGGAGCCACCAGCGCCGGCCGATCTTCCATCCAACCGGAGATCCCAAAATGTTATTCTTCTCTTGCAAAAGTTGCTTTTTCTTCTTTTAAATTGTTTTTTTTTTTTTTTTAAATCCACAGTGTGATTTAGGGTGCAGGGTCCCCTGTTTCTATACGTTTATCCATTGTAAATTGTTGAGAAGGAACAGGGCTTGGTCTTGTCCAGAAGTTCTCTCCCCACCTCAGAAGTTTCCAGAACGTCTCCATGGGGTGGAATAAATCCTTTTTTTTGTGGTCTGGAGGCAGGGAGGTGGGAGCCTTGTGCCGTCCATGGCAAAATCCCGTGTAAGTGCCACTCGCTGATAGGTGATTGGCTGAAAGTGAAGAAAGGTCAGATTGGCGTGGCGTGGCGTGGCACGGTGGTAGAAAGGTGAGGTGAGATCAGCGGCGTGCACTTATACTGGAGGAAACTTCGGGCAGAGAAGCATCAGTTGGATGTGTCGGAGTGGACGCTGCCGGGCCCTTCCGTGGGCGAGGTCACCGAGGAGGGTGTGGCTGCTTCCTGCCAGCCACCGTTAGCCTAAGGGAGACAGAGAGACAGTCACGTGCAGAAATAATAAAATAGCGCTAGATCCCCTACCCACATGTGGAATTATCACTTTAAGCTACCGAATGTATCCAAATGGGCTACATCATGTTACAATAGAGATCAGGCTAGGACAGAGACAATATTACCGCGCTAAGTCATCTGGAGCTTTTTGGATTGGTGTCTCATAAATTAAAATACATAAATCATACTAGAACCATCTAGAATGGCTGATTTGCAGGGAGGCTGTACGTTCCCCTCGCAGACGGCACAGGTCAGGGAGCTGGGACTAGGCTTACCCTTAGCTCCCGTGGACTGTACATCTGACTCCCTGAAATGTTGTCACCATAGCCCCCGGGAGCCATCGAGTGCCGGAGAGACTCCACCTGCGTAAGACATAAAAGATTCAGCAAGGCCCTGAGGTGGGGCAGCCAGTCAGAGTCATACTTGCTTCTTAGGTTTTAAAGTTACTGGTTTTCAAAAACTAAACATCTTCGATTTGATATTAAAATAGCCAGAACATCTGATCTGTTTCAGAATTCCATGCTGCTGCCTGCCTACGCCCCACCATCCTCCTAGCTTCGGTCAGTTAAGACTGCACAACTGACACCTGCAGACCCTGGCTCCAACCCCACTTCTACCATCAACATTCCCTGCGCGATAGACTAGAGCCGTGATACCTACAGACTCGCATTCTAATCCCACCGCTACCACGAGCTCTCCCCATGTGACCGACTAGAGCTGAAATACCTGCAGACTCGGGCTCCAATCCCACAGCTGACACCAGCTATATTTTAATATTTTTATAAGATTTTTTAACCACTTTTCCAATGAGGTTTATCAAAGCATCTTACAATCAAAGATGACTAAAAGCAGGAAGCACAAGAGGTGGGAAAAGAGTAAGAAAAAAATCTAAGGGTCTAAGATACTAGAAAGCAATAACAGTTAATAAAAATATATGTTATAAAGAGCTGTAATATCTGCAGACTCCGCTTCCAATCCCACTTTCACCACCAGCTCTCCCTGGGTGTCAGCCTATGTTGAGAATGAAAACTTGACACCTGTAGACCCAAACTCCAGTCTCACCACTGCCAACAATAATCACTATAGATGCTGAAGCATTCCCATGCATCACACACACTCACACACACACACTCACACTCTGATTTGGCCTATAAACTCTAGTCAACATAACCGAGCATATCTACGTTTGCTCAGGGGCAAGGAGGTTGGAGGATGGTCAGCTCAGAGAGAGCAGAGGGCAGGTAGAGGCTGACCTGCGTGGCAGGATATGAGTCTCCATTCAGGTTCTGCATCCCTATGAACATGTCTCCCGAGCTGGAGAGGTTAAAGGAGCCGCTGGAGCCTAGGGAAAGGGAAACATGGGGAAGAGAGAAAAAAAATACACACATCCGAATACCGCAGGACCAAGAGAGAAGAGACAGCATTAATTATCAGTGAAACGACGATGACGTCCGCTTTCCTCAATCCCACCGCATCCTGCTGAGAAGGGTCACAGTGACACACCCCACCCCAAAACACAAAGCTCGGAATTCTTTTAAGTCTCTGGAGAGAGATTCTGCAATCTCCTCTTTCCCTTGCGCAGGTTTTCCGCCAGCCTTGGTTCTGCCTCCTTAACCCCCTCACCCCACGCTGTGAGCCATGGAAAATAATCAGCCCATTCTCCATCTAGAACTTTCCGTTAAATGACAATATGACTTTTCCCGAATTACCTCCAAGATAAATGATTTGATTTTCCAGGCCTTTCCAAGTGCCCTAGCACAATCTCGCTGCTCTTGCCTACAGCAGGAGTTACGGCCTTCAGAATAATTAAGGGACAACAAATCAGGAGAGGGTACCACACTGTCAGAACATATTTGGTTCCAGGACTGCACTTATATGTATTTGGAAGGGTATGAAGCTCGATTTCCCACGTACAGATGATAAAGCATTTATGTGTCTGAGCCGTTCAGGTGTTTATGTGTGTGAGGTTGCCTCTGGGACTCCCGGCTAAGATCTCACTGCAGTGTCCACTCGGGTCCTGGCGCTTGAAGCTTAGGGTGTGTTTTTCTGCGGCTGATGTCTATAAACAATCCTGTGGGTGCTCCAGGTGTGTGCATGTGCAGCTTCGTCTGGGTCTCCCAGCTGAGATCATGCTGCAGTTTACACTGATTTCTGGCAGTGACCCCGGAGCATAAGGCTTAGGATTCGCTTTGTCTGCTGGAGACGTCTCTGTGTATACAGGACCAGCCTAACAGTTAGGTACACAGCACGCTGACGCGGACAGAAGACTGAAGCACAGAGTGGGAACATCCAGGCAGGAGAAAGCTCAATGCTTAGAGAAATCCAAAACAGATTTCTCTGGGCTATGGGAGAGCCTGGCACTATGGCTCCATCCAGGACATCACCATCACAGTGTGCTTGCACTCCCCTGCTTGTATCCGGGGAAAGGAACAACTCCAGTCAAATTAAACTAGCTCAGACAGCCACACAAACCCAAAGAACTAGCAGTCTGTACTTTTACCTACAAGGAAAGGGGTAGTTTTGGAAACTCTCCTCAGTAGATTTGTGCGTGTATAGACAGACGGATAAAGAGATGTCTGAAACTCGTTTCGATATTCAAAAGTATGAGGTGGCATTATGGGTTTTTACAGGAATGTTCTTGGAAGGGCGGGATCGTGATTGTTGAATTTAATTATCAAAATATCCATGAACTGGAGGTACCGAGGAGCTCGGAAAGTTAATTGAAGTGAGGGTGCAAGGCTAAAGGTTTATAGAGGGCTCTGATACCCCTTGCGGCAGCCCTGTGTGCATAAACGCTTCCTTTGTGCGCTACCTGTGTGCATGCGGATCTGCCCCAGGACTCCCAGGTCAGATATTGTTGCGGTCTAAGCTCAGTTACTGCACAGTGACAATGGAGCACAAAGCTCAGCAAAGGTTTTCCTTCCATAACCTAATTTCAGCAATGGTTCTGTACACTGGTTCTTATGGACCCAATTAGGGTAACCCAATATGCAAATTATTGCAATGCAGACAAGTTGGCCAATGCAAATATATCTCCTGCAGATTTCTCAATGTAATCACAAAAACCCGACTTGCAGAGGTCAATGAGAACCACAGCTGTAGGGTAAGATGTAACCCATCACTGCAAAGCTAGACTGGCCCATAAGCAACAGCTCAGCAGAAAAAAAAAAAACACATCCTAGGCTTTGTCTGTCACTGCCACTCTGCAGTAACTTAGAGCATCTGAAAGTAAAAGAAGGGAGTGGGGGAGGAAGGGTGCATGAAGTGTGCCCTGGAAAGTGTTCTGGTAGAAGGGGAATGTACGCCCTCCCTTGCCTCCCACCCGGGCCACTCGCAATTACCTGCTGACGTTGGGGTAGTGGGGGAGTTGGCCCCGCTGTGTGTCCCTTGCGTGACGCTCACCGCCGTTTTCACCGCGTAAATGTTCGCTTCCTCCTGGAACTTACCGATGTTCTTCTTGTACCGAATGCGCTTGTTGCCAAACCAATTGGAGACCTTCGGCATGGGATGGGGAGAGTAGATGTAAAGGAACCAAAAAGAAAGATTGGGAAGGAGAAACAAAGGGAGGAGGAGGAGGATTAATAACGAATCAAGTAAAAAAAGGGAATTTACCCAGAGACATAAAAAGAAAAGGAGGCGGTACTTAAAACAAGATCAGATAAAGTTCAAGAAGAGAGAAGATGAGGAAGTAGGGGGAGTAAAGGAAAGGAGTGGTGAGGGGAAGGAAAGAGAGGGAGAGCGTAAGAGAGAGAAAACGAGAGTCTGATCCTGTAGAATGCTGGCGTTTGCAGTTTCAGGTATACGGTTGCTGCTGGGAGATGTTCCTCCCATTCTACAGCCATGCTAGGGGGCCTGGGGCGTCAGGCAGCTTGCGGACCGGCGACACCTACCTGCGAGACTGTGATGCCGCACTTCTTGGCCAGCTCCTCCTTGGCCTCTTCGCTGGGGTACGGGTTACTGAGGTGGGAGTAGAAGTATTCGTTCAGTACTTCCGTGGCCTGTTTGCTGAAATTCCGTCTTTTCCTCCTGTAGGGTGGGATTAGCAAGGGGATAAAGGATAAGGAGCAAATGCCAGAAATTTACGAGCTTCGTCAAGGCAGATTTGGAGCGATTTACAAATAAAACGGATGCAAGAGATCTTAGGAATGTGTATTCATTTGAAATTATACTTTTAACCCCAAACATCAGCAAAAACCCATTTCAGTTTTTCTCCCATGTCATCAATAGTGTGCACTACTGCTCGATAATTCACACTATTTACTAGTTGGTGCACTACTGATAACATCATCTTCTGAAAGGGGGGAAAAACCCTTACAAATCCAAATAAAACAAAACATTTGATAAATGACAAGAGGAACTAAACCAAACAACAATTCTTGGCCTGCAAACCCCTAATACATATCCTTAAAAGCTTTCCCTTGTTCAAGCCAATCACCCTCCCTTGCACAAACCCGAAACGTTTCCACCTATGACTCCTTCTCTACCTACCTCCACCCTCAGCCCTTCCCAACCTCAAAACACCAGGACCACCACATGCTTTAGGTGAACTAGGGGAGGCCCAGAGTGCTGAGATTCCAGGGACATCAAAGGGCAACAATCCCCTCCCTTCCAGAGACCCTACCCCAGCAGATCGGTCCCCATGGCCGGCAGGAAGTAAGGCACTTAGCGCCGTTTCCTCTTCTGTACAGGGCCAATCTTGCGGCATGAGCTCAGAGATCCCATAACCTCACAGCTCATCATGCAAGACTGGTCCCATGCAGCAGAGGAAGCTGAAACGCTACTAGACACCCTTCCTCCTGCTGGCTTAGGGCTTCCAGGACAAGCCAGTAGGTTGCATGAAGACCGGAGTTAGGGGGCAGCGGTGTGAGCACAGATCGGGGTGCAAGATGAAAGGTTTGCTTAGAGCATTAAATATCCTTGCATCACCCACCAAACGTATTGCGCCTTTAATATCATATCCAGGGCTAGCCCCAGGGTTATTCAAGACTTTCAATGCCCTGCTCTCTGCCACCCCCAGAAGCTACCTCCCTAGGTAAGCGCCTCGTTTGCTTAATGGTTGGGCCGGCCCTGCTCCTATCTGTCCGAGCATGCACGCACAAGAGATCGAAAGAGGTGCAAGGTGATGAAACGCGAAACACCCACCGAGCATCGAGGAAGCGAGAACGCAGGATCATTACAGCCTCGCACGTGCTCTGTTTCAGCTGCATCTGGATAGAGCTGAACTTGCGATGAATGATCCCGACCATTCTTTCAATCTCCTTGGGGGAGATGGGGCGTGTGCGGCTCTGCTCCCGCAGCAGGTTCATCACGTGGGTCGTGAACTCGTTGCAGGCCTGGGCCCCCCACAGTGGGGTGGAAGGAAGAAACACAAAGAAAAGAATCCTTATCAACATTCCCACTTCAAGTTACTTTGTTGAGGTGTAATTAACGTCCGTGAGAAGCTGTGCATGACGTCAGCACCGTATAAAAATAACAATGCTAGCCCCGAAAAAGGACCCCCACTTGCTGTTGGCGCCAGATAGATAATAAGCGTGCCTTGCATGACTCACATATGCCATCAGCACTCTGGTTCCTCCCCCCTTATACCCTCACTTCACCTCACAAAACTAATAATTACAATGTTTTTTCATTTGTACAGTACCATTGTACAGTGGTGATAAGTACTGTATACAGATACGATATGTCCCTTCACCAAAGAACTTACAATCTAAGTGGGTACCTGAGGCAATGGGGGATAAAGTGACGTGCAGCAGGGAGGTCACTGTCAGAAGCAGGATTTGAACCCTGACTTAAGATGGCTCCCTTGGTCTAAGCACAAGGCCACTTCCTCTCCTCACCTGTTCATATTTCTCTAGCTCCGAGTGGTAGATCTGCCGGATCTGGGACAGCTTGTTCCTGTAGTCCGAGTGCTCAATGGAGTTATCTGGGGAGACACCACCCGATGCTGCTGCTGCTGCTGCGGCTGCCGCAGACCCACCCCCTTTCTCCGGCCCAGCCACGCCTTCTGCCAGCAGCATGTTATCCAGCCGCATGAGCTGGGGGTCCACGGGCTCCTCCTCCTGGTTGCTGCGGATGCTGAGGCCTGTCAATCAGAGGAAGAAATGCAGGATTGACCATTAACAAAGACAGTGACTGCTGACCTGGGTTGGAACAGGCTGCCCAGTGCTCACTGGGGAGGAAAACCTGACAAGACCTGCAGGGAATAAAAGAGCAGTTCATGAGCTTGGGGGTGGGGTGGGGGGGGGGGGGAGGTGAGGGGGAGAAAAGCTTCCTGCACGTACGAGCCTGGCAGGAGACCAGAGAACAGCTGACAGGTACAGCAACCATGAGGGTAGATAAGAGATCCGCACCTGAAAGTCAGAGTACACAGCCTTTCTGCCTGCCATCACCCGACATCCTCGCCTTGTCACTTTACTAGGGTGTGTGAGTCCAGCTATGAGGGCCCCTGAAGGATAGGGGCCCTTCATGCTGACTAGGCCTCATTTCTTTTATTTTCATTTATTACATTTTGCAGATGCGAAGACTACAAATTAACTGGTTGCCAGGTAGCAGTTATTTGGCTGGTCTGACCAGTTTTCTGCTGACCCTTAGTGGCAGGGACCTCCCCTAACCCTCCTTCATACTCCTCTGCTTCATAGATCCTTCTTTTCAGCTGGGGCCATCCTGAAAGCTGATCAGTGCTAAGGCACGCAGGCTAAAGAATGAGCCAGTGTTCTCTCTGCTCCCAGGCCGTGAGGTGGTCTTGACCCCTCCTAACTTCAGTGTGGGTGAGCGCAGGGCCTGGGACATTCCTCAGCACTGAACATCTGCTTCCTGCCACCACCATCAGGCCTCAGGACTGCCCTGCTGGGGGAGGGGGGGAAGGGTCCATGGTACTGTCCCAGACCCCAATCATCCTGAAGCATGCTGGGACTTGTAGTCTCTGCTTTCAGTAACCAAGCAGCCACTCACCTTCCTTCCCCCCTCCACTGAAAACAAACCCTCACCCCCTCCCAGATGCTACGCAACACCAGCAGCGCTGTCACCAAGGAGACGACCTAGCAACGACCTTACCTCCCGCTGCCCTGATAATAGCAAGAAGCGCTGCCATGGCAACCATGAAAAATCCACCCAGACCTGGGATTTCAGCCCAAAGCACAGGCCTCTGGCTCCGTGTCCCACAGTACAGAGACAGGCAGAGCCAAAAGCGTACATCAAGGGTGAAGCACCCGTCGCCCTCACTGTCCTCTATACACAAGTCATAGGATAAAACCCACATTCCCCTCACCGTCCTCCACAAGAGAGTTATGCCGCGTCACCTGCACCCCTTGCCGTCCCCAATATCACTCTATATTTAGGATAAAATACCACTCTCCTCGCTGTCCCTTCTATACGAGTTACACTGTATCACTTCATATTCAGGATAAAAACACCAGATGACCCCCCCCAAACACGAGTTACACCATATCACTCTATATTTAGGATAAAGCACATATCCCTCGCACTGTATATACATAGTTGCTCCGGCTGGGTCCTGAGCCGTCTCCGGCAAGGAGTGTTCCTGCTTGCCCCTCTGTCGTTTTGCAAGACCCAAACTCTGGCAGCAGTGTGCTGGGATCACAACAGACCACGGAAGCCCCATGTGGTCAGTGGGCTGCGGGACAGGTCCAGCAAGGGCAGATACAAGCAGAAATTGAACCTGGTGACAGCTCGTCAGTTTGTATTAAGGATAAAATGCCCCCTCCTCTCGCTGTCCCATATATGATACTTATAGCATATCACTTTATATTACGGACACAACACTGTCTCCTTTCTACCGCCACACACGTGCCATATGCCGGTATTGCTTTACTCTCTCCTACTGTATACTAAGGACAAAGTGTCTGTTCCATGCGCTGTTCCCATAGAGGAGTCACACTGTACCGCTCTACTGTATATTAAAGATAAAACGAGCCATCTCTTCGTCATCGCCATGCATGAGTTATACTGTATCACTTGATGCCACAGCTAAAACGTCAACTCCCTCCCTGTCTTGCTTGACAGTGTCTCACTGCCTGGCAGGCGTTGCCCTTTTAAGAGGTGACGTGTGGGGCCAACTAGAGAGCTACTTAAAGCAGTGATTTATGAGAGGCCACAGGCTTGTTTACAGCCGGCAGAATTAAACTCCCAGGTGAAATTGATTTATACTGCATGTCTCCTGCTAATGACTGCCCCCCTCCCCTCCCTACCCCCTAGGCCAAGCACAATTATGTAATTAACGCCAACCTGGTAATGAGCTGATGGAGCTGGTGAGAAATGCAGAATTCTGGGCTCCCTCAGGCCTGAACGAGGAGAGAGCAGACGGATGAACTCAAACAAGGACAGACGGATAGACGGGGCGATGAACTCGAACAAGGACAGACGGACGGGCGCAAAGAAAGTGCCACAAGTTGCTGTAGAAAGAGAGGAGCGATGGCTGCTATTGCTCCAAAGTGCACGTCCTGTCGCTAGGCAAGAAATGTAACCGGACCAGGGGCAATGCGGACCAGCACCCGGACCTGGGGACCGTTCTCGTCACCCTCCTCTCTGACAATTTATTTTACCATAGCTACTATTGCTCTCTAGATTATCTTCTTTTGTCTTGTTTTTTCTCCTATCTTAGCTACTAAGAGAGAAATCCAATAAGGAACATTTTTACGTACAGGAATTGTGCCTTTTCTATAAAGTGAAATCCGCATGGATTTAACTGTCGATTATGAGCGTAAATAGCTGCTGGCATGCTTACGATTACCCTGCAGTCATTTAAGGAGCTCTACAGCTGGGGTAAATGACGGCACAGATTTTACACTCGTACGGCTATATTGTACACGCGTAAACCTACGCTCCGCAGATGTACGTATAGAATTACATCTGTAAAATTTCCGTGTGCATGTGCTCATTTACATGCATAAATGAATAAAACAGCACAAATTATGCATGCAAAAGGCATGTAAATTTACATGGCCTCCTAACAGAATTGTTGTTTAAAGGTATGACTTTGCTAAGGCGTATAAAATTGTCATGCCAATAAAGTTACCTGAATTTGAATCTGAGACAGACACTCCAGACACTGATTGAAGGGGCCCTTAGAAGCCCCTGACAGATGCATCTGCTGTCCTTACAAAGGGGACTGAAGCGGCTTCTGAGAAAGGGGTCCTTAGGAGCCCCTAACAGATGTATCTGCTGTCTTTACAAAGGGGACTGAAGCAGCTTCTGAGGAAGGGGCCCTTAGGAGCCCCTGAGAGATACATCTGCTGTCCTTACAAAGGGGACTGAAGCGGCTTCTGAGGAAGGGGCCCTTAGGAGCCCCTGACAGATGTATCTGCTATCTTTACAAAGGGGACTGAAGCTGCTTCTGAGGAAGGGGCCCCTAGGAGCCTCTGAGAGATGAATCTGCTGTCCTTACAAAGGGGACTGAAGCGGCTTCTGAGAAAGGGGTCCTTAGGAGCCCCTAACAGATGTATCTGCTGTCTTTACAAAGGGGACTGAAGCTGCTTCTGAGGAAGGGGCCCCTAGGAGCCCCTGAGAGATGAATCTGCTGTCCTTACAAAGGGGACTGAAGCGGCTTCTGAGAAAGGGGTCCTTAGGAGCCCCTGACAGATGTATCTGCTATCTTTACAAAGGGGACTGAAGCTGCTTCTGAGGAAGGGGCCCCTAGGAGCCTCTGAGAGATGAATCTGCTGTCCTTACAAAGGGGACTGAAGCAGCTTCTGAGAAAGGGGTCCTTAGGAGCCCCTAACAGATGTATCTGCTGTCTTTACAAAGGGGACTGAAGCTGCTTCTGAGGAAGGGGCCCCTAGGAGCCCCTGAGAGATGAATCTGCTGTCCTTACAAAGGGGATTGAAGTGGCTTCTGAGGAAGGGGCCCTTAGGGCTCTTTGGAAGCTTCCTCTTCTGTCTAAAGAAGCGAGTGGCCTCTCTTAATGCAGGAAGCCAGCCCAAAGCGGCATCTCAGGACTACTAGATAATTTTTCAGGCCCTCTGACTCCACCAATCTCTCTCCCCTACCTCTGCCCCTCTTCTAAAGCTATTTTCCCTATTCTGTCTAACGCTCTCGCTTTCCTCCCCCTCCCGCTTTCTTTTCCATTCCTGCCCTACTCCCTCTGAAATTGGATTGCCTAGAGTGTGCCAGGACAGATCCCCCCTCCTCTCATATATGCTTCACTCCCCTCACTAGAGGAATTTAGTGTTACTACCGGGCAAAGTCCGAGATCTCCTACACCTGCAGGTTAGTAATGACCCCCCACACACACTGCCTCGGAGGCAAACCCCATCCTAGCGGGGGGAAGGAGTTACATGAATTTCTGGATTTCTCATCGGTCGCACATCCATGCTCCGGCAACAGGATTCCAGCCCCGCACTGCAAGGAGCTGGTCTCCAAGGATAACAGGAAGGGCAGGAGAACATAGACCCCTTTGCAGAGATGCAGGGGCAACTTAAGATGGTGGCTAATGCTTTGTAGTGGTGCCGCACACAGCGGATTCGTAGCTGAATCTTACAGACAATTAGCATGCCCCCTCACCCTCCCTTCCCTAGGCCCCTGCAAGACAGACTCCTCATTTAAATGCCTACATTGCCATTCCAAGAAGCCATTAGCCAGGAGGGAAGGTCTGGGGCAGCCGTGGCTCTCTGACGCAGGCCCTCATTGAAAGCAGTTTAGATTCTCCTGCAGGCTTCATGAATAGCTGTCCTCTCAGCCCACAGGAGCGCTTAAAAACTTCAGCATCGATAAAGGAAGGGAAGGCAAGGGCAGAGAAAAAAAGATCAAGAGAGAAAGACAGACAGACGCCTGAAGGAGAAAACACACAGCCAGCTCTGCGAGAAAGTCAGCACAGAGAAAGGAAGAAGGGGGGAAAGTTATGATCAGGTGTAATTCCAGACCCTGAGACCCCAATAGCTAAAGTGACTCGCCGCTGGAAAGGACCAAGGTCAACCCATGGAACAGTAATGCAATGTGCACACACACACACAGACTGTCCCACCCCAGAACAGGTACAACATGACCTGCGGCACTACAAGCCTCCCTCGCGTTCACACCCACATACGCTCGCACCCATACGGCCCCACTGAAGAAAAGCTATAACACAGTCATGACCCCCCCCCCCCGCCACAAAACAGGTTCAACACAATCAGCAGCATTGCAAGCTTCCCTCACACACGCTGTCAACCTTATTGGCATCCTTGCATTTCAGGTATGTTGGGTACAATATCCTGAGAAGTAATTGGAAATATTCCAACAACATGTCATCATAATATTTTAATAGTATGTTCAAAGGCATACAACAGAAAAAGATGTCTGTGCAACTTACATGTAGTAATTTCAGAGACAAAGAAACATAATATGACCTAGATGGGAGTAATGGTGCTCTTCATTAATATTTGGTTCTACAACCCTTGGTAGTGATGACAACCTCCAAATGTTTCTTGTACCAAACATAAGTTTTGTACGTCTGTCTGCTGGTAGTTTCTTCCATTCTTCAACAGTGATTTGTTCCAACCCAAGAATATTTCCTGGATTCCTTTTTCCAACGGAGGGTCTCAATTGGATTGTGATCAGGACTCATTGCTGACCAGTTTAAAACAGTCCATTTTTTCCTTTGTATCCATTTTTTTGTACTTTTGGACGTATGTTTTGGGTCATTGACCTTCAATCCAGACCTAGCTTTCTGACACCAGTTAACACATTTCGCTCCAAAATACCTTGATAGTCCTCTGACTTCATGAATGCTTTAATACGTTCCAGGTCTCCAGTTCCTGAGGCAGCAAAACAGCCCCACGACATTATGGAACCTCCACCATAGTTAATTGTAGGAAGGGTGTTTTTTCCTTATAAGCTTCATTTCTTTGCCTGTAAATGTATCGCTGGTCTGCATTGCCAAAGAACTCAAGTTTGGTTTCATTTGCCCACTCAACATTGCTCCAGGTCAGCCTTAAGCTCTTTGGATGTTGTACATGGTGTTTTTCTAACAGTTTGCACTAACCTTCGAAGACTTCTTGGATTAATTTTTCTCTTCCCATCACGTCCTGGGAGGTTCTTGACAATTCCATGAGCAGAAAACTTCTTAACAACTTTGCGAACTATAGACACAGGAATCCCAAGGTCTTTGGAAATGGCCTTGTACCCCTTTGAAGTTTGTTGCTTGGCAATAATGGCTTTTCTGACAGTCTCAGGCAGCTCTCTTGTCTTCACCATTGTGAAAATGGAACAGGGAGCGAATGTGGCCATTTTAAACATTGGCGCCATCATTCATTGGTTGAGTCAGGTCATGTGAGTACTGACAATTAATTGAATGTGGTTCTTCTGTTTAAAGTGATTTGAATTGTTTATAAGGGTACCAATAACCATATCCTGGCAATGTCCCAGTTTTTATACTATTTTCTACCATTTCCTATTTTTATTGGTCTTGTTTTATTTGATTCTTTTATATGTCAAATATAATGTGCATATATAGTCCAAAACCATTTCACTGGTCACTTTTTTAAAGGAGATATTGGGCATTAAAGGGTTGAACTGGAAGGGTGCCAGTAATGTTGACAACGACTGTACAACATGGCCAGCAGCAGCGCAAGCTTCCCTCACACTCACACACACAGTCCCACCACAGAAGAGGTACCGCACAGCCAGCCGAAATCTCACTCAGATCAACCCTAACAAGCTGATCCAGTCCTGGTTTTGCCCTGCTGTCTGCACAGAGAGAGCTTTTGATTCCACTAAGAAATGCCAGGCCGTATTTCCACGCAAGCCTGGGGCACAGCCAGGACTGGATTAGCCTGTTGGTGTCGACCTGGGTGAATCAGTGACCCGGTGCAGATGGACAGCAGGGCGCAAGAGCTTTACACACAGCACATATCATGCCAACCACAGAAAACACATAGGCTGTTCCAAAAATATACACGTAGACAGGCCCAAACCGGCCCTTTCAGCCAGAGGTGCAGCCAGGCTTTTACTACAGAAAGTTCCTGTGTCCGAGGAGATCTCTAGAAACAGATTCATCTTTTTCTTTTAACATACAAGATGTTACTTCTTAGAGTTGCATCCACAAGAACAAGCAATCCGTAAACTCCTATTTACAGGAATACCAGTACATCCAAGCCAGGACATGCCCCTTCTGAGCACAGCCCTGTGGAGGCCTTCGAGGCCCCCGTAACAAAGGAGTTATGTCCATGGGGTGGAGGAATCTGCTTTTTTTTTTAAAACCAGTGACAGTACAAGGGCCACACAGGTGGGGGTGAATTAAAAAGTTCCCTTCTCCCCCCCTCCCTGTTCCTCCAGTTCAGCCACATTGTTAGAGCCTAGACAGGGTAGAAGATGGAAGTGGGGTCAGCACGAGGTGAGGGCCAGAAAGTGGAGTCTGTCATCCTGAAAAGTTCCCTCCACCTTCCAGTCTCTTTCCAAAGCCCTGCTCTCCATCCCCTCTGACCTGAGAGACGAGGCCTAGGCTCCCAAACAATGAGCAAAACTTCCAGCTCCCTCCCCCCCCCCACCACATTGCTTTTGCAAGCTGAGTTTTTTCTAAATGTAAAAGGAAAGATCCAAAAAATGATTTGCGTGAGTGGGAGAAATTAATCTTGGGGGTTGGGTGTGAGGGGAGAACTATATGCAATTTTTCAACTAAGAACTACCCTCTGCCACCCCATCCCCCTAAACTGTCTTTAGAGCTAAAATGGATCTCATGTAACCTGCCTGAGAGAAGCCGAGGGAGCAAAACAAGGGGAGTCCCAGCCTAGGGAGGGGGCGTCCGCTGTAGCAGGCAGGAGGGTAAGAAGGGGAAAGGAAGGCGGAGGGAGAAGAGAGCAGAGGAGGATGCAGCCTGAAACAAGATGGCGCTTCCAAGGAGCCCAGAAAAGGGTGCTCTCTCTACCCTCCTCTATCCCGTGCTCTGCCTCTCTCTGTCCCAGGCCTTCTGACCCTCGCCCCCTCCCTCTCCCTGTCTCGCCCCCACCCCCACACCCCTACCCCTCGCTCTCCCTCACACTCCTGCTTTCTGGTTTCTGTAACTGCAAAATAACAAAAGGAGGAAAGGAATTTCTGTTAAAAAGATAAAGAGAAGAGAAGAGGAGAGTCTCTTAAAGGACTGACCTGTCTTCTCTTTGATCTCACAGAGCACATTGAAGAGGGCTGGCTTCATCCTGTGGCAATTCAGAGCATGCTTCCTGCGGAGAGGAGGAGGGGGGAAGACAGGAGTGAATACAAAAAAAAAAGAGAGAGAAAGTACCTGAATAAAAGACAGACCGGGAAGGGGGGAAAGAATAGAGCGCAGGGGATTGGGACTTGGAGGGGAAAGGGAAAAAGTGGGAAAGCTGAAGCTTTAGGCGGAGACGACGGGAGGGGAGAGAATGGAAAGGAGGGTGAGGGGAGAGAAGGAAGAAAGAGTGAAGAGAGGGAGGAGAAGGAGCCGGGAAGGAGGAAAGAGGAGGGGAGAGGAGAGGGGAGGGGAGGGGGTTCAGGCTGTTCTTGTGGACTCACTTCGCCTGCGCTTCGTCCAGGCTCTGGTCTGTGATGGTCATGATCTGCTGCAGGATGTCCCCGATGTCCTGCTTGCGGGGCTCCCCATTGTCCGAGGGGGGTTCGTGGAGCTGATGGGGGTTCAAGGGCTGCAGCCCCCCCTGCACAGGAAGGCCAGGAATCCCCACTCCCCTGGCCTGCAGCAGCCTGCCTTGCTCGTCCATAGCTGTGGTAACTGCTCTCCTCTCCCCTCCCTGCTTGCACGGTGGCTGCCTCCCTCGTCAGATAAATAAGCTGGAATCAGAGATTCGGCCCAGATGCCAGGGCAGGGGGGTGGCTGCTGCGCCCGACTCTGCTGCACCCTCTCCCCCAGGGCTGCCACTGTCTCCTCGGGGAGGGGGAGGGGGGCACACCAGGGGCTGCCTTCAGATCCCCGTCCCAGCCTTGAGCTGGGGATTGTAAAATGGAGAACAAGGATGATGTCGACAGAGGGAGGGAAGGAGGGAGGGCAGGAGGGAGGGGTGAGCTTTAAAGAAGGCTGGAGCTGAGGCCCTGCCTGCCCTGTCTCAGCGAGACACAGAGAGAGTGTGTGAGGGATACTGTGTGGGTACGATGGACTGTGGTTCTTTACTGCCCCCCATCACCTCCACGCTTTCCCCAGCATAAAAAGAAATAAACAAACCTAAAAAAACACAAGAAGGGGGGAAAATCCTTCAGACGGAGGGCTAAGAGAGAACTTACACACATATTCACTGTCACCCATATACATACAAAACATAGATGCACATATGCAATACATAAGTGTAAATATGGAGGCTGGATTACTTTGCTTTCCTACATCAGGAAAAAAAAGGTTACGGATTGTTATGCCCCGTAATCTCCAGCCTTAAACTCCCGATATGCAATTTCGGCCAACTTGGCTTATAAAAAAATATGTTGAAATCTTTTGGGGTCCTCTTTCTCTAGCACCCCCAACTTTGAAATGAACAACACTTTTGGTTTTCAGAATTTCTCCTCTCTGTCTGACTACCAGGGGCCATTAGAGGGGGGGGGGGGGTAAATTTTCAGGGGCCCCTTCCCTGCTACAGAATTACACAGGAGTTCTCACCTGCACATAAAGAAGTTTATGTTCAGATATGGTGTTAAAGTTAGTCCAAAACACTGCAGCTACAATC
Organism: Ichthyophis bannanicus; assembly: GCA_033557465.1. Taxonomy (NCBI): domain Eukaryota; kingdom Metazoa; phylum Chordata; class Amphibia; order Gymnophiona; family Ichthyophiidae; genus Ichthyophis; species Ichthyophis bannanicus. The sequence goes on along the minus strand of CM066051.1, from coordinate 76,385,653 downwards.
ATCTTTAAGACATCCAGGTATGAAGCTACAATGCCTTGTATTGCAGTTATCCGTTTTAAACTTTTTATGATCATTTCTAAGATAAAGCAGGGTCTGTGAGCTGCTTGTTAGATATGTGATTATGTTGGTATTCTGCCACTGCTCCACTAGGTCATGTCTCCAAAATACTCCAGTTGCAAATTACCCGTCTTAGGGCATTTCCTCTAGATGCTCCCCAGGTGTGTAATTGCTTATCTGATGAGGTCTATAAAATAATGAGTGGGGTGCAACGTGGCAAGGTACTTCAGGCCGGAAGGTCGGGGGTTCAAATCCCACTAGAGGACAGCACCCTTGGGCCGGAAGGTCGGGGGTTCAAATCCCTCTAGAGGACAGCACCCTTGGGCCGGAAGGACTGGGGTTTCTAGTCCCACAGGTGCTCCTTGTGGTCTTGGGCAAGCCACTTAACCCTCCATTGCCCATGTTCCCTGTAAGTATTAGTGTATGTGTCTCATATCCCTGCGTGTTAAATGTATCCCCCAATTGTGTTGTGACTGCTTTGATTGAAGGATAAGGCAGTATACAAAACTGTCAAAATAAAATAAATAAATAAAATAAATGTAGATCAGCTGTTTACTCCTTCAAAGAGGAGGAAGACTAGGGGACATGCAATGAAGCTACAATGTAGCACATTTAAGACCAATCAGAGAAAATATTTTTCCACTCCACGCATAATCAAACTCTGGAATTTGTTGCTGGAGGATGTAGTAAATCCTGTTAAACCCATCTGCACTAAGAGAGGTTTGGGCAAGTTCCTGGAGGAAAAGTCCATAAACCATTATTAAAGTGGATGGTGAAATCCACAGCTTACTCTTGGGATAAGCAACATGGAATCTGTCTATCTCTTGGGAACCTTCCAGGTACTTGTAACCTGGATTGGCCACCATTAGAAACAGGATACTGGGTTTGATAGATCTTTGGTCTGACCTAGTAAAGCATCTCTTACGTTCTTATGAATTAAGAGCATGTATATATGTTCAGGATTTCTGGAAAGTACTGAAAACCTTTTGATGTGGGGACACTTTCAGTTTAGATTGAGAAAGAGTCCATCATGCCTCTCATTTGTAATCTTACGTCTATGTTTTATTGTAAGCCCGCTCTGAACCTTGGGCGATTAGGTGGAATCTAAATACATAAACGGGGTCGGGAAATTCAGTAGGAATGCCAGGGTATGATGTGGCTAAATAGGACACGTAGGATTACCCACTGCACAACGGGGTGTAAAGCCGCACATTAAGGGCATGTTGGTACCCAGATCCTTTTCTTTTTTCAAGTGATGTGTATAAATCTATAGCACACTCCTGAAATGCTTCCCGTCAGGCAATCAGAGCCCTGAACATAAGCCTTTCATGGCTCCACTACCACACTGGGACCTAAATCCAACACTAGATGTTGCTATTGTGCAACGACGAGGAACCCCACAGGGACTGAGAGTGCTCCCTCTGCAGTGCCCACGGCCAAAAATAGTCTGATTTGTGCTTGTTTGAAACCCTGAGTTTTGCTTAACCTATTTGTTTTTTGGGGAAAGGGATGGGATTTTGGATTCAGCTCACGCCTTTTCCAGGAGTAGCTCAAGACAAGTTACAGTCAGGTACGTAGGTATTTCCCTGTCCCCGGAGGGTTTACAATCTAACAGGCCAATGCAGAAAGCCGGCGCTGAAGTCACGCGCTATTAGCTGTGTACATAGCGTGAGACTTCAGTGCCAGTACGCGTGTATGCAAATCTTCGGCATAAAGTTGAAAGGAGGAGAACCAAGGCCTGGGCAAACAACAGAAACACTACAAGGGGCCATGTACAAGGGGATACAGGATGGGGGTGCAAGGGGATAGACTCAGGAGTGATATGCAGAAATATTTCTTTACGGAAAGAGTGGTGGATCCGTGGAATAGTCTCCCAGTGGAGGTGGTAGAGATGAGGACGGTATCTGAATTCAAAGAAGCATGGGACCAACACAGAGGATCTCTAAAGGAAAAAAGGGGACTATAGTAGTTGATATGGAAGGGCAAACGAGATAGGCCATATGGTCTTTTTCTGCCGACATTTTCTATGTATGTATGTATGTGCGTACATGTTAAACGCTCATTGTTATGCGCACACGACGTGCAGGTTCTTTTGGAGCTCAGCCCATAATAATCAACACCATTTCACCCAAAAATAATTTGTTATGAAATCACAAGAGACCTAACAGTAAACGGAGAATGATATAAGTGAGTCCAAAGAATACACAAGGATAAGAAGCAAAAGTAATTTCTTCTTGAACGCCGAACCTTTGCTTATAAGCTGCAAGATACACGCAGAAAATTTTCACGTCAAGGGGAACTGTTCACCGGTACACACCCTGAAACACTCTTTCCCTACATGCAGAAGATGCTTAAGTCACCTCAGACCAGGCGTAACGATAGCGGCGCTTTTGCTGGTTACGCAATCCTCTACACGTTTCTCTTCATCAGGCGCAGACCTTATTACTATCTCGTTTTAATATGCACAGCTCATTTGCATATAATCTAAATGCATGTGTATGCATACTTTTACCCCTCTTTATGCACACAGCAAGCTCTTTTCTGCGTTTGGCTTGGCAGAACTTGTGCGTATAAGTTGCGTTATCTGAGCACAAAGTGCCCTTAAGTTTGTACTTGAGGCAATGGAGGGTTAAGTGTTTTGCCCAAGGCCACAAGGAGTGCAAGTGGGATCTGAACCCAGCCCACTGCTCTAACCTTTGGGCTACTCTGCCCAATGTGTGCGAGAACTTAAAAATGCATGCAATCGATTGTGCGTGTGTTAATTCGGAGGTATACGCATAGACAAGCAGTCTGCATGCACTATACATTTTTAGGTGTCCAAATGAAGTGTCTGCTCACACCCCTGACATCCACTGTGCCAGGCCAGCCCAAGAAACAGAAGATCTGACTCGGGAGTTGAATGCAGCAGGGCCAAAGCAAGACCATCTTTCACCCCAGGTGAGCTTCCGATTTTAAACCTTCTTGATGTCAATCTTACTCCACCCATGTCCCCCTGCTGGCAATCTTGGGTCCTTCAATCTGTTGCCGCAAAAACAGCAGCAAGTAGATGTTTTTTAATTTACCAGTGGCTAAGTTCCTAAGGCTGGCAGGAGGAAGGGCGCTTTAGAGCACATTAGTTTTCTCCAGGACACAGGCTCAATCTCATTTGACTGATACCGCACAGAGGAAAGCGACGCGTCTCTTAAGCTCCCTTCCTTGGCAGTCTTAGATGCTGAGCAGACAATAAATGTAAAATGTTTGCTCACAGCCTGCTGCTGTTTTGGCACCCCCCAAAATGTTGATGCTCTACCTAACTGCCTGGTTCATCTAATGGAAGCCATCTCAATAGATACAGAACACAAACCTCAAGCAACTGGGACAGCAGAACTGCCACAACAATAAATAAATAACCAGTGCAAAAAAAAAAACAACCACCATAAAGGCACGAAAAAAACACCAAAAAACCCCCACACGAGTGATAAGAGACCTCAGTAGAAACTATCAACAAGTTTATTTTATTTATTTATTTATTTAACATTTCTTCTATACCGCGCTATTATAATCAGTGCGGTGTACATCGAACAGAAACATACTACAATGCATACAGGCAACATTGAGTTTACAGTGAAACAGGATATTAAACATGGAATAAACCGGGAAAACTATGTACAAGCTAACTTTATACTATGTACACTTCTCTAACTCATCTAGTTGACACAATGGCCCTTTTTGTACTAGACACAAATATAACACATGCTATGCTACTCAACCATCACAGGTCTCAACACACCACTTGTGGGTTACACATGACTGCAAAGCCTTTAACAATCAGTGGCAATAATGTCATCAATGGCAACTGTAACCAAAATGAAACAAAAATACTAATGGTGCTTAATAAACAAACAACACCAAGCCCATCCTCCATTGCCAGGTGTTTCGCCCCAAGGCTGCTTCAGGGAGAAGGACACACCAACACTGCACACCAATATCTTTCCACAACTGCCGATAGCTTTGTGCGTCTCAGCCGTCCTCATATTCCAAAACAACAACTCCAACACCAAGGGTGCAGTCATGTGTAACCCACAAGTGGCGTGTTGAGACTGTGATGGTGAGTGCTGTAGCATGTGTTATACTTGTGTTTCTAGCTATGTTGGTACAAAAAGTGCCACTGTGCTGGCTTGTTGATAGCTTATACTGAGGTCTCTTACCACTTGTATGGGTTTTTTTTGTTTTTTTTCATGCCTTTATGGTTATTTTTTTTGCACCGGTCATCTAATGGAAGCGCCAGCCCTGGAATCTAAGTCCCTCTAAACAGCAGCACAGAACACTTACCACTGAACCCTGCACCTTTCTAGGTCTTATGAGGAACCATTGTGGTTGCGCAAGATTATTATTAAACCCATTTTGGATCATCAACTAGCGGATCTGTGTTTTCGTTTACCTCGCTCCTATCTGACTATTATACTCTGTAAGTGTGAATGCATCTTCCCTTTAACGTCATCTGCCTTCTGTTGTGACGCCAGTGTCCATAGCCTCCCGCGGAGGAGAGATCATCAAAGTCATTATGCAACAGTGACACCTAGTGGCCAGATTTCACATGCATGTGCACTGTGCACAGGTTCCGGAGAGCCACAGTCTGTGCCCATCTCCCCCTTCCACTAGCTGAGAACTGCCTCAGCGGCGGATGGTAGGGAAGGGGCAGATAGTTATAAAATATGGAAAAAATCTCTGGGTAGCTTTGAATGAAGACTCGTGGAGCCGTAGTCCAAAAACATCTGGTTGTGATGGACTTAGAAGTCTACAGATCAGAAGGAAGCTGTTGGGCCATGACAATAAATTAAAGCCCAAAATGAGAATGAAAGAGAAAGCTAAGGCGGGCTTACAGGCCGATGCAGAGACCCTGTGCTACAGCCCAATGCTTAAAGCTCTAGATAAGGGTTTCATAGCGCGACTTTAATGCTGACTCTCTGTGCTGCGATGCAATATTCAAATTATCCAGTGGGCAAAGAGTCAGTGTTAAACTGGGAGAGTGAGCCACACACATGCACACAGAGGTCTGCACAGATCCGGCATGCTGTCCCAGAGAAACAGGGTCATCTGAGGGGACGTTTGACACTTCACCTCGGATCATCCAGGCATCAGGGAAAGCCCCCGATGCCGCCCCCGGCCACTGATCCCCCGAGAGAAGCAAGGTCCCCAGTGGCCGATCAAACTTCGCCTCACATGATACTTTTGGATCTAGCGTGAAGATCCAGCGTTAAAAATTAGTGTAAAAAAACTGTGCTAAGTTACAGCACGTTTTTTTTTTCTTTTACATCGGGCGCAATTATTTATGCAGCGATTTGCATTCCAAGTGCGCTGCAGTTTAGCGCAGTTGTTTTTTTTTTTGGCTTTTATCCAGCGCTAGCTTGCTTTCTGCATCAGAGAGCAAGCCTAACGTGCGAAAAGCATCAGAAAATGCCGCGCTAAGCTTTTCTGCATCGGTCCGTTAGCATCTAGACGTTAAATTCCTACCAATAATCACACACTTAGACATCTCATCCCTCCCCATTCTCTCTCCTTCCTGTGACCCAGCCTGCCCTGCAAATGTCCTGTTACCTCCTTCCACAGCCATACTCCTACTCCCTCCCCTCTTACACCCAAAAGGCAGACCCTAGGAGATGTTAATTTTGGGTTTGGTCCCTGTCGCCCCCCTCCCCAGCTGGCAAGTGAGGGGCCCCGCAGGGGGAGTCCTCTTTGGAATACAAATAGAGTGTCGGGGGAGGGGAGTTAACACTTTCATAGCTGGAGGATCATACAAATATAAACACATAATATAAGGCGATGCCGTTTTACTGGACTAACTTAATATATTTTTGATTAGCTTTAGGGAGGTAGCAGAAAGGAGGAGGAGGACAGGGGAATAGGCAGGACCATGGATGGTTTCTTGAAATCATTCAACCGTAGGAAAACAAAATACTTCACTAACTTCACTCAAGATTCAAAACCACAGAACCCTTCTTGATCGGTGGAAGGAATGATGGAGGGCGGAGAGGGGGATTCCTGGGTCCTCTCTGGTTTTGGCCTGGTGGCGGAGGTGACAGATTTTGCTACTCAGCTGCTATTTCTCCTCGCTCCCCCAGCCCCCCCATCAGAGCATTTCCTGCTTATTCTTTCGTGGGGCATTTGTAAAGTTTAATTACGTCTTTCCAAATCCGAGTTCAAGGCGAGTTGCATTCACGTGCACTCCTATTTCCCTGTCCTCAGAGGGCTCTAAGTTGTGCCTGGGGCAATGGAGAGGGCAGCGACTTGTCCAAAATCACAAAAGGCATCAGTAAGAAAGGCAGGATATGAACGCCCCTGCTGCTCTAACCTCTAGGCTACTCCTCCACAGCTCCCATAGCTTTTCATTTTGCAAACTACAAGGGCAAATTTTCAAAGCCGTTAGCCACAGCAAAAAAAGGCAAAGGCAGGGCCTTCAGTGTTTAAAAGCACCACATAGGTGTATCTACACCTGAAAATGAAAATGCACGAAGGGATCAAATATTTAACCATGCGCGCCCAGCCCGATTTCCTAAACAAAACCCCTGTGGGTGTTTTTGCTTTGAAAATCAGTCTGCAACCCCTTCGGGTACAAAGTGTCTGCGGGCCTCACAATTATTTTAAAAATCCCCTCCAAGAGCGTGGAATACATCGCTGTTTCTATTTGCCCTGTGTTGCCCTGTATACAGTCAGTATTCTTGAGGTTTCCGGTTCCGTTTCTGCCTGTGTATTTGGTGAGGGTATCGCAGCTCCAGCCAAGACTAGGAGTTATCAAGTGCAGCAACCTCTGAGGACAGTGGCAGTCAAAACAAAACGATAGATCGTGACAGCCAGACAAACTCGGGGCCATTGGCATGTTCCTTTACCCGCAGGGAGTGGGCACACACACATACAAAGCAAAGTGTCGTATTTAAAAGGGCGAGGTGCCATTTTAGAGGGAGGTATCCAAGAGCGATCTGAGACGTCCAGGGCAAACTGTGCAGGGAAATGGTGGGGACGTCTGTGTTTTGGCCTGATTTTAGAAAAACACAGGCACCGGCGTCCACACCTGTCCCCGCTACAAACACTCGGAGCGGAGAGATCTATCTCATGCTGGTTTGCATATGGGAATGTCCATCGGCGTGGCAAACAAAACCAGCAGCCCCCATTCCCCGACGGCGTTCACTGCCAACACGGGAAATATCGGGGATGCGAGTGTCCCTCCTTCTCCACACCCTCCGGGTGTTTGCCTGGCACAATGAGCACGTTTACAGTACCTATTCGTGCTTGGAGCAGGTAGAACTGTGAACGCAGCTTGGGACGTGGAGGGAATTTCTGAAATTGGACGCAGATGTCCAGTTCTCGGACACGCCCAAACCGCACCTACCATCCCTACTTGGGCATCCTTGGGCTGGAGACGTCTTTAAACCCGTTTTCGAAAATGGTCTTCATGCTTCGGAATTGTGTGCCCCCATTTTCAGATGTCCAAAACATGGACAGGGCTTCTTAAAACAACCCCCTTGATGTGCAATGATGCAGTTTTACAGGACTGTTATTGGAAGGGCGGTGTCCAGATGATCGCGATTGCTGCGTTTCATTATCAAAATCTCGGGGAAAGGTTTGCCCCTACCTAGCACCGAACATGGGGCCGGCCCCGGGTGAGGGTATGTCTGTATTCCGTGTATGTGACTGAAGAGTACTTTGGGTAGGTTGTGCTGTTTCCCAGCAGAGGTGTACTGCTATTCTAGGATCTAGTATAGTGCTGTCCTTTTCTAGGTAGGGTTGTTGCTGTGCAAAACCCGGCAGTAAGTGCTGTTATGGTAGGGCAGGACTGTTTCTCTGTAGAGTTTGTGTCACTCTTACGCGGGGGATATCAGAATCTGAATATTTTTGTACGATAAGTACCCTAATTTTGCCCTGTATCCATTACAGAGGTGAAGTGCTCGTTGGCAGAACCGGAGGTGCAGGGCTCCTCCTCGGGTTCTGTCCCGTCCTGTAATATTTTGAGGTTAACGGCATATCCCAGGCACACACCGTAGAAGGGAAATGGTTGAACGATGCAAAAGGATAATGTTAACAGTATTTCACGGGGGGGGGGGGGGGGGGATGGCTAATGGTTTCATCTTTCTCCTTCATTCTTTTATTTCGGTCTGTGGAATTTGCCCTTCCTCCACCCCACATAAATATACACACAGAATCCTTCCCCAACATACACCCACTACCCTCCTGCTCTCTAATTCTGAAGCCCTTGCAGTGTCCCTTTGTGGAGCTTGGCAGAGGATCCACTGGATATACAGGTCTCTGTCTCCTTGGCACTGGAACGGATCCCCTACATCAGAGGTCCCCAAAATACAGATGCTGCCTGTGGAGCACATTTTTCTGGCCCAGCCCAAGGCTGAATCCAGCACAGAGCTAAATTTTGCATTTTGTAATCCGTGCGCAATAACGGCAAGGCTGGTGGGTTTCTCAGGCTTCACTGGCAGCCAGATGGGAGAACGGCATGGTAACAAACTCCGCCCCACTCACCCTCTTAGCGATTTGAAATGTCCTATGTGGCCCTTTCTCTTGAAATGTTTTGGAACCGCCCTGCTAGATGTACAAATCATTGGTGTCCCAGAAGGGTTTCCCTGACACAGATGGCGACACCTTAGATATACAGATTACCAGGGGATCCCCCAGGTGTCTCCAGATACAGAAAAGGATCTACACAGATCTCCCGGGGTGGTGGGTGTCCCTAGTCTGGCTAGCACAAGGGGGGGGGGGGTCTTCTAGATGTACAATCTCCAGGGGTCCCCAGGATACAAATCTCTGAGGTTCCCTCAGTGAGCTCCTTGACATAGGAGAGATCTCCTAGACATAAACATTTCCAAGGGATCCCCCAGAACTGACCCAAGAAAGGGTCTCTGGAGGTCCCCTGGCACAAGAAGGAATCCCTTAGATATAGAGACATCTGAGGTGGCCTCCCCAAGTACAGACATTTCCAGGGGATCTCCCAGGATCTTCTAAGCAAGGAGAGGGTTTCCTAGATACACAGGTCAAGGATGCCCGTGATAAAAATCTCTGAGGTTCCCTAATGGGCTTCTTGACATAAGAGGGGATCCTCCAGAACTTGCTAACCCAAGAGGGGATTTCCTACATCTACAGGTCCCCTGGTGGTCTTCCTAGAAATATAGATCTTTGGGGGTCAACCTGGGGGTTCGGTATGTTCCTGAAATATGTGTATCTGTGGTGGTGGGGGGGGGGGGTCCTCTTTTCTATGACCTCAGAGTGCTTAATTAGTGTTTCATTTGGGGGGGGTGAATTTACATAGGGAAGGAAAAGAGAGGCAGGAGAAAGAGAACATAAAAAGGAATCGTGCAGCCGTGTTCGCTCTCGCTCTCTCTCTTTCTCTCCGATTTTAATTAAACAGAGCAGGGCAAGTAATTAGGGGCCTAATTAGTGGAAGAAAAATGGAGCAGCGTGTCCTGGAATCTTATCTTCCTCCGCTTTATTTATATATTTCTCCACTAACCCCACCTCCTTCCTCTGTCTCTCTCAGCCCCAGTGCCTTATCTCAGGCTTGGGATCGCCTTCTCCTTTTATTCCCTAGAGCTCCCTCCTCTGTTTTGCACATGGGGAGGGACGGTTTCTCCCCCCTCGCTTCCACATCTGTTTCACAGTACAAAGGTTGTTTTCCTCACTCTTAAAAAACCTCGAGTTTCCAGTAATTCACCTCAGATTAGGACGGGGTCTTTCCCTCCTTCTCACCCCCCAGTGCTTTATCTCAGGCTTGGAAAGGGTCTTCTCCTTTTATCCCAACCCCAGGACGTCCTCCTTTGAGGTTCACACTCCACCTTTCTCTCAACTCTCAGCTTACACATCTGTCTCACACTAGGAGGGCCTGCCTGCCTTCCTCTCTCCTAGAGCGGCCTGTTCCCAATTCATCTCAGATTAGGAAGGGGTCTCTCTCTCCCTCCTTCTCATCCCCGAAGCTCCTAGGAGGGCTCCCTTCCTCTCTCCTAGACCGGCCTGTCCCCAATTCATCTCAGATTAGGAAGGGGTCTCTCTCTCTCTCCCTCTCATCCCCGAAGCTCCTAGGAGGGCTCCCTTCCTCTCTCCTACACCGGCCTGTCACCAATTCATCTCAGATTAGGAAGGGGTCTCTCTCTCTCTCCCTCTCATCCCCGAAGCTCCTAGGAGGGGCTCCCTTCCTCTCTCCTACACTGGCCTGTCACCAATTCATCTCAGATTAGGAAGGGGTCTCTCTCTCCTTCTCATCCCCGAAGCTCCTAGGAGGGCTCCCTTCCTCTCTCCTAGAGCGGCCTGTCCCCATTTCATCTCAGATTAGGAAAGGGTCTCTCTCTCCTTCTCAGCCCCGAAGCTCCTAGGAGGGCTCCCTTCCTCTCTCCTAGAGCAGCCTGTCCCCAATTCATCTCAGATTAGGAAGGGGTCTCTCTCTCTCTCTCCTTCTCAGCCCCGAAGCTCCACATTCTGCCCCACGGTGAGACTGACTCCCTCCCTCTAAATGCAGAGCTCTCTGTTCTGTCCTCTATCCCATTTCACATTCAGGGGGCTCTTTACCTCCTTCTTACCTCCAAGAGCTTTCCACTCTGTCCCATACTGAGAGCAATTGTCTCCCTCCCCCCCCCCAACAGCCTCTGTCTCATGCTGGGAGAGGAGGCCTTCTCATTAAGGCAAAGGTCCTTCTCTTCCTCTTTTCAAGGCCCAGGTTCCCCTTTTCACAAGCAACTTAAAGGGATATTTTTCAGCCCCAAACTCTGACTCAGTCTCTCTTCTTTAAGTCCCATGCCGCCACACACACACTAACAGTCCCCCAGTTCTGTTAAGGGGACCCCTGTCCCTGACCCGGAAGCCCCCTCTCCTTGCAAATGAGGGGATATAGTCTCCTTCAGTTCTGGGCAATCCCCTAACACTCCATCCTCCATGTTGTGTGAAGAGGGGAAAAAAACAAACCAGAAAAATAAAATAAAACAATAAGATAGAAACAGGACTATCACCTTGTAACTGGTGTCAGCTAACTGCAAGTGCATGATTTAGACAGGAAGTGGTGGCATCCCGCGCAGAGTACGCGAGAAATGTTAACCCCCCCCCCCTTTAACCACAAGCAGCTGAATAGGAAATGATGGAAGAGAAAGAGAGACGATGGGGGCAGGAAAAGGGTGAGAGCGAGGGCGTCAGGAATACAGGGGAGGAGGGAGGCGAGGAGCGTCGGACAGTCGAGGGTGAAACGGGGGAATCGAGGCTCTTGGTGCTGTGAGCGGAGGAGGGATTTCTCCCTGTCCTGGGCTGGGGTGACTGCGTAAGAGTTGGGGATGCAGCCAACGGTTGAGGGAAACAGGCTGATAGTGGTGACCATGTCCCTGCTTACTGGCGCCAAGGAGGTCTGGTGCTGCTGAGGTAGGTGTGGTGAGGCGTGGGGGCGAGGGGCAACCTGTAGGGCTGGAGGCAGCCCTGCAACCACTCCCAAAAAATGGCCTTGTTTTAGAGGAGAGAGCCACCTTGGGCTGGAATGACGGTAGCTGTGGTTCTGCTCTTCTCAGTGGAGATATGGTTAATGGGGATTGGCATGTCCCAGGTCTTAACTAGTGGGGATAATCGGTTAATTGGGGCACAGATAACAAAGGAGTAGCCAACGAGGACAGGCACTTAACCGAACTTGAATGTAGTAAAGAAATTATTTTGGACTGCTATTGTAATTATATAGTTTCTTGCAGTAAACACGACCCCTCCCAATACCTCAATGCAGCTATTTATTACCAGATTAACCTGCTTCCCTTTCTTTTTAGAACCTATTTAAGTGCACCCCATCAGACCTCCCACCTTCACTCCCCACCCCCCCCATCACCAGAGCACACAATCAATCAGGCCTCCCCTGCCTCGAGATTCTCTAACATTACAGCGGCCAAGCTGTGTCTTTAAAGAACTGGGTCCTGGGTGTCATAAACGCCTCCATTTTCCCCTTCTCTCGTGCGAGGGTCCCTCTCGAGTGCCGCTGTCTGGATTGGGCACTGCCTTGTACAAGTATCTCCTTCCCCCATGCCTCGCTCATGCCTGAGGAGGAATGGTTAAAAGGGAAAGAGCTGTTTATCCTTTCAAACAACATTAAACCAGGAGGATACTCCATGAAACTAGGGAATTTCTTTTCATGTAGAGCATAATTAGGTTGTGTATCCGTTACCGGAGGGTGATCAGATCACCTAACATAGGGTTCAAAAGAAGTTTGTCCAAGGTCCTGAAGGAAATGTCTAGGTCAGGGATGGGCAATTCCGGTCCTGGAGGGCTGCAGACCAGTCAGGTTTTCATGATGTCCCTAATGAATATTCATGAGATCTATTTGCATCCACTGCCTTCCATTGTATGGAAATAGGTCCATGAATACTCATTAGGGACTTCATGAAAACCTGACTGGTCTGCGGCCCTCCAGGACCAGAATTGCCCACCCCTGGTCTAGGTAGTCTCGGAAGCGCCATTGCTCACCCCTGGAAATGAGAAACAGGTCTAACCTTTTGGAATCTGCGAGGGACTCATGACATGGACTGGCCACTGTCAGAGACAGGGTGCTGGGCTCGAGAGACCTTAGTTCGACTCAGCATGGATTTTCTTAAGCTCTCATAGTAACGTTGAGCCACTCATGGTTCAGGTTTTTGAAATAATCCTTTGTATCGCAGGCAAAGTCACCAGTCAGCATGTGATGCCACACCTGTGACCCCAGATCACCTACTCCCTGGGATCCTCTTAAAACATGGGCCTCCTGGATGGTGCCTCACTCTTCTTGACCCTCCCTATATCCCAAAACATAATGCGTTTCCAGAGGTTCACCATGGTCTCGCTAGGGCTGCCAACTGGTTTGCATTTACCTGACACGGTTGATCCCAGAAGGGCTTTTGAAATATGTTTTTCCTAGTGGCTCAACTTACCAGGGTCCACTTAAAAAAAAAGTCTTATTCAGAGGGTTACTACTACTACTACTATTTAGCACTTATATAGCGCCGAGCACGCAGCGCTGTACAGGTATGACATGCATATAAAAGATATACATATAATAGACAGTCCCTGCTTGTCCGAGTCGTGCTCATCCGAGCTTACAATCTAGTACTCATCCGAGTTTACAATCTAATACAACAATACAAAGCAATAGTCAGTTTGGTGCAAAGCATAATATGGTCTGTGTAATTCGGTCATGGGAGATTGATGGGAATCGGGTTAGGATAAGGGTGGAAGTCAGGATCTGAAGGCAACAGTGAAGAGGTGGGTCTTCAACTTGGATTTGAAGAGGGCCAGTGAGGGTGCTTGGCGTACAGACATAGGTAGGTTGTTCCAGGCGTAGGGTGCAGCGAGGTGAAAGGAGCAAAGGCGAAAGTAAGCTGTGCGAATGAAAGGCCTAAATAGAAGTAATTTGTTAGCGAAGCGAAGTTCCCGAGAGGGGATGTAGGGAGAGATAAGGGATGAGAGGTATTGAGGGGCCGCAGAGTGGATGCATTTATAGGTCAGTACGAGAAGTTTGAACTGTATGCGGAATTGGATGGGGAGCCAATGAAGTGACTTGAGGAGTAATGTGGGCCTGGTGAGAATGGCGGAATATTAGTCGAGCAGCATAATTTTGTATAGATTGAAGGGGAAGGAGATGATTCGCGGGGAGACCGGCAAGGAGCAGGTTGCAGTAATCTAGGCAAGAGGAAATTAAGGAGTGGATAAGTGTTTTGATAGTGTTCAGAAAGGAAGGGGCGGATTTTGCTAATGTTGAAGAGGAAGAAGCGGCAGGTCTTAGCTACGAGCTGGATGTGTGTGGAGAAGGAGAGAGAGGTGTCAAAGATAACCCCCAGATTGCAGGCTGAGGGAACAGGAAGGATCGTAGATCCATCCACTGAGACTGAGAAAGGGGAAGAGGAGGGGAGGAGTTAGGGGAAAGACGAGGCGTTCAGTCTTGGCCATGTTCAGTTTCAAGCGGCGATGGGACATCCAGGCAGCGATATCGGAAAGGCAGGCTGAGATCTTGGTCTGGATTGCTGGGGAGATATTAGGAGTAGAGAGGTAGATTTGGGAGTTGTCGGCGTAGAGATGGTACTGAAAGCCATGGGAGGAGATAAGTGCGCCAAGGGTTTGGGTATAGAGAGAGAAAAGGAGGGGGCCCAAGACGGATCCCTGTGGAACACTGACATGGAGCGGGGTGGGGGAGGAGGAGGAGCCCCCAGAGCATACACTAAAGGAGCGATGGGAGAGGTAGGAGGAGAACCAGGATAGCACGGAGTCCTTGAAGCCAAGCGAGGAGAGGGTGTTAAGGAGAAGATTGTGGTCAACAGTGTCAAAGGCCACGGAGAGGTCCAGAAGGATGCGGGCAGATTTAGCTAGGAGCAAGTCGTTGAGAGACTTTTGTGAGAGCCATTTTCAGTGGAGTATAGGGGACGGAAGCCGGATTGTAGTGGGTCCAAGAGGTCAAAAGAGGTGAGGAAGTCGAGGCAGCGGTGGTGGACTGCTCGTTCAAGTAGTTTAGAAATGAAGGAAAGGAGGGAGATGGGTCGATAATTAGAAGGGCAGGTGGGATCGAGTGAGGGTTTCTTGAGGAGGGGTGTTTGAAGTCTACGGGGACAGTTGCAGTGGAGAGTGACAGGATGAGAATATGACAGATGGATGGAACAATGTTGGGGGAGATAGGGTGTAGGAGATGGGTGGGGATAAGGTCAGAGGAACAGGTGGTGGGTTTGGAGGAGGAGAGGAGGAGTGTGGTTTCCTCTTCGGAGATCATAGGGAAGGAGGAGAGGGTAGCAGAGGAAGTATGGATGGGGTAGGAGAATTGGGGAGTGGGGGAGGTAGATGAAAGAGTGAGGAACTGGAGGGTGATCTTGTGGATTTTGATGTGGAAGTAGTCGGCTAGGGTTTGGGCAGAGAGGGAGGGAGGGACCGGGGTGGGGGCACCTTGAGGAGAGAATTGAGGGTATTAAAGAGGCGGCGAGGATCAGAGGCGAGGGAGTTGGTCAGATGGATGTAGTATTCTTGTTTGGCAAGTGCTATGGCTGACTGGAAGGAGCTGAGCATGAATTTGAAGTGAATGAGATCTTCCGGGGAGCGGGATTTGGCCCAGGCGCGTTCAGCAGAAGGGGCACATGTGCGTAAATAGCGGGTTGTGGGTGAAAGCCAGGGCCGGGGGGTAGAACGTCTGAAAGGACGAGGGGTGGGTGGGGCAAGAGTATCAAGAGCAGAGGATAGTGCAGCATTATAGGAGGATACTGCGTCATCGACGGACTTGGAGGACACAATAGAGGAGAGAGATGGAGAAATGGTGGAGAAGAGAGTCAAGGGATCAATATTATGAAGATTTCTAAATAGGTTAGAGGAGACAGGACGAGGTTGAGACAGTGGAAGCTGAAGATTAAAGGTTAAGAGGTGATGATCAGATGAGGGAAGGATTGAGTTGTGGAAGTTTGAGGGAGAGGAGTTAGAGAAGAGTACCAGGTCCAGGCGGTGGCTGTGTACGTGGGTGGGGGCAGTGGAGCAGAGTTGTAGGTCAAACGAGGAGATGAGGGCAAGGAACTTTAAAGCGTGGGGATCAGAGGGGTTATCAACGTGAATATTAAAGTCGCCGAGAATAAGAGTGGGGGAAGAGGGATCGAGGAAGGCAGAGAGCCAGGAGTCGAAGTCGGTGAGGAAGGTTGATTTGGATTGGTCGGGTGGGCAGTAAATAACAGCTACCTGGAGGGGAAGTGGTGATAAGAGGCGAATGGAGTGGACTTCGAAAGAGAGAGAGGAGTGTGACTGAGGCAGAGGGAGAGGTTGGAATTGGCAAGAGGGAGAAAGTAGAAGCCCAACACCTCCACCGCGGCCAGTGGTTCGAGGTGTATGGGAGAACTGGTAGCCCCCGTGGCAGAGAGCAGCAATGGATGCAGTATTGTCTGGGAGGAGCCGGGTCTCAGTTAGGGCAAGCAGGTGTAGCGCTTTAGAGATGAAGAGATAATGCTTAAGAACAGGTTTCTTAGAGACTGAGCATGCGTTCCATAGGGCACATGAGAACAGGAGAGCGGAGGGAGAAAGGAGAGGGATATGGATAAGGTTAGACAAGTTACGGGAGGATTTCTTTCCAAAGTAAGATGGCGGTCTAGTGGGGCCGTTACGTGGGGAGCTATTTCCAGAGTGATACTGAGATCTAGAGGGGTCAGAGTACAGGTGGGTGTGTCTATCAGGGAGGATTCGTGAGGATCTGTTTTTAGAGTGAGACAGAGACAGGGCTCTGGAGGGGGTAGGGTTTGGGTTAACATCTGTGGATGATTGGTGTGAATGAGAGTGAGGGAGGGTGGGTGCGGAAAGGAGGGGGATATCCTTGATGACCATGATACCTTAGACAAACAACAATACGGGTTCAGAAGAAACCATGGAGTTGAAACACTTTTGATAGCGCTAATGAACAACCTCCTCAAAGGACTAGAAGACAGAAAGAAGATGTTTATACTCATTTTCATTGACATCTCCGCCGCCTTTGACACTGTACATCATGGGATCCTCCTTAGCAAACTGGAATCCATAGGAGTTGTGGGAACCCCCCTCAAATGGTTCTCCTCCTACATATCGAACAGAAGGCCTCAAGTACAATTCAATGGGGAACAAGCTGAACCGTTCTCTCAAACACAGGGCATACCCCAGGGCTCGGCTCTCTCGGCACTACTGTTCAACATTTACATGCAACCCCTCTGCGACATTTTCAAAAGGCATAACATCAACTACCACATCTATGCGGATGATATTATGCTCTACACACAATTGGACGCCGCTGACCCAAAATATACACAGCTCGAAACCTGCCTGGACGAGATGTTACTATGGCTACAGAAAAACAACATGACAATTAACCACAAAAAAACAGAGGTCATGTATATATCCAGTAAACCGAACTTCAAGCCCCCTTCTACAATCACCCTGTGCAACAACACGTACAACGCAAAAGATGAAATCAAATATCTAGGAGTCACACTCGACTGCAACCTAAAAATGGAGACACACATACGTAAAACAAACAAAGCCATCTTCCATAAACTTAGGGTGATACAACCTCTAAGGAAAATAATAGCACCCTGTGACTTCTGGTCTGTGGCTCAAGCGCTCATTATGCCACACCTAGACTACTGCAATGCCATCTTACAAGGTCTGCCTAAAAAAATCTCTAAATATCCTTCAGATGGCCCAAAATGTGACAGCCAGGAACATAATGGGAACAAGCATTTCTGAACACATCACCCCCATTTTAATCGAGTTACATTGGCTTCCAATTGCAGCTAGGATACAGTACAAGATGTTAGTAACCACATTCAAACTTATCAACAACTTAGCCCCCTCATTCCTGTCCTCACTTATCAGCACACAACCTGCAAATAGGGACAGAAGAACCACCAACTCGGGCACCCTGCAGGTCCCCACCAACATCAGAACTGTGAAAACAAGTACATGTCGCAGACACTGTTCCCTCTAAGCTGTGTGCGTGTGCGCGCGCACACACCTCGCCGAGCGAGCGCACATACTTTACAACAGAGCGCACAAAAATTACAGCTCTGATTCTGATAGAAAACAACATGGGCGTCTTAAAATTTAAAAGTTATGATTGTAATTACTAGAAATTTCCCGCTTCATTTAGTAATCGTCTATTTTCATTTAATTTGATTAAAATCAATGTGGTGTATATTGTATTCTGACGTGTAGTCAAATTTTAAAGTATATAACTCCGAGTGTCGTTATATGGCGCACAAAAATTTAACCTTCCTTCAAAAGCTGCACACAGCTGATATTTTATGCGCACACAACCTACAGAAAATTAGAGGGAACATTGGTCGCAGAGCTTTCTCATTCTCTGCGCCAACTAGCTGGAATCAACTCCCTTTTGATCTGCGTTTAATCAAGGACATTACAATATTCAGGAAAGAGCTAAAAACCCACCTATTCAAATGTTACTACAATCAGCCATGACTCTCAAGTCCCGTTGAATCGTAGCAAAACAATCAGATAATTATATGCTTTTGAATCCGCTTCATGTATAAATATGTAAAATTGTGTAATCCAAAAAGGTGTAAATATGTATGTATAAATGTAAATATGTGTAATCCATTCCCCAAGACACTAACCCTGTGTGCTGTGACCTGTCCTCAGATCTATGTATCTACTATCTCCTCCCGGTCCTGATTCGACAACCCCCAAAAGATGAATCGAACCGCTGCTGATCGTTGGAAGCGGCGGTATATAAGTGTGTATTAAACAAATAAAATAAAAGATATGGATGAGATTAGATAGGGTACGTGAGGAACTCTTCTTAGGGTGAGAAAGAAATGAGGGGGGCCGGGGTTAGGGTTGATATTACCTGATGAGAGGAGGAGGAGAAGTAGGGAGCAGGGTAAAGCGGAGGCAGTACGGCGGAAGTGAGGGTGGGGTTGCCTTAAAGAGAGAGGGGTTGGTGGAATGAGGGGGGCTGTGGTGAAGCTCAAGGGCAGAAGCAAGGTTAGAGGACAGGATGGAGGGGGAGGTGAGGAAGGAGAGTAGGGGGGAGAGGAGTGAGGGTAGGAGGGGAGGCAGTTGGGCAGTATGAGGAAGAGAAGGACAATGTAGTGTGGGGCCATAGTAGAGGAGTAGTGGGGGCTATGAGCGTATGTTATCTTCAACGCAGTGGGTGGCTAAGGATTCTAGACACCGTGGCACTAAGCAATATATGTTGAGTTACACGCGGGGATAACATACTACGCAGTGTGAGTTACAAGTCCAGGTAGTGGGGAGAGGGTTAAGGCAGTTACTATCTGGGTTCTTGCTTTGAAGAGTCCAACCTAATTGCAGAACTGTGAAGATCTTTTATTTACTCACATTTACTTATAACTCACCCCGTTACCATGGATCTTCTTAAAGCAATATTGATAATGGAGACTGTGACTTAAAGGCAATGAATTTTCAGGGCATCTTACTCTGAACTGGTTCTTGCTTTATAAAGGTGTTAAAATGTCTTCCAAATTAACAGGCTGACTTCTATTATGAATCTAAGTAAAAGGTTAGTGCAGCACATACGAAACAGAAAGTTATTACCAACCCAGGTCTTGGTCCTAGCCCAGAGGTCATAAGGTTAACACGCTCCCCTCCATGGGGTGGACAACATTTGGTTTAATGTGTGTGGAGGTGTGAGGAATGGGGTGGGCAGGATATCCCAGGCCGCTCCTCTCTCCAATCAGCCTTTCAAGTAGGACATAAGGATTGGTGAGGATGTTCCCTGCCCAGGTTTATATGACCAACTGGTGGCCTTTCCAGACTGACAATCTGCTTCCCTCCTGGTTGGGGTTTAGTATCTAAGCACAGGAAGATAAAATAACTCATTCCCAAGGTCACTTACGGAGTCAATGACAGGAAGAGGCATTAGAATCTGTGTTTTGAGTTCCAGTTCAACACACCAACCAGCAGGGGTCACCCCTACCACACCCACTGAAGCCCCTCTCATCTGTTTCCCTATTTCTTTTCTCCCTCTATCTGTCAGATCTCTGAGGAAGGGGGAAGGTGGTGTCCACTTGGGAAGCGGCATCCAAGCAGTGCTCGAGGAATAACTGCAGCCGAGGAGGACCCAAGGACCAGAGGCACAGCCTCTTCCAGGGGTGGTCAGAGCGACTGAAGTATCAGACGCCTCCCTGTGTCTGGGAACCTGAAGAAACAGCCAAACTACAGGTGAGACGGAAGATGTGAGGCTCCTCCCTAAACGGCCTCAGCAGTCTCGTCGGGGAACTCTCCCCCTTATTCTATGCTTATTGCACAATTTTGGGTGCTCAGGGACAGAATGAGTTATTCCTGATTTTGCCCTCATTGAACCTACAGTTCCTAGAATGCAATTTTTGTATGTAAACGATAATTCGGCAAACATAGGACTGACTCGGTCTGTCCTTGAGGGCCTGAAACCATTGGGTAACCCCCAACATATCAGGGAACTCCTCCCAAACCAATCACATCCACATCTTTTTTGGGGAGACCCTGGCACTTTCCTGCTGCCTCTCTGGGTTCCAGTTCACTCAGAATAAGGGCTGGACTCAAGTGGCACGAGCCTTATCCCCGTCCCAACTCAGCTAGGGCACCATGCAGCAGGGGTCCTACATCCAGCCACTAGGGGTCGCCGTTGTGTGATGACCATGGCTCTCCCCCTTCAGGGCTCTGAGCACAGCTTTTGCAACATCTCTGCCTGAGAAGCAAGACTCCTGGCCTAGGAATCAAATGGCTGTCCTTCAGGTGGAAACATGCAGCACACAGCACAGCCACTGAGTCAGTCCTTCTGTTTAACTGATATAGGCTGTGGCATAAACTAGTCTGAGATATTTGCGCATGTTTGGTTTCTCAAAGCTGAGAAATCACCTTCTAAGAAGCTCCCTACAGCCCATGGCACATCAGCTACAGGAAAAAAAAAAAAAAAAAACACATCCTGAGCTTTGTGCTCCAGTGTCACTATGCAGTAACTGAGTGTATACTGCAGTAAGGTCTGGGCTAAAAGCTCTAAATTTGAAGGATATATACAGAACATTTTTTGGTGAAGCTTTACCATTTGACAATGCCCATGTGTCCACCTGCCTGTCAGCCTAGGTTAGGGGACTTCAGGAGTAGGAGGGAGAGGCGGCAGGCCCTTCTCAAGCTTTAGAATTTTAGGGAAGTAAATATTCACTCTTCCCCCCCACCCCCGCCTCCCCCAGGCAGTTCCTGTTTCTCTCGCCCTCAGAAGCTGTCGACTGGAAGCTAAACTGTGAAGTGGCAGCTGAAAGAGGGTTTGCAAACTTCCAGAAGGTGAGAAAAACATTCTACACCTGAAGCAGCTCACGGGGAGGGAAGGAAGGGTGAGGACAACTCTCGATTCTGGAGGAAAGCTGCACGGTGTCGCTGGCACAGAGCTGGACTGATGGGATATGCTCTGTGTATGAAAGATAGCTCGTCCAGCAGCACAGTCCTTACCTCCTCCCCGAAGGTCCTGCTGGAACCTGTGCATGTCCTGAGTAGCAAGAACTGCCCCTGCCCCTCCCTCCTGACACCATAACGGTGCCCCAAGACCTGCTCCACCAGTAGCACAGCAACCCAGCATCATGCTCGGGCGCTGGGATAGATCTCTAAGCTCTGCAATGCTAAATATTTGAAGGCCCTCCCTTTCCCCCTTGCAATTTAATATATTTTACAGCCCTCGGGTCGTTTGAACTTTTGGGCATTTCTTGATTTTCTTATGTATTCAACCAACTGAAATGTGGTGGTAACCTGGTTAAAACTGAATGGGTTAGTGATTAAGAGTCACAAAGCTGAATCGCTTTGGGGAGGCTGACTGGCCCCAGATTTCCAGACCTTAGACTGAAGGGAAAATGATCCCTTTCTCAGATTTTGTAAAGAATTTGAGAGTGAAACTGGATGAACAAGTTTCATTTGATCCTCAAATATCTGGTACTTGTCAAAACACCCATCTCAAACTGCGTTAGGGCAGAAAGCTTCAGTCTTTGGCGAAACCAGTGGTTCTGTGAACAGTAGCATAGGTTTTAGTGCTGGTCACAATGGGCCTAGTACTTAAAGCTTTGTAGACAGGTCCTCCAGGAAGGTCTCAGCCTGCTGATGGGCCAGAATGCTGCAGTGATAATATGACCATCCATCCTTGGGAAGTCTGCGTCGACAGCCAATAAAAGAACAGAGTCCATTTAAGATCCTAGTATTGACCGGGTGAACAGACCTGCTTACTTATCATGGAATAATCCAGAAAGAGCGTTAAAGTCAACTGGCGGTCCCTTCTAGATTGTTGCTTTGTGGGTATAAGGGAGGTCCTGAAACCTTTTGACAGCCGTTCCTCAGTTGTGGAACAGTCTATCAACTGAACTGAGCCCGAAAACACCTTGCCCCTTAGAAAACACTGCAGGCTTTTATATTCCCCACTTAGTGATTTTCTGTTAGGTGTGGGTAAATATATTTTTCTGTATTTTATAAATTGCTAAATTTGTTTGTGTTGTTATATTGTATACAGTGCTTTGAATTAGCTTTGACTACAGAAAGTGGCATATGCACGACATAAAGAAATAAGCTCCCTCCATGCCCCCCCTTCCTCTCCACCCCCCTGGAACTTGTCTAATGTATTTAATTATGAGGTATGTAAAAACATTGAAATTAATAACAAGCTCCCATTTGTATTTTCTCAGCGGGAATTCAGAATGCTGTCAGTGGATAAGGCTGACGCGGAGGCCCGCTCTCTGGAAAAAGCCACCAAGGAAGAGGAAAGGAAAAAGGCGGGAGATGTCACAGAGACTGTAGAGGCCTCCTGTCCCCAACATGGCCCGAAGGAGGGAGAGGACAGCACAGAGAACCTGCTGTGCAACGGTCCAGCCTCTAAGAATGGAGAAGATGATAGAGATATCATAGAGCTGACAGGTTACAGTCCAGCCTCTAAGAATGGAGAAGATGATAGAGATATCATAGAGCTGACAGGTTACAGTCCAGCCTCTGAGGATGATGGAGATATCATAGAGCTGACAGGTTACAGTCCAGCCTCTGAGGATGATGGAGATTTCATAGAGCTGACAGGTTACAGTCCAGCCTCTGAGGATGATGGAGATTTCATAGAGCTGACAGGTTACAGTCCAGCCTCTGAGGATGGTGGAGATATCATAGAGCTGACAGGTTACAGTCCAGCCTCTGAGGAGGAAGATGGTGGTAGAAGGATGATAGAAGAGCAGGAGGCCGATACCTTTCTGCTTCTGGATGGAGACAAGATGGCGAGTCAGGTCAGCACTGGGAACACTGTCGGGGTTTCACATAGCCTGGGGGGGGGGAGGGGAGGACTAACATCCCCTGGGAGGGCCAAGCAGACTGGGGTTTGAATCAGGCCATACGTGGGGTATCCTGCCTGGGAGAAGGAGGCAGATTAATCGTGGGGCAAGTGGATTTCTAGGGGGACAGGCCTAGGAGAAGCAGGTTGTGACCCAAGTCACTGTGTTGTATTGTAGCACGAGGCTTATAACAGTCAGGCCCAGCCGGCGTCACTGTCTCACTCTCCCTCCCGCTTTGTCCTCTAGAAATGTCTGACCCCTGACTTCAGTGATTCGGAGACCTTCTTCAACCTCCTTTGCCGCTTCCAGAGCCGGCGCATGAATGACCAGCGCTGCTCCTTCCGTCGGAAACCACGAGGAGACAACAGGCCCTGGAAATCTGCCCCATCATCCCCTGTGAGAGAGAGGAGAGGTGAGCATAACAGGCCATGGATCTTGCACCCTTCCCCTACAGGGTCAGGAAAGGCAGAACCCTGGACATCCCCTATATTCTGTTAGGTCGGACACAGCCCCTACCTAAGTTATGCTGCCCCCTGCTGGCAAAAATGCAGAACCAGGCAAAAGGAGAAGAAAGACGACGTGGGAGCAGACGAGGACCTTAAGGGACTCCCTGTGCCCTCCTTCAACCAAGACTGGAGCAGGAAGAGCAGTACCCCAGGAGGGAAGTCGCATCCCTCTACAGATATTCTATTGCACAGAGGAGTACCCCCTCTCTCCACACCCCTGAATTCTCTGTCTCTGTGGGGCACAGAAACAGAAACCTGTGCTTGCATGGAAAATGTTAAATATTCATGGAATCCTAGTGAGGGGGGGGGGAGGAGTAGAACACTTTCCGTGTCTGGACATGGGAATATTTCCTGCAAAGACAGAGACGACTCTCTTATACACAGTCGCAGGCAAAGCTCTACTGACGCTCCTTTTCCTCCCTCTCCCCAGCAGCCGTCTTCGCTTCTGTTATGTCCCTGCAGACAGAGGAGTTTTTTGACCTGGTGGCCTGGAGCCAGGCCCGGCGGCTGGACGACCAGCGGGCTGAGCCCCTGGATAATGAACCCCAAGCAAGGGAATCGAAAGATGAGAAAGGAACAGGGGACCTACCAGAAAGAGAGGGCAGGAAGACATGGAAGAAGGTTCGCCAGCATGTAGTCACTGAACCATGCAGAGTCCCAGATGAGGAGCTGTATAATACAATTCTGACACACCAGGTAAGCACTGCCCCCCCCCCCCACCACGATACCAGGGAATGTGCTGAGGGTGGGGGGAGGAAACTGGGGAAGGAGCATTGAATAGGCATCAGGTACACGGGCATCCAGTATCACTCCCCCTCCCCACCTCCACAGAGAGTCAGGATTTTCCCCCAGGCTATACATTTTCACTAAATAAATTTCACCATTCCAAGTTCTACTGCTTCTCTTCTGGGAACATCGCATCAAACAACGAGCTTAACTTACAACAGAGATCTGGGTGAGATATCAGGAGGAAATTTCTAACTGTAAGGGAAGTTTGGAACAAGTTACCCAGGGACATTCAGCACTGGAGATTTTTAAAAGCAGGATAAATGCAAGTCAGTTTGGGATGGTTTGGGTACAGCAGGACCCTGCCTAGAGACAGAAAATGGATTAGATGATAGCCAGGGATCCCTCCCTACCCCTTAGATAATAGAGGTCCCTTTCAGCCCCATCTTTTTCTGAATTTAGACTACCTCTTGAGGACTCTTCCAGCCCTACCCTTCCATGATTCAAAGTCTCTATGTTGCTGCATGTCAAGCATATACATAATCGTGTTTTGATTTTTTTTCTGGGTTGCTTACCAGTCAGAACGGATTGAGGAGCAGCGCAGTGACCCGCCCCTCCCTTTGGCAGCCCGGGACCTCTTTGACCTGCTGCTGCGGCTGCAGGGCGAGCGCATGGATGAACAGCGGGTCGAGCTCCCCACCGCGCTACTGCGGCGGGAGGTGAACCTGTGCTAAGGACACGAGACACAACGCTGTGGGGCTTCCCATCCCGCTGATGACCCACCTTGGTGGGAAGACGCGGCACCCAATGGGCCACTCACAAAAAGGAATAGTTTACAACGACCCTTCCCAGAGGAGAAGGGGCGACATGTGTAGGAGGAACTGACCCTTACTAAGCCTTGTCCTGAATCCCGGGTTCTGCCTGCTCCACAGATACTCATGAGTTCTCCCCAAGCACGAGTCAGAAACGAGGGACAAAGTGAGAGAGAAAGGGAAAGGTCATGGATTAAAGACATTATTTATGGACGGTTCTAACCTGGGCTTGTACTGCTCCTTCTTCCAAGCAGGTCCTTGCAGTGGCTCCAGGTACAGGTCTACAGAAACGGGTGTGCAGACGCTTCCGTGATGCAGGGCAAGGCAAACATATTTCTGCATCTACCTGTAGACCGCCTGAAAGCTTCCAAAGCACAAAAGGAACAACGTTATTAGAGTTCCCGTAACATAGGTAGAGGAAGATAAAATCACTCACCTGAGGATACATACAGACAGTTGGGAGATTAGAACTGAAGCGCAGGAGGTCTCTCTCATTAACTAACCATTCCCAGCTAGGATTGCCATCTCACCCCAAGATAAATTAACCAGGCTGATCCAGTCTTAGTTTTGCCCGGTTGTATGCAGGATGCTGTAGCTCAGAGTTTTTCCTCACTGTTTCCATAAGAAAATTAACTAATTATTTAATTAAATGGACACATGGGGGAGGTTAAAAGAAGATTGTTTTAATGATGAATCGTACGGTGCTTAGCACTGTATACTGGCTAGGAGGGATTGGTAATTGAACTCTTTGTTGATTGATAAATGTATGTGTAAACTGCAAGAAGCGGATTATGGGTGTGCAGTGTATAAGTGGAAAGAAAATAGATAAAATAACGCCATTCTGCATGCTACAGCACAGCCTGTTCCATTAACCTGGGGCGAGGCGAAAGCCCAGTTCCTTCAGTCCGAGCTGAACGCACTGTCCACTTCTGAAGTAGGAAATAGAGACAGAGATTTATTGTAGATCTATCAGAAAATTTAATTTATGTAATTTTTTAAACTGTAGTAGTTTTACATGGTAAATAAAATCTTTTTTTCCCCACACCACCTGTGATAGTCTGATTCTAGCTATCTGAGAGCTCCTCAGCTTGGGTTCAATAGCCTAATGGTCAGGGAAGTGGCCTGAGACCCAGGGAAACTGGGGTTCAAAAGTGACTTAACCCTCATTGCCCCAGGTATAAGCTTAGACGTTAAGCCCTCTGGGGACAAGTAACTCATCTTGACCTACTCCTGAAAATGGCATTAGCTAAATCCAAAATCTCTTCCCATTGAAAATAGTTATATCCAATTTTATCCTGACTGGGTGAAGGGTGGGGGAACAGCACTTGGGGAGTGAATTACTAGTAGACTGTAAGAGAGAAAGCAGAAGTAAGTGTTAGAAGCCACCCTCTACCGGTGTTTTTCCTAGGACAAGCAGGATGAGTCAGCCACACTTGGTGATGTCATCCAACAGCGCCGAAGACGGAAGTTCTCTCCATAGCTCAGAAGGGCTTCACCCCTCTGAGCATGATCCACCTTGGTCCTACCCCCAGGTCCGCCCCTAGCCAGCCACTTTACACTCTTCCACCTTGCCAGCAAGACAAATCTCTCTACTCTCCAAGAAATAACTTTTGAATACATCAAGAACCAAGAAATAACCTTCAGAATGGATCAGGAGGGACCTTCCATCTGATTATGCCTAAACCGGGTTTTAAAAAATGCCCTGACTGCTCCAGAAAAATGAACTCAACAGACTCACATGAACTGTGCCTCCACTGCCTCGGAGTCTCTCACCAGGTCAAAGACTGCGCTCAGATGCCACCTCAGGCCAGAAAATTCAGAAAGCATACCCTACAGGATCTCTTTCCGGGCCCCCCCCCCCCACCCAACGCTGCCCAGGACCATGTGGCCCTCACGTGGCCTCTTCCAAACCTCCGCCTGCAGCTGCGATGGCCCCGTATGCACCCTCATGGGCCTCCATCCGCAGCTTGTCTGCCTCCGGGCCTCTCTCTCCCGATGCGGCACCGATCCCTGCAGCTTTGCCCGCTCTGGCACTCCCCACAGCAGCAGAAGCTTCCCAGGGCAGATCTGCGAAGGCTCCTCCCGTGTCGGCCATCTTGTTCTCTGGCACTGCCCAGGAATCTGCCCACCCTAGCGCCATGGCAACAGAATGAGCCCCCAGCAGCACTCCAAATGCAGGTACTCCCCTGGGCAGGTTTCTCCGTCAGCACTGCTCCAGCCCGCGCCGATGCAGCAGAAGCCCGGGAATATGCAAAAGACACCGGAAACACTGCTGCTCCTCCAGTCAAGACAGCAGCAGCCTTCACTGCTCATCCCGACAACGCTAAAACAGGAGACGCCACCATCACCAAAGTGCACACTCAGAGAGCAGCAGCTACAAGAGAAGCAGGTATGCCCGCCGCACCCCCTCCTCCTACGGGTCTGACCAGGATATATCCCTCTCTGGAAGACACCTCCACCCCATAAGGTGGAAATGCTCTCGAATGGTGCAACTCATACCTCTCAGAGAGATGGCAACAGGTTCGATCAAATGGTGAAACATCAGATCCGTTTCACCAAGGACAAGGAGTCCCACAAGGTTCCTCTTTGTCATCACTATTATTCAACATCTACATGCAACCTATATGCAACATTATCAGGTCCTTCAACGTCAACTATATGATCTATGCTGATGACGTATTACTATATATGCCATTCTGCATAGAGAAGATGAACCTCACCCCCATAACCAACTGTTTTAACACCATCTCAAATTGGCTACTGACTCAAAATCTCAGAATCCAGAACAAAAAAACTGAGGTTCTTTTTATCTCAAGGAACTCTAAGTTCACACCACCCACTTTTCTAGAGGTTCAAGATGCCAAGCTGCAAGTAAAATCCCACATCCGATACCTTGGAGTGACGCTGGATCAGAATCTAGATATGAAGACCCACATAGCCAATACTGTTAGAGCAGTTTATTTCAAGATTCGCTCCCTCAGACACCTCCGCCAACTGATTGATCCAGATGATTTCCGTACGGTCTACCAGGCTCTAATTATCCCGCACTTCGACTTCGCAAACTGTATATTACAGGGGCTCCCCCAATCTACCCTTAACCCGCTTCAACTAGCATTAAACAGCGCAGCAAGAGTCCTTTTCGGTGTACCTAAAAGAGAACATGTAACACCTCTCCTCAAACAATTACACTGGCTCCCCATCCAAGCAAGAATCACCTTCAAGACCCTGCTACTAGCCTTTAAAGCTCACAAAGGACTTGCTCCCTCATCACTATCAGAGTTGATCCAACCAATCCCTTCCAACAGGCTTAGAAGAACCACGGAATTAAACATGCTAAAGGTTCCATATGAGTCCTTAAAATACAGCTCCGCAACTGTAAACCGATCCTTCAGTTTATGCGCTCCAAAACTTTGGAACACCCTCCCACCACACATCAGGGCCATCGCTGATCTCTCCCAATTTAAAAAGGCCTTGAAGCATCACCTTTTCATCAAATACTTCCCAGAGAATACCGAAACACAAGCTCACTCAAATAGCAACAATCCCGTTCTTAACACGTAACCTCTGCCAACCCAGTAACACCTCTCACCCCTCTCTCATCCTAACAAAGTTCTCTTCATACAATAAGCCGTCCATATGTAAATAGTTCAATTACTACTATTATTCATTGTAAATAATTACCCCGGTTACCCAAGTTTTTGTCCCTGTTCCATGTAAAAAACAGATAATATGTATCTTATCTGATGTTTTATTGTTCTTTGTAAACCGCGCTGATTATAAATAGTGCGGTATATAAAAGATGTTAAATAAATAAATAAAATAAATAAATAAATAAATGAATAAGGTGACCTAATGGAGCAAATCGGACCCAGTCTTCAGTCCATGGCTGTTGGGCATCAACGCAGACTTCAAAGGGCAGCCGACATATCTTCATAATTTTGCCATCTGCTCTCTAGCCTCTTCCAACAATGGGCGTCACCACACAGGCCATCAGCCAACATGCTGCCTCCGACCCCAGCTCCCATGGTGCTAACGCCCATGCAGGGACCTCCAGGCTACATCCTGGACTGCCCAGCCCCAACAATGCCAAAATCCACATACCCGCATCCCATCTGCAGCGCCCCCAGCAATGTCGAGGAAGTGACTGCCCAGGAATCTCAAGCAGCTGGGGAACCCCTCGTGGCCACAGGAGCAAAAGACCCCACACCCACAGCTAATCCTCCATTGACCATGTCAAAGGACCTCACCTATCCAAAATTCCTACAGAAGGTCACGACTGCCCTGGCCACCCCAACCTGCGACTCCTCAGACCAGTAGCCCGAAACACAGTCAACACTCAAGTTCCTAGAGGCACCCAAAACACCTGCGCTGCTCCCGGTTCACCCACTGCTACATGACAATCTACTCAAACTATGGCAGAACCCCGCCACGGGCCCCTCTGCCTCCCAAAAGCTTGTCGCTAAGTACCAGGTCCAGCCAACACCATGATTCGACAAGATCCAGTTACCCCTCCACTCCATAGTGGTGGAATCAGCTCTCAAGCACTCTAAGTCCACACGCACCCATGCCAATAACCCACCGGCAAGGAACATAAACACCTCGGTGACATGGGAAAATGGGTTTTTCTAGGCGCCATGCTGTGGACCAGGGTATCAGCCCACCAGCTACAACATGCCCTATACAAGGATGTCCTCAGGGGGGAACCTAAAAACCTCCATCTCAACACTCAGCCAGGAAGCACAGATGGCTACCAGCACATTCCTTACAGACCTTCAGGAGTACATGAAGCATCAGGTCCGGGCGGCCTTTGACGCCGCTGCATGCACAGCAAGAACGGCGGTATCGGCCCGCCGACTAGCTTGGCTGTGAGCATCTGGACTCCAGAAGGACACAAATGACCGCATCACAGATGCTCCCTGCATAGGCAATATGCTTTTTGCGACAAAGTAAAAGACAGAGTGAACGACATGAAGGACCACTGCACCAAGCTGCAAGCCCTTGCAGAGGAGGGCTTGAACAAACACCAACCACAAGGGCGCCTACCATCAGAAATCCTACTCCGCCTCCAAGCGTCAGAGCTCCAACAATTCATACCGAAAATGGCAACAGCCCGGTATAAGCAGCAGTCCTACCAGTACTCATACCGCAAAAGGGAAAGAAAACAACAGAAAACCATACAGCCAGGAGCAGGGAAAGCCAACCAGGCCTTTTGACAAAAGGACTAGGGCCAACCTCTCCATGGGAGGGGGGGGGGGGGGTCGGCTGACTGTCTTTCTGCAAGCCTGGGAAGCTGTCATGACAGACAAGTGGGTCCTGAAAATCAAAGAGGGGTACCAGATCAGATTCATCACCCTCCAGTACAATACAAACTACCCCCCAGCATTACACTCAACATCTCAACATCGTTCCTCACATTGAAGGCCGAGCTCCTATCCCTCCTGCCATCCAGAGCGATAGAACCAGTGCCAACAGAGGAGCTCCACACTGGCGTCTACTTCAAATACTTCCTGATTCCCAAGAAGTTGGGTGGCGTCCGCCCCATCCTCGACCTCCACAACTTCAACAAGTTCATCGTCAAGGAGAAATTCAGAATGCACTCCTTGGGATCAATTCTTCCCCTGATACAGCCTGGGAAATGGCTAACCTCTTTGGATTTACAGGATGCATATACACATATTCCTACACATTCAGAACATCGGAAATACCTGATCTTCCAGATCATGGGGAACCACTTCCAATACAAGGTTCTCCCTTTTGGCCTCTTCCCGCCCCATGGGTGCTCACCAAGTGCATAGCCATGGCGGCCGCACATCTACTCAAGCAAGATATATGTGTGTTCCCCTACCTCGACAACTGGTTAATCTCCACAGCGTCATTGCAGGAAGCTCGAACAGCGACCCGACAAAATCTCCCTGTTGTCCTCACTGGGGTTCCTAGTGAACCACCAGAAGTCCCACCTACATCCCTCCCAACGTCTAGACTTCACTGGAGCAGACAGACACCACAGCATCCAAGGCCTTCCTCCCTCAACACCAAGGGGATGCC
Organism: Ichthyophis bannanicus; assembly: GCA_033557465.1. Lineage (NCBI taxonomy): Eukaryota > Metazoa > Chordata > Amphibia > Gymnophiona > Ichthyophiidae > Ichthyophis > Ichthyophis bannanicus. The sequence continues at coordinate 76,354,753 of CM066051.1, read as the reverse complement.
ATCACCAGTCTTATACAGAGTGTCTCCACGGCGGGCCAGAACGCCGCCTGAATACTACTTCACCTTCTGGGCGACATGGCAGCATCCACGCAGGTAGACCGATGGCGAAGCTCCACATGCGCCACCTGCGAGCACATTAGAACCACCACTCGCAGCCTCTGTCCACGCCCATCCCCATGGGCACAGTAGTGACAGACTTCCTGCGCTGGTGGACCCACAAACCAGCAACCTACCAGTTGACCATTACTACAGATGCCTTGCCAGTGGGCTGGGGTGCACACTGTCTTTGCTTCCGCACACAAGGGGCCTGGAAAGCGAAGGGGCGGATATGCCACATCGACCTGCTAGAACGCAGAGCGATCCATCATGCTCTGAAGGCCTTCCAGACCTCATATCCGTAAAGACAGTCCTCCTCCAGACGGACAATCAGGTAGCCATGTTCTGCATCAACAAGTAGGGTGGAACGGGCTTGCAGTCCCTCTGCAGGGAAGCCCTTCAGATCTGGGCCTTCACCATATCCAAAGATTGCCTCATACGGGCCTCCTACCTCCCGAGAACCCAAAACAAGATGGCGGACAGACTCAGCTGCCAGCTAAACCCATACAAATGGATCCTCAGCCCTCAGATAGCCAGTGCCCTCTTTCAGCAATGGGGGCATCCGCAGATTGACTGCCACTGAGGAGAATGTGAAGTACACCATTTTTTGTTTGAAGCACCCTTCCACCCGCAGATGCAGATGGGGGGGTGGTCACTGGAGTATGCCTTCCCCCTAATATCGATGACCATCCAGTGCATCATCACAGACAGAGCCCAGGCCATCGTCCTCCTACCCCACTGGCCGTGCCAGGTGTGGTTCCCCTATCTCAACCGTCTGGCTCTGGATGCTCCGGTACGCCTTCCCTTGGTGCCAGATCTCATCACTCAGGATGGCGGAGACATTAACAGCATGGAAGCTGAGCGGATGACACTCTCGTCCCTCAACCTTCCCCCCCAAAGTCCAACAGGTAGTACTTTCAGCCCCGGTGCCCCTCGACCAGGAAATCATACAGCCTTAAATGGCGGCGCTTCAACACCTGGTGCACTTCGTGGCGGCTAGAACCGTTCTCTTGCCCTGTGGCGCAAGTTCTCCAATACTTCACGTCGCTCTCACAACAGGGCCTGAAAACACAATCCATCTGGGTGCAGATCTCTGCGACTGCGGCCTTCCACGACTGCACAGGTGACAGCTCTATTGCAACGCAGCCTCTTGTCGCCCGCTTCATGAAAGGTTTGGCTAATCTCCGCCCATCTATCTAAACCCTGGTGCCACATTGGGACCTTAACATGGTCCTCAACCAGCTCACACTGCCACCCTTCGGACCCCTGCAATGGGCAGACATAAAATATGTCTCCTGGAAGACGTTATTCTTGATAGCCATCATATCTGCCAGACGGATCAGCGATCTGCAAGCCCTAGTGGCATACCCACCCTATACGCAGCTCTCCAATGACCGGACCTCCCTTCAGACACACCCCAAATTCATCCTGAAGGTGGCATCAGCCTTCCAGATCAATCAAACCATCAAACTTCCATACTTCTACCCGGAGCCTAACTCTTCTCCAGCAGAGAAGAGGCTACATACCCTTGACTGTATCAGGACCCTGTGTGTTTACCTTCACCAGAATGCACCCCGTCAGGGAACACAACTCTTCGTATCCTACGACCACAAGCCAGGACGCCCTGTCTCCAAACGAACCTAATCTCTGTGGATCTCCTCCTGTGTTGCCTTCTGCTTAGAGCTGGCTGGAGCCGAGGTGTCACCCCTGGTGAACGCACACCAGCTTAGGGCGCTGGCCACCACCATCGCCAACCTGCATTCCATACTGGTGACGGACATCTGCAAAGCCGCCACCTGGGCCTCACTAAACACGTTCCAGAGAAATTGCTGCCTCGACCTTGCAACACAGATGAACCCCTCCTTTGGCCTGGCAGTCCTAAACACAGCAAATACTCACTCACTGGGATAAAGACTGTAATGCCGATTGTCCGGTGATACCTGACTCTCGTTACTTGGCACAGTATGTGTGTTGCCCCATGCAGCATGTCACAATATGTTTCTACAGTTTGCACTGTTCACGAATTGCACTGTTCCAGTGGCACTGTTAGTTTATATGATTGTTATACTGTGTTACGCTTACACTGTTACTGTACCTTGATTTATCCTCCGTTTACACTGTCATTGCACTTTGATATGGTTGTGCACATGTCTGGGCTGTTATGCAACCTGCAATAAAGATCCCACACTGCACTGCCCCTGACTTCTGCATCTTTCTTGCGTTCACCCCACGACACAGAGCTAATCCCTTCTACCACAGCTCCAGGCAGCTGGGAAGGCACCAGGTGTGGCTGACTCATCCTGCTTGTCCTAAGAGAAAGCGAGGTTACTTACCTGTAATGTGGGTTCTCCATGGACAGCCACACATTCCCACCTACCTCTCCTAGAAGGGGACCAGTCTCCTGCCCTGGCACTACACCTAGGCTCAGCTAGCGACACAGTAGCTGGCTAGGGGCGGGCCTAGGGGTAGGGCCAGTAGGATGATATCACCAGGTGTGGCTGACTTATCCTGCTGTCTACAGAAAACCCATGCTACAGGTAAGTAACCTTGCTTTTCTGCAACATGTAGAAGAAGTGGCAAATTAAGAAAGCAAGGACCACAAGCATCATAGTGGCAAGGAAGGAACTGTAAATACCACCTTTATTTCATAAAGCCAGGCCCGACAGAGGCCGTGTTTCGTTTATGCCTTCATCAGGGGCTTTGGCTATAACAACATATAAAAATCTCATTAAAAACAAACAAAATCATGAAGTAAATTATAGGTATAATCATATGAAGCACTTCTAAACTTAAAAATACATAAAAACTCAAATATAAATAAATAAATCAATAAATAAATGTTAACTATTAAAATACAGCGAAAGGTCTATAAACCAAAGGGCAGATAAATAAATAAATAAATAAATACCTGCCTACGTGTATTACATGTAAAACCACACATATAAAAGCTTATAAACATATGGTCACATTAATAAATAATCAATAAATTACTGACTAATAACGCACAGCAAAATATCCATTGACTAAAAAATAATAATAAATAATTAATTAAAATAATAATTAAATACATATGTATAATGTGCATATAATACATGTAAAACCACACAGTTATAAACTCAACTGGAATTAAAACTAAATAACCCATATATAAACCACAAAACTGATGTTTGAACAAGAAACAGCATAACCTACGATTTTATGTACTGAAATTATTAATTACATTCTTACCTATATGATTTTCCTGCCACACTGCAATAACTGGAGGAAAAGAAGAGGAAAGGAAATAGAGGAGCCATTCTAAATGACTACATTCTACAAAAATCCTTATTGGTGCAAAAATCATTAAAAATTGCAATTAAAATTATAAAAAATTGCTTTTATAATTTTTTACAATTTTTCAACAATTTTTTATAATTTTAATTGCAATTTAACATTTATTTATTGATTTATTTATTTATATTTGAGTTTTTATGTATTTTTAAGTTTAGAAGTGCCTCATATGATTATACCTATAATTTACTTCATGATTTTGTTTGTTTTTAATGAGATTTTTATATGTTGTTATAGCCAAAGCCCACTCTAAGAAAGAACCCTCACGTTCATTATGTTATTTCACCCACTCACTACCATGTAAATATCTCATGTATATAATCAACCCTGTTATCCAAGCTACTCTTTACTATGTAAAAATCTCATGTATATAGTTACCCCTGTTATCCAAGTTTGGACCCCTGTTCGATGTAAAACCAAACAGCATGTTGTTATGGTTGTTGTGTTATAATGTAAACCGCGCTGATGCCAAATAGCGCGGTATATAAGAATTTGTAATAAATAAATAATAATAATAAATAAATAAACGAAACACGGCCTGTGTCGGGCCTGGCTTTATGAAATAAAGGTGGTATTTACAGTTCCTTCCTTGCCACTATGATGCTTGTGGTCCTTGCTTTCTTAATTTGCCACTTCTTCTACATGTTGCAGAAAAGCAAGGTTACTTACCTGTAGCATGGGTTTTCTGTAGACAGCAGGATAAGTCAGCCACACCTGGTGGTATTTACAGTTCCTTCCTTGCCTCCACGGTTTTTACTGGGTTTGCTGTTGGTACGTGGACTGTGCTTTTCTGTTGGACCACAAGCATCATAGTGCACACTAGGATACAAATTAAAAATAACAACAAAAAAGGTACTTATTAATAGGGCCAAAAACTCACTTCAGGTCAACAAAACAGGCTGATCCAGTTGAAAATATATTTCTATCATACATAAGTGTGAGATGGCGTTTCATGTCAGGGATTTATGACAAACACAGAAATCATAGTCCAAGGAAGATATTAGGTGGGCAAAGTTCTAAATGTGGAGTCAAAGTTTTAAACCCAAGAGCCTTGTAAAGTGCTGAATGTAACTTGAAATAATTAATGATGGTGTCAATGGGACCCTGGTTCTAGCACATTATTGTAGCATACATGGGGTTATAACTCTGATTGTCCTATTGATCTCGCCTTTAGATAGTCACATCTACAACTCCATGCATGTCATGCGGCAAAATCAGGACTTGTTCAGCCCGAGTTAACAGGTCTTTATCAGCAAGAATGATTTTATCAGTTCCCCCACTCATGCCTCCTTCCCCATACCCATTTGATTTATCAGACCTCACCCTCCCAAGTTAGGACCTTGAAGCACCTTCACCTCATGGGTGACAGATCTGGTTTATTAACCAATGCATGCAGGCTCTGTTTCTGTAAGAAAGACACATGTAGAACTACAAGTTCCAGCATGCAACAGGATAGGACTACAGGCCCCTGTATCCGTAGAAAATAAATAACAGTTTATGTAAAGGTCACAGCAAACAGCTGGACACTCTTAGGCCTGACTGGAAACTACCTGCCTCTGAGGAAGAAGGGCTGAGGGGCCAAAGGAAACTTTTCTCCAAGTTACAGCCTTCCATTACCTGCCTCAAGCCACCAGGGCGGCTTCCGGCGCCACGTAAACCACGTGACGTGACCCTGCCCATAGGCGGACGTAGAATGGACGGTTTCGGCAGCCCCGCCCCCATCAGGAGATGCCTGAAGCCCCGCCCCCAGCCGAACCCCGCCGAAGCCGAGTCCCGTTTCCGGAGATCGCCGAAGGCTACAACTCCCCTGTCCTGAGCCACGTCAGTGAGTGAGCTCGAGAGCGCCGCGCCCCGCCCCCTACCCCGACTCCCTGGGCTATTTCTGCAGCCAGCATGGTGGTCCTGACTATGATAGCGCGGGTGCAGGACGGTCTGCTGCTGGCTGCCTCCATGCAGGAGAGCGAGCAGGTGAGTGCAGCAGGAGCGATCCCTCCTCCGGAAACCTGCTTTCGAGCAGCACAGAAAAGTCCCCTCGAAGTTTCCAAAGGGAGTGAAACTAGGGTAGGAGGAGGGTTGCAGTGGGGCAAAGGGGGCAGCAGGATCAAAGAACGTGGAAGCGCTGTTAAGAATTTACTTACTAAAAAATAAGCTGGGATATGGAGCGCGTATTATACAGGTACCGGATGTGTCTTTATAATAACACCCCCCGCACGCCCCTTATCAGTGCCGGAGCAAGAGTATTAGGCTCCCCCCTGCTGCTTGTTGCTGCTTTCGGACCGCTGACTAAGCGGTTACTGTACAGCGTACACAGTCTGCACCTCCACAGATTTTGATTATTAAACACAATTGTAATGATCTCAACACCATTCCTCCCAGAACAATCCTATAACAATGCACATTTGATCATCACACTTTTAAATATTAAACTTTGTTTTGTAAATATGTACATAATGAGTGAAATTTCCAAAAGACACTTGCAAGGGGAAATGGCTTATTTGAATAATGTCCGTTCTGCTGGCAGGTAAAAGTAGGTGTGGATGACAACAAGTTTGCGTGGCACTGGCTACCAGCATTCACGGTTTTGCTCTGACTGTAGCTGCTGTTTGCTGCCATCATCCCTACCCCTAGAAGCTTCTGCCCTAGGCAAGCACTTACTTTGCTTACAGGTTGGGCTAGCCTGCCCTCTGTGCCATAAACTGGAATCAGGGCCTCCCTGTCCACCAGGCCGCTGCCTGGAGGGCCGATCACAGTGGGCAGCAGACCATGTGCTTTGGCACACATGGACTGCTGCCCTGCCCCCCCCCCCCCCTCATGCACCGAGCCGTGCTGCTGTTCCCCCCTTGCTGCCGCTAATGCGGGGGGCAACTAGGTTTGGCTGCCGGCCATGTGCTTCAGCACACATGGCCTGCTGCTTCTGAACCCCCAAAGTTATATCAGAGGTAGGGTTGCCAACTGGCTCCAGATGCGCCCGACAGTGTCAATCCATTCCTGGGTTTACCCTATTGCATGCAGGGATATGTAGTTCTGATTTCTCCATTGCACTCCATAAGAAATGAAAAACTACAAGTCACTGCATGCAATGGGGTAAACCCAGGACTGGATCAAGTCTGTCGGGCGCATCTGGAGCCAGTTGGCAACCCTAATCAGAGGTGGATCAGAAGCGGCAGCCCATGTGTGGCGAAGTACATGGCCTGCCACCAAGCCCCCCCCCCCCCTTGACCTCGCCACTGGATTGAGTGGTGGCACGGCCGGGGCCTCTGCCTAGGGTGGCAGAAACCCTTGGGCCGGCCCTGACTGGGCTAATAATAATCTTTCTAATCAGTGCCACATCAGACAGACACTTATACATAATCTTTTAACTTAAAGTAATTATGGTGACAACCTTCTTCATCAAAAGGGTTTCACATCGGAGTTTCAGCTGTATAGAGTTTCACCTAAGCCACAGTCCCTATCCTCTGGAGCTTATAGCCGGGACAAAAAAAAAGAAGCTTCAGCAAATGCTTTGATTATAGCAAACACAGCAGAAATCAACAGGCTTATGATTAGCGAGATCCAGTATGTGTGATTTAAAAACAACTTCAAAAAGATTGAGGGGGAGGGTTAGGTGGGTTTGCATTTGGGTAGAGGAGAAGGGGCTGGGAGTTGGCCTGCAGGAGCAGCTTGCCCGATGAACTGAGGGCAGGGGGGGGCATAGGTGGAGATAAGAGGGGGGGGGGAGTGCAGAGTGAAGGCATTTGGAGGTGAACAGGAGACCTCTGGGTACGGTCCTGTGTTATGAGTTATTTAATTTTCTTTGCATTCTCAGTGTAGGGGTGCACAACGGGTCCTACCCCTCTCCGAAGGAAAGCATGTGTATTATTAATGTTTTTGTTACCTGTAAACCGCCACTGATCTCTGGACGTGGCGGTATAGAACAAAATGTATAAATAAATAAATGTGTAGGAGACAGTGGTGTAAATTCTGTCCCTGAGGAAGGGAACCCACTTTCCACTGCTTCTGGAGCTTCTGAGTGCACCTTCCCCACTGTTGGGGCCCTTTCAAAATGTTGCTTGGAGCAGGGCCAAGTTCTAAACAGGCTGGGCCCAGGTCAGAAATGTGGGTTGGGGGGTCCTCATTCTCAAAGCCCATCAGCAAGTGTGGAGCGCCCCTGTGGCATAGGGACCCCAGGACAGTTCCCCGTTTGCCTCTCCAAACCCAGTCCAAGCTTGGAGGCCCATAATTTGAATTTCTGTCACAGGCTAAAGGATTTGGACAAGTTCTGTGATACAACTGATTTGAAAAAATGGTTTGGAGAAGTTTCTGGAAGACAGGTCCATCTAATAACTGTTAGCTAGCTAGAGTTGTGGTTTTATCCCGTCTTCTGGGAATGTATTGCCCCAGTGGGATGGGCCAGGTACTTCCTAGTGTCCCGGCTTGGTCACTGTAAGGGAAGCTGGTCTCTGGTATGGCCCAGCCTATATCATTTTATCATTCTTATGTACAAGCAAGAGACACTGTGTTAGAACTAGTAGCCACAGGGTTATGTAATAATCTTATTCAGAGGTAGTGTCATTTTATAGGACTTTGAGAATAAAGACAGACCGAGCCAATGCAGGTTTTAGGAGGACTCTTATTTCTCAGCACACACTTTAGAAGGCGTTGTAAACCACCTTAAGTGTCCTTTTGAAAGGCAGACTAACACTTCAAAAAGTATTACAGTTATTTCATGGTTGGACACCTGCCTGCTGAGAATGTAACGCTGTTTTCCTTCTCCCATAGTCTAGCCGGAATCTCCAGGAGTATCAGAACCAGGCAAAGCAGCTGTTCCGGAAGCTGAGCGAGCACTCGCCCTCCCGCTGTTCCTTGGAGGCTGGCCCTATGACCTTCCAGTACGTGCTGGTGCTATCAGGAGTGAACAGATGGGGAGAAAGTGGATCTAGGAGCAATGGATGGATGGCAGGGTAGAGCCAAGGGGATGGGTTATTGGGTGGATCAGTGGCCGAATGAGTTGCTGGGCTGATCAGCAAATAACTAAAGAAAGGGAATCTGATGTAGCTTCCATCATTCTCAGAAGCTCAAGGTGAGTTACATCCAGGTACAGAAGGCATTTTCCTGACCCCAGAGGATCACAATCTAAGTGTACCTGAGGCAAGGGAGGGTTAGGTGACTTGGCTGAAATCACAAGGAACAGCAGTGGGATTCGAACCTGAATAGATGGAATTACTTCAAAGCCTTTGTCCAAATCACCAAGCCAGAACAAGCAATGGCTACGAAACTGGAGGGAAAGCTAGACACAGCCCAACCACAGTGCGAGATACTGGATATGCAGTCTGTAAGAAAGGACAAAGTGCAGAACGGAGTGATGGATAACGTACTGGGCCACGTTGACATGATTAGCCAGGTAGTGTATGAGTGGATAAAGAATAGAGAAGGCTGAATGAAAGACTACGTCTTTGGTTGTGGTTGAGTACTGAAAGGATGGAGGCCGATGGTCTTTCATATGTGGGTTTATGGGTTTATTTTATTTGATATACCGCATATTCATTTGCTATGCTGTTTACAATAGATGGATATGTACATATTGAAGGGAGATAAGAGAGAGAGAGTATTAACTCCTTTCTTGGTAGACGATGTCTGTGCTGAGGGCCATAGCAATGAACAAGGTTATTAACAGATATAAATCCTCTGTCTCTTTCTTTCCAGCTATCTCATCTCCCAAGGGGTCTGCTACCTGATCCTCTGCAACGCTGGATACGCCAAGAAGATGGCCTTTTCTTACCTTGAAGAACTGCAGGTTGAGTTCTCTGAGCTGTATGGAAAGAAGGTGGCTTCTGTCTCCAGACCTTACGCTTTCATTGAATTTGGTATGTTCTCTTCCTCATTACCCCAGATTACATCACCCCCCCCCTCCTCCTGACCCTCTCCCACACACAACTTCTTCTTCCTGAGACTGTCTCATTGGGATCATTGCCAGGGAGCTTGGTTCTCATTGGTGCCACCTGTATGATACCGTCTTTCTGCCCCTAGCTGGCTGCACAGTTCCTGCTCCAACTTTAAAGCACGCTGGGCTGCCATTGACCAGGCTGGAGAGTGCATATAGCATCGGAAGAGTATATGAAATGTGGCCAGCAGGTTGTGCTTCTCCACATGGCCCTTCACACCACCACCATCTTTTCCTGGTATTGTCCCACCTTTCTTTCAGGCTCAGACTCAACTTTCAGCTAGACCATCCTTGTGCTTGGGATTTGCCATTGCAGTCTCTTGGCCCCTGTTCCATCACTTCCCTTCTCTCTTCCTCATCAGCCACACTGTGTTTTGCAGATACTTACATACAGAAGCTGAAGAAGTCTTACCTGGACTCATGGTCCAAGCGGCACTTAAGCTCCATCAACACAGAGCTGCAGGACGTACAGAAGATCATGGTGACCAACATAGAGGAGGTGCTGCAGAGGGGGGAGACACTTTCAGGTATGGAGGGGAGCTCTGGGATAGCAGAGGGGGGAGACACTTTCAGGTATGGAGGGGAGCTCTGGGATAGCAGAGGGGGGAGACACTTTCAGGTATGGAGGGGAGCTCTGGGATAGCAGAGGGGGTGGGGAGAAAGATCTCAGGAAAACCAGGATTTAGACATAGCCAAATACGAACCTGCTTGTGCCGATTATTGGGCAATCAGCACGTATTATTCAAGAGACACACTACTGTGACCTGCCACTGTTCCTCGTTTGGCTTTCCGATCTTTGACACAATTTCCCCCTTGTCTTATCTCTAGTCTTGCCTATGGGCACCAAAATCTTAAAGGCAGCCCTGCACTCAGGTATGGGAAGCTCTGGGGTATCGGAGAGAGGGGCTTGGGGACAGAAGGGCGAGTAATAGGGAAAGACTGTAGGGTAGAAAAGGAAAGTCTGTTTTGTTTCTGACCCACCGTTTTCCTGCTGTCTGCCACCACAGTTCTGGATTCCAAAGCCAGCAACCTCTCGTCTATTTCGAAGAAATACCGCAAGGACGCACAGTTCCTCAACACCCGTTCTGCCTACGCCAAGGTAGCCGCCAGTGGGCTCTTCCTCTTCATGCTGATGATGTACCTGCGCTTCTGGTGGCTCGTTTAGCCGTAGCAGCAGTGGCTGTGGGCAGCGATTCTCAGCAGTGCAACAACAGCCTGGGGTCATGATGCTCAATGCTAGGGGGAGCGATTCTTGCGGCCGCGGCCTTGGGGAGCGATTCTCGGCACAATGGCAGCAGCCACAGAAATCGATTCTCAGCACATTACGGACACTATGGTGGCAAAGAAGGTGCCGGGACCTTTCAGGGACTGTGAGAAATGCTGAATGAGAATGTCGGATACAGAGTCACCATCTCTAGGAACAAGGATTATGGGGAGAGTGAGGGGGACGCCAGGCACCATGGGAAAGGGGGAGGGAAAGCTAGATTAAAGGACTCCGAATCTGGAGTGGGGGCTACACCCCTTTCGCACAGGTACATGATCACCCTGTCTGTGTTTCTCACCGTGCACATCTAGGGGCTTTTTTTAATTCTTTCTTTGTTAACTTTTTGATTTCAGTGAAACTTCAGAAAAGAAAAATGAAAGGTGTAGACAAGTTCCGTGGTCTTCATTCCTGTCTCTTAAATTGCCACCTGCTGGTACTCGGGCAGAATTTAAGGGATGAAGGAGTATGAATGCCGCGCGGCATTGTAACTGCTGGAAAGCAAAGCTATAAATTAGGCAGCTTTCTGTGCCTGCGACAGGGGATTGAATTTAAGCCCCCCCCCCCCCAATTCTCTGCTCACGCGAGGAATGACCGTCTTCCTGGCTTTTCATCCAATGCCAGCTATCACCTATATCAGTCATTTGGCACGCTGGGCAGATGCCCCCTCCCTCACTCCTAGTTACAGTTTTGGTAGAAAGGCAAAACTACAAGTCCCAGAATGCAAAAGGGGAAGAGAGGGGGTGGGGCACGAAGAGAGAGACGAGCTGTGTGATGTTTCTGTGCCCAAACCACTCTCCTCCAGAACAGGGAGGGGTTAAGGGTCAGGGCGAGAGAAACGCAGGGGATTGCTTTATTGAAAAGCGGTGAACAGTTGTGGCACCCTGTATTTTAATTTCCTTTGTCAGCTGAAAGGGGGAAAACCATGGACAAAAGTACTGGAGATGTTTTACTCCATTATAAGGAATACATTGAAGGATGGGGGTACAACGGCCCCCCACCTCCATGCTTTCTGCACACATTTCTCCTTATATATTTTTTCTCTCCAGATGTTTCAGTAAACACACTGCAGGCAGGGTGGTGTAGAAGATATGAACGTCTCACACCCACCCACTCGTGTGAAATGCCAACTCTTAGGCTTTCAACAAGTATTTAGCCCAAAAAGATAGAACTGGTCTGTTATTGTGAATTTGTCTTATTTCCAACCGTTTGATAAAAATGAGCTCATTTTATACATTTCATATTTTCACCTGGACTGGGAAGGCAGTGGAGAAAGGAGAGTGGACCTTGCTCTAAGTGTCAAAAATCCTTTTCATTCCTAGTACCATTGAAGAGGGTCCAGATCCTTATCTTGCACGCAGCAGAACAGCTAATACACAGGATGGTATTTCATTAATAGTTTATTATAAATTAATGTTACAGTTTTGGAGTGGGGGCTTGGCCCCCTTCATTGTCACCTTAACCATGTTTATTTTCAAGAAGGCATAAAGACATATTTCTACATCTGCAGCATTCATGAGACAAAGTCCATTTCCCCAGCAGCACTGGCAGAGTTAAAAAGAAAAAGTTATATCCTGTCAGATACAGCTGCGATGGCAATGGCTGATGAAGCCCCGGCTGTGTTTCCCCTGCTCGTGACATCACTCGCAGGGAGAGTCTGAACTACAGGTCAAAGCAAAGTCTTACTTTTGATTGAGGAATATGGGTATTATCGCATGTAACAGGGCATGGCTTAGCCTGCGTGGTTCCTTCCCCATCACTCCTGTCTGTGTTCTGTCTGTCCACTATTTCCAGGCCAGTCTTGGAAAAGTCCAAATCCCGGGAGGAGGTGAGAGGTAGCATCTACAAACATCCTGCTGGAAATACATCTGCCATAGAACAGTATGAGATGGAGTTTCATGCTCTAGAGATATGAAAAGGAGGTAGGAATGAATGGGGATTCCCTGCTAGCTGAGCTCAAGGGGAAAAGGCCTAAATGGGAGTCCAGCATTCCAAAAACCTGTAATCCTGAGAGCCCTGGAATGTAGTGAATGGAGCCCGATTTACTTAGATGTGGTGGCAGAAGTGGGATCCTGACTCCAGCCACAAAAACACAGCAACTGTAGCTATCTGTGGATGCTTTAGCCCAGGGTTTTCCTTTCATTTCTTTAAGTTCAACCATCAGAATTGCCTCAATCCTGAATCAGCTGCTAACGAGGCAAACCCCCGCTGTCTGAGCTGTACTCGGCATGCCCTGCTGTCACTTGACATCTGCAGTGGTGCTGGGGCTGGCTGCACCCTCTGACCAGTCCGATTTACTGGAGTGGGGCGAGGCGCTGGACCACTGGTCCCGAGACTCAGGGGAGGGGGTGAGGAAAGGGTGGTGGGTGCGACTGCTGGGGGCATGATCTGCCCCAGGAGGTGATGGGTAGCTGTGCTGAGAGGGAGGGGTCAGATACAGGCTAGTGTCTTGGCTCCCCCCTGACCGCCCTTTGTTTGTGGGTAAGTGTCCTGCCCCCTGTTCTAGAAGCAGGGGGTGGCTGGGGGCACTGAGCTCAGTTGGCGAGAATCCAGGAGACTCACAGAGCTGTGATATCACAGGCTGATGCTGACTGCCTGGATGTGGGACTTCATGCAGAGGCTGATTTTGGAGACCCCCAAGGGGACCCCCTAGGTGTGGCACCTGTCGCTGATAGCGCCTGGTGGGCACACTGGTATAAGCCACATTGGGCATGGAGCAGTGAGACCCCATGCTGCCCACCAGCCCCTGGACTGGAGGCACTGCTGCTCCCCAGTAGTGGCCATGGTGCCCGCAGCTGTGGAGGGACCCTTCCCTTACCCTGTGCTGACCTAGTGCTACCCATTCACATGACCTGTTCATCCAGAGCGCTGCTGGCCCCCCAGAAGTGCTACCCGAAAAGGAGCTGCTGCGGCTGCCAAGGAGCTGGTGGCAGGGGTCATTAGGGGTCGCTGGATCACCCTGTTCACCATAGCCAAAGAACCCTGGAGCCTGGTGGTGTGGGGTTGGGCCCAGGCCTGACTGGCAGTAGCGTCCGTCCAGTGGGTGCAGACCAAGGAACGAGGGTGTGGGGCTTCTTAGAGACGGAGAGACCGGCTCGTGGATGCAGTAAGATTGACTGAGGTCAATCTGTGGTGGTGGAGCAACAGCTCCCATTCCCATGGCCCCTCCACCCGACTTCTCACAGTTTACATGGGTGGGGTGGCGCGAGTGCTGCTTCCGGTTCTTCTGTGGTGCGATAGGTGTCTGCAGAGCTGGGTAGCCGCCGGGCCCTGACACCGCAGGAGAGGCCCCAGCACCCTGGGAGAGACTGTGGTCATCCAGCAGGTAGAGAATGTCATGGTGTAAGCGCTCGTGAGCAGCGTCTCGCGGCAGGCACCCCATATGGTCTGGTATCTCACGACTAGCACGGTGCTCCAGGAGAAGTCTGGCCGCCTCGTAGCTTCCCTCACGGGCAGCAAGAAAGAGAGGGGTCTGTTCCTGTACAAGAAACAAGAGCAGCCAATACACATTACAACCTATGGCACTGATATAGTAATAAACTAGATATTATGGTACCTTAGTACAACAACCTCTGCTCCCTCCTCTTACCCGCCCGTCCTGTAGGTCCTTGTTGGCGCCGTTCCGTAAGAGAGCATGAGAAGCCCTCACGTTATTCACAGCTGCCGCCCAATGCAAAGCGGATTTACCTACAGACAGAAGATGGCAAACTCTTGGTCATCGGCTACCGGTTTTAAATTGCCATGTACGAGAGCACAGTGAAGGCCCACTGAACCCCCTTATACTCTTCTCCCCTCCCTCACCATCTTGGCACAGGCCCTCCCCAGCCTACACTGTAGCTACCAACCCCCAGAAGTGTTGACATAGGTACCCTGGGCCCACATTAGTCCTCTTACCCTCTATCCCCCTACTTACCAATATGGCCTATTCTTGATGACTCACATCACTCTTGTGGGTTTTTACATCTTTGTAAGATTAACTCCTTGTTCCCTGAAAGGGTATCTGTTCTTTCCTTTCCCAGCACTTACCCTTGGAAAGAACAGATACCCTTACATTCCCTTCCCCACCTCACCAAGTCTTTGCTAAAGGGCACCTCTTGGGTCTTTCCAGACCCTCATAGTACTGTCCCATGCCGCCCAGTGACATCACTATGCTGCAGTCTGAGACGTCTCCAGTGCTCTCATTCCTGTCCAGAATGGCATTCACCCCAGTCCTATACTTCAGTGAGAGACACGGCGCGCTCTCTCTCTCTCGCACTGACAGTTGATCGGAGAGCTGAGGAGAGTGCATACCCCGTCCATCGGTGGCATTGACGTCTGAACCACAGCTTATCAGTTCCTCCACCATGTTCTCCACTGCTAAGCGGGTGGCGAGGATAAGGGGGGTGGAACCGTCCTGCATCCGGGCATCCACATCTGTCTGGCGACACCTGATGAGAATCTGTAACCGAAAAAAGGTTCCAGGTTAGCGACTTTAATCCTTTACAACCTCATAGCCACTTCCACCTGAGCAAATGCCTATGAGCCGACTCTCCTGCTGCTACCGTATGAACTAGACGGTATCGTCATAGATACACCTCTTCCCTCAAAAGATTCCTCCACTCTACATCCATCCTCACACTTATCTGTTTGCTCCACCTTGCATAGCACAAATCACCCATTCTCACTTACCGCTCTGCTTCTAGTTGGACATAAGCACCTATTCGTTCCCTTTCCATGGTGACTTTCCCCACCCAGTCTTATTTCTCTGTTGCTTTGAATCCCAACTTCCCCAGCTCCTTAGCCTATAAATCAGTCACTTCTCTTTCTGTCTTCTTCGTCCTCTGCACTTCCAGCTGTAATCCATCCGTCCCATCCATGATCTATCCTATCATCCTAGGAATTACGAACATAATCTATCCATTCCTCCTCATCTCCACCCATCATCGGTTTCTTCATATCAAGCTATAGTTCGTCTGTCTTCGTCTCCATCTGCATTTCCAGCCACCATATCCCCCCATTAAGTCGTCCCTTCCCCATCTGGCCTTGTCACTGAACTCTCCGTTTGTGCTGCCAAAATCCCAACTATCACTCCCCAACCCATTCTCTGAATCTCTCCAGCCATAACCAGTTCATCCATGATTCATCTGTTCACCTACACCTCCGACCTCGTGCCTATCGTCTGCATTTAGCCCTCATCGCCCAGATGTTACTGCTGTACCTGGAAGACGCCCAGGGCGTCAGCAGCAATGGCGGTGTGCAGAGGGGTGCGGCCCAGCTTATCCTGCAGGTTGGTGTTGGCTCCAGCATCCAGCATGCTCTTTGCCGCGTCCGCCCGGGAGAATCGGGCAGCGAGATGCAAGGCAGTCTCCCCAGTAGAGTCTTTCTGGGCATTGAGGCTGGCCCCCTGCCCAATCAGATCCGCGATCACTGTGGCCGAACCCTCCAGAACAGTCTCCTCTCCATCACTGGCCTCCAGACCGACCCCAGCGCAGATTGCTGACATCAGAGGCGTGACGCCATCTGCCAAGAGAGAGCGCAAAGACTGTGCGTTACAAAGGCCCCTGTCTGAAGTCTTCCCTAGGTCATGTTCCTTTCTGTATGCTTTACATTTCCTTCCAACTTTTACCGGGAGGGATAAGACTGTGTACAGAGGTCTGCGACAGGGGCCATGAGTTTTAGAGAAGACTGAGGGGGAGGGGGGGAGGTATTGTGATTTTCATCAAGATGTTTCCATACCTGGGCCTCTTGCATCAATGTCACGGCACTCCGATTCATCCTGGGGAGGAGTGAGAGCAGGGGATTCAGGGACATGGACCCCGGCTTTGATGTGTTTCTTGGTCCAGCGTCGACAGTCCCTAACAGATGAGCCTTCCTCTAGCTGCAGGGAGACAGAAGAATATGAATTTTAACTTCTGTTACACCTCGTATCATCCTGGCATCGAGAGTCCTGAAGGAAGGAAAGCAGGAGATACCGGGGAGAGGAGCAGTAGCGGTATCAACCACTGAGAACAGGGCTCTTTGGAGTCCCATCACACAGGATTTAGGAGCCGCAGAAGCAGCTATAAGGAACACAGGGTCCCCCAGCTGCAGAGAATGTCTCCTTACCTTCATCTTCCTGGGGGCGGGCATCCCCTCATCCTCGGGGCTGGAATAAACATCAGAGTCTTCTTCACAATCTGTATCCTGTTTCAGAGGCCTGAGGAGAAGGGAAGTTAGAGAATAATGCAGGGGACTTCTCAGTTCCTGCAGCCCTAGCTTTTCCCAGCAAGGAGTGCTATAGACGAAGCTGCATGGTGAGCTCATGTCTCTTACGCTCCCAGCTTATCCCAGGAGGCGGCCCCAGAGGGTCTCTTGCAAGAGCATAGTTATGGGGTAAGCTGTAGGGAATGACAGAAGTGTGCTGCAATAGGGGGAACCTCATTACGGAGGGAGGAGATACCTACTGCACCCCCTAGCCACTCACTTCAGTCCGATGGCATCCTCCCCAACGGGCTCTCTCCTCCGTCGATCATTGGGGTCCCTGTGTCGGGTGAAGCCAGCTGGAAACCAGAGGGCTCCATGTTCCCGCTTGCGCCGGCGGCTCAGGTGAACCCCAATTAGTATCCCCAGTACTACTGCCAGGCCCACAGCAACAGAGCTTGAGATGAGCTTCCAGGGCGGTTCAGCTGAGGTATAGGGATCTGCAAGAAGGAAAAAAAATCATGAGTGACCCCTGACAACAAAGGGGCGGAACAGGTTCATGTACGATCCTTTAATGGCACTCAGAACTAGAACTAGGGGCCAAAGCAGGAATAACCCTGGGGATAGAACATTTTCTGCTGATTTTGGAACCAGGGTTGGGATTGGATACCATCAACCTTTATTCGTAACTATCTGAGTATTTTTTTCTCATTTTAAAATTACCCTTTGTCACTCACGCCCAGGCCTCAGCCAAGGGCCATGCAGATCCCTGCACCCATAGGCCCTAAATCTGGCTACCAGGAGCCAGTGTTCAGTAAGGCCTGGCCTTCCCCCATTCAGGAGCTTTGAATGCTACCTTCACAACCATCACAGCCTTAGCTCCAGCCGACCTGGAAGCTGAACCCAGGCCCTCTGCAGTCTGTGTCAGTGCTGCACATCACTGGACTGACTCCTTCGCTCTTTTTAAATAGTGCCTCCTGTTCGGTCAAGGAGCCTGATATCATGGAGTGATGCTGCCATCCTGTGGCAACACTGGAGAATGCATCTGTCAATTCTCGCATCAAACTGGCATTCAGACTCAGATTTAATGCTTCTAAGTTTAAACTTTTTTCCTGTTTCCAGTCCCTGTTCTGCAGTTTTAAGCTCAGAGTTTTCTTCTCAAGCAGAGCCCCAGTAAGCAATTACCTAGGCTGGAAACTATTCCCCAAAGAAAAACTCTTTCTTTGTCTTTGATGCCATTTCTGACTGAGGAGGTCCCTTACAAATGAATAGGAAGTGATGATTCTGGCAGTCCAATGGAAATCTTAACATCCCCAGGAATGACGACAGTAGGTTATGACTCTGAATGGGTCATCTATAAGAAACGGCCTTTTTCTTGGGAGATAGGTTTGAATTCAATGCAGTCATCCTATGCTTCTTAATGCCGCAAGGGCTTCTGACATTTTGAAAAAGATCACAGATCTAATATCCCAGAAAGGGTTGGTCAACGTATGGAAGGCTCACCACTCCCAAGCAAAGAGACTTAATGCTGCAGTGATCATTTTTGAGTTGATAAGGAACTGCTTTGGACTGGGCAAAAGTGGTGTACAAATACACTATAATATAACACAATCACACACTCAATAACAGAGCTTACAGGAAGAGCTGAGCACTTAGGATCAAAGGATGACTTTTTGTTTACATGTTCAGCACACTAAGGAGGGCTCCTGGAGCATTAACATAGTGCATTGCTTCTCAAGCTGACACTAATTATTTGTATAGCACTACAAGACATACACCGAGCTGTACACATGCATGTGAAAGACTGTAAGCTTTGTGGAGCAGGAACTATCTATTCAAGACAAACACAACCAACAAGAGATTAAAGTAGAACTAAGAGGAAATGGTTATAACACACGTGGGTAGTAAACAGGAAAATAAGTGAGGTCAGGATCAAAGAGGTGGATTTTTAACCTGGACCAGAGATAGAGCCTAACTGCCAACTCAGGTCCTGGGTTTCAGAATATCCACAATGAATAGGCATAAAACAGATTTACATGTAATAGAGGCAATGCACGCAAATCTCTCTCATGCATATTTATTATCCTGAAAACCAAATGGACTTGGGGGTAACACCAGGACCAGCTTGAGAAACACTGACATAGCGTATCACTGCTCTGTCTTCCTCGCCTGCCTGCCTAGGGCTGCAACTGTGTTCGTAAATCATTGGAAAGAGTCTCCAAATTTTTGTACCTGCCATATTCACTTTTTGTTTTTTATTATTATTGTCCTCATGTTTATATTGTAGATAGCTTCCCCAGTTTGAAATCCAAGTTGTATCACCCATTCAATGTAAGTACATAACAGGCCACCTGTTCTGTACAAAAATGTTATCTGTAAACCGCACAGATTTTAAAGAGCGCGGTATATAAAAGCAATAAAATAAATAAAAATAAATTTATATTAGAAATAAACAGTAATAATGCCTTAAAATTTGCATAAAGATATTGTGTTTAACTTTGCCCCATATACAGAGGTCATATTGGCTTCTGCTCATGTAAACTGAAACATGAAATTTGACCAAAGGTGTCTAAACATTCACCCACCACTGTATAAAAAATGTTTTGTACCTATTTCATTATGTTCGTCTTTCACGGCCACCAGTGGGAAGGGGAGGAGCTTCTCCAGGGTGTTGGCAGCCGCGAGTGCAGCAAGGAAGCGCACCATGTGCTCTGCTGACTTCAGACAGGGTGGGTGCAAATCTGCGCAGAGGCTGATGTCCACCTCCAGGATCAGAACAAACCTGTGACATGGGCGGGAGAGTGAAAGGGGAACATAGAAAGGTGGGGGAGCTGTCACGTGATTTCCCCTTCCCTACCAGCATCACAATTGGGGTTTCCTAGCCACTGATTGGATAATTGGGAGAGGGCGCTTCAGAGGTGACACTCAGACCTTCCAAGGGAGGAGCAAGAGCTGTTCTCTGAGAAATGGCTCTGTAGCAAGCTGCTTTTAACCACAGGAGGAGAGGGCAATGCGGGTCCAGCAAGGCTGAGGGGAAGGCACTTGAGAAAATATGGATAGATTGCACATGTAAAACACAAACCAAAAGTGGTTTGTTTATTGGGGTCATGCTAAGAGACCCAACACAGCTGCGTTTCAGCGGTGCCTTCATCAGAGGTACAGGCCTACTGTAGCGTATCAAGACTAGTTAAAACGACACTTAGAAATCACACCGTTGGTTTTCGCGATTTGGGTCGCAGATGCCTGCGTGTTGATATATAAGGTTACACAATCATTCTATATATATATAGCCTTTACTGTTGAAGCAACACTGATTTCTTAGTGGTGTTTAATCCAGACTTGATATGCTACAGTAGGCCTGTATCCCTGACGAAGGCACCGCCGAAACGCGGCTGTGTCGGATCCCCTGGCTCTTAGCGTGACCCCCAATAAACTACCATTTGATAAGCACCTTGCTCCTTTTGGTTTTGTTTCTCCCTACGAGTGTATGCGCTTCTGGTTGGGCTGCACGCGAGGACGGGGATGGGAAGGCTGGCTCCCTGATGAAAGCAGCGAGGACGGGGATGGGAAGGGCTGGCTCCCTGATGAAAGCAGCGAGGACGGGGATGGGAAGGCTGGCTCCCTGATGAAAGCAGCGAGGACGGGGATGGGAAGGCTGGCTCCCTGATGAAAGCAGTGAGGACAGGGATGGGAAGGCTGGCTCCCTGATGAAAGCAGCGAGGTGATAACTGGATGGGAAGGTCGGGGGATGCATAGTGAGCACACAGGAAATAAAAGCCATTCCTCACCGTTCCATTTGACCACTATCTTCTGACTCATCACTGCCTGCGACTGCATCCAGTGATCTCTTCAGGTCCTGTCCGGGTTTTGGCTCCAACTCCTGCCACCTCTCTAGTGCGGTTCTGTTCTCCAGGCCCTCACAGGAACGGCAGTGGTAAACCATCTCACCAGCCATGTCCCGCTTCACTCGTACTGCTGAACGCAGGGTCACGGCAAGGCTTCGCAACAGTGCAGTGATGTCATGACGGAGGGACCCTGGGCGCAGCATCACTAGCAGGACGAGGGTCACTCTGGGGCCCCAAGTCTCCCCAACGCAGTCTCCACCATCCCAACCGCACTCTGCGGAGTTACAGCCCCACTCACAGTGTCCATTTGCGAAGTGATCCTGACAGTACTGGTTATACAAGGGGCTATAGTCGGGGACAGAGAGAGAGAGAGGCGGATAAAAGGGAGAAGAAATTACTTTCTGTTAATACTGGGTTAACACAATCTCCTGCAGGTTCCCGTCGTCATGTTGGAAGATTGCCACTTACTCTAACTTCCACTCCACCCCCAAACACAGCTTCCCACCCAGCTGGCTTACCCTCACATCATCCCCTTGTCTCGCTACACACACACACAAGGCAGCTGCTGTGATAGTGGAGGAAAAAAGCCAGGGATGAGAGGGGAGTCTTACCCAATATGAAAGAGAGGACCCAGCAGTAAACGAAGAGAGAGAGACAGAGAGGGAGAGCGTAGCTGCTGTTCCAAGAGGGAGAGCATGTCGGACTGACCGGAGACAGTCCATGCGCCTCTTACTTGCAGTCTCTGAAGGCGGTACAGTCGTGACCATCATAGAAACATTCCTCTGTGTTACAGCGCTCTTGACACACTCCGTCTCGGAAGACTCTCCAGCAGCTGCCCTCTGCGCATTTTTCCCAGGGGTCTGGGTTCTGCAGAGAGCAGTCTCCCCCATCCCAGCTGGTCTCGTACGTACTGCATCGTGGCTCACAGACTCCGCTCTTGGCCAGCGCTGCGCACTCGGTGTTCCCATGGTCAGGAGTTGGATGGAGCCCTAAGGTGGGCCTGCCCTCCCAAACATGGAGCTTGCAGAGAGGTCCGGTGAAACCAGGTTGGCAGGTACAGTGGAAGAATGGCTCTGTGGGGGTCTCACTGCAGGTCCCATTGTGCTGGCATGGTTTCCGACTGCAGCCACTGATCTTCGGCACACGGCACCCAGGCCCTGTGAACCTACTGGTGCAAACACAGCGGGGCGTGGTTCGCAAGCTATCACACACACCACCATTGTAGCAATGAAAACCACCGCACTTCGGCAAGATGTGAGAGCAGGCGGCACCATCAAAACCCTGCGGAAGACAGAAAGAATGCGCAGACAGTGGTGAGCCCAAGCAGGGCACTAGATGCCCGTAAATGCCCCGCGAAAAGGAGTTTATCATGAACCCAGAATATTCATTATCAATTATCCTCTATGATGAAGCAATTACTGAAAATGCAATTTAAAAAATGACACATGCATACATGTACCAACTAAATTTCTGTGTACGATGTCACTTATCAGCTGCTCTGGCACAAGGACAGAATACTTACTGCTGGGCACCGGCAGGTGAATCCCAGTGGCGTGTTGAATGTCACAGCACAGATTCCCCCATTGGTACAGGGGTTTGGTTTACAGTTGTCAATCACAGTCTCACAACGTGCACCTGAAAAACGAGGGAATGAGCATCACTGGGAGCCAAACTAGTGCTCCGGGTATCCTGTTCATGACCCCTGCCCTTACCTGTGTGACCTTGCTTACACTCACACCGGTAAGCATTGACCAACT
Source organism: Ichthyophis bannanicus (assembly GCA_033557465.1). Lineage (NCBI taxonomy): Eukaryota > Metazoa > Chordata > Amphibia > Gymnophiona > Ichthyophiidae > Ichthyophis > Ichthyophis bannanicus. The sequence continues at coordinate 76,332,385 of CM066051.1, read as the reverse complement.
GGAGGCAGCTCTGGGTACCGTGGACATCACAGGGGTTAGAGAGACACTCGTTTACGTCACCCTCACAGCGTTCACCCACATACCCTGGAAGGCAGTGGCAGGAGTAGCCCCCAATTTTGTCAACACAGGTTCCCCCATGGAAACACCTGTGCTCGAGATTCACAGGGGCAATGAGAGGGTCACAGTCATCAATGTTAATCTCACAGTGGGCCCCTGAGAAATAGAAAAGAAGGGTCTCAGTTCTATCCAGCAGTTAGTATAAACCATAAAAGCTGTGTCTAATGAGAAAAGCGACACAAGTTAATTATAATAATCAATGCCTCAGTCACTCATCCGTCAACAGGACCTCACCATCCCTCCATTACCCCACATATCTAATGGAAATGTCATCGTCTCTTCATTATCTAACAGGTTTATTGACTGGACCCCACCATCCCTCCATTACCCCATCTAAGTTCATAGCTGAAACAATGGAGGATTGAGAGACTTGTTCAAAGTCATGAGGAGAGTTAATGAGATGAGCAGGTAGGGCAATATTAACCCTTTGGTGGGCTTTAGGCAATCAAGCACATAGGGTCCCTCCACTGTAATGTAAATATATTTTAAAACTCTTACAAATAGGGAGCCATATGGTTTTGACTGCAGAAAATATAGGCAGAGAAATAAACGGCAGGAAAGAGGCTCTGTTCGACAGCTCGTTTTAACTTGAGGACAATGGGGTGGAGAGAACGAACTGCCGTGAGTCACAGTTGCTCTGATCCGCCCCACCCTTCCTTCTGCAGGCAGCCAACTCACCAGGACAAGAATCTGTCTTGGGAGCCATTGACTTGGCACATCTGAGGGGGGCCCTCCTAAATATCTTGGCCCTTGGCATGGTGCCTATACTTTAATCCTGCCCTGGAAGCAGGATTTGAACCCTCTCTCCCACCAGCAGGGGTAACAGAGCAGCACTTTTTACCTGCATCTGCAATCTTCAATCTCGGGTCAGCCAACAGCGGAGTCCTGCTCTCCTACTGATTAGTGGGTCAGGGGTTAGGGTTGTAGGACAATACTTGTGCACAATGAAGCAGACCCCACTGCCCCCCCCCCCCAACACTTTCTAGGAAAGTTCTGTGTGTGCATCCAATTTACCTTTTGGAACAAGACCTAATTTTAACCAAGGAGTGCTTAAAAAAACAAACAAACACACAACTAAAAACCTGCATTACCCTTCTTTTCAGCTCAGGCTCAAAACTTCCCAATTCATAATGCAAAAAAACGGTTAATCTACAAAAAGGACTCAAAAGAAATTTAAAAACATAAGATACAGGAACCAATGTATAAAATCCATCCTTCGGTAACATTGCAAAAGCACCTCAAAAGGGAACTCTAAAACTTGCTATCATTTAACTACGATTTTAATACACAAACTACTGCAATTCCTTTCTTGAACACATATTAGCCCCATCAGAGACAGGACCTTCCAAAACCGAGTGAAACTCATACATGCTCCACTCCACAGAACTCTTCAGTGAAAGACTTTTAAATATTTTATTAGTAGAAAAATAACATTTTCAGTATCATACACACACTCATAATTTAGAATCCAACTGATTGAAAAATGTTAATTTTTACACATTCAGATGAGACAATACTTCATAATTAAATCATTTCAGTATATATGAAAGCGAACGTATTCTTGATTTTATAAGTTATGTTTTGAGAGTTTTTCTACATGCTGGTAGGAAGCTTTTGCTGTCTCTTTTTAGCGGGAATTCCAGTTCTTCTGAATTCTTCCCTTTCCTTTAAATATTCCTCTCTGCATTCTTCATAAAATGCTGGATCCTTGTAGTGGGCAGTGAGACAGGTTTTCAGTGCCGCATTTTCTTTTCGGCATTTCACCACCATCAGAAAGCCAGATTCTTTACAACATTTTGTAAATGCTTCCACTGTGTCTGAGCACAGCTCCCTTGCTTTCTCTCTCATTATTTGGGGAATTAAAACATCCTTCTCCACATGACGGAGGAAGGGTTCCTCACTTCCTCCTCCTTGTGTTGGCTCCATCAACAGTGGCTACCTGCCAAGTCCTCGGCTGCCACAGAAATTCAAACAATAGTTCTAGAATAAAAACTAAAAGCCATCAATAAACAGAAAATGATTTCACTTCCTCTAGTCCTGGAGTTCTCAACTTTTTTTGTCAGAGTAAATTCCTTATCAACCATCAAAACGTTCAGGGACCCTCAGCCTTTTCTCACAATTTTCTCTGTTACCCATACGACTCGACTCGACTCCACTAGTCCCCCTTCCTCTTCCCTAAAGAAAGCCAAGTTTAGCTATCAGACTAGATGGTTGCTAGGGGCTTAATTATTTATTGAAAATTCTTATATACCACTTACTGGCCAAAAGCCATCAAAGTGGTGAACAGAGCAGACTTCTGGAAGGGCTGCAGATACAGCCAAAGCAAAACAAGAAGTCATAAGAAACGCTATACTGGGTCAGACCAAGGTCCATCAAGCCCTGGATCCTGTTTCCAACAGTGGAACAAGTATCTGGCAGCTTCCCAAAAGGTAGACTGATTCCATGCTGCTTGTCCCAGGGGTAAGCAGTGGATTTCCTGACAGCCACATTAACTCAAAGAGCCATCGGGGAGAGAGCAATTTTCTGAAAGCTCGTTTACCCTGGCTTTTAGAAGTGAGCCTCATGCAGATGTAGAATGCGCATCTGGGAAAGGCGCGAGGTCTAATGCTGCACCGCTACAGGAGTTTGCTGGGAGCTGATCAGTGCTTATATTCAGCTCAGGCCTTTGCAGTGGCAGGTCAGGGCGAGTCACATTCAGGTACAGACGCTGTTTCCCTGTTCCCAGGGGGCTGCTATGCTACCTGAGCCAATGGACGGTTATGTGACTTGTGCAAGAGGCAGTAGTGGGATTTTCAGTCTTATTCTTTCTGCTATATCGCAATACTTCTGATACAGGCGATTAACAGCTGCAATAAATAACTAAGGCCATAAATAGCATTTTCAGGGTAGGGGAAGTTAGCGAGGGGTCACGAAGACCCTCAGGCCGGCCCTGAGTCCCCAGTCACCAATGCCAGCTCTGTATCCTTCTCACCTATCGCCGCTGCATCCGGTAGAGTCGGAAAACTACAAGAGCCGCCTGCGCAGCCGCACTAGTTCCGCCCCATCTGTAACTTCCTGTCTCTGCCCCCAGGAATTCATCCACTTCCGTTTCTTCTACCAATCCCACCCCACGACGTCAGCGACATACGGGATTGACGTTAATCCCGCCCCAGCCTCCGGGTGGGCCTGGGAGGGAGCCGTTGCGGTTATTATGGCTCCCTTTGGCCAGGATGTTGCTGCTTTTTCTATCCGCGTCCATCCGGCGACCCAGGGACGGAGGACCGGGAATAAAGGAGAAACTCACGTTGTTTTTGTCTTTTCCCTGCGATCGAGGGAGCGGGACGTTCCCGCGGTCTCCTTTGCAGTGAAGTTAAAGCGGCCTAGTAGTGAGGACAATGGCAGGTTGCATAAAACGAATGCATGGAGGCCGTGTGCACCGGGCTTAGTTCTGATGCGAGGTGGACGTTTTAAAGGGCCCAGAGCTGTATTAAAACAATGCAAGAGTAGAGTTACAGTTCAGAGCTGCTGTCCATGGGCACGTCCTGCAAAACATCCACTGGTTCACGTTAATTAGAGCGTGAGCTAGAGTAGGAACAAATAAAAGACCGATCCTCCTGACTGCATCATTCCCACTTTAAATGAGATCCCTTTGATGTGGGAAGAGCTGTTTTTTTGTTTTGACTACACAGACTAATTGTTGATACCACATTTAAGTTGTTTTGACTTCAGGATCTGTGTTTAGGAGCAGTTTGCTACATTGTGTTTCCCTTCTGTTGGACATGGCTGCCTTTCTTCCCTCCTTTACTGGTGAATGCCTATTGCAGGAGTGGATTAGGGCTGCAGCAAGCCATAACTGCATCCTATATGAGTTTCAAACCTGGCGCCCACCCTCCCCATGATATCAGACTTTGTCATTTGCCCAACCCCCCTCCCCCCCAGCATAGGCCTTCTATTCCATCCCCACAGGTCCCTCTCTTACCCCACCTCCTCATGGCCAGTCAGCTCCTCCTCACCCCCCCCCCCCTCAATGCTGCCCACCCGCTGCTTTTCCTGTTCTTTTGACAGCAGTGGACCTTCAATTTAAAAACAAAACAAGGGTCTTTCCAACCCTCCACTGCCTTAGGTACAACTTAAACTGTAAGCCCTCCGGGGACAAAGAAATGCCTACTGTACCTGAATGTAACTCGCTTTGAACTTCTAGAAAGGCCTGAGCCAAATACTACTATACAACTAACTAGTCTATAACGAATGTGTAAGAAAGATTTAAATACCCTTCCTTCATTGTATGCAAATCTAGCTCATGCATATTCATTGTGGGTATCCTGAAAATCTAACTGGCATATAGATTTAAGGGAGTCATTTTTCAGTCACTATGGATTGCCAGAAGTTGTGGTCATAGCTAGTATATCTTGGTTTATAATTTGGCCAGTTTTCTACCAGTAGTAGAGAGATTCTTACCTACTAGCCAAGTAGACATGGGATTTACCAACTCTTTTGGGAGTGAGAAACAAAGAGGTCTTTTCCTTTGCAGCTGTAAGCTACCTCCAGATGACCTGGACTAGCCACTGTCTGAGACTACTGAGTTTGACCCACCTTTAGTCTGACTTGGCTTGACACTTACACTCTATCATCCAATGTGTTTATCGACAGGAACCCACCAGCTTTTCTTCACTTTCCATCATTCATCTGATGCACTTACAGCTTAAATCAATCCATCTATAATCCAACATGTCCATCGATGAGATATCTGCCATTATCCATCATGTCCATCAACAGGACCCATGCCAATGTTCTGTGTCCATCGAAGGGACTCTGTCATATTTCTTTTATTTTCTGTCATCCAGTGCATTCATTGATAAGACTCCTACCATAATTCATTTTCTGTTATTCAAGACATGCACGTATAGCTTGTATCAATCCAGTACATCCATCGATGAGACTCTCACCTTCAGTCATCCAGCATGTCCGTTGATGGGATTTCTGCCAACCATCCTTCATCTTCTGTTATCCAATATACGTCTCTCGACGGGATCTCTGCCACCCATTCTTCACCTGTCATCCAGCACGTCCATAGACGGGAACGCTACCATCCATCCTTCACCTTCCATCATCCAGCATGTCCATCAACGGGTTCTCTGTCATCCAGCACGTCTGTCGACGGGATCGCTGTCATCCAGCACGTCCATAGACGGGAACGCTACCATCCATCCTTCACCTTCCGTCATCCAGCATGTCCATCAACGGGATCTCTGTCATCCAGCACGTCTGTCAACGGGATCTCTGTCATCCAGCACGTCTGTCAACGGGATCGCTGTCATCCAGCATGTCAGGCGATGGGATCCTTGCCATTCCTCCATCTTCCGTCAAGGAGTGTTTTGAGTTTTACTTTAGACTTGTCCATTGGCAGGACCATTGCCACCCTTCCTTCATTTTCCATCATTCAACACATTCGCTCATAGCTCGCATCAGTCAGTCTATCCATCCAACATGTTTATGGGTAGCAACAGATTGCTCTCATTCTTTCATCCTAACTCAGAGTGAATTTCCATCTAACCATCTTTTCTCATTTTCGTTCTAACATATCAGTTCATTTATCCACCCAGTAGTCTTCATTCATCCCTTCATTATCTTTCTACAAACCTATCCATCTTTAAAATGTTAACACATTTCTGGTTGCTCCACCCTTCCACTTAGTGCTCAGTCCTCCATCTTCTGCACTATCTACATTGCCCTCCATAAACTCATTCTACCATCCATCTATCCCTCTACATTCACTCTTTCATCCACAATCCTCAGCCTCAAATTGGTCATCTGCTGCATTCTTTTGTCTGACCTTCCCTAAATCCCTTCAGCGAACTATCCTGTCACTCCTTACCCCGTGTTCCCCTGGGGCAGGAACACTGGTACCCGTCCATGCGATCTATGCAGACACCATGGTTCTTGCAAGGTTCCGAGACGCATTCATCTGTTTCCTCCGAACAGTTCACACCATGGTACCCGGGAGCACACTAAAAGGAAAAATGCACCATTTGTGTTAGTTTAGCCAATTTATTTTATTTATTTACATTCTCTTATATACTGTGCTATTCTGCATCAGTGTGGTTTACATTGAAAAAACTGAAATTACATTGAACAGGGCATTATAACTCGGAGATAACTATTTTACAGGGAACATGGGCTATGGAGGGTTAAGTGGCTTGCCCAAGACCACAAGGAGCACCTGTGGGACTAGAAACCCCAGTCCTTCCAGCCCAAGGTTGCTGTCCTCTAGTGGGATTTGAACCCCCGACCGTCCGGCCTGAAGTACCTTGCCCCAACCACTAGGCCGCTCCTCCACTCCAATATGTCTTTATTAAGAAAGGAAGTGGCCTAGTGGTTAGAGCAAGGGGCTAGGAAACCAGAGTTGAAACCCTGCTTCTGCCGCTTATATCCCTTGTCCTCCTGGCCAAGTTCCTTTATCTCCCATTGCTTGAGGTACGTATTTAGATCGTAAGCTGTTTATGACAGAGACTTATCACCATTGTACAACTCAGCATTTGACCAGTAGTGCAATAAAATATTACAGTATGTGTCATGAGATCTGCCCTCAGCCCAGAGGTAATTTTCTGAGAATAGAATGAAATGATTTAAAAGTGTTATTTTTATTTATTTAACAAGTTTTATATACCGCTTAATCATTTCAGTCAAACCGGTTTACATTGCAACTTAAACTTGGTAATCTACATCAAACAGGGACATTGATAACTTGGATATCTTCTGAGGCAAGGGAGGGTTAAGTGTCTTGCCCAAGGCCACAAGGAGTGCTAGAATCTCTCTTGATCTGGATCTCTAAAGACTTTACACTTCCTAAAAATGCACATACAGCCACCTCTAGGGAGGGTGGACTGCTGTACGAAGAACAGATGGGAGATGATCACACACAGATATGATGGAGCAGGTAGATGTCTTCCTATGTCAGAAGCACAGATTACATTGACTGGGTGACCAGGGAGTTGGACCGAGGGAGAGCCCAAGATGTGGTGTATTTAGATTTCAGTAAAGCTTTGACACTGTTCCTCACAGGCAACTTATAAACAAACTGAGCACCTTAGGGATGGACCCTAAAGTTACTGCTTGAGTTAGAAAGTGGTTGGGTGGGAGGTGACAAAGAGTACAGGTAAATGGAGCTCACTCTGAGGAGAAGGATGTTACCAGTGGTGTGCCCCAGGGATCTGTCCTTGGTCCGATTCTTTTTAACATCTTTATTAGTGATATAGCGGAAGGGCTGTCGGGTAAGGTTTGCCTCTTTGCGGATGATACCAAAATCTGCAATAGAGTAGACACCCAGGAAGGTGTAGATAACATGAGGGATCTAGCTAAGCTTGAAGAATGGTCTAGAATTTGGTAGCTGGGATTTAATGTTAAAAAATGTAAGGTCATGCATTTGGGCTGCAGCAATCCAAGGGAGCAATAAAGTATAGGGCGTGAAGTACTTTTGTCCACTAAAGAAGAGTGGGACCTAGGCGTGGTTGTGTCTGATGATCTTAAAGTAGCTAAACAGGTAGAAAAGGCGACGGCAAAAGCTAGGATGCTTGGGTGCATATGGAGAGGAATGGCTAGCATAAAAAAGGTGATAATGCCTCTGTATAAGTCTTTGGTGCGACCTCATTTGGAGTATAGTGTGCAATTCTGGAGATCGCACCTTCAAAAGGATGTGAACAGGATGGAGTCGGTGCAGAGGGTGGCTACTAAAATGGTTAGTGGCTTCATTATAAAGTATATGAGGACAGACTTAAGTATCTTAATATGTACACCTTAGAGGAAAGGTGGGATAGAGGTGATATGATTGAGATGTTTAAATACGTCTGTGGCATAAATGTTCAGGGAGAGCCTCTTTCAATTGAAAGCAAGTTCTGCTACGAGGGGACATGGGATGAGGGTGAAGGGAGATAGATTCAGGAGTGATATGCGGAAATATTCCTTTACAGAAAGAGTAGTGGATCCGTGGAATAGTCTCCCAGTGGAGGTGGTAGAGATGAGGACAGTAACTGAATTCAAAAAAGCATGGGACAAACACAGAGGATCTCTAAAGGAAAAAAGGGGACTGTTGTAGTTGTTGATATGGAAGGACAGACTAGATAGCCCATGTGGTTTTTTTTCTGTCATATTTCTATGTTTCTATGAATGGGGATGGTTATTATATGCTGCACTGGAGCGAAGTGCTTCATTATAGTAAGCGTATTACTTCCCAACCCCATAGTAAGCACATGAGCCCATTACCTGGCAGGAGTAGGCAGCTGTGAGGTCGAGGCAAGTGGCCCCATTCTGGCAAGGATCTGGTTCACACTCATTCACCGTCTCCTGGCAGTAGTTGCCTGTGAAGCCGGGGGAACACTGGCAGCGATGAGAGTTTCCTGTGTCAAAACATCGGCCACCATTGCGGCAGAGACTCACTATCTCCACACCTGGGGGAGAGCAAGAAGAAGAAGTGAATGGGGAAGAAGAACGTGGGAGCTGAGAAAAAGATGAAAACAGAGACTCCTCGCCCCCACCTTGTTTCTGTGCTGCAACCTCACAGGACACCCGGGGAATGTCACAATATGGCCCGGCCCATCCGCTTCGGCACTGGCACTGGAAGGCAGGTCCATTTTGGGTGCAGTTGGCATCATTTTGGCAGACATGGAGCGAGCACCAGTCAATGACGGTCTGAGGAAAAAAGAAACACATGTTAGCAGATCCCTGGCCCTGCCTCAGATACAGAGAACTATTTAGTGAGAGAGAGAGAAGGACTGGTGCGGACTCAATTAGCAGATTCCTAACCTTGTGGACACAGAGCACAGGCAGTAACAGATGCTGGGCACTTGGGGGAGACAATGACCTACCTGGCACTGGCTCCCAGAGTAACCCTCTTGGCAGATGCATCGGTAGGACCCCAAGCCATCATGGCACGTGGCCCCGTTCTGACATGGCTCCGAGTCACACTCATTCTCATCGAGCTGACAGTGAGTTCCGGAGAATCCAGAGGGGCAGATGCAGGTAAAGTTAGCCACTCTGTCTATACAGGTTCCACCGTTCAGACATGAGCTGCAGATGAAAACCCAGCAGAAAATTATAGGAGAATCTCTTACATGGAAAGAACACCGTCTATCTGTACTGTGGGAATCCTGGACAGACGGCATTTTCATGAGTGAGGAGGCCTATGAAAGCTGTTGGGAAATGGATTGGAGGTTCCCAACTGGCCCTGTGTGTAAGTTTTGTGGGCTTTGGTCTCTGTGGGACATGGCAGGAATTAGAATGGAGCTCACTTCCATTAGCTTAAAATTTGGCAAACAAATCTACCATGCCTTGGTGTGATAGCTTGGATTTGCAGCCCAAGCTATCACACCAAGGCATTTGAACGGCAAATTAAATTTTGTGTGCGTAAGTACAAAGTGATGCACATAGGGAGAAGCAACCCTAGCAGAGTTATTTGGCTTCTACACTGCCTTCCCGATTGGGTCACCCAATGTACACAGCACTGAGCTCCAGACTAGGTGGCGTTACCACCACTCAGGTAAGAGACCTCACAGTCTTGGATCCCAGGACTTGCCCTATTTACTCACCACTAGCCGTGTCTCACTCATTCCTGTTCCCCCCTCTAATGTGTCTCTCATCCCACCCTGGCCATATCTCACCTTCCACCTCCCTTTTGGTTGAATCTCCTCCTTTCCAACCACATCTCTCCTTCCTCCAGTTCTGTGTCTTTCAGCCCCCACACTGGGTCTTGCTGTTCCATCCTCTCTTCTTTCTCCCCACCCTGACCATGTCTTCACTGTTCTCATGTCCCTCCACCGCACTCTGGCTGTGTCCCACCTGTCTGTGCAGTCGGGTGTGTCTCTCTCACAGTGTGGCCCTTCAAAGCCTGGGACGCAGGTGCAGGTGTAGGAGTCTACCCAGTCCTGGCAATAGCCACCATTGAGGCAAGGGTCACTGGCGCATTCGTCCACATCTTTCTCACATCGGTGGCCTTGGAACCCCGGAGGACAGTAGCAGAGGAACCCCCCAGGGAGGTCAGCACAGGATGCGCCATTCTCACAGGAATCTACAGAAGTAAAAAGAACTCAAGATTAACAGTCCTGATGTTTATTCTCCCCCGTAACCCCAAGAGTGTATTAATCTATCAACTCCCATCACTGCCATAATGCTCTCAGCCAATCAGAATTCTACAGAACGTGCAAGTTCCAGGCCTGCCTCGCTGTGATTGGTTGGAGACAATAGTAGTGTTTGCAAAAACTGTCTCGCTATTGATTGGTGCACTCTAGTGTGAGAGTTCATTGATAACCTCACCTTTCCCCATCCCCACCAAAAAATAAATAATGAATAGTCCAACTAATGACCCCGTGTCCAGAGATAGGATCTAATTCCTATCAGCATATTTGTAGATGTAGACTGGCAGGGCCAGTGAGTGACTCCAGGTCATCAGGAGCAGGCTGACCCAGGCCTAGGTTTACCCCATTGCATGCTGGGAATTGTAGTTTTAGTTGCCCTATGTATGCTGTCCTTCCTCCTGGACCTATGGGTCCATAAATCGTGGAAGGTAAAACCAGGACCAACTCCCTGCTGACCTCATGCTGTTTGGAGGTTGCTATACTTTTCAGCCTGCAGTGTATTGTGGGATTAGTTGTTCTGGTGTCACTACTAAGGGTAGTTAGGAAGCCAGGCCCAGACTACTGGGTTACTTACTGGGGGAGCAGTCATCCTTGTCGATCTCACAGTGCTGGCCGGTGTAACCATGGGGGCAGATGCAGCGGTAACCCCCATCCATGTTCTCACATGACGCATCATTCAGACATGGGCTAAAGAGACATTCATCCACATCTTCAGAGCATGTTACCCCTGGAGGAAACATCCAGAAGAGAGGAGTGAGGTTTACTGACCCTTTCACAGTCTCCCAACCCTCTGCTTGCTAGCTCTCTCTCACCCCCTTTCCCACGCAATGTCCCAGAGTCCCCATCCCCAAATGCCTCATGGTCTCCTCCTCAGCTGTCTTATGGTCCCTTGCCACTATTCATAGCTCATGGGCTCACTGTCACAAGGCCTCACACTCATGTTTTATGGCCCCATGCCATGGTCTCATGGCCCCTGCCTCAACTGTCCCACTTCCACTTGCCATGGCTTCATGGCCCTCTCTTGCCCCCTCAAAGTTCCTGCCTGCTCTCACAAACCCGCCCTGTCCCCAAGCCCTCCAGTGCCGTCTCTCTGCAGGTCTATTAGTGTCTCTCTCAAACTCAAGAAACTTCCTTGGCCTGAGAGTAGGGTTGCCAACTGGCTCCAGATGCGCCCGACAGGCTTGATCCAGTCCTGGGTTTACCCCATTGCATGCAGGGACATGTAGTCTTGTTTTTCTTATGGAATGCAATGGAAAAATCAGAACTACATGTCCCTGCATGCAGTGGGGTAAACCTTGGACTGGATCAAGTGTGTCGGGCGCATCTGGAGCCAGTTGGCAACGCTACCCGAGAGTCTGTCCTGCTTTACCAAAATGACACATAAATCAGTAAAAGGGGAAACAAATGGCAAAATACAGAGAAGAAATAACAGGCTACCCTGCCATCCTTTGGGACAGCTACAGAGGAAGTTCGTGTGGTCGTGGGAGTGGCTGCAGACCCCATTATTCTGACAGGGGTCTGACCTGCAGGGGCTGAAGAGCGTCTCACAGTGTGCACCTGAGGAGAAATCAATCAAATAACCTTTGGATTTTGTGGCATACAGAATGATTAACATTTAGGTAAAGTAAGGAGAGAGACAGTCTCAATACACTTGGGGAGAGGTGGAGATCAGGGAAAAGAAAATAACGGGGGGGGGGGGGAGAAAAGAGAAATTATAGGATTTCATTTTATTAATGTAATATTTTTCTATTGCCATAAGCATCAAAGTAGATTTCAGTCACAGATGGCAGAGGAGGTCCCCAAATCCATCATGTCTGTGAAAAGATAAATATTAGCAAGAGAAAAGCAGACAGATTGGGTTTGCGGGTGGGGGGAGCAGACTGTGCTAGAGCGGTGCTTTGCTAGCTGAAGACCCCTCCCTGTGCTCACCTGTATAGGGGGGGTCACACTCACAGATGTAGCTTGCTCTCTGGTCAATGCAGAGCCCCCCATTCTTGCAGGGACCCCCGGCACACTCATCTATATCCAGTTCACAGAGGAGTCCTTTGGGGGGAGGTTGAGACAGAGTCAGAGGTCGCACAGCAGAAAAACAAAAGTCAGACATCTCTGCTATGTAAAGATGGAAACCCTTTTGTATGGACTCTGGAGTCACTTGCCTTCACCCCCAGTGCTGTATCCAGAGATCCTTCTCCTATGTTGCCTATGTGTTCGGGCTCTCCCCCCCCCCCCCCCAATCCTCTAATCGGTCTTTCTGCACCTCTTCTGCTCCACTTTACCTTTAATTCTGTCCTTCCCCATTCTCCCTCTCTGTTTCCTGTGTGTCTTTCCCTCATGCAAATGTTACCTGGGTATCTGCCCCTCCCCGTCCTCATATGTTATCTAGGTATCTGGTCTTCTCCCTTCCTCTGTGTTATGCATCTGACATCCCCCCCCCCCTATATTATCTGTGCTTCCCCCTCTCTCCCTCTATGTGTCAGCTATGTATCTGGTGGGTCTCTTTCAACAGAAATGAAGCTCTGGAACGAAGGATCATAGGATGAGGTGAAAGGGGACAGACTCCGGAGTATGAGGAAATATTTCTGCATGGAAAGGGTAGTAGGGATGAGGACTGTATCTGACTTCAAGAATGCACGGGACAAGCACAGGGGATCTCCGAGGGAGAGGAAGAGATTGTAAAGCTTAGGAGTTTGCATGGAAGGGCAGATTGGATATAAGCCGTTCAGTCTTTATCGGCCGTCATTGTCCATGCTCTTACGTTAGTGGTTTTTCTCCAGGTTTATTACTGATGAATCTGGTGACCCCCCATCTCCGCAACTTTACTACTGGTATATCCAGTGACTGCTTCCTGTACTTATTTTAACCACAGACCCATCCCCTGGGCTTTACCAGCATATCCAGGGTCACAGGTGCAGTTGTAGCCATCCACTAAGTCGTGGCAGCGTCCGTGGGATTCACAGGGGTCCGAGCTGCATTCATCAATGTTCACATCACACAATGACCCACTCCAGCCAGGGTCACAAGCACAGAGGAACCTGCAGCAGGAGAGGATTGTTGACAAAAAAAATCAGCATAATCCTCCCCCCCCCCCAAACTCCCCTTTCTTTATTCTTAGGCCACCAATTTGGGCCATCTGGATTTAGAATTTTCAGCTATAGCCTTGTGCAACTAAACAAGTCTCCTAAGGACACTGGCTAAGTTCTAACTGTTGATCTTAGGCACTTTCTTGCCATGAATGAATATGCATTCTCGTGTCTCACCCATAGCTTGTGCTGTGGCAGTTGCCGTGGATACAGGGTGTGTCCGTACAGTTATCTTCCGGGAGGGAGCAAAGAGGGGGTAAGTACCCTGGGAGGCAGTGGCACAGGAACGAGTTTTCCCCATCTTGGCATCTCCCCCCATTCTGGCAGGGATTCGAGGCGCACTCATCCAGTTGCAGCTCACAGAGGGAACCTGCACACAGGAGAGGGGAGAGGGTCACCCCGAGACTGCCACCCAGAGAGAAAAGGGAGAGATGTCCAGGGCAGAGGGAAGAGAAAGGGACAGAATGTCAGGCTGTGAACTGGAGCTCACCTGAGGCCCAATAAATGGACCCTGCCAGGGATCAGAGAACCCAGAGCTCAGCACAAAGCCCACAAACCAGAACAGACTTCTACTCGCCTGTGAATCCTGCGATGCAGTCACATCTGAATCCCGCTATTTCATCCTCACAGCGCCCATGCACACAAGGATTGCTGGCACATTCATCCACATCTGCCTCACAGTGTTTGCCTGCCACAGTGGGGAGGAGAGATGTCATTGATGCAGTATAAATGAAGCACCTGGTGCGGGGGTAACATCGGACACCCTTAGTTGCAGCATGACAAAATTTCAGTTGGTCCAGCCACTTGCTGTCCTCAGTGGATGGCCCTGAGCCCACTAAGGTTTGTCAGTCATGGTCTTAGAAAAAGGCACCATCCCCTTTCCCACTTCATATAGTACAAGGAAAGACACACAGAGACTCACCGGAGGTCCCAGTCGGGCACAGACACTGATATCCATTTACCAGGTCTTTGCAACTCCCTCCACGATGGCAGGGCACGCTCAGGCACTCATCCAGCTCCTCGGCACAGAGCTGGCCCACATACCCAGGCTCACAGTCACAGGAAAAGGCTCCTACACCATCCACACAGTGCCCATGGTAGCAGGGTCCACTTGCACACTCATCCACCTCCAAATGGCAGAAGAGGCCTTCGAACCCTGGTGACATAAATAAAGAAGAGAAATGAGAGAACTCTCTTCTCCCTTCTCTTGGTGGCAGTAGTGGGATAGACTTCACGGTCAGCACTGTCACAGCTCGCTGCTCAATATGAGGTTGTCTGTCACACAGTGAGATTTGGTGGCAGAAGTGGGATTGGAATCTGGGTATCTAGGTATACCAACCTTCCAGACACTTGCACTCAAAGTACCCCCGCTTATCCTGGCAGTGGCCACCGTTTCGACACGGGCTGCTGGTGCACTCATCCTCATCATCCTGACATCTGGAGCCAGTGAACCCTGCGACGGGTGAGAGGTTGGAGAATGCAGCCATTATTTTGTGTTCCCTTCAGCACATTTAGCAGTTTAAAGCTTCACACAGGGCCTTATTGGAAATGCTGCCTTACAGCCCCGCATGTACTCATGTCTCTCTGCTAGATGGCACACTCCAGTCCTACATGTGTTTTGAGAGTTGAGTGTCTGTCTGTGATGGAGTCCATAATGTGAAAACATCTTCCTCAGGTTTTCTTTGTTTTCTCCAAATGAGTACCCCCTCTCTGTCACTTCCTGCCCTTATCGCCCACGCCATCTCTTTGGTCCCTATCCCTCCTCTTCTTCCTGCCCCTCTCTGACTCTGTCTCCCCCAGTCCAACAATGAAGCAAGCCAACCATGTGGAGAGGTAACCACAAACCAGTCCAGAGCATGGTATTGGTACAAAAGCACTTCCTTTTATTAATTATATTTCAGTCCTGGGGTATCTGATTTCAAAAAAGCATGGGACAAACACAGAGCATCTCTAAAGAGAAAAAAGGGGACTGTTGTCGTTTTTGATATGGAAGGACAGACTAGACAGGCCATGCGGTCTTTTTCTGTTGTCATTTTCTATGTTTCTACATGACGCCTAAGCCAACACGGCTGTGTTTTCGCACTGCCATTGTCAGCGGTTCAATAGGTACTTGTAAAGCATGTAATATCACTTCACTCCTTCTCAGCTAAACCTTTACATGCGATCGTGTAAGGTTCCTCAATCTGACAAATATCCATTTGAAAGAAAAAAAAAAGACTCTTCATGCCCCTCTCCAAATCTTTGCACTCCCCTTTCCTTCCTAACTTACATACCTGGCAAACACTGGCACATCTCTTCTTGCCCTCTCTCCTGATTCTGTCTGCCCCGTCTCCTTCCAAGGTTACTTACCTGGCGGACACTGACACCTCACATCATTGACTTGATCAATGCAGATGCCTCCGTTCAGACATGGGTCACTGAGACACTCATCCGTGTCAATCTCACACAACACCCCTTCATACCCTGCGGGGAAACAGAGAGATTGTGAGGGGGGGGGGGGCTCTCAGAGAGAGAGAGGGATTGATGGCTTGTCAGAGAGATAAAGCGAGGGGGAGAAAAAGATCATGAGCAAAGAAGGGAGAGACAGAGCCTGAGAAAGACACACCGAGGGTGAGAGAGGAAGGGGAACAAGGAGATGTCCTGGCAGCTCTCACCAGGCACACACAGGCACTGGAAGTGAGCCAGTAGGTCCAGGCAGGTGGCACGGTTCTGGCATGGCTGAGACTGGCACTCATTCGTGTCACTCTCACAGCGGGTACCAGTGTAACCGGGCTGACAGCGGCATAGGAAGGAACCAATGGTGTTCTCACAGCGACCCTGGTGTTCGCAGGGGTTTGCACCTGTAGAGAGAGGGAGAGATAAAGCAGCAATGGCCGAATACACAGGGCAAGTTTCAGCACATGTACTTTACCCGAGAACACATGCGGGTACGTTCCCGTTGAAAATTCTCATACAGTATATGCGATAAAGCCGCCTTGATTTAAGCGCGCCTCTGGGAATCTGCTTGATTTAAGGTGGGTGTAAGCATGCGCATTGTGAACCGTGGACTAGAATTACGTAGGGCAGATTTCAGTCAAACCAGTTCACCCAGGGCAAATGCTCTGAAAACTGCCCCTTTCCATGACAGAATTGTGCATTGATACCCAGCGCCCTGGTGCCCATCGTCTTATAATGCTGAGCACTGGCAAGTCCTACCTCCTACTCATTCACACTAACCAGGAAATAGGGTCACATCAGTCCATGTTATCTGCCTGCCACCAATGTTCCCTCTAATTTTCTGTAGGCTGTGTGCGCATAAAATATCAGCTGTGTGCAGCTTTTGAAGGAAGGTTAAATTTTTGTGCGCCACATAACGACACTCGGAGATATATACTTTAAAATTTGACTACACATCAGAATACAGTATGTATACCACATTGATTTTAATCAAATTAAATGAAAATAAACGATTACTAAATGAAGCGGGAAATTTCTAGTAATTACAATCATAACTTTTACATTTTAAGACGTCTGTGTTTTCTATCAGAATCAGAGCCGTAATTTTTGTGCGCTCTGTTGTAAAGTATGTGCGCTCGCTCGGCGAGGTGTGTGCGCACGCACACGCGCACAGCTTAGAGGGAACAGTGCCTGCCACACTCATCCAGTGTACCAGCCCTGGGCACCTATAATGCCTCTCTGTCCTCGGCTTACCCATGCGGCACTCATCCAGGTCCTGCCGGCAGGTAGGCCCGGTGAAGCCGGTTTGGCAGGTGCAGATGACGGAGCCTGTCACGGGGTTGGTATCACAGGAAGCATCTGCATGGCAAGGGCTGCTAAGACAGGCATCATTCAGGTGGCACAAGAGCCCTGGAAGACACAGAGACCCAGAGAGGAGATCAGGGTCACACCATGGAAGCGACCGGAGGGAGAAAACATGAGAGCTTGACCCAATTTATGAAACAAATTGCCCGACACCTGCAGGCAGTGGGAGGAGCCTTTTTAGAAATGCGGAATATTTTTGAAAAATCAATGGAGAAAACCCAATAGCAAAGAGGAGCGAGGTGAAAAAAGGGGGCTCAACCCTTTGGTCAGTAAAAATACAGCTTTATTGAAAAATTTCCTTGCTCCTCTTTGCTGTGTTGTGTTCCCTGCAAGTACAAGTGCCAAGTTGCCCAAAAACCCGACAACTTACATGGGTGAGTGCCGGCATTTCACAATTTGCACGTCAGCACTTTACACGCGTGTGGAAGCATTCTGCAACCTTAGACATATAGCTGCTGCTAGTTAACTACAGAGGGTGCTATCTTGAACTCATTTCAATTTAGAGGGGAAATAAACGAGGGGAGATTAAGGAGAATAACCCCCCTTAATCTCTCCTGTAAAGGGTTGGTCGAAACACACACCTTAAAAAGCTTGCTCGTGCCAGGGTGTAAATCTGACTAAACAATTAATTAACACTCTAAGTATCTCAATTTTCCAAGCTGGCAGATAAATTTTAAGTATTTGATTTTAATAATCCCATAGGGAAACTTTTTACATTTGACATATTGTGAATTATCATATATAAATATTATACTCTACTACTTTTATTACAAAAAACTCCTGTAGAACTGTATTACTACTGATTATACTTATATCTCTTACACAGTATGACTAAAAATTGTACTAATTAGTTCCCATTAGGTTCCCAATATACATAAATACATAGTATCTCATTTAAACCTTATAAATACATATTATCTCATTTAAACCTTAAAAACCTCTATAACTTATGCTGAAAAAGAATATATAAAACCACTCTATTACATTCTCTTTTTAAAACAGAATTACTAGTATGGGCTTCCTCTTCCGTACTGAATAGCTGAATAGCTGGTATTAACAACACTTTTATCACATTCTCTTTTAAAACAGGATTGCTAGTATGGTCATCCTTTTCCAACCCGAATAACTAGTGTCAAACAGCACTGTTCACAGGAGATAACATTAAGTTCTTGCTTGTCTCTGTTGCAAACTGTCCACACTAGCAAAATCCGTCAGAAATGCTTAATCCTCCAGCAAATCCTCCAGCGTATAATCAGTTCAAAAGTATCCCATGTTGTATCATATCGACATCACTTGGTTTTCTTTGAAACAATAACCCAACGCCGTTCAATGGCACTGCCCTCGCGTTTCTCTAATTGGTTCTTCAGGGGTCTGTCTTCAAAGAGCTCTGCCCTCAGCATATGCACTATAAATCCTAATCACAATCTAAAAATGAAAAAATAATAAAATAAATAGAATTTATTCCACCATCCCACCTATCTTTATCTACCATTATGTGTTATATACTATTACATCTATCACTCCTAAATGCACTTACTAGATGCTGCCCACGTCTCACTTCGATCTCTCTTGGCTGGAAATCAACCAACGATCCAGGAACGCCGCGCATGCGGAATCAACCTACTATTGAGAATTTAAACCCCCAGAGCCCTCAGGGGATCCTCTAACAATTCCTCACTTCTTATCTAACGTGTTACTATAGTAAAAAGTTATGACTAACTAAACCCTTCCCCGCTACACATTAGCTTTCCGAAGAGGGCACCACCAACTGAACTCTCACTACACTTTCCCTTCGCAATCTAACTTCAATTCACACTACACAGGACCGCCATTCTATTTGTAAATTAAGCCCCCTGGACTCTCAGTACCCAACTCAAAAATCCACCATTGCTCTCGCCATGTAAGCCATTGATCAAGAGATCTCCCCTGGTTCCCACGTTCAATTTTTTCAATGCAAAAGCATTTCAAATCTGCAAATTCATGACGAAATGTCAAGCAGTGTTGTACCATGGGTGCTTCCAATTTTTGATGTAACAAACGGCTGCGATGTTCTGCCATTCGCACTTTAAATGGTCTGCTCGTTCTACCTACATACAGTAATTGACATGGGCACTGCACTATATAAACTACATTACTAGTAGTACAGTCCGAATAGTGGTGCAGGCGATATTGTTTATTGTTGTATGTAAATAATTCCAACTCACTCGTCACAGGACAGATCTTACACCGCCCACACCGTCGGTGGCCAGTAACTACTTGATCGGTTGACCTTGATGGCTCCCTTGACTGTAAACGTGAGGGACTCAAATATTCCTTGAGATTCTTTCCTCTTTGCCACACACATCGAATAGTTTTGTTCTGAAGTGCTGGAATCAATCGCAAAACTTCACTGTGTTTCTTAATAGTTTGTTGTAAATAACCACTCAACGGGGAATATTTAGTTATAAGATGAATGTGCTCTGTTGAAAATCTGGATTCTTCTTTAGGTCCCGTGCTTAACAGCCAGTCACGATCATTATTTAAAGCTCTCCGATACGCTTGCTGTACTACTACCGATGGATACCCTCTATCGAGAAAATTTTGTGTCAACTGCTGAGATTGTAATTTATAATCACGTCTATCAGAGCAGTTTCTTCGGTATCTCAAGTATTGAGAAAACGGGAGACCCGTTTTTAAACGGGGGGGATGTGCACTGTGAAAATGTAACAAAGTGTTACGATCAATTTCTTTTCGATATAATGTAGTTATCCATTCCCCTACTCCCTTAACTACACGAACATCCAAATAAGTGATCTCATATCTACTGCTTTCATACGTGAATTGTATGTTGGTGTCACATTTATTCAACCAGTTGAAAAATAATTCAAATTGTTGTGATGTACCTTCCCATAGCACAAATACATCGTCTATGAAGCGTTTCCACAACTTGATGTGGCTCCGATAGGGATTCACTCGGAACCAACGTTCCTCATAACGTGCCATAAACAAGTTGGCTATCGACGGGGCGCATGTAGCGCCCATTGCCACCCCTGCTAATTGGTGATAGATTTTATCAAGAAACCAAAAATAATTTTGGAAAATCGTGATCTCTGTCAATTGCAAAATGAAAGCTAGATGAGCAGGTGTAAGATCCTCTCGAGACTGTAAAGACACTTTGACAGTGTCAAAAGCTGCTGATTGCGGAATGCTTGTGTAGAGAGAGCGGACATCCAGGGTCACAAGCAAGATAGCCTCTTCAGAAGCCATAGCAGAACACGATTTCAAAACTCGTAGGAAATCAGTAGTGTCCCGTAAAAAAGATGGTGTCCGTGACAATAGAGGGCGAAGATAAGAATCAATATATGTTGATAATGGCTCTAGAACTGTCCCTCGTGTCGAAACTATCGGACGCCCTGGAGGTCTGTCCAAATTTTTATGAATTTTGGGTACAGTATAGAAGACTGCCCCCTGTGGGCTCGATTTATTCAAATATTTCCATTCCTTATGCGAAATTATCTTATTCTGTAGTGCTACATCTGTAATAGTTTTAATATTAGCTTGAATTTCTTTCGTCGGATCATCAGTTAACATCTCATAAGTCGACATGTCTTCCAACTGTAGTAATGCTTCGCATTGATAATAAGTGCGGTTCATGACCACAATTGCGCCACCTTTGTCCGCCCGTCGAATAATGATGTCCTCCCTATCTTGAAGTTGCCGCAAGATTATTTGTTCCTTTTTGGTCAGCTTAGTTGAATGGTGCCACACTTCTTGTTCCTGTTTTTTCATATCCCGTAGAACCAAATCTCGAAATAGCCAACTTGTTTATGGCACGTTATGAGGAACGTTGGTTCTGAGTGAATCCCTATCGGAGCCACATCAAGTTGTGGAAACGCTTCATAGACGATGTATTTGTGCTATGGGAAGGTACATCACAACAATTTGAATTATTTTTCAACTGGTTGAATAAATGTGACACCAACATACAATTCACGTATGAAAGCAGTAGATATGAGATCACTTATTTGGATGTTCGTGTAGTTAAGGGAGTAGGGGAATGGATAACTACATTATATCGAAAAGAAATTGATCGTAACACTTTGTTACATTTTCACAGTGCACATCCCCCCCGTTTAAAAACGGGTCTCCCGTTTTCTCAATACTTGAGATACCAAAGAAACTGCTCTGATAGACGTGATTATAAATTACAATCTCAGCAGTTGACACAAAATTTTCTCGATAGAGGGTATCCATCGGTAGTAGTACAGCGAGCGTATCGGAGAGCTTTAAATAATGATCGTGACTGGCTGTTAAGCACGGGACCTAAAGAAGAATCCAGATTTTCAACAGAGCACATTCATCTTATAACTAAATATTCCCCGTTGAGTGGTTATTTACAACAAACTATTAAGAAACACAGTGAAGTTTTGCGATTGATTCCAGCACTTCAGAACAAAACTATTCGATGTGTGTGGCAAAGAGGAAAGAATCTCAAGGAATATTTGAGTCCCTCACGTTTACGGTCAAGGGAGCCATCAAGGTCAACCGATCAAGTAGTTACTGGCCACCGACGGTGTGGGCGGTGTGTAAGATCTGTCCTGTGACGAGTGAGTTGGAATTATTTACATACAACAATAAACAATATCGCCTGCACCACTATTCGGACTGTACTACTAGTAATGTAGTTTATATAGTGCAGTGCCCATGTCAATTACTGTATGTAGGTAGAACGAGCAGACCATTTAAAGTGCGAATGGCAGAACATCGCAGCCGTTTTGTTACATCAAAAATTGGAAGCACCCATGGTACAACACTGCTTGACATTTCGTCATGAATTTGCAGATTTGAAATGCTTTTGCATTGAAAAAATTGAACGTGGGAACCAGGGGAGATCTCTTGATCAATGGCTTACATGGCGAGAGCAATGGTGGATTTTTGAGTTGGGTACTGAGAGTCCAGGGGGGCTTAATTTACAAATAGAATGGCGGTCCTGTGTAGTGTGAATTGAAGTTAGATTGCGAAGGGAAAGTGTAGTGAGAGTTCAGTTGGTGGTGCCCTCTTCGGAAAGCTAATGTGTAGCGGGGAAGGGTTTAGTTAGTCATAACTTTTTACTATAGTAACACGTTAGATAAGAAGTGAGGAATTGTTAGAGGATCCCCTGAGGGCTCTGGGGGTTTAAATTCTCAATAGTAGGTTGATTCCGCATGCGCGGCGTTCCTGGATCGTTGGTTGATTTCCAGCCAAGAGAGATCGAAGTGAGACGTGGGCAGCATCTAGTAAGTGCATTTAGGAGTGATAGATGTAATAGTATATAACACATAATGGTAGATAAAGATAGGTGGGATGGTGGAATAAATTCTATTTATTTTATTATTTTTTCATTTTTAGATTGTGATTAGGACTTATAGTGCATATGCTGAGGGCAGAGCTCTTTGAAGACAGACCCCTGAAGAACCAATTAGAGAAACGCGAGGGCAGTGCCATTGAACGGCGTTGGGTTATTGTTTCAAAGAAAACCAAGTGATGTCGATATGATACAACATGGGATACTTTTGAACTGATTATACGCTGGAGGATTTGCTGGAGGATTAAGCATTTCTGACGGATTTTGCTAGTGTGGACAGTTTGCAACAGAGACAAGCAAGAACTTAATGTTATCTCCTGTGAACAGTGCTGTTTGACACTAGTTATTCGGGTTGGAAAAGGATGACCATACTAGCAATCCTGTTTTAAAAGAGAATGTGATAAAAGTGTTGTTAATACCAGCTATTCAGCTATTCAGTACGGAAGAGGAAGCCCATACTAGTAATTCTGTTTTAAAAAGAGAATGTAATAGAGTGGTTTTATATATTCTTTTTCAGCATAAGTTATAGAGGTTTTTAAGGTTTAAATGAGATACTATGTATTTATAAGGTTTAAATGAGATACTATGTATTTATGTATATTGGGAACCTAATGGGAACTAATTAGTACAATTTTTAGTCATACTGTGTAAGAGATATAAGTATAATCAGTAGTAATACAGTTCTACAGGAGTTTTTTGTAATAAAAGTAGTAGAGTATAATATTTATATATGATAATTCACAGTATGTCAAATGTAAAAAGTTTCCCTATGGGATTATTAAAATCAAATACTTAAAATTTATCTGCCAGCTTGGAAAATTGAGATACTTAGAGTGTTAATTAATTGTTTAGTGGTATTCACACTCTGTGATAAGTGCCTTAGAAAGGGTGTAAATCTGGGCATGGCGGATTTGGGGTTTACACTTCTATTCCACATATGAAATGGGGAAATACACCTGTAGATTTGGGTCCTGCCTGGGTCACGCCCTCAACATATCCCTCAAAACATCCACGTGCTAAGGACATCCACATGTACTAAACCCTGTCTAAATGTCTGTTTACACGTCGATGCATGTTTCAATGTACATACCTGATCATACACACGTAAATCACGAATAGGGCTTCTAAAATAACCCCCCAAAACTTTTAAGCTCCTATAGTTAGGTGAATTTTCAGCAGCAAGCTAACTCCTGTGTGATAAAAATAAGGGAAAAATGTAGACGCTTAGCTTAGGTGCCTAAATTTAGGAGCTTAGCTCTTTTTGAATATGGGGCTCAGTGTTGTATAAGATGTAGTTTGAGAGGGGAAGGGCTGTTAACACGACCCTGCTCAGGAATGTGGCACGGAGATCCCGGTTATCTAATATAAAGGCAGAGCCGCACCTCTCCCCACCCCATGACAGTACCCAGGTGCCCATAATTTGTGTCATCCATGTTTATTCTTTCTAGTTAGTGTATTACCAACCCCACCCCTTCCCCATCATGAATATTGCATTACCTGTAAGCAGCCCATGATCAACGAGTAACACCCCCCCCCCCTAGATCTCACCAATGATAACCATCTCACATACCAGTCTTGCCCGGTGGACACTGGCAGGAGAAGGTGCCCACACGGTCAATGCATGTCGATCCCTCGTGGCAGGTGGCTGAGGCACAGTCATCGATGTTCTCACTGCAGGCGGCCCCCGTCCAGCCGTTCACACACACGCACCGGAACCCGCCTGGGAAGTTGTGGCAGGTGCCCCCGTTCTGGCAGACTTTGGGTTGTAATACCCGGCACTCGTCCACGTCCTGAGAGCAGTCCCAACCTGATAGGAGAAGATGTGGGGAAGTGTGGGGAAATACCAGAAAATCAATGCTGTTTAGATCAAGGATTAGGGCCCCTTGGCAGGGAGAAGTGTGAATACAGGTGATGGCAGCATAATAGAGTTTCTCATCTGTCCACAGTCCCCTGATATCTGCATAGCTGATAGAGTCAGAGTGTGTGTGTGTGTGTGTGGGGGGGGGGGGGTGTCTCATCTGTCCACAGTCCCCTGATATCTGCATAGCTGATAGAGTCAGAGTGTGTGTGCGTGGGGGGGGGGGGGGTGGCTTATCTGTCCACAGTCCCCTGATATCTGCATAGCTGATAGAGTCAGAGTGTGTGTGCGTGGGGGGGGGGGGTGTCTCATCTGTCCACAGTCCCCTGATATCTGCATAGCTGATAGAGTCAGAGTGTGTGTGTGTGTGGGGGGGGGGGGGTGTCTTATCTGTCCACAGTCTTGAACACTGTAGAGTGCAAACACCCACACAGGGTGGGGGTCCAGCTGCAAGTGATGGGGGAACTCACCTGTCCACTGTTCAGGACAACTGCAGGTATATGTCCCGACGCCATCCATACACTTCCCATCATTCTTACAGAGGTGTCCCAAGCAGTCATCCACATTCTGCCCACACTGTGGCCCTGTGAAACCTGTGCAAAGGTTGAAAGAGGCACAATGAGACCATGGAAAGGTCTTTCACCCCGATGCCTTGTTCCATCTCTGGCCCATACCAGCATTTGGCAGCCATATTTACTCCTGCTGCAAAACACCTTCAGGCATGTTTGATGAGGGCAGGAAGTCATGCATAGCTGGATACTAGAAACCAGGAGATTTCCAAATGGCATGTCACAGAGGAGGCAACAGGGTAAACCATATCCATGAGGTCGTGGATGTTATCTGGGGTCTCACCTGGAGAGCACACACATTCGAAGAGCCCCCGACCGATCTGCCGGCAGGTACCTCCATTAGGGCACATTGATGGGGTGCAGGAGCCAAGCTGGAACTCGCAACCAGAGCCAGAGAAACCGGAGGGGCAGGAACACTCGTAAGAGCCCACCCGGTTCAGGCAGGCTCCACCGTTTTGGCAGGGGCTGGGGTCTCCTTGGCACTCATCGATATCCCGTTCACACGCCTCACCCTCGAAGCCTGGGGGGCACTGGCAGACAAAGTCAGGGTAAGTGTTGATGCATTTACCCCCATTAGCGCAGCGATTCACAGAGCAGAAATCCATCTGCTGACAGTTCTTACCTGAAACATATCATGTCATATCCATGTTATATGTCATATATTACATCCTACTCCTAGTAACTCTCACACCTGACTCATAATATATAACATATGCAATAAACAGTAATACAAAACATACCACAATGCTCATGTCATATAGCTTATATGAGCTATTATCCATGTTATGCAACATATAATATCACATATCATGTATTATATCATGAGGTGGATATTCAGCAGTGTGGCTGCCATTTTATCCATCCAATGCTATAAGGCACATTATGGATAGTCCGTGGAGATCAGAATTGGATAGTCCATGGAGATCAGAACGTACTCAATCCCCACGGTATTTTAGAAACAGCTTTGGTAAAGAGGGGGGGGGGGCAGATGTAAATCCGGACATGGACAATTTTCAGCTTACACACGCATTCCCATATCAAATGGGTTATACACATGTAGATTTTCTTTCTGCCCAGACCATGCCCCCAACCCCCACCCCCTTGCAATTTCAACATGATATGGAGAGTCCCACGTGAAACGAGCCTTTCCTAACATGGTCATTTATACATGGATGCAATTTGCAGGTGTGTTCCTATTTACACATGCAAGTCATGATTAGGGCTTCTAAAATAATGTATTTATTTAGCAATGCTTATATACTGCTTTTCACTGGGTCAGAGCAGTGTACATTCAGGTACGGTATATATTTCTCTTGTCCCCAAAGGGCTCACAATCTATGTTTTGTACCTGAGGCAACAGAGAGTTAAGTGGCTTGCCCAAGGCCACAAGGAGTGCCTGTGGGACTAGAAACCCCAGTCCTTCCAGCCCAAGGTTGCTGTCCTCCAGTGGGATTCGAACCCCTGGCCCTCGGAAACTTGCCCCAACCATTAGGCCACTCCTCTTGCCAAGGGGACCCCAACCTCTGTTATGAATCCCTTTTTATGTGCTTATATGCCCACAAACTAAAGTAGTCCATTTTAGGCAGCTACTCTCCAAATTAAAGATGCATCTCCTTATAAAATTACCCCCTGTCTGTCTGTCTAATGGAAATTTGCTACTATTAATGCCTTGCCCATGTGATAATTTCATATACAGTGAACCTATCACTGTCTACATCATAATCCACTTTCCTCTGCTTATAGCAGATGAGCACCAGCAGCTGAAGTGGGTGACACCAATTCCAGGATGCATCTTCTTCGCCCACCTCACCCCCAGTATCGTTGAGCTCTCACCAGTCCAGCCAGGGATACACTTGCACTGGTATTCTGTACTGGAGAACCGCTGGCAGGTGCCTCCATTTCTGCAGGGCTGCGGGAAACAGGCATCGCCAATCATGCCCTGACACTCCTCGCCGGTGAACCCAGGCAGACATAAGCAAAGAAAGCCAGCGGACAAGGGACGCAGCAGTACAGTGCAAGTACCACTGTTGAGACAGCGGCCAAGGACACAAGGGTCTGGGAACTGGCACCTCTCTCCGATGAATCCGGAGTCGCATCTGCAGATGAAAATCAGAGCGGAGTCAATGAGATGTCCACAAGAACCTTATTTATTCCTGGATCAAACAGAGAATTATCCAAATGAAATCCAGCTAATCTCAGGTCTACAGAAGTATTAGCTAATCAGAGTGCAGCTAGTCGCTCTACCAGAGCAAGACCCAACTGAAGCCTCTACCGGAACAGCACCACCAAAACCTGGCTAATGCCTGGCTCTAGCAGGGCATTACCCAAACAGTGATGCCCTGATCTGGAAAATGACCCATCCCGAGTCAAGCATGGTTCAACAAGAGCACTACTCACTCAAAGCATAGCTAATCCCATATCTACTGGGGCATTATCCATCCAAAGACCAGCTGTACCAGAACATTACCCTCCAGAACCTGGTTGATACCTGACTCCGCTGAAGAATTTCCTATCCAGAACCTAGCCAGTGCCTGGTCCTACAAAAATATTCTTCAGCCAAAGCCCGGTGAAGGCCCAGCTCTAGTAGTGTTACCCACCAGAGCCCTGCTTATCCCTGGTTTTACCAGAACCAGAGTGCTATCAACCGAGAGCCCAGTTGTCCTTGCCTCTTCCACGGCATTCCCAACCTGCGTCCTGTTAATCCCCAGATCTGCCAAAGTCTTACCCATCAACAATCTGGCCAGTACACGTCTTTCCTGGAGAATTTCCCAACCAGATCCTGCTTAATCCCACCTCTACCCAACCAAAGAGTCAATTCATTCTGGCTCTACCATAACTTTGTACAAGTAGAGCTGAGCTATTTCCCAGTTCTACGTGAGTGTTACCCTTCCAGAGGCGAGACAAGATAGGCGCACTTACCGGCAAGACATAGTGCCATTCTGGAGACTCAGGCATGTACCACCATTGACACAGGGATCCCTGGAGTTCAGACAGCGCAGACCTGAATGACACATGGTGACAAAGCCGAGTTATGACAGGGCAACAAGACAAGAGGCTTATGAAATGACTCCTATTTCATAGAGAGGGTTGGAGGAGTATCACACTTCCCAGAATCCTCTGCTCACTTGCCCTCACAACACTCACTATCCTTTGATCAGTTCAGAGTTCCCTGCTGTATCTTATTCCTTCAGTTCCCAATGTCTCCTGTTCTCTCCCACTTCATCTACTTTCTAGAGCACCCCACTTTTTCCCTTTCATTCAGGCCCCAGTATCCCCCACTACTCCCCTCCCTTTGCTCAGTTCTCAGTAAGGTTGACAACTGGCTCCAGTTTCACCCAACAGGGTTAATCCAGTCCTGGGTTTACCCCATTGCATGCAGGGACTTGTAGTTTATTTATTTAGTGATATTTGATATATTGCTATAGGCACAATAAGACAGTTTATGGCAATGATAGTTTCACATACAGCAATAGTCAGAACAAATATCCAGTGTCTGACATAAAAATCCAGATAATTCAGGGGGACAGAAAAGGAGGGGAGCTGAATAGGATGACAATAAAAAAACAAAGACTATGTTTTCTATTTTATTAAAATTTGATGTACTGCACTTCATGGTATGGCAGGACAGTTTACAATAAAACAACCCAAAGAGAGGGTACAAAAGAGGACAAGAAATCCATAACATTAGATAGAAAATAGTCAATTGCCTTCCTACTAGGCAGAACACAAAAGGTAAGGAGGCGAATTGCGAATGATGAGAAATAATTGTAAGAACACTGAAACAGCCATGTCTAGACCTGTTTTTTGAACTTTCTAGATGACCTTTCAAGCAGATAGCTATCGGAAGGGAATTACACAATACTGGGACATTCTAAGCGAAGGTAGAATTCCAAATACATTCACATAATTACCCAAATGGTGGCACTACTGACAAAAGAGCAGGAACCACTAGTGGTGAAACACAGAGAGACTAGCCAGCATGGAAGGCATGATGGGTAATCTTCCAGCTTTTAAAATTAATGCGGCTGGAAAGCAGCAGCTAGTGTTGTAACATGGTCGATCTGTTTGGCAGCCTAAATACGTTTCACAGCCCCCTAGGGACCATCTTTTATATGTGTCTGTACAGTGCTGCGTATGTCTTGTATCACTATATAAGCAATTAATAGTAGTAGTTTTGGATCAGCTGTAAGCAGGGCTGGGCCAAACACTAGGCAAACTAGGCAATTGCCTAGGGCAGCTACGGGGGTGGGGGGGGGTGTATAAAGCTTAAAGTTTTCCTAGGGCATCAACACCTTGAACCAACTCTGAGGCCAGCCCTGGCTGTGGCATTTTATACATACTGAGGAAGGTCTATCAACAGTGAATTACAGTAATCCAACCTATTCAATATAAAAGCATGAATTGAGATTTTCAGTGCCTTTCTATCCAGATAAGGTCTACTGGACCTAATCATTCTCAGAAAAAAGAATGATTTTCTGATTAAAGAGGATATGCATGGTGGAAGGGTGAGCGCCTTATCCAGAATAATTCCTAAGGTCGTTATTGAGTCTTCAATTGGAATTGGGGATGACAGCAATAAGAAGGGAATTCTTGCAAACTGATCCACTCTCAGAGAACCAAATCGCTGAAGATTTATCAGTATTCAGGACAAGTTTATGAGAAGACACCCAGCCTGCAATTTTAATCAAGTGGTCGGAAAAGGAAACCTGAAAGGTGGAATCCCAGGTGATACGATCAACTATAACCTGAATGTCATCTGCGTACATACTGACACTGAGATTAAAATCTTGAATGAGGGCAGCCAAAGAGGACATAAAGATATTGAAATGGTGAGGGAAAGAACTGAGCCCTAAGAAACACCACAGGAACGAGGGGAATAAGTTGAAAAAACATTTACAATAAATGTCCAGAATGTACAGTCGGAGAAGTGGGATGTAAACTAGTCTAGGGTAGCATCTGCTAGGCCAGTTCCAGTTAATCTAGGGAGTAAACAACGATGGTCTATTAGAATGAAGGCCACTGACAGATCTAATTGTAGGACTAAACCTCCTTTGTCCCATCCAGATAAGTAAGGATTTCATTAAATATTGTGACAAAGTTGTGATTACATCTGACCCCTGACAGTTTGGAGCACAGTGACTGAAGACAGTTGATTGGCAAGAATCTTTTCAGTAGCCAGAAGATTAGAAATAGGCTGGTAGCTGGTAAGCATAACTGGAGCTAGATGTGCTGTCCTTTAAATAAGGGTTCATACTAGCACTTTTCCATAGAGTTGGGATGAAAACATTCAATCCAAGGCTGATATCGTGACAATAAGGCAAAAGGTCCTTAAGGAGTAATGGAAAGACCGGATCTGAAACAGAGGATTTAAGATGAATTGTTGACAGGGCTGGTGGAAGGTAATGAGACGCCCTTGTGCTTACTGTTGTTTCGCAATCAAACAGAACAGAAGGGCAATGCAGAGGGAAGCTTCAGACACCCTGCGTGCGGCACTCTGAATGAGCAGCTGATCCCGCTCTGCGTTGGAGGGGGCAGGACTGGCAGCACTACCCTTCTGTTCTGTTTTATTCCCATTGGCACTGACGCCAATCCTGGAGAAATGACGCAGCGGCAGTAATGTTGGGAGCAGGAGATTGGCAGCTGTCTCGGGGCACTTTCTGACACCCTCTGAAGTTTGCTGCTCCTGGCAACTGCCTCATTCACCTAATGGTAGCACCGGCCCTGATTGTTGACAACAATTTTTCCAATTCAGCCCTGGGAGGAAGTTCCTACATGCTCTAGGGGAGCTAATTTCCACGATACTGGAACTTCACCCAGAGCAGAAGAAGTGGGAAAATATTTTTTTTAATGTTACACCAGGATAAAGAGTCCAGCAGCTTCTATTCTGTTCTGGATCTTTTTGTTTTTAACCCATTTCCTCTCTGCGTGATGTAGGAACTTTGTGTTTTTAAAGAGTCATTAAACCATGGACAGCGTGATTAAGATTTCCTCTTTCATTGCGGTTACTTGATCTAGAGAGTTCTTCAGAATATCATTCCAGTTAAACACCTTCTAATCTAGATAACTGGAATCGGGGAGTGACGTGCTTCCCAGACTGCATTCCTTTGCAAAAAGCAAGACTACAACTCCCTGCATGCAGTGGCGTAAACCCAGGATCGGATCAACTCTGTGGTTACCGGTGTTCCCACTCTCTCCTCTTTGCTCCATCCCTAGTGACTCTGTCTTCTCCCTTCAAGTCTCTTGAACCATTACTGGCACAAGCTGGTCAGGGAAGGGTCCAGGAAATCTCAGGGGAGCTCCGATGGGGGCGCATACTGGACCCTTTCCTGTTTTCTTTCCTGTTTGGAGTCTATGTTTGAGTTTCTGAGTAATTCACAGAGACCTACAGAGTCTTGGAGCGAGAGGATTTCCTGTAGGAAGTCATGGGAGCGTCATCTTTAGCATGGGAATCAGAAATAGAGAGAGAGTGGGGAAGCAGTCTCTGCAGAGTCACAAACAGACAGAGCGGTCTCTCCAGGGTCAGAAACGAAGATGTGGGTGGTGGAGGAGTCTCTTCGGAGTGAGGGATGAAGGAATGGTGTCTTCAGAGCCAAATAGAGCAAGATATAGAGGGAGCAATCTCTTCAGAATTAGGGAAAAAGTGGGGAAAAGGAGTGAGAGAATGATCCCCTCAGAATCACAAAGAGAGAGAGAGAAGGGTGGGAGATAGGAGGGGATGGTCTCTCCAGGTTCAGAGAGCAAGAGAGAGAAGGGTGGAGATAGGAGGGGATGGTCTCTCCAGGTTCAGAGAGCAAGAGAGAGAAGGGTGGAGATAGGAGGGGGATGGTCTCTCCAGGTTCAGAGAGCAAGAGAGAGAAGGGTGGAGATAGGAGGGGATGGTCTCTCCAGGTTCAGAGAGCAAGAGAGAGAAGGGTGGGAGATAGGAGGGGATGGTCTCTCCAGGTTCAGAGAGCAAGAGAGAGAAGGGTGGGAGATAGGAGGGGATGGTCTCTCCAGGTTCAGAGAGCAAGAGAGAGAAGGGTGGGAGATAGGAGGGGATGGTCTCTCCAGGTTCAGAGAGCAAGAGAGAGAAGGGTGGAGATAGGAGGGGATGGTCTCTCCAGGTTCAGAGAGCAAGAGAGAGAAGGGTGGAAGATAGGAGGGGATGGTCTCTCCAGGTTCAGAGATCAAGAGAGAGAAGGGTGGGAGATAGGAGGGGATGGTCTCTCCAGGTTCAGAGAGCAAGAGAGAGATGGGTGGGAGATAAGAGGGGATGGTCTCTCCAGGTTCAGAGATCAAGAGAGAGAAGGGTGGAGATAGGAGGGGATGGTCTCTCCAGGTTCAGAGAGCAAGAGAGAGAAGGGTGGGATATAGGAGGGGATGGTCTCTCCAGGTTCAGAGAGCAAGAGAGAGAGGGGTGGGAGATAGGAGGGGATGGTCTCTCCAGGTTCAGAGAGCAAGAGAGAGAAGGGTGGAGATAGGAGGGGATGGTCTCTCCAGGTTCAGAGAGCAAGAGAGAGAAGGGTGGAGATAGGAGGGGATGGTCTCTCCAGGTTCAGAGAGCAAGAGAGAGAAGGGTGGGAGATAGGAGGGGATGGTCTCTCCAGGTTGAGAGAGAGAGGGTAGGGGAGCAATAGGAGTGGAGAAGAAAGGTGAGGTCTCTTCCAAGTCACTGAGAGGAATGAGAGAATTATTTTGAGAACAAGCTTAAGAAAGGGAAAGAAAGTACAGTGAAGGGTGGTCACAAATAGACTGAGATAAAGTCTAAACAGAATTAGGAGAGAGAGAGAGAAGTCTCTCCAGAAGCAGGGGTGATGGGACCAGAACCAATTCAGGAGCAGATGGAAGGAACCTCTCTTAGGCAGAGTAATACATTAAAGGGGTAACAGTCTCTTAAGAGACCCTCTATGACACATAAAAGTGAGACAGGAAGGAACAGTGTCTCTCCTCTTGCAAGGGTCCACAGAGCCACTGTTTTCTGGAGATCCGGCTTGTCATTGTTCTGACCTTATCACATAGCCCCCACTCAGCTTCCTGCGGGGAGAGTGGGGGCACCTCACACAATGCCCCTATTCCACTGCCCCCTTTACAGGAAATGCTTTTGGGAGAGGGGTGAGGTCAGGATCCCAGCCAGGCTCTTTCTAAGGAGAAAACAGCAGCAGGGCAGAGAAAGGAGCAGGGGGCACCCCTATAACCCAGATATAGGGCAAAAACCTTACCAATACCTCCACCTCCACCCTGCATGCCTGGAGCCTCAAACGCTCAGGTGCTTATAAAGTGTTGTTATTCTGATAAAAAGAATCAAAAGTGTGCAAAGGCTCAAGCTAAGAATTGCCACGAAATATCTGAAGTTTACCTTCCCAGTCTTTTCTGTCCCTGGCTTTGGGGGATGGGAAGAGAGGGAGGTGAGTAAAAGCTGTGATGCGATTCACAGACATGTTTGCTTTGTGATGTCATAGCCAGGTAAAAGTGCAGGTGTGACATCACAAAACTGAGAAGAGAGCAGGGCCTTCCTCCCCTTGGGACTGTGGTACAGACAGTCTCATGCCCCCCTCTCCCATGACACTGTAGTGGAGACAGTCTCTCCCTTTTCTCTTGACATCATGAGGAAATGGTCTCTCTCTCTCTCTCTCTCTCTCTCAGGCTATTGCTATAATGCCACTACTGTGTCTCCTCTGGCTATGTGAGGAGATGGTCACCCTCTTCCTTGGCACTATCAGTGAGACAGTCTCTCGCACTTCAAGAGGTGAAGGTCTCTGTCTTACCTTGGCAAGCTGGCAGATAGAGAAGGATGATGAGAAGCAGTGGGCACAGTTCCATCCCCCCTCAGAATCAGTGGCTCCCCCGGCGTGGGCACATTTGTAAATCCACAAATAGGAGAAAGCGGCAGGCCCTGGTCCTAGCGGTGACAGTGGTGTGTGGGGGGTGTTTCAAACCCCCTCCTCAACTGGCTCTGTCCAAGCAGGCAAGGCTATGGCGAGATGCTGTCTCTGGTACACAGACTGCGGGGTGAGGTCCGCTGCTTGCAAACAGGTCCATCTCTCTAGGAACAGCCACCCCCACCTTTCCGTCCAGCACAGGACATGTCACCAGGAGCCTGCACCTCCCCCTGGCTTTATGGGAACCAAATTGTTAACTTGCTGCCAGTCTGATATTTCCGAGAGACACACAATACGCCAGAGAACCTCAGGAGACCTACAGCCAGGCGGTGAGGAGACGTAGCAGAGAACAATACCACGCTTCTGGGAGACTTCCACTGGCACACCTGCCTCCAGAACCCACTCTCGAGATTTCCCCCCTCAAATAAATCCTCTTCAGGTGCAGTGCAGGCACAGGGACCCTAAGAAACAGCATTCGTAACTCCCCCCAGTTCTGGCCAGTAACCAGCCCCACCATCCAGCTTCAGATTTCCAGGACCAGCTGATCCAGTCCTGGTTTTGTATGTATGTTAAGTTATGTTTCATTTCTGAACTTTTTAGTTCTGTCGTTCTTGCTATGGAGTTGCAGGAACTACGGATCCCAATGTGCAAAGGGGGAGGGCAGGGACAGCTTAGCCACCCTTTGGCTAAAAAATCTGAAACAAGCTGCTATGGTGAAAAGAAACTAGTAGGGATGTTGCAGACTTAAAAACAGGCTTCCTGGAATTAACCAAAGAGTGCAGGATACCCGCATATACCCACAATGTACATTTGCAGTTCAGAGAAGATCTCGCAAAGAGGTTCAGGGATAGAAGGTCATTACATCCTAGATGTAAATGTGAGAAAAATCTTTTACTGGAGCACATGTGCTCCAAAAAGTGATGTTCAAACTATTCTGCATTACATTTTGGAGGTCAAGAGCCGGATAATCATGTCTCTCATTTAGATCCCTGGAATGAGGACTTCAGTAGCGTTGCTACCAGTGGGTGAACTAGGCAGTTGCCTGGGGCTGTATCCGAGGAGCATGGAAGCGGCAGGTCTTAGAAGGCAGGAAAGTTTAGGTAAGTGTTGCGTTGTGGTTTCAATGGCATTGCTGCCCCTGCCGGCCACAGAGAGGGTCAGCAGCAGAGGCATAAGAACATAAGATTTGCCAGACTGGGTCAGACCAAGGTCCATCAAGCCCAGTATCCTGTTTCCAACAGTGGCCAATCTAGGTCATACATACCTAGCAGTTTCCCCAAAAGACACAGATTCCACAATGTTTGTATTGGATCAAGCAGTGATATCCTGGGTCCCTTTTTAATAATGGTTTATGGACCTTTCCTCCAGGAACTTGTCTAAAGCACTTTTAAACCCAGCTACACTAACAGCCTTTACTACATCCTCCTGTAACAAATTCCAGAGTTTGATTACACGTTGAGTGAAAAAAAGACTCTCTTATTAGTCTTAAATAGGTTACCCTGTAGCTTCATTGCATGTCCCCTAGTCTTTCTATATTTTGATTGTGTAAACAATCGATCTACGTTTACCCGTTCCACTCCGTTCATTAATTTATAGACCTCTATCATATCTCCCCTCAGCAGTCTCTTTTCCAGTTTGAAGAGCCCTAACCTTTTTAGCCTCTCCTCATAGGGGTATCTTCCCATCCCCTTTACTATTTTGGTGACTCTTCTCTGTACTGCTGTGTCTTTTTTAAGATACGGTGATCAGAATTGCACATGATATTCAAGATACAGTCGCCCCATGAAACAATACAGAGGCATTATGATGTCATTCTTTGTTTTATTCTCCATTCCTTTCCTTATGATTCCGAGCATTCTATTTGCAATGGAAGGCAGGGGGGGGGGGGAGTTGGAGAGAGGGGGCAGGATTGAGGGCTCACCTAGGGTGCCTTTGATCTTTGCACCAGCCCTGCATGGATAACCTGCACAGATCATCTCAGGCTCAGATTTAGGCATCGCCAACATAGGCAATGGCTCTGCATGCCAGATTTTGAAAGCTAAGCAGGGCCCAATTCCTCTTGCTTTAGCAACGTTCCCCACTGTTCTTTAGTACTGTCCAGGTAAGTCAGCATCTCAGATATGGTGTAATTGTTAGAGCAGTGGATCAAAACCAGGGTTCAAATCCCACTTCTGCTCCTTGTGATCTTGGGTGAGCTTCTTAACCCTCCTCTGCCTCATGAACAAATTTCAGGATTGTAAGTCCTCTAGAGCCAGGAAAATATCTGCTGAATATAAATCACCATGAACTTCTGAGAAAGTGTGAGCTAAGTCCAGTTCCTCCCCTGCCTGTGTGCTGAAAAAAAAAAAAAAGTTAATGTGGGATCTGTTCCATGACACATTTAAGTTCCCATTAGATTTCGTGGCTCTGCTCATTACATGGGGGGGGGGGGGGAGGGACTTGAAAATACATACATTCATAGGAGGAGCTGTGACCTGGTCAAACGTTTTTGGGGCGCCATAGCAAGAGAGGTGACAGATAGTGTGGGCCAACCTATTAAAATGATTGTGCTTCGGTGCTGTTGGAGGAATGAGGAGAAGGAGACTGGGGTTTTCCAAATACCCCCATGTCTGACTGCCATGTGAGCCCACCGCCGCTGCCTGCAGTGTTGCAGGCATCCAGGAGTACAGCTTCCCCTCAGTGGAGGGACTGACTGCCCTTAAAGATCCACTGCTGCTATACACGGCTGCGTGTCACGATCCGAAGGGGCTGGACACACCCCTTTGGTGATCGGCTCCGCCCGGAGGACGTCACCAAGTGTGACTGACGCAATCCTGCTGGTCCATGGAGAAAGAGTAAAGGCCCATCAAAGGAGGGACTGGCGTGATTTTTCCATCGCCGCTAGTCAGGTAACCCCTGAAGCTCCAGGGTTAGAACCCCACCCCCACATCCGTTTCTCCCGCTGTCCTCTACTATTGTTTCTGAAGAATCATCGGAAGTGACTGTTTCCATACCTGTGGTGCCAGTCTCTGTGTCAATTTCTGTAGGGGGCGCTGATGAGCATGAGATTATTTTGAAAGATATTTGGGGGCAATTGAATCTATGGATTCCAGTTCAACTAGCACAGCGAGTGTTCTCTGTCAGTTTACTCAGGGAGCAACCACTAAGCTGGCAGATTCGGATACAAAAATTTTGGTAGTTTGATCAATCTGTTTCCCATCTGACTTCTCAAATGCAATCTTGTTTGGCTATAAATTATGGTTTTATTAAGGATTTTACCGTTTTTCGTGCTAAAACAGAGGCACCGGAGAATACCTCAAGGGCTAGAAATATATATGTTGAATTTTCCCAGTACACATTTGTTATCTGCTGAAATTTTGCTACAGAAATAGTTTAAAGATGTATTGAAGTCGGTTGAACCTGTTGGAGGTTGTCCTAGCTTATTATTTACTGGTTAAGATTCGCTCTTCCTCACAAGGGGAGGGTGGGTTTGACTTTCTTGGTCCTACTGCCAGTCAAAATTTTAATCAATTTTTAAGAAGAATCCACTGATAATATTATGCAAAGAAATACATTGCTAGTTATCTTTTCTTTGGAATTGGTTAAAATAAAAATACTTAAATCGTTCTTTAGATATAAGGATGCACCTTTTTGTGCTCTGCCCCTGAAGTTATTTCCTGATGTTAGTTGAGCCACCCAGGCTCGTAGGGAACAATTCCTCCAATTAAAGCCCAGAGGATTGGGTGCTTTGTTTTTCTTGAAGTTTCCCTGTAGATGTCTAGCGACTTTTCAGGGACACAAGCATGTTTTTATGGCTGCATCCTATGTGGAAAGTTCTCTTTTGGATAGGTAGAAGTAAGGGTTATTGGGAGTAGGACAACGATTGTTTCACCTTTGTTTCTTGTTTATTTTGTTTGTCATTTTCTCCTGTGCAGCCCCCCGATGTGAATTAGTCCATTGCTATATTGTTCATTTTAGGTTTTATATAATTTCTGTTGGATATATATCTTGATGGCAATTTTTCTTTTTGTAATATTGTATTTGGTAAACGCAATAAAACATTAAAAAGGGTTGTGTTTATTGGGCTGTTGGCACCCACAGAGGGCATTTACAACTGGCAAGCTGCAAGCATGGCATATAGTTTGTACAAT
Organism: Ichthyophis bannanicus; assembly: GCA_033557465.1. Taxonomy (NCBI): domain Eukaryota; kingdom Metazoa; phylum Chordata; class Amphibia; order Gymnophiona; family Ichthyophiidae; genus Ichthyophis; species Ichthyophis bannanicus. Next base: position 76,294,543 of record CM066051.1, on the reverse strand, counting down.
GACTGTAACAGTACCTTTGCAAAGTGACCCCTCAGATAAAAGTTTGGCCAAGAACAATGGCCGAGACTGCTGTGCTGAAACGGGAAAAATGGAACAGCATGACTCGGTAGGGAGGTTATCTACTTTTTGGGACGTGCCAGGAACTCGCAGCCCTGACTGGCCACTGCTGGAGACAGGATGCTGGGCTCAATGGACCCTGGTCTGACTCAGCCTCACTTATCATATGTTTTTGGGCGTAACACAGATCAGAGGACACCAGGCAGGGTGGAGTTAATATGAAAGGAAAGTTATTCTTATGATTTATATAGTGCACCTGGATAATCTACAGTTCAAACTTCTCCTGCTGACCTATAAATGCATTCCTTCTGCGCCTTCTCACTACCTCGCCTCTCTTATCTCTCCCTACAGCCATCTCTGGCGACTCCGCTCATCAAGCGAATCACTTTTATTTATGCCCTACTCCCAGCTTCAGACACCACTGCACCATATGCCTGGATAGACACCTGAGTGGGTATGTCAGGATCCAGCTCTGGCGCTATTCAGTTCCAGGCTTTAAAATAAAAAAAAAAACAACAAACACACACACACATCTCTTCGAGGCTGCCTTTGAATCCCGATTCCCTGTCCTTCTGTCTTCACCCACCTGTATTTTACTCATTTCCCTAAGAATTCCCCAATCCAGCATTTGTTCCATTTGCCTGTCTTAGCAGATTATAAGCTCTCTGGAGCAGGGACTGTCTTTTAGGAGCATATGTACAGTACTATATATGTCTAGCCTCACTATAGACAAAAGCAATAATAGTAGCAGTTCTGTATTCCTAATCCACCCTGCAGGATATAATAAATTTATCTTTATAAACTGATATATATTTTAGAATATCGTTTGATCAGAAAACAGATGCTATGTAGTCTCCATATACAAAGAATGGTTACTGGTTATCTTTATAAAACCATATGAGGACAGACAGATTTCAATATGTCTAGGTTAGAGGAAAGGCAGGATAGAGGAAATATGAAAGAGATGTTTAAATACCTCCGTGGCATAAATGCATAGGAGGAGAGCCTCTTTCAATTGAAAGCAAGCTCTGCTACAAGGGTACAAGGTATGAGGGTGAAAGGGGATAGACTTGGGAGTAATATGCAGAAAGATTTCTTTACAGAAAGAGTGGTAGATGCATGGAATAGATTGCCAGTGGAGAGGGTAGAGACGAGGACAGTATCCAATTCAGGAAAGCATGGGACAAGCACAGAAGATCTATAAAGGAATAAAAGGGACTATAGTAATTGATATGGAAGAGCAGACTAGATAAGTAAAAGACCGTATGGCCTTCCATCATGTTTCTAAGTAAAACATTTTTTAAAAATTGTAGGGGGTGGGGGTAAAGTCTCCAAATGGGTTAGTTTTGCACAGACCTTGACAATTAAGCCAGGATATGGAGAGAGTGATCTCCTAGTTACATAGTATATGATGGCAGATAAAGACCAGCATGGTCCATCTGGTCTGCCCAGGAAGGTGGCAAGAGTAGGTATGTCCGCTGCTCCGTGTGAGTCACCCCTCCTGCTGCCTTTCCCAGGGGTGCACCCACCGCTCCGTGTGGACTAAGCAGCAGAGCTGTTTCCTGATGTAGCTACATTCTAGTGCCTCCAGAGCTGGTGGTTTTTGGCATGACAGAGCCCCCAAGGCTGGAGGACAAATGAAGAGACAGATTTAATTAGCGATTGCTCTTTTATTAGAGTTGCATAATCCATGGTTTTGCTAGTTTGGTCCTAAGCCATCACTTCAGAGAATTCCTGAGCCCTCTTTTCCAGAGCTTCTACCTCCTCCCTCAGTTTGTTGGGGTCCCAGAAGAAGAGGGTGTAGAGATTCCGCTCCTCACGGCGGCGGGGGTCTAGCAGCAAACGGTTCTTCTCCTTCAGGTCAGCCAGGATATCTAGCATGGTCTGACTGAGCTGCGAGACGGCAACAGTCAGTGCTTGCAGCGACTCCGACAACTCCTGTCATGGAAACAGTTTTTACTTTTACACAGGGGCATAATGGATTTCCCATTTCTGCAACATCCCAAAACACATTTACCCCGTATACCCCCTTTTCCTGAGGCTGTATCCCCCATAAAGGGGCCCTGGGATACTCTATGTCACATAGCTCCTGCAACTTCTTTTCCCAGGCTCAATGTACCACTGAGACACCTCATAGCACATGGGTTTTGTGCGCTGTTGGGTGAAGAGATTCATGGAAGGGCACAACTAAATCTATTCTTCCACCCCCCCCCCCTTGCTTAGATCTAGAGCTAGAATATCTCATGCACAGTCCTTCCACCTGTCAACCTCAGACCAGTACTGCAACCCTCTTCCCCCCCCCTAACCAAAAAAAAAAGCCTCAGTCAGGGGCATGGGCTTCCTGTGCTCTAGTGGAGAGACCCCCTTATGAGGGTCAGGGCTCTTCAGCTTGGTAAAGAGGCAACTGAGGGGGAGATGACAGATCTATAAAATCCAGAGTAGTGGAACAGGTAAATGTGAATCTTACGGTTTCAGAAACTACAAGGACTAGAAGTCAGACCATGAAGTTACAAATAGGAGAAAATGTTTTTCACTAAATGCACCATTAAGCTCTGGCATTCATTGCCAGGAAAGCAGGGGGGGGGGGGCAGGGGTTGGTAGAAGCAGTTAGCGTAGCTAGATTTAAAAAGACTTAGATAAGTTCCTGGAGGAAAAGTCCATAAACTGGCAAGGTAGACTTGAGGAAAGGCACTGTTAATCCCTGGGGGTAGGCAGCAAGGCATCCTGCTATTCTTTGGAAGTCTACCAGGTACTTGTGACCCTATTTGCCACTGTTAGCAGGCTACTGGGCTTGGGCCTTTGCCTTATGTGCTCAGACGGGTGGCTGCATCTCTTAGCTCTTGCACCTGGGCTGGGTGCTCTTACGGTGCTCCGAGGCAGACGTTTTCAGAAGTGGTTGAGACTTAAGAGAAGCAAGCACCTTTTACCTGTGCATTTAGCATCAGCCGCTTTGAGTCTCCATACACCAGACTGTAAAAGGCTTCACAGTCCTTCTCTAGAGCCGAGAGCTGTGGGATACCCTCCCCAAGCATTTCCTGCAGGGACCTCACTTCCTGGGTCAGCCATGTACCTCGCAAACCCAGGCTGTCATACTTCTGAAAAAGCTGCTTCTGGACTGGGGGGTCATCTAGCATCTCCCACAGCCTGAAAGACAGATACAGACAGCAGGGTCAATCGGTATTCCCAGGGCTGGCTCCAGAGTTGCTTCAAGGTGTTGGCGCCCTAGGAAAAACCCTAAACCACACACGTGTGACAGCAAGGGACTGAAAGAAAATACTTACTTCAGAGAAGTCTGGTCTTGGGCAGTGATGCGGACTTTGGGTGCTTGCTTGCTGAAGAGTTTGGGGTCCCCATAGACAGTCAGTCTGTCCTGCAATGCTCCTTCGTATCTATGCAGCAGCCCCTGAAGCTCCTCCAGAAGCCCAGCTGTGAGTCGGTGGTCTCTCAGCTCCAGCTGCAAGGCCAGATCAAGGATCTCCTGTCGAGACTGTTGCTGTAGGAGCTGGGCCAGCACCTGCTCTTGCATGGAAGAGATGTATTGCAGCCATAAATCTTCTGTATCCAGGTCCGCCTGCAGGATAGGGAGGGAAAAGCATTGGGCGCTGTCCTGGAGCAGGACCGGCAGCCTCTCCCCCTTCAGTCTTTCTAGAGCCTGCTCTAGTGCTGGCAGCTGTGCCGATAGCCTTGAGACGTTGCCACTGGGGTCCCCCATGCCGGTCAGCACCTGAGGGATAGACAGAGAAAGAAAATGCATCAAAGCCACAAAGTCAGAAGATGCCCGATTCAAAATCTGCAGCATGACAGCTATCTATCACAGTAGACGTTACCCCCTCCCCACCCCGCATTCTAAACACCCAGTGATTATTCAATAGAAGTATGGGGGGGGGGGGGGGTTGGGGAGCACAAGGGAGGAAGAAAAGGAGAACGGGCGGCAAAGAACGCAGCCTAAGCTGTGTGTGCCAGTTCCACTCTGCAGTACTTTAGAAGTCAGGGGGTGCATAAGACAATAGCACTGAATCTCAGCGTAGTGAGGTGCTATGATGCAAAAATCATACCTTGTTCCTTTTAGTCCATTGCAGTCCAGCCCGAGTGCTCTGCAGCGTCACCCGCAGGGAGAGGAGTTCCCACTGCCCACTGACATGGCACATTCTGAGTCGGCAGAGCTCCTCCCACAGACCTTCCTTCCTCATAACATGACTGCCCTGGAGTATGTCCGTTGCGGAGGCCCCCATGCCCTCTCCTGGCTCCTGAAGCTTGTCTCTGGTCTGCCGCACAGCATAATCCACACAAGACTGCTCCAGCTCCATGTACAGCTCCAGCACCGGACCTGATGAGAGCAGGAGAGAACCTGGACATCCGTCTAGCTCCTCCCCACAGGAGTAGTGCTGGGTCAGCTGCCGCATCATTTGCTGGCATTGCAGGAGGGCCGCATCCAGTCTCAGTCCATCTTCCTCCAGGGCCCCTGTGACTTTCCTCAGGGTCCTGGTCACTATCTCCTCTTCAGCACTCAGCTGGTACTGTCTGTGCTTCAGCTCCGATGCTCTGACCTGCAACTTGTTCCGGTTCTGGAGCAGAAGGCGTCGAGTGGTGCGCAAGTGTTGCAGCTCCTCTTCTAAGGCTTCTGGAGACTTCTGGTCCTCCTCGTCCTCCAACGGCTGTAAGCCTTTCAGACTTAGTGGCTCTCGGCAGGTGTGCAGGACCTCCTCCAGCGCTGGCCCTTCCAGGATGGCATGACCAGCGTCCAGCAGGGCCTGGTACTCCTCCCTGTGCTGGGTGTCCAGCAGGTTCCCCTTGTCCACACCGTGGCAGAACCACTCCAGGAAATATTCAGCCTGCATATCCTCAAACATCCAATCGAAATCCTGCCCGCTCAGGGTGCCCACCTTGGGATAGCCGATCTCCTGCAAGGTCTCCACAAATGCTGTCCCCCTGCTGACCACGTTCAGCAGGAACCCCTTGGACCGCACTCTGGACAGCATGGCTCATTCTGGGAAGGAAAGGAGAGAGGGCAAAGAACAAAAGTCACACAGTTCAGAATTGGGGGATTCAAACGGAGGCACAGGGAGAGCTAGTAAGTCACCTATGAGATACAGGCTTTTGAGAAGAGGAGGGGCTGCTTTTAGGAACTGAAGGGAATTAAGACACAAACCACAGCCAGCATTGAAAACCTCATCACTGCGTGATGGAAAGAAATCACACAATACTTGTCATTTCCAAAGATTATTGCATCTTATTAGAACTCTAAACTGTACTGGGAAAAACTGAGCAGTCTGCTTCTTCAACCATCATCCATTTATAACAAGCCCAGTTCTTAAATTCAGGCTTCAAACTGCCAGGAAAGGGGTCAGACAGCAAGACAACCTATGGAGGCTACCCATACAGATACACAAGCCCACCACCCCAGGTCTCTCACTCTCCATACCTTCAGCAACCCACACAGCCTGCACCCCACTTCACTCTCTCACCCATCACACCAAATCTCACATCGTCCGTACCATCAACATTTAATAGAAGCCTTTCTTGCTTGAGGAGTCAGCCTATAAGAAAAGGGGGGGGGGGGGAGGGAGGATGGCCTAAACCACGCCCAAAGGATATTAACACCTCCCAAGACTGTGTCCAAGCACAGGTGTGGGAGGGTAGTCATGTGCTGGGAGTCCTCACCCAATGAACAGCTACAATAGCTCTCAGCATCCCTTATTACTCGGTTTCTAAGTCTAAAATGTGCCCTGTCCTTCCAGGATTCTTATTCCCCTCCTCATATACACCCTTGATCCCCCAGGAAACCCCCAAGGCTGCTCTTGGTGCACTCACATCCCCTTGTATTGTGGGAATAGTAGTATCAATGGCAAATGGAACAGCTGAACTACAGATCCCAGAATGCACTAGGAATATAAATTCAAAAACAGGGACTGACCCAGCCAGAGGATCTGGCTTATTTGACTGCTGTGATATTTTCACCACAGTTCTGATTTAGGGCTTCCTACACTGGCTGTCCTGGTGGTGACCCCATAGTTAATTAGGTTTTCAAGTTAGCCACAATGAATATGCACATTCATCTCATGAATATTCATTGTGGCTATAAATCTGGCTGGCTGTGATGTCCCCAGGGCAGATTTGGGAAGCCATGCTCTCGTGAGTTTTCATAATTTTGGAGGGCAGGTAGGGGGAATTCTCATTATGGAAGGAGCAGTTTTAGTTACTGTACTATGGCCAACTGACTCCATATCCTATAAACACATTGATCCAGGTCTGGTTTTGCCTCAGTGCATCCTGGGACTTGAAATTCTTATTGTCCCAGTGACATTCCTAAGGAAAAACAAATAAGAGAGAGAGAAAATTATTTAGCCCTCAGATGCCCCAAAATTATATTTGTTATGCACAAGTTGATTTTCAATATGTTGACTCTGCGTTTTAGAGAAATAGTTTGATGGTTTCGGTTTTGTTTGGAGCAGAGTTGCCAAGTTACCCTGTTCCAGGAATGAGACTTTTAAGCCATTCCTGGATTTCTAACAAGCTCATCCTATTGCACTATGGGACCCTCAGCACTGATTCCAATGAGTAAAAATCAGGGACTACAAATCCAATGCTGCATTGCAATGCTAAAGCAGAACTGGCATAAAACCTCACTCGTGGAACTGGGTAATTTGGCATCTCTGACACTTAGAGTGAGCACGAACTAGAAAGAGAAAGATGTGGAACTGGAAACTGCAAGAAGCCGGTCTCCACCTGCAATACAGCACTGTAAAAACAGAAACTACATTTCCCAAGATCTGCAGACTAAATCAAAGACTTCCCAAAACAGAACGAGCAGGAGAAAGTCAGTATAATCCAGGGGGGAAAAAAAATAACCAACAGCCATAGCAGTGAAATATGCCCTACTGTGGATTAGGAACTAGATAAAAGAGAGAAAACGGAGAGTAAAAGTGAATAGTGGAGTACCCCAGGGATTTGTGCTGGGTCCGCTGCTTTTTAACATATTCATAAATGACCTGGAAATGGAAACAGCAAGTAAGGTGATCACATTTGCAGATGACACAAAATTATTACAAGATGTAAAATCACAAGAGGATTGTGAAAAAACTGCAAGAGGACCTTGAGAAATTGGGAGACCGGGCATCCAAATGGCAGATGAAAGATAATGTGGACAAGTGCAAAGTTATGCACTTAGGGAAGAACAACCTAAACTACCCAGGAAAAGGATCTGGGTGTCATCATGGATAATTCGTGGAAACCCTCCGCCCAGTGTGCAGCGGCAGCCATGAAAGCAAATGGAATGCTAGGAATCATGAGAAAAGGAATGGAGAATAAAACAAAGGATGACATCATAATGCCTCTGTATCGTTACATGGTGGGACAGCACCTTGAATATTGTGTGCAATTCTGGTCGTCGCAAATAAAAAAAGATAGCGGAATTGGAAAAGGTACAAAGTTGGGCGAGCTAAATGATAAAAGGGATGGTAAGAGACCCCTAGGAGGAAAGGTTTAAAACATTAGGGCTCTTCAGCTTGGAGAATAAATGGTTGAGAGGAAATATGATAGAGGTTTATAAAATAATGAGTGGGGTGGAACAAGTATACATGAATCGGTTGTCTATTCTTTCAAAAACTACAGAGTACATTTAAGACAAATCGGAGACAATACTTTTTCCGTCAGCGCGTAATTAATTTTTTAAACCCATCTACACTAACAGCTTTTATACCAACCTCTGAAATTCATTACCAAAGGATGGCATAAAAGCTATTTGTGTAGATGGGTTAAAAAAACTTTGGAAAAGTGGCTAAGTCATTATTAAAGTGGACTGGGGGAAATCCACTATTTGCCTTGGGATAAGCAACATGGAATCTGTCTACCTTTTGGGAACTGACAGGTAAGAACATAAGAACATAAGATATGCCATACTGGGTCAGACCAAGGTCCATCAAGCCCAGTATTCTGTTTCCAGCAGTGGCCAATCTAGGTCATATGTACCTAGCAGTTTCCCCAAGAGACACAAGTTCCACAATGCTTGTACTGGGTCATGCATTGATATCTTCGGTCACTTCTTAATAATGGTTTATGGACCTTTCCTCCAGGAACTTGTCCAAACCTTTTTTAAACCCAGCTACACTAACAGCCTTTACTACATCCTCCGGTAACAAATTCCAGAGTTTGATTACACATTGAGTGAAAAAATATTTTCTTCCATTAGTCTCAAATAGTTTACCCTGTAGCTTCATTGCATGTTCCCTAGTCTTTCTATATTCTGATAAGGTAAACAATCGATCTACGTTTACCCGTTCCACTCCGTTCATTAATTTATAGACTTCTATCATATCTCCCCTCAGCCGTCTCTTTTCCAGGTTAAAGAGCCCTAACCTTTTTAGCCTTTCTTCATAGGAGCATCCCTCCATCCCCTCTACCATTTTGGTGGCTCTTCTCTGTACCTTTTCTAAAATCGCCATATCCTTTTTAAGATACGGCGACCAGAATTGCACACAATATTCAAGGTGCGGTCTCACCATGGAACGATATAGAGGCATTATAATATCTATTGTTTTATTTTCCATTCCTTTCCTTATCATACCTAGCATTCTATTTGCTCTCTTGGCCGCCGCTGCACACTGGGCCGAGGGTTCCAACATGGTATCCACAATGACGCCTAAATCCTTTTCCTGGGTGGTGGTTCCCAATGTGGAACCCTGCATCGTGCAACCACAGTTTGGGTTGTTCTTCCCTAGGTGCACAACCTTGCACTTGTCCACATTAAATTTCATCTGCCATTTTGATGCCCATTCTTCCAATTTATCAAGATCCTCTTGCAATTTTTCACAATCCTCTTGGGTTTTAACAACTTTAAATAGTTTTGTGTCATCTGCAAATTTGATAACCTCACTTGTTATTCCACTTTCCAGGTCATTTATGAATATGTCAAAAAGCAGCGGACCCAGCACAGATCCCTGGGGTACACCACCACTCACCTTTCTCCATTGGGAAAATTGGCCATTTAGCCCTACCCTCTGCTTTCTATCTTTTAACCAGTTCCTGATCCACAATAGTACACTGCCTCCCATCCCATGACTCCTTAATTTTGCCAAAAGTCTCTGATGAGGGACCTTGCCAAAGGCCCTCTGAAAGTCCAGATACACAACATCAACCGACTCACCTTTGTCCACCTGTTTATTCACTCCTTCAAAAAAACATAACAGATTAGTAAGACAAGATCTTCCTTGTCTAAAGCCATGTTGGCTGTCTCCCATTAGGTTGTGACTATCTACATGCTGAGTAATTTTATTCTTTATGATGGTTTCCACCATTTTTCCCGGCACTGACGTCAGGCTCACCGGTCTGTAGTTTCCCGGATCACCCCTGGAACCCTCCCCAAAAATTGGTGTTACATTGGCGATCCTCCAATCTTCAGGTATTAGAGATGATTTCAATGATAGTTCACAGATTACTGATAGCAGTTCTGCAATCTCATATTTCAGTTCTTTCAACACCCTTGGATGTATACCATCCGGCCCAGGTGATTTGCTACTCTTCAGTTTATCTAATAGTTGTAAGACATCTTCCCGATGTATCGATATTTCCTTCAATTCTTCCGCACCTTTAAATACCACTTCAGTCATGGGTAACATCCCTACATCTTCCTCAGTAAAGACCGAAGCAAAGAATTCATTCAGTCTCTCCGCTATCGCCTTGTCGCCTCTTAGTGCTCCTTTAACCCCTTTATCATCTAATGGACCAACTGACTCTCTCACAGGTTTTTTGCTACAAATATACTTGAAAAGGTCTTTATTTTGCGTTTTTGCAGCAAGCTTCTTCTCAAATTCTCTCTTTGCCTGCCTTATCAATGCCTTGCATTTGACTTGCCAGTGCTTGTGCTGTTTCCAGGTTTCGTCGTTTGGCTCTTTTTTCCATTTCCTGAAAGATGCTTTTTTGGCAACAACAGCCTCTCTGACCTCACCTTTAAACCATGCTGGCAGTTTTTTGGACTTCCTTCCACTTTTATTAAAGTATTTTTCAACAACACCCAAGCTTGATGTACGTCTTTAACCTTCGCAACTGCTCCTTTTAGTTTTTTCTTAACTGTTTTCCTCATTTTATCATAGTCTCCTTTTCGAAAGTTAAAAGGTAGTACTGTGGATTTCCTTACTATCCCTCCTCCACTAATTAAATCAAAGGCGATCATGTTATGATCACTATTGCCAAGTGGCCCCAACACCCTTATCTCTTGCACTAGATATGGTGTTCCACTAAGGACTAGGTCTAATATGGCTTCCCCTCTGGTCGGTTCATGAACCAGCTGCTCCAAGAAGCAGTCATTTATTTCATCTAGGAACTTTATCTCCCTAGCATGTCCTGACGTGACACTGACCCTGTCGATACCGGGGTAATTGAAATCACCCATTATTATTACTGCGCTGTAACTTTTGTTAGCTTCCTTGATTTCTTTGAGCATTTCATCATCCATTTGGTCATTCTGGCCAGGTGCTCGATAGTACACCCCCACTGTCATCGCCTTCCCCCTTTTATATGGAATTTCGATCCATATAGATTCTACAGCATATTTTGTTTCCTGCAAAACTTTAATCCTTTCTGAGTCAATGCTCTCTCTAACATAGAGCGCAACCCCTCCACCAATTTGATCAGCTCTATCATTACGATATAGTTTGTACCCAGGTATCACAGTGTCCCACTGGTTGTCCTCCTTCCACCATGTCTCTGATATTCCAATCATATCTAAGCTTTCATTTAGTGCTATATATTCTAACTCTCCCATCTTATTCTTTAGACTTCTAGCATTTGCATACAAGCATTTTAGAGAATGTATTTTATTCATGTTAATTTGGCTATTGTTAGACATGGGTAAATTGGGATCTTTAAGCTCTGTCTGCTCCATACTTGAGGGCATTTGGGCTACTTTACTCTTTTGTGGAACCTCTCTGCTTTTGGTAGTATCCTTCAAGGATACATTCTTCCGAACCATCCGCTCTTGGGAGACTGTCGGCTTTCCTCTAATATCTAGTTTAAAAGCTGCTTTATCTCCTTTTTAAAGGTTAATGCCAGCAGCCTGGTTCCATCCCGGTTAAGGTGAAGCCCATCCCTTCAGAAGAGCCCCTCCTTTCCCCAGAATGTTCCCCAGTTCCTAACAAATCCAAAACCCTCATCTCTGCACCATTGTCTCATCCATGCATTGAGACTCCGGAGCTCTGCCTGCCTTTTGGGTCCTGCGCGTGGAACAGGAAGCATTTCAGAGAATGCTACCCTGGAAGTTCTGGATTTCAACTTCCTACCTAAAAGCCTAAATTTTGCCTCCAGAACCTCCCTACCACATTTTCGTATGTCATTGGTACCGACATGTACCAAGACAGCAGACTCCTCCCCAGCACTATCTAAGACCTTATCTAGGTGGCGCGTGAGGTCCGCTACCTTCGCACCAGGCAGGCATGTTACCAGGCGATCCTCACGTCTACCAGCCACCCAGCTATCTACATGCCTAATGATCGAATCACCAACTATAACGGCTGTCCTAACCCTTCCCTCATGGGCACATGGCCCTGGAGAAACTTCCTCGGTGCGAGAGGGTTTTACACACCTGGAGGACAGGTCCTAGTTACAGGATCACTTCCTGCCACACCAGAGTGATGCTCTCCTGTCATGTGACCTCTCTCCTCCATGGCAACAGGGGTGCTGCCAGACTGGAGGTGGGACTTCAGGACTTGGATCAGCCACTGTTGGACTTCTGACTTGGATCAGCCACTGTTGGAAACAGGATACTGGGCTTGATGGAGCCAGTATGGTAAATCTTATATTCTTAGGTTGTATCCTGACACCTGGCAAGAAATGTGACCTAATGAGAGACAATGCAGACCAGAACCAGAACCTAGGAAATGTCCTTGTTTTGTCCTCTGTGTACACTGTAAGTTTATTTTACTGCTGTTACTATTACCCTGTAGATAATCATCTTTTCCTTTTTAACTTAACCCTCAAGAGGTGCAGACTGCCGTAAATCAACACTAGAGGAGGCATAAAGAACATGTGTATGATACTGTACTTTATAACTTGTGCAAGCAAATTTGCATTCTGCCAAAGCTCTGTCTCTTTGCACACTCACACGGACAGTACACACCATCGGCCTAACGCTTACACTTACAAAATACCACCTGCCCCTAGGGCATGCATAATGGCACATCCATAGACATAAGTCATAGAGGGAGGCGTGGCCTAGTGGTTGGGGCACGTTACCTCAGGCCAGAAGGTCAGGGATTCAAATCCCACTAGAGGACAGCACCCTTGGGCCGGAAGGACTGGGGTTTCTAGTCCCACAGGTGCTCCTTGTGGTCTTGGGCAAGCCACTTAACCCTCCATTGCCCGTGTTCCCTGTAAGTATTAGTGTATGTGTCTCATATCCTCTCCTGTTAAATGTATCCCCCAATTGTGTTGTGACCACTTTGATTGAAGGATAAGGTGGTATACAAAACTGTCTAAATAAATGGAAAATACATGACGTGCAGATTCCATGCAACTTTACAGTATTCAGCTCCTTAAAAATTACCCCCACCCTGTATGACTTTGGCAGAATGTGTAAAACTGTCAAGCCAATAAAGTTATCTGAAGCCAAATCATCACTTGTACAGTGCAGTGCCATAATGGACATCACACTGTTACCTAACAGCATGGATTATAGAGGTTTCAAGTCCAAGCGACTAGTCTGTGAATTGCATTGAGAGAAGATCTTCAAGTACCGAGAAAATGTGGCAGAAAGATATTGAGTTATTTCCCATCATGTTGGGTGTCACTGGCTTAATTAAGAAGAATTTCCACCCTGATAAATTACCCATACACATAACATCTTATGAACTCCAGAGGGAGCTCACTTTGGCATGATGCAAGGACTACGCCGAGTGTTAGCAGTAAATTTCAGAGATTTAGATTGTACTCCACATACCCTGGCATAGGTACGCATGAAACTAACCTATTTAGAGAAATTGTCCCAAGAATTACCTAATATCATTACAGTAATAGGGGTCAACCTGGCTGAATGACTGACTGGGGGGCATTAAACTCAGCATAAATGACTCTTGTCTGGAGTTTGCTCAGCACTGGTGACCCTGAAGCTCCTGCTACACCCAGAAAGCTGTGGATATAGGTGCCTAGCACACTGTATATAACGTATCTTACACTGTTATTCCAGATACTTACAGTAGTGCAGTACAGCACTATAGAGCATGTTACACATTTACATAACACGGCTGAGCTTTTAATTCAGCATTAAAGGTGTGTGATTACCCTGTTATCGTGGACAGCTTCAGTGTTACAATATACAGTACACCTATGTCGACTACAGCTGTAGAACAAGCATGGTTATACAGCACAGTTAGAGCTGTATGATTCACTTCTTCTATAATACATTTATGAGTTGTTGTGTAGCTAGATAACAATACATCACACCACGATACTATTAGGCATACAGTGACCTAGTTATGTGCTCTGCATGTGCAGAGTGTAACATGGCTGCAACACACCTGTACTTTTTTTAATCACGTGATGTTTGGTATCATGTAAAAGCAGTTTGTCAGATTTACGAAGAGTGAAAAAATTGAACAGCAAATTTGCATTAAATTCTGCCAGAAACTTGGATATTTGTGCAGAGACTTATGACACATTACAGTAAGTGTATGGTGATGAACGCAAGAGTTGTGCTCGAGTTTATAACTGGTACAAACATTTCCAAGGACCCGCCAAAGTGTTGACAATGACGAACCTTCTGGAAGACCATCCACAAGCAGGAATGAAGACAAAGTTGAAGCAGTGTGTGTTGCAATACACTCAAATCGTCTACTGACTATCAGGGAGCTTGCTGAGGACACGGACATCAGTTTCGGGTCGGTACAGTCCATTCTTACTGTCGATTTGGGGATGAAATGAGTGTCTGCAAAATTCATGCTGAAACTCCGGAGACTAAGGTTCAATCCTCACAATGGAAGACTCCAAACTCTCCCAGACCCAAGAAAGCCCGTTGGGTGAGGAGCAATGTCAAGGTCATGCTCACAGTTTTCTTTGATTACCAGGGTATTGTTCATCATGAGTATGCAATAAAAGGCCAAACCATCAATAAGGAGTACTACAACCAAGTTCTGACTCGTTTGAGAGATGCAGTTCATTGTAAGAGGCCAGAGTTGCAGAGGAAAGGTGAATGGTTGCTTCATCATGATGACACCCCAGCTCACGCATCACATCCCCCATCCCCCATCCCTCTTTCTCATGCACCAACACATATTCACTACAGTACCTGCTTCTTGTCCATAGTTATGTTAATCGTTAATTTGTATAATCACGTTTTGCCCTGTAAATACGTTTTCTGATGTTATAATGTAAAGTTCCAGATTTGCTCTCTGTAAACCGCCACTGATCTTGGGAAGTGGCGGTATATACATCAGAATAAATAAATAAATCTTGTCCAGCAGTTCTTGGCCAAACACCAAACTGAGCAAGTCCGTCAACCTCTGTACCCAGCTGACCTCACACCCTGTGACTTTTTCTTGTTTCCAAAGCTGAAATTACCACTGAAATGTAAACTCTGCCCACTCTCTGCAATTGAGTAAATAAGATTTGGTTCCCCCTGCCTAGAGGTATTAAATCACAGCAGCCGGGAAGATGTTATAAACTCAATATATTACAGAGAGGACACTGGTATAAAAATATACCTAGATTTCCCCAGACCTGCTTTTATCCCTTTCCCACTGAAAAAAAAGGAAAGGGGTGAAATAAAAAAAACTAATAAATTATGGATACAGAACCCATATGGACCAGGTAAGTACATATGTTCGCCTAGTGAAGAAGGGAAACAAGACTTGTGAAAAGTTCAAAAGCAAATAGTTTACTAAGTAATAAATAAAAAATGTCAACCATTGTCTCTGAATAATTGTCTGGTAGTGTGTGAATAAAATATTTAATTATAATTCTTCTGGTACAAGAGAGAACCAAATGCTTGTTCTATTTAAGCTCAAAGTAGCGAACAAAGGTTCAGTGTATGTGGACTATATCTCACAGTAAAAATGCATCAATGGTCTTTCACCAATTTATTCAAGCTTCTTCTTTTTAACTGGATTCATTGTTATCGTCTGACTCAAGCAGGAACTTGGGACTACTGTACCTATATTCCCCTTTACCTAGACATCACCTAGCTAAAATTACTTTCCGAGTTCCCTAATTTTACCTGCTGACTGACTAAAAAATATATTTATGTGAGCCAAATCAGGTTCGAAACAAAAAAAAATAATTAATACAGACCATGTGATCACTCACATCTACTCTTGCATAACACTACCACATCCCTCGGCACACCGTCAAACGCTTCATCCTCCACACTCTCTCCCTGTCTTCTAGCACACAAACATTTCTCCACAAAACTCTCCGCTCTTCCTTAGCTAACAACTCCCAGCCCCTCCAGTCACTCCACCACTCTTTCTCTCTTTTTTCAATAACTGTAATTAGAGCCTTAGGGGTTATTACACACCCTCATGTATACTTTTTTTATTATACCCCTGAACTGCAGGGTTCTATCAGGAAACTCCTTTACGAGAGACTCTTCTGTCAAAAACAGAGATAAAATATATATATTCTCAGTTCATTCAATTTCCCCTTTTTCTTCCTTATTTTTAGGGTTTATTTTATGTACTAGTGTTTTGGTGGACTTACCTGTGATTTCACTTACTCTTATTACACCTCAGTCTGCACCCCAACCAAATAACCCACAAATCACTTAACCTCTCTTTCACTTCACTTAAACTGTCTCCAACTTCAGTCACCAATCATTCAAATACCCATACATTTGGAGGCCTCCACACAACCAGCTTCAAACCTACTTCCTCACATATCCACGTACAAGCAGCAACTCTCACTTCCAGGTTCACCTCATCAGCATTCCAAATTCACCTGAAAGGTGCTCATACACTCATGCATGTCACCGACTGTCACCTTCACCTAGCAATTTAAATACCCCAATGCTTTTGTCGACATTGCAAACCTCCCCAGGTAACTTTTTAAATTTATTTTTACATTCTGACTACAGAAAGGAAGGAGATTCAATGACTTGGAGACCATTAAGCAAAATTCGACACAGCAGCTTCACAGCATAATGAAAGAGGCATTTCAAAATTGTTTCCAGCAGTGGCAGGAACGCTGAAGGAAGTGTGGGGGTTTTTTTTTTCCGGAAAGGGACTACTTTGAAGGAGACTGAGCGCAATAACTTTTGGTGTTATAATTGTGTTATTGTACAAGTCTCGATACTTTTTGATCACACCTCATACATGATCGCTCATACCCATCAGAGGTCTGGCAGCCATGCTCTGTAACTGTAGACTCATTAGACACGATTTGGGAAGAGCCTGGAAGACAGAAATCCAAAGGGTTGACAACCAGCAGGTGAACAATCCTAAGGAGCAATGGTTGCAACCGACAGATCTAGCATAGTGGCAGAACCACTGTAAAAAATCCACTTTTGCATTGACATTGGTCGATCAGCTAAAGCCTCCAGATTTCCTTCCATCTCCTTGGGAGTAAGCTGTATGTCAGCTGCAGAGATGTTAGCAGACGATGCCCCCTCCCTTCTGCCTACTGAACCATAATCTCCCTGGTTTGGCAGAATTTGACAAACCTCACCACTTTAAGCTATTCCGCTTCTGCCCTTAAACAGTTAACACTTCTTTTTCCCCCCACGTGCATTTCCTACCTGAACACCTATCAAAGTTGGCCACTGTGAGTGTGGAGGAAGAATTAGGACATGTGACAATTAATTCATTTGTCTCTTGGCTTTTAGTTTACAGGACACTGTTAGTTGAAGGATCCCAGGCAGCAGATTGGAATCTGTGCCCAGACCTGGGTGAACGAGTCTGCCTATAGCTGCTCCTCGCTGTCTGTATCTACTGTTTTTACTGGCTAATTTCTCCTTCGGTTCCCCAGTCCTAGCAGCAGAACCGGCTTGCCCTCTGGCACACCAGCCTGCAGTTTGGGATAAAGCTGCAACAGGTACCTGGTCCTGGCACAGAGGATTGCACAGTGCCTGCTGCAGCAGGTGACAGTGAGTAGAGAAGGGACACTTGCCCCAGGATGCCACTGCTGCCAACATCGCTGCTGCTGCTTCTGGGCAGTTTCTATGCTCAGGGAGTTTTATCTGGTGAGTACTAGGGGTGGAACAGGCCTGAGTATGAAGAAAATTGTTTTATATATTTCAGTGTGTAAGTTTGCCAGGCAGGCTTTGTATGAATACAGGTGAATGGATGATAGACTGGGGTAGGAAGGTGTTGCCCACTCCTATGGGCAGGGAGAGGGGGCCCCTGCAGGTGTAGGTGGTGAACTACAATGAAAAAAGATCCTGTTAACTGACCATTCAGATCCTCATGGGCTTAATTTGGATCCAGGAGCTCCAACCACCCAAACTTTCAAAACTCAATAAAAGTCAAAGTGTTCCTCCTCCCCAGCCAAGAAAAATTCTAGCAAGAATTGCATGAGATATTTTAAAAGAATTTAGTGGAATATTTACCTGTATCGGTTTATGGATTTAACTTAATGCTGCTGACACGTCTCTGCCTCTTTCAGTCCCAGGAAATCACTCTCTGACATATTTCACAACAGCTGTGGTTGGCGCAGAGTTTGACACTCCATATTTTTTCGCTGTTATGTACTTGAACGATATCCTGCTGGAGTGGTTTGACAGTCATGTACAGGTGCTGGAACCCCGAGCCCTTTGGATAAAAAAGGCGGTGGGTCCGAATTACTGGCGTGAGAGAACACCATTCCTGAGGTTTCTCCAGTATAACTCGGTGATTGTGCTGCTCAATATAATGAAGCAGACTAAGCAGATGGAAGGTGAGTCACATCAGTGCACTGTTATAGACGACACAGGTAATAAGCCACATAGCACACCAGCGGTGGGTATTACAGTGTGGTAGAAGGTGGCGGGGGAGCACTCAAATGGTTCTTTGCATTAGCTGACAGGTTTTGCGTGCAGGGTTGGGTGGTAAAGGCTTGCCACCTCACTCCCCTTTACCAGAAAAGAGACACTGGAGATTATAAGTGCTGAGAAGAGAGACTAAGCAGGATGGTTCCCTGATAAGAGCCAGATAGGGATGGAATGAGGGGAGAGGCTACCACAATGAGCACCAGATGGAAAGATGAGGGAGGGGAGGCCACAGGGTTGGATGGAGGAAGGAGAGAGAGGTTAATCATATAGGCTCCCAAATAAGAGTTCCTAGGGCAAATCTCAGTGGCTGAGGTTTCAAAGGGAACTTCTCTGGATGAACTATATCTAGTCCCTCAGTACAGCACCAGAGGAATTCCTTTGCCAGAGGAGATTGAACATTCACACCAACATCATTGGTCAGAAAAAACTCCTCATAGAAAAGCATCCACAATAATATATAAAAATCAGTAGTCTTCTTTTATCTATCTTGTTCCATTGTGTATTTCTCAACAAATCTATAATTGGTATTTTCATCCAAACAGCCCTCGCTATATAGCTGCATCAGGGGCTGTTTGGATACAAAAAGCTTTCACTGAGGACAAGAGAATTTCCCACAGATCAGTGATATTAATGTTCTGTATGTATCAAGGTTCTGCTGCAGCGTAGTGTGGGATTCTTATTTGCATTTGTATGTTTGATGATTAAAAATCAAAACATCCAAAAACCTTCACTGCATACAATCTCTCTCTGTTGAGAGCCAGAGCTCTAGGCTTGGCAATGCAAGTTTCTACCAAAGCCAGGCAGGACTTTAGAGATCTTGCTTATCTGGACTGACCAAGGCCAGTAGTTGAATATCATCTGCATATACGAGACATTTTGGATGTTCCTGAGCTGGAAGTAGAACGTTCTGCCGTGGCTCATGTTTACGCTTTTCCAATTAGTGCTCCTAGTATGTGGAATAAGCGCCCTGAGTATTGCACCCGCTGTCAGCATGGCTTACGTTCCTGAGGCATTTCAAAAATTATTTGTTGGGGGGGTGGGGCAGTCTAGTGACCTGCTCTTCTTGGCTAGTGGATCTTTGAAGGAAGCGGAATACAAGTCTGGATATTAAATTAAAGTAAACTTGGGAGGCTTGTCTGCTGCTGCTGAGGGCTTGCAAATCCTGGATGCGCTTCCAATTTATATATCATTAATCAGGTGTAATTCTTATGTGTGGGGCTTGTAAACTGCCTTGGGATTTTGAATAGGATAAATATTCAAGTACACAAAGAAATACAACAAAAATAGATTAATAAATAAAATGGAATTAAGGAGACAGGAACACATTAACTAAAAAGGGGGCTGATGAAGAACCTTGTGGAACACCACAGATTCCAAAAGAATGGTCAGATAGATGTGAGAAAATCAGCACACTGCTGTTCCTTCTACTTCCAAGTCCTGTTGCCTACAGATAAAACGATAGTCAGTATGTTCAAAAACTGCACTCAAATCTAAAAACCAGGACGATGTCCTTCCCAGCATTTCCCCTACCATAGCTAAAAGCGCTGTTTCTGTCCTATGTTCCAGGACAAAAACCTGATTGGGGTGAAGAACCAACCGTTTCTCCAAATAACCAAATAGCTGAACAGTCACAACTTTCTACGAGAGCTTGGAATAAAAAAGATGATTTGTAACCGGATAAAAGTGAGCAGGGAATCCGGGATCTAAATTAGTTTTTCGGTCTAACAGGCAGACAATAGCTTGCTTTCAGCAGTTTAGCCCAAGGCCTTGAGTCAGACTTGCTGCTGTATAATCATACCAGGAACAGTTGAACATAAGCCTACTAATGGACTTTTAATAAACTGATCTGGAAGTAGATCAACTATAGATGAGTTCGTGGAAGCCAGCACCGTCTCTATCGCAGACATAGAAATCCTGCCATGTGCCAACCTCATCTCAGTCCTATAAAGCATGCTTGGAAAATATATGCAAGTTACTGAGACAAGTTCTCTTCCCAATTCTAAAATCTCATTTGCAACTGAAGATGCAAAAGTCAGTAGACAGTCCCACCATCTGATCTTCCTTTTTATGTTATTTATTTATTTGTGCTTTTATACCACTTTTCAGGAATCAAAGCGGTTTACAATGAACTAAAAAACAATAACAGAAAATTACATAGAACAAAATAGATAAAGTGCAAATAAACCAAAATTATAAAATTATAAAATTTAAATTTAAAAACATTTTTTAAACTTTATACAGGAGATATAGATATTGGACACTCATGAAAAACTAAATAAATAGAAACAGATTAAGTGGATACCTCCTCAAACTGTTCCTTAAACAAATGAGTCTTTAGTAGTCTACGGAAAGCGGTTGGATCCTTAGTGTCCTTTAAGACCTGAGGCAGAGAATTCCATAAGATTGGTGCGAAGAGAGAAAAAGCTCTCTTTGTAGTTGAGGCTTTACAAGTTTTGTATTAGTTTGGTACCAAGAGAGAATTTTTATTTCTGCTTCTCCAAGGTCTGTTTTCTGGAGAGATTAGAATAATAGTTGGTTTGGTGATTCCGACTGAAGGATTTTGAAGATAGTATGAATAGCCGTAAAGTTTAATCTGCTCTCTATTGGAAGCCAATGTAAATATTTTAGAATTCAAGTGATATGATTTTTGAGTGGCGCTAGATTATTGGAGAAGAAAATTCCGGTAATACCCCGATAAGCGTCCTTGGGTAGCTCACGTGGGTGGGAGAAATAAAGGGTTCCTTTTACTAAAATCCATTAGCTGGTTAACCTGCATTTAAGGAAGAAAGGGGAGAGAAGTAGTTCCACAGTCGTACAACGTCCATAAATACAGTGGAGGAAGACACGTCCACACCAGCAAACTTCGCCTGAAACAAATTCTGTTCAAACGTTAAATTATAAAAGACCCGAGTTGGCCAAGTTTCATCTATGAGCCTACATCAGGGGTCTGAGAACATAAAACTGAACAGGTAGAAATAAATAATAATGGTAATAATAATAAATATACAAATATTAAAATATCAGAAGAAACAGAAGAATACAAAGCAACAGAAAACATATAGACAATTACCAGCATAAGATAACGTAAGAAACCTTTCCTGCTTATCTATCCTGATCTTGGGTGACAATGTGCATATATCCCTGTGGCAAAAGAGAATCATAATTGCAGATAAAAGGCTAAGACAAAAGATAGAACGCTTCCTTAATTATTCATACTAAAACAGCATTTAGAAAACAGAAACAGGCGCATGTAAACAATAAAGTCAAAGAAAGCTTTTCCTACCAATTGTAGGAACAGTGCACAAAAACCATAAGCTCGCCTCTACCAAATAAAAATAAGACAAAAGCATGTTAAAAGCAATAACTTAAAATCTAGGGGTACTGAAAGGTATTCCTCAAAGTTAGCTAACAGACATGAAAAACCGTGTTAACATTGTTCACGCCGATAGGTATAGCAGAAAAAAGATGATTGGGAGTAAGTCAAGGCTATAACTCCAATAAAACACTACTATCTAGATGCACAGGAGTAATATCAGTTTTCTAACCCTAACAGGCACGATTAGAAAACTTAACGGGCCGTTGCACAAGCCAATCTGAAGAGCTTAAGCCAAGCATGGGAAAAAACGAGCACCGCGTCCATAGGTTTATGGTCTATTTTAACTATTATCTATGGCACTAGTTCAAAATATTGGGCCTGATATTCATTTGGGCAGGCTATGCACCATGTTGGCACATAGCCCTGCCCGCTGACTCTTAAACCTGGATATTCAATGCTTGGGTCATATGTGGTCCCGGCATTGAATGTCCAGCTATCGCCGCAGAAATAAACGTTAAACACGGAGGCTTTGCAATTCACATGTGTTTGTTTGGTGTGTTAATTGCAAATCCTTAGCAGGCTTTAGTAAAAGGGGTCCAAAATCTCTTTGATTCTTTTATGGCAACCTTGCGTGCCCCGGTGTGTTCTTTAGCCAAGAGAAGATTTCCTGGGGTTCCCCTCTTCCAGCATTTTCTTCCAGCCTGTTTCCTCAAGAGTGTGAGTCCTGGATGACACCTTAACCGATGTGAGGCTCAGACTTTCCAGAAATCTCATATTCTCTAAGTAGGAAATTCCTCCAAATAACCGCCTGCTCTTCAAGGAGAACATCAAGGAAAATCATAAAACCATAAACATCAATTTACCTTCAGTCTAGCCCCCCTCTATTTATCCTGATGCCTTTGTCTTGTCTGTCAATATATCCCAACTGTTGCCTATTCAGATATATCCATGTATTGTGCTGTCATTGTGAGTATTCTCTGTCTGAATATATGAATGTTCCACTCTGCTGCCTATTCAGATATATCCATGTATTGTGCTGTCATTGTGAGTATTCTCTGTCTGAATATATGAATGTTCCACTCTGCTGCCTATTCAGATATATCCATGTATTGTGCTGTCATTGTGAGTATTCTCTCTCTGAATATATGAATGTTCCACTCTGCTGCCTATTCAGATATATCCATGTATTGTGCTGTCATTGTGAGTATTCTCTCTGAATATATGAATGTTCCACTCTGCTGCCTCTTCAGATATATCCATGTATTGTGCTG
This sequence comes from Ichthyophis bannanicus, assembly GCA_033557465.1. Taxonomy (NCBI): domain Eukaryota; kingdom Metazoa; phylum Chordata; class Amphibia; order Gymnophiona; family Ichthyophiidae; genus Ichthyophis; species Ichthyophis bannanicus. Next base: position 76,271,955 of record CM066051.1, on the reverse strand, counting down.
TCATTGTGAGTATTCTCTCTGAATATATGAATGTTCTACTCTGCTGCCTCTTCAGATATTTCATTCTCTTGTGGTGATATTGTATCATATCTCTGCTAATGAATGTTCTACTGTGCTGTTTTAATATGTATGGTACTGTCACAGTATCAAGTTATTGCAATGTAAGCCGCTTCCATTCAGCTGCATCTGCTGCTGATTGCCTTGGATGAATCTCTTCATGAAGATGGTTAATAAATCTTAGAAATAATCAACATCTGTTGATTATCAGTAATGATACAAGGTGGGATCTGCAAGGCCATGCTTTTACGGATAACGAGTAACTCAGTTTTGCCCATTGGTAGTAAGTCGAGAAGAAAGACCTTGAATACTCTTTGCAATAAATTCCAGACTCATAACCCAATTATTCTTTTCCGGCAAGAACATTGTACTATATCTTCATAGATCTGGTAGTCAATTTGCAGGTCGCAAAGCGTATCGCAGACTGGACTCAAGGTGCAGTCTAAAATGCTAGAGATTCTCTTGAAGGTTCTACGTTTCATGGCCAGGGTGATCTCTCTATGGCCAGCAGTAAGGTCTTTTAGTTGGCTTCTGGTGTCAGGACTTTTTCACTATTCAACGCCTTGCAGAGTGAACTGAGGTTGGAGACTGATCCTTTAACTTTCCAAAAGAAGGTCAAAAATATTCTTTTTATGCAAGTATTTGTAGGGCAGTTTAAAGCGGTTTTAGGTCTGCTTAGAGATTTCATTTGTCTTAGGTGGACCTATTTACAGTTTTGTCTAATCGTCTGGTTTAGTAGTTCTGTGCTTTCTTGTACTCAGAATGCATGATGTTCATTTTGGTTATCCTGAAAACCTGATCGGCAGGTGTGTCCGAGGACTGGGTCCTGCTCTAAGCTAAGGAATTCTATTCTAAAGACTCCTGCGAATGATTCTTCAGAGATGTGTCCCCTCTGGGCTATCCCTATAGTAATTCCTGGTTCTCAGGGTGCAACATCCGTCACTCAGAAGACGAAAATGGGAAATCTCTCATGAGCAGACGAAACTTACCATTTTACACAAGTATTTGCTGGAACTTTGTTTTAGTAATGTTTAGTATCTGATGAGTTTTATTCGTTCCAACCCTCTGGCAGCTGAAAAGCAATGGGGCCGAGAAATGTCCATCTGTCTGTCTAGGGCAAAATAACTCTCCTAAAATTTAACAGAATGGGATGAAACTTGGTTAATAAGCCCAAAGTATTTCTTTAAGAGAAGGAATTCCAGTTTCTGCAGTCTAGAAACTTAATTACAGTGAAACAGCATTTGGGGAATTCCTTCTTTCAAAAGCCTTTCCCTGTTCTTTACTCTCCCGCCCCCGCAAACTGCCCCACCCCAAAAAAGGTACCTCTGCTATTGCTTCACCATCCCACATACTGTCCCCCACCCACAAAAACTATGTTATCAACCACCCTGCCAGTCCGCAAAGTCATCCCGAAAAATTAACCCTCACAACTGCTGCGCTAGCACACAAATTACCCCCCTATAACTGCCCCTCTCAAAAACTATCTTCCTGCAGCTTCCCCACCACTCCACAAACTTCACATGTCCCACAAAAGTATCCCATGTCCCAAACTGCTCTCCTGTATCCCCACTCATACACAGACACACATCCATGTATATACACATGCACACAGATGCAGAAAACAGATATTGAAAAGAGAGAAACTCCCACACCATTGTGCATACCACAGACAGCTCAGATTCAGACAGATAAGAGAGCCTGAACACACACACACACAGACAGGCCAATGTAGAAAGCTAGCGCGGGCTCTACGAGCCCATAACGCCACATTTAAGCACAATTTTGCGATCTTCCCCATGCACAAAATAAACGTAAACACCGGCAGAAAAACTAGCGCCCAATTAACGTCACGCGTATTTAAATGAATACTCATTATTTAAATGTATTTTAATCTGCTGGGCTGGTATGCAAATCATGGCTACGTCTCATGCAGAGACAGGCGTAGATGATTTCGCAACCAGCCATAGCACCAAAATTTTAACTGCAGCGTCTGAGTAGAAGTAAACCTCTAACACTGCCTCCAATAGCATATTGATGGCACCGGGTGCTTTCCCCGATGCCTAGATCATTTCTTCCAAAGATGATCAGGCATCGGGCAAAGTCCCCGATGCCATCAAAACAGTGTTGGGCCGTGCCAACAACAAAAAAAAGATAAAGCCGACGTGAAACTGTTTTTCTGGTGTCCTGTATGGTGCCCTTCATCAGTCTGTCATAAGAAGTTGCTGTGTGCAAATAACTCTACTGTTTTTAAATAGCCAGGAAGCAGAGGGATAACTGAGCGAAAATGCAAATTAGCCACCGGTGCTTGGGGAGAGCAAGCCAAATTAGCGCAAACTTCTTGTGAGCAGGTATTTGGCTTGCTCTCCCAGTTTAACGCTGTGGTGGCTCATTTGCATGCGCAGGGTTACTGTGGTGGGTATTTGCATATTCTAACCTTCCTGCATCGCATGTTAAAATGTGTGCGTTGTCAGGAACGTTAAACAATGCATGCAGCGTGGGTCTAGTGCCCACTTTCTGCATCGGCCTGAGAGTGTTTGGAAAGAATTCCATGAGCCATGCTGTGCATGCTATTCCCACTTGTTACTTATGTGTTCTTGGATGATTTTAACTGATTCTAATTGATTTTATTGTTTGGTTTTTGATGACACTCTTACATTCATGTGAAATGTTGGAAGTCCTAGTGGAATTTAGGGAACCACACAGTTGGGTCTGTCTGGCAGGCAACGACCCTCTGTGTCGGCGGGGTAGGTTGGGGGTGATGGAGTAACATCGACAAATCCCGCGAGGTCCTAGGAGATCACATGTTCCGGCAGCAGCCCGGCTAGCATTGGTAGTGATTTAGATTGTTACAGAAGTTTGTGGTTAGACATGGGATGGGGTGAGGAGGTGAAATAAATTAAGAATCTTTAATGCCCATCTACGCAGGAGAGTGAAGTACAAAGAATAAGGAGAGAGATCTCACAAGTAGTCAAGCTCTGTGACTAGCAGCTAGGTTACATCCAGGGCCAGCCTAACCATCAGACGCACTAGGCACTTGCCTGGGACGGCATCTTGGGGGAGGAGGGATGATGGCAAGGAGCAACTAGAATCAAAGCAAAACAATAGATCACATTCCCACAAACTCAAAGAACCATCACCATGTATTTCTATCTGCAAGGATGGTGAGCAGTTTGTACGTAACCCTGTCAAGTGGTTCTTGGAAATGACTCTCATGATGTATGGTTTTATATATTTATATAAATGATGCCCGGTTATTTATTTTTATCTGCCCATTTTGCATTCTGGGATGGGAGATGTTGGGTTCTCATGATTGTTGAGTTTAATTGTCAAATTCAGAGGTGGGTGGGACCTGGGGACTGGCCCAGAAATAACTTGGGGGGAGGGGCTCTGCTGGTCTTTTTATGCCCCTCTCACCTGTTCTCTAGCTGACTGTGTCCAGATGTTGGGGATCCTGGGACACGTGCTGACCACGTCTGACCATACATCTCTCATTCTTCAGGTGTCCACACGTATCAAACTATGGAAAGCTGTGAGGTGACGGAGCACAACACCACTTTCATGTTTTTCAAGACAGCATTTGACGGAGAAGATTTTCTGAATTTCAACACAGACACAATGAACTGGACAGCTGCAAGGCCGGAGGCTGAGGCAACAGCACGGACCCGGAACGCTAACAAGACCTTGAGTGCGCAGTTCCTGAAGGGTCTGCACATGATATGCGAGGATACAAAATATTTGCTTCCCTTTGCGAATCAGACTCTCCAACGAAAAGGTAAAGATAGAGGGTTGAGGGGGGGGGGCACATGGTTACCATGTTTGCAACTACTCTACGGGTAACACTTCACTGCCTATATGCTCTCCATGCTGTTTCCGGGAAGGGGGGAGGGGGAATCAGATCTTGTTTCTCACTCTCTGGAGTGGGTCTGATGCATCCTATCCCCCCCCCTGCCCCCAAGAATGAGAGACCATTGAGAGTAACCTGATCTCACAGGAGACCCCCCCCCCCTCTCTTTATGTCTCCTCTTGTGTACAGACAAACCTCATGTGAGGGTCACAGAAAGGAGAGTCACAAATGACTCCATGACCCTGTCCTGCCACAGCAATGGATTCTACCCCCGCCGCATCGAGGTGAAGTGGCTGAAGAACAGAGTGAAGACAGAGGTCGAGCTAGAACCAGAGGAGATTCTGCTCAACCCAGACGGGACGTATCATGCCATCGTATCCTTAGATGTCACATCTGGGACCCGAGACGATTACTCCTGCCTGGTCCGGCACAGCAGCCTGGAGGAGGATACGATTGTGCAGTGGGGTAAGAGGCTGGAAATAAAGGGGTCATGCCGCAGGCACACAAAACAGCAGGAAAAACATGAGGGAGGCTGGTTGCAGTCCACGTGGCGAGAAGATGAGAGGAGGGAAGGGATTCAGAGAGGACACAGGACCCGACACCCAACCCAAGGCAGAGACAAATGTGACATTCAAAGTGGAGGAGAGGGATATAGGATAGAAACAGCTGCACAGTTAGCAGCTTCCATGAGATACAAGATGGCACATTCCACAGAAAATCAAATTCAAAGACAAGGGGAGGAAGATTCAGAGTAAATCCTCCTTTACTGAGAGGGTGGAAGGTGTCTGGAAGAGTCAGCAGTGGTGAGATGGGAGCCAGAACCATTAAAGGATTTAAGCGTGTTTAGGGCAGGTTGAAAGGGCTGTGGCAAGGTTAGATGGAGAAGAGCTAGATAACAGAAATGGGATATGCTTGGAATGGCAGCGATCTTGAAAGCCGCCTTCTACAGGGCAGGGAGGCCGCTCTCAGCACCGAGGCGGAGGTAGAAGGGGTCCACCGGCATGGAGAAAGTCGCAGCAGGAAAGCTGTAATGCTCTTGGATATAACTAGGAAAGGTAGAGGGGTGTCGGGAAGAAGGACAACTGTTCCTCTAGTATGAAGAACCAGACGAAACTGCCATTCTGTCCAGCTAAGAGGAAAAACAAGGAGTGATCTCCTGCAGGCGGTCCAACAGATGTGGTCGACAGCCGGGAGATAGCTTTACCTTCTGCTGGGTAGGCTGCTGAGAAAGGCCAAACTTTATGAATCATATAGGCGTTCTCTTCCAATGTCTACTATGATATTATGTAAATTTTCTAGTGTCTGAAGTTACCAGGCTGGTGGGAATGAGAGATATAAAGAACTTTCCAAAATGTTTGACCAATTAGCAGGTCTGTCATAAATCTCTAGCAGTAACATCTGCTCCTGAACGATATATAACCAAGGAGACAGGCACCAAACAGGGCCCTGGTGCTAAACTCCCCATTCCCAATCACATCATGGGGTCCCTCTGCTACACCTCCCCCCCCCCCCCAATCCAAGTCACACTATAAGATCCCTCTGCTATACACATAAAAAAGCCATACTGGGTCAGACTAAGGTCATTTGACCGCAGCATCTGGTCTTTGACAATGACCAGTCTGTGTCCAGTGGATCCCAATAGTTCATTTCCAGGGGTGAGCAATGCCCCTGCCCCCAGGTTTACCTGGCTGAGCATTGAAGAGGTGATATGGGAGGCAGGTCTGATATTGGGGTGCTGATCACAGCTTAATGTACAATTTTCAAGTTTCAGATTTTGGTTTTATCCGATAAATTGCCCAGACAGATCTCAGGCCCAAGTGTCTCATTACCGTTCCCCACTGTCTATCTCCTGTTGCAGAGAGAGGGCTGGAGCCACCACCAGCACCAGGGAAGGACATGGACACAGCCCAGAGAGGTCTCCCCATCGGGGGCATTATCGGTGTGACCCTTGCTCTTGTGCTTCTCGTGGTTGTCATGACGCTGGGGCTGGTCAACTGGCAGAAGAGAAGGAGAGGTAAAAGGGAGACTCCTCTGCAGTGCAGCCCGACTGGCAACCCTTCCCCGAATGCTGTAAATTTGTTACCGTGCTCTTGATGTACCTGGGTTCCTGGTTCCGGCAGCGCTTGTGTGAAAATGAGTTCTAGGTGGGAATGGAAATGGCAGCAGTGGAAAGGAAGTACAGGATGTGTTCTGCATATAGACGATGTCACCACACCATGCGATGACATCACTAGAGAATGACAGTGGAGGTCAGTTCATGTAAGAACACATCCTGAGCTTTGTCTTCCATTTTCACTTTTACAGTAGCTGAATGGAACAGGCACAGCTGAAGGTCACCATGAATGAATACAAAATAAAGCTTCTGAAGGGATCGTCTGCCTAGTGACTGTGTGTGGGCGAGAGGGTGACTGGCACCCCCCTCCCCCCCCCCCCCCCGTGTGTGTGTGTGTGTGTCATTAGTAACCTCACTCCCAGCACAGACCAATCCTGCTGGCTGTATTCACTGATAAGTTGAAGGAATTGTTACAGATCTCATGCAATCTTTCCTTGCTTTTCAGCGGAAGATTTTGGAGAGATGTTCTCCAACGCCTGAAGCTGTTGCACCCTGCCAGGACAGAGGTTCCCTGAGGCCCACTGGACCACACTTACCCTACCCTGTTCTTTAGTGCTTGTCACAGACATGTCTCTTGTGTACAATGTCTTTATCTCCCAATGCCACAGCTAGACTGTAAGCTCTTTGGAGAAGGGACATAGCATATCTGACATGCTCCACCTCTATACAGTGCTGTGTACATCCTCTACCAAGACTACTGTCTCTTTCATGGTAAATGACTAGCATCAAAGTCTCCTTTCAGGAAGAACTGGTTCCAACAAACCCATCTCTGAGACATCGCTCTCCTATAACTCAGGCTGTGGAGATGTTTCCCAATAACAAGCCGCTGTTGTGCAAACAGTGTGAAGTCATTGGATCAGGATTTATTTTTTATTGGACTACAGTGGGTACCTTCGGATGTCCCAGAAAAGCATAAGGGGAGATGAAATTGACTGAACCTTGATTTTCTGCAATGCATTGCATCCTGCAAATGGAGCACTACACTGAACACTAGTTTTCTAGGCACATTTACCAGCATCTGGATAAAGGAAAGTACTATCTTCACAGCCGCAGTTACCATCTCTCACATACTACAAGTCCATTATACAGCCAAACTACAAGCTACCTCCGTATCTGCACAAACCCAGAGGACACCTCAAAGCTCTAATCAAAGCCTTCAAAGGATAGGACCATCACCACAAAATCATCTCCAAGGAACTCACATGCTCACTTCAGGAAAATTACAACACACAGGAAGGATATCGCAGGGAGGAAGATAAAATCTGTAACTAGAAAACCTAGGGACGTCCATAAAAGACCTTCCACCCTTACAATCGAAGGATGAATCCTTGAAAGAAATATTCCCTTCTCCCCCAATTCCAGCCCTCCATCAACACCTAACCTCAAAAACTTATAATGAGTAAACTCCAAACTGAATCACAAACAGAAGGAAACAGCAAAAATGTCCTACAAGACACCACATACTAAATGTAGCGCTACAACTTACGCAGCACTGCACAGACACATTTAAAAGGCAGTCCCGGCTCATCAGAGCTTACAATCTAGTCAAGACAGACAACACAGTAGCTGTAGACATGGGATACATCTAGGGGGAATGGTAAAGAAACACAAAGGAGACCAGGTGAGTCAAGATCCGAAAGCAGCAGCAAAGAGGTGAGTTTTCAGCCTGGATTTGAAAAGGGCCAGAGAAGGCGCCTGACGTACAGACTCAGGTAGTTTGTTCCAGGCATATAGAGCAGCAAGGAGGAATGAACGAAGTTTGGAGTTGGCAGTAGCAGAGAGGGGCACAGATAGAAGGGATCTTCCAGAGGAACGGAGTTCCCGAGGAGAGGTGTAGAGTGAGATAAGAGAGGAAAGTTAGTGAGGAGCTGCAGAATGAATGAATTTGCAGGTAAATTATTCCAACACCTATCACAGGACCCTACAGCGACCCACATGGGAAAGACCTTAGAAATAGAAAACTCACACTCCTGTTTCTCCTTGAATGTAGAGTACATGACCCATTGCAAAAGTGGGAAGAGGGGTGCTGCATCAGAGGAACAAGCCAAAACTTAGGAACTAGAGTCAATCTTCACAGACATAAAATGATGTGTCAAAAAGAACAAGGTGACCCCTTAGCAGGTGACCACATGTCAAGGGGAAGCTCAACTATAGACCCTGCAATCAGGATGCTTGGAAGAGTTCCAGAAACTTGCAAAACATTTGAAATTCATGAGGGTTGAAGATCTTGAAACAAACAGTGAGGGTCATTTATAACTGGGGTCTTGGCGGGGAAGGCACATGAACACGTGCAATGCATAAGTACAAGACCTGTACCTAGGTGTTTTTGTAAAATTACACCAGAGGAGTAGAGATGCAGTTTATGAAATATGTGCCAATCCTGCCCCCGCTCTATCGATTCTATGCCCAGGGAACACCTGCAGGTATACCACAGGAAGAAGGCGCTTTGATTCTGCGTGTGTACATCATATGTATGTATACGTCTTGGTGTAAAATACTGTTCCCCCTATAAAAACTTACCCCCAAAGGCACTAAGGGAGACACTGGCTTTCTCACTCATTAGCAGACATAAGTCTCTTCGGGGCTTTTATTGAGGGGGTATATGGTGACGCTGAGTACCGGCAACTTTTTCATTGCCCGTTAAAATTGACCCATGGTCCTCATATATTGATGAAAGAGCCCTGTTTATGAGTCCTGGCACCTTTTTTTTACTATGAAAAACCCACTGTTTCTCTTGAATCTGTAAAACTGAACTGACTCTGTCTCCTCCACAAGCCTCCTCTTCCCTCCAACCCCATCGCTATACTGACCTGTAACTTCCTCAGTTGGGGGCATGTTTACCAAACTGTGCTACTAATTAATGTGGGGTTTATCGTGTGCCACACCAGCAGCATAGAGCAGCACAGTAACACTCCCACAATAACCACTTAGCATGCGATGGCTCGGGGACTGGACGGCTTGGGGAAACGTAGGTGTGGACTGCACAGTGCAATTACTGTAGGCAAAGTTGGCAGTAAGCATGCCCACTTGTCAATTAACGTGATGCTATGTTGCTCCAATGCACTAATTGCAGGGGGAGATGAGCGTGCGCCCCCAACAGCGCAGGCCTCCATGCTAATTCTTGGCTTCGAACGCACACTACTGGCCGCCCTTTAGTAACTACGCCCCATAGACAGTAACCCTGCTGTCAGTCCCCTGTGCTCTCTCTTTACTGACCTGATCAAGAAAGTCTGTGCCACTCTGGAAAGTGTGGCACAGACGTGTTGCATGAACCCAATAAACAGATTTTACCTAGAACTTGCTTGCTGTCTTGAATTTCTGCACATCTACAAGGCAATAGAGGAGGAGTGGAAAAATAAGGGGAACAGGACAAGAAGGGGTAAGGAGGAAGGGGCTGAGTGGTAGGGTAGTGTGTGTGTGTGTGGGGGGGGGGCATTGACAGGATCATTCAGAGTGGGGGTGGGAGGATAGTGGGAGACGGGTTTCATGGTCATGGCTCCCTGCAAGCTAATTTCCCTGAGATCCTCTACCTTCCTGGCAGAGATCAGGGTCTCTGTGTCTGTAAGCTAGCAGGATTTGGGGGGGGGGGGGGAGTTGGAAATGGTTACAATCACTAAGCAGCCACTCACAGAAAACCTGTATGGTGTTTGCCACGCCTGTGTCCAGACCTCTGTGTAGGCACGGTGCAACCGGGAGTGAGTTTGTGCATTTTACTTACCTGCACAACCACAAGCCCCTCGCCACTCTTAAATCAAGAACAGGCAGTGATCAGGGAATGAAGAGACAATTTACTACTAAATCGAAATATTTATAGTACAGAGCTAATTATTCCCCAAACTAGAGACAAACAGATACGTGGGAAAAGATCTCACATATCCATTAACATAAAAATGAAGTGTTATACTGATTCAACAAGTGTTGAGGAGGTGCTTGGATGGGGGGGGGGGGAGGGAGAGAAATACTTTTAATAATTTGGTTTCAATCTGCTGGTCACTAGTTTCATGGAGTGTCTCTATGATTTAGTATCTGAAAATCTAAACTGTTCCCTATTTAACTCTCCTGATTGTATAAAGGTCTCTCATATCCCCTCTCAGTCACCTTTCTCCAAGCTGGTGAGTACTCTGCTCTTTAGCCTCTCTTCATAAGGGATGTCTTCTATCTCCTTTATCATTTTGCCACCCTTCTCTGAATCTTTTCTAGTTCTGCTATATCCTTTTTAAGATGACGAGACCAGAACTTCACATGATACTCAAGGTGCAGCTGACCTGGGACCTATAGAGAAGCAGAATTATTTATTCATTTAACAAATTTTCTGTGCCACTTAGTCACAGCAGGTCAAAGCGGTTTACCCCAAAAAATTCATAACAAAGGAACACAAATACTTAAATTGCATAGAAGACATTCTGCAACCCAGTAAAGAGTCCAGCCCTGCGTGAACATAAATTTGTGCCCTTGATGCATCTGCTAGAGTTCCATAATTCTGGAGCATATAAAAGGAATATCCTAGTATGAGTACACTGTGCCCGCAGCAGGAACAGACTAAGGACTCTACAGGCTGCAGTTTTGTTCTCAAACCCTTTTCGGGTAACCTCTCACATTCTATTTGCTTTTATAAACAGGCACAGCACACTGGGCTGAACATTTCAACATATTGTCCACAATGACTCCAACATATTTTTCTTGGGTGGTGACTCCTAACTCAGAACCCAACATGTTGTACCTGTAGTTGGGATTATTTTTCCCTGTGTGGATCACTTTGTACTTGTCCACGTTAAACTTTATCTGCCATTTAGATGCCCGGTCTCCTAGTTTTACAATACCCTTCTGCAATTCCACACAATCTTCTGTTTTAATGACTTTTGTGTTAGCTGCAGATTTGATCATCTCACTCTTCACTCCTATTTCTAGATCATTGACAAATATGTTAAATATCACAGATCCTTGGAGCACTTTACTGACTCTTTTCCACATTGATAACTGACCATTTAGTCCTACTCTCTGTTTCCTATATTTAGCCAGTTTGCCATCCACCAAAAGGCACAGCCTCCATGCCTAAGGAATTTCCTTTAGGGGCTTTCTGAAAATCCAAATACACTACATCAACTGGCTCACCTTTATCCACTTGTTTGTTTACACCTTCCAAAAAATTGAATGAATTGGTAAGGCGAGACTTGCCTTTGCTAACTCTTTCCCATTAAGTCGTGTCTATTTATTTGGTCAGTCATGTGAAGTGGCATTTTAGAAGAGATGCCAAGAAAGAATCTGGAGTGCCCACAGCAGAACATCCAAAACCCAGGGGAGCAGCAGCGGTGAAGGAAGACATGTATAAGGGCCTTCTGAAATTGATCTATCTTCACCCAGAATAATGATTCTTCCCGTATCTGGTTATGGAGGCCCCTTGCAGGTTGCAAAGCCAGGTATGTGCATGGGTGCAGGCCATTTCACAAATATGGGCATCCCTAAATTGCAGAGCCTCAGAACTGGGTATCTGAAAGTGCCAGCAGGTGTATTTCAGAAGGGGGAGTGACTAGGCTGTGAGATATGCACACCCCGGCCTGCTATTCTAGATATTCAGACATGCAACGGCGGGCCAGTAATATGTTTGGAGTTTGTATTTATGCAAAGTTTCTTTGGGTATAAAAAATAACTGTGGCAATGTAGGGGATTATGCACTTGCCCCTGGAAGCGTTATATCATGTCACAAGCATGGTCAGGGGCAGATATAGGCCTGGACACCTCACCAGCCAGGGTCAGACAGCCTTGAGCTAACATGCATCTCCCTTGCTCCACCACGCCTCCCCCTTACCCCCCCCCCCCCCCCCCAGCTACATGGACTCTCACACTGGGGACATCTATATACCCATTTTCTGAAATGGCTCCAGGGATGTTTCCATTCTTTGCACATCCAGGTGGCCATTTTCAGATGCCCTCCTCATGAATAGGGCTTCTAAAATACCCCCTTTGTTTTTTAGAATAGCTTCAATCAGTTTGGCTGGCATCATCTGGTTGACAGGTCTTTAGTTTCCTGGATTGCCCTTGGGGCCCTTGTAAAAGTTCTAGTTGCTAAAGTTGCAGGTTGTTTGGAAAGAGAAGGGGGATCACTCTAGACTAGGTATCGCTCTCTTTTCACAAGTTCTGTAATTGTGACAGGGTGGTGGGCATTCCGCATTGCCCTGCCCACCTCATGCCATACTTGGGATTTTCCTGCTTTTGTTAAGCATAAAAGTACCCACAGCGTTCCTGCCTGTGGGTGAGGAGGGAGGAGTCAGATATGTGGAAATTAATTGCTAATTACTATTAATACAGGTCACGTTTTTGGGCTAAAGATTCCAGGTGACATTTAGAACTCTGTGCTCAGGCCTGGACAAGTGGTTGTACCTAGCACAGCTCCCGCCTGCCTGTACTTAGTATCTTCATTGGGTTTCCAGTCCTGGCTGCGAAGGTGCTTTTGCTGTACTGCTCTATCATACCAGCCTGTGCTTTGGGATAAAGCTGCAGCCAACCTTCCCTGCTGGTACGCAGGACTCTATGGAACCTGTTGCGGCAGGTTGCAGTGGTTGGAGAGAAGACGCCAGCCTGAGCCCTAGGATGTATCCGCTGATGCTGCTGCTTGTTCTTGGCAGTCTCTGTGCTCAGGGAGTTTTGTCTGGTGAGTACAGGGAGAGAATAAAATGTAGGGCCCTGTGCCAGCTCCTTCTATTCTCATGTGTAAGAGAAAATTCATTGAGGAAATTCACCTGGCAAGCTTTGTACAAGTGGACTGTAAAGTGATGAGAGATTGGGATGGGAAGGGGGGAGCCCACACATATGAGCAATAAGGGGACTCCTGCAGGTTCAGGTGGTGTCTTGAGGTACAGAAGGAAGTTCCCTGTTAATTGAGGATCCCCACCATTGCAGAGTTGGTCTAGGTTGAGCAGTTCCAAGCTCCCAGTTTCCAAGTCTTTCAGACCTCCGTGAAAGCTAAAATATATAGGGAAGGCAGAATTCCTTCTCTCCCTACTAGGACATGTTTATCGAAGTGTCAAGGTGTGGTGGGATATGTCAATAAAACAAATACATTTATAGTCAGGATTGGAAAATAGCATAAGAACATAAGAAATGCCATACTGGGTCAGACCAAGGGTCCATCAAGCCCAGTATCCTGTTTCTAACAGTGGCCAATCCAGGCCACAAGTACCTGACAAGTTTCCAATACTTATCCTGGGGTAAGCAGTGAATTTCTCCAGTCCACTTTAATAAAGGTTTATAGACCTTTCTTCCAGGAACTTGTCCAGAGCTCATTTAAACCCAGCTACACTAATAGCTTTTACTACATCTTCTGGTAGCAAATTCCAGAGCTTGGCTACACACTGAGGAGTAAATTCAGAGCCTCGAATAGCGGGATTGTACGTCTGGGTTGGACGTACCTCCCATGCTCAGCTGTTGCTCCTGATTCTGATCTTTGTTCTCCCCACACGTACAAGGCTGTTGTCCAGAGAGTGTTGGATGGGGGCAGAGTGGGCAGCACAGAAGCAGAGTGGGGTGGGCCGAAGTGGCCAGATGTACAGAGGCCATTCAGGTTGGGCCTCTGTGTGTCTGGTGGCGCCAATTTCAATACCCGGCTTATTTCACCTTAAAGGTGGAATAAGTGCTGGGTGCCTGTGCGATTGGGGCATGCAGCCCCCCCCCTCAAATTAACAGGGGTGCTGTGGGAGAGCCCTCGCCGCCCGATCCCACCCCTGGATGCCCCCACTGAGGGTCTGGCAGTGATTAAATGGCTTGTATATGCGGGCGGCCTTTGGGCTCTCAGGTTGGACGTGCCGATGCCATAGTGATTGGACGCTATGCACTGACACACCAGCCGGAGCCTTGAGCGGTGGGGACGGGTAGGTACTTGGACGTACCCCGGCTCAGAATGCTGTGCACACCAGGCCGTCCGAATGCCCCGATTCTGCAACTGCAGGAACATTTAGCTCTCGCAGGTGCAGAATCAGAGACAAATGTGCCCTGTCCATTTTCTGCATGTCCAGACGGCCCGGATGTCCAGGGTGCTGAATCGGCCTCCACAGGAAAAACAAATATTTTCTCTGATTAGTGTTAAAAGCACTACTTAGTAGCTTCATTGCATGTGCCATAGTCTTTGTTATCTTTGAAGGAGTAAACCAGCGATTCATGTTCACTAGTTCCAGTCTTCTCTTTATTTTATAGACCTCTATCATATCTCCACAGGCGTCTGTTCATAACATAAAAATACGAAACATCACAGCACATACAATCATAATTCTAATGAAATACAATCTTAGCAACTGCAATACAATAAAATCATAATAGCAGAAATGGACAGGAGTGTGACCAAAGATCCCATGTAACCTAATAAAAGCCAGAAATTCCAATGCATCACCGGAGAGACTGCCCAAAACTCCATCAAGCTCCGATGCCAGCATGAACTGGCATGATACCGGCATGAAGAAGGTGCCGGAAGGCAAAGATCACCACAACCGTGCCTGAGGACCTCACCAGAAGACCCTTCGGTGTGACCCTTAGGTAGAGACCACAGGCGAGGACAACACAAAGTAAGTTATTACACTACATAAGGAAAAGACAGATTCTTAAAGACCCGCTGTGCCCTCACGCTACAATATACTTCCACCATGCTCTCACTATATATAGCAGTATACACAATACTTGCCCTCATATTCATGACAACAGCCCACAATACCCTCCTCACCCCGCAATACCGCCATCAAACCCATCACAAATACCTTCCAACACTCACTCCCCTCTCCTGCCGATCACAACCACACTCATTACAATACAAACCTCTTCCCACATCACTCCCCATCTCCGCCACCCTCAAAACAACAACACAATTATTCTGATGCACATTGATCAATGCCAGGTCAGTGAGAAATAAAATACAGACTATCACAGACCTGCTCATACAATACCAACTTGACATCCTATGCATTACTGAAACATAGCTCTTCGACACAGATAATGTCCTCCTCAACCAGCTCAAAGCAGAAGGCTACTCACTATTCCACTGCCCAAGAAACAACCGAAGAGGGGGAAGGGTACTACTGCTAACCAAAACACGTCTGCATTTCTGTTCTCTAGCATCAAGGAACACCTACAAAATGGACTCATTCACCATTACAAATAACCATTCGACCATCATCCTCAGCTACCAAGCTCCCACCCCCTCCTCCTTAGACTTGTCCAGTATAATAGAAAACATCATAGAAAACTTCAAATCCAAGAAAGACCTTCTCATCCTCGGGGACTTCAATCTCCCTTTCCTAACTACCAACATAAATGCAGCTAAATAAATAAAAATAAATAAACATGGCAGACACCTTCCTCTCAGTAATGGAATCGATGAACCTTACACAAAACATGACATTCCCCACACACAACAAAGGCAACATCCTCGACCTAATCTTTACTCCTACCTTCCCAATCCATCTCAGCCACCCCCACGCACTACAAACCTATCTAATGCCATGGACTGACCACAACCTCATCACCTTCTCTCTACATCTAAAATCTCCAATAACCCAGACAGAACAACAACAGACTACACAACACTTCAGAAAATTCCTTGAGTACACTCTACCAAACATAAAGATGGACACATCTGACATAACAATACTGACAGACAACTGGAACAAAGTGCTTGGAGACACAGTTAGCCTACCACCCAACCAACGCATCCACTTCAAAAAGCAGCACACCCACAAAACTTCCTTGTTCTCCCACAATCTACGCCAACTAAAAACCAAACCAAAACAACTAAAAAGGAAATGGCGAAAGACCATCCAGATTGAAGACTGCAACAAATACCTAGCACTACTTCAGAATTACCAAGCAACAGTAAACAAAGCCAAGAAGGACTACCATACAAAGATCATCAATACCTCTATCAGTCACCCATGAGAACTATTTGACATGGTCAGACACCTAACAGAACCACCCACCAACCACAATTCAGCAGCTACTGTCAGCCATCAAGAGCTAGCAGCACACTACAAACAGCTACACCCCCAACCAGACCTCATCACCACCCTACCCATCACAATCCTTCCTAACACCACTTGCTGGTCCACCTTTCGTATGATCACTAGGGAAAAGATCAAGAGAATTCTAACAATGCTTAACACATCCACCTCACCACTTGACCCATGCCCAGCCAATTAGATCAAAGCCACAAAGATCAAACTTAACACAATCCTCATCAAAATAGAAAATTAAGCACTCCGCCCCACCTTAAAGAAACCAAACCTCGATCCTATAGACCCTGCATCATACAGACCCATCACCAGTCTCCCCTTCTTGGCCAAAGTCATTGAGAAAACTGTACAACTTCAGCTACAAAACCACACTGAGGAAAACTGCTTACTTGATCCACAACAACACAGTTTCCGCCCCCTGCATGGAGTAGAAACCTGAGGACCATACTAATCAACACATTGACCCAAGGAATACAAGACTGCTCACAAGCCTACCTTCTTATATTTCTTGATATCTCTGCAGCGTTCGATACAGTTGACCATGACATACTCCTACAGTGACTACAATCATACAGAATCCAAGATGCCATTTTCAAATGGTTTTAATTATACCTCACTGTCAGACGGGAGCAGGTAAAAATCAGTACGAGCATCTCCAAACAATACTAGCAAACACAATGAGTACCCCAAGGATCAACACTATCTGCACCCCTCTTCAACTTATATCTCCAAACCCTCTGCTCAGCCATCAAAAAACACAACATCCACTTCCACTAATATGCCGATGACATCATGCTATATTGCCCAACACAAAACAATTGACATACACACAAATTCAAGACTGCTTCACCAATGTCTCCCAGTGGCTCTCAGCAAATAACCTATCAATCAACTACTGAAGCTCTGTTTATTACAAGGGACTCCTCATTCACCCCTCCAACCACAATACTAAACAACATTCAGATAAATGTTCAACCAGAGCTGAAATACCTCAGGATCACTCTCGACCAACAATTTTCCTTCAAAGCTCAAGTAATGAAAACAGCCAAAACAATCTATTTCAAAATGAAGACTCTACAATGACTCCGTCCCCTCCTTGAACCAGCAGACTTCTGATCAGCCCTACAAGTTCTCCCTCTCCCTCATACAGACTATTGCAACAGCATCTACCAGGGCCTGCCACAAGCCGCCCTCCTCCGCCTTCAAACTGCTGTACACTCTGCAGCACGTACAATCCAGAGAGCTGCTAAACATGACCACATTACCCCTATCCTAAAGCAGCTCCACTGGCTGCTCCTTCACAAAGAATCAAATATAAATCATTGCTGCTTACGCACAAGGCACTATACTCCCACCCAACCACCCACCTCCAATTCCTCCTTCAGAAACTCACTACAGTCAGACCACAAAGAGCTGCTATAACCAACAAACTCACCATAGTGCACTCTAAAACAAAATTCAACCAACAAATTTACCATAGAACATTTGAACTCTTTGCACTGTCCCTGTGGAACTCTCTGCTAGACACAATAAGGAATATCACCAACCTACTGTCCTTCCGAAAACACCTGAAAACCCTCTTATTCCTTGAACACTTTGGACCCTCCACCTAACCCACCCTTGACACCATCAAGACTTCTGCACTTGTAAATAGTTAAAGAATATTCCACTTGTACACTGCTCTTATATTGTAACTAGTTCAATGACTGCAAATTTTTTGCTGTAATGCATAATATATAACTAAGGTGTAATTGTTTCCATATAACTATGTTATATGTTAATGTTGTTAATTGTTATCTAAGGCGATATTTGTTCTGTTCATTGTAAAAGTTGGAAGCAGTTGAATCACATAATTAATCCAATTAGGCTTTTTGTGATTGAGAAGGTTAGACAAGGGTTGGGAAGTGACCCTGTGTGGTCTCTTTTGGCAGGAACAAGAGTATCTTTACCCTTTGCAGACCCTGACCCATATCAAATAGAAGTGGCTCTATTAGATTAATTAAGGAGGAGACTGAGGGAGCAGCCTGTTTATGGATATATAGAGATCAGTTGTTGGAGCCACCTAGTGGTTTTAACAATGTTAGTCAAGTTTGTATGGTAGGAATGATTTTGGACTGTTTCGATTAAACGGAGTGTAGATTTTTCTGAAAACTGTCAAATGTATTTGTACTTTTGCTTTTAAACTGTAAGATTACTCCCTGAAGAAGCCCTTGTCGGAGAACAGGCGTACAAGGAGTGCCATTAAGTTGTTGAATCATTTGCAACCTTGGGGTGATGTCAATTGCTCAGCAAGTCACTTCAATAGAGAGGACTGACTTTTTGGATCATTGTCCACTGTGAAGAAAGTGGTTTTTTAATGGATTTTCCTCATCAGATGGGACTAATGTAAGAATAAATGGAGATAGAGGACTGAACAAGGACAAACAAGAGAGAGAGAATATCCGGTTTGGAGTTTTGAAGAAACTTCTTTCATTTAGTGAAGGCTGGATTTACATGCATAGATTGAGCCATGAAAATGGGTCTGCTGGTGTGTGTGTGTGTGTGGAATTGTATATAATTAATGTTCCCTCTAATTTTCTGTAGGCTGTGTGCGCATAAAATATCAGCTGTGCAGCTTTTGAAGAAAGGTTAAATTTTTGTGCGCCATATAACGACATTCAGAGTTATATACTTTAAAATTTGACTACACGTCAGAATACAGTATGTACACCACATTGATTTTAAAGAAATTAAATGAAAATAGATGATTACTAAATCAAGCGGAAAAATTAGAGTAATTACAATCACAACTTTTAATTTTTAAGACGTCTATGTTGTTTTCTATCAGAATCAGAACTGTAATTTTTGTGCGCTCTGTTATAAAGTATGTGCGCTCACTCGGCGAGGTGTGTGTGCGCGCACACGCGCACAGCTTAGAGGGAACAGTGTATATAATGTATGGTTGTATGGGTATTTTATATTGTGTGATTAGTATTTACATAGTCTGGCATTTTTCAAAAGGTTTATGAAAGTAAGTTGTACTGGGGCTAAATAAGCCATGTATCCCATATATTTTAGTGTTTAACATAGGAGTTGAAGTTAATAAAATCCATGTAGACAGGTCACCTAGAAGGTCTGTTTGCAGTATGTAAGCAGGTCTGGTGGATCTCAGAGATGCACATTTGGTACAGAAAATGTTATGTTTGCAAAAAAACTCCCTAAATCACACATATAAGACCCCAGAATTAATGCAAGCAAAGTTGATTTACATGTGCTAAACCATTTTTATGGGATTGAATTGAAGTTTACTTTCACTAATTTTTGAAACAAACTACATATAAAATCCCAAATTTTGTTCGACAAACCCTGAAAACGAGCTGGATTTCTTTTCTGTGCACATGCCTTGCACTGATATCATAGGGCTTCCTCCGTTTCAGGAAAAGATTCAACTTTACTAGTTGATGGATTTGACTTAATACTGTCTTTTTCTCTCGCTGTTTCTACATCAGGAACTGACACCCTACAATATTTCATGACAACCGTCATTGGAGAAAAGGACATTGAGCCCAACTTCCCGCAGTTTTTCAGTGCGGTCTATCTGAACGACGTCCTCCTGGATTGGTACGACAGCCTGGCTCAAGTGCTGGAGCCCCGAGCTCCGTGGATGAAGCAGGCGGTGGGTCCCGATTACTGGGTGAATGGAACTTTGCTCATGTGGTACCAGCAGAATCTGTCAACGTACGTGCTGCTTAGTACCTTGAATCAAATGAATCAGACGAAAGGTGAGTCCTGTTAATGCACTGTTCTGTGTGACCGTCATACCGGGGAAGGGGGTGGTCACTTCTTTTAGTCAAGTGGTCAATCAAACACTGTAGTGGACTGTGGGAAGAAATAATCTTACTGCTAAAAG
Source organism: Ichthyophis bannanicus (assembly GCA_033557465.1). Classification (NCBI taxonomy): domain Eukaryota; kingdom Metazoa; phylum Chordata; class Amphibia; order Gymnophiona; family Ichthyophiidae; genus Ichthyophis; species Ichthyophis bannanicus. Next base: position 76,252,063 of record CM066051.1, on the reverse strand, counting down.
GAGCAGTATTGCCTGTGGCAGTAGATTCACCCTGTGGCCTGAACTTACCACAGGCTGTTTTCCATAGGGCCAATGAGTGTTCACAGTTCTTAATTTTCCATGTGGTGTGTTTAGAATTCAGTTCACAGTTCAAGATTCCCTGAAATCGTTATTCTATTTCCATTTACCATATCTTAGAAAAGCAACTGATGTCTACCTTCCTTGAGAATATGGACAAGTTTCTGGAGGAAAAGTCCATAAATCATTATTATAGGACTAGATGTTGAAGGTTAAAATCTTCTTTGGGTCAGGACAATGCAAGCAGCAGATGATAGCAGCATAATGTATAGGGGAATCTAGAGGGAATGGAAGGGTTGGATGGCTGATTGGAGGGTGACAGGCTGTAAATATTTAATAATGTGACAGAAGCCCATGTCTTTATTGAGTCCTGTCTGGTCTGGTCTGATCGATAGTTTCTTATCTTCATTTAAAAAGTTTGACAGTCTTAGATAGATTTAAATTGTCCTTTCAGGATCCTCACCATAAAATCATCAATGCTGTACTCTAGACCTGTGAAGTGCGGTCCAACAGTGGAGGCCGAAAGATCTGAATTCACACCTTGGTCTGGTCTGTTCTGCATGACCGTATGCCTGTGAGCATTCATTCTCGCCTTTAACACATTACTATCATAAGTAAATAAATACCCCCCCCCCCCCTCAAGACCCGCAGACTGGTCCACTTGGTCAACCAGCTTCCCAACCTTGCTTGCCAGCCAGCATAACTATTTCTATCCCCAGCATGCTTGCCTACCTCCATGACCCACCACCAGTGCCCGCAGCCTTTCCCCCAGGGCTCCCAAAACAACTGATGCCACATTTGTTCAAACTGTGTCTCTGCCTGTATTTTTGCGCTGGTCTTGCCGTATCAGTCCCAAACCCACATGGCTCAAACTTTTGGAAAACTGTGCAGTGTCAGCACCAACTCTTCTGAAGACTATATGGAAGAAAAGTCATTTGGGCCAGGACAGAGTAGCCCATCCAGTTCCGACTCCGAAGGCACCATGTGCATAAGTTTACTTGATTTTCAGACAGTCTTTTTCTGCAGGTAAAACTCTGTATTACCTACGGAAATGGCTTTGAATAAGCAAATAGTCTTGCAAAGAAAGTTCCCTGAATCTGACTCTTTAGTGAAGGACCTAAGTTACTGCAACATAAAGAGTGACCTGCGATTGTGGGATATGTGCTGGCCACGTCCGGCTGTATGTATCTATGCTCCAGTGTTTGCGAGTGTCCAGTATATCACTACAATAGATACAATAATGCCAGAATATCTTCCCCCGTTCAAAACTCTATGTAACCAAGTTTGATGACAATGTTATATGTTAACCTTTATTAGATATAGGCTTTCTGTTTTCCATGTTCTATGTAATGAAGTTGAATGACATTGTTGTATGTAAACTGCTTTGATTCCCAGATAAAGTGTTATAGAAAAACAGAAAAATAAAATAGATCAATATCTGACTGCCTTCCTCTGTTTTCAGGTGTCCACACGTACCAGGTTTTGCAAGGCTGCGATGTGACAGACCAGAGCGCCACATTTGGGTTCTACCGGACAGCGTTTGACACGGCAGATTTTCTGTACATCGATACAGTCACCAGGAATTGGACGGCAGAAGTGCCGGAGGCTGAGCCAGTGGTCAAGGCCAGAAATGCCGACCAGAACTTTACTCAGATGAAGCTGAGACTCTTGGAAAGCATGTGCGACAATGCGGATTATTTTGCTTCTTTCGCCAATGAGACTCTGCAGCGAAAAGGTAAAGATCTGAGAGAGATGGTAGGCACGAGGGAGGAGGGGAGGGGTATGTGATCACCATCCCCACAAGGATACATGACCACCAGAGGGAGGACATTTCACTGCTGCCTTTTAAATTCAGTCCTCTGGACTTAGCACAAATTCTGCAATAGGGGAGAGACTCTGGTACGTGGGGATAACATGAGGAGGGTTGTAGTGAAATCTAAAGAATTCTCAACAGTTAGATAGTTGAGATATAGTACTAAAAAATGCAGTGTCATGCAGCCAGGCTTCAAAGAGCCAATAGAGTGGTGCAGTACAGGGGGTGAAGTATTTCTGTCCATAGAAGACGAGCGGGACCTGGGCATGAGGGTTTCTGATGGTTTATTTCATCTTAATATATCACCTTTGAACCAACAGCGGAGCAGTTCACAATAACACGTTGGCTTGAAAATAATAGAAAGGAAATACATTAAAATCATCTGTAATATCTGAAGATTGGCGAATGGCCAATGTAATGTCAATTTTTAAAAAGGGTTCCAGGGGTGATCCAGGAAACTAAACTGGTGAGCCTGATGTCAGTACAAAGCAAAATGGTAGAAACCATTATTAAGAGCAAAATTACTGAACATGTAGATAGTCACGGTTTAGCCAAGAAAGGTTTTGTCTTTCTAATCTGTTATATCTTTTTGAAGGTGTGAATAAACAGGTAGACAAGGGTCCATATAGTGTATCTGGATTTTCAGAAAGTCTTTGACAATGTCCATCATGAGAGACTCTTGGCAAAGTTAAAAAGTCATGGGATAGGAGGAAGTGTACTATTGGATCAGGAACTGATTAAAAGATAGAAAGCAGAGGGTAGGGCTAAATGGCCAATTTTCCCAATTGAGAAAGGGGAATAGTGGAGTACCCCAGGGATCTGTGCTGAGTCCGCTGCTTTTTAATATTATTCCCATTTCCAGGTCATTTACGAATATGAGTGAGGTAGTCAAATTTGCAGATGAGACAGAATTATTCAAAGTTGTTAAAACCCGAGGATTGTGAAAAACTGCAAGAGGACCTTGATAAATTGGAAGACCAGATGTTCAAATGGCAGATGAAATTTAATGTGAACAAGTGCAAAGTTATGCACCTAGGAAAGAAAAACCCAAACTATGGTTACATGATGCAAGGTTCCTCATTAGGAACCACCCAGGATAAAGATTTAGGCATCATTGTGGATAACATGTTGAAACCCTCCGCCCAGTGTGCAGCGGCGGCCAAGAGAGTAAATAGAATGCTAGGAACCATAAGGAAAGGAACGGAGAATAAAACAAAGGATAACAGGGGATAGAATCAGGAGTGAGCTGAGGAAATATTTCCTTACAGAGGGGTGGTGGATATATAGATAGCCGAACATAAGAAATGCCATACTGGGCCAGACCAAAGATCCATCAAACACAGCATCCTGTTTCCAGCAGTGGCCAATCCAGGTTGTAGGTACCTAGCAGGTTTCCAAAAAGGCCCACAGGTTCCACAGTGTTCATCCCGGGCTAAGTAGTGGATTTTCCTCTTTAATAATGGTTTATGGATTTTTCCTCCAGGAACCTGTCCAAACCTTTGAATGGGTTCCTCACACTAGCCACTTTGCGAATGGGCCTTCTTTTTATTTTTCCAGAATGTCCCTCCCCAAATCATGCATACAGTAAATGCTGAATCACAAATTACCCACGCTAAAGATGATAAACAGCTGGACAAATATGTAATGAGGAATGAGAGGGCTAACGTTCTAAGTGACTTGAGTGTATACAACAGTTTAACGTGGGGTCAGCAGCAGCCCTGCAGAGCAGTGGGCGCCCTCATTCCAGCGGCCCCGCACAGCGATGAATGAGGCAGAGTATGGCCAACATGATTTTAGTTAAACTAACTTTGCTAAGATGGGCCAATACCTCAGGGAGTCGTTAGCGGGATGGGAACAGCTGGGGGATATAGAAAAACAGTGGGCAAAACTGAAAGGGGATATTTTAAGGGCAACCGACCTTTTTGTTAAAATGGTAAATAAAGGTAAAAGGAAAAGAAGACCGCTATGTCTGTCAAAAGAAATAGCTGGAAAGGTGAAGAAAAAGAGGGAGGCCTTCATGAAATACAAGAGATCACAGAGAGAGGAAGACAGGCAACTATATTTGGAAAAACTTAGAGAAGCTAGCAAAGTAGTCAGGAAAGCAAAGATTCAAAAAGAGGAGGAAATAGCCAATGCAATAAAAGGGGGGATAAGACTTTTTTCAGATATGTTAGTGAGAAGAGGAAGGGCAAAAGTGGTATTGTCAGAATCAAGGGTGAAGGGGAGGAATATGTAGAAGCTGATGAAAATAAAGCGGAATTGCTTAACAAATATTTCTGTTGTGTGATCACAGATGAAGAACCAGGAACAGGACCTCAGAAAACGCCCATAAACAGGAACAGAAGTGAGGGGCATCTTGAAAACTTTTCAGAAGACTGTGTTTGTGAGAAACTAGCTAAACTTAAAGTATACAAAGCGATGGGACCGGATGGGATACACCCTAGAATACTGAGGGAACTTGGGGATGTTCTAGCAGCTCCACTGACTGACCTTTTCAATGCCTCGTTGGAGTCGGGAGTGGTGCCAAAGGACTGGAGAGAGGCTCATGTGGTGCCTTTACACAAAAGCAGAAGTAAGGATGTGGTTGAAAACTACAGGCCAGTTAGTTTAACTTCGGTGGTGAGTAAATTGGAAATGCTGCTGAAAAAGAAAATAGTGAGGTTTCTGGAGTCTAGCGGATTACAGGATCCGAGGCAGCATGGATTCACCAGAGGCAGGTCTTGTCAGACAAATCTGATTGATTTCTTTGACTGGGTGATCAGGGAGTTGGATTGAGGGAGAGCCCTAGATGTGGCGTATGTAGATTTCAGTAAAGCCTTTGACACCGTTCCTCACAGGCAACTTATAAACAAACTGAACACCCTAGGGATGGACCCTAAAGTTACTGTTTGGGTTAGAAATTGGTTGAGTGGGAGGCGACAAAAGGTACAGGTAAATGGAGCTCACTCTGAAAAGAAGGAAGTTACCAGTGGTGTGCCCCAAGGATCTGTCCTTGGTCCGATTCTTTTTAACATCTTTGTTAGTGATATAGCGGAAGGGCTTCGGGTAAGATTTGCCTCTTTGCAGATGATACCAAAATCTGCAATAGAGCAGACACCCAGGAAGGTGCAGATAACATGAGGAGGGATCTAGCTAAGCTTGAATAATGGTCTAGAATTTGGCAGCTGTGATTTAATGTTAAAAAATGCAGGGTCATGCATTTGGGCTGCAGCAATCCAAGGAAGCAATATAGTACAGGGCGTGAAGTACTTTTGTCCACTAAAGAGCAGGACCTAGGCGTGGTTGTGTCTGAAGATCTTAAAGTAGCTAAACAGATAGAAAAGGTGATGGCAAAAGCTAGAAGGATGCTTGGGTGCATATGGAGAGGAATGGCTAGCAGAAAAAAAGGAGGTGACAGTGCTTCTGTATAAGTCTTTGGTGCGACCTCATTTGGAGTATAGTGTGCAATCCTGGAGACGGCAACTTCAAAAGGATATAAACAGGATGGGGTCAGTACAGAGGGTGGCTACCAATATGGTTAGTGGTCTTCTTTATAAAGCATATGTGGACAGACTTAAGGATCTTAATATGTACACCTTAGAGGAAAGGTGGGATAGAGGTGATATGATTGAGACGTTTAAATACCTCTGTGGCATAAATGCACAGGGGGCGAGCCTCTTTCAATTGAAAGCAAGTTCTGCGACGAGGGGACATGGGATGAGGGTGAAGGGAGATAGATTCAGGAGTGATATGCGGAAATATTTCTTTACAGAAAGAGTAGTGGATCCGTGGAATAGTCTCCCAGTCGAGGTGGTAGAGATGAGGACAGTATCTGAATTCAAAAAAGCATGGGACAAACACAGAGGATCTAAAGGAAAAAAGGGGACTGTTGTAGTTTGTTTGGAAGGACAGACTAGATAGGTCATGTGGTCTTTTTCTGTCATTATGTTTCTATGTTACTTGGAAGTTTGTTGCACACTTCCTCTCATTCCTGCTTCTTGCCTGCAGTGTTCACCTCCCACTGCCAGGCCGAAGTCTCATAATAACAGCTGTGAAATCATGCAACCGTTATCAGAAGGTTTTGGCCTGGTAGCAGGAGATGAACGCTGCCAGACATAAGGGGTTTTATTTTAAAGTAGAACCAGGTGAGAATTTGGCCTGGATTTGATGTTATACCTAATACCCTTTTTAATAATTTCCTTATACTGAAACTCCCTATTTGTCTGACTTTAATAGATTGTAAGCTATGGGGAGCCAGCACTCTCTCTTCTATGTATATGTGTAGCACTGCATATGCCTCGTAGCACTCAGGGGCGGTTCTATCGTTAGGCCAACTGAGGCGGTGGCCTCAGGCGGCAGTTTCTAGGGGGTGGCACTCTGGCTGTATTGCCGCTCCCTAGAAATTGCCTAATGATAGAACTGCCAATCTTACAGCAGGGCTGGCGCTACCCGGTAAGCCAGGTAAGTGTGGCATGAGGGCACCGGCAGGGGGATGGGGACAGGGGAGGGGGGAGAGGGGAAGAGGATGAGGTCGCCGCTGCTTCTGCTTCCAATTAAAAAAAAAAGAAAGAAAGCAACCACGGGAATATTTCTCTGTTCCCACGGCTCTACTAACTTTTAAACTGCTGGGTCACGGAGTTTCTAAAAGCAGTAAGGCACTTTAAAAGAGAGCAGAGCTGCGGGAACAGAGATGTTCCCATGGATGCTGGGTTTTTTTCTTTTCTTAGGATGAATCAGTGAGTGGAGGAGGAGGGAAAGGCGCCAAAAGGGAGCAGATATGGGGGGGGGGGGGGAGAGCAGACATGCAGAAAGAGCTGGAAGGGAGAAGACGGAGAGCTGGAAGGGAGTAGACATGGGAGGGAGCAGACACTTGGGGATGGGGCTGGAAGGTGGCTGCGTAATAGGAGGAGGGGTTGGAAGAGAACTGATGGGGGGGAAGGTGGGGGCTGGAAGAGAGCTGACATGGGGGGTTGGAGCCGACACCCATGGATGGCATTGGAAGGCAGATGGACAGAGGAGAGAGTGCCTGGAAGGGACTTGACATGGGACGGGGCACTGGGACTGGAAGTTCGCTCTGATGGTATTTTGACGAGAAGGGGATGGATGGTGGGAAAGGAGGGGGACTGGAAGGGAATAGACACCAGTGGTGGTACAAGGGGGTTGGCACTGGGAGGGGAGGCTGTAAAGGATGCTGATACTGGGGAGAGTTACTGGGACTGGAAAAAGGCTGATGGAAGAAAATGAAGAAAGCAAAAGGAGAGACAAGAAATGGCAGATGGATTATAGACCATAGAAAAAGAGCAAAGAAGACAGAAACCCCAGATCCCGGAGTAGCATGATCAAAATCGTCAGACAACAAAAGGTAGAAAAAAATAAGTTTATTTTCAATTTGGTGAATGGACTTTGCGCTATCTATATTTCACACAGTATGGGGAACTGCATCTCTTATCTGGTGTGGCACCGCATACTTGGGGTTTCATTTTAATTTTTGACTACATATTTTTATTTTTCCTTTAGGTTATAGTCACTTATTCTGTACTTAGTAAGGGTCTGTGTTCTGTGACCAAGGCCAGGTGTTCTGTTAACATGGTGTTTGTATGTAGTGATTAGTACTGTAGAATGTTTGTTGTTGGTGAGATGACCAGAATCAGATTTTTTTTTAAATATATTGAGTTCTGTGGGTGAATGTCCTACCTCTGCTCTGCACCCATTGTTGAGGAGGGGGTTCTGTGAATGCAAAATATACGTTCAAAAAGAAAAAGCAATAACCATAATGCAGTTTATAACAAAATACAAATGAATTATAATTTGGAGTTATAAACTGCTGTGGTTCTCGCTCTTTTAGTTCCTTGGGGTACGAAATCTTGCATTTGCTCCACATTATCTAATCGGCTTTTTGGTTTGGTTCAGTCCCTGACTGGAGTTTTGAGAAAGATCCCCCCCCTCTCCAGGGGAGGGGGCCCCATCTCATCTCTCGCCTCAGGCAGCAGATTGCCTTGAGCTGCCCCTAGTAGCACTATACAAATAATTCATAGTGCTAATAGTACAGACTCTTTCCTTTGCTGTGTCTCAAAGCTCATCTCCCATTCTCATTTCCTTTCCTCCCTCCAAAAGGCCCTCTTGCCCTCCTTCCTTCAGATGTTATTGCCCCCTCTTACCTCACTTTCCAGATGTAGAGATGCTGTGATAAGCAGGAAATAAATATTAATAAATGAAGTGAAATGTGTCTGTCATCCCATAATAATACCTATGACCCAGGGCAGCTTCCCCTTGCCGAGTGGCAACAGTAGAGACATATGTTTTATCTGCCTTTTCCTCACAAGGCTTCATTGCTTCAGGGCTGGACTGAAGATTTTGGTGTTCATAGGGAAGACCAGGCAGCAGATTCCAGAGAGCTGGGGATGTCAAAGTTCCCAGAGACTGGAGGGGCAACGAGAGGCACATTAGTTGTTCCCCCTTTAAGGCAGCACTTGATCATGGCCTCAAAGTAAATGGGAGCAGGATCCTCTTTGGCGAGCGTATATGGGGCCTTCAGAATGTGTGTTCTATGTTGTCTGTGCCTAAATCTGGGTCTGCATTTCCTATCCCTCTGTTCCTGAACCACCTCCTCTCCATCGGAGACCCTTGTGGATAGTCGCAGTGACCCCTCTCTCTCCTCCTGTCTCCCTTTGTGTACAGATGAACCCATTGTGAGGCTTATGCAGAGGAGGCTCCCCAATGGCTCTATGACCCTGTTCTGCCACGCCAACGGCTTCTATCCCTCCCACATTGAGATGAAGTGGCTAAAGAATGGAGCAAAGACTCAGGCCGAGCTAGAGGCAGAGGATATTCTGCTCAACCCAGATGGGACGTACCAGGCCATGATATCCTTAAACATCATCTTCGGGACCCGGGGCGATTACTCCTGTCTGGTGCAGCACAGCAGCCTGGAGGAGGATAAGGTGGTGCATTGGGGTAAGGGGCTGGAACGAACTTAAAAGATTTATGGTATGAAATGCCAGGGAAAGCGTCTGCGATCCAACTGTCCCCTATGCATGAGATGGATTTGCAAACACCGCCTCTATTGTATGCAAATCCATGTCATGCTGAACACAGGGCCCGACCCCCCAACTCTACCCAGAGAGGCTTAGGACACACATGGGGTCCTCACTGAAAGAAGCAGGTATAAGATAGAAATATGGGGCCCCTATGTTACACCACCCCACTTCCAGTCACTCCATGGGGCCCCTCTGATATGCTAGTGCTATCAGTCATAGCACTATATAATCCTTAATCCCAAGGTTGGCCCTGCAGCCCTGCATGAAACACTCTCACTCCCACTTATATATAGCATGACACTCCTGTGTCCATACAGTGATTTTCTTGACAGACTTCTTGAATCTAGATTTTACCCCTCTCATCCCTGTCCCTAGAGTCCAGAGTCAGGACCTGCTCATCATCAAAGATGTCACCTCCATGGTTGCCATTTATCATGCTACGTTCATGATATTCGACCTGCCTCCCTCTTCGTTCTCTGTTCTTCTCTCAGCTGCTAGGGATATGGAGCGTTGACGAGGCGACGTGGAGCCCAGATCCATTACCGGGGTGCCTTTGTTCCCTGTAACAATAAAGTTAACGTACAGGCAAGTCTCAGGCCCTAATATCTCATTACTCCCTCCCCCCCCCCCCCAATCATCTGTCTCCTGTTGCAGAAAGAGGGCCGGAGCCACTACCGGAGATGGAGAAAGACGCAAGCACAACAAATCAGGGTCTGTCTATCGGCGGCATCATTGGTGTGGTCCTTGCTCTCGTGATTCTCGTATTTGCCGTGACGCTGGGGCTGGTCATCTGGCAGAAGAGGAGGAGAGGTAAGAGGGAGAATCCTCTGCCCATGCAGCCTGACAGGGGTGCAGGGGTGGGCTAGGAACAGAAAACCTCTCCCCTAAGAGTGACCACATTTCACATTTCTAAATTCCTGGTTCTAGCGCTGAAGCAAAGAGTGTCCCAGAAAGCATCAGAAACAGTGTCAGTGCAAAGGAAGTCCCTGGGAAGCTTGGAATGTGTTCCATCTCTTGATGATGTCATTACACAATGCAATGACATCAGTAGGGAATAACAGTCCTACTGCCTGCACATATTGGTGGACATATCAAATACCAGAAGGAAAGAAAAATCACGCAGTTAAACCAAATAACACTACCACTATCAGCTCCAAAAAAAATTAAAGAATAAATTAAAAACAGTAAAAAAAATTCACTGCATGAATCTAGGGAAAACATTTATACCAGATGAGAGGGTCACTGAACTCAAAAAAGGGTTTAACTGCCATAAAGTAACCATTTTGTCATTAATTTTTCAAACAGGCCCCCCTCACTGGCTAAAAGTAACAGAATAAAAAGATTTGCTGGGGGACATCGGCAGAACAGGGGGAAAAGTACCTCTGAGGATTTAATTTTGGGGCAGAATGTACGCTTCCGATAGGGGGAAATGGTAGCCCTGATCTGCTGTGGAGGTGGGGGCAGATGAAACCCAACCGGGTCTGTTCAACCTTCCACGACAAGCACTAAACGAATTGTGGGTTCTCCTACCTGCTTCAGCATGCTGCCTGTTGAGAGTAATTTTTGAAAGCTTTTCTATGCGGAAATTTTGTGAGGATACACACATATAAGAAGCGAACACAGAAAAACATGTTACCTACTTTTACATGATCTGGCTCTAGGTGTTCTTGGGGTCCTAGTTTGGGCAGAGCTGTGATGTTGACAGGGCTTTTATGGGTTTCCCAGCTCGTGGTTTTTCATCTCGTTTTTGCATTTTTATGGACACTGTATACAGTACATTTAAAAACAAGCTTAAACAAACTGACTAAATGATTGTTTATAGGAACAGCTGAAACCTTATTAAGTTCAGTGAATTTCCTTCTCCTCCATTACTTTTATTGTCCCTCAATAATTCTCTAAATTCATGCACAGAGGTTATTGCTGTAATTTTCTGAAGATCATATTTTTTTTTACCATTTAATTTATGTATGAACACATCCTGAGCTTTGTCTTCCATTGCCACTCTTGCTAGAGCCGATTGTGGAAACAAGTGACTTGTAGTCACATCACAGGAGGCAAACAAGAGACTGTGTGTGTTTGTGATCTCATTAGTGACTTCATTCCCAGCAGGGGACTATCAAAGAACCCTGTATGTGTGATGTCACAAGTGATCTCACTCCCAGCACAGGTAGGACCTGGTAGTCATATCCATCATTAACCCTATGTAAAACATTTTTTCCAGGTTTCAAAGCTCATTCTATATTTTTGTGTTTTTCAGCTGAAGCTTTTGGAGAGAGGTTCTTCAATACATGAAGCTGATGTACTTCTCCCAATGACAGTACCCCTCCTCCCCCCTAAAATGTCTTCCTGCCCTTGCCTACTGAGGCTGGGACTCATCTGCTTTAACCCTCCCCCTTAATACAAGAGCCATATCTGTGTCTTGTAATACATGTCTTTCTCTCCCATCACCTCAGGCACCCACTTAGATTGTAAGCGCTTGTCTGTGCAGCGCTGCAAACGTCTTGTAGCACTATATAAATGTTCATTAGTAGTAGTACTTTTGGGCAAGGACTTACTGCACCTGAATACTGTGTATATCCAGTTATGCTATAAAAATGTTAAATATTAAATCTTCAACTACCCTCCTTAGATTATACAAACCCCATGTCCACCATCAGCCTGACACACACCAACAACACAACTGCAAACTGCACACGGTGGTGAAAAGTATCGAGGTTCCAAGACAATGCGTATGTGCAGCTTCCTGTCCCGCCTCTCGCACTATCTCCTCTCGTTTCTGTGCACTGTGGTTCCATATGCATAATGTTGCATGTGTGAGGAACTTGGAGGACAAACCATGCACATAAACCCCATTTTTATGCACACAAATGCTGCCAAAAATTGCTTTCTGTATGTTCTCTATCCCTAAGAGATCAGCACTCTCTGAGACAGGGGAGCCTCTGGATTCACATGTCCTAAGGGGGCCTCCTGCCTTATTTCTGCACTTGGGAAAAGTTGGGGTGTAATAAAATAGTCCGTCCCATGGCAAAAGTGGAAGGATCCATCATCCAAGAGGTGTGATCTCTATTCCACATCATGGCGTAGAATCCTTCTCGGCCAAACTAGCGATCTGATTGGCTGATGGTCTGCGGTGGAACAGTATGATAGGACGCAGGTTTGGAAGCAGGCCAGCCAATCAGGGTGCAGCAAATGCTTTGGCCAGATTATAAATATGGGAACCTATTAATTTCCTCTAAGAGAGCTGAGAGGTAAGGCAGAGTGGCACAGGGTTGTACGGGCAGGACTGGCTCCATATAGGTTCAGGGTGAGGTGGATACATTGTGTGTGCGATTGCCAGGAAAGAAAAAAGAGAAAAATCTAATTAACGAACCGAAAATCTCTGTCTAATCTTAGGAGAAACAGCAACTGATTTTGATGATGATCGACACAGACAAATTCATTAGCTGACAATATTTTTTTTAAATTCTTTATTTCTCAAAATGTCAGACAATTTCTCACTCATAGCAAAGAGAAAACAATATATCAGAGATGAATAAAACACTACAGTGTATCATCTTTCATTTAGCAAAAGTCCCAGAAATAACCCCCCCCCAAACATAAAACATGCCTGAATTTCTTTAAAGCAATTAAAGCCATACTCCAATACCTGCCATTTCGAAGAGTTGATTATGCCACAACTTCATATTTCATAAAATTAAATAAGAGGCTTCATCAGATTAAACACATAGCAACATTTAAACATAGCATGCGAATGAGAACCTCAGCAAAAACTCACTGATAAAACAAAATCAGGAGTAAAAATAACATCAATGGCTCTCACTCGCTATCACATCAATCAAGATTCACAAGACAAATGCTTAAACATTCTTCCCTTTAAACTTTAAACTTCAAATTTTTCACCAAGTCCGTGAATCAAGATGGAATCGAGTACCCCGACGCCTTCTCAAGACATCTTACATTAGCGTTTCGCTACAGCTGTGTCAAGGGGATTCAACTCAAATGAATGCTGAAGACACCAGCCAAAGACAGCAAACACACTAACCAACCTCCATCCAGAGCCAGTCTCAGAACTCTAATCTGATGAAGCCTCTTATTTAAATTTTATGAAGTATCATTTTGAGGCTTTGATATTGGCTTTATAGTCTTGTGAGTTACAACTTCATATTTGCCATTGCATTCTGGCCTTCAGCAATGGGAGATTAAAGCTAAACAACGCTGGCATCAAACAATTTATTGGCATTTGGGGGAAACCGTGTTATACCACCACCCCAGTCAACGCCGTAGTGGAGTTTATTCAGCTGAAAAATCCACAGTGATAGAAAATTCACTTGAAATTTCTTTGCAGGTCATGCCCACCGCAGGTAAAGCACAGTTACTTACCTGTAACAGGTGATCTCTGGGAACAGCAGGAATTAGTCCTCACATATGGGTAAGTCGGAACCGACGGAGCCCGCGCGGGAAAGCTCCCCAGCTTTTCAGATGAAAAGCTTTTGGGGCTTCCCACAGCGCATGCGCGCTGCCTTCCCGCCTTCCTTACCAGCTCTCTTCAGTTCGAGTTTATAGCTGAGACAATAGAGAGAGGAAAGGAAGGTAGATAGATAGAAGATACAACTCCTAGGGGAGGTGGGTGGGTTGTGAGGACTAATTCCTGCTGTTCCCAGAGATCACCTGTTACAGGTAAGTAACTGTGCTATCTCCAGGAACAAGCAGGAATAAGTCCTCACATATGGGGACTCCCTAGCTAAGATGCCTGGGAGATCCCCCTCCAAGGGTAAACCATCTTCGTATGGATCTCAGGCATCCATTCAGGGAAGGTGGGCAGGAGTTGCTTAAGTATGGAACAGGTGTTTGAGGACAGCCTGACCAAACAAGGCATCCCGGCGGGAGTCCTTGTCCAAACAGTAATGGGCTGTGAAGGTATGAACCGAGGCCCAAGTGGCTGCTCGACAGATCTGATCTATGGATACAGAGTGAAGATGAGCCATAGAAGTAGCCATGGCTCTCACATTGTGAGCTGTGACATGGCCTTCCAGAGAAATGTTCTTACTCTGGTAAGCAAAAGAAATACACTGAGCAATTCAATTGGAAAGTGTACGTTTGGAGACTGGAAGTCCCAAATGAGAAGGATCAAAAGCCACAAAAAGTTGGGAAGACTTTCGATGTGGCTGAGTCCTGTTGAGGTAAAAGGCAAGAGCTCTTTTACAGTCAAGAGTATGAAGGTTCCTCTCTGCACTGGATGCATGAGGAGCCGGGAAAAAAACAGGTAGATATACCTCTTGATTAAGATGAAAAGGCGAGACCACTTTGGGCATAAAGTGGGGATTCGTCCTAAGGACCACCTTATCATGATGAAATCTGGTATAAGGTGGATTAGCCACCAAAGCCTGCAGTTCACTGATGCGGCGAGCCGAAGTGACTGCAATAAGGAAAAGAACCTTCCAGGAAAGAAATTTCAAGGAGGTAGAGTCCAAAGGCTCAAAAGGTGGTTTCATAAGCTGACCTAGAACTAGGTTCAAATCCCATCCTACCGGCGGAGGTCGGATGGGAGGTTTAGTTAGGGTCAGGCCTCTCATGAACCTTGCAACGAGAGGATGAGAGGAGACAGGTTGTCCATTTATAGGTTTTAAGGATGCTGCAATAGCACTTAAATGGACTCGTACTGAATTCGTCTTGAGGCCTGCATTGGAAAGATGCAGGAGATAGTCTAGTAGAGAATTCAAAGGAAGTGCCAGAGGGTCAAGACCCTGTTGAGCACACCAAATGGAAAAACGTTTCCATTTGAAAGCATAGGAACGCCTGGTAGAGGGTTTCCTAGAGGCATGAAGGATATCTTTCACTGGTTGAGAAAGATTAAACTCATGAAGGCTTAAGCCTTCAGTAAGCAAGCTCGGAGATGTAGGGACTTGGGGTTTGGGTGCCACAAAGTCCCTTTCTCCTGAGACAGAAGGTCTGGCGCAGCTCCCAGGTCCAGGCAGGAGCCCTGGGAGAGCTGTAGAAGTAGAGGGAACCACACTTGGCGTGGCCAGCGTGGAGCTATAAGGATCATCGACCCGTGATCCCTCTGAAGTTTGAACAGAGTCTTGGGAATCAAAGGAATGGGTGGAAAAGCATACAGGAATTCCTGACCCCAATGCAGGAGAAAGGCGTCGTTGGCCTGAGCTCCCTGACACGGAGTCCTGGAACAGAACCGGGGAAGTTTGGCATTCCACGGACTTGCAAAGAGGTCTATGTCCGGGGTCCCCCATTCCTGGAAGATTCTGTGTATCTGGTCCATATGCAGGGACCACTCGTGTGGAAGCAGAACTCGACTGAGTCTGTCTGCCCGAGAGTTTTGAACTCCTGGAAGATACACTGCCAGAAGATGAATTTGATGCTCTCTGGCGAAAGCCCATAATCTGAGAGCTTCGTTGCAAAGCGACAGAGAGCCCGTCCCTCCTTGCTTGTTGACATACAACATGGCCACCTGATTGTCTGTCTGAACTAGGACAGTCAGGTTGGCAAGGAGGGTATGGAAGACTGTGAGGGCAAGGAAGATTGCTCGCAGTTCCAGAAGGTTGATATGAAGGGTGGTCTCTTGGGGAAACCAGGTTCCCTGAGTGGAGAGATGTTGAAGATGAGCTCCCCACCCTGTTTGGGAGGCATCTGTTGTGAGGGTTGCTTGGGGCAACGAAGGTTGGAAGGGGGTCCCCAACAATAGATTTTTGGAGGATGTCCACCACTGGAGAGACCAAAACAGACGTTTTGAGGTGAGTACCTGGTCTGACAGCAGTCCCGATGCTTGAGACCACTGGGTGGCCAATGTCCATTGAGCTGCTCTCATATGGAGACGAGCATAGGGCACCACATGAACCGTGGAGGCCATGTGGCCCAGAAGTTGCAGCATTTCTCTGGCTGACAAGTGACTTCTGGACTGAGCCTGGGAGGCCAAGCTTATTAGCCGTTGGCCTCGGACCAGAGGAAGGTAGGCCCTTGCAGTGGTGGAATCCAGATAAGCCCTTATGAATTCCAGGGACTGAGTAGGGATGAGTTGGGACTTGGGAATGTTTACCACAAGTCCCAGATATTGAAGAATACGCCTTGTGTGGTCCAAGGAAATCTGGACTTCTGACTGAGATGGAGCTCGGATGAGCCAGTCGTCCAGATATGGGAACACGAAGATTCCCATGCCTCTTAGAAATGCGGCTACGACTGCCATGCATTTTGTGAACACTCTTGGAGCAGAGGCGAGACCGAAGGGAAGTACTCTGTATTGGAAATGTTTTCCCTGGAACAGAAATCGAAGATATTTTCTGTGGGATGGATGGATGAGTATATGAGTGTACGCATCCTTGAGATCTAGAGAACAAAGCCAATCCTGACTCTGAAGGTATGGAAGGAGAATGCCCAGAGAGAGCATTTTGAATTTCTCCTTGAATAGAAACTTGTTCAATTCTCTCAGATCTAGGATAGGTCTGAAGCCCCCTGTCTTCTTTGTTATGAGAAAATAAGGGGAGTAGAACCCTAACCCCTGTTGAGGAAGAGGAACCTCCTCTATTGCCCCTTGGGCAAGGAGAGAGGAGACTTCCTGACCCAACAGGGTCAGAAGAGATGGGGGAGAACTGAATTGCCTCACCATGGTATGGGGAGGAAGGCTGGAGAAATGAAGTTTGTAGCCCTCCCTGATGATAGAGAGGGTCCATTGCTCTGATGTTATTTGCTCTCATCTGGGAGCAAAGTGAGCTAACCTTCCCGGTATGGTGAGAGGCTCTGGTTGTTCCAGAGCCAGAAATGGTAAGTTCTCTAGGGGCAAGTCAAAACCCCTGAGGGGGTTGAGCCTGCTGGGGTGTAGCAGACACTGCAGACTTTGACTTTACTTGCTTAGATTGCTGACGTTTAGCAGCAAAGCGAGGCTGAGAAGATTGTTGGCCAGTATTTGTGGAAAATCTGGCCTTCTTGTAGTACGGCCTTTTAAAAGGTTTCTTTTTGGCAGGAGTAGAAGTAGACTTAGAAAGTCTATCTAGAGTGGCATTTTCTGCATCCATTTGAGCAGCTTTAATTTGCCAGTCCTCACCAAATAAGTACTCTCCTGTACAGGGCAGATTCCTTAAGCCATCCATGACCCAGGGTTCTAGGTCAGAAGCCTGGAGCCAAGCAAGACGTCGGGCTGCAATAGCGATTCCCGAAGCCCTGCCAGCAACCTCAAAGGAATCAAAGGCTGCCCTGTTGGAAAACTTGGAGACCTCTGAAAGTTGTGTCACCAGAGTAGTGAAGTCCTCCTTTTTATCCTCAGGGATAAAGGGGGCTAAATGCCGTACCTTTAGGGCAAGTTCTCTGAGAAACATGCCCATATAAAGGCTGTAAGAATTGATCCTGGCTATAAGCATACTAGCCTGAAAGATCTTTCTACCAAAAGAGTCGAGGGTCTTACATTCTCGCCCTGGAGGGGTAGAGGAATGCCTTTTAGGACTCTTTATCTTCTTCATAGCAGACTTCACCACAATGGAGTGGTGAGGCAGCTGAGTCTTTTGAAACCCAGGAGAAGGAGGGACCCGGTACATGGTGTCCAACCTACGAGAATGAGGAGACAGGGTTAGAGGAGTCTCCCACAAATCCATCAAGTGTTCTTGAAGGATTTCATGGATAGGCAGAGTAACTGCCTCTTTAGGAGGTTTAAAGTATCCTAAAATATCCAATTTTTTTGATCTGGGTTCCTTTTCAGCAGATGTAGCAATAGAAAGTGCTTTAGCTACATCAACAATGAAATCCTGAAAGAATAAATCCTCTGGAGGAGACATCCTCCTCTTTAGAGAAGAGGGCTCCTCCGGAAGATCAAACTCAGCAGAGTCATCAGAGGAATTGAACTCATCAGAAGAATCTGAGTATTCTCTCTGTGCTTGCAATGTACCGATCGATATCGACATCGGGCGTATCGGGCATGGGATCGGTACCGGGCGAAAGCCGGAATCCAGCAAGCGGAACCGATCGACGCTTGGAAGTCGATGGTCTCGGTTCCGGTGTGGATACCGGAACCGGGGTCGGTACCGATGGAATCGGTACCGAGGGCGTCGCAGCCTTAATGAAAGCCAAAACGGCCTGCTGCATGGTCTGGACAGTATTGCCCATGGACGCCACTGCTGCCTGGATGTCGGTACCGGTATCGACCGGTACCCCAGAGCAGTCTAACAGGTGATCAGTCGAGGCCGTGCCGTCGATGTCAACCTGTAACCCCATAGGTGATGCTTTGGAGGCCGGAGCCTCCCGCCGGGGTTTTTTGGTCTGGGCAGAATCCTCGAACTCAAGATTGAGAGTCTCTCGATCTTTTGAAAGAGATTTGCTTTTAGAGGATTTGCCCACAGAAAGTTTGGTTACCTGAGATCCATCCGGAGAGGAAGACCTGGATGACTGTGATGCTGGATTATCTGAAGCAAACAGCACATGGAACTTGTTGGCCCGGTTCTGCATACCACGTTTAGACATCTGGGAGCAGAATGGGCAGTCCAGTATGGAGTGGTCAGGTCCTAAACATTTAAGACACCATTCATGGGTGTCTGTGAGAGAAATAACAGCATTGCACTTGGTACACTTTTTAAAACCAGGAGCTGGTTTCTCCATGAGGAGAATTTGAGTAGGCCTGAAGGCCTAACAAAAGTTACCAAGCTGTGCTGAGAAAATAAAAAAAGATTTTTTTTTTTTTTTTAAAGAAAGAAAGAGAGACCGGCAGTACCGGTTTTGGTATGGGGAAGGCAGGTACGCGGTCAAAAGAAACAAATTAAAATAACAATTTCTTCAGCGGTGACAGGAACACGACCTGCTGGCTCCGCGGAAAAAGAGAAACTGAAGAGAGAGCTGGTAAGGAAGGCGGGAAGGCAGCGCGCATGCGCTGTGGGAAGCCCCAAAAGCTTTTCATCTGAAAAGCTGGGGAGCTTTCCCGCGCGGGCTCCGTCGGTTCCGACTTACCCATATGTGAGGACTTATTCCTGCTTGTTCCTGGAGATACATGTATTCCACAAAGTCCACAATTCCTCTAGCGCTCATGCCTGGAGAGGAGGCTGAATTAAGAAAAGAGGAAAAGGTGCCTGTAGCTTTTACGCAGTAAGCTTTACATCACTTCAGCCCTCTGCCAGCCCACGGACACCTTGAAAGAAAATCTCCAAATGTACGCCTGGTCCTTGTTTAAAATGTGGGTTCAGACACTCCTTTTTCAAAAACGTTTTATTTAACTTGATAGAACACAGAGCAGTCCACCGTTTACTACAGACAGGCGCAGATTCCGGTTCATCACAGTCCCCTCCATACCATCTTTTCTTATACCCTTCCTTTTACTAATCACCCTATTACACCTGCTTCCCCTCTAGGAGCCTGATTCTAATAGGGGCATGGCCGGGCTGTCCTGACGGCCAAAAAATGAACGGGCCCAAAATGTACCCGGTGTGCCCCTGATGCGGCCGCAGATGTGCTCCATTCTGCCTGGCCAGCCCGCTCTATGCTCCTACTGGTGTGCCGGTGCTATGGCACTGGGACGCCCAGCAGGAGCGCCAAAAGCCCGACCGCATTAAAATCTTCTTTTCCCCGCCACCCAACCCTCGGAGGGGGCAGCCAGAGCCCTGCTCAGGCAGCTCACCCGCACCGGGAGGGTAAAGGGCTCCAATCATAAGGGCACCTTATGCTTTGCCACCTCGGAGGTGGTATATGCTGGGCATCCAGAGTGTGACCACCTGAATAGGCCCTGTACATCTGGGTGCTTTGGTTCACCCACGCTCTGCCCGCTCTCCCCCTCCCGTCCCCATCCAGCACTCCCTATACTAACCCTCTGTATGTGTGGGAGGGCTGGACTCAATTGCGTGCCAGGCCGAAACAGGGGTTGGATGTCCAACACGGCTATTCACATCTCTGCCTCGGGCCCTTAGTATATTAGAATTTTCCCTTCTGCAGTATTCCCCCATCCTTGGCTGCAAGCAGGGGTGGCTCAAGGCAAACCAAAAGGCCAATTACATAATGTGGAGGAAATGTGAGATATTTGCACAGCAAGGAACTAAAAAGGGTGAAAACCACAGCGCAGTTTGTAAAATAAAATTATAGCTCATTTTTATTCTGTTAGAAATTGTGTTATGGTTCTTGCTTTTTATGTTATTTTGAAACATATATCTTGCATTCACAGAACCCCTTCCCTCAATGAGTGCAGAGCAGAACTAGGACATTCACCCACAGAACTCAATATCTAAAAAAAAAAAAAAAATCTGATTCTGATCATCTCACTAACAATAAACATTCTCCCGGGGCACCTGCAGAAGTGCATCTTCCCACTAGTACTGGAGCAGCTCCGTCGCACATAATCCCACAGCTGTGCTGCGCCGGTTTTGGCAGGAGAGTATGACGCTTTGTCTCAGGACCCGCGCCGACTTACTTGGATGGCAGAGAGAGGTGCAGGCGAGATCGGCGATGCCAGAGGTGCTCAGGGGAAGCAACACTTGGTTGGCAACTACGTGGTGTGACAAACTGTGCAACTGGGAGCATTTACAAAACAAGCAGGTAGCTCTACCTTTCCTGCAAGTTCAGGTGGTCAGTACGGAGAGACTTAGTTCACAATATACAGTGTGATCAAAGACAAAACCCTACAAAGTCACTGAGGATCTATGGAGCAAATTTACCATGCAATATCAGCACCAACTCTCACTTGGTTTGCAGCTTGTCGTGCTGTGAGGGCTTGCGTGCATCAGTGATGCTGAGAGCTAAACTATCGGTAGTTTAACTACTGGCAGGGTCTCAGCTGAGGTGCCAGACCAAGACAAACCACCCATCTGGGCAGCAGCAGAATGGGATAGTGTTGACGGCGGAGGATCACATTTTTGTGACAACGGCAACACCACCAAACTTAAACTGCGCGGAAGAAAGGCCCGGCAATCTACTTCTGTATCTTGCCATGAAAACCCAATGGATAGTTATTCTGTCAACAATGAGCCACCTGACTGAAGACCAAACACAATTTAGCATAGCTATCCAGAGGGTCGCCATGAGTCGACTCTGACTCGACGGCACTTAACAACAACAACATCAGCACTAACTTCCAAACCTCACATGAGCCTACCCAAAGCTTCACTGTAAATACTGCAGTGGGCCCTGGAACATCCAACATCTATATGAAAAGCTGAACAATTCAGATTACTACAGTAAAGATCTGTAGATAAACATTCTATGTTAACAGAGCACCTGGTCTTGGTCACACACTCATAACACAGACCCTCACCAAGTACAGAATAAATGACCATAACCTAAAAAATAAATGTATGTGGATTGCAGTCCCAAGAAGTTAGATTCTGCATACAACACAATACCAGAGAAAGAGAGGCATTTCCATGTACTGTATAAAATATGTATAACGTTTCAGAATTGGGTCATTTTTTTGAAACACGCTGTATTTTATTTTAAAATGTATATGCCACCCCTCTAAAATCCTAGGTGGCTTCCAAACACATGCAATTCAGTAAAATTGATGTTACAATAAAACAAACATAATAAAACATTAAATTTGATTAATGAAAAGCCACTTACACACCCTCCCCCCAAATCAAAACTATTATAAGTATCTGCACATCAGATTTATTTTGCTATGACCAGATTATTGATGAGGAGGGCATATATAAAATGAGATAAACTAATCCAAGAAGCCATAAATTCAAAAGCTGGATTGGATTGTGCTAGAGCCAGAAAAGTCTGGAAATCAGCAGCGGTGAAGCTTGCAGGCTACTAAACAGAATTAAACGGAGACATTCCCTTAAAATTTGAAATTTCTTTGAATCTGAACTGACAAAATATTTTAAATTTCAGTCTTGCAGTGTAAGTATGCAAAACTTAAAATCTTAAAGACAATCCATATTCCAGTCCCCCCCCCCCCCAACTAACACCCTACAGTTAAACACATTAAGAACCCAGTGTACAGGAACTATAGAGCAAATCTACTATTCCATAACAGCACAAACTTCCAAACATAGCATAGAGCGTATTCAGAAAAGGGAAGCACCATAAATATTACAGTGGGCCCTAGAACATCCATATTCCTATTCAGTAAACTGAACAAGCCAGATTACTACAGCTCCCTACATAGAAACTCCATGCTAACAGAACGTGTAGCCTCAGTCACACATGCAGAACAGAGATAGATCTTCACCAAGTAGGGAATATATCAATACAAACTAAAAACAGACATATGTAGACAAAAAAATGCTTTTACCCATTATTCTTAGGTTTACAGGATTTCTCTCTCAGAATTATACTTGACTCCAGAGTGAGGCAAGAGAAAGAACTCTCCCACCCAGGCATCTGCATTGTCAGCAGAAACTAACATAATGGCTCAGCACAAGTAGCGTGAGTGCAACTAATGCCACCTCAGTGGTTGGCCTTAGTTGTACCAGCAGTTGTTCTGCCATGTTGAAATGCGGTAACTGCAGGGGGATGTAACTGCCTCTCTGCAGTTAGCCTACAGCCCCACGAAATCAAACTCTGGAATTCATTATTGGAGGATGTATCAAAAACTGTTAGTGTAGTTGGGTTTAAAAAAGGTTTGGACAAGTTCCTGGAGGAAAGGTTCATAAACTATTATTAAGGAGGACCCAGGAATGCACTGCTTGCCCCAATACAAGCATTGTGGAACCTGTGTGCCTTTATGGGAACCTGCCAGGTACTTGTGACCTACATTGGCCACTGTTGGAAACAGGATGTTGATGGACCTTGGTCTGACCCAGTATGGCATTTCTTATGTTACCAGTGCAGAGCCTAGGAAACATGCTGCTAAATATGCCAGACAAGAGGGGCTCAACAGCACCCATGCAGCACCTCCCACTTCCATAAAAACCAAGAGCGACTTGGCACCCAGCACAGCACTTTCTACCCTCTGAAAAGCAAGAGGGACTTTGTGACCAACACAACATCTCCCGCTCCAACATAAACACTAAGAAGGGCTTGGCAACCCCAACATAACCCCTGAAATTGCACATTGGACCAGCATAAAAGGAAATGCAAAATTCTGGCAGACCAAGGAACTAAAAGAAAAAGTGAGAACCACAGCACAGTTTATAACACCAAATTATTAGGTGGATTCTGCTGCTGCCGAGAAGCGGCAGCAGCTGGACACTCAATTTCTTTTTTTTAACATTTGAAGGCAGAGTGAGTCCACTCTTTTGGGGGCATTTTTTTCCGCTCCCAAAACTTTGCCGCCTGAGGCAGCCGCCTCGCTCCTCCTCATTATACAGCTGCCCCTGGTTGCAAGTATGTGTATCCCCTCTTATATAGCCATTTCTAAGGGTGTGCATTTATCATGGTTTGTTTGGGTGCGAAGAAAATGAAAGCAAGCGCAATTCCTTGTACATGTATACCTGTGAATTTATGCATGCTCAATCAACTGCACACATTTTTAAGCTCTTGCACACATAATGCACATGCAAAAAATGAATAGGCAAAATGAATACTATAAAATGCCCAAAAATCAGGGAAAATTCATTTTAAGAGAGCAAAAACTGAACGTTTAATTGGCCGTGCACACCCCTATTATTTTCTCTGTCAGAACTATATCATATACCCCAGTGATTCTCAACCCAGTCCTCCGTTACCCCTTAAACCAGTCGGGTTTTCAGAATATTCATGGAGTAGATCTGCACGCACTGCCTCCATTGTAGGCAGATCTATCTCGTGCATACTCACTGTGGGTATCCTGAAAACCTGACTGGCCTAGAGGATATAGGACCACTGATATACCCATTTCCTCCCATGTGATAACCTGTAGCTACTGTACATCTGGCAGCAGCACCAATTATAATGATTCAACAATGTTCTTTCTTTCATCGAAATGGGAACATCCCTCCTGTGTCCTAACATACAGATGAATGAGGGTCAAAGAGATGGCCTTTAGACCAGGGGTTCTCAACCCAGTTCTCGGAACCCACCTTCTCAGCCAGGTTTTCAGGATAACCACACATTCCACAATGGCTATGCTAAAGCCTCCCTCGGGCTTTGAGACAGCAAATGTCACAAGCATCTAACAAACGTGTCCACGCACCCAACCTGGAAAGATACTTTACCGCCTGGGTCACTGAAGCTGGCGCAGTTATCCCATTGCTTAGAGTGTGGGATGATGTTTGGACTCTGTGCTATACATCTGTGGGTGATTTGTTCACGTTTTCCAGATGCAATGGGGTATTGTGATGCTCGAGACGAATGCCCACAATCTATGTCCATAATCAGGGGAAATGGAAATTAGGATTTGTGGGACCTGTGAGAAGAGGACGGTGGGTTTTCTGTTGCCTTAGGTTATGAATGTGCACGATGTTATGCGGAAGATATCTGTAGTGTCACCGCGATGTCTCCAGAATGTGTATATATTGCATATTGAGCGTCAGCTGTAATGGTATAATTGTGTGTACTAGAGCTGTCGCCGGTTGCTAGGTGTTTAACGGAGGAGGGGAACGAGGGGGACAAGACTGAATGTTCTCCTTGAGGGCCCTGCTGCTGCTGTATTGTCTCTTTGCAGGATCTGTAGCAGGCCAGTTACCCTTCGTTATCTCAGGTTCCACAGTCTTTCCTCATCATCATCATCACTGTGGTCATGTACCATAGTCTCCCCTATGAAGTACAACTCTGACTGCGCCCTGAGAAGCCCGCAGCTAAGCGTGCTTCTGCATCGTCCTCCAAGTCACCTCTTTTAGAAACTTCTGGATGGCTAAAACAGCTGAAAAAGGAACGGCTGGATACAATTTTTATAACTTCTTACTGCTCTTATGTTTCTATTTTTTGACAGTTTTAAGGTGACATTCTTCTGGCTTTTTTACTATTTAGCTCAAGCCTTCCCAGTAATAGTTGAAGGCAGGTTACGCTCAGGTCCGGTCTGTATTTCTTTCTCCCAAGGGCTTACAACCTAAGGGGCCAATGCAGAAATGTTAGTGCGAACTATGCGCATAACTAGCACCGTGCCACAGTGCAGAGAGGGGATTGGTGGGAGCATTGCCAGCCAGAAATCACACCTATTAAAATCACAAAATGAGCTGTGTGTATGCACAGGCCATGCTAACAAAGTCATTAGCCACTCTGCCTAGGTGCAAAGAAGTTTCACAGAAGGCCAAAAGGCCAAGGACAGAGTTCAACAGTGCCATTGTTCGAATGTCTGATTGGAGGTGAAGGGAAACTTCAGAGTGCATAGAAGGAAATTTTGGTGCATGTAGAAGAAAACTTGGCAAGTGAAACTTCAGCTCATACAGGAGAAAACAGATCGGTGTCCAGCAGAACAGAAATGTTTTCTGGTAGGATTTACCCACTGGTGGCTGTACAGTGAGGGTTCATTCCTTACTGTGCCTACAAACGTACAGGCGCCCTCCACAAATCACTGTTTCTTGCACTAAAGTTAAGCACACAACTTTCCCCACTGCAATGGGGGTAAACAATTATAATTCCATGCTGAAAATTGTTATTTTAAATTTTACTACAGATATATCAGCACTAGCACAAAAGCTTTCTGCACACGCGCCTGGTGCCCGCCGCACATTCAGCGCAGAAGTTTTGCGCGTATCATTTGCATATATCTTCCTTCCTGGCATATCGGCGCGCAACTTTTGCAGTGCTCTCGTACTAGGAAACCGTGCACATGACCTTAACACTGGCTTACTCCATTGGCCTACAAGTTAGTACCTGAGATAACGAAGGGTGAAGTAACTTGCCCAAAGCCACAAGAAGCCTCAGTGGGATTCAAACCCTAGTCTTGCAAGGGCTCCAAGCTACGCCTCCACTACCTGTCTCCCTGTGCATCCCTCAAAGGAAGGAGGATCTAATTCATCCGTCCATCTCCTTATCATCCTCCTCCTCTGTGGGCGCATCGATTGCATTTGCACTTCTCTTGTCGTATAAGGGCCGATCCGCTGCAGCTCACGAACTTGGCGTCTGCCTGTCCCCCTTTATCCTGACAGTCACTCACACGCCTCTTTCTTCACTCCTTTACGCTAATTCTCTCTATATCCTGCAGAGGTTCCGCCAAGATCACTGTTTGTCCCGAAGGCTCGCAAAATCCGAGGACGCTGCACGTTGCACCCCCAGCTTTGCTCCTCAGCATCCTGCGGGTCGTGTCGATCCCATTCGCCCTCCTCTCTTGTCTGTCTTGTGCAGAGGGGGCGGGGTTCGGCTATTCCCGGGCCGGTCCCTCCCCCTTCCTGCTCCGCCCCGGACCCGCCCCTCGAACTTCCGCTATCTGCAGTCAGAGCCACTTCAGGCTCGCGCAGCACCGTGCGCACTGCTGGTTTCCTTCGGTAACTGCGATCGCCTCCTCCTTCCCCCCATGCGCCCCCTGCCGCCCCCGGCTCCGGGCTGGTCATCTGCTGCATGTGTCCCTGGCGGCTTCCGACTTGTGGCCCGGACCCAGCTTCCAGCGCAGATCCGGCCACAGATGCACCCTTTAGCCCAGGCTCCTGCCCGACCGCAACTCAGGGGGCCGGCTCAATCCCAGGCTTCTCTCAGACCCCAGGTGCGTCCCTTTCCCCTTTCCCACCCCCAGAGTCAAATCCGACCCCAGATCGTGACCCCTGCAGCTCAACCCTTTGCCATGGTTCAGGCGCAGTTCCCTTCCCGGCCCAGTTCTATTACCCTAAATCAGTCCCTGCCACGGCCCCAGATCCCTTCCCGGCCCAATTTCCGAACTTCAAATCAGTCCCTGCCTCCATCCCAGATACCTTTCCAGCCCAATTCCATAACCCCAAATCAGTCCCTTCGGCCCCAGATTCCTTTCCGGCCCAATTCCATAACCCCAAATCAGTCCCTTCGGCCCCAGATTCCTTTCCGGCCCAATTCCATAACCCCAAATCAGTCCCTTCGGCCCCAGATTCCTTTCCGGCCCAATTCCATAACCCCAAATCAGTGTCTGCTGGGGGCCCAGCTCCCTTCACAGCCCAGTTCCATAATCCCAAATCAATCTTTACCTCGATCCCAGATCCCTTCCCGGCCCAATTCCATAACCCCAAACCAGTCCCTGCCTCGGCCCCATTTCCCTTCCCGACCCAATTCCATAACCCCAAATCAGTCCCTGCCTCGGCCCCAGATTCCTTTCCGGCCCAGTTCTACAATCGCAAACCAGTCCCTGCCTCGGCCCCAGATCCCTTCCCGACCCAAGTCCATAATCCCAAATCAGTCCCTGCCTCGGCCCCAGATTCCTTTCCGGCCCAGTTCTACAATCGCAAACCAGTCCCTGCCTCGGCCCCAGATCCCTTCCCGGCCCAATTCCATAACCCCAAATCAGTGTCTGCTGGGGGCCCAGATCTTTTCACAGCCCAGTTCCATAACCCCAAACCAGTCCCTGCCTCGGCCCCAGATCCCTTCACAGCCCAATTCCATAATCCCAAACCAGTCCCTGTCGCGGCCCCAGATCCCTTCCCGGCCCTATTCCATAACCCCAAATCAATCTCTACCTCGGTCCCAGATTTCTTTGCGGCCCAATTCCATAACCCCAAATCAATCTCTTCCTCGGCCCCAGATTCCTTTCCAGTTCAATTCCATAACCCCAAATCAATCTCTTCCTCGGCCCCAGATTCCTTTCCAATTCAATTCCATAACCCCAAATCAGTCCCTCTCTCGGCCCATTTCCATAAACTCAAATCTTTCCCTGTCTCGACCCCAGATTCCACTAGGGCTCGCAAGCCGACCCCAGCCTCAGATGATGCCCCGACCCCAGCTCCATCCTTCGCCCCAGGCCCAAGCCCGATTGCAGTCTGTGCCCAGGCCTGTTCCCCGGCCCCAGGTTCGCCCCATTCGTCAGACTTTGCCCCAGACTCGGCCTTTGCACCGGTACCAGCCCTATCCCATGCCCCGGCCTCAGCTGCAGGAACCCCGCACCCCTTCCTGGCCCTGCACTCCCAGACCCAGGGTCTCTCCTGTGGTCCCTGTGCTCCGGCCCCAGATGCTTTGGGTTACCTGATGCAGTTACGGCTTCTCCTCCTGGGTCAGTGCTGCACATGCCAGGGATTCAGCTGTCTGGCACCAGTTCCTTGCCCGCATGCAGCCCAAGAGCTTTCTGCCACTCCTGGAGTCTCTTCTGACCACTCCCTGGGTAAGGTTGGCATTGAATGGGGAATAGGGTCAGGAATAGGGTATGCCACTGGGCCTATGGCCTCACGCAGCATCTGCAATGAGGGAGTTTGGGTTGAGGAGGAGGGGGGGGGGGAGACAGGGTTGGATGTAAGCACTGTAGCCTGTCTGGCTATGTTCTGTAGTATCGCACTATGTTGTGTTTATTTCTCAAGCATAGTGGTTCTGAACCCAGTCCTCGGGACACCTAGCCAGTCAGGTTTTCAGGATAACCAGAATGAATATGTATGAGAGAGATTTGCAGGCACCGTCTCCATTGTATGCAAATGTCTCTCATGTATATTCATTGTGGTTATCCTGAAAACCTGACTGGCTAGGTGTGTCCCGAGGACTGGGTTCAGAACCCCTGCACTAGCAGGATTAATGTGCTCCATTGCTTTGCAGGGGCTGCGCCATATTGCGACGAGTGGCTGGCAGGATGGACGAGGAGGTCTGGGATCCCTTCTTCCTCTTTCAGCTCTGTGGTGACGACTGGAAAGTGAGTAATGGGTCTGCAAATGGCAGGGGAGGGGGTGAGTTTTTCCATCTCTGTGCTGACTGGATTCACCAGTGTGGCTGTCTCCACGCACTCTCTGAGGGCATCAGCTAACCATGTGGCAATCGGTGGGCGCTTGGAGATGTCCAGAGCAATAGCAACTACCGCACAGGTGCAAAGCTTCCACCAGAAATTGGGGGACTGGTACTCACTTCTGCATAAATACATCAGCACAACAAATGTGGAAGCAGCTGCCACTGTTAATGATATCTGATGCCACCATACTATGACACATACAGAAAAACCCCGTATTCATTTTTCTCTTTCTCCTAGGTTTGCTGGTCCGTGGAGCGCTGGAGACCCTTGGTTAGCTGATACTCATTGCGGTGTCCTTTTGAAAAACAACTAGAGGCCACTAGATAAGACAAGCAGAGATTGTCCTGAAAGCTGTGGTCTCGCTGAAAACAGAGCGCCAGGAAGGCAGAACCACGCGTGGGACAGCCACAGGAGGAAAGGGGGAGGCCCCACTCTCCATAGAGAGCCTTGGAGTGGCAGGCCTGACATTGAAGCAAACATTTTCTCTGCCCCGGGTCGGACTGGGACTAACATAGATTAATCTGGACAATAAGTTAACAGACAGAAAAGGAGTTTAATACAGATTTTTAGAGACATACATGATTTCTCTGTCTCGCTCAGGATTTCTCTTTCAGTTCTGTAAGTGTTCAATTTAAGTTTGACCTTCTCAGTAATGATTTTGTAATAAACTTGCGTGAACTGACATTCTTAAGTTTTGTCTGCTTTCGGACTGGACTGCATGGGTTAGGGTAGAGCTATTTACATATATACACACGCATGAATTAGCTGCTGCTTTCTAAACCTTTAAGCTTGAGATTGCTAAGCTATTCCTCCAGGACCCCTGGAAGCTAGCAAGTGTAACCCCCCCCCCCCACACCAACTCAGTCTGAATTCCCATTCTGGGTGAAGAGCCCCTGGGTCAGTCGGTGGTACACACCCTCCTTCTCCATGAGCTGTGGATGGTTCCCTTCCTCCACCACTTGCCCCTCTTCTATCACGATGATCTTGTCAGCGTTCTCCACTGTTTTCAGTCGATGAGCGACAACCAGCACAGTCCACCCCTGCGTCCTGGAGAGCGTTTCCTGAATCTGACAGGAGAGAGATGCATGGTCAGCACTTCAAGAGGGAAACCCCAAGGAGAAGATGGCCACGATCAAAGGAACATGTGTATGCAGCCTACAGAGACAGACACTACAGTTGTTCATGGTCTATGACGGGGAAGAGAGGGTGGAGGGTATTTATTTATTTTATTTATTTACATTCTTTTATATACCGCGCTATTCTGCATCAGTGCGGTTTACATTGAACAAACTGAAATTACATTGAACAGGGCATTATAACCTGGAGATAACTATTTTACAGGGAACATGGGCACTTGGAGATAACTATTTTACAGGGTACCTTGTGCTTGCTGCCTACAGGCGGAGGGAAACGAGGCAAGACAGCTCGAGAATACCTTGTGCTCGCTTCTGTGGGCAGTGAGAGACCCAAATTGGTGGGGGTTACCTTGTGCTCGCTCTCTACGTCCAGGCTGCTGGAGGCTTCATCAAGGATGAGGAGCTGTGGTCGCCGGATGAGAGCACGAGCGATAGCAATTCGCTGCTTCTGTCCTCTGGCCAGTGTGCTGCCACTCTCGCCTACGTCTGCATGGGAAAAAGAGAGAGTGTCACAGCTTACTAACTAGCACAGGATTTAAACCGGGAATGTATAGGCAGTGAGGAGGGAAGAGTCTCAGCTATCCCCCCAAAATGCATTAGAAGTGCATGGGAGCAGACTCTTCACCGGTCTGTTCCCTTCCCGCCCGCCCCCCCCCCCCCACCCCGCACCAGTCATTGGAGGTGTGGGAATCCCCCTTGCCCGGATCCTCACCGGGTATCCCTTGTGGGTAGAACAATGCCAGCTCTGAAAATAAAATTCAGCATGGAGTCTGTGGGTCATTGAGGACCCTGGTCCTGCCCTTGCTTCCTGGTACCAGGGAACCTGTGCGAGGGGATGGTCACTGCGAGGCTTGTGAAGCTTCCGTAACTTGCAGACTCTGTGCTGAATTTTATTTCTGGGGTTGCTTCTATGGGGCATGACAGTGGTGACACGGTGGTGTCTGTGAAATTTGGCACCAGAGGGAATTGCCTATGCCTGAATCGGAACCTGCAGTCAACGCCTACACCAGAAAGTGTGTCGGTTATGCAGCATGAGAGAGCTGCAACCAGCCGATCCCATCAGGTTTTCAGGAAATATTGCTGTCTTCCTTCTAGTACACCAGGTGTGTATCTGCACATATTCATACACCCTTCCCCTTTAACCCTTGCTGGGAGTCGGATGAATCCTTAAGGAAGAGGCTATTTAGTAGGTCTCCAGGGCTGGCCACTTCTTGCGGCTCTTCAGCCTGTGAGGTGCTAGAGGAAGAGGAATGATGGACCTATAGCCCTGTGCTGCTGTTTGCCAACCAACAGAATCAGCTGTTTTGTGCCAGCTAGTTCCTGGAGCCACGGCATATGAGCTGCTCAAACTAGGGTCCTTGACTTTTTTCATTACTCCTTAAGCATGCCTATTACCCAGCTTAGCCCCTTCCCCAGGACCCTCTTTAACTAGAAGGGAAGGAACAGCTGTAGATGCTGTGGTGTAGTACTTTAAAGACAGAGTCTGTCAAGATCACGGCATTTTCCCTTTGATTCTGCACTTTCCTCCTGCACCTCAAAACCTGCAGCTCAGCTGGAACTGGGGCTGGGATCTGGCACTACAAGTCTTCATTCACAACTTCCTCTATTTTATTTCCCTTTCCATCACAATGACAGTCTTCGGCCAGCGGTCATGTTCTAAGGCCGTAATCATGGGCACTCAGCTGCTAGGTTTCACCAATGCATGACCTAAGCAGAGGAAGACCAAGGCTGGGAATAGAACCCACTGCAGGAGTCCCACCTCTGTGGAATCTGCCCACTGGCTGCTCTAGAAAGGTTAATCTCCCCGGGTCTCTTATGTGCACTGTCTGTTGAGGCATCAGGATAGTCTTACCTGTCATGTATTTCCTCTCCATCTGTTGTATGAAGGGATCAGCGTAGGCTTCCTGGGCTGCTCTCATAACATCCTCCATTGAATAATCTTGACACCCATAAGAGATGTTTTCTGCCACAGAGCGAGCAAATAGTACCGGCTCCTGCCCCACCAGCGAGATCTGTACATAGTGTGACAGTATGAGAAGACTGGCTCTCAGTCCCTGAGACAGAAAATTTCATATCAAGGCAGAAATCCTCTATCTACTTACCCTGGTGTGGAGATATTTATGATCATAATCCTGCAGGGGCATCCCATCCAGCAGGATCTCTCCTTCCTGAGGCTCATAGAATCGCTCAAGCAGAGAGATACAGGTTGTCTTTCCACCTCCTGAGGAGCCCACCAGAGCAGTGACTTCCCCTGGCCTTAGCTCAAAAGAGACATTCTGAAAAGGACAGTGAGACAGCAGGTTATCGCATATCTGTGATATCCCTAATGTATGGATTCACACACTTCCTATTTTGCGTGTGCCATGTATGAGCACAGGAGCTGTATATGTCAGCTGCCATATGTCCCAACTGTATATCTGAACAATTGCAGAAGGGAGCTGTTCTGTCTCTGCCACAAGACCATGAATCCCAGATACAGATACCTCTGATGTTTCCAGTCCAGCCCTGTGAAATCTCCCATATCTCAGATAAAAACCTTTCATTAGTAAATCTATAACTACCCTTAGTACCAGTTTGGCTCATGGTACTTCCAGGTTCAGCGTAGCATACTGTGATATCATCATCCATTGTTCCAGCTACTTCTGCTATTAATTTAGTTGCACTATGATGTCAGTGGCTATTGTTAGGACTTCTGTGCTGCCACTGGCTGCCTGCATTGTGATGTCACAAGTTATTGTTAGAGCAGCACTGCTATCCCAGACTAAGGGCTTTCTAGTATTACTCTAAGGAACAGTGTTCTATGGCTTGGGAGAACATCCGTCCTGACTCCTTAAAAGCCATGAAGCATTCTTCGCTCCCCACTGCCCATGTGTACCTTTAACACAGGTACTTCTGGCCGGGTTGGGTAGGAAAAGGACACATTCTTGAACTGGACGTGGCCCTTTAAACCTTCGGGCTTCAGGACTCCCTCCATGGGGACCCCTGGCTTCCGGTCCAGGTACTTAAAAACCTTCTCAGCAGCTCCCATAGAATGAAGCATTTCCCCATACATGTGCACCAGACTCTGCAGGAGGACAGAAAGGGCTGGATCAGCATGATTTATATTTTATGTGTGTTCATATCAGACCTGCCAGTGTAACCCCAGAAATCTTAGGAGAGCCCACTTGGTCCCCATCCTCCAATCCTATCCCACTTACACTGTATTGGTGATTCTGGGCCAGTCACAGGATGGGCTCTGCCACCAGGTGCCCACCTAGAATGGTAGGCTTCGGGAGGTGGGGGGAGGGGGCAGCACAGCATTTGCTCCTCTCCTCTACCACCCCCTCCCTCCTTGGAATGTCTAAAAATCAGGCTTTGGGAGGCAGCAGTGCAGCCTTTAAACTGCTTTCAGTGGCAAGCATTTGCGCATTTGCGTGCATGCTCAATGCATCCTGATGCAGCAGGCCTTGAACACACATGCATGCATGCACACATGCTCAAAGGGCCACCGATGAGAGCGGTTTTAAAGGGCTTTCCCAGCGTTATGTAGGTGCTGTGCTGTGCTGCCACCCTCCCTCCCCCAAAGTCCTATTTTTGGATTTCTCACAGATGGTTGGGGCAGCAGCAATGGTGCTAGGGGGAGGGAAGAAGGAGGAGGTGTGGACAACTTGGGTGGGGAGTAAGGAAAGCGGGGAGACTTGCTGGACACTTTGGGGGAGAGAGGAAGAGAAATGCTGGGGGGAAGGAATAGGGGAGAGATGCTGGACTTTGGGTGGGTGGGTTGGGGTAGATACCCTTGGGCAGCCCTGGCAAGTCACTTAACCCACGTGCTTGAGTTAATATTCTCCCTCTCTGTCCCCGCTGGTAAATGTCTGCTGTATTCCATCCCAGAGGTGGCTATAGGAAATGGACACAAAGGTAGAATGCTCTTACCTGTATATAATGCCCGGACTCTGCCTGGTACATGATGAAGGACACCAGGTTCCCGCTGCTCATCTCCCCAGTGCGGATCAGATACTGCCCATAGTATAACATGATCACCTGCATGACCAGCTGCGTGAGCTACCAGGAAAGAAAATCCAGACAGATTTACTAGCAAACTCCTGGGCTCTAATCCCCAGCTCTGCTATTTACTCTCTGTATATAACCTCAAGATGAGCCAATTTCCTCCCTGTGCCTCTGCTATCATCTTCAGCTCTGTCACCAACACTGGCCCTGATATAAAAAGCTGCGCTAACCTTACTATGCTGCTTGCTTGAATTTTAGTGCACCTTTCTCTGTGATAATTTTACTTCTGTATTTCATGCTGGTTTTAATGTGGAAAGATGCAATACTAAAAATGCATTTTAAGTTCAGTGTATGTTTCATGCAAATTCCTGCGTATAGAATTACTTCCAACGCAGGAAAGCATGCTAAAATTAAAACCCTTTTTTACTTCACTTCTTAGTGCTGGTTTTTAACTTCCATTAAAATAAAGGAAGGAAGGAAGTAAAAACAAATAAAGAAAGAAATCCTAAAACTTGGGGAGATCAGAGCTCAGGTCCTTCATGCCAGAGAGCCTTTGACAAGACCCCTAGTGGGCCTTGAGTTCTTGGTGGCCCAGTGGTACCCTAGGCCATCATGGATTCAAGGCCTCCCCCATTAAGCCCCCTACTCCTTCCATATTCTTTTAATGGACACAGCGTTGCCACTGGTTGTAATATACACCTTTGTAAAATGCACACATATTTACTTGAGTTAAAGGCATTTTTGCTAGCGTGGAATTTTTTTTAACACCCGATTGATTAGCTTATCATTAGCTTACTGCATTGGATGAAGATTTTTACTCAGACTTTCATTCATTGGGGTCTCCATGCCTGTGACCTCAGGGTGAGTCACTTTCTTTCCCTGCGCCTCACTTCTAATCCTAGCTCTGTCACTGATTCACCTAACACCGGATCAACTCCATCTAGGTTTTCTCAGCTGTTTGAGTGTTGTGAAGGTTTCTGCCCCCCTCTTCCCTCTGCTCCTCAGTAGCTGTTAGAAAGGAGACAGGGTCCAAAATTCGGGAAATGGAGACCTTGGACTTCTAGCTTACAGTTCTGGAGATAGCTCAACAGAAGGATGAGATGGGATTCTGATACCCTACTCTACGCTGATGTGTGTAACATCCCAGCCTTGCATCTCTCCCCTGCCACAGGGACCAGTTATGCCACAGTACACATGGTAGGAAGGAACATGCGTGCATACCCTGCAGGCCAGAACATATAGCGTCCGGATCACATCCCGTCTGGTCTTCAGTCGGTGTGTCTCCATGAGCTGGGCGCTGTACCGCTCTACTTCCTTCTGCTCCATGGCAAAGCTGCGCACAGTCCTAATGGCGTGTATGGTCTCCCCGGCCAGGTGACTGGACTGGGCAATGGAATCCTGCACGTCCTTCACCACACCCTGTGAAATGGTGCAGGGAAAGAGCTCTTAGTTCAGACATAACATGGGCAGATGGGACTGTACCTCCGGACATGCACTTTCTAATCAATGTACACTTTCTGACTGCAACTTTATTACATAAGAACATAAGATATGCCATACTGGGTCAGACCAAGGTCCATCAAGCCCAGTATTCTGTTTCCAACAGTGGCCAATCTAGGTCATATGTACCTAGCAGTTTCCCCAAGAGACACAAGTTCCACAATGCTTGTACTGGGCCAAGCATTGATATCTTCGGTCCCTTCTTAATAATGGTTTATGGACCTTTCCTCCAGGAACTTGTCCAAACCTTTTTTAAACCCAGCTACACTAACAGCCTTTACTACATCCTCCGGTAACATATTCCAGAGTTTGATTACACGTTGAGTGAAAAAATATTTTCTTTTATTAGTCTTAAATAGTTTACCCTGTAGCTTCATTGCATGTCCCCTAGTCTTTCTATATTCTGATAACGTAAACAATCGATCTACGTTTACCCGTTCCACTCCGTTCATTAATTTATAGACTTCTATCATATCACCCCTCAGCCGTCTCTTTTCCAGGTTAAAGAGCCCTAACCTTTTTAGCCTTTCTTCATAGGAGTATCCTTCCATCCCCTTTACCATTTTGGTGGCTCTTCTCTGAACCTTTTCTAAAATCGCTATATCCTTTTTAAGATACGGCGACCAGAATTGCACACAATATTCAAGGTGCAGTCTCACCATGGAACGATATAGAGGCATTATAATATCTTTTGTTTTATTTTCCATTCCTTTCCTTATCATACCTAGCATTCTATTTGCTCTCTTGGCAGCCGCTGCACACTGGGCTGAGGGTTTTAACATGGTATCCACAATGACGCCTAAATCTTTTTCCTGGGTGGTGGTTCCTAATGTGGAACCTTGCATCATGTAACCATACTTTGGGTTGTTCTTCCCTAGGTGCATAACCTTGCACTTGTCCACATTAAATTTCATCTGCCATTTTGATGCCCAGTCTTCCAATTTATCAAGATCCTCTTGCAATTTTCCACAATCCTCTTGGGTTTTAACAACTTTAAATAGTTTTGTGTCATCTGCAAATTTGATAACCTCACTCGTTATTCCACTTTCCAGGTCATTTATGAATATGTCAAAAAGCAGCGGACCCAGCACAGATCCCTGGGGTACACCACTATTCACCTTTCTCCATTGGGAAAATTGGCCATTTAGCCCTACCCTCTGCTTTCTATCTTTTAACCAGTTCCTGATCCACAATAGTACACTGCCTCCTATCCCATGACTCTTTAGTTTTGCCAAAAGTCTCTGATGAGGGACCTTGTCAAAGGCTTTCTGAAAGTCTAGATACACAATATCAACCGACTCACCTTTGTCCACCTGTTTATTCACTCCTTCAAAAAAACATAACAGATTAGTAAGACAAGATCTTCCATGTCTAAAGCCATGTTGGCTGTCTCCCATTAGGTCATGACTATCTACATGCTGAGTAATTTTATTCTTTACGATGGTTTCTACCATTTTTCCCGGTACTGACGTCAGGCTCACCGGTCTGTAGTTTCCCGGATCACCCCTGGAACCCTTTTTAAAAATTGGTGTTACATTGGCGATCCTCCAATCTTCAGGTATTAGAGATGATTTTAATGATAGTTCACAGATTACTGATAGCAGGTCTGCAATCTCATATTTCAGTTAAAAGTAATCTTGGGGGAAGGGGTACAAATTCAACAACCCGAGCCAGTGATAACTCTTTTGCCATGCTGCCTGCCATGCATAAATCAGCTACCCGTCTTGAGTCATGTTGGTGACCCAGAATGCTATGCCAAGCTGGACCCCTTTGTGCACAAGGAATGCTTGTGGTATTTGAACCCTGACCTCCTTAGTTCTTTTCTTGCTGCTCTATCCACCGTCACTCTTCCACTCTAAAAAAGAGTCGGATAGCAGAAGTAACCTATTTTTACAGTATATTCATATATCGAGCAGAGCACCTGGATGTCCACTTGGTGCAAAGGTGGTTGAGTGAATTGTGTAAAATGTAATGTATGAGGAGACCCTACTGCAGGCCAGGGAGTTTATTTGGGGGCCCATACCTCGTAATAATGGTTGTAGAGCCATTGGATCAATGCAGTGACGAACACGTCGATGAGCGTGAGCAGTGCTAGTTGCCAGGAGAGGTTCACCATGAAGCAGTAAATCCCCACCACCTTCACCAGGCTACGCAGCAAAATGTTCACATTGGCTGCGATGGAGCGGCTCATCATTGCTGTGTCTGTGGCCAGGCGGGAGGTGATCTCACCTGCGACAGAATCCAACACATCAGAACTGAGGAGGTCATAAGGAGAAGCAGCAGATTAGTCTGCTAAACGGAAGAGCCACCAGCCGCGTTACGCCTGGGCATAGCTCCCATTTGTCACTGAATAATGCTCAGATGTCACTATCCTGCATTAATGACATTCTGCGCATTTGTATATTTCTTCTTTTTCTTAATTTTAATATTCACACCCTCCACTTGGAAGTCATGGTAAGAATATTCTGGAATGATATGATACTCATTTCTGATTGGTACACATGATGACCTCTCAGTGTCACTTATGACATCATTGCCAGCATGCCCAATGAGATCCTGTGAACTCGTGATGTCATTTGTCATAGCTCTCACTATGAATCCTACACAAAAGGTTCCATACTCCCCACTACTTTGAGATCCTCTCCTGGCCAGCGCATACCAGTCTCTCATCCTCTATCCTGTACTTCCCCCTTGGATTTCTGCATCTTTTTCCACTGGACCATAGCTACCAAACATTCAGCTATTCCTGGTGCTTTCTTAGAACACTTTTCATTCTGGCTACTCCCTCAAGGACATCCATTCTGGCAGATCTATAAAAAGATATGGCCCCCCCTTCTAACTTAATAATCCCAGCCCCTTCACCTACTCTTTCCTCTATTACCCAGACTGCCTTGGACTTGATCTTGCCCTGCATTTCTTGAAGCATAGGGCTCAGAACTCAAAGGTTAAAATCTTGTATCACAGACCTCCATTGTGTAAGTTACCTGTTTTGGTTGATTCAAAGAATCCGATTTCTTGCTGTACCACAGTCTTGAAGAGCATGACCCGGAGTCGCTGGGTGAGCCGGGCTAAGGTAAGCATGAACAAGCCCCCTCTGCAGCCGGCGGACAGAGAGCTGCAGGGGAGAAGGAAAAACTGTGTTAGGACTGGGGACACCTGTCGCTGCACAATGCAGGAACACAGCGGGCGATAAGACACACATGTGCCCTCTAATCCTAATAACCCTGTCAGGCAGAGATAGTAGGAGACAAGTGTAAAAGCTGGACGCAGGTCATGATTCAGCTTTAAGAGAATGTCTGCCTTTAGCTGAAGTAGCTCTGTTAATCAGAAGATATTTATCTACCTTTGCTATGGACTCCTCTCCCTAACCTCCCACAGATTCCCCTCAGCAATGATCCTGCCGCAGCAGGGTATACAGCCATGACTGAGATGTTGTAACCCTATGGAACCCCGCTCCCCTGCTTATTTTGGGGTTCCCCCAATTGTACTGACCTGGCCATGGAGTATAGAGCCATGAGAGAGATGGCAGTGTAAAACTCAGCCTCTCTGTACTGGGATCCTAGAATATCGATCACTTTCCCCGTGTAATAAGGGATAAACATCTCACCTGGGGGAGGAGGTGTGCAAAATAAGAGATTTTAGGATATCAAAGACATTGAACAATCCCCAAATGTTTCATTCCCACCAGGCCACTAAAACACAAACATGGGGCATGAGCTGCCCCCCAAAAAAGTTCTTTTGTGTCAGTTCACGTATGGAAATATACAGCTGCAGGAAATTGAAAGTCACCTAGAGCTGAACATCTGAGAACCAGGCGTTTCTGTAAATCCTGACTAGAGAACTGTGTCGCCGTTAGGATGCCACTGTTCCATGTATCTGCTGCTCCCAAGGACCCAGCTGAAAACCGGAGGTTTATCTTAATCTGGTTTATGTAGTCAATAAATATAAATGTACTGAAAATCTCACCCCCCGCCCCCAAACACACACAAACAAGAGAAAAAACTCTTTAAAGAGCTGGATTAGCAAACACAGAAAAACAAATAGCAAACACAAAAATATAGCGGGAAATACTAAGTGTTACTTCAGCAACATCTATAGTTCCAAACCTGACAGGAATGGTTAGAGAGAGATGAACTTAAACCTAAGGATGAGGAATTGATAGCTGCAGCACAGGCCTGCAAACAAGATAGTTTATAGCCAGTACACGGAATACAGCTGTAAGATAGACAAACACAGATTCTGTAGCAAAGAGCTGAAAATTGTTACACATTACCGCAGGCCAAAAACCCCCACAAGAATAGCATTGATAATAGAGGTGATGATTCTGTGCACTGAGTAGAGAGACAGAGGATCTTCAAATACCAATAAATCCAAACAAGCATCAAGAAAATCTGGCAGAAAGATAGAGAAATTCTCGCAGTTGTATTGGGCATTATTACTACTACTGATCATTTGTATAGCTCTACAAGGCATACGCAGCGCTGTTCAGGCACGTAAACTGGACTAAATAGAAAATTACCAAATATTCCTTGAGATGTTACCTTCTGAACTCCAGAAAGAGGCGCTGTTTGGTGCCACGGAAGTATTAACGCAAGCTTTGGCAGTAAACGTAAGAGACTGAGATTCTGTTTGACATTCTGGCTTAGGAACAGGGCTGCCTCAGTCTGAAGGAGGAACAGCTTGAAGATGGGCTTTGGGGCCCCTCCATATCTAACTCCGGATCTAGTTAGGAGTGAGGTTCACTACTGTCATGGTATGCGCAAAACTAAGAACCCTTGAATACAAGATTAACTCCCAAACAAAATTATCTAATAATTCCAATAACAACTTTAAACATCACTCGGGCAACAATGGACCTCAGGATGGCTAGAGCCCTACATGTAGTGAATAAATCACTATAGGGAACAGCTGACGCTCACATCATAGGTCAGATGGCCACTCTTTTAACTCATACTTAAACACCAATATCACATTCTATAACCACAATAATTACTTCTGAGAAATCTAACTACTATCACTTATTAAACGCAATCATACACCATACACACCATCCATAATCACACAAAAAGCGTCATAGTCATCACAGCGATAGGGTGAGCTTTACAGGTTCAATCCATAATGTTCTAAAAAAGAAAAAAATGAAATGAACATAAATAGCAATAATCGTAAACCCACAATGGAGTCAATGATCACTTATCTTTTAAAGATGTTTCACGTCGCTCTGTTCCTGCATTCAATATTCAACGCCCAACCAATACGCTGCAAATGTCACAAACAGACAACACGAAGCAGAGAACACTGGAACCCATTTGATTCTGATGTCTTTCACCAAACAACCCTATGAAAGCTCTCATTTCACCACCAAGGCTTCATCAGGGGAGAGGATAACAATATATTAGAAATCCATAAGCTTCCTACAGGATTCTCCACTCTCTAAAACCCAGCGTCTGACGTCATATTTATAGACCTTCACAACCAATCACAAAAAAACACATCACCACCTACAGACAAAATTAAAAAGCAGGAGCAGCTCCACAGTCACACAAGCCAAACTACTGATGATAATCTAGTAATTATAAAGGTAAATTATAAAAACAGGGACCACTCAATTCTATCGTTAAGGCCAGATGGAAACATAGTATTTAGCGAATATATCCATCGCTGCTCTTTCTGCAATAGAAGCTTATTACGATCCCCACGCCAGACATTACTAGGAACATACTCCAATACTGTGCAAGAAAGAGTATCAAAATCATGCCCAAAATCCATGCAATGTTGAATTAATGGAGTGTCAACACGAGATTTGTGAAGACTATATTTATGCTCAGCGAGGCGAGTTTGCAAAGGGCAAGTAGTTTTGCCGACATACAGTAAAGAACATGAGTACCAGAGCCCATAAATAACATGTGTAGTGTTGCAAGTAGTCGCCCTCTGAGATCTTCGGACCTTATCCCGATATTTCTCACACAAATCAGTAACCATAATTTTACAATAAGAGCAACGTTGACATGCCACATGACCTTCAGATAGAACTGCTGGAACATCTTGCTGTGGCACTGCTGAGCATAAACGATCTCTCAGATTGCGACCCCGACTGTATGCCAACCGCAGCTGATAGTTAAACAAAATAGGATGTGCACTAAATAAAGTCCATCTTTTACGAATTGCAGCCATGATTCGGCGCGATAAACTAGAATACTGCAACACACAAGTAATTGTTGGAACTGAATTCGTAGAAGCAGAGGGTTGAAGAAGCCACTCACGATGATTATATCTCACCCTCTTATACGCTGTAGAAAGAATTGAATCAGGATATCCGCGAGCCTCAAACCTACAGCGCATATTTTGTGCTTGTACTTTAAATTCAGATGTAGTAGAACAGATACGACGACACCGCAGAAGCTGTGAATAAGGTAAACTACAGCGGAGGTGATAAGAATGAAAGCTATCAAAATGCAACAAGGTATTTCGATCTGTCGGCTTTGAATAAATGGTGGTAAGAAACTCGGTAGAAGTTTTCAAAACCTTAACATCCAAAACATTTATTTCAAAATCTTGCATGTTGATATCAAAGGAAATACAAGGTTTGCAGTCATTTAAATACTGAAAAAATTCCTCCAAAAGAGGCTTGGAACCGTGCCATAGCAAAAAGATGTCATCAATATACTGAAACCATTTAATAATATGGGTAGCATAAACAGAAGAATAAATATACTGAGCCTCAAAGGAGCTCATATATAAATTAGCAAGAGATGGGGCAAAAGTTGCACCCATCGCCGTTCCCGAAATTTGTTGAAAAAAATCCTCCTTATAGACAAAGTAATTTCTCTTCAACGCTATTTCCGTCAAACTAGTAAAAAAACAGGTAGGGACCCGATGGGGAGATGGTGTGATTATGGATGGTGTGTATGGTGTATGATTGCGTTTAATAAGTGATAGTAGTTAGAAGTCTTTATTTCTCAGAAGTAATTATTGTGGTTATAGAATGTGATATTGGTGTTTAAGTATGAGTTAAAAGAGTGGCCATCTGACCTATGATGTGAGTGTCAGTTGTTCCCTATAGTGATTTATTCACTACATGTAGGGCTCTAGCCATCCTGAGGTCAATTGTTGCCCGAGTGACGTTTAAAGTTGTTATTGAAATTATTAGATAATTTTGTTTGGGAGTTAATCTTGTATTCAAGGGCTGTTTGTTTTTCTTTGATTATATATTGCTTTTGGACGGCTAGTGTTTGATGTACAAAACTAACCCATTTGGAGATGCAGCGCCCCAGAGAGTCACACACACACAAAGAGGTACTCACATATAACAGCGACAGTGAGAAAGACAAAGGCTCCTGACAGAGGCATTTTGTCAGGTCTGGAGTAAGCCCAAAGCCGCCCCAGTGCCTCCCGGGCCTTCCTCCTGCCGTTCACCTCACTGTCCTTTGCTGGATGCCGGGGGAACAGGTGCTCCCAGAAGAGGTCAGAGAGCAGGCAGGCTGTGTACAAGGGCAGCAGGGACCATGCCACCCCGGAGCTCAGGTCCACTGGCTCCTGCCAGAGGAGGAACCGCACTGTGTGCCAGAGAGGAGCCGTGAGAGTGAGGACCAGCAGATGCAGGAAGACATGTCCGGACCACAGCCATTCAGAGGATGGAGCCAGTGTCCCCTGGAGTTTGCCTGCCACCCAGCAGAGCAGCATTAGCCGCAGGAGTGCCAGGGTCCAGATGCCACAGAGTAGCGAGAAGGGGTAAAAATATAGGCACAGCCATGTCAGGAGGGAGGTAAAGACTGCATCTAGGAGGAAGAGAGCCAAATAGAGAGGGACAGACTTCAAGGTCAGCATCTTCTTCATCCTCACGAGGAAAACGTCAGGTGGACCCAAGCCTAAAGAGAAAAGGTATGATTAATAGAAAGCTGCAGCCTGTTGATATCCGCTAGAGGGCATCAGGCCGCTTTTTTCATGCTGAAGTTATAGAATAATAACCTACTACCCGGTTTCAAGTAAGAGCAGCCACTGACAGTCCCTTTATATAATTAACTTCTTATATAGCTCCCTTGTGTCACAACCCTGCCACCCACTTACCCAGAGGGTCCCCCTTCCCCGGAGAGCTGTACCCACAGCCTGCTCTCTCGTTCAGGGGGGAAAACATGGGACGGAGGGATCAGATCTCTTGGAGCCGATTCGGTTATGAGACCAGCGGAGCCGCAGAAGCTGCTGCCGTAGCCGATCGCTGCAGCTCGTTCACTG
The DNA here is from genome assembly GCA_033557465.1 of Ichthyophis bannanicus. NCBI lineage: Eukaryota > Metazoa > Chordata > Amphibia > Gymnophiona > Ichthyophiidae > Ichthyophis > Ichthyophis bannanicus. The sequence continues at coordinate 76,208,662 of CM066051.1, read as the reverse complement.
AGCCTCGGGGATTCCCCACCAGGGGGCGCCTTGCGCCGGTTCTACTTTCACTTTCACTTTCGTGCAACTGGCCAGGGGCGGGGGAAATCCAGTGATGAATACTTGCGGCATGTGCACGGGAGGGACGGACGGACACCTGGTAGCCTTCGCTTTCACTCTGGTACAGGGGATCGGGAGGGACGGACACCGTTACCCCAGTGAGAGAGGAAGAGAGGTGAGGAGCCCGGGTAGGGAGGGATCAGGCTGGGCTTTTAGGACGCATTTACTAACATGACAAAGAGCAGCCCCTTGACTGTACTGGGCGTGCTGCCGGGTCTTTGGGATCTTCCCCTGCTGGGCTGGCAAGACAGCGATCGCTGACCTTGGGACACAGGAGGTTTCAACTTCTGGTACTGTCAGACGGAGTTAGTCGATGGAGGTTGGGGGCGTGGTGTTTAGGTATATCCATGAGCGATGGGGGATTATTCCTCACAGCCTCCCCCCAGCATTTCTGCAATAACAGAGGTTATTAATATGAATTCCCTTTGCAAGCCTTTCCGTCTCTCTTTTTAAAGACGACAGAGAGCCGTCTTTGGTCTTACATAAGTAGGAGTGTCTCAGGTCGCTCTATCTTGATGGGATTTATTTTATTTAACAGGTTTTATATACCGCTTTATCATTTCAGTCAAAGACGTTTACATTGTAGCTTAAACCTGCTAGTGTACGTTAAACAGGGACATTGATAACTTGGATTTTTCGGAGGCAATGGACTTGCCCAGGGCCATGAGGGGTGCTGGTGGGAATTGAGCCCTGGTCTCTGGGTTCCTAAGCCGGTGTTCTTAACCATTAGGCTACTCCAGCCGCTTCTTTTGCTAGGTTCTGTTTGTGCAGTCTCTGAGCTCGGACTGTCTTTATGCATGAACGCTGTCTCTGTAGACTATCTCTTAGCTCCATCTTTGTGTTTCTTCCTTAGCTTTCCCGGTTGGACCCTTCTGAAGTCTGAGAGGATGAAGCCAGCACTGGCCCTGTCCTTCCTCCCTGTTCTGGACTTTGCAGCGGTTCGGCTGCTCCTGCTACTGTGTCCCCTCTTGCAGCTGCAGGACCCTCTCACCATTACCTGGATCTCCTCACTGGCCCGCCTGGGCCTCCTGGTTGTCATTGCCCAGTCTGTATGTGCAGTATGGGGGCTTCCTGCCTGGTTACGGAGGGAGGCACTGCTCCTGTGTGTGACCCTCATCCCCCTCTTGCTCCCCTGCTATGCCACACTGATCTCTGTCATTAACCCTCAGGCCATGGTGGAGATCCTCTGTGGCTGGAGCAGATGTGATGTGTTGGCTATCACCTATCTCATTGCCGTGCTCACGGCTGTACTGTGGCACCATTTCTCCCCTTATGAGGATGAGAGTGAGGCGAAAGGACAACCGTCAGCTTCCCTGGGCAAGCTTTTCTCCTGTATCACACCCTATACTGGACGCTTTCTCATCGTGGCTGTTCTTGTGGTTTTGTCATCCCTGGGTAAGTCTTATGCACTGCACGTTTCCATATACGAGTACAACAGAGAGAGGCAAAGTGACCGGGTCATGTAGTCTTTGTCTACAAGACCCAAGTTCATATCCCACCATTACCACCAACTGTCACTATCTGATAGCTTAAAGCTGACAGCTGCAGACCCGAGTTCCAGTCCCACCACTGCCATAAACTCTCACTGTGTGATAGCCTAATGCTAAGAGTCCAGCACTGTGACATCTGCAGATCCAGGTTCCAATCCCACTTCTTACACCAGCTCTCATTGTGTGACCGTCAGGAAATCACCAAGGGTCATATATACAAAAAAGTGTGTTTTTCTCTTGTAGACACAAGGTAAAAATAACCATTTAGTACAGAGGAGCCAAGTCATTCTATGTTGTAACTGTGGAATTAGCTTGGCTCGTCACAGAGTGATCTATAAAAATTACATATGATTGTCCGTCAGCATAAAAGGGAGTTAGCATAAGTCAACACCTTTTAGGGTCTTCGTTGGTAAAACTCAGGTTCTGGGCCTCTTTGAATGAAATCGCTACAGTGGTCAGCTGTCCTAGCTCAGTTTATTCAGAGAGGCTGCCTCGGGAGCAAATGGGAAATATCCTCCCTCCCTCAACCCCACTTCCTCTCCTATTTATTCACTGAAGTCCACATCCCCACTGCAGGTGAGATGGCCATCCCTTATTACTCAGGACAAATGACAGACTGGATCCTGAACAAGGAGAACCCATCAGCATTTGGTGCTGCTATCCTAACGATGTCCCTCTTCACCATTGCAAGGTAAAAGCCCATATCCCCACCATGTCCTCCCCTTGCCCCCTCCTCCCAACAGCACATGCTGATGACTGAGTGTGGGCCCCCATCTACCTCCTCTCTCCAACATTTCAGGGGCTCTGCTCTCCAGCTGGCTTCCCTGTGGATTGTGTCTGGATTTTGCAGACGTATTTCCTGGTGTGAATATATACAAATGATATTCTTGGAACTGGATTAGTACAACCTGGAGCAGATAGGAGGGGTGTTACAGTGAAGTGGGTGTAAAATAATCTTGTTTTGGGGTGGGGGTGTCTCTTCTCAGTGCGGTGACGGAGTTCTTCTGTGATTCTCTCTACAACATTACCATGAATCTCATCCACATGGGAATCCAGAGCCAGGTCTTCCGGTCCGTGCTGCGGCAGGAGATGGCTTTCTTTGACACTGCGCAGACAGGTGAGGCTCTTGCGTGCACTTCATCTCTCCGAGGGGCGCATTCTGCGACATTTCATCACAGCGATAATCAGGAAACATGTTTATATCCTCAGCTCTTCCTTTCCTCCTACCCGCTGACTAGAGCCCTCCCTTTCCATCCTCTGGTATGCATGCAGCAGACAGGAGGCAGAGGTGGTCTGGGCAAAGGATCGTGGTGTGAGACTGGAGGGTGGTGGACTCAGGGCCAGACCCAGAGTTGGTTCAAGGTGCTGGCTGCCTAGGCAAACTTTAAGCTATACACCTTCTCTGGCTGTCAAAATCTATTGTTTAGCTTTGAATGCCCTGCTTGTTGCCACCCTAGGTAACTGTCTAGTTTGCCTGATGGTTGTGGCAGCCCTGGGTGGACTCTGGAGTAACAAGGATTTTGGTGTCTCTGGCCAGACCTTACTAACCCCGACAAAGACTCCAGGATCTTGGGACACCGAGTACCATATTAACTTTGACAGTGTCTCTCAGTATCCCTGGATATCAGTATTCCACATATATAGAGCAAACTAACTTAGGGAACTTAAAACATAAATTACATACAAGTAAAATAGGTTTCCACCTTTTTAGAGTTTTCACTCTAAGTGGATCCCTGAGGCGAGGGGAGATAAAATGGCTTGGCCTGCATCACACTAAAGAGTAGCCTAGTAGTTGAGCTGTGGGCGCTCTAGAGAACCAGGGAAACCAGGATTTAAATCCCGCTTCTATCTCTCTGATTGACAAGTAATTACACTCTCCATTGCCTCAGGTACAAACTTACGGGCTGATGCAGAAAGACTAACTTGCCCTTTGCATGCAGATAACACAACTTATATGCGCAAGTTCTAACATGCCAAATGCAGAAAAGAGATTGACACTCATAAACAAAGGAGAAGTATGCACATCCACAGTAATGCCAAGAATATTTAAATAATAAAATGCATGTATTAAAATGACATGCTAATATTGTCCGCGCCCAATGCAGAGAAATGTGTAGGGGATTACGTAACCAGCAGGAGCATCAATATCTCTCTGTCTGGTCTGAGGTGGCTTAAACATCTGACAAGTGTAGGGAAAGACTGTTTCAGGTATGGACAGTTTCCTTCAGCATGAACATTTTCCATGTAAAAGATGAGGGATCTAGAGAGCAAGATTAGAGAGCCTTCGGCCTTACGCCCCCTCCCTTCCGCTGAAGGACTAGTGATAGCAAGAAGAGAGGGCCTTACACCCTCCTCCTCACTCCTCCTGAGATGCCACTTTCTAAAAGAATGATCCCATTGGAACCCAGAGGGAAAACAGAGCCCAGACTGCTCCAGCTGCTGTCCTGGTCCAGCTCCAGAATGAACTCTGGATGTGCGGAGCAGCGTCGCTTCCTTCAGCAATGCCCTCTCATAGTGTCGACTGGGGCTTCCACAGGCATACGCTTGCTCAGAGCGGTGTTCTCAGGAGTGCCAGGCAGGAGCTTAGCCCTGTAGAGCAGCAGAATCACAAGACTAAACAGCACATCTGAGGCTGGAAAACACCTGTAACAAATCCCAGGTCCTGCAAGGAGAAGATGGTCTAGCCCTCGCTGTTTCCAACTCCTCTGCATATAATGTGAGCATTTGACATGTGCACAAGTGCGTATAGCCCACTTGTAGCGTGTCTGTTTGCACATGCTTTGGCTCTCTTCCTTTCAGCTTTACGCTAATGTTTTGTCTACAGTTCATTTGCATTCATGCCCCTTTCTGCGTGCCGGTGCTGAAGTCACACACTATCTAAACATGTACATAAGTAATAGCATGCGACTTCAGCGCCAGCCCCTTAGACTGTAAGCCCTCCGAGTCCAAGGAAGTCTCTACTGTACCTGAATGTAATTCACCTTGAGCTACTTCTGGAAAGCCTGAAGCAGGATTTGAATTCGGGTCTCTTGTTTACCAGTTCTTAGACTCCTCATTTGTATTTCTGATTCTACTCTAGGATCTCTTGTTAATGACTGCTCAGTCTCTCATTATTACCCTGACATTTTTTGTTCATTAGTCCAGCCCCTCGGATTATGTCTCTAGAACCTTTGGTCCTTCTGGTAATTATCTCCAATAATGTTTCTGGCAACGGCTCTGGTAACTGCAACGATGAGTCTAGTATGACTCCTGCCTCTGTCTTTCTCTTGCATCCCTAGGTGACATCACCTCGCGCATCACAGCAGACACACAGGCGATGAGCGAGTCTCTAAGCGAGAAGCTGAGTGTGCTTATGTGGTATCTGATGAGAGTCGTCTTCCTTTACATCTTCATGTTAAAACTGTCCTGGAAACTTTCCTTCTTCACCTTCCTCGGGTTCCTCGTCATCACGATTATCCCCAAACTCTCGGGAACCTTCTACGAGGTAACACCCGCCAGTGTCAGTGCCTCTAACACAGCTCCTGGATTCCCAGAGATGCCCAGAATGGGGTGGACTCAGTCATCAGAGCATGGTAACATTACTGACCAAGAAAGTTTTAAGGAATCCTTCAAACACACAGGAGCAGATAAATATTATAATTATTAACATGCCATCAGTGTTCTCAGCTCTGTATAATAGTGATCCCCCAGATAAAGCTACAGCCCTCACCCCTCATTTTCCTTCATCTCTCTGTGATCATCCCCCCAGTATAAGACTGTCACCCCTCCCAGCTTTTAGCTCCCATCACCTCTCAGTGACCCCTCTTTTCTAAATTTCATGTGTAATAAAAACAGCGTCCTGTCCCTGAATCTGCCCTTCCCGTCCTCATATCACTCTGTACATTACTTTGCATTCTGCATTCACTCTGGTTTCCCCTGTGTACTGGGAATCAGTGTGTTGGATGATTCAGGTGCAAGGTCTCTATTGTTTGTTTTTCCAGATAATTCTGTCACTTCAGTTCCTAAGGGAGCCCATGTTAAAAGCATCACATTGGGTTTTCCTAAGTCCTGATCCAAAGACCTCTTCTTCTCCCCTCCTCCAGGAACTGGCCTTCCAGGTGCAGGCATCTCTGGCTCAGGCTAACCAGGCAGCCTCAGAGACTCTTTCTAACATGAAGACAGTACGGAGCTTTGCAGGCGAGGAAGAAGAGGCAGAACGCTACAGGGAGAGGCTGAGCGAGACATATCTGCTGAACAAGAAGGAGGCTGTGGCCTACGCCGGCTTTTTGTGGACCAACAGTGTGAGAGTTTTGTTATTGATTATAATAATGATAATGTGATTACAATCTCAGAGCCTTGGAGAGAGAGGGAAGGGACTAAGGCTGTTCTTATAGTGACACCTAGTGGTCAAGCATTGGAAGTACTTCTCAGAGAGCTGCATCTTACAATTTGTCATAAGAATATGCTGCAGATGTGATCCTCTACATGGCAAGATGTGTGAACGATGGCTTCCCGAGGAGAGTCAGATAGGAGAGCAACCATGAATGCTGGTCCAGTAATGAGATCCACATGGGAAAAAGTGAGGAGGAAGGTCACATATGAGCTGAATGGGAAGAAGGTGCAAAGGAGCAGTGTATGTTTTAATGGCTCCCCGATGAGAGCTGGAGGGGAAGATGCAAAGAGAGAAGGGGCTATGTGTGATGGTTCCCTGATGAGTGCTGGATGGAAAGGAGTAAGGAGAAGGTCTGCGTTAAGGAGAGGGAGGGTAACAGGAAACCATAGAAGTCTCTCCAGCCTCCCAGGATGCATCTGCCCTTATCTATAAGTCATTATTAGTATTTAGCCAGTTGTACTTCAAGATGAGTTACATAGGTAGATCCCCATCCCCAGAGGGCTTACAATCTAAATTTGTACTTGTGACCTTGGGCAAATCACTTAACCCTCCATTGCTACAAGCTGCGCCAGTGGGAATCAAACCCAGATCTTGGGTACTAGGCTGTTGCTTTTACCACTAGGCTATCCTCCACTCCAGTTTTGTGCATCTTATGCTGTCTGTTAAAGTAATATATAACATAAATGAACATGCTGCAGTGTGACAATCTCTTCCACCTCTAGCTTTCCGAGTTGGCTCTGAAAGTGGGGATCCTGTACTATGGGGGCCATCTGGTGACCACAGGCTACATCAGTAGCGGAGACCTGGTGGCGTTCATTCTGTATGAGCTGCAGTTCACGTCTGCGGTAGGGGTGAGTGCACCACGAGACCTCTGGACACACTGTCGAGGCTTTGCCCTTCACTGGACACACAGCCTTTTACCTTAAGAGGGGCAAAAACTGAACACAGAAACCCCACTGTTCCCACGGCAGCAGAACAGAGCAGGAGGAGGAGCATGAAACTCTCCCTCCCTCCCCGGAGCAGGATTACAGGAGACATTTTATAAGAAAATACAAAATTAATATTTGATTAATTTTTATTTTTAACCCCTCTTGATGTGGCTATATCCAGTCCACAAGGGTCTCCCTCTCTCTCTGTTTGACCTTAGCAGTCTCATTTTGTCAGTAATATCTCTCTGTCTCCCTCAGGTGCTGCTCAGGATGTATCCAGATGTGAAGAAGGCCGTGGGAGCCTCGGAGAAGATCTTTGAGTACATGGACAGGAGCCCCAGAATTGCAGCTACGGGGACCCTGGTGCCAGAGACCCTCAAAGGCCATGTGATCTTCCAGAATGTGTCCTTCTCCTACCCCAGCCGCCCAGACAGTGCAGTGTTGAAGGTATTGAAGAGACGCTTGCAGGGGTTGGTGCAAAACAGTTTGTTCTGAATATAGGCACATTTGGAGAAGCACCCTTGAGTCTCCCTGTGCATCCTGCAGTAATGCTGTGCGTTTAACAGGGTTCAGTCCTGCAGGGTCTGAGGGGTTTTCTAGGTCAGCTGTAAGGGGGAGAGTAAATGTGTGAAGGAAGCCCGTTAAATGCATCTTCACCTTTCCGTCTCTTCTGGTAACTCACATCTACTTTCCTTCAGTCACCAACGTTCTGTCTGTCTCAACTCACTCCTGCAGGACATCTCCTTCCAGCTGAAGCCTGGCGAGGTCACGGCCCTGGTGGGTCTTTCCGCCACAGGAAAATCCACCTGTGTTTGGCTCTTGGAGAGGTTTTACCAGCCACAGGCGGGAAGGATTTCACTGGATGGGACATCAGTTTGGGAGTATGAGCAGAAATACTTTCACAGCAAGGTACGGGGAAACAGGACAAGAAATCACATAGCCTGTCCTGCTCCCACAGGCTGTGAAGGGACAGAGGGTCCAACTGTTCTCTCTAAAATTTCTCTCTGAATAGGAAAGTAAAACTTTGAAAATGTTGAAAACTGAACTTGAGGACAAAAAAAGTCTGAAGTGTGTTTTATTCCTATATAAATGAAAGTAAAAACGATTCTCCATGGACAAGCAGGATGAGTCAGCCACACGTGGGTGATGACATCCGATGGCACCATGGACAGAATCACTCTCCAATAGCTCAGAAGAGTCTAGACGACTCATCTGGGCATGTGTCCGTCACCCCATCACAGTGCCCACCCCCTTTCCACCTCTGTCTATCCGCCCAGTGTGAGCTGTTGAATGTTGAGATGTGTCCTCGGGACATTTTATCTTTCACCCACCTTCAGCATAGACAGATCTCACTTGTGTGCCACTCTGCTGTCCTTAAAACAAAAGTCACCTTGTATCACTCTATAAATCAGTCAGAGAGAGAGGACTGGAAGAGACCCCATTTACGCATCCCCTGCCTCCATGCACCAAATCCATCCCACACAGATGTTCTAACTCGCCCTTAAAACCCTCCAGCTCTTGATATATAGATAATAGATATATAGATAATAGATCACACACTTACCATGATACCGCATATAAAACAGACAGTAAAAACTATATTCTACAAACTCAAAACCATACAACATCTAAGGCCCCTTCTAGACACCCAAGACTTTAGATCAGTTGTTAACACACTCATCACCCCACACTTTGACTATTGTAATAGTCTCTTAATTGGCCGACCACACAAAAGTACGTACCTGCTTCAAAGAGCTCAGAACATCTGTGCGAAAGTAGTCACTAAAGCCAGCCTAGCAGATCATGTAACCCCAATAATGCTAGAACTTCATTGGCTCCCTATAAATAGCAGAATCAGATATAAAATCCTCCTAACCACATTCAAGCTCCTGAACAACATCGCCCCTTCATATCTAACCACACTATTACATGCCCCATCTGAATCAAGAACCCGCAGACTAAACGCAACACACTCACTTGAAATACCAAAATCATTCAAAAGAACTAAAAAATCCACCAGCACCAGAGCCTTCACATTCACTGCCCCCATGCTCTGGAATGATCTCCCAATAAACCTTCGGATCATAAAAGACCTCACCCAATTTAGAAAGGAACTCAAGACATACCTTTTCTCCGAACACTTTGAAATCCCTTACCCCCAAGTCCAACCACATACCATCCCAAGACACTCAAACACAAAGCCCTAAAATTACACTCAACTACCCACACACATACACCCACCACTTACACCCATCACAGACACCCCAAAACACTCTCAAGAGAAAAAGGAAATAAATTCCTCCGCACACATATATGACCCTGACTACCGGTAAACAAGGTAGAATACTCTGATTGACACTACGATACAGAAATTTATAATTATATACAAAATGTAAATAGTTACAACAATTAATGCACAGTTATCTGTATAAAGTTAGAAAGTTATAAAGTTACTAAATATTATCTGTATAAAGTTACTAAATATTATCTGTATAAAGTTAAAAACTATGTTCCATGTAATGTATACATTAGTGTACAAATTTGTTTACTTTGTTCCATGTAAACCGCCCCTGATCTCTGGAAGGGGCGGTATAGAAGAATTAGATAAATAAATAAATAAATAAATAAATAAATATATGTCCTATTTATACAGTTATCTCTATCTGTCCTACACTATGGCCAATATAGATAAAATAAAGGAGGGAGAAAGATGGATTTGAATGTGTGTCTGTTGTAAATAAGTTATGTATTTTGTATTCTCTGATTCTTGCGTCTTGCTCGCTGGATCCCCTGTGACCTCGGCATGGCTTGTTGCATCAGGTGGCCCTTGTGACCCAGGAACCGGTGCTGTTTGCCCGTTCTGTGCAGGAGAACATCTCGTATGGGCTGGAAGACAAGCCCCTGGATGATGTGATTACAGCAGCAAAACTCGCCAGTGCTCATGGCTTCATCACTGAGCTGAAGAATGGCTACCAGACTGGTAAATCCTTCAGCTAGAAGCTTCTCCCCTCTCTATTCAAAGCTGCTCCATCTACTTCCTAGCTACAGAGTTTCAGACCTCATGTCCCACTCTTCAACTGTGTTCTGGAGCTTCTGTGCAGAGTGTGGTGGGTATGTAGGTTTAGAACAGGAATTACTCCCATACAAGTGTCCCACTAACATTTAGATTGAATTTTCCCTTCTCCGCAGATGCTGGTGAGAAGGGTGGGCAGCTGTCTGTGGGGCAAAAGCAGAGAGTTGCCATTGCCCGGGCACTGCTTCAGAACCCTCAGATCCTAATCCTGGACGATGCCACCAGCTCCCTGGACACAGAGACTGAACATCTGGTGGGTGCAACCTCAAGAGAGTGGGTGAAGGTGTCACCACCAGCACCTGTGGGCATGTGGTTCTTAGCCTGGTCTGTGAGGACCACGCAGGCAGCCTGGCTTTCAGATCTCCACAGTGAATATAGGATTGATTTGCATACATTTGGTCAATGAACTAGGTTTATTTTCATTTATTGGTTACACAGAAAACCAGACCCATTAAAGATATGTATAGATCAGGGATCTCACATGTGCCAATCTATGCCTCAGAGAAAGGCACGCCGCATTGCTATATGAAGGACCTAGGTCTGATTTATAGGGACAGTTTTCAAAGCGCCTTTGGGGGAAGAGGGCATTTCAAACATTGCACTATGGTGACACCTAGTGGTTGTATTAGCATCCACATTAGCTGAAATTTGTGGCCTCGAGGACTGGCACTACAGTGCCAGAGATGGAGTTGTAGTTATAAAATAGGGGATAAACCTCTGGATAGTTTCAGATGAAGGCTGATAGTGCTTTTTTAGCTCAACTATGGCTAGTTCTGACTGAACTGGAAGTGCAAAGGACAGGAGAGAAATCTGCCAAACATCAGCCCCCCTCCTCACACTAAAGAAAATCACCTTTGCTCCCTGTTAGCTGATGGTAGGTATGTGATGAGTTAAAAGGCATCCCACTCTTCCCAGAGGAAAAACCTCACTAAAGATGTTTCAACCAATAGGACTGCAGTATGCAAATCACATTATTCCACTGGCTCCAAAGAAGTCACTAATTATTTCACTGAGAACTTTGACATCATAAAGTCATTGTCATTCCTGGCCTCTAATTGGTTCCTGAGAGGTAGCAAAGCTGACATAAGAAATTATGACTTCATCGGCTCCAATGAGAGCACAATCATTTCCAAATCTGTCTCAAAGAACTGGCCCATTTATGTATGTATATTTGAACCTGCTGTACTGTAGTGGACCTCACAGGATTTATAGGGCATGTTGTCTCCCTGGCAGTAGGTAAATGATTACATGCAATTTATTTATTTGAAACTCTTTTCTATACCGCCCCTTCCATAGATCAGGGGCGGTTTACATTAAAAATTAACAATTTACATTTACAATGACTGTTCTGCAATTCTTATTCTTGATTCTCCTATACAGGTGCAGACAGCAGTTTATAATGGCTTCCGGAATAGGACGGTGCTGGTGATCACTCATCGGCTCAGCACTGCAGAGCGGGCAGACCGGATCCTGGTACTGGAGGAAGGACAGATCACAGAGGACGGGACACACCAGGAGTTGCTGGAGAAGGGGGGAAGCTACAGCCGCATGGTACAGAAACAGCTGCAGGGCTTCCAAAAAGACTCCAAAGAAATAGAAGGATAAGCAAAGTTTGTGGGACTTCCAACCCTGAGCTTAAAAAAAAAATCACTTGGCTTGTGCGTTCTCTTACTACAGAGTGACCCTGGCATGCAAAGCCTAGGATGTGTTTTTTCCAGCTGGGATATGCTGAGATTCCAGGTTTAAAATCGTAGGATATTTCCCTAATTGTCCTCCAGGGTGGGGATGGCTTGGGAGGAAAATATTTCATAAATCATAAGGGATAATGGTGTTAAGCAGGAAGACACAGAAAACCTGATTACCCTTCTGAAACCACAGACTGTGTTGCTGATTTCCCAGGATAGAGGTTGTAATTTAATCAACTCCAGCCCTTCCCCTACCTAACTGTTCTCCTAGACAAGCAGGATGAGTCAGCCACACTTGGTGACGTCATCCGACGGCACTGAGACGGAAGTACTCTCCATAGCTCAGAAGGGCTTTTCTGCCCTTCTGAGCATGGGCCAACTGGCCCCACTCCCTGCCTGCCCCTAGCTAGCCAGTTTTAGTTCTTCCACCTTGCCAGCAAGACGGACTTTGCTACTCTCCACCAAAATCAAAAACTTATCATATTTTCATCTACAACGTATGTATTATCAGTTTTAAATTGCCTTATGCTTCTTCTTGCTTCTCTTCAGATTCCTGTCTAATCTAGACCAGCGTGAGCTCTCATCAGGCAGCGGAGAATCTCGCCACGCTGCGAACAGGAGCATGGGGCTCATGCTCATGCCTTCGAAGGAGCAGTCAGGGGGAGGTCTCCAGCACAATGGGGCTTGAAGGGAAGCCCAGCCGACACGGCTGCCCAGGACATGCCTAATAGGCCTCCGTCCCCGGCTAGCCCCCCTAACAGACCTCCATTCTCCAGGTTTTCAGCTGAGCTCCAATTCCTTCCGTCCACGCGCTATCTTCTGCAGCCTAAGAGGAGCGGGGGACACTGGTTCAAGCAGCACTCCTGGTTAGGGAATCGCTGCCGCCGCTATCCCCTCTGCAGCTCGGGATGTGCCCCTGAGGCCTCCATCCACATCCGCATGCCTCCGATGGACAGCCCTGCTCTGGGACCCCCGATAGTGCTGCTGCTGCATCGCCTCGACTGGTGCGTAAGGGAGTGAGGGGCATCGCTCAGAAATACCTGCCTTGTGTCGGCTGCCAAGGCCTCCGGTAGACATGATCCTGCCTATCCTGGAGAGTTCAGATGCCTTCCTGCATCCCCGATCCAGCTAGCCACGAGGCCCTCATGGCAGCGGCCATCTTGCCCTATTACATCACGGGCCATGCTCCTCCCCCCCCCCATGGCGCCATTGGTCGGCGCAGATCCAATCTCCAGGGGAGGAGGAGCCTTTCACAGAGGCTCCTTCGCCGACGGTCCATTCGGCGCGGAGGCATCGGCGCAAACAGCTCTGCACCGGCGCAAGAAACCTCTAGCTGCAGCGTAAATTGCCGATGGCCTGTTCAGCGCGGAAGCGTCGGCAAGGACAGCGCTGATGCTCTACACCGGCGCAAGAAACCTCTAGCTGCAGCATAAATTGCTGACGGCCCGTTCAGCACGGAGGTGTCGTCGAGGACAGCGCTGACGCTCCGGGCACCGGCGCAAGAATCTCTAGCAGCAGCGTAAGGGCAGCAGTGATTTTTCACCTGGGGCCTCCTCAGGCACCGGTATGGCCACCGCTTCAGCGTGATCCACATCGGCATCAATGCAGCTATCGCTAACCGTCGGCATCGATGCACTGGTGCGGCCACGGCCGCATAGAATCGCTGGTTCAAAGATGGGGTCCTCCTATATGAACTTCAACCACTGGTGCGAAGTCATCAATTCTTCATGTAGCCAGCTAAGTGCAGCGCGATGGATCGTCAGACACCATTCTGCCATGTAATCCTATCCATGGTTGTGGCCTTCCAGCCACTGGTGGTACTACCTTCACAGGCAAGGTCCAGTACTACAACCACCCTTGTTCCACCTCAAGGAAGGGAACCCTCTACACCTACCGACAGCACTGTGGTGCAGGTCACTCAGCATGCCCTGGGACCTTGCTAGGCATGCTGGTCCCTCGGCCACCTCGTCCTTCAGCTGTGAGCACCATTGCCAGAAAGTGAGCAGCAGACCGTGCACACGTCAGGGTCCCCTTCAGCGAATGGCCGAACCATCCTATACCTATCCCGGTTCTTCAAGCAGTAGGTTTTTCCGGGACCCCGCGCTAAAACCAGAGCCAATATGATACAGGCCGCACCCATGCTGGTGTGAGCTAACAAGGCGCGGTAGCTTGCCCGGGTGCATCCAGCGGAGTCTCTCTTCATCCTGCATAACATCCCTGCTGCATACCCGGCCTCTAGACAACATACCTCCACTACCAGTGGAGGAGTGGCCTAGTGATTGGCACATCATTCAACTCCAATTAGGTAGACCTCTGTGGATCACCTAATTTCCATGGAAGTGGCAGCGCAGTGCTACACCCTTGTCGCAAAAAAAAAAAAAAAATGGGGGGGGGGGGGGGAGTGTAAGACAACTGCAAAACTGGTCAAGCCACAGTCCATTAGGTCCACACTGCTGGCGGGATCGCTTCACCAGAGGAATGAAGCTACTAGGATGCCCGTCTGTGAGCTATGTCAAGACTCCCGGGTTAATAAACAAAACAAAATATATATATATATATATATTTATATTTCCTGGGGGACGCAGGTCCCCCCATGGGCAATGTCCAGGTCCTGAGCCACTCTTCGCTCCTCTGCAAGGCTTACTCCAGGTCCGGGTACAGACCAGATATTGAGTTGTGGCCAGCGCCGCACTCCAGCAGGGCAACAACAACTGCAGATTGTCGCTTCTTCCAGCTGGAGCGGTAGACCATAAACAGATCCCTGACCCTCCATTGGTCTACCTCCACATCCTTTATCCTGTCACTACAAAGCACAGTTTCCTCAGCCATAAGTCCTTCCAAGGCCTTCCCCGAGCCCATGGTTCAGGGTACATACCACGAAGGCTGACATTACCCAACAGGGCGCCACTTGGCACAACCGTGGCAACAATTGGTGCAGTACACACATCCAGTATGTTCAGGGGCAGGAGGTCACAGGCTCAAGTCCCAGTCCTGGCTCCTACAAACCAAGTCCATATCTATATATATTTACCACAGTCCATTGTCATCCTGATCCCACATCCTTTCACACCAGGTTGACTTACCTCTGTACTGAGGGGAGGGGCAGACAGCACAAAAGCCTACCATCCCCTGCAGACTCATACACAGGGAAAACGCTCACAGCCCACTGGTTAGTGCATGATCTTCGGGACCTGCCTAACAATCTATGCAGAGTTACAGAAAACCAGACCCAAAAGTGAAATACATATACCTCTACTTCAAAAATACACTTTTTGTTGGAAGAGGCTGGAGGCGGCTGAGAGGGAAACCCAGCCGCACCAGACAGCCCGTTCCTTTTAAATTAATTCAACAGAAATACGTTACTTAGCTCAGAAAATGTTCCAGTGAAATTTCAATCATTTCTATAACTTCATGTCAAAGCGGTCAAGGTAGCAACTCCACTGTCTGGAACGAGCTTTCTGGTGCGGCTGGGTTTCCCTCTCTGCCGCCTCCAGCCTCTTCCAACAAAAAGTGTATTTTTGAAGTAGAGGTATATGTATTTCACTTTTGGGTCTGGTTTTCTATAACTCTGAATTTTAATTTTATCAAACCAAGGATTTGTTTCCTTTTTGGTTAACAATCTATGCAGGCACATACAGAGGAAGATGTTCATGGTCCGCGGGTTAGTGCATACGCTTCAGGAGCTAACTACCAAATGGCCCAGGAAACCATCCTCTGCTCCTAAGGGTAGGCAACGGTGGTTGTCCAAGGAGAAGGTCAGCAATCTGCCACACGCAGCAGCACTGGCTCAGCAGCAGTGAACCCCACTGCCAGGCCACCCGACCCTATCCTGCCTGGACCTCCTCGCATCCGCCTGGACTTCCTTGCATCCCCTACAGCTCAGTCCATGCCACATACCTGCATCGTGGTGGCAGCAGACTTGGTGTTCACTACCACAGTTGCATGGGTCCCTGTGCAACCCACCTGACAAATGTCATAGGTAAGCACTACCCACCATCAGGTTGGGATCCCACCGGGTTCAGATATGCCCTTCCACTTCTCGGCCTCAGCAGCACTGCCTTTTCCGCTATCAACAGCCTTCATGCCGGCCCTGGAATCTGGAGTGACGGCCCTGCCGCCACCATCTGGAGCCCTTGCCCTGATCCATCAACCAGGCCGCTCATTACCCCTGAGCCTCCTGGTGAACCTCCTCAAGACCCTTGCATCCCTGCCCATAGATGGAAATACACCACCGTCGTCATCTCATGGCGTGGGTCATCTTCTCCACCCTGCAGGGAGCACCTGCCCCATTAAACTCGGGGCACTGTACATAACATCATGGAGGCAGAAAGGTGGAGTGTCAGGCTCATAGCCACCCTGGGACCCCAGTCTGAATCTTCCTATGACCTACCAAGGAGCAACCTGCCTCAGCGTGCATGTGCAGTTACAATGGTGCAATGATGCCTGTTGCTTTGCACTCCAGGGCCTGGACAGGAAGGGAACGGATGCCCCCGGCAGTCCTTCCTCTTTGGGATCATGCCGGGCTGAACCCGTAGGTGCCCTCCTTCACTGGGTCTCATTGCAAATAGATCCACATGCTGACGATCCATGCTGACTGTCCAGCACCAGAGCCAGACCCTGCTAACTCCCGACCCTGTTGACAGGCTGTAATCCAGACCTGAGCCCGTGATCTTCTACTTACCAACACACAACTGAACAGCTGCTGTGGCTCGCATGGACAATCAGCAGTCTCCACAAGCCATTGCTCTCAACAGCCCTCGGCAGTTCAGGGCATGTTGGCCTGGAATAGATCTCCGATACGCCCGGGATCTGCCCAGTCCCAGTGGACTACACCCCTAGAGATTCCACCGCATGAAGGCATAGCTTAGTGTTAGTGCAGCAGTCTACTACCGAGGCTATCTGGTCCAAGCCCCACTGGCGCTTCCACAGAACACAACTGCCTGGACAGACAAGGGCTCAGCTACACGGGAAAGGCCAAAGCCTCACCGGATACAGGCGAAGGCTCGGCTACAGGCAAGAGCCAAGAACACGCACAGAGGCATGCACGCATTGCATTCCTCCCCAGAGGTCCTCCCTGCGTCCTGCCCACCACCAAGACCTTGCAACTTGGACTATCACGTCACCCGTGCTCTAAACACCATTGGTAATGGTGCACCTCATGGAGAAGTATGAGGTCATAAGGCCGCGAGTCCTTATCGACCAGACAGCGCTAACAATCTGGACTGCAATCTTGCTGCCACCGCCACAGACCGCCCGGCTTGGAACTGACTTATAAACATTGCTACACTAGTGCTCAGACTCTACCACTCTTATAGCATAGCCAATGCCGCCTTGCTATCCTGGCGCACACCTTCCCCTCACTGATGACATAGACCGGATGATTCGCCGTAATTGGTCTGACGAGGCCAATCAAGTCCATTATCCTGTTTCCAACTCTAGCCAATCTAAATCAAGCCTGCCCAATGGCACAAGTTCCCCATTGCCGGTTTGCAGCCTTCTCCAGTAACAAGTTCCGGAGTTGGCTACAGAATTATGAATAAATAAATATAAATAAGACACCCTTATTATTCTTCGTGCCAGCGACTGATGCAGCGGCTTCTTCATTGCAGTTACTCCCGCACCACTACTGCTCGATGTCCGCGTTGCGTTGCTCCCGCACCACCACTGCTCGATGGGCTGGCATCTCTGCTACAGCGCAGAGGCGCCCTTTAACTACAATCGCGACTGCAATTAACTACAATTGCGACTGCAGGCCGTCGTACAGTACCTGGGAACTGCATGCTGGTATGTTCCCACAATGCAACGACTGCGCATAAGGTACATCACCTTTACTTGCCTATATTAGGCCTATACGTTCTTGTTGCAACATGCAACACGCTGTCTTGCCAGCCCTGAACAAGTGTCTCGGCCTTCCCCATCCACCACAGCACATGGCAGCTTGGGAGGCACCAAGTGTGGCTGACTCATCCTGCTTGTCCTAGGAGAAAACGGAGTTACTTACCTGTAACTGGAGTTCTCCGGGGACAGCAGGATAAGTCAGCCACACATACCTGCCCACCTCCCCTGAGATGGGGTTGGCCTCCGTCCGGTGCCCGCCTCCTAGCGGCAAATGGCTCAGCTAGGGACGTACTGGCTAGCTAGGGGCGGGCAGGGGGTGGGACCAGTTGGCCCATGCTCAGAAGGGCAGAAAAGCCCTTCTGAGCTATGGAGAGTACTTCCGTCTCGGCGCCATCAGATGACGTCACCAAGTGTGGCTGACTTATCCTGCTGTCCCCGGAGAACTTCAGTTACAGGTAAGTAACTCTGTTTTCTTGCACTGTGTATTTTCAAATTGTCTTGGGACCTCTCCTTTACTTTCTTTACACTCAGACTCTTGGTGCACTGAATTCCTCCCATAGTTTTCAGTATCATCTTTATGCTGACGAATCTCAGATCTACCTTTCTGCACCTGAAATCTCTCCAGGAATCCAGGCCCGGATCTCTGCCTGCTTATCCGACATTGCTGCCTGGATATCTCACCTCTGTCTGAAATTAAACATAGTCAAAACTGAACTCCTTATCTTCCTCCCTAGATCCACCTCCTACCTTCTTTATTTCTATGGATAACACTACACTGCTCCCCGTTTCCTCAACTGGCAACCTTGGGGTCATCTTTGACTACTCTCTCTCTCTGCACACATCCAACAGATATCTAAAACCTGTCACTTCTTTCTCTATAACATTGACAAGACTTGTCCCTTCCTTTCTACTCTCACTACTAAGACCACTAGTCACCTGCCATCTTGACTATTGTAATCTGCTCTACGCTGGTCTCCCCTGAATCATCTTTCTCCCTTTCAATATATTCAAAAAAACTCAGCTACAAGGCTTATCTTCCCCCAGTGCTGCTATGCTCATGTAATCCCTCTTCTCAAGTCACTTCACTGGCTCCTATCCGTTTCCACATCCAGTTCAGACTCCTCTTACTGACCTACAAGTGCATTCATTCTGCAGCTCCTCGATACCTTTCCTTTCATTTCACTCTACACTCCTCCTGGGGAACTCCGCTCCTCTGGCAGATCCCTTTTATCTGTGCCCTTCTCTGCCACTGCCAACTCCAGACTTCCTTAATTCCACCTTGCTGCTCCTTACACCTGGAACAAACTACCTGAGTCAGTGCATCGGGCTCCTTCTCTGGCCTTATTCAAATCCAGGTGAAGACCCAACTCTGAGGCTGCTTTTGGATCCTGATGCTCCTCATTCTCGCCATACTCTAGTCCCCGGTTTTGCAATGTTTAATCTTGATTAGACTGTAAGCTCTGATGAGCAGGGACTGTGTCTTACATCTATATGTATGGCTTGTACGTACATCCTGTACAAATGACTAGCAGTAGTAATCTCACAATCTCTGTCTGTGTTTTAGAAAGGAAAAGGGACTGCATGTACTGTACACGTATATAGATGCGGCATAGAGAAGATGTGTCTGTAGGTACATATCTATGACTACACGTCCTTGCATGTCTGTGTGTGCAGGGGTAGATATCATAATATACTTGTCTCTCCAAAGCCATGTTCCAGGAAGGATACAATTCAGAAAAGTGGTCCTCTGTGGCTCTATCAGTGTGTATTTATGTGAGACACACATCCAGGTGCCCTGCCCTGTAGCTATGAACCTTTGAACTTTCATATGAGTGTAACATATTTCTGAGGTTTCCCTGGTTGTTGGTGCTGGTAAAGAGGCTTTTTTTGTCCTTTGCGTGTTTTGGGGGCTATCTTGTGAATTCAAAGCTTTATTGTACCTGAATTCAGTTGAATTTAATTACATGGGCAATTCTGCTTGATCAGAAGCTACCTGATGGCAGTAAGCACCGTTTGCTCTAGACAAGCTGCCTTTAACCCAGGACACAATTTCACTTCTTCCATTGACAGCTTATTAAATGGAGTAAGAATAAAGTTGCAGTTTTTGGGGATGCTGCATGGATTTACGTCACTTTGATCAGATGCTGAAATATCGCATGAATTCCTCAACACCGGTCTGGATGTCTGAGGATGTGCTTCTGGAAGGAGCCGCTAGGAAATCCCCTTCTTGGTGCAGAGACATTCAGAGATTTCCCTGGCAGGAGTTTCCAGTGCCAGGTGAACCAGCGACTGGAAATGGATACTTCCAGATTTACTACTCTACTCCTCCACATTTATAAAGCGCTACAAGGCATGGTTTAGGAGGATGCTAGGGACACAATTTGTTTAAAGCTGCATTTCATTCTGCAGAATAACCTCTTCTTTGTGTATTAAGTATTTTTTAGTTACGTGTTCTTGATTATTTCAGATGTTTTATTGTCATCCGCCTAGAAGGATCAATTGGTGGGCTGTACATTTTATAAATAAATTGTAGGATAAGTTAAGCTGTCTCGTGAGTTATCGTCTATGTTCTTTTCCCGAAGCTACAGTTTCTCCTATGAGGATCCAGCAGGTTCTCTGTCAAAGCTGTAACTCGTTCATTTTTCAATGAATAAAAGAAAGTAAAAGTGAGTCTTGCTTCTGAGATGTTTCTAAATGGCATGTGACAATTTGTGCTAGCCTTTGGGGTGGGTAAAACCTAAGCACCAGACAAAAGGTAAATATTTTGCTTTCTAAAAGTTACCCATGCCACTTAGGATCTTGAATAGCCTGATGTATATCCCCATGGAATGACCCACACTGCCACCCTTGTGGACTGCTTTGGTAAATCCCACACGTCCAAAACGGTGGAGGACAGCAAGGAATCAGGATTTGGGGTTACCCAAGTCAGTTCTGTTTCCTTCAGCTCTCTGGAAGTATTTTGGAGGAGAGACACCCCCTCCCCCACCTCTCTTACTTCCTCATTTTCCTTCACTCACATAATGAGGGGGTGGGGGTGAGGGGGGGGGGGCTAGTCTCACCTTTCATCTGGAACAGGGATGGCAAACTCCAGTCCTAGAGTGCCACAATCCAGCCTGGTTTTCAGTATGTCCCTAATGACTATTCATATTAAACCAAATAATCACACTGGGAGTGAAGTATTACAAAAACAGTATTAATACACCCTCACAATCATTCAGTATTTCAAACTTTCAACATTAATACTTCAACTGGACTAAAATTGCCAAAGAAGGGTCCCGCTCTATAGATCCAGTTTTAAAAGGAAAGATAGATCAGCCAGCCAATCATATACATCTCAACTTTTTACCAAACGGGGGGGGGGGGGGGGGAGTAAAAGCCGAAGGATATTATCACACCCCTCTATGCGGCAAATCACAGCCATAGGAGAAATAGACCACTCAACATCACCGGCCTAGAAACTCCCCCCCCCCCTTTTTTTTTTAACATTCAAATTTTTATTTTTATTTTAAAATGAAAGACTTCAAAAAGTACTTTTTAAATATCCAATATTTCTTTAATCAAATTTTATCTTTAGGAGCTATCTTAGGGAGGAGTGGCCTAGTGGTTGGGGCAAGGTACTTCAGGCCAGAAGGTCGGGGGTTCAAATCCCACTAGAGGACAGCAACCTTGGGCCGGAAGGACTGGGGTTTCTAGTCCCACAGGTGCTCCTTGTGGTCTTGGGCAAGCCACTTAACCCTCCATAGCCCATGTTCCCTGTAAAATAGTTATCTCCAAGTTATAATGCCCTGTTCAATGTAAACCACCTTGATATCATAAAAGGCAGTATATAAGAAATGTTAATAAATAAATCTTTGCAATTTCTATCTATGCACTATTGAGCAATTACTGGTGCCCTCTTTACCCACGATCTTTAAGTGGTAAAACCAGAACAAATGTAATGATCACCCAGGGGATACATAGGGACGCTGTTACATGCACTAGCTCCTGCAAACAAAACAGAGCACAACAATTAAAGACTTTCACAAATACTCCCACAAAGTCCCTACCAATATACTTAGCTTAGGAATTGCTGACGGCTAATCCAACGTCTGCTGTCCAACAAAGATCTTCGTTTCACCCATTCGGACTTCTTCAGGGGCAAAGACAGTGAAGCCAGGAAAAATCCTATGCACAGACTGGGTTTAAAACCACCATTTTTAAAGAGAATCCCCACCAATCAGAGAAAGACCCACCCAATTATAGGAGGAGCTACTCAGAGGCTACCAATGTAGCACATGAGGGGAGCACAGATTAGAGCCACACAGAATATTACAAAAAAAATACTCAATTTTTCTACTTAAACCTGCTGGTTCCAAAGTATTTAGATTAAAAATCCAATGCTGTTCTCTTTGTGGCACGATTTTACCTTGGTCCCCACCTCTTATGTTAACAGGAACATGATCCACTGCTATACATCGAAGATCCTGAAAGCTATGCTTATACTGCAAACAATGTAATACAAGGCTGCCTCTTCCCGAGATTTCAAAAGATTATTTTTATGTTGCGACATACACAGTCTCAATTGCCGCACAGGTTTGCCTACATAACGTTTGCCACATGGGCAATGTTACACATATACCACATGTGTTGAGATACATAAGTTTAACTAGTGCAAATAGTACGATTATCCAAAATTACACTTGTGCCTTCTTCCAACATCACGCAAAAAATACATGTGCCACATTTAAAGTGCCCTTTGGGGAGATTTGCAAAGAAATTATTATTAAGGGTGCTTTAAATGTGGCACATGTATTTTTTGAGCAATGAATTTCCAATGGATGAAGCACGCTACCTTATTATGTCTTTATGTGGAGAAATTTTCTGCCATCAGAACTTCGCAGTGAGGTGAGTCACCGTTTCCAGCTATTTCTTACAGAATAGACATATGTTTGTCTTGCTAGTTTTTTCAGTGCTCGCTGTAAACCATCTCATCTGTAATCTGCTGTCCTGGGCTGCAACTATCAATCAGCAATAACTGCCACCTCCAGGCAGCCTACCTACCAGGCAAGGACAACCACCTAGTGTACAAACTCAGCTACCAGCTGCAGCTACACAAGTGGTCCCTCAGCAAGGAAGTGGTGGTATCTCTCTTCCAATACTGGGGCTAGCCAAAACTAGACCTCTTTGCCCATCCATCCAATGCCAAGTGCCCATCCTTCTGCACCAGACAATCAACTGCCACAGGCTCAGAGATGGATGCATTCATCCTCCAATGGGGGGACTACAACCTCCTTTATGCATACCCCCTCACGCCGCTCATCCCCAGGGTGATACAGAAAATGATCAGCGGCAGGGCGACCGTCATCCTCATTGCCACTCAATGGCCGAGGCAAATATGGTTTTCCTTCCTCCACTGCCTGGCCACAGGGCCCCCAATCTGCCTGCCCCTGTAACTGGACCTTATCACCCAAGACCAAGGGAGGACACTTCACCCCAACCTGGCCACCCTCGCTCTGACTGCCTGGAAATTGAAAGATCAAGATTGACCACCATGAGGCTGACAACAGAGGTGCAACAGTTCATCCTTGCAACTCAGAGAGACTCCACACGACACTCGTACAGCCTGAAGTGGAAACATTTTAATACCTGGTGTGAGGAAGCAGGCTTGGACCCCTATCCTGCCCCCTTCCAGACGTCCTCCGCTACCCCTGTTGGAGCTAGCCCAGACAGGGCTACAAACCTCCTCCATCAGGATGCACCTCTCGGCAATCACAGTCTTCCATGACCACATCGAGAACTCCCCCTTTCAATGCACCCGCTAGTCGTGCGGTTCACGAAAGGTCTAGCCAACATCCGGCCAGCAGTACAAAAGCCAGTTCCCCCATGGGACCTCTCCACCATCCTCCATCAACTCACGAAAGAAGCTTTTGAACTGCTGGAGACAGTTCCCCTCAAATACCTCTCCTGGAAGACCATTTTCCTCATTGCCATCACATTGACCAAGCGGGTCAGTGAACTCCAAGGCCTGGTGGCACACCTGCTTTACACAGTTCTCCACCCAAACCGCGCCTTGCTGCACACACACTCCAAGTTCTTACCCACGGTGGCATCACCCTTCCATATCAGCTAAGCCATAGAGCTCCCCACCTTCTACCTGGAGCCACACTCCTCCGAGGAACACCACCTGTACACCCTGGACTGTGTGTGGGTGCTATGCACCTACCTGACAAGGACAGAAAGGACACGCAAGGGGTCACAACTGTTCATCTCCTTCGACTGTACCAGGCCAGGGTGACCAGTTACGAAGAGAACAATCTCCCAATGGGTCTCCGCATGCATCGCCTTCTGCTATTCCCAAACGGGCACCGACCCCCCATCTCCAGCCCACACACATCAGCTGTGAGTCATGGCAGCCAAACTTGCCAACCTCCGGTCAGTACCCATTCAGAACATTTGCCAAGCAGCGACATGGACCTCTGCACTCACCTTATGCAAACACTACAGTCTGGACCAGTTCACCCGAACACAGAGCTCCTTCAGTCATGCGGTCCTAAACGTGGGCACTGGTGCAAGGGAAGTGGGCACTAGCACAGAGGACATGACCCAGACCCCGACTGGGTCCAGCATAGCATAATAGCCACAAGAATATGCAATGTGAAGCAGGCTATGGTTATCGGAGCGCTTGGCACAGTGAGAAGGACCCTGGTACTGTGAGATATTCCCAAAGTTATTTAACGGTTATCATGTTTTTAGTGTTCCTAACGTTGCTTGTGTTGCCCTGTTGTTAGAGGGAGCGCTGCTATGAAAAGACACATGCTGTTATATTGCTGGCGTGCAATACCCTGTTAAAGGGCATGCTACTGTTGAAAGCCACTAGCTGTTAGCTGTTAAGAATATAGGCTGTTGTGTTGTCTGGGGAGCGCTGTTCCGCTGCCCTGCAATAAAGCTTACTGCAAACCAAAACAATCACGTCTCAGCCCCCTCTGTCCACAGCCATGGGGCTAACGGCCGTGGCTAGGAAGTCCCCAGGTGTGACTGACGCATTCTGCTAGTCCATGGAGAAAGTAGGGTTACTTACCTGTAACAGAGGTTCTCCGTGGACAGAAGATAACTCAGCCACACAATCCCGCCCTCCTCACCTACAGATGGAGTGGAGCCACACAGCATTAGAGGCTAAACAGGCCTGCAGCACACCCTACCTGCCAAGGGAGGCATTGGCTTGTGACTAACTGAGCAGATAGGGGCGGGCTGGGGGGGAGGGGGGGACTACAGGGCACATCCATCTACAGCACCGTCGGATGACATCACCAGGTATGGCTCTCTTATCCTGCTGTCCACGGAGACCCTCCATTACAGGTAAATAATCCTACGTTCTGGTACTCTCATCTAGGTCTCCTCCGCCTCCCTGTACTTCTTTTACCACTAAAGCCCTTAGTTAATGCAAGATGTTATTTATTTATTTATTTAGTGTACACTTATATCGTGGGGAGTTATCATTCACATACTTCTTTACTTTGATATGTGAAATCAAAGATCTTAAATTTGCATCTGTTGCTTTTTGCAGTTTTCCTCTTTCTTCCAATTTCTGGTTGATTCTCTTTGAAGACCCTCTTAAATTACTGCTGCTTTTATGCTACAAACCCTATAGTTAAATCATCTCCTCTTTATCTGCAGAAGTCCACATGGCCATAGTTAATCCTCTTCGTTTTTTTCATTAATTTCTGTGGTTTATCTCCTGCCACAGTGGGTCCATGAACAGGCTCACCATGGCCTTTATCTGTGGCAGAGATGTTATCTGCTTCTGCAGCACTTCCACTATCGCAACCACCATAGTTAGCCCTAGTGCAGACACTACAGGTGGGCACCTTTATATCCTGGCCAACGTGCCGCCAGTATGTATTTTCCTTTTTCTTTTCTACCATATTTCAACTGTAGTGTCGCCTGGCTGGGATTCAGTACAGATTTTGTACAATGGGGTCACCACGTGAAGGTACCCAGCAAGACTTGAGGAGAGACCTATATTCTCTCCCCCTAAGAGATGCACATCAATTCACCAACCACAGCTAGTGAATTTTATGCTGCCCTTCCTTTGACTCCACAGCTGTGGGGTATCAGATGCTTTTACTGTAATTTTTGGACAGCACGGAAGTGAATATTGCACTAAATGTAGACATGATACCAAGCAACATGCTAGTTCAAATATCTGTCTGATATTTTTTACTAAAGTTATTTGTATTTTTTTTCTTCAGCTTTATATCCATAAGAACACTGCCTTCCTATTGGGTTATTACACAGTGAGAAGTGACGGCAATATGGAATTAGAACTTGAGTCTTTAGGTATCATATTCTATCATACAGTGAAAAGTGGAAATGCAAGGGAATTAGAACTTGGATCTGCAGACATCACAAGCTGTCATACAGTGAAAATGGCAGCTGTGGGATTCAAACTTGGGTCTGTAGTTATCACAGCTCAGTACTCTCAGCATTAGACTGTCACACAGAATTGGTGTGAGCAGTGGGATCAGAATCAGGGTCTCCAGGGTTGCAGCTCTACATTCTCACCACCAGGCTACCACACCACCAGCAATAAAACATGAAAACAAAATGTAATACTTGATCCATTCAGTTTATTTCTCTAGCCATTAAAAAGGCTTTAAAGATGCAGGCGCTCAAAGCTTTACTGTACTTGACTACTGCATTTAATTAGACAGACAATTTGCTTTTGCGGCTGCCTCGTGTGGGTAGATTACATATGGCTGTCAGGAGGCTGCACTCTTGTCCTCCTAAGACTCTGACATGAATGAGTCCTTGGATTCTCTTTATTGTTTTTCATCCATGTACTTGTGGAGTAGTGCGCTGACATCATCTTTACTGACCTTGATCCAGCCGTCTTCCTTCATGTGGTACACTGGAAGGAGGGGGAGAAAAGCTTTTCCTCAGTACTTACAGATACGGTTCATACAGAGTATAGCAAGTGACCATGTGACACTATTCAGCTGCTGCAGTGATTTAAGGGCACTAGTAAGATGCAGTTGGTAGGAGACGTATGACGCTTCTCAGCTGCAGTTATGACCTCCAGACACTAGGGGCAGGGCACAGCTAGAACTTTTCTGTCCTTGAAATTAATATCACATTATTTTATGCAACAGAGCTCCTGTAACTCACAATAAAGTATCTATTAAGCAGGCTAAAGACTGGCTGTTCTACTCACGGTTCACCACACCGCCAGAGTACGAGTCACGGTGAGTGGCACAGGCAATTGCCCGACGCCCCAGCGCATATGCCTCTTCTGTGGAGAGGTTGTTCCTGTAGCCACTGTCCATTACTCCATAGGCATAACTGTTTCCAGAACCGGTGGAGAACATATCACCAGCAAGGCGGGTTCCATTATCATCGACATAGTAAAGTCCTGGACCCTGGGGAAGAGAGCAAGAGGGAAGCATTTCAGCATAGTGATTAATTCACAGCTGCTAAGTTCCAGGAGGGAGATACTTTGGTCAGTCCTAATTTTGAACTTATATCCCAAAGCAGTGGGATTTTTATTGTTCCTGCTTTATTGAATTCAGAGCTGCAGATCCCATAATGCATCAGAATGAGGTTGTCAGAAATCCAGGACTGGCCTAAAATCTCCCTCCTGGAACTGAGTAACGTGACAGCTATGTAAATGAAAGGTGACCTTGTGGGTCCCTGGAGCAATACAGGGCACACAAAAAGCTACCGTGTATGTACCTTCTTGTCCCAGCCACAGATCATGCTGCCCACAGACAATCCCATCCCTCGGTACTCAAGCATCAAATTAGAGAGCAGTTTGGAGGCCGCAGAAACTGATATCCGCTCATTGTTCCTCAGCCTGTAGAGCCTGACGGGCGCATAAAAAAAAGACAAAATGACTCAACTTTCAAATAAGTGAGAGAAACATATTCTATAGTGTAATTCCTTATGGTGAGGCTCTCTGTTCCTCCGATTCCTCCCGGGAGGAGAGATAAGAACAAATAAGAACATAAGATATGCCATACTGGGTCAGACCAAAGGTCCATCAAGCTCAGTATCCTGCTTTCAATGCAGGTCACAAGTACCTGTCAGGCTCCCAAAAGGAAGACATAGTCCATGCTGTCCCAGGGATAAGCAGTGAAATTCCCCCAGCCCACTTTAATAATAGTTTATGGACTTTTCCTCCAGGAACTTGTCCAAACCTCTTAAACCCAGCTCCACTAACAGCTTTTACTACATCCTCTGGTAACAAATTCCAGAGTTTGATTATGCGATGAGTGAAAAAATATTTTCTCTTATTAGTCTTAAATGTGCTACACTGCAGCTTCATTGTCTGTCCCGTGGTCTTTCTACTTTTTGAAGGAGTAGACAACCAGTCTGCATTTAACCATTTCACTCTATTCATTAATTTATAGACCTCTATCATATCTCCCCTCAGCCGTTTTATGAGTGAAGAACCAAATGACATCTCAGGATCTGAAAATCTTATCGACTAAATCCAAAATAGCCCTGGGTTCACGTGATTTATTAGGTTTAATTTCAACATCACTCAAAACCAATTAACCCTTAGCTAAGACTTCAAGAAAATTCACTTAAAGTTCCCTTGAAATCTCGTCTCTAAATCTATTCAGCGAATAAAACCAATTTCATTAATTTTATCTTATCACATGAATGATACACTATGTGGCAAATTTTAGACAGTAGGCGGAGATGGGAATTGAGACGTCCAGGTCAGGCTGTGCACAGTTGTGGCGGTATTTTAGAAAAAGACTCTGCCGAACGTGGATCCTTTTCTAAATACGTGCGTAGATGTGCAGGGGTGCAGTGTATTGGCCGAGACATAGAGCTGATGGAGTCATTTTACAAATCCACATGTGGGAAAACGCAAAGTAAAGAACTTGGCAACTTACACTGGTATTTTGCAAACCCATATGGATGTATGCCGTCAGCTACCTACAGAGGCTGCTTGCTTTCATTTATTTAAATTTGGAGAGAGAAAGAAACACTGAGAGATTAAGGAGGACAATCCCTTTAATCCCTCTTGGAAAGGGCTGGTCAAAATGAGCACTTTTTAGGAACCTGTCCTGGACATGGACAATGTTGCTTACAGACGTTCATTCCCTATATGAAATGGGAAAATAGATGTGCAGATTTTGACTGACCAGGCTATATCCTAACCATTCCTCTGACACACCCCTTTGCAATTGCGATGTATTATGGACATCCAAGTGTAAACTGAGGCCTTTCTGAGATCGCCATATCCACATGGATGCTATGTCCACATGTAAATGCCAGATTTTTCTATGTGGAAATGGCGAATAAGGCTTCTAAAATGACCCCCTGTGGGTGCAAAAGGCTGTTCTAGACTGGCAGAGCTGCTCCAACCATTAGGCACAACCAGGCAGTTGCCTAGGGCAGCAGCTTCTGAGGGGCAGCAAAGAGCAACAGCAATCAAAGCAAAAACTATAAATCCCAACAGCCAGACAAACTCAAAGAGCCATCGGCACAGTCTGTTACCTGCAGGGAGAGCAGACACAGACACAGACACAGACACACACGCACACACACACACATATACACGCACAAACACACGCAGCACACACAATGAATACACACACACGCACGCACAAACACACGCAGCACACACAATGAATACACACACACACACAAACGCACGCACACACACGCACGCACACACATACACGCACACACATATATGCAAAGCAAAGCTGAATACTTAAAAGTAGGATGTCCAATTGGAGTGGAGGAGTGGCCTAATGGTTAGGGCAGTAGCCTACAATCAGAAGGACTAGGGCTCAAATCCTATGGCGCTCTTTGTGGCCTTGGGCAAGCCACTTAACCCTCCACTGCTTCAGATACAAACTTGGATTGTGAGCCCTTTGGGGACAGGGAAATGTCTACTCTGCCTGAACGTAACTCACCTTGATCATCTCCTGGAAAGGTGTGAGCTAAATACTAATGATAAATTAGCATTTTTACAGGATTGTTGTGTATGTGTAGGGGAGGTTGGGATGACCATGACCGTTGAGTTTAATTATCAAAATCTGGGGGAGGGGGATGGTAAGGCTGAAGATCTGCCTAGGCAGCCCATGATCTTTGCACAGCCCTGTATACACATCGCCAACACCTCAGAACATCGCTGTACCTGCACTCCTTAGCTAAGACCCTCTCCCAGAACTGGCAATCCGCAGCACTCCCCGACATGGTGCCCAGCAGGTAGGGGTTAATCTCATTCACTTTGTTAAACTCCAGTGTAGCTGCAAGAGACAAAACCAGGGAATGAGAGAAGAAGATCGCACTTTTAGAAATATCCAGTTGGTTTTTACAGAACAGAATCAAACACACCAGCTGCCCTTTGCAAAAAATCATTATAAATTCAGGTTTTGATAACACTCAGTTAGGTATGTAACCAGTGCCTGGTTTCTTACCTGGAATGGAAATCTCTAAAGCTCTTCAGACATTTCAGGATTAGCTTCCCAGGAACAATGAAATTCACTGGTTCCCAACAAACAAGAACATAAAATGTGCCATATGGGGTCTATCACACCCAAAATCCTGTCTCTGAAAGCTCTTCACTCTGTTTAGTGGTAACTACTCAAAACAGAATTAACCAGCTTTTCCCAAAACTCATCCTACCCAATTCACTAACTAAAACACAAAATATTGGTAAGTGAATACTGCTTTCTGGCTGATGGGTGCATAAAGAGGGGTGTCACTGGTAGGAAAAGGGAAGCGACACATAACCTCTGGATGGTCTCTGGTGTGATCTCTCTCTGGAGTACTGTTTCTCCATGGACTAGCAGGATTGTGTCAGCCACACCTAGTGACGTCCTCCGGGCGGCGCCATAGATATGGAAGTTGAGCTCTGGAGAGCACTTCCGTATCTATGGTGCCGCCCGGAGGGCGTCACCAGGTGTGGCCGACTTATCCTGCTGTCCACGGAGAACTCCTGTTACAGGTAAGTAACCCTGCTGTACAGTACCAGAGACCAGAGTTACAAAGGGCATCAACAAGGAGAACACATTTCCAAGGAAGGTCACCAATGGTGCAGAATCTGTCCTGTAAGTCGCAGAGACCGAAGGAACAAACTCTCCTTAAACAGTGCAACTAATTAAACAGAATCACCAGTGAGATTAAACGCTGCTGTATTCAGGTGGAGGGAAGTTTCAAAGGTACCGTGTCCTTAAAGCCTCTCGAATGGAAGGGGGAATATGATACAAACAGGCTTCTGATAAGGTACCAGAAGGAAACATTTTCCATAGTGTGGAAAGTTCAAGGACAAAAAAGCTGGAGGGAGGGAAAGTTGAAAAGAATATGAAAATATACTAAGACAAGTGATTTGTAACTTTTAATTTGCAGCTAGATCTAAGATGGGAGTCCCTGGAGCAGCTGCACACACACAGGCAACATCAGCTACAGGGGAAATCACATCCCGAGCTTTGTGCTCTAGGGCCACTCTGCAGTAACTGCATATAAACTGCAGCTAGATCTATGCTGGGAGTCTCATACAGAGCATTGGAAGGAATCATTCCTACATAGGGAGATCAGCTACAAACAAAAAGTAAACCATGAGAAGAACTGAGGAACACAGCCCTGACTGCCGCGGAGGAACAGGAGATGATCTTACATATGTAACTCCCAGCTGAGGCCCGAGAATCCACCGCCACCACCACACCGTGCTGGAACTTGAAGGCTAAGGTGGTGGTCCCGTGCCAGAACTGGATCTTCACCCCAGTGCTGCCGTCCACGTATGGCTTCAGGAACTCGGAGGGCTGGAACGGAAGAAGAGAAGGAAGCACAGGTGGGCATACACAGAAATAAGCCACAGGTTCTGCGACGCTGCACTCCCCTCCCTCACCCGGGGACCTCTGCCTTTGCTGTTATTTTATTTACACAGATATTTACACATACAGTAGGTCTCAGTTTCCAGGAAATCTCTTAAAAGGATTACCGTTAAAACAGGAACAAAGCAAAAGCTTTTGATTTATTTTACATATGAATTGTATAAAGCTGGAACGCTGAGAAAATCATTGATAAATTACTTCATTTAATTAAAATTACACAGCACTTGCAGAAATAACAGTGTTTTTATGGAGCTGAAAATCAAGAGGAACCTGCAGGTGTCATTGGCAGTGCAAAGATCATATATCACAGAAATTCAGGGCAGAATGAACCCTACAATGCCAGCAACTGTAACTTGTCCCGGAACATCACCAAATAAACTCCATTTTGCTCTCAGCACATCATCTCCTAAAACATACATCATGAGAGGGGAGAGGGGTACAGATCTGGTCCTTCGAAGCCACTCTGATCTCTTTAATGCTCCCGCCTCCTGTCCCTCGATGTGCCCATGTCCCAAGCTCCTTAGATTCTAATGCAACTCCGTTCTAGCTGTAAGCTCTCTGGGACAGGGACCATGCAACCAGGTGAATAACTTCATCTTTTGTGATGTTTTTCATCTTGATTAGATTCTAAGCTCTGATGAGCAGGGACTGTGTCTTACATCTATATGTACAGCGCTGTGTATGACTGGTAGCGCAAAACAAAGCATTAGTAGTAGTAACAGTAGTGCTTCTCGCCATGCAGTGATGGTGCTATGTCACCAGATATGTTCACTTGAGGTTCTCCCCCTTCACCCTGGTCCTAGATTCTGCCAGTCCAAGACTAGTTCTACTTTCTGCTTTGCCCTGAGCAGGGCTCAGCTCCCTTCCTGCAGGGTCACTAGGGAACTGCAAGAGATATACCCATGCTTGAGGGTGGAGAGGTGCCAGCCTCCTATGCGTGTTAATTGTTCATTATTCAAAAAAAAGAGGAAATTTATAACTCCACACCAGCCACAGCAACCTCTAATTCTGATTTTACATGGAACAGAGGATGGCGGAGAGGAAAAGAAAACCAGAATTCCAGAAAATGCGCAATAGGCCAGTGGGCAGCGGCGGCCAAGAAAGCAAATAAAATGCTAGGAACCAAAAGGAAAGGAATGGAGAATAAAACAAAGGATGACATCATAATGCCTCTGTGTCGTTACATGGTGTGACTGCACCTTGAATATTGTGTGCAATTCTGGTCGCCGTATCTTAAAAAAGATGTAGCTGAATTAGAAAAAGTACAGAGAAGAGCCACCAAAATGGTAACGGGGATGGAAGGATACCTCTATGAGGAGAGGCTTTAAAGGTTAGGGCTCTTCAACCTGGAAAAGAGACGGCTGAGGGGAGATATGATAGAGGTCTATAAATTAATGAACGGAGTGGAACGGGTAAATGTAGATCGGTTGTTCACTCCATCAAAATCCCCCTTTACCTTGTAGATCTGGTCCATCTTCACTCCTCTCACCGTCCTCTCCGCTTCTTTCACGTAAATCACATGTCTCTCCCTTCCCCATCCCAGGCCCATCTGGAATCTACCCGTTTCTCTATCTTCTATTTCCTCGGCCCTCGTCTCTGGAACTCGTTCCCCACAGCCCTCCGCCTGGAACCGCCCCTCAAAACCTTCAAGGTCAAACTAAAAACGTACCTTTTCTGCTCCGCCTTTGACCTTCCCCCTCCTACCACCCCTCTTCTCCCCCCCTCCCACTGAAGCACACTTACAAGCCTACTCCTTTCACTTGTTCTCTCACCCTTTATCCCCTCCCCCCTCTATTCTTTACTTTCCTGTCCATTTGAATTGGCGTTCTTTTCTCTTTTCCAGCAGTCTTTTGAAGTGTTTGTAAACCGCTCAGATGCTTTTGTAATGAGCAGTATATTAAGTTCTCAATAAACAATAAAAGGTAGAAAGACTAGGGGACATGCAATGAAGCTACAATGTAACCTATTTAAGACTAATAAGAGAAAATATGTTTTCACTCAGCGTGTAATCAAACTCTGGAATTCATTACCGGAGGATGTAGTAAAAGCTGTCAGTGTAGCTGGCTTTAATTAAAGCTTTGAATAAGTTCCTGAAGGAAAGGTCCAAAAACCATTATTAAAGAGGACCCGGGAAATCCATTGCTTGCCCTGGGATAAGCATTGTGGAACCTGTATACCTTTTTGGGAACCTGACAGGTACTTGTGACTTGGACTGGCCACTGTTGGAAACAGGATACTGGGCTCGATGGACCTCGGTCTGAGCCAGTGTGGCATTACTTATGTTAGGATATTTAGCTGTGTAGAAATGAGGGAAAAGTCATTGGCTGGGATGTGTGACCCCGCACCAGTGGGCAGAGGCTTGATGGACCTCATGCAGGGCAGTCCCGGGATTTCCTTCCTCTTACCCTAAGTTCATGTGCTCACAGACCCATAGACTCAAAAGGCCAACATGACACACCCCTACAGCCTGGTGCCCACCTTGGCACCATTCTGGTCCACCCCTGGCCTTATGGACCTTATCTGTCTTCAGATTGTAGGTTTCTGTTCTACAGGCATGCTCATATCTTCCCTGGGGTCAGAGCTGGTGCAAGGATTTTTGGTGCCCTAGTCGAACAATCATCCTCCCCCACCCTCAAGATTTTGACAATTAAGTTCAACAATCATGATCATTACAAAGCCATCCTTCCCAGAGCAATCCTACAAAAATATATAATTGGACATCATGCTGTTAAATATTAAACGTGCTTTGTATGTACGGATGTGCCTGCTCTCCCTGCAGATAAAATAATGTGCTGAGGGCTCTTTGAGTTTCTGGGGCTCTCGGGATCTGTTTTGCTTTAAGTGCTGCTTTCCTTTGCCCCTCAAAAGCGGCTGCCCTGGGTCATTGCCTTTTCTTGCCTAATGCTTGGGCCAGCCCTGCCTGGGGTATAATATACCTGTAATGTATCCACCCTCCCCCACTATCCTTGGCATGTAATACCTTCGCTGAAGAAGCATCATGTTTGAGCAGAGGAAGAAGGAGCTCGTCTGTCTGCAGTGGGTGGCTGAATATCTGAGGAGCGGAAATGATCCAACATGTAATAATAGCAGCGGCAGCCAAGTCCTTTCTGGGTCAGGGAGATAATGCAAAGAGAACTTTTCTATCCTGGGCCAAGAGTGCCCCTGGCCTTGCTCTGTGCCCACTTCAAATGCCACTTCTCTCATTCTTTGTCCCCTTCCCCTTTTCCCCAGTGCCCCTTACCTGAGTCCCCCTGGGCAGGGCAAGTTCAGGCTCCTGCACACTGAAGGAAAAGTGGCTGATCCCTTTGTCCCTCTGTGCTGGGCCTGGTGCTCCCAGAGGCAGTGCCCAGTCCTGATATTCACCGCAGACGTCAAGCAGCGCCATGTCCAGGGATGGAGGAAGCTCACACACAAGCCGGGACTTGCTCTCTGCCTCTGCAGGGGCAGCGTTCCCAGATCTGTCTCCTGGATCACTGCAGCAGGTCTGGCTCAGTCTCTGATGGCTGTCAGCCTCTCTCAGACTGGAACAGAAAGTGAAAGCAGAGGGGCAGCTGCCTGGGGTGGCAAGATCTCTCATCCCTTCTCCAATCCAGTCTCAAGAAATAAACAGGGAAACTCACAGCCCCTGAGCTCCTCTGCTGCAGAGAAAGGGGGTAGGTAGTATCATTGCTGCTTGGGGGCAAATGAAGGGGAAATTATACATTAGCACTGAGAGAGGGCGGTGGGTATTGTCATAGCCTCTACGGGGGACACTGAACATGAAAGCCACCGGTTTTTCATCTCTGTAGTACGGGGGGGGGGGGGGGGGGCAGGAAGGCACCACCATTGCCTAGATGTATAGATGCCAGATCAGTATGTGGCTAAGCTCTCACTGCACCCTGGGAGCAAGCAGAGCGGAATGTAGTTCCTTTTAGGTTCCTGACATGAAAACAGAACCTATGTTTTAAATCTCGGTAAATCACATACATTTTTTAAATATGCAGTCGTTCCCGGGTAAATAATTCATTATTAACCACCTCCCTGCTCCTGCATGCAGCCGCCACTTGGGATTATTATACAGCTATCTGATTTATCACACCCCCCTCTATGGGCACTGATCACACATTAAATGCAGAAGCAGTAGAATCGGAGGTCATCTGCATGTTTAAAAGTCTCCATAGCCCAAATACCCTGACTCCCTTTCCGGCTGTAAGCCTTAATATTAATATTTCCTCCCTCTCTAGTCCTCAGATGTTTCTCGCAAGACCTCCTCCCCTCAAAGACCCGGACAGCATTTCACCCCGCCCCCTCATTGTTGGGCTAACCAATAGGAATGTGGAAGGCTGGCGCATCACGCGTTGCCGAGCAGATGGCATCTGTGCAGGTTATGTAGTACGCGCGGAAATTCCCGTAATTAGTAGATTAAAATCGGGGTAGGCGCGGCTCAGTGACAGATTCGATTTAGATTCCATAGGAGGGCTGCTGAAAGAGGCTGTTTGTGCCATGTGCCAGGAAGGTCTCACGTAGTCTGACACAATCCGTGAAATGAGAGTTCGTCCCACACCACCAAATAAATGCAGTCCCGCATGAACCATTAACCTCCCCTCGCCCCGTTATAAAATGCAAGGAGTCCGAGTCCCGCAGATTATACCAATAACAGCAGAAAGGTATAGTATATATAAAAAAAAAATCACACATGGACGAACAAAACTTGGTTGTACAAATTGAAAATTACAAGCTCTCATTAAGACCGAACTTCGTTGCACAATAGGTATCAAAATCAGGGGCATGGAGGGGTCCAGCGCGTCACCTGTTAGAGTCTTTAACCCTATTAGAGTCTTCTTTAATTTCTGGGTGTAACATCAGCGCCGCCTGCAGGCCAAGAGAGAAGAAGGCATGGCAGTACGTCACTTGCTGCCAGGCAGATAAGGCTACTGGCAGTAATCGGGACTAGCTCGGTCTTCCAGCTGCGATGAGCAGAGAGTGACGGCGTGAGGACCTGCAAGATCAGTATTGGGATCGTGGCTGCAAAACCCTGCTCACACCTTTATTTAATCCTGGAGGGGACAAAAATCATGTCCGGTCTTGGAGATCCCAGCTGGACAGCGGCTGAAGTGCGCACAGGGGTAAGAACGGACAGATCCCGTGCAACTGGGACTTTGGCAGACAGACAGACTTCCTGCAATTTATATGTAAATCCGAGATCGCTAGGGACAGACTAACTGTACTAATGTTGGAATCGACTTTCAAGCAGCACAGACTGACATTAAGCATCAGAGATATAGGGGGCATGGGTCAACTGTTTGTGGGTACAACTTTGGAGAGATGATTCTCGGTATAAAACGGGCTAGCATGTATACATTTTTGTTGCTGAAATGTAGATTTATTTATAATCCTCTTTCGCTTTTGCTTTCATTGAAGGCAGTCTCGGGTAATCTCTCTTCTGTGGTGATCAGGAATAGAAGAGGTTAAAGATGGGGCGGCAGGTACTTTCCCAGTCCCCCGACCATGTGATTTACAGATAGATCCAGAACCTTAACCCAAGGCAGAAGCAAATACTGGAAAATACCCACTGCCAGAGTTGGTTCAAGGTGTTAGCGCCCTATGCAAACGTTAAGCTCCGCTCCCTCCCACCCCGGCTGTCAGACTCTATTGTTTAGCTTTTAATGCTCAGAGTCATTGCCACTCTCACAGAAGCTGCTGTCCTAGGCGATCACCTAGTTTGCGTAATGGTTGGGCCGGCAGATATTGCCATAAGAAGGGGCAGGGGGAGGGAGCGGAAACTGTTTAATAAACCTTTTAACTTGTGGCAACTGAATGTTGCCAATCCACCGAACTAATCAACCTTCTAATTACAATGACATCCTACAACAACATCACAAAACAATTTACCAAAAGTGTAAAGATTACCACACAAGTATCTTAATGTACTCGCTAAACAAGCCTCAAGAACTCTTCGAAATTGTTAAATCCCTCCTAAAGGACCCAACCAAGCAGCATGGGGCAAACACGCCTCACCCACAAACCTTTGCAAAGCACTTCCAAAACAAAGCCACTGGAAACCAATACAAACCAGAAATATTTCCAACTGACGACACTACCATACCCAAGTTATGCGCCTTCATTCCAGGCTCCCCAGAACACATCGAGAGTGTCAGAAGGAATCTCAACACCACTACCTCACCAACAGATCCATGCCCCACAAGCTGAGTCAAAATAACACGGTCTGACCTAAGTGCATTTATCGCCAGAATCATAAACCTATCCCCTAACCACAGGCATCATGCCAAAATCCCCGAAGACCGCATCAGTCAGACCACTACTGAAAAACAACAAACTCAACCCACTTGACACAAATTCCTATAGACCCATATCAAGCCTCCCGTTATTGGCCAAAATAATAGAAAAAATAGTCTGGCAACAATTCCAGCACGGCATAGACTCCCAAGCAACTCTGGACCCACAACAGCATGGGTTTAGACAGCAGCATGGAGTCAAAACCCTTGTGGCTACTCTTCCTGACAGTCTCATAAGGGGCATTGATAAATCAAAGCAGGGATTTATCCTCATAGTCATGGATATTGCCTCAGCATTTGACACAGTATGTCACAACATCCTTCTATCCCTATCGCAAGAGAAAGGAATACAAAATACAGCACTAAACTGCTGCAGATCCTACGTAACAGGTCGCCAACAACAAATGGTAATTGGCTATGGCACATCAAGCAAACACAAGGGGGTCCCACAGGAATCATCACTATCATCCCTACTCTTTAACATCTACATCCAGCCACTTTGCAAGATACTCTACCACATATATGCTGATGACATCATGTTATATGCACCCTTCTCCTCGGACAGCCCTAACTACACCAACATAACAGATTGCTTCAATGCTGCCTCAGAATGACTGTCCAGGAACAAGTGAACTACAAGAAAACCGAAGTGCTCTTTATAACCAAAGATCAGGCTTTCACGCCACCGGATGCTCTAAAAATGATGCAGAACTGATAATAAAACAAGAAGTGCGCTATCTCGGAACCGCTCTGGACCAGCAACTGAGCATGCAAACCCACATCAACAACATCACTAGGGCAGTATATCGTAAACTCAGAACCCTCCGACATCTACTTCCACTCCTGGATTCGCACAACTTCTGCATCATATTCCAAGCACTCATCTTCTCACACTTCGACTATGCCAATATTATCCTCCAAGACCTACCGAAATATATATTACAGCCACTTCAGATGGCTTAAACCCTACATGATGCTTCCAGGTCCAAGCATATCACACCCATCTTAATACAACTACATTGGCTACCCATAGCAAGTCGCATAAAATATAAAGCACTACTGGTGACATTCAAAACAATAAATAATCTGACCATACATTCCCTCTCGGACATCATACACCTAACACCAAACAACAGAATGAGGAGACAAGGCATAGCGAATACACTTAAAACCCCAACAGTGATAATAAAAAGCACCCAAGCATCCAGTAATTGAGCCTTCTCATTGTACACACCAACCCTTTGGAACACCCTACCAGATCAGATCTGAGCAGTCTCCAATCTCTCAACCTTTATAAGGCAATAAAGACCAATTTATTCCAACAGGTCTATGATCATATAATATAATGTATTCAACAATCATAAACTGAAGACTCCACATAGCCGCTTACCCTTATGCTACAGGACATCCTAGGAAACATACATCTTCATGTAATATAGTTCAATCCTGTTTAATTACCCAAGTTGACATCCCTGTTCAATGCAAAACATTCCAGTGTTATTATTCTATGTAAACCGCTCTGATTGCCAAATAGAGCAGTATATAAAACCAAATAAATAAATCATTATTGGATCTTTAGTGCTGGAATGAGGGGATTCCCACTGAGCCAGGCTGTAGACAAATGGTGACAACCCCCACATTATGGGGGGTGTTTACTGAACGGTGGTAGTGGACTCCGTGTGATATCAGAGCCGCGGTCCCATTGAAATCAAAGAGGCCATGGCTCCGATATTGCACAGAATCTGCTACCGCTGTTTAGTAAACACCCCCTTAGATTTAACTTTGCAATATTGTTATTAAATGTGCTGTCGTGATATGGATCTGCTGACTCCGTCCTGGGCTTCCTTCTCCCCAGACCACCATCATCGCTGTGGAGTTTGATGGAGGGGTGATCGTGGGCTCTGATTCCCGGGTGTCTGCAGGGTGAGGACTCGGACAGCCCTTACGCTTCCTAAACCTTTCTGCACAAGAGTTACACATTTCTATGTCCGGTGTCTCTGGTACAGTACTTTCAGAATCTGCTGTGTGTGCATTTTCCTAAAGTTACTTCTAGTCTTTTATATGCGTCTCTACAGCGCTGCATACACCTTGTAGTGCTGCATACACTTTGTAGCGCTATAGAAATGATTAATAGTGGTAGTAGTAGTAGTAATATTTTCAGCCTCTAGCTTTTCTGCCGTTTGCTAGAATCTCGCTCTGGTATTTTTAGCCTTTACGCTCTCTGCATTTTGCTGAAGTCTCCTGGCAGTGTATATACAGGGCCAGTGCAAGGGTATTAGGTACCCCCCCCTCCTTACAATTATCTTTTAGGCCTCCAGCGCCCCCCTTCAAGATTTTGTTTATTAAACTCAGTGTAATCATCTCACTACCATCCTTCCCAGAACAATCCTACAAAAATGCATATTTGGATATCACACCTTTAAATATTAAACTTTGTTTTGTAAATATATGCATAATGAGGGAGATTTTAAAAAATCTTTTGGCAAGGGTAAATGGACTATTTGCATATTGCCCGTTCTTCCTGCAGGTAAAAGTATGCACTGATACTCTGTGTGGCTGCTTAGACCCATTACTTTGCTTTACTGTAGCTTTCTCTTTGCTATGCCCCACCCCCCAGCTGCTTCTCTAGGCAGCTGCCTTGCTTGCCTAGTGGTTGGGCTGGCCCGATATGTATAAGACTTTCATGTCTATGATTTGCTCTATTTTTTTCCCTGTAGCAAAGCCGTGACAAATCGTGTCTTTAATAAGCTGGCTCCATTACATGATAAGATCTACTGCGCGCTTTCAGGATCAGCGGCAGATGCACAGGCCGTGGCCGACATGGTGAACTATTATCTGGACCTCCACAGGTACAGAAATGGAGCAAAAGCCTCAAACTCGCCCTGCAGAGGCCAGATGCATAATGCTTGTAAGAAGAGCAGTAATCTCAGTTCTATTAGCCTATGGGGTTCAGTTTAGTGGTAGGTTGTAGGTCCTGAATCTTACTGCCATTGTTTGGTGTCTTTAGTGTGGATATGGAAGAGGCTCCCTTAGTCCTTGCTGCGGCCAACCTAGTGAAAGGTATCAGCTACAAGTACAAGGAGGAGCTGGTGGCCCACCTGATAGTGGCCGGATGGGACAGGAAGAGAGGCGGACAGGTGAGCTGGGCCTCTGGGTGATCTGGTCAGCTGCCTGGCTGCAGTATGTATTGCTCCAATATCTGTTCACAATGTTTATCTGTCTATAGTGGCTGTTGATCCACGGAAATCTGTACAAATCTGTTATAGATGTGGCTTGCTATTGTGCATGAATAATTCCTTTCTTCACATGGTCATGTTCTAGACTCTTCCCATGACAGGAGATGTGACTGTTTCCTTCCCAGGTGTACGGGACTCTGGGGGGGTTACTGATTCGTCAGCCCTTTGCCATTGGCGGATCGGGCAGCTCTTACATTTATGGCTATGTGGACTCTGCGTACAGACGGGGAATGTCCAGAGAAGAGTGTGCGCAGTTTGCTATTACTGGTAAGTCCTGTGCTCTGACGAACTGGCAGAGTGTGTAGGATAAGTAGCGGAGCAGCTTCCTGTCGCTGTCAGTGTGATAGAGTGTGTTAGGGAGAGGCAGTGTTGCATTATAGAGTGTGGGGGTGACTAAAGCCATTTTCATGCTTAGAACAAGGTTTTTCTGTGCAGAAATGCAGTCTTTGAAAACTGCCCATCCTATATGTGGGTAAATTTTATACGCATCGTTCCAATTGGCACACAAGTTTACCCGCACATTGGAGGAAGCATCCCTGGAAGCATGGTCGGGGTAAGGAGTAAACCTATGAGCAGACTAGTGGATTTCCAAAGAATCTGCATAAGTTTGTACAGGTAAAGTTCTCATTTTAACAAAATTATACAAGTTACCACTTGCTACAAATACATAGTGAGAGCGGTGCAGGACAGAAATCAAATAATTCCATGCCACAAGAATCAATCAAAAGGAAAATAATTTAACAGTATCATCACGTCATCATCTACTTGCATTAAATAATTGGAGGAAAGGATGCTCAGGTTGTGCCCACAAAAACAGCAAGTCGATGTGAAGTCTGAAAGTTAAGTGCCATTTAGATTTTAAGATATGTGCATTGTTTGCAATTTGTCCCTGCAGGGAGAGACAGGGGGCATTATATGAAGCGATGGGGTGTGTGTGTGTGTGAGCGAGAGTGGCACGGTGTTATGGTGATATGCAGCCTTAAAGACACAGCGGCTGATAGCCAAAGCCCTTAGCCAGCTGGCTCAGCGTGCTCACCCTGATATTCAGCGACACTATCTCTGGTTAGTGCAGGAATAGTCCAGGGGGTGGAGCACTGGGTGGTGTCAGTGTTAACTAGATTATTGCCGACCCCAGTGTGGTTAGTGGATTTTCATTTGGCACCTATCCAGCCAATTTAGGCTGTGTGAAAAGCTGACCTAAATTGCAATCTGTATAAGTGCTGAAAATATGCTAACAAGAAAGGTGTCGGCACTTATAACATTAGCGCATCATCCACGATATTCAGCAGTAGTTCCTATCCAAATACCTCGGCCAAGTATCGCACCGATAGTTAAGTGCCATGGCTGACCGCCGTGGCATCCAAAGATCAGTTGTTTAGAAAACTGGCCCATAGTACCTAGTGAAGGGTCTGGGTACCGGGTTCAGGAATTGGATCTCTTCTTACTGTATTAACATGTTTTCTCTTCTAAGCCCTGATTCTTTGTGATCTAGTTTCAATGTGAGTCTTTCTCTCCCTCCCTCCCTAGCCCTGGCCTTGGCCATGAACAGAGACGGCTCAA
Source organism: Ichthyophis bannanicus (assembly GCA_033557465.1). NCBI lineage: Eukaryota > Metazoa > Chordata > Amphibia > Gymnophiona > Ichthyophiidae > Ichthyophis > Ichthyophis bannanicus. The sequence goes on along the minus strand of CM066051.1, from coordinate 76,166,270 downwards.
GTGGTGGAGTTATCTACTTAGTGACCGTCACCAAAGCCGGAACCGAGGAGAAGATCATCTCGGGCAGCGACTTACCTCAGTTCTTTGATGAATAATGTTGAGCCCTTATTTTGTATTATTCCTATTAAAATGTCGGAATTCTTCCCCCGTTTCCCTGGTCTCTATATTGAGGGGGTGATTTTCATCCATGCACTTGTGTGCAAAGTCCGAGCATGCTTCCCCTTTGGAATTCACCACAGTGCAACGTACCCTCAGACATTTGCACCTGTGTCTAGAGTAACTTAAAACTGACAGTGCAGTCTACGCTATAGTCCAGCTCAAAACATCTCCCTCTTCCTCAGGATCCTGTCCTATCTGCTTAAATGGGACTGTAGTGGTTGGTATGGAAGGGCAGACTGCGTAAGCCATATGGTTTTACCTGCCATCATGTTTGTGTGTGTCATGAGAGTGTGCAGGGGATTAGCAGACCACCACCACTTTAAAATCTGCCCTCTATGTGAATGGACTGGCAGGAGGGAAGCCTAGATACTGTCTGGGAAGAGTTGTGGGTGCCACTTTCCTGACTTCAGTCTTAACTGGCCTGTTTTAGACCCCAGTGCAGCGGCCTTCGTTTGCACCTATTTAGAGGCTTTCTCCATTTTGTATCCCCTCCCCACTCCTAACAGCCCAACCCCCAAAGGGACTGTACTCAGCCAGGGGCCACACACCAGGTTCCCTTCATATCTCACGTATGCATTCACCGTGAATCTGGAAACCAGGCATCACCATTGTGCATTGACCCCTTCCGCAGCCCGCTTCAGCCCATTGAGCAGGAGTCTGCACAGTAGCCCTCAGCACTCTCACCAAGCCAAAACCAGCAAAGAGGGCATAAAGCTTTGGTGTAAGAATTCTAGGGTCAATACGCAATGACCCAGGCACGTCTGTTTATCTTTATACAGGAATTTCTAGCAGCCATTTACTTGAGTATATAGGCTGTGTGGAAATTAGCCACCCTCCCTGGAGGTGAAAAAAAAATGTGCTGACTTCTTGTGATTTTCTGCGGCTGTCGGGATCTACTGTTTTACCCTAATTGTAGCAGTTTGTTGCTGTCCCCCCCACCCCCCAAAACTGCCATCCTAAGCTACCACCTAGTTTGCCTACTGGTTAAAAAGCCTGCCCTTCACAAGTACCACAGTCCCTGATTTTCAAAGGGAAAATTTGCTTGCAGATTTTATGGATATAAAGTATATGCACAGCCTGCAAACACTATGCTTTGCTTAGAAATCCCCCTCCCCTCTTTTGTTTTTCATTTCAAAGATGTAGTGTTTTTGGGGACTTCTGTAGGAATACTCAATAAATAATTCTTTCCAACTCAATTGAATGCTGACAAGAGATTATGCATAGGGGCTTTAAAATCCATTTGGCAATCTGGGGAAAAATAACTTGCAGAGAACAGAACAGGGGCAAAATTTGGTGTGGAAGAATATACATGAGTTTTAAAATGGGCCAGCTTGTACTAGGATTCCAGAGAAAAAAAATATCCAGAGACAAGCAAGCACACTCGATTGGTGATATCTGAGACATAACCAGTGTTCTGGGCTCTCCCTTATGTGTATGCCTTTTGTCCCCCTCCCTCCCAAACTGGGCCAATGAAGTTTGAGCAGAGGCAACCTAGAAACACATAAAGGAGAGGAGTAATTTTAGAGGATGCCTACAAAATGTTTGAAAAACACCTATTTTATAGAGGCAACACATTTTGGCATATGCACCCGTAGGCGTGTATTTGCATAAAAAGTGCACTAAAATGTAAGCATTTATTAGTGGACGTTGAGCACTATGTTAAAATTCTTTCTGCACTGGAAGCAGCTTTAGCAGGTAAAATGTCCCACAGATGCTCCTTGTGGCCTGGGGCAAGCCACGTAACCCTCCATTGCCTCAGGTACAAGAACATAGACTGTGAGCCATTTGGGGACAAGGGAAAATATATATATACAGTACCTTGATGTACATTGCTTTGACTGGTAGAAAAGGAGCATATAAACCTAGTTAAATAAATAAAATGTGTGCACCTTCCTAATTTGGTAAAGCACTTTTGTGTACCACAGTTCAAAAATAACCCTCCAAATCTGCTAGAGATTAATACTCCTTTCTGGTTTAAGAACATAAGATATGCCATACAGGGTCAGACCAAAGGTCCATCAAGCCCAGTATCCTGTTTCCAACAGTGGCCAATCTAGGTCACAAGTACCTAGCAGTTTCCCCAAAAGTCACAGGTTCCACAATGCTTGTATTGGGGAAAGCAGTGGATATTCTGGATCCACTTTAATAATGGTTTATGGACCTTTCTTTCAGGAACTTGTCCAAACCTTTTTTAAACCCAGCTACACTAACAGCTTTTACTACATCCTCCGGTAGCAAATTCCAGAGTTTAATTAAACATTGAGAGAAAAAATATTTTCTTTTATTAGTCTTAAATAGGTTACCCTATAGCTTCATTGCATGTCCCCTAGTCTTTCTATATTTTGATAGTGTAAATAATTGATCTATGTTTATCCTTTACACTCCATTCATTAATTTATAGACCTCTATCATATCTCCCCTCAGCCATCTCTTTTCCAGGTTGAAGAGCCCTAACCTTTTTAGCCTGTCTTCATAGGGGTATCCTTCCATCCCCTTTACCATTTTGGTGGCTCTTCTCTGAACCTTTTCTAATAACGCTATATCCTTTTTAAGATACAGAGACCAGAATTACACACAATATTCAAGATGCAGTCACACTATGGAACGATACAGAGGCATTACAATATACTTTGTTTTATTCTCCATTCCTTTTGATACCTAGCATTCTATTTGCTCTCTTTGCCACCGCTGCGCACTGGGCAGAGGGTTTAAAGATGATGCCTAAATCTTTTTCCTGGGTGGTGGTTCCTAATGTGGAATCTTGCATTGTGTGAACATACGTTGGGTTTTTAACTAATCATAGGTAGATATATGAATTACTTGCCTTTCTAAATAAGTACGAATTAAGAAGTTAAATAAGTGAAATTCAAGTTATCCCTGCTTTGTATTATAAATAAACGCACGTCTTCATTAACAAGGTGTGTTAGCCTTTGTTGAAGTAAGACAGTTTTTCATTCCTAGATGCATAACTTTGCACTTCTCCATATTATTTATTTTTATTTATTTATTTTTATTTGAACTCATTTCTATACCGCTCCTTCCAGTGATCAGCAGCGGTTCACATTAAACATTTAACTCTGCAAAGTTAGCAGTTTACATAAAACAAAAATTAGCAGTTTACATAAAACAGTAGTGGGGAGCATTGAACATGTAAAAAAGGTAACATTAACTTCATAACTCAAACTATTTACATAATAAGGGACACATATGGTGATACATATGGTTAAAAACTATATACAATGTATTTGAATTGATACAGTATATGAATTACATACAGGGGCGGCCCAAGGGGGGTGCGGGGCCATGTGCGGAGACTCGGTGCGGGGCCTCATTTGCATAAGTGGCCTTATTTGCATAAATATTTGCATAATGTTACCATACACTAACTTTTAGTAAACATGTCTCTTAATGAGTGTATGGATAAAGAAAGACTAAAAGATTTCTACATTACTATAATCCAGTGCCAACCGCCAGGCACATTAGGAACTACTACAAACGCTGGCCATTTAGAACCCATAGCAAACCCGCTGTATCCTGACAGCATTACCAGGACTCACAAAGCACCAGACCCTACCTATCAAAAGGAAACACTGCAAATATTAAACCAGTACATTTCAGAGAATACTGGGGAAAGAGAACAAGTGGCAATGTCAAATAGGAATTACATAAACAGAATACCTCAGCTCAGTTACACATGCAGAACATAGACCATCACCAAACAAGGAATCGCAATTTAGAAACAGGAAGGCAATAATTAAACTGGGAACCCCAAAAGCCAAACTTGGAATGTACAACAACACTGTAGAAATAAAACTATAAATCAATTTCCTCTTGTACCAAACAAAGCGCAGACGTTAATGATGCACATTTCCCAGAGCTTTCATATTCCAGTTAATAAATTCAAAATAAAGAGATATCTTTCTACCTTTTGTGCATTTTTTTTCAGTTGCAATTGCTCCAGCCACTTTCTTCTGGTTTCTTCATGTTTTCTGCTAACTCTCCATCGTCTGCTGTCCATTTGTCCTTTCTTCTCTCTTCTAGTTTTCTTTCCATCCTCTCTCTCTACATCTGCTTTAACATACTAATCTTTCTCCTTTTGCTCTTTCCTCATTCTTATTTCATCCACACAAATTTTACCCCTCCATCCTCAATCCCCACTTACTCTCCCAATACCCGGCCAATTGTAGATTTTTCATCCCTCCCACACAAAATATTTTTCCCCTCTCCATTTTACTCTCCCAGCCCCATCCCATTCTAATCCTCCCCCAACATCAGCTCCCTTCTAGTTCCAGTCTCACCCAGCATCCATTCCCTTCTAGTCCCTGCATCAGCCCATTTCCAGTCCTAGCCCCCCATCAACCCATTTCCAGTCCTAGCTCCCCCATCCATTTTCAGTCTGAGTCCCTTCATCAGCTCATTTCCAATCCTAGCCCCCCATCAGCCCATTTCTAGTCATTTCCTAGCCCCACCATCAGCCCATGTCAAATCCTAGCTCCCCTCCACTCAGCCCAATTCCAGTCCAAGCCCCCCCCATGAGCCTACTTCCAGTTCTTGCCCCTCCATGAGTCCATTTCAATTCAAGCCCCCACCACAGCCCATTTCCAATCTTAGCTCCCCCCCAACAGCCCATTTCCAGTCCTATCCTAGCTGCTCCATCAGCCCATTTTCAGTCCTAGCTCCCTTCCCTCACAGCCCATTTCCATTCCAAGCTCCCTCCCCATCAGCTATTTGCAGTTCAAGCCTCCCCGTCCTCTCAGTCCATTTCCAGTCATAGCAATCCCCCAACCCATTACCAGTCCTAGCCCCCCATCAACCCATTTTCAGTTTAAGCCCCCCCCTATAACCCATTACCAGTCCTAACCCCCCATCAGCCCACTTCCAGTCTTAACCCCATCAGCCCATTTCCAGTCAGCCCCCCATAGCCCATTGCCAGTCCTAACCCCCCCCCCCATCAGCCCACAGCCCATTACCAGTCCTAACCACATCAGCCCACCTCAAGTCCTAACCCCTCCCCATCAGCCCATTTCCTGTCCTAGCGCCCCCATAGCCCATTAGCAGTCCTAACCCCCCATAGCCCATTAGCAATCCTAACCCCCATCACCCTATTTCCAGACAGCCCCCATCAGCCCCCAGCCCATTACCAGTCTTAACCCCCCCAGCCCATTTCCAGTCCTAACCCCCCCCACCCCATTTCCAGTCAGCCTCCATCAGCCCCAGCCCATTAGCAGTCTTAACCCCCCCAGCCCATTTCCAGTCCTAACCCCCCATCACCCCATTTCCAGTCAGCCTCCATCAACCCCCAGCCCATTACCAGTCTTAACCCCCCCATCACCCCATTTCCAGTCCTAACCCCCCCATCACCCCATTTCGAGTCTTCCTCCATCAACCCCCAGCCCATTTCCAGTCCTAACCCCCCCCCCAGTACATTTCCAGTCCTAAACCCCCCCCAGCACATTTCCAGTCCTAACCCCCCATCACCCCATTTCCAGACAGCCTCCATCAGCCCCCCCAGCCCATTACCAGTCTTAACCCCCCCTCCCCTTCCCTTCCCTTCCCTTCTGGCAAATTAAAAAAACAAAACCTGGCTCTAGCTGCTGCCGCTGCCGCGTCCGTCGCAGCAGCGGCAGAATGGAGTGTCCCGCGGGGCCCCCTCTCCTCGTTGAGCCCTCTGCAAGGGCTTTCAGATTCGCGAAGGGAGAGTGCTCCCTCGCATCTCTGTAAAGCCCGCAGGGGCTAATGGGAAATTTCCCATCAGCCCCTCGCGTCTAAAGGGGCAGATGGGAAATTTCCTATTAGCCCCTGCGGGCTTTACAGAGACGCGAGGGAGCACTCTCCCTTCGCGAATCTGAAAGCCCTTGCAGAGGGCTCAACGAGGAGAAGGGGCCCCGCGGGACACTCCATTCTGCCGCTGCTGCGACGGACGCGGCAGCGGCAGCAGCCAGAGACAGTTTTTTTTTAAAATGTAATTTAAAAAAAAAAAGCAGAATGTTCTTTGCGCGGGGCCCCCTGAAACGCGGGGCCCTGTGCAAAAAACATTCTTGCTCAATGGACGGGCCGGCCCTGATTACATACATGTAGGATTTACAGTTAGTTCAGTGGTAGTTTGTAATTTTATATGATAATGGATGCGTTACACTTCATCAAATTTGTTTCGTGTGTAAATTTTGCTCTATCTTATTTTGGACTGATTGTAGTATTCTTGAAAAAGGTGTTGTATTGCCAAATTCTACGCTTTTCCTTTGACCCTGTCACTCACTTAGCTCACTGACTAGGCATAAATATTCTAGCAAATACAGTATGAGTTAACCCTGTCACTCACTTAGCTCACAGACTAGGCATCAAATATAATATGAGTTAACCCTATCATCTAGTTCACAGACTAGGCACAGACACTGTAGCAAATACAATATGCTTTTATTAGATTGAGTCCTTTAGAATAATTAAGCACAAAGTTAAGCATTAATACTTTACCGGATATTATAGCTCATCACTCCAGGTGGGGGACTGTTCAGTGCTCACTCTCAGGAGGAAAATCCGGGAAAAAACTACAGAGACACGCCTGCCTCGTACATCAGTTGCAGTCCCATCTTTCCTTCTGAGAGTCCCCCTAAAGTACCTCTAACTAAGATCGTGCCTGTTGCATGCTATTACAATTCATTGGTTGGCCTGCAGCATGCTCAGATCAGGATTGGCTAGAGCTAATTTTGTGCACATGGTTAGTGTGCTCGTGACCAGCAGCTGGAAAGAATGTTGGCTGCTGAGTCACTGTATGAGTCACTCATCTAGTTTTGTCCGGCCAAACCTATTGCCTGCTTAGAGAATTTTGACCTACAACATTCTTTGCTGGTCAGACTCTCACATGAACTTCTCTCCACCCCATCCACCTTTTTTTCTTTGGTTTCCGGGCAGGCTTCTGATCACCCCCCTTGTGGTCAGACATCTGAGAATGCTCAAAGGACACATCCCCCATGGTCTACATTCCAAGGCTAGATGAAGTGTTCTTTTGTCATCATTAATGGGTTTCAATTTGTTTGCCAGAAGGACTCCTCCTTAATCTTCCAGCATCTTCCTGTCAAGGGAGACACCCCCCATGGTTTTAGAAGCAGCTCAAAGCTTCTACATTATAATTGATGAATTCTTATCCTGTCAGACTGTAAATACAGCTTTGGTCTCTGAGCTAGCAAGTTGGCTCAGCATGATTCCACAGGCAGAATGGCTCATAAATCCAATTTCTTGCAATTTCTTTGCAAAGTAAAGTACAATATCTTTGCTGATCCAAAAATCCAAATAAATCTTTAATTAGTAACACAGGTGTGTTTTAAGGTTTTTCCGGAATGATAAGAGGTCTTTGTTAGCTCTTAGTGTGTCGGGTAGTTTGTTCCATTGTGTGGGCGCTAAGTATGTGAATGCTCTATTGCTGGTGTTCATTTTTACTTTGTAGATAGAAGAAGGAATTTGTAGTGTATTTAAATTGTGTGTCCATCTTTTTCTGTCGGGAGGTTAAATCTGCCATTTGGATACCCAATCTTCCAATTTATCAAAATCCTCTTGCAATTTTCCACAATCATCATGGGTTTAAACAACTTTGAATAGTTTTGTGTCATCTGCAAATTTGATAATTTCACTCGTTATTCCCTTTTCCAGGTCATTTATGAATATGTCAAAAAGCAGTGGACCCAGCCCAGATCCCTGGGGTATTCGACTATTCACCTTTTTCTATTGGAAAAATTGGCCATTTAGCCCTACCCTCTGCTTTCTGTCTTTTAACCAGTTCCTGATCCACAATAGTACACTGCCTCCTATCCCATGACTGTTTAAATTTGCCAAAAGTCTCTGATAAGGGACCCTGTCAAAGGCTTTCTGGAAGTCCAGATACACTATATCAACCGACTTAACTTTGTCTACTTGTTTATTCACACCTTCAAAAAAACATAACAGATTAGTAAGAAAAGACCTTCCTTGTCTAAAGCCATGTTGGCTATCTCCCATTAAGCCGTGACTATCTATGTGTTCAGTAATTTTGTTCTTTATGATGGTTTCCACCATTTTTCCTGGTACTGACGTCAGGCTCACCGGTCTGTAGTTTCCCGGATCACCCCTGGACCCCTTTTTAAAAATTGGCATTACACTGGCCATCCTCCAATCTTCAGGTATTACAGATGATTTTAATGATAGTTCACAGATTACTAAAAGTAGGTCTGCAATCTCATATTTCTGGTCTGTCAACTCCCTTGGATGTATACCATCCCGTCCAGATGATTTGCTGCTCTTCGTTCTATCAAATTGTTGTAATACATCTTCCTGGTGTATCAATATTTCTTTCAATTCTTCTACCTCATCTCCTTTAACTATCATTTCAGTTATGGGTAACATTCCTACATCTTCCTCAGTAAAGACCGAAGCAAAGAATTCATTCAGTCTCTCCGCTATGGCCTTGTCCCCTCTTAGTGCCCCTTTTACCTCTCTATCATCTAATAGTCCAACTGACTCAAAGTTTTTTTACTATGAATGAACTTGAAAAAGATTTTATTATGCATTTTTGCTTACACAGCAAGCTTCTTCTCAAATTCTCGCTTTGCGTGCCTTATCAATGCCTTGCATTTAACTTGCCAGTGCTTGTGCTGTTTCCAGTTTTCATCATTTGGCTCCTTTTTCCATTTCCTGAAAGATGCTTTTTTGGCACAACAGCTTCTTTGACCTCACCTTTAAACCATGCTGGCAGTTTTTTGGACTTCCTTCTACTTTTCTTAAAGCATGGGATACAGCTGGTCTGGGCTTCCAAGATAGTATTTTTTTTTAGCTCTGTTTATTAGTTCATAATGACATTTATACAACTCAATTCTAATACAAACATAGGACCCCGGTCAGGGCTGTCTTTTATCCACCACCTCAGGGTCTATCAATCGCCTCATCCAATAAGAGCAGTAATTAAAAACACCAAACAATTTTTATGTTTTGTTTCATTATCCCCCCTCCCTTCCCTCCCCTCCCCTCCCCTCCCCCTCCCCCTCCTTCACCCCACCCCCTTTCTCCCTGCAGCCTCTCCCCTCCTCAATTCTATCATAGCTTAGGAAAGGAAACAGAGAGTTGGGTATCCACCCATTGACACCCTACCATTGCAACACACCTCCCACTCCCCTCATAAGTAATGTACCCTAGCCTACCCCATCTGTAGCACTGCACTGCGAGCCTGCGGTCCAAGGCATTGAATGTAGGGCTCCCATATCAGTAGAAAAGAGGTCCAGCATTTAACATTCCCTCTCACCCCCCTCCTTTCTAACAACATCAACTAATGGAAACTGTTGCACCACTCCCAAAAGGTAGGGGCCCCAGGTCTCTCCATTTATGCAATATAGGTCCTTTACCCACCAGACATGCCTTCCGTACTAAAACTCGTTCCCATCTCCCTTTTGGGTGGAGTGGTCAAAGCTGATCTAACACCACCAAGGACCCCGTCAAACAAATTTGTTGGCCTATCAAACTACTCATATAGGCGCCTATTCACATCCAAAAACTATGAATTTTCAGACACCCCAACCACATATGACCCAAATCCGCCAAAGAACAGGAACACTTCGGGCACCCACCATCTAACGTAAGGTGACTTCGCAGAGCTCTCCGTGGGGAAAAATTTGCTCTAACGATACATTTGAACTGTATCTCACGCCATTGCACCCCTCCAACCAACCCCGTAATCCAGACTAAGACTCTGGCGACCGAACCCGGGTTCACTTCCTGGTTCAGCTCCTTTGCCCACAAGGCCTCCTCCACCGCATAGTCCAGAGGAGCCTCGTACGCCTCCAACCGCCTCTTCAATTCCGCAATCCGGGGCAGGGAGTCTTCCCCTAGCGCAAAAAAAGCTAAAATCTGTCTAGATCGTTCCACCTCCAGCGCCTCTCTCAGAAGTGATGTCACATAATGCAAGAGTTGGGCATAAGCAAAATCTTGTCTACTAGATAACTCGTATTCCCTGCAGAGCGCGTCAAAAGACTTACATCTCCCCTCCTGATCCACCACATGACCAATATTGTGAGTTCCCATCTCCCCCCATTTCCGAAAGATAGCTGTATCTGATCCCAGGGAGAATTGAGCATTACCCTGCACGGGTAACCAACTAGAAACCTCTGGGACTCCCCCCCCCCCCTTACTATCTATTCAACTGCTTCCAGGTACAACGCACCGGCATTACCAACACACTACTGGTCACTCGTCGCGGAAGAAGTGAGCTCTCCAAATGCAACGTCGCCATCAACGTCTGGGGGACCACAAAGGCCTCCTCCAACTCCCTAGGGGTATACACGTCGGTGTTCCCTAGCCATTCCCCAATATGTCGCGCCTGGCAGGCAAAGGCATATAATCTAAGGTCTGGGACTCCTATCCCCCCATTTGCCCATCCCCTCCACAGGCAGTTTAATGGGATACGCACTCTTGCCCCTTTCCATAGAAAACTCCAGATTTCTCGGTCTAGACAATTTAGATCTCTCCGTGTCACCCAGACCGGGACAGTCTGCATCCAATAGAGAGCTCGTGGTAGAATCATCATTCCTAGCGCCGCCACCCTCCCTAACACTGACAGTGGAAGAGAAGTCCATGCCTGCAATTGCACCCGGGTCTTGAGAAGGATCCTCTCAAAATTTTTCTTGTACAGGTCTTTTGGCTCCCTGGTCTAGAGTATACCCAAGTAGACAAATGAATCATTCGCCCATCTAAGCGGGAAGGTCGCCCCCCACCTCCCCCAGAGCGTACCCGCTACGTCCAATGCCTCGGACTTGTCCATATTTATCCGAAGTCCTGCAAAACTTCCAAAGTATTGAAATTCCTCCAACAGGCGAGGCAACGACTGCTGCAGAGATGTCAGATGCACCAGCATATCACCTGCAAAGGCAGCTATCTTAAATCCCTGTCTCCCGATCCACACTCCACGTATGTCCTCAGACGCCTCTATCTTCTGCACCAAAGGATAGCACAAAAAGCAAGGGAGAGAGCGGACAACTCTGCCGCGTACCTCTCTCTAGGCAAAAGCTGTCAGACAACACTCCATTACACACCACTCCTGCAGCTGGATGCACGTACAGAAGCTCTACCATATTACAAAATGACATCCCTTAACCCATTATATGCTAAAAGCAGCTTCAGATAATCCCAGTTAACTTGATCAACCGCCTGATCAGCAGCGACTGCTGCTCTCTCTCCTTCACCCATTCAAATGATGCCACAATTCTTCGGAGGTTACGCACCACATATCTGCCTTTTGCAAAATCCACCTGCAAATCGTGCACCAACTCCCCCATGAACTGGGCCAAGCGATCCACCAATATTTTAAATTCAAAGCTTAGTAGAGAAATAGGCTGATAAGACGTGGCCTGCGTGTGATCTTTACCTGGTTTAGGTATTAATGATATGCGCATGGTTCTCCCCCCAGCTAAATCCTCCCTGCTCCACTCTTTTATGATATACCGCCACTAGCAAAGGGGGTACCATGTCCCCCAACAATTTATAGAATTCTGCTCCAAATCCATCCAGGCTCGACGCTCTGCAGCAACTCGCCTTCTGGATAATCCGCTGGACCTCCTCTAATGTTACTGGGGCATCCAACTGTGCTCTCTGATCTGCAGCCAGCCTGGGCACCTGCACCTCCCGCAGATATCATTGCATACTACTCAGGGACCCCTCCCTCCTCGAGTACAACTTCTGATAGAAAGATTGGAACACGTGGCCTTGCTTTCCTTATGTAATCTCCCCTGGTCATCCCGCAAGGCTGCCACCGATCGGGAGCCTCTACTACCCCGAAGGCAGCATGCCAGGAGTTTCCCGGGTTTATCTCCAAAACGATAAAGCTGATAGCGATACTACATCATAGATTTTTTAGCCCTCCCATGGAGCACCTCATTGAGGGCCACTTGGGTCTCCCACAACCTCCTTTTATTCACCGCACACTGATTAAGCGCACATTGTCGATTATCCTTCACCGCTTGTTTTTCCAAATGGACAATCTGTTCCATTAGTAAATTTCCACTTTCTTGCAGCCTACTCAATAATATCCCCACGTAAAACCACTTTTGCCGTTTCCCAAAACAATTCCGGGTTCTCCCAATGACCCTCATTGTACCCGACCTGACAAAATCATTCTAGCACTGCTTTAGATAAATATGGAACTCAGCATCTCTATATAGGTCCATTGGGAATTGCCAGATTCTAGTCTGCAACATTACATCCTTCCACTCTAAGTCGAGCCAGATCAGGGCATGATCTGAAATCTCTGTAGGTTTGATCTGGGCATCAAGTACTTGGGCAAATAGCCTTTCCAATGCCAGGATATAATCAATCCTTGCGCTCGAACCATGGGCCTGCGACTGATGGGTGAAATCCCTATCCAGCGGGTGCAACAGCCTCCAGGGGTCCACCACTCCCAACCGCCGCCTCAGGGCCCGCAGGGCTCTTGTTGTCTGTACCCGTGTCCCTTCCCCCCTGCCCCTGGTCGTATCCAATTCAATATCCAGCACTCCGTTAAAATCTCCAGCCAAAATCAAGGGAACCTCCGGCAACTGTTCCACCCGAGAGGCTAAGCAGGCACAAAGCGCCCGATCCAACACATTAGGGCTGTACAGATTCCCCAACACAATTGGCTGTCCCTCCAACATCCCATATGCAAGTACATATTGGCCCTCTGGGTCTACATATTCAGTCTCCACCACAAATCTAATCCATTTATGTATCAATATGACCACTCCACCCTTTTTACCCTTAGCTGGTGCCCCCCACTCTTGCCCCACCCAGTCTCTTTTCAATTTAAGATGTTCTCCAGCAGTCTGGTGGGTCTCCTGTAGCATGGCAATATCATATTTTTGTCTAGCCAAGTCTCGCAGTACTTTATGTCTCTTGATAGGGGTCCCTATCCCACATACATTCCATGATATGATCTTCAGGTCGGATATAGCCAAAGAAGTTCAAAGTCCTCGGCTATCCAGTTTTTCAGAGGAAAGGCGCCCCCCCCCCCCCCCGCCTGAGGCCTTCCTATCACATTTCCTGTGTTCCTTAACCTTTTTCTATGTTGCTCTTTAAGGCTGCTATCTATCCCCCTTTGTGCCCCCCTCCTTCTCCCCTGCCACCCAACAAATCCCTTCCCTAGACTTTGCTCTCCCATCCCCTCCCCTCCCCCCTCCCTCCCTGAAGTCCCCCCTTACCTCTACCCCCTCTTCTCCTCTCTAATCACACTGATGTGTTTGGGTCCCCACCTCCCCCCTTACATATTCCAAGCCTTAAGCCCCAATAACTCCCTGCTACCCCCAACTCCTGGTATCGCCCTTGCATATGTCCCACCTTAGGAGCCTGCCCCAGAACACCCTCCGCCCTATACCCTCACCTACAAAATCCTGCTCCATATAATAACATTTCTAACTACATACACATTTCCAGCCTAGGTGTCAAACTTATCCAACATATCCAACCTTGCACCCCCCCCCCCAAAAAAACCCACCTCATACATACAAAAGCCAGCTTCACCAGCGCCCCCTTTCCATAATGTCCACAAATGAGAACTGCGTCTCTGAGTCTACTCTCCTGCAGCTCCAAAGCCAGCTACTAGCCAGTCTTGTTTTCCACTCCCCTGGCTTCTGCCGCACCAGGCCTCCACCAAAGTATCAGCAGTCAGCACCCTTGCTAGGCCCAGTTCATGGCATGCTGCTATGCGCTACTGCTCCTGCTGCTCTCCTCGAGATCTCCTCCACATACTGGACCGCAGCCGCCTCCAGTCTCTCCTCACTCTTTGCGATCCGCTCTTCAGCCTCCTGCATCCGGTTTCCTAAGGACCGCATGGTTTCCTGCAGCATATCCATTTTGCTATGCAGGGCTTCGAATTGAGTAGACAGCGCGCCGGATACTGCCGCCGAGACCTCTTCCAAAAAGGCCAGTGAAACAGGCAACTGCAGTGCCGGTGGGGGGGGGGGGGGGGAAATCCACCATCTTAGACTGCCCAGCCACCCGATCTTTCTCCCGCCTGCCTGCTTTCGCCACCGCCGCCATACTCGCACTGTTGCACCCTCTGCTTGCTCCGCTCTCCAGCCTCCTCCGCAATATCCTTCTCTTGGCACTATGGCTCAAATCACGGCTCTTATCCCCAGTAGGGCCGAGGGGAACTCAGAGCACGAGTGATCAGCGTCCACCTGCTCTCACCACATCACATGATTTTCCCAAGATAGTATTTTTAAACAATACCCAAGCTTAATGTAACTCTTTAACCTTTGCAACTGCTCCTTTTATTTTTTTCTTAACTATTTTCCTCATTTTATCATAGACTCCCTTTTGAAAATTAAAAGATAGTACTGTGGATTTCCTTACCGTTCTTCCTTCATTTATCAAATCAAACACGATTATGCTATGATCACTATTGCCAAGTGGCCCCAACATCCTTATCTCTTGCACCAGATCTTGTGTTCCACTAAGGACTAGGTCCAAAATGGCTTCCCCTCTGGTCGGTTCATGACCCAGTTGCTCCAAGAAGCAGTCATTTATTTCATCTATAAACTTTATCTCCCTAGCATGTCCTGCTGTGACACTGACCCAGTCGATACTGGGGTAATTGAAAGCACCCATTATTATTACTGCGCTGTAACTTTTGTTAGCTTCCCTGATTTCTTTGAGTATTTCATCATCCATCTGTTCATTCTGGCTAGGCAGTTAGTAGTACACCCCCCCCCCCCCCACCACCTTCCCATTCTTACATGGGATTTCAAACCATAGAGATTCTACAATGAATTTTGTTTCCTGCAAAAGTTTAGTCCTTTGTGACTCAATGCCTCTTCTAACAGAGCACAACCCCTCCAATCTGCTCTATCATTCCAATATAGTTTGTATCAGGTATCACAGTATCCCACTGGTTTTCCTCCTTCCTCCATGTCTGAGATACCAATCATACCTAACCTCTCATTTAGTGCTGTATATTCTAACTCTCCCATCTTATATTTTTAGACGTCTTGCATTTGCATACAAGCATTTTAGAGGCTGTATTTTATTCATATTAATCTGGCTATTGGTAGGCAGGGGTAATTTGGAATCTTTAAGCTCTGTACTGAAGTGCATTTGGGCTACTCTTGTCTTTATTGGAACCTCTGTGCTGATATGCCCTAACTTCATTCTTTTGATAGTATCCTTCAAGGATGCATTGTTCTGAACCATGAGCTTCTGGGCGACTGTCGGCTCTCCCCTGTTATCTAGTTTAAAAGCTGCTCTATCTCCTTTTTAAAATGTTAATGCCAGCAGCCTGGTTCCATCCCAGTTAAGGTGAAGCCCATCCCTTCAGAAGAGCCCCTCCTTTCCCCAGAACATTCCCCAGTTCCTAACAAATATAAAACCCTCCATCCTTGCACCATCGTCTCATCCATGCTTTGAGACTCTGGAACGCTGCCTGCCTTTTGGGTCCTGCGCATGGAACAGGCAGCATTTTAGAGACCGCTAACCCTGGAAGTTCTGGATTTCAACTTCCTACTTAAAATCCTAAATTTAGCCTCCAGAACCTCCCTAGCAGTTTCCTATGTCATTGGGTCCCATAGAAATCTGCACTGCTGTAGAGGTCCTGGATTAGGGCCAGTTTTAGACTGGGTGTGTAAACGTTCTTTGACCCAAGAGAATATCTAATTCCGAATCAGTCCATACCTACTGAAGCTTTCTCCCTGACCCTGCTTGTGTAAATTTGGTTCTGTGTAACAAGAGCCATTGAAGTTTTAATTCAGCTTTGTTTGGTTGTGTTGGACTTACTAAGACAGCACCTGTAGTCTAAGCCTGTAAAATAAAGAGTCCAAAAAAAGAACATTTTCTCTTTTAAGAAAAGTTTATAAGGTTTAAATTTCCAGCCACTCTTCTCCCTTTTCCAACCCAACCCAACGAAGAGTTTTTAAACAAGAAATGAGAGACAGACAGCAGGATGGAGTAAAGACTCTTTATTCTGTGTTTAGTATTGTGCAGGAGACCCAGAAACATGGACAGAACAACTCCAAGTTGCAGCTCACCTGAGGAGCCAGCTACGGGCAGCTAATCTCACTCCACTCCTCAGACACATCTGACCTAACCAATCTGGTTTACAAGATATCGACTATGAATATGCATACAACGGAGACGGTGCATGGCTGGGGGTGTCCCGAGGATTGGATACTAGGGGAAGGGAGCAGAGGCAGAGACCAAATCGTTACCCAGTCTCTCTCCCTAGTTTCTACCTCTCTCGCTCTTTCACTGTTGAGGAAGCGAGCTGTACTGTGTGCTGGGAGATGTCCGTTACCCTTCTTTCCTTGGGCAGGGTTAATAAGAAGCTTAAACAGAATTGCTCCTATTCCATGCCACTGATTATATACAAACTGGCCAGTGCAGATCCCAGATATCGCACTATGAGGCTGGTTTACTAAAGTGCACTACCTAGAGGCACCACACTGCATAGTAGCATAAGAACCTAAATGCCTCGCTGAGTCATATCAAGGTCCATCAAGTCTGGTATCCTGGACCCTGCACTAAAACTCCCAAGCTACCCAGGCAGTGTACATGTGGGTGGTGCCTGGGATCTCTTGCCGTAGTTCCACTAGCAGGAGCCTTTAACACCCAAATGCCAGTGCTTGGTGGGGAGCAACTATAACAGCCCAGTTGCTCCCCACAATGGTGCTACTGGACCAAGTTGTCCCCACCCCTCTGCCTCTAGCAGTGCCCCATGGTAGTACTATGGCCCAAACTCATGTTACTAACATGCAGCAAAATAAAACAGCCCCTATATAGGACAATTTATCAATACATAAACTATTAGAAATCACCAAATGCATTTTGCATCATACTGTACCCAGGGGAAAGGAACTCAGTAGCTTACAGGGTAGCAAGAGCTGGGCACACAAAGCTTCAATAGATTAATAGCCAGGGGGCTGTAAAGCTTCAGGTTTGCCTACAGCACAGACTCAGGGGCTAGTCCCTCCCTCTTCATATATCCCCAAGCAGGACTGTATCGAGCCCTGTGCGAGCAGTGCGGCCACACAGGGCGCCAAGACCTAAGGGGCGCATTTTGTCTCTGCCATTGCCTGCCGCCGCCGCCGCCACTTTAGCAGCAGCAGCAGGCAGTGGCAGAGAGCCAAAATGCGCCCCTTGTCTTCTCACCGGCACACTAAGCAGGTCTGGTCTCTCTGGGAGGGACCAGACCTGCTTAGTGTGCCGGCGACTTGCACATCAGGTGCACGCCTCTTCTCTCCTGCCCCCATAAAGTGGCTAGATGGAGATGCGGGGGGGGGGGGGGGACGACGACTCACACAGAGCACATTTCACCATCGGTACGGCCCTGTCCCCAGGAGACATAGAAACCCTGGCTGGACTGAGGACTCGGAGGGAAGGCTGCTTTATTTATTGCACTTTTTCAAAATACAATACAAAAAACTTTAAATACAAAAAAATCAGCAACCATATAATTTCCAAAAGAAAACCCACAGGAAAATCTTCATATCAATTATACAATCTCAAAAGGGCCTTTTGAAGAAAATAGAAATTACAAAGTAAATCAATGGCCAAGCCCAAATCAAGGAGCCATGTTGAAAAACAATTTACTCATGAATACATTTACAAGAAATTTAGGCATCAATACCATGCCCACAGAGAAAGTTACAAAAACCTTTCCAGTTAAGAATCAACACAGGTGAACATTTGTCCCTGCAAGGTCACAAGACACTTATTTGGAAATTTCAAGAAAAACAAGCAACCCCCATAGGCAACACAGTTTCAACTGCAAAAATTGCTTCCTGTGAGTCTGTATAGCTCAAGTGACATCAGGAAACATCTTCACGGGCTGACCACAGACCACCACCTCATTTTTAAAGAACAGTTTCAGGACTGTTACTTTAACAGATTCAGTAGTAAGAATCACAATTAACATATTTTGCCTTGTAATATTATCTGTAGTCTTAAAAAAACAGTTAAAGTTTGACTAACAGTAGGACCAAGGGAGTCAAAAACTCTCCCCAGTGGGGGACACCCTGACCTTAGCTGGAACATAGTAAGTTTGAACAATTTTAATGGAATCTAACAATTTCAAGACTTCTTTAAAATTTCTGCAGCAAAATTTCTGCCAGCAAGTGTGTATAAGGAAAATTCAAGAAACGTAAATTCCTTGATTGAGGCATTCTCCAACCCCTCAATTTTGGCATGTAATATTATAGAGTCCTTAATATAATCTGCATTCATCATTAGACAAGAAGCCATTTGAGCAGTTAATTGAGACACTGATTTATCTGATACAAACACTCAGGTGTATGTTTACTAAATGGCGGTAGCGGACTCCGTGCGATATCGGAGCCACAGCCCCATTGAAATCACGGAGTTCGCTACCGCCATTTAGTAAACATACCCCTCTAATTTCCAACTCAGCCAGCTTAGCTGCTCCATGTGTAAAATGGCAAGGACATCTTCTCCAGAAACCACCCCCACCTTCTCACCCTCCTAGTTTCAGTAAGTCAGCATCAATTATTTCTGAACAAATGGTAGCTGTTGCCAAGGAAAAAGAACCACAAAATAAATGGCAACCCCCCCAATACAAAACAAACAAAAAAACCCCCAAGCAGGAGCCTACAACTATATCCTAAGACTAAAGCAGTACGTACAATGGGTGCCTTTGAGTCTGTATACAGAAAAATTATTAATACAGGAATATTTATTTTATTTATTTATTTATGCTTTTTTTCTATACCGCTTTTTCCAGAGATCCCCTAATTATCAAAAAGTATACTGTATGTGGTCTATACAGTGCTGCATACAGCTTATTGAGCTATATCACTGTTAAATAGCAGTAGTTGTAGTTGGGAATCGCTTTCTCCTGCTGGTAGCTCGTAGTACTGCAGGTGTAGATTAGTGTGTCGTCGTCCCCCCACCCCCCAACCTACTGCTGACATCTGGTGGTTACTGGACGTACTACAGGTGGATCACCATGTGAATCCCACTTGTGTCCCCAATTTCTTCTTTTTAGAAATTCTAAGTGCTGTCAAGTCAATGCTGCTCCTAGTGACCCCCAGCAGCCCCTGGGTTTTCTTGGCAAGGTATGACCGGAAGTAGATTACTCTATTGCCTTGGAAGAAAAGGCCTGCTAAAGTGACTTGCCCAAGGCCACAGGAGTGCCAGTGAGAACTGAACCCCGATTGCTTGGGTACTAGGCTGCTACTTTAACTACTAGGCCACTTATTGAAAGAAAGAATTTGGAATGAATGTGGTCAACAATCAATAGAATTTTTATATAAAAAAAATGTTTGTTAAGAGATTGATGCATAAATCAGTTGAGCAATGATTGTTTTTGCTAAACAGAATTCTACGGAAAAGTTAAAGCATCACTTCAACCAGGAAGACAGGAGAGAATGTGAAGACGCCGAGGGGAACCCATTTGATTTTTTCCTCTTCTGCAAGGTGTTTTCTTATATAGCTGAAATGAGAGAAAGAATCAGTGTCAGTAAAGGAATCAGATCAGAGGAATTTTCACATTTCCCTCTAAGCATGTGTTATATGCTGCAGTTTCCAAGCAGGGCACGTTCACAGCCTGGAAACGGAAAGTATTAAGAATAGCTGAATTGCCAACAGGGGAGGGGGGAGTTTTAGCCATCATCATCATCCACCTCACTTAGACTGTACTGGGCTTTGGACTCATATTATAAACTTATGGGCCAATATTCAAGCGCTTTAGCCCATTAGACCTGCTAAAATTGGTTAAAATACACACAGCACAATATTCAGCAGCATTAACTGGTCAGTACCTCTGAATATTCACACAGACTGTGGAAAAAATGCCCGTTAAAGCCAGGATGGACTGGGGTGGGATCGGCGGCTGTGACAGCTGCTATCCAATTAGTGGTGATTCAGCCACTAACCTGACAGTGAGAGCCGGTTAAAGTTAGGACAACTATTCAGATGACCCGTTTTCACTATCTGATTAGGGCTGAATATCAGCGCTGATTACTATCGCACAAGTCCAGCTATTCCACAGCAGAAACTGGATATATTTTCCACCATTCAATATTGAGATTTAAATAAAGCAGCGATGCCTAGATGCTTTTAACAAGTTTAGCCGCCACCACTGAGTGTACCCCTATTAAGCTTTACACTGCAAAGTTTATCTGCAGCAGTAACAAGCTGGAAATATTCACAGAGTGACACTGGACTGTGTCAAGGGGAAGGTTTTCTTCCCTTCCGAGGAGGACATGTTTCCAGTGGCCCAGGCTGGGTGTAGCAAGTCCCAGAATCCAGTGGAACACAGGGCTGGGATTTGTGGTTCAGGCCTGTCATTATCATGCCCCTGCTACGTTCCAGCAGGGTAGAGGTGCCACACACTACACACATACCTCACACTGTATGTACAGACACACACACACACAGCACCACACTATGTACAGACACTTTCCAGTACCTGGATCGGGTTGGGCTCCAGATGAGGTGGAAGATCTGTCCTCTTTAGCTGATGGTTAAAAAGAAAAGCCTGGGTAAATTTCCAGTCAGTCATAACAAACGTACCTACTGTGCATGGCATAAAGGCCCCTGAACTTTAAGACATACAGACAAACCCAAAATTTCAATGATAAGGTACCCGCCAGTTTCTTTCTGGAGATTAGGTTATGCAGCAGAGGTTGGGTCTGGTCCTTTAGGTTGTCTACAATGGGAACACAAAGCTCGCTCCTTCCCAAAGCACATACACTTTAAAATTAAACACATGCGTGAATCGAGTGCTATCGGGCGATTTTCAGCTCCTAACTGGATAGTCAGAGGAGGGTCTACATGCATAAAACGCAATACGCTGCAAGACTGCACCTCCTACATGATCTGCACATAGGCATTCCCGGGATGCATGTATTTTATAGAGATATGCAGGCACACACACTTACACCACCTTTGGAGCAGGTGCAAATGGGGGATCACACTGGATGCCTATTTTATAAAAGGGCACATAGGCATCCTGTTATGAAATCACCCTGTGTGTATATAATTATGTGAGAGTAGAGCCGATTTTGGACCATTTACTGCTGAAAGCACTGAGTGACTGTGCCTTCACATCAAGCAGCCATGTTTCTGGCGATAAATGTCTGCAGCAGCGCTAACCTGTAATGTAACACACAAGCTGTGGTGAGAAGGGAAACCCCAGGAGACGGGATCTCAGGCTCTGCAACACTTACCAGCCTCACTGTATCCATGTCCTTTTCCTCCTGAAAAATCAGAAGCACAAATTAACCAACATCTGATCATACAAACAGAGATCCTGACTGCAGATAAAGACCATAAGGCTCATCTCATCTCTGCTCCAAGTTCATCTCAGACGTCTCATTTATCAGCAAGTATCCCCAGGTATCCTTAAATTCCTTCACTAGTTACATCTCTGCCTCCTCCCCCAAGAGCCTGCTCCATACATCCACCTCCTTGTCCATGAGAAACATTCTGATATTTCTAAATCAGACCCCTGAAGCCTGCTACCATGAACTCTTATTCTACACTTAAGTTCTGAAGTCTCATCTCCTAGGGCTTTTGGAGTGGACCTTGCACCATTTTCTCTTCTCTGAATCACCTGCCTATATCTGTCCACAGGCCTAACACCAGAACTGGACACAACATTCATAAAACCTGTACGAGGCATTTGTTAAATCCCACCTTCTGAAGGAGGGAGGTTTATGCAGTCACCTGTCCACGTGTGTGTCCCACTGGGAGAGAGGAGACGAACATGTCTGCAAGGTGCAGAGCCGATGTGAAAGAACATTCTTACTCTGGTGGGGGCCCAGCCATTGAGAGGCAAAAACCAAACATGGATGCAGTGGAAGGGGGTCTGTGCTGCACAACTGAGAGAGAGACTGAATAGGAAATGCCCAATGGCGAGAACTCGTATGTTTCCAGAGAAATGTAGAACCTGCTTCCTTCCAGTGCCTTAACACCAATCTAGCTGCACTTAAAGGAGAAATCTTGGAGCTAGTCACTGATCTGTGCCCTGACATTAAAACCAAATATAGAGAATCATTCAATATACAATAACTTATGAGACAAAGGATTATATTGCAGTAACTGCAAAACTTAGGACTATGCTGGAAATGAGGAAGAGACCTAAAACTGAGGCTGTGCTGAAAATACAGCAGGCACTGGGATCATTGGCCCCCCCAAAGGTGAACCTGCTTCTTTCTATGGGATTATCCGATAAACAAAAGTAATCCTGACTAAAGCAATAAACTGAGCAGACCACACATGTCCTTCTTGAGGCAGAGATTAGCACGTGATCTGCCTTCATCTCCGCTCCCACAGCAGTTAAGAACAAAGATGTGCTTTACTGGGTCAGACCAAAGGTCCATCAAGCCCAGTATCCTCTTTCCAACAGTGGCCAATCCATGTCAAAAGTACCTGTCAGGTTGCCAAAAGGTAGACAGATCCCATGCTGCTTATTCCAGGGGTAAGCAGCAGATTTCTCTGGTCCACCTTAATACTTTATAGACTTTTCCTCCAGGAACTCATCCAAACTGCTTTTAAACCCAGCCACACTAACAGCTCTTACTACATCCTCTGGTAACAAATTCCAGAGTTTGATTACTACTACTACCATCATTTATATAGCACTACAAGGCATACACAGCACTGTACAGAGACATGTAAGAGACAGTCCCTGCTCCTAAGAGCTTACAGTCTAGTCAGGACAGACAACACAACTGGGGACTGGGATATATCTAGGGGAACGGTGAGTAAGCACATAGGAGGTGACCAGGAGATTTGGGGATCAGGATCCAAGAGCAGTCTCGAAGAAGGAAGCTTTTAGCCTGGATTTGAACAGGGCCACAGATGGAGCCTGAAGTACCAACTCAGGTAGTTCGTTCCAGGCATAAGGAGCAGTCAGGGGGAATGAATGAAGTCTGGAGCTGGCAGTGAAGAGCGGGTCAGTATTGGAAGTTTGAACTGGATGTGGAAATGGATAGGGAGCCAATGACGTGAGTTGATAAGAGGGGCGACATGAGCACAGCGACACCGACAGAAGATTAGCGAGCAACCGAGTCCTGAACAGACTGCAGTGGGGAGAGACGATTCAGAGGAAGACAAACAGGAGCACTGCCATAGTCTAGATAGGAGGTGACTAAAGAATGGATAAGGGTCTTAGTAGTGTGTTTAGAAAAGAAGGGACAAGTGTTGCCAATATTGTAGAGAGTCCTAGAAGTGTTTTGTAGGTCAAAGTTCTGTATTTGATGCCACTGTTCAGAGGGAGCCAGTGGAGTTGCAGGAGGATGGGGGTTATGTGATCTTGTTTAGGGACTGTGAGAAGGGCGCAGGAAGCAGTATGAAGGGCTGTGCGTAGTGGAAGGGTGGTTGATTGCGGGAGACCTTGGTAAATGGAGCTGCAGTAGTCAAGGATTAGCATGATGGCTGCTTGCAGTGCTGACCTGAAGTTGTGGGTCTAGGACTGGGTGGAGGTGCTGGAGGGTGCGGATTTCATAGAAGATTGAGGTCACTGTTTTCTTCACTTGTTGTTTGGGGGAGAGTTTGTGGTCCTGAATGGTGCCAAGGTATTTTATTTCTTCTTGTACTTTGATGTGAGTGTTGTTTAGAATTATGGTAGGGTGGTGGGGGTGGGGGTGAATTTACTGTCTTACGTAGTAACATAGTAAATGACGGCAGATGAAGACCAGTATGGTCCATCTAGTCTGCCCAGCAAGAGTAGGTGCATCTGCCGCTCCGTGCAGGCCACCTCTCCCCACGTCCCTGTTTAGGGGTGAACCCACCACTCCATGCAGGACACCCCTTTTTGATGAGAAATTAGATGGTTCCGTTTATTTTGATTTTATCCTGTTGCTGTAAAGGGATCCACTGTGTCTGTCCCATGCCATTTTGAATTCAGTCACTGTGTTTGCCCTCACGGAATTCAAAATGGCATGGGATTAGGTGATGAACAGAGCCTCAGTTTTTTGTAGTTGATGGAGAGGTGATTTGTGAACCGTTGTGAGATTTCAGAGAAGCAGAGCTGTAACTTTGTGAGGGTGGGATGATTGGTATCGAAGGGGATATAGATGAGGATGTCGTCAGCACAGAGGTGGCAGAGTAGGTTGTGGGACTTAATAATCGAGCAGAGAGGCTGTAGATATATGTTGAAGAGCAGAGGCTAAGAAGGTAGGAATCGAAAATCTCTCTACCCGCTTAGCCCTTTCCTCCACCCCCAAAACGCTTCAATGCCAACTGCATAGCATCTGGAGTGTTAGGGACTTATCCAGGATTTTCAAAAGGCACTACCTGTGTAAGCATGAACCATATAACAAGTTTACATATTTATAGATCTGTGCATAGGACTATAGAAGGATAGGTGGGGGTGGAGGATGATCGGGGGGGGGGGGGTTGAGGTGCAATAGTTAGGGGAGGGGAAGGGGGAGGGAAGGGAGGTGGGGTATAGATTAGAGGGGGTAGTCCTCATTTCCAAGGAATTTGTGGAACAAAAGGGTTTTTAGGAGCCGCCACCCAGGAAACCATCTGGGCGTGATCACAGACAAGACATTGAAATCTTCAGTTAAATGTATGGTGGTGGTTCCCAAAATAGCAAACAGAACGTTAGAAGTCATTAGGAAAGGAACAAAGAATATTTAACACCCCTGGATCATTCCATGGTACAACCGCACCTTGAGCAGGGTGTGTAATTCTGATCTCTGCATCTCAAACATTAGAAAAAGGTACAGAGAAGGGTGATCGAATGATAAGAGCATGGGATGATTATGAGCTCTAGGGCTCTTCTGCCTGGAGGGGAGATGTGATAGAGGTTCATATAATAACGAACAGAACAAGTAAATATGAACTGACTGTTATGCGTCTTCAAAAAAAGTATAAAGATTATGGGACATGTAATGAAGCTACAGTAATATATTTAAGACAAATTGGATAAATATTTTTTGCTCAACACAAACTCTGGAATTAATTTTAGGAGGAAGTAGTATAAAAGTGTAGATGAGTTGAAAAAAGGTTTAGACAAGTTACTGGAGAAAAAGTCCATAAATAGTTAAGGTAGACTTGGAGATAAGCAACATGGAATATGTCTACCTTTTGGAATCCTGCCAGGTACTTACAGGGCCGGTCCATTCACTAGGCAAGTTAGGCAGCTGCCTAGGGTGGCCAGCAGCACACATGAGCAACAGCAGCACCCCCCCACCCCAGCTGCCACAAATACCATTTGGGGGGAGGCAGGCAGCGGCAGTAGTTCCAAAAGCGGCAGAAAGCCTTGGGCTGGCCCTGGGTACTTGGACCCGGAAACAGGCTACTGGGCTTGATGGACCATTGGTCTGACCCAGTATGGCAGTTCACATGCTCATATTTCTTCCTGCTCATAGTATCTGTCCTCTTTTCCCAGCACCAGCCCCCTTGTCATAGCCTCCCCCCAATCTGTCCTCTTTTCTTCCATCCCCAAACCTCAGTATCAGTCCCCTATAACCCCAGCTTTCCAAAATCTGCCTCGGTTCCCCTTCTCCCAGCTCTCCACTATTAGCATCTAGCCCCTCTCCTCAGCTCCAGCTCCCCAACATCAGCTCTCAGCTGCAGTGTCAGCTCCAAGTCCCCTTCCCCTGGCTCCAGGCCCCCTGCCTCAGTATCATTCTCCTAGCCCCCCCCCCCCCAACCCCCTAGCTACAGCCCACAGGAGAAGTCAGGCAACTCAGGAGACACCACATTTTTATACAAGGTCCCCATAAAATTGAGGGGAGCTCCTGCATCTCCCAAGTCTCTTACCTCTCTGGTTCTTCTTCCAGATGAAGAATCCAGTCACTCCAAGAATCACAGCCACCATCACCCCAACAATCACCCCAACGATGACTCCAATTATTAGTGAAGACCATGGCTCAGGCTCTAATGGAGAGAGGGAAAAACAATGAAATATTGCCTAAATCCACACCACACACTCCCCTCTAGCCCTGCCCGACCCATCACACTGGAGTTCCCCATTCCGCAGTGAAACCTGCACCGTGCGGTCCCGGCTTTTGGCACAGACACTACAGGTAAAGGGGTGCTCTGGGGACCGAGCACATTAGGGGTGCGCACTGAATGTCTGTCTTGCTTTTCTTGTTTTGGGGAGGGGGGCAGGAAATAGTTTCATTTGTGGTTTGCTTCATTTCATTTATTATTCCAACCCAACAGAAGATGGAAAGAATTATATAAAAGATTCAGAATTAGTTTGTCCCCCAGACGGTCAGACAAACTCTCCTAAAATTTAACAGAATAGGATGAAACATGGCATGTGGGAAAAGCTAGCAAAAAGACAGTTGTAAAATGGGAGAAATTGGATAGAGAGTTCCAGAGAAATAAGTCTCCCCCCCCCTCCCACACCAAAAAAAGGCCCAATGTCTTTCTATGGGAGGATTTCCAGCTTCTGCAATATACAAAGCGGAGTTGCTTACCTGTAACAGGGGTTCTCCATAGACAGCAGGAGGATGCAGCCACACTTGATAGGCGATATCTCCAACGTCACCTTCATGCTGGGCTCTCCCCCAGCTCAAAGAAATCTTTTTTTAGCTCCGAGCATGTGCGCACTCCTACCCGCCCTGCCGCTGCACCGTTCACCAGTTCATAACACAGCTGAGTAGCATCAAAGATGAAATGATGACGTCAACATGAAAGCGATGGTTGAAACGGACTGAAGAGAATGAAACACTGAAGTCACAGGATGGTCCAAACTTCTGTGCTCTGCTGTGTTTTTGCAGGGATGGCAGGAGGTAACCACAGTTGTCTACAGAGAACTCCTGTTACAGGTAAGCAACTCCGCATTCTTCACAGACAAGCAGGGATGCAAACACACTTGATAGGCAATGCCCAAATTGAGGGCTGTCCCCGAATCAGTTAAAATTGTGGCATTATCTTACAGAATATCTGAGGGGGGAGGAAGGGACGGCAGAAGCACAGATTTCAGATTGTCTCTTAGGAAGCAAAGAGGTTCCAGAGGGCTGCTTGATGGAAGGACGGGCCCGGCACGGAAGAACAGTCCATGCTATAGTGCTTTGAGGGTATGAATTGTGGACCATGTGGCCACTCTGCAGATGTCTTGTACAGAGAGATAGGCTATGCTGCTTGCTGTAGCACCTAATGGGAGGTCCAATGCAACAAGACAGCTGCCTCTGTGCCTGGTCATAGCAGGTGATGTAGTTCGAGATCCAGGCAGGGTGTCTTGACACTGGGAAGCTGGGATTATTTGGATTAAAGTCAAGAAAGAGCCACGAGAATTCTTCAAATCTTTGGTTGCCCAGAGCTAAAACAAAAAAGGGATCGATGGCAGTCGAAGGAGTGAAGAATTTCTTCCGAAGAGCCCATAGAAGGGCTAAGAAAGAACATTGGCAGGACAGATGGAAAGGTGAAATGACCTTTGGTAGAAGCTTAGGATGTGTGCGGAGCACCATTCTATTATTACAGAAGAACTGCATGTATGGAGGATAGTGGACAAGTGCTTGAAGTTACCCCTTTGCTGAAGTGATTGCCAAAAAGATGACCATTTTCTGCATGAGGTATGTGAAAGAGGCCAGGGCCAAGGGCTCAGAGGGCAGCTTTATGAGTTCCACCAAAACAATGTTAAGATCACATGCTGGAAGAGGCAGCTTGACTAGAGACTGGAGGCATGAATCTGGAGACCAGGGGATGAACGGATGTGTTTCCAGTCCACTGGCACATGAGAAGCTGCTATTGCAGAGAGGTGATATCGTACTGATGTCTGGAGGCCCAAGTACGAGAGATGAAGCAGGTAGGCGAAAACGTGACCCAGGGGGACAGTATCAGATCTAGCAGTTTGTCCTTCGCCCAGCTGCAGAAGCGGGACCCCTTGAGTCAGTAAGACATCTGTGTCACAGGCTTTCTGGAGGCAGACACCATGCCCCGCACCTCTTCTGGTAGCGTCAAGTCTCTTGCTAGCAGATGGATTTTCTAGGTCATTAGGGAGAGGCTACTGAACTTGGGATGTGGAAGGGCCCCATGGTTCTGTTCCTAGTAACAGGGGACTCTCCTCTTCTGCGGCAAGGAGGTGGGGGTACCAGGCTTGCAGAGGCCAGCGGGGAGTTGTGAGGATGGATTTGTCTTCGAGCTTTGGTGAGAACCTGACTAATGAGGAGGAATGAAGAAAAAGTATATCATAGCCAGTGACTCCAGCTTATGGCAAGTGCATCGTGGGCCCACCAATGCGGACTGGGATGAAGTCAACAGAAAAGAGGACATTTGGCATTCTCCTTGGTAGCAAAGAGATGGACTCCGGGGTACCCACCTGAGGAATATGCGTTGCACGACTGTCGAGGAACCATTAGTGAGGGTCGCGATGGCGACAGTGTCCACAAGTTGATTTTGGGACTCTGGCAAGTATACTGTCCTGAGAGAAGAGTTTAGGGAATAAGCCAAGAGCCAGAATCTTCTAACCTCCTGAAAGACTGAGGGATCCTGGGCCTCCTTGCTTGTTATAGAACATAGCGACCTGGTTGTCTGTTTGCACTAAGAGAATTTTGCATGCGGCCCAGTGACAGAAGGCAGTGAAGGGAGTGAAGACTGTTCGGAGCTCTAAGACACCAATATGAAGAGAATGTTCCTGCACGGATCATAGCCCTCAAATGGACAAGTAGAGGTGGTGTGCTCCCCAACCATATGTGGAAGCATCGGATGTGAGAGCGAGATGGTGTTGAGGTAGTTGAGACAGTCCTCTATTACATTTTATGGGAGGTCCACCACTGTAGACTGATGTAGACGGCAATAACTGTCACCCGCTATTGGAATTTTTTTGCGCAGTGACTGTGCTGATTCCAATTCAACCTGAGGTGCCAGTGTAGGGACTTCATGTAGAGACATATCAGGGAAAATCATGTGCATGGAAGTTGCAGGAGGATATGAGCAGATGTGGAACAGTGTAGCAGGTTGGTGCTGAAGTGCTGTAGAGTCAGGGCTCCATGGCTTGGAAGATCCTCTGCCTGTATTTAGTAATGCCCCTGCAAAGTGCAGCTTTGTTGGGACAGCAACTGAGATTTTTTTTGGTGTTGACCAGGAAGCCTCTTGCTCTCAGCATATTGATTGTGGTCTGCAGAGTGATGGACCTCCATCCTGGATGGTGTGGAGACCAGTCAGTCATTGCGATAGGTGTAAACACAGTGGCCGTGATGCACAGGTGCGCTGTGATCATGGTGAAGCACTCTGAAAACCTGAGGAGCGACAGAGGCCAAACAGAAGAACCTGCTATTGATAATGTTCTTCAAAACTTTGAAGCAGAGATATTGCCAGTGCAGAGGGTGGATGGGAATGTGCAGAGGCTAGCCAGTCATTGTGACGAAGCAGAGGGAGGATATAGTGTTGAGGTGAGTGCATCTTGAACTTCTCACTTGATGATGAAATTGAGGTCTCAAAGATCTAGTATGGAGTGAAAACCACCTGTTTTTTTTCAGAATGAGGAAGAACCAAGACTAGAATCCGCGACTGCACTGATCAGGAGGTACTAGTGTTTCCACTTGGTTGCACAGACGTTCTTGCACGGCCTGCTGGAGAATATGGAAATGCCGATTTGGTGTTGGTTGTATCAGTGGTGGGGAATGAGCTGGTGGAAGTGTTGGAGTTGATCTTGTAGAGCTTGCATATGCTTTCAGGGGTTATGTCTTTCCATGCCTCCCTGAAGTGTTCAATTCTGCCTTCTACTGGCAGGCAGTCAAAAACTGGGGTTAGTGTTTGGAGTGGAGGCCAGGCTCTGAGGATGTAGCTTCCATTCTCACGGTCTAGAGTGCTGCAGATAAGCTGGTCTGGATAAGTGCTGGGGCTGCTGGCAAGGATAATGCTGGTGAGGGTAAAACTGCTGGGAATACTGGGAATGGTAGACCCTTCTGTACTGTGGAGCTGCGAACAACGAGTTTGCGCTGGGGGCTCCGCCGAATGAGCTGCTAACTCCCTTACTGTGGATGAATGATCCTTAACATCCTAAAATGCTTCTTGAACTTTGGTCCCAAAAAGCCTGTCACCTTGACAAGGGGCATCTGCCAGGCAGTCTTCAAGTCTGCTCTGAGCCATGATGTCTGCCATGCAGTGACCGCCAGTGTGGATGAGCAGGACATAGAGTCAAATGCATCATACGTAGCTTGAATGATGTGATAGAGGGGCTCATGAAGATTAGATATCAGTTGCGTTTGCTCTTCCGCTAGTGAGGGACTGGGCTCTTCAATGCATCATGGTAGTGTAGGATCTGGAGACAATGACCCAGAATCTGCACTGCCAGGCAGCCTCTCTGACCAGTGGCGTCAAGGGTTCTCTACACTTTCCCTGGCGGTGTTGAAAATGCAGACTTGGTGCTCTTTGGCAGGGACGCTGTTGGTACTGGAAACCCAGAGCACCCGAGCACTTTGTATTTGAGGTCCAGGCCTCGGGACGTAGCATGGACTGATGTGGGGTTTTGCCAGATGGGCACCTGGAGTTTCTGAAAAATGGGTGGTACTGGCAAGGTGATGATATAAGATGCCATACTGGGTCAGACCAAGAGCCATCAAGCCCAGTATCCTGTTTCCAACAATGGCCAATCCAGGTCACAAGTACCTAGCAGTTTCCCCAAAAGACACAGGTTCCTCAATGCTTATATTGGGTCAAGCAGTGGATATTCTCGGTCCCCTTTAACAATGGTTTATGGACTTCTCCTCCAGGAACGTGTCCAAACCTTTTTTAAACCCAGCTACACTAACAGCTTTTACTACATCCTCCAGTAGCAAATTCCAGAGTTTGATTGCACATTGAATGAAAAAAATATTCTCTAATTTGTCTTAAATAGGTTACCCTATAGCTTTATTGCATGTCCCCTAGTCTTTCTATATTTTGATGGCATAAACAGTCGATCTCTGTTTACCTGTTCCACTCCATTCATTAATTTATAGACCTCTATCATATCTCCCCTCAGATGTCTCTTTTCCAGGTTGAAGAGCCCTAATCTTTTTAGCCTCTCTTCATAGGAGTATCCTTTCATCCCCTTTACTATTTTGGTGGCTCTTCTCTGAACCTTTTCTAATAACACTATATTCTTTTTAAGATACGGTGACCAGAATTGCACACAATATTCAAGGTGCGGTCGCACCATGGAACGATACAGAGGCATTATAATATCCTTTGTTTTATTCTCCATTCCTTACCTTATGATATCTAGCATTCTATTTGCTCTCTTGGCCGCCGCTGCACACTGGGCTTAGGGTTTTAACATGGTATCCACAATGACCCCTAAATCTTTTTCCTGGGTGGTGGTTCCTAATGCGGAACCTTGCATTGTGTAAACATACTTTGTGTTTTTCTTTCCTAGATGCATAACTTTGCATGTCTCCATATTAAATTTAATCTGCCATTTGGATGCCCAGTCTTCCAAATGATAAAGATCCTCTTGCAATTTTCCACAATCCTGAGAGGTTTTACAAACTTTGAATAGTTGTGTCATCTGCAAATTTGATAACCTCACTTGTTATTCCCATTTCCAAGTCATTTATGAATATGTCAAAAAGCAGCGGACCCATCACAGACCCCTGGGGCACACCACTATTTACCTTTTTCCATTGGGAAAATTGGCCATTTAGCCCTACCCTCTGCTTTCTATCTTAACCAGTTCCTGATCCACAATAGTACACTACTTCTTATCCTACGACTTTTTAATTTTGCCAAAAGTCTCTCATGAAGGACCTTGTCAAAGGCTTTCTGAAAGTCCAGATATACTATATCAACTGACTCACCTTTGTCTACCTGTTTATTCACACCTTCAAAAGACATAACAGATTAGTAAGACAAGATCTTCCTTGTCTAAAGCCATGTTAGCTGTCTCCCATTAAGCCATGACTATCTACATGTTCAGCAATTTTGTTCTTTATGATGGTTTCTACCATTTTTCCTGGTACTGACGTCAGGCTCACTGGTCTGTAGTTTCCCGGATCACCCCTGGAGCCCTTTTTAATAAATTGGCATTACATTGACCATCCTCCAGTCTCCAGGTATTACAGATGATTTTAATGATAGTTCACAGATTACTAATAGCAGGTCTGCAATATCATATTTCAGTCCGGTCCAGGTGATTTTCTACTCTTTATCAAATAGTTGTAATACATCTTCCCAGTGTAGCGATATTTCTTTCACAGCATCACCTCTAAATACCATTTCAGTCATGGGTAACATCCCTACATCTTCCTCAGTAAAGACTGAAGCAAAGAATTCATTCATTTTGTGTCTCCACTATGGCCTTGTCCCCTCTTATTGCCCCTTTCACCCCTCTATCATCTAATGGTCCAACTGACTCACAGGGTTTTTGCTCTGAATGTACTTGAAAAAGTCTTTATTATGTATTTTTGCTTCCCCAGCAAGCTTCTTCTCACATTCTCTTTCCATGGCTTATCAATGCCTTGCATCTAACTTGCCAGTGCTTGTGTTGTTTTTAGTTTGTCATTTGGCTCCTTTGTCCATTTCCTGAAAGATGCTTTTTTGGCAACAGCCTCTCTGACCTCACCTTTAAACCATGCTGGCAGTTTTTTGGACTTCCTTCCACTTTTCTTAAAGTATGGAATACAGCTGGTCTGGGCTTCCACGAAAGTATTTTTAAACACCCAAGCTTGATGTAAATCTTTAACCTTTGCAATTGGTAGATGAAATGGCTTGAGAAGGGAGAGCCGTGACCACGTTTATGCGGTCAGAGAAAAAACTGGTTAATGGTGCTGTGGCAGGACAGGAAGGAATGTGCACATGCTCAGACAGGTCATAAAAGATCAGAGCTTGAGGAAAGCCCAACATGAAAGCGTTGGGGACAGCCCCCTGCTTATCTGCGGAGAAACTTACATACAGTACAGTGAAGTCCAGCAATTAGGGAACTGCTCCTTTCATATACACTCTCCCCGTTCTCTACTCCCCAAACTGTCCCCCTACAACTTCCTTACTATCCTTCCAAATACCATACACAATAACTGTCTTACCATTACCACCCTGCAAACTGCCCCACCCCAAGATCTACACACCCTTCAATTCCCTCACCACACCGCAGACGGCCCCTCCCAGCAAGCAACCTCCTGAAACTGCTCCACCCTCAAAACTACCCCATCCATAAAAACAAGCCTCTCCACCATCCTGCAAACTGTCCACCCCTCAAAAATCATCCCTTCTCCAAAAAAGAACTCCTCCCACAAACTATATTTATTTATTTATTTACATTCTCTTATATACCGCGCTATTCTGCATCAGTGCGGTTTACATTGAACAAACTGATATTACATTGAACAGGTCATTATAACTTGGAGATAACTATTTTACAGGGAACATGGGCTATGGAGGGTTAAGTGGCTTGCCCAAGACCACAAGGAGTACCTGTGGGACTAGAAACCCCAGTCCTTCCGGCCCAAGGTTGCTGTCCTCTAGTGGGATTTGAACCCCCGACCTTCCGGCCTGAAGTACCTTGCCCCAACCACTAGGCCACTCCTCCACTCCTTATATCACTATCATATATATATATATCATTCGCGGCTTCACAGGAACAGCCGCCAGCGTGAAGGTAAAGGCTCTTCACGCTGGTGGCTGTTCAGAGGGAGCCGGGGCCTCGCGCGGGCTTCCCCGGCTCCCTCTGAAGCGGAGAAAAGCCGTTTTTTTTGCTCTGGCCGCTCCCGATCTTGCGGCCAGAACAAAAAACCGGTTTTTAAAGGGCCGGTTTTGCCTCTGCGCCGGCAGCCGGCCGGGCCGTGGAAAAACCGGCCAGGCCGGCTGAAAACCAGCCAGCACTGCAGAGAGCTGCGAGTGCGAGCGTGCCCCCCCCCCCCCATGTTGCGCCCGGTGCGGCCGGCCCCCCCTCCACCCCCCACGCTACGCCTCTGGGTGTGCCTACACTGAAGCTGTGCTAACGGCTACCCGCTGTCTAGACAATGTATTGAGCAATAATAAATCTGCTTCACCATATTCCTCTCTGAGTCTCATTGGCCACAGGTAAAGGTACTTACAACACACAAGCATACACAGGCTCACATGCAGTCACACACACACACACAAACACGCTGGAAAGAATTCTATAAGCCATGCTAGACATGCTTTCCCCACTTGTTTGAAACGAAACAAAATACATTTTAAGAAGTTGTGTCTGGACCTCTCTCCCCAGCTAACCCAAGTCTCTAAGCTACACTCCATGGGGCAGGAGAGACCCTGTAAGATGCCTCCACTATTTGACATCTGTCCATTTTGCTGAAAGAGGGAGGAAGGGAAATACAAGCAGGGCGGGAAGGAAAGCACTGGGGATTAAGCAGACACCCCCCCCCCCCCCTCACAGACCTAATGCCAAATCTGCCTTTGGAATTGGGCACTCAGTGCAGTATCTTTTTCATATTTTATTTTTTGCATTATGGAAAATTATTTTCTGTGGTGGAAGCTCGATTTTCAATATTTCTTCCACTCCTGCTGGCAGGATCCAAAGAGATCAGTTAGACCCAAGGGCTTTTGGACAGAACTTATTGGGGGGGGATTGACTAACCCCCACCCTCCTCAAAATCAAATTAATCTCGCACTTACTCCAGAGGACATCAAGCGACTCCAGCAGGCTGCCGTGATCCACGTGGCAGGAGTAAGTGGCCTTCTCCTGAGGGTCGATCTCCACAGACTCCCAGGTCTGGTAGGTGCCGTCATGGTTAGGGAGGATATCTTTAGCTGCTGTTCCTTGCAAGGTCACCTCCCCATTCTTCACCCATTTCACCTCGATATCACGGGGGTAAAACCCGGTCACTTGGCAGTGCAAGGTCTCTTCTGGATGCCCCCTGGCCTTTCCGCTCCAGAGCTTCACGCTAGGCCGGACTGTGGGGAAGGAAAGGAAATAAGGTTACAGAAGTCTGCAGTAAGGACCCTTTATCTTGCCTCCTCTCCTTAAAACATGATCCCTGCTCCCCTCCTTGTTCTAATACACACAGGTCACAGATGTGTAGCAGGAAGATCTCTGCATACTGGAAGCAGGCCCCAAGGGCAGTCCAGAAGCTTTCCCTTGCTGGGGATACACAAGGTCAGTGAAGCAAAAAACAGCAGTGGTCAAATTTTAAACAGCTGAGAAAAAAATAAGACTTCTAACCCATAAAACCATTAAGAAGCACTCTATGTGGCCATGGTTTTGGCAGTAAAGCCTACATCAGGGGAACATACTTTGCATAAATTAAAAAAACAACCAGCGAAAGCTAATTCGTATAGCTGTACTGCTTAAACCAGATGACCTCAGACAAGTCACCTACAGCAAAAAAAAAAAAAAAGCCACAAAAGATATGTAATGTTTCAAATACATGTGGGCAGAATGATAAATACTTGGAAAAAATCTGTATGACACTGGAATGAAAAGGGTTTAATTGCAAATTTGACTGTTAAACTAAAAACAGCATATGAATTAGAAGCTATTATTTTTTCCCACAGTTAGCTGTTGGCTCTGCGGTTGGCACAGGATCGGACCTTGGATCTGCGACTCCCCTCTAATAAGGGGCATATTGAATCCTTGTCCCTTGCTTAGGAGCTCTGCGGTCAGCAGCAGGGGTGCAGGGAACTCAGTGTGTGTCATTTCTTTTCTGCAGTTTGTCTCTTTCCTGTTTTTTCTGAGCCCCTCCAGGCCAGCATTAGCGAGAGGGGAGGAAAGAGGTCAGCTGGCCGGGGCACCACAGCTACAAGGGGCCTGTGAGCACTTAGTATCAACAGCCATAACAGCTGCTGGCACAACGTCCCCCAGGACAAACCTATGACTAGGGTGACTGTGGGGGAGGGGGAGGGGTGCTAGGCTGCTGCACTAAACACAATCACAAGGGCAACAAGCCAATCCTTTAAGCCAAAACCCACCACTCGGCTCAAGCAAACATACAAATAAAGAGTGAGGGAAATAAGATACACTCCATTAGAAGAAGAAATTTTTGTTGGACTATATACTACCTTGTCCGGGGGTATAGAAAACCAAAACTCCCAGACCCTGGTACCTCTTAGTCCATTTTAATCAAACCAGCAGTGAAAAGTAAAACAAACTTAACTGCCACGGAAAATTTTTCAGGTGAGAGACACACACACACACACACAACACAGTCCTGCGTTTCGGGCCCAAATTTAAGACACCCTGCTTCAGGTCAGCTTTGTCATCACCGATTAAAAAACTGTCACTTGGCTAATGAATGAAAACCCCTTACGGGAAATCACTTTTAAACATGGCGCCTCACATCATCCAGTCTCCAGAGCCTATCGAAACAATAGGGGAAAAGAATTGGGGAAAAAAAGGCTATGCCAATCCAGTTCTAAATTAAGACCATGCGGAACCACCGTGTTAAGACGAAAAATCCAACACTGTTCGGTGTATTGCAACTTCCGAGTCCTATCCCCTCCACATGGATTTAAAGGAATCCAATCAATCGCTCTCCAACGTAATTCTATCTAAATGTTGTGAGAGGTTCTTTGAAATCAAAAATTGTTGATGGAACCAAATTTGTGGGGATATTCCCTACAATAATCATGCATCTATAGTACATTCTATTTTGCAGAAGCACTGGGGGATTCTTTCTGTTCATGATTGTTTTCGGAAAAGGCTTTGTATTGCTTTCACTAGGGGACAAAATTTACGGGACAAATTGGTTACCCCTTCTCCATGACCACGTATTTCTATGGACCAAAATGGACATACTCCATGTGGTCATTGCCCTTATTGTTCAGGATCTTTGTTGGGCACTACATGGACTGATCCTCGTACACAACGTTTGTGGTCGTTTTCCTCTTCTACCACTTGTCATTCCTCATATGTGGTATACTTAATCAGTTGCCCATGTGATTTGGTTTACATTGGTTGTACTACCTGTTCATTAAGTGTCCGGTTATCTGAGCATGCATCCCGACTTCGGACCCAGACAATCTCAGCCCCATTAGTGCAACATATGCTCAGTTGTGGACACAAGTTTGAGGAATTACATTGGAGAGCGATTGATTGGATTCCTTTAAATCCATGCGGAGGGAATAGGATTCGGAAGTTGCAATACACCGAACAGCGTTGGATTTTTCATCTTTTGATGGTTCCACATGGTCTTAATTTAGAACTGGATTGGCATAGCCTTTTTTGACAATCTTTTAGGGCTATTATTGGTCTACCCTTTTTCCCCCTATTTTTTTCCCCTATTGTTTCGATAGGCTCTGGAGACTGGATGATGTCAGACGCCATGTTTAAAAGTGATCTCCCGTAAGGGGTTTTCATTCATTAGCCAAGTGACGGCTTTTTGATCGGTGATGACAAAGCTGACCTGAAGCAGGGAGTCTTAAATTTGGGCCCGAAACACAGGACTGTGTCGTGTGTGTCTCTCACCTGAAAAATTTGCCGTGGCAGTTAAGTTTGTTTTACTTTTCACTGCTGGTTTGATTAAAATGGACTAAGAGGTACCAGGCTCTGGGAGTTTTGGTTTTCTATACCCCCGGACAAGGTAGTATATAGTCCAACAAAAATGTCTTCTTCTATGGGAGTATCTTATTTCCCTCACTCTTTTAGTTTGTACATTTGGTGCACTAAAACAGACAGCTCACGAGCATGACACGGGATCATAGAATACATGCATGCAGCTGCCTCCCCCCCCCCCCCCCCACCACTGACAGGAAATCTGCATGGGAGCACAGCAGGACATAGGGAGTCTTGAGCGCCTGCATGTGCCCTATGCCCCTGTATCTGTCCTACAGATGCCGCTGGGTGCTTGGCTGCAGGAAGATGTTGGCAGCCAGGAGGAGATAGGACAGGCCCAGCCCAGCAGGGTGAAGGGGAGGTATGGGAGGTTGTGATGCTGAATACTTGGGGGAGGGGGATGGGAAGGGAGTAGAGGGGGTCCTGATCCCCTCTCTATGGAAGCTGGGGAAAGATGTTGGCAGCCAGGAGGAGATAGGACAAGCCCAGCCCAGTAGGGTGAAGGGGAGGGAAGGGAGGGGTGTGATGCTGAACACTTATTTTATTTATTTGTATATTTTTCTATACCGCCTCTTCCAGAGATCAGAGGTGGTTTACATATAACCGAACAATAATAATAAGGAGCGTTATTATTTTACAAAGAACAGTTTAGATAGTTTAACTAAAGGCAATATATAATGAAACAGGTGGCAAGGGGGGAGGGGAAGGGAGTAGTGGGGGTCCTGATCCCCTCTCTATGGAAGCTGGGGGGAAGGGCTGGATTCCCCAGAGTCAGCTTGGTACAGCTAATATGAGTGGAGTGCAGTGGAAGCGGGGATGATGTGCAGTGGAAGCGGGGATGATGTGCAGTGGAAGCGGGGGTGATGTGCAGTGGAAGCGGGGGTGGAGTGCAGTGGAAGCGGGGATGATGTGCAGTGGAAGCGGGGGTGATGTGCAGTGGAAGCGGGGGTGATGTGCAGTGGAAGCGGGGGTGGAGTGCAGTGGAAGTGGGGGTGACGTGCAGTGGAAGTGGGGGTGTAGTGCAGAGGAAGAGGGGGTGGAGTGCATTGGTAGCGGGGGTGACGTGCAGTGGAAGCGGGGGTGGAGTGCAGTGGAAGCGGGGGTGACGTGCAGTGGAAGCGGGGGTGGAGTGCAGTGGAAGCGGGGGTGGAGTGCAGTGTAAGGGGGGGTGGAGTGCAGTGGAAGCGGGGGTGGAGTGCAGAGGAAGCGGGGGTGGAGTGCAGTGGAAGCGGGGGTGGAGTGCAGTGGAAGCGGGGGTGGAGTGCAGAGGAAGCGGGGGTGGAGTGCAGTGGAAGTGGGGGTGACGTGCAGTGGAATTGGGGGTGGAGTGCAGAGGAAGCGGGGGTGGAGTGCAGAGGAAGCGGGGGTGGAGTGCAGTGGAAGCGGGGGTGGAGTGCAGAGGAAGCGGGGGTGGAGTGCAGTGGAAGCGGGGGTGGAGTGCAGTGGAAGTGGGGGTGGTGTGTAGGGTTCAGTACAGTGCAGTGAGGGAAAGTGTTACCTTTGTTGTTCAGCTCCTCAGCCCCGTACCGGACGTACTT
Source organism: Ichthyophis bannanicus (assembly GCA_033557465.1). Taxonomy (NCBI): domain Eukaryota; kingdom Metazoa; phylum Chordata; class Amphibia; order Gymnophiona; family Ichthyophiidae; genus Ichthyophis; species Ichthyophis bannanicus. The sequence goes on along the minus strand of CM066051.1, from coordinate 76,127,222 downwards.
CTGTAACCACTCGATGCAGGTCTGCTCCAGGTAACCCTTATCACGCTCAGCAAGGTTCCTATCCGCATTCCACTTCTGCTCTGTTATCTCTGCTTCCCGCACGGCCGGCACCCAGATCTGTCGGTCCTTATCTAAGCTGATAAAGTCATGTCCATCATAAGCGTACTGACGGAATCCCTGTATACTGCCATCCTGGTCCAGCTCACAGCCATACATGTACTGAACTACGTGCATACCTGAGAGAGCAAGAGACAGAGCAAGGGAGACAGAGTGAGTTACCAATCCACTTCCCATAGCTGTGCACACACACGCTGACCATGTGCACACCTGAGAGGCAGAGGGAGAGTTACCGATACATCTTTCATTTTGTTTATTACATTTTAATCTGCCCATCAGTAAACCATCTAGGCAAAATACACTAAAACATACAATTTTGTATAAGTGTCAGTTAAATAAAATTAAAAAAAATTATGCTTTCAGTTTTTTTCCCCCCAAAAGGTTGGGTATATGCCCTCTCATTCCTCACCTCACTAGACATGGGCCTCTCATTACTGCACTGAGACCTATGGACAGAGTGGCCAAATTCTGACCAAAGTGCAGCCAATGCGTTGGTTCATATCTTTGAATCAAAGCCATTACATTCCAGACGTGTCACTGACTAACAGCTGGAACAGTCGGGATTGGGTCCCTGGACTTCACAGCACCAGAGATTTCCAGAAATACAGCCAGAGACGTAACTGTTTGATTCATGTATTATTCTTATAAAGAGGGTGTTTTAAACAAAGCCCAAAACCTCCAGCTATTTGCAATTTAAGGATAATCCCCTTTGAGATCTACAGAGATTCTCTTTCTCTCTACTATTTCAAGGTTAAACATGAGTGAGCGATCCAGATGAGTAAAAAATTAAAACAGCTCAGAATTGTACAGCCCAAGCTACAGGTGTGATACTACGGTTTATAAGCCCGAGTTACTGAGTGAGGGGGAGAAGCACCTTATCCCAAAACTTTAAACTCTTATATTGTGGAGTTTAGGGGTAACACGTTGGCTCTCTGGTAGTGTGGGGTTTGGGATACATCGGTTCTCTCCCTGGTAACATAGTAAAGATCAGTACGACCCCTCCAGTCTGCCCAGTAAGGGAGTTACAGTGGTACCTGCCATTCCATGCAGGTTACCCTTCTATGCCTTTGTTTAGGTTGTACCTCTCACTCCATGTAAGTTATGTTCCCCCCCCCCCCCAAAAAAAACCCCAAACACACCTTTTTGAAGTGCAAGAGCCATTTAAGTTTTGTTTTTTGAGTGGATACACTGCTACTTTAATTCCATCCTCTTGTCTGTCCCATCGCTTTTTTTGCCTCACCACTTCCACTGAGAGGGCGCTCCTGGTATCCACCACTCCGTGAAAAAGTATTTCACAACATTTATTTTGAATTTACCTCCTTGCAGCTTCCCTGTTTTTAGAAAAAGTTGTTTGTTCATTAATATCTTTCAAGCATTTAAAATGCCTGTATCATCTCCCCTGTCCCTCCTCTCCTCCAGGATATACAGTACATAATTAGGTTTTCAAGTCTCTCCTCATACATTTTCTGGAGCAGGCCAGTATCATTTTGATCTTTCCTTGGAATTGTTTCAAGTCAGCCTGCAATACGGCTTCCAAAACAGAGCCTCAGAGACTTTTCTTCTTAATCCTTAGCTGGCGTTTGGGGAGCAGGTCATCCTCTCACCTAGTGCACTGCTGTAGGCTGCTGTGTTGCTCACAATATGCTTCCAACTTTGGCGATCGGTGGTGATATTTTTGGCCTCATCGATGGTCAGTCGCTGGTTCCTTAGGGCTTCCTCAGTGTGTTTGAGCCACATTTTCTTTGGTGCTGTTCATTTTACCCTCCAGTGGGCAGGTCGCTCTCAGAGGAGCTTCTATAGCAGCCAACTGGTGTTCATTCTGCAAACAGCCAAACCATCACAGTTTGCATTTTTGGATTTGTTCTGACAGTCACACCATGTCCAAATTGTCTTGTTTCGATGGTGATCATGAAGAGAGAGACACCGAAAATCTGTTTTAGGCATCACATTTGAAACATCTTGAGCTTGTTCATGTCAGGTTAGAGCAGAGTCCATATTTCTGATCTACACAAGAAAATTGGCAGGATCAGTGTCCAGAAGAGGTGAAGTTTGGTATTGGTGGAGATATTGGCCTTCTTTCAGAGGCACTATTTGAGCGAAGCAGAAAAAACTGTTGCCCTGCCAATCCTGCTGTAGATTTTGGTGGTGGATGCCACCTTCTCCTGCACCAGCAATCCCACGTGATATCTGAATTCTTGGACTTGCTCGATTTAGATTCCATAATGGTGGACATTGGCCTGTGATCCATCCATAGTCATTTGTTTTGTCCACATTGATTCTTAGGCTGTAAGATTGCTGATGCTGATGCAGCAAAGGGCAGCAGGTGCAGTCTGTTGTCATTGATGTTGCCATGGCTGAAACCGCTGAGTGTTTCTTCCCATCTGATCCTGTCCGCACCGATGCGAGCATTGAAATCATCTGCCAGAATGATCAACTCTGTGGGACTGAAGCAGGTTGCAGAAATCGTCCTTGGCTGCATCCGAGCTGGTCTCTGTTGGGGTGTAAGTGGACAGAATATGGGTCTGGACTGTGCCATCTATGGTAAGAACTGCCAGATATTCCAGTATTGCTTGGAAGGCAATTATACTTCTGGCAAACCATCTGTCCACCATAAAGCAGATGTTGGCTTCTTGTTTTTCTCAGCCAGAGTAGAGTAGTGTCATTGTTTCATTGACTGTTGGTGGTTGGATGGTCAGTGTTCCAGATCCAGTGAGATAGTTCGGATACTGCAGCAATCAAGATTTTGCATTTCAACAATTCCATGGCGATTTCCTTTTGTTTGACATGGTGTTCAGTTCGCACATTCATGCGGCGATGCAAATTTCCAATTTTGGTGTCAAATTAGATTCTTTGACCAGTGGTCCACTTCTCACCAGCACCCTGGGTCTCCAATACCAGCACATCGGTGCCCCAGATGCAGTAGCATAAGCAAAGGAGTTTATTCAAATTTCCTTGCAGTTTCTTGCCTAGTCAGAGGGCATTAATACCTCCTTTCTGCTGGTTATTCCTCTGTATGCAGCCCAGCATCCTTCTGGCTTTGGCCACCGCCTAGTCACACTGCTTCTCCACCTTGAGATTCCTCTCCTGGCCCTTGCACACCAGTCTCTCACCTCCTATTACATATGGTGACATTTTAATTACCAGATAACGTCCTTTGAGTCCTGCTAGACCAGTCCAGACAAGTGGGTTCTGTTCCCCTAACATTGCTGCTACAGATACTCCTCTCTAGAGCCCACAGCAGCAGCCCCACGGTGCTTACCTTAAAGTTTCAGGAAGTTGGCATTAGGCACTGGAGGGCACAGAAGCAAACATGCCCGTGGAGCTGAGGTTTTAAGGTAAGCGCTGCAGGGCTGTTTGAGGTCATCGCTGTTTCCACATGTCCCAGAAAGAAGCAGCAGCAGTGAAGACAATGTGGGCACTAGGGATGAGGTTTGCCTAGGGCACATCTCCTCCCCGGGTACATGGAGTTTTTCAAATTTAAGGAGTGATACAGAAGGCCCGCCCCTTCTTGCCACTGCTGTCTGCAGGCTCGATGGAATCTTTTGCTGCTAGGATAAAGATGGAGTGTGGATTTAAGGAGGACAGAACACGCAGATCTGGAAGATTTCCCTGCATAGCACACTAGAGGAAACACTGAGGCAAGGTTTCCCTTTGATGGACTATGAATAGTATAAAATATTTGGGGGTATAAATTACTAAAGAGAGTTCTGCCGTCTTTAAAGCAAACCAACCAATGTCATGGAAGTTGGATAAGAAGCTGAGTCAGGGGTCCCGGATTCAATTATCCTGGCAGAGTAGAACAGCATGAATCCTCACACCTATATTTTTATATATAAAATTAATATGCTTCAATCTGTCAAGTAATATAAAAAAGAAATTGTCAGTGCTATAAAAAAGCATCCTCCAAAACGTCCTTTTTACTCAAGTGATCATGAATTATAAATCACTGCCGTAAATAGCCAGCGCGTTTCAAACTTCGTCAGTAATAGTTCTGCATCAGAGCAGGCAGTATGTATCTGCAACGTCGTCTTCAATTCGGAGCTGTAATTTCTCAGAGCTCTAGTGGCTTATGCATACCGAAAATGGCAGAGATGTCTTTTTAAAATCCTAAAGACACCACCCTCCACAAAACCTGAAAGGGCCAGGAAATTACATCAAAGTATGCCAGTCAGTCAATCTGCATATTAAGCGTTTGGGCTCAATTGTATCCAAAGGAAATCGAGAATTGGTCCCAGTAATTTAAAATCACATCACGATTAGCACGTTCCCCAGCAGTGGCAGGGGGGTAAAGAATTCTCCACCGTAATGACTCAAAAGTACAATTCCATAATAAAGAGTGTCCTACCATTGGGGCTGTTATAGTTGCAGTATCCCATAGGGGCCTACGCTCCCGCAACCTAGCTCTCATAGTTCGACGAGTCTGTCCTATATAAAACCTTTTACAAGGACACATTATCAATTACACTAATTGTAATACTTCTTACATTGTGTATTCCTTCAATGCAAGCCAACATTGAGAATAGGGGACTTGCCATGTTATGCCTTCAATTGTAAGAGTGCAAAAATCAAACTCGCTGCAAGAAATATGCCCCACCCATTATGATAGAGTATCAGAAATTGACCAGGTCACTGACAGACCAACAAAGTTAGCGATATTTAATCCCCTGCAGAAAGCTACGATTTGTTTCTATGATAAACCTTTGTGCAACTAACACTGCCCAATGCTTATAAATTATTGAAGCTATTTGGGAGGCTTGTACCAAAAAAGGTAAGGTACAAACTAATCTATTCTCTGGGTGACAAACTGTAGGGTTTTCCTCCTTCTTTCAAAAGTAAACCTCGCTGTGCGTGCAAACCACAGAGAGATGCTCTCTTCATAATCCTACACTTTACTTCTTGAAAAGTGTCACAGATGTTATGAAAGGACATCCCCTTCATTTTCTTACTCAAAGAAATGCAATTTTGGATTAATGCGCATCCCATTATTCCAGTCTTTTATATGGGTCCCAAAAAAATCATAAAAATCGAAAGAATCCTCCTGGTCAGCCCATTGTGGCAAGCAATGGGTCTCTTAGAACCAGTATGTATTTCTGTAGATAAAATATTAAATCTCTTAAAGCAAATGCCTTCATTTTTGATGGACACTACTCATGCCCTGTGGATTCTCTCCAAGATAACCCTTCCTGAAGAAGAGGAGATGGTTAACCTTGTTTGATGTAAAATCTCTATATATGAATACAGATCAATGTGAGGTGCTGTGGGTTTTGGAAGATCTTGATTGGGGTAAAACCTATGTGCTGGAATTGCTTAGTCTGGTGTTTGATAAAAAAAATTAAGGCAAAAGTGTTTTCCAACCTTTGGTGTGCTATGGGCACCACTGTAGCGCCAACCATCGTCAAATTGTATGCTGCTTATTTTGAGCAGCGATAGAGGTTTGCAGTCTTGGATGTCTCAGGTGATTCTTTGGAAAAGATATCTTGCTGAAATACTTTGTAGTTGGAAAAGTGATCCGAGTCCTGTTGATTCTTCTGTGGTTTGGTTGAATTCTCTGAAACCATTCTCCAATTTGATAAGACCTATCATTTAACACATCTAGCATTTTTAGATAGGATTTGTGAAGGTTCTCATTTTTGGACTACTTTCTTTCAGAAGGAAGTTGCTCATTACTAACTTGCTACAATATTCTAGCTGTCATCCAATAAAATTAAAATGGACTCCCCATAAGTCAATTTCTGCACCTTGGACACATTTGTTCAGTTCTACAGGATAATGTCCAAGAATCAAAGACACTTTAAAAAGTATTCTGAATGGGGCTATCCATTTAAGATTAAGAGCATCTCTCCAGAGTTCGCATGCACAGCAAGATTTACTTTGAGAGAAAACGAGGAAAACCTGGAGGATAGTTTAGTTTGTACCTTACCTTTTTTGGTCCATGCCTCCCAAATAGCTTTCATAATTTATAAGCATCAGGCAGTGTTACAGTTGCACAATAATTCTATGATAACCCTATTGTAGCCTTCCGTAGGGGATTAAATATCACTAACTTTGTTAGTCCATCAGCGACCTGGTCAATTTCTGATAATTCTTCATAAGGTGTGGGACATTTTTCTTGCCGTGCGTGTGATTCTTGTACTCTTACAATTGAAAGGATAACAGGGCAAGTCCCCTATTCTCAATGTCAGTTTGCATTGAAGTATTACAATTAGTGTAATTGATAAGGTGTCCTTATAGAAGATTTTATATAGGACAGACTTTATGAGAGCTAGGTTGCAGGAGCCTAGGTCCCGATTGGATACCGCAACTATAACAGCCCCGATGGTAGAACACGGTTTATTACAGAGTCATACTTTTGCGTCATTTCGGTGGAGAATTCTTCAACATGTTCCCCAGCAGTGGTGGGGGGTAATTTTGATGCGATTTTAAATTACTGGGACCAAGTCCAGATTTTTTTTTCCTTTATTACCAAGTTCAAATTCCTGTTACTTGTAAAATGCACTACAGTTTTTCTGTATGTATATGTTTGGTTCCATGTAAACCGCGCTGATGATAATAGTGCGGTATATAAGAGATGTTAAATAAATAAATAAATAAATAAATTGAACCCAAAGGCTTAATATGCAGATTGACTGACATACTTTGATGTAATTTTCCTGACCCTTTCAAGTTTTTGGAGGGTGATGTCTTAGGATTTTAAAAAGACACCACGGTCATCTTTGATATGCATAAGTCGCTAGAGATCCAAGAAATTACAGCTACGAATTGAAGACAATGTTGCAGATACGTACTACCTGTCCTGATACAGAACTATTACTGACGAAGTTCAAAACGCACTGGCTATTTACGGCAGTGATTTATAATGCATGATCACTTGAAAAAAAAAAACATGTGAATGGACTGTTGCCAGGGTTGAAGCTTTCATGGTGGACTCTACTGCTCAGTGATTTGAAGCCTGTGTTAATTCAACCCTTTTTTGTGTCAGTTACCTTGTATCTAATAAGAGGGATGGGGGGGGGGATTTTGCATATAATATATGCATCAGGCCTTTAGGGGGCAATTCTGTAACTAGCTGCATAAGTGGGAGACCAGGGGCTGCCCTGAGAGGCATTTTCCCTCGATGGGGAGGTGGTTCGCTGAAATGGCGCTCAAGTGTACTCTGACCGAGTTGGACTTCAGCCCTGCCTTCAAGGGGTGGAGGAGGTACTGAAGAATCCACCGGGTGGAGCAGAATGGGTCGATTTGGAGCTCGGAGCACCAGACCGAGAAGCGTTGCCACTTAAAGGCATATGCCCATCTCGTCGAGTCCTTCCTTGACGCGAGGAGAACTTCCTTGACCTCCTCCAGGAGGTGCAGCGGGGCTAAGGAGACCCGTTCAGCTGCCAGACTGTGAGAAACAGCGAGGCCAGGTTCTGGTAGAGCAGCTGACCCTCCTCCTGTGTTAATAGGTCCAGGGTATAGCCCAGGGGGACTGGAGGGTCAGATGAGAGCTGGAGGAGATGCAGGAACCAAGGCTGTTGAGGCCACAAAGGAGCCACAAGGATCACCGAGGCTTGTTGCTGCTGAACCTTGAGGAGGGTCCTTGCAATGAGAAGAGTGGGAGGGAAGGTGTAAAGAAGCCCGGAGGTCCAACTAAAGAGGAACGCATCCGGAGCCACCCTGCTCGGGTGCGGAACCGGACCACAGAAAAACAGGGAAGCTGCGCGTTTACCAGGTTGGCGAACAAGTCCATGGAAGGGGTCCCCCACTGAAGGAACAAGAGTTTGGTGACCTCCAGATCCAGGCACCACTCATGTGGGTGAAGGATCCTGCTGAGTCTGTCTGCGAGGACATCCTCCTGGCCCGGAAGGTAGACTGCTTGTAGGGCCATCCCCCAGCAAACTGCAGAGACCACATTGCAAAGACAAATGTATATACCATATGCAAATGCAATGTGTGCCTTCGAGTCAATGTCGACAACTGGCAACCCAGAAGCTCCTGGGGTTTCTTGGTAGTGTGACTGGAAGTAGACTGCCAGGTCTTTCTTCTGAGGCAATGGAGGGTTAAGTGACTTGCCCAAGGCCACAAGGTGTGTAAGTGGGAATTGAACCCTGGTTGCTTGGTTACCAAGCCAGTGCTCTAACCACTAGGCTACTCCTCCACTCCTATATATAGAGAGCCCAAAATAATGTGTTCCAGAAACCTTATGAATCTAATTAAAAATGTGCATGAGGGTGGAAATCCCTTTTAGAGCCGCAGTATCATTTACAGCCACCAGGTGGCGCTTTGCATACTGCATCCCTCAGAGGGAGATAAAGGACAGTAGCCAGGGTTGAAGCCTTGACCTCTGGCGTTACTGCTCACCGGTTTCAAACTTGAGATAATTCATCCATGTGTCTGAAACCATGTGGCCAGCGCACACCTATGTACTTTTCTGTGCCTTTTAACAAATTAGAGACAGCTTAATGGAAAGAGAAATCAAAGATTTTTAACATGGCCATGACCAATAGAAAAATCTTTGTCAGACCATGTAACAGTGGGTATAAAATCCATCTGACCTTCAGAGGAAGGAACACACAGGCAGCCTCCTTTTACGCAGGAGTGGGAAAGAGACAGACTGTGCTCTTTTAGGTAGGAAATCCCCCATTCCAGCCATGATATTAGAAAACTCCTATGTAAATGAGGCCACCTATAGTACACCTAGATATTTCCACATGGTGCTATGATTTATGCATGGTGGGGGTACCTGAAAATTTCACCCCATAAAAGATTCAGAGAATTCAATAATTAGCACTGTTCAATGTATTTGTGAGTGATATTGCTGAAAGACTGAATGGAAAAGTCTGCCTTTTTGCAGATGACACGAACATTTGCAACAGAGTGGACCCCACTGAGGGAGTGGATAACATGAGGAAAAATCTACAAAAACTGGAAGAATGGTCTAATGCTTGGCAGTTAAGATTTAATGTGAGGAAGTGCAGTGTCATGCACTTGGGAAACAGAAATCCAAGGGAAATGTACGTGATAGGGGGCGAGAGGTTGATGTGCACGGATCAGGAGAAAGACCTCAGAGTGATTGTTTCTGAAGATCTCAAGGTGGCAAAACAGTGTGACAAGGCGGTGGCAAAAGCCAGGAGGATGTTGGGCTGCATACGAAGAGGAATTACCAGCAGAAAAGGAAGAGGTACTAATCCCACTGTACAAGTCACTGGTGAGGCCTCACTTGGAATACTGTGTTCAGTTTTGGAGACCGTATCTTGCAAAGGATGTAAAAGGACTGGAAACTGTTCAGAGGAAGGCGACCAAAATGATTTGGAGCCTGCGTCAGAAGCCTTATGAGAAGAGACTTGAAGACCTAAATATGTACACTTTGGAGGAGAGGAGGGATAGGGAAGATATGATTCAGACCTTTAAATACTTAAAGAGAAATAATGAACAAACAAACCTCTTCCAAAGACGGGGAAGCTGTAAATCGAGAGGGCATAACATGAAGCTGCAAGGGGGTAAACTGAAAGGCAATGTCATGAAATACTTTTTCACTGAAAGGGTGGTGGATGCTTGGAACATCCTCCCGATAGAAGTGGTGGGGGCAAACACAGTGATGGAATTCAAAGTGGCCTGGGACAGACACAGTGGATCCCTTTACAGCAACAGGATAAAATCAAAATAAACTTAACCATCTAATTTCTCAACAAATAGGGGTGTCCTACATGGAGCGGTGGGTTCACCCCTAAACAAAGACATGGGGAGGGGTGGCCTGCACAGAGCGGCAGGTGCACCTACTCTTGCCATCTTACTGGGCAGACTAGATGGACCATACTGGCCTTATCTGCCATCATTTACTATGTTACTATGTTACATACTGATATTCACTGGAATCCTGAAACTGGTGTTGGGTCTCATGATCAGAGATGTTCATTAAAAAAAAAAAAAGACTAAATTAATTTGAATTGCATATAAACAGAAACAAGTAGAGACCTTCCCCCTCTCCAGCCCTCCCCAAGTAATAAGCAGGATATGGAATTTATGTAAACAGAAAGATGACATTTGGTATCAAGGGCTGTGTGAGGAGTGTGGAAATGCTGGATAGAAACGCATACTAAAGGCAGATTGCTATAAGCAGACCGGAGCACATGAGGATGGATGTATTTCTTTTTCCTCAGACCCTCACCTGTGGCTATAGAGTTTGTTGGAAGATGCAAGACGTTCTTCTGGGGTCAGATCTAAAAAGAAAATGCTCCATGCCCAATTAGGGTAAGTTTAGAAACCTAAATGGGGAGGGGGGAGGGATTTTCAGCCAAACTTAAGCACTTAAGTTTTCAGCTAGAAATTCTCCTACACTTAAGGGTACAATTCATTTGCCAAGGTTTATGTGCCTACAGACCTGATTTGCTAAAGCCTCTCTCCCATTCAAGGGCAGAAATTTCACACCTGGGGGAATTCGGCACAAACATATTTACTGAATTTTGCAATCTCCTCTAGACCTGAAATTCCCCCTGCCTTAGCTCTCGCGCCAATCACAGTTCTCTCCCCAACCCTCAAGCCTCCCTTGTCCCCCCTTCTAACTTCTAGAAAGATCCCTACTGTTGTCCGTACCTAAGGTCTGCCTTAATGCACATACCCTCAGCTCCTCTCTCCCCTCCCCATGCACCAAACCTTATATCCTCCTTACCTCTCCTTTCTTCCCAGGCACATACCTCCACCTTTCTTTCTCACCCCCCCCCCCCAGGCATATACCCATCTCCCAACTCATCAGTAGGGTCCACCTCCTGCCCCCAACTACCCCCCCCCCCCGACACACCAGCAGCCCTTCTTTTGCTCCCTCAGCTATGCTAGACTGCAACACTTGCACCATGCTTTCAGAAAGCAAACACCGCAAGCTGACACTGGAACCTAGCACAGTCACGGTGGCAAACTGCAATGCTCCCATGGCTGTGAAAAGGCAAACTGGGACGCAGGCTCGGCACCCTTAAAGCTGGTCTGCATAGCAAATGCAGAATTCTGCGCAAATTCAGCGTGGCGCAGTATTCCACCAGGAGCAAGCTGTAGCCAACATGTTAGTAGTCCACTTGAATATGTGCAAATAAAGATCAGACCTGATGATGAGGCTATAGCTCTCGAAAGCCTGTTAAAAATATATTGTTAGTCTAATACAAAGATCTCACCTTCAAGTTGTGTACTGACCTTTATTTGCACATATCCCATTCAGGGGCAATTTCTGCAGCTTTTATACGAACGGCTTCTTGGCACGTGCTTTTATCTGAATCGAGCAGAGGGGCTCCGGGGGGTAGAGCTGCAACATATGTGCATATGACTGGGCTGAGGATTGCACAATTGCGTGTGGCTGTTTGGTTGGGGGGGGGGGAGGGGGTATTTTAAAGGCAGTTCTGCCTATTTTATAAAGGGAGGTTACGTACATTTCTGCTGCACAGGTTACGCACCCCGTTATATAAAAAGCTACTCAGTGACTAGGAGGAGACCAGCAGAGTACATTAGGCCCTAAATTTTGATTGAAAAAATTGATTGAATGATAAGGCGGTATATAAATACCATTAAATAAAATAAATAAAATAAATTAGGTGCCTGGTCACTGTTCCCTCTAAGCTGTGCGTGCGCACACACCTCGCCGAGAGAGCGCACATAATTTACAACAGAGCACACAAAGATTACGGCTGTGATTCTGATAGAAAACAACACAGACGTCTTAAAATTTCAAAGTTATGATTGTAATTACTAGAAATTTCCCGCTTCATTTAGTAATCGTCTATTTTTATTTAATTTGATTAAAATCAGTGTGGTGTACATACTGTATTCTGACGTGTAGTCAAATTTTAAAGTATATAACTCCGAGTGTCGTTATGTGGCGCACAAAAATTTTACCTTCCTTCAAAAGCTGCACACAGCTGATATTTTATGCGCACACAGCCTACAGAAAATTAGAGGGAACATAGTGCCTGGTATTGAAACTCCGAGTTATCTGCCCTTTTCCCTGCCCTAACTCTGAAACCTGCCCTGGTCTAAGGGCTTAACATTAGGAGCCTAGAGAATGGACAGCTGCAGGGGCAAAGATGACAATTAAGAGGAACATCTCCCAAAATTGATTTCACAGCTATGAAAGCCCAGCCCTGCCCCAGCATCCATCCTTATGTCGGTCAGCAGAAGAGTCTGTTCTCACATGAGGTGGATTAAAGCTTTCAGCTCTTTCTTTATATAATGAAGAAAATATAAGACAAATCACTGAAAAGGAGTTAGTCTGGAGCAATGACATCCTGGGACGGACTGTCTGAACAGCAGGGGGCGCTCTCGAACCATACCGGTAACATCCAGCGTTACACAGATGTGGTCCTCGCCCACAGGGATCATTCATAAGGAGGAAAGAGTGGAGTCTGGTTATAATGGTTCCTGCTCTGGGAATGATCTCCACAGGAAGGAGGCTTTACTCAGACACATAGGTTACGTGTCTCTGGAGAATCATACATGCAAGGGCTGCACATTATGCAATAAGAGGAGTCAGAGGTCACCGGCAGAAAATGCTAAATTGAGAGAGTGATGGATGACTTAACAGATCCCTCACCTCCCCCCCCCCCCAAAGTCCAGTTATTCTCTAGACCTCCACAAAATGGCAGAGACTTTCTGCCTCCGCAGCACCCCCAGCTGGCCTACAGAGCAAGAGCTTATCTGGAAATTAAACTTATGCAAGTGAACTGAAGCTGACATTTAGGAGAATTTTCAACTGAAGACTAAAATTTGACTGAAGTCTACTGAAATTTAGGGCCTAAAACTTAAATCTAGAAGAGATTTGCTGCATTTGGGATCCTAAGTTTGGTGCCGAGTGCTAAAAGTCAATGATCAGGTCCTAATTCCACTGCCCCCCCACCCAACCCCACCTGCTGGGTCACCAGGAGTCAGCATGGACTCAAAGGTACACATTGCACTGATTTAGAAATATAACTTCCAAAGCTGGGCACTTTAACCCTTTGAAATCGACGACTGCTGGCTTGCGTTGCTTGCACAGGGAGAGACAGCCCAGAGACTTTCGCCATCTCCTTGCTCCATGTACATTTACGTTAGTTTTCTCTTGAAGGTCTTGGGATGACACTTTAAGGTGTGGGGAGGCTGTAATAATGCTGGAGGAATTACTAATGGGGGCGTGTCCCTTTAAATCTTCTACCTCACGAGCTTGAGAGCAGCACCCCATGGCAGAGAAGGAGCAGTGCACTGTGGGAAAATCCCTTCTCCTCCATCTAGGGACAGCAGCAGGTCCTCTGAGGTCCATGGAAAGATGTAGTGTGGGACACTTCCAGGCCATTAGGTGCTCTGTGCAGGAACCCAAGAAGACCGTCCTGCACCAACTCCAGGCACTGAGCCCACAAAAGAAAGGGGAAACCTAGTGCTTAAGTCAGTGGGCTGAGAACCAGAGAAACCAGGGCTCAAATGCTGCTTCTGCCCACCCAACACTCCCTGCGACCTTGAGCAAGTTGTTTTATCTCCTGTTGCCTCAAGCACCCTCTCAGATTGTAAATTCTCCGGCACGCTTACTCTACAGCACAAAGCTGTGGTGAGAGAAGGACGTGTTCCTCACTGCTCCAGGGGCTACTTCCATATCTACCTCCACCCTGCTAATATTTGCAGTGCCTCTCACTCCAGATCATCCTCCCATCCAGTAAAATACTAGCATGGTGGAACCTGTGTCTTCTGGGGAAACTGCTAGATATTTGTAACCTAGATTGACCATTGTTGGAAACAGGACACTGGGCTTGATGGACCTTGGTCTGACCCAGTATGGCAGATCTTATGTTCTTATGTGGTGCATGGACATAGTCCTTAGCAAACTGGAGGGGACTACGTCTAAACAAAAAGATAAAGACAAGCAGTGACCTAATGAAGACATGCCCTCTTTGATCACACCCTTGAGACTGGACAACATAGCAAAAGAGAAATTCAGGGATTCAGGAGTTAAAGCCTTGGCTAGTAAGGTCAAAATTTATCAGGCAAGGACATCGATGGTCACAGAACTGAGGAAAAAGAATGAGCAAGATGGAAGAGAGTCAACGCTGGAAGACAGTCCCTTGAAGAAACTGTGGCACTTCACAAGGCAACTATTTACCAGGGAGAAAAATAGACTGAGGTGAGACCTATATTCTAGGTCCTCTTGTTTTGAGATTTGTGGGGCCACCAATATCTAAGTGACACCGAGGTCCCTAGGAAAGCGGAGCATTGGCTCAGAGTAATTACCCTTGCATTGTAGTTTTGAATAAAGCGCGAACACACCCCCTAGGACCAAAGACAACTGACTATAGCAAAGCACCTGTAGTCATTGTGAACTTCTTAAATTACACTCAGACGGCAATCCTGAAAGCTCACAAGGTAAAGCGGGATCTGTCCTTCAGCAGCAAGAGAGATATTTCAGGATTACTCAGTATAGTCTGTTTCCTGGGATCTGCAGCGAACCTTATGCTAAAGGAGTGAGTTTCTTGCTCAGCTACCCTGCAAAGCTATATCGTTTCCACAAAGGCAAGGCAGCAGCCTAAGAACATTAACTATGCCAAAACCCCCCAGCCCGTAGTCACAAGTCACTATGTATACACACCACTTCAGCAACATTCATAAGTTCTTTAACTATTTAAATATTTTTGCAGACCATCAAAGAGTCACTTAGCATCACACCGGTATCCAGGCAGCAGCAATGCGCTCGCTTCCGTCTCATTCTTAGCCCAATTTTTTTCATAGCTTAATACCTCCCGTTTTTTGGCCCAGCAGTGTTTCGCAAAGACGTTACTTAGCTTTTATGCTTCAGGGAGTGGATTCATTTCCCCATTACAAGGGAGTAACTTCCGTGCTGTAGAGGGCCACTTCCTGTAGGGTGCAGAGGGGAGGAAGAAAACAGTGTCAAAAGCGACCCGTAGGGCACAGAAGTTACCCCTTTGCAATGGGGAAATCAATCAACTCCGTGAAGCAGAAAAGCCAAGTAACGGAGTCTTTTTGAAACATGGCACTGTGTTGGGAGGGATTATAGAATAAGCTATGTAAAATCAGACCAATGATGATGATACGAGTGCATTACTGGTAATCTCCAAAGCCAAGTTAACTGACCACATTACCCCAATTCTATACTCACTACATTGGTTGCCCATTGCTAGCAGAATTCAATATAAAATTTTATTGACAACCTTCAAGTTAATCAACAAGCTTGCCCCATCATACCTATCCACACTACTTCATAGCCCTCCTGAAAACAGAATGAGGAGACAAAGATCTAAATACCATCTAAATACCATGAGGAGACAAAGAAATCTAAATACCATCCAAAACCTACCTCTTCATCCAATACTTCCCTGATGACCTTTGAGCCTAGATATTCCTCTCAAGAAATCACCCCTCTAGACATGCCCCCTTACTTATGATCTGATTTTACCTATCCTGCAGTGTAAATAGCTTATGTATATAGTTAACCCTGTTATCCAAGTTTTTTTTTCCCTGTTCAATGTAAAACCAGACACCTTGTCGTCATGGTAGTTATGTTATATACCGTGCTATTCGGCATCAGCGCGGTTTACATCATAAGAAACTGTAATAAATAAATAAATAAGAGTCCGACTCAATAAGAAAGACAAAACAAATAACAAGCAACAGCGCCTTCTCATATGTAGCACCTACATTATGGAATAACCTCCCAGAGCAATTAAGAGACAAAACAGAACTACAAAAGTTCCAAAGAGAACTAAAAACACACTTGTTCACACAACACTATTGCAATACAGATTGTAACCTAGATACAGCCTCCCATCCCCCATAACACAATCTGAATACACGGTATACACCCCTACATCTTGACCCTTATGCAACCACTATTACCCATAAATGAACATTAAGCTGATGTACCAAATTGTATATATGTAAATTATATATCACAAGTTGTAAATAGTTCTAATCATTTTATTCTTCTGTATATAGTTGTTTTCTGTGTATTGGTTTATAGTTACATATCTGTTCTACGTACTTTAACAATGTTTTGATGTAAACCGCCACTGATCTTGGGAATTGGCAGTATATAAAAGTTTTGTAAATAAATTACTGGTGCCTGGATACCAATAAAATACAAAGTGAATATTTGCTTGTCCACAAAAATATTTAAGAATAGTTAAAATAAAAAAAACAAAACACAAACTGTTCAGCCTTTGAATGTTATTGAAGTGGTGGCTAAGAGAACAGTTTTCCTGTACATTCCAGCTAAAGCACAAGCAGTAGCTGGTAAAGAATGTGGACGGGGCGCACGTGACGTCTACACAGGATAAGATGAGCTGGACTATACCAACAAGTTAACGCAACTTTTCAACAGCAAGTTGATGTTTGTTCTGATCTTTGTCCCCACAGACAGGAACTTGACTTTACTTATTCAGGTTTATCTGCAGTTGGACCATGTGTCCAGGGCCTTTAAGACACAAATCTTTTTGTTCTACTGATCGATTATTCTCTTGGCAGGCTCAGCTGACTGGACTACTGGACATGTACTCTGGCACATTACCGGACGGTGAAGGAGCTAAGATGCAATGCTGGAGGAGAAACGGGTCGTCAGCTTGTTTGGCGAGATTGTCACCTTGTACGTCTTTTGATACCGATTTGCAGTGCATGTACCTTATACTGACCCAAGTGCCACTGTGGTGGTCTGTGGGCTTCCGTCTCAACCCCTTCCTCTCCTGAGGGGCACTCGCCAAGGAGGCCCCCTCTCCCCCTCTTTGTGATTTCTTAAACCCCGGATTTTCAGGATGAAATAGAAGGGAGAGACGTGCGAGGCTCCATCTCTGGTGTTTCAGCTTTTTGTTACATATCCAACGAACATCCGCAATCTATGGGACGTTCTGCACAACCCTCTGGCCTGATAAACTGAATTATAGCAAATCTGAGGTGATCCCCTGCTTGCTGCAACTTTGGAGGACTGGTCAGACTGCCCATCTTGACGGGAAATGGCTTTACCACAAGATTCAAGGAATTCATATTAATTAAATGTTGCACCGTTCCTGTGGGCCTGCAGTCTATATGTATAAAATGGTAACGCTTCCTAAATGGTTCTCCTATGCAGTCAGAGTCCTCATTTAGCTCGTCACATGACCTGGCTCTGATCCTAGAGGCTGTGGCAGAGGTGCAAACTGGGAAATAGCTCTGGAGTTCTTGACGGTGTGACAGGGTCGGGGTGGGGGCACAGCCTCAGATTTAACAATATACCTATCAATAATTAGAATGGAAGAAAGTTATATATAATACCCCACTATTAGATGAATGTTCTGTAAGGGGGTGACATCAGCATACAGAATGGCGGTGTGAGTTGCGGACTCCCACATCCTCTCAGCAAAAATACTTGCACGGACAGGAGTGTTTGCTACAGAAAGGTGAAAGCTGCATGGCAAATAAAAAGAAACACGATTTAAAAGTTTCCCTACAAGTGGGCACTCAGCCTAAGAAAGGAGGCCAAAATGGCACCAGTGGCTGGCGCACGCAAGGCCAGGGAGAGCAGGGGGAACAAGGGAGCAGCTCCGAGGAGGAGAAGACTGAAGCAATGGGTGATAAAGAGCTATGTAGCTGCTTCCTGGAGATTAAAAGCAAAATGTATAATCTGAGAACAGACAGACATTGGCACATTGGCAGCTGACCTATGGGTGGAAGACTGAAACGGTCTAGGAACAAGGAATTGAGCAGGCAGAATTACTAAAGGCCCTACACACTAAGATGAGAGAGATACAGATGGAAGGGACGCCGGAGGCATTAATGGACACACTGGAGGAGGATGTAGAGAATCAGAGCAGGAGGTGCAACGTAAGAGTCCGGGGGGGTGCGGGAGGAACTGGAATAGCAGGACTGTGCATTATCTAGCATTATGGCCAGAGGGGGATGGATCTGTGGTAGTCCTTGAGAGCTCATCAGGTCCTGGGCACCCCACAGGTCAATCAACCAAGGGATATCGTGGTCTGCTTCCACAGCTATACCACGAAGGAGGAAGTGATGGCTAAGACCAGAAAGTCTACAGACACACAGAGGAAGGGACAGTCTGCTGCGCTATATGAAGACCTCTCACCAACATTGTGGCGGCAAAAAGAACTTCGAGACATCACTATACAACTGAGAGAAGCAGGGATATGGTACAGACGGCACTTTCCGTTTGCGCTGGGTATATCCAAAGACGGGTGCACACTTCGCGGGCAGACAAGAGCAGAGGTACTAGCGTACTTACAAAACTAGCAATAGAAGGAGCGGCGGCATTGCCTAAGGAGAATCTTCCCCAGAGTGTCAGCAGGCACCTTGCAAAGGGCTGAAGGAGGGAGTCTCTGCAGAGGCGGACAGACCAGGAAGCACGAACATTTATTTATTTATTTATTTATTACAGTTTCTTATATACCGCGCTATTTAGAATCAGCGCGGTTTACATCATAACAAAACGACCATAACAACAAACTGTCAGGTTTTACATTGAACAGGAGTACAAACTTGGATAACTGGGTTAACTATATACATAAACTATCTACACTGCAGTGTGAGGGCATTTCTAGATTGGGACTCTAATGACTCTAATGACCGATAAAAGATTTTTATAGTAGTGGATATGTGGAACAGAGGGGGAGGTGGGGATCCTTCAACTGCAGGGCTCTACTGACCTTGTTACCTCACGGGGAAGAGATTGGGGGGGGGAGGGGTGCAGGATATACGCAGGCAAGGGCGATGACTGGGGGATAGTATGTATGAGACTAAAAGCGAATGAATGCGTGCAGTATGAAGGGAAGCCCGAGAGTAAAAGACTAAAAGGGGGTGTGCTAAGAGTGAGAGCGAGGAGGGTCAATTCTGGGGGTTGAGTGTCGCTTGACCCTAGAGGGGGTGCTGTTAGAGGAGTTTAGGCAGTATGGATAGTGAGGGTGGGGGAGGGGGAAGGGGGAGAGGAGGGGGAAATGAAGCTAAAGAGGTGAGCCTTAGGCGGGGGCAGGGGAACAGGTGTCAGTCCAGATG
Source organism: Ichthyophis bannanicus (assembly GCA_033557465.1). NCBI lineage: Eukaryota > Metazoa > Chordata > Amphibia > Gymnophiona > Ichthyophiidae > Ichthyophis > Ichthyophis bannanicus. Next base: position 76,108,139 of record CM066051.1, on the reverse strand, counting down.
CCAGCACTTAAAATTGAGACAATAAATTTGAATGGTGTCAACTCTCCATGAAAAAAATGACAATTATTTTTTTTTAAGAGGCCAGTCGTTTGCAACTGGGAGTTGTGTGTGCAAGAGACATTTGAAAATGCAGGATCATAGGTTAGATTAACTCTGTTTATTAAACCAAAATGTACAAACATCGCTGGTGGCTCTTAGACCCACCAGGTGGAGATGACAAAGCTTTTTTATTTTCCATTTCATCCCCCTCCCCTATCATGCAACAGGTTACGGTTACTATATGGCTACGCATCACAAGCCAAGCGCACTAACATGAGCTTTCAGCCTCGAATTTCCAATTTGTCAACATAGCATTAGAAACTGTTTATATCAGGAAGCACCTCTCCACATTATCAGCAAGGAGTTGGTGCTTCCAGTCCAAAGCCCATAAAAGGTCGAGTATTTTAATTTAGCAAAGCCAGAGCACTGCTGGTGTAGCATTAACAACCCTCCCCCCTCCCGCTAGTGTATATCGTTCAAACCTGCCAAGTGCCTTAGTAAAATAATCGCCTCAGCAGGTGCACCGCATCACCCATTCCCAGCTAGTAGACTCCCTTTATGTACACAGGCCATAGCACCTGGCTTCCCTGCCCCCTTTCTGCACCCCCACCCTCCCCCCTATCTTCCTTTCAAAGGGTCCCTTGAATTACCTGCAACCATGTACACTCGTCCCCTGACCTTCACAAGGTGAGAATATCATTCTGGGCCCTAGAACAGAGGGCATTCAGATATGGTCCCAGCTGGTGAGGAAGTTCTCTTTTCTCCATCCACCCCCCCCCCTCCATCTTGTCCCTATCCCTCCCCATACTATGAACTGATGGAGGACATTCTGCCATTCCCAGTATCCCGGCCCCGACGGGTCACGCCAATGCCTCAGAATACATAATTTGGCAATAAGACAGGTCTTTCATACCATCAGTCGGCCCCCCCCCGCCCCCTCACCCCCAAAGGTTCCCGTGCATCCAGGACCACGAACCCAGGTGTTAGAGTAAGCCTCTGGTCCAATAATTACTTATTTCTCAACATAATTCTGAATATCTGCCCAAAATATTTTAAGTTTATCACATTCCCAGAACATACGTCCCAGTGTTGCCGGCTCACAATCACACCGTGGGCACTGTGCATTTTCAGCAAAGCCCACCTGCTAGGCCTGCCGGAGAGAAATACACCCTTGCCAAAATTTTGAATCGCATTCCTCCCAATCGGGCTCCCTGGGCCTATCCTGGTATACGCACCATCACCGGTTCCCAGGCAAACCTCTCCAGAGAGATACCCAAGTCTACCCTCCATTGCCTAATCCACTGCCCATACTGTCTAGCTTGTGGGAGATCCTGTATATTTTTACAATATTGGTTACTGAAAGCTGCGTTCAGTGTTCAAATTGAAAGCAAGTTTCAAATTTGTCAAACACCTCTTTTTCCGAACCCTAGTCTTTCAGGGAGGCCACATAAATGATGATGTTGAATGTACGGGAATTGTTGTCTCCCTGGCAGCTGATAGCGATCTTGCAGGTCCCTAATTGAGAGGTTTGCCCTTCTAGTCAACATGCCGAATTTACATTATTCCCTGTGAGGCCTACAGAAAGCCCACGAGTCCGATCCTGGAGGGGAGGGAAGGCTCTATTTCCTTGAATGGGAGATGCCCAGTGACCTCAGGGAACACTTCTAGTAGCCTGCAAAGTGTTCGCCACCTAGTGCACACCCCCATTATGAGTAGACTATCAAACTTATGGAAGCAACTGAGCCCTTGGGGTAGCACAGGGGTAGCACAGATGTCAATACCACAGGGGCGACCATAGCTGCCTCCACTTCCCTCGGTGTAAAGACAGATTGTTCCCCCAGCCAGTCTCTAACATGATGGAGCACACAGGCCAAATTATACTGAGCTATGTCTGGAAGGCCCATCCCCCTCTCTGCTAAGGCCCCTGTAACTGAGCATTTGTCAACAGAAGCCTCTTGCTCCGCCAAAGGCAGCTCTGCAAATGTTTTTCTATGACCCGTATAACCTGATGGCGCAGCTGTAATTGTAACACATACAAGAACCGGGGGAATACCATCATTTTATATGCTGCAGTCCTGCCCAAGAAGGACAGTGGGAGAGGGGTCCAGTCTCTTAGTTTGTGCCACACCCAGTTAACCAGAGGGGGCACATTAAAGCCAGAGAGACAGTTTGGGGCAGCCAGAAGCCAGATACAAAGATACTTAAGTTTGTCTTCTGCCCATGTAAGCAGGAAGAGCGGCGGCCAAGCGGTGCAAAGGCTGCCAAGTACATCTAGGGCTTCTGACTTGGATTTGTTCAAGCGCAGCCCCACCACCACCCTAAATTTCTCTATTTCTATTTATAATAATAGCCTAGCAGAGCCTCCGATGGGGTGGTTAACACCAGTAAGTCATCCGCAAAGGCGGAGACCATAAGCATGGTGTTTCCTATTTCTACCCCTGGGATGTCCTCCCGCGAGTCACAATTCTCAGGAGAGAGTCCAAGGAACAGACAAATAGCAATGGTGAAAGTGGGCGACCCTGCCTTGTACCCTGTTACAATTCAAAGCAAGAGGTACTGCCCCCATTCACCCCCACCATCGCCCTAAGATGATACAGAGCCCAGACCCCTCAAATAAACTCCTCTCCCAGATCATATATATGCCTCTAGTGTCAGAGATAAATCCAGCAAACCCTATCAAATGCTTTTTCAGCATCGAAGCTTATGAGGAGGGCTGGGACCCAATCCTGGTGTATCTTTTCTGTTAATGCAATAATCCTCCACAAGTTACTCACCGGGTATCTTCCCCATACAAATCCCATCTGATATGGGTGTACCAACTTCAAGAGACAAGGCCGGGTGCTCTGCTAAAACCTTGGCAAATAATTTTAAATCCAAATTTAATAAGATCGGGCAGTAGGATTCTGTTAGATGCCGGTCCTTGCCCGGTTTGGGCAATAGCACTGTGTGGCTTGTGTTGATGTTATACGTTTCTTACCAGAGGCCAATCAAAAAACATTAAACATATCCACCATTGGGCCTAGTAGCTCGGTTGACAAGATTTTGTCGTACTCTGCTCTATATCCGTCTGGCCCTGGAGCCCTAAATAAAGCCACCCCATTAATGGCCCTGTGCACCTCGTCAGCCGAGACCGGGGCTCTCAAGTGTTCCCGGTGAGATGGAGCGAGACAGGGAAGCTCCACCCGTTTCAGGTAGGTCTGAATTTGCATTGGTGATACTTCTTCCTTCCCATAGAGGGCACAATAAAACTTTGCAAAAATATCTCCAATTCCCTTGATATCTTTGTGCAGTACGCCGGTCTTATCCCTTATCCTGGCTATATAGGGGGACCCACGGCTCCCACCCAGACATCTAGATAATAACTGCCCCGGCTTATCGCCATATTGCTAGAGGCAATACTTATAGCATACTAGAGACTTTTTAGCTCACTGGTGTAGCGCTGGGTTTAATGTTGCCTGGGTTGCTAGAAGCTGTGTTTTATTAGCCGCAGTGGGACAGCGGGTCCATATGCAACGTTCCCAACACACCTGCTGCTTGAGGTGGAGGATCCTTGCAGCCACAGTTCTACAGCATTGGGCACCATACGATGTTATATTGCCCCTTAGCACCACCTTAGATGTTTCCCAAAAACATTCTGGGGTCTCAGCATGGCCCCCATTGTGGAGACAGTGTCCTACCATCGTTCAAGCAAATATTTTTGAAATTCCTCCTCCTTGTACAATACCAATGGGCCTTGTCCTCCCCGGGGGTCCCCCCATATGCAATCCATTCAGACCAGAGCGTGGTCTGAAATCTCGCTTGGGACAATACCTGCTATTGCAACATGATGGAAGAGAGTGTCAGTACAAACTATGCCAACCTCACTCTACTGGGCACAACTAACCAAAACATCAAAAGGCTCCAACTTGCCCAAAATGCTGCAGCTAGAACCATAATGAAGGTACACCCATTTGAGCACATATCATCCTATTTAGCTAAACTACACTGGCTCCCAATTCAATGCAGAATAAACTATAAATTAATAATAACTACCTTCAGGAGGTGCTCTGTTTCCTGATTTCCTATTACCTGCATGTCATTGGTCCTGGCGTCTGTGGAGGAACCCGCCGATTGGTTTGTGGCTGCTCCTGGGCTTTAAGAACCGCTGCCCTAACGCGGGACGCTGAGGTGCTCTGTTTCCTGATTTCCTATTACCTGCATTTCATTGGTCCTGGCGTCTGTGGAGGAACCCGCCGATTGGTTTGTGGCTGCTCCTGGGCTTTAAGAACCGCTGCCCTAACGTGGGACGCGTTCGTGGGCGCGTCCCCGTGGGCGCGTGCCCGAAGGGGCGTGACCAAAGGGGCAGGTCCCGCCCCTTTGGTGCCCCTTCGGTGCGCTGAGGTGCATCGAGTGTGTCCTTGATTGAGATTCGCCTGATATGGGGAAGAGGAAGAAAAAGATCTATCCGGTTGCTCAGTCTAAAGCAGTAAAAATCACCGGTCCCATGGATGCACATGTTCGTGTAGGGGAACCTGCGAAGATGGACTCAGTGGCTTCCGGTGACGGGTCAACAGTGAGTACACCCCTATCCGATGGCCCTCAAGATGAACTGGGTTCAACTCCTCCCGGTTGAGGGGCGTTACTGTTATCTGGGGTCCCTCAGTCGCCTGGGAAGGCGGTTGTTGAGGGTCCCGGTTTGCCTTTATTACCAGATTCCTTTCTTAGGGTAAACATTTCGTCGGACAGTTTACCTCCTCCGATTTCTACTGTAGTTATATTTCCTTCGGTTGCTGCGGAGGTTTCTCCACCCTCCGATGTGTCTTTGCGGGACCTTTGGTCTGTGATGGTGCGGATTGAGTCTTCTCTTTCTGCTTCTCTCCAAAAGGTTTCTGATTTTTCTAAAGAGACTGCTTCAAAATTTAAAGATCATGAAGATCGTTTGGTGTCTTTGGAAGCAGCCTATGCAGCTTCGGAGGCACGTAAAGCTGAGCAGTTAGATTAACCTCATAAATTAGTTCAGGATGTGTCTGTTTTGTATAGGCAGGATGAGAATTTGGAGAATGTGTTGAGATCAAAAAACTTATGGTTGTTAAATTTTCCTTGCACCCACTACTTGTCTCCCTCTATTCTTTTTTATATGTATTTAAAGGAGATTTTGTTGTTTACTAACGTAGAAGCAATTGTGTTATCAAAAATTTATTATTTACCCTCGGGCAAATTGGCCCGGGAATGTGTGGGGGATGGAGATGGTGGTTCTGCTATGCCTTTTGATCGGGTGGTTTCTTCTACTTTGGATCTCTCTGGTTTTCTAGAGTCCTCCAAGGATGATATATCCATCCGGGCTACGCTATTGGTTACATTTTCGTCTGAAATTGATAAAGATAAAGTTTTATCAGCCTACTTTAAGAAAAAAACTGAGAAATTCTGTGGACAACCAATACAAATGTTTCCTGATGTCTCCAGAGCCACCCAGAAACGCCGGAGGGCCTTTTTAGAGGTTCGCCAGCGTGTATTGGCTCTGGGGGCATCTTTTTATTTGAAGTTCCCTTGCAAGTGTCATGTGATCTTTCAAGGGAAACGTTATATTTTCTTTGCAGTTGAACAATTATTAGCTTTTTTGAAAGATAAGGAATGATAGCTGGTTAGTTTGATGTTAGATATTTTGGGTCTCCTGACCATGTAAAAGGAGTTTGTTTGTTTGTACAGGATCTTTCTGGAATGTTTTATATATTTTTTTTTCTTGACACCACCTAGGGTTTGCGCGATGTATTATATATATGATGTTGTATCATGTTTATGTGTGGATCTTGTTTTGTTTTCTTTGCATAAATGTAAATTTTCATAAATATAAAATAAAATAAAAAAATAATAATAACTACCTTCAAATCTTTAAATAATACTGCCCCAGCTACACTAAACAAGCTCCTCACTAAAGACACACCCCAATCTGCTCAGAGAAGAGGCAACGCCAATAAAATAAGGATTCCAAAAGAGTTCACAAAGACTAAAAAAACAACAAATAAAAAAACTTTTTCCCATGCAGCCCCCATACTCTGGAACTCCCTACCTGATGAAATTAGAGCCTTAACTGATCTTAAAGAACTACGTAAAACATTAAAAACTCACTTATTTAGCTCCCACTATGGTCCACTTGCTAATTTCCAATACCAAAATGAAAAGGGATAATATATAACACTTTGAGCTTAATACCATAATGACCTATGAAAATATGACCATTATACACAGTTTACGATGTTTGTAAATAGCTACCTTCCTTGTTTAATTCAACATCCGTTGATTGTACATAGTTCTCTAAAGTTTAATTGTTAAAGTTAAGATGTACATAATTCAAGCGATGTTCAATGTAAAAACAGATATGTTACACTGTTTCTTTACCTGTTTTCTGTAAACTGCACCTGATCTTTGGAAGGTAGCAGTATATAAGTGACTGTTAAATAAATAAATAAATAAAAAATAAATCTATGTGGGCGCTAGTGTTTGGGCCCTGGAAATGTGTACAATCATGTTCCTGAGGATGCAAGATATGCCAGACATCAAACCTGCCAAACCTAAGATGTAGGTTTAAAAACAGCCTAAATATTGGGACACAGATGCTGCCCCCCTCCCATAGTGTCTAGGCTGGGGTCCAAAACCACATTCCAGTTGCTGCCCATAATCAATGGATGGTCTGGTAATACCTCAATTTTTGTAGCAAGTTCTGCAAAAACTTTCTGATTGGGTATATTTGGGGCATAAACTGCTCCCTTGAACTCCCCCTCCTCCAGGACACAGCAGCCCATAGGGTCCGTGACTTCCTGAATGCACTGGAACCCCCACGTCTTTCATATTAATATGGGAACATCACCCTTCCATCTCTGCACAGGCGCCCCATAGACCTGTTCAATCTGACCCACCTTCATTCAATTTAGATCTCCCACAGATTGATGGGTTTCCTGAAGCATTTCCCCCGGTGTCTCCGCAGGGTCCCAGGATCTTCCTTCTTTTAATGGGGCTCGCTACCCCACATATTCCAGCTTAATACTCTCACGTGTTCCCTCATACCACTGAATACCTCTATCCAAAACAAAAACCTCATTCTCTTAGGGAGTCCCCCAGTCCAGGCCCCCCCCCCCCACCACCAATAAGTCAGCTCCCACTGTACTTCTGTACTTTCCATACTCGCATATCTTTTTCCCTTCTGAATCTTAGACGACCTTTTTTCTACCATGGCACCCACCACGTCCTCCTGTATAGCTACCCCTTCCCCCTCCCTCCCCCTTCCCCTCTCTGGAAGTCTCACTGATGTTAGGGACCCCAACCACCACTCTTACATGCATTCCCCCATCTTATTCATGCTTTCACCCTCCCGACCCCGGCATCCTCCCCTTAGTGACCACATTAGCCCTCCCCCTCCTGGACCTTCAGATCTCCCCTCTTAATACTTACTCTCCTCTCCTCCCCCCTGATGTTATCCAAAACACATATCCGCTATGACCCGGCCCCCAGGAACTCCTATACCTTATACCCCGCTCTGACTTACACAGGGGAACACATTAATGCCTTAAGTTCAGCCTAGTACAAAAAACAAAAAAAATGTAGCTGCTAATGCTGCATAGGTCACCCCAGACCAAGTAAACACTGGGGCAATCTTCCCCAGAAGCCCCGCCATACCCGCAAGCTTCTCCCCGCAATCTTCCCCAGCGGCCCCTCCACACCCGCAAGCTTAGGTCCCGTATATGCATATGAGAAGCAGTTCCTTATCTGTCCAGTGTAGCTGCAAAATCTGATCTGGTCACCCTGCAAATACAGAAGAATATGTATTCACTGTTTGCCATCAGTTTGATGACTCTGGCACTTTACTCTGTCACTTTCATCCCTTTGTTGAGTGCTTAGTTTCAGTACAGGCACCAAGTCCAGTTACTGCTGTGCCGCCGCAGGGCTTTCAAACATCCGTGGAGACCCCATTAACGAAAATCCTTATTTTGGCAGGATACAGCAAAGCAAATTTGTTTGGCCTCCACCAGTCTGATATACCATGGCATAGGCCCTCCTTTTAGCGCTCAGTTCTGAGTGGTCCTGATATGCCAATATTTTAGTATGTCCACACACAATGGGGCCATGGCTGCGCATCTGAGAACTTTTTCTTTTTGTAAGAAAGTAAGGAACCGGGCTAACACCACCTCCAGCCGTGTGTCCGAGGCCTGTAGTTGCCCCATCCCATGAACCCTTTGCATCAATGGCTTGCAGTCCTCGCCCAGTTACAGAGATTTAGGCAGGAGAGTTTCCAGGTAGCTACGGAGCTTGCCGTCTTTTATCAGTATGCCTATAAAGCGGATGGTTTTCCTTCTTCCCCCCCCCCACCCCCCCCAGTTCTCCAGGTCAATCTTTGTGGCCTCTTTCCCCATCAGCCTGAGTTGCTGCATATCCATGTCCACAGTATTTTGTCTGTCCTCTGCCTGTGAGATTCCTCTGTCCATATCCTGCAATCGAGTGCCCAAGACCTCAAAGAACTTTGCCAGCGTATCTAGTCAACCTGTAATCTCAAATCACCCCGCAAGAGCCCCGATCACCACTGTGATTACATCTTCCACTAGCGCAGCTTGCCCTGGAGAGCTCGGTGATGCCGAGGGGTTAGCCATTTTGGCTGGCTGTGCTGGGGTTTCCTCCTGCTCTCGTCTAACGGTTTTCATTTCCCCGTGCAGCGCGTTCTTTGTCTCCGGCCGTCTGGATAGTCTCCCACTCCTCTACTGCCTTTCCTATGGGGAAGTTTAAATTTTATTTTGCAGCAAGGGCCCTCAGTGGCCGAGGATCCCGGAGAGAGCACGGCACATGTCTATGCTCTCAGCACATCACGTGACCTCCAGGACCATCTATGTTAATAAGAAATAAACTGTTTTAAAGATATCATTGTGCCTCTTGGCAGGGGGAAGGTGGGGGGAAGGAAGACCGGGGACATGGCCTTAATGTCACACAATAGCACGGCCTTTAACGAGTTAGGGGTATGTAAAGATGAAGAGGACAAATATGTGGCGGTTAAGGGCCTCATCCAAGGAAACCTGGAGGCAATTGTTAGCATATATGCTCCAAATCAGAATCAAGGAAACTTCTTTGATAGGATATTACATAGAAACATGATGACAGAAAAAGACCACATGGCCTATCTAGTCTGTCCTTCCATATCAACAACTACAACACTCCACTCTTTACCTTTAGAGATCCTCTGTGTTGGTCCCATGCTTTTTTGAATTCAGTTACTGAATTGTTGGAGCTTTCTGGTTTTCTCTATAAGCATGTTATACTAGCAGGGGATTTCAATATGATATTACGCCCAGATTTAAATTCCACGGGAGGGGGAGAAGACTCACATAGGAAAAGCCTGCGGGAAATGACGGCAGCACGGCAGTTATTAGATGCATGGAGGGAACTGCACCCTGGCACTAGGGTTTATTCATACCACTCCCACCCCCATAGAACAAGCTCCAGTACTGCTTTAATTCTTGTTTCAGCCCCACTGGTCGCAAAAATACAAGGAGTGGGCTATGAACCCACCAGCTGGACAGACCATGATGTTGAGTGGAGAGTTACTTGGCTGGGGACAGCAGGCTACCTCCCGCTTCTGGTGAATGAATGATAGTCTCTTAAGAGACAGAAGGGTGACAGCTGACATAAGGGAGGTTTCCAGGATTTTTTTTTAAGAAAATGCCCAGACAGGAACAGCAGATGAACTGATCTGGGACGTCTTTAAGGCTGTTATTGGGGGACATTTTATTAGATTGGGGGGGAGGGGAGGCACAAAAAAAAAACAATGAGAGGGAGCAGGCTGTAGTGCAGGCTGTAAGGGAACTCAAATTGCACAGGCTGCGGTGGAAGGGGGACTAAAGTGGGGAACAAAGTCAGCGGAAGCTCGAACCAAGATTCGTGACTTACAAGCGGAAACACTGGCTTTCCAACTCCAATATGGCCACCAAAGATTCTATGAAAATAGGGACAAGCCACACTTATTAGCACAGCGCCCTAAAACCCAACAGGTGCAGGTGGCTGCGGCTGAGCTACGGGGAGAAGGGACGAGCTGGATTTATGGAGATGAGGCACTAAGAGGCCTTTAGGGCTTCTATCATCAGCTCTAGAGGAGGGAGGACAAAATATGGAGTATTTGTGAGGGGTCCTTGTCCCCAAATTAAACAGCAGAGGAGCAAGACTATCTTGATTGCCCTATTAGTGAGGCAGAAGTCTCACGGGCTACTGGAGCACTGGCAAACGATAAAGCCCTGGGATTAGATGGGTTAAGTGCCAGCGTTTGACCTTTAAGGAGAAATTAGTGCCACGACAAGTGCAGCTGTACAATGGGGCACTTACAGTAAGGCAATTCCCTGAATTGATGGGGCAAGCTGGGAAAAGCATATTGTTCAAACTGGAGAAATCACCCATACAGTGTGCCTCTTATAGGCCAATATCATTAATAAACCTGGATGCAAAAATCCTGGCCCACATCCTAGCCTCAAGAATTAATGTCTATATTCCTAAATTAGTAAATAATGATCAAGCCGGGTTTATCCAAGTTCGATTAGCAGCTGATATGGAAAAAGGGTAGTTAAGAGCGGTCACGTGATGTGCTGGGGGAGATCGGAAGTGCTGTGAGATCTCTTCCAGGTCACTTTTCCTCTCTAAAGTCTATTTTATGACTAGACCTCATTTTTTCTGATGACTGAGAGACCTAATACCTCTAGCTAGTGAAGTCATACGAAATGGACTGAGGAAAAACGTTAATGCTGCTGAAAACCACCAAAAAAAGAGCAAGAAAAGAACCTTGCGGGGCCAGCTAAGATGGCCGAGTTACTAGCGTCGCCGGCCTCACCATCAGACATCACTCGTTGAGGAAGTAACTACGGTGGTTGTCGGAGCTTTGAGATAGAGGTTGGATGACTTAAGTGGCAAGCTGGAAACACCGACACGCACTTTTGAAGTGTTTGGGGCTAGACTGCAGCAAGCGGGACGACGGATTTCCCAGCAGGATGACATGCAGCAGGAGACCGCCACGGAGTTAAAGCGCCTTGCAGCTTTAATAGACCAACAAACCGCCAAAACAGACGACCTTGAGAATCGACGTAGATGAATAATCTACGCTCTGTGGACATATCTGAATCCATTAAAGAAGCGGAACTTTGAGGTTTCTTAGAAACTCTCCTGCAAACATTAATGCGTGGGAGGCCACGGAGCGGAGGTCGTCAGAGTGCACCAAGTGGGCCCGATTAGAGCACAGGAACAACGGCTGTGGATGAAGCTGACATATTTCCTCAACTGGGCACAAAAAGATGAGATTCTGTGGGTGGCACGAGCAAAAGGTATGCTGCGCCACGTGGGAGCTGGGATTCAGATCTTCCAGGAGTACTCCCCGATGCGCCACCAAAAGAGGAAAGTGGGGATCTGCTAGTGGTTAACAGATGCTCACATCAAATTCATGGTTTTACACCCTGTCCGCTTAAGGATTATCGCTAATGGTGTGGTTAAGGAGTTTGAAAACAGACACAACAATATGTGGACATGCTGGTAGGAGCCAACTCAACACTAAGGAAGGGTGAAAGCAGGAGATACAAAACGGTACTCAAAGTAATATTAGACTGTTCTGTCATGCATTCTGAGGAGGTTATTCAACGGGACCTTGAGACAAAGGGGCACAGAGAGACGTCCCTAGGTATAAGGGAGGGAGGCCTGCTTCCAGTTTCAGGCGCCTCTTCCTGTACGCCCCTGTTATATGTGCCTAAGGAGAATCTGGACTGAGTATCGAGGTACCTTGGGTGAGGTTCCTACTGTAAATATAATGTTCAGAGTTGGAGAAAAAATGAAAATACTAATTAAAAGCGGAACACAATTATTAATCGAAGAAAGAATATTGAAATGTTTAACACAGGCTGCTATAGAAGAGGAAGATGGGGAGGGGGAGGGAAGAGGAAGAGGAAGATGGGGAGGGGGAGGGAAGAGGAAGAGGAAGAGTGGGACATGGGATGAGATGAAGATAATATGGTGAGGATATTAAAAAAGTGGGTTTATTTCACAAGTTAATCACAAGTAGTAAATAAAAGGTAAAATGAAAAGGGGAAAATAAACCAACCCATAGTTCTGGGCGGATAGAGGAAGGTAGGTGGGGGGGGGGGAGGGTATTGTACATGTGGTGTGCGTTCATACAAGCTACAGAACGGAGGTGGGAGGTGGGAGGAGGGGAAGGGAGGATGGAGTATGGCCATCATAAGGATGCGGGGAGTAAGGGTTAATGAAAATGAGAATAGCTCTACGAAGTAGCAGAGTTGAGGGGAAGCAGAGGATGAGAGGAGGGGGTCTAACACTGTCAAAGGTGACCATAATCTCAATGGATAACTGGAAGGGGGGAGGGATGGAACAGGGAAGGGGTGGGAGGGTCCACAGGGTAGTGAACTAATTTCAAGTGATGGGAAGGCAAAGAGAATTGTTAATAACTATAAGGAAAAGTGTGTGTGTGGGGGGGGGGGGGGGTGTTAGGCTGGGAGGAGCCCCCTAAGAGAAAGGAAGATTGTAATTCACAAAGGGACCTTCTGTGGGGTGAGACGTTCTAGAGTAATAGTCTGGAATGTCTGTGGTGTGGCTACTCCCATTAAAAAGGTAAACAGTGTTTTGGGCCTTCGCTAGACATAAATGCGATATTGTATTTATTCAAAAAACACATCAGAATGCGATAGAGCATGCAAATCTGTAGGGCAGGTCTTCGGTAGTCCAGCACAGGGGAAGGAGGGAGGAGTAGTCCCATTAATAAACCGGAATGTAGGTGTTACCAGAACAGAAGAGTGGTTGGACCCGGCGGGGCATTTTCATGTTCTTAGAGGGGTGGGGGCCTGGAGGGCAAACCAGTCATCTTATGTAATCTATATGGCCCAAATAATGTGGATGGTCACTTTTACTCACAGGTGGCCACAAGGATGGAGCTTCTCCCGGACAACCCCCTGATAGTTGGAGAGGATTTAAATGGCGTTTTAGATCAGGAATTGGACACATCAGGAGGAAGGGGACCTGTGCCAAGAGGGGTCACTGCACAAATCTTAAACAGGTTTAAGAAACGGATGGGCCTTGCAGACTTGTGGAGGCTGCTGTATCCTATGGAGCGAGACTTTACCCATCAGTCCAGGGCGCATGGGACAAGTGCCCATATTGATTACGTGCTGGCATCGGAGCAGATGTTTACCCAGGTAGAGGAAGCACAGACTGGCCCCGAGGTGTGTGACCACACTCCAGTGTGGGTAGATTTGGCATGGGGAACACAGAGGCCAGGACCATGGATCTCCAGTTCCCGATTGAGGTGTATAGGGAGAAGCAATTCAGAATATATTTAAGAGAACGGTGACAGACATATGCCAGGAATAATGCATAGCATGAGGAGATGCCAGAACCTTTTTGGGAGACAGTGATGGCCATCCTCTGAGGTGAGGATATAGCATATATAGCTAAGCGGAAGCAGTTACTTACCATCCAAGTAGTTAGGTTGGAAAGGCAGGTAGTGATTGCACGCAGAAGATACACAAATCACCTGTCAGCAGACACAAAGGAAAACTTCTACAAACACAGATCCTTCTGAACAAAACACTGCGTCAAAGGGCAAAGAAGTCTATGATGGTCTATAAATATAGAGATAAAATGGGGAAGCTATTGACGCACTGTCTGAATGGCAGAAGGGGGCCGCGGGGGATAACAGCATTGAGGGATGAGGTGAGTAATCCACAGAAGGTCTCGGCTAGGATAGTTCAAATATTTCAAGCCCTCTATCAAAAGGAAGAAGAATCACCCACGAGGGTTGCAGCGTACCTTAGAGAAACAGTAGTTCCGCGACTCACCGAGCAACAAGCGGAGACTTTAGCAGAGCTGATAACAGCAGAGGAAGTGCAGTGGGGTGTCCAGATGGCACAATGTTGTAAAGCACCAGGGCCTGATGGCTTCAGGGCTGAGTTTTATAAAATCCTAAGTGATGCAGTAACACCCCACTTAGTAGGAATGTACCAAGAGAGAATAGGGAAAGGACAGTACGTGGGGAGAAAATAAGGATAAGTTACAAACTTCACCGTGTTAAGGATGTTAGGGCTTTTCAAGAGTCCCTGCAGCTGTTTTTGTGAAAAGGGAAGAGAGCGCGTAAACCATTACAACGTTTGCAGGGGCGATGGGAATGGGAAGGACTGGGGAGTACCAAATATCATGTATTATGTTTATGCCTGTCAACTAAGACACGGGAGTGACTGGTTAAGGTATACAAATACATTCACACCCAGATCTTTGGAAGAGGCTTATGTGGCTCCCCACTTGCTATTAGCCGTACTGTATTTGGATAACTCGATGTTACCCACACATCTGACAAATAGTCTGTTAGTCCAACCCGTAAGATGAGCGTGGTGAGGCTCTGATCACAGTGGCAAGTGCCTTTGGTGGCGTCTTGCTGGCTGCCCCTTAGGGGAAATGTTAATTTCCTCCCTGGAAATGAAACAAGAATATTTCAGGATTGGGCAGCAAAAGGGATTAGGGTGGTGGGTCAAGTGGTGGACAGGACCCGGAGGTGTAGAAACTGGAATTGGAATTGAGGGGATCAGGTCTTTGCATATTGGCAGCTGAAGCATTATGTGGATTCACTGACAAGGGAAGTGTTGACAGACATGGCCACAGCGTGTGTTATACAATTTTTTGAACTCTAAGAATTGGAGAATGCCTGTGGTCAGGTATGTGAAAGCTACGATAAATTGGCAACCTCCCCTAGATTTTAAGAGGGTAGAACAAAAATGGGCGGAGGAGCTGGGAATCCAGGTGAACCCACAAACCATTCTGGGGATATTAAGCCGCATTCCAAATCAGGTACATTCAGCAAAACTACAGGAAACTCAATTTAAAGTAGTGAACTGGGCGTAAATCTCCCCCACTCAGGCGGTAAAATGCGGCATAACCAGTGATGGTAGCTGTCCATGGTTCAAGAACCCGAGAAAGTCATTTAGCCACATCTGGTGGCTCTGTGAGAGGACCCAGAGATACTGGAGGCACATCCAGAACTATATGGGTTCTTTAATTGATCAAAGAATAGACTGGACTAAGGGCTTAGTGATATTTGATCAATTAACCCCGGGCAGCCATCCACAGGGATAAGTTGGAAGCTTTTGAAGAGATCTGGGCACCTTTTCGTAAAAGATATATCTCTTGCACAGATTGGGTAGATGGAGGGGTAGCAGAGGATGGAAGCCCCAAGCACATGCAGAATAGAGGAAGGAAAAGGTTTAAGAACTCCGATGGGAATAAAATAAGCAGATATAGGATTTATGTTCGATGTTAAATTCTTACAATTTATTGATGCTGGGAGCATGTTAACCTAGAAATTAATTGGGAGAGGGGGAAGAAAGGGGTCAGGAGGGAGGGAGGTAGTGAGGAGAGGGGCAAAGAAGGGGCCGGTTTAAATAAAAATGTAAGTGTATAACTCATGGTTTGTATTTCAATGTTATACTGTTTAATAAAAATTGTCAAATGAAAAAAAAAATGGAATGTTCCCTCCTTAACCCTGATGATCCCCAGGGCCGGCTCAACCACTAGGCAAACTAGGTAGCAACTTGGGGGGGGCAAAGTGCAGGGCATTCAAAGCTAAACAATAGATTCAGAGCCAGAGTAAAGCTTAAGCTTTGCCTATGGTGGCAGCACCTTCAGCCAGTGCTGGGGCCGGCCCTGATGATCCCAGATAGGTTTTGCTTGTTAAATCCACGGTTCTCCTGGGTATCTGCCCAGGTACCCCTTAAGAGCGCCTTTGTGTAGGGGATGGGGGTGGATCTGCAAAAGGGACAAGTATAATCCAGGTCTAACTTCATTGTTGCTTATTAAGGGTCATTCAGAATTTGTTCCAAGCTTGTACATCACGGTTTCCACCTCTTGGGGCCACAGAGGAATACAGGTGTTGGCTGATTGCGTGGATGCGGAGGGGCACCAGGACCTGCCAAGATCAGACACCAGTCCGACAGCCCCTCAAGAGAGTTTCACCTACTTACAGCTCAGATATATTTACTCCTGCTGGAATTCTGCACACAACTGCAAAGTTTGCAAGTCTGCGATTTTTCTATATTGTATTTTAAATTAAGTATCACTCAAACAATATGCTTTATTTTGACACACAAAGCATACTGAATTTTGCATAATTCAGACCTTTTGACACAGAAGTTTGAATTTTGTTTGCAGAATTCCAGCAGGAATATTGAAAGTCTTGCCAGGGAGGCTGTAAGAGGCGTGAATGCAGAGACGGTAAAGGAAAGTTCACAGATGAAGGATAAGGGTGAAAAAGCGATGGCTGCTCTGTATAAGGCACTTCCCTCGCTAAGAAGCGCTTTGGATTTTGCTGCTCCGGCTGTCATGTGGAGCGGAAAATACACAGCTGAAGTTTGCTGTGCAAAGCATCACCTCCTTGCCATTATCACGCCTCTCAGACTAGAGAGGCTCACTATAAGGTCCTGATCGCACAGCACCAGGCATTTGGAGCCAGAATAGCTGCTTCTGATCTGCGTGATAAACATTGGAAGGAAATGGGCTCTGGGTGATGCACTTTGACTATGTCCCTGCATTAAAGAGTTTTGCTCGTCTATTAGATAACAGAAATCCTGTCCTACAGTTGGATTTAGGCCCAATTTGCTTTTATTAATAATATTTCTAACCTCAGACCATATAACACGTTCTTTAAGTTACGTTTGAGGAAGGCCTTCCTTCTGACAAAGGGCCTTTTCCAACCCTGAAAGACCCGCAGCCACCTCCACCGACACTGGTGTCTGGTATTGCACGACATGGAGCAACTTACAGGAAGACTCTGTAAACCGGACAGATGGATGGTTTCTCCTTGGAGTCCACTTCCACAGAAAGCCAGGGGAGCGGCTCCTGTTCTCAGTAGGTAATAGAGTCAAACTGGATTGTCAGCTCATGGTGAATAATGGTCCCACTACGTCTGCTTGTACTAGGTTGGGGCGGGGGGGGGGGGTCAGGGCTTCACGTTAAGTGTCTGGTTATCCTTTATCTGATATAAAAGGTTTCGGTATTTGTGGCATATAAAAAGTATTATTACAGGTACTGAACAGTGGGAAGAGATAACCGTGGAAGACTGAGGAGTTCTAGAGGGACTGATCTGCAGCTAACCTTACTATGGACAGTCAGTTCCTCCTCTAGACGGTTACCTGCAAGTGGCCCTCAGTAACACTGTACACACGGGCAGCAACTATCTACCAGAGGCAACTGGGGAATCAAGACACTATTACAGGGGGGTGTGGGGGGGGATCAAATACCCTTAGAAATGGTCCACATTAAGCAAAAGCTGAACCGCTCCCAGCAACCCTTCACCCAAACAAGACATTCAAAACTGCACAATCTTTCCAGCAATGCCAGGTAATTACAGAATATCTGAATCTCGGAGCCCTGCACTTCCTTGGACCCTGGAATCAGTCCGACCTCTCCCTTCCCCGTTCTGTAATGACACGTTAGGGGTCTTACCGAGTATGAAGGATCCCAGCTCCCAGATGTTGAGCTATAACCCATCCATTATCTTCCCTGCCCAACACCCACCGGTGTCTTTAAACATAAACCCTTATACAGAATACAAACGAGGTCCGTCTGTAAAATGAAAGAACTGCATCTTAGTTCACTTGCGTATGAAGAAATCGGCCAAACCAGTTCTCGGTGCGAGAGATTTATTGGACTAGCTTGTGTAACAAGCTTCGAGTGATCTCTTCTCTTCATCAGGTCACTGAAGACACGGCAAAGCCGAGACCTCACGCCATGGTATCGAGTTATCCAGGTCAGCATTTCCATGGCACAGCTGAAGACATCTGGGAAAGCCACCAGTACCTGAATGCTCACGTTCGGACCAGTACTTGGGCTCTGCTCAGCACCTCACAGCAAAAAGGACCAGAGGAGGTTTTCATGGAGGGGCTCTCTGAACACACGCCTCATGTCCCAAGTGATTGCTGGCGCGTGGGGATTAACAGACATCCAGGCTCTGCTTTCTGTGGTTACACCGTACACATAGGAGTGGAGGGGAAGATTAATAATTAGTAGCAGAGAACCAGGGAAACCAGGGTTCAAATCCCACCACTGATCTTGGGCAAGTCACAACTTTCCATTGCCTTTGATACAGACTTAGACTGTAGCTCTTTAGGGACAGGAAAATATCTTCTGTACTTGAATGGAACTTGCCTGGAACTTCTCAGAAAGGTGAGAGCGGCGGAGTGGGGGGGGGGGGGGGGAAGTGATATCACCTAGCTGGATGGCTGCTTAAGTTCAGTGCACCAGAGCTCTCCTCAGTAAGACGGCAATTACCTCAAACCCTCAGAAACTGTAAAAAAGCAATTCTCAGCAGGACAAGACAACTCTGAGGACAGCGGCAGATCTGCATGAATTCACATACACGGACAGGCCCAACAGGAGGAGCACCGAGGGCCACAGCAGACACAGGTGGAGGCAAACCCTCAGAGCGGGAAAAGAAAGGAGGGAAAAATGGGAGCGAGGAGCAGGGCAAGGCACTATTACGACAAATATCCCGCAATGAACTGAGCTTGCTTTACTGAGCTCAAAACAGAATTGATGCAGTTAAGGAAGAGTTGGGGGACTCAAGCACCGTGTGGAAGAGCATGACGCAGTTCTTCAATTTCAGGAATACTAGAGGAACAAATCAAAGACAAGGATCTATGGAGGGAACAATTCTATGTAAAATACAGGACCTGGAAAACAGGATTAAGAATTTGAGAATACGCAGTATCCCAGAAGAACCAGAGAACCGGGACTGTAAAAAGGTAGGAGGCAATTTGCTTAGAAGCTTTGTGCCAAAGTGAGGAAACTGAAATCCCGAAGAAACCAGCCCTTGACAGCACCTCCAGCCATGGGTCCAGCCTCACTTAGACCAAGAGACAGTTTGTGTCAAGGACTATGAAATTAAAGAACGAAATGCAGGGAAAATTAGAAGCTTAGCCAATTTTGAGTGGCAAGGCTATAAAGTCGCCATATTTGCAGACTTGGCAGCAGAACTCTACAGAGCTAGATATGAACCCAGTAACCAAAACTGAAAAGCAGGGGGTCAATGTTGCTGGTTGTTTGCGTTCAGACTGACCTTCAGTAAAAATGCAAGGCATTGGCAGGTGAGACAGCTCAAGA
Organism: Ichthyophis bannanicus; assembly: GCA_033557465.1. Taxonomy (NCBI): domain Eukaryota; kingdom Metazoa; phylum Chordata; class Amphibia; order Gymnophiona; family Ichthyophiidae; genus Ichthyophis; species Ichthyophis bannanicus. Next base: position 76,088,957 of record CM066051.1, on the reverse strand, counting down.
AGGCAGAGAGCGCTGCAAGACGTGGGACTACCGACAGAGCCCCTGAATTAGCGGAAGGAGTCAGGAAAAGTGGTACTTACAGGGCACCCAAGACACAAGAGATGCGATCCAGGAAAGCACAGAAGTCCTATGCGGACAAGAGACACTTTAGGGACTATAGACCGTGCTGAAGTGCCAGAGCTGGACATAAAATCCCTAATGGGATATGTCTGAAAGCCTTGTAGGTTTGAAATTATTGAAGGTAATGCAGCAATTTTCAGAGGACAGTCTGCTCAGAGTTAAGTTACTACACTATCAGTGTGTATGATGTTATTACTGCAGATTGTTGTTGATGTTAAGGAAGTTTAGGACTTTAACTACTGTAAAGATATAAAAATCTCTATGCAACTATGTTAAGGGGATGAATGGGGGGGGGGGTGAATGTATTAGTGAAAAGAGGATGTGGGTCTAGTAGAGAGGGAAGAACTAAAAAAGGGGGGGGGGGAGATAGATCCAGGGATCCAGCAAGATGAGCACTACTCCAGAAAGGATCCTGGACTAGGAGGGAGGCTGGATCTTGTTATGTTGAGGGGAGGGGGATGGCTGGGTTGGGAGGGGGACATTAACAGTGGGGGGAGGGGGTCTCAGAAGTTGGAATATGCGCAGATTGGTAGAACGGGAGGGAGTAAAGCAACAAGTAGATGTCTTATGCACACAGGAAACATCTCAAAGTAGGGCAAGAATGGCTGCTTTAATCAAAAAATACCCCTGTGCTATTATCAGGAAGCCAAGTGGGTATAATGGGGAGCTAGAGGGTCAATGAACAGGTGGTAGGGGAGTATAGAGAGAAGGAGGGACAAAGTGGGGGAGTGTGGCTGAGATGGGAGAAGACCTTTGGATTATTTGTTTGTATGGTCCCAATGAGCATCAGGAAGAATTTTATGATCGTATAGGGGTGAATTGGAACAATTTGGGGAGGGGACTACACCCTTACTGCGAGTCCTGGACTAGATAACAGGGGGGGGGGGATTAATGGGAGAGGCAGAGTCTTCTTAGAGTAAAAGAGACTAGGATTCATAGATCTATGGAGATGTAGGAACCCAGGGGAAAGAGGAGATTTTCTATTTCGATACCCACGGCTCATACACTAGAATCAATATAAAATGGGCCAGTGGAGGCTGGATATTAAGGGTGAAAGTTGTGGAGCATGGGTCAATAACACGGACAGACTACACCCCAGTGACTGTCACTTTCCGTTTAGATTTTTGTGATGAAGGCCTCAAATTTTGGAGGCTTGATGACTCCTTATTGGAGGGAGTGAAAAATATAGATGGAATCAAAAGAGTTAAAGGAATACCTTCATTTTTTGAACTTTTATTTCAAAGAAAAATCATCTCTCGTGTTAACACATCAAAATCTCCCATGACATTGTTTCACATCAACACTGGCTTCCTCTCCCCCACCCCCACCTTTTCTTCTCTAGGCCCAAAATCTCATCCATTACTTTCCCATTTTACACTTTCATTGCTGTAGTAATTTTTGCATTTACCAATTTTACACTTACACATTTTTACACCAACAAATATGCTTACATGAACTCTGGCAAATACACTCTGTATAGTGCTTAGGAGCAAACTAACATCCAAACAAATTGCCGTCTAGGGCTTGTGGAGAGTCCCCTTGGGTGGCCTTTTGTGGAAAGTCCCTTAGGAATCCCCTTCTTTCCAAGCCTCCCTCCCCCTACTCCCAGTGTGCCCGTTTCACCCACTCCTCACACTATTTCCATTCCTTCTGTGTTTATCCTGGGTAACAGTGCCCAGGCTGGTCTCTCTGCTTACCAGCTCCACCCCTTCAACGTCAGAACACTGCTCCCGGATTCTCGCCCACACCTCTCGCTCGGATCATATCACCCCTCTGCTCATTCACCTGCACTGTTACCCATTAAGGTTCTTACTCTAGTTCATCATGTCATCCACACTCACACCCTTCAATACTTGTCTGACCTCATTCACCTTCACATCTCCCGCCCCCTCCATCAGATTCATCCCAATCGCCTCTCCCTCAACTCCCCTCCCCCCACTCATCTGGAACCCACCCAATCCCCTGCCTTCTTTTTCTTGGGCCCCCTCCTATGGGATTCACTCCCATCAGACCTTTGCCTCAAACTCTCCTTTCCCCGCTTTAAGGCAATGTTAAAAAGCCACCTCTTCTCCCTTGCCTTTGACCTTCACCCCTTGCTGCCCTCACCCCTCTATTGCTTCCTCTATCTGCTCTTGTCCGTCCTGTCCCTATAATGGCTTCAGTTTCCTTTCCCCCGTTTCTTGTAGTAACTTGTTTTAAATTATAAGCTGCTCTGACGCCTTGGCACTGGGCAGTATATTAAGGTATATAAAGATAAAGGTGCACATGTAGACTGTGAACCCTTTGGGGACGAGGGACTGTATCCAGTACCTGCTTCTAGTGACTGTAAATCGCTCTGATGCCCTTCAGCCTGGGCGGTGTATGAAGGAATTGCATGAACACAGGGCCATCAGGTGACTCATTTCCTACTCCTGGTGTAATCTGGCTAGATCTCCCCTTTGGAGGGCACCTGCGTGCTATGCCGTACCCCTGCCAGCGCCATCCTTGCTGCCACTACTATATGTGCGGCTAGTTTGTTTCCTGGGTCTTCTTCCCAACCCCCTCCCTTAAAAAGCAGGAATTCAGGTGCATTCCCCAATTCTCCCTGTCACCTCCTTGTATGCCACCCACCATTTTCCAATATTCCCTGATCATGCAGGTTGTCCCCATTCGTCCACAGCCTTTCCAGTACACCGAGCTTCTAGCACGCCCCCCATTTGCCTATCCTCTGCGGAGTGAGGTATGTTCTATATATGACCTTCCAGCAGTGTTCTTGCTTCGCCACCGAGCCCCCGACTTTCCGTATAACTTGCAGGATTTGCTCCCACGTTGTCTCATCCCACTCTACTTCTAGGTCTCCTTCCCATGCTCCCATAAAGCCCCCGTTCCCTCTGGGGTGCATCAACTGCCTATAGATCTTACCCATTTATCCCTTGCTGTTCCGTCTCTCATTTGTTCAAATTTGGTGGGTCCCCTCTTCTCTCTCCCCCCCCCACCCTTCACTTACCCCTTAGGAAGTTCAGTGCTTGTAGATATGACAAAAACTTTCCAGATCTCACTCTGTATCTATGTTGTATTGCTTCAAATTCCATTATTCGCCCCCTCAGTGATTAATTATTCCCACTTTGCCAACCCTTTTCCCTCCCATTCTGTAAATCCCTTGGTGTCTTTCTGGCGCAAAGCCTCAGCTACTCCGTAGGCTCTGCATATAAAATCCCCCCTCCCTAACCAATCTTTTATATCCCCCTCCAAATTCTTATAGTTTGTATGAAGGGGTGGCCCGTGCCTCCCTGTTCCCCCTCCCCTACTTCCCATATCCTCCTCCTAGGGTCCCCTTGCATCATCCCCCCACTCCATATCTACCCAGTGTTTTCTTCCTTGTTCTTCCTTCCAGTCTACAATGCTTGCAATTGTGCAGCCTGGTAATAACTCCCCCATAAATCTGGGACCCCCATGCCCCCATCCTGCCTCCTCCAACACATCACCTAGTTAAAAGTAATAAAACGAATAGAGTTAAACTGGATCAATCTCACAGATCCTCTATACATGCTAACTATATACAGAGTAATCTCATGTGTACTATGTAACTGGCTATGTTCAATATAAACCGCCCCTGATCTCTGGAACGGGTGTTATATAAAAACTTTATAAATAAAATATTCACTCTGGGTGGCTCTTTTGCAGATGTACCAAAATAATCTGTGAAGAAATACATCTAGTACAGAAACAGCATGCGTGGCAGGGAATTCATTTTTTGTTATAGCAACTCTCCCTCCCCAGGAGAACTGTGGTGTATCCCGTATATCTAGGTCCTGCCTTAAATTATCTTTTTACACAGTGGGGTATAAGTCAAACAGCCCCTTTAAGTCGCTGCCTAGTTGAATCCCCAGATAACGAATGGCGGCTTTCCCCCATTTAAATGAAAAAGCAGCTTTCAGCCTCTCCTCCAGCTGTTTATCCCGATCTACCTTCAAAATTTCAGTTTTGGACACATTAATCTTCTGCCCAGAAATTCCACTATATGTTCATCAACTTCATCAGGTTAGGCAAGGTGAACAGTGGCTTTGTGAGGGTAGAGATCATGTCATCTGCGTATAGTATCTCCACTTCCACCCCTCTAATGTCACTTGTTGCCCTCACCGCCACCGCCAGAGGTCCTATGGCCAGTGCAAACAGTAATGGGGACAGCGGGCAGCCCTGCCTCGTTCCCCTGCCCAAGACAAACTCCTCCGAGTATTTGCCATTGACCCTTATTCTGGCCTTAGGGCTGCGATACTGCACTTTCAGCCGTGCTAGGAATCTCTCTCCTATCCTCATCCTGCACAACACTGCAAACATGAACCCCCACCAACTCCACTCTGTCGAGCCTTTTCAGCATCGACTGCCATGAATATGTGGGTTCCTTCCGATTCTTAACCTGCCAGATGATATTGAGTAGTTTCTGAACATTACCTCTCACGCATCTCCCCTGGATAAAACCAGTCTGGTCTGCTCCTAGTAATTGTGGGATGTATCGCTGGAGCCTCCCCGCTAGGATTTTTGCCCAGATCTTAGCATCTAGATTGATTAGGGAAATTGGGCGGTATGAGCCACACACTGTAGAATCCTTACCTGGCTTGGGCAATATTGTTATACCCATCACTGATGCTGGCAAACCCCTCCCTGAATCACCTTATCAAACATCTCTGCCAGGGTCCCTACTATCTCTCCCCCAAATATTTTGTAGAAGCGGGCCGTCAAACCATCTAATCCATCCATTAAAATCACATCAATCTGACTATATGTGTGGCGTACTGGGGGGTAGTGGGTATACTCTTTTGCCCTTTTCTGCCTCCACATGTCTCCAACCCCAGTGAGTTCATCCTTCTCTTCAGTTTGGCCCTGTGGGCCCCCGCCTTCCTGACCCCCCACTCCCGTATTATGTAATCTTGGACCCAACATTAAGTTAAAATCCCCCCCAAGTATTACCGGGGCTTCTATCTCTGCCATTATTTTATTCCGTAGCTTTGCATAGAATTGTCCTTGCCCCTCATTCGGCGCACACACACACACACACTCGTTACAGAACGTGAGCTGATCTTGCCTTCCCATATGATCCATCTTCCCTCCCCGTCCCTCTGGCTTTGCTGCTCTTCCTCCTTTAGGTGTCTGGAGAACAGTTATGCCTACCCCACCTTTCCATGCCATCTCTATTCCCTGCCAGGAACACCAGGGGGCAATCCTTGGTTGGCAGCAGGCCCTCTTGGTTTGACTTTAGCTGAGTTTCTTGTATTAGTAAAATATCTGTTTCATGTCAACCTCCCTCCCTCCACACACCACCTTTTTTTGCCAGAAAGTTAAACCCTTCACATTTAAAGATGCGGGGAGGGGGGGGGGCAGATCCTAAACCCCCTTGGGTCCCCCCCTTCCCTTCTCCCTCCCCCAGCCCTCTCCCCTCCCTACTACCTCCCCGCTACCTAGCGCCTTCCCAGCTCTCTCCAAGTTCAAGGTGTGACTCGCCCAGCTCCATGTCCTAGTCAGCCCCCTTGTAAATGCAACCCCTTCGCCCCTTCTACCCCCACTACTTTCAAATCACTTAACTCTGCCATCCGCATCTTTTTGCAGCAGCTTCTGCCCTAACTCGCCCCTCATTCATCTACTTCCCTCATCCCCTCATAGGAACATAGAAATATGACAGAAAAAGACCACACGGCCTAACTACAACAGTCCTCTTTTTCCTTTAGAATGCACACCCCTCTCTCTCATTCAGTCTCCCATTTTCTTATCCATTAACTCCATCCGTTCTCCCTCCCTTCTGCATTCACATTAATATGAACCTTAGCAAGTTCCAATAAGTCTCATGTCTTTCAGGCTCCACTGACCTCTTGGCTTCTTCAGTTTTCTTTTGCGCTCTTCTGTTTCCCATTTCCTTTGTGAGTCTCTCCAACTTCTAGGCAACGTTGGGATGTCAGAACTTTGCAGCGCAGACAAGCCACACATCTGACATTGCCGTTCTCAGCTCTCCTTCTGTCACCACCCATTTTGTGTTTCCATTTTTAGTAAATGCTATGCCTTGTGGGTACAGCCATCAGTAGTGCTCATTTTCCTGCCGCAGTATACCTGTGTATCCACGCCATGCCTGTCTTCTTGCTAGAGAGGCTGAAGCTAGATCCATGTAGACAGTAATATTATGTCCTTTCCATAGGAATTTGCCTGCTTTCCTCATTTGGGTAGCTACGCGCTCCTTGTTCCCATAATCATGCAAGCATACTACAATGTCTGGGCATTTGATTTCTCGGCAGCCCTAATGTCCTGTGCGCCCCGTCTATTTTAATAGGTTCCACCTCTTTCTCCTCTGGCTTGTTGCATAACAATTGCTCAAAACCCTCTTGGGCTATGTTTATATAGTCCAGGAGCTCCTCTCTCTGGGACTCCTTTTACCCGTAAATTCTGTTTTCTAAGTCCTCCAGCTTTAATTCAAGCCCTTTATTTTCTGTTTGCAGCTTGATCAGCTCCCTTCTTAGCTCATCCACAGCGGCCTCTGTCTCCTCCATCCTTCCATCCAGCTCTTCCATAGTGCCCCACCTCCACCACCTCCGCTCTTAATCCTGCTACCTCCTCTTATGCCCACAGTATCACGCCTCACTTCAGTAAAGAAATCCCTGCATTTCTTGGTTTGTGATTTGCCCAAACATCTCTATTCCATGTTCCCCTTCTTGCTCCGAGTGTTTCCATGTGGTCACTCTGCTGGTCTTTGGAGTCGGGCATCTTTTCTCCCTCTTGATTTTGCCCTTTAATTTTTTGGTACACATTTCTTTAAATCCGCCATTTTTCTCCATGTCATGGCCTTTTCCTGTACCCAGGTTGCTTCCTCTACCATACTGTGCTATTGGGCAAGTTACGCAATAGGGTTATATCTTTCCCTTTTGTGGGCTTGGACCTCTGAGCTCTGCTCCTACCCGACCAGGCAGTCCGGTGACGTCACTTCCTTGGAATACATTCATGTTAATGCAAATGGGAAGTGGCCTTGGGTAGGGTTTGGAATGGTCTCAAGGCAGTGGTTAGGGGGCACTTGATGGGGATTGGCAGTAAAAGCGAAACGAGCTAGAGAATGGACAGAGCCAGTCTTATTGCAAAGGTTCAGGAGCTTGGAAGAGAGACACCAGAGTGGCCAAATGGGAGGGTATTGGCTGAATTATCTACCCTGAGAGTGGAGTTTAGTAAGCTGCAAACTAGTACCATAGTGTATTAACTGAATGTGCTTAAATAGACCTCTTGACAGGGGCAACAAGAGGGGGAAGGTATTAGTGAGCAAACCCAAAGCCAGACTACAACAGAATAATATTAGTAGTCTCAGAGAGGCTAAGGGGGAGATGGTTTATCACGTTAATGACATATGGAAAGTGTTGCGAGAATACTGTGAGAAACTTTATAATAGTGAAATAAGGAATGGGGAAGAGAAGAGCGCCCAGTGTTTAAGAGACTGTGTTAGGAGGCGGAGAGGATAGACCAATTAGTGACAGTGAGGTTCAGGAGGCAATCTCTCAAAACCCTGAAGGTGGGGCACGCCCCTGGATTTAGAGGCCTAACAGCCAAATTTTTTCAGGCTCAGCTCTCATCCCTTTTAACTGAAACTTTTAATGAAGTTTGAGACACCAAACAGATACCCTACACAATGGAAAAGGCAGCGATAACTATCTTCCCAAACCAGGTGAAGACAAAACTGTCTGCGGATCTTATCAGCTAAAACTACTGGCTAAAATTCTGACAAGTAGGTTACAGGGGGCGATTCCCAAGCTGTTGCACAGAGATCAAACCAGGTTTGTGGGCAGCAGACAGGAGGGGATAATATTTGGAAAATTTTGAACCTAACATGCAGCTACAAATGAATAAACAGAGCAATTTTTGTTACTGTCCATGCTGAAGACGCATTCAATATTTATTTATTTATTTATATTCTCTTATATACTGCGTTATTCTGCATCAGTGCGGTTTACATTGAACAAACTGAAATTACATTGAACAGGGCATTATAACTTGGAGATAACTATTTTACAGGGAACATGGGCTATGGAGGGTTAAGTGGCTTGCCCAAGACCACAAGGAGCACCTGTGGGACTAGAAACCCCAGTCCTTCTGGCTCATGGTTGCTGTCCTTTAGTGGGATTTGAACCCCCGACCTTCCGGCCTGAAGTACCTTGCCCCAACCACTAGGCCACTCCGTTTATGGGGCCGTTTATGTTTCAAGTGCTGGAATGGATGGGGATAGGGAGTAACCTTAGCAGGTGGATTAGAGCACTATATTCAAATCCTAAAGCCAGAAGACGAGTTAATGGGGGATATTCAGAGACAATTGATCTGGGGAGGGGAACAAGACAAGGGGCCTGCAGTCACCATGTTGTTTCGGTGATAGAACCATTGGGAGAGGATCTGGAGGCAGGTGGCTATTTAGGGAATTCAGACGGGAGAAACAGTCAAACTGTGGCATTATCTGCATTTGTTGTTTTCACTTTTAGGAAGTCGCTGATTTCCTTGCCTGTTTTAATGAAGGAAATTGACAACTATAGTAAGGTGTTGGGATATAAAATCAATTTAAGTAAAACTGAACTTCTGGGTTTAATTTGCCAGAATACCTGGAGCAGAGGGGTTTTCCTTTCAGTGGGTTAGGAAATCCTTGAGATATCTGGGCATCCAGCTGGGGAATACAACTAGACCCATTGCAGACTGGAATTATAATACACTATTGGACATGCTAAGAAGAGATATACAACAATGGCAGGGGCTCTGCTTGTCCTGGGTGGGACGTATAACCGCATTTGAAATGAATGTACTCCTGAGGATATTTGTGTGTCTCCCAGCCATGTGCCGTGCCAAAGGCTTATTTAAAAATAATACAAAACCTGATGGATTTCATTTGGGCATCAAGACAGATAATGTTTATGAGCAGAGAGGGGGGGAGGGGGGGAGGGAGCCCCACCCATCTTTATTACTATAAGGCAGCACAACTGAGCTTTGGTGGCCTGGAAAGGGAAGGGGGAGATGCCCCCATTGGGTACAAATGGAACAAAATGTGAAAGAATTTAGAGGCTTTGGTATGAGAGGGGGTATGGGAGGCACATCACAGCAAAGGGAGAGACTGAAAATCCACTTAAAGCAACAACTAGGCCAGGATGGCTGGGAGTTAGACAAACTTCCCGGGGGGGAGAGGGACAAGATGTACTCCCAAAGGGCCTTTATAGTTGGCAGGAGGGATTTCCCGCCAGGGTTGGAAGGTGGTATTTCCCAAGAATGGGGCATAAAGGATTACAACGGTTAAGGCAGTTCATAACAGAAAAGGGAGCCATTATCTTTTTCGACTCAAGAGACATTTCAATTGCAGACTAAAGACTATTATGCGTACATTCAACTATCTCATTTTGAGGCAACGGAAAGTGAAAAGTGATCTTAAAATGCAGGCTACCCTCCGAGTGCATTATGGGGAGAGGGGGGACAGAGGGGGTTGATATCACTCTTACATAGAGGGTTGCTGGCATCAGAAGTGGGAATTAGGGTTACAGGGCACCTGGGATGTGAAAAGGTGGCAAAGACACTGGCATCCGGAACTGCTCATTTAGAGAGTAGTATTCAGGTGAGGCTCTGTCTGTACTGGACGCCAGTGAAACTCCGAGCCCATCAAATCCAGCAGGGAAGTGAATGTTGGAAGGAGTGTGGCAGGATGGGAGACTTAAAATCATTTGTGGGACTGCGTAAAGGTGCAACAAACGTGGAAGGAGATAGAGGCCCTATTTTATGAAATAATCAAGGTGCCTCTGAAATTAGACTAAGCCTCAATCATCTCAACTGAGTTTTGTGGGGAGGGCGATTTAACATTTAGAATTGTTTTTAGGATATTATGCAAGTTTGACCCATATGTCTGTGCGGAAACCACAACAGTACCCACCCCTACAGAGTTGCAAGGTAGAATGGAGAGACTTTTGGTGTATGTGTGAGATTGCTGCATTTAAAAGTCATACCAAGAATAAGTCTGAACAGACCTGGGGCAGGTATAAGGATGGCATTCAGGGCAAGACTGAGATCAGAGGTACAGAGCTAGGGGTGGTGGTATCCAAGTGGGATAGGGTGAGGGGGGGGGGGCTTGCAAACAGTTCAAGGGATGAGGTGTTGGAAGCTAGAGCATCTTGATTTTAGTTATGAACGGGATATTGTTAGTTAAAGAAAGAGTGGTATAATCTGCCAGGCCTGGGGGAGATGAGACCCACAAGCTGACAAACGCCAAAATATGTTGAACGTATGTACTGAGCAAACAAATGTTAAGTGTTTAATTGTTTAATGAACCACCCTTATGTAGCGTATACAAAATTCAATAAAACTGGAAATTATAAAAAATAAAGGTGAGCTAAATCCATTTCCTTTCTTGCCTCTCGTATGCTCTAAGTCTTTCCAGCCTCAAACCTATTCTCAACCTTGGAGTCCTCTTCATGAGCAGACTACCTGAAACAGATGCTGTGCTACACTTATCAGTTACTGAGCTCTTAGTTCTCCCTATAAAATATAAATTGCTGAGAGCGCGTTCTAGAGCTCGGAGGAAATGGCCGCAGATTAGTGCAGCTCCGTGTTCAATTCCCTCTGCTGTTTGGCCAGCGGCGCTGAAATATAAGAAAATGTCCCGAAATAATTGAGGAAGAAAGGTGCTGTAGTTTCTAAACTGCGATCGCAGTTTGGCAGCTTTGCTGAGTTTCAGACGGCTTCGATGACGGTTTGACGGCTCTGCTGAGATTCTTATCTTCAATCACATCCTGACTTCTTTGCTCCTGGTTTTATTTATTGCATGCTTATCTGCTGCTACATGCTGAGACTTTAAAATGGTTTTGATGTGTTTTTAAAAAAAAAAATTATTTTGAATTTAGGTTGAAGCAATCCTGATGATATGCTACTATATATTTGAAGCACTTTACAAAAGGAAAGGAAAAAGTAATTCGGAGAAGTTTGGATGCTTTAGTGCGGCTAATGTGACAGTAAAAAAAAAAAGGAAGCAGGCAATAGTGTCACATAAGCTTAATTGATGAGCCGATGAAGTACAGTTTGTCAAGCACAGGATGATGAAAAGGGTTGTTAGCACATTATTGTTGCTTTTAGACCTGAAGATACTGAATACTCTGACAGTTGACATTAGAATGTTTCCTCGTTTAAACTAGTGCGCCAATGTATTCAATTCCCTCTTGTTTCCTGGCCAAAAGTGTGAAATGTTACAAAGTGTCTTGATAATTAAAGGCTGAGAGAATGGGATGTGTTAATGTTTTTCAACTGTGACCTGTTTTTCATCTGCGATGGTACTCTGACAGCTTCAACTGAGAAAAAGTAATGTTCTACTGTTTTTTGTGATCTGTTTTTCAACTGCGATCGAATTTTGACAGCTTCAAATGAGAGAAAGAACTGCGATCGCAAGCTAATGACTGAGAGAAATATTTATAGAAATGTGCTGCTGTTCTTCAGCTGAGATCTGATTTTCAACGGAGATCACATTTTGATAGCTTTAAATGAGAGGAAAAATGTGTTGCTATTTTTCATCTGTGATTGCTTTTTGAAATCTCGTGAAGAAAAAAAGGGACTCGAAGAGTTTATATGATTCGGTGTGGATAACCTGACAGGAAATAGGCATTAATGTTCTCAATATTTATCTGGGAAGTAGAGGATGATGGACATTTGAAAAAGATTTGTGCTGCAATTCATCAATTAAGATCTGCCTTTCATCCGCGAACATACTCTGATGACTGAAAGACTTGTGCTGTAGGTTTTCATCTGAGATCTGTATTAGAACTGCAATCAAATTCTGGAGACTGAAAAAGAATTGTGCTGCTTTGTATCTGCGATCACACTTTGTTTAAGAGAGAGAATTATACCACGGTTATCTATTAGAGACTTGCTTTCCAGCTGTGTTCACTCAAAGAAGGCTGAGAGAGAATTATGCTGCGGTTCCTTATCTGAAATCTGCTTTTCAACTGTGATCACATTCTGACTGAGGGAGAGAATTGTGCTGCCGGTTTTTTTAAATTTAAGATCTACCTTCAAACGGTGATCATCTTCTGATTGCTGCGAGAGAGAATTGTGCTGCAGTTATTTAACTTTTCAACTGGGATCGAATAATGACTAAATTAATTACAGCTTTAATTGTTATGGCTATTGGAAAGTTTGGAATTTAACATAGTGCTATTAGATAAAGTGAATTTGTGACAGGATACTGAAATTTGAGATTTTAGCACTAAATATTTGAGTATTGTGCATGGATCATTTGTGCTATCTGTAGCAAAGTACTCAAATTTTTGGAAATTGTAGTGAAGTAAGGAGGAAGATTGCATGCATTAGTATATAATATACTTTAGCACACAATTTTTGGTTATTTAAGATTTGCTATCTTTATATAAATTTGGAGGAGTAGTGAAATATGGTAATGAGTTTGCACGTTGTATATTTTTAAGCTATAATAATTTAAAGGTGCAAACTATATTACATAAGGTGTGTCTAATTTCTTTTAAAATGAAAACTGCTCGTCGTGAGCGTGAGAAAAAAGAAATGGATTTAACATCAGCAAAGATGCATGCTGGTCATCCTTCATTAGTGTCTCAATTGGTGAATACAGAAGATGTGTCTAATGCAGTGGTCAATGCATTGAGTGGTCGTCTAGATGGAATTACAGGCAAATTAGATGGAATTAGTAAACAATTGGAGTCAATGGGTATAAGGATACAAGAAGCTGAGGAACGTATTTCAATGTTGGAGGATGATCTGCATAGCGCAAATAATAAAATTACTTCTCTTCAAGAGACAATCAGTAAACAGGGTTTGAAAATAGATGATTTAGAAAATCGTAGTCGTAGAAAAAATCTTCGTATAATTGGTATACCTGAAACTGTTAAGGATGCTGAGCTTAATGCTTATTTTTTTGGTATACTGAAGTTCTTAAATTTAAACGAAGGTAGTAATCACTTTACTTTAGAACGTATTCATAGACTAGGTAGACCTCGGCCAGATGATACGAGACCAAGAATAGTTATGGCCCGGTTTATAAGTATTCAACACAAAGATAGAGTTTTAAGGGCAGCACGAGCGAAAGGGCCTCTGATGTTTGAGGGGGTCCGTATACAAGTCTTTCAAGATTACTCTATTCAACTAAGTTTAAAGAGAAAAGCATATGCAAATATTTGTCAACAATTGTTGTCATCAAATTTGAAATTTATGTTACAGTATCCTGCAAGGTTGCGGATATTCTATAATGGAAAAGCTGTATTAATGGAATCTCCAGAAGAAGCTAAGAAATGGTTTCATGGAAACATTGCTGGCATAAAAGATAATACCTGATCATTATAGTATTTGATTGAATTAAGGTTATCTATACAGGAAATAAGTTTTAAGTTTCAATGTGAGATGGTTATTTTCTTAGATGTAGGTGATGTTATTGGTTTATTTGTAGAAGGATTATGATGGGATGGGAAATAAAAATGCAAGATATTTCAGTAGAGAGGAAGTGAATTAAGATTTGCACTAATATGGCTGTAGGAGGAGAAGAAGAGATCTTAAGGTTTATGGATAAGAAAGGGTTTGGTGAAATAATGGGTGGGAGGGAGGAAAAGGGACGGGGAGGGGATAATAAGGGGATTTTTACAGTAGTTTATATAGAAAGCCAATTTAATATTAAGATGAGAGGATTTGAAGTATTGGTAATTGCTGTTGGAAGGGTCCTAGGCTGGGGGGACACTTCTAATTTTAAATATATGATAAAGTTAAATTTCAATATTTGTTTAATAATCACATCAGGAGGATGAGAGTTCTCTCATGGAACGTGTGTGGTCTTACAAGCCCCTTTAAGCGAAATAAAATTCTATTAGCAATAAGAAGGCATAAAGCAGATGTTGTTTTCTTACAAGAGACACACCAGTCTATAGAAGACCTGGTTCGAATAAAGAAAAAAGGTATTGAGTTAATTTATGGGGCTTCTGCAAAGGGAAGGAAAAGGGGGGTAGCTATATTAATTAAGACAGGAATAGGTTTCCAGAAAGATAGGATGGTAGTGGATCCTGAAGGGAGATTTGTTTTAGTACAAGGGAATTTAAATGGACAAAAGTTGTTGTTAGGTAGTGTATATGCCCCAAATGTGCCTGATCCTAAGTTTTTTATAGATTTAATGGCAGAAATTGATAATTTATCTGAGTCACCAATTATATTAGGAGGGGACTGGAATGGTGTCTTTGATAATCAAATGGATGTGTCAGGGAGGTGTGGGAGTAATCGTCTTAGTATTATAAAACTTTTAAAGAGATTCACTCAGAGATGTAGGCTTATAGATGTTTGGAGGGTTCTTCATCCAACAGAACGAGATTATACACACTTGTCTAGAGCACATGGTTCTAGTGCGCGACTTGATGCAATATTAGTATCTGAAGTATTATTTCCAAAAATGGTGGACGCAGTCATTGGTCCATATGAAATTTCAGATCATGCTCCTGTGTGGGTAGATTGGATAGGAAACCAGCCTGGTAGTAGTAAAGGTCCTTGGCGCTTACCACTTGAGTTGTGTTATGATACTAATTTCAAAGATTTTTTAATAACTAAATGGAACGATTATGAGTATTGTAATAGGAGGCATAAAAATAACCCAGAGTTATTTTGGGAGGCTTCAAAGGCTGTTTTGAGAGGGGATATAATTTCTTATATAGCCCGAAGGAGAAGAATGCTTGCTTTTAGGATTCTTAGATTGGAGAAGCAAATTTGTAGAGAACGCAGACTTTTGGCTAATAAACCTAATATTATCAACAAAGAGCAGTTACTTGCTACTCAAGCAACTTTAAATACTTTGTTGCAACAAAAAGCCAAAAAATCTCTGTTATATTATAAACATCATTTATATCAATATGGGGATAAATCGGGGAAACTTTTGGCTCGTTGTTTGGCACGAAGTAAAAGGATCCAGATTTGTTCCATTTTTGAAAGATGAAGGAGGAGTAATATGTAAAAACAGTGTAGATATAGGGAGAATTTTTGTAAGTTATTATACTAAGTTATATAAGGGAGAAGAAGTTTCTAAAGAAAGTATTAAATTTTTTTTGGAAAAAATACATTTACCACATCTTACAAAGGCTCAAAAAAAGAAATTGGAAGCTCCTATAACAGAGGAAATTCAGAGTAAAATTGATAATGCCCCAAGATGTAAGGCACCAGGATTAGATGGTCTTAGAGCAGAATATTATAAATTGCTGCAAGTTCAGATTACACCGGTGTTAGTGACTTTATTCAATAGGTGGATGAATGTTGGAGTTTTTAAATTAATAATAATCTTGCTCATATTGTGGTTTTGCCTAAACCTGGTAAAGATGTAACTGAGGTTGAGTCATATCGACCAATTTCTTTGATTAATTATGATTTAAAGTTGTTTGCAAAGATTTTAGCAGATCGGTTAGCAGTATATCTGCCAATCTTATTACATGATTGTCAGACCGGATTTGTGAGAGAACGGTATCCTTCAAAAAATGTAAGAAAAATTTTAGGAGTATTGAGCTGGGTTAGAAAAATGGATATCCCTTCCTTATTGGTAAGTTTTGATGCAGAAAAAGCTTTTGATAGAGTAGAATGGAAATATTTATTTGAAATTTTAAATGTCTATGGCTTTGGTGAAGGATTTATACAAGGTATTAGAGCTTTATATCATAAACCAAAGGCAGTAGTAGGAGTTAATGGACATATCACTAATAATTTTTATATTACACGTGGAACCAGACAAGGTTGTCCTTTATCACCATTGTTGTTTGTGCTCTCATTGGATCCTTTGCTGAGAATGATTTATGCTTGTGATGGTATACAAGGAGTGAAAGTTGGGTCATGTATATTCAAGGTTTCTGCTTTTGCGGATGATTTATTAGTCATGTTGTTAAATCCTTGTGAATCTTTAACAAGACTTCTAGATATGATTAGACGATTTGGAGAAATTGCTGGTTTCAGATTGAATATGACTAAATCAGAAGCATTGGATGTTAATGGGGGGTTACAGGAAAAATGGGGTGATGAGTTTCCATTAAGATGGGCTAATAATAAATTTAAATATTTAGGAATTTGGTTGCCTAAAAATCCAAACCATTTGTATAGGCAGAATGTTAGGCCGTTGATGCGAGATATACAAAATAAATTGCAGGTTTGGACTCCTTTGCCTCTTTCATTAGGTGGTAGGATAGCTGCATATAAAATGATGATTTTTCCAAAAATTTTGTATATTTTACAAATAATTCCATTGCGACTATTAAAGCAAGATGTGCAGAAATTAGAGAGATTACTGCAGGGATTTTTTTGGAGAGGGAAACATCCCAGATTTAGAATTGATCGTTTATATGGTTCATGGCAACAAGGTGGTATGGGGTTGCCTTGTTTAGAAATATATAATATGGGTTGTTTACTTCGTCATGTACGTGATTGGATAGGTGGTACTTCAGTTTACACTCCTTATGATCTTGAATCAGCATTAGTTGCTCCTTATTCCCTTCGGTCAGTGTTACATGTATCAAGAGCGAAGTTGCCTAAAGTATTTAAAAATAATATATTATTTCAGGGGGTTCGATGGAGTTGGCAGAAGCTTTGTGAAAAATTGGGTGTTCCAAGTGAAATTTCAGGTTATTTGCCTCTACAGGGAAATATAGACTTTCAACAAAGTATAAAGTCAATTTTATTTAAAGGATGGGAGAAAAAAGGTCTTCAGTTGTTGTATCAAGTAATTAATGAAGAAGGTGTACTTAAATCATTTATTGATTTAAAAAGATGTTATGGATTGTCTCAGGGGCATTTTTATGCATATTTACATTTAAAATATTATTTGATTTCAATAGCAGATAGGAGAACTTGTTTGAGATCAGAAAATTTTAAGAAATTAGAAGAGTGGTTTGCGTTTAAGGACAAAGAGAGGATAACTGTAGCAGAATATAATAAGGCTTTATTTAATTTAGTTCATGTTAAGAATTTTGATCATTTGAGTTTGCAATGTGGGGAAGAATTAGGAATTAATCTTGAAAGGTTTGCCTGGGAAAAGGCTATTGGGCGTATCCCTAGACAAATAGTGGGGGCAAAATTACGTGAAATGCAATTTAAAATAATAGTACGTGCTTACATATCACCATATAGAGCATGGAGGGGGGGCTTTGCACAATGTAGTGAATGCCCAAGGTGTAGAATGGAAAAGGCACATTTGGGGCATATGTTCTGGACTTGTATATGTGTGAAGAAATTTTGGAATAAAATTCAAAATTATTTAAGTGGTATATTGAGGCAAGCTTTAATTTTGACTCCAGGGTTTGCTATACTTGATGTTCCTGATTCTATGGGACTTTCCTTATCAGGGAATAGACTCTTGGTAAGAAAATGTTGTCTGCTTGCTAAACACTGTATACTTCGGAATTGGAGAGATCCTAAAGGTCCAGAATATTGGGAGTGGAGAAACGTATTGCACCA
The DNA here is from genome assembly GCA_033557465.1 of Ichthyophis bannanicus. NCBI lineage: Eukaryota > Metazoa > Chordata > Amphibia > Gymnophiona > Ichthyophiidae > Ichthyophis > Ichthyophis bannanicus. The sequence goes on along the minus strand of CM066051.1, from coordinate 76,071,395 downwards.
ATTGATATTATGGGAAGGATTATCTACTAGGAAACATGTGCGTAGAAGAGCTTATTTTTTAAAAGTTTGGTCTCCTTATCTTGATGGGGTTACAGCAAGGGCTAGGAATGATATTTTAACAATTTAAATTGGCTTAGTTAGGATAAAATAAGGGGAGGGGTGAGAAATGAAAATAGATTAGTGGGGAGGATGTGGATTGAAAGGGGAAAGTACAAAAGGGTGAAGGTGAAAGGGAAAATTAAAATGTATTAATTATATCCTTTTGTGGATTATTACTGAGTGGGGGAGGGGGATAAAGGTATGGACTGGGAGGGAGTATGGGATGGTGGTGATGGATAATGGGGGGGAGGGAGTGGGGAATTAAAAAGTAAAATATATATATATTCCCCGTTGTGGGAATGAATATGGTTGTTTAACATTGTTTAATATGTATGTTGTTTAAATTGTTTCGATATATATGCTACTTATATTGTTTCAAAATGTATGTTGTCTACAATATGTTAACTGCTTACAATGCATAAAAAGATTAAATACTAAAATATAAATTGCTGCAGTACCAATGATGGCCACAAAGTGGCAGTAGTGGCACGTTTTATTCCCCATGTCACTGAAAGAGGGAGGTCAGTATTGCTATTGTCCCATTCACTTAAGGACACAGAAACAAAGCTTAAATTGAAACAAACTGCTACAACCTATTCGTCTAACTTAATACATTTCTTTACTAGCTTTTAGAGTTTGATCTTCCCTCAGGTCAGAGCTGAATCAGACTAGGGAGGAAAGAGAAAGGGGGAAGAAAAATAGAAAATTAAGAGGCCTGGGGAAAGAGGAGACAGAGCAGACAGAGGGAGTGCAGAGAAAGGGCAGGAGAGCTAAATGTACACAGAGAAAATGGGGGAAAAACGAGAGAGGGAAGGTCAGAGAAGACTGGAGGCACCCTGATGGGATAAGGGGGAGGGGGGCATTGGGAGAGGTACGACTAACAGCACTGTGGTTACTGAAAAGCAGTATAGAGAGAACATGAATAAAGTAAAAGCGCAGAGAGGTGGAGAGAGAGGGGGATTCCAGTTGTAAAAACTGATGGGGAAAGGAGCGAGGAGTCCAGTGATCATAAGAGTTTTTTTTATTTAGCTTGTGCATTTCTGGTAGAAGTAGTGGTTCAGAATAAGTTACATTCAGGTACCCGGTTGCGTTTCCCTGTTCCCAGAAGGCATGTACCCGAGGCAATGTAGGGTTAAGCGACTGTCCAAGGTCACAAGAACTTGAGCCCTGGTTCTCAGACGGCTGCTGCAAGCATTAAACTGGCAGATTTGAAACACTACAGAAACCTAGCAAAGGTCTTCACACTTGTACATTTTTATATAACGTACAAGATGCCAGACTGGGTCAGATCAAAGGTTCATTGAGCTCAGTGTCCTGTTTCCAATAGCAGCCAATCTAGGTCACAAGTACCTGCCAGGTTCCCAAAAGGTACGCAGATTCCATGCTGCTTGTCCCGGGGGTGAGCAGTGGATTACCTTGGTCCTCCTTAATAATGGCTTATGAACTTTTCCTCCAGGAATTTATCCAGACCTCTTAAATCCAGCAACAGTAAACAGCTTTTTGATTATGCATTGGGTGAAAAATATTTTCTCCGATTAGTCTTAAACGTGCTACACTGTAGCTTAATTGCATCCCATTGTCTTTCTACTTCTCGGAGTAAACGGATCTACATTTACCTGTTCCACTCCATTCATTAATTTATAGACCTCTATCATATCTGCCCTCAGCCTTCTCATATGCAAGTTGAAAAGCCCTGCTGCATAGGGGTATCCTTCCCATCACCATTTTAAGGGTTCTTCATTCTGCTGTGGCAAGTCTTGCCGACTGCAATCCACAGCTGATCCCCAGACAACCTGAGCGAGCTTGTGATAATCTTCCCAAAACAGGCAAAAGCTGCATGTTCCACTGTGCAAAGTTGGTAGACTCACCCCCAGTGGCCTGTCGCTGTTACTGCTGGAAAGGGGCTTCTAAGCACCAGGCCAAGGGCCACGACGACCTGCTCAAACAGGATGGTTTGTTTCACCAATAGGAACACTTTGTAGAACGATTCAAAAAGTAATTCACAAGAAAATAAATGCATTGGGTTGTATTTCTTACACAGCAACATAAGGAAAAAGAGGATGTGAAGATTTTCCCAAGGCACTAAAGGGTCGTTACTCATGTTTCTCTCCTGTGGATAAACGGGGCATTTCCCCAATTCTACCTGTCCATGACAGGTTGTGGACTTTTCCCTCAAGGACCTTGTCCAAATCCTTTTAAGCACAGTTGTGCTAAATGCCCTGACTATATCCTTAGATAACAAATGTCAGCACTTCACTATGCAAAAAACAGGCTTAATTTGTAGCTAAAAAGCAAGTGGTATGGTGGAGGTGGGGCAGTGGATAGGGCAGGGCCGGAAGAGTTCTCACACCCAAAAACACATGCACACAATGCTTCCCCCTCCATATGATGATCATTTTGGGAAAGAAGCAGCATTCCAATACCTCAAAATAAAAAAGCAAAGGAACACACCCTCTTCACAAGAGAGGTCACGTGACAGGAGAGCACCACCCTGGTGTGGCAGGAAGTGATCCTGTAGCTAGGACCCGTTTTCCAGGTGATGTAAAACCCTCTTTGAGGCAGCCATGAGGCTCTTATCAGCCTGACCCTTCCCCCAAGCCATGAGGTAATCAGCCTGCTAAGAGAAGGCATTAAGATTTCAGTAGACACCCTTCCCCCACTCCAGGTCTGAGCACAGTATCCCCTAGCCCAGAAACCAACAGACCAGAGCACACCGGTTTGAACAGGTCACCCAGGTACCTTCCCCAGGGGCTGCTGATTGGTGGACAGGAAATACCTGTGGCAAATGGGATTGTAGAATGAGTTTAAAACTGTACTGTATATAAGGCATTGTAGGCCGTCCCTCGGGGCTCAGACTCTTGTGGAGGTTGCTGGTATCTCTGTCTGGCCTGTGCGCACATTAAAAGTTCCTGTTTGCATTCCAGCCTGTCTGAGAGTTTTCCTTCTGTGGGTGAGTGATTGAATAAGAGCTTTTCACAGCGGTTGCTATAACACTCTCGCACCGAGGAAGTTTTTCCAGGGCCATGTGCCCATGAAGGAAGGGTTAGAACAGCCGCTATAGTTGGTGATTCGATCATTAGGCAGGTAGATAGCTGGGTGGCTGGTGGACATGAGAATCGCCTGGTATCATGCCTGCCTTGTGTGAAGGTAGCAGACCTCACACATCACCTAGACAAAGTCTTAGATAGTGCTGGGGAGGAGTCTGCTGTCTTGGTACATGTCGGTACCAATGACAGGAAAATGTGGTAGGGAGGTTCTGGAGGCTAAATTTAGGCTTTTAGGTAGGAAGTTGAAATACAGAACTTCCAGAGTAGTGTTCTCCAAAATACTTCCTGTTCCATGCTGAGAACCCAAAAGGCAGGCAGAGCTCTGGAGTCTCAATGCGTGGATGAGACGATGGTGCAAGGATGAGAGTTTTGGATTTGTTAGGAACTGGGGAACATTCTGGGGAAAGGAGGGGTTCTTCCGAAGGGATGGGCTTCACCTTAACCGGGATGGAACCAGGCTGCTGGCATTAACCTTTTAAAAGCTGCTCTCTTTTTTTAACTAGATAATAGGGGAAAGCCAACAGTCACCCAAGAGCACATGGTTCGGAAGAATGTATCCTTAAAGGATACTACCAAAAAAATGAAGTTAGGGCACATCAGCACAGAGATTCCAATAAAGACAAAAGTAGCCCAAATGTCCTTGAGTATGGAGCAGACAGAGCTTAAAGATTCCAAATTACCCCTTCAACGGATAGCCAGATCAATATGAATAAAATACAGTCTCTAAAATGATTGTATGCAAATGCCAGAAGTCTAAAAAATAAGATGGGAGTGTTAGAATATATAGCACTGAGATACCAATCATATCTAACCTCTCATTTAGAGATGTGGTGAAAGGAGGACAACCAGTGGGACACTGATACCTGGGTACAATCTATATCGTAATGATAGAGCGCAACCCCTCCATCAATTTTAAGAGGGCATTCAGTCAAAGGATTAAAGTTTTGCAGGAAAAAAATTTCAATGTAGAATCTCTATGGATTGAAATTCCTTGTAAAAAGGGGAAGGCGATGGCAGTGGGGGTGTACTATCGACCACCTGGCTAGAATGAACAAATGGATGATGAAATGCTCAAAGAAATCAAGGAAGCTAACAAAAAAGTTACAGCAGGACATGCTAGGGAGATAAACATAATAACATAGTAAATGACGGCAGATAAAGACCAGTATGGTCCATCTAGTCTGCCCAATAAGATGGCAGGAGTAGGTGCACCTGCCACTCTGTGCAGGCCACCCCTCCCCATGGTTATGTGGATGGTCTAAGAGTGTTTTGGTTTCCTAGACCATGGGATGCTTTTCCAAGGGCTGCAGAGCAGAGATGGCATCCATCTGTCCAAGAAAGGTCAATGCATCTTCGGTAGTAGACTGGCTAATCTACTGAAGAGGGCTTTAAACTAGATTCATTGGGGATGGGTGAAGAAAGCCCCCAGGTAAGTGAAAGCCCCCAGGTAAGTGGTACATTAAATACCTTTATGGAAATGGGTAACAGGGGTAACTTATGGAAAGCAGTGTGTATAAATGCCCGTAGCATGGGAAATAAGATCCCTGATGTTGAAGCTTTGGTGGGAGTGGCCGACTTGGATTTAGTGGTAGTTACAGAAACATGCTTCACAGAAAACCATGACTGGGATGTAACTATACCTGGCTATACTTTATTCAGAAAGGACAGGGTAGGAAGTAGGGGAGGAGGAGTGGCACTATATGTAAAACATAATATTAAAGCTTTGTAATTACAGAGCTTAAAAGGGAGAGAGGAGGCATTGTGGGTTAGAAAGAGGGAAAGAGAAATTTACATTTATTTATTTACATTATTTACATTTATTTACATTGGTGTGATATACAGACCTCCCTCACAAGAGGAAGAGGTGGACAGAGAGTTAATTGAAGACATACGCAGCATTGCTAGGAAAGGGGAAGTGCTACTGATAGGGGATTTCAATATGCCAGATGTTGATTGGCACATTCCTGCTGCAGTATCATCTAGAAGTAAGGAGATCCTGGATTCTCTACAGGGAGAACTAATCAGACAATTGGTAACAGACCCCACACGTGAAGGGGCCATACTGGACTTGGTGCTTACCAATGGTGAAAGTGTTTCTGATGTAGTGGGAGATCATTTTGCATCCAGTGATCACCAGATGGTGTGGTTCAGTATTAGGACTAGGGCTGTTAGAATCCATTCCAAGGTGAGGATCTTAGACTTTAGGAAGACTAACTTTGCGAAGATGGCCCAATACCTCAGGGAGTTGTTAGTGGGATGGGAACAGCTGGGCGATGTAGAAAAACAGTGGGCAAAACTGAAAGGGGGTATTTTAAGGGCAACCAACCTTTTTGTTAAAATGGTAAATAAAGGTAAAAGGAAAAAGGAGACCACTATGGCTTTCGAAAGAAGTAGCTGAAAAGGTGAAGAAAAAGAGGGAGGCCTTCATGAAATACAAGAGATCACAGAGAGAGGAAGACAGGCATCTGTATTTGGAAAAACTTAGAGAAGCTAGCAAAGTAGTCAAGAAGGCAAAGATTCAAAAGAAGGAGGAAATAGCCAATGCAATAAAATGGGGGGGGGGGGGGGAGATAAGACATTTTTCAGCTATGTTAGTGAGAAGAGGAAGGGCAAAAGTGGTATTGTCAGACTCAAGGGTGCAGGGGAGGAATATGTAGAAGCTGATAAGGATAAAGCGGAATTGCTTAACAAATATTTCTGTTCTGTGTTCACAGATGAAAAACCAGGAGCAGGACCTCAGAAAACACCCACAAACAGGAACAGAAGCGAGGGACATCTTGAACAATTTTCAGAAGACTGTTCGTGAGAAACTAGCTCAACTTAAAGTAGACAAAGCGATGGCACTGGATGGGATACACCCTAGAATACTGAGGGAACTTGGGGATGTTCTAGCAGCTCCACTGACTGACCTTTTCAATGCCTCGTTGGAGTCGGGAGTGGTGCCAAAGGACTGGAGAGAGGCTCATGTTGTGCCTTTACACAAAAGCAGAAGTAAGGATGTGGTTGAAAACTACAGGCCGGTTAGTTTAACTTCGGTGGTGAGTAAATTATTGGAAGTGCTGCTGAAAGAGAAAATAGGGAGGTTTCTGGAGTCCAGCGGATTACAGGATCTGAGGCAGCATGGATTCACCAGAGGCAGGTCTTGTCAGACAAATCAGATTGATTTCTTTGACTGGGTGACCAGGGAGTTGGACCGAGGGAGAGCCCTAGATGTGGTGTATTTAGATTTCAGTAAAGCTTTGGACACTGTTCCTCACAGGCAACTTATAAACAAACTGAGCACCCTAGGGATGGACCCTAAAGTTACTGCTTGGGTTAGAAATTGGTTGGGTGGGAGGCAACAAAGAGTACAAGTAAATGGAGTTCACTCTGAGGAGAAGGATGTTACCAGTGGTGTGCCCCAGGGATCTGTCCTTGGTCCGATTCTTTTTAACATCTTTGTTAGTGATATAGCGGAAGGGCTGTCGGGTAAGGTTTGCCTCTTTGCGGATGATACCAAAATCTGCAATAGAGTAGACACCCAGCAAGGTGCAGATAACATGAGGGGGGATCTAGCTAAGTTTGAACAATGGTCTAGAATTTGGCAGCTGGGATTTAATGTTAAAAAATGTAAGGTCATGCATTTGGGCTGCAAAAATCCAAGGGAGCGATATAGTATTTATTTATTTTATTTATTTATTTAACATCTTTATATACCGCACTATTCATAATCAGCGCGGTTTACATGGAACAAGAAAACAACAAACAAGATACAAATTATCTGTTTTTTACATAAAACAGGAACAGTAACTTGGGTAACCGGGGCAATTATTTACAATAAATAATATATAGGGGGTGAAGTACTTTTGTCCACTAAAGAAGAGCGGCACCTAGGCGTGGTTGTGTCTGATGATCTTAAAGTAGCTAAACAGGAAGAAAAGGCGACGGCAAAAGCTAGAAGGATGCTTGGGTGCAAATGGAGAGGAATGGCAAGCAGAAAAAAGGAGGTGATAATGCCTCTGTATAAATCTTTGTTGCGACCTCATTTGGAGTATAGCGTGCAATTCTGGAGACCGCACCTTCAAAAGGATGTGAACAAAATGGAGTCGGTGCAGAGGGTGGCTACTAAAATGATTAGTGGGCTTCATTATAAAGCATATGAGGACAGACTTAAGGATCTTAATATGTACACCTTAGAGGAAAGGCGGGATAGAGGTGATATGATTGAGATGTTTAAATACCTCCGTGGCATAAATGTTCAGGGAGAGAGCCTCTTTCAATTGAAAGCAAGTTCTGCTACGAGGGGACATGGGATGAGGGTGAAGGGAGATAGATTCAGGAGTGATATGCGGAAATATTTCTTTACGGAAAGAGTGGTGGATCCGTAGAATAGTCTCCCAGTGGAGGTGGTAGAGATGAGGACAGTAACTGAATTCAAAAAAGCATGGGACCAACACAGAGGATCTCTAAAGGTAAAAAGGGGGCTGTTGTAGTTGATATGGAAGGACAGACTAGATAGAAATATGACAACAGAAAAAGACCATATGAGCTATGCTTCTATGTTTCTTTGTTTAGGGGTGAACCCACCGCTCCATGTAGGACACCCCTATTTGCTTGAGAAATTAGATGGTTTAGTTTATTTTGATTTTATCCTGTTGCTATAGAGGGATCCACTGTGTCTGTCCCATGCCATTTGAATTCTGTCACTGTCTTTGCCCCCACCACTTCCATCGGGAGGGCATTCCAAGCACCCACCACCCTTTCAATGAAAAAGTATTTCCTGACATTGCCTTTCAATTTACCACCTTGCAGCTTCATGTTATGTCTTCTAGTTTTACAGCTTCCCCGTCTTTGGAAGAGGTTTGTTTGTTCATTATTTCTCTTTAAGTATTTAAAGCTCTGAATCATATCTCCCCTGTCCCTCCTCTCCTCCAAAGTGTATATATTTAGGTCTTCAAGTCTCTTCTCATAAGGCTTCTGACGCAGGCTCCAAATCATTTTGGTCGCCTTCCTCTGAACAGTTTCCATTCTTTTTACATCCTTTGCAAGATATGGTCTCCAAAACTGAACACAGTATTCCAAGTGAGGCCTCACCAGTGACTTATACAGTGGCATTAGTACCTCTTCCTTTCTGCTGGTAATTCCTCTTTGTATGCAGCCCAACATCCTCCTGGCTTTTGCCACCGCCTTGTTGCACTGTTTTGCCACCTTGAGAACTACAGAAATAATCACACCAAGGTCTTTCCTGATTTCTAAATAGAAATAAATGACTGCTTCTTGGAGCAGCTGGTTCATGAACAGACTAGACGAGAAGCCATTTTGGATCTAGTCCTTAGTGGAACAGCAGATCTGGTGCAAGAGATAAGGATGTTGGGGCCACTGGGCAATAGTGATCATAGCATGATCACGTTTGATTTAATTAATGGAGGAGAGAGGGTAAGGAAATCCACAGTACTACCTTTTAATTTTCGAAAGGGAGACTATGATAAGAGAAAAATAGTTAAGAAAAAACTAAAAGGAGCAGTTGCAAAGGTTAAAGACTAACATCAAGCTTGGGTTGTGTTTAAAACTGCTATCTTGGAAGCCCAGACCAGCTGTATTCCACACTTTAAGAAAAGTGGAAGAAAGTCCAAAAAACTGCCAGCATGGTTTAAAGGTGAGGTCAGAGGCTGTTGCCAAAAAAACCCATCATTCAGGACATGAAAAAAGGAGCCAAATGACAAAAACTGGAAACAAGCACTGGCAAGATAGATGCAAGGCATAGATAAGGCATGCAAAGAGAATGAGACGCTTGCTATGGAAGCCAAAAAGAAAAAAAAAGGGACTCTCGAGTACATGTTTTGCACAAAAAAACCACAAAACACGTCAGAGTCAGTTGGACCAAAAGGGGCACTAAGAGGGGACAAGGCCATAGCAGAGAGACTGAATGAATTCTTTGCTTTGGTCTTTACTGAGGAATATGTAGGAATGTTACCCAAGACTGAAATGGTATTTAAAGGAGTTGCTGCGGAAGAATTGAAAGAAATAGATATACCAGGAAGATGTATTACAACTATTTAATAAAACTGAAGAGTAGCAAATCACCTGTACCAGATGATATACATCCAAGGGTGTTGAAAGAACTGAAATATGAGATTGCAAACCTACTATTAGTAATCTGTGAACTATCATTAAAAATCATCTGTAATACCTGAAGATTGGAGGATGGCCAAGTAATGCCAGTTTTTAAAAAGGGTTCCAGTGGTGATCTGGGAAACTACAGACCAGTGAGCCTGACGTCAGTACTGGGGAAAATGGTGGAAACCATCATAAAGAACAAAATTACTGAACATGTAGATAGCCATGGCCTAATGGGAAACAGCCATCATGGCTTTAGACAAGGAAGATCTTGTCTTACTAATCTGTTATGTTTATTGAAGGTGTGAATAAACAGGTGGACAAAGGTGAGTCAGTTGATATAGTGTATCTGGACTTTCAGAAAGCCTTTGACAAGGTCCCTCATCAGAGACTTCTGGCAAAACTAAAGAGTCATGGGATAGGAGGCAGTGTACTACTGTGGATCAGGAACTGGTTAAAAGATAGAAAGCAGAGGGTTGGGCTAAATGGCCAATTTTCCCAATGGAGAAAGGTGAATGGTGGAGTACCCCAGGGATCTGTACTGGGTCCGCTGCTTTAACATTCATAAATGACCTGGAAATGGGAACAAGAGAGGTTATCAAATATGCAGATGACAAAACTATATAAAGTTGTTAAAACCCATGAGGATTGCGGAAGTTTGTAATAGGATCTTGATAAATTGGAAGACTGGGCATCAAAATAGCAGATGAAATTTAATACAGACAAGTGCAAAATGTTATGCACCTAGGGAAGAACAACCCAAACTATGGTTACACGATGCAAGATTCCACATTAGGAACCACCACCCAGGAAAAAGTTTTATGCGCCATCGTGGATAACATGTTAAAACCCTCCGCCCAGTGTGCCGCTGCGAGAATGCTAGATATCATAAGGAAAGGAATGGAAAATAAAAAAATCTCCAAATGCTCCAGCTAGTAGAAAACATAACAGCCAGAAAAATGTTTGTTCCATCGAACATATCACCCCCATACTATCCCAACTACACTGGCTACAAATTTACAGCTGCATAAACTACAAAGCGCTAGTAACACCATCGTTTTTAAACTCTTTAATCACCAAGGATACATCAAACCGTAACCAAAGAAGCATAAATATAAAATTGAACTTCCGAAAGACTTCACAAAAGCTAAAAAACAAAACAAAGCCTTCTCACTTTGCTCCGACCCTCTGGAATGAATTACTAGAAAACAGACAGATAAATGACATTAAGTTATTCTGCAAAAAATTTAAACAACTCACCTTATTACACACTTTAGCTCACAACCACACAGCGACACTCATAATGACAACACACCAAATCCTCACAACAGCACAAATATAAATGCAAACAAACTAGGCAATCAAAGCATGGTTGAGTTATTCTCAGCCAAACTCTATTCACTATATATAATTTGCATTGATACTTGTACTATGGACAACCTTTTCATGTTGAAATGTAAATAGTTTATAAAGGTCCCAATTGTTCTATGTAATTTTGAATAAGTACTCGTTCCAGTTGTACTTTTCACACAATTGTTTCTTTGTAAACCGCGCTTGATCCATGGGAAAGAGCGGTATAAAAGGGTTTAATAAATAAAATAAATAATGCCTCTATTGTTCCATGGTGTGACTGCACCTTGAATATTGTGTGCAATTCTGGTTGCCGTATCTTAAAAAGGATATAGCGTTATTAGAAAAGGTTCAGAGAAGAGACACCAAAATGGTAAAGAGGATGGAAGGATACCCCTATGAAGAAAGGCTAAAAAGATTAGGGCTCTTTAACCTGGAAAAGAGACGGCTGAGGGGAGATATGATAGAGGTCTATTAATTAATGAATGGAGTGGAACGGGTAATTGTAGATTGATTGTTTACGTTATCAGAATATAGGAAGACTAGGGGACATGCAATGAAGCTACAGGGTAAACTATTTAAGACTAATAAGAGAAAATATTTTTTCACTCAACGTGTAATCAAACTCTGGAATTTGTTACCGGAGGATGTAGTAAAAGCTGTTAGTGCAGCTGGGTTTAAAAACGTTTTGGACAAGTTCCTGGGGGAAAAGGTCCGTTTAACAGGTTTTATATACCGCTTTCTCATTTCAATCAAAGTGGTTTACATTTAAACTTAAACTTGGTAATGTACATTAAACAGGGACATTGATAACTTGAATTTTTCTCAGGCAATGGAGGGTTAAGTGACTTGCCCAAGGCCACAAGGAGTGCTAGTGGGAATTGAACTCTGAGTTCCCAAACCAGTGTTCTTGACCATTAGGCTACTCCTCCACTCCTTTATATAACCCATTATTAACAGGGACCCGTGATATCACTGCTTAACCCAATACATTGTGGAACCTGTCTCTTTTGGGGAAACTGCTAGGTACTTATGACCTAGATTGGCCACTGTTGGAAACCAGATACTGGGCTCGATGGACCTTAGTCTGGCTCAGTATATCATATCTTATGTTCTTATGAACCAGGAAAATATGCCTTTGAGCATAGTAAGTCTCTCTGGTTGCCACCTTGAAACCTCCTGTGATAGGAGGCCAGCTCAGACGTGTCTTGAGAGGTTTCAAAAGGTGATGTGCTGCTTTTCACGGAAGCCAGCCTCTGACTTTCTCCAAAAAGAGATTCTCTCCATGGCACAATACATCAGGCAAGCTTGTCCTGCACAGACCGAAGGTCTGAAAGCTGGAGCCAGGCAAGTATCTGGGTGCCAATACCTGCTGCAGAAGCTCTCTATACTGTTTTGAGGATGTCATATGTTGCTTGGACCATGAATGTCAAGCAGTTTTTGCTGTGTTTCACCAGGGAATGATGCTGTTCTGATCTCTCTCGAAGGAGATATCGGGATAGATCTAGGAACACATGATGTCCTTCAAGAACATGCCCATGGAGAGCTGGTAGGAGGCCATGTGAGCTGCAAGCATGGAACTCTGAAAGAACCCTCCTCCCAAAAATGTTTAATGTCAGAGCTTCCCTCTCAGAGCTTTTAGATCTTCCGAGAGTAAATTCAATTACTGAGTGGTGAGGAAGATGAGGCTTCTCAAATCCAGGAGCCTTCTGAAGTCTATGTACAGAGTCAAAGCATTCTACTTACTGGAGGTATGGGGGGGGGGGGTACTCCCATATTCTCATCTATACTCTCTAAAGGATATGCTGCATGGGTGCTGTCACTTTCCTATGGGGCAGAGGTGTACTGGAGGATCCCAAATTCTTCTGCCCTGGGCACATCCTCAGTCTCCAAAGAAAATGGTATGGCCTTGGCCATATCCTTAAAATCTTGGGAGGCCATATACTTAGGAGGTGATTTATGCCTCTGATAAGGGTCAGATTCTGCAGACCTGTTCTATGCCAGGCTGTTGGCCTCCTCATTGGTGAGCCAGCCTTTTGAATCAGACTTGGAGCAAATCAAAGTAATTGTGACCCTCAGCCTGAATGATTTTCCTGCCCTTTGGGGATGGAGAGCTCCTTTGGGAGGGTCAATGAAACACTCACTTTCAAGGTTCTTAGGACTGCATTGGATCCAGAGGCACTAGATAGTGATACTGGTGGAGAAGCTGTGATGTCTGGGCCTGTCGATGCCTCTCCCACAGGTAATCAATGCTTCAAGGACAGGCTAGACTACTGTTGATGCACCTTACATCAAGGCACTGATCTGCTGCATTGTGATATTCCTTGATCGCCTTCAGGAGTTTCTCCAGGGCTGCCATCAAAAAGGCTGTGAGGCCACAGCAACTTTGACCAATGGTCCTAGAATCTGAATGAGTGTATCAGCTGCCTGGTCTCTGCTCACCCCCGCTGATGTCCTGGATGAACTGTTTTGTGGCTGCTTAGAGGGGTGGCTCTTGCAAACTCTTTGCCATGCCTCAGAGGGGCTTAGAGATCTATGCAGCAAAGCCTCCACCTGATGTTAAAAATGTTCTACAATTGTTCTATGTAAAAAATAAATAGTTCTCTATTATTTAAGTATTATTGTTCTATGTAAACCGCCACTGATCTCTGGAAGAGGCGGTATAGAAAAATGTATAAATAAATAAATAAATAAAAAATACTCTGTCTCCCCTTCAACGAGGGCTCTGGACCCCTCTTCACCTTTGGGTGAACATCAATCGATGGCCGATGCTCCAGAGTATTAAGTGTGCTCAGCTCCAAGAGGGCTCAAGGACGTCTGGCTGGCAATGCAGTGCTGCGTCTGATGCTGCCCATGATGCCACAGAGACCACTGCCGCCAAAGCCAATGGAGCAGACTTGGAAGTGCCAAAAATAATTTCAGGCTGTTTTTCATAACCTGAGCCTTTGTCATTTGTAAACACAATTTACAAGAAGGCTGATGATCAGATCCCAAGCAGTAAAGGCACCAGCTATGAGTATCCAGCACCTGGCTAGCTTCTGTGACATATCGCCCAGAAAAATGGCTGCAGCAAAAATCGAATGACTTGATTTTTACTGAATATTTACAGAGAATGCAGCCAGAGAGCTATAGTAATGCAGAAAATAAAGGGAACCTTAAAACACTCAAAGACACTAAACTAGGGAAAACAAGGAAAAAACTGAAGTACTTCTGATGCCAAGTCAAGCGACGTGAAAAAAGAAAAAGGCAGAAAAAAAAATACTGCAAACAAATATTAACATGCCATTTATAGGTGAAAATCTGAGGGGCTCCCTGGAAAAAGAAACGAACTGAGGTGAAGATGGTTTTGTGGCAACAGGTGGGAAGGTCTGTCGGAAGATGGCACCCATACCCAGGGCCGGCCTGAGGGTTTCTGCCCTAGGCTGAAACCCCAGCCTTGCTGCCACTGCCCCCTCCCTACATCTCTCCCCACCGCTGACACCAATTCTGTCTCCAGAGGGAAAGACAGGCAGAGGCAGTATTTCCAAAAGCAGCAGCAAAAAGTCTGCCTCCCCCCCCCCCCCCAAATGGAATTGGTGGCAAGTGAGGGGGGGTGGCACAGCCTCCCATGTGTGCCGTAGCTGCCTCTGCTGCCCACTCACACCAGCCCTGTCCATACCCGAGGGTCTTTCTCCTGCTTGTCCACAGAGAATGGAATAAGCGCCTTCAGTGTCCCTGATCTGCCCCACACCAATAAGAGAATTTATCCCCCTCAAGCAGTGGTAATCACCTCCAGCCTGCAAGTGAGTCAGGTTCATGTGAGCCCTAGTAAATATTCATGGTATATATCTGCATACGATGGGGATGGGATGCAGGCAAATCTCATGCATTGGTGACCCTTCAATGTTTCATTACAGCCTAATGCTACATGTATGTCCTATAGTTTAAGTTTAGAGGATTTAGAGTCCTCTTTCCAAACAGTATATCCCTGTTCAATGCCGATAAGAAAAAAGTAGCAGCATATAGCACGCAATAAAACAGACATGCTTTTAGCTAGTGTGAAAAGCCTGATAATTTCTCTAACCTCAGTGTCAAACAGAGGTAACTGAAGAAAGCAGGCACTTTACCAGCAAAGGATCTGTGTATATAAGGCATATGTGGGTCCTGAAATATTCAGTCACTATTAATGAGGGGATCAAAGGTCTGGTATTGGCAGATATTTATTTAACTTTCTTATATACCGCGCTCTTTACATCAGTGCGGTTTACATGAAACGAAATTATGCAGAGCAGGGGAATGAACTGCATTTACATTATAACAGGGAGTTATGTACAGGAGACATACGAACAAGGTAACTATGTGCAGAATAAACTATCAACATATGTACATGGATCAATAATAAACTATCAACAAATGTACCTGTATCATTCAGCTATATATAAATTGGATCTGTAGTGATCATGATGTCAATGTGATGAGTGAAGTGCTACTAGCAGGAGGGTTGGAGTTTGGCGGGTTACATGGGCTCGTAGGTGTGGCAGGGGGTATGTGGTGACCTGGGTGTGCGTAGTATTGTAGGAACAGGTGATGTTTAAGTGCCTTCCTAAATTGGGCAAGGTCACTTATGGCCCGGATAGTAGGGGGTAGGGTGTTCCAGCAGGTCGGTGCATAAAAGGCGAATGCTCTGTTTTTGGTTGATTGCGAGCATTTTATGATTTCCTTTGGGATGTTCAATGTATTGACTGAGGCTGATCTTCTGACTCTGTTTAGGGGTGTAGTATGGATGAGATTTGTGAGTGACGTGGAAGATTTTTTATTAATGGCTTTGTGGGTCAGTGTCAGGACTTTGAAGGTGATCCTAGATTGAACTGGGAGCCGGTGCAGGTTTTTTAGCACTGGGGTTATGTGTTCCCTCCTCAATTTCCCGGTCAGCACTCTGGCGGCCACGTTCAGTGCTAGTTGAAGCGGGTTTAAGGAGTTTTTAGGAAGGCCGTGTAGTATGGCGTTCACGTAGTCGAAGTGTGGGATTATTAGCGCCTGATAAACTGTCCGATAATCTGCTGGTTCTAGAAGTTGTCTCAGGTGGCAGAGTGTCTTGATTTTGTTGTATATTGCCTTGATCATATTGTTTATCTGGGACTTCATGTTAAGATGTTGGTCGATCGTGACTCCAAGGTACCGGATTGTGTGCTTGCTTAGGAGCTCCGCATCCCTGACCTTCAGCGAGCTTGGTGGTATGAATGTTGTGTTTCTTGTAAGGAAGAGAATTTCTTGGTCTTATCTGCTTCAGGGGTCTTCAGAGGAGTAAGCCTGCTGTGGCTGATCTCATCATGGGATAGTCAGCTGAATGATTTGCAGTAATGACCCCGCTTTTAGTTCAGGAGTGACATCTGCCCCTCCAATTTGCCTGGTATCTTACCCCCCAGAGCCAGTTGTACTTCCCCTTCAGAGTGACCCTTTATTATGTTTTTAAAACTTCAAAAAAAAACTATGCACAAGACAGCCCTGAAGGTAAGAAATGCCAAGCCCCTCTTTCACTACTACCATTAAGCCAAATAGATGTATAGACTCCTTTTCTATCTATCTTTCTTACTGATTTCCCCACCAAGTCCTCCCTATGGGAATCATGTCCTCCAGCTGCTTGGAGACTGACATATTGGAAGTGGTGGGTGGAGCCACTAGTACATATATCCTGATGTCATTAACATGACATGCTCAGTCTCCAAGTAGCTGGTCCAGTGACAACACAAAGGTGTGGGACTGGACTGGAGGAATGATAAGGAAGGAAAGATTTTACTCCTGGGGCCTGAACAACCAAGGACTCATGAACAGACCTCCAGCACTGTCCAGGAGCCACTGCAAGTGTTATATTGATGTATTACAGTATGCATTGGGGGAGCACATGGCATAAGAAGCTCTTTTCAGCAGCCTGCCTGCTGGATCTAGAGGTCTTTGGGGAGAGGGAAATACTCAAACTTCTGAAATTGGACAATCGCCTTGGGTTGCTATAGCATGGGGCATAACTTGCAGGCAGGAGTTTTGGTTCTCTTGTGACAATCCCCAACCTGCAGCAACCAGGGCCCCTGCATGTCCCATGTATGCACATGTCTCAGTGTAAGGCTCTGGAGGGGGTTTAGCAGGGTGAGATCCAGCACTGTACAGAGCCTTCACCCCCTCCTCAAGAAACTGAATGAGAGGGTCTGTGCATGCAGGGACCGGGCTGGGTCCTCCTCACAGAGCAGAAGCACTAGTGTGTAATGGGGGATACGGCTCAGGGTCTCACTCCCCATCTCATCTGCAGGGGTCAGGTTTCCTTACAACTGAGCCCCAAGACTCTAACCAGGTAAGGGGGAGGAGCAGGAGCAGAGCTGCTCTCACACATGTGACTGGGGGGAGGGTAATTGTTGGGGGGAGGGGGAAGCATTAAGGATGGGGGTGGCTCTCAGGAAGTGAGTGTGTTGTGCTGCTTCTGCTGACAGTCAGTCACTCACCCCCAGTTTGATTGTATCGGTCCATCACAGTCTTCACATTAGCTTTGAACACCTGCTGCGAGCCTCTGGCAATCTGGCTCTGTTGCTCCCGGTACTGTGGATCCTCTGCTTCCACTTTTGTCATCCACTTGGCCTTGAGCTGGTACTGCTGGCTGTTGCTGTCATACCAATCAAAGGGAATCTCATCCACGTACCCCACTGTATAAAACGCTGGTGCTCCGGGCTGGGGATCAGACAACGCAGTGTAAAAATAGCGCAGAGAGTGAGACTCTGAAACACAAACACAAGAGTCACATTATCACCCCTCTGCTCATTACTCCGTGGAAAGCTAAACTCCCCAAACCCCCACCCTAATACAACTACCCCCTCCCCCCTCAACTCTCAAAGTTACAAAAAGACCGGCACTTGGGCTTAATCATAAACACTTGGAAACACTCACATTCCTCAGGAAATGTCTTTATAGTATTTTGTTCTCTTCTTATTTTGGGACATTTTCTGTAATTTATATGTGGCAAAGATCCTCAGGGATCTTTGCCACATATAAATTTCAACATTATCCATCTACTCAGCGTTCAGCGATTTCAAAACCAGTAGCAGCCCTTCAAGTTATAAGCACAGTCATAGATATATGGTTATCACCTAACTGGATGACTGCAACTTAGTTTACTTGTGTTGGGATAAAACCTGCATTCAAGACTCGTTAGTAGAAAATGTGGCAACTAAAGTTATTTCTAAAGCTAAGAGATGGGACAAGGTGTCACTAATCCTGAAAAATCAGCGCCGACTACTCAAATAAGAAAGTAAGATTTAAATTGTAACCCATGACCAATGTTCCCTCTAATTTTCTGTAGGCTGTGTGCGCATAAAATATCAGCTGTGCAGCTTTTGAAGGAAGGTTAAATTTTTGTGCGTCACATAACGACACTTGGAGTTCTATACTTTAAAATTTGACTACACATCAGAATACAGTATGTACACCAAATTGATTGCACTAGATAATATTGTAAAACTTGTGAAAACCGTAAATACACAACAACTTTTAAATTTTAAGATGTCTTGTGTTGTTTTCTATCAGATTCAGAACCGTAATTTTTGTGCGCTCTGTTATAAAGTATGTGCGCTTACTCGGCGAGGTGTGTGCGCGCGCACACGCGCACAGCTTAGAGGGAACAGTGCCCATGACACATAAGATCATTAGGGGAAATGCCCCAGGTTATTTGAATAGCTTTATGGAAATATATTTGCTGTCAAGATCCTTAAGATTGGAAGGATTCTCGTGTCACCCTCTTCTCAGTCGCTTCACTGGCTCCCTCTGTTTCCGCATCCAGTTCAAACTTCTACTGATCTATAAGCGCCTTCACTCTGCAGCTCCTCACTACCTCTCCTCTCTTATCTCTCCCTACACCCCCCCCCCCCCTTGGGAACTCCGCTCTTCTGGCAGATCCCTTCTTTTCTATTGCTAACTCCAGAATTTGCTCCTTTCACCTTGCTGCTCCTTATGCCTGGAACAAAACTACCTGAGTCCTACGTCAGGCTCCATCTGTGGCCCCGTTTAAATCCAGGCTAAAACCTCATTTCTTTTGAGACTGCCTTTGGATCCTGATCTGCTAGTCCCCTGTTCACCTCTTTTGGGTTTCCTTACCATGCCTCTAGACATATCCTAGTCCCCAGTTTGTTGCATTGTCTGTCTTGAGTAGACTAAGCTTTTATGAGCAGGGACTCTTACATGTCTCTGTACAACGCTGCGTACGCCTCGTAGCACTATACAAATGGCCAGCAGTAGTAGTAGCAGCGACAATTAAAATACTCCTCCAGGAAGCAGTGTAGACTCGTAAGGGTTAGTAAGGGAACTTTAACTGGAAGCCCCCCAGTCAAGCAGGAGATTACCAAGACCTACCCCAGGAGAGAAATGAGGCCTTTAGAAAAATGGCCAATGACGGGCACTACAATGTACCATTATGGCAACCAGTAGTTTGCTTTATTCGGTAATATGTGAAACTGACTTAATGTCTGTTATCTACTTTGAATCTAATGTTCTTAGAAAAAAAAAAGTTATAAATGCCGTTGTTAAAATTATATGCTTAGACTTTAACATACACAGAAATAATTTATGCATTTCTAAAAATTCCAGTTTTACCCAGAAATGTATTTGATACTTTTGTCTAGCAGGCGTGAGGACTGCGTTAGGAGGGGTGTGAGGAGAAGCAAAGTCCTTTGCTTCTGTCTGTCCCCACTGAAATCAGGGACTGGAGATAGTGTCCGATTCCATCAATGGTAACAATCAAATTGGGGACAGTCGGTAACCTTAGGAAGGCTTCATGGGCCTAGTCCATGGGTTGTATATTACTGAAGTACTGAGTTTAAGCTGGTTTCAGATCTGGCTTGAAGACTTTGTTTTGCCGTCCAGCCGTTGCACCCAGTTAGTACAGGGATTCTCATTATGTTCTAGCTAACCCTGATGGTCCTGTGCCAATCTGTTTTCTTTTCACTTGTATTGGGTTTTGTAGGGTTTTTAAGCCTTCACCTATTTCCACATTCTACCTTTTACTATCCCGTCATTTCTCTGATCTAATTATCCAGGTTTACCGATTTCATTAAGAGCATCATAGTGGTTTACAATATAAGGAAAGGCGATAGAGTAAAGGAAACATGAGGGTTGGGGGCAGACTTCTGAGACTTCCAGTGATGTTGGCCAGCTGAATGGAGGCAAGTGCTGGAGCTCTAAAACCTCCCCCCACAATGATAGCAGCAAGAATCCCACTAGAAAATATCCCTACCTGCAGCAGTAATGTCAGTCTGGAAACAATTAGCAGCTTTTCAATACAGCTACGCCCAGCTCAACACAGCTGGAGCCCAGAGTGGTCGCTACCATCAGAGCTGAAGTGCATCACGGACAATTTTAGGGGGAGCGAGGCTACTCTCAAACTCATGCCCACTCCTTTTCTAGCCTCAGCATTCTATCCTTGCCCCCCTCCCAAAAAAGCCCTTCCCTATGCCACTCTGAGCTTTCTGCCTTGTGCTCCTCCATCACACTCAGCAGTCAGGTCCTGGAGTCTCAGACTGAGCTGGGTCTGGCCACTCTTTGCCCACATGCCGCCTGCAGAGTGCCAGCCTTTGCAGGAGAAGAGGGGGTGAGGCTAGACTGGACACTGCAAACAGTGGCTCTTTCCTTTTTGAACCTCTTCCTGTTCCCTGCATGCTGCATGAAGATTTTATGATTTATTTTGATTTCTGCATTTTGCTTGTATCTACCTTAGTTGTGCATCACTGAGATTTATAAAATGGACTCAAAATGTAACTACTAATGATTTATATAGAGCTACAAGGCATATGCAGCACTGTACATATAGATGTAAGACACAGAGCTTAGTCTAATCAAGACAAAACACAAAGTATGCTAAGAGACACCCAAGTAGCAGACAGGAGCGAGGAGCACCAGGATCCAAAAGCGGATTGAAAGAAGTGGATGCAATGAAATCAAACAGAAGGGCTGGAGGAACAAACAGCGTTTCCCCAGGGACTTCACAATTGGTACAAATTCCTGAAATCTGGAGTTTCCCCCAGATATGATCAGTGAATGCAGCGAACCTAACCCCATCTGATAGAGGAGTGAAGACCCAGTGCCCCCCCCCCCTCCCACCCAGCAGAAACAGGTGGTGAAGGGACCTTGACAGATATAGGGAGAGCAGGGGAAGACTCCTGGGTGCAGAAGGAACAGGAGGACAGAGGACCTGGGAATTCGCTCAAATGAGCCAGTTGTCCAAATAGGGATGATGCACACATCCCCCTGGAATAGCACTGCTGCCACCACCAGCACCATGACCTTCAAAAACATGAGAGGTAGTGGCCAGACCAGAGGACACAGCACAGAACTGGAAATGCTGCCCCAAGACGACAAACTTCAAGAAAGGTTGTTAATCCTCCCAAATGGGAATATGAAATTATACTGTCAATAGGCAGAACTAGGGCCCCTCCCATTCCCTGCTCCACTGGTCCCTCTACAGTGGATGGGAAACTCCAGAATATTCCCTTGAGAGCTCCACCAACTGGGCTCTACTGGAAGGCAGCCCTCAGGAGCCTATGAGATTCACTGCACCAGTCCACTATCTGCTGGAGACAGAAAATAACTAGAGGGTGCCCCCAGCTGCACCTGGTTTAGTGCCAGTCATGTCACTGACGTTTCTGATCTTTTCTCTGGCAAGAGGGCATAACCCACTCGTCTGGACTGGTCTAGCAGAATGCTCTGGAAAAACAATGGATTTAAATTCTAAAAACCGATACATTCAAGTCACTAAATTGAAAATAATTCTTTCTACCCCCTCTGCCCCTGGAACCAGGGACAGGAGGCTGCAAGACAGGTGGGAGTTGGGGACAGCTGTAAAATCAGGAACACTCTCCCAAAATATCGCTGACATCTGGTAACCTTATTGCTGCAGCCAAATAGGTCATTATGGGGGTCGTCTCTATGCAGCCCGGTGGACATTAAGGCCTCAGTGCTGGCACCATGTGGAGGGCCTGACAGGCTGAGTTTAGAAAGGGGTGTTGCAATCTGTTGATGATAAACGCTCGCTGGGTCTTGACTGTGGACCTCAGAGGTGCAACACCCTTCCCAGGCAGCCACTGCTGACCACACATGGTGATGGCCACAAAGCCAGGCTAGCAGGTCTGATGACATGTTGCAAACCACTGACAACTTTCAGTGAATGCTAAAGGACAAGTGAGGAAAGGAAAGAGGGAACTGGGATCAACTGAATTACAACATCCATGAATTGCTTTGAGAAGGAATTCAATTACTGTATCAGTTTATTATAATTTAAGAAGGCTGGAGACAACTGTTCTTATGACCCATGTGTTCACAAGGTCATCTGTCATGTCTTGTATGGCAGTCTGAGCCTAGGATACCCCACGCAGGGCCCGACACCACCAGATTTCAAGATGACGCAGAGGCAGGAGCACACGGGTAATGCTCCAATTCCAGATTAAAGGTATTGAGGAGGTAGAGGGGTTTGGGGGCTACCAGAGATTTTTGTTATTTGGTGGGTGGGGGGAGAGGATCTCTCAGCCACTGGGTGACTAGGGACTTTGACAGGATGTTGGTATCCGGAGGTGGGCACCAGACCCCTGACAGTATGCTGATGGCACTGGGGTTTTCCCCCCGATCCCTAGGTCTTCTGAGATGAACTGTCAAACTTGCCCCTCTGATGACCCTATTTCTCTGGGACAGCATGCCAAACTTGCACCAACTTCTGTTCACAAGTGTTTGGTTTACTCTTCTAGTTTAACATTAACTCTCTGTGCACTGGTAATTTGAATATTGCATTCCAGCACAAAGAGTCAGTGTTAAAATCACGCTATGAAACTCTGCTAGAGCTTTAACCACTGGGCTCTAGTGCAGGGTTTTTGCATTGCCCTGTATTTTTTTCCCAGTCTACAGCAAAATTCACAGATGACACTGTTTTTGAAATCTATCCAAATTTTATATTGGTATTTAAGAAAGTATGGTAAAGTCATGCCCTGGGGTAATACACTTTTGCCTGCAGGAGTGGGCTCTTGGTTTATTGCGTGCTTTGACACACAGAGCATCATCATATATGCCAACAAAACAGACCTTTGCAAGCACAGCTCTGCGGAGGAACTGCGAGCATAGTGTTCTCTTTAAACTATACCCAAAGAGAGATGTAAATCTGTAAGGTACTTCTGAGGATGTCAAAGCAAAACCAAGCGTGTCATTTTACTTTGATTATGGTGGTAATCCCTATGGGCAAAATCTACCTATGGAGTTTGCCAGACTGCGGGCAGCTTGATTACCTCCCTCTGACTGCAATTCTGTAGTTTTATGGAATTGCTCTGAAATGTTTGACTATAATAATCAGAAACTCAGCAGGATAAAGCCAAAGGTAATTGGGGATGGAGGGCACAAGGTTACAGGTTCACCTAAGATGCCCGACATCCTTAATCAGCCCTGACCAGAGCACTGCAGGGGTCACAAGGAGAAAAGCCATCTCACTGCACCCGTGTTAGACCCACACAGGTAGGATTAAGGTAAAGGTGTGTCTGTCAGCCCACACCTCTACCTTCTAGTCCATGTCGGCCTCAGAAGACTGGGAGGGGGAGGCAGCATACAGACAGCCTTCCATAACCCGATACAGGTAAGGAAAGGTGCAAGTGTGAACCAGGGCAAAGGAAAGGAGGAGAGGCGGCAGTCAATATTGAAAACAATAAAAAAGGGTCTGTCACTAAAATTTGCCCAGGGCCCCTTAAGTGGTTAAAGCAGCCTTGGACTCATCAGAGATGTTTCATACCCCTCCCCTCATCAGCAGATCCCAGGTGTCATACAGCTAGAGCTATAGAGACACACAAGGCTTACTGTACACATCTCCCCCTCTGTCTATGGATCAATAAATGCCTCTTCCTTATTGGATTCAGAATCACAGTCTCCTTACTCCAGTACAAGAGAAGCTCCATCTCCAAGGCAGACAGGAGGGGGTGGGGTCTCCAATTCCTAAATATCCCCTCCCTTCCCAGGAGAAAAAGGGTAAGTCTGCAGGATCTTCACATTAGGTGGGCAACATGGGCTCTTGTCTGCAGCGCCAAGATGAGCCTACATGGGAAGGAGAGGAGAGAGGGGCAAACTGTGCACTACCTGACCCCTTCCATGTACTCCCGCTCACAGGCCCCGAGAAGCGAGCAACAGCGGGGCAAAGAGGCAAGTGGATGGGTGAGAGCAAATGCACCCCACAATCCCCGAGAGCCTCCTAGGGAGAGAGATGACGGTCTCCACTCACAGAGAGTGCTGCCTGCCACCAGGGCCGACCCAGCCATCAGAGAAACTAGACAGGACGGCTGCTTCGGGGGGGGAGAGAGGGGGTGGGGGGAGAGAGGGGGGGGGGGCAGCAACGAGCTTCAGAGCTAAACAATGCATTCTGACTCCGGGGGGGGGGGGGGGTGAATAAGACTTAAGGTGTCTGCCTAGAGCACCATGAACCAATTCTGTGGCCAGTCTTATTTGCAAGATAAGACACCGAAGCCTACATGTCGCATCTAAGACGAGCTGCTGCCGCCCCCCGCGCGATCTGCTGTCACCAGCCTTCCTCTGCTATCTGCCCTTCCCTCTATCCCTTAAATTAGGTCACAGTCTTAGGCCCTTTAGACTTCGTTGAAATCTGGGGCCCGCCCCCGCTGCCAGATCATCGCCGGGTGGTGGCGGGGGTCGGAGGCACGGCGATGCCCCGTTGGTCGGGCTTTAGAGCCTCCTGGCCCCCTTCGGCGGAACTCCCTGTGACAGGGGGCAGGAGCGGCAGGCCATGGGGGGCAGAAACCCTCGGGCTTTATTATCATCAAGCGTCTAAACCAGGATCAGGAACCCGAAACCCTCCGCAGAGTTACGACACATCGCAGGAATTAGCGCCCGATGATCCGATCGCTGGAAATAGCACAAACCCCTTCCGGACTCACCGCAGGAGACACCAGATACAAAGAGGAGACCCGCAAATATACGCAGGAGGACACCGATCCCCATCTTCACCCCAACTGGCATCCAAACGAATATAACTTCCCACAACGACTCTGCCCCGAAATACACCGGCTAGGGCGGCCCCTCTAGTTATAGGAGAGGCAGCTGCCAGCATATCCGGCCAATCACAATAAAGAACTGTGGTGACATCACCAGCAGCTGGGCAGATTTCAGTAGCACAGGTTGTACTTGAACTTCAGCGAAAGGGAAAGTGAAAGTGTTTCGGAGACGGGGCGGCACGTGAGCGAGTTTGGCAGCTTACTGGGGAATTCTGCAGTTAGAAAATCACTGTATAATAAGTTAAAACTGCTGCAGCCTTTACTGTTCGGAGAATATAATATAATGACTTTCTTGAGTGAAAATGAATTTATAGTGTAATATGCAAAAAATAATCATTCAATGCTGTAGAATTTTAATTTTTTACCATTATATGGCCTGTCCCTCGCCCCCTTCGGTTTCAACCCTCCAGGGGTCAGGGAAACCCTCGATCACGACCAGAGAGCCTCCAGTGGTGGTCTGGACCCCTTCCCCACCCATCTCGAAAGCTGAGAGTCAAAGGAAAGGGCCGGAGCAGCAGCAGCAGCAGCGTACCCATCACAAGCCACCACTTCTCGGGCCACGCACCCAACAAGCTTCCTGGACCCAGAAGCAGCAGGGGGGAAGTTTCCCCACCTCTGCCTGCTCTTGTGACATCAGTCGCAATAGGATGATGGGGCTCAGCACATGCTTGTCCTAATAAAAGGGGGCAGGAGCTATGTGGTCTGATAGCTAATCCTGGCCAAAGGGCAGGGCATCCCAACTGGCAATAAGGCAGGATGCCCAGGCGAGTTCCCCTGAGTGATGACTGGCTTAAGGCAAGGCAATGGGCATAGGGATGGGCCTAACTCAGCTTGGCAAGGTGGGCTCAGCATACCGTGCCACCTCGCAGAAGGCAAGAAACATGGCAAGAAGTTGCATCGGAAGGGCAGGGGGCAGGAGTGACAGGCCATGAGGGCATGGGCACGTGTGCGCACACGTGGGCACTTAAAGATCTGCTGCAGCTTCTGCTGCATTGAGGGATCGCTATGCCACCCCTGCTCCCAGAAGCACAAGTATTGGCGCCGTAAGCAATTTATGGAGAAGCAGAGAAGTTTAATGCTGAAAGACAGTGAGGTGAAGAAGGAGTGGATAAAGTGAGAAAGTGGCAGGAGGGGTGAACGCTTGGAGGGATATGAGAGAAAACAAGGTTACTTACCTGTAATGGAGATTCTCCAAGGACAGCAGGATAAGTCAGCCATACCTGGTGACATCATCCGACGGCACCAAGATGGAAGTCCTCTCCTTAGCTCAGAGGAGCTTTTCCCCTCTGAGCATGAGCCAACTAGCCCTACCCTCCGGGCCTGCCCCTAGCTGGCCAGTATGTCTCTAGCTGATCCCTTGCCACCAGGGAGCGGGTATGGACACACCTGAGGGCCGACCCTTACTAGAGGAGAAGGGTGGAATGGTGTGGCTGACTTATCCTTCTGTCCTCGGAGAACCCCCATTACAGGTAAGTAACCTTGCTTTCTCCTAGGACAAGCAGGATGAGTCAGCCACACCTGGTGCCTCCCTAGCTCAGAAGTGCTGTGGTAGGAGGGGGAGGCCAAGGTGCCAACGTTAGTGCTGAAGATAGGGTAGACGGGAGTCTGGTTCTATACAGAGAACTCTATTACAGCATAATATGAAAATGGTGACAGTGTGTTTGGAGGGGCGCTTGGAGCAGAAGAGGATGCATTTCGTGGTGTTCTCCATTGCAAAGAGATCGATCACTGGTTTCCCCCACTTCCGGAAGAGCGATGTCACTATGCGAGGGTTAAGGGAGCATTTGTGCAGGTTTAGTTGGTGGCTGAGTCTGTCCGCCAGGTCGTTTATTGATCCTGGAAGGTAGGAGGCCCTCAGAAAACAATGTTTGGATAGGATGAGGGCCCAGAGCATGAGGGCTTCCCTTGCTTGTTGACATAGAACATAGCTATCTGGTTGTCTTTTTGAAGTAGGACTATCCTCCCTTCGATGTTGTCCTGGAAGGCTTCGAGGGCATAGCGGAGTGCTCCGAGCTCCAGTAGGTTGATGTGGAAGTTGCGCTCCCTTGTTGTCCAGGCCCCTTTGGTGCAAAGTTCAAGGCAGTGTGCCCCCACCCTACTGGTGACGAGTCTGTGGTGATGACCAGCTGGTGAGGGAGCTGTTGGAGTGGTGGGCCACTCATCAGGTTTTCTGGGTGGGTCCACCAACTCAGAGAACTCGTCATTAAGGACAGAGGCTAAGAGTGTGGATGCCAGTGGCACATACGTAGTTTTGCTAGGGGCATGACCTTTGTGGTCGCCGCCATGTGTCCTAGAAGGTGAAGCAGGTTCCATGCCATTGTCCTCTGGGTCGAGGTGATGCTTAGGGTTAAGTTGATGATGGCATCCTTCCTTTGTTCTGGGAGAAATGCTCTTGCTGCCAAAGTGTCTATCACAGCGCTGATGAACTCCAGACATTGTGATGGGTTTAGCTTGGACTTCTGAAGGTTCACTTGAAAACCTAGGGAGGATAAAAGGTTGATGGTCCTCCTCAAGGCCAACTGTGTCTCCTGCAAGGATGCTGCTGAGATGAGCCAGTCATCCAGATATGGGAGTACGCAGATATCCTGTTCCGGAGATGTGCGGCTGCTACAGCAACACATTTGGTGAACACCCGCGGTGCGGGTGACAGTCCAAATGGTAGAATACTGTACTGGTAGTGAATCTCTAGGACATGGAAGCAGAGGTGTCGCCAATGTGTCACATATAAAAGAAATAGTTAAATTAAATAAAATAAATAAATAAACATGTATGGGGATGTGCGTGTAGGCATCCTGTAAGTCTAGGGAGGCTGGCCATTCTCTGGGCTGGATAAGAGGCAGAATGGAGCTGAGTGAGTACATCCAGAATTTCTTCTTCACAATAAATTTGTTGAGATTCCTGAGGTCAAGTACTGGATGACTAGCACCGGATTTCTTGGGGACCAGAAAGCACCTGGACTTTTATTGCTTGCGGTCCCACTGTCGTGGTTTGTTGTGGTAGGAACTTTGATAAGACTGCTCTTTATAGCGAGCTGCTTGCCATCTGCAGTAGGAGTTGTAGATATTGCTGTTGTTTTGCTTGGATGAGGAAAAAGACTTGTGATGGTAAGACCCTTTCTGGTTGGAAGTGAAGGTTCGTTCCAAGCCTTCCTCTGCGAGGTCTGTAAAGTAGCACAGTGTCCTTCATATCGTTTACAGTGTCCTTCATCTTGTCTCCGAAGAGCGTGTCATCCGCACAGGGAGCATTCGCAATGCAGTCATGAGTGTCCTCCCTGAGGCCAGAAGCTCGCAGTCAGGCCAGTCGGCGTGCTGGAGCTGGTGAGCTGATATTTTTGCACACAGGATAGCTCCTTGGAAAACTCTTTTTCTGACATCGTCCAGAAGCTTGAGATCCCGTCCTGGTGGGTTGTTAGCATGCGTTCGCGCAGACTTGACTGTTGTGTGGTAGTTGTGCTTTGTTGAATCCGGGTGTAAACTGGACCTGATATTTAGTGTCAAGCTTCCTAGACAAAGATGGTCCAGTGGCAGAGCTCTGACAAATTTTTATTAAGTTGTCACACAGTAGTGGGTGAATCGGGAGTAGTGCCGTTGATCAAGGGGCCTCCAAGAACTTGAGGGCTGCTTGTGTTTCAGGTCGTTGGTCAGTATGATCTGCAATGGTGATGCCCAGAGTGGAGGAGACCTTCCACAGGAATTTAGGGTAGGAGATGTCCTCTGGGAGGGGGGTAGGCTGGTCATTTGTGGTGCAGAGGTGATTGCCTCACCTGGTGTGGGGGCGACTCCTGGGTCTAGCGATCCGTAGGTGACAGCCTCCTCGTCCCTGCTATGCTCCTGTGTGGATCGCTCTGGAAGCGGGTTCTCTGGTTCTGGTGAGAGTGGTGACACTGACTGGTGGCAGTCCACTGTATCCTCAGTTGCTGCAGGGTCGAGGGCATCCGCCAGAATGATGTTTAGTGTCGGGGTGCTCGTTGGAGCCTCCCCGGAGACTAGCCACTGTTTTGGTATCATAGATAGCCATTGGAGCAGGAGCTGGGGTCCTTGTTCCTGTGCCCCTGGGGATAAAGCGGGAGGCAGCCTGGCCGGGGGTTGTCAAAACTCTGTGCTACCATCCCAAGTTCCCTTGTCTAGTTGGGAGCCTTCCCGGTGAGGGATGTATGCCGCTACTTCCATACTGGAACTGGGTGGGGGGGTGCCAGAGTACCTCTGCTTTCTTTGTCGGTGATAGCTGCTGCTGCTATAACTGCTGATTCTGCTATGCCGATGATGTCTGCTCCATTCGCGGGAGCCGTGGCCCTGCGTCTCCTCCTGGAATGATGTATCCTCCGCTCTGCATGGTGCCAATTGGGGCTGTTGTGTCTCCTGCGGCACTGCGCTGATGCAACAGGGCTGTTGGAGCTATTCCTGCATCGGCGCTGAGCAGCTGAGGGTTCAGGAACTTCCTGGATGTCCATCTGCGCAGGAGGGGCCGGAATGAAGTACTCTCCTTAGCTCAGAGGGGCTTTTCCCCTCTGAGCATGAGCCAACTAGCCCTACCCTCCGGGCCTGACCCTAGCTGGCCAGTTTTTCTTCTTCCGCCTTGCCAGCAAGATGGATATCTCTCCAACTATTTTAACATTCTACTACCACTCAAAGAAACCTGAAGACACCAAGAATCCCTTCTTCAACATGCCGAAGCCTGGCTTCAAGAAATGCCCCATCTGCTCCAGAAAAATGAGTAATTCAGACTCACACGACCGATGCTTCTGATGTCTGGGGAAGTTCCACCCAGTTGAGGACTGTCCCCATTGTGCACGAATGTCACCAAGAGCAAGAAAATCCCAGGGTCATGCTCTCCAGGACTTCCTTTCTTATCCGATGGCAGTGACTGGGCTCCATGGACTGAAGAAGCGATGCTCAAAGCATCCTGAGAAGGGTGAGAAGACCATGGCAGCCTAGGGTTGCCAACTGGCTCCAGATGCGCCCGACAGGCTTGATCCAGTCCTGGGTTTACTCCATTGCATGCAGGGACATGTAGTTCTGATTTCTCCATTGCACTCCATAAGAAAAGCAAAACTACAAGTCCCTGCATGCAATGGGGTAAACATAGAACCTGGATGAAGCCTGTTGGGCACATCAGGAGCCAGTTGGCAACCCTATGGCAGCGCAGGATGCGCTGATCCAAGCATCCATCCCTGACCAGCCCTCTGGCTCTGCTTCCAGCCTCAAGACTCCCTCTGCCAGCCCCGCCGTGATTTTGGAGCCCTTCACAGCCCGGCAGCTCCCCAGGACACGTGGGGACTTCCCTGGAGGCGGCCATCTTGTTCCTGCCCTGCCCGCTTCAGCCATTGGCCAGTTGCTTCCTGGCTCCACCTCTCACCCTCCTATTGGACAGCGTCTGGGTGAAGAAATCACCTTTCCGCCCCCTCCTGCGCAGACACGCATGATGTCACCAGATGTGGCTGACTTATTCTGCTTGTCCTAGGAGAAAGTTAATCTAGGGAAAGCAAGGAGAAGGCAGGGACATCTTAACCATTAGACAGATTAGGCTGTTGCAGAGGGTGGCAGATTCTGGGGTGTGGCAAAAGGCAGCTGTAAACGCAAACCAATAGATCCTGATATCCCCACAAGCTCAAACAGTCATCAGCGTATACTTTTATTGGCAAGTAGGGTGGAAAGTTTTCAAATATATTTATTAACATAGTAACATAGTAAAAATGACGGCAGATAAAGACCTGCATGGTCCATCTAGTCTGCCCAGCAAGGTGGTCAGAGTACATGCACCTGCCGCTCCATGCAGGTCACCCCTCCCCATGTCTTTGTTTAGGGGTGAACCCACCGCTCCGTGTAGAGCACCCCTGTTGGTTGAAAATTTAGAAAGTTAAGTTTATTTTGATTTTATCGTGTTGCTGTAAAGGGATCCACTGTGTCTGTCCCATGTCATTTTGAGTTCTGTCACTGTATTTGCCCCCACCACTTCCATTGGGAGGGCATTCCAAGCATCCACCACCCTTTCAGTGAAAAAGTATTTCCTGACATTGCCTCTCAGTTTACCCCCTTGCAGCTTCATGTTATGCCCTCTAGTTTTACAGCTTCCTCGTCTTTGGAAGAGGTTTGTTTGTTCATTAATACTCTAAGTATTTAAAGGTCTGAATCATATCCCCCCTATCCCTCCTTTCCTTCAGAGTGTACATTTTTAGAGCTTCTGACGCAGGCTCCAAATCATTTTGGTTGCCTTCCTCTGAACCGTTTCGTCTTTTTACATCTTTTGCGAGATATGGTCTCCAAAACTGAACACAGTATTCCAAGTGAGGCCTCACCAGTGACTTATACAGTGGCATTAGTACCTCTTCCTTTCTGCTGGTAATTCCTCTTTGTATGCAACCCAACATCCTCCTGACTTTTGCCACTGCCTTATCGCACTGTTTTATTTATATTCCGCTTTTCACCGGATCAAAGCGGTCAATTGGGGGATACATTTAACATGAGGGGATATGACACACATACGTTAATACTTACAGGGAACATGGGCAATGGAGGGTTAAGTGGCTTGCCCAAGACCACAAGGAGTGCCTATAGGACTAGAAATCCCAGTCCTTCCGGCCTGAGATTGCTGCCCCCAGGTGGGACTTGAGCTCCTGGCCCTCCGGCCTGAAGTACCTTGTCCTAACCACTAGACCACTCCTCCTTACCACCTTGAGATCCTCAGAAATAATCACACCAAGGTCCTTCTCCTGGTCCGTGCACACCAACCTCTCGCCCCCATTGTGTACATTTCCTTTGGATTTCTGCTTCCCAACTGCATGACACTGCACTTCTTCGCATTAAATTTTAACTGCCAAGCAGTGGACCATTCTTCCAGCTTTTATAGATCTTTCCTCATGCTATCCACTCCCTCAGGGGAGTCCACTCTGTTGCAGATTTTTGTGTCATCTGCAAAAAGACAGACTTTTCCATTCAGTCCTTCAGCAATATCACACAAATAAATTGAACAGTGCCAGGCCCAGGACTGAACCCTGCGGCACCCCGCTTATCACCCTCCTATCATCTGAATGAGCTCCATTTTCCATCACCTTCTGATGTCTGTCAGTCAACCAATTTCTTATCCAGTTCACCACCTTGGGACCCATCTCCAAGCTGCTGAGTTTATTGATAAGCCTCCTATGAGGAACAGTATCATAGGCTTTGCTGAAATCCAGGTAGATGACATCCATCGCATGCCCCTGATCTAGTTCTCTAGTCACCCAGTCAAAAAACTCAATCAGATTTGTTTGGCAAGATAGTCCTTTGGTAAAGCCATGTTGCCTCAGATCATGCAACCTGTTGCTTTTGAGAAAGTTCACTATTTGCTCTTTCAGGAGCTCCTGCATTACTTTTCCCACCACCGAGGTAAGGCTCACCAGCCTGTAGTTTGTCACTTCTTCCCTGTCACCACTTTTGTGAAGAGGTACCACATCAGCCCTTCTCCATTCTTGAGGAGCTTCTCCTGTTTCCAAGGGTCTATTGAAAACATCCTTTAATGGCCCTGCAAGAACCTCTCTGAGCTCTTTCAGTATCCTGGGATGTATCCTATCCGGTCCCATGGCCTTGTCCACTTTCAGTTTTGCAAATTGTTCTAACACATCATCTTCCGTGAATGGTGTAGTATCTACTCTATTCCCATTTTTATATTTGGGAGTCACAGGTGGTCCTTCTCCAGGATTTTCTTTAGTAAAAACAAAGCAGAAGTATTTGTTTAACAATTTTGCTTTTTCAATGTCACTTTCCACGAGTCCGCTCCCAGCACTTCTGAGTCCTGCAATTCCACCTCTGATTTTCCTCCTCTCCCAAATATACCTGAAGAAAGTTTTGTCGCCACACTTCACATCTTTAGTCATCTTTTTCTCTGCCTTTGATTTTGCTTTCCTTATTTCTCTTTTAGTTTGATCCTGTATTCCTTACTGTGTTCCTCTGTTTGCAAGCTTTTGAATTTTGTGAAAGCTGTGGTTTTTGCCTTTGTTTGAGCAGCCACTTCTTGGGAGAACCAAATAGGTTTCCTTCTCCTCTTATTTTCATTTACTTTCCTTACATATGTATCTGTTGCCCATTTTATTGCCACCTTTAGTTTAGCCCATTGCAATTCCACTTCCCTTATCTCCTTCCACCCTGTCAACTCCTCCTTCAGGCACTTGGCCATTTTACTGAAGTCAGTGTTTTTGAAGTTTAGGACTTTGAGCTTGCTATGATTGGACTGCACCTTGGCTTTTATCTCAAACCACACCATGTGATGATCTCTGCTCTCACAGGGACACCCACCCGGACATTTGACACGCTATCATCTTTGGTGAGCACTAAATCCAGCATTGAGTTTTCCCTGTTCGGTTCCATCACTATTTGTCTAAGTAACGCATCTTGGAGAGCATCTACAATTTTTTTACTTCTTTCCGGATTTGCAGAAGCAGTAATCTAATCCACATCGGGTAGATTAAAGTCACCTAATATGATCACTTCCCCCTTTGTGGCTATCTTGGCAGTATCCATAATCAATTTGTTATCTATTTCTTTGATTTGAGTTGGAGGTCTGTAGACTACAGCAGTATAGATGATAGTGCCATCTCCTCTTTCCAACACAATCCAGAGCGCTTCTTCTTTTCCCCATGCCCCCTGCATTTCAGTAGCTTTAATATTGCTTTTCACATACAAGGCTACTCCTCCTCCTTTTCCTCTTTCTCTCTCTCTTCTGAATAGATTATAGCCAGCTATGGCTATATCTCATTCATGTGATTCATTAAACCATGTTTCTTTGATGGCCACAATGTCCAAGTCCATTTCCACCATTAGGGCTTCCAGGTCTGGAACTTTGTTGGCTAAGCTTCGAGCATTTCTGCTCATTGCTTTCCAGCATTTAACTGGCTTGCATGTATTTTGCATTGATTTTGTTCTACCCACCTCTTCCCACTTGTCGTTGATGTGTGGTTAAAAGTGTGACTGTTTCTGATGTTGTTCTGCTTTTGCCGGGAGTGACGTCCTGAACTTGTCCTTCCCCATCCGTCACCCCCTTTCTCTAGTTTAAATGCATATCCACATACTGCCTGAATTTTTCACTTAGGATTCTTTTTCCTGCAACAGAGATGTAGCCCATCAGCACAGTATAGTCTCTTGTTGGTCCATCTGTTTCCCCAGTTGCCTATAAATCTGAATTATTCTTGTTTGCACCAGGTCTGGAGCCATGCATTAAAGTTGTTTATGTGATGCAGCCTTTCTGCCATGCATTAAAGTTGTTTATGTGATGCAGCCTTTCTGCCCCCTTACCAAGAACAGGTAGAACTTCTGAGAATGCTATAGTGTTAACAATGGGCTTCAGTTTCTCTCCCAGTGTCTGGAAGTCCCTTTGAACTGCAGAGGCACTGTTTCTAGCCAGGTCATTTGTACCCAGGTGGATGACAACATCAATTTTTGAGTGCTCACTTTCTGCGCTTAGCACATCAACAATTTGGTTTGTATTCCTGCTGACTGAAGAGCCTGGGAGGCACTTGACTATCTTCTCTCCTTTGAACTGTGTTCCCAAGTTGGTGCCTCTGATGACGGAATCTCCGAGTAGTAGTAGTTTTCTGCTTTGTGATTAATTTTCCGTCTTTTTAAATAAATGTATCCAAAGTGGTGTAAAGCAAGTGTAACAACATAGCAGTTTAGAACTAAAGTGAAGTATTATCCCAGTAAAACACTAACACTCAGCACAGTGCACAATTAGAAGCAAGGTAAACCTGGAAATAGGCAAATTAAATCATAACAATAGGATATGTGTCAGCACAGTAGGACATTCTTATATATATATTTATTCGGATTTGCTGTAAAGCCTTTTAAATCCATCAGCAAAACATTTAACATTAAAATTGAGAGGAACATTTAATAAGAACACAGACTGATACAACAGGAGGGGCAAGAGAATGAAATGTGTGTACCGTAGTGGCCCACTGCTCCAGAGAAATTAAACTTCAAATGCAAGTTGATAGCAGTGAGTTTTTAAACCAGATTTAAATCATCTGAAGGAAGATGGGGTGATTTCCGTACCACAGGCACAAGAAAGTAGAAAGCTGAGTGTCGGGTCCTATCAAAACGTACTTGAGTTGGGTTGGGAATGGTGAGAAGCTTCTCACGTTGTGCAGTGATCGCAGTGGTCTCACTCAGGGCGGTTTCTCCAAATAGGTTAGTTTTGCACATTAATAGAACACAACTGCCTAAGGGCAAACTAAACCAACATTTCAAAAGCGCCCTTAGTAAACAACACTAATCACTGAAATTTAAAAAAAAAAATTCTAAATAATCTCTTAAACACACGTTTATTGATAAATTATTTAGAATTTTTTTTTTTGAAATTTCAGTGATTTGTTTACTAAGAGCGCTTTTTATATGTTGGTTTAGTTTTGCACATACCATGACAGTCATGAACATCACGCCTATGCCAGGGTCTAGAGGGAGAGGAAGGGCCTGTGGAGAAAGCCTTATGGGCCAATAACAAAATTTTGAGCCTGATCCTAAACATGAAAAGGAGCCAGTACTGCTGAGGTAGTAATGGGGTCATGAGGTCAAATTTATCTAGTCAGTGAAGAAATTTGATGGCAATACTCTGGACTGACACTACAGAAAACAAAAAAACACCCACTAGCGTTTATAACCAATACAAAACAAAAAAACACTCACTAGGGATAGATTTTTGTTAGTGTTTGTGAGGCGGTATCTTCTGAGGTTTAATAATAATTTCCTTTTTATACATGAGACAATTTGAGTAACTGGGATTTTTTGTGGCTATTAGTATTCTGGACTGGAAATGTTCATGGATAGCAAGGAAGGGATCTTTTATTAGAACACTCTTGTTCTCAAAGCCAGGCCCGACACAGGCCGTGTTTCGTTTATGCCTTCATCAGGGGCTGATGGCTACAAAACATATAGAAAATATATATAAAACATGTTAAAAACATCTACAATCAATGAAACTAGCTATAAAACTATATAAAACCAAATCATAAGAGCACCATAAAAACAGCAAATAAATGTCATGTGAACTAAATGAACAAATAAATAATTAAATGAATAAATATGCATATGAAAGTACAGCAAAAAACCTCACATTAATACATACATAAATAAATAAATTAATATGCATATATAAAATGTACAATACAATCATAAATATGTGTCAAAAATAAAAACCAAAGCCATACAATATTTTACAATATGACATTATAGACGAATAAAATGAAAAACAATACAACCTATAGTCTTTTTTAAGATGCATGTTAAAAACCTATCTGTGTGTTCTATAATTTGTACCTTGCCACACCATAAATACTACAATGAGAGAACAGAGGACCATTATGACCGGGTGACTATGGTATTATTCACTATTGAGCTAAAACTGAACCCAAGGAGAAGCGCAACAGGATCACAGTGAGACCTATATACACCCAGTGCAGATATATTATTAAAAAAAATTTTTCTTTTTTAATTTTTTAACCATGCCTTTACTGATATGATAAAATTATAGGCAAGAAAAAACTACCACTCTTACCTCTATTACCAAATTCCGCTGCAACTTGTTATTCAAAAAACCACTAATCTTAGCCGTCTTGTACTGGCCACCGACGTGCAGCTATTCTTAAAAATGATGTCGGATGCAGAACGTAAAAATTAATACCACATAAAAACACCACTAACCATGAACTCTATTATATATACTTTTAAAACTTTTTTCTAAAGACCCTTATCATTTGTAAAATAATTCATTGGATGTCATTAATCTCAGCAGTCTTGTACTGTCCACCGACATACAGCTATTCTTTTATCTTAAAACCGCTGTAAAAAATCAATACCACATAAGGACACCACTATCCATAAACTCTATTTTAAATGCCTTTAAAAACTTTTTTTCATATAAAAACCCCTTTCTTTTGTAAAGTAATTCTTTGAATCACTCATCTTAGCAGCCTTGTACTGTCCACCGATATGCAGCTATTCTTTTAACTTTGCACCGCTATTGACTGCAAAACAATGGAAACAAACCAATACCACATACGTGCTTAACTGTCCATAAACTCTATCATAAATGCCTTTAAACTTCATTCTAAAACCCCTGTTATTTATAAAATAATTCATCGGATGTAACCAGCAGCCAGCTTGCACTCCGTTTGTGACCACAACTGAAAGACCAGTATAAACCAATATCGTGAGGAACCTCCTTTATCCTTACCGTGCAAAACCTCACTTGTATTTTTGCAATCTTCCCAAAGTTTCACAAATGCCACCTCGTAAGAATGAGCTTGCTAGCTGATCCGTGCTCTTTGTGTTGGACTGGAAATGTTCATGCCATTATAAACCATATCAGCCACACCAGGTGACATCATCTGACGGCAGCGATTGGACAGATTTGCCCTTCTAGAGCTCAGAAAGGCAAAGCCTTTCTGAGCTTTTGCCAATGTACCCCTGCCCCCTGACCAGCCCCTACCTGGTCAGGATCTGTTCTGTTTCTTCTGCCTTGCCACAAGGATAGATCTCTCTCAAGACGCCAGAGGCATGGGCGTTCCTGCCCTCCCAGCATGCAGACAAGATCATCTCCCTGTCCAGGACGATGGCCTCCTTTTCCTTGGTGTCGGCCAAGACGATGCTGCAACTCCTAGGTCACATGGCAGCTATGGCCCAAGTAGTCATAGTAGTCAAACTTCACTTGCACAAGAACTGGAACTAGCACAACCAACCCTTGTCCTGCAGGATCATGACGGACTAGGGAATATGAACCGCCTTCTCGTGGTGGATGGTCCAAGAACACCCAACCCCTGACAGCAGACCTCATCACCCAGGACAGAGGAACCACCCTGCACCCGATCCTGGCGACCCTTGCCTTATCTGTCTGGAAGTAGAAAGGGTGAGACTTTCCTTCTTGCATCTCACAGCAGACGTTCAGCAGGTCATCCTGGCACCCAGACGCGACTCCACAAAGAAATCCTAAGGCCTTAAGTGGAAACACTTCAACTCTTGGTGCACTACAGTGGGATTGGACCCCTTCTCCTTTCCTATACCCTCCATCTTATTTATTTATTTATTTAACAAAGATTTTTATACTGCAATTTCCATGGATCAATTGTGGTTTACAAGGAACAACAGATGTGAGTAGTACAACAGGTACATGCTCAATTACATAGAACAGATATGAACAAATTACAAACAGATATTAACTATTTACAAGGTGATGACATAACATATCATCTTTAACATACTTGTGCAAATATCTAGCCACCCTCGCCTAGCCGGGACTTTGGGCTACCTCCATCTGGATCCACCTATCAGCCATCACAGCATTCTATGACCAGACCAAGGGCCACACTCCCTCTGGTAGCATGCTTCATGAAGGGCCTCACCAACCTCAGGCCCTCCAACATCCCCGTACCACCCTGAGACCTCAACATCACAGCCATCATAAACCACATTACAGTAATCCAGTTTAGAGATTACCATGCTGTGAATCAATGAGGCACTGAGGCAAAGAAGAGTCTTTTACCACAGGAGAGATCAGATTTGCACAGTCCATCTTATAATCAGCAATAACACCTAAGATCTTTAAAGTATCAACTCAGGAAATTGGGGAATTTGAGATTATCAGTGAGGCTGAGGGGTGACGAGAACAATCTCCCAGCCACATAGCTATGGTTTTAGTAAGATTTAGTTTGAGGCAGTTGGATGTTAGCCAGTGAACAACGGTCTCCAGGCAGTGATTCTAAGGTCAAATGATAATGAATCTATCGCTGCGTTGATCTATCACCTGTGTACATGTAAACCAGTACTTCCCATACTTGTATCCAGTATGACCCTATTTTAACACTTAAAAATCTATTTCACCCCAGATGATGATGAAAACAAAATAACAGACCCCCCACTCCACTTCTCTTCCTCATTCAAGTCCTTCCCCTGCCCCCTCCCCCCTCAGTTATCCAAAGCATGAAGACGGCAGCAGCAGTCAGCAGAGGGCCCTACGTGTCGGCGTGCGCTCACAGATTCAGATCCCAGTCCAACAGGAGGGGGCCGGACCTGTGAGCGTTAAGGAGGCTAGTTTAGATGCATATTCATGATTTGCACAGGGAGATGGCACTATGTGTAAAGGATGATATTACCAAGGGCCAAATTTCATGTGGATGTCCTTACTACATAGGAATTGCAAGGGGGGATGTCAAGGGCATGGTTAGGGATTGTCAAAAATCTACACCTGTACTGTCAGGGCTGGTGCAAGGATTTTAGGTACTCTAGACAAACTTCAGCCTTGTGCCCCTTGCAATTAGCTTTTAGACCCCAGACACCCCCTCCCCAAGATTTTGATTATTAAACTCAATTGTACTCTTTTTAACACCATCCCTCCCAGTGGAATCCTCTAAAATGCATATTTGGACATCACACTTTTAATATTAACTATGTTTTCGAAATATATCTCCAGGAGTCAGCATTGACTCGAAGGCTTGCATTGCATTGAAGGAGATTTAAAAAAAACAATTTGCAAGGGTAACCGGACTATTTGCATATTACCCATTCTGCCTGCAGATAAAAGTATGACTCAGAGGTTGTGTGGCTGCCGGGATCCACTGTTTTGCTTTGACTGTAGCTGCTGTTTGCTGCCCCACCAGAAGCTCCTGCCCTGGGCAATCACCTAGTTTGCCTTGTGGTTGCGCCATGTGTGACTGCAGCTGTTCCCTGGCACATTTAAGATTTTAACAAATTTCCATTTCAGACAGCCTTCATAGGAGGGATTAAGGGGGTTATTCTCCTTAAACCCCCTTGTTTATTTCCCTCTCAAAATTCTAATTAAAGAAAGATCACAGCCTCTGTAGTTAACCAGTTGCATTTAGACGTTTAGGTTTGCAAAATGCCCACATACACATGTAAGATGTTGAGCTTCCTCTGCTGATCTTTACTGGACACAGGTCATAGTGGGGGTGCAGAGGTGTATTACTAATTAAAGATTTATATGGATTTTTGGATCAGCAAAGGATATTGTACTTTATCTGAGCCAACTTGCTCCAGAGATGAGAGATTTTTACACATCTAGCCTGGGGAGTGTTAAGAGGCCAGAGAGGGAGATAGAATTCTTCCCTTGGCCTTTGAACAATTCTCTTGGACAGGATAAGAATTCATCAATTATAATGTAAAAGCTTTGAGATGCTTTTGGGTGTCTCCCTTGACAGAGACCCATTAATGATAACAAAAGAACACTTAGGCCATGGAGGATGTGTCCTTTGAGCATTCTCAGATGTCTGACCATGTCTGACTGTGTAAGTTTGAGCTTCTAACACCAAGGGGGGTAATCAAAAGCCTGCCCGGAAACCGAAGCAAAAAGGTGGATGGGGTGGAGAGAAGCTCATGGGTGAGAGCTAGCTGCAACACATTTGTGCCTATATAAGTACAGAGAATATCCAGAACAGACAGAGCGTAGATCTGCTTGGCCAAGCATGAAGTATCCTAGACTGTCATCAGTTCCTCTCGCTGAGCGCTGATGTGTAAAGGGCTTATGACAAGTTTGGTGAAGTATATTCTTTGTACATAGCTGCATTCTCTCATAATTCTTTCAGTGCTGTAATTAAGTGTGCATTCTAGTTATCTTTTCTAACTACTCATGTGTAACTAAGAGAATTACTTGTCTTTCTAAATGTTTCCTTACTTTGTTTGTAAATAAACTGCACGTCTTCATTACAAGGTGTTAGCCTTTGTTGAAGTAAGACAATTGGTACCAGAAGTGGGGTACGGAAAAAAGGCTTGGACAATGTTGAAAAGAAAAGAAAATAGTGTAAATACTGTGAATATTGTAAATATTCATAGCGGGTATCAGGCTTTTTATGAAATATTAGCTAGAGAGTGTTATTATGGGTCAGGACTAAGTGAGAATTCGGAATCTGTTTTAAAAGATGATGAACCTGTTAATTCCCTTACATGCTTGCAAAAAATACCTGTTGAAAAAGGAACAGAATTGCATACCTTAGGGAGAAGGAGATTGCTTTTGTTGTCTGCACATTGTAAGATGCATCAGACAAATTCTAGCAAATTAGATTTGATTACATGGACAGATAAAATAGACATTTATCAGCAAGTTGCTGAGAGGGTGGCTCAGTATAAATACCGTAGGAGACGGGGAAAAAGAAAGAAAAAGAAAATACATGTCTATTGCTAAGCAATTTATAGGAGGAAAGTGCTGAGTACTCCCCAAAATCCTGGAGGAGTTAATCTAGAAGATACTGTGGAGGATTTTAATCAACAAGAGATTAATGATAGATCATGGTGATAAGA
Source organism: Ichthyophis bannanicus (assembly GCA_033557465.1). Taxonomy (NCBI): domain Eukaryota; kingdom Metazoa; phylum Chordata; class Amphibia; order Gymnophiona; family Ichthyophiidae; genus Ichthyophis; species Ichthyophis bannanicus. Next base: position 76,030,487 of record CM066051.1, on the reverse strand, counting down.
AATTCTGTTTGATTAGTTCTGACCCACTGATACAAGATTAGGTATAATGCACTTGTAAGCTTTGATTTGTTCTGTATTCAAATGTTTGTAGTAAAAACCTGTTTTTCTTTTATTACTGGCTACTCCAGTAGATTTTATAGTCCCTGAATGCTGAAGTGACTAGAACAAACAAACCAGGCATGAAACATATTTTTTTTTACCTCCAAAGTGGAGGTTGAGAATCCTGACAGGACAATGGGGCATTAAATCTTGAGTAAATAAGAAGGTAATCTTTATCATTAATATGTTATGCATCTATTCTTTGTCTTTGACTGTATATGCTACCAGGCAAACCTAAAAGTTAAAGGAGGATTTTTTTTTTAATTGTGGCAAGCACCCCAGGGGGCATAGTTAAACATAAACAGCTATAACGATAGGTTAATTGTTCAGTCACATCTGCCAGAAGGACAAAAGACAATGGTTTGTTCTACTGGCTGTGTTGAAGATAACATGTTAATTTAAATGTAACCAAGAACAATTTTCACCTCTTAGAAGTTTCACCTCACTTGAGCCTGAACTGTGAGGTTCAAGATAATTACTTTAAGCTTTGTGCTAAAACGACTGAGGGACACCTGTTTTCCTGTATTTGAATTTTAGAGAAAAAGTGTACTTTGTTCTAAAAGTTTATATTTCATTTTCAGTACAGTTCCTGCGAAAATAGATATAAAACAGATATATGTTGCAGCATTGTGAGATATTAAGTTGGTAGTTTATACACTTGCACTTATGACACTTGTGGTAATAGTACATTACGCAGAGGTCCAGTACACACACAGCAATTAAAATATTAATAAGTTTGATGAAATTTTAGACAGAGGCTGATATGAAATTGCTCTGTTCTCAAGCTATATAGAACAAATATAAATTAAAGATGGAACTGAGTTCCCAGAAAATGAGAACTTGAGTTGATTGGATAAAACCAAATCTTGCTTGTCAGCAATGATCCGGGAGAGGTTTGAGAAAAAGAATAAGAGAGAGAGAGAGAGAGAGGCAGAAAGGTGAGGCCACAGCCTAGGCTAAATGTGCTGCTTCCAGTGTGATGATCTGGGCTACCAAGCTCTAAGACTCCTTGAGGACCCACAAGGCCTGAAGAACAGGAACCTTGCATATTTATGCCTCTGAAGAGACATAAATAGGCAGGGGGAGCATAGGCCGAGAAGAACCCGAGGATAGTCATGAATGCCTTGCAATCCAAGAAGGACCTGAAGATGAGGCCTAGCCACCAATGCCTTGTACCCTCTCGGATCTCTCACCTCAAAAGGATCTCTTTTTGACACCATAATTAATGAGTAGCTTATACAAATCCTTGTGAACACTGCAATTTTAAAATCAGTCTAACAGCACTCTCACTGAGGACAGGGTATACGATAGATTCTAGTTATACGTGAGAGATGAGCCATATTTCTTTCTATTGGGGTTGATGTTATAGAATGCTGCAAAATAATAGTTTTATATTGTAAGGATTTTACCCAGATTGTTCCTATTTTAGAATGAGTATATGTCTACTTAGCACTGGACCAATTAAGTTGATGGGAAAGGGACACTGTTTACTCATACTGTTATCTTATTGAGAAGAATCTAAATTTAAGTTATTAACAATTGTTTGATATTCTTAGCAGCCTTGCCAAATAAGGATACATTAGTGTGGTATAAAAGAAACAGGAAAAGGACCTATGTAAGTAGTTGGTGGAATGATGCAGGTGATGAAAAAGTGTTGTGTTATGAGGGATGAAGTGGAATATTAAAGGGGAAACTGTGATAGACAAGAAACTGATGAAGGTAATTTGAAGTGATGTATCTGCCTAATGAATATGTAAACAAAAAAATTATGAGCACTTTATTCAACTATGCCGTCTCCAGAAGCTTCAATTCAGGAAGTCATACTCAACAATTGGAAGAAATAGATATTTGGAGACAGGCTAGGTGCACCTTGCACCCTGATGAGCTTTGGAAAACCCACACTGGCCATGTGGTACTTCTGGATGCTTTGTGCCTCACTTTTCCTCTGTATGTCCTGGCCAGGCATGCAGAGGCAAAGGGGGATGATTTGATGACAAATTCTCACACAATTGGGTATAATTCTAAAACTTGTCAAAATTGCAGAACACGTATGTGCAGCTTGTCTGATCTGAAACATGTAAAGGTCATTCAAGGGCAAAATGGAATATTTCCTACAAGCAAAATGAATTTCCAGTGATAGAGAGACAAGGAGTTAATCAAACTGCGAGATAAGATTGACACCATACGAGATAGTTACTAATAGATCACTGAAAGTTTATAAAAGCAATATTTATTATCTGTAGGATATGATCTTAGTAAATATAGATGAAATTAAGTTTGCCTTATTGTAAAGTCTAACCTAGAATTTTTTTAGTCTTTTCATTTAATATTGGCGCTGCTCTTCTGAATGAGGCCTGGAGCCATGTCACCAACTGCAAGCCGGAGAGTCTAGCGGAGGGAATTGACCAGAGTCCAGATGGAGCAGACCATCCCGAGAGATCTGGACTACACACCGCAGAAACGTGTGAGGAAGTCCCTATCTACTTCAATGTGTCGCAATGAAAGAAAGGCCAAGATGTCCACCTACGAGAATGAGAGGTTCAACTGTTGAGAGAGGCCAAGTTTAAACTTCAGAGAAAGGTGAAAATGACGCTACGGAGTCCTGAAAAACTGCTGAGAAGCAGGCCAAATTATCTGAAAATAGGAAAAGGACTATTGGACTTTTGTGGACTTTTGTGAATGATTTTTTTTTTCTTATGTATTGTTATTGTTTCCTTGGAAAGTAACTGTAATTTTAGTATCTCAGATTTTTTCTGCTGAACATCATGTGCCCAATTGCTTATGTCACCTGTTCCCCAGATTTTAGTTATTAGAGTCTATGGGGCAGATGTACAGTGGGAAAAAGTTCTGAATGTGCAGGTGAAATGAGTCCCCCACTGCATGGGGAACTGATAAAGATAGCTGAGACCTACAAGCCATTTGGCTTTGACAATTGTAATGCTGAGGGGGGGGGGGGGGGAATGGGAAAATATCACCCAAATTACACTGAGGCTTGTCCCCTCCAGCGTTTGCCTTAATGCTATCCACTATGTTTAAGCCCATGTTGTTATTATTGTATTTCTAAATGAATTACAAATGCGATTCAGCCATTGCTTACGTACAATATCCTTGTTGATCCAAGGGTGGAATGTATTACTAATTAAAGATTTATATGGATTTTTGGATCAGCAAAGGATATTGTACTTTATCTGAGCCAACTTGCTCCAGAGATGAGAGATTTTTACACATCTAGCCTGGGGAGTGTTAAGAGGCCAGAGAGGGAGATAGAATTCTTCCCTTGGCCTTTGAACAATTCTCTTGGACAGGATAAGAATTCATCAATTATAATGTAAAAGCTTTGAGATGCTTTTGGGTGTCTCCCTTGACAGAGACCCATTAATGATAACAAAAGAACACTTAGGCCATGGAGGATGTGTCCTTTGAGCATTCTCAGATGTCTGACCATGTCTGACTGTGTAAGTTTGAGCTTCTAACACCAAGGGGGGTAATCAACAGCCTGCCCGGAAACCGAAGCAAAAAAGGTGGATGGGGTGGAGAGAAGCTCATGGGTGAGAGCTAGCTGCAACACATTTGTGCCTATATAAGTACAGAGAATATCCAGAACAGACAGAGCGTAGATCTGCTTGGCCAAGCATGAAGTATCCTAGACTGTCATCAGTTCCTCTCGCTGAGCGCTCCCAGCTGATGTGTAAAGGGCTTATGACAAGTTTGGTGAAGTATATTCTTTGTACATAGCTGCATTCTCTCATAATTCTTTCAGTACTGTAATTAAGTGTGCATTCTAGTTATCTTTTCTAACTACTCATGTGTAACTAAGAGAATTACTTGTCTTTCTAAATGTTTCCTTACTTTGTTTGTAAATAAACTGCACGTCTTCATTACAAGGTGTTAGCCTTTGTTGAAGTAAGACAATTGGTACCAGAAGTGGGGTACGGAAAAAAGGCTTGGACAATGTTGAAAAGAAAAGAAAATAGTGTAAATACTGTGAATATTGTAAATATTCATAGCGGGTATCAGGCTTTTTATGAAATATTAGCTAGAGAGTGTTATTATGGGTCAGGACTAAGTGAGAATTCGGAATCTGTTTTAAAAGATGATGAACCTGTTAATTCCCTTACATGCTTGCAAAAAATACCTGTTGAAAAAGGAACAGAATTGCATACCTTAGGGAGAAGGAGATTGCTTTTGTTGTCTGCACATTGTAAGATGCATCAGACAAATTCTAGCAAATTAGATTTGATTACATGGACAGATAAAATAGACATTTATCAGCAAGTTGCTGAGAGGGTGGCTCAGTATAAATACCGTAGGAGACGGGGAAAAAGAAAGAAAAAGAAAATGCACGTCTATTGCTAAGCAATTTATAGGAGGAAAGTGCTGAGTACTCCCCAAAATCCTGGAGGAGTTAATCTAGAAGATACTGTGGAGGATTTTAATCAACAAGAGATTAATGATAGATCATGGTGATAAGAAATTCTGTTTGATTAGTTCTGACCCACTGATACAAGATTAGGTATAATGCACTTGTAAGCTTTGATTTGTTCTGTATTCAAATGTTTGTAGTAAAAACCTGTTTTTCTTTATTACTGGCTACTCCAGTAGATTTTATAGTCCCTGAATGCTGAAGTGACTAGAACAAACAAACCAGGCATGAAACATTTTTTTTTTACCTCCAAAATGGAGGTTGAGAATCCTGACAGGACAATGGGGCATTAAATCTTGAGTAAATAAGAAGGTAATCTTTATCATTAATATGTTATGCATCTATTCTTTGTCTTTGACTGTATATGCTACCAGGCAAACCTAAAAGTTAAAGGAGGATTTTTTTTTAATTGTGGCAAGCACCCCAGGGGGCATAGTTAAACATAAACAGCTATAACGATAGGTTAATTGTTCAGTCACATCTGCCAGAAGGACAAAAGACAATGGTTTGTTCTACTGGCTGTGTTGAAGATAACATGTTAATTTAAATGTAACCAAGAACAATTTTCACCTCTTAGAAGTTTCACCTCACTTGAGCCTGAACTGTGAGGTTCAAGATAATTACTTTAAGCTTTGTGCTGAGGGACACCTGTTTTCCTGTATTTGAATTTTAGAGAAAAAGTGTACTTTGTTCTAAAAGTTTATATTTCATTTTCAGTACAGTTCCTGAGAAAATAGATATAAAACAGATATATGTTGCAGCATTGTGAGATATTAAGTTGGTAGTTTATACACTTGCACTTATGACACTTGTGGTAATAGTACATTACGCAGAGGTCCAGTACACACACAGCAATTAAAATATTAATAAGTTTGATGAAATTTTAGACAGAGGCTGATATGAAATTGCTCTGTTCTCAAGCTATATAGAACAAATATAATTAAAGATGGAACTGAGTTCCCAGAAAATGAGAACTTGAGTTGATTGGATAAAACCAAATCTTGCTTGTCAGCAATGATCCGGGAGAGGTTTGAGAAAAAGAATAAGAGAGAGAGAGAGAGAGAGAGAGGCAGAAAGGTGAGGCCACAGCCTAGGCTAAATGTGCTGCTTCCAGTGTGATGATCTGGGCTACCAAGCTCTAAGACTCCTTGAGGACCCACAAGGCCTGAAGAACAGGAACCTTGCATATTTATGCCTCTGAAGAGACATAAATAGGCAGGGGGAGCATAGGCCGAGAAGAACCCGAGGATAGTCATGAATGCCTTGCAATCCAAGAAGGACCTGAAGATGAGGCCTAGCCACCAATGCCTTGTACCCTCTCGGATCTCTCACCTCAAAAGGATCTCTTTTTGACACCATAATTAATGAGTAGCTTATACAAATCCTTGTGAACACTGCAATTTTAAAATCAGTCTAACAGCACTCTCACTGAGGACAGGGTATACGATAGATTCTAGTTATACGTGAGAGATGAGCCATATTTCTTTCTATTGGGGTTGATGTTATAGAATGCTGCAAAATAATAGTTTTATATTGTAAGGATTTTACCCAGATTGTTCCTATTTTAGAATGAGTATATGTCTACTTAGCACTGGACCAATTAAGTTGATGGGAAAGGGACACTGTTTACTCATACTGTTATCTTATTGAGAAGAATCTAAATTTAAGTTATTAACAATTGTTTGATATTCTTAGCAGCCTTGCCAAATAAGGATACATTAGTGTGGTATAAAAGAAACAGGAAAAGGACCTATGTAAGTAGTTGGTGGAATGATGCAGGTGATGAAAAAGTGTTGTGTTATGAGGGATGAAGTGGAATATTAAAGGGGAAACTGTGATAGACAAGAAACTGATGAAGGTAATTTGAAGTGATGTATCTGCCTAATGAATATGTAACAAAAAAAAATTATGAGTACTTTATTCAACTATGCCGTCTCCAGAAGCTTCAATTCAGGAAGTCATACTCAACAATTGGAAGAAATAGATATTTGGAGACAGGCTAGGTGCACCTTGCACCCTGATGAGCTTTGGAAAACCCACACTGGCCATGTGGTACTTCTGGATGCTTTGTGCCTCACTTTTCCTCTGTATGTCCTGGCCAGGCATGCAGAGGCAAAGGGGGATGATTTGATGACAAATTCTCACACAATTGGGTATAATTCTAAAACTTGTCAAAATTGCAGAACACGTATGTGCAGCTTGTCTGATCTGAAACATGTAAAGGTCATTCAAGGGCAAAATGGAATATTTCCTACAAGCAAAATGAATTTCCAGTGATAGAGAGACAAGGAGTTAATCAAACTGCGAGATAAGATTAACACCATACGAGATAGTTACTAATAGATCACTGAAAGTTTATAAAAGCAATATTTATTATCTGTAGGATATGATCTTAGTAAATATAGATGAAATTAAGTTTGCCTTATTGTAAAGTCTAACCTAGAATTTTTTTAGTCTTATCATTTAATATTGGCGCTGCTCTTCTGAATGAGGCCTGGAGCCATGTCACCAACTGCAAGCCGGAGAGTCTAGCGGAGGGAATTGACCAGAGTCCAGATGGAGCAGACCATCCCGAGAGATCTGGACTACACACCGCAGAAACGTGTGAGGAAGTCCCTATCTACTTCAATGTGTCGCAATGAAAGAAAGGCCAAGATGTCCACCTACGAGAATGAGAGGTTCAACTGTTGAGAGAGGCCAAGTTTAAACTTCAGAGAAAGGTGAAAATGACGCTACGGAGTCCTGAAAAACTGCTGAGAAGCAGGCCAAATTATCTGAAAATAGGAAAAGGACTATTGGACTTTTGTGGACTTTTGTGAATGATTTTTTTTTCTTATGTATTGTTATTGTTTCCTTGGAAAGTAACTGTAATTTTAGTATCTCAGATTTTTTCTGCTGAACATCATGTGCCCAATTGCTTATGTCACCTGTTCCCCAGATTTTAGTTATTAGAGTCTATGGGGCAGATGTACAGTGGGAAAAAGTTCTGAATGTGCAGGTGAAATGAGTCCCCCACTGCATGGGGAACTGATAAAGATAGCTGAGACCTACAAGCCATTTGGCTTTGACAATTGTAATGCTGAGGGGGGGGGGGAATGGGAAAATATCACCCAAATTACACTGAGGCTTGTCCCCTCCAGCGTTTGCCTTAATGCTATCCACTATGTTTAAGCCCATGTTGTTATTATTGTATTTCTAAATGAATTACAAATGCGATTCAGCCATTGCTTACGTACAATATCCTTGTTGATCCAAGGGTGGAATGTATTACTAATTAAAGATTTATATGGATTTTTGGATCAGCAAAGGATATTGTACTTTATCTGAGCCAACTTGCTCCAGAGATGAGAGATTTTTACACATCTAGCCTGGGGAGTGTTAAGAGGCCAGAGAGGGAGATAGAATTCTTCCCTTGGCCTTTGAACAATTCTCTTGGACAGGATAATAATTCATCAATTATAATGTAAAAGCTTTGAGATGCTTTTGGGTGTCTCCCTTGACAGAGACCCATTAATGATAACAAAAGAACACTTAGGCCATGGAGGATGTGTCCTTTGAGCATTCTCAGATGTCTGACCATGTCTGACTGTGTAAGTTTGAGCTTCTAACACCAAGGGGGGTAATCAAAAGCCTGCCCGGAAACCGAAGCAAAAAAGGTGGATGGGGTGGAGAGAAGCTCATGGGTGAGAGCTAGCTGCAACACATTTGTGCCTATATAAGTACGGAGAATATCCAGAACAGACAGAGCGTAGATCTGCTTGGCCAAGCATGAAGTATCCTAGACTGTCATCAGTTCCTCTCGCTGAGCGCTCCCAGCTGATGTGTAAAGGGCTTATGACAAGTTTGATGAAGTATATTCTTTGTACATAGCTGCATTCTCTCATAATTCTTTCAGTACTGTAATTAAGTGTGCATTCTAGTTATCTTTTCTAACTACTCATGTGTAACTAAGAGAATTACTTGTCTTTCTAAATGTTTCCTTACTTTGTTTGTAAATAAACTGCACGTCTTCATTACAAGGTGTTAGCCTTTGTTGAAGTAAGACAAGAGGAAGAAGGAACATTCCTGTTTCTTTCACCCCATTTTGGGTCCCATCCCGAGCCACAGTTTAGGAACCGCTGATGTAAACTCTAACAGTCCAGGTTATGGATGAGATGAGCCAGGGGGGCTGAATAAATGGTTGGAGTGACAGAAGGTCTGAGCCTTGGGGGACGCCTCAGGAAAGAGGATGAGACGCAGAAATACTGGAAGAGGATTAGACTGGAAAAGGCCAATCGGGGAGACAGAATGTAAACTAACTGCGACATTTCAACCTAATATGCAAACCTCGTAATAAACAGATTCCTGGCCTGGTTTCCAATCTTCCTCTTTATCTCTGGCCAGGGTCGCTCTGAATGGGACGCGATGACATCATCCAGGGGGTAAGGTTTGCTATCCTTGTCATCATTTAGGTTATAGTCCTGTAACTGCTTGTTTCTGATGCTAAGTAATTTCTGTAAATTATCTATTTGTGAGACATTGTTAAGGCATCTCCTTTCTGGATGTGGTACATGATTATTCTCTGTGATACTGTGGTTATAGTCTGAGACCCTTTCATCCTGGTTTGTGTCCTCTGGGCTGGCATGGTCCTGCCGCATAGAGGGGAGACTCCCACCCTGTGTCGGGGTCTGTGCAGCAGGGGAGCCAGGACCAGGCTGCTGCTGGCCAGTGGACTCTGAGAGCAGCACAGGCAGGCCCGGGCCTGAGGCAGCTTCCTGATGACTAAGCCGGCAGCCAGGGGAGACTCTTGCCAATGCCTTGGAAAGTCCCTAAAACGGCTTTCGGTTTCTGACTGTAAACAGAAGACACTGGGAGAGCTCAGTAATCATTCACACAACCACACACAGAAAGATAAACATGCAGAAACACTGACAGACACAGATACACAAACATAAGTACACTCCAACACATGAACAGACACTGAGATCGATACACAAACACACACACACATGGAAACGTACTAATAACAGTAACACACACTTATGCACACAAAAACACATCCACCGACACACATACATACACGCTGTGACACAGGCAGACAGAAACGCATACTCACACACAGGTCTTGTGACCACACCTCTCACCTCTCATATCTATTTATTTAAAAGGTTTTATAGACCATCTTTTTAACCAAACAAAGGTTATGCAAAATGGTTTGTAATTACACCTGGTATGTGTTTCTAATGTGTGTGATTGGTTTATGAGTATAATAGAATCTGTTTTTGGTGTAGCTGGTCAGCGTTGCCTCTGCAGTGTGGAGACTTTGCTGTCTCAGCCCGGGATCACGGGTTACAACAGGCACATCAAAGCTTCTCATGCTTTCAGGTTTGGCATCGGTCCTGTCAGTGTCATTAGAATTTCTTGGGCGGTCATTTTGTATCTCCCAGGGGTTGAACCACAAAATGGCGTCCAGAACAGGAAATCCCCATTTAAGTAGCTGTCACCAGCATCACTCGGCCTCTGCTGCTCCTTAAACTGTCTGACACAAGACACAGTATCCTCAAGCCAGATTTATGTCTGCTTTCCATTTATAGGCAACTGATTCCATTGTTATAATCTGAAAATTTTATCATATAATGGTTGACATCCAACTGTGTTTTCCTAGCCTGGATTGTATATGCTCTTTGAATGATGGTATCAGTATATGGGTTTGTGGTGTGGGGTTTCCTGTGGTAGAGTAGAATTCTAACGCTGCATGAGGTGAGATGAGTTGTGGATTATGAGGAACAAGGTTGTGATTTGCTCTCTAACATCCTGTGGAGTCTGTTTCTGTGGCAGATTCTCATCTTTCTATTTTCATTCTGTAGTGTGCAAAGTGACACAGGGACAGGCCTTAAAGAGCCATGTGTACAGTTGCAAACTGGCTCCAGATGTGCCCGAAAGGCTAGATCCAGTCCTGGGTTTACTCCATTGCATGGAGGGACTTGTCTTGCTTTTCTTATGGAGTACAATAAAGAAATCTAATCTGCCACCAGCGCCAATACATTCATATAACCCCTCTTCTCAAATCACTTCATTGCCTCCCCCTCTGTTTCCATATCCAATTCAAACTTCTCCTTATGACCAATAAATGTGTTCATTCTACTGTCCCTCATTATCTTTCCTCTCTCCTCTCTCCCTACACCCCTCCTCGTCAGGGCCGGCCCATCCACTGGATGAGCTAGGTGGCTGCCTAGGGCAGCTGGCCTGGGTGGGCAGCGGTGGCAGCATACATGACCAGCCATGCTGCCCAACCCCCCCCCCCCCCCCACACTGCTGCTGCCACCAATTTCATTTGGGAGGGGAGACTGGCAACGGTAGTAGCAATATTTACTAAAGCTGAATCTTTTTCCCGCTGCTTTCTTGCCCACGGCAGGCCATATCCTTCAGCACACATGACCTGCCGCTTCTGACCCCCCTCTGACACAGAAGCGGATCAGAAGAGGAAGGCCATGTGTGCTGAAATACAGCGGCTGCAGCCTCCCCCTCCCGAGATGGAATTGGCAGTAGCAGGGGGGTGGGGTAGTGGCGGCGAGGCCGGCCCTGCTCCTCGTGAACGCTGCTCCTCCTCCGGCTTTCTTCTCTCTATGCCCTTTTCTTCCTCTGCCCACTCCAGACTTTGTTTCAAACATAAGGAGCAGCAAAGTGAAAAGATCAAACTTCCTGAATCTTTATGTCAGGAATCATCTCTCCCTCTTTTCAAATCCATGCTAAAAGTTCACCTCATTGAGGCTGCTTTTGGATCCTAATCCCTTGTTCTCCTTGGGTCTCCTTTCCCTACTTAAGCCCCTTTTTTCTCTTGTATTGTAGTGTCTGTCTTGATTTTACTATAAGCTCTATCGAGCCTTGTAGAGCTATATAAATGATCAATAGTAATAGTAGAAATCAGAGCTGCATGTTCCCACATGCAATGGGGTAAATCAAGGACTGCATCAAACCTGACCGTCAACCTTTTCGTTTTTTATAATCCATCCCAAAGTCTCATGAAACTGCAGCAACTGTTCCACCACACTGTCTGCAGCCACCGTTTCATGGATATATCAGCTGAGACACTAAGACACTGTTATAACATTGTGTAATAACCTGCCCTCTCTCTCTCTCTGATCTCAGCTTATTTTAGGATGATTCAGGGCAAGATCCTGAGAGTTTATTTACAGCAAGGATCTGTGTTTCGATTTCCATCTTGGGTTACTTATTTTTAGTATTCCTTTCAGACTGAAGAATGACAGCTTAGATTCGAATCACGGTGAACGTCTGCTGAGGCTACACTGCCACCTACTGTCCAGTAAAGGAAACTTTCCTGTCTGTCAGCTGATTTCTGGGAACTGAGCAGATGCAGCAGGGGCTGGGCAACTCTAGGAATGACTCAAGCAAGACTCTCCTCCTGTATCACACCCCTGGGATCCAAGCAATACGCGCTGCGGTCAATGTTCTAAGCTGCGCTGTCTTTAGTGCCGTTTTCTTTCAGGTTTCCCACCCTAACCTTACTCCTGATGCATAAGGGTTTTAGCATGGAAAAATCCACGTTGAAGCCATCATGATAAAGGGTAGCGCGGTTGGCAGGCAAACCCTCTGAATTGAGAGTTGCTCCAAATGTTAAAAACTACATTTTATTTTTCACTTCCCAGGGCAATTTCTCCAAATGGGTTAGTTTTGTGCAGCTCATGACAGTCTTGATCCTCACTCGTGAGCTGAGGAGTGAAATGGTGGATAGCGGAGCTGGAGGCCACTGGACCATGTAAGTATTATTGGTCCAGGGGGAACTGCCACAGCAGCAGAGGCTCTCTGGTCAAGGGCCTCACTGTGCTTAGTGCATAGGCCAGGGATACCTTAGATCAGATGGTCTCAGGAAGGGGCTGGAGCAGGGTCAGGGCTCAGGGAGTATGGGGCCGACTTAACCACCAGGGATACCTTATTTATTTAGACAGTTTTGTATACCACCTTATCCTTCAATCAAAGCGGTCACAACATAATTGGAGGATACATTTAACATGAGGGGATATGAGACACATACACTAATACTTACAGGGAACATGGGCAATGGAGGGTTAAGTGGCTTGCCCAAGACCACGAGGAGCACCTGTGGGACTAGAAACCCCAGTCCTTCTGGCCCAAGGGTGCTGTCCTCTAGTGGGATTTGAACCCCCAACCTTCTGGCCTGAGGTACCTTGCCCCAACTGTAATAGCAAACGCTGTGAAAAGCTCTTATTCAATCACTCACCCACAGAAGGAAAACTCTCAGACAGGCTGGAATGCAAACAAAATCTTTAATGTGCACACAGGATCAGACAGAGAGCCGGTACCCTCCACAAAAGGTCTGAGCCCCGAGGGACGGCCTACAATGCCTTATATACAGTACAGTTTTAAACTCATTCTACAATCCCATTTGCCACAGGTATTTCCTGCCCACCAATCAGCAGCCCCTGGGGAAGGTACCTGGGTGACCTGTCCAAACCGGTATGCTCAGGTCTGCTGATTTCTGGGCTAGGGGCTATTGTGCTCAGACCTGGAGTGGGGGAAGGGTGTCTACTGAAATCTCAATGCCTTCTCTTAGCAGGCCGATTACCTCATGGCTTGGGGGAAGGGCTACCTACAGCTAGACCTCATGGCTGCCTCATTCCCCCCTTTTTAAGTAGGACCTCAACCGCTAGAAGCGGTTGAGGGCTGTATTTGGGACAGGGCCATGACAGTGGTAACCACCTTGCGTTCTACCAGGGTATCAAGGGTGGTGGTCATGAAGCGGTAAAGAATAGGGATATAACATGGCAGAATGGCACATAGCAGTAAATGAAAAGAACCCCTACCACTGGGATTTTTAGTCCCCCTGGCCAACTGAACCACTTCATAAACCACCCAGGACCCATGACAGGTAACTAGATCACTTAGGTCTTGGATAGGGTGTTCAATGGAAACACTTGCATCAGTGAGTTTAAAACAACACATACCCTATACCCTCTATAGCAACTCCTGCACAACGTTTTTGTTCCGTGTGCAAAAGTTGCTGTTCTGACTGTAAAAGGTTGCAGGGCCTGCAGAGGCCTCTTCCCTTTGGGACAAAGGAGGGCCGTGTGCAAAACGTCTGCAGAGGCTTCTTTCCTTTGGGGCAAAGGCTCTTTCCCTGGGATCCACCCTTATCAGCATATTAATGGCTTTTTATTCTTGCTAGTGTTGAGTCATTCTGGCTGCACCCTGCCATTCCCTTTGCTTCATTAATCACTGGCACTGTAATCTTCAGGGCATATGAGTACTTTGTATCACCAGCTTTGTTTGGCCTGTTTAACCTGTTCAGGCCTGGAATGTCTTTTCTTGTGCTGGGTCCATTTTCTGTGCACTTTCAGGCCTGACCTGTTTCTTAGCTAGGTCCATTCTCTGTGCACTTCTGTTCAGAGTATGGTTCCCCTGGCTTTACTCTTGTTGTGCTGGGCTCTGGGTACTCATTTTCTTAGCCCACATGCTTTTTCCGTGCCATCATAATGTATTACAGCCTCAGGCAAGGATGCAGCCATACTAGACATACCTATCAGCCAATTTCCCTTCAGTCCCAATTTTTCTTTTTTCTTTCTTGTTTATGGGGAAAGGTAATCCCACTATGGGCAATGGACAAGCAACCATTTGAGACAGATATTGAGACAGATAGGAGTCATCAGAAAAGCAGCTTCTGGTACTGTTCCCTATAGACAACATACATTGTAATATCATTTTCTTGCAGCTGGTCAATAATATTGAAAACACATAACATGAAAGTATGTCAAAAGCAGCAGTGCTTAATAATGTGATAAAGAAAGCTCTGAGAATAGTACAGCAAAATCTTGAGCTGGTGTGGGTACCGCAGTTGCTAAAGCCGAAATGGCTTGTAGATTTCCGTTACTTTCTAAGAAAACAATATTAAAAGGATAACAATACAATCGTTCACAGAAGCCCCCAACCCCCCCCCCAGTCAGTCCAACAGTTCTTTTTCCTGCCTCCCAGCAGTTCTCCAGGACCTCGCAGTGTGCTTCACCTTTCTCTGAAGTTCAAGTTCTGTCTCTCTCAAAATTTGAACCTCTCATTCTCATAGGCAGACACCCTGGCCCGTTTTCGATGTTACACACTGATCCAGATAGGGACTCCTTCACACATCTCAGCGGTGGGCAGCTCTGAGTTCTCAGGATGGTCTGTTCCATCTGGACTCTGGCCAATTCCCTCTGCTGGACTCTTTGGATTGCCATTGGTGACATGGTTCCAGGCCTCATTCAGAAAAGCAGCACCAATATTGAATGAAAAGACTAAATATGCTAGATTAGATTTCACAATGAGATAAACTTAACTTCCTTCACATTTACCAAGATCACATCCTACAAATATTGCTGTTTAAACTTTCAATGGTCTTCCAGTAACTATCTCGTATGCAGGGCCGGCCCGTCCATTGAGCGAGAATGTTTTTTGCACAGGGCCCCGCGTTTCAGGGGGCCCCGCGCAAAAAACATTCTTTTGTAAAAGTAAAATTGAAAAAAAAAAGAAAACCTGTCTCCTGCCGCTGTCGGGGCCGCCGCGGCAGAATCGAGCGTGCCGCGGGGCCCCCCTGTACCCGGCACAGCCTCTCCTCCCTGTAGCAGCTCTCTCGTTGGAGCTGAAGTCAGACGCGCCGGCTTGCAGAGCGCGAAGGGAAGTTTCCCTTTCGCGACTCTGTTAGGCCCGCGGGGGCTGATGGGAACTTCCCATCAGCCCCCGCGGGCTTAACAGAGCAGCGAGGGAAAAACTCTTCCCTCGCGCTCTGCAAGCCGGCGCGTCTGACTTCAGCTCCAACGAGAGAGCTGCTACAGGGAGGAGAGGCTGTGCCGGGTACAGGGGGGCCCCGCGGCACGCTCGATTCTGCCGCGGCGGCCCCGACAGCGGCAGGAGACAGGTTTTCTTTTTTTTTAAAATTTCCCTGGGCTGGGCTGGGCGTTAGGAGTGGTGCTGGGCTGGGCTGGGCTGGGGGTTAGAAGTGGTGCTGGGCTGGGCTGGGCTGGGCTGGGGGGGGTGTTAGGAGTAGTGATGGGCTGGGCTGGGCTGGGCGGGGGGGGTGTTAGGAGTAGTGATGGGCTGGGCTGGGCTGGGCTGGGGGGGGTTAGGAGTTGTGATGGGCTGGGCTGGGCTGGGCTGGGGGGGGGGAGGTGTTAGGAGTAGTGATGGGATGGGCTGGGCTGGGCTGGCTGGGGGGGGGGTTATGAGATGTGATGGACACTGGGCTGGTTGGGGGGGGTAAGGAGTGGTGATGGTAACGGGGCTGGATGGGGTGGTAGGAGTAGTGATGGGAACTGGGCTGGCTGGGGGGGTTAGGAGTGGTGATGGGTGCTGGGCTGGGGGGTTAGGAGTGGTGATGGGCGCTGGGGGGGTTAGGAGTTGTGATGGGCGCTGGGGAGAGGTTAGGACTGGTGATGGGCGATGGGGGGGCTTAAACTGAAAATTGGGTGATGGGGGATTAGGACTGTAAATGGGCTGGTGGGATTCGGACTTGCAGTGGGTTGATGGCGGTTAGGACTGGTACTGGGCTATGGGAGGGCTTAAACTAAAAATTGAGTGATGGGGGATTAGGACTGGGAGTGGGCTGATGGGGAGGTTAGGACTGGTAATGGGCTATGGGGGGCTTAAACTGAAAATTGGGTGATGGGGGATTAGGACTGGAAATGGGCTGATGGGATTAGGACTGGGAGTGGGCTATGGGGGGGGCTAGGACTGGTAATGGGTTGGGGGGGTTGCTAGGACTGGAAATGGGCTGAGTGGAAGGGGGCTTGAACTGCAAATAGCTGTTGGGGATGGGGCTTGGAATGGAAATGGGCTGAGGGGAAGTGGGGGGCTTGAACTGCAAATAGCTGATGGGGACGGGGCTTGGAATGGAAATGGGCTGAGGGGAAGTGGGGGGCTTGAACTGCAAATAGCTGATGGGGAGGGGGACTTGGAGAGTGGAAGGGGGCTTGAACTGCAAATAGCTGATGGGAAGGGGGGCTTGGAATGGGCTCTTAGGGGAGGGAGCTAGGACAGGAACTGGGCTGATGGATGGGCTAGGATAGAACTGAGAATTGGGTGTTGGGGGGAGCTAAGATTGGAAATGGGCTTTGGTGGGGGCTTGGATTGAAATGGACTCATGGAGGGGCTAGAACTGGAAGTAGGCTCATGGGGGGCTTGGTTTAGAAATGGGCTGAGTGGAGGGGAGCTAGGATTTAACATGGGCTGATGGTGGGGCTAGGAAAGGACTAGAAATGGGCTGATGGGAGGCTGGTATTGGAAATGAGCTGATGAAGGGACTCGGATAGGACTGGAAATGGATGGGGGAGCTAGGACTGGAAATGGGCTGATGTGGGGACTAGAAGGGAGCGGATACTGGGTGGGGCTGGAACTAAAAGGGAGCTGATGTTGGGGGAGATTAGAAGGGGATGGGGCTGGGAGAATGAAATGGAGAGGGGAAAAATATTTTGTGTGGGAGGGAAGAAAAATGTACAATTGGCCGGGTATTGGGAGACTAAGTGGGGATTGAGGATGGAGGGGTAAAATTTGAGTGGATGAAATAGGAATGAGGAAAGAGCAAAAGGAGAAAGATTATTATGTTAAAGCAGATGTAGAGAGAGAATGGAAAAAACTAGAAGAGAAGAAAGGACAAATGGACAGCAGACGATGGAGAGATAGCAGAAGACACAAATAAACCAGAAGAAAGTGGCTGGAACAATTGCAACTGAAAAAAAACTGCACAAAAGGTACAAAGATATCTCTTTATTTTGAATTTATTAACTGGAATATGTCAGCTCTGGGAAATGTGCATCATTAATGTCTGTGCTTTGTGTAGTACAAGAGGAAATTAATTTATAGTTTTATTTCTACATTGTTGTTGTACATTCCAAGTTTGGCTTTTAGGGTTCCCAGTTTAATTATTGTCTTCCTGTTTTTAAATTGTGATTCCTTGTTTGGTGATAGTCTATGTTCTGCATGTGTAACTGAGCTGAGGTATTCTGTTTATGTAATTCCTATTTGACATTGTCACTTGTTCTCTTTCCCCAGTAGGTCATGTATTGTTATTCTCTGAAATGTATTGGTTTAATATTTGCAGTGTTGCCTTTTGATAGGTAGTGTATGGTGCTTTATGAGTCCTGGTAGTGCTGTTGGGATACGGTGGGTTTGCTATGGGTTCTAAATGGGCAGTGTTTATAGTAGTTCCTAATGTGCCTGGCGGTTGGCACTGGATTATAGTAATGTAGAAATCTTTGTCTTTTTTTATCCATACACTCATGAAGAGGCATGTTTACTAAAAGTTAGTGTATGGTAACATTATGCAAATATTTATGCAAATGAGGCCCCGCACCGAGTCTCCGCACATGGCCCCGCACCCCCCTTGGGCCGCCCCTGCTCGTATGGTGTCAATTTTTCTCTGGCAGTTTGATTAACTTCTTGTTTATCTGTCACTGGAGATTCACTTGCTGGTAGTGAACATTCCATTATGCCCTTGACTGACCTTTACATGCTCCCCCTTTGCCCATGCATGCCTGGCCAGGACATGCAGAGGCAAAAAAGGAGGCAAAAAAGCATCTGGAAGTACCGCATGGCCAGTGTAGGTCCTCCAAAACCCATCAGGGTGCACCTAGCCTGTCTCCAGGTGTCCATTTCCAATTATTGAGTATGTGTTGGGGCCTAGATGAATTCCTAAATTGAATATTCTGGAGATGGCATAGTTGAATAAAGTGCTCATCATTTTTTTTTTTGTTTACATATTCATTAGCCAGATACATCACTTCACATCATTGAATTACCTTCATCAGTTTACTGTCTATCAGAGTCCTTCCTCTTAATATCCCACTTCATCCCTCACCATACTTTTTATCACTTGCATCATTCCACCAACTATATACCTAAGTCCTTTTTTGAATTATACCAATTTTTTATAAATTGTTCACTTCCAGTATGCTAATGGACATGAGGCTTTTAAATAAAGTTAATCAACAAATCAATCAATTAATCAACAAATCAATCTTTGGCTTTAAAAATATAAAAGCTTCAAAAATCATGGATGTTCTCTAATCATAAGTACCTAGTGTTTTTGGGAATTGATACATAAATATTTGCTGATTCCCATGATATTTCAGGCAGGCTTTATGAAGCTGTCCCAGTGACCCCAAGCCAGTCAAGTTTTCAAGTCATCCAGAATGAAAATGCATGATATGTCAGCATACATTGCTGACCCATTATATACAAATTCATATTAATTGTGGATATCCTGTGGGTTCACCAGGGCAGCCTCAGGCAGTATTGGACTAAACCTTAAATATATGACTGACAATGCGGCTGAAATACTGAATTTCTCATGCTCTGGAAGAATGTGACATCAGACATATTGGGATCCCCTACATCATTGCATTGCGAGCTGAAAAGCAGTTTGTTTGTTTTTTTATCCCTAGGTTGAACTCAGTTAGTAAATCAACAACTGTTCAATGTTACCAAAATTGTGCACACTCCAGGGGTGACTCAGCATGCAATGTTTCCTAAATGGGTTAGTTGTGTACATACTATGACAGAAATTAACTTCATACCGAAGCCAAGGGATGATGGAGATTATTATACACACCAGCATTATTTGTGCAGTGTGCACTGTATGGATCTGTGTGAATCAGTACTAAAGGGCAGTGCACACGAGGAGTGGGGCAGCATTATCAGTGCATTATTAACTTCAAGTGTGAATTAGTGTGAACGGTGTACTGCACAGTATATGCCTTTCAGCAGTGCTAATTCTGCATTTTATCTTTCTATTTTGAAATTGCCAATGATCAGTGTATTCACCCTGAACCAAAACATACCTGAACATCAGAACAAGCTACAGTGCATACTAGAACTAATCCAGATGTTCTCATCAGAAATCATGAGTTAAAGTACTGCTACCAGTATATTTGGTACTAAAATCATTTTAAGGTATCATTGTAGTATCAGAAAAATGAATACAGTTGATCAAGGCAGTTTAATGTACTAAGCAGGAAAGAATGCAATCACCAAAACAGCATTTACTGTCTGCAGAATAAAATGTCATATCATGCAGAAGTATTACTTGTTTAATTTTGTATGTGCAGTCAAAACCAAATATATGTACCAGAGATAAAATTCAGGCTTTAAAAAGACAAGTAAAAAAATCTTCATTTCTTCATAATCTTATAAGGATTCTCTTCAGCCTTTGTTTGCTTCCAGCAGACAGGAGGCACCTCATGGTTCTAGAAGCTCAAAACTCTACAATTAAAATTGATGACAAGAGGATTGTTTGCAGGCTAGGTGTGGCTAGGTGAATTGGGGTTCTTTGTCCTCTAGGAGAAAAACTCCTAGGTGATTTTTTTTCCCTTTTGTCCTCTCTAATGGGCCTCCATTCATCTGCTAGAAGAAGGAACTCCTCCCAGTATCTTTCTATAGCTATGCAAACTATTTCAGCAGTTTCAATCACCCCCCACTCACTGCTGAGAGGTGTGACCAAAACACCTGGTTCCCTGACCACTGATCATGCATGAAACATAGCAATGAAACTGGATATGCATCAAACAAAGCAATTGTTTTCCTTCAATGCTATACCAGTACTACAGTCCACACACAGCAAACCCCACCCCCCTTTCTAAACTGTCCCTTTCCCTGCAATCAGTAGACCTGGTGTTTTTCACTGTCTGGGGACACAGGGGCGATTTGTTAATAACTTCACCTTTTACTGATAGAGTATCAAAATCAATCCTGAAATATAAAGACCTAATGTCTGGAAAAAAATTTCTTTCCCTAATGTCACAACTAAACACAGAGACACTAAAGGTTTTTACATAACAGCACATTTACTATATGGGCCAGCCATGAATCTATATAGGGAAGCTGGTACGGATACTCCCCCACCACAATTTAGCCTCCGGACCCCATGCTCTAATCACAATTTGCAAAATCACAATTTACAGTGCAAATCTTGTAATCCCAAAGGCAGAGTTTGGTTGCACAAAACACACAGGACCACAAAGGGAAAAAGAAAAAGGGAAAACAGAAAACAGAGACGTCTCAGCAGCGAATACGTTACAAATACACATTACACACACTAGCATAGGATTTAACTTTTATAATAGCAACGAGAAACACAGCTAGCCACTCCTCCAATGTCCAGCAGATGGAGCCACAGGAGCACATGGCAACACAAAAGAAACCCCCAGCAACACAAAAGGAGACCCCCAGCAACACAAAAAGCCCCCAACACTATAGGAGCACATGGCAACACAAAAGAAACCCCCAGCAACACAAAAAGGAGACCCCCAGCAACACAAAAAGCCCCCAACACTATAGGAGCACATGGCAACACAAAAGAAACCCCAGCAACACAAAAGGAGATCCCCAGCAACACAAAGAGCCCCCAACACTATAGGAGCACATGGCAACACAAAAGAAACCCCCAGCAACACAAAAGGAGACCCCCAGCAACACAAAAAGCCCCCAACACTATAGGAGCACATGGCAACACAAAAGAAACCCCCAGCAACACAAAAGGAGACCCCCAGCAACACAAAAGCCCCCAACACTATAGGAGCACATGGCAACACAAAAGAAACCCCCAGCAACACAAAAGGAGACCCCCAGCAACACAAAAAGCCCCCAACACTATAGGAGCACATGGCAACACAAAAGAAACCCCCAGCAACACAAAAGGAGACCCCCAGCAACACAAAAAGCCCCCAACACTATAGGAGCACATGGCAACACAAAAGAAAACCCCAGCAACACAAAAGGAGACCCCCAGCAACACAAAGAGCCCCCAACACTATAGGAGCACATGGCAACACAAAAGAAACCCCCAGTAACACAAAAGGAGACCCCCAGCAACACAAAAAGCCCCCAACACTATAGGAGCACATGGCAACACAAAAACCCCCCACTATAGGAGCACATGGGGCAAAGGCTCTAAATAAATCGCCCCGATCATCGGAGAATTGCGATCAGCACAATTATTCTTGAAAGGCACACTTAAGGGAGTTAATACTAATATCCTAGGCAATTTTTCTTCAATAGCTTTTGGCAGCGCTGCACTTTAAATACCTTTCAAAGGGGCCCAAGGTAACAGAATTAATTCATACTACAGTTAATTATCTTACTGGTCCACAAAAGGACTCTGATTTTATCTTACTGGTCCACAAAAGGACTCTGATTTACTGGACGAACGATGGCTTCAGAAACCCCCCCCCCCCCCCCCCCGGGGTCCCTACTAGGACCGTTCGTGCGGGTGATCGGGCCGCTACAGGTTCCTAGAATTTACTAGGAATTACAGATGGAGTACAGAAAGTAGCAGTACTCACCAGAGCTCTGATCAGACAGGTAGTTTGGATGCCAGTCTATCCAGCCGGTTTTCAATCGGGGATTCAGCCGCAGGGACCAACTGCCCAGACAAATCAAGGTATCCTTCCGAGCACAAGGTGGCCCGGGGCGCCAAGGACCGTTAATCACCTGGAGGGGTCGGTCCCTGACCGGTGGAGGCCCTGATCCTGCAAAAAGCAGTAGTCTTCCCACTGTGGGTGTGATGAGAGAGGCTTTTCTTTCAATTTCCTGGCCAATGCACCAAAATGTAATAGCAAACGCTGTGAAAAGCTCTTATTCAATCACTCACCCACAGAAGGAAAACTCTCAGACAGGCTGGAATGCAAACAAAATCTTTAATGTGCACACAGGATCAGACAGAGAGCCGGTACCCTCCACAAAAGGTCTGAGCCCCGAGGGACGGCCTACAATGCCTTATATACAGTACAGTTTTAAACTCATTCTACAATCCCATTTGCCACAGGTATTTCCTGCCCACCAATCAGCAGCCCCTGGGGAAGGTACCTGGGTGACCTGTCCAAACCGGTATGCTCAGGTCTGCTGATTTCTGGGCTAGGGGCTATTGTGCTCAGACCTGGAGTGGGGGAAGGGTGTCTACTGAAATCTCAATGCCTTCTCTTAGCAGGCCGATTACCTCATGGCTTGGGGGAAGGGCTACCTACAGCTAGACCTCATGGCTGCCTCACAACCACTGGGACACTCCTCCCTTGCGATTAGGGGGGTTTATTGTTTCTCTCTTTTTCTGATCAGAGTTTGAGCCTGTCTCCACTCACGCCCTGACAGGAATCGCCGGATGCAGCAAGTCATGGAGGTTTGCGCTATTGTTTCCATCGAACACTTCAGGAGTTTACTGCGTCGGGAGTAAAAGATTTCTTCAGCATGTGCTGAGGCTCAGTGCCTCGTGCTAGTACGCAGTTTATTATAGTGACCCCTCTGTGTGTTACAGAGCATATCTTCTCTCGCACTGATGCTTTGGGGACAGAGAATGGGCAACGCAGTGACAGGATCAGCTCTTGGACATATATTTTATAAAACACACACATATGCACTAATTTTTACCAGTGCACACACACACCCTGAAGTTACAGCTTCGGGACAGGTAGAGTTCTGTGTGGGAGCTTTTAAAGAGGCTCACGGAGGGTCAGTTTAAAGCACGTCACCTATGCATGAAGGCCACATAGGCACCTGTTTCCAGCCTGTTTTATAGACACAGCACCTGTGGGGTTTCATAAAATACTACCACAAATCCAGCAGCAATAGTGGCTTGGTCAAGCTTGTGAGGTGGCACCAGTCTTCCTGCAGGAGACCTAAGTCTGTATCCTTTTTTCACTTCCAACCTCCCCACTTCCGTCGTCCTTTTCTCCTGCTTCAAATCCTGATCCTGCTTCCCCTTCCTATTCCCGTCGTATTAATGCCAACACCCTCCTTCAGTTTCCATCTTCAGATGCCCTCTTCTCCTCCGATTTTCATCCCCTTTCAACTGATTCTCAAGTGCACTCCTGGAACACAACTCTTTCCTCTGCACTCGATTCTCTCGCCCCGCCCCACCCCGTCACGTTTTTCCTGCCCCCACCCATCACCCCTGGTTTCACTCTGGTCTCTTTCTCCACTGTAGATATCTTCGTCGGGCCAAACATCTGTGGCGAAAACATCCCAGTCCCTCTAACCTGCTTCACTTTCGCCACAGTCATTCCCACTACTGTTCTCTACTCCATTCTGCCAAACAGGATTACTATTCTAAACTTATTTCCTCTTCTGCCAATTCCTCTCGTGCTTTATATTCCGTTCTTCGCTCCCTCTCAGCCTCACATTCTTCCTCTGTCTCATGTTCCTCTCCTCTCTCTCCCGACCCTTCCACCCTAGCATCGCATTTTTCTTCCAAAGTCCTCTCTCTTCACCTATCCTTTTCCTCCTGTCCCTCCCCCCTCTCTCCAACCTTCCCCATCCTGGTCTCTCTGCCCTCATTCTCCTTCCTCTGCCCTTCCTTCCCTCTCCCACCACTGGTCCACCTTTGAACCAATCACTATCTCAGCACGCTCCAAAGTCTTTGCTTCCTCTCGGAAAAACCACCTGCCCTACTGATCCTGTTCCCTCTCACTGGCTATTGGAATCCTCCCTTGCCCTCTCTCCTTTTATGCTTTCTATTTTTAACTCTAGTCTGGCTGCTGGTATCTTTCCTTCCTCTTGGAAACACGCCCTGGTTCGCCCCATCCTAAAAAAGCTTCCTTGGATCCCTCTTCTCCATCAAACTGGCGCCCTATCTCTAATCTTTCTTTTCTTTCTAAACTCTGAGAAAAACTGGCCTTCTTTCAACTCTCATCTCATCTTGAGGCTTCTCTTATTCTTCACCCTCGACCTTCTGGTTTTTGCCCCGGTCACAGCATGGAATCTGTTCTTTCACTTCTTAATGAATTACATGCTGCTCACGACCGTGGTTCCTTTTCCCTTGCTGTTTCACTGGATCTCTCTGCTGCTTTCGACTTGGTGGACCATCACACTCTCCTGGGTCGTCTTCGAGATGCCGGCCTCTCTGGTTTGGTTTTGCAATGGTTTCATTCTTTTCTTTCTTGTCGCTCTTTCTCAGTCCTATCTGGTTCTACCTCCTCTCCTTCCACTCCACTTCCTTGCTGTGTTCCCCAAGACTCTCTCCTTGCTCCCCTTCTTTTCAATGTCTTTTTGGCCCCTCTCACTCTCCTAATCAAACAGCATGGTGTTTCTGTTTATTATTGCGCCAACGATATCTTTCTTTTTCATCACACTGATTCCTCTGCTCCAGATATTACCTCTCTCAATGATTGTCTCTCCTCCATTGCCTCCTGGATTTCTTCTAATTTTCTCCACAATAATCTCTCCAAAACCTCAGCAATTTGGTTCACTTCTGGGTATCCCCCTCCTCCCCTCGTACCACTGCTTTCTTCTACGCCTATTCCTATGGTTTCCTCTCTCAGATATCTGGGTGTCACCCTTGATTCTGCCCTTTTCTTTAAAGATCACATTTCTTCTATTGTCCAACGTTCATTCTTCACTCTAAAACAACTTTGCGCCGTTCATCCTTTCCTCTCTTCCTCTTCTGTGACTACACTGCTTCTCTCTCTGGTTATCTCACGTCTTGATTATTGTAATGTCTCTTTGGCTGGTCTCCCCCAATCTCAGCTTTCTCATCTTCAACTTTTTCAAGACACTGCCGTCCGCATCCTCACTCATGTATCCCGCTTCGACCATGTCACACCCCTTCTTCTGCATCAACACTGGCTTCCCATCACCTATCGCATACAGTTTAAAATCCTTATCTGTCTACACAGAGCTATCCACACTGGTATTCCTCTTTACCGTGCCGACCAGGTCCGCCTCCATACCCCTCACCGTTCCCTCCGATCCATCCACATCAACCGCATGTTCCTTCCCTCCCCTCCCCAGGCTCACCTAGAATCCACTCGGTCCTCAGCTTTCTTCTTCCTTGGCCCAAGACTCTGGAACTCGCTCCCCTCCACCCTTCGATTAGAAACCTCTCTTAAATCCTTTAAATCACAACTGAAAACACATCTTTTCTTTGCAGCTTTTGACCCCCCCCCCCTCTTTCTTTCCCAAGTAATAAAGTAAAATAATCTTTCCCCAGCACCCTTCTATCCCCCCTTCCCATCAGTGGTCTCTTCCCATTGTAACTGCTACCTATTGTCCCACTCATTTTCTCTTTATCCACTGTCTTTATTCTTTCCTTTCCTTTTACAGGTTTTATTGGCGTTCTTTTTTCTTTTCTGCAGCATCTTTTTTAAAAGTTCCTTTTTAAGTTCTTGAATTTTATCCTGATTGTAAACCGCCTAGTTACTTTTGTAAGGGTGGTATATAAAGTTTTAAATAAACATAAACAAACATAAGTGGCCATCTCAGATGCAGCTCCCCAGACTATCTGGTGCTCCTTTTGGGCAACCACAGCCACACTTTCTCACTGGGCTCCTTTGAAGGAAAGAAGACCCCAGGCTCCTGAGTACAGGGCCTGGTATACTACCCTCTGGAGATGAGAGGGGCTCCTCCCATCGAGTGACTGACCACCAAGTTCGTCCTCCATTACCTCATAGTTCACGATGGGTTAGGTTAGGAGCAGAGACTCCAGAGAGCTGCATTTCAGTGATCCTGCTACACACGTAGAAGCTTAGGAGTCAATATTCAAAGAGAAATGCTTAGACAGGGCCATACCAAGGATGGGCGAGTGGTGTGATTGCACAGGGCGTGAGTACAGAAGGCATGCCGATGTCATCACTGGGCTTCTAGGAAGCCCAATAAAACCAAATTCCTGCATGTGGTTGGGTGGGGCACCATGTTTGTGAGTTACACAGGGCACATTTCTGGCTAGATATGGTCCTGCACCTGGACTTGCTTATTCTAGAAATTGCACCACCCTCATTGCACCATTTATAAAATCCAGCCATATTTCTATATGACCCCACTTAAGCATATCCATGGATCTTGCCATACTCTAGTTCCCAATGTTGTGATGTTTTTTCATCTTGATTACATTGTGAGCTCTTATGATCAGGGACTCTCTCTTACTTCTATATGCACAGCGCTGCGTATGCCTTGTAGCACTATACAAATGTAATAGTACTGACTTATTATCCTGTATTAAGTAAATACAATGACCCCTGAAGAGGGGAACGTATCTACTTGCATTGGATATACCGCTATTTAGCAGCTTACATCGCAGAAGGGTTACTGCAGTTTGTTCACATACACAACCCAAAAGAGCAGCAAGAGAGACAGAAAGAGGCCGGGCACAGCACTTTTACCATAAGACATAACATACTGCATATCTGGAGAGAACAGAGGGGAAGCTATGCTTCCTTCAGTGTCTCTTCCCCCCATAACTTCTACAGACATCACCAAACACACAGGGGAAATCTCTGCGACATTAAATTCCATCAAAAAATAGATCATGAAATCAGGGGGTGTAGACAGAATATAACTGTTTTGGTGGGGCTTAGGGTTAATCTTGGGTGGGTAAGAGTCATACAATCCGCTTCCCCCATTCAGCGGTGGCTCTGTTTTCCTTCCCCTGATTTGCATGTGCTGAACCCCTTGGGGGGGACATGTCCCACTAAATCATGAACAGGGTGTGCCAGCAGCTGCCAGTCAGGGAAAGCTCTGGGAATGGGCGGGGCCACAGCTGTGGCTATGTCCAGTGAACACTGAAGAGACAGATGTCATTTACACTCCCTGATTTCATCCCTTCAGTCTTCAGAAAGGGTTAGAACATAACATAAGAACATAAGCTATGCCATACTGGGTCAGACCAAGGTCCATCAAGCCCAGTATCCTGTTTCCAACAGTGGCCAATCTAGGTCATACATACCTAGCAGTTTCCCCAAAAGACACAGGTTCCGCAGTGCTTGTATTGGTTCAAGCATTGATATCCTGGGTCCCTTCTTAATAATGGTTTATGGACCTTTCCTCCAGGAACTTGTCCAAAACTTTTTTAAACCCAGCTACACTAACAGCCTTTACTACATCCTCCGGTAACAAATTCCAGAGTTTGATTACACGTTGAGTGAAAAAAATATTTTCTTTTATTAGTCTTAAATAGTTTACCCTGTAGCTTCATTGCATGTCCCCTAGTCTTCCTATATTCTGATAACGTAAACAGTCGATCTACGTTTACCCGTTCCACTCCGTTCATTAATTTATAGACTTCTACCATATCTCCCCTCAGCCGTCTCTTTTCCAGGTTAAAGAGCCCTAACCTTTTTAGCCTTTCTCCATAGAGATAATCCTTCCATCCCCTTTACCATTTTGGTGGCTCTTCTCTGAACCTTTTCTAATAACGCTATATCCTTTTTAAGATACTCTAGATGTGGTGTATTTAGATTTCCGTAAAGCCTTTGACACTGTTCCTCACAGGCGACTTATAAACAAACTGAGCACCCTAGGGATGGACCCTAAAGTTACTGCTTGGGTTAGAAATTGGTTGGGTGGGAGGCGACAAAGAGTACAAGTAAATGGAGCTCACTCTGAGGAGAAGGATGTTACCAGTGGTGTGCCCCAGGGATCTGTCCTTGGTCCGATTCTTTTTAACATCTTTGTTAGTGATATAGCGGAAGGGCTGTCGGGTAAGGTTTGCCTCTTTGCGGATGATACCAAAATCTGCAATAGACACCCAGGAAGGGGTAGATAAGATGAGGAGGGATCTAGCTAAGCTTGAAGAATGGTCTAGAATTTGGCAGCTGGGATTTAATGTTAAAAAATGTAAGGTCATGCATTTGGGCTGCAGCAATCCAAGGGAGCAATACAGTATAGGAGGTGAAGTACTTTTGTCCACTAAAGAAGAGCGGGACCTAGGCGTGGTTGTGTCTGATGATCTTAAAGTAGCTAAACAGGTAGAAAAGGTGACGGCAAAAGCTAGAAGGATGCTTGGGTGCATACGGAGAGGAATGGCTAGCAGAAAAAAGGAGGTGATAATGCCTCTGTATAAGTCTTTGGTGCGACCTCATTTGGAGTATGGTGTGCAATTCTGGAGACCGCACCTTCAAAAGGATGTGAACAGGATGGAGTCGGTGCAGAGGGTTGCTACCAAAATGATTAATGGGCTTCATTATAAAGCATATGAGGACAGACTTAAGGATCTTAATATGTACATCTTAGAGGAAAGGCGGGATAGAGGTGATATGATTGAGATGTTTAAATACCTCCGTGGCATAAATGTTCAGGGAGACAGCCTCTTTCAATTGAAAGCAAGTTCTGCTACGAGGGGACATGGGATGAGGGTGAAGGGAGATAGATTCAGGAGTGATATGCGGAAATATTTCTTTACGGAAAGAGTAGTGGATCCGTGGAATAGTCTCCCAGTGGAGGTGGTAGAGATGAGGACAGTAACTGAATTCAAGAAAGCATGGGACCAACACAGAGGATCTCTAAAGGTAAAAAGTGGACTGTTGTAGTTGTTGTTATGGAAGGACAGACTAGATAGGCCATGTGGTCTTTTTCTGTCGTCATATTTCTATGTTTCTATGTTTTTATGAAGCTCTCCTAAGGAAATAAGGCCTTTGTTTCTGAATGTTCCTTGAAGAAGTCTTCCTAAAGTTTGCAAATTGATTTGCTGAAATAACATACACAGTTAAACTCTTTCCTATTCTTGCATCTGGCCCTCTCTGTGGTAGGTGAATATCCATGGCAGGGTCTGCAAGCTAGCAAAAGGCTTCAAGAGGAACTTTGTGTAGGAAAACAGCTAATTATTAGTTTGCTGATTCTGAAGTATTCCTGGAAAATATATTCCTTTATATCTTTTGGCTGATTTTCAGACAGTGCAGGGAGTTTGTCAGCCTGTAGGCTCTTCGTACCTAATACCAACCCAGCTACTCTAACACCCAGACAGACCTGGTCACTTCTGGGATGGTTTATCTTGCTGATAGCATACTGCAAACTTTATGTCACTCCACTAAAATAAGAGAGTTCAAAACTAATTACAGCTTTATTCCTGACCTCCAAGAGAACAATTTATTGCTTTGGGAGATAAAACTCCACTAAAATAAAGAATTTAAGGGAGTGGTGTTTAGGGAAGTAGGCCCTCAACTACTCAATGAATTAATATAAGCTTACAAGCAAAAGATCACAAAACAATCAGAAAATTTAAAGAAATAAAAAGAACATAATTTTATAAGCTGTTCAGTGCCTGAAATGCTTTTAGGCACTGAAATTGGCCTTCCTATAATTATTCCACACTTATTCACATAAACCTGTGTGTATACACTTCTGTGCACATAAAGTTTATGCACGTGGGACACAGGCATTTCCGGGAGTGGGCTTGGGTGGAATCAAATAATATTTTTTTAAAAATGAATTCAAAGTGGCTAAACAAAAACATATAGAACAATTGATTTGACATCAATATATATTTATTTAAAAGTTTTTATAGACCATCTTTATAACAATGTGTAATTCAAAATGGTTTACAAAATAAAAAGGTTAGAAGTAAAAAAAAGAGAGATAATAAAAAGGCAACAATCATTCTACCTCAATATGACACTAATTAACATTTATTTATTTATTTGAGAACTTTTCTATACCTCCCTTCCAGAGATCAAGGGCGATTTACAATTAACAACAGATAGATTGAACTTTAAGCATGGGTATAACTACTGAGCTTCTCATAACATATTTACAATATTACAGGTATTCACTCATACCTGTAATTTGAACTGCTCCTAACATATTTACATTATAAGTATTTACAATAATTACAGGTATTATATTATTATAT
This sequence comes from Ichthyophis bannanicus, assembly GCA_033557465.1. NCBI lineage: Eukaryota > Metazoa > Chordata > Amphibia > Gymnophiona > Ichthyophiidae > Ichthyophis > Ichthyophis bannanicus. The sequence goes on along the minus strand of CM066051.1, from coordinate 76,000,380 downwards.
TACAGTCTATGTATATCTACATCTATATCTATCTATCTATCTATCTATCTATAGGTGTTTTGTATGTATAATGATAATAGTGCATTGTAGATTGCCTATGTTGCTAAGGGTCTTGTGTGGTTACAATGTGGAGCCTAATGGAATTTACTGGTAGAACGGTTAGTTTTACGGAATTCGGAAGGGGACTATTATGTTATTCTGGGTACACCCCCTTCTAGTCCTATGTTAAATAAGAGATGTGAGGTGAGATGGGCCTATGTTTCTCAGAAGCTTAAATGCGATTATGAGAGATTTGTATTTAATGCGGCTTAAGACTAGTAGCCAATGTAGATTGTATAGTAATGGGGTGATGTGATCCGAAAATGGAGTTTTTTGTAGATAATACAGGCAGCAGCACTTTGAGCCAGCTGAAGTTGATTAAGGGTCTGTTTTGGTAGTCCTTGAAGTATGCTATTGCAAAAATCAAAGTGCTGGGCGATCATAGCTTGAAGCACAGATCTAAAGTCGTGGACAGAGAGCAAAGGCCTCAATTGTTGGATCATTCTTACTTTATAGAAGATCGTCCTTGTTATCAGTTTAATGTGGTTATTCATGCTGAGAGTGCGATCTGGAGTCACACCCAGGTATTTCACTTCCAGATCGGCATGTTGAATATATACGAGTAGATTACCAAGCCTGTTCTTCAGCAGCTAGGGAGGGTAAAGTGGGAATCGAACCCAGATCTCTTGGGCACTAGGCTGTTGCTCTAATCACTAAGCCCTGTGCTGAATTTTACGTCTGGAGTTGATGCTTTTACTGCAGGACTGGTGTCATTGGGCACAACAAATGGTGCGTCTGTACAGCAGAGCCAGAGGGAGGCGTGGCAGCGGGGGCAATCTGACACCCATGAAAATTTGGCACTAGTAGGGTTGCCAACTTTCTGAAAGAGAAGAACCCGCCACCTGTGGCTAGTCATGCTTCGTCCATTCCCACCCAACCCCGACCTTTCCTGCCCCTGTCCCGCCCCCTGCCCCACTCCCACCCCACCCTTGCTCCGCTCCCTGTCCCCAAAAAAATTGCAGAGAGGGTAATATGCAAACTAAACAAGCAAGACTTCTACACATTCTTAAACAGAAATTCTATACTGACAGAATACGCAGCATTGGTTGTACACACACACACAATACAGACAGGTCTTCATCAATAAATGAGCACAAACCAAAAAGAGAAATATATAGACAACAATTAAATTGAAACTCCAAGACAGACAGACTGACTCTGCATGCTGTGTAAAATATAAAGGTAGTACAAAATCCAATCATTAAATTGAAAATAAAATTATTTTTTCTACCGTTGTCTGACCATTTTATTCTCTGATCATGCTGGTTCTGATCTGAGGCTTCCATTTTCCCGTCTTCTCTTAACTCGTTTTCTATGGTCTATAGTCCATCTGCCATTTCTTGTCTCTTCTTTTCTTCACTTCCTTCCATCAGCCTATTTCCAGTCCCAGTAACCCTCCATCAGCCCCCTTTCCAGTCCTCCCCTCCCATTACATTCCAATGTCAATCCCCTTGTGTTCCCAGGACTGCCAGTGGTGTCCATTCCCTTCTAGCCCACCCTCCTTCCTCACTGTCCAGCCCCTTCTAGTCCAAATACCATCCCAGGTATCAGCTCACTTCCACTTCCAGTGCCTTCCCCGTGTCAACTCCCTTCCAGTCACCCTACCCTCTGTCCATCCCCCTTCCAGTACCATCCCCACGTTTCTGCTCCCTTCCAGTCACCCCACCCTCTCTCCATCCCCTTCCAGTACCATCCCCACATTTCTGCTCCCTTCCAGTCACCCCACCCTCTGTCCATCCCCTTCCAGTACCATCCCCACGTTTCTGCTCCCTTCCAGTCACCCCACCCTCTGTCCATCCCCCTTCCAGTACCATCCTCTCGTTTCTGCTCCCTTCCAGTCACCCCACCCTCTGTCCATCCCCCTTCCAGTACCATCCTCTCGTTTCTGCTCCCTTCCAGTCACCCCACCCTCTGTCCATCCCCTTCCAGTACCATCCCCATGTTTCTGCTCCCTTCCAGTCCCAGTGCCCCCTCCCTTCCAGCTTCCTCCCCATTACCCAGTCACTTACCAGTACCATTCCCAGGTGTCAGCTCCATTTGAGCCCCCTCCTTACCCCCTCTATCAGCTCTCTTCCAGTCACCTCCTTCACCCTGTCAGTCCCTTCCTGCCACCTCCTTCCCACCCCCCTCTTTCAGCTCTCTTCCAGACCTCACCTTCCACCTGTCAGTCCCTTCCTGCCACCTCCTTCCCTCCCCCCTTTCAGCTCTCTTCCAGACCTCACCTTCCACCTGTCAGTCCCTTCTGACCCCTCTTTCTCCTTGCAGCCGCTGATCCTGTTTCTTACAGGGCAGCGGCTGCAATAAAGTTAAAAACAAAATTAAACCTGTGTGGAGGCTTCTGCCCCCCCCCTAGTGCAGCTTCAGCTTCCCCCCCCCCATTGCAGATTCACCCACCCTAGTGCAGCTTCACCTTCCGCCCTCCCCCCCCCCCCGTGCAGCTTCACCTTCCACCCTCCCCCCGTGCAGCTTCACCTTCCCTCCCCAGTGCAGCTTCATCCCCCAGTACAGTTTCACCTTCCCCCCTCTCCTCCCTAGTGCAGCTTAACCCCCCCCCCCTGTGCAGCTTCACCTTCCCTCCCCAGTGCAGCTTCATCCCCCCAGTACAGTTTCACCTTCACCCCTCTCCTCCCTAGTGCAGGTTAACCCCCCCCCCCCGTGCAGCTTCACCTTCCCCCCTCTCGTCCCTAGTGCAGCTTAACCCCCCTCCCTAATGCAGCTTAACCCCCCTCCCCGTGCAGCTTCATTCCCCAGTACAGTTTCACCTTCCCCCCTCTAGTCCCTAGTGCAGGTTAACCCCCCCCCCCCATGCAGTTTCACCTTCCCCCTCTCCTCCCTAGTGCAGCTTAACCCCCCCCCCCCCCCGTGCAGCTTCACCCTTTTTGCAGCCGCTGCTCCTGCTTCTTACAGGGCAGCGGCTGCAATAAAGTTAATTTAAAAGGAAAGGAAACCTGTGAGGAGCCCTCCGGCCCTACGAAACTCCTGCTGCAGCGCCGGTGCTGAAAAGGAAGTGATGTCAGAGGGGGCGGGCGCTGCAGCAGGAGTTTCATAGGGCCGGAGGGCTCCTCACAGGTTTCCTTTCCTTTTAAATTAACTTTATTGCAGCCGCTGCTCTGTAAGAAACAGGATCAGCGGCTGCAAGAGGGGGCCGCAAAGCATGGAAGAAAAGCCGTTTTTCTGCTCTGGCCACTCCCGATCTCGCAGCCAGAGAAAAAAAAACAAAAACAAAATGCTTTTCAAGGGTCGGTTTCTCTTCTTTGCCAGCAGACGGTCTGGCCATGGGAAAACCAGCTGTTTGGCAATCCTAGACACCAGAGTCACTTTCCTACATTGTCTAGGCCTGAATTCAGGCTTCTAAAAAAGGTGCATTTACTAAAACACAGCTGAGCCGACATCCAGCCCGTCTGTCAGTTTACTTAACGGATGCATATCAAATGGTAAAATCTTAACCCAATGAATTTCAACAGGCAAAGAATTGTACAGCTGGGACAGGTAGAAGAAAAAGTCTTGACACAAGAAAATTGTAGTTCCAGTATAGTCAGGGCCGGAGCTATCATTGGGTGAACTAGGCCGTCACCTAGAGCACCAGCCCTCCAGGGGCCCATTGCTGCTGTCGCCCCTCTTGGGACCTGCCACGGTGGCAATAGATGGAAACAGCCCCACGGTGCCCACCTTTAAACTTGCCCCGGGGCTGTCTGCTTCTGCCCCCTCCAACGCCTCATGTTGACTTCTTGTCTGCAAATAGGAAGCCAGCATTGGGAATCCGAGGGGGCAGAAGCAAAGAGCCCCACGGCACAGAAGTTTAAAGGTAAGCGCTGCAGGGCTGTTAGCATCCATTACCACTGCTGCAGGTTCCAGAGATGGGCGGCAATGGGCGCCATGAGGGGGGGGGGGGAGCTCAAGATTCACCTAGGGCACTTCATCTCCTTGCACTGGCCATGGGTGTAGTGGTTTCACATAATAAAAGTGCATATCGGGGACCCTGTCTCGGGCCAGCTGTCCCATATTGAGTCATCCAAGAAAAGCTGATTTCCTCACAGGAGGTTGAGCCCCCACCCCATAGCAGTATAGAGTATCTTCTCCTTGGTTTGACGCATCAGATCATGTCTCTTCTCCGTTATGCTCTGTGGAAGAGAAGGTCAGAAATTACATCTGAAAATCCCAAAAAGATCAGTGAGGATATTCTTCCTTTCCTTACCCTCTTCCTCGAGAACCTACAGGCTCCATCCTCCTCCTCCTCGCTCTCAAAAACCCCACAAGCTCCATCCCCTCAGTGACCCCATAGGCTTCAATGTCCAATATGTCAAGAACACACAGACTCCACTCCCTCCCACTCCCAAGAACAACAAGCAGGCTTCAACCTCCCCCCTACTGGAAAATACAGACTCCATTCCTCCACCTCCCCCAGACAACACACAGGCTTCACCCCCTTTGCCCCTGGAGAACACAGAGATTCCATTCCCCTGATTTACCCCTCCCCTCTGAGAAAACATGGGTTCTACTCCCCCCCCTCCCCCTGAAAGCACACAGGCTTCACACATACCTCCTCAGAAGAACACATATTCTATTAAGAACATAAGAAATGCCATACTGGGTCAGACCCAAGGTCCATCAAGCCCAGGATCCTGTTTCCAACAGTGGCCAATCTGAGTCACAAGTACCTGGCAGGTTCCCAAAAAGGCACAATGCAAAGGATTGAGGTGTATCAGCATCTGGTGTCTTAAAAGCTTTATTGATGAGGAACCCCTATGAGTTTCAGCATAGCCTTCCTCAGGGAGTTAAAAGCTCAGTTGTGAACACCTATGTAAATTGTCATTTATTTTCCAATTGACAACCTGCCTTTAGAAACTCCCCCCTCCCACCACCAGAAAGAGACAAGCTTAGCACTCCCCCCTCAGGAGAACACACAGGCTCCTTTCCCCCTACCCCACCCCTAAATAAAACATAGGCTCCAGTTCCACCTTATAACACACAGACTCCACCCCCCGAGAACCCACAGGCTTCAAGCTCCCCTCCCCCGAGAACCCACAGGCTCCAAACCCCCCCCCCCCCCAGAGAACCCACAGCTCCACCCTCTGAGAATCCAGACTCCACCCCAAGAACCCCCAGACTCCACCCTCTGAGAACACAGATTCCATCCCCCCAGGTTGTTATGTACTTACTGTTTGCTGGCACGTACTGGCTCAGAGCTGAGGAAGGGAAAGAGAGAGCAGCCATCATGGAGGTGCAATGCACTGTGCAGCCAGACAACCTCACCATACCCTATGCCATCTGATAATCCCACCCATTGTATCCTATGAACCCCCTCTCCATGCACCAATGAGTCACAGAAGAGACAGTTCCCAGTGATTATTAATCATGGGGAGAGGAAGAAGATCCAGAAATACCCCAAAATGGAGTCAGAGACTAACAACATGCGTCACAAAGGTATAGAAAGGTTTCCCACTGTGCCGGGCACCACAGGCTTGATTCAAAGGAATTTCCAAGCGCACCTTGAAAGGATAGGAATACATGCTGCATCTTACGAACTCCAGCAGGAGGCGCTCTCTGGCACGATGCAAGTACTACGCTGAGCGTTAGCAGTAAATCTGAGAGACTGAGATCATACCCCACATACCCTGGGGCTTAGAAGCGAGGTCCACGACTGTCATAGTATGCGCAAAACTAACCCATTTGGAGACACTGCACCCAAATAACCCTGAGCTTTCCTCATCATATCATTCAATTTAAGGTCACTTTAACACAAAAAACCCTTATAGAGGTAAAGGAAAACAATTGTATGAAAAATAGGGGGAAAACCCCCTCACAAAAAGGATATTTATCAAATATCAACACACATATAACAATCTACAAATAGAGGTGGAAGAGCCGTCAGAAGGGCGCCGGGGGACAAATATCTGCACAGTCACCTGTGTCTATCATACTCCATCCATAGCCCCCCTTATCAATCATCGGCTCTATCCACGTAAGCCAACTTGGCCAAGTTATTTAACAGGTTTTTCTATACCGCCTTCTCCTATAATCAAAGCGCTTTACATGGCAACTCCAATACAATTACCTGGAGTTTCAAACTCATGCATAGTGAGACGGAAGGGGAGACGTGCGGGAGGTGCTTAGCAGCAACTTATTTACTAAGATGAATATCTACAGTATGTACAGGGGAATGACATGAGGTGGGGGGGGGAGGTGCTTAGCGGTAACTTATTTACTAAGATGAATATCTACAGTATGTACAGGGGAATGACATGAGGTGGGGGGGGGAGGTGCTTAGCGGTAACTTATTTACTAAGATGAATATCTGCAGTATGTACAGGGGAATGGCATGAGGGGGGGGGTGCGGGTGTCATAGTTTTTATATGTAAACTGCTTAGATTCGCAGATCAGAGGTTTATAAACACTGTTAAATAAATAAATATATTTGTTTAGATTAATCTACTTGTCTCTGTTTTTTTCTTCTTTTTGTATGTATTTTCTTATGTTATATCCTTTCAAGTCTCTCAATCAAACTTCAAGAACACAAGATATAAGCTAAAGGATGAATCAGCACACATCGCCATATGCATGCTCGGTTTTAGGGGAAGAGGTAACACCGCTCGCTCGTTGCTTCCATCACAAAGCTTCAAGGGCTGTGTCAGTAACACTGTAGCAAGTATTACAGCAACATTGTAGCAAGCGAACGCAGCACTTAGCTCAGTGCAAACAAGGTCCAGTGACTTTCATTCTCACAAGCACTGATGTGCTGTGTGCTGTGTGTTGTGTGCTCTCATCTTGTGCTGCCCAACACATTTTAACAGCCAGAAAAACGCTAACTTTTCTGTCCCGACCTGCCCGCGGGTTTCATATTATTGCTTCAGCGTTTTTCTTATTTTGCAACACACAGCTTATCCACCATTAGGAACAATGATAGCTCAGCCCCTGAAGCAGAAATACAAAACCCGCGAGCAGGTCGGGACAAGAAAGTTAGCGTTTTTCTGGCTGTTAAAATGTATTGGGCAGCACGAGAGCACACAACACAGAGCACACAACACACAGAACACAACACGCAGCACATCAGTGCTTGTGAAAACGAAAGTCACTGGACCTTGTTTGCAATGAGCTAAGTGCTGCCTTCGCTTGCTACAATGTTGCTCTAATACTTGCTACAGTGTTACTGACACAGCCCTTGAAGCTTTGTGATGGAAGCAACGAGCAGTGTTATCGTTCTAACACCGAGCACGTATAAGGTGATAGAAGCTAAAGGGGGAATCTGCACACATCTCTGCTTCTTAGACTGAGAGACTTGAAATTATATAACATAGGAATATACATACAGCAGATGAGTAGATTAATTAGTAGATATTTAGGGGGATCTCGGAGTGCTAGTGTCAGAGGATCTCAAGGTGGCAAAACAGTGTGACAAGGTGGTGGCCAAAGCCAGAAGGATGTTGGGTTGCATACAAAGAGAATTACCAGCAGAAAGGAAGAGGTACTAATGCCACTGTATAAGTCACTGGTGAGGCCTCACTTGGAATACTGTGTTCAGTTTTGGAGACCATATCTCGTAAAAGATATAAAAAGACTGGAAATGGTTCAGAGGAAGGCAACCAAAATGATTTGGAGCCTGCATCAGAAGCCTTATGAGAAGAAACTTGAAGACCTAAATATGTACACTCTGGAGGAGAGGAGGGACAGGGGAGATATGATTCAGACCTTTAAATACTTAAAGAGAAATGATGAACAAACAAACCTCTTCAAAGACGGGGAAGCTGTAAAACTAGAGGGCATAACATGAAGCTGCAAGGGGGTAAATTGAAAGGCAATGTCAGGAAATACTTTTCACTGAAAGGGTGGTGGATGCTTGGAATGTCCTCCCGATGGAGGTGGTGGGGGCAAACACAGTGACGGAATTCAAAATGGTATGGGACAGACACAGGGGATCCTTTACACATGAGGATGAAATAAAAGCAAACGTATTTTTTATACTCAATAAATAAAGGGGAGGGGGCTGACCTGCATTGAGCAGCAAGTACAACCCTAGACATAGGTGGGGTGGGGGGGGGGTAGAGGGAGGGGGTGACCTGCATGGAGCTTCAGTTACAACTACTCTAGCCACCTTACTGGACAGACTAATTGGATCATACTGGTCTTTATCTGCCATCATATACTATGTTACTATGTTAATTAAATACATTTAGGCATTTTAGTGTGTGAAATGGAGTCAATGATTGATGGGAGGAGGCTGGGGGGGGGGGGGGGACCATAGGTGGAATATGATAGACACAGGTGACTATGCAGATATTTGTTCCCCGGGCCCTTTCTCATGGCTCTTCAAGCTCTATTTGTATATTTTTATACGTGCAGTGAAATTTCATAAGGATCCTCTTTGTGGGGAGGATTTTCTTTTCCTATTTTTGATTAGATTTAAGGTATCACTTTATATTCTTTTCCTATATTCATTAACCATTCAAGTGGATGATTGCAGAAACCACACAACATAATTTTTCTGCTGATGCACTGCGCTAAGCAGGACTCCAGAAGAACGGGCTACTCTAAGGAAAACCGGCAGGAAAAGACAGAGAGAGAGAGAGAGAGAGAGAGAGAGAGAGAGAGAGAGAGAGAGAGAGTCTGCAATTGATAGGGGAAACCACCAGCACACATGGGCAGCTGTGGCTCTCTCTCGTAGATGCCTTGTTCATGCTTATGTTTATTTAAGAACTTTATATACTGCCCATTACAATAGGTACCTGGGCAGTGTACAATTAGAATAAAATTCAGAAGTTTAAAAAAGGATGCTGCAGAAAAGAAAGATGAACATAAATAAAAATCTCTAAAGGAAGGAGAGGGACAGAGACAGGAGATAGAGAGGAAAAGTGTGGAACAATAGGTGATGACAAGGACAAAGACCAACAAAGGGGAGGGAGTATAGGGAAGGAACTAAGGAGACATTATTTTACTTTGATTATGGGAGGAGAGGGGAAGGGGGAGGGAGGTCGAAAGCTGTGCAAAAAGAGGTGAGTTTTCAGTTGTGTTTTGAAAGATTTTAAAGAGGGGTCCAGTCAAAGGGCGGGGGGGAGGGAGTGAGTTCCAGAGGCTGGGGCCAAGGAAGTAGAAAGCTGAGGACCGGGTGGATTCTAGGTGAGCCTGAGATGGGGAGGGGGGGGGGGGAGAACATGTGATTGATGTGGATGGATCGGAGAGAACGGTGAGGAGTGTGAAGACGAACCTGATCGGCAAGGTAAAGAGGGATACATCACCTATCGAATACAGTTTAAAATCCTCATCTTTGTACACAGAGCTATTCACAAGATGAGGATTTTAAACTGTATTCGATAGGTTATGGGGAGCCAGTGCTGGTGCAGAAGAAGGGGTGTGACATGGTCGAAGCGGGATGCGTGAGTAAGGATACGGACAGCGGTGTTCTGAACGCGTTGGATATGAGAAAGCTGAGATTGGGGGAGACCGGCCAAGGAAACATTACAATAGTCAAGACGTGAAAGAACCAGAGAGAGAAGCAGTGTAGTCATAGAGGAAGAGGAGAGGAAGAGGAGAGGAAGAGGAAGAGGAGAGGAAGGGACGAACAGCACAAAGTTGTGTGCCTTTGAGGCAGGAAGACAGCCGGAGGAGCAGAAGGGTCCCATCTCTCTCCTCACCTGCACAGGGTGTCCGTTTCTGTTTCCACATCAGAACTCCAGCTGATCCTAAACCCAGTATCAAGAGGACCGTGATCCCTGCAGCCAGGAGTCCTGGGGTCCAGGAGCCAGCAGGGACCGAGGCTGGAGAAAGAGGAAAAAAAGAGAATTACCATGGAGAGAGATGTGCGCTGAGAGTTGCCTGGGAGGATTCATATATCGTGGGTTAAATGTGAGCTAGTGACACTCAGACCAGTTGCACATGTCTGGGATTGGAGCATGAATCCCTACAGTCCACTGGCGTGACCAAGGGTGACATGGCTGGGTGGGACATGGCTTCTCCATGTCATAGGGCATTTGCCATGTGGTCAGAGGGCACAAATAATTCTGAAACTTTACATCTTAGCAACTCAGAACATTTACAAATTTAATACAAATGTAAAGGCTTGGCCCTCTCTATACTGTTATTTAATATACAGGGTGACCCCAAAAAAGTGAGAATATCTCGTAAATTAAAAGCTTAAATAGTTTACTTATTTACCTTTTTTTTTTTAGCTATATAACGTCTTTATTTTGACAATTTCCGGTCGCCATCTTTTTTTTTTAAATTTGTCAATCGTTTACATCTGTCTTTTTGAATTTTTAAATAACTTATATGCTATGAGATGTTCTCACCTTTTTTGGGCCACCCTGTATATCTTCAACCAATATGTAACATCATAAAACGGCACAACATCCACTATAGAATATACGCAGATGATATAATGATATTCACCCACATCAACATCAATCACCCAGATTACTCCCAAATCACAGCCTTGAAGCAATGTCGGAGTGGCTCAAAGGACAGAATCTTTTCATAAACTTTAAAAAATCTGAAATGATGCACATTACCAGAAATACTAAATTCTCCCCACCAGACTCACTCAAGATCCTAGACTACACCCTAACCAACAAAAAAGAGGTCAAATATCTCGGAGAAACCTTTGACCAACAACTCAGCTTCTAGCCACACATAAAGATGACAACCAGATCAGCCTACCACAAGTTGAGGACTCTGCACAAACGTAAACTGCTTCTAACAGATAATGACTTCAGAACAGTATGCCAGGCCGTAGTAACCCCTATAATAGATTACTGTAACGTGATACATCAGGACTTCCAAGGAAACAACAGTCCCTTTGTTACTGGTGCAAAACACTGCCGCGAGAATCATTACAGAAACTGCAAAATACAATCATATAACCCCAACACTTCACCAACAACACTGGCTTCCTGTCGCTGTCCATGCTACATACAAGAGCATCTTAATAATCTTCAAAATACTAAACAACCTATCCCTGCCGACCCTTCAACCATTGATCCAGAAAGCAAGTCCAACCAGAAGAGATACAGACATCAATATCACTGAAACTCCAACAAGCTACAGAAAATCAAAGCAATCTACGTGCACCAGAGCCTTCCTTCTGTATGCTCCCCAGCTGTGGAGTCACCTGCCTGCCTCAATACGAGCAAAGACCTACTTGACTTCAGAAAATCCATCAAGACCCACCTATTCCTCGAATACTACGGTCCCACCTAGCAGAACAAATGCCACAGTGACAATACAAATGTATATAATGGACAACTGCTAAATGTAGCAACAACTCCTCAATCTGCAACAATGTTACTGTATATAGTTATCCATTGTTAAATGTATCAATTACCCCATATATTCCTCCAAGTTCTAACTTCCAATTCTATGTAAACGTTTATTGCTATGTTTATTTCATGTGAACCGCCTTGAATTAATGATAAGGCAGTATACAAAACCTGTTAAACAAATAAGTAAATAAAAATAAAACTGTTAATGTTCAAAACTTTAGCCAGAAAGCACGCAGGTAAAACCGTACCATTCAGATGGACTGAGCAGACAGAATTCTGCTAAAGGTAGTTTCAGAGAGCTGAAAGTTTGTAGACAAAACCTGACTAGCCGAAATACAGTAGAAGGGAAAATGAAAAGATTCTTTGGGATAAAAGTACCAGGATATGACATTCTTCTCTGGCTCGAGAGGTGATCCTTTAAAATTAGAGAACTGATGGGGCCTTTTACTAAAGGTTAACACACGTTAATGAAATTAATCTACATTATGTGCCGTTGCATCCATAGAAATAAAAAGGGCTGCAGACATTTAGCATGCGTTAAATAACCTAACGCACATTAAAACCTTTAGTAAAAGGGTTCCTTAGGGAAAATCTGTTAGAGTAGCCAGAAGGGTGTTTTATGTTCAGTTATTCCTACATGATTGTAATTAAGAACATAAGATTTGCCATACAGGGTCAGATCAAAGGTCCATTGAGCCCAGTAGCGGCCAATCCAGGTCCCAAGTACCTGTTGGGTTCTGAAAAGATAGGCAGATTCCATATTGCTTGTCACAAGGGTAAGCAGTGGATTTCCTCTTCCTCTTGTCTTTTCCATTAAACAATCCAGATAACACAACCTACCCACAGACCTTCCAAACATACAAATTCAATACAGACAACCCACAGACCTCCCATACACAATACTGAAGCCAGGATGAGATCATGTCTGTTATATTAATTAATTACCCTGTTATCCGAGTTGTATTTCCTGTTTTTCTGTAAACACAAAGTACCGTTGAATTGTGTAACTCCTTGTTTATTGTAAACCGCGCTGATGCTGAATAGTGCGGTATATAAAAGACTATAAATAAATAAATAAAATAAATAAAAATATTGCTTGTCACAAGGGCAAGCAGTGGATTTCCCCGGTCCACATTAATAATGGTTTATCGACTTTTCCTCCAGGAATTTGTCCAAAACGTTTTTTAAACCAAGCTGAAATAACTTATGTGAGATATAAAAGAAGCTACCAGGATAAGATTTGTCACTGGGGTGAGGAATTCTTTCGCTGATCAGTGAGAATGGAAATAAAAATATTACAAAACATTAGACAAAATATAAAAGAAATAGATCATAATTTAGCATTAATATGAAAATTTGCATCAGAGGAGCGACCCAGGAACAAACAGAGATACCTAATGCTAATCAGAATTCTATAACCAGTCCATGAAAGTGAATTACTCCCTCCCGAAGACATCAAAACAATCTGCAAAGTCAAGATTGAGGACTCACAAATGCTAAGTTTGAGCAATCCTGTGCTGGGGTACAAACACTTGCTGTGCATTTTAGACTTTCATCATTGTAAGTCCCCATTTTTGACTTTCTGGTTTGATTTGACTCCCTGATGGAGGCATGTGTATGCAGAAACACGGCCGTGTCGGGTCTGAATAATCAATTGTTTAACTTGTCACAGCTCTCTGGACTCCTTTCTTCCCCACTGCGACTCATTTGCTTTGCACTGATTGTGCGTTACAGCAGATCAGAGATGTAGAACCGAGTATGAGATAATAACATAGAGATTCTGAATCAAGTAGGCACAGAAAATGATACGAGCTCACAGACACCAGATTAACATTACAGTCCACCTAAGATGAGGATGACTTCAGGCAGATTTCTGGCAACATATACCAGTAGCTGTAGGTGACACAATGCTACTTTCCTAATCACAGATTTGTTTCAAGGGCATTGTGACAGAACATGGGGAGTCAGGATTTATTCATGTACAAAGAGAAAGCTCTCGAAGCTCTCATCAGTTTCTTACACATAACATCTATCACTTCCTTGGCCACAAGCAAGGGACAGTCACATTAAGGAAAGTGATTTCCATGAAATGCAGCATGCTCACCTGTCTTTATAATCTGTGTCTGTAGGCTGCTGTGGCTTACAACGCAGGTGTACGTGTGTCTGTCCATGGGGTCGATCTCTAGGGTTTTCTGAATCTGGTATGTTCTGTCCTGGTTGGGTAGGATCCCGCTGCTGTATGTCTCTATTAGTGTCTTCTGTCCATCCTTCACCCATGTGACATCAATGTCCCGGGGGTAGAAGCCAGTCACATGGCATCGGTGTACGATGATGCCATCCGTGGAGTGATGAGTGAGGATCCTCACCTCCGGGGGCACTGGGGAGAGGGATAGAGATGGGGATATGAAAGCCTGCAAATCTTACAGTCTGATTACAGTCACTTGCTGGCCTTGATGTTATGTGTGATTTGGCTTTTCCCCTGACCATCATTCTGTCACTGAATATTACACATTAATGCCCCCACATGTAGCCCACATCCCCCACAAGGCTTTGAATCTATCTCACAGCCAGAACACCTGCCCCAAACTCGTGTAGAACTACCCCACATTCATATCTTTCCTGCACGACAAGAAACCCATCCTATAGTCTGCACATCTGTCCCACAGCGGCATGAAATTGCCCCACATTAATCTCACCTCACCTGCAAGATCATAACATACTATGGGAGTAAATTTATAAAGGATTTCTGTGTACAAAAAAAGGGGTTTACATTCAGAAATAACCTTTTACAAAAATGTCCTGGGGAAGGGCTGGCCCAACAATTAGGAAAACTAAGTGGATGTCTAGGGCGACAGCTTCTTGGGGGCAGCTAAAGTCAAAGCAAAGCAACAGGTCCTGGCAGCCAACAAACCCAAAGAGTCGTCAGCACTTCTACCTGTAGGAAGAACAGGCAAGATGCAAAGAGTCAGATGCCCCTGTAAGTGGTTTTCTGAAAGCTCCGTCATTATGTATATATTTACAAAACAGCATTGGAGATTTAAAAGTGTGATGTCCAAGTATGCATTTTTATAGGACTTTTCTGGGAGGGGTGGTGTGGAGATGATTACTAGTGAGTTTAATAATCAGAATCTTGGGGGTAGGGGTGGCGCTAGGGGTGTAAAAGCTTATTGTGAGGGGCGGCAAGGCTGAAGGATCACTTAGGGTGCCTAATACCATTGCCCCGACCCTGCCAGCTGTTTCTGCATATAAACAGACACTTGAAAAAGGATTTCATGTCTCATTTCTTTTTGGGGGGAGGGGGTGTCTGGGATTTACACGCACACCTTCCATTTTATATAGTGTCCATGAAAATACATCCGCACATACTTGTACCCTGCACGGTGCCTCTCAGATTGTGTGCATATAGGCTCATACCTCCACTTACACACTGCTAACTGCATTGCCCTAGTGTATTACTAATTAAAGATTTATTTGGATTTTTTTTTTTTTGGACAACAAAGATATTGTACTTTATTATAAGAAATTGAACTCATAAGCCAGCCATTCTGCCTGTGAGGACTCATGCTGAGCCAATTTACTAGCTCAGAGACCAAGGCTGTATTTATCTTAACACATCTATCCTGGGGAGTGTTGAAAGGCCAGAAAGGGAGACAGAATTCTTCCCTTGGCCTTTGAACAATTCTCTTGGCCAATATAGAAACATTTGCCTAGATAATGTAAAAGCTTTGAGCTGATTCTAAAACCATGGGGGGTGTCTCCCTTGGCTGGAAAAAGGTGGATGGGGTGGAGAGAAGTTCATGTGAGAGTTCGATCAGCAAAGAAAGTTGTATTCTTCAGCCATGCTGAATTAGGAATTAGCTTGCTAGCCCAGCCCAGGAGCTAATGGAACTGAGCTTGGGGGTTACAACCAATCCTGATTTGAGCATGCAGTGTGTTAACCTATGGCATGCTGCCAGCACAAGTCTGATTCTGTGTTAACCTATGGCATGCAGCCAGCACGAGTCTGATTAAGGTACTTTAGGGGGACTCTCAGAAGGAAAGATGGAACTGCAACTGATATACGAGACAAGCGTTCCGGATTTTCCTCCTGAGAGTGATGGCTAAAACAGTCCCCCACCTGGAGTGATGAGCTATAATATCCGGTAATAGTATTAATGCTTACATCTGTGCTTTTATCATTATTTCAAAAGGACTTAATTTAATAAACTCATATTGCATTTACTAAAGTGTCTATGCATAGTCTGTGAGCTAATGAGTGACAGGGTTAACTCATATTGTATTTGGGCTAATGAGTGGCAGAGTTAACTCATACTGTATTTGCCAGAATATTTTTGCCTAGTCAGTGAACTAGTGAGTGATAGGGTTAAAGGAAAAGTGTAAAACTTGGCAATACACCTAGGCAGCCTGTTATAATATTCCTCTCACTGAGGGTGGGGCCCATGCAAGAATATGAAGTGTCTTAGGTGAATCTCGTTCCCGCTGTCCCACTGCCACCTCTCTTGCCCTTCTCCGGACTTTGCCAAAAGCCTCCGGTACTGTGCATTGTTTATGCTTCTGCCCCCTCCAGAGCAGACTTCCTTTTATGTGGGGGGTGGAAGCAGATGGAAGCAACAATGGGCCGCCCCGGAAACCGGCACTCTAGGCGACCACCTAGTTCACCTATTGGCTAGCAACGGCCCTGTCTGAGGACAGATTTCAAAGGCTTTTCAATGCATAAAACTGAGTTTAATACACAGAAATGCAGCTTTTGAAACTAACCCCCCCCCCCACCTATCAGGGGTGGGGAGAGTTCCTGGGGCAAAAAGTCCAGTTATGTGCATTCCTTTGCATTTCCAGAGTATGGATGTGAATTTTCACAGAAAACAGTTACCATACAAATAACAGACACAAACCTGTGTGCGCTTGTTTCCCGAGTCAATTTTCAAAGGGAAATTGACATAAAACCTGTGGGTCAAAAGCATCCACACACTTTACACATAAACACTGTGTTGCAAAGACCCACAACTGATGCTGTCCCTCGGATTTCCTGATTTACAGTCTGCACCTGTCCATACCCCTGATGGAGGTATTCTGGCATGCGACTAACAGAGCTATACATCCCAGTGAGACGTGCAGCCCCGCTAGTCACACAGAGCATAAACTGCAAGCCAGTCTCTCTGCACGTACAGGGTCTCTGTCTGGGGAGCGCTGGATGGGGGAGGGAAAGGACGGAACAGAGGCAAGGCAAGGGAGGGGCTATGCGCCAGGACGTACAGGGCTGATTCAGGTCACAGCACTGTACGTCCGTCCGGTGTCGGGGTGCTAGCCGAGCTACTTATTCCACCACAGAGTTTGTTTCTCAGCACAAACAGAACAGATGCATTGCTTAATGTGCAAATAAGTTCCCCCTAGGTTATAAACCCCATTGTGCTCCTTTTACTGGAGGATAGAGACATGTAATAACAGGGATATCACACACATATCTGTGCTGATTTGCTTCACTGATCAGCTCTTTGAAGGGAATAGTGCAAGCCTGGAGTCTATGACTGCTTGTAATATCTCTTTCCCACACGTACCCCGCTGATCTAGGAGGTACTTCCCGTGTTGGACATATTTCTTCAGCGTCTCTACGCACTCTTCCATGTGGTAATACCTTACATAAGCAAGCCAATGTCTGTTTGCATCCATGTACTGCTTGAAAGGAATCGCTTCTGTCGACGCAGCTACCCATGTGTCTGTCTGAGTGTCAAAGGTAAGAAACACCTGGCCGTCATAGATGTATTGGAACAGTCCCTCGATGGCTGTGTCCCCGTGCACTTCACAGCTGACATATACCTGCATGGTGTGAACCCCTGCCATGAACCAAAAGAGAAGCACAAAACATGGCAGCAGATAAGAAACCTCACACAGACACTCCCAGTCTGCCCATACGGGCTGCCCAGTTCTCCGTTACTCCAACTCTCCCCTCCACCCACAGCCAGATTTACATCCCATATGCCCCCAGTGCAGGATTTTCACGAACAGGGATGGTTATCATGCTGTTCTGTACAGGCGCATTGCCCCCAAATCCACAGCAAAGAGACAGCAGTGGCTGAAACAAGGGACTTAGAGCCAGAGAAGCTCACAGTTCAAATTTCACTTCTACTACTGACATTCCTTATGACCTAGGGCAAACCACGTTAGCTCCCTCTGCCTCAGGTACCCACTTAGGGGTAGATGCAAAAAGCCTGCCCTAGCGCTAAACAGCAATTTCAATAAACCCCTTGCAAAATCCTGAAATATCTTCAAATAGCTTTTTATCCACATCTATATTATAGTATAGTAGTGACAGCTGAAAATTCTCTTCAGATTTCATTATCCTGTATTTATATTACCTTCAAGCCCGACAGTGCTCTGCTCCGAACCCACAATTCCAGAAAATGGTTTTGCATTAGGGAAAATACTTAACCGTCCCGACTTTAATGTTGCTTATCCCCTGTCACACAACTTCCCACTGCCCAAACCAATATCATCTTCCCACCCTCACCAGTCCTCCCAGTATTGTTCTCTCACTGCTGCCAAGGCCAGTTTTATTTAATCTAGTTCAAAAGCACATAAACTGCATCACCCAATCAATCATTGCTCACAGCACTTTACAATGACGGCATAAAACAGCAGTAATAAAAAAAAATGAACAAGAATAAAAAGATACAAAAAAAAAAAAAAATACTCACCACTGGTGTGATTATAACGTTGCATGCAGATTTTTCTGTCCTGTTTGAGACCTTCTTGATATTCTCTAAAGGCCTGGGTTTTGCTTTCAAAATATTCAGAGCCCAGAGCTTCCCTTACCCAGTTTTGTAAGGGGATAGCTTCACGTAGACGGCTGCTGTAGTAACCAAGTTCAAAATCATCCACCATACCGATGGCCGTGTACTCCGGGATTCCCTCCACTGCTGTTATACCTGTCACCAGCAGCCGCCAGACATGGTGCCCTGCGCACAGAGAGAATGAGGCAGTGTTGGCGTGAGTTTTATATAGCCAGAAGGTAATACACTTAGATACTTCAGTTCTCTGAGTGGTAGGGTACCACCTACTGGAAACAGCAACGGGACTCCCCCTGGTACTTTATCAACTCTACCCCAATAGATCCCTCTTCTCCCAGCCCCTCCTCCCCAGCCTGCATGAGGAGTGTAATTTTGTGGTTGGATTGATTGACTGTACTGGCAACGGTTCATTCCCATCTTTATTAACAATATTTAAACTTTAATACACACATTGATTAAAGTTTCCCATCATTTAGATATTTTATTGACTTAATTAGTACTGGATGCCCTAGATGAGATCATACCTCTAAAATCTCTTCCTATATGATGCTATCAAAAATTCCTTGGGGGTATTGTAATCACTCCCCTGCTCAAACCATATTGTAAAGAGCTGAACCGATGCTTAAATTACAGACCGATTAGTAGTCTCCCTGTATTATATATATATATAGATAGATAGATATAGATATTATATATTAGTTGTTGTTTAAGTGCCATCAAGCAGATGTTGACTCATGGCGGCCCACTGGATAGTTGTCCTAAAATGTGTTCAGTCTTCGGTCAGGCGGCTCATTGTTGACAGCTTGGTACCTGTAGCTGCTGTTATTGTATTGATCCATCTCATTGCTGGCCTTCCTCTTTTGCATTGACCTTCTACCTTGCCAAGCATGATGTCTCTCTCTAATGGTCTCTCTCTTCGCATGATGTGCCCAAAATATGAAAGTTGAAGTCTTGTCATCTGAACTTCTAAAGAAAGCTTAGGTTTGATCTCCTCTAGTTCTGACTGGTTTGCTCTTTGGGTAGTCCATGGTATTCGTCACCAGCACCATAATTCAAAGGCATCAATTTTCTTCCTGTCTATCTTTTTCACTGTCCAACTTTTGCATCCATATAACGTTACTGAAAATGCCATGGCTTGAACGAGTCTAATCTTTTTAGGGAGAGAGACATCTCTGCACTTGAGAATCTTGTCTAGGTCCTTCATAGCCATTCTGCCAAGAGAAATGTGTCATCAGATTTCTTGACTGCTTGTTGCTTCTTTATTGATAGTTGATTCGAGTAGTTTAAAGTTGTCCACTATTTTCCACCAATTTTCATGCCTCGGTTGTCTTCATATAGTCCTGCTTCTCTGATGATTTGTTCTGCATATAAATTAAACAGGTAGGGGGAAAGTATTCAGCCTTGTCGTACACCTTTGCTTATTTTAAACCTTTCCGTTTCTCCTTGTTCCATTTGAACTGTTGCTTCTTGATCAATGTAAAGGTTGTGCAAGAGAACGAGCAGGTGTTCTGGTATACCCATGCTTATTAATGTGGTCCAGAGTTTCTCATGATTTACACAGTCAAAAGCCTTGATGTAGTCAATTAAACACATATAGATATCCTTTTGGTATTCTTTTGTCTTTTCAAAGATCCATCTCACATCCGTGATAATATCTCTCGTTCCTCACCCTTTCCTAAACCCTGCTTGCTTTTCAGGTAGTTCTCTTTTCAGGTATGGTTGAAGTCTCTGATGAATGATCTTGAGTATAATCTTGCTGGTATTTAATACAGTATATGATGGCAAACAAAGATCAGCATGGTCCATCTAATCTGCCCAGCAACGAGGCAAGAGTAGGTGTGCCCGCTGCTCCGTGTACCCACCGCTCTGTGCAGGTCACTTCTACCTGTTGAGATATCAGAGACAATTAAGTTTATTTTGATTGTATCCTGTTTCTATAAAGGGATCTACTGTGTCTGTCCCATGCCATTTTGAATTCTGTCACTGTATTTGCCCCCATCACTTCCATCGGGAGGGCATTCCAATCATCCACCACTCTTTCAGTGAAAAAGTATTTCCCGACGTTGCCTTTCAGTTTACCTCCTTGCAGCTTCATGTTATGCCCTCTAGTATTACAGCTCCCCTATCTTTGAAAAAAGGTTTGTTTCTCATTAATACTCCTCAAGTATTTAAAGGTCTGTATCATATCTCCCCTGTCCCTCCTCTCCTCTAGAGTATACATATTTAGATCTTGGAGTCTCTTTTCATACGTCTTCTGGTGCAGTTTGAACTGGTTGCAGAAATGGATAGAGAGCCAATGAAGCAACTTGAGAAAAAGGGGATGTATGAGAATATTAAGGCTGGAAGAAGATTAGCCGCACAACTGAGTTTTGAACAGATTTTCCTCCTCCCCTACCCTGCTCCATGTAGGTGTACCCCAGGGATCTGTCTTGGGCCCCCTCCTCTTCTCTCTCAATACCCAAGGCCTTGGCACACTTATTTCCTCCCCTGGCTTTCAGTACCATCTCTATGCCAATGACTCCCAAATCTACCTCTCTACAACTAATATTTATCTGGCAACCCAGTCCAAGATCTCTGCCTGTCTTTTGGACATCGCTGCCTGGATGTCTCATTGCCAATTGAAACTGGACATGGCCAAGACTGAACTCCTTGTCTTTCCACCCAACTCCTCCCCCCCCCCCCCCCACTTCCCCCTCTCTCAGTCCATGTGGATGGATCTATTATCCTTACTGTTCTCTCTGCCCGCAATCTAGGGGTTATCTTTGACACTTCTCTCTCCTTCTCCGCTCATATCCAGCTTGTAGCTAAGACCTGCCGCTTCTTTCTCTACAACATCAGCAAAATCCGCCCCTTCCTCTCTGAACACACTATCAAAACACTTATCCACTCCTTAATCTCTTCTCGCCTCGATTACTGCAACCTACTCCTCGCTGGTCTCCCCATGAGCCACCTCCTTCCCCTTCAATCTATACAAAATCACGCTGCTCGACTAATCTTCCACCAGCCTCGCCATGCCCACATTACTCCTCTCCTCAAGTCACTTCACTGGCTCCCTGTCCAATTCCGCATCCAGTTCAAGCTTCTCCTGCTGACCTATAAATTCATTCACTCTATGGCCCCTCAATACCTCTCATCTCTTATCTCTCCCTATGTCCCCTCTCGTAATTTGCGCTCCGCTAACAAATCACTTCTATCAATGCCTTTCACCCATACCATGAACTCCCGACCGCGCTCCTTTCACCTTGCTGCACTCTACGCCTGGAACAGCCTACCTGCGTCTGTGCGCCAAGCATCCTCCCTGGCCCTCTTCAAATCCAGGTTGAAGACCCACATCTTCACTGTTGCATTCAGATCCTGACTCCATCCTTATCTTAAACTAACCCCCGTCAATGTTTATGACCAAACTATAGACCAAATTGTACCACACCGTACCTTGCGCAGAACTGACTAATGCTCTGTACTGTTCTAACTAGATTGTAAGCTCCGATGAGCAGGACTCTGACGGGCAGGGACTGTCTCTTGTATGTTGGCTACCTCTTGTACGGTAGCTGTGCAGCGCTGCGTGTGTGGCGCTCTGTAAGTGCTGAATAGTAGTAGTAGTAGTAGATTAAAGGGGAGAGAGATGATTCAGAGGGCGATCAGCAAGGAGGAGGCTGCAATAGTCTAGATGGAAAATTTCTAAAGAGTGGATAAGTGTCTTAGTAGTGTGTGTAGAAAGGAAGGGATGAATTTTGCTAATGTTATAGAGAAAGAAGTGACAGGTTTTAGCTATCAGTTGGATGTGTGCAGAGAAGGAGAGAGTAGAGTCAAAGATGACCCCAAGGTTGCGAGCTGAGGAGACAGGGAGGAGTGTAGTGTCATCCACAGAAATAGAGAAGGGAAGAAGGGGGAGGGGGTTTATGGGGAAAGATAAGCAGCTCCGTTTTGGCCATGTTCAGTTTCTAATGGTGTTGAGACATCCAGACAGTAATGTCAGGTAGCCAGGCAGAGATCTCAGGCGTAGAGAGGTAGACCTGAGAGTCAGCGGTATAAAGATGCTAATGAACATCATGGGAGGAGATGCTGAGTAGTTAACGTAGGATTCTTAATGCATGGTAACGCTTACTGCAGGCCCACGATAATGGTCACTATAAATTAAAATGTGCGTTAGTTAACTGCTTAGTGCATTTTACTAAATACACCTCTCAGTTCCTTCACTTCAATCTAGGCAGAATACAAAGTCTACCAGATGATACGAGGGCCGTTTTTTTTTCAACCTCCGATCGCTCCGTGCAGACGCTACGCGGGCAGCAGAAAGCGGGCATGCGCTGTAGGCGACTGCGCAGCTCTTGCACTACACACTCTGCCATTGTTGACATTCAGGCGTCAGTCGGCGTTGTGCTACAGCCACGTAAACATGTCCACCATGATTGATGCTCCCGCCAAGTGTGAATTGCGAAGTGTGATTCGTTTTCTACAGGCTGAAGGCCATAGTGCTGCAGAAATCCATCGGAGAATGAGTCGTGTGTATGGTGAAAACTTCATGAGTGATGGTGTTGTGCGTGAATGGTGTCGAAAGTTTAAAGATGGCCGAATGATGTGCATGATGAAGGGGGCCAAGGACGCAAATCTGTCATTTCAGATGACCTGGTGCAACGAGTTGACAGAATGGTTAAAGAAAACCGCAGATTCACCATTACTGCTTTGTCTACGGAATTTCCAGAGGTTTCAAGGTCTGTTTTGTACTCTATTGTTACTGAACGGTTAGGCTACAAAAAACTTTGTGCACATTGGATCCCAAAAATGTTGACGGACGGCCACAAAAGCGCTTTCAAACCAATGAGGACCTTCAAACCAACGTCAAGGACTACTTGAATTCATTGGCGACAACTTTCTTTGCAGAGGGTATTGAAAAGCTTGTCCACAGATATGACAAATGTCTCAATCTCTTCGGTGATTATGTCGAAAAGTAACCGTAAGTGTACCAATCTTTTGGTAATAAAATTATTGTTTTATATGAACTTGTCTTTTATTTATAGCCTATCGGAGGTTGAAAAACAAACGGCCCTCGTATGTCCTTTGGTTACCATTTCCTAAAACTATGTGTCAGAAAACGACTTATGATAAAGTTATTACCAGTTATAAACTGGCCCAACACACAGTAGCTTGAATCCTTCAGGGTGCGTCTAGAATGATGGAACCACATTATACCCATCTTAAAACAACTTCCCTGTCTTCCTCTACAAAGCCACATTAAACACAAAGTCCTAGTAACATTTCTCACAATTTCACCTCACACTGTTTACAATCTCTACAGTAAAAACCACCTAAGAACAGACTCAGAAGAAATTGTGCACAAAATATGTTCACCCTTCCTCCCAAACTAATCAAGAGTAACCAGCCAAGATATACGCATGCCTTCTCTGTATATGCACTTGGTCTCTGGAATGGTCTCCCTGGAAAAACTGGAGCTATCCCTGACCTCAAAACATTGCAGAAGGAACTTCAAAGAATTCTTCAAAAATAAAACTTGATCAGGCAGAAAATGGACTCGTGAAAAGACTTGCGCTATGTGATCACAACTGTCACTCTTATCTTAATCTGCTGAAAGACAGCGCTCCACACACAAGTCTGCTAACAAAAGCTCACACACACTTGGACACACTCTATTTTAATCATCCGTGGTTTCAATGTTCATTTATTATCTTATACTCGCTTGTCATTTTGTCATTAATATGCAAGTTGCTGTTAAATGTACTACAGCTCCCACAGTCATGCCTGCTAGCCAAACTCACTCGACCATCTTCATTTTATTATTTTCTATTTGATAATTATTTTGAACCAAGTTGTTGCTGAATGTAATCCCCTCCCTTGACCCCTTTTATCATATTTCTCATTGCTACGTAATGTTTAAGTTAGAATTAAATGTACAAACTGCTTTGATCCTAGGAAAAGTGGTCTATAAAAACTGCTAAATAAAATAAATAACTACTGTATCACTTATCACTGGAGCAAGATTAGGACAATGACAAATTACATCATTTTTAGGCATCCTCAAAACTGTGGCTGTTTGAACAATAGCTATCTTGATTTTACACTGGAATATCAAAGTAAATCAGCGTGTTTTATTTATTGCTATGCAGGCTATTCATTTACTAGTAGCATTTTTTAATGCTGATTTATACATTTGACACCTTTATCCTGAAATTAAAAGGCCTCCTGTGTATCTTTACTCATCGGGTGGTTGAAAAGTTAAGCGATTTAGATAAACAAGTTTCCAGTTTGTATAAATCCATGGCAAGTGTTCAGTCCCTGTGGATATATTTCTGACATTTCCCATAAAGGGGAAAAAGGGAATTGCATTATTGTCTCCAGTGGCAATTCCTGCCCCATTTCACTCTTTACAAATAAATGCTTCCTGCCTGCAGCCTGGTGACGGGACCTCAGGAGACATCTTTGAGCTAATAGCCTCCGGGGACTCATGTAGATGATTAACTATTTACAAACATGGAGCAAAAGGATTTCCTGTAATAGAGAAATAAATACCTCAGGTCTCATACAGATGGCAAACAGGGCGATTGCCCTGGGTTCATGCCACAAGGGTCCTCAAGCTGCAGGCGGGCTTTGAGGTCCCCTCACCAGTTCCTGCCCTGGGCCCCTGCGTGTCTAACACTGGTCCTGGGTCTCATCCATATTTACAACGTGTCCAGCTCTGAATCCCCCATTAACCATTTATCTGTCTTTCTGATAACCGGGTTACATTCCCCTCCTTCAGAAAGGAGAAGCCACAGGGGGCTGCTTCACAATCCCACGAGTGTATTACTCACCCTCAGACTGGGTGCTGTGCGCACCCAAGGGAGACAGCACCCAGAGCAGGAGCACCCTGAGGGAGCCGGCTCCTCTCATCACAGCCTGATCCCAGGACAGCTAAAAATAAAAACAAGCAGGATGAATATGGCTGATAAACTTCTCCTTCCCTCCGGGGTCCTGCCTTAAACATTAAACCTGCTGATGCTAAAAGTCACGCCTCATAGAAGGCGGCAGCTCCCCTCGGTAACCGCCCACAACTCTCTTGCGTCATTTGTTGCTAGGCAGAACCCACACTCTCGGTAACTTGGCAATTCTGCAAGCCTAGGGGCTTCTTTTTGCCTTTATAACGCATGCCTGTTTTTGGACACTTCCCATATTCTCCCTCTTCTAAAATTATCCCTTGGCCTAGAGCAGGGATGCCAACTGGCTCCAGATGCGCCCGACACACTTGATCCAGTCCTAGGTTTACCCCACTGCATGCAGGGACATGTAGTTCTGAGTTTCCCATTGCATTCCATAAGAAAAGCAAGACTAGCTGAAACGGATACAGTACTACTAAATCAGCTTAACCATCCTGAATATGTTTCGTTTCACACCACAAGAAAAGATGAACGTGGAGGAGGAGTATCAATACTAGCCAAATCAAGCCTAAAGCCAACTCTTCCAGACAACACATCCTATGAAGGACTTGACACCATCCTAATACAGACAAGTGGACCAAATTCTACCTCACATACAGACCACCCACAAAGGACCACAATTCCCTTAGCTCAATACTTAACACAATATGCACCCACGACAATCCTAACAAAAGATTAATAACTCTTGATGACTTTAATCTAACAACTCTTCAAAATGCCCATGCCCTCTCCTTCCTTAAAGCCATGAAGGAAATGGACTTTACCCAAGCTATAAATACCGCCACTCAACAAAGGAAATACTCTGGACCTTATTTTCCTCCCATCACACTCATTAAAAGATCAAACCCTTCCTATACAAACACAACCAGTCCCACAGTCTGAGCACCACAGCATTACTTTCCAGATAGCACATAATAGCATAGTACAAAAACAGAAACCCATGATACAACCCAACAAGCGCTTCAAACACTTCAACAAGGATACTTTCACAAGAGATATCCTTCCCCAATTATCTTATGACACAAACGATATAGATGCACTACTGAACACTTGGAACACAACAATTTCTGAGGCAGCTAAGGCCCCACCAAACACAACCCAACAAGCACCCAGAAGTTCTAACATATGGTACGATGAGCTGAGAGCACTGAAAAAACTCCTCCGTAAAATAAAAGAAAATGGAAGAAAACCAAATCCACATCAGACACTCAATAATACATGCTCACTCTCCAGAAATACAAAGAATCCATCAATAAAGCTAAGAAGGAAAACCACACAAAAATCCTTATGAACTCCATCAACAGACCCAGAGACCTATTCCAAATAGTACAATCTTTAACTAAGCCAGCAGACACCCACAACTCGTCTCCTCAGATTAGCCCACAAACTCTAGTAGACTATTACAGCACCAAATTATGCTCCACCACACAAACACACTCAAAGACTGTACCACAACCCCCCACTTAATTCCCCAAAACATAATTCATTCCTAATAATCTCCAAAACCTATCTAGAAAAAATTGTCTCTACAATAAACACTACAACAGCCCCAGGTGATGCATGCCCTGTTACCTGGATTAAAAAGTCACATGAGGCCCTAGCTCCAGTAATACAAAAAATCGTAAACCTCTCATTAACCCAAGGTTACATGCCCAGACCCCTTTAACAGGCAACTATACGGCCCATACTAAAATCAAATAAACTAGACAAACTGCAACCTACCTCATATAGGCCAATATCAAGCCTACCTTACCTAATCAAAATAGAAAAAACAATTCAAAACCGACTACAGGACCACCTAGAAATTAACTCTCCACTTGATACCCAACAGTATGGCTTCAGAACACATCATGGAGTCGAAACACTACTCATATCACTATTTAATACACTCAACAAAAGTACTGAATAACCCAAAAATGCAGTTGTAATGATCTTCCTAGATATTGCAGCAGCTTTTGATTCCATTAACCATTCCATGCTACTAGCAAGACGCCAACAAATTGGAATCAGTGGAATAGCCCTGGCCTGGTTCACCTCCTATCTTAATGACCGAACACAACAAGTAAAAATAGACCTTTCAACTCCCAACCTTTCACCCAAAACCAAAGGAATACCCCAAGGGTCCGCATTATCTTCTCTATTATTCAATATATACCTCCAACCAGTATGCAAAATCTTCCAGAAGCACAAAGTATTCTACCATATTTTCGCAAATGATATCATGATGTACCTCCCAACCAATACTATAAAACCTAACCTAGACCAAATCGCGACATGCTATCATGAAGTCTCCAAATGGCTTGCCACTAACAACTTTTCTATAAACACTAATAAAACAGAAGCCATGTTCATATCAAGAGATAAAGATTTCACACCACCCTCACAAATACACCTTGGAGAGGCAACAATTGCAATAAAAGATGAAATAAAATATCTAGGAGTCATAATTGACAGAACCCTAACACTTACTGCACATGTAACCAATGCAGCTAAATCCATATATAGAAAAGCAAAAATGTTCCAGTGGCTAAGACCACTTATTGAACCGTCTGTCTTTAGAACGGTCATTCAAGCAATGATCAATCCCCTCCCCACCTAGACTATTGTAACAGCATATTATATGGTCTCCCAATGCAAACACTATCACACCTCCAGCTTGCACAGAACACAGCAGCACGTATAATAATGCATGCAAATAGTACAGATCACGTCACACCAATCCTACAGAGCCTCCACTGGCTCCCAATAGCCAGTCGAATCAAATAAAAAAACCTTGTTATCATATTCAAACTCCTGCACGACATAGCACCATCACACATCACCACATTAATATAAAAAACTCAAAGCAATAGACTAAGAAGAAGCACCAGCCAAAACTCCTTAAACCACCCAGACGACTTCCGTAAAGCAACCAAAACCACAAATAAAAGGGCATTTTCTCACGATGCCCCAACTCTCTGGAATGCATTGCCACCAGACTTAAGAGAAACAAAAGACCTCACCAACTTCTGAAAAAAATTAAAGACGCTCCTATTTAAGGAATATTATGGGCACTCACACCTGCAAGACCCTACCTTAAATCATAAAGCACTTAATACCACCTCAGCCTAATACTATCAACCTGATACTATACAACGTTCCCTAAAGTCCCAATTAACATCACATCCCCAAACACACCCAGACCAAATATGTAAATAGTTCTGTAACGTTATTATTGTAAATATTTAAATATGTTTTAATATAACAATGTTTAATGTAAAAAGATTAATGTTTAATGTACCTGGTTTTGTTAAATGTAAAGCGCCTTGATTAGCAGATAAGGCGGTATATAAGAATGTGAAATAAATAAATAAATAGGCAATGGGCACAAACAGCCTTATGGTGTTTACTTTTAAACTTCGGTGCTGCAAGGCTGTTTGCTTCCACCCCTTCTCCGAAACCGATGCTGACTTCCTTTTTGCAGCAGAAAGTCGGCATCGGGCTCAGAGAGGAGATGGAAGTGAACAGCTCTGTGGTGCCGAAGTTTCAAGGTAAGCACTGTGGGGCTGGTTGTGCCCATTGCCCTGCTGCTGGTGCCGAGAGGGGTGATAGTGGCTGCAATGGGTGCCCCAGAGGGCCAGAGCTCTAGGCAGCTGCCTAGTTTACCTAATGGTAGCACCAGCCCTGATGGGCATGTGTCTGAAGAAGGAGAGAGCGAGTGCTCTGTGGTTGTACGTCTGAAGGACGAGAGAATGGCGCATGTGTGTCAGAGAGCGAGGGGATGCACATGTTAGGAAAGAGTCATATAAAGAGTTTCCCTTGAAAATATGGGTATATTTGTACCAGTGGACTTCTCCGCTTCAGCCAAAGACTCTTGTTTTGTAGGCCTAGATTTATAGAGACGACACAAAAAGCCATTTTCAAGCCCTAGAGTCCCCTGTGATTTTGATAATCAAAAGCTCAACAGTTATGAACATTAAAACACCACCCCTCCCACGCCAATCCTATAAAAAGGCATTACTGGACAGCATCCTTTTAAATATTGAACTGTGCTTTGTATGTTTGTGCGGTCCCACCCTCCCTGCAGGTAAAAGAAAGTGCAGATGGCTCTTCGAGTTTGTGGAGCTGTCAGGAACTAATGTTTTACTTTGACGGCTGCTGCTCGGTGCTGACCCCCAGAATCTGCTGCTTCAGGCACCTGCCTAGTCTGACTAATGGCCAGCCCTTTGGATTTTTCCCAGTTTGTAGCTGTGCAGTTACTTGGATCCTGAACCCCCTAGACTCCTGTTCACCTCCTATGTGCTTCCTTACCATTCCCCTAGATATATCCTAGTCCCCATTTGTGTTGTCTGTCTTGACTAGACTGAAGCTCCGAGGTGTCATAACCCAGTAACTGTGGAAACTTCAGTCTGATTCTCTGATGCCTGGAGGACTTCCAAGTATTTCGGCATGGTGCTCTGCTGCCACCTACAGGTCATGCTCCAACAGTACACCATGCCTCTGACAGGAGATGGCCTGATTTCCGAGAAGTCAGATAGAAGGACTGGGGTTTGCCCAGTAAGGCCGTCAATCAATGTATCCCTGTGCTCAGCTGTAAAGGAGAGGAGAAAGGGTTCTCTGAAAATGACCTGAGTAACAGTGAATAAACAAATAATAAAAGCTGTTCCCAATCTATGCAGTCTCCTATCTTAGAAGGGACAAAGTTCGTTAATCAAGGAAATCTACAAGCAAATTGCAATTTATTTCGATGTAATCACATGCCTTATGGAGAGAAAATACCCCAGGAAAGTTAATAATAATTGTGCATTAATTCAAAGCAACATAAAATAGAATGTAAATAAGATTATCTTCAGTTACAGTCATTAATAAGAAACAAACATTTAAGGGCCATGCTAAGTAGCAAATTAATTAAGCGTTCTATGGAATAGATGCAATAGATCCAGTGATAGACCTTGAATTCAGAAATGAATTACATTAGAAGATTCATAAAATATATATTTGTTGGGCTCTTACATGGAAAATGTAGCCAGCGTAAACGATTAGCTTGCAGGTTTCAGTAATAGAAGCTTTTGAATGTCCTCCTCACCAGTACTGTGCTGCTCACTGGGGCAGCCACATGACAGAGCTTCTTAACAACATCCACTGGATGGGAGAAGAAACCAATAAATACAAAGGAAAATCTGTCATTTGGCCAGTTTAGCAGTGAATGGGGTTGAGAGCAGGGTCAGCGGAAGACCTTTTTTTTTTGGTGGGGGGGGGGGGGAGGAGGGGCAAAGAAACCAATCTCTAGCCCTGCTTCCAAGCTCTCTATTGCGAGTCCTGTGTTGGGCAAAATATTGGTGGAGGTCATAGCCCCTCTGGCCCACCCCTTTCCACTGCCTATGGTTAAGAGTAGAAGTGGATGCTTGGTTGGGAATCATGTCTCAAAACTTCTCAAAAATAAATTTAATCTGTGTAAAAAAGGCTTTCCCTTGAATAAGGGCAGAGTAATGTGGCCACTGCAGGAGTGTGAAGGTGTTAATGTTAAAAATTGGAAGGACATACAAATTAACCACAAATTTGGTTCAAAACTGGATATTTATGAAACAGGAAAGAGAGAGCAGTAGGGAAAATAGTCAGATCCATGAGGGATACAGAACAAATACTGACATATTATTAAAACCTTTCTGAGGTGACGACTTCAGAGAAAAATAACCCTTTAAATAAATACTTGGAATGGAAACATCACATTGAGCTTCCAAGTTTAGGTTATTTCTCAAAGCTTTTAGAAGGCTTCACCATGCGAGCACATCACTTCCCACAGAACACTGCTTATTATTTATAAACGTTTATATACCGCCACTTCCAGAGATCAGTGGCGATTTACACTGAACAAATCAAATAGGTTTACATTATAACGTCGGTAGAACTTATTTATGGTGAACTGTGAACATAACAGATAACTTTACGTAGTAACAATGTAGAACTTATTTATTTATAGATAAATCGCAATTGGTTGGTACATGAACTTTATGGAAGGTTGGGAATTAACTAGAATAGCTAGATTGGAATGGGGAGAGGTAAGGGTGTTTCTGCTGGCTGGTTAAAGGTGGTAGGGCTAAAGTATTGGATGAAAAGATGTGTTTTGAGTTCTTTATGAAAGGTTTGAAGGTCCTTTATCAGCCTTAAGTTGTCTGGGAGCGCGTTCCAGAGGGTAGGGGCTACATAAATGAAGGCCCTTGAGCTGGTAGTTTTACCGGTGCTGTGGTTGTGGGCAGGTACTGTGAGAGTGATCTGGGAGCAGGTTCTTCTAGTTCTTGTAATGTCAGGAAGGGTGAGGAAGTTGTTGTACAACTTGAAAACTATCTTGATATATTTGAAGTTGGTTCTAATCGCGATTGGTAGCCAGTGGAGGTTATGGAGTACTGGGCCTTGTGGATTATATGGGCAGCTAGATTTTGGGCCATCTGGAGTTGTTGAGTATGTTTTTGGGTAGACCATGGAGAATGCTATTACAATAATCGAAGTATGGTGTTATCAGGGCCTGTAGAACTGAACGAAAATCATGATTTTCCAGGAGGGGTCTGAGATGTTGTATTGTTTTTAGTTTGAAGTAGATGATCCTAGAGATAGATTTTATATGCGATGTCATGGTTAAGAACTGGTCAAGTATAATTCCTAAGTATTTGACTTTTTGTTTAACTTCTACATCGGAGTCACTAATGTGGATTTTAGTGGGTGGATTGTAGCTCTGGTTATGAAATATGTAAAGAACTTCTGTCTTATTGAAATTAATTCTTAGGTTATGGGTGTTAAGTCAGGCAGATATATCTGTAAGGCATGCTTGGATTTGAGGGCAGTGGAGGTTTGAGATGTCAGTGGGTGATAGAACATTACATCATCTGAATAAAGAAGATAATATACTTTGTGTTGTGCAGGACACCTCAGTCTTCATCTTTCTGTGAAGCTGAGAGGTAATATCACAACAGCTTGCATCAAAATATGTGATTATTTTGTGATTTTATCGAATCGTGCTCTTTTCTTTAAATTTTTTTTACAAAAGTCTGTTGCTGTTATGCGATTCCCAGTCTCATTAGTATCTTAGCTAGATTTTTCAATCCTTTCTAAGTTTTCTTTATTGTTTCTGCATTTGCCAGGCACAAGTCCAGCATCCAGGGAGACTGGTGCAGTTTGACTTTGTTTAAAGAAAGGATGAATTAGTGTCATTAGGACCCCCGGGAGGAAGAAAGAAACCCGTTCTTGCTTTCCAGATTTTTCCTTGGTAAATAGGCTATGAAGGATCCATTCACAATTCCTTTTGCCCTCCACAGAAAATCCTGCCCCCTCTCTCAGGTCCTCACATCCAGGACAGTGCTGTGAGTCAGACAGCAGGTGCTGTAATTGGGGTTTACAGCACACACGAGACAGTTTTCTCCTTCCTACTAGGGACAGACACTTTAGAGGAGAGAAAGGAGGTGAGACAGCGAGAGATAAAGGGAAGGGGACAGGAAGAGAGAACCTGGAGCACTATTGTACCAAGGGGGACATGTACGGGGAGCCTGGAACATGGAAGTTTGCACTTAGAGTGAGAGAAACTGTAATAGAGGGAAGAGAGCATCAGGCTGGCGGATTCCGCATCCCAATCAACGAAGACCATCAATTAAGTTCTTTATTTTTAAAATCAGCTGACCGGCTCTGCAAACAATTAGTGGAACAATTAATCAGAGCAGTCAAAAGAACAGTATGCAGAAAACTGCAGGTCTACAACAAAATCACCAAACCTGGTTGCCAAAATCAGTATTCCCTAAAATACAATGCAACCTATTCAACTTGAAAGGTTAAGCACTGCAGGTCTGCCAGATGCACAGTTGGATGCAGCAAACTGCGCTTCGCCCTGGTGCAGCGTTTTGCGAGAGATTTTCCTGCGTTTTGTTCTCTGATGCAGAAAGCAAGCTAGTGCAGGAAAATTGTGATCAAACACCCAGCGCTAAAGCCTAGTGCAGTGGGCATGCAAAAGAATGAATTTCTAATTGCTCCAGATATAAAAAACGACCCTGAAACTTAGCTGGATCTTCATGCCAGCTTCAGACAGATGTAGAGATGAAGCTTGGAGTATAAGGATCATTCGAGGTGAATCTTTACACTTCACTTCAGTTGACCAGACACCTCCCCCAGTTGTGGTTCCCTCTCCCAGTATGATCCCCCTCTCCCCAAACCTGCCACATCTTCGTCCCTGGTGGGTCAGTGGCTCCTACCCTCACCCCTAGAAACATCGGAACCCCCCTTAATAGTAGAAGGGCAAGTGTGACCTCTCCTTGTCCTTTCAGCACTCTCTATATCATTCACATATCCCCGAATGGTGCGTGTTAGTCTTGGCTGGATTTTACGCTCTGTTGAAGCCCATTCAAAGGACACATTCAGAAGAACAGTTTTTCTAGGTGCTGAGAACAGTCTGGTATCCAATATTCAAATGCAACGGAGGCTGGCCATGACACTTCAATATTGGTGGGATATTCAGTGACCGTATCCAGACAGGAGCTGTCGCTGGGGTCTGAGTGGCACAAACCAGATAAATGGTGACTTTATGTGGTCAGCGCTGATCACTTCTCTGGTTTGCCACCTAGGACAGCTTTTGAAGCGGCCTACGTTGGACAGATAGATGGCGACTGAAAATCCTGCTATTCGGATAAAGTCCCCATTTATCTGGTTAGTGCCAAGATTGCCCGCACCGCACCTCTACATTAAACAGACGGTGCCAGGGCGGTCTGTGGAGAAATCCAGCACAGTATCTGGACCGTGTTGCTGAATATTGCGGGCAGCGTTCTTGGCCTGGTGACTAAGGCTTTGAATATTGGCCTTGTTTGTTTTTTTTAATGTTCCTCAAAGAGGTCTCCCTCAATTTTGTGGATTGTCTTGCTGATACAGAATGTGTTTTAGGGATTCTGGTAAGGAATAATTTCTTATTCCACTGAAACTTCAGTTAGAAAACTTCAATTCTTTACTCTTCTTGTATCTGGCCATCTGTTTAGTAGCGAAACATCCACGACAGAGTCCACCAACCAGCAAAGGACTTAGGGAGGAAATTCATCTCTGAAAATGTCTAATTCTTAGCTGGTGCTTCTGAAGTATTCCTGAAAATAAATTCTTTTATATCGTAGCTGTGATTATATCTCATAAATAAATAAATAAGAGTGGGAGAAGCTTGCTAGGCAGCAGATATGACCCAGCTCCTGCATCATCAACTTTCCAGACATGTTTATCAAGAATTGATTGAAGACCGTGGGCTGTCTTTATTTTATGGTAGGTTTGTTTGAGAATAGCATTTGTGTGTGGTTGCAGCGCTAGGCCTTGGTCTAATATGATTCCCAGCTAGTGCACTAATGGTTTTACTTGGAGCAGTGCATGAGTTGTGTTTATATGCGTGGATTGTGTGAAGTTCATATTCTTGGTGATATGTAGGACCTTGGTTTTCTGGAGGTTTACAGATAAGTTGTGTGCCAATAGGAACTAGTCAGGGGCTAGTGTACTGAATGGGATGTAAAGCACAGTTACTTACCTGTAACAGGTGATCTCTGGGAACAGCAGGAATAAGTCTTCACATATGGATCTCTAAAGGTAAAAAGTGGACTGTTGTAGTTGTTGTTATGGAAGGACAGACTAGATGGGCCTTGTGGTCTTTTTCTGTCGTCATGTTTCTATGTTTCTATGGGTACGTCAGTACCGACGGAGCCTGCGCGGGAACGCTCCCCAGCTTCCTGAAAAGGAAAGCTTTTGGGAGCATCCCACAGCGCCTGCGCGCTGCCTTCCCACCTTTCCTAACCAACTCTCCTCAGTTCGAGTTTAAAGCTGAGACAATAGAGAGAGAGAGGAAAGGAAAGATAGATAGAGAGATACAACTCCTAGGGGAGGTGGGAGGGTTGTGAAGACTTATTCCTACTGTTCCCAGAGATCACCTGTTACAGGTAAGTAACTGTGCTATCTCCAGGAACAAGCAGGAATGAGTCTTCACATATGGGGACTCCCTAGCTAAGATGCCTGGGAGATCCCCAAGGATATGAGACCCTGAAAGGGTTCCGCGTCCTCCTATGGATCTCAGGCATCCATCCAGGGAAGGAGGGCAGGAGTTGTTCAAGAATGGAACAGGTGTCTGAGGACAGCCTGACCAAACAAGGCATCCCGGAGGGAATCCTTGTCCAAGCAGTAATGGGCTGTGAAGGTATGAACAGAGGCCCAAGTGGCTGCTCGACAGATCTGGTCGATGGGCACAGAATGTAGATGAGCCATAGAGGTGGCCATGGTCCTCACATTATGAGCTGTGACATGGCCTTCCAGAGAAAGGTTCTTACTCTGGTAGGCGAAAGAAATACACTGAGCGATCCAATTGGACAGAGTTCTCTTAGAGACTGGAAGTCCCAAATGAGAAGGATCAAAAGCAACAAAAAGCTGGGAAGACTTTCTATGTTGCTGTGTCCTTTGTAAGTAAAAAGCAAGAGCTCTTTTACAATCCAGAGTATGAAGATTCCTCTCTGCACTGGATGCATGAGGAGCTGGAAAAAAGACAGGTAAATATACCTCTTGATTAAGATGAAAAGGAGAGACCACTTTAGGCATAAAGTGAGGATTTGTCCTAAGGACTACCTTGTCATGATGGAACCTTGTATAAGGTGGATTAGCCACTAAGGCCTGCAGTTCACTGATGCGGCGAGCAGAAGTGACTGCAATGAGGAAAATAACCTTCCAGGAAAGAAATTTCAAGGAGGTAGTGGCTAAGGGTTCAAAGGGTGGCTTCATAAGCTGACCAAGAACCAAGTTTAAGTCCCATGCCACCGGAGGAGGTCGAATGGGAGGCTTAGTCAAAGTTAGACCCCTCATGAATCTTGCAATAAGAGGATGAGAGGAAACAGATTGTCCATTGATAGGCTGAAGAGATGCTGCAATAGCACTCAAATGGACTCTTACTGAATTTGTCTTAAGGCCTGCATTGGAGAGATGCAGGAGATATTCCAATAGAGAATTCAAGGGTAGTGCTAGAGGGTCAAGACCCTTCCCAGCACACCAAATGGAAAACCTTTTCCATTTAAAAGCATAGGAACGCCTAGTGGAAAGTTTTCTGGAAGCATGGAGGATATCCTTCACTTGCTGAGAAAGATTTAAGTCTTGAAG
The DNA here is from genome assembly GCA_033557465.1 of Ichthyophis bannanicus. Classification (NCBI taxonomy): domain Eukaryota; kingdom Metazoa; phylum Chordata; class Amphibia; order Gymnophiona; family Ichthyophiidae; genus Ichthyophis; species Ichthyophis bannanicus. The sequence continues at coordinate 75,964,197 of CM066051.1, read as the reverse complement.
GTCAAGACCTTCAGTAACCAAGCTCTGAGGTGAAGGGACTTGGGGTTTGGGTGCCACAAAGTCCCTTCCTCCTGGGACAGGAGGTCTGGAGCAGCTCCCAAGTCCAGGGAGGGGGCTTGGGAGAGATGCAGAAGTAGAGGGTACCACACTTGGCGTGGCCAGCGTGGAGCTATGAGGATCATAGATCCTTGATCCCTCTGGAGTTTGAATAGAGTCTTGGGAATCAAGGAATGGGGGGAAAGGCATACAGGAAGCCTTGTCCCCAATGAAGGAGGAAGGCATCCTTGGCCTGAACTCCCTGACACGGAATTCTGGAACAGAACCGGGGAAGTTTGGCATTCCACGGACTTGCAAAGAGGTCTATGTCCGGGGTTCCCCATTCTTGGAAGATTCTGAGTACCTGATCCATATGCAGGGACCATTCGTGTGGAAGCAGAACTCGACTGAGTCTGTCTGCCCAAGAGTTTTGGATTCCTGGGAGGTATACTGCCAGGAGATGGTTTTGATGCTCTCTGGCGAAGGCCCATAATCTTAGAGCTTCGTTGCAAAGTGACAGAGAGCCAGTTCCTCCTTGTTTGTTTATGTAAAACATGGCTACTTGATTGTCCGTATGAATGAGGACTGTCTTGTAGCTGAGGAGGGTATGAAAGACCTTGAGAGCTAGAAACACTGCTCGAAGTTCCAAGTGGTTGATATGAAGAGAGGTCTCCTGTGGGGACCAAGTGCCTTGGGTGGAGAGGTCTTGTAGATGAGCTCCCCAACCTGTTTGGGAGGCATCTGTTGTGAGGGTTGCTTGGGGCAACAACTGTTGAAAGGGGGACCCCAGCAACAGATTTTGAGTGGACATCCACCATTGGAGAGACCAAAAGAGACGACTGGAGGTTGCTATTTGGTCTGAGAGAGCTCCTGAAGCTTGAGTCCACTGGGTGGACAAAGTCCATTGAGCTGCTCTCATGTGTAGGCGAGTATAGGGTACCACATGTACTGTGGAAGCCATATGGCCTAGCAGTTGTAGCATCTCCCGGACAGTTAAGTGGCTCTTTGACTGAATCTGGGAGGCTAGCTGCACTAGACGTTGGCAACGGGCTTGAGGAAGGTAGGCCCTTGCAGAGGTGGTATCCAACCAGGCCCCTATGAATTCCAGGGACTGAGTAGGGGTGAGCTGGGACTTTGGGAGGTTTACCACAAGTCCCAGATACTGCAGAATGCGCCTTGTGCGGTTCAGGGAGATCTGGGCCTCTGACTGAGACGGAGCTCAGATGAGCCAGTCGTCCAGGTATGGGAAGACAAATATTCCCAGAGTGCGTAGAAATGCAGCAACTATTGCCATGCATTTGGTGAACACTCTTGGAGCAGAGGCCAGACCAAAAGGACGCACTCTGTACTGGTAATGTTTTCCTTGGAAAAGAAAACGTAGGAATCTTCTGTGAGATGGATGGATGAGGACATGAGTGTACGCATCCTTGAGATCTAGAGAACAAAGCCAATCCTGACTTTGAAGATATGGAAGGAGAGTGCCTAGAGAAAGCATCTTGAACTTCTCCTTGCATAGGAATTTGTTCAATTCTCTGAGATCTAAGATGGGTCTGTATCCCCCTGTCTTCTTTGGTATGAGAAAATAGGGGAGTAGAACCCTGACCCCTGTTGAAGAAGAGGAACTTCTTCTATTGCCCCTTGGGCAAGAAGGGTAGTCACCTCCTGACCTAGAAGGTCGAGGAAAGATGTGGGAGATTGAAGTGTCTTACCATGGTGTGGGGAGGAAGGTCTGAGAAATGAAGTTTGTAGCCCTCTCTGATGATGGAGAGGGTCCACTGCTCTGATGTGATTTGCTCCCATCTGGGAGCAAAATGAGCTAACCTTCCTGGAATGGTGAGAGGTTCTGGCTGTTGTAGAGCCAGAAAGGATAAGTTCTCTAGCATCAAGTCAAAAACCCTGAGGAGGTTGGGACTGCTGAGTTGCAGCAGTCCCTGTAGGCTTAGGCCTGGCCTGTTTAGGTTGCTGAAGCTTAGTGGCAAAGCGACCTGTAGAAGATTGTTGGCCAGAAGTGGAAGGAAATCGGCTCCTTTTGTAAAAAGGTTTTTTAAAAGGCTTTTTCTTGGCAGGAATGGAGGTTGACTTTGAAAGTCTATCCAGAGCAGAGTTCTCTGCATCCATTTGAGTGGCTTTTATTTGCCACTCTTTGCCAAATAGATTTTCACCTGTACAGGGCAGATTCCCTAAGCCATCTTGAACCCAGGGCTCTAAATCAGAAGCCTGGAGCCAAGCAATTCTGCGAGCAGCTATGGCAATGCCTGAGGCTCTGCTGGCACCTTCAAAGGAGTCAAAGGCTGCCCTGTTGGAAAACTTTGAAATGTCTTGAGTATGCTTAAGCCAAAGGAGGAACTCATCCCTTTTATCCTCTGGAAGAAAAGGGAGGAAGTTGTGCAGCTTTTGTGCAACTTCTTTTAGAAACATACCCATGTAAAGGCTATATGAGCTGATTCTGGCAATAAGCATACTGGCTTGGAAGATTTTCCTACCAAAAGCATCCAAGGTCCTGCATTCTCTTCCTGGAGGAGCAGAAGAGTGTCTCTTTGTACTCTTTATCCTCTTCATAGCTGACTGCACCACAATGGAATGGTGAGGAAGCTGAGTTTTCTGAAACCCAGGACAAGGAGGGACACGGTACATAGTGTCCAACCTGCGAGAATGAGGCAAAAGAGTGAGAGGAGTCTCCCATAAGTCAATCATATGTTCATGAAGAATTTCATGAATTGGTAAGGTGACAGACTCTCTAGGAGCCTTAGAGTATCCCAAAATGTGTAATTTTTTTGCTCTAGGCTCTGTTTCAGAGGTTACTGAAATAGAGAGTCCTTTAGCTACTTCTATTATGAAGTCTTGAAAGGACAAGTCCTCTGGGGGAGACATTCTTCTTTTTGGAGAAGAAGGCTCCTCAGGAAGGGCAATGGATACTTCAGGAGACTCATCTGATAAATCAGAATCAGAGGAATCAAAGTATCGTCTGTCAGAGTGCTCTTCTAACGCTCGATACGCGTATCGATCGGTACCGACATCGGGCGTCCCCGGTACCGGATCGGTACTGAGAAGTAGCCCTGGACAAGGAACCGCTGCAGTTGGTATCCTGGTCGATGTCGATTCAGTCGGTACCGGTATTGGCGCTGGTACCGGTACCAGAGCCGATACCGACAACGGGGCTCGTTGTGGTACCATCGGCGTCGCAGCTTGAATAAAGGCCGTAATAGCCTGCTGCATGGACAGAACATTCTGAACCATAGACGCCATGAATGCCTGGAAGTCGGTACCGGGAGAATGTGCCGGTACCCCAGAGCATTCTAACAGGGTGATCGGTCGAGGCCGTGCCATCGATGTCAACCTGTAACCCCACAGGAGGAGCTTTGGAAGCCGGAGCTTCCCGCCGGGGTTGTTTTGCTGGGGCAGGATCCTCGAGGGCAAGCCCGGAGGCATCTCGATGCTTAGAGGGAGATCTACCCTTCGAGGACCTGCTAGGTTTATGTTTGGTTACCTGAGATCCATCAGGAGAAGAAGACCTGGAAGATGTCGATGCTACCGACCCTGCATCAGTGGGAAACAGCACATGGAGCTTAGCTGCTCAGTTCTGTAAACCCCGTTTAGACATTAGAGAGCAGGAGGGACAATCTGGAATGGAGTGTTCAGGACCCAAACATTTAAGACACCATTCATGGGTATCTGTAACAGAAATAGTACCGCTACACTTAGTGCATTTTTTGAACCCGGAGGCTGGTTTTTCCATGAGGGAAAATTTTCTTGTGGGCCCTGAGGCCTAAGAAGAAAAATACACCAAGTGAGGAAAAATATCGATATATATATTTTTTTTTTAAAGAAAGAAGAGAAAAGACCGGCGGTACCGGTCCGGAGTCGGGGAAGGCAGACACGCGACCAAAGAAATAAAATAAAATAAAGAACTTCTTCAGCGGTGACAGGGCTCGACCTGCTGGCTCTGCGGAAAAGAAGAACTGAGGAGAGTTGGTTAGGAAAGGCGGGAAGGCAGCGCGCAGGTGCTGTGGGATGCTCCCAAAAGCTTTCGTTTTCGGGAAGCTGGGGAGCGTTCCCGCGCAGGCTCCGTCGGTACCAATGTACCCATATGTGAAGACTCATTCCTGCTTGTTCCTGGAGATATCATATCATCAGCATATAGTAACATAATAAATGACGGCAGATAAAGACCAGTATGGTCCATCTAGTCTGCCCAGTAAGATGGCAGGAGTAAGTGCACCTGCTACTCCGTGCAGGCCACCCCTCCCCACATCTTTGTTTAGGGGTGAACCCACCACTCCATGTAGGACACCCCTATTTGTTGAGAATTTAGATGGTTCAATTTATTTTGATTTTATCCTGTTGCTGTAAAGGGATCCACTGTGTTTGTCCCATGCCATTTTGAATTCCGTCACTGTGTTTGCCCCCACCACTTCCATCGGGAGGGCATTCCAAGCATCCACCACCCTTTCTGTGAAAAAGTATTTCCTGACATTGCCTTTCAATTTACCCCCTTGCAGCTTCATGTTATGCCCTCTAGTTTTACAGCTTCTCCATCTTTGGAAGAGGTTTGTTTGTTCATTATTTCCCTTTAAGTATTTAAAGGTCTGAATCATATCTCCCCTGTCCCTCCTCTCCTCCAAAGTGTACATGTTTAGGTCTTCAAGTCTCTTCTCATAAGGCTTCTGACGCAGGCTCCAAATCATTTTGGTTGCCTTCCTCTGAACAGTTTCCAGTCTTTTTACATCCTTTGTGAGATACGGTCTCCAAAACTGAACACAGTATTCCAAGTGAGGCCTCACCAGTGTCTTATACAGTGGCATTAGTACCTCTTCCTTTCTACTGGTAATTCCTCTTTGTATGCAGCCCAACATCCTCCTGGCTTTTGCCACTGCCTTGTCACACTGTTTTGCCACCTTGAGATCTTCAGAAATAATCACACCACGGTTTTTTCCTGATTCATGCACACCAACCTCTCGCCCCCTATCGCGTACATTTCCCTTGGATTTCTGCTACCCAAGTGCATGACTCTGCACTTCTTTGCATTAAATCGTAATTACCAAGCATTAGATCATTCTTACAGCTTTTGTAGATCTTTCCGCATGTTAACCATATAGACAGTAGAGAACTTTGCATGATTGTATGATAGTACAGAGGCGTTGTACGCATAGACCGAACAGAAGAGAGGATAGTGCAGATCCTTGTGGTATACCTTATTGCAGTTTGCATGGTGTCAGCTGATCGTACCTGTTGTTGTCTTTCAGTTAGGTTTTAACCACTTGATAGTTGTGCCACATAGGTCTAGTTCTTGTAGGCGGTGTAGTAAATTTTTGTTGGGCACTGAGTCAAATGCTGCAGTAACGTCAAGTAAGATGATTGAAAAGCCTTGATGGGATTGCTGGATGCCTTGGGTTAACCTGTCCATGAGTGCTGTTAGTAATGTTTTGACCCCATGAATGGGTCTGAAGCTGTGTTGTTGTATGTCAAGAGGTGCATGGGTGTTGACAAAATCTTGGAGGTCTAATTGTATCACCTTTTCGATGACTTTTTCAAGGAATGGGATGCTGGAGATAGGGCAGTAGGAATATGGTGAGGTTGGGTCTAGGTTGTGGTTTTTGAGTATAGGCAGATAGAGGCTTTCTCAAGGATGGGTGGGTATGTGTCCCTGGCTGAAAGACAGTTGAAATAACAAGATGCCCACTGCCATTGTGCCCTGGCCAGATATTTCTTTTTACTTTACAAGATTTTTTAGGAAAGACAGATTTTAACAAGAACAAAATTTTTAAACCCACCAGACTTCAAAAGAAATTAAATTAGACATCTTCTAAAGTAACCTTGAAGAACACCAGAGTTAAGAAACATCAACACTGGCAAAATACATTTTTTAAAGAGGAACTTATAGTATAGTTACACAGACGGAGTGTTTCACTCGCTGCCTCGCTCGCCCTGGTCCCTGTTTGCCTGTCTGACTCCCTTTGCACATCGCTACTATGTCTTCAAAGGAAACTAGGAGCTTCCCAGAGACATAATACCATATTTCCCAGAATATAAGACACATTTGTTTTACATCGAGAAAGGGTGGCAAGGCCTGTACAATGGAGGAGCTTATCTAATAAATTTACGTGGTGGACCACGCACCTTGATCTGCATATAAATACTCGCACCTGCACGGTGGATGGTCTTTCCCCCTGGACCCTCCACTCTACGCCCAGCACTCGCAAGCAGACCTTCTGATCAGCAGACTGGTATGCACTTGGACTATACTCGCACATAGCATGCCAGATGAATTTCAGTAGCAACATAATTCTTTTTAACCCCACAGAAATTGTAAAAGTGATGATACGGAAGGCGCGGAATTCATACACGGTGGAATTCAAATTGAAAGTTATTCATTACGCAGAAGGACATGGTAACAGAGCCGCCGAATGAAGTTTTGGGATAAATGAGAAATGAGAAATAAATTAAGCATTAGACAAAGAACAACCCTGTGTCAACATCTCACCGCTGATTTCTTGGATAAAGTACGGAATTTCAGGGATTTTGTAGACAAAGAAATCAACACATACACAATGACAGCGGACTTCATAATCAACGTAGACAAGGTTCCCTTAACCTTCGACATCCCATTAGGGAGAATGATCAATCAGAAGAGGGTTAGAACAATAAATATTAGAACCACTGGACATGAAAAGACACTTTACAATGGTGCTGGCCTGCTGTGCAAGGGAAAGAAGCTGCTGCCTATGATTATATTCAAAAGGAAGATTATGCCTCGTGAAACTCTACCAACCAGCGTTGTTATTGTTGATGTGATTGTCAAAGGATGGATGGATGAGAGCATGACGTTGAAATGGCTGCAGTGCTGCTTTAGTAAGTAGCCAGATGGAGTTTTCAAGAGACAGAAAGCGCTACTTGTCATGGATAGCATGAGAACCCATTTCACTGAAGATATAAAGAAGAAAATAAAATATCCAAACACTGTCTTGATTATTATACCTGATGGTATGACAAAAATGCTTCAACTGCTTGACATTTCCGTCAACAAAAGATTCAAAGCTGTGTTGCGTCGCCTATGGGAAAACCGGGTGTGCCACAGAAAACAGTTTCATGGCTAGCGGCTGTACGTGCCACGCCACTTTTGCAGAAGTCTTCAGGTGGGTTGCGACAGCTTGTTGGGGGGATGTGAGTGATAAAATAATAAAATCTGGTTTTGTGAAGGCTGAGATACTAAGAGCCCCGATAATCGTGAAGAAGATGACAATAATGCAAATGAACTGGCTCCTGAAATTGTAGAACTGTTTCACAGTGACACCGAAGACGAGGACTTCAACGACTTTCCCAAGAGTGATACAGAATAACTCTGATGTGGAATGAGCTGCTGTGCTGTTATGCATTTATTCAAGAGTGTTATTGGAAAGTGGAAGTGAAACAGAATAAATTGGATTTTTTAAAAACAGCAGTGTTGTCTTGCCCTTTATTCTTAGAACCAGCAACTTATATAGCGGGGCGACTTATACTATGACTTTACTAGAAAATGCCTACATTTTGGCCTCCGTGACTTATACTCATGAGTGACTTATAATCCGGTAAAAGGGGAAGGGACCTTTCTGCTGTCACCAATGCAAATGTGTCATGTCTAGAATGGCTTGGGATGGAGGTGGTGCGAGGAGATGGAGCTGGGCAGGGCAGGGTGCACTGAAAGCCTCCTTCTGAAAAATTGTTCCCCTTTGGGTATCTGGGCGTGTAATGAAGTGCACTAGACTTTGTGCTCAGCACAGCCTGGCTTTTGGACACAATTGGCGAGGTAGGTGGTTGGTTTGGTTAAAATCAGTTAAAGATGTAGATCGTTCAGATTGGATGGAGTTTTTTTTAAATGGGGGATGTCGGATACTGTTCAGTATCTGCACTGGGTGAGAGAATGTGAGCTGACATGGGCTGAGAAAATCTATATTTTATCGGTTTATACTTTTAAAGTGTTTTTGCAACTAATAAAAAAGTGTAATTGATGTTTTTGTCTTTGTTCTAGTTGATATTTACCAATGGTGTTCGCAGCAAACAAATCACTTGAGAAAGCCGTTTCAGATGGCGAAACCAACAGCCGGGGTCAGGTTCTGTGGAATCACCAAATGAAGCCACTTAGTTATTCCAGTAAAATGAATGTATATTACTGATATGCTCTGAAGAAACGTGTTCTAGTGAAATAGGGTGTTTACAATATGGTTGCGCTGAAGATTATTAGCGCCACAAGAGCCTAGGAGTTTTTTAAATGCATGGAAGTCTTTCAAGAAGATTTTTAACGTGATGAAAGTTTTTTTGAAGTGATTTTTCAAGTATTTTTGATTAAAACAAATAAAGATTTTGTTATAAAGATTATAAAACTTATTTTTGTGGGTCCCAATAGATTTTGTTTTGGACATTTTTGATTTGGTACCTTTGAAAGGGGTGATATATTTTTTTGTTTATTTGTTTTATAGTAATATTGCTACTGTTATTGGGTGTATTGCCTCCTTAGGGGTAGATAATATGGGCTATCCCATGCTCAGCTTAATTAGTATGGCCAGAGGAAGTTTAAGAGACAGCAAGTACCACCACCTCAAGTCTCACCTTGAGTGTCATTGGCATTGAAGGGGTAATAAGTGACACCTAGAACTGCGTCTGTATGTCTTTGTCATCTCCAGGGCAAAGCAGACGACAAAGCACCACTGCAATCATTCAGAGCTCTGCATGTTGTGCAATGTGCAGTGTAGTTGCAGTGAGCGCTACGGATGGTGTGCAGTGAGCAGTGGAGTCTCCTCACTGCTCTGTCGCCACCTAGACAAGGTCATAGATTGTGCTAGGGAGGAGTCTGCTCTCTTGGTACATGTCGCTACCAATGACATTGGAAAATGTGGTAGGGAGGTTCTGGAGGCTAAATTTAGGCTTTTAGGTAGGAAGTTGAAATCCAGAACTTCCAGGGTAGCATTCTCCGAAATGCTTCCTGTTCCACGCGCAGGATCCAAAAGGCAGGCAGAGCTCCGGAGTCTCAATGCGTGGATGAGACTATGGTGCAAGGATGAGGGTTTTGGATTTGTAGGGACTGGGAAGCAATCTGGGGAAAGGAGGGGCTTTTCTGAAAGGATGGGCTTCACCTTAACCGGGATGGAACCAGGCTGCTGGCATTAACCTTTAAAAAGGAGATAGAGCATGATCGGTTAGTTCAAGCGAGGAAAATGGAGTATTTGGACAATCAGCTTCGAAGGAACAATCTTAGATTCCTGAACTTCCCTCGATCACCTCTGTTAGATTCCATTGACTTGGTCCGTACGTTTTTCTTAGAAGTGCTTCAGATGCCTGCAGGATCGTTGCCCCCGATAGTGAGAGCTCAGTATGTTTCAATATTTGGGGAGGCTGCAAATCAGCTGGGGAAGCCTACTGGTAGTGGCCCCCCTCATATGGATCTTTCTGATTTCTTGGAGAGCTCACTTGAGGTGGTTACTAGCAGGGCTACTTTATTGGTAAAGTTTGCTTTCGAGTCTGATCGGAATACTGTGTTGCAATTGTATTTCCGTCATATTTCAGATGCTATGTTTATGGGTTCAAGAATATCAATATTTCCTGATTTAGCAAGGGAAACACAGAAAAAGCAAAAAGCGTTCCTGGAGTTGCGCCAGAGGACGCTCGCTTTGAGTGTGCAATTCAAACTTAGATATCCTTGTAAATGTGTTATTTGTTTTCAATCTAAGCAATACTTGTTTTTTGAACCCAAGCAACTTTTGGCTTTTCTCTTAAGTAAGGAGGGGCTAGGATCTGAGGTGCCTTCTACGCCGGCTGCCATATAATAATAATCACGCTCCTATAATGGTATAATTGTGTTAGGTGATTAACCTTAGAATTTAATTTCTTTTTTCTTAGATCCTTATTGTGGGAATATTGGGGTCTATACCAGGTTTTGTTTATATTTCTATAGGGCTGCCTTCAGCGGTTCTTATTTTTTCTATTCTTCATTGTACATGCAATTCTGATTCAGAATGTCTTTCTGGAATGTTGTAATAACATTGATAAATATTAAATAAAAAAAAGAGATAGAGCAGCTTTTAAACTAGATATTAGGGGAAAGCCGACAGTCGCCCAAGAGTGCATGGTTCGGAACAATGTATCCTTGAATGATACTACCAAAAGAATGAAGTTAGGGCATATCAGCAGAGAGGTTCCAATAAAGGCAAAAGTAGCCAAATGCCCTTGAGTACGGAGCAGAGAGAGCTTAAAGATTCCAAATTACCCCTGCCTACCGATAACCAGATTAATAAGAATAAAATACAGTCTCTAAAAAGCTTGTATGCAAATGCTAGAAGTCTAAAAAATAAGATGGGAGAGTTAGAATATAAAACACTAAAATGAGAGGTTAGATATGATTGATATCTCAGAGACATGGTGGAAAGAGGACAACCAGTGGGACACTGTGATACCTGGGTACAAACTGCATCGCAATGATAGAACTGATCAAATTGGTGGAGGGGTTGCGCTCTATGTTAGAGAGGGCATTGAGTCACAAAGGATTAAAGTTTTGCAGGAAACAAAATTTGCTGTAGAATCTCTATGGATTGAAATTCCATGTAAAAAGGGGAAGGCGATGGCAGTGGGGGTGTACTATCGACCGCCTGGCCAGAATGAACAAATGTATTTCTTTGAGGATTTCATCATACATCAAAAGTTAAAGCACAGTTATAACGGGCGATTTCAATTCCCCCGGTATTGACAGGGTCAGTGTCACAGCAGGACATGCTGGGGAGATAAATTTTCTAGATGAAATAAATGACGGCTTCTTGGAGCGGCTGGTTTATGAACCGACCAGAGGGGAAGCCATTTTAGACTTAGTCCTTAGTGGAACATCAGATCTTGTGCAAGAGATAAAGGTGTTGAGGCCACATGGCAATAATGATCATAGCATGATTGCGTTTGATTTAATTAATGGAGGAGGGATGGTAAGGAAATCCACCGTACTACCTTTTAACTTTCAAAAGGGAGACTATGATAAATTGAGGAAAATAGTGAAAAAAACCCTAAAAGGATCAGTTGCAAAGGTTAAAGACCTATATCAAGCTTGGGTGTTGTTTACAAGTACTATCTTGGAAGACCAGACCAGCTGTATTCCACGCTTTAAGAAAAGTGGAAGGAAATCCAAAAAACTGCCAGCATGGTTTAAAGGTGAGGTCAGAGAGGCTGTTGTTGCAAAAAAAAACATCTTTCAGGAAATGGAAAAAAGAGCCAAATGATAAAAACTGGGAACAGCACAAAAACTGGCAAGTTAAATGCAAGGCATTCAGAAGGCAGGCAAAGAGAATTTGAGAAGAAGCTTGCTGTGGAAGCAAAAACGCATAATAAAGACTTTTTTCAATTACATTCGTAGCAAAAAACCTGAGAGAGAGTCACTTGGACTATTAGATGATAGAGGGGTAAAAGGGGCACTAAGAGGGGACAAGGCCACAGCGGAGAGACTGAATGAATTCTTTGCTTCAGTGTTTACTGAGGAAGATGTAGGGATGTTACCCATGACTGAAGTGGTATTTAAGGTGATACTGCATAAGAATTGAAAGAAATATCAATACACCGGGAAGATGTATTACAACTATTTGATAAACTGAAGAGTAGCAAATCACCTGGACCAGATGGTATACATCCAAGTGTATTGAAAGAACTGAAATATGAGATTTCAGATCTGCTATTAGTAATTTATGGACTGTCATTAAAATAATCTGTAATACCTGTTGTATTACCTGTTCCTTGTAAAGTTCAATGTATGTTTCAGCATACATTGTACAATTTAATGTTATTTGTAAACCACACTGATTCTAAAGAGCACGGTATAAAAAAGACTTAAATAAATAAAATAAATAAATACCTGAAGAGTATAGGATGGCGAATGTAACCCCAATTTTTAAAAAGGTTTCCCGGGGTGATCCGCGAAACTACAGACTTGTGAGCCTGGTGTCAGTACCAGGAAAAATGGTAGAAACCATCATAAAGAACAAAATTACTGAACATGTAGATAGTCATGGCTTAATGGGACACACAAATAAAGGGTGGTCAAATCACAACAGAGCTAATATTGTCAAATGAATTTAAAAAACTCTGTATATTTAACATGAAAAGTGAACGTGTCATCAGAGGCCACTTATATATTTCTTAAAAAGGCATTTGCATAGCTTAAACCATCATTTACAAAGCAACCAGGGGTCTCAGTCTTCCCGGGCAAAAACAAAACCCGCCAGAAATGATCTGGCTAGGCAAAGCCCAAATAACATCAGCGACCCTTATAATAACGTTGCTCTGAGATAGAGGTAAACCAACTCTTCCATTTACCAAAGTTAAACCATATTCATAACGAAAGAGTTGTAACTTAGCTTTGCAGTCTGTAGCAGTGCTCGTGAAGTGGTGCTAAACCAGTAGCAAGATCCCCAACGCTCTTGCATGCACTTGATACGCGTTTCACCAAGCAGGTTTCTTCAGGGGGTAGCTAGAAAGCACTGTAAAACACAGACATAGCCAAATTAGAGAAATAGTGGCTTTTACACGACACACACTTTTTCAGAATATAATGTAATTCATAAATCCAGGCAATGAGACAGCAGAGGAGTAATGCACACCTGAAATTCACGAGATGAAAACCACGAGCAGAGTTCATTAACTGATGCTAGACGCCGCGCATGCGGGGTGAACCTTTTAAATGGTCGACGTAGTGCTTCGTTCTTTCTATTGGATGCAGTATTCAATCTTCTCATTGGACATAGTATTTCTTTTTTTTTTAAACGTTTATTTTCATTTTACAACAAGCAAAAGTAACAACACACCAAAAGAAACAAATACACACATACAATAAAGAAAACAACCCCAATTACCCCCCACCCCTATGCTTCTTCTCTAAGCTAATAAGAGTCATCACATAAGCGCTTACAAACATCAGTTATGGTACAGCAAACAAGCAGAAATGGTATTTATGATACAGGCTGATCCCGTGACAGAGATTAATACAAAATTAAACAGTCAAATGAGAGCATTTAGCAGTTGGAACATAAGCATTGAACATCTTCCTTTTAAACAAGTAGTGAGGGGCTTGAGTGGAAGAGGTTGACATACAAGATAGTTGCTCATAATTACTGTAAATATGGACATGATTCCACCAATCATTGAGGCTCAGATGGGAGCTATTTTCCAGTATTCCGTAATTAAGGAGATAGGAAATAGCAATGCCCAGTAAGAAGGCTAAGAGGAAGTAAGTAGGTCGATTTAGGAAGAGAGGGGAGCCCCGCAGCTGAGCGGCGTCCCACTATCTTCCAAGAGGGGGGTTCCGGAGAGCACAAAATAAAATAAATAAATAAAACGACCCCAGACCCGACTCCAGTTATACTGTAGTGCGGGACTTTCATACATAACAGGAGTTAATGAACCAATGGACGCAGGGCATGTCCAGTATCCATTGCTCTGAGTGACCGTCCATTTGGCTAACCTGTCAGGCAGATATGTCCACTTGGGATAGTAATGCTTTGGAGAAAAGAAAAGGGTTCGGTTCTAGATTGTGAGGGGTGAGGGGTTGAGAAAGAGATGAACTCTAGTTCGGAAGGGTGAAGCAGCCTCTAAATAGCTACGAACGCGAAAGTTGTCATCAGAGCTGTAAGGGTATCAAAACTCTTGGGTGGACCACTCTGTCTAGGCGGCTGTCTATCTATCAAAGGAGCAAATACTTGGTGGGAAGCACCGCCAAGTATTAAGGGAGTACTGATAGAGGCCAATGCCAACTGCGCCATGCTTGCATAAAAGCAGGGTCATCCACATTCGGAGCATAAATACCAATACATGTGAATTCACTATCCCCTACCCCAAAGGGTGCACGGGCCCATTTACCCTCCTAATCAGAGCTAGAAGCCTTTACAGTGGCTTGCAAAGACTTCTTATCCAAGATGGCTGCCCCGCACCGCTTAAAAACAGCGGGAGAGTAGGCAGCCACCATGTGAGTCATAGCCTCAAGTTCCAATGGTTCAACAGAGTCTAAATGGGTTTCCTGAAAAAACACTAACTCAGCATAATCATGATTAAGATAGCTAAGGATTGTCCTTCTTTGGAATGGACTATTGATGCCTTTTACAGTCAGTAATGAGAGCTTACATAAAGCCATTCAAAATAGTTAAACAATCTGAGAAAGAAACATGATAGCGCACAGAGTTGCACAATGTCCCTCATAGTACCTGTATATGACTGTAGAAACGACATGATAGGAAATAAACTAATGAAAACCATGAAGCGCCCCATATAACAAAATAAGCACCGAAGTGCCTTAGAGAAGAAGCAAAACCCCAGAAATTACTGGCGACCTGATGTCTGCGGGGAGAAACCCCAGAGAAGGCCTATATTGAAACATAAGTCCTGTAGAGCTATACGGGCTCCGAAACTAACCAAGGAGCTCATCGTGGAAAGAAAGGAGATCGATAAAGGTATATGTAGAAAGAAAGAAAGTCCAGGCAGTCTCCGTTTCAGGCAGCGATCACCGCATCGGGCCATTCAAAATGGCGGACAGATCCGGCGGATTCCATCCAAGCTGTTGGATTAGCGCATCTGGTCTGCTTCTTTGGAAGCTAAAAATGTTGCTAGCAGATCAGGATCTTCGAAGGTACTAGTTTGGTTATGGAGAGTCACTCTGAGCTTCGCTGGATATAAGAGGCCGAAGCGAGCCTGTAACTGTTGAAGTCTAGGTCGAAAAGCAAGGAGTCTCTTCCGACGGTCAACTGTGGGCTTAGCCAAGTCAGGGAAGAAGGAGACTTTATGATTTTCAAACTCCAGATGACGATTCGCCCGGGCAGCGTTTAGAATTTGCTCAACTTGCTGATATCTCAGTAAGCGAAAGATGATGGGCCGGGGGGTCGTCCGATTGAGTGCCATGTTGGTAGGAGCACGATGTGCTCGGTCAATTTCGAGATCTCTGTGAAAAGTAATCTTCAGCAAGGAGGGAAGAGTTTTGACCAGAAATTCTCTCATATCTCCTGCTTCCGCCCCCTCCGGTACACCGATGAGCCTTACATTGTTGCGACGGGCTCGATTATTGCTATCCTCTAACTCTTTTTGAAGATTCTGTATCTGACGCTCAGCCTCATCCAGTTTCACCAAGCGCACCACGTGCGAGTCGAGGACCCCCGCCATATTGTCCTGCCGTAATGAAAGTCCTTCAAGTCGGTCCTGAAGCACACCGAAATCTTCTCGCATGGCTCGGAGCGCTTCTCCGTTGGACTGTACCAGTTCCTTCACACCGCGTATTTCCTCCAAGATCTCCTGTTGCATTTCGGGGTTTTCCCGAAATGGCACCATCTTTTGTGGGGAAGGCAACTCTGTCTTGGAACGTTTTCCGTGTGAAGAAGAGGGAGACCCGAAGTCTAAGCGCGCTGGTTTATGGGCCGCCATCTCCCCCGAGGCACCCCGGTAAGTTCGGAGCAAAATATTAAGTTTATGTAGGTATTAAGTCAGGATTCTGAGTAGGCCCCTCGGGAGCTTCAGCGCAAAGCGTCTAACCCGCTGGACATCAGGCTCCGCCCCCCCTGGACATAGTATTTCATTCATTGAACACCATACTATAGGCATACCTCCCACTCAATATCGGCGGAACTGCTCCACCGTTCAAGCTTACAAAGATCAAGCGCAGCTTCTTAAGGCTAATTTTTCTGATCGTGGTTATCCTCAGTTTGTTATTCAGAAGGCCTATAAAAAAGCTCTATATGCCAATAGAGATTTGATGTTTAACACTCATCAGCGTATGGCCTCTATGTCAGATGGGGATTCCCATGTTAATCTCATTACGAAGTTTTCACCATATAGCCCTCAGATACAGCGTATAGTTAAACGGCACGCGAATGTGCTACATAGCATTTCTGGTCTAGAAGATAAAAATGTGCGGTGTGTTTGGCAAAGGAACACTAATCTTAAAGAGCTGCTCAGCCCTGCTGTACTGCGCCCATTGTCTCCACAATGTTATACTGATGGGAGCCACACGCGTTGTGGTGACTGTAATATCTGTCCCATCTCTCAAGAGCTCCACGAGTTTAGCTATCATGGTAAAACATATCGATTAAGACATCACACATCTTGCACTTCTCAATGCGTTATCTACTGTATTTTATGTCCTTGTGGTCTTGCCTATATTGGGAAGACGATTCGAATGTTCAAGACACGAATGAACGAACACAGAAGCAAGTTAAAATGTCAACGTCGGGAAGCTCCGATTGTTGACCATTGCTTGCAATTACAACATAAATTTGAAGATTTGCGCTGCTTCTGTATCGATTCTGTTGTTACATCTCGTCAGGGCAAAACTAAGGAGGGCACTCTACTATGGATAGAACAACGATGGATACATACATTAGCTACAGTGATTCCTCAAGGTCTTAACGCTCGGATTGAGTGGGAGGTATGCCTATAGTATGGTGTTCAATGAATGAAATACTATGTCCAATGAGAAGATTGATTACTGCATCCAATAGAAAGAACGAAGCACTACGTCGACCATTTAAAAGGTTCACCCCGCATGCGCGGCGTCTAGCATCAGTTAATGAACTCTGCTCGTGGTTTTCATCTCGTGAATTTCAGGTGTGCATTACTCCTCTGCTGTCTCATTGCCTGGATTTATGAATTACATTATATTCTGAAAAAGTGTGTGTCGTGTAAAAGCCACTATTTCTCTAATTTGGCTATGTCTGTGTTTTACAGTGCTTTCTAGCTACCCCCTGAAGAAACCTGCTTGGTGAAACGCGTATCAAGTGCATGCAAGAGCGTTGGGGATCTTGCTACTGGTTTAGCACCACTTCACGAGCACTGCTACAGACTGCAAAGCTAAGTTACCACTCTTTCGTTATGAATATGGTTTAACTTTGGTAAATGGAAGAGTTGGTTTACCTCTATCTCAGAGCAACGTTATTATAAGGGTCGCTGATGTTATTTGGGCTTTGCCTAGCCAGATCATTTCTGGCGGGTTTTGTTTTTGCCCGGGAAGACTGAGACCCCTGGTTGCTTTGTAAATGATGGTTTAAGCTATGCAAATGCCTTTTTAAGAAATATATAAGTGGCCTCTGATGACACGTTCACTTTTCATGTTAAATATACAGAGTTTTTTTAATTCATTTGACATGGCTTAATGGGAGACAGCCAACATGGCTTTATACAAGGAAATGTCTTACTAATCTGGTTTTTTTAAGGTGTGAATACCCAGGTAGACAAAGGTAAATCAGTAGATATAGTGTATCTGGACATTCAAAAAGCCTTTGACAAGGTCCCTCATCAGAGACTTTTGGCAAAACTAAAAAGTCATGGGATAGGAAGCAGTGTACTATTGTGAATCATGAACTGTGTAAAAGGGGGTGCTTGCTATGAAGGTACCATCATCTTGGCAAGTATGTAAATTAACAGTCTTGCAAAGGATTGTGGTTCTTGAAGTCCATTCATGCAAAGCTTGCCTTTTAAGTAAATAAAAACTCTTGTAGTTGGTGGAGTGTAAAGCAAAATAAGAGTTTATTTATGGGGTGATTATCTCCCACACAGATATGCTTGGTAACACAATCTCCAGGATTTATTTACATAAAATAAAACAACTGAAATAACTTCTGTAATTAATTATCATAGTCCTTTATAGAACAGAAATGCTTCTTTCAGCCACTGCTAATAAACTCCTTAGCAGTGCTGGGAGAAAAACAAATCAAAGAGGAAACTTCTTTATACAAAAACAATGCTCACTTTCTCCATACAGAAAAGAACTTTTAAAACTCACGAGTGCACGACTTGTGCTGGGCTCTCTTCTACCAGCAGGTGACAATTAACTGCAATCAGTAGCTTGACTTCAGCACACGTTCAAAACCTTCCAACAAAGCTTTTTCTTTCAGCAAAACGTTATGGGAAGCTACTACTCAGAATGTTTCCTTTTGATGTTTGCTCTGATATTTAGGATTTTCCTAAAACAACAACCTGCTCAAAGAACAGTCCATGTAATTATCCTCTGCATCAGATATTAAACCTTGCTCTTGAAATTGCATAGATTCTGTTTCTCCGTCTGACTCAGAGGGCTTTAGGAACTGACCTCTACACGGAGAGAAACTGTTTTCCTGCTGTTTGTACTGCTCAAAGCTAGAGAAACGTTTACAGTTCCTACCTGAATCCAGGCAAGCGTCAGGCTGCTTCTTCTGGTATTCTGGCCAGTACGCAATAGAGCTTCTGTGTCCTGTCCTCCAGTTGGTATCTCTGGACCTCAGGATCTTTTCTCCAGACGTCCTCCAAGAGGTATTTGGGCTCCTTCTCTCCCCAGCTACAACAGACCTCTTCCTAGGTGTTGCTTGAGGATCCTGGGCTGTGGCTCCACAGACCTCTGGCTTTCTCCAGTCCTCTGAAGATTCTTTCCCCCAGGTATCTCTCCAGGAATAGGTATGGCTCTGAGCTCCTCTCTTGGACCGTCTGCTTCCTTGTCCTTTCAGGTTCCGGTTGTTCTTCCTTCTGTTCTCCTTCTGGTTCTCCCTGTTCTCCCTCTTCTTTCTTCCTGAAGATTCCCCTCTAGTTTTAAAGGGCTTAGATTGCAACTCCACCCTTGCATTCTTCTGGTGCTGTGGATTAAGCATTCTTCTAGAGGCTGTTTGATTAGGGATGACATAATGCTTTCTCTGATTAGACTCATGCTTTTCCACTCTAGCTCCCCTAGGAACTTTCTGCATAATAGTGCATTCTGGAACATGTAGTCTTTTAGGGAAACAAGCTGTCTTATTTCTATAACCTGCCAGCACAGGTCCCTTGATCAGAGTAAATTCTCCTCTTTTGTCATTATTCCCTGAGCTATGATAAGCTTCCTTATCACAACTGATTAAAAGATAGAAAGCAGAGAGTAGAGCAAAATGGTCTTGGGCAAGCAACTTAACCCTCCATAGCCCATGTTCCCTGTAAAATAGTTATCTCCACGTTATAATGCCCTGTTCAATGTAATCTCAGTTTGTTCAATGTAAACCGCCTTGATATCATGAAAGGCGGTATATAAGAAATGTTAAATAAATAAATAAATAAAATAAAATGGCCAATTTTCCCAATGGAGAAAGGTGAATAGTGGAGTACCCCAGGGATCTGTGCTGGGTCCGCTGCTTTTTGACATATTCATAAATGACCTGAAAAAGGGAATAACAGGTGTGGTTATCAAATTTGCAGATGACAGAAAACTATTTAAAGTCGTTAAAACCCCATGAGGATTGTGGAAAATTGCAGGACCTTCATAAATTGGAAGATTGGGCATACAAATGGCAGATGAAATTTAATGTGGACAAGTGCAAAGTTATGCACCTAGGGAAGAACAACCCAAACTATGGTTACACGATGCAAGGTTCCACATTAGGAACCACCACCCAAGAAAAAGATTTAGGTATCATCGCGGATGACATGTTAAAACCCTCCGCCCAGTGTGCAGCGGCAGCCAAGAGAGCAAATAGAATGCTAGGTTTCATAAGGAAAGGAATGGAGAATAAAATCAAGGATATTATAATGCCTCTGTATAGCTCCATGGTGTGAATACACCTTGAATATTCTGTGCAATTCTGGTCGCCGTATCTTAAAAAGGATATAGCGTTATCAGAAAAGGTCCAGAGACGAGCCACCAAAATGGTTAACAAGATGGAAGGATACTCCTATGAAGACAGGATAAAAATGTTCAGGCTCTTCAACCTGGAAAAGAGACGGCTGAGGGGAGATATGAGAGAGGTCTATAAATTAATGAATGGAGTGGAACAGGTAAATGTAGATCGATTGTTTACGTCATCAGTATATGGAAAGACTAGGGGACATGCAATGAAGCTACAGGGTAACCTATTTAAAATTTAAAAGAGAAAATATTTTTTCACTCAACGTGTAATCAAACTCTGGAATTTGTTACCAGAAGATGTAGTAAAAGCTGTTAGTGTAGCTGGGTTTAAAAAAGGTTTGGACAAGTTCCTGGAGGAAAGGTCCATAAACCATTATTAAAAGAGACCCAGGATAGCACTGCTTGACTCAATACAAGCTTCATAGAACCTGTGTCTCTTGGGGAAACTGCTAGGTACATATGACCTAGATTGGCCACTGTTGGAAACAGAATACTGGGCTCGATGGACCTTGGTCTGACCCAGTATGGCATATCTTATGTTCTTATATGTATATTGTGCACTGGGCAGTATAGTTGCAATGAGTGCTATATATGTTGTGCACTGAGCAGTAGAGTTTCAACCAGCTTTATGGATATTGTGCACTGAGCAGTAGAGTGCTATTGATATTGAAGAATGCTGAGCAGTACAGTCGCATTCAGCGCTATTCATATTGTAGAATGCTGAGCAGTACAGTCGCATTCAGCGCTATTCATATTGTAGAGAGCTGAGCAGTAGAGTCACATTTAGTGCTATGTATGTTGTAGAGTGTGGAGCAGTAGAGTCACATTCAGCCTATGGATGTTGTAGTAACTACAAAACCCAATATAGTGAATAAAAATATAACAAAAACAAAATTCAGCATACAACCCGTCCCCAAAATTTTAAATAATTTTTTTGTCGAAGCGCACCGTAGGAGGAATGGAACTGTGATCCACCCACACCAAGCGGTAAGCTGCTTTTAATCAGAGAGGTTCTCCACCACACAAAACATTTTAAAAACGTAACTTAACTGATCTGGAAATGTCCATATTCCATCAAAGTAATCTCACACCGTTGCCATAAAGAATATTTGCACGACGTGCACGTTTTGGGATAAACCCTGTATCAAGTGCCTGAATCGCATTCACCAGCAACTGTGGTCGAAAAAACGCCATCACAGCGGCTCAGGACTGCTTTAACAAGGCCAACCGGACTAATGTTTTAAACAGAGAACCCTCCAATCAGAAGAGGGAATTCCCCATCAACAAAGAGGAATCCCTGCTGTGATTGGATGAGACCTTAACAACCGCAAAAAGCTACAGCAGACTACCCCAATCAATCTCACGATTCAGTCCACGGGGGTCCATGGTGTTTAAAAGGAAAATCCAACGCTGTTCCGTCCATTGTAACTTTTTAATCCGATCACCCCCCCCGAGGATCAGGGGGTACATGGTCCAAAATCGTCCATCGAAGATCAACAAATTGATGCTTTTTGGAAACACAATGCTCCACAATAGGGGCCGAAAAGAGCTTTCGCCGTAAACGGGAGGCATGCTCAGCCAGCTGTATCTTAATTTGACGGGTAGTTCGTCCCACATATAGAAGCTTGCAAGGACATTGCAACAAGTAAACAACATAGGTGGATAAACAGGTAGTGTCCCCATGATGCACAAACACCTGAGCGGTGGTTGGATGTCGCCAATCCCCACCTGAAAGTGTCATTGGGCAATAGACACATTCTCCACAAGGGGAATGACACCCCCTAGACAAGGCTGACATGGGACGATCCCGAGGAGTTGTAGATTTTACTAGGCGGTTATTAAAATTAGAGCCCCTGGAGTAAGCAATCATCAAAGGTTGTTTAAAACACTCATGCAACTGTAAAATAGACCAACGATTATGCAAAATAAGCACTATTTCAGCACTACGATCAGTAAATGGAACCACCCCCACTATCTGTGTGGGAGGGGAGGAACGTGATGTCGTGTATTGAGGATCCAACAGCCAGTCGCGATGTACATGACACGCGCGACGGTAAGCCCTATTGATGACACAAGGGGGGTAACCCCTATCCAACAATCTTGACTTTAAATCCAAGGCTTGAAGTTTAAATTCTTGTAAAGAATGACAAATCCTCCGCAATCTAAGAAATTGGCCAAACGGAAGTCCCCTCCGAAGGGGTCCAGGGTGGAAGCTCCGATAATGTAGTAAGCTGTTACGTTGAACGGGCTTTCTAAACAAGGTGGTCAACAATTCCCCTGTTTCTATAGAAATTGTAATGTCCAAAAAATCAATCTTCTCCATCGCAATATGCTCTGTGAATTGTATACTAGATTTTAATGAATTCGACCAAGTAATAAATTCCTGAAGCGAAGCCAGATCCGACGTCCAAATAAAGAAAATGTCATCCAAAAATCGTTTCCATATAAGGACACTGTCAAAAAAAGTAGATGTTTTTATCAACTTTTCTTCCATATCAGCCATATACAATGTATGGATGTTGTAGAGCAACGAGCAATAGAGTCTCATTCAGTGCTATGTATGTTGTAGAGGGCTGAGCAGTAGTCATATTCAGTGCTATGTATGTATGTTGTGCTGAGTATTAGGGTCGCAATCCCAATATTCCTGTTTTTTGTTCTATGCCACACTGCTCCCCATTTTTCATCCTCCTTCCATCCCTGTCCCCATCTGCCTCTCCATCAATACCCAAAAGACCCCATTCATCAGACTTAAAAATAAAAAAAAAGAAACTCATATATTCAGACAGAAGACAAGGTTGGAAAACGACTTCATTTTTATTATGCAAAATAAATGTACCATAAAAAATAAAGCAACTTCTCTACAAGAAACATTTGTTGTCTTAAAAATGACCTGAGCGACAGTGAATAGACAGTGTATATTTCCCCCATAATGGATACAGTTCTTCCCTGTATTTAAAGACTGGCACAATTAAACAGGGCAGAAGCGGGCAGTTTATTCAACAATTCTGATGTTTGGCACCTATGGTGGTCAGTCTGCCCTGATCAAATGATGGTGCATTGGTAGCCAAGATGACTCAGCTTTCCTTTTTTGCACCAAAAGAGCGCTTAGACTCGCCAGGACAGCGATACTGCATGTTTAGAAATGCTTATTTAAGCAGGTCAGTCTTTTTAATACACAGCGTCTTTCAATATACATGATCTTAAGTACTTTCAGAATACAGGATTTCAAGTGTTTTCAAGCTCCATGCAACTTTCATTTGTACATGTCACATTTTAGCTTAAAGTTCAGCGGTTTGTCTTTTTTTTTTAAACTTTATATTCAATTATTCAATCTTTACATCCAAACCAATTATAGTGAATGAAACAGAAAAATTGATATATCAAATACAAATAAAAGGCAAAAACATTATTAGAAACCATTTTTTCCATCATTTAGACCACACCATCTCAATAGCTGACAATAGGGGAGACCTGGGGAAACTCAGGAACCAAAGATTACATCGTTGGGCCTGATTCTCCAGGAACTCCAACTTCCTAGTAGACACAGCACTATCCTTAATCTGGGCATTAACAAGTTCCCACATTCCCCCCAACTCCTTTTCTAGGTTGGTAATCCTCCCAACTTGCTCCTCATACACATTGGTAAGGTTAACACACGTTGTTTTAACCACATTTATCTTAGTCTTAACCATCCCAAATATTTTAGTCAAGGAGAGATTCAAGGTTGCTATTCCTTCCCACGGTGTTTCCATCATATAAACCGCTGGTCTCACCAATACAGGAATCTCAGGAAGAGCCTCCCTCTGTGCCGGGTCAGCAGCCAAGTCTACCTCCGATAGAATCCTTCCTGCACTTGCTTCACACTGTCCCGCACCATCCAGGGAGAAAGATAACTCAGCCAATGCACCTCCATTACCCTCCAAAAGAGGCGTACTTGCAGTTACAGCCTCTGAAAGAACAGCAGCAGCCGAGGTCAAGCTTCCGGGTTGCGGTGGCAGTGTGCGCTACTCCAAAGAGAGCCATACACCTGAGACACTCTGGGCAATACTCCTCCAGACGCCCCAGCTGAAGACGCCGCTCCAGCACCGAGCTCAAAGCCGCACTCCCCAAGTGTTCGCTGGCCCGATGGATTCAGCAGATTCACCCCAGGAGGTAAGGGTGCATGCCAAAATGCTAGAGGCTCCATGAGCACACGCGTTCCTCGGAGTTACAGCTCACCGCTCAGCACAGCTATCCGCCATCTTGATTACTTCCCCGATCTGCTGTTCCAGCGGTTTGTCTTTGAGCATTTTAAAAGTTTGCTGTTTTATTTTCAGTTTACATAAGTTTACACCCTTGCCTCTTAATCAAACCATAAAAGAGTAGCCTTCTTGCTGCCCCAGTTAGGTAAAGGATAAACACTTCTTATATCCTGTAATATCATTTACAAATGTTTCGTCAGGGCCAGTGATAGGGTTTCTAGTGCCCCCCCCCCTGCAACCTATAAATTGGCACCCCTCCCTCATTATTATTAATATTGGCTGCACCCTACCCTCCTTTTTCACAAAACTTCTTTGTGAACTCTTTTCAAGTGGAGCATGGCAGGCAAAATAACTTTCTAAACATAGTAAATGACGACAGATAAAGACCAGTATGGTCCATCTAGTCTGCCCAGTAAGATGGCAGGAATAAGTGCACCTGCCACTCTGTGCAGGCCACCCCTCCCCATGTCTTTGTTTAGGGGTGAACCCACCGCTCCATGTAAGACACCTCTATTTGTTGAGAAATTAGATGGTTCAGTTTATTTTGATTTTATCCTGTTGCTGTAAAGGGATCCACTGTGTCTGTCCCATGCCATTTTGAATTCTGTCACTGTGTTTGCCCCCACCACTTCCATTTAGCATGCGAGTACCAAAATGTCACATAGTTTTAGTATCATACCCTGAATCAGCATCAGCCAGTATCAGTAGTGAGGACTTTCTAATCATGGACTGGTTTCGGTAACATAGTAACATAGTAAATGATGGCAGATAAAGACCAGTATGGTCATTCTAGTCTGCCCAGTAAGATGGCAGGTGTCGAGCACTTTTTCAGCATCAGTCAGTTAAGACATTGAGCCCTTTTTTTTAACCTTGAACAAGTTTGGAGTCCAGCACGTTTTAACTGTCAACCAGTTTCAAGGTCTAGACTTTTTTCAGCGTTGACCAGTTTAAATGTCATTTTTTTTCTCAGCTGAATATACTGTATGTTTTGGGTTTGACATGTTTCTGTTGATAACTCTTGCTTACAATTTTGGACATGATATTTGATCTCTCGCCTTTCAAAATCAGAGTTCAAGGATATGCAACTGTCGACAACTCTCTGCTTCAGGGATGCCTGTAATAGGATTAGAAGGGAGGTAGAGAGGGTCACTACAGGTTGGGGAGTACGTAGGAACTTGCAGAAAGAACAAAGGTTTGCCTGGATGATACTTGTTAAACATTTTTCTTATATACTTATTTTAATATTGGGGTTTGTGCGATGGACTTTATGTTTCTCGTTACCCACCTTGGTTATTGTGCGGGCTGTAAATAATTTAAATAAATAAAATAAGGCCAGAGAGATTAGACTCTACAATTGTGACCTCTCAAACAACAAGTCAACTCAAACTCATATACTGCATACACTGCAGGAGTGGAGGAGTAGCCTAATGGTTAAGAACACTGGCTTGCGAAACCCAAAGACCAGGCTTCAATTCCCACTAGCACCCCTTGTGGCCTTGGGCAAGTCACTTAACCCTCCATTGCCCCAGAAAAAGCGCTTTGATTGAAATGATAAAGCAATACATAAAACCTGATAATTAAATAAATAAATTCATAGTTAGGCAATAAAAGAAACTTTCTTCTTTGCCTGCACTTACCCCTTGCATACAGAAGGAGAAAAAGCAAGGTTACTTACCTGTAACAGGGGTTCTCAGTGGACAGCAGGATAAGTCAGCCACACTTGGTGACATCATCCGACAGAGCCAACTGGCCCCACCCCAGCCCGCCCCTACCTAGCCAGATCGTCACTAGCTGAGGCTTTGCCGCTAGGAGGCGGGCACCGATCCGGAGGCCGCCCCTTCCCAGGGGAGGAGTGTGGGTATGTGTGGCTGACTTATCCTGCTGTCCAAGGAGAACCCCTGCTACAGGTAAGTAACTTTGCTTTCTCCTAGGACAAGCAGGATGAGTCAGCCATACTTGGTGCCTCCCAAGCTGTCAGCACTGTGGTGGAAGGGGAAGGCCGAGACCCAGATTAACTTCAGGGTGACACTTTCCCAGGGCTGAATATCCTATCAGTGTACCCCGACATAGCCCTATTAAGCAGAGCAACACCGTTGTGCATCTGGAGGCATTTCCAAAACGTGCAACATGCACACATGCAGTACAAAACATGAAGTGATGATTGGCGTGCGCCAATGTGATGCAGGGTGCAACGTGCATGCATGCGGTACAAAACATGAGGTGATGATGGGCGTGTGTCCATGTGATGCAGAGTGCAGCAATGAATGTGAAAAAGCTGCAGCAGCGGTGATCGTGAAAGTATGCAGTCTAAAGGCGCACATGTGCAGCCACAGAGAAGAAGTCCCATCGAGCAGTGGCCGTGAGGTAGTCGCTGCGAGGCCGGATCCGTGAGGAAGTCACTGTGAGCAAGTGTACGAACAGCAAGATCGGCTGTGCTACAAGAGTGGTGGGAAACTGAAGCCTTAATGCAGCCACCGCAGTGAGGTGGTCACTGCGAGCAAGGGTAGGAGCAGCGTCGATAACGACTTGCTATAAGAGCGGTGCGAAAGAGCATTAATACCGCAATGGCCATGAGTCAGTTCTTTGGCCTGGCCGGGAGCGTCCAAATAGGAGGTAGTAATCTAGAAGTTCAGACTGAAGGTGTTTGTCCATGTTGCGAGAACCCTTTGGTGCGGCTTTGGCCCTGTGTTTACCCTCCACATGGCTTGAGCCCCTGCTTGTGTCTCTGGCTGACCCAGGAGGTGCATGCGGAAGGTGGATCCGCAGGACCGGGTGGCCAGGTTTATTGGGGTCAGATGAGATGAAGAGTCTGGTCCCTTGTTGTGCACTGTCCCGTGTATGTCCTGGATATGTGGTGGCCAGGTTGATAGGGGTTACACGAGATGAAGAGTCTGGCCCCTTGTTGCTGGTACATGGCTCCGTGGATGTCCTGGGCATGCAGCTGTGTAAGATGCGGGAGGGATCCCGCAGTCCGATGGTAGATGGCTCTACCTTGGGAATGGATAAGTGTGCCACTAGTAGATCTGAAAATGTTTTACTGGAGGTCTACGTCAGTTCTGCCTGCAGTGTCTCGGCAGTGGGACTGCCATCAGGGTAGTCCTCGAGAAGTTGGCTGGGTTAGGGTAGTGTGGCAGCGAAGCTGGTGAGAGCAGTTAGCAGAGGACACAATTACCAGGGCATTGGGGAGAACGATCTGGCTGCTGTGAATCGTGCCAGGCGCTGCAAGACTCACATGTTGCTGGTGCCGTGGCACCTGTATCATTCGTATTGCATCTGCGGGTCAGGTTTGAATTACCACTTGTCAGGCTCTCGAGTTACGCATTGTCCCCCGGCACTTGAAGGGTGGCCTCCGTGGAAGGACATCTAGGGTCCTAGAGCCAGATGCATGGGGAAAAATGTACTGGTACCGGTCAGTGGGCATGACGAGGATGGGCAGGGCTCTGTCCATTTTAACAGATTGGGGAGGTAGATGGCCAGGGGTTGAGAGCTCCTACATGTAGGTTCATCTGATGGCTGAGTCTGCCTGTCAGCTCTTGCTGTGTCCCAGTGGGAGAGCACCTTGTCTTGCCTAGATGGGGGTTGTAGTCTTCTTGTTCCCCTTGTGTGCTAGTTTGGGATTATGGCCATGCTGTTGGCTGTCTGGCCAGGCCCTCAAGTACAGAGCAGCGGGATAGTGGTACTATGGCAAGAGTTCCAGTTCCCAATGATGTGCAGCCAGGTCTTGAACATGTGACCCTTGTTCATGTGCACCTGCTCTTTGTGAGTGAGGCACAGTGATGGCACTGGGCGATTCTAAAGAGATCCCTGGACTGGTGATCCCCCAACTGGCCTTGAACACATGTACACAGTGACCTTAGAGTTTTGTGCCGAGGATTCTGTACGTGGCCCCCGTTCCTGGAGAGGTGAGAGCAGCAAGAGTGCGGGTCTCGGTTCGGCCACTGGCATGCAGCTGTGAAGTTTCGCCAGAGATGCAGGCTTCACACAGTAGGCTATTTTGGATGCTCTGCAGTGTCGATGATGGTGGCTCCCCACTGTTGTGGGGATTGCTTTGGACACTGTCCCTCGTTGCCCATGGCCAGGGCACAGTGGGAGCCATTTTTGGGGAAAGTTGCCTACCAGCGGTTAGCAGGGACCGTCAGAAGTATTTTCCTGGATCCCAAGGGGTGTCCGCTAGGAGCCAGGTTTTGGGGGATGCGGGACTGGCCAGTACCTATTCGTGAGCTTGCTGGCAGAGGCGGGTGGCCTGAGGGGGAGGGTCGTGTACCATTCCCTGATCTTCGTGGCTAATATGGTCTTCATTGCAGGTAGGGCCCACGCCAAGAATCTTTGCATGGTCGAGTATGCCTTGTCTGAAGGAGGCCCTTGTTCAACTAAGTCTCCAGTGGATAAGAGTCATAGTGGGTGATAAACTCAGTGGGGCCAGACATACAGATGTTGTGGTTTTACAAGCAGCAGTCACGGTCAGCAAGGTGTTGAGGATGGGGGCCTCTATCAGATGGTGACCATATTGAGGAAGCCTTGACATAGCCCACGTCCGGGTCATCCTATGTACACATACCTTTAGTGAACCGACACTGTAGGTAATAGGACAATAGGCATGCTGGACAGGGCCTGACCAGTCCTGCAGTTGCCCTATGCTCCCCTTTTAGTTGTGTGCTTCCCATTTCCATGAGTCCCTGAAGCAGGATCAAGTCTACTGGGCTAGTTGTGTGCTCCCCATTTCCGTGAGTCCTTGGAGCAGGATCAGGTCTGCTGGGCTAGAAGTCAGCCGAGCTGCCAGAAGTTCTTTGGGCCATTTATTTATTTATTTAACATTTCTTATATGCCGGATCCAGAGGGGAAAGGCAGGGCTTTCAACAGTTGTGATATGACAGGTCGGTGTATTCATGCTCTATGGCCCACCATGTTACCACAGGGACATGGTTAAGACACCTGGTCCATTGGCTGGACACGAATCCACAACCTTCATTTCTGTATATAGCAACTGTACAGGGTGTACTTTGCTGCTACGGTCAAAGGAAAACCAGCTGAATTGAATGCAGATCTCCTGGGTGCTAGATGTGTCTTAATCACTAGGCTACCCCTCCACTCGGGTTATGGAGGTATGTCAACCTGGTGCATGCCAACACAGTTGGGTAGCCCTGTGAAAAGATGTGGGTTCAGGATGATGTTGGACTCAGGTGGTTGTACCCAAGGTGGGCACCCTTAGTGAAGGGCCTTGGAAAGACCTACTGCTGGAGGGGACCGTGATTTGCTCATAGTCACAGGTCATAGGATGTCAAGGTCGACCACTGGAGGGGGCAAGAGACCTGTTCATGGTCCACTGCTCCAGCTGGAAGATGCCACTACCAGCAGTTCTTGATTTTGCACTGTTGGAGGCCGGAACTGGCCGGAGGACTCAGCGGGTGGTGGCCAAAGAACCCATGATCTGGTCTGTACCTTGATCAGGAAACAAGTGTGACTCAGGCCCTGGACCTTGCCTGTGAACGGCTTGCACCAACTAACTGGCTAGACTCCCACACATACAGAAGGGAAGGCCACAAACCAGAGGTTTCTGGGTTAGAAGGCAGGAACCATGTAAAGAACAGGTAGGAATGAAAACCACTCTCCCCTGCTTATGAGGACAGTGCACTAACCATTAGGCCACACCTCCATGAAGGCAGGAACCGTGAATGACGAGCCATTACTCAGGCTCATAGTTTGGTGTACGCTCATGCAGAGGCTAAGATGCAGGCATCGGGCCGAAAGAGCCTCCCGTTGATATGGCACCGCCCATGGAGCAGCGAGTGTCAAGGAAGGCAAGCACCTTCCATTGCGGAAAGCAGCACGGTTCTTCCTCATCAAGGACTGGAAGTGTGACCTTGACGCCAGTGGGAGGGGGTGCCCCCTTATCACTGCCTCATCCAGTCAGAGGGATTGGGTGCAGGTTCTGTTTGTGGCTAACATCACACACAGACCAGGCAGTGCTTAGGGTTCCAGTGGGTAGATTGGCTTCCCTCTGCAGCCTCTCCTACTCATGGAATAGTCGGCTTCCCACCAGGAGATGGCGCCATACTCAGGAATCAGTGCAGGCAACTATGTGTGCAATGTTGTTGGCCTCGGAGTGTGATTCTGTTGGCCTCTCACCAGGAGAGGGTGCCATACATGAGATTCAGCATAGACATAATCATGGCTCTGCAATGGGAGGTGCGGCACTCTGTGCAAGGAGCAGTCAGGAAGCCTCTGAAGCGTTACGCTGCTTGCCGCCTCCAAGGAGTCGATGCCGATCTGCACCGAGACATTGATCTGCGTTGAGCCGATCAGTGGTCACTGTAGAGCGGTGCGGAGAGCAAAGTCTGATCCTCGCTACTGCCGGATGTCCAGTGGTCCATGGTGGCACGTGGAGCTCAGGATCGGCGCTATGAGAAGACATCTCAGCGCCGAAGCGTTCCAGCCAATAGCGACGCAGGGAGGAAGTAGGGGTGTTGAGTCACTTCCGGGAGCATGGCGGCGTGCAATGAACTTCTCAGCGCCATCCGGGGAGGTGTCTCAGTACCGAGACCGGAGTAGAGCCTAATACTCCGAAATAGCCCTTCTGAGCTATGGAGAGTACTTCCGTCTCGGCGCCGTTGGATGACATCACCAAGTGTGGCTGACTCATCCTGCTTGTCCTAGGAGAAGAAGTACATTGGAGAGTGAGGGAGAAAGGGAGTGGGGGGTGGGGGTGAACATGCCCAGATTTAAATGACAAAGATCAGAAACAGACAGTAGCAGGATGCCACCTTTCTTCCAAAAATGTATTAGATGAGTCCAGTAAAATCAGAATTCAGTGCAAGCCTGAATGTGTGGTGATGATCCACATTAGATAGGACTCTGAATGTATCTTTCACTCTTAACTAGCAAGTGGAAGCGCTTGACAACGCTTAGATATCCAGAAAACACTCGCATTTGCTCAGTGGCAGGCGGTTAGGCAGGTTTCTGACATCTAAACGCTACAGATAGTTCTTTTTAATGATACCAAATGTTCTGCAGTTTTCTCCATGGACAAGCAGGATTCATCAGTCACACCTGGTGATGTCCTCTGACAGCATCATATGGAAGTGCTCTCCGGCCCAGCCCTAGCCAGCCAGTCTTGTTTCTTCTGCCGTGCCTACTACATGGAATGCTGTTCTAATTATCATCATCTACCATCCAGAGGGAAGGAAACAAAGAAGTATCTTCAGAAATGATTCAACAACAAGGACACTACTTATAGATCAGAAGATGCCAAAATCAGCAAAACCCGGGTTTAAATCTGTTCCCGTTGCATCAGAAAAATGAATTGCATGGACATACATGATCTGTGTGTGCGATGCCTGGGGGCAAATCACCAGGTTGTTGAAAGCCAACACTGCTCTAGGATGTCCCCCAGAGCCCGCAGATCGAGGAGCCATGCATTACAGGACTTTGTCAGCTCTCCCCTCTCCAGGGACCTCTCACATGGCATCTGATCTGACCGCAACACGGAATGCGCCCTCAGAAGCCTCCAGCCCCGGTTGTGCTGTCCCGGTGAGACCCGATGCTGCCACAATTAAGAAGTCATCTGAAAAGATTCCCAGCAACTCTCCATGAGCCCAACAGGCGTGTTTGCTGGTTGCTGCTCTTTTAAAAAAGCATGCTTCACTTGGAGGCCGCCATCTTGATGAGTTCCAAGCTCAGACCACTTCACAGTGATTGACCAGAACCGTGATCACCAGAAGGTCAACAGCTTCTCCCCTCAATGCAATGACACTGTGAAGGCTTCCTTTCTCCATGCCGAAGCTGGGACTTCTCCTCAACGCAGCTGCAGGAAGGAACTGTCTTTGACACTGGATCCTTGATCCTATACGCATCGGAGCCACGAGTGGAGCTGCAATCTGAGCAGTGAAGGAGGTCAAAGGAGCCACTGCAAACAAGCTTACAGCTCCAGCAGCAGGGAAGCTGACAGAAGGCACCACCACCATAGGAGAAAGTACAGATCCAGCAGCTCCTGCTCAGCAGAGAGTGACAGACAGCACCAAGGCAAAAGAGGTAGACACAGAGCACGCACCAGCCCTGCTCCAAGCCCTAACCCTTCTCCCCTTGTCTCTGTTGCCAGCAAAGGAAGCAGTTCAGAGGGCAGCACAGATAATACCATCACTGCTGGGGTACTTCCCAACCAAGGGGCCATCCTGCAGCTACTCTCTAACCTCACCTGCCCCCTGCAGGAGGGTCTCCAAGCTACTCCAGCCCCTCTGGACAAAGACAAAGACAGAACTTTTCTCGCAGTGTACAAAAGCCCCCAGCAGGACAGGGGTGTAACTTGCAAGACCGGCCAGCAAGTCGGCGATGCCATAGATGACTCGACATTGGACTCACCATCCTCTCTCAGCAATGGAGAAGAGGAGGAAAGGACAGCCCTGCTGGGCTCTGATTCCCCAGCTAAGGACCCTGACTCTGTAACCCCGAGGGATTCAATGGGGGGAGTCCACCACGGCTTCAGGCACAGGCTCTGACTGCCCCCATCAGCTCCACCTCTTGAAAATCTTACCTACCTAAAGTTCTTACGCAAGTTGGCAACTATTTTGGCCCTTATGCCTTCTGATCCCCCAGAGCAAGCAGGACCCGAGGTACTCAAGTATTTGAAAGCACCAAAACCACCAGCAACCTGCCGATTCACCAATGCCTTTTCGACACACAATCCAAGCTCTGGCAAACCCCAGCATTGGCTCTTGCATGCCCCCACAAGTTGGACACAAAATATCAAGTCTGGCAGGTCCCGGGCTTCAGTAACAGCCAGCTCCCTCACCACTCCATCTTCGTATCCTCTGCCACGCCAGCTCTCCACCTGGGGGAGATCCAAAACGTTTGGATGACATGGGAAAGAAGGCGTTCCAAGGAGTGATGCTCAATTCGAGGATTGCAGCACACCATTTCCAACATATCCTCTTCCAGGACACCCTACCGGGAACCTTAAAAGACACCATCACCTCTCTACTACAGGAAGCTCAAGCAACGGCTATGGCCACACTTGGAGACCTCAAAGAATGTGGAAAACACCTGATCAGTACCATGCACAATGCGTTCGAGACTGCCACACACACCGGGGGTACTGTCATCTCCATGAGGCACCTAGCACGGCTACATACATTGGGGCTGCATGAAGATACCCACAATGCATCACCGATGCCCCTTGCAATGGCGAATCTCTATTCAGTGAAAAGGTCACCGATACAGTCAAAATATGAAAGATAATTGCACCACCCTCTAGACCCTCACTGAAGATGGTTTGGAGCATAGTTCCAGCACACAAAAAGGAAGCTACAACCGCAAACCCTATTCCATGCACAGGAAGTACAACTCCTACCGCAAATGGCAGCCTCCGCGATATAAGCAAGCTACATATCAATCTTCGTATGGAACATATCATCAAAAACACCAAAGGAACAGAAAGCAAAAGAAATAAGCCCCCCCCCCCCCCGGTCCCAGGGAAGAGTTGCCCATTCTTTTGACAAACAGCTCACAGCCACATAGGCATTGCTCCCAGTGGGAGGCAGACTGTCGACCTTCTGGAAGTCCTGGCGGCTCATCTCTCTTGCAGATTATATGAGATGGGTACTGCTTACGGTTCCTCTCCCCACTCTGCCAGCATTTGACACCTACCCACATTGTCCCCACAGATGCTGTCATGCAAATGCACAGAGTTGAAATATCTAACAGTAGAAGCGATCGAGCCTGTTCCCACCAACCAGATCAACAGCAGCTTCTACTCCAGGTTCTTCCTGGTTCCCAAGAAATCGGAAGGGATGCGCCACATCCTCGACCTCTGGAAACTGAACAAATTCATCTACAAGGAAAGGTTCCATATGTACTCACTAGACTCGATCTTACCTCTCATCCAAGCCAGAGACTGGATAGCTTTCCTGGACCTACAGGACACCTACACTCATGTCCCAATCCACCCGGAAAACAGGAAATATCTACAATTTCAAGCTCTGGGCAATCACTACCAGTACTGAGTTCTACCATTTGGCCCCTCCCCGGCCCCACGGGTGTTCACCAAATGTGTAGCAGTTGCAGCAGCACACCTGCACAAACAAGGCATCCACGTCTTCCCATACTTGGACGATTGGCTTCTATCGTCACCCTCAGCGCAGGAAACACAGGCGGCAGTCAAAAAAAACAATCTGCCTTCTCACCTCCCTCGGATTCCTGGTGAACTACCAGAAGTTGCACCTCTCCCCAACTCAACGTCTGGAGTTCATCGGGGCCTACATAGACACTAACAGCAAAAGGCTTTCCTCCCTGCTCAACGGGTGGAGAAGATCTCCACACTAGCCTGGGAGGTTGCCTCGCAGACAGCCACAACAGCTCGGACTCTCCTGCGGCTTCTGGGCCACTTGGCCGCTAACACTCAGGTACTGCCACTGACACGACCACACATGCACATTCTACAGTGGCGCCTGCGATCATGCTGGAACTGATGAATACAACCCCTGTTCGCGCATTTCATACTAGACGAATGAACGAACCAGGCAGATTCTTCACTGGTGGATCACCAAACAGAATCTCATGGTGGGAAGGAGCCTCCATCAACCCTGGCACCAGATCACCATCACCACCAATGCATCCAGGACAAGATGGGGTGCCCGCCTGCTACACCTATGCACCCAGGGAGCCTGGACAGCAGAAGCAGCTCGCCACATAAACCTACTGGAACTCAGGGCTATCCAATATGCCCTACAAGCCTTCCAACGCCACATCAAATACAAATCTATTCTCCTACAGACAGACAACCAGGTGGCCATGTTCTACATCAACAAACAAGGGGGCAAAGGATCACGGACCTTGTACAGGGGGGCACTCGCCATATGGTCTCTAGCCCTAGCGAATCATTGCTGACTGCAAGCATCCTATCTTCCCACGAACAGAACTTGCTAGCGGACAGGATGAGCAGACAACTGAGCCCCAATGAGTGAACACTGGACCCCGAGGTTTCAAAAGCTATCTTCCTCTGTTGGGTCGCCATCAAGTCTACCTGTTCACCATGGAGCAGAACAAGAAGTACCACCTCTTCTGCTCCAAGCACCCATCAACCCACAGCATATCCTCTGATGCCTTTGACATGTGCTGGGGGGGAGTAGTCT
Source organism: Ichthyophis bannanicus (assembly GCA_033557465.1). Classification (NCBI taxonomy): domain Eukaryota; kingdom Metazoa; phylum Chordata; class Amphibia; order Gymnophiona; family Ichthyophiidae; genus Ichthyophis; species Ichthyophis bannanicus. The sequence continues at coordinate 75,929,200 of CM066051.1, read as the reverse complement.
CTTGTGTACACCTTTCCCCCCACTCCCATGATCTCTAAAACACTGCAGAAAGTTATCCAGGACAAGGCACAGATTATCCTGGTGGTTTCACACTGGCCTCACCAGATGTGGTTCCCATCCCTTCACCATCTCTCACAGGACCAGCCACTCAGCCTTCCCCTCCTCCCGTCCCTCCTTATCCAGGACAATGGATGCACACTTCACCCCAACCTCAGGGTACTAGCACTGACAGCTTGGAGTTTGAGCGGATGACTCTTTCCTCACTCAGTATACCAGAGAAGGTCCAGAGCATCATACTGGCGGCCAGGCATCTGTCCACCAGAAAATCTTATGGATTCAAATGGAAAAGGTTCAGTATATGGTGTGTCTCGAAGGGGATGAACCCAGTCTCCTGCCCGGTGATCATTGTTCTATAATACCTCAACTCCCTCTTTGACCAAGGCCTCAAGATGGTTTCCATCCGAGTACACTTCTCCGCCATCGCTGCCTTCCACGACCGAGTAGGTAGTGACTCCATCGCCTCGCTACCCCTGATGGCGAGCTTCATGAAGGGACTCAACTTGCGACCCGCAGTGCGACCCCCTGTTCCACCATGGGACTTCAACATAGTTCTGCAGCATCTGACACAGCCCCTTCGAGCCCATGCTCTCCTCCTCCATGAAACATCTTTCCTGGAAGACAATCTCCCTAATTGCCATCATGTCTGCTAGTCGAATCAGTGAACTCCAAGCCCTCATGGTGCACCCTCCATACATGCAGCTCTTCCAGGACAGAGCATCCCTGCATACACACCCCAAGTTTATCCCCAGAGTGGCATCCATCTTTCATATCAATCAAACCATCGAGCTGCCCACCTTCTATTCAGAACCACACTCCTCTGCTAAAGAGCAGAGACTCCACGCTCTGAACTGTACTAGAGCTCTCCGCATCTACCTCCTGAAGACAGGACCTCTCAGGTTGGGCTCACAGTTTTTTATTTCCTATGACCCCAACAGGCTGGGCCGACCAGTCATAAAGTGAACACTATCGCAATGGATATCAGACTGTATCGCATTCTGCCACAACCAGGCGGGCGCTCAAGCCCCATCCAACGTGGGGGCATACCAATTCAGAGCGCTGGCTGCCACCATCGCAAACCTGCATGGCATTCCCCTGGCGGACAGTCTTCCGTCTACACACCTTCCAGAGACACTACTGTTTGGACTTGGACACTGAGGCACGAAACGCATTCCATCAGGCAGCTCTCTCCACAGCCACTGATGAACTCACACAAAGGACAGGAGCGGATTGAGTGCTGCTCTCTTCCTAACCTCTGGTGTGCACATTCCTTGTATGGTACTGTTCGACCATGTTGGCCTTTATTGATGTTGTCAGGCCATGTTGGCCTTCATCTCAGTCTACGTGTTTGCTATTTACCTGCATTGTTAGCAATGTTGGAAAGTATCGCAATAAAAGCCAGAACTTCACCTACTCTGTCTCGGCCTCCCTCTTCCACCGCAGCATACCGTGCAATCGCGCAGCTTGGGAGGCACCAGGTGTGACTGATGAATCCTGCTTGTCCATAGAGAAAGTAGGGTTACTTACCTGTAATGGGAGTTCTCCATGGACAGCAGGATAAGTCAGCCACATAATCCCATCCACCTCCCCTGGACAAGGTCAGCTTCCTCATGGCCTGCCTCCTAGCTGTGAGGGCGCAAGGGTACAGCTGGGGACACAGTGGCTGGCTTAGGGGCAGGCCAGTGGGTTGGGCTACTGGCTCATGCTTCAGAAAGGTTCTGTATGGAGCTGTTGGAGGATGTCATCACCAAGTGTGGTTGACTTATCCTGCTGTCCATAAAGAACTCCCGTTACAGGTAAGTAACCCCGTTGTGTTCTCAGTTTCTTCTTTTTAAACAGTTTAAGTGCTGTCAAGTCAATGCTGCTTCTAGTGACCCAGTAGCCCCTGGTTTTCTTGGCAAGGTATGACAGGAAGCAGATTACTCTCTATTGCCTTGGAAGAAAAGGCCTGCTAAAGTGACCTGCCCAAAGCCACAGGAGAGCCAGTGGGAATTGAACCCCGATTGCTTGGGTACTAGGCTCAGGGCCGGCCCGTCCATTGTGTGATAATGTTGTTTGCACAGGGCCCTGCACGAACACCATTATGGTACACCGCACTGTGCATGGCATAAAGGCCCCTGAACTTTAAGACACACAGACAAACCCAAAACTTCAGTGACAAGGTACCTGCCCAGTTTCTTTCTGGAGATTAGGTTATGCAGCAGAGGTTGGGTCTGGTCCTTTAGGTTGTCTACAATGGGAACACAAAGCTCGCTCCTTCCCAGTGCACATACACTTTTCAGAATTAAACACATGCGTGAATCGAGTGCTATCTGGCGATTTTCAGCTCCTAACTGGATAGTCAGAGTGCATAAATTCAGGCTATGTGAAATGTTCTACTTTCATCCTCTTATCCAAACCTATCCTAAGCTTTCCTGAATTCTGTGCTACCCTCTGTGTCCATAAGCAGCTGGCTACCCCTCTATGCATGAATGACAGTCACCATGGGGTGAGGAGGGGATTTTAGAAAGTTTTTCCTGTGAAAGCATGTTTATGTGAAAAAAGGCTTTCAGACTTGCTCATGGGTCTACATGCATAAAATGCAATACGCTGCAAGACTGCACCTCCTACATGATCTGCACATAGGCATTCCCGGGATGCATGTATTTTATAAAGATGTGCAGGCACACACACTTACACCACCTTTGGAGCAGGTGCAAATGGGGGATCACACTGGATGCCTATATTATAAAAGGGCACAGAGGCATCCTGTTATGAAATCACCCTGTGTGTATATAATAATTTTGTGAGAGTAGAGCCGATTTTAGACCATTTACTGCTGAAAGCACCAAGTGAATGTACCTTCACATCAAACAGCCATGTTTCTGGCGATAAATGTCTGCAGCAGCGCTAACCTGTAACGTAACACGCAAGCTGCGGTGAGAAGGGAAACCCCAGGAGACGGGATCTCAGGCTCTGCAACACTTACCAGCCTCACTGTATCCTCGTCCTTTTCCTCCTGAAAAATCAGAAGCACAAATTAACCAACATCTGATCATACAAACACAGATCCTGACTGCAGATAAAGACCATAAGGCTCATCTCATCTCTGCTCCAAGTTCATCTCAGACGTCTCATTTATCACCAAGTATCCCCAGGTATCCTTAAATTCCTTCACTAGTTACATCTCTGCCTCCTCCCCTGAGAGTCTGTGCCATACATCCACCTCCTTGTCCATGAGAAATATTCTGATATTTCTAAATCAGACCCCTGAAGCCTGCTACCATGAACTCTTATTCTACACTTAAGTTCTGAAGTCTCATCTCCTAGGGCTTTTGGAGTGGACCTTACACCATTTTCTCTTCTCTGAATCACCTGCCTATATCTGTTCACAGGCCTAACACCAAAACTGGACACAGCATTCAAAAAACCTGTACGAGGCATTTTTAAATCCCACCTTCTGAAGGAGGGAGGTTTATGTAGTCACCTGTCCAAGTGTGTCCCCCCCACTGGGAGAGAGGAGACGAACATGTCTGCAAGGTGCAGAGCCGATGTGAAAGAAGATTCTTACTCTGGTGGGGGGCCACCGCTTGAGAGGCAAAACACAAACATGGATGCAGTGGAAGGGGGTCTGTGCTGCACAACTGAGATAGAGATTGGATAGGAAATGCCCAATGGCGAGAACTCGTTGCATGTTTCCAGAGAAATGTAGAACCTGCTTCCTTCCAGTGCCTTAACACCAATCTAGCTGCAGTTAAAGGAGAAATCTTGGAGCTAGTCACTGATCTGTGCCCTGACATTAAAACCAAATATAGAGAATCATTGAAGACGCAATAACTTATGAGACAAAAAATTATATTTAAGAAACTGCAAAAATTAGGACTATGCTGGAAATGGGGAAGAGACGTAAAACTGAGGCTGTGCTGAAAATAGAGCAGGTACAGGGATCATTGCCCCCCCCCCCCCCTCCACCAAAGGTGGACCTGCTTCTTTCCATGGGATTATCCGATAAACAAAACTAATCCTGACTAAAGCGATAAACCGAGCAGACCACACATGTCCTTCAGGCAGAGATTAGCACGTGATCTGCCTCCATCTCCACTCCCAAAGCAAGAATTAACCAGTTAAGAACAAAGATATACCTTACTGGGTCAGAGCAAAGGTCCATCAAGCCCAGTATCCTCTTTCCAACAGTGGCCAATCCATGTCAAAAGTACCTGTCAGGTTGCCAAAAGGTAGACAGATCCCATGCTCTTTATTCCCAGGGTAAGCAGCAGATTTCTCTGGTCCACCTTAATACTTTATAGACTTTTCCTCCAGGAACTCATCCAAACTGCTATTAAACCCAGCCACACTAACAGCTCTTACTACATCCTATGGTAACAAATTCCAGAGTTTGATTACTACTACTACCATCATTTATATAGCACTAAAAGGTGTACACAGCACTGCACAGAGACATGTACAAGATAGTCCCTGCTCCTAAGAGCTTACAGTCTAGTCAAGACAGACAACACAACTGGGGATTGGGATATATCTAGGGGTATGGTAAGGAAGCAAATAGGAAGTGACTAGAAGATTTGGGGGGATCAGGATCCAAGAGCAGTCTCAAAGAAGGAAGCTTTTAGCCTGGATTTGAACAGGGCCACAGATGGAGCCTGAAATACCAACGTAGTTCGTTCCAGGCATAAGGAGCAGTCAGGGGGAATGAATGAAGTCTGGAGCTGGCAGTGAAGAGCGGGTCAGTATTGGAAGTTTGAACTGGATGTGGAAATGGATAGGGAGCCAATGACGTGACTTGATAAGAGGGGCGACATGAGCACAGCGACACCGACAGAAGATTAGCGAGCAACCGAGTCCTGAACAGACTGCAGTGGGGAGAGACGATTCAGAGGAAGACAAACAGGAGCACTGCCATAGTCTAGACAGGAGGCGACTAAAGAATGGATAAGGGTCTTAGTAGTGTGTTTAGAGAAGAAGGGACACATTTTGCCAATATTGTAGCAAGTCCTAGAAGTGTTTTGTAGGTCAAAGTTCTGCATTTGATGCGACTGTTGAGGGGGAGCCAGTGGAGATGCTCGAGGATGGAGGTTATGTGATCTTGTTTAGGGGCTGTGAGAAGGTCGCAGAAAGCAGTATGAAGGGCTGTGTGTAGTGAAAGGATGGTTGGTTGCGGGAAACCTTGGTAAATGGAGCTGCAGTAGTCAAGGATTAGCAGGATGGCTGCTTGCAGTGCTGATCTGAAGTCGGGGGTCTAGGATTCGGTGAGATGCTGGAGGGTGCGGATCTCATAGAAGATAGAGTTTGCTGTTTTCTTCACTTATTGTTTGAAGGAGAGTTTGTGGTCCTGAGTGATGCCAAGGTATTTCATTTCTTCTTGTACTTTGATGTGAGTGGTGTTTAGAATTATGGTAGTGGTGGTGGGGGCGGGGGTGAATTTACTTGTCTGTGGTGGCCTGCGGTGTCTTTAGTGATGAAGAGGGCCTCAGTTTTTTGCAGTTGATGGTGATTATTTGTGAACCATTGTGAGATTTTGGAGAAGCAGAGCTGCAACTTTGTGAGGGTCAATGTTCCCTCTAATTTTCTGTAGGCTGTGTGCGCATAAAATATCAGCTGTGCAGCTTTTGAAGGAAGGTTAAATTTTTGTGCGCCACATAACGACACTCGGAGTTATATACTTTAAAGTTTGACTACACGTCAGAATACAGTATGTACACCACATTGATTGCACTAGAAAACATTGTAGAACTTGTGAAAAACGTAAATACATAACAACTTTTAAATTTTAAGATGTCTGTGTTGTTTTCTATCAGAATCAGAACCCTAATTTTTGTGCGCTCTGTTGTAAAGTATGTGCGCTCGCTCGGTGAAGTATGTGCGCGTGCACACGCGCACAGCTTAGAGGGAACAGTGGTGAGGGTGGGTTGATTGGTATCGAAGGGCTATAGATGAGGATGTCGTCAGCACAGAGGTGGCAGAGTAGGTTGTGGGACTTAATAATCGAGCAGAGAGGCTAAGCAGGTAGCATTGAAAATCTCTGCTACCCACTAGGCCCTTTCCTCTACCCCTGCTCTGCCCCAATGCTAACTGCATAGCATTTGGGCACGTTACGGACTTATCCATGATTTTCGAAAGACACTGTCTGTGTAGGTGCCTTTGGAAAATCCCAGATAAGACATTTACATGGGGAACTAGGGCAGTTACCCATGTAAATGCCTTTAAAAATGCCGCCCATTGAACATACACACTTACAGATCTGTAGAGGGATTGGGGGGGAGGATGGGAGGATGATAAAGGGGGGGGGGGTTGAGGTGCAATAGTTAGGGGAGGGGAAGGGGGAGGGAAGGGAGGTGGGAGGGTGGGATATGATCAGAGGGGGTACTCCTCATTTCCAAGGAATTTGTGGAACTAAAGTGTTTTAGGAGCTGCCACCCAGGAAACCATCTGGGTGTGATCACAGACAATACATTGAAATCTTCAGTTAAGTGTGTGGTGGCAGCTCCCAAAATAGCAAACAGAACTTTAGAAGTCATTAGGAAAGGAAAAGAGAATATTTAACACCCCTGGATCATTCCATGGTACAACCGCACCTTGAGCGGGGTGTGCAATTCTGATCTCTGCATCTCAAACATTAGAAAAAGGTACAGAGAAGGGTGATCGAATGATAAGAGCATGGGATGATTATGAGCTCTAGGGCTCTTCTGCCTGGAGGGGAGATGTGATAGAGGTTCATATAATAACAGAACAAGTATATGAATTCGCTGTTTGCGCCTTCAAAAAAAGTATAAATATTATCAGACATGTAATGAAGCTACAGTAATATATTTAAGACAAACTGGATAAATATTTTTTGCTCAACACATAATCATACTCTGGAATTAATTTTCGGAGGATGTAGTAAAAGATGTTAGTGTAGATGGGTTGAAAAAAGGTTTAGACAAGTTACTGGAGAAAAAGTCCATAAATAGTTAAAGAAGACTTGGAGATAAGCAACATGGAATCTGTCTACCTTTTGGAATCCTGCCAGGTACTTACAGGGCCGGTCCATCCACTAGGCAAGTTATGCAGCTGCCTAGAGTGGCCAGCCCTGGTGGGCAGCAACAGCAGCACACATGCGCAATAGCAATACCCCCCCACCCCAGCTGCCGCAAATACCATTTGGGGAGAGGCGGGCAGCGGCAGTAGTTCCAAAAGTGCCAGCAAAAAGCCTTGGGCTGGCCCTGGGTACTTGTGACCTGGAAACAAGCTACTGGGCTTGATGGACCATTGGTCTGACCCAGTATGGCAGTTCACATGCTCATATTTCTTCCTGCTCATAGTATCTGTCCTCTTTTCCCAGCACCAGCCCATTTGTCATAGCCTCCTCCCAATCTGTCCTCTTTTCTTCCATCCCCAAACCTCGGTATCAGTCGCCTGTAACCCCAGCTTTCCAAAATCTACCTCGACTCCCCTTCTCCCAGCTCTCCACCATTAGGATCTAGCCCCTCTCCTCAGCTCCAGCTCCCCAAAATCAGCTATCAGCCGCAGCGTCAGCTCCAAGTCCCCTTCTCCTGGCTCCAGGCCCCCTGCCTCAGTATCATTCTCCTAGCCCCCCACCCCCACCCCCCAGCTACAGCCCACAGGAGAAGTCACAGGCAACTCTGGAAACATCACATTTTTATACAAGGAGTCTCTTACCTTGCTGGTTCTTCTTCCAGATGAAGAATCCAATCACTCCAACAATCACAGCCACCCCGGCAATTACCCCAAGGATGACTCCAATTATTAGTGAAGACCCTTGCTCAGGCTCTAATGGAGAGAGGGAAAAACAATGAAATATTGCCTAAATCCACACCACACACTCCCCTCTAGCCCTGCCCGACCCATCACACTGGAGATCTCTGCAGTCTCAGTGAGGGACAATGCTGACAAGTAGGATCTGACCCAGTCAGTTTGAAACGGACTCAAAGAACAGTTAGGAAGAGCGAAGAGGGATCATATCAGTGATTAGGATTACAAGCACTCGGCACCTCCTGTCTTTCCGGTTTAGGGCCACTGTGTGCAGGGGAACAGCTGTTACCCATTCCGCAGTGAAACCTGCACCGTGCGGTCCCGGCTTTTGGCACAGGCACTACAGGTAAAGGGGTGCTCTGGGGACCGAGCACATTAGGGGTGCGCACTGAATGTTTGTCTTGTTTTCCTTGTTTTGGGGGGGGGGGGGCAGGGAATAGTTTCATTTGTGGTTTGCTTCATTTCATTTATTATTTCAACCCAACAGAAGTTGGAAAGAATTATATAAAAGGGATTCAGATTCAGTTTGCCTCCAGACGGTCAGACAAACTCTCCTAAAATTTAACAGAATAGGATGAAACATGGCATGTGGGAAAAGCTAGCAAAAAGACAGATGAAAAATGGGAGAAATTGGATAGGGCATTCCAGAGAAATAAGTCCCCCCCTCCCCGCCCCCAAAAAGGCCCAATGCCTTTCTATAGGAGGGGTTCCAGCTTCTGCAATATAGAAAGCGCAGTTCCTTACCTGTAACAGGGGCTCTCCATAGACAGCAGGGGGATGCAGCCACACTTGATAGGCGATATCTCCGACGTCACCTTCATGCTGGGCTCTCCCCCAGCTCAAAGAAATCTTTTTTTAGCTCCGAGCATGTGCGCACTCCTACCCGCCCTGCCGCTGCACCGGTCACCAGTTCATAACATAGCTGAGTAGCATCAAAGATGAAATGCTGATGTCAACACGAAAGCGATGGTTGAAACGGACTGAAGAGAATGAAACACTGAAGTCACAGGATGGTCCAAACGTCCGTGCTATGCTGTCTTTTTGCAGGGATGACAGGCAGGTAAGCATGGCGGCACACCCCAGTTGTTTACAGAGAACCCCTGTTACAGGTAAGCAACTCTGCATTCTTCGCAGAAAAGTAGGGGATACAAGCACACTTCACAGGCAATGTCCAATTTGAGGGCTATCCCCGAATCAGTTAAGACTGCGGCCTTGTCTTCCAGAATATCTGAGGGGGGAGGAAGGGACGGCAGAAGCACAGATTTCAGATTGTCTTTTGGGAAGCAAAGAGGTTCCAGAGTGCTGCTTGACAGAAGGATGGGACCTGCACAGAAGAACAGTCCATCCTTTAGTGCTTTGAGGGTATGAATTGTGGACTATGTGGCCACTTTGCAGATGTCTTGTACACAGATAGGCTATGCTGGTTGCTGTAACAGATAGTGTGAGGTCCAATGTAACAAGACAGCTGCCTCTGTGCCTGGTCATAGCAGGTGATGCAGTTCGAGATCCAGGCAGGGTGTCTTGACACTGGGAGGCTGGGATTATTTGGATTAAAGGCGAGAAAGAGCCGCAAGAATTCTTCAAATCTTTGGTTGCCCAGAGATAAAACAAAAAAGGGATCGATGGCAGTCGAAGGAGTGAAGAATTTCTTCTGTAGAGCCCATAGGAAAGAACATTGGCAGGACGGACAAAAGCCTGATTTAGATGGAAAGGTGACATAACCTTTGGTAGAAGCTTAGGATGTGTGTGGAGCACCACTCTTATTACGGAAGAACTGCATGTATGGAGGATAGTGGACAAGTGCTTGAAGTTCACCAATTCTCCTTGCTGAAGTGATTGCCACCAAGACGACCATCTTCTGCATGAAGTATTTGAAAGGAGGCCAGGGCCAAGGGCTCAGAGGGCGGCTTCATGAGTTCCACCAAAACAATGTTAAGATCACATGCTGGAAGAGGCAGCTTGACTGGAGGCTGGAGGCATGAACCTGGAGACCAGGGGATGAAGAGATGCGTTTCCAGTCCACTGGCACACGGGAAGCTGCTATTGCAGAGAGGTGATATCGTACCAATGTCTGGAGGCCCAAGTGCGAGAGAAGAGGGTGGGCGAAAACTTGACCCAGGGGACAGTATCAGATCTAGCAGTTTGACTTTTGTCCACTTGAGGCAGTAAGACATCTGTGCTACGGGCTTTCTGGAGGAAGACACCATGCCCCGCACCTCTTCTGGTAGCGCCATTTCTCTTACTAGCAGTTGGATTTTCTAGGTCACTAGGGAGAGGCTGCTGAAGTTGGGATGTAGTAGGGCCCCATGGTTCTGTTCCTAGTAACAGGGGACCCTCCTCTTCTGCGGCAAGGAGGTGGGGTACCAGGTTTGCAGAAGCCAGTGGGGGAGTTGTGAGGATGGATTTGTCTTCGAGCTTTGGTGAGAACCTGACTAATGAGGAGGAACGAAGAAAAAGTATATCATAGCCAGTGGCTCCAGCTTATGGCAAACGCATCGTGGGCTCACCGATGCGGACTATGATGAAGTCAACAGAAAAAGAGGGCATTTGGCATTCTCCTTGGTAGCAACGAGATCCATCTCCGGGGTACCCCACCTGAGGAATATGCATTGCACGACTGTTGAGGAACCATTAGTGAGGGTCGCGATGGCGACTGAGTGTCCACAAGTTGATTTTGGGACCCTTGCAGGTATACTGTCCCGAGAGAAGAGAGTTTAGGGAATAAGCCAAGAGCCAGAATCTTCTGACCTCCTGACAGGCTGAGGGATCCTGGGCCTCCTTGCTTGTTGATATAGAACATAGCAACCTGGTTGTCTGTTTGCACTAAGAAAATCTTGCGTGCAGCCTAGTGACAGAAGGCAGTGAAGGCATTGAAGACTGTTCAGAGCTCTAAGACACCGATGTGACGGGAATGTTCCTGCACAGACCATAGCCCTCAAATGGACAAGTAGAGGTGGTGTGCTCCCCAACCATATGTGGACGCATTGGATGTGAGAGCGAGATGGTGTTGTGGTAGTTGAGACAGTCCTCTATTACATTTTATGGGAGGTCCACCACTGTAGACTGATGTAGATGGAGATAGCTGTCACCCAGAATTGGAATATTTTGCGCAGTGACTGTGCTGATTCCAATTCAATCTGAGGTGCCACTGTAGTGATCTCATGTAGAGGCATGTCAGGGAAAATCATGTGCATAGAAGCCGCCATGTGGCCCAGGAGTTGCAGGAGGATATGAGCAGATGTGGAACAGTGTAGCAGGTTGGTGTTGAAATGCTGTGGAGTCAGGGCTCCATGACTTGGAAGATATTTTGCCTGTATTCAGTAATGCCGCTGCAAAGTGCAGCTTTGTTGGGGCAGGAACTGGGATTTTTTGGTGTTGACCAGGAAGCCTGTTGTTCTCAGCATATTGATTGTGACCTGCAGAGTGATGGGCCTCCATCCTGGATTGTGTGGAGACCAGCCAGTCATTGCGATAGGTGTAAACAGTGGCCGTGACTGCACAGGTGTGCTGTGATCATGGTGAAGCACTCTGAAAACTTGAGGTGTGACAGAGGCCAAACTGAAGAACCTGGTATTGATAATGTTCATCTGAAGCAGAGATATTGCCAGTGCAGAGGGTGGATGGGAATGTGGGTTAGGTATCTTTCAGGTCCAGAGAGGCTAGCCAATCATTGCGATGAAGCAGAAGGAGAACAGTGTTGAGGGAGTGCATCTTGAACTTCTCACTTGATGTTGAAATTGAGATCTCAAAGATCTAGTATGGAGTGAAGGCCACCCGTTTTTTTCAGAATGGGGAAAAAGCAAAACTAGAATTCCCGATTGCACTGATCAAGAAATACTGGTACTATCACTTGGTTGCACAGAAGTTTTCGCACGGCCTGCTGGAGAATATGGAGATGCTGTTTTGGTGTTGGTTGTACCAGTGGTGGGGAATAGGCTGGTGGAAGTGTTGGAAAGTTGATCTTGTAGCGCTTGCAAACTATGCTGAGAACCCAGCTTTCAGGGGTTATGTCTTGCCATGCCTCCTACTGGCAGAAAGCCAAAAACTGGGGTTAGTTTTTGGAGTGGAGGCCAGGTTCTGAGGATGCAGCTTCCATTCTCACAGCCTAGAGTGCAGATAAGCTACTCTGGTTAAGTGCTGGGGCTGCTGGCAAGGATAATGCCGGTGAGGGTAAAATTGCTGGGAATACTGGTAATGGTAGACCCTTCTGTATTATGGAAGTTGCAAACAGTGAGCATGCGCTGGCGACTCCACCGACTGGGCTGCTAACTCCCTTACTGTGAACAAATTTATTTATTTTATTTATTTATTTGTGCACTTTTCTATACCACCCCTTCCAGAGATCAGGGGTAGTTTACAGAGAACATGGTAAACATCAATTACATAGAACATTTTTGAGCACATAATAACTATTTTACAGAGAAAATATTAACTATTTTACATAGATTGAGCACATATTCATTATTTACAGAGGGTAGGACAAATATGCACATCAATAATAAACATATTAACTATTTACAACAGCCAGAACAGGTCTGACTATAGTTCGGTGGAAGGAGTATAGCGGGGTTATCAGTGGGAAAGTGCAAGGGAGAGTGTGACATGAGTTAGGTAGGGTAAACTTGTGTTAGGTGATTTGTGTACTCTTGTGACATCTGCTCGGGGGTAGGCTGTAAGTTGTGATAGTGCTGGGTGAAAAGGTATGTTTTAAGTTCCTTCCTGAAGGTTAGGTCTTTAATCTCTCTTAGGTTGCATGGTAGTTTGTTCCATTGACTGGGTGCATAATAAGAGAAGGCAGTATTGCTTAACTTCCAAAAAAGCCTCTTGGGCTTTGGTCCCAAAATGGCTGTCACCTTGGCATGGGGCATCTGCCAGACACTCTTCAAGTCCGCTCTGAGCCATGCTGTCTGCCATGCAGTGACCACCACTGTGGTGGAGCAGGCCATGGAGTCAAATGCATCATATGTAGCTTGAATGATGTGATAGAGGGACTTGTGAGGATTAGGTATCAGTTACGTTTGCTCTTCCGCTGGTGAGGGACTGGACTCCTCAATGCATTTTGGAAGTGTAGGATCTAGAGGCAATGCACCAGAATCTGCATTGCCAGGCGGCATCTCTGGTAAGATGTCTAAACAATGGCATCAAGAGTTCTCGGCACTTTCCCTGATGGTGTTGGAAATGCATACTTGGTGCTCTTTGACTTTGAGAACTGCTTCGGAAACAGACAGGCAGGGTCACTGTTGGTGCTGGAAACACAGAGCACCAGAGCACTTTGTATTTGAGGTCCAGGCCTCGGGACATAGCATGGGCCGATGTGGGGTTTTGCCAGATAGGCACCTGGAGTTCCTGAAAAATGGGAGGTACTGGCAAGGTAATGACATAAGAACATAAGATGCCAACTGGGTCAGACCAAGGTCCATCAAGCCCAGTATCCCGTTTCCAACTGTGGCCAATCTAGTTCATAAGTACCTAGCAGTTTCCCTAAAAGACACAGGTTCTACAGTGCTTGTATTGGGTTAAGCAGTGCATATTCTGGGTCCACTTTAATAATGGTTTATGAACCTTTCCTCCAGAAACTTGTCCAAACCTTTTTTAAACCCGACTACACTAACAGCTTTTACTATATCCTCCAGTAGCAAATTCCAGATTTTGATTACATGTTGAGTGAAAAAATATTCTCATATTAGTCTTAAATAGGTTACCTTGTAGCTTCATTGCATGTCCCTTAGTCTTTCTATATTCTGATGATGGAAACAATTGATCTACGTTTACCCATTCCACGTCATTCATTAATTTATAGACCTCTATCATATCTCCCCTCAGCCATCTCTTTTTCAGGTTGAACAGCCCTAACCTTTTTTAGCCTCTATTCATAGAGGTATCCTTCCATCCCCTTTACCATTTTGGTGGCTCTTCTCTGTACCTTTTCTAATAACGGCTATATCCTTTTTAAGATACGGCGACCAGAATTGCACACAATATTCAAGGTGCGGTTGCACCATGGAATGATACAGAGGCATTATAATATCCTTTGTTTTATTCTCCATTCCTTTCCTTATGATACCTCACATTCTATTTGCTCTCTTGGCCGCCACTGCACACTGGGCGGAGGGTTTTAACATGTTATCCACGATGACGCCTAAATCTTTCCTGGGTGGTGGTTCCTAATGTGGAACCTTGCATCGTGTAACCACAGTTTTGGTTTTTGTTTCCTAGGTGCTTAACTTAGCACTTCTCCACATTAAATTTCATCTGCCATTGGGATGCCCAGTCTTCCAATTTATCAAGATCCTCTTACAATTTTCCACAATCCTCATGGGCTTTAACAACTTTGAATAGTTTTGTGTCATCTGCAAATTTGATAACCTCACTTGTTATTCCCATTTCCAGGTCATTTATGAATATGTTAAAAAGCAGTGGACCCAGTACAGATCCCTGGGGTACTCCACTATAAACCTTTCTCCATTGGGAAAACTGGCCATTTAGCCCTATCCTCTGCTTTCTATCTTTTAACCAGTTCCTGATCCACAATAGTACACTGCCTCCTATCCGATGACTTTTCAATTTTGCCTAAAGTCTCTCATGAGGGACCTTGTCAAAGGCTTTTTGAAAGTCCAGATATACTATATCAACCGACTCACCTTTGTCTACTTGTTTATTCACACCTTCAAAAAAACAACAGATTGGTAAGAAAATACCTTCCTAGTTAAAGCCCTGACTATCTACATGTTCAGTAATTTTGTTCTTTATGATGGTTTCTACCATTTTCCCCTACTGACATCAGGCTCACCGGTCTGTAGTTTTACAGATCACCCTTGGAACCCTTTTTAAAAATTGGCATTACATTGGCCATCCTCCAATCCTCAGGTATTAAAGATGATTTTAATGATAGTTCACAGATTATTAATAGTAGGTCTGCAATCTCATATTTCAGCTCTTTCAACACCTTTGGATGTATACCATCCGGTCCAGGTGATTGGATACTCTTCAGTTTATCAAATAGTTGTTATACATCTTCCCGGTGTATCGATATTTCTTTCAATTCTTTCGCAGCATCATCTTTAAATACCATTTCAGTCATGGGTAACATCCCTACATTTTCCTCAGTAAAGACTGAAGCAAAGAATTCATTCAATCTCTCCGCTATGGCCTTTTCCTCTCTTAGTCCTCTTTTACCCCTCTATCATCTAATGGTCCAACTGACTCACAGGTTTTTTGCTACAAATGTATTTGGAAAAAGTCTTTATTATGCATTTTTGCTTCCACAGCAAGCTTCTGAAATTCTCTTTGCCTGCCTTATCAATGCTTTGTATCTAACTTGCCAGTGCTTGTGTTTCCAGTTTATCATTTGGCTCTTTTTTTCCATTTCCTCAAAGATGATTTTTTGGCAACAGTCTCTGACCTCACCTTTAAACCATGCTGGCAGTTTTTTGGACTTCCTTCCATTTTTCTTAAAGCGTGGAATACAGCTGGTCTGGGCTTCCAAGGTAGTATTTTTAACCTCCCCCCCCCCCCCCCCCATGCTTGATGTAAATCTTTAACCTTTGCAACTTCGCCTTTTAGTTTTTTAACTATTTTCCTCATTTTGTCATAGTCTCCCTTTTGAAAGTTAAAAGGTATTTCCTTACCATCCTTCCTCCATTTATTAAATCAAACGCAATTATGCTATGATCATTATTGCCAAGTGGCCCCAACTCCCTTATGTTTTGCACCAGATCTGGTGTTCCACTAAGGACCAGGTCCAAAATGGCTTCCCCTCTGGTAGGTTCATGAACCAGTTGCTCCAAGAAGCAGTCATTTATTTTATCTAGAAACTTTATCTCCCTAGCATGTCCTGCTGTGACACTTACCCAATTGATACTGAGGTAATTGAAATCACCAATTATTATTATTGTGCTGTAACATTTGTTAGCTTCCCTGATTTCTTTGAGCATTTCATCATCCATTTGTTCATTCTAGCCAGGTGGTCGATAATACACCCCCACTGCCATTGACTTCCCCTTCTTACATGGAATTTCAATCCATAGAGATTCTACAGTGAATTTTGTTTCCTGTGAAACTTTAATCCTTTGTGACTCAAAGCCCTCTCTAACATAGAGCGCAACCCCTCCACCAATTTGATCTGCTCTATCATTATGTTTGTACCTAGGTATTACAGTGTCCCACTGGATATCCTCCTTCTACAATGTCTCTGAGATACCAATCATATCTAAATTCTGATTTATTGCTATATATTCTAACTCTCCCATCTTATTTTTTAGACTTCTGGCATTTGCATACAAGCATTTTAGAGGCTGTATTTTATTCATATTAATCTGGTTATCGGTAGGCAGGGGTAATTTGGAATCTTTAAGCTCTGTCTGCTCTGTACTCAAGGGCATTTGGGCTACTTTTGTCTATATTGGAACCTCTCTGTTGATATTGCCCTAACTTCACTCTTTTGCTAATATTCTTCAAGGATACATTGTTCCGAACCATGTGCTCTTGAGCAACTGTCGGCTCTCCTTTATTATCTAGTTTAAAAGCTTCTCTCTCTCCTTTTTAAAGGTTAATGCCAGCAGCCTGGTTCCATCCCGGTTAAGGTGGAACCCATCCCTTCGAAAGAGCCCCTTCTTTCCCCAGAATGTTTGCTAGTTCCTAACAAATCCAAAATCCTCATCCTTGCACCATCGTCTTATCCACGCATTGAGATTCCGGAGCTTTGCCTGCCTTTTGGGTCCTGCATGTGGAACGGGAGGCATTTCGGAGAATGCTACCTGAAAGTTCTGGATTTCAACTTCTTATCTAAAAGCCTAAATTCAGCCTCCAGAACCTCCCTATCACGCTTTCCTATGTCACTGGTACCGACATGTACCAAAACAGCAAACTCCTCCCCAGAACTATCTAAGATCTTGTCCAGGTGGCACATGAGGTCCGTTGCCTTCGCACCAGGCAGGCATGTTATCAGGCGATCCTCACGTCCACCAGCCACCCAGCTATCTACATGGCTAATGATCAAATTACCAACTATAATGGCTGTCCTAACCCGTCCCTCATGGGCACATGTCTCTGGAGAAACCTCCTCGGTGCAAGATGGTTTTACATCATAAGAACATTAACATAAGATATGCCATACTGGGTCAGACCAAGGTCCATCAAGCCCAGTATCCTGTTTCCAATAGCACCCAATCTAGGTCATACGTACCTAGCAGTTTCCCCAAAAGACACAGGTTCCACAATGCTTGTATTGGGTCAAGCAGTGATATCCTGGGTCCCTTTTTTAATGGTTTATGGACCTTTCCTCCAGGAATGTGTCTAAACTTTTTTTAAACCCAGCTACACTAAAGGCCTTTACTACATCCGGCTCTTCCTGGTAGCAAATGCGTCCTTCAGCACTCATAGTACTGCGAGGAATAACCACACCACAATGTGCCACATTTCGGGTTCATCATTTGCAACCCTGCATCAGTGGGGATTACCTGCTCCTATTGGTTATTGAGTGTACCATTTGTTTTGATTGGCTGGCTTACTCCTTCAGTCATGACGTCAGACGCCATTTTTTTAAGCGTTGTACTGAGAGCTCTGTTTTCATTCAGATTGTGTTGAAGAGAATGCAGGCACAAACATTTTCTACCTGATGCAGGGCTGCAAATGATTAACCTGAAACGTGGCACATTGTGGTGTGGTTATTCCTCGCACTTCTATGAGTGCTGAAGGATGCATTTGCTACTGGGAAGAGCCGCGAATGGTTCTCAGGAAGGCTTCAGATAAGTGATATTGGTTTTTCACTTTATATACTTAAAAATATGAGTAAAAGGAGCAGTCACAGCGAGGAGGTGGTAGGATTTCCACCTTCTTTTGTGTTCACAGTTCTGACAAAAAAGATTAATTGATTAATTGTTTGCTGTCATATCTCGGGACCTGATCATTGGATTTGATATTTTGGTCTTTGATTGTTGGGACATTTTGTGTGATGAGGATAAGCAGCTGTACCTGACAGTGAATATGGCACCTCCTTTTCTTTAAGAGGGTTAAGCACCTATAAATCTACGATTATCCCAGGGTGGGGGGGGGGTGTCAGGGAGGGAGGGAGGGAAAGATGTATTAAAAGCTGGCTGCTACACAGTACCCTGTCCTGTGCTTCTAAGGTAATCTGTGACCAATCTCCAGGGAGAGTCCCACAGCCCTTACTTGGATAGAGGGAGTCTTGGGTTCTAAATTTAAGCAAAAGCTCTCTGCTGTGTTTTTAATTTAAACAGAAAGCTTTTCGCTGCTGCTAGGCCCTGACTGAGTATTAAATTTAAACTAGAAGCTCTCTGCTGGGTTTTATACTTAAACTGTAAGCTATCTATTCAGTTTTTAATTTAACTAAAAGCTCTTTGCTGATATTAGGCCCCGACTGATTTAACAAATACATTGGATTCACAGATTAATCAGTTTTAATCTAAAGAATTCCTTTTTCATGAAGATTTTGAAAAATTCCCAGAAGTAAATATTTATAATTGCAGATCTCTCTCCAGAAATAGCAGTCCATTTTTGTAATCCTGATTTCTTCAGGAGTATTGCATGCCTTAAGGATGGCCTGAATCATACTCATGGGTATTTGCAAGTCACTTAGCGCAAGGGCCCATGAGACTTTCTGTAGGAATTTAGGGTACAAGTGGTCATCCTGTATGTCTTCCAAGCCTTGTTCAGTGCTGAAGGGAGGGACCTACCATCTACAATCTACTCGCACCTCCGCTTTTTTCTTTATTGGACCTGCACTCTGGAATTCGCTGCCTCCTCCCCTCAGGCTTGAACAGGATTATCGTACCTTTAAATCCCAGTTGAAAACCCACCTATTTTCCTCTGCCTTCAAACTTCCCTCCCTTTCTGCATGATCCCTTGTCCTCTTGTGTGTTCCTCCCTTCTGTCTGGTATGCCTGACCTTCTCTTTGCTGTCCTTTTGATATTGTAATTTCTTTTCCTTTTCCAGGCCATCGGCCATCTACTTTGATTTTTGACTATTGTACACCGCTTTACTTTTGAATTGAAAGGCAGTATATAAAATTCAATAAACATAAACCTCATCTGTCATCGGGTTCTCTGTTGCTAGACAGCAGGTGTCATCCACCAGTGGCGGTGGGGCTCACCAATGGATTAGGGTGGGGGATTCTGGAAAGGCAGTTGCTGGGGTCCACTAGCACGTCTAGAGGAGTGCTCTGCGAGGCTGGGGCCTCTGGGGAGGAAGTCCTCTGAAGCAATGCCACACTGTCCTGCACAAGCATCTGTAGGAGGTAAAGCAGGGAGTTATTCAGGCTGGAGATGTCCAGGCCCTGCAGGAGTTCCCCTCTGGAGTTCAGGCTGGTATGGGGAGCTCAGAACCTCATGATCTTACCTGGTGGCTCCTCCGAATGATCGTGGTCTGTTTTGGTGCTGGTGCTTGGGGTCCTTACTTGTGCTTCTGCTGGGGGCTGTTCACCTGCCTGGTGCTTTTGCTTCACTTTGGACTTTGCTTCCCCTCCTGAGGTCCCAAATGTTGCAGCGGAGTGGAGCAAGACTACAGGATTCAGAGGGGGGGGGGAGGGAGTGGAGTCACAGGCCAAGCTCTGCAGGCACTGGGCATTAGGTATGATGCCAGTGGCAGTATTAGTCTGCCTCCGACTGCATGGCTGCCCGGGAGGGGGCACAGGGTAAGTAGAAGATTGCTGAGGGCTGCCATACCGTTCTTTGATCATTTTTGTTTGTAGGTTCTTTTTTTGTTCAGGTCCAGGGATAAAGGCATACAGATAAAGGGAACTCCCAGAAGGAATGTGTGGGGGCTGCTGTTGCCAAGCACAACTGCACAGGCCTTTTTTTTTTAAATTTAACATTGCCATGGAGGACCGCTGAAGGTTGGGATCACTGTCGGTAGATGAAATAGCTTGAGTAGGGAGAGCCGTGACTGCGTTCATGCGGTCCGAGAAAAAAACTGGTTAATGGTGCTGTGGCAGGAGGGGAAGGAATCCCCAAACTTGGGGAGAGCCCAACATGAAGGCGATGGGGACATCCCCCTGCTTGTCTGAGGAGAAACTTACATACAATACAGTGAAGCCCAGCAATTAGGGAACTGCTCCTTTCCGTTCTCTACTCCCCAAACTGCTTTACTATCCTTACAAATACCATACACAATAACTGTCTCACCACCCTGCAAAGTGCCCTCACCCCAAGATCTACACACCCTTAATTTCCCTCCCCACACCGCAGACAGCCCCACCCAGCAATTCAACCTCCTGCACCTGCCCCACCCTCAGAATTACCCCATCCTTAAAAACAAGCTTCCCCACCATCCTGCAAACTGCCCACCCCACAAAACATCCCTTCCCTAAAAAAAGAACTCCTCCCACAAACTATGTCCCCTAGAACTGCCCCATCCTTCAAACCAAAGACATGTAAAACACACACAGAGTGCACTCAAGGAGTACAAATATTTAAAATTAATCGCATATATATTTCATTTCCTTTGCTGTTCATGTCTACTGTGAAAGCGATTGCTGGAACTAAATTGCTTTCTTATTCATTGCTATCTGTACTGTTAGCTAGTATCTTGTCAAGGGCAGGGCTAGAGATTAAAGACCCAACAAGCTAGGAACATATCTAGGGTACAATGTCCGGGGGGGGGGGGGGTCGGTGCTGTCAGACATGTTCAGCACTCGGGAGCTTAGGATTGCCAATTGAGTGACTTAAGATTTTACTGATCTTTAACATTAATGCACAGATATAAGAAGAATGGATAATGTGTTTGCACATTTTTCAGAGTTTAAAACCTCTATCTGCGGTTCACACGTCCTCCCTCCTGTGTGAGTGGCCTGCCCTGCCTGCTTCCAGTTTAACTAGCAGCAGAGACTGTGAGTAGTATCCAGCCAATGGGAAGGCTGTGGGGGCAGAGCACTTGAACGCTGCTCTAGTCACAGGAAGTAAGGAGGCAATGTTTACTTTTTTGCATTTTTCCTACTCGGTTGGGTGGCTTTGACCCAGGCCATGGGAAAACACTGCAAATTGTGGGCTTTTGGGCTATTGGTCTGCGCAGCTTTGGCCCAGAAAACCATGGACAAAAGGGTTTAGAAAAATAGGCAAACTCTAGTTTTAGAGGGTCACACATCTTGGCTGCATCTCATTGGTCAGGTCCCAGAGCAGCACATTGGGAGCCAACGAATGAGATATGGCAGGATAGGAGAGACTGACTGCCAGATTCCAGCCAGAGATCACACCTAACGGACTGCCAGACCAGCCAATCGGGGAAAGAGAGGGTGGGGTCACAGTTTTGGGTTATTTAACACTCTTTAGGCTAGAAGTATTTGAGATTTGGTAACACTGGGAGGTGACAAGCTGGGAAAAGTTCCTGTGCTGTACATTTAGGTTCTGCATATGGTGGGAGATGAAAGAGTAGTGAAGTCCCCTCCAACCCCCCCCCCCCCCCAAAAAAAAAAGCTTCAATGCACTTCTATGGGAAAAGCAGTTGCAACAACTGCAGCATGCAAGACACTGATTCAGTGAGACATGATTATGGAATTGCATCTTTTCCTCACCTGCCCCCCATATCGACCGAACCATCACAGATATAAGTACACACACACACTCACTGGTTCTTAACCTAGCCCTCTGGGACCTCCAGGCCTCTCCGGCTTTCAGGGTATCCACATTGAATATGAATGAGATAGATCTGCATACAATGGAAGCGGTGCCTGCAGCTCTCTCGCACCTGTTCATTGAGGATATCCTGAAAGCCTGACTGGCCTGGGGGTCCCAGAGGATTGGGTTGAGAACCACTGTTAAACACGTCCACACACATACAGACATGTACATACAAGCATACACAGGCTCACATGCAGTCACACACTCTGGAAAGAATTCTATGCGCCATGCTATGCATGCTTTCCCCACTTGTTTGAAATGAAACAAAATACATTTTAAGAAGTTCTGTCTGGACCTCTCTCCCCACCTAACCAAAGTCTCAAAAGCTACACTCCGACTCCATGGGGCAGGAGAGACCCTGTAAGATGCCTCCACTATCTGCCATCTGTCCATTTTGCTGAAAGAGGGAGGAAGGGAAATACAAGCAGGGTGGGAAGGAAAGCACTGGGGATTAAGCAGACATCCCCCCCTCACAGACCTAATGCCAAATCTGCCTTTGGAATTGGGCACTCAGTGCAGTATCTCCTTCATATTTTATTTTTTGCATTATGGAACATTATTTTCTGTGGTGGAAGCTTGATTTTCAACATTTCTTCCACTCCTGCTGGCAGGATCCAAAGAGATCAGTTAGACCCAAGGGCTTTTGGGCAGAAGTTATTCGGGGTGCAGACAGTAAATGCTGTTTTGGTGATTGCATTCTTTCCTGCTTAGTACATTAAACTGCCTTGATCAACTGTATTCATTTTTCTGATACTACAATGATACCTTAAAATGATTTTAGTACCAAATATACTGGTAGCAGTACTTTAACTCATGATTTCTGATGAGAACATCTGGATTAGTTCTAGTATGCACTGTGGCTTGTTCTGATGTTCAGGTATGTTTTGGCAGAAGTATTACTTGTTTAATTTTGTATGTGCAGTCAAAAGGGGGATTGACTAACCCCCTATCCTCAGAGTCAAATTAATCTCACACTTACTCCAGGGGACATCAAGCGACTTCAGCAGGCTGCCGTGATCCACGTGGCAGGAGTAAGTGGCCTTCTCCTGAGGGTCGATCTCCACAGACTCCCAGGTCTGGTAGGTGCCGTCATGGTTAGGGAGGATCTCTTTAGCGGCTGTTCCTTGCAAGGTCACCTGCCCATTCTTCACCCATTTCACCTCGATATCACGGGGGTAAAACCCGGTCACTTGGCAGTGCAAGGTCTCTTCTGGATGCCCCGTGGCCTTTGCACTCCAGAGCTTCACGCTAGGCCGGACTGTGGGGAAGGAAGAGAGATGAGGTTACATGATCCCCGCTCCCCTCCTTGTCCTGGTGCCAGGGCAGATGTCAGATGTGTAGCAGGGAGATCTCTGCATACAGGAAGCAGGCCCCAGGGCAGCCCAGAAGCTTCCCCTTGCTGAGAGTGGGGGCTGGGGATACACAAGCTCGGTGAAGCAAAACACAGCAGTGGTCAAATATTAAACAGCCAAGAAAAAAAAATAAGACTTATGACCCATAAAATTAAGAAGAACTCTATATGGCCATGGTTTGGCAGTAATGCCCACAGCAGGGGAACATACTTTGCATAAATTAACCACCAACGATAGCTAAATCTGTACAGCTGTAGTGGTCAAAACAGATGACCTCGGACTAGTCACCTACAGCAAAAAAAAAAAAAGAAAAAAGAAAAAAAAGATAGACCAAAAATATGTAATATTTCAAATACATGTGAGCATAATGATAAATTCTTGGAAAAAACCTGTATGACACAGGAATGAAAAGGGTTTAATTGTAATTTGGTTGTTAAACTAAAAACAGCAGATGAAAGTATCCCCCCAGGGTTAGCTGTTGACTTGGACCTTGGATCTGCGACGCCCCTCTATATAAGGGGCACATTGAATCTCTGTCCCCCCGCTTAGCAGCTCTGGAGTCAGCAGCAGGGGTGCAGGGAACTTAGCGTGTGTCGTTTCTTTCCTGCAATTTGCCTTTTTCCTGCTTTCTGAGCCCCTCCAGGCCAGCATTAGTGAGAGAGGAGGAAAGAGGGCAGCTGCCCAGGGCCCCACAGCTACAAGGGGCCTGTAAGACCTTTGTATCAACAGTCATGGCAGCTGCTGGCACAGCTTCCCCCAGAGCAACCCTACCACTAGGGTGACAGTTCGGGGGGGGGGGGGGGTTGCTATGCTGGTGCACTAAAACATACAGCTCATGAGCATGACGTGGGGCCATAGAATACATGGTTTCAGCTGCCTACCCCCCTCCCTTCGACAGGAAATCTGCATGGGAGCATGGCAGAACATGGGGAGCCTTGAGTATGTAAGTGCCTTATGCCTCTGTGTCACACTGAAGTTCCTGTCCTTCAGATGCCGCTGGGTGCTTGGCTGGAGGAAGATGTTGGCAGTCAGGAAGGGATAGGACAGGCCCAGCCCAGCAGGGTGAAGGGAGG
This sequence comes from Ichthyophis bannanicus, assembly GCA_033557465.1. Lineage (NCBI taxonomy): Eukaryota > Metazoa > Chordata > Amphibia > Gymnophiona > Ichthyophiidae > Ichthyophis > Ichthyophis bannanicus. The sequence continues at coordinate 75,905,337 of CM066051.1, read as the reverse complement.
GAAGGTGTGATGCTGAACACTTGAGGGGGGGGAAGGGAGTAGAGGGGGTCCCGATCCCCTCTCTGTGGAAGTTGGGGGAAGGGCTGGCTGGATTTCCCAGAGGGCCCAGAGTCAGCTTGGTACAATTAACATGAGTGGAGTGCAGTGGAAGCGGGGGTGATGTGCAGTGGAAGCGGGGGTGGAGTGCAGTGGAAGCGGGGGTGACGTGCAGTGGAAGCGGGGGTGGCGTGCAGTGGAAGCGGGGGTGATGTGCAGTCGAAACGGGGGTGACATGCAGTGGAAGCGGGGGTGGAGTGCAGTGGAAGCGGGGGTGACGTGCAGTGGAATGGGGGTGACGTGCAGGGGAAGCGGGGGTGCAGTGCAGTGGAAGCGGGGGTGGAGTGCAGAGGAAGTGGGAGTGGAGTGCAGTGGAAGCGGGAGTGACGTGCAGTGGAAGCAGGGGTGACGTGCAGTGGAAGCGGGGGTGGAGTGCAGTGGAAGCGGGGGTGACGTGCAGTGGAAGCGGGGGTGGAGTGCAGTGGAAGTGGGGGTGACATGCAGTGGAAGCGGGGTGGAGTGCAGTGGACGCGGGCGTGACGTGCAGTGGAAGCGGGGGTGATGTGCAGTGGAAGCGGGGGTGGAGTGCAGAGGAAGCGGGGGTGGAGTGCAGTGGAAGCGGGGGTGGAGTGCAGTGGATGCGGGGGTGTTGTGCTGTGGACGCGGGGGTGGAGTGCAGAGGAAGCGGGGGTGGAGTGCAGTGGAAGCGGGGGTGGAGTGCAGTGGAAGTGGGGATGGAGTGCAGAGGAAGCGGGGCTGGAGTGCAGTGGAAGCGGGGGTGGAGTGCAGTGGAAGCGGGGGATGATGTGCAGTGGAAGCGGGGGTGATGTGCAGTGGAAGCGGGGGTGGAGTGCAGTGGAAGCGGGGGTGGAGTGCAGAGGAAGCGGGGGTGGAGTGCAGTGGAAGTGGGGGTGGAGTGCAGTGGAAGGGGGGGTGGAGTGCAGAGGAAGCGGGGGTGGAGTGCAGTGGAAGCGGGGGTGGAGTGCAGTGGAAGCGGGGGTGGAGTGCAGTGGAAGCGGGGGTGGAGTGCAGTGGAAGTGGGGGTGGTGTGTAGGGTTCAGTACAGTGCAGTGAGGGAAAGTGTTACCTTTGTTGTTCAGCTCCTCAGCCCCGTACCGGATGTACTTCTGTAACCACTCGATGCAGGTCTGCTCAAGGTAACCCTTCTTCCGCTCAGCAATGCTCCTGTCCGCATTCCACTTCTTCTGTGTTATCTCTGCTTCCCACACGGCCGGCACCCAGATCAGTCGATCCTTATCTAAGCTCATAAAGTCATGTCCATCGTAAGCGTACTGCCAAAACCCCCTTGTACTGCCATCCTGGTCCAGCTCACAGCCACACATGAACTGAATTGAGTGCACACCTGAGAGAGAGAGCGCGAGAGCGAGAGAGAGTGAGTTACTGATCCACCTCCCATAGCTGTGCACACACACCCGACCCTGTGAGAAAGGCAGAGGGAGAGCTACTGATACATCTTTCATTTCATTCATTACATTTTAACCTGCTCATCAGCAGGGGAGGCCCAAGAGGGGTGCGGGGCTATGTGTGGAGACTCGGTGCGAGACCTCATTTGCATAAGGGGCCTCATTTGCATAACTTTTTGCATAATGTTACCATACACTAACCTTTAGTAAACATGCCTCTTAATGAGTGTATGGATAAAGAAAGACTAAAAGATTTCTACATTACTATAATCCAGTGCCAACTGCCAGGCACGTTAGGAACTACTACAAACACTGCCCATTTAGAACCCATAGCAAACCCACCTAACAGCACTACCAGAACTCACAAAGCACCAGACACTAGTTATCAAAAGGCAACACTGCAAATATGAAACCAATACATTTCAGAGAATAACAATACATGACCTACTGGGGAAAGAGAACAAGTGGCAATGTCAAATAGGAATTACATAAACAGAATACCTCAGCTCAGTTACACATGCAGAACATACACCTTCACCAAACAAGGAATTACAATTTAGAAACAGGAAGACAATAATTAATCTGGGAACCCCAAAAGCCAAACTTGGAATGTACAACAACACTGTAGAAATAAAACTATAAATTAATTTCCTCTTCTACAAAAAAAGCGCAGACGTTAATGATGCACATTTCCCAGAGCTGACATATTCCAATTAATTAAATTCAAAATAAAGAGATATCTTTCTGCCTTTTGTGCATTTTTTTTCAGTTGCAATTGCTCCAGCCACGTTCTTCTGGTTTCTTCATGTCTTCTGCTAACTCTCTATCGTCTGCTGTCCATTTGTCCTTTCTTCTCTCTTTTAGCTTTTTTCCATTCTCTCTCTACATCTGCTTTAACATACTAATCTTTCTCCTTTTGCTCTTTCCTCATTCCTATTTCATCCACTCAAATTTTACCCATCCATCCTCAATAGCGGGGTTACTTACCTGTAACAGGGGTTTTCCGTGGATAGCAGGATAAGTCAGCCACACCTGGTGTCGTCCTCCAGGCGGCGCCATACATATGAGTGGAGGAGTGGCCTAGTGGTTGGGGCAAGGTACTTCAGGCCAGAAGGTCAGGGATTCAAATCCCACTAGAGGACAGCAACCTTGGGCCGGAAGAACTGGGGTTTCTAGTCCCACAGGTGCTCCTTGTGGTCTTGGGCAAGCCACTTAACCCTCCATAGCCCATGTTCCCTGTAAAATAGTTATCTCCAAGTTATAATGCCCTGTTCAATGTAATTTCAGTTTGTTTAATGTAAACCGCACTGATGCAGAATAGCGCAGTATATAAGAGAATGTCAATAAAATAAATACAGAAGTGCTCTCCAGAGCTCAGAAAGGTGAACCTTTCTGAGCATGTCCAGGTAGCTCACCTTACTGGCACGCCCCCTAGCCTGGCCAGTGTGTTCTTAGCTAGTCTTCCCGGCTAGGGAGCGGGCCCTGTTAGGCTGACCTCCTCCAGGTGAGGTGGGTGGGATTGTGTGGCTGACTTATCCTGCTGTCCACAGAGAACCCCTGTTACAGGTAAGTAACCCTGCTTTCTCCATGGACTAGCAGGATTGCGTCAGCCACACCTGGTGCCTCCCTAGCTGCAGGTGCATGCTGAGGTGGAGGAGGTAAGCACACAATAGATGAGTACAGAGACCTGGAGTTAGGGCAAAGCTTCTTTACTCAATAGTGTAATGCAACACTGCAACAGCTCAACAATATTTCACTCTTTTTTTTTTTAATAGTGCAAACAGAGCAACCATAGTGATGTGCAAGAGGCAACAACCGTAATGTGCAATACTGTGTAACAGGTTATGCAATACAGTGCAATAACAGGCTGTGCAAAATGCGCAACAAGCAACAATAAGCAATAACAATGCAGTAGCAGGCTTAGGCTAAGAGTCCATGATCTAAAGGGTTCAGGGAGTCCCGGGCAGTGACGAGGTCCCGTTAACTTCCGTTGCAGTGGAGAGAACAGCCGTGCCGAGGGCGCAGTCCTCCTGAGACCTGAGGTCGAGGCAGTAGTGTCTCTGGAACGTGTGCGGGGAGGACCAATTGGCCGCTCTGTAGACGTCGATCAGCGGGACAGAGCGAAGGTTAGCAATTGAGGTGGCCAGTGCTCTGAGTTGGTGAGGGCTCACTCTCAGCTGCTCCTGTGTGCCTGTAGGGTCGAGGCAATAGGAGACACAGGCGGTCACCCTCTTGTTGATGGGCCTACCTGGCCTGCTTGGGTCGAAAGATATGAACAGTTGCTCGCCCTTCCGGATGGGCTGTGTTCTGTGCAGGTAGATCCGGAGGGCCTGGAGGCAGTCGAGGGTGTGCAAGCATCGCTCTTCGGCTGACGCATGAGGCTCCGGGAAGAATGAGGGGAGCTCGATGGACTGGTTGATGTGGAACGCAGATGGCACTTTGGGCACGAACCTTGGGTTGGTCCTCAGGGATGCACGGTTCTGGTGCAGCTGCATATAAGGAGGGTGTGATACTAGTGCTTGTAGCTCACTGATCCTCCTGGCAGATGTGATGGTTACTAGAAAGAGTGTTTTCCAGGAAACGAACTTCATGTCGGCAGACTGGAGTGGCTCGAAGGATTCCTGTATCAGGCGTTGTAGGACTGTGTTTAGGTCCCAAGGCGGAACAGGGTGTCTGATCGGGGGTTTCGGATTTGTCAGTCCCTTCATGAAGCGGGTTGTCAGGGGCAGTGTCGCAATAGAGTTGGTTCCCTCAGGGGGTGCATGGAAAGCCGCTATCGCAGAGAGGTGGACCTGGACGGATTGTGTTTTCAGGCCAAGGTTAGATAGAGAACTAAGGTACTGCAGGACGTTGGGGAGTGGACACGTGGTGGGTTCAAGGCCTTGTGTTGCACACCAGGAGCTGAACCTCTTCCACTTGAGACTGTAGGACTTTCCGGTAGAGGGTCTTCTGGCTGCTAGAACCACGTCCTGTACTTCTGTGGGTAGTTGGAGCGTAGAAAGGCTCAGCCGTTCAACCTCCAGGCAGTGAGAGCTAGGGCTTTGAGGTTGGGGTGCCTCGTGTTGCCTCCGTTCTACGTTAGTAGGTCCGGTCTGAGGGGCAGGCGCTTCGGGGCCCCGTGTGCTAGGCGTAGGAGAAGAGCAAACCACATCTGGCGCAGCCAGTGGGGAACCACCAGGATGGCGTGGGTTTTGTCGCAAATGATCCGTTGAAGTGTTGCAGGGATGAGGGGGGTTGGTGGGAAGGCATACACCAGAGACCACTCCCCTCAGTACACGTCGAATGCATCCGCTACCAACCTCCTGGCTGACGGGTGTCTGGAGCAGAACAGGGGGCATTTGGCATTCTGTTCCGTGGCGAATAGGTCGATGCTTGGTGATCTCCAGTGTCGGAAGAGACTGTCGGAGACCTCCGGGTGGAGAGTCCATTCGTGCGGTTGCAACTGTCTGCTTAGCTTGTCTGCCAAGGTGTTTTGATCTCCTGGGAGATAGGAGGCACGGAGACTGCACCCGTTCTTTAAGGCCAGGGACCATATCTGTAGCGCTTCCCTGCAGAGGGAGCGCGAGGCAGTGCCGCCTTGTTTGTTGATGTAAAACATGGCCACCTGGTTGTCTGTCTGGATGAGGATGGATTTGCCGCTCACATGCGGTAGGAACGCTTTGAGAGTGTATCTGACGGCCCTTAGCTCAAGGAGGTTGATGTGCAGGAGTCTCTCTTGCGGGGACCACGCTCCCTGGGTGCTGAACTGTAGGATGTGAGCACCCCAGCCGACGTTGGATGCGTCTGTGGTGAGGATCACCTGGTGCTCTTGTGTGTAGAAGTCCTTGCTTCCTGAGAGGTTCGTCGGTACCGTCCACCAGCGGAGTTGAGTCCTGATATGTGAAGTCATCGGGATGCGGGTGGAGAGGAGTTGAGAGTGTTGATTCCAGTGGGTACGCAACTGCCATTGGAGTGCACGCATCTTCAACCTCGCAATGGGGAGGACAGATGTTGTGGCCGACATGTGGCCCAGCAGGCGTAGTATGGACCTCACTGAAGAAGTCCCTGCCGCGGCAGTGTTGGACGCTAGGGAGGTGATGGCAATCAGTCTGCATTCGGGAAGGTAGGCTTTCGAGACCTTGGTGTCGATCACAGCTCCTATGAATTCTAGCCTCTGGGAAGGCACGAGGTGTGACTTGCTGAAGTTGATGACAAACCCCAAGGAGGAAATCAGGGCTGTGGTTATCCATAGGGACTCCTGAAGCTCCTGGGCTGAGGGGGCAGTGAGGAGCCAGTCATCCAGGTAGGGAAAAATGAAGATGTTCTGCCTGCGGAGATGTGCTGCTGCCACAGAGACGCACTTTGTGAAGACCCGTGGAGCTGGCGACAGGCGGAAGGGAAGGACTCTGTATTGGTAGTGCTGCCCCAGCACTTGGAAGCGGAGATACTACCTGTGGGATTTGTGGATGTGGATGTGGGTGTAGGCGTCCTGTAGATCCAGGGATGCTATCCAGTCGCCGGTCTGGATCAGAGGAAGGATGGAGCTGAGAGAGTACATCCTGAACTTCTCCTTGATGATAAACTTGTTCAGTCTGCGGAGGTCCAGGATGGGGTGGACGCTGCCTGTCTTTTTGGGGATGAGGAAGTATCTGGAGTAGAATCCAGAGTTTCTTTCGGCAGGGGGTACTTCTTCTACAGCGTGGGAGGTCAGCAGGTGTATCAGTTCTGCTGCCATAGCTAGGTGCAGGTGTGGAGATGTGTCGCTGACAGGTTGAGTTCTTTGGCGGGGCGGTGCTGCAAAGCGCATGCGGTAGCCCTCTCGGATGATTTGTTGAACCCAGGAATCTGAGGAGATCCGTAACCATTCTGGCATGAAATTTGTCAGGCGACCCCTGATCCGGGTGGTTGCCTGTGATTCGGCGTCAACAGGAGGGCCTGCTCGTGGGCACGTTGTTGTTATTTTTCTGCTTGCAGTCCCTCTGGGAGTTGTGCTGGTTCAAAGAGCCGTGGTAGGAGCTGCTCTTGTATCTGGTATTTTGCCATTTCCGGTTGGAGGGGTACCTTTTGCTGGAGGTGTAGTATGGCTTCCTCTGAAAGTTGCTTTTCTGAGTGCCACTGTGGCGCTCGAACCCGTCTTCTGCCAGAGTTTGTAGTGTGGTGCAATGTTCTTTCATATCGTTGACGGTATCCTTGACTTTGTCACCAAAGAGTGACTCGCCTGTACAGGGTGCATCCACAATTCTATCGTGGGTGTCGTCACGTAGGCCGGATGCTCTCAGCCATGCCCACCATCTTGCAGAGATAGCCATGCCGGCAGTTCGCAGCGCTATGTCGAAAGAGTCGAAGGTTGTGCTGGCCAGATGCTTGTTGCACTCTGACATATCCATGAGCGCACTGGATGCCGATGCCTGAGACTCCTTTGGGAGGGATGCGATGGCAGTTTTGAAGTTCGCCATGCAAGCATCCTGGAAAAGAACTTGTTGGAACTGATGCGCCGCAATTTTTGTATTGAGCATAGCTCCCTGGAATACTTTCTTCCCGATGTCGTTGAGGAGCTTGTGGTCTCAACCCGGTGGGCTGTTGTCGTGAGTGCGCGAGGATTTGATCTTTATCTTTATCTTAATTCAGCAAATTTGATATACCGCCTTTACAAAAAGTATTAAGGTGGTGCACAATACAAACAATCATGGCTGCAAAGAGGGAAGAATGGAAAGGAACGCCATTTCATAGATAGGAAAGGAGACAGAGAGAGAAGGGCAGCAGAGATAAGAGGAAACAGGCTGTTGAACCAACAAACAAGACGAGACAAGACGTGGTAGACGGACTAACATATCGAGTAATAGACAGGGGTGACAGGGACAAGTGATGAAATAACAAACATACAGACGGATAGATTATGTAACAGGTGTACAACAAACCACATGAGGGAGAGCCGAGGCGGAGGGGCGGCAGGGAAAGCGGCCCAGATGGCCGTGGGTGCGAGTCGGGGGAGTGGAGAAGATGTTATAGCCCTGAAAGGAGTGATGAGCGAATAGGTATAGGCGACTGAGTGGCAGTGAACGAAGGGAAAGGGAGGTCAAATGCCTGGCAGAAAAGAAAAGTTTTAAGCATAGTCTTGAAATGAGGGAAAGACAACTCGGTACGAATAGCATGTGGAAGGGAATTCCATAAAGCGGGACTAGCAAAGAAGAAGGCAGCGTGACGGGTAGATTCAAGGCGAGCCTGTGTCGGGGAGGGCAGGAAAAGGCGATTGCCGTGAGCGGAGCGTAATAGGCGGGGGGTAGGTTGAAGAAAAATGAGATCAGCTAAGTATTGAGGGGTGTTAGTATAGAGAACTTTGTGGGTAATAATAAGAAGCTTGTAAACATAGCGAGCCTTAACGGGAAGCCAGTGAAGAGAGAGCAGACAGGGGGTGACATGATCGCGAGAGGATGAAAAGGTGAGAAGGCTTGAGAGCTGAAGACACTACGATAGATTGGTGTGCCAGTTGGGGTGTTGAGAACCCTGGTACTGGTTGTACCTGGTACTTAGACTCGAGTCTCCTGGGGAACGGTCGGCCGGAAGCCAGGGTCTGCCACAGTCTCAGGTGATTGTCCCGTAGTGTCTGGTGTATAGGCAGCGCAAAAGCAGGCTTCGGGGTTGCGAGATATTTCAAAACCTCTGGTACTGGTTCCCCTTTATCCTCCAAGCCCTTCAGGGCCAAGATGGAGGCAAGTTTGTTCAGGAACTTGGGGTACGTGAGGTCCTCCAGAGGGGTTGGTGGATCTTCCGGCTCCGGGGAGTGTCTCTTGTCAGAGATAGTGTGTTCATGGGACGCAGACCCCACAACTGCCTCCTCAATGTCGTGTTCTTCAGCGGTGCTGTCTGGGGACGGATTGCCCTGGGGCCGCTTGTCTGGAGTGGACGTCTGATTGTCCGTAGTGGTCTGATTCGTCTCTTGGTGGTCCAACAGGTTCTCCACCAAGGAAGCCGATTGAGCGGGAGGAGAAGGGAGAGTAATGGGAGCAGTGGAGGCGGATTGCCTTAACAGCTGAGACAGCAAGTTTATAATGACAGAGGAGCCTGTGCGGTTGGATCTGTGGCTGTACCTGCTTTGGTGGCTGCTGCTAGGGCTGGAGGAGCCTGAGGGGCTCCGGTGTTTGTCTCGGCGGCTCTGGTGCTGATTTCCACGGCTCCTGCAGTGCTGGGAGCGGTGCCCATGCTTAGAGCGCTTGGAGATGTGTCTCTCGTGGCTGGATGCAGTGCTGGGAGTGGTGCCCATGCTTAGAGCGCTTGGAGATGTGTCTCTCGTGGCTGGATGCAGTGCTGGGAGTGGTGCCCGTGCTTAGAGCGCTTGGAGATGTGTCTCTCATGGCTCCTGCAGTGCTGGGAGCGGTGCCCATGCTTAGAGCGCTTGGAGATGTGTCTCTCGTGGCTGGATGCAGTGCTGGGAGAGGTGCCCATGCTTAGAGCGCTTGGAGAGTGTCTCTCATGGCTGGATGCAGTGCTGGGAGTGGTGCCCATGCTTAGAGCGCTTGGAGATGTGTGTCTCTCGTGGCTGGATGCAGTGCTGGGAGTGGTGCCCATGCTTAGAGCGCTTGGAGATGTGTCTCTCATGGCTGGATGCAGTGCTGGGAGTGGTGCCCATGCTTAGAGCGCTTGGAGATGTGCCTCTCGTGGCTGGATGCAGTGCTGGGAGCGGTGCCCATGCTTAGAGCGCTTGGAGATGTGTCTCTCGTGGCTGGATGCAGTGCTGGGAGTGGTGCCCGCGCTTAGAGCGCTTGGAGATGTGTCTCTCGTGGCTGGATGCAGTGCTGGGAGCGGTGCCCGCGCTTAGAGTGCTTGGAGATGTGTCTCTCGTGGCTGGATGCAGTGCTGGGAGTGGTGCCCGCGCTTAGAGCGCTTGGAGATGTGTCTCTCGTGGCTGGATGCAGTGCTGGGAGTGGTGCCCGCGCTTAGAGTGCTTGGAGATGTGTCTCTCGTGGCTGGATGCAGTGCTGGGAGTGGTGCCCGCGCTTAGAGCGCTTGGAGATGTGTCTCTCGTGGCTGGATGCAGTGCTGGGAGCGGTGCCCATGCTTAGAGCGCTTGGAGATGTGTCTCTCGTGGCTGGATGCAGTGCTGGGAGTGGTGCCCATGCTTAGAGCGCTTGGAGATATGTCTCTCGTGGCTGGATGCAGTGCTGGGAGTGGTGCCCATGCTTAGAGCGCTTGGAGATGTGCCTCTCATGGCTGGATGCAGTGCTGGGAGCGGTGCCCATGCTTAGAGCGCTTGGAGATGTGTCTCTCGTGGCTGGATGCAGTGCTGGGAGTGGTGCCCGCGCTTAGAGCGCTTGGAGATGTGTCTCTCGTGGCTGGATGCAGTGCTGGGAGCGGTGCCCGTGCTTAGAGCGCTTGGCGATGTGTCTCTCGTGGCTGGATGCAGTGCTGGGAGCGGTGCCCATGCTTAGAGCGCTTGGAGATGTGTCTCTCGTGGCTGGATGCAGTGCTGGGAGCGGTGCCCATGCTTAGAGCGCTTGGAGATGTGTCTCTCGTGGCTACTGCAGTGCTGGGAGCGGTGCCCATGCTTAGAGCGCTTGGAGATGTGTCTCTCGTGGCTCCTGCAGTGCTGGGAGTGGTGCCCGTGCTTAGAGCGCTTGGAGATGTGTCTCTCGTGGCTGGATGCAGTGCTGGGAGTGGTGCCCATGCTTAGAGCGCTTGGAGATGTGTCTCTCGTGGCTGGATGCAGTGCTGGGAGTGGTGCCCGTGCTTAGAGCGCTTGGAGATGTGTCTCTCATGGCTCCTGCAGTGCTGGGAGCAGTGCCCATGCTTAGAGCGCTTGGAGATGTGTCTCTCGTGGCTGGATGCAGTGCTGGGAGCGGTGCCCATGCTTAGAGCGCTTGGAGATGTGTCTCTCATGGCTGGATGCAGTGCTGGGAGTGGTGCCCATGCTTAGAGCGCTTGGAGATGTGTCTCTCGTGGCTGGATGCAGTGCTGGGAGTGGTGCCCATGCTTAGAGCGCTTGGAGATGTGTCTCTCATGGCTGGATGCAGTGCTGGGAGTGGTGCCCATGCTTAGAGTGCTTGGAGATGTGCCTCTCGTGGCTGGATGCAGTGCTGGGAGCGGTGCCCATGCTTAGAGCGCTTGGAGATGTGTCTCTCGTGGCTGGATGCAGTGCTGGGAGTGGTGCCCGCGCTTAGAGCGCTTGGAGATGTGTCTCTCGTGGCTGGATGCAGTGCTGGGAGCGGTGCCCGCGCTTAGAGTGCTTGGAGATGTGTCTCTCGTGGCTGGATGCAGTGCTGGGAGTGGTGCCCGCGCTTAGAGCGCTTGGAGATGTGTCTCTCGTGGCTGGATGCAGTGCTGGGAGTGGTGCCCGCGCTTAGAGCGCTTGGAGATGTGTCTCTCGTGGCTGGATGCAGTGCTGGGAGTGGTGCCCGCGCTTAGAGCGCTTGGAGATGTGTCTCTCGTGGCTGGATGCAGTGCTGGGAGTGGTGCCCATGCTTAGAGCGCTTGGAGATGTGTCTCTCGTGGCTGGATGCAGTGCTGGGAGTGGTGCCCATGCTTAGAGCGCTTGGAGATATGTCTCTCGTGGCTGGATGCAGTGCTGGGAGTGGTGCCCATGCTTAGAGCGCTTGGAGATGTGCCTCTCATGGCTGGATGCAGTGCTGGGAGCGGTGCCCATGCTTAGAGCGCTTGGAGATGTGTCTCTCATGGCTGGATGCCGTGCTGGGAGTGGTGCCCGCGCTTAGAGCGCTTGGAGATGTGTCTCTCGTGGCTGGATGCAGTGCTGGGAGCGGTGCCCGTGCTTAGAGCGCTTGGAGATGTGTCTCTCACGGTTGGATGCAGTGCTGGGAGCGGTGCCCGCGCTTAGAGCGCTTGGAGATGTGTCTCTCGTGGCTGGATGCAGTGCTGGGAGTGGTGCCCATGCTTAGAGTGCTTGGAGATGTGTCTCTCACGGTTGGATGCAGTGCTGGGAGCGGTGCCCGCGCTTAGAGCGATTGGAGATGTGTCTCTCGTGGCTGGATGCAGTGCTGGGAGCGGTGCCCATGCTTAGAGCGCTTGGAGATGTGTCTCTCGTGGCTGGATGCAGTGCTGCTGCCACTGAAGCTTCTGTGCTCTTCTCTGTGCTCTGATTGTTGGTGCGGTGGGTCCTGCGCTGCGATCGACTCCTGCTGCATCTGTGATGTCGGAGTACCCGGTGCGGAGGAGTGTCAGTGCCGATCGGACTCATGGCGCCGATCGGGTTCTCCGGGGCAGTCAATTAAGAGGGCGGACTCTGGGCGGAGCTTAGATGGGGCCAAGGGCTGCATCCTGGGCTGTGGAGGCTGTATCCAGTGCTGAACTGCCTGCCCCGGAAGTGGGTGGAGTTGGAGGACTGATGGTCGGCGCCATTGCTGGGAGCCGCATGGCCACGTGGGGAGGAGACCGCGGGCCGGGAAACAACTTCTTTTGCTGCTGCAAGTCCGGAGGAGTCCCTGTGTGCGATGGAAGCCATCGGAGGTGCCGAGGAGGGAGCAGCAGCTACACAGCTGTGGATGGAGGCCTCGACGGGCACATCCTGAGCTGGTGCGATCGCAGAAGAGATAGGCTGGGCAGCTGAAATACCTGCGTTTGAGGTGAGGAAGTCCTGTAGAGCGTGGCCCCTGGATTTCCTGGCTCTCGGGGACATTTTCCCGCAATGGTAGCAGTTCTCCACATTGTGACCTAAGCCCAAGCAGCGTAGGCAGATATCATGGGTGTCTGTGCTGTTCATTTTTCTTTTGCAGCTCTGGCATTTCTTGAAGCCAGGTTTCGGCATTGTTGAAGTTCCTTTAGATTTTATGTAGAGTTGGATTTGTGGAATTAATGGTGTAGGAGAGCAGGGTCTGTCTTGCTGGCAAGGCGGAAGGAAGAAGACTGGCCGGGCTAGGGGGCGGGCCAGTAAGGTGGGCTACCTGGACATGCTCAGAAAGGTTCACCTTTCTGAGCTCTGAAGAGCACTTCTGTATCTATGGCGCCGCCCGGAGGACAACACCATGTGTGGCTGATGCAATCCTGCTAGTCCATGGAGAACCACACTTACTCTCCCAATACCCGGCCAATTGTAGATTTTTCTTCCCTTCCACACAAAATATTTTTCCCCTCTACATTTCATTCTCCCAGCCCCATCCCATTCTAATCCTCCCCCAACATCCCTTCTAGTTCCAGCCCCACCCAGCACCCGCTCCCTTCTAATCCCCGCATCAGACCATTTCCAGTCCTATCCTAGCCCCACCATCAGCCCATTTCCAATCCTAGCTCCCCCATCCATTTCCAGTCCTATCCTAGTCCCTCCATCAGCTCATTTCCAATCCCAGCCCCCAATCAGCCCATTTCTAGTCCTTTCCTAGCCCCACCATCAGCCCATGTCAAATCCTAGCTCCCCTCTTCAGCCCATTTCCAATCCAAGCCCCCATGAGCCTACTTCCAGTTCTAGCCCCTCCATGAGTCCATTTCAATCCAAGCCCCCACCACAGCCCATTTCCAATCTTAGCACCCCCCAACAGCCCATTTCCAGTCCTAGTTCCCTCCCCCACTCAGCCCATTTTCAGTGCTAGCTCCCTCCCCTCACAGCCCATTTCCATTCCAAGCCCCCCTCCCCATCAGCTATTTGCAGTTCAAGCCCCCCTTCCATTCAGCCCATTTCCAGTCCTAGCAACTCCCCCAGCCTATTACCAGTCCTAGCCCCCCACATAGCCCACAGTGCGAGTGTTAGCCACTGACAGGAGTCTGCAGAGAAACTCCCAGAGCTGTGGGCAAGAGACCTCATGGGAAGAGATACAGGAAAACAAACTGCCAGAGGGAAGGACGCGTTTTCAATGGCTCTAAGTGTGTGACAGAAGGGAAACTGACCTTTATCCCAACACTTTAAACTCTTATATTGTGGGGTTTAGGGGTTCACTGGCTCTCTGGCAGTGTGGGGCTTGGGATACATCGGTTCTCTCCCTGGTAACATAGTAAAGATCAGTATGACCCATCCAGTCTGCCCAGTAAGGTGGTTACAGTGGTATCTGCCACTCCATGCAGGTTACCTCCTCTATGCCGTTGCTTAGGTTGTACCTCACTCCATGTCAGTTACATTCCCCCCCTCCCCCCCCCCAAAAAAAAGAAAACCCCACACCTTTTTTTAGGATTTTTTTTTTTAGTGGATACACTGTTACTTTGTTGCCATCCTCTCATCTTTCCCACAACCGTTTTCCCCCCACCATGTCCATTGAGAGGGCACTCCAGGCATCCACCATTCTGAAAAAGTATTTCCTGACATTGCTTTTTGAGTTTACCTCCTTGCAGTTTCATTTCATGACCTCTAGTTCTACAGCTTCCCCGTCTTTAGAAAAACTTGCTTGTTCATGACCATCTTTCAAGCATTTAAAATGCCTGTATCATCTCCCCTGTCCCTCCTCTCCTCCAGGATATACATCATTTAGGTTTTCAAATCTCTCCTCATACGTCTTCTGGAGCAGGCCCCATATCCTGGTCTTTGTACACCAGACTCTCATCCCCTTATCACATATGGTGACATTTCAAATTGCCAGATAATGTCCTTTCCTTGAGTTCTGCTAGTCGAGTCCAGACAAGTGGGTTCTGTTCCCCTATCATAGCTGCTGCAGAGAGGGGCGGCTCTACCATTAGGCCACCTGAGGTGGTCGACTCAGGTGGCAGTTTCCAAAGAGCGACACTCCGGCTCGCAGATCCCCAAATTAGATATTGAATACAGTGGCGTTGGTACTGAATATCCGGTGATCGCCACAAAAAAGCCAGAAGCTGCTGATGCTAACCGGTCAGCAGAGATATTGGATGCTACCTTGTTAGTGAATTGTACCTTATTTAAGGCACAGATCACTCACTGGGCAGCATCCAATAGCACTGCTGCTCAGTTAACGCTATTTTCCACCTCCGTTCCACCCTGGAACACCCCCAACACGCCACGATGCTATCTGGATAGCATCAGGGTGTGTAGGGGACTTAGGAGGTGATATCCAATAGCACTAACCATATAAGTGCCATTGAATATCCCCAACTAAGGTATCTACATGTTTACTGGGCTGTAAATCATGTAGATGCCTTTTGAAAATTGGGCCCTTGGTTCCTAAGCCAGTGTCCTAACCATTAGGCTATTCCTCCACTCCTATTAGTTCAGAATATGCCTGGTACAGGAGAATGTTTGTTGTTGTTAGTGAGATGGCCGGAATCAGACTTTTTTTAAATTAGATATTGAGTTCTGTGGGTGAATGTCCTAGTTCTACTCCACACCCGTTGAGGGAGGGGGTTCTGTGAATGCAAAATGTATGTTTAAAAAGAAAAAAAAAGTAAGAACCATAACAGTTTTTAACAAAATAAAAATGAGTTATAATTTGGTGTTTATTTTATTTTACTTATTTAACAGGTTTTTTTATACCGCTTTATCATTTTAGTCAAAGTGATTTACATTATAACTTAAACTTGGTAATGTATATTAAACAGGGAGGGACATTGATAACTTGGATTCTTCTGAGGCAATGGAGGGTTAGGTGATTTGCCCAAGGCCACAAGGAGTGCTAGTGGGAATGGAACCTTGGTCTCTTGGTTCCCAAGCAAATGTTCTAACCACCAGGCTATACCTCCACTCCTCCTCCAAGGTGTTATAAACTGTGCTGTGGTTCTCACTCAGTTCTGTGGTGTGCAAACATCTTTATTTCCTCCACATTATCTAAATTGACTTTTTGATTTGGTTCAGTCCCTGACTGGAGTTTTCAAAAAGCCTTCTCCCCTCTCGGGGGGGGGGGGGGCATCATTTCATCCCTTGCCTCAGGCAGTAGATTGCCTTGAGCCACCCCTGACTGCAGATGCCCCTCTCTAGAGCCTGTAGCAGCAATAATGGCCTTTATTTATTTATTTATTTAACATTTCTTATATACCGCCTTTCATGATATGATATCAGCCCCACAGTGCTTACAGCTTCAGGAAGTTGGCATTAGGCACTGGAGAGTGCAGAAGCAAACAGCCCCGTGGAGCTGACGTTTTAAGGTAAGCACTGCAGAACTGCGAGGCCATAGCTGCAGGTCCCAGAGAGCAGCAGTAGTGATGGCAATAGGGGGCACTACAGATGAGGTTTGCTAGGGCATGTCATCTCCTTGTGCCAACCCCAGGTACATGGCATTGTTCAAGTTAGAGAGGAATACAGATAAGGCCGCCCCTTCTTGCCAATGCTGTCTGCATGCTCGATGGAATCTTTTGAGTGTAGATTTAAGGACAGAACATGCGGAAATTGCAGATCATGAAGATTTATCTGGGTAGCACACTAGAGGAAAGACTGAGGCAAAAGGTTTCCCTTTGATGGGCTATGAATAACATAAAATATTTGGGGTTATAAATTACTAAAGAGCGTTCTGCCGTCTTTAAAGCAAACCAATCAATGTTGTGGAAGCTGGATAAGAAGCTGGGCAATGATCCCGGTTTCAATTATCCTGGCTGGATAGAACAGCATGAATCCTCATGCCTATATTTTTTATATATAAAAAATTAACATGCTCCGATCTACTGTCAGCCAATATAAACATTTGTCAGACAAATTGAGGGTGCTATAAATAAGCATCCTCCAAAATGTCATTTTTACTCAAATTTTAAGTGATCGAGCATTATATAGTCGCTGTCACAAATAGCCAGCATGTTTCAAACTTCATCAGTAATAGTTCGGTATCAGGGAAGGCAATACTTATCTGCAACATTGTCTTCAATTCAGAACTGTAATTTCTCGGAGCTCTAGCAGCTTATGCATATAAAATATACCACGACGTCTTTTTAAATTCCTAAAGACACCACCCTGCCAAAACTTGAAAGGGCCAGGAAATTACATCTAAGTATGCGAGTCAAACTGCATATTAAGCCCTTTGGGCTGAACTGTATCTTTAGAAAAAAAAATCAAGAATTGCTCCCGGTAATTTAAAATCTCATCACCATTACCCCCTGCCACTGCTGGGGCACATGCTGAAGAATTCTCAACCAAATGGCTCAAAAGTATGATTCTGTTATAAACAGCGCTCTACCATCGGGACCATTATAGTTGTGGTATTCAATCAGGACCTAGGCTCCCACAACTTAGCTCTGTTAGTGTGTCCTATATAAAATATTTTATAAGGACACATTATCAAACACACAACATAAGAAATATTACTAGTGTATTCCTTCAATACAAGCTGACATTGAGAATAGGGGGACTTGCCATGTTATCCCTTCAATTTTAAGAGTGCAAAAATCACTCACCACAGGAAAAATGCCCAAACACATTCCGATGGAGTATCAGAAATTGACCAGGTCACTGATGGACTAAAAGGTAGAGATATTTAATCACTTACGGAAGGCCACGATTGTTTGTATGATAAACCTATCATGCAAGTGTAAGGCTGCCCAATGTTTATCAAAGCTATTTGGGAGGCACGTACAAAAAAAAGGTAAGGTACAAACTAATCTATCCTCCAGCCGACAAACTGTAGGGTTTTCCTCTCTCTCAAAAGTAAATCTCACTGTGTATGCAAACCACGGAGATATGCGCTTAATTTTAATGGATAGCTCTGTTCAGAATACTTCTTAACCTTCAGATAAATGAAGATCCAACTCCTAACTTGTTGAAAAGTGTCATGGATGTTATGAAAGATATTCCCGTCATTTTCTTACACAGAAAGCAATGCAATTTGATTAATGTACATCCAGTTATTCCAGTCTTATACATTCCTGAAAATTTATAGAAATCTAAAGATTCCTCCTGGTTGGTCCACCGTAGCAAGCAATGGGTCTCTTAGAACCAGTGTCTACTTTTTGTAAATAGTAACATAGTAAATGATAGCAGATAAAGACTTTCTATGTTGTTCCTATCTCTCTTATACTGTCTTGTCTACTCTATAGAGTTCCTTTCACTTCTTTTCTTTTTTAATTATTGTACACCGCATAGCCCTCACTTGGTTTGCAGCTTGTCGTGCTGTGAGGGCTTGTGTACATCAGTGACGCTGAGAGCTAAACTATCGGTAGTTTAACTACTGGCAGGGTCTCCCAAGATGGACAGGCCTCAGCTGAGGTGCCAGACCAAGACAAACCACCCATCAGGGCAGCAGCAGAATGGGATAGTGTTGATGGCGGAGGATCACATTTCTGTGACAACGGCAACAACACCAAACTTAAACTGCGTGGAAGAAAGGCCCGGCAATCTACTTCTATATCTTGTCATTAAAACCCAATGGGTAGTCACAACAAAACAAACTGTGCTATAGTGCTGGAAGATGAGACCCCCAGGTTGGAAGGCACTCAACTAGCTACTGGGAAAGAGCTGAAGACTTTTCAGAGTAAAGCCAGCATTTATGGTGTGGTTGGATCAAAGCCCTCAGGACGTCTGACTGCTGATGTAGCTGCGCATGAAATGAGAGTCAGAAGCTGCAAAGATGTCTTACATATTGGAACATGGAACTTATGAAGCATGAACCAAGGGAAGTTGGAGGTGGTCAAGAATGAAAAGGAACGTGTACAACTTGATCTGTTGGGTGTCAGTGAACTGATATGGACTGGCATTGGGGCGCTTTGCATCAGATGATCACATGGTCTACTATGCTGGAAATGAAAGACAAAGAAGAAATTGTGTTGCATTTATAATAAGGAAGAAACTTGCAAGAACTGTAATGAAATACAATGCAGTCAGCGAACGCTTAATCTCTATTTATCTATGAGGAATGCCTATCAACACAAGTATATGCCCCAACAACAGCTGCAGAAGAGAATGAAATTGAAGAGTTCTATGAACAAGTTCAAGCTGAAATTGAAAGAACATGCAAACAGGATATCCTGATAGTCATGGGCGACTGGAACGCAAAAGTTGGCAACAAAGAAGAAGGCAAAGTGGTTGGAAAATATGGACTTGACAACAGAAATGAAGCTGCAGAAAGACTGATAGAATTCTGCAAGACCAACGCTATTCATCTCAAACACCTTCTTCCAGCAACATAAGCGGCGACTGTACACATGGACTTCACCCAATGGATTATACAAAAATCAAATGGACTACATCTGTGGAGGTCAATGATGGAAAAGCTCTGTAACATCAACAAAGACAAAACCTGGAGCTGACTGTGGTCAGGGGCGGCCCAAGGGGGGTGCGGGGCCATGTGCGGAGACTCGGTGCAGGGCCTCATTTGCATAAGTGGCCTTATTTGCATAAATATTTGCATAATGTTACCATACACTAACTTTTAGTAAACATGTCTTTTAATGAGTGTATGGATAAAGAAAGACTAAAAGATTTCTACATTACTATAATCCAGTGCCAACCGCCAGGCACATTAGGAACTACTACAAACGCTGCCCATTTAGAACCCATAGCAAACCCGCCGTATCCTGACAGCATTACCAGGACTCACAAAGCACCATACCCTAACTATCAAAAGGCAACACTGCAAATATTAAACCAATACATTTCAGAGAATACTGGGGAAAGAGAACAAGTGGCAATGTCAAATAGGAATTACATAAACAGAATACCTCAGCTCAATTACACATGCAGAACATAGACCATCACCAAACAAGGAATCACAATTTAGAAACAGGAAGGCAATAATTAAACTGGGAACCCCAAAAGCCAAACTTGGAATGTACAACAACACTGTAGAAATAAAACTATAAATTAATTTCCTCTTGTACCAAACAAAGCACAGACGTTAATGATGCACATTTCCCAGAGGTTTCATATTCCAGTTAATAAATTCAAAATAAAGAGATATTTCTACCTTTTGTGCATTTTTTTCAGTTGCAATTGCTCCAGCCACTTTCTTCTGGTTTCTTCATGTTTTCTGCTAACTGTCCATCGTCTGCTGTCCATTTGTTCTTTCTTCTCTCTTCTAGTTTTTTTTTTCCATTCTCTCTCTCTACATCTGCTTTAACATACTAATCTTTCTACTTTTGCTCTCTCCTCATTCCTATTTCATCCACACAAATTTTACCCCTCCATCCTCAATCCCCACTTACTCTCCCAATACCAGGCCAATTGTAGATTTTTCATCCCTCCCACACAAAATATTTTTCCCCTCTCCATTTTACTCTCCCAGCCCCATCCCATTCTAATCCTCCCCCAACATCACCTCCCTTCTAGTTCCAGTCTCACCCAGCATCCATTCCCTTCTAGTCCCTGCATCAGCCCATTTCCAGTCCTAGCCCACCATCAACCCATTTCCAGTCCTAGCTCCCCCATCCATTTTCTGAGTCCCTTCATCAGCTCATTTCCAATCCTAGCCCCCCATCAGCCCACTTCTAGTCATTTCCTAGCCCCATCATCAGCTCATGTCAAATCATAGCTCCCCTCCACTCGGTCCAATTCCAGTCCAAGCCCCCCCCCCCCCCATGAGCCTACTTTCAGTTCTAGCCCCTCCATGAGTCCATTTCAATTCAAGCCCCCACCACAGCCCATTTCCAATCTTAGCTCCCCCCAACAGCCCATTTCCAGTCCTATCCTAGCTGCTCCATCAGCCCATTTTCAGTCCTAGCTCCCTTCCCTCACAGCCCATTTCCATTCCAAGCTCCCTCCCTATCAGCTATTTGCAGTTCAAGCCTCCCCTTCCACTCAGCCCATTTCCAGTCCTAGCAACCCCCCAACCCATTACCAGTCCTAGCCCCCCATCAACCCACTTCCAGTCCTAGCCCCCATCACCCCATTTTCAGTTTAAGCCCCCCCTATAACCCATTACCAGTCCTAACCCCCCCATCAGCCCACTTCCAGTCTTAACCCCATCAGCCCATTGCCAGTCCTAACCCCCCTCCATCAGCCCACAGCCCATTACCAGTCCTAACCACATCAGCCCACCTCGTCCTAACCCCTCCCCATCAGCCCATTTCCTGTCCTAGCCCCTCCCCCCCATAGCCCATTATCAGTCCTAACCACCCCCCATAGCCCATTAGCAGTTCTAACCCCCCCCATCACCCCATTTCCAGACAGCCCCCATCAGTCCACAGCCCATTACCAGTCCTAACTCCCCCCAGCCCATTACCAGTCCTAACAACCCCCCCCAGCCCATTAGCAGTCCTAACCCACCCCCACCCCCCCAGCCCATTAGCAGTCCTAACAGCCCCCCAGCCCATTAGCAGTCCTAACAGCCCCCCATAGCCCATTAGCAGTTCTAACCCCCCCATCACCCCATTTCCAGACAGCCCCCATCAGTCCACAGCCCCTTACCAGTCCTAACCCCCCCAGCCCATTAGCAGACATAACAGCCCCCCCAGCCCATTAGCGGTCCTAACCCAGCCCCCCCCCTAGCCCATTAGCAGTCCTAACAGCCCCCCCTAGCCCATTAGCAGTTCTAACCCCCCCATCACCCCATTTCCAGACAGCCCCCATCAGTCCACAGCCCATTACCGGTCCTAACCCCCCCCAGCCCTTTAGCGGTCCTAACAGCCACCCCCCCAGCCCCTTTGCGTTCCTAACCCCCCCCCCCAGCCCATTAGCGGTCCTAACCCAGCCCCCCCCAGCCCATTAGCAGTCCTAACAGCCCCCCATAGCTCATTAGCAGTTCTAACCCCCCCATCACCCCATTTCCAGACAGCCCCCATCAGTCCACAGCCCATTACCAGTCCTAACCCCCCCCCAGCCCATTCTGGGTCGTTAACTCCCCCCCCCCCAGCCTATTAGCGGTCCTAACAGCCCCCCCCAGCCCATTACCGGTCCTAACCCCTCCCAGCCCATTAGCGGTCCTAACAGCCCCCCCCCCCAGCCCATTAGAGGTGCGTACATGCCCCTTCCCCCGCCCATTAGGGGTCCTAAAAGCCCCCCCCAGCCCATTAGAGGTCCTAACAGCCCCCCCCCAGCCCAGCCCATTAGCAGTCCTAACAGCCCCCCCCAGCCCATTAGCGGTCCTAACAGCCCCCCCCCCCGACCCCGCCCATCAGCGGTCCTAACCGCCCCCCCAGCCCATTAGCGGTCCTAACAGCCCCCCCCAGCCCATTAGCAGTCCTAACAGCCCCCCCCGCCCCAGCCCGCCCTAGCCCAGCCCATTAGCAGTCCTAACAGCCCCCCCCCAGCCCCAGCCCCACCCCCGCCCATTAGCGGTCCTAACAGCCCCCCCAGCCCATTAGCGGTCCTAACAGCCCCCCAGCCCCCCCAGCCCATTAGCGGTCCTAACCCCCCCACCCCCCCAGCCCATTAGCGGTCCTAACAGCCCCCCCAGCCCATTAGCATTCCTAAACCCCCCCCCTAGCCCATTAGCGGTCCTAACAGCCCCCCGCCCCATTAGCAGTCCTAACAGCCCCCCCCAGCCCAGCCCATTAGCAGTCCTAACAGCCCCCTCCCCAGCCCATTAGCGGTCCTAACAGCCCCCCCAGCCCAGTAGCGGTCCTAACTGCCCCCCGCCCCCGCCCCCGCCCATTAGCGGTCCTAACAGCCCCCACAGCCCATTAGCGGTCCTAACAGCCCCCCCCAGCCCATTTGCAGTCCTAACCCCCCCCCCCCAGCCCAGCCCAGCCCATTAGCAGTCCTAACAGCCCCCCCAGCCCATTAGCGGTCCTAACAGCCCCCCGCCCCCACCCATTAGCGGTCTTAACAGCCCCCCCAGCTCATTAGCGGTCCTAACAGCCCCCCCCCAGCCCATTAGCAGTCCTAACAGCCCCCCCCAGCCCAGCCCAGCCCAGCCCATTAGCAGTCCTAACAGCCCCCCCAGCCCATTAGCAGTCATAACAGCCCCCCCCCCCGCCCCAGCCCATTAGCAGTCCTAAAAGCCCTCCCCGCCCCAGCCCATTAGCAGTCCAAAAAAAAAAAGCTGGCTCTCTGGCTGCTGCCGCTGCCGCCGTGGCAGAATGCAGTGTCCCGCGGGGCCCCCTCTGCGCCGTCTGAGCCCTCTGCCCGGCTTTCAGATTCGCGAATGGAGAGTGTCTCTCCCTCGCGTCTCTGTTAAGCCCGCAGGGGCTAATGGGAAATTTCCCATCAACCCCTCGCATCTAAAGGGGCTGATGGGAAATTTCCCATTAGCCCCTGCGGGCTTAACAGAGACGCGAGGGAGAGACACTCTCCCTTCGCGAATCTGAAAGCCGGGCAGAGGGCTCAGCCGGCGCAGAGGGGGCCCCGCGGGACACTGCATTCTGCCGCGGCGGCAGCGGCAGCAGCCAGAGAGCCAGCTTTTTTTTTTAATGTAATTTTGAGGAAAGCAGAATGTTCTTTGCGCGGGGCCCCCTAAAACGCGGGGCCCTGTGCAAAAAACATTCTTGCTCAATGGACGGGCCGGCCCTGACTGTGGTACAGATCATCAACTACTAGTATGCAAACTCAAGCTAAGGTTGAAAAAGAGCAAACCACTCATGAATGCAGCAAAATATGACCTTGAGAATATACCACTGGAATTTAAAGACTGCCTGCAAAATCAATTTGCTGCTTTAGATACAAATGACAGAGCTCCAGAAGAGTTATGGAATGACATCAAGAAGGTTGTGTTGGAAGAAAGCGAGAAGTCTCTACAAAAGGTGAAAAAGCAAAAATGGCGAAAATGGATGATGGAAGAAACTCCGAAAATTGCCCAGAAATGCAGAGAAGCTAAAGCCAGAGGAGAAAGAAAGACAATCGCAGAACTCAACAGAGATTTCCAACATGCAGCAAGACAGGACAAGGAAAAGTACTACAATGACGCATGCAAGGAAATAGATGCAGAAACTATTAGAGGAAGAACAAGATCGGCTTTCCTAAAGCTACGAGAGTTAAAGAAAAAGTTCCAGCCTCAAATTGGAATGTTACAAATGCACAAGGTTCTATGTTAAATGATGCTGAGAAGATCAAGAAAAGGTGGAAAGAATATACAGAGCTTTTATATGATAAAGATCAATGGACCAACAGCCGTTTCAACCTGTACCTTATGATTGGGAACCATTGGTGATGAAAGAAGAAGTTGAAGCAGCATTGAAAGCCTTATCAAAGAACAAAGCACCAGGCATTGATAGCATTCCCACAGAAGTATTGCAGCAATCTGATGCAGCTGTTACCGTACTTACAAGGCTCTGCCGAGAAATATGGAAGACAGCATCATGGCCAACTGACTGGAAAAGATCTGTGTTTATACCAGTACTAAAGAAAGGTGATCCAACTGACTGTGGAAATTATCGCACAATCGCTCTGATCCCACATGCCAGCAAGATTCTAATGAAGATTATTCAACAGAGACTACAGCCATACCTGGAACAAGAACTACCTGAAGTGCAAGCAGGGTTCAGGAAAGGGCGAGGAACGAGAGACATCGCGGATGTGAGATAGATCCTTGAAAAGACTAAAGAATACCAAT
The DNA here is from genome assembly GCA_033557465.1 of Ichthyophis bannanicus. Lineage (NCBI taxonomy): Eukaryota > Metazoa > Chordata > Amphibia > Gymnophiona > Ichthyophiidae > Ichthyophis > Ichthyophis bannanicus. Next base: position 75,881,657 of record CM066051.1, on the reverse strand, counting down.
GCACAATCTGTACATTGATCAAGAAGCAGCAGTTCGAACGGAACAAGGAGAAACAGAATGGTTTAAAATAAGCAAAGATGTAAGACAAGGCTGCATACTTTCCTCCTACCTGTTTAATTTATATGCAGAACAAATCAGAGAAGCAGGATTGTATGAAGACAGCAGAGGTGTGAAGATTGGTTGGAGACTCATCAACAACCTTCGCTATGCTGATGATACCACATTACTGGCTGAAAGTGAAGATGATCTGAAACATTTGTTTTTCACGATCAAAGAACATAGTCTCAAAATGGGCCTGCACCTTAATATAAAGAAGACAAAGATCATGACATGTATATTGCTCATTATGTAAATAGCTCACCGATAAATCTAACACACTGCACCCCACACCACTCTTCTCAGTTCTCTCACTGCATGCCTCAGACCACACACTATTGATTGTTTGATGTGCCAAACCGCTTTGATTTAATGATAAGGCAGGCGTTCCTTTCCTAATTCCTCGAATGATGTAGCATTGTAAACCGCTCTAATACCTCTGGCCTGAGCGGTATATCAAATTCTAATAAACATAAACATATACCAAATCCTTCTAAATAAATAAATGACAACTGGTAACAGCCTCCCCCAGTCGACTGGGGTCATATAAAATGAACAGCTGTGAGACTTTGCAGTGGCCCTTCCACTGCTGGTAGAAGGACAGGGCCTTTTGCAGTCCAGAGTATGGAGAAAGGCAGCCTCCTCCTTGTTGTCGTGGGGCCATGGAAAGAAGGTAGGGTGCGCCACCTCTTGGTTGAGGTGGAAGGCAGATAACACCTTCAGAAGGAATTTAGGGTGTGTGCAAAGTACGACCTTGTTCTTGTAGAACCTGATGTAGGGTGGCTTGGCCACCAAGGCCTGAGGTTTGCTGACTCTGTGGGCAGAGATGAGTGCCACCAGGAAGACCACCTTCCAAGATAGATAATGCAAATGGAAGGTAGCCAAGAGATCATAGGGAAGCTTAATAAGCTGTGTCAGAACCACATTGAGATCCCAATCTGCAGAAGGCAGCCTGTGAATAGTTACCCCGGTTGTCCCATGTTTCTTTTCCTGTTCTATGTAAACTCAATGTTGCTTGTATGCATTGTAGTATGTTTTGTTCGATGTACACTGCACTGATTATAATAGCGCGGTATAGAAGAAATGTTAAATAAATAAATAAATAAATAAATAAATAGATGGGAGGTTTACAGAGGGCAGCAAGCCCTGCATGAATCAGATGAGGGGCTGCACAGAAAGAGGCTTTCCCTCTATGGAGTGATGGTGCGCAGAGAGCGTGCACAGGTGTACCCTGACAGAGTTGGACTTGAGTCCAGTCTGTGAAAGGTGAAGTAAGTATTGTAGCACTATATGCACAAGGCAGAACGGATCTACCCATTGCTCTGTACACATACTGAGAATCTGTGCCACTTGAGGGCGTAGGCTCATCTCATGGAGTTCTTACGAGAGGCCAGGAGGACTTCTTCCACCTCCCAGGGGAGATTGAGGGGCGCTAGGTGACCTATTGAGCAGTCATGCTGTTAGCTAAAAGGACCTCAGATTGGGGTGGAAAAGTGAACCCTGCTCCTGGGTCAGTAGTCCTGGGGAACTTCCCAGAGGGACCAGGAGCTCCGCCAAGAGGCAGAGTAACAGAGGAAACCAAGGCTGTTTGGGCCACAAAGATCATGGAAGCATTGTCCCGCTGGACCTTGAAGAAGGTCCATGTGATTAGTGGTGTGGAGGGAAGGCATACAGGAGGCCCTCCGACCATGAGATGAGGAAGGCATTCGCCACTATCTGGGATGGATGCGGTTGGGGACAGCAGAAGCGGGGAACCTGAGTTTTGGCTGGGCTGGCAAAGAGGTCCAGACTTGGTGTTCCCCATAGTCCGAACAGCCGCTGTGCCACCCTGGAGTCTAGGCAACACTCATGCGGCTGGAGAACCCTGCTCAATCTGTCTGCTAAGGCATTGTACTGGCCTGGAAGGTATACCGCCCTGAGGAGCATTCCCTGACTGATCGCGTACAAGCAGAGGGCTACTGCCTCCTGGCAGAGACTGTGCTCCCCTGTTTATTCAGGTATAACATCACGACCTGGTTGTCCATTTGGACCAGCACTGACTAATGCTGCAGGCAGTGCTGGAAGGCCCTGATCGCCAGAAAAATGGTTCCAAGCTCCAGCAGGTTGATAGTTGCTGGCTCTTTGAGACCAGTTGCCCTGTATGTGCAGTTCCTTGCAATGGGCACCCCAGCTCAGTAGGGGGGCATCTGTGGTGAGGACCCTCTGGGGGTTCGGGTGTTGAAAGGGCATGCCCTTCTGCAGATGCTGTGCATCCTGCCACAAATTGAGTGACTTTGCCAGTTGACGGGACACAGAGACCCTGTCCCAGAGCCTGCCTGTGGCCCAAGTCCATAAGAAATGGCATACTGGGTCAGACCAAAGTCCATCAAGCCCAGTATCCTGTTTCCAACAGTGGCAAATCCAGGTCACAAAAGACACACAGGTTCCATAGTGCTTGTATTGGGGCAAGCAGTGGATTTCCTGGGTCCTCTTTAATAATGGTTTATGGACCTTTCCTTCAGGAACTTGTCCAAACTTTTTTTAAACCCACCACCTCTCGATACAGAGGCTATGTCTGAAGTAGTACTCACCCCATCCTTCCCCAATTCTCCAGTCCGCTTTTACTACCCCCTCCCCGCATCCTCCATTCCCACTTACCACCCCTCTCCCCTTGCTCCATTGCTCCCCCCCCCCCCTTCTCAACCATCCATATCAAACATTCAACAACTAAGATCCTTTGGTAAACATCCAATAACAAACCATCAAGTAACCATTAGTCCAGGATCAGATCAGCAGTCCCCACTGACTTATCAAAGAATGAGAGCTATCTTTGGGGCTACCTCAGTCTGCTCTCTCCTTGTCTAATTAAAGTTAGCCAACAGTCCCTCCTCTTCAGCTCTTGGCCTGTTTCATAGGGGCTGTCCGGTTTCAACGGGGGCTCTCCTGTGGACTCCCTTCAGGCTCGCTGGTCCCGTCCTTGTGTCGGTGTCCATTTTCTCAGCGACTTACTGCTTTTTCCTAATGTGGAACCTTGCATTGTGTAACCATAGTTTGGGTTGTTCTTTCCTAGGTGCATAACTTTGCACTTCTCCACATTAAATTTCATCTGCCATTTGGATGCCCAGTCTTCCAATTCATCAAGATCCTTTTGCAATTTTCCACAATCCTCTTGGGTTTTAACAACTTTGAATAATTTTGTGTCATCTGCAAATTTGATTACTTCACTTGTTATTCCCATTTCTAGGTCATTTATATATGTGATAAAAAGCAGCGACCCAGCACAGATCCCTGGAATACTTCACTATTCACCTTTCTCCATAGTGAAAATTAGCCATTTAGCCCTACACTCTGTTTTCTATCTTTTAACCAATTTCTGATCCACAATAGTACACTGCCTCCCATGACTTCTTAATTTCGCCAAGAGTCTCTTATGAGGGACCTTGTCAAAAGCTTTCTGAAAATCCAGATACACTATATCAACCAACTCACCTTTGTCTACTTGTTTATTCACACCTTCAAACATACATAATAGATTAGTAAGACAAGACCTTCCTTGGCTAAAGCTCTGTTAGCTGTCTCCCATTAAGCCATGACTATCTACATGTTCAGTAATTTTGTTCTTTATAATGGCTTCTGCTATTTTTCCTGGTACTGATGTCAGGCTCACCAGTCTATAGTTTCCCAGATCACCCCTGGAACCCTTTTTAAAAACTGACGTTACATAAGCCATCCTCCAATCTTCAGGTATTACAGATGATTTTAATGAGCGGAGGCATCACTGGGCTGCCCACATGTGGAGGCGGGTGTTGGGGACCACAGACTGGAAGCTATGTGGCCGAGCAGGCAAAGCATGGACCGCACTGACATGGTGTGATGATGCTGCACCTCGGTCGCCAGGGCCCTGAGGCGATCTGCCTTGTCCAGGGATAGGAAGGCCCTGGCTTGGAAGGTGTCCAGGTGAGCCGCTATGAACTCCAGGTCCTGCGTTGGAATGAGGTCAAATTTGGGTTGGTTTAACACAAACCTCAGATGTTGCAGGACCTTGATGGTGCGGGCCGTGACCTGTTGCACCTCTGAGGCAGTTTCTCCTTTTATTAGCCAGTCGTCCAGATATAGTGGCCATCACTGCTAGGCATTTGTTGAAGACTCTTGATGCAGACACTAGGCCGAAAGGTAGTACCCTGTACAGATAGTGGTTGCCCCTGACCATGAACCTTAGGTACTGCCTGTGACTGGGATGAATAAGGATGTCCAAGGATCATAGTCTATCTCCTTGCTGGAAGTAAGGCAGCAATATTCCAAGGGAGAGCATTTTGAACTTCTCCCACACCAGGAATTTGTTCAGATTTCTCAAGTCCAGGATGGGCCTTAGACCTCCTGTTGTTTTAGGAACCAGAAAATACTTGGAGTAGAACCTTTTTCCTTTGAGGTGGTGTGATACGGGCTCCACAGCCCTGTCCCTGAGAAGGCCTGCAAGTTCCTGCAGCAGCAGGGCCTGGTACAGGGGGTCCAAGGGGGCTCTCCTGGAAAGAAAGGGGGAAGCTTCTGGTCCAGATGAAGGAGGTAACCTTCCCTGGCCACCTGAAGTGCTCAGGAGTTTGTGATGATGGAAGCCCAATGGTGGGCAAAATGAATCAGATACCTCCCACCCCCCATCCCCCCTGTCAGTAACTAGTCCCCCAGTCTGGACTCGAGTTGGTGTCTGAGCTTGGGGCCCTTCACTTACATAGCCTCTGGCCTGCTCCCTTGCCCTGATGACCCTGCTGAAGGGTCTGGGGGGCCTGGTATGGGGGATAACCTTGGTAAGTCTGGCCTTTCTGGGTGGAAGGGAGGCCTTTTCCCCAAAGGTTTCTTCTTGGGAAGAGTGGAGGTCTTTCTCAAGAGTCGAGTCCTGGTGACATACTCTGTCTCAATCTCCACCGCCTTGTCAAAGAGGTTTTCACCAAGGCAAGGGATGTCGAGGAGCTTTTCCTGGACCCATTGCTCAAGGTCCAGTGCCTGGAACCAGGCCTGGCATTGAGCACTGATGCCTATGGCAGCCACCCTTGCACTCTTAAGCAGTCAGAGGCCGCTCGAGACAAATACTTTGAGCACTCCAGACTTTGTGAGGGTCTAGAAGCATTGGAAGTGGTCCCCGCCAAGACCTGCCGAAAGACTCCTAAGTTCCTTAGGTCTCAGAAGTACATGTCGATATACAGCTGATATGCTTGTATACAGCACGCTAGCATCGCACCCTGGTAATATTTATGCACGAGGGCACGGGACTCCCTGCCAGGGAACACCGAAGAGCGAGGCTTTGGCTTTTCTGTTGATGCAGGGCCGATGACTATCATGAAGATGTAAGGGGGTTGCACCTTCTTGAAGCTGGGTCCTCGCTGGAGCCAGTACATAGTGTGCAGGCATCAGCTAACAAACTGCACAATGACGGTGTTTCTCACATTTGGAGAAGGAGGTGCCTGAGGATGGGGGGGAGGGGGGGAACCATGAGGACTTCTTGGGTGGGGCCTCGTATTGGAGGACTGAGTTCCATGCAGAAGTCCTCCTTCAACTCCATGGTGAGGGATAATGCCTTTGCAATGTCCCGGACAAACTTGAGGAATGAGGTGTCCTCTGGCGGGGACCAGCACCTCGATGCTGGTGAGGACAGATCCGAGGGGAGGTCACGGTGTGCTTGTGTCTACAGGGAAGCCTTGTCTTCAGACTTCCAGTATGAATAGTCTGTCGAGGACTAGAGACCTGACGGCTCTAAGGGCATCAGTGAATCCGGCCTTTGATGGGCCGTGGCTAAGGCTAGGCTGGGGCCAGAGGCGCATGCCAGAGAGGATCTTGTTCCCAAAGACCAGGAGCAAGATTGAGACCCTCACCGAGAGTTCTCAAGGATCTCTTTGGCAGCCCATGGAGTCTTTGGCATCGAGGTCCCTGCAGTCTCAACGCATGCACCGGTGGGGCCAGATATCAATGCTTACTGCAAGGCAAGGACTGCAGAAACATTGCCTTCCAATGCCATCATCCTGACTTCCCACTCAGGGGTTGCAGCCTTTGACAGAGATGATTCGAGTGTTGGGGAGGAGAGGGAGTCCTTCACGGGATGGACCTTGGGGGTCCGAGATCCATTGCCGGTGGGCTCGGCGTCTGTCCTGGATACCTTGGCTGGCCGCTCCTGCTCAGACTCTTCTGAAACCCTCCAGGGGGCTGTGGGACCTTGCACAAGACCTGCTGAGCATGTCCCCTTCCCAGGAAGAGGTCCTCTAAGATTTATTCTCTCTCTCGCTCCAGGGAACTCTTTTCAGAGTGTCTACGTGCCCGCTCTGGCACCTCTGGGGCTTTATGCGACTCAGAGGATCTGTGCGGAGCCTTAGAGCGCGTGGCTACTGGGGCTAAATCTGACCTGTGGAAGATGTCATTCTGCTTCTGCCAGTGACTCTAGATGGCCTTAGCAGACATCTTTTTGCACAGGGAGCACGCCTCTGGGTCTCATCGGCAGCGAGACACCTGAGGCAACAATCATGTGTGTCAGTAAGGGACATGTTTCTGGAGCACCGATCACACTTTTTAAACCCGATGGCCATTGGGACAACAAGGGCCCCAGCGAGGTCAAAGACATTAGATGCGGCCAGTGGTAAGAATAGCTGCGTAACCACGCTGAATGGAAAAACCCTAACTGAAAAGGTTCCGAGTCCCGAGGCTGAAGTGAAGGGACTCGGAAGTGGGACAGGGACTGGTGCTAACTAGATGATACACAGAAGTGCATAAGAAAATCAGCTTTTTTCCAGGGAAGACAGACTAACGTCTGTAGGGCTCTGCAGAAAAAGGGATAATGAGTAAGATGGCACCCTTGGGTGGGAAGGGGACAATGCATGCATGGAAGCATCTCCCAAAGGCTTTCTTTGAAAGCTGGGGAGATGCTTCCACGAGGGTTCTATCGGCACTGACATCACCCTATATGTAAGGACTGACTTCCTGCTTGTTCCTGGAGAAAGAAGGTAAGGATGGCTACAAACTAATCTTCAGTACATGCCTCCAAAATAGCTTTGATAATTTATAAGCATTGGGCAGTGTTACACTTGCATGATAGGTTTATCATAAACAATCGTGGCCTTCCATAGGGATTAAATCTCTCTACCTTTGTTAGTCCATCAGTGGTGACCTGGTCAATTTCTGATACTCCATCGGAATGTGTAGGGTATTTTTCTTGCCGTGTGACATTTGCACTCTTATAATTGAAGGGATTACATGGCAAGTCCCCTATTCTCAATGTCAGCTTATTTTGAAGAAATACAATAGTAGTAATACTTCCAAGACAGTGAGAAGTACATTGATGAGATGCTTCTTGAAACATCCAAGCTCTCTAGCAGAGGAGAAGATGGGTGCCAACAGAATGACGAAGGTTGGACACAAGTCACCAGGGCCTGCAGAATCACCCATCCAACTTCTCCAGCCCTTGAATTGGAGAACCATTATGCAGCCCTGGAAGTGGAGGAGGAGAAAGTATCCCTGGAAAGGGAAGAACCAGAGCTCAAGTACCCCAAAGTTGCAGAATCAGTGACCACAAGGAAGCAAAGGGTAGTGGTGGTTGGTGACTCTTCTGAGGGGTACTGAGGCGTCCATCTGTCGACCAGACTTGATGTCCAGAGAGGTATGCTGTCTGCCTGGTGCCAAAATCCAAGATGTTACGGAGAGTTTGCCGAGACTCATCAAACCCACTGACTATTACCCAATGTTGCTAATCCATGTTGGAACAAATGATACTGCCAGATATCCCTCTGAGCATATCAAAAGTGACTTAATGGCTCTGGGACAGAGGGTGAAGCAGTTAGGTGCACAGGTGGTGTTCTCTTCAATCCTCCCTGTTGAGGGTAAAGGCCAAGGCAGAGAGTCTCACATCCTGGAGATGAATGCATGGCTTCATGGATGGTGTCATTGAGAGCATTTTGGTTTCCTAGACCATGGGATGTGTTCCAAGAGTTGCAGAGCAGAGATGGCATCCATCTGTCCAAGAAAGGTCAACGCGTCTTCAGTAGTAGACTGGCTAATCTACTGAAGAGGGCTTTAAACTAGATTCGTTGGGGATGGGTGAAAAAAAGCCTCCCCGGTAAGTGATGCATTAAATACCTTTATGGAAATGGGTAACATATGGAAAGCAGTGTGTATAAATGCCCGTAGCATGGGGAATAAGATTCCTGATGTTGAAGCTTTGGAGGGAGTGGCCGACTTGGATTTAGTGGCAGTTACAGAAACATGGTTCACAGAAAACCATGACTGGGATGTAACTATACCTGGCTATACTTTATTCAGAAAGGACAGGGTAGGAAGAAGGGGAGGAGGCGTGGCACTATATGCAAAAAATACTATTAAAGCTTTGGAATTACAGAGCTTAAAAGGGAGAGAGGAGGCATTGTGGGTTAAACTAGAAAGAGGGAAAGAGAAATCTATTTGCATTGGCATAATATACAGACCTCCCTCACAAGAGGAAGAGGTGTTAATTGAAGACATACGCAGCATTGCTAGGAAAGGGGAAGTGCTATTGATAGGGGATTTCAATATGCCAGATGTTGATTGGCACATTCCTGCTGCAGTATCATCTAGAAGTAAAGAGATCCTGGATTCTCTACAGGGAGAACTATTCAAGCAATTGGTAACAGACCCCACACATGAAGGGGCCATACTGGACTTGGTGCTTACCAATGGTGAAAGTGTTTTTGATGTTAAAGTGGGAGATCATTTTGCATCCAGTGATCACCAGATGGTGTGGTTCAGTATTAGGACTAGGGCTGTTAGAATCCATTCAAAGGTGAGGGTCTTAGACTTTAGGAAGACTAACTTTGCCAAGATGGGCCAATACCTCAGGGAGTCGTTAGCGGGATGGGAACAGCTGGGAGATGTAGAAAAACTGGGCAAAACTGAAAGGCGATATTTTAAGAGCAACCAACCTTTTTGTTAAAATGGTAAATAAAGGTAAAAGGAAAAGGAGACCGCTATGGCTTTCAAAAGAAGTAGCTGAAAAAGTGAAGAAAAAGAGGGAGGTCTTCATAAAATACAAGAGATCACAGAGAGAGGAAGACAGGCATCCATATTTGGAAAAACTTAGAGAAGCTAGCAAAGTAGTCAGGAAAGCAAAGATTCAAAAAGATGAAGAAATAGCCAATGCAATAAAATGGGGGGATAAGACATTTTTCAGATATATTAGCGAGAAGAGGAAGGGCAAAAGTGGTATTGTCAGACTCAAGGGTGAAGGGGAGGAATATGTAGAAGCTGATGAGGATAAAGCGGAATTGCTTAACAAATATTTCTGTTCTGTGTTCACAGATGAAGAACCAGGAGGAGGACCTCAGAAAACACCCACAAACAGGAACATAAGTGGGGGACATCTTGAACAATTTTCAGAAGACTGTGCTCGTGAGAAACTAGCTCAACTTAAAGTAGACAAAGCGATGGGACCAGATGGGATACACCCTAGAATACTGAGGGAACTTGGGGATGTTCTAGCAGCTCCACTGACTGACCTTTTCAATACATCGTTGGAGTCGGGAGTGGTGCCAAAGGACTGGAGAGAGGCTCATGTGGTGCCTTTACACAAAAGCGGAAGTAAGGATGTAGTTGAAAACTACAGGCCGGTTAGTTTAACTTTGGTGGTGAGTAAATTATAGGAAACGCTGCTGAAAGAGAAAATAGTGAGGTTTCTGGAGTCCAGCGGATTACAGGATCCGAGGCAGCATGGATTCACCAGAGACAGGTCTTTTCAGACAAATCTGATTGATTTCTTTGACTGGGTGACCAGGGAGTAGGACTAAGGGAGAGCCCTAGATGTGGTGTATTTAGATTTCAGTAAAGCCTTTGACACTGTTCCTCACAGGTGATTATAAACAAACTGAGCACCCTACGGATGGACCCTAAAGTTACTGCTTGGGTTAGAAATTGGTTGGGTGGGATGCGACAAAGAGTACAGGTAAATGGGGCTCACTCTGAGGAGAAGGATGTTACCAGTGGTGTGCCCCAGGGATCTGTCCTTGGTATGATTCTTTTCAACATCTTTGCTAGTGATATAGCGGAAGGGCTGTCGGGTAAGGTTTGCCTTTTTGCGGATGATACTAAAAATCTGCAATAGAGAAGACACCCAGGAAGGTGTAGAAAGCATGAAGAGGGATCTAGCTAAGTTCGAAGAATAGTCTAGAATCTTGCAGCTGGGATTTAATGTTAAAAAATGTAAGGCAATGCATTTGGGCTGCAGCAATCCAAGGGAGCAATATAGTATAGGGGGTGAAGTACTTTTGTCCACTAAAGAAGAGCGGGACCTAGGCATGGTTGTGTCTGATGATCTTAAAGTAGCTAAACAGGTAGAAAAGGTGACGGCAAAAGCTAGAAGGATGCTTGGGTGCATACAGAAAGGAATGGCTAGCAGAAAAAAGGAGGTGATAGTGCCTCTGTATAAGTCTTTGGTGTGAGCTCATTTGGAGTATAGTGTGCAATTCTGGAGACCGCACCTTCGAAAGGATGTGAACAGGATGGAGTCGGTGCAGAGGGTGGCTACTAAAATGGTTAGTGGTCTTCATTATAAAGCATATGAGGACAGACTTAAGGATCTTAATATGTACACCTTAGAGGAAAGGCGGGATAGAGGTGATATGATTGAGATGTTTAAATACCTCCGTGGCATAAATGTTCAGGGGGAGAGCCTCTTTCAATGAAAGCAAGTTCTGCTACGAGGGAACATGGGATGAGGGTGAAGGGGAATAGATTCAGGAGTGATTTGCGGAAATATTTCTTTACGGAAAGAGTGGTGGATCCGTGGAATAGTCTCCCAGTGGAGGTGGTAGAGATGAGGACAGTAACTGAATTCAAAAAAGCATGGGACAAACACAGAGGATCTCTAAAGGAAAAAGGGGGACTGTTGTAGCTGTTGATATGGAAGGACAGACTAGACAGGCCATGTGGTCTTTTTCTGTCGTCATGTTTCTATGTTTCTATGTGTATTTGGTAATGTGTCCTTGTAAAAGGTTTTATATAGGACACACTAACTATGAGAGCTGGTTGTGGGAGCCTAGGTCCTGAATGAATTCTGCAACTATAACAGCCCTGAACGCTGTTTATTACAGAATCATTCTTTTGAGTCATTTGGTGGAGAATTCTTCAGCATTACCCCCCGCCACTGCTGGGGAAAAATCGTGATGAGATTTTAAATTACCGGGAGCAATTCCTGAAATTTTTCTTCAGATACAGTTCAGCTCAAAGGTCTTATATGCAATTTGACTGGCATACTTAGATGTAATTTCCTGGCCCTTTCAAGTTTTTGGAGGGTGGTGTCTCTAGGAGTTTAAAAAGATGCCACGGTCATCTTTGGCATGCATAAGCCACTAGAGCTCCGAGAAATTACAGCTCTGAATTGAAGACGACGTTGCAGATAAGTACTGCCTGCCCTGATGCAGAACTATTACTGACGAAGTTTGAAACATGTTGGCTATTTGTGACAGTGATTTCATAATACCTGATCACTTCAAATAGAGCGAAAGGGACATTTTAGAGGATGCTTATTTATAGCATCCTCAATAATTTGTCTGACAAATATTTAAATATTGACTGACAGTAGACTGGATCATATTAATTTTCTATATAAAAAAAAATATAGGTGTAGAGATTCATGTTTGTGGGACAGTTTCCTATATTTTTGGCCCAGTAGGAGATACTGGGTAGAATAGCAAGCATCAAGATGGTAGAACTCCCCAAGTCTCTTAGACAATCCCAGTGGAATGTGTCCTGCATAAGAGGGTCATCAAGTTCATTTGGTGTTGTTGACCACCACAAGTGGCTAATTAGGTACATTATCTCCCTAAGAGGAGAGCTGAATTACTAGACTTCGAAAAATATTGTATGGCTGCACAGATGTGGCTGGTGTGTGAGTGGCATGGATCAGTGGTTAAGTGGTGGATGGCAACAGAAAAGGCAATAGAAGGCAGCTCTAGATTGGAACGCCTGGTCTAACTGGGTTAAAATAGAGAGGCTGGGATATTTAATAGTTGGGAGAAGCTGTTGGATGGGGGTGGGGGGGCAAGAAACCGTTTGGATCCAACAGGAGTTTGGATATATGTATCTGCAACATTACATTAAAAGGGACCCTCGGGGGGAGGGGGCGGGGTGGGAATGGAAGGGGCAGAGTATCTGAGGAAACTGTAGCAGGAAGGGAGCAATCTCAAAGATTTACTAGGTGCTTGTAGATACCCCTTTCTGGAAACTACACTCTAACCAAGTGCAAGGATGACCTGGGATGGCTGCAGAAGAAAAGGAATGGGAAAATATCTTTAGTAATAAGTGGAATATGGGGATGGGGGGAAGAGAAGGGTGACCTGAACATTAGATGAAGTAGGCACATGCCTAGAGTGCCAATGGTCGAGAGCTGGTCTCTAGGCATCTGCAGTAGACGTTTAGTGGAAAATGGGCTCAAGGTGCTCTTTAGATGGCATCGGACTCCGGCACACATGCATATGCTGTACCCTGTCGTGAGTGAAAAGTGCTGGTGAGGCTGTGGGCATGCTGGCGAGTGGGACTGTCCAGTGCTGCGGAGCTACTGGGGGACTTATAAACGAGCACTGGAAGAGATTATGGATTGTCATTTGCCAGCAGATCCGAAGCGGTTTCTATTGCACCATATGACAAAGCTCTGGGGAAGCCAAAAACGTGGATTTTTTGAAATATGGACGGGCTGTAGTGCATGTGGACCTAGCCTTGCATTGAACGGGTGGGGGGGGGGTTGGGGGGGCAGGTTTAGTTATAAACTGAGTGAATTCTTTTGTTTCAACAGAATGACAACTCTAAGGAAAGGACAGAAGACGTCATTTGAGGTTACTAGGGAATGTTTTGGAAGCAGGCCCAAAGGTTATAGGGGCATTGAATGTTCAGCTAGGGTGGGAGGGGGAGGTAGGGGTTATGTGCATATATTTCTGCATATTAGCATATCTGTTTGTGTATAATGGGGTTGGGAGTAGCAAGAGTAATTGCTGGGTGTTGTGTTTTGCATCTTGAGCTGGAATACTGTGTTCAGTTTTGGAGACCGTATCTTGCAAAAGATGTAAAAAGACTGGAAACTGTTCAGAGGAAGGCGACCAAAATGATTTGGAGCCTGCGTCAGAAGCCTTATGAGAAGAGACTTGAAGACCTAAATATGTACACTTTGGAGGAGAGGAGGGACAGGGGAGATATGATTCAGACCTTTAAATACTTAAAGAGAAATGATGAACAAACAACCCTCTTCCAAAGACGGGGAAGCTGTAAAACTAGAGGGCATAACATGAAGCTGCAAGGTGGTAAATTGAAAGGCAATGTCAGGAAATATTTCTTCACTGAAAGGGTGGTGGATGCTTGGAATGCCCTCCCGATGGAAGTGGTGGGGGCAAACACAGTGATAGAATTCAAAACGGCATGGGACAAACACAGTGGATCCCTTTACAGCAACAGGATAAAAGCAAAATAAACGGTACCATCTAACTTCTGAACTATCTAGCGTCTGAACAAATAAGGGTGTCCTACAGGGAGTGGTGGGTTCACCCCTAAACAAAAACAAAAACATGGGGAGGGGTGGCCTGCACAGAGCGACAGGTGCACCTACTCTTGCCATCTTGCTGGGCAGACTAGATGGACCATGCTGGTCTTTATCTGCCGTCACTTACTATGTTATTATGTTACTATGATGTTGAAATAGTATAATAGTATATGCTTGTATTGGAATTTTTTTTTTTTGTTAAAAGTTAAATATAAAAAAGAAAAAACCCAAACATGTGAATGGACTGTAGCCAGGGTTGAAGCTTTCTTGATGGACCCTACTGCTCACCGGTTTCAAGCCTGTGTTAATTCAACCCCTTTTTATGTCAGTTATTATAGGGGTCATTCCAATCCTGTCTAACTTCTCCGTGCGTTGTCTGGAGAAGTTAGACGGGGCAGGAAATGGGCGGATCAGGGGGAGGAGTTGGGTAGGCAGTCGGCCCCGGACGTACAGGGCCAATTCCAATGTCAGCCCTGTATGTCCATGCCCGGCGGCTTGGACGGGGAACGGCAGATCGGGGGCTCAGAAAGGGCAGGAGGGGGCAGAGAACATTTCCCGCAGCCTGACCCTAGCCTTGGGAGGCCAGATTCGGGGGGGGGGGGGAGAAGAGGGGGTCAGGCTGCAGGGAATGAACCGTTTTGTCCAGTGGCTGGGGATCGCGGCTTTTGAATGGAGCTGTGGTGTCATGGCAACTGGATGCCATGGTGCTGCGGCTCCATTCAAAAACCCTGACTGAGCTATCTGGGCAAGGCCTGTATGTGCAGGCCAACCTGAATTAGTGTCCTGGTCTGCACGTATAGGCCTGGATGTGATTCTGATCCCACGAAACTAGACGTGCCCTGCGGGATCAGAATCCCAGCTGTGCTTCCAGTTCTGACCCGTTGTACAGAGGGCCGGGATGTCAAGGACTAAATCAGGCCCCATGTGTCTAATAAGGGAGATAGGAGGGATTTTGCATATAATATACTCATAAGGCCTTTAGAGGGCAATTCTGTAACTAGCTGCATAAATTTACTTAAGTCACTTATGCACGTAGTTAAGACTACCTTGGAAGCAGGGCCGGCCCATCCATTGTGTGATAATGTTGTTTGCACAGGGCCCCGCGTGAACTCCATTCTCGCACAATAGATGGCATCAGAGGGAGCCGGGGAAGCCCGTGCGAGGCCCCGGCTCCCTCTGCACAGCTGCCAGCATGAGGAATCTTTTTCCTCACACTGGTGGCTGTTTCTGTGAAGCCACAAGTGCCAGGAAACGTTAAAGGATTGCCTTTAACCTTTCCCAGCACTCACGGCTTCACAGAAACAAATTAATGGTTACATGATGCAAGGTTCCACATTGGGAACCACCACCCAGGAAAAAGATTTAGGAGTCATCGTGGATAACATGTTAAAACCCTCTGCCCAGTGTGCAGCGGCAGCCAAGAGAGCAAATAGAATGTTAGGTATGAAGAGAGGCTAAAAAGGTTAGGGCTCTTCAACATGAAAAAGAGACGGCTGAGGGGAGATATGATAGAAGTCTATAAATTAATGAACGGATTGGAACGGGTAAACATAGATCGATTGTTTACGTTATCAGAATATAGAAAGACTAGGGGACATGCAACGAAGCTACAGGATAACCTATTTAAGACAAATAAGAGAAAATATTTTTTCACTCAACGTGTAATCAAACTCTGGAATTTGTTACCGGAGGATGTAGTAAAGGCTGTTAGTGTAGCTGGGTTTAAAAAAGGTTTGGACAAGTTCCTGGAGGAAAGGTCCATAAACCATTATTAAAAATGGACCCAGGATATCAATGCTTGACCCAATATAAGCATTGTGGAACCTGTGTCTTTTGGGGAAACTGCTAGGTACTTGTGACCTAGATTGGCCATTATTGGAAACAGGATACTGGGCTTGATGGACCTTGTTCTGACCCAGTATGGCAAATCTTATGTTCTTAACCCAGCAAGCACATCCACCATCCCAAGTCAAAGAAAACTCCAAAACCCTCCCTAAACAATGGAGCTCTCTATACACCCTCCCCTCACCAACTACAAAACATGATATTCAAAATTAAACACTACGACCTCCCCCCTAGATCCTTGCCCTGTCTCCTGCATTAAGCTAATAGCAACACAATTAACCCTACCTAAACCACATCACACAGCTCTTACACAAGGAATCATGCCCGCTTGCCTTAAACAAACAATTGTGATCCCGGGGACGTCACCAAACTGCATGGACGGCTGAAAAAGAGCTCCGCCGTTCATCCCTGCAAAAGTAACTAATCTCCCCTAAAAACAAAGTGAGACAAATACCCCAAAGAGGACTGGATTGGTTAGAGGGTGCAGAGGCTGGTGGAATGATGACAGCAAGGAAAAAGATGGCAGGTATAAGAGAGTACATGTTCTCAGCTGTAAGAGGTGAGCAGGGAAGAGGAAAAATGAGAGGTGAGGCGAATATGGAGGCAGAGTCTGAAGAGCAGCGGGGTATCTTGGATGAGGTGCAGAGTAAAAGCGCCGTGGTGCAGATCTAATGAAGAACTCCGGACCTGGCTTGGTGAGCTGCGATCAGAAATGGCGGGATTCAGAACGGACATGGAGGCAGCCATAATGGAGTTTCCCGCTGATGTGCAGAACTGAGGAAAGAGTGGAGGCGGCGGAAGGGCAAGTAGAGGAGGTGCAATAAATGAAGTAGTGAACAGTTTGGAAGCTACGAAGGAACAGATTGAATTAAAGCTGGAAGATTTGGAAAACTGGGCAAGAAGGCAAAATCTTTGAATAAAGGTGGTGCCGGAAAATAAGGACTACAGAGACTGCACGAGACATATGTATGACGGTGCTGGAGGAGCCTGAGGATAGAGGGAAGGCACTGGAAGTGAAAACAGACAGAGCGCACAGCACGCTGGGCCCAAGGAAAGGGGAGGCACCACTGGATATTATTATTTGCCTTCATGACTTAAAAATCAAGGAAACAATAATAAATAAGGTGATGGGAGCAGGCCCCCTAGAATGGAACGGCAATAAGGTTGCAATTTTTGCAGACTTGGCTGTGGTCACGCTACAACGCCGAAGAGAATGGAGAGGATTTACAATGAGGTTAGGAGAAGAGAACATTAAATATAAATTTATTTTATTTTATTTATTTATTTAATGTCTTTTTTATACCGCGCTCTTTAGAATCAGTGCGGTTTACAGTTAACAACTTGTGCAGTGCAGACAGGACCTACACTGGACTTACAATGAACAGGGGATTCTAAACGGGACTGACGGGGTAAGTATGTACAGGCAAGCTGGCTGTCACAGGTGACGTGGTCAGCTCACAACTATTTACAGATATGTTCAACTATATACAGATTGACCGGTCAGAGTATGTACACATTCCACCTGCAGAATGTGATCTAGAGAGTGGGGCTGCAATCGTGCAGGGTGGCTGTGCTGGGGATGACGGCCTGGTTCCTGGGTGTGACTGGTTGTGAGATGTCATTTGAGTCGGTATAGTGCTGGAGGAAAAGATGGTGCTTCAGCGCCTTCCTAAACTGAGCTGTACCCTGCAGGAATTGCGTTCACCAGTCAAGGCATCACGAGGTGGGCATTAACAGCAACGCAGTTGGCGGCAGAGATCAAGGAGGCAGGAGCGACATGCTTACCAGAGGTGGGAGAAGGGAGAAAACCTGTGAATGGACAGACAAGATGGCAGAGAGTGGAGAACAAAGAGAGAATGAGTAAACGTGTAATGTAAAAGAGAAAGGACATGGGACTGAGCAAAGAAGCAGAGGGGAGAGAAATGGAAAAAGAACGGAAGACAACAGCAAGGATGAGGAAACTGCAAAGATGGACTGAGTGTATGATATGAAGGGGGAGAAGGGGGTAAGGTAAAATGAGCAAGGATAAGAATGGGGGAGATTAAGATAAGAGAGTGTAATGTGAATTCTGTAACATGAGTGGGAGGGGGAGGAAGTGAAAGCTACTAAATGGTAGAAAGAAGGAGGGCGGGGTGGGGGTAAGGGGGGTGCCTGGATCCTGTTTTATGCAAGAAGAGGAGGTACAGAGAATTGAAGCTATGGGCAATAAGCAAAAGCAGCTTGATTGTAACCATAAATGTGAAAGGCCTCAATTCCTGGTATAAAAGGCAGGCCCTACTAAAAGAGGGCAGCAGAGCAAGAGCGGATGTTGTGCTTATACAAGAAACGCATCTAAAAAAAGTACAAGAAAGATGGTTGATGAATAAAGAATATGACAAAGATTATCTGGCCCATAACCGGGAAGTGCCAAAGGGGGGTGGGGGGAGTGGGGATACCATTTGCAAGAGGGTTGAGTGGAAGAAAAGCATGTGGAAAGAGACCCGGGAGGGCGTTTTATTTTGTGGAAAGGGAAAAAAAATAGAAGAGATGCCCATAGTAGTGGGGAGTATATATGCACCAAACACACAGCAAGGGAGGTTTTATGGGAAGCTCTATGAGGTGATGGAACCCCATATGCAAAGCCCGGTGATATTAGGGTTGCCAACTGGCCGGTTTTCAGCCGGCCTGGCCGGTTTTTCCATGGCCAGGCCGGCTGCCGGCGCAGAGGCAAAACCGGCTTTTCTCCCAACCCGGAGGGCTTCAGAGGGAGCCGGGGAAGCCCGCGCGAGGCCCCGGCTCCCTCTGAACAGCCGCCAGCGTGAAGAGCCTTTACCTTCACGCTGGCGGCTGTTCCTGTGAAGCCGCGATTGGTGGGAAAGGTTAAAGGCAATGCACTTTAACCTTTCCCAGCATTCGCGGCTTCACAGGAACAGCCGCCAGCGTGAAGGAAAAGGCTCTTCACGCTGGCGGCTGTTCAGAGGGAGCCGGGGCCTCGCGCGGGCTTCCCCGGCTCCCTCTAAAGCAGCGGTTCTCAACCTGTGGGTCGCGACCCCAACGGGGGTCGCCACAGGATTTAGCGGGGGTCGCTTAGCCTCCACCAAGTTTAAAAAAAAAAATTAAGATGTGCACAAGTTGCTGCCGCTGCCGAGTCCGCTTCTCGGCAGCAGCAAACTCCGGCAAACTCACCGCCTTCTTCTGCAGCCGCGGCTCCCTGCCTCTTAGGGAGCCGCGGCTGTACTTGTAAAATCGTTGCGGAGCCCTTCCTGTCTCGACGGGCTCCGTGCAGCATTGTCCCGCCTCCAAAGGAAGTGGTAAACAACTTCCTTTGGAGGCGGGACAATGCTGCATGGAGCCCATCGAGACAGGAAGGGCTCCGCAATGATTTTACAAGTACAGCCGCGGTTCCCTAAGAGGCAGAGAGCCGCGGCTGCATTAGAAGGGAGGCAGACAACCTGCAACACGGCTGACATCGACAGAGGGGGGCTGACATGGAGGGAGGGGGGCTGACATGGACAGATGGAAGGATGGGGCTGAGATGGATGGAGGGAGGGGGCTGACATGGACAGATGGAAGGATGGGGCTGACATGGAGGGAGGGGGCTGATATGGATGGATGGATGGATGGATGGATGGATGGAGGGAGGGGGCTGACATGGACAGATGGAAGGATGGGGCTGACATGGAGGGAGGGAGGGAGGGAGGGGGGCTGACATGGACAGATGGAAGGATGGGGCTGACATGGAGGGAGGGAGGGAGGGAGGGGGCTGATATGGATGGATGGATGGATGGAGGGAGGGGGCTGACATGGACAGATGGAAGGATGGGGGCTGACAGGGAGGGAGGGAGGGATGGGGGCTGATATGGATGGATGGATGGATGGAGGGAGTGAGGGAGGGAGGGAGGGGGCTGACAGGGAGGGAGGTATGGAGGGATTATGGCTGATATGGATGAATGGAGGGAGGGAGGGAGGGAGGGAGGGATGGGGGCTGATATGGATGGATGGAGGGAAGGAGGGAAGGAGGGAGGGAGGGAGGGAGGGGGGCTGACATGGAGGGATGGATGGAGGGAGGGGGGCTGACATGGACGGATGGAAGGATGGGGGCTGACAGGGAGGGAGGGAGGGAGGGAGGGAGGGGGCTGTCAGGGAGGGAGGGAGGGAGGGATGGGGGCTGATATGGATGGATGGAGGGAGGGAGGGAGCTGACAGGGAGGGAGGGAGGGATGGGGGCTGATATGGATGGATGGATGGAGGGAGGGAGGGAGGGAGGGGGCTGACAGGGAGGGAGTGAGGGAGGGGGGCTGATATGGATTGATGGATTGATGGAGGGAGGGAGGGAGGGAGGGGGGCTGACATGGAAGGATGGGGGCTGACATGGAGGGATGGATGGAGGGAGGGGGGCTGACATGGACGGATGGAAGGATGGGGGCTGACATGGAGGGAGGGAGGGAGGGAGGGAGGGAGGGAGGGGGCTGATATGGATGGATGGAGGGAGGGGGGCTGACATGGAGGGAGTAGGCTGGCATGGACAAAGGGGAGAGACATGGGGACATACTGGACAGACGGGATAAATGCTGGACAGAGGCGAGAGACAGTGCGGGTTAGGATTATAATGGGCTGATGGGGGTGCTAGCACTGGTAATGGGCAGATGGGGGGGCTACGAAGGGTAATGGGTTGATTAGGGAAGGCTAGGACTGGGAATGGACTTATCAAGGGGGGGTAGGACTGGTAATGGACTGATGGGGGTCTAGCATTGGAAATGAGCTGATCAGTGAGGTTAGGACTGGAAATGGGCTGATTAGGGGAGCCTAGCACTGGTAATGGGGTTGAGGGGGGGACTAGCACTGGAAATGAGCTGATGGGGGGTAGGACTGGTATTGGGCTGATTAGGGGGGGGGTAGGACTGGTAATGGGGTTGAGGGGGATTAGCACTAGAAGTGAGCTGATTAGGGGGCTTTGACTGGGAATGGGCTGATTGTGGGGCGGGGAGGATAGAGCTGCTGACCCTGGAAGAAAACTGGGGGCTAAGGCTACAAGTGGGCTGATACAAGGGGATGGGAGCATGGAACTGAAAGGGAGTGGATCTGAGAGGGGCTGCCATGGTATTTGTACTAGAAGGGACTGATCAGTGGGGAAGGAGGGGGACTGGAAGGGAATGGACACCAGTGGCAGTCATGGGAATGCAAGTTGACATTGGAAGGTACTGGGAGTGAGGACTGGAAAGGGGCTGATACTGGGGAGGGTTACTGGGACTGGAAATAGGCTGATGGAAAGAAGTGAAGAAAACAAAAGAGATAAGAACTGGCAGATGGACCATAGACCACAGAAAGAGAGCTAAGAGAAGACAGGAAAGCAGAAGCCTCAGATCGGGACCAGCATGATCAGAGAATAAATTGGTCAGACAACAAAGGTAGAAAAAATAATTTTATTTCATATTAGTGATTTGACTACAAAATCATCATAATTTTGAAATCAAATATTGTTACTTGTTGTTTTGATTATTTAAATAAGTATTTTATAAATAAAAACATATTGCAAAGGCCTATAATATATTAATAATTCAACAAATGATTACAGCGACAATGCGTTAACGGTAAAGGAAGAGAGACGCATTTGATTTTATCATTGGGGGTCACCACAAGTTGACCAACGGTAAAAGGGGTCACGGTACAAAAAAGGTTGAGAACCACTGCTCTAAAGCCTCAGACAGCCGCGGTTTGGGGGGGGGGGAGGGAGGGAGGGAGGCCAAGGACTGCCTGGGCTGTGATGGGGGGAGGGGGCCTGGACTGGAAAAGGGCTAGGAGGGGGGGAATTTGACAGGAAATGCGTTGTGATGGGAGGGGGGGACTTGGACTGGAAAGAAATGGGCTGTGATGGGAGGGGACCTGGACTGTAAAAGGGCTATGGGGGGGACATGGACTGGAAATGGGTTTTGATGGGGAGGGGGACCTGGACTGGAAAAGGGCTAGGGGGGGGACATAGACTGGAAATGGGTTGTGATGGGGAGGGGGACCTGGACTGGAAAAGGGCTATGGGGGGGGAACTTGGACTGGAAGAGGGCTATGGGGGGGGGGAACTTGGACTGGAAATGGGCTATGGCGGAGGGAGGGGGAACTTGGACTGGAAATAGGCTGTGATTAGGGAGACTTGGATTGGAAATGGGTTGTGAAGGGGGGGGATCTGGACTGGAAAAGGGCTATGGGGGGCATTGGACTGGAAAGAAATGGGCTGTGATGGGGAGGGGGACCTGGACTGTAAAAGGGCTATGGGGGGGGGGTGTGAGGGGACATGGACTGGAAATGGGTTTTGATGGGGAGGGGGACCTGGACTGGAAAAGGGCTATGGGGGGGACATGGACTGGAAATGGGTTGTGATGGGGAGGGGGACCTGGACTGGAAAAGGGCTATGGTGGAGGGAGGGGGAACTTGGACTGGAAATAGGCTGTGATTAGGGGGGCTAGGACTGCAAATGGACTGTGATGGTGGGGGGGTGTAGGACTGCAAATGGACTGTGATGGTAGGGGTGACTCCGACTGCAAATGGGATGTGATGGAGGGGGCTAGGACTGGAAATGGTCTGTGATGTGAGGGCTAGCACTGGAAATGGGCTGATGAAGAGCTGGAATAGGACTGGAAATGGGCTGATGTGGGGCATGGGAGAATGGGATTAGAAGGGAGTGGATGCTGGGTGGGTCTAGAACTATAAGGGAACTGATTTTGGGGGAGGACTAGAATAGATGGGGAATGAGTGGAGAGGGGAAAAAATATTTTGTGTGGAAGAAAAGTCTGTGATGGGCTGGGTATTGGGAGAGTGAGGGGCTTGAGAATGGAAGGGTGAAATTTAAATGGATGATAAAGGAATAAGGAAAGAATTGGGGGAAAGAGCAAAAGGGAAACAATCAGTATGTTAAAGCAGAAATAGAGAGAGAATGGAAAACATCTAAAAGAGAAGAAAGGACAAATGGATAGCTCGCAGAAGACACGAAGAAACCAGAAGAAAGTGACTGGAGCAATTGCAACTGAAAAATAAAACACCCAAACAGAAGGTAGAAAAATACTTTTTATTTTGAATTTATTAGCTGGAATATGTTTGGTCTGGGAAGTGTGTATTGATAACATCTTTGCGTTTTTGTTTAGTGCAAGAGGAAATTACTTTATAGTTTTATTTCTCCAGTGTTGTACATTTCATGTTTGGATTTTGGGGTTCCCAGTTTAATTATTATCTGACCAAGGAAGTTAGCCTACACGTATCCTCGGTAATTTTTGTGGGTGGGGCTGGGGGCGGGGCAGGGGTGGGACTAGGGGGCGGAGAATGGGTGGAGCATGGCGAGCCACAGGTGTCGGGTTTTTCTCAGTGAAAAAGTTGGTAACCCTAGGTGATATTAGGAGGAGACATTAATGCAACCCTGAACTCCAGAATAGATACTACAGGGGGTAATAAGTATGGGTCTAAGGGGGTAAACAAGAAGCTGGGAAACTGCTATATAAGCTGGGTACAGTGGATGTTTGGAGACACATACATGGCAACTAGAGAGAACATACACACTATTCCCACCCACATAAGAGTTACAGCAGATTAGACATGATATGGGTAGATGGAAAGATATTAGAACAGGTTAAGCGGGTGGATATAGGACCCATAAATTGGTCAGACTATGCCCCATTGGAGGTTTCTTTGAGGTTACAAAAAGGAGGAGATCTGTGTTTTTGGAGGTTGAATGAGTCCCTTATAGATGAGATGGAAGGGCAAAAAAGTATTCAGAACACTATAAGGGATTATGTGCATCATAATGAGGGGGGTGAAGTGGAGCTGGCTGGTGTATGGGATGGATTGAAGGTGGTGGTAAGGGGACAGTGTATAGCACTGGCGGCGAGACGGAAGAGGAAAGGAACAGAAAGAGCAGGAGTTGTTAAAAGAGTTGAGATCAAAAGAGATACTGCATAAGCAAAGAGATGGACGAAAGTGGCTGCAATGGATTAGAAAATTATGGGACGAATTAGGAGGATTACATGCAGCTGAAGAGGCCTTTAGCTTAAACCAACTTAAACATGAATTTTATGCACAGGGGAATAGACCAGGCAGATATCTTGCAAGAAAACTTAGGGAAACAAGGGTGCACCAGCCGATCCTGAAAATAAAAGATGAACAGGGAAGGTTGGTTAGAGGTATGGAACAAATACAAAATGTATTTTGGGAATACTATTGTAAGCTTTATGAATCGGAACAAGGAGAGGGAGCTGATATAGAACAGTACCTGGCAGAGATCACATTGAAGCAATTGGACTTAGAGCAACAGAAGGGGGTGAATAAGATTGCTAGAGAAGAAGTAATGGAGGCTATAAAGAGTTTAAAGGAGGGTAAGGTGCCAGGATTGGATGGATTTACAGCCAGGTTTTATAAAAGATTCTGTGAGGATGTTAGTCCAATATTGCGGGATGTCTTTAATGAAGTACTAAAAGGAGAAAAGCTACCAAGCTCTATGGAAACAGCTGGAGTGGTAGTAATACCCAAACCCGGGAAGGGCCATGGGAAGTGTAAGTCATACAGACCCATCTCACTTATAAATTTGGATGCTAAGATATTAGCTAAAATACTGGTGGATAGATTGCAGAAATATATTCCAAGGTTAATAAAGGAGGATCAAGCAGGGTTTATTCCAGGTAGGCAAGCAAGTGATAATGTACGTAAACTATTGAATTTAATATGGCAGGTGCGAAGGGAGCAGACAGAATCTATAATGATGGCAGTAGATGCGGAGAAAGCCTTTGATAGAGTAGAATGGGCTTTCATGTTTGCTGTTATGAAGATGGGATTGGGAGAGAACTTCCAGAAATGGATAGAGGCGCTCTACAAAGAGCCTAAGGCCTGCATACAGATAAATGGGGCGTATTCAGAGCAATTTAAGTTAGGCAGAGGTACAAGGCAGGGCTGCCTGATTTCTCCTTTGCTGTTTGCAATGGTGATAGAACCACTGGCCGAAAGTGTTAGACAGAATAAGGAAATACATGGAATAAAGGTGGGCGAGGAGGAATATAAAATCTCAGCATTTGCGGATGATGTGATGTACAAATTAGGACAACCTGAGAAATCTATATCAGTGCTAGTACAGGAGATCATGAAATCTAGTGCAGTATCAGGGTACAAAATGAATATGGGGAAAACAGAAGTGCTAAAATTAAGGTTGGATCCGCAGGAGGAGGGTAGTGTTCGAAATACATTTCTGTTTAAATGGGCTAATAAAAAAAGTGTGAGATACCTGGGGATCCAGATCAGTGCAGAGGAGTCTGAGCTATACAAGTTGAATTATGAGCCAACTGTAAAGAAAGTGCTAATGGATTTAGTAAGATGGGACAAACACATTTCTCCTGGATGGGAAGGATAGCCATAGCGAAGATGAATATTACCCAGACTACTTTTTCTATTTATGACTTTGCCCATAGAAGTTCCCACTGTAATGGAGGAGTGGCCTAGTGGTTGGGGCAAGGTACTTCAGGCCGGAAGGTCGGGGGTTCAAATCCCACTAGAGGACAGCAACCTTGGGCCGGAAGGACTGGGTTTTCTAGTCCCACAGGTGCTCCTTGTGGTCTTGGGCAAGCCACTTAACCCTCCATAGCCCATGTTCCCTGTAAAATAGTTGTTATAATGCCCTGTTCAATGTAATTTCAGTTTGCTCAATGTAAACCGCACTGATGCAGAATAGCACAGTATATAAGAGAATGTAAATAAATAAATAATATTAAATTTGGTGCAGAGAAGAATCTTCTCCTTCATTTGGAGACACAGGCCTTCTAGGGTGCAAAGGAAAATAGTGTATAGAGAGAAAAAGGAAGGAGATCTGGCAGTCCCTGAGATTGCAAGATATTATGAGGCACAGCTGCAAGAGATAATGGGGTGCAGGTTGGAGGAGGAGGGGCCTCAATGGAGTAGAATAGAACAGGAGATGGTAAGACCTAACTACATTACAGGTTTGATGTGGAAGAGAAGGGAGGAGAGAGAAAGGTTTAGTTAAGAACCCACAGACAAGTACATTCAGAGCCTGGCACAGGAAACGTAAGGTGTAACACATGTGGGAGGAAATATTAGGGCACAGCGGATCACACAATGTGAGGGGTTTTTAGTGGGAGAAAGTTCTGGGATATTTCAAAAACGGCATGACAAAGGCTTACAGTGTATGGGACAGGTATTATCTGAGGAGGGCCGTTTGAGGAGCTTCAGCGAGAGTTCCAAATAGAAAAAAGTGTGATTGGTATGGTTATTTCTAAGTGGCACACTTTGTGGGGGCGGGGGCGGGGGGACATAAAAGAATCACTGAGCAGCAAAGAGACACTATTTGAGATGATGTATAGGATGGGGGGGACTTATCAAGAGGTGTGATTTCTAGGCTATACAAAGCATTAAGTGGACCCATGGACCAAGGAACGCATCTGCGGGCTTGGGGGGGGGGGGTGTCACTGAGACTCTCAGAGATGGAGAAAAAATATATGAAGGGGTAAAAATACCTGTGGTCTCGGCAGCAATCCAAGAACATCATTATAAGATGCTGTTCCGAATGTACCTAACCCCAGTCCAATTGTGCAAGATGGGGAGATAGAATGATTCGCTGTGCTGGAGGGGGTGTGGAGAGACAGGGGTGGGAGTATATGCACATGTGGTGGAGCTGCCCAGTGCTACAGCAAACGTGGCAGTGGATGTTGGGCCTTACACTGGAGATGGTGGGCTGGGTGGGAGATATCACACCAGCTGGAGTGTTAATGAATGAATGGGGGGTGATCCGAAAAGTGATCTGGTGGATATGTTGAAGATGCTTGCAATTGGAGTGTGGATGGAAAAAGCGAAGGGATGGAGGCCTGAAAGAGCACCTTGAGAGGATATTAAATAGACTAGCATATATTTATAGGATGAGTGAGATCACTGCATATAAAACGCACAGGATTGAGATCTTTCAAAGGAGATGGGAAAAGCACATTGAGTGGTTACAAAGGGTGGATAACGCATTCGTGGCTGAAACTCACCAAGCTTACAGAAGGGAAAAGTAAAGAGGATGGGTGCAGTGCAGGATCCATGGGGGAGGAGGGGAGTTGAAGGGAATATTAAAATAAAAATGTACCAGTAAATGGAGAGAAGTATATAATCTAATGTAAAGTAAGGATAATTAGGTAAATGTTGGGCTGATGGATACAGCTGGATGTGTGTTACGCCATTGTTGTGTAAAGGAGAAGAAAAACGATGTGTTACTTTATTTATTTATTTATTTATTTATAGTCTCTTCTATACTGCACTATTCAGCATCAGTGCGGTTCACAATAAACAATAAAATTACACATTTCCAATGGTACTTTGTGTTTACAGATGAACAGGACATATAACTTGGATAACAGGGGTAACTATATACAATTTACAAAATGATCGTGTGCTCATTTGTACTGTACCAAATCAAAATCAAAATGTAAAAAAACACAAACAATTGTGAAACAGATATTAAAAAGCCAATGACTAAACCGGTCAGACCCCAGTTCCTAGAAGCCCATCTCAAGCCTTCCATTTCTCGCTAAAATGATAGAAAAAGTAGCATAGTGTGGAAACCATCTCCCTAATGGACAGGATCATATCCACCATTGATGCCAAAAAGGGAATGCTTTTGGTCTTTGATATCAAAGTGGCATCTGATTCCTTAATCCACTCAACTCTACTCAACCGCCTGAAGAACATAGGTCTAAATGGTATCATCCTGCAATGGTTCTCCTCTTACCTCACTCAACGCAAACTAACTAAAATCAGGTCCCAACCTCTCAAAGATAATTGATCAGACACAAGGGTTACTGCAGGGATCAGTGCTCTCTGCTGCATTATTCAACAAATACCTACAAACCCTCTGTGAAATGAAGGACCTTGATATGGAATATTGAATTTATAATTATATTATAATAGTCTTCGCCCCATTCCACACTGCACAACCCGATTCTCCAAAATAACATCTTGCCTGAAAAAGATGACCCATTGACTTAAACGACAAAATCTCCACAAACTAAAACAAATCAGAAGCTCTAATCATAACTTGCAATAGCTCATTCACACCCCCGACCAACCTTAACATCTCACTACTTGCTTAACCTGTTTTGATGTATCTTGGAGTCATACTAGACCAAATGTGTGTCTCTTTCAAAACATTTCCAAAACACAATATCATCATAGCACAAACTATGAATACAAAGACTCAAACCACTCGTAGATGAGGAGAGTTTCTGTACAATCTCCCAGGCAATGATTATGCCAATACTGGACTTCTGCAACTATTTATGAAGACTTATCAAAAGACAGCACCCAACCTCTACAACTGATGCAGAACATGGCTACAAGAATAATATCTGGAATACCAAGGGACACCCACATCACCCCAACCTTAACACAATTGCACTGGCTCCTAATCCTCCAACAATCCAAATTCAAATTGCTTACCATCATCTTTAAGATAATTCACCAACTTGCACCAATCAACCTCCAACCAATGACAGGGAGAGAGCTAGAAAAAAGAAACCGATAAACATCCACTAATAACCTATTGCTCATACCGAAGGCAAAAACTAAAGCAAAACAGATAACCTGCAACCAAGTGCCCTTCCTCTATTCAGCAATGCTCTGGTACTCATTATCAGATACCATAAGAGCCACCACGAACCTCCAAGATTTTCTAAAAGCCGTTAAGTCGCTCCTATTTACAGAGCATTATACCAACACTACTGGATACCACCTAGCCCTACCCTACACCCTAATCCCAGCCAAAAACCCTCCCACTATCCCGTGATCTAACCCAAAAGATCTAATGTTCCACTGCATAATGCTACTGTATAATAGTTCATCCAAGTTCGTATATGTTATATGTAAGCTCTCCGAGGTAATCCCCCTGTTCACTGTACATGAATGTTGAAGTTGTACTGTAAACCTCCCTGAATGTAAGACAGGGCAGTATAAAAACCTGCCTGGGCCTCATGAGCAGACCTCCAGCACTGTGCCAGGAGCTATTGCAAATATGTATATATTACCGTATGCCTGCTTTGTGAGACCACAGGGTGTAAGGTGCCCTCGTTCAGCACCTGCCTGCTGGATCTGGAGGTCTCTGGGGAGAGGGAGATACTGAGAGACCTCTGACACAGGACCGCTGTCTTGGGTCACCCTACCATGGGGAATAACTTGCAGGCAGGTGTCCTGGTTCTGCCGTGGGTCCCTGCATGTCCGGTGTACGCTCCCATCTCACTGTAAGGCTCTGGAGGGGGTTTAGCAGGGTGAGATCCAGCTCATGAGGAATTGAATGCGAGGGTCTGTGCATGCAGGGACCGGGCTGGATCCTCTTCACAGAGCAGAAGCACTAGTGTGTAATGGGGGATACGGCTCAGGGTCTCACTCCCCATCTCATCTGCAGGGGTGAGGCTTCCTTCTAACTGAGCCCCAAGACTTTTTAACAATGTAAAGGGGAGTGTAAAGGGGAGTGACAGGAGCAGAGCTGCTCTCAAAGCATGCGACTGTGGGGAGGGTAATTGTTGGGGGGGGGGGCATTACGGATGGGGGGTGGCATTGTTTTCAGGAAGTGATGTGCTGCTTCTGCTGACAGTCAGTCACTCACCCCCAGTGTGATTGTATCGTTCCATCAGAATCTTCACACCAGATTTGAACACCAGCTGCCAGTCTCTGTAAATCAGGGTGTTCCACTCCCAGTACTGTGGATCCTCTGCGTCCACTTTTGTGATCCACTTGGCCTTGGGCTGAGCCTTCTGGCTGTTGCTGTCATACCAATCAATGGGAATCTCATCCACGTACCCCACTGTATAAAATGCTGGTGCTCCGGGCTGGGAATCAGACAACCCAGTATAAAAAAAGCGCATAGCGTGAGACTCTGAAACACAAACACGAGAGTCACATTATCACTCCTCTGTTCATTACTCCATGGAAAGCTAAACTCCCCAAACCCCCACCCTAATGCAACTCTCCCCTCAACTCTTAAAGTTAAAAGAAAGACCAGCAGTTGGGCTTAGTCATAAACACTTAGAAACACCCACATTCCTCAGGAAATGTCTTTATAGTATTTTGTTCTCTTCTTATTTTGGGCCAGTTTCTGTAATTTTTCAGAGCTACTTTCCCCTTCCTCACTCCTCTGCTTCTTGGTCCCGGCACTGCCTCCGTATTGTGGTCCTTCCTCCTCAGGGATCTTTTCCACACATAAATTTCAACATTATCCATCTGGGCCGCATTCAGTGATTTCAAAACCAGTAGCAGCCCTTCGAGTTATAAGCACAGTCATAGCTATATGGTTTTCACCAAACTGAAATTACTGCAACTGTTTCTTTGTGTCCAGATAAAAATTGCATTCAAGACTCCAGTTAGTAGAAAATGTGGCAGCTAAAGTTATTTCTAAAGCCAAGAGATGGGACAAGATGTCACCAATCCTGAAAAATCAGCACTGACTACCCAGATAAGTAAGATTTAAATTATCCATGATACATAAGATCATTAGCAGAAATGCTCCAGGTTATTTGAATAGCTTTATGGAAATATATTTCCCATCAAGATCCTTAAGATTGGAAGCATGCTCATATCACCCTTTTTCTCAGTCACGTCACACTCTCCCTTTCTGTTTCCACATCCAGTTCAAACTTCTCCTGCTGACCTATAAGTGCCTTCACTCTGCAGCTCCTCACTACCTCTCCTCTCTCCCTACACTCCCCCCCCCCTCAGGAACTCCGCCCTTCTGGCAAATCTGGCAGGACATGCTAGGGAGATAAAGTTCCTAGATGAAATAAATGACTGCTTCTTGAAGCACCTGGTTCATGAACCGACCAGAGGAGAACCAATATTGGACCTAGTCCTTAGTGGAACACCAGATCTGGTGCAAGAGATAAGGGTGTTGGGGCCGCTTGGCAATAATGATCATAGCATGATTGCATTTGATTTAATTAGTGGAGGAGGGATAGTAAGGAAATCCATAGTACTACCTTTTAACTTTCGAAAGGGAGACTATGGTAAAATGAGGAAAATAGTTAAGAAAAAACTAAAAGGAGCAGTTGCAAAGGTTAAACTTACATCAAGCTTGGGTGTTGTTGAAAAATACTATCTTGGCAGCCCAGACCAGCTGTATTCCATGCTTTAAAAAAAGTAGAAAGAAGTCCAAAAAACTCCCAGCATGGTTTAAAGGTGAGGTCAGAGAGGCTGTTGCTGCCAAAAAAGCATCTTCCAGGAAATGGAAAAAAGAGCCAAATGACAAAAACAGGAAACAGCACAAGCACTGGCAAGTTAAATGCAAGGCACTGATAAGGCAGGTAAAGGAAGAATTTGAGAAGAAGCTTGCTGCGGAAGCAAAAATGTGAAATACTTTTTCAAGTACATTCATAGCAAAAAAAACCTGTGAGAGAGTCAGTTGGTCCATTAGATGATAGAGGGGTTAAAGGTGCACTAAGAGGTGACAAGGCGATAGCGGAGAGACTGAATGAATTCTTTGCTTCAGTCTTTACTGAGGAAGATGTAGGGATGTTACCCATGACTGAAGTGGTATTTAAAGGTGCGGAAGAATTGAAGGAAATATAGATACATCGGGAAGATGTCTTACAACTATTAGATAAACTGAAGAGTAGCAAATCACCTGGGCCGGATGGTATACATCCAAGGGTGTTGAAAGAACTGAAATATGAGATTGCAGATCTGCTATTAGTAATCTGTGAACTATCATTAAAACCAACTGCAATACCTGAAGATTGGAGGATGGCCAACATAACGCCAATTTTAAAAAGGGTTCCAGGGGTGATCCGGGAAACTATAGACCGGTGAGCCTGACATCGGTACCGGGAAAAATGGCAGAAACCATCTTAAAGAACAAAGTTGCTGAACATGTAGATATTCATGGCTTAATGGGAGACAGCCAACATGGCTTTAGACAAGGAAGATCTTGTCTTACTAATCTGTTATGTTTTTTTGAAGGTGTGAATAAACATTTAGACAAAGGTGAGTCGGTTCATATAGTGTATTTGGACTTTCAGAAAGCCTTTGACAAGGTCCCTCATCAGAGACTTTTGGCAAAACGAGAGAGTCATGAGATGGGAGGCAGTGTACTATTGTGGATCAGGAACTGGTTAAAAGATAGAAAGCAGAGGGTAGGACTAAATGGCCAATTTTCCCAATGGAGAAACGTGAATAATGGTGTACCCCAGGGATCTGTGCTGGGTCTGCTGCTTTTTGACATATTCATAAATGACCTGGAAAAGGGAATAACGAGTGAGGTTATCAAATTTGCAGATGACACAAAACTATTTAAACTTGTTAAAACCCATGAGGATTGTGGAAAATTGCAAGAGGATTTTGATAAATTGGAAGACTGGGCATCAAAATAGTAGATGAAATTTAATGTGGAGAAGTGCAAAGTTATGCACCTAGGGAAGAACAACCCAAACTATAGTTACACGATGCAAGGTTCCACATTAGGAACCACCACCCAGGAAAAAGATTTAGGCATCATTGTGGATAACATGTTAAAACCCTCGGCCCAGTGTGCAGCGGCGGCCAAGAGAGCAAACAGAATGCTAGGTATCATAAGGAAAGGAATGGAAAATAAAGCAAAGGATATTATAATTCCTCTATATTGTTCCATAGTGTGACCGCACCTTGAATATTCTGTGCAATTCTGGTCGCCGTATCTTAAAAAGGATATAGCGTTATTAGAAAAGGTTCAGAGAAGAGCCACCAAAATGGTAAAGGGGATGGAAGGATACACCTATGAAGAAAGGCTAAAAAGGTTAGGGCTGTTTAACCTGGAAAAGAGACGGCTGAGGGGAGATATGATAGAAGTCTATAAATTAAGAACAGAGTGGAACAGGTAAACGTAGATCGATTGTTTACATTATCAGAATATAGAAAGACTAGGGGACATGCAATGAAGCTACAGGGTAAACTATTTAAGACTAATAAGAGAAAATATTTTTTCACTCAACGTGTAATCAAACTCTGGAATTTGTTACTGGAAGATGTAGTAAAGGCTGTTAGCGTAGCTGGGTTTAAAAAAGGTTTGGACAAGTTCTTGGAGGAAAGGTCCATAAACCATTATTAAGAAGGGACCCAGGATATCAATGCTTGACCCAGTACAAGCATTGTGGAACCTGTGTCTTTTGGGGAAACTGCTAGGTACGTATGACCTAGATTGGCCACTGTTGGAAACAGGATACTGGGCTTGATGGACCTTGGTCTGACCCAGTATGGGAGATCTTATGTTCTTATGTTATCTGTGCCCTTCTCTTCTATTGCTAAACTCCAGACTTCGCTCCTTTCACCTTGCTACTCCTTATGCCTGGAACAAAACTACCCAATCGGTATGTCAGACTCCATCTGTAGCTCTGTTGAAATCCAGACTAAAACCTCATTTCTTTTGAGACTGCCTTTGGATCCTGATCCCCAGAGTCTCCTGTTCTGTTCTTACATGTTTCCTTAACATTCCTCTAAACATATGCTAGTTCCCAGCTTGTTGCACTGTCTGTCTTGAGTAAACTAAGCTCTTATGAGCAGGGACTCTTACATATCTCTCTACAATGCTGCGTATGCCTGGTAGCACTATACAAATGACTAGCAGTAATAGTAGCAGCGACAATTAAAATACTCCTCCAGGAAGCAGTGTAGACTCGTAAGGGTTAGTAAGGGCACTTTAACTGGAAGCCCCCAGTCGAGCAGGAGATCACCAAGACCTACCCCAGGAGAGAACTGAGGCCTTTAGAAAAATGTCCAATGACGGGCACTACAATGTACCATTATGGTAACCAGTACTTTGCTTTATTAGGTAATACGAAACTCTGATTTTTAATGTCCCTTATCTGCTTTGAATCTAATGTTTTTATAAAATGCAAGTTATAAATGTCCTGGTTAAAATGATATGCTTAAATGTTATTTAATAAATACTGATAACTATTTTATGCAGTTCTCAGAATTCCCTCTTTTTTTTCAGAAAAGTAGTTATTTTCCTCTTCTCCTACCAGTGAGAGGTTTGCGTTAGGAGGGTGAGCAGGAGAAGCAAAGTCCTTCGCCTCTGAAATCAGGGACTAGACGTGGTTATAGCCTACTATGGAATCAAAGGCACTACATCAAAAACTGGGGACACCTGGTAACCTTAGCAAGGTTTCATGGGCACAGTCTGTGGGCAGCATATTACTGAACTACTGAGTTTTAGCTCTCTTTAGATCCAGTTTGAGGACTTGGGTTTGCTGTCCAGCCATTGCACCCAGTTAGTACAGGGATTTTCGTTATGTTCTAGCTAACCCTGATGGTCCTGTGCCAATCTGATTTCTTTTTGTTTGTATCAGGTGTTGTAGGGTTTTTTTGGCCTTCACCTATTTTTACATTCTACCTTTTACTATCCTGTCATTTCTCTGATCTAATTATCCAGGTTTACTGGTTTCATTAACAGCGTCATAGTGGTTTACAATATAAGAAAAGGTGATAAAGGAACATAGAACAGGGTGAAACCTGAGGGTTGGGGAATGGCACACGGGGGTGGTCACATGATGTGTTTGGCGGGCTGTGTGGGTACATGGGGGTTGTGAGTGAAGACACTGCACAGCAGGTCTGGTACCTGAAGCTAGTAAGATTTTGGCCATCAGCAGCAGGTCTTTGGTGGAATTCTTGAGGGTTGTCCAAACTGCTCCACTGTACACCAAAAATGGATTTTAGGACCATCTAGGAGGAATCTGGGATATCTAGGCCACTACATCCAAAATTCAAGTGGGGGGGGGGGGGTGGCGGCAGTGAAGGGAGGCATGTTTAAATGCCTTCTGAAGCTGCTCTGTCACCACCCCAAAAGATGCACATCCCTGCAACCAGTACTGGAGAGTGGTCTGTGCATATAGCAAGGCCATTTTAGAAATGTGGACACCCCTGAAACACACAACCACGGGACATGACATAGACATGCCAGAGACAGTTCAAGATGGGGGTGGGGGTGTCACTTCCCAGCAAGCCGTTTCAGATCTGCAGACCTGCACCAATGAATGGACTGTCCAGCAGCATGCAGGTTTTTTGATTCAGTGAAATCTATTCTAGCAGTGAGAACTCTTCCCCCTGGAAGTGTTGCTGTCATGAAACGAGCACTGTTTTGCAACTTATCCATATCCAGAGCGGGTAGAGGCTTGGATGTGTCAAAGGCCAGGGCCAGAAGTGCGTGGGCCATTTTGAAGTCACATGGCAACACATATCTCCACAGCACTGCCCAGGCCACAACTCCACTGTGCCCCCTGCGACTTGGATGTCACTATGCTGGGGACATCTATGTATCCGGCTTTCTAGAAGGACCCCAGGGATATCAGATTTGAACGTCTGACTGCCCATTTTAAGATGTGCAAATCACAGCCAGAGCTTCTGTAATGATCCCCCCTCCTCCAAGGGTCTCCTTTAATTCACTTCCAGGTCAAAATCGAATAAGCTGGACCCAGATGCAGAACATTTCTGGACCTGCAGATAGAAGTTTTAAAATCTTTTCACTTGTCGCAATGTCTATCCTCAGAATGAACACCCCATGATGAGGGAGAAGGGTCCGAGGGCACAGTCCCCAAACTATGGACAAGAACTGAACTGCTCGGGGCTCTCGTCCTCAAGGGCTACGAATGGGTCTGGTTTTCAGAATATCCACGATGCCCACTCAGCAGATGCATGTCACATACATCTGATCTATGATCAAAGCAGTTTTCCGTGGATTTGTTCTGAAGCCCAGGACTGTCCCCAGACTGATTCAGGAAGCACAGGGCTAGCAAAAGCAGCAGCAACTGCCCAGCAAACCTCATCCCAAATACAGAGACCTCCTGCTGCTGCCGTCTGCTACCAGCAGAGCAGAAGTGCATCAGGGACAGTTTTAGGGGGAACGGGACATGATAAATCTGCTTTCTAACCTCTCACCTATGGGTGATCCCAGCACTCCACTCCCCCACCCCACCCCTTTCTCTGGTACTAGCACTCTATCCTTGCCCCCTCCCCGCCAGAACTTCCCTATACAACTCTGAACTCCCTGCCTTGTGTTTCTCTGTCACCCTCAGCAGTCAGGTGCTGGATTCTCAGACTGCTGCAGACTGAGCTGTATCTGGACCATATGCTGCCTACAGAGTCTTCACCATGCTCAGCAGGAGTGGAGGGGGTGAAGCTAGCAGGGCAGAGTCTCTGCCATGCTCAGCAGGAGAGGAAGGGGCGAGGCTAGAGGGGCAGAGTCTGCCATGCTCAGCAGGAGAGGAAGGGGTGAGGCTAGAGGGGCAGAGTCTCTGCCATGCTCAGCAGGAGAGGAGGGGGCTAGGCTAGAGTGGATTCTGGAAGAACAGTTGCTCTGTTGCTTTTTTCAACCCTCTTCCTGTTCCCTGCATGCTGCTTGAAGATTTTATGATTTACTTTGATTTCTGTATGTTGCTGTTGGCTTGTATCTACCTTAATTGTGCATCACCAAGATTCACAAAATTGACTCATAAAACATAATTACTACTACTAAAAATTTACATAGTGCTACAAGGCATATGCAGCACTGTACATATAGATGTAAGAGACCGTCCCTGCTCAGAGCTCACAGCCTAATCAAGACAAAACACAGCAAAACTGGGGACTAGAGTATGGTGAGAAACACCTAAGTAGTGGACAAGAGCAAGGAGCATCAGGATCCAAAAGCAGCTTCAGAGAGGTGGGTGCAATAAAATGTAATGAAAAAAAAAAAAACTAAATCAAACAGCGAGACCCTTGACGGGCACTTTGTGTTTCCCCGGAGACTTGACCATTGGTACAAATTCCTGAAATCTGGAGTTTCCCCCAGGTATGAGCAGTGAAAGCAGCAGAACCTAACCCCATCTGTTACAGGAGTGAAGACCCGGTGCTCCCCCCCCACTCCTACCCTCCTTCCTGGCACAGAAACAGAAGGAGGTGGAGGGATCCTGCCGGAGACAGGTAGAGAATCCTGGGTGCAGAAGGAACAGGAGGACAGACGACGACGTGATGAGAGGTGAGAAAGCCGAGAGGGAGGAGACAGTAATAAGGGGGGGGGGGCTGGAACTGAGAAGGTGGGAACTAGGGGAGGGAACAATGAAACCAAGGAGGCTCCAGGAAATGGTGGCATAGAGGCGGGGGCACTAGAATTTGGGAGGAGGATATAGGAGTAGGGCTTGATGGCATCGAGGGAGGGGACCGAGTTATTAGAACTGGGGAGGGTGGTGCAGGGGCTGATGGAACTGAGGAAGGAGAAAGGGAAGAGATCTCTTGCTGAATTTATACCAATAAGCCAGTGTCTCTCCATCCATTTCAGTGCATGTGTCTGCCAGTAAGATAGTTGTGTTGTCGGTTTATGAAACCCATTCAACCCAAAGTTCCTAAATTGTCCAGTTCCAGGAGTGAGACTAAGCCAGTTCTGGATTTCTGACCTCATTATGATGCATTCTGGGACCTCGGGAAGGGGATGGATGAAACCAGTATGCCAGCAAAAGCTAAAGGACAAGTGAGGAAAGGAAAGTGGGAACTGGGATCAACTGACTTACAGCTTCCATAAATTGCTTTGAGAACGAATTAAGTACTGTATCAGTTTTCATCACTCAGTAAGAAGGCTGGCACCAACTGTACCCATGACCCATGTGTTCACAAGGTCATCTATCATCTCTTGTATGGCACTCTGAGCCCACCCAGTGCACCTAGGACACCTTACACAGGGCCAGACACCACCAGATTTCAAGATGGCAACGCAGAGGTGAGCGCATGAGGGCAACAGATTACAGGTATTAAAGAGGAGGATGGAGGGTGGTGTTCGGGGATGAGGGGCCACTGGGCCACCAGGGACTTTGTTTCTGTCAGGGGATCAGTGTGTGGAGGGGAGCAACAGATCCCTGACAGTATGCTGATGGCATCGGGGGCTTCCTCGGTTACCTAGGCCATCTGAAGTGAAAGTGTCAAACGTCCCCTCAGATGACCCCATTTCTCTAGGACAGCATGCCAAACTTGCCCTGACTTCTGTGCACGTGTGTGTGACTTGCTTTTCCAGTTTAATACTGACTTCTTGCACACTGGGTAATATGAATATTGCATCCCAGCACAGAGTCAGCGTTAAAGTCGGGCTATGAAACCCTGCTCTAGAGCTTTAAGCGCTGGCTCTAGCACAGAGTCTCTCCCTCAGCCTGTATGTGCCCGGCAGTGGAGGGAATCTCTCACTTTTGCTGACCTGACCAAGGAATTTGAGTCTTCTATGGTCAGCATCCTAAATGAAGACAGGCGCCTTTCCAGAGATTACCTTAAAGTCTACAGCTCCAGTTTAGAAATTTGTCTATTTTGTTTTTAGGGTGCACCAAAATTCAGATGGACACAGTCTGACAATGACATGGTTTCTGAAACCTATCCAAAGGTTATGTTGGTATTTAACAACGAGGATGGTAAAGCCGTGTCCGTTTTGCCTGCAGGAGAGGGCTCCTGATTTACTGCGGGCTGTGACGTGTACAGAGCGCGGCATGAACGCCAACAGAACAGAGCAGACACTCGGGGGAGGAGCCGCAAACTAGGCAGTCACCTAGGGCGGCTGCTACGGGGGGGGGGGGGGGCAGAATGCAAATACTTAGAGTTAAGGAACACATTCTAACTCCTGGGGGGAGGGGGTGGGGAGGAAGAAGACTAGTGCCAGCATCTTGTACCAACTCTTATTTGCAATATACAACACCGAAGCCTAGACGTCGCAGATAAGACGAACCGCTCCCGCCCCCTCCCGGTGCTGTCACCGCTCTTCATCTAAGATCTGTCCTTCTCTCCATCGAGATCCCCTCCCCGAAAAGCGGTAGTTCATCGCTGGGGGTGGGATGCCCCACTGCGCTAAGCTTTAGACCCTTGCCCCAGTGGCAGTGGCAAAAATCCTCTGGCCGGCCCTGGCTTCACGTGTCTCCCCAACCCCACCATGGATTTATCATCATTAAGTGTCTAAAAACAGGATCAGAAACCCGAAACCCTCCGCAGAGTTACGACACATCGCAGGAATTAGCGCCCGATGATCTGATCGCTGGAAATTACAGCACAAACCCCTTCCGGACTCACCGCAGGAGACACCAGATACAAAGAGAAGACCCGCAAATAAACGCAGGACACCGATTCCCATCTTCACCCCCCCCCCCCCTCCCTCCTCCTCCCTCCTCCCTCCTCCTTCCTCCTCCCCCTGCTCTCGGTATCCAAACAAATGTATCTTTCCACCACGACTCTGCACGGAAATACCGTCCTGCAGCGGCAACTCTTATTTATAGGAGAGGCAGCCGCCAGCATATCCGGCCAATCACAATAAAGAACTTTGGCGACATCACCGGCAGTTGGGCAGATTTCAGTAGCGCAGGTTGCAGTTCAGCGAAAGCGAAAGTGAAAGGGCGGCACGAGAGCGGGTTCGGCAGCTTACTAGGGAATTCTGCAGTAAAAAGAATCACTGCTCGATAGGTTAAAACTGCTGCAGCCTTTACTGTTCGGAGAATATAATATAAGAACATAAGATATGCCATACTGGGTGAGACCAAGGTCCATCAAGCCCAGTATCCTGTTTCCAACAATGGCCAATCTAGGTCATACGTACCTAGCAGTTTCCCCAAAAGACACAGGTTCCACAATGCTTGTTTTGGGTCAAGCATTGATATCCTGGGTCCCTTTTTAATAATGGTTTATGGACCTTTCCTCCAGGAACTTGTCCAAACCTTTTTTAAACCCAGCTACACTATCAGCCTTTATTACATCCTCCGGTAACAAATTACAGTTTGATTACATTGAGTGAAAAATATTTTCTCTTATTTGTCTTAAATAGTTTACCCTGTAGCTTCATTGCATGTCCTCTAGTCTTTCTATTTTCTGATAACGTAAACAATTGATCTACATTTACCCGTTCCACTCCATTCATTAATTTATAGACTTCTATCATAACTCCCCTCAGCCGTCTCTTTTACAGGTTAAAGAGCCCTAACCTTTTTAGCCTTTCTTCATAGGAGTATCCTTCCATCCCCTTTACCATTTTGGTGGCTCTTCTCTGAACCTTTTCTAATAACGCTATATCCTTTTTAAGATACGGCGACCAGAATTGCATACAATATTCAAGGTGCGATCGCACCATGGAACGAAACAGAGGCATTATAATATCCTTTATTTTATTTTCCATTCCTTTCCTTATGATACCTATCATTCTATTTGCTCTCTTGGCTGCCGCTGCACACTGGGCCGAGGGTTTTAACATGTTATCCACAATGACTCCTAAATCTTTTTCCTGGGTGGTGGTTCCTAATGTGGAACCTTGCATCGTGTAACCATAGTTTGGGTTGTTCTTCCCTAGGTGCATAACTTTGCACTTGTCCACATTAAATTTCATCTGCCATTTGGATGTCCAATCTTCCAATTTATCAAGATCCTCTTGCAATTTCCCACAATCTTCTTGGGTTTTAACAACTTTAAATAGTTTTGTTTCATCTGCAAATTTGATAACCTCACTCGATATTCCCTTTTCCAGGTCATTTATGAATATGTCAAAAAGCAGCGGACTCAGCACAGATCCCTGGGGTACACCACTATTCAACTTTCTCCATTGGGAAAATTGGCCATTTAGCCCAACCCTCTACTTTCTATCTTTTAACCAGTTCCTGATCCACAGTAGTACACTGCCTCCTATCCCATGACTCTATAGTTTTGCCAAAAGTCTCTGATGAGGGATCTTGTCAAAGGCTTTCTGAAAGTCCAAATACACTATATCAACCGGCTCACCTTTGTCTACCTGTTTATTCACACCTTCAAAAAAAACATAATAGATTAGTAAGACAAGATCTTCCTTGTCTAAAGCCATGTTGGCTGTCTCACTTTTTTTTTTACAGTGTGATGGAGTCAGGGTTGATTCATAGTGACCCAGCTTTCTCTGGGTTTTCTTGGCAATGTATCACTGGAGGTAGATTTCCAGCCTTTTCTTCTGAGGCAATGGAGGGTAAAGTGACTTGCCCAAAGTCACAAGGAGCACCAGTGGGAATTGAACCCTTGTTGTTTTGGGTACTAGGCAGTTGCTATAACCACTAGGCTACTCCTCCACTATTGTCACCCATTGAGCCATGACTGTCTACATGTTCAGCAATTTTGTTCTTTATGATGGTTTCTACCATTTTTCCCTGTACCGATGTCAGGCTCACCGGTCTGTAGTTTCCCAGATCACCCCTGGAACCCTTATTGAAGATTGGCTTTACATTGGCCATCCTCCAGTCTTCAGGTTTTACAGATAATTTTAACGATAGTTCACAGATTACAAATAGCAGGTCTGCAATCTCATATTTCAGTTCTTTCAACACCCTTGGATGTATATCATCCGGCCCAGGTGATTTGCTATTCTTTAGTTTATCAAGTAGTTGTAATACATCTTCCCGATGTATCAATATTTCCTTCAATTCTTCCGCACCTTTAAATACTACTTCAGTCATGGGTAACATCCCTACATCTTCCTCAGTAAAGACCGAAGCAAAGAATTCATTCAGTCTCTCCGCTATTGCCTTGTCGCCTCTTAGTGCCCCTTTAACCCCTCTATCATCTAATGGACCAACTGACTCTCACAGGTTTTTTGCTAAACATATACTTGAAAAAGATTTTATTACGCATTTTTGCTTCCGCAGCAAGCTTCTTCTCAAATTCTCCATTTGCCTGCCTTATCAATGTACTTATATTTAACTTGCCAGTGCTTGTGCTGTTTCCAGTTTTTATCATTTGGCTCTTTTTTCCATTTCCTGAGAGAAGCTTTTTTGGCAACAACAGCCTCTCTGACCTCACCTTTAAACCATGCTGGCAGATTTTTGGACTTCCTTCCACTTTTCTTAAAGTGTGGAATACAACTGGTCTGGGCTTCCAACATAGTATTTTTCAACAACACCCAAGCTTGATGTAAGATTAGGCAGTTGCAGAGGGTGGCAAATTCTGGGGGGCGTCAAAAGGCAGTTGTAAAAGCAAAACAAAAGATCCTGACAGCCCCACAAGCTCAAACAGTCATCAGCGTATACAGGGGCGACCCAAGGGGGGTGCGGGGCCATGTGCGGAGACTTGGTGCGGGGCCTCATTTGCATAAGTGGCCTTATTTGCATAAATATTTGCATAATGTTACCATACACTAACTTTTAGTAAACATGTCTCTTAATGAGTGTATGGATAAAGAAAGCCTAAAAGATTTCTACATTAGTATAATCCAGTGCCAACTGCCAGG
The DNA here is from genome assembly GCA_033557465.1 of Ichthyophis bannanicus. Lineage (NCBI taxonomy): Eukaryota > Metazoa > Chordata > Amphibia > Gymnophiona > Ichthyophiidae > Ichthyophis > Ichthyophis bannanicus. Next base: position 75,840,024 of record CM066051.1, on the reverse strand, counting down.
CACATTAGGAACTACTACAAACGCTGCCCATTTAGAACCCATAGCAATCCCGCCGTATCATAACAGCACTACCAGGACTCACAAAGCATCATACCGTAACTATCAAAAGGCAACACTGCAAATATTAAACCAATACATTTCAGAGAATACTGGGGAAAGAGAACAAGTGGCAATGTCAAATAGGAATTACATAAACAGAGTACCTCAGCTCAGTTACACATGCAGAACATAGACCATCACCAAACAAGGAATCACAATTTAGAAACAGGAAAGCAATAATTAAACTGGGAACCCCAAAAGCCAAACTTGGAATGTACAACAACACTGTAGAAATAAAACTATAAATTAATTTCCTCTTGTACCAAACAAAGCGCAGACGTTAATGATGCACATTTCCCAGAGCTTTCATATTCCAGTTAATAAATTCAGAATAAAGAGATATCTTTCTACCTTTTGTGCATTTTTTTTCAGTTGCAATTGGTCTAGCCACTTTCTTCTGGTTTCTTCATGTTTTCTGCTAACTCTCCATCATCTGCTGTCCATTTGTCCTTTCTTCTCTATTCTAGTTTTTTTTCCATTCTCTCTCTCTACATCTGCTTTAACATACTAATCTTTCTCCTTTTGCTCTTTCCTCATTCCTATTTCATCCACACAAATTTTACCCCTCCATCCTCAATCCCCACTTACTCTCCCAATACCCGGCCAATTGTAGATTTTTCATCCCTCCCACACAAAATATTTTTCCCCTCTCCATTTTACTCTCCCAGCCCCATCCCATTGTAATCCTCCCCCAACCTCAGCTCCCTTCTAGTTCCAGTCTCACCCAGCATCCATTCCCTTCTAGTCCCTGCACCAGCCCATTTCCAGTCCTAGCCCCCATCAGCCCATTTCCAGTCCTAGCTCCCCCATCCATTTCCAATCCAAGTCCCTTCATCAGCTCATTTCCAATCCTAGCCCCCCATCAGCCCATTTCTAGTCATTTCCTAGCCCCACCATCAGCCCATGTCAAATCATAGCTCCCCTCCACTCAGCCCAATTCCAGTCCAAGCCCCCCCATGAGCCTACTTCCAGTTCTAGCCCCTCCATGAGTCCATTTCAATTCAAGCCCCCACCACAGCCCATTTCCAATCTTAGCTCCCCCAACAGCCCATTTCCAGTCCTATCCTAGCTGCTCCATCAGCCCATTTTCAGTCCTAGCTCCCTTCCCTCACAGCCCATTTCCATTCCAAGCCCCCTCCCCATCAGCTATTTGCAGTTCAAGCCTCCCCTTCCACTCAGCCCATTTCCAGTCCTAGCAACCCCCCAATCCATTACCAGTCCTAGCCCCCCGTCAACTAACTTCCAGTCCTAACCCCCCATCACCCCATTTTCAGTTTAAGCCCCCCTATAACCCATTACCAGTCCTAACCCCCATCAGCCCACTTCTAGTCCTAACCCCATCATCCCATTTCCAGTCAGCCCCTCATAGCCCATTGCCAGTCCTAACCCCCCCCCATCAGCCCACAGCCCATTACCAGTCCTAACCACATCAGCCCACCTCAAGTTCTAACCCCTCCCCATCAGCCCATTTCCGGTCCTAGCCCCCCATAGCCCATTATCAGTCCTAACACCCCCATAGCCCATTACCAGTCCTAACCACCCATCACCCCATTTCCAGAAAGCCCCCTTTAGCCCACATCCCATCACCAGTCTTAACCCCCCATAGCCCCATAGCCCATTACCAGTCCTAACCCCCCCCAACAGCCCACAGCCCATTACCAGTCCTAACCCCATCAGCCCATTTCCAGTCAGCCCCCCCATAGCCCATTGCCAGTCCTAACCCCCCATCAGCCCACAGCCCATTACCAGTCCTAACCACATCAGCCCACCTCGTCCTAACCCCTCCCCATCAGCCCTTTTCCTGTCCTAGCCCCCCCATAGCCCATTATCAGTCCTAACCCCCCCATAGCCCATTACCAGTCCTAACCCCCCATCAGACCACAGCCCATTACCAGTCTTAACCCCCCCTATAACCCATTACCAGTCCTAACCCCCCATCAGCCCTCGTCCATTCCTCACCCCATCAGCCCATTTCCAGTCAGCCCCCCATAGCCCATTGCCAGTCCTAACCCCCCCATCAGCCCACAGCCCATTACCAGTCCTAACCACATCAGCCCACCTCAAGTTCTAACCCCTCCCCATCAGCCCATTTCCTGTCCTAACCCCCCCCCCCCCATAGCCCATTTCCAGTTCTAACCCCCCATCACCCCATTTCCAGAAAGCCCCCATTAGCCCACAGCCCATTACCAGTATTAACCCCCCCATAGTCCATTACCAGTACTAACCCCCCCCCCAACAGCCCACAGCCCATTACCAGTCCTAACCCCATCAGCCCATTTCCAGTCAGCCCCCCATAGCCCATTACCAGTCCTAAACCCCCCCACCCCCCGCCCCATCAGCTCATGGAAATTAAAAAAAACAAAAAAAGCTGGCCGCTGCTGCTGCCGCCGTGGCAGCAGCAGAATGGAGTTTCCCGCGGGGCCCCCTCTGCCCGGCTGAACTCCCCCGGCGCGGCTGAGCCCCTCTGCGCTGGCTTGCAGATATGCAAAGGGAGAGTGTCTCCCTCGCGTCTCTGTTAAGCCCGCAGGGACAGATGGGAAATTTCCCATCAGCCCCTGCAGGCTTAATAGAGACGCAAGGGAGACACTCTCCCTTCGCATATCTGCAAGCCGGCGCAGAGGGGCTCAGCCGTGCCGGGGGAGTTCAGCCGGGCAGAGGGGGCCCCGCGGGACACTCCATTCTGCTGCTGCTGCGGCGACAGCAGCAGCGGCCAGCTTTTTTTTTTTTAAATTTAATTTTTAAAAAAAGCAGAATGTTCTTTGCGCGGGGCCCCCTGAAACACGGGGCCTTGTGCAAAAAACATTCTTGCTCAATGGACGGGCCGGCCCTGAGTGTATACTTTTATTGGCAAGTAGGCTGGGAATTTTTCAAATACATTTATTATGATTAATTTTCTGTCTTTTTGAAAAAATTTATCCAAGGCGGTATAAAGCAAGTAACATAGTGACATAGTAAATGACGGCAGATAAAGACTTGTATGGTCCATCTACTTTACCCAGTAAGATGGCAAGAGTAGGTGCACCTGCCACTCTGTGCAGGCCACCCCTCCCCATGTCTTTGTTTAAGGGGTGAACCCCCTGCTCCATGTAGGACACCCCTGTATGTTGAGAAATTAGTTAAGTTTATTTTGATTTTATCTTGTTGCTGTAAAGGGATCCACTGTGTCTGTCCCTTGCCATTTTGAATTCTGTCACTGCATTTGCCCCCACCATGTCCATCGGGAGGGCATTCCAAGCATCCACCATCCTTTCAGTGAAAAAGTATTTCCTGACATTACCTTTCAATTTACCCCCTTGCAGCTTAATGTTATGCCCTCTAGTTTTACAGCTTCCCTGTCTTTGGAAGAGGTTTGTTTGTTCATTATTTCTCTTTAAGTATTTAAAGGTCTGAATCATATCTCCCCTGTCCCTCCTCTCCTCCAGAGTATGTACATATATAGGTCTTCAAGTCTCTTCTCATAAGGCTTCTGACGCAGGCTCCAAATTATTTTGGTTGCCTTCCTCTGAACAGTTTCCAGTCTTTTTATATCTTTTGCAAGATATGGTCTCCAAAACTGAACACAGTATTCCAACTGAGGCCTCGCCAGTGACTTATAGAGTGGCCAGGGGTGGCTCTATAATGAGGCGAAGTGAGGCGGCTGCCTCAAGCGGCAAAGTTTTGAGGGTGGCAAATGCCCCCAAAACAGCCTCCTCACTTTGCCTTCAAGTTAAAAAAAAAACAAAACCTAAAAAAAAATAAGCGGACTCCAAGTTGCTGCCGCTGCCGAGTCTGCTTCTCGGCAGCGGCAAACTCACTGCCTCCCTTCTTCTGCAGCTGCGGTTTCCTACCTCTTAGGGAACCACGACTGCACTGGTGAAGCCATTGTGGAGCCTTCCAGTCTCTCGACAGGCTGCGTGCAGTATTATCCCGCCCCCAAAGGAAAGTGGTAAAGAACGGAGCTGCAGGGAGGGGGCTGGAAGGGTACTAACAAGGGTTCCCTCTCATCCAGCAGGAACAACCGGCATCAGACAAATCAGCCTGATTGCTGCAAGCAATCAGGCTAATTTGTGCGGCGGCGGCACTCCGGTTATTTTAATTTTAGATTTTGCCACTTCTGCCCTGCCTCTGCCTTCCTGCCGCTTTTTTTTTTTTTTTGCTGCAAGCATTCTTGGGGAAAAAAATGCAATGGGAAGGCAGAGACAGGGCAGAGGCGGCAAAATCTAAAATTAAAACAACCGGAGTGCCCTCGCCACCGCTGGATGAGAGGTGCAGGTGGAGGGAGTGGGGACAGGAGGAGGACAAGGAGAGACAAAGGTGAGAGATGGGGGATAAAGGGGGAGACAGGTGACAAGTACTAGACAAAGGGGAGAGACGGGGCAAATGCTGGACAAATGGGAGAGACAGTGCGGGTTAGGATTACAATGGGCTGATGGGGGGCTAGCACTGGAAGCAAGCTGATTGGGGGGAGGCTTCAACTGGAAATGGGCTGATGGTGGGGAGGGGAAGATAGAGCTGCTGGCTTTGGAAGAAAACTGGGGGCTAAGGCTACAAATGGGCTGATGGGAGAATGGAACTGGAAGGGAATGGATGCTGAGAGGGGCTGCCATGGTATTTGTACTAGAAGGGACTGGTCAGTGGGGAAGGAGGGGGACTGGAAGGGAATGGACACCAGTGGCAGTCATGGGAATGCAAGCTGACATTGGAAAGTACTGAGAGTGGAAAGGGGCTGATACTGGGGAGGGTTACTGGGACTGGAAATAGGCTGATGGAAAGAAGTGAAGAAAACAAAAGAAGAGATAAGAAATGGCAGATGGACCATAGACCACAGAAAGAGAACTAAGAGAAGACAGGAAAGCAGAAGCCTCAGATCAGGACCAGCATGATCAGAGAATAAAATGGTCAGACAACAAAGGTAGAAAAATAATTTCATTTCATTTTAGTGATTGGACTTTGTGCTATTTTTATATTTTACACAGTATTGGGGAACTGCATCTCTTATTTATCTGATATTGCACTGCATGTGGACTCTGGCTTCTTAGGGTTTCAGTTTAAATTTTGTCTACATATTTTTATTTTTACTTTAGATTGTGGTTACTTATTCTGTACTTGGTGAGGGTCGATGTTGTGAGTGTGTGACTGAGGTCAGGTGTTCTGTTAACATGGAGTTTGTACATAAAGATCTATACTGTACTGTAGTAATTTGACTTATTCAGCTTTTCAAATAGGTGTATGGATGTTCCAGGGCCCACTGTAGTATTTACAGTGATGCTTTTTTGGATGGGCTCCTTATGTGAGTTTTGGAAGTTTGTGCTGATATGGTATGGTAGGTTTGCTCTTTGTTGTAGGGTTTTGAATTAGTTCACAATATGCCTGATACTGGAGAATAGTGGTGGTTGTTGTTGTTGTTGTTAGTGAGATGATCAGAATCAGATTTTTTTTTAAATATTGAGTTCTGTGGGTGAATGTCCTGGTTCTGCTCTGCACCTACTGTGGATGCAAAATATATGTTGAAAAAGAAAAAGCAAGAACCATAACGCAGTTTATAACAACAAAATAAAAATGAGTTATACTTTAGTTTTATAAACTGTGCTGTTGATTCTTGCTCTCTTTTAGTTCCTTGGTGTGCAAACAGGACCATACCTAGCCCTGTGCAAGCGGTGCAGACGCACAGGGCGCAAAGGCTTGGGGGGCGCATTTCGGCTGTCTGCTGTTGCCCTGCTGCCACTGGCAGGACAATAGCAGGCAGCCGAAATGTGACCCCCAAGCCTTTTCGCAGCACTTTTAGCAGGTCTGGTCCCTCCCTCCTCCGACACGATGTCAGAGCAGGGAGGGACAGATCTGCTTAGAGTGCCGGCGCCTTTCAGATTGGGCGCATGCCCCCCTCCTCCTCCCCATACCTCGGTCCAGCACTGCCTGCTCTTTCCCTGCTGCCGGCGCTGCCGTGAAAAAAAACAGAGGACGGCAGCAGCAGGGAAAGAGCAGGCAGCGCTGGATGGAGGTATGGGGGGAGGAGGGGGCATGCGCCCAAGCTGCAAGTCGCACGGGGCGCGATTGCATCTTGGTACGTCCCTATGTGCAGACATCTTGCATTCCCTCCACATAATCTAATTGGCTTTTTGGTTTGGTTCAGTCCCTGATTGGAGTTCTGAAAAAGCCCTGCCCCCCTCTAAGGGGGAGGGGGGTGCCATCTCATTCTTCGCCTCAGGCAGCAGATTGTCTTGAGCCGCCCCTGACAGTGGCATTAGTACCTCTTCCTTTCTGCTGGTAATTCCTCTTTGTATGCAACCCAACATCTTCCTGGCTTTTGCCACTGCCTTGTCGCACTTTTTTGCCACCTTGAGATCCAATAAAACACTAATACCAGCACAGTGCATAATTAGCAGCAAGGTAAACCTGGAAATAGGCAAATTCAATCATAACAATAGGATACTGTGTCAGCACAGTAGGACATTCATATATATTTATTAGGATTTGCTGTAAAGCCTTTCAAATGCATCAGCAAAACACTTGACATTAAAACTGAGAGAAACATTTAATAAGAAGCAGACTGATACAACAGGAGGGGCAAGAGAATGAAACGTGTGTACCATAGCGGCCCATTGCTCCAGACAAATTAAGTTTCAAATGCAAGCTGATAGCAGTGAGTTTTTAAACCAGATTTAAATTATCTGAAGGAAGATGGGGTGATTTCCGTACCACAGGCACAAGAAAGGAGAAAGCTGAGTGTAGGGTCATATGAAAACGTACTTGAGTTGGGTTAGGAATGGTGAGAAGCTTCTGACGTTGTGCAGTGATCGCAGTGGTCTCACTCAGGGTGGTTTCTCCAAGTGGGTTAGTGTTGCGTATACCATAATAGTCATGAACCTCACTCCTGCACCAGGGTCTAGAAGAGGGAGAGGAAGGGCCTGTGGAGAAAGTCTTATTTATTTATTTATTTAGACAGATTTGTATCCCACCTTATCCTTCAATCAAAGTGGTCACAATACAAATGGAAAGTTACAAATAACATAGGGTAGATAAGACATTAACAAACTATAAGAATTAATGTAATAAAATAAACCTATTGGTAAAAATTATATCAAATCATAAGTTTCAGCAAATAGCAGGGGTTTCAAGGCCTTGCGAAAGTCTTTAATATCAGTCATAATTCTAAGGTCCATCGGGAGAGAGTTCCAAAGTTTGGAAGCCAGTAAAGAAGGAGCTCTTTTTGAAGTTGCTTGTTTAGTCCTACAGTATCCAGCAGGGGTACCAATTATGTTGTTATTATTGGCGCTGCTTCTTCTTGGTCTATTGATAACATCTCTAGTTATAATATTTTGTAATGCATCTGCTGATAGGTGATTGTAAATCCTAAAGATAACTAAAAGTGTCTTGAATTTTGACCTGGCACTTACTGGAAGCCAGTGCAACCGTTGTAGGATGGGGGAGATTTTTATTTATTTATTTAGCATTTCTTATATACTGCCTTTCATGATATCAAGGAGGTTTACATTGAACAAACTGAAATTACATTGAACAGGGCATTATAACTTGGAGATAACTATTTTACAGGAAACATGGGCAATGGAGGGCTAAGTGGCTTGCCCAAGACCACAAGGAGCACCTGTGGGATTAGAAACCTAGTCCTTCTGGCCCAAGGTTGCTGTCCTCTAATGGGATTTGAACCCCTGACCTTCTAGCCTGAGGTACCTTGCCCCAACCACTAGGCCACTCCTCCACTCCATTTTTGCTGAACCAGTAATAATATGTGCAGCAGTATTCTGAACCATCTGGAGAGGGTGTAGAATTAGCTGAGGGAGGCCTTGATAAAGCAGATTTCCGTAATCTAGGAGGGGGGTGATGAGAGCCTGACAAACGGAAATGGTCTTGATGGAGTAATGGCTTTAGTTTTCTCACACTCTTTAGACAATGATAGGCCTTGTTAGCAGTTTTAGCAATGTGAAATTTAAGGTTCAAAGCCTTATTCAAAATTATGCCAAGGTATTTGTTTTCATTTTTAACTATGATGGGCCAACCTAGTAAATCAATAGTATTTGGAGGAATGAAATTAGGGTTCCTAGTAACAAACATTACTTCAGTTTTGTCATAATTAAGTGTAAAGTTATTATTTAAAAGCCAGGTATTCATGTCTTGGAGACATCTAGAAATTGCTGAAAAGTCAAGAGATTGTAAAACAATTGGAGTAAATACCATGATGTCATCAGCATAAAGGTGATAATGGAATTTGTGTAGTTTAATAATTTTGCATAAAGGTTGGATATAAATGTTGAACAGAATAGAAGATAAAGCTGAACCCTGTGGCACTCCTTGAATGATTGGGAATTGCAAAGATCTTTTTTGGTCACATTTGACTTGTTGCATACGACCTTCCAAGTAAGAGCGAAACCAATTTAGAGTATTCTTTCATAAACCTAAATGATGCAAACGGTGCAGTAGCTTAGAATGAGATATTGCGTCAAAAGCAGCTGAAACATCCATGAATACTAGCAGGAATCCATTCTTAATGTTATCGATACCTCTTAAAAGACTATCAAAGAGAGAGGTGAGCAAGGTTTCAACATTGTGTTGAGGTTTGAAGCCATGCTGGTGAATGTCCAGTGGTGCATGTAAGTAAGTCCAAGTGAAGTTGGTTTTGTACTGACTTTTCAATGACTTTGTTGGCCGGTAAGATTTCGGATCAGAAGGGCCTAGTGTGTTATTCTTAAGGACTGGTCGAATCATGGCTTGTTTTAATGGCTGTGGTAAGTATCCTTGTTGAAGGGAGTTCTTAAGAATCTTATGAATGTAAGGTGAAAGCAGATGTATTGTTGCTTTGATCCAAGACACTGGACATGGGTCTGAAGGTGATGTTTTTGTATTAAGTCCCTGTATTATGTCTTCAATTTGCTGGGGTGAAGGAATAGTGAATTTCTCCCAAATGTGTTGGGAATCATTGATACTATAGTCATTTGTCAGTGTAGAAGAGGGGCATGTATGAGTGGTGATATTTTTGGATCTAAGGTAATCTGCAAAAATCTGTGGGTCTATGTGGTGGGCACGATGCTGCAGTAGAGTCTTTTGTGAGCTTCAAAACAATGGTAAAAAGCTCCCTCGGTCTATTGATAGATTTCATAATTATATTGGTATGATAAAGTTGCTTATGTTAATTTATAAGATCGTTATATTTAAGTTGTTTAACTCTGTATTGGGTCAGTAAGTCATGAGATTTAAATCTCCTCCATTTTCTTTCTAACCTTAGGAGAGTGCGTTTTATAATCCTGATATCACTCGAGTACCAAGGAGCATTAGATCTCCTACGTGCTTTTGGTTGAGATTGAGTGAGAGCTGATGCTGCATTAGATAAAGTGTAATTCCAGTGGTCTATACGTGAATCAAGGGTATCAAGGTTTTGCTCTAATTGTGGAATGACTTCATTTATAAATGTATTTCTATCAAAGGCCTTGAAGCGTCTGGTTGTGCTCTCATAGACTAATAACAAAATTTTAAACCTGATCCTAAACACGACTAGGAGCCAGTGCTGCTGAGGTAGTAATGGGGTCATGAGGTCAAATTTATCTGGTCAGTGAAGAAATCTGATGGCAGTACTCTGGACTGACACTACACAAAACAAAAAAACACCCACTGGGGATAGATTTTTGTTAGGGTTTGTGAGGAGGTATTTTCTGAGGATTAATAATAACTTCCTTTTGATAATGAGACAATTTAAGTAACTGGGATTTTTTGGGGATATTAGTATTCTGGACTGGAAATGTTGATGCCATTATAAACATCAGCCACACCAGGTGACATCATCTGATGGCACCGATTGGACAGATTTACTCTTCGAGCTTTTGCCAATGTGCCCCTGCCCCCTGGCCAGCCCCTTCCTGATCAGAACCAGTTCTGTTTCTTCCACCTTGCCACAAGGACAAATCTCTCTGAAGACGCCAGAGGCATGGGCATTCCTGCTTGCCCAGTGTGCAGACAAAATCATCTCCCTGTCCAGGACAGTGGCCTCCTTTTCCTTGGTGTCGGCCAAGACAATGCTGCAACTCCTAGGTCACATGGCAGCTACCGCCCAAGTCATCATAGTAGCCAAACTTCACTTGCACAGGAACTGGAACCAGTGCAACCAACCCTTGTCCTGCAGGATCACAACGGACCAGGGAATATGAACTGCCTTCTCATGGTGGATGATCCGAGAACACCTCACCCAGGGCAGACCCTTCCAAGCACATCCACACCACATCACCATAGCCACAGATGTCTCAAAGATGGACTGGGGAGCCCAGTTCTTTCACCTCCACATGCAAGATGCCTGGACAATGGAGCAGGCACACCATATCAACCTGCTGGAGATCAGGGCAATCAGGTATGCACTCAGAGCTTTAGTGGACTGGATCCAAAACAGGGTGGTGCTACTTCAGACAGACAACCAAGTCACCATGTTCTGCATCAACAAACAGAAGGGTGTTGGATCCCCCTCCCTCTGCAGGGAGGTCTAGAAAAAATGGACATTTACCTTAGACAGGGGATGCTTCCTGCAGGCCATCTATCTGCTGGGCGAGAACAATCAACAAGCAGATTGGCTCAGCAGGCAGTTCAATCTGCATGAATGGACTCTCAACAATAGGATAGTCACCTCACTCTTCCAATGCTGGGACAGGCCACAGATAGACTTCTTCTCCACCATGACCAACTTGACATGCAAACTCTTCTGCTCCAAATCCCTGCCACATCCAGACTGGTGGTAGACACCTTCGGCCTACACTGGGGCGATTGGCCAATCCCATATGCCTACCCACCCAACTCACTCATTTCCAAGACTATTCAGAAGGTCATCAAAGACCGAGCAGTGGTCATCCTGACTGCCCCCACTGACCTTGTCAGATCTGGTTCCCGTACCTTTACCACTTGTCCAAGGGCCCGCCTGTCCACCTACCCCTGACAGCAGACCTCATCACCCAGGACAGAGAAACCACCCTGCACCCCAACCTGGCGACCCTTGCCTTATCTGTCTGGAAGTTGAAAGGGTGAGACTCTCCTTCTTGCATCTCACAGCAAACGTTTAGCAGGTCATCCTGGCATCGAGACACAATTCTACAAAGAAATCCTATGGCCTCAAGTGGAAACACTTCAACTCTTGGTGCACTACAGCAGGATTTGACCCCTTCTCCTACCCAGTCCCCTCCATCCTCCAGTATCTAGCCACCCTCGCCTAGCCCGGGACTTTGGGCTACCTCCATCTGGGTCCACCTATCAGCCATCGCAGCATTCTATGACCAGACCAAGGGTAAGTCTGACTGTGGCCACACTCCCTCTGGTACATGCTTCATGAAGGGCCTCACCAACCTCATACCCTCCATCCAACAGCCCGTACCACCCTGAGACCTCAACATCACAGCCATCATAAACCACATTACAGTAATCCAGTTTAGAGATTACCATGCTGTGAATCAATGAGGCAAAGAAGAGCCTTTTACCACAGGAGAGATCAGATTTGCACAGTCCAGCTTATAATCAGCAATAACACCTAAGATCTTTAAAGTATCAACTCAGGAAATTGGGGGATTTGAGATTACCGGTGAGGCTGAGGGGTGAAGAGAACAATCCCCCAGCCACATAGCTATGGTTTTAGTAAGATTTAGTTTGAGGCAGTTGGATGTTAGCCAGTGAGCAACGGTCTCCAGGCAGTGATTCTAAGTCTGGGTCAAATGATAATGAATCAATCGCTGCGTTGATCTATCACCTGCGTACATGTAAACCAGTGCTTCCCATACTTGTATCCAGTATGACCCTATTTTAACACTTAAAAATCTATTTCACCCCAGATGATGAAAACAAAATAACAGACCCCCCACTCCACTTCTCTTCCTCATTCAAGTCCTTCCCCTGCCCCCTCCCCTCCCCCTCAGTTATCAGTTATCCAAAGCATGAAGACTGCAGCAGCAGTCAGCAGTGGGCCCTACGTGCCCACGTGCGCTCACAGATTCAGATCCCAGTGTCTCCATGGTCTGTCCACTTCAACTGGGGGGGGGGGGGGGAGGAGGGAGGGGCAGGACCTGTGAGCGTTAAGGAGGCTAGTTTAGATGCCATATTCATGATTTCCACATGGAGATGGCACTATGTGTAAAGGATGACACATTGTATTGCAATGAGGGAGATTTAAAAAAAAAAAAAACTATTTGCAAAGGTAAACGGACTATTTGCCTATTACCCATTTTGCCTGCAGTTAAAAGTATGACACCGAGGTTGTGTGGCTGCCGGGACCCAGTGTTTTGCTTTGACTGTAGCTGCTGTTTGCTGCCCCACCAGAAGCTCCTGCCCTGGGCAATCACCTAGTTTGCCTTGTGGTTGCACCATGTATGACTGCAGCTGTTCCCTGGCACATTTAAGATTTTAAAAAGTGTCCATTTCAGACAGCCTTCATAGGAGGGATTAAGGGGGTTATTCTCCTTAAACCCCCTTGTTTATTTCCCTCTCAAATTTCTAATTAAAGAAAGATCGCAGCCTCTGTTGTTAACCAGCTGCATTTAGACATTTAGGTTTGTAAAATGGCCACGTACACATGGAAGATGTTGAGCTTCCTCTGCTGATCTTTACTGGACACAAGTCACAGTGGGGGTGCAGAGGAAGATGGAGCCGTCCTGTTTCTGTGACCCCATTTTGGGTCCCATCCCAAGCTACAGTTTAGGAACCGCTGATTGTGGATTGTGGATGAGATAAGCCAGGGGGGCTGAATAAAAGATTGAAGAGGAGAGACAGAAGGTCTGAGCCTTGGGGGTCGCCTCAGGAAAGAGGATGAGATGTGGAAATACTGGAAGAGGATTAGACTGGAAAAGGCCGATCGTGGAGACAGAATGTAAACTAACTGTGACATGTCAACCTAATATGCAAACCTCGTAATAAACAGATTCCTGGCCCTCGATGCCAGTCTTCCTCTTCATCTCTGGCCAGGGTCGCTCTGAATGGGACGCTGATGGCAGGGGGCAAGGTTTGCTATCCTTGTCATCATTTCAGTTATAGTCCTGTAACTGCTTGTTTCTGATGCCAAGTAATTTCTGTAAATTATCTATTTGTGAGACATTGTTAAGGCATCTCCTTTCTGGACGTGGTACATGATTATTCTCTGTGATACCGTGGTTATAGTCTGAGACCCTTTCATCCTGGTTTGTGTCCGCCGGGCTGGCATGGTCCTGCCGCATAGAGGGGAGACTCCCACCCTGTGTCGGCGTCTGTGCAGCGGGGGACCCAGGACCAGGCCGCTGCTGGCCAGTGGACTCTGAGAGCAGTGCAGGCAGGCCCGGGCCTGAGGCAGTTTCCTGCTGACTAAGCCGGCAGCCAGGGGAAATTCTTGCCAATGCCTCTGAAAGTCCCTAAAACAGCTTTCAGTTTCTGACTGTAAACAGAAGACACTGGGAGAGCTCAGTAATCATTCACACAACCACACACAGAAAGATACACACGCAGAAACACTGACAGACACAGATACACAAACATAAGTACACTCCGACACATTAACAGACACTGATATCAATACACAAACACACACACACATGGAAACATACTAATAACAGTAACACACACTTATGCACACAAAAACACATCCACCGACACACACATACATGCTCTGACATAGGTAGACAGAAACACACACTCACACACAGGTCTTGTGACCACACCTCTCACATCTCATATCTAGACCATCTTTTTAACCAAATAAAGGTTATGCAAAATGGTTTGTAATTACGCCTTGTGTGTGTTTCTAATGTGTGTGAGTTGGTTTGTAAGTATAATAGAATCTGTTTTTGGTGTAGCTGGTCAGTATTGCCTCTGCAGTGTGGAGACTTTGCTGTGTCAGCTCAAGATCACTGGTTACAACAGGCACATCAAAGCTTCTCATGCTCTCAGGTTTGGCATCGGTCCAGTCAGTGTTATTAGAATTTCTTGGGTGGCCATTTTGTGTCTCCAGGTGTTGAACCACAAAATGATGTCCAGAACCTGAAATCCCTGTTTGAGTAGCTGCCACCAGCGCCACTTGGCCTCTGCTGCTCCTTAAACTCACTGAAACAAGACACAGATTCCTCAAGCCAGATTCACGTCTGCTCTCCATTTATAGGCAACTGATTCCACTGTTATAATCTGTAACATTTATCACATAATGGTTGATATCCAAATGCAACATAGTAACATGGTAAATGACGGCAGATAAAGACCAGTATGGTCCATCTAGTCTGCCCAGTACGATGGCAAGAGTAGGTGCACCTGCTGCCCTGTGCAGGCCACCCCTCCCCATGTCTTTGTTTAGGGGTGAACCCACCACTCCATATAGGACACCCCTATTTGTTGAGAAATTAGATGGTTCCGTTTATTTTGATTTTATCCTGTTGCTGTAAAGGGATCCACTGTGTCTGTCCCATGACATTTTGAATTCCGTCACTGTGTTTGCCCCCACCACTTCCATCGGGAGGGCATTCCAAGCATCCACCACCCTTTCTGTGAAAAAGCATTTCCTAGCATTGCCTTTCAATGTGTTTTCCTAGCCTGGATTGTATATGCTCTCTGAATGGTGGTATCAGTATATGGGTTTGTGGTGTGGGGTTTCCTGTGGTAGAGTAGAATTCTAACGCTGCATGAGGTGAGATGAGTTGTGGATTATGAGGAACACGGTTGTGATTTGCTCTCTAACATCCTGTGGACTCTGTTTCTGTGGCAGGCTCTCAGCTACCTATTTTCATTCTGTAGTGTGCAAAGTGACACAGGGACAGGCCTTAGAGAGCCACATGTATGGTTGCAAACTGGCTCCAGATGCGCCCGACAAGCTAGATCCAGTCCTGGGTTTACCCCATTGCATGGAGGGACATGTAGTCCTGCTTTTCTTATGGAGTGCAATAGAGAAACCTAATCTTCCGCCAGCCCCAATACACTCATATAACCCCTCTTCTCAAATCACGTCATTGGCTCCCCCTCGGTTTCCCTATCCAATTCAGACTTCTCCTTATAAATGTGTTCATTCTACTGTTCCTCATTACCTTTCCTCTCTCCCTACACCCCTCCTCATCAGGGCCAACCCATCCACTGAGATAGGTGGCCACCTAGGGCAGCCAGCCTGGGTGGGCAGCGGCCGCAGCACACATGACTGGCCATGCCACCTTCCCCCCACTGCTCCCGCCACCACCAATTTCATTTAGAGGGGGAGGCTGGTAATGGCAGTAGCAGTATTCACAAAAGGGCGGCTTTTTGCCACCGCTTTCTTGCCCACGGCAGGCCATATCCTTCAGCACACATGACCTGCCACTTTTGACCCCCCCTCTGTCATGGAAGGGGATCAGAAGAAGCAGGCCATGTGTGCTGAAATACAGCTGCTGCCCGCCCCCCCCCCCTCCCAAGATGGAATTGGCAGCAGCAGAGGGGAGGGGTAGTGGCGGCAGCGGCAGGCGGCGAGGCCGTCTCTGCTCCTCGTGAATGCTGCTCCTCCTCCGGCTTTCTTCTCTCTTCGCCCTTTTCGTCCTCTGCCCACTCCAGACTTTGATCCTTTCACCCTGCTGCTCCTTATGCCTGGAACAAACTTCCTGAATCTATACGTCAGGAATCGTCTCTCTCTCTTTTCAAATCCATGCTAAAGGTCACCTCATTGAGGCTGCTTTTGGATCCTAACCCCTTGTTCTCCTTGGGTCTCCTTTCCCTACTTAAGCACCTTGTTTCTCTTGTATTGTAGTGTCTGTCTTGATTTGACTATAAACTCTAACGAGCCTTGTAGAGCTATATAAATGATCAATAGTAGTAGCAGAAATCAGAGCTGCATGTTCCTGCATGTAATGGGGTAAATCAAGCACTGCATCAAGCCTGACCTCCAACCTTTGTGTTTTCTATAATCCATCCCAAAGTCTCATGAAATTGCAGCAGCTGTTCCACCACACTGCCTGCACCCACCGTCACAGGGATATATCAGCTGAGACACCGTTATAACATTGTGTAATAACCTGCCCTCTCTCTCTCTGATCTCAGCTTATTTTAGGATGATTCAGGGCAAGATCCTGAGAGTTTATTTACAGCAAGGATCTGTGTTTCGATTTCCATCTTGGGTTATTTTTAGTATTCATTTCAGACTGAAGAATGACAGATTAGCATCACAGTGAACGTCTGCTGAGGCCACACTGCCACCTACTGTCCAGTAAAGGAAACTTTCCTGTCTGTCAGCTGATTTCTGGGAACTGAGCCGTTGCAGCAGGGGCTGGGCAACTCTAGGAATGACTCAAGCAAGACTCTCCTGCTGTGTCACGCCCCTGGGATCCAAGCAATAACTGCATTTTATTTTGGCATAGTTTTTCACCTCCAGGGGCAATTTTTCCAAATGGGTTAGTTTTGTGCAGCTCATGACAGTCTTGATCCTCATTCTTAAGCTGAGGGCTGAAATGGTGGATAGCGGAGCTGGATGCCACTGGACCACATAAGTATTATTGGTCCAGGGGGAGCTGCCACAGCACTGGAGGCTCTCTGGTCAAGGGTCTCCCTGTGCTGGGTGCATAGGCCAGGGATAGCTTAGATGAGATAGCATCGGGAAGGGGCTAGAGTAGGGTCGGGGGGGGGGGGGGGGGGAGAGGGGGTCAGGGAGTATGGGGCCCACTTAGCCACCAGGGATATGTTAGGGGGATTTTTTATTTGTCTCTTCTTCTGATCAGAGTTTGAGCCCGTCTCCACTCACGCCCTGACAGGAAGGGAGACAAGAATCGCCGGATGCAGCGAGCCATGGAGGTTTGTGCTGTTGTTTCCATCAGCGCACATTCTCGAACGCTGGAGAAGTTTACTGTGTCAGAAGTAAACATTGTTCTAATGTGCAGTTTATTATAATGACCCCTCTGTGTGTTACAGAGCATATCTTCTCTCGCATTGATATTTTGGGGACAGAAAATGGGCAGGATCAGCTCTTGGACATATATTTTATAAAACGCACACGTATGCGCTAATTTCTACCAGCACACACACACACACCCTGAAGTTACTGCCTCGGGACAGGTAGAGGTCTGTGTGGGAGCTTTTAAAGAGGCTCACGGAGGGTCAGTTTATAGCACGTCATCTATGCATGAAGGTCACATAGGCACCTGTTTCTAGCTTGTTTTATAGACACAGCACCTGTGTGGGGTTTCATAAAATACTACCACAAATGCAGCAGCAATCGTGGCTTGGTCAAGCTTGTGGGGTGGCACCAGTCTTCCTGCAGGAGACCTAAGTGGCCGTCTCAGATGCAGCTCCCCAGACTATCTGATGCTCCTTTTGGGCAACCACAGCCACTCTTTCTCCCTGGACTCCTTTGAAGGAAAGAAGACCCCAGACTCCTAAGTACAGGGCCTCCGGAGATGAGAGGGGCTCCTCCTGCCGAGTGACTGACCACCAAGTCCATCCTCCTTTATCTCATAGTGCACGATGGGTTAGGTTAGGAGCAGAGACTCCAGAGAGCTGCATTTCAGTGATCCTGCTACACACACAGAGGCTTAAGAGTCAATTTTCAAAGAGAAATGCCTAGACAGGGCCAAACGAAGGATGGACGAGTGGTGTGGATGCACAGGGTGTGAGTACAGAAGGAGCGCCAATGTCATCACTGTGCTTCTAGGAAGCCCAATAAAATCAAATTCCTGCATGTGGTTGGATGGGGGTACCAGGTTTGCAAGTTGCACAGGGCATATTTCTGGTTAGGTAGTGTTGAATCCTAGTGAGCCAACTGCCTCTGGTTTTCTTGGCAATGTAGCACTGGAAGTAGACTGTCAGGCCTTTTCTTCCAAGGCAATGAGAGGTAAAGTGACTTGATGAAGGTCACAAGGAGTGCCAGTAGGAATTGAACCTTTGCTCTTCTGGGTATTAGGCAGTTGCTGTAACAACTAGGCTACTTCTCCACTCCCTGAAGCCTGGGCTTGCTTATTCTAGAAACTGCGCCCGCCTCATTGCATCATTTATAAAATCCAGCCATATCTCTGTGACCCCACTTATGCATGTCCAGGGATCTTGCCATACTCTAGTCCCCAGTGTTGCGATGTTTTTTCATCTTGATTACATTGTGAGCTCTGATGAGCAGGGGCTATGTCTTCCATCTATATGTACAGCGCTGCGTACGCCTTGTAGCAATATACAAATGATCAGTAGTAGTAGTGCTGACTTATTATCCTATATTAAGCAAATAAAATGACCCCTGCAGTTTGTTCACATACACATCCCATAAGAGCGGCAAGAGCGACATTAAGATGCCGAGCACAGCACTTTTACCATAAGACAGAACATACTGTATAACTGAAGAGAAGAGAGGGGAGGAGAGGCTTCCTTCAGTGTCTCTTCCCCCCATAACTTCTACAGACATCACCAAACACACAGGGGAAATCTCTGCAACATTAAATTCCATCAAAATATAGATCTTGAATTCAGGGGGTGAGGGCAGAATAGGACATCATATACACTCCCTGATTTCATCCCATCAGCCTTCAGAAAGGGTTTGGTACTTGAAGCTCTCCTAAGGAAATACGGCCTTTGTTTCTGAATGTTCCTTGAAGAGGTCTTCCTAAAGTTTGCAAATTGATTTGCTGAAATAACATACACAGTTACACTCTTTCCTATTCTTGCATCTGGCCCTCTCTGTGGTAGGTGAATATCCATGGCAGGGTCCGTGAGCTAGCAAAAGGCTTTGGGATGGACTTTGTGTAGGAAAACAGCTAATTACACAGGTACACTAAAAAAAGTATTTTTTAAACTGCCTCTAATGTTTCGATTGATTTTTACCTTTTTTGGTGCGCTGAATCCAAATCTGGTAACCAATTTGCTCCATCACATACAGATTTTTTGCTACATTGGGTTAGCAGTTTGAGGTGAATGTTTCAGATTGAGTGCGATCGAGATAAAAGTTTCTTGGATGAATTCTTTATACTAATTGTTTAGTAGTTATTCAAATAAGAATAAAGAAAATTGTAACAAGGCAGCACATAAGAATAGAGTAATGTCAACAAAACACACTGTGATGGTAGCAAAATTGTCTGCACTTAAAACAGCCACATACATGTGCACAAACATTGAGCATATAAGAGCGAGGTTAGACCAAAGCAAAGCAAAGAAATGTGCAAAAAATGTTGTACAGGTATGTATGTAAGAATAGAAAACGCAAACCGCACCATTGCAATACATGAAGACAAACACCCGATGGTGTGAAAATAAAATTCTAATAAATGAGATCCGACACTGTGGTAATAACTAGCAAATTTTTATTTCAAAGTTTAGTAAAAACACGATATTTGTCAACACAGTTTAGATTTTAAAGTCATTCTTGGGTCAATCAATCTCCTGGTGGGCCCGTTTCTTCTCCCCCGAATGCTTCTCTTGGTGCGCTGCTTGGCGTATTTTTCATCTGGGGTTTCCCGCAGCAGCAACCAGCAGAAATCAGCCATCATAGTGGTGTTCCATCTTCCTTGGTACCTTCTCTCTGCGTCCTTGATGTCCTGGTGAAACCTTTCACCTTGTTCTTCACTGTACGCCCCCAAGTTTTCGGGAAAGTAGTTCACATGGGAGTGCAAGAAATGGACTTTCAGGCTCATGTTACAGCCTTGTTCTTTGAAGGCATTGAGCATCCTGGCAACAATATCCTTATAGTTTCTCATCCCGCCTGTTCCCCAAGAATTTGAGAACAACATCCTTGAAGGAATCCCAGGCTTCTTTTTCCTTCTCAGACATCGTTTCAGCGAATGCTCCATCTGAAATGAGTTTCCTTATATCAGGGCCAACAAACACTCCTTCCTTTAGCTTTGCTTCAGAAAGTCGGGGGAACTTTGAGCAAAGGTACCGAAAGCACTCACCATCTTTTGGAAGGGACTTGATGAATTGCTTAATAAGACCCAACTTAATGTGGAGAGGTGGTAACAGAATTTTATCACGAGGTACCAAGCTCTCATGAAGAACATTTTTCTCACCGGGTCTCAAATACTCCCGAATTGGCCAGTCTTTTTTCCCCCAGTGTAGGTCGCGGGCCCGGCTATCCCACAAGCAAAGGAAGCAGGGATATTTGGTGAAACCGGATTGCTGCCCTAATAGCATGGATAGAATTTTAAAGTCTCCACAAATCATCCATTTATGCTCATCATAACGAATCTTCTGAAGAATCAGGGCCAAATTCTCGTATTTTTCTTGGAGAATAACAGAGTGAGCAATAGGAACTGAAGCGAATGTGTTGCCATTATGAAGAAGAACACCTTTTATGCTGTCTTTTGACGAATCAATGAACAGCCGCCATTCAGCAGGATCATACTTGAGTTTAAACTTTTCCATCACTCCGTATATATCGTTGCAAAATACCAAATCTTCCTCTTTGCTGAAATACTTCAAAAATTGTGTCTCGCGGTTGCGGTACCAATAAAAAGTTGTTCCTGGTGACAATAGATTTTTCTGTTTAAGCCGAGAACCTAGCAGTTGGGCAGCATCTTTTGGGAGTCCTAAATCCCGGACTAAATCATTCAATTCAGCTTGAGAGAAAAGTTCAGGTTTCGGATCTGGTTCAGTTTCAAACTCGGAAGTACTGGACTCATCGGGAAAAGCCATCTGAGTCTCATCATGATCAGAACCGTCCACACAAATATGATCCAAAGATTTTGGTGGTTCAGGCACAGGTACTTCGTTGCTATGAGGCATAGGCCTAATTGCTGAGGGAAGGTTGGGGTAACTTATTACGTTCTTATTTTTTAAGTTGTATCCCTTCACAATGCAAGAGCAAAAATAGCAGTCACTGCTGTGGTCTCTTTGTTCACGCCACATCATAGGTATTCCGAAACGAAATGCTTGTTTTTTACCTTTCATCCATAAGCGTAGATCTTCCTCACATGTCTTGCAGACTTTGTGAGGAGCCCACGGTTTGTCTTGATCGCCTAACTTCAAACCGAAATAAGTGAAATATACTTTTTTAATAAATGCAGAAATGTTCCTCTGCCGCTTTTTCACGGTATATTCCCCACAAATAAAACAAAAACTGTCCGGAGAGTTGACGCAACCTCTGGCTCTGTGAGCCATCACAAATACACAGCACTGCAAACTACAACTGTAGTGAACCACTTCGGAATAAAGCTGGATTACGACTGAGCAAACAAAAGGTAATAATAAACTTGCAAGAAACTGAAATTTGACAGGAACGTTCATGTCGCAACCACCGTGTTTGAGCGAGCGAACGAGGCGAGGCGAACAGGAAAGAACATGCGCCAGCGCGAGTACTGGATTTAGCCCCCCGCCTCCCAATTGTCCTGTTAATGTATAAAATGAATACAAAACACTCTAAAATATCATGAGGGAGTGTTTCTAGTTAGTTAACCATTACAACCTCTATTTTGGGCCAAGAAAATAAACTGCAGTCGGCTAAAAAGAAATTATGTGAACATTCCTTATATGGGTAAGAAATCTAATTTTGCAAGAAAACGTGACGTGATGGAACATTTTGGCTATTTTTCATGGATTCAGCACCCCAAAATCTATAGGAATCAGTTGCAAAACTGGAGGCAGTTTTTTGGTAGTGTACCTGTGTTATTAGTTGCTGATTCTGAAGTATTCCTGGAAAATACATTCCTTTATATCTTTTGACTGATTATTTCTCCTAAAGAGGCAGATTTTCAGAGAGTGCAGGGAGTTTGTCAGCCTGTAGGCTCTTCGTACCTAATACCAACCCAGCTACTCTTACGCCGACCTGCCAGACAGACCAGGTCACTTTTGGGATGGTTTATCTTGCTGATAACATACTGCAAGATTTGTGTCACTCCACTAAAATAAGAGAGTTCAAAACTAACTCCAGCTTTATTCCTGACCTCCAAGAGAACAATTTATTGCTTTGGGAGATAAAACTCCACTAAAATAAAGAATTTAAGGGAGGGGGGGGGGGGGTGTTACGGAAGTAGGCCCTCAATTACTCAATGAATTAATATATGCTTATAAGCAAAAGATGACAAAACACAGTACAATCAGAAAATTTAAAGAAATAAAAAGAGCATAATTTTATAAGCTGTAACTGTATTGTCTAAATATTTACACATACCCTAATGTTAAATGTAACCCTCCAATTGTGATGTGACGTGACCACCTTGATTGAAGGATGAGGTGGCATACAAATCTGTCTAAAGATTGGTATGTTGAATATATATGAGTAGATTACCAGGCCTGTTCTTCAGCGGCCAGGGAGGGTAAAGTGGGAATCAAACCCAGATCTCCTGGGCACTAGGCTGTTGCTGTAATCACAAGGCCCTGTGCTGAATTTTATATCTGAAGTTGATGCTTTTACTGCAGGATTGGTGCCATTGGGCATAACAAACAGCAGAGCCAGAGGGAGGAGTGGCAGCGGGGGCAATCTGACACCCATGAAAATCTGGCACCAGAGTCAGTTTCCTACAATCCAGGCTTCTAAAAAAGAACGGAGTTACTTACCTGTAGCAGGAGTTCTCCAGGGACAACAGGATAAGTCAGCCACACTTGGTGATGTCATCCAATGGCGCCAAGACTGAAGTACTTTCCATAGCTCAGAAGGGCTTTTTGCCCTTCTGAGCATGGGCCAACTGGCTCCACCCCCTGCCCGCCCCTAGCTAGCCAGTATGTCACTAGCTGAGCCTTTTGCTGCTAGGATGCGGGCACCAGGTCAGAGGCCGACCCCTTCCCAGGGGAGGTGGGCGGTTATGTGTGGCTGACTTATCCTGCTGTCCCCGGAGAACTCCAGTTAGAGGTAAGTAACTCCATTTTCTCCTAGGACAAGCAGGATGAGTCAGCCACACTTGGTGCCTCCCAAGCTGCCATGCGCTGTGGTGGATGGGGAAGGCCGAACATGTAGAGCTGTAGTGGAGATGCACGCATGTGCAGTAGCGTTGTAGTTGCAAGGCACACCGCCTGTGCAGTAGCGTTGTAGTTGCAAGGCACACCTGCTGCAAGGCACACCTGTTGCAAGGCACACCGCCTGTGGAGTAGCATTGTAGTTACAAGGTACACCTGTTGCAAGGCACACCGCCTGTGCAGTAGCATTGTAGTTGCAAGGCACACCTGCTGCAAGGCACACCTGTGCAGTACAGAGATGTAGGTCTATCGAGAGGTGTGGGGTTCACCGCAATGAAGGAGCAGCAGCATCAATAATGAGGAGCACGAGAGTGGTGCAATTGGAGCATTAATGCATCACTAATAAGAGAGGCTTCTCCTTTTGCCTCTTTTTTAACTTAACGTGTAGTCAGTTTGGAACTTGTTACCAGCGGATGTTGTCAAACCTGCTAGTCACTCTGGAATGTTAGTTACCGGCGGTTGTTGTAAAACTGCTAGTCACTCTGGAGTTGCTCTGGAACTTGTTACCAGCGGCTGTTGTAGTCACTCTGGGACTTGTTACCGGCGGCTGATGTAAAAACCGCAAGTCACTCTGGATTCTGTGGTCGTTGTAAAACCATTCGTGTAGCAGGTTAACTGGGACCAGGACTCGCAATACAAGCATTGGGACCTGTGTCTTGGTGGAGCCACAATACAAGCATTGGGACCTGTGTCTTTGGAGGAGACATGACCAAGATTGTGCACTGCTGGAAACCGAATTCTGGCTTGATCAGTGAGGCGTTCTGGGCCCAGGCGGCATGTTGAGGTGGCAGTCCCGATTGTTGGGGGTGCCCGGTGTTCTTGGATGGTGTGTACCGGTGCCTGGGTGATGTGATAGTCCCTGTTGCGAGGTCTTGTGACCTTGTGGATGTGTGCTACATGAGCAGGATGCAGGGAGGACCCTTGGGGATACGTGCATCGTGTGCGTGCCCCTGGCATGGCTTGCATCCTCTCTTGTATCCGGGCAGAAGGAGAATCAGGCGGAGTCCCTAGTCCGGGCAGAAGGAGAATCAGGCGGAGTCCCTAGGGTGTAGTCTGCTGTGGCTGGGCAGTCAGGCTTGTGCACTGTTCAGTGTACGTCCTGGGCATACAGTTGCGCAGGGCCATGAAGCTTTCTGCAGATCTATCTCAGATCATTATGCCATGGCACGGCGGTGGGCTGTCGAGAGAGATGGCCTCAGAGAGGCTCCCATTCGGTGTTGGGGACTGCACGCCGGGTGGAGCCCCAGCCGCCGCTCAGTCATGGTGCATTTGTAGGTAGAAGACCACAGGGTCAGGTCTGGGTCACAATCTGTCAACAACCGGGTCAGGCTCTGGCACCGGACAGTGAGTGTCCATTTTAAAAGTCATGTTTCCTGTTCTCCACGAGGTGAGCAGATCTATATGCGGTCAGCTCCCGCTGATCCAGGCCTTGGAATGCGGGGCCACCAGCATTGCTGCACCATAGTGATGCCGGAGCATCCGTTTCCTTACCGTCCAGGCCCTGGAGTGTGTAGCCATTGGCATTGTTGCACTGTGGTGATGCGTTGTAGGCCTTGAACCTGTGACCCGCTGGCCGGAACACCTGCCGTTGTGTCTGGTCAGTGTGCTGCCCTTGAGATGATCATAAGGGAGGTCGTGACTGGAGATCAAAGGCTGGCATTAGGTTTAGTGCCACAGAGGCTGGGGCAGGGTGCTCTCTGCAGGGTGGAGAGGATGACCCATGTGATGAAGATGATGGGGGAACTGTCTGGGTCCTGAGGTGGTTCGCCAGACAGCTCCAGGGTAACAGGCGGCAAGGTTTGCTGGATCACAGCCTTGTAAAGGCAGCGATGGGCCAGTGGCAGCTCATCTACAAGGTGTGAGAAGACCAATACCTTTATCACAGAGGGAAGCTGCTGCTACAGGGTTTGAAGGCACAGTGTGGGCACAACTGCCCAGCTGGAATCTGTGAGTTTTTCCTATGAAGGTATGATGGGAGGGGTACGTGGTCACGTGTCCTCAGTTCGACTGAAAAAAGGCTGTTCCTTGTCAAGTGGGAGCACACAGAGACCCTTGCATGGCCCATGTCCCTTGCTTATGGACAGTGCCCTGACCATTATGGGACACCTTAGATGTAGGATCTACAATGTGCCTCAAGCGGGTCAAGACCCTGTTTACTGGCTCTTGAGGGTGTGTACCAACTAGTGGGTGATGGGATTCTTCCTCTGGATGTCCCTGTGGGAACAGAGGCCATGAGGTCCCCCCCCCCTTTGTGAGTGTCATCCTTCACTCCCACTGCAGGTAGTGCCCAGAGGGTAACTAGTCATGAAGGTGATGCCTGCAGCAATGCAGGGTTCTTAGTCTCCTTGGCTGGCATAGGGACATGCACTGCAGGATCCACAGCTGGGATTTGAACCTGTGACCTTCCGATCGAGGCAACATTGACTATTTATACTTCACCGCACTGTTGCCACTGCAATGGTGGTGGATTGTCAGGGCTTCCTCTGGAGGGTTGCCGTCTCATCCATGTCATTGCTCTGTTATTCAGGTTTGAGTCACCTGCTTTGCTGCCCTCCGGAGGATGTAGCCTGTCATGACCACCTAGTATACTAAGTGGTTGGACTGACCCTGCAAGGCCACATGGACACAGAATGTTGCACCTGAATTAGCAGGACAGCATGGCTGGGCTAGAGCAGGCTACCGGCCCCGAGCCTCTTCCAGCCTCTGTACTACCTCTGCCGTTTTGATGGTGCTTGATGATGGCGTTCACCTTACCATTACTCCCGAGGGGAACCTTGGGAATGCTCAGGCATGTTATGATTTTTTACTCAGTGGAGTGAGCTGGATGGAGATGTATAGGGGCCAAACTGTAGTCGGCACCACTCGCTGAACACTATTGAAGGAGCAGGGTTCGGTCTTCAGTCTTTACTGGGTGAGCCAGCTACGACTCCTGGGTTTCCTTAACGAGGTATGATCCGAAGTAGATTAGCAGGCTTATTCTTCTGAGACAATGTGGGGTCGATATACTTGCCCATAGACACCATCTCTATGGGCACAATGCTCTAGCTGCTGGGCTGCTCCCCAGTTTGTGGAGATCTCAGGGGGCAGGAGTGAGATTTGCTCCTTCTCAGTGCCCTTGCACAGTACAGTGCCTTCAAGTAGGAGGTGCTGCAGTCGGCAGTCTCCTTTGCGTACAGCAATCATGCACCTGGTTCTCTGCCCCGTGACAGCTCACTGTTCCCCGACCTCTCTTCAGTGCCAGTGTGGTCCACAAGACCATGTGGAGAGGGTGCCACCACATCCAGGTCGGGGACTCCAGGATGGTGTACTCTCATATTCCATTGGCCAAAAATGGCTGGCAGTTGTAAGCCTGTAGCCCTTTGTGACTTCGAGCTGCAGCCATCGGCTCAATGTGCAAACCCCACCCAGAGCATTTATGCTACACCTTCAACACACTGAGGTTTCGAACTGGACTGGGACATAAGTACCCAGGATTCACTAAGCAATGGGGGGGGGGGGCATGTTTCTTGTACTTCCCAGTGAGGTCTGGAGAAGTAGATTGTCAGGCCTTTCCTTACAAGGTCTGGTCTCTGAGGTTTTAAATTGTTCGCTCTAACCGCCAAGAGCTGTGACTGGTAGAGTGGAGACAGTAGCCCCATCCCCGGAAGCTTGAGAAGGGTGCTCAGCACTGTGATGGGCACCACACAGGCCGTAGTCCCCAAGATGAGGAAGACCTGCGCATCGGCATGTGCCTTGCGAATTGGTCGGAGCGACTGTGCCGGGAGGACTCGGGGGGTGGAGCCTGCAGGTTGGAGCGACTGCCTGCCTGTCAGAGGACTGTGCTGGGAGAACCCAGGGCGGGATCTGAGGTCGGTGCCGAGAACCCAGAGCGGGGCCTGAGGTCGGTGCCGGCCAAGCGCATCAGTTGTAATGGCGCAGAGGCTCTTCGAGGAGATCCAGAGCCGCTCCCCATCAACACAGAGGCGCATTGATGAGCATGCTCTAATTTAATCCAAAGGCCGAGGTGGAGCCGATCAATAGGGGGAGGGTGCTGAGAGATGGAACGGGGCAGGAGCTACGATGTTCTTCTGCCACCTCCTGTTGGCACGGCATGCTCTGGGCTTCCCCTGTTGCCGTGGCGCCGGCTGAGAGCAAGATCACTGCCGGCCATGGCGACAGCAACTGGAGGTTTGCGGGGGCCAAGGATTGGTGCTGCGTGGAGAATCTCAGCGCTTGAGGAATCTCTGCGCCGAGCTGGACTGTCCCCTGTTCTTCCTGTGGGGCGGCAGCCACGAAGGACTGGGGCACCAGCCCCCGGTGCCGTGGGGGCAGAGCTTGAAGGATGATGGCCACCAACGGCATGATGCAATCCTGTGGAGGGGGAGGCGGCTTGCAGGGCCGTGCGGCAGGGGCAAGATGGCTGCCCCCAAGATCCCCACGTGTTGGATGATCCGGCAGAGAAGCACGGGAAGGAGTGCTGGCCGGGAATGAAGGCCTTCCTAGGCACATCCTGGGCTGCAAAACCATGTCCGTCCGATCGGCATCATCCTTCAATCCTGTAGAGCCTGCATCTGGGGATGGAGGCCCTTAGGCACATCCCGAGCGGCAGCGGAGCTGGCAGCGGTGTCCCCTGAGGTACGTGTGCTGGTCTTGCATCAGGTGTTAGGTTGCCCAGGTCCCTGCGCCGTGGCACCCAATAGGATGCCGGCTGAGCTCAGCCCTTTAGTTAGAGGAAGCACTGGAACAGATCTGAAGCAAGACAGATCTGAAAAGGAAAGCTTTGGACATAGGATTAATTGTGAAGTTTTAAATATACATACGCTTCAAATGAGAATTTTCCTTAATTGTTTTCAAACAGGTTAGATTTCAGTTGAAGAGTAGGAAAGTCCGTCATGTTGGCAAGGCGGAAGAACTGAAAACTGGCTAGCTAGGGGTGGGCCCAGTTGGCCCATGCTCAGAAGGGCGAAAAGCCCTTCTGAGCTATGGAGAGTACAAACGTCTCGGCGCCGTCGGATGACATCACCAAGTGTGGCTGACTCATCCTGCTTGTCCTAGGAGAACTGCATTTACT
Source organism: Ichthyophis bannanicus (assembly GCA_033557465.1). Lineage (NCBI taxonomy): Eukaryota > Metazoa > Chordata > Amphibia > Gymnophiona > Ichthyophiidae > Ichthyophis > Ichthyophis bannanicus. The sequence goes on along the minus strand of CM066051.1, from coordinate 75,812,093 downwards.
AAAACACAGCTGAGCCGACATACAGCCTGTCTGTCTGTTTAATTAACGGATGCATATCAAATAGTAAAATCTTAACCCAATGAATTTGAACAGGCAAAAAATTGTACAGCTGGGACAGGTGGGAAGAAAAAGTCTTTTGACACAATACAATTCTAGTTCCAGTGTAATAAGGGACAGAGCTATCAGGTGAACTAGGCCGTCACCTAGAGCACCAGCCCTCCAAGGGCCCATTGCTGCTGCTGTCACCCCTCTTGGGGGCTGCCACGGTAGCAATAGATGGAAACAGCTCCACGGTGCTGACCTTTAAACATGCCCAGGGGCTGTCTGCTTCCGCCCCCCTCTAACGCCTCATGTTGACTTCTTGTCTGCAAACAGGAAGCCAGCATTGGGAATCTGAGGGGACAGAAGCAAAAAGCCCCAGGGCACAGACGTTTAAAGGTAAGCGCTGCAGGGCTGTTAGCGTCCATTACCACTGCCGCAGCTTCCAGAGATGGGCGGCAATGGGTGCCATGAAGGAGGGGGGGGCCTCAAGATTCACCTAGGGCACCTCATCTCCCTGCACTGGCCATGGGTGTAGTGGTTTCACATAATAAAAGTGCATATCGGGGACCCTGTCTCAGGCCAGCTGTCTCATATTGAGTCATCCAAGAAAAGCTGGTTTCCTCACAGGAGGTTGAGCTTCCACCCCCTAGATGTATAGAATATCTTCTCCTTGGTTTGACATATCAGATCATGTCTCTTCTCCATTATGCTCTGTGGAAGAGAAGGTCAAAAATTAAAGCTGAAAATCCCCAAAAGATCAGTGAGGCTCTTTCTCCTGTCCTTACCCTCTTCCCCGAGAGCCTACAGGCTCCATCCTCCACCTCCTCACTCTCGAAAACCCCACAAGCTCCATCCCCTCTGTGAACCCATAGGCTCCAATATCCAACATGTCAAAAACACACAGGCTCCACTCCCTCCCACCCCCAAGAACAACACGCAGACTTCAACCTCCCCCCTGCAGGAAAGTACATGGACTCCATTCCTCCACCTCCCCCAGACAACACACAGGATTCACCCCTTTGCCCCTGGGAGAACACAGAGGCTCCATTCTCCTGATTTACCCCTCCCCTCTGAGAAAACATGGGCTCTACTCTGCCCCCCCCCCACCCCAAACAACATACAGGCTTCACACATACGTCCTCAGAGGAACACATGTTCTATTAAGAACATAAGAAATGCCATTCTGGGTCAGACCAAGGTCCATCAAGCCCAGTATCCAGTTTTCAAAAGTGGCCAATCCAGGTCAGAAGTACCTGGCAGGTTCCCAAAAAAAGGCTCAAACACAAAAAGAGTAAGGTGTATCAGCAGCTGTTGTCTTAAAAGCTTTATTGAAGAGGAACCCCTGTGCGTTTCTGAATAGCCTTCCTCGGGGGGGGGGGGGGGTTAAAAGCTCAATCGTGAACACCTATGTAAATTGTCATTTATTTTCCAGTTGACAACCTGCCTGTAGATTCTCCATGGACTAGCAGGATTGCATCAGCCACACCTGGTGGCGTCCTCCGGGCGGCGCCATGGATACGGAAGTGCTCTCCAGAGCTCAGAAAGGTAAACCTTTCTGAGCATGCCCAGGTAGCCCACCTTACCGCTCCACCCCCTAGCCCAGCCAGTATTCTTCCTTCCGCCTTGCCAGCAAGACGGACCCTGCTCTCCATCTATCACATCACGAAAATCCTACAAACTCCCGGCCGCAGACATGACAAAACCTGGATTTAAAAAGTGTCATCAATGCAAAAAGAAGATGAGTATCACCGACACGCACGATGTCTGCCTGCGTTGCCTGGGCTCCGAGCACAACGTGAAGGACTGTGAGCACTGTGGGAGAATGTCCCCTAGAGCTCTTAAGCTCAGAAGCCACAATCTCAAGGACTACCTGTTGGGAAACGCAAGTACCTCTGCTCTTCCTTCTCTGCATGCTCCGGCTACAGCTCCGGCTTCTGTGCTTCCTCTGGCTCCAACACCAGCTCCAGTGATCTCCCCGTGACTTGTCCCGGCTCTGGACGTGCCCGTTGCGGCCTCCGTCCACTGCTGCGGTGCTGAGGCCTTCCCAGCGGGACTTCCGCCTCCTTGCCTGTCCCCCGCTTTAATGCTCTCTTCGGGGGAAGTGTTCCACGCCACAAAAGAAACCTCAGGAAGCCATGTGGACCCCAAAGATGGCGGACGGCTTCGGTCCTCCACGTCGAGGCTTCTGTCCTCCAGCCCCGCCCACTCCATGAACACGCCTTCTACACAGCCTTCTGAGGTGTGCGGGGGGTGGGATCACCGTTGGCGCCGGTCCTCCAGCCCCGCCCACAGACCTCCCTCTCGTTCTGAGGCATCAACGAGCCAGGTCAGCGCCGTCTACCTGCTCAGCGCCGGATCTCCCGCACACCATGTCCACGGCCACAGCAGCTGCCCCTCTAACGGATCCACTCACGGGGGATGAGACCGGACCCACGATGACAGCTCCACGAGCAGCAGCTCTTCGGACCATCGGAGGCAGCGATCAAAGCGCAGCAGGAACAAAAGAAAAAAATGCTACAGTTCCAGCAGCGGTAGCTCTTCCAGCCGCCGGCGCCGAGGATCAAAGCACAGCCACCGCTCACGACACCGAGGAAAGGGCAGGAGCAGACACGTGAGTTCCTCTAGCTCCTCCAGCCCCGACTACAGACACCGGAGTAGATCCGGATCCAGTTCTGCAGCCATTCTGAGCCTGCTATCTCAGCTTGTTAAGCAACCCACATCCACGGCGGCCCCCCCGCCCGTGCCGTGTGAGGCACCTCCCTCAGCGGACATTCCAGCAGACCTACACTTCGGGGATATCTGGCCTTCAACTCCAGGCAACGGGCCCCCCAATAATCTGTCCCCGGCCAACACTGCGGAAGAACACGATCTTGAGGCAGCCATTGTGGGATCTGCGAACCACGAACGCTCCAACCTGGATCAGAGAGACTCTCCGGAGCCAGATGAACCTCCCCCCCCCCCCCTCCGGAGGATCTCACGTATCCAAAGTTCTTAGACAAGCTTGCCTCCACCCTAACCCTAAGGGGCCAGGATGATAAAAAGGAACCAGTACCGGAGGTTTTGAAATACCTCGCAGCCCCCAAAACTGCCTTTCTGCTGCCTATTCACCAGACACTTCGGGACAACCATCTAAGGCTATGGCAGACCCCAGCATCTGGACGCCCCTTTCCCAGGAGGCTCGAGACTAAGTACCAAGTGCAGCCTGTACCGGGATTTTCCTCGGCACAATTGCCACATCAATTCATTGTGGTGTCTTCAGCTCTCAAGCGCATTAAATCCTCGCGCACACATGCCAACAGCCCGCCCGGTCGGGACCACAAGCTCCTTGACGACATTGGAAAGAAAGTTTTCCAAGGAGCTATGCTTAACGCGAAAATAGCGGCACACCAGTTTCAACAGGTCCTCTTCCAGGACGCATGCATGGCGAACCTCAAGGCCGCCTTAGCATCCCTCCCGAGGGAATCTCAAACCTTGGTATCCAGTGCACTGACAGATATGTCTGAGTGCAGCAAACACCTTGCCAGCACTACCTTCGACTCTTTCAACACAGCGCTGAGGACCGCAGGCACAGTCATCTCAGCAAGACGATGGGCATGGCTGAGGGCCTCTGGCCTGCGCGACAACACCCACGACAGGATCGCAGATGCACCCTGCTCGGGCGAGTCGCTCTTTGGGGACAAGGTCAAGGATACAGTGAACGATATGAAAGAACATTGCACCACATTACAGATCTTCGAGCGCCCCAGCGGCACTCAGAGAAGCAGCTTCCAGAGGAAACCATACCACCCTTCCAATAAGAGGTACTCCTCCAGTCGGAAATGGCAGAACAGCACGTATAACAACAACTCTTATCACGGCCGCTCACAGCAGCGCAACACCCAGAGGGACCGGAAGCAAAAGAAGAACAGCAACGCGCCCTCCAACAAAAGTGGGCCCTCCCTTTGACGCCAGATCACAGGGAACCCACAGGATTGGGGGTCGCCTGACATACTTTCTTCAAGAGTGGCAAAGTATCTCCTCGGACTCCTGGGTCCTACAGATCATCTGGGACGGCTACCGCATACGCTTCGTGGCTCCACCCCACCAGACCGGCCGCCCCGCCAGCGACACTCCACCACACCTGTGCCTTGCCATGGCCGCAGAACTGCTACACCTGCTGGACTCTCGAGCCATAGAGGAGGTACCCCCAGCCAAAAGGAACTCTGGTTTTTACTCCAGGTACTTCCTCATTCCCAAAAGGACAGGCGGCTTCCACCCCATCCTGGACCTCCGACGACTCAACATGTTTATCCACAAGGAGAAGTTCAGGATGTATTCCCTAAACACCATCCTCCCCCTGATCCAGACTGGCGATTGAATGGCGTCCCTGGATCTGCAGGATGCATACACTCACATCCGCATCCACAAATCGCACAGGAAGTACCTCCGCTTCCAAGTACTAGGACGGCACTACCAATACAGAGTCCTCCCCTTCGGTCTGGCTCCTGCACCATGAGTCTTCACGAAGTGTGTGGCCATCGCAGCAGCGCACCTCCGAAAGAGGAACATTTCCGTTTTCCCATACCTCGACGACTGGCTCCTAACAGCCCCCTCCACCTCAGAGCTACAGATGGCCTTGCAGACTACCAGGACGCTACTATCGTCCCTGGGCTTTGTCATCAATTTCAACAAGTCACATCTCACACCTTCCCAAAGGCTAGAGTTCATTGGAGCTGTGATCGACACCAAAGTCTCGAAAGCCTACCTTCCCGAGCGCAGACTGGCCACCATCACAGCCCTGGCATCCACAGTGGGCGAGGCGGCGAGTGCCTCAGCGAGGTCCATACTGTGCCTTTTGGGGCACATGTCGGCCACTACATCAGTCCTCCCTACAGCGAGATTGAAGATGCGCTCGCTCCAGTGGCACCTGCGCACCCACTGGAACCAACATCATCAACCCCTCTCCGTTCATATCCCAATGACTCCCCAGATCCGTACCCAGCTCCGGTGGTGGACGGTACCAATGAACCTTTCAGTGGGCAAGGATTTCCATCCCCAAGAACACCAAGTGACCCTCACTACGGATGCATCAAACATGGGCTGGGGTGCTCACACCCGACTGTTCAACACCCAAGGGGAGTGGTCCCCACAGGAGAGGACCTTACACATCAACCTCCTCGAGTTAAGGGCCATCAGATACGCCATGAAAGTGTTCCTCCCGCAGTTGGCCGGAAAAACCATCCTCATCCAGACGGACAATCAGGTGGCCATGTTTTACATCAACAAGCAAGGGGGCACTGCCTCGCGCTCCCTCTGCAGGGAAGCACTACAGATATGGACCCTGGCCCTAAGGAGCGGATGCCACCTCCGGGCCTCCTATCTCCCAGGGGACCTGAACGTCCTGGCGGACAAGCTGAGCAGACAACTGCAGCCGCACGAGTGGAGTCTTCTCCCGGAGGTCTCCAAAAGTCTCTTCCGGCACTGGGGGTCGCCGAGCATCGACCTATTCGCCACAGAACAGAATGCCAAATGCCGCCTATTCTGCTCCAGGCACCCGTCAGCCAGGAGGCTGGCGGAGGATGCATTTGACGTATTCTGGGGGGAGTGGTCTCTGGTGTATGCCTTTCCACCAACCCCCCTCATCCCGGCGACACTGCAATGGATTGTCCAAGACAGAGCCCACGCCATCTTGATTGCTCCCCACTGGCCGCGCCAGATGTGGTTTGCCCTGCTACTGCGCCTAGCTCAAGGAGCCCCGAGGCACCTGCCCCTCAGACCGGACCTAATTACACAGAACGGCGGCAGCACACGACACCCCAACCTCAAAACCCTATCTCTCACTGCATGGAGGTTGAGCGGCAGGGCCTAGCCAAACTCCAACTACCGGTTGAGGTGCAGGACGTGGTGCTTGCAGCCAGGAGGCCTTCCACCAGAAAATCCTATGGTCTCAAATGGAAGAGATTCAGCATCTGGTGTGCAGCACAAGGCCTCGAGCCCACCACATGCCCACTTCCCAGTGTATTGCAGTACCTCAATTCACTGTCTAGCCTCGGACTGCAGACACAATCCATCCGAGTCCACCTCTCCGCAATAGCGGCCTTCCATGCGCCCCCTGCGGGGGCCATTTCTATTGGGGCCCTGCCCCTCACTGCATGCTTCATGAAAGGCCTGTCAAATCTGAAACCCCTGATCAGGCATCTGGTGCCGCCTTGGGATCTCAACACTGTCCTACAGCGCTTGACACAAGAGCCCTTTGAGTCGCTCCTATCAGCAGACATGAAATTCGTCTCCTGGAAAACCCTATTTCTCGTGGCCATCACTTCGGCAAGGAGGATCAGCGAGCTGCATGCTCTAGTAGCACACCCTCCCTATACGCAGCTACACCAGAACCACGCATCCATGCGTACCAATCCGAAGTTTGTGCCAAAGGTGTCTTCGGCTTTTCATGTCAACCAGTCCATTGAACTTCCTTCATTTTTTCCGGAACCTCATTCTTCAGATGATGAGCGACGCCTGCACACCCTTGACTGTCTCCGGGCCCTCAGGACCTATTTACAGAGGATCCACACCATCAGGAAAAGCGAACAGCTGTTCGTGTCTTTCGATCCGAACAGACCCGGCCAACCTGTCAATAAGAGGACCCTTTCGCACTGGGTGACGGCATGCATCTCCTGTTGCCTCGACCCATCACGCACTGGAGACCAACCGAGAGTGGGCCTCACCAGCTCAGAGCGCTTGCAACCTCAATCGCTAACCTCCGCAATGTTCCGCTAACTGAAGTCTGCAGAGCGGCCACTTGGTCCTCCCCGCAAACCTTCCAGAAACACTACTGCCTTGACCTCAGGCCTCAGGGGAACTGCGCCCTCGGCGTGGCCGTCCTCTCTACTGCTACAAACCCAGCGGAGTGCTGAGTACCCGGGACTCTTGCCAGCGCTTGTACCCAGCCTGTCATGCTTCTGCATTACGATACTGTTGCACTGTTTGCTCTGTTTGCACTATTGCACTGTCTGTACTGTTTGCGCTTTTGCACTGTCGCAATTGCAAGGTTCACCGGTTTGATGATAATAAACCAGCAATCTGTTGTTCTACAACTGTGTCCCAGGTCTCTGGATGTATCTGTACTCTGGCCTCCTCCCCGCAGCCTGCTCTGCAGCTAGGGAGACACCAGGTGTGGCTGACGCAATCCTGCTAGTCCATGGAGAAAACGGGGTTACTTAACTGTAACAGGAGTTCTCCGTGGACAGCAGGATAAGTCAGCCACACAATCCCACCCACCTCCCCTGGAGGAAGCCATGCCGGACCGCTCCCTAGCTAAGGCAACTAGCTTGGAACTCACTGGCTGGGCTAGGGGGCGGAGCGGTAAGGTGGGCTACCTGGGCATGCTCAGAATGGTTTACGTTTCTGAGCTCTGGAGAGCACTTCCGTATCCATGGCGCCGCCCGGAGGACATCACTAGGTGTGGCTGACTTATCCTGCTGTCCACGGAGAACTCCTGTTACAGGTAAGTAACCCCGTTAACTCTCTCCTCCCACTACCAGAAAAAGACAAGCTTAGCCCTCCCCCCTCAGGAGAACACACAGGCTCCTTTCCCCCTACCCCACCCCTAAAGAAAACATGGGCTCCACCCCCAGAGACTCCACCCCCAGAGAACCCATAGACTCCACCCTCTGAGAAAACAGACTCCATCTCCAAGAGACCACAGGCTGCCTCCCTCCAAGGGCTCAGAGCTGAGGAAGGGAAAGAGAGAGCAGCCATTATGGAGGTGCAATGCACTGTGCAGCCAGATAACCCCACCACACCCTATGCCGTCTGATAATCCCACCCATTGTATCCTATGAACCCCCTCTCCATGCACCGACGAGTCACAGAAGAGACAGTTCCCGGTGATTATTAATCATGCAGAGAGGGAGAAGATCCAGAAATTCCAAAAAAATGGAGTCAGAGACTAAGAACATGTGTCACAAAAGTACAGGAAAGTTTCCCACTGTGCCGGACACCACAGGCTTGATTCAAAGGAATTTCCAAGCGCACCTTGATAGGATGAGAATACATGCTGTATCTCACGAACTCCAGCAGGAGGCGCTCTCTGGCACGATGCAAGTACTACACTGAGCGTTAGCAGTAGATCTGAGAGACTGAGATCATACCCCACATACCCTGGGGCTTAGAAGTGAGGGTCATGACTGTCGTGGTATGTGCAAAACTCACTCATTTGGAGACACTGCGCCCAAATAACCCTGTGCTTTCCTCACCATATCATTAGATTTAAGGTCATTTTAACACAAAAAACCCTTATAGAGGTAAAGGAAAACAATTGTATGAAAAATAGGGGAAAAAACCCTCACAAAAGAGATATCTGTCAAATATCAACACACATATAAAAATCTACAAATAGAGGTGGAAGAGCCGTCAGAACGGTGCCGGGGGACAAATATCTGCACAGTCACCTGTGTCTATCATACTCCACCCATAGCCCCCCTTATCAATCATCGGCTCCATCCACGTAGGCCAACTTGGCCAAGTTATTTAACAGGTTTTTCTATACCGCCTTCTCCTATAACCCTGGTGCAAGTATTAGAGCAACATTGTAGCAAGCGAAGGCAGCACTTACTTAGCTCATTGTAAACAAGGTCCAGTGACTTTCGCTTTCACAGGCACTGATGTGCTGTGTGCTGTGTGTTGTGTGCTCTCATCTTGTGCTGCCCAACACATTTTAACAGCCAGAAAAACGCCAACATTTTTGTCCCGACCTGCCCGCGGGTTTCACATTATTGCTTCAACGTTTTTTTTATTTTGCAACACACAGCTTATCCACCATTAGGAAAAGCGATAGCTCAGCCCCTGAAGCAGCTATACGAAACCTGCGGGCAGGTTGGGACAAGAAAGTTGGCGTTTTTCTGGCTGTTAAAATGTATTGGGCAGCACAAGATGAGAGCACACAACACACAGCACATCAGTGCTTGTGACAACGAAAGTCACTGGACCTTGTTTGCATTGAGCTAAGTGCTGCCTTCGTTTGCTACAATTTTACTCTAATACATGCACCAGTGTTACTGACACAGCCCTTGAAGCTTTGTGATGGAAGCAACGAACAGTGTTACCCTTTCTCCTAACACCGAGCACGTATAAGGTGATAGAAGCTAAAGGGGGAATCTGCACACATCTCTGGTTCTTAGACTAAGAGACTTGAAATGATATAACATAGGAATATACATATTGCAGATGAGTAGATTAATTAGTAGATATTTAGGGGGTTCTCGGAGTGCTAGTGTCAGAGGATCACAAGGTGGCAAAGCAGTGCAACAAGGCGGTGATAGTAATCTTTCTTTTTCTTTAGATTACAGTATGACCTCCATTTCTCTTTTGGATGGTTCTTTGATATGCCAGGGTGATTGTTTAGTTTCCACAGTCTATTGTAAACCTACTCATCAGAGGCTTATTTTTTTTCATTTTTCAAGTGTATATCCTCAAAGACTCAGGAATAGCTTGCCCTTTGCCCAGTTCCTTTGTTATCATCGGAGCAGTATCGGAATATTCTACAGTATCAGAATATAAAGCATGTTCACAGAGTCTTGAGGATTCTTTTTTGGCTCATGGTTACCCGTTTAATTGGTTCACAAAGCCCGTGTTCATGCCAACTACACTGATCGTACATGGTTACTTACCCCTCGCGAGCGATCTGAGTCGTTGGACACTGGTTTTGTTCACTATGTTTCTCGGTTTAATCCTTTGAGTTATTGCCTCTCTAAGACTGTCCATCACCATTCTCATACTGCTCGATTAATTCCTGGTTTATATCATCTCCAGATTAGATCTGTTTATACTAAGAATCACAATTTACGTGATGTCCTCTGTCCTTCTACCTATTCCAAGGACATAATGAATGCTCCCATAACCCACAGAAGCTGTGGGAATTGTTCATCTGTTTTATGATGTATTTCATTATAATCAGACATATCATCTACACTCCGCTACTACTTGCAATAGTGTGGGGGTTGTATATTTGATCTGTGCCCCTGTGGTTTGGATTATGTTGTGAAGACACGACAGACATTAAGCACATGCCTTGTGGAGCATAGGAGTAAACTTCGCCATCAGATTGAAGGGGCTCCTTTGGTTAAAGATTGTCAGTTGTGTCAACATTGTTTTGAAGATCTCAAATGCCTGGTGATCACTCAATGTTTGCCTTCCATTTACAGGTGAGATTTGGGTAGGACTGTGATTCGGCTTGAGCAGCGTTGGATCTTCCATCTAAACCCAGTAACACCAGCAGGTCTAAATGAGTCCATTGAATGGAAGACCTGCTTTTGATTTGACCATTATTTCTGCAAGGGTGGGCAGGATGGCTATTTTTTGCTTCTGCTTTTTTGTTTTTGCTTTTTGTTGGCTGATCTCTTGACTCGTTTGCTTGCTGCATGTCTGGGGAAGCCCTGACATCATTCGGGCGCCCCTTTTTCTACAGCACATGTCTGGCGTTTTTTTTTTCTCTGCTGTTTGTTTTAGTGGTGAGTGCAGTGAGCTTTATGGCGTTTTTTTTCCTTTTAAGTGTTTTTGACTGAGTTCTTGGTTTTCTTTTTCCAAACTATGTTCTAATATGAGAGTATTTTCTGTTTTCCTTTGTGGTTTCAGAAATAGCAATGCCATTTAGAAGAGCTCCCTGATGAAGCTGTATCGGCGAAACACCTGGTGTCGGGGCTCCAGGACGTTCACTCGATTGCTGTGGATCCAGTATTCCGCCACGCTGAACTGCCCTGCATCATTGGGTTGTTCCTTCAGTTAAGTTTTTTTTTTTTTGGACTGTTGCTTTTACTGCTGTTACCACTAGGAGCCAGGGGCGGCCCAAGGGGGGTGCGGGGCCATGTGCGGAGACTCGGTGCGGGGCCTCATTTGCATAAGTGGCCTTATTTGCATAAATATTTGCATAATGCTAACATTCATTAAGAGACATGTTTACTAAAAGTTAGTGTGTGTATGGATAAAGACAGACTAAAAGATTTCTACATTACTATAATCCAGTGCCAACCGCCAGGCACATTAGGAACTACTACAAACACTGCCCATTTAGAACCCATAGCAAACCCGCCGTATCCTAACAGCACTACCAGAACTCACAAAGCACCATACCCTACCTATCAAAAGGCAACACTGCAAATATTAAACCAATACATTTCAGAGAAAAACAATACATGACCTACTGGGGAAAGAGAACAAGTGGCAATGTCAAATAGGAATTACATAAACAGAATACCTCAGCTCAGTTACACATGCAGAACATAGACCATCACCAAACAAGGAATCACAATTTAGAAACAGGAAGGCAATAATTAAACTGGGAACCCCAAAAGCCAAACTTGGAATGTACAACAACTGTAGAAATAAAACTATAAATTAATTTCCTCTTGTACCAAACAAAGCGCAGACGTTTGTTGTTGTTGTTAAGTGCCGTCGAGTCGGAGTCGACTCATGGCGACCCTCTGGATAGCTATCCTAAATTGTGTTCGGTCTTCAGTCAGGCGGCTCATTGTTGACAGACTGGCACCCATAGCTGCTGTTATTGTAGCGATCCATCTCATTGCTGGCCTTCCTCTTTTGCGTTGACCTTCTATCTTGCCAAGCATGATGTCTTTCTCTAATGATCTCTCTCTTCGCATGATGTGTCCGAAGTATGAAAGTCGAAGTCTTGTCATCTGAGCTTCTAAAGAAAGCTTAGGCGCAGACGTTAATGATGCACATTTCCCAGAGCTTTCATATTCCAGTTAATAAATTCAAAATAAAGAGATATCTTTCTACCTTTTGTGCATTTTTTTCCGGTTGCAATTGCTCCAGCCACTTTCTTCTGGTTTCTTCATGTTTTCTGCTAACTCTCCATCATCTGCTGTCTCTTCTCTCTTCTAGTTTTTTTTCCATTCTCTCTCTCTCTACATCTGCTTTAACATACTAATCTTTCTCCTTTTGCTCTTTCCTCATTCCTATTTCATCCACTCACATTTTACCCCTCCATCCTCAATCCCCACTTACTCTCCCAATACCCAGCTAAGTGTAGATTTTTTACCCCTACCACACAAAATATTTTTCCCCTCTCCATTTTACTCTCCCAGCCCCATCCCATTCTAATCCTCCCCTAATCCTCCCCCAACATCAGCTCCCTTCTAGTTCCAGTCTCACCCAGCATCCATTCCCTTCTTGTCCCTGCATCAGCCCATTTCCAGTCCTAGCCCCCATCAGCCCATTTCCAGTCCTAGCAACCCCCCAACCCAATACCAGTCCTAGCCCCCCCCCATCAACCCACTTCCAGTCCTAACCCCCCCATCAGCCCACTTCCAGTCCTAACCCCCCCATCAGCCCATTTCCAGTCAGCCCCCCATAGCCCATTACCAGTCCTAACCCCCCCAACAGCCCACAGCCCATTACCAGTCCTAACCCCATCAGCCCACCTCCAGTCTTAATCCCCCCAGCCCATTTCCAGTCCTAGCAACCCCCAACCCATTACCAGTCCTAGCCCCCCATAGCCCACTCCCAGTCCTAATCCCACCAGCCCATTACCAGTCCTAAGCCCATCAGCCCACCTCCTGTTTTAACCCCCCCATCAGCCCATTTCATGTCCTTGCCCCCCCATAGCCCATTACCAGTCCTAACCCCCCCCCCAACAGCCCACAGCCCATTACCAGTCCTAACCCCATCAGCCCACCTCCAGTCTTAATTCCCCCCAGCCCATTTCCAGTCCTAGCAACCCCTCCAACCCATTACCAGTCCTAGCCCCCCATAGCCCACTCCCAGTCCTAATCCCACCAGCCCACTCCCAGTCCTAATCCCACCAGCCCATTTCCAGTCCTAATCCCCCTCACCCAATTTTCAGTTTAAGCCCTCCCATACCCCATTACCAGTCCTAACCTCCCCATCAACTCACTTTCAGTCCTGATCCCATCAGCCCATATACAGACTTAGCGCCCCCATAGCCCATCACCACTCCTAACCCCCCCAGCCCCCCCATAGCCCATCACCACTCCTAACCCCCCCCCCAGGCCCCCCCATAGCCCATCACCACTCCTAACCCCCCCCAGGCCCCCATAGCCCATCACCACTCCTACCCCCCCAGCCCCCCCATAGCCCATCAACACTCTTAAACCCCCAACGCCCCCCATAGCCCATCACCACTCCTAACCCCCCCAGCCCCCCCATAGCCCATCACCACTCTTAAACCCCCCCAGCCCCCCATAGCCCATCACCACTCCTAACCCCCCCCAGGCCCCCATAGCCCATCACCACTCCTACCCCCCCAGTCCTCCCATAGCCCATCACCACTCTTAAACCCCCCCAGCCCCCATAGCCCATCACCACTCCTAACCCCCCCAGCCCCCCCATAGCCCATCACCACTCTTAAACCCCCCCAGCCCCCCATAGCCCATCACCACTCCTAACCCCCCCAGCCCCCCCATAGCCCATCACCACTCTTAAACCCCCCCAGCCCCCCATAGCCCATCACCACTCCTACCCCCCCCAGCCCCCCCAAAGCCCATCACCACTCTTAACCCCCCCAGCCCATCACCACTCTTAACCCCCCCAGCCCCCCCATAGCCCATCACCACTCTTACCCCCCCCCCCAGCCCCCCATAGCCCATCACCACTCTTAACCCCCCCCAGCCCATCACCACTCTTAACCCTCCCCCAGCCCCCCCATAGCCCATCACCACTCCTAACCCCCCCCCAGCCCCCCATAGCCCATCACCACTCCTAACCCCCCCCCAGCCCCCCATAGCCCATCACCACTCCTAACGCCCAGCCCAGCCCAGGGAAATTTTTTTAAAAAAAGAAGTTGTCTTCTCCAGCAGCCGGGGCCGCCGCGGCAGAATCGAGTGTGCCGCGGGGCCCCCCTGCCCAGCAGAGCCTGCCCTCCCGAGCCTGCCCTCCCCTTTCTCACCTGTCTTCGCAGCTCTAATCAAACGCGCCGGCTTTCAGAGCGCGAAAGGGCTAGTTTCCCTTTCGCGGCTCTGTTAAGCCCGCGGGGGCTGATGGGAACTTCCCATCAGCCCCCGCGGGCTTAATAGAGCAGCGAGGGAGAAACTCTCCCTCGCGCTCTGAAAGCCGGCGCGTTTGATTAGAGCTGCGAAGACAGGTGATAAAGGGGAGGGCAGGCTCTGCTGGGCAGGGGGGGCCCCGCGGCACACTCGATTCTGCCGCGGCGGCCCCGGCTGCCGGAGAAGACAACTTCTTTTTTCTTTTTAAAAATTTTACTTTAGGATTAGAATGTTTTTTGCGCGGGGCCCCCTGAAACGCGGGGCCCTGTGCAAAAAACATTCTCACTCAATGGACGGGCCGGCCCTGCTAGGAGCTGGTTTATTGTGACTATTTATCGTTATTACTGTGAGTTTCTTGGGGTTGCCTGGGTCGTTTTTGATTTTGGCTCAGCTCCCCTTTCTAGAGGTTTTTTTCTGACCGCTGCTGTCTGAGTGCAGTTCATTTTCTGGGCATTACTGTCGCAGGGTTTCTGTCTGGTCCTGCCATATGACTGGCTCGTCCTTTCTGCTACTGCTAGCAGAGGTGTTGGCTGAGGTCTTTTTTCCTATATCAATCTCTTTGCTGGCTCTAAGTTGGATATATTTTTCTGGAGTTACTCACATCTTTGTAGACTGTTTTTTGACTGTTTTTTTTTTTTGTTTGTTTGTTTGTGCCTAGTTGGGAGTTTTTCTTTTCCTTTTTTATTTTTTGGTTCCCTGGGGATTTTGAATTTTGGGGGGCAAATACAATGACAGAATTCAAAATGGCATGGGACAGACACAGTGGATCCCTTCATAGCAGGAGGATGAAATCAAAGCAAATGTAAGTATTTTGTTATACTCAATCAATAAAGGGGGGGGGCTGACCTGCACGGAGCTTCAGTTACAACTACTCTAGTCACCTTACTGGGAGGACTAATTGGACCATACTGGTCTTTATCTGCCATCATATACTATGTTACTATGTTAATTAAATACATTTAGGCATTTTAGAGAGTGAAATGGAGCCGCATGATTGATTTGGGGGGGGGGGAGGGGACCATAGGTGGAATATGATAGACACAGGTGACTGTGCAGATATTTGTCCCCCGGCCCCATTCTCATGGCTCTTCAAGCTCTATTTGTATATTTTTATACGTGCAGTGAAATTTCATAAATATTCTTTTTGAATGGAACTTTTTTTTCCTATTTTTGATTAGATTTAAGGTATCACTTTATATTCTTTTCCCTTCATTTATATTTATTAACCATTCAAGTGGACGATTGCAGAAACCACACATCATAATTTGTCTGCTGATGTACTGCACTAAGCCGGATTCCAGAAGAACAGGTTACTCTAAGGAAAACCAGCAGGAAAAGAGAAAGAGAGAGAGAGAGACTGCAACTGACAGGGGAAACCGTCAGCACACATGGGCAGCCGTGGCTCTCTCTCATAGATTCCTTGTGCGCCGTTGAGGCAGGAAGATGACCGGAGGAGCAGAAGGGTCCCATCTCTCTCCTCACCTGCACAGGGCATCCGTTTCTGTTTCCACATCAGAACTCCAGCTGATCCTAAACCCAGTATCAAGAGGACCGTGATCCCTGCAGCCAGGAGTCCTGGGGTCCAGGAGCCAGCAGGGACCGAGGCTGGAGAAAGAGGAAAAAAAGAGAATTACCATGGAGAGAGATGTGCGCTGAGAGTTGCCTGGGAGGATTCATTTATCGTGGATTAAATGTGAGCTAGTGACACTCAGACCAGTTGCTCATATCTGGGATTGGAGCATGAATCCTCACAGTCCACTGGCGTGACCAAGGGTGACCTGGCTGGGTGGGACATGGCTTCTCTATGTCATAGGGCATCTGCCATGTGGTCAAAGGGCACAAATAATTCTGAAACTTTACATCTTAGCAACTCAGAACATTTGCAAAATTTAATACAAATTTAAAGGCTTGACTGTTATTTAATATATATCTTCAACCAATATGTAACATCATAAAACGGCACAACATCCACTATAGAATATATGCAGATAATATAATCAGTGGCGTAGCGTGAGTTGTCAGCACCCGGGGCAAGGCAAGTAATTTGCGCCCCCCCTAACCCGCGATCAGCGCTGCACTGTCCCTCCCCCAGATAGTCCCTCGCTCTCTCTTTGCACCCACCGCACCGTACGCCTGACACCCCCCCCCCCCCTCCACAGTGGGTGGCGACCCGGCGGCTCGGATCGGATTCGCACAGCCAGCACTTAAGATGAGTGATCATGCCTTTTCGGTGATGGGCCCAAGCAGTGAAATAGTTTGCCCTTGAAGGTTAGGCTGGCACTGGAGCTAGATCTGGATCTGATGAGTTTTAGGAAGGCATTAAAGACCTGGCTGTATCTGATGGAATGCTGAAAGTTTACTAGTTTCTTTTTGGGGACTGGTTAGGACTAGACTGGTGGTAAAGGGGGCTCCTTTATTACAATGTGTTATTTATACTGAAGGGATGGTGTAGAATTGTTGCGTTCTTACCTCTGATCTTTAGGTGGTGGGGTGGGGGAGGAGAGGTGTTTGGTGAAGTCTTTTTTATGTTTTATTCTTGAACTTACACCATACTGAACAGCCTTTGCAACTGGGAGTGTGGTGCATAAATAACAAATTAAATGACTTGTAATTTTTTTTTTGGACAGCAGAGTTTGAAAAGAAAATACACCAGAATGTGAAGGTTTTCAGATAACACTGTAAATGAACCTTGAACTGAGGGAAGTATATGCAAATCTTACAGTTCTCTGCGGATGCCCTGGATACCAGACCTACCTGCATGCATCTTTCTGTGACGGGAGTTCGACCCCCACTATATAAATATATTAAAACTAGATAAAGACCCTTGCATTTGTAAAAGAAAGTTGTGAGGGTTTTTTTTTAAAATAAAATATGACCATAATAAGCTGCTCACCTTTTAAACTAAGTAAGTACTGTATAGAAACGTTAGACACAAAACGCATTAGCACAAAAAAAAAGAGCAATCACGTGTAGGTATAGAACAGTTTGCAGAGCCAGAGGGAAGTGAAAAGTAGAGCAAGCAGACGCGATCCTTTACATAGCTGATTTTGCAGGACTACTCACCCACGAGGGACGGATCGCCCGTGACAAAACACGCATGAAGAGGAAAGGTCATAAAGCGCAAAATCCAGCAGATAGGGGAAAATGAGCACGCACCTGGGTCTCCGGAATCTTACAACAGAGCTCGGGCTCGCCCAATCCGGCTCTAGTGCCGTTATAAGTCCCGACACCCTCCTAGCTTGTGCCTCTGAGCATTAATGTGCAGGATCTGGAGACGTCTCCCCTCCCGAGGGAGGAGTCAGGAGGGAGCGCACCGCTTTCACTTTCACTGCTCCACCTCCTTCCCAGAGACGGTGGCGGTTCGGGCTGCAGCTTAGGAGGTAGGTTATTGCTCAGAGTCCCTGATCCCACTAGGCAGGAAAAAGCGGAGGGTCACTGAGTGCGAGCGCGCCCCCCCCCCCCCCATGTTGCGCCCGGTGCGGCCAGCCCCCCCTGCACCCCCCACGCTACGCCTCTGGATATAATGATATTCATCCACATCAACATCAATCACCCAGATTATTCCCAAATCACAGCCTTGAAGCAATGTCGGAGTGGCTCAAAGGACAGAATCTTTTCATAAACTTTAAAAAATCCGAAATGATGCACATTACCAGAAATACTAAATTCTCCCCACCAGACTCACTCAAGATCCTGGACTACACCCTAACCAACAAAAAAAAGAGGTAAAATATCTCGGAGAAACCTTTGACCAACAACTCAGCTTCTAGCCACACATAAAGATGAGAACCAGATCAGCCTACCACAAGTTGAGGACTTTCCACAAACGTAAACTGCTTCTAACAGATAATGACTTCAGAACATATGCCAGGCCGTAGTAACCCCTATAATAGATTACTGTAACGTGATACATCATGTACTTCCAAGGAAACAACGTTCCCTTTGCAACTCCTGCAAAACATTGCTGCGAGAATCATTAAGGAACTGCAAAATACAATCATATAACCCCAACACTTCACCAACAACACTGGCTTCCTGTCGCTGTCCGTGCTAAATACAAAAACATAATAATATTCAAAATACTAAATAACCTATCCCCACCGACTCTTCAACCATTGATCCAGAAAGCAAGTCCAACCAGAACAAGAAGAGATACAGACATCAATATCACTGAAACTCCAACAAGCTACAGAACATCAAAGCAATCTACGTGCACCAGAGCCTTCCTTCTGTATGCTCCCCAGCTGTGGAGTCACCTGCCTGCCTCAATACGGGCAAAGACCTACTTGACTTCAGAAAATCCATCAAGACCCACCTATTCCTCGAATACTACGGTCCCACCTAGCAGAACAAATGCCACAGTGACAATACAAATGTATATAATGGACAACTGCTAAATGTAGCAACAACTCCTCAATCTGCAACAATGTTACTGTATATAGTTATCCATTGTTAAATGTATCAATTACCCCATATATTCATCCAAGTTCTAACTTCCAATTCTATGTAAACGTTTATTGCTATGTTTATTTCATGTGAACCGCCTTGAATTAATGATAAGGCAGTATACAAAACCTGTTAAACAAATAAATAAATAAAAATAAAACTGTTAATGTTCAAAACTTTAGCCAGAAAGCACGCAGGTAAAACTGTACCATTCAGATGGACTGAGCAGACAGAATTCTGCTAAAGGTATTTTCAGAGAGCTGAAAGTTTGTAGACAAAACCTGACTAGCCGAAATACAGTAGAAGGGAAAATGAAAAGATTCTTTGGGAGAAAAGTACCAGGATATGACATTTTTCTCTGGCTTGAGAGGTGATCCTTTAAAATTAGAGAACTTACGGGGGGGGGGGGGGGAGGGGGCTTTTAATAAAGGTTAACACACGTTAATGAAATTAATCTACATTATGTGCCATTGCGTCCATAGAAATAAAAAGGGCTGCAGACGCTTAGAATGCATTAATTAACCTAATGCACATTAAAACCTTTAGTAAAAGGGTCCCTTAGAGAAAATCTGTTAGAGTAGCCAGAAGGGTGTTTTATGTTCAGTTATTCCTACATGATTGTAATTAAGAATATAAGATTTGCCAACAGGGTCAGATCAAAGGTCCATTGAGCCCAGTATCCTGTTTCCAGCGGTGGCCAATCCAGGTCACAAGTACCTGTTGGGTTCTGAAAAGATAGACAGATTCCATATTGCTTCTCACAAGGGTAAGCAGTGGATTTCCCCACTCCACATTAATAATGGTTTATGGACTTTTCCTCCAGGAATTTGTCCAAAACGTTTTTTAAACCAAGCTGAAATAACTTTTATTTGAGTTATAAAAGAAGCTACCAGGATAAGATTTGTCACTGGGATGAGGAATTCTGTCTGCTGATTTGTGAGAAAGGAAGTAAAAATATTACAAAACATTAGAAAAAATATAAAAGAAATAGATCATAATTTAGCATTATTGTGAAAATTCGCATCAGAGGAGCAAACCCAGGAACAAGCAGAGATACCTAATGCTAATCAGAATTCTATAACCAGTCCATGAAAGTGAATTACTCCCTCCAGAAGAGATCAAAACAATCTGCAAAGTCAAGATTGAGGACTCACAAATGCTAAGTTTGAGCAATCATTTGCTGGGGTACATACACTTGCTGTGCATTTTAGACTTTCATCATTGTAAGTCCCCATTTTTGACTTTCTGGTTTGTTTTGACTCCCTGATGTAGGCATGTAGGCAACAATGAACCAAATACAGAAGCCCGGATACCAACTATACAATTGCCCATGCATCAACAGAAGAGGAGGCGGAGTCCTTATAGCAGCCAAAACCAGCCTTCAACTCACAACCACATCTACGGTCACAAATCCAGATCTTGACCTACTTAAAGTCGAGAGCATGGCATTATCCATCTGCCTAATCTATCGACCTCCCTCACCACAGCACGAAGCACTAGTCACAGCACTAGAAACCATCACATCCACACAAAGCAAAAAATTCCAGATCATCCTCGGAGATTTGAACCTAGCATCAATTCCTCTGTCCCACACGGACTCCTTCTATGAAGCCATCGACCAATTGGGTTTCCAACAAATAATAAGCAACCCCACACACGATAGAGGAAACATCCTAGATATGATTTTCATACCCAGAAATCCACAACAAAGCAATGAACCACCTATAATAAACATAACTCAAGTACCATGGTCAGACCACCACCAAATCAACTGTAAACTTAAACTACAGTGCCAACCCAAAAACTCAAAGGAGATGAGAATGACCAACCCCATTAGGAAATTCAGCAAACTCAACGAGGAACACCTCATAAGCACCATTGCATCCCACATAAACCTAGATTCCACAGACCTAGACGAACTAACAGACAGATGGAACACACACATCCAAAATACATCTAACCCAACTCTGAAACACACATCAAACCCACATAAGATCAACTCGGAACCCTGGTACACAGGAACTCTAATAAAATCAAAAAGGGAGCTCCGTAAAATAGAGAGAAAATGGAGACAAACCAAATCCTCCGATCTCAAAACTAAATACATGGCCCATCTCGCAAAATACAAAGACGACGTGAACAATGCAAAAAAATTACATCACACCAACATCCTAAACAAGGCGATCAATCGCCCGCGAGAGTTATTTGAACTAGTCAAATCACTAACCAAAACCGACCAAAATGCCAACCTCAACAAATCCATCAAGGTCCAAACACTGGCAAACCACTACGTGACCAAACTGACGGCCCCTGGTCCTCCACGCCCCCCCCCCCCCCAACCAACACCACAAATCAGAAGTGAGAACAACACAACGCAAAACCAGTTATGGGAGCACTTCCACAAAATAGGAACCAAGCAAATCACAGCCATTGTCACAAGCCTGAAAAGCACCACCTCCCCACTAGATCCCTGTCCTGCATCCTGGATCAAAGCAGTGAAACAAGACATAGCACCTCACATAGCACACATAGTTAACCTATCCCTACAACAAGGAATCATGCCCTCAGAACTAAAGAAATCAGTCATTAGACCGATCCTAAAAAACACTACACTCAACGGAGAAGACCCAGCCTCCTACCGTCCCATATCAAGTATCTCATTCCTGGCAAAGATCATAGAAAAAACGGTCCTTCTACAACTCCAAGACCATCTGACTGACAGTGCTCCTTTTGATGACCAGCAATATGTCTTCAGGCAACATCATGGATTTGAAAACCTGTTACTAGTTCTACTTAACAACCTCCTAAAGGGCCTTGAAAACAAAAAGAAAATGTACATTCTTGTATTCATTGACATCTCAGCTGCCTTTGATACAGTTAATCATGGGACCCTCATAAATAGGATAAAATCAATAGGAATAACAGGAACCCCACTAAAATGGTTCTCATCCTACATCTCAAATCGAACACAACAGGTTCAATTCAACGGAGAAAAAGCAGAATCTTTCTCACAAACACAGGGAATCCCCCAAGGCTCTGCTCTCTCAGCACTTCTGTTTAACATATATATGCAGCCACTATGCAAAATTTTCTCACGGCACGAAATTAATTACCACATCTATGCCGATGATATCATGCTATACACACAACTAGACACTAAAAACCCAGACTACAACCCACTGGAGACATGTATCGGAGAGATGCAAGACTGGTTACAACAAAGTAGTATGTCAATTAATCACAAAAAACCCGAAGTAATGTATATCTCCAAAGAACCGAATTTTGACCCTCCCACATCAATAACACTATGTAACAACACTTACCAAACAAAAAAAGAAATAAAGTATCTAGGAGTCACATTTGACTGTGACCTAAAGATGGAAAAACACCTCCGAAAGACCAACAGAGCAGTTTTCCACAAGCTTAGAGTGCTCCAACCCATTCGGAATATTATTGATTTATTTTATTTATTTATTACAGTTTCTTATATACCGCGCTATTTAGAATCAGCGCGGTTTACATCATAACAAAACGACCACAACGACAAACTGTCAGGTTTTACATTGAACAGGAATACAAACTTGGATAACTGGGTTAACTATATACATAAACTATCTACACTGCAGACTTCAGAACAGTGGCCCAAGCACTCATCATGCCACATTTTGACTACTGCAACGCCATCCTACAAGGTTTACCTAAAAAAAACCTAAACATATTACAAATGGCACAAAATGTAGCTGCCAGGGTCATAATGAAGAAAAATCTAAGTGACCACATCACACCAGTACTAATTCAATTACACTGGCTACCCATAACAGCTCGCACAAAATACAAAATACTAACAACCACCTTCAAACTCATCCACAACTTAGCACCTTCCTTCCTCAACAACCTAGTAAGATTGCAACCTCCTACCCGAAACAGAAGAACCCACAATTCCAACATCCTTCACACTCCAACAGATATAAGATCTGCCAAAGCTAACACCAGCCACAGGGCTTTCTCATATGCGGCGCCAACACTGTGGAACCAACTCCCACCAGAACTACGAGCTAGCAATGACCTTCTAGACTTCAGAAAGAAACTCAAAACGCACATTTTCCAATCACATTTCAACCTGAACTAAACCCACAGATGGAGCAGCCCCTGACCACTGTGTCCAAGAAGATTATCCTGTATATATGTATTTATGTATATATGTAAATGAACTCCCCCATAGCTAAGAAGTGTTAACTCTGTATGATGTGCTTTTCTGACAATCTGTATGTAAACAAAATTTGTACCTGCCTTGATTCGGCAGTTTCACAATAGTAATCCTACCCGCTTCTGATCGCTGGAAGGAGCGGGCTACAAATGCTTGCTAAATAAATAAATAAAATGTGTATGCAGAAACACGGCCGTGTCGGGTCTGAATAAATCAATTGTTTAACTTATCACAGCTCTTTGGACTCCTTTCTTCACTGCTGCGACTCGTTTGCTTTGCACTGATTGTGCATTACAGCAGATCAGAGATGTAGATCGCTGAGTATGAAATAATAACATAGAGATTCTGAATCAAGTAGGCACAGAAAATGATATGAGCACACGTAGACACCAGATTACCATTATAGTCCACCTAAGACGAGGATGACTTCAGGTGGGTTTCTGGTGATAAATACCAGTAGCTGTAGGTGACACAATGCTATTTCCTAATCACAGATTTGTTTCAAGGGCATTGTGACAGAATATGGGGAGTCAGGATTTATTCATGTACAAAGGGAAAGCTCTCAAAGCTCTTGTCAGTTTCTTGAACATAACATCTATCACATGCTCGGCCACAAGCAAGGGACAGTCACATTAAGGAAAATGATTTTCATGAAATGCAACATGCTCACCTGTCTTTATAATCTGTGTCTGTAGGCTGCTGTGGCTTACGACGCAGGTGTACGTGTGTCTGTCCATGGGGTCGATCTCTAGATTTTTCTGAATCTGGTATGTTTTGTCCTGGTTGGGTAGGATCCCGCTGCTGTATGTCTCTATCAGTGTCGTCTGTCCATCCTTCACCCACGTGACATCAATGTCCCGGGGGTAGAAGCCAGTCACATGGCATCGGTGTATGATGATGCCGTCCGTGGAGTGATGAGTGAGGATCCTCACCTCCGGGGGGACTGGGGGGGAGAGAGAGATGGGAATGAGGAAGCCTGCAAATCTTACAGTCTGATTACAGTCACTTGCTGGCCTTGATGTTATGTGTTATTTGGCTTTTTGCCTGGCCATCATTATGTCACTGAATATTATACATCAATTCACCCACATGTAGCCCACATCCTCCACAAGGCTTTGAACCTACCCACAACCAGAACACCTGCCCCAAACTGGTGTAGAACTGCCCCACATTCATATCTTTCCTGCACGACACTATAGTCTGCACATCTGTCCCACAGCGGCATGAAATTGCCCCACATTAATCACACCTCACCTGCATGATCATAACATACTATGGGAGTAAAGTTATAAAGGATTTCTGTGTTTAAAAAAAGGGTTTACATTCAGAAATAACCCTTTAGAAAATGTCCTGGGGTAGGGCTGGCCCAACAATTAGGAAAGCTAGGTGGATGTCTAGGGCGGCAGCTTCTTGGGGGCAGCTATAGTCAAGACAAAGCAACAGGTCCCAGCAGCCACCAGCAGCCACCAAACCCAAAGAGTCATCAGTGCTTCTACCTGCAGGAAGAACAGGCAAGATGCACAGTCCAGTTACCCCTGTAAGTGGCTTTCTGAAAGCTCCCTCATTATATACATATATATATATACACACACACACACACGAGTATACACACACACATATTTACAAAACAACGTTGGAGATTTAAAAGTGTGATGTCCAAGTTTTCTGGGAAGGGTGGTATGGAGATTTTTACTATTGGAGTTTAATAATCAGAATCTTGGGGGTGGGAGGGGGTGGCGATAGGGGTGTAAAAGCTTATTGTGAGGGGCGGCAAGGCTGAAGTAGTAGGCTAGGGTGCCTAATACTATTGCACCAGCCCTGCCTGGCTGTTTCTGCATATAAAAGGACACTTGAAAAAGGGTTTCATGCCTCACTTCTTTTTGGGGGGCGGGGGTGTCTGAGATTTACATGCACACCTTCCATTTTATATAGTGTCCATGAAAATAGATATGCACATAGTTGTACCCTGCATGGTGCCTCTCTCTTTGTGTGCATATAGGCTCATACCTCCGCTTACAGAACAGGCATCGCTTACACACTGCTAACTGCACCGGTCCCTCCAGCTCTGCAGCCAACTCACTGATCGGACGTCGGGGGTGAAAACAGGAGCTGCTTGCCCCTCCCACTCCCTCCCACCAACGACCAATCGGGAGCTCGTTCACCATCTTTAAAAGCAGCATGCTGGCAGGCATGCCCGCGCCTGATGGGCCCATGCCTAAGGGCCTCGCCGGAGGGCCCTTGGGTGTGATCCTTAGGCTCATACTGAAGACACCTGAGCAGCAGAAGCCCAGCCAATCCCTCAATTCATCAACAACATTAATCCCAACAACACAATAAATCTACGTACTAACCTGCATACGTGTGCAATAGACTGTTATATCTCAGTTTTGTATTCCGAAGTGCATCATATGTACCACAAGTGCTCATCTACATACACACACACATATATATGTATGTATGTATCAGCATTGTACTCTATGCATTGAAACAAGTGTGCTACATTACCTAATCTTATACTACTGATACAAATGGAGTACGAGTAGGCAACAGAAAATAGTTGTGTCAATTGTAAGTTAGATTATATAGCGCTGTCTACAATTGTTCAACAATGACACAACCTAACTTCCTAAGCTCAAGGATGCTAACCCTCCTGTTCATCACCTTGATATTATCTGTGCTAACCCAATGCCTGAACCCATTACACACCTATGCTATTCCTTCCATCTATAATCCAAACTGGTGCATCTTCAAGCACCCCCACCTCAATTATGGCCACATCTACAAACCTGCCCACAACAGACTAATCAACATAAAGCTAGAACAAACCCCTGCTCTAAACTCAAGATCATACATGACCCAACATAAACAACTCAATTGCTACTTAGTAAACACCAGGTCAATAAGAAAGAAACTACCAATTTTTCAGGATTTTCTATCTGAACAATCCCCTGACATTGTCTTCATAACTGAAACTTGGCTCACAGCCACCGATACAGTCTTAATCAATCAATTGAGCATGCCAGGTTATGAAATCTTCCACACACACACGACTGCTAAGAGAGGAGGAGGAGGAGTCATCATAAAAGAATCTGAAAGTGTCCTTAGCCACATCTGGCAACTTCTAATATAGACCTACTCACCATAAAAATAAAACATTGTAGCAGATGCCTAGCGTATAGACCACCTGACCCAAATCCAGACAATCTGGATTTACTAATTGAACTAGTGGGCTGCCCCAACGACTCCAATCCCTTGATCTTGCTTGGTAACCTTCCATCCCTTTCACACAACCACATGGCATCATTTTTAAATATCATTGAAGATATAGATCACCCTTGACCTTGTGTTCCTACCCACCTCAATCTACGATAAATATAATCCCAACTCACTGAAAACACATCCTGTATTATGGTCAGACCATCACCTGATAAAGTTCCAAATATCCTGGACAAACACCTCACCAAAAAAAACTACCCACACTCCTCAATTCAACAGATTCAAAAAATTGAATACAGATAATTTTCTAGATCAAACAATTCAATATCTTTCTCCAGACCCCACAAACCTAGATGATGCCATTACAAACTGGAATAACAATATTTCTAAGGCAGCTATCTCAAATAGAGCCTACGGCCAACCAACAACTAGGAAAAAAGCCCCCTGCTTCTATCTAGAAACAAATCGTACAAAAACTGAACTACGCAGAGCAGAGCGCAAATAGCGTTGCACAAAATCCAAAATACACCTGGACGCCTACTTAAATACTCTCAAACTATACAGGGTCTCCATTGATATCACAAAAAAACCCCCTACTGTTGTTGTTGTTAAGTGCTGTCAAGTCGGAGTCGACTCATGGCGACCCTCTGGATAGCTATCCTAAATTGTGTTCGGTCTTGAGTCAGGCGGCTCATTGTTGACAGACTGGTACCCGTAGCTGCTGTTATTGTATCGATCCATCTCATTGCTGGCCTTCCTCTTTTGCTTTGACCTTCTATCTTGCCAAGCATGATGTCTTTCTCTAATGATCTCTCTCTTTGCATGATGTGTCTAAAGTATGAAAGTTAAAGTCTTGTCATCTGAGCTTCTAAGGAAAGCTTAGGTTTGATGTCCTCTAGTACCGACTGGTTTGTTCTTCGGGCAGTCCATGGTATACACAGTATTCGCCGCCAGCACCATAATTCAAGGCATCTATTTTCTTTCTGTCTATCTTTTTCACTGTCCAGCTTTCACATCCATATGATGTTATTGAAAATACCAGGGCTTGAACAAGTCAAATCTTTGTATGGAGAGAGACATCTCTGCTCTTGAGAATCTTATCTAAGTCTCCAAATCGCTAAACCGACCCAGGGAACTCTTCGGTATCATCCAATCATTAACCAATAACTCAGCAAACAAACACTCAGATGATCATAAATTTCTCCTCAAATCCTGGCAAACCACTACATGTAGAAACTTAAACTCCATCTAACAAGTCTCCAAGGAAACGGGCCACTGCAGCCTGGTACTCCACGGAGCTGCGATCCTCACTCACCCTCCTAAGGAAGTTGGAAAGACGCTGGCGTCGATCGCACTCCGCAGAAGACCAAAGGGCATATAACTCTCACCTTGCATGGCACCGCAAAGCAGTATCTGAGAATATGAGGCGTTTCCACACAGACACCCTAAAATGATCACTGAACAAACCACATGACCTGTTCAGTCTCATCAAGAACCTAACTAAGGAACCAGCCCCCGAATAACCAAGCGAGATCCACCCTCAAGGTTTTGCGGATTACCTGCAATCAAAGCTATGCCAGACCAACAAATCTCCAGCACCCGCCATTGCACTCGAACCAATCAAGCTAACACCCCTGACCATTTTCTCCATGCCATCCAAGAAACACATCGAAGACACTGTCGCTGCTATCAACACCACCACTGCACAGACTGACCCCTGCCCTGCTTTCTGGATAAAGGAGCTACGGTCCGACCTTAGCCCTTTTATAGCCAGGCTCATGGACCGATCCTTTGCAACAGGTGCATTCCCCCAATCCCTCAAACACACGTCTATTAGACCTCTACTAAAAAACAGCAAGCTCGACCCCTAGAAGGTGGACTCGTACAGACCGATATTGAGCATACCACATCTGGCTAAAATAATGGAAAAAGTAGTTCAAAGACAAATTCAAGACCACATCAAAGCTGCTTCGCCACTGGGCCTCTGCCAACATGGTTTTAGAGAGTCTCACAGTGTTGAAACACTCCTCACCACCCTCCTCAGTAATATAACTGCTGGAATCGATAACATCCGTCAAGGGTTTGTCCTCATTTTCATGGACATAGCAGCTGCCTTCGACTCAGTAAGCCACGAGCTGCTCCTGGGGCGTCTCAAGGAGAAGGGTATCTGTGAGACAGCACTAGATTGGTGCAAGTCATACCTCTCGGACAGATGACAGCACGTATGATCAGGGGCTTCAACATCGGAACCATTCCACCAGAAGCAAGGCATCCAACAAGGATCCTCCCTCTCCGCCCTGATGTTCAACATATACATGCAACCCATCTGTAACCTCATCCGGTCTTACAGTGTTAACTGCTTGATATACGCAGATGATGTACTACTTTACATGCCATTCTCGACAGAGAACCCAGACCTCTCCCCACTGACAGACTGCTTTGATGCAGTATCCAACTGGCTCCAAACCCAGAACCTCAGAATTCAGCACAAGAAAACAGAGGTCCTGTTCATCACGAGGAATCAAAACTTCATCACACCGCCTATCCAAGGAAGCTGAACTACAGACCAAACCCATGATCCGGTACCTCGGAGTCACCTTAGACCAGCGCCTGGACATGAAGGTGCACATAAGCAACATAGTGAGAGTGGTATACCATAAGATCCGTACCCTCAGGCATCTACTCTTCCTGCTGGAACCGGATGACTTCCGGACAATCTATCAAGCGCTGATCATACCACACTTTGATTACGCCAATTCAATCCTGCATGGACTTCCTCAATCCACCTTGAACCCACTATAGCTCGTGATGAATGCCGCAGCGAAAGTTCTACTTGGAGTGTCCAAGAATGACCACATCACGCCCATCCTGAAACATCTCCACTGGCTTCCTATACAGGGCAGACTCACATTCAAAACCTTGCTGCTTACTTTCAAAGCCATCAATGGGCTCTCCTCCGCATCACTAGCAGAGCTTATCCAGATCACCCCCCCCCCCCAACAGGTCCAGAAGATCGGTAGCGGTCAACACACTGGTAGTCCCGAAAGCAATAACCCAATGCATCCAGGCAACAACAAACAGAGCTTTCAAACTCTGCGCACCCAGATGCTGGAACACCTTACCACCCAGCATCCGTGCAATCCCTGACCTAGCCCAGTTTAGGAAGGCATTGAAGCACTACCTCTTCCTTATGTACTAACTGGTAGACAGTGCTACAATAGCCCCATCCACAATCTAGACTGGGCCATACAATTGAATCTTACCCTACAAGACACCCAGGATTATGACTAGCGAAATATGACTTCCCATGACACCTAGATGTAAATAGTTACCCCAAGTTATCCAAGTTTTAGTACCTGTTCCTTGTAAGCACAGATCAGCCAATGCAATGTGTAAGTTTTATGTTTCATGTAAACCGCACTGATGTTGAATAGTGCGGTATAAAAGAAAATGTAAATAAATATAAATAAATAAATGACATTCACTAATGAAGACCATTCCTCACACCCTAACCTCTCGACTAGCTTTTACCTCACCTCAAAGGAGACACTCAAAAACACCATAACCAAAATAAATACTACTGCTTCCTATCTCGACCCATGTCCAGTAACCTGAATAAAAGCAGCAATACCAGAACTTTCATCATACATACTCCCTATAATCAACCTATCCCTCCAAAGTGGTTATTTACCCGCCTCTCTCAAACATGCTCAAAGCTGCCCAATCTTAAAAAACAACATAAGTGATAGCAAACTACCAACATCCTACAAGCCCATTTCAAGTCTACCTTTTATGACTAAAATAATTGAAAAAATTGTACAAATACAACTCCAGGACCACACTGACACATTTGCTCCACTCGACGAACATCAATATGACTTTTGTCCTTACCATGGGGTTGACACTCCTCGTGGTCCTATTCGATGCACTTACACATGGCATCAATAATACCAAACAAACATTCCTCCTCATTTTTCTTGACATCACCACAGCTTTCGACAGTGTCAACCATCACATAATGCTTGCAAGACTCAAACAGATTGGAATTCAAGAAACTGTCCTCAAATGATTCTCTTCATACTGTTATGATGCGGGCACTGATAAAGTTGTTTTAAAGAAAAGAAATCCTGTTTCTTTTGAGGAACTAGATGTGCAATTACCCCCAGGCACAGCTAGAGGGAGCAGGAACAGACATGCGGGAGTTAATGAGCCTAGGAACTCAGATGACTTGCAGCTGGAAGGGAACCAGGAAGTCATCCAAAACCGTTTCCTTTATAAGTCAGGACAGAATGCTTCTAGGACAGAAGAGGAAGGAGAAGCAGAGGCAGAAGAAGAAGGAGAAACAGCAGGGAAGGCTGAGAGCCGAGGAGGAAAGCCTGGGAGCTACCGAGGAGACAAGCCTGAGAGCTGTGAAGGAAGCAAGGCTGAGAGCCATCAGGAAAGGACCGAGAGGAACTTGAGGAGAAACAGACTTCACAAGGTGGGGAGCCAGAAGGCCCAAACTGACCCTGTTGCACAAGGGGAGTTTGGTAGAGCCAGCCATAAGGTGAGAGTGTCTGCCATGCCTAGTTCTTATAGTCTGCCTGAATATAGACCAGAGAGACGAAAGCCAAGAACCAGGGAGAAGGGTTCTGAGAAGAGCTTGCTATCTCTGGAGGATTGTAGCCAAGTTTTACCAAGGCAGAGAGAAAAGCACTTTTATAAATCAGCAGGAGTTTTTACCCAGAGTGAGAGGAGACTCCAGGCCAGGTTTTACCCAACTGCCTAGAAGCACAGCTGTGTCCCACGCTGGCAGGCAGAAGCTCAGCTATCAAAGGAGGGAGCTGGATTGGAAAACACTGGGGACTTCAACTCTGCTAAACCAAGGTACAAGGTACTAACCAATGACTGTAATTATTGTGCTCCCAAAGGCTTTGCTAAAACAAGTGTTCCTTGTGTGAGAAAAAGGAAACCAGATTGGTTCACTAAAATACCAGCAGCCTTGAGAACCCCTGGCTATGAGAAGCCAGACTTCAGGACTTTAAACTACAAGGCTGAGATAGACAGGGATAGTGAACGCTCCTCAATTGAGCACAGTGAAGGGGAGTCCATGGAAATTGATTATCCAAGCACTGTTCCCTCACCTATGCCAGAGTTAATGGAATGTGATTGGTGCACTGCCTCCGCTCCAGAATCTGTATGCTCCATATAACACAGAAGAATGAATGAAATGTAAATAATGTTTCTTGCACTGAATTCTACTATTTGAAAGCCTGGCTTAACTGTGAAGTAACAGTTAAGCACTCATTATGAATATTGGTACCTTTTGACACAAAGGACTTTCTGTTTCTTAAATTGTAATCCTTAGTTGAACCTTGCATTAACCTGGGAATAAAAGCCTTTATTTCCCTCCACCTTGGTCATCATTACAAAATGGCGTAATCTTTATTGTCCAGGAATGCACCCTGTGACAATACCTATCAGACAGAACACAAGAAGAGTTGACCAGTAAATCTCCGAGCCATACAAACAGGAACAGGGCCTCCCCCAAGGATCCGCCCTATCAGCCCTGCTCTTCAATATTTACCTCCAACCCATCTGCACCATATTAGAAAACTACAATATCTACGCGGATGATATTATGATATTCCTCCCATTTAACATCATAAACCCCCCAATACAACTACTCTTGGATTGCTTCTCTGAAATCCTGACCTGGCTCAAAAATCATAACCTAATGATCAACACTACAAAAACTGAAGCCATGTACGTTAATAGGAACCAGCAATTCACTCCTCCAACTACAATCAAACTCCATGATTTCAACATCTCCATTAGCAGTGAAGTAAAGTACCTGGGAGTAATTATAGATCACACTCTAAGCATGACACCCCACTTAAAACAAACAACCAAAAAGATCCTATACAAGCTTAGACTATTAAAGCAACTCCTCCCTCTTCTTCCACCATGATGACTTCAGATTGATCATCCAAGCCATCATAATGCCTCACTTTGACTACGCCAACAGCACGCAGCAGGGCATCACCAAACAGGCATTAAGACGGCTCCAAACTGTCCAAAATATGACTACTAGAGCAATTATGAACATCAATCCAGTGAAGCACATAACCCCAACCCTTTACGCCCTCCATTGGCTCCCCATCCAAAGCCGCATCAATTACAAAATCTTGATCTCCACCTTCAAAGTAATAAACGACATTGCCCCCTCCCATCTATCCACACTAATATCTAAGGAACCCAACAATAGAAACCAATGCAAAAAGTACAAAAACAAACTGGTTATTCCAACAGACTTCACGAAAGTCAGGAAAAAAACAAATAAAACCTTCTCACATGTAGCCCCAAACCTATGGAACGCCCTACCAGACAAACTTAGAGACTTAAATGACCTACAAACCTTTCGCAAAAACCTCAAAACTCATCTATTCTCCATCCACAATGGCACACTTGCAGAAAAAGACAAACACATAACTGCCACCCCTGCACCCTAGATACCCCATATCGAAAAGATCAGAGATGCTAACAACTGCTGCCACCCAAAAGTCCTAAGTGCATTTATGTACATAGTTTTAAATCTTGTATCAGAGATTAAATAACTCCAACTGCTTAGAAAGCGTAAGCACCCTTATGTACACAGTTTAAAATTGTATCAGTTTATATGTATATAGTTTTTACTGCGTTCCCTGTAATAGAATTTCTACTTGTTTCTGTACAATCTACAATGTTGTTATTTGTAAACTGCGTTTGATCACATGGAAAACAATGCTCTTTAACATCTACATACAGCCCATATGCAACATCATCAAGCACCACAAACTTCACTGTCACATTTATGCTGACGACATCATGGTGTACGCTCCAATCAACCTACTAGTACTAAACACCACAACAATAACCAGATGCCTCGAAGACATGAATGACTGGCTCATAGCCAACAACTTAACGGTCAACTATGATAAAACTGAGGCAATGGGGGTGGCAGTGGAAAGAGGACTGTTGGCGGGGGAGATACAAGATGGTGTCGGGTTTGTCCGACCTGTGAAGCGGCGTTCCTGAGTTTGCGTGCAGTTGTGATTTTGCTCCGTTGTAGAGATGGGGCGAAGGAAGAGGAAGCAGGCTGAGGCGCCTCCTGAGCCAAAGCAGCAGGTATCCTTGGCACAGCGGACTCTGAAGGACTGCGGTTTCGTGGCCGGAGTTAGAGCTGCGTCTTCGGCGGCACCGGTGGGAGAGCTGTCGGCGTTGTCTGCATCAGGGGTTTGGCTTTCGCTGGAGCTACGTTCCCCTCCATCGCGACCCGGAAGTGTTGCCATGCCTGACTCTGGTTCCTTTGCCGGCTTGGCTGTTAGGACGCCGATGAAAGGGGCTGTGGGAGGAGTGTCGGCTGGCGTTTTCTCTCCTGAGGAGGTTGAAGAGCAGTGGAGGAGAGCTGAGATCAGTATACCCTTGAAGGGAGAAGCTGCGGGTACATCAGTCCAGGAAGAGACACTATCGGCTAGGCTTATGCTGGAGAGACCTGCGGTGATCACTTTGGAAGCAGTGTGGGACGGTTTGGTCTCACTTAATTCCTCCCTGAAGAATATTTTGGACGTTGTATCTGTTGAATTTGGTGGGGTTAAAATTGTTTGTGGAAATCTTTCTGGCACTCAGGTTGACCATGCAGAGAGACTCACTAAGTTGGAGGCAGAAGTTGGGCATTTAAGTGATTTAATAAATGCCCAAGTTCAGGACAGGAATGTGTCTTTTAAGAAGTTTGAATATCTGGAAAATCAGGTTAGGAGGTGTAACCTTTGATTCCTGAATTTTCCGCGCTCTCCTTTATTGTCATCTCTGGAGATGGTGAGAAAATATTTTGGGGAGATCTTGAAGATACCCCAAGATCATTTTCCTCCTTTGGTTCGGGCACAGTACCTGTCCTTGGGAATGGGAGACGGGGTTCCTGGTCTCCCTGCTACTCCTACTGGGGGAGGGGACTTGACAGGGTTCCTAGAATCCTCCCTGGAGGTTATTACTGGAAGGTCTACTTTGTTGGTGACCTTTGCGCTGGAATCGGATAAATATTATGTTCTTCGATTATACTTTAAGAATATTAATGCAGATTTCTTAGGAACTAAAGTGCGTATTTTTCCTGATATTTCACGTGTTACACAGTTGAGAAGGAGGGAATTTTTGGTCCTTCGCCCCAGGGTTATGGCTGTTGGGGCTACTTTTCAACTAAACTTTCCTGCTAAATGTTGTGTGATTAAGCAAAAAGGTTATATTTTCTTTGATCCTAAGCAACTGCAGGAGTTCTTGATGGCAAGGGAGGAGGTGATAGTGGAGGTTGCTGGACCTACCCACCCGGCTGACGCTTAAGTCTCTACTTGACAATTGGAGTTATCTTATGTCTGTGTGTGCAGGGATATTATTGTCCTATGTTCTTTGACCATTTCCTGGTACTCCCCTATTGTTTCCTTTTATATTGTGGTCTGAATGTATGGGGGTCATGGGGTTTCTTTTTTCCATGTTAGAGGGATTATTTTCCCTAGCATTTATTGTTTATTATTTTTTTACCATGTATACCCATTGTTTCCCTCATTCTGAATTATTCTTGGATGTAATTTGATATAATTTAGAAATAATAAAATTAAAAAACAAAACAAAAACTGAGGCAATGTTCGTCACCAGGAACCCCACCTTCATACCTCCACAAACTATCAGCATCCTAGACAAACACATAGTAGTCAAAGAAGAAGTTAAGTATCTGGGCATCACACTAGACAGAGCTCTAAACTTGAAATCCCACATCTCCAAAACCGCAAACAAGGCCTATCAATGATTGAAGACAATCAGACAAATCAAACCAATGCTCCGTCAGGACCACTTCCGCACAGTGTGCCAAGCACTCATCACACCGCTGCTTGATTACGGAAACTCACTATATCAAGGCCTACCTCAGCAGACACTACAAACACTACAGATGGTACAAAACACCACAGCACGCATCGTTTCAGACACTCCAAGGACCGAGCACATCACTTCCGTCCTACAACAACTACACTGGCTCCCAATGATGACAAGAGCTAAATACAAAACAATCATGATCATCTTAAAAATCATTCACCATCTCTCAGCAGACGCATTCCAAAACGTTATAACAAGCGATATCAGCAATAGACCAAGAAGAGCCAATAACGACAACATGATCGGCACACCTGCAGGTATAACAAAACCAAGCAAACAACTTCAAAAAGAGCTCCATCGCTACTGGCATCCACACTATGGAACTCCCTCCCAACAAGCCTGAGAGCATTAGATGACCTCACAGACTTCCGCAAAGACCTCAAAACATTGTTATTTATAGAAACCTATGAGCATTCAGACAACATCCCCTACCCAAACAGAAATACCACCACCCCCGCCAACTAAGCACGCACCCATCCCATCAACACACAAAAGTCTATCACACCACGTTATTAAATACCCTCGTGTTAAATGTTACCCTTCAATTGTACTGTCTAAATGCTGCTAAGTAACTGTACAGTCTAAATGTTTACACGTACCCTAATGTTAAATGTAACCCTCCAATTGTGATGTGACGTGACCACCGTGACTGAAGGATAAGATGGCATACAAATCTGTCTAAATAAATAAATAAATAAAACGCAGTATAAAAATGTTACATAAATAAAATAAATAAAACTGCATTGCCCTAGGCAGCCTGTTATAATATTCCTCTCACTGAGGGTGGGGCCCATGCAAGAATATGAAGCGCCTTAGGTGAATCTCGTTCCCGCTGTCCCACTGCCACCTCTCTTGCCCTTCTCTGGACTTTACCAAAAGCCTCTGGTACTGTGCGCTGTTTATGCTTCTGCCCTCTCTGGTGCAGACTTCCTTTTATGTGGGGGGTGGAAGCAGATGGAAGTGACAATGGGCCACCTCAGAAACCGGCACTCTAGGCGACCACCTAGTTCACCTATTGGCTAGCAACGGCCCTGTCTGAGGACAGATTTCAAAGGCTTTTCAATGCATAAAACGGAGTTTAATGCACAGAAATGCAGCTTTTGAAACTACCCCCCCCCCCCACCTATGCACAGGTGGGAAGAGCTCCTGGGGCAAAAAGTCCAGTTATGTGCATATCTTTGCATTTCCAGAGTACGGGTGTGAATTTTCACAGAAAACAGTTACCATACAAATAACAGATACAAACCTGTGTGCACTTGTTTCCCAAGTCAATTTTCAAAGGGAAAGTGACATAAAAAGCTGTAGGTCAAAAGCATCCACACACTTTACACAAACACTGTGTTGGAAAGACCCACAACTGATGCTGTCCCTTGGATTTCCTGATTTACAGTCCACACCTGTCCATACCCCTCACAGAGGTATTCTGGCATGTGACTAACGGGGCTATACATCCCAGTGAGACGTGCAGCCCCGCTAGTCACACAGAGCATAAACTGCAGGCCAGTCTCTCTGCACGTACAGGGTCTCTGTGTGGGGAGCGCTGGATGGGGGTGGGAGAGGGCGGAACAGAGGCAGGGCAAGGGAGGGGCTATGCGCCAGGACGTACAGGGCTGATTCAGGTCACAGCACTGTACGTCCGTCCGGTGTCGGGGTGCTAGCCGAGCTACTTATTCCACCACAGAGTTTGTTTCTCAGCACAAACAGAGCAGATGCATTGCTTAATGTGCAAATAAGTTCCCCCTAGGTTATAAACTCCACTGTGCTCCTTTTACTGGAGGGTAATTAGAGACATGTAATAACAGGGATATCACACACATGTCTGTGCTGATTTGCTTCACTGATCAGCTCTTTGAAGGGAATAGTGCAGGCCTGGAGTCTATGACTGCTTGTAATATCTCTTTCCCACACGTACCCCGCTGATCTAGGAGGTGCTTCCCGTGTTGGACATATTTCTTCAGCGTCTCTATGCACTCTTCCATGTGGTAATACTTTACATAAGCAAGCCAATTTCTGTCTGCATCCACATACTGCTTGAAAGGAATCGCTTCTGTCGACGCGGCTACCCATGTGTCTGTCTGAGTGTCAAAGGTAAGAAACACCTGGCCGTCATAGACATACTGGAACAGTCCCTCGATGGCTGTGTCCCCGTACACTTCACAGCTGACATATACCTGCATGGTGTGAACTCCTGCCATGAACCAAAAGAGAAGCACAAAACATGGCAACAGATAAGAAACCTCACACAGACGCTCCCAGTCTGCCCATATGGGCTGCCCAGTTCTCCGTTACTCCATCTCTCCCTTCCACCCACAGCCAGATTTACATCCCATATTTATTTATTTATTTATACAAATTTGTATGCCATCTTATCCTTCAATCAAGATGGTCACGTCACGTGACATCACAATTGGAGGGTTACATTTAACATTAGGGTACTTGTAAACATTTAGACCAGGGGTCTCAAACTCAAATTGCTTTGAGGGCCAAATGAGGACTTGTAAAGTAACCCGGGGGCCGCATAAGACGCGGGGCCTCATTTGCATAAGGGACCTCATTTGCATAAATATTTGCATAATGTTACCATACACTAACTTTTAGTAAACATGCCTCTTTAATGAGTATGGATAAAGAAAGACTAAAAGATTTAGAAACAAGAAGACAATAATTAAACTGGAAACCCCAAAAGCCAAACTTGGAATGTACAACAACACTGTAGAAATAAAACTATAAATTAATTTCCTCTTGTACTAAACAAAGCACAAACATTAATGATGCACATTTCCCAGAGCTGACATATTCCAGTTAATAAATTCAAAATAAAGAGATATTTTTCTACCTTTTGTGCATTTTTTCAGTTGCAATTGTTCCAGCCACTTTCTTCTGGTTTCTTCATGTCTTCTGCTAACTCTCCATCGTCTGCTTCCATTTGCCCTTTCTTCTCTCCTAGTTTTTTTTCCATTCTCTCTCTACATCTGCTTTAACATACTAATCTTTCTCCTTTTTCTCTTTCCTCATTCCTATTTCATCCACTCAAATTTTACCCCTCCATCCTCAATCCCCACTTACTCTCACAATACCTGGCCAATTGTAGATTTGTCTTCTCTCCCAGACAAAATATTTTTCCCCTCTCCATTTCACTTTCCCAGCTCCATCCCATTCTAATCCTCCCCCAACATCAGCTCCCTTCTAGTTCCAGCCCCACCCAGCATCCGCTCCCTTCTAGTCCCTGCATCAGTCCATTTCCAGTCCTATCCTAGCCTCACCATCAGCCCATTTCCAATCCTAGCCCCCCATCAGCCCATTTCCAATCCTAGCTCCCTCCCCTCACAGCCCATTTCCATTCCAAGCCCCCCTCCCCATCAGCCATTTCCAGTCCTAGCAACCCCCCCAGCACATTACCAGTCCTAGACCCCCCATAGCCCATTACCAGTCATAACCCCCCCTGCCAATAGCCCACTTCCAGCCCTAACCCCCATTACCCCATTTCAGTCAGCCCCTCCATAGCTCATTACCAGTCCTAACTCCCCCCATCAGCCCACCTCCAGTCCTTCCTAACCCCCACCTGCCCATTTCCAGTCCTAGCCCCCACCATAGCCCATTTCCAGTCATAACCCCCCCTGCCAATAGCCCATTTCCAGTCCTACACCCCCCCTGCCACTAGCCCATTTCCAGTCCTACTCCCAGCCTGCCAATAGCCCATTTCCAGTCATAACCCCCCCCTGCCAATAGCCCATTTCCAGTCATAACCCCCCCTGCCAATAGCCCATTTCCAGTCATAACCCCCCCCCCGCCAATTGCCCATTTCCCTTAATAACCCCCCTGCCAATAGCCCATTTCCATTCATACCCCCCCCCCCCCCCCAGGTAAATAAAAAAACAACCTGGCTTCTGCTGCTGGCTTCTGCTGCAGCAGAAAATCAGCTGTCCCGCGGCCCCTTTCCCTCTGCGCGAGAGCCCTGAGTGTGCTTCCTCTGCGGCATGCTTTTTAAGCCGCGAAGAGAGTATTTCCCTCTCGCGCGGCTTAAGCCTATTCACTTTTCAAGCCTCGCGAGAGGGAAATACTCCCTTCGCGGCTTGAGAAGCACGCCGCAGAGGAAGCACATTCAGGGCTCTCGCGCAGAGGGGAACGGGCCGCAGGATAGAGCAGCAGAAGCCAGTTATTTATTTTTTTTAAATTGACCGTCAATTCTGCCGTTGCCACGGCGGCAACGGCAGCAGCAGAAGCCGTCGCGGGCCGCACAACCTTCTCCCGCGGGCCGCATGCGGCCCGCGGGCCGCGTGTTTGAGACCCCTGATTTAGACAGTACAGTTACTTAACAGCATTTAGACAGTATAATTAAAGGTAACATATAACATGAAGGTATGTAGTAATGTGGTATGATAAACTTGTGTGTGTGAATAGGATGGGTGCGTGCTTAGTTGGCAGCGTAAGTGGTATTTCAGTAAGGGTATGCCCCCAGTGCAGGATTTTCAGGAGCGGGGATGGGAATCATGCTGTTCTGTACAGGTGCGTTGTCCCCAAATCCCCAGCAAAGAGGGAGGAGTGGCCTAGTGGTTGGGGCAAGGTACTTCAGGTCAAAAGGTCAGTGGTTCAAATCCCACTACAGAACAGCAACCTTGGGCTGGAAGGACTGGGGTTTCTGGTCCCACAGGTGCCCCTTGTGGTCTTGGGCAAGCCACTTAACCCTCCATTGCCCATGTTCCCTGTAAGTATTAGTGTATGATATCCTCTCATGTTAAATGTATCCCCCAATTGTATTGTGACCACTTTGATTGAAGGGGAAGGTGGTATACAAAACTGTCTAAATAAATAAATAAAGAGACAGCAGTGGCTGAAATAAGGGACTTAGAGCCAGAGAGGCTCAGAGTTCAAATTTCACTTCTACTACTGACATTCCTTATGACCTTGGGCAAACCACGTTAGCTCCCTCTGTCTCAGGTACCCACTTAGGGATAGATGCAAAAAGCCTGCCCTAGCGCTAAACAGCAATATCAATAAACCCCTTGCAATGAGTAGTGACAGACAGAAAAAAAGGTTTTTGTCGAGCCTTTTTAGTGTCTGTTAACAATTGAATTTGTCAACATATCTACAAGTCCATTTTATTTCAATGATTTAAAAAAATCCTGAAATATCTTCAAATAGCTTTTTATCCACATTTATATTATAATATAGTAGTGACAGCTGAAAATTCTCTTCAAATTTCATTCACCTGTATTTATATTACATTCAAGCCCAACAGTGCCCTGCTCCGAACCCACAATTCCAGAAAATAGTTTTTCATTAGGGAAAATACCTAACCATCCCGACTGTTATGTGGCTTATCCCCCACCATACAACTTCCCACTGCCCAAACCAACATCATCTTCCCACCCTCACCAGTCCTTCCAGTCTTGCTCTCTCACTGCTGCCAGAGCCAGTTTTACTTAATCTAGTTCAAAAGCACATAAACTGCATCACCCAATCAATCATTGCTCACAGCACTTTACAATGATGGCATAAAACAGCAGTAATAAAAAATAAATGAACAAGAATAAAAAGATACAAAAAAAAAAAAAGAAAGACTCACCACTGGTGTGATTATAACGTTGCATGCAGATTTGTCTGTCCTGTTTGAGATATTCTTGATATACTCTAGAGACCTGGGTTTTGCTTTCAAAATACTCAGAGCCCAGAGCTTCCCTTACCCAGTCCTGTAAGGGGATAACTTCACGTAGACGGCTGCTGTAGTAAATAAGTTCAAAATCATTCACCATCCCGATACCCGTGTACTCCGGGATTCCCTCTGCTGCTGTTATACCTGTCGCCAGCAGCCGCCAGACATGGTGCCCTGCGCACAGAGAGAATGAGGCAGTGTTGGAATGAATTTTATATAGCCAGAAAGGAATACATTTAGATACTTCAGTTCTCTGAGTAGTAGGGTTACCACCTACTGGAGGCAGCAACGAGACTCCCCCTGGTTCTTTATCAACTCTACCCCAATAGATCCCTCTTCTCCCAGTCCCTCCTCCCCAGCCAGCATGAGGCATATAATTTCGTGGTTGGATTGATTGACTGTACTGACAGCAGTTCATTCCCATCTTTGTTAACAATATTTAAACTTTATTACACACATGTGTTAAAGATTCCCATCATTTAGATATTTTATTGACTTAATTAGTACTGGATGCCCTAGATGAGATCATACCTCTAAAATCTCTTCCTATAAGTTGCTATCTAAAATTCCTTGGGGGTATTGTAATCACTCCCCTGCTGAACCGATGCTTAAATTACAGACCGATTAGTAGTTTCCCTGTATTATATAATACATATATATATATAATACTGTTGTTGTTTAAGTGCCATCAAGTAGATTTCGACTCATGGCGACCCACTGGATAGTTGTCCTAAAATGTGTTCAGTCTTCAGTCAGGCGGCTCATTGTTGACAGACTCGTACCTGTAGTTGCTGTTATTGTATCGATCCATCTCATTGCTGGACTTCTGTTTTGCGTTGACCTTCTACCTTGCCAAACATGAAGTCTTTCTCTAAAGATCTCTTTCTTCGCATGATGTGCCCAAAATATGAAAGTCGAAGTCTTGTCATCTGAGCTTCTAAAGAAAGCTTAGGTTTGATCTCCTCTAGTACTGACTGGTTTGTTCTTCAGGCAGTCCATGGTATACACAGTATTCGTCACCAGCACCATAATTCAAAGGCATCAATTTTCTTCCTGTCTATCTTTTTTACTGTCCAACCTTTGCATCCATATGACATTATTGAGAATGCCATGGCTTGAACAAGTCGAATCTTTCTATAGAGAGAGATATCTCTGCTCTTGAGAATCTTGTCTAGGTCCTTCATAGCCATTCTGCCAAGAAAAATGCATCATCAGATTTCTTGACTGCTTGTTGCTTCTTTATTCATTGTTGATTCAAGTATTTTAAAGTTGTCCACTATTTCCCACCAATCTTCACACATCGGTTGTCTTTATATAGTCCTGCTTCTCTGATGATTTGTTCTGCATATAAATTAAACAGGTAGGGGGAAAGTATGCAGCCTTGTCATACACCTTTGCTTATTTTAAACCTTTCTGTTTCTCCTTGTTCCATTTGAACTGTTGCTTCTTGATCAATGTAAGGGTTGTGCGAGAGAACGAGCAGGTGTTCTGGTATACCCATACTTCTTAATGTGGTCAAGAGTTTCTCATGATTTACACAGTCAAAAGCCTTGCTGTAGTCAATAAAACACATATGGATATCCTTTTGGTATTCTTTTGTCTTTTCAAGGATCCATCTCACATCCGTGATAATATCTCTGGTTCCTCGCCCTTTCCTGAACCCTGCTTGCACTTCAGGCAGTTCTCGTTCCAGGTATGGTTGAAGTCTCTGCTGAATGATCTTGAGTAGAATCTTGCTGGTATTTAATACAGTATATGATGGCAAATAAAGATCAGCATGGTCCATTTAATCTGCCCAGCAATGTGGCAAGAGTAGGTGTGCCTGCTGCTACGTGTACCCACCGCTCTATGCAGGTCACCTCTACCTGTTGAGATATCAGAGACAGTTAAGTTTATTTTGATCATATCCTGTTTCTATAAAGGGATCCACTGTGTCTGTCCCATGTCACTTTGAATTCTGTCACTTTATTTGCCCCACCACTTCCATCGAGAGGTCATTCCAAGCATCCACCACCCTTTTAGTGAAAAAGTATTTCCTGACGTTGCTTTTCAGTTTACCTCCTTGTAGCTTCATGTTATGTCCTCTAGTATTACAGCTCTCCTATCTTTGAAAACAGGTTTGTTTGTCATTAATGCTCCTCAAGTATTTAAAGGTCTGTATCATATCTCCCCTGTCCCTCCTCTCCTCTAGAGTATACATATTTAGATCTTGGAGTCTCTTTTCATACGTCTTCTGGCGCAGTTTGAACTGGATGCA
Organism: Ichthyophis bannanicus; assembly: GCA_033557465.1. Classification (NCBI taxonomy): domain Eukaryota; kingdom Metazoa; phylum Chordata; class Amphibia; order Gymnophiona; family Ichthyophiidae; genus Ichthyophis; species Ichthyophis bannanicus. The sequence goes on along the minus strand of CM066051.1, from coordinate 75,769,338 downwards.
GGAATGGATAGGGAGCCAATGAAGCGACTTGAGAAGAGGCGGTTATATGAGCATATTGAGGCTGGAGGAAGATGAGCTATATAGCTGAGTTTTGAACATTTTGAAGGGGAGAGAGATGATTCAGAGGGAAACCAGCAAGGAGGAGGCTGCAATAGTCTAGATGGGAAGTGACTAAAGAGTGAAGAAGTGTCTTAGTAGTGTGTGTAGAAAGGAAGGGATGAATTTTGCCAATGTTATAGAGAAAGAAGTGATAGGTTTTAGCTATCTGTTGGATGTGTGCAGAGAAGGAGAGAGTAGAGTCAAAGATGACCGCAAGGTTGTGAGCTGAGGAGACAAGGAGGAGTGTAGTGTCATCCACAGAAATAGAGAAGGGAGGGGGGAGGGAGCTTATGGGGAAAGATAAGCAGCTCCGTTTTGGCCATGTTCATCTTTAGACAGTAGTGAGACATCCAGGCAGTAATGTCAGTGTATTGCCAAGTTTTACGCTTTTCCTTTAACCCTGTCACTCACTAGTTCACTGACTAGGCAAAAAATACTCTGGCAAACACAGTATGAGTTAACTCTGTCACTCACTAGCTCAAATACAATATGAGTTAACCCTGTCATTCATTAGCTCACAGACTAGGCACAGACACTTTAGCAAATACAATATGTTTTTATTAGATTGAGTCCTTTTAGAATAATAATAAGCACAGAGTTAAGCATTAATACTTCACCGGATATTATTGCTCATCTCTCCAGGTGGGGGACTGTTCAGCGATCACTCTCAGGAGGAAAATCCAGGAAAAAATAAACTACAGAGACACGCCTGCCTCGTATATCAGTTGCAGTCCCGCCCTCCTGCTGCAAGTCCCCCTGTTAAGTACTCTAATCAGACTCGTGCTGGCTGCATGCCATAGGTTAACACGTAATCAGACTCGTGCTGGCTGCATGCTATAGGTTAACACGCTGCATGCTCAAATCAGGATTGGTTAGAGCTAATTTTGTGCACGTGACCAGCAGCTGAAAAAATGTCAGCTGCTGAGTCATTGTATGAGTCACTCATCCAGTTTTGTCCGGCCAAGGACTGCTGCCTACTTAGAGATTTTGACCTAAAGTGACCCCAAGCTCTGATCTGGGCTAGCAGGCTGACCTAACATGATTTCTCTCACATGAAATATTTTTTTGTACAATATTCTTTGCTGATCCAAAAATCCAAATAAATCTTTAATACATTCCACCCTTGGATCAACAAGGATATTGTACGTAAGCAATGGCTGAATCGCCTTTGTAATTCATTTAGAAATACAGTAATACTAACATGGGCTAAAACATAGTGGATAGCATTAAGGCAAACGCTTGAGGGGACAAGTCTCAGTGTATTTTCCCATCCCCCCCCCCGGCATTACAATTGTCAAAGCCAAATGGCTTGCAGGTCTCAGCTATCTTTATCAGTTCCCCATGCAGTGGGGGACTCATTTCACCTGCACATTCAGAACATTTTCCCACTGTACATCTGCCCCATGGACTTTAATAACTAAAATCTGGGGAACAGGTGACATAAACAATTGGGCACATGATGTTCAGCTGAAAAAATCTGAGATACTAGAATTACAGTTACTTTCCAAGGAAACAATAACAATACATAAGAAAAAAAATCATTCACAAAAGTCCACAAAAGTCCAATAGTCCTTTTCCTATTTTCAGATAATTTGGCCTGCTTCTCAGCAGTTTTTCAGGACTCCGAAGTGTTATTTCACCTTTCTCTGAAGTTTAAGCTTGGCCTCTCTCAACAGTTGAACCTCTCATTCTCGTAGGTGGACATCTTGGCCTTTCTTTCATTGTGATACATTGAAGCAGATAGGAACTCCCTCACACGTTTCTGCGGTGTGTAGTTCGGATTTCTCGGGATGGTCTGCTCCATCTGGACTCTGGCCAATTTCCTCTGCTGGACTCTCTGAATTGCAATTGGTGACATGGCTCCAGGCCTCATTCAGAAGAGCAGCACCAATATTAAATGAAAAGACTAAAAATTCTAGATTAGATTTCACAATAAGATAAACTTAATTTCATCTATATTTACTAAGATCATATCCTACAAATAATAAATATTGCTTTTATAAACTATCAGTGATCTACCAGTAACTATCTTGTATGGTGCCAATCTTATCTCGCAGTTTGATTAACTCCTTGTCTCTCTATCACTGGAAATTCATTTGTTTGTAGGAAATATTCCATTATGCCCTTGACTGACCTTTACATGTTTCAGATCAGACAAGCTGCACATACGTGTTCTGCAATTTTGACAAGTTTTAGAATTATACCCAATTGTGTGAGAATTTGTCATCAAATCATCCCCCTTTGCCTCTGCATGCCTGGCCAGGACATACAGAGGAAAAGTGAGGCAGAAAGCATCCGGAAGTACCACATGGCCAGTGTAGGTTTTCCAAAGCTCATCAGGGTGCAAGGTGCACCTAGCCTGTCTCCAAATATCTATTTCTTCCAATTGTTGAGTATGACTTCCTGAATTGAAGCCTCTGGAGATGGCATAGTTGAATAAAGTGCTCATAATTTTTTTTTTGTTTACATATTCATTAGGCAGATACATCACTTCAAATTACCTTCATCAGTTTATTGTCTATCACAGTTTCTCCTTTAATACTCCACTTCATCCCTCACAACACTTTTTCATCACCTGCATCATTCCACCAACTACTTACATAGGTCCTTTTCCTGTTTCTTATACCATACTTATGTATCCTTATTTGGCAAGGCTGCTAAGAATATCAAACAATTGTTAATAACTTAATATTGGAGTAAACAAATGGTAACAGTATGAGTAAACAGTGTCCCTTTCCCATCAACTTAATTGGTCCAATGCTAAGTGGACATATGCTCATTCTAAAATAGGAACAATTTGGGTAAAATCCTTACAATATAAAACTATTATTTTGCAGCATTTTATAACATCAATCCCAATAGAAAGAAATATGGCTCATATCTCTCACGTATAACTAGAATCTATCGTATACACTGTCCTCAGTGAGAGTGCTGTTAGACTGATTTTAAAATTGCAGTGTTCACAAGGATTTGTATAAGCTACTCATTAATTATGGCATCAAAAAGAAATCCTTTTGAGGTGAGAGATCTAAGAGAGTACAAGGCATTGGTGGTTGGGCCTCATCTTCAGGTTCTTCTTGGATTGCAAGGCATTTGTGGCTGAGCCTCATGACAATCCTCGGGTTCTTCTTGGCCTATTCTCCCCCTGCCTATTTATGTCTCTTCAGAGGCATAAATATGCAAGGTTCCTGTTCTTCGGGCCTTGTGGGTCCTCAAGGAGTCTTAGAGCTTGGTAGCCCAGATCATCACACTGGAAGCAGCACATTTTCTTCTTGGATTGCAAGGCATTTGTGGCTTCACCTTTCTGCCTCTCTCTCTCTCTCTTATTCTTTTTCTCAAACCTCTCCTGGATCATTGCTGACAAGCAAGATTTGGTTTTATCCAATCAACTCAAGTTCTCATTAATTTTCTGGGAATTCAGTTCCATCTTTAATCTATATTTGCCCTATATGCTTGGGAACACAGCAATTTTATATCAGCCTCTGTCCAAAATTCCATCAAACCTATTAATATTTTACTTATCTGGTAATTGCTGTGGGTGTACAGGACCTCTGCGTAATGTACCACTACAACAAGTGTCATAAGTGCAAGTGTATAAACTACAGAAAATTAATATCTCACAGTGCTGCAACATATATCTATTTTCTCTGCAAAATATATCTATTTTCTCAGGAACTGTACTGAAACTGAAATAGAAACTTTTAGAACAAAGTACACTTTTTCTCTGGACATTAACACGTAAAATTCAAATACAGAAAAACAAAAAAAACAGGTGAATTTATCCTAAAATCCACTATTGTAACAAATAAAACTGGGAAGTTACTGTGCTGTTCATCATCAGCACAAAGCTTAACAAGGCAAAGTAATTATCTTGAATCTTACAGTTCAGGAAACAGGCATTCTCAAGTGACGTGAAACTTCTAAGAGGTGAAAATTAACCTGAAACTGGTCAACACAGACAGTAGGACAAACAATAGGTATGCAGATTACTATATAGCTGAACAATTAACCTATAGTTATAGCTGTTTATGGTTAACTATGCCCTCTGGGGTGCTTGCCACAATATAAAAATCCTCCTTTAACTTTTAAGTTTGCTTGGTAGCATATACAGTCAAAGACAAAGAATAGATGCATAACATATTAATGATAAAGATTACCTTCTTATTTACTCAGGATTTAATGCCCCATTGTCCTGTCGGGGTTCAACCTCTACTTTGGAGGTAGAAAAAAAACAAAAACAGTTTCATGCCTTGTTTGTTTAATCTAGTCACTTCAGCATTCAGGGACCATAAAATCTACTGGAGTAGCCAGTAATGAAAGAAAAACAGTTTTTACCACAAACAAACATTTGCAATACAGAACAAATCAAAGCTTACAAGTGCTTTATACCTATCGGATTGTTAAAAAAAAGTAACAATTAATGCATCTTACAATATGCAGATAACAAAAGCATTTCAACAGGTATATATATATATATATATTTTTTTTTTTTTTTTTTTTTGCAAGCATGTAAGGACCTTCACTTTTTAAAACCAACACCCAGTTCTCACTTAATCCTGACACACAGGAACACCTAATGCCAACCTTGAACATTTACAATATTCACATTTTTTACACTATTTGCATTCTTCACTCTTCTTTTCAAATGTCTTACTACATCAAAGGCTAACACACCTTGTTAATGAAGACGTGCAGTTTATCCACAAACAAAGCAAGGATACTTATCCAGAAAAGCAAGCAACTCTCCCAGTCACACATGAGTAGTCAGAAGAGAAAATTAGAAAGCAATTAGAATAATAACTAAACACACTTAATTACAGAAGAATACTGGTAATACTTCACTGAAAGAGTTATGAGATAGTGCAGCTATTTACAAAGAATATTTACTTCACCAAACTTGCATCATGCAGTCTAGTAACATCAGCTGGGAGAGCTCAGCGGAGTCTGCAGAAGTCTGAGATTCTTCATGCTTGCCCAAGCAGATCCACTCTCTCTCTGTCCTGAATTTACTTCACCAGATTTCTCATCATACAGCCCCAAAAGCTGCAAAAGTCTGGGATTCTTCATGCTTGGCCAAGCAGATCTACACTCTCTCTGCCCTGAATTTTCTCTATCCAGTGCTTGATTCCTATATGCTATGAACAACACCCAGGTCTGTCGTCCTAGGGTCCCTGCTCCCTTGAGCTTATTATCCCAGGAGTCTGCCAACCCATTATGTAATAATTTAGGCCATCTCACCCTCGTCGCCATTTATGTATTGCCAAGTTTTACGCTTTTCCTTTAACCCTGTCACTCACTAGTTCACTGACTAGGCAAAAAATACCCTGGCAAACACAGTATGAGTTAACTCTGTCACTCACTAGCTCAAATACAATATGAGTTAACCCTGTCATTCATTAGCTCACAGACACTTTAGCAAATACAATATGCTTTTATTAGATTGAGTCCTTTTAGAATAATAATAAGCACAGAGTTAAGCATTAATACTTCACCGGATATTATTGCTCATCTCTCCAGGTGGGGAACTGTTCAGCGATCACTCTCAGGAGGAAAATCCAGGAAAAAATAAACTACAGAGACACGCCTGCCTCGTATATCAGTTGCAGTCCCGCCCTCCTGCTGCAAGTCCCCCTGTTAAGTACTCTAATCAGACTCGTGCTGGCTGCATGCCATAGGTTAACACGTAATCAGACTCGTGCTGGCTGCATGCCATAGGTTAACACGCTGCATGCTCAAATCAGGATTGGTTAGAGCTAATTTTGTGCACGTGACCAGCAGCTGAAAAAATGTCAGCTGCTGAGTCACTGTATGAGTCACTCATCCAGTTTTGTCCGGCCAAGGACTGCTGCCTACTTAGAGATTTTAACCTAAAGTAACCCCAAGCTCTGATCTGGGCTAGCAGGCTGACCTAACATGATTTCTCTCACATGAAATATTTTTTGTACAATATTCTTTGCTGATCCAAAAATCCAAATAAATCTTTAATACAGTCAGCTAGCCAGGCAGAGATCTCAGGTGTAGAGAGGTAGATCTGAGAGTCATCAGCATAAAGATGGTACTGAAGATCATGGGAGGAGATGCTAAGTAGTTAACATGGGCTTCTTAATGCATGGTAGCCGTTACCGCGGGCCCATGATAACGGTCTTTGTAAATTAAAATGCGCTTTAGTTAACTGCTTAGCACATTTTACTAAACATACCTCTCAGTTCCTTCACTTCAATCTAGGCAGAATACAAAGTCTACAAGATCATATGTCCTTTGGTTACCATCTCCTAAAACTATGTGTCAGAAAACTACTTATGATATATTTACAACCAATTTGTACAATCATAGAGTCCTTTGGCATTCTTTATCACATCTAAGCAGATGATGTGCTCCTCTACATGTCTTTTGCAACAGAGAACCCAAACTTCACTAGAATAATCGACTGTTTCAATGCTGTCTCCAATTGGCTAGGGTGCATAACCTCAAAGTAAACTACAAAAAGTCAGAAGTCTTCTTTGTCACAAAAATTCCAACTTTCATACTCCCATCTTCCCTACAGGTTAAAAATGCTGAACTAAAGTCTAATCGAGAGGTTCGATATCTTGGCGTCACTCTGGATCAGTCCCTAAACTTGGAATCCCATATAAACAACATCACAAAGGCTGTATATCATAAAATACGTTCCCTCCAGCATCTCCATCCCCTGCTTGAACCTACTGACTTCCGCACTGTATTTCAGGCCATTATCACTACTCTCTTTGACTACGCAAACATCATCCTGCATGGGCTTCCTGGATATTTGCTCCATCCTTTTACAGTTAGCTCTGAATACAGCTGCACAAATCATTTACAGTGCTTCAAGATATGAACACGTAACTCCTCTTCTAATTCATCTTCACTGGCTCCCAATAAGCAGTCGACTAAAATAGATAACTCTCCTGATTACTTTTAAAATCCTCCATCACCTATCTGCATCCTCATTGAAAGATCTCCTACATTGGACTCCTGACAACAGAACAAGATGAACAAACATGGTAAATACTATTACCACCCCCCTCCGTATCTAGAAAAAGCTCCCAATTTGCCATCAACAGAGCTTTCCCCCTCTTTGCCGCGGAACTATGGAACTCCCGACCTCCTCATATTCGTCTCATTTCAGATTTAGCCACCTTTTGCGAAGAAATTAAAACACACCAATTCCATCTTGCTTTTGACCATGTAACTTAAAACCTTGCCCATCAACCTCATGCTCAAGATTCTGTCAGACTGTAAATAGTTATGCTACTGTGTATGATCTCTCAATGATCACTTATTGTAAATAGTTATTTGTTTCCTTGTTCTATGTAATTCTGTTACATGTTCTATATAATTTATGTAAACTGTTCTATGTATAATGTTGTTATCTTGTAAACCGTGCTGATCATGAATAGTGCGGTATAAACCAAATAAATAAAGTTATTACCAGTTATAAAATGGCCCAACACACAGTAGCTTGAATCCTTCAGGGTGCGTCTAGATGGAACCACATTACACCCATCTTAGAACAACTTCCCTGTCTTCCTCTACAAAGCCGCATTAAGCATAAAGTCCTAGTAACATTTCTCACAATTTCACCTCACACTATTTACAATCTCTGCAAAAACCACCTAAGACAGACTCAGAAGAAATTGTGCACAAAATATGTTCAGCCTTCCTCCCGAACTAATCAAGAGTAACCAGTCAAGATATATGCATGCCTTCTCTGTATACGCACTTGGTCTCTGGAATGGTCTCCCTGGAAAAACTGGAGCTATCCCTGACCTCAAAACATTGCAGAAGGAACTTCAAAGAATACTTCAAAAATAAAACTTGAGCAGGCAAAAAATGGCCCCGTGAAAAGACTTGCGCTATGTGATCACAACCATCACTCTTATCTTAATCCGCTGAAAGACAGCGCTCCACACACAAGTCTGCTAGCAAAAGCTCACACACATTTGGACACACTCTATTTTAATTATCCGTGGTTTCAATGTTCATTTATTATATTATACTCGCTCGTCATTTTGTCATTAATATGCAAGTTGCTGTTAAATGTACTACAGCTCTCCACAGTCATGTCTGCTAGCCAAACTCACTCGACCCTGGGCATATTCCATACTTTGATTCATCCATGTCTTTATGTTTTTCATTGCCATTTTATTATTTTCTACTTGATAATTATTTTGAACCAAGTTGTTGCTGAATGTAATCCCCTCCCTTGACCCCTTTTATCATATTTCTCGTTGCTATGTAATGTTTAAGTTAGAATTAAATGTTTTGATCCTAGGAAAAGAGGTCTATAAAAACTGCTAAATAAATAAAATAGTTCAATGGCTTAATATTACAGCTTAATTACAAGTTTCATGTAAATGTTTGATTGCCTAAAATTCGTTCTTTGTAAAAGTTATGTTTCAATGTAAACCGCCCCTGATCTCTGGAAGGGGCGGTATAGAAAAACGTTTCAAATAAATAAATAAATTACTGTACCACTTATCACTGGAGCAAGATTAGGACAATGACTGATTACATCATTTTTAGGCATCCTCAAAACTGTGGCTGTTTGAACAATAGCTATCTTGATTTTACACAGGAATATCAAATTAAATCAGCGTGTTTTATTTATTACTATGCAGGCTATTAATTTACTAGTAGCATTTTGTAATGCTGATTTATTCATTTGATACCTTTATATCCTGCTCAATTCAAAAAGATCAAGACAGGTCACAAACAACATCTACAGGCTGCAGACATCAACGACACATATATACAAAACACAACAAACATTCAATTATACATCTGTACCAGAGAAGTTTCAATCCCCATCGGAATCCTTGACAGTTCTGCCTCGCAAATCGTCTGTCTAAGAATTCCATAATCCTGGACCGTAAAGAGAAATGGCTCCAGAATAGGTAAACTGGAATGACTGGGGATTATGGGTTATCTTTGTTTAAGCAAAACTATTTCATTTTAACCAGGGTTTAGATTCATTATTTATTTATTTATTTATTACAATTTCTTATATACCGCACTATTGTCAGCGCGGTTTACATACAACAAAATGACCATAACAAACTGTTTGGCTTCACATAGAACAGGAGAAAACAACTTGGATAACATGCTTCTGCTTTACATAGAACAGGAGTAATAACTTGGATAAACGGGGTATGCAAACTAAACTACTTACATATGTACAATGAGATTGAGTATTGGGAATTCAGTGTGAACATGTGTACAATAGAGTTGATATATTAACTTGAGGGGTGAGGGAGAGGCACTTATGTAGGGGTAGGGTTAATCTGGTAGTATTGAGTAAATAAATGGGATTTGAGAGCCTTTCTGAATTGTGATAGGTCAGTAATCGCACGGATGCCTGGTGGTAATGCGTTCCAACATTTTGGGGCATAGATACTGAATGCCCTGTTAGATGTTGCGGTTGTGTACTTTGTTGAAGCCTTTGGAATTACTAGCACATTTGTAGATGGGGTTCTCCTTGTTCTATTGGGAGGAGCGGGCTGGATGATGTTGGTTAATGAGAGGGAGGTGATGCCATGGATAGATTTGAAGGTGAGTAACAAAGATTTGAATGTAAGCCTTCCTTGTACGGGGAGCCAATGAAGTTGTATCAGGATAGGCGTTATATGGTCGCATCTTGCTGCTCCCACCAATATTCTAGCTGCGGCATTCATGGCAAGTTGCAACGGATTCAGAGATGACTGAGGGAGACCTTGAAGAATAGCGTTGGCAAAGTCAAAGTGTGGCAAGATAAGGGCTTGGTATATTGTCCGGAAGTCTTCAGGGCTTAGAAGGGATTGCAGGTGTCTGAGTGACCGGATTTTGAAATATACGGCTCTGACTATGTTGGATATATGGGTTTTCATATCTAGTCGTTGGTCAAGGGTGACCCCTAAGTACCGAATTGCTGATTTGGTTTGGAGCTCAGCTTCTTTAACCTTTATATGAGGTGGAGGGCGGAAATTCTGGTCTCTGGTGATAAATAGCACCTCAGACTTTTTGTGTTGGATCCTGAGGTTTTGTGATAGAAGCCATTCGGAGACTGTGTTGAAGCATTCAATCAGTGGCGAAAGGTCCATTTGTTCTGTGGAAAATGGCATGAATAGGAGGATGTCATCAGCATAAATTAGACAGTCGACCTTGAATGATTCGATAATGTTGAAAATAGGTTGCATGTAAATATTAAATAATAGAGATGAGAGGGAGGACCCTTGGGGGACGCCTTGACGCTGATGGAAGGGTTCGGAAGATCTTGAACCTGATTTTACATGCTGCCATCTGCCATCAAGGTACGATCTGCACCAATCGAGGGCGACGCCACTTATGCCCTTTTCTTTTAGTCGTTCTACTAGAAGACCATGGTGTACAGAGTCAAAGGCTGTCGCAATGTCTATAAAGATGAGAGCGAAACCTTGATGGATGTTGTCGATACCTGTGACGATTTTATTGAAGAGAGAGATAAGTAGGGTTTCGACGCCATGGTATTCCCTGAAGCCATGTTGCCGATGGTCTAGTGGGGAGGCTAAATCTATATGGTCTTGCAGTTGCCTTTGTGCTTCCTTTTCGATTATTTTGGCTAATAGAGGTATACTGGCTATGGGTCTATAGGATTCAACTTTGCTTGGGTCCAGTTTAGGGTTCTTTAACAGAGGTCTGATGGATGTTTGCTTGAGTGGTGCAGGGAAGGATCCATTTGAGAATGATAGGTTCATCATTTTTGTGATAAGTGGGCTGAGTTCTGATCGTAAATTTTTAATCCAATATGCGGGGCAAGGGTCGGTTTGTGCAGTCGTGGTGTTGAGGGCTGCAATAGTATCTTCCACATGTTTCTTGGTTGGTGTGGAGAACTTATAAAGTAAAGTTGGACTGGTGGTGCCTTGTGCTATGAACGTGTTAACTTCATCAGTTTGAAGTAGCTTGGATTGTAAATGGTTGGCAAACTCTTGTGGGTGGATCTCTTCAGGATGGCTTGGGGATGGTTCCTTAGAGAATGATTTAACTAGTTCGAAGAGGTCACGAGGTTATTTTGCAGTATTGTACAGTATCTGTGGAATGATGCTGGAATCTATCTTGAGCACTTCACTGGTAAAGCCGAAAATAAAAGTAATTAAAACTGAATTTGATGTGGTGCCCTGTAGCCTCGCAGGCAGAGTTCAAACCTCCAGACAGAAGTCAGCTGGTGGGGACGGCAAAGGCAGGTATGAAGCAATTTTCCCTCCCCCAAACCTGGGGGAGGGGGGACGGACACCAAGAATGAAAGATCAGAGGTGGGGGAGACAGAGAGATTGGTCAGGAGAAACTGAGGAAAATGGGAACACATCAGATTTGGATTATTTTTCACCCAGGCACTGATGTAAGTAAAAGAGAGACGTGAACTTGTCCGTCTCCCTCTGGAACTGAAAACTAAAACCTTTGTATTCACCCACAAAAGATGCACCTTAGTTATACACCACTCAAGAAATCCCTGAGCTGCCATTTCCCAGTTCATGAGGGGTCAGTATGGAATATTCCCTGGAGACGCAAATTCCTGTAAATCTTTATTATATACTCCAGCAGCCAGAGAGAGCGAGAGCTGCACACGTAGAGAGGTGAAATCAAGAGGAAAGACTGTCTAGCACCTAACAGGAGCGTTTCATGCTATTAGAGCTCTCCCTGGCTGCCTACATAACATTCACGGGGGTCTGAAGGGGCCCCTCTGCCGTCTGCCTCACATGCCAGGGTCCTGATGCTGTGGACACTCAGCAGAAAATATCCTGAAATTAAAAGGCAGCCTGTGTATCTTTACTCATGGCGTGCTTGAAAACTTAAGCGATTTACATAAACAAGTTTCCAGCTTGTATAAAGCCATGGCAAGGGTTCAGTCCCTGTGGATATATTTCTGACATTTCCCATAAAGGGGAAAAAGGGAATTGCATTATTGTATCCAGTGGCAATTCCTGCCCCATTTCACTCTTTACAAATAAATGCTTCCTGCCTGCAGCCTGGTGACGGGACCTCAGGAGACATCTTTGAGCTAATAGCCTCCCGGGACTCATGTAGATGATTAACTATAGCTATTTACAAACATGGAGCAAAAGGATTTCCTGGAATAGAGAAATGAATACCTCAGGTCTCATCAGAGCCAATGTTAGCAGATGGCAAACAGGGTGATTGCTCTGGGTTCATGCCACAAGGGTCCTCAAGCTGCAGGCGGGCTTTGGGGTCCCCTCACCAGTTCCTACCCTGGGCCCCTGCATGTCTAACACTTGTCCTGGGTCTCATCCATATTTACAACCAGGGCCGGCCCGTCCATTGAGCGAGAATGTTTTTTGCACAGGGCCCCGCGTTTCAGGGGGCCCCGCGCAAAAAACATTCTAATCCTAAAGTAAAATTTTTAAAAAGAAAAAAGAAGTTGTCTTCTCCGGCAGCCGGGGCCGCCGCGGCAGAATCGAGTGTGCCGCGGGGCCCCCCCTGCCCAGCAGAGCCTGCCCTCCCGAGCCTGCCCTCCCCTTTATCACCTGTCTTCGCAGCTCTAATCAAACGCGCCGGCTTTCAGAGCGCGAGGGAGAGTTTCTCCCTCGCTGCTCTATTAAGCCCGCGGGGGCTGATGGGAAGTTCCCATCAGCCCCCGCGGGCTTAACAGAGCCGCGAAAGGGAAACTAGCCCTTTCGCGCTCTGAAAGCCGGCGCGTTTGATTAGAGCTGCGAAGACAGGTGATAAAGGGGAGGGCAGGCTCGGGAGGGCAGGCTCTGCTGGGCAGGGGGGGCCCCGCGGCACACTCGATTCTGCCGCGGCGGCCCCGGCTGCCGGAGAAGACAACTTCTTTTTTTAAAAAAATTTCCCTGGGCTGGGCTGGGCGTTAGGAGTGGTGATGGGCTATGGGGGGCTATGGGGGGCCGGGGGGGGGTTAGGAGTGGTGATGGGCTATGGGGGGCTGGGGGGGGGTTAGGAGTGGTGATGGGCTATGGGGGGGCTGGGGGAGGGTTAAGAGTGGTGATGGGCTGGGGGGGGTTAAGAATGGTGATGGGCTATGGGGGGGCTGGGGGGGGTTAAGAGTGGTGATGGGCTATGGGGGGGCTGGGGGGGTTAAGAGTGGTGATGGGCTGGGGGGGTAAAGAGAGTTCAAGGGCAATGGGTCCGCTCCCCTCTATATGAGTGGTGATGGGCTATGGGGGGCTGTGGGGGTTTAAGAGTGGTGATGGGCTATGGGGGGGCTGGGGGGGTTAGGAGTGGTGATGGGCTATGGGGGGCTGGGGGGGTTTAAGAGTGGTGATGGGCTATGGGGGGGCTGGGGGGGTTAGGAGTGGTGATGGGCTATGGGGGCTGGGGGGGGTTTAAGAGTGGTGATGGGCTATGGGAGGACTGGGGGGGTAGGAGTGGTGATGGGCTATGGGGGGGCTGGGGAGGGTTAAGAGTGGTGATGGGCTGGGGGGGTTAAGAGTGGTGATGGGCTATGGGGGGCTGGGGGGGGGTTAAGAGTGGTGATGGGCTATGGGGGGGCTGGGGGGGTTAAGAGTGGTGATGGGCTATGGGGGGGCTGGGGGGGTTAGGAGTGGTGATGGGCTATGGGGGGCTGGGGGGGTTTAAGAGTGGTGATGGGCTATGGGGGGGCTGGGGGGTTAGGAGTGGTTATGGGCTATGGGGGCTGGGGGGGTTTAAGAGTGGTGATGGGCTATGGGAGGACTGGGGGGGTAGGAGTGGTGATGGGCTGGGGGGGTATAAGAGTGGTGATTGGCTATGGGGGGTATGGGGGGCTTAGGAGTGGTGATGGGCTATGGGAGGACTGGGGGGGTAGGAGTGGTGATGGGCTGGGGGGGTTTAAGAGTGGTGATGGGCTATGGGGGGGCTGGGGGGGTTAGGAGTGGTGATGGGCTATGGGGGCTGGGGGGGTTTAAGAGTGGTGATGGGCTATGGGGGGACTGGGGGGGTAGGAGTGGTGATGGGCTATGGGGGCCTGGGGGGGGGGTTAGGAGTGGTGATGGGCTATGGGGGGGCTGGGGGGGTTAGGAGTGGTGATGGGCTATGGGGGCGCTAAGTCTGTATATGGGCTGATGGGATCAGGACTGAAAGTGAGTTGATGGGGAGGTTAGGACTGGTAATGGGGTATGGGAGGGCTTAAACTGAAAATTGGGTGAGGGGGATTAGGACTGGAAATGGGCTGGTGGGATTAGGACTGGGAGTGGGCTGGTGGGATTAGGACTGGGAGTGGGCTATGGGGGGCTAGGACTGGTAATGGGTTGGAGGGGTTGCTAGGACTGGAAATGGGCTGGGGGGAATTAAGACTGGAGGTGGGCTGATGGGGTTAGGACTGGTAATGGGCTGTGGGCTGTTGGGGGGGGGTTAGGACTGGTAATGGGCTATGGGGGGGCAAGGACTGGAAATGGGCTGAAGGGGGGGTTAACACTGGAGGTGGGCTGATGGGGTTAGGACTGGTAATGGGCTGGTGGGATTAGGACTGGGAGTGGGCTATGGGGGGCTAGGACTGGTAATGGGTTGGGGGTTGCTAGGACTGGAAATGGGCTGGGGGATTAAGACTGGAGGTGGGCTGATGGGGTTAGGACTGGTAATGGGCTGTGGGCTGTTGGGGGGGGTTAGGACTGGTAATGGGCTATGGGGGGCTGACTGGAAATGGGCTGAGGGTGGGGGTTAGGACTGGAAGTGGGCTGATGGGGGGTTAGGACTGGAAGTGGGTTGATGGGGGGGGGGCTAGGACTGGTACTGGGCTGGTGGGATTAGGACTGGGAGTGGGCTATGGGGGGCTAGGACTGGAAATGGGCTGATGCAGGGACAAGAAGGGAATGGATGCTGGGTGAGACTGGAACTAGAAGGGAGCTGATGTTGGGGGAGGATTAGAATGGGATGGGGCTGGGAGAGTAAAATGGAGAGGGGAAAAATATTTTGTGTGGTAGGGGTAAAAAATCTACACTTAGCTGGGTATTAAGAACATAAGAACATAAGAAATGCCATACTGGGTCAGACCGAGGTCCATCAAGCCCAGCATCCTGTTTCCAACAGTGGCCAATCTAGGTCATACGTACCTAGCAGTTTCACCAAAAGACACAGGTTCTGCAGTGCTTGTACTAGGCCAAGCATTGATATCCTGGGTCCCTTTTTAATAGTGGTTTATGGACCTTTCCTCCAGGAACTTGTCCAAACCTTTTTTAAACCCAGCTATACTAACAGCCCTTACTACATCCTCCGGTAACAGATTCCAGAGTTTGATTACACGTTGAGAGAAGAAATATTTTCTCCTATTTGTCTTAAATAGTTTACCCTGTAGCTTCATTACATGCCCCATAGTCCTTCTATATTCTGATAGCGTAAACAATTTATCCACGTTTATCCGTTCCACTCCATTCATTAATTTATACACCTCTATCATATCTCCCCTCAGCCGCCTCTTTTCTAGGTTAAAGAGCCCTAACCTTTTTAGCCTCTCTTCATAGGAGTAGCCTTCCATCCCCTTCACCAATTTGGTGGCTCTTCTCTGTACTTTTTCTAATAACTCTATGTCCTTTTTAAGATACGGTGACCAGAATTGCACACAATATTCAAGGTGCGGTCGTACCATGGAGCGATACAGAGGCATTATAATATCCTTTGTTTTATTCTCCATCCCTTTCCTTATGATACCTAGCATTCTATTTGCTTTCTTGGCCGCCGCTGCACACTGGGCGGAGGGTTTTAACATGTTATCCACGATGACTCCTAAATCTTTTTCCTGGGTGGTGGTTTCTAATGTGGAGCCTTGCATCTTGTAACTATAGTGTGGGTTGTTCTTTCCTAGGTGCATAACTTTGCACTTGTCCACATTAAATTTCATCTGCCATATGGATGCCCAGTCTTCCAATTTATCCAGATCCTCCTGCAGTTTTCCACAATCCTCTTGGGTTTTAACAACTTTAAACAGTTTTGTGTCATCTGCAAATTTGATTACCTCACTAGTTATTCCCTTTTCCAGGTCATTTATGAATATGTCAAAAAGTAGCGGACCCAGTACAGATCCCTGGGGTACTCCACTATTCACCTTTTTCCATTGGGAATATTGGCCATTTAGCCCTACCCTCTGCTTTCTATCTTTTAACCAGTTCCCGATCCACAATAGTACACTGCCTCCTATCCCATGACTTTTTAGCTTCGCCAAAAGTCTCTGATGGGGGACCTTGTCAAAAGCTTTCTGAAAGTCCAGATACACTATATCAACCGACTCACCTTTGTCTACCTGTTTATGCACACCTTCAAAAAAACAGATCAGATTAGTAAGACAAGATCTTCCTTGTCTAAAGCCATGTTGGCTGTCTCCCATTAGGCCATGACTATCTACATGCTGTGTAATTTTGTTCTTTATGATGGCTTCTACCATTTTCCCTGGTACTGACGTCAGGCTCACCGGTCTGTAATTTCCCGGGTCACCCCTGGAACCCTTTTTAAAAATTGGTGTTACGTTGGCGACCCTCCAATCTTCAGGTATTACAGATGATTTTAATGAAAGTTCACAGATTACCAATAACAGGTCTGCAATCTCATATTTCAGTTCTTTCAACACTCTGGGATGTATACCATCCGGTCCAGGTGATTTGCTACTATTCAGTTTATCAAATAGTTGTAATATATCTTCACGGTGTTGTGCGATATTTCTCTCAATTCCTCTGCAGTATCACCTTTAAATACCACTTCAGTCTTGGGTAACACCCCTACATCTTCCTCAGTAAAGACCGAAGCAAAGAATTCATTCAGTCTCTCTGCTATAGCCTTGTCTCCTCTTATTGCACCTTTTACCCCTCTATCATCTAATGGTCCAATTGACTCTCTCACAGGCCTTTTGCTACGAATGTACTTGAAAAAGTCTTTATTTCGTGTTTTTGCTTCCGTAGCAAGTTTCTTCTCAAATTCCCGCTTTGCCTGCCTTATCAATGCTTTGCATTTAGCTTGCCAGTGCTTGTGCTGTTTCCAGTTTTCATCATTTGGCTCTTTTTTCCATTTTCTGAAGGTTGCTCTTTTGGCAGCAACAGCCTCTCTGACCTCACCTTTAAACCATGCTGGCAGTTTTTGGACTTTCTTCCACTTTTCTTAATGCGTGGAATACAGCTGGTCTGGGCTTCGAGGATAGTATTTTTAAATAACACCCAAGCTTGCTGTAAGTCTTTAACCTTTGGAACCGCTCCTTTTAGTTTTTTCCGAACTATATTCCTCATTCTATCATAGTCACCCTTTTGAAAGTTAAAAGGTAGTACTGTGGATTCCTTTACTATCTGTCCTCCACTGATTAAATCAAACATGATCATACTATGATCACTATTGCCAAGTGGTCCCAACACCCTTATTTCTTGCACCAGATCTGGCGTTCCACTAAGGACTAGGTCCAGTATGGCTTCCCCTCTGGTCGGTTCATGAACCAGCTGCTCCAAGAAGCAGTCATTCATTTCATCTAGAAACTTTATCTCTTTAGCTTGTCCTGCTGTGACACTGTCCCAGTCGATACCGGGGTAATTGAAATCACCCATTATTACTACTCTGTTGTGGCTTTTGTTAGCTTCCTTGATTTCTTTGAGCATTTCATCATCCATTTGTTCATTCTGGCCAGGTGGTCGATAGTATACTCCCACTGCCATCACCTTCCCCTTCATAAATGGAATTTCAATCCATAGAGATTCTACAGCATATTTTTGTCCCTGCAAAACTTTAATCCTTTCTGACTCAATGCCCTCTCTAACATAGAGCGCAACCCCTCCACCAATTTGTTCAGCTCTATCATTACGATATAGTTTGTATCCAGGTATCACAGTGTCCCACTGGTTATCCTCCTTCCACCATGTCTCTGAGAGTGCAATCATATCTAACCTCTCATTTAATGCTATATATTCTAATTCTCCCATCTTATTGTTTAGACTTCTAGCATTGGCATACAAGCATTTTAGAGACTGTATTTTATTAATATTAATCTGGCTATTGGTAGGCATGGGTAATGGGGAATCTTTATGCTCTGTCTGCTCCTTACTCAAGGGCATTTGGGCTACTATACTCCCTTTTGGAACCTCACTGCTTTTGGTAGTATCCTTCAAGGATACCTTTGTCCGAACCGTGCGCTCCTGGGTGACTGTCGGCTTTCCCCTATTTTCTAGTTTAAAAGCTTCTCTATCTCTTTTTTAAAGGTTAATGCCAGCAGTCTGGTCCCATCCTGATTAAGGTGAAGCCCATCCCTTCGGAAGAGCCCCCCCTTTCCCCAGAATGTTCCCCAGTTCCTAGCAAATCCAAAACCCTCATCCTTGCACCATTGTCTCATCCACGCATTGAGACTCCGGAGCTCTGCCTGTCTTTTGGGTCCTGCACGTGGAACAGGAAGCATTTCGGAGAACGCTATCCTGGAAGTTCTGGATTTCAACTTCCTACCTAAAAGCTTAAATTTAGCCTCCAGAACTTCCCTACCACATTTTCCTATGTCATTGGTACCAACATGTACCAAGACAGCAGACTCCCCCCAGCACTATCTATGATCCTATCTAGGCGGTGCGTGAGATCTGCTACCTTCGCACCAGGCAGGCATGTTACCAGGCGATCCTCACGTCCACCAGCCACCCAGCTATCTACATTCCTAATGATTGAATCACCAACTATAACAGCTGTCCTGACCCTCCCCTCATGGGGACATGGCCCTGGAGAAACGTCCTCGGTGCGAGAGGGTTTTACATCACCTGGAGGACAGGTCCTAGTTACAGGATCACTTCCTGCCACACCAGGGTGATGCTCTCCTGTCACGTGACCTCTCTCCTCCATGGCAACAGGGATGCTGCCAGACTGGAGGTGGGACTTCAGGACTATATCCCTGTAGGTCTCGTCCATGTACTTCTCTGTCTTTCTTATGTCTTCCAGGTCTGCTACTCTAGCCTCTAGAGAACGGACTCGTTCCCTAAGAGCAAAGAGCTCCCTGCACTTAGTGCATATGTAGGACCTCTCACCAACTGGGAGATAATCATACATGTGACACTCGATGCAAAAGACTGGAGAACCCCCATCTCGTTGCTGGACCTCTGACTGCATCTTAGTTTAAAGCTTGTGTTTAGGTCTTTTAAATCGGTATATAATAAGGATTGGTGTAGATGCTTATACTAATAAAAGTGTATCTAATACCCCTAATACACCCTGTGTACCTGAAGCTAATTAATCACAGGTCCTCTGTGTATGACTGATTTGGATTAAGAGCTGCACCTGAGAGCAGCCCCTTTCCTCTAAGATGTCCACGTACCTATAAAACTACAATTACCCCAGGGGTGGGTGGGTGGGTGCTGGGGAGGGAGGGGGGGAGATAAGTCCTATTAAAGAGGGCAGTTACAAGGTACCCTGTCCTGAACCCTCAGCAGGGGGATGGGGGTACCACACAAAGCCCAGTTGAGAGAGGCAAGGTAAGTACAGCTGAGAAGGCTGAAACTTGCACACCACTAAGACCAACACTAAATAATTAAACAAACAACAGTTAGACAAACAGTAAATAATTAAATAAACAGCTAGAACTCACAGTAAGATGTCCCAGGAGGCAAAAATCCACTCACTAGCAGAGCTCTGTAAAAGTTCAGCCTTTCTCTGATCAGAGAAAAGCAAACTAAAACAGCCTATGCACACGTGGAGAAAACAGGAACAAGGTTACAGGATACCTCAGGGGGAGGGGGTCAGGGGGAGGAGTCACTCAGGCAGGCAAGGACAGGAAAAAGATTAACAGCAGGCTCTGGGGAGAGAGATTAATTCAAAATGTATACCACACACACAGGGGGAGTAGTCACTCAGGCAGGCAAGGACAGGTAAAGCTAAACAAACAACAGGCTCTGGGGAGAGAGATTAATTCAAAATGGCTACCACACAAAGCCCAGTTGAGAGAGGCAAGGTAAGTACAGCTGAGAAGGCTGAAACTTGCACACCACTAAGACCAACACTAAATAATTAAACAAACAACAGTTAGACAAACAGTAAATAATTAAATAAACAGCTAGAACTCACAGTAAGATGTCCCAGGAGGCAAAAATCCACTCACTAGCAGAGCTCTGTAAAAGTTCAGCCTTTCTCTGATCAGAGAGTAAGTGGGGATTGAGGATGGAGGGGTAAAATGTGAGTGGATGAAATAGGAATGAGGAAAGAGCAAAAGGAGAAAGATTAGTATGTTAAAGCAGATGTAGAGAGAGAGAGAATGGAAAAAAAACTAGAAGAGAGAAGAGACAGCAGATGATGGAGAGTTAGCAGAAAACATGAAGAAACCAGAAGAAAGTGGCTGGAGCAATTGCAACCGGAAAAAAAATGCACAAAAGGTAGAAAGATATCTCTTTATTTTGAATTTATTAACTGGAATATGAAAGCTCTGGGAAATGTGCATCATTAACGTCTGCGCTTTGTTTGGTACAAGAGGAAATTAATTTATAGTTTTATTTCTACAGTTGTTGTACATTCCAAGTTTGGCTTTTGGGGTTCCCAGTTTAATTATTGCCTTCCTGTTTCTAAATTGTGATTCCTTGTTTGGTGATGGTCTATGTTCTGCATGTGTAACTGAGCTGAGGTATTCTGTTTATGTAATTCCTATTTGACATTGCCACTTGTTCTCTTTCCCCAGTAGGTCATGTATTGTTTTTCTCTGAAATGTATTGGTTTAATATTTGCAGTGTTGCCTTTTGATAGGTAGGGTATGGTGCTTTGTGAGTTCTGGTAGTGCTGTTAGGATACGGCGGGTTTGCTATGGGTTCTAAATGGGCAGTGTTTGTAGTAGTTCCTAATGTGCCTGGCGGTTGGCACTGGATTATAGTAATGTAGAAATCTTTTAGTCTGTCTTTATCCATACACACACTAACTTTTAGTAAACATGTCTCTTAATGAATGTTAGCATTATGCAAATATTTATGCAAATAAGGCCACTTATGCAAATGAGGCCCCGCACCGAGTCTCCGCACATGGCCCCGCACCCCCCTTGGGCCGCCCCTGTTTACAACGTGTCCGGCTCTGAATCCCCCATTAACCATGTATCTGTCTTTCTGATCCCCGGGTTACATTCCCCTCCTTCAGAAAGGAGAAGCCACAGGGGGCTGCTACACAATCCCACGAGTGTATTACTCACCCTCAGACTGGGTGCTGTGTGCACCCAAGGGAGACAGCACCCACAGCAGGAGCACCCTGAGGTAGCCGGCTCCTCTCATCACAGCCTGATCCCAGGACAGCTAAAAATAAAAAAACAAGCAGAATGAATATGGCTGATAAACTTCTCCTTCCCTCCGGGGTCCTGCCTTAAACATTAAACCAGCTGATGCTAAAAGTCACGCCTCATAGAAGGCGGCAGCTCCCCTCGGTAACCGCCCACAACTCTCTTGCGTCATTTGTTGCTAGGCAGAACCCACACTCTCGGGTTGCTGGACTGTGCAGGGAAAACAGCAGATAGGGAGACTAAGCTCCGCCTCCTCTCTGCTGCATTTGTGACTCTCCCAAGCATTTTCTATCTCTTCTGCTCGGTCCTGTGCCATTCGCCCACCTTCCTCAGATTCAGATATATTTAGTGCTATGACTCTCTAGGCCAGGGGGTAATTTCATAAGAGGGAGAATATGGGAAGTGTCCAAAAACAGGCATGCGTTATAAAGGCAAAAAGAAGCTCCTAGGCTTGCTGAGTTGCCAAATAACCCAGTTTTAGAAGTGAGATGTTTCGGCCAGTTCTGGTTTTAAATGTGCATTAAATGCACTATGGGATTTGTAGTCCCTGATTTTACCCAATGGACTCAGTGCTGCAGGTCTCATAAAGCATCAGGATGACATTGTCAGAAATCCAGGACTGGCTTAAAATTTCACTCCAGGAACTGGGTAAGTTGGCAACTCTGGACTTCTACAAGGACCCCAGTGCTGCACCGATTCTCTCGGACAGAGTTACATCTGCACCGAAAAGGGGTCAATGTGCCCGAATGTTCCAGTCGTGCGCAAGCATAAAGCTATCTGCCTGCTCCTTACCCCTGTGAATTTTCTAAGAACCATTTTCAATGTACAAAATATACTTTGCATGCTGAAAAAGTTTTATAAGATTACTCCAAAGAAGATAATATTAGATGGAAGTGCGTAAGTCTGCAGGAGTCATATGGAAATAGAACCATATTTTTTAGACAGTACGATAAAAGATGCACAGTTTGTAAAATAAGGGTATTTCCTCCTCCAGAAGTAGGTACGCATATTTTATATTTTAAGCTTGATGTTGTATGCAGCTTCAGAAGGATGTTATTCAGGGGAGCAGTCCGGAAGTCTTTTAAATGAAATCCTCTGTATGCACATAAATTTTATATACATGGGGGGGGGGGGGCGCATTTTCAGGGCGAGCAGCCAGCACTGTCGCCGCTTTAAAATAAATCTGGAGATTCAGGGCGGGGCCATATCTGGTGACCGGTGTGGAATATCTGGTTTGTTTGGATAGCACGTCTGCAATTCGGCTTGCAGTGATATTCAGCTGCTAGCGTGAAGTTATGACAGCTTACTGCTACTGAATATCCCAGTGAGCGGGATTTATGTAGCTTGCAGCTGCTAGGGGAGGAGCAGCGGTTCCCCATCCATGGCATCAGGAGGAGTCGGGCTCCGTGAGTTGGGCGTGACTGAGCCTCATGTACCACTTCATCTAGTGTCCCCCTATGTAAGAGAGGAGGGACCCCGCAAGGCATTGACATAGGAGCCACTGGGTCGGTCTTGAGAGGGTGGATGAGGGACGGTACCATGTGAGGAACAGGCAAGCTCCCCCTACCCCCATGATGCTGCATAACTCTAGACGATGACAGAAAGATGAGGACAAATCTAGCAGGGGGGCTTACTCTGTGCTTGGCAAATTGGATTTATCCTTAGCAATGGAGAGAAAAGAAGAGATCAGATTGGTTGGGCAAGATGATTGTTGGTAGCTGTTGCATCCTAGGCAAATATGTAAATCAGTTCAGGGTCTACAATTA
The DNA here is from genome assembly GCA_033557465.1 of Ichthyophis bannanicus. NCBI lineage: Eukaryota > Metazoa > Chordata > Amphibia > Gymnophiona > Ichthyophiidae > Ichthyophis > Ichthyophis bannanicus. The sequence continues at coordinate 75,746,304 of CM066051.1, read as the reverse complement.
TGCACCAAGAAGGGAAGAGGGCAAAGTACATGCATGTAATATCCCTAAACAGTCTCATTATACATATTTCTATCTTTCTAGGTTTCTAGTCCAAGGATTTGAAGGAAAAGGCCCAGCACCTGTGGCTGCATGAGGCAGATGTTCTGCTCAAAATCTGCAGCCCCAGAAAGGTGAGTACACCTATGTCACGACTAGGAGGTGTTACAATGCATTGCCTACTGCCTATCTACATGTCCCACCTCTGCGAAAGGTCGTTTCTCAGTTTCTAGGTCCATGCTTGCCTATAGGGGTGACATTTTCTTTCAAGGCTGAATGGTCAGAATGTCAGAATGGTCAGTGAGGCGTCAACAGGAATTTATGTGAAAGTAATATTTTCCAGTTCTGCATGGAAGGACCTGTAGGCTCCATGAAAGCCTTCACTTACTGTAGCGGTATCTGTGAACTCTCAAGAGGAGTATGTGTTCTAACACGCGAATGCCACTCCTATGACATCAGCTTACCACATGGTCTCATCATTGCTACAGCCACTAATGAAAAAGCAGAATATACCTAGATAAATTCAATCAAAGAGCCTCCTTTTGACTTTGGCCTCTAACTGAGTACTCACCATGCTGCATACCCCAATGTCATACTAACCTCATGTACTGCCTTGGAACTGAGGGAAAGAAAGCTCTGGAAGGAGGGGGAAGTAGCATGAGGGTGCAAGGGGATAGGCTTAGGAGTAATTTAAAGAAGGGTGGTAGATCTGTGGAATAACCTCCCAGTGGAGGTGATGGAGATGAGGACTGTTATCTGAATTCAAGAACGCATGGGACCAGTACAGAGGATCTCTGAGGGAGAGGAAGGGAGCTCTCATAGATGGGCCATATGGTCATTATCTGCCATCATTTTCTCTGTCTGTATGTAGATTTCTATGTAACGAATACATTCTTCTTAGCGCTCTGGCCAATCGGCTGCTGAGATTGCTCATTGCAAGCAGGAGAAGGTGCTATTTACACAGATGGACAATCCTTCACCATGTTTTATGTCAACATTGGATTTTGATGAACATTTCATCATTGTATATTGCTTATATTTCTTTTCTTGTCAAACACATGATCTCCATGGCCTAACCAAATAAATAAATAAACGAGCAAGATGGATCAGGATAGTTCAGGTTATGGTGATAACCAACTAGAATCTGGAATCTAGACACCTCCCTAAGCTGCTTCCCTATTGCCACAACCTACCCAGAGACCAGCTACAAACAGTGGACAGACTCTGCCGAAAGGCTGGATTGACATGCATGGTCTCTCAGTCAGGAGATGGTCAGCAACCTAGTCACTCTTTGGGGACATTCTTGCATTGACCTCTTTGCCACAAAGCATAATGCCAAATGCTCAGTATTTTGTTCAAGAAGACCAGCTGTGAATTGTCTGGTACAGGATGCATTCTCCATCCATGCGAAATAGGGGATTGAGGATTCTATATGCTTTCTCCCCCCCCAACCACTCACATCTCTAGAACAATTCCGAAAATGGTCCAGGACTCAGCTCACCTTATTCTAATTGCTCTGCATTGTCTCAACAAATTTGGTTCCTGTGCCTACATAAGAACATAAGATATGCCATACTGGGTCAGACCAAGGTCCATCAAGCCCAGTATCCTGTTTCCAACAGTGGCCAATCTAGGTCACACGTACCTAGCAGTTTCCCCAAAAGACACAGGTTCCACAATGCTTGTACTGGGTCAAGCATTGATATCCTGGGTCCCTTCTTAATAGTGGTTTATGGACCTTTCCTCCAGGAACTTGTCCAAACCTTTTTTAAACCCAGCTCACTAACAGCCTTTACTACATCCTCCGGTAACAAATTCCAGAGTTTGATTACACGTTGAGTGAAAAAATATTTTCTTTTATTAGTCTTAAATAGTTTACCCTGTAGCTTCATTGCATGTCCCCTAGTCTTTCTATATTCTGATAACGTAAACAATAGATCTACGTTTACCCGTTCCACTCCGTTCATTAATTTATAGACTTCTATCATATCTCCCCTCAGCCGTCTCTTTTCCAGGTTAAAGAGCCCTAACCTTTTTAGCCTTTCTTCATAGGAGTATCCTTCCATCCCCTTTATCATTTTGGTGGCTCTTCTCTGAACCTTTTCTAATATTGCTATATCCTTTTTAAGATACGGTGACCAGAATTGCACACAATATTCAAGGTGCGGTCTCACCATGGAACGATATAGAGGCATTATAATATCCTTTGTTTTATTTTCCATTCCTTTCCTTATGATACCTAGCATTCTATTTGCTCTCTTGGCCACCGCTGCACACTGGGCCGAGGATTTTAACCTGGTATCCACAATGACACCTAAATCTTTTTCCTGGGTGGTGGTTCCTAATGTGGAACCTTGCATTGTTTAACCATAGTTTGGTTTGTTCTTCCCTAGGTGCATAACTTTGCACTTGTCCACATTAAATTTCATCTGCCATTTTGATGCCCAGTCTTCCAATTTATCAAGATCCTCTTGCAATATTCCACAATCCTCTTGGGTTTTAACAACTTTAAATAGTTTTGTGTCATCTGCAAATTTGATAACCTCACTCGTTATTCCACTTTCCAGGTCGTTTATGAATATGTCAAAAAGCAGCGGACCCAGCAAAGATCCCTGGGGTACACCACTATTCACCTTTCTCCATTGGGAAAATTGGCCATTTAGCCTTACCCTCTGCTTTCTATCTTTTAACCAGTTCCTGATCCACAATAGTACACTGCCTCCTATCCCATGACTCTTTAGTTTTGCCAAAAGTCTCTGATGAGGGACCTTGTCAAAGGCTTTCTGAAAGTCCAGATATACTATATCAACCGACTCACCTTTGTCCACCTGTTTATTCACACCTTCAAAAAAACATAACAGATTAGTAAGACAACATCTTCCTTGTCTAAAGCCATGTTGATTGTCTCCCATTAGGCCATGACTATCTACATGCTGAGTAATTTTATTTTTTATGATGGCTTCTTCCATTTTTCCCTGTACTGACGTCAGGCTCACCGGTCTCGTTTCCTGGATCACCCCTGGAACCCTTTTTAAAAATTGGTGTTACATTGGCGATCCTCCAATCTTCAGGTATTAGAGATGATTTTAATGATAGTTCACAGATTACTAATAGCAGGTCTGCAATCTCATATTTCAGTTCCTTCAGCACCCTTGGATGTATACCATCCGGCCCAGGTGATTTGCTACTCTTCAGTTTATCTAAGAGTTGCAGTACATCTTCCCGATATATCGATATTTCCTTCAATTCTTCCACACCTTTAAATACCACTTCAGTCATGGGTAACATCCCTACATCTTCCTCAGTAAAGACTGAAGCAAGAATTCATTCAGTCTCTCCGCTATCGCCTTGTTGCCTCTTATTGCCCCTTTAGTGCCTGACCTCCATATCTAGAGTGGAGCCCTTTCACTTGGGCAGTCATCCCTCACTTCCAACCTCACAGGCAGGCAGTCTGCTCCACTCAGACTTGGAATGATTAGCACCGACAGCGTGGATGAAGAAGGGCAGTTAGTCTCCTTTCTGACATTAAGTTAGAGTCATCATGATAGCCTCCATAAGACAGTTAACCCATTGGTCTACCAGTTTAAATAGACTCAGTTTAACCAATGGTGCAGAAAACACCATAAAAATCCTTTCAAGTGCCAAATCCCAAACCTACTTCCTTTTCTCCCTTTCTAGGGGGGGCTAAATTTATTCAAGCCCATTTGTGTGCCATTGCGACCTACCACAAATACATTGACAATTGACCATTCTCCAACTATCCATTTATTGTAATATTCTTGAAAGGCTTAATCCATACAAAACCTCCAATTTGCCCTCCACCACCTCAAAGTTGTCCTCGCTGAGATTATGCGGCCCCCATTTGAGCCCGTAGCTGATGCCTCCCTGAGGTTTCTTTTTTGGAAAACACTTTTTGAAAGCATGTATATGAGTATGGGATACACTACACTATTAGAATAATTAATACTGAGAAAGAGTTAATTCTGTTCAGAATCTTGCTTAGAAATAAAACCTCATATATTAGCTAAACTAGGTGAAGGTTTACATATATAAAGAAAGGGCACGTTGTACCCCAGCCTCTCTGTCTCAGGGATACTAGATAGCAGTGCCTCTCTGTCTCAGGGATACCAGATAGCAGTCTCAGGGTTATTAACTAAAATACTTTCAGGGTTAGTGATTAGTAATTAGCAGATATCAAGATATCAAGGTTAGAAAATATCAAGTTGTCAGCAGTGAACAAATATGTCAATTAGGTCACTCCATATTGTGGAATCCAGTATGTTTCCTTATAATGGCCATGTAACAGTAAATAATTATGTCTTGGACCCCATTTATGGCTCCACATTGACCCACACTGAATAAGTTGACCTACAATGTGATAAACATACATGACGTATAACGGTAAAGTGAAATTATGCTGTATCATCTAAAAAAGCCTTATAAATAAAGTGAACCATGGCTAGTGAGGTAGAGTAAACAGGGAGAACGTGTGTCTCTCAGTTTCCTCTCCCCAGGACCTTGGTGCATTTTTCTATAGAACTGTGTGTATTTATTGTGTATTTGATAACCTTCCCAGTGTTTGTGAATGTAGTTCTTTATAGCTTCAAGAGCCCAGTGAGGTTACTGGTGAGGGGAGAATCTTGTAAGCTCTTCACTTTTCCTCTTCACAATCACTCCCACAAAGAGAGCCAGTGAACTCCAGGTCGTGGTGAATTACCACCTTCCCCCTTAGTTCTACCTAAACCATGTGGCCTTTCACACTCATCTAAAATTCATGTCAAAAGTCACCTCTGTTTTCCATATCAACCAATCCAGTATATTGCTGGTCTTCTTTCCATGACTGTACTTTAGTAAAGCAGACTCTGTCCTCTACACACTTGACTGTTGGTGTGCCCTGTTGTACTTTCTACAGAGAACATAGACACTAAAGAAATGTTCTGAATTGTTTGTCTCCTTTGATGACAACAGGCTAGTGCACGTGACTCTTGAACTAGATCTCGGACTGTATAGACTTCTGCTATGCTCAGGCTCACGTCACTCTACCAGAAGGGCTGAGGCTCACCAACTGAATGCGACCTCAACCTCCATAGCCAACCTCAGATCCTCCTCTGCATTAGACATCTGCAAAACTGCATCCTGGTCTTCAGTTTACACATATACTCACAGAGGTAACCCTCAGCTCTAGAGTTGCCACCTGTGTCTGCATTCATCCTGCTAGTTGGCGTAGAAAGCAGAGCTGCTTACTTTTAATGTGGGTTCTCTGTAGACAGCAGGATGGTGCAGACACACAGTCCTTTCCACCCTCCCCACTTTGTTGAAGCTATCTCTACTCTGGTAACCAATGTGACTGTTGGGAGTGCAGGAAAACCTGCACATGCTCTGTAAAACCTTCTAAATTATTCTGGGCTCTGGAAGACTGTATCCAACCTGAAGTCATCAGGATAATGTCTATCCAATGCATAAGTTAGACATTTTTTTTATAAGTGCCTTTAAGTCAATGCTGACTCCTGGCGACCCAGCAGTCCCTGGATTTTCTTGGCAAGGTATGACTGGAAGCATATTACGAGGCCTTTTCTTCCGAGGCAATAGAGGGTAAAGTGACTTGCCAAAGGAGTGCCAGTGGGAATTAAAACCAGATCTCCTGGGCACTAAGCTACTCCTCTGCTCCAAGTTAGACATACTGCTATCAAATTACCCTCAACAAGTTTTACATGAAAAAGATTTCAAACACAGTCAACATATCTTTAATCTAATTTATTTAAAATAATTTGGCTGACTGCCATTCATATTAAAAAGCCCATCAACATACATGCCAAATAATATTCAATGTAATATTATTCCATTTGTCATAAAACTCATAGGGCACAATTTTGAACTGGGTGGCACTATGAGCCACATCGGCGCATAGCCTGCCCCTTCCGCCTAACCCGGATTTTCTATGCCGGGGTCTTATGTAGCCCAGGCATTAAACATCTGGGTCTTGCCGCACGTGGAAGCCGCAGGAGCCAGCCGGGTAGCACCCCTGGTTAGCCCTTTCCTCCGGCCCAGAACACCCCTAACACGCCCCAGTGTTAACCACATAGCATCTGGGCATATTAGGGACATATCTGGGATTTTCAAAGGGCACTACCCATGTAGGTGCCCTTCGAAAATCCCAGATAAGGCATTTACATGGGGAACTAGGCCAGTTACCCATGTAAATGTCTTTGAAAACTGGACCCATAGTTTCATTAATAGTGATCCTTAATCTGCACAAATACAATACATTCAGGATTTTGTTATTTTTATTTTATTTTATTTTTTATTTATTTGAAAACTTTTATATACCGCCACTTCCCAAGATCAGTGGCGGTTTACAGAGAGCAAGGGTAATAAGTACATGGAACATTATGCAACATTGAGTCTATATACAAAGAACAGTATAAACCAAAGTAATTATTTACAGCTTATAACAGAGGCAAAGTAAATTATTTACAAATTATAACCAAAGTTTTTAAATATTTACAAACTGCAACATTTACAACCCGTGACATCAATCAGCTTTGGATAGTGTTAAATTGTAAGTGTGTAGTTAGGTAGAATGGCAGATTGAGCTATGGGGGATGGGAGGGTAGATCCAAGAATTGGTAGTAATGTTGGGTGAATAAGAATGTTTTCAGTTCCTTTCTGAACGTTTGGAGATCTTTTATCTCCCTTAATTGGTCAGGGAGGTTGTTCCATTGTGTAGGTGCTACATATGAGAAGGCGCTGTTGCTTGTTATTTGCTTTGTCTTTCTTATTGAATCTGGTACTTGCACGGTATTGAGATTCCTCCTCAGTCTATTATCTGAAGGGCTATGAATCAGTGTAGATAGATATGATGGGGTGATGTTGTTAACTAACTTAAATGTAGTCAGTATGATTTTATATTGGATCCTGCTGGCAACGGGAAGCCAATGTAGAGTATAGAATGGGAGAAATGTGATCGGATAATTTAGCCCTGGAAATTATTCATGTGGCAACATTCTGAGCCATTTGAAGTATATTTTGATTCTTCTTTGTTATGCCTTTGAGGATATCATTACAATAGTCAAGGTGGGGTGTTATTAGAATTTGAGTAATGGCTCTGAAATCATCACTTTCTATGAGTGGTCTAAGTTGCTGGATAGTTCTAAGCTTGTAGAAGATTGTTCTGGCTATTTTCTTAATGTGAGAAGCTAAGAGTTCTGTCAAGGGTGTCTCCCAAATATTTTATCTCCTGCTTCACCGGGAGGGAGAAGTTTTGGAGCTTGATGTCTGGTGGGGGTGAGAAGTTAGGGTTTCTTGAAGTAAATAGTACTTCAGTTTTCTTAAAATTAATGTGCATATTCTTTGAGCGAAGCCATAGTTCGGCTTCAGCAAGGCAGGTTGATAGGTTATCATAGTTAGGGTCATTTGTGTTAATCGGGGTGTACAACATAATATCGTCCGCATAAATGTGGTAGTTTATATTATGTCTTTTGAAGATGGTGCATATCGGTTGCAGATATAGATTAAACAATAAGGCAGAAAGTGATGAGTCTTTTGCGATTCCCTGTTCTTGTGGAAATGGTGGTGATGCATCTTGATCAATTTGTACATATTGTGAACGGTCAGATATATATGATTTAAACCATTTGAGAGCTACTTCTTTTATACCTAAATGGCTAAGTCTTGAGATTAGAATGTTATGGTTTAAACTGTCAAATGCAGCAGAGATGTCAATAAATACCAATATGAAAGCTTGTTTGATATTGTCCATGCCTCTGACAAGGGAATCAAAGAGGACAAGGAGTAGTGTTTCTACGCCGTGGAAAGGGCGAAACCCATATTGATGTTTGTCAAGGGGAGTTGAGGTATCTATAAAATCATGAAGCTGGATTTGGACAACTTTTTCGATGATTTTAGTCAGGAAGGGGATACTAGCAATAGGTCTGTACAAGGATGGATCTTTGTTATCTAGTGAGTTGTTTTTTAATAGTGGACGGATTGCTGAGAGTTTGAGTTCTTTTGGTAGTATAAACTGTTGTAAGGATTTATTTACTATATCTAAGATGTAAGGGGTTAGTAACCGGGTAAGGCGGACGCGGAGCTCCGGCCCCTATCCCGCCCCCACCCCCTGCACCACCGCACCCCCCCCACCCGCCCACACCCCAGAAATAATCACAAACTACAAGTTGTTGGCATTCTAACTGGTCACAGCTTTTATTAACATAACATTATACACACCATCTAACAACAACCATCTTTCACCATAACGGTTCCGGCAGCGGGACGACCCCTCACCAGCCATGTGAGTAGCAAAGTGAGTTCCATCCCGCTTCTGCCGGGAACCGTCCCCCAGCAACTCCATCACCACCCCCTCCTCCGGCTTCGCCATATTACTAGCAAAAGCCCCAAGGGGTTCTCCGGGTCAGGGGTTCTCCGGGTCAGGGGTACCCCACCCCCGCCCTGCGGAGTGCCAATACTCCGGACCCCGGACACCTCCGGGATCCCACCCTCAACCCCCTACTCAACCAGCTGCAAACCCCCCCTCTCGAATTCACCCAACATAAGGTGGGAGGGTGGGGACGCCCGTCCTCGTCCTCCGCCTCGCCGGACTGTCGGGATCCCCGGCACGCTCCTGCTTCCTTCAGGCGCCCCCACCCACCCGCTCCACGGCCATTGGCTCCCGCATCACTCACTCACCTGCGGGAGCCAATGCCTTTAAAAAATGCGCCTACCCTGCTCCTTGCCCCTCCCCCTTGATCCCCGAGGCGGGGGCCACACATCGCACCGCCCCCCCCCGGTTAACAGCGGCCGGCTGGCATGTGGCCCCATGGCCTTCCCGTAACCGGGTAAGGCGGACGTGGAGCTCCGGCCCCTATCCCGCCCCCACCCCCTGCACCACCGCACCCCCCCCCACCCGCCCACACCCCAGAAATAATCACAAACTACAAGTTGTTGGCATTCTAACTGGTCACAGCTTTTATTAACATAACATTATACACACCATCTAACAACAACCATCTTTCACCATAACGGTTCCGGCAGCGGGACGACCCCTCACCAGCCATGTGAGTAGCAAAGTGAGTTCCATCCTGCTTCCGCCGGGAACCGTCCTCCGGCAACTCCATCACCCCCCTCCTTTGGCTTTGCCATATTACTAGCAAAAGCCCCGAGGGGTTCTACGGGTCAGGGGTACCCCACCCCTGCCCTGTGGAGTGCCAATACTCCAGACCCCGGACAACTCCTGGATCCCGCCACAGGCTCAGCGGCACCTGCCACTGAGCCCCCCCCCCCTAAACACCAAGCTGCGACCAGTTATCCTGCCCTGCATCACATACTCCACGGCCTCTTGCCAATCATTCAGGAGCAAATCTACCCCAACTGGGGATAGATGTACTCCGTCTAACCGATATAGGCCCGCACACCCCATTTCCACCCATGGATGCAAAATCTGCCTACCCCCTTTTTCACACACCCATCAGCCAATCTGCCGATTAACTTTAATCAACCCCCGAGACCACCGCCGCTGATCCCAGCAAGCCGGCCTCGGAATTATATCCGACCATAACAATACAACCCCCTTAAACATAAACAACACTTGTTCCAAGTCCCGTTTCGCAGCTCTGATCAGCTGCTTCACCGTCCATGCCCCCAAGTCGTTGCCACCAAGATGCAGCAGCAGCAACTCCGGTGATCCACAGACCCGCTGGTGGTGCCGCAGCAAAGGCAAGAGCTGCGACCAACGAAGACCACGCTCGCCCAGCCATGATATGGTCACCTCCGCTTCGCATAACCCAATGTTCATTCCCAGGAGCCTCGTCGCTGCTTGTTGACCTGCCCAATACACAAACGAATGGCCGACCATCCAGCAGCAGCATGGCGCCGTGCCCCCATCTAAAAGAAACAACACAGTCAGACATTAGTACACCATGATCCCCCTCACAACCTCACGTATCCCCGGAATGCATTAGATCACCACCTGCCGATCCGCTGAATTGCTTGCTCGTTTAAACCCACCTCTGCAGCGCTCGTGGCTGCGCCAATCTGAAATGAATGAGGTGCAAAGTTGCCTAGCTCCAAGCCCACCCGGCGCACTGCCATCCGCAAGACTGCCGTGAACTGAAACCACATAAGGCAGCACGAATTCTCGTGCAAAAAGAGAAATCCCCCCCCCCCCCCGCTTGGCCGCACCTGCAAGTAGGCCTGCATGGCCGCCACTGGACACATCAGGGGGTCCCCAATGGCATTTAATACTACTCATACGCCCTTGCCTGCCTGATCAGTCTTGGACCTCACCAAACGTATGCGCAACCCTGAAGTACCCACCCGCACATCATGCACCTGTAAAGCCCCTCCCCAAACCACCGCACTGGACGGCGCCACCAATTCCCCCACCCGGAAAGCCCCAAAAAAGGCCACTGCCTGAAAAAGCGTGACCTCATATGCCGACTCCGCCACCAACGGCAGAACGGCGCACAGCTTCCCGAGCAGGTCATGCATGATCGGTCGCCGCTGATCCGACCACGGCGGAGCACCCCGCTCCCAACCCAACAGCAAACGGCCCAAAAGGAACCCCAAACCGGGCATTCCCCACCCCACTACCCTAGAGAAGAATGCACAGTCGATCTCGCTGCTCCCGCAGCCTTCGCCGCCAGAATGTAACAGCCTAGGATGTGGTCTGGGACAGGACCTTGCTGCCAGCCCAGGGCTGCCAGAAATTCCACCACTCTGTCACAGCCTCTGCAATAAGACCGCCAAGTCGCTGTGACATCGATCCGCAGCAGGTTCAGCATGCCCTCAGGCCAGTCTGCCATAAGTGCTCCAGGACCCGCCTTCCAACTGCATCCGCCTCTGGTGCCAATCGCCGGAACAGGTCCCACTTGAAACGGGAAAGAGCATCAGCCACTTGGTTAGAACACCCCGGTACATGCCGAGCCCTCACCACCAGATTCAATCGCAAACAAGCCAGCACAACCTCCCGCATTAGGGCCGCAACCCGCAGGCAACATGGAGCATACCTATTAATAACGCTAACTACAGCTTTGTTATCACACCACCAGAGCACCCGTCGATTGCATAACCGGTCCGGCCACAACTCCAACACCACCAGCACCGGAAAAAGCTCCAAGAAGGTTATACTGTCGGTCAGTCCCGCCACCCGCCATTCCCGCAGCCAAGGCTCCGCACACCAAGAACCTCCGAAATAAACGCCTAACCCCAAATCGCCCGCTGCGTCCGTAAAGAGCTGCAAATCAAAAGTAGACATTTCTTTCTCACGCATAACCGCTATGCCATTGAAGCCTTGGAGGAACTCATCCCACACCCCCAAGTCCGCCCTCATGCTCCGGGATACCCTGATGCGATGATGCGGCTTGACAGCACCCAACGTAGCCATCGCAAGCCTACGCAGAAACACCCGCCCCATCGGAATAACCTGACAAGCAAAGTTCAAGGAGCCAATCAAACCCTGCAACTCCCTCGGCGTTACTTTAGCGGACCCCATCATGTTCTCCACCAAGACCCGCAACCTCGCCACTTTATCCGCTGGCAGTCGAGCCACCATGTTCACCGAATCTAACTCAATTCCCAAAAAAGTGAGACGCGTCGCAGGTCCCTCTGTTTTTTCCACTGCCAACGGGACACCCCAGTCCTGCGCTAACCAGACAAATCCATCCAGCAACTCCTGACATTGACCCGAATGTGCACTGCCCACGAATAGAAAATCATCCAAATAGTGGACCACATTTGCACATCCCACCGACTCCTGCAATGCCCAGTGCATGAATGAACTAAACATCTCAAAATACGAACAGGATACCAAGCAACCCATCGGCAAGCATTTATCAAAATAATAGCACCCCTCGAAACTAAAACCCAGCAAATGAAAAGAGTCCGGATGTACCGGCAGCAACCGGAAAGCAGATTCAATGTCCACCTTTGCCATGAGGCACTCTGCCCCACATTCCCGCACCAAATCCACCGCCTCATTGAAAGATGCATAACGAACCGCACACAACTCCCGAGGAATACAGTCATTGACGGACGCGCCAACCGGGAATGACAGGTTATGGATCAACCTCAATTTCCCGGGTTCTTTCTTGGGAATGATGCCCAATGGGGAAACCACGAAGGGCTCGAACGGCCGCTCCGCAAAGGGACCGGATATCCTACCCAACTCCACTTCCGCGGCCAAGTTGTCCTTAACAATTTGACTAAAACGCCGCACCGATGGTGAGTTACGCGCCCTCTCCGAACCACTGGTATGACAAAACCATACTGAAAACCCCTCTCAATCAATACCCTCAACCCGCATCTCCTATAGCGTCCCAGCCAAGGCCTAAGAGCCGCGAGTCGAATAGGAGTCGGGGCCAGGTCCAGGAAAACACTATTGCTTGGGAGTAGGCACTGGGACGCCCGGGGCCCCTTTCTTAACACATTTGATGGCAGAGTGCCCCCTTCCACAGACTGAACAACTATGCCGGAACTTACAGTTCGGGAAGGGGCAAGAGGACTTGTTAAAACACCAACAGATGTCCCCGGCTCCCGCGCCACTTGGTTTTTGCAACCCGAGAGCCCCTCCACCATGAAAGGGCCGCACCACGCCCGCCGCCAACGCACTGCCCCCTTTTTGTCCGCCACCGCCCCCTGCACCCCCTCCCCCTGCACCGCCTCTCGCTGACATCTGCGTGAGCCAAAGGTTAATGTCCTGTGTCCCCCAAGACAGCAGCCTATTCTCTTCCATTTTTTCACGGAACTTCTCATCGTAGTTGAGCCAAGCCCAACTGTCATGAGTCTGTGCCGCTTCCAAAATTGAGTCCGCATAAGCGAGCAACATCCCATAATGCCCTGGGTAATGATGCCCCCAAACACTAGCCAACCGCAAGAAGGACCTTGTCCAGTTGACGACATTGCGCGACGCCTTCCGGACCCTCCCCGCCTTCTCATCCTCCCTCCTCTTCCGTTTGCTATCCCCCGACCGCTTCCTGCCCTCCAGCAAACGGAAGATATCAATATATCTCCTCTTAAGAATCTTCCGTCGCAGCTTTCGCGGCACCCCCTCCCATAACTCCGAATAAACCACCAGTGAAGAGCCCCCCCGGCCGGTCACGGCTCCCCCTCCAGCCCCGCCCCTGTTGACGCACTCCTTGTCCCCCGAGCTTGACGAAGAAGAGGAAAACTCATCTGATGACGATGAAGAGGACCGTGATCTGCACCGCCGCTTACGGGAGTGCCTACCCTTCTTTTGTGCCTTGCCCTTCCCCCCCCCCGATACCCACGTCGCCATCACATTGCGGTCCCTGCCCCTCCGGCAACTCACCAACTGCAGAAGTCCCAGGCTGCGATGCCCCTGTCAGGCCATCCGCGGCCTGCGGCCGGTCCGCTGCCTGTATCTCCTCGACCTGGTCCACCCGAGCCTCCGCCGCCGAACTTCTCGGAGGATCCGCATCCAGCTCGCCACCTCGACCTTTCGTCACTCCCAGCCGATCCGGCCTCCGCGACTCGCCAGCCAGCATCTGTGAAGACAAGGAGGGAAAGAACGAAGGGGAACCAGCCATGGCCCAAGACGGCTGCCAAGCCCCCAATCATTCAGCCCTAGAAGACCCCTGTCCCCCTCCATGCCAATGCTCCCAAGCTATGGGATAGAAGCCCCCAGGCACGAAAGGCCAACCCCATGGGCCCCCCCACACCGACCGTCCTGCCCGGCCATGTTCCCTTGCGACCCACCAGGTACCTGGGCAGACCCCAGCCACCCCCCATCCTCCCCTCCCCCTTGTGACGCCCCCCACACCTGTTTGCCCTGCCCTGCCCACCGGAAACCTGCTCTGCCAAACCCCCCTGTAAACCCCCCTCCGGGCCCCCCTGGCACTGCCCCTACCCCTTGCCAACAACCGCGCCTGCTCCCCCCCCCCCCCACCCCCTGGGCCCCCTTGGTCCTACCACTTCCCCCTCTCGGGCCCCCCTCCTATTACCCCTCCTGCCCCTTCCTCGCTCATGTGCTCCCCCACCCCTCCCAACTGGATTCCCCCGTGCCATAGCCGCCCTTCCACGAGCCCTCCCCTTAGACCGCCTAGTCCCCTGACCCTGTGCAGGCATGCTAGGGCTCGATCTCAGCGTTGATCTTCTTCCTTTTTTTTTTTAATAAAAGGTTAACTAAGCGCAGCCCTGGACCTCGGGCCGACTTTCCCCCCCTGGCCAAACACTTGCCTCTGGTCCCGCAGCTGCAACCGGCAAGAGTCCACCATCCTGAAGCGCCAACCGGGAAGGACAAGGTCAATGGCACTCGATTCGAACTGATCCTCCGCCCAGCTCCGGCCCCCACGTCAGTCCCTCCACTCCGCGGCAGCGAATCGCCAAAACGGGGCCCGAAGAAACCACACTGCAGAAGATAACCCCCACCGCCGCTGCCAGAGAACCGCCGCCCATCCTCATCCTCCGCCTCGCCTTACTGTCGGGATCCCCGGCACGCTCCTGCTTCCTTCAGGCGCCCCCACCCACCCGCTCCATTGCCATTGGCTCCCGCACCACTCACTCACCCACGGGAGCCAATGCCTTTAAAAAATGCACCTACCCCGCTCCTTGCCTCTCCCCCTCAATCCCCGAGGCGGGGGCCACGCATCGCACTGCCCCCCCCCCCGGTTAACAGCAGCCGGCTGGCACGTGGCCCCGTGGCCTTCCCGTTCTAGTTTTGTTGCCTTAATCCAGGCTGCCGGGCATGGGTCCAAGAGGGATGTGGTTGTATTTAGTTTTGTAATTATATTTAGTAATTGATTGCTATCGATGAGATGGAAAGATTTCCATTCACTGAGGACATGTATTATTGTGGGAAAGGGATCAGGTACAGATGGGACATTTTGCTTAAGTTTGCCAGCAAAATAGTTTGCTAATAATTGGGAGTTAATAGGAATCTTGTGAATGTTGGTAAGGGGGGCTTTAGATAATGATTTTATAATCTCGAATAGTTCCCTTGGGCAGTTAATAGCTTTAGATAGGATTGCTGTATGGTATTGTTTCTTGGCGTTATTTGTAGCTAGCTTATAGGAATTAAAGGTCGCAAAGTATAGTTCCCGCATTTCTGGGGTTTTTTTTAGCTCTCCATTTAGCCTCTAACCTTCTCCGAAATGCTTCCTGTTCCACGCGCAGGACCCAAAAGGCAGACAGAGCTCCGGAGTCTCAATGCGTGGATGAGACAATGGTGCAGAGATGAGGGGTTTGGATTTGTTAGGAACTGGGGAACATTCTGGGGAAAGGAGGGGCTCTTCCAAAGGGATGGGCTTCACCTTAACCGGGATGGAACCAGGCTGCTGGCATTAACCTTTAAAAAGGAGATAGAGCAGCTTTTAAACTAGATATTAGGGGAAAGCCGACAGTCGCCCAAGAGCAGATGGTTCGGAAGAATGTATCTTTGAAGGATACTACCAAAAGCAGAGAGGTTCCACAAAAGAGTAAAGTAGCCCAAATGCCCTCAAGTATGGAGCAGACAGAGCTTAAAGATCCCAAATTACTCATGTCTAACAGACAAATTAATATGGATAAAATACATTCTCTAAAATGCTTGTATGCAAATGCTAGAAGTCTAAAAAATAAGATGGGTTAGAATATATAGCACTAAATGAAAGGTTAGATATGATTGGAATATCAGAGACATGGTGGAAGGACGACAACCAGTGGGACACTGTGATACCTGGGTACAAACTATATCGTAATGATAGAGCTGATCAAATTGGTGGAGGGGTTGCTCTCTATGTTAGAGAGGGCATTGAGTCAGAAAGGATTAAAGTTTTGCAGGAAACAAAATCTGCTGTAGAATCTATATGGATTGAAATTCCATGTAAAAGGGGGAAGGCAATGGCAGTGGGGGTGTACTATCGAGCACCTGGCCAGAATGACCAAATGGATGATGAAATGCTCAAAGAAATCAAGGAAACTAACAAAAGTTACAGCACAGTAATAATAATGGGTGATTCCAACTACCCCGGTATCGACTGGGTCAGTGTCACGTCAGGACATGCTAGGGAGATAAAGTTCCTAGATGAAATAAATGACTGCTTCTTGGAGCAGCTGGTTCATGAACCGACCAGAGGGGAAGCCATATTAGACCTAATCCTTAGTGGAACACCAGATCTAGTGCAAGAGATAAGGTTGTTGGGGCCACTTGGCAATAGTGATCATAGCATGATCGCCTTTGATTTAATTAGTGGAGGAGGGATAGTAAGGAAATCCACAGTACTACCTTTTAACTTTAGAAAGGGAGACTATGATAAAATGAGGAAAACAGTCAAGAAAAAACTAAAAGGAGCAGTTGCAAAGGTTAAAGACGTACATCAGGCTTGGCTGTTGTTGAAAAATACTATCTTGGAAGCCCAGACCAGCTGTATTCCACGCTTTAAGAAAAGTGTAAAGAAGTCCAAAAAACTGCCAGCATGGTTTAAAGTTGAGGTCAGAGAGGCTGTTGTTGCCAAAAAAGCATCTTTCAGGAAATGAAAAAAAAGAGCCAAACGACGAAACCTGGAAACAGCACAAGCACTGGCAAGTCAAATGCAAGGCATTGATAAGGCAGGCAAAGGGAGAATTTGAGAAGAAGCTTGCTGCAGAAGCAAAAAACGCAAAGTAAAGACCTTTTCAAGTACATTCGTAGCAAAAAACCTGTGAGAGAGTCAGTTGGTCCATTAGATGATACAGGGGTTAAAGGAGCACTAAGAGGCGACAAGGCGATAGCGGAGAGACTGTATGAATTCTTTGCTTCAGTCTTTACTGAGGAAGATGTAGGGATGTTACCCATGACTGAAGTGGTATTTAAAGGTGCAGAAGAATTGAAGGAAATATCGATACATCGAGGAAGATGTACTACAACTATTAGATAAGCTGAAGAGTAGCAAATCACCTGGGCCGGATGGTATATACATCCAAGGGTATTGAAAGAACTGAAATATGAGATTGCAGACCTGCTATTAGTAATCTGTGAACTATCATTAAAATCATCTCTAATACCTGAAGATTGGAGAATCGCCAATGTAACAACAATTTTTAAAAAGGGTTCCAGGGGTGATCCGGGAAACTACAGACAGGTGAGCCTGACGACAATACCGGGAAAAATGATAGAAACCATCATAAAGAATAAAATTACTCAGCATGTAGATAGTCATGAACTAATGAGAGACAGCCAACATGGCTGTAGACAAGGAAGATCTTGTCTTACTAATCTGTTATGTTTTTTTGAAGGAGTGAATAATCAGGTGGACAAAGGTGAGTCGGTTGATATTGTGTATCTGGACTTTCAGAAAGCCTTTGACAAGGTCCCTCATGAGAGACTTTTGGCAAAACTAAAGAGTCATGGGATAGGAGGCAGTGTACTATTGTGGATCAGGAACTGGTTTAAAAGATAGAAAAGCAGAGGGTAGGGCTAAATGGCCAATTTTCCCAATGGAGAAAGGTGAATAGTGGTGTACCCCAGGGATTTGTGCTGGGTCCGCTGCTTTTTGACATATTCATAAATGACCTGAAAAGTGGAATAACGAGTGAGGTTATCAAATTTGCAGATGACACAAAACTATTTAAAGTTGTTAAAACCCAAGAGGATTGTGGAAAATTGCAAGAGGATCTTGATAAATTGGAAGACTGGGCATCAAAATGGCAGATGAAATTTAATGTGGACAAGTGCAAGGTTATGCACCTAGGGAAGAACAACCCAAACTATGGTTACACGATGCAAGGTTCCACATTAGGAACCACCACCCAGGAAAAAGATTTAGGCGTCATTGTGGATACCATGTTAAAACCCTCGGCCCAGTGTGCAGCGGCGGCCAACAGAGCAAATAGAATGCTAGGTATGATAAGGAAAGGAATGGAAAAAAAAACAAAGGATATTATAATGCCTCTATATCGTTCCATGGTGAGACCGCACCTTGAATATTGTGTGCAATTCTGGTCGCCGTATCTTAAAAAAGATATAGAGTTATTAGAAAAGGTTCAGAGAAGAGCCACCAAAATGGTAAAGGGGATGGAAGGATACTCCTATGAAGAAAGGCTAAAAAGGTTAGGGCTCTTTAACCTGGAAAAGAGACGGCTGAGGGGAGATATGATAGAAGTCTATAAATTAATGAGCGGAGTGGAACGGGTAAACGTAGATCGATTGTTTACCTTATCAGAATATAGAAAGACTAGGGGACATGCAATGAAGCTACAGGGTAAACTATTTAAGACTAATAAAGAAAATATTTTTTCACTCAACGTGTAATCAAACTCTGGAATTTGTTACCGGAGGATGTAGTAAAGGCTGTTAGTGTAGCTGGGTTTAAAAAAGGTTTGGACAAGTTCCTGGAGGAAAGGTCCATAAGCCATTATTAAGAAGGGACCCAGGATATCAATGCTTGAACCAATACAAGCATTGTGGAACCTGTGTCCCTTGGGGAAACTGCTAGGTACATATGACCTAGATTGGCCACTATTGGAAACAGAATACTGGGCTTGATGGACCTTGGTCTGACCCAGTATGGCATATCTTATGTTCTTATGTTCTGAGTTCTTTTTTATAGATAGCTAGTTCAGGTGTATACCATTTTTCAGATGTTTTTTTATGGGATCTGTTAGTTTTGGCAGGTAATGGTTTGGCAGCTGTTTTTATTGTAGTGTTCCAATTAGCAATAGTCTTATCAAGACTGTCTAATTCTTTGTCCAGCTGAGCTATAATTGTTTCAAGAAACATTCCTGGTTTAAAAGGTCGAAACCTTGGACCTTGGTGCATTGTAGTGTGATGAGCAGTAGGGGTATGAGGAATGTGAATGGAGAATCAAATTAAATGATGGTCGGAACATGGGATTTGAGTTATGCTAGGGGGAGTGTATTGGGGTAATCTGATTATTTGTTCAGGAAGGAAAACTAGCTCAAGAGTGTTCCCTTTAATGTGTGTAGGGTAGGTGATCGTTTGTTTAAAACCCATTTCCTCCATTGAGTCAAGGAAAATTATTGATTGGTTATTATTGAGAGAAGCCAGATTGAAGTCTCCAAGAATAATATGAGGCTTATTCATGGAGGCTTTACATGCATAGGGAGGAGTGGTCTAGTGGTTAGGACAAGGTACTTCAGGCCAGAGGGCCAGGTGTTCAAGGCCCACCTGGGGACAGCAATCTCAGGCCAGAGGGACTGGGATTTCTAGTCCTATAGGCACTCCTTGTGGTCTTGGGCAAGCCACTTAACCCTCCATTGCCCATGTTCCCTGTAAGTATTAATGTATGTGTGTCATATCCCCTCGTGTTAAATGTATCCCCCAATTGACCACTTTGACCCGGTGAAAAGCAGGATATAAATACAGCTAAATAAATAATAATAATATAGTAAGAATCTTATACCCCAAAAATGAGCAAAATCTCATCCCTTGCATGTCCAAGACCCTCTGGCCTGCAGTTAAATTTGGATTTTAAATATAATGACTGGCCTTTTCCAAATCCAAGCTCAGGATGAATTACAAACTCCAAGCGGATTTACAGTACAATCTAGGTTGTATCTGAGGCAAGAGAGGGTGACGTGACTCTGCTGACACTGAGGATCTTTCTATGTTACTTGAATGTTTTATTAAGGTGTATCGTTGGTAATCTGCTGACATTATACGTTGTACTGTGCTGTTTTAAGGTGTAAATCACTGACATTAGATAATATGATTGTCTATCTCCAAGTTTATCTCCTGGCTCTAATTGTCTATGATGCTGACATGGAGTCATTTTGCTATTTGTCAAGTTGCTGTAGGATGGAGGAGTAGCCTAGTGGCTAGAGCAACAGCCTTATATCCAGAACATCTGGGTTCAGTTCCCACTGGCACTCCTTCTGGCACTGGGCAAATCACTTTACCCTCCATTGCCTCAGAGGAAAAGGCCTGGCAATCTACTGCCAGTCATACCTCACCCAGGAGCTACTGGGTCCACAGGAGTCAGTCATTGACTTGAAGGCACTTAAAAAAAGAAAACTTGCTGCTGTAACTTTTCTGTCAGGGGAGGCCTGTCATATATATTGCCTCCCTCTATCTCGTCATAAACGTGGTTAATAGATCATAATGGATAAATTAATAAACCTTGGCTTTCTTGGTTCACAACCTGCTTTGCTAGTCTATTCTGTATGCATGGAAAAGCAGAGGTGGATTTAAAATATAGGCAGCTGCAGTCAATGAAAGAATCAGAGGATGCCTGGAAGTGAGGGGGGGGGGATCCTGCCTATCGCCCATGGAGAGCAGTTCCTTCTGTCCCTTCCTACGTCTGATTCGCTGCCACCCTGTAGTAGCATCAGCTCCCGCTACAAAGCTCAGTACAGTGCTTACGAGCACTCATGTCCTAACAGGCGCTGTGGTAGTGCCAGTCTTGCCTCCTGCACAGACCCCGTTACCCATGCAAGGGGCAGGGCTGCCTCAGGACCAGTCAGCGTCAGAGGGCTTGCATCTCGTGAACGGTGCTGTTGCTACTGCAGGACCGATAACCTGGACATAACAAATGGGCATCCGTGGCAGCAGGCCTGGAGAGAGACATGACAGCGGGGACACTGGCACCCACGAAAATTTGGCATCATAGGTCTAGGCTTAAATCTCAGTTGAGTTGACATCCAGCCCATCCATCAATTAACCTGCTGAATTTTAACACGCAAAGAACTGTACATTTGGAGCAGGTAGGAAAAAAGGTCCTTTGAGTTATACAAGACAATTCTAGTTCCTGAGGAAGGTGTTTCCCATCTCTTGATAATGTGTTAGATACGTGGTACTTAATTAAATACTGAGAAAACAGACTATCTTTCAGCAGATGCATGCTTTTAAGTGGGCAACGGACTGCCTTAAATATTTGGGTGTCTATATAGGGGGGTCTATCTCAGCTCTTTGAGTGGAATTATCCGCCTTTGCAGAACTGGCAAAATGCTCCGGCATCACCCTGTCCTGGATGGGCAGGATTGCGGGTGTGAAGATGTCATATTGCCACAGGTGCTGGATTATTTTCGGGTTCTCCTGGTGCAGATACCACAGAGGTTCTTGAAGCAACTCCAACAGCGGGTCTTCCAATTTATTCGACAGAAATCCACCCCTCCCCCCGGGTGTAGGGAGAAGAAGAAAGGTGGCATGTTCCGTTCCTAATTTGTATCTATATTATTTAGTGGCCCAATTCAAAAATATAATGGAGTGGTGGGATGGAAGGAATCATAAGTGGGTACAGATCTCTGGTGCTTTTCACATCCAGGCTGAAAGCTCACCCCTTTGAGGCTGCTTTTGGATCCTGATCCGCTTGGGCTCCTATATATTCCCCTATGTGTGTCCTTGTCCTCAGCTGTTGTGCTGTCTGTCTTGACTAGATTCTAAGCTCTTAAAAGCAGGGACTGTCGTCTACATGTGTCAGTACAGTGCTGTGTACTCTTTGTAGCACTATACAAATGATAAGTAGTAGTAGTTAGGTTCAGTGGTTACATTTCTGATATGTTTATGGAAGCTTGACTGTAATGTCTCGCACACCCAGATGGCTCACCAGTTCTTTGAAAATCTTAAAAAAATACCAAGAAAATATATTAATATGGAGAGAGGTTTCACATCATAAGGTAGATCAGCGTGAAGCATGCTGGGGACACTGTGTCATACTGACAGACCCAGACTGAAGCACTGGAGAAACGTTGATCCCTACAGGAGGTTAAGCCCCTCAAATCTGGGAATATCTTCTCAGTCTGTTGTATCAGATCATGTCTTGTCCTTATTCTCTATAAAATAGAAAGTCAGAAATTAAACCAGAAAATCCCAATAAGAGCAGTGAGGATCTTTCCCCTCTCCTTACTCTCTATCCCAAGAACCTACAGCCTCCATCGCCCCTCCCAGAGAACCCCTAGGCTCCAACCTCTGACACGCAAAGAACACGTAAGCTCCACTCTCCAAAACACACAGTCTCCGTTCCCCTGCCCTACCACCAAGAGAACCTATAGCTTCCATCGACCCTCCCAGAGAACTCCTAGGCTCCAACCTCTGACACGCAAAGAAAACACAAGCTCCACTCTCCAAAACACACCGTTCCCCTGATCTACCACCAAGAGAATATACAGGCTCCATCACCCCTCCCAGAGAGCCCCTAGGCTCCAACCTCTGACACGCAAAGAACACATAAGCTCCACTACCCCAAACACACAGTCTCCGTTCCCCTGCCCTACCCCTGTTCACCCCCTCCCCCCCTGGCTGACGAAATCCTGCGGTCCATGGAGAAGCTCCACTACCCCAAACACACAGTCTCTGTTCCCCTGTCCTACCCCTGTTCACCCCCTCCCCCCCCCCTGAGAACTCACAGGCTGCTTCCTCCCAAGTTCTGCTATTGTCTGCTGGCATGTGGTCAGATGACCTCACATCCTACAGGGCCAAATAATCAGCAGGTGAGGAAAAACAAGTCAAAGGCTCAAATACAGTGGAAAATTCACAGTGTTACTCCAAGAACCCTTTGTCAATTAAGAACAGACACATAGATGGTTGAGAAGAGATGAACTGAAACCGAAGGATGAAAGATTGATAGCTGCAGCCCAGGACAGCGGATTATGGACAAGATGTACAAAAATGCACAGGAGGAGAGCCTCTTTCAATTAACATAGGATGAGGGTGAGAGTGCGTGCTCTGTGGATGTTTGGGCTTTGCATGTATGTACAGTTCTGCGCTCCCTGCTGGTAAAAGATAGTGCTGATGGCTCTTTGAGTTTGTGGAGATGTCAGGAACTAATGTTTTACTTTGACGGCTGCTGTTCTGTGCTGACCCCCAGAATCTGCTACTTCAGGCACCTGCCTAGCCTGACTAATGGCCAGTCCTTTGGATTTTTCCCAGTTTTTAGCTGTCCAGTCACTTGGATCCTGATCCCCCTAGAATAGTAAACGGCTAACTAGTAGTATTACTGGGTGCATGTCCTTATTGCTGAGGGGATGACAAGTGAGGTGAACCCAGTTGTCATCCTCTCAGCAATAAGAACATGCACCCAGGCTACGAAGAATCGTGCCTTTTCTTTATATGCACCAACCCTATGGAACGCCCTACCTCCAGCAATCTGTGCCCTCTCGGACCAGTCATCCTTCAAGAAGGCCTTAAAGACCTACTTGTTTCAGCTAGCCTACAACCAGCCACCCTAACCAGACCTGGTGCTATTACTCTACTTTCCAGTTTGCTTTTAGTTCTCCCCCTTGCACATTCCAAGTTCATTCCCCTATTTAACATGTAATATTTTTTCCACCTGTTCTTAATGCCTGTATAATACCTGTTCCATGGTTCTACGTTCTACATATCTTCCTGCTCTATGTAAATGGTTCACTGTTCATGTTATATGTAAACCGCACTGATCTTGAAAAGTGTGGTATATAAAAACAAACAAATAAATAGTACATTTCTGGCTGTGAGTAACAAATTCTCTCCTGCCCATTCTTTGTAAGGCTTCACACAGTTTGCTAAAGTTAAATTTTACCTTCACAAACCAAGCTCCTCCCAAAGCTGGAGAGAGTGTAGAATCCATGAACTGTAGAAACTTCAGTCTGGTTCTCAGATGCCTGGAGAACTTCCTTCTGCATGGTGCTCTGCTGCCACCCACAGGCCAGACTTCAACAGCACACCATGCCTCTAACAGGAGATGGCCTGATTTCCGAGAAGTCAGATGGAGGGACTGGGGTTTGCCCAGTATGGCTGTCAATCAATGTATCCCTGTGCTCAGCTGGAAAGGAGAGGAGAAAGGGAAACTGCCTTTAGAGGTCACTTTTGGAGGTCAGACCTTCATAAGGACACTGAGAGAATGGAAGTGATTCTGAGAAGGGTCATTAAAGTGATCCAGGGTCTGTAGTGCAAACCTTACACTTAGATACTTAAAACAAAGGTCCTCTGGTCTTTTTGTGATTCTCTACAATAAACATATGTTGTCTGAAAATGACCTGAGTAAAGTGAATAAGCAACGAAAAAAAGCTGTTCCCAACCTATGTAGTCCCCCATCTTAAAAGGAACAAAGTTAGTAAATCAAAGAAATGTAAAAGCAAATCTTTATCTTTATCTTTTTTTGGCTCTTGATATACCGCTTTATAGTAAAAGCAACAAAGCGGTTTACAATACAGTAAAAACAAATGCCGGAAAAGGAAAGGAATGCCATAGTTATGACAGGAGAGGTGAAATAGAGGAAGGAGAGAGAAGGCAAGGTAAAAAGGACAGAGGAGGCAGGGAGAGGAGAGAGGAAGGGGAACCTCAGCTGGATGTAGGGGGGACAGGGAGATCAAAAGCAGAACAGAAGAGATGAGTCCTAAGAAGATATTTGAATCTGTTGAGAGTTCCAATCTAAGGACAGGAGGGAGGGAGTTCCAGAGTTTAGGGCCGAGAAAAAAGAAGGCTGAGTTTCTGGTGGATTCCAGGTGTGCAAGAGAGGGGGGGGGGGGGGGGAAGGAACATACGGTTGATGTGAATGTGGCAAAGTGAGCGGTGGGGGGTATGGAGATGAACCAGGTTGGAGAGGTATTGGGGGGAACCAGAGTGTATGGCTTTATGAACAAGAGTTAAGACCTTGAATTGTTTACCATGGTGACAGGAAGCCAATGGAGGTGAATGAGAAGAGGGGTGACATGATCGGTGCGGGATGCATGAGTGATGAGTAGGGTTGTGGTGTTTTTCAACAGTTAGAGTCTTCATAATTGATAATGGGGGAGGCCGCCCAAAGCAATGGTACAATTATCGATCCTGCTCATAACTAGGGAAAGGAGAAGGGTAACCAAGGAGGAAGTGGGGACAAAAGGACAGACGGCACGGATATGGCAAAGGGAGCAGAAGGAACGGTGACTTATTGATTCTAGATGGTCATGGAATGTCACAGCAGAGTCCAAAGTAACACCTAAGTAACGTAAGGAAGGAACCAGGGGGATGGAGGAAGAGGAAAGAGGGTACAAGGGCAGGGACGAGGCTACCAAACGTGAACCAGATGGCTTGAGTTTTGTCCAGGTTGAGGTGGAGAAAGTTTGAGGTTAACCAGGTACTGAGAGGAAAGACAGGCATTGAGGGGAAATGTCAGGGGCAACAGGGTCGGTATGATGGAGGAGGATGATGTCATCCACATAATGGTATGCAGAAATGTAATGCTGCTGGATGAGAAGTGTGAGGGGGCCAAAAACACATTGAAGAGAAGAGGGACAAGGATGGAGCCTTGGGGGACACCACAGGGAAGAGGAATGCTGGGTGAGGAGACACCAGAGGAGACTGAGAAAGACCTGGTGGACAGAAAAGAGTGGAACCAGAGAAGTATAGAACCGCTGAGGCCGGCATCGGAGAGACGGGTGAGGAGTGTGCGATGATCCACAAGGTCAAAGGCAGAGGACAGGTCGAGGTACTGACCTTGGTCATGGGAGGAGTGAAGTTCATCGAGGAGGGAGGTGAGTGGTTTCGATGCTGTGTCCCAGACAAAAGCCAGACTGACGAGCAGAAACTAGGTGAGAGGTGAGCTGTACAAAGACTAGCTTCTCTAGGAGTTTGCAGAGAAAGGGGAGGTTAGAGATGGGGCACCAACTGGCAGGGACAGAGGGATCCAGGGATGGTTTCTTGAGGATGGGCCGAAGTATGGCATGTTTCCAGGGGGTGGGAAAGATGCCAGAGGAGAAACTGGAATTAATGACGGAAAGGATGAAAGGGAGGAGTGCGAGAGAGGACTCATTGAGCCAGTGAGAAGGAATGGGGTCGTTGACAGGTAGTCTTGTGGGAGTGAGAGAGCATTCTGGATAGTTTGAGGAGATTAGGTGAAAGGAGGTCCACTGGTGGGAGAGAGAAGGGCCTACAGGGAGAGAAGGGGGATGGTCAGAGTGGAAGAATGCAGGAGTGGAGAAAGAGGGGGGGGGCAGGAGAGGAAGGAGGAATGAAGGTCCTAGACCTTGGTACTGTAGAAATCTGCAAGGAGGGCAAGGTCGGGAAGGGCAGGGGGGGGGGAGGAACTTGGGAAGGGGAGGTATGAGGGCCCGATAGGGAGCAGAGGGTGGAATAGAGCTGACGAGAGGAATTAGAGGAAGAGTCACTGAGGTTGGAGTAATATGAACACTTAGTAGCATGAATGAGGGAACGTTATTGAGAGTGACAATAGCAGAAATGAGAGAGAGAGAGAGTCTATGGAGGGGCATTTGCGCCAACGGCATTCGGCGTGGCGGAGATGAGCACAGTGGAGAAAGAGGCCAGAATGAAACCAGGGATGATGGCCAGGTCGAAGGGGGCGAGGAGGGGTAATGACATCAAGAGCTGAGGAAAGAGTGGTATTCCAGACCTGAACCTGAAGGTCAGGAGGCAAGCTGTGGAAATCAGGTGAGAAGAGGGTGTCTGAGGAGGGAAACTGGAGGAGGGTATTGGGGGTGATACGATGAGCTGAGAAGGAGGAGGAGGACGGTTGTGGCAATGGGAAGATTAATATGAAAAAGAAAACAGAAATGATCAGACCAAGGGACCGGGAAGGAGGACAAGGCAGAGGGGGTAAAGGGGGAGGTGCTAGGCGAGATCACAAGATGCAAGGTATGGCCAGCGGAATGAGTGGGGAAAGAGACATGCTGACAGAGAGACAGATCAGTGAGAGGGGCAAGGAAGGAGGAATCATGGGAAGAGGAACGGGAATCAGGGTGGACATTGAAGTCTCCGATGAAGAAGACATGAGGGTAGAGGAGGGAGACCTCAGAAAGGGTGAGGAGGAGGGAATCCCAAAGGTGAGGGGGGGGGGGAGCAGGAGGCGAATAAATGAGAAGAAAGTGGAGGGGGGGGGATGAATCAAGGCAGAGAAAAAGGGACTCGGGATAATGCAGCGCAGGGGAGGAGGAGAGCTCACGAAGAGGGGGGAGGGAGGAGCGGTAAATGGCTGCAACCCCCCCACCAGACCGACCCCAGCAGGAGGTGGCAAAGGCAGAGTAGCCTGGGGGGAGGCAGCGGTTACACACTTTATTTCAATATAATCACACACCTTATAGAGAGAAAATACTCCAGGCAAGTAGATAATAATTGTGCATTAAAACAAAGCAATATAAAATAGAATGTAAATAAAACTCCCCTCAGTTACCATCATTAATAAGAAACAAACATTTAAGGGCCATGCTAAGTAGCACATTAATTAAGTGTTCTATGGAATAGACGCAATAGCATCTGCTAATACAGGAGTGGATCCAGTGATAGACCTTGAATTCAGAAATGAATTACATTAGAAGATTCATAAAATATATCCTTGTTGGGCTCTTACATGGAAAATGTAAAAATCCAGTCGAGCTGTGGTATACTAGGAAATCGCCTTTATTAACAGTTCTTGTCAGGGACACAATACAACCCCGAAGGGGTGTCATAGCCAACCCACACCAGACGCAGGCTGTGTGTTGGCTATACCTTCCCCAGGGGCTTGTTTAGTTTATTAAAATTATAAATACAGAAAAACCAAATTAAAAACAGAAAATAACCGATACAAAGTATATATTTACACAAAGCTGATCAAATGTCCTAAAACATATAGAATCATACAGCTAGAAGACACTAAAACAACACTAATAAATAATTAAAAGTGAATCTATAAATAATAATAATCACTTAAAAATATCATACCAAATTAATAAAAAACTATACTGAAAAGATATTGAAAACTATACTGAAAACAGTAATAGAAAACAAGGGATGTGACAAGTAAAGTGCTAGAAACCATCAAGGAATACTTCCTTCTAAAACCAATCCCCTGGTGTTATATCTTGCGACTATAGAAAGAGGAGAAAACATGTTTCAAACAAATAGTCATTATTAAATGATATATCTTATTGGAAAGGAGTGAAAGTAAACTATAGGACACCCGGGGGTGGGGCTCTCTAATGATTTATGTATTTTAGGAATGATATAAATCATAGGTATAATAGGTACATCCACTATCAGAAAATCCTTTTCTTTTTTAGTAATATAACCTATTTTGAATGCTGTAATAACCAAATTATCTACACTCTTCTTCAACCTAATGGTGGGATCATCATCTAATGTATTATAAAATGTCTTGTCATTTAGCTGCCTGTTTATTTCACCAGTATTTATCCCTTACAACCTGCAGGTTTATCCCTTTGTCTGCAGGTTTAATATTAATTTGGTCATTTTTTTGTAAAGTTTTTATTGCCTCTCTTTCCTCATATGTTAAATTATGAAAAATGGGTTTTGGGCTATTTACTAACTCATGTACCCGATTTAATGCCACACGTTCAAAAGCTTCAATTGGAGGATCTGTATGCAGAGGAAGGACCCAGGCTGACTTTTTACACATTACGGAGGGGTCACTATCCTTTATTTCATCCCCAGCAAAAAAATGTCTAATCCTAATCTTATGACAAAATCTTATATAAATCTATGTGGGTCTCAAAAGGATCATATTTTCTTGTGGGGACAAAAGACAATCCCTTATTTAATACTGGCTCTTCATCATCCGTAAGTTTATATTTAGAAATGTTAATGACATTTTATGTTCCCAATCTCATTCTCAAAACCTCCTCTCTTGGTTCCACCGTCCTCTCCCCCGTCCCCGACCTCGCCCCTGTACTGATAATTCTGCTTCTCCTGATCGAGCATCTTGTCTTGTTCTATATCCGGGGGGCGTGGACGCCCCCTGGAGGAGTCCCATCCATGCCCCCCGGATCTAGATTTTTCTTTCTGTGTAGAAAAAAGTGACGCAGATGCATCCACAAATTCAACTGACTCAATCCTGCTTCGCTTTTTCTTTTGTTCACACTGTACCTCTCTTTCTTGTTCATCAATATTACTATCTTTCTTATCAAACAACGTAGACCTGCGCTTAATCCAAATTCTATCACCTTGTACTTTCTTGCACCAGGGATAAACATATCCAACTCTATAGTCTTCCTCATCTCTTCTATACTTATTTATTTATTTTATTTTATTTATTTAGACAGATTTGTATACCACCTTATCCTACAATCAAAGTGGTTACATGACATCACAATTGGGGTTACATTTAACATGTGGGTGCTTTACAACATTTAACATGATGTATTTAACAACATTTAGACAGCACAATTGGAGGGTTACATTTAGCATGAGGGTATCTTCATGAGTCTAGTTGGGCTGATTGGGCATTGAGTTGGCGGGGGTAGTTGCAATACCGCTCGGGTGGGGACTGTTGTCTGTCTGCTCATAGGTTTCTGTAAAGAGCAGGGTTTTAAGGTCCTTGAGGAAGTCTGTGATGTCTTCTAATGCCCTTTGGCTCGTTGGGAGGGAGTTCCGTAGTGAAGGAGCTCTTCTTGAAGTATTTTGTTTAGTCTTGTGGTATCCTGAAGGTGTGCCAATCATGTTGTCGTTATTGTTCCTTCTTGGTCTATTACTGATATCTCTTGTTATGATTTCTTGTAGTGCATCTGCTGAGAGATGGTGGATGATTTTGAAGATAATCAGGATTGTTTTAAATTTTGCTCTGGCCACCATTGGGAGCCAGTGTAGTTGTTGTAAGACGGGGGTGATGTGCTCAGATCTTGGAGTGTCAGTAATGATGCGTGCTGTAGTGTTTTGCACCATTTGGAGTGGGTGTAGGGTGTGCTAGGGGAGGCCTTGATATAACGAGTTTCCGTAATCAAGTAGAGGTGTGATGAGTGCTTGGCATATTGTGCGGAAGTGGTCTTGGCTGAGTAGTGCTTTGATCTTTCTTATGGTCCTCAAACGATGATAGGCTTTGTTTGCGGTTTTGGTGATATCAGATTTCAGGTTCAGAGCTCTGTCCATTGTGATGCCCAGGTGCTTAACTTCATCTTTGACTACTATGTGTTTGTTTAGAATGCTGATAGTCTGTGGTGGAATGAAGGTGGGGTTTCGGGTGATGAACATTGCCTCGGTTTTATCGTGGTTGACCGTCAGGTACTATGTGTTTGTTTAGAATGCTGATAGTCTGTGGTGGAATGAAGGTAGGGTTTCGGGTGATGAACATTGCTCCGGTTTTATCGTGGTTGACCGTCAGGTACTATGTGTTTGTTTAGAATGCTGATAGTCTGTGGTGGAATGAAGGTAGGGTTTCGGGTGATGAACATTGCTCCAGTTTTATCGTGGTTGACCGTCAGGTACTATGTGTTTGTTTAGAATGCTGATAGTCTGTGGTGGAATGAAGGTAGGGTTTCGGGTGATGAACATTGCTCCGGTTTTATCGTGGTTGACCGTCAGGTACTATGTGTTTGTTTAGAATGCTGATAGTCTGTGGTGGAATGAAGGTGGGGTTTCGGGTGATGAACATTGCTCCGGTTTTATCGTGGTTGACCGTCAGGTACTATGTGTTTGTTTAGAATGCTGATAGTCTGTGGTGGAATGAAGGTAGGGTTTCGGGTGATGAACATTGCTCCGGTTTTATCGTGGTTGACCGTCAGGTACTATGTGTTTGTTTAGAATGCTGATAGTCTGTGGTGGAATGAAGGTGGGGTTTCGGGTGAAGAACATTGCTCCGGTTTTATCGTGGTTGACCGTCAGGTACTATGTGTTTGTTTAGAATGCTGATAGTCTGTGGTGGAATGAAGGTGGGGTTTCGGGTGATGAACATTGCTCCGGTTTTATCGTGGTTGACCGTCAGGTACTATGTGTTTGTTTAGAATGCTGATAGTCTGTGGTGGAATGAAGGTGGGGTTTCGGGTGATGAACATTGCTCCGGTTTTATCGTGGTTGACCGTCAGGTACTATGTGTTTGTTTAGAATGCTGATAGTCTGTGGTGGAATGAAGGTCGGGTTTCGGGTGATGAACTTTGCTCCGGTTTTATCGTGGTTGACCGTCAGGTACTATGTGTTTGTTTAGAATGCTGATAGTCTGTGGTGGAATGAAGGTGGGGTTTCGGGTGATGAACATTGCTCCGGTTTTATCGTGGTTGACCGTCAGGTACTATGTGTTTGTTTAGAATGCTGATAGTCTGTGGTGGAATGAAGGTAGGGTTTCGGGTGATGAACATTGCTCCGGTTTTATCGTGGTTGACCGTCAGGTACTATGTGTTTGTTTAGAATGCTGATAGTCTGTGGTGGAATGAAGGTGGGGTTTCGGGTGATGAACATTGCTCCGGTTTTATCGTGGTTGACCGTCAGGTACTATGTGTTTGTTTAGAATGCTGAAAGTCTGTGGTGGAATGAAGGTGGGGTTTCGGGTGATGAACATTGCTCCGGTTTTATCGTGGTTGACCGTCAGGTACTATGTGTTTGTTTAGAATGCTGATAGTCTGTGGTGGAATGAAGGTGGGGTTTCGGGTGATGAACATTGCTCCGGTTTTATCGTGGTTGACCGTCAGGTACTATGTGTTTGTTTAGAATGCTGATAGTCTGTGGTGGAATGAAGGTAGGGTTTCGGGTGATGAACATTGCTCCAGTTTTTATCATGGTTGACCGTCAGGTACTATGTGTTTGTTTAGAATGCTGATAGTCTGTGGTGGAATGAAGGTGGGGTTTCGGGTGATGAACATTGCTCCGGTTTTATCGTGGTTGACCGTCAGGTACTATGTTTGTTTAGAATGCTGATAGTCGGTGGTGGAATGTAGGTGGGGTTTCGGGTGATGAACATTGCTCTGGTTTTATCGTGGTTGACCGTCAGGTACTATGTGTTTGTTTAGAATGCTGATAGTCTGTGGTGGAATGAAGGTGGGGTTTCGGGTGATGAACATTGCTCCGGTTTTATCGTGGTTGACCGTCAGGTACTATGTGTTTGTTTAGAATGCTGATAGTCTGTGGTGGAATGAAGGTAGGGTTTCGGGTGATGAACATTGCTCCGGTTTTATCGTGGTTGACCGTCAGGTACTATGTGTTTGTTTAGAATGCTGATAGTCTGTGGTGGAATGAAGGTGGGGTTTCGGGTGATGAACATTGCTCCGGTTTTATCGTGGTTGACCGTCAGGTACTATGTGTTTGTTTAGAATGCTGATAGTCTGTGGTGGAATGAAGGTAGGGTTTCGGGTGATGAACATTGCTTCGGTTTTATCGTGGTTGCTGATAGTCTGTGGTGGAATGAAGGTAGGGTTTCGGGTGATGAACATTGCTCCGGTTTTATCGTGGTTGCTGATAGTCTGTGGTGGAATGAAGGTGGGGTTTCGGGTGATGAACATTGCCTCGGTTTTATCGTGGTTGCTGATAGTCTGTGGTGGAATGAAGGTGGGGTTTCGGGTGATGAACATTGCCTCGGTTTCATCGTGGTTGCTGATAGTCTGTGGTGGAATGAAGGTGGGGTTTCGGGTGATGAACATTGCCTTGGTTTTATCGTGGTTGACCGTCAGGTACTATGTGTTTGTTTAGAATGCTGATAGTCTGTGGTGGAATGAAGGTGGGGTTTCGGGTGATGAACATTGCTCCGGTTTTATCGTGGTTGACCGTCAGGTACTATGTGTTTGTTTAGAATGCTGATAGTCTGTGGTGGAATGAAGGTTGGGTTTAGGGTGGTGATGAACATTGCTCCGGTTTTATCGTGGTTGACCGTCAGGTACTATGTGTTTGTTTAGAATGCTGATAGTCTGTGGTGGAATGAAGGTGGGGTTTCGGGTGATGAACATTGCTCCGGTTTTATCGTGGTTGACCGTCAGGTACTATGTGTTTGTTTAGAATGCTGATAGTCTGTGGTGGAATGAAGGTGGGGTTTCGGGTGATGAACATTGCTTCGGTTTTATCGTGGTTGCTGATAGTCTGTGGTGGAATGAAGGTGGGGTTTCGGGTGATGAACATTGCCTCGGTTTTATCGTGGTTGACCGTCAGGTTATTGGCTGTGAGCCAGGAATTCATGTCTTCAGTGCATTTGATTATTGTTATGGTGTTAGGTGCTAGTAGGTTGATTAAAAGCTCATGCTGCTAATATACTGGTTAGAGTGATTGACACTGCATAATTCTCCTGCTGCGTCTTCTGTTTGTACGAGGAGAGGTTCCTGTGGTAGCAGTTTGTCCAAAGCATCCTCCCCAAAGCTCAAAACATCTTTCCATGGCGAGAACATGCTGTAATCCAAGAGTCCAACAAGGTAGCACAATACCACGTGAAACAACAAAAATCCAGTCCAGGCGTGGTATACTAGGAAATCACCTTTATTAATGTTAGGGGAAAAATAAGTATACTGTTGTACAGAGGGACTACAAGGCCCACAAGGGAAAATGGATATTTTATACATACCTAGAGATGTTTTTGTTACTCAGGAATGTGTTGTGCTAAGGCAACTTGATGGATCTTCACTGAGACTAGTACCATTCGTACGGTTGCTGATAAGCAGTGCTGGGCTCTGGGGATGGGTTGATGACGTATGTATATGTTTTTGTTACTGTATAAAAGATAGCCTGTTCTTCTCACTAACTGGAATAAACTTTACACTGTCCCTCTGTGTGTGGTGTGAGTTCATTCCCCTGGATTCCAGACAGCCGGAGCGGCACACCGCAGATGAGGGTTCGGGACTTCCCTGGCCTGGAGTGACCAGATAAAGGGACAGACCCATACAATTAACAGTTCTGGTCAGGGCCACAATACAACCCCAAAGGGGTGTTGTAGCCAACCTGTACCCAACACAGGCCGTGTTTCAGCTATGCCTTCCTCAGGGGTTTGTTGGGCTTACTAAAATTATAAATACAGAAAAAACAAATTAAAAAAATAGAAAATAACCGATACAAAGTATATATTTATGCAAAACTGATCAAATGTGTTAAAACATATAAAATCATACAACTAGAAGACACTAAAGCAACACTAATAAATAATTAAAAGTGAATGTATAAATAATAAATAATCACTTAAAAAACATCATATCAAATTAATAAAAAACTATACACATAGAAAATTTAGCCAGCGTAAACCATTAGCTTGCAGGTTTCAGTAATAAAAAGCTTTTGAAGGGCCCCTCACCAGTGCTGTGCTGCTCACTGGGGCAGTCACATGACAGAGTTTCTTAACAACATCCACTGGATGGGAGAAGGAACCAATAAATTCAAATTTGGCTGGTTTAGCAGTGAATGGGGTTGAGAGTAGGGTCAATGGAAGACCTTTTTGGTGGGGGGGGGGGGGCAAAGAAACCAATCCAAGCTCTCTATTGCTAGTCTTGTGTTGGGCAAAATACTGGCGGGGTCATAGCCCCTCTGGCCCACCCCTTTCCACTGCCTATGGTTGAGAGTAGAAGTGGAAGCTTGGTTGGGAATCATGTCTCAAAACGTTTCAAAAATAAATTTAATCTGTGTAAAAAAGGCTTTCCCTTGAATAAGGGCAGAGTTATATGGCCACTGCAGGAGTGTGAAGGTGTTAGTGTTAAAAACTGAGGAGGACATACAAATTAGCCGCTCATTTGGTTCAATGGTGGACATTTATGAGACGGGTCAGAGGGAGCAATAGGGAAAAATAATCTTTATGCTGATGACTCTCAGATTGACCTTTCTGTGCCTGAAATATCTCCAGGAATCCAGGGCTGGATCTTTGCCTGCTTATCCGACATTGCTGCCTGGATGTTTCACCTCCATCTGAAACTGAACATGGCCAAAACTGAGCTCCTTATCTTCCCCCCTAAACTCACCTCTCCCCTTCCTCCTTTCTCTATTTCTGTGGATGACACTACACTCCTCCCTGTCTCCTCAGCTCGCAACCTTGGGGTCATCTTTGACTCTACTCTCTCCTTCTCTGCACACATCAAACAGCCAGTTAAAACCTGACACTTCTGTCTCTATAACATTGGCAAAATTCATCCCTTTCTACACACATTACTAAGACACTTATCCACTCTTTAGTCACCTCCCGTCTACACTCTTGCAACCTCCTCCTTGCTGGTCTCTCTCTGAATCATCTCTCTCCCCTTCATTCTGTTCAAAACTCAGCTGTGCAGTTAATCTTCCGCCAGCCTCGTCATGCTCATATTACCCCTCTTCTCAAGTCGCTTCACTGGCTCCCTATCTATCTGTTTCCACATCCAGTTCTAACTTCTCCTGCTGACCTATAAGTGCCTTCACTCTGCAGCTCCTCACTACCTCTCCTCTCTAATCTCTCCCTACACCCCTCCTCAGGAAGTCTGCTCCTCTGGCAGATCCCTTCTATCTGTGACCTTCTTTTCTACTGCCAACTCCAGACTTCAATCCTTCCACCTTGCTGCTCCTTACGCCTGGAACAATCTACCTGAGTCTGTACATCAGGCGCCTTCTCTGGCCCTTTTCAAATCCAGGCTGAAAACTCACTTCTGCGAATCTGGCTTTTGATCCTGATCCGCTTAATCTCCTGTGTGTTTCCTTGCCACTCCCCTAGATGTCTCCTTGTCCTCAGCTGTTATGTTGTCTGTCTTGACTAGATTGTAAGCTCTGAGCAGGGACTGTCTTTTACATCTGTCTGCACAGTGCTGCGTATGGCTTGTAGCGCTATACAAATGATAAGTAGTAGTACTTATGTTCAGTGGTTACATTTCTGATAGGTTTCTGTAGGCTTGGCTGTAATGTCTGGCGCACCAAGATGGTTCACCAGTTCTTTGAAAATCTTAATAAATACCGTATTTCCTAAATTATAAGTCACCCCTGTGTGTAAGTCGCAGTGACACAATTTGGCGTTTTTACATGTAAACTACTAGTATAAGTCACCCCTGTATATAAGTCGCCAGTACAAAAAATAAAGCGCGAGACAACATTGCTGTTTCCTAAAACCGGATTTAGTCTGTTTCACTTTCATGTTACGATAACACTCGTCGTTCTGTATCACTCTCGGGAAAGCCGCTGAAGTCCTCACCTGTGAAAGAGTTCTGCAGTTTCAGGAGCCAGTTCCTGTTCACTATTGTCTTCTTCAACTTTGTCCTCAAGATCACACTCCAGTTCCCACGAGGTCAGCTACTCCCCCTCCTCCCCTCTTCACTCCCACCTTTCCCTCCCTACCTCGGCTACCCTCTCTTCCTGTTTTATGATCTCTGAGGAAACCACTCACCTTCTTTCCTCATCAAAACTCACCACCTGCTCCTCTGATCCTATCTCCCCCACCCCATCTCCTAAGCCCCATCTCCTCCACCGTTGTCCCTTCCATCTCTCATATTCTCAATGTATCGCTCTCCACTGCAACTTTCCCTGCAGCCTTCAAGCATGCTGTAGTCACACCTCTCCTCAAGAAACCCTCACTAGACCCTACCTGTCCTTCTCACTATCGCCCCATCTCCCTCTTCCCCTCATTTCTAAACTACTTGAATGCGTGGTTCACCACTGCTGCCTCTCCTCTCACGTCCTCCTGGATCCTTTACAATCTGGCTTTCATACTTTACACTCTACTGAAAATGGCTCTTGCCAAAGTCTCCAGTGACCTGTTCCTGGCAAAATCCAAGGGCCTGTACTCTGTCCTCATCCTTCTTCACCTCTCTGCTGCTTTTGACACTGTTGACCACAACCTTCTCCTTGATACCCTGTCCTCGCTTAGTTTTAAGGGCTCTGTACTATCCTTTTATTCTTTTTTTTTAAATGTTATTGTTTAACTCTGAAGAGGAACATTACATTTGCATGCATGTACAGAGTTTTCCATCTTTCTGTTACATTTACAGGCCATGTTTCTCTTTACACTTCTACCTTTAGCATTTTCCCATAAGTCACTTAGTCATAGTCTGCCATCCTGTTACTCTCCACTACCTTCTCCCTGTGGCCTACTCCTGGCCATGTCTAGTTACTACCTCAGGTTAAATTCCTGTGGTCATTTGCCAATCTCACAGTTCACAGTTTGCTCTGGTTCCAGGTCATCCATCTTAATTATTACAATATTCACTTAAAGCTTTAAACTTCTCAACATAACATTACATTCTACTATAACTTTGCCAAGTGGAGTCGTTTTTTATCCCTTATCCTGTGTCTTACTGAGAGTGTTCACATGCTGCGGCACCTTTTTAATAGTCATTTCTTTCGGTGTCATTGCTTTTGGCTCCCCAAGCCCATCTCTCCCATCTTTCCTATAGTTTTTAGTTACCTGGAATCTTTGCTGTGATATTTTTCAAATGCCTTAGCCTCTTCTACCTTTCCCCATCAATCTTCCAGACGGGGTCGGACTGAGACTCCCATCTCCATACAATGGAGACTCTGGCCAGCAAAAGCAATTTGACCCATAATGATGTGTGTCCCTCCTCCACCCGATGTCAGCTCTCCAATCCCAGAAGAAAGTCCACTGGGTCTGGGGATGTGTGGGAACCAATTACCCAATCCAGATCCCCTGCTACCTCTTCCCAAAATTGGCATACTTTGGGACATTCCCACCATATGTAAAAAAATGTTCCTTGGCCACCACAACCCCTCCAACATGACCCATCTGTCTTACGACCCACCCTGTGCATCTGCATAGGGGAGAGGTATGTTTGATGTATTACTTGCAGTTGGGTCTGTTGCCATGCCGTGACCCTTGAGTTCCTGTGGGCTTCCTCTTCTTATCTTTCCCATCGCTCTTTCAGTGTTCATTGTGTTGGATCTCCTCTACTGCTATCCCGCTCTCAGTTGGTGTACCCCAAGGATCTGTCTTGGGTCCATTCTCTATACCCAGTCCCTTGGTGCACTCATCTCTTCCCAGGGCTTTCAGTACCATCTTTACACTGATGACTCCCACATCTACCTGTCTACACCTAAAATCTCTCCAGCAATCCAGGCCAAGATCTCTGCCTGCCTTTCTGAGATTACTGCTTGGATGTCTCACCGCCACTTGAAATTGAACATGGCCAAAACTGAGCTTCTTATGTTTCCCCCTAAACCCTCCTCTCCCCTTCCTCCTTTCTCAGTCTCTGTGGATTATGTTCTACTCCTCCCTGTCTCCTCAGCGCATAACCTTGGGGTGGTCTTTGATTCCTCTCTCTCCTTCTTGAGACACATCCAACTGATAGCTAAAACCTGCTGCAATTGCAAGTATTTATATCCTTTTCGAGGGGCGTGGTCCACCGTGCAAATTCATTAGCTAAGTCGCTTTGTTGTATAGGTCACGTCACAGGTTTCTGATATAAAAAGCTGTGATTTATAATCCCAGAAATACGGTACTAAATTTTAAAAAAAATATCAAGAAAATGTATTAATATGGAGAGAGGTTTCACATCATAAGATAGATCAGCGTGAAGCATGTTGGGGACACTGTGTCATACTGACAGACCCAGACTGAAGCAATGGAGAAATGCTGATCCCTTCAGGAGCTTAAGCCCCTCAAATGTGGGAATATCTTCTCAGTCTGTTGTATCAGATCATATCTTGTCCTTATTCTCTGTAAAATAGAAGGTCAGAAATGAAACCAGAAATTCCTAATAAGAGCAGTGAGGATCTTTCCTGATTATTATACCTGATGGTATGACAAAAATGCTTCAACCGCTTGACATTTCCGTCAACAGAAGATTCAAAGCTGTGTTGCGTCGCCTATAGGAAAACCGGGTATACCATGGAAAACACAGTTTCACGGCTACCGGCCATATGCACCACACCACTTTTGCAGAAGTCTCCAGGTGGGTTGCGACAGCTTGGTGGGGGATGTGAGTGATAAGATAATCAAATCTGGTTTTGTGAAGGCTGAGATACTAAGAGCCCCGATAATCGTGAAGATGACAATAATGAACATGAACCGGTTCCTGAAACTGCAGAACTGTTTCACAGTGACACCGAAGACGAGGACTTCAGCGGCTTTCCCAGGAGTGATACAGAATAACTCTGATGTGGAATCAGCTGCTGTGCTGTTATGCATTTATTCAAGAGTGTTATTGGAAAGTGGAAGTGAAACAGAATAAACCGGGTTTTTAAAAACAGCAGTGACTGCTTGCGCTTTATTCTTAGAACCAGCAATTTACATAGCGGGGCGACTTATACTATGACTTTAGAAAATGCCTAAATTTTGTCCTCTGTGACTTTTACTCAAGAGTAACTTATAATCCGGTAAAAGGCGAGGGGACCTTTCTGCTGTCAGCAATGCAAATGTGTCATTTCTGGAATGGCTTGGGATGGAGGTGGAGCGAGGAGGTGGAGCTGGGCAGGGCAGGACGGGCAGGCGCTGAAAACCTCCTTCTGAAAAATTGTCCCCCTTGGATATCTGGGCGTGTAATGAAGTGCACTAGACTTTGTTCTCAGCACAGCCTGGCTTTTGGACACAATTTTGTGCACTACCCTAGGCATCCTAAAGGAGGGAAACCACTGATTTATAGCTTTATAAATTGTTGCCAGGGAATACCAGTGTCAAAAGCAGCAGAGAGGTGAAGAAGGATGAGGACAGAGTACAGGCCCTTGGATTTTGCCAGGAACTGGTCACTGGAGACTTTGGCAAGAGCCGTTTCAGTAGAGTGTAAAGGATGAAAGCCAGACTGTAAAGGATCCAGGAGGGCGTGAGAGGAGAGGAAGTCAAGGCAGCGGCAGTGAACTGCACGTTCAAGTAGTTTAGAAACGAAGGGAAGGAGGGAGATGAGTTTCTGTATATGTTGCCGTGCAATGAGGAGTAGAGTCACATTCAGTGCTATGGATGTGTCTCCTCACTACCCTCCCCAGGAACTCTCTCTTCTGGCCGATCCCTTCCATCTGTGCCCTTCTCTTCGACTGCCAAATCCATATCTCCCTAGTCTCCTGTTCACTTCTTATCTGTTTCCTTACTGTTTGCCTAGATATATCTTAGGCCCCAGTTGTGTTTTCTGTATTTACTGTTGTCTGTAAACTCGGTGCAGCACTGCGTACGCTTCGTAGCGCTATACAACTCATAAGCAATAGTAGTACTAGTATGTTGTGCACTAAGCAATAGCACCTCATTCAGCTCTATGTATATTGTGCACTGTGCAGTGGAGTTGCAATGGATGCTGTTGATGGTATGAGCTGAGACATAGATTCTCATTCAGCGCTATGTATGTAGTGCTACGAAAGGTGTTCACTGAGCGGTAGACTGTATGTCATTGTGGCTGCCTCACCCCACTTATCCATGCAGAACATACACATCCTTCCCCTGTTTCGGGGGGTGGAATATACAAAGGGTGAATAGTAGTTCCGCTTAACAACTGTGTAAAGGAAACAAGAATGTTTTCATCCTCCTTTCATCTCTGTTCCCTATTGGAGCTTTTCTTTTGTGTCTTAGTGCTACATGTCATCCCAATATTGGACCTCACCCACACCTTATAATTTGTATATAATTTTGAAAGGATCAGCTATCCCAGTGTCTATTTCATTTTTTAATCAATCTTCAAGTATTTTCTCTTTGGGTTTGGCCATTTCTTGCTCTTCTTACATATCTTTTAACTGCAAAGCCGTTACTTTATACTGAAGTCCTTTTAATTGCTTATCTGGTCCTAATCTCAGATAATGAAAGATATGTGACTGGATTTCTAACCATGATTTCTTTTCTAATTCTACAATTGCATCAAGTTTTGCCTGTACGGCCTTTGGAAGTATTTGTTTCAATGTTTGATAAAATAATGGTGATGTTCCTGGATCATTATGAATAAAAGCTGTTTGTGATTCCCATTGTTCCTGTAATTTAGTTATGTACATGCAGGAGAGGGGAATCATTCTTTTGTTAAACAAAGGAGTGATAATTTCTATGGCTGGACACTTGCAAATCAGTCTCAAGTGTTACAGTGGCCTCGGGAAGGTTCCTTAGATACAGCACATATGAATACAGCCAGGTTTTGTATGCAAGGGGGGGGGGCGGAAATCCTAAATGGGATCAAGAATATATACAAGCAGGATTGAAAGTGTGGGAAAAATATGAACCAGATTCTGGACAAAATATGCCGCTCTTAAATGGAGCAGGTGGTAATATGAAATATGTTCCTTGGAATTTAGCAAATTTAGATACAGTTGCAAAAACCCTTACCACCATTAGTAAGAGGGTTGGTAGAATTAACGTATTCATAGGCTTTAACAACCGCTTCATCTGTTTCTCCATCAGGTAAAATCAAACTCAGTATCTCTTTTAGTTCACACCTTTTCAAGGGAATTACAGCAGAAAACACTAATATGAACATATGCACAAGGTATATATTCTAGTCCTTTTTTTCTGATACCCCCTGTCTCATTATCGGAAATGCTCCACTCATTGGAATTTGAAAAAAAAAAAGAGAGAGAAACCTTTATATTCAGACATGACAATGTTGGAAATTGGCTTCATTTTTATTATTCAATATAAATGTACCATTAAAAATTAAAGAAATTCTCTACAAGCAAGATACATTGTCTAAAACTGACAAGTAACAGTGAATAAACTTTAAAAAAAATATTTCTGTCATGAGTTTCATGGGATTTTGAGCTGCTGGTTTCAAGAGACACTAGATATGAGAACTACCTTGGGCAGAACTCGTCTTGGGTTTTACACTGTCTCTCTCAGCTACACTCTGGACAAAACAGTCAACGGCAGGCTGGGGACTAGTTCTGTACTTGGAAGCCACCACAGTGAGCACCACTAATGGATTTTTCTTTCTTTCTTTCTTTCTTTCTTTTTTTATTTATTATTTATAATTTTTACCAAAAAGTCAAGCAAACAAGCTTGTTAGCAAAGGGGACACCATCCAGTAATATATCATCAATAATAAGAAAAGAAGATAACAAACACTGGTTTACCTATAGTCCACAAACAGGAGGAGGAGTGATGAAAAAACTGTTAGTGTTAAGAGCGTGGGCAGGGTCCCGGTGCCCGCGCGTAACCGGGTGCCCAGCCCGGCGCGGGACCCTGCTCGCATCGTGTTGCAAGGGGGGGCGCGCTTGGCGTGGCGCGTCATGGCGCGGATGCGTGGTTTGAAGGGATTGGCTCCGCTCGTGGCTGGGTGTGAGCGGAGCCAATCGGTGCGGGTCTGGCCATGTGCTCCAGCGTGCGCGCGGTCGGCTGGAGCACATGCGGCCGGGCGTTAAGGCGAGTGGCCCACCCGCCCACCCCTTATTGTGGAGGGGATGGGTGTGTAATTGGATCGGGTTGTCGCAGCTGGGGGGGGGGGTGAGCAGCGGGATCCCGGAGGTTTACGGGGTCCGGAGCCTTAGGCGACTTGGGAAGGGGGCGGGTGCCCTCGACCCGGACTACCCCTGGAAGACTTTTGCTAGTAATATGGCGAAGTCGGATAGGGGTGGTTGGAACGTTGCCGGTGGTGGGACGGGGGCTGGTGCAGAGGTGAGGTCGCCTTGCTAATTGCATGGCTGGTGACGCATCGCACCGCTGGGGGGTTTGCTGCATTCCTGTTTATTGTTAAATATGTTATTTGGAAATAAAAGCTGCGACCAGTTGTTACCACAAAAGGCTGTCTGTGCAATTTTGTGGGATGGGCGGGCTGGGGGGGGGGTTTGAAGGGGGATAGGAGGAGTAGAAAAAAGGGGGGAGTGCTGGGTCCGGCTACCTGGTTAGTGGCTGAGGAAATCACCAAGAACATTACAATTAATGAATATAATAAAAGAAAAAGATAGCCATAGAGCAAGAGGGTAGACATAATTTAACAGCAAGGTTACTTCGACCCTCAGCTGGGGATAAGACAGGGGGCAACTTAGAACTAATAAAAGCGGATAAAGCTTCAGGTTGGTAAAAAATAAATTCTGTGAATTGATCGCTATAACACATTTACATGGAAAACGCAAATGATACGTTCCCCCTATCTGCAATACCCCATTTTTTAACAAAAGAAATTGCCTGCGCCTTTTTTGAGAATCTCTACTTATATCAGGAAACATGGATATCTTAACTCCATAAAACAGAGAGAGATGTTTTGTAAAGAATTAAAGCAACCACTCTCTATCTGAAACTAAGGCAAGAGAGACCAACAGGTTTGACACTAAGAGGGCCTATGGTTGGGGAGGCTAATAAACGAGAAACATTCAATACATCTGTAACCAAATCCTCACTAACAGATCCCAGCTCTCTTTTTGCCACAGGAAGATAGAAGGCCTTTGAAATCGGTGGCATTAAATCTTGAGGTACCAATAATACATCCACCAAATACTTTTTGAAGAGATCCAGCAGTGCAATCCCCGGAATCATAGGAAAATTCAGCACTCTCAAGTTAGCAGCCCGAACAGCATTTTCCAATCCTTCCATTTTCGCCCGCAGCAGAGTATTGTCTTTACTAAGAGCCATGTTAGTATCCGAAACAGAACTCAATTTTTGATGTGACTCTCCAACCTGAATTTTAAGTTGGTCCACCTCAGCACAGTATCTCTGTAAATTCTCCTCAACTTGAGACACCCTCGCCAAAGTCCCAGCAACCTTGTGAAGAGACTGCCTCTCATAAAGATAATTATCTTGGGGCGAGCCAGCTTAAATAGAGCAGAAGAGGCCTCTGGCACAGTTATCACAGTACCTGCACTTCCCTGACTCGGAGTTTGCAATCCCGACTGAAGGGAACCCTCTGTCGCACATTCTCCGCCGGTAACATAGCCCTCACTCCCTTCTTCCACCTCAGCCGCTTCCCACCACGCCCCAGCAGTGACGCCGCGTTCTGACTCACTAGGAGGGGAAGCCGGCAACAGTAGCAGGGAAGACGCCGGGGGCTGCGGCAGAGACCTTGCAGCAGGAGAGAATCCAGGCACTCAGGAGAGATCAACACCTCTCGCAAGCCTCCTCCACCTGATCTAGTCTCCTGAACCATCTCCTCAGACAACTGAATGAACCGATCCATAGGGCCTACCACGGGTTCGGGCGGGAACACCCTTAGCTTGCCCTTACGTTTCGGCATAATCTCACTCATCACACGATCCAGCGGCCATCTTGTTTAGACCACTCCTCCCACTAATGGCTTTTCCATGCTCTGTATCCCTCCTGAAGAGAGAGCAGGTGGCTCAAGCCGTGCTGGTT
The DNA here is from genome assembly GCA_033557465.1 of Ichthyophis bannanicus. Taxonomy (NCBI): domain Eukaryota; kingdom Metazoa; phylum Chordata; class Amphibia; order Gymnophiona; family Ichthyophiidae; genus Ichthyophis; species Ichthyophis bannanicus. The sequence goes on along the minus strand of CM066051.1, from coordinate 75,702,613 downwards.
GGGTTGTTCTCCGGGTGGTGCACTGCTGGAGTGGAACACTTTTTTGAGCATCCGTCATTTTCAGTTTTGAGCTCTGTTCAGCATTTATGTATTTTGGAGGAACACTTTCTCAGCATACATCATTTTTGAGGTCGCGCTCTGTTACAACAGTGACCATTTTTGGAGTGGAATCAGTCATTGGTGGCATCGAGCTCTGTTTCAACATGTAGGAAGGGTGGAATGGAAGAAGTTTTGCACCAAGCTCCATTTTGGTGCAGACGTTATTTGGAACTAAATGTTTTTTTGCAGAGTTCTGGGACCAGTTACTGATTCACCTACATCAATCACCACATCCATATTATGATTTCTGCAGCAATGGTCTATGCTCTGGAGAAGGTGACATTTAAGTACCCATCTGCAGGAAAGATTAAGCTGAACCTTGCCAAGATATTGATGCAAAAAAATCCACGATGTAAAATTGCATCGATGCATAAAACTCCACGACCAAAAATCGCATTGATACGCAGAATTCCACAATAGAATATTGTTATTTGAAACTTCATTGTAGAGGAGGGAAATCTCAATCCATCTATCCTCTCTATTGAAGACATTGTTATTGTACCTATGGCCCCAGTTGTCTTTTATTCACTACTGCAAGTTCCGCCCAATAACCACATCGAACACACCCCTCTTTGTCTCTATCTATCTCCTAGCACAGAAAATCAGGAAGCAGAACCATTGAGGCACTTTGATCAATTTTGGTATTGATGACTTATAAGCATGCATGGATTTGATGCACAAAACGTGCTCATCTGCGGCCCAGCCAATTGCGGCCCAGCCGGTCTCAGCCCAGCCAGTCTCGGCCCAGACAATTTCGGTCCAGACAGTTTCGGCCCAGAGTTTCGGTCCAGAGTTTCGGTCCAGACAGTTTCAGCCCAGAGTTTCGGTCCAGACAGTTTCGGCCCAGACAGTTTCGGTCCAGAGTTTCGGTCCAGAGTTTCAGTCCAGACAGTTCGGTCCAGACAGTTTCGGTCCAGAGTTTCGGTCCAGACAGTTTCGGCCCAGAATTTCGGTCTAGACAGTTTCGGTGCAGAGTTTCGGTCCAGAGCTTTGGTCCAGACATTTTCGGTCCAGACAGTTTCGGCCCAGACAGTTTCAGTCCAGAGTTTCGGCCCAGAGTTTCGGTCCAGACAGTTTCAGCCAAGAGTTTCGGTCCATAGTTTCGGTCCAGACAGTTTCAGCCCAGAGTTTCGGCCCAGAGTTTCGGTCCAGACAGTTTCGGCCCAGACAGTTTCGGCCCAGAGTTTCGGTCCAGAGTTTCGGCCCAGTGTTTCAGCCCAGTGTTTCGGTCCAGAGTTTCGGTCCAGACAGTTTCGGCCCAGAGTTTCGGTCAAGACAGTTTCGGTCCAGAGTTTTGGCCCAGACAGTTTCGGTCCAGAGTTTCGGCCCAGACAGTTTCGGCCCAGACAGTTTCAGTCCAGAGTTTCGGTCCAGACAGTTTCGGCCCAGAGTTTCGGTCCAGAGATTCGGCCCAGAGTTTTGGTCCAGACAGTTTTGGTCCAGAGTTTCGGCCCAGACAGTTTCGGTCCAGAGTTTTGGCCCAGAGTGTCGGTCCAGAGTTTCGGTCCAGACAGTTTCAGCCCAGAGTTTCGGTCACGAGTTTCGGTCCAGACAGTTTCGGTCCAGACAGTTTCGGTCCAGAGTTTCGGTCCAGAGTTTCGGCCCAGACAGTTTCGGTCCAGAGTTTCGGTCCAGACAATTACGGCCCAGAGTTTCGGTCCAGAGTTGCGGCCCAGAGTTTCGGTCCAGACAGTTTCGGCCCAGAGTTTCAGTCCAGAGATTCGGCCCAGAGTTTCGGTCCAGACAGTTTCGGTCCAGAGTTTTGGTCCAGAGTGTCGGTCCAGACAGTTTCGGCCCAGAGTTTCAGTCCAGACAGTTTCGGACCAGACAGTTTCGGCCCAGAGTTTCGGCCCAGAGTTTCGGTCCAGACAGTTTCGGCCCAGAGTTTCGGTCCAGAGTTTCGGCCCAGACAGTTTCGGTCCAGAGTTTCGGTCCAGACAATTACGGCCCAGAGTTTCGGTCCAGAGGTTTGGTTCAGACAGTTTCAGTCCAGAGTTTCGGCCAAGAGTTTCGGTCCAGACAGTTTCGGCCCAGAGTTTCGGTCCAGAATTGCGGCCCAGAGTTTTGGTCCAGACAGTTTCGGCCCAGACAGTTTCAGTCCAGAATTTCGGTCCAGACAGTTTCGGTCCAGAGTTTCGGCCCAGAGTTTCGGCCCAGACAGTTTTGGTCCAGAGTTTCGGTCCAGAGTTTCAGTCCAGACAGTTTCGGCCCAGATAGTTTCAGTCCAGAGTTTCGGTCCAGACAGTTTCGGTCCAGAGTTTCGGCCCAGACAGTTTCGGTCCAGAGTTTTGGCCCAGAGTGTCGGCCCAGAGTTTCGGTCCAAAGTTTCCGTCCAGACAGTTTCGGTCCAGAGTTTCAGTCCAGACAGTTTCGGCCCAGAGTTTCGGTCCAGAGTTTCGGTCCAGACAGTTTCGGTCCAGAGTTTCGGTCCAGACAGTTTCGGCCCAGATAGTTTCAGTCCAGAGTTTCGGTCCAGACAGTTTCGGTCCATAGTTTCGGTCCAGACAGTTTCAGCCCAGAGTTTCGGTTCAGACAGTTTCGGCCCAGAGTTTCGGTCCAGACAGTATCGGTCCAGAGTTTCGGCCCAGTGTTTCGGCCCAGTGTTTTGGTACAGACAGTTTTGGCCCAGACAGTTTCGGTCCAGAGTTTCGGTCCAGAGTTTCGGCCCAGAGTTTTGGCCCAGACAGTTTTAGTCCAGAGTTTCGGTCCAGAGTATCGGTCCAGAGTTTCGGTCCAGACAGTTTCGGTCCAGAGTTTCGGTCAAGACAGTTTCGGTCCAGAGTTTCGGCCCAGACAGTTTCGGTCCAGACAGTTTCGGCCCAGACAGCTTAAGTCCAGAGTTTCGGTCCAGACAGTTTCGGCCCAGAGTTTCGGCCCAGAGTTTCGGCCCAGAGTTTCGGTCCAGAGTTTCGGCCCAGAGTTTCGGTCCAGAGTTTCGGTCCAGACAGTTTCGGCCCAGAGTTTCGGCCCAGACAGTTTCGGTCCAGAGTTTCGGCCCAGAGTTTCGGTCCAGACAGTTTCGGCCCAGAGTTTCGGTCCAGAGTTGCGGCCCAGAGTTTTGGTCCAGACAGTTTCGGCCCAGACAGTTTCAGTCCAGAATTTCGGTCCTGACAGTTTCGGCCCAGAGTTTTGGCCCAGACAGTTTTGGTCCAGACTTTCGGTCCAGAGTTTCAGCCCAGAGTTTCTGTCCAGAGTTTCGGTCCAGACAGTTTCGGCCCAGAGTTTTGGTCCAGAGTTTCGGTCCAGAGTTTCGGCCCAGACAGTTTCGGTCCAGAGTTTCGGTCCAGACAATTACGGCCCAGAGTTTCAGTCCAGAGTTTCAGTCCAGACAGTTACGGCCCAGAGTTTCGGCCCAGAGTTTAGGTCCAGAGTTTCGGCCCAGAGTTTCATTCCACAGTTTCGATCCAGAGTTTCGGCCCAGACAGTTTCGGCCCAGTCGGTCTCGGCCCTGCCAGTTTCGGCCCTGCTGGTCTTGGCTGCAGTCGAGCTGGTTGTGGTCCTGCCAGTCTTGGCTGCTGTCATGCCAGCTGTGGTCCTGCCATTCTCGAATGTGGTCGAGCCGGGAGCATGCCGGTCTCAGCTGTGGTCGGGGCCTGCCGGTCTTGGCTGCGGTCAACCCGGGGGCCTGCCAGTCTCGGTTGCAGTCCGTTTCGGCCCAGAGTTTCGGCCCAGAGTTTCGGCTCAGAGTTTCGGCCCAGAGTTTCGGCCCAGAGTTTCGGTCCAGACAGTTTCGGCCCAGAGGTTCGGTCCAGAGTTTCGGCCCAGATTTTCGGTCCAGAATTTCGGTCCAGACAGTTTCGGCCCAGAGTTTCGGTCCAGACCGTTTCGGTCCAGAGTTTCAAGTATTTTCTCATTGTATTTGGCCATTTCTTGCTCTTCTTACATATCTTTTAACTGCAAAGCCATTACTTTATACTGAGGTCCTTTTAATTCCTTATCTGGTCCTAATCTCCAATAATGAAAGATATGTGACTGGATTTCTAACAATGATTTGTTTGCATCAAGTTTTGCCTGTATGGCCTTTGGAAGTATTTGTTTCAATGTTTTTCTAAAATAATAATGATGTTCCTGGATCATTATGAATAAAAGCTGTTTGTGATTCCCATTGTTCCTGAAACGTATCTATGTACATGCAGGAGAGGGGAATCATTCTTTTGTTAAACAAAGGAATGGAATTTGTATGGCTGGACGCTTGCAAATCAGTCTCAAGTGTTACAGTGGCCTCGGGTGAATTGGCCACAGGTAAAGGTGTTTATTACACTAAGGAGCTGAGAAAGTTACTAAAGCAGAGTTTTAAACCTACCCCACTAAAGAAATTATTTCTCCTTTTAAACTAAAGCACCAAAAAGAATGTAACTTTGTTTTAAAAATATACCAAAACCCTTTTAAGAGCTCCCAGTAAGAGAGCTAGCAATTTAAAAAGCCACAAATTGTTACCTTTGTTTGAAATGTATAGCCCCTGTTAGGAATGTCTCAACAGTGCAGGACTCTGAAGCCTTTTATGCAGACCTGAGGTACTCTCAGTCCTTTCAAAGGCTAATCAGGCCCACTAACTCCTGATGAGGTTTCAGCAGCCCCAAGGAGCTGAAAAAGTTGCTAAAGCAGAGTTTTAAACCTACCTCTCTAACAAAATTATTTCTCCTTTTAAACTAAAGCACCAAAAAGAATGTAACTTTGTTTTAAAATTATACCAAAACCTTTTTAAGACCTCCCAGTCAGAGAGCTAGCAATTAAAAAAAAATTATTGTTAAGAAGACAAAGATCATGACAACTGGCAAAATCAATAAGTTCATTGTTGATGGAGAAGAAATAGAAATCATGGACAGCTTTAACCTACTTGGATCAACTGTCAATAGCAACAAGCAGTCAAAAAATCCAATGACGCATTGCTCTTGGCAGAATGGCTATGAAAGACCTAGATAAGATTCTCAAGAGCAGAGATGTCTCTCTCCGTACAAAGATTAGACTCATTCAAGCCATGGTATTTTCAATAACATCATATGGATGCGAAAGCTGGACAGTGAAAAAGATAGACAGGAAGAAAATTGATGCCTTTGAATTATGGTTCTGGCGACGAATACTGTGTATAACGGAGTTACTTACCTGTAACAGGAGTTCTCCGAGGACAGCAGGATAAGTCAGCCACACCTGGTGACGTCATCCGACGGCGCCGAAGACGGAAGTACTCTCCATAGCTCAGAAGGGCTTTATGCCCTTCTGAGCATGGGCCAACTGGCCCTGCCCCCCGGCCCGCCCCTAGCTATCCAGTTCGTCACTAGCTGAGCCTTAGCCGCTAGGAGGCGGGCACTGGTCCGCGGCCGAGACCGTTTCCAGGGGAGGTGGGCGGGTATGTGTGGCTGACTTATCCTGCTGTCCTCGAAGAACTCCTGTTACAGGTAAGTAACTCCGTTTTCTCCAAGGACAAGCAGGATGAGTCAGCCACACCTGGTGCCTCCCAAGCTGTAATGCGATGCGGTGGAAAGGGTGGAGGCCGAGATCAGGTTCAGAAGACATGATATCAGAGCTGGGTGTAGGATGTGCCCAGGATGTCTGGTGGCAGCCTCAGCCCGCTATGTGTCAACCTGCGATGTGTTTAGAGAACACTGTGCAGTGTGTAGTGCTAATGGTAGTGCGACATTGAAGTGGCTAGTACTACTGAACGTGTGGACGTGCAGTCCCACTTTACGCCTATGCGGCCGCAGGTGTTGTGAGGGACTATGGTCTTAAAGCGTCGCTGCCGGGAAGGCTAATGTCAGAGATGCCGTAGCAGAGGGGGCTCCCGAATGCTGAGATACCCACTGCAAGCGGGAATAACCGCGGTGTCAACGCTGGGAGCGCGGCGAGAGTGGCACGAGACTGATGCCTTGATGCAGCTACGGCCGTGGGGAGTTTGCTGCGGTCGGGCTAGGGCCAGCAGCAATGCCACCGTGCTACCAGAGTGCAATACTACCAGAGTGATTCCATTAGAGTAGGACACAATCCAGGGCATGAGACATGACTCATTTAATGACCTGGTTAGAAGCACCCGGGCCGATCCATGAACGCAGTTACAGGGGCGCCTCTGTGGCAGCAGATGCTGCGGGCCCAACGAGTGGTCTTGGTGTGTGGCAGCAGATGCTGTGGGCCCAACGAGTGGTCTTGGTGCAGGGTAACGGAGTGAGGACACGGGCAGTAGAGTTTCCCGCAATGAAGAGCAGCTGCCGAGAGAGATATTCAATAATAAGGGATATTTCTCTTTGCCTTAACAAGACAAAATTATAAAAATTTTTTTTTTTTTTGCATTCAACTCCAGCACTAGTTGTTAGATGAAGTCATAGCCATTATTGTGGGCATGATTCAGATTGGCCAGTGGTGAAAACCGAATAGTGGACGTGATGGGCCTCGTTCGACCATGATGGGGTACCATCTGGTCAGTGCTATCAGTGAGGCGAACGAGAGCAAGGCAGCGTGGGCTATGCTATCGGAAGGGTTTTAGAGGGGTGTAAGAACCTCTTGTATATATACCATAAGGGGTTGACCACTAGTGCTGCTGACTCTATAACTCAGTTCCGAGCTGGGCATCCTGTGAGGTGGCAATCCAGAATGTTAGTGCTTTCTGGTCGACAGGACTCATGGTCTTATACTTCTCAGTGAGGAGCCTTATACTTCTCAGTGAGGTGCACCCATTGCCGATGGTGCTTGTAGGACTGTTGATGTGATAGTTCACATTGCAAGGTCTTGTTGCCTTGCAGATGTGTGTTCCACGGGCAGGACCTCTGGGGGGGCATGCACGTTGCGTGGCTTGGGCCCTCGCCTGTAGCCGCGCCCATGGGCCGTTGCCTGTAGTCGAGCCCTAGTCTGTACCCAGCGTGGGGACCCCTGGCAGTGCAGCCAAGCCCTTGTCTGGATCCAGCAGCTGCGTGTGCACGCGGACTCCGGAGCCTATGCATAGACTATTGGGCTCCTTGGTGTGGGTCCACTGGGCCTGAGCCGGCTCCTTGGCGTGGGTCCAGCATACCCGCGATTTTGGTCTGGCCTGGCAGATGTTGCCTGTTGCGACAAGAACATATAGGCCTAAGGTAGGCTTGTAGAGTCGATGCACCATAGAGTTGTGAGGATATATAGGCCTGCAGGGGCCTAGGCCTGCGGGAACATAAGTGGAGTACGCAGATGCCCAAGCGGCATGCAGTGCCATGCACCATACGATGGTCTGCAGACCATGCACCAAGATGGTCTGCAGACGGGATAGTAATAAGCAGGCGCGATCGTAGTTAAAGGGCACGAAGAGAGACGTCTCTTCTCGCCTTGGTTGTTTATCCCTTTGGTTATTCATCCACTATAAACATATGTATAGGCATTTCACTTATTTGTTTGTTTGTATGAACTCCGGAGATGTTATTCGAAGGAGTTGTAAATCCTTCCATGAAGAAGGATCAAGATGGCCATTGGGCCAGCGAGATTTCGGTTGGCCTGTATAGGACGGTCGGAGAATGGACGTCGACATGACCGGCTTCATATGACCAAATGTGGTGTCTACGCCATGCAGCATCGGTTATGTAGGGTGATCACTGATGTTGCAGTGTCCATAAGTCGGCTCCGAGCCGGACGGTCTGTAGAGGTGGCAGTCCAGATGTTAGGGCTGCCTGGTCAGCAAGGGATAAGGGCGTTACGACCTTATACCTCTCGTGAGGTGCCTTATCACTGAAGGTGTTTGGTGCACGGGTGATGTGATAGTTCAAGTTGCCGCTTCTTGGCAGTGCCTCCGGGAATGAATGTGCCTGCCTCTGCGCATGTCCTGGTGTGGCTTGGGCTATTGCCTGTAGCATACCCTCTGGCCCGTGTAGCCAAGCCATTGCACTGTATCCAGATGGCTGTGTCTTGGAGCGACCAGCTGGCCTGGATAGTAGGCTGTTGCGCTAACCACTAGGCTACATTTTCATCCGGCGGAGTTTCAAGGGATGTAGTCTGTTCAGGCTGGTCAGAACGTGTGCATACCAGCGATCTATTATAGGTAAACATGCGCTGTACAGCTAGGGCTGTCCAGAGCAACGGATTGTGGAGGTGATTGTTTGTGCCAGTGAGTCACGTCAGCCGTTCTGCTCGGGAGTAGCGTTGGTAATTAGAAGACCGCAGGGACAGGTCTGTATTGCAGCCTGTCGGCGGGGACAGGGGTAAATGGGGCCTGGCTCTGTGCTGGACCGCCAGTATGCAGATCTGGTCCGATCCGTTCGCGATGAGACCACGTACATTTTGAGCTGCTGCCTGATCCAAAGAAGTGGGAGGGGGGGGGGCAGTTGGGAGCATTAGTTTCGTCACCGTCCAGGCCCTGAGTGTCGGGCCGTAGGCACCCCCATAGTATGGGCCCGAGGGGTCTTGGACCTGTGACGCGATCCAGCAGCCCGATGGACAGGTACGTCTGTCTGTGAGCAAGCCGAGGCCGTGGGGTTCAAAGGCAGGTGTTCTCAGCGGGTAGAGAAGATGCCCCGTGTCATGTACAGGAGGAGAGCCTGGGACTTGAGGTGGTTACCAGAAGGTTCAGAGGTCATGTAACAACGACTGAGTATACTACACCACCTTGATACACTGTAACTGAAGGCGGAGGCCAAGATTCCCTAGGGTTTCCATACTTTTGAGGTTAAGGAAAGGCGCGGGGAGTGGACCTTTTATTTAGCATTTGCTACCAATGTAGAGCCTCAGGTCCCCTCCACCACCCACTCCCGCGCAGGCTCTGGGAGGTGGAGTGGCTTGTAGCAGGCATAGTCTTGTTTATTTGTAAGGATTCCTCCTTTCCTAGGTTCCGCTCCGGTACCGGTGGTCGCCAGTAGATGGCCGCCCGAGCTTCTCTGAGGCAGAAGCCAGAGCGAAGCCAAGGGACACATGGTGTCTTGCGGCAGATAATGGGAGTAGCGTTCTGTTGCTTGAGGAGCCAGACCGAAGGCACTAAGGCGCAGGTGCAAGAAGTTAAGGAGCCGGGAATTCACCCTGAAGCCCAAGTTTACGGTACTCAGAGTTCTGAGGTGCCTGCTGTAGGCAACATGCAATGCGGGCCCTGGCCCTTTGGGAGAGGGCCTACCCATAAAAGGTGGTTACCAGAGGTACTGCTTTAGGCAGTAACAGCTAGCCGAAGGAATAGCTCTAAGCATAAGGCAGTGCGATCCCACTGCATACGGGAGGCTCAGCAGGAGTGGTGCAGAGTAGCTATTCAGCCTTCAATGCTTCCATCTGTCTAGCCGGGGCTACCACAGACAGGCAGACAGTAAGTAGTTTGTGGGTCCTGTTAAGGTTTTAGTGATTTGTCCAAGCCACAAGGGGTACTAGTGAGTAAACCGTGGTCACTAACCATTAGGCTACTCTTGCCTTTGGTAAATTACGGTTAAATGTGGGGACTGTTCTGGCAGGTGCCCCAGCTGGGATTGGAACCTGACTCTGGTACTAGCCCTGTCCACTGTACCTCACTGTGAGCATTGAAAAACCCCACGGCATATGGCACACTTTCCTCCACCAAGTATCCTGGACATGCCCTGACCAGCGAGATGGTGAGGGGAGAAGCAGCATCGACCTTAGCCGAGGTCGAGATGCCCTCATTGGTGGGAGAGCACAGCACTGTTGTCATCGCTGCGATGGCAGCATCCCGATCGGTATCGAGGATTCTGCTCACCTCTCACAGCGCGGCTACCTCGGAGGCTCTCAGACCATATGATTCTGCCAAGCATTGACTGTAGCCGGCCTGTTAGGCGCGTTCATGTCTTGCGGGGCACGGCATTCCTTATCTGGTGCAGGAGATCTTGGCCTTGCTCGACCGCTCAGTGAACCTACCGCGGCAGAAGCACTGTTCCGGAGGGCGGAGGGATGTCTCCGGCAAGTAGATATGCGCCCGGTAACCATGGCGTTCGGGGGGAGCAGAGCTGACATCACTTCCTGCCCCATATCACTTCCTGCCAAAAGCGCAAAGGGGAGAACCTCTGCGCCGAGGCTTCTTTTGTCGGAGCAGGGAGGTCTCTGGGCGCCGACGCTGCTGCGGGATCACCCATCCATGCCCGGCATGCGTGGAGGTCGGCGCCGACGCTGCTGACGCTGCTGCAGAGTCGCTCATCCAATCTGGGCTCAAGGCGGCAAGCGTGGAGTTCGGCGCAGAGGCTGCAGACAGAGGGTGTCATCCAATGGGCTGTCGCCGAGTCCGTGGCGCCGTCCAATGGCCTGAAGAGTGGGCAGACTTGGAGACGGCAGCCTAGGAGTAGAGCTGCTAAACATGCAGAGGGGTGTGGCTGCAGGCATCCATGGCGGATCAAGATGGCAGCCCCCATGGGCCACACGTGCGAAGAAGTCCCGGGAGCGACGGAGCCCAGGGACAGAGGCCACACCTGTGCGAAAAGGTCCCCGGTAGCAGAGGGGGTTCCGGGCTGCCGAGAGGGTTTCCTTCTTCAATCCCTCGGCAAGGAAGAGAGGTAAGAGGCTGGCTTACCGTCTGAGAATAAGCTGGCCGAGGACGGAGGCCTTCTTAGGCACGTCCTGGGCTGCAGCGGCTACGGGAGCCTCATTTCGAGTACCACTCTTTCGGTAGTTAAATGCCTCTGGCCGAGGACGGAGGCCTTCTTAGGCACGTCCTGGGTTGCAGCGGCTACAGGAGCCTCATTTCGAGTACCACTCTTTCGGTAGTTAAATGCCTCAATAACAGTGCATAACAGTAAGAGGGCAGGCCGGATAGGAACGCCCTGAGGCTGGCCGGGACGGAGGCCTGTTAGAGAGCTGGCCGGGGACGGAGGCCTGTTAGGCACGTCCTGGGCTGCTACACTGTCTGCTTCCCTTCTGGCTCCGAGTCCTGGAGATCTTCTCCTGCAGAGTGTTCCCTCTGAAGAATAAGGCATAGAAGGATTAAACTGATGGATAATACATACGTTGTGGATGAGGAGCATTTCCCTGAAGATTTAAATTAATTTTAGGTGGAGAGTAGCAAAAATCCGTCTTGCAGGCAAGGCGGAAGAACTGAAACTGGATAGCTAGGGGCGGGCCGGGGGGCAGGGCCAGTTGGCCCATGCTCAGAAGGGCATAAAGCCCTTCTGAGCTATGGAGAGTACTTCCGTCTTCGGCGCCGTCGGTTGACGTCACCAGGTGTGGCTGACTCATTTTGCTTGTCCTTGGAGAAACCATGGACTGCCCGAAGAACAAACCAGTCAGTACTAGAGGCGATCAAACCTAAGCTTTCTTTAGAAGCTCAGATGACAAGACTTCGACTTTCATACTTTGGACACATCATGCTGAGAGAGAGATCATTAGAGGAAGACATCATGCTTGGCAATGTAGAGGTTTTTTTCCTCAATCCAGTCCAAAAAATTAAATTCATCCTCTGGTCAGGGTGTTTGGCAGTGTGAGTGTGCACACACCATAACTTTTCATCTGCTCTTTTCCTTGTTCTTTCAGGGCCTTGAAGGCGAGGCATCATCCTCAGGGGTCCTCATTTGTCCTTCTTTCCTTTTTTTTTTGAAGGTATATACCTCCTGCCTAACAACTTAAATTAAAGGAGCTAATATCCTAACTAACGTTCTCTAACAGTTTCTCTAATGTAAACCGCTTCTTTAGAAGAGTTTCGCATTAGCAATAGTGCTATTATCAAGTGTCAAGATGTCTGTCCATACAAATGGTTGTTTGCACAAGTGTAGGCACGCACACACAAATAAATGTGCTCTACTGGGTCAGAGCAAAGGTCCATCAAGCCGAGTTCCCTGTTTTCAGCAGTGGTCAATCCAGGTCACAAGTACCTGTCAGGTTCCCAAAAGGGGCGGGAGGTGGAAGGGAAGGGGGCAAGGGATGGGAAGATGAATAATTGAAAGCAGAATGGTCTTGCTCACATGCGCACACCTGCCTTTCTGTGCACAGGATACAGGGGCTGCTGTGCACATCAGCCTGTTTCGCTCTCCCGCTTTAGCAGAGACTCTTTGCAGGCTGCTCATTTGAAAGCTGCTTGCTTACTGCAAGGTTGCGCTAAAAACCTGCATTTGGAAACCCATCGCTAGAGCTTTAGCACCAGCCTCCAGCGCAGGGTTTCTCCTTCGACCCGTTAGTGAATGAACAGATCTCCTGAGGCCGCCTGGCTAGGCAAAGCGCTTGTCCTTTCGGGTGCACCAATCAGAAATGCCAGTATTGCAGTTTAATATGCAACCTGCTCGCTTCCCGTCTTTTAAAGATTTTCAGCAAAGTGAACATAAAAGCAGAGGTTCTAAACACTGCACTCTTGAAGCTAAACTTGGAGCTGGGTTGGGTTTGCTTCACAGTCTGTTTCCAGTTTAGCAACATGCTTTGGATTCCAAGGTAACTATCAGCCTCTTTTCATCATGAGGTGTGCCCTGCACGGTTAGCTCACCAAAAATGTCCCCACCCTAGCCGCCCCCATACCTGATGGACTGGCTCTCAGTGATTCTGATGTGAATTTCAATCTCTCTCTTTCCCTTCCTGTCAACATTTTCTCTCTCCCTCCAGCCTGTTCCAGCAGTCTCAGCCTTCCTCCCTTCCTGGGTTGCATTGTGGGGATGTTCATGTTTTGATTATTTGCAACTTTATGATGATTTGCTCTAAGTGACCATCTCTTGCCTTCCATAGGTCCCTTCCTCCACCCAACTTACCTCAAAAAACCTCCTCACCCTATAAATAAAACACAAAGAAAAACACAAAGACATAAGATTTTATTTCCAATAACATTAAAGCTTAAGTTAAATTTGTATGGCAAGTGAAAGCTGTGAGTGTTCATGGCAAGATCCAGAAGTAGCTTGCCGGGCCTTTCCTCCGCGCAGTTGAAATTTAGTGTTGTTGTAGTTGTCACAGACCAAACACAATTCAGGACAACTATGCAGAGGGTCGCCCCGAGTCGCCACCAACTCAACGCACTTACCAAGAAGAACCGTGAAAGTTGGATGCTCCAGAGCTCCTTCGTCTCCCGGCTCCGCAGCCGTCATATTATACGCCGGGGTCTCCTGGATGCTGGGGAACATTCCTGGGTCCCGTTCCCAGTTCCTCCCCACCTTCATTACCACCACCGATTGCCCCTATTGTTGGGACAGTGATGCCGAAGCTCACACCTTCTGTTAAACTGAATTTCACCGTGATACTGAAGCGAAGATTTCTCCAAGCAAAAGGAATCGTTACAGAAAACGTCGCCATCCCAAAGGGGAAAAATCCAACGTGTCGCTGCTTTCCACCGAAGAAAGAGAGGTGCTCTGCTCTGGGCAGCTGGGCTTTTATTCCTTGCTGGAAGTTCTGCCCCCTCGCTCCACCTTCCTTAATGCAGACAGTAGGAGAAGATTAACACCCTTCTCCTGTTACCAGGCCAATAGGACAGACTGAGGAGGGAGGGGTTGGGCAATGGGGTAAACATGCTCAGAAGAGACTTTAATACATTTCTCAGCTCTAGACCATTAACATCCTTGTCCTTTTTCAGGGCTGCAATATACAAAGGGTAAATAGTAATTCCTACCTTTGTATGTATTTAAGTGAGCTGTGCACACTACAATGGCAGAAACTGCTGATTCTCTCCTAAATTAGTCATCTGTTTCTTTCGGTCTGTTTCTTCCGGTCTGTTTCTTTCGGTCTGTGTTTCTTTCGGTCTGTTTCTTTTGGTCTGTTTCTTTCGGTCTGTTTCTTTCGGTCTGTTCTTCCGGTCTGTTCTTCCAGTCTGTTTCTTCCGGTCTGTTTCTTTCGGTCTGTTTCTTCCGGTCTGTTCTTTCGGTCTGTTTCTTCCGGTCTGTTCTTTCGGTCTGTTCTTTCGGTCTGTTTCTTTCGGTCTGTTCTTTCGGTCTGTTTCTTCGGTCTGTTTCTTTCGGTCTGTTCTTCCGGTCTGTTTCTTTCGGTCTGTTTCTTCCGGTCTGTTTCTTTCGGTCTGTTTCTTCCGGTCTGTTCTTTCGGTCTGTTCTTCCGGTCTGTTTCTTCCGGTCTGTTCTTTCGGTCTGTTTCTCTCGGTCTGTTCTTTCGGTCTGTTTCTTCGGTCTGTTTCTTTCGGTCTGTTCTTCCGGTCTGTTTCTTTCGGTCTGTTCTTCCAGTCTGTTCTTTTGGTCTGTTCTTTCGGTCTGTTTCTTCCGGTCTGTTCTTTCGGTCTGTTCTTTTGGTCTGTTTCTTCCGGTCTGTTCTTTCGGTCTGTTTCTTCCGGTCTGTTTCTTCCGGTCTGTTCTTTCGGTCTGTTTCTTCCGGTCTGTTTCTTCCGGTCTGTTCTTTCGGTCTGTTCTTCCGGTCTGTTTCTTCCGGTCTGTTTCTTCCGGTCTGTTTCTTTCGGTCTGTTCTTTCGGTCTGTTCTTCCGGTCTGTTCTTTCGGTCTGTTCTTTTGGTCTGTTTCTTCCGGTCTGTTCTTTCGGTCTGTTTCTTCCGGTCTGTTTCTTCCGGTCTGTTCTTTCGGTCTGTTCTTCCGGTCTGTTTCTTCCGGTCTGTTTCTTCCGGTCTGTTCTTTCGGTCTGTTCTTTCGGTCTGTTCTTCCGGTCTGTTTCTTCCGGTCTGTTCTTTCGGTCTGTTTCTTTCGGTCTGTTCTTTCGGTCTGTTTCTTCGGTCTGTTTCTTTCGGTCTGTTCTTCCGGTCTGTTTCTTTCGGTCTGTTCTTTCGGTCTGTTCTTCCAGTCTGTTCTTTTGGTCTGTTTCTTCCGGTCTGTTCTTTCGGTCTGTTTCTTCCGGTCTGTTTCTTCCGGTCTGTTCTTTTGGTCTGTTCTTTCGGTCTGTTCTTTCGGTCTGTTTCTTCCGGTCTGTTTCTTCCGGTCTGTTCTTTTGGTCTGTTCTTTCGGTCTGTTTCTTCCGGTCTGTTCTTTCGGTCTGTTTCTTCCGGTCTGTTTCTTCCGGTCTGTTCTTTCGGTCTGTTCTTTCGGTCTGTTTCTTTCAGTCTGTTCTTTCGGTCTGTTTCTTCCGGTCTGTTTCTTTTGGTCTGTTTCTTTTGGTCTGTTCTTTCGGTCTGTTCTTTCGGTCTGTTTCTTTCGGTCTGTTTCTTTCGGTCTGTTCTTTCGGTCTGTTCTTCCGGTCTGTTCTTTCGGTCTGTTTCTTGCGGTCTGTTCTTTCGGTCTGTTTCTTCCGGTCTGTTCTTTCGGTCTGTTCTTTCGGTCTGTTTTTTTCGGTCTGTTCTTTCGGTCTGTTTCTTTCGGTCTGTTCTTCCGGTCTGTTCTTTTGGTCTGTTCTTCCAGTCTGTTCTTTCGGTCTGTTTCTTTCGGTCTGTTTCTTCCGGTATGTTCTTTCGGTCTGTTCTTCCGGTCTGTTCTTTTGGTCTGTTCTTTCGGTCTGTTTCTTCCGGTCTGTTCTTTCGGTCTGTTCTTCCGGTCTGTTCTTTCGGTCTGTTTCTTCCGGTCTGTTTCTTTCGGTCTGTTTCTTCCGGTCTGTTTCTTTCGGTCTGTTCTTTCGGTCTGTTCTTCCGGTCTGTTCTTTCGGTCTGTTCTTTCGGTCTGTTTCTTTCGGTCTGTTCTTTCGGTCTGTTTCTTTCGGTCTGTTCTTCCGGTCTGTTTCTTTCGGTCTGTTCTTTCGGTCTGTTTCTTTCGGTCTGTTTCTTTCGGTCTGTTCTTTCGGTCTGTTCTTCCTGTCTGTTCTTTCGGTCTGTTTCTTGCGGTCTGTTCTTTCGGTCTGTTTCTTTCGGTCTGTTCTTTCGGTCTGTTCTTTCGGTCTGTTTTTTTCGGTCTGTTCTTTCGGTCTGTTTTTTTCGGTCTGTTCTTTCGGTCTGTTTTTTTCGGTCTGTTTCTTTCGGTCTGTTTCTTTCGGTCTGTTCTTTCGGTCTGTTTCTTCCGGTCTGTTTCTTCCGGTCTGTTTCTTCCGGTCTGTTCTTCCGGTCTGTTTCTTCCGGTCTGTTCTTTCGGTCTGTTCTTCCGGTCTGTTTCTTCCAATCTGTTCTTTCGGTCTGTTTCTTTCGGTCTGTTCTTTCGGTCTGTTTCTTCGGTCTGTTTCTTTCGGTCTGTTCTTCCGGTCTGTTTCTTTCGGTCTGTTCTTTCGGTCTGTTCTTCCGGTCTGTTCTTTCGGTCTGTTTCTTCCGGTCTGTTTCTTTCGGTCTGTTCTTTCGGTCTGTTTCTTTCGGTCTGTTCTTCCGGTCTGTTTCTTTCGGTCTGTTCTTTCGGTCTGTTTCTTTCGGTCTGTTTCTTTCGGTCTGTTCTTTCGGTCTGTTCTTCCTGTCTGTTCTTTCGGTCTGTTTCTTGCGGTCTGTTCTTTCGGTCTGTTCTTTCGGTCTGTTTCTTTCGGTCTGTTTCTTCCGGTCTGTTTCTTCCGGTCTGTTTCTTCCGGTCTGTTCTTTCGGTCTGTTTCTTTCGGTCTGTTTTTTTCGGTCTGTTCTTTCGGTCTGTTTTTTTCGGTCTGTTCTTTCGGTCTGTTTCTTTCGGTCTGTTCTTTCGGTCTGTTTCTTCCAGTCTGTTTCTTTTGGTCTGTTTCTTTCGGTCTGTTCTTTCGGTCTGTTTCTTCCAGTCTGTTTCTTTTGGTCTGTTTCTTTCGGTCTGTTCTTTCGGTCTGTTTCTTTCGGTCTGTTTCTTTCGGTCTGTTCTTCCGGTCTGTTCTTTCGGTCTGTTTCTTTCGGTCTGTTCTTTCGGTCTGTTCTTCTGGTCTGTTCTTTCGGTCTGTTTCTTTCGGTCTGTTCTTCCGGTCTGTTCTTTCGGTCTGTTTCTTTCGGTCTGTTTCTTCCGGTCTGTTTCTTTCGGTCTGTTTCTTCCGGTCTCTTTCTTTCGGTCTGTTCTTCCGGTCTGTTCTTTCGGTCTGTTCTTCCGGTCTGTTCTTTCGGTCTGTTCTTCCGGTCTGTTCTTCCGGTCTGTTTCTTTCGGTCTGTTTCTTTCAGTCTGTTTCTTCTGGTCTGTTTCTTCCGGTCTGTTCTTTCGGTCTGTTTCTTTCGGTCTGTTTCTTCCGGTCTGTTTCTTTCGGTCTTTTTCTTTCGGTCTGTTTCTTTCGGTCTGTTTCTTCCGGTCTGTTTCTTCCGGTCTGTTCTTTCGGTCTGTTCTTTCGGTCTGTTCTTCCGGTCTGTTCTGAGTTTTAAACCTACCCCACTAAAGAAATTATTTCTCCTTTTAAACTAAAGCACCAAAAAGAATGTAACTTTGTTTTAAAAATGTACCAAAACCCTTTTAAGAGCTCCCAGTCAGAGAGCTAGCAATTTAAAAAGCCACAAATTGTTACCTTTGTTTGAAATGTATAGCCCCTGTTAGGAATGTCTCAAAAGTGCAGGACGCTGAAGCCTTTTATGCAGACCTGAGGTGCTCTCAGTCCTTTCACAGGCTAATCAGGCCCACTAACTCCTGATGAGGTGTCAGCAGCCCCAAGGAGCTGAAAAAGTTGCTAAAGCAGAGTTTTAAACCTACCCTACTAATGAAATTATTTCTCCTTTTAAACTAAAGCACCAAAAAGAATGTAAGTTTGTTTTAAAATTATACCAAAACCTTTTTAAGACCTCCCAGTCAGAGAGCTAGCAATTAAAAAAAATATTGTTAAGAAGACAAAGATCATGACAACTGGCAAAATCAATAAGCTCATTGTTGATGGAGAAGAAATAGAAATCACGGACAGCTTTAACCTACTTGGATCAACTGTCAATAGCAACAAGCAGTCAAGAAATCCCATGACGCATTGCTCTTGGCAGAATAGCTATGAAAGACCTAGATAAGATTCTCAAGAGCAGAGATGTCTCTCTCCATACAAAGATTAGACTCATTCAAGCCATGGTATTTTCAATAACATCATATGGATGTGAAAGCTGGACAGTGAAAAAGACAGACAGGAAGAAAATTGATGCCTTTGAATTATGGTTCTGGTGACAAATACTGCGTATACCATGGACTGCCCGAAGAGCAAAACAGTCAGAACTAGAGGAGATCAAATCTAAGCTTTCTTTAGAAGCTCAGATGACAAGACTTTGACTTTCATACTTTGGACACATCATGCTGAAAGAGAGATCATTAGAGGAAGCCATCATGCTTGGCAATGTAGAAGTTTTTTTCCTCAATCCAGTCCAAAAAACTAAATTCATCCCCTGGTCAGGGTGTTTGGCAGTGTGAATGTGCACACACCATAACTTTTCATCTGCTCTTTTCCTTGTTCTTTCAGGCCCTTGAAGGCGAGGCATCATCCTCAGGGGTCCTCATTTGTCCTTCTTTGCTTTTTTTTTTTTAAGGTATATACCTCCTCCCTAACTCAACTTAAATTAAAGGAGCTAATATCCTAACTAGCTTTCTCTAACAGTTTCTCTAATGTAAACCGCTTCTTTAGAAGAGTTTCGCATTAGCAATAGTGCTATTGTCAAGTGTCAAGATGTCTGTCTATACAAATGGCTGTTTGCACAAGTGTAGGCAAGCACACACAAATAAAATGGGCTCTACTGGGTCAGAGCAAAGGTCCATCAAGCCGAGTTTCCTGTTTTCAGCAGTGGTCAATCCAGGTCACAAGTACCTGTCAGGTTCCCAAAAGGGGCGGGAGGTGGAAGGGAAGGGGGCAAGGGATGGGAGGATGAATAAATGAAAGCAGAATGGTCTTGCTCGCATGCGCACACCTGCCTTTCTGTGCACAGGATACAGGGGCTGCTGTGCACATCAGCCTGTTTTGCTCTCCCGCTTTAGCAGAGACTCTTTGCACACTGCTCATTTCGAAGCTGCTTGCTTACTGCAAGGTTGCGCTAAAAACCTGCATTTGGAAACCCAGCGCTAGAGCTTTAGCACCAGCCTCCAGTGCAGGGTTTCTGCTTCGACCCGTTAGTGAATGAACAGATCTCCTGAGGCCGTCTGGCTAGGCAAAGCGCTTTCCTTTCGGGTGCGCCAATCAGAAATGCCAGTATTGCAGTTTAATATGCAACCTGCTCGCTTCCTGTCTTTTAAAGATTTTCAGCAAAGTGAACATAAAAGCAGAGGTTCTAAACACTGCACTCTTGAAGCTAAACTTGGAGCTGGGTTGGGTTTGCTTCACAGTCTGTTTCCAGTTTAGCAACATGCTTTGGATTCCAAGGTAACTATCAGCCTCTTTTCATCATGAGGTGTGCCCTGCAGGGTTAGGTCACCAAAAATGTCCCCACCCTAGCCGCCCCCATACCTGATGGACTGGCTCTCGCTTTTTCTCTCTCCCTCCAGCCTGTTCCACCAGTCTCAGCCTTCCTCCCTTCCTGGGTTGCATTGTGGGGATGTTCATGTTTTGATTATTTGCAACTTTATGATGATTTGCTCTAAGTGACCATCTCTTGCCTTCCATGGGTCCCTTCCCCCACCCAACTTACCTCAAAAAACCTCCTCACCCTATAAATAAAACACAAAGAAAAACACAAAGACATAAGATTTTATTTCCAATAACATTAAAGCTTAAGTTAAATTTGTATGGCAAGTGAAAGCTGTGAGTGTTCATGGCAAGATCCAGAAGTAGCTTGCCGGGCCTTTCCTCCGCGCAGTTGAAATTTAGTGTTGTTGTAGTTGTCACAGACCAAACACAATTCAGGACAACTATGCAGAGGGTCGCCCCGAGTCGCCACCAACTCAACGCACTTACCAAGAAGAACCGTGAAAGTTGGATGCTCCAGAGCTCCTTCGTCTCCCGGCTCCGCAGCCGTCATATTATACGCCGGGGTCTCCTGGATGCTAGGGAACATTCCTGGGTCCCGTTCCCAGTTCCTCCCCACCTTCATTACCACCACCGATTGCCCCTATTGTTGGGACAGTGATGCCGAAGCTCACACCTTCTGTTAAACTGAATTTCACCGTGATACTGAAGCGAAGATTTCTCCAAGCAAAAGGAATCGTTACAGAAAACGTCGCCATCCCAAAGGGGAAAAATCCAACGTGTCGCTGCTTTCCACCGAAGAAAGAGAGGTGCTCTGCTCTGGGCAGCTGGGCTTTTATTCCTTGCTGGAAGTTCTGCCCCCTCGCTCCACCTTCCTTAATGCAGACAGTAGGAGAAGATTAACACCCTTCTCCTGTTACCAGGCCAATAGGACAGACTGAGGAGGGAGGGGTTGGGCAATGGGGTAAACATGCTCAGAAGAGACTTTAATACATTTCTCAGCTCTAGGCCATTAACATCCTTGTCCTTTTTCAGGGCTGCAATATACAAAGGGTAAATAGTAATTCCTACCTTTGTATGTATTTAAGTGAGCTGTGCACACTACAATGGCAGAAACTGCTGATTCTCTCCTAAATTAGTCATCTGTTTCTTTCGGTCTGTTTCTTCCGGTCTGTTTCTTTCGGTCTGTGTTTCTTTCGGTCTGTTTCTTTTGGTCTGTTTCTTTCGGTCTGTTTCTTTCGGTCTGTTCTTCCGGTCTGTTCTTCCAGTCTGTTTCTTCCGGTCTGTTTCTTTCGGTCTGTTTCTTCCGGTCTGTTCTTTCGGTCTGTTTCTTCCGGTCTGTTCTTTCGGTCTGTTCTTTCGGTCTGTTTCTTTCGGTCTGTTCTTTCGGTCTGTTTCTTCGGTCTGTTTCTTTCGGTCTGTTCTTCCGGTCTGTTTCTTTCGGTCTGTTCTTTCGGTCTGTTTCTTTCGGTCTGTTTCTTTCGGTCTGTTCTTTCGGTCTGTTCTTCCTGTCTGTTCTTGCGGTCTGTTCTTTCGGTCTGTTTCTTTCGGTCTGTTCTTTCGGTCTGTTCTTTCGGTCTGTTTTTTTCGGTCTGTTCTTTCGGTCTGTTTTTTTCGGTCTGTTTCTTTCGGTCTGTTTCTTTCGGTCTGTTCTTTCGGTCTGTTTCTTCCGGTCTGTTTCTTCCGGTCTGTTTCTTCCAGTCTGTTCTTCCGGTCTGTTTCTTCCGGTCTGTTCTTTCGGTCTGTTCTTCCGGTCTGTTCTTCCGGTCTGTTCTTTCGGTCTGTTCTTTCGGTCTGTTTCTTTCGGTCTGTTCTTTCGGTCTGTTTCTTTCGGTCTGTTTCTTTCGGTCTGTTCTTTCGGTCTGTTCTTTCGGTCTGTTCTTTCAGTCTGTTTCTTCCGGTCTGTTCTTTCGGTCTGTTCTTCCAGTCTGTTCTTTCGGTCTGTTCTTCCGGTCTGTTCTTTCGGTCTGTTCTTTCGGTCTGTTTCTTTCGGTCTGTTCTTTCGGTCTGTTTCTTCGGTCTGTTTCTTTCGGTCTGTTCTTCCGGTCTGTTTCTTTCGGTCTGTTCTTTCGGTCTGTTCTTCCGGTCTGTTCTTTCGGTCTGTTCTTTTGGTCTGTTTCTTCCGGTCTGTTCTTTCGGTCTGTTTCTTCCGGTCTGTTTCTTCCGGTCTGTTCTTTTGGTCTGTTTCTTCCGGTCTGTTTCTTCCGGTCTGTTTCTTCCGGTCTGTTCTTTCGGTCTGTTTCTTTCGGTCTGTTCTTCCGGTCTGTTTCTTCCGGTCTGTTCTTTCGGTCTGTTTCTTCCGGTCTGTTCTTTCGGTCTGTTTCTTTCGGTCTGTTCTTTCGGTCTGTTTCTTCGGTCTGTTTCTTTCGGTCTGTTCTTCCGGTCTGTTTCTTTCGGTCTGTTCTTTCGGTCTGTTCTTCCGGTCTGTTCTTTCGGTCTGTTCTTCCGGTCTGTTTCTTCCGGTCTGTTCTTTCGGTCTGTTTCTTTCGGTCTGTTCTTTCGGTCTGTTTCTTCCGGTCTGTTTCTTCCGGTCTGTTTCTTCCGGTCTGTTCTTCTTCCGGTCTGTTCTTCGGTCTGTTTCTTCCGGTCTGTTCTTTAGGTCTGTTCTTTCGGTCTGTTTCTTTCGGTCTGTTTCTTTCGGTCTGTTTCTTCCGGTCTGTTCTTTCGGTCTGTTTCTTCCGGTCTGTTCTTTCGGTCTGTTTCTTCGGTCTGTTTCTTTCGGTCTGTTCTTCCGGTCTGTTTCTTTCGGTCTGTTCTTTCGGTCTGTTCTTCCTGTCTGTTCTTTTGGTCTGTTCTTTCGGTCTGTTTCTTCCGGTCTGTTCTTTCGGTCTGTTTCTTCCGGTCTGTTTCTTCCGGTCTGTTCTTTCGGTCTGTTCTTTCGGTCTGTCTTCTTTCGTCTGTTTCTTTCAGTCTGTTCTTTCGGTCTGTTTCTTCCGGTCTGTTTCTTTTGGTCTGTTTCTTTTGGTCTGTTCTTTCGGTCTGTTCTTTCGGTCTGTTTCTTTCGGTCTGTTTCTTTCGGTCTGTTCTTTCGGTCTGTTCTTCCGGTCTGTTCTTTCGGTCTGTTTCTTGCGGTCTGTTCTTTCGGTCTGTTTCTTCCGGTCTGTTCTTTCGGTCTGTTCTTTCGGTCTGTTTTTTTCGGTCTGTTCTTTCGGTCTGTTTCTTTCGGTCTGTTCTTCCGGTCTGTTTCTTTCGGTCTGTTCTTTCGGTCTGTTCTTTCGGTCTGTTTCTTTCGGTCTGTTTCTTCCGGTATGTTCTTTCGGTCTGTTCTTCCGGTCTGTTCTTTTGGTCTGTTCTTTCGGTCTGTTTCTTCCGGTCTGTTCTTTTGGTCTGTTTCTTCCGGTCTGTTCTTTCGGTCTGTTTCTTCCGGTCTGTTTCTTCCGGTCTGTTCTTTCGGTCTGTTCTTCCGGTCTGTTTCTTCCAGTCTGTTCTTTTGGTCTGTTCTTCCAGTCTGTTTCTTTCGGTCTGTTTCTTTCGGTCTGTTTCTTTCGGTCTGTTTCTTCCGGTCTGTTCTTCCGGTCTGTTCTTCGGTCTGTTCTTTCGGTCTGTTCTTTGGTCTGTTTCTTCCGGTCTGTTCTTTCGGTCTGTTTCTTCCGGTCTGTTTCTTCCGGTCTGTTTCTCTTTCGGTCTGTTCTTCCGGTCTGTTCTTCCGGTTCTTTCGGTTCTTTCTTCTTCCGGTCTGTTTCTTCCGGTCTGTTCTTTCGGTCTGTTTCTTTCGGTCTGTTTCTTCCGGTCTGTTTCTTTCGGTCTGTTTCTTCCGGTCTGTTCTTTCGGTCTGTTCTTCCGGTCTGTTTCTTCCGGTCTGTTCTTTCTGTTCTTCGGTCTGTTTCTCTCGGTCTGTTCTTTCGGTCTGTTTCTTTCTTCGGTCTTTTTCTTTCGGTCTGTTCTTCCGGTCTGTTTCTTTCGGTCTGTTCTTTCGGTCTGTTCTTCCAGTCTGTTCTTTTGGTCTGTTCTTTCGGTCTGTTTCTTCCGGTCTGTTCTTTCGGTCTGTTTCTTCCGGTCTGTTTCTTCCGGTCTGTTCTTTTGGTCTGTTCTTTCGGTCTGTTTCTTCCGGTCTGTTCTTTCGGTCTGTTTCTTCCGGTCTGTTTCTTCCGGTCTGTTCTTTCGGTCTGTTCTTTCGGTCTGTTTCTTTCGGTATGTTCTTTCGGTCAGTTCTTCCGGTCTGTTCTTTCGGTCTGTTTCTTTCGGTCTGTTTCTTTCGGTCTGCTTCTTTCGGTCTGTTCTTTCGGTCTGTTTCTTTCGGTCTGCTTCTTTCGGTCTGTTCTTTCGGTCTGTTCTTCCGGTCTGTTCTTTCGGTCTGTTTCTTGCGGTCTGTTCTTTCGGTCTGTTTCTTCCGGTCTGTTCTTTCGGTCTGTTTCTTTCGGTCTGATTTTTTCGGTCGGTTCTTTCGGTCTGTTTCTTTCGGTCTGTTCTTCCGGTCTGTTTCTTTCGGTCTGTTCTTTCGGTCTGTTCTTTCGGTCTGTTTCTTTCGGTCTGTTTCTTCCGGTATGTTCTTTCGGTCTGTTCTTCCGGTCTGTTCTTTTGGTCTGTTCTTTCGGTCTGTTTCTTCCGGTCTGTTCTTTCGGTCTGTTCTTCCGGTCTGTTCTTTCGGTCTGTTTCTTCCGGTCTGTTTCTTTCGGTCTGTTTCTTCCGGTCTGTTTCTTTCGGTCTGTTCTTTCGGTCTGTTTCTTCCGGTCTGTTTCTTTCGGTCTGTTCTTTCGGTCTGTTTCTTTCGGTCTGTTTCTTTCGGTCTGTTCTTTCGGTCTGTTTCTTTCGGTCTGTTTCTTTCGGTCTGTTCTTTCGGTCTGTTTCTTCCAGTCTGTTTCTTTTGGTCTGTTCTTTCGGTCTGTTCTTTCGGTCTGTTTCTTTCGGTCTGTTCTTCCGGTCTGTTTCTTTCGGTCTGTTCTTTCGGTCTGTTTCTTTCGGTCTGTTTCTTTCGGTCTGTTCTTTCGGTCTGTTCTTCCTGTCTGTTCTTTCGGTCTGTTTCTTGCGGTCTGTTCTTTCGGTCTGTTTCTTTCGGTCTGTTCTTTCGGTCTGTTTCTTTCGGTCTGTTCTTTCGGTCTGTTCTTTCGGTCTGTTTTTTTCGGTCTGTTCTTTCGGTCTGTTTTTTTCGGTCTGTTCTTTCGGTCTGTTTTTTTCGGTCTGTTCTTTCGGTCTGTTTTTTTCGGTCTGTTTCTTTCGGTCTGTTTCTTTCGGTCTGTTCTTTCGGTCTGTTTCTTCCGGTCTGTTTCTTCCGGTCTGTTTCTTCCGGTCTGTTATTTCGGTCTGTTTCTTCCGGTCTGTTTCTTTCGGTCTGTTTCTTTTCGGTCTGTTCTTTCCGGTCTGTTTCTTTCGGTCTGTTCTTCCGGTCTGTTTCTTTCGGTCTGTTCTTTCGGTCTGTTTCTTCCGGTCTGTTCTTTCGGTCTGTTTCTTCCGGTCTGTTCTTTCGGTCTGTTTCTTCGGTCTGTTTCTTTCGGTCTGTTTCTTCCGGTCTGTTTCTTTCGGTCTGTTCTTCCGGTCTGTTCTTTCGGTCTGTTTCTTCCAGTCTGTTTCTTCCAGTCTGTTTCTTTTGGTCTGTTCTTTCGGTCTGTTCTTTCGGTCTGTTTCTTTCGGTCTGTTCTTCCGGTCTGTTTCTTTCGGTCTGTTCTTTCGGTCTGTTTCTTTCGGTCTGTTTCTTCCGGTCTGTTCTTTCGGTCTGTTTCTTTCGGTCTGTTCTTTCGGTCTGTTTCTTCCGGTCTGTTTCTTGCGGTCTGTTCTTTCGGTCTGTTTCTTTCGGTCTGTTCTTTCGGTCTGTTTCTTTCGGTCTGTTTCTTCCAGTCTGTTCTTTCGGTCTGTTCTTTCGGTCTGTTTCTTCCGGTCTGTTCTTTCGGTCTGTTTCTTCCGGTCTGTTTCTTCCGGTCTGTTCTTTCGGTCTGTTCTTTCGGTCTGTTTCTTTCGGTCTGTTTCTTCCAGTCTGTTCTTTCGGTCTGTTCGTTCGGTCTGTTTTTTTCGGTCTGTTCTTTCGGTCTGTTTCTTTCGGTCTGTTCTTCCGGTCTGTTTCTTTCGGTCTGTTCTTTCGGTCTGTTCTTCCGGTCTGTTCTTTCGGTCTGTTTCTTCCGGTCTGTTCTTTCGGTCTGTTTCTTCCGGTCTGTTTCTTCCGGTCTGTTCTTTCGGTCTGTTCTTCCGGTCTGTTCTTTCGGTCTGTTTCTTCCGGTCTGTTTCTTCCGGTCTGTTCTTTCGGTCTGTTTCTTCCGGTCTGTTTCTTTCGGTCTGTTTCTTTCGGTCTGTTTCTTCCGGTCTGTTCTTTCGGTCTGTTTCTCTCGGTCTGTTCTTTCGGTCTGTTTCTTCGGTCTGTTTCTTTCGGTCTGTTTCTTCGGTCTGTTTCTTTCGGTCTGTTCTTCCGGTCTGTTTCTTCCGGTCTGTTCTTTCGGTCTGTTCTTCCGGTCTGTTCTTTCGGTCTGTTTCTTCCGGTCTGTTTCTTTCGGTCTGTTTCTTCCGGTCTGTTCTTTCGGTCTGTTTCTTTCGGTCTGTTTCTTCCGGTCTGTTTCTTTCGGTCTGTTCTTCCGGTCTGTTTCTTTCGGTCTGTTCTTTCGGTCTGTTCTTCCGGTCTGTTCTTTCGGTCTGTTCTTTCGGTCTGTTTCTTCCGGTCTGTTCTTTCGGTCTGTTTCTTTCGGTCTGTTTCTTTCGGTCTGTTTCTTCCGGTCTGTTTCTTTCGGTCTTTTTCTTTCGGTCTGTTTCTTTCGGTCTGTTTCTTCCGGTCTGTTTCTTCCGGTCTGTTCTTTCGGTCTGTTTCTTCCGGTCTGTTCTTTCGGTCTGTTCTTCCGGTCTGTTCTGAGTTTTAAACCTACCCCACTAAAGAAATTATTTCTCCTTTTAAACTAAAGCACCAAAAAGAATGTAACTTTGTTTTAAAAATGTACCAAAACCCTTTTAAGAGCTCCCAGTCAGAGAGCTAGCAATTTAAAAAGCCACAAATTGTTACCTTTGTTTGAAATGTATAGCCCCTGTTAGGAATGTCTCAAAAGTGCAGGACGCTGAAGCCTTTTATGCAGACCTGAGGTGCTCTCAGTCCTTTCACAGGCTAATCAGGCCCACTAACTCCTGATGAGGTGTCAGCAGCCCCAAGGAGCTGAAAAAGTTGCTAAAGCAGAGTTTTAAACCTACCCTACTAATGAAATTATTTCTCCTTTTAAACTAAAGCACCAAAAAGAATGTAAGTTTGTTTTAAAATTATACCAAAACCTTTTTAAGACCTCCCAGTCAGAGAGCTAGCAATTAAAAAAAAATATTGTTAAGAAGACAAAGATCATGACAACTGGCAAAATCAATAAGCTCATTGTTGATGGAGAAGAAATAGAAATCACGGACAGCTTTAACCTACTTGGATCAACTGTCAATAGCAACAAGCAGTCAAGAAATCCCATGACGCATTGCTCTTGGCAGAATAGCTATGAAAGACCTAGATAAGATTCTCAAGAGCAGAGATGTCTCTCTCCATACAAAGATTAGACTCATTCAAGCCATGGTATTTTCAATAACATCATATGGATGTGAAAGCTGGACAGTGAAAAAGACAGACAGGAAGAAAATTGATGCCTTTGAATTATGGTTCTGGTGACAAATACTGCGTATACCATGGACTTGCCCGAAGAGCAAAACAGTCAGAACTAGAGGAGATCAAATCTAAGCTTTCTTTAGAAGCTCAGATGACAAGACTTTGACTTTCATACTTTGGACACATCATGCTGAAAGAGAGATCATTAGAGGAAGCCATCATGCTTGGCAATGTAGAAGTTTTTTTTCCTCAATCCAGTCCAAAAAACTAAATTCATCCCCTGGTCAGGGTGTTTGGCAGTGTGAATGTGCACACACCATAACTTTTCATCTGCTCTTTTCCTTGTTCTTTCAGGCCCTTGAAGGCGAGGCATCATCCTCAGGGGTCCTCATTTGTCCTTCTTTGCTTTTTTTTTTTTAAGGTATATACCTCCTCCCTAACTCAACTTAAATTAAAGGAGCTAATATCCTAACTAGCTTTCTCTAACAGTTTCTCTAATGTAAACCGCTTCTTTAGAAGAGTTTCGCATTAGCAATAGTGCTATTGTCAAGTGTCAAGATGTCTGTCTATACAAATGGCTGTTTGCACAAGTGTAGGCAAGCACACACAAATAAAATGGGCTCTACTGGGTCAGAGCAAAGGTCCATCAAGCCGAGTTTCCTGTTTTCAGCAGTGGTCAATCCAGGTCACAAGTACCTGTCAGGTTCCCAAAAGGGGCGGGAGGTGGAAGGGAAGGGGGCAAGGGATGGGAGGATGAATAAATGAAAGCAGAATGGTCTTGCTCGCATGCGCACACCTGCCTTTCTGTGCACAGGATACAGGGGCTGCTGTGCACATCAGCCTGTTTTGCTCTCCCGCTTTAGCAGAGACTCTTTGCACACTGCTCATTTCGAAGCTGCTTGCTTACTGCAAGGTTGCGCTAAAAACCTGCATTTGGAAACCCAGCGCTAGAGCTTTAGCACCAGCCTCCAGTGCAGGGTTTCTGCTTCGACCCGTTAGTGAATGAACAGATCTCCTGAGGCCGTCTGGCTAGGCAAAGCGCTTTCCTTTCGGGTGCGCCAATCAGAAATGCCAGTATTGCAGTTTAATATGCAACCTGCTCGCTTCCTGTCTTTTAAAGATTTTCAGCAAAGTGAGTGAACATAAAAGCAGAGGTTCTAAACACTGCACTCTTGAAGCTAAACTTGGAGCTGGGTTGGGTTTGCTTCACAGTCTGTTTCCAGTTTAGCAACATGCTTTGGATTCCAAGGTAACTATCAGCCTCTTTTCATCATGAGGTGTGCCCTGCAGGGTTAGGTCACCAAAAATGTCCCCACCCTAGCCGCCCCCATACCTGATGGACTGGCTCTCGCTTTTTTCTCTCTCCCTCCAGCCTGTTCCACCAGTCTCAGCCTTCCTCCCTTCCTGGGTTGCATTGTGGGGATGTTCATGTTTTGATTATTTGCAACTTTATGATGATTTGCTCTAAGTGACCATCTCTTGCCTTCCATGGGTCCCTTCCCCCACCCAACTTACCTCAAAAAACCTCCTCACCCTATAAATAAAACACAAAGAAAAACACAAAGACATAAGATTTTATTTCCAATAACATTAAAGCTTAAGTTAAATTTGTATGGCAAGTGAAAGCTCTGAGTATTCATGGCAAGATCCAGAAGTAGCTTGCCGGGCCTTTCCTCCGCGCAGTTGAAATTTAGTGTTGTTGCAGTTGTCACAGACCAAACACAATTCAGGACAACTATGCAGAGGGTCGCCCCGAGTCGCCACCAACTCGACGCACTTACCAAGAAGAACCGTGAAAGTTGGATGCTCCAGAGCTCCTTCGACTCCCGGCTCCGCAGCCGTCATATTATACGCCGGGGTCTCCTGGATGCTGGGGAACATTCCTGGGTCCCATTCCCAGTTCCTCCCCACCTTCATTACCACCACCGATTGCCCCTATTGTTGGGACAGTGATGCCGAAGCTCACACCTTCTGTTAAACTGAATTTCACCGTGATACTGAAGCGAAGATTTCTCCAAGCAAAAGGAATCGTTACAGAAAACGTCGCCATCCCAAAGGGGAAAAATCCAATGTGTCGCTGCTTTCCACCGAAGAAAGAGAGGTGCTCTGCTCTGGGCAGCTGGACTTTTATTCCTTGCTGGAAGTTCCGCCCCCTCGCTCCACCTTCCTTAATGCAGACAGTAGGAGAAGATTAACACCCTTCTCCTGTTACCAGGCCAATAGGACAGACTGAGGAGGGAGGGGTTGGGCAATGGGGTAAACATGCTCAGAAGAGACTTTAATACATTTCTCAGCTCTAGACCATTAACATCCTTGTCCTTTTTCAGGGCTGCAATATACAAAGGGTAAATAGTAATTCCTACCTTTGTATGTATTTAAGTAAGCTGTGCACACTACAATGGCAGAAACTGCTGATTCTCTCCTAAATTAGTCATCTGTTTCTTTCGGTCTGTTTCTTCTGGTCTGTTTCTTTCGGTCTGTGTTTCTTTCGGTCTGTTTCTTTCGGTCTGTTTCTTCCGGTCTGTTCTTCCGGTCTGTTCTTTCGGTCTGTTTCTTCCGGTCTGTTTCTTTGGGTCTGTTTCTTCCGGTCTGTTCTTTCGGTCTGTTTCTTCCGGTCTATTCTTTCGGTCTGTTTTTCCGGTCTGTTTCTTCCGGTCTGTTCTTTCGGTCTGTTTCTTTCAGTCTGTTTCTTTCAGTCTGTTTCTTTCGGTCTGTTCTTTCTGTCTGTTTCTTAGGTCTGGTTCTTCGGTCTGTTCTGTTTCTTTCAGTCTGTTTCTTTCAGTCTGTTTCTTTCGGTCTGTTTCTTTCGGTCTGTTCTTTCGGTCTGTTCTTCCGGTCTGTTCTTTCGGTCTGTTTCTTCCGGTCTTTTTCTTCCAGTCTGTTCTTCCGGTCTGTTTCTTCCGGTCTGTTCTTTCGGTCTGTTCTTCCGGTCTGTTTCTTCCGGTCTGTGTCTTTCAGTCTGTTTCTTCCGGTCTGTTTCTTTCGGTCTGTTCTTTCGGTCTGTTTCTTTCGTTCTGTTTCTTCCGGTCTGTTCTTTCGGTCTGTTTCTTTCGGTCTGTTCTTTCGGTCTGTTTCTTCCGGTCTGTTTCTTTCGGTCTGTTCTTTCGGTCTGTTCTTTCGGTCTGTTTCTTCCGGTCTGTTTCTTTTGGTCTGTTCTTTCGGTCTGTTCTTTCGGTCTGTTTCTTCCAGTCTGTTTCTTTCGGTCTGTTCTTTCGGTCTGTTCTTTCGGTCTGTTTCTTTCGGTCTGTTTCTTTCGGTCTGTTTCTTTCGGTCTGTTCTTCCGGTCTGTTCTTTCGGTCTGTTTCTTTCGGTCTGTTTCTTCCGGTCTGTTTCTTTCGGTCTGTTTCTTCCGGTCTGTTCTTCCGGTCTGTTCTTTCGGTCTGTTTCTTTCGGTCTGTTTCTTTCGGTCTGTTTCTTTCGGTCTGTTTCTTTCGGTCTGTTCTTTCGGTCTGTTCTTCCGGTCTGTTTCTTTCGGTCTGTTTCTTCCGGTCTGTTCTTTCGGTCTGTTTCTTTCGGTCTGTTTCTTCCGGTCTGTTTCTTTCGGTCTGTTTCTTTCGGTCTGTTCTTTCGGTCTGTTCTTTCGGTCTGTTTCTTCCGGTCTGTTTCTTCCGGTCTGTTTTTTCGGTCTGTTTCTTCCGGTCTGTTTCTTTCGGTCTCTTCTTTCGGTCTGTTTCTTCCGGTCTGTTTCTTTCGGTCTGTTTCTTTCGGTCTGTTTCTTTCGGTCTGTTTCTTCCGGTCTGTTTCTTCCGGTCTGTTCTTTCGGTCTGTTTCTTCTGGTCTGTTCTTTTGGTCTGTTCTTCCGGTCTGTTCTGAGTTTTAAACCTACCCCACTAAAGAAATTATTTCTCCTTTTAAACTAAAGCACCAAAAAGAATGTAACTTTGTTTTAAAAATGTACCAAAACCCTTTTAAGAGCTCCCAGTCAGAGAGCTAGCAATTTAAAAAGCCACAAATTATTACCTTTGTTTGAAATGTATAGACCCTGTTAGGAATGTCTCAAAAGTGCAGGGCTCTGAAGCCTTTTATGCAGACCTGAGGTGCTCTCAGTCCTTTCACAGGCTAATCAGGCCCACTAACTCCTGATGAGGTGTCAGCAGCCCCAAGGAGCTGAAAAAGTTGCTAAAGCAGAGTTTTAAACCTACCCCACTAACGAAATTATTTCTCCTTTTAAACTAAAGCACGAAAAAGAATGTAACTTTGTTTTAAAATTATACCAAGACCTTTTTAAGACCTCCCAGTCAGAGAGCTAGCAATTTAAAAAAATTATTGTTAAGAAGACAAAGATCATGACAACTGGCAAAATCAATAAGTTCATTGTTGCTGGAGAGGAAATAGAAATCACGGACAGCTTTAACCTACTTGGATCAACTGTCAATAGCAACAAGCAGTCAAGAAATCCGATGACGCATTGCTCTTGGCAGAATAGCTATGAACGAACTAGATAAGATTCTCAAGAGCAGAGATGTCTCTCTCCGTACAAAGATTAGACTCATTCAAGCCATGGTATTTTCAATAACATCATATGGATGTGAAAGCTGGACAGTGAAAAAGACAGACAGGAAGAAAATTGATGCCTTTGAATTATGGTGCTGGCGGCGAATACTGCGTATACCATGGACTGTCCAAAGAACAAACCAGTCAGTACTAGAGGAGATCAAACCTAAGCTTTCTTTAGAAGCTCAGATGACAAGACTTTGACTTTCATACTTTGGACACATCATGCTGAAAGAGAGATCATTAGAGGAAGACATCATGCTTGGCAATGTAGAAGTTTTTTTCCTCAATCCAGTCCAAAAAATTAAATTCATCCCCTGGTCAGGGTGTTTGGCAGTGTGAGTGTGCACACACCATAACTTTTCATCTGCTCTTTTCCTTGTTCTTTCAGGCCCTTGAAGGTGAGGCATCATCCTCAGGGGTCCTCATTTGTCCTTCTTTGCTTTTTTTTTTTTAAGGTATATACCTCCTGCCTAAATCAACTTAAAGGAGCTAATATCCTAACTAACGTTCTCTAACAGTTTCTCTAATGTAAACCACTTCTTTAGAAGAGTTTCGCATTAGCAATAGTGCTATTGTCAAGTGTCAAGATGTCTGTCTATACAAATGGTTGTTTGCACAAGTGTAGGCAAGCACACACAAATAAAATGGGCTCTACTGGGTCAGAGCAAAGGTCCATCAAGCCGAGTTTCCTATTTTCAGCAGTGGTCAATCCAGGTCACAAGTACCTGTCAGGTTCCCAAAAGGGGCGGGAGGTGGAAGGGAAGGGGGCAAGGGATGGGAGGATGAATAAATGAAAGCAGAATGGTCTTGCTCGCATGCGCACACCTGCCTTTCTGTGCACAGGATACAGGGGCTGCTGTGCACATCAGCCTGTTTTGCTCTCCCGCTTTAGCAGAGACTCTTTGCACACTGCTCATTTCGAAGCTGCTTGCTTACTGCAGGGTTGCGCTAAAAACCTGCATTTGGAAACCCAGCGCTAGAGCTTTAGCACCAGCCTCCGGTGCAGGGTTTCTGCTTCGACCCGTTAGTGAATGAACAGATCTCCTGAGGCCGTCTGGCTAGGCAAAGCGCTTGTCCTTTCGGGTGCGCCAATCAGAAATGCCAGTATTGCAGTTTAATATGCAACCTGCTCGCTTCCCGTCTTTTAAAGATTTTCAGCAAAGTGAACATAAAAGCAGAGGTTCTAAACACTGCACTCTTGAAGCTAAACTTGGAGCTGGGTTGGGTTTGCTTCACAGTCTGTTTCCAGTTTAGCAACATGCTTTGGATTCCAAGGTAACTATCAGCCTCTTTTCATCATGAGGTGTGCCCTGCACGGTTAGCTCACCAAAAATGTCCCCTCCCTAGCCGCCCCCATACCTGATGGACTGGCTCTCGCTTTTTCTCTCTCCCTCCAGCCTGTTCCACCAGTCTCAGCCTTCCTCCCTTCCTGGGTTGCATTGTGGGGATGTTCATGTTTTGATTATTTGCAACTTTATGATGATTTGCTCTAAGTGACCATCTCTTGCCTTCCATGGGTCCCTTCCCCCACCCAACTTACCTCAAAAAACCACCTCACCCTATAAATAAAACACAAAGAAAAACACAAAGACATAAGATTTTATTTCCAATAACATTAAAGCTTAAGTTAAATTTGTATGGCAAGTGAAAGCTCTGAGTATTCATGGCAAGATCCAGAAGTAGCTTGCCGGGCCTTTCCTCCGCGCAGTTGAAATTTAGTGTTGTTGCAGTTGTCACAGACCAAACACAATTCAGGACAACTATGCAGAGGGTCGCCCCGAGTCGCCACCAACTCGACGCACTTACCAAGAAGAACCGTGAAAGTTGGATGCTCCAGAGCTCCTTCGAATCCCGGCTCCGCAGCCATCATATTATACGCCGGGGTCTCCTGGATGCTGGGGAACATTCCTGGGTCCCATTCCCAGTTCCTCCCCACCTTCATTACCACCACCGATTGCCCCTATTGTTGGGACAGTGATGCCGAAGCTCACACCTTCTGTTAAACTGAATTTCACCGTGATACTGAAGCGAAGATTTCTCCAAGCAAAAGGAATCGTTACAGAAAACGTCGCCATCCCAAAGGGGAAAAATCCAATGTGTCGCTGCTTTCCACCGAAGAAAGAGAGGTGCTCTGCTCTGGGCAGCTGGACTTTTATTCCTTGCTGGAAGTTCCGCCCCCTCGCTCCACCTTCCTTAATGCAGACAGTAGGAGAAGATTAACACCCTTCTCCTGTTACCAGGCCAATAGGACAGACTGAGGAGGGAGGGGTTGGGCAATGGGGTAAACATGCTCAGAAGAGACTTTAATACAATTCTGAGCTCTAGACCATTAACATCCTTGTCCTTTTTCAGGGCTGCAATATACAAAGGGTAAATAGTAATTCCTACCTTTGTATGTATTTAAGCGAGCTGTGCACACTACAATGGCAGAAACTGCTGATTCTCTCCTAAATTAGTCATCTGTTTCTTTCGGTCTGTTTCTTCCGGTCTGTTCTTTCGGTCTGTTTCTTTTGGTCTGTTCTTTCGGTCTGTTCTTTCGGTCTGTTTTTTTCGGTCTGTTCTTTCGGTCTGTTTCTTTCGGTCTGTTCTTTCGGTCTGTTTCTTCCGGTCTGTTTCTTCCGGTCTGTTTCTTTCGGTCTGTTCTTTCGGTCTGTTCTTCCGGTCTGTTTCTTCCGGTCTGTTTCTTTCGGTCTGTTCTTTCGGTCTGTTTCTTCCGGTCTGTTCTTTCGGTCTGTTCTTCTGGTCTGTTCTTTCGGTCTGTTTCTTCCGCTCTGTTCTTTCGGTCTGTTCTTCCGGTCTGTTCTTTCGGTCTGTTTCTTCCGGTCTGTTTCTTTGGGTCTGTTTCTTTGGGTCTGTTTCTTCCGGTCTGTTTCTTTGGGTCTGTTTCTTTGGGTCTGTTTCTTCCGGTCTGTTCTTTCGGTCTGTTTCTTCCGGTCTGTTCTTTCGGTCTGTTCTTCCGGTCTGTTTCTTCCGGTCTGTTCTTTTGGTCTGTTTCTTTTGGTCTGTTTCTTTCGGTCTGTTTCTTCCGGTCTGTTCTTTCGGTCTGTTCTTTCGGTCTGTTTCTTCCGGTCTGTTTCTTTCGGTCTGTTTCTTCCGGTCTGTTTCTTTCGGTCTGTTCTTTCGGTCTGTTTCTTTTGGTCTGTTCTTCCGGTCTGTTTCTTCCGGTCTGTTCTTTCGGTCTGTTTCTTCCGGTCTGTTTCTTTCGGTCTGTTCTTTCGGTCTGTTCTTCCGGTCTGTTTCTTTCGGTCTGTTCTTTCGGTCTGTTTCTTTCAGTCTGTTTCTTTCGGTCTGTTTCTTCCGGTCTGTTCTTTCGGTCTGTTCTTTCGGTCTGTTTCTTTCAGTCTGTTTCTTCCGGTCTGTTTCTTCCGGTCTGTTCTTTTGGTCTGTTTCTTTCGGTCTGTTCTTTCGGTCTGTTTCTTCGGTCTGTTCTTCCGGTCTGTTTCTTTCGGTCTGTTCTTTCGGTCTGTTCTTCCGGTCTGTTCTTTCGGTCTGTTTCTTCCGGTCTGTTCTTCCGGTCTGTTTCTTCCGGTCTGTTTCTTCCGGTCTGTTCTTTCGGTCTGTTTCTTTCGGTCTGTTCTTTCGGTCTGTTTCTTCCGGTCTGTTTCTTTCGGTCTGTTCGTTTTGGTCTGTTCTTTCGGTGTGTTCTTTCGGTCTGTTTCTTCCGGTCTGTTTCTTTCGGTCTGTTTCTTCCGGTCTGTTCTTTCGGTCTGTTCTTTCGGTCTGTTCTTCCGGTCTGTTCTTTCGGTCTGTTTCTTGCGGTCTGTTTCTTGCGGTCTGTTCTTTCGGTCTGTTCTTTCGGTCTGTTCTTCCGGTCTGTTTCTTTCGGTCTGTTCTTTCGGTCTGTTTCTTTCAGTCTGTTTCTTTCGGTCTGTTTCTTCCGGTCTGTTTCTTCCGGTCTGTTCTTTCGGTCTGTTCTTCCGGTCTGTTCTTTCGGTCTGTTTCTTCCGGTCTGTTTCTTTCGGTCTGTTTCTTCCAGTCTGTTCTTTCGGTCTGTTCTTTCGGTCTGTTTCTTCCGGTCTGTTTCTTTCTGTCTGTTCTTTCGGTCTGTTCTTTCGGTCTGTTTTTTTTGGTCTGTTCTTTCGGTCTGTTTCTTTCGGTCTGTTCTTCCGGTCTGTTTCTTTCGGACTGTTCTTTCGGTCTGTTTCTTCCGGTCTGTTTCTTTCGGTCTGTTCTTTCGGTCTGTTCTTTCGGTCTGTTTCTTTCGGTCTGTTCTTTCGGTCTGTTTCTTTCGGTCTGTTCTTTCGGTCTGTTCTTTCGGTCTGTTCTTTCGGTCTGTTCTTTCTGTCTGTTTCTTCCGGTCTGTTCTTTCGGTCTGTTCTTCCAGTCTGTTTCTTTCGGTCTGTTTCTTCCGGTCTGTTCTTTCGGTCTGTTTCTTTCGGTCTGTTCTTTCGGTCTGTTTCTTTCGGTCTGTTCTTTCGGTCTGTTTCTTTCGGTCTGTTTCTTCCGGTCTGTTCTTTCGGTCTGTTTCTTTCGGTCTGTTCTTTCGGTCTGTTTCTTTCGGTCTGTTCTTTCGGTCTTTTCTTTCGGTCTGTTCTTTCGGTCTGTTTCTTTCGGTCTGTTCTTTTGGTCTGTTTCTTCCGGTCTGTTTCTTTTGGTCTGTTTCTTTTGGTCTGTTCTTTCGGTGTGTTCTTTCGTTGTGTTCTTCCGGTCTGTTTCTTTCGGTCTGTTTCTTCCGGTCTGTTTCTTCCGGTCTGTTCTTTCGGTCTGTTTCTTGCGGTCTGTTTCTTGCGGTCTGTTCTTCCAGTCTGTTCTGAGTTTTAAACCTACCCCACTAAAGAAATTATTTCTCCTTTTAAACTAAAGCACCAAAAAGAATGTAACTTTGTTTTAAAAATGTACCAAAACCCTTTTAAGAGCTCCCAGTCAGAGAGCTAGCAATTTAAAAAGCCACAAATTGTTACCTTTGTTTGAAATGTATAGCCCCTGTTAGGAATGTCTCAAAAGTGCAGGACTCTGAAGCCTTTTATGCAGACCTGAGGTGCTCTCAGTCCTTTCACAGGCTAATCAGGCCCACTAACTCCTGATGAGGTGTCAGCAGCCCCAAGGAGCTGAAAAAGTTGCTAAAGCAGAGTTTTAAACCTACCCCACTAACGAAATTATTTCTCCTTTTAAACTAAAGCACCAAAAATAATGTAACTTTGTTTTAAAATTATTCCAAAACCTTTTTAAGACCTCCCAGTCAGAGAGCTAGCAATTAAAAAAATTATTGTTAAGAAGACAAAGATCATGACAACTGGCAAAATCAATAAGTTCATTGTTGCTGGAGAGGAAATAGAAATCACGGACAGCTTTAACCTACTTGGATCAACTGTCAATAGCAACAAGCAGTCAAGAAATCCGATGACGCATTGCTCTTGGCAGAATAGCTATGAACGAACTAGATAAGATTCTCAAGAGCAGAGATGTCTCTCTCCGTACAAAGATTAGACTCATTCAAGCCATGGTATTTTCAATAACATCATATGGATGTGAAAGCTGGACAGTGAAAAAGACAGACAGGAAGAAAATTGATGCCTTTGAATTATGGTTCTGGTGACAAATACTGAGTATAACATGGACTGCCCGAAGAACAAACCAGTCAGTACTAGAAGAGATCAAACCTAAGCTTTCTTTAGAAGATCAGATGACAAGACTTCGACTTTCATACTTTGGACAAATCATGCTGATCGAGAGATCATTAGAGGAAGACATCATGCTTGGCAATGTAGAAGTTTTTTTCCTCAATCCAGTCCAAAAAATTAAATTCATCCCCTGGTCAGGGTGTTTGGCAGTGTGAGTGTGCACACACCATAACTTTTCATCTGCTCTTTTCCTTGTTCTTTCAGGCCCTTGAAGGTGAGGCATCATCCTCAG
Organism: Ichthyophis bannanicus; assembly: GCA_033557465.1. Classification (NCBI taxonomy): domain Eukaryota; kingdom Metazoa; phylum Chordata; class Amphibia; order Gymnophiona; family Ichthyophiidae; genus Ichthyophis; species Ichthyophis bannanicus. Next base: position 75,665,743 of record CM066051.1, on the reverse strand, counting down.
GGGTCCTCATTTGTCCTTCTTTGCTTTTTTTTTTTTAAGGTATATACCTCCTGCCTAACTCAACTTAAATTAAAGGAGCTAATATCCTAACTAACGTTCTCTAACAGTTTCTCTAATGTAAACCGCTTCTTTAGAAGAGTTTCGCATTAGCAATAGTGCTATTGTCAAGTGTCAAGATGTCTGTCCATACAAATGGCTGTTTGCACAAGTGTAGGCACGCACACACAAATAAAATGTGCTCTACTGGGTCAGAGCAAAGGTCCATCAAGCCGAGTTTCCTGTTTTCAGCAGTGGTCAATCCAGGTCACAAGTACCTGTCAGGTTCCCAAAAGGGGCGGGAGGTGGAAGGGAAGGGGGCAAGGGATGGGAGGATGAATAAATGAAAGCAGAATGGTCTTGCTCGCATGCGCACACCTGCCTTTCTGTGCACAGGATACAGGGGCTGCTGTGCACATCAGCCTGTTTCGCTCTCCTGCTTTAGCAGAGACTCTTTGCACACTGCTCATTTGAAAGCTGCTTGCTTAATGCAAGGTTGCGCTAAAAACCTGCATTTGGAAACCCATCGCTAGAGCTTTAGCACCAGCCTCCAGTGCAGGGTTTCTGCTTCGACCCGTTAGTGAATGAACAGATCTCCTGAGGCCGTCTGGCTAGGCAAAGCGCTTTCCTTTCGGGTGCGCCAATCAGAAATGCCAGTATTGCAGTTTAATATGCAACCTGCTCGCTTCCCGTCTTTTAAAGATTTTCAGCAAAGTGAACATAAAAGCAGAGGTTCTAAACACTGCACTCTTGAAGCTAAACTTGGAGCTGGGTTGGGTTTGCTTCACAGTCTGTTTCCAGTTTAGCAACATGCTTTGGATTCCAAGGTAACTATCAGCCTCTTTTCATCATGAGGTGTGCCCTGCACTGTTAGGTCACCAAAAATGTCCCCACCCTAGCTGCCCCCATACCTGATGGACTGGCTCTCGCTTTTTCTCTCTCCCTCCAGCCTGTTCCAGCAGTCTCAGCCGTCCTCCCTTCCTGGGTTGCATTGTGGGGATGTTCATGTTTTGATTATTTGCAACTTTATGATGATTTGCTCTAAGTGACCATCTCTTGCCTTCCATGGGTCCCTTCCCCCACCCAACTTACCTCAAAAAACCACCTCACCCTATAAATAAAACACAAAGAAAAACACAAAGACATAAGATTTTATTTCCAATAACATTAAAGCTTAAGTTAAATTTGTATGGCAAGTGAAAGCTCTGAGTGTTCATGGCAAGATCCAGAAGTAGCTTGCCGGGCCTTTCCTCCGCGCAGTTTAAATTTAGTGTTGTTGCAGTTGTCACAGACCAAACACAATTCAGGACAACTATGCAGAGGGTCGCCCCGAGTCGCCACCAACTCGACGCACTTACCAAGAAGAACCGTGAAAGTTGGATGCTCCAGAGCTCCTTCGTCTCCCGGCTCTGCAGCCCTCATATTATACGCCGGGGTCTCCTGGATGCTGGAGAACATTCCTGGGTCCCGGTCCCAGTTCCTCCCCACCTTGATTAGCACCACCAATTGCCCCTATTGTTGGGACAGTGATGCCGAATCTCACACCTTCTGTTAAACTGAATTTCACCGTGATACTGAAGCGAAGATTTCTCCAAGCAAAAGGAATCGTTACGGAAAATGTCGCCATCCCAAAGGGGAAAAATCCAACGTGTCGCTGCTTTCCACCGAAGAAAGAGAGGTGCTCTGCTCTGGGCAGCTGGACTTTTATTCCTTGCTGGAAGTTCCGCCCCCTCGCTCCACCTTCCTTAATGCAGACAGTAGGAGAAGATTAACACCCTTCTCCTGTTACCAGGCCAATAGGACAGACTGAGGAGGGAGGGGTTGGGCAATGGGGTAAACATGCTCAGAAGAGACTTTAATACATTTCTGAGCTCTAGACCATTAACATCCTTGTCCTTTTTCAGGGCTGCAATATACAAAGGGTAAATAGTAATTCCTACCTTTGTATGTATTTAAGTGAGCTGTGCACACTACAATGGCAGAAACTGCTGATTCTCTCCTAAATTAGTCATCTGTTTCTTTCGATCTGTTTCTTCCAGTCTGTTTCTTCCGGTCTGTTTCTTCCGGTCTGTTCTTTCGGTCTGTTTCTTTCGGTCTGTTTCTTCCGGTCTGTTCTTTCGGTCTGTTCTTTCGGTCTGTTTCTTTCGGTCTGTTCTTTCGGTCTGTTCTTCCGGTCTGTTCTTTCGGTCTGTTCTTCCGGTCTGTTCTTTCGGTCTGTTTCTTTCGGTCTGTTCTTTCGGTCTTTTCTTCCGGTCTGTTTCTTTCAGTCTGTTTCTTCCGGTCTGTTTCTTATAGACGCTGTGAGTGCACAGGATTTTTTAGACCGCTACAGCCACCTCAAGAAATAGACGTTTTCTGTGTATCCTTTGATTATTCTACTATACGGTACGATTTTCAATGTCTCAGGTATTTGTTCCTCCCCCCTTGGTTTTATTATTTAAATCGGGATATTTTATCAGTTAGTAATTTTTTGGGGACCTCCTCTGTACTTCGGTATTTACAACACTTGAATCGCACTCATGATTGCTCTCTATTGCCCTAATAGCGCTTTTTGAATCACATAATTACAGATATGTCTGATGGCTATATAAACCTTTTTTCTGGAATTAGTCCCCATATCATTTTAACGTTCTGCTCTTGGCTTTTCCTTATCTCCTTTCATATGATTCATCCTTTCTTTAGAATTCACATTGCTCTGTGCGTCTCCCCACGTTCTCACTGATTTACTTTTGAAACACATAGACATACATTTTTTGACTCTGACCCTCTATTTGCCCCCAACAGTAATACATTTATTACTCCCATGTATTATTTATTTATTTATTTAAAAGCTTTTCTATACTGTGCTCTTTATTATCAGTGCTGTTTACAATTAACAATTCTCGAACAGTCAAGGCAGAACTGCCTTGTGCTTACATTGAACAGGAGCGGTAACTTGGAGTTGTAACTGGGTGGACTATTTACATTGGACCATCAAAAGATGTGGCGAGATGACTATTTACATGTTAGGTGTTAGACCCAATCCTCATGGTTAGGACAGGGTCTTATCGGTTGTTTACAGTAAGCGTTATAGCATATGTATCGACACATATTCATTGTTACAGTTTAGGTGTTGGTAGTATTCATAGTATTCACAGTTTCAGCCCAGAGTTTCGGTCCAGACAGTTTCGGCCAGAGTTTCGGTCTAGAGTTTCAGTCCAGAGTTTCGGCCCAGAGTTTCAGTCCAGAGTTTCGGCCCAGACAGTTTCGGCCCAGTCGGTCTCGGCCCTGCCAGTTTCGGCACTGCTGGTCTTGGCTGCAGTCGAGCTGGTTGTAGTCCTGCCAGTCTTGGCTGCTGTCATGCCGGCTGTGGTCCTGCCGTTCTCGAATGTGGTCGAGCCGGGAGCATGCCGGTCTCAGCTGTGGTCGAGTCGGGGCCTGCCGGTCTTGGCTGTGGTCGAGCCGGGGGCCTGCCAGTCTCAGTTGCAGTCAGTTTCGGCCCAGAGTTTCGGTGCAGAGTTTCAATCCAGAGTTTCGGTCCAGAGTTTCGGCCCAGAGTTTCGGTCCAGACAGTTTTGGCCCAGAGTTTCGGCCCAGACAGTTTCGGCCCAGAGTTTCGGTCCAGAGTTTCGGCCCAGAGTTTCGGTCCAGAGTTTCGGCCCAGAGTTTCAGTCCAGAGTTTCAGCCTAGAGTTTCGGTCCAGACAGTTTCGGTCCAGAGTTTCGGCCCAGACAGTTTCGGCCCAGTCGGTCTCGGCCCTGCCAGTTTCGGCCCTGCTGGTCTTGGCTGCAGTCGAGCTGGTTGTGGTTCTGCCAGTCTTGGCTGCTGTCATGCCGGCTGTGGTCCTGCCATTCTCGAATGTGGTCGAGCCGGGAGCCTGCCGGTCTCAGCTGTGGTCAAGTCGGGGGCCTGCCGGTCTTGGCTGCGGTTGAGCCGGGGGCCTGCCAGTCTCGGTTGCAGTCATGCAGACATAATTAGAAGCTGGGTCTCGCTTACCTTCTAAGAAATTAGGTACCCTTGTCCTTTTACATAAAATAGGCTACTGCTGACCTTATCTTGCAAGCTAATTTATCCTACATTAGGTTTTGGTTAGAGATAGCCACTCAGAAAGCTTCTTACTGCTGTAGCTTCGCTTTGGAAAAAGATCCACTTGCTAGATGACTAATCTGATAAGCACCTGCAAGTTATGAAAAAACTGTATAAAAGCAGAAGTCAGAACTGGCTTCAGGGATTCTCACCTGACATTGTTCTACTCTAGCGGGGCTAGCTCACTACAAAGAAGTAATCTGCCTGGAACTTGGGACTCTCTTGTCTTGTCTTTCTTGCTCTCTCATCGCCAGGTATCATCTGGACTGGATCAGTACCCCGCTAGATGCTCATCCCTTGACAATCCTATACCCATTTTTCATCCTCCTTTCATCTCTGTTCCCTATTGGAGCTTTTCTTTTGTGTCTTAGTTGCTACATGTCATCCCAATATTGGACCACACCCACGCCTTATAATTTGTATATAATTTTGAAAGGATCAGCTATCCTACTGTCTATTTCATTTTTTAATAAATCTTCAGTATTTTCTCATTGTGTTTGGCCATTTCTTGCTCTTCTTACATATCTTTTAACTGCAAAGCCATTACTTTATACTGAAGTCCTTTTAATTCCTTATCTGGTCCTAATTTCCAATAATGAAAGATATGTGACTGGATTTCTAACCATGATTTGTTTTCTAATTCTACAATTGCATCAAGTTTTGCCTGTACGGCCTTTGGAAGTATTTGTTTCAATGTTTGATAAAATAATGGTGATGTTCCTGGATCATTATGTGATTCCCATTGTTCCTGTAATTTAGTTATGTACATGCAGGAGAGGGGAATCATTCTTTTGTTAAACAAAGGAGTGATAATTTCTATGGCTGGATGCTTGCAAATCAGTCTCAAGTGTTACAGTGGCCTCGGGAAGGTTCCTTAGATACAGCACATATGAATACAGCCAGGTTTTGTATGTAAGGGGGGGGGGGGGCGGAAATCCTAAATGGAATCAAGAATATATGCAAGCAGGATTGAAAGTGTGGGAAAAATATGAACCAGATTCTGGACAAAATATGCCGCTCTTAAATGGAGCAGGTGGTAATATGAAATATGTTCCTTAGAATTTAGCAAATTTAGATACAGTTGCAAAAACCTTACCACCATTAGTAAGAGGGTTGGTAGAATTAATGTATTCATAGGCTTTAACAACCGCTTCATCTGTTTCTCCATCAGGTAAAATCAAACTAGTATCTCTTTTAGTTCACACCTTTTCCTAGTGCTGAGTTTTGTAAGAGTCAAGGGAATTACAGCAGAAAACATTAATATGAACAACTACACAAGGTAAATGTTCTAGTCCTTTTTTTCTGATACCCCTCTGCCTCAATATTGGAAATGCTCCACTCATTGGAATTTGAAAATAAAATAAAAAAAGAAACCTTTATATTCAGACACGACAATGTTAGAAAACACGCCCCTCTGTGTCTCTATCTTTCTGCTATCACAGGAAAGCAGGAAGCGGGGTCATTGAGGCACTTTGATCACTTTTGGTGTTGATGACATAAGCATGCATGGATTTCGTCCCGGCTGCGGTCAGGCTGGCTGTGGTTGGGCCAGCTGTGGTCGAGCCGGCTGCGGCTGTCCCGGCTGCGTTCGGGCCAGAGCCATCTCTGCTGCGGTCGGGCCGGGGCTGTGAAAAAGACCACGAGCCAGAATACCAGATAATGTTGGGGAAAGTGGAGTAAAAAGCAACAAAATAATGGAAAAAGAAAAGGAGGGAGTTGACAGAAAGGTTTAAATTGTTGTTTTTACAAAAGTATGTATACAAAGGTGAAAGAAGAATGTAAATTGTTATTTTTACACAATGATCAGGAAATTAAGCAAAAGTAAGTGTAAAGGCTTCTAGAAGTACTTAAGTGTGCTCCTATACTGCTTATATGAAAGCTGCTTATTTTAGTTCCTATATTGTAAGAAACAAGAGCCCTCAGCAGGAAATGTATGCAAGACAGAAAAACTAGTTTTGCAGAGGTCAGGGCTAGTCTTAGTTATATAATGAAGCTATGTTAAGTAAAAGAGGGATCCTTGTTCTGTTGACCTTTTTGCAATGCAAAGGTCTTATGGAGCAAGCACAAACATAAATAAACCATTGACCACCTGAACATGCAAAAGAAAGATAAGGACTGATATCAGTATGTACTACCATAAAGGGGATAAAGATGTCAGAAGAACAAGGTAAACTGCATTCTTGCATACGGTCTGTCATGTAATAGGGAATTATGTTAAATAAGGTAAAGGAATAAGTAAAGGGGAGAAACCCACATGTGCTGTCTGAGCATAATAGATAGGTCAATGACATTGTATTAGTTAGCGAATAAGATACTGGTGGTAGTGGCTTGTAGATTTGACAAAGGTGTAAATGTCACAGAGATCGGTCAAAGAGGTGTGTCTCTACTTGGACAGCCATTGCTGCAGGAACGTTATTGGATAATAAAGAGCTCTTATGCTGCTTCACAACATTCCTCTCTGAGTCTCATTGGCCAGGATGGTCACAGGTGAATTGGCCACAGGTAAAGGTGTTTATTACACTAAGGAGCTGTGAAAGTTACTAAAGCAGAGTTTTAAACCTACCCCACTAAAGACATTATTTCTCCTTTTAAACTAAAGCACCAAAAAGAATGTAACTTTGTTTTAAAAATGTACAAAAACCCTTTTAAGAGCTCCCAGTCAGAGAGCTAGCAATTTAAAAAGCCACAAATTGTTACCTTTGTTTGAAATGTATAGCCCCTGTTAGGAATGTCTCAACAGTGCAGGGCTCTGAAGCCTTTTATGCAGACCTGAGGTACTTTCAGTCCTTTCACAGGCTAATCAGGCCCACTAACTCCTGATGAGGTGTCAGCAGCCCCAAGGAGCTCAAAAAGTTGCTAAAAAGCATAGTTTTAAACTTACCCCACTAACAAAATTATTTCTCCTTTTAAACTAAAGCACCAAAAAGAATGTAACTTTGTTTTAAAATTATACCAAAACCTTTTTAAGACCTCCCAGTCAGAGAGCTAGAAATTAAAAAAGAAATTATTGTTAAGAAGACAAAGATCATGACAACTGGCAAAATCAATAAGTTCATTGTTGCTGGAGAAGAAATAGAAATCATGGACAGCTTTAACCTACTTGGATCAACTGTCAATAGCAACAAGCAGTCAAAAAATCCAATGACGCATTGCTCTTGGCAGAATGGCTATTAAAGACCTAGATAAGATTCTCAAGAGCAGAGATGTCTCTCTCCGTACAAAGATTAGACTCATTCAAGCCATGGTATTTTCAATAACATCATATGGATGCGAAAGCTGGACAGTGAAAAAGATAGACAGGAAGAAAATTGATGCCTTTGAATTATGGTGCTGGCGGCGAATACTGTGTATACTATGGACTGACCGAAGAACAAACCAGTCAGTACTAGAGGAGATGAAACCTAAGCTTTCTTTAGAAGCTCAGATGACAAGACTTCAACTTTCATACTTTGGACACATCATGCTGAGAGAGAGATCATTAGAGGAAGACATCATGCTTGGCAATGTAGAAGGTTTTTTTCCTCAATCCAGTCCAAAAAATTAAATTCATCCTCTGGTCAGGGTGTTTGGCAGTGTGAATGTGCACACACCATAACTTTTCATCTGCTCTTTTCCTTGTTCTTTCAGGCTCTTTAAGGTGAGGCATCATCCTCAGTGGTCCTTATTTGTCCTTCTTTGCTTTTTTTTGAAGGTATATACCTCCTGCCTAACTCAACTTAAAGGAGCTAATATCCTAACTAACGTTCTCTAACAGTTTCTCTAATGTAAACCGCTTCTTTAGAAGAGTTTCGCATTAGCAATAGTGCTATTGTCAAGTGTCAAGATGTCTGTCCATACAAATGGTTGTTTGCACAAGTGTAGGCACGCACGCACAAATAAAATGTGCTCTACTGGGTCAGAGCAAAGGTCCATCAAGCCGAGTTTCCTGTTTTCAGCAGTGGTCAATCCAGGTCACAAGTACCTGTCAGGTTCCCAAAAGGGGTGGGAGGTGGAAGGGAAGGGGGCAAGGGATGGGAGGATGAATAAATGAAAGCAGAATGGTCTTGCTCGCATGCACGACACATTCCAACGCTTGCACATACCTGCCTTTCTGTGCACATCAGCTTGTTTCGCTCTCCCGCTTTAGCAGAGACTCTTTGCACGCTCGCACATTATAGACTGCAATCAGTCTATAATCCAGGATAATATTATTGCACTTTAATTATTCAGCACCAGCAGAGTACAAAAATGATGCAATCTAACCCTAATTGTAAAACCTGTTTGATTCAAACCGATATTCTTTAAGCTAAATTCTCATATGTATATAATTTCTCAGTTAACTCCATGTTATAACCCTAGTTTGTTTGATGCTAAAGTTCATATGTATATAGTTTCCGCAATTGATTCCATGTTATATCCCTGTTTTATGTAAACGTAGGACAAAATGTTTGTCCAAGTGTTTAATGTTCAATGTGAACCGCACTGATGAGAAATAGTGCGGTATATAAGAAGTGTTAAATAAATAAATAAATAAAATATTTGAAAGCTGCTTGCTTACTGCAAGGCTGCGCTAAAAACCTGCATTTGGAAACCCAGAGCTAGAGCTTTAGCACCAGCCTCCAGCGCAGGGTTTCTGCTTTGACCCGTTAGTGAATGAACAGATCTCCTGAGGCCGCCTGGCTAGGCAAAGTGCTTGTCCTTTCGGGTGCGCCAATCAGAAATTCCAGTATTTCAGTTTAATATACAACTTGCTTGCTTCCTGTCTTTTAAAGATTTTCAGCAAAGTGAACATAAAAGCAGAGGTTCTAAACACTGCACTCTTGAAGCTAAACTTGGAGCTGGGCTGGGTTTGCTTCACAGTCTGTTTCCAGTTTAGCAACATGCTTTGGATTCCAATGTAACTATCAGCCTCTTTTCATCATGAGGTGTGCCCTGCATGGTTAGCTCACCAAAAATGTCCCCACCCTAGCCGCCCCCATACCTGATGGACTGGCTCTCAGTGATTCTGATATGAATTTCTTTCTCTCTCTTTCCCTTCCTGTCAACATTTTCTCTCTCCCTCCAGCCTGTTCCAGCAGTCTCAGCCTTCCTCCCTTCCTGGGTTGCATTGTGGGGATGTTCATGTTTTGATTATTTGCAATTTTATGGTGATTTGCTCTAAGTGACCATCTCTTGCCTTCCATGGGTCCCTTCCCCCACCCAACTTACCTCAAAAAACCTCCTCACCCTATAAATAAAACACGAAGACATAAGATTTTATTTACAATAACATTAAAGCTTAAGATAAATTTGTATGGCAAGTGAAAGCTGTGAGTGTTCATGGCAAGATACAGCAGTAGCTTGCCGGGTCTTTCCTCCACGCAGTTTAAATTTAGTGTTGTTGCCGTTGTCACAGACCGAACACAATTCAGGAGAACTATCCAGAGGGTCGCCACGAATCGACACCAACTCGACGCACTTACCAGCAAGAACCGTGAAAGTTGGATGCTCCAGAGCGCCTTCCTCTCCTGGCTCCGCAGCCGTCATATTATACGCCGGGGTCTCCTGGATGCTGGGGAACATTCCTGGGTCCCGGTCCCAGTTCCTCCCCACCTTCATTACCACCACCGATTGCCCCTATTCTTTGACAGTGACGCCGAAGCTCCCACTCACTGGTTCTGTTAAACCGAAGCTCACCGTGATACCGAAACAAAGATCTCCCCAACCGAAAAGAATCGTTACGGAAAACGTCGCCATCCCAAAGAGGAGAAATCCAACGTGTCGCTGCTTTGCACAGAAGAAAGAGAGGTGCTCTGCTCTGGGCAGCTGGACTTTTATTCCTTGCTGGAAGTTCCGCCCCCTCACTCCACCTTCTTTAATGCAGACAGTAGGAGAAGATTAACACCCTTCTCCTGTTACCAGGCCAATAGGACAGACTGAGGAGGGAGGGGTTGAGCAATGGGGTAAACATGCTCAGAAGAGACTTTAATACATTTCTGAGCTCTAGACCATTAACATCCTTGTCCTGTTTCAAGGCTGCAATATACAAAGGGTAAATAGTAATTCCTACCTTTGTATCACATCTTGGTTTTTCTGTCACATTCGTCTGTCTCTTTCATCTCCCTGTATTTAAGTGAGCTGCGGACACTGCAACGGCAGAAACTGCTGATTTCTCTAAGCCTCGTTCAATCAATTCCTCCAAATTTATCACCAAGCAATAAATACTGCATGTTAAAAAGTCCTAGACAAGCACAGTTGATGAACCCATATTAACAACACCTCGCGTGTGCATCATCACATAATGTCCTATTATAATTATGTTGTATACTACTTTATACTGCCAATCCTCATCATGTTACATAAAAATGCATATTCGCTCCTAAATTAATCAGTTGTAAATGTTTTGATTACCCATCTCTCACTGTCTTCCTACTATGTTACACTGTAAAAACTTACTAAATGTTACAATTTATCGGTTCATTGTTCATTGATTGATTATGTGAAAGGAGGTATAGAAAATTTTTAAATAAATAACTAATCATTTTTGTCTCTCCCTCAAAAAGTAGAAAGACTAGGGGACATGCAATGAAGCTACAGTGTAACCTGATTTAGACTAATAAGAGAAAATATTTTTTTACTCCATTCATAATCATAAGAACATAAGATATGCCATACTGGGTCCGACCAAGGTCCATCAAACCCAATATCCTGTTTCCAACAGTGGTAAATCAAGGTCACAAGTACCTAGCAGTTTCCCCAAAAGACACAGGTTTCACAATGCTTGTATTGGGGCAAGCAGTGGATATTCTGGATCAACATTAATAATGGTTTATGGACCTTTCCTCCAGGAACTTGTCCAAACCTTTTTTTTATAATGTTTTTATTAACCATCAGATCACATACAGTCATATGTTATACATACATTGGATCATGTACACTCATATGTTAAACATGCCAGCACCTGTTCATCCCAGTTAGCCCCTTGATCAGGGGAGGCTAAAGTCCAGCAGATGGTTTATAGTCCTTCCTCCGTATAACTTTCCTTCCTTCCTTACCCCTGAGTCCACAAAATCCACCAATCACTGCAAAGTTCTGTTCATTTAAGCTCCATACACCTGGAAACTGCAGTGTCCACCACGGCTCCTGTTCACTTCAAAAACCCAACATGTTGCAATGAGAGAGTATAGCACAGTCCTCTCCTCTCCCCTGGGGCGACCGGCACACAGCTTAATACTACATACAACAGGTACTGCTATTACTATCCAAAATTAGCAGCTCAGCACATACGCACGCAAACTGATCTATTACTCTGATGCAGCATAGCTGCTGAAAAAGCTCTAATTCTCTCACTCACCCACAGAAGGAAAACACACAGACAGGCTGGTATGCAAACAGGAACTTTTAATGTGCGCACAGGCCCAGACAGAGAAACCAGCAATCTCCACAAAAAATCTGAGCCCTGAGGGACGTCCCACAATACCCCACACACTGTACACTTTCAAACCCACTCCACAATCCCACCCGTCCCAGATACTTCCCGTCCACCAATCAGCAGCCCCCGGGGAAGGTACCTGGGTGACCTGTCCAAACCGGCGTGCTCTGGTCTGCTGACCTCTGGGCAAGGGGATACCGTGCCCGCAACTTGAGTGGGGGAAGGGTGCCCGCTGGAACCCCTATGTCTCCTCCCAGCAAGCCGACCACTCATGCAAGAACCCCATGGCTGGGGGGGGAGGGGTTACCCACAGATAAACCCCACGGCTGCCCCACTCCCCCCTTTTTAAGTGAGACCTCAACCGCTAGGGGCGGTAGAGGGCAGTATTACTGGAGGCAAGCCGCAGAGGGGTGTATTGGGTCAGAGCCATGACAGTGGTAATCGCCTTGCGTTCTACCAGGGTGTCAAGGGTGGTGGTAATGAAGCGGTAAAGAATGGGGATACAACATGTCAGAATGGCACATAGCAGTAAAATAAAAAGAACCCCTACCACTGGGATTTTTAGTCCCCCTAGCCAACTGAACCACTTCATAAACCACCCAGGACCCATGGATGGGTCAGTAATATGATTAACTAGATCACGTAGGTCTTGGATAGAGTGTTCAATGGAAACACTTGCGTCAGTGAGTTTAAAACAACACATACCCTATACCCTCTGTAGCAACTCCTGCACAAAAGTTTTGTTCCATGTGCAAAAGTTGCTGTACTGTCTGTAAAAGTTGTAGGGCCTGCGGAGGCCTCTTTCCTTTGGGACAAAGGAGGGCCATGTGCAAAAAAGTCTGCAGAGGCCTCTTTCCCTTGGGGCAAAGGTTCTTTCCCTGGGATCCACCCTTATTAGCATATTAATGGCTTTTATTCTTGCTAGTGTTGAGTCATTCTGGCTACACCCTGCCATTTCCTCTGTTTCATTAATCACTGGCACTGTAGTCTTCAGGGCCCATGAGCACCCCGTACCACCAACTCTGTCTGGCCTGTTCAACTTGTCCAGGCTTGCCCAACTTGCCCAGGCCTGCTCAATCTGTTCAGGCCTGGGCTGTCTTTTCTTAGCTGGGTCCACTCTCTGTGCACCTCTGCCCAGAGTATGGTTCCCTGGCTTCACTCCTGTTGTGCTGGGCTCCGGGCACTCACCTTCTCAGCCCACATGCTTTTTTCCGTGCCATCACAATGTACCACAGCCTCAGGCAAGGATGCAGCCATACCAGACATACCCACCAGCCAACTTCCCTTCATACCCCAATCCTTCTCCTTCCCTTCTTGCGAATGGGGCAAAGGCAATCCCACCAAAGGCAATGGACAACAACCATTTGAGACAGATAGGGGGCACCAGAAAAGCAGCCTCTGGCACTGTTCCCTAGAGACAACACACACTGCAACATCATTTTCTTGCAGCAACTCAACAATATTGAAAACACATAGAAACATAGAAACATGATGACAGAAAAAGACCACAAGGCCCATCTAGTCTGTCCTTCCATAACAACAACTACAACAGTCCACTTTTTACCTTTAGAGATCCTCTGTGTTGGTCCCATGCTTTTTTGAATTCAGTTACTGTCCTCATCTTTACCACCTCCACTGGGAGACTATTCCACGGATCCACTACTCTTTCCGTAAAGAAATATTTCCGCATATCACTCCTGAATCTATCTCCCTTCACCCTCATCCCATGTCCCCTCGTCGCAGAACTTGCTTTCAATTGAAAGAGGCTCTCTCCCTGAACATTTATGCCACGGAGGTATTTAAACATCTCAATCATATCACCTCTATCCCGCCTTTCCTCTAAGGTGTACATATTAAGATCCTTAAGTCTGTCCTCATATGCTTTATAATGAAGACCACTAATCATCTTAGTAGCAACCCTCTGCACCGACTCCATCCTGTTCACATCCTTTTGAAGGTACGGTCTCCAGAATTGCACACCATACTCCAAATGAGGTCGCACCAAGGACTTATACAGAGGCATTATCACCTCCTTTTTTCTGCTAGTCATTCCTCTCCGTATGCACCCAAGCATCCTTCTAGCTTTTGCCGTCGCCTTTTCTACCTGTTTAGCTACTTTAAGATCATCGGACACAACTACGCCTAGGTCCCGCTCTTCTTTAGTGGACAAAAGTACTTCACCACCTATACTGTATTGCTCCCTTGGATTGCTGCAGCCCAAATGCATGACCTTACATTTTTTAACATTAAATCCCAGTTGCCAAATTCTAGACCATTCTTCAAGCTTAGCCAGATCCCTCCTCATGTTATCTACACCTTCCTGGGTGTCTACTTTATTGCAGATTTTGGTATCATCCGCAAAGAGGCAAACCTTACCCGACAGCCCTTCCGCTATATCACTAACAAAGATGTTAAAAAGAATCGGACCAAGGACAGATCCCTGGGGCACACCACTGGTAACATCCTTCTCCTCAGAGTGAGCTCCATTTACTTGTACTCTTTGTCGCCTCCCACCCAACCAATTTCTAACCCAAGCAGTAACTTTAGGGTCCATCCCTAGGGTGCTCAGTTTGTTTATAAGTCGCCTGTGAGGAACAGTGTCAAAGGCTTTACTGAAATCTAAATACACCACATCTAGAGCTCTCTCCCTCGGTCCAACTCCCTGGTCACCCAGTCAAAGAAATCAATCAGATTTGTCTGACAAGACCTGCCTCTGGTGAATCCATGCTGCCTCGGATCCTGTAATCCGCCGGACTCCAGAAACCTCACTATTTTCTCTTTCAACAGCGTAACATGAAAGTATATCAACATGAAAGTATATCAAAAGCAGCAGTGCTTAACAATGTGATAGAGAAAGCTCTGAGAATAGTGCAGCAAAACTTGAGCTGGTGTGGGCACCGCAACCGCTGAAGCCGAAATGGCCTGTAGACCCCAGCTACTTTCCAAGAAAACAACATTAAAAGGACAACAAAACAATCATTCACAAAAGCCCCCCCAAACCCCCAATCAGTCCAACAGTCCTCTTCCCATTCCCAGACAACGCAGTCCTGCCTCTCAGCAGCTCCCCAGGACCTCGCAGTGTGCCCCACCCCTCTCTGAAGTTCAAGTTCTGCTTCTCTCAAAATTTGAACCTCTCATTCTCATAGGCAGATATCTTGGCCCCCCTTCAATGTGACACACTGATCCAGATAGGGACTCCTTCACACATTCCAGCGGTGTGTAGTTCTGAGTTCTTAGGATGGTCTGTTCCATCTGGACTCTGGCCAGTTTCCTCTGCTGGACTCTCTGGATTGCAATTGGTGACATGGTTCCAGGCCTCATTTAGAAAAGCAGCACCAATATTGAATGGAAAAAAAAAACTAAATATGCTGGATTAGATTTCACAATAATATAAACTTAATTTCATCCATATTTATCAAACAATTGTTTAACAACTTAGCATTGTTTCCCTTCTCAAACCTCTCCTAGATCATTGCTGACAAGCAAAATTTGGTTTTGTCCAATCAACTCAAGTAAATGTTATCACTATATTTGTAAATAATTTTACAAATATTTCCATATCTTCTGGGAACTCAGTTCCATCTTTCCACTAAATGTGCTCTATATACTTGGGAATAAAGCAATTTCAGATCAGCCTCTTTCCAAAATTTTGGCAAAAAAAAAAGAAAATAATAATAATAATAATAATATTTACTCATCTTATTATTGCTGTGTATACTGGACCTCTACATAATGTACTGCTACCAGTATATTTGGTAACAAAGTGCAGATGTATAAACTAAAAAGATTTGTATCTCACAGTGCTATAATATACTGTACTCCTGAAACTGAAAACCCTCAAAACAAGGTACACTTTTTCTCTGGACAACAATGAGTAAAATTCAAATACAGAAAAACAGGTGAATTTATTCCAAAATCCAATAGTATAGCATCTATGATGTTACCGTTCTGTTCATCATTTGTCAGCACAGAGCTTAGCAAGGCAAAGTAATTACCTTGAATCCTACAGTTCAAAACAAGCATGAAACTGATACTTTTCCATAAAAAAGGTTTGGGGATACCTGGAATGCAATATCATTGTAGTATCAGAAAAATGAATACAGTTGATCAAGGCAGTTTAATGTACCAAGCAGGAAAGAATGCAATAATCAAAACAGCATTTACTGTCTGCAGAATAAAATGTCAAAGATGGCATATCATGCAGAAGTATTACTTGTTTAATTTTGTATGTGCAGTCAAAACGAAATATATGTACCAGAGATAAAATTCAGGCTTTAAAAAGACAAGTAAAAAAATCTTCATTTCTTCATAATCTTATAAGGATTTTCTCTCCCTTTTTATAGGTTGTAACAAATGTGTTGCAGCTAATTTTCACACATCAGCTTTGCCCTACAGATATTGCTAACAGTAATTTGACAGTCCTTCTTCAGCCTTTGTTTGCTTCCAGCCTTACACAATCAAGATGCTGGTCAGACATCTGAGGATGCTCAAAGGAGGCACCCCCCCCCCCCCCACCGTGGTTCTAGAAGCTTAAAACTCTACAATTAAAATTGATGACAAGAGGATTGTTTGGAGGCTAGGTGTGGCTAGGTGAATTGGGGTTCTTTGTCCTCTTTAATGGGTTTCAGGAGTACAGTGCCATTTGTTTGCTAGGAGAAAGACTCCTAGGTGATTTTTCTTTTGTCCTCTCTAATGGGCCTCCATTCATCTGCTAGAAGAAGGAACTCCTCTCTAATCTTCCAGTTCTCCTAGGACAAGCAGGATGTGTCAGCCACACCTGGTGTCGTCCCCCGACGGCGCCGTGACGGAAGTGCTCTATAGCTCAGAATCTTCTGAGCATGTGTGAGGTGCTCCCACCTCCCCAGCCCGCCCCTAGCCGGCCAGTTTTTTCCTTCCGCCTTTGCCTCAAGACGGACTTTCAAGCTCTCTACTCTAAAATGCCTAAACCAGGTTTCAAAAAGTGCCTTACCTGCAACAGAAAGATGAATCTCTCCGACTCTCACCAGCACTGTGTTAGATGCCTGGGGGCGTCTCACCAAGTGGAGAACTGTGATAGCTGCGGCCGGATGTCCCCCGGAGCTAAGAAGCACCGCGAGCAATCCTTGAGAGACCTGCTCTCCCCCGCTGCAGCCTCCACGTCCCGGGACCCGGAGAACGCCAGAAGCAACGAATCCAGGTCTGTTGATAAACCCAAGTCTTCTCAGCACCCTGTGGTTGAGCGTTCTGACCTACCGAAGCTCCCCAGCGCCGCCTCTGCAAAAGCGCTGAAGAAGAACAAAGCGCTTCTTCCTGACCGCCGCGCTGGACTTCCTGCACCCGGAAAGGCCTCTGCCGTCCCGGTAAGCCCCTCTCCGGTTTGCAGCATCTCGGGCCCCTCCCCCCGACCATGCGGTCCTGCTGCCGGCCAAGATGGCGCTGCCCTCATGGCCCCGCCAGGCCCCGCCTCCGGAAACGCCTCCTCCCCGCCGATTGGCTGCAGCGGCTCCTGCCCTGACATCAGCAGACAGCCCTCCCCCCAGCCCAGCATGTCACGACACGCTCAAGGGGAGCTTCAGAGCACGGCGCGGGAGCATCAAGCCCGGGCTTCTTCACAATGCCGCGCCGGCTCTGCAGACCGCGCTGATCCTCAGCGCCGACGAGGGAGCCGCGATCGAGGGAGACGAGATCTCAGCGCTGATGGCAGGGAATCCCCCTGTCAGCGCCGCTACGGATCTGCAGACCGCGCTGATCCTCAGCGCCGACGAGGGAGCCGCGATCACCGCGCTGACAGCAGGGAATCCCCCTGTCAGCGCGCCAACGGTGAGAGGGGCAGGAAGAAGTCTGCCAAGCGCAGACATCTATCCCCCTCAGAGGCAAGGGATTCCCATGGTGGGTCCTCCAGGAACAGCAGGAGATCCAGTTCTCACCGCAGCAAGAGGCACAGAAGCAGCAGATCTGAATCCACCTCTTCTGCCATCCTGAATCTGCTATCTCGCCTTGTGGAACAGACTGCCCCACTACGGCCAGACCAGCAACGCAGGGCAATCAGTCCACAAGAGACACTCTCAGAGCGGGCCCCCTCCCCTCCATACCCCAGACTCTTGCCTAGAGCGCGGACTCCCTCCCCTGCTCCTTCCAGAGCGCGATCTCCCTCACCAGCACACCTGGACTCCGGGGGGAGCGACGCAGAGGACCGGGGACCTTGCTCCGATGTGGAAGAATCAGGTCCAGCCTCTGACAACTTCAAAAACACAACGGACGAGGCAGACGAGCCTCCACCTACAGTGCCGGAGGACCTTACCTACCCTAAATTCCTCAGGAAGGTGGTCTCTAAACTGAGGCTAGCCACGGAGGAAACATCAGATGAAAAAGAACCGGAGGCCATGAAGTACCTAAGCGGTCCCAAGCCAGCCATGGCTCTTCCCCTCCACCGCAGATTGAAGGACAAGCAGCTGACACTCTGGCAGTCCCCAGCATCCGGTCAAGCTTTCTCCAGACGCTTGGACAGCAAGTATATTGTCCACACGGCACCTGGTTTCAACAGAGCGCAGTTACCCCACCAGTCTATTGTGGTGTCATCGGCTCTCAAAAGATCCAAGTCCACGCGTACCCAGACAAACCACCCGCCAGGTCGGGACCCCAAGCGCCTAGACGACGTCGGGAGAAAAGTATTTCAAGGGGCCATGCTCAACGCTAAAATAGCAGCCCACCAATTTCAGCACGTCCTCTTCCAGGACGCTCTCATGGCCGATGTTAAAAAGCAGCTACAGGACCTTCCCAAGGACGCATGTACGATTGCTTCAACCCACATGCAGGAGTTAGCTGAATGCAGCAAGCATCTGATGAGTACAGCCTTCGATGCCTTTGATACCGCCGTCCGGACAGCGGGCACGGCCATCTCGGCCCGCCGCTGGGCATGGCTTCGGGCCTCAGGACTCTCCGACAACACCCATGACCGAATTGCAGACGCACCTTGCTCAGGTGACTCCCTGTTCGGGGACAAGGTAGCCGACACCGTGAAAGACCTCAAAGAGGATTGCACCACACTAAAGACCCTGGCAGCGGACGGACTCGAACGCCCCTCTTGGACCCAGAAAGGGGGCTATTTCCGAAAGCGCTTCTCCAACTCAAAGCAGTTCTATGGATCCAACCGTCAGTGGCAGGCGCCAAAATTCAAACACGCCTATCAGAAGGCGCCTTTTCAGCGACAGCAACCGCGACAACGAAAGCAGAAGCAGTCCAACCCTTCCCATTCAGGAAAAGACACCTCTTCCTTCTGACTATACCCCGGTTGGGGGTCGCCTGTCTCTGTTCCTCTCTGCCTGGCAAGAGATCACCACGGACAAATGGGTCCTGCAGATAGTCCAGTCGGGCTACCGCTTGCCCTTCTCCTCCCCTCCACGCCAGCACAAGCGACCTACCAGCCAGCCTCCTCAACACCTGGAACAGCCGCTGCAGGAACTCATACAGCAGCTTCTCCAGGCCAGAGCGATAGAGCGGGTGCCCCCGGACGAAGTCAACACTGGCTTCTACTCCCGGTACTTCCTTATTCCCAAGAAGTCAGGGGGCCTACGTCCTATCCTGGACCTCAGGAATCTGAACAACTTCATAATAAAAGAGAAGTTCAGGATGTACTCGCTCAACTCCATCCTCCCTCTCATCAGGGCGGGGGACTGGCTGGCGACGCTGGACCTTCAGGACGCCTACTCCCACATCCCAGTCCACGCTTCCCACAGGAAATTCCTCAGATTCACAGCACTGGGTTGCCATTACCAGTATCGACTCCTGCCATTTGGCCTATCCCCAGCACCCAGAGTCTTCACAAAGTGTGTGGCGGTGGTCGCTGCGCACCTCCGCAAACAAGGAATCGCCATGTTTCCCTACCTGGACGACTGGCTCCTGTCGGCGAATTCGGCTTCCGGCCTCCGCAGGGCAGTACACCAGACAACAGACCTGCTGACCAGAGTGGGATTCCTTCTCAATAAAGAGAAGTCCAGATTGGAACCGGTCCAGCGCACAGAGTTCATCGGGGCGATAATCGATACCAAAGCCTGCAAGGCTTTTCTGCCCCAACTACGGATCAACACCATCATCCGCCTAGCCATGAATATGTCGGCGGAGAAACATACCTCGGCCCGCGCGATCCTCTGTCTGCTAGGCCACATGGCTGCAACAACTTCAGTCCTTCCGTTGGTGAGGCTGTATATGCGCACACTGCAGTGGCACCTACGGACGCACTGGCAGCAACTCTCCCAACCACTCAACACTCGCATTCCGTTATCTGCCCGTGTGGTCCAGGGCCTGCGCTGGTGGACGCAACCATCCAACCTCTCGGTGGGCAAGTGCCTTCACCCACGCATACACCAGCTCATCCTCACCACGGATGCCTCCTCCACGGGATGGGGGGCCCATCTACGGCATCTCAGCACACAAGGCGCATGGACCGCAGCAGAACAAACCCTCCACATCAATCATCTCGAGCTCAGGGCTGTCAGGTATGCCCTACAGACTTTCATGCCCAAACTGAAAGGGAAAGCAGTCTTGGTACAGACGGACAACCAGGTCGCCATGTTCTATATAAACAAGCAAGGGGGCACTCGCTCCCGTTCACTATGCAAGGAAGCCCTCGACACATGGGCTCTGGCGCTGCACAACTGCACACTCCAGGCGACCTACCTTCCCGGGGATCAGAACGCCTTAGCAGACAGGCTCAGCAGACAGCTTCAACCTCACGAATGGATGCTCCACATGGAAGTGACACGCAACCTCTTCCAGCGCTGGGGATACCCCCAGATTGACCTCTTTGCGACCAAGGAGAACGCAAGATGTCCCTTGTTCTGCTCCAAGCACCCGTCACAGCAGAGGGTAGCCTCGGATGTGTTCGCCATTCCCTGGAGGAATTGGGAGCTGGCATACGCCTTCCCTCCTACACCTCTCTTGACAAACACGATACAACGTATCATCGAGGAGAACGCACACGTGATTCTGGTCGCCCCTTATTGGCCACGACAGATGTGGTTCTCCCTGCTGTGGCAGCTCTCTCAAGAACCCCCAATCCGATTACCTCTGAGATCAGACCTCTTAACCCAGAACGGGGGCATAACCTGGCACCCCAATCTCCAAACGCTAGCTTTGACAGCCTGGAGGCTGAAAGGTTAACCTTCAACGGCTCACACCTTCCTCCGGATGTGCAACAAATTGTCCTGGCTTCCAGGAGACCATCAACCAGAAAGGCATACGGCCTCAAATGGAAACGCTTCACTATCTGGTGCAAGGACCAAGGAGTTGACCCAGCCTCTTGCCCGATACCCACAATCCTCAGAAAAAATACGAAAGGAAAAGAGAGAGCTCAGGAAGATTGAACGGAGATGGAGAAAAAACAAATCAACCGCTGACCAGCATCTCTATCTAACAAAGCAAAAACACTACAATGAACTCATCAACCAATCAAAGAGGGAATTCCACACAAACATGATAAATACTTCTATCAACAAACCCAGAGAGCTTTTTGAAATAGTAAAGATCCTCACAAAAGAACAAACAACAGAAGGCGAAGTACAGGTTGACCCACAGGATTTCGCAGATCACATCAAAGACAAATTTCACTCCACGGAGCGAACAACATCTAGTGGGACCACCAGGTCGGACGTACACCCCAAAACCTGGGGCACATTCTACTCACCCTCAACTGAACAGATATCCCACATCATCTCTACAATCAATACAAGCACTGCCCCTACAGACCCATGCCCAGTGTCATGGGTCAAAGCCACCAAATCCTGCTTCATCCCCACCATACAAAAAATAATACACAACTCACTCACTCAAGGACTCATGCCAAAACAACTAAAGCTTGCTTCAGTAAGACCAATCATAAAGAAAACAAATCTCGACAAAAAGGATCCAGCAGCATATCGACCAATCTCCAGCATACCCTTCCTTGCAAAAATCATTGAAAAAAACGGTCCAACTACAACTTCAGGAGCACATCGACAAACAGGAAACACTCGATGACAACCAACACGGATTTCGTCCCAACCATGGAGTCGAAACGCTACTGATCTACCTCTTCGACAGCATCCTAAGAATAATCGACAACACCATGAATGGAATCATAATGATCTTCATCGACATCTCCTCAGCCTTCGACACAGTGGACCACAACACCCTCCTAGAAAGACTAAAGAACACTGGTATACACGGTATCACATTGAAGTGGTTCCACTCGTACCTAACCGAAAGACAGCTACAGGTCAAGTCAGGACACAACACCTCCCGACCCATAAACGTCCAACAAGGAGTACCTCAAGGATCCGCACTCTCAGCTCTCCTATTTAACATCTACATACAACCAATTTGCAATATCATGAAAAAGAACAACATTCAATACACAATTTATGCAGACGACATAATGATTTACACCCCGATATCAATCAACAACCCGGACTTCTCTAAGATAACAGACTGCCTCACCCAAATGGAGAGTTGGTGTCAAAACAACAACCTAGCAATAAACTACAACAAGACCGAAGCCCTAATCATCACCCGGAACCAAGGCTTCAAACACCCACCAAATCTAAAGATACAAAGCACCACTATACCAATAAGATCAGAAGTGAGATACCTCGGAGTTACTCTGGACAATAAACTCAATCTCAAACCACACATAGACAAAACAACCCAAAAAGCCTACTACAAGATGCGAATCATCAGAAGACTAAAGCCGCTCCTTGCCCCGGAACACTTCCGTACCGTCTGTCAAGCACTGATAACCCCACTACTGGACTTCTGCAATCCGATATACCTCGGCCTACCGAAACAAGCCCTCAAACCTCTACAACTAGCACAAAACACTGCTGCACGAATCATAACAGGAACGGCAAGACAGGAGCACATCACACCCACCTTAAAAGACTTACACTGGCTTCCAATCGGTGCACGCATCAAATACAAAACTATCATAAACATATTCAAGATCAAACACCACACATCAGCCAACAGCCTACACACACTCATACAATCAGACACCAGTACGCGTCCCAGAAGAAAACAAACCCACAACAGAGTCAGCACCCCCAGTGAATACAAACACACACACGCAAGGACACAACAGACAGAGCACTCTCAATGGCCGCTCCAACAATATGGAACAAACTCCCGGACGACTTGAGGGCCGCTACAGACCTAAAAGACTTCAGAAAACAGCTAAAAACCATACTGTTCATAGAACACTATGGACACATCACATAACTTCAGAGAATGAACAACAGCGCATGATCCCGCCTAACCAATGTATGCATGGAATTTGTTTTTGCACCTCTGTATATAGCCCACTCTGTAAATAGCTCATACCAATCTAACACACAACACGACACACACTCAATTTCCCCCCACTGCATGTATAAAACACTCACCTGACCTGATTGTTTGCCGTGATACCACCTTGATTATTAAGATAAGGCGGTTTAGAAATACTGTTAAATAAATAAATAAATAAAATAAATCCTACAGTATCTGGCCCTCCTCTGCAGATCGGGTTTAAAACCACAATCCATCAAGGTACACCTGGCGGCCATTGCCTCTCTACATGAGCGCACAGACAACACAACTTCAGGCTCTATTGCCACCCTTCCCATTGTGACCCGTTTCATGAGAGGGCTCCGAAATCTAAAGCCCCCGGTACAGAAACCGGTACCCTCCTGGGACCTTAACATCGTTTTACAACAGCTTATGCAAGAGCCATTCGAACCATTGGCCACAGCCGAAGGAAAGTATCTCGCCTGGAAGACCCTTTTCCTCATCGCCATTACCTCTGCACGGAGGGTTAGCGAGCTGCAGGCTCTTGTGGCGCACCCGCCATACACTCAACTCTATCACAACCGGGCATCCCTGCGGACTCACCCCAAATTTGTGCCGAAGGTTGCCTAAGCTTTTCACATTAACCAGGCAGTGGAGCTGCCATCCTTCTTCCCAGCACCACATTCCTCCCCTGAAGAGCAACGTCTTCATTCTCTAGACTGCGTATGTGCTCTGCGCACCTACATCACCAGGACATCTGCCACTCGTCGGGGGACACAGCTGTTCATCTCCTTTGACCCGAACAAACCAGGGAGACCTGTTACCAAACGTACGCTATCCCTCTGGATTTCAACCTGCGTTGCCTATTGTCTGCAGAAGGCTGGCGCACTCCCAGCAAACAGGGCTAGTGCACACCAGCTCCGCGCAATAGCCGCTTCCTTGGCCTGTGCTCAGGAGATTCCAGTGAGCGATATCTGCAAAGCCGCCACCTGGTCCTCTCACCTCACCTTCCAGAAACACTACTGCCTCGATATTCATTCTGAGACCGACGGCTCGTTCGGCCGAGCAGTCCTATCCGCAGCCATGGCTCCAGAGAGTGCGAGCGCTGCACGAGACTGAACTGAAAGGTTCTGGGACACTTGTCTTCCTGTTACTCAACACTATTGCTCTGAATAGCTATTGCACTAGTTACTATTGATGCACTTGTCTATGCACTATGGTTCTTGCACTATTGTTGTTTGCACTGTTCACGAGATTGCACAGTTATGCCTTGTTCTTGCACTGTTGTTTTTGCACTGTTCACGAGTTGCACAGTTATGCCTACCTCTCCCCTCTGCGGTGAGTTGCACTGTTCCTAACCTGTTGTTCACAATAAACGTTGAATCTTACGCATGCCTCCCTCATTCTCCTCAGCGTGAAAATAGCTCGGGAGACACCACGTGTGGCTGACACATCCTGCTTGTCCTAGGAGAAAACAGAGTTACTTACCTGTAACGGAGTTCTCCGTGGACAGCAGGATAAGTCAGCCACACCATCCCGCCCGCCTCCCCTTCATGAGGGTGGCCTGCGCACCGCACCTAGCTGCAACGGCATAGCTAGTCACCAACTGGCCGGCTAGGGGCGGGCTGGGGAGGTGGGACCACCTCACACATGCTCAGAAGATTCTGAGCTATAGAGCACTTCCGTCACGGCGCCGTCGGGGGACGACACCAGGTGTGGCTGACTTATCCTGCTGTCCACGGAGAACTCCGTTACAGGTAAGTAACTCTGTTTATCTTTCTATAGCTATGCAAACTATCACAGCAGTTTCAACCACCCCTTACTCACTGCTGAGAGGTGTGATCAAAAACCTGGCTCCCTGACTATTGACTATGCATGAAACATAGCAATGAAACTGGGTATGCATTAAATAAAGTAATTGTCTTCCTTCACTGCTATACCAGTACTACAGTCTACATACAGCAAACCCCACCCCCCTTTCATTTACAGGGAACAGTCCCTTTTTCATTATCTATCCCCTTCTTGGATTTCTTTTTTAAACATTTTCTAAACTGTCCCCTTCCCTGCAATCAGTAGACCTGGTGTTTTTCACTGTTTGGGGACACAGGGGCGATTTGTTAATAACTTCACCTTTTACTGATAGAGTATCAGACCTCCTTATCTACAGAGGTGTGAAATTACAAATCCAGGACTTATACAGACATGCATTCTTTGTGCTTCATCTAAACCCAGCCAATCCCCTCGCGGGGGTATGGAAACATGGATAGGGACACCCACCCACTTCGTACCAATGTACGTACAATCTCAAGCATACACCAATCAATCCTGAAATATAAAGACCTAATGTCTGGACAAAAACTTTCTTTCCCTAATCTTTCCCTAATGTCACAACTAAATACAGAGACACTCTAACATTTACAGAGACACTCTAACAGTTTCTACATAACAGCACATTAACTATATGGACCAGCCATGAATCTATATAGGGAAACTGGTCCGGATACTCCTTCACTACAATTTAGCCTCCGGACCCCATGCTCTAATCACAATTTGCAAATCACAATTTACAGTGCAAATCTTCTAATCTCAATTCTAGGCATGCAATGTTCAGTGTAAATTTTCTAATCTCACTTCTGGGAATACAATATACAATATAATCCAGGTAACAGGCAGAGTTTGGTTGCACAAAACACACAGGACCACAAAGGGAAAAAGAAAGAGGGAAAACAGAAAACAGAGACGTCTCAGCAGCGAATACGTTACAAATACACATTACACATTACACACACTCTCTCTAGCTGTAGCATAGGATTTAACTTTTACCATGAGGATAATAGTAACATGAGAAATATAGCTAGCTATTTTTCTAATGTCCACTAGATGGAGCTCCAGGATCACTAGCACAAAAGAAACCCCCAACCCTAAAAGCACATGGCAACACAAAAGAAACCCCCAGCAACACAAAAGAAGCCCCCAACACTATAGGAGCACATGGCAACACAAAAGAAACCCCCAGCAACACAAAAAAAGCCCCCAACACTAGGAGCACATGGGGCAAAGGCTCTAAATAAATCGCCCCGATCATCGGAGAATTGCGATCAGCGCAATTATTCTTGAAAGGCACACTTAAGGGGGTTAGGTACTAATATTTTAGGCAATTTTTAATAGCTTTGGCAGTGCTGCACATAAAATACCTTTAAGGGGCCCGAGGTGGCAAAGTTAAATTTATACTGCAGTTATTTACCGGTACTCGCAAGCGCCCCCCCCCCCCCCTATTCCTACCAGATTTACCAGATACCAGATACAGACAGGACGAGCAATGGTTTCAGAGCCTCTAGGACCTTTACTCGGACTGCTCATTGCGGGTGATCGGGCCGCTACAGGTTCACAGAAATTACCAGATACCAGAATTACCAGATACAGGAATACTGAACTACCCAAAACAGTAAAACAGTACTCACCAGAACTCTGATCAGACAGAGAGTTTGGATGCCAGTCTATCCAGCCGGTTTTCAATCGGGGGGGTCAACCGCAGGGACCGACCGACCAGATGAGTCAAGGTGTCCTTCCGGAGCACAAAAGGGGGCCCAGGGCGCCAAGGACCGTTAATCACCTGGAGGGGCCCGGTCCCTGACTGGCGGAGGCCCGATCCTGCAAAAAGCAGTAGTCTTCCCACCGTGGGTGTGATGAGAGAGGCTTTTCTTTTAATTTAATTTAATTTAATTTCATCCCACCTGGGGTGCCAGAAATGATGCAGCATAGCTGCTGAAAAAGCTCTAATTCTCTCACTCACCCACAGAAGGAAAACACACAGACAGGCTGGTATGCAAACAGGAACTTTTAATGTGCGCACAGGCCCAGACAGAGAAACCAGCAATCTCCACAAAAAATCTGAGCCCTGAGGGACGTCCCACAATACCCCACACACTGTACACTTTCAAACCCACTCCACAATCCCACCCGTCCCAGATACTTCCCGTCCACCAATCAGCAGCCCCCGGGGAAGGTACCTAGGTGACCTGTCCAAACCGGCGTGCTCTGGTCTGCTGACCTCTGGGCAAGGGGATACCGTGCCCGCACCTGGAGTGGGGGAAGGGTGCCCGCTGGAACCCCTATGTCTCCTCCCAGCAAGCCGACCACTCATGCAAGAACCCCATGGCTGGGGGGGGAGGGGTTACCCACAGCTAAACCCCATGGCTGCCCCAACTCCAGTGGTCATGCACATATTCCGCTGTAACACTGACATGGTTTTATCTGCCCCTTTACTTAACTCTCACATTAACTTTAACTTTAATCCGAACTATTTTCGCTGCTCTTCTTTGGGTCCTCTCTGCTCTATTGGACTTATCCTGGTATTCAATGTTCAGTGTGTTTATGCAGAAGTCTATTCTTGCAAAGGAAAACTTTTTTCACGATATCTTGTCACAATCTTTCATCTGTTTATCTGCTATGACGATATCAGCTATACGCGATCAAAAGCTTAGCAATATGTTTGGTTTTTATTAGGTATAACTATTATTTTTGATACATTTTATACTTTGCCCTCATTGAATAACAGTAATTATTTTTGTTTTACCTCTGATCCTATCATACGCGTTGATACACAGTGTGCTTGTTTTTTGGCGAGGAGCGCAAATATCTTAAAGGCGCTGTGAGTGTGCGGGATTTTTTAGACCACTACAGCCGCCTCAAGAAATAGAAGTTTTCTGTGTATCCTTTGATTATTCTACTATAAGGTACGATTTTCAATGTCTCAGGTATTTGTTCCTCCCCCCTTGGTTTTATTATTTAAATCGGGATATTTTATCAGTTAGTAATTTTTTTGGGGACCTCCTCTGTACTTAGGTATTTACAACATTTGAATCGTACTCATGATTACTCTCTATTGCCCTAATAGCGCTTTTTGAATCACAGAATTACAGATATGTCTGATGGCTCTATAAACCTTTTTTCTGGAATTAGTCCCCATATCAATTTAACGTTCTGCTCTTGGCTTTTCCTTATCTCCTTTCATATGATTCATCCTTTCTTTAGAATTCACATTGCTCTGTGCGTCTCCCCACGTTCTCACTGATTTACTTTTGAAACACATAGACATACATTTTTTGGCTCTGACCCTCTATTTGCCCCCAACAGCAATACGTTTATTACTCCCATGTATTATACATTTAAAAGCCAGTGTATATATTTTTGTTACACATGTGCAATGTATAGCCTTTGAGTCTCTACACGATTCAGCCTGTCTTTAGAATGTGTGTTGCCCTAATGGATTTCCTCTCGTCCACACCCTGCCATTCACGGATTCAATTTTGTAATACATATGTAGATATTTTTTCTGGCTCTGACTTTCCATTTGCCTCACAGAGGAATAAGTTCACTAGTCCTATGTTCTAAATATTAGTATGCACCTATATAATACTTTTGTTGGCCTTATATATTTTATAGCCTTTGAGTCTCGACGTGACTGGTGTCTTTTTCAAGACTATTCTCTCACAAGGTTACCTGTAAGTAGAGTCATATGTACTTAGTCCTCTTTCTCTCTTTATTTCAGTGTTGTCATTTACTTTAACAGTGACACATAATTTCACCTCTTAATAGTGGTACATTGTAACGTATTAGAGAGCTTATGTCTGTTTTTAACCTATTTTAATGTTTTTCTTATCTTTTTATTTCTTTTTATTGTCATTTGATTATTGTTTGGTAATCACATTATCATTCAAGTGTTATTATTGGAGATATCTTTTTATCATTATGTGAGTTATTACTATTTCTTATTTATTATTCAATATATTTTATTTATTATTTTCTTTTCTAAGTGTTTAAATTTACTATATTGTATTTTTTGAAGATGCATACCCCCGAAGAAGGCTTGTGCCAAAATGCTTAGGGGTCTTTCACTAATAAAAGCACCTGTGACCCCCTATCATCTCTCACTTGTTGTGTATCCCCTTAGAGGGACATAGTCACATAGAGCCCAATATTGAGCTGCAATGGCTAACTGAAAGCAACAGCTGCCAAAAGGCAACAGAACTAAACAAAAAGCAGAGAAATTAATATAGAAATGGAAAGAATGTTCTCATTTCATCCTTGCAATGGTTTTTTAAAATAAACTCAGATTGACTATAAAAAGAAAAATGATTTATACATATACAATATTAGAAAAAGATTTTAAAAACTACAAAAGTTCATAAACCGCCTCGAGAATCTGAAAGGTGGTATATAAAAAATGTTAAACAAATAAATAATCAAGATAGATATATACAAGTCCTAAAAAACAAAACAAAACATGGTCCGTTTCCCCTCATTGAGCATACAGAATTTGTACAATATACCAGTGTCTCAGGAAGAAATCCAGAGAGTTCACATGTAGCGGAGTCAGTCAAAGTCACAGCTGCAAAGGGGAGCGCAGCTGTCATCAGTGGGGAAATGATGGCACTTTGCCTCTAGGGGGCACTTCTGGAGGTCATACCTTTGTAAAGGACATTGAGAGAATGGAAATATTTTGGAGAAAGGCCACTAAAGTGATACAGGGCCTGTAGCACAAATGTTACTCAAAGAGTCTTAAGACCAGGGACTCTGCTTTCTGCGATGTTGCAGCCATAGGAAAGATTGCAAAAATTCAGAGAGACTATTGCGATATTTCAGTTTCCAAATTAGACAGGGAATCCTAATCATCCTTTATTTTCTGTATCTAGTTCAAGCTTGACTATAACATTTAGGAAATATTCAGTCAGTGAAAGATTTTCTCAGGGAGAGGACCATTAGGATCTCCTCCTGTGACCCTGAGATGCAGCCATGAGGAATAGCAATGTTTCCCCGTTTCTAGCCACAGTGTAGATGTTCCAGAATTTTCCCAATGACAAGTGCCTGCACATTAAAAATAAATTGTTTATTTCTACTGTTCAAAATTTAAAACAGTACTTGGTTTCTCTAGAGCAGGGGTCACCAACCTGCGGCCCGCAGGCCGCATGCGGCCCACGAGGTCCCTTCGTGCGGCCCGCGAGGCTCTATCCCGGTTAACATTACGTGCGGCCCGCCAAGGATTCCCGCCATTGTATCTGCGGCCCGCGGCATGCTCGGCGGGTTCAACGGCACGTGACTGGTTTCCCAAGAGCAGCGTGCAAATTCCTGTTCTCTTTTTTCCCCATGGCTTCCCCCACGAAGAAGAAGCGCAAGCTCAGCGATGAGAACCGCGGCTTCAATAAAGGTAATCAGCCATTGTTTTCATAATTTTGCGTTTGTTGTTTTTTTTCGCGGGGGCGGGGAGAAGGGGGGTGCGGCCCGCGAGGCTCCCGGTAGTCGGCTGTGCGGTCCGCGGCCCTCTGGAGGTTGGTGACCCCTGCTCTAGAGGAAGAGATAAGGAACACGGTAAATTAATACAAAAGAATAAGTGTCTATTCCAAAGAAAATTAGAAGTGTTACATATAATAGTGCACAGCTATTTGCTCAAACATAAGAAGTTAACTTCAGCATTTTCTTGAACTGATAATTTATTTTTTCCAGACAACACAGTTTAACACTTTAGTTCATTTTCACCCTAGATGAATTGAAAAGACAATGATGTATATGGGATTTCCCATCAGCCCCTGCGGGCTTAACACAGACGCGAGGAGACGCTCTCCCTTCGCGTCTCTCGCAGCCTGCAGCGAGGGTGGGTGAGCCCCCCGACCCGACCTGCTTTTAGCGGGGGCCCCCGCGGCAGCAGCGGGGGCCCCGCGGCGGCAGCCACCAGGTTTTTTTTTTTAAATAAATTTTACTTTAGGCCGGGGGGGGGGGGGTAGGAGTCCTATCCCCCCCGGCCTAAAGTAAAATTTAATTTAAAAAAAAACCTGGTGGCTGCCGCCGTGGGGCCCCCTCTGCTGCCGCGGGGGCCCCGTCTACAAGCTGGTCGGGTCGGGTCGGGTCCGGTCGGGTCTCTCTCCCTCCCTCCCTCGCTGCAGGCTGCGAGAGACGCGAAGATGCGTCTCTCGCAGCCTGCAGCCTGCAGCGAGGGAGGGAGAGAGACCCGACCGGACCCGACCGGACCCGACCGGACCCGACCAGCTTGTAGACGGGGCCCCCGCGGCAGCAGAGGGGGCCCCGCGGCGGCAGCCACCAGGTTTTTTTTTTAAATTAAATTTTACTTTAGGCCGGGGGGGGGGTAGGACTGGTAATGGGCTATGGGGGGGGGTAGGACTGGTAATGGGCTATGTGGGGGGGGGGTAGGACTGGTAATGGGCTATGGGGGGGGTAGGACTGGTAATGGGCTATGGGGGGGGGTAGGACTGGTAATGGACTATGGGGGGGGTAGGACTGGTAATGGGCTATTGGGGGGGCTGGGGCTGGAAATGGACTGGGGGGGTAGGGCTGGTAAATGGCTATTGGGGGGGCTGGGGCTGGAAATGGGCTGTGCTGGGGGGGGTCAAGGCTAGAGGTGGGCTGATGGGGTTAGGACTGGTAATGGACTGTGGGCTGTTGGGGGGGCTTAGAACTGGCAATGGGCTTTGGGGGGGTTTAAGACTGGTAATGGGCTGTGGGCTGATGGGGGCTGTCTGGTAATGGGCTAAGGGGGGGGGCTAGGACTGGAAATGGGCTGGGGGGTTAAGACTGGAGGTGGGCTGATGGGGTTAGGACTGGTAATGGGCTGTTGGGGGGGGGATTAGAACTGGTAATGGGCTTTGGGGGGGGGATTAGGACTGGCAATGGGCTATGGGGGGCTGACTGGAAATGGGTTGATGGTGTTAGGACTGGAAGTGGGCTGATGGGGGGTTAGGACTAGTAATGGGTTATAGGGGGGGCTTAAACTGAAAATGGGGTGATGGGGGGTTAAGGACTGAAAATGGGGTGATGGGTTAAGGACTGTAAGTGGGGTGATGGGGGGGCTAGGACTGGAAATGGGCTGATGGATGGCTAGGACTGGAAATGGGCTGATGCAGGGACTAGAAGGGAATGGATGCTGGGTGAGGCTGGAACTAGAAGGGAGCTGATGTTGGGGGAGGATTAGAATGGGATGGGGCTGGAAGAGTAAAATGGAGAAGGGAAAAATATTTTGTGTGGGAGGGATAAAAAATCTACAATTGGCCGGGTATTGGGAGAGTAAGTGGGGATTGAGAATGGAGGGGTAATATTTGAGTGGATGAAATAGGAATGAGGAAAGAGCAAAAGGAGAAAGATTAGTATGTTAAAGCAGATGTAGAGAGAGAATGGAAAAAAAATCTAGAAGAGAGAAGAAAGGACAAATGGACAGCAGACGATGGAGAGTTAGCAGAAGACACGAAGAAACCAGAAGAAAGTGGCTGGAGCAATTGCAGCTGAAAAAAATGCACAAAAGGTAGAAAAATATCTCTTTATTTTGAATTTATTAATTGGAATATGTCAGCTCTGGTAAATGTGCATCATTAACATCTGTGCTTTGTTTAGTACAAGAGCAAATTAATGTATTGTTTTATTTCTACAGTGTTGTACATTCCAAGTTTGGCTTTTGGGATTCCCAGTTTAATTATTGTCTTCCTATTTCTAAATTGTGATTACTTGTTTGGTGATGGTCTATGTTCTGCATGTGTAACTGAGCTGAGGTGTTCTGTTTATATAATTCCTATTTGACATTGCCACTTGTTCTCTTTCCCCAGTAGGTCATGTATTGTTGTTCTCTGAAATGTATTGGTTTAATATTTGCAGTGTTGCCTTTTGATTGGTAGAGTATGGTGCTTTGTGAGTCCTGGTAGTGCTGTTAGGATACGGCGGGTTTACTATGGGCAGTGTTTGTAGTAGTTCCTAATGTGTCTGGCAGTTGGCACTGGATTATAGTAATGTAGAAATCTTTTAGTCTTTCTTTATCCATACACTCATTAAGAGGCACGTTTACTAAAAGTTAGTATATGGTAACATTATGCAAATATTTATGCAAATGAGGCCCCTTATGCAAATGAGGTCCGCACCCCCCTTGGGCCGCCCCTGCTGGGGGCCCACAATTTTTGTTGGCGTAGGGCCTCACTCAAGGTAAATCCGGCCCTGATTCAGACTCTGCAGTGTCAGGAGAATAATCAAAAGCATTACATTCAGCCTTCTCCAGGTTAGGTATATCAGCTAGCTTAAAAGAATATTCAGGATTACTTAAAGCTTCCCTTGGCTGATAACAGACGCCACCATCTTGTTTAGCTGTGCTTTTAAAAGTGGAACAGAGACTGCCTGGTTTAAAAGCATAAACACTTCTTTTCTTGGGTACCTGATACAGAAGCTTTTCATCTGGGGAATACCTTATTCTTCTGTCTTTATTCCACAGCTCTGCCTGGTTCTGTAACCCTGGGTTTTCAGCGTAGTTAAAAGACCTCTGCCTGCAGCAGTTCTCTTTCTCTACTGAATCCTCCCCCACGGTACCTTCCAGGTGCAGCTTGTCACAGGAATCTCTACAGCAAGGATAATCCCGTACTGACTTGCCTTCTGCAATCCTTGTATCTCCCTCTGGGAACTCAGGTAGCCTTTCTCGTGTTCTTAGCTTGGCTGGAACCAGTTGTCCTGTTATTCTCCTTCCTAGTCCTTCCTTTAGAATTTTTCTCGAGTCTTCCACTAGTACCGACTTACTTCCTGGTTTCTGTATATTTAACCAGCTGGCTCTAGGCTGCACTGCCCGCCTTCCTTTAGGGCGTGCCCAATCACAGGCTTCCTCACTCCCTTCCCCCGAGGAGTGCTGTTTAGCTTGATTGGAAGTGTGTTTTTTCCTTTCTCTAAAGAAATCTGTGCTCTCTCTAGCATTACCGGCTTCCACCACCGGATGCTCACTTGTGTCCATAGGTTCCTGAGGAGCTACTGGGTCACAACATATACTGGGAGGTATTCCAAGGGCCAGCATAGACCATTGGACTGGAGAAAGCCAGAGGAATGGTGCTGTAGAGATAGGAATCACCAGAGGCTACCTGTGAGGGAGACGGCTGCACATGGAAGGGACTCTAAGACCTATGCCAGAAGGTATGTGAGGAGAGATCCAGTGTCCAGGGATCAAGATTGGAAGGCTGGACATAAGAACTGGACTACATACTGGCCAGGCTATATAGAGAGGAACTATGGCAGCAATGGAAGCTCAGGTATGAACACTGATCTATGCCCTAACTATAACAGTGAAAGACAACAGGGAAATAAGCATTCTCTTGAAAGGGCTCCACTGAAAGATTCATCTGTGCCAATTCATGATAATGACCCTATGCTTATTGATGAAAGGGGGAATAATAGCAGATGAAGACATTGTTTATATGGACTGCTCTCTATCCAAACGTTATTGGTGACTTTCTGTGTTAAGGCACAGCAGCTATTGCAGAGAAGTGTAAACTGGTTCTTTATTCCACTAAGAAAAGTTCTTGAAGCAGGATTTGACTCACATAGTAAAAAAGCCAGCCAGCTAAAGGGTTTCAGCTGGATAACTGATAGCAATTAAGCTGCATCTAATTGCTTGTGAGCTAGGAGAGAATCACTGCTGGATCTGTGTGGAAAGTAATCAGAAGTTAAACTTACAAGATCAGTTTATTTCTTTCTTTGTGGCTTTTCATTTTTGTTAGTTATATGCTAAGAAAACATTAGCTAATTGCCTGACAAGTTTGAAGGTTGTTTTCCTGATTTGATTTTTGGCTTTGTTTTCACAAGTTAAACACTGCAAGGCAAGTAACCTAATTTATGTGCTACCAAGCATACTTGTGCTGGGAGAAATAACCCCATCAATAAAAGAAGTTTCTTATTGGCTTTACCACGTGTTCACAACTAAATTATTGTCAGCAGCTGTGTTTGGTGTGAATGAACTACATTACCCACAATACCTTGCACACATCATATAAATATATGCATTGTCAAGACTGTGAAGATTCTCACCCCAGGCAGCCGTCTGACAATACGTTTATTTTGATTTTATCCTGTCGCTGTAAAGGGATCCACTGTGTCTGTCCCATGCCATTTTGAATTCTGTCATTGTATTTGTCCCCACCACTTCCATCGGGAGGGCGTTCCAAGCATCCACCACCCTTTCAATGAAAAAGTATTTCCTGACATTGCCTTTCAATTTACCCCCTTGAAGCTTCATATTATGCCCTCTAGTTTTACAGCTTCCCCCTCTTTGGAAGAGATTTGTTTGTTCATTAATACTCTTTTAAGTATTTAAAGGTCTGAATCATATCTCCCCTATCCCTCCTCTCCTCCAGAGTGTACATATTTAGGTCTTCAAGTCTCTTCTCATAAGGCTTCTGATGCAGACTCTAAATTATTTTGGTCGCCTTTCTCTGAACAGTTTCCAGTCTTTTTACATCCTTTGTGAAATATGGTCTCCAAAACTGAACACAGTATTCCAAGTGAGGCCTCACCAGTGATTTATACAGTGGCATTAGTACCTCTTCCTTTCTGCTGGTAATTCCTCTTTGTATGCAGCCCAACATCCTCCTGGCTTTTGCCACCGCCTTGTCACACTGTTTTGCCACCTTGAGATCCTCAGAAATAATCACACCAAGGTCCTTCTCCTGGTCCGTGCACACCAACCTCTCGCCCCCTATCACGTACATTTCCCTTGAATTTCTGCTACTCAAGTGCATGACACTGCAATTCTTCGCATTAAATCTTAACTGCCAAGCATTAGACCTTTCTTCCAGCTTTTGTAGATCTTTCCTCATGTTAACCATTCCCTCAGGAGAGTCTACTCTGTTGCAAATTTTCGTGTCATCTGCAAAAAGACAGACTTTTCCATTCAGTCCTTCAGCAATATCACTCACAAATACATTGAACAGTGGCACGTCAAATGCAGGATTCTGCAATTTTTTGCATCATATTGTTCCTGCCAATCACTTGACCATGCCTCAAGTTTTCTTAGACCAGTCCTCATGCTATTCCTTGAAGAGTGTGCTCTCATGAATCCCAGCATCATCTTCACAGGGACAAACCTTTCTTTATAGCCCCTCTGCAATATTTACTCATGAAGAGATGGAACAAGAGTAGCCCCAGAACTGATCCTTAGTGCACCCACTAAATCCTCCATTTACCATTATCCAGATGCTAGAAGGAGAAATCAGGCCACAACCAGTGTCCCAGTGCCCTTGGTAAGTTTCAGTCCTACCATGTCCGTGTCATTTCAGCACTATGAGCTCCAAAATGCACCAGAAAGGGGATGGGGTTAAGAAAAGGGCTTGACCCGAACACTACAAACATGCAAACAAGACAGCCCTGAGAGCTAACAATCCATGTTTAGCTTCTAGACATCACGGGACTGAGAGGGAGCAGGAGAGAGATAAGAGACACAGTGTGCCCAGCCCCCCCCCCCAGTGTAATTTCCTGAATATTACAGGACATACAGCTAACAAGGGTCAGGCACTGTCACATGTCAGTTATTAATGTTATATCTGAACTTTTTGGAGTTAATATTCAAAAGGGTTTAGCCTCTAAGCAGGATCTGTTAACCCACTAAACCCCGGCAATCTGGACTGCGCTGCTGGAGGTCCCCACAGACAGCGGAAAAGTCACCTGGTTAAATCAGGGGACGTCTGTGGGCAGAGCAGGGCTGGTCGCAGCAATCTTGTGTCACTAAGTGGATAGCTGAACCACCCAATGGCTGTCCCAACCTTATCCGGCTTAGCTATGTGGTCAGTGGCAGCCAGTATCCAACAAAAGCAGAAATTCAGCACCAGATGTGGGATAGGCGGCAGTGCTGGATATACAGTACGGTTTTACTTTCAGCGGCCGCTGCCACGGAACACTGATGCCTTAGTCTTTCTTTCATATGAAGATAAATTGATGAATTTCTGAAATGATATGAGGGGGAAAAGACCTCAGACCGTCTCCTTGTTTCCTTTTAACCATGGGATGCCCCTCACAGAGCTTTCAACTGGCTATTAGGCCTGCTCCTAATAGGCCAAGAAAACCCCTCTTTATATTGTCCATTCCACCTTACTGTGAAGTAAATCCCCCACTGAATTACTTTAGCAACTACATCTCTTATGAACCACATGTCCTCTTAACTGCAACTTATCAGCTAAATTCATCTTGTATTGCACAGCACATTCAGCGAGGCCTGCGTTTCACAACTCTGCTACAGCAGGAGTGTGTCACATCTTAGGGTGTAAGCTGGACTGAATGGAGGTCCACCATCACCACACGTTGCTTATGGGATTTTAGGATGCAGTCTGGGGTCTTTTTCTCTCATATCACTTCAGTAATCCATCTAAACAATATGTGCCCAATGTCTGGGTCACATTTATACTTCTCTGTATTTGATGTACTGCATATCAGAAGCAGACAGTTTCCAATATGTAATCTAATTCCGCTACTGATCGCTGGAAGTAGCAGTATACAAATGTACGCTAAATAAATAAACCTATGTGGTTTACAATAAAAACTAGCACAAACAAGACAGGAACGCTATTCTGGCGACAGGGAGGAAATAAAGATAAAATACACATGACCAAAGACAAATAGCAAAGAGGGCTGTATTACTTAACAAACTGAGAACATCCTACGCACACCCGGATGACAACCCGAAGGCTGATTCTAAAAGATGAGTATTTAATGCACTTCTTTCAATTCAGTCCTTTTAGCAGGAAAACCATTTCATAGGATAGGGGCTGTGGGAAAAAAGGCGGATCTACGAGTAGTTTCAAATTTAATAGAGGAAGGAGTTGGAATGTGTAGGCAAAACCCATGAAGGGCCTGTGAATCCGTGTCATATTTGAATAGAAATAACTTGGGGTTTACCTCTAGGTGTAGTCTTATTTATTGCTTTAATTTTTATCTAACATTTCTTATATACTGTCTTTCATGATATCCCCCTCCCACGCACCTTTTTAATCTAATGTTTATTTAAAGTTGTGAAAAGTATCTAATCTCTAATCCGTGTGCTATGTAATCATTGCTCTAATCAAAATTGTATTTTTAAAAATTCATTGTATTGTACGATACATGATGATTCTGTAAAGTAAACCGCAGCTGATCGTAGGAAGCAGCGGTATATAAATGTTTGCTAAATAAATAAATATCAAGGTGGTTTACATTGAACAAACTGAAATTACATTGAACGGGGAATTATAACATGGCGATAACTATTTTACAGGGAACATGGGCAATGGAGGGTTAAGTGGCTTGCCCAAGACCACAAGGAACACCTGTGGGACTAGAAACCCCAGTCCTTCCAGCCCAAGGTTGTTGTCTTCTAGTGGGATTTGAACCCCTGATCTTCCTGCCTGAGGTAACCTGCCCCAACCACTAGGTCACTCCTCCCTCTTGTGATCTAGTCTTGTGATTAGAGCAGTGACTGTTCTTGTGGCCTTGGGCAAGTCACTTAACCCTCCATTGCCTCAAGTACAAACTTAGATTGCAAGCCCTCTGGGGACAGGCAAATATTGTAACTTACTTTGAAATGTTACTGGAAAGCTGTGAACTAAATACTAATCAATAAATTCCATTCAGCTGGATCTTTAAGTTCTGCCTGTGGATTTGGATCATTCGACATTCACACCAGATTTGGAAGAAATCCCCTCACACCCTATATTGTCTCCAGCATTGGGATGAAAGTAAATTTCAATTTTAATATATTGTGAGATCTTTCAAAGAAACAGCAAGAAAGAATTTCTAGTCTAGAGCTGTGGAAATTTGGCACCTTCTGTTCTCAGATACCTGGAAGTCTTTCTTCATGGTGCTCTGCTGCCACCCACAGGCCAGACCCCATCAGCACACTCTGCCTCTGAGTGGAGATGGGCTGATTTCCGAGAAGTCAGCTGAAGGCACTGAGGGTGAACGAGATGAGCCACACAAACCAGAGCCAAGGATAGCGCCCTCTGCTGACAGGTTGTGGGCAGAGACATGAAGGATGACCCATTTCAAAGAATGTTATTTTAGCTCTCCCTCTGCCTTCCCTCCTGTCCTATCACAGCAATGGATGTCCTTCTTCCTCTCCTCCTATTTTTCGTATGTTTGTGTTTTTTTTA
Source organism: Ichthyophis bannanicus (assembly GCA_033557465.1). Lineage (NCBI taxonomy): Eukaryota > Metazoa > Chordata > Amphibia > Gymnophiona > Ichthyophiidae > Ichthyophis > Ichthyophis bannanicus. The sequence continues at coordinate 75,627,052 of CM066051.1, read as the reverse complement.
TATTTAGGATTTGCTTTTATTTTTATTGTAAACTGCTCTGATGGCTTGCCTGAGAACGGTATATCAACTCTAAATAAACCATAAACCATCGTCACTGGTCGCTCCTGTGCATTCCCACTGGTCCCTAGGGACTCTCTGCGCACCTCTTTAAGCAAGACTTGGAGAATTGCACCAGCCCAGTGCTCCAGTTCAATCTCATGCCCAGTGCATGTGACTTGGCATCACTGTCGAGCGCCTCAGATAGAAATTGAAGAACTGCAGTCACAAAGTGGGGAAATACGGGGTTCTGACAGCCAAATCTTAGGCACCACACAAGCCTTAAGATGAGCACAAACTGTAAACTCAAGAGATTCAGATCCTACTCTACATACCCTGGTTTAAGAGTGAAGTTCATTACTGTCCGAGCAGACACAAAACAAATCCATTTGTTCTAAAGAGAAAACCAAATTATCTTCAGGAATGGGCAGAGACTGGATGCACCCCATAGTCTCTCTGCCTTTGTATTCTTTGCTTCTATAACAATGCAGATGGAAATTTAACGTGGGCAAATGCAATGTGATGTACATAGGGAAAAATGATCCTAACTTCACGTGAACGTCACCACTCAGGAAAAGGATCTCAGCGTCATGGTGGAAAATACATTAAAGTAATAGAACAAACACACACTGTAAGTTAAAACCAAGCAACAACAGAGGGAAAGCTTGAGTGAATAGTTAGGTTTTCAGATTTTGTTTCTGAAAGCTACTATATCTGTTTCCTACAGAAGCGATACAGTGAGCTCTAAAGAAAAGATCCTGTCACTGTGAAAACTCACTTGCAAGTTTGCATCTGCTTTGAAAGCTTAACCCTTGGCAACTAAGAGACCCCTGACCCCCTGAGCATAAACCGTGGCTTCTTTCAGGCAGAGGAAGTCACAGTGGCAAATACCAGGGGCAGGTATTACTGAAATGTCCTAAGGGGTATGTCCACTAAGGTACGGTGGTACTCTTTTGCAGCTAACGCTGGGTGATAGTTGTAAAAGTCATGCATTTTCTGTTGAGGGTGTGCCCAGCATGAATTGACATATGCAAACAATGTGCATGCATTAAGACGTTGTGCTGCAGACTTAAAACAAAGGTGCAAAACAAACTAAAACAAATGCCTGAAAACCAGAGGGGAAAAGCACAACAGAACATTTTTTTGCAATATTTATAATGTTAAAAAAGAATTAATAGAACAAAATCAGTTACAATCACAAATATAAATGTACATCCCCCTCCCCAGCACCTAGCTCCAAATGATAAATAAAAAAACCCTCTAAAGTTTAGTTCAACGACAAATAAATCAAAAGTAGGTGAAATCAGTGTATGCTTGGCTCAGAGATAGTCATCTAAGGTTTCCCAGCGATGCCTCCATTGTAGTGCTTGATGTTGCCGTGTCCAATAAACCGATTCAAATATCCGATATAAAGAAACTATATTCCACCAGTGCTTAAATTCCAAAGATGAAGTATCTTTCCATTGATTAACAATAAGCTTAAGTGCTAAGCCAATAAACATATCAAAAAGAACTTTTGATTTCAGATTTTTTTGGTGCGCTAAATGGCACACTATTTACAGTAAGGATGTACGTTTCAGATTTCTAGAATAGCTCTGCTGGGAGTCCTCCCACTGCCACTTCGTTGCTCCCATCACAGATCGAACAGGTCACTTGTTGTCTCCTCCTATCGATACTCAGAGATTCAGGGTGTTCTCTGTAGTCCTGGTAATATGTACAAGCTAGAGAGAGAAGCAACATAAAGGTGTTCACTCCACAAAATATACACGCAAAGGGCGGAGATGGACCATGGAATGAAGACCAGATTCTTATAATATACAAGATGGCTTAAGAAAAACAAAACACACACACACATACTCAAATAACAAATTATAATTAAAAGGAAACCAGAGAAAATATTACCAGAGTGATTGATGGACAATATCTCAAGGTACATAGGGCCCTATATTGTAAGGTATTTACACGGTTTAGAGAGCTTTAAAGTGCGCAAATGTCCCTAAGCCAGATATTCAGCGGTACTAACAAGGTGAGTCGGTTGATATAGTGTATCTGGATTTTCAGAAAGGCTTTGAAAAGGTCCCTCATCAGAAACTTTTGGCAAAACTAGAGTCATGGGATAGGAGGCAGTGTACTATTGTGGATCAGAAACTGGTTAAAAGATAGAAAGCAGAGGGTAGGGCTAAATGCTCAATTTTCCCAATGGAGAAAGGTGAATAGTGGTGTACCCCAGGGATCTGTACTGGGTCCGCTGCTTTTTCAAATATTCATAAATGACCTGGAAATGGAAATAATGAGTGAGGTTATCAGATTTGCAGATCATACAAAATTATTATTATTTTTTTTATTTAATCTTTATTAATTTTACATTACAAAGAAGCTAAATTACAAAAGCTTCATGGAAATTAGGACAAATGGTCTGAAAACAAGTATTGATATAATCAATATTTAAAAAACAGGAAACAGAAAATAAGAAAAAACAATTCCAAGTCCTACTATAGCCCACCACGAAGAGATCCAAGTAAGAAAACAATTAACCAAAAAAAATGAGAAGCATAAGAAAGAGAACAAAAAACAGTCAAGCCTAAATAGTAGGCAGGGCATCTGGAGTCTCATTAGGAAGCCGTCGGGCACTCAGAAAGCTCGACAACTGGGACGGTTCATAGAAAATATATGAGGCATTATTAATTTTAATCATACATTTACAGGGATACTTTAAAAAATATAACCCCCCCAACAACAAAACCCCAGGTCGAAGCAGAAGAAATTCCTTTCTACGTTTTTGAGTTTCCTTCGCAAGGTCTGGAAAGACCCTAACAATTAAACCATAGAATTGAACAGAACGCTTCTTAAAAAACATTCGTAAAAACCAATCCCTATCAGAGGACAAGGCAAAAACAGCAATCAATGTGGAGGGAGAAACCACCTCCTCAGCCGAGGACTCCAATAAAGCTGAGATATTTAACAAATCTGCCTGACTCTCCCCGTCAATAAATCCAGCCCCAAGATCTTTCTTCCCAGATGGTAAATAATATACCTTAAGCATAGGGGGATGAGAATCAATTGGAACACCAAATACTTCTACCAAATACTTCCTAAACATATCTTTAGATGAAATATTAGATACTCTAGGGAAATTAATACAACGAAGATTACAATATCTGAAGTTATTTTCCAAGGATTCAATCCGGGTTTTTAAAGCCACCATGTCCCTCTGACATGACGAAACACCTTCTAGGTAACAAGTAGCCTTCTGTTGCAATTCTGTAACCAATGTTTGCAAAGCTGATACTTCAAGGGTATGTTGTTGAAGCAGGGCAGTATGTCCTTGTACCTGTGCTGCTACAGCCACCACCTGGGGAGCAAGCACTTCCCCAAGCTTGACTATAGCAGTCCACATCGATTCAAGAGTAAATTCAGCCGGTCGCTCCAGGGAAAAAGTAAGTACCTGTCCCAAAGAGCCCTCTGTTGCACGACGTTCACTCCTCGTTTCTCCAGACCGGGGCAAACCCAAGAAGGCATCCGGTTTGCCCGCAATAACCCGCCTCAACATCACATCCTCTGCGTTGGAATAATCAGCGGACCGAAGCTCCATGCTCCTCAACTGTGCTGCCGCTCCTCCAGGGTCCGAGCCCTCTACAACTTCGGAAGAGAGCTCTACCCCTGACCGCTCAGGACTCCGCCCCACCAGAGGATCTTTGGGAGGCCGCCACTGCTCCGGCGGAGAGATCTCCGGCCCGGAACCCCCAGTCGAGCAAACCCGCTCCAAAGAGGGATCAGTCGGGCTCTGCACCGCCGACATCTGCGACTGCCGCGACGGCGTTACAAACGCGTCAATCAGTCCTACGACCAGGGAAGGAGCAGAGAAGGCTGCCGGGCTAGAGGAGGACTTCTTTGGCCCTTTAGCCTTCCATTTGCCCATATTCTAAGAGGTAAAAAAAAAAAAAACGCCGCCGCTAAAGCTCCCTCTCAGAACATACAAAATTATTTAAAGCTGTTAAAATACAAGAGGATTGTGAAAAATTGCAAGAGGACCTTGATAAATTGGAAGACTGGACGTTCAAATGGCAGATGAAATTTAATGTGGACAAGTACAAAGTTATGCACCTAGGAAAGAACAACCCAAACTATGGTTACACGATGCAAGGTTCCACATTATTTATTTATTTATTTATTTATTTATTTAACAAGCACTTTTATACCGCAGCTTCCAGAGATCAGCTGCGGTTCACAAATAACAACAGTCAACAAAGCTAAGTTTGTTTTACATATAACGTCATATAACAAACAATGTAAAGTAAACAGAAAATGTTAAACAGAATAGCACAGAACAGTGCAACACTATATACATTGCAACACTATATACATTATATACATATACACATTATTATGTGGAGTATAATCGTAATGAGTAGTTCAGAATCAGATGGGGAGGGTTTTCTTTTTATGTTATTGTGAGATGTCGGACAAAAACTGATTAGCCTTTATCTAATTCTTTTGAGGAGTGGTCTGTACTATTGTAGTGTATTGTAAATAGATGGGTTTTCAATTTTTTGCGGAATTCGTTAATCTCTGTTAACATTCTTAGTTCAACTGGGAAGGAATTCCAGGCTATTGGGGCTGCATGTGAGAACGCTTTGTTGTTTGTTGATTTATTTGTTTTTATGAAGTCTTTGGGGGGTTTTAGTTTCTTTAATTGACTTTTTCTTTGAGTAGGTTTTGAATGTTCTTTAGTAATTAAGTTACTTAATGTGCATGGTGCCATATTGAATAGTGTTTTAAATGTAGTTATTAATGTTTTGTATATTATCCTGCTTTGAATTGGCAACCAATGAAGGGATGCTAGTATTGGTGTTATATGTTGATGAGAGTGTGTTTTCGTTATTATCCTAGCTGCTGAATTTTGTGCTAGTTGAAGTCTTTTAATGTTTTGTTTTGATGTACCTAATAATATAAGATTAGCAAAGTCAAAGTGGGGGGTTATGGTGGCTTGAATTATACTGATGAAATCATGTATGTATACAAGAGGTCTAAGTTGTTTAAGTATTTTGAGTTTGAAATAAATTTTCTTTGTAGTGTTTCTGATATGGGTATCTAATGTGAGATGTTTATCTATAATAACTCCTAAGTATCTCACTTCGTTTTTTTATTTTAATTTCCTGGTTTTGAAGTGTTATATGTGTTGGTGGGGTATAATCTTGATTTTTAGTGACAATTAAGACTTCAGTTTTTGAATGGTTTATTTGGAGATTGTGGGCATTTAGCCATAATGTTATTTCATTGAAGCAATCCAATAGTAGTTGCAACGGTATGTTGGGGATTGTGAATGGGATGTACATCATAATATCATCTGCATATAGATGATAGAGTACACCATATTTTTTAAAAATATTGCAAACTGGTTTTATGTATATGTTAAATAGAAGAGCAGAAAACGCTGAGCCTTGTGGTAAACCTGTTTCAAATTTATATGATTCAGATGTTTGATTGCCAATTCTAACATTTTGGGTTCTATTGCTCAGATAAGAAGTGAACCATTTATGAACTGTAGAGTATATTCCTATATGTCTTAAGTTGTTAAGCATTATTGAATGGTGGACACTATCAAAAGCTGCTGATATGTCGATAAATAAGAGGATGAAGGCTTTTTTGTGGTTGTCTATTCCTCTTAGTAGTGTATCAGTTAGGACAGTCAGGAGTGTTTCAACTCCATGCTTGGGACGAAGTCCATATTGTTGGTCGTCAAGCGGGTAGGATGAATCGAGGAATTCTTGTGTCTGTAGCTGTACAGTTTTTTCGATGACTTTTGCTAAGAATGGTATACTTGAGATAGGTCGGTAAGATTTTGGAGAGGTTTTGTCAAGTGTGTTATTCTTCAGGATTGGTCTGATTTGTACATGTTTAAGAGTGGGTGGTAGGTAGCCTTGGAGTAGTGATTGATTGACCATAGGGAATATGAAGGGTACAAGAGTAGGGAGTGTATTTTTTATCCAGATTACTGGGCAGGGGTCGAGATAAGAGGTTGTGGTGTTGAGATTGAGAATGATATTTTTTAATGATGTTTTGGATATAGGGTGAAATTCTGGCCATTCGTTTAGCATATGGAGAGGTTTGTAGATAGAGTCTAGGGTCATTGGTGAATGTTTTGTTTTGTTTTGATAATAGTTGGCTAACGTTTGTGCTGATATGTCAGTGATTTCGTTGCTAGAAGCTTGGGAAGTTTGTTAGGTTATTAACAATGGAAAATAGTTCTCTTGGTCTATTGAATGACTTTGATAGGATTGTAGCGTAATAATTTTTCTTTGAGTTATCTATGGCATCTTTATAGTGTGTGAGGTGGTTGTAATATATTTCTTTCTCAATGGTGGTTTTGGTTTTACGCCATTTACGTTCTAGATTTCTTAGATCTTTTTTCATTTGTTTCAGTGTGCTATTAAACCATGGTGTACAGTTGGTTTTTGAGTGGGATAGTTTTTTATTAATTTGATTTATTTTGGCTGCGTTGTTTATGGTGGTATGCCAGTTTTTGACCGCTTCATCCAGGTTTGTTAAAAGTTTTTTATTTAGTTCCATGATTTGAAGGTAGTAGCAGCAGCACTGTGTATGCAAAAAGATCTATTTTGCTGGTTGCTTGACTTGAAAAACAAACATATAACTGAACCTAACATTCTTGGAATTCAAGGTTGCTTCACAATAGTTCTCGTGCAGAAATGAGTAATTCTACCCGTCTTTTGAACACTTTTGTAGATATCTAGACTTAACTCAAAGAAATGTTGGTATATAAATGTACATTTGGTCATAGTGTGTCTGTCTACAGGACAAATAAAGATTCCACATGTGCTGAAACGGATTTTGTTGTTTCAAGCAGGGAGTACTAAAAGACCCTCTCCCCACTCTTAATAACAATCACCATTAGTTGTGGTAAAGGGATCCACATCAGTGGACACATTCTGAAGAAAAAACTTGCCGAGATTACTGTTCCTTCTGAACTAGCTCCTGTGGCTTCCGGGTTGTGTGGCAAGAACCGTATTTTCAATGCCGGGGTCGCATATGACCCCGGCATTGAAAATTCGGCTTAGACAAATGGGGGGCGGGTTATGTGTTGATGCAGCACATAGCAGCGCCCATATGAAAATCAGGCCCAATATTTAGCAGAAAGACTGAACTGAGTTTGCAGAAGTACGGCACTCCTCTCTTCTTTTTCTAGCTTATTTATATATTTAATGTTATTTAAGCCATTGCACTACTTTACTGAACACTACCAAAGCCTCCCATTTGTAAATTACTCCCATGTATCCTATGTGGCAGTGACTGAGGTATCTAATACCAAAGATGACTGGATAAAATTTTTGCATGTCAGCAAAAACATGGGGACGATCCAGGAGAGTTTTGGGAAAGACTAGCAAAACTGGCTAATGTTAGGCCAGCTTTTTTTTTTGCCTAAATTTAGTGGACCAGCTAACCATTGGCACCAGCCCCGCTCCATCCTTGGAACGATCCAAAGCTTAGTTAGAGTAGGAAAGTTCAGCAGCATTAAGGGGGATATTTAATATAATCAGCACAATTAATACAACAACTTCCCCAACTGACCCATGTCCAGTGGAATGGATTAAAACTACTAAAAATCAAATTAGTTTTCACATTGTAAATATCATCAACAACTCTTTAAAACAAGGACACTTACCATCTATACTAAAGAAAGCTATAATTCGACCAATCTATAAAGGTAAATCACTAGACATCACTGACCCCAAGTCATACCGTCCTATTTCAAGTTTACCTTTTATATCAAAAATTATAGAATAAGTAGTACAAAAACAACTGCAAGATCACATTGACTTACATGCCCCACTGGATATACATCAGCATGGCTTTAAACCAAATCACAATGTGGAAACACTACTGATTTCTCTCTTTAATAATCTTATAACAGGTCTTGACAAAAACAAATTATTTCTATTAATCTTCATCGATGTCTCAGCAGCATTTGATACTGTGTGTCTCACTCAATAATGCTGCAACATCTATGAAATATTGGTTTATCCAGCAATACAATAAAATGGTTCGCTTCTTACTTAACCAATTGTTTACAACTAGTAAAAAATGGGGACAAGAAATCCTCACAATTCACGATTGTGCAAGGTATTCCGCAAGGTTCTGCTTTATCATCTATCCTCTAATATATATATTCAACCCATATGTCAAATTATTAAACATCATGAAATGGATTATCATTTATACGCTGATGACAATATGATTTATACTTCAATTGATCAAAATACCTTTGATACAGCAAAAATTAATAGCTGTTTGAATGATAAGAATAATTGGCTCAATAACAACAATTTAAAAATAAATTCTGACAAAACAGAAGCATTGTTCATATCGAATTGTCAGTCCTTAAAACTACCAAGTGAAATTAACCTATTAAATAAAAAAATAAAAATTAAAGATGAAGTAAGATATTTAGGTATAACCTTAGATAAATATTTAAACTTAAAATCTCATATAAACAAAATTGCAGCTAAAGCATACCATCGCTTAAAGATTATAAGAAGACTAAAATCAATATTAAATACAAATCACTTTCGCACGGTATGTCAAGCTGTCATAACACCCCTTCTTGATTTTGGAAACATCTTGTATCAAGGTCTTCCTAAAAATGCTATCCATCCTCTCCAATTAGTTCAAAACACTACTGCACGTATAATTACTGGCTCTGCAAAATTTGATCGCATAACTCCTGTCCTTAAACAGTTACATTTCCTTCCAATTATTGCAAGAGCAAAATACAAAAACCTAATGATTATTTTCAAAATCTTTCACCAATCTTCAGCAGATATTCTACAGCATATAATATCCAAAGACAAGAGCCTAAGACCTAGACAATCTCATAACTCCAATAAGCTTAGTACACCTTTAAACTTCAATAGATCAAAACAGATGACCTCTAAAAGAGCATTTTCCTTCATGGCACCAGAGGTATGGAATTCTATTCCTGAAGAATTAAGAGCTCAGGAAGACATCAAACACTTTTGCATATCTTTAAAGACTTATTTATTCATAGAATCATTTGGTCAAATAACTTAAATTGATCAACTTGTATATCGAGTTTCACTATGAGATAATATTATAATTTGCTGTTTGTACTGTATTTATTTAGCCCTCACTTGGTTTGCAGCTTGCCCTGCTGTGAGGGCTTGGGTGCATCAGTGATGCTGAGAGCTAAACTATCGGTAGTTTAACTACTAGCAGGGTCTCCCAAGATGGACAGGTCTCAGCTGAGGTGCCAGACCAAGACAAACCACCCATCTGGGCAGCAGCAGAATGGGATAGTGTTGACGGCGGAGGATCACATTTCTGTGACAACGGCAACAACACCAAATTTAAACTGCGTGGAAGAAAGGCCCGGCAATCTACTTCTGTATCTTGCCATGAAAACCCAATGGATAGTTACAACAAAACAAATTGTGCTGTAGTGCTGGAAGATGAGACCCCCAGGTCGGAAGGCACTCAACTAGCTACTGGGGAAGAGCTGAAGACTTTTCAGAGTAAAGCCAGCATTTATGATGTGGTTGGATCAAAGCCCTCGGGACGTCTGACTGCTGATGTAGCTGCGCATGAAATGAGAGTCAGAAGCTGTAAAGATGCCTTACGCATCGGAACATAGAACGTATGAAGCATGAATCAATGGAAGTTGGAGGTGGTCAAGAATGAAATGGAACATGTACAACTTGATCTGTTGGGTGTCAGCGAACTGAAATGGACTGGCATCGGCACTTTGCATCAGATGATTACATGGTCTACTATGCTGGAAATGAAAGACAAAGAAGAAATGGTGTTGCATTTATAATAAAGAAGAAACTTGCAAGAACTGTAATGAAATACAATGCAGTCAGCGAACGCTTAATCTCTATTCGTCTACGAGGCTTGCCTATCAACACAACTATAATTCAAGTATATGCCACAACAACAGCTGCAGAAGAGAATGAAATTGAAGAGTTCTATGAACAAGTACAAGCTGAAATTGACAGAACATGCAAACAGGATATCCTGACAGTCATGGGTGACTGGAACGCAAGCGTTGGCAACAAAGAAGAAGACAAAGTAGTTGGAAAATATGGACTTGGCAAAAGAAATGAAGCTGGAGAAAGACTGTTAGAATTCTGCAAGACCAACGATCTATTCATCTCAAACACCTTCTTCCAGCAACACAAGCGGTGACTTTACACATGGACTTCACCCAATGGATTGTAGAAAAATCAAATTGACTACATCTGTGGAAGTCAATGATGGAAAACCTCTATAACATCAACAAAGACAATACCTGGAGCTGACTGTGGTACAGATCATCAGCTACTAGTATGCAAACTCAAGCTAAAGTTGAAAAAGAGCAAACCACTCACGGATGCAGCAAAATATGACCTTGAGAATATACCACTGGAATTTAAAGACTGCCTGCAAAATCGATTTGCTGCTTTAGATACAAATGACAGAGCTCCAGAAGAGTTATGGAATGACATCAAGAAGGTTGTGTTGGATGAAAGTACAAAAGGTGAAAAAGCAAAAAACGGCCAAAATGGATGACAGAAGAAACTCTGAAAATTGCCCAGAAACGCAGAGAAGCTAAAGCCAGAGGAGAAAGAAAGACAATCACAGAACTCAGAGATTTCCAATGTGCAGCAAGACAGGACAAGGAAAAGTACTACAATGACGCATGCAAGGAAATAGTAGCAGAAACTATTAGAGGAAGGACAAGATCGGCTTTCCTAAAGCTACAAGAGTTAAAGAAAAAGTTCCAGCCTCAAATTGGAATGTTACAAGATGCTCAAGGTTCTATGTTGAATGATGCTGAGAAGATCAAGAAAAGATGGAAGGAATATACAGAGTTTTTATATGATAAATATCAAGTGGACCAACAGCTGTTTCAACCTGTACCTTGTAATTGGGAACCATTGGTGATGAAAGAAGAAGTTGAAGCAGCATTGAAAGCCTTATCAAAGAACAAAGCACCAGGCATTGATAGCATTCCCATAGAAGTATTACAGCAATGATACAGCTGTTACCGTACTTACAAGGCTCTGCCAAGAAATATGGAAGACAGCATCATGGCCAACAGACTGGAAAAGATCTGTGTTTATACCAATACTAAAGAAAGAAAGGTGATCCAACTGACTGTGGAAATTATCACACAATCGCTCTGATCCCACATGCCAGCAAGATTCTACTGAAGATTATTCAACAGAGACTACAACCATACCTGGAACAAGAACTACCTGAAGTGCAAGCAGGGTTCAGGAAAGGGCGAGGAACGAGAGACATCATTGCGGATGTGAGATGGATCCTTGAAAAGACTAAAGAATACCGAAAGGATATCTATTTGTGCTTTATCGTCTATAGCAAAGCTTTTAACTGTGTAAACCATGAGAAACTCTGGGCCACATTAAGAACCATGGGTATACCGGAACACCTGATCGTGCTCTTGCACAATCTGTACATTGATCAAGAAGCAGCAGTTCGAACGGAACAAGGAGAAACAGAATGGTTTAAAATAAGCAAAGGTGTAAGACAAGGCTGCCTGTTTAATTTATATGCAGAACAAATCATCAGAGAAGCAGGATTGTATGAAGACAACAGAGGTGTGAAGATTGGTGGAAGATTCATCAACAACCTTCGCTATGCTGATGATACAACATTACTGGCTGAAAGTGAAGATGATCTGAAACATTTGCTTCTCACAATCAAAGAACATAGTCTCAAAATGGGCCTGCACTTTAATGTAAAGAAGACAAAGATCATGACAACTGGCATAATCAACAGGTTCATCGTTGAAGGAGAAGAAATTGAAATCGTAAACAACTTTAACCTACTTGGATCAACTATCAATAAAGAAGCAACAAGCAGTCAATAAATCAGACGACGCATTGCTCTTGGCAGAATGGCTATGAAAGACTTAGATAAGATTCTCAAGAGCAGAGATGTCTCTCTCCATACAAAGATTCGACTTGTTCAAGCCATGGTATTTTCAATAACATCATATGGATGTGAAAGCTGGACAGTGGAAAAGATAGACAGGAAGAAAATTGATGCCTTTGAATTATGGTGCTGGAGGCGAATACTGTGTATACCATGGACTGCCCGAAGAACAAACCAGTCGGTACTAGAGGAGATCAAACCTAAGCTTTCTTTAGAAGCTCAGATGACAAGACTTTTACTTTCATACTTTGGACACATCATGCGAAGAAAGAGATCATTAGAGAAAAACATCATGCTTGGCAAGATAGAAGGTCAACGCAAAAGAGGAAGGCCAGCAATGAGATGAATCGATACAATAGCAGCAGCTACGGGTACCAGTCTGTCAACAATGAGCTGCCTGACTGAAGACCGGACACAGTTTAGGACAACTATCCAGAGGGTCGCCATGAGTCGACTCTGACTCGATGGCACTTAACAACAACAACAACAACACTGTATTTATATTGTAATATATTGTATTTGATCTTCCCATGCCCTCAACATGTAAGTCCTTTGTTGTCTTGTCAACCACTTTGATTGAAGGATAAGATGGTATACAAAACTGGTTAAATAAATAAATAAATAAATTTAGCAGCCTAAACCGGGTATATGCTCCTGAGTAACTCAGTCAGCAGTTGAAGCACGGTCAGCACATCTGCTAACCGCATTACTCCCTTTGAATATGCCCCCCCCCCCATATGTTTTTAAATACTTCACAAAATCCCAAAGATCAACTACGGCAAGCAACCCATTCAGCCACTCGTTCCATAAAATTGGAGCAAAACTCAAAAGGGCCCTCTCAGGGATACATTGCTCCCTAATACCAGGGGTGGAACCTGACGGGTATTCTGGGAGCAGGTCCTAATGAGATGATCACTCACACCTGCTGAAAAGGCAATCCCACGCATGCCGAAAAAACAACGGCAGTGCGTTATAACCGGAGCTACACCGAGCCTGACACAATTTGATCAAACTACAGCTTGTTCGACAAAACTCTTGGTGCAGTATTCTGAGCCTCTCGTAGGGATATCAGTTTAGAAGCTGTAAATCTCTGAACTACAATGATGCAGTAATCGAGGTGGAGCTTTAATGTGAGATTCCTGCATGGGACCCTTAGAAGGCTGGACTGTCACTTAGATTGTAAGCTCGCCAGGGCTCAGGAATCAGGAAGCAATATTTTCCCCAACCCAGCATCAGCAACTAGAGAGTTTGAGGGAGGGGTTAGAGATCGGCTTGTTTGGCCCTTTCAACCAGGAAAATCTACCCCAGGAACAGGGAAGTAACCTCTGTTCCTAAATGTAATTCTCCTTCAGCTCATGCCTAGAATAAGGGGTCAATTGTAGTCACATCTCTCTCTCTCTCTCTGCTCTTCATTTAAGTGCTTCTGAGTGTTACAGTTTTCACTGCAACTTCGGAAACAGGATATTCGACGCTCATGATGTTGCCAGCATCTTGAAGGTGCGGCTGTGGGCAATCCCCCATTCTGGGGTATGCAAAGTGAATGCATACGACTTCCAAGAGCCACATTCTTTACACTAAAGATGTGTTTCAGTTTCCTTTAGACTAAATGAACAATGATAGTGAACATCACATTAAACTTCTGCTGAGGCCACACTATAACTATCCTGCAAATGAAGACAAACTTTCCTGTCTGACACGTGATTTTTTTGGAATTGGCTGTAATGGATCCAACAGGGAGTGCTCCACTCCCAGTTGCCACGTCGTTGTTACCGCTGCCCACTGCAGGCCAATTTCTGTCTTCTGCTATTAATACTCATAGATTTATGGTGTTTCTCTGTAGTCCTGGTAATCTGTACAAATTGCCAAAGTCTCTGGAGGAAAGCCAGAGAGTTCGTAGGTAGGGCAGTCAGTCAATGTCATACAGCAACAAAGAAGTCTAGCAATGTGCTCGGTGGCAATGAAGAGCTATCGCCAGCAGGGAAATTATGTCAGATTGCCTGAAGGGGTCACTTCTGGAGGTCTTACCTTTGTAGGGACATTGAGAAAGGAGAAGTGATCCAGAGAAGGACCACTGCAGGGCCTGTAACATAAACCGTGAGGAAGGTTGCAAATATACCTAATTCCCTGGTCCCCGCTGAATCCCCATGAAAACCAGAAAGCCAGGTCAGGTTATACGGTTGAAGGCTGCAGATCCACAGCAGTATGTTCCAATGTCCTGGTCCTGATTCTCATCCTGGTTCCCCACTTGAGTGTACAGCAACGGGGGAACGGCTACATGTTAGGCCATATCCTCCCCCTACCATCCTGAGCCTGGCTACTGATTTGAACCATGTGACTCACAGCAGTAGTTGGTCCCGAGAGCAGAGGAGGAGAGGGAATGGACCCGATGTGCAGCTGGTGTAGTTCTCCTCTGGTTCAGTGGTTAGAATGGGGAGGGAGGTAGTGGAATGGGATTTAGGATAGAGAGGCAGGGTAGGGTTATGCGAGAGAGGCTATGAGATAGATGATATGCTGGGATGTTGTGAATGAAGAGTTGGTAAAAGGGTAATGTGGCGGGGTATCATTTTAGGAAGGGACTGCGGAAGTCTGAAAAAGAGGGGTTGAGGAGTGTGTGCGTGTGTTTGGGTTGGCACCTAGGATGAGAACAGTCGAAGGAGAAAGGAAAGACGAGAAAGAGGAAGGGGATGTTACGAGCAGGCAAAACTGAACACATCCCTGTCCTCTTTTCAGATCCCCACCTCCTCCCCTTCTGTATTCCCCCAGGATCTGATAATCATCACTTCATCCTCTGTATCTCCTGACCTTAAGATTCCAGAACTTCCCTCCCTCCCCTCCTCCCTCCATTCCCCATCTTTCCTCTTCCTCTTCTGCTATTCCAATCCTCCCTCCTTCTCTTCCACCCCATGCCCAATTCCCTCCCGCCCCCACCTCTTCTTCTTCTCATCATTGCCCGAAATTCCCCACTCATTAAACTCCAAAAAGAGCAGTAGTTGGAAAGTTACTTAATATTTATTATGCAGAATTAAGTATTTGCCATTAAAGATAAAATCACAAATTCCCAATAAATGGTATCAGCAGTTGTGAATAAACAAAGAAAAAAATGCATCAAATCAATCTCTATGCAGTATAGAAGATAATCCAGCCATAGACCCCATCCCTTGCAATCATTAATAAGACAGAAACACTGAAGCACATATCAACTGAGCGATCTATGGAAGAGATGCAACAGCATCTGTTAGTGCAGCAGAGGAGTCAATGATAAACCTTGAATTCAGAAAAAATATTCAATGAGAAGATTCATAAACTACGTATTTGTGGGGCTGGTATCTAATCACGCTTTACATGGAGAATTCAACCACGAGAAACCACTAAGCTGCAGGTCTCAGCAAAAACAGACAAAAGGCAATGTTTTACCATTTGCATTGGCTTAGGTACATTAGGGAAAGTATGAATTTTATAATTTAGAAACTGGGTCTCCTGATGCCTTAAAAAAATAGAGAATCTGCTCCCATCCTTCTCAAGCAGAGAACCAACAAGATAGCAGATTTCATTGATTCATTGTCCTTCTTCTCCAGGGCCAGTGTTAAATTTAAGAGATAGCTCAGTTCACCTCCAAAACTCCTTTCTTAACAAATGGAGGCCAAGACTAAGCCCTGGAGATAGGAGGTCAAGACTGCTTTGCTATTTTTTAACATTTCTAACATATGTATGCAACAAAATCATAGGCATCGTAGTGAACAGATTGGGAAAAGAAATTGTAAAAGGCAGAGTGTTGCTCTCAAAGCATTCTCCAAATTCTCTTTTATTTTGCTTCAAGTGAGTTCTGATCAGAGTCTCGCAGCTGGTTGAGGACTGAGAGGACCTGTCAAGTCCCTTCCAAATTGATTACAGATTTCTTCAAGGGCGTCTTCGCTGGAGAGGTAAACCTGATGATGAACTGTCACAGCCTGTGACTCTCCAGACTGCCTCATGGGTTTCACCATCCATCCGTCCTGGGTCAAGATCCATGCTGGCAGAACCCTGGCTCTTGATGGAGTTGATGTTTCTCTCTCCAGAGGGCTGTTGCAAATGACTCTCTTTGGCCCCAGAGGCACCATGTCATGCAAATGCCCCCTAAACAGCCAAACCTCTGCCTGTGTTACAGGGTATACTGGGGATTGTGACTCAGGACTCATTGTAAATTTACTTTCTGGGGGAGCACATAACTCTCCTCCTGCACTGGCCTCCAGCAGAGTCTTGCTGGCTATCTGCGAAAAGAGAATATTAAGTACATCACAAGGAGTCCTGAAGAGCAATATTTATCATATTAGATCTTTTGAGGTAAGTCTTCAAAAGGAACGAAACCAGACTATCCATCTCTTAAAAACTTGCAAATGGAAGAGAAAATAGCAAATGCTTACGTCCCTCCCCTCCTCTTTCCTCCTTCCCTCTTAACCTTCCTGCACCTCGGCTATCTGCTATCTGATTTATTACTATTATTTATCCTACTATTTTATGGTTTTACTATCCCTCCTTCTGTTCTGTTATTTTATGGCGTTCCCTTCTTTCTTTATTAGCAGTCGTTAATTTTATGATTGTACACCACCCTGATGCCTTGGCCTGGGCGGTATATCAAGTATTTTAATAAAGATAAAGAAGAATTATTTTTGAATATGTTAGTAACAGATGAAGTGCAAAAATAGTGTTGTGAGACTGAAGAGCGGCAGGGAGGAATAGGTCGAGGCTAATTACAGGGCCGGCCCAACTAGGCAGTCACCAGAGCAATGGTTTCAGGAGCATCTGCAGTCAAAGCAAAATAAAGAGTTCTAACAGCAACACAATCTCAACGACTTATTGGTGCAGACATTTAGCCATGGGAAGAACGGATCATCTGCAGATAGTCCTGTTACTCTTGTAGGTGGCTTTTCGAAGTCTCCTTCTTATTCACACCTTTACAAAAAAAAGCTTAATATTTAAAAGGATGAGGTTCACATATGCATTTTTATAGGATTGTCTGGCAGAGATACTATTGAGATGATTAGGATTAATTTAATTATCAAAACCTTGGGGGGGGGGGGTGCTAGGGATCCAAAGGTTTTGTAAAGGGGTTCAAGGCTGACAGTTCACCTAAGGTGTCTAATACCCTTGGCACCAGCCCTGGCTGATTAGGAAAATGCAGAATTGCTTAACAAATTATCATTCTCAAAGGCTCTATTAAAATGCTAGGAGTTGTATCAGATGTGCATTTATCTTTAGATTTGCTGATCTGTAGTGTGGCCCTGTGGCTGCTCTGTTCAGTTTGTTGCATCTAAGACACCGCAGCACTGCATGCATTGACTCATGCACTGATAAGAAGTCACCTAGACTATTACAACATGCGCTGCCGGAGATCAAGTGCCTTCAACTTGTACACAATGCAATAGTTAGACTCTTTCCAGAAGCAAACAAATGTAATCCTATTTCTCCTTTGCTGGGGAAGGACCCAGGCCCCCATGACTGGCATAAAATTCTGTCTCTTCCCTGCTATAGGCCAATCTCCCCTGATTAGTTTACCGCAAACGAGCTTTGGCCATACAACTGAAAGAAAGAAAGAGAAAAAATCCCAAGAATGTAGGGAATGATAAGGGACAATTTAATGCCAATAATCTGGAAGTTTGGCTGCAATTTGTATGAGAAGGGAATGTTGGAGAGATGGCAGGCTCTGTCTCCAGCACTAATCTGCACCTCTCAGCTTCACACTGGGCACATTACCAGCCACGGTCTCCTGCAGGTGCCCTACCTGCCCAAGACGCTCTTACCTGCCGTACGTACAACCAGCCATTTACCTTTTCTTGGAAGATGTTCCTTCTGACGAGATGTGAGATATGCTATCCCTATCCCTACCACCATTCCTACCCCTACCCCTATCCCTACCACTAAAAACATCGAAATCACAGGCAGAACCATTGTGAGAAACTCTTCTTTATACAAGAGGAGTGTGTGACAAGGCTTCTTTTTATTCTCTTCTGCAAGTTCCTCCTCCACCTCCCATGACCACCGTCACCATTTCTAGCCTCATCCTCTTCCAGGAAAGCCCGGAATGGAGGCAATGAGACACTTTTCTTATCAAACATGTGACCTAGAGCAGGTTCTGCCCAGTTTCACCTTGTTGTTTCTTTCACTTCTGTTGCTATGGTGGTAAGAATGAAAAGGATCTAACTTGAGTCAAACATGTACAATGGTTTACAGCAGAAGTGGATTTGTGGACAAGACACAAGTGAAACAGTAAGGGGGATAGCAGGGCCAGATGTGAATCCTCACACACGTTGTTACTCTCTTCCATACGCCAATGATCCACCATCTCTTACATCTAGCTCCCCTTCATGATTCCCCCACCCCCCATGATCCAAGAGCTCCCAAGTCTGACCTTCCAAACACTGATGCTCCTTCAGCCCTTGCCCACGGGCTTGTCCTCTCCAGCAACTCTCCTCCCTCTTCTTTCACTTTGACCAATAAAGCACAGGCCTTCTGTTTGGGTCAAAATCAGCCGGATCACTCTGGCCCTTTCCCTCAGCACAGGGATCTGGATTTCAGATACATGGCCTGCTTTTTGTCTCTTCGGGGATGAAAGAATGGAGCAAGACTATGAGCTGTCCTCACCCAAGTTTGCTTTTCTACTTACTAAGCACACCCCTCCTTCCCCACCCAAATCTCTGATCCCTCACTCACAGTTGTATCTTCTCTTCATGATCCTCAAAACCCATAATCCCCTCATTCACTCTCCTCTTCCTCCAATACCACCCACTGCCCCTCCAATCCCTTCCCTCACTCACTGTCTCCCTCCCTCCAACACTCAATCTTGCTCCACCACAACCTCTCGCTCATGTTTTCTTCTTCCCGCCCCTTTTCTCATCCTCACTCACTATTGCCTTAGGTTAAGCAATGTCAACGTTTCTGCCTCTCTTCTCGTCTCCTTCCTCCAGGGGCTAAGGAACCAGAAATGATCAGCTCTACCATCAACTGTGCTCCATTTCTGAGGAGCAGCTGGATCTGATTTATACCCTCCTGATCCGCTCCACCTTCTCTAGTCCTGGAAAAAAGGTGACGGAATGTTCTGCATGGTTTCACCAGAAATAAAGGCCCAACAAGACACCAAGAGGGGTTTACAGTCAAATCAATGGTTAACAGAACACAGAAGACAACCTAAAGTATGAGCTACATATAGATCCAATAAGGCACAGCCTGGTACATATAGCACAACAGAGTCATCTGAAAAAATAATTTAAAATATATAGTGGGGAGGGGGGTATCCTATTCAGAGAAACAAACAAAGAAAGCTGCATAAGATTTCTGGAAAAGGAGGTTTTCAACATTTTCTTGACCTTCTGATGAGATGACTGAAAACAAATATCTGGGGGGAGCTAATTCAAAAGGGTGGGTGCATTATAAGCAAAGGTCAGTGGCCGGATCCATTCATATTTGGGTTGCTTAAAGCAGTACCCAACGGATGGATTGTCGCTGCCATAACTACATTGATTAGAAGATGAGTAATTTGGAGCACTTATTTTTCTTGGGCTGATATGCTGCTTTGAAAACTAGCCGACGTTATGCACTGTTCTTAGTGAGCGGGTTTTTTGTGCGGTTTTTGTGCTTGCTGCATCTCTATTGTGAATGCATTCCTTTATACATGAATTTTGAACAGGGATCAGCATTTCTTTCATAAATTAAGTGGGGATTCGTTCCTTTGAGCGGTTATCCCCTGCCCCTTGGTTGGTTGGACCATTTTTAATAACGATTAAAATGGAGGGCCTACCTCAAGAGAGGGTTTTTCTACTCTCATGGTGGGTGATCCGACAAAAACATATTTTCACTGTTCATGGGAATGGGGAGTTTTATTAATGTGGTGAAAGAGATTAGTTTATGCTTGCCTTTTCATTAGAATCTTAGGGGCTTGTTTACAAAGCTGCGGTAGCGGTTCGCGATCGTTATCGGAGCCGCGACCCCATTGATTTCAATGGGGCCGCGGCTCCGATAACGACCGCGAACCGCTACCGCGGCTTTGTAAAGAAGCCCCTTAGTGTGGCAACATCATTTGGGCTGTTTTGAGTTGAGTAAGTTGTATAGAACGGAACCAGCAATATATGGGCTTGAGACGAGTGGAGGGAACGAGAAGGAACATATGGAATAAGGCAAGCCGGCAGATAAAGTGGGAGGCTGTTCTTTCCTCTGCAGCTTCAAAATCAATGGCCCTATTAGTAAGTGACCCGCCCCCAAACTCCCACACACATCATTTGAAAATCACTGCTTTAGACCTTCTCTCTACCCTCTTTCCCCCTTCTCCTCATTCCGTTCATCCACCTCTAGAGGAGCTTTACCCTTCACACCAGCTCACTTCAGATACTAATCCTCACTTCTCGCTCCCTCCCTCCCTCTACTCCTTCCTCCCTCTTTGCATTGCTCCTTTCCTTCCTTCAGACACACTTTTCCCCCTTCTCTCCCTCCCCTACTTTTTTTTTTTTTGTACTTTTGAAGACAACTTCATTTTTTGGGATACTTTACTTATTAGTTTATTTCACACTCCATTTTGTGGGCTGGGAGTTTAATATAAGCGTGGCATACTTATTGTATAATGATTCTTTTATTGTATTTCCTTGTTTTTCCTTAATAAAGAGGATTAAAACTTTTAAAAAAAATGAAGTTGTCCTCCCCTCCTTTTCACTTCCTTCAGAATTTCTGTCTTTAAAAATTTCACATCACATTCTGTTTCCTACAGGAAATATTTTTTCCTGTTTGGCTCTAAACATACTGTATAGCGCCACCTCTACCAATTTCATCTGCCAAATCATTTTGATACAATTTTTACTCCAGTATTACAGCGTCCCATTGGTTATCCTCCTTCTGCAAGGTCTCTTTGCTGTCTACCATGTCTCTGTCTTCATTTAATGCTCTATGTTCTAATTCTCTAGGCTTGTTTTATAGGCTTCCAGCATTCTCATACGAAACATTCAAAGTATTTTTTCTCTTTGGATTCCCAAATAGTTTATCTGTTGGAGTAATTTGGAATCATTTATATTTGTCTCTTCTTCATTTAAATGCACCTGTGATATTTCAGGTTTCACTGCATCTTCTCTGATATTTTTCGAGTCTACTTTCAAGATAGCATACTCCAAACAGTGCACTCCTGAGTGACGGTCGGCATTTCCACATTTTTTGATGCTGTAAATGACACATTACGTACAGTAAGGAGGAATGTTTCAGATTTCTAGAATAACTCTGCTGGGAGTCCTCCACTACCCACTGCCACTTCGTTGCTCCCATCATAGATCGAAAGGTCACTTGCTGTCTTCTGCTATTGATACTCAGAGATTCAGGGCATTTCTCAATAGCCCTGGTAATATGTACAAACTAGAGAGAGAGAGAAGCAAGGTAAAGGCGTTCACTCCACGAAATACACACACAAAGGGCGGAGATGGACCATGGAATGAAGACCAGATTCTTATAATATACAAGATGACTTTTATTTAAAACACCTGACTCAGATAAGTTTTGACTTGGACCTCTTCATCAGGGGTCTAAAAAAGACAAAAATAAACACACACACACACACACACACACAAATTACACATTATAATTAAAAGGAAACCAGAGAAAATATTACCAGTGTGATTGATGGACAATATCTCAAGGTATTAAGAGGCTCTTATTGCAAAGTTAATGCCGCTGAATGTCCCAGAGCAATGCCGCTATACGCCGCGATGATAACCGCTCAGCATCCGGGGCATGTCAGGGGCCTTCAGGGGGTGATAGCTGGGGATAACCATGCAATGGCAATATTCAGTCACCGGAGCCTGGACTGACAATAATAAATCTTGTTTATTGCGCCCCAACGCGTTTCGGCCGCTGGCCTTCTTCAGGGGGTCTTAAAGAACACACCTCAAAAACAATCAACATAAATATGTAGATTAAATAAACACAATCAAAAGTACATTATATCATGAATAAAAAAATTATAATAAAATAAAATAATAATAAAATAATTTTTAAAACCATAATTTCAACATCTAAAGGACAATATGTTAATTCATAATAATTAGTAAAAACAACTAGGCGATAAAAAATGTTAAGAAATTATTAAGAGTAGTAATAAATAATAATAGTATATTAAACTACTAAAAAAGGAGGAAAAGAGAGACGAGGAGAGACAAAAAGTGATTAATTAATAAATACCTTATTATGATCAAGTTGAATGCTATCCCGGATTGAACCTATGGGATACTAATTACTAACAATAAATAAATAAATTATAAATATATATTCATAAAACCAAAGGCCATTGCAAAAAAATATATATAACTGCAGGTGACACATTATCTTTCACAAAGGCAGCAAAAAACCACTGAGAACGGTAGACAATGTTTACTAAATCCTTAAATACGAGAAACACACGTTGTGTGCTCTATCAGGATTGGGTGAAAAAATATATCAATACCCGCTTTTCTTCGATTTTTGCAATGGCCTTTGGTTCACTTATTGCTGCCTTCGTGAAAGATATTGTTTCACTTGCAGTCATTTTTGCAATGGCCCCCTTTAATAATCTTTTGCATTTAAATTTTGCACTTTCTTTTTACTTTCCTTCATTTTACTGTTCTCAGTGGTTTATTGCTGCCTTTGTGAAAGATAATGTTTCACCTGCAGTTATTTTCCAATGGCCCTTGGTTCACTTGTTGCACTCAACAGATACGTTTGCACTATTGTCCATCCCTCCTTGTATATGTCAATATGATAATTTTAATTTTAGAGCGTCTCCACCTTTCAGCATTTTTTATAACATACTTTTTACAATATACCTTTATATTCTTTTTACATGCGTTTCTCTGTGTCTCTTGAAGTGCTTTTGATATAATTTTATATGAAAGATTATACCTACATATATATATTCTTTAACACAAAATTTTTAATTTTTATAAGTGTTCTTGTATATATGTATATTTATTTAATTATTTATTATTTATTGGTTATGTATTTATTAATATGCACTGTTAGTTTTAGTATTATATATGATTGTTTTATGAATATATATTTATAATTTATTTATTTATTGTTAGTAATTAGTATCCCATAGGTTCAATCCGGGATAGCATTCAACTTGATCATAATAAGGTATTTATTAATTAATCACTTTTTGTCTCTCCTCGTCTCTCTTTTCCTCCTTTTTTAGTAGTTTAATATACTATTATTATTTATTACTACTCTTAATAATTTCTTAACATTTTTTATCGCCTAGTTGTTTTTACTAATTATTATGAATTAACATATTGTCCTTTAGATGTTGAAATTATGGTTTTAAAAATTATTTTATTATTATTTTATTTTATTATAATTTTTTTATTCATGATATAATGTACTTTTGATTGTGTTTATTTAATCTACATATTTATGTTGATTGTTTTTGAGGTGTGTTCTTTAAGACCCCCTGAAGAAGGCCAGCGGCCGAAACGCGTTGGGGCGCAATAAACAAGATTTATTATTGTCAGTCCAGGCTCCGCTCCTTTGTTCCCTTGTGTTGTGCGGATCCTTAGCTCCTTTTTGGTACTACTACTACTAATATTCAGTCACCGCCTGCTTACCCTCAGTGGTGAAAGTCAGATGCAGCAAAAGCTCTCCTACCTTTTGCCACCGAAGCTAATCGGGCAGTGGTTGAATATCACCTCTACACAGTTAGCTCCTGCGCCATATGCGGCTTTGCGGCAAACCCGGATATTCAATGCTGGTGGCCGGATATGGCCCTGGATTGAATACCGACCACAGAGCCCGACGTCAGTACTGGGCAAAATGGTAGAAACCATTATAAAGAACAAAATTACTGAACATGTAGATAGTCATGATTTAATGGGAGAAAGCCAACAGGCCTTTAGCCAAGGAAGGTCTTGTCTTACCAATCTGTTGTATTTTTTTGAAGGTGTGAATAAACAGGTAAAGTCCACAAAAGAGCAGAGAGAGACACACAGCCACACCAGAAAGGCTTGTAAGCAAACACCTTTATTCAGCAGACCCGACTTAGCCAAGTTTCGGCCCTTTGGCCTGCATCAGGGGTCTAAAATGAAAACATTAAAACCAATAAACATTGTACGTTCATAAATAAATAATAAGATGAAATAAAAACATGAAATATAAAATATCCGTCATAAATGATATAATACAAAAGACAATGAGACAAATACACACAAGTAATTACCCAGGTAGCTGAAAGCATTATGCTATTTGTCTGAGCGTAAAGCGTATAGCTTGGTACATGCAAATGAGATCCTGCTGCTAGAAAGCACAGTAATACCTAAAGAAGAGCAGAAAAATAAATAACTAACGGCAAAATGCACAATGCATTGAGTGTAATAAGAAAAAAAGGAAGAACACCAAGCAAGGATTGTATGCTGAGGCACATAAAAAAATGTATATTATAGGACATATGAGAAAAGGATAAAAAATTATTAGTCTAATACGAAAAATGTATTATTTTATTTATTTATTTATTTTTATTTAACAGTTTTTCTATACCGCCTTTATCCAAGGTGGTTTACATCAAACAACATAACAATTACAGTGGAATTGCTTTACATTAAATTACGGGTATTTTACTCTATATGTCAAACATAGTTAAAGTGCAACAAATCTTGAAAAAACATTGGCATTTATTGTCATTGCACCCGTTTTCAAAAACAATTGCAGATAGCATACACTAGGGGCCCGAATCTTAGAGACATTATAAGTAGTACATCGTCTTTAGTCAGCAAAGATGTAAATACAGAACAGGAACATCACTCCTGTGAAAAATGTGAGTTTTGTCCTCGGACTATTACAGGCAAAGAATGGTCGGTACCCAAAATTACATTCAAACATGTTTCTAAATGGTCAACAACATGCTCCACGTCTTTTGTAGTGTATGTATTGGTATGCCCCTGTGATATGCTATATATTGGATGTACCACTCGGATGATACGCAGACGTTTACAAGAACATGCATTGCGGGTTCGTAACAAGGTAACATCTGCCCCAATAGCGCAACATTGAATAGACTTTCAACATACATTCATGGATTTTCAATGGGGAATTCTTGACCATGTTCCTGTGAATTCAAGAGGGGGTGATAGAGAGCAACGGCTTCAAATTCTTGAACAGTCATGGATTTTTCGGTTGTCTTCATTGGAACCAAGAGGTTTGAACTTAGAACAGGATTGGGCTAGCCTGTTATGACGTAGCAGTATGTGATTGGATATGAGGTTCTTTAAATTCACTGGAGTTTCCTGATGGTCAGTAATTTTGACTGAATTGATAATGGTGTTTGTAAAGATCAAAGAGCCATCTTTTTTGCAGCAGCATTAAACATTGAAACAGGACCTGAAAAGAACGGTTTGATCCTAAACGCAGTACTGTATCCGGTTTTGACTGCAGATTTTCTGGGGAGAGCAAGCTGAAAATTTCCCTAAGAAAGTGGAACTACATATCGATCAGATGAGTATCTATAAGAAAAGTAATGTTAGATCGACAGAATATTTTTAGAAGTTAGAGGTGTGTTGAGGCACTAAAATAGTGTGCATCATTTCATGATTAGGAGGTACATGGGATTAAACTGTGCTTTTTGATTAAAAGGGAAGTTACGCTTCGAGAGGGGGCAACCCCTCAAGGCAAAATCTTCTGACAAAACATAGAAAAATACACAAAATTTAGTAATTCAGTTATCTTATAACACTCTAGATAGTTGGAGTTACATTAAACAGGGGCGTGCAACTTGGAGATAAGTGGGGGGAATGAACTATTTACATTTACACCCACCTATCAGAACATCACAAGCTATCAACATGCACACCACATACTTCCTCCCACTATACCTACTAGTCACACAACTCCTCCCACCAACTACACACCCCCACTACCCCCAAACAAACACACCATGGTACCCACCAACTGCACTGCCATATCTCGGTCCACAACACACACACAAAGAGACACTCGCAACCTCCCAAACAAAGAGACAAAACAGACACAAATCAAACCCCAACACCGGCCCTAAGGAAGCACACGTCGCAACAACCTCTTCCACAAAGAAAACATCAATTGAGCTCATAAACGCCAGATCCATCTGCAACAAGATACACACTCTGGTAGACCACATTGAAGAGCGACAGCCAGACATAATATGCATCACAGAGACATGGCTCAACCCTACCGACAGTGTACTACTCAACCAACTAGTACCGAACAACTACTCAGCATACAACTGCCCACGCATCCACAAGCGTGGAGGAGGAGTCCTAATAATAGCAAAAACAGAGCTCAAGTTCAAGACACTGAATCTCACAGATACAAAGCAGTGTAACACAATTAGCATCAAGAACAAGAATATTGCAATCTGCCTAACCTACAGAGCACCCCGTGCTCCACCCGACGAACTAGCCTTCATACTCGAAGAAGCCTGTGCCATAACGTCAAACAAACCAGCACTACTAATCGGAGACTTCAACCTCAAGTCCGCCAATACAAAAGATGCAGAGGCCTTCCTTCAGGCAATGTCATCACTTCAATTCACACAGATAGTCAAAGCACCAACACACAGACTAGGATCATCCCCAGACCTCATCTTCGCATCAAACTACCTAACTTCAAGAGACCTAATCTCTACACCCACCATCACCCCAGTACCATGGTCTGACCATTACTTAATCGAGACAAATCTGCAATCACAAGAAGACTGGACAAGCGAAAGAGCGAACTTCCCACACACACAAAGACGATTCAAGTCCCTTGACAAGGACGAATTCATCCAGGACACAATACAACACTTGAACATTGACTCAGAGGACCTGGAGGAACAAGTTTCCAACTGGAACAATGTCCTAGCTAACGCCGCCAAACCATCCGTTGACAGGACCAAGAAACAACACCACAACAAGAGACAAAACAAACCATGGTACTCAGCAAAAATACGACAGGAAAAGAGGGAGCTCAGGAAAATTGAACGGAGATGGAGAAAAAACAAAACTACTTCCGACCAACATCTTTACCTAACAAAGCAAAAACAATACAATGAACACATCAACCAATCAAAGAGAGAATTCCACACAAACCTGATAAATTCTTCCATCAACAAACCCAGAGAACTTTTCGAAATAGTAAAAACCCTGACAAAAGAGCAAGCAGCAGAAAGAGAAATACAAGTGGATCCACAGATATTCGCCGACCACATCAAAGACAAATTTCACTCCACAGAGCGCACAACACCCAGTAGAACCAGCAGAACGAACGTCCACCCCAAAACCTGGGGCACATTCCACTCACCCTCAAAAGAGCAGATATCAGACATCATCTCCACAATCAACACAAGCACTGCTCCTACAGACCCTTGCCCAGTGTCATGGGTCAAAGCCACCAAAGCAAGCCTCATACCAAACATTCATAAAATGGTACACAACTCACTCACTCAAGGACTCATGCCACAGCAATTAAAGCTTGCCTCAGTAAGACCAATCACAAAGAAAACTTCTCTCGACAAAAAGGACCCAGCAGCATACCGACCAATCTCCAGCATACCCTTCCTCGCAAAAATAATCGAAAAGACGGTTCAACTACAACTTCAGGAACACATTGACGAACACGGAACTCTCGACGACAACCAACACGGATTTCGTCCCAACCATGGAGTCGAAACTCTCCTGATCTACCTCTTCGACAGCATCATAAGAATAATTGACGACATCAGGAATGGAATTATAATGATCTTCATCGACATCTCCTCAGCGTTCGACACAGTTGATCACAATATACTCCTGGAGAGACTGAAGAACACTGGTATACACGGTACCACTCTAAAATGGTTCCACTCGTACCTAACAGAAAGACAGCTACAGGTCAAGGTGGGACAGGACACCTCCCGGCCCATAAACGTCCAACAAGGAGTACCACAAGGATCCGCACTCTCAGCACTCCTTTTTAACATCTACATCCAACCAATATGCAACATTATGAAAGAGAACAACATCCAATACACAATATACGCAGACGATATAATGGTATACTCCCCGATATCAATCGAAAACCCGGACTTCTCTAAGATAGCAGACTGCCTTACCCAAATGGCGAAGTGGTGCCAAAACAACAATCTAGCTATAAACTACAACAAGACTGAAGCTTTAATCATCACTCGAAACCAAAGCTTCACACACCCACCAAACATAAAGATACAAAGCACCACGATACCGATAAGATCGGAGGTGAGATACCTTGGGGTTACTCTGGACAGTAAACTCAACCTCAAACCACACATAGACAAAACAATCCAAAAAGCATATTACAGGATGCGAATCATCAGGAGACTGAAACCACTCCTCGCTCCAGAACACTTCCGTACAGTCTGTCAAGCACTGATAACCCCAATACTGGACTTCTGCAATCCGATATACCTCGGACTACCAAAACAAGCTCTCAAACCACTACAGCTGGCACAAAACACTGCCGCTCGAATCATATCCGGAGCCGCAAGGCAGGAGCACATCACACCTACACTAAAGGACTTACACTGGCTCCCAATCATTGCTCGCATCAGATACAAGACTATCATAAACCTATTTAAGATAAAAGAACACACATCAGCCAACAGCCTCCACCTGATCATACAACCGGAAACCAGCGCACGTCCCAGAAGAAGTCAAACACGCAACCGAGTCAGCACCCCAAATGAGTACAAGCACACACGCAAGGACACAACAGACAGAGCTCTCTCCATGGCTGCTCCAACAATATGGAACAATCTACCGGACGATCTAAGGGCAACTCCAGACCTCAAAGACTTCAGAAAACAACTGAAAACCATGCTGTTCATAGAGCACTATGGTCACATCACATAACCTAAGAGAATGGATAACAGCACTCCAATCCTCCCAAACAACTGAATATATATAAAATATGATTCTAGCACCACTGTAAATAGCCCACCCTGTATATAGCTCAAACAAATCAAGCACCCAACACATCCCTCACACAACTAAGTTTTATCCTCACTGCATGTACAACACACACACTTTACCTGATTGCTTGCTGTGATACCACCTTGATTATTAAGATAAGGCGGTTTAGAAATACTGTTAAATAAATAAAATGTAGAAGTTACCATCTTTTTGTGGAGTGTTGGTTGATGTATTAAAACAGTCAAGGTACAAACTGCAGTCTATTATCGAAAAGCATGTAGAGAGTGCACTAAGGCCCCCAATAGCGTACATGCAGTGTTGATATACTTAAAACAATAACAGCCTGATTACCTTAGGAGGGAAGGGGTTAGATTTGGAAGTCGACAGACAAGTGGAAGGCTGTCCTTTGCTCTGCAGCTTCAAAATTAATGTCCCAACTAGTAAATGACCCTCCCCCAAACTCCTGCAGCACACCAGTTGAAAATCGCTGCTTTATAGCATCTCTCTACCCCTTTTCCCCTTCTCCTCATTCCCTTCATCCATTTCTACAGGATCTTTCTCCTTCACACCAGCTCACTTCAGCACTAATCCCCACTTCTCACTACCTCTCTCCCTCTACTCCTTTCTCCAGACACACTTTTCCCCCTTCTCTCTATCCCTTCCTTTTCACTTCCTTCAGAATTTCTGTTCATAAAGATTTCACATCACATTCTGTTTCCTACAGGACCTATCCCGCACTTGGTTTGCAGCTTGAGGGCTTGCGTGCATCAGTGATACTGAGGGCTAAGCTATCGGTAGCTTAACTACTGGCAGGGTCTCCCAAGATGGACAGGTCTCAGCTGAAGTGACAGACCAAGAGAAAGCACCCATCTGGGCAGCAGCAGAATGGGACGGTGTTGGTGGCGGAGGATCACATTTCTGTGACAATGGCAACAACACTAAACTTAAACTGCGTGGAAGAAAGGCCCGGCAATCTACTTCTGTATCTTGCCATGAAAACCCATCTGGGCAGCAGCAGAATGGGATGGTGTTAATAGCGGAGAATCACATTTCTGTGACAGAGGCAACAGCACTAGCATTATCTGCGTGGAAGAAAGGCCCAGCAATCTACTTCCATATCTTGCCACGAAAACCCAACAGATAGTCACAATAAGACAAATTGCACTATAGTGCTGGAAGATGAGACCCCCAATTTGGAAGGCACTCAACTGGCTACTGGGGATGAGCTGAAGACATTTCAGCGTAAAGCCAGCATTTATGATGCGTTTAGATCAAAGCCCTCGGGATGTTTGACCACTGATATAGCTGTGCATGAAATAAGAGTCAGAAGCTGCAAAGATGTCTTACATATTGGGACATGGAATTTATGAAGCATGAATCAAGGTAAGATGGAGCTGGTCAAGAATGAAATGGAACATGTACAACTCAATCTGTTGGGTATCAGCGAAGTGAAATGAATTAGCATAGAGCACTTTGCATCTGATGATCACATGGTCTACTATGCTGGAAATGAAAGACAAAGAAGAAATGGCGTTGCATTTATAATAAAGAAGAAACTTGCAAGAATTGTAATGAAATACATTGCAATCAGTGAAAACTTAGGGGCTTGTTTACAAAGCCGCAGTAGCGGTTCGCGATCGCTATCAGAGCCGCGGCCCCATTGAAATCAATGGGGCCGCGGCTCCGATAACGATCGCGAACCGCTACCGCGGCTTTGTAAACAAGCCCCTTAATCTCTATTCATCTATGAGGAATGACCACCAACACAATTATAATTCAGGTATATGCCCCAACAACAGCTTCAGAAGAGGATGAAGTTGATGAGTTCTATGAACAAATACAAGCTGAAACTGACAGAACATGCAAATAGGATATCCTGATAGTTATGGGTGACTGGAATGCAAAAGCTGGCAACAAAGAAGGTGACAAAATGGTTGGAAAATATGGACTTGGCAACAGAAATGAAGCTGGAGAAAGATGGATAGAATTCTGCACGATCAACAATATATTCATCTCAAACACCTTCTTCCAGCAACACAAGCAGCAACCGTACACGTGGACTTCACCCAATGGATTGTAAAAAAATCAAATTGACTGTATCTGTGGAAGTCAACAATGGAAAAGCTCTATAGCAGTGATGGCTAACCTTTTTGAGCCCGAGTGCCCAAACTGCCGCACAAAACCAAAGAATTTCCTCAAAGTGCCAGCACGTCATTTGCATAAGTGGTCTTATTTGCATAAATATTTGCATAATGTTACCATACACTAACTTTTAGTAAACATGTCTCTTAATGAGTGTTTGGATAAAGAAAGACTAAAAGATTTCTACATTACTATAATCCAGTGCCAACCGCCAGGCACATTAGGAACTACTACAAACGCTGCCCATTTAGAACCCATAGCAAACCTGCCGTATCCTGACAGCATTACCAGGACTCACAAAGCACCATACCCTACCTATCAAAAGGCAACACTGCAAATATTAAACCAATACATTTCAGAGAATACTGGGGAAAGAGAACAAGTGGCAACGTCAAATAGGAATTTCCTCTTGTACCAAACAAAGCGCAGATGTTAATGATGCACATTTCCCAGAGCTGACATATTCCAGTTAATAAATTCAAAATAAAGAGATATCTTTCTACCTTTTGTGCATTTTTTTTTCAGTTGCAATTGGTCCAGCCACTTTCTTCTGGTTTCTTCATGTTTTCTGCTAACTCTCCATCGTCTGCTGTCAGTAGTATAATGGGTACACTACTCGTCAAACTGATTGACAGGTGAGATAAGGATGACAGGAGCCAATCAGCGTTCACTTCCGGTCTATGTCCCGCCTTAGGCCACGCCCCTCCCATAGAAGTGAATGGTGAGTTAGCCCCGCCCACTCCCGCCCCCAAAATGTTGACAGGTACCAATCAGCGCCCACTTCCGGTGTATGTCCCGCCTTAGGCCACGCCCCCTCCCATAGAAGTGAATGGTGAGTTAGCCCCGCCCACTCCCGCCCCAAAATGTTGACAGGCACCAATCAGCGCCCACTTCCGGTGTATGTCCCGCCTTAGGCCACGCCCCCTCCCATAGAAGTGAATGGTGAGTTAGCCCCACCCAGTCCCGCCCCCAGGCGTGGCCACCGCCCCCCCACTTGACACACCCCTGCCCCCGCCCCAAGGATGACATCATCCAATCAGCATACTCTTCCGGGGGGGTGTCACACCCATGCCACGCCCCACAATATGGCATTAGCCAATCAGCACCCACTTCCGGGGTTTGTGCTACACCTACAGCCTCCCACCCTCCTCCACGCCCCCTGCCTACATCATCGGAAATGACATCACCGGAAACAGGGCGTCATCAGAAGAGGGACTGTCCCTTTTTTGCTGACATCAGCGGAAACAGTATGGCTGACTCCGGAAATGTGTTTGTGCTTCTGCTTAATACTGAAAAACAAAAATGCTTTTCTCTCTGTCTCTCTCTCTCTCTCTTCCACACAGACTCAGTTGTTTCTTTCTCACACAAAAACTGATTCCTAATGAGGCAGCCATGAGGTAGCTATAGGTAGCCCTTCCCCCAAGCCATGCTGCGAACTGTAGATAGCCCTTCCCCCAAGCCATGCTGCAAGCCATGAGGCTCTGATCAGCCTGACCCTTCCCCCGCAAGCCATGAGGTAATCAGCCTGCTAAGAGAGACATTGAGATTCCAGTAGGCACCCTTCCCCCACTCCAGGTCTGAGCACAGTATTTCCCTAGCCCTGAAACCAACAGACCAGAGCATACCGGTTTGGACAGGTCACCCAGGTACCTCCCCAGGGGCTGCTGATTGGTGGGCAGGAAATACCTGTGGCAAATGGGATTGTAGAATGAGTTTAAAACTGTACTGTATATAAGGCATTGTAGGCCGTCCCTCGGGGTTCAGACCCTTGTGGAGGTTGCTGGTATCTCTGTCTGATCCTGTGTGCACATTAAAAGTTCCTGTTTGCATTCCAGCCTGTCTGAGAGTCTTCCTTCTGTGGGTGAGTGATAGAATAAGAGCTTTTCACAGCGATTGCTGTAACATTTTGGTGCATTGGCCGGGAAATATTAAAAGAAAAGCCTCTCTCATCACACCCACGGTGGGAAGACTTCTGCTTTTGCAGCATCTGGGCCTCCACCAGTCAGGGACCGGCCCCTCCAGGTGATTAACTGTCCTTGGCGCCCCTGGGCCACTTTGTGCTCGGAAGGACACCTTGATTTGTCTGGACAGCTGGTCCCTGCGGTTGAATCCCCGATTGAAAAACCAGCTGGATAGACTGGCATCCAAACTTCCTGTCTGATCAGAGTTCTGGTGAGTACTGCTACCTTGTCTGGGGCTAGTTCTGTACTCTATCTGTGAGTCCTGGTAATTTCTGGGAACCTGTAGCAGCCTGATCAACTGCACGAGCAGTCCTAGTACGGGCCTTAGTGGCCCTGAAGCCATTGCTCGTCCTGTATCTGAATCTGAATACCGGTAAAATCTGAATATCTGAAACTGCAGTAATCTGAGATCTTTTAAAAGCGCTGCCGAAAGAAAAAATGTAACTAAATATAGCACTTGATAAGTTAAACATACCTGAG
Source organism: Ichthyophis bannanicus (assembly GCA_033557465.1). Lineage (NCBI taxonomy): Eukaryota > Metazoa > Chordata > Amphibia > Gymnophiona > Ichthyophiidae > Ichthyophis > Ichthyophis bannanicus. Next base: position 75,593,547 of record CM066051.1, on the reverse strand, counting down.
ATAAAGAATAGATCGCTGCTTCTCTTCTTTCCGTTCTGCTTGTGGAGAGTTTTCTGAAGCGTGACTGCAAGGAGAGGGCTCTAATATGCTTCCGTTGTGTTCCGTTTCTAATTTGTGTTAATTTCTGCTCCGATGTTGAATTCTGCCCTCCATGTGCTCCGGTGTGGTTTTACTGCCTTTCTCTGAACCCCCGATGTAATTTCTGTGCTCCGATGTAAGTTTCTGTTCCCCCCATGCTGCTACTGTGTGATTTCTGTGCTCCGATGTTGAATTCTGCCCTCCATGTGCTCCGGTGTGGATCTACTGCCTTTCCCTGAACCCCCGATGTAGTTTCTGTGCTCCAACGTAAATTTCTGTCCCCCCCCCCCTATGTTGTCCGATGTGAATCCATGCTCCCCATGTGCTCCCATGTGAATTACTACCTTCTCTTGGGCCTCCGCTGAGGTTTTGTGCCTCTCGGTGCTGTCCCGGTGCACAGCTGACCCCCGCTGAATTTTCCGGTGTTCCCTTGAGCCCCCGCTAAGGTTCCGGCCTTCCATTGGGCCCCCGCCGAATTTCTCTGCCTTCCCTGAGCCCCCGCCGAATTTCTCTGCCTTCCCTGGGCCCCCGCCAAGTTTCTCTGCCTTCCCTGAGCCCCCGCCAAGTTTCTCTGCCTTCCCTGAGCCCCCGCCGAATTTCTCTGCCTTCCCTGAGCCCCCGCCAAGTTTCTCTGCCTTCCCTGGGCCCCCGCCAAGTTTCTCTGCCTTCCCCGAGCCCCCGCCAAGTTTCTCTGCCTTCCCTGGGCCCCCGCCAAGTTTCTCTGCCTTCCCTGGGCCCCCGCCGAATTTCTCTGCCTTCCCTGTGCCCCCCGCCGAATTTCTCTGCCTTCCCTGGGCCCCCGCCGAATTTCTCTGCCTTCCCTGAGCCCCCGCCAAGTTTCTCTGCCTTCCCTGGGCCCCCGCCGAGTTTCTCTGCCTTCCCTGGGCCCCCGCCGAGTTTGTCTGCCTTCCCTGAGCCCCCGCTGGGTTTCCTGCCTTTAAAACCAAAAATAAATAAATAAAATGCTAACCTTTTGTTTTTTTTGGTTGATTGAAAGAGAGGTGATGCTTGGAAGTCCACCATTTCCCCTTTTTTTTTCCATCTGTGGAGAGCCGGTGTGGAGGAGCACGAGGAGGTAGCAGCCATCTTGTGGACACCACGTGCGTTTCTCTGCAGAGGTATTGGGCTGCCCTGGAGTGATCCTGGAGCTCCATCTAGTGGTCATTTAAAAACTAGCTGTATTTTTATCCTTATGGTTAAAGTGATCCTGGAGCTCCATCTAGTGGACATTAGAAAATAGCTAGCTATATTTCTCATACTGTATTTCTAATATCCTCATGGTGAAAGTTAGATCCTATGATACAGCTAGAGAGAGTCTGTGATGTATTTGTAACAAGCTGCTGCTGGGGAAGGAGAGTGTGTGAGTATTCGCTGCTGAGACGTCTCTGTTTTCTGTTTTCCCTCTTTCTTTTTCCCTTTGTGGTCCTGTGTGTTTTGTGCAGCCAGACTCTGCCTGTTACCAGGATTATATTGTATGTTGTATTCCCAGAGGTGAGATTAGAAAATTTACACTGAACATTGTGATTTGTGAATTGTGATTGGAGCATGGGGTCCGGAGGCTGAATTGTGGTGAGGGAGTATCCGGACCAGCTTCCCTGTATGGATTCATGGCTGGCCCATATAGTTAATGTACTGTTATGTAAAAATTGCTAGTGGCTCTGTGTTTGTTAGTGGCTCTGTGTTTGGTTGTGACATTAGGGAAAGAAAGTTTTTGTCCAGACATTAGGTCTTTATATTTCAGGATTGATTTTGATACTCTATCAGTAAAAGGTGAAGTTATTGACGAGTCGCCCCTGTGTCCCCAAACAGTGAAAAACACCAGGTCTACTGATTGCAGGGAAGGGGACAGTTTGGAAAAGGGGGTGGGGGTGGGGTTTGCTGTGTGTGGACTGTGGTACTGGTATATCAGTGAAGGAAGACAATTGCATTGTTTGATGCATATCCAATTTCATTGCTATGTTTCATGCATGATCAGTGGTCAGGGAACCAGGTGTTTTGGTCACACCTCTCAGCGGTGACTGGGGGATAGTTGGAACTGCTGAAATAGTTTGCATAGCTATAGAAAGATACTGGGAGGAGTTCCTTCTTCTAGCAGATGAATGGAGGCCCATTAGAGAGGACAAAAGGAAAAAAAAATCATCTAGGAGTCTTTCTCCTAGAGGACAAAGAACCCCAATTCACCTAGCCACACCTAGCCTGCAAACAATCCTCTTGTCATCAATTTTAATTGTAGAGTTTGAGCTTCTAGAACCATGAGGTGCCTCCTTTGGGCATCCTCAAATGTCTGCTGGAAGCAAACAAAGGCTGGAGAAAAATCCTTATAAGATCATGAAGAAATGAAGATTTTTTTACTTGTCCTTTAAAGCCTGGATTTTCTCTGGTACATATATTTGGTTTTGACTGCACATACAAACTTAAGCAAGTAATACTTCTGCATGATATGCCATCTTTGGCAGTTTATTCTGCAGACAGTAAATGCTGTGCTGATGATTGCGTTCTTTCCTGCTTGGTACATTAAACTGCCTTGATCAACTGTATTCATTTTTCTGATACTACAATGATATTGCATTCCAGATATCCACCAACCTTCTTATAAAGTATCAGTTTCATGCCTGTTTTGAACTATAAGATACAAGGTAATCACTTTGCCTTGTTAAGCTCTGTGCTGATGAATGATGAATAGGACAGTAACATCATAGGTGCTATTTAGAATAAATTCACCTGTCCTGCTGTATTTGAATTTTACATGTTGGTGTCCAGAGTTCAGGAGCACAATATATTATAGCACTGTGAGATACAAATCTTTTTAGTTTATACATTTGTACTTTGTTACCAAATATACTGGTAGGAGTACATTATGTAGAGGTCCAGTATACACAGCAATAAGATGAGTAAATATTAAATTTTGGAAAGGGGCTGATCTGAAATCGCTTGGTTCCCAAGTATATAAAGCAAATTTAGTGGAAAGATGGAACTGTGATTCCCAGAAATATGGAAATATTTGTAAAAATATAATGATAACATTAACTCGAGTTGATTGGATAAAACTAAATCTTACTTGTCAGCAATGATCCAGGAGAGCTTTGAGAAAATGAATGAGAGAGAGGGGCAGAAGGTGAGACGACAGCCTAGGAAAAAGGCAATAAAACGTGCTACTCCAAGTGTGACGATCTGGGCCACTGGAATTCTGACTGCTCTAAGACTCCTCGAGGACCCACAAGGCCTGAGAAAACACGAACCTTGTACATTTATGCCTCTGAAGAGACATGAATAGGCAGGGGGGAATAGGCCAAGAAGAACCCGAGGAAGTATTGCCATGAGGCCTATTCACAAATGCCTTGCAGGCCAAGAAGAACCAGAAGGAGTATCGCCATGAGGCCCAACCACCAATGCCTTGTACCCTCTTAGTCTCTCACCTCAAGAGGATCTCTTTTGACACCATAATTAATGGATAGCTTACATAAATCTTTGTGGACCACTGCATTTTCAAGATCAGTCCAAGTATTTTTAAGTTTCCTACAGTACTCTCACTGGGAACCAGGTGTACAATAGACTCTAGTCATACATGAGAGATATGTGGCTGTCATGTTAGGAGCCATATTTCTTTCTATTGGAATTGATGTATCGTTTTATATTGAAGATTGTTTAGACAGTCGCTATTTAGAATGAGCACCCATGCCAATCTAGAACTGCACCAATTAAGTTAGTGGGAAATGGACACTGTTTACAACAATACTATGTCTCTAACAATTGTTTTAGCAGCCTTGCCAGATAAGGATACATTAGTATGGTATAGAAAAAGAAAAAATTGAAGGACCTATGTATGTAGTTGGTGGAAAGTGTTGTGAGGGGTAAAGTGATATATTAAGAGGAAGGACTCTGATGGACAGTAAACTGATGAAGGTAATTAATGATGTGGAAGGACTCTGATGGACAGTAAACTGGTGAAGGCAATTTAATGATGTGAAGTGATGTATCTGGCTAATGAATATAAAAAATGATGAGCATTTTATTCAACTATGCCATCTCCAGTATCTTCAATTTAGGAAGTCATCTAGGCCCCACCACAATACTCAAAGATTGTAAGTAGGCACCTGGAGACAGGCTGGGTGCACCTTGCATCCTGATGAGCTTTGGAAAAACCCCGCACTGACCATGTGGTACTTCCAGATGTTTTTTTTTTTGCCTTACTTTTCCTCTGTGTGTCCTGGCCAGGCATGCAGAGGCAGATCAGACAAGTGCATAATGGAATATTTCCTACCAGCAAAGGAACCTCCAGTGATAATGGATCCAGGAGTGGAAGCAGGATCTGCTGACTCCCCAGTGGCGAGACCCGTATACTGTTCTGCGGACCACCCCCACGGCTGTCAAGGTGGCTGAAGTTGCTCCGAGGATCCATCACTCTCGTGTCAAGGCCGCTGCACCAGAAATTGTTCCAGCCTGGACTTCTGTCACAGTTCCAAACCAGCCCCTACGCTTTGACACTTCTGCCCAGTACGGGGTTCTAACAGACTGCCGACGAACTCTGGACCACCGGAGAGACTGATTTACAGACACCTTTCCTGGAACCGGGATCAGACTGAGAAAAGGTGCCTTAGCTGATATAGACTTGCTTTCAAACAAGTGCAGAGACTACTAACACAGCAGTATTACTTGCCCAAACTGCTCTGAACATGCAGACCTTTGTATACGTAACTCTCTACCTTAACTTGTCCCATTGCTGTACCGTACATTTTAACCAGGTGCCTTTTTCCCTACAGGTTGTTTCCACCCTTGGCACCCTGGTAGAACGCAAGGCGGCTGCCACGGTCATGGCCCTGACCCAATATACTCCTCTGCGGCTTGCCTCCAGTAATACAGCCCTCAACCGCCTCTAGCGGTTGAGGTCTTACTTAAAAAGGGGGGAATGAGGCAGCCATGAGGTAGCTATAGGTAGCCCTTCCCCCAAGCCATGCTGCGAACTGTAGATAGCCCTTCCCCCAAGCCATGCTGCAAGCCATGAGGCTCTGATCAGCCTGACCCTTCCCCCGCAAGCCATGAGGTAATCAGCCTGCTAAGAGAGACATTGAGATTCCAGTAGGCACCCTTCCCCCACTCCAGGTCTGAGCACAGTATTTCCCTAGCCCTGAAACCAACAGACCAGAGCATACCGGTTTGGACAGGTCACCCAGGTACCTCCCCAGGGGCTGCTGATTGGTGGGCAGGAAATACCTGTGGCAAATGGGATTGTAGAATGAGTTTAAAACTGTACTGTATATAAGGCATTGTAGGCCGTCCCTCGGGGTTCAGACCCTTGTGGAGGTTGCTGGTATCTCTGTCTGATCCTGTGTGCACATTAAAAGTTCCTGTTTGCATTCCAGCCTGTCTGAGAGTCTTCCTTCTGTGGGTGAGTGATAGAATAAGAGTTTTTCACAGCGATTGCTGTAACACTAGCACAGAGAGACAGGCAAGCTAGAATCTTTTTTCTTTCCAAAATGCAATTAGCACATCTTTGTTAGAGGGATCACCCTCTCACCCTCAACCACGCCCCTGCCTACATCATCGGAAATGGACTGTCCCTTTGTGCTGACATCAGCGGGGAGCAGTGTGACTGACTCCGGAAATGTGTTTTTTTTTTTTTGCTTCTGGTTAATGTTTACACCTGCAAAAAAAAAGCAGGAACCCTGGAAAAATAAAATGCTTTTCTCTCTCCCACGGCACCAGTTCTTATTTCTCACAAAAAGATTCACGGCACAGAGAGACACAATTTTCTTTACAAATGCAATTACAAATGCAATTGTTAGAAAAACTAGTGCGGTCCATGTGATAGAAGTATTCTGACAGACCTGTAGAGTTCAGACTGAAATACAGAGAGACCTGAGTTCAAATCCCCCTAATACAGCTATTTTTTTTGAGAGAGCCGAGTTCAAATCCAAATACAGCTATTTTTTAGTGGCTTTGAAAAAACCAATACAGAGAGACAAGCCTGGACATGTCTCTCTAGGGTGTGGTAACACGTGATTGGTTGAAACAAGAGGTCTGTTCTGAGCATGCTCCAGGTGTTCTGAGCATGCTCCTGCTGTAAGGGGAGCATTTTAACACAGACTTTCAGAAAGGAAAAAATGGCTCTTTTTGGAACACCAAGCAGAATTTCCAGCAGGGCACACAACATTAATTACTTCCTTAAGGATCATGATGCTGTTGCAGAGGGGTATCCACCGATTGAAAATCCATTTGAACTACAGGAGAGTCTGGCAGATCCTCCGCCAGAAATAGCAGCTTTTGTGGATTATCCAGATGCCCAAATATTTTTCAACTCTCAAGAACCCTACGATTCTGGCACAGAACTTGGCTTAACATCTGACAACACAATGGACCTGGAGGATATAGAATTATATCACGCCACTGTAGATGCAGAAACAAACTGTTTATTGGAAGACCTAGGATCAGCAGAGGTAAGAGAAGTTTTTTTATTTAGAAAAGTGTTATAGAAGAAACAGCAGTTCACACTGACATTATTTTGGTTTTTTTTTTTGTAGGGAAGTGACGAATCTCTGCTCCTACAGGGGCACATACAGACTGCCAATCTACGCTGTTTGTGCTTTCTCTGTACATATCAAAGGGAGGCATTTGATGTCATAGCCAGTCAAAGGGATTGTACAAAACCTGATGAAATAAACAGATTTAAATCTGTTATACAAACAACTGTGGCCTGTATTATCAAGAAATGCTGGCAGGGCATTATGCATAGAGACTGTGCAGCGTGTGTAATACATGCTCCAGGCCAAAGACACCATGACTGTTTAAAGTGGGAACGCAATGAAATACATCAGAAAATCCATAAAGCTTGTAACAGGTTGTGTCTAGGACCTATTTTAAATGTTGCCATGATTGCGGGTCATAAAATGAAAGCAACTGTCCTAGTTTATGAAAATTTGAATTTTTTGTTTGAACTCGTCAGAGATTTTAACAACAGTAGAAACCCAGGACAACTGCTCAATATTTTGCTTAATTCTGTGGCAGACAGCGAAAAAGAAATAGTGGAAGGCTTAATCTGTGACAGAGATTATAGATCATTCTTTAAAAACACCAAGTTCTGTAAAAATTGACTTTTTATGAAAATGTATGTATTTCCAGAATCTATTAGTTGAACATACAGATGAACAAAAAGTATATGTATGCCTTTTATTTTTTTTAAAACTTGTAATGCTCAAATGAATTTCACAAGATGAAAACATTTTATTTGAAATAAAATATTTTGAACCTATGTGTGGTGTGTTTTAGGAATGATTAGTTAATTAAACCTACAATGGTTTGTCTGGAAAAAAAATGGGGCCTCCAGGTGTGTCCTAAACAATAGGCCATAAGATAAGAATGTGCAGAACTGTCGTGTAACTAAAATCCACTTAAGACGTCTGGAAAATGGGTGGGAATGTGTATTAGCCACATACACAGATATATAGCATCTATTACACTGTGCTGTCTGCGAAAAAAAGGCATTGTGAATTAGCCAGGTCGTATGATAAGCTTATGAGATCCAGTATATTTCAGCAGCCAGAAAAGATCACACAGTCTCTATAGCTTGTATCATCTGCAACTTTTTCTTCAGACATGGTGAGTAGATATGAGTCTTTTTTAAAAATATTGTTGGCTATGTAATGTTTCTGTCTCTTATGATTGTCTTTAAAAAATAGGAGCAGAAAAAGGGGGTTACAAATAAACTTTCTCTTACAAAAAGAAGGCGGCAAAGAAATTTAAAAGGTATGTCCTGTGTTGTTTTAATTTTCTAACAGCTATGTTCTTTATAATGTGTTTCAGAGGACAGCCTCAACCTGTAATCTTTTTTATTTTAGACCAAGAAGATGCTACAAAACAAGATGGCCAGTCTAACCAACAGACGGTACCTTACAGAAAGCCAAAAGACAAACAGAATCGTGAGTATTCCAGTTTTATCCAGCACCTAGATTTTAAGGTCTCTGTAAAAGTATTAGCCCCCACGTTTTCTTTTTCAGACCGAGAAAATGTTAGAAAATCAGCGGCTATGGGAGAGAAGTCTAACAGGAAAAGATCACGCAGCGATAGTTTTTCTGACGGTGAATCTACACACGCCGGTACAGAATACGGAGGGCGTGGTGAAAGCCGTGTCTTTGATCACAGTGTTTCAGAGGACAGCGCAAACAATCATGCATTAGGCCTCGCTGAAGAATCAGAACCAGTTAGCTATGTTCAGTTTGTGAAAAGGTGGGATCGTAAATTGGACAAGTTTAATGGTGTAATTTATTCAGAGGAATTTCGGTTTATTAATTTAGACAGGATAACATCATTATCTGAGGCTCAATTCGCCATTCGGCAAGGTATTCAACATATTCTGGATGAGGTTAGCAGCCGGGTTTCACCCGGTGATTATGTACAGGTGCATCTACACTCATCTCTTTTCCACAATTCCTTATATTCTGGTAAGTTAAACCCCGAGGCATTAGACGCTGACGATTTCTTAAATCAGATCGCTAAACTCCTTCAGAGTCACAGAGAAATCCAGGTTTGTGATATATTCCGGGTTGTTGTACTTGTCATAAGAAATCGGGGTGGGGGTGCTCGTAGGGTCTTAAAGACCATACCGTTTAGCCATATTATTCATAAGAAAAGGATGTATTTGATAGACTTGAACAACACTGATAATAGCCTGTGTTTTGCAGGTAGCCTCACAGCCCTCATGTCACAGGTAAAAATGACAGATGTCGAATTGTTAGAAGGTGCTAAAAAACTACATAACGAATTGGGGTGGCCGGTACATAGAAAAGTCATGCTCGATGATGTAGCAATATTTGAACAGCATTTAAAGATAAACATACGCGTTGTGCTTTACACAAAATCATGGGTTTGTTTTAAGACATCAGACAGACCTGTGTTCCCTAAGACTGTGTTCTTGTTGCTACACGATGACCATTTCTATGGTATAACCGATGTCAAAAAATTCTATGGGGAGCGCAACTTCTGTAGTTACTGTCAGAAACCGTACAGTCACGATCATAATTGCACATTATGGTGCCGTCTTTGTTTGACACTAACGTGTACGAATAATGTTGGTGTACAACAGAGATGCCCTAATTGCAAACTCTTTTGCCGTTCTAAAGAGTGTTTAGATAGACACGCGGATCTGGCTCTGAAAAAAGAAGTGGCGTGTTTATCTAAGATACTGTGCCAGAAATGTGAGTCTTATGTGGACAAGAAACATAAGTGCAAGGGCCGTCATTGTAAACTATGTCGCGAGCCCCTAACCGGGGATGGCGTCCACTTATGTTTTATGACCCCTATTGGTAAAACTGAAACATCTGAAAAGTATATTTTTTATGACTGTGAATGTATGCAAGAAACAGGCTGGCATGTCCCTAATTACATATATGCGACGGACTTAAATGATGAAAGAAACTGGGAATTCAAGGGTCTCGAATGTATTTCTGCCTTTATACAGATTTTTTGTGACAAAAAATTTAAAGGTTACACCTTCATAGCCCATAATTCCAAAGGTTATGACGGATATTTTGTTCTTAAACAACTGCTTAAGGAAAAGATGGACACGAGGCTGTTGGTTCAAGGTGCTAAACTTTTACAAATTACCGTTGAACCTCTGACTATCCGTTTTATAGACTCTCTAAATTTCCTGCCTATGAAACTTAGCAAACTTCCACAAGCCATGGGTTTTACAGGCAGCAAGGGGTACTTTCCACACTTTTTTAATACGCTGGAAAATCAAAATTATGTGGGTCCCATGCCGGGTGTTGAACATTACGGTGTGAGTAACATGTTGCCTGAAGAAAAAGATGAATTTTTACAATGGTACAAGGACAATCGGCATAAAACTTTTAATTTGCAAAAAGAGCTGGCTTATTACTGCCAGCAGGATGTATCTATTTTGCGACAGGCCTGTGTTCTCTACCGAGCTGAAATCATGAAAATGACAGAGAAAGAAGTGTTTGTAGAGCAGGGTGACATCTCAGAAATTCAAACAAGGTGTTTAGACCCTTTCCAATATATAACCCTTGCATCTGTATGTATGGCTATGTTCAGATTCATGTTTTTAGAACCCAAGACTGTGGCACTCATCCCACCAGATAACTATCACCGGCAGACAAAGAGATATTCAACCCCCTCTATTCAATGGCTGATGTATGTGGAGGCCAAAGAAAATATACAGATCACACATGCTCTGAAAGGTGGTGGTGAAAAAAAGGTGGGGGCTTATTTTCTTGATGGCTATGCCGTGATCGGTGGGGTAGAAACAGCTTTTGAATTTAATGGTTGTTTTCACCACGGCTGTCCGAGCTGTTATAACGATAAAGACCAGAATCCTATAGCAGCCACGACCTATGGTTTTCTTTATTACAAAACACAGCTAAAAGCTGCATTCCTGGAAAGCCGTGGGTTCAAGGTCATAAGTCTATGGGAGCACGAGTGGAAGCGGATGGTAAAAGAAAATGATGGGGGCTGCGCAGATTTCCTGGCTGACTCCGCATTACCGCAACCTCTGATTCCACGAGATGCCCTTTTCGGGGGTAGAACAAATGCCATTTGTCTGTACCACAAAACAAGGCCTGGGGAAAAAATACACTACTATGATTTTACCAGCCTATACCCTTTTGTCAATAAAACAAAGGAATATCCAATAGGCCATCCAAAAATCATTTATGACAAATTTGGCCCCCCTACAAAGTACTTTGGTTTTATAAAAGCAAAAGTATATCCCCCACGAAAGCTCTATTTCCCCAGTGTTACCCATACGGTTGGGCGGTTAAGCTTATGTTTCCGCTGTGTCACACGTGTGCTGACACACAGCAACAGGAAATGTGTGCCCACACGGATGAGGAGAGAGCTTTTGTGGGGACTTGGTGTACGGTGGAGATGAATTTAGCCATTGCAAAAGGGTATGTGGTTGTTGAAATCTATGAAATCTGGCATTTCGAGCAAAAATCTGATCATCTCTTTTCCGAATACATCAAAATGCACCTCCGTCAAAAACAAGAGGCTTCTGGCTACCCTCGATGGTGCAATGATACTGAAAAACAAAATGTGTACATAGCTGATTTCTTTAGAAAAGAGGGGGTGTGTTTGCGTACAGACCAGATTAATGTAAACCATGCTAAGCGTCAAATAGCAAAACTTTTCTTAAATTCCCTGTGGGGTAAATTTGGTCAAAGAACAAACCTGCCTACCACAAGCATTGTGAAAGAACCTGATGATCTCTTTAAATATCTGTTTTCTCCTGAATTCGAGGTTTCATCATGCGATTTTATTGATGATGAAACAGCCTGTGTGTCTTGGAGGCACTCAAAAGACCAGTGTATATTGTCAGGTAGCACCAACGTTTTCATTGCCTGTTTTACAACGGCTTATGCACGCCTGGAGTTGTACAACCTTCTAGATAGTTTGCAAGAGCGCTGTCTGTACCATGATACAGATTCTGTGATATTTCTAAGTCGAGAGGGTGATTGGAACCCATCTTTGGGCGATTATTTAGGTGAGCTCACAAGCGAGATACCCTCAGATGAACATATCACAGAGTTTGTATCAGCGGGGCCTAAAACATACGGCTACAAGCTGTCAAGCGGGAAGACCTGTATGAAAGTAAAAGGGATTACGTTAAACGTAGAAAACTGCCAGAAAATCAATTTCACTAGTTTGAAAGATCTAGTTTTGGACTACAAGCCTGGGACAGCAGATTTATCCCAGAAAAAGATAGGAGTACAACAACCTGGTATTATAAGAAACAAAAAGGGTTGGACAATAGAGACTGGTGTGATTAAAAAAACACAAAAGGTTGTGTATGACAAAAGGGTGAAGTTGGAGGATGGCTTTAGCACATTACCCTATGGATACTAGCGTGGTGGATGTGCGCTGGTCACATCCTTTTTCTTGTATTTTAGCGGGGCCGTCCAATTCAGGCAAGAGCTTCTTTGTTAAAAAGATGTTAGAACATGCTGGTCGTGTATTGACTGTCATGCCTAACAATATTGTGTGGTGTTACAGTTGCTGGCAACCTCTGTATAAAGAAATGTTAAATAAATATCCTTTTATTACATTTATGGACACTTTGCCTGATACTTTTAATGATGAACGGATGTTTCCAATCAATAAAGTAAACTTGGTTATTGTTGATGACCTAATGGATTCTGCCTGTAAAAGTGATGAAATAGAGAAAGCCTTTACCAAGTATGTGCATCACAGAAACCTGAGCATCATATATATTGTTCAAAATGTTTTCTGCCAAGGTAAAGCAAGCCGAACTATAACTTTAAATACCAAATACATGGTGCTCTTTAAGAATCCTAGAGATAAGTTACAGATTGCCATTCTAGCCAGGCAGATGTACCCTGGAAAATCAAAATTCTTTTTAGAAGTCTTTGAAGATGCAACCAGAAAGCCGTTTGGGTATCTCGTCGTGGATTTAAATAACACAACGCCTGAGGCTTACAGACTGAGGACGGATATCTTCCCGCCAGATTGGACCACGGTATACTGTGAAAAACCACAAATCTCACATAAAAAGAAATGAATATGTAACCAACCCCTTCATACATGCCTCTGTGTGTCTCAAACAACATGTCTCGCCGTGTAAAGAGAAACCTGCCCCTTTTAAAACTTTTGGTTCAAGCCTCTCCGCAGCACAGAAGAGCCATCCTGAATACAGCTTCTAATGATTTGGTAGCAGCTATAGTTGAAATCGCTCTCAACACCCTAAAAGGTAACATTCCTCTTTCACAACAACAGATAAAGGTTTTAAAAGGGAAGCGTCATGCCATAAAGAGTCTGTGCGATAAAAGACTACCCATTAAAAAAAAGAAGCAATTGGTGAGACAGTCGGGTGGCTTTATCGGGCCCCTGCTAAGTTTTGCATTACCGTTGATAACGGGGCTTCTGACAAACCTCTAATGCATCACGCTGAAAAAATGTACATAGTCCCTAGTCAACAACTTGAGCGCTTGAGAAACCCGCCAGATCGGGATGAAAATATTAGAACCACGACCATCCATAAGTTAGATGAAGAAATGAAAAACATCCTGCAAAGCGTCGGTATGTCTGAACACGAAAAGGCTAAATGTTACTCAGAAGTGCTACAGCGCTATCTCGTGCTTAACAGACAGAGGGATATGGAAAAAGAAAAAATAAACTTGTATCTACAGGCACAAGATGAGACATCAACGGCAACATCTCTAGAATATTATACCTCCAGACCCTGTAATACAAGAAGTGTTAAACAGCATCAATATGCGCTATAGGAAAAATGCTGAGTTGCTGCTTAATAAACTGTTAAAAAACAAGAATGTGGCATCCTGGAAGGGAAATGGAACATTTGTATACCGGGGAAACCCCGTCAATGGCTCTAACCTACTCGACCTCGTTCGTGGGGCTACGCAGCACCAAGCTCTTTCACAACGAAGAATACCCAGGGGCTGGGAGGAGTTCATGCAAACCCTAGCCGAATTAAATATGCCCTCTACGGTAATGGGTAATGCAGCCAACAGAGATGTACTGGCACGCCTCAAAGAGAACCCATCTGTGAAGGCTACTAAAATGTACACGGGTCCGATAAAGAGCAAAGAGCTACTCCCTCACAAAAAACGTAAATTATCCCACAGATACCGGTGGTTGAGTGTGTAAAAAAAAAAAATGTATTTTCAATAAAATGTTTAAAAACAAAAATAAAAGACTAGACAGTGGTTTCTTTTCAAAAAACCTCCTTAGAGGGGTTACTTTTTATTTAGAAGCATCAAAACATTCACGATAGGAAACACACACTTGCTGATTATGGAATGGATTTCTAAAAGATCTACACAAAGTTTGTTTGTTGCGTTTTACAAAATGTAACACCATATCATCATTTTGCATTAAATCTTCAGAATACATTTCTAAAATATTTTCAAAAGGCACCCCTTTACAGCGGTGGTGCAAGAAAAATACACAGTGATATCCACAAGCCGTAGACATTGGGTGCTGTAATTGTCTGTTGTGGTATAAAACAGTTTTACAATGCTTGTTGAAAAAGCTCATAATGCTGGTAGGAAAGAATAAGCTATCAGGTGGTTGTCCATAAGAATCAAAAAATTCTCCTGTTCCATCTCCACATATATAGATGGCTAACCAGTGTTCTCCAGGTAGGTTATGAGGGTGTGTATTTACCACCAAACACACTGGCTTCCTTGATATTTGTACATCCGCTAACCAATCGCTGGGTAGCACATCTAAAAAGAAATCTGCAACACAGGGGTCCTTCTTTAAAATACGGAAGATCTGCAGGGTGTTCATTTTCACGAATGATCAAAAAGAACATTCCTTCTATGATTAATTTCTATCACATTGTCAAAAACCCCATAAACAATCATGTTAACTGTATGGGGTAAGGCACTGGCAAAACGTATTTCAGCCCGCAGGTTACCAGTTTTAATCAGCGAGTAATGGTCTGCACACTCCTGATCCGGTGAAAGGTCAAACGCCAACAGGGTATAACCTTTGTAAAACTCCTGACGGTCAATCAGCAACGCTGTATCTTTCAGATGTTTACCACTTGCTTGTATCAGTTGCATATATTCTCTTACACAACATCCGTTTTGAAAGTCAGGTTGAAGAGGTTTCCCGGGTACTTGTTCACCATCCACATATAGAGCGGCAAAATTAATATCATAATGTTTAAAATTGAAGGGGTTTTTAGCATAATTACCGCTGAAAGCATCATTATCCACAAATCCCAGCACAATGAGTTTTGGTAGCTGCCCCAAAAAGAGATTTTCCTGGTTAGTCACACGGGCACCGGCTGGTATGCTAAACACCTTCAGCCCCACACGGTCAATAGCATACTTGACATTAGCTTTCAGCAGAGCTTCCGCATGTCCCAGGCGCACTCCGGGGGAAACTTTAACTCTCTTTACAAAGAGCGCAGCATTTAGGATAAGGATTTTATAACTTTTTTCGGCATCACCGCTCATTAAACAGAAAGCGTTTTTGTTGCGGGTCAATTTGATTTTGAGATCCACGCCATTAATCAATAGCTTTTCTTGAAAAAATAGATCGCTATGTAATTGCCCCAATAGCTCTACCTTGTTGCTAGAGACCGTAAATTGAGCCCTTTCAGTAAAGCCGATGTTGTGAGATCCTATCTCTCTCACCTCATGCTGCCCGGCTGTGTCTTTATAAAACAGACCGCTTGTAAACTGTGATTTGAGGGATCCTTCGCCATAATTGAGAAGCAGCTCTATGAGGGCTCTGTAGGGGTAGCAGTTGTTGCTCTGGCTAATGAGTTGGTCACCCAGTGTAACATCCAGCTGGCTAAACAGAGCTGCGATTGGGTAGTTCACCAGCGCTACTTTGGCTGCCGGTTCGATGTTCGAGCCATCTTCTGCCACAATTTTACAGGTCAGGTGCAAAAGTGTACTATTTAAATCAATGTAGTCTTCACCATGACCTGCGATATAGAAGTCCAAAGGGGCTGTTTCCGACAAAGCCGATAATGGCGGAATTTCCACATAAATACTTTTTTCGATACTTGTTTGAGTCGGTGCTAGTTGAAACAGGTCCAGTTCCGATTTAACACACTCTTCAGAGCCGTGGTGTACAAAAGCCATGGTGCTTTTTAGAATATATCTCGCTGCCTAGAGCTAGCGCTTCTCTTCTTAGACCGGCGGTTAAGCTTCTGAGACCTGCCACCCACGGGTTTCTTTCTTTTAAAAGGTTTGGGCGGTCCTTGTGGTAACTCCCGAGACTCGGTTCTCTTTCTTTTAACAGCTCTTCTAATCACAGCCAGTCCTGATCCTGCCTGTTCTGTAGCCTGGTTCATTTTATTTAGAACGGCCGTTGTGACATGGCTCATGACATCCTTGGCTATGTTTTTTGCGGCGCCTTTCACGTGTGGTTTAATAATTTCAAAACCCCTTCTCAAAAACGGCATAGCTTTTCTAAAGAGGCTGCGAAAAACACCACCTACACCGGCCCCATACATGACCGGTACTCCATGATATCCTGAAAGCCCATAGCCGGCTTGGGTTGTATAATAATGCCTGTATGCTTTGGGGTCTCCGTAGTCTTTAGCCACAACCATTTTAAAAAACAGTCACCCTCCGGGGTCGCAGATGAAGCTTAAGGATCACCTTCCCGTAACGAAATGAGACGTACTTGTCCTGATCCGTCTTTATTTCAAATGTGATGGTATCAATATGCTGTTTGTTCACAGGGACATAGTGCGGCTTATCATAAGTTAACGTGATAAACTCATCCCTAACCCCTTTAGTTGGAACACAGCGCAGCAGTGGCACAAAATGGTCACCTACTAACTGGTGCTCTACAATATCTGTGTACAGGTAGAGGGTATTAAAACCGGCCGTGATATCCGTTGGAAAATGGGAACGTTGTGTATTAACGTATGCTTCTATTCCCAAAATGGTTGCCAAATCACCATACGCATAAATAGTAGACCTATCTTCCGATTTTATCCGGATTCTTCGCGCATGGGGCTCATAAATGATTAGTGGTACCGCCGATTTATAGATGTTGCTAATGTCCTGATTCATGGATTCCACTAAACGCTGCATGGTCGCGTAATGTCCTTTCCTGACTATAAGGTGCTGTATATTTCCTGCTGCGGAAACGATAACATACTTATGGTCTTCCTTAATATTCTCCCAGGTGTTGGGGTATTGTATTTCCACGAGCCCCACTTCCCACTGTCCTTGTAAGTCCAAAGGCCTTGCTAGTTGTATGGTAAAATTAGAGCTGGTATTTTGGGAAAACACATCTGCTGAGGCATTGCTAGGCAGGGTGATATAAAAGCCACCATCATTCATTTCAATTTTATTTTAATGCTGCTTCAAAACAAAGAAAGAAATCAGATGTCTTGAATCTCTGATGCTTTAAACCCAACTGTTAAATTTAACAGGCCATCCCCTCCATTTCACGAGGTAGAATCTGTTCCTGCCACATCCTTTTACCTTTAGAACCTTTTCGATTCGGTATATTCTGTCCTGTTGCTGCGTGACTTTTAGCAATTCTTCAGGATAAAAAGAACCTTGTATGGCTTCACCGTCATAATCCTGTATCTTGTATGTTGCTTTCTGGCCCCTGTTTAAAATGTCCGTTATTATAAATACCTCGTCAGTCCACGTTTGCTCGTAACCTTTTTCAAATTTTCCTTTAGTTTTTGAAAGTCTTACATGATCTCCTTTCTTTAAGGGATTCTCGGTATGCTTACGCTTGATGCTATCACCGTAGACTCTTTTCCAGATCTGCAGAGAATTTGTGTGTGTCACATCTACAGGTCTCGTCTTTATTGTTCTGTGAAAACTATGATTATAACTGTGCACAAAAGCCTGCAATACATCTTGGTACCTAAAGGTGTTGTGTGTAGTAAAATAACGCCACATTTTGGATTTCAAAGTCCTGTTAAACCTTTCTACCACCGCTGCTTTAACATCGTTATTGGTTACAAAATGATGAACCCCTCTTTGTTTTAATAAATTCTTCAGGGACCTATTTAAAAATTCTTTACCCTTGTCTGTCTGTATTTTTTCAGGTATACGACCTAGATTAAATATTTTTTCAAAGGCTTTAGCAACTTCATGACCGGTTTTCGATTTTAAACTTGCAACCCATGCATATTTTGACAGGATGTCTACCACTGTTAATATGTATTTATAGCCATTGTTATAATGGGACAAGGCTGCCATATCAACTAAATCAGCCTGCCATTGCGCATCCACATCTGACACGATCGTCTTGTTTCTTTTAAAACGGACCCTAGCAGGTCTGTGTAAAGTATAAGCATCTTGTCCGGTAGCCCATCTAACTACATCATTTCTGTTGACTGTTTTATCCTGCTTTTTAGCAGCTTGAAGTAGAGGATTTATGCCCCCAAAGCTCCCTGCTGCTTTGGGGTTATAGTAAATGCTCTTCAATAAGGTTTCCTTCATGATTGCCATGCTTTGACTGTTCTTTTTATTTTGCCAACATCTTCAGAATGGTTTTAGTAATTAATGTTGTGTGCCCTGCTGGAAATTCTGCTTGGTGTTCCAAAAAGAGCCATTTTTTCCTTTCTGAAAGTCTGTGTTAAAATGCTCCCCTTACAGCAGGAGCATGCTCAGAACACCTGGAGCATGCTCAGAACAGACCTCTTGTTTCAACCAATCACGTGTTACCACACCCTAGAGAGACATGTCCAGGCTTGTCTCTCTGTATTGGTTTTTTCAAAGCCACTAAAAAATAGCTGTATTTGGATTTGAACTCGGCTCTCTCAAAAAAAATAGCTGTATTAGGGGGATTTGAACTCAGGTCTCTCTGTATTTCAGTCTGAACTCTACAGGTCTGTCAGAATATTTCTAACAGTGAGGTCTTAAAAGTAAAATTCTATCACATGGACCGCACTAGTTTTTCTAACAATTGCATTTGTAATTGCATTTGTAAAGAAAATTGTGTCTCTCTGTGCCGTGAATCTTTTTGTGAGAAATAAGAACTGGTGCCGTGGGAGAGAGAAAAGCATTTTATTTTTCCAGGGTTCCTGCTTTTTTTTTTGCAGGTGTAAACATTAACCAGAAGCAAAAAAAAAACACATTTCCGGAGTCAGTCACACTGCTCCCCGCTGATGTCAGCACAAAGGGACAGTCCATTTCCGATGATGTAGGCAGGGGCGTGGTTGAGGGTGAGAGGGTGATCCCTCTAACAAAGATGTGCTAATTGCATTTTGGAAAGAAAAAAGATTCTAGCTTGCCTGTCTCTCTGTGCTAGGAATCAGTTTTTGTGTGAGAAAGAAACAACTGAGTCTGTGTGGGAGAGAGAGAGAGAGAGACAGAGAGAAAAGCATTTTTGTTTTTCAGTATTAAGCAGAAGCAAAAACACATTTCCGGAGTCAGCCATACTGTTTCCGCTGATGTCAGCAAAAAAGGGACAGTCCCTCTTCTGATGACGCCCTGTTTCCGGTGATGTCATTTCCGATGATGTAGGCAGGGGGCGTGGAGGAGGGTGGGAGGCTGTAGGTGTAGCACAAACCCCGGAAGTGGGTGCTGATTGGCTAATGCCATATTGTGGGGCGTGGCATGGGTGTGACACACCCCCGGAAGAGTATGCTGATTGGATGATGTCATCCTTGGGGTGGGGGCAGGGGTGTGTCAAGTGGGGGGGGCGGTGGCCACGCCTGGGGGCGGGACTGGGCGGGGCTAACTCACCATTCACTTCTATGGGAGGGGGCGTGGCCTAAGGCGGGACATACACCGGAAGTGGGCGCTGATTGGTGCCTGTCAACATTTTGGGGTGGGGGTGGGCGGGGCTGGGCGGGGCTAACTCACCATTCACTTCTATGGGAGGGGGCGTGGCCTAAGGACCGGAAGTGGGCGCTGATTGGTACCTGTCAACATTTTGGGGGCGGGAGTGGGCGGGGCTAACTCACCATTCACTTCTATGGGAGGGGGCGTGGCCTAAGGCGGGACATAGACCGGAAGTGAACGCTGATTGGCTCCTGTCATCCTTATCTCACCTGTCAATCAGTTTGACGAGTAGTGTACCCATTATACTACTGCTGTCCATTTGTCCTTTCTTCTCTCTTCTAGTTTTTTTTCCATTCTCTCTCTCTCTACATCTGCTTTAACATACTAATCTTTCTCCTTTTGCTCTTTCCTCATTCCTATTTCATCCACACAAATTTTACCCCTCCATCCTCAATCCCCAATTACTCTCCCAATACCTGGCCAATTGTAGATTTTTCATCCCTCCTACACAAAATATTTTTCCCCTCTCCATTTTACTCTCCCAGCCCCATCCCATTCTAATCCTCCCCTGTGGTACAGATGAATTTTGACTATTTGATTATGCCTCACTATTGATTATGCCTCAGTAGTGAATATGCCTCAACTGTAAATAGGAGCACTTGAAACTGTTGAAACAATTTACATAACTACAGATACTGGAAAGATCAGGGAGGAGACCTTCTCCTAGCAAGCAAATGGAGACCCATTACAGAGAACAAAAGAACACTTCACCTAGGAGCCTTTCTACTAGCAGACAAATTGAAACCCATTAACAGGACAAAACAGGACAATTCACCTTGCCTTGGAAACATTTCTCCTAAGAATTCATCAATTGTAATGTAGACCAGGGGGGGTGGGGGGTTCCCTTGAGCATTTTCAAGCACCTGGCCAGTGTCTTGGATGTGCTTAATGGATAACTGACTCTATACTACGTATGTGTCACATGATAGGAAATAACTGGATTGTTCTTGCAACTGGATAAAATGGGTACCTGTTTTCAGCTAGAGAGAGAGAAATGGATTCATCTAGGAATGGACGCATTGCCTAGAGAAACTCCCGATTGAGAAGTCTCTCTTGTCTGGTTGAATCAGGGATCCATTCAATCGAAGTGTGACAGGATGAAGTAAATCTCTTTCGGTGAAGTATATTCTTCTTCTGTAATTATCTTTCTAGTTATCTATTCTGTAATTAAGTGCTTTTATTCTAATAGTTTTCCAGATATCTTTTTAACTAATCATAGGTAGATATATGAATTACTTGCCTTTCTAAATAAGTACGAATTAAGAAGTTAAATAAGTGAAATTCAAGTTATCCCTGCTTTGTATTATAAATAAACGCACGTCTTCATTAACAAGGTGTGTTAGCCTTTGTTGAAGTAAGACATTTGGTACCAGAAGTGGGGTGCGATAAAAAGAAAGGCTATAACAATGTTGAAAAGAAGAGTAAAAAATGTAAATAGTACAAAGACTGTAAAGGAAGATAAAGATGTTGTAAATTTTGTAAATATCCCCGGATGGGATCAGGCGCCTTATGAAATGTTAGCTAGAGAATGGTCTTGCAATTCAGGACTAAGTGAGAATTGGGAATCTGTTTTAAAAGATGCGGAACCTGTAAATCTCCTTACATGCTTGCAAAAAATACCTGTTGAAAAAGGGATAGAATTGAGTGTGTTGGGGAGGAGAGGTTGGCTTTTGCTGTCTGCATATCGTAAGATACATCAGACAAAATCCAGCAAAGTAGATTTGATTGAGCAACTTGAAAAACAGAATTGTGATTTACAAAATATGATAACAATGCTACAATGCCAAATCCGTTTGTTGACGGATAAATTAGATACTTATCAGCAGGTTGCTGAGAGAGCAGCTGTCAGGGTGGCCCAGTATAAATATCGTAAAAAAAAGGGGAGAGTAAATAAAAAGAAAGTGCACATGTCTATTGCTAAAGCAGGTGTAAATTGGAATCCTGATGACTGGGATGGTAATATCTGGGATTCTACTGAATCATCTAACTCTGAGGAAGAGCAAGGAGTTAGTAATAAAAACTATCAGGCACAACCGATTTATAGGAGGAAAGTGCAGAGTACTCCCCAAAATCCTGGAGGAGTTAATCTAGATACTGTGGAGGATTTTAATCAACAAGAGATTAATGATATCCAGGACAGGTTTAGGCAGAAACCTGGGGAATCACTGATTACCTGGATGGTGCGTATTTATGAAACTGGAGCTGCAGGAGTACAGCTAGATCATGGTGATGCTAGGAAATTTTGTCTAATTAGTGTTGACCCTGTGATACAAGAGCAGTTTCGTAATTACATATCACAAAATATGACTAGTTTACTCCAACTGGCAGTAGAAGGATGTAATGCTAAATTTCCTGCCGAAGCTGATTGGCCCCCAAATGATAAACAATGGTTTGCTTTGCGCGACGCTATTCAGCGCATTAAAGAGGAAGGCATGAAAACTGCTATTTTTATAGGGCAAGCTGATCAGTTAATGAATTGTGCCATGACTGCATCAATGAGGAATAAGATTATACGTTTGGCTCCACCAGCTTACAAACATGTTATTATGACTTTACTGATAAATCAAACAGGGAATCCTTTATCAGAAGTAATAGAAGCAGTGAGACAATTAGGTGAATTGGGAGAGTGGGGTCCAAAGTACAGTGCTGGTGACAGAAGGGAGAATAGATCAGAAGGACAGAAGGGAAATATAAACAACAGAGTATCCAGGAAAGATATGTTTACTGCTCTCCTTAAAGATGGTGTTAAAAAGGAACAGATTGATGGAATTGACACACAGAGCATGTGGGAAATATATAAGAAAAGAGGGCTGTATAAGAAAAGTGGAAATAGGAATGTGAGTAAACAAAATTCTGAAGTGAATGAAGAGGAGAGAAAGAATGAGGGGAAAAGGAAGGAGGGTGAGATTAGAGAAGCAAGATCAAATGTTATTCCCACAGCACCACTTTCTGACTTATACCCTGATCTTTCATGGGCACAGGATTTGTTTCAAGAATAGGAAGTAGGCCAAGCTCCAGTTGAAGGGTGGACTCATAAAGACATGAGACCCCATGTAAATTTAGACATTTTTTGGAAACATAAGAACAATCAGAGGGTCCGAGCCTTAGTAGATACTGGAGCGGAGGCCACCTTAATTTATGGAAATCCAAAACATTTCAGAGGACAGCATGTTACAATCACTGGGCTGGGAGGAAGGAAAACAGATGCTGTACAAACCACATTGGAAATGAAAATTGGTCAGTTACCTAAGAGAAAATACTCGGTGTTAATTGTTCCCATTCCCGAGTATATAATTGGGATAGACATATTAAAAGGGTTGACACTGATACTTGATGAGGAACAATACCAATTTGGCATCAAACCTTACATGTCTGCTAGACCTATTACTGTAGGACACCTTAAAATGCCAGCAGTAAAGCTGCCCCCCGCCACTAAAATGGTGAGTATGAAGCAGTATAGGATCCCGGGAGGACATCAGGAAATAGGAGAAACAATTCAGGAATTGCTAGAAGCAGGGGTGATTAAGCCAGTTACCACTGGCTGGAATAATCCGGTGTGGCCGGTAAAGAAATCAGATGGCAGTTGGAGAATGACAGTTGATTATAGAGAATTGAATAAGTATACCCCTCCACTGACTGCTGCTGTACCAGATACAATTACTCTTATTGAAAATATTCAAAGACACGCAGGGACATGGTATGCTGTCATAGATTTGGCTAATGCATTTTTTACTATTCCAATTTCGGAGGAGAATTGGGAGCAGTTCTCATTTTCTTGGCAGGGTAGACAGTACTGTCCCACTAGACTTCCCCAGGGGTATTTACATAGCCCCACTATCTGTCACAGGATTGTAGCAGAACACTTAGATGAACTCCCACCTCCGGATGGGGTACAAATTTCACATTATATTGATGATATTTTAATGCAGGGGCCCTCACAAGAGATAGTGCAGGAACATCTTGAAGCTCTCATTGCACACATGAAAAAGAAGGGCTGGGAAATTAACCCTGCAAAAATTCAAGGACCAGCCCAGACAGTAAAATTCCTGGGCATACAGTGGCATCAGGGTCATAGAGAAGTGCTCCCAAAAGCCAAACAGAAAATAATGGAATTTAATACTCCCCGAAATAAAAAGGAGGCCCAGAAATTTATTGGACTGTTTGGCTTTTGGAGGCAGCACATTCCCCATTTGAGTCAAATACTGGCACCATTGTATAAAATAACTAGGAAGAAATATGAGTTTGAATGGGGAGATGTGCAGCAGCAGGCTTTTGAACTGGCTAAACGAGCTATACAGCAAGCCTTAGATTTATGGCCTGTTCAACCTGGGGAACTCGAGCTCAATGTATCAGTACAAGAACAGTATGCTAATTGGAGTTTATGGCAGAAACAGGGAAAGAAAAAAGTACCTCTAGGATTCTGGACGAGGAAGCTCCCTGAAGCAGGGACTAGATATACCCCTTTTGAAAAACAGTTGTTAGCATGTTATTGGGCTTTGGTGGATACAGAACAGGTGACCATAGGACACACTGTGATGTTAAGACCAGAAATTCCTATTATGCAGTGGGTAATGAGCTCCCCCAAGACACACAGAATAGGACATGCACAAGAAGCAAGCATAATCAAATGGAAATGGTATATTCAGGATAGAGCTAAAATTGGTATAGGGGGAACTGCTACCTTACATGAAAGGGTAGCTCAAGCCCCTCTTAAGGACACTGAGACCATGCAATTGCCAAATCATGAATTAACAGCAACAGAGTCTCCAGTGAAGTGGGGACAACCATTTGTACAATTAACCTCAGAACAGAGAAATCATGTTTGGTTTACTGATGGGTCTGCTAAATATGTGGGAAATAAAAGGTGTTGGAAGGCTGTGTCTTACAATCCCACTACTAAAAAATTGTTGACAACTACAGGTGAAGGGAAAAGTAGCCAATATGCTGAACTTTATGCAGTATTTCAGGCTTTAAAACAAGAGACCCCAGGGACTTGTCATATTTACACTGATTCCTGGTCAGTAGCCAATGGCTTAGCCACATGGCTACCTACCTGGCAGCAAAATAATTGGGAGATACATTCAAGAGAAATTTGGGGAAAAGAACTGTGGCAGCAAATTTGGGAAATGTTGCTTTTAAGTACGGTAACTGTGTATCATGTAGATGCTCATTGTGCTATTGATTCGTTAGACAGATGGTTTAACTCTATTACTGATGAACAAGCTAAAATTGCTGAAGCACAAACAGACACCAAAGAATCTGACTTGCTGGGCATGGCAAAATGGGCTCACCAGAAATGTGGGCATTTAGGTGAAAAAGCTACTTTCCGCTGGGCACAAACACGGGGAATCCCTATCCCCTTAGATGCCATTAGAACAATTATCTTGCAATGCCCAATTTGTCAGCATATACAGCACAGGTCTGTCCCACACATAGTGTATGGCCATTTAGGGCGAGGAAAACTACCAGGCCAGATATGGCAAATAGATTACATAGGACCTCTACCTACCAGTAAGGGATGTCAGTATGTATGCACGGCTGTGGATACATATTCCGGGTATTTAGTGGCATATCCATGTAAGAGGGCTACGCAGATTAACACCATTAAAACATTAGACCTTATTACTTTATATTATGGGATCCCTCTTCAGATTCAAAGTGATAATGGGTCTCATTTTAAAGGGAGGCTTGTACAGGATCACAGTAGACAGCATAACATTGAATGGATATTTCATATACCCTATTACCCTCAAGCTGCAGGACTTATAGAAAGAATGAATGGATTGCTCAAAGAACAGCTTAGGAAATTAGGGGAAGGATCCCTGCAAAAGTGGAGAGATCATTTATCTGCAGCACTACAGATCCTTAACAATAGACCAATTGCAGAAACTGAAACTCCTCTAATGAGGATGTTGACTCCCGCATTACAAATCAAATCTTATGTAGCCACTAACACTATTCTATATTGGGAAATTAAAGAAGGTGCCTTAGCCCCGTATCGGGCAACACCAGAGGCAGCCGGACTAGATTTACATGCTCTGCAGGAATATAGAATAAAGGTCCATGATTTGCAATTAATAGAAACAGGAATAGGAGTCCAGTTACCACCCGAGCATTTTGGGTTAATTGCCCCTCGCTCTGGATTGGCCCTGAAAGGCATACAAATACTTGGAGGAGTGATTAATGCAGATTATCAAGGAGAGATAAAAATTATTCTAATGAACAGTGGTAACTCAGATTTAATGATCCAGACTGGGGACAGAGTGGCCCAATTACTTATCATCCCCACTTATGGAGGAGTAGTAAAGAAGGGGAATGCCCCCACTGCTCTAACAGTTAGAGGCGATGCTGGATTTGGATCTGCTAATTTAAACACCGGAGCAAGGATTTGGGTACAATCACCAAATCACCCACCTGAGCAGGCAGAAGTTATTGCCACTGGGAATGATAACATAATATTGATTATGAGACCTGGACAAGAAAAGTGGGAATATATACCAGCAAACAAATGTTACCTGCGAGAATAAAATGATGTCTTTTCATTATAGGTTATCTCTACACCTTATGAACCAATGAACCAGCATATTTCTATCAAGGACCGGGATCGGTTCCAGCAAGCTTTCACATGCCATGTAGTGACATGGGCACTCATTACCAGCCTGATCTTTGGTACATGGAAAGTCTATTACTGGAGAGTGCAAGTGGTAACCCAACCCGAATTACACTTGCCCAAGCGTTTAGCAGATGCGATAGAACCACCTCAGAATATCTGGACTTATTTAGCCCGAAAAGTTTTAAATATTTCTAACTTTTGCCTTTCGGACATGCGTAATCCAGTGGATCTGTTAACTACATGTTTGATTGCAATACCCACACCAGCTCGAGTTTTGTTGTACTATTTTAAAGCTACACAAAATGACAGTTGGGCAAATGAAGAAGATATAAGGACACACCCCATGCTATACGAATATTGCAGAGATTGTCCCACTAATTTCAATTTTTGGGATAACATGACTCAAATAATCACCCATAATATCGCCCCAGGCGATGTATGTTATAACATGACATGTAATCCTGATGAAATACCGAAATGCCAACAACTAAAGATGCAACAAGAAATTGCCAAGGACATTGATATAATACTTTTATGTGATGCAACTAGGAAATGTAGAAATGTAACTAATACTATGAATTGTAATAATACAATAGTACAAGCTAGTTATGGTAGAAATGTTAAACTGCCAATAGGGTGGTTATTGTCTTGTGGTAATACCACTTATACATATATTCCAGGAAATCTCACAGGGGGGCCTTGCACTCTTAGTCAATTAGGACTTATTATGCCACCCTCTCCTAAAACTAAAATTAGAAAGAGAAGAACAATAACAGCTATGATACCCGCAGATTGTGATTCAAAAGTCACTTTACTTTCTAAAGTAGAATATACCAGTGCAGCAGTTTCCCTTCTGGGAGTGCCTGGTTTAGCCTTATATAACACTCGCACAATTAATGCTTTAGCTTGCACCATGGCAAAAAGTCTTAATCATACTTCAGTTGCTTTACAAGAATTATTTATTGACTTAAGTAGTACTAGGAAGGCAGTCTTGCAAAATCGAGTAGCAATAGATTATTTACTTTTAAAACACAATTATGGATGTGAACATTTTGAAGGCATGTGTTGCTTTAATTTAACTGACCATGCTACTTCCATTCAGTCTCATATTCAAGCTTTGCAAGAACTAGCCAAAGATATTAAACAAGATATTAATGTTAATTGGTGGGATTGGGTATTTGGATGGCTGCCCAGTATGGGTAGCCTCAGACAAATCATTGGGGGAATTATTATTTGTATTTGTTTATTAATTATGATATGTTGTTTTATTCAATGCATACCCAGTTTCATTACTATATTTCATCCACCCAAAGTCCCCACAATGTTACCAGTATCTTATAGGCACAATCAATAGTCAAAGGACCGAATGTGGTACAGATGAATTTTGACTATTTGATTATGCCTCACTATTGATTATGCCTCAGTAGTGAATATGCCTCAACTGTAAATAGGAGCACTTGAAACTGTTGAAACAATTTACATAACTACAGATACTGGAAAGATCAGGGAGGAGACCTTCTCCTAGCAAGCAAATGGAGACCCATTACAGAGAACAAAAGAACACTTCACCTAGGAGCCTTTCTACTAGCAGACAAATTGAAACCCATTAACAGGACAAAACAGGACAATTCACCTTGCCTTGGAAACATTTCTCCTAAGAATTCATCAATTGTAATGTAGACCAGGGGGGGTGGGGGGTTCCCTTGAGCATTTTCAAGCACCTGGCCAGTGTCTTGGATGTGCTTAATGGATAACTGACTCTATACTACGTATGTGTCACATGATAGGAAATAACTGGATTGTTCTTGCAACTGGATAAAATGGGTACCTGTTTTCAGCTAGAGAGAGAGAAATGGATTCATCTAGGAATGGACGCATTGCCTAGAGAAACTCCCGATTGAGAAGTCTCTCTTGTCTGGTTGAATCAGGGATCCATTCAATCGAAGTGTGACAGGGATGAAGTAAATCTCTTTCGGTGAAGTATATTCTTCTTCTGTAATTATCTTTCTAGTTATCTATTCTGTAATTAAGTGCTTTTATTCTAATAGTTTTCCAGATATCTTTTTAACTAATCATAGGTAGATATATGAATTACTTGCCTTTCTAAATAAGTACGAATTAAGAAGTTAAATAAGTGAAATTCAAGTTATCCCTGCTTTGTATTATAAATAAACGCACGTCTTCATTAACAAGGTGTGTTAGCCTTTGTTGAAGTAAGACATCCCCCAACATCAGCTCCCTTCTAGTTCCAGTCTCACCCAGCATCCATTCCCTTCTAGTCCCTGCATCAGCCCATTTCCAGTCCAAGTCCCTTCATCAGCTCATTTTCAATCCTAGCCCCCCCATCAGCCCATTTCTACTCATTTCCTAGCCCCACCATCAGCCCATGTCAAATCATAGCTCCCCTCCACTCAGCCCAATTCCAGTCCAAGCCCCCCCATGAGCCTACTTCCAGTTCTAGCCCCTCCATGAGTCCATTTCAATTCAAGCCCCCACCACAGCCCATTTCCAATCTTAGCTCCCCCCAACAGCCCATTTCCAGTCCTATCCTAGCTGTTCCATCAGCCCATTTTCAGTCCTAGCTCCCTTCCCTCACAGCCCATTTCCATTCCAAGCCCCCTCCCCATCAGCTATTTGCAGTTCAAGCCTCCCCTTCCACTCAGCCCATTTCCAGTCCTAGCAACACCCCAACCCATTACCAGTCCTAGCCCCCCGTCAATCAACTTCCAGTCCTAACCCCCATCACCCCATTTTCAGTTTAAGCCCCCCCCTATAACCCTTTACCAGTCCTAACCCCCCATCAGCCCATTTCCAGTCAGCCCCCCATAGCCCATTGCCAGTCCTAACCCCCCCCCCATCAGCCCACAGCCCATTACCAGTCCTAACCACATCAGCCCACCTCAAGTCCTAACCCTCCCCATCAGCCCATTTACTGTACTAGCCCCCCCATAACCCATTATCAGTCCTACCCCCCATCAGCCCACTACCAGTCTTAACCCCCCCATAGCCCATTACCAGTCCTAACCCCCCCATCAGCCCACTACCAGTCTTAACCCCCCCATAGTCCATTACCAGTCCTAACCCCCCCCCCATCACCCCATTTCCAGACAGCCCTCATCAGCTCATAGCCCATTGCCAGCCCTCAGCCCCCCAATAGCCCATTGCCAGCCCTCACCCCCCCCATAGCCCATTGCCAGCCCTCATCACCCCCCCCCCCCATCGCCCACTGCCAGTCTTAACCCCCCCATAGCCCACTGCCAGTCTTAACCCCCCCATAGCCCACTGCGTCTTAACCCCCCTCCCCAGCCCACTGCCAGTCTTAACCCCCCTCCCTAGCCCATTGCCAGTCTCAACCCCCCTCCCTCCCTCCCTCCCTAGCCCATTGCCAGTCTCAACCCCCCTCCCTCCCTCCCTCCCTAGCCCATTGCCAGTCTCAACCCCCCTCCCTCCCTAGCCCATTGCCAGTCTTAACCTCCCTCCCTCCCTAGCCCATTGCCAGTCTTAACCTCCCTCCCTCCCTAGCCCATTGCCAGTCTCAACCCCCTCCCTCCCTCCCTAGCCCATTGCCAGTCTCAACCCCCCTCCCTCCCTAGCCCATTGCCAGTCTCAACCCCCCTCCCTCCCTAGCCCATTGCCAGTCTCAACCCCCTCCCTCCCTCCCTCCCTCCCTAGCCCATTGCCAGTCTCAACCCCCTCCCTCCCTAGCCCATTGCCAGTCTTAACCTCCCTCCCTCCCTCCCTAGCCCATTGCCAGTCTTAACCTCTCTCCCTCCCTAGCCCATTGCCAGTCTTAACCCCCTCCCTCCCTCCCTAGCCCATTGCCAGTCTTAACCCCCCTCCCTCCCTCCCTAGCCCATTGCATGTCTTAACCCCCCTCCCTCCCTAGCCCTTTGCCAGTCCTACCCGCCCCCCCCCCCCTCGGCTCATGGCAATTTAAAAAAAAAAAAAGCTGGCCGCGCGGCATGGAGTGTCCCGCGGGGCTCCCTCTGCCCGGTGGGACTCTCCCGGCGTGGCTCAGCCCCTCTCTGCCGGCTTGCAGAGACGCGAAGGGAGAGAGAGTCTCCCTCGCGTCTGTTAAGCCCGCAGGGGCAGATGGGAAATTTCCCATCAGCCCCTGCGGGCTTAACAGAGATGCGAGGGAGACTCTCTCCTCGCGTCTCTGTTAAGCCCGCAGGGGCAGATGGGAAATTTCCCATCAGCCCCTGCGGGCTTAACAGAGATGCGAGGGAGACTCTCCCTTCGCGTCTCTGCAAGCCGGCAGAGAGGGGCTGAGCCGCGCCGGGAGAGTCCCGCCGGGCAGAGGGAGCCCCGTGGGACACTCCATGCCGCCGCGGCGGCAGCGGGCAGCTTTTTTTTTTTTTTTAATTTGCGACCTTCCCGCGTGCCAGCTGCAAGGCCTTCGCGTGCCACAGCTGGCACGCGTGCCATAGGTTCGCCATCGCTGCTCTATAGCATCAACAAAGACAAAACCTGGAGGTGACTTTGGTACAGATCACCAACTACTGGTATGCAAATTCAAGCTAAAGTTGAAAAAGAGCAAACCACTCATGAATGCAGCAAAATATTACCTTGAGAATATACCACTGGAATATAAAGACTGCCTACAATATCGATTTGCTGCTTTAGATACAAATGACAGAGCTCCAAAAGAGTTATGGGATGACATCAAGAAGGTTGTGTTGGAAGAAAGCGAGAAGCCTCTACAAATGGTGAAAAAGCAAAAACGGCCAAAATGGATGATGGAAGAAACTCTGAAAATTGCCCAGAAACAAAGAGAAGCTAAAGCCAGAGGAGAAAGACAGACAATCACAGAACTCAACAGAGATTTCCAATGTGCAGCACGACAAGACAAGGAGAAGTACTACAATAACACATGCAAGGAAATAGAATCAGAAACTATTAGAGGAAGAACAAGATTGGCTTTCCTTAAGCTACAAGAGTTAAAGAAAACATTCCAGCCTCAAAATGGAATGTTACAAGATGCTCAAGGATCCATGTTGAATGATGCTGAGAAGATCAAGAAAAGGTGGAAAGAATATACAGAATTTTTATATAATAAAGTGGTCCAACAGCCGTTTCAACCTGTATCTTATGATCCGGAACCATTAGTGATGAAAGAAGAAGTTGAAGCAGCATTGAAAGCCTTATCAAAGAACAAAGCGCCAGGCATTGATGGCATTTCCATAGAAGTATTGCAGCAAGGCTCTGCCAGGAAATTTAAAAGACAACATCATGGCCAACTGACTGGAAAAGATCTATGTTTTACCACTAGTAAAGAAAGGTGATCCAACTGACTGTGGAAATTATAGCATGATCGCTCTGATCCCACATGCCAGCAAGATTCTACTGAAGATTATTTAACAGAGACTACAACCATACCTGGAACGAGAACTACCTGAAGTGTAAGCAGGGTTTAGGGAAGGACAAGGAATGAGAGATCATCGCAAATGTATGATGGATCCTCAAAAAGACTAAAGAATATCAAAAGGATATCTATTTCTGCTTAATTGACTACAGCAAGCTTTTGACTGTGTAAACCATGAGAAACTCTGGGCCACATTAAGAAGCATGAGTATACCAGAACACCTGATCGTTCTCTTGCACAATCTTTACATTGATCAAGAAGCAACAGTTCGAATTGAACAAGGAGAAACATAATGGTTTAAAATCAGCAAAGGTGTACGACAAGGTTGCATATTTTCCCCCTACCTGTTTAATATATATGTAGAACAAATCATCAGAGAAGCAGGATTGTATGAAGACAACAAAGGTGTGAAGAATGGAGGAAGACTCATCAACAACCTTCACTATGCTGATGATACCACATTACTGGCTGAAAGTGAAGACGATCTGAAACATTTGCTTCTCAAGATCAAGGAACATAGTCTTAAAATGGGCCTGCACCTTAATGTAAAGAAGACAAATATCATGACAACTGGCTAAATCAATAAGTTCATTGTTGATGGAGAAGAAATTGAAATTGTGAACAACTTTAACCTACTTGGATCAGCTATCAATAAAGAAGCAACAAGCAATCAAGAAATCCGACGACACATTGCTCTTGGCAGAATGGCTATGAAAGACCTAGACAAGATTCTCAAGAGCATAGATGTTTCTTTCCATACAAAGATTCGACTTGTTCAAGCCATGGTATTTTCAATAACATCATATGGATGTGAAAGCTGGACAGTGAAAAAGATAGAAAGGAAGAAAATTGATGCCTTTGAATTATGGTGCTGGCAGCGAATACTGTGTATACCATGGACTGTCTGAAGAACAAATCAATCATTACTAAAGGAGATCAAACCTAAGCTTTTTTAGAAGCTCAGATGACAAGACTTCGACTTTCATACTTTGGACACATCATGCGAAGAGAGAGATCATTAGAGAAAGACATCATGCTTGGCAAGATAAAAGGTCAATGCAAAAGAGGAAGGCCAGCAATGAGATGGATCGATACAATAACAGCAGCTACAGGTGCCAGTCTGTCAACAATGAGCCGCCTGACTGAAGACCAAACACAATTTAGGACAACTATCCAGAGGTCGCCATGAGTCAACACTGACTTGACGGCACTTAACAACAACAACAACCTTTGCTGTCTGACCATTTTATACTCTGATCATGCTGGTCCCGATCTGAGGCTTCTGCTTTCCTCACTCTTCTCTAAGCTCTCTTTCTACAGTCTCTAGTTCAGCTGCCATTTCTTGTCTTTCCATTTGTTTTCTTCACTTTCTTCTATCTTTGATATCGATTTTTTTCTTCCATTTATTTCCCTCTCTCTCTGGTCACCGAGATTTCACTACTCCTTACTATCCAGCTCTTAATCTCCCTCTTTTTTTATGCCATCTAACTACCGCTTTTCAGCCTTTACCCCAGTTCTTCCATTCCCTAGCTCTTCCCTGGTCCATTATTCTCCAGTCTTTTGCTCACTCTCCATGTCTGGCATCTCTCATCAACCATCCAGTGTCTCTGGCTTTCTCTTTCCCTCCATCTGGTACCTCCACTATCTCTTTCTTTCCATGTCTGCCATCTCCTTACCTATTCCCCCTGCAACCAACATTTTCCCCATCTCCATACCATGCCATCCCCTCCCTATTACTCACACGTCCAGCATCTCTCTGTCTTTCTCAATCTATTTACCCCATATCCATTTTCTCTCCTCTCTCTCCCTATTACCCCCAATTTAGTGTCTAGAATGTGCCAGTTTGGAGAATTAAATCTGCTATTTTGCATTTTGCACAGTACAGAAAGGAGTGGAGTAGCCACCTAGTAGTTAGAGCAACTGCCTAGTATCCAAAAGATCAAGGGTTTCATTCCTACTGATGCTCCTTGTGACCTTGGGGAAGCCACTTAAACCTCCACTGCCTCGGAAGAAAAGGCCTGGCAATCTACTTCCGGTTATACGTTGCAAGAAAACCCAGGGGCTGCTGGGTCACCAGGAGTCAGCATTGACTTGATGGCACTTGAAAAACAAACAAACAGTAAGAAGGGAAATGTAGCTGCCTGGATGCCCCACCACTGTCTGAAACCGAATATGGACAAAACTGAGCTCTTATCCTTCCTCCTAAACCCACTTCCCCCCTTCTCTCTCTTTTTCTGTAGATAACACTATATCCTGTTTCCTCAGCTTGCAACCATGGGGTCATCTTTGCCTCCTCTTTTTCCACACATATCCAAGAGCTAGCTAAAACCTGTTTCTCTATAACATCAGCAAACTTCGCCCCTCCCTTCCTGAACAAACTGGGGTATGTCTACAAAGCCGGACCTGAAGTTAACCAGGGCTATCTGCAACCAGGTCTCATATTATTCAACCAGCAGCCCGGCTTAGTAGATAGACCCTACTACCAAAAACCCTTATCAACTCTCTAATCACCTCCCATCTAGAATATTGCAACCTGCTCCTCAACCTGCCCCTTCAATCTGTTCAAAATTCAGCTGCAGGACTAATCTTCCCCTAGTGTCACTATGCTTACGTAACCTCCTCTTCTCAAGTCGTCACTTCATCGGCTTCTTATCCATTTCTGTATCCGGTTCAAACTTCACCTACTGGCCTTTATGTGAATTCATTCTGTGGCTCTTCTCTTGCCTCTTTCTAAACCCCCTACTTGGGAAGTTGTCTCTTCTGATAGATCCCTTTTCTCGTGTCCTGCTCTGCCACTGCCAACTCTCGACTTGCTCATTCCACCTCGCTGCTCCATATGACTGGAACAAACTGCACAAGTCAGTACATCAGGCTCCATCTCTGGCGCTATTCAAATCCAAGCTAAAAACCCACCTTGCCAAGGCTGCTTTTGGATCCTGATCTTATTCTCCTGTTCATCATCTTCTATGTGTAGCTTTATCATTCCCCTAGATTTACCCTAGTCCAGGGGTGGGCAATTCCGGCCCTCGTGTACCACAATCCAACCTGGTTTTTATGCAAGTACCCCCCAAACCACCCACACAGAAGCTCCGCAAAAGACCACCTTGGTTCTTTACATCACTACATGATTTAAAAACTGAACTCTGATGGCTTGAATGCGACCCATCTAGCCTCGTCTCCTACTCTGAAAAGCTCCGCACCTACTGCAATGAAACACTAAAGCAGAAAAGAGAATAAGATGAGAATATAATCCTACGATTCATAAATAAACCTAGGGAACTATTCTACATTGCCAAAGCCCTATTAAAAGTAACACCAAATCAGATAAAATTTCTCCACAAACCATAGCAGACCATCTCTGCTCTAAATACGCTTCACCCTCATCCAAAACGAGTACCCATACATGTGCCCAAACCTCCAAGTTAACCCCTACAACAACAAGATTAAATTAGACTTACCTGCTAATTGTAGTTCCTGGAGTAACTCCAGTCTAGTCCCGGAATCTCTGGGGTTGTCAACCTCATCCAGCAGCTTTGGAGACTGAGAAACCTCTGTGATGTTGTAATGGCAAGTGCTGTGAAAAGCTCTTATTCAATCACTCACCCACAGAAGGAAAACTCTCAGACAGGCTGGAATGCAATCAGGATCTTTAATGTGCACACAGGCCAGACAGAGATACCAGCAACCTCCATAAGAGTCTGAGCCCCGAGGGACGTCCTACAAAGCTTTATATACAGTATAGTTTTAAACTCATTCTGCAATCCCATTTGCCACAGGTATTACCTGCCCACCAATCAGCAGCCCCTGGGGAAGGT
Organism: Ichthyophis bannanicus; assembly: GCA_033557465.1. Lineage (NCBI taxonomy): Eukaryota > Metazoa > Chordata > Amphibia > Gymnophiona > Ichthyophiidae > Ichthyophis > Ichthyophis bannanicus. Next base: position 75,558,399 of record CM066051.1, on the reverse strand, counting down.
ACCTGGGTGACCTGTCCAAACCGGTGTGCTCTGGTCTGTTGATTTCTGGGCTAGGGGCTATTGTGCTCAGACCTGAAGTGGGGGAAGGGTGTCCACTGAAATAGCAGGCTGATTGCTTTATGTAAAAACCTCATGGCTTGCCGCATGGCTTGGGGGAAGGGCTACCTACAGTTAAACCTCATGGCTGCCTCATTCCCCCCTTTTTAAGTGGGACCTCAACCGCTAGAGGCGGTAGAGGGCTGTATTACTGGAGGCAAGCCGTAGAGGGGTGTATTGGGTCAGGGCCATAACAGTGGTAGCAGCCTTGTGTTCTACCAGGGTGTCGAGGGTGGTGGTAATGGAGCGGTGGAGGATGGGGATACAACATGGTATGAGGGCACATACTAAGAAGAGAAGGAAAACTCCTATAGCTAGTGTTTTAAGGCCCCCCAACCAACCAAACAATTTGGAGAACCACCCCGTCCCCAGTCCCATGGACGGGTCTGAGATTTGCTTCGCTAAGTCATGTAGGTCTTGGATTGAGCGTTCAATGGACACACTTTCATCTGTGAGGTTAAAACAACACATTCCTTCGAATTCCTCACACCCATGGTTGAGGCATAACAGCAGGAAATCTATAGTCATTCTATTCTGTAGAATCGCTGTACGTAGGCTGGACAGCTCGTAATTTATGGATGCTAGTATGGTTGAGGTGAGGTTAATGGTCTTGGCTAGGGAGCAAGCGAGTCGGCTTACCTCCAGGGAGTTGTGTAGGGCCAATCCAGGTGTCCCAAGGATTGACACTGACAGTCCAAGAGCTGTCTTATCACTGTAAGGCTCCATGTTAGAGTTACAGGTCGAGGGCATGGGGGCAGAGCGGGGATAACTGGGGGGCCGGGCGAAGGCAGCAGTTGTAAGCCTAGCAAAAGTGCACGGACCACCAGTGGCGTTTGCAGGGACGTAAGTGTACGTCATTTTGCCACATACTAAAATCCAGCCTAAGGGAAGATACATTTCTGAGTGTGAATAGGATACATTCGTAACAGAGCTGCATGATAACACATTATTTGATACATTGTTTCCTCCCCTCTTGGCATTGACAAAAAAGAAACAATCAGTAGCATTTAGAGTGGAAACTACCTGTAAGGAAAAAGGCACTTGGTTGAAAAGTGTAGAAGTCGGTCGGGTAACCCCAATATGGTAGAAATATATTCCAGGTTGTTTACAGTTTAAATTAGCAAGCTTAGTGAAGTTCTGCATCTCACACAAACTAGATGGTACAGCAATAAGAGAGGTTTGTAGAGAGTTTCGTATACAAAAGTTTGTCATGTTCAGAGCAGTTTGGGCGAGTAATACTGCTGTGTTAGTAGTCTCTGCACTTGTTGGAAAACGGGCCCATGTCAGGGAAAGGAGTAAGGCTAGGGCACCGCTTCTCATTCTGCTCCTGGTTCTGGAAAAGGGGGTCTCGTAGATCAGTCTCTCCGGGGGTCTCGTCGGCAGTCTGTTAGAGCCCTTTACTGGGCAGAAAGGTCCCTCTTCAGTTTCAAACGCAGGGGTTGATCTGGAATCAGGACTGCGGTCCAGGCTGGAACAACCTCTGGTGCAGCGGCCTTGACACGAGAATGATGGATCCACGGAGCGACTTCAGCCACTTTAACAGCCGTGGGGGTGGTCAGCAGAACAGTATACGGGCCTCGCCACTGGGGGGTCAATGGATCTTTCTTCCACTCTTTGACCCACACTTGGGAACCAGGCTGGTGCGTATGGAGCGTTTCAGTCAGGTTGATGGGGAGTCGCTCCTGGATCCACCGGTGCAATTTCTGCAATACAGAACTGAGAGCCGACAGTTCCTGCCGGGTTATTTCTGAACCTATCTGCATTAAATCTCCATGGACGCCCTGTATGAGGGGTGCTGGGCGACCATACATAGCTTCAAAGGGGGAAACACCGATACCCTTTCGTGGGGCTGACCGTATGCGGAGCAGAGCTATAGGGAGCAACTGGGGCCCCTTCAGTGAGGTTTCCTGACACAATTTTGCTAACTGGCTCTTTATGGTGCGATTCATACGTTCTACTTTCCCTGAGCTCTGCGGGCGGTAAGCTGTGTGTAGCTTCCAATCGATCTGTAAGGCTTTTACTACCTGCTGTATCACTTGGGCCACAAATGCAGGTCCATTATCAGATCCCACTACTACTGGAAGCCCAAATCGGGGGATGATTTCATGCAGCAACACCTTAGTCACTTCTCTGGCTTTTTCTGTGCGGACTGGGAAGGCCTCCACCCACCCCGTGAAAGTACAGACCAATACCAGCAGATACCGGTACCCATTTGCTCGGGGCATTTCTGAAAAGTCAACCTGGATGTTTCCCATAGGGGTGACCCCATAAGACTGGACCCCTGGGGGTTGGCTCGGGCCTTGACGGGCATTGTTCTTAGCACATGTGGTGCATTGTCTAGCAATTGCAGCTGTCAACGAGGATAAGCAAGAAATGAAGAAATATGGGCGGAGGGTAGTTTTCATTGCTGTCTTGCCCATATGAGTGGCCTGATGAAAGGATGATAGGAATGCTGGGGCAAGGCTGTCTGGGATGACTATCACTGGGGCTGTCCCTGTTCTAGGTAACCTTATCCAACCATCTGTGTGTAAAACCCCACCCTCCTCCTGACAGAAAAAATCTAGCTCTCGTGTAGTGTACCTCTTGGCCCATTGGCTTAGTGGGACTGGAAACAGGGGGGTTTGTAGATCCTGGGAGCTCTGCGGGAAAGACTGGGACAAGGATGTGGTTGCTACTCGCCGGGCTTCTGCATCAGCCCGTCTATTTCCCTTAGCTATTTCACCGTTCCCTTTCTGGTGGCCTCTGCAATGCATTACGGCTACTGTTTTTGGACGCCAGACTGCTTCTAACAGGGCCAATATCTGGGGGCCATTCTTTATCTCAGAGCCAGCTGCAGTAACTAACCCTCTTTCTTTGTACAGGGCCCCGTGGGCATGGAGAGTGGAAAAGGCATATCTGGAATCTGTGTATATATTTACACGACTGTTAGTCCCAAGGGTTAAGGCACGGGTAAGGGCAATGAGTTCCGCCTTCTGTGCGGAGGTTCCAGGGGGCAAAGGCTGTGCTTCAACTATTTCTTTCATCGTCACCACCGCGTACCCCGCACACCTGCGGCCCTCCAGCATCAGACTACTTCCATCTACGTAGTAGGTCTCATCCGGATTGCTTAACGGCACATCCGTCAGATCAGGGCGACTGGAGAAGACTGTTTCCATCACTTCCAGGCAGTCGTGATCAGGTGGTCCCGGGCCAACAGGCAGGAAAGTAGCAGGGTTCAAGGCTTGGCTGGTAGTTATCTGCACCCTGGGATTTCCCCATAACATGCTCTGGTATTTCAACATTCGGGAGCTGGTGAACCAGTAACTTCCTTTATGCTCTAGCAATGTTTGGACTGAATGCGGGACGGTGACTAGAAGGCCTTGGCCCATGGACAGTTTATCAGATTCTTCCACCAACAAGGCTGTTGCTGCTATTGCTCTCAGGCAAGGTGGCCATCCCTTGGCCACTGGATCCAGTAGTTTTGACAGGTAGGCGACTGGTCGTGGCCAAGACCCCAGTTGTTGGGTCAAGACTCCCAAAGCTGTTCCTGCTGCTTCGTGCACATAGAGGGTGAAAGGCTTGGTGACATCCGGAAGGCCTAGGGCTGGTGATGACAGTAATGCCTTTTTCAAATGTTCGAAGGCCTCCTGTTGGTCGTGACCCCATTCAAGGGGGCTCTTCTCTGGGCCCTTTGTAGACTCATAGAGGGGCTTTGCGATCTTTGCGAAGTTGGGAATCCAGATACGACAGTACCCAGCTGCCCCGAGAAAGGCACGTACTTGCTTGCGGGTTGTTGGCACTGGGATCCGGCACACTGCTTCCTTCCTCTCGCTCCCCAACCGTCGGCTTCCTTTTGACAGATGGAATCCCAGATACTTCACTTCCGACCGACATAACTGAGCCTTTTTTCTGGAGACTCGGTATCCCGCATTGTACAGAAGTTGGAGAAGTTCTGTGGTTGCCAATACACATTCAGCCTCAGAGTCAGCAGCGATTAGTAGGTCGTCAACGTACTGCAGAAGTACTCGTCTGCCGGGCTCCCCCGGAGGGAAACTAGTGAGATCTTGGGCTAGTGCTGTGCTGAAGATGGTAGGAGAGTTCTTGAATCCCTGTGGTAAACGAGTCCAGGTAACTTGGGACTTTCTCCCAGTAGCAGGGTCCTCTTTCTCAAAAGCAAACAGGTGCTGGCTTGCAGTAGCCAGGCGTATACAAAAGAAGGCATCTTTTAGATCCAGTACTGAGAAGTGAGAAGCAGTCGCCGGGATGAGACCCAACAGTGTATAAGGGTTTGGTACTACTGGATGCAGAGTCACAGTGGCCTCATTGACACGACGGAGGTCCTGAACAGGTCGATAGTCAGTGGTTCCAGGTTTTCGAACTGGCAGCAAAGGAGTGTTCCATGCCGATTGGCAGGGCCGCAGGATACCATGCTGTAGTAGCTGCACCAGATGATGATGGATTCCTTCTACAGCTGCCCGTGGCAGCGGGTATTGTCGCACATGCACCGGGGAGGCTCCCGGCTTCATTTCAACACATACGGGAGGGATGTTAATGGCCATTCCGGGGGGGTTTCCTTCTGCCCATACTCCAGGGGGCACTGATTCCCACGTAACCAGGGTAGCCACATCAGATTTGGGCCTGTTCTCATATAACCGCCATTCTTCTTCTCGGGGGACGGACAGTACCAAAACTGTTGGGCCCAGGCTGGGTATTTGGAGCTCAGCCTGGCCATCAGACCCGAATGAGATTTGGGCCTGGAGTTTTGCCAGAACATCCCGACCCAGTAAGGGTATGGGACATTCAGGCATATACAGGAACTGGTGAGTGATGGTCCGTCCCCCCAACTGGCACGTGCGGTTTTGCAGGAAAGGTCTCTGGGCTCTCTCCCCCGTAGCTCCCACAACAGTTACTGACTGGGATGAGATCGGGGCTACTTGTTGGGTGACCACCGAGTGTGTCGCTCCGGTATCGACCATGAATTGCATTTTCCGGTCCCCTAAATTCATGTTGACCACAGGCTCCTGGGGACCCAACAGAAACTTGGAGCCCGGTCTGGCCTAGTAGTCATCCAAGTCATAATGTTCCATAGCTGCAAGGCCTTCGAGAGCTGGAACCGGTGGAGGCAGGAAAGCATCATGCTGATCTTGCTCCCGTGTAGTTCGTACGGGTGCTCTTACACCCCTCGTGGATGGATATCTCCCTCGCCTTGTGTTACGATTTGGACAGTCATTCTTCCAGTGTCCCTCCTCTTTGCAGTAGGCGCATTGAGTGGGGCTTAGGGGAAACCTCGGCCGCCCATATCCGCGTCCTCATCCCCTATTTCCTCCTCTGGCCCAGGCTGGAACTGGTGGTCGCTCGGCTAAGGCGGCTGCTAGGAAGTCTGCCTTTTTTTTCATCCGGCGTTCCGACTCTCGCTTCTGCTCCTGGTCACGATTTAGTGGGTTTTCCAGTTGAGCAGGTCTGTAGTGGAGAAAGGGACATAAATCAGGCTTGATGGTCCCACTGCCACCTTTCCAGTAGCATCAATATACGGGAGCCCCTGTACTTGTCGTAGTGGTAATTGGAGATCCTGCGACCGCAGGCGGTGGGCTACCGGCGGTGACGATTCTGGCCCAGCCCCTGTGCTCTCGGGGGAGGAGATGGTGCCACTGGAGGTGGCACCAGATGTGAGAGGGGAATCTGAAGATGAGGGGCCGGAGTCTGTAGAACCTTCCCTAAGTCTGGCATCATTCACCCCAGGAAGTCCTGACCTTTCAGCTGTGGGTGGATCCTGCTGTGGTGCGGACGGGACACGGGGTTGAAGTAGAGGGAGGGGACGTGGAGGAATATCAGGAGAGTCCCGTCCCTGGTAGATAGGGGCGGGTGTCCATCCCTTTTGGCGACAGATGGCCGCCACCATTACTCTACACTGATCCTCGTGACAGCGCTGGAGCCACCTTGGTCTGAGCTGGCATATGGCCAGCCATGAGTCAATATATGGGAACTGGTCAGGGTGCTCTTTTGCTACAATTTGATGGACCAAGGACACAGTGGCCAGGTCAATAGACCCCTGGGGAGGCCATAGCTTAACTAAGGCTGGCCACTCCCTCTCACACAAAAAGGATAATCTGGAGGCGGAGGGAGGTACCCCGTAATCCTCTCTAAACCCAGATTTAAAATTGTGAAGCATGCACTGTAGGGGCGTTTTCACTTTAGACTTTCCCGACCCCATGCTCTAATTCTAGTTCAATAACTAAGTACAGTATACGATGTGGATCAGATCGTCTAACCTAATCTCAATTCGGGGAAAAATGCAATTTACAGTGAGAGAAAAAGAAAAATGCAATTTACAATACAGATCCTATCTAGACTTAATCCAGGAAAAATAATACAATTTACAATACAGACCCTATCTAGTCCTAATTCAGGAGAGGAGAGAGAGAGACAAAAAACACAAAATTTTTACAATATAGGTCTTGGCAATATATACTCAGATTTGATTTAGATAAGAGTTAAAAAAATATAAGCTAGCTATTCTTAAAATGTCCACCAGATGGAGCTCCAGGATCACTTTAAGTATGAGGAATAGTAGTAAATACAGGTAATGTCCACTAGATGGAGCTCCAGAAACGCTTTAAGTGCTGTTCCTTTTAGAATCTGGGTGTAGCTTACACGTGGTCTTCACAAGATGGCTGCCTCCACTGTGTTCCACATGGCTTTTAGCTCTTTGGGGAAACCTCGTGGCACTGCACAACTTCAGACACCGATTCAGCTGCTCCTGGACTTAAAGAACAAAAACAACAAGGGACAGGCATCGGGTCAAACAGCTCCAGAGTAAAACAGAACCAGGGAGCAGGAGAAGAAGGGAAGAGAGAGAAAAGAAACAAATCAAGGGGAAGAGCCAGCCGGCCCGCGGCACACAGAAAACAGCGCACAGGGGGAAAATAATTAAAGGAGGAGAGCCACTGGGCCGCGGCACACAAAACCTACAACGGGAGTACTTTTGAGGCAGCCATGAGATTTAGCTGTAGGTAGCCCTTCCCCCAAGCCATGCGGCAAGCCATGAGGCACTGATCAGCCTGACCCTTCCCCCGCAAGCCATGAGGTAATCAGCCTGCTAAGAGAAAGGCATTGAGATTTCAGTAGGCACCCTTCCCCCACTCCAGGTCTGAGCACAGTATCCCCTAGCCCAGAAACCAACAGACCAGAGCATACCGGTTTGGACAGGTCACCCAGGTACCTCCCCAGGGGCTGCTGATTGGTGGGCAGGAAATACCTGTGGCAAATGGGATTGTAGAATGAGTTTAAAACTGTACTGTATATAAGGCATTGTAGGCCGTCCCTCGGGGCTCAGACTCTTTTGTGGAGGGTACCGGCTCTCTGTCTGATCCTGTGTGCACATTAAAGATCCTGTTTGCATTCCAGCCTGTCTGAGAGTTTTCCTTCTGTGGGTGAGTGATTGAATAAGAGCTTTTCACAGCGATTGCCATTACATTTTGGTGCATTGGCCGGGAAATATTTAAAAGAAAAGCCTCTCTCATCACACCCACAGTGGGAAGACTACTGCTTTTTGCAGGATCGGGGCCTCCACCGGTCAGGGACCGACCCCTCCAGGTGATTAACGATCCTTGGCGCCACGGGGCCCCTTTGTGCTCCGAAGGACTCTTTGACTTATCTGGTCAGTTGGTCCCTGCGGCTGAATCCCCGACTGAAAACCGGCTGGATAGACTGGCATCCAAACTACCTGCCTGATCAGAGTTCTGGTGAGTACTGCTACGTTCTGTACTCTGTCTGTAATTCCTAGTAAATTCTAGGAACCTGTAGCGGCCTGATCAAACCGCACGAGCAGTCCTAGTAGGGGCCTTAGTGGCCCTGAAGCCATTGCTCGTTCTGTATCTGAATACCGGTAAATCTGAATCTGAAACTGCAGTAATCTGAGATCTTTTAAAAGCACTGCCAAAAAAAATTGCCTAGGATATTAGTGTTAAGAATCTTTTAAAAGCACTGCCAAAAACTTCTAAAAGTAACCAAAATATAGCACTTGATAAGTTAAACATACCTGAGATAAAGAATAGATCGCTGCTCCTCTTCTTTCCTTTCTGCTTGTGGGGAGTCTTCTGAAGCGTGACTGCAAGGAGAGAGCTCTCTAATGTGCTCCGATGTGAATTTCTGTCTCCCCATGTGCTCCAATGTAAATTTCTGTCTCTAATGTGCTCCGATGTGAATTTCTGTCTCCCCATGTGCTCCGATGTAAATTTCTGTCTCTAATGTGCTCCGATGTGAATTTCTGTCTCCCCATGTACTCCGATGTAAATTTCTGTCTCTCTAATGTGCTCCGATGTAAATTTCTGTCTCCCCTTGTGCTCCGATGTGAATTTCTGTCTCCCGCATGTTTGAGGCTCGGCTGGCTCCCCGATGTTAAAAGTGCATTTTTCTCCTCCTCTCCCGCATGTTTGAGGCCCGGCTGGCTCCCCGATGTTAAAAGTGCATTTTTCTCCTCCTCTCCCGCATGTTTGAGGCCTGGCTGACCCGATTCTGAAGTTTGGGAACAGCTGAGTCTGTCCGGAGGTGTCCAGAGCTGAATTGGGCAGTGGAACACACGTGGAGGCGGCCATCTTGAAAAGACCACGTGTAAGCTACACTCCAATATACTTGAAGCTATTCTGGAGCTCCATCTAGTGGACATTACCTGTATTTACTACTATTCCTCATGGTTAAAGTGATCCTGGAACTCCATCTAGTGGACATTAGAAAATAGCTAGCTATATTTCTCATATTTCTAATATCCTCATAGTAAAAGTTAAATCCTATGATACAGCTAGAGAGAGTGTGTGTAATGTATTTGTAACAGCTGCTACTGAGGAAGGAGAGTGTATGAGTATTCGCTGCTGAGACGTCTCTGTTTTCTGTTTTCCCTCTTTCTTTTTCCCTTTGTGGTCCTGTATGTTTTGTGCAACCAAACTCTGCCTGTTACCTGGATTATATTGTATATTGTATTCCCAGGAGTGAGATTAGAAAATTTACACTGAACATTGTGATTTGTAAATTGTGATTAGAACATGGGGTCCGGAGGCTAAATTATAGTGAAGGAGCATCCGGACCAGTTCTCCCTATATAGATTCATGGCTGGCCCATATAGTTAATGTGATGTTATGTAAAAATTGCTAGTGTCTCTGTGTTTGTTAGAGTGTCTCTGTAGTTGTGACATTGGGGAAAGATTAGGGAAAGAAAATTTTATCCAGACATTAGGTCTATCAGTAAAAGGTGAAGTTATTAACAAATCGCCCCTGTGTCCCCAAACAGTGAAAAACACCAGATCTACTGATTGCAGGAAAGGGACTGTTCCCTGTTAATAAAAGGGAACAGTATGTAGACTGTTGTACTGGTGTAGCAGTGAAGGAAGACAATTGCTTTGTTTAAATGCATATACAGTTTCATTGCTATGTTTCATGCATGATCAGTGGTCGGGGCACCAGAGTTTTTGGTCATGCCTCTCAGCGGTGACTGGGGGATAGTTGGAACTGCTGAAATAGTTTGCATAGCTATAGAAAGATACTGGGAGGAGTTCTTTCTTCTAGCAGATGAATGGAGGCCCATTAGAGAGGACAAAAGAAAAAAAATCACCCAGGGGTCTTTCTCCTAGAGGACAAAGAACCCCAATTCACCTAGCCACACCTAGCCTGCAAACAATCCTCTTGTCATCAATTTTAATTGTAGAGTTTGAGCTTCTAGAACCATGAGGTGCCTCCTTTGAGCATCCTCAAATGTCTGCTGGAAGCAAACAAAGGCTGAAGAAAAATCCTTATAAGATCATGAAGAAATGAAGATTTTTTTACTTGTCTTTTAAAGCCTGGATTTTATCTCTGGTACATATATTTGGTTATGACTGCACATACAAAATTAAGCAAGTAATACTTCTGCATGATATGCCATCTTTGGCAGTTTATTCAGCAGACAGTAAATGCTGTTCTGATGATTGCATTCTTTCCTGCTTGTTACATTAAACTGCCTTGATCAACTGTATTCATCTTTCTGATACTACAATGATACCTTAAAATGATTTTAGTATTCCATATTGCTGTATTACTTTAGTTTATACATTTGCACTTTGTTACCAAATATACTGGTAGCTGTACATTAACTCATGATTTCTGATGAGAACATCTGGACTAGTTCTAGTATGCACTGTAGCTTGTTCTGATGTTCAGGTATGTTTTGGCTCAGGGTGAATACACTGATCATTGGCAATTTCAAAATAGAAAGATAAAATGCAGAATTAGCACTGCTGAAATGCATATACTGTGCAGTACACCGTTCACAAGTTAATAATGCACTGATAATGCTGCCCCACTCCTCGTGTGCACTGCCCTTTAGTAACTGATTCACACGGATCCATACAGTGCACACTGCACAAATAATGCTGGTGTGTATAATAATCTCCATCATCCCTTGGCTTAGGTATGAAGTTAATTTTTGTCATAGTATATACACAACTAACCCATTTAGGAACATTGCATGCTGAGTCACCCCTGGGGTGTGCACAATTTTGGTAACATTGAACAGTTGTTGATTTACTAACTGAGTTCAACCTAGGGATAAAAAACAAACAAACTGCTTTTCAGCTCGCAATGCAATGATGTAGGGGATCCCAATATGTCTGATGTCACATTCTTCCAGAGCATGAGAAATTCAGTATTTCAGCCGCATTGTCAGTCATATATTTAAGGTTTAGTCCAATACTTCCTGAGGCTGCCCTGGTGAACCCACAGGATATCCACAATTAATATGAATTTGTATATAATGGGTCAGCAATGTATGCTGACATATCATGCATTTTCATTCTGGATGACTTGAAAACTTGACTGGCTTGGGGTCACTGGGACAGCTTCATAAAGCCTGCCTGAACTATCATGGGAATCAGCAAATATTTATGTATCAATTCCCAAAAACACTAGGTACTTATGATTAGAGAACATCCATGATTTTTGAAGCTTTTATATTTTTAAAGCCAAAGATTGATTTGTTGATTAATTGATTGATTTGTTGATTGATTTGTTGATTAACTTTATTTAAAAGCCTCATGTCCATTAGCATACTGGAAGTGAACAATTTATAAAAAATTGGTATAATTCAAAAAAGGACTTAGGTATATAGTTGGTGGAATGATGCAAGTGATAAGAAGTATGGTGAGGGATGAAGTGGGATATTAAGAAGAAGGACTTTTGATGGACATTGAACTGATGAGGGTGACTTGAAGTGATGTATCTGGCTAATGAATATGTAAACAAAAAGAGATGAGCATTTTATTCCTGAATGGGGCCTGGAGCCATGTCACCAAATTGCAATCCAGGGAGCCCAGCGGAGGGAGGTGGCCGGGGTCCAGATGGAGCAGACCATCCCGAGAACTCAGAGCTGCCCACCACTGAGATGTGTGAAGGAGTCCCTATCTGGATCAGTGTGTCACATTGGAGACGGGCCAGGGTGTCTGCCTATGAAAATGGAAGGTTTAAATTTTGAGAGACAGAACTTGAACTTCAGAGAAAGGTGAAGCACACTGCGAGGTCCTGGGGAACTGCTGAGAGGCAGGAAAAAGAACTATTGGACTGACTGGGGGGGTTTGGGGGTGTCTGTGAACGATTGTATTGTTATCCTTTTAATATTGTTTTCTCAGAAAGTAACTGAAATCTACAAGCCATTTCGGCTTCAATAACTGCAATACCCACACCAGCTCAAGTTTTTGCTGTACTATTCTCAAAGCACTGCTGCTTTTGGCATACTTTCATGTTATGTGTTTTCAATATCATTGACCAGCTGCAAGAAAATGATGTTACAATGTATGTTGTCTCTAGGGAACAGTACCAGAAGCTGTTTTTCTGATGACCCCTATCTGTCTCAATATCTGTCTCAAATGGTTGCTTGTCCATTGCCCGTAGTGGGATTACCTTTTACCCCATAAACAAGAAAAGAAAAAGAAAAATTGGGACTGAAGGGAAATTGGCTGATAGGTATGTCTAGTATGGCTGCATCCTTGCCTGAGGCTGTAATACATTATGATGGCACGGAAAAAGCATGTGGGCTAAGAAAATGAGTACCCAGAGCCCAGCACCACAAGAGTAAAGCCAGGGGGAACCATACTCTGAACAGAAGTGTACAGAAAATGGACCCAGCACAAGAAAAGACATGCCAGGCCTGAACAGGTTAAACAGGCCAAACAAAGCTGGTGATACAAAGTACTCATATGCCCTGAAGATTACAGTGCCAGTGATTAATGAAGCAAAGGGAATGGCAGGGTGCAGCCAGAATGACTCAACACTAGCAAGAATAAAAGCCATTAATATGCTGATAAGGGTGGATCCCAGGGAAAGAGCCTTTGCCCCAAAGGAAAGAAGCCTCTGCAGACTTTTTGCACACGGCCCTCCTTTGTCCCAAAGGAAAAGAGGCCTCTGCAGGCCCTGCAACCTTTTACAGTCAGAACAGCAACTTTTTGCACACAGAACAAAAACGTTTGTGCAGGAGTTGCTATAGAGGGTATAGGGTATGTGTTGGTTTAAACTCACTGATGCAAGTGTTTCCATTGAACACCCTACCCAAGACCTAAGTGATCTAGTTACCTGTCCATGGGTCCTGGATGGTTTATGAAGTGGTTCAGTTGGCCAGGGGGACTAAAAATCCCAGTGGTAGGGGTTCCTTTTATTTACTGCTATGTGCCATTCTGCCATGTTTTATCCCCACTCTTTACCGCATCATGACCACCACCCTTGATACCCTGGTAGAACGCAAGGTGGTTACCACTGTCATGGCTCTGTCCCAAATACACCCCTCTGCGGCTTGCCTCTAGTAATACAGCCCTCAACCGCCTCTAGCGGTTGAGGCCTCACTTAAAAAGGGGGGAATGAGGCAGCCATGAGATTTAGCTGTAGGTAGCCCTTCCCCCAAGCCATGCGGCAAGCCATGAGGCACTGATCAGCCTGACCCTTCCCCCGCAAGCCATGAGGTAATCAGCCTGCTAAGAGAAAGGCATTGAGATTTCAGTAGGCACCCTTCCCCCACTCCAGGTCTGAGCACAGTATCCCCTAGCCCAGAAACCAACAGACCAGAGCATACCGGTTTGGACAGGTCACCCAGGTACCTCCCCAGGGGCTGCTGATTGGTGGGCAGGAAATACCTGTGGCAAATGGGATTGTAGAATGAGTTTAAAACTGTACTGTATATAAGGCATTGTAGGCCGTCCCTCGGGGCTCAGACTCTTTTGTGGAGGGTACCGGCTCTCTGTCTGATCCTGTGTGCACATTAAAGATCCTGTTTGCATTCCAGCCTGTCTGAGAGTTTTCCTTCTGTGGGTGAGTGATTGAATAAGAGCTTTTCACAGCGATTGCCATTACACTTTAAAGGAGTCAGCCGGCCCGCGGCACTCAAAACCTAGGACGGAGCAGTTTAAAAAGGGGCCCGACGGCCCGCGGCACACAAAACAAGGACGGGGCAGTTTAAAAAGGGGCCCGACAGCCCGCGGCACACAAAACAAGGACGGGGCAGTTTAAAAAGGGGCCCGACGGCCCGCGGCACTCAAAACAAGGACGGGGCAGTTTAAAAAGGGGCCCGACGGCCCGCGAACAAGCAGGAGAGAAAGGAAAAAAGGACTTTAAATACCGGGGAGTCAGCCGGGCCACGGCGCACAGATCAAACAAGCAGGAGAGAGGAAAAATCACTTTTGAAACATCGGGGAGTCAGCTGGACAGCGGACAAAGACAAATTACGGTCAGTACTAACTTTTCAACTTTATTAATAGCTTTGGCAGCGCTGCACTTTACATACCCTTAAGGGGCCCGTAGTGACAAAGTTAAATTCTTACTGCAGTTATTTACCGGTACTCGCAAGCGCCCCCCCCCTTTTTTTTCTTACAGATACAGACAGGATGAGCAATGGTTTCAGGGCCACTAAGGCCCCTACTAGGACTGCTCGTGCGGTTTGATCAGGCCGCTACAGGTTCCCAGAAATTACCAGGACTCACAGACAGAGTACAGAACTAGCCCCAAACAGTAAGGTAGCACTACTCACCAGAACTCTGATCAGACAGGAAGTTTGGATGACAGTCTATCCAGCTGGTTTTTCAATCGGGGATTCAACCGCAGGGACCGACTGTCCAGTCAAATCAAGGTGTCCTTCCGAGCACAAAGTGGCCCGGGGGCGCCAAGGACCGTTAATCACCTGGAGAGGCCGGTCCCTGGCTGGTGGAGGCCCAGATGCTGCAAAAGCAGAAGTCTTCCCACCGTGGGGTGTGATGAGAGAGGCTTTTCTTTTAATATTTCCCGGCCAATGCACCAAATGTAATGGCAAGTGCTGTGAAAAGCTCTTATTCAATCACTCACCCACAGAAGGAAAACTCTCAGACAGGCTGGAATGCAATCAGGATCTTTAATGTGCACACAGGCCAGACAGAGATACCAGCAACCTCCATAAGAGTCTGAGCCCCGAGGGACGTCCTACAAAGCTTTATATACAGTATAGTTTTAAACTCATTCTGCAATCCCATTTGCCACAGGTATTACCTGCCCACCAATCAGCAGCCCCTGGGGAAGGTACCTGGGTGACCTGTCCAAACCGGTGTGCTCTGGTCTGTTGATTTCTGGGCTAGGGGCTATTGTGCTCAGACCTGAAGTGGGGGAAGGGTGTCCACTGAAATAGCAGGCTGATTGCTTTATGTAAAAACCTCATGGCTTGCTGCATGGCTTGGGGGAAGGGCTACCTACAGTTAAACCTCATGGCTGCCTCAATGTCACCAGTATATAAGGGCTGGCACCGCCTCCTCACACCAGTTTACCTATTGACAAAGCAGAACTCACCAGAGCAACAAGTAAGCAATTACATTGCAGAAACAAACACACTGCCTTTCTAAACTGAAACGGCCGGCTGGCCCCATGAGGCCCACGCCCCGCAGGCTCTACCTGCCTTGAGATCCCCCGACCATTACTCCGAAGCCCTGGAAAAACCCCTTACCACCCCCCCTTTTTTTAGGTGACAATGTATTGTAGCCTACCCCAGGACCCCAAGAGAACCAAAATACCTGCTTACCCGTAATAGAGATCCTGCTTCAGGCCCTCGCATCTCCACGATACCGGGCGGGACACGGGACTAGACTGGAGTTACTCCAGGAACTACAATTAGCAGGTAAGTCTAATTTAATCTTCCTGATCGTCCCTCCAGTCTAGTCCCGGAATCTCTGGGGACGTACCAGAGCAGTAACTATCAACCATGGGAGGGGCCTGCGAGACCGGCCTGAAGCACCGCCGATCCAAAACAGGAATCCCTATCCGCCTGCACATCCAGACGGTAATGGCATACAAAAGTATGCAGGGACGACCAAGTCGCCGCTCTACAGATCTCCACCGCTGGCACCAATCTACATTCCGCCCACGACGCCGCTTGCGCTCTGGTCGAATAAGCCCGCAAACCGTCCGGCACCACGCGACCACAAAACAGATATGCCGACGCAATGGCTTCTTTCATCCATCGAGCAATCGAACCTTTAGAAGCCGCCTCACCTTTCCGGGCCCCCGCGAACAACACAAAAAGCCTATCCGATTTATGAAAAGACACCGTTCGCGCAACATACTTCTTCAGTGCCCGGCGAATATCCAACCGATGAAGCCGTTCCGCCGCCTGATTCTTACCCTTGACACGAAATACCGGCAACAAGAGAACTTGGTTCAAATGAAAGGCGGAAACCACCTTAGGCAAGAACGAAGGAACTGGTCTTAATACCACCTTAGAATCGAAGAAAGACAAAAAGGGCTCTTGGCACGACAGCGCTTGTAACTCTGAAACTCGCCGAGCCGAGGCGATAGCTATCAAAAACACCACCTTCAACATAAGATCTTTCAACGAAGCCTCCCCTAAGGGTTCAAAAGGAGCTTTACCTAATGCCTCCAAAACCAAAGGCAGATCCCAAGCCGGGACTATGGGCTTATGTGGAGGACGCAGAAGAGTCACTGCCTTCAAGAAACGTTTAATATCCGCATGACCCCCCAAAGAGCATCCGTTGACCTTCCCCCTATAACAGGACAAGGCCGCCACTTGCACCTTGAGCGAAGCTGCCGCTAGGCCCTTTTGAAAACCATCCTGCAAGAACGACAAAATCTGAGGAATCGACGCCCTTAGAGGAACAAAGTTCCTTTCCGTACACCAAGCCTCAAATATGTGCCATATTCTGACATAAGCCAAGGAAGTAGACCTGCGCCGCACTTCCAGCAAAGTAGCTATAACTGCCGCCGAATAACCTCTGGCTCTCAACCGCGCCCTTTCAAGAGCCAGGCCGTAAGCGAGAATCGATCCACCTGCGGCATGCATAGTGGACCCTGGGTGAGAAGATCCCTGCGAAAGAGCGGTTTCCAGGGCTTCCCCACCAAGAGCCTGACGAGGTCCGCATACCACGGCCTTCTTGGCCAATCCGGAGCAATTAGCACCACTTGCCCCTTGTGTCACTCTATGCGCTGAAGAACCCGGCCAATCAACACCCACGGCGGGAACACATACAGAAGCTGATCCTCCGGCCACCTCTGAATGAGAGCATCCAGCCCTTCTAACATTCGCTCTTTTCGGTGGCTGAAGAACCGATCGACTCTCGCAGACCGAAACATCGCCATTAAGTCCATTACCGGCGTGCCCCAACGCCGCACCAACAGCGCAAAGACGTCTGGGTGCAAGACCCACTCCCCCGGGTCCACCTTTACGTGACTTAGGAAATCGGCCTCCACATTGTCCATGCCCGCAACATGCACCGCCGACAAGGCCACCAGGTTCCTCTCGGCCCATTCGAACAAACCTTCCGCTTTGGCCTCCAGCGCTACGCTGCTGGTGCCCCCCTGTCGATTTATGTAGGCCACTGCCGTCATGTTGTCCGAGAACACCCGAATGGCCTTTCCCTGAAGAAAGGGGCGCAACTCCTGGAGAGCCAGCGCCACGGCCCACAACTCCAGCCTGTTGATCGACCACGCCTTCTCCTCGTCGGACCACTGACCTTGAACCAGATGACCTTGACAATAGGCTCCCCAGCCGTACAGACTGGCATCCGTTGTTAGTGAGACCCACGTCGGAGCTTCCAACGACATCCCTGCCGCCAGATTCTCGGGCCGCAGCCACCAATGAAGTGCTAGCCGCTTCTGTGGCGGACAAGGCAACCTCTGTGACAGCGCACCCTCCTGATGCGACCATCTTCTCAACAGAGCCCGCTGTAATGGTCTCATGTGGGCCCTCGCCCAGGGAACCACTTCCAGGGTCGCCGCCATAGTTCCTAACACCTGCAGGTACTCCCAGGCGGTGGGACACCGTAGACCGAGAAAGCGACGCACTAACTGTCTGAGACTCACTGCCCGCTGCTGAGGCAGAAACACGCGACCCACGCTCGTATCGAAACACGCTCCGAGGTACTCCAGGTTCTGAGACGGCTCCAACTTGCTCTTTGTGGCATTGACCACCCAACTGAGACTCTGCAACAGAGCTATCACCCTGGCTGTAGCCGAAACACTTTCCTCCCTGGACTTCGCCCTGATCAACCAATCGTCCAGATATGGGTGAACCAATATGCCGTCCTTGCGCAACGCCGCCGCCACCACTACCATCACCTTGGTGAACGTTCGTGGCGCCGTTGCCAAACCAAATGGGAGCGCCTGAAACTGGAAATGTCCCATCGGCACTGCAAACCTGAGAAACTTCTGATGCTCCCGTCGTATCGGAATATGAAGATACGCCTCCGATAGGTCCAGGGACGTCAGAAACTCACCTTTTCTCACCGCTACAATGACTGACCCGAGGGTCTCCATCCGAAAATGAGACACCCGCAGACAACGATTTACCCTTTTTAAATCTAGGATGGGCCTCCAAGTCCCCTCTTTCTTCGGAACCACGAAATAAATTGGTTATCGACCAAACTCTAACTGATCGGCAGGAACCGGAACAATTGCCTTGAGGTCGAGCAGCCTTTGCACCGTTTCCTGCACTGCCTGGCGCTTCGCCAGAGCCTTGCATGGGGAGCATAGCCCTCCGGAATCACCTCCAGCACCCACTGATCTGACGTGAGTTGGACCCAGGCAGGGTAAAAATCCTGCAGCTGACCTCCCACGGGAATCAACTCCGCCCGGGCCCCCCTGACTTCATTGGGACTTCTTGAAGGAAGAGGACGAGGACGTAGCCGCAAAACCTCTGTTGGCTCCTCAAAACCCCCGAAACCCCTGGGACCTCCCAGGAAATCGACCCCGCTGATATTGCCCTCCCCTGGAGGAACTAAATCGGCGAAAGTCCTGCTGCTGCCCCCGAGTCCCAGGGACAGCCCGGCTCTGCTTCTGTTTATCCTCTGGCAACCTGCCACCCTTAGACTCACCTAGATCTTTCACCAGCTTTTCCAAATCCTCTCCAAAAATTAGCTTTCCCCAGAAGGGAAGCCTACTCAACCGCGTCTTGGACGACCCATCCGCCGCCCAATTACGCAGCCAAAGACACCTACGTCCTGCCACGACCGAAGCCATACTCTTCGCTAGCCCCCTGATCAAATCATAATGAAGGTCAGCAAGATACGCCGCCCCGGATTCTAACCGGGACGCCTCCTCGGAGGCTGCCTCCGAGTGATCGCTCTGAACCCGCTGCGCCCACCGCAAGCAGGCCCTGGCTACCCAGGCCCCACAAATAGACGCCTGCAAGGACAGAGCATTCGCTTCAATAATCTGCTTCAGCAAAGTCTCTAATTTGCGGTCCTGCGCATCCTTAAGTGCCGCAGCACCCTCCACCGGGATAGTAGTTTTCTTGGTCACCGCCGACACTGCCGCGTCCACCCTCGGCGCCTTAAACAATTCCCGGTCCTGATCCGAGAGAGGATACAGCCGTGCCATAACTCTAGAACCTTTCAAGGAGGCCTCTGGCATATCCCATTCCTCCTGTATCATTTCCTTAAACACCCTATGCACCGGGAAGACCCTCTGAGTCTTCCGAATAGCCTGCAGCAGAGGATCCTCAAGGGTCGAATCCTCCAGTGGCCCCGCTTCAGGCATATTAAGAGCTCGGAGAGATTCCGCAATGAGCGCCGGAAGCTCCTCTCTACGAAATACTCTAACCACTCGCGCCTGATCTTCCTGTTCCCTAATCTCACCTTCTAAATCCTGCATGACCCCGTCCATGTCCGCGTCCTCAGACACGATAGACGGCTCCAGAATTTCTTTAGCTACCCTAGCTCTTTTGGCACATATACCAGACGCTGCCGCCGATAAAGGCGACTCCGGCCTCTTTCGTCCGAGCTCAACTCCCGAGGGACCTGCTACAGGGGCCCCTTGAGAACCAGCCAAAGTCTTTTGAAGCAGTGCCATGAAGTCTGGTGAAAAAATTGATGCGAAATCGCCCGCTAAAGGCTGCTGAGCGGTCTGCCGGGCTAGCGTTGAAGGAGCACCAAGCTCCGGGCCTAGAGCAGGTAGGGATGGGTCAGCTAATTCAATACCCTCCCCCAAAACATCCTGCCGCTCCGCTTCAGCATGAGGCACTAAATCCCTGGCCTCCAATTCAGGGGCGCAGCCCTTACACACACCGTCCTGAGATACTGAGCTCCTCTTAACCCCACACAAGAGGCAGAGCTGCTTTGAAGGCATCGGGCACAGTAACCAACACCCACAAAAGTAAAAAAAAATTTTTTTTAACTTCAGCTGTTGCAGAGAGGCTTCCCCAGCTAAACCCTGAAGAAACTATCAAAAAACGAGGCTTCTAGCCTGAGATATAACGCGCCAAAGCGAACAAGTTTCAAACGGCGATTCTCCCGCTCAGCGCACATGCGGTCTGGCCTGCTAGTGAAAGGAAAGCCGTTTCCCGCCGAAAACAGTTGCTTACCTCCCGACCCGATGACGGATCGCCTGCCAGCTCTAAGGCCTGACTTCTCACCTCCTCTGCAGCCCCGATTCACTGGCCGGCACCCGGGCCCGTAGAAAAGTCAGCTGCAGCTGCACCGGAGAGCTCCCAGCGCCGGCAGTCAAAGCCTCTGCACGCGCTGCTCTCAGCAGTGAGTCAGCTCCTGTCCCTGAGCACCGGGACGGTAACTGACTGCAGATCCTCTGCCCAAGTGCACAGAACTGCCCGGTCTGGCTCCCGACTGCTCCCCCAGAGGAATTAAAAAGGGAAGAGAAGGCTAGAGGATCTCAGGGCAAGTGGAAAGCATAGCTAGAGCTGCAGGCAGATAAAATATGCTTTCCTCCCTTGCTGTATCTTAGAATCCTTTCTTCTGTTTGTTTGTTTTTGTTTTTTTTTACTGCTATAATCTAAACCCTTTCCTTAATTGTTCCTCCAGTGAGCCCCGAAATCTCTGGGCTCACCACCCCTTCAGCTGCTTTGGAGACTGATAAACTGGTGTGAGGAGGCGGTGCCAGCCCTTATATACCGGTGACATCACAGACGTTTCTCAGTCTCCAAAGCTGCTGGATGAGGTTGACAACCCAAGAGATTCTGGGACTAGACTGGAGGGACGATCAGGAACTTGTTTGATGTACAAGAGAAGGTTCTGTCTGATAACATTTTGTGGCTGCGATTAAGTATATCATCCTGCAGCACAAGGTTTATACAACCGTTTTGAACCTGTTGGAAAGTACACCTGAATTCCCCTGATGAAGAGGATTCGAAACACAGCCTGTGTTGGGTGTTTGGGCTAAAGTGTGAAATAAAGTTCTCCTTCCTTCATACCACAAACTAGTATTGGATTTCCACTGAAAAACAGTTCCATTCGTCCCATCTCAAAAGGGAACAAACTGGACCCCACATCACCAGCATCCTGCAGACCGATTTCAAGTATCCCCCTACTAGCAAAAATAACTGAGAAAATTGTACAAAACCAACTGCAGAACTACATTGATGACCACCCCCCGCCCCTTGACCCCTTCCAACATGATTTCAAAAGGAATCATGGTATAGAAATCCTGATCACTTCCCTCCTTGACTCAGTAATAACATATACCCAATCTCCCAACCAAGGATGCCTACTAATCTTCCTTGACATCTCCTCAGCTTTTGACTCCCTCCCCCACAGACAACTCCTCAAGAGACTCCACGACATAGATCTTAGAGACACAACACTAAACTGGTTCTCTTCATACCTTGAAAACAGAACACAACAAGTACGAATTGGCGATAAACCCTCCCTACCATTCACACTCCCTCAAGGACTCCCCCAAGGCTCCAGCCTCTCAGCACTCCTCTTTAACATCTTTCTTCAACCCATATGCAAAATATTCCAAGAATACCACATACAATATCAACTGTATGCTGACAATATAATGTTCTTTACCCCCTTTAACATCTCCAAACCAAACCTCACCAACATCAGCAATTGCTTCTCTAAATTAAGACAATGGCTTCACCAACACAACTTTATAATTAACCAAACCAAAACAGAAGCCATCTGCATCTCCTCCAACCCATCCTTTGTTCCCCTGTCCTCTATTGTCCTTGGAGATTACACCATCATGGTAAAGACTGAAGTCAAATACTTAGGTCTAATAATAGACCAAAACCTACTTTTCATGAGCAGATAAAAAGAACTAATTCCATTTACTTCAAAATACGAACCCTAAGGAACCTCCGTCCCTTACTAAACCCTGTCTCCTTCCGAACTGTCTGCCAGGCCATAACAAACTCAACCCTTGACTATTGACTATTGTAACCTTATATACCATGGTTTCCCAAAACACAGCCTACACCCCCTCCAGATGGCGCAGAACACACTTGCACCTAATAACAAGCTCACCTCGACAAGCCCACATCACGCCCATCCTTAAGGAGGTGATAATGCCTCTGTATAAGTCTTTGATGTGACCTCATTTGGAGTATAGTGTGCAATTCTGGAGACCGCACCTTCAAAAGGATGTGAACAGGATGGAGTCGGTGCAGAGGGTGACTACTAAAATGATTAGTAGGCTTCATTATAAAGCATATGAGGACAGACTTAAGGATCTTAATATGTACACCTTAGAGGAAAGGCAGGATAGAGGTGATATGATTGAGATGTTTAAATACCTCCGTGGCATAAATGTTCAGGGAGAGAGCCTCTTTCAATTGAAAGCAAGTTCTGCTACGAGGGGACATGGGATGACGGTGAAGGGAGATAGATTAAGGAGTGATATGCGGAAATATTTCTTTACGGAAAGAGTAGTGGATCCGTGGAATAGTCTCCCAGTGGAGGTGGTAGAGATGAGGACGGTAACTGAATTCAAAAAAGCATGGGACAAACACAGAGGATCTCTAAAGGTAAAAAGTGGACTGTTGTAGTTGTTGATATGGAAGGACAGACTAGATAGGCCATGTGGTCTTTTTCTGTCATCATGTTTCTATGTTTCTATGACCTCCACTGGCTCCCTATACAAGCTAGGATAAAAATTTAAAACCATCACCTTAATTCACAAAGTTCTACACAATGAATCTGCCCCCTGCCTACTCTCACCCCTTTCAAAACTAAACTCCACCAGACCACGTAGCTCAAACACAACAAACATTTTATACATTCCATCACAAAAGAAAAAGTGTACGCAATCCACATGTAACCGAGCCTTCTCCCTCTATGCCCCCTCTATATGGAACGCCCTCCCCCCTGACCTAAGAGGTTGCAACGACCATTCTGAATTCAGCATAAAGCTTAAAACCTTTCTCTTTACTGAATACATTACCCTGCACCCCTAAACTCCAGATCTCCAATCCTAATCAAAATTAAACCCCATCCAAGCTAATCAAAATTAAACCCCTTCTTCTCCCCTCCTCCTCTCTCCACCTCTTATCCCCCAATTAATGTAAATAGTTCCATTGTAAATGTTCCACCATTGTTCAAACTGTTGTATTTCCTTGTAAAACAGCTGTAAATACACTATTACAAATTGTTCTCGTAAACCATTTTGAATTGCAGAAAAACAATATATAAAAAATGTTAACTAACTAGCTAAACTAATTCCGTTCTCGGGGTTTTCTTTCCATTTTTTGTTTCCCTTCTCTCCAGCCCTTAGCTGTTTAAACTAATAAAAGAATTTTTTTTTTTTACTAAATGTGTAATCAAACTCTAAAAGCTGTTAGTGTAGCTGGGTTTAAAAAAGGTTTGGACACGTTCCTGGAAGAAAGGTCATAAGAACATAAGATATGACATACTGGGTCAGACCAAGGCTCATCAAGTCCACTATCCTGTTCCCAGCAGTGGCCAATCCAAGTTACAAGTACCTAGCAGTTTTCCCAGAAGACAGAGGTTCTATAATGCTTGTATTGGGGTAAGCAATGGATTTTCCTGGTCCTCCTTAATAATGGTTAGTGGACCTTTCCTTCAGGAACTTGTCCAAACCTTTTTTAAACCTAGCTACATCCTCCAGTGACAAATTCCAGAGTTTGATTATGTGTTGAGTGAAAAAAAAACAATTTTCTCGTATTAGTCTTATATGGGTCTACACCAGGGGTCTCAAACTCAAATTGCTTTGAGGGCCAAATGAGGACTTGTAAAGTAACCCGGGGACCGCACAAGACGCGGGCCTCATTTGCATAAATATTTGCATAATGTTACCATACACTAACATTTAGTAAACATGCCTCTTAATGAGTGTATGGATAAAGAAAGACTAAAAGATTTCTACATTACTATAATCCAGTGCCAACCGCCAGGCACATTAGGAACTATTACAAACACTGCCCATTTAGAACCCATAGCAAACCCGCCATATCCTAACAGCACTACCAGGACTCACAAAGCACCATACCCTAACTATCAAAAGGCAACACTGCAAATATTAAATCAATACATTTCAGAGAACAACAATACATGACCTACTGGGGAAAGAGAACATGTGGCAATGTCAAATAGGAATTACATAAACAGAATACCTCAGCTCAGTTACACATGCAGAACATAAACCATCACCAAACAAGGAATCACAATTTAGAAACAGGAAGGCAATAATTAAACTGGGAACCCCAAAAGCCAAACTTGGAATGTACAACAACAATGTAGAAATAAAACTGTAAATTAATTTCCTCTTGTACTAAACAAAGCACAGACGTTAATGATGCACATTTCCCAGAGCTGACATATTCCAGTTAATAAATTCAAAATAAAGAGATATTTTTCTACCTTTTGTGCATTTTTTTTCAGTTGCAATTGTTCCAGCCACTTTCTTCTGGTTTCTTCGTGTCTTCTGCTAACTCTCCATTGTCTGCTGTCCATTTGTCCTTTCTTCTCTCTTCTAGTTTTTTTTTCCATTCTCTTACATCTGCTTTAACATACTAATCTTTCTTGTTTTGCTCTTTCCTCATTCCTATTTCATCCACTCAAATTTTATCCCTCCATCCCCACTTACTCTCCCAATACCCGGCCAATTGTAGATTTTCTTCCCTCTCACACAAAATATTTTCCCCTCTCCATTTCACTCTCCCAGCCCTATCCCATTCTAACCCTCCCCCATCAGCTCCCTTGTAGTTTCAGCCCCACCCAGCATCCGCTCCCTTCTAGTCCCCACATCATCAGCTCATTCCAGTCCTATCCTAGCCCCACCATCAGCCCATTTCCAGTCCTAGCTCCCTCCCCTCACAGCCCATTTCCTTTCCAAGCCCCCCTCCCCATCAGCCCATTTCCATTCCAAGCCCCCTTCCACTCAGCCCATTTCCATTCCAAAACAGGGGGTTCAAATCCCACTAGAGGACAGCAACCTTGGGCCGGAAGGACTGGGGTTTCTAGTCCCACAGGTGCTCCTTGTGGTCTTGGGCAAGCCACTTAACCCTCCATAGCCCATGTTCCCTGTAAAATAGTTCTCTGTGTGCTGTGCTTTCCTGTCTAATCAATGTGTGTTTATACCTCAAAAATTTCCTGTCATGATTTGACAATTTCCAATCTGTAATCAAAACCGCTGCTGATCGCTGGAAGTAGCGGTATACAAAATGTATACTAAATAAAATTTAAAAAAAACCCGTCCCGATCAGCTATTTGCAGTTCAAGCCCCCCTTCTACTCAGCCCATTTCCAGTCCTAGCAACCCCCCCAGTCCATTACCAGTTCTAGCCCCCCATAGCTCATTACCAGTACTAAGCCCCCCAACAGCCCACTTCTAACCCTTCCATCACCCCATTTTCATTCTTAGCCACCCCCCCATAACCCCATTTTCAGTCTTAGCCCCCCAATCAGACCACCTCCAGTCCTAACCCCCATCTGCCCATTTCCAGTCCTAGACCCCCCCCCCCCATTACCAGTCCTAACCCCCTATCCCCCCCCCCCCCCATCAGCCCAAGTAAATTTAAAAATTAAAACCAAAACAAACCCCTGGCTTCTGCTGCTGCCGCCGTGGCAGCGGCAGACTCAACTGTCCCGCGGCCCCTTCCCGTGTGCCCGGCAGAGCCCTCAGCTGTCAGCTCCATCAGTTCTCTTCGCAGCTTGAAAAGCCCGCCGCTGATGGAGCTGACAGCTGATGCCCGCCGCTGATGCCCACTGCTGATGCCCGCCGCTGATGGAGCTGACAGCTGAGGGCTCTGCCGGGCACACGGGAAGGGGCCGCGGGACAGTTGATTCTGCCGCTGCCACGGCGGCAGCAGCAGAAGCCAGGGGGGTTTGTTTTGTTTTTTTCGCGGGCCGCACAAAGTTCTCTCGTGTTTGAGACCCCGGGCTTCGAGTCTAGTCAGTATCTGAACTCTACGGGGGCTTCAGCAGCCCGCTATGGAGCAAATTCCGTGTGTTGAGTTCAGCGCCCCCACGAGGAGAGGAGAAGAGCAACACCCACCCATGACGTCACACTCCGATGCGCCTCGACACAGAACCTAGACCTTCCCCTCCTGCCCCGCAACGCGCACGAAGCTCATTTAACCAATCAAGCTCTCCGTTGCGATATCACGTCCCGCCTTCCTGGGCTCTGGACAAATGACTCTCCGCTTCTCAAGCTGAAAGGCGTCCTTATCGACCAATGCGGCGAAAGAGTCCACCTTACCCCAACCCTCTAGCCAATGGGGTAACTGCGTCGGATGTGGTGGTGGAAGCGGTGCCGAAGATGGGGGTGAAGCTGGAGGTGTTCCGGGTAGGTGCGAAAGGCAGCGTTAAACCGGGCAGGGTAGGGAGCGATCCCCCGAGCTGCTTCCAGGCCGCAGCAGTTCTTGGCTCGGGAAGCGCAGAGATGAATCCATACAAACCCTCTGCATACAGCTGTGAGCTTATACCGAGGGTCCTTATAGCACTTCTATGTGATGCACTGATCAGAGCCGCGGGGTCAAATCCTGCCAGTCCCACTGACCCCGAGCAAGTCACCTCCTCTCCCGCAGCCTGAGGTACCCAGTGAATAAGCTCTGCGGGAAGGGACGCAGCGCACTTGCCACCATTGCACTATACTATATGCTCATTCTGTTCAGCGATATGCTGTTTGTAGTTAATGTAAGGTAATGTAATGTAAGTTATGTACTGTGTTCCCTGTTTGTACTCCTAGTGTTTTGTTGTGATGTAATGATAATGCAATGTATGTTTCCCTCACCTTTGTTTAACTTTGTGCTGTATTAACCGCTTTGATTGAAGGAAAAGGCGGGATACAAAACATGTTAAATAAATAAATAAATAAATACTGTGTGACATGAGCAATCCGAAGTAGTCTCCAGTGCCAGCAGGAATCGTGTTTCCGAAGCAGCCTCCAGTGCCAGCAGGAATCGTGTTTCCGAAGCAGCCTCCAGTGTTAGCAGGAATCGTGCTTCCAGTATGCTGAAATCCACTACAGAGCTGCTGTGTTATCCAGCTGTAGCAGAGAGACGCATTCACTGTCCTGGTTTTGAACTTGCGTCCCAGCAGCAGTGCAGCACTTATAGTTCCTTATTGCACCCATTGAAATCGGCGCTGCAGGTTGCCCATAATGCGTCCGATGGTGCTTTCAAAAATCCCAGCCTGGCCGACTGTCTCTTCTGCGATGAACTGAGTCACTTGGCATTTCTGCCAGTAGGACAAGAACTGGAAACTATTAAACAAGAGTGAGATAAAGGTAGTTGGCATACCTAGAGATCTTTGAGCTCCGGTCTCCCTGAGATCCATGTACGTTATAGAGCTGCCAAGTTAACCAGTTCCAGGAGGGAATTTTTAGGCTATTCGGATGCATTAGAGACCTACAGCACTGGTTTCAATGGGTAGAATTAGAGGCCATAAATCCCACTGCTTTGACTGGCCAAAAATTCTCCCTCCTGAAACTGGTAACCTGACATCTCTGACCTTAGTTGAGGATCTACATGAAAGATCCCCCCACTCCTGTCCCTGGAACCTCTTTCTCCATCTCATTCTCTCTCTCTCCTAGCCGCTGCTGTTTGCAGGCTAATGACAGCAGCTTTTTCCAGTCCTGAAGGACACTGTCATCTGTACTTACTGCTATTTGGCGATTTCTTTGAAAACCCTGCAAAGTATACAAAGTGCTGGAGTCTGGTTAGAGCTGGGAGAGTTCCTAGGTATAATAAAGTAAAAGGGAAAACTAAAAGTGTGGTCTGAGAAGAGGTATCGGCAGAAAGAAAGAGGAAGTCATGTTGCCCCTATAGCTCCTTGGCGAGACACTTCCCGGAGCACTGCATTCAGTTCTGGAGATCAGACCTTTGTAAGGACGTCGGGAGGATGGTAGCAGTTCAGAGAAGGCCTACCAAAATGATGGATGGTGTGTAGCACAGATCCTGTAATGAAGCTCCTGAGATTCTCAAATGTTACTCACAGGAGAAAGAGTGGGAGGGGGGAATATGATGGAAACATGCAAATATTTGACAGGTGCTGTGAAGGGAGTTTGGATTTAGCTTCAGGTGAGGTGCATTGAGTTACGATAAGTGTTTCCTTGTTCCCGGAGGTCTTACGATCTAAGTTTGTACCTGAGGCAGTGGAGGCTTAAGTGACTTGCCCGAGACCACAAGGGGCAGTGGTGGGATTCGAACCTTGGCTTCCCCACTGTTCTATCCATTAAAACAGAGGAAGAGAACATTTTCCATAGAAAAGGAATTTCAAGGACAAGGGGTCATGATATAAAACTGAAGCGAGGAAGGTTAACAGGAGTCATGAGAAAACACTAATTCAGTATGAAGGTGGCATATGCCTTGAGCAACCTGTCAACGGAGACAGAAGAAAGGGAATTCAAACATCTCTATCTTTATTAACGTGCTTCATATACAGCATCAGGGTAGTTTACAATAACTATGGCGGCTGCAAAAAGGAAGAAGAAAAGAACTCCATTTATCGACAGGAAAGGCAAACCCAATCATATAGGGCGGGAGAGAAGGAGAAGACAACATGTGCCTCGGTACTGGGGGAAGTAGGTCAAAAGCTGGTTGAAATAGGTGAGTTTTGAGACTTTTGAATTTCGAAAAGGATAGTTCCAATCTGAGGTTGGAGGGAAGGACGTTCCAGAGTGCCAGGCCGAGGAAGAAGAATGCAGAATTACGGGTGGACTCAAGACGGGCTTGTGCAGCGGAGGGTAAACGCAGCCAGTTGAAGTGAATAGAACGAAGAACTCGGTACGGATCGTGGAGGTGGAGGTATCTGGAAGGTAAACGGGAGTGCTGGTGTGCAAAGCCTTATGGACCAAAATGAATAGTTTATATTGGATACAAAACCTAGGGGAAGCCTAAGTTGAATGAGCAGTGGGTAGATATGATTAGAGCAGGAAACGTGAGTGATCATGCGGGTGGCTGTGTTCTGGAGAAGCTGGAGACAATGTATTTGACATTGAGGGAGACCTGCACACACCACATTACAGTAATCAGAGGATGTAGTAAAAGCTGTTAGTGTAGTAGGGTTTAAAAAAAGGTTTGGACAAGTTCCTGGAGGAAAGGTCCATATACCATTATTAAAGAGGATCCGGGTAATCCACTGCTTGACCCAATATAAGCATTGTGGAACCTGTGTCTTTTGGGGAAGCTGCCAGGTACTTGTGACCTGGATTGGCCACTGTTGGAAACAGGATACTGGGTTTGATGGACCTTGGTGTGACCCAGTAAGGTATTTCTTATGTTCTTATGATTTGTGAGAAGACAAGGGAAAGCAGAAGGGTCATGAGAGAAGAGGGGGACAGGAATGGACGGACAGCTCGAATTTGGTGAAGAGAGTAGAAAGAACGCTGGATAAGATGAGAGAGGTGATCACGAAAAGTGAGGGATGAGTCAAGGGTGACACCTACATATCAAAGAGAGGTGACCAGGGGTATAGAAGTCTCAAGAAGTAGAGGAGCGACTGAGGGAAGAGGGCTGCAAGCAGCAAACCAAATGGCAGCAGTCTTACTAGGGTTGAGATGAAGAAAGAAGACAGCCAGGAAGCGACCTGTAAGAGACAAGAGTTTGGGGAGACATATCAGGGGTAGAAGGACTAGTGTAATGTAATAGAATGATGTTGTTGATATAATAATACGCCAATATAGTGTGCTGCTGGATAAGGAGTGTCAAAGGGGCTAGGAAAAGATTGACGAGTAGTGGGGCTAGTACCGATCCCTGGGGAACACCACGGAGAACAGGAATTGCCAAGGAGAACCGAAGAGGATCTGGAGGAGAGAAACGAGGGAAACCAGTGGTGAACAGAACCATGAACCCCAAGGTCGTGAAGACGAGAAAGGAGCATGGAATGATCGACAAGGTCAAAGGCAGAGGAAAGGTCTAGGGACACAGCTAGGGAGGAGGGATAGTAAGGAAATCCACAGTACTACCCCTTAACTTTCGAAAGGGAGACTATGATAGAATGAGGAAAACAGTTAAGAAAAAACTAAAAGGAGCAGTTGCAAAGGTTAAAGACGTACATCAAGCTTGGGTGTTGTTGAAAAATACTATCTTGGAAGCCCAGACCAGCTGTATTCCACGCTTTAAGAAAAGTGGAAGGAAGTCCAAAAAATTGCCAGCATGGTTTAAAGCTGAGGTCAGAGAGGCTGTTGTTGCCAAAAAAGCATCTTTCAAGAAATGGAAAAAAGAGCCAAATGATGAAACCTGGAAACAGCACAAGCACTGGCAAGTCAAATGCAAGGCATTGATAAGGCAGGCAAAGAGAGAATTTGAGAAGAAGCTTGCTGCGGAAGCAAAAACGCGAAATAAAGACCTTTTCAAGTACATTCGTAGCAAAAAACCCGTGAGAGAGTCAGTTGGTCCATTAGATGATAAAGGGGTTAAAGGAGCACTAAGAGGCGACAAGGCGATAGCGGAGAGACTGAATGAATTCTTTGCTTCGGTCTTTACTGAGGAAGATGTAGGGATGTTACCCACGACTGAAGTGGTATTTAAAGGTGTGGAAGAATTGAAGGAAATATCGATACATCGGGAAGATGTCCTACAACTATTAGATAAACTGAAGAGTAGCAAATCACCTGGGCCGGATGGTATACATCCAAGGGTGTTGAAAGAACTGAAATTTGAGATTGCAGACCTGCTATCAGTAATCTGTGAACTATCATTAAAATCATCTCTAATACCTGAGGATTGGAGGATCGCCAATGTAACACCAATTTTTAAAAAGGGTTCGAGGGGTGATCCGGGAAACTACAGACCGGTGAGCCTGACATCAGTACCGGGAAAAAATGGTAGAAACCATCATAAAGAATAAAATTACTCAGCATATAGATAGTCATGACCTAATGGGAGACAGCCAACATGGCTTTAGACAAGGAAGATCTTGTCTTACTAATCTGTTATGTTTTTTTGAAGGAGTGAATAAACAGGTGGACAAAGGTGAGTCGGTTGATATTGTGTATCTGGACTTTCAGAAAGCCTTTGACAAGGTCCCTCATGAGAGACTTTTGGCAAAACTAAAGAGTCATGGGATAGGAGGCAGTGTACTACTGTGGATCAGGAACTGGTTAAAAGATAGAAAGCAGAGGGTAGTGCTAAATGGCCAATTTTCCCAATGGAGAAAGGTGAATAGTGGTGTACCCCAGGGATCTGTGCTGGGTCCGCTGCTTTTTGACATATTCATAAATGACCTGGAAAGTGGAATAACGAGTGAGGTTATCAAATTTGCTGATGACACAAAACTATTTAAAGTTGTTAAAACCCAGGAGGATTGTGGAAAATTGCAAGAGGATCTTGATAAATTGGAAGACTGGGCATCAAAATGGCAGATGAAATTTAATGTGGAGAAGTGCAAGGTTATGCACCTAGGGAAGAACAACCCAAACTATGGTTACACGATGCAAGGTTCCACATTAGGAACCACCACCCAAGAAAAAGATTTAGGCGTCCTTGTGGATACCATGTTAAAACCCTCGGCCCAGTGTGCAGCGGCGGCCAAGAGAGCAAATAGAATGCTAGGTATGATAAGGAAAGGAATGGAAAATAAAACAAAAGATATTATAATGCCTCTATATCGTTCCATGGTGAGACCGCACCTTGAATATTGTGTGCAATTCTGGTCGCCATATCTTAAAAAGGATATAGCAATTTTAGAAAAGGTTCAGAGAAGAGCCACCAAAATGGTAAAGGGGATGGAAGGCTACTCCTATGAAGAAAGGCTAAAAAGGTTGGGGCTCTTTAACCTGGAAAAGAGACGGCTGAGGGGAGATATGATAGAAGTCTATAAATTAATGAACGGAGTGGAACGGGTAAACGTAGATCGATTGTTTACCTTATCAGAATATAGAAAGACTAGGGGACATGCAATGAAGCTACAGGGTAAACTATTTAAGACTAATAAAAGAAAATATTTTTTCACTCAACGTGTAATCAAACTCTGGAATTTGTTACCGGAGGATGTAGTAAAGGCTGTTAGTGTAGCTGGGTTTAAAAAAGGTTTGGACAAGTTCCTGGAGGAAAGGTCCATAAACCATTATTAAGAAGGGACCCAGGATATCAATGCTTGAACCAATACAAGCATTGTGGAACCTGTGTCCCTTGGGGAAACTGCTAGGTACGTATGACCTAGATTGGCCACTGTTGGAAACAGAATACTGGGCTTGATGGACCTTGGTCTGACCCAGTATGGCATATCTTATGTTCTTATGTTCTTATGAGACATCACCGTGATCGTGAGCAGAATGCAGTTTGTTGAGAAAGGAGAGAAGGATGGTCTCAGTGCTGTGCCCAGGGCGGAAACTGGCTTGTCGGGGATGAAGGGCGTGGGTAGAGTCAAGGTGCATAGAAAGTTTACATCTCCCTTAAGTTCTATGTCGCTGCATCTCAATTGAGTTTGCTTATTCTCTGTAAACCGCTTTGGCCTAAAGGTGGTGTAGAAAACCTGTAAGTAAGTAAATAAATAAAAGGCAGATTCGAAACGGGTCTGTAATGTGCTGGAATAGAGGGGTCTGGGGAGGGTTTCTTTAGTAGGAGAGTGGGAGGACCAGGGTGGCAAGCTGCCATATTTACAAATTACTCACCTATGTCCTCTGTAGTTTGAGATGTTACGACTTGCTGTGGGAAGGAAAGATAATAAATATGACTAATTAATAAATAGATCAGCTGGGTACTTGTGACCTGGTTCGGACGTTGTCGGAGACAGGTTACGGGGCTTGATAGATCTTTGGCCTTTCCCAGCGGGGCGTGCCTTATGCTCTTATTCAGGTGCAGAGGCAAGAGGGGAGGTGGCGAGGAGAAAAAGGTTGGCGGGGGGGGGGGCCACTTTCATTTTTGTATCAAGGCCACAGAGACCAGACATCGGGTAATAGCCTCTAGCTATTTAGATTATTAAAATGTTGGATGGTAACATGTGAAGGGAGAAGGGCTACTGGGTGTCGAATGAAGTCTGGTCATTTACCTACCTAGGGTGGTAGAAAAGGGAGCAGACTAGGATGAGGAGGAATATCCTATAAGTCATTACATTTCTACATCTGGTAGCAGTTTGGGCAGACTGGATGAGTTGGGTGGTCTTTATTTGCCATTGTCTACAATATTGTTGTGGATAACTCTCTACTCCCTGTTTCCTCGGCTCGCAACCTCGGGGTCGTCTTTGACTTCTCTCTCCTTCTCCACACACATCCATCTGGTAGCTTCTCGGAAGGCTGCCATTTCTTTCTCATAACATCAACAAAATCCACCCATTCCTTTCTGAAGACACTACTAAGACACTTATCCACTCCTTAATCACCTCCCGTCTTGCCTACTGTAACCTACTCCATGTGGTCTCCTGAATCATCTCTCTCCCCTTCAATCTGTTCAACACTCTGCTGCGCGGCTAATCTTCCACGAGCCTCGTTACGCTCATATTACCCCTCATCTCAAGTCACTTCACTGGCTCCCTATCTGTTTCCACGTCCAGTTCAAACTTCTCCTGCTGATCTATAAGTGCCTTCACTCTGCAGCTCCTCACTACCTTTCCTCTCTTATCTCTCCCTACACGCCCTCACGGGAACTCCGCTCTTCTGGCAGATCCCTTCTACCTGTGCCCTTCTCTTCTATTGCAAACTCCAGACATCGCTCCTTTCACCTTGCTGCTCCTTATGCCTGGAACAAACTCTCTGAATCAGTACATCAGGCGCCTTCTTTGTCCCTTTTCAAATCCAGGCTGAAAATGCACCTCTTCACTGCCGCTTTCGGATCCTGACTCACCTGGTCTCCTTTGTGTTTCCTTACCATTCCCTCTAGATGTATCCCATGTCTACAGCTACTGTGTTGATTGTGTAGACTGTAAGCTCTGATGAGCAGGGACCGTCTCATATGTCTGTGCATCATTGCTTATGTCTTGTAGCGCTAAACAAATGCTCAATAGTAGTAGTTTAGTTTTCATCTGTCTCAGAAGCTTAAGGCAAGTTACATTCAGGTATAGAAAGTATTTGCCTGTCACTGGAGGTCTTAAAATTTGCCCGAGATCCTAAGGACAGCGGAGGGATTTGAACCCAGCTTCCCTGGTTCTCAGCCCACTTGTTACATCTAGCATTTGCCGAGGCCACTTGGCTTGTGGGTTTAGTTTCTCGGAACATCTTGTGATCTCATCACCTTACCGCCACCTGATTCAGGAGCTCTGTGTCTGTCCTTAGTTGTGCCGTCATTGTACAGCAATAGGGGTTCTTGAGCGTCTGTAGCACCATGTGATGCTTGAAACAGGATTCCCACCCTCGGCCTAAGAACAGGAGTGATCCACCCTTTCTCCTTTCTTTCAGATGATTCTCTACCTCTCCTTCCCGGTCTCCATGTTCTGGATTTCCAACCAAGCTCAGTACTTCGAGGAGTATGTGGTGAAACGGAAGGTCAGTATCCTTTACACATGGCTCTGTGTATGTCTTATAGCACAGAAGCTGTCTAGAAATCCGTCTGCTTAGTGAACGAGGGCACAGATGCCGTCTTGGCCAGTCCGCCTACTCAGCCACAGTGGTGCAGTGTTTCAGATCAGAGCTTTAATCCCTGCTGGAGATCTTTGCTCTCAGCACAGTAAGCAGCACAAACTCTCCACATCTTACGTCTGCTGTCATACTCATGTAATACGCTTGTGAACAACCCGCAACTCATTACCACCTGCAAGGCCTCCGGGGTTCTACAAACCACGTCCACCATATTTAGCAAAGCCAGGGTTAGTGCAAAGCAACCGCGATGCCCTGGGCTCCCATTCTTACCGGCCCTGCCTTTTCACTCGGGACAAGTTCAACCATTAGGCAAACAAGGGGAAGGGGTGCAAAGAGCTGTCCTGACTTCCAGTGGGGTCGTAAGGCATGAGATTTGCCGGGGATGCCACTGCATCGGGGGCCGGCCCTTCTGATGCTTATCACTGCCTCATCTCTCTGGGACTGGGCCGAACAAAAGCACAGCACATAGGAAAGCTTCTGAAACCTGCATGCTGTGCTCGGAAAGAGCAGCCGGTCCTGGAAGTCTGTGTTGGAGAGGGTGCGACCAGCTGCGCTGTCGGAGAAGAGCTTGCAGGGGTTCAGAAGTGTCTGTACGTTTGTTCCGTTTCCGCCTCTACAGGTCTCAAAGAGAGGTGGCAATGTCGGTAATGACAGGGGTGGGGAAATTGGAGGCAGTCTCTGGGCTCTTTCTGCTGCCTTTCAGAGTTTTGCAATCTTGGTGACCACCTAGTTCACCTGAGGGTAGCACCAGCCCCGACCATAACAGCTATAAAGAGCCTCATGGCCTGCAGCAGTTGACTGGGGGGTTGGATGCTGTGTCTGATAAACAAGGGCGTTAAAGCTTGGAATATCCCAGGGAAACCAACCTGACCGGACTTCTCGGAAGGCTGAATCAGAAGACCTAGCACACCACCGAGTCCTCTCCCAAAAGTGGCTGTGTGGCAGCGGCTCTCAGCTCTCCGCCTTTGCATCGCCTCATCCTTTGCTGGAGAGGGTGATATGGCACTGGGCAGCCTGAGATCCATGGTGCTGCATGTTGCCTCTCTGTAAACTTTGCGCTTAATGCCGCTGCCCGTGTCTGCCTTGCTGTGTCTCCCATAATTACAAGTCGGGTTCACTTTCACCAGGAAAGGGGAATCCTCGCCATCTTTATTATAGGAACAAAATGTTCAGCCGATGGCATGTAAGCTGCTTAAGTTTGTTCTTTTCTTCGGCATTACTAAAACCATTAATTCATGTTTAGAAACTGATGTGAAACCCATAGACCTGGCTCCGTGGTGTTGAGCTTGTAGTGACCCTGCAGTAAGGTGTGTCCAGACTGAGCTTCCCTCATTCACAGCTATCCAGGGCTTTTCTCCTATTCTATGGCCCCCTTCCTGCTCAGCCAGTCATATGGTGAGAATCGCAGGTCAGGGGCCACAAACTGTAGTTCCCTCTGGAAACTGGCTAATGTGCATTCTCCTTCTGGCCACTAGGTGTCCTTGCTGAGTGACGGGGATGAAACTCTCGTGCTCGGAGGCTGTGAGCACTGCTTCCCAGCAAGCCTAGGAAGCAGAAGCCCAGTGTGGGCCCCGACGGCCAGTGTACAGCACTTGCCACTGGGCCTCTGTAACTTTCAGTCCTCTGCCCGATTTAGATGTCAGATAGCGTTAGGCTCCTGTAGCCTGCAGCACACAGTGTCTTGGGCAACCCTGCGGAGACGTTTAGCGCTGGGCTCTCCTAGGCTCTGCATGCCCTTGTGTTAGGATTGTCTTGTTCTTGTAATATGTGCTGCCGTAGGAACTGTCATCCTCGAGTGACATGGAGCATAGCCACCCCATACTCTTCATTTCATACATTTACTACCTTTCGGGACAGAAAAGCTGTCAAGATGGTTTACAAGTAA
Organism: Ichthyophis bannanicus; assembly: GCA_033557465.1. NCBI lineage: Eukaryota > Metazoa > Chordata > Amphibia > Gymnophiona > Ichthyophiidae > Ichthyophis > Ichthyophis bannanicus. Next base: position 75,522,250 of record CM066051.1, on the reverse strand, counting down.
TGTCTCTAGCATCCTGCCGTCTAGCCTGAAGTTAAATCTCTTTTTTTTCTTTCCCTCCTTAGAGAGAGATTTATCCGCCGATGTTAAATGAACAGGTAAGTGCCAGTGAATGGCCCCCCCTATCGCTGGGGACCGGGGAAGACTGTCAGCTCTGGCCTGACCATGGCTTGGAAGCAGCGAGGACGGTGAAATGATGTAACACATCACGGAGGACGCTCTGGAGTAACCATTGGGGTTCAGTAGTACACGCAGCCCCGTTGCTGTCTCCCCTGTGTGTAGGCCTCATGCTGCTCTGGCATTAAGGTTCAGCTACCAGAGAAGTTACTTAGGTAACACTTAGGTCGCAGGAGTATTGATGCTACTGGTATTAGAGCACCTCCTTCCTTCAATCCTCTCACCTGTCTCCCGCTTTCCATCCCCTCATTTCGAGAGACAGAGCTCTAAAGAGCCTACAAGTTACAACAGGCAGATGGTATCACATAGAAAGATGGGAGAATTAGCAGAAACTTGGCATGTCTGAGCGATACGTGTTTGAAGCCTGGATAATGGTGTTGCAGCTCCAGCCAGGCATCACGAAAGGTAGGGCCTCAAAGGGGAGGGAGAGGTAGACAGAATTTTTGATAATGGCAAATGCAGAAGTCATAGAGTGGAATAAAGGAGTAACCTCGTAGTCCGAGGTGGAGAATCGGAAAACCAAGTGGAAATTTCACTTTTCCCATTGATGTCCATTGTAAGCCCTCTGGGGAAGGGACCTACCCACTATCCCTGAATTATAACAAGCCTAGGGCATGGACTTGGCAAGGTGACTGACGAAATCCAGATGCAGCTCTTCATTCAGTTTCCAAATTTCTGAACAGAAATAAATATTTTCAAATAACAACAAATATATAGGGTTATACCTTGGTCAGGTTAGCTCAATAAACATGTATCATGAAGGGCTAGAAAAGGGGACTGCTTCTTCTGGAGAGAGATCTGCAATTGTGAGTATATACTTCTGGGAATTTTTCTGAAGGGACTTCTTTGGATTAAAGCTGATAAATCTGTGAACCCAGTGTATTTGTTAAATCAGTCAGGGCCTAATAGCAGCAGTTTAAATTTAAAACACAGAAGAGAGCTTTCTGGTTAGATTTCATACCCAGCAGAGAGCTTGTAGTTTAAATTTAATACTCACTCAGGGCCTAGTATCAGAAAAGTACTTTTAGTTTAAATTTAAAACACAGAAGAGAGCTTTCTTGTTAAATTTAGAACCCAGCAGAGAGCTTCTAGTTTACATTTCATCCTAAGTCAGAGCCTAGCAGCAGCAAAGAGCTTTAATTTAAATCAAATCAGAATATAACTTAGCATAAAAGGCAAAACAGGGTCAGTATTCTTTGAGCAACAAATAAAGTCTTCTAGAGACTTTTACAAAGAGGCCTTCTACCTAGGGGGCAAGAGACCAGTGAAACTTTTTCAATAGGTGTTAACGTCAGGTGGCAGGTCAAAAGGCCATTTTGAAAGACTACTATCCAAGCAAGGACTGTTAATCACCCAGGAAGTTGGTCACAGCTTACCTCAGAAGCACAGCACAGGACAGGGTACCGTGTAGCAGCCCTCTTTTAATACGTGTTATTTCCCTCCCTCCCTCCCCAACAGTCACCCACCCCTGGGATAATCGTAGCTTTATAGGTACTTACAAATTTTAAAGGAAAGGAGGTGCTCTCAGGTGCAGCTCGTTATCCAAATCAGTCATACACTAAGGACCTGAGATTAATTAAGCTTCAGGTGAACAAGGTATATTAAATGTATTAGGTACAATTTTATTAGTATAAGTATCCATAGCAACCCTTAGTAAGTAAAGAACTTAAAGATCTAAACACAAGCTTAAAACTAAGATGCAGACAGTAGTCCAGCTGCAAGATGGGGGCTTTCCAGTCTTTTTTATTGAGTGTCACATGTATGATTTTCTCCCAGTTAGTGAGAGGTCTTACGTGTGCACTAGGTGCAAGGAGCTCTTTGCTCTCAGGGAACGAGTCTGTTCTCTAGAGGCTAGAGTAGCAGACTTGGAAGACATAAGACAGACAGAGGTACATAGACGAAACCTACAGGGATATAGTCCGGAAGTCCCACCTCCAGTCTGGCAGCATCCCTGTTGCCATGGAGGTCACGTGGCAGGAAGTGATCCTGTAACTAGGACCTGTCCTCCAGGTGATGTAAAACCCTCTCGCACCGAGGAAGTTTCTCCAGGGCCATGTGCCCATGAGGGAAGGGTTAGGACAGCCGTTATAGTTGGTGATTCGATCATTAGGCATGTAGATAGCTGGGTGGCTGGTGGATGTGAGGATCGCCTGGTAACATGCCTGCCTAGTGAGAAGGTAGCGGACCTCACGCGCCACCTAGATAAGGTCTTAGATAGTGCTGGGGAGGAGTCTACTGTCTTGGTACATGTTGGTACCAATGACATAGGAAAATGTGGTAGGGAGGTTCTGGAGGCTAAATTTAGGCTTTTAGGTAGAAAGTTGAAATCCAGAACTTCCAGGGTAGCATTCTCTGAAATGCTTCCTGTTCCGCGCGCAGGACCCAAAAGGCAGGCAGAGCTCCGGAGTCTCAATGCGTGGATGAGACGATGGTGCAAGGATGAGGGTTTTGGATTTGTTAGGAATTGGGGAACATTCTAGGGAAAGGAGGGGCTCTTCCGAAGGGATGGGCTTCACCTTAACTGGGATGGAACCAGGCTGGGCATTAACCTTTAAAAAGGAGATAGAGCAGCTTTTAAACTAGATAATAGGGGAAAGCCGACAGTCGCACAAGAGCGGATGGTTTGGAAGAATGTATCCTTGAAGGATACTACCAAAAGCAGAGAGGTTCCAAAAAAGAATAAAGTAGCCCAAATGCCCTCGAGTATGGAGCAGAAAAAGCTTAAAGATCCCAAATTACCCATGCCTATCAATGGCCAGATTAATATGAATAAAATACAGTCTCTAAAATGCTTGTATGCAAATGCTAGATGTCTATAAAATAAGATGGGAGAGTTAGAATATATAGCACTAAATGAGAGGTTAGATATGATTGGAATCTTAGAGACATGGTGGAAGGAGGATAACCAGTGGGACACTGTGATACCTGGGTACAAACTATATCGTAATGACAGAGCTGATCAAATTGGTGGCGTGGATGTGCTCTGTTAGAGAGGGCATTGAGTCAGAAAGGATTAAAGTTTTGCAGGAAACAAAATTTGCTGTAGAATCTCTATGGATTGAAATTCCATGTAAAAAGGGGAAGGCGATGGCAGTGGGGGTGTACTATCAACCGCCTGGCCAGAATGAACAAATGAATGATGAAAAGCTCAAAGAAATCAGGGAAGCTAACAAAAGTTACAGCTCGGTAATAATAATGGGTGATATCAATTACCCCGGTATCGACTGGGTCAGTGTCACGGCAGGACATTCTAGGGAGATAAAGTTCCTAGATGAAATAAATGACTGCTTCTTTGAGCAACTGGTTCATGAACCGACCAGAGGGGAAGCCATATTGGACCTAGTCCTTAGTGGAACACCAGATCTTGTGCAAGAGATAAGGGTGTTGGGGCCACTTGGCAATAGTGATCATAGCATGATCGCGTTTGATTTAATTAATGGACGAGGGATAGTAAGGAAATCCACAGTACTACCTTTAAACTTTCGAAAGGGAGACTGATAAAATGAGGAAAATAGTTAAGAAAAAACTAAAAGGAGCAGTTGCAAAGGTTAAAGACTTACATCAAGCTTGGGTGTTGTTGAAAAATACTATCTTTGAAGCCCAGATCAGCTGTATTCCACGCTTTAAGAAAAGTGGAAGGAAGTCCAAAAAACTGCCATCATGGTTTAAAGGTGAGGTCAGAGAGGCTGTTGTTGCCAAAAAAGCATCTTTCAGGAAATGGAAATTGGTACCTTTTAACTTTCAAAAGGGAAACTACGATAAAATGAGGAAAATAGTTAAGAAAGAAATAAAAAGAGCAGTTGCAAAGGTGAAAGACTTACATCAAGCTTGGAAGCCCAGACCAGCTGTATTCCATGCTTTAAGAAAAGTGGAAGGAAGTCCAAAAAACTGCCAGCATGGTTTAAAGGTGAGGTCAGAGAGGCTGTTGTTGCCAAAAAAGCATCTTTCAGGAAATGGAAAAAAGAGCCAAATGACGAAAACTGGAAACAGCACAAGCACTGGCACATTAAACACAAGACATTGATAAGGCAGGCAAAGAGAGAATTTGAGAAGAAGCTTGTTGCGGAAGCAAAAACGCGTAATAAAGACTTTTTCAAGTACATTCGTAGCAAAAAACCTGTGAGAGAGTCAGTTGGTCCATTAGATGATAGAGGGGTTAAAGGGGCACTAAGAGGCAACAAGGCGATAGCAGAGAGACTGAATGAATTCTTTACTGAGGAAGATGTAGGGCTGTTACCCTTTGACTGAAGTGGTATTTAAAGGTGCGGAAGAATTGAAGTAAATATCGATACATCGGGAAGATAAACTGAAGAGTAGCAAATCACCTGGGCCGGATGATATACATCCAACGGTGTTGAAAGAACTGAAATGTGAAATTGCAGACCTGCTATTAGTAATCTGTGAACTATCATTAAAATCATCTGTAGTACCTGAAGATTGGAAAATGGTGAACGTAACGCCAATTTTTAAAAATGGTTCCAGGGGTGATCCGGGAAACTACAGACCGATGAGCCTGACGTCAATACCAGGAAAAATGGTAGAAACCATCATAAAGAACAAAATCGCTGAACATGTAGATAGTCATGGCTTAATGGGAGACTGCCAGAATGGCTTTAGTTTAGACAAGGAAGATCTTGTCTTACTAATCTGTTATGTTTTTTTGAAGGTGTGAATAAACAGGTAGACAAAGGTGAGTCGGTTGATATTGTGTATCTGGACTTTCAGAAAGCCTTTGAAAAGGTCCCTCATGAGAGACGTTTGGCAAAACTAAAGAGTAATGGGATAGGAGGCAGTGTACTATTGTGGATCAGGAACTGGTTAAAAGATAGAAAGCAGAGGGTAGGGCTAAATGGCCATTTTTCCCAATGGAGAAAGGTGAATAGTGGTGTACCCCAGGGATCTGTGCTGGGTCCGCTGCTTTTTGACATATTCATAAATGACCTGGAAAAGGGAATAACGAGTGAGGTTATCAAATTTGCAGATGACACAAAACTATTTAAAGTTGTTAAAACCCAAGAGGATTGTGGAAAATTGCAAGAGGATCTTGATAAATTGAAAGACTGGGCATCAAAATGGAAGATGAAATTTAATGTGGACAAGTGCAAAGTTGTGCACCTAGGGAAGAACAACCCAAACTATGGTTACACGATGCAAGGTTCCACATTAGGAACCACCACCCAGGAAAAAGATTTAGGCGTCATTGTGGATAACATGTTAAAATCCTCAGCCCAGTGTTCAGCGGCGGCCAAGAGAGCAAATAGAATGCTAGGTATCATAAGGAAAGGAATGGAAAATAAAACAAAAAATATTATAATGCCTCTATATCGTTCCATGGTGAGACTGCACCTTGAATATTTTGTGCAATTCTGGTCGCTGTATCTTAAAAAGGATATAGCGTTATTAGAAAATGTTAAGAGAAGGAGATGGAAGGATACTCCTATGAAGAAAGGCTAAAAAGGTTAGGGCTCTTTAACCTGGAAAAGAGACGGCTGAGGGGAGATATGATAGAAGTCTATAAATTAATGAACGGAGTGGAACAGGTAAATGTAGATCCATTGTTTATGTTATCAGAATATAGAAAGACTAGGGGACATGCAATGAAGCTAGAGGGTAAACTATTTAAGACTAATAAAAGAAAATATTTTTATCACTGAACGTGTAATCAAACTCTGGAATTTGTTACCGGAAGATGTAGTAAAGGCTGTTATTGTAGCTGGGATTAAATAAGGTTTGGACAAGTTCCTGGAGGAAAGGTCCATAAACCATTATTAAGAAAGGACCCAGGATATCAATGCTTGACCCAGTACAAGCATTGTGGAACCTGTGTCCCTTGGGGAAACTGCTAGGTACATATGACCTAGATTGGCCACTGTTGGAAACAGGATACTGGGCTTGATGGACCTTGGTCTGACCCAGTATGGCATATCTTATGTTCTTATGATATTTTTTTTTGTTCTTCACCTTTATTTCTGTGCATTCAAGTGGGGAAGTGCTGAAGAGAGTTGGACGCCCCAGGGGAAAGGTGAAGGGATACTGAGACCCATAGAATGTCCATTAGCGAGGGGGTGGTCATTTTATAAAGTGTTTTCTGCATGAAAAGCAGCGTTTGCAAGGGGGAAAGGGCTACGATAACATCATCTGGCCCAAGTGCACGTGCTGACTACCCCTCATATTAGTCATATGCGCACTGCACGAAAGCCTTGCCGGGAACATAGTTAGTATTTGTGTATTATCAGGAATAGTTGAGACGGCACCTGTGTAGGCCAAGTTATCCCGTTATGAAATTTCCCTCGTTTGTGTATCTGTGCAGTGCAGTATACATCTGCTGTGTGCTACAAAAATCATGATGGTGGCTCAGGAGGACCATCGCAGGGAACAGAACCTTTTGACTTGGGATTTAAGATAAGAAATGCCATACTGGGTCAGACCAATGGTCCACAAAGCCCGGTATCCTCTTTCCAACAATGGCAAGTCCAGGTCACAAGTGCCTATCCGGGTCCAAAAATGTGGAGATTCCATGCTGCTTATCCCAGGGGTAAAGCCTGACAAATCCAGGGTGAAATGATTTGTGATTGGGACAGGGATATGAAGCCTGTCACCTTTAAGATGGGATGTCCTTTTCCGTGGCTTGCCTCATATTCTATAGAAAAGCAAATTTATAACCATTAGTAGTGTTTCTCTTTGGTTTCAGAAGAAAGAGTTGGAAGATTTAAAGGAGCGAATGAGACAGAAGCGAGAGGAGAGGCTGCAGGAACGACTGAGGACTTTGAAGGAGCAGTGACCTCCGTCACTACTCAGCGGCCTGCACTAGATTCAGACGCCTGCCTCTTCATCTCCTGCAAGCTCTGATCCCACGGCTATCTCAGGTTGTCGTTTCCAAGGCCACACGACAATGAACTGTAGAAAGGACAGATGGGCCTGTGCTGAAGGAGGAGTCTCCCCTTCAATCATCATGGACGTGAGCTATGGCTAGTGCTTCTCGGAGAGGGCCAGATCGGGTTCTGGACCTTCATGTGTCCAAGGCTTGATTCAGCAGCCAAGCTGTAAATAAAATATTTCAAAATGAAAAATATTTCTTTTTTATGATCGCTTTTTGTACATGAAAAATGCTTTTATAGTTGCATTTCTCAGACCTCTGGAACTCTTTATTGTTGACCTAACAGTCTCATTTTTCTTAATTACCCCTTCCTATTTGTACTCACAGATGTTTGTGTCATCTTTAAAAAGACAAATTCTTCTTTCTCACCACTGCACAGTATCACTCACAGAGCAATGAAACCGAACCGGCCCTGGGTCCAAACCCTGAGGCACTCCACTGGTAACCCCTCTTTCCCTGGAGTGCTCTCCATTTCCCACCACCATCTGTGACAGCAGAGCTGCGGCGACCCATTTCCTGGAGGGAAAAGTCACACTAGCCTCTTCAGTTCCCATTGCTGGCTTAATTTTGTATTGGCACGAGAAACTTTATAATGCTCCTTGACAGTTGGGGCGAGGAGGGTACGGTTCAGACCAAGGCCCAACAAGCCCAGTATCCTGTTTTCAACAGTGGCCAATCTAGGTCACAAGTACCTAGCAGTTTCCCCTAAAGACACAAGTTCCACAATTCTTGTATTGGGGCAAGCAGTGGATAGCCTGGGTCCCCTTTAATAATGGTTTATGGACCTTTCCTCCAGGAACTTGTCCAAACCTTTTTTAAACCCAGCTACACTAACAGCTTTTACTACATCCTCCAGTAACAATTTCCAGAGTTGGCTTATGCGTTGAGTGAAAAAATATTTTCTCTTATTAGTCTTAAATAGGTTACCCAGTAGCTTAATTGCATGTCCCCTAGTCTTTCTATATTCTGATAACGTAAACAATTGATCTACGTTTACCCGTTGCACTCCGTTCATTAATTTATAGACTTCTATCATATCTCCCCTCAGCCGTCTCTTTTCCAGGTTAAAGAGCCCTAACCTTTTTAGCCTCTTCATAGGAGTATCCTTCCATCCCCTTTACCATTTTGGTGGATGTTCTCTGTACCTTTTCTAATTCTGCTATATCCTGTTTAAGATACAGCGACCAGAACTGCACACAATATTTAAGGTGGGGTCGCACCATGGAACGATACAGAGGCATTATAATATCCTTTGTTTTATTCTCCATTCATTTCCTTATGATACCTAGCATTCTCCATGGACAAGCAGGATTGCGTCAGCCACACCTGTTGTCTTCCTCCGGGCGGCGCCAAGTACGGAAGTGCTCTCTAGAGCTCAGAAAGATGAGACTTTCTGAGCCCGCCCAGGTAGCCCACCCTACCGCTCTGCCCCCTAGCCACCAGTATCCTTCCTTCTGCCTTGCCAGCAAGACGGACCCTGCTCTCTCTCCCACACCTTTATTATTTTTTCTTAAAGTATTAGCATGACTAAACCGGGATTCAAGAAATGCCTTCTCTGCAAGAGGAAGATGAACATCACAGACACACATGGCAGCTGCCTGGGGCCGGACCACAAGATTGAGGACTGTGAGCACTGCGGGAGAATGTCCCCTAGAGCTCTGAAAATCCGGGGACACAATTTAAAGGAGTTCCTCTCTGAAAACGCAAGTACTGTTGTCCCGGTACCTGCTCCTGCTCCTGCTCCTGCCAGTTCTCTACATGCCCCGGCTCTGGATGCGCCCGGTGCGGCCTCCTTCCATGACCGCGGTGCTGAAAATATCCCATCGGGCCCCCCACCGCCGTGCCTGTCACCCACGGTGGTCCTGTCGGGGGAGGTAAGGCCTGCAAACTCCCTCTCAACGAAGCGAGTCTGTGAGAGCCATGCGGGGGCTGAAAATGGCGCCTGGCACAAGTCCTCCAACTCAGGAAGGCAGTCCTCCAGCTCCGCCCCCTCCTACGGCAAGCCTGTGGTCCCGGATGAAAATGCTGCCAATGATGTCTGCCGGTGCCGATCCTCTAGTTCCGCCCACGAGCCTCAATGTCGTTCGGCGTCGGATGGGAGCCATGGCAACACCTCTCCTCGGAGCCGAATCCCCCGCGCATCGAGAGAAAGACTGTAGCAGCAGCAGCAGCGCTTCGGAGAGATGGTCTCGCTGCGGGGGGGAAGAATAATTCAAAGCGTCAAAAGAAAGACTGCAGCAGCAGCAGCAGGCACTAGTAGCAGCCGATCGCCTCGCCGCAAACGGAACCGAAAGCACAGAAGCAAGCACCATCGCAGCTCCAGCAGCTCGTCCAGCCAGCGTCGCAGCACCAAGCACAGAGGCTCCCATTCCTCCAGACGCCGCAGTGGGCATCGGCGCCAGAAACGGAGGAGGAGTCAGGTGAGCCCTTCTACCTCCTCCAGCCCCGGCCACAGCCATAGGAGCAAGTCAACATCCAGCTCCATGGTACGCCTTCTGTCCCAGCTGTTAAGACAATCATCTATGGCGGCTCCTGCGCAACTGCCTCAGCAAGCCCCTCTACCAGCAGACTCTCAACCAGTTACCCGGGATGCAGATCCGCCAGCAGGGGAGTGCCGGGCACCCTCACCATGCAGCGGACCCTTGGGTGACCCCCCCATGAAACTGAAAGGGACGAACCCAGAGGGGCAATTGTGGGGTCGACTGCCCGCGAAAGCGAAAGGGCGACCCCTGACAGGGCAGTCTCCCCGGATCCAGAGGAGGCTCCCCCTCCGGAGGACCTCACCTATCCCAAGTTCCTTCTCAAACTTGCATCCACCTTGTCCTTATAAGGCCGGGACGATAAGAAGGAACCGGTACTGGAGGTGTTGAAGTACCTAGCCACCCCGAAGACCGCGTTCTCCTTACCTATTCACCAGACACTACGGGACAGTCACCTGAGGATCTGGCAGACCCCGGCTTCTGGCCGCCCCTTTCCCAGAAGGCTAGAAACAAAATACCAGGTGCAGCCTGTTCCAGGATTTGCAGCCTCACAGCTGCCACATCAATCCATTGTAGTGTCGTCAGCCCTCAAGTGCGTCAAGTCATCACACACACATGCCAACAGCCTGCCCGGTCGGGATCACAAGCTCCTCGATGATATTGGGAGAAAGGTGCATCAAGGAGCCATGCTAAATGCAAAGATTGCAGCCCACCAATTTCAACAAGTCCTCTTCCAGGATGCATGCATGGCTAACCTAAAAGCCGCCTTGTCTTATCTCCCAAAAGAATCTCAGAGTTTGGCATCAACGGCACTCGCAGACATGTCTGAATGCAGCAAGCACCTCGCAAGTGCAACCTTTGATTCCTTCGATACAGCGCTGAGAACCGCTGGGACAGCCATTTCAGCAAGACGATGGGCATGGCTGAGGGCGTCTGGCCTACGTGACGACACGCATGACAAGATTGCGGACACTCCCTGCTCCGGCGAGTCTCTGTTCGGCGATAAGGTAAAAGACATGGTCAATGATATGGCAGAGGACGGCTTTGAGCACCACAACAGCGCCCAGAGGAACAAATTTCAGAGGAAGCCTTACTACTCCTCCAACAAGAGGTACCCTTCCAACAACAAATGGCAAAACAACAGATACAAGAGCAACTCTTACCAAGGACCCTCTCACCAGCGAAACTCACAGAGAGACCGCAAACAGAAGAAGACAAGCGCGCCCACAAGCAAAGGTGGGCCCTCCTTTTGACGCCAGATCTCGGCGAACCCTCCGAACCGGGGGACGCCTGACCCATTTTTTACCAGAGTGGCAGCGAATATCCTCCGACTCCTGGATTTTGCGGGTCATCAGGGAAGGCTACCGCATACGCTTTGTAGCCCCTCCACACCAGAACTTCCCACCTGCCAGCGATACCCCCAACATTTGCACCTGGCCATGGCCACGGAACTATTACGACTGCTGCACTCTCGGGCCATAGAGGAGGTTCCCCTTCCCGAGAAGGGCTTTGGCTTTTACTCCAGATACTTTCTCATTGCCAAATGGACGGGCGGCTTCCGTCCCATCCTGGACCTCCGCCGGCTCAACAAGTTCATCAGCAAAGAGAAGTTCAGGATGTATTCCCTGAACACCATCCTTCCCCTGATTCAGGCCGGTGACTGGATGGTGTCCCTGGACCTGCAGGACGCGTACACCCATATCCGCATTCACAAGTCGCACAGGAAATACCTCCGTTTCCAAGTGCTAGACCAACACTACCAGTACAGAGTCCTACCCTTCGGTCTGTCCCCTGCCCCGCGGGTCTTCACGGTGCGTGGCCGTAGCAGCCGCCCACCTCCGCAGGCAGAACATAGCGGTCTTCCCATATCTCGACGACTGGCTCCTCACGGCCCCCTCAGCCCAGGAGCTGCAGAGGGCCATGCAGACATCCATGACACTGCTGTCCTCCCTGGGATTCATCATCAACCTCAGCAAATCACACCTCTCACCGGCCCAGAGACTAGAGTTCATAGGAGTCGTGATAGACACCAAGATTTCAAAGGCCTACCTTCCAGAACGCAGACTCTGCACCATCACAGTGCTAGCGGACAAGGCGACCAAGGCAGCGACCTCATCGGCGAAAGACATCCTGCGCCTTCTGGGACATATGTCGGCCGCCACCTCCGTCCTCCCCATGGCGAGGTTACGGATGTGCCCACTCCAGTGGCACTTACGCACTCATTGGAACCAGAATTGTCAACCTCTCTCCACCACAATCAGGATGACTCCACAAATCCATGCCCAGCTTCGCTGGTGGACAACGCCAGTCAACCTGTCGGTGGGGAAAGACATCAACCCCCGCGATCATCAAATTGTTCTAACCACAGATGCATCGAACACTGGCTGGGGCGCCCACATGCAATCCCTAAGCACTCGTGGTCCAAACACGAGAGGCATCTGCACATCAACCTCCTCGAGCTAAGGGCCATGAGATATGCCCTGACAGCGTTTCTCCCGCAACTGCGTGGGAAGTCGATCCTCTTCCAGACGGACAATCAGGTGGCCATGTTCTATGTCAACAAACAAGGTAGCACCGGCTCACGCCCCCTCTGCAAGGAGGCCACACTGATATGGACCCTGGCCTTGAGAAACGAATGCCACCTTCGGGCGTCATACCTCCCAGGGGATCAGACCACCCTGGCAGACAGACTGAGCAGACAGCTCCAGCCCCATGAATGGGCTCTGCACCGGAAAGTCTCCGACAATCTCTTCCAGCTCTGGGGGTTCCCGGACATCGACCTCTTCGCCACAGAATGGAATGCCAAATGCCCCCTGTTCTGCTCCAGGCACCCGTCGACCAGGAGGCTGGCAGCGGATGCATTCGACGTGTGTTGGGGGGAGTGGTCACTGGTGTATGCGTTCCCTCCAATGTCCCTCATCTCAGCGACCTTACAAAGGATTGTCCAGGACAAAGCAAAAGCCATCCTGGTAGTTCCTCACTGGCCGCGCCAGATGTGGTTTGCCCTGCTACTACGCCTGGCGCAGGGAGACCCGAAGCGACTACCACTCAGACCGGACCTACTGACACAGGATGAGGGCAGAATACAACACCCCAACCTTGGAGCCCTGTCTCTCACTGCCTGGAGGTTGAGCGGATAAGCCTTTCCAATCTCCAGCTACCTACCGAAGTGCAGGACGTGGTGCTAGCGGCCAGGAGACCCTCCACCAGAAAGTCCTATGGCCTAAAATGTAAAAGATTCAGCATCTGGTGCGCAAACCAAGGCCTGGAACCCACCACATGCCCGCTTCCCTACGTCCTGCAATACCTCAAGACCCTGTCTAACCTGGGCCTGCAGACGCAGTCCATCCGAGTTCACCTCTCGGCGATAGCTGCTTTCCACTCGCCGCCGACAGGGGCCACTTCCATCAGGGCATTGCCCCTCACGTCACGTTTTATGACGGGCCTATCAAATCTGAAGCCCCCAATCAGACGACCTGTGCCACCTTGGGACCTCAACGCGGTCCTACAGCGCCTGACACAGGAACCTTTTGAACCTCTCCAGTCAACCGACATGAAATTCGCCTCTTGGAAGACGCTTTTTCTTGTGGCCATCACTTCCGCAAGGAGGATTAGCGAGTTGCACGCGTTGGTCTCACATCCTCCCTACACGCAGCTGCACCACAGCCATGCTTCCTTGAGGACTAATCCTAGATTCGTGCCAAAAGTGTCCTCGGCCTTCCATGTCAACCAATCCATAGATCTTCCATCGTTCTTCCCGTAACCTCACTCTTCAGACGAGGAGCGACGCCTGCACACCCTCGACTTTCTCAGGGCTCTCCGGATCTACCTGCAAAGAACGCAAGCCATCCAGCAGGGCGAGCAGCTCTTCGTCTCCTTCGATCCGAACAGGCCCGGAAGACCTGTCAACAAGAGGACACTGTCCCACTGGGTCTCTGCCTGTGTCGCCTATTGCCTTGACCCGTCAAGCGCCAGTGGAGGGCATCCAAGAGTGGGCCCCCACCATCTCAGGGCTCTGGCTACGTCAATTGCCAATCTCCGTGCAGTGCCACTAGCCGATGTTTGCAGAGCGGCCACCTGGTCCTCACCGCACACCTTTCGGAGACACTATTGCCTTGACCTCTGCTCTCAGGAGGATTGTGCACTTGGAGCGGCCGTCCTCTCCACGGCCTTGGGTCGCAACTGAACACTGCCTGTGCCCAATAAAGGGAGTTCAATGGCTGTATACTCTGCTGTTCGGGACAATTGACATTACTGTTGCACTGTTTACACTGCCTCTAGTTGCTGTTTTGCACTGTTGCACTATTTGCATTGTTATTGTTATTGTTGCACTGTTGACACTGTTATGCTGCCCGCGCCTCGGTGCCATGCCGGTTGCGTTGCGGTAGCACTGTTGCACTTTCACCACTGTTCTTGAATAAACGTGCATTTGTTTACCCGTTGAACGGGCCTCCTCCCCCCAGCATATCTAGCTAGGGAGACACCAGGTGTGGCTGACGCAATCCTGCTTGTCCATGGAGAAAACGGGGTTACTTACCTGTAACTGGAGTTCTCCGTGGACAGCAGGATAAGTCAGCCACACAATCCCACCCACCTCCCCTGGAGGAGGCCACCTGAAGAGACCACTCCCTAGCCGGTGGACTAGCTTGGAACGTACTGGTGGCTAGGGGGCGGAGCGGTAGGGTGGGCTACCTGGGCGGGCTCAGAAAGTCTCATCTTTCTGAGCTCTAGAGAGCACTTCCGTACTTGGCGCTGCCCGGAGGACGACACCAGGTGTGGCTGACTTATCCTGCTGTCCACGGAGAACTCCAGTTACAGGTAAGTAACCCCGTTTTCTCTTTGCTTCCTTGGCAGCTGTTGCACACTGGGCGAAGGGTTTCAATATATTATCCACGATGATGCCGAAATCCTTTTCCTGGATGGTGGTTCCTAAGGTGGAACCTTGCATCGTATAACTGTAGTTTGGATTGTTCTTCCCTAACTGGATAACTTTGCACTTGTCCACATTAAATTTCTTCTGCCATTTGGACGTCCCTTCTTCCAATTTATCAAGGTCCTCTTGCATTTTTTCACAATCCTCTTATGAAACGCTGGGATTAACCCAAAATTTGCACATACAAATATGAGAGCACTTTAAAACAGGCAACCCACATTTGGATTGGGGCTTGAGTGGGAGGGGAGGGGAGGACAAATTTATTAACTACCCTTATGAAGAGACTCATCCAGGGCGATGTTCAACAGGTCTCTCCTGACATAGACAACTTACATTGTAGCAGCTGCATAACAACAGCAATAGAACAGTGAGATGCGCTTGGAGATGGGCAATAATATGATGTAATATCAATAATGTACACCTCTAAAACAGCATATAACAGAAATATAATGACAGCACAGTAGAACATTCATTAACGAGTAAAGTACTGCTGCACCTCGGCATCTGTTACTACCCCTGGACTTATTGCAGGAGGCGATACGGTGTAGCAAGTTGCTGTGGAAACCGAGCAGCTCATGTCCTCAGAGGCCCTGAGTGCCTCCAAATTTTCTGCATGGTGCTCTGGTGCCACCTGCTGGTCAGACTGTGTCAGCATTCCCTGTCTCTAATGCGAGATGAGCTGATTTCCGAAAAGTCAGCCAGAGGGACTAAGGATGAATAAATCTGCAAGGAAAACAGGCATGTGCCAAGCGCTGGCACAGCAAGATGCAATGTCCCCTGCTGGCAGGCATCCAGAAGGCACTGCAGTCATAGGACAGGAAAACGCAAGAGTTATTACAATCCAAATATTCCCTAGAGCGTGACAATGGGAATTCCCACACCGTTGCTTAGAAAGTGTGACACTAGGGTCCTAAATTAGGTGCCTAGTGCTAAAAATCAGTGCTAAACTCCTAATTTTAATTCCTTGTCCTACCTTTGCCTCTATAGCCACTTATGTTTTAATTACAAGGCACAGGTGCCGCCTGTCTTTTAAACTCCTAAACTTAGCCATTCAGCCCTTGTGTCTGTTTTCAAAGGGACCAATTTAAGCACCTACTTCCCTGAGTTAGACTCCTAAACTCTTTGAAAATTGATCTACAGGCTCCTGAATTTAGGACCCTAAAAAGTGGATGGAGTCTGGGATGGCGTCAACTCAGGGGAATGGAATCTGGGGCTTGGTGCCGATTTGCAGCATTAGGCATCTAATGTAGGTTTCTAAATGGAAACGAATCGAAGGCAGATCAAACACTGAGTACTTTGGTTTGGGAGGATTTTCAGTCTAAACCTTAAGACACTTAGGCCCTCATTCTAGAAAGCAGATTGCGGGGCTGCAGTCCCAACAGGATATGCAGCCCCACAATCCACCTTGACTCTAGTCCCCCACTGGCTCTCCTGAGTTTCGGGATGGGGAGAGCCAGTGAGGGGCGGGCCACCCAGCAGCACATATAGGGCCTATTCAGGTCACTGCCCTGTATGTCCTGCCAAGCTGTTGGGCCATACTGCTTATACCATCTCAGAGGTAGAATAAGCAGTTTTGGGGGGGGGGGGGATTAGGGCACAGCAGCTACCCACGGGGCCAGCCATGGGTCAGGTGGCAGGGATATTGGTACCTGAACCATATATATTTGGGGGGCACTTGCAGGAAGGACATCCCCACAGGCAGGAGGAACATTCTGGGCTGTCCTTGGGCCCAATTCTTGCTCCCGTGGGACGGCCTGGATATACCCCTCCTGAAATGGGGATCTTAGGGTCTCTTTTACTAAAGTGCATTAGGTTTTTGAACTGAACGCATGTTTACTGTGAAAACCAACATGTTTAGTGCAAAGTCTCCGTGGTAACTGTCGGGGGCGTGACCATGTTCCTGACTGTTGACATGGATGGATACCCTAATGCATGGTGCTGTTACCATGGGTATGTTTCTCTCCACCTATCATGTCCCGATAACAGTTACCGCAGGCCCGAGTAGACAGTTAGCACACATGAAAGCGTAAGTTAACTGCTTAGCGCACTTTAATAAAAGGGTTCCTGAAGTGCAGCCAACTTAAGGCAGCTGGGTCATGCGCTCAGCTTTCTTTGAAAAGTGATCCCTATATGCCTACCTTAGGTGTCTGAATCCAGGCAAATTTTAAATTTAGGCTCCTACAAGGGAATAAAAAGTACCTGAGAGTATACATGTAAACCGCTCTGATGCTCAAGTAAAGGGCGGTATATCAAGTGCATAAACCATGAGTGAGGCCAAACCTAGCCCCCATATAGTTAAGGAAAAAGCAGGAATTTCAAGAGAAAAAGACTGAATTGCAAAAATGCAAGACTTATTTATTTATTTAACAAGTTTTGTATCCCGTCTTTTCCTTCAATCAAAGTGGTCAATACAGCACAAGTTACACAAAGGTAAGGGAAACATGCATCACATTATCCATACATCAAAGCATACACAGGGAAATGCAGTACATACCTTACATTACAATTAACTACACAACGCATAGCAACAAACAGAACCAACATAGATCAGCCGTTTCCTTGATGAAAGGAGATGGCGCAGACTGAATCCAGACAGAGTGCTTACAAAAATTGTTTATTTAATTAATCACTAGTATTTTCCATTTTTTCACACAGTTTTAAATTATCACTGCACAAAATGCGCTGAGCTAGTTTAGGAAGAAATAACTAGAAATATTTCCATCTCAGAATAGGTGAGGGGCTCCCCCGCATCCTCTGCTTTCCCCTCCCAAACTTTTCAAGATACAGGAGGCTCCAAATATTTCCTCCTGCTGGAGACTTGCGAAATCAGAATTGAGGAAGAGGGAGTGTATGTGATAGGCCTGCCTCATGCGACGCTGGTACCGGGGAAGGGAGGACGTTGAGGGGTGAATCCCCCTTCCAGCTTATTAAGAAACAGCAGCAGCTTTGCACTCTGGGACTGATCACAGGAGTGAAGAAATTCCACAGATGATAGTGGAGGTGTGATAACAGTGAGGATGTGCTTTGTGGTAATGGCAAAGGGAGGTGGGGTTGTAGCTTTAACTGGACATGAGTTACTGTACCCTAACTTCTGCCGGAAGTTACACACAAAGACGTGTGTTTGTGTGTGTGTTAAGTATCTGCCATGCTTCCCATGTTTTTGCCTTCGCCATTTTCTATTTTGTGTTTCCGGAATGATGTGCTTCTGTATGTAACACCCGTGTTCTGTTTCAGGGTTCCGGATCATCTCTGGTTTCCTTTTCTAAAATGCAGGGGATCCCGAGCACAGACGGGCAAAAAAGAGAATCTGGAGATGGGTGACAGGTGAAACGAGGATTTAAGGGTCCTGGCAGAGAAAGGGGATGCGGGACTTAGAAGAGGTAGATATGACATACCAGGGGCAATTCTGAAACTGCCCCCACTAGTGCAGAGTCCACAGCTAATTTTAACCTGGGGCCTTTGCAACGGTTTTTAAGGGAAAATGAGAACTTTCACACTGAAAACTTGTCCGGGTCCTTACACCAGGTTTTTGTGGATAGATCCTACTTGAAAACGGATGCGTAGATTTGAAAATGCTCTTAATAATGCACTCTGTCATGCCTTTTCTCAAGGGGGTAATTTTATGAGGGACAAAAGAATCATCGCATCCATGCAAGCATCCCAGGGAATGGAGAGTAGACAGACTGGCATGTAGCGTGTGCATTTCTGACATGCTCGTTCTTCCTGCCGTATACATGCACACGGTTGCAGCTGCCTCGGAGCAGGTGTTGCTTCTATAAAACAGGCACCATATACGTGTCCGTGGGCCTTTCTCATCTACATACTTTGTAAGATTTTTAAGCACAAAGTACTTTTCATATTGCTGATTTACAAGGCTGCAGACCTGTGCAAATATGGATTCTATAGTACAGATAGCAATTACAGATTTTCCAAAATATGCGATTCCTGGCCTCATAATATATACCTTGACTTCAGCTCCATTCAATCCCTCAGCCCTGCCTGTCTTCCTCTTCTGCTTTCATAAGAAAGAAAAGGGAAATATTTTTATAACTCCTTGTTGAAGTTTTTTTCCAAAGAAGAGTCTTTCCAGAAATCCCTCTTTTTCTTTTTTTACAAACATATATAACTCATGTAGAAGGAAACTCTCCCCCGATAATACAGCAGCACCCTTGCTGGGATGGGCAGAGCTGAGCACCCGTGGGTGCCCCTCCACCCACCCCTCCAAGGCAGCAATCAGTGAAGGGATCTTGCTGTTGATCTGTCCTGGTCCTTTTCTCGTCCCTGAGAGATGCCTGAAGGGTCACCTTGCCCACTGTCAATGCTCAGAGAGTAGGGGGGGGGGCAGAGTGCCCAACTCTCATCTGCTTCCAACATTAGGAGACTGAGGGAAGAAGGAGAGGAAGAGAATTATTAAACACGGCCTGGACACCCACTGAGGGCGGAAGGATGTCCTGGCAGCTCGCTCGGAACCAGGCTGGGCTCTGGTGCTATGAGCCTTCATTCGCACCCCCTGCTTTATATCCGTCCCCCCAAACATACTCAACTGGATCACTGCAGCCGCCATCTCGTAGCCTGGCTCTCCCCAGAACCTGGTGTCCAGAGGTTTTTTGAAGGGGTACTCGATGGTACTGAGTACTGTCACCTTTTCCATTGACCTACAATCCTCATGTATTCATGAAAGGGCACTGAATATGACCTCCGGCGCCTCTTTTGCTAGGAAAATACACTGCTTCCAGCCATGCGCCCTAACTCAGACCATCTCAGTATCACTGCCTCGCAGTGACCGAAACTCCCTAGAGGCTGTGAACGCTGTCTTCACCTCATCCCCAGCCTGTGAAGCAAACCCAGGGTGCCTTACAAACACAAATGGTAACTGATCAGAATTCTAGCAAAAACACAGAGCACAGTAACAAGAGAATCACCTTCTGGATAAGAATTGCCTGGGATGGGGACATAGCCTAGAAGAGAGGAAAAGAAAGAGAGAAAGTGAGCAACAGAGTTCGAACGTAAGGAGACTTAACACACTGCTCCCTTCCAGCAAGAGTGTCAAATGCAGACAGCCAGGGCCGGCTTTAGAGGTGAGGCGGGCGCAGGAAGCCTGCCTCACTGCCTTGTCTCCATTACTCCTCTTCCCGCCCCTGCTGCTGCATTAAAGTTCAACCCAGGGGCCAGAGCATTTTACTTTACTCCCATGGCTGTGCTGTGGTGAAGCCACCCAGCGTTTTCGGAACACCACAACAAGCACTTCCTGCTTCTTGCTAGTATTTAAAAATATATATAGATAATATTGGGCTATTTCAATTGCTAAATGGCCAGATAGTATCCATATTATTTGTAGGCCATGTCAGGGGAGTAATGAGGACAGGCCACAAGATTATCCAAATAATGCAGTATTCAGCCTAAACAGACAATTCTGGTGCCACCTATATGGATTGTGGCACTGAATATACAGATTAAGTTAGACAGCTGAAAATGTTCTCCTATTTGTGCAGCTCGTACTCCAAGATTGACCACAAAGGGGGGGGAGGGAGCACAAAAGCCAAAGATGGTTGAGGGTGCTGCACCCAGCCCCCTCACCCACCCTTGTGCTGGAATAAGGACATTAAGTGCAAGCGTCTTGGTCACATGCCGCTCCTGAGCCACGACGGCCTTGAAGCGCCCATGTCAGAGGGACTCCCGCTCCATTAGCGGCGGTGATGCGCTGGCCTCAGTGTTAGGAGTGCGTACCCTCTCTCTGAAGGCCATGCTGTCTGTCAGGCCATGACTCATCTGTGCGCCTGTTATTGTAGGACTGCAAGTTCCTGCTTTCTCTTCCAGGAACCTATGTTTTTAACCATAGAAGGTCTTGCCCCCGCTTTTCATAAACCCTCCCTCTGTTACAGGCTGGTGTCTGTAGCAACAGGGCTGAGACCGGAAGCCATGCACCAGATCCTCCCAACACCCTGGATCACCGTGTTTCAACTCCCTACTACTGCTAGTGAACATTAGTATAGCACTAGAAGACGTACGCAGCATGGCACAGACACATGTGAAAGACGGTCCCTGCTCATCAGAGCTTCCAAACTAGTCAAGACAGACAACACAGTAGCTGTAGACACGGGGGATACATCTAGGGGGAATGGTAAGGAGACCAGGTGAGTCAAGATCCGAAGGTGGCAGCAAAGAGGTGAATGTTCAGCCTGGATTTGAAAAGGGTCAGAGAAGGCGCCTGACGTACAGACCCAGTAGTCTGTTCCAGTTATAAGGTGCAGCAAGGTGAAAGGAGCGAAGTCTGGAGTTAGCAGTAGAAGAGAAGGGCACAGATAGAAGCAGTTTGCCAGAAGAGCGGAGTTCCCGAGGAGGGGTGTAGGGAGAGATAAGAGAGGAAGGTTGTGAGGAGCTGCCTTTGGATCCTGATCCTCTAGTCTCCTGTTCACCTGTTATGTGTTTCCTTACTATTCCTCTAGATATATCGCAGTCCCCATCTGTTGTACTGTCTGTCTTGATTAGACTGTAAGCTCTTAGGAACAGGGACTGTCACTTACATGTCTCTGTACGGTGCTGCATTCGCCTTGTAGTGCTATATGAATGATAAGTAGTACCGGTAGTTGCGCAGTGAGCACAAAGCTGGGGGGGAGGGGTTAAGAGCAGGTCTGAGGAAGCGTAAAGTGTTACCCAGGGCTGGTGCAGGGGCATCGGCTGCACTAGACGACCCTCATTCTTCCTGCCCCCGCCCTCACCCTTACCACCACTGCTGCTATATCTCCCGGGTCCAGCGGTGACATGAAACAGTAAAGCAGTGCGGCACGGAGGGAAGCCTCTGAACCCCTGCGCGCCGCGCTCTGCCTCAATGCCAACAGGAAGCCTGTGTCAGAGGGGCGGGACCTGCTGCACTGCGCAGCGGTTCACCGGCTTCCTTCTGCACAGCGATTCTTCACTAATGTTTCACCATTGCCTCCGTCGCCGCTGAACCTGGAAGATACGGCAGCAACAGTGAGGGTGGGGGCGGGAGATTTGAGGCCAGAACTTTCTGCTGTGTGCAGCCCTCCAAAGCCTGGCACTCTAGGTGACCGCCTAGTTCACCCCATGCCAGGGCCCGCTCTGGAGTTATCTCATTCTTCTGCGGTAAGCACTAGTGAAGAATTTACGCCCATTTCTTCTCTTTACTTCCGGCATACAGGATCTGCACATTTTTCCCGGCTCTACTGAAAGGGAATGGTCAAAAACCCCAGCAGGGGATGAGGAAGCGTGCTGGAACAGCGCTACGCTACGTGCTGGAATGTTATTCGTGCGTAAGCATCGATATTCTGCACAGAAAGTCTGCACTGAGTAGTAAGAGTGTTTATGAGAAATCGCATTCCCGCACATGCTCGCAAGTTCCAATACGATCTCTTTTGTGCGCTAATGTCAGCACAGACTCATGCGCGCATGCGTCCGGTGTGCTCTCCTAGTTCAGCGCAGACTCTTATTTGCATGCATTTTGCTTAAAGCATTGGAGAGCAAAGCTTTTGTGTTAAGCTTGTGTTAGCCAATGCAAGGAGTATTGGCCTATTAATGTTGAGAGCCCTAAATCTCTCACCCCCCCCCCCCCCCCAGGACTGCAGCGCTGCAACTGTACTACCCCAACCCCAAATAACCCAGGGTACAGAAGATCTGACCTGGGGGACTTTCTGCACCGGGAGCACAACATTTTCCCCTGAGTTAACAGGGCAACCCTGGACCTGCGCTTTTTGAAATGGGCAAGCATCAAATCTTTACCAGAGGAAACAGCGCCCTAGACAGGAAGCGGCCAGTATGAAGCTTAGTTTGGGAGGGGGATGGTTGAAGCAAACTCGGAGGCAACATCGGAAAATATTTCTTTACAGAAAGGGTGGTGGGTGCAGGGAGTAGCCTGACTTCCTGGGGGGAGGGGTGGAAGGGAAGAGAGAACCAAGGGCAGGGACAGAGGATCCTTTGCTGTGAAGAAAGAAGGGGCAAAGCAGTGAGTCAGGGCTCGTGTTAAACATGCTGGGGCCCAGCACAGAGATTCTAGAAGGAGCCTCAAAGCCCACCAGCAGGGTGTATCTCCTTCCGCTCCAGACAGGCCTGGGTCTCACAAGCATGGGGAGTCGGGAGAAACACCCTCTTTGTGCCCCACTAATGCTGACCTGATTTGAGGACGTGTCACTGCAAAGGGAGCACATTAGAGGACAACAAGGATCCTACAGCTCTTGGTTCCTTCTGCTCTGGACTTCCAGGCCGATCAGAAACAGTCTCTACTGGGCTTCAGTGTCATGAGACTTCATTAGACCCACTTCAAATTTACCACATCTTCATAACTTCACATATTCCTCCTCGTCTAGCCCAGCCATCACTGTGATGGTCCACAAACTATGAACCCTTCTGGACCCTGGTGCATGTGTGCCTTGAAGCCAGCCATTAGGTGTCACTGTTGAGCAATGGCTGAGCCTCCCTCCCTTCAAAGGCTGAGTGATTCTTCTATAGTAGGGGTGCCCAAGTTCAGTCCTCGAGGGCCACAGGTAGGCCAGGTTTTCAAGGTAGCCCTAATGCATATGCATGAGATAGATCCATGCATATTCATTAAGGCTATCCTGGTCTGTTTGTAGCTCTCGAGGCCTAATCTTGTGCATTCAATGCCTCTTAGGATCCACAAGCCTTGGCCAGCTGGAGTGGGGGGTGGAGAAATCAAATCTAGATCACCCCATGGCAGTGCGCAGAACCGAGCTGGCTTCTTACCGTGATGTGATTTGTTCCAGCAGATGAGGCCAGTGAGGAGGAAGATGATCCCCAGAGCGAGGACCACCACTGACACGCTGATCTTTATCGTCTGTTGTTTTGTCAGTCCAGGCCCTGTCACACCGCATGAGGCAAAATATACAATTATACAAGCATTAGGCAATGGAAGATAAAGTGACTTGCCCATGATCAGAAGTGACACTGGTAGAGGTGGAATTTGAAGTCTGGTTTTCAGCCTATTTCTCTAACCCAGGGGATCTCAACCCAGTCCTCAGGACACACCTGGTCAGTCAGGTTTTCAGGATAACCACAATGAATATATATGGGAGAGATTTGCATACAATGGCGGTGCTGCATACAAATCTCTCTCATGCATATTTATTGTGGTTATCCTGAAAACCTGACTGTCTAAGTGTGTCCCAAGAACTGGGTTGAGAACCTCTGCTCTAAGCACTAGGTCACTTCCTGCAGGCTGGCTGCAAGATTGGAGAGCGTATCACACTGGCTTGGGAGGCACAGCACTGGCTTCCGGCGTGTTACAGAATAGGATTCAAGATCTAATCAATGACTTCTAAGTCCTTACATGATGCGGGCCCTGAATATCCTTCTGCTTCTAAGTTCAGCGTTGCCCTGCACGCAAACTAAGATCATTTCAGATAGCATGGGCAGCCACTCCGGCTCTCATTTTGGGCAAGATGGACAATCCCAGGGAGAACGCAGTCACACCCGGTCTTTGGACTGGAGCCAGGCACTTAAAACTTGACCTTTCCTGCAATGTTTTAGAAGAAAACTGGGGGCTCTTCTGAAGGTCCATTTGGAAATTTTGGGGAGGCCTGTGAAGGCTTTGTGTCTTGACTGGCTTATTTCACTAGTTTTGGGGCTTGAGTTTATTCCGAGGAGGAAGTAGGTTTATTATGTTCTGGTCTCATTGAACTGGCACTTATGCCTGGCTTATTTTTCTATCCACTTAAATTGATTATATTGTAATGTACTGGTGACACAGTGAGGTCAGACGAGTTCACCTTCTACTTGTCCAATTATTTGGCTTTGTCCCTCCACCTGGAACTTGTCACCCCATTGCCAGACTCACCCCATTCCTTCTGGAAGGGCTCCTGCCGGCTGGCGTGCTCCACGCTGCAGATGTAGCTGTCGCCGCTCTGGGGAGTCACTTGTAGGTAAGACTGCGTTTGGTAGCTCCAGTCGCCATTGGACAGCACCTCAGGTTCAGTGGCATTGCCAGCAATGGGGCCTCCGTTCTTTAGCCAAGTAACGTTCACTGCCGCAGGGTAAAATCCATACACGTAGCACACCAGCACCTGAGTATCTGTCCTGCTTCCGGACTTCACAGGAGAGATCAACACTGTGGGGGGAACTGAGACACACACACACCTATGGGTGCTCTGAGCCAAGCACTGTGAAGGGGGGGGGGGGAGAAGGGACTGGGAAGTCCACACATACCTTGCCCCAACCAACGGAGTGGAGGAGTGGCCTAGTGGTTGGGGCAAGGTACTTCAGGCCGGAAGGTCGGGGGTTCAAATCCCACCAGAGGACAGCAACCTTGGGCCGGAAGGACTGGGGTTTCTAGTCCCACAGGTGCTCCTTGTGGTCTTGGGCAAGCCACTTAACCCTCCATAGCCCATGTTCCCTGTAAAATAGTTATCTCCATGTTATAATGCCCTGTTCAATGTAATTTCAGTTTGTTCAATATAAACCGCACTGATGCAGAATAGCATGGTATATAAGAGAATGTAAAAAAAAAAAAAAAAAAAATGCACTCCAGGTCACAAATGACACAGTGCCAGCTGGGGCTTTTCCCCAGTGCATGCTGTGAACTGTAGTTCCAATGGCCCTGAAGGTCCTTGCATTTAATGTCACAGAGCAGAAGTGGCTGAACTTGTCCCCAATAAGCTGCAGCTACCCAAAGTCTGTAATTATGTCCTACAGCTCCTGATCTTCCACCCCTCCTGCAGAGCAGCAGCCTCACCCCTCTGTACGACTCCCCCTCACTATATCCTTCCAGTGTTCTTGCAGTAACATCCCTCAGCCTCACTCACCCACCCTCAGCACCATGCCCCCTCCCCAGTATAACCTCCTCCCTCAGCCTCACTCACCCACCCTCAGCACCGTGCCCCCTCCCCAGTATAACCTCCTCCCTCAGCCTCACTCACCCACCCTCAGCACCGTGCCACTCCCCAGTATAACCTCCTCCCTCAGCCTCACTCACCCACCCTCAGCACCGTGCCCCCTCCCCAGTATAACCTCCCCTCAGCCTCACTTACCCACCCTCAGCACCGTGCCACTCCCGTATAACCCCCTCACTCATCCACCCTCATCTCTGTGCCCCCTCCCCAGTATAACCCCCTCCCTCAGCCTCACTCATCCACCCTCAGCACCGTGCCCTCTCCCCAGTATACCCCCTCCCTCAGCTGCACTCACCCACCCTCAGCACCGTGCCCCCTCCCCAGAATAACCTCCTCCCTCAGCATCACTTACACACCCTCAGCACCGTGCCCCCTCCCCAGTATAACCTCCTCCCTCAGCCTCACTCACCCACCCTCAGCACCGTGCCCCTTCCCCAGTATAACCTCCTGTCAGCCTCACTCATCCACCCTCAGCACCGTGCCCCCTCCCCAGTATAACCCCTCCCTCAGCTGCACTCACCCACCCTCAGCACAGTGCCCCTCATCAGTATAACCTCCCAACCTCATTCACCCACCATCAGCTCTGTGCCCACTTCCCAGTATAAGCCCCCAGCCTCACTCACCCATTCTCAGAAGTGCCCCCCCCCCCCAGCCTCACTCACCTGTCCTCAGCATCGTCTCCCCCCAGTAGTTCTGCCCATTTCTCTTGCACTGGTCCTCCTTCTCTCGGATGCTCTTCAGGAAGTCTGGCAACGTGTTCAGGACTGTGGTGATGTTTCTGACCACAGAATGCATTTGAGGGATGCACCCAAAGGGGCATGGGATGAAGAGATTTTCATCGGAGTCATACCACAGCAGGATCTGCTTGTTGAAGACCACATAGTACTTTTGCATCGCGTCCTGCAGGCTGTCCCCAAAGATGCAGTCCCTGTTCAGCTGGGCGATAAATGCACCTGAGGAAGAGACGAGCAGCCGTCAGTCTGCCAACACTGATCCTGAACAACTAGCTCAGAAAACGAGGAGAACAAGAAGAAGAGCTAACAAAATGCAAACTGCCTATCTCTCTGGGTGAGCGGAATCCCCGATAAAGGGGATCAAGGGGATTCTTAGAACGCACAGCAACAATGCGAGATAATATAACACGAAAGGATAGGAGATAGAGGGGATTCTTAGAACGCACAGCAACAATTAGAACGCACAGGAACAATGCGAGATAATATAACACGAAAGGATAGGAGATAGAGGGGATTCTTAGAACGCACAGCAACAATGCGAGATAATATTATACGAAAGAATAGGAGATAGAGGGGATTCTCACCTGCTGGGATGCATATGATGGTCCAGCCAAGGAGCAGTATCAGCCCCAGAGGCCCCCCCATGATCAGAGCCCGGGAGCCCCCGTCTGTCCGTCCTTCTGTCTTCACCGCTTCCTTATCCCAAACTGACAAAAAAAGTACCTGAACCCAAGGGAAGCAGCCAATGGCAGGACAGAACCACTGTGTGTCATCTGTTGCCAGGCAGGGCTCGCTGCTTGCTCCGGTAAGAGAGCCAGAGACATGCCTTCAGCCAAACTGAGGGAGGCACAAGGACTGTTTCTTCTTTTCTACAACCCTCCCACCTCCCTGCTTATGGACTCAGTGCCAACGCAATTTCGACTTCATGCTTCTTGGGCAGTCACTTAACCCTCCATTTCCCTGGTTGCAAAATTAGACTGTAAGTCCTCTGGGGTTATTGTACCTGAATGATCTGTTATTGAAAAGGCCTGAACGGAATCCAAATACACAAATTAATAAGGGATTTTTCTCCATGGACAAGCAGGATGAGTCAGCCACACCTAGGTGATGTCATCCGATGGCACCCTGGATAGAATAGCTCTCCAATAGCTCAGAAGGTCTTGAGACAATCTACTGGTCATGCCTGATGGTTGAGCCAGCCCTGGCCATCATTGTAACTGTCTTAGTGGCCCTGAGTGAGCCACGTGGTCTCAGATAAATCCTGAAAATTATCTATTTTGACAGAAATTTCTTTATCATCTCCCAACAGATATACTTCCCCCCAAACAATGTTCCCTCTAATTTTCTGTAGGCTGTGTGCGCATAAAATATCAGCTGTGCAGCTTTTGAAGGAAGGTTAAATTTTTGTGCGCCACATAACGACACTCAGAGTTATATACTTTAAAATTTGACTACACATCAGAATACAGTATGTAAACCACATCGATTGCACTAGAAAACATTGTAGAGCTTGTGAAAACCGTAAATACATAACAACTTTTAAATTTTAAGACGTCTGTGTTGTTTTCTATCAGAATCAGAACCGTAATTTTTGTGCGCTCTGTTGTAAAGTATGTGCGCTCGCTCGGTGAGGTGTGTGCGCGCGCACACGCGCACAGCTTAGAGGGAACAGTGCCCCCAAACCCTTCCACAATCTTGCCTTAATAGTTTCTGAAAATGGAAGAAATGGAATTTCAAGATAAAAATATTGTGTGAGAGGAAGGGGGCCCCAAGGTGGACTAACCAAACCCTGTCTCTGCTTGGGTGCATAGGGAGAGGAATAGCCAGCAGGAAGGAGGCGATGACAGTGTGACCACACCTCCAAAAATATATAAACAGGATGGAGATGTTCTAGATGGCAGCTATTAAAATGGTCAGTGGTCTTAATCATAAGGCATATGGCAACACTTAAAGACCTCAATATGTATATTTTGGAGGAAAGGCGGATGATATGATAGAGACATGTAAATACCTCTGTGGAATAAATACGCAGAAGGAGAGCCTCTTCCAGTTGAAAGGAAGCTCTGCAACGAGGGGGCATAGGATGAAGGTGGAAGGGAATAGACTCAGCAGTAATCCGAGGAAATAGTTCTTTATGGAAAGCGTGGTGGACGCGTGGGACAGCCTCCCAGTACAGATGTGGAGACAAGAACTGTATCAGCATTCAAGAAAGCATCAGACAAGTGCAGAGGATCTCTGAGGAAGAGGAAGGGACTGTAGAACTTATGGCTGCGCAGACTACAAAGGGCGTATAGTCTTTATCTGCTGTCAGTTTCTCTATTGCCTATTACTGCCCCTTGTTTTATGTTTCTTGTTTCTATTTTCAACCATTAGACTAACATGATCACCACTCTACTTTCTCTCTTGCCCCATCCTCTTCATTGCCCCTACTAGTGCCTCTCATTTTCCCTGTTGGTAGCATTTCCCCCACTGCTGCCTCTCTTGCCTTGGATGTACCTTTTCCCACTGGTTATTCGCAAGAGCCGAGGGTGGCTTAAACAGAGATGGGGTGCCATTTCCTCAATCTCCCTTTCACTTCCCCTTTCTAGATGTCCCCCCCCCCTCCCTCCCTCTCCTGGACACAGAAGCACAAAAGCCACAAAGTGTTTTGAATTCATTTTATTAGCAAACCAAAATTCCCAACATGCATGGGGAAAGCTCACTTTTACAGATATTTCCCTTAGGATTGGACAGATGCAGACTTCCCCCAGGATTTCATCTTTCCTGGTATACCAACAGCCCTCCTGTACCCCCACCCTGTACATATAAGGTTGAATATTCAAAAGGACATATCTTTATCTTTATTGAGACATTTGATATACCGCCCAGGCGATTGCATCAGAGCAGTGTACAATCCAAAATAAAAGGCTGCAGAGAGAGACAAAGCATGAAAGAAGAAAGCCATTAATCAGATAGGACAGCAGCAGAACAGACAGAAAAAAAAGACAAAAAGACCCAAACAAACAAAAAAGAACAGCAACACACAGAGGAGGGAAGCGGGAGTGGAACAGCTGATAGGGGGACTCAGGGGTTGGGGGGGTTTAAGATCAAATGCCAGATGAAATAAGTGAGTCTTTAACAGCGCTTTAAAGTGAGGAAACGAGGCCTCGGTGCGCAAAACTGATGGGAGTGAATTCCAGAGAGCAGGGGCAAGGAAAAAGTTTCCATATGGCAGCAGCTGCTATGGGATAATTTGTCAGGAACCATGGAAAGTTACGCACCATCTACATGAAACATCATCTGCAGTTTACAAAATCCATGAAAACGTGGTTTGGGCAGAAATTTTATGATGGATTCATAGTCACCACCTTGTACTTTTTGAAGATCATCATACACAAGAGCCGGAGGTCAAAAATTTATTGTATGCGTTTTGATGCTTTGAAGATTGTGCAGAACATAAATAATGACATTAAATTAAATTCACAGGCGCAGATGGACCTTTACGCAGGTACTTTAGTCGCTCGCTGCTCTACACGTGCATGTGTAAGATTGTGGGGGGTGGAGCACCCCAAATGTGCATAAATGATAAACTACCATAATTTCGACGTTTTCTTGAGAAATCGAGATGCAGACATTTATATCAGCTTTAGGGATGGTGTAAACAATTGCACCTAGATATAATTTACTGCTCTAGGGCAGACATAACTTGCTGTACCTAGATTGATGCCTACACTCTGCTCAAGCACTGTCCTCCAGGTACGGTTCACCGGAAGGTGTGTGATGAGAGCGTAAGCACATGCTTATGGAATAGCGCCCAGATGAAGCACGCGCATACAGCGCCCATTCATGCAGGTAAGCCTTTAAAAGTAGGGACTTAGGTACGGAACTGCACGCTGCTCATATAAAATCAGCCCCCCTATGACTTAAGTCCCCTGCCCGGAGTATGCTGCTGGAAACTGAATGCTCTGACACTATCCATATCAAAGTGGGCCGGAGGGAGGGCACGTCACCCAGCTGTCCTACCTTAAACCGCTCAGCTATAGGGATAGCGGCTGAATATTGTCACTATCCATAAAGCTGTCAGCGATCTCGAAGTATATTTAGTACTGTTTTGTAAATGTCACAGCTGCTGCTGAATATTGACCCAAAAGATCTTTATGTAAAGAATCAGCACAGAAAAGAATCACTACTGCGGAACCAATGACAAATGTACTAGGGGCGGGGGGGGGGGGAGGGGGGGAGGAACCTCCCCAAGCCTCAACTTCTCCTTCCTCTCACGTCCACCCACAAGAATCCTACTTCTCTCCACAGCTCAGTACATTTAATGCTCATGAGATTTTTATTTTAACATCATTTTATAACAAACAATAAAACACTCTGGAACAAACCAATTGAAGGAGAGAGTACTTTTCTGTCCTGATCACTCTCAGCTATCCAGGGCTGGCCCAACATCAGGCAAACTAGGTGATCACCTAGGGTAGCAGTAAAGAATGGGGCATTCAAAGCCAAACAACAGATTTTGAGTGGGGGGGGGGGGTAATAAGGCTTAAGGTTTGCCTAGGGCCCCAAGACATTGAACCAACACTTGGGTCAGCCCTGCAACTACCCCATATCACTCACATCTTCCAATTGGTTTTGAGAAAAGTAATTGAATATCTCCAAATTCTCATACATTTATATAGGCAACCCATATGCAAATAAACAGCTCGGCCTTTCAGGATTGCATGTAAAATGCCCTCCAAGCCCTAGCATCACTTATGCTGTCATATACTATATTGACAACCTCTGGCCACTAATAATATTGCAGCTTTTCAAAATCTGTTGACACTCAAAACTGCAGAGGGTATTGAAGTTCCTAATCATTTTTTAAACTGACACTTTGTGGCTGCTATTGTTACTACAGCCTCTCATAAATTAATAATGACACTCCTGGCTACAAATGGTAAAGCAACTGCGTAGTAACACTTTATGCTAGCACCTTTGTGTACTTTAGTCCCTGATTAATTCTTTATACTGGCACCTTGTGGACGGTACTGGTACGTCAGTCTCTAATTAATCCATTGTACTGATACCATGTGGTCACTGCTGGTACTGCAGTTTCTTATCTGTTCTGCTGAAGCCCTGTGATGTCATTGCGATCTCTAATTAATCCATTAGACCAATGCCCTGGATGCTTTTGGTACCTACAATTTGCTTAACCTTTATTAGTGATACTGGCAATGACATAGCCATTAATTTTGTCTTGTGGCTGTTGTGGGTGTTGCAGACTCTGATTAATCCTCTGTATTGATGCCCTTTGTTGCTTTGCTACTGGCTTTACAATCTCTTTTAATCCACTACACCAGTACCCCAGGTGCACTATTGGTACTTCAGTCACTGATTAGCTTTTTATACCGACACTTCCTGCCAATAAAGGTATTGCAGGCTTTAAGGCAGGGGTCTCAAACATGCGGCCCGCGGGCCGCATGCGGCCCGCGAGACAACTTTGTGCGGCCCGCGACGGCGGAAAACCAAAAATCCCCCAAAACCCTGGCTTCTGCTGCTGCCGTTGCCGCCGTGGCAGCAGCAGAATCAATTGTTAAATTTTAAAAAAAAACTGACTTCTGCTGCTCAAGCAGCTGTCCTGCGGCCCCTTTCCCTCTGCCCGGAGATCCGACTCTGCTCTCAGCAGCGTGCTTTTCAAGCCGCGAAGAGAGTATTCCCCTCTCGCGCAGCTTGAAAAACCGCGCGAGAGGGGAATACTCTCGTCGCGGCTTGAAAAGCACGCCGCTGAGAGCAGAGTCGGATCTCCGGGCAGAGGGAAAGGGGCCGCAGGACAGCTGCTTGAGCAGCAGAAGTCAGTTTTTTTTTTTAATTTGACAATTGATTCTGCTGCTGCCACGGCGGCAACGGCAGCAGCAGAAGCCAGGGTTTTGGGGGTTTTTTTTGTTGGCCGGTAATGAGCTATGGAGGGGCTGACTGAACTGGAAGTGGGCTATTGGCAGAGGGGGGAGGGGTTATGACTGGTAATGGGCTGGGGGGGGGTTATAACTGGTAATGGGCTATGGTGGGGGCTAGGACTGGAAATGGGCAGATGGGGGTTAGGACTGGAAGTGGGCTATTGGCAGGGGGGGTTATGACTGGTAATGGGCTGGGGGGGGTTATAACTAGTAATGGGCTATGGTGGGGGCTAGGACTGGAAATGGGCAGATGGGGGTTAGGACTGGAAGTGGGCTATTGGCAGGGGGGGTTATGACTGGTAATGGGCTGGGGGGGGTTATAACTAGTAATGGGCTATGGTGGGGGCTAGGACTGGAAATGGGCAGATGGGGGTTAGGACTGGAAGTGGGCTATTGGCAGGGGGGGGTTATGACTGGTAATGGGCTATGGTGGGGGCTAGGACTGAAAATGGGGTGATGGGGGATACGACTGCAAGTGGGCTATGGGGGGGACTAGGACTGGTAATGGGCTATGGGGGGGGGGGTAAGACTGAAAATGGGGTGATGGGGGGGTAAGACTGGAAGTGCGCTATGGGGAGGTTAGGACTGGTTATGGGCTATGGGGGGTCTAGGACTGGTAATGGGCTGGGGGGGTTGCTAGGACTGGAAATGGGCTGAGTGGAAGGGGGGCTTGAACTGCAAATGGCTGATGGGGAGGGGGGCTTGGAATGGAAATGGGCTGTGAGGGGAGGGAGCTAGGATTGGAAATGGGCTGATGGGGGGCTAGGATTGGAAATGGGCTGATGGTGAGGCTAGGATAGGACTGGAAATGGACTGATGCAGGGACTAGAAAGGAGCAGATGCTGGGTGGGGCTGGAACTAGAAGGGAGCTGATGTTGGGGAGGATTAGAATGGGATGGAGCTGGGAAAGTGAAATGGAGAGGGGAAAAATATTTTGTCTGGAAGAGAAGACAAATCTACAATTGGCCAGGTATTGGGAGAGTAAGTGGGGATTGAGGATGGAGGGGTAAAATTTGAGTGGATGAAATAGGAATGAGGAAAGAGCAAAAGGAGAAAGATTAGTATGTTAAAGCAGATGTAGAGAGAGAGAATGGAAAAAAACTAGAAGAGAGAAGAAAGGACAAATGGACAGCAGACGATGGAGATAGCAGAAGACACGAAGAAACCAGAAGTGGCTGGAGCAATTGCAACTGAAAAAAAATGCACAAAAGGTAGAAAAATATCTCTTTATTTTGAATTTATTAACTGGAATATGTCAGCTCTGGGAAATGTGCATCATTAATGTCTGTGCTTTGGTACAAGAAATTATTTATAGTTTTATTTCTACAGTGCTGAGGTATTCTGTGTAATTCCTATTTGACATTGCTACTTGTTCTCTTTTCCCAGTAGGTCATGTATTGTTCTCTGAAATGTATTGATTTAATATTTGCAGTGTTGCCTTTTGATAGGTAGGGTCTGGTGCTTTGTGAGTCCTGGTAGTGCTGTTATGATACGGGGGGGTTTGCTATGGGTTCCAAATGGGCAGTGTTAGTAGTAGTTCCTAATGTGCCTGGCGGTTGGCACTGGATTATAGTAATATAGAAATTTTCTAGTCTTTCTTTATCCATGCACTCATTATGCAACATTATGCAAATATTTATGCAAATGAGGCCCCTTATGCAAATGAGGCCCGTGTCTTATGCGGCCCCCGGGTTACTTTACAAGTCCTCATTCGGCCCTCAAAGCAATTTGAGTTTGAGACCCCTGCTTTAAGGAATCCATTATGCTGATATCTCTATTGATGTTATTGCAGTCTCTAATTTAATCTGTTACATTCATGTCCTGTATATGCCTCTGGGATAGCAGCTTCTATATACATAACACAATCAATATGACATCCTGTGACCGCTTCTGGTATTGAACCTCTGATCAATCCTTTATACTGACATCTTGTGGATACTTTTGATATTGTAATCTCAGATTAATTCATTATATAACGAGCTTGCAGCTGCTGTTGGTACTGCGGTTCAATGTGCTATGTTGTCACTTTGTGGGCATAGCTGGGACTGCAGTTTCTGATTAATATGTTATATTGAAACCCTGTCGCTGCTGCTATTTCTGAAGCTTCTGATTAATCTGTTACATGAAAGAAAATTGAAGAAGTAATGAAGAAAATAAACCAAATAAAATGGGTACAAAAAACTGTGGTGCTGTGAAACTGAATGTGAAAACGTCAACTGAAGATTGACTATGGGGACATTTATTGTAAGTAGTGAACTTTGTGCAGTTCTTAAAGGGAAAGTACAAGCATACTTTCCGTTGGAGAAGTGCTGAGGGGAAAATGTATCCGCAGTGATTAATACCTGCTTTTTGTGCATACATATTTTACCTTCCATGCAATGTATATAACTTTGAAAATGCAAAATCATACACATGAATCACCTTTACATATTTGCTTTGAGTTTCATCACTTTTCATTCACAAGTTAAAAAATATTAAACATACTATGGGACTATGATTACAATTATATTACAATGAGCCTATTCACTAAATATATGGGGAGGGGGATATTCAAAGGCATTTACGCAGTTTGCAGACTTGCAGACCATGTAAATGCAGAGGCACGAATGCGGTTCGTGCTGCTGAGTATCCACGGGTTCTTTCACAACATGCTCCGATGCTAACTGTGGGCGTTCCGGGGTGGCACCTATTGTGACACTGAACCGCTGCCCAGTTATCTATTTGCAGCGAAGGTCGGGCACAAGAAACCCTTACCCAACTATTGCCATAGAAGCTAACTGGGCAACAGCTGAATATCACAACTGCCCTGTTAACTTTGCGGCAATCTGGGCAGCCTGGATATGGCCCCGGCCTTGAATATGTGAGTTTTTAGTTCAGTGCTGACAGCTCACTGCTTTAGCAGCGCTGAATATCAGGTCCAACATATGATGTCATTCACTGGAGTTTTCAAATTCAGATTCTCATCACCAGTTTATTTTCTGGGAATTGGTTATACTGTCACCTATGGCTGCTGCTGGTACTGCAATTGGTTTTCTGCCTATCGGCATGGCAGTCTGACCCCTTATGTCCACTGCCTGTATTGCAGCCTGTACATTGTATATCCCTGACTGTGCGGCTTCTGCCCATGAGGCTCCTCCTCTTTTTCATATATCATATGGAGATGAATCTTTGTAGGAGAGTCAATTTTTTTTCGTTTCCATGGCTTCATAATGAAAGAAAATAACATCTCCGGGCCCAACTGCAATATAAAGAAACGCCCCCCCCCCCCTCGTTTTCATGTCTCCAGCC
The DNA here is from genome assembly GCA_033557465.1 of Ichthyophis bannanicus. Lineage (NCBI taxonomy): Eukaryota > Metazoa > Chordata > Amphibia > Gymnophiona > Ichthyophiidae > Ichthyophis > Ichthyophis bannanicus. The sequence goes on along the minus strand of CM066051.1, from coordinate 75,486,990 downwards.
TTCCTTTGGCTTATTGAGGCCATTATCTACTAGTCTGTACTCAGAATAAGAGACAAACTTGGGCTGAAACCCAAATGTCAGCAATTGCCTTCCGGAGGAGAGAGACTCCAATAATGTTCAGATGTATCTTGGCATGGGTTTCTTTACATTTTCATGGTTCCAGGGACTGGTTTCAGAGGTACAAATACCTGGACATGAACTGTTGTTCCCCCTACTGTGAGCTCTCTCAGGTAAAGAAACCATGTGCGAACTGGAGACAGGAAGTAGAGCCTCATTGAGACAATAGGCGGAGCTTTAAGGGGTGTGGCAAAGTAGGAGGTGGAGCTTCAGGGGCTGAGGTGGAGGGGGCTCTTTCTTGCTTTTTCTTTTATAGTTTCAGTCTCAGGAGCCTTAATCAGAAGAAATAAAATACAAGAGAGAGGAACCAGTGAGATTAAAACAGATGAATGAAACTCTGGGTCAGTTTTCCAAAGATGCTCAATGAGTCAGTTGTGCTTAGTTTTTTGTATTCTGAATTTAAATGGCTTTTCAGCTGAATTTAGATATCTAAGTTCAGGGGCAGACATCCCAATAACCAAGGCAGGCAACTGTGTCCAGGTAGCCATTTTGCTTGGGTCGATACCATTGGTGCAGTGCTAACAATAATAAATAATGCCTCTTGGCTACTCTTAGGCATAGAAAACTAGCTGCCCTCTGCGGACAGTGGATCCCTCCCAAAATCACACTTCATTGCATGGGATAAGCTTGAATTGTAGTCCTTCCTTACCTGTGTACTGAGGTCTCCGTGCTTTCACAATAAGGACGATTCCCAGGATGAGACAGACAATTCCAATACCAAAGGCCACGGCGCACAGCACCGTCTCCACCAAGTCCGATGGAATCGGATTATTTGGCACTGGACATGTGAGAAAGAAAGCCAGAGATGAACTAGAGGAAATAGAGGGTCCTATAGTATGTGCCTTTCCTTGGTACCATATGCTGTGATACTGCTGAATCTCCTATGTACCACTCACCCCAGTATATGTATGGCTCTGTAACACACTGGGATCATCACACTAGGATGTGCCACAGTGTGAAACCCCCCCCCTGCACGTGACCCTTGCGAACCAGTGGGTCCCCTATGACAGAGTGTAACACTCACCCCAGTAAGCAACAGGTGTGAACTGTTCCCCTTCCTGGGCTGCTTTGCAGGCATAGATGTCATCTGAAGCTGGAATGAAGTCAAGGTAGGAGAACATGTGGAATCCCAGGTCGCCGGTGGGGTAGGCATCCGTGGTGCTGACCCCGCTGCTCACGAGCGTGTCCCCTTTGTACCAGGTAATGTTCAGTGTTGGTGGAAAGAAATTGCTGACATAACAGATTAAGATATTGGGTCTTCCCAGCTGTAGAGGTTTTTTTGTGAAAACTCTGGGCACAGGAATGCCTAGCAGAAAAAAAACAGCACACTGTCAGATCAGAAAGAAAATGCAGGGGAAAGAGTGAGGGGAGAGCGCCGGGGAAGCATCAGAACACATAGAATACATTAGAGGAGGGGTTCTGGAGGGCCACAATCCGGCCTACTGAATATTCATGAGATATATTTACATGCATTGCTCCTGAGAGTGGAGGAGTAGCCTAGTGGTTAGAGCAACTGCCTAGTACCCAGAAGATCAAGGGTTTGATTCCCACTGGCCTTCCTTGTGATCTTGGGCAAGTCACTTTACCCTCCATTGCCTCGGAAGAAAAGGCTGGCAATCTGCTTCCAGTGATACATTGCCAAGAAAATCCAGAGGCAGCTGGGTCACTATGAGTCATGACTTGATGGCATTAAAAACAAAAATTGCTCCCACTGTATGCAAATATATTCCTGAATATTCATTGCTGACATCATGAAAACCAGGCTGGATTGTGGCCCTCAAGCAGAGGAAGGTGGAGCCGGCTGGGTCACACTCATGAAGCTTTGCATCCTGAACAGAGACATTTTTTCTCACAGGTGAGTGCATCATTTATGAGGTCTGTGCATGAATAAAGTGTGTTTTGCAGAGGAAGGTGGGGGTGCGGTGATGCATTCGGGAACTGTAGTGTTCATTGGTGATGAGGAGCCAGCTGAAGGGTCCCTCCCCTCCCCCCCCCCCTCACCATATGCTAGAGCAGGAGTTCCCAATCCATTCCTCAGGCACACCAAGCCAGTCAGGTTTTCAGGATAACCACATTGAATATGCATGAGAGAGATTTGCATACAATGGAGGCACTGCATGCAAATCTCTCTCCTGCATATTCAATGTGGTTATCCTGAAAAGCTGACTGGCTAGGAGTGTCCCGAGGACTGGATTGAGAACCCCTGTGCTAGAGGAAAGCACGCCAGACAGAGGCCCAGTTACATGCTAGAGTACCTTGGATTGGGGCAAGAGCACAGATGCTGTTATTAATATCCCAGTCCCTCACTGCTCCCATCAGTGGCTCAGGAAATGATTCTGACAAGGTGAGTGTCCCTTCATTTAAAGTTCCATTTAAAGATTTTCATGAGTAAACATAGATCAGTTGTTTACTTCTTCAAAAAGTAGAAAGACTAGAGGACATACAATAAAGCTACAATATAGCACATTTCAGACAAATTGGAGAAAATATTTTTTCACTCAACGCGTAATCAAACTCTGGAATTTGTTCCCAGAAGATGTAGTAAAAACTGTTAGTGTAGCTGGGTTTAAAAAAAGTTTGGACAAGTTCCTGGAGGAAAAGTCCATAAACCATTATTAAAGTGAACCTCAGATGGAGCTTCAAAAAGATGAAGCGTGCTGCTCACTCCGACTGCATCCAAAGACCTAAACAGAGCAGATCTGAGATGCAGAGGAAGTGTGGCAGCAGAATGAATGTGCTGGACCACAAAGGGGTCCATGTAATAAGCCGCGCAATAGAACCATGCGCTAAGGGAGGGGAAAGATGGCAATTGGACTAGGTAGAGGGATAACCAGGGAGGCCAGCTGCTATCTTCCCAGTGCCTTCTCTCTCTCTAATTCACACACACCCTCTCAGTCCCCTTAAACTCACTCACATCCATCACTAATACTCAGACACACTCATCCCCAGAGTCTCCAAGGAACAAATTTACCTTTTAAGCCTCCTAGACACAGAAGTGATAAGGAAGCATCTCTCCAAGCAAGGGGGCAGAGGGGTCCCCAGCAGGGACAATGGAGTGGCAATGGAGAGTCGTCTTCCAAAGATGTACCGCGCTGAAAGAAGCACGCCTCCTCTGTCCTTGCCATTTTCTTACAAACACTCCTGAGCCTGAACCCTAATATTCCTTCTTCTCACTCCCTTAGGGTACAGGAGTGAGCTGATGGCAATTCCAGTTTCTGCATGCCAGTCTGCAAGCCTCCGTCTTTCAAAGACCGCTGCCTCTCAAGCTGAAAGGTGCTTAGGTGGAGGTGGTGGTGGTGGCAGCGGTGGCATCCCAATACAGCTGCCTGGCCTGATCACTCTTCTCTGATCCCCTCACACACATATCCAGCACTCTCCTCTAAGCTTTTCACCCATTCTCAAACACACACATATCTCAAACTTCCTATGATGCCTCAGAACAGCTGCTGGTAGGGACAGACAAGAAGAGCCCTGATGTGGGGCGCCAGGCTGGGAGAGGGGGCGCTGGTACATCATACTGCAACTGCTGCACTGATGCAGAATTAACCTCACACACTAGAAAAGTGAATGAAAATGCTTTGGGGGAAAGAGCAGATGGCGCATGTCATCACTCCCCGCTGCATCTGCCCAGGGTGTCTTCTAGGGCCACAATGATCTTATCTTCAGTCTCACACGCATCCCTCACAGAGGCACACACCTGACTCCGCCCCTCCCAGCCCATAGCTCACCGCCGTCCCCTCCCCCCTCAGTCTCCCCTGCTGCTCTGGGCTTGGTAGTTGAAAAAACATAGCAGTGGCCTGGCAACTCTGTCCACTTCCTCCTTCTCTGCTGCTCAGGGTTGAACAGTTTGAATCGCGTGGTTCAAACACAAAGCCCTGGGCCCAGGCACCAAAGGAAAGGGCAGCAACCCGACCTGTCGTTCTCCGTTCACCAAACCTGACTGAGTAGGGAGGAAAAGAGATGGGTGGGATTGACCCTGCTTCTGCATCAACCCGGCCAATGGTCTTCCACGATGATTCCAATGCAAAACTGGATTTATTGCAGCCATGATACAATTGGAGACCAGGGACACTGATCCTAGGCAAGGAAACACTCTGGACTCTCTCAATGCCAAAGATCAGGGGAGCCCTGGGAAAGGAAAAGCCACACTGTCCATGCCAGAGAGAAAGGGAGGCTGGACTTTTCCGTCTTTCACCTGTGTCTGCTTTGGATGATTCCTCTAGCAAGGGAACCCCAGCCCCGTCCCATACTTCTGCATCACATTCAGCAAAGGTGAAAAGACCCCTGACCTTTGGACTCAGGTATGACATTATCGAAAGCTTCTGAAAGAAAGTCTCTGAGCTTCTTGCACAATTCTTCATCACTGGAGATCTGTGAGGGGCTGTACGCTTCATCTGCCCATTGCTGGAACACAGGAAGTCTCGCCACGCCACTTCTGCTACGAAAATCATAGTGAAACATCTCGTCGTCCTCAAAAGTGTCCATCAGCCCCGCTTGTGGATTCCCCGGCTGGCAATACAGTACCTGAGAGTAGGCGTGATACTCTGTGTACCCTACGAGACAGCGAAGGAGAGAGACATCAGCAGAGACACACACAACGAGCAGGAATTATGTGTGCTAGACAGACACAGCCCTTGGAAGCACAAAACACAAAAGCTCAGAGAAGTGTTAGATCTGATCTTAATCATCAGTGCCCAGGACCTGGCTGCGTTTCATGAGAGCTTTACCTCCGGGAACGTTGCAAAGGTGAAAGCAGGGACAAGCTGCATTATCTGCCCCTAAAATCCCAGTGCAGGCTATGCAAGGACACTAATACAGACATGCCTCATTCAGATTCTCAGGCCAATCTTTATACTCCACGGTCAGTATTTTCTCAAAATGCTGGGGCAACGTTTAACTTGAAACTGGATAGTCAGCTCTGCTACCCAGAAAGTCAACTGCATAAATTTAGGCCGCTGGTGTGGAATCTGGCCAATTTTTGGGAACCTGACAGGTACTTGTGACCTGGATTGGCCACTGTGGGAAACAGGAAACTGGGCTTGATGGACCTTTGATCTGACCCAGTATAGCATATCTTAAGCTCTTATGTTATCAGGTTAGCCACTAACCAGATAAAGCGAAGAACCGCCCTCGCTCCACCCTCTGACGACCCCAGAACTATCCGGACAGTGTCGCAGTGATCGGAGGAAATATTCAGCGATGTTATCCGGATAGTGTTGCTGAATATCAGGCCCTCTTTTCTTGTAGGAATGTGCATTTGCTTCTCTTGGGTGCCTAAAATGTCACTTACAAGCAAATCACATGCAATCTCAAAAAAGTTCTACTGTGCATACAGTGTGCACCAGAAGAACAAATATGCAAAACAAAGATGACAAAATGGTTGACATCGCTTTTATATGAACATTCCCCTAATTTCTTGCAAGTGATTACTGACCTGGAAAATCACTAGAAACACTAACAGTGTTATTTCAGCAATAAGATGAATGGTGTCTTTACCTGTTTGTCCTTCTTGTCCTTGCAGGAGCTGCAGGAGTGTGACAGCCAGGTAGAAACTCACAGTGTGGACCCTCATATTGCTCCTCTAGGCTTCCCTGGGTAGTGGTCTGTACTTTTTGGGCAGTGATCACCTGTATGTTCCTCCCATGAGCTCCTCTGTGCTGTGTGGCAGTGTGGGAGATGTCTTCTCTCTCTTTCTCCCCTGTATCTGCCTGTCCCGGGCTCCGATTGCTGTAAATTAGTTCCTCTTCGGGTCTTCCTCTCTCTGTGGTTTCTTATTTGCCCAGTTCGGGGATCTCCAGCTAGGTTCACGAGCTGGTGTTGCAACCTACAGCCACTTCAGCCAACCACAGGGCGCTGTTTTCCTCTCAGCCAATCAGAAATTAATCTGTCCTTCCGCATCATCCGTTGCTAGGGGAATGTCCTTAAATCGCTTTCGGTCTTGCACTTTCAATCCAGGTGTGTGGCCACCTGCAGACAGATGTTGGCACAGCTGTATGTGACAGCTTGTCCCCGCCCTCCAGCTGCTTTATTCAACTCATATTTTAGAACGAATAGTCCAGATCTCCTCTGAGAACAGATTTAATAGGACTAATCCTACATCTCAGCGCTGAGGACTCACTTAGATGGGATTCTGGCAGATTTATCGAAGATAATAACTTTCCGTTCAGTCAGGGAGTTCTGAAGATTCATCTAGTTCCAACCTCAAGCCTCGGAGGAACTTCAGCTTTTGAGCAGTGATGTAAATTCCGCCCCCTTGTGGCCACTCCCATATCTTCTGAGATGGAAACCACTATTCTGGGAGGCCTGTTTGATATTTTGCTTAGAGGCCTTTCCACTGCATTCATTATGGCATGAGAAGAAGCCTGATATACATGTAATAGCCCATGAGTTGTAGCTGAATAGAGCAGTTAGCAGGAGCCATAGTTGGAGAGAGTTCTAGGCGACATTCCAGTGGGATTGCTTTCCCAGTCCAGGGCTCCATAACTGAAAGCAACCTTCGAGTGATCACTGATCTGACATCTGCCTGCCCAGGCACCTCTAATAGGGAGCACAAGGCTTTAGGAAAAGCGTAGTCAGTTCAAACGTCTGCTAAATATTTCAGGGAAACACCGCCGGGTTTTAGTCTGTTGCTCTTTAAACGGATAATACTAAGTAATCAGAAAATGCGTGCCGTTTAATGACTCACTCTGCAACCGGAGAACTTTAAATTATTGCATTCTAACTTTAGGCAATAGGTCTCAGAAAAAACCGCTGGCCCACAAACCAAGAGCTAAACGCTCAATGCTGGTGCCGGTTTAACATCAATGACCAGTAGCCTTTTAAAAGCCTTAATGTTCTGTTTTTGTGTTATTTTCGAATAGTTTCTTAAGAAACTATTCGAAAATAACACAAAAACAGAATATTAAGGCTTTTAAAAGGCTACTGGTCATTGATGTTAAACCGGCACCAGCATTGAGCGTTTAGCTCTTGGTTTGTGGGCCAGCGGTTTTTTCTGAGACCTATTGCCTAAAGTTAGAATGCAATAATTTAAAGTTCTCCGGTTGCAGAGTGAGTCATTAAACGGCACGCATTTTCTGATTACTTAAATATTTCAGGGAGACTTCATTCAAAGAGTAGGACACAAGATCTATACTCCACAGGGAGCCAGTGAAGCTGAATTGAGATTAGCACTGGTTTTCCCAAACCTAAAGGCCTCAAAATGGTTTACGGAATTTTGTTCTATGAACATGTCTAAATCCTTGGTTTAAAAAAACCAAAACAAAACAAAAACAGCTATCTTAATGGTGTTATCCCCATTTTCCTATAATAAATTCTCTCAGCACACAATCATCAGTGTCATATTGTTGCAGCCAAGCAGCTGAAAATGCTCTCATTCTCTCTCTCACCCACAGAAGGAAACACACAGACAGGCTGGAATGCAAACAGGATCTTTTAATGTGCACACAGGCCCAGACAGAGAGCCGGTACCCTCCACAAAAATCTGAGCCCTGAAGGACGTCCTACATTGTCTTATATACAGTACATTTTTAAACTCATTCTACAATCTCATTCGTCTCAGGTATTTCCTGTCCACCAATCAGCAGCCCCTGGGGAAGGTGCCTGGGTGACCTGGGGAAGGTGCCTGGGTGACCTGTCCAAACCGGTATGCTCTGGTTTGCTGATTTCTGGGCAAGGGGGTATTGTGCTCAGGCCTGGAGGGGGGGAAGGGTGCCTACTGAAACCTTTATGTCTTTTCTTAGCAAGCTGATCACTATGTAAAATCCTCATGGCTTGGGGGGAAGGGTTACCCACAGCTAAACCTCATAGCTGCCTCAATATTGTGTCACTACCAAATTATGTTACTGTATCTCTGTGCAGTCAGTATGGCAGACCAAGGAACCATTGCCAAATCAGCAATTATGCATAGGGCCGGAGTAACGGGCAACATAACAGATAGTGCATTGTCTGTTTAACACCACAGTCACATTTTTATGATCTGGTTGTCGGACTTCACTTTACCGGTCAACATCGTCCAGCACCACTCTGTATATGGTTCAGTCAGGGCCTAGTAGCAGCAAGGCGCTTTCAGTTTAAATTTAAAACACAGAAGAGAGCTTTCTGGTTAAATTTAGTACCCAAGATTCCCTCTATCCAAGCAAGGGCTGTGAGACTCCCCCTGGAGATTGGTCACAAATTACCTCAGAAGTACAGGACAGGATTCTGTGTAGCAGCCAGCTTTTAATAAGTCTTCTTTCCCTCCCTCCCCGACACCCACCCACCCCTGGGATAATCATAGCTTTATAGGTGCTTAAACTTCTTAAAGGAAAGGAGGTGCCATATTCACTCTCAGGTGCAGCTGTTTATTCTCATCAGCATACATTAAGGACCTGAGATTAATTAAACCTCAGGTGAACAAAGTACATTAAACATATTAGGTATAGTTTTATTAGTATCCCCAGCAACCCTTAATAAGTAAAGAACTTAAATATCTAAACACAACCTTAAAACTAAGATGAAGACAGCAGTCCAGCAGCGAGATGGGGTCTTTCCAGTTTTTTGCATTAAGTGTCACATCTATACATCACAAAACACTTTGAGGGAAATTTAAGCTGGAAGGAGGCTCCCAACGCCACCACCCTAGGGCGCAGCGCTAGAAACTCCTGCCTCCTCAACTGCGTAATCCGAGCTATGTCAGGAAATATACGTATCTTGGATCCCAGAAACTCCTCGTTGAGGTTCCTAAAATACAATCTAAGGATAAAAAATTTGTCAGATTCTAGAGCAAACGTTACAAGAAGAGTAGACCTCTCTGATATGACCTCCAGGGAGGATTCTAAAAACCCCGTAAGGTCAGCTCTAACAGGGGCACCCTCAGAGTCATTGGGCCTGACGGCCCCCTGACCCTTGGGCAAATACTGCACACGCACCATAGGTGGTATCTGATCCATAGGGACCTTCAAGATCTCTAAAAAGTATTTTTTGTTCTTTGATCCTGGACAGTTGTTGGAGTTCCTGGAAGCTAGGGAAGTTATTAATGTGGCTTTGACGGTACCCCCGGTACTGGCTGATGCTTAAGTCCTTACCTGCCGTGTATGGTAAAATTTCCTTTGTATTAGGTAGTTTAGGTTATGGGTTTAAACCTTTGCCTTTTCGGTTTCCTGGGACCTCCCCTTATTTCCTTTTCTCCTTTGTGGTCTACAATATGAGCGTTAGTTATATTTATGATGTTGTGTATACCCTTCGGGGAGATGATTATTGCCTTGGATATTCTATGATGACTATGCTCATGTTCATATCATTCAAAGAATTTTTCTTTTGGATGTAATAATTGTAAAATTTTAATAAATATTAAATAAAAAAAAAAAAAAGTGTCACATCTATGATTTTCTCCCAGTTGGTGAGGGGTCTTACGAGTGCACAAGGTGCAAGGAGCTCTTTGCTCTCAGGGAATGAGTCCGATCTCTGGAGGCTAGAGTAGCAGACTTGGAAGACATAAGGAAGACAGAGAGGTACATAGACGAGACCTAAAGGAATATAGTCCTGAAGCCCCACCTTCAGTATCCCTGTTGCCATGGAGGAGAGAGGTCACGTGACATCCTATAGCTAGGACCTGCCCTCCAGGTGATCTAAAACCCTCTCACACCGAGGAAGTTTCTCCAGGACCATGTGCCCATGAGGGAAGGGTTAGGACAGCCATTATAGTTGGTGATTCAATCATTAGGCATGCAGATAGCTGGGTGGCTGGTGGACATGAGGATCACCTGATAACATGCCTGCCTGGTGCAAAGGTAGCGGACCTCACGCGCCACCTAGACAAGGTCTTAGATGGTGCTGGGAAGGAGTCTGCTGTCTTGGTGCATGTCGGTACCAATGACATAGGAAAATGAAGGAGGAGGATCTGGAGGCTAAATTTAGTCTTTTAGGTAGGAAGCTGAAATCCAGAACTTCCAGGGTAGCATTCTCCAAAATGCGTCCCGTTCCACGCACAGGACCCAAAAGGCAGGCAGAGCTCCGGAGTCTCAATGCGTGGATGAGATGATGGTGCACGGATGAGGGTTTTGGATTTGTTAGGAACTGGAGAACATTCTGGGGAAAGGAGGGGCTCTTCCAAAGGGATGGGCTTTACCTTAACCGGGATGGAACCAGGCTGCTGGCATTAACCTTTAAAAAGGAGATAGAGCAGCTTTTAAATGAGATAATAGTGGAGAGCTGACAGTCACCCAAGAGCGCATGGCTTGGAACAATGTATCCTTGAAGGATACTACCAAAAAAATGAAGTTAGGGTATATCAGCAGAGAGGTTCCAATAAAGACAAAGGTAGCCCAAATGCCCTTGAGTACAGAGCAGACAGAGCTTAAAGATTCCAAGTTACCCCTGCCTACAAAAACCAGATTAATATGAATAAAATACAGTCTCTAAAATGCTTGTATGCAAATGCTAGAAGTCTAAAAAATAAGATGGGAGAGTTATAATATACAGCACTAAATGAGAAGTTAGATATGATTGGTATCTTAGAGACATGGTGGAAGGAGGACAACCAGTGGGACACTGTGATACCTGGGTACAAACTATATCATAATGATAGAGCTGATCAAATCGGTAGAAGGGTTGTGCTCTACGTTAGAGAGGGCATTGAGTCACCAAGGATTAAAGTTTTGCAGGAAAAATTCTGTATGGATTGAAATTCCATGTAAAAAGGGAAAGATGATGGCAGTGGGGCTGTACTATCAACCACCTGGCCAGAATGAACAAATGGATGATGAAATGCTCAAAGAAATCAGGGAAGATAACAAAAGTTACAGTGCAGTAATAATAATGGGTGATTTCAATTATCCCGGTATTGACTGGGTCAGTGTCACAGCAGGACATACTAGGGAGATAAAGTTTCTAGATGAAATAAATGACTGCTTCTTGGAGCAGCTGGTTCATGAACCGACTAGAGGGGAAGCCATTTTGAACTTAGTGGACCACCAGATCTGGTGCAAGAGATAAGGATGTTGGGGCCACGTGGCTATAGTGATCATAGCATGATCACGTTTGGTTTAATTAACGGAGAAGGGATGGTAAGGAAATCCACAGTACAACCTTTTAACTTTCAAAAGGGAAACTACGATAAAATGAGGAAAATAGTTACGAAAAAAATAAAAGGAGCAGTTGCAAAGGTGAAAGACTTACATCAAGCTTGGAAGCCCAGACCAGCTGTATTCCATGCTTTAAGAAAAGTGGAAGGAAGTCCAAGAAACTGCCAGCATGGTTTAAAGGTGAGGTCAGAGAGGCTGTTGTTGCCAAAAAAGCACTTTCAGGAAATGGACAAAAGAGCCAAATGATGAAAACTGGAAACAGCACAAGCACTGGCAAGTTAAATGCAAGGCATTGATAAGGTAGGCAAAGAGAGAATTTGAGAAGAAACTTGCTGTGGAAGCAAAAAATGTGTAAGAAAGACTTTTTCAAGTACATTCATAGCAAAAAAACCTGTGAGAGAGTAGGTTGGACCATTAGATGATAGAGGGGTAAAAGGGACAGTAAGAGGGGAGAAGTCTATAGGGGAGAGACTGAATAAATTCTTTGCTTCAGTCTTTACTGAGGAAGATGTAGGGATGTTACCCATGACTGAAGTGGTATTTAAAGGTGATACTGCGGAAGAATTGAAAGAAATATCGATACACCAGGAAGATGTATTACAACTATTTGATAAACTGAAGAGTAGAAAATCATCTGGACTGGATGGTATACATCCAAGGGTGTTGAAAGAACTGAAATATGAGATCGCAGACCTGCTATTAGTAATCTGTGAACTTTCATTAAAATCATCTGTAATACCTGAAGATTGGAGAATGAGCAATATAACACCAATTTTTAAAAAAGGGTTCCAGGGGTGATCCGGGAAACTACAGACCGGTGAGCCTGATGTCCGTACTGGGAAAAATGGTAGAAACCATAATAAAGAACAAAATTACTCAACATGTTGATAGTCATGGCTTAATGGGAGACAGTCAGCATGGCTTTAGACAAGGAAGATATTGTCTTACTAATCTGTTATGGTTTTTGAAGGTGTGAATAAACAGATAGACAAAGGTGAGTCAGTTGATATAGTGTACCTGGACTTTCAGAAAGCCTTTGAAAAGGTCCCTCATCAGAGATGTTTGGCAACACTAAAAAGTCATGGGATAGGAAGCAGTGTACTAATGTGGATCCGAATCTGGTTAAAAGATAGAAAGCAGAGGGTAGGGCTATTTGGCCAATTTTTCCAATAGTAAAAGGTGAATAGTGGAGTACCGCTGGGCAGGGCCAGATTTACCTTGAGTGAGGCCCTACGCCAACAAAAATTGTGGGCCCCCAGCAGGGGCGGCCCAAGGGGGGTGCGGGGCCTCATTTGCATAAGGGGCCTCATTTGCATAAATATTTGCATAATGTTACCATATACTAACTTTTAGTAAACGTGCCTCTTAATGAGTGTATGGATAAAGAAAGACTAAAAGATTTCTACATTACTATAATCCAGTGCCAACTGCCAGACACATTAGGAACTACTACAAACACTGCCCATTTAGAACCCATAGCAAACCCGCCGTATCCTAACAGCACTACCAGGACTCACAAAGCACCACACCATACCTATCAAAAGGCAACACTGCAAATATTAAACCAATACATTTCAGAGAACAACAATACATGACCTACTGGGGAAAGAGAACAAGTGGCAATGTCAAATAGGAATTATATAAACAGAACACCTCAGCTCAGTTACACATGCAGAACATAGACCATCAAACAAGTAATCACAATTTAGAAACAGGAAGACAATAATTAAACTGGGAATCCCAAAAGCCAAACTTGGAAAGTACAACACTGTAGAAATAAAACTATACATTAATTTGCTCTTGTACTAAACAAAGCGCAGACGTTAATGATGCACATTTACCAGAGCTGACATATTCCAATTAATAAATTCAAAATAAAGAGATATTTTTCTACCTTTTGTGCATTTTTTTCAGCTGCAATTGCTCCAGCCACTTTCTTCTGGTTTCTTCGTGTCTTCTGCTAACTCTCCATCGTCTGCTGTCCATTTGTCCTTTCTTCTCTCTTCTAGATTTTTTTCCATTCTCTCTCTACATCTGCTTTAACATACTAATCTTTCTCCTTTTGCTCTTTCCTCATTCCTATTTCATCCACTCAAATTTTACCCCTCCATCCTCAATCCCCACTTACTCTCCCAATACCTGGCCAATTGTAGATTTTTTATCCCTCCCACACAAAATATTTTTCCCTTCTCCATTTTACTCTTCCATCCCATTCTAATCCTCCCCCAACATCAGCTCCCTTCTAGTTCCAGCCTCACCCAGCATCCATTCCCTTCTAGTCCCTGCATCAGCCCATTTCCAGTCCTAGCCAACCATCAGCCCATTTCCAGTCCTATCAACCCCCCAACCCAATACCAGTCCTAGCCCCCCATCAACCCACTTACAGTCCTAACCCCCCATCAACCCATTTTCAGTTTAAGCCCCCCTATAACCCATTACCAGTCCTAACCCCCCCATCAGCCCACTTCCAGTCCTAACCCCATCAACCCATTTCCAGTCAGCCCCCCATAGCCCATTGCCATTCCTAACCCCCCATCAGCCCACAGCCCATTACCAGTCCTATCCCCATCAGCCCACCTCCAGTTTTAACCCCCCAGCCCATTTCCAGTCCTAGCCCCCCATAGCCCATTACCAGACAGCCCCCATCAGCCCACCGCCCATTACCAGTCTTAACCCCCCCCCAAAGCCCATTACCAGTCTTAACCCCCCCCCCCAAAGCCCAATACCAGTTCTAAACCCCTCCAACAGCCCATTACCAGTCCTAACCCCATCAGCCCACCTCCAGTCTTAACCCCCCCAGCCCCTTTCCAGTCCTAGGCCCCCCATAGCCCATTCAGCTTGTAGAGGGGGCCCCCGCGGGTCAGTCGGTGCTGCCGCGGCAGCAGAGGGGGCCCCGCGGCGGCAGCCAGCAAGATTTTTTTAAAATTTTATTTTTAAAAAAAATTAACTTGTTCTTTTTTTGTGGGCCCCTGCCAGCTGTGGGCCCTACGCCATGGCGTACATGGCGTATAGGTAAATCCGGCCCTGCCACTGGGATCTGTGCTGGGTCCGCTGCTTTTTGACATATTCATAAATGACCTGGAAAATGGAATAACGAGTGAGGTTATCAGATTTGCAGAGGACACAAAACTATTTAAAGTTGTTAAAACCCAAGAGGATTGTGGAAAATTGCAAGAGGATCTTGATAAATTGTAAGACTGGTCATCCAAATGGCAGATGAAATTTAATGTGGACAAGTGCAAAGTTATGCACCTGGGAAAGAACAACCAAAACTATGGTTATACGATGCAAGGTTACACACTGGGAACCACCACCCAGGAAAAAGATTTAGGCGTCATCGTGGATAACATGTTAAAACCCTTCGCCCAGTGTGCAGCGGCAGTCAAGAGAGCAAATAGAATGCTAGGTATCATAAGGAAAGGAATGGAAAATAATATATGTCTCTGTATTGTTTCATGGTGCGACTGCACCTTGAATATTGTGTGCAAGTCTGGTTGCCATATCTTAAAAAGGATATAGCGTTATTAGAAAAGGTACAGAGAAGAGCCACCAAAATGGTAAAGGGGCTGGAAGGATACTCCTATGAGGAGAGGCTAAAAAGGTTAGGGCTCTTCAACCTGGAAAAGAGACGGCTGAGGGGAGATATGATAGAGGTCTATAAATTAATGAATGGAGTGGAACGGGTAAACGTAGATTGATTGTTTACGTCTTCAGAATATAAAAAGACTAGGGGACATGCAATGAAGCTATAGAGTAACTATTTAAGACTAATAAGAGAAAATATTTTTTCACTCAATGTGTAATCAAACTCTGGAATTTGTTACCAGAGGATGTAGTAAAGGCTGTTAGTGTAGCTGGGTTTACAAAAGGTTGGACAAGTTCCTGGGGGAAAGGTCCATAAACCATTAATAAAAGGGACCCAGGATATCACTGCTTGACCCAATACAAACATTATGGAATCTGTGTCTTTTGGGGAAACTAGAAGGTACTTCTGACCAAGGTTGGCCACTGTTAGAAACAGGATACTGGGCTTGATGGACCTTGGTCTGACCCAGTATGGTATATCTTATGTTCAGCATCCTCCATATAGTATCAGGAGTTCATGCAAGGCAGAAGCCTCTTAGCAAGATCAATTTCCATTGTCACAGCATCATCGTTCAACACTCATTGGTCCAAGTTATTCAATAGAGCCCTTATCTAATCTCATAAACCAATGATTTTTTAAAAATAATTTGTTGGACACCAAACAGCTAATCTGCTGACCAGGTTACCTAAAGGGTCTTTTTTAATGAAATTGCTAATAGTTCTTCTGGTGGGAAATAGTGAATTAGTGGTGACTGAACACAATAGGGGTCATTTCGAGGCACGAATAACGGAGATGGATGTCCTGTTGGGACGTCCATCCACACTATTTGGTCCCTTTCCTGATCCCGTCTACCTTCCCCGCGCGTTGTACGGGGACGATAGACAGGGGCAGGAAAGAGGCAGATCAGGGCAGCGTTAGGGTGGGCAGTGGGCGATCGTCAGCCCCGGACATACAGGGCCGATTCTAATGTCGGCCCTGTATGTCCAGGGCCGGCGGCTTGCATGGGGAACTTATTCCACCACAAAGGTGGAATAAGTTCCCTAGTCAGCAGAGGACGGCAGGCCCGGGGCTGGGAAGTGGCAGGAGAGGTCAGAAGAGATTCCCTGCAGCCTGACCCTGGCCTTAGGAGGCCAGATCGGGGGCTAGGCTGTGGGAAAAGCACCTTTGCAGTTGGTGGCCAGGGATCACAGCTTTTCAATGGAGCCACAGTGCCAAGGCAACCGGAGACCATGGCGCCACGGCTCCATTGAACAGCCCTGACTGAGTTAGCCGGGGAAGGCCTGTACGTGCAGGCCAGACAGAATCAGGATCCCAGCATGTACAGGCCTGTTTGTGATTCTGATTCCATGGGGCTAGACATGCCCCGTGAGATCAGAATCACGGCCCCCTCTGTGCTTCCGGTTCCTGGTCTAGCACACAGAGGGCCAGGACTTTTCAGATGGAATCGGGCCCAACGTGACTGTTAATGTAATAAAGAGAAAAAGTATCAATAAAATACATCAAAGTCTTTGGGACAGTTTTTGAGGATAAGAACTATAACTTTTTATCTATTAGTAATTTCATTATAAAAGACCCATTGGGTAACCTGGTCAGAGGATTAGCTACTGGGTTATATGTTTTTTGTCCAACAAATGTTTTTAAAATAATTAATTTAAAAAATTAAAAAATCTTAGAAATCAATGATTTATGAGAAGATTAAATAAGGGTTCAGTTGAGTAGATTTGATTTAGTAGCATTGACCCCTGAAGAGGATGACGACTTTGTTTTTCAACACCCATGGGTGTCATGTTTCTAGGTGGGCCACTACAGCTAATTGTTGGAGTGACCACGGCTCATCTAAAAACGTCTGCGTCACATGTCCATATAATTTATTTATTTATTTAAAATGATTTCATATGCCGTCATTCAAACCTTCCATCATGGCGGTTTATAGTCTAAGTAAATTAGCAACATGTCGACAGCTTGACTGATATCTGGAGTGGCGTTTCTGGCCAATATTTGTAGATCGTTGTTGGAAGTAGGCTTTAGTCAGCCAGTTACATATGAACAACTCTCGTTAAGCAGTGAATCAATCTTTCATCTAATGATCTTCCCCAGACTGGGCACACATACTGAGCTGCAGAATAACAAAGCGCAAAGGTAGCGGAACGCAGGGTCAAAGGGTTTGCACCCCATCGTCTGTTCTGCATTTTATACAGGATGTTCCTTCTGGCACTGACTTTATATGAGAGTGTTCAGTTCAAGGTAACAATGAGGTAGACTGGATTAGTACAGTTCTAGCTCACATCGTCCCTGGTGATGTTCATTTGGTGGGTAGTGTGATTTCTCAGGTGGAATGAGCTGGTCCAAATCTTGGTGATTTTTCCAATAGTATTTTGACGATCTGATCGCTGCCGTCTGTAACATCATCGCGACGTCTTCAAAGTTCCTCACTTCCTCCTGCTAGAATTCTGCACACAATAATTCAAAATTTTGCACTTTTTTGAGACATTCTGTTTTCTGTTTTATATTGTCAATTAGCACCATTCAAAAACAATAGGCTTGGTTATTAAGAGAAACAAAGCATGCAGAACCTTTGCATAATTCAAACCGTTTTGAATTCTGTGTGTAGTATTACAGCAGGAGCAAACTGTACCCCACGGAAAATGGATGCATCCAATTATGTCTGCTCCAACTCTGCCGCAGCTCCATCTAACCTCCACCCTGGGAAATGCATTGGTCCATACCCCTGGGAGATTTTATAAGCACCTATTTCTGCACAATAAACACAGTTTTATATGCATGATTCTCTTCCTACAAAGGTCCTTTGGTTTCATGCACTTTTCCTAAACTGTGCATTTAGCACAGAGACAAATACACAGTAGCTGCAATCACTGTGAGCTCAGTACTGAAGGGTGTTCAGTGTGTCCCATCAATTTCTGCACTGAATGATACCCTAATGCAATACGGCAGCAGCAAAATTACTGCGTGTGCACTGAACTCCACCTATTCAGGTGGCTTTAGGTAACTGTAAGTTAGCATGCAGTGTTTGCCCCCGTGCTAATTGTGCAGTGCTCACCACACCCCCTGGGGTCTGCCCCAAACCTGCCCACTTGCTCCCCTAGCATGCCATGGACAGTTAGTGCAGAAATTCCACCAAACTGTTATGGCCCTACATTGTCAAGGTGCAGCCCAGTGTGACTTCAGTGCACACCCAAACACACACTGACAACTAACGCCCTCCAGTTAAAGTGATGTACGCGGGCACGGAATCACTATTGGCTGAATCACAGTTGGTCATGCTGTGAACTTTAAAATGTTCTCCAGTTCGTCAGTGTTGAAAGACTTTATGTTGTGCCAATGGAGACAAAGACGTCCATTCTGACATGTAAAATCCCCTATTATTAAATGCTCGGCACTGCTTTGCGGCTTTGATGGCCTACGTGTAGAGGAAACCCCTCGATCCATGAGCTTTTCCCCTTGTCTGTATGTCATGGTAAATCTATTTTGAGAGACGGAGAGGATTTGTAGAAAATTATTTGAATAGCATTTCAGTTTTTTACATCGATAACTGCCTTAAAGACAAAAAGGATCACTTAAAGAAGTTAATGTCAAGTTAATCAAAGATACAAGGCGCAACAGTATAATAAAGAATATTCCCCACTCTTTCTCCTGTTTTGTATAATAACCTTGAGTGAGCATGGTGGCAATTCTCTGCTTGGATTGACACTTGCATATCCAACATGACGGACCTACACATACACCTAGTTATGCACGCACAGCGCTTACCTGTTAGCACATGGTGTGGGTTGCCCAGGTGCACATACATAGTAACATAGTAAATAATGGCAGATAAAGACCAGTATGGTCCATCTAGTCTGCCCAGTAAGATGGCAGGAGTAGGTGCACCTGCCACTCTGTGCAGGCCACCCCTCCCCATGTCTTTGTTTAGGGGTGAACCCACCGCTCCATAAAGGACACCCCTATTTGTTGAGAAATTAGATGGTTCGGTTTATTTTGATTTTATCCTGTTGTTGTAAAGGGATCCACTGTGTCTGTCCCATGCCATTTTGAATTCCGTCACTATATTTGCCCCCACCACTTCCATCGGGAGGGCATTCCAAGCATCCACCACCCTTTCAGTGAAAAACTATTTCCTGACATTGCCTTTCAATTTACCCCGTTGCAGCTTCATGTTATGCCCTCTAGTTTTACAGCTTCCCCGTCTTTGGAAGAGGTTTGTTTGTTCATTATTTCTCTTTAAGTATTTAAAGGTCTGAATCATATCTCCTCTATCCCTCCTCTCCTCCAAAGTGTACATATTTAGGTCTTCAAGTCTCTTCACATAAGGCTTCTGACGCAGGCTCCAAATCATTTTGGTCGCCTTCCTCTGAAGTTTCGTCTTTTTACATTCTTTGAAAGATATGGTCTCCAAAACTGAAATATTCCAAGTGAGGCCTTACCAGTGACTTATACAGTGGCATTAGTACCTCTTCCTTTCTGCTGGTAATCCCTCTTTGTATGTAGCCCAACATCCTCCTGGCTTTTGCTACCGCCTTGTCGCACTGTTTTGCCACCTTGAGATCCACAGAAATAATCACACCAAGGTCTTTCTCCTGATCCGTGCACACCAACCTCTCACCCCCTATCGCATACACTCCCCTTGGATTTCTTGCTACCCAAATGCATGACACTGCACTTCTTTGCATTAAATCTTAATTGCCAAGCATTTGACCATTCTTCCAGCTTTTGTAGATCTTTCCTCATGTTAACCACTCCCTCGTGGGAGTCCATACATACCTCTCTGCCAAGACTCAGTAGGCTTTCAGACTTGGGGTGGAGGCACATATCAGGGCTGAACCAATCACTAGGCAAACTATGTGGTCACCTAGGACCAGGACTGGCCCAAAGATTTCTGCCGCCCTAGGCAGAAACCCTGGCCTCGCCGCTACCCTCCCCAGCTGCTGCCGATTCCGGCTCAGGAGGAAGAGGTGGTCAGCGGCAGTATTTCAGAAACAGATGGCAAAATGCAGCCGCTTTTGGAAATACTGCTGCTGCCTCTGCTCGCCCCCCCCCCCCCCCCAAGATGCAAATAGTCCATTTCTTTTCATAAGTGACTTTTGGAGATTCCCATCATTGTGTATATATTTACAAAACAAAGTTGCATATTTGGACATCATGGGGGGGATATTCCAAGGCATTTACACGGTTTTCAGACCGATGATATTGAGCCGCTGCCCAGCGAGGGACAGATGGCTAACGTACGTACAGCAAATGCCGGCCTTACTTTAGCTGCGGAAGCCAGCTGGGCAGGTGTCTCAATATCGCTGCTGCCTGGTTATCTTACGGGTTCCTCGGCCAACCCAAATATTTAATGCTGGTGGCTGGATATGGCCCTGGCCTTGAATATCCAGGGTTAAACTTCAGTGGTGACGGCTAGCTGCTTTACAAGCCCTAACCACTCCCAATGAATATCCCCTTCCCATATTTCTAAATATTAGTTTTTATAGGATTGTACTGGGAGAGTGGTGTTGAGATGATTGTGATTGAATTTAATTATCAAAATCTTGGGGGGGGGGCTAGGTGTCTAAAAGCTAATTGGGAGGGGGTGCAAGATTGAATTTTTGCCTAGGACATCCAATAATCTTGCACGCCCCCTTCAGAGAACTTCCACAGGTGTAAGCTAGTATCAAGTGATAGCAGTGCAATATTATAACAAAAATATACGATTAGAAATATTAACAATGTCCCCAAAATAACAACCCATCCACCACATCCTCCACCAAAATATCAACCCAGAGAGGCTTTGAACAACTCAAACAAAAAACACCTTTGCTACGAGGGGGCCAGAAGGCAAAACCCTCCCTATGATTCTAGCAGATGGTTATGAACCCAGCAGCTCTCTCTCAGTGGCTCCCAGGCAGTCATCGGGAGACAGAGGGGATGACTCCCTTTGGGTGACATTTTAGGAAGTATCCTGTTCTCACTGTGGGCCAGGGTGACCTTGAGAGGAGAGGTGGAGCCAGAGTGAAGCTGGAAGTGGTAAAAGGCTGCCAAAGTAGATGGAGAAAGCCTTAAATTGCAAGCAGGGGACCCGTTTTCTTCCCTTTATGAAGCAGTTCTGGTCAAGAAATCTTTCTGAATTCATTCTGATGACAGATCAGTAGTTAGTAGGGTTGTTCCTGTTATATTCATCATCTTTGTGATTATGATATTGCAGAGGTTAGGAGGAAACTAGTTTTTTCCAGGCAACACCGAGGGGCATTTTTACTACACTGAGTTAGCTGTTAACACAGCAGATAGGGCTTGCCAAATGCACTATGTGAACAGTGAAAGCGGGGCAAATGCAGATAGCACAGAAAATCGCTGTGCCGTCCGTAGACTGCATGTTAGCTGCGCATGTGGACGGAGTGTGGGCATATCTGTGATGCTTCGTTACTGTGAGCATTAACAGCGTGTGGTAACCGCACACTTTGCAGACATCACAGGTTCAACCACTGTCGCCGCAATAGGTAGCAGGAGCTGCTTCCACGATGCTGCCGGGCTGTGTTATCTGCAGGCTGAAAGCTGCGCATACCCCCCAATGAATGGCTTTAGCAGCTAACACAGTGCTATTGGCATGGCTGCGGTGCTTTTGCTGCAAAAGACTAACACGGTTTAGTAAACATTGCCCTAAGATCTAAACAGAGTAGAAACATCTGAGAGAGCAGAGGGAGTGTGAAGTGATCTAAAGCTCAAGGAATGGCTGGATGCCTGACAGATAATTTCAAGTTAGGGATTGGGGACAAGAAGTTCCAGTGGCACTGGATGAGGCTGAAGGGGTGCTGGGTGCAGGGCCATACCGTGGGCTCCGCGAGCACTGTGGCTGCACAGAAAGGGCACTGATGTCATCACTGGGCCTCCAGGAAGCTCAAAAGAGTGAGTTACTGCACAAGGCTGGGGCAGAGGGGGCATCGGCTTTGTCCGTCGCACGGCACACATTTATAGGTTGACATGGTCCTGCATGGGGTGGGGTGGGGGGGGGGTGTAGCCAGCAGAAAAAAAAGGAAGAAATGATCCATTTATTTTAAGACGCTTCTGAAAGTCCTGATCTCCCAAAAGAAGAACCCACCATAAGATTCATCCCAGGAAAGTTGCTCTTATAGAACTTCGTGGACGTTAAGTCGCTCTGCAATGGCCGCGTCTCTTTCGATACAGAATTCCGTAACTGTGGGGCTACAGCTGAAAACGAAAGCTTCCTTGTGTCTACATATTTCTTATCCTGAAAGTGAAGGTCTTGCATCGACTTTAAGGCCAGATTGGAACATAAACTTTAGTTGGGCATTTTCAAAGGCAAGACTTGCAAACGGTGTAAATGCCGCTCTGCGCAATATTCAGTGGCAGTAACACAGTTAATGCTGTTAAATATCCCCGGGTGCCGCTGCCACATGCCTCGATGATCCCGGCATTGAATATTTGGGTTTAAATTTCAGTGCTGGTGGCTTGCAGAGTTAGAAGCGCTAGCCCCCGGCACTGAAGATCTCCCCTATAATGTTTATCTTTAAGGCAACCTGGACATCCCTGTGAATATTTCCAAGTACTAGGGGCAAGATCTTAAAAGTCACTCTATGAACCATGGTAATTTCTGAGATACTGAGAATTTGAAGCCCTTTAAAATACGAGTCACTAAATTTTGCACTAATTGATGTTGGAAAGCTGCCTTTCCTGGACCCCCACGTACAATGCATCACAACAATCAGCAGGTCCCATGACTGGTGCATGAACTGCAGGAAGATCTTTGCCATTACAGATGGACACAAAGTTTGAAACAAATGGCGTTTCCTGAAAGAGGTTCTGGGTCTGCACCGTCGACTAGGGGTGTGCATTCATTTGAAATGACATGGGAAATATCAACGACATTTCTCATGTTGTTTCACATACTTTTTAATCCAAAAAGCACATGAAAAGAACTTCCAAGATGTTTTCCTTCAGTGTTATCATGGCCTGATCCGGCTCAAACCAGTGTCCCTTGGGTTGGAAGGCTCTGATCTTCTAGGAAGAGTTATTATGCTTCTTGGGGGAGGGGGGACTGGCTCTTCTTGTGCTATGTTCTTAGAAATGGTTTCACAGAATTTTTAAAGGGGATCACTAACTGAAGAACCAGGATCGGAACTAGGTTTGATAAATGTATCTGATAGTATAACAGTAACTACTACCAAAACACAAGACACATGTAAGAATAGCTCTGACTTGAGCCAGTCCCCTAGGGGCACCACGCCAGCCCATTACAACTCTTAACAAAATTGGAAATAAAAATGGGAGTGTTTATTTTCCTGGAAACCTCCAGAAACATTTCAGAGCCCTAGATGTAGTGTATTTAGATTTCAGTAAAGCCTTTGACACCGTTCCTCACAGGTGACTTATCAACAAACTGAGCACCCTAGGGATGGGCCCTAAAGTTACTGCTTGGTTTAGAAATTGGTTGGGTGGGAGGCGACAAAAGGTACAAGTAAATGGAGCTCACTCTGATGAGAAGGATGTTACCAGTGGTGTGCCCCAGGGATCTGTCCTTGGTCCAATTCTTTTTAACATCTTTGTTAGTGATATAGCGGAAGGGTGGTCGGGTAAGGTTTGCCCCTTTGCGGATGATACCAAAATCTGCAATAAAGTAGACACCCAGGAAGGTGTAGATAACATGAGGAGGGATCTAGCTAAGCTTGAAGAATGGTCTAGAATTTGGCAGCTGGGATTTAATGTTAAAAAAATGCAAGGTCATGCATTTGGGCTGCAGCTACTACAACTACTCAGCATTAATAAAGCACTACCAGTCATACGCAGCACTGTACAGCATAGACATGTAAGAGACAATCCCTGCTCATCAGAGCTTACAGTCCACTCAAGACAAAACACGGAAGGTGTAGGCAGGGGAAGAACAAGGGAGAGAAAAGGAGATCAGGTGAGTCAAGATCCAAAAGCAGCAGAAAAGAGGTGAGCTTTCAACCTGGACTTGAAGAGGGTTAGAGAAGGTGCCTGGCGTACAGACACAGGTAGTTTGTTCCAGGCGTAAGGAGCGAAGTCTGGAGTTAGCAGTAGGAGAGCGGGGCATAGATAGAAGCAGTTTGCTAGAAGAGCGGAGTTCCCGAGGGGGTTTATAAGGAGAGATAAGGGATGAAAGGTAGTGAGGAGCCACAGAGTGAATGCATTTATAGGTCAGCAGGAGATGTTTGAACTGGATGCGGAGATAGGGAGCCAATGAAGTGACTTGAGAAGAGGAGTAATATGGGCATAACGAGGATGGCGGAAATTAGTTGCGCAGCAGAGTGTTGAACAGATTGAAGGGAGAGAGATGATTCACAGGGAGAGCAGCAAGGAGTAGGTTACAGTAGTCAAGACGGGAGATGATTAAGGAGTGGATAAGCGTTTTAGTAGTGTGTTCAGAAAAGAAGGGGTGGATTTTGCTAATGTTATAGAGAAAGAAACGGCAGGTTTTAGCTACGAGATGGATGTGTGTGAAGAGAGGAGTCAAAGACAACTCCCAGATTGCGGGCCTAGGAAACAGGAAGGAGTACAGAGTTATCCACAGAGACTGAGAAAGGAGGAAGAGGAGGGGAGACTATTGGGAGAAAGATAAGAAGTTCAGTCTTGGCCATGTTCAATTTCAAGTGGCGGTGAGACATCCAGGCAGCAATGTTAGAAAGGCAGGCAGAGATCCGGGTCTGGATTGCCGGAGAGAGTTCAGGCGTAGAGAGGTAGATCTGGGAGTCATCAGCATACAGATGATACTGCAAGCCATGGGAAGAGATAAGAGCACCAAGGGACTGGGTATAGAGAGAGAAAAGGAGTGGACCCAAGACAGATCCTTGGGGTACACCAACTGGGAGCGGGGTTGCAGAGGAGGAGGAGCCACCAGAACACACACTGAAAGAGCGATGGGAGAGGTAGGAGGAGAACCAGGATAGTACAGAGCCCCTGAAATCAAGCGAGGACAGGTATTGAGGAGAAGGCTATGGTCAACAGTGTCAAAAGCAGCAGAGAGGTCAAGAAGGATGAGGACGGAGTACAGGCCATTGGATTTTGCCAGGAACAAGTCACTGGAGACTTTGGCAAGAGCCATTTCAGTAGAGTGTAAAGGACGAAAGCCAGATTGTAAGGGATCCAGGAGGGCATGAGAGGAGAGGAAGTCAAGGCAGCGGTGGTGAATCACCACACGTTCAAGTAGTTTAGAAATTAAGGGAAGGAGAAAGATGGGTCGATAACACAGGTACACTACCAAAAAACTGCCTCCAGTTTTGCAACTGATTCCTATAGATTTTGGGGTGCTGAATCCAGGAAAAATAGCCAAAATGTTCCATCACATCACGTTTTCTTGCAAAATTAGATTTCTTACCCATATAAGGAATGTTCACATAATTTCTTTTTAGCCGACTGCAGTTTATTTTCTTGGCCCAAAATAGAGGTTGTAATGGTTAACTAACTAGAAACACTCCCTCATGATATTTTAGAGTGTTTTGTATTCATTTTATACATTAACAGGACAATTGGGAGGCGGGGGGCTAAATCCAGTACTCGCGCTGGCGCATGTTCTTTCCTGTTCGCCTCGCCTCGCCTCGTTCGCTCGCTCAAACACGGTGGTTGTGACATGAACGTTCCTGTCAAATTTCAGTTTCTTGCAAGTTCATTATTACCTTTTATTTGCTCAGTCGTAATCCAGCTTTATTCCGAAGTGGTTCACTACAGTTGTAGTTTGCAGTGCTGTGTATTTGTGATGGCTCACAGAGCCAGAGGTTGCGTCAACTCTCCGGACAGTTTTTGTTTTATTTGTGGGGAATATACCGTGAAAAAGCGGCAGAGGAACATTTCTTCATTTATTAAAAAAGTATATTTCGCCTATTTCGGTTTGAAGTTAGGCGATCAAGACAAACCGTGGGCTCCTCACAAAGTGTGCAAGACATGTGAGGAAGATCTACGCTTATGGATGAAAGGTAAAAAACAAGCATTTCGTTTCGGAATACCTATGATGTGGTGTGAACAAAGAGACCACAGCAGTGACTGCTATTTTTGCTCTTGCATTGTGAAGGGATACAACTTAAAAAATAAGAACGTAATAAGTTACCCCAACCTTCCCTCAGCAATTAGGCCTATGCCTCATAGCAACGAAGTACCTGTGCCTGAACCACCAAAATCTTTGGATCATATTTGTGTGGATGGTTCTGATCATGATGAGACTCATCAGATGGCTTTTCGCGATGAGTCCAGTACTTCCGAGTTTGAAACTGAACCAGATCCGAAACCTGAACTTTTCTCTCAAGCTGAATTGAATGATTTAGTCCGGGATTTAGGACTCCCAAAAGATGCTGCCCAACTGCTAGGTTCTCGGCTTAAACAGAAAAATCTATTGTCACCAGGAACAACTTTTTATTGGTACCGCAACCGCGAGACACAATTTTTGAAGTATTTCAGCAAAGAGGAAGATTTGGTATTTTGCAACGATATATACGAAGTGATGGAAAAGTTTAAACTCAAGTATGATCCTGCTGAATGGCGGCTGTTCATTGATTCGTCAAAAGACAGCATAAAAGGTGTTCTTCTTCATAATGGCAACACATTCGCTTCAGTTCCTATTGCTCACTCTGTTATTCTCCAAGAAAAATACGAGATTCTTCAGAAGATTCGTTATGATGAGCATAAGTGGATGATTTGTGGAGACTTTAAAATTCTATCCATGCTATTAGGGCAGCAATCCGGTTTCACCAAATATCCCTGCTTCCTTTGCTTGTGGGATAGCCGGGCCCGCGACCTACACTGGGGGAAAAAAGACTGGCCAATTCGGGAGTATTTGAGACCCGGTGAGAAAAATGTTCTTCATGAGAGCTTGGTACCTCGTGATAAAATTCTATTAGAACCTCTCCACATTAAGTTGGGTCTCATTAAGCAATTCATCAAGTCCCTTCCAAAAGATGGTGAGTGCTTTCGGTACCTTTGCTCAAAGTTCCCCCGACTTTCTGAAGCAAAGCTAAAGGAAGGAGTGTTTGTTGGCCCTGATATAAGGAAACTCATTTCAGATGGAGCATTCGCTGAAACGATGTCTGAGAAGGAAAAGAAGCCTGGGATTCCTTCAAGGATGTTGTTCTCAAATTCTTGGGGAACAGGCGGGATAAGAACTATAAGGATATTGTTGCCAGGATGCTCAATGCCTTCAAAGAACAAGGCTGTAACATGAGCCTGAAAGTCCATTTCTTGCACTCCCATGTGAACTACTTTCCCGAAAACTTGGGGGCGTACAGTGAAGAACAAGGTGAAAGGTTTCACCAGGACATCAAGGACGCAGAGAGAAGGTACCAAGGAAGATGGAACACCACTATGATGGCTGATTTCTGCTGGTTACTGCTGCGGGAAACCCCAGATGAAAAATACGCCAAGCAGCGCACCAAGAAAAGCATTCGGGGGAAGAAGAAATGGGCCCACCAGGAGATTGATTGACCCAAGAATGACTTTAAAATCTAAACTGTGTTGACAAATATCGTGTTTTTACTAAACTTTGAAATAAAATTTGCTAGTTATTACCACAGTGTCGGATCTCATTTATTAGAATTTTATTTTCACACCATCGGGTGTTTGTCTTCATGTATTGCAATGGTGCGGTTTGCGTTTTCTATTCTTACATACATACCTGTACAACATTTTTTGCACATTTCTTTGCTTTGCTTTGTGTCTAACCTCGCTCTTATATGCTCAATGTTTGTGCACATGTATGCGGCTGTTTTAAGTGCAGACAATTTTGCTACCATCACAGTGTGTTTTGTTGACATTACTCTATTCTTATGTGCTGCCTTGTTACAATTTTCTTTATTCTTATTTGAATAACTACTAAACAATTAGTATAAAGAATTCATCCAAGAAACTTTTATCTCGATCGCACTCAATCTGAAACGTTCACCTCAAACTGCTAACCCAATGTAGCAAAAAACCTGTACGTGATGGAGCAAATTGGTTACCAGATTTGGATTCAGCGCACCAAAAAACGTAAAAATCAATCGAAACATTAGAGGCAGTTTAAAAAAAAATTTTTTTAGTGTACCTGTGTAATTGGAGGGACAGATGGGATCAAGTGAGGGTTTTCTGAGGAGAGGTGTAACTACAGCATGCTTGACGTCTGCAGGGACAGTTGTAGTGGAGAGCGATAGGTTGAAAATATGAGAGATGGAAGGGACAACGGTGGAGGAGATGCGGCTTAGGAGATGGGTGGGGATAGGATCAGAGGAGCAGGTGGTGAGTTTGGAGGAGGAAAGAAGGTGTGCAGTTTCCTCTTCAGAGATCACAGGAAAGGAAGAGAGGGTAGCAAGGGTAGGGGGTGCAGTTGGGAGTGGAGAGGGGGAGGAGGGGAAAAAGCTGACTTTGTGGGGAATTGGAGGGTGATCGTGTGGATTTTGTCATGGAAATAGGCAGCCAGGGTTTGGGCAGAAAGGGAGGGATAAGAGGTGGAGGCACCTTGAGGAGAGAGCTGAGAGTAGTAAAGAGACGGCGAGGATCAGAGGCAAGAGAGTTAGTCAGATGGACCTAGTAGTCTTGTTTGGCAAGAGCTATGGCTGACTGGAAAGAGACAAGCATGAATTTGAAGTGCAGCAATCCAAGGGAGCAATATAGTATAGGGGGTGAAGTACTTTTGTCCACCAAAGAAGAGCGGGACCTAGGCGTGGTTGTGACTGATGATCTTAAAGTAGCTAAACAGGTAGAAAAGGTGACAGCAAAAGCTAGAAGGATGCTTGGGTACATATGGAGAGGAATGGCTTGCAGAAAAAAGGAGGTGATAGTGCCTCGGTATAAGTCTTTGGTGTGACCTCATTTGGAGTATAGTGTGCAATTCTGGAGACCACATCTTCAAATGGATATAAACAGGATGGAGTCCGTACAGAGGGTGGCTACTAAAATGGTTAGTGGTCTTCATTATAAAGCATATGAGGACAGACTTAAGGATCTTAATATGTACACCTTAGAGGAAAGGCGGGATAGAGGTGATATGATTGAGATGTTTAAATACCTCTGTGGCATAAATGTACAGGGAGAGAGCCTCTTTCAATTGAAAGCAAGTTCTGTTACGAGGGGACATGGGATGAGGGTGAAGGGAGATAGATTCAGGAGTGATATGTGGAAATATTTCTTTATGGAAAGAGTGGTGGATCCGTGGAATAGTCTCCCAGTAGAGGTGGTAGAGAATCGGACAGTATCTGAATTTAAAAAAGCATGGGATAAACAGAAAGGATCTCTAAAGGAAAAAAGGGGACTGTTGTAGTTGTCGATATGGAAGGACAGGTCTTTTTCTGTGGTTATTTTTCTATATTTCTATGTTTTCTGTTTGGATAGCAGCCAAGCCTCCTCTTAACAAAACTGCCCTGAAATGAAAATGTATAAAAATAAAATGAAACAACAATAAAAGAACTGCAAACAACAAATGAACCTAAAAAATATATATTTTTATTTTTGCCTGCACACTCCTATGTGTCAGCTCTGGGCCTGGAATAATCCCCAATGCCCTCACTTTCAATCCCACATCTGGAACCATCAACAGAAGCTGAAATTCAAATTCAGACTTAGTGACCCAGAACAGTTCAGACTGGTGATGTCACTGAACCTCACCCAGAGAGCTATGTCCAGTTTTGGAGATGCTCGTAAGTATCTATACTTTAGAGAGGAGATATCCAGGTACCTGAAAGGTATTACTAAAACCAGTGTTTTTTCAAGGAAGAGGAAGTCATAGAACAAGAGGTCATGTTAAGAGGTTCCAAGAAGATAGACTTGGGAACCAGGCCAAGAAATTCACAGGTACACAAAATGCTTCACACCAGCCTCCCGGAATATCTAGCATCCTCCCTCATTTTGCATGCCCCTTCCCCCCACAGTGCCCCTCCGTTCCAGTCACATGAACCGTCTTCACCTTCCCTTTCCTTCCAGGCATATCTTGAATCCACAGGCCAGACTGTATTTTACTTTCTTGGACCCTCCCTGTGGAATACCCCCCCCCCCCCCGACTACAACCCTCATTCACTAAATTCAAGACTCGAAACCCACCTTTTCTGCGCAGCATTTGACCTCTCCCCAGACTCCCTTAGCTCATCCCCTGTGTGTTTCCTTCCCTCTCCCTATCTTCCTCTTTTGCCTGTCCTCTAAGGCCCTCATGTGTCATGGCTCGTATTCCCCTCTTTCCTGTGCATTGATTGGCATTATTTTCTTACTTTTGTCTTCTTACTTTTTATTGTAAACCACTTTGCTGTCCCCATGATAAGCGGTATATCAAGTTTTTAATAAATGAAAACATGAAGAATGTTTGCCTGGAAAGGATGCTGCATGCCTGGAACGTCACCTTGCAGCGTGTGATGGAGACTAAAACATGGATTCAGAAAGGGATGGCGTAAGCACAGGAGGTTTCTTAGCTGCAAATATCAGAAGAGATTGTGGAAGCACAGCCTACTGAAATCCCAGGCCATGGGGCTAGCCACGTTGACAGCAGTGGGCAGCAGCTCTCCAGAGACTGGCCAGGTTGGTAGTGATGGGCTACTATCTGGTATAACCCCAGGGACCTTCATGCAACAATCACATTAGTATTGGTAGCTATTTTGATTTTCACAAAGATTTGTAATTAGACAGAGGAAAGGTGCTGAGGCTGGGTACAGTATGAACTCAACAGGGGATCCTATATGCTTATGTACCTGGGAGGGTGGAGCATGGTAGATGAAGATGACACAAACTGTCCTATGGTCACATTATATGCCTTGAGGCTGGGATCTATCCTCACAGTGTGGACAGGAATAAGTGCACAGACCAGATGGGTCTTTTTCTGCCATCATCTGTTGTTGTTAAATGCTACTGAGTCAATGTTGGCTCATGCTGACCCTCTGGATATTTGTCCTAAAATGCGTTTGGCCCATTGCAAGAATTTGTCCTGGATAAGCCTCAGCAAATAACGGAGGAGCCTCTGGCTGGCGATCGAGGGTTGCGTTAAAGCTCTTAGGAGCCAGATTAATCTTGTGTCTAAACATGTTTCTGAAGTGTCTAGATTTGCTACAGCTAATGCTATTGAATAGAGACGTAAAGTCAAGATTAAGGAATGTGAAGCAAAAGTCGATAAGGTTCCTTCTGATACAATAAATCTGGTTAAAAACAATTTGGCTATCCATAGGAAAGTGGATAATACTTATTGGATGAAGAATATCTGGTTTGTGAATTTCCTTAAACTTCCATTTACCTCCGCAAAGGATTTACTTAAGAAATACTTGACTGATCATTTGAAGATAGCTCAGAACCTTTACCACCTATAACCCGTGCCTTTTATATTCCATCTCAAGGAGGCGGCCCTGGGACACAACCAATTAGAGGCCTCAACTATTTCTTCAGATAGTGTGGACTTCACTCATTTTCTTGAGACTTCCCAGGACAAGGGTGCTGTGGCTACCACGATTGCTATTTTGGCCTTTCAAGCAGATGAAGATTTGGTGCTCATTGTATTTT
This sequence comes from Ichthyophis bannanicus, assembly GCA_033557465.1. NCBI lineage: Eukaryota > Metazoa > Chordata > Amphibia > Gymnophiona > Ichthyophiidae > Ichthyophis > Ichthyophis bannanicus. The sequence goes on along the minus strand of CM066051.1, from coordinate 75,455,766 downwards.
AATTCTAGACATCTATTGTTTTGTAATGTTAAGATTTTGGCTTTCCCGGATGTATCTAGAGGGTTCTCCAGTTGGGAGCATCCTTTTTCCTTAACTTTACATTGGCTGCCTATTCGGCAGCAGATTATGTTTAAGCTTCTTTGTATGGTATTGAAAATACGATCGGGTTTATCTGCGTCCTGTTTGGGTGAGCTCTCACTGTGGTATACTTCCGCTCATCCGGTTCATCATGCCCTTTATGATACTCTTATCTTGTTGCCTGCTTCCCGGACTAGTTTGCATGTTTCAGGTTCTCGTGCTTTTGTATCGGCTGTCCCTAACTTATGAAATAATTTATCTGATTCCTTGTGGGGCTGCTGTGATATCTTTTCCTTCCGTAGGCATCTGAAGTGTCACCTGTTTCATCAGGTGTTTGATGATTGGTTCAGTATCTGTTTTTATGCTTTGTCAATGTATTTTATAATGTTTCTTGTGCCATCTTAAAATGTGTGATTAGGAGGGTTATAAATGCTGTAAAGAAATAAAAAACTATCTGTGTAAATGATTAGTCAGGTACCAGTCTCTTAAGTATGTGTTCTTTGATCCATCACAACTTATTAGTTTCATGAATAACAAATATCCTGAATAGGGTATTCTTGATGATGCACCAGTGAGTGGGGCTGAATAAAAAGAAATATTCCTTCCGCAAATACTTAGAGTTTAGTTAGGTGCTTGCAATCTTGCCTTTTTTAATGTTATTTTCTTTTTAATATTCCCCTTATGTTACCCCCCCTCCCCTTGCTTATAGTGGACTTTTCAGAGGCAGGTGATAATTATGAGAAATGTTTTCTCTTTTTTCTTTGTATCTTTTCTTATGTAAAGACTTTTGGTTGTGTGCCTCTGTTTTCTCCAAGTACTGTATCATAATACTTTTTGTTGTAAAGGATAAATATAAAACTTAAAAAAAATCAATATAAAATTTCAAAGAGAAAAAAATGCAAAAAGAATCAAAAACATAAAATTACTTCTATACTTCCTCTTAGCATTTTGATACTAAGGGGTATGTCTACTAAGTTGGGCTAACAGGTTAATCTAGGCTATCTGCTCCTAAGACCCATTGAATAACATGAGACCTAGGTGCAGAAAGCCCGAGTTGACCGTTAGTCCGGCTTAGTAGACATGCCTCTAGTGTTTATGCAAGGATCATATTATGTTATAGGTGCTTTTCCTAGATTAGGTGAAGGCTGCTACATTTGCCTAAAGTTGCTATCTTGTAGCTGTGCTCAGACTTTGGTATGTGCTTAGCTTCAGTATTTTTGGCCTATACTTCTAAAGGATAAAGGGTACATTACAGTTACACTCCTATAAGATGATTTTGGGCCACTTGCAGCACATCCACCACCGGCCTTCACACTTTCATTGATTTTTGTGTTCAAGGTTACAGGCCTTTTGTCTATGCACTCTCTGCAGCAGTGCAGAAACATAAAAGTTATTCTGTGCAGAGGATTTTGGGAGCTTCGGGACTCTCTAGCATTCGATTCTAGGGACTGAGACGTGCTTTTTTGCAGAAGAAATGAATGGTTTGTTTATTTTTGGCAGAATAGTAGGCAACATGCATCTTAGGATATTTAACATCTAAAAACAATTATCTTTCTTTAGTGCTCAAATACCATGTAGTCAAATTCTTTAGGGACAATTTCTCCAAATAGGTTAGTTTTGTGCATGACAGTCATGAACCTCATTCCTAAGCCAGGGTATCTCTCAAATGTACAGCTAATGCTAGGCTTAATATTTGCATCATGCCAAAGAGAGTCTCCTTCTGGAATTCATAAAATGTAATGTGTATGGGTAATTTATCAAGGTGTGCTTAGAAATTCCTCTTAATGTAGTTTGTGGCACCCAATATGATGGAAAATAACTAGGTATCTTTCTATTACATTTTCTTGGTTTCTGACTGCATTACTTGGTACATGAAGATCTTATCCCTCTCAACGCAATTCATAGAATAGTCGCTTAGGACTGACATCTATATTATCAATACAGTTCTAGTGTTGATCTCCTTTACCACTATGTTCGGCTTCCTTGCATCTAGCTTATTATAGGTCAGAATGTGAGTATCCCAGTTGATCATAACCTCTTCATTCTCCGTAATTTTCTTAGGGTCATGATCCCAATGCTTTCCAGGCACAGTGATGTTGTAGTGTTTACAAAGTTTCCAATGGATGAGACATGCTACTTTATTGTGCCTTTCTGTATAGAAACTTTCTACCATCAGAACTTTGCAGCCAAACTATGAGTTGAGCCACGCTTTCCAACTCTTTCTTACAGATTCAAGATACTGTTTTGCCAGTTTTTTCAATGCTTGCTGTAAACTATCTCATTCGTAATCAAATTCTTCTTTTTAGGTCTCCAGTTGCAGCTGAAGGGGACTTGAACAATATTTTGGGTAATTTCTGACACACACTATGACATGTTTACTAAAGAACATGCTGTTAGCATGTGCTTGAATCACAAAGCTAGCAGGGAGGCCAGCACTAACTTGGGGGAGGGGGAGAGTACCAAACAAAGGAGAGCAGCGAGAAAGCACAAACAGTACAGGAACAGGTGCACCAAAGGTGGTGTTGTAAAACTTTATTAAAAAAACACCAACGTGTTTCAGCTGGCACCTTCTTCAGGGGGTATACACCTCAAAAATAATAAACTATAAAAGAATCATATACATCAAAAACATAATAATAGCAATCATAAATGTATCATCAAAATTAAAAATCATAGAAACAGACAAAATTAAATAAAACCATAAATGAATAATTATACATACAATAACAAATAAAACCATGATGCTTAAAAACATATTTAAAAAACATACATGAAAATGACTGAAATCTCAATTGTGGCAACATAAAAAAACAGAGGTAAAAGAGAAATGGACCAAAGAGAGTCATCAAAAAAAGCCAAAAAGAGTTTTTTGACAGCTGGACACAGACATATCCTTGTAGAAGAGGGAGGAGGAGGACAGAGGACTTATTCTCAAGGAACCACCCAGTGAGACACTGTAAACCGAATTCAAGGCTGAAGTCCTATGAAGTCTGAAAGTACTTCAAACCACCTATGTGAGATTTATACAGAAAACCTATATGTGGAAAAATATGTAAAACATATGTGAACTTACAAAAGCAATGGGTAACATGGAAGTTGCTCCTAAGGGTAAGAATGTGAAATGTAAGCCACCATGGGGGTACAAAAAATGTGCCTTTGCCAATAACATGTGTGATGAATAAACTTTATGGCGTTTACTTTTTTGTGTTCACGGTTCTGCCTCATGCTTTAAAGGACTGAAGTACTGGGCATACTACGGTGCTGTCTAATTCCTAACATTACAAAAAAACATAAGCGATTGTAACAGGCAAAATGCATGTCATGTAGAGCGCTATAGGAGAAAAAAACTCAGGAACATTGCACGCTATGAAGATGGTGAACTTTTTAAAATTGGATGTACGTGCAATTAAGTAGATTCGCCAATTGTGTTTTAGTATAATGTGGATCCATTTTTTGAATATAAACCATGCTTAAGGTTTTATTTTTATTTTCAGCTATGTGCTTCCTGACCTCTCACATTGATAGTTTTGGTGTGGTTCCCTTTAAAAGATCAGCTGGCTTCGCTTTGATCTTTCTTGTCAGATTGGCATCTCTGTAGATACACTGTACCTTTGAAACATAAGGCAAGTACTTCTCTCTTTTTTCCTACTTTTTATTGTTATTGGCAAATGCACAGTTTTTGTACCCCCATGGTGGCATACATTTTGGTTCACATTCTTATAGATTATGTTTTTGATGTATATGATTCTTTTATGTTTATTATTTTTGAGGTATATACCCCCTGAAGAAGGCATCCAGCCAAAATGCGTTGGGGGGGGGGGGGGTGAGTACCCATGTCCCTGCTGTTAACACGTTGGTAGCATGCTGCGCCACATTAACTGGCACATGGATACACTTACCCCTTGAGGTGGTGTTAAGTGCACCTACACAAATGGCAACACCCACACTCACATTCTGTCCCTAACCTGCAAAGTCCCTGTCCAATCGCATGCTGACCAGTTGGGTATGGGCCCCTGCAGTAAAATCCCACATTAACAGTATGGCTGTTCCTAAATCGAGACAGTAATTTCTCATCTAGAAACTTGCATAAATTATAGGCAGAGGAATGGCCCCACCAATATTTCTCCCAGCATCAGCAAAAAGAGTTTGAGGTGGATCTGGAAATTGCTTTGTTTGGCCCATCCATAAAAATGTTCTGCTACCCCCGACATAAATGCAACTATTTTCTGCACTCCTGATGCCAAAGAAATGAAATTGAAAGCTTCCAGAACAGAGAATTAATTAGCAACATAAGCCCTGTCAGATGGGGAATGTGTCATGCACTACAATTTCCAAAACGTGTGAATGCTTTGTTAACAAACCAATCGCAATTATTATTATAATAACGAATTAAATATTGTTATTGATCCCTGAAAAACAAAACAGAATCATGAAGGGGCTGAGGTAGCTTTTTCTGGGCCAACGAAAAATTGAAAAAGCATGCAAATGCTAATATGTAAATACAGCTGAACTTTTAGGGCTTAGTCATAGACCTCTGTTCTGCAGAGTCAGAAGGTGGATCATTAATTGCAAAATCCAATGATGTGCTTATACAGTATGATGTTTGAACGCAGAGATCACGCATCGCCACCTCATTTCTACTGGCAACCCTGACAGCACTATAACTCTCGCTCTATAGCGCTCTCTCCTGGAGCGGGGATGGAACTCTGGCTCTACGCAGGCGTACTACGCCTCCTACCCGCCTGGCCCATCCCCGCGCATGCGCGTCGCTGATCGGGGACTGGGCGCCATGCTGACATTAACCCGAATCGGAGCTTGAGGGGCGGCGACGGCGCGAGCACGGGAAGTTAAACGCGAAACATGCGGATTCGATGCAGACCCGATCCCCAGGGTCCGGTTTCGGATACGGTGGAAGAATTTTCTCGAAGCCCGCCGGGGACTGCTGTAAATCTCGAGGTCGCGGAGAGGGCGAAGGCGGGGGACGTCACGTGATGGGACCCTGCCAATCGGTGCTCTGGTGACGTAGATGGCTCGGGCCCTTTGTCTCGCGCGCCATTGCATATCGAGTGGTTTCTTTCGGATTTTTTGACGAAAATGAAAATGGAAGGAACAAAAGCCCTTCGGATTATTGAGCCTTGTTATCTTTTTTTGCAAATGGAAATGATCGGAGTGGGAGAAAGAACGCGGCAATCGCCTGGGCCCGAACTGCGAGCAGGTGAGAGAACGCGACATCACGTGCGTCAGCCTAACCAATGGGCGTCGGGGATAGGGTTTGATTGACAGTGGGTTATAAGAAGGTGAAAAGGGACAATATTACTTATAGCACCGAAGTATTTATTGCATGAGGACTTTTTGCATTATATGAACTGAATTCAGTACTCTTAACTGGGTGAAATAAATCACTAAAGCATGAGTCTATACACAGTTTCTGGCCTCAATGAGACCATGTAGTAGTAACCTTTTTTAGAGCATTTGGGTGATGGGATCCTTCCCCCATAGTAATATAGCTTTACTTCCCGTATTAGGCTAAAGGAAAGCAGCTAGCAGAGAAGCTGTCCTGGGAGGGGTCAGGTGGAGCAGGAAAAATGTCTGTGCGGCCTTGTCTGGATTCTTGTAAGGTAGGAGGTGGGTGGGAGAAGGAGCTGCTTGGCCTCTTTTTTTTTTTTGCTAGGTTAGGAAGTGGCAGCTTGTTCTTGGCGGTACTCGAGGTGAAGAGCAAAGAGGAGCCACTCTCCTAACCTTTTATATCTGATACAAAGAGCGAGGCCTGGCTGACTGCTAGGCTATTACCGTCTGGTCAAGGAGGGTAGATATAGACTTAAGTTGGATAAAGTTGGGGCTGTGAAGCTAAGAAAAGAGAAGGCCGACATAGGCAATGTTTAGCTCTTGAAATGAGTGGTGTGAAGGTTAAATAGGCGATGGTTATTTAATATTTCCAGCAAAACTTAACAATGATATGACTTTGATAACCAGTAAATTGAATTAAGTTGTGGAATCTGTTAGCACATGACAAGGTCAGAGCTATCCACATGGGCACCCTGCAATATCTTTCCGATAGTCTCCAATTTCATACCCCCTTACAGCCTCTTTAGGTCCATCCATGTCAACTATCCTGTACTCCCCTCAGTCTCACGTGCACCCATAGAACAAACGGGCAACTGCATCATTCTTCCTGCTCTATGGAACTTCCTACACTCAAACCTCATTCCCCAAACTTTAAGAGTATATGCTAAAAACTCACCTATTTCACATTGCCTTGACATCTCTCCCCCAATCCCCCCAGCGGCATTCCTCTACCTCACTTTGAGTTGATTTTTCTCTTTTCCCCTTTCTACAATCATCTTCTCCGTTTTGTCCTCCCCTACTGTACTGTCTAAATTTGCCTCTCTTCTTTCCAACAGCTCATGGCTTTTTTTTTGTAAACCGCTCTGGTGCCAAATTTGCCTGAGCAGTATATCAAATGATCAATAAAGAAAGGTGACTAGCAGGATTCAAAAGAGCTTTGGGCAAGTTCCTGAAGGTCTATAAGCTTGTCAGAGCTCTCTTATCCCTGGCAATGAGCAATAGGAAAATTGGATTCACTGTTGGAGACATGATACTGGGCTCAGTGGACCTTGGTCTGTTTAGCTTAGGAGCCATAGTTTTCTAGTGGAGGAAAAGTGGTGGCCTTACCCTCCCTAAGACCTGGATATCGGTAGGGAAGTGATAGGCCAAGCTTGTTATGAGGCCCTACTTGGTGGGAAAAGCAGTGCTGGAATGAATGGAGCAGAACTTGGGTGAGGGGGGAGGTGACTCTGGTGGTTGGGGTGGGGTTTGTGCCTTGTTATGGGTTGGGAGAGTGTGTTGTGTGTCCTTCCTAGGCCTCCCCCGGTTGTGGTTAATGTGTGTGACTCGGCCGATTCCCTTCCCGGGCTTTGCGTATGTGAAGGTGTTGGGGGGGGGGGGGGGCCCGGGAAGGAGTGCTCTGGGGTGTAGGGGGCGTCCCCCTCCCCAGTGGTCTGAGGGGTTAGTAGGGAGGGGGGTACTCCCTTCTTGCTGTCCTCTCCTACGAACCGGACTGGGGTGCCGGTGATTCAGCCACTTCCCCTCGCCTTGGGTCACGATCACGGGGGCTGTTCAGTGAAGGAAAAACCCCGAGTAGTGGAGGTCTGGGCGCCTCCCTCTCGTGGGCTTTGATGGTTGCGGTTCCCGTTCGGCTCGGGTCTGTTTTGTTCTGGGATGGCGAACGGTTTTTCCCGAGTTTTTGTTTTTATCGGGGATAGTTAGCATTGGTCGAATGGGTGTTTGGGGGCTGCTTTGCCCCGGAGCGACTCCGGGCAGTAATGGTGGAGGGGGTTCTGGTGTTTTAACGACGTTTTGGTGTCCCTTTAACTGTATTTCGGCGGCTTTGATCGTGACCCAGCCGCGTTACAAAATGGCGCCGCTGCCTCCTCAAACAGTGCCGACCGAGAACAACAGAACGCCTCGAGAGGTCGAGACTGGCGGCGTCGGCTGGGCTCGCGACCGGCCGTGTCAGCCGGTATCAGCCAATCGGGGAGCAACAGCTTGTATGGCCCACCTTCGGTTTGTGCGAGGTACTCCCACGGCCACCAATAACATGTATTCTCTAGTTTACAGAAACTGCAGCGGCAGAAGTGGATGAGGAGGGCCGAACTCCTGAGTCACAGTCTGGAGGTGGAAAACTGGAAGGGCAGGCTTAAGCGTTGATGGATGCTGTTTTGAACCAATCGGCAAGGAAGTGTAACTTGTCAACGCCTCCATAACCAATAAACGTGTGCCTTTACTCTAACTTGTCGTGAAGTCGGGACCCAATCAGTTGCGCGCTCGGTGGTTTAGGGCGGCATGAGAAACCAGTGATGTAACCGGCGTGATAGACGGCTCCAACGGGCCAATGGGGACGTTGGTGCGCGAGAGGTGGGGATGTAGTGGCCACTGTCGGCCAATGGGAGGTGAGCGCGAGGCGGAGCGGCAGTGTTTATATATGAGCGAGGTGAGGCAGCGCGCGGCGCCATTTCGCTGGAGCAGAGCTGGAAAGAGGAGGGCTGCGCGAGCCCGGGAGCGCGAAGGCGCGCGCACAGAGATCAGCCGCAGCCGCTTCAGCCACAGGAGGAGTCGCCAAAGCAATCCGGAGCCATCCGTATGGAGGCGGCCGCCACACCCCCTTATAAGAGGTACGGACAAGGAGGGGGGACTTCGAGGCACCGCCCCCGGCACTATTTCCGAACGGGGGTGGCTCGGTGAGCCGCCGTAACTCCGCCCCTCCACCTCTGGGGGGCCTCATCATCATCAAGAACTGGGAATGCCGCGCCATCCGGGTTTCTGGCGCGCGGGAGGGGGTTATAGCGATGTCACTTATGCCTCCCCTATTAGCACCATCTCTTCCCGGCAGAAGCGCTACCCCACAATAAAGTGCAGCCATCTTCCACTGTTATAGTGGCCGGATGGTAGGAGGTTGATACTAACTCCTCGCTACCTCGCGTTCCCCTGCTTTTTATCTGGATTAGGGGATTATGTTGATAAATCTGTTAAATGGAAACCTAACCTGCTGTGGATCCCAGGGCTGGGATAATTTCTCTCGCTTTAGAGCTCGAGGGGCTGAGTGAGCTGGAGCATCCCTGGAATGGATGGATCTTCTGCTGGTGGGAGTGTTACTGGTGTGTGACCTGAGCTGCTGGTAACGCTGGATTTGCTGCTTGTCTGGTAGATGTGAGCCTGTTCCCAGTTTAGGCGTGCTTGGGAAACATGCATGTGTGTCCCGATCCTGTGTGGCTTATGCTTTCAAGTGTTGCAGTAAAGGAGGGGTTGGGGCTCAAATTGTGACAGATCCATGGGGAGAATGGTAGTTCCAGAATAACTCTTCCCTATTTTGTTGTGATTTGGGGGGAGGCGATTGACCATCGAGAAACTGCATTAATTGGCAGCAGGGATTTCCATTCCTTTTCTATAGCTTCAGCTTCCTAGGCCTATCTGCAGCTCTAGCTTTCAGCATACAGCCTTTTATTGTGAGAGCTAGGTTGGAGTTGCTTTGGTTTGCATCAGCCAGAACTGATAATCTGGAAAAGTGGTGGCAGTAATTCTGTGTGTCTGCCTTTTATATGGCTTGTATTGATGCCTCCAATTGGACTAGGCTGCCAAAACTTTCATTTTCTTTTTGGTCTGAAAACTAACAGCATTATACCCTAACGTTAACTTTTAGGGATGATAATATATCCCCTTCAGGCTCTTAGCAATGCTCTGTAATATGTCTGGCTTGGCAGCAGATGCACCCGAGGCTGCTGTTGTGGATGCACACGTTGGATCTTACTGTGTTTGAGATGAGTGTAGGGGGCTAAACTTCCATTTCTGCCCCATATCTTGCAAATTTAAGGTTATTGCCCCCTCAACAGGGGACATGATGGGACAGTTCTAGTATCTGTGATATTGGGTAAGTTTTGCCTTGAGATAAGCATATGGTAATGTTATTTATGTTTGAGGTGAATGGGTTATTGTTGGCAGGGTGTGGTGGGGAAAGTCTCCCAGTGTTCCTCTTCTGCATCCCATGCCTTGATAGCAGCTGCTGCCTGGGTCTTTGCTTTCTGCAGTGTCATCGGTATATACAGGCTGCTTATCCTGGTATGTTAATGACTGGGAACTACTTATTCAGTATGAAATAGACTATAAACCCTCTGTCCCCCTGCTGCCATGTTTATGATCAGATTTCCTCGAATCATGAAGGTATAAATGCTGCCCCTTATCAGTGTAAATCTGCTTCCAGGTTATTCTGTTTCTTCCTAACTTATAGGAATTATTGCCAGAGTTTGCATTCAGTAGCTTGTGATAAATACCTTCTCATGGCTTCAGGATTTAGGTATTTTGCCGATTATCCTATAAGCAATTTTTTTTGCTTCAGCCATGTTTGCAAGGTGGGTGGGGGTTGGCTTACTAGCATTAACTAATCCCAGAGGGAAAGTGTGGGATGCTACTGGTCCCTGGGATAGTATGATTGTGAGATCTGGGTTTAGGATTCTCACAGTGGGAATTAACTAGGCTGAGGGAAACCTAGTGTTGATTTATTCGGTATGACACAGGCAGGGTATGTTTATGCTTAATTTAATTCTTTTAATTCTGTCTTAAAATAAAATTTCAGTCGTGGCCCTGTGTGCTAAATATTTCTCTGAGACACAAACTGGTGCATATACCATTTTGTTTCCTGTTATGGATACAGTATACCGTACAGCTTAAAAACAAGCAGTTTTATGTGGTTTTATATATATATTTCACCATTTATTAAAGTGAAAGTTTATTTTACCCTCTGTGGCATGAGTCCAGTTTTTCTTGCTGAATTCTGGAAAGACTAATTAGCATTATATAACAGGTTGGAAATATTCCTGGCTGCTAAAATGCCTGTACTCCCATTGTGATCCAGGAAATGTATTCAGCCATGAGTTACTAAGCCATATTGTTAAGAGTTGAAGCCCAGTATAGACTGGTGCTGAGCCTTACAAATATAGCAGTATACAGGAAGAAGGCAAGGCTGGGTAACGAATGGCTGTAGGAGGAGAGAAGCAACAATACCGAAGATTTTGCAAATAGTAAAGGTGCATTTATAAGAAAGGAAACTTCTCTGCCTCCAAAATGTTTGTTTGATGCTCAGACTTTTAACATAAGTTCCTAGTTTTGTGCAATAGTATATTGTAATTAAAGCTGACATTTCAGCTGGAAACTCACTCTTAGCTGTTGCTGTTTAGTTTTAGAACGGGCTTGAGTCATGTTCGGATCTTTATTGCCAGAGTTTTGGCCCTTAAAGGGATTCTCTGGATTCATTCCTTCTGCGAGCAACATGTGTGCCTCATGGTGGTGATTATCTGTCAATGCAGAAACAGCACAGGAGTCAGCCAGTCTGCATCTACTCTTTCAGCTCTTTCAGTGGTTTGAGAAAACATAATGTAGAATTTAGCATAACATGCTACAAGGTGCTTTCTTAATGGGATTCATAGCCCACCAGTGAGGGGATGTGGGGAGTTCAGTATAAACTAGCACAGTATAGATCTGCTCCTAGCAAGAATAGGAATGTTTAAATGTGAGAACCTATGTTCGAGGTGTCCAGATATGGGATAACAGGACTGCCTGTATAAGGTAGCAGGCATGTTATCAGGACAAGCAGCATAGCAAGTCTTGACAACTGGGTGATGCCATCTGATGGGGCCCATGCGGAGAAAACTTCTCTAGCTTCAGGTTTCTTCAAGAAGCTTTTGAAATACTCTACTATGCATGCAGCTTCCCTGCAGGCCCCTTTTTAATCTGTGGAACCATTAGAAAAGCATCAGGAGACATGACCAGTTGCTGTTATTTATTTAGCAAACTGGAATTTTTTTTATGGCTACTGGCATGGTCGTGCAGGTTCTTCACTGTCCTGTGCAATTCCTTAAACTACTGAAAATCCATCTAAAGTATTTTTGTCTCGTCACATTCGGGCCTATTTTTCCAAGGTCTCTGTAATCTTAAGTCATTTGATTTCCCTGTGCCTGTCCCAGAGAAAAGATCCCAGTGGCTAAGACCCTATCTGTGTAGGATACCCATAATTGGAGCTTGCAATGCCTGGGGCCTGACCATGAACCCTCTCAATGTAATTTGTGTTTACAGATGTCAGAGGGATTCATGGCCGTGAACAACAACAAGAATGAATTTGTGGTGCTTATAAGTTTGGTCCCTTGATGTCTGCATCGATCTCTCTATGGGTCCATGAGCTGCATCAGGTGCTTGGGAGGTATCTACATCAGGAGAACATTGAACACCCTTGTTATTGAGCCATCAATAGAGCCCACTGGGATCGGACATACACCATATCCTGCCAAAGGAAGAGTCCAAACATCTTAACTGACACAGAGGGCCTCCAATGCTGAACATTGTGTGGAGGCTAGAATACACAAACGCTGCACCCCTTTGGAGTCACCAGTGCACTTGAAATGTCTTCCCCTATCCTCTCATCCTCCTCAATACCAGTGAAGTTGCAGCAGCCTCCAGGATCCAAGAGCAAACCACTGTTCCCAAAGTGACTAAAGATAGTGACTCGAGGGCATAACTGCTCCTACCACAATGCTGTTGGTATTGATGGTTTTCAAGGAGGAGGCCATAAAGATCAAGGAACATCTCAAGCAGGTTCTTGTTGGACACAACACAGTAGCTTTGACATCCTTGATGCCTCAGGAATTCCAGCTAGTCCTGGAAATTCATGTGCTGTCTAGAGGAGACACAGATCTCTGAGGACCTCAGGTTCAATGTCTGCTACACCAGTAACCATCTCCAGTGTGTTGGGGGAAGAAATTTCACTGAGACATTGGAATCACTGGTGTCTCTGGACCCTCATTTGAGGCCTGTTAACTTTATGTGGTAATTGAGCCAGGCAGAGATCCAAACATCTCTGGAATTTTTCTCAGGGTCTAAATCTTAAGTGCTCCTGGGATTCAGATTATGAATCAACAAAATTCAACGATAAATAAGGTTCAACCAGTTTACTCTTGGATCCAACTCCACCTCACAAAAGGAAAAAGTCTCCATCTGAGGAATGCTCATTCTGGTGATTTTTATTAAGGAAATGGCAAAAGTCATTCCATTTAAGAGATGGAGGAGGAAACCAGATAGAAACATTGGATGCTCTCCAATTCCTTGATCCTCACAAGAAAAGGAAGGGCGTGTGAATTTAGCTCATGCCATTTCAGGAATAGCTCAAGGTGAGTTCCATTCAGGTACAGTAGGTATGAGGGTGATTAGTCAAGAGTTCTCAAGGATGTTGATGGGTATGTTGGAGACCCCCCTCCCCTGTTCATCCTATTAGTAAGAAGGTAGACTCCATGTACAGAGTTCAAAAGCTTCTCAGATTTGAGAGGTGAGAGCGTCCTTACCATTCCATAGTGGTCTGATTCACTCTCGAGCCAAGAGTTCCAATCTTCATTCATCAGTGCCGCTGGAGAGGGAGGCATGGGCATGAAGTCGTCTTGTTTTTTTTTTTTGGGGGGGGGGGTTCCAGAATGCTATGGTACCCTCCCTTATAGCTTTTTACCAGCTCTTCATGAGTATGTACATGAAAATCAGCGTGTACAAGAGGGAGAAGATTGCAGACTTCTTCTCAGGCTTTGGCACATTTTCTTAATATCTGTGAGCCAGCCCAAACAGCTAGGGGCCAAACTTAAAACGACCGGACTTATTTATGTACATTTTATAAATTGTCCGTTCATCATGAGCTAAAGCTGATATATAGCAGCCTAATTATTATAGCAGCAGTCCAAATATAAAAACATGTTGATGCAGGTGAGAGAGGTGATTTAAAGCTGCATTTTTTTTCAACAAATTTTATTGAGCAGTGATAGTTGATGGTTCATTGGGAGGTCTGTGAGCAGCACAATGTAGTAATCTAATGAGAAAGTTGATGAGGGAGTGGATACAAATTTTGGTAGTATATTCAGAATGGGAGAGATTATGGTTCCACACACTATAGGTCCTGCGCATCCATCACACAAGCACCCCTACTCCCCAACAGCCATGGTCTCTGTCCCGTGCTCATGCACTTACCTGGCAGCTTCAGCCTCTCTGTCACCTACCCCTCCCCCCCCCCCAAGCAACCACAGCCTGGTGTTTCTCCATTCTCCCCCCCCCCCCAGCAACTGCAATAGCCCCTTTCCATTACCCTTGCACAAGACACCAGCCTCTGCACCAAACACCCCCTCCCCCAGCAGGGATCTGTCTGTTACCCGTTCACCCTCATTCGACCAGTAGCCTTTTTAAATTCTCTTCTTCCTTTCCCCCCTCTCCTCTGAAAAGCTGCTTCTTTAAAATTCTGACATTATTCATACCCAAAAGACTGGAGATCCTGAACTGTATATGCTCTTTTACAGGTGCCGATGCTACTCGTCACTTACAGACACAAATATGGCTGCCTCACTACGGTTAAGTTGATATTCAGACTATATATGCTACTGCTGTTTCAGCAGGTGTTGATGGTGAGCATCACTGCTCTTCTGAGATGTGGGCTGATGATACTGCTGCCTATTGAGGAAATTTCTGCTGGGACTGTTGTTCATGTGCCCTTTCTGCAAGTCCCAATGCTGTTGCCCTTCATGTGCTCCACGCCTGATATCTGGGTGCTAAGTCTAATTTCTTCCTAGTTCCCCTGATGATTTGACAATCTCTGCTCGCCCTTACAAGAAGGCCGGGCAGCTCCATTCACTAGTGGCAAAGGGGAGGAGTGACCTGTAATAATATCAAGATGGCTTCAAGAGCTTCTACTATGGGAAATGATGCCCAGAAACTCATTGCTCTGGGCCTCATGCCTACAGAAAATATCGATAAAGTGGGAAGATGTATTAAAACAATTTTTATTAAAGAGTAGCAAATCACCTGGACTGGATGAGATTGCAGACCTACTATTAGTCATTTCTCTGGAGACAGGCAGGGGCATACGTTCACACTCTATGGTCCCCATACTGAGCCTTGAGCGGGTCTCCCACAGCTCTGAAAACTTTATTGCTTCACTGAGCATGCATGCCTGCTTCCTCCTGCTTGTGCTCCAAGAATCTGTCTGTTTGTTTTTTTTCACCATGCATAATCATGCACAGGTCTCCCTCTCCATTTTTTTTGCCTGCATTATTACCAGTTTTTTTGGTGGTCCCTGCACTTGGTTTTCACACTGGGCTGTTTCCGCTATTTGTTTCTTTTAGCTGTGTGATTTAAGCCATCTGGAAGAGAAAAAGATGAATGGTTCTGCCTGCACCTTCCCTTGTCAGAAGAAAAACATGTCTAACTTCATTTCACATTTTATGGCTGGCAAAACTCACACGGTCCTGTCTGTGCCACCAGACCACGGTAAAGTGCTTTTTGAGCTGCAGCCTTCCATCAGCTGCCTGGAAAAAAAAGTGCAGTTTCAGTCAAAAGTCGCAGGGAGCTGTTTTTCAGTTGTTTCAGAGCCAGGCCTTGCCAACTCTCTCCCTTTACCAGAGCTAGACCAGGCTGGGCTTTGGTCTCTGCGGGGTCAGCTCTCTCGTTTTTATCAGACTTTGGCTGGCTCGGCTTACCGCCTTGGTGGGACCAGCTCTGATGTCAGACTCATCTTCCTCCCTCTTCCCCCCCCCCCCCACTGGGCCAAGCACAGGTTCGGAGGGGTGGGGGTGTCTGTGAAAGCAGCCTCGGCACTGGTATTGACACCTCCAGTCTTGGCTGTAGGGTCTGGGGCTCCCTCTTGGCTATCCCTGCCATCAGGTAGTGCCCCTCCCCCTCCTGATTGACTCCCATACGTTGGCTTCCTCCTCGGCAACTATGGGAGGTGTGCTTCCATCTGATAAAAAAGTTAAAACTAAGCATCAGCTCAGTTCCCTCCACCAGCGCAGTCAGGTAAAAACAAACTCCTCCTTTCCTCTCCTGACTGCCCTCCCCCTTCAGGGGGGGAGTGCATCACAGGCTCCTCAATCAACCTTTCTTTGTCTGCTCCAGATGTTCCTCCAGGATAGTTCTGCTCTTCTGCAGATCTCTCCTCAGGAGCTGGAAGCACAGCCCCAGTGTGCCTCTGGATCCCTGGCGGTCCCCCCCCCCCCCCATACTCAAGAGAGCACAGGTTCTCTACTGCTTGACTGGCACAAGTCTTTGCCCCTTGATGAGGACATTTGCTCGCTCCCTCCCTATTCTTGGGAGCCATGTGAATCCTATGTGGACAACCCTGTTTCCTTTTTCCTGGAACAGGACCTCCAGGATGATTCGCCTGAGGATTTTTCATATCCAAAGTTCTTTCAGAAACTGTGTGTTGGCCCTCAGTGCCTTGCAGTCTCTGACAAACAAGTGGGGGTTTCAATGCATTCTAAGGGCTTGCAGTACTTCTGTGGAGGTCCCTGCACTTTCCGTGCCTCAGGTCTTTCAGGATTTGCAATCCTTCATCTGTCAGACCCCTTCTGACAGCGCTGCATCCCGCTGCATAGACCATAAATGCAAGGCCCTGCCGGCTCCAGGTTTCCATCAAACTGCTTCCTCATCAGTTTGTTGTATCTGAGGCAGTCCTAAAAAAAATCCAAGAGCTCTAAGCTGCCTTCCCGGATGCCTCCAGGAAAGGAGCAGCGAACCTTGGATGTTATGGGATGAAAATCCTCCCAGAGCAGTACTCTTCCTATGCATATATTAGCTCATCAGCTTCATATGCTGCACTACCTTCATGGCCTTCTACAGCTGGATGACCCCTCTCTCTAGCGGAACCAGCTTCCTTGGCTGTGGACTTGCATGAATACAGTTACCATATAATTTGTACTACGTACGACATGAATGATTCCATAGCCTGATCGACAGCCATTTCAGCCAGACACACTGCCTAGCTTCACGTGTCTGGTCTGCGCGAGGACCTACATGACTGCTTAGCTGACGCTCCCTGTCTGAGAGACAGTCTTTTTGGTTCCAAGGGCAAAGAGGCGGTCTTGGAGGTCAAGGACCATTCCTTCACAGTCCGAGAACTTGCAGCCCAGTCCACAGAGGTGGCTTGCTGTCTGTCCCTGCCATCCTATTGCCACCCTTTCCATTACAATTACTTTCCACAGTTTTACCCGAGTTGGCGCTGGCAGCCCTCCCCCCCCCCCACTCAGGCTCAGGGCCAGGCATATCAACCATACATCCCCAGAGGGGTTGTCCCCAGGAGAGGAAATTCCAGGCGCGTCCACAGACTACCTTTCCCAAACCCTCCCCTGGTGTTTGATTATCTGCTGGTTGGGGGTCACATTCGGCACTTTGTGAAGGCCTGACTGTCCAACACAGACCGCTGGGTTCTCTCTATTGGTCGCTTTGGGTGCAAACTCCAATTTTCACATTGAACCTCTCCCTCGTGGCCCGCTCCCATCAGATTGTACCCTGTCGCATTGTGTGCCCCAACTAGCACAGGAGATATCCCCAGCTCATCCTGCTTACAGAGAGAGAAGTCAGGGATTTTACTCCTGGTTCTTCTTGATACCCGAAAAGACCGGTGGTCTTTGGCTGATTCTGGACCTCCATCCTCTCAATCTTTTCATTAAGCAGGAAAAATTAAAGCTGCTGAAACCTTTTTGAGCTCAATCCTTCTCTTGCTCAGCCATGAGAATTCCCCACAAAATCGTTGGCCTTGTAAGTAAGAACGAGCACAATCACAATGTTCAGAAAAATCGTTGTCTTTCACCTTCAGTAAGGATTAGAAACAACATACGAGGTCTCAGTAAAAAATAGCACTGCTCATTTAAGACTCACGTCAAAAATATAGCTGAGTGCTGTGTCACATCAACGACCTCAAAACTGTATTTTAAACACCCTGCCAGTCGTTTCTTTCAAATAAAAATTAGCCTGAACGGAAAACTTATCTTATACGACTAGACAGCTGCGTGTGCAGTATTTAAGTCGATCCTGACGTACACCACCGGTACCATCAAGATGTTTCACGCAATGTTTCCTCAGGGGTTCCATCAATGCCGAAGCACACTTTATTCTGATGCAGCCCGCGTATATTCAAACCGTGGCCACGCACTGTTCCCACCTTCAGAAGAACTTCACAAACGCCACAGTGGGTTCACTGTGGCGGTTGTGAAGTTCTTCTGAATCCTAACCAGACTGCAAGGGAGATCAGTATCTACTACATTGTATTTATTTATTTTAAAAAAAATTTAAAGTCTCAAAAAGGCTTTAGGCTGCAAGTGGGGCAGGGGCTCTCCCTCCAGAGGAAGTGGAGGCTTCTAAAGGAAAAAAGGGGGCTATTGTAGTTGTTATGGAATGGCAGACTAGATAGGTCATGAAGTCTTTTTCTGCAGCATGTTTCTATGTTTCAATATAAAATCCAGTTGAAAGAGAGAAATCCTGCTATACATATCATGTGGATGTGAATAAAAGGTAAACCTTTTAGCTATCCCTGCGCTATTAACGCCAGAAATCCTAGAGATTATTTTTATCCATTAGCTTGACCAGTCTCTTCCTGTGAAACCCTGTCCTCCCCCCCCCCCACCCCTTGGAATGATCCAATCTGGTTTACTACTATATTAAAATCCACCCCTCCCCCTCCCCCCCATACCCCTTAACTGCTCTGATAAGTGGAAATAAAGTGTCCTGCTGAGAATTCAGTGTGTGTATACACACCAGCACTAGTTCCATTCCATCCACCTTTGCCTGAACTATCAGATATCCGCCTAAGTGATCCTTACATACCCCTTTCACCTTCATCCCTCCCCTCTTGTGGTTTGCCTTGGCTGCATGGAAGACACGTGGATGCGTGCGCTACTTCAGCAAGTGAAGTTGTGATGCCTTCAAGTAGGTTTCCTGAATAAATACTACACGTGCCTTCTGTCCTTTACTTTCTTTGAACAGGAAGTGGTGCTTCTGCCAAGAGGTTAGGCCTTTAATGTTAACAGAAAGGTGTATGCCATAATTCAGTCACTTGCCGCCATACCCCACTATCCCAAAATGGTAGCGGTTTCTGCTGAAACTGGGGGACTGCTGCCATCAGCAGAGGCCACTGTGCCACTCAGCATGTCTGTCCCATCTGATTCGGGGCTATCCTGGCTGTTCTCAAGGTCTCTCTAGAGTTAACTTGCTGGATTTCTAGCAGCTGCGGCAAAGCCCGATATTCGAGAACTGTGCCCTTAAGCTGCTGCACTGGCTGTGATCCATGCGGTTGTCAGTGCACGCTGTTCTCTCCCAGAAAGAAATGCACCAAAAAGAGAACACACTCTCCGTGGCCTCTGGAGGACTTATCTGGCTGCTCCCTCCACTGAGGACAGGACCAAAACGGCCCCTCTTGCCACGTCACTGGCTTTGCCTTTGCTCTGACAAGAGGCAGATTAAGTGAGGCTTCCAACTTTGGCCCCCTCCAAGAAGGGAGTGGATGAGAGGGGGGGGGGCTCTTGGGGGAGGAACCTAGATCCTCCAGGTTCTGCACTTCTGGGCCTAAAGGTCTGTGGACTGCGGAGCCTTGCTGAAGAGTCTGTTCACCATCTGCTGAAGATTGAGAAATAGTAGAAATGCTGTCTCAGGTCATTGGGCACAGGCTATTTATACTGATCTAAGATTCTTTCTCCACTTGCTGGTTAGTTAGCATAGCCCACTTGCCTGGACTGGAGGGACTACAGGAAAGAAAATTAGCAGGTAATGACTAATTTCATGCTTTTCAGGTAGCAAGGAGGTACATGCAGATGCACCTGCTCTCCATACCATATTCTAAATATACTCCTGGGGGAATTTTGTGCAGAATTCCCCACCAGTGCTGAATTCTGCCTTGCTGTGCAGAATTCTGCGCAGGCACTGGCCAGCCAGACAGTGAGGCAAGAATGGGCTCACAAGCTTTAAGAGCACCCAATCCAGCCTGGCTGTAAATGGCAAGACAGCTGAGGGAACACTTTGTTTGCTCCCATGGCTGTGCTAGAGTCAAGATACTGACATGTTTTGAAAGGTACACTTCTGGCCATTCTGATTCAGGACTCTCAGGTGGCGATGTTCTACATTAACAAGCAGGGGGGTACGGGGTTGTCCCTCCTTTGCTTGGAACCTGTCCATCTCTGCACCTTCAGTGAGAGTGGGATGCTCCTCAGGGCGTTGTACCTCCCTGGTCAGGAAAATGTTCTGGCGGACCATCTGAGCTGGGTTTTCCAGTCACACGAATGGCGAATCGACCTGTGGGTGACCAACAGACTGTTCTACTATTGTGGCCTCCCCTTGATGAATTACTTTGCCAGCCCAGCCCTGGCTGGCTTTGCTACAGAGTGCTGCACCCCTCTTGGGTGGTAGCAGATGCCTTTCTCATTCTGTGGATGGAAGGCCGCCTTGATGCCTTCTGTTCTGTGCTGTTCATTGCCAAGATTGTCTACAGGATCCAGCTTGACCGGGCCACCCTGATCCTCATAGCATCCTGGTGGCCCTAGCAGCCATAGTTTCCACTTCTGCTCAGCTTGTCTCAAGCACCCCCAGCCCCCTGGGGAGCGCCCTGGACCTGCTCTTGCAGAAGGGTGACTTTTTTTTTTTTTTTTTTTTCTGCACCCCAACCTGGGGTCCCTAGCCCTGATGGCCTGGTTGCTGAAAAAGGTAGCCCTAGCCCAGTTTGATTTATTCAGGGAAATGGTCCTGCTGGCCTCATGCAATGACTTCACCTGGTGGACATAAGCCCTCAGATGGCGGTGCTTCTTGGTTTGATGCGCAGAGAGGGGTACCAACCTCTTCTCCTGTTCTGTCCAGCTGGTGCTGCAGTACCTGCTGGTCTGAAGTCTAACTCCATCAGGGTTCACCTCTGCACCATCGCCTCATTGAGGGGAAGCCCCTCTGCCCAGCTTCTCATGACTCGTTTCCATAGTGGCCTCCTGCTCTCTTGTTTGCTTGCCAGTTGTGGCATGGAATCTGTGTGGTCCTCTTGAAGCTCATCGCTCCACTCTTCGAACCTCTGACTTCCTGTCACCTCAAGTACCTATCCTGGAAGGTGGTCTTCCTCATGGCGCTCGTGTCTGCCCGCAGGGTCAATGAGCTCCAGGCTCTGATGGCTCATGCGCCCTACACCGGTTTCACAGAAAAGGGTGTGTCCAGAGCACCACCCTGACGTTCTCCCTAAGGTGGTCTCCCTGTTCCACCCCAACCAGGAGGTGATGCTTTAACTTTATTCTGCACCTTCACACCAGTGGCCTGGAGGCCACTCACCATACTCTAGACTGTAAATGGGCATTAGCTTATTATTTAGAGTGGACTAAGCCCCATCGCTGTTTCTCGCATCTGTGTCTCCTACAACCTTAATCACCTGGGTATAGCTGTCTCCAAGCATACTCTGTTCACCTGGGTGGCAGACTGCATCACCTTCACCTACAGTCAGGCTGGTCTTTAACTGGGGCATCCCATCACTGAGCACCGTGTCCAGGCCATGGTGGCTTTGGTGGCAAACATCTACTCAGTTCCCTTAACAGATATCTGCCGGGCTGCCACCTGGTCCTCAGTTTATGCCTCCGCAGCACATTACTGCCTGAAGGAGGAGTCCCAGCAGGAGAGTGCCTTCAGCCAGGCAGTACTCTATTTGTTTGGGGGGGGGGGGGGGTTAAGCAACTCCTGCCTTTAGGCCCTTCTGTGTGTCCAGGTTACTGGAGAGCTGGTTTTTCTAGTCTACACTGGAGTTGCTGCTGGGGTCTTGTGACCGAACTGTATTCTTGCTGTTCCTCACAGTTTGTTTTCTTGGATCACCCATGACTTACAGGTTTTTCTGGGAACAAGCAGGAAGTTAGCCCTCGCATATGGGTGACTTCTGTGCCGACTGGGCCCACATGGATCCAATCCCCAGCTTTCAAAGAAAGCCTTTGGGACCTAAACTGTGTGGTCACCTTCCTGCCCAAAGGTACCATCTTACCTCGGTCTTCCTTTTTTTTTTATGTGTAGCCCTGCAGACATGCTGTCTGTGCACCTAGCTAAAATTGTTTTTTTTTCCACAGATATCTGTAATATTTTCTTCTTTTTCGGTAAATTGATCATCTTTCCACCGCCTGAGTCCAGCACCTCTGCATTGTGCTTTTCGTTCAATACCTTTTTTATTTTATTGTTTTGGCCCGTGGGGTTTTCACTCGCAGCCTAGCCGGTCTAGATGTCTGAGTTTAACCTCACGGGGTTCATTTTTTCTTGCTTTGTCTTCGACCAGTAGTTTCAAGCAATGTGGCAAGTGCAGTCGCACAATGTCCCATATGGACTTCCACAATTCCTGCATTTATTGCTTCGGGGCAGACCATGACGTGACTTCCTGCCCGCTGTGCCTTCTGATGTCGGCTAAAACTCGAAGGAATGTGAAAGACAGCAGGGGAAGCTGTTCAGCAAGTCTGCTCCAGGATTGGCATCAGGGGTGGAATCCCTGCCTTCGTTGCCTGCATAAGGTGACTCAGCATGTTACTGGGCCCGATCAGAGCCACAGGATCAGTGTGCAGCAGAAGACTTCATTGAAGCCGAAGTCTAGGTCCGTTCCCAGCCTGGAGGAGGTAAGACCTCTGGGATCTGGGTGTGGAGTCCTCAATGGAAGCCGGGGATGACAGCGGCACCCCAAGCTACCTCGGAGGGAGCCATCGACAGCGGGGTTGGGGGGGGGGGGGGTTGCACCGGTTCCCCTGATGCAGTCACCATCTGGCTCCAGCCTTGGAGCTCCCGAGGTTGGCACCCTCTCTGGCAGCGCTGTCTGTATCGAGGGCAGGATGCTGGTCTTCGCGCAGTTTTGCTGTATCTGTCAAGGCTCTTAGGGGCCCGACTCCCAGTTACTCCGGGTTGTTGGCGCTCTTGACTGGACTGTCCTCCAGTACGTCCCCAGAGGATGCCCCTCCTATCCTGGAGAGGTTGGCCCATTCAGTGTCGACACCATCTGTGTCCAAGTTGCAGGCTGGCACATCATCGGGTGCAGCTGCGCCGGAGCCCCTATGCTGGGTGTTGTCGACACAGTCGGTCCAATGACCACAGAGCGCTGGCAGATTCCTCTGGTTTGGAGTCAGTGTGGAAGACGGATGAAGAGTCTCCAGACACCATTCTCCATCGGGACATCCCCTCCGACCTGTCCCTGCCACACCATCGGCAGCGGTCGCCTCCAGAGGACTTGGCTTTCCTGGAATTCATGCAGAGATGTCCAGGAATTCACCTTCGTGGCGGTGCCCCAGGATGAGCTGTGTACGAGGATCTTGAGTTCCTCCAGTACGAGGCTCCTCCTTGGGAGGTGCTTTTGGTGCCCATGCCCCCCAATCCTGGAGCAGTTTTTCTTCAGGATGTGGGAGACTACAGTGACTGTGCCTGTTGTGAACCGTCAACTCAATTCATAGTATCGAGTCGGCAGGAAACCCAGCTTCAAGCAAACCCAGCTGCCACATAACTCCATAGTCATGGAGTCTACTATTGTTTATTAACATTTGATATACCGCCCCCCATTACATCGGGGTGGTTTATAATAATAAATAAAAAGTAACTCAGAAAAGGAAAAGAAGTTACAATAAACTAAAGAAAAGGAAAGAGAAGAAAAAGAAAGAAGCAGGGTTAAATAACATAAGGAAAGAAAGAAATCAAAGATCAGGGAGGAAGGTTAAAAGCAGAACAGATGAGAAATGAGTTTTAAGGAGAGAGCAGAATTTAGGATAAGACTCCTACTATGCATTGCATTAAAAACCAGGGCTCCATGCTCACAGCCTGGATACAAGGCATACCAGCTGTACATGGGCATGTACCTGAGGGACCTGGCAAAGGAAATAACCAGGTTCTTGGCTGGGTTAGTAGATGAACCTCTTGAGCGCTTCAGGACCCTGATATCATCGGTCAGAGTGTTCAAATTTGAGCAGCCTTCGATAGCTTTGAGTCGGTTGCTCGTGTAGCTATAGTGGGCATTAGTGCCCAACACCTTGCTTGACTATAGTCCTTCGACTTGGAGCAGTGGGTTCAGGACAAGTTAGCTGATGTCCCGTGCCGGGGGGAAATCTCTTCGATGAGCTCATGACCGAGAAGGCTGACTAGCTGGAGAAGGAATTCATGATCAGAACCAGGTTGTCCAAGAAAGTGAACCTTCCCATAAGAAGGCTTTGGTGGAAAAAGTCCTTCCACCCAAAGACCAAGTTTCAGGCCTATCATGCTCTCCCGCAGGGGCATGGCCCCCAAACCCCTAAGTGCCCCAGCAGGGGGGTGGGGGGGGGGCTTTGACTCCTTGGGCATAGCCTTCCTCTCCCAGGAGGTATAGGGCCCATGGGTAACAGGACAATGGCTAGTCCACTTTGCTCACCGGTGGCCAAATATATTATCACAGGTGGTCTGGGAAGGTTCTCTTCCACTTTGCCCAACTGCCTACTCCCTTTTTTCTCAGGGAATTACCGATGGACCCCTTGCACAGAGAGCTTCTGCTGAAGGAGCTCGAGGGTTTGCTCAGAAGTCAGGCGGTGGAGCCCATCCCCCTGCATGTTCTGGGCAGGGTGGTCTACTCCTGTTACTGCTCTGTCCCCAAGAAAACTGGGGGCTTCCGACCCATCCTGGATCCTACAGGACCCAAACAGCTTTCTGGTCAAGAAAAAGTTCAAGATGGTGTCCCTTGGTATCTTGCTGCCCTACCTCTGCAGGGAGATTGGCTATGCTCCTTGGATTTCAGGGATGCCTACACCCACATCCGGATCCACCCAAGGCATCGTTAGTACCTCCCAGTTCGTTGTCAGCAGATGACATTTTCAGTACCAGGTACCCCCCTTTGGCCTTTGCCTTGGCTCCCAGAGTATTCACAAAATACCTGACGGTCATAGCCACTCGCCTCTGCCTCCTGGTGGTATTTTTCTTCCCTTATTTAGACGATTGGCTCATTCGAATCACCGGGCCAGGGGAAGCTTGCAATACAGTGCAATGTACCATCAGGCTACTCCAGAGCCTGGGCTTTGTGGTAAACTTCCTGAAGTCCTATCTTTGGCCCACCCAGCAACTGGAGTTCATCGGCACCCTCCTTGATTCCACTCAGGTGAAGGTGTTTCTGCTGTCCAAGCTGGGCTGGGAGCCCACTGTAAACATCTGCAGTCGCAGGGTTCATGGTCACAAGAGGAGAGAGTCGCAGATCAACATGCCAAACTCGGAGCCAGTCTATCATGCACTGCGCGTCTTCCAGGATCATCTGGAAAGCCAAGTGGTTCAGGTCCAGACATCAACAAGCAAGGGAGCACAGGGTTGTACCACCTCTGGGAGGCGGTGCGCCTCTGGACTATCTCAGCAGGAAAGGACATCTCCCTCAGGGTGGTGTACTTACCAGGCTAGGACAATGTGCTGGCAGACTGACACAGTTGTTTCCTCCTGCCCCACAAGTGGAGGCTGACCCTGGCTGTGCTGGGAAAGATTTTCAGGTGTTGGGGGGACCCTGGAGATGGACCTTTTTGCCAGTCTTTACAATGTATAGCTGCCGTGTTTTTGATTATGGAGGCTGCCCTGGGGCCAGGAGGCAGCGGATGCCTTTCTCCTCCCCTGGTCCAGAGGCTTCCTCTGTATTACTGCCCCTGCCCCCCTGGTACTGAAGACCCTCTTCAAGATCCAAGCGGAAGCAGCCTCGGTGATTCTCATTGCACCCAGGTGGCCCAGACAACCCTGGTTCCCCCTACTTCTGCAGCTGTCTCGGAAGGACCTGCTGTTGCTGGAGAGTGCCCCGGATCTGCTATCACAGGAGAACGGGATCCTACTGCACTCCAATCTCCTATTACTGGTGCTAATAGCCTGAATGCTGAGAGGCTAGCTATAGCGCACCACGGCCTCTCCAGGCCGATCGAGGACCTTGTCCTAGCCTTGTGTAAGGACTATGCGATGGTATATGCCTTTTAAGTGATGCAGGTTTTCAGGCTGGTGTGCGAATGAAGGTCTTGATCCCTTCTCCTGCACAATGCCCGATACCCTGCGGTACTTTCTGCATTTGGCTTAAGTCCAACAGAGTGCACCTCTGTGTCATCTTGGCTCACCATCACATAGTGAAGGGCCAAGTGGTGTCGCTGCACCCCCTAGTGGACAGATTCGTGCAGGGCCGCCTCCTCTCCTGGCTCCCAATCAGTCTGCTGCTGATGGCTAGGGACTGCAATGTGGTTTTGGGGAAGCTTATGGTTCCACCCTTTGAACCCTTGGCCACCTGCCATCTCAAATTTTTCCTGGAAAGTCGTGTTACTGGTGGCACTTGCTTCAGCCAGAAGGGTGAGCAAACCGTAGGCGCTGGTGGCTCATGTGCCCTACACCAGATTCCGCAAGTTCAGGGTTGTCTTTCAGACTCGCCTAAAATTCTTACTGAAGGTTGTCTCAGCCTTCCATTTAAATCAAGAGGTGGTGTTGCCCACCTTCTTTCTTAGGCATCTTTCTTCTAGGGCAGAGGCCTCAATGCACATGCTCGACTAAGTGGGTATTGTCCTTTTTAAGTTCAGAGGATGCAGCCCCATCGCTGCTTGACGCAGCTCTTTCTTGATCCAGTCGACTGGGGCTCGCAGTCTCCAAGTGCACCCTTTCTCGCTGGGCGGCCGACTGCATCTCCTTCACCTACCAACATGCGGGGCTCTCCCTTGAGCATCATGTAACTGTGCACAATGTGTGTGCCATGGCAGCCTCAGTGGCAGGCCTAGGTGCCCTTACTGGAGATATGCTGTGCCACCACCTGGTCTTCAGTGCACACCTTGCTGCACACTGCTGTCTGGAGGAGACCTCCTAGAGGGACAGCACCTTCGACCAGGCAGTACTCAGTCACCTCTTTGGGGAATGATGCAACTCCTCTCTCCAACCCTTGATGTCCGGGGTGGGGATTACATCCTCTGCTGCTGCTGTAGTGTCAGACATCCAGCCAAAACAGCACCCCTGTTGCCCTTACAGTCTGCTTTTTGGGTCACCCGTGGCTTTTACACTTTTTTTTTTTTTTTTTTCTGTAGCTCAGGAGTCTCATGTGTGAGAACTGACTTCCTGCTTGCTTCTGGAGAAAGCGTAGTTACTCACCTTTAACAGTTGTTCTCCAGAGAAAGCAGGAGTTGGTCCTCACAACCCTCCCTGTGGAGTTTTTTTTTCTCTTTATGCTTTTTTTGAGCTATGACATCATACTCAGGTAAGATGGCACCTTTCGGCGGAAAGGTGACCACGCATGCGCGTTGTAGGTCCCAGAGGCTTTCTTTGAAAGTTGGGGATTGGATCCATGTGGTCTCGGACAGTGCTGACGTCATTCATTTGTGAGGACTGATTCCTACATCCCCAGAGAATACCTGTTACATGTGAGGAACTATGTTTTTTTTTTCGGTAGACTGTAACTAGGGAGTTCCATATGTGAGGACTGACTTTCTGCTTCTCTCTAGAAAGAGTAGTTACTCCATCTGTAACAGGAATTCTCCAGGGACAGAAGGAATTGGTCCTCACAACCATCCCTCTTCCCATGGAGTTGCTTTTTCTTTTCTTGAGCTGTCATCATACTGAGGCAAGACTCTTAAGTCACAACAAGCTCATACAATGACTAATGGAAATAGGAGTGAGTGATACCCCACTTGCATGGTTCCACTCCTACCTTACTGATAGGCTTCTGCAAGTCAAGATAAAGAACACCACTTTCAGACTGCTTTGACAACAGCAAGGTATACCTCAAAGATCCTCACTTTCAGCACTACTATTTAACATATACATCTAACCAGTCTGCAAAATCATACAAAACCTGAACTACCGTCTATAAGCGGATGACCTAATGATATACATTCCCTTCCACACCAACAGCCCAGATTACTAGTCTATAAAAGCAGGCTTCAAGGCTGTCATAAGCTGGTTAGAGAAGCACAACCTAATAAACTATAACAAGTCTGAAGTCTTGACTGTTACAAGAGGCACAGCCTATTCCCCTCCAGAAAAACTCATGATTGATGACATTGAAGTAAAATACCTTGGTGTGACATTAGACCAGAGACTGACCCTACAATCACATATTAAGAAAATTACATCCTCTGCTTACTATAAAATAAAGATACTGCATAATCTCAGCCCGCTACTCGACCTCAACCGCTTTCACACTATATGCCAGGTCATAATTATCCCATATCTAGACTATTGCAATTCTATCTTACAAGGCCTACCTAAACATTCAATTGTTACAACTAACCCAAAATACTGCAGCCTGTCTAATCACGGAGACCACACGTCAAGAACACATTGCACCAGTTCTCAGAAATCTAAATTGGCTCCCTATACAATCTCATGATTACATTCAAAAATATTCGTAACCAATCAGCAGACTGCCTATGCTCACTAATTAGGAAGGCTGAAGACTCTAGAATAAGACAACTGCATCATAACTTCCTCACCATTCCAACTTATATGACCACAAGTTCCCAAGTGACATGTTGCCAAACCTTTGCACTCTACAGCCTAACATTATGGAATACACTCGCAGCCAATTTAAGATCGATTGAAGATACCTCGGACTTTCATAAAAGTTTGAAAACCCACCTATTTGCACCCTGAGCATTTTGGTCCAACAACCTAGCATCTGCTTACATACAGTAGGGTATTATATGTATCTGTCATGTGCTGATTGAATTGTGGATCAGATGATGAGTCCTACTAATCCCTATTTCCCTGCGTCTATACCAACTCCCTCCATGTAACACAATCAGAGACATGACCAGGATAGACTAAATACTATTTAATTAAGTCAGTGTAAAAACCTGAATTTAAACATGATCCATGACTAACTCTTTGTTCTATGCCCATACCAAATCCTCCATGTAATATAGTTGAAGCTTTTTGTTCAATGTAAGTTCCTTGTCGGCCCTCCAGTCTAGTCCCAGAAAACTGGGTTTAAGCACCTCCTCCCGCAGCTATGGAGACTGAGCACGTCACAAACTTCTGTGGCTCCAGCATAAATACACCAGGGACCTCCTTCCCTTTCCAGTAGTCTGTCTCCATTGCAGCTGGAGGAGGTGTCAGCCTTGGCAGGCTCACCGGAGCAATAGTTTTAGAGTTAAAAAGAAAGAGATTTAAAAGGAATCGGTGTTAGTGTTGTTTCAGCCTAGCTGTGTTGGTGCAGCTTGCCTTATTTGGCTGGACGCTGGCTGGGTGATCAGAAGGCTCCTCAGCTGTGGACAGGCAAGCTCTCCCCCCCTCCCGGGCGGTGTATGTGGCGCCGGGTGTGTGTGGGAGTGTGTGCTGGGGCCTCCGGCTCCCGAACCCGCGATCGGGTGAGGAGCCGTTGAGAGACAGGCGCCGCGTGTGGGTCTGTTTTGGCGCCCAGGGCCGTGTGTCAGCAGCGGGCCGGTCCCTTTGAAGTGAGGGACGGGACTGAGGAGCCGGATCCACCGGGAGACGGTCCTGTCGGAGGGGAGCCGAGCGAGCCGGTGAGTCAGCGGGGTAGAGCGGCTGACGGGCACGGCTCCGGCCGCGTGTCCTCGCTGAGCGGTGCGCCGTTACAGTGTAGGCCTGACGTTTGGTGGTAGGCGGGCCCTCCTCATGTGCGCAGAGCGCGGGAAAGAGGGCGAGTCGGGCTGCGGCCTGGTCGGAAGGTCAGCGTGTGCGCTGAGCAGTTAAAAAAAAAAAAAAACAAAAAGAAAAGAGAACGAAGAAAGAAAAGGCAGATTAGAGAGAATTCCGGCAGTGTTTGTGCAGCAGGCACCTCAGGGGAAAGAGTCTGCAGCACTTCAGTGCCCGGCTATGCCGCCCAAGCCACAATGCATGTTCTGTGGGCTTCGGAGAAGCTCGGCGGAAGGCGTATGCCGGGAGTGCGCGCAGGAGAAGGTAGCGGGGGAAGGAGAGATGGAACCGGCTCTGGCTCCCGGGGATGTTGTGGAGTCTCCGGGGTCTCCTTCGTCTGGCGGGCGGGTGTTGGAGTAGCGGAGGCGGCCTTCTAGAGCAGCGGAGGCAGCCAGCTCGCTTCCAGGGCTAGCGGGAGGCTGCAATTTTTTCCAAAGACTTTATGGCCCTGCTCAGCCAAGCTCTGGGGAAGCAGCCTGGGGAGGAGGCTGCGGAGGACACAGGGCACAAACGCGGGGGCAGTCTCGTGGAGGGAGGTACGGAGGCCGTCCCGCGGAAGAGAGCAAAGTTAGCTGACAAGGCAGATCCTGCAGAGGTTTCGGATTTCCTATCGGAGTCCGTGGATGATTTGGATGTGGACTTGGATCTCGAGGAAGGAGAAATAGCGGATGCTGAGGATCAGGTGCGGGTGGTTCGGGTCTTTTGGCAGGAGGAGCTCTCGCCACTAATAGCGGAAACGCTGAAGGCACTCAATATGCCTGCGACGGAGCAGACGGGGGATCCGTCTTTGGAGGACCCGCTGTTGCAGGCGGTGAGGAAGTCTCAGAGAGCCTTCCCGATCCATAGAGTGTTTAAGGAGATGATTCAGGAGGAATGGGACGCCCCGGAAGCAGGTATGAAGGGTGCTAGAGTGATGTCGCGGCTCTATCCCCTGCAGGAGCCGGATAAAGACCTCTTTAAATCCCCGAGGGTGGATGCAGCGGTCACGAAAAAGACCACTATCCTGGTGGAGGGCGGTGCGGCCCTGAAGGATGCTCAGGATAGGCGTCTCGATGCGTTATTGAAGCAGGTCTTTGAGGTTAATGCCCTGGCCATCTAGGCCTCTATTTGTGGGGCGTGGGTGGCTAGGGCATGCTTGCGCTGGTCCCAGAAGTTGAAGGGCAGCCCGGACTTAGAGGCGAATGAGGAAGCGGCCTGCTTGGAGTCGGGGTCGGCGTACCTCTCCGATTTACAGTATGATCTCATTCGGGGCCTCTCCAAGAGTATGGCGTCCTTAGTGGCGGCGCATAGGTATCTGTGGCTGCGCAACTGGGCGGCTGATGGACCGTCCAAGGCGAGACTGGCGAAGCTCCCCTTTCGGGGGAAACTCCTCTTTGGGGAGGACTTGGACAAGCTGGTTAAGGATCTTGGTGAGTCCAAGGGGGGACAGTTGCCTGAGGATAAGCAGAGGCAGAGCCGTCCTCAGCCGCCTTCTCGAAGCCAGCAGAGGGAATTTCGTAGGTTTAGACCAGGGGTCTCAAACTCAAATTGCTTCGAGGGCCAAATGAGGACTTGTAAAATAACCCGGGGGCCGCATGAGACGTGGGACCTCATTTGCATAAGGGGCCTCATTTGCATAAATATTTGCATAATGTTACCATACCCTAACTTTTAGTAAACGTGCCTCTTAATGAGTGCATGAATAAAGAAAGACTAAAAGATTTCTACATTACTATAATCCAGTGCCAACCGCCAGGCACATTAGGAACTACTACAAACAAACACTGTCCATTTAGAACCCATAGCAAACCCGCCATATCCTAACAGCACTACCAGGACTCATAAAGCAGGTTGGCCACAGGTGAATTGGCCGCAGGTAAAGGTGTTTATAACAATCTGATGCAAGGAATGCTTCAAAGCTGTGTTAGAGATGCCATTTGGCTTCAACACAGCCAAGGGGGTCAGATGTGGTTCCTGTAGATAAGTGCACTTTTTACACCACAGTCCCTCTTCTAATAAAAAGAACACATGTACACACACAAATGCATATGTATACATGTGTACGATATGCACACAAACACATTAATTAAAAAAAAATCTCTTATACAACTTTCTCCCACTAAAAAGGACTGCAATTAAAAATCTGCAGAACTGAATCATCAGCCCAGCAAATAAAGGTGGCACTGTACTGGTCATGGATACATAGGAAGATACAGAAGAGGAGTAGGCAATTGCCAAAAAATAAATACATTTCAGAAAAAAAATTAGCAAGGAGCCAACACAGGAATATACAAACAGAAAAATGTCAACATATCTCCAAGGCAGCTACAGTCTCTGCAGAAAATCCTGACATCAATCCATCCCTCTATTGTTAACTTCTACATACTAAATAAAATCCATAAACCCTGGCAGACAGATTATATCAAATACTGGCATACTTAGAGAAACTATCTAAAAAGGGTATCCTCAAGCCCTAGTGAAAACACAAACAGCTTCTATAACTCAAAAGACCCTGCGTCAGACCAAAACTTCCCCACAGAATTCTAAGGACCGTGGAAGGACAAACAATCCCAGTGGAACCCATTTTAAAGAACAGACCAGGGTCTCACGTCGCAACTACTGATTGGTTACTGCTCAAGCCAATGGAAAGGAGAAAGCAACAATGCAGACCCCTGACCAATAGGCTAAATTCACATAGGACTGTGCCAATCAAGTTCCAGGTTCAATCCCGATGTAGCAACCGTATTCCATCTGAAAATCCAATGCTGTTCGCATGATTGTAAAGCAGCCTCCCGATCACCACCTCTGATTGGGGGAGGAATCCAATCCAAAACACGCCATTGAAATTGGGAAAAGCGGCGGCTTTCAGAGCCGCGAAGAGAGAGAGTTTCTCTCGCGCGGTTCTGAAGAGCAGCGAGAGAGTCTTCAGAACCGCGCGAGAGAAACTCTCTCTCTCTTCGCGGCTCTGAAAGCCGCCGCTTTTGGAGCTGATGAGGGGAGGACTCTGCCAGGCAGAGGAGCCCGCGGGATGCTTAATGCGGCGACGGCAAGTTTGGATTTTTTTTTTTTTTTTTACATGCCGGTAAGTGCTTCGCGGGCCGCATAAGATGCCCTCGTGGGCCGCGTGTTTGAGACCCCTGGTTTAGACAGTCCAGGTTTAGTCAGTTCCAGCGGGGCCGTTTTCAGTATCGCTCTCAGGGATTTCGGGGTTTCAGGGGAGAGGTTTTGGGGTCCCTCCTTCCCCGAATCTCAAGAAGTCCCAATGATGCCAGGGGGGCCCAGGCAGGGGTGTTACCCGTGGGAGGGAGGCTACGGGATTTCTACCCGGCTTGGGCCCAAATCACGACAGATCTCTGGGTGTTGGAGGTCATTCGCGAGGGCTATGCTCTAGAGTTTCTTCGCCCGGTATGGGAGGCCTTTGTTCTCTCCCTGTGCCGGACGAGTGCAAAACGCAAAGCCGTAC
This sequence comes from Ichthyophis bannanicus, assembly GCA_033557465.1. Taxonomy (NCBI): domain Eukaryota; kingdom Metazoa; phylum Chordata; class Amphibia; order Gymnophiona; family Ichthyophiidae; genus Ichthyophis; species Ichthyophis bannanicus. The sequence goes on along the minus strand of CM066051.1, from coordinate 75,423,320 downwards.
AGGAGACGGTGGACCGCTTGTTGGCGCTCGAAGCGGTGGTGCCCGTCCCGGAGGACCAATGCGGTTCTGGTCAATACTCCATATATTTCGTGGTTCCCAAAAAGGAAGGGACCTGGAGACCCATCCTGGATCTCAAGGGCGTCAACCGGTGCCTGAAGGTTTCTCATTTTTGGATGGAAACGCTGAGGTCGGTTATCGTAGCAGTACGGCCAGGGGAGTTTCTCACTTCCCTGGATCTCTCGGAAGCATATTTACATATCCCCATTCGGGCAGAGCACCAGAGATATCTGCGATTTGCCGTTCCCTTGGGACATTTTCAGTTCCAGGCATTGCCCTTCGGCTTGGCGACGGCGCCGTGCACCTTTACGAAGGTGATGGTGGTGGTGGCGGCGGCGTTGCAAAGAGAAGGGATCCTGGTGCATCCTTATCTGGACGACTGGCTGATTCGGGCAAAGTCAAAGGTCAAAAGTGTGGCGGCCACGCGCTGGGTGGTCCAGTTTTTGGAAAGTCTCGGATGGGTGGTGAATACTGCAAAGAGCAAGTTGGAGTCCTCTCAGAGGTTGGAGTACTTGGGAGTGAGCTTCGACACGGAGGCAGGCAGAGTCTTTCTCCTGCACTCTCGGGCTTTGAGATTGCGGCAGCTGGTGCAGGCGTTTCTGGCAGCCAAGGCCCCATCGGCGTGGCACTATCTTCAGCTCTTGGGCACGATGGCGGCGACGCTGGAGGTGGTCCCATGGGCGAGAGCGCATATGCGGCCTTTGCAGAGGGCGCTTCTCCGCCGATGGTCACATCAGTCGGATCCGCTGTCCCAGAGACTGGTTTGTCCTGCAGTCACGAGGCAAGCCCTTCGGTGGTGGCTGGCTCCGGGTCATCTGGAGAGGGGCATGCCTTTGGAGTCGCCGGAGTGGAGACCCCTAACGACGGATGCCAGCCTGTTCGGCTGGGGAGCGCACTTTGACGGTCAGTATGCCCAGGGGCAATGGTCCGAGCTGGAAAGGACATGGTCAATGAACAGACTGGAGCTGAGGGCGGTCATGATGGTGTTACTAGCGTTCCAGCACTTGGTGCAAGGCAAGGCGATTCGGGTGCTGTCCGACAACGCCACGGCTGTGGCGTATATCAATCGGCAAGGGGGCACCGCCAGTGTGGCTCTCGAGGACGAAGCGGGGGAGCTTCTCATCTGGGCGGAGTCGCGTCTGGAAGCTTTGTCAGCGGCGCATGTGGCAGGAGTCGACAACGTGGCGGTCGATTTTTTTCTGAGCAGAGTCAGGGTGGATCCCGGAGAGTGGGTTCTCCACCAGGAGGTCTTTGATCTGTTAGTACTGCGTTGGGGGCCTCCAGTGATGGACCTGATGGCAACGTTCAACTCGGCAAAGGCCGGAAGATTTTTCAGCAGGCGCAAGGAAAGGATGTCTGAGGGCCTGGATGCTCTGATTCGGAGGTGGCCGGAACATCAGTTGCTCTATATGTGTTCTCTCCGTGAGCGCTGATCGGTCGAGTGGTGCAACGCATAGAGAGGCACAACGGGGTGGTGATTCTCATTGCCCCGGATTGGCCGTGAAGACCGTGGTATGCAGATCTGGTGCGCCTTCTCGTGGAGCCTCCATGGCGACTTCCGGTTCGGAACGATCTCCTGCGGCAGGGTCCTCTGTTGATGCCTCAGGTGGATCGATTCTCGCTTACGGCCTGGCTCTTGAGAGGGCTCTGTTGACGGCCAAGGGCTACTCAGCAGCGGTTATCTCGACGTTATTAAAGTCTAGGCGGCTGTCGACGTCGTTGGCCTATGTCAGGGTATGGCGCATTTTTGAGGCCTGGTGCGCGGGGCGACGAGTGGTGGCGCTTAGGGCGTCGGTCTTGCAGGTTCTGGCATTCTTGCAGGACGGCTTCGATAAGAGCTTGGCGGCAGCGTTGCTTCGGGTGCAGTTGGCGCTTGCCTGTTATCGAGGAAAGGTTCAAGGTATGGTGTTGGGAAACCATCCGGATGTCAGAAGGTTTCTGCGGGCCACTGCGCTCTTGCGGCCGCCGTGTAGGAGTTCGGTTCCGGCATGGGACCTTAACATCGGATGCTTTATTCGGAGCACCTTTTGAGCCTTTGGCTAGCGCTACCTTGAAGGATCTTACGCTCAAAGTGGTTTTCTTGGTGGCCATCTAGTCGGCGAGACAAATTTCAGAGTTGCAGGCTCTGTCCTGTAAGGCGCCCTTTCTGTTGTTCTACGATCATAAGGTGGTTTTGCGTACCGTACCATCCTTTTCGCCGAAGGTCGTGTCCACGTTTCATGTGAATCAGGTGATTTCCTTACCAGCCTTCGAGAGGGGTGGCAGAGATTCTGGCAAGAGGTGTCTAGTGTGCGGGGCTAGAAGGGGAGCGGTATTGGAAACCGGCGTCTGTAAAGGCTGTGTCCAGGAAGCTGCGTCCATGGAGCAGGCTTTAGAAATTAGTGGGGAGAGCCAGAAGGGAGCATCGGTACTTAACCCAGAACCTGTCTCTCCTTCAGTACCCTTACTGCAGTCGGTGGCGGGGCCTTCCTTGGCACCGGATAATACCGCCTTTTCAGCCGGCATTTCCTGGAGGGCTGGCGGTGATATTTTCTCAGGATTTTGTGGCTCTACTTAAGCAAGCCTTCAGTTGTAGTAAGAAGGGACCAGAGACGACTTCAGGGGAAGCGGAGCTGGGCGTAAAGCATCTGGGGACCCCACTGGACTTGGATTGTGGACGTCCCTTCAAAAAAGTCCAGGAAAGGAAAGAATAAGCATGAGCAGTCAGTGGCTTCGGAGGGTCCGTTCTCGGAGGACAGAGAGCAGGATTTGGAGATAAAGGATGAGTTAGAGGAAGGAGATTTAGCGGAACACGAAGCTCAAGCGGGAGTTATCCAGGTTTTCCACCATGATGAGTTGCCTGCTCTCATAACGGAAACACTGAAAGCACTGAATATGCCTTCGGCAGGGCCTGCAGAGGATGCCTCTTTGGAAGATCCCTTGTTACAGGCAGTTCGTAAGACACAGAGCTTTCTCGTTACACAGTGTGGTGAGGGGAATTATTCAGGAAGAGTGGGACATGCCCTTGGCAGGGCTCAAGGATTCCAGGATAATGTCTCACCTTTACCCGTTAGTTTATCAAGATCGGGAGTTGTTTAAGTCACCGAAGGTAGATGCAGCGGTCTCGGCAGTGACCAAGAAGACTACCATTCCAGTGGAAGGTACTGCTGCTCTTAAGGATGCTCAAGATAGGAAGCTAGATGCCTTGTTAAAACAGATGTTCGATATCAATGCGCTTTCTGTGCAGGTGTCTATTTGTAGAGCCTGTCTGCGATGGTCTGATCTCAGCATATTCAGGGGGACCAGCTGGAGGAGAGAGACAGGGAAGTGTCCAGGTTGGAATCTGGGATGACTTACCTAGCGGACATTCATTATGACCTTAATAGGAGTCTGAGTGTGGCATTAGTGATAGCAGCTAGGAGGTATCTTTGGCTGCGTAATTGGGCGGCAGATGGTTCTTCTAAGACTAGGTTAGGCAAGCTACCTTTTAGGGGTAAGCTGCTTTTTGGTGAGGATTTGGATAAGTTGGTAAAGGATTTAGGAGAGTCTAAGGGAGGCAGATTCCCAGAAGACAAACCAAAGCAGGGGAGGCCATCTCCTGCTAACAAGAATCAACAGAGGGGGTGTTTCTCCTATCGAAATCAGGGGTTTCGAGGGGCAAGCAACAGGCTTACTGCTCCCTCTTACTCCAACCTTCTAAAACCACAATGAAGCCAGGAGGACCCAAGTGGGGTTGGTAGCCCTAAGAGGGCAATTACGGGAGTTTTATCCTGCTTGGGTCCAAATTACTTCCGACCAGTGGGTGTTTGGAAGTCATTCGAGAAGGCTATGCTCTCAAGTTGCAACACTTGGTGGTTGATGCTTACGTTCAAACTCCATGCAAGGCGCCTCCTGAAGATCAAGGCGGTACAGGAAACGTTGGAAAGACTACTGAGTCTCAGTGCGTTTGTGCTGGTACCAAGAGACCAGTGCGGATACGGTCGATACTCCATATTTTGTGGTGCCAAAGAAGAGGGATCCTTTTGTGCAATCTTGGATCTCGAAAAGGTAAATCGATGTCTGCGAGTGTTGCACTTTCATATGGAAACTCTGCGATCAGTGATTGTGGCCATAAGGGCAGGGGAATTCCTTACATCTCTGGATTTGTCAGAAGCTTATCTTCACATTCCAATCCAACAGGAGCATTAGAAATTCCTTAGGTTTGCAGTTCCTATGGGGCATTTTCAATTCCAAGCGTTACCTTTCGGTTTGGCAATGGCCCCACGGACATTCACCAAGGTCATGGTGGTCGTGGCAGCGGCATTACGGAAAGAAAGGATACTAGCACACCCTTATCTAGACGATTTGATTGATTCGAGCGAAATCCAAGAGAGAGCAAGTCGGCGACAACCAGAGTGGTGGAGTTTCTTCAGAGCCTAGGCTGGGAAGTCAATCTGGCAAAGAGCAAATTAGAGCCTTCACAGAGCCTGGAGTATCTGGGGGCGCGTTTCGATACGAAGATAGGGAAGGTGTTTCTGCCGCAGCTGAGAGCACAAGACTTGTCCTCGCCTTTCTAAACCGAAAGATTCCCATAGCGTGGCATTATCTGCAGTTGCTGGGTACAATGGCAGCGACGCTCGAGTTAGTGCCGTGGGCGCGGGCTCATATGCGACCGTTGCAGAGGGCGTTGCTCAGAAGGTGGTCACAACAGAATGATTCCTTGTCTCAGAGACTACCATGTCAGCTAGAGACGAGGCAGGCGCTACAGTGGTGGTTGAGGCTGGGAGTGCTGGAAGAGGGGAATGCCTCTGGAAGCTCCCTCCTGGATACCCTTTACGACGGACGCCAGTCTATTTGGTTGGGGGGCGCACGTCGACGGAATGTTTGCCCAAGGACAGTGGAACGATGTGGAGAGGACATGGTCCATCAACAGATTGGAGTTGAGGGCTGGCACTCTGGCACTCAGGGCCTTTCAAAGTCATCTAGGGGGAAAGGCGGTGCGCATATTCTCCAACAATGCAACCACAGTGGCCTACATAAATCGGCAAGGTGGCAACAGCAGTGCGTCACTAGAATCCAAGGCAGACCAACTGTTAGAGTGGGCCAAAGCACATCTGGTAGCTGTGTCGGTGGTGCATGTGGCAGGAGTGGACAATGTGGCGGCCGATTTTTCTGAGTCGTGTCAGGGTGGATCCTGCTGAATGGGTTCTCCATCCTGAGGTCTTCGAGATGTTAGTGAACCGCTGGGGACAGCCTGTGATGGATCTGATGGCGACGTTAGAGTCAGCAAAGGCTGGCAGATTCTTCAGCAGGAGAAAAGAAAGAATGTCGGAGGGTCTCGATGCTCTCATTCAAAAGTGTCCAGTACAGCAGCTCCTTTGTGTTTCCACCCTGGGTCTTAATAGTTTGGGTGCTACAAAGAGTAGACATTCACAAAGGACAGGTAATTCTAATAGCGCCGGATTGTCCGAGAAGGCCATGGTATGCAGATCTGATCAGGTTGTTGGTAGAGTGGCCCTGGCGTCTACTGGGTCGGAAGGATCTGTTGTTCCAGGGTCCCATACTCATGCCTCAAGTAGATCGGTTCTCGCTTACGGCTTGGCTCTTGAAAGGGCGAAGCTGAGAGCGAGAGGATACTCCTTGGTGGTTATTTCCACCATGTTAAAGGCGAGGAGAAGGTCTACTTCATTGGCATATGTTTGTTTCTGGCGAGTGTTTGAGGCATGGTGTACGGACAACTTGGTTCAGGCATTAGTGCTTCGGTGTCACGTCTTGGCTTTCTTGCAAGACGGATTTGACAAAGGCTTGGCAACAGCCTCCTTGCGAGTGCAGGTGGCAGCTTTGGCATGTTATAGAGGAAAGATAAAAGGGGAAACAGTAGGATGCATCCAGATATTAAGTGTTTTTTAAGGGCAGTGGCTCTTTTGAGGCCTCCATGTAGATCTCCAGTTCCTCAGTGGGATCTTGCTTTGGTGTTGGACGTGCTGGTACGCGAGCCTTTTGAGTCTTTGGCTAAGGCGTCTGTTAAAGATCTGATGCTCAAGGTGGTATTTCTAGTGGCGATATGTTCTGCTTGTAGAATCTCAGAGCTGCAGGCTCTGTCTTGTCAGAAGCCCTTTTTGCCTTTTTATGATAAGAAGGTGGTATTGAGGCCAGTCCCCTCGTTCTTGCCAAAAGTAGTATCAGCTTTTCATGTGAATCAGGTGGTTTCTCTTCCCGTTTTTGTAGAGGCTGGAGGGAAATCAATCTCGGGATCCGCAGTCTCTAGATGTCTGTCGAGGGTTAAAGAAGTATCTGCAGAGGACAGCGAGTTTCAGAAAGTTGGATAGGCTTTTTGTCCTCTTTGGAGGAGCAAGAAAAGGAGAAGCAGACAGTAAAGCTTGCATTGCAAGATGGCTAAAAGAGACTATAGCATCAGCTTACATACTTAAAGGAAAGTCAGTGCCAGAAGGCATTAGAGCTCATTCGACTAGGGCACAGGCAGCGTCATAGGCAGAGTATAATCTAGTGCCGGCTATTGAGATCTGTAAGGCGGCTACTTGGTCATCTTTCAATACGTTTGTAAAGCATTACCATCTAGATGTGCAGGAAGAAAGGGATACTGTGTTTGGTGCAGCAGTGCTTCAGGCTGGCCTGGCAGGTCCCTCCTGTTAAAGTTTTTTCACTGCTCTGTTACATCCCCAGAGGTTCGGGACTAGACTGCAGGGACGATAAGGAAGGTGAAATTAGATTTACCTGCTAATTGTTGTTCCTTGAGGAACTCCAGTCTAGTCCCGCATACCTCCCTCGTTTATTCTGTGGATTTGGCCTGAAGCACGATATTATGTCAAGACGTATGAGGAGGAATCTATGGTGAGGGTGTGAGCCATAAGGTTGGGTTTTTTTTGAAAAGGAGGAGATTCAGGGAAGGTTGTAATCCTTTGGGAAGCGGGGAAGGGTGGACTGACAGCACAGGTTGATATAAGTGCCTTAACTTGTTGAAGGCAGGATAATGGGAGTAGTTCTTTCCCGTTGTTTAGTTGCAGTTAGGTTAATTGACAATTTGTGTTGATATTGCTACTTGATTGTTGCTCTGGTGAGTCTGCTTTGTCAATAGATTACTGGACAGAGGAGGCATTCCCAGGAGTATTTTGTACCAGTGTCATCAGAAGAATGACGTTTCTCCGTCTCCATAGCTGCTGGAGGAGGTGCTTAACCCCAGAGGTTTGGGACTAGACTGGAGTTCCTCAAGGAACAACAATTAGCAGTTAAGTCTAATTTCACCTTTGGCCTTTTTTCTTTTCTTTCTTCCTTATTTTTTATACTTTGTTTAAGTAAGAAAAGTAATGAGTTTTCTGCAAGGCTCCATGTAGCTCCTTAGCATATGGCTGATCAGGGTTTCCTCCCTGCACCCCCCACCCCCCTGTTCTCCCATGGGGCTGCAGTTGCAGTGGATTGCCGCCTTTTCCAACGGGTAACTGCAGAAGATCGCCGCCTGAACTTCACCAGCGGCAATAAGGGGCCGCTGCACCTAATCGTGAGTTTTTGCTGTGATCCTGCCTGACATTCCTGTCCTGTGCAGGCCACGCACCAGTAGCAAAAAGGGCCACTGCATCTAACCATGAGAGTTTCCTGTAATCCTGCCAGACATCCCTGGCCTGCACAGATCACGCACCAGTGGCAAAAAAGGGGCGGCTGCACCTAACTGTGAATGTTTGCTGAAATCACGCCTCTCCCTCCTGATGTCCCCGGCCTGTGCAGGCCGCACACCATTTTTCCTTCCTTAAGGCCTACAGCTCCTGGTCAGTTTGAGACTGGTTTCAGTGCAGCTTGGCCAGTTGAAACCTCAGGAAGTATGAGATACCCCTCTGATGGTTCTTCCATTCCTGGGGCAAGTTCCTGTCCATGAGAGTAGTACAACTCTGTGGTGCGTTAGGATCAATGCCTCATTGCCCTGACATCTCAGCTGCAGTAAGTGGCGATGGTGCCACTTGCACAGCCGATCCGGGGGAGACTTCTGCCAATTCAGTGTGCTTGTTGGTTATGGCTCCCAATGCTGTTGAGGCTTTGTTGCCGCCTTCCATATTGGGGATTATCAGTGCAAGTCTCCAGGCAGATCTGCTGTTCCCACGATGCCGAATTTCACCATGGGACTGGCTCCTGTGGCTGACAGGGAATCTTTTCTCTCCCTCTTTCCACAGTCGCAGAGCTCCCAGCCACAGCAGAGCTCTGTCACTCTGCAGCAGCAGATTTTTTTGCCCATCTTCCACATGTTTGTGGGCTATCGAAGGGAGGTCCAGACCTTATTCCATCTCAGCCGGTCCCATCTTCAACTGCTCCTCGGGGCAGTTCCCATAAATAATCGAGAGGGCAGAACTTTGTCCGGGAGGGTCCATGGCCCCCTCCAAAGTTCCTTATTGGAGCGAGGCAGAATTTTTCAGTAATGTTTTCCTACGATGACTCCTGTTGAGCTGCCTCCAACATGGAGGGAGAACTCTTTTTCAGGGGGAGGACCATAACGACTCTCACTTGGTGCGTTTTTGTTGCCAAGTGGAGATTCCCCCACCCCCCTTAATTGTCTAGATTGCCACTGAAATGCAAATTCTGGGGCTCTCTGGACCGGCCCTGACCTCCCTCCCCCCCCCCCCCTCTGATCCTGGCATCATGGGGTTTTCCAGAGCTTTTCCTTTCCTTCTGGAGCTTCTCCTGATGTACCCCTCAGGAAGGCCCAGCGGTTGGTTTACATTTATGCCTGTTCACCGACAGTTCTGGAAAGTTGTTGAATTTTCCCAGGGTCGACGTCTTGATCACGGCGGACACTTGCATACCACCATTCCCATAGAAGTAGAGCTGTCCTACAGGGCTGGAAGGTGGAAGGACTCCTTCAGTTGGCCTTTTCTTCTTTCTTCCTAGCCCTTCAGTTGACAACGCAAGGCGGCATCTGTGCACATGTCCTCCTCTGGGTTCAGCTCCTTCCTGAGGATGAGTATTCAGTTTGTTTTGAATATCTGGCGACCTTTGTGGATGCCTTTTGTGATAAAGATAAAAGATAAAGATCTCTTACGCCTTTTCTGCGTGGAGAGTCACAACAGCGATAGTGATTTGCTGAGGACTCTGGCTCAAAAATTGTTGGCAGATGTCACATCTAAGGGGCACTTAGCCAAATTGCCCTTTAGGGACAGGCTCTTGTTTGGCGAGCTCTTTGGAAAGTTAGTCAAGGACCTCGGAGAGGTCAAGCCCCAGCAGCTGCCAGAGGATAAACCCAAGGATGCCTCCAAGCACTCCTCTTCAACATCAGGGGAGTCATCTTCGCTGCTGAAGTTCTGCGATTCTTGTTAGTATCAACAGAATAAGCAGACTACCTCCTCTTCTGGAACAGAATCCAAGTCCCAGTCCTTTCAAGGAAGATGCCAGGCCTATTCAGACTTCCATGGCGGGAAAGCCCTTTTTCTCTGTTCTGGAGCCCATATGTAAACATTTGAGTTTATAATAAACTACTTTGATAATCCTGAAAGGTGGTATAAAAGAAATGTTAAAGAAATAAGATGGCACCCTTGGGTGGGTATTCAGTCACACATGCATGGTGGATCTCCCAAAGGTTGTCTTTGAAAGCTGGGGCGGTTACTGTGTGGGTGCAGTCAGTGCAGATGTTGCCCATATGTGGGGACTGTTTTCTGATGCCCCCAGAGAACATCTTAGAGGTAAGTAACTACGCTATTTGATGAATTTATGCTCTGGTTTTTGGTTCCCCATAGGAGTGAGACACTGTTTTTTTGTGAGCACATACTATGAACAGCTCTTAATCTTTAAATACTATCTATGATCAATACGGACCTTTTAAATCCACCATTAAAATAACCAGCTCTCTAAAGCAGGGATCCTCATTTCTAGCCTTGGGAGTGAAGGGGCATCCTAGTCAGGGTTTGCAGGATTTCTGCAGTGAGTAAGGATGGGACTCTGCTTACAATGAAGGCAGGGCACATAAATATCTTCTGCAACAAAACTTGATAGCCATTGTCCATTCCACAAACCATATTTGTTTGTGATCCTTGGATTGATTTTGGGGATCCTTACTCTAAAGGACTGTTGCATATGATGACTTGTGAAGATGTACCCATTTAGACTAAATGTGCTGTATAGAAACTGCCTACAGATATTGAGCTTGTTGGAAGAAGAGACTACATGGTGTTTTTCAACAGTATAGAGAGGGCTATGTCTACTGTAAATAGAAAGATTAATAATGAGCAGAATCTCCAGGAACAAGCAGGAATGTAGTCCTCACATATGGGTATCGTTGGTACCGACGGAGCCTGCGCGGGAACGCTCCCCAACGTCCAATAGGAACGCTTTTGGGAGCATCCCTCAGCACATGCGCACTGCCTTCCTGCCTTTCCAACTGTCCCTCTTCAGTTCTTCGTTTTCCGCGGAGCCAACAGGACCTATTCCCTGTCACCGTAGAAAATTCCATCTTTAAAATTATTTTTTGTGGTCACGCTTGCCTACCGCACGACGCCTACTGGTACCGCCGGTTCTCTTCTAAAAAAAAAAAAACAACAAAAAAAAAAAAACCCTTTTCACCGTTTCTTTTCAGAAACGTTCCTGTTTTGGTGCTAGGCGCCATTTTGGGCATTATTCCCCATTTGTACAAAATCATGGAAAAGCCAACTAAGTGTGGCGGTACCGTTTCCGTCACTGACACCCATGATTGGTGTCTAAAATGTTTAGGACCTGATCATTCTCCAACTGAATGTCTCTCCTGCATGGGGATGACTAAAAGAGGAAGACAGAACTGGGCCGCAAAGCTCGGCACCCTCTTCACTTCAAATGCCAGATCCATTGCATCGACGTCGTCAAGGGCCTCTTCTTCCTCCCATGGATCTCAGGTAACTAAACATAAAAGCCAGTCCTCCTGCTAAGCATCGAGAGGCTATTGGCATTGTCCTTGAGGGAACCACACCGGCAAAACAGCCCCAGCGGGAGGCTTCAGCTTCCAAAGCATCGATGGGGCTTCAGGATGTTCTCGAGGCTTCAACCTCGCAAGAACTACCTTTGCCATGCTCAGGGGCTCCGGCCGTTCTCACCGGTACCGACACCCAGGCATCAGCAGTGTCGATAGGCCAGAGATTTCTTGCAGTATCGCAGCTCTTCTCTCAGCTGCAGTACCGGTGGTCCCAAGGGCACCGGTGCCGACGATGCCAGTACCGACGGTACCAGCCCCGATGGTAACCCTTCCTATTCCACCTCCGGCTGGAGTGGATAAAGTGGTACTGGGTCACCTCGGTACTGACTTCGATTGGTACTGGGATCGTGCTTTGCAGGAGCATCGGAGTCAGGAATACTTTGAGTCCTCCGATTCCGAAGACTGATAATTCTGCTGGCACTAGAGGGTTTCTCTTAGAAGATCCCTTTTTCTCCCCAACGCAGAATGTCACCTCCAGAAGACGTCATTTCAGGATTTCATCCGTGATATGGCTAAAGGTCTTCCAATCACAATAGCTCCTGAGGAGGAACCCAGAGCAAAGGAATTGGAAATCCTCCAATATCCTAAAGCTCCTAAGGAGGCAGGTACTCTGCCTATCCATGAAATTCTGTATAACTTGATGCTCAGAATGTGGGAAACACCTCTGACTACTTCTCACTCTAGAAGACTTGATACTATGTATTGAGTCCCACCATGTCCTGGATTTCAGAAAACTCAGCTGCCACACCATTCAATGGTAGTGTAGTCAGCCATGCGTAGGATGAAAAGTGCTAAAAGACATGCATCCAATCCTCCAGGTCGTGAATGCAAGACTCTGGATGCTTTTGGACGCAGAACTTTTCAAGCTTCCATGCTTTCAGCTAGGATTAGCTCATATATCCTATATATGGGAATGTTCCTCAAAGAAATCACAGGAGACTTGGAACTTATGAGCCCATTTGTCCCAGGTGATAAGAGACAAGACTTTCTCACTCTGGTTAAGCATGCTCAGGATGTCTCCAAGTTTTGTCAGTCATGCAGCCTTTGACTGCTTTGAATGCATCAGCAGAACATCTGCTATTGCCATTGGCGTACGACAAATTGCCTGGCTACAGGCATCAGACAAGTTAAGCGACATTCCTTGCACGGGAGAAAATCTCTTCGGCAAGAACTGGCAAGAGAAGGCTAACTAGTTAGATGCTGACAATTCTACCTTGGATAGATGGTCAAAGTCTACAGCCACTCCAGCCAAAAGAAAGCCTTATAAAAAACCCTCTTTTAGCAAAAAGAGGAAGTTTTTATCCTTCCTATACCCATCAGACTCATGCTCCAGGTCAGGTTGCCCAAAAGGGACAAACTAGACGACAGAAGAAACCAAAAGGCCCGAGAGCCCAACCAGCTCTCCAGGTTCAGCCCCCTCAAGGGCTTTGACTCCTTCCTAGAGAGCTTTGCCTTCCTGCCTCTGAGGGGTCCTCAACCCCCCAATATTCCTGGCAGGCAATGTTCCCTCTAATTTTCTGTAGGCTGTGTGCGCATAAAATATCAGCTGTGCAGCTTTTGAAGGAAGGTTAAATTTTTTGTGCGCCACATAACGACACTCGGAGTTATATACTTTAAAATTTGACTACACGTCAGAATACAGTATGTACACCACATTGCTTGCACTAGAAAATATTGTAGAACTTGTGAAAACCATATATACACAACTTTTCAATTTTAAGAACGTCTGTGTTTTCTATCAGAATTGGAACTGTAATTTTTGTGCGCTCTGTTGTAAAGTATATGCGCTCACTCAGCGAAGTGTGTGCACGCGCACAGCTTAGAGGGAACAGTGCCGGCAGGTTATACCACTTTGTCAACATATGGCATCAGATAACAGCAGAAGTTTGGACTTTGTCCATTGTAGGGGAGGGGTGCAAACTTCATTTTCACAGCTTACCCCCTCCTACAATTCTAAAGCAGTTCAATTCACAAACCTCCGCAATCTACTAGATCACGAGGTCTCCACTCTTCTTGCCCAAGGGGCAATAGAGGAAGTACCCATTCTTCAACAGGGTGCAGGGTTCTACTCCCCCTATTTTCTTATTCCAAAGAAAACAGGGGGACACAGACCCATTCTAGACCTCAGAGAATTGAACAAATATCTGTTTCGAGAAAGATTCAAGATGATTTCTCTGGGAACTCTTCTGCCATACCTTCAAAGCCAGGACTGGCTTTGCTCTCTAGACTTAAAGGATGCATACACTCACATTCTTATCCATCCAGATCACAGGAAATTTTTATGTTTCCTTTTCAGGGGAAGACATTTCCAGTACAGGGTTCTTCCCTTTTGGTCTAGCTTCAGCACCAAGGGTATTCACAAAATGCATGGCAGTAGTAGCTGCATTTCTACGAACCCTGGGGATCTTTGTCTTCCCCTACTTAGACGACTGGCTCATCCGAGCCTCCACAGTGACAGAGGCCAGCACTGCACTGTCTCGTACAATGCTAATCCTCCAGTATTTGGGATTGGTAATAAACTTCCCGAAATCTCAACTAGTTCCTTCCCAATGCCTAGAATTCATAGGAGCCTGTCTGGATACCAGATAGGCAAGGGCTTTCCTTCCACAAGCCCGGTGTCTTCACATAATGCAGTTAGCCTCCCAAGCAGCAGGCAAGTCCACCCTCACTGCTCTGGAGCTACTGCAGTTACTTGGACACATGGCATCCACAGTTCATGTAATCCCATATGCTCGCCTCCACATGCAAGCAGCTCAATGGACCCTCCACACAGTGGACACAGGCCACGGGTCATTTGTCGGACAAAATAACAATCTCTCAACGACTAATTTTGTCCCTCCAATGGTGGCAATCATTAGAAAATCTGACAGTAGGGTCTCCTTTCCATCAAACCCCTCTTTCAGGCCACCCTAACAGATGCATCAGAGGTGGGTTGGGGAGCACACCTGAATATTCTCTCTACCCAGGGCACCTGGACTCCACAGGAGGTTGGTTTACACACAAACCTCCTGGAGTTAAGAGCAATTTATTTAGCTCTTCGAGTATTCCATGCCCAGCTCAGCTACAAGACAGTCCTAGTCCAGACGGACTATCAGGTAGCCATGTTCTATGTGAACAAGCAGGGCGGGACAGGCTCTCTGTCGTTATGCAATGAAGCTTTACGACTATGGGCCCTCGCCAGAGAGCATCAAATTCACCTTCTAGTGGTATATCTTCCAGGCATTCAAAACCTTTGGGCAGACAAATCAGTCGAGTACTGCTACCTCACGAGTGGTCACTCCACCTAGACCAGGTGGCAAAGATATATTTCATCTCTGGGACACTCCAGACATAGACCTCTTTGCAAGTCCACTGAATGCCAAACTTCCCCGGTTCTGTTCCAGGATCCCGGCGCACAACTGTCAGGCAAGGGATGCCTTCCTCCTTCACTGGGGTCAGGACTTCCTTTATGCCTTCCCACCCATTCCCATCATCCCCAAGACACTCTTCAAACTTCAGAGAGACAGGGATCGCATGATAACGAGTGAGGTTATCAAATTTGCAGATGACACAAAACTATTTAAAGTTGTTAAAACCCAAGAGGATTGTGAAAAATTGCAAGAGGATCTTGATAAATTGGAAGACTGGACATCAAAATGGCAGATGAAATTTAATGTGGACAAGTGCAAGGTTATGCACCTAGGGAAGAACAACCCAAACTATGGTTACACGATGCAAGGTTCCACATTAGGAACCACCACCCAGGAAAAAGATTTAGGCGTCATTGTGGATACCATGTTAAAACCCTCGGCCCAGTGTGCAGCAGCGGCCAAGAGAGCAAATAGAATGCTAGGTATCATAAGGAAAGGAATGGAAAATAAAACAAAAGATATTATAATGCCTCTATATCGTTCCATGGTGAGACCGCACCTTGAATATTGTGTGCAATTCTGGTCGCCGTATCTTAAAAAGGATATAGCGATTTTAGAAAAGGTACAGAGAAGAGCCACCAAAATGGTAAAGGGGATGGAAGGATACTCCTATGAAGAGAGGGTAAAAAGGTTAGGGCTCTTTAACCTGGAAAAGAGACGGCTGAGGGGCGATATGATAGAAGTCTATAAATTAATGAATGGAGTGGAGCAGGTAAACGTAGATCGATTTGTTTACCTTATCAGAATATAGAAAGACTAGGGGACAAGCAATGAAGCTACAGGGTAAACTATTTAAGACTAATTAATAAAAGAAAATATTTTTTCACTCAACGTGTAATCAAACTCTGGAATTTGTTACCGGAGGATGTAGTAAAGGCTGTTAGTGTAGCTGGGTTTAAAAAAGGTTTGGACAAGTTCCTGGAGGAAAGGTCCATAAACCATTATTAAGAAGTGACCGAAGATATCAATGCTTGATCTAGTACAGGGGTCTCAAACACGCGGGCCGCATGCGGCCCGCGAGAGAACGTTGTGCGGCCCGCGACGGCTTCTGCTGCTGCCGTTGCTGCCGTGGCAATGGCAGAATCGATGGTCAATTTAAAAAAAAAAAAACTGGCTTCTGCTGCTCAAGCAGCAAAATCAGCTGTTCTGCGGCCCCTTCCTCTCTGCCCGGAGATCCCCGAGAGTGCTTCCATTAGCGGGTGCTTTTCAAGCCGCGAAGAGAGTATTTCCCTCTCGCGAGGCTTGAAAAGTGACTAGGCTTAAGCCGCGCGAGAGGGAAATACTCTCTTCGCGGCTTAAAAAGCACCTGCAGATGAAGCACAACTCAGGGCTCTCGGCGCAGAGGGGATGGGGCTGCAGGAGCAGAAGCCAGGTTTTTTTTAAAATTTACCTGGGTTGATGGGGGGGGGGTGTAGGACTGGAAATGGGCTATTGGCAGGAGGGGGGTTATGACTGGAAATGGGCTATTGGCAGGGGGGGGGTATGACTGGAAATGGGCTATTGGCAGGGGGGGGTTATGACTGGAGATGGGCTATTGGCAGGGGGGGGTTATGACTGGAGATGGGCTATTGGCAGGGGGGGGGTTATGACTGGAAATGGGCTATTGGCAGGGAGGGTTATGACTGGAAATGGGCTATTGGCAGGGGGGGGGTATGACTGGAAATGGGCTATTGGCAAGGGGGGGTATGACTGGAAATGGGCTATTGGCAGGGGGGGTTATGACTGGAAATGGGCTATTGGCAGGGGGGGTTATGACTGGTAATGGGCTATGGTGGGGGCTAGGACTGGAAATGGGCAGGTGGGGGTTAGGAAGGACTGGAGGTGGGCTGATGGGGAGTTAGGACTGGTAATGAGCTATGGAGGGGCTGACTGAAATGGGGTAATGGGGGTTAGGGCTGGAAGTGGGCTATTGGCAGGGGGGGGTTATGACTGGTAATGGGCTAAGGGGGGGTAAGACTGAAAATGGGGTGATGGGGGTAAAACTGGAAGTGCGCTATGGGAGGTTAGGACTGGTAATGGGCTATGGGGGGTCTAGGACTGGTAATGGGCTGGGGGGGGGGTTGCTAGGACTGGAAATGGGCTGAGTGGAAGGGGGGCTTGAACTGCAAATGGCTGATGGGGAGGGGGCTTGGAATGGAAATGGGCTGTGAGGGGAGGGAGCTAGGATTGGAAATGGGCTGATGGGGGGCTAGGATTGGAAATGGGCTGATGGTGAGGCTAGGATAGGACTGGAAATGGACTGATGGGGGGACTAGAAGGGAGCTGGGTGGGGCTGGAACTAGAAGGGAGCTGATGTTGGGGGAGGATTAGAATGGGATGGAGCTGGGAAAGTGAAATGGAGAGGGGAAAATATTTTGTCTGGGAGAGAAGACAAATCTACAATTGGCCAGGTATTGGGAGAGTAAGTGGGGATTGAGGATGGAGGGGTAAAATTTGAGTGGATGAAATAGGAATGAGGAAAGAGAAAAAGGAGAAAGATTAGTATGTTAAAGCAGATGTAGAGAGAGAGAATGGAAAAAAAACTAGGAGAGAAGAAAGGGCAAATGGACAGCAGACGATGGAGAGTTAGCAGAAGACATGAAGAAACCAGAAGAAAGTGGCTGGAACAATTGCAACTGAAAAAAATGCACAAAAGGTAGAAAAATATCTCTATTTTGAATTTATTAACTGGAATATGTCAGCTCTGGGAAATGTGCATCATTAATGTTTGCGCTTTGTTTAGTACAAGAGGAAATTAATTTATAGTTTTATTTCTACAGTGTTGTTGTACATTCCAAGTTTGGCTTTTGGGGTTCCCAGTTTAATTATTGTCTTCTTGTTTCTAAATCTTTTAGTCTTTCTTTATCCATACTCATTAAAGAGGCATGTTTACTAAAAGTTAGTGTATGGTAACATTATGCAAATATTTATGCAAATGAGGCCCCGTGTCTTATGCGGCCCCCAGGTTACTTTACAAGTCCTCATTTGGCCCTCAAAGCAATTTGAGTTTGAGACCCCTGATCTAGTACAAGCATTGTGGAACTTGTCTCTTGGGGAAACTGCTAGGTACATATGACCTAGATTGGCCACTGTTGGAAACAGAATACTGGGCTTGATGGACTTTGGTCTGACCCAGTATGGCATATCTTATGTTCTTATGATCCTCATAGCACCACGATGGCCACGCCAAATGTGGTATTCCCTGCTTCTGCATTTCTCTCAAGCGCAACCTCTGGAGTTAGGGCATGCTCCAGATCTCCTTTTCCCAGGAGAACTGGATGCTATGGCACCTGAATCCCCAGTCCCCTGCACCTCACGGCCTGGTTGTTGAAGGCTTAGACCTCCAGGATTTCAACCTGTCCCAGCAGGTAAAAGATATCCTTCAGGCTTCTAGGAAACTTTCCAGAAGAAGATCTTATTATGCCTTCAAGTGGAAACGTTTTACTATATGGTGCTCCAAGAAGGGATTAAACCCCCTGGTCATACCCTTAGAATCGATACTAGAGTATCTCCTTCACTTATCGAATTCTGGCTTAAAGACCAATTCGGTAAGAGTCCATCTTAGTGCAATTGCAGCTTCTTATAAGCTTCTAAATGGACAACCAATTTCCTCTCATCCACTCCTATCAAGATTTATGAGAGGCCTTTTATTAACTAAACCTCCCATCAAGCCACCACCAGTGGCATGGGATCTAAATCTAGTTCTCGGGCAGCTCATGAGGCCGCCTTTTGAACCTTTAGCCACTACAGCCCTTAAGTTTTTGACTTGGAAGGTTATCTTCCTGATTGCAATCACCTCTGCCTGTCGCATTAGTGAATTACAAGCTTTAGTGGCTGATCCTCCTTATACTAGATTTCATCATAAGGTTGTTCTTCGAATTCACCCACACTTTATGCCAAAGGTGGTTTCGCCTTTTCATTTAAACCAATCAACTTCCTGTATTTTTTCCGAGTCCTCACGTCTCCAATGCGGAAAGAAACCTTCATACTTTGGATTGTAAAAGGGCCTTAGCCTTTTACATTCAAAGAACACAGCAACATAGAAAGTCCTCACAACTTTTTGTAGCTTTTGACCCTAGTCATTTTGGGACTTCCAGTCTCCAAAAGAACTTTTTATCTAAATGGATTGCCCAATGCATATCCTTTATTTATGAGAGTAAGGGTCTTCCTCTTCAGGACCATGTCACAGCTCACAATTTGAGAGCCATGGCAGCTTCCATGGCTAATCTCCACTCTGTCTGTCGATGACATTTGTCGAGCAGCCACCTGGGCTTCGGTACACACCTTCACAGCCCACTACTGCCTAGATAAAGCCTTCCGTTGGGATACCTTCTTTGGCCAAGCTGTTCTTCAAAATCTCTTTCAAACTTAAACCAACTCCTACCCACCAACCCTGGTGGGATGCCAGAGATCCATGGGAGGAAGGGTTCTCACCTTCGACGGTGGCACCTTCCTGGGGATATCTCCCTGGCATCTTCAGCTAGGGAGTCCCCATATGTGAGGACTATATTCCTGCTTGTTCCTGGAGATAGCGTAGTTACTCACCTGTAACAGGTGATCTCCGGGAACAGCAGGAATTTAGTCCTCACAACCCACCCACCTCCCCTAGGAGTTGTCTTTGTCTCTTTCCTCTCTCCCTCTATCCTTTCACTCAGCTACAAACTTAACTGAAGAGGGACAGTTGGGAAGGCAGCGCGCATGTGCTGAGGGATGCTCCCAAAAGCGTTCCTATTTGGACGCTGGGGAGCATTCTTGCGCAGGCTCCGTTGGTACCGACGATACCCATATGTGAGGACTAAATTCCTGCCGTTCCTGGAGATCACCTGTTACAGGTGAGTTAACTACGCTTTCTCTGGTAATTAGTCACATTGAAGCTGCTAAAATAATATAGAAGACCTGCCATTAATAATTCAATGTTCCTCTTGTCTGGGGGGTGGGAGAATGTGCTGGTCGCTCTCCTTTTTAGAGCAGCACTTAAATTTCAGCAGTAATAAAGGTCTAACTCTTGAGCACAGATTCCTTTTCTGTGCAGTGATATAATCATCCCTGACATAGATTCTTCCTTCTACCTCCAGACTACCAGGAGAAGGTGGCAATGGACTGCTGGGAATCCTTGGTGAGGCCGCCCCCGGTAAGCGGATCCGGAAGCCATCCCTGCTATATGAAGGCTTTGAGGGGCCCACCATGATGTCTGGAATCCTTCCTGCGCCTTCAACCAATCCACCCCCACCTGAGGTGGTGAATCCCAAAAAGCCAGGCCGCTCCACCAATCAGTTGCAGTATATCCACAAAGTGGTTGTGAAATCACTCTGGAAGCACCAATTCTCCTGGCCCTTCCGTCAGCCTGTCGATGCTGTCAAGCTGGGATTACCGGTAAGGGATGGTTAAGGGGTATACTGGGTAATGTCTCCTATGTTTTCACATACCATGGCAGGAATGAATGTTGCCCCTATGCCAGGGTATGTTGGAGATGAGCTCAGTCTTCGATTTACTGCTAATGCTCACCTCAACACTTGTGTTGTGCCAAAAACATAAGGCATAATATATATGCATGCAACATGTCAGGATGTGCTTGGAAATTATTTTGTTCGAGCTGTTGGTGCCCAATACAATTAGGACCATTTCTGTATCTTTCTGCCAAATTCTTTTGGTCTTCAGCACTTGGGAGTTTCTCTATACATGCATAGTAATAGTACAGACACTTTATTGTAAAACTGTTCCTGTGTTTTTTTCTTTATCACAATGTCTGGTTTCTTAGCATCAAGCTTTTTATCAATGGGCATGTGCCAGGTGATCGCAGCTGTTTCATTTTCCACAGTTGTGCTGAGCTGTGTAGACTGCAAATGCAGCTGAAGCACAAATTCCGGTAGACAATTAGTGAGTGATCTGGGTAGAATAAACAGGTCTCTGCACGGAAGAGCTTGGATGTTAATGCCGGTTGGGAGAGAACTTGTAATCTGTGCTGGATAGCTCTCCAACGCCACGATTTTCTATTTCTTTTGGGGGTTTAACCTACGTTTTAAATGATTCTTCTAAAGCAATCTGCTTTAAGAATTTGGGTATAAGTCTTATCTGAGAGCATACAATCTAAGTGGCTACCTGAGACATGAGCAGTAGGAGATGGTGACTTGCTTTGACGTCTTGGGGGAGTGGGATTTGAACCCTGGCTGCTCATTTTCAGTGGCAGGAATGAGAGCTTTATTGGTGTTTACTGGTCGGCCCAACATGTGTTTCGGCCAGTGGCCTTCCTCAGGGGACAACGACCTCACAAATGTATTAAATCTTGTGTGTATAGTGAATAGTATTGCATGACCAAACATTTACTATGACATTAAACAACAAAAAAAAATAAATAAAAACACACACAGTGATCATAATATCCAAAAATCAATGTCTTAAATAAATGAATATATATTAAGACTATAAACATGGATTGTTTCCTGTATTCACATGTATTTCATTTTTTAATGCTATATATGCCTTGTATTTACATAAGTCTTTTTATTGGACACATTGTCGGCCCCTTGGTACTCTCGCTTCTTATCCCATCGTGTTGCTTGGTTAAATGGTCTGCTTCCCTCTTCATAGCACCCTTTCAATATGCTAAGAGATGGTCTCTCTCATTAGCTGCTGTTCTCCCTCCAGCTTTACAGCAATTGCTGTAGATTTAAAGAGCACTTCCTGTGTCTTTTTTTTTTTCATGTTGATGAGTTTTCTTGATGTAATAATTTTATCAGTACTTTTACATTAATACGTTTTCAACAATGTCATTTCCAAATGCATACAGTCCAGTTGTGTTCCCCCTGCCAGCAGACGGTGAGACAGAGCAATTCCCGAAGCTTTGTGACATCACCCTTGGTATAAAAACCTATCCCCCAATGGAAGCTTCAATGTAACCATAACAAGCAGCAGATGGTGGATGTCTCCTAGCTCCTGGCGCTCTCTGAGAAGAGATTTGGTGTCAGTGTAGCTGTCTGTGGTGGTTATGCACACTGTTGTGCTCCTTTTTGCAAACAGTTTTCATTTCTTCATTTTTCAGAGCTGCCCCCTAGTCAAGAGGACTGGTAGAGCACCTCTGAAGGGAAGTGCTTCTGCTCATGAGGAGCAGTTGCAGACTTCTTTTCTGACTGTTCTGCAAGCAAGACTTCTATCAGCTAAGTTGGCAGTCACCTTTTTGTTATTTTTCTAACTCCTTAAAGCTTGTTCCTTATCATCCCTCCAGTCCAGTCCTGCACCTCTGGGTAGTGTACCTCTTCCAGCAGCTGAGAGACTGAGCATGTCATCTTTTGATGACACCAGTATACTTGTGCAGCTAGCACTGCCTATCAATCCCATATGCTCGGTCTCCAAGCAGCTGGAGGAGTTCCTGAGTGGTCCTCCAGTTTAGTCCTCCACATCAGGGTAGTGCACCTCCTCCTGCAGCAAGGAGACTGGACCAATCAAATCCTTTCCCTATGAGGATGTATACTACTGGAGCTCCCATCAGCCCCCCAGTGTGTCCAGTCTCCTTGCAGCAGGAGGCGGTGTGAGCCTTTCTGGGCTCACTCTGACTTTGAGACTTCATAGTTTTTTGTTTATTTTCCTTTCTTTTGCTCCCTGTAGTACCTTTTGTTTTTAGTGCAGTTTAGGGGTCTGTGCCTTTAAATTCCTATAAAGGAGGGAGCCGAGCATGCACGGGTCGTCTGCCTGCTATTCGGCATTGGCGCTTCGGCTGCACTAATCTAGCTGCTGATCTCCCCTCCAGGACAGTTCGGAGGAGGAATCGGGCCACACTCACCAGCTCCTGGCTTGGGGGGGTACCTTCAGGGTGCTAACTCAACTCGGAGGACCCCACGTAGCCTCGCACTCCGGTCGGTGTTCTCTCACACCTCGGAGCCCTTGCAGCTTCCTCCTTCGTCTGCTCAGCTACGGGTTCGCGGTGAGTGTTATCTTCGCCAGTTTTGAGGGGCACCGGGCCTACGCTAATGGCGCTTTGCTTTTATTGATTTTATTTTTGTTCTTTCCTTTTCGTGCCCTTTTTATCGGCTCTTCGGGTGCCGGCGGCCATTTTTCTTTCAGCTCCCGCTTTTTTCCTCGGGGGCTGTGCTGCGGCGTGTTCGGCATGGTGCGTCCTGGCTCAGAGGGCCCTGCCTGCTTTGTTTATTGAGTGTTGCTGCGTCGAAGTGTGCTAATTCAAAAAAAAAAAAAGAGAGAGAAAAACCGAAGGGGCCTTGCACTACCGGCTGGGTTCTGCAGCCCTGTTACTACTTTGGCCTGCTTTCTTCTCAGGCGGCTCCAGATCGCCCTGCACTATTGCGGTTCCATGTCTCGTCGACCGCAGTGCGTGATTTGTGGATCCTGCAAGGGCTCCGTCTCTGACGCGGGGGTTTGCAAGGGCTCTGCCTGCAATCCGCCAGAGCTGCAACAGCAAATGGAGACCAGCGTTCCTTTGGACCCCGTGCTCCCTCCTGTTTCAGGTGGTGAAGAACTGGCTACAGGGACTATCCTACCTTCCCTTCCCTCTGCTCCGCCTGCGCCAGGGAGTGCGCAGGCTTTGGAGCCTCGTGAGGTTCCTTGGGGGGATTTCTCTCCTGAGTTCGTGCTCCTTATGCACCAAGCTTTCCAGCGGGGCCGATTAGGAAAAGGATCTGAACCGTGCGCGGCTCCATCGGCTCCGCTGTCTCTCAAGGCCGAGGGGGCGAGAGTGGACATCCCTAGGGCCGCCAAGCAGCCTCGAGTTCCTGAACCGGAACTTTCTGATGTGCAATGGCAAGAGCCGGAATGGTCTGATGCGGAGCCCGATGACAGGCTCGAGGATTTGGAGGAAGGAGAGATTCCGGAACCTGAAGACCAGGCGCGGATCATCTGCGTTTTTCGGAAAGAGGAACTGATTCCTTTGATTACCGAATCTTTGCAGGCCCTGAATTTGACTGTCGGGCAACCCCGAGAAGAAGAGGTTTTGGAGGATCCTCTCATTCAAGCGGTCCGAGATTCTCAGACGGTGTTTCCGGTCCACAGAGTGGTTGATCAGATGATACAGGCTGAGTGGGATCACCCGGATTCGGGCTTGAAGGGTATCCGAACGATGAATCGTCTCTACCGTCTGGCAGACAAGGACAAGGAGAAATTTTGTTCGCCACGGATTGACGCAGCGGTTTCGGCGGTCACCAAGAAGACTACCATTCCGGTTGAGAGCAGCGCGGCCTTGAAGGATATCCAGGACAGAAAGGTGGATGGTTCCTTAGCGTTCCTCCAGTTCAGTCCTCTACCTCTGGGTTGTCAATCTCCTCCTGCAGCTAGGAGACTGGTATGTCAGAATGATGACATCACTGGATATAGCCTGCTGCACTCCCACTTGTATCCCAGTGTAACCAGTCTCCTTGCAGCAGGAGGTGTTGACAAGCCTTAGGGAGAGGCTCTAAGGAGGAGTGGATAAGGAGCACGGAGTTTTGTTTTTCTGTTAGGATAGTTAAGTGGGTTGAAATTTATTTGGCAGTATCTCTTTGAAAAAAGAGAAGAGGAAGATACCCTTCTTGATCCCTGCCCGTGTCAGTCCTGGGGGTTTCTTCCTGGAGGGGGGTTTTTGGCTCGGGCTCGAGTTTTCCTCCCTCTCCCCGCTTGGCCCAGAGGTCTCACCTCCCGGACCTTACGGAGGTGAGCCCTTCTTAAAAGCCGGTATCTCCGAACTGCTGTTCCTGTGTGAGAGGCTGATCGGGAGTTGGCTGACCTCGCTTGCTTTCAGGGCCCGGGGTTGCAGACGCTCCCCGCAGCGATTGAGGGGTGGCAGACCGGACTGGTAAGTGCTCTGCCGGCATCCGACTGCTTCTTTCATCCCCACCGCGCTGTTTCGGGGGACAAAGAACGCCGCTGTGTTTTGGCGCCTTTTTTCCTTCACAGCTTGCAGTCGCAGCGGCCATTTTGTGTGCCGCGCTGCAGCCGCGTGTGAGAGCATCGGTTCCTGTTTTTTCCTGCCGGGGCACTGCTGCGATTTTGAATTAATTATTTTGGTTTCTTTATATTTCCTTTGTTATTTGCTTTGTTTCTTTTCTTTTGGGAGGCCTCTTTTATTTGGTTATTTCTTCAGCCTCTTCTGTCGGCCCTGTGCGTTCCCGGGGTGGAAGGGGGGCTGCGGGGTCTTCCTTTTCTTGGGGGCTAGCTACCCTTCTAACCCAGCTCAATAAAATATCTAAAAAAAAAAAAGACAAACCCGTAAAGCAAAGCCCACTATAATATACCACCTGGGCATCAGTCCTTACGGGCGTTGGGTGTTTCCTGATGGCTTCCCGGCCTCTGTGCCTGGTGTGTGGTTCCAGAAGGGGCACGATCACGGACACCGGGGTGTGTAGGGGCTGCACGGCCCTCTCTTCGGAGGTGGAGCTTCAGATGGCCACCCAGGAGTCTCCGGAGGAGCAAACGGCGCCCGCGGGGGCGTGCACTGCCTCACCGCGGCTCTCTGAGCAAGAGCCAGATTTAGGGGCGCTGCCAGGGCCCTCCGGTGAACCCTTGCAACCTCAGCCGCCAGGTATCAGTGGTTTCAGTCCGGAGTTTGTCCTTCTTCTGCATCAAGCTTTTTGCCTGCGTCAGCAGGGCAAGAGACAGCGCGTGGCTTCGCCGGCATCTCAGCCTCCGCAGTTGGTAGCGGAAGGGGCGGCGGTCACGGAACAGCCGGCGTCGAAACGGGCACGGCTGGCTGATATGCTGGAGAGTTCCTGGCTGGAGGCCCCGGATCCGGAATGGGATCCTGAAGAGGGCTCACAGGACCTGGAAGAAGGAGAGATCCCGGAGCCCGAAGAGCAAGCCAAGCTTATTCGCCTGTTCCGCAGAGAGGAGTTGGCTGCCTTAATTTCGGAAACCTTGCAGATGTTACACTTGGCTCCGCCGGCAGCGGTGAAGGACGATTTGGAGGATCCGGTCATTCAAGCGGTTCGACAGGCTCAGGTGGTGTTTCCGCTGCACCGAGTGGTCGAGCGGATGATTCAGGACGAATGCGACAAACCGGAGGCGGGGCTCCGGGGCATTCGTGCTATGAGCCGGTTATATCCTTTGGCGGAAGCCGCTAAAGACTGTTTCCGAGCACCGCGGTTAGACGCCGTGGTTTCGGCTGTTACTAAAAAGACCACCATTCCCGTGGAGGGAAGTGCGGCCTTGAAGGATCCCCAGGACCGTAAGATTGACGGTCTGCTCAAGCAGGTGTTTGAGGCGGATTCCCTAGCGCTTCAAGCCTCCATCTGCGGGGCCTGGGTTGGGGGCGTGCTTGCGCTGGGCCCATCGGCTACGCCAATCCCCGCACGTGGACCTCGAGGAGGTGAAAGAGCTGGACCGGATGGAGTCGGGTGCGGCCTACCTGGCGGATGTGCATTATGACTTAATTCGAGCGCTGGCCAACAGCACGGGTTCTGTGGTAGCTGCCCGTCGCTCCTTGTGGCTGAGGAATTGGGCCGCGGACGGCCCTTCTAAATCCCGCCTCAGTAAGCTTCCCTTTAAGGGGGGGTTACTGTTTGGGGAGGATTTGGAGAAGTTGGTGAAGGACCTGGGTGAATCTAAAGCGGGCCGTTTGCCCGAGGACAAACCCAAACAGGCCAAGTCTGCCCAGGGTGTTCGGGGTCCGTTTCGGGACTTCAGAAGATTTCGTTCTACCCGGCCTGGGGGTTTCCAGAGAGGGAGGTTTCCCTCTCGGAGTCAGGGCTTTCGGGGGTTTCGGGGAGCGAGTAGAGGCTTCTCCCTCCCGGCAGGTCCCGGCGGTGGAGCCTCCCATTGGCGGTCGGCTCCGGGAGTTTCTGTCCGCCTGGACCCTCATCACCTCAGATCAGTGGGTGCTAGAAATCATTCAGCACGGTTACGCGCTGGAGTTGGCCCGGCCCGTGCGGGACGCCTTTGTCATGTCGCCTTGGGGTCCTGCGAAGGCGGCGGCCGTTCGCGAAACCCTGGACAGGATCCTTCGTTTGGGAGCCGTCGTGGAGGTTCCCGAGGCCGATTACGGCTTGGGTCGCTATTCCATTTATTTCGTGGTGCCCAAAAAGGGTGGGCAATTGCGTCCCATTCTCGATCTGAAGGGGGTAAACCGCTGTTTGCGGGTCCCGCACTTTTGGATGGAAACGTTGCGGTCGGTCATCGTAGCGGTGCGACGCGGGGAGTTCTTGACGTCCCTGGACCTTTCGGAGGCGTACTTGCACATTCCCATTCGCGATGTGCACCAGCGTTTTCTGCGGTTTGCCCTCCCCTGGGGTCACTACCAGTTTCAGGCCTTACCATTCGGCCTGGCGACGGTGCCTCGGACCTTCACCAAAATAATGGTGGTGGTGGCGGCGGCGTTGCGCAAAGAAGGTATTCTGGTGCACCCTTACCTCGACGATTGGTTGATTCGCGCCAAGTCCGCGGAGGAAAGTCTCCGGGTGACGGACAGGGTGGTGCGGTTCTTGCAGGAACTGGGTTGGGTGGTCAACCCGGACAAGAGCCGTTTGCAGCCCACCCAGGTTCTCGAATACCTGGGAGTTCGGTTCGATACGTGCAAGGGACAAGTGTTCCTGCCGTTCAAGCAAGCCGAGGGGTTGCGGACTCTGCTGCGGCGCTTCCTGTCGGTGGCGGCTCCCTCGGCTTGGGATTATCTCCGAGTGCTGGGCACCATGGCGGCGACGCTGGAGGCGGTGCCTTGGGCCCGGTTTCACATGCGGCCTCTCCAGAGGGCTCTGCTCCGTCGTTGGTCGCATCAAATACATTCGCTGAGCAAGCGTCTCCCTTGCCCGGGCCCGGTTCGACGGTCCCTTCAGTGGTGGCTGCGCCCCTCGTCTCTGGCGGGGGGCTTGCCGTTGGACCAGCCAGAGTGGCTGCCATTGCTGACGGATGCCAGGCTGGGGGGCCCACTGCGAGAGTCAGTTTGCGCAGGGACTTTGGACCCCTCTGGAATCATCGTGGGCGATCAATCGCTTGGAACTTCGAGCGGTGTTTCGGGCCCTGCAGGCGTTCGAGGCCTTGGTGCGCGGCCAGGCCGTGCGAGTGCTCTCAGACAACTCGGCAACGGTGGCCTACATCAATCGCCAGGGTGGCACCGGGAGTGCCGCAATGGAGGCAGAGGCCGACCTGCTATATTCGCGTGGGTAGAGCTTCGTCTCTCTGCGATTTCGGCAGCTCACATAGCCGGCAAGGACAATATCACCGCGGACTTCCTCAGCAGAGTGCACGTGGATGCAGGGGAGTGGGAACTGCATCCCGCGGTTTTCCGTCAGATCGTCAGGCGCTGGGGGACTCCGATTATGGATCTCATGGCGACCTTTCAGTCGGCGAAAGTCGGCCGTTTCTTCAGCAGACGGCGAGAAAGAATGTCCGAGGGCATCGACGCCTTGCTGCGTCGGTGGCCGGAGACCGGCCTCCTCTGTCTTCCCGCCCTGGGCTCTGATAGGCCAGGTGGTCCAGAAGATCGGGGCGCATGCGGGACAGGTGCTGTTGGTGGCTCCCGATTGGCCGAGGCGTCCATGGTACGCAGACATGATCAGTCTGTTGGACGGGGAACCTTGGCGTCTCCCGGACAGGTCCGATCTGTTGCTCCAAGGGCCCCTGTTCATGCCTCAGGTGGATCGGTTCTCGCTTACGGTTTGGCCATTGAGAGGGCTAAACTCTTGAAAAAGGGCTACTCGTCTGCGGTGGTGGCGACCTTACTGAGGGCGCGTAAGCAGTCCACGTCCTTGGCGTATGTGCGGGTCTGGCGTATTTTTGAGGATTGGTGTTCCCAGCGTCAGCTACGGCCGGGCTCGGCTTCAATTCCTTCAGTCTTGGAATTTCTACAGGACGGTTTTGACAAAGGGCTTGCTGCCAGCTCCTTACGGGTACAATTGGCAGCCTTGTCATGTTATCGCGGCAAAGTCAATGGCCGCTCGTTGGGAACTCATCCCGACATGCGTCGTTTTCTGAAAGCGGTCGTTCGGGTACGGCCGGCACACAGAGTGTTCGTTCCCCCGTGGGATCTGAATCTTGTGCTCACGGCTCTGGCCGAGTCCCCCTTTGCGTCGGGCGTCTGAAAGATTTGACGCTCAAAACGGTGTTTTTGGTGGCGATTTGTTCCGCACGGAGGGTTTCCGAACTGCAGGCGTTGTCGTGCCGTGAACCCTTCCTTTCCTTTTCTAGGGAGAAGGTGGTCTTGCGTCCGGTTCCGTCCTTTCTGCCGAAGGTGGTGTCTCCTTTTCATCTAAACCAGGTAGTTTGCTTGCCAGTCTTAGGATCTTTGGGGGGCGATGCCGCGGATCGCGGTCTTCGGCGGCTTGACGTGAAGAGGGCTTTGCGTCAGTATTTGCGGGTAACAGAATCGTTCAGGAAGACAGAACGTTTGTTTGTGCTCTTCGGCGGTACTCGTCGGGGCGAAGCGGCGGCTAAAGCGTCTATTGCCCGCTGGCTTAAGGAAGCGATTGCATCCGCTTATTTACTCCGGGGGCGTGTGGTGCCTACGGGTCTGCGGGCGCATTCCACCCGGGCGCAGGCGTCCTCTTGGGCAGAACATGGTTTGGTCCCCCCGGGGGACATTTGTAGGGCGGCGACTTGGTCGTCTCTGCATACCTTCAGTAAACACTACAGGTTGGATCTGGCTGCGGCTTCGGATGCTCGTTTCGGCTCGGCTGTCTTGTCTGCCGGCTGGAAGGGTCCCTCCCATTGATTACTGCTCTGGTACTTCCCAGAGGTAGAGGACTGAACTGGAGGAACGCTAAGGAAATGATAATTACACTTACCTGGTAATTGTAGTTCCTTTAGTGACGACAGTTCAGTCCTCCTTCCCGCCCGGATGTTTCTCGCAGGTTTCGAGCTTCGTACCGAACAGAAGAGGGTTACAGGTGAGTCTGGCTTTCTTCATTTCTTCTGTTTGTGCCCTTTTCCTTGGCAGGGCAGGAGGTAAGAAGGCTTGTTGTCAGAGGTAACTTACTGATAATACAGTTGTTTTCATGTTTTGCTACTTATTTGTTGCTCCTTTGAGTCTGCTTTGTTATAGTCTACACTGGGATACAAGTGGGAGTGCAGCAGGCTATATCCAGTGATGTCATCATTCTGACATACCAGTCTCCTAGCTGCAGGAGGAGATTGACAACCCAGAGGTAGAGGACTGAACTGTCGTCACTAAAGGAACTACAATTACCAGGTAAGTGTAATTATCATTTTGTTGAAGCAGGCCTTTGAGACTAATGCCTTGGCCTTGCAGACCTCCATTTGTGGGGCCTGGGTTTCTAGGGCATGTTTGAGATGGGCTCAGCATTTGCGACAGGACTCCCGTTTGGACCAACAAGGATTGTTGGAAGTGGCTCGCCTAGAATCGGGGTCCGCCTATTTGGCGGATGTTCACTATGACTTAATCCGGACTTTGGCTAACAGCATGGCGTCTGTCGTGGCGGCGCGCAGATCCATTTGGCTGCGCAATTGGGCTGCTGATGGATCATCTAAAGCGCGCCTCAGCAAACTCCCCTTTTAAAGGCAAGCTGTTGTTCGGGGATGACCTGGATAAGTTGGTCAAGGACCTCTGTGAATCTAAAGGCGGGAGGCTGCCGGAGGATAATCCCCGACTGAATAGGGGGGTGTCCTCGGCTAGGGGTCAGTTTCGGGACTTTCGCAGGTTCCGTTCGTCCAGACTGGGGGGTTCCAGCGCGGGCGACTGGCGCCTAGATCCTCGGGGTTTCGAGGAGCGGGTAGAGGGTTCTCGACTGTCTCCTCTTCGTCGTCCTCTTCCTTTAGTCGCAAACCGCAATGAAGCGAGGCGGACCCCGGAAGGAAGTCCAGTGATCGGAGGTCGGCTTCGTCATTTTCTTTCTTCCTGGGTCCGGATAACTTCGGACCAGTGGGTTCTCGAGATCATCCGGGAGGGATACGCTCTAGAATTTGCCTGTCCTCTCCGGGATGCCTTCGTTCTGTCACCCTGCAAGGGTCCCCAAAATGTGTTAGCCGTTCGCGCCACGTTGGACCATCTGCTGGCCTTGGGGGCGGTGGTGCCGGTTCCAGATACCGATCTCGGTGCGGGTCGGTACTCTATTTATTTCGTGGTGCCAAAAAAGGACGGGTCCCTCCGTCCTATCCTGGATCTCAAGGGAGTGAATCGTTGCCTTCGGGTGCCTCATTTTTGCATGGAGACTCTGCGCTCCGTCTTAGTTGCGGTGCATCAGGGGGAGTTCCTCACGTCTCTCGATCTGTCGGAGGCCTACCTGCATATTCCGATCAGGGCGGCTCATCAAAAGTTCCTCCGGTTCGCTCTTCCCTGGGGCCATTGCCAGTTTCAAGCGCTGCCTTTCGACCTAGCCACAGCGCCCCGTGTATTCATCAAGGTCATGGTAGTAGTCGCAGCGGAGTTTAGAAAGGAAGGGGTTTTAGTTCACCCTTATCTCGACGATTGGTTGATTCGGGCAAAGACCGAAAGGGAGAGTTTGCAAGCCACCGGCAGGGTGGTTGCTCTTCTGCAGAGTCTCGGTTGGGTGGTAAACAAGACGAAGAGCCGGTTAGTTCCGACCCAGTCTCTCAAATATCTTGGTGTTCCCTTCGATACGGCGAAAGGGTTAGTGTTTCTGCCGGATCGTCGAGTTCGAGCTTTGCGCCTTCTGGTTCGCAAGTTTTTGGCATTTCCAGCTCCGTCAGCTTGGTGGTACCTTCGGGTTCTTGGAACGATGGCGGCGACCCTAGATGTGGTCCCCTGGGCCAGGTTTCATATGCGTCCGTTGCAAAGAGCCCTTCTATGGCATTGGTCGAATCAGACGGATTCACTGAGCAAGCGGTTGCCTTGTCCGAGGGGAGTGCGACAGTCGTTACGATGGTGGCTGAACTCGAGGACGTTGCAGGCGGGAGTTCCTCTAGAGCGGCCGGTTTGGATGCCGGTAATAACGGATGCGAGCCTGACGGGCTGGGGAGCTCATTGCGACAATCGGTTCGCGCAGGGCGCGTGGTCTGCTCTGGAAGCTTCTTGGTCGATCAACCGCCTCGAGCTTCGGGCGGTGATGCGGGCTCTCCAGGCGTTCGAACCTTCAGTGACAGGCCGGGCTGTGAGGATCCTATCGGACAACTCGGCGACCGTTGCATACCTCAACCGTCAGGGCGGCACGGGAAGCAGAGCGCTGGAAGAAGAGGCCGACATGTTGTTCCAGTGGGTGGAACCGCGGCTGCTCGCCATTTCGGCGGGACATATCGCCGGGAAAGAGAATGTGATGGCGGATTTCCTCAGCAGAGTGCACGTGGATGCCGGGGAGTGGGAACTTCACCTGCAAGTGTATGCTCAAATAGTCCGTCGATGGGGGCCACCGATCAAGGATCTCATGGCGACCTTTCGGTCGGCCAAAACCTCTCGGTTCTTCAGCAGACGGAGGGAACCCATGTCCGAGGGCATAGACGCTCTCATTCGCCCGTGGCCGACTCCCGGGCTCCTTTACGTCTTCCCTCCGTGGGCGTTGATCGGTCGGGTGATTCAACGCATAGAGGCGCATCGGGGAAAGGTCCTTCTAGTGGCTCCAGATTGGCCCAGGCGTCCGTGGTATGCGGATCTAGTGCGGCTACTCGACGGAGTTCCGTGGCGGTTGCTGCTCCTGAGGAACCTCTTGCTTCAGGGGCCGCTGCAGATGCCGCAGGTGGATCGGTTCTCGCTTACGGTCTGGCCATTGAAAGGGCTCGGTTGAAGCGGAAAGGATATTCTCCAGCTGTTATTGCGACTCTTCTTCGGGTGCGAAAGGTTTCTACGTCGCTCACTTATGTGCGCGTATGGTGAATTTTTGAGGATTGGTGTTCGAGGCACGATCTCCGGGCCGCGACGGCGTCCATTCCAGCCATTCTCAGTTTCTTGCAAGACGGTTTTGACAAAGGTCTTGCTGCGAGCTCCCGGAAGGTGCAATTGGCGGCCCTGGCGTGTTACAGGGGGAAGGTCTTGGGGGTTCCCCTGGGGGCTCACGCGGATCTGCAACGTTTTCTGCGGGCCGTGTTTCGGCTGCGTCCTTTGCGCAGGGTAACCGTTCCTTTTTGGGATTTGAATTTGGTGTTGAAAGCTTTGGTTCAGAAGCCTTTTGAGCCTCTTAATCTTGCATCTCTCAAGGATCTCACGTTGAAGACTGTTTTGTTTATTTATTAACATTTTTTATATACCGCACTATTCGTTATCAGCGCGGTTTACATGGAACAAAGGACCTCAGACAACATACAAATATCTGGGTTTTACAGTTAACAGGAAAATCAACTTGGATAACAGGATTAACTATGTACAAGACAACTATTTACATCAATAGTTCTTGGTGGCCATCTGTTCGGCTCAACGTATCTCGGAGTTGCAGGCGCTTTCTTGTCGAGAACCCTTCTTATCGTTTTCTAAGGACAGGGTGGTCTTGCGACCTGTTCCTTCTTTCCTTCCTAAGGTGGTATCTTCCTTTCATTTGAACCAAGCCGTTTTTCTTCCGGTCTTTGACTCTCCGGAGACGGGCGCCTCTGGCGGGTTGCATCGTCTGGACGTCCGGCGGGCGCTCCGTCGCTTCCTCAGGGCTACCGAGTCGGTTCATAAGACGGACCGGCTATTTATTCTGTTTGGTGGTAACCGTAAGGGTGAGGCGGCGTCAAAGTCGTCCATTGCTAGGTGGATCAAGGAAGCTATTGTGTCGGCGTATATCTTGCATGGCTGGGCGGTCCCGGTGGGCTTGCGGGCCCATTCTACTCGGGCGCAGGCGACATCGTGGGCGGAGCACAGTTTGGTCCCGCCAGTAGACATTTGCAGGGCGGCTACGTGGTCGACGCTCCATGCCTTTAGTAAACATTACCGGCTGGATGTTCTGGCCTCCCGGGATTCTTGCTTTGGTTCGGCGGTTCTGCGCGCCGGTTGGCTTGGTCCCTCCTGTTAAATACTGCTCTGTTACATCCCTGATGTGGAGGACTAAACTGGAGGACTACTCAGGAAATAGAAATTACACTTACCTGGTAATTGTAGTTCCTGGAGGGTCCAGTTTAGTCCTCATTCCCTCCCGAAGATTCCTTCCTGTCCGTTTGGCGCGCTGATGCGGTGTGAGAGAGAGCTGGTTATGCGTTTGCCTGGGGTCACTCGAGTCCGGGGTTTCCGTACCCTTTTGGTCATTTCTTTTTCGGTGCTGGTGTGGCAGTGCCTTCTTTTCGCTCTGTGGTCCAGGTGGACGCGGTGTGCACAGTTTCGGCTCCCTCGTTTGGGGAAGGAGTTGATTTATTGGGGGAGGGGGGTTCCTTGATGTTTTTCCTTTAAGTTTGCTTGTTAACCGTTCACTGGAGGGCTGATGGGAGCTCCAGTAGTATACATCCTCATAGGGAAAGGATTTGATTGGTCCAGTCTCCTTGCTGCAGGAGGAGGTGCACTACCCTGATGTGGAGGACTAAACTGGACCCTCCAGGAACTACAATTACCAGGTAAGTGTAATTTCTATATAGTGAGCCAGGGTGCTGGAATCACTGAAGGGACAACTAAGGAGCATAGGTTTAGGGAGGAGAGGCTGAGAGGGAGAGGGCAGCTATCTAATCAGACTACAAAGAGAATCGGATTGAGGGTGGGGTGGGAAATAAAAAAAAAAACAGACTGTGGTCTGTCCTCACTAGGGACCTCAACAGGCAGCAAAAGGAATTAAGGTGGTTTTACTTTAACTTGCCTTAATTTCATTTCATTTCACTTTAAATCATTTTAATTTCTTTTCCTTTCAGTTCTTTAGGTGCAGTCACCTTAATTCCTTTTGCTGCCTGTTGAGGTCCCTAGTCAGGACAGACCACAGTCCTTCCTACAATGCTGGCCAAACCGCAGTGCCTGGCGTGGGGCGGTCTCTGAGGTGGGCATTTGCTGGGGTTGCATGCAAGAGGCCACTTCTTTGGAACCTCCAGGGACAATCGGGGAAGAAGTCTCTTTCCATCACAGGAGTCCCAGGACGCAGAGCGTGGGGCAAGGTGGCAGCTGTAAATGACAGCTTGACACTGCTCCTGCAGCTAAGGGCCGTAGTGCTGGTTCCCAAAGACCAATTTAGTTGCGGTCGGTACTCCATTTATTTTGAAGCGACCCAAAAGGAAAGTTCCTTTTGCCCGATTCTCGATCTCAAGGGCGTGACCCATTCTCTGCGGGTGCTGCATTTTCACATGGAGACTTTGTGGTCATAGCAGCAGTAAGAAGTGGTGAGTTTTTGACGTCTCTCAATCTCACGGAGGCATATCTTCACATTCCCATCTGACCGGAACATCAGCAGTTCCTCCGCTTTGCTGTATCGATGGGGCATTTCCAGTTTTGGCCATTACCATTCAGTCAGGCAACAGCGGTATACATGACTCTCCACCACCACCTTCAACTCAGTGCAGTATTTTATTTTATTTACATTTTCTTATATACCGCACTATTTGGCATCAACGCGGTTTACATAGAACATAAAATCAGACAGGAAAACATGTGCCTGAGTTTACAATTAACCGGATAACAAACTTGTATCATAGGAAGCGGTCACAATTAACAGGACATTAAAACTTGGATAACAAGGATAACTATTTACACCTTAGAATCATGGGACAAATGTAGCATGTAATTGAATGGTATGCACAGTTCCTCCCTTTATAAAGAGGTTCTGGTCACTCTTCTATTTACTTTGTCATTCCCAAGAAGGAGGCTCCTTCCACCCTATCCTGGACCTCACGGGAGTCGATTGCTGTCTTCAGATGCTGCAGTTCCAGATGGAAACCCCTCAGGACAGTTATTCAAGTTGTTCGGCCAGGTGAATTTCTCACATCCCTGGACCTAGCGGAAGTGCATTTTCACATTCCAATCCACAGTCATCAGCCGTATGTTTTTTGTGGTCCTCAGTCAACATTATCAATTTTGTGCCCTGCCCTTTGGTCTTGCCACAGCTCTCCTCACTTTCTCCAAGGTGATGGTGATAGTGGCAGCTTCCCAAGGTATTCAGGTTCATCCTTATCTGGACAATTGGCTAATCAGCACAACAAGTTTCAAGGAGGCTATTTCTGCGGTCTCTCGGGTTCTCTCCTTTCTGGACTATTTTTAGCTGGGTGGGCAATTATGCCAATAGCAATCTGTGCCCAGTTCAGTCTCTGGAATTCCTTGGTGCCTGCTTCGACATGAGTGGATCGCATCTTCCTCTTTTAGGACAGATGCAAGAAGCTCTGCGTTCAGGTCCATTCCTCCTAGTGCTTGGCAGCTCACACAGCCTGGGATTACCTACAACTCATCTGCACCATGGCTTCTGCTCTCGATACAGTCCCTTGGGCCCATGCTCACAGGCATCCCCTTCATTACTCTCTCCTGTTGCATTGGTCCCAAGGCTATCTGTTTTGTCTATACCTCTTTCTTCAGTGATTTACCACAGTCTTTGCTGGTGACTTTGTCCTCATTTGTTGAAGGGCGTTCCCTTGGAAATTCCATGGTGGTCACCTTGGATGCCAGCCTTGCAGGTTGGGGAACACAATACCAGGGATAGGCAGTGCTGGGATCTTGGTCCATTCAAGAAGCCTCTTGGACCATCAGTCACCTCGAAGCCTGAGCTGTTCATCTGGCTCTGCTCTTTCAATCCCACCTCCAGGGTCAAGCAGTCCAAGTACTGTCCAACAATTTCACCACTGTGACTTATCTCAACAGACAGGGTGGGACCAAATGTCCTTGAGTGGCCCTGGAAATGAGTCGTCTATTTCCTTTGGCAGAATCTAACCTCCTGGCTCTTTCTGCGCAGCACATTGCGGGAATGGAGAACATTCAAGTGGATTTCCTGAGTAGTCTTAATCTGGACCCCAGTGAGCTGGAGCTAGCTCCATGGGCATTTGTGAGCATTGTGCTTCCTTGGCTGCTTGAATTTCTGCTGCTTATTATGGTTATACTGAAGTTCCCCTTGGAGGATGGGTTTTTATACCAAGGGTGATGTCACAAAGCTTCGGGAATTGCTCTCTGTCTCACCATCTGCTGGCAGGGGGGCACAACCCGCTAGTCTAGACTGGTCTAGCAGGATTCCAGGAAAGGAAATTATTGGCA
This sequence comes from Ichthyophis bannanicus, assembly GCA_033557465.1. Classification (NCBI taxonomy): domain Eukaryota; kingdom Metazoa; phylum Chordata; class Amphibia; order Gymnophiona; family Ichthyophiidae; genus Ichthyophis; species Ichthyophis bannanicus. The sequence goes on along the minus strand of CM066051.1, from coordinate 75,387,040 downwards.
AGTAAAATTTCTCCTTCTGAATATGACCCTTCATTTACTCATCTATGTGAAGTCCATATTTTTAATCTTTTAATGTATTCATTTAATTATTTAATTCATTATTGATGAGTTGGATGATTTATATCAGTGTGTGGTATGTTTGGTAAACACACACACGCAATACTGTCCACTGTGGTGTTATGTTATATCATATCTTGTGTGTGTGTGTATATAGTTGTCTCCTGGTGAAGGCCACTGGCCGACACACATGTTGGGCTGACCAGTAGATACCAATAAAGCTCTCATTCCTGCCAGTGGTGTGGTGTTTTCCTGCTCTTTTTCAGACATTGCTCTAGCCATACCATTTATAGGCACATTTCACAAAAGCAATAGCGCCTACTGGGGGGACTCCTTTTTCTGTATGCATATGTTTGTGCAAACAGAGGAGTAATGATGCCCTTAACCCCCCCCCCCAAGCAGAAAATTGAATAGCTGGTGGGAGTTCCAGCCCCCCTCTCCTCCCCCCACCCCTAAAACATGAAGGGTGGGGCCTCATTACTTGAAGATGCTGGTGGGAGACCCCGTTCTGCCAGTGTGAAGAGCAGGGCCTGGTGCCTGAAACCTGAGTGGTTGGGATTAGAGGGGGAAGGTAGGGAAAGCATAAGGGAATTGGTATTAGGAGTTAGGGAGAAGAGGGGCAGAGCATTGGGGAGGAGGCAGGGTTAGAGTAGAGACTAAGACTTGAAAATGAATGCAAATGAGGGAGTAGGGAGGGGCAGGGTGCATGGCAGGGTAAAGGGAAAGAGACCAAGTGCAGGAGGAGGGAGGGTTATTGAAGGGTAGGGATGTGAAACCCCTACTGCAAATGCAGACCTCACCCCCCCCCCCCCAATTCACACACACACACACTCACACACGCTCTTTTCCCCAACAATCCCTTTGACAGATATACATTCCCCTGTCCTGCATTCCTGATTCTGTTAATGGGGTATATGCAAAGTATACCCTTTTATTTTTTTTCATTTTTGTGAAAGTTTTAAATTAAACATGTAAGTTTCCTCTGCTCTTTGGATGGTCTGACAACTGCAGACTCTGTGAGAGTGATACTAATGGTGGGGCTCAGTCTTGAAGTAGAGAAGATACTAGTAGTGGATTAATTGTTGGAGGGAACAGTGCTGGCAGGACTAGTGGGCTTGGTTTTGGGGAATGCTGCTGGTTAGATTTCATAGAGCAGGGAAACCGCATGATGTCTTTGAAGCTAACACAGGGTGTTGTGCCACAGGATTACCATAAGATCATCAAGCAACCAATGGATCTGGGTACTATAAAGAGGCGAATGGAGCTAAACTATTACTGGAGTGCCACAGAGTGCATGCAAGATTTCAACACCATGTTCACCAACTGCTATATCTATAACAAGGTGAGTCTGGAACTCCGCGCCCTGTTGTACCCAACCATTTCAAATAATGGACCTGCTGCTAGGGAGCCCCAGGTCCTGCTGTACCAGCTTTTGCTAAAGGATTAAAGATGGGGTGGTTCACATTTTACGGGCCAGCCTGGGAAGATGCAACTTATTTATTTTTCCTGTTCGGATCTTAATCTCGAGTCCATGTGCTCATAGTTTTCTCTGATCATTGCTGAAACCTCTATAGGGGAGATTTGTGTACGTTGGATGATTTAAAATTGTTTTTCTTCTCGTGAAGCCCACAGATGACATTGTCTTGATGGCTCAGAGCCTGGAGAAGATGTTCTTGCAAAAAGTAGCTCAGATGCCTCAGGAAGAGATGGAACTCCTATCTCCTGGACCCAAGAGCAAGCAGGCAAAAAGCCGCAAAACTGGGGGTAGGTAGGGGAAGCATATACTCTGTGGGCTATTACAGAAAGTTTCCTTTTCTGCTTTGCTTTACTTCATGTCATAGGATTCACACCCTTCTAATCTTTTGCAGGAATCGTAGGAGGAGTCACGACTGCTCACCAGGTCCCTGCCATTTCCTCTGTTTCTCAGACTACATTGTACCCTGGCTCCTCACCAGAGCTCCCTAGCACCATCCTGGGCCTCTCTCATGCCTCTCTCCTTTCCACGCCCATGATAAAATCATTGCCACCAACACAGGCCATGCTTCAGATGGCAGTCGCAGCTTCTCAGCCAGTTGCCAAGGTGAGAGCACAATCACACGATGCTGCCTGTGTTGGCAATGTTTTTCTTCTAGGGGACTTGTAAGGACATGGGAACATCTCTCCTGGGGCTTCAGCAGATTAGAAAGATAAGGATCACTGTCTTGGGGATTTGTAATTAGATATTTTGAGGGAAAATTGCACGACATAAGGGCATGTTACTTGGTGCTTTGCTGCAAAGAACCAACTTTTCCTTCTGTTCTTTGTAGAAGAAAGGTGTGAAGCGGAAAGCAGATACCACAACTCCAACCACGACAGCCATCATTGCTACAAGTGGGGGCTCTTCCCCCATCATGTCACTCATATCCAAACCCGCCAAGATCCCAGCACGCCGGGAAAGTGGGAGGCCCATCAAACCCCCTCGTAAAGATCTGCCCGACTCCCAGCAGCACCAGACTTCCAAGAAGGGCAAGCTTTCAGAGCAACTCAAATACTGCAATGGTATCCTGAAAGAGCTGGTGTCTAAAAAACATGCTGCCTACGCCTGGCCCTTCTACAAACCTGTTGATGCTTCTGCTTTGGGATTGCATGACTACCATGAGATCATCAAACACCCCATGGACCTTAGCACTATCAAGGTGAGCTGGAGATGCACCTTGAAAGTCACTCTCTCTCCCTCCATAATATTAGGGGAGAAAAGGCTGGCAGTGCACCCCAAGGTGGGAGGGCGGGTGTCTTTATACCCAACCCTTCTTTCTTATCAACAGGAGGGTAAACTGTCAGTTGGTCTTACTGTTTCTGCCTCAGCACAATTGAACAAAATTTATTGAACGTATAGACATGGTTTTAATGCGACAGAGCCAACATGGATTTAGCCAAGGAAAGCATTGCGTCACCAGTCTGCTACATTGTGTTTGAAGACAAAAATAAACGTTTGAATAAAGGTGAGCCAGTTGCTATAGTGTATCTGGGTTATCAGAAGGTGTCAAAGTCCCTCATGAGATTTCTGAGGAAATGGGATGCCATCCCATACTTAATGTACTATTGTGGACAGGGAACTGGCTAAGAGAACCCAGAGTAGAGCTAAATGATCAGCTTTTCCTATAGAGAAAGGTAAATAGTAGCGTGTCCCCGTGATCTGTACTCGGGCAATGTGGTGTAGCTCACTCATAAAATGATCTGGATGTGGGGAACAGTGAGTGAGGTGATGGAATTTGCAGATGATGCAGAATTAGCCCTGTTTAGTGGCAAGTGGAATGTGAGAAATTGAAGGAGGACCTGCACTTTTCCATATTAAAATTTTACCTGCCACCTCAATGCCCTAGACCAGCGATGGCACGCGAAGGCCTTGCAGCTGGCACACGGGAAGGTCCGCAATCAAGATATGCGGCATTAAAAAGAAAAAAAAAAAAAGCTGCCGGGGCCGCCGCGGCAGAATAGAGTGTGCCGCGGGGCCCCCCCGCCCAGCAGAGCCTGCCCTCCGTCCCCGGTATCACCTCTCTCAGCTGCCTCCAGTCACACGCGCCGGCTTTCAGAGCGCGAGGGGAGTTTCTCCCTCGCTGCTCTGTTAAGCCCGCGGGGGCTGATGGGTCCCATCAGCCCCGCGGGCTTAACAGAGCAGCGAGGGAGAAACTCTTCCCTCGCGCTCTGAAAGCCGGCGCGTGTGACTGGAGGCAGCTGAGAGAGGTGATACCGGGGACGGAGGGCAGGCTCTGCTGGGCGGGGGGGGCCCCGCGGCACACTCGATTCTGCCGCGGCGGCCCCGGCAGCAACAGCTTTCTTTGTAAAAAAATTTCGCTGGGGGGGGGGTAGGAGTGGTAATGGCTGGGGGGGGGGGTTAGGACTGATGATGGGCTGGGGGGGGGTTAGGAATGGTAATGGCTGTGGGCTGTTGGGGGGTTAGGACTGGTGATGGGCTGGGGGGGGATAGGACAGGAAATGGGCTGATGGGGGGGGTTAGGAGTGGTGATGGGCTGGGGGGGTTAGGAGTGGTGATGGGCTGGGGGGGGTAAGGATTGGTAATGGCTGTGGGCTGTTGGGGGGTTAGGACTGGTGATGGGCTGGGGGGGTTAGGAGTGCTAATGGCTGTGGGCTGTTGTGGCTAGACTGGTACTGGGTTATGGGGGGCTAGGACAGGAAATGGGCTGATGGGGGGGTTAGGAGTGGTGATGGGCTATGGGGGAGCTAAGTCTATATGGGCTGATGGGATTAGGACTGGAAGTGGGTTGATGGGGGCTTAGGACTGGTAAGGGGCTATGGGGGGCTAGGACAGGAAATGGGCTGATGGGGAGGGGTTAGGACTTGAGGTGGGCTGTTGGGTGGGGTTAGGACTGGTAATGGGCTGATGGGGAGGGGTTAGGACGAGGTGGGCTGTTGGGTGGGGTTAGGACTGGAAATGGGCTGATGGGTTAACACTAGAGGTGGTCTGATGGGGTTAGGACTGGTAATGGGCTATGGGGGGGATTAGGACAGATAATGGCATATGGGGGGGCTGGGACAAGAAATGGGCTGATGGGGTTAGGACTGGTAATGGGCTATGGGGGGGTTAAGGCTGGTAATGGGCTATGGGGGGCTGACTGGAAATGGGTTGATGGGGTTAGGACTGGAAGTGGGCTGATGGGGGGTTAGGACTGGAAGTGGGCTGATGGGGGTTAGGACTGGTAATGGGTTATAGGGGGGGCTTAAACTGAAAATGGGGTGATGGGGGGTTAGGACTGGAAGTGGGTTGATGAGGGGGGGCTAGGACTGGTATTGGGTTGGGGGTTGCTAGGACTGGAAATGGGTTGGGGGGCTGCTAGGACTGGAAATGGGCTGATGCAGGGACTAGAAGGGAATGGATGCTGGGTGAGGCTGGAACTAGAAGGGAGCTGGTGTTGGGGGAGGATTAGAATGGGATGGGGCTGGGAGAGTAAAATGGAGAGGGGAAAAATATTTTGTGTGGGAGGGATAAAAAATCTACAATTGGCCGGGTATTGGGAGAATAAGTGGGGATTGAGGATGGAGGGGTAAATTTTGAGTAGATGAAATAGGAATGAGGAAAGAGCAAAAGGAGAAAGATTAGTATGTTAAAGCAGATGTAGAGAGAGAATGGAAAAAAAAAAAACAAGACAGAAGAAAGGACAAATGGACAGCAGATGGAGAGTTAGCAGAAGACACGAAGAAACCAGAAGAAAGTGGCTGGAACAATTGCAACTGAAAAAAAATGCACAAAAGGTAGAAAAATATCTCTTTATTTTGAATTTATTAACTGGAATATGTCAGCTCTGGGAAATGTGCATCATTAATTTTTGCGCTTTGTTTAGTACAAGAGGAAATTAATTTATAGTTTTATTTCTACAGTGTTGTTGTATATTCCAAGTTTGGCTTTTGGGGTTCCCAGTTTAATTATTGTCTTCCTGTTTCTAAATTGTGATTCCTTGTTTGGTGATGGTCTGTTCTGCATGTGTAACTGAGCTGAGGTATTCTGTTTATATAATTCCTATTTGACATTGCCACTTGTTCTTTCCCCAGTAGGTCATGTATTGTTGTTCTCTGAAATGTATTGGTTTAATATTTGCAGTGTTGCCTTTTGATAGTTAGGGTATGGTGCTTTGTGAGTCCTGGTAGTGCTGTTAGGATACGGCGGGTTTGCTATGGGTTCTAAATGGCCAGCGTTTGTAGTAGTTCCTAATGTGCCTGGCGGTTGGTACTGGATTATAGTAATGTAGAAACCTTTTAGTCTTTCTTTATCCATATACTCATTAAGAGGCATGTTTACTAAAAGTTAGTGTATGGTAACATTATGCAAATATTTATGCAAATGAGGCACCTTATGCAAATGAGGCTTTAATTGACGTGCTGGCACTTTGAGGAAATTCTTTGGTTTTGTGCGGCAGTTTGGGCACTCGGGCTCAAAAAGGTTAGCCATCACTGCCCTAGACTGACCATCAAGGTGACACATGAAATTTTAATGTGGAAAAGTGCAAAGTGATGTACATAGCGAAGAATAGCCCAAACTATAGCTGCACAACACAAGTTTCCACATTTAGGAGTCGCCATCCAGGAAAAGGATCTGCTTACTCCACAGCGATGGCTAAAAAAAGCAAACAGAATGTTAGGAATTATTAGGAAAACAATGGCATAAGTTCAGATTTGGGGCTCTGGAGCAAAACTTTTTTTCAGATTTATGATAATTACCTCAAAAGGCTCAGTGTTAGCAGGAGACGGCAGAGCATGGTAACACTGTATTTAGATGTCTTGAGGCCCCAGGGCAAGTTTGTTATAGCTTTATCTTCAGTAAAAATATAAATACAGCTAAAGAAAAAAATGAGTACATGCCCTCCTCCCTCCCTCCCTACCTCAGGGCAGCCATCATGGCTGTTGTGAAACTAGGCCTCGGGCAGCAGGAGATGATGTACTTAAATGCTTCTCCAGCTGCATGGGGTGGGGGGGTATTCAGTTGATTTTCTTGAAGAAAGATTTCCAGGAGATCCTATGGTAGCACTTCTACCTCCGTCTTGGGGGTTACTGGGCCCTCTTTGACGGCCCACATTCTGTGTGCTTGGATGGAATTTATGCCACTGTAGGAAAGGAGCATAATATATAAAATAAAATGTCTCAATATTGCTCTATGATGTAGCTGCACCTTTGAGTATTGTCTGCAGTTCTGGTCAACAAAATAAGGGCAGTGGAATCTCCCTTTGAAACCAAAATGCTTAGGGCTCTTCAGTTTGGAGAAGGGACAGCTGAAGTGAGATCTAGAGGTCTGTAAAACCAAGTTTGGAACCAGTAAATGCTAATTAGTAGTTCTTCTCTTTCAAAAAGTATAAAAACGAGGGGGATACCCCATGAAGCTGCCAACTAGTACATTTCAAACAAATAGAAAAGATTTTCACTCGGAGCATTTAAGTTCTCAAATTTGTTGCTGGACAACGTCGTAAAAAGCTAGTATAACTGTTTAAAAAAGGCTACCTTATCGTCCCTCCAGTCCAGTCCAGACCTGTGGGGTTATCGCGCTCACCAGCATTTTGGAGAATGAACATGCTAATCTTTGATGGTACTCTACATAGGTAGTTGGCACCTCCTATCGGCATCAGTATTCTCAGTCTCCAAGCAGCTTGTGAACATGATTCCTGTTTAGTCTGGACCCCGCTGAAGAGAAAAAAAAATGAGCTACAAAGAGTCTTGAGGACAGCTGCATTAACTGAAGAGAGCAGCTCCCAATCCCTTGAATGGGTGAAGAGTCTGCAGTAGGCTAAGCTGTCAGCAGTCACGGAGAGCTTGCAGAATCCCCCAGCCACAACCAGAGCCAGGAGAGGCGGCTCGGTGCTGTGCAGCTTCTTTGGTGCAATTGGGGGGGGGGGAGGGAGGGGAAGGCCCCTCTGCTTGTTGCATGTGACCCCAATCCTGCTAATCACCATGCCGAGGGACAGTGGTGGGTTCTGGCTGCCGGGCCGTGATGAACCCTAGGTACCAGTGCCTATTTGTGTCAGTATCAGATTTGTGTCACGTGCAGGGGGATGTAGTTGGCAGCAGACTCTGGGTTTCTCTTGTATGCATGTCTTTATTTTTATTTTATTTATGTATTTTTTGTTGTTGTACTCTGAAGGAGCATCGGGAAACTGTTTTACATGTAGGATGTCAGCAAAGCTAACATGTTTAGCCTGCGGCTCCTGTCAAGGCTCCCTTTGCACCATGAGGTTTTGCCATGGGTGTGAAGCGGAGTCCCAGAGGGTGGAGGAAGACTTTTCTGGGGACAAAAGGGTGGCAGCAGGCTCCAGGAGGATCAGAGGTGCTGGTGCAGGCATCCTCAGATTGCCTGTGGTTTTGGTGGGAACAGCAGCCATGTTAGAGAAGTCTGGCAATTTCTCTCCTCTGCCGGCTGAAGTCTTGGACAGCATGGGCTTGTCCCTGAGGCCCTCTAATTCAAAGGGCTTACCCCCATAATCATCTCCTGGGGCTTTTTCATCAGAGTTTGTTCTCCTTGTGCATAAAACTACCTGTTTTTTTCCATGCAAAATTTGGGAGAAGGCGCTTCAGTTATGGCTGCAATAGCTAAAAACACCCAGCCTGAGAAGCGGGTGGAAAGGAAGCCTTTGATCAAGCAAAAGTGTTTGGATAGCGAGCCCTGAGAGGATACGGACTCCCTGAATTCAGACGGTTCGGACAACCCAGGGGAATGTTGAACAGACATATGGGGGGAGTCTGCCTCAGCAGAGTTAGAGGACGGAGAGATCCCACCAGGGGAGGATCTCGTATGGTGCAGGTGTAACGTCGAGAGGAGTTGGCAGCGCTCATTTTTCATTCCCTGGGGCGCTCAGTGTGTCTCGGGGAGTGTTTCCGGAGGAGGAGCCGCTAGAAGATCCTCTGTTCTCAAGCCGTCAAGAAGTTGCAAGCGGTGTTTCATGTTCAGAGTGATGAAGGAGATGATCGAGGATGAGTGGGAAGTCTCAGAGGGTGGGCCTGAAGAGTAACATGGACCATGGCACAGTTATACCTTTTGCTGGTGCAGAAATAGGATCCACTTCGGGTGCCTAAGGTGGATGCACTAGTGTTTGGTGGTTACAAAAAGAAGATCACAATCCCCATGGAAGGTGGCATGACCCTCCAAGGATGTGCAGAATCAGAAGTTGGAAACCTTGCTTAAGCAGGCATTTAATATTAATGCTGTAGCACTGCAAGCATCCCATCTGCAGGGCCTTTATGACCAAGGCCTGTTTAAGGTGGGTGCAAGGGATGCTGGAAGCAGACGACGAGTCGCAGCGGATGTCATCAAAAGTGACTACGCTGGAGTCCAGTGCAGCTTATCTAGCTTACACTTTTTATAATCTGATTTGATCCTCGTCCAGAAGTATGCCTCTGTCATGGTGGGGGCGGTGAAGCACTTTTGTCCACCAGCTTGGTCTTTGATTCCACCTTGGGATCTGAATTTAATGTTGTCTGCCTTAACGGAGGCACCTTTTGAACCGGTGGGCCAGTGCCACCTTGAAAGACTTGACATTGAAGGTGGTTTTGGTAGCTATTTGTTCAGTGCGGTGGATTTCGGAGCTACAGACATTATCGTGTCGTGAGCCGTTCCCCTTCATATTGAAGGAGGTGGTGGTGGTGTGTCCAGTTTCCTCTTTTCTGCCCAAGGTGGTGTCTGCTTTTCATCTCAATCAGCCAATTATCCTTCTAGTGTTTTTTTCAAGTGGGGGCGCTCACTCAGAGGGACACCAGTTACAGTTGCTGGATGTTTGTAGGGTACTCCGGAGATACCTCAAACGGACAGAGCCTTTCCAAAATTCTGAACATTTGTTCGTCCTATTTGGCAGCCGCGTAAGGGTGAGACAGCTTCAAAGGCCTCGATTGTCAGGTGGGTGTAGGAGGCAATCAACTTTTTGCATACCTTTTGTGACAGAGAGAGTTGCCCAGGAGTTTAAATGCGCATTCAACCAGGGCACAGACTTCATCATGGACGGAGGCTAGTTTGGTATTTCTGCTGGATATTTGTCAGGTGGCGACTTGGTCATCATTGCATACATTTTATGAGACACTACTGCCTAGCTGTGCAAGTGGTAAGTGATGCTTGGTTCAGAGCAGCAGTACTTCAGGCTGGGCTTGCGGTTCCCTCCTGAGATTAGTACTGCAATGGACTGGAGGGATAAAGAAGGTTGAAATTAATTCTTATCTGCTAATTGGCTTTCCTTGAGTTCCTCCAGTCCAGGACCTTCCCCATATTCTCTGACTTGTTTTGGCAGTGGCATAAGAAGATAACTCCAGTTCTGAAGGGTACATCAAATCGAGAGTAGTTCTGGCTGGAGTTGTGGCGCCATCAGGTTTGGTGGGGCCTCCTGCAGGGGTTCAGTGGCCTGCTGTGGTGTAACGTATACAATGTGAGTTTAAAAAAAAAAAAAAAAAAGAGAGAGACTCTCTCTCTCAGGTAGAATGGGTTTATTTGTGGGGGGTGGTTTGTGTTTGGAGTCGGCTTTATCAGTAGATTTTATTGAGACTGGTAGGAGGTGCCAGCTGCCTATATAGTAGAGTGGTAACATCAAAGCTTAGCATGCTTAGTCTCCAAGCTGCTGGTGAGGCATGATAACCCACAGAACTGGACTGGAGGGGCTCAAAGAAAGCCAATTAGCAGGTAAGACTTAATTTCATCTTGGCTAGGTTCCTGGGGCAAAATCCTTAAACTTTTATTAATAAGGTAGATTGCTTATTCCTGGGTGTAAGGAGCATGGAATTTATCCAGTTCTGGAACCCTGACACAGGGTTTAAGGTTCATACTATAGCACCATTGGGTTCTGTCTATGTTAAGAAATTCCTGTTCATCATGAATGATTTTCTGTTTTATTTGCTGTATCTTGCCATTGAGTAGATTTGTAGCCTTTTGGGTAATTTTTCCTGTAGCTTTCTTTTTATCTTCATTCTCCATGGACAAGCAGGAAATAAGTTCTTACGTATGGGTGATGTCTTCTGATGGATCCCGCATAGGAACATTCCCCAGCTTCTGTTGGAAGCTTTTGGGAGGCTCCATTGCACCTGTGTGCCTCCTTCCCGCCTGCCACCAGTGTTGTCCTCTTGAATCAGTCTTCATTTTCCGCGGAGCCCATTGGACATGTTCTGGTCATCCTTTTCGTAATTGTTTTTTCTCCTCATGGGGAACCTACACTTCCAAGTTTTATCAAATTGCCATGCCATCGTGTTTCATTTCCTTTCCTTTCTTTCCCTCAGTTTCTCCACTTTTTTTTACCAATCACTGGCTTAGAAGCTGTTCCTGTATACTAGGGCCATATCCAGCGGATATGGTGCTTCTGATGCCCAGGATGTTCTTGGCAGAGGTCATGAAAAGCAGTGCAAATTGCAGATCGAAGGCTTCCAGGCCTGTTTCAGACATGGGTGGAACATTAACATCAAGGTGTCTTGAGCCTGCTCGGAAGCAAGAACCTGTAGTGCCCCAGAGCATTGGTCATCGATCGATCTCCATCCGGAGAAGAGAGACATTTGACGTTGTGGACATCAACATTGTAGAGTCATCGAACAGAGCACTGATTTTGGTGAATCAATGTCTGAACCCATCGGGGCATAGCGCTGAGAAGTCTGTAGGACCCTCTCTTAACACTGACCTGATGGGAGGCTCACCCATTGAGAGAGCACAGTCAGTCAGCCAAGAGCCATGACTGAGCTTCCACTATCCTTGTAGATACCACATACATCGGTCAGAGGAGCCAGGACCCCACTGCCTTCGGAATCGGCAAACATATGGAGGTGCCTTCGGAATTATCTTGAGGACCACATCAGCACCAACCATCGAACTTTGATGCCTTTGGAATCAGAGACTTTTGGGCTCTTGTGCACACCTCAGGATTCTTGTTGGTGCAGAATGCCAAGGCCTCGACTTCGACTGGCCCATCTTCGGGTTGCACACCTTGCCTGCAAGGGATACGTCAACATCAAAGCATTAACAAGCCCAACACTGGTGCCAATCTGGCTGATATCTCTGTGCCCAGCGGCACACGCTTAATGAGCAGAGTATTAGCAGCCCCTGGCTCCTGATGGGGCTCTTGATTCCCACAGATGTTCAGGCAGAGTTCCAGTCAAAGATCACACTTTTTCGTCTGGGAGATGGGTTCCACGGCTGGGTAACCGATGGTCTAGCTGGAGGATATTTCTCCAGGGCCTTCTCTGCCTCATGAACATCAAGTGTCTCATCCTGGAGACATGACTTTCAAGGATTTTGTGAAAGATATGTCTAAGGCATTACCGTTGTCCTTGGAGACAGAGGATGAACCCAGGGCGAGTACCAAGACTCATTCTTCTGCACCCCCGAGGAGATGTTTTTAGGGATCGATGCTTGTAGCTCAAGTGGCCCTATACTCGGCTCTACATGAGCATGTTCCTAAGGAACATTATGCAAGACCTAGCTGACCTGTCCCAGTCTCTTTTTCCTGAGAAGTTGGAGCAGTTTCGCACCCTAGTGGGTCATGACAAGGGTTGCTCAAAGTTCCTGGTTCGGGCAACCTTCGATATTGTGTTGAAGTACTTACCTGTAACAGGGGTTCTCCGTAGACAGCAGGATAAGTCAGCCATACCTGGTGACGTCCTCTGGGCAGCGCCATAGATACGTAAGTGCTCCCCAGAGCTCAGAAAGGTGAACCTTTCTGAGCATGTCCGGGTAGCCCACCTCACCGGCCCGCCCCCTAGACCGGCCAGTGTGTTCCTAGTTAGTCTTGCCAGCTAGGGAGTGGGCTCCGTTAGGGCTGACCTCCTCCAGGGGAGGTGGGTGGGATTGTGTGGCTGACTTATCCTGCTAGTCCACGGAGAACCCCTGTTACAGGTAAGTAACCTCGCTTTCTCCATGGACTAGCAGGATTGCGTCAGCCACACCTGGTGCCTCCCTAGCTGCAGGTGCGTGTTGAGGTGGAGGAGGTAAGCGTGCCAATAGACTATGGAGACCTGGAGTTAGGGCAAAGTTTCTTTACTCAAAGTTGAAGTGGGAACAGTGCAAACAGCACAACAATCTCTTCAGTAAATGGTGCAAAAAACGCAACAATAGTGATGTGCAAGAGGTAGCAATAATAATGTGCAATACTGTGTAACTGCAATAACAGTCTGTAATAATGTGCAACAGGGAGCATTAACAATGCAATAACAGGCATAGTGCAAGAGTCAACGATTTTAAGTCTTTGGGCGTCACGGGCAGTGATGAGGCCTCGTTTTCCTCTGCTGTGGTGGAGAGGACGGCCGTGCCTAGGGCGCAGTCCTCCTGAGACCTGAGGTCGAGGCAGTAGTGTCTGTGGAATCTGTGCGGGGAGGACCAAGTGGCTGCTCTGCAGACATCGATCAGCGGGACAGAGCGAAGGTTGGCAATTGAGGTGGCCAACACTCAAGTTGGTGAGGGCCCACTCTTGGCTGCGTCCGGGTGCCTGTAGGGTCGAGGCAATAGGAGATGCAGGCGGTCACCCAGTGGGAAAGAGTCCTTTTGTTGACGGGCCTACCAGGCCTGTTTGGGTCGAAAGATAGGAACAGTTGCTCGCCCTTCCGGATGGGCTATGTTCTGTGTAGGTAGATCCAGAGAGCCCGGAGACAGTCCAGGGTGTGCAAGCGCTGCTATTCGGCTGACTCATGAGGCTCCGGAAAAATGAGGGGAGCTCGATGGACTGATTGATGTGGAAAGCAGATGGCACTTTGGGCACGAACCTTGGGTTGGTCGGTAGGGATGCGCAGTCTTGGTGCAGCTGCGTGTAAGAAGGGTGCGATACCAGTGCTTGCAGTTCGCTGATCCTCCTGGCAGATGTGATGGTTACCAGGAACAGCGTTTTCCAGGGAACGAACTTCATGTTGGCGGACTGGAGTGGCTCAAAGGGTTCCTGTGTTAAGCGTTGGAGGACCGTGTTGAGGTCCCACGGTGGAACAGGGTGCCTGACCCCGGGGGTTTTAGGTTTGTCAGCCCCTTCATGAAGCGGGTTGTCGGGGGCAGTGCCGCAATGGAGTTGGCTCCCTCAGGCGGTGCATGAAAGGCAGCTATCGCAGAGAGGTGGACCTGGATGGATTGTGTCTTCAAGCCAAGGTTGGATAGAGAACTGAGGTACTGCAGGACTTTGGGGAGTGGACACGTCGTTGGTTCCAGACCCTGTGTTGCACACCAGATCCTGAACCTCTTCCATTTGACACCATAGGATTTCCTGGTGGAGGGTCTTCTGGCTGCTAGAAGTACCTCTGCAGATAGTAGAAAGGCTCAGCCGTTCAACCTCCAGTGAGAGCTAGGGCTTTTAGGTTGGGGTGCCTCATGTTGCTTCCTTTCTGAGTTAGTAGGTCCAGTCTGAGGGACAGGCATTTTGGGGCCCTGTGTGCTAGGTGTAGGAGAAGAGCAAACCACATCTGGCGTGGCCAGTGGGGGGGAACCACCAGGATGGCGTGAGCTTTGTCGCGCACGATCCGTTGAAGTGTTGCAGGGATGAGGGGGGTCGGCGGGAAGGAATACACCAGAGACCACTCCCCCCAGCACTCATCAAATGCATCCGCCACCAACCTCCTGGCTGACGGATGTCTGCAGCAGAACAGGGGGCATTTGGCATTCAGCTCCGTGGCGAACAGGTCGATGCTCCGGTGATCATTAGTGTCAGAAGAGACTGTCGGAGACCTTGGGTAGGAGAGTCCATTCGTGCGGTTGCAACTGTCTGCTTAGTTTGTCTGCCAAGGTGTTTTGATCCCCCCGGAGATATGAGGCACGGAGACTGCACATGTTCTTCGAGGCCAGGGACCATATCTGTAGCGCTTCCCTGCAGAGGAAGCGAGAGCCGGTGCCCCCTTGTTTGTTGATGTAAAACATGGCCACCTGGTTGTCCGTCTGGATGAGGATGGACTTGCTGCACACATGTGGTAGGAACGCTTTTAGAGCGTATCTGATGGCCCTTAGCTCGAGGAGGTTGATGTGCAGGAGTCTCTCTTGCAGGGACCACGTTCCCTGGGTGCTGAATTGCAGGATGTGAGTGCCCCAGCCGGCGTTGGATGTGTCCATGGTGAGGATCACCTGGTGCTCGGGCATGTGGATGTCCTTGCCTCCTGAGAGGTTCGTCGGTACCGTCCACCAGCATAGTTGCGTCCTGATCTGGGGAATCATCGGGATGCGGGTGGAGAGGGGTTGAGAGTGTTGGCTCCTGTGGGTACGCAAATGCCACTGGAGCGTGTGCATCTTTAACCTCGCAATGGGAAGGGCTGATGTTGTGGCCGACATGTGGCCCAGCAGACATAGTATGGACCGAGCTGAGGAAGTCCCTGTTGCGGCCGATTTGGATGCCAGGGAGGTGATGGCAAGCAATCTGCATTCGGGGAAGGTAAGCTTTCGAGACCCGGGTGTCGATTACAGCTCTGATGAATTCTAGCCTCTGGGAAGGCGTGAGGTACGACTTGCTGAAGTTGATGACAAACCCCAAGGAGGAAATCAGGGCTGTGGTTCTCCGCAGGTACTCCTGCAGCTCTGGGCCGAGGGGACTGTGAGGAACTAGTTGTCTAGGTAGGGGAAAATGGAGATGTTCTGCTTGCGGAGATGTGCTGCTGCAACGGCCACGCACTTTGTGAAGACCTGTGGAGCTGGCGACAGGCCGAATGGAAGGACTCTGCATTGGTAGTGTTGTCCCAGTACATGGAAGCGGAGATACTTCCTGTGCGATTTGTGGGTGCGGATGTGAGTGTAGGCCTCCTGTAAATCCAGGGATGCCATCCAGTCGCCGGCCTGGATCAGAGGGAGGATGGAGCTGAGGAAGTACATCCAGAACTTCTCCTTGATGATAAACTTGTTCAGTCTGTGAAGGTCCAGGATGGGGCAGACTCCACACGTCCTTTTGGGAATGAGGAAGTATCTGGAGTAGAATCCAGAGTTTCTTTTGGCAGGAGGTACCTCACGTGGGAGGTCAGCAGGTGTAGCAGTTCTGCGGCCATGGCTAGCTGCAGGTGTGGAGGGGTGTCGCTGATGGGGTGAGTGCATTGGCAGGTGGTGCTGCAAAGCGCATGCAGTAACCCTCTCGGATGACCTGTAGGACCCAGGAGTCCTAGGAGATCAGTCGCAATTCTTGCAGGAATTGTCAGGCGACCCCCGATCCAGGTGGTTGCCTGTAATTTGCCATTAAAAAGAGGGCCCACTTTTGTTCACGGACGTGGTGTTATTCGGCTTGCGGTCCTCTCTGGGAGTTGCGCTGGTGTGAGGGGCCATGGTAGGAGTTGCTCTTGTATCTGGGATTTTGCCATTTCCGGTTGGAGGGGGTACCTTTTGTTGGAGATGTAGTATGGTTTCCTCTGAAAGTTGCTTTTTATGAGTGCCGCTGTGGTGCTCAAACCCATCCTCTGCCAGGGTTTGTAGTGTAGTGCAATGTTCTTTCATGTCATTGATGGTATCCTTGACTTTGTCACCAAAGAGCGACTCGCCCATACAGGGTGCATCCGCAATCCTATCGTGGGTGTCGTCACGTAGACCGGAAGCTCTCCCATGCCCAGCGTTTTGCGGTGATAGCCGTGCCGCCGGTTCTCAGCGCTGTGTCGAAAGAGTCAAAGGTTGTGCTGGCCAGATGCTTGTTGCACTCTGACATATCCGTTATCGCGCTGGATACCAACGCCTGGGACTCCTTTGGGAGGGATGCGATGGCGGTTTTGAAGTTCGCCATGCAAACGTCCTGGAAAAGTACTCGTTGGAATTGATGCGCCGCAATTCTTGCGTTGAGCATAGCTCCCTGGAAGACTTTCTTTCCAATGTCATCGAGGAGCTTGTGGTCCCTGTTGGGTTTTTTTCTGGACTGTATTTCAATATCAATCCATAGCATCAATACATCAAACAACAAGTTCCCGACCCGGTGGGCTGTTGGCGTGAGTGCACGAGGATTTGATCCGCCTGAGAGCTTCGATGGATTGGTGTGCCAGTTGGGGTGTTGAGAACCCTGGCACAGGTTGTACTTGGTACTTAGACCCGAGCCTCTTGGGGAACGGTCGTCTGGAGGCCGGGGTCTGCCACAGTCTCAAGTGGCTGTCCCATAGTGTTTGGTGTATAGGCAGTGCAAAGGCAGGCTTTGGGGATTGCGAGATATTTCAGAACCTCCAGCACTGGTTCCCCTGTATCATCAGACCTTCAGGGCCAAGGTGGAGGCAAGTTTGTTCAGGAACTTGGGGTACCTGAGGTCCTCCAGAGGAGGTGGTGGATCTTCTCAGAGGTCGTGTGTTCGTGGGACGCAGATCCCACAAACGCTGCTTCAATGTCGTGCTCCTCCGTGGTGCTATCTGGAGATGGATTGTCCGGGAGCTGATTGTCCGGAGTGGACGTCTGATGATGGTCCAACAGGTTATCCGCTGTGGAAGCCGTTTGAATGGGGGGAGGAAGGGGAGTCGTGGAGGCGGATTGCCTTAACAGCTGAGCCAGCAAGTTTAGAATGGCTGAGGAGCCTGTGTGGCTGGATCTGCTTTGGTGGCGCTTGCTATGATTGGAGGAGCTTGAGGGACTCTGGTGCTTACTTTTGTGGCTCCGGTGCTGACTTCAGTGGCTTCTGCGGTGCTGGCGCTTGGAGCTGTGTCCTTCGTGGCTGGATCCACTGCTGCTGCCGCTGGAATCTCTGTGCTTCCTGTCTCTGCTTCATTAATTGGGCGCCGGGTCCTGCTTTCAGATCAGCTCCTGCTGCATCTGTGCGCATGGTGCGGGTGCACACCGGTGCTGATCGGGCTCACCGGGGCAGCCAGTTGAGTGGGTGGACTCTGGGCAGAGCTTTGGAGGCCGGAGAGACGGCACCGAGGGCTGCTTCCCGGGCTGTTGCGGCTGCAGCCAATGGTGAGAGAGCTGCCCCAGAAGTGGGCGGAGTTGGAGGACTGGAGGCCGGCGCCATTACTGTGAGCCGCATGGCCGCGCTGAGGGGAGACTGTGGGCCGGAATTCATTCGCCGCATGTCCAGAGGAGTCCTTGAACGCGATGGGAGCCATCGGAGGTGTCGCCGGAGACACGGAGGAGGGAGCAGCAGCTACACGGCTGGGGATGGAGGCCCCAACAGGCACATCCTGAGCCGGTGCGATCACAGAAGAAGAGACAGGCTGAGCAGTTGAAGTACCTGCATTTGAGGTGAGGTAGTGTCTCAGGCGTGATCCCTGGATTTTCGGACCCTAAGGGACATTTTCCCGTAATGATAGCAGTCCTCCATGATGTGATCTGGGCCCAAGCAGCATAAGCAGATGTCATGGGTTTCTGTGCTGCTCACTTTTCTTTTGAAGCGCTGGCATTTCTTGGAGCCGGGTGTAGAGTTGAATCTTGTAGGTTTTATGGTGTCGGAGAGCAGGGTCCGTCTTGCTGGCAAGGTGGAAGGAAGAAGACTGGCCGGTCTAGGGGGCAGGCCGGTGAGGTGGGCTACCTGGACATGCTCAGAAAGGTTCACCTTTCTGAGCTCTGGAGAACACTTCCGTATCTATGGCGCCGCCCGGAGGATGTCGCCAGCTGTGGCTGACGCAGTCGTGCTAGTCCATGGAGAACAGAAAAGTCCCATCTTATCTGTCGGATAAGCTGTTTAGGGCTTCAACTACCAGACTACGCAGATTACCCCAGGCTGCTTTGAGCACTGTGCAGTCAGGCCACTTCATGTAGATTACCTAGAGCCTCATTAACCCTCAAATCCTGTCTTTTTCCCGTGCCTTTATGAATTCCGGTACCATTCTTTGTCTCCACCTCCTCCAGGAGGATGTTCATGTGTCCACCATGCTTTCCATGATAAAAACTGCCCTGATGTTTGAGTCTACCCCTTTGGAGTTTCATAGCATGACCCTTAGTTCTACAGCGTTTATTTTTGTTGGAAAAGGTTTGCTGCTTGTGCTTTTAATGCCTTTCAGGAAAGTATATATTTCTTTTATCTTCCCTCCCCTCTAAAGGGTATACAGATTTTAGGAATTCAGGTCTTATCTTGTGGCTTGGTGCAGTGATTCCTTTCTCTGAACTACTTTAATATCTTCTCCTTCCAGCCTCTCAAGTGGAGTACAGTATTCTAAGTGAAGCCCCATCAAGGGGTCTGTGCAGGGGCGATATCCTCTCCTGATTTTCTGCTAGTTATGGCTCACTAGCCTAGCCTAACATCCTTCTGGCTTTAGACATCTCGTCTCATTTTTGTTACCTTCCTTAAGGGATGTCTCCTGTTTAGTGCACACTGGATCCATAACACATGCACCCCTCCTCCCCCAACATTCACTCGCTCACTCACTCTCAATTATAGCTTCTGCAGATTTCTGCATCTTAAATGCATAACTGCAATTTTTTGCATTGAATCTTAACAGCTAAGCAGTCAATCACATTTCATAATTTCTGCTCCTTCAGTGCTATCCGCTCTGTCTCCTCTGTGAAAAGACAAAGTATTTCTCTCTAATCCTGCCCTGATACGGAAACAAATAGTCCGAAGGACTGATCTCTGAAATGCTCCACTAACCCACCTACTCTTTCTCAAATGGAATTCTTTATTTACCACAATCTTCTGCCCCTCAGCGGGTTCTGACCTAGTCCTCCAACACCTTGGGACTTATCTCCAGGCTGCTGAGTTTATTCATGGCTTTCCTGACTGCCAAGTAAATCGTATCCAGCACATGCCCTCACTCTAATTCAATGATCACCCAATCAAAAAAATAATTCAATTAGATTAATTTGCTCTAATCTCCCTCTAGTTACACTCTCTTTCAGCCCATTACATATATAGTAACATAGTATTCCTTATTGTCCGTCCTGTCCAGACACATGGGTTATGCTCTATCACCAGCAAATGAAGACTGAGAACCACTGGTTTTGATGATGTGTCAAGCTATCCTTTCAGGTCATTGGAAATCCTCCGTTTCCCCCCTCCCCCATCTTTTGGGAGGGGGCCCAGTTAGTTTCTGTGCGACAGGGTCTGGCCCCTTTTTTGAGAGAATTAAAGTGAGAGCAGCAAGCCATTAGCAACAGTGTCGAGAGAGCACCGGTTTGAGGCATTCTCCAGGACCAAGCAGGAAGTCAGTCCTCACATATGGGTGACGTCGGCGCCGACGGAGCCCTCGCGGAGCAATTTTCCCCAGCTTTCAAAGAAAGCCTTTGGGAATTGCAGCGCGCATGCGCGGTCCCCTTCCCGCCCAAGGGTGCCATCTTAGCCAGTCTTCTTTTTTCCGCGGAGCCCTACAGACGTACCCGTCGTGTCCCCGCGAAAAAGTTGATATTTATTCATAATTTACTCTTTTTTCCTTCGGTTCGACGCCGGTCTCTTTCCTGCCCGGACTCGCGACGCTGGTCACGAGTCCTCTTCTGTCCTGGACCTGCGCAACCTCAACAGATTCCTCGTGCGGGAAAAGTTCAAGATGCTTACCCTTGGAATCCTTCTGCCCTACCTCCAGCAGGGAGATTGGGTATGCTCCTTGGATCTAAAGGATGCCTACACGCACATCCTCATCCACCCAAGCCACCGCCAATACCTAAGGTTTGTGGTGGCAGGAAATCATTACCAGTACAGAGTACTGCCCTTTGGCCTATCCTCCGCACCGCGGGTCTTCACAAAATGCCTCGCGGTGGTGGCGGCCCATCTCCGGCTTCACGGCCTCTATGTCTTTCCGTACCTCGACGACTGGCTCATCAGAGCAGCGTCCGCTCCGGAGGTCACCAACGCTACACGCCGTACGGTGACTCTTCTGCAGTACTTGGGCTTTGTTATAAACTTCGCAAAGTCCACTTTGCTCCCCTCACAAGATCTCGAGTTCATCGGCGCAAGGCTGCACACTCCTCAGGCACGAGCGTTCCTACCGCTCGACAGGGCTCAATGGCTCATGGACCTAGCCGACCGTTTTCGCAGCCAGCCCCTGGTCTCCGCCAGGCGCTTTCTGAGACTACTCGGCCATATGGCTTCCACCGTCCATGTGACCCCCAATGCCCGCCTGAATATGCGGCCTGCTCAATGGTGTCTCCGCAAGCAGTGGCAACAAGCCACAGGCGGCCTAGCAGACCTAGTGCGTGTCTCCGAGCCGCTGATCTCGTCTCTCCGGTGGTGGCTTCATCGGCCGAACCTGGTACTCGGCATGCCTTTTCAGTAACCTCAGCCGGCCCAGGTGCTGACGACAGATGCATCCCTCCTGGGCTGGGGAGCACATTGCCAAGGGGCACGTACTCAGGGCCTCTGGTCCACGTGGGAGTCTGCTCAGCAGATCAACTTCCTGGAGCTCAGAGCGATCCGCTTGGCTCTCAAGGCCTTCTCCCACCTGACCTCTCGCCAGTCCGTCCTTGTCCAGACGGACAATCAAGTTGCCATGTTCTACGTGAACAAGCAGGGGGGCACGGGCTCCTTCCTTCTCTGTCGGGAAGCACAGAAGCTCTGCTCTTGGGCCGTCAGTCACGGCGTTCATCTCAAGGCAGTTTATCTCCCAGGCCAAGAAAATTGCCTGGCGGACAAACTCAGCAGGATCCTCCAGCCGCACGAGTGGTGCCTGGATCCCTTGGTAGTTCAGAAGCTCTTTCTAAAGTGGGGCCTCCCCACGATGGATCTCTTTGCCAGCCCTCTCAACTGGCAACTTCCTCGCTTCTGCTCTCGTCAGCCACATCCCCTTCGAGTTGCGGCAGACGCTTTTCTACTCTCATGGTCGGAGAGCCTTCTGTATGCTTTTCCCTCCCATCCCGCTAGTCTCTCGAACTCTTTTCAAGGTTCTCCGAGACAAAGCCTTCATGATCCTGGTGGCCCCTCGCTGGCCCAGACAGCCGTGGTTTCCACTCCTGCCGCAATTAGCGGTAGAGGATCCATTCCCTCTGGGGTTACAACCGGATCTCCTCACTCAGGGTCAGGGGTCTCTGCTACACCCCAACCTCAGATCTCTCAATCTAATGGCCTGGCTGCTGAGAGGGTAGTCCTTGCTCCCCTTCTCCTGCCGGCAGAGGTGGAAGAAGTCGTCCTAGCTTCTCGGCGACCTTCTACCCGCAAATGCTACGCCCTTAAATGGCGTCGCTTTTCCGTTTGGTATACCCAACAGTCTCAGGATCCCTTCTCCTGCCCGGTGTCGGTGATTCTGCAGTACTTGCTATACCTCTCTAATCTGGGACTTAAGTCCAATTCCGTCAAAGTTCACCTCAGTGCTCTTTCAGCACATCATGTGCCGGTGGACGGCAGACCTCTTTCCAGCGACCCTCTCGTAGCGAGGTTTCTCCGAGGTCTCCTTCTACTTAAACCACCTCTGCGCCCGCCAGCTCCTGACTGGGATCTGAATGTGGTGTTACAGCGGATCACCTGTCCGCCTTTTGAACCTATGGCTACCTGTTCTCTCCGTTTTCTTTCTTGGAAAACATTGTTCTTGATAGCCCTCACTTCCGCTAGACGCGTAAGTGAACTACAGGCCCTCGTGTCTGATTCCCCCTTACACTCGGTTCTACAAAAATAGGGTAGTCCTACGGACTCACCCTAAATTTCTTCCAAAAGTGGTCTCCCCTTTCCACATCAATCAGGAGGTGGTACTTCCGACCTTCTTTCCCAGACCACACTCCAGCCGAGCTGAGACGGTCCTCCATACCCTGGACTGTAGAAGGGCATTGAACTTCTACCTTGACCGTACGCGGTAGCACCGTAAAGCTGCTCAGCTTTTTGTGTCTTTCAACCCCAATAAATTGGGGCTCCCGGTCTCCAAGCGTACTCTGACCATCTGGGTTGCGGACTGTATCACTTGGGCTTATGGGGCAGCCGGACTCTCCTTGGAAGGTCGAGTCACGGCTCATTGCGTTCGGGCGAAGGCTACGTCAGTGGCTTACCTCCGCTCTGTTCCGCTGGCAGAAATCTGCCGGGCCGCTACTTGGTCTTCGAGCCAGACTTTTGCGGTCCATTACTGTCTCGAGAGGGAGTCCCGCAGGGACAGTGCTTTCGGACAGGCAGTCCTCCGTAATCTCTTTGAGGTTTGAGCAACTCCTACCCTCCATCCCGGATGTGGGCTACCGGTGGGTAATAATTCAGCGAAGATTCCTTCCTTCTGTGCTGCTGAGCTAGAGGGAGCTCTTTTTTGTGCTTAGGGTCTCCGGTAGCCTTAAGCTTGGGAGTCCCATATGTGAGGACTGACTTCCTGCTTGGTCCTGGAGAAAGCGTAGTTACTCACCTGTAACAGGTGTTCTCCAGGAGCAGCAGGAATCAGTCCTCACAACCCTCCCTCCTCCCCTTGGAGTTGCAATCATCTGCTTTAGTTTTTTTGCAAATTTTTATGTTGTCTTTTTTAGCTATGTCATCTGACTGGCTAAGATGGCACCCTTGGGCGGGAAGGGGACCGCGCATGCGCGCTGCAATTCCCAAAGGCTTTCTTTGAAAGCTGGGGAAAATTGCTCCGCGAGGGCTCCGTTGGCGCCGACGTCACCCATATGTGAGGACTGATTCCTGCTGCTCCTGGAGAACACCTGTTACAGGTGAGTAACTACGCTTTCTGTTTCAATGGCATATTTCTGCATCTCTAAGGTAAGTGGGGCTCAGATAACTTTAGTGTCGGTGAATTCAGCTGTGGCACTCAAGTGGCCTGTGGTCAACTGTCAGTGGTGGGTTTTTGCCGCAGGTGTGTAAAGGAAGGTCACGCTGTAGAAGATTTTATTCAGGGGACTAGACCTTCAAGTTTGGAAGCACAGTCAACTTTGGGAAACGAGTTAGTTGTTAGTCAAATTTCTCCTCCGCTGCAGGAGCTCATGGTTTTGGCAGTAAGCATGGCCATAATTCCAGCAGATGAAAAGGAAGTAAAGGAGCTCTCTGGGGTTCAGGTGATAGTTATTGGTCTCTTGGAATAGGCAGCATTTAAGGTCAGTTGAGCCTGGGGAGAGCCCTTCAGCATCAGGCCTACCTTTTTCTCCAGAGTTTATATTGCTGTTGCACCAAGCTTTCTGCATGAAGCAGGGCCTGGTAAAGGTTCTCTTCACAAAATTGGTACCAAGAGCACATTACAAGAGGCAGCGTCAAGTACTAAAGAGCCCAGAGAACTTCAGCTAAGCGCCATATAGTAGAGGATGACACGGGACAAAGGAGATCTTTTTTTTTTCTCGGGGGCATATGAAAATCCCCTATAAGGTCCTTCTGGGTGTTGGGGAAATCCTTCTGGAGCAGAGCTTGAAGAAGCTGAAATTCCTCCAGGCAAGGACCCCCCCCCCCCACCATCATTGGGGTCTTTCGTCAGGAAGAGTTGACAGTCCTAATTGCTCAGTCCTTAGCGGCACTTAATCTTCCTCATGGGTCTCCAGTGAAAGAACGGATGCTAGAAGATCCCTTGTTGCAGGGTATTCAGAAGACTCAGATCTTTTCCAGTGCATAGAGCCAGTAAGGAGATGATTGAAGCAGAATGGGGGGTACTGGAGGCCAGTTTACGGAGTGGCAGACCTGTCGCTCTTCTACGCGATTTGGCCGGATGAAAAGGATTGCCTCAAGTTACTGAAGGTGGATGCTCTGGTTTCTGTGGTTACAGTACCATGATTCCAATAGAAGATGGAGCAGCCTTGAAGGATGCTCAGGACAGAAAACTTGAAACATTGATTTAGAAAAACTGTTTTAACAATGCTCTAGCTTTACAAGTGTCTATTTGTGAAGCATATGTGGCTTGGGCATGTTTTAAGATGGACTCAGAGTTTGCCAGAGTCTGATCCTGGTCCTCGAGAAGCTAAGTTGGTCATGATCTGTGTACCTTGTGGATGTGTTGTATGATCTGGTCAGAGCATCTGTCGAGAGCATAGCTTTGGTCTGAGCTAGACTTTTTTTTTTTTTTGGCTCTGCAGTTGAGCTGCAGATGTAGCTTCCAAAACATGACTCATTAAGCTTCCTTTCAAAGGGAAGCTTCTCTTTTGGAGAACCATTAAGTTAGTGAAGGACTTGGGGGGAATTCAAGGTCCAGAAATGAACCGGAGGACAAGAGGGAAAGTCTATGGCTGCGAGGGGTGGGGGGGCTATTTCAGGGATTTTTGAAGATTACGTGCAGCTCGTTTTGTGCCTTTTTAGTGTTCTCGGTATCCTCCCAGAGGGCAACCCTTTCGAAGGGGTAGAGGAGCAGGTAGGGTCTATTATGTTGGAGCTGTAGAAGGCTCCAAAAAGGCCCAGAAAAGTGAAGGGGACCCAGGCGGAGTTGATTCTGGTAGGTCATCGGCTACATACCTTTCTAGTGGGTCCTAGAAGTTCTTTGTGAGGGCTACACTAGAGTTGGCTGAGCCCCTCTCTGATGCCTTTGTCATCCTGCAAGGCTCCTATCAAAGCAAAGGTAGTGGTCGAAACGCTTGAGGGTGATTCAAAGTCTCCTCAGACCAGCTCAAGAAAGGCCCGATACTCTATTTATTTTGTGGTTCCCAAGACAGAAAATTCCTTTCGCCCAGTTCTGGATCTCAAATATGTCAATCAAGCCTTGCGAGTGCCTCATTTTACCATGGAGATATTGCGATAGGTTATAGTGGCCAAATGGAAGGGCAAGTTCTTGACCTCCCTAGATTCTACCAAGGGATACTTGCACATTCCCATTTGTACAGACTTTCAGCGATACCTTTGCTTTGCAGTTCCCATAGAGCATTTCCAGTTTTGAGCCTTACCTTTTGGTCTAGCTCGGCGTCTCAGATCTTTACAGAGGTGGTAATGGTAATAGCAGCTGCTCTTTGGCACAAAGGAATTTTGGTCCATCCATATCTGGACAATTGGTTAATCGGAACAAATTCTGTGCAGGAAAGTCGAGAAGCTACGCAATGAGTGATAACCCACCCCAGTTTTTAGATGAAGACTTTATCAATTTCAACAAAAGCAACTTGAAACCAACTCAGGATCCGACTTATCTAGGGGCTCATTTCAACATAAAGGTGGGCCTGGTATCCCTGCCTCCCGAGTGAGCCAGGAAGGTGCAGGACCAGATCCAGAAGTTTCCTTGAATGCGGTCTCCATCTGCATGGCATTACCTACAGCTCCTGGGGTCCATGGCAGTGACCTTGGATCTCTTGCCATGGGCCAGAGCTTATTTGAAACCTCTGCAAAGGGCCTTGCTGTCCCGGTGGTCTCCACAGAGATGTTATGGAAAAGTTTACCATGTCTACGGGAGGCAAGGGTGAGCCTGGACTGGTGGTTGGACTCAACCAAACTAACGACAGGCCTGCTGCTGGCGCCTCCCGAATGGCTGGTAGTGATCACTGATGCCAGCCTTTACGGATGGGGAGTGCATTGTCTGTCCCAACTAGCGGAAGGTTGGTGACCTCTGGAGAACATGTGGTCCATAAATCACTTGGAGATGCGAGCTGTATTTCTGGCTCTGAAATCCTTTCTTTCTGTGGAGCAGCACAAGGCAGTGAGGATCTTTTCAGACAATGCATGCACTGTAGCTTGCATTAATCGTCAGAGCAGCACAGGAAGTGCAGTGTTGTCTGAGGAGATAACGTTGCTTCATCTGTGGCCGGAACAGAAAACGTTCTAGCCAACTTCCTCAGATGTCATCAGTTGGATCCAGGAAAACGGTCTCCTGGAAGACTCGGACTTTTGCAGCATAGTACAGCATTGGGATCCGCCAGCCATGGATCTGATAGCCTCCACCTCCAGTGCCAAAGTGGTTTGGTGGTTCAGCTGCAGGCAAGAAACTGTTGGAAAGTGTGGATGCCCTGGCTTAGCACTGGCCAAAGGATGGCTGTCTGTACATGTTTCCTCCCTGGCCTGTGATCAGCCGAGTTCTTCAGAAGATAGAAACACATCAGGGATTGGTGATTCTAGTGGCACTGGACTGGCCATGAAGACCTTGGTATTTATTTATTTAACTAATCTTATATACTGCATATCTAAGAGTCTAAGCAGTTTACAGTTAATATGCCAATAGGCTTACATGGAACAAAAATTAAAAGAGGAAAAAAAACAAAACTGTAAAGGCATAATAGAAAAATCTAGTTTGAGAATTAAATTTAGATCTAGTTTAGCTGATGGTGTTCCGTGGCACCTTCCTGTAGAAGACAATCTGCTATCGCAAGATCAGTCTCATGCTGCAAGTGGCTCAATTTTCTATGGCTTGGCTCTTGAGAGGGCTAGGTTAAGAAAGAAAGGTTACTCTGCTCAGGTAATAGCGACTTTGCTTCGAATTAATCTGCATTTTTTTAGAACGGATGTGAGGAAAAAGGTCTCTTGGCCTCGTTGTCGAATGTAGTGGCCGTTTTACAGGCTGGATTAGATAAGTCTTGCTTTAACTTCCTTACGAGTTCAGGAGGCAGCCTAAACCTGATTATAAAAGTCAAATTCAAGGAGTTTCTCTGGCTTCTCATCCAGATGTGGCTCGTTTTTTCTGAGAAGCGTCCAGCAAGTTGGGCTGCCTATGCGTCAACCGGTATCTCCATGGGACCTGAATTTGGTCATCTCTTACAGAACCTCTCTTCGGACCTGTCGAGCTTCTCTGAAGGATCTCATGTTGGCCTCTTTGCAGATGATACCAAAATCTGCAGTAGAGTAGACACCCAGGAAGGTGTAGATAACATGAGGCGGGATCTAGCTAATCTTGAAGAATGGTCTAGAATTTGGCAGCTGATATTTAATGTTAAAAAATGCAAGGTCATGCATTTGGGCTGCAGCAATCCAAGGGAGTGATAGAGTATAGAGCAGGGGTTCTCAACCCAGTCCTCGGGACCCACCTAGCCAGTCAGGTTTTCAGGATAACCACAATGAATATGAATGGGAGAGATTTGCATATAATGGAGACAGTGTATGCAAATCTCTCTCATACATATTCATTGTGGTTATCCTGAAAACCCGACTGGCTAGGTGGGTCCCGAGGACTGGGTTGAGAACCCCTGGTATAGAGGGTGAAGTACGTTTGTCCACTAAAGAAGAGCAGGACCTAGGTGTGATTGTGTCTGATGATTTTAAAGTAGCTAAACAGGTAGAAAAGGCAACAGCAAAAGCTAGAAGGGTGCATAGGGAGGAGAATAGCCAGAAGAAGAAAGGAGGTGATAGTGCCTCTGTATAAGTGTTTGGTGCGACCTCTTTTGGAGTATTCTAGAGACCTCATCTTTAAAAGGATATAAATAGGCTGGAGTCAGTACAGAGGGTGGCTACTAAAAATGGTTAGTGGTCTTCATTATAAAGCAATAGAGGACAGACAAGGATCTTAATAAGTACACCTTAGAGGAAAGGCAGGATAGAGTGATATGATTGAGACGTTTAAATACCTCCGTGGCATAAATGCACAGGAGAAGAGCCTTTTTCGATTGAAAGCAAGCTCTGCTACGAGGGGACATGGGATGAGGGTGAAAGGGGATAGATTCAGGAGTGAATGTGGAAATATTTCTTAATGGAAAGAGTGGTGGATCCATGGAATAGTCTCCAAGTGGAGGTGGTAGAGATGAGGACAGTATCTGAATTCAAAGAAGCATTGGACAAATACAGAGGATCTCTAAAGGAAAAAAGGGGACTGTTGCAGTGGTTGATATGGAAGGACAGACTAGATAGGCCATGTGGTCTTTTTTTTTCTGTCGTCATGTTTCTATGTTGAAAGTGGTCTTTCTGGTGGCCATATGCTCGGCATGTAGAATCTCTGAGCTGCAGGCCTTGTTTTGTAGGTAGCCTTTCCTTATAATATCTAAAGAAAAGGTAGTTTTGCGACCAGTTCCCTCTTTCTTGCCAAAGGTTGTATCGGTGTTCTACGTTAACTCATGGAGAGTTACTGTTTGGTTTCTGGCTTGTGCTTGTTGGATATCCACAGAGTCCTTTGACGTACTACATCCTTTAGAAAATTGGATCATCTTTTTGTTCTTTTTGGAGGTCCACGCAAAGGTGAGGCAGCTTCAAAAGCAAAATTGCGCGATGGTTGAAAGAAGCTATTGCATCTGCTTATTTGCTCAAATGTAGATCCTTTCCAGATGGGTTGCGAGCTCACTCAACTAGGGTTCAAATGGCAGCATGGGCAGAATATAGTCTCATTCCTCTGATTTGGTCGTTGCTTCATACGTTTGTGCAACGTTGGGTCAACATACTGTTTGGATTACAGATTTCTGACGGTTGCGGATGATTCCCCTCTTTTATGGCGACACTCCTGCTGCTTTGAAATATTTTATTGATCCATGGGAGCCTGGACTTGAGCTAAGTACCCCTGGTTATTATTGGCAGCTAAATTGGGGAGTGTAAGAAACAGCTTTTTTAAAACACAGGACTCACTTTCACATTTTGTTTGTACCCCATGGGTTTTTGATATCCTTTTGGGTACTCTAGGGGTTGCTATCCCTTTTCAAAACTCTTAATTAAAAGGAACGTTCTGCTTCGAGAGGACGCAAGTTTTCACGGCAGTAGTTCCGACAAAAAATTCTTTCTTTACTGAGTGATCTCTTTAGATAGGTGTCATACATTTGTACGGCACTATTATCTAGATGTTCAGACAAGAAGGGATGTGCAATTTGTGGCCTAACAGTTAGAAAACATTAGTCGGACATCACCTGCAAACCGCTTTGATCCGGTGAAAAGCGGGATATAAATACAGCTAAATAAATAAGTGGTGCAGGCCAGGCTCTCAGGTCCCGCCCAAAATAGAGTACTGCTCTGGTACATCCCATGCATCTGGACTGGACTGGATGAACAATAAGGAAGGTGAAATATTAGACCTTATCTGCTCATTTTCTTTCCTTGAGTCTCTCCAGTCCAGAACCCCACCCTTTCTGTTTCCTTTTTAGGCGAGCCCAGACATGGAAGAATGTATGAGACTTATTGCATCTATCTGGTGCTTTCTCTTTGTTCTTTTCTGAGATATCAAGATAAGCCGCAATTTCCTAGTGTTAATTTTGCCGTTTTTGGTTCTCTGCAGAGGCTTAACTCTCTGTTCCTCTAATTTCTCTCTTTTTTTTTTTTTTTCCCTCTGTGTGTATATAGTTATTACACTTGGTTGGAAATTGGCATAACATTTGTCTTTGTGGAGTCTGCTTTTGTTGGAATACTGGAGTGAGCAGATATGCACAGAACCCTTATAGTGCAACATCATTAAACTCGGTGGTTTTCGGTCTCCATTTTCTGGTGATAGGGCATAACCCATGTGTCTGGACTGGAGAGATTCAAGGAAAAAAAAATAGCAGGTAAGGTCTAATTTCACTACATAGTATATGATGGTAGATAAAGACCATTGGATTGTAGATGGCTCATCTCAGTAGAGACTCCATTAATTTTCCCAACAGGCTGTAGTTTCTATTCCTTCCTCTCTAAGCTTTTTATAGATGGGTCCATGGCAGTGGATTCTTGTTGCTTGCTGTTGGGTAGGATTGCAGGTCTTTAATTTTATTTTTTATTTTTTTTAGTGCCATTAAGTCAGTGTTGACTCATAGCGACCCATCTACCTCTGGGTTTTCTTAGCAATGTATCACGAAGTAGATTGCCAGCCTTTACTGCCGAGGCAATCGAGGGTAAAGTGACTTTCCCAAGGTCACAAGGAATGCCAGTGGGAATCAAACCCTTCAGTTGCTCTAACCACTAGGCTACTCCTCCACTCAGTCTTTATTTATCATCACTGATTTAAATTGGCAGAAAGATCATGACTCTCAATCCTACGTAGCACCAAATTACCAAAACATAAAAAGGCCTGTTCACCATCAGTGATAAACCCACAGGAAGACCAGTCTGTTTGGCTGAGGAGTAGGATTGTAGGTCTTTGGTCTTCCTCTTGATTTAGGATTTATTACAAGGAAATATTTTACCCTCCTTTCTCGGGAACATGGGACTGGATGGGATTGTAATTCTACATTATCTCTTTTGGCTTTATCTCCAATGGTGCATTTATTTTCTCTCCTCCGCAGAGAAAGATGGAGAATCGCGAGTACCACGATGCTCAGGAGTTTGCAGGTGATGTCCGACTAATGTTTTCTAACTGTTACAAATACAACCCTCCGGACCATGATGTGGTGGCCATGGCCAGGAAGCTGCAGGTGAGAGAGCAGGATTGCTCTTCAGTTTTCATGTCTGTCTCTCCAATACTGTATTAACGCTATGCTTTTGTAGGTGTCAGCTTTTAAGAAGGAACATTTGTAATGGTATCACTTCCTCTTGCACAGGATGTTTTCGAGTTTCGCTATGCCAAGATGCCTGATGAGCCTTTTGAACATTTTCCTCCCTCTGCATCCACTCCTTTATCCGTTATCCTCTCCAAATCCTCCTCGGAATCTACAAGCGAGACCAGCAGTGGGAGCTCTTCAGACAGCGAGAGCTCTGAGGATTCTGAGGAGGAGCGAGCAAACCGCCTGGCTGAACTTCAGGAGCAGGTACCCATTGTCTTCCTATCATACTCTTTCCTCCATCTTTGGTGCACTTGTCATTTATCACTTTTTTTCCCCCCCCCCCCCAGTTACGAGCAGTCCATGAGCAGCTAGCTGCTCTTTCCCAGGGTCCCACCTCTAAACCAAAGAAGAAAAAAGAGAGAAAAGAGAAAAAGAAGAAAAAGAAATGTGAGAAGCGCAAAGGGAAGGGAGGAGACGAGGACGAACGGTTGTCCAAACTGAGCCAGACGCAGGGGAAGAAATCTTCAAAAAAAGCATCCGGTGGGGGCTCCAGTAATCCCACTAGCAGCAGTGCAACCTCTTCCAGCTCTAAGTAAGGGACAGAAGAGGATCACAGAGTGTGTGTGTGTGTGTTTGAGGGGGGGGGGAGGTGAGAGGGTAAACCAGTTAACAGCAGCAACTCTGCTGCTTCCAGCTTCTAGTTAGAGGGAAAATGGGAGGCCACTGCTAGGAGGCGTTGCACAAGCAGCAACACTCATATTCAGCTTCATATAAGGGACAGAGGGGAGGGACATAAGGGGAGGAAGAGGAAAGGGCATGTTCCATTGATAAAGGATCCATGCAGCCACACTAGTGGTAATGTTGTCAGACTAACCCCTCAGATGGTATGATCCTGCTGTCTGTGGACAATCCCAGTTACAGGTAAACAGTTCTGATTTACTTCACGGCAGCAGCACAGCCACTCTAGTTGCAATATAGGTAAAATGGGGATCGCTACCAGAAAGGGAGATGCCTGGAGGGAGTAACCAGCAGAAGTGGCAACACTGCCAGCATAAGCTCCATGTACATAAGAACACTAGGATTGCCAACTGGCTCCAGATGTGCCCAACAGGCTTGATCCAATCCTGAGCTTACCCCATTGTATGCAGGGACTTGTAGTCTTGCTCGTCTTGGGGAGTACAATGGAGAAATTAGAGCTACATGCACCTGCATGCAATGGTGTAAACCTAGGTCTGGAATCAAACCTTTCGGGCACATTTGGAGCCAGTTGGCAACCCTAAAAAACACAGGTTTACTGTCCAGGTTGGAAGAGAACATTAAAACGCGGGGTCTCTTTCTCTCTCTTTCTGTAGAAGCTCAAAGAAGTCCTCCAAGTTATTGCCGCCTGCTCTTCCACCTGTCCTGTATGACTCTGAGGAGGAGGAAGACAGCAAGCCCATGACGTATGATGAGAAGCGGCAGCTGAGTCTGGACATCAACAAGCTGCCAGGGGAGAAACTTGGGAGGGTGGTGCACATCATCCAGTCCCGAGAGCCATCACTAAGAGACTCAAACCCTGAGGAGATCGAGATAGATTTTGAGACGCTCAAACCCTCCACTCTACGAGAGCTGGAACATTATGTCATGTCCTGTCTGCGCAAGAAACCCCGCAAGCCGTACAGTGAGTTTTTAACACCACTCCTTTTGCTGCCGCCTCCCCCTCCCCCTCCCCAGACCATACAAAGGGACAGCCCTGATTCTACTGCAGAAGAAAGCTCCATCTTCTCCTTCACTGTGGCCACACAAGCAGACTGTAGGAAGCTGTCCCCTTGCAGTCCTTCCACTGAGTGACTCTACCAATCCCAGCTCTATAGCAACCCTCTACTCCCAAATAAAACCCAACATGTAGCTTTCTGATGGCTCTGCTCTTGCCTCCAAAAGAACTAGGCCCACACAGATCTGAGTTATGGATAGTCCTGAATCTGTCCCCATGGGAAGCTTATAGCTTCAGACTTTCTAGCTGCCTCCTATCACTACATGCTTCCCCGTATCATGGGGCATTGGCTTCTCTAGTGTTGCCACGCTAGTAAGGGCACTATGGTATCTCGCTTTTGTTACTTACTCTGGGGCTCTTTTTACCTAGTTCTGAAGAAGCCAGTGGGGAAGACAAAGGAGGAGCTGGCACTAGAGAAGAGACGTGAGCTGGAGAAGCGGCTACAGGATGTCAGTGGTCAACTCAACTCTGCCAAGAAGCCACCAAAGAAAGGTAAGTGTTGCCATGTATCTGTTCTCTCTGCTCCCAAGGTCAGGGTAAAGGTTTTCTTGCCCCGTGTATAAAAGGCGACATGGTGGCCTTCCAACTGACAGTATTTCTTAAGCTCCTGCTTCATGGTCTACAGAGGTCTTTCCCAAATTAGATCTTTATTTAACTGTGCACCTATGAAGTCCTGTATGGGACAGACGTACAGGACTTAATGGAGCTGATACTGAAAAGCACTTATTTGGTTAGCAGCACTATATTCAGTGGCACTATCCAGACGGCACTACTGTGGGTAGAGTTTGAGGTTGTCCAGCCAGTAGATAAATTCAGAAAAAAGGCAGCCCTAGCTTTATGCAGCATTCTGTCTAGCAGCAGACTGAATATTGCTGCTATCCTCAGTCTGGATACTGGCGCTGAATATCTGTATTTAATTTAGCTGGTGCTTCAAAAAGGAAAATAACAAAACAAAATGTTGACTGCCGTGATTGAATGTTGACCCCTGTATTCTCCCATCATGCTGCTGGTCTGTGGAGTGTTAGCAACTCTGAAGAGTGCAGGCCTGTAAAGGGAATTGTAGTACAATGGATTAAGCTTTTAGTGTAACTGACTGCAAGTAGACATTCGTGTGTGGTATAATCTGCGAATGAGCCCTGTTGTATTACATGAGGTGGGGGGGTTCTGAAACTAACAGTATTCCCTCTCTCTTGCAGCTCATGAGAAGGCAGAGTCAGCACAGCAGGTAGCGGTGTCCCGGCTCAGCGCCAGCAGCAGTTCCTCCTCGGACAGCACTAGCAGCTCTACTTCCAGCAGCTCGGATACCAGTGACTCTGATTCTGGTTAAAGCAGAGTATTGCTGTGGGGGTTACCAAAGTCTGGGGCAGGGCAGAACGGGTTCAGATTTTGGCTCTGCGGGATCAGACCATGCATGGACCAGACAGAACATTTTGCCGCCCTGCATGAGTCAGTCAGAAGGCATAAAGGAAGCAGTATTACAGCGAGACTGAGCACCGAGCACTGCAGACATCTCTCTTCCCAGGGAGTGAGCATAGCAGCCATGCCCCTCTGATGGGGGAGAAAGCACAGGACTGCTGACCCTCTCCCCCCCCAAAAACACGGGGAAAGACCTCAGACACTATTGAGATGGTTGGAGAGAGAGGGCACTTCTAAATGGTGCAGACCACAATGTTCTTATGTGATCAGTCCCAGAACCTGAAGCCTGCAGATGCTGCTGGATCTGGGGTGCATTACAACACTGGTACAGTTGCAGCAGTTTTCCCAGGAGGACTATCCTGTTACAGGTTTCTGTAAGGCTTTCTGTCGTCAGGGGGCAGGGTATTATAATACTATTACAGTATTGCTGAGGTGCAGTATAGTGTATTTCTTTGTTGTGCTCCTCTGCTGTATTTTGGCTGCCGGCACCCTCTGCTTGAAGAGGTGGACAGGCCAAAGCCCTTGCTTTAGTCTTTGATTTTGCTCATAATCTGAAAGTGGAAGGTAGCGTGCAAGAGAGCTGGCTCTCCCCTAAGGGATTATTTCTGACAAGTTGTGCTGGAGAACTGCAAGACCATGGTTGAGAGGGATGGGGGGTGGTTGCTGTGATCTTTTCACCAGTTGGTGTATGTAACACTGGGTCCTGTGTCTGAAGCCCACATGATCATTGCAGTCCAGAGATGGTACATTCCTGTTTTTAGGGCTTCTGCAAAAAGGCTTTGTTAAATTTTTAAAGGCATTTAATAGGGGGAAGGGGGGGGGGGGGCAGTTGTTTGTAGCCTGTGTCCTCTTTGCCTGTTTCTCATGTGTGTCGCCTGGTGTCCATGGGGAGAGCCAGTGTATGTGGAAGAGAATGCTGCAGTCCCTTCCTGTGGCATGGTCTGAGACAGTTGTGTTGGGAGGAATGCTAGCTTTTATTGTGATTGTGTGTGTGTGTGTGTGTGTGTGTGTGTGGTTTTTGGTCCCCCCCCCCCCCCTCCCCATCTCAGAGAGCCGTCTCTGATTTTATGTAATTTTATTTAAGAAAAGGAGCCGTGGGGTTTGTTTTATAGTGTAAAATAACTTGAGGCCGCCTGTTGATGCAGGCGCTGGTGTAAATTCAGAGTTTATGAAACCTGTACATAGCACCGGAAGTAGCATGTTTCTTACCGGGAAAAAAGGGGCGTTTTATTTTTTACGTTAAAAAGAATCTGCACTTTTTATTTTCTGTTTTCTACTTGTCTTGGTTTTGTTTAACTCAGTCTTATATCTTCATTAGGATCGTGGTCATCTGCCATGTATAGATATGGAACATGTAAATAAAGACTGGTATTCTCATGCAGAATATTCTCTAAAAAGCTTGCTTTCTTGGGTGCACGGATTGGGGGTGGGTTTGGGGGCGTGTATAGTGTAGCGGTTTCATCCCAAAGTGTGGACCCTGATCCCCAGTGTGAGTCACCAGTGACACTAATACATGCTCTGGGAGTTTGCTTGTACTTCTCAAAACAGCAGCTCTGAGCTAGTAGTTTCAGCAAAAAGAGTTGGGGACAAACTTGCAACATGGCCAGCTTGCTCCCTCACCTTCAGTAAGCATCCAGATTGGAAGTGCGACTTTTTTTTGTTAAAGGCTTGCTTGTAAAAAAAAAATTGACCAGTTGTATAAAGTTCTCATATACCAAAAGGAACTAGTTCATTCAAAATCCACAACTTGCTTCCAATACCCCAGTGATCACTCCAAAACTTGAAGTAGATAGCAACAAAAATCAATTATCTCTTTGACAATCCAAAGGCAGTATGGAGATAATGGACTTCACGTGATGACAAGAATCCTTCCTTCACATAGTGAAAAACCATTGGTTAGGTCAGATCTTATTAATTCCATGTCTTCATGCTGACGCCAAGGATACCATCAGGTGTTTCACTCAAATCACCTAATGTTACTTCACTTTTTCTTTTTTTTTAAAAAGCAAGTCTTTTTCTGTGGCTAGTAAACTTTTTTGATGCACTTGAGATAGAATGTACAAAAAGGAGTGTTGTAATAAAAATCATGTTTGTACTTTTTGGGGATGAATAACAGGGTTTTTTTTTAAATTTTATATTTATCAAATTTTACATTTATCAAATTTTACAATCATAAACCAAGCCAAACTTGGAAATTAGGAAAAAACATTGTCAACACAATAATACAAAGGAAATTTCATAAGGAAAAAACAAACCCCCTTAAAGGGCTACAGAGACCAAATATAGTAGAGCACAATTTAGAGAGATCCAAGAATCACAACCCAGAGAAGCAGGAAAAATAAGAAATATAAAACCAAAATAAACAAAACAGTAGGGCAAAGCATATATATAAAAAAGACCCCAATTAACCCCCTAATTCGACTCAGCCCTGCAATTTCTTAGCATCCAAAAAGAAACGTAGTTGAGAAGGCTCAAAGAAATGATATACAGAATTTTGATAATTAAGTATACATTTAACACTGTTTGGGGTTTTTTTTTTTTTTTCTTAAAAAAAAAATCTTTTTTGATAATTAAATAGCAAGAGGTTGTGTTTTTTTCCTTAGACAAGCAAGAAGTAAGTCCTCACACATAGGTGGTGTCCATGATGGAACCCTGTACGGGAACTCTCCCCAACTTCCATTAGAAGTTTTTGGGAGGCTCCACTGCACCTGCATACCTCCTCCCCACCTGGTACTGCAGTAAGTCATCTTCAGTCTTTTGTTTTCTGCGAAGCCCCATGGACATGTTCTAGTATCGCTCTCCATTGGTAATCGCTCCTCCCCTTCGGGGGTGCTTAATTGCCATCACTTTCTTTTTCAATTGATTTTTTTTTCTCACTTTGTATTTTTTTTCAAATACTATCCAGTGGCATCATAGGTGTCTGCCCCAGTCGAGCTCTCCAGCATAAAGCTGTTAAATTAGCCATGGCTGTTTTTCCAAACATGTCCCAAAAACCAACCAGTGCACCAAGTGTGCCAGGACCATCTCTGTCACGGACAAGCACAATTGGTGCCTCCCATGCCTAACACCCAATCATCAGCTGCTGCCTTATTTGTACCTGCAGATGACAAGGAGAGGCCTCAAGGGTCTTAAAAACAGTGGGAAACTGTTCGGTACTCCACAGTCTGGTCCATCAGCATCTGTCTTTGGCCTCCATGCCTTCGAAGGTGGTTCCGGACATCGGAGGGCATCGACATTGAGGGAACCAACATCGCCCCCATTGATGTCGCAGGTCCTCGGACCAAGACCAGAGGGCATCACAGCTCTTTGCGAAGGGGCATTGAGAATGGTGGTGGGCTGTGTGGGTGCCCCTCGAAGGTGCCATGCAAAGAGCTCAACCTCCAAGGGTTCGGAGAACATAAGAACATGAGATATGCCATACTGGGTCAGACCAAGGTCCATCAAGCCCAGTATTCTGTTTCCAACAGTGGCCAATCTAGGTCATACGTATCTAGCAGTTTCCCCAAGGGACACAGGTTCCACATTGCTTGTATTGGTTCAAGCATTGATATCCTTGGTCCCTTCTTAATAATGGTTTATAGACCTTTCCTCCAGGAACTTGGACGGCCTCCCAATAACTAAGCCCAAGCCGCTGATACCCCCTGCACAGGTGCCGGGTACATTGGTGGAAGTTACTCAGGCCCCTGAGTCTTCGGAATCAGCAGGCATGGAGAAACTGCTCCTAAAGGTGCTCAAGGAGTGCATGGCAGCCATGTTTGTGATGCAGTGCACAAAAGTCTTGGCATCGGCCATCATACAAAAGATTCTGGAGACTCATGCCCTGCCCCTGTCAGAGGCATCCATATCGGGACATTAAAGGGCTTGGACACTGGTTCTGGCTCAGCCCATTTCCCTGTCCAACATCTTGGGGTCCGATGTACCCTTGAAGCCCAGATGGGCTTTGGAGCATCAGTGTTCTCAGAGAAGCTCCCATTCCCCTCAATGCCGATGGGACCACTGGGCACTAGATCAGAGGCATATCAGCTTTCTCTCCGAGTCTGACTGATGGCTGGGTAACCAATGTGGAATCAGAGGACGACTTGGAGTACTGGTCCCCAGAGCTCCCATCGAGCCTTTCCCCTGCCTCATGAGCATCAGAAATCTCCCTCTGAGGACATGGGACATTCTAGGATTTTGTGAGGGATATGGCCAAGACCTTACCATGCTCCCAGGAGACTGAGGATGAACCCAGGGCAGAGAAGCTGAAAATATTGCAGTATTCCTCGGGGCCTAAGGAGGCAGTGACTGTGCCCATACATTGCATCCTGCAGAGGGTACAGATGAGGATGTGGAAGAGGCTCCTCACAGTACTTCCAGTGAGTAGATGGCTCAATGTACAGGGTGCAAAAAGCTCCTGGTTTAGAGAAACCTTAGCTTCCGCTGTACTCCTTGGTGGTCAAGTCCGCCCTGAAGAGGTGGTTGCAGTAGACACTGGGGTCAGACTCAGCTGTCTCAAGTCCTCTGATTTGGAACAGTCTGTTCAGAATAATCTAGCAGACATACCATGCCACTGTGTGAATCTGTTCATTGAACAGGTGGGGGGAGAAGGCTGGCATTAGACAAGCAGTATATCATGCTTATCAGACTCTCAAGGTGCATTGTAGGACGTACCAAGGAGGGGGCCAGAAGTAGTCGTCCTACTCTCATAGGCATCTATACTTGCTTGGACCCCAGACTTCCCAGCAGAAAAAGCAGGCACCCTGCCAGCATTAGCACAGAGAAAAGCCCCAGAAGGCCCAACCAACCCTGCAGCCTAAGTCCGTGGTGGGGTTTTGACAGGTTCCTCCAAAGCAAAGCCAATATACCAGAGGTTGCCATGCTGAACCCTCTAGTGGGGGGGGGGGGAGAATACTTACTGTCTTTATCCAGAGATGGCCCCTCATAACCTTAGACTTCTGGGTGCTACAAATAATCCAGAGCAGATACAAGTCGCACCTTTCCAAACTACCTGCAAGCTGGGACCCCAAGGGCATATCACCTTGACTCCCCCACCCCCTGCATCAGGAACTGCTTCATAAGGAAATCTCTGCCCTCCTGACTGACCTAGCCATCGAGCTTGTTCCACAGGAGCAAGTAGGGTGGGGATTTTACTCCCAAGTACTTTCTGGTTTCCCAAGAAGATGGGGGTTTCCATACCATCCTGGACCTTAGGGACCTTAAACACATTTTTGGTAAGAGAAGTTCAAGATTTCTCTGGGCACCCTGCTCCCATACCTTCAAAGAGGAGATTGGCTATGCTCCCTGGATCTAAAGATGCGCATGTACCAATTAATCCTACTCACAGGAAGCATCTCTGATTTTCATTTTGAGAAGGCAGCACTGTCTTGCTACAACAAAAGCTAGAACACCTTGTAATGAAGACTGTTTTATAAATAAACTATCACTTATTTTGACTTATTTAGAAAGGCAAGTAATTCCCTTAGTTACACATGAGTAGTTAGAAAAGATAACTAGAAAGCAATTATTTACAGGAGAATAATACATCACCAAACTGCATCATGGCAGCCCTTTACATATCAGCTGGGAGAGCTTAGCGAAGGCTGGAGAAAAGTCTGGGATTCTTCATGCATTGGCATGTGCCTGGCCAAGCAGATCTACTCTCTCTGTTCTGGGTTTTCTCTCTATATATATATATAGTCTGTAAGTGTGTTGCAGCTGGCCATCACATGATTTCTCAGTTGATTTCTCACATGCAGAATGGCTCAAAAGTTCAATTTCCTTGCAAAGTTCAATATTCCTTGCTGATCCAAATAAATCTTTTTAATTAGTAATACATTCCACCCGTGGATCAGTAAGGATATTGTACGTAAGCAGTGGCTGAATTGCCTTTGTAATTCATTTGGAAATACAATAATAATAACATGGGATAAAACATAGTGGATAACATTTAAGGTAAATGCTTGAGGGGACAAGAAGTCACCGTGTAAATTAGGTGATATTTTCCCAAGATATCTAATACCATTCCCACTGGCATTACAATTGCCAAAGCCAAATGGCTTGTAGATCTCAGTTACTTTTATCAGTTCCCCATGCAGTGGGAGACTCATTTCACCTGCATATTCAGGACTTTTTCTACTGTATCTGCCCCATGGATTTCAATCTACTAGTTATATATTGAGGGTAGTGAAGCAAGTGGTGAGGGACTAACAACCTCAAATCATATTGCAACTACTTCTCCCTCCACCAGCTATGAATCTGGTCTTGGATATTTTACACAAACGTTTACACTATTGACCACCTGTGGATTCAAAAAGCAGTATGAGCAGGAGAAAGAGAGACCACAGCAATAACTAAGATCTGGGGAACAGGTGAAACAAGCAATTGGGCACATGATGTTCAGCAGAAAAAATCTGAGATGATAGAATTAGTTACTTTCCAAGGAAACAATAACAATACACAAGACAAAAAAAAATCATTCACAAAAGCCCTCAATCAGTCCAATAGTCCTCTTCCTATTTTCAGATAATTTGGTCCTGCTTCTCAGCAGTTCTTCAGGACTTCGTAGTGTGCTTCACCTATCTCCAGGAACAAGCAGGAATGAGTCTTCACATATGGGTACGTCGGTACCGACGGAGCCTGCGCGGGAACGCTCCCCAGCTTCCCAAAAAGGAAAGCTTTTGGGAGCATCCCACAGCGCCTGCGCGCTGCCTTCCCGCCTTTCCTAACCAACTCTCCTCAGTTCTTCTTTGCCGCGGAGCCAGCAGGTCGAGCCCTGTCACCGCTGAAGAAGTTCTTTATTTTATTTCTTTGGTCGTGTGTCTGCCTTCCCCTACTCTGGACTGGTACCGCCGGTCTTTCTTTCTTTAAAAAAAAAAAAAAAAAAAATCGATATTTTTCCTCACTTGGTGTATTTTTCTTCTTAAGGCCTCAGGGCCCACAAGAAAATTTCCCCTATGGAAAAAACAACCTCTGGGTTCAAAAAATGTGTAGCGGTACTATTTCTATTACAGATACCCATGAATGGTGTGTTAAATGTTTGGGTCCTGAACACTCCATTCTGGGTTGTCCGTCCTGCTCCCTAATGTCTAAACGGGGATTACAGAACCGAGCAGCTAAGCTCCATGTGCTGTTTCCCGCTGAGGCACCGGCAGTAGCATCGACATCTTCCAGGTCTTCTCCTGAAGGATCTCAGGTAACCAAACATAAACCTAGCAGGTCCTCGAAGGGTAGATCTCCCTCTAAGCATCGAGATGCCTCCGGGCTTGCCCTCGAGGATCCTGCACCAGCCAAACAACCCCGGCGGGAAGCTCTGGCTTCCAAAGCTCCTCCTATGGGGTTACAGGTTGACATCGATGGCACAGCCTCGACCGATCACCTGTTGGATTGCTCTGGGGTACCGGCACTTTCTCCCGGTACCGACATCCAGGCTTTCATGGCGTCCATGGATCAGAATGTTCTGTCCATGCAGCAGGCTATAAAGTCCTTCATTCAAGCTGCGATGCCGATGATACCGCAACGAGCGCCGTTGTCAGTATCGGCTCCGGTACCGGCACCAGCGCCGATGCCGGTACCGACTGCATCGACATCGACCAGGATACCGACTTCTGCGGTTCCTTGTCCAGGGCTACTTCTCAGTACCGATCCGGTACCAGGGACGCCCGATGTCGATACCGCTCGATACGCGTATCGAGCGTTAGAAGAGCACCCTGACAGGCAATACTTAGATTCCTCTGATGATTCTGATACATCAGATGAGTCTCCTGAAGTATCCATAGCCCTTCCTGAAGAGCCTTCTTCTCCAAAAAGAAGAATGTCTCCTCCAGAGGACTTGTCCTTTCAAGACTTCATAAGAGAAGTAGCTAAAGGACTCGCTATTTCAGTAACCTCTGAATCAGAGCCTAGAGCAAAAAAATTAGATATTTTAGGATACTCTAGGGCTCCTAGAGAGGCAGTCACCTTACCAATTCATGAGATTCTTCATGAACACATGATTGATTTATGGGAGACTCCTCTCACTCTCCTCATTCTCGCAGGTTGGACACTATATATCGTGTCCCTCCTTGTCCTGGGTTCCAGAAAACTCAGCTTCCTCACCATTCCATTGTGGTGCAGCCAGCTATGAAGAGGATAAAGAGTACAAAGAGACACTCTTCTGCTCCTCCAGGAAGAGAATGCAGGACCTTGGATGCTTTTGGTAGGAAAATCTTCCAGGCCAGTATGCTTATTGCCAGAATCAACTCATATAGCCTTTATATGGGTATGTTTCTGAAAGAAGTGGCAGAAAAGCTGCACACTTTCCTCCCTTTTATTCCAGAAGATAAAAGGGAAGAATTCCGCATGTGGCTTAAGCATACTCAAGACATCTCCAAGTTTTCAAACAGGGCAGCCTTTGACTCCTTTGAAGGGGCCAGTAGAGCCTCAGGCATTGCCATAGCTGCTCGCAGAATTGCTTGGCTCCAGGCTTCTGATTTAGAACCCTGGGTTCAAGATGGCTTAGGAAATCTGCCCTGTACAGGTGAAAATCTGTTTGGCAAAGAGTGGCAAATTAAAGCCACTCAAATGGATGCAGAGAATTCTGCTCTGGATAGACTTTCAAGATCTACCTCCATTCCTGCCAAGAAAAAGACTTTTAAAAAGTCTTTTTTTCAAAAAGGGCAGGTCTCCTTCCACTTCTGGCCAACAATCTTCTACAGGTCGCTTTACCGCTAAGCGTCAGCAACCTAAGCAGGCCAGGCCTAAGTCTACAGGGGCTGCTGTAACCCAGCAGTCCCAACCCCCTCACGGTTTTTGACTTGATGCTAGAGAACTTAGCCTTTCTGGCTTTAACACAGCCAGAACATCTCACCATTCCAGGAAGGTTAGCTCATTTTGCTCCCAGATGGGAACAAATCACATCAGAGCAGTGGACCCTCTCCATCATAAGAGAGGGCTGCAAACTTCATTTCTCAGACCTTCCTCCCCACACCATGGTGAGACACTTCAATTCTCCCACATCTCTTCTCGACCTTTTAGGTCAGGAGATAACTACCCTTCTTGCCCAAGGGGCAATAGAAGAAGTCCCTCTTCTTCAACAGGGGTCGGGGTTCTACTCCCCCTATTTTCTCATTCCAAAGAAGACAGGGGGATACAGACCCATTCTAGATCTCAGAGAATTGAACAAATTTCTATGCAAGGAGAAGTTCAAGATGCTTTCTCTGGGCACTCTCCTTCCATACCTTCAAAGTCAAGATTGGCTTTGTTCTCTAGATCTCAAGGATGCGTACACACATGTTCTCATCCATCCATCTCACAGAAGATTCCTGCGTTTTCTTTTCCAAGGAAAACATTACCAATACAGAGTGCTTCCTTTCGGTCTGGCCTCTGCCCCAAGAGTGTTCACCAAATGCATGGCAGTAGTTGCTGCATTTCTACGCACTCTGGGAATATTTGTCTTCCCAGACC
The DNA here is from genome assembly GCA_033557465.1 of Ichthyophis bannanicus. Taxonomy (NCBI): domain Eukaryota; kingdom Metazoa; phylum Chordata; class Amphibia; order Gymnophiona; family Ichthyophiidae; genus Ichthyophis; species Ichthyophis bannanicus. Next base: position 75,343,967 of record CM066051.1, on the reverse strand, counting down.
TGGACGACTGGCTCATCCGAGCTCCATCTCAGTCAGAGGCCCAGATTTCCCTGGACCACACAAGGCGCATTCTGCAGTATCTGGGACTGGTGGTAAACCTCCCAAAGTCCCAGCTCATCCCTACTCAGTCCCTAGAATTCATAGGGGCCTGGTTGGATACCACCACTGCAAGGGCCTACCTTCCTCAGGCCCGTTGCCAACGTCTAGTGCAGCTAGCCTCCCAGATTCAGTCAAAGAGCCACTTAACTGCCAGGGAGATGCTACAACTGCTGGGCCACATGGCTTCCACAGTACATGTGGTACCCTATGTTCGCCTACACATGAGCAGCTCAATGGACTTTGTCCACCCAGTGGACTCAAGCTTCAGGAGCTCTCTCAGACCAAATAGCAACCTCCAAACGTCTCTTTTGGTCTCTCCAATGGTGGATGTCCACTCAAAATCTGTTGCTGGGGTCCCCCTTCCAACAGTTGTTGCCCCAAGCAACCCTTACAACAGATGCCTCCCAGACAGGTTGGGGAGCTCATCTACAGGACCTCTCCACTCAAGGCACTTGGTCCCCTCAGGAGACTTCTCTTCATATCAACCACTTGGAGTTTTGAGCAGTTTTTCTAGCTCTCAAGGTCTTCCATACCCTCCTCAGCTACAAGACAGTCCTCATCCATACGGACAATCAAGTAGCTATGTTTTATATAAACAAGCAAGGAGAAACTGGCTCTGTCGCTTTGCAACGAAGCTCTAAGATTGTGGGCCTTTGCCAGAGAGCATCAAATCCATCTCCTGGCAGTATATCTCCCAGGAATCCAAAACTCTTGGGCAGACAGACTCAGTCGAGTTCTGCTTCCACACGAATGGTCCCTGCACATGGATCAGGTACTCAGAATTTTTCAAGAATGGGGAACCCCGGACATAGACCTCTTTGCAAGTCCGTGGAATGCCAAACTTCCCCGGTTCTGTTCCAGAATTCCGTGTCAGGGAGTTCAGGCCAAGGATGCCTTCCTCCTTCATTGGGGTCAGGGCTTCCTATATGCCTTTCCACCCATTCCCTTGATTCCCAAGACTCTGTTCAAACTCCAGAGGGATCAAGGATCCATGATCCTCATAGCTCCATGCCAAGTGTGGTACCCTCTGCTTCTGCATCTCTCCCAAGCCCCCTCTCTGGACTTGGGAGCTGCTCCAGACCTTCTGTCTCAGGAGGAAGGGACTTTGTGGCATCCAAACCCCAAGTCCCTTCACCTCAGAGCTTGGTTACTGAAGGCCTAGACCTTCAAGACTTAAATCTTTCTCAGCAGGTGAAGGATATCCTCCATGCTTCCAGGAAACCTTCCACCAGGCGTTCCTATGCTTTTAAGTGGAAAAGATTTTCCATTTGGTGTGCTGGAAAGGGTCTTGGCCCCCTGGCACTACCTTTAACTTCTTTGTTAGACTATCTCCTGCATCTCTCCAATGCAGGACTTAAGACAAATTCAGTAAGAGTCCATTTGAGTGCTATTGCAGCATCCCTTAAGCCCATCAATGGACAACCTATCTCCTCTCATCCTCTTATTTCAAGATTCATGAGAGGCCTAACTTTAACTAAACCTCCCATTAGGCCTCCTCTGGTGGCATGGGACTTAAATTTGGTTCTTGGTCAGCTTATGCAGCCACCTTTTGAACCCTTAGCCACTACCTCCTTGAAATTTCTTTCCTGGAAGGTTATTTTCCTCATTGCAGTCACTTCTGCTCTCCGCATCAGTGAACTGCAGGCCTTAGTGGCTAATCCACCTTATACAAGGTTCCATCATGACAAGGTAGTCCTTAGGACAAATCCACACTTTATGCCTAAAGTGGTCTCACCTTTTCATCTTAATCAAGAGGTATATCTACCTGTCTTTTTTCCAGCTCCTCATGCATCCAGTGCAGAGAGGAATCTTCATACTCTGGATTGTAAAAGAGCTGTTGCTTTTTACTTACATAGGACACAGCAACATAGAAAGTCTTCCCAGCTTCTTGTTGCTTTTGATCCTTCTCATTTGGGACTTCCAGTCTCTAAGAGAACACTGTCCAATTGGATTGCTCAGTGTATTTCTTTTGCCTACCAGAGTAAGAACCTTTCTCTGGAGGGCCATGTCACAGCTCATAATGTGAGGGCCATGGCCACCTCTATGGCTCATCTAAATTCTGTGTCCATCGACCAGATCTGTCGAGCAGCCACTTGGGCCTCTGTTCATACCTTCACAGCCCATTACTGCTTGGACAAGGATTCCCGCCGGGATGCCTTGTTTGGTCAGGCTGTCCTCAGACACCTGTTCCATTCTTAAACAACTCCTGCCCTCCTTCCCTGGATGGATGCCTGAGATCCATAGGAGGACGCAGACCCCCTTCAGGGTCTCATATCCTTGGGGATCTCCCAGGCATCTTAGCTAGGGAGTCCCCATATGTGAAGACTCATTCCTGCTTGTTCCTGGAGATAGCACAGTTACTTACCTGTAACAGGTGATCTCTGGGAACAGCAAGAATAAGTCTTCACAACCCACCCACCTCCCCTAGGAGTTGTATCTCTTTTCTATCTTTCCTTTCCTCTCTCTCTCTCTATTGTCTCAGCTTTAAACTCGAACTGAGGAGAGTTGGTTAGGAAAGGCGGGAAGGCACGCGCAGGCGCTGTGGGATGCTCCCAAAAGCTTTCCTTTTTGGGAAGCTGGGGAGTGTTCCCGTGCAGGCTCCGTCGGTACCGACGTACCCATATGTGAAGACTTATTCCTGCTGTTCCAGAGATCACCTGTTACAGGTAAGTAACTGTGCTTTCTCTGAAGTTTAAGTTTGGTTTCTCTCAAAAGTTGAACCTCTCATTCTCATAGGTGAATATCTTGGCCCTTTTTTCAATGTGACGCACAGATCCAGGTAGGGACTGCTTCACACATTTCTGCGGTGTGTAGTTTGGAGTTCTTGGGATGGTCTGTTCCATCTGGATTCTGGCCAATACCCTCTGCTGGAATCTCTGGATTGCAGTTAGTGACATGGCTCCAGGCCTCATTCAGAAGAGCAGCACCAATATTAAATGAAAAGACTAAATATTCTAGATTTTATTTCACAATGAGAGAAACTTAATTTCATCCATATTTACTAAGATCATATCCTATAAATATTGCTTTATAAACTTTCAATGGTCTACCAGTAACTATCTCGTATGGTGGCAATTTTGTTTTGCAGTTTGATTAACTCCTTGTCTCTCTATCACTGGAGATTCATTTGCTGGTAGGAAATATTCCATTATGCCTTTGACTGATCTTTACATGTTTACAGATCAGACAAGTTTACAGATCAGACAAATTCCTACCCATTCTCCCTGAGCTTTGCCCTCATCATACTATATTTCTCCTTGCTGACCTTCTCTTATGTGCTAACTCTAACCCATAATGCCCCCGTTCCAATAATCCACTCTCCCAGACACCTATACATCCTACCACATCTATCTCACTCCTATCATAACCCCTACTACCGTACTTGCAAACTCAAAACCATTAACATAATTCCCAATCTTAATACTAACTCTCCCTCTAACATTCCCCTTATCTCTCTCAAATGTGCCTTACTCAATGCTCGATCAGCCAGAAATAAAATCCCCTTACTTTCTGACCTCATAGCTGATTATGACCTCGATATACTCTGCATCACGGAAACCTGGTTTCAAGACTCTGACATGGTCTTAATAAACCAACTATGTCCCAAATCATAATCAATATATGTAACAGAACACAGGGCAGGGGAGGAGGTGTAGCTATCATTTCCAGATCTAACCTTCAACTTTCTACTATTGAATCTACCTCAACCTCAGGCATGGACTCCATCACAGTTTCTAACTCAACTCGATCATTACACCTCTTATACCGTGCACCCCAGACAGACTCAACAGACCTCTCTATGATTCTAGACACAGCCTGCTCCCCACAATCTACCTTACGCCCCCTTATAATCTTAGGGGACCTAAATCTACATTCCATATCCTCTACCTTCCTCCAAGCTATGAACGCCCTCCATTTCACCCAAATCTTAAATCACCCTACACATTCAAAAGGAAACATCCTAGACCTAATATTTATTCCTCAACAAGCTCCATTTGCTGATCAAGTCCTACACACTATTCAACCCATACCTTGGTCTGACCATGCCCTCATCTTCTTCTCCTTCCCCTACTCACAAAACTCAACCTCCTACCCATTCTCAGCATACCTGAAAATTTAAACAATTCAATGCAGCCAACTTTCTAGAGCAAATTATTCCTTCCCTTGACCTACTAAATGAGATGAAACTCAATCAAGAGTCCCACATCTCTAAATAGAATGAAATCCTTTCTGCTGCCTCTCTTCTTCCATCTAAACAATTCTCCCAAAAACCTTGCAATAGAGCACCCTGTTTCTCTACCAATTTAAGAAACCTCTAAAGAGAACTTGGGCGTCATGAACGTATCTGGAGACGCTCGCATGATCCTAATGCCCATACTGCCTACACAACTAAACTCCACACCTATTGCTCTGAAACCCTCAACCATAAAAAGGAATATAATGAAAACATTATCCAACGTTCCCTTAACAAACCTAGAGAACTCTTCTCCATTGTCAAATCATTAATAAATTAACCCTCCCCGCAAGACCAGCCACTGAAAATAACAGCACAAGCTATAGCTAACCACTTGATCTCTAAAGTCCTCCTGACCTCCTTAACCAATAACCACCAACATTTTCCTGACTACAGCACCCAACTGCATGATCCAACCCCCTTAACATCTTGGAACGAATTTGATCCCCCCTGTATTACTAATTAAAGATTTATTTGGATTTTTTTTGGATCAGCAAAGATATTGTACTTTATTATAAGAAATTGAACTCATGAGCCATTCTGCCTGTGAGGACAGGATAAGAATTCATCAATTGTAATGTAAAGCCTTGAACTGCTTCTAAAGCCATGGGGGGTGTCTCCCTTGACAAGGAGTCCTTGGGGCAAACAAATTTAAACCCATTAATGTCTGACCAGCAAAGAATGTTGTAGGTCAAAATTCTCTAAGCAGGCAAACAGGTTTGGCTGGACAAAACTAGATGAGTGACTCAGCAGCTAACACTGCTGGTCACAGCACAGATTTGGCCCTGGCCAATCCTGATTTGAGCATACAACATGTTAACCTATGGCATGCTGCCAGCACAAGTCTGACTCTGTGTTAACCTATGGCATGCAGGCAAGTTTGATTCTGTGTTAACCTATGGCATGCAGCCAGCATGAGTCTGGTTAAGGTACTTTAGGGGGACTCTCAGAAGGAAAGATGGGACTGCAACTGATATACGAGACAAGCGTTCCAGATTTTCCTCCTGAGAGTGATGGCTAAAACAGTCCCCCACCTGGAGTGATGAGCTATAATATCCGGTAATAGTATTAATGCTTACCTCTGTGCTTTATCATTATTTCAAAAGGACTTAATTTAATAAAACTCATATTGCATTTACTAAAGTGTCTATGCATAGTCTGTGAGCTAAATGAGTGACAGAGTTAACTCATACTGTATTTGCCAGAATATTTTTGCCTAGTCAGTGAACTAGTGAGTGATAGGGTTAAAGGAAAAGCATAAAACTTGGCAATACACCCCCACTCTTGAAAACGTTTCTAGTGTTATAAAAGACCTTAACGCCTCCACGTCTTCCCTTGATCCTTGCCCTGTCCCTTGGATCAAATCTACTAGAGGTTCCCTTAGCCCCCCTACATCTTGTCTATTATACAAGCATCTCTCCAAACTGGATCTGTTCCGCCTCTACTCAAGTGTGCCACTATCCGGCCAATCCTAAAAGGAACAAAACTTGACCCTACTTCCCCTACCTCCTACAGACCCATCTCTAGCATCCCTTTCCTTGCTAAAATAACCAAGTAACTAGTTCAAGCCCAACTTCAAAACTATATTGATGATCACTCCCCCTTGACCTATTCCAACATGGTTTCAAAAAAAACCATGGAGTTGAAACTCTCCTTACCTCCCTACTAGACTATTTGTACTTACACATCCTTAATCCTACCCAAGGTTGCCTACTCATATTCCTTGACCTTTCTGCTGCGTTTGACTCCCTTCCTCACCATCAACTCTTAAGCAGACTATGAAATAGGACTCGGAGGATCAACTCTAAACTGGTTCCGTTCCTACCTAGATGGCAGAACCCAACAAGTCCGTATTGGTAGTGATACCTCACTCCCATTTACTCTAAAACAAGGTGTCCCCCAAGGATCTAGCCTGTCAGCCCTCCTATTTAATATTTTCCTTCAACCTGTTTGCAACATCTTCCAAAGCTATGACATTCAGTACTAATTATATGCAGATGACATAATGTGCTTTACCCCATTTAATCTGGCTAACCCAGACTTTACTAAACTAAGCACTTGCTTAACCACCCTAAAATCTTGGCTCTCCCAACACAACCTCCTAATTAATCAAGCCAAGACTGAAGTTCTACAGGTGTTTTTCAATACTTCTTACACCCCACCTCCAACCATTACTATTGGAGATTTCACTCTTACTATAAAAAACCAAGTGAAATATCTTGGTATTATTCTTGATCAGAACCTCTCCTTCACTAACCAAATAAAGAAAACTTCCAATGCAATTTATGCAAAGCTACGTACCCTCTGAAACCTCAAACCCCTCTTAAGCTCTAACTCCTTTCGTTCTGTCTGCCAGGCCCTCACTACCCCATCTATTGATTACTGCAATCTAATCTATCATGGCCTATCCAAGAACACCTTACAACCGCTCCAACTAGCCCAGAACACGATTCGCGACTTATAACCAACAGCCCTAGACGATCACACATCACCCCAGTCCTATATGATCTCCACTGGCTCCCTATTCAACACAGGATTAAATTCAAAGTGCTTACCCTTATACATAAAATCATCTCCAACGAGACAGCTCCATGCCTCTCCCCTCTCCTTCCCTTCCCTACTAACAATAGAACCCGCCGTTATATTACCAAAAACCTCCTGACTATCCCAACTGCCAAAAGATATTGCAAACAATCTATCAGTAATAGGGCTTTCTCCCTTTATGCTCCTACCCTATGGAACTCCCTTCCTCATGAACTGCGCAACTGCCTAACCCACACTGAGTTCCGAAAGAAACTAAAAACGCTTCTTTTCCTCGAACACTTCTCCCTCCCACCTTAGCTCCTAATTCTCTACTGACACCTCCCCGCCCCTGCCTTATTCTCTAATTCTCTATATTTATTCATCTAGCCATGTCCATCCTGGTTTCTTACCGCTGTAAATAGTTATTTGTTCTGTTAAACGTTCTCCTTGTTACCCTTTTTATCAGTTACTTGTTCCATGTAAACAGTTGAAACATACTGCTGTTATTGTTTTATGTAAACCGTCTTGATTTGTAGAATGACGGTATATAAAATCTGCTAAATAAATAAAATAAATAAGTTGCACACACGTGTTCTGCAATTTTGGCAAGTTTTAGAATTATACCAGTTTTGTGAGAATTTGTCATCAAATCATCCCCCTTTGCCTCTGCATGCCTGGCCAGGACATACAGAGGAAAAGTGAGGCAAAAAAGCATCTGGAAGTACCACATGGCCAGTGTGGGTTTTCCAAAGCTCATCAGGGTGCAAGGTGCACCTAGCCTGTCTCCAGGTGTCTATTTCCAATTGTTGAGTATGTGTTGGGGCTTAGATGAATTCCTAAATTGAAGATTCTGGAGATGGCATAGTTGAATAAAGTGCTCATCATTGTTTTGTTTTGTTTACATATTCATTAAGCAGATACATCACTTTAAATTACCTTCATCAGTTTACTGTCCATCAGAGTCCTTCCTCTTAATATCCCACTTCATCCCTCACAACACTTCTTCATCACTTGCATCATTCCACCAACTATGTACATACTGTAGCTCCTTTTCATGTTTTTTATACCATACTAATGTATCCTTATTTGGCAAGGCTGCTAAGAATATCAAACAATTGTTAAAAACTTAGTATTGGTGTAAACAAATGATAGGCAGAAAATATAAATGTAGATTCTTCTCAATAAGCATAACAGTATGAGTAAACAGTGTCCCTTTCCCACTAACTTAATTGGTGCAGTTCTAAATGGACATATGTGCTCATTCTCAATAGCAACTGTCTAAACAATATAGGTAAAGCCCTTACAATATAAAACTATTATTTTGCAACATTTTATAACATCAAACCCAATAGGAAAAAGTATGGCTTCTAACACGACGGCCACATATCTCTCAAGTATGACTAGAGTTTGTCGTAATACACTGTTCTCAGTGAGAGTGCTTAGGAAAGTTAAAAATACTTGGACTGATCTTGAAACTGCAGTGTCCACAAGGATTTATGTAAGCTACTCATTAATTATAGTGTCAAAAGAGATCCTTTTGAGGTGAGAGACCTAAGAGGGTACAAGGCATTGGTGGTTGGGCCTCATGGCGATACTTCTTCAGGTTCTTCTTGGCCTGCAAGGCATTTGTGGCTGGGCCTCATGGCGATGCTTCCTTGGGTTCTTCTTGGCCTACTCTCCCATGCTTATTCATGTCTCTTCAGTGGCATAAATATACAACGTTCATGTTCTTCAGGCCTTGTGGGTCCTCGAGGAGTCTTAGAGCAGTCAGAATTCCGGTGGCCCAGATCATCACACTCGGAGCAGCACATTTATTGCCTTTTCCTAGACTGTGGCCTCACCTTCTGCCCCCCCCCCTCCCTCCCTCCCTCTCTCTCTCTCTCTCTCATTCTTTTTCTCAAACCTCTCCTGGATCATTGCTGACAAGCAAGATTTGGTTTTGTCCAATCAACTCAAGTTAATGTTATTGTTTTTATTTGTAACTAACGTTACAAATAGTCTCATATTTTCTGGGAACTCAGTTCCATCTTTCCACTAAATGTGCTCTATGTACTTGGGAACAAAGCAATTTCAGATCAGTCTCTTTCCAAAATTCTATAATTGCTGTGTATACTGGACCTCTACATAATGTACTGCTACAACAAGTATATTTGGTAACATAAAGTGCAAGTGTATAAACTAAAGAAAATTTGTATCTCACAGTGCTACAATATACTGTACTCCTGAAACTGAGATTTAAAAAACTTTCAAAACAAAGTACACTTTTTCTCTGGACACTAACATGTAAAATTCAAATACAGAAAAACAGGTGAATTTATCCTAAAATCCAATATTGTAACAAATAAAACTGAAAGGATCAGTGTAGGTAGCACCTATGGTGATACTGACCTGTTCATCAATCATCAGTACAGAGCTTAACAATGCAAAGTAATTACCTTGAATCTTACAGTTTGGGAAACAGGCATTCAAATGACATGAAACTGATACTTTTTCATGAAAAGGTTGGTGGATATCTGGAATGCAAACACTCCCCTTTTTATATTTTTAACCAAAATGTACTTTTCTCATTTAAATTAAAACCTTATAGATAATACCTGAAACTGGTATCAAACTGATCTGAAAACAATGAAGTTATTTTAAAGTAAATTACTCAGGGTTACAGCCAAACGTGATGTTATCTTCAACACAGACAGCAAATTAAAACCCTATATATAATACCTGAGACTGGTTTCAACCTGATCTGAAAACAATGCAGCCATACTGGATGTTATCTTAAACACAGACAGCAAATTAAACAGTAGGTCTCTCTTCTGTCCTTCAAGGCAACTGCAAATTACTATGCAGCTGAACAAGAGACAGAGGAGTCGTAAACACTAAGGGGCTTGTTTACAAAGCCGCGGTAGCGATTCGCGATCGTTATCGGAGCCGCGGCCCCATTGAAATCAATGGGGCCGCGGCTCCGATAACGATCGCGAACCGCTACCGCGGCTTTGTAAACAAGCCCCTAAGAGTTAAAATTAAAAGTTGCTTGAGAATATTAAATCCTAAATAAACCTATAGTTACAGCTCTTTTTGTTTCTGTAATATATGAACAGTAATTATGTCCTCTATGAGGTGCTTGCCACAATATATAAAATCCCCTTTTAACTTTTAATTTTGCTCGATAGCATATGCAGTCAAAAACAAAGAATATATATATCAGAGATAAAATTCAAGCACGATTACCTTCTTATTCACTCAGGATTTAAATCATTTTCAAGTTACAATCTGGTAACTACTGGCTCAGGATGCCCCATTGTCCTGTCAGGGCTCTTAACATCTACTTTGAAGGTCAAAGGAAAACAGAAGCAGTTTCCTTAATTTTCTATCTTTGTTTGTTTCGTTCAGCTTTAGTAAAGAACTCTAGTCAGTTCAGCTCCAGGGACCATAAAATCTAATTGAGCAACCATTGATGGATGAAAAACAGTATTTACTGTAGACTAAAACATTTAAACACAAGACAAATCAAAGCTTACAAGTGCTTTATGCCTAGGCATCTATTAGTCTTTTAAGTATAGCAGCCTATCTGATCAGAAAAAGGAGTTTCTCTGAACACTGAACTAGACCCTCCCCCCAGGGTAGTTCTGAAAAGCAATTAACAGCTAAAACAAGTAATAATCTTTGCTTCTTCATAATCTTATAAGGATTTTTCATAACAATTAATACTAACTCTACAGGATAGTCATTTTGTTCAAAGCACTGAATTAAACATCTTTGCATCCCAAGATTACATATTTTCTTAAACAGTTTATTTTTTTAATTTTTAGATCTCTTTTCCTCGGCTGCAGAATCCAGCTGCAGTCATTTCCCTTATCAATTTGATCTCGAATTTGTAAAGTCATAATAACATGACGAAACTGCTCTTGTATCACAAGGTCAGAACTAATCAAACAGAATTTCTTGGCATCACCATGATCTATCATTAATCTCTTGTTGATTAAAATCCTCCACAGTATCTTTTAGATTAAATCCTCCAGGATTTTGGGGAGTACTCTGCACTTTCCTCCTATAAATTGGTTAGCAATAGACATGTGCACTTTCTTTTTCCCCGTCTCTTACGGTATTTATATTGAGCCATCCTCTCAGCAACTTGCTGATAATGTCTATTTTATCTGTCCACAAACGGGGTTGGCATTGTAACATTGTTACCATATTCTGTAAATCACAATTCTGCTTTCCAAGTTGCTCAATCAAATCTAATTTGCTGGATTTTGTCTGATGCATTTTACGATGCAGACAGCAAAAGCCAACCTCTCCTCCCTAACACACTCAATTCTGTCCCTTTTTCAACAGGTATTTTTTGCAAGCATGTAAGGACATTCACAGGTTCAGCATCTTTTAAAACAGACTCCCAATTCTCACTTAGTCCTGACCCACAAGACCACTCTCTAGCTAACATTTCATAAAACGCCTGATGCCAGCTGTGAATATTTACAATATTCACATCTTTACCCCCCTTTTACAGTATTTACACTATTTCCTCTTCTTTTCAACATTGTCCAAGCCCCTTTTTTTTTCGAACCCCACTCCTGGTACCAAAATGCCTTGCTACAACAAAGGCTAGAACACCTTGTAATGAAGACTGTTTTATAAATAAACTATCACTTATTTTGACTTATTTAGAAAGGCAAGTAATTCCCTTAGTTACACATGAGTAGTTAGAAAATATAACTAGAAAGCAATTATTTACAGGAGAATAATACATCACCAAACTGCATCATGGCAGCCCTTTACACATCAGCTGGGAGAGCTCAGCGAAGGCTGGAGAAAAGTCTGGGATTCTTCATGCGTTGGCATGCGCCTGGCCAAGCAGATCTACTCTCTCTCTGTTCTGGGTTTTCTTTCTCTCTCTCTCTCTCTCTCTCTCTCTCTCTATATATATATATATATATATAGGCTGTAAGTGTGTTGCAGCTGGCCATCACATGATTCCTCACATGAGCTTATCTCTACAGTTATTCTCCACCCCATACACCTTTGCTAATAGTAGTTTGACCAGTCCCTCTGCAGCCTTTGTTTGCTCTTAGCCTTCAGGTGACATACACATAGTACACAATCAAGATCAGACATCTGAGAATGCTCAAGGGAGACACCCCCCATGGTTTTTCAGTATCCCTCAGGCTAGATGTGTAAGCAGTTTCTCACCAGACTGCAAATACAGCTTTGGTCTCGGCTAGCAAGCTGGTTCAGCATGATTTCTCAGTTGATTTCTCACATGCAGAATGGCTCAAAAGTTCAATTTCCTTACTGATCCAAACAAATCTTTAATTAGTAATACGGTTACAAATAATGCTTCTGTTTTTTTTAGGTTTATGGCGAGATTGTTTTCCTGGAGACATCACTGAAGCAGTCCATTAGTTTTGGGTTTGTCGGATTGGTAGTTGTGATGGGTCCATACATCATAATGTCATCCGCATATAGGTGGAAGTTGATATTGTGGTTCCGTATTATTGCACAGATGGGTTGAAGGTAGATGTTGAAGAGTGTGGCTGAGAGCGAGGACCCTTGTGGTATTCCTTGGGTTTGCTGAAAGGGAGGGGAGGTAGCGGTGTTGGTTCTAATGAGTTGATATCTGTCAGCTAGGTATGATTGGAACCATTGCAGTACTTTGTCCTGCATGCCAATCTTATAATCTGGCCAGGAGGATGTTGTATGCGACTGTGTCAAATGCTGCAGAAATATCCAGAAAAATCTGTGCATAACCAGCCTGTTTGGCCTGTATCCCTTTGGTTAGGGTGTTTAGGAGAGTGACCATGAGGGTTTCAACCCCATGGGAGGGGCGGAATCCATGTTGCTGCGGATCAAGAGTGGTGTTGTTTTCTAGGTGTTCTTGCAGTTGCTGTTGAACTAATTTTTTCAATTATCTTCACGGTGAATGGTAGGCTCGCTATTGGTCTGAATGAAGATCCAATGGGTCGGTCTCTGGTTTTTTGAGGGATGGACGTATGATGGATGTTTTTAGGTTGTTGGGCATTTGCCTTGTTTGAATGAAGCATTCACTATGTTTGTTAGTGCTGTGCTCAGTTCTTGTTTTGACTTTTTTGTCCACTCCACCGGGCAAGGGTCAAGCGGAGACATTGTGGTGTTTAGTCCTGGATATGGTGGTTTCAATTCTTTCTTTAGAAATCATCGCAAATGCTCCCCAGTCAGTGTTTGTGGTAGTAGTGGGGTCGATTCTTACTGGTATGGTACACGGGCTGGATTGTTGTTGAAGCTGTTTATACTGTGATGCCAGTTGCTGTAGTGGCAGGTTTGGGAGTTGGCTCACAGGGTTTTCATTAACCTCTTGACAATATCAAACAGCTTGCGTGGTCTGTTAATTGATGGCATTATAATCTTCTTGTGATATGCTCATTTAGCATTATCTGTTTCAGTGCGGTATTTATCAAGCTCACTCATGTAGCTTGCTCTGTCCGTTTCATTCATTGACTTTCTCCATCTTCTCTCAATTCGTCCGAGCTGTGTCTTCAGATTCCGTAGGGTGGGTGTATACCAGCGTGTCATTTTTGGTCTTGTTCTGTTTCTTATGTGGGTTGACGTTGCTTGTGCTGCTGATGTGATTGCAGCATTCCAATTGCTGGTTAGGACTTCTATTTCAGTCGATTCTGGCTATATGTTTGGGAGTACCTTTTTTAGGAATTATTCCTTGTTGAAAGGTTTGAATCTTCTTGTCAGTTGGTCTTTTTCCTTAATGGGTGAATGTTGGTAAGAACCGGTGAAGGTAATAAAATGGTGGTCTGACCATCTACAACTAATTGATGGACCATCAACTCTCCTCTTGCATCCAGCGCCCTTGAGTCACCTGCGACTCAAAGTGTGCCCCCCCCCCCAGCCCACCAGGCTGGATTCCATGGTCACGGGGACCCAAGTTGGCAGTTCCAATGGCATGCCCGCCAGGATTCTGTCCTGGGAGAGCAACCAGCGTAGCATCACTCGAGTGATCAAGGCAAGATAACCGATGATACAAGGAATGCCTCTGTGGAGACCACCACTGTAGAACAGCCCACTGTAATGGCCTCATATGAGCATGGTCTGCGGCACGAGGTCTACGGCCACCATCATAGACCCCAGCAACTGCTAATAATGGCAGGCTGAGGGCGTTGCCATCCGCAGAACATCCTGACCTGGCCTGGTATCTTTCATGCTCACTGGTCAGGCAAGCAAACCAGCCTCCTGTCTGTGCAAAACCAAGCACCAAGCCCCTTCAGAGGGATTACCCGGGGATGCCAAATTAAAAACCTTCTTCTTTAATGACACTCCAGTGCGGTCCACACTACATTGAGAGTCACCCCCAAGCTTCTTGGACACTAAGAATACCAAGCCTTGAAAGATGTGCCATTTACCTAAGACCAAGGCTCAGGCAATCAAGCTTCTAGTATCTTTCTCTGTCTCCAACATCTGCTGGCAGGAAATAAACCCCTTGTCTGGAATGGTCTAGCAGGATGAATTGGAAATGCCATATACCTAAGTATGGTGGCATCATCAAGACTTGGCATGCTCAGTCTCCAAAGCCGTGGGTGGAGGGCAACTACTCAACTCTCTGGATTGTCTGGATTGGAGGGACGATGAGAGAAAATCTTTCTTTATTAATCTTAAATGTGCTACATTGTAACTTCATTTCATGTCCCCTAGTCTTTCTACTTTTTGATGGCGTGAACAACCGATCTACATTTCCCTGTTCCACTCCATTAATTTATAGACCTCTATCATATCTCCCCTCAGCTGCCTCTTTTCCAAGTTGAAGAGCCCCAACATTTTGAGTCTTTCCTCATAGGGTTATCCTTCCATCCCCTTTACCATTTTGGTGGCTCTTCTCTGTACCTTTTCTAATTCTGCTATATCCTTTTTAAGAAAAGGCCACCAGAATTGCACACAATATTCAAAGTGCGGTCACAGCATGGAAAGCTACAGAGGTATTATAATATCCTTTGTTTTATTCTCCATTCTTTTCCTTATGATTCCTAGCATTCTATTTGCCTTCTTAGCCGCCGATGCACACTGGGAGGAGGGTCTCAACATATTATCCATGACGACATCTAAATCTTTTTCTTGGGTGGTGGTTCCTAATGTGTAACAGTGCATCATGTAACTGTTTTTTGGGTAACATTGCGTGTCCACATTGAACTTCATCTACCATTTGAACATCCATTCTTCCAATTTATCAAGGTCCTCTTGCAATTTAACAATTTTGAATAATTTTGTCTCATCTGCAAATTTGATCATCTCACTCGTTCACAATTTCAGGTCATTTATGAATAAACAGTGGCAGTGTACAGCTGCTGTGAGCTCTGCTACGGTTGAGGTGGGTGGAGGGAGGACTTATGCGAGAATGGGGTGCAATGGGGAGGGAGATAGGAACATTCCACCTTCCCCTTTGGATGAGCATTTCGGCTTGATGGGACAACCTCAGATGTGTTCAAGGGGCTACTCTCTGCTGTTCTTACCATGGTGCTGTAGTGTGTAGGCAAAGTGAGAAGGAAGACGCTGCAACAGGAATTCCGCTGGTCTATTTTTTTTAAATAAACTGTGGGAGTCACGGTTGATGGAAGGGGGAGGAGCTCCCAAGATGGCTGCACACAGCGTTTGGGCATTTCCACTGGAATCCCCATAGGGAAGTGAAAGGCCAAGGCGGCTAAGTAGCCCTTGGAATCCACTGCACCTTCTGCGGATTTACCTCTAGGTCCTTTGGATGCTTTTTTCTTGTCTTCTGGGACGCAACAGCTGACTCTCCATGGAGCGGTGTTGGACCTGGTTGGTAGGATGCTGGAGCATGGAGACCCAGCATCCTCTGGGGGTAGATCTCACTGTCCAGTAGTGGGCGCCCTCCAAGGGTTTCAGATGCTGCCAGGATTCTTGTGTGCCTAACGTCCGCTGACAGCAATTCTCATGAGTCGGCTGAGCTACGGGGGAAGGTCCCAGGAAGTGACGTGGGCAGTATGGAGGCCTTGTTGGAACAGCTAGCCAGCAGCGTCCTCTCAGAGATGAAGATATTCCATGCATCTGAAGAGCTGGTGCAGTGGTAGGTTGGAATGGCGGAATATCAGAATCTTTTGTCTGGGGTGTCTATTGACTCTTCTTCCTAGACCGGATCAGATTACCCTGGAGTCTATTTGGAATGTCATAAGAGAGCTCAGCAAAGCGTTTTTGCCTCGTTGAATCGTTGAATACTCTGCTTCAAGTTACCCAAGAGGAGTGCATTAAGAATACGAGCAATGTTTCAAAATTGCAAGCATTGCTTAATGATGTCACTGTCTGGGTTGAGCAGTTGGGGAATGGAGTGGAAAGAGTAATAAAAGATTCAACTTATTTAAGGGCAAAACGAACATCCGGAAAATGTTTTGAGAGTGGGGAAATTAATCAAACATAAATTAGCCAAAGTACAATATATATCACCTAACAAAATGGTTAAACGTTACTTATTGGAGGTATTAGGTATTCCATTGGAGACCCACCCACCAATTATTAAAGTTTATTACTTGCCACAAAGGAAGAAGGGCCAGAACTTCAACAATTTGATGAGCTTAATATCTCTGCTATACAGTTCAGCTTCAGAGACGGTTGTTGCTTGGTTCAATTCGCTTTGCCCTTGGACAGAGATTGTTTTTTTGAAAATGTTCTTTAGAAAGAGAAATGTTAGATTTTGGGGGCTTCTGTTCAGGCATTTCCTGACCTGGCTTTGGAGACCCAGCATCGTAGGAAGAAATTTCTCCTCTTGCGACCCAGCATTTCCCAGCTGGGGCACTATTTTACCTAAAATACCCCGTAAATGTTTAATTAAGTATCTTTCTGTATCCCTCACAGCTAATGTCTTTTCTAAATGCTCATTCATCTCCTAGCCTCTTGGATGTGGAACCAACGCTGCCGTAGCTCATTTGTTGGCTGTAAGTGCTGTATTTTCCTGCAAGTTCATATTACATTTTCTGGAGAATCTCCCCTCCTATTGTGGACTAGTGTGGGATGTTGGAGATGATGTATTGCCTTGTTTGATATTTGGATTTACTTATTGTGGGGGGTTTTTTGTCACCCAACATCTTTTGTTTTCATACCAGTGTTTTGTTTGCACTTGTTTTTTTTTTGTAAAATGCATAAATATTAAAATAAATAAATAAATAAATAAAGCAAGCAAACAAGCTGTGGGAGGAGATGAGCCTGTCTCTCTTATGAATTAAGATCCTTGCCCTGATTTGAATCTGGGGGGAAAAGGCAGAAACCAGATCCAATTCCTTTTCTATCTAAGAAGTTCAATGCATGTTATATATTTTTATCTCAAGCGGGGCTTCCAGTCCAGGACTGCACCCGAGGTAACGTGATCTTTGACAAGCTACTTAACCATCCATGGAACAGACCCTGGCTTCCCTGATTTTATCCAGCAATTCAACCCTTAGGTTATCCTCTCAGTGGCAGGAGCGTCAGCACTGTGTAATGGTGACTGGGTCACGGGCGAGTTCACCCTAGGGGGTGGGGGGGGGGGGTAGGAGTGTTCCTCAAAAGTTTGCACGTACATCTCAAGCAAGCAGGAACCAGAAACAGGGCAGTTGAGAGGGCCACAGAAAATTTGGCTGGTGAATGAGAGAGACTGAGAGGGAGGAGCAACGGACATGCTGAGGGATTCACTCGCACATGCCCAGAAGAGTTTTCTGGATTCTTCTGGGCTCTGGGAGAATAAGTCCAGCCTGGAGCCATCAGGGATGACGACACCCATCTGTATGGCTGATTATATCCTGCTTGTCCATGGAGAAATTGCATGCTCCGTTACTTCCACACTGGGTCCCAAATGCCAAGAATAGTCCCCAAATGTCTCCTTAGTTCTCCATGGACTAGCAGGATTGCGCCAGCCACACCTGGTGATGTCCTCCATGCGGCGCCATGGATACGGAAGTACTCTCCAAAGCTCAGAAGGTGAGCCTTCTGGGCATGCCCAGGTAGCCCACCTTACTGGCCTGCCCCCTAGCCCAGCCAGTCTTCTTCCTTCCGCCTTGCCAGCAAGATGGACCCTACTCTTCTACACCAATTATCTACCATTTTTTCTACAAGAATCAACTCAACAACATGCCAAAACCAGGCTTCAAGAAATGCAAAAACTGCAAAAGGAAAATGAGCAGCACGGACGCGCATGATATCTGCCTTCGTTGCTTGGGCTCAAGTCATATCGTGGAAAGCTATCACCATTGTGGGAAGATGTCCCCGAGAGCCAGAAAATCAAGGAGCTACGCTTTGCAGGATTTCCTCACCTCAAACGCGAGTATTTCTGCTGCCCAGCCTGCCTTTCCTGTAATCGCTCCGGCTCGGGTTCTGCCTGTCGAGGCCCCCACCTCCAGTCGAGCTACTGCCGCGATCTCCTCTGCAGCTCTGGTGTCCGCCCCTAAGGCTGCCTGTACCCATGGGTCCTCTCCTCATCCTGCGGCAGCGAAAGAAGTGGATTCCCGTCCCACGGTCTGCTCCACTCGCGGTGCTTAACGGCGACCATGTGGTGCTCAATGGCGGCGGCCATGATTCCTCCAGCTCCGCCCACTTCCGGGACATCCAGATAGGCATCGGAAGCAGCCCTCGGCGCTGACGAAGCTCTGCCCACCAGACTACGGCCCCGGAGAGTTCCATCGGCGCCGTGAGCCCCAGCGCTGGCCCCTCTCCACGCCGGGGGCACAGATGCCGCAGGCACAGCAGGAGCAAGAGCAAGGGCAGGTGCCGGAGCTGATCGCACCACAGGAGACACCACGCCGACGATCGCAGCGTTGAGAGGAGGCACAGGAGCTTCAGCAGCAGCAGCAGAGATGTCTCCAGCTGCCAGAGACACCTCTCTAAACGCTCTCTGCACGGACACCGCTCCAAACACCACAGAAATCATGGAAGTAAGCGCTGCCGGAGCCCCTCAAGTCCATCCCATCATAGCAGCCACCGGAGCAGATACAGCAATAGGTCCAGTCATACTGACTCCTCTGTCGTCATTAATTTGCTGTCCCAGCTGTTAAGACAATCCAGCTCCATGGCACCCACCATTATTCCACCCATTCCATCAGCTTCCTCTCCAAAGAATCTATTGGTTCCCCAAGATGCAAACCTGACTGTTATGGACAATAAAACATCCACCCCAGACATGCAGCTCCAGGAAAATCCATCCCCAGACAGCACCACTGAAGAACAGGACATTGAAAGGGCTGTTGTGGGTTCTGCGCCCAGCAAGCACACTACGTCGGACAAGAGTCACTCTGCAGAAACGGAAGACCCGCCGGAGGACCTCACTTACCCTAAGTTCCTTAGCAAACTCAATGCGTGGATGAGACAATGGTGCAGAGATGAGGGGTTTGGATTTGTTAGGAACTGGGGTACATTCTGGGGAAAGGAGAGGCTCTTCTGAAGGGATGGGCTTCACCTTAACCGGGATGGAACCAGGCTGCTGGCATTAACTTTTAAAAAGGAGATAGAGCAGCTTTTAAACTAGATAATAGGGGAAAGCCGACAGTCGCCCAAGAGCAGATGGTTCGGAAGAATGTATCCTTGAAGGATACTACCAAAAGCAGAGAGGTTCCAAAAAAGAGTAAAGTAGCCCAAATGCCCTCGAGTATGGAGCAGACAGAGCTTAAAGATCCCAAATTACTCATGTCTACCAATAGCCAAATTAATATGAATAAAATGCAGTCTCTAAAATGCTTGTATGCAAATGCTAGAAGTCTAAAAAATAAGATGGGAGAGTTAGAATATATAGCACTAAATGAGAGGATAGATATGATTGGAATATCAGAGACATGGTGGAAGGAGGACAACCAGTGGGACACTGTGATACCTGGATACAAACTATATCGTAATGATAGAGCTGATCAAATTGGTGGAGGGGCTGCGCTCTATGTTAGAGAGGGCATTGAGTCAGAAAGGATTAAAGTTTTGCAGGAAACAAAATTTGCTGTAGAATCTCTATGGATTGAAATTCCATGTAAAAAGGGGAAGGCGATGGCGGTGAGGTGTACTATCGACTGCCTGGCCAGAATGAACAAATGGATGATGAAATGCTCAAAGAAATCAAGGAAGCGGTAATAATAATGGGCGATTTCAATTACCCCAGTATCGACTGGGTCAGTGTCACATCAGTACATGCTAGGGAGATAAAGTTCCTAGATGACATAAATGACTGCTTCTTGGAGCAGCTGGTTCATGAACCGACCAGAGGGGAAGCCATATTAGACCTAGTCCTTAGTGGAACACCAGATCTAGTGCAAGAGATAAGGGTGTAGGGGCCACTTGGCAATAGTGATCATAGCATGATCACCTTTGATTTAATTAGTGGAGGAGGGACAGTAAGGAAATCCACAATACTACCTTTTAACTTTCGAAAGGGAGACTATGATAAAATGAGGAAAATAGTTAAGAAAAAACTAAAAGGAGCAGTTGCAAAGGTTAAAGACTTACATCAAGCTTGGGTGTTGTTGAAAAATACTATCTTGGAAGCCCAGACCAGCTGTATTCCACGCTTTAAGAAAAGTGGAAGGAAGTCCAAAAAACTGCCAGCATGGTTTAAAGGTGAGGTCAGAGAGGCTGTTGTTGCCAAGAAAGCATCTTTCAGGAAATGGAAAAAAGAGCCAAACAATGAAACCTGGAAACAGCACAAGCACAGGCAGGTCAAATGCAAGGCACTGATAAAGAAGGCAAAGAAAGAATTTGAGAAGAAGCTTGCTGCGGAAGCAAAAACGCGAAATAAAGATTTTTTCAAGTACATTCATAGCAAAAAACCTGTGAGAGAGTCAGTTGGACCATTAGATGATAGAGGAGTTAAAGGGGCACTAAGAGGCGACAAGGCGATAGCGGAGAGACTGAATGAATTCTTTGCTTCGGTCTTTACTGAAGAAGATGTAGGGATGTTACCCATGACTGAAGTGGTATTTAAAGGTGCAGAAGAATTGAAGGAAATATCGATACATCGGGAAGATGTATTACAACTATTAGATAAACTGAAGAGTAGCAAATCACCTGGGCCGGATGGTATACATCCAAGGGTGTTGAAAGAACTGAAATATGAGATTGCAGACCTGCTATTAGTAATCTGTGAACTATCATTAAAATCATCTCTGATACCTGAAGATTGGCGGATCGCCAATGTAACACCAATTTTTAAAAAGGGTTCGAGGGGTGATCCGGGAAACTACAGACCGATGAGCCTCACGTCAGTACCGGGAAAAATGGTAGAAACCATCATAAAGAATAAAATTACTCAGCATGTAGATAATCATGGCCTAATGGGAGACAGCCAACATGGCTTTAGACAAGGAAGATCTTGTCTTACTAATCTGTTATGTTTTTTTGAAAGTGTGAATAAACAGGTGGACAAAGGTGAGTCGGTTGATATAGTGTATCTGGACTTTCAGAAAGCCTTTGACAAGGTCCCTCATCAGAGACTTTTGGCAAAACTAAAGAGTTATGGGATAGGAGGCAGTGTACTATTGTGGATCAGGAACTGGTTAAAAGATAGAAAGCAGATGGTTGGTCTAAATGGCCAATTTTCCCAATGGAGAAAGGTGAATAGTGGTGTACCCCAGGGATCTGTGCTCGGTCCACTGCTTTTTGACATATTCATAAATGACCTGGAAAGTGGAATAACGAGTGAGGTTATCAAATTTGCAGATGACACAAAACTATTTAAATTTGTTAAAACCCAAGAGGATTGTGGAAAATTGCAAGAGGATAAATTAGAAGACTGGGCATCAAAATGGCAGATCAAATTTAATGTGGACAAGTGCAAAGTTGTGCACCTAGGGAAGAACAATCCAAACTATGGTTACACGATGCAAGGTTCCACATTAGGAACCACCACCCAGGAAAAAGATCTAGGCGTCATTGTGGATAACGTGTTAAAACCTTCGGCCCAGTGTGCAGCGGCAGCCAAGAGAGCAAATAGAATGCTAGGTATGATAAGGAAAGGAATGGAAAATAAAACAAAAGATATTATAATGCCTCTATACCGTTCCATGGTGAGACCACACCTTGATTATTGTGTGCAATTCTGGTCGCCGTATCTTAAAAAGGATATAGCGTTATTAGAAAAGGTTCAGAGAAGTGCCACCAAAATGGTAAAGGGGATGGAAGGATACTCCTATGAAGAAAGGCTAAAAAGGTTAGGGCTCTATAACTTGGAAAAGAGACGGCTGAGGGGAGATTTGATAGAAGTTTATAAATTAATTTTTTTTACAATTTAATTTTTATTAAGGTTATACAAAATATCAAACATAGGCAAAATAATTATCACAAAAATAATAAGAAAACAAGCTTAGTCCACATCACGGGGAGTGGTGAGGGAACATCCAGCCGACAGCCAAAATTAAACAAACTCTAATTATTACATACAATGCTAATAGAACAACCAAAGAAAAAAAAAATGAAAAACGTAGCACACCTTATACCTATGCATCTGCTACAACCTGAGGGTCTAGCCCCTTAAGAAATACTTCTAACGATCCAATATCCATAAACACATATTTAGTACCCCCAGATGTGACCAGACATTTGCAAGGAAATTTCAAGAAGAAAGTTGCGCCAGAAGCGAGAACCCGTGGCTTAAGAGCCAAAAAGGCTCTACGCCTAGCTTGAGTTTGCCTGGCCACATCTGGGAATATATTAACTTTTCCACCACAGAATTCAGCATTCTTATTACGAAAATAAAGTCGCATGACAGTACTCTTATCTATCTCCGAAGAGAAAGACACCAAAAGAGTAGATCTAGTTTCAATTAAGTCACGCGAAGACTCTATAAAATTAGTAATATCCAAGGTATCTAAGGGTTCTGCCAAGGCTACGGATTGCCGGTCACCAGAGGTTATAGGCCTCGGGCCAGGCAAGTAATATATTTTTGTAATTACTGGCATAGTATTTAACTGGTACCCCAATACTTCTGTTAAATATTTTTCAAATAAAATTTTAGGCGACATTAATCTAGTACAAGGGAAGTTCAAGCAGCGAATATTTACAGCCCTCAAATTATTCTCTAGTAACTCCTATTGAGTATGTAACGTTAAACTATCCCTCATAAAAGACAAATTAGCAGACTGTAACAAAGAATATTGTGCATCAATTTTCTGACATTTGTTATCTAAAGCAGAAATCTGTAAATCATGCTGAGCCATCTTAGAAACAGAATCTTGTGAAAAACCATTAATCTGAGTAGTAACAGATAATAAAGAGCGCTCAATCCTGGACAGAATACACCAGATGTCAGATAAAGACACATTCTGAGCAGCCTCAGGAGAAGCAGATACACCATCACTTTGAACGCCTCCAGGAACCGCCGGAAGCTGAAGGACTTGAGGCAGGGATACTGCCGCAATGTCCGCCAGACAGCTAGATGACACCACTGATGATATAGGTTCCAAACCCCCAAGGGCCCCTCCTTCAACGGGTGAAGACGTTAAAAGTTGAGGATTCCGTAAATTAGCATGTGGGGCAGAGTTAAAACCCCCTGAAGAACCAATGGAGCTATCAAGAGAGACCGAGGGCTTAGATACGGGAGCAGGTGATTTCCTATCACCAGAAACAGTTACAATATGCCTGTCCATAGGCCCAGAGATCTTAACAGCCTTATCGGGATTGGGATTACTCACGTTTAGCCTCTTCTTACGCTTACCCATACCAGTCCTGAGTCTCCCTGCGCGCCACGTGCGCCTAAGGGGCGCACAAGGGGCTTCTCAAACCCCTTTAAACGCACCCCTTAAAACGCAACCGCGACCGCGCAACCGCGGTACAACCGTGGATTTCTAGCCCCAGAGATGATGTCGGGGCCAATCACTGCGTCGCACCGCTGCTCCGGAAGGTCAGACTCCCCAACCGCACAGGATAGGCGCAGGACACAGTCGGGCATCAGCTGGACTCCTCTCACACACACCCCGAAGTTTATAAATTAATGAACGGAGTGGAACGGGTAAACGTAGATCGACTGTTTACGTTATCAGAATATAGAAAGACTAGGGGACATGCAATGAAGCTGCAGGGTAAACTATTTAAGACTAATAAAAGAAAATATTTTTTCACTCAGCGTGTAATCAAACTCTGGAATTTGTTACCGGAGGATGTAGTAAAGGCTGTTAGTGTAGCTGGGTTTAAAAAAGGTTTGGACAAGTTCCTGGAGGAAAGGTCCATAAACCATTATTAAGAAGGGACCCAGGATATCAATGCTTGACCTAGTACAAGCATTGCAGAACCTGTGTCTTTTGGGGAAACTGCTAGGTACGTATGACCTAGATTGGCCACTGTTGGAAACAGGATACTGGGCTTGATGGACCTTGGTCTGACCCAGTATGGCATATCTTATGTTCTTATGTTAACTCGCCTCCACCTTAACCCTAAATGGCCCGGAGGAGAAAGGGGAACCGGTGCCGGAAGTTTTGAAACATCTCGCAACACCGAAGTCTGTATTTGCACTTCCTATACACCAGACTCTACGGGACAATCACCTGAGACTGTGGCAGACCCCGGCTTCCGGCCAACCGTTCCCCAAGAGGCTTGAATCCAAGTATCAGGTGCAACCTGTACCTGGGTTCTCAACACCCCAACTGCCACACCAATCCATCGTGGTGTCTTCAGCCCTTAAAAGGATAAAATCATCGCGCACTCATGCCAGCAGCCCGCCAGGTCGAGACCATAAGCTCCTCGACGACATTGGAAAGAAAGTGTTCCAGGGAGCTATGCTTAATGCAAAAATTGCCACGCACCAGTTCCAACAAGTCCTTTTCCAGGATGCTTGCATGGCAAACTTCAAGACCGCCATCGCATCCCTCCCAAAGGAGTCTCAAGCATCAGCATCCGGCGCACTCACGGATATGTCCGAGTGCAGCAAGCATCTGGCCAGCGCGACCTTCGACGCTTTCGACACAGCGCTGCAAACTGCTGGCACGGCTATCTCCGCAAGGAGATGGGCATGGCTGAGAGCATCCGGCCTATGGGATGACACCCACGATAGAATTGCGGATGCACCCTGCATGGGTGAGTGTCTCTTTGGTGACAAAGTCAAGGACGCCATCAGTGATATAAAAGAGCATTGCACCACCCTTCAAACTCTGGCAGATGACTGGTTCGAACACCGCAGCAACACTCAGAAATCTAATTTCAGAGGAAACCATACTACACCTCCAGCAAG
Organism: Ichthyophis bannanicus; assembly: GCA_033557465.1. Classification (NCBI taxonomy): domain Eukaryota; kingdom Metazoa; phylum Chordata; class Amphibia; order Gymnophiona; family Ichthyophiidae; genus Ichthyophis; species Ichthyophis bannanicus. The sequence goes on along the minus strand of CM066051.1, from coordinate 75,318,960 downwards.
AGGTACCCCTCCAGCCGGAAATGGCACAATCCTAGATACAAGAACAACTCCTACCACGGTCCTTCGCACCAGCGCAACTCCCAAAGAGACCGCAAACAAGGGAAAAGCAACGCGCCCACTAACAAAAGTCGGCCCTCCTTTTGACGCCGAATCACAGGCAGCCACCCGGATCGGGGGTCACTTCCTGCCAGAATGGTCACGGATATCCTCCGATTCCTGGGTTATGCGAATCATCCGAGAGGGCTACCGCATGCGTTTTGCTGCGCCACCCCGGCAAAGAACTCAACCTGTCAGCGACACCCCCCCGCACCTGCGCCTTGCAATGACAACAGAACTGATCCACCTGCTGTCCTCCCATGCCATAGAGGCAGTACCCCCAGCTGAAAGAAACTCAGGTTTCTACTCCAGGTACTTCCTCATTCCCAAAAGGACGGGTGGCGTACGCCCCATTCTGGACCTCTGCCGACTCAACAAATTTATCATCAAGGAGAAGTTCAAGATGTACTCCCTCAGCTCCATCCTTCCGCTGATCCAGGCCAGCGACTGGATGGCGTCACTGGATCTACAGGATGCCTACACCCACATCCGTATCCACAAAACCCACAGGAGGTATCTCCGTTTCCAGGTGCTGGGGCAGCACTTCCAGTACAGAGTCCTCCCTTTCGGACTGTCGTCAGCTCCGCGGGTCTTCACAAAGTGTATGGCGGTGGCAGCAGCGCATCTTCGCAAACAGAACGTCTCCATTTTTCCCTACCTGGACGACTGGCTCCTCACTGCTCCCTCAGCCCCAGAGCTCCAGGAGTCCCTACGGAAAACCATGGACCTGATTTCCAGCTTGGGGTTTGTCATCAACTTCAACAAGTCCCACCTCATGCCTTCCCAAAGGCTAGAGTTCATAGCAGCTGTGATCAACACCAGGATGTCAAAAACCTACCTTCCCGAACGCAGACTGATCACCCTCACCTCCATGGCGTCCAACACGGCCACGGCAGGGACTTCTTCATCGAGGTCCATACTATGCTTAATGGGCCACATGTCTGCCACAACAGCAGTCCTACCCTTTGCGAGACTGAAAATGGCACTCCAATGACAATTGCGTACCCACTGGAATCAACATGTCCAGCCTCTTTCCACCCGCATTCCTCTGCCTCCACATGTCAAGGCTCAACTCCGCTGGTGGGCGATACCGAAGAACCTCTCAGGTGGCAAGGACATCCACGCCCAAAGGTACCAGGTGATCCTCACCACGGACGCTTCCAACGCTGGCTGGGGTGCTCACATTCCACAATTCAGCACCCAGGGAGCGTGGTCCCCGCAGGAGAAACTCCTGCACATCAACCTCCTTGAGTTAAGACTCGTCAGGTACGCTCTCAAAGCGTTCCTACCACACCTATGCGGAAAATCTATCCTCATCCAGACAGACAACCAGGTGGCCATGTTCTACATCAACAAGCAAGGGGGCATGGCCTCACACACCCTCTGCAAGGAAGCGCTTCAAATATGGTCCCTGGCCCTATGGAACGGGTGCAGCCTCCATGCCTCCTATCTCCCGGGAGACCAGAATACCCTAGCAGACAAGCTAAGCAGACAGTTGCAGCCACACGAGTGGACTCTCCTCCCGGAGGTCTCCGACAGTCTCTTCCAGCACTGGGGATCACCGAGCATCGACCTATTCACCACGGAACAGAATGCCAAATGCTCCCTGTTCTGCTCCAGACACCCGTCAGCCAAACGGTTGGCAGCGGATGCATTTGACGTATACTGTGGGGAATGGTCTCTAGTGTACGCCTTTCCCCCGACCCCTCTCATCCCTGCAACCCTTCAACGGATCGTTCGCGACAAAGCACGTGCCATCCTGGTGGTTCCCCACTGGCCACGCCAGATGTGGTTTGCTCTTCTACGCCTAGCACACGAGGCCCTGAAACGCCTACCCCTCAGACTGGACTTGCTGATGCAGAACGAGGGCAACACGAGGCACCCCAGTCTCAAAGCCCTAGCTCTCACTGCCTGGAGGTTGAACGGCTAAACCTTTCTACACTCCACCTACCTGCAGAGGTACAGGACGTCGTCCTAGCAGCCAGAAGGCCCTCCACCAGGAAGTCCTACGGTCTCAAATGGAAGAGATTCAGCTCCTGGTGTGCTACACAAGGCCTTGAACCCACTACGTGTCCACTCCCCAACGTCCTACAGTACCTTAGTTCCTTGTCCAACCTTGGCCTGAAGACGTAATCCATCCAGGTACACCTCTCTGCAATAGCGGCCTTCCACGCACCTCCCGAAGGGGCAAACTCTATTACAGCACTGCCCCTAACAGCATGCTTCATGAAGGGACTAACGAATCTGAAACCCCCGGTCAGACACCCGGTCCCGCCTTGGGACCTCAACGCAGTGCTACAGCGCCTAACACAGGACCCCTTCGAGCCACTCCAGTCCGCCGACATGAAGTTTGTGTCCTGGAAGACACTTTTTCTAATAACGATCACATCTGCCAGGAGGATCAGTGAGATACAAGCGCTAGTATCACACCCTCCCTATACGCAGCTGCACCACAACCGCACATCACTGAGGACCAACCCAAGGTTTGTGCTCAAAGTACCATCAGCATTCCACGTCAACCAATCCATTGAGCTCCCCTCGTTCTTCCCAGAGCCTCATGCTTCGGCCGAAGAGCAACGCCTACACACCCTTGACTGCCTCCGGGCCCTCAGGATTTACCTGCACAGAATGCAGCCTATCCTGAAGGGCGAGCAGCTGTTCGTGTCTTTCGACCCAAGCAGGCCGGGTAGACCCGTCAACAAGAGGACCCTTTCCCACTGGGTTACCGCCTGTGTCTCCTATTGCCTCGACCCGGCTGGTACACAGGAGCAGCCGAGAGTGGGCCCTCACCAACTCACAGCACTGGCCACCTCTATTGCCAACCTTCGCTCTGTACCGATGATCGACGTCTGCAGGGCAGCCACTTGGTCCTCCCCACACATGTTCCAGAGACACTACTGCCTTGACCTCAGGTCTCGGGAGGACTGTGCCTTTCGCACGGCTGTCCTCTCCACCGCCAGGGAGGATTCCGGGGCCGCCCAGCACTCCTTGAACCCGTGTCACCAGGGACTCTTAACCTTTCTAACTAGGCCTTGTTGTGACTTCTTGCCTGTTCCTTTATTGCACTGTTGTTGCCTGTTTCGTTATTGCACTGTTTTGCACAACCTGTCTTACAGTATTGCACCTTATTCCACTGTTGCACAGCCATGGTATTGCACATTACAAAAAAAAAATAAATTTGTACTAGTTGTTGCACTGTCTCGCTTTACTACTGAATAAAGAAGCTTGCCCTGACTCCGGTCTCCATAGTCTTCTATGACGCACTACCTCCTCCACCTCAGCATACACCTGCAGCTAGGGAGGCACCAGGTGTGGCTGACGCAATCCTGCTAGTCCATGGAGAAAGCGGGGTTACTTACCTGTAACGAGGGTTCTCCATGGACAGCAGGATAAGTCAGCCACACAAGCCCACCCGCCTCCCCTGGAGGAGGAGAATCCAACGGCCCGTGCCCTAACCAAGAGGCTAGCTAGGAACACACTGGCTGGGCTAGGGGGCGGGCTAGTAAGGTGGGCTACCTGGGCATGCCCAGAAGGCGCACCTTCTGAGCTTTGGAGAGTACTTCCGTATCCATGGCGCCACCCGGAGGATGTCACCAGGTGTGGCTGACTTATCCTGCTGTCCACGGAGAACTCTCGTTACAGGTAAGTAACTCCGCTGTCTCTGCGTTTACTTTGAATAAAATTCACAGACACACCTCAGCATTACCAGAGGTTTCATCACGTGCATCCAAAATCCTCCAAGCCTGCACCCCTGGAGGGGATAAAGCACTCTCCTACTGCTCGAGGCTCTTATCGTGCAGAATAGGAGAGAAACAACTTTTTATTTCCCAGGATACTTACAAAGTTTAAGTTCTCTGATGTTTTGCTGAAGACAAGGACGTGTGTTATACCCAATGGACCCACCACAGAGACAAAGTCCTTCAGAGTGTTGTTCTTCCGCACCTGTACACAGAAGGGGGGGGAGGGCAGATGTAAGCCAGTGTCAGAAAGCAAGAAACCCTGAACAGCCTAGGGGGCGAATCTCAAGCTGTTAGACACCCCTATCCATTGTGAAGCAAGGATCCTAATCCCACTCTGCCACTACCATGTGGTATGATGATTTATTCCTGAGAGAATATGACAGAAATTCCATAGGGTAAAGATTCTAATCCAACTTCTTCCACCATCACATGGTGTAACTTCCTGCTGAGACAGCTGCAAGAGCCACAGGGCATCTTAATCCCAGTGCTCCCACCAGCCCATTAGCAAATAGTTTAAAGCCCCACTGCATAAAATATATTCTTTAGATAGCCATATGCCCCTTTGCTCTGTGCTCACACAGCACTGGATAAATGTAAGGAGACTGGACTCCCAGCACAGCTGACTTGGCAATCTGACATCAAACCAAGCGACATTCATTTCAAGTTCTGCAGAGGTATTGCCCACTCTATCCATCCCAGTCTGTTTACTTGTAAGAAATCACAGAAGGCTCTCAGCATCACTAGAGCTTTCATCATTTGCATCCTCAGACCACCCACCTCATCTGGCCTCTTCCCTTTTTAATGGCAGCGAGGCCATGTGATGGGAGACCCCTGCAGTCAGCTGAGAGGATTCCTGGTATGTACAGACAGGGTTAATATCTGGGGAGACCCCTGTACTGTGCAATCTGTTAGGGAGAACTCCCCCCCCCCCACCCCCATAGTCTTGGTAGCCAGCTGAGGAGAAGCCTGGTTGAAGTTTGCACTGAGAAATAAAAGGACCCTGATCTGTGCAGCCAGTCGGAAGGACCCCCTTCCCATTTTCCAAGACATTTCACAGTACAGACCACTTCTGCAGCTATCTCGGTCCTGGAAAAAACCTGAAGTTTGGAGAGAAACGGATCCTCTCCCCTGTCTTTGGAAGCACCTTGGTTCTGAATGCTGACCTAACTGCTGAGAGCTCCAGTGGCACCATGGAAAACGGATCTCCAGAAACCCCAGAGCACTAGATCAGGCTCTTCCTCCTGCAAACTTCAAAAGCACAAGAGGGAAGCATTTTGCATCCTTAATGGAGTCGTTCCACTGGGCTGCAAGGAGGGAAATGGAAAGGGAAGGTGAGAAAGAACGGAGGACTTCTGGACCAGACGTTCAGCAGAAGCCAAGGAGGCAAACAGGTGACAGGACTCGACGTGGATTTCCCTGGTCCCTTTAAGAATGGTTTATGATAGACAGGCACAGAGGGACCCCAGGGAGGGAGACGGTGGGTCCCAGCTGGCAGGTGCTTCACATTTCATTGATTACAGATAGGGTTACCAACTTTTTCACCGAGAAAAACCGGACACCTGTGGCTCGCCATGCTCCACCCATTCTCCGCCCCTAGCCCCACCCCTGCCCCGCCCCCAGCCCCACCCACAAAAATTACCGAGGATACGTGTAGGCTAACTTCCTTGGTCAGATAATAATTAAACTGGGAACCCCAAAATCCAAACATGAAATGTACAACACTGGAGAAATAAAACTATAAAGTAATTTCCTCTTGCACTAAAAAACGCAAAGATGTTATCAATACACACTTCCCAGACCAAACATATTCCAGCTAATAAATTCAAAATAAAAAGTATTTTTCTACCTTCTGTTTGGGCGTTTTATTTTTCAGTTGCAATTGCTCCAGTCACTTTCTTCTGGTTTCTTCGTGTCTTCTGTTAGCTATCCATTTGTCCTTTCTTCTCTTTTAGATGTTTTCCATTCTCTCTCTATTTCTGCTTTAACATACTGATTGTTTCCCTTTTGCTCTTTCCCCCAATTCTTTCCTTATTCCTTTATCATCTATTTAAATTTCACCCTTCCATTTTCAAGCCCCTCTTACGCTCCCAATACCCAGCCCATCATAGACTTTTCTTCCACACAAAATATTTTTCCCCCATCCATTCTAGTCCTCCCCCAAAATCAGTTCCCTTATAGTTCTAGACCCACCCAGCATCCACTCCCTTCTAGTCCCATTCTCCCATGCCCCACATCAGCCCATTTCCAGTCCTATTCTAGCTCTTCATCAGCCCATTTCCAGTGCTAGCCCTCACATCACAGGCCATTTCCAGTCCTAGCCCCCCCCCCCCATCACAGCCCATTTCCAGTCCAAGTCCCCCATCACAGCCTATTTCCAGTCCTAGGCCCCCCCCCCCATCACATCCCATTTGCAGTCCGAGTCCACCCTAATCACAGCCTATTTCCAGTCCAAGTTCCCCCTCCCTCCACCATAGCCCATTTACAGTCCAAGTTCCCCCCCCCACATAGCCCTTTTCCAGTCCAGGTCCCCCTCCCCATCACAACCCATTTCCAGTCCAAGTCCCCCCCCCCATAGCCCTTTTCCAGTCCAGGTCCCCCTCCCCATCAAACCCCTTTTCCAGCCCATGTCCCCCCCCCCCACATAGCCCTTTTACAGTCCAGGTCCCCCTCCCCATCACAGCCCATTTCTTTCCAGTCCAATGCCCCCCCATAGCCCTTTTCCAGTCCAGGTCCGTCCCCCCATTCACAACCCATTTCCAGTCCAAGTCCCCCTAATCACAGCATATTTCCAGTCCAAGTTCCCCCTCCCTCCACCATAGCCCTTTTCCAGTCCAAGTTCCCCCCCCCCCATAGCCCTTTTCCAGTCCAAGTTCCCCCCCCCCATAGCCCTTTTCCAGTCCAGGTCCCCCTCCCCATATCATCCCTTTTCCAGGACATGTCCACCCCCCCCCAGCACTTTTCCATTCCAGGTCCCCCTCCCCATCAAAACCCATTTCCAGTCCAGGTCCCCCCCCCCCAGCCCTTTTACAGTCCAGGTCCCCTCCCATAACAGCCAATTTCTTTCCAGTCCAAGTCCCCCCCCCCCCCAGCCCTTTTCCGGTCCAGGTCCCCCCCCCCCATCACAACCCATTTCCAGTCAAATTCCCCCTCCTAGCCCTTTTCCAGTCCAGGCCCCCTCTCCCCATCACAGCCCAGGCAGTCCTTGGCCTCCCCCCCCCCCAAAACCGCAGCCGTCTGAGGCTTTAGAGGGAGCCGGGGAAGCCCGTGCGAGGCCCCGAGTCCCTCTGAACAGCCGCCAGCGTGAAGAACTTTTCCTTCACGCTGGCGGCTGTTCCTGTGAAGCCGCGAATGCTGGGAAAGGTTAAAGGGCATTGCCTTTAACCTTTCCCACCAATCGCGGCTTCACAGGAACAGCCGCCAGCGTGAAGGTAAAGGCTCTTCACGCTGGCGGCTGTTCAGAGGGAGCCGGGGCCTCGCGCGGGCTTCCCCGGCTCCCTCTGAAGCCCTCCGGGTTGGGAGAAAAGCCATTTTTTTTGCTCTGGCCGCTCCCGATCTTGCGGCCAGAGCAAAAAAAAAAACGGCTTTTCAAGGGCCAGTTTTGCCTCTGTGCCGGCAGCCGGCCTGGCCATGGAAAAACCGGCCAGGCCGGCTGAAAACCGGCCAGTTGGCAACCCTAATTACAGATGTTGCTAAAGTTACCCATATAGAGGCGCAAATAAGCTAATATGGGGGGGGGGGGGGTTACCTGCTCTCATCTGCATGTGTATATTCTGGAAAAGGCAGGCACCTTCCTTTTATGATTAAAACCTCCCAATGGAGCACGGATACCACTGGATGAGGCTCAGAGATGGTGCCCCCTCCCCTCTCCCCCCGGGTGTTCTGTTCTGCTCCCTACTCTCAGTAGCCAAAATCGGCCATTTTCACTTCTTTGTCCTTTTTCCCCAGCTCTTTTTGCCTTCATTTTGGGGGTGTGGGGAGGAGAAGGGGTCACGACGTCTCTCCAACATAGCTCAAGGTACTATTGCTGCTCTCAAAACTCATTGCGTTTGTAGGCCGACATACTATTTCTTTCCTAAATTAGAATTTCAGCACTTATTTTAGGCTACCCTTTTTAGAAGGGGGGGAGGCATATTCATTTTTTTTATTTAATGGCCTAGTTTATCTTTCTTTTGTTGTGTGCAGGAAGAGAAAGGAGGCCAGGCCCATCCCTGAAAATAGATGAGGGCGGCAGGTCCCTACCAACTAGAGCTTACACAGTGTAGGCACAGCATTTGATGTTCAGACTTTCCTCCTCCTCACTCTCTTTTCCTTTCTTGACCTCAGATCATTCTTTACTGTTCTATGTTGTCACAGAGCTAATCATTGAAAGGGGCCGATGAAGATTCTGGGAGTGGGAGCAACCCTCTGGGTTTCCATTCACCTCCTGCAGAGGATACCAAAATCTGCAATAGACACCCAGGAAGATGTAGATAACATGAGGAGGGATCTAGCGAAGCTTGAAGAATAGTTGAGAATTTGGCAGCTGAGATTTAATGCTAAAAAATGCAAGGTCATGCATTTGGGCTGCAAAAATCCAAGTGAACAGCACAGTATAGGGGTAGGGTTGCCAACTGGCTGGTTTTCAGCCGGCCTGGCCGGTTTTTCCACGGCCAGGCCGGCTTCCGGCGCAGAGGCAAAACCGGCCCTTTAAAAGCCGGTTTTTTTGCTCTGGCCGCAAGATCGGGAGCGGCCAGAGCAAAAAAACCGGCTTTTTCCTCTCCGCTTCAGAGGGAGCCGGGGAAGCCCACGCGCGGCCCCGGCTCCCTCTGAACAGCCACCAGCATGAAGAGCCTTGACCTTCACGCTGGCGGCTGTTCCTGTGAAGCCGCGAATGCTGGGAAAGGTTAAAGGTTGCCTTTTAACCTTTCCCAGCATTCGCGGCTTCACAGGAACAGCCGCCAGCGTGAAGGAAAAGGCTCTTCACGCTGGTGGCTGTACAGAGGGAGCCGGGGCCTCGCGCGGGCTTCCCCGGCTCCCTCTGAAGCCTCAGACAACCGCGATGCTGGTCGGGGGGGGGGGGGGGCAAGGACTGCATTGGCGGTGATGGGGGGGACCTGGACGGGAAAATGGCTAAGGGGGGGGGGACTTGGACTGGATAAGGGCTAAGGGGGGGGGGGACCTGGACTGGAAAAGGGCTAAGGGGGGGGGGACTTGGACTGGAAAAGGGCTAAGGGGGTGGGGGGACGTGGACTGGAAAAGGGCTAAGGGGGGGGGGACTTGGACTGGAAAAGGGCTAAGGGGGGACTTGGACTGGAAAAGGGCTAATGGGGGGGGACCTGGACTGGAAAAGGGCTAAAGGGGGGGGACTTGGACTGGAAAAGGGCTAAGGGGGGACTTGGACTGGAAAAGGGCTAAGGGGGGGGGGGACTTGGACTGGAAAAGGGCTAAGGGGGGGACTTGGACTGGAAAAGGGCTAAGGGGGTGGGACTTGGACTGGAAAAGGGCTAAAGGGGGGGGGACTTGGACTGGAAAAGGGCTAAGGGGGGGGACTTGGACTGGAAAAGGGCTAAGGGGGGGGGACTTGGACTGGACTGGAAATAGGCTGTGATGGGGGGGGGACCTGGACTGTAAAAGGGTTATGGGGGGGGACATGGACTGGAAATGGGTTGTGATGGGGGTGGAGGGGACCTGGACCAGAAAAGGGCTATGGGGGGGGGAAACTTGGACTGGAAATAGGCTGTGATGGGGGGGGTCCTGGACTGTAAAAGGGTTATGGGGGGGGGACATGGACTGGAAATGGGTTGTGATGGGGGTGGAGGGGACCTGGACTGGAAATGGGCTATGGCTATGGTGGAGGAAGGGGGATCTTGGACTGGAAATAGGCTGTGATTAGGGGGCTAGGACTGCAAATGGGCTGTGATGGTGTGGGGGGGACTCGGACTGCAAATGGGCTGTGATGGTGCGGGGGGACTCGGACTGCAAATGGGCTGTGATGGTGCGGGGGGGGGGGCCCTAGGACTGGAAATAGGCTGTGATGGGGGACTTGGACTGGAAATGGGCTGTGATTGGGGGGGGAGAGCTAGGACTGGAAATGGCCTGTGATGTGAGGGCTAGCACTGGAAATGGGCTGATGAAGAGCTGGAATAGGACTGGAAATGGGCTGATGTGGGGCATGGGAGAATGGGACTAGAAGGGAGTGGATGCTGGGTGGGCCTAGAACTATAAGGGAATTGATTTGGGGGGATGACTAGAATGGATGGGGAATGAGAATGGAGAGGGGAAAAAATATTTTGTGTGGAAGAAAAGTCTATGATGGGCCGGTATTGGGAGAGTAAGAGGGGCTTGAGAATGGAAGGGTGAAATTTAAACGGATGTTAAAGGAATAAGGAAAGAATTGGGGGAAAGAGCACAAGGGAAACAATCAGTATGTTAAAGCAGAAATAGAGAGAGAATGGAAAACATCTAAAAGAGAAGAAAGGACAAATGGATAGCTCGCAGAAGACACGAAGAAACCAGAAGAAAGTGACTGGAGCAATTGCAACTGAAAAATAAAACGCCCAAACAGAAGGTAGAAAAATACTTTTTATTTTGAATTTATTAACTGGAATATGTCTGGTCTGGGAAGTGTGTATTGCTAACATCTTTGCGTTTTTGTTTAGTGCAAGAGGAAATTACTTTATAGTTTTATTTCTCCAGTGTTGTACATTTCATGTTTGGATTTTGGGGTTCCCAGTTTAATTATTATCTGACCAAGGAAGTTAGCCTACACGTATCCTCGGTAATTTTTGTGGGTGGGGCTGGGGGCGGGGCAGGGGTGGGACTAGGGGCGGAGAATGGGTGGAGCATGGCAAGCCACAGGTGTCGGGTTTTTCTCGGTGAAAAAGTTGGCAACCCTATATAGGGGTGAAGTACGTCTGTCCATGAAAGAACAGCGGGACCTGGGTGTGATTGTTTCTGATGATCTTAAAGTGGCTATGGTGAAAGTCGATGGTGAAAGGCGATGGTGAAAGTCAAAAGGATGCTTGGGTGCATAGGGAGAGGAATGGCCAGCAGAAGAAAGGAGGTGATAGTGCCTCTGTATAAATGTTCGGTGCGACCTCATTTGGAGTATTGTGTGCAGTTCTGGAGATCGCACCTTCAAAAGGATATAAACAGGTTGGAGTCGGTGCAGAGGGTGGCTACTGAAATGGTCAGTGGGCTTTGTCATAATAAGGCATATTTTATTTATTTAATATTTTTTATACTGCTTTATCATTTCAGTCAAAGTGGTTTACATTGTAACTTAAACTTGGTATTTTTTTTATTTATTTGTCTGGATTTATATATCACTTTTCACAGAATTCAAAGTAGTTTACATGGACCCTTGAACATGTTTACATTAAAACAAACAACTTTATACAATAATGATTAAAACGGAAATTGCTGTTGCAAGTTAGGAATATTTAACTATTTACAAAATGCTCTTTTGTGGGGGTGGGGGGGGGATTAGGAGGAGATGGGTTCTGTAGAGGGTGAAGAGAAGAGGTGGGTTTTGTGGAGCCCAAGTGGGGTATTAAGAGGAGGCGGGTTCAAAGTGTAGGATAAAGAGGTGGGTCATGAAGAGGTGGGGAGATCTGTGGTGTTTCTTAAGGGGTCAGGGAGGGAGTTCCATTGTGAGGGAGCATATCGTTTGAAGGATCTGGCGCAAGCCTGTTGAGTACTTCTTAGTCTCGCTTGGGTGGGGGGTCAAGGTGTTCATAGTGGAGGATCTGCGTGGTCTGTCCAGCAGAAGTGTAGTGATCAGGGATTGGAGGTGGGGGAATGACTGGTAGTTGAAGGTTTGTAGTAGTGGTATTCTGCTGTGGAGTGGAAACCAGTGAAGTGTTCGAGGAGGGGGATGATATGATTGTATCTGGAGGGACCTTAGCCACACAGGTGCAGCAACAAACATCAGTTCCTGCCAGAACATTTCTACGCCTTTTAGGCCATGTGGCTTCCACAGTCCATGTCGTATCCCATGCTCGTCTCCACATGAGGATTTCACAGTGGACTCTCACACACCAGTGGAAGCAGTCCACAGGTCATCTCTCAGACCTGGTCAACATCACTCTTCAGATGAAGGCAGATCTTCAGTGGTGGGTCACACCACAGAATCTAGCCGAAGGGTCACCTTTTCAGAAGTCTACACTGCAGTCTATCCTAACCACTGATGCATCAAAACTAGGCTGGGGAGCCCATCTCAATGGTCTCACAACACAGGGCCTTTGGTCTGCGCAGAAGAAACGGCTCCAGATCAATCTTTTAGAACTCAGAGTAGTCTTCAATGCCATCAGAGTCTTCTCTCCCCAACTCAAGGAGCATTCTCTTCTTGTGCAGACCGACAACCAGGTTGCTATGTTTTATATAAACAAACGAGGGACAGACTCTCAAACCCTGTGCAAAGAGGCCATTCGCCGGTGGAACTGGGCAATTTCGCAAGGTATTCAATTTCATGCAGTCTACCTTCCGGGAGAACAGAATCAATTGGCCGACAGGCTTGTTCCAGCTCTGGGAGATTCCACTAATAGACCTCTTTGCGTCTCCCCTCAATACCTATATCTCGGATCTGCTCAAGGATTCTCTCCCCTCACAGGGAATCATCAGATGCCTTCCTCATCCATGAGAACTCCTTAATGCTTTCCCTCCACTTCCACTTATAGCAAAGACACTCTTCAAACTCCAGGCCGAATGGGGACAAATGATTCTCCTTGCCCCCCACTGGCCCAGACAACCATGGTTTCCTTTGCACAGGGCTTCAACTTGCTCAAGCACCTCCTCTCTGGCTCAGTTATTCACCGATACTTCTCTCTCTGGAGCAAGGGACCCTTTTGCACCCCAACCTGGAAGTTAAGCACTTTGTCCTCACACTTAAATCTCCAAGAGGATGGGTTGCATGTCCTTTTATCATCTAGAAAGGATTCAACCAAATGCTCTTACGCCTTTAAATGGTGCAGGTTCTCCATCTGGTGTTCTCTTAAAACACTGAACCCTTTCACATGTCCCATTTCGGACTTACTTCAGTACCTGCTACATTTGTCTACTTCTGGTCTCAAGACCAGTTTCATGAGAGTACATTTATCCGCTATTGCGGCCTTCCACCATACTCTAAGGGGTTGCCCTCTTTGAGCACACCCCTTAGTGGCCAGATTCATACATGATCTTCTCCTGACCAAGCTGCCCTTCCATCCACCTCCCACCCCGTGGAATCTAAATGTTGTCCTTGCAGAACTCATGCACAATCCTTTTGAACCAATGGGGTCAGCTCCATTAAAGTTTGTCACATGGAAGCTTCTCTTCCTCATAGCAGTTACCTCAGTTCGCAGAGTAGTGAACTCCAAGCTTTCATAACTTATGAGCCTTATACCACTTTTCATCATAACAAAGTGGTCCTTCGCACACATCCTAAGTTCTTGCTGAAGGTCGTCTCCTCCTTCCACTTGAATCAATCAGTCTCACTACTGACTTTCTTTCCAAGACTCCACTCCTGAAGCCAAACTTCATACTCTTGATTGCAAGAGGGTGTTGGTGTTCTATCTAGAGCTCATGAAGGACCTTTGCCAATCCTCTTAGTTGTTCGTCTTCTTTGATCAAAGTCATCTGGGGATGCCTGTATCCAAGAGAACACTTTCAAATTGGTTAGCAGATTGCATATCCTTCGCTTATTCACAAGATGGGCTATCTCTACCACACTGTGTTACAATGCATAATGTCAGAGCCATGGCAGCTACTGTAGCTAACCTTCTCTCAGCCCCTGTCTCAGATATCTGACAAGTAGCAACATGGTCTTCTCTGCTCACCTTTACAGCTATTGCCTGGATAAAGACTCCAGAACTGATGCTCAATTCGAACAAGCAGTTTTGCGTAACCTCTTTCAAATTTAGATGACTTGCCCACCGTCCATCCGATTACCCTGTGAGAAGTGTTCTGAATGAGCTGAGTCTGTTGGATCCTGGCTGCAATCTCTGGCTGTACTGGGATGCTTCTCTCGCTCAGTTGTCTTGGGCTAGCGAATCCCATATGTGAAGACTGACTTCCTGCTTGTTCCTGGAGATAAGTGTAGTTACTCACCCATAACAGTTGATCTCCAGGAACAGCAGGAATCAGTCTTCACAACCCACCCACCTCCCCATCAAGTTGTCCCATTTTTTTCTCATTCCTGGTATACAAATTTTTTTATTCTCCACTATACACCTGACTGAGGAGACCGGGAGAGAAGGCGGGAAGGCAGCCATGCATGCATGGAGGAACGCTTCCAAAAGCATTCCTTTTGGATGCTAGGGAGTGTTCCCGTGCTGGGCTCCATCGGTGCCGATGTCACCCATATGTGAAGACGGATTCTCCATGGACAAGCAGGATGCGTCAGCCACACCTGGTGACGTCCTCCGGGCGGTGCCATAGATGGAAGTGCTCTTTGCTTTCTGAGCATGCACAGGTAGCCTCACCTCACCAGCCCGCCCCTAGCCCGGCCAGTCTTTGTTCTTCCGCCTTGACAGCAAGACGGATCTCAGCTCTCCAGCTACTTCAATCAAGATATCAGCTTTAAAATGCCTAAACCGGGCTTCAAGAAATACCCTCTCTGCGGTATGATAATGAACAGCACGGACACACATGATCAGTGTATCTGATGCTTGGGAGTTGGGCACAGAGTGGAAGAGTGCTCTCACTGTGCAAGAATGTTCTAGAGCCAGGAAATCCAGAGGCCAAGCGCTGAAAGATTACCTGGCAGCCGCCGCTGAGCCGCAGGAGGGTAACTCCCTGACCTCCAAGCAGGGGCGGCCCAAGGGGGGTGCGGGGCCATGTGCGGAGACTCGGTGCGGGGCCTCATTTGCATAAGGTGCCTCATTTGCATAAATATTTGCATAATGTTACCATACACTACTAACTTTTAGTAAACATGCCTCTTAATGAGTATATGGATAAAGAAAGACTAAAAGGTTTCTACATTACTATAATCCAGTACCAACCGCCAGGCACATTAGGAACTACTACAAACACTGCCCATTTAGAACCCATAGCAATCCTGCCGTATCCTAACAGCACTACCAGGACTCACAAAGCACCATACCCTAACTATCAAAAGACAACACTGCAAATATTAAACCAATACATTTCAGAGAACAATAATACATGACCTACTGGGGAAAGAACAAGTGGCAATGTCAAATAGGAATTACATAAACAGAATACCTCAGCTCAGTTACACATGCAGAACATAGACCATCACCAAACAAGGAATCACAATTTAGAAACAGGAAGACAAGAATTAAACTGGGAACCCCAAAAGCCAAACTTGGAATATACAACAACACTGTAGAAATAAAACTATAAATTAATTTCCTCTTGTACTAAACAAAGCGCAAAAATTAATGATGCACATTTCCCAGAGCTGACATATTCCAGTTAATAAATTCAAAATAAAGAGATATTTTTCTACCTTTTGTGCATTTTTTTTCAGTTGCAATTGTTCCAGCCACTTTCTTCTGGTTTCTTCGTGTCTTCTGCTAACTCTCCATCTGCTGTCCATTTGTCCTTTCTTCTGTCTTCTTGGTTTTTTTTCCATTCTCTCTCTACATCTGCTTTAACATACTAATCTTTCTCCTTTTGCTCTTTCCTCATTCCTATTTCATCCACTCAAATTTTATCCCTCCATCCTCAATCCCCACTTACTCTCCCAATATCCGGCCAATTGTAGATTTGTCTTCCCTCCCACGCAAAATATTTTTCCCTCTCCATTTCACTCTCCCAGCTCCATCCCATTCTAATCCTCCCCCAACATCAGCTCCTTTCTAGTTCCAGCCCCACCCAGCATCTGCTCCCTTCTTGTCCCTGCATCAGCCCATTTCCAGTCCTAGTCCCCCATCAGCCCATTACCAGTCCTAACGCCCCCACAGCCCATTACCAGTCCTAACGCCCCCCACAGCCCATTACCAGTCCTAAACCCCTATCAGCCTACTTGTAGTCTTAGCCCCCCCATAGCCCATTACCTGTTGTAACCCCCCATCAGCCCATTACCTGTCCTAACCCCCCCATAGCCCATTACCTGTCCTAATCCCCCCATCAGCCCACTTGTAGTCGTACCTCCCCATAGCCCATTACCTGTTGTAACCCCCCATCAGCCCATTACCTGTCCTAACCCCCCCATAGCCCATTACCTGTCCTAATCCCCCCATCAGCCCACTTGTAGTCGTACCTCCCCATAGCCCATTACCTGTTGTAACCCCCCCCATAGCCCATTACCAGTCCTAATGCCCCCCACAGCCCATTACCAGTCCTAACACCCCCCCACAGCCCATTTCCAGTCTTAGCCCACCGCCCCATAGCACGTTTCCAGTCCTAATCCCCCCATCAGCCCACTTGTAGTCGTAGCCCCCCATAGCCCATTACCTGTCATAACTTCCCCCATCAGCCCATTCCAGTCTTAGCCCCTCCATAGTCTATTACCTGTCCTAACCCCCCATAGCCCATTCCCAGTCTTAACCCCACCATCAGCCCACTTCCAGTCCTAATCCCCTATTGCCGATTACCTGTCTTACCCCCCCATCAGCCCACTTGTAGTCGTAGCTCCCCATAGCCCATTACCTGTTGTAACCCCCCCATAGCCCAGTACCAGTTCTAACCCCCCAGCCCATTACCAGTCCTAATGCCCCCACAGGCCATTACCTGTCCTAACGCCCCCCACAGCCCATTACCAGTCCTAACCCCCTAACAGCCTACTTGTAGTCCTAGCCCCCCCACAGCCCATTACTTGTTGTAACCCCCCATCAGCCCATTACCTGTCCTAATCCCCCCATCAGCCCACTTGTAGTCGTACCTCCCCATAGCCCATTACCTGTTGTAACCCCCCCATAGCCCATTACCAGTCCTAATGCCCCCCACAGCCCATTACCAGTCCTAACGCCCCCCACAGCCCATTTCCAGTCTTAGCCCCCCGCCCATAGCCCGTTTCCAGTCCTAATCCCCCCATCAGCCCACTTGTAGTCGTAGCCCCCCATAGCTCATTACCTGTCATAACTTCCCCCATCAGCCCATTTCCAGTCTTAGCCCCTCCATAGTCTATTACCTGTCCAACCCCCCCATAACCCATTCCCAGTCTTAACCCCCCCCATCAGCCCACTTCCAGTCCGAATCCCCTATAGCCCATTACCAGTCCTACCCCCCCCCATCAGCCCATTTACAGTCCTTACCCCCCTCCCTCCCCATCAGCCCATTTACAGTCCTTACCCCCCTCCCTCCCTCCCCATCAGCCCATTTACAGTCCTTACCCCCTCCCTCCCTCCCCATCAGCCCATTTACAGTCCTTACCCCCCCCTCCCCTCCTCCCATCAGCCCATTTACAGTCCTTACCCCCCCCCTCCCTATCAGCCCATTAGTCCTTACCCCCCCCCCCATCAGCCCATTTACAGTCCTTACCCCCCCTCCTCCCTCCCCATCAGCCCATTTACAGTCCTTACCCCCCCTCCCTCCCCATCAGCCCATTTACAGTCCTTACCCCCCTCCCTCCCTCCCCATCAGCCCATTTACAGTCCTTACCCCCCATCAGCCCAGTCCCTTACCCCCCTCCCATCAGCCCATTTACAGTCCTTACCCCCACCTCCCTCCCTCCCCATCAGCCCATTTACAGTCCTTACCCCCCTCCCTCCTCCTCCCATCAGCCCATTTACAGTCCTTACCCCCCCCCTCCCTCCTCCCCATCAGCCCATTTACAGTCCTTACCCCCCCCCTCCCTCCCTCCCCATCAGCCCATTTACAGTCCTTACCCCCCCTCCCTCCCTCCCCATCAGCCCATTTACAGTCCTTACCCCCCCCTCCCTCCCATCAGCCCATTTACAGTCCTTACCCCCCTCCCTATCAGCCCATTTACAGTCCTTACCCCCCCTCCCTCCCTCCCTCCCCATCAGCCCATTTACAATCCTTACCCCCCCCTCCCTCCCTCCCTCCCCATCAGCCCATTTACAGTCCTTACCCCCCCTCCCTCCCCCCATCAGCCCATTTACAGTCCTTACCCCTCCCCCCCCCCCTCCCCATCAGCCCAGCTAAGTTTTAAAAAAAAAACCCAGAAACCGGCTGCTGCTGCCGCTGCCGCCGTGGCCGCCGTGGCAGCGGCAGAATGGAGAATCCCGCGGGGCCCCCCTGTCCAGCAGTCTTCTAAGCGGCCTCAGCGCGGGCTTTTCAGAGCCGCGCGAAGGGAGAGTTTCCCTTTCGCGTGGCTCTGTTAAGCCCGCCGCGGGGCTGCTGGGCTTTCCCATCAGCCCCGCGGCGTGATTAACAGAGCTGCGAGAGGAGAAGCTCTCTCTCTTCGCGCAGCTCTGACAGCCGACGGAGGCCGCATAGAAGACTTCAGGACAGGGGGGCCCCGCGGGATTCTCCATTCTGCCGCTGCCACGGCGGCAGCAGCAGCAGCAGCCGGTTTCTGTTTTTTTTTTTTTAACTTAGCTGGGCTGATGGGGGGGGGGGGTGGTAAGGACTGTAAATGGGCCCCTCTCCATTCTGCCGCTGCCACGGCGGCAGCGGCAGCAGCAGCCGGTTTCTGTTTTTTTTTTTTAAACTTAGCTGGGAATCTGGGATGCAAGATGTTTTTTGCGCGGGGCCCCCTGAAACGCGGGGCCCTGTGCAAAAAACATTCTTGCTCAATGGACGGGCTGGCCCTGCCTCCAAGGAGCCGGCTCTCTGCACCACCTCCTGGCCAGACTCTGGCCGCTCTGCTGATGAGACAACTATGGCACCCTCCGTGGCCTTAATCTTTCTGAGCTCTGGAGAGCACTTCCATCTATGGCGCCACCTGGAGGACGTCACCAGGTGTGGCTGACTTATGGCCCCATTACAGGTAACTTTGCTTTCCTGCTGTTCCTGGAGACCACCTGTTACAGGTGAGTAACTACGCTTTCCTCCGATTAGTCTTAAATATACTACATTGTCGCTTTATAATGTATTCTCTAGTCTTTATATTTTTTGAAGGAGTAAACAACCAATCTACGTTTACCTGTTCCACTCCATTAATTAATTTATAGACCTCTATTATGTCTCTCCTCTGCCGTCTTTTTTCCAAATTGAAGAGCCCTAACCTTTTAAGCCTCTCCTCATAGGGGTATCCTTCCATCCCCTTTATCATTTTAGTCGCTCTTCTCTATACTTTTTCTAAATCTTCTATATCGTTTTTAAGATACGGCGACCAGAACTGCACACGTTATTTGAGGTGCACCATGGAACGATACAGAGGTATTATAATATCCTTTGTTTTATTCTCCATTCCTTTCCTTATGATTCTTAGCATTTTGTTTGTAAAGAGGTTAGGTGGAGGCTCTCGTCCAGGGATCAGGAATGAGTGG
The DNA here is from genome assembly GCA_033557465.1 of Ichthyophis bannanicus. Taxonomy (NCBI): domain Eukaryota; kingdom Metazoa; phylum Chordata; class Amphibia; order Gymnophiona; family Ichthyophiidae; genus Ichthyophis; species Ichthyophis bannanicus. The sequence continues at coordinate 75,299,801 of CM066051.1, read as the reverse complement.
ATTCTCCAGGAACAAGCAGGAAGTCAGTCCTCACATATGGGTGACGTCGGTGCCGTTGGAGCCCTTGTGCTGAGCAAATCCCCAGCTTTCAGAGAAAGCCTCTAGGAATTGCATCACACATGAGCGGTCCCCTTCCCGCCCAAGGGTGCCATCTTGCTCAGTCTCCTTTTTTCCACAGAGCCCTTCGGACATTGTCCAGTAGTCGCTGTGAAAAAAGTGTTTAAAATAGTTAAAAATTGTTTCTTTCCTCCTGGATCAACACTGGTTCCCCTTCCCGCCTTCGGCTCAGTACACTGGTATCGAGTCCAGCTTGATTTTTTGGCTTTTGTCCTTTTTCTTTTTCACTGGCAGCCCGAGTCTTCGACCTTGCAGGGGCCCTTTTTCCCCCGATGGCTGCCAGCAGGTTTAAAAAATGTGATTGGTGTACAAAATTAATGTCCCTCACCGATACACATGACTGCTGTCTCCAGTGCCTTGGGCCTGACCACGTCCCGAAGGTCTGTGGCCCGTGTAGGAAGATATCCTCGAAGGCCCTGAGAAACCGCCAGAATGATAGGATTTTTGCTGAGTCCATACCTTCGTGGGCCCGGACCTCATCTGAGGCCTCTACGTCTTGGGAGGAACACTCTGAGCCCGGGCGCCGTAGAGGTTCCTCGGAGAGGAGGTCTCCCTCACGGGCCTCAGAGATGGAGCATCCAGCAAAGCTTCCTCGACAGGATACGGAGCAGCCGAGGCAGGTAACGCTCCTTGTCGAGGACTCCCCCCCTGGTGGCTGCAGAGCCTTCTGAACTCGGTCTCAGAATGGTGGCCCTGTAGCGCAGTATGTCTGCCTTCATGGAGCAGCAGTGGGCGCTGATTGCTGGTCTCACCGGTCCTTCCGCCCCAACCACTGGGCCACCGACATCCAAGTTGACCCCGGAGGCCAAGCCGATCCTCAAGACCATGCATATTCGAGTTGATCCTCGGCCGAGATCTCCTTTGACCTCTCACTTCGGGCCGAGGTCGAGGCCGGAGCCCCTTGATTCCTCCACCGAGGCTTTGGGCTGGGAGATGGAGGAGGAAGAGTCCCCGGACACCTGCCGGCACAGGGATGTCCCGTCAGATTCCCCGGTGTCCGAGCCTCAGAGAAGGTCCCCCCCCGGAGGACACTAGGACTTCGTGAGGGACATGTCAAAGGCTTTGGCATTCCCTGCGGAGTCCGAGGAGGATTCTCGAGCTGAAGAGCTCGAGATCCTCCAGTATGACTCTCCCCCTTGGGAGGCTCTTACTGTACCCGTGCCTCCGATCCTGGAACGACTGATGCTCCGCATGTGGGAGACACTGGTGTCGGCGCCGGTGATCAGCGATCAGCAGACGGATTGACTCAATATATCAAGTCCGTAAGAGCCCTGGGTTTCAAAAAGCACAATTGCCACACAACTCCATGATTGTGGAATTGGCCATGCGCAGGCTGAAGAGCCAGAAGACTCACTCCTCGGTGCCTCCTAGCAGGAAGGCCCGCAACTTGGACACCTTCAGCAAGAAGTGCTTCCAGGGTTCTATGCAGACATGTCTGATCCAGGCCTACCAGTTGTACATGGGCATGTACTTGAGGGACCTGGCGAAGGAACTCGCTGGGTTCTCAGCTGGTCTCTCCGAGGGACCTTTGCAGCGCTTCAAGAGCCTGTCCACCAGTGTCTGTGAGTGCTCAAAGTTCATGACTCGAGCAGCCTATGATGGCTTCGAGTTGGTGGCCCGGGTAGCTGTGGCGGGCATCGGTGCATGCTGCCAAGCATGGCTACAGTCATCAGACCTTGAGCAATGGGTTCAGGACAAGTTGGTCAATGTCCCATGCCAGGGAGAGAACCTCTTTGGCAAACCCATGACCAACAAGGCTGCTGAGATCGAGTCCGAGTGCATGACCAGGACACAGCTCTCAAAGAAGACCTCTGCCCCTTCTAAGAAGAAGAGCTCGTGTAAGAAGCCCTTTTACCCGAGGAAGGGTGCTGCTTACCGAAGCTGCCCCCCATTTCAGGTCTCCCTGGCTCCCCAACAGGGGCAGCAGGCCAAGGGATAAGGGCATGGCCCACGTAAGCAGAAAGCCCCCAAACCCCAGGCACCGGCTCCAGCCCAGCCTGGGAGTGGCTTTTGACTTTCAAAGCATAGCTCCTCTCACCACCAGAGACAGGCAATGCACAGGAGGAAGGCTTGCCCTGTATGCCCACCAATGCCTGGGTCCTACAGATAGTTCATCAAGGCTATCTCCTTCACTTGACCCAGGTTCCTCCTCCTTATTTTCCAGGAGAGCCCCTCAGGTCTCCCCTTCACCGGGACCTTCCCCTGAAGGAGTTAGCAAGTCTTCTCGAGGATCAGGTGGTAGAACCGGTGCCCCACCACCTACAGGGCAAGGGCTTCTACTCCAGGTACTTTCTGATACCAAAAAGGACAGGAGGCCTCAGACCCATCCTCGACCTGTGCAACTTAAACAAACTCCTGGTGAGGGAGAAGTTCAAGATGCTTTCACTTGGAATATTGCTGCCTTACCTCCGCCAGGGAGAGTGACTATGCTCCTTAGACCTAAAGGATGCGTATACATACATCCTGGTACCCCCAGACCACAGGCAATATCTACGCTTTGTGGTGGGAGGCAATCATTACCAGTACAGGGTACTTCCTTTGGCCTGGCCTCTGCCCCCAGGGTATTCACAAAATTGCTGGCGGTGGTGGCCGCCTTCCTCAGACTCCAAGGAGTTTTTGTCTTCCCCTACCTAGACGACTGGCTCATCAGAGCCACCTCAGCCATGGAGGTCCACGAGGCCAAATCCCGCACCATCCAGGTGCTCCAGCATTTGGGGTTTGTAATCAATTACCCCAAGTCCAGCCTAGTGCCCGCTCAACAACTAGACTTCATAGGGGCCAGACTAGATACCCTTTAAGCAAGGGCCTACCTGCCAGCAGACAGGGCAGAAAGGCTTCTGGCCCTGGTACGCCAAGTGAGTCACAGATCCCAGGTATCAGCAAGGCATGTAACACCGGATGCCCACCTCCACATGCGCACAGCTCAGTGGTGCCTCAGAGATCAGTGGACGCAGGCAACAGGCGGCCTCCGAGACAGAGTCAAAGTGTCCATAAGACTGGTGCAGTCCTTGAACTGGTGGCTTCAACCATTACACTTGAAGGCGGGGATGGCCCTTCCAGGCTCCTGGACACACGAGGATCCTGACTACGGATGCGTCCTTGCTGGGCTGGGGAGCCCATTGCCAGGGGCTTTGTACTCAGGGTGTGTGGTCTCAAGACAAGAGCACACAACAAATCAGTTTCTTGGAACTTCATGCCATCCGCCTGGCTCTACGAGTTTTCTGTCAGACTTTGGCTCATCAGCCTGTCTTGGTACAGATGGACAATCAAATAGCCATGTTCTATGTGAACAAACAGGGTGGCACGGGGTCCCCCCTACTGTGTCAGGAAACCCTGGATCTGTGCTCCTTTGCAGCTGACATGGCATGCATCTGATGGCAGTTTACCTGCCAAGCCAGGACAACTACTTAGCTGACAGAAAAAATAGGATTTTGCAGCCCCACGAGTGGCAGCTGGACAGGGAAGTAGTCCATTGGCTTTTTCAGGCCTGGGGACAGCCAGTAATGGACTTGTTTGCAAGTCTGCAAAATCACCAGTTGTCCCAGTTCTGCTCCAGGCAGCCACACCCGCACAGGGTGGCTGCCGACGCATTTCTCATATCATGGTCTGTGGACCTCCTATAAGCGTTTCCCCTGACACCTCTGGTGGCCAAGACTCTAATCAAGATTCTCCAGGACAGGGCCTCGGTCATCCTGATAGCCCCCAGGTGGCCGAGGCAATCCTGGTTTCCACTTCTACTTCAGCTAGCCGTGGAGGCCCCCATTCCTTTGGGGCCCTCTCCAAACCTCCTGTCCCAGGAGGGTGGCAGTCTCCTGCACCCCAATCTCAGCTCCCTCAACCTAATGGCATGGCTGCTGAAAGGACAGTGCTCGCACCACTCCTCCTTCCAAAAAATGTAGAAGAAGTTTTGTTGGCCTCAAGGAGGCTATCAACTAGACGGACCTATGCCTTCAAATGGCGTAGGTTTGGGGTTTGGTGTGAGACGCAGAAAGTGAATCCTTTCTCCTGCCAGGTTGCAGTGGTACTACAGTATCTTCTCCACCTTTCGGATTTGGGCCTTAAGTCCAACTCCGTCAGAGTGCACCTCAGTGCCCTGGCTGCACACCACTTCCCGGTGGAAGGAAAGCCTCTATCTGCGCATCCTCCGGTGTCTAGATTCTTGAGAGGCCTGTTCTGCTGAAGCCCCCGGTCCACCCTCCAGTGAGCAAGTGGAATTTGAATGTGGTTTTAGGGCAGTTTACGCGGCCGCCTTTTGAGCCAATGGCAACCTGCCATCTACGCTTCCTTTCTTGGAAGCTAGTTTTCTTGGTGGCACTCACGTCGGCCTGCTGAGTGAGTGAGCTTCAGGCCCTTGTGTCTGACAGGCCTTATACAAGGTTCTATAGGAACCGGATGGTGCTCCGCACACACCCCAAGTTCCTTCCGAAAATGGTCTCTTCCTTCCACCTCAACCAAGAGGTGGTGCTGCCTACCTTCTTTCCCAAGCCACATGCCAGTCGGGCAGAGACAGTTCTGCATACCCTGGACTTTAAGAGGGCATTGGCCTTCTATATTCAACATACGCAGGGCCATAGAAGGGCTTCTCAGCTCTTCGTATCCTATGACCCCAGTAAGTCCACCTGGGTGGCAGACTGTATTGCCTGGGCATACAGGGCAGCCGAGCTTCCGTTGGAGGGTCGCGTTATGGCCCACCGGGTCAGGGCCATGGCAGCATCAATGGCTCATTTCCGCTGGCAAACATCTGCCGGGCCACCACCTGGTCTTCGGGTCAGACTTTCGCAACCCATTACTGCCTGGATAGGGAATCCCGACGGGACAGTGCTTTTGGCCAGGCTGTACTCCGTAACCTTTTCGAGGTCTAGGCAACTCCTGCCCTCTGACCCTTCTGTGTCAGGCTACCAGAGTGCTACTCTCTCAGTTAGATTCCTGTTGTGGCTGCTTGCGGCTCTCGTAGAGGGAGACTATTTTTCAGCTGTGGGTTCTCGGTAGCCTATAGCTGGGGAGTCCCATATGTGAGGACTGACTTCCTGCTTGTTCCTGGAGAAAGCATAGTTACTCACCTATAACAGGTGTTCTCCGGGGACAGCAGGAATCAGTCCTCATGACCCTCCCCCTCCCCCTCCCCTTGGAGTTGCAGTCCTATCATTATATATTTTCTTCTTTTTGCCGTCTTTTATTTGTCTGAGCAAGATGGCACCCTTGGGCAGGAAGGGGACCGCGCATGCGTGATGCAATTCCCAGAGGCTTTCTCTGAAAGCTGGGGATTTGCTCCGCACGAGGGCTCTGTCAGCACCGACGTCACCCATATGTGAGGACTGATTCCTGCTGTCCCCGGAGAACATCTGTTACAGGTGAGTAACTTCGCTGACTGGCAGAGTTGCCAACTTACCCAGTTCCAGGAGTGAAATATTTTGCCAGTTCTGGTTTTAAATTTGTATTGCAATGCAGAATGTTATGTGTAGTCCCCATTGGAATCAGTGCTGCAGGTCCCATAATTCATCACGATGAGATTGTCAGAATCCAGAACTGGCTTTTTCTCCATGGACTAGCAGGATTGCGTCAGCCAAACCTGGTGATGTCCTTCGGGCGGCGCCATACGTACGTGCTCTCTAGAGCTCAGACCTCTCTGAGCATGCCCAGGTAGCCCACCTCCCCGACCCGCCCCTAGCCCGGCCAGTCTTCTTCCTTCCGCCTTGCCAGCAAGACGGACCCTGCTCTCCTACCATCTTTTTTGTTTTTCGTGCAACAGTAGTCATCATTCATGCCTAAACCAAATCTAAAAAAGTGCCCACGATGCGGCCACAGGACTTACGATTCCTCACGGGGCTGTGTTCGCTGTGTGGGGAAATCCTCCTATGCCAGCAAGAAGAAAGGACGGTTCAAACCCTGTCCGGGCCCGGATTCTGGCTCTCGAGGCGCCTCCTCTTTTTCGTCGGCTCAGGATGTGCCCGACAGGGCCTCCATCCCCAGCCGTGCCACCATTGCAGCTGCTGCTACTCCTGCCAAGGCTCCGGTGTGGGATGCGCCCGACAGGGCCTCCATCCCCAGCCGTGCTTCTCCGATAATCCTTGCTGCTCCAGAGGCGAACCTCACAGACGCCCGGGACTACACGGAGGTAAGGCCCCCCCCCAAAGACAGGGGTGTCTGCGGCTGCAGATTTAGCGCCTAGTGGGCCCACTACCTCTCCCCACCATGTGGGTACCTACAATGGCGCCCGGCAGAGGTCCTCCTGCCCTAGCAAGGAGTCCTCCAGCTCCGCCCACCGTCAAAACATCATGGAACTCGACATTCAACATGCCGACGCAAGAAGAGAGGAGTACTCCCGCTCCGCCCAGCATCAAAGCATCATGGATCTCGACGTTCAACGTGCTGACGCAAGCTCCACCCTCGATCCTGCGTACTATGCTTTGTGGCTGCTTCCTGCATCAGGGCTCAGCGTTCCGGACCCAGCCCGTGCCCCGACGCTTAATCCAGATGCCTCTCACCTCTCAATGGGCTCGGACAGTGATGCTTCGCGTCGGAGATGTGGGCATGATCGCAGATGGAGGCACAAACACCGGCAGCATCGCAGAGGGAGCAGCCATCGCAGAAGATGAGCAAGCAGCTCTGATTCCTCGCCAGGCACTCCCAGACCAGCGCATAAGAAGCGCAGGATCAGCAAGGGATTTTATGCTAGTTCCAGCAGGAGCCGCCAGGTGAGGTCATGCAGCCATGCCTCAGACTCGGCCAACAACTCAGCTATCCTGAAGCTACTCACACAGATAGTCCAACAGACTGCCCACGCTCACACCCCTGCAATGCCTATACTCCTGGAGCTTCCCTTGGTCTCCTCGGCCAGGTCTCGCTCTAGGTCTCCTCCTAGAGGCTCGCTGGACCATGCCCAAACACCCACACTGGCACAAGACTCTCCGGCCAACCCATCCCCGGACAGCACTGCCGAGGAAAGGGACATAGAAGCCGTCGTGGGCTCAGCTTCCAATGACCGGACTGCCTCAGAGAACAGACAGTCCCCGGAGCCTGAAGTAGCCCCTCCGCCCCCGGAGGACCTGACATACTCCAAATTCATACACAAGGTGGCATCCACACTAGCCCTGACTCCACCTGAAGCGCCTGGGGAACCGGACCCGGAAGTCCTGAAATACCTCTCCGCTCCCAAGCCTTCCTTTGCTCTACCCATGCATCATAAGCTACGGGACGACTACCTCAGAGTGTGGCAAACCCCTGCCTCAGGACGCCCTTTTTCCAGAAGGCTGGATTCTAAATACCAAATCCAGCCAACACCTGGCTTTGTGAATCCACAACTGCCTCATCAATCCATTGTGGTCTCCTCTGCACTAAAAAGGATCAGATCTTCGCGAACCCATGCCAACAACCCGCTGGGGCGAGATCAGAAGCTCCTCGATGACATAGGCAAGAAGGTCTTCCAAGGAGCAATGCTTAATGCCAGAATCGCCACCCATCAGTTTCAGCACATTCTGTTCCAAGATGCCTGCATGGCGAACATCAGGAATGCAATCACGTCCCTCCCTAAAGAGGCACAGGCATTGATTGCGAGTTCACTATCGGACATCTCTGAATGCAACAAACACCTGGCTAGCACAGCCTTCGATTCCTTTGACACGTCAGTGTGGACCGCAGGTACTGCAATCTCCGCCAGGCGATGGGCATGGCTCAGAGCTTGGGGCCTGAGAGACGACACCCATGACAGGATTGCAGATGCCCCCTGCTCAGGCGAGTCGCTCTTCGGGGAGAAAGTCACGGACACTGTGAATGTTATGAAGGAGCATTGCACCACCCTACAAACCCTTGCGGAAGATGGGTTTGAATGTCGCAGTGCCCCTCAGAAGGGCAGCTACCAGCGGAAAACCTATTATGGCTCCAACAACTACAGTTCCAACAGGAGATACCCTTCCAACCGCAAATGGCAGGGCTCCAGGTGCAAAGCCAATTCTTACCATGGACCCTCCAATGAGCACCAGCCCCAGAGGGACTGAAAGCAGAAGAAGGGCACCAACGCGCCGGCAGGCAAAGCAGCCTCCTCCTTTTGACATATGTTCGCAGGCGCCCACCCGGATAGGGGGCCGCCTGTCACTCTTCCTGCAGGAATGGGAGAACGTTTCCTCCGACTCCTGGATCCTGCGCATCATTCACGAGGGATACCGGTTACGGTTTTGCGCACCGCCTTGCCAGCGCAACAAACCATCCAGCACAATTCCAACGCACCTACAACGTCCCATGGCAACAGAATGAATACACCTCCTTGCATCCCACGCCATAGAGGAGGTACCACCAACCGAGATCAACTCCGGGTTTTACTCCAGATACTTCCTCATTCCAAAAAGGACAGGTGGTTTTCGCCCCATCCTAGACCTATGCAGACTGAACAAATTCATCATCAAAGAGAAGTTCAGGATGTACTCCCTCAATGCCATCCTTCCCTGTTCCAAGCCGGTGATTTCCTGGCATCCCTGGACCTGCAGGAAGCCTATACCCACATCCTCATCCACAAGTCACACAGGAAGTACCTTCATTTCCACGTGCTAGGTCGACACTACCAATACAGAGTTCTTCCCTTCGGCCTATCTCCTGCTCCTCAAGTCTTCACAAAGTGCGTAGCCGTTGTCACAGCGCACCTCCGCAAACTAAAGATATCTGTCTTTCCCTACCTGGACAACTGGCTCTTCACGGCACCCTCGGCCCAGGAGCTTTGAGAATCCCTGCGGAGGGCAATAGCCATAATCACCTCCCTGGGGTTGGTCATCAACTACGACAAATCACGACTGCAGCCCTCCCAACGGCTCGAATTCATAGGAGCTGTAATCGACACACGGATGTCGCGAGCCTACCTGCCAGAACGCCGACTGCTCGCTATTGTCTCCCTTGCTGCCAAAGCCACCGAGGCAGAGAGCTCCTCAGCACGATCCCTCCTACGCCTCCTGGGCCATATGGCAGCAACGACCTCCGTCCTGCCTGTCGCGAAACTGAGGATGCGGCCCCTCCAGTGGCACCTGCGCTCCCTCTGGAATCAGCACTCCCAGCCTCTTTCCACCCGTGTCCCGATGCCCCTACGCATCAGGAATCATCTACGCTGGTGGTCAACCCCATCGAACCTCTCAAAGGGCAAAGACATTCACCAGCTACCTCACCAGGTAGTTCTCACCACGGATGCGTCCAACACAGGTTGGGGCGCTCACCTACAACATCTCAACACCCAAGGGGCATGGTCCCGGAAGGAGCAACGACTGCACATCAATCTCCTCGAGCTCAGAGCCATCAGATACGCTCTCCTAGTATTCCTCCCACACCTTCGGGACAAGTCTGTCCTTATTCAGACGGACAACCAAGTTGCCATGTTCTACATCAACAAGCAAGGAGGGACCGGCTCTCGCCTCCTCTGCAACGAGTCAGCGGCAATATGGTTCCTGGCCTCGGAGAACAACTGCAAGCTATGGGCCTCCTATCTGCCGGGAGATATGAACACCCTTGCAGACAAACTCAGCAGGCAATTGCAGCCACACAAATGGACCCTCTCCCAAGAAGTTACCAATCTCCTCTTCCATCGGTGGGGGACTCCATCCATAGACCTATTTGCCACAGAGCTGAATGCCAAATGCCCCCTATTCTGCTCCAGACACCCGTCGCCCAAGAGGCTAGCAGCAGATGCATTCGACGTGTGCTGGGGGGAGTGGTCTCTAGTGTACGCCTTCCCGCCGACCCCCCTCATCCCGGCGACGCTACAGCGGATCGTCCAGGACAGAGCACACGCCATCCTAGTAGTTCCCCACTGGCCACACCAGATGTGGTTTTCACTCCTACAATGCCTTGCCCACGGGGATCCTATTCACCTCCCCCTCAAGGCAGATCTTCTGATGCAGAATGGAGGCAACACCAGGCATCCCCACCTCAAAGCCCTCACTCTCACTGCCTGGAGGTTGAGCAGTTGAGCCGCTCCTCCTTCCATCTACCAGTGGAAGTTCAAGATGTGGTCCTGGCAGCCCGAAGGCCATCCACCAGGAAGTCCTATGGCCTCAAGTGGAAAAGATTCCTCATCTGGTGTGCAACACACGGTCTCAACCCTACCACTTGTCCTGTCACCCAAGTCCTTTAATATCTCAATACCCTGTCCGACCTCGGCCTCAAGACGCAGTCCATCCGGGTGCACCTCTCGGCAATTGCTGCTTTCCATGCCCCGGTAGATGGAGCCAACTCCATCGCATCTTTGCCCCTCACCACGCATTTCATGAAGGGACTAACTAACCTCAAGCCTCCGGTCAGACCTCCAACCCCACCCTGGGACCTCAATTTGGTCCTACACCGGCTAACACAAGAGCCCTTCGAGCCTCTTCAATCTGCAGATATGAAGTTTGCATCCTGGAAAACCCTATTCCTAGTAGCCATAACCTCTGCAAGGAGAATCAGCAAACTACAGGCTCTGGTGGCACATCCACCATACACACAACTGCTCCAGGACTGGGCGTCCCTGCGGACCAACCCTAAGTTTGTTCCCAAGGTTCCATCGGCCTTCCACATCAATCAGTCCATCGAGTTTCCCTGTTTCTTCCCGGAACCTCACTCATCCGCAGAGGAACAACGCCTACATACCTTGGATTGCCTCCGAGCACTCCGGATCTACCTCCAAAGAACGCTCCTTACTAGAAGAGGTGATCAACTTTTTGTTTCATTCGACCCAAACAGGACAGGCCAACCCGTCTCGAAATGGACGCTTTTCACCTGGGTGGCCTCCTGCGTTGCATTCTGCCTGGACTTGTCGGACAGCCAAGCGCCGCCCAAAGTAGGCCCGCACTGGCTCAGAGCCTCAGCCACCTCCCTGGCCAACCTGCGTTCTGTTCCACTCTGACATCTGCAGAGCAGCCACTTGGTCTACACCGCATACCTTCCAGCGACACTACTGCTTAGACCTCCGTGCAAAGTTGGACTGTGCGGTGGGCACAGTGGTTCTGGCCTCCACAGTCGGAGAAGTGTCCAGCACTGTTGCAAGGATTACCAGTTGACACTCTATACCTGCTTGTTCTCGATTATGATGCACTTCACTTGCTGCACTGTCGTTAATGTTCTCCTGCACTGTTGTTACTGCACCTTCAATTCTGCTGTGACTATCCTCACGATGTTTCACATGCTGTGGTTATCATTAAATGTTCATGCCAAAATGCATAATCTATCTTTGTCCGCACGCCTCCCTCCTCCACCTCAGGCGCACTCGCGCTGCTAGGGAGGCACCAGGTGTGGCTGACGCAATCCTGCTAGTCCTTGAAGAAAGCGAAGTTACTTACCTGTAACAGGGGTTCCCTGTGGACAGCAGGATAAGTCAAACACACAATCCCACCCACCTCCCTGGAGGAGGTCAGCTACGGTGACTCGCCCTAGCCTGGAAAGCGTAGCTAGGAACGTACTGGCCGGGCTAGGGGTGGGTCGGGGAGGTGGGCTACCTGGGCATGCTCAGAGAGGTCTGAGCTCTAGAGAGCACTTCCGTATGGCGCCGCCCGAAGGACGTCACCAGGTGTGGCTGACTTATCCTGCTGTCCACGGAGAACCCCTGTTACAGGTAAGTAACTTTGCTAAATCTCACTCCTGGAACTGGGTAACATGGCAACTCTGGACTGGGAGCAGCCAGAGCCCAGCTCGGGGAGGGGACGTTCAGAAGTTAGACCAGTTGAGCACCTTGAAAACAAAACATTCAGTCCTTCCTGACACCTCCACCTTTTTCTTTTTCTCTCTGGATATTTGCAGTGTTTAATTTTTGGGGTTATAGTAAACAAAGGGGAAATATGAATCTTATCGGCTTGGGGGAGGGGGGGCGTGGCTGCTGAGACCTTGTTTAATTCCTGTAAAAACTGCATCTCATGCTGGTCTCCCTCCTAACACCACTGAGAGCATTTTTGGACAGTGGCTATCTCTTAATTAATTAATTTATATTTATTTATTTATTTAACAGTATTTATATACCAACTTTTCCTTAAATCAAGGTGGTTTACATTTAGACTCCATTTTGAAAGCACTATTTACATTGTAACAGAGTGTTTTAAGCTCTATAACATAATTAGATTGTAGCAGAGTATTTTCATAGCTTTTTACATAAGTAACTTATTTACAGTTTGTGGTTATGTTGCGTGATTGCTGGCATTGGTCCGTAATCATAAGTTATTTTATGTGATGTTGCCGAAATGTTCAATGAATAGGAATGTCTTCAGCAGTTTCCTGAATTCTTTAGTGTCCTTGGTGCATCTGATATCGTTCTGTAGGGAGTTCCATAGGTTTGATGTAATGAAAGGGATTTGTTTGAAGTGCATTGTTTGACTTTGGAGAAATCCTTAGGCGTGGTTAATGTGTTTCTGTTGTTTGTTCTTGACAGGCGGTTTTCTGGGTTTATTTTTATTAGGTCTTGGAGTGATTCATTCTGGAGTATCTTGAATATGTTGATAATAGCTTTGTATTTTGCGCTACTCCTGATTGGGAACTAGTGAAGTTGTTTGCGGATTGGTGTTGTGTTAGCATTTGTTTGTTCCTGTGAGAATATGAGCAGTGGGGTTTTGTACCATCTGAAGAGGATGGATTGTTGTTGCCGGAAGGCCTTGGTAGATTGAGATACAGAAGTCCAGTACTGGTGTGTTGATGGCCTGTAGGACTGTTCTGAAGTCATGGTGACTTAGTAGGGCTTTCGTTTCCGGATGATTCTCAACTTATGGTAAGCGCTCTGTGGTGTCCTTTTAATATGAGCTTGTAAGTTTAAGTTCTGATCGAGGATGACCCCTAAGTAATTTCACTTTTGACAGCAATGTATCCATTTTTTGTATCTATTATGGAGGGATGGTTGAATGTTTTGTTTCTTGCTATTGTCAGCGCTTCCAATTTGCTGTAATTTAGGCTGAGATTGTGGGAGTTTAGCCAATTGGATATTTCCGTGAGGCATTCAGTTATGGCTGTGTAGACTGGGGTTTTGATATCGAATGATGTCATTTTGGCATAGATTTTGTAATGAATGTTATGTTTCTGTATGACTTTACAGAGTGGCTGGATGTCTACATTAAATATGATGGATGATAGCGCTGACCCCTGGGGGACTCCTTGTGCTAGTGTGAACGATGTGTTTCTTCCACTTCTGACGTACAGTTGTCTATCATTTAGGTATGATTGGAACCATTTTCATTTATTTTTGCAGAGACCGATTTCTTGTAGGCATCTTAGAAGTATGGGATATCGAAGGCTGCTGATATGTCGAGAAATATCAGGATAATGCCCTTTTTTTATATTATCGATTTCTCTGATGATGTGGTCAAAGAGAGCCGTTAGTAATGTTTCCACCCCGTGGTGCTGCTTGAATCAGTTGATGCAAGTCCAAGGGTACGTGCGAGTTGATATGGTTCTGTACTTGTAACTCGACTACCTTCTCTACTATTTTGGCCACGAAAGGTAAGCAGGAGATCGGTCGGTATGATGATGGGTGTACTTGTAAGATGCCCCTGTGTAAGGGATGTGTGTATGATGTGGTGTCTATAAGGACTAAGTAGTTCCTTAGCTGGTTTTATCCATGTCACTGGACAGGGGTCGATTGGTGAGGTGGTTGTGTTTAGTGTTCTTCTTGCCTGAACGTTGGCACAGTGAAGTCTCCCCATGTCTCAGTGTGTCGCATGTTGTCGGATTTGCGTGATGTTGTCTTCGTTTTTGGCTGGTGCTGAGCTGCTGTGGCATTAGGTGGTCTGCTCTTCCTTGCGGGTGTATGTCAGTGGAGTTTTCTTCGGAGGGTTCTCTTGTTACTATGTGCATTATTCCAAAACGTTCTCTTGGTTTGTTCACTGCCTTCATTACCAGGTTTATGTTATATTTATTTATTTATTTGCAGTCTCTTTTATACCGCGCTATTCGACATCAGTGCGGTTTACAATGAACATAAGAGTTGCACATCTCAATTTCGTGATTTGTGCTTACAGTGAAACAGGTATAATAACTTGGGTATACATTAAGCAGGTAAAATAGGGTATAAATAACCAGTCCCTTAACAAGGAGACACGATGAATAAATACAGTCTACGTTATGCAACAATATAATGAGTTATGCGGCACTGCATAAGTTTCTCATGGTGGTTGGAGGGGAAGGTGTGATTGCGCGTGATCAGTCTGGGAATGTGACGTGCATGAGTTTGAGGTGCTGCATTGAGATGTGAGAGTGGGTGGGTGTGGGGGGAAGACTGCAACATCGTAGTGATTGCTTCTGTTGATCATGTTGTTATAATCATTTTGCACAGTTCTGTATTTTTGTCCGTCTCCGTTTTCTCTCTATTCTCCTGAGATTCCTTTTGGCTTCTCTGATTTCTTTTGAGTACCAGGGTTTGGTGCTGTAGTCGTTTTATGTTGTGCCTCTGCTGCATTTGTAGTGGACTGGTTCCAGTTCTCCATTATGCTTTCAAGGTCAGTGTGGTTGTTGTTCAATCTAGGCAATATTTTGTTCAGGAATTGTTTTTTTATATGTCTTGAATCTTCTCTCGATGTGTTACTCCTGAGTGGCAGATCTGGGTGGGCATTAATAACTTGACAGCAGGAACTGATAAGTGTGTTGCTTCTCCTTTCTATCTTAAGACTCCCAGGGGCTGAGTTTATAATCAGGGTTTCTGATTTCAGCTTTTAACTGATAGAAACACTCAAAGCGAAGCAATTGAAATACAGCACTTCTGCCAGGGCCGGCCCTAGAGATGGTTCAAGGTGTCAGCATCTTCAGCAAACCTTAAGCCTTATGCCGCCTGGCTGCCAGACTCTATTACTTAGCTTTGAATGCCCTGCTCTTTGCCACCCCTCAGAAATTAGTGCCCTAGGTGACTGCCTGGTTTGCCTAGTGCTTGGGCCAGCCCTGACTTCCGCTAGTCCTCTCTCACCCTCCTCTAGCTTGTCTTGTATCCTCCACTCAGGTAGTAAATGATGGGTAGAAAATGCCTCGGGGCACACATGCGCTGAAACCCCTTTTACTCACTAAAGACAAGCAAATTGCAATGGCATGAAAAAGTGGGTGCTGTTGGAAATAGAAGCCAGGCCCACAGCCAGGGGAATATGCAGGCCATTCGCTGCAGTGTGAGTAATTATCTCCCTTCCTGTTAGAGCAGGAGCGGGGCATTGAGTCAAGTTCTGGGAGAAAGGGAGGCATTTCAAAAAAGAGGCCCAGCTGGACGCCCAACCTTTGTGGACACTCCTGACACCTTTCTGGATATTTCCACCTCCCCTTGCTCCCGGGGCTACCTGGTTCAGTGTATCCCTGACTCGGGCTCTTAGCACAGGAGCACCTTCAACCACAGTTATACTTTCCTGGTGTGGGGAGCTGTCCAAAGGCAGCCCTGTCACCACTGGGGCTACTAGTAAGGCCTGAGCCAAATCTCTACCCATCTGCGCAGGGTTTGGGACTCCCTCAGCGGGGGACCCGTCTCCAGTACAGCTCTGAAACCCCACAGCAGAGATGTTTTCAGTAAAGCCCCCTCTGCCCAGATCATTGCTACACTACTGGGTAGTGAGAGAGGAATATGTCGGTCTCTTTTGCATTTTCCTCACGCTCTCTGAAACAAGGAGGGGTGTAGGACTATTTTCTTTTACTAAGATGGGGGGAGTCTGTGTTGTACCTTCTCGGATCTGTCCTGGAGGAGTTCCTCCCTCTCGGTCTCTGAAGCTGCAGTGGGTCAGGAGAAGTCATTTCCTCAGCATCCAGCCTGTTTCTTCACCTGCCCACAGACAGGATTTGGGCAAGAAACACCCTGGTTGGAGACCTGAGGCTGAGCTGTTTCAAAGGGAGCCATTGCTTCCTTTCTGGAGAAGGGATAAAATGAAGTTACTTACCTGTAGTGGAGGTTCTCTATGGACAGCAGAATAAGTGGTTGTCTCATCCTGTTTCTCTGTGGGGGAGTCTCTGGTCCCCGGTTCCAGGAGGAACATTCTCCTCTAACAGACTAAAAAGTTTTGTTCCTTGTGGCTAAGCGGGCTGAGACTCTGCTGTTTTCGTTGCAGGGTGGGGGATGTTTATTGGTACATCGTGTTACTATATTTCTGAGGAGAATACATCTACAAGGGCAAGCTGGGTGTTAGGGCTTACTGCTGGTCCAGTGGAACGAGTTTCTTTAACAACATTTAGCACTTTGGGTTCAAATCCTCTGGTTGAAGGGCTGCTTGTCAGGGAATGAGAGGTATAAGCACAAGGAAAAGGATAAGCTGAGCCGAAGCTGGTGGCCCAGTGAGAGAGAAGCTTGCCTGGTCCTAGCAGGCTCTGGGCTCAAATCCTTAGTGTAAAAGCAATATTGAAGCAAAGCGTAACAGGGGGAAAAGGCAGCCAATAGCTCAAAAGTGACTTCTGGCCCAGCTGCTGAGAGCACTTTTCCTGTATTGAAGAGCTGTAGGTTTTTTTATACCACTTTATCATTTCAATCAAAGCTGTTCACATTATAACTTAAATCTGGTGATGTACATTAAAGAGAGACATTGGATTTTTCTGAGGCAATGGAGAGTTAAGTGACTTGTTCAAGACCACAATGACTGCAAGGGTTTCCTGAGTCCCAAGCTGGTGCTCTAACCATTAGACTACTGCAGGTTTAAATCTCCTGCTGGCAAGGAGATCAGTGTTTGTTCTAAAACCAAATCAGGGTATGAGACGTATAAATAGGAAAGCAAATAGCTTGTTTCTGAATGGTGGTTTGGTGGTAAGAACTGCCTTCCTCAAGCGATGTGCTGTGGGTTCCAGTCTCCTACTTTAAAGAAGATGTGTGCTTGTTTTGAAGCTCAGGGAATAAGCTATATAAAGGAGAGAAAAACACATAACTGTTAGTGGCTGTCTGATAGTTCACTCTGTTGGGCTTTACCACTCAACTGAAAATCCCTGGGTTCAAACCCCTCTACAGGAAAAATAACTTCTTGTTTTCAAGCCAAATCAAGGAATGAGAGGATAAGGGGACGAAAAAGTAAAAGGCTGGAGACTGGCTGACTGGTGGCTCAGCAGCTAAAGGGCCTTTACTCCAATATAGGAGGTTGTGGGTTCGAGTCTAGCTTAGCCAGAAGCTAGGTGGGGGCCAGAGCAGGTAAGTGGTGTGGGTGGATGGGGAGGAGGGGGTTAGATAGACCTGCATATCAAGTATATTGGGGGAAAACCTGATAACTGACAAGAGCCACCAGCAGCCAGGGTTATGCTGATTTTTCCTATGAAAAATGGCTAAATATTTCCTAAAACTACCCTCCTCATGTCACTGTGAGCACTAATACCAGCTCTCCTTTGGTGGGAGTTGAACCCACAGCCTTGGGGATATTAGCCACACTCCCAACCACTGGGCCACCAAAGCTTTTCACATCTAAACCTCTTCGGAACTTCTATTTCTCCATCCTGCCTCCAGGGTCCTCCAGGCATGATAAGAGTCCCTGAACAGAGTCCACCACCCACAAGCTACCTGTGGCTTAGAGGCAATTCAGTCTGTCCTACCCAGATGCAGTGTTGAGGGCCACAGGTTCAAGGCTCAGCTAGAAACAGTGACTCAGTATTTTTGAGAAATTATAACTTTGAATTAAAGTGACAATTCCCAACAATTACAAATTAGTTTAATGGAATCAGAGTTTCAGTGTAATCTCTCTCTGCTCTAATGACCTTTAGTGGATGGGTGAAAAGGGCTGAGGAGTGAAGTCCCTCCTCTCCGCTGCAGGGCAAGTGCCTAAGGCCTGATTTCAGTGCAGTGGGTCCCGCAGAGGAGGCTAGCCCAAAGAAATAGACGGTGAATTGATTGTTGAGATGCAACGCATAACCATGAAGGGGGAAAAGTGATCATATTGGGTAACGTTAAATCTCCACCACAAAGGTGTTCCTTCTGCAAATTAGGAAAGAAGAAGGTAAAAGAAGAAAAAAAAGGTGGATTGCCTTCCAATAGGCATTATATAAACAAATGGTAATGGAACCAACCAGGGAGAGCTTGGGTGCTGGATTTAGTGCTCACCAACGGAGATAGTGTGCCGGAATATCCAGGTGGGTGCCCATGTGAGCAGCAGCAATCATCACACGGTGTGGTGTGAGATAAAAGCCAAGGTTAGAATCCAAACACAGCAAGAACAAAGTCCTAAACTTCAGAAAACACTGACTTCAGTAAAATGGCCAAGTACCTGGAAGGAGGAGTTGCAGGGTGGGAGGGGAATAAGGGAAGTGGGATTGCAATGGGCTAAACTAAAGGTGGCAATAAAAGGTGCAACAGATAAATATGTAAGGAGAGAGGTTGGTGTGCATGGACCAGGAGAAGGACTTTGGAGTGATTGTTTCTGAGGATCTCAAGGTGGCAAAATAGTGGTGACAAGGTGGTGGCAAAAGCCAGAAAGATGCTGGGTTGCATACAGAGAGGAATTACCAGCAGAAAGGAAGAGGTACTAATGCCACTGTACAAGTCATTGGTGAGGCCTCACTTGAAATATTGTGTTCAGTTTGGAGCCCGTATCTCACAAAGGATATAAAAGGCTGGAAATGGTTCAGAGGAAGGCAACCAAAATGATTTGGAGCCTGCGTCAGGAAGACGCATGAGAAGAGACTTTAAGACCTAAATATGTACACTCTGGAGGAGAGGAGGGGCAGGGGAGATATGATTCAGACCTTTAAATATTTAAAGAGTATAAATGGACAAACAACCTCTTCCAAATGGGGGAAGCTGTAAAAACTAGAGGACATAACATGAAAATGCAAGGGGTAAACTGAAAGGCAAAGTCAGGAAATACTTTTCCACTGAAAGGGTGGTGGATGCTTGGAATGGCCTCCCGATAGAAGCAGTGGGGGCAAATACAATGACAGAATTCAGAATGGCATGGGACAGACACACTGGATCTGAAGGAATATGAATCCCCCTTCAGGTACCTTTGTCAAAGGTTGAATCCATCTTGTGATAACGTCTACAGGCAGGCCTAAGAAACAGCTTGCTCTGACTTTTTCACACTGAAACTGCAAAAATCAGCAAAGATTTGAGCAATGAAATGAGAGAAAATCCTTCCCCAGAGAGCTGACACAATGAGAGACTCTGAACGCTATACAGCTAATGAAAGGCTGTCGCCTGGGCCTCTGGAATGAACAAAGGGGAACGTAAACAAGGAAGACGAACATCAGTATCTACAGTTTATCTGCAGGAAACAGGGCTCGCAGAAGGCGAGTGAGAATGGAGCGACAGGATGCCACAGAGAAAACAGAGGGTTAAAGATTGGGAAGCAGATTTGCTTAAGATAATGGAGAATACGAAACAGAAAGGAACTCTATGTATCAGCAATTTGAGCCTGAAAATGAATATAAATATGGAGAAGAAATTTTGATAAATAGACAGACGGAAGCTGATCTCACTGGAGTAAGGCGCTCTCTGTCCCAGGACCTTTTGTCAGGTGCTTTGCTTGATATAGATGTATTGATGCTATGGATTGATATTGAAATGTGTACCTTATAAATCAAAAGTAGAGCTTGTGATGTTACAGGACCTGACAAGATAAATAAAATTTTTCCATGCCCTTACGGTGGCATGAGAAATTTCTTTAAGGTAGGTCCTGTATATATGATGTTGGGGTTGAACACAAGCAGCCAGAAAAACCCCAACATCTTGGTGACCCCGATGCCATTTGGTGACTCACAGCGCAGTGACGTCACCGGGAAGTGTTCTCCCGTGTTCGCCGGACGAAGCCCAGGTCGAGAAGGAGGTAAGTGTGATTTGGATTCCTGCAGAAGAAGCATCGTCGTGAGGGTAAGAGATGCTTTTACTTTTTATATGTTTTAAGGTACCTTTTATTTAGATATTCTCGTTAATAGTAGGATGTTTTTATATAGGTTCAAGATAGCATAGGAATGAGTAGGATGTTTAAGAAAAAAAGACTGATTGAAACTGACAAACACTAAAAAAGAACTATTATAGAACAGGACAAATATAAAGAACAGGAACAAAAGGAATTAGAAGAGTCACGAATTAAAGAATGGGAGGAGCGGAAGTCAGAACTGGAGGAGTGGGAAGATGCATAACAGAAAAGAGGCAGATAGGATGAAAGAGGAGTGGGATACATTAAACGCAGCTCAAGAAAGACTGAACTCTGAGATCCAGCTGTGAAAACAAGGAAAGTAATAGAAAGCACATTGGGATTGCAAGAAATAACAGACTGGAGACTCACCAATGCCTAAGGAAACAGTAGCTAAGGGTGAGGGAAATCGCTACTTCATCGATCGATGGAGTGACAATATGTACGGCTGGACGTTAGAGAACCAGCCGCAAATGTTGCAATGGCCCCCCGAGGGAGCACTGGACACTGCACATTTGAATCCTGCGAGACTTTGCATTCATGGGGGAGCGGGAGACCCACAGAGGGATTTAGATTACATGAAGACAAGATTAGAAATATGGGAAAAATATGAAGAAAAACTGTGCTTGCCCCTCTTGCATTCACGAGGAGGAACTATTCGATATGTCCCTTGGAATTTCACTGATATGGATAATATAGCTAATGCCTTACCTCCTCTTAGTAGAGGGGGGGCTTCCTGGATTCAAAAGTCTGAGCGGGTTACGGCAGGGTATACTTTAGGGCTAGGGGATGTTAAAGCACTGTTAGCAAAACTCCTGGGAACTCATTGCAACAAATCAAAGTGTTTGCCAGAGCTAATGTACCCCAAGTTATTGTAGCAGACACACGATATGATGGGTCTGAGTTTAATGAGCACCGAATCAGAGTTTGGAATTCTATAAACGAACTGTACCCCACCCAGAAGAATTTAGGGCCACTACTGAAAATGCATTTAAGATAGGAGAATATATTAGTGATATATTGCCCGATTTCAAGATTTGTGGGAAACCCAGACTGGGATGGTTTATTCTTACCCACGTTTCTTGCCCCTATTTTCCAAACACTTAGCAATACTTTGCCTAAATCAGTTCATTCAAGACTTGACACGATTGTGGGGTTAGAAGATGAGTCCTGGGCAAGACAGCAGTCCCATATACACCATGTTGTCAAATTAGCTGACGAAGAACAGATAAAACCTGAGAGGATATGAAAAGTTTGCAGACAAAATTAATGGCATTACAACTAAGAGAGTTGCAGGAGGATTTTGATAAAAGTAAAGTTAAAGAGAAGGACAAGGAAAAGGACAATGAGAAGGAAAAAGAAAGAGAAGGTTTAAATAAAACAGAAAAGCAGCAACTTAGGGCCATTATAAAACAGAAAAAAATGAAATTATTAGAGATTTGTAACAGTATGACATTGAAGAAGAAGACCCCTGGGAGAATTTCGGCGTATATGCTCAGGCTTGGAACCAGACAGGACCGAACAGCGGGGGGTCCTTGGAAAGGGGGATGGGCAGGACCAGCTCAGTCACAGCGTTTTCAGAGAAGCTCCCTTAGTTGCTGGAACTATGGCAGAAAAAGAAATTGCCATGGTCCAAAAAATAGCTCAGTGAGAAAGATTTGTTTGCATATACAAAAGCAGATACTTGTCTGTAACTTGTCCTTTCAGACTGAGGTCGAAAGCTAAGATTTAAAACTTTTAGGTTTAAATGCAGTTTGCCCACACTATTTTCAAATGCCTGAAGTATTTTTCAAATGCAAGAGGAGAAAAAACAGAAAAAACGTGTTCATGATTAATCAATCATGTTTTTCCTTCCTTGCTCATAGGTTCCCGAGAAGAAATTCCTTTGTTTAAAGACTAACATTGTTTTATCTGTTTGTGAATATAAGTACTTATTTGTGCTCCTAGTCTGAAATGAAATAAGAAAGTTTATTTCCAGATCTTAATGCAATATTTTACTCAGTCTATTGTCTTAAACACCAAGCACATGTAAATTTGCTCAGTTCAAATAATTTAAAACCAAAGAGAGGAAGTGTTCTCTGGTATTGCTGTGGCTGCATTGTAAAAGCTCAGTGCTATAAAAAAGAGAAGTATGTGCCATCCTGTTTCCTCTCATGACTGTGGATTGATAAACAGAACAGCAGCACCTTGTTTGCTGAATGTGAGTTATACTTTTTTTTTTTTTTTTAGGAAAATGCACTTTGTTTTGAAAAACATTCCTGATTTCAGTTTTGGAGGAACAACTAAGAAAAAGAGATATATGTTTAAGCACCATGAATTTATCTAGTTTATCCTCATGTATGTATGTTATCAAATGTGATCCTTACAGAACTATATTTATGCAGATATCCAGTGTTAGATGAGCAAGCACAGGACGAGTAAAAATCTTATTGTTTCTTTGGAACTTGCGTTCCCTTGAATCTCTTAGAATTTGGTTAAAGACAGTACCTTAAGCAGACTGGACAAAACAAAATCTTGCTTGTCATCAATGATCCAGGAGAAGTTTGGGAAAGAACACAGGTAGAGAGAGAAAGCTATAGTCATTTAATAATTTTCATGTTATGCTTAATAAAGTTTTTTAAAGGATTGTTTTAGTTTTAAAGAAACAATGTTAGGTTAAATGAGCGTTTGGTATGTTAGAACAGCCTTATCAAATAAAGATACTTTAGTATGTCATAAAAACAAGGAGTTTGATGGAATGATGAGCACTTGACTCTGCAATCCTAGCCCAGACATTAGCTTAATAATTGGAACTGACACTTGGAGACAGGCTAGATGTACTCGCATCCTGATGGGCTTTGGAAACACCTACACTGGCCATGCGGTATTTCCAAATGCTTATCTACATTTTGCCTCTGTGTGCCCTGGCCAGACACATGAAGGCGAAAGGAGGAAAGATATCCACACAAATTTTCGCAAGATTGGTACTATCTTAAATTTGAAAAATTGAGGAAGTGTGGGCATCTTGTCTGCAACCTTTCTGATCTGTAAAAGAAAAAATCCATTAGCTAATTGAGTTGCTTAGGATTGACTGCTGTATGTAAGCAACAATCCAAGAGGGGGAACCTCCAAAATCTTAAAATCTTGTAAACCACGAAATTGTCTTGCCTTTGAGTCTGTACAATATGAAAAATGCTCCAACTGAGGTCATTATTTGCAACCTGGAGACCGGATCCTGGCAAAAGCATACCACCAGCACCTTCCACAACTGCTATGTGAGGGGCCGTTCCAAGTACTTCTGACAATACCAGAGCAGCCAAGGGCCCAGCAGCTGGAGAGAGAGAAGAGAAGACTCCCGAGGAAGATGCACACTGTGCACTATTATCCCTTTGGCAAACCTGCTGATGTAGAATCCCCGTCGTTAACTGGCAAACTGAGACGCCTCGAGTGGACTGAATTTATAGTTCTATATTTACTTTCTGTTATCATTGTAATCTTGCTGTTATTATTTACTTAAGATGTTGTTCTTTCTCCATTTTGTTGTGCTTTAGTAAGCCTACCCCTGATAAGACTACTCCAGCTATCCTTGACTATAACAAGAAAAACTGTAGCTGTCAGGAAGAAAGAAATTACACTAAATGTCCTTCCAATTTGGCAACAGTAACATTACTTCCCCCTTCCAGCTCTTGTGAATATACTACCCTAGCCCGTAGACCTAGAGTTATTAATATAAATGGTAACCTGTCTGATGCCCGTCCTCTTATTCCAGAGGGGTTCCACTTGGTAGCGGTCCAATATTCAGGTAACAAGTAACCCTATATGGATTTCCTCTCTTTTCAAGTTCCCTGTTAGGTATAGAATTAATGGGAGTTAGATCTCATGTGGCAACCTTGTCTCGTCATGTCTCCATCTCTTCAGTGAGTGTCACTGGAGGTTCCGGATGGCCGAGTTTAGACGGGCACACTATGGGGACAGCAGGAGGGACCTGAATGTGGGATTCAAGAGGGGAATGGAGGAAAATGAATCCCCTTCAGGTACCTTTGTTACAGGTTGAATCCATCTTGTGCTAACGTCTATAGCTCAGGCCTAAGAAACAGCTTGCTCTGACTTTTTCACACTGAAACTGCAAAAAATCAGCAAAGATCGAGCAATGAAATGAGCTAATATCCTGTCCCAGAGAGCTGACACAATGAGAGTCTCTGAACGCTATACAGCTAATGAAAGGCTGTCACCTGGGTCTCTGCAATGAACAAAGGGGAACATAAACAAGGAAGACAAACATCAGTATGTACAGTTTATCTGCAGGAAACATGGCTCGCAGAAGGCGAGTGAGAATGGAGAGACAGGATATCACAGAGAAAACAGAGGGTTAAAGATTGCGAAGCAGATTTGCTTAAGATAATGGAGAATAAGAAACAGAAAGGAAATCTATGTATCAGCAATTTGAGCCTGAAAATGAATATAAATATGGAGAAGAAATTTTTGATAAATAGACAGACAGTAGCTGATCTCACTGGAGTAAGGCTCCCTCTGTCCCAGGACCTTTTGTCAGGTGCTTTGCTTGATATAGATGTATTGATGCTATGGATTGATATTGAAATTTGTACCTTATAAATTAAAAGTAGAGCTTGTGATGTTACAGACCTGACAAATAAAACAATTTCCATGCTCTTACGGTGGCATGAGAAATTTGTTTAAGGTAGGTCCTGTATATATGATGTTAGGGTTGAACACAACAGCCAAACAAAAAATATAAAATTCCCCAAATAATTGTAGGGGAACCCCAGAAAACCCCCAACAAATCCCTTTATAGCAACAGGATAAAATCAAAATAAACATAACTATCTCTTATATCTGAACAAATAGGGGTGACTTACATGGAGCAGTGTGTACACCCCTAAACAAAGGCATGGGAAGGGGTGACCTGCACGTAGCGGCAAGTGCACCTACCTTTGCCACCTCCTGGGCAGACTAGATTGACTATACTGGTCTTCATCTGCTGTCATATACTATGTTACTAAGTGTAAGAACTCAAAGATTTATTTCTTCATTGGAAATTACAGCAACTTTACCGAAAATGAATATCAGAAATAAAATCCACAGGGATTTTATTAAAGAAAAAAAGAAAGAAAGAAAGAAAGAAATGAGAGCATGAATGAGAGTATGTGGGGAGGGTGGAGGGCGCAGAGCAGATTTAGGCAGGTGGAATGTGTACTCAGTACAATGGAATAACCTGTATGATGAAAACTCGGTACAGTGGAATAACCTGTATGATGAAGTATGACCACAAGAGGGCAGCAGTAAGCATGTTGTATGTTAAGCTGCGCATCTCCTAATATAATGGTGCCCACGTGGTGAATTGTCAGACTAGCGTGATGGAAATATTGGGGAGGGAGAAGGGACTTGAAACCATAATATTGGTCTTACTAAATCCACCACCCAACATCTGGACAACTGAGGCTTTAAGAACATCTTTTAAGAACAATAGTGATCATAGCATGATCACGTTTGATTTAATTAATGGAGGAGGGATGGTAAGGAAATCCACAGTACTACCTTTTAACTTTCAAAAGGGAGACTATGACAAAATGAGGAAAATAGTTAAGAAAAAACTAAAAGAAGCAGTTGCAAGGGTTGAAGACATCAAGCTTGGGTGTTGTTTAAAAATACTATCTTGGAAGCCCAGACCAGCTGTATTCCACGCTTTAAGAAAAGTGGAAGGAACCTCCTCAGCCCTTAGTGTTAGTGACTAAACAAGCAACTGCAAAATCCCACAAATTAAGAATACTGTATATGGCTAAGAATTAGAAAAAAAAACCCTCTCTGGATTTCTACATTGTAGTGCCACTGAAGGCCACCAGATGGCAGTGCTGCTCATGGATCACAGATATTACTCGGTGCTGCCACCCTGTGGTAGTTTATAAAATAGCAAATCGCATTTTATTTATTTAACATTTTTTATATACCGTCTTTCTACGAATCAAGACGGTTTACATATAACAATAAAGGCAGTATATTTCAACTGTTTATATTTATCTTCAAATCAATAACAATAAAGGCAGTATATTTTCAACTGTTTATATTTATCTTCAAATCCACACAGGCAGCAAGCAAACTCTAGGACCTCCAGTTGCAAGGATGCCTGTGTCTCCCACAGCTCTCTCTCTCTGCTTGCAGGAATGCCAGGGGGTGCCTGGGTGTCTCATAGCCCCCCCCCTTTCCATGGGCACCTCACGGTCCTGTCGGCAGGTGGGAGATTCTCTACGTGATGGCAGCAGGTGCAGGACTTTCTCATCTAATTCTACAGCCTGTGAAATCATAGCAGCATTTTAAGAACATGGCAGGGCCACTGCCCCATCTGTGCCAGTTAAATGGCCAGTGCCGAGGATAAAGAGAAGTCCTTCTGGGTAGCGCGGTCCGGGGCTTAGCACTCCAGGGCACAGGAAGGTTTTATAGCGGAAGTCAATACTCTATGACTGCTCCATGAAGGCCACCTATGTCCAAGTGTGCTCACTGCCCTGTGTTGGGGTGAAAAGAGCTGTGTCACCTGTATATGTGCGTGTGCGCGCATTTTGTATGTGCTCACACTCGCTTAAGCATGATTTTTGTGTACACTGGATGTCTAAGCTCAGGCTGTGTTCTCATGCTATAATGCTCACTGTGTTACATGGGGCTGGAGTTGCAGTTGTGAGATTTACTGTACAGTGAGGATCCAGATGAGATACAGTCCCACAAGCACCAGCTTTCTCTTCTCTTTGACTTTGCTCCCAAATCCTAGCCACAGTGTGTCTGCACCATCTAGGATGCAAGGTCCCATGCCCACTGGACAATCTATTCTTAGCCTCTTCTCAGTGCTGGCAGAAGGACTGGGAGAACTGGAAAAGGAGGCCACAGACCAGCACCAGCCCTAATGTCACACCCCTGCCAGAGTTCTCTAAAGTCACAGAAATCTCTAAACATCACTGGTTTCCAGTCAGCGACTTCTACCTGGCATGTGATAGCCCCAGACTCTAGGACTGGACTCAGCCAGTTGCATCCAAGGGAGAGACCATGTGGAGGGTTCCATTCGTCCATCCTCTTCCTCACACGAGACGTGACATGAGAACATAAGATGAGCCCAGTATCCTGCCTCTGACTGTGGCCAGCCCAGATCACAAGTACCAGCCAATCCCAAAACGAAGATCTATTTCTCATTGTTCATTTCTAGGGATGAAACAATGGCTCTCCCAAATCTACCTGCTAATAATTTTTGTGGACTTTTCTTCCAGGAACCTGTCCAAACCTCTTAAATCCCAAGGCATTAGTCACCTTGACCTCATTTCACAGCTTAATTATGCATAGCATGAAAAATAATTTCTATAATATGTTTTCAATGTACAAGTCATTGTTTGAAAGGTAAAACAACCATTTCCTATTAACCATTTCCACCCCCCTCATGGTTTTCTAAATTTCTACCATATCTCCTCTCAGCTGAAGAGCCCTGGTGGTGGGAGATAGGCAGATATTTGTTTCTTGCTCCGCTGAGCACAGATAAGAGCAGCTCCAGGAAAAGAGCTAGGATCCACTCCCCCCGCCAACCCTCCTACCCCAGGGCAGCTGCAGACTTTCATAGAAAAAAGTGGCAGACGTGCTGACATTGGCGCTAACTCCGCTCTCTGACATCAGGTGACTCTATCTTCTCTAGTTTAAGTTCAGCTATAGCGGTGTTTTGCACCACAGTCAGTGGTGCGAGCCCAAGGAGCAGGTCCTGCTCCTTGGGACGGCTCCAGGGGCTCCGTTAGATCATTGCTGCCCGGGCTTTCAACTCTCCTTAGCTGCTTCTCACCTTCCACTTGTGGGCTTTCTTCCCAACCAGGTAAGAGCTCGCTGGCTTTTTCCTCATTGCTATTACTCCTCATTGTTCTGTCTTTATCCTTGCCTGTTCACTGGGGCTACCGCCCGGTGACCCTGTTTCATAGCGCTCTTCTGAATAGGCCCCAGTTCCTTATTCCTTCCCAGTTCCCTCCACTCTTCCTCCCTCCCCTGCCCTGCTGGGGGGAATTCTCAATTGCAGATCGGTCCGGGCCACTTTTGCTCCAAATTCAGATTTTCTTGCTCTTCATTCTCTGGACCTCCTCTTCCTGGCTCCGAGATGGAGAAGAGGCTTACCTCTACCACTGTTTGCCACCTGGCTACATGGCTTTCTTCACCTCCTACAGTACTAGGGCTGGAGGTGGGGTCACTGTCCTCTGTAAGGACATCCTGAATGTCACTGAACTCTCCTCTTTCCCTGTGCACAATCCGGAATCACTCTTCCTATCTTTCCCCCTACCCCACTCGTTTCATGCTTTGCTTCTCTATGTCCCCTCCCCCTTCCCTGAATACCGACCATTGGGAATCTCTTCTCCTCAATCTAGCTGAGGTGACAACTTCCTTCCCTAATCTCCTTATTCTCAGAGACCTCAATATTCACATGGATCAACTTCGCAGTGGTAGGGATAAGGCGTTTCTCTCTTATATTGCAGATCTCTCTCTATTCCAACATATTCACACTCCTATGCATGAAATGAGAGTCAGAAGCTGTAAAGATGTCTTACACATTGGAACATGGAATGTACGAAGCATGAACCAAGGAAAGTTGGAGGTGGTCAAGAATGAAATCGAACGTGTACAACTTGATCTGTTGGGTGTCAGCGAACTGAAATGGACTGGCATCGGGCACTTTGCATCAGATGATCACATGGTCTACTATGCTGGAAATGAAAGACAAAGAAGAAATGGTGTTGCATTTATAATAAAGAAGAAACTTGCAAGAACTGTAATGAAATATAATGCAGTCAGCGAATGCTTAATCTCTATTTGTCTACGAGGAATGCCTATCAACACAACTAAAATTCAAGTATATGCCCCAACAACAGCTGCAGAAGAGAATGAAATTGAAGAGTTCTATGAACAAGTACAAGCTGAAATTGACAGAACATGCAAACAGGATATCCTGATAGTCATGGGTGATTGGAACGCAAAGGTTGGCAACAAAGAAGAAGACAAAGTAGTTGGAAAATATGGACATGGCAACAGAAATGAAGCTGGAGAAAGACTGATAGAATTCTGCAAGACCAACGATCTATTCATCTCGAACACCTTCTTCCAGCAACACAAGCGGCGACTGTACACATGGACTTCACCCAATGGATTGTATAAAAATCAAATTGACTACATCTGTGGAAGTCAACGATGGAAAAGCTCTATAACATCAACAAAGACAAAACCTGGAGCTGACTGTGGTACAGATCATCAACTACTAGTATGCAAACTCAAGCTAAAGCTGAAAAAGAGCAAACCACTCATGAATGCAGCAAAATATGATCTTGAGAATATACCACTGGAATTTAAAGACTGCCTGCAAAATCGATTTGCTGCTTTAGATACAAATGATAGAGTTCCAGAAGAGTTATGGAATGACATCAAGAAGGTTGTGTTGGAAGAAAGCGAGAAGTCTCTACAAAAGGTAAAAAAGCAAAAATGGCCAAAATGGATGACGGAAGAAACTCTGAAAATTGCCCAGAAACGCAGAGAAGCTAAAGCCAGAGGAGAAAGAAAGACAATCACAGAACTCAACAGAGATTTCCAACGTGCAGCAAGACAGGACAAGGAAAAGTACTACAATGACGCATGCAAGGAAATAGAAGCAGAAACTATTAGAGGAAGAACAAGATCAGCTTTCCTAAAGCTACGAGAGTTAAAGAAAAAGTTCCAGTCTCGAATTGGAATGTTACAAGATGCTCAAGGTTCTATGTTGAATGATGCTGAGAAGATCAAGAAAATATGGAAGGAATATACAGAGTTTTTATATGATAAAGATCAAGTGGACCAACAGCCGTTTCAACCTGTACCTTATGATCTGGAACCATTGGTGATGAAAGAAGAAGTTGAAGCAGCATTGAAAGCCTTATCAAAGAACAAAGCACCAGGCATTGATTGCATTCCCATATAAGTATTACAGCAATCTGATGCAGCTGTTACCGTACTTACAAGGCTCTGCCAAGAAATATGGAAGACGGCATCATGGCCAACTGACTGGAAAAGATCTGTGTTTATACCAATACTAAAGAAAGGTGATCCAACTGACTGTGGAAATTATCGCACAATCGCTCTGATCCCACATGCCAGCAAGATTCTACTGAAGATTATTCAAAAGAGACTACAATCATACCTGGAACAAGAACTACCTGAAGTGCAAGCAGGGTTCAGAAAAGGGCGAGGAACGAGAGACATCATTGCAGATGTGAGATGGATCCTTGAAAAGACTAAAGAATACCAAAAGGATATCTATTTGTGCTTTATCGACTATAGCAAAGCTTTTGACTGTGTAAACCATGAGAAACTCTGGGCCACATTAAGAAGCATGGGTATACCAGAACACCTGATCGTTCTCTTGCACAATCTGTACATTGATCAAGAAGCAACAGTTCGAACGGAACAAGGAGAAACAGAATGGTTTAAAATAAGCAAAGGTGGACTTCCGGTCTGGGCAATGAGCTGATCGGCCGGTTCGCGATCAGCTCCGGGCGATCGCCCTCACAAAACTGCTACAAATCTTTCTAAACAATTCCTCTCTATCACCGGTATTGATTCTCTCCTGACGGGGCTTCGACCCTCGGCCGCTGAAGCGATTCGCGGCCATCCCCACTTAACTGGCGAAGAAAGTTCAGCGAAATAGGGAATGTGCAGAGGCCATTCGGGCACTTCCCCCACCGCCATCGTCAGCTCTCCTTGTGTGGGAACCGGTGTTTGGAGACATGAAAAGACCTGCAACCTTTCATACCTGAACGGAGAAGACCGTGGGCTACTTATCAAGTAAGCCGGGGGTACGATCGGGCATCCTTGCCACTGCCAGCCTCCGTTTCGATCAACACGCGGTGGCTTAACTTTGGCGGGAGCAGGCCGGCGGCATCCTCCCACGATCCGGGCAGGCGACTTCTTTTGCTAAGAAGTGGGACGAGGTGCGCCCGGACAGTTCCCCGCCACTACCAGCAACGCCACGCTCACGGAGGGCTGAACTCTCAGGAGAGGTGAGACCAGTGACTGCTTTGTTTGGAGAGGACCAGGGGGGAAGAGCACCGAGACGCACTTGAGCGCCCCTATCCTCTCTCCCGCTTCCGCGGCTAGTTGATCCTTCGGGGGGCACTGTATATCCAGCGGAGCGGAGGCCTGGGATTACTTCTGCCCACTCGGGGGAGAGTAGCTGCCGCCATAAGCAAAGGAGATCGGACACCTCTTTCGTTGGGGCACAGCGCTCTCCATATTTCTTGCAGGGCCTCGGGCGGCGAGGAGATCTGCGGCCCCCCTGCCTGACAACAGCGAGCACTGGTGTCTAGGAGAAAGCGCGCCAAAGTGTGGTAGGACTTTCTTTTACTGCCCTATCTACTAGATTCCTCCTGGGGTATTGGGTCTGCAGCCCCGCGGCCGTCCCTGCCTGGTTTGGGCAGACAACTCTTCTACAGCGACTTATCTTCTTTACAGCGGGGGTTTGCAACTGCACAGCTCTACCTCTGCTATTCCACGGGAGCGGTGCCCTGCGTGGGACGTGGTGCATATAACATTGCTGACCCGATGGCATCTAAAGCTCCGCGAAAAGAGAGACCCCGCCCTACGGAGGGAAAAACGGCAGAAGGCTCACCATCTAGCCCGAAACCGGGCACCCCGCCAGATTTAGTGGCCGAGGTTAGTGCCGCAGTGGTGCAGGCGCTCAGCACACGCTTCCAGGATTTGGTGGAGCAAATTCAAATGCTTGGACAACATTTCACGATGGTGGAGGAGCGACTGGAGCAAGTGGAGACAAGGGTGTCCGATGTGGAAGACACGCAACACTCGGTGGTGGCCAAAGTGGCCGCTCTAGAGACTTTGGTGAAGCAGCAAGAGGATAAACTCGATGAACTGGAGAACCGAGGTAGGAGAAAAAAACTGCGATTCATCGGTGTTCCTGAGAGTGTCGCTGATAGTGCCCTACTTGAATATTTACAATCATGGATTGGGAGCCTCCTGCCAAATCTGGGAGGAGAATCACTCAAAATAGAGCGGGTACACCGGCTGGGCCAAAGAAGAGAGCAGGCCAGGAAACCACGTGCAGTAATTGCCCGCTTTCTCGACTACAGACAGAAAGAGGAGGTGCTAAAAGCGGCAAGGGGCCGACGGCGGAATCAACAGGGCACCGAGCCGATCTTAGTATTCCAGGACTATTCGATCCTCGTCAGTCAACAACGCAGGGCTTTTTCGGGGATCTGTACCCAGCTGTTTAACCGCGGCATTCGCTTCTCACTCCTCTACCCGGCTCGGCTGCGGGTCGATCACCAAGGCCGCACTCGCATCCTAGCGACCCTGGAAGAGGCGGCTACCTTCCTGGACTCTCTGCCAGATCAATCGACTTCCTAACTGCTACATGACTGTCTGGGAGTGGGGTGTACCTCCCCATGTGTAGTAGGGAGAACTGGAGCCCCCGGGGGCCGACTGGCTCTTGACGGCCTCCCCGCAGCTTCCACTATCATGGGAGAACTCTTGGTTTTGCCTTTCATGTAGTGTACTAGGCTGGGATACAGCGTTTCATTACCTTGGTAACATTTCTCATGCCAGGGGTGACATTCTATCCTTGTTATTTTGTTGCAATGGTTACTTTGTTATAATTGCTGCGGCTTTGTTGGCTCCCTGGTTATTTCCCTTATTGCAATGTCTCTGCCCCTGTGTTCCTGCTTGACCCTCCCCCCTCCCTCCCCTTCTTTATCCCTCTACAGGGGGGGCTACGACTTGAGGCAAGGGGGGCAGTCGGGGGAGTAGAGAGGACTGGCCTCGATAAAGCAGAGATTCAGGTATTCGACGAGGGGGGAGGGCGGGGGAGATGGGAGGTCATCTGGGGGGGGGGGGTGTGCAGAGACCTTATGAGAACAGGCGAGTGGAGGGCGATAGCGACGGGAGTGGGAGCCCCGATACAGGGGTTCGCAGCAGAGACTTTGTGTCTCTTTTTTTTTTCCTTTTAATTTTCTTGTTAGGGAGGGTGAAGTGTTGGAGGGGCGAACCCGCTGCCATAGGAAGTAGTCCAGGCTATGGCTGGATGGGAGACCTTGGAGGAGAGGGGAGATGGGGGGGGTGGGGGGGGAGGGATGGGAGGGGGGAGGAGGAGGGAGGGGCAGGGGGTGGGGAGGGGGTACACTCCATTGAATGTTATTAGATGGGATAATTGCCTACTTATAGACGGGGAGGGGTACCAGGCTGGGGGTATTCCTCTGCAGTACTTGGTAGTGATTCTGTGGTGGCACCTTGGCACTGCCCCGGCGCTTTGAAAATAATCACGTGGAATGTCTGTGGGCTGGGAAACCCTATCAAGAGGCATAAGGTATTGCAAGCACTTGCTCGACATAAGTGTGACATTGCGCTCCTTCAAGAGACCCACCAGACGGCCGTTGAACATAGCAAACTCTGTCGGAGTTGGGTGGGCCAAGTGTGGGGGTCCCCCGCCCAAGGGCATAAGGGAGGAGTAGCGATCCTAATTCATAAACGCATACACTTCGTAGAGGAGACGGTCCTCGCTGATAATACTGGTAGATCCCTGTTGATCTACGGTCACTTAGACGGTAAACCGGTGATTCTGGGAAATCTCTATGGTTCCAATGTGGCTGACCCGGGTTTTTACAATGGCCTGGCATCAAGGGTGGAGCAGCTTCCGGAGTGTCTGGTGATTTTGGGCGGGGACTTTAATGGAGTCCTGGATGTGGATCTGGATACTTCTA
This sequence comes from Ichthyophis bannanicus, assembly GCA_033557465.1. NCBI lineage: Eukaryota > Metazoa > Chordata > Amphibia > Gymnophiona > Ichthyophiidae > Ichthyophis > Ichthyophis bannanicus. Next base: position 75,266,176 of record CM066051.1, on the reverse strand, counting down.
GGAGAGGAGGCGGGCGGGAGAGGATAGCGCCCTCCCAGACGTTGTTGCGGTTCTGTCGGAGATTAGGTTTACTTGATCCTTGGCGGGTCCTGCACCCCTCCGAGAGGGACTATACCCATCAATCTCGAGCACATGGTTCTAGTGCCCGTATTGACTACGTAATGATCTCGGGGATTTTGTTCACACACACCGAGGATGCACAGATTGGTCCTTCCGAAATATCAGACCACGTGATGGTGTGGCTTGCCTTACATTGGGGGCGGGACACACATCGGTCACGCCTGTGGAGATTCCCCCTAGAACTTTATTCAGATGGGCAATTTCGCCAGTTTATCCGCCAGAGATGGGCGGACTTTCTTGCTAATCACCAGGTTCACACAGATGACCCCGAATTAGTCTGGAAAACGGCAAAGGTGGTTCTTCGAGGGGACATCATCGGTTACGCCGCGAGAAGGCGCCGGTTGATGGCAGAACGTATAGTACTACTTGAGTGTCGAGTCACTACTCTACGGCGGAGATGTGCCCACACGCCGACGCTGTCCAATAAGAAGTTGCTATGGGAAGTCCAGACCGAGCTTAACGAGCTTTTACATCAGCGAGCAAAGAAATCGGTTTTGTTTTATCGGTTCCGTTTGCACTGCTATGGTGACAAACCTGGCAAGTTGCTAGCACGATGTCTGCGGGCCCGACGGAGTCCTGCCCACGTAGCAGCATTGAAGGACGGCCAGGGACGTGTGCATAAAGAGAATAAAGAAATCGCAGAGATTTTTCGTACCTTCTTTCAAAGCTTATATAAATCCACGGCTGGTTCCCCGGAGGGGCTGCAGGACTATCTTGAGGACTTGGAGTTGCCTCAACTCACTTCAGCCCAGAGGGAGGTTCTAGATTTACCTATTACTGTGCAGGAAATACAATCCGCAATATCTGCAGCCCAGTGCTATAAATCGCCGGGGCCAGATGGATTCGGGGCTGAAGTTTATAAGATCTTAGGGGACGGGGTAAGCCCACTCCTGCGAGAGGTCTTTGTCACCAGGGCAGAGCAAGGGGCGTTCTGCTGGGGGCGTAATCACGCGTATATCACCCTGATCCCGAAGCCGGGTAAGGACCCGATGCAGGCAGCTTCATATCGACCCATCTCCCTACTAAACTTTGATCTTAAACTTTTGGCGAAAGTTCTAGCTGACCGCCTGGCGGGGGTATTAGGCTATTTAATTCATGACGCACAAGTGGGCTTTGTGAAAGGCCGCCACGCCGTACGAAACCTTCGGAAGATTCTGGCCTCCTTGGAGTGGGTTCATGCTCACAATATTCCGTCATTGTTGATTAGCTTCGATGCAGAGAAGGCCTTTGATAGAGTGGACTGGCGTTATCTATGGAGGCTGCTACCGCGCTACGGCATTGGGGAGGATTTTTGTAACATGGTGCAAAGTTTGTACATTTCACCGACGGCGGGCATACTGTGCAATGGCCTCATCTCGGACGACTTTACGTTGGGAAGAGGTACAAGACAGGGCTGTCCTCTATCGCCCTTGCTCTTTGTTCTTTCCTTGGACCCGCTGATTCGCACCGTCGTAACTTCGGAAGGGATACAGGGAGTGGGACTGCGGTCGCAAACTTTCCTTATCTCGGCCTTCGCCGATGACTTGTTAGTCCATTTGACGTCTCCGACCACTTCCTTACCATCGCTTTTAGACGAGTTCCAGCGGTTCGGAGCAATTGCAGGCTTGCGCATTAATAAAGATAAGTCTGAAGTAGTGGATGTCTCGGGGCATTTCCGCAGTTCTTGGAGGGGACCCTTCCCTTTGCGGTGGGCAGACAAAGAATTTATCTATCTGGGCATAACATTGACTGGTAATCCCCAGGATTTATACCGACGTAATCTAGACCGGATACTGCGGCAGTTGGCGGTGCAGTTAAGTGCATGGGGACCTCTCCCGTTGTCTCTGGCGGGGAGGATAGCGGCAGTACAAATGATAGTTCTACCCAGAATCTTGTACTGGTTGCAGACTCTGCCGGTCTGGTTGCTTCGACAGGACTTGTGTAAAATGGAGGATTTGCTTAAGCGCTTTCTTTGGCGGGGGCAGCGGGCGCGGGTCGCATGGAATCGCCTGCTTGGAAAATGGCGAGAGGGCGGTATGGGCCTTCCCGACTTTAAGACTTACGCATTGGCTTGTCAAGCCAGACACCTGGGGGATTGGCTTGGGGGGACGGAAGTATATATGCCTAGGTCTTTAGAGGAGTGTTTGGTGGCCCCTGCGACTCTCCTGGCGTCTTTGCACGGCACATCCACGGATTTCACGGCTACTAGTCGGCAGAGTCCGTTAATGGACTCGGCCCGACGCACATGGCAACTACTTAACAAATATTGGCAGGAAACGTGGAAGGTGTCTTGTTGGTTGCCGCTGCAGGGCAATGCCCACTTCACTCCAGGGTCCGAGACCGTGGTGTTTCGGGACTGGTGGATACGTGGCATCCGGTTGATAGGGCATTTGGTGGACCAAGCGGGAAACTGTAAATCATTCCGAACGCTCAGTCGGGAATACGATCTCCCCGACACGCATTGTTTTGCCTACATACAAATCTCCCACTATGTGACCGCACTGCCGCGCGCAGCGCTGCAGGCTGAACGCTCAGCCCATATTCTGGAATTTTTTCAGTTGGGAGAGGAGCGCCCGCCGTCGATTTCCAACTTGAAACGTAGTTTGGAGCGTTATCGCTCCCTCCCTGATTATAGTGGAGTCGAAAGAGCTTGGGCGACTGAATTGGGGGTAGACGTACAGCCGGGATTGGTACTGACGGCATTGAAACGGATTAGCCGACTAGTACAAGGAGCGCGCTGGCGTGAGATCCAATTTAAGTGCGTGACTAGGGCTCATTTTTCGCCAAGGCGGGCATTGCGCAGTCGGCTGGACACGGATGGCTCCTGCCCACGCTGTTCGGAGCCCTTGGCTACTCTCCTACACATGTGGTGGGGTTGTCGGGGAATACGGACATATTGGGCTCGGATATGCAGATTCCTTGGCATGCTGCTTCAGCGAAGGCTTCATTGGACGGGCCTATTTGTAGCACTTGATCAGTTGCCGACCCCTGGACCTGTGAAAGCCGGTGAGAGTTTGCTTGTGCGGAAGGCCTGTCTGGTGGGTAAAGGGCCGATTCTTCGATTATGGCGGGAACGCCAACTGCCCACTTTTAGTGAATGGCGGAATAACTTTCATCAACTAATGCTAACAGAGCGTTGGATGGCGCGGGGCAGTGCCAAGCGCTGGACAGTTTTTCTGTCGGTGTGGGAGCCATATATCCAGCAGTTAGGGCCCCACAGCCATAATGCCACCCTCCAAGGGGGGAGTTGAATGATTGAGGACCTAAGAAGGGGGTAGGCGGTAGCTGCTTTACAGTTTTTGATGATAATTGGTTTATGAAGTTGGTAATGGAGTGAGGGTGGGTTGGTGGGTGAGGGGTGGGGGATGGGAGGAGGGGGGTTGGGATATAATGTAAAATGCCCACCTATTGTATTATCTTTCTGTTGGCACTCGGGGGGGGGTGAAGAGTAAACCCTCCCCGTGGTGCCGTCTGTTGATATGTGTCTGGATTTTATGGTGGACTTAAATAAAGTATTAAAAAAAAAAATAAGCAAAGGTGTAAGACAAGGCTGCATACTTTCCCCCTACCTGTTTAATTTATATGCAGAACAAATCATCAGAGAAGCAGGATTGTATGAAGACAACAGAGGTGTGAAGATTGGTGGAAGACTCATCAACAACCTTCGCTATTCTGATGATACCACATTACTGGCGGAAAGTGAAGATGATCTGAAACATTTGCTTCTCACAATCAAAGAACATAGTCTCAAAATGGGCCTGCACCTTAATGTAAAGAAGACAAAGATCATGACAACTGGCATAATCAACAGGTTCATCGTCGAAGGAGAATAAATTGAAATCGCGAATAACTTTAACCTACTTGGATCAACTATCAATAAAGAAGCAACAAGCAGTCAAGAAATCAGACGACACATTGCTCTTGGCAGAATGGCTATGAAAGACCTAGATAAAATTCTCAAGAGGAGAGATGTCTCTCTCCATACAAAGATTTGACTTGTTCAAGCCATGGTATTTTCAATAACATCATATGGATGTGAAAGCTGGACAGTGAAAAAGATAGACAGGAAGAAAAGTGATGCCTTTGAATTATGGTGCTGGCGGTGAATACTGTGTATACCATGGACTGCCCGAAGAACAAACCAGTCTGTACTAGAGGAGATCAAACCTAAGCTTTCTTTAGAAGCTCAGATGACAAGACTTCGACTTTCATACTTTGGACACATCATGCGGAGAGAGATCATTAGAGAAAGACATCATGCTTGGCAAGATAGAAGGTCAACGCAAAAGAGGAAGGCCAGCAATGAGATGGATCGATACAATAACAGCAGCTACGGGTACCAGTCTGTCAACAATGAGCCGCCTGACTGAAGACCGAACACAATTTAGGATAGCTATCCAGAGGGTCGCCATGAGTCGACTCCGACTCGATGGCACTTAACAACAACAACATGCATGCAGGTGGCCACATCCTGGATCTGTAACTCGCCCCTTCTCCCTCTTCATTGTGTCTGTCTCTTGCCCGCACACTGTCACTCCCTTGAACAGGTCATCTAGGTGTTCTTTTTCATATAACTAACTGTGTATCACTTCCAGTCTCCTCCCCCTTCTCTGCCAGCCCTACCCCACTCCACCATTGCATCACCGAAGACACTCGTCATTCCTTTCCCCCCGTCTGACGCTGTCTTTCCTACTTACTTTGAGTCCCTCTCCGTAGACCCCAAATTGCTACCTGGGACTCTGCCCTTCACTCTACTTTGGATTCTTTGGCACATCTAGTCCCCAAACATCCCTCCTGTCACCCTTGGTATCACCCTGGTCTCGCCCTCACTCAAGGCTGAGCACATATGGCAGAAATGTCGTTCCCTTGGCACTCTTGCCACCTTTCAAGCTCTCTTCACTTTCTATAGAAATTCCATTATGTCAACAAAAAAGGACTATAACAGGCTCATTTCTCACTCTGATAATAGATCCAGGAAACCATAAGCTATAGTGTCGCGTCTTCTTCACCCCCCGTCTCCCCACCTGCCAAACATCCGGCTGCATTTCTCCAAGATACAGTTCTGACCCTTCAATGCGACTTTTCCAGTATCTTCTTCCTCTGCCCCTTCAGACCTCTCAACTACGAACCAGCACTTGCTCATAGACAGTCTTCCTTTCCCGGCTCATGCAAAAACCATCTCTTCCTCCCCCAAGACCAGCTGTCCTTCTTACCGCATCCCTTTCTCTTGGATCTCAGTCCCATCTTTAGCCCTTCTTCCTCCTCTCCTGTAACAGTCTCACCTCCGGTATCTTCTCCCGTTCTTGGAAATCTGCCCTAGTCCGGCCCCTGCTGAAGAATCCCTCCCTTTACCCCTCCGTCTCTTCACACTACTGGCCTGTCTCCCATCTCCCCTTTCTAAACTCCTGGAAAAACTGATTTTCACCCAACTTGCGCATTATTTAGGGCACATCAATTTCCTTCATCCTAGACAGTCCGGTTTCCGTGCAGGTCATAGCACAGAAACAATCCTTCTTTCAGTTCTTAATGAGACACGGGAGTCCCTGGAAAAGGGCAATATTTCCTTAGCTATCTCACGTGATCTCTCCTCAGCATTCATCAGTCATCCCCTTCTTCTAGCTCATCTACAATCTGCTGACATTCACGGATCTGTCCTCCAATGGTTCCATTCTTTTCTTTCTGATCGCTCTTACCTGTCATTTCATTCTTCTACCTATTCCACGTTTCCACCGAAATGCGGTGTCTCTCAGGGTTCGGTCCTTGCCCCTCTGCTCTGTAATGTTTTTCTGGCCCCTCTTGTTAATCTTATCCAACATGATGAGGTTTCCGCCTGCCTATATGAAGATGACATTCCTACTTCTCTTTCATGCTCACCCTTCATCTCCTGCTCTCACCACTATTAACTCCTGCCTTTCCAATGTGGCCCACTGGCTACACCCTAATCACTTTAAGTTGAACCCATCAAAGACCTTTGCAGTTTAGCTCACTGGCTCTTCTTCTTTTCCCGCTGTGACCCCCTCACTGGACGGTTCCCCACTCACCCTGGTCTCTTCTCTTATATATCTCAGTGTTATTCTGGATAGTGATCTTACCTTTCACGATCAGATTGGTGCGGTGGTTAGACACTTTTTCCATACCCTACGTCAGATCCATTCACTACACCCCTTTCTTACCGACTCTGTCATCATTACTTTAGTTCTCACTCGTCATCTCACGCCTCGACTACTGTAATATTATCTATTCCAGTCTACCCCTTTATCAGATCAAACGCTTACAAACTGTCTAAAATACCGCTATTGGTATTCTCCATCACACATCCAAATTTGTCCACATTACCCCTCGTTTCTGCTTCTCTCCCTGATTCACAAAACATTACACTGGCACCCAGGGCTGTACCAAGGGAAGATCGCACCCTGTGTGACTTGCACATCGGGCGCGCGCCCTCTCCTCCCCCCCCTGCGGCGGGAGAGAAGAGGCGCACCCGATGTGCAAGTCGCTCTTGCAGGGAGGGAAAGATCTGCTTAGCATGCTGGTGGAAGGCTTAAGGGGCGTATTTTAGCTGTCCTGCCATTGCCTGCCGCCACTGAGAGAAGAAAAAGTGGTGGCGGAGGCAACGGAAGACAGCTAAAATGCGCCTTAAGCCTTTGCGCACTGTGCGGCCGCACCGCTCGCACAGAGCTAGGTATGGGCCTGCTGGCACCCCCGTTTATCTCTCCTCGCACATTATCCTGCACACTCCACTCATCTACTTCACTCTATTCACGCAAACCAGCTTTCCCTACCTCCACCCTCCCAGGCTCCATATGAATCCACGAGGCACTCAGCATCCTACTTTCTTGGCCACAGCTTGTGGAACTCCTTGCCCCTGGATATCTGTCGTGAGCTCTCCTACCCCTCTCTGCCCCCAGATATCTGTTGTGAGCTCTCCTACCTCTCTCTGCCCCCAGATATCTGTTGTGAGCTCTCCTACCTCTCTCTGCCCCCAGATATCCGTCGTGAGCTCTCCTACCCCTCCCTGCCCCCGGATATCCGTCGTGAGCTCTCCTACCCCTCCCTGCCCCCGGATATCCGTCGTGAGCTCTCCTATCCCTCCCTGCCCCCGAATATCTGTCGTGAGCTCTCCTATCCCTCCCTGCCCCTGGATATCCGTCGTGAGCTCTCCTACCCCTCTCTGTCCCCGGATATCCGTCGTGAGCTCTCCTACCCCTCCCTGCCCCCGGATATCCGTCGTGAGCTCTCCTACCCCTCCCTGCCCCCGGATATCCGTCGTGAGCTCTCCTACCCCTCCCTGCCCCTGGATATCCATCGAGAGCTCTCCTACCCCTCCCTGCCCCCGGATATCTGTCGTGAGCTCTCCTACCCCTCCCTGCCCCCGGATAACCGTCGTGAGCTCTCCTACCCCTCCCTACCCCTGGATATCCATCGTGAGCTGTCCTACCCTCCCTGCCCCTGGATATCTGTCGTGAGCTCTCCTACCCCTCCCTGCCCCCGGATATCCGTTGTAAGCTCTCCTACCCCTGGATATCTGTCGTGGGCTCTCCTACCCCTCCCTGCCCCCGGATATCCGTCGTGAGCTCTCCTACCCCTCCCTGCCCCCGGATATCCGTCGTGAGCTCTCCTACCCCTCCCTGCCCCCGGATAACCGTCGTGAGCTCTCCTACCCCAAGTTCAAAACACTTCTGAAGACTTCTCTCTTTCAAGAGGCTTTCGACTCTTCCTCCTTGATATAGCATTCTGCACCTTCTCCTCCCTCCCCCACCTTTCTTCTCTGCTTCCCCTCTCTCCCCCTCCTCCATAGTTATGTCTTGTTTGCATCTGTTTCTCTCCTCTATTCTTACCTGTTATTTTAATCGTGTTCCTTTTATAATATGGCTTTATTGCTATTGTACACCGCTCTGTTTCTTTTGAAGGGTGGTATAGAAAGTTCTGAATAAACCATAAACCATACAGAGAAACATAAAATGTGCAACATTAAGGAGTGACGGTCATGCTGGGAATGGGGGTGGGTGTAGCCTGGCAATGTCCAGGGAGGTGCCACTGCCACATATTGAGGGTGGGGAGGGTCCTGGCAATACCAAGGAGTTGTTTGGGGGGGGGGGGGAGGTTGGCAGTGCTGAGGATGATTTCTTTACTTCTAAAGACTCTGTCCTCTGCATCCATGTTGACTAGATTATAAGCTCCGGGCAAGAACTGCACAGTCCATGTACCTCTATCTAAATGTTTAATTGTAGCAGATACTTCATTGTCCCTCTCCTTTCTCCCAAATTTTAAAGAAGGTTATGGAAGGGCTCAGGAATTTGGCAAGGAGCCAGGGGTGAGCTGACTCTGTGGACCTGCATAGGTTTTTAAAGAGCTCCGGGCATGTCTGAAGAAAGCGTAGTTACTCACCTGTAACAGGTGTTCTCCAGGGACAGCTGGAATCAGTCCTCACATATGGGTGATGTCAGCGCCAATGGAGCATACACGGAAGCATATCCCCAGCTTTCAAAGAAAGCTTGTGGGAGATGCACCCTGCATGTGTCGTCCCCTTCCCCCAAAAGCACCATCTTGGCTCAGTCTAATGACTTAGCTAAAGATGAAAAACGATAAGAAGCAACTCCACAGGGAGGAGGGAGGGTTGTGAGGGCTGATTCCTGCTGTCCCCGGAGAACACCGGTTACAGGTGAGTAACTACACTTTCTCCAGGAACAAGCCGGAAGTCAGACCTCACATATGGGACTCCCCAGCTACAGGCTACCAAGAATCTGTAAAAGGTAAAAAAACTCCATGGCAACCTGAAAGGAGTGAGCCTAGAGCATAGAAACCTGCTGGCAGAAAAAGACCACATGGCCTATCTAGTCTGCCTTCCAAATCAACTACAGGAATCCTCTTTATACCTTTCGAGATCCTCTGTGTTTGTTCCATGCTTTTTTGAATTCAGATACTGTCCTCATCTCTACCACCTCCACTGGGAGACTATTCCACGGATCCACCACTCTTTCCATAAAGAAATCTTTCCGCATATCACTCCTGAATCTATCTCCCTTCACCCTCATCCCATGTCCCCTCATAGCAGAACTTGCTTTTAATTGAAAGAGGCTCTCTCCCTGAACATTTATGCCACGGAGGTATTTAAACATCTCAATCATATCACCTCTATCCCGCCTTTCCTCTAAGGTGTACATATTAAGATCCTTCAGTCTGTCCTCATATGCTTTATAATGAAGACCACTAATCATTTTAGTAGCCACCCTCTGCACCGACTCCATCCTGTCCATATCCTTTTGAAGGTGCGGTCTCCAGAATTGCACACTATACTCCAAATGAGGTCGCACCAAAGACTTATACAGAGGCATTATCACCTCCTTTTTCTGCTAGCCATTCCTCTCCGTATGCACCCAAGCATCCTTCTAGCTTTTGCCGTCGCCTTTTCTACCTGTTTAGCTACTTTAAGATCATCAGACACAACCACGCCTAGGTCCCGCTCTTCTTTAGTGGACAAAAGTACTTCACCCCCTATACTATATTGCTCCCTTGGATTGCTGCAGCCCAAATGCATGACCTTGCATTTTTTAACATTAAATCCCAGCTGCCAAATTCTAGACCATTCTTCAAGCTTAGCTACATCCCTCCTCATGTTATCTACCCCTTCCTGGGTGTCTACTCTATTGCAGATTTTGGTATCATCCACAAAGAGGCAAACCTGACCTGAAAGCCCTTCCGCTATATCACTAACAAAGATGTTAAAAAGAATCGGACCAAGGACAGATCCCTGGGGCACACCACTGATAACATCTTTCTCCTCAGAGTGAGCTCCATTTACTTGTACTCTTTGTCGCCTCCCACTCAACCAATTTCTAACCCAAGCAGTAACTTTAGGGTCCATCCCTAGGGTGCTCAGTTTGTTTATAAGTCGCCTGTGAGGAACAGTGTCAAATTGCTTTACTGAAATCTAAATACACCACATCTAGGGCTCTCCCTCGGTCCAACTTCCTGGTCACCCAGTCAAAGAAATCAATCAGATTTGTCTGACAAGACCTGCCTCTGGTGAATCCATGCTGCCTCGGATCCTGTAATCTGCTGGACTCCAGAAACCTCACTATTTTCTCTTTCAGCAGCATTTCCAATAATTTACTCACCACCGAAGTTAAACTAACTGGCCTGTAGTTTTCAACCACATCCTTACTTCTGCTTTTGTGTAAAGGCACCACATGAGCCTCTCTCCAGTCCTTTGGCACCACTCCCGACTCCAATGAGGCATTGAAAAGGTCAGTCAGTGGAGCTGCTAGAACGTCTCCAAGTTCCCTCAGTATTTATTATTTTATTTATTTATTATTATATTCTCTTATATACCGCGCTATTCTGCATCAGTGCGGTTTACATTGAACAAACTGAAATTACATTGAACAGGGCATTATAACTTGGAGATAACTATTTTACAGGGAACATGGGCTATGGAGGGTTAAGTGGCTTGCCCAAGACCACAAGGAGCACCTGTGGGACTAGAAACCCCAGTCCTTCCGGCCCAAGGTTGCTGTCCTCTTGTGGGATTTGAACCCCCGACCTTCCGGCCTGAAGTACCTTGCCCCAACCACTAGGCCACTCCTCCATTCTCGGGTGTATCCCTTCTGTCTCAAGAACACAGTCTTCTGAAAATTGTTCAAGATGTTCCTCGCTTCTGTTCCTATTTGTGGGTGTTTTCTGAGGTCCTGCTCCTGGTTCTTCATCTGTGAACACAGAATAAAAATATTTGTTAAGCAATTCCGCTTTATCCTTATCAGCTTCTACATATTCCTCCCCTGCACCCTTGAGTTTGACAATACCACTCTTGCCCTTCCTCTTCTCACTAATATATCTGAAAAATGTCTTATCCCCCCATTTTATTGCATTGGCTATTTCCTCCTCCTTTTGAATCTTTGCCTTCTTGACTACTTTGCTAGCTTCTCTAAGTTTTTCCAAATACAGATACTTGTCTTCCTCTCTCTGTGATCTCTTGTATTTCATGAAGGCCTCCCTCTTTTTCTTCACTTTTTCAGCTACTTCTTTCGAAAACCATAGCGGTCTCCTTTTACCTTTATTTACCATTTTAACAAAAAGGTGGGTTGCCCTTAAAATATCCCCTTTCAGTTTTTCCCATTGTTTTTCTACATCCCTCAGCTGTTCCCATCCAACTAACGACTCCCTGAGGTATTGGCCCATCTTCGCAAAGTTAGTCTTCCTAAAGTCTAAGATCCTCGCCTTTGAATGGATTCTAACAGCCCTAATCCTAATACTGAAACATACCATCTGGTGATCACCGGATGCAAAATGATCTCCCACTACAACATCAGAAACACTTTCACCATTGGTAAGCACCAAGTTCAGTATGGCTCCTTCACGTGTGGGGTCTGTTACCAATTGCCTGAATAGTTCTCCCTGTAGAGAATCCAAGATCTCCTTACTTCTAGATGATACTGCAGCAGGAATGTGCCAATCAACATCTGGCATATTGAAATCTCCTATCAGTAGCACTTCCCCTTTCCTAGCAATGCTGCGCATGTCTTTAATTAACTCTCTGTCCACCTCTTCCTCTTGTGAGGGAGGTCTGTATATCACACCAATGTAAATAGATTTCTCTTTCCCTCTTTCTAGTTTAACCCACAATTTATTTATTTAACATTTTTTATATATCGTCTTTCTACAAATCAAGACGGTTTACATAGAACGTTTCAAGGCAGTGTGTTTCAACTGTTTACAAAGAACAAAGTGACAAGGATACATAAGTGAACAATATGAACTAATTACAATGATCAATGATCAACTATTTACATATGTATATATATAGAGCTACAGATAGTTGTATTATAGGGTTTGAGGGAGCATGGGTGGGGAGGTAGTTGTAGAGGGTTAGGTACTAGGGTGGTAGGGAAAAATGTTCAAGGAAGAGGTGGGTTTTTAACTTCTTTCGGAACTCAGAGTGGCTCACACAGTTACGCAGTTAATGAGGAAGGGTATTCCATAGGGATGGAGCATAGAGAGAGAAGGCCCTGTTGTTAGTAGATTGTTTGCAGTGCCTTTTAGTTGTTGGTATGGTCAGTAGGTTTTTGGTAAAGGAACGGTGTGTTCTTGTGTTGTTGGAGAAGGCAAGGAGTGGGGAGAGGCATGGAGATGACTCCTTTGAGATAATTTTGTGTATAAGAGTAAGAACCTTGAATTTAGCTCGGTGTTGAATTGGGAGCCAGTGGAAGTCATAGAGGACTGGTGCAATATGGGATCGTCTGGGGTTGTTGGTTATGAGCCGCGCTAACGTATTCTGGGCTAGTTGGAGTGGTTGGATGGTGTTCCTGGGGAGGCCATGATAGATCAGATTACAGTAGTCAAGCAAAGGGGTTGTGAGGGCCTGACAGACAGTACGAAAGGAGTCAGGGCTTAACAGAGGATTGAGGTTCCGGAGAGTACGTAGTTTTGCATATACTGTATTAGTAGTTCTCTTTATTTGATCGGAGAAGGAGAGGTTCTGATCAAGGATGATTCCAAGATATTTCACTTGGTTTTTTATAGTGAGTGTGAGATCACCAAAGGTGAGAGTTGGAGGAGGGGTGTATGAGGGATTGTAAAATACTTGAAGGACCTCAGTTTTGGATTGGTTAATTAGTAAGTTGTGCTGGGAGAGCCAAGATTTGAGGCTGATTAGACATTCATTTAGTTTAGTAAAATTAGGGTTAGTGAGGTTAAATGGGGTGAAGCACATCATGTCATCTGCATATAATTGGTACTGTATGCCATAGTTTTGGAAAATCTTGCAGACAGGTTGGAGGAAGATATTGAAAAGTAACGCGGATAGACTAGAACCTTGGGGGACACCTTGTTTTAGTGTAAATGGGAGGGAGGTATCACTTCCAATAGGGACCTGTTGCGTTCTGGCGTCTAAGTAGGATTGGAACCATTTTAGAGTTATGCCTCTCAGTCCTATTTCATGAAGTCTGATTAGGAGTTGATGGTGGGGGAGAGAGTCAAAAGCAGCAGATAAGTCAAGGAAGATAAGTAGGCATCCTTGAGCGGAGTTCTGGGTGTGTAAGTACAAGGAATCTAGTAGAGAAGTGAGGAAGGTTTCAACGCCGTGATTCCTTTTGAAACCATGCTGGAATAAGTCAAGGGGAGAGTGGTCATCAATATAGTTCTGAAGTTGGGTTTGGACAAGTTTCTCTGTTATCTTTGCAAGGAAAGGGATATTAGAGATGGGTCTATAGGAGGAAGGGGAGGTGGGGTCTAGTTTAGCTCCTTTTAGGATTGGGCGGATAGAGGCACATTTAAGTGGGGGTGGTACGGAACCAGTCTGGAGGGAGGTTTGTACAATATTCAAAATGTAGGGGCTGAAGGAACTTCTGGTAGATTTGATCCAGAGGAGAGGACAAGGGTCAAGGGCAGAGGTTGAAGCATTCAAATCTTTAATAACATCAGATACATTATCTAATGTGATGGGATGAAACTCATTCCATGAGTTTGAGAAGGTTGCATCATGTGATTGGGTGCTGTGGTCAGGAGTGAGTTGGGGGTTATTGGTTGATAAAGGTGGGAGGAATTTAGAGGTCAGATGGTTAGTTATAGCCTGCGCAGTTATTTTTGGTGGCTGGTCATGTTGTAGGGGCTCGTTTATTAAGGATTTAGTGATGGAGAAGAGCTCTCTTGGTTTATTAAGCGCTCGTTGGATAATATTTTCATTATATTCTCTTTTATGAGTGAGGGTTTCTGAGCAGTAGGTTTGAAATTTGGTTGTGTAGGCAATATGTACATTGGAGTCTTGAGTGCGTCTCCATTTACGTTCAAGGCGTCTAAGCTCCCTTTTGAGGTTTCTCAGGTTTGTAGAGAACCAAGGGGTTCTTCTGCGGTGTTTTTGAGGAAGTTGCTTAGGCGGAAGTAGGGAGGCTGCGGATAGGATTTTCATTCCATTTAGAGATGATGGACTCTTGGTTCATGTTTTTGTTATTTAGTAGGTCAAGTGATGGGATTGTTTACCTCCCCTCTCCCTTTTAAGCTCTGTAATTTCAAAGCTTTAATAGTAGTTTTTACATATAGTGCCACTCCTCCTCCCCTACTTCCTACCCTGTCCTTTCTGAATAAAGTATAGCCAGGTATAGTTACATCCCAATCATGGTTTTCTGTGAACCATGTTTCTGTAACTGCCACTAAATCCAAGTCAGCCACTCCCACCAAAGCTTCAACATCAGGGATCTTATTTCCCATGCTACGGGCATTTATACACACTTCTTTCCATATGTTACCCCTGTTACCCATTTCCATAAAGTTATTTAATGTATCACCTACCTGGGGGCTTTCTTCACCCATCCCCAACGAATCTAGTTTAAAGCCCTCTTTAGTAGATTAGCCAGTCTACTACTGAAGACGCGTTGACCTTTCTTGAAACGCGTTGACCTTTACTGAAATCTAAATACACCACATCTAGGGCTCTCCTCGGTCCAACTCCCTGGTCATCCAGTCAAAGAAATCAATCAAATTTGTCTGACAAGACCTGCCTGGTGAATCCATGTTGCCTCGGATCCTGCAATCCATTGGACTCCAGAAACCTCACTATTCTCTCTTTTAGTAGCCTTTCCAATAATTTACTAACCACAGAGGTTAGACTAACTGGCCTGTAGTTCTCGATGTCATCCCTCTCCAGGCAGTAGTGAGTTGTGAAGGTATGGACCAAAGACAAGGCAGCGGCCTGGCAGATTTCTGTCATGGGGACGGAACACAGATTTGCTATGGAAGTGGCTATGACCCTCTGGTCCAGTGGGATCCCTGCCTGTTCATAGGCAAGGGTATTGCAGTCTGCCATCCAAGCGGACAGAGTTCACTTAGTCACTGTGGTGCTTTGCAGTGACTCTGCGTCTGCTGCAGGTAGAAGGACCAGGCTCTTACAATCCAAAGTATGGATAACGATCTCCGCCCTGCAAGCGTGAGGTCTTGGAAAGAAGGTGTGGAGCACCTCCTCCTGATTGAGGTGGAATAGGGACACCACCTTCGGAAGAAGCTTGGCTTGTGTGCGGAGCACTACCCGGTTTTTGTAGAACCTCATGTAGTGCGGTTCTACCATCTGGAGTCTGGAGCTCAGTGACTCTGTGAGCCGATGTGAGTGCTACCAGGAAGGCGCCAGGAAGCCAGAGGCTCAAACGGAGGCTTAGTGAGCTGCAAGAGCACTACATTGAGATCCTACTCTGCTGTTGGAGGGCAGAAGTGGGGTTTGGATAACATGTGGCCCCGCAGGAATTGGAACACAGGGGTCTGAGCCGAGAGGGACTTTCCCTTGATGGGATGGTGATGCACTGTAATGGCGCTCAGGTGTACTCTAACTGAATTGTACTTTAGTCCCAACTGCGACAGGTGGAGCAGGTGTTCAAGTATCATTTGTACTGAGCAGGAGAATTGGCGCCACTTGAAGGCATATGCTATTCTTGTGGAGGCCTTACGAGAGGCTAGAAGGATCTCTTCCACGTTCTTTGGGAGGTTGAAGGGGGCTAACACTATCCTTTCAGCAGCCAAGCCATGAGTGACAGGGACCCCAGATTGGGGTATAGGAGAGAGCCCTGCTCCTGTGAGAGTAGCCCTGGGGCTCCAATAGGGAGAGGAGCAGTGGAAACCAGGGCTGCCTGGGCCACTGAAGGGCTATCAGCATTAGCGATGCCCTGTTGCGCTGGACCTTGAAGAAAGTCTTGGCGACCAGCAGTGTTGATGGGAAGGCATACTGAAGGCCTTCCGTCCACAGGATAAGGAATGCATCCACTGCCACACAGGAAGGGCGCAGCCGGCAGGAGTAGAATTGGGGCAACTGCATGATGTCCAGACTGGAAAACAGGTCTATCAAGGGAACACCCCAGAGACGAAACAGCCATGAGGCTTCTACTGGATCCAGGTGCCACTCGTGCGGCTGGAGGACTCTGCTCAGCTTGTCCACCAGGGCATTTTCCTGGCCCAGGAGGTGCACCACCCTTAGGAGCATCCCTCTGTGTGCAGCATAGAAGCAGAGGGCTACCGTCTCCTGGCAGAGGGGGGATGACCCTGTTCCCCATTGTTTGTTCATGTAGAACATTGCCACCTGATTGTTGGTCTGGATCAGCTGCAGCTGGTGGCAAAAGGCTCAGAGAGCCAGGAACATCGCCCACAGTTCAAGCAGGTTGATTTGCATCTGGGATTCTGCCTTGGAGGCCCTCGCAATGCACTCCCCAGCCCATTAGGGAGGCGTCCGTGATGAGGACCTTCTGAGGAGGTGGGTGCCTGGAAGTGCATCCAGGCCTGAAGGTGACATGGAATCTGCCACCACCTGAGGGAGTTTTCCAGCTGACGGGTCACCTTCACTCTGTCCCTGAGCCTACCTATGGCTTGAGTCCACTGAGAATGGAGGCACCACTGGGCCACCCTCATGTGCAGGTGGGCACATGGGGGTCATGTGAACGGTGGAAGCCATGTGTCTCAACAGGCGGAGTAGAAGTAGGGCAGGTGTCTTTATCTTTTATCTTTATTTCAAAATTTGCTATACCACTTACATCAGAAGACAAAAAGCAGTGTACAATACAAAATAAGACTGCTGAGAAAGGAAGAAAAGAATGCCAGTAAATAACAGGACAGAAAATAGGGACAGCACAGCAAGAGAAGGAGCCGGGGACTCTAGGGAGGGAGGAGAGGGAGATTGAAAGCACACTGAAACAGATGGGTCTTCAAGGCAGTCTTGAAGCTGGGGAAAGAGGACTTAGACCAAAGGCTTAGGGGAAGAGAGTTCTCCATGGACCATCAGGATTGCGTCAGCCACACATGGTGACATCCTCCGACGGCGCCAAGATGCGGAAGTGCTCTCTAGAGCTCAGAAAGGTGAGCCTTTCTGAGCCCGCCCAGATAGCCCACCTTACCGGCCCGCCCCCTAGCAAGCCAGTCTTCTTCCTTCCGCCTTGCCAGCAAGACGGATTCTGCTCTCTCTAAGAAAATCTCAATCAAACATGCCGAAATCGGGATTTAAGAGCTGCACGCGCTGCAAACATAAAATGAGCAGCACTGATACACACGAGGTTTGCCTACGCTGCCTGGGTCCGGAGCACGCCACTGAGAACTGTTTAAAATGCTCACGCATGTCCCCGCGGGCTAGGAAAGCTAGGGGGCACGCTCTAAGAGAATACCTGGCTTCCTCAGTTCCATCTTCTTCCAAGGCAAGCTCCTCCAAGGCAAGTTCCTCGACCGCTGGTGTGCCGGCTCAGGGTGTGCCCTCTGTGGCGTCCATCCCCAGCCGTGCTCTAGAAATCGCCTTCTCGCCTGCCCCTGCTGTCTCCGGCGGCTCTCCCAGAAGCCCAGGTGCTGCCTGCGCGAACCCTGGCGCTCCTTCAAGAAGTTCTTCTGCCTCCTTGCCGGCCGGCCACGCGGCTCTCAAAAATGGCGCTGCCCTGCAGGCCGGACTCAACTCTGCCCCGCAAGCCTCCGGCTCCTCCCACTTCCAGTCCGACGCGCCCCAACGCAGCGCCAGCCCTCGGGGCCGTCTCTACACCTCCCAGTCTCCTCCTCCTTACATCTCCACGCCGAGAAGCTCAAACTGCTCTGAGGAGAGAGGACAGCACCGGCGCCATGCAAGCAAACGCTGGCACCGCGACTCCAGCGGACACCGGCACCACGATTCGGGCAAGCGCCGGTGCCATAAGAGCAGGCATGATGCCAGACACTGCGGAAGAGACAGACACCGCGGGATCAGTAACACCAGCTCTGACTACTTTAGTGCCAGAAGCAGAGACAGGTACAGCCACCGCAGAAACAGCCATCACAGCTTCTGAAGTCACTACAGCTCTTCCATGTCCCCCAGCCCTGGGGTTCACCAGCGATCCAGTTCCAGCCGTGAAGATTCCAACAACTCTTCTGCGATTTTAAGACTCCTGACTCAGCTGGTGCAGCAGACTGCTCATCCGCCCGCTCCACCCGAAATGGGACTACAGGGACTGCCTGACTCTGAAGTTCTAGCCCCGCCGGAACAGACCCTTCCAGTCTCACCTGTTCCACAGTCACCTGCACGCTCCGCGCGAGCCCTAACTTCACTGGCTCACCCATCACCGGATAGCACCGCAGAAGAACATGACATTGAGATGGCCGTGGTGGGTTCCGCGGACGCGAGCATACAGCCTCTGTGACCAGACACTCGCCGGAACCGGAAGGACAACCAAACACGACGGAGGACCTCACCTATCCCAAGTTCCTCAGTAAGATAGCCTCCACCTTGGCCCTCAAGGCCGCCGAAGAGGTAGGGGAACCCATCCCAGAGGTGCTAAAATACCTCTCCACACTGAAGCCGTCATTTGCACTCCCTGTGCACCAGACGCTGCGGGACACACAGTTGAGGCTTTGGCAAACCCCGGCTTCTATCCGCCCTTTCTCCAGGAAATTGGATTACAAATACCAAGTACAAGCCACACCCGGATTCGCAAAGCAACAACTGCCTCACCAGTCCATCGTGGTCTCCTCCGCCCTAAAGCGCGCAAAGTCATCGCGTACCCACGCCAATAGTCCCCCGGGTCAAAACCAGAAGCTTCTCGATGATATCGGCAAGAAGGTCTTCCAAGGGGTGATGCTCGGCGCGAGGATTGCGGCCCACCAATTTCAGCACGTCCTCTTCCAGGACTCCTGTGTCGCGAATATCAAGGCCACTGCCGCATCTCTGCCAAAGGAGGCCCAAGCACAGATTCACAAGCCCCTAGATAGTCAAACATCTGGCCAGCACGGCGTTCGACTCATTCGACACAGCAGTGAGAACTGCGGCCACAGCCATTTCCGCCAGATGCTGGGCATGGCTGAGAGCGTCCGGCCTGCGTGACGACACCCATGATAAGATTGCCGACGCCCCATACTCGGGCGAATCTCTCTTCGGAGAGAAGGTGGCCGACACAGTGAATGTCATGAAGGAACATTGCAACACACTCCAAACCTTGGAGGAGGATGGGTTTGAGCGCCACAACGGTACACAAAAGACCAGATTTCCTAGAAAGTCTTACTACTCATCCAACAAGAAGTTCCCATCGGCCAGCCAAAAATGGCAAAACACCAGGTACAAAGCGGCCTCCTACCACGGATCCTCCTGGCAGCGTAGCTCCCAGAGGGACCGCAAACAAAAGAAGAACAACAACACGCCTGCTAACAAGGGCGGTCCTTCCTTTTGACAACCATTCGGAGGCGCCCTCTCACACTGGGGGTTGCCTGACCTTTTCCTTGGAAGAGTGGGAACGAATATCCTTGGACTCCTGGGTGCTGCAAATCGTCCAGAGGGGTTACCACTTGCGGTTTGCAACATCTCCCTACCAGCGCAACCACCCAGTCAGCAACACCCCCCCTCATCTGCAGCAGGCTATGACGACGGAACTTCTAAACCTCATAGCCTCACAAGCAATAGAGGAGGTGCCCCCGGCAGAGAAAGGCACTGGATTTTACTCCAAATACTTCCTCATTCCCAAAAAGTCGGGCGGCGTTCACCCCATCTTGGATCTCCGCAAACTGAACAAGTTCATCGTCAGAGAAAAGTTCAGAATGTACTCTCTCAACTGTATCCTTCCTCTAATCCAGACCGGGGATTGGATGGCATCCCTGGACCTTCAGGATGCCTACACTCATATTCGAATCCACAAAAAACACAGACGGTATCTCTGCTTCAAGGTCCTGGGTCAGTACTACCAGTACAGAGTACTTCCCTTCGGCCTCTCGCCTGCCCCGAGAGTCTTCACAAAGTGCGTAGCCATTGCTGCAGCGCACCTCCGCAAACAAAATGTCTGCATATTCCCCTACCTGGACGAATGGCTCTTCACAGCCCCCTCATCGGAGGGGCTTCGGCTCTCCAATCGAAATACCACCAACCTGCTCTCCTCTCTGGGATTCATCGTCAACCTCACCAAATCCTACCTCACACCAACACAGAGGATCGAGTTCATAGGAGCGGTGATCGACACTCAAACCGCCAAAGCCTACCTGCCAGTGCGCAGACAGCTGGCCATCATCGCTCTAGCATCCAGCTCTGTCGCAGCAAAGACATGCTCAGCCAGATCCGTTCTTCGCCTTCTAGGCCACATGGCAGCCACAACATCGGTACTTCCCTTGGCAAAACTGAGAATGCGCCTGCTCCAGTGGCATCTGCGCGACCACTGGAACCAGCACTCTCAATCTTCTGCACGACCACTGGAACCAGCACTCTCAATCCCTCTCCACCCACGTCCCGATGACTCCACAAGTCAAATCACATCTCCACTGGTGGACGATACCAACCAACCTATCGGTGGGCAAGGACATCCGCCCCCAAAATCACCAAGAGACGCTCACCACCGACGTGTCCAATATTGGTTGGGGCGCGCACCTCCCTCTACTCAGCACCCAGGGAGCGTGGTCCCCTCGAGAGCGCCAGCGGCACATCAACCTCCTCGCGCTGAGGGCCATCAAATACGCCCTCAGGGCCTTTCGGATGCAGCTCCAGGGAAAATCAGTACTCGTCCAAACGGACAACCAAGTTGCCATGTTTTACATCAACAAGCAAGGAGGGACCCGGTCATGCACACTCTGCAAGGAGGCGCTAGAGATATGGGCGATAGCCTTGGAGAACGGGTGCAGGCTGCAGGCCTCCTATCTCCCAGGAGATCTGAACAATCTGGCAGACAAACTGAGCAGACAGTTGCTGCCGCACGAATGGGCACTCCACCCGGAGGTCTCCAACCAGCTCTTCAACCTCTGGGGAACTCCCAGCATAGACCTATTCACAACCGAACGGAATGTCAAGTGCCACCTGTTCTGCTCCAGACACCCATCGACCAACCGGCTAGCAGCGGATGCATTTGATGTGTGCTGGGGGGCGTGGTCACTAGTGTATGCCTTTCCCCCCACTCCACTCATCCCGAAGGCTCTGCAGCGGATCATCCAGGACAAGGCCCAGGCCATCCTAGTGGTCCCTCATTAGCCGCGCCAGATGTGGTTTGCACTCCTGCTACGACTGGCGCAGGAGCCTCCCATTCATCTACCCCTCCGGCAGGACCTGCTGACGCAAAACAAGGGCACCACACATCATCCCAACCTCAAAGCTCTCGCTCTCACTGCTTGGAGGTTGAGCGGTTAAACCTTGCCCCTCTCCAGCTGCCAGCGGACGTGCAGGACATCATCCTGGCTGCAAGGAAACCCTCCACCAGAAAGTCCTATGGCCTGAAGTGGAAGAGGTTCAGTATCTGGTGTGCCGAGCGTGACCTGGAACCAACCACATGCCCGGTCCCCACTGTCTTGCAGTACCTCAACTCCTTATCCAGCATTGGGCTTAAGACACAGTCCATCCGTGTGCACCTTTCAGCAATTGCTGCGTTCCACGTGCCGACGGACGGGGCCAACTCCATCATGGCGCTGCCACTCACCACCCGCTTCATGAAAGGCTTGACCAACCTGAAACCCCTGCTTAGGCCTCCTATTCCATCCTGGGATCTCAACACCGTCCTCCAGCGCTTAACACAGGAGCCCTTCGAGCCTCTCCAATCTACCGACATGAAGTGGGCTTCCTGGAAGACGCTGTTCCTAATCACTATCGCGTCCGCCCGGAGGATTAATGAGCTGCAAGCACTGGTGTGCCACCCTCTGTACACACAACTTCACTCTGATCACGCATCTCTGCGGACCAACCCTAAATTTGTTCCCAAAGTGGCATCAGCCTTTCACATCAATCAGTCCATCGAGCTCCCTTCCTTTTTCCCCGAGCCGCATGGATCGGACGAGGAAAGTCGCCTGCACACCCTTGACTGCCTAAGAGCCCTCCGGATCTATCTGCATAGGACGCAGCCCATCAGGAAGGGCGAACAACTATTTGTGTCCTATGACCCCTATCGACCGGGCAGGCCTGTCTCCAAAAGAACTCTGTCCCACTGGATTGCCACCTGTGTTGCATTCTGTCTGGGCCCCGCGGAAGACGGACGTCTACCCAGAGTGGGCCCTCACCACCTCAGGGCACTAGCCGCCTCAATTGCAAACCTGCGTTCGGTCCCTCTAACCGACATTTGCAGAGCGGCCACATGGTCCTCCCCGCACACGTTCCAGAGGCACTACTGCCTCGACCTCAGGTGCCAAGAAGAAGGAGCCCTGGCCAAGGCCGTCCTCTCCACTGCATTGGACGGCTCCATGGCTGCATCAGCAACCATGGTCCCACTATAAGACTTACCGGACTTATGTTCGCTTGAATTGCACTGTTCATGGATTTATGTTCGCTTGAATTGCACTGTTCATGCCCTACTGCACCTAATGCCTTATTGCACCTGACGTATCATAACTATGTTGCACGGTACTGCACTGTTACTGCACCTTGGTTTTTACACTGTTGCGCTGTTATGCCACTGTTGTTGTTGCACCTTATATGATTCTCACCTATATGGTTATTAAATGGTTATTCTGACCTAGGTATCCGCAGTTTGTGTCACGCTGCCCTCCTCCATCTCATCGTGTACAGCTTGGGAGACACCATGTGTGGCTGACGCAATCCTGATGGTCCATGGAGAAAGTGGGGTTACTTACCTGTAACCAGGGTTCTCCGTGGACAGCAGGGTAAGTCAGCCACACAATCCCACCCACCTCCCCTGGAAGAGGCCAGCCTACTTGGGCCTGCGCCCTAGCCGGGAAGGCTGGCTAGGAACACACTGGCTTGCTAGGGGGTGGGCTGGTAAGGTGGGCTATCTGGGCGGGCTCAGAAAGGCTCACCTTTCTGAGCTCTAGAGAGCACTTCCGCATCTTGACGCCGTCGGAGGATGTCACCATGTGTGGCTGACTTATCCTGCTGTCCACAGAGAACCCTGGTTACAGGTAAGTAACCCCGCTTTCC
Source organism: Ichthyophis bannanicus (assembly GCA_033557465.1). Taxonomy (NCBI): domain Eukaryota; kingdom Metazoa; phylum Chordata; class Amphibia; order Gymnophiona; family Ichthyophiidae; genus Ichthyophis; species Ichthyophis bannanicus. The sequence goes on along the minus strand of CM066051.1, from coordinate 75,243,270 downwards.
AGGGGGGGGGGCAGGAAGAAAAAAAACAGAGGAACAAGTGCACTCAAGGTGTGCCTGGGAAGGAGGGGGAGCACCAGCCCATACTTATGGACAGAGAGGAGCAGACGAGGGGGGACATGGAACTGTAAGAGATCTGCCAAGTACTGAGGTGAGGAGGCATGAATAGTGCGGTGTGTGAGGGTGAGAATTTTATATTGCGCCCTGAAACGAACTGGTAACCAATGCAGATGAACCAGGAGGGGGGTGACGTGCTCATAACAGGAGGAGGAGGTGAGAATGCAGGCGTCAGTGTTCTGAAGGAGCTGCAGACGATGGAGTTGGGAAAGGGGAAGACCAGCAAGGGAGACATTACAATAATTAATACGGGAAACAAGAGACAAAAGTAGAGTGGATAAGGAGGATGATGTAAGGAAGGGACGAACCACACACAGCTGACAGAGGCAGAAGAAGGAGGCTTGACAGACGGAAAAGATATGGTCTGAGAAGGAGAGGGAGGAGTCAAGAACAGCACCAAGGTAATGGAACGAGGACGCCAAGGGAATGGTGGTGGAAGTAAGGGGGGGGGCCAGAGAAGGGGACGGGGACCCAAAAGTAACCCAGGTGGCAGTGGACTTGAGGGGATTAAACTGAAGAAAGTTAGCAGACATCCAGTCAGAGATGGAAGACAGGCAAGTGCTGAGGGGTGTAATATCAGGAGCAGTCGGAGTGGTGCGGTAGAGGAGGATGATATCGTCTGCATAGTAGTATGCGGAGATACCAGCCTGCTGTAAAGAAGAGTGAGAGGGGCCAGGAACACGTTGAAGGGGAGCGGAGACAAGACAGAGCCATGAGGGACACCACAGGAAAGAGGCATAGGGGGCGAAGTGGAGGATGGGGACATGACGGAAAAGGTGCGAGTCAAGAGAACAGAACGAAACCAGAGCCAAGGAACACCAGAGACCCCAAAATCAGCAAGACGGCAAAGGACAGTACAGTAATTGACAAGGTTGAATGCTGCAGAAAGATCCAGCAATACAAGAAGAGTAATATCACCCTAGTCATGCACAACATGCAACTTGTTCAGAAGAGAAAAGAGAATAGTCTCAATACTGTTCCCTGGGTGGAAGCCGGACTGATGGGGATTAAGTGCATTAGTGGAGACAAGGTGGGCAGAGACTTGAATGAAAATGAAGCATTCAAGGATTTTAGAAAGGAATGGACGGTTTGAACCAGACGCCAGCTAAAGAAGACAGTAGGATCAAGAGAAGGCTTTTAAGGAGGGGATGAACCAGAGCGTGCTTCCAGGGAGAGGGAGAGGGAGAACAACAAGTAGACAAAGAGGACTTCAGCATAGTAAGAAGCAAGGGAAGGAAACATAGGGAGGGTTCTAGCAGCCATTTAGAAGGGATAGGGTCTAGAGAGCACCAGGTCTTACGGGCGAAGGAAATGATGCCCAAATGTTCGGGCGCTGTTACGCGCTCAAAGGAGGACTGGGTGTGGGTAGGAGGACGAGATGGGGGGGGGGAGACAGGAGGTGGGGAGGCAGGAGGTGAAGGAGGCCCAGGGGGTCTGAGCCAGTATTGAGCCAGGGTCTGGGCAAGGGGGGGAGGGGTCTTTTTCAAGAACCTGGTACTTGTCAGGAACTTGGTTGCTATCTCTGCAGCCTTGCCTGTCATGGGTTTCCCGAATAGGTCTTCTCCTATGCAGGAGACATCGATCAGTTTGTCTTGCACCCATTGCTCTAGGTCAGATGCTGCAGCCATGTTTGGCGTCATGCCCCAATGCCTGCGGCGGCCACCCTGACCGAATACTCGAAGCCATCATAGGCTGCTCACGATAAAAACTTTGAGGATTCTTGCATTGCCAAGGTCAGGGTCTTAAACCTCTGTAGGGGTTCCCCATCGAGGCCTACTGAAAACCCACTGAGCTCCTTTGACAGTTCCTTCAGGTACATGCTGATATAGAGCTGATAGGACTGGATCTGGCAAGATAGCATCAAGCTCTAAAAGGCCTTCCGGACGAGGGCATTAAGGATTTGGACTTTTTGAGCTGATGCATGGCCAACTCCATGACCAGCGAGTTGTGGGAAACTGGGTCTTTTGAAACCTAGGGCTTCAGCATACCCGGTACATGGCATCGAGGCAACTACTGATGATGGGTACATTTGGAGGGATCAGGGGGCACCGGAACATAAGGGTTTCCTTAGGGGCTGCCTCGTAGTGGAGTATCTCGAATTCCTTGGTGCGAGGATCCTCCTCAGCCTCTGTCTCAATAGTAAGAGCCTTGGCCATGTCTTGCACAAAATTGAGGAAGGTGATGTCATCAGGTGGGGAACGGTGTCGGGGCATTGGGAGAGATGGGTCCGAGGGCACTTCTTGGTGTTGCTGCATGTCTGCGGATTCTTCGTCCTCAGTCTCCCATTCGGATTTGAAGTCGGAGTATGAGTCTGATGCCACCTGATCGCCTCGGTCAAGATCTGCTCTACATGGTTGGTGACCTCTGGAGGATCGGGCCGAGCCATGGGTGCTCTCCAGGGAGGACCGGTGCCCCGAGGGTTGGGGGCTCTCTCGAGGCCAGTAGCACTCGAGGACTGGCTTGACGTCCGGGGATGCCCTTGATGTCATGGGGGCGGATGAACTGGACATGAACATCTGCTGCATGGCCAAGAGGGCAGATATATTGCTCTCTAATGCTACCATTCTGGTCTCCATACCAGTTGGCTCTGCAGTCTTTGACGCGGGTACCGAGAGCTTTGGCCCAGCATTGGTACTGTTGAGAGGGAGTTCTTGATGAGGATGGCCTCGGAGGTCCAAGGCCGGTCGGTGGGTGCCAAAGGCTCATTGTGGGGCAGTTTGGAAGGTTGCTCCTGCTCCGAATCCTCTGACTCATGCCTTGGACTGCGGGATATCACCTTCTTCCCGGATCTGTCCTCTGATGTGGTCTCCAAGGGTTTCTTCTTCTTGCACTCCACCTCTAGGGATTTCTGGTCAGAGGAACCGTGACCATAGGACTCCAAATAGACTCTGGCTTTGCGGAGCACCGAGGTATTGCAGGGGGCCCTGGAGCGTGGTATTGCCAGAGACTCTGGCTCAGAATCAAACTTCTGGAAAAATGTTTCCTGCTGCTGATGACGGTTCTTTAAGGCCTTAAGAACATAAGAACATAAGATATGCCATACTGGGTCAGACCAACAGTATCCTGTTTCCAACAGTGGCCAATCTAGGTCATACGTACCTAGCAGTTTCCCCAAAAGACACAGGTTCCACAATGCTTGTACTGGGCAAAGCATTGATATCCTGAGTCCCTTCTTAATAATGGTTTATGGACCTTTCCTCCAGGAACTTGTCCAAACCTTTTTTAAACCCAGCTACACTAACAGCCTTTACTACATCCTCCGGTAACAAATTTCTGAGTTTGATTACCTGTTGAGTGAAAAAATATTTTCTTTTATTAGTCTTAAATAGTTTACCCTGCAGCTTCATTGCATGTCCCCTAGTCTTTCTATATTCTGATAACGTAAACAATCGATCTACGTTTACCCGTTCCATTCTGTTCATTAATTTATAGACTTCTATCATATCTCCCCTCAGCCGTCTCTTTTCCAAGTTAAAGAGCCCTAACCTTTTTAGCCTTTCTTCATAGGAGCATCCTTCCATCCCCTTTACCATTTTGGTGGTTCTTCTCTGAACCTTTTCTAATAACGCTATATCCTTTTTAAGATATGGTGACCAGAATTGCACACAATATTCAAGGTGCGATCTCACCATGGAACGATATAGAGGCATTATAATATCTTTTGTTTTATTTTCCATTCCTTTCCTTATGATACCTAGCATTCTATTTGCTCTCTTGGCCGCCGCTGCACACTGGGCCGAGGGTTTTAACATGGTATCCACAATGATGCCTAAATCTTTTTCCTGGGTGATGGTTCCTAATGTGGAACCTTGCATCGTGTAACCGTAGTTTGGGTTGTTCTTCCGTAGGTGAATAACTTTGCACTTGTACACATTAAATTTCATCTGCCATTTTGATGCCCAGTCTTCCAATTTATCAAGATCCTCTTGCAATTTTCCACAATCCTCTTGGGTTTTAACAACTTTAAGCAGTTTTGTGTCATCTGCAAATTTGATAACCTCACTCGTTATTCCATTTTCCAGGTCATTTATGAATGTCAAAAAGCAGTGGACCCAGCACAGATCCCTGGGGTACACCAGTATTCACCTTTCTCCATTGGGAAAATTGGCCATTTAGCCCTACCCTCTGCTTTCTATCTTTTAACCAGTTCCCGATCCACAATAGTACACTGCCTCCTATCCCATGACTCTTTAGTTTTGCCAAAAGTCTCTGATGAGGGACCTTGTCAAAGGCTTTCTGAAAGTCCAGATACACTATATCAACTGACTCACCTTTGTCCACCTGTTTATTCACACTTTCACTTTGAGGTCATAGATCTTCAGAGTTCACAGTTGGAGTTGTTATGCTCCGGGCCAAGCACCGGAGGCATCGGTCTTGTAGGTTGTTGAGCGACATCATTTTGCCATACTGGTCCCACTTCTTGAAGCAACTGAAGGCCATTGGAAAAAGGGTGTCCCCACCACTGGGCAGTGGCCTTTGGCTAGAAAGGACATGAATGCCAGTCAAGGGATACCTCAATGAAAAAGGAGAAAAAGAAGGAACGAATCCGAGGAGCGATGCCGAGGCGAGCTGGCTCTAGGGCGGGAAAGTACTGGTATGCAAACCGGACAAAATGTAACCAAAAAAAAAAAATCACACTTTTTCAGGGGGAAACTGGACAACGTCTGAAGGGCTCTGTGGAAAAAAGGAGACTGAGGCAAGATGGCACCCTTGGGCGAGAAGGGAACCATGCATGAGTGATGCATCTCCAAAAGGCTTTCTTTGAAAGCTGGGGAGATGCTTCCGCATGGGCTCCATTGGCGCCGATGTCACCCATATGTGAGGACCAACTTCCTGCTTATTCCCAAAGAAAGGAGTGTATGCCAGCACCCAAGGAGGGCAACGCAGCCACCCATAGCCGTGCCCAGCAAACCGGATAGGTCTCAGCTTGTTATATAGAGAGACAAGGGACGCAATCCCTGTGCTAGAAAAGCAAGATTGCCCTGCTGCTGCCCCCAGGTGCTCTTCTTAGGTTCTGCATGTGTGTGTTATACATTTATAGATATGAATTTTATTTTGTATTGTGAATGTACCCAGGGGCAGATACCTCTCCCCACCTTCTCAGTGCTTGCATGATTTCCTCCTTGCCTGCCTTATATTGCCCTACTGATATCTCTCTCCAGGGACTTGGTGCTCTGTGGAGTCTATGAGCTGATATTCAGTGGTGGCGGCTAGCCATAGCCACTGAACCTAACATCCAAATATTGACTGCTGGGGCCAGATCCAGCCACCGGCATTGAAGATCCAGGACAGCGGATAGTGTTGAAGCTAACTGGGCAGTGGCAATATTCACTCGCTGACCACTTAGCTTCAGCAGTGGAAATTAGGAGAGCTGTTACTGCACCTAACGTTTACCACTGAGGGAGTAATGGGCAGTGGCTGAATATCCTGGGTGCTGCTCCCATTCTGCCCCACCGGAATATCCCGATTAGTGTGATTAATGTGGGCAGCAGGTCTACTAACCACGTTAATCACTTTGAATAATCGGGCCCTATATGGTGACATTTACTTACCAGTTAATGTCCTTTCCTCAAGTCCTGCTAGATCAGTCCAGACAAGTGGGTTGTGCTCCCTTAGTAGAAGATTAGTGGAGACAAAGAACCAATGAAAAGCCCAGGTTTCAATGACATCACTGCTATGCCTCTATTCGCCTCTGTCACCAGAGGTCCCTTCAGTATTCATCTCAAAGCATAGGGATAAACATGGCATGCCTCAGTCAACTTCAATCATGAGCAACAATGAGTAATCAACAGAAAAGAACAATGTACAGGAAAGCATAAACAGAAAGCTGTCAGAAGATGAATCTGCAGAGCCAAGTAGGAAACAATAATGGTGGATCCAAGGGTACCACAGCAAAAGAACAAAGCAAATACAGTTTTAGAGGCGGACTCTGGACTGGTCTAGCAGGACTCATGGAAAAGACATTAAATGATAAGTAAAATTTCACTTTCCATATCATCCTGCTAAACTAGTCCAGATAAGTGGGATGCACCAAAAGTACAACTCCATTGGGTGGGAAGAAGACAAAGCAGCTCGCAAAAACTCTTGAACCAAGGCCATTTCCGCCCGTGCATGGACATCCAAGGGGTAATGCTTGACAGAAGTGGAAAGTGATGCCCACATTGTTGCCCGACCAATGTCTGCAGGAGCTACCGAGCTCCGCTCTGCCCAAGAGGACGCTTGTGCTCTGGTAGAATGGGTGCGCAAACCCTCTGGAACCAGCTGGTTCCGCAACAGATACACGAAGACAATGACCTCCTTAATCCAGCATCCCAAAGTCAACTTGGCCACTGCTTTGCCCTTGCACAGGCCAGCAAACAGCACAAAAAGATTGTAAGACTTACAAAAGAAATTTGTAACCTCCAGGTACCGGAAGATCACCCTCCGGACATCCACCACATGAAGATCCCTGTCCTTTTCCTGACACTGCTCCTTCGGGAAGGAGGGCAGGCAGACCACCTGGTTCACATGAAAGGAAGAAAGTACCCTAGGCAAGAAGGCACAGGCCAAGTGGAAATGGCCTCCTTTGAAAAGGACAGATAAGTCTTGGCAAGACAGAACCTGCAGCTCAGAAATTCATCTTGTAGAACAAATCGCGACCAAGAAGACCGTCTTGAAGGTGAAATCCTTTAAGGTAACATGCTGCAATGGCTCAAAAGGCACCGCCATCAGGGCCATGAGCACCAGACACAGATCCCAGGAAGGCATCACAGACCGGAGGGAAGGACGCAGATGCCAAACCCCATGGAGAAAACATGAGAAGTCTGGGTTCAAGGCCAGAGATTTGCCTGCCACCGGACCCTGAAAACAGGCCACAGCTGCAACCTGAATATAGAAAGACCAACAGGGAGGACATCTTGGTCACCTCAGGAGCCAACCGCCAGATGCCACACCAGCGCTCAAAGGCGCACCATATCCGTATGTATGCTTGCTTGGTAGACCTCCTCCGGGCACTGAGCAGAGTAGAGACCACTGCTGGAGAGTAGCCCTTACCATAAGCAAAAAGGGAGCCAGATCCTCCAGGATGATCGCAATAGGCCCCTGAGGCGGAGCCAACCAAAGAGGATGTGCCTGCAGGAGCCGCCTCAGGTCTCTGAACCACGCTCTCCTTAGCCAAGCTGGTGCCACCAGAACAATTCTGCCTGGGTGGCATTCTATATGCCGAAGCACACACGCCACCAGGGGCCATGGTGGAAACATGTACAGCAGTCACTGACTTGGCCAAGGTTTGGTCACGGTGTCAATGCCCTCGGACCCCATCTCCATGTGCCGACTTTAGAAGCAGCAAACGTGGATTGCCATCAGCGGCACAGAATCAACTGAAATGCCTCCTGACTCAACTCCCACTCTCCAGGATCCAGAGAGAGTGCTGGCTGAAGAAGTCCACTTCCACATTGTCCTCCCAGGCAATGTGCTGAGCCAACAAGACTAGGAGGTTCTTCTCTGCCCAGGCAAACAGGAGAACCATCTCCAGAACTATCCCGATGCTCCTCGTGCCGCCTTGCTGATTGACCTAAGCCACCGCCATGGCATTGTTTGAAAACTCTCAAACTGTCCAGCACGCGACCAGAGTCCAGAAATGCAGAAGAGCCAACCCGATGGCCATCACTCTGAGGCAGTTGATAGGCCAACACTGCTTCCCTGCAGTTCCAACAACCCTGGGCCATATGGTCTTGGCAATGGACTCCCCAGTCTGAGAGACTGGCATCCATCGTCATCAGGATCCAGGAGAAATCATCCAGAAGTACACCCTTCCTCAGATCACAGGGCTGCCGCCTCCACTGCAGGCTGGCCTTCACCATCAACTGCAGCGGAAGCCTGCACACTCAAACTCCTGCGAACTTGAGGACCACCAAGTCAACAAGGACCGCTGGAGTGGATGCATCTGAGCATGCGCCCATGGCACCATCTCTATGGTCGCCGCCATCAATCCGAGCAGCTTAAGATAATGCCAGATTTGGGGAGCCTGCTGCGCACAAAACAGTGTCAGGCAATCCAATAGTCTTTTGATTTTCTCCTCTGGCAGGAAAACTCTGCCCACTTGAGTGTTGAAACATGCTCCCAAAAACTCCAGGGACTGGGAAGACAGCAGCTGACTCTTTCCCTGATCGATCATCCAGCTGAGGCTTTCCAAAAAACGACCCCACTTGGGATGCCACCTGAGATGCTTCTGAAAGGGAATGGACTCATTTGAGCCAGTCGACCTGTAGGATTGGTACCATGTGGCCTGCTCTGAACCAAAGCCTGAACCAAGCAAGATGGTTCCTGCTACAAGAAACGTCTGCTGTGTTCCAAGCCTGAAACCTGCTAACCTACAAGCAACAGCCTTCAAAGTGTCGGTATGTGTGCATAGAGAAGACTATTATTCCCAGCCATGACTATGTGAAGAGAACCTGCATCTCAGGCCTGTCTCATCCACAGACTGCTCTACTGGCCTTGGACATTTGCAACAATGTATGAGACTTCATACCATCATCTTCTACATTTTGTCTCTCACCATGGACCTTTTGTCTGCAGGATGACCACCTGATGACTACCTCCTGATTCTCCAAGACATCTTGTAGTATCTCATGCCAACAAATCACCAAAATGTGACAAGGATTCATCACAAAGTTTAATACAGTATACACAGAAGAACTTGCATGTCATTTTGTGCCTTCTGCCTTCCTTGTTACTCCTGAAAAGAAAGACCCACACTGTGTGCGCGCAAGGCTGTTCCACTAACCCCAGAACAGAGTAAGTCTCCCACAGATATCTCAGGTTCTGTGTTCTCACGCAGCTTGCCTTTGGATGGCTGGAGTCAGTGGTATCTAGCCTAGCTGCCTCATTTGGATTTCTGTTCCAGAGACTGCCTTGGACTTCAGTTGCAATTGCCTACCTCTCTTCTGGAAATCAGTAAGAGTTTGTCTTCCCAAGTCCTTCACCAACTTCTCCAAATTGGCTCCCAACAGAAGCTTCCCATTAAAAGGTAGTTGGGCCAATTGGACTTTGGAAGAGGTGTCCATTGCCCAGTGCTGGAGCTAATCCAACCCCATGATACTGTCATCAGGGCACCATCTCTGGCCGCCAAGTGCACCAGGTCATACATGGCATCAGAAAGCAAGGCCGTAGCTGACTCCAAGAGAGGAGCAGTATCATCTGGCGGAAGAGACTGAATCCACTGGAGCACGGCTCGAGATGTCAGGCTGTTACCTACTGCCAGCTGCAGAATAGTAGCCACCATGGTGAACTGGCTCCTCAGCAACGCGAATCTACCTTATGATCCATAGAAACCTTTAAGGCTGATTCGCCTTCCACAGGAATGGTGGTCCATCTGGTAACCACCATAACCTGCACATCCATCTTGGGAATACCAAACCACTCAATGCACTTTTCCTCCAGGAGAGCAGAGATCTTCTTACGCACCCTTAACCCTTTAAGCAGGGAGTCGGGACAGTCCCATTCTGACCGGATCTTATCTTTGATCACCTCTGGGAACGGGAAGACAGTAGTGCATTTTCGCACCCCTTGAAGGAGCGGGTGTATCTTCTCCTGCTCCATGCAGGAAGTATCTGTCAAGTTCAAAGTGGATGGGACCCTGGTAATAAACACCATCTCTTCCTTCGAAGATAGGTGAATCACTTTAGCCTCTGCATAAGCCTCTGAAGGTGAGAGTACATCTTCATCCACATCAGAGCCCAGTACCGAGCCATTTCAATCAGAGTCACAGTCAAAATCTCACAGCTCCCGCTGTTCTCCATCTCCATGGGGGGGGGGGGGAGGGGGAACCCTTGCCGGGGATGCTTAGCCAAAGATAATTGAACAGGGCTTCCACTCTCAGCCTGCCTTACATGAGACTGTGCCCAGGGGGCACCCAGAGGCTGTGGGGTCTGGATTTCCAAACTAGAAAACCAGACCTGCTCATAAAAGGAAAGAATTCCGGGGAGCACAAACCAGATTATGGAAGCTCTCCTCTCGGTCATTACTCTTCAACACCAGAGGGTACAACCACCACAGACTCCTTAGGGGCAATGAGCAGCTCACAGCATGGATACCGGATCCTCCAGCCGGCTGAATATCTTTACCCATAGCACCATCCATCACCTCCTGCCCTAAGGCAGGCAAGGTCAGACCAACTGTATCCCCCAACTAGAAGGGGGAAAGCAGGCTCTCCAGGGATGACTGAAGCTGCCACACAAGAAGAGCAAAGTCCAGAATATGGGGATGAGGCACCTCACTTGCTACAGGTCAGACGTTTCTTGGAAGAAGATGTAGAGAGTTAGTAAAGTATCACTACAGCATGCGCTAAGGTTGTGGCGGCCGAAGGTGCAAGTTAACTCTGCTTTTATGCTAGGGAAGGAGTACACATTGCAGCCACTTGGGCAGAATGCGAGTTAGGACTGTGTAACCACCAAACGCACATTAAGTAAAAACGCTATTCAGGGGCGGCTCAAGGCAATCTGATGCCTGAGGTGAAGAATGAAATGGCGCCCCCACCCCCACCTTAGAGGGGGCAGGGCTTTTCCAGAAATCCAATCAGAGACTGAACCAAACCAAAAAGCTGATCGGATTATACGAAGGAAATGCAAGATGTTTGCACACAGGGCTGTATCGAGCTGCAATCGTGCCCTGTGCAACTTGGGCGCATGCCCCCCTCTCCCCCCATACCTCCGTCCAGTGCTCCCTGCTCTTTCCCTGCTGCTTCTGCCCTCTGTTTTTTTCACGGAAGCGCCGGCAGCAGGGAAAGAGCAGAGAGCGCTGGACGGAGGTATGGGGAGGAGGAGGGGGGCATGCGCCTGATCTGAAAGGCGCCGGCAGTTTGAGCAGATCTGTCCCTCCCTGCTCTGACATCGCTTCAGAGGAGGGAGGGACCAGACCTGCTTAAAGTGCTGCGAAAAGGCTTGGAGGCACATTTTGGCTGCCTGCTATTGTCCTGCCAGCGGCGGCAGGGCAACAGCAGAGAGCCAAAATGTGCCCCCCAAGTCTTTCCGCCCTGAGCGGCTGCACCACTTACACAGGTCTAGGTATGGTCCCATTTGCACACCAAGGAACTAAAAGACAGCAAGAACCAACAGCACAGTTTATAAAACTAAGTTATAACTCATTTTTATTTTGTTGTTATAAACTGCGTTATGGTTCTTGCTTTTTCTTTTTCAACATATATTTTGCATCCACAGTAGGTGCAGAGCAGAACCAGGACATTCACCCGCAGAACTCAATATTAAAAAAAAAAAAAACCCTGATTCTGATCATCTCACTAACAACAACCACTAGCATTATTCTCCAGTACCAGGCATATTGTGAACTAATACAAAACCCTACAACAAAGAGCAAACCCACTATACCATACCATATCAGCACAAACTTCCAAAACTCACATAAGGAGCCCATCCAAAAAAAGAGTCACTGTAAATACTACAGTGGCACTGGAACATCCATACACCTATTTGAAAAGCTGAATAAGTCAAATTACTACAGTACAGTATAGATATTTATGTACAAACTCCATGTTAACAGAACACCTGACCTCAGTCACACACTCAGACCCTCACCAAGTACAGAAGAAGTAACCACAATCTAAAATAAAAATATGTAGACAAAATTTAAATTGAAACCCCAAGAAGCCAGTCCACATGCAGTGCAACATCAGATAAATGGCTGTTTTCCATCAGCGCCAGCGGGCTTAGCAGAGCCGCGAGAAAGGGAAAGCCTCCCTCCATGGCTCTGTAAAGCCGGCGGTGCTGAAGGGAGAGAGGAGGGCTTTGCCGGGGCGGCTGCGGGGCTCTTCCCTCTGCTGCTGCCGCCGCAGTTCTTCCTATCAGCATTTTTTTATTTTGAAGACCGAATGAGGCGGGCTTTTTGGGGGCAATTTTTGCCGCCCCCAGAAAGTTGCTGCCTGAGACCACCGCCTCACTTGACCTAATGATAGAACCGCCCCCGACGCTATTAACTCATGCAATGGTCATTAGTGGTCCACCCCGAATTGCGTCCCAGGAAGACAGAATCAGGAGCCCCTAACAAGAACAATGATGAGATCAAACCTTGGCACTCACTCCCTGAAAGCCTTGGGCAGAGGATCCATACCAGGCTCAGCTCTACTCTCCTGACACTGTGCTGCTGGCTGGCTGTGCAGCACTGCATGTAATGTGCCTGGCAGGAAGATCTCTGAGAGTCTTCTGTAATCTTTGGGAGAAAGCAGGCAGGACAGAGGAGAAGGGAGGGGTCACGGAGGTTGTGTGAGGCTGCTGCACCAATTTTCCCTCCTCCTATAGCTATCGAAAAGATCGCAGTCTAGTGGAGCCTCCGACGTCATACTCAAGTGAGGGAGTTACCCTCAAGGTGGTCATGTATGAGCATTTACTCAATCTTTTCCTCTGTCTTCAGAGAGGAGAAAATCCATCCACCATCTGCTGGAGACAAAGAAATACTGAAGAGACCTCTGGTGGGCTGAGGTGAATAGAGGCGTAGGAGTGATGTCATTGAAACCTGGGCTTTTCAATGGTTCATTGTCTCCACCAATCTGCTGGTAGGGGAACACAATCCACTTGTCTACACTGGTCTGGCAGGATGATATGGAATCCTAATTTTAACTGAGAATTGCGTCCTTTGCACTCAGAGCTCAGGCCAGAGACTGCAGCAGAGCACGGAGAGGGCAGGGACTGAAGAATCCCAAAAACTGCCAGAGATGCTGATATAAAACACTGTGTGTTAGAGCCGTGTGCGGTAGCTCGGTGCACACTTCCCTAATGTGGATAAAAAAATATTTATGCTCAATGCAGCAACCAAATTGTACACAAATAATATTCGCAAACATGGAGGAATGCGCTGATCGTCATGGAAACATGTGTACATCAGGCATGCGTTAGCAGAGATTCGGCGGGGACCTAGAGGAGCCTGTGCATTAGATGTGCATATCTGGAGTGCCCAGGCCCGATGCTACCATTAGGCGACCTAAGCAGCTGTCTAGAGCGCTGGCCTTCTGGGGGCATCCATTGCCTTCGCTTCCAACCATCTCCGGGGCCAGCAGCGGTGGCAATGAAACTGTGATACAGCATTTACCTAGGGCTCGGGTGCTGCGTCACGGTTTATACAAACCAGAAATCTGCATCAGAGTGGAGTGGAAGCAGCTGATAATAGCAGGCAGGAACCACGACGCAGCATCTGAGCCTTAGGTAAGCGCCGCGTCGCAGTTCCTTTGCCATTTCCACCAGTGCTGGCTCCAGAGAGGGGCAACAGCAGCGACAATAGGGGTTAGGGGACTGGCAGGATGGAGGGACCCACCTAGAGCGCCTCTGATCCTTACACCGGCCCTGGGACTGCCAGATGCTAGTTCTGCACATAAATCTATCATGTAGATTCCTGCAGTCAGACTCATTGCCCATCATTGCACAGTCACGACCTCTTCCCTTAGCCCTGCATTTGCCAATGCCCTTCACCTCAGCTCCTCATCCCCCTGCTGTTCTTTTCAACTGACTCATCTCCTTTATACAAAAGAGAAGAAACAGGCAGGAAACTCTCACTAAGACTAGCTACAGAAGGACAAGCTAACTTTCTACTCCTGAGAGCATGCGCTAAAGCCCCAGCAGTAGAAAACTGCGCTCAGCCTTTAGGTCTACTGTGCGCTTCTTTTCATCTGAGTTCAATAGCTAATGCCTGCATTATCAGTGGATTTAAATGTGTAGTGCACTGAGGTTTACATGAGTCTTTGCACAAACCTTTCTTGTGTGTTAAACGCCTTTCCATATAGAGCGGCCATTATAGCGCAGAAAATTGTGCACAGAATCCATTCTAAACTCTGATAAGCCTCCAGCATGTTACTGCATTGGTCCCATAGAGCACAGAAACTGAAAATATCAGAGACACAGCACAGTGGAATGAAAATCATTAAGAGACTGCAGCTAAGGCAGACAGCACAGGGGACTAAAAAGTACCAGAGACTACAAGACAACAAAGAGAGTGCAGGGTCTAAGAATACCAGAACTACAGCTATGAGACAGCACCACAACACAGAGAAAAAGGGAACTGGAAATACCAAGCTGCAGAGCTTCCAAGTTACTCAGTTCCAGGAGGGAGACTCTTGCTCAGTCCTGGTTTTGAAATCACATCCCAAAGCAGTGTGGGATTTGTAGTGTCTGATTCAATATAATGTTGCAGGTCCCATAATGCACCAGGATGGGGCTGTCAGAAATTCAGGACAGGCTCATAGCTCCCTCCTGAAACTGGGTAACCTGGTTGCCCCAGGGCATTGTGGGTAATGGGCTCACTCTGATGATGTCACTGCGCCACAGGCATTCCATGGCCTTATGAGACTCGGATAATGCATCCTGAGTATTCTAACTCTACCACCCTACTGTTTTTCGGGTGGTGGAGGGGTCTTGATTCATGTTATTTTTTATTTTATTTCATAATTCTGTTATGTTTTCTATTTTTATAGAGCTGATTATTGCACAGTTCTCTTTTATTTTCCTCTAATCCCCTTTGCAGATTTGATTTGATTGATTTAATATTTCACTTCATAACAAATATCAGAGTTGCCAAATTGCCCAGTTCCAGGAGAGAGATTTTAAGCCAGTCTTGGATTTCTGACAATCTTATGATGCATTATAGGACCTGCAGTACTGATGCCAATGGGTAAAATCAGGGACTACAAATACCATATTGCATTGCAATGCAAATTTAAAACCAGAAATGGTCAAAACCCTTACTCGTGGAACTGGGTAACTTGGCAACACTGAATCTGTTCCCAGTGGGACAAGGCCTGATCTTGGGTCTACTCTTGAGCCCTCACTGCCTGCTGGGAGGTAAAGGTTCCTGTTTTTCTTAGGAGAGTCCGGAACAACAGCTCCATGCATTGCAATGAGGCAAACTCAGGCCTGGATCACCATTTTCAGAGTAACCTTGAAGAGAAGATGCCTCTGCACAGGATTGTCCAACTCCGGTGCTGGAGGGTCCCCAAACCAGTCAAGTTTTCAGGATACCCCTAATGGATATGCATGAGATAAATTTGAATACAATGGGGGCAGTGCATGCAGATCTATCTCATGCATATTCATTGTGGATATCCTGAAAACCTGACTGGCCTGGGGGTACCCGAGGACTGGGTTGGAAACCCTGTGCCCTGCTCTACACAAAGGTTGCCAACTGGGTCCAGATTCACCTTACAGGTATGATCCTGTCCTGGGTTTATCCCATTGCATGCAGGGAACTGTACTTCTGATTATCTCTATTGCATACCATAAGAAAAGCAAGGTTATAAATCCCTGCATACAGTGGGATGGCTCTCACTTGGTTTGCAGCTTGTCGTGCTGTGAGGGCTTGCGTGCATCAGTGATGCTGAGAGCGACACTATCGGTAGTTTAACTACTGGCAGGGTCTCCCAAGATGGACAGGTCTCAGCTGAGGTGCCAGACCAAGACAAACCACCCATCTGGGCAGCAGCAGAATGGGATAGTGTTGACGGCGGAGGATCACATTTCTGTGACAACGGCAACAACACCAAACTTAAACTGCGCGGAAGAAAGGCCCGGCAATCTACTTCTGTATCTTGCCATGAAAACCCAATGGATAGTTACAACAAAACAAATTGTGATATGGTGCTAGAAGATGAGACCCCCAGGTCGGAAGGCACTCAACTAGCTACTGGGGAAGAGCTGAAGACTTTTCAGAGTAAAGCCAGCATTTATGAATGCCCTGAGACAACCAAGTTACCCAGTTCCAGGAGGGACAATGGGCCTGTGCTGAATTTCTGACAGCTCCGTTCTGATGCATTATGGGACCTGCAGCATCATATTGAATCAGACACTACAAATCCCACAGTTCTTTGGGATGTGACTTCAAAACCAGGAGTGAGCAGAAGAATCTTTTTCCTGGACTGAGTAACTTGGAAGTTCTGCAGCAGTCTCTGGTGTTTTTATTTCCCTGGATTCTCTGTGTTGTGGTGCAGTCTCATAGCTATTTTCAGCCATTGTGCTGTGGTTCTGTTCTCTCTTTGTTGTCCTGTAGTCTCTGATACATTTTAATCCTCTGTGCTCTCTGCCTTATGCTGCAGTCTCTCAACTATTTTCAGCCCACTGTGCTGTGTCTTTGTTATTTTCCGTTTTTGTGTTCTATGGGGTCAATTCAATGACATGTGGGAGGCTTATCAGAGTTTAGCATGGATTCTATGACAATTTTCTGCGCTATAATGGCAGATCTGTGCGGAAAGGAGTTTAACACACAAGAAAACTGGGTGTAAAGACTCGCATAGACCTTGTTGCACTATTAATTTAAATAGGGTTGCCAACTGGCTCCAGATGCACCCAACAGGCTTAATCCAGTCCTGGGTTTACCCCATTGCATGCAGGGACATTTAATTCTACTTTCTCCATTGCACTCCATAGGAAATGGAAAACTACAAGTCCCTGCATGCAATGGGATAAAACTAGGACTGGATCAAGCCTGTCAGATGCATCTGGAGCCAGTTGGCAACCCTACATTTAAATCCACTTGTAATGCAGGAATTAGCTATTGAACTCAGATGAAAAGAGGCACGCAATAGACCTGAAGGCTGAGCGCAGTTTTTTAATGCTGGGGTTTTAGCTTGTGGTCTCAGAGAGTAGAAAGTTAGCGTGTCCTTCTGTAGCTAGCCTTAGTGAGGGTTTCCTGCCTGTTTCTTCTCTTTTGTATGATGGGGATGAGTCAGTTGAAAAGAACGGCAGGGGGATGAGGAGCTGAGGTGAATGGCATTGTCGAATGCAGGGCTAAGGGATGGTGCAATGACTGTGAAATGATGGGCAATGAGTCTGACTGCAGGAATCTACGTGATAGATTTATATGCAGAACTAGCATCCGGCAGTCCCAGGGCCGGTGTAAGGATCAGAGGCGCTCTAGGTGGGTCCTCCATCCTGCCACTCCCCCAACCCCTGTTATTGCTGCTGTTGCCCCTCTCCAGAGTCAGCAGCAGTGGAAATAGCAAAGGAACTGCAACGCAGCACTTACCTAAAGCTCGGGTGCTGTGTCATGGTTTATGCAAACTGGAAATCTGCATTGGAGTGGGAAGAAGCAGCTGATGATAGCAGGCATGAACCACGATGCAGCACCTGAGCCTTAGGTAAGCGCCGCGTCGCAGTTTCATTGCCACCGCTGATGACCCTGGAGATGGTTGGAAGTGATGGCAATGGATGCCTCCAGAAGGCCAACGCTCTAGGCAGCTGCTTAGTTCGCCTAATGGTAGCGTTGGGCCTGGGCACTCCAGATATACACAACTAAAGCACAGGCTCCTCTAGATCCCAGCAGAATCTCTGCACAAAATATCAATTCGTCTGCTAACGCACGCCTGATGAGCACATATTTCCATGACAATCGGCATATTCCCCCATGTTTGCACTATTTGTGTACGATTTGCTTGCTGCATTGAGCATATATATTTTCTTATCCACGTTAGGGAGCTGTGCGCCAAGCTACAGTGCATGGCTCTAATGCACAGTGTTTTATATCAGCATCTCTGGCCGGATTTGCCTGTACGCCGTGGCGTAGGGCCCACCGGAGGGCTTTAGAGGGAGCCGGGGAAGCCTGCGCGAGGCCCCAGCTCCCTCTGTACAGCCGCCAGCGTGAAGAGCCTTTTCCTTCACGCTGGCGGCTGTTTCTGTGCAGCCGCGAATGCTGGGAAAGGTTAAAGGGCAACCTTTAACCTTTCCCAGCATTCGCGGCTTCACAGAAACAGCCGCCAGCGTGAAGGAAAAGGCTCTTCACGCTGGCGGCTGTACAGAGGGAGCCGGGGCCTCGCGCGGGCTCCCTCTGAAGCCCCTCAGACAGCCGCAATGCTGTCTGAGGGGGCCAGGACTGCACGGGGGGGCCCCAGGACTGCACGGGGGGAGCCAGGACTGCACGGGGGCGGGCCCAGGACGGCACGGGGGGGCCAGGACTGCACAGGGGCACGGGGGGGCCCAGGACTGCACGGGGGGGGGGGGGCCCAGGACTGCACGGGGACACAGGGGGGCCACAATTTTTCTTGGCGTAGGGCCTCACTCTAGCTAAATCCGGCCCTGTCTGGCAGTATTGGGGGGTTTCAGTCTCTGCTCCTCTGTAATCTCTGACATGAGGTCTGAGTACAAAAGGCAGCAATTCTGTTTCCTCAGTTAAAATTAGGATTTCATATTGTCCTGCTAGACCAGCCCAGACAAATGGGTTATGTTCCCCTACCAGCAGACTGGTGGAGACAAAGGAACAATGAAAAGTCCAGTTTTTAATGACATCACTCTCATGCCTCTATTCACCTCAGCCACCAGAGGTCCCTCGGTATTTCTTTGTTTCTGGTGGATGGATTTTTTTCCTCTCTGAAGAAAATCTGAAGATTAAGAGGAAAAAATTGAGTTCAAGATATTGCCGCCAGAATCATCACTGATTCAAATAAAGAAGATCACATAACACCCCTCTTTCACCAACTCCATTGGCCCCCAATTACCACACGTGCTAGATACAAATCTGCCCTGACTGTGTTCAAAATAAGAAACAACATGTCAGCGGGAGTCCTAGAGGAGATGTTCTGCACCAGTCACAGCAACAGGCCTAAGAGACAAAGCACGACAGACACCATCCCTATACCCTCTGCATACAAAGGAGCAAGAGGGTAGGAGTAGCCTAGTGGTTGGGGCAATGTACTTCAGGCCGGAAGGTCGGGGGTTCAAATCCCACTAGAGGACAGCAACCTTGGGCCGGAAGGACTGGGGTTTCTAGTCCCACAGATGCTCCTTGTGGTCTTGGGCAAGCCACTTAACCCTCCATAGCCCATGTTCCCTGTAAGTATTAGTGTATGTGTCTCATATCCCCGCGTGTTAAATGTATCCCCCAATTGTGTTGTGACCGCTTTGATTGAAGGATAAGGCGGTATACAAAACTGTCTAAATAAATCACAAGCAGAGCATTCTCATCCGATGCACCTGCTATCTGGGACACTCTCCCTGGGACATTGAGAACCACCACTGACATGAAAGACTTCAGAAAACAGCTAAAGACCTTCCTCTTTGCTGACCAAGTCAATGAGCCCACCTAACTCTTGAACAGTTGAACTTCCACCAAATACTTTGTTCCACTAAATACTTATGTATATATGTCCTCTGTAAATAAGTTATGCCTCAGTGCATCTCTCGCATGTCACTCCCCACGCCGAGCCTCTTAATACGTTTTCTGTAAATACGTGTTTCATAATACGTTCCTTGTAAACGTGTGAGTTATAATGTAAACCGCTTTGATTTAATGAGAAGGCGGTATAGAAAAACTGTTAAATAAATGAATGAATGCTAGTGAATGACCCCTATGAGGGTGACTCTCTCACTTGAGCGTGATGTGGGAGGCTCCACTAGACTGCAGTCTTTTTGGTGGCCATAGGAGGAGGGAACATTGGTTCAACTCCATGCTCTTATCATGATAAGAGCCTGTTGAGCAGCCACAAAACTGTAAGGAACTGGAAGAGTGTGGCAGCCTCACACAACCTCAGCGCCCTCTCCCTCCTCCTCTGTCCACCTGCTGTCTTCCAAAGATTACAGAAGACTCAGCGATCTGCCTGCCAACCACATTCCATGCAGTGCTGCACAGTCAGCCAGTAACACAGTTTTAGGGCAGAAGAGCTTAGCCAGGCATGGATCCTCTGCCCGGGGCTATCAGGGAGTGAGTACCAAGGCTTCTTATTTATTTATTTTATTTAGCTAGGCTTGTATACCGCTTTTCAACGGGTCAAAGCAGTTTTACAATGAACAAAACTTTAGTTACAGAAAACACATAACAGTAAACTATATACAAACAGTAAACTATGTACAAATGGTATATTTTAACTATATACAGATAATAGTTGTGACTTGTTTAATATAACTACAGTATGGGTCATGGGAGGTGGGATTAAGTGGTGGGTCTACAGTATTCAGAAAATAGGAGGGTTTTCAAGTGTTTGCAAAAGGAGAGAAGGTCGGTGCAATTTCTTATAGTGTCTGGCAGAGCGTTCCAGAGGAATGGTGCATAGAATTCAAAAGCTCTGTGGCAAGTTTGCTGATTGAACTTTGTCTTAGAGCGTGATATGGTGAGTTTGTTGATTGTGGAGGACCTTCGGGATCTGTTTGGGGTGAATGTCTGTAGGAGAGATTAGAGGTTGGTGGCTGGATGGGAGTGTACTGCTTTGTGTATCAGGAGTAGGGATTTATATTTGATTCTGCTGGGGAATTGCAGCCAGTGAAGCTGTTTGAGGATGGGGATGATGTGGTCATGTTTAGAGGCAATCTGGATTGTGCATGCGGCAGTGTGTAGGGCAGTTTGTAGTAGGAGGAGAGTGGCTTGTGGAAGACCCTGATAGATTATGTTGCAGTAGTATGTGTGTGGAAGGGTGAGGCCTTGGAGTGCTGGGCGGAAGTCTGCTGGTTCAAGGTGGGGACAGAGGACTTGTAGTATTGTTTTTTTAAATATATCATATCATTTTGGTTGTTGTCGTTATTCATGCTTTGAAGGATAGGTGTTGGTCAAGAATAATTCCAAGGTAGTTTAGCTCTGGTCGAACATTTATCTGGATATTAGCTAGTGTTATTGACTTCAGGGAGGGGCGGGTGTGTGTGAAACAGGAGTTCTTTGTAATAAAAAGGGCTTCAGTCTTCTTGTAGTTGATTGATAGGTTATTCGCCATAAGCCAGCGGGAGACATCTGTAAAGCATTCCTGTATTCGTGTGTATGATGATGATGATTTTGTGTGGAGTGGGCAGTATAACATAATTTTGTCGGCATATATGTGGAAATTGATGTAGTGTTCTTTGATGATCAAACAGAGAGGATGGCAATATAGATTGAAGAGGGATGCGGATAGTGTGGATCCTTGGGGCACGCCTTGTGTTTGTCGATATGGTTTAGAGATGTTTGTTCCCAGTTTTATCTGCTGATGCCTGTCAGAGAGGTAGAACTGAAACCATTTGAGAACTGTATCTTGGATGCCATATGATTGTAGATGCTGAAGAAACATGTTGTGGTCGAGTGTATCAAAAGCTGCAGAGATGTCCAGGAATATCAGAAGGAAAACTTGGGATTGGTCTTCCATGCCTTGGGTTAGTGTGTTGATGAGGGAGGTCATCAGAGTTTCTACTCCATGTAGTGGGTGGAAACCATGATGGTGGGGTTCAAGATGTCAGTTTTCATCAGTGTGGTCGTGGAGTTGGATCTGTACAGCTTTCTTGATAACTTTAGCCAGGAAGGGGAGGCTGGCTATGAGTCTGTATGAGGCGGGTCTGAGGGGTCGAGGCTGGTTTTCTTTAAGGTGGGACAGATAAAGGATAGTTTGAGATATTTTGGCATTATTCCTTGTTGTAATGCTTCATGTGTTATTCTGGCGAGGATTGGACTGAGTTTAGCTTTCACCATTAATCCAGTTGGCTGGGCATTGGTCAGATGGGGAAGTGGTGGTACTGAGCATTGTTATTATGCCTTCTATATCTTCGCTGGTGATAGTATGAAACGTGGACAAGCAAGTGGGGTAGTGATGCAGGGTGGTGGTGGTGGGGGTAGGGGTAGGGGTGTGGTTCTGGTGGGGGTTTAGGTGTTTATAGTGCACAGTCAGTTGTTGATGGTTGATGGTCAGTTTTGGGTTGTGGCTGGTGGGTGGTTCTGTAAGATGCTTGACAAGGTCAAATAGTTCCCTTGGGCGATTGATGGAGGTATTGATGAGCTTTGTGTGATAGTCCCGCATAGCTTTATCTGTGGCTTTATGGTAGTTCTGAAGTAGAGTTAGGTAGTTGTGGCGATCGTCGGCCTGTGTGGTCTTTTGCCATTTCTGCTCTAGCCACCTTAGGTTGTTTTTTAGTTGCTGCAGATTGGGAGTTTTGCGGTTTTCTAGTTGTATCATGTTGATTGGGTAGTAATCCAGCTGCTTTTCCGAGTTCTTGGTTCCAGTTACTTGTGAGTATGCTTGGGTTGGTTGTGATCATCTCTAAGTTTGTTATGATCTCCTCTAGGAAGGTGTCCTTATTGAATTGTCTGAATCGCTGAGGAATTTGTTATTGTTTTGTCTGGGGATTTGAAGGGGAGGGAGAATGTAATGAGGCTGTGATTGGTCCAGGGCATGGTATATGTTTGTAGTGTGGGGGAGGGGGGCTGGTGTGGATTGGGAGTATGGAGGTAAAGATTAGGTTGAGAATTTGCCATTGTTGTGCATGAGGGATGTTACGTTTTGCGTGAGGTGCATTGATGCCATGGCTGTGAGGAAGGTGTCGGCCATGTTAGGTTGCAGGAAAGGGAGGTTGAAGTCCCAAGGTCCTTGTTTGTTTTTGGAGTTATTTAGTATATTTTCTATTATACTGGATAGGTCATTGGATGATAGGGTGGGAGTTCTGTAGCTGAGGATGATGGTTAGCTGGTTATTCGTAATGGTGATGGAGTTCATTTATTAAATGCTCTCTGATGATAGAAGACAGAATTGGAAATGCACTTTGGTTAGCAGCAATACTCCACCCCCTCTCCGGTTGTTTCTTGAATAGTAGAACAATGAGAAGCCTTTCGGTCTAGGCTGGTAGAGAAGGGCATTATCGGTATTCAAGAGCCAGATCTCAGTTTTGCCGAGAATGTCTAGTTGGTATTCTGTGAGCAGGTCAGTGATGACATGGATATTATTTCCTACTGAATTTGCATTGATGAGTGCGCATCTGAATATCTTTTTTTTTTTTTAAATTTATTTATTTTGCAACCCAAATAACATAATACAATGAAAATAAGTAGTATACCAATAACAATAAGAAGATATTGTCACACCTCATCCGCCCCAGCCGTGACTACTGGTATTGTTGGGCTTTTATGAGGGTGGTAGTTGTGCCTTGCTTCTATATATAAAACACACAGAAGAACTTTCTTTTCTTTTAGGGTTTTATTCCCCGTCCCTTGAGGTTTCTTCTTTTCAAACAACAGAAATTAATAGCCCACTTGGCTTCAAACAAAAGATAACTACGTAACAAAAGTAGCTTCCTTCAGCTGATAACTTTAAACCAAAAGTAAATAATAAACAGCCTAACTGACTGCTTGGCTTGGAGAGAGGGAGAGAGTTGCAGCTCTGCCACTTGTATACTGGAATTTAAGGTTACACAAATCACATTTACCTTAATGATATCTCTGGCTCTATCACAGAGAAAGAACAGTCCATCAATTCTGTATCTGTTAATACTTCAGAATTCTCATATTCCATTATTTCTTGCTCATTGGTATCTCCATTATCCACTTCCAACGTGGAATAAAAATACGGAAGGCTTGCCTCGTCAGTCAAGAAGTTTCTCTTCCTGTGTGCAGCACTGCCTCTCTGGGGAGTATCACCAAACTCTGAGTGATGTCTTTCAGAGCCCTGCCCCCGCTGGTGCCTCAATGCATAGCTCAGGTCCTGGTTTGACCTGCTAGCTGGGTAATTTTGATAGGGTCCCTGCCGGGTCTGCCCTAGCTTTCCAGGCCCAACTGTGCCTGATTGCAACCGGTGTAACGGTGTTTCCCTAGAAGCTGGGAACTCACCGTGAGAAGGGATTTCTTCAGCTTTTCTAAGTAAGTGAAGCCCTCTTCTTTTAACACTTCTATAATCAGGAGAAAAGCTATTATTAGCCTCTGAATATCTGGGCTTTATATGGCTATTTCTAAGCCTCCAGGGCCCTTCCCTTTCAAATGGCAAATAGCCCTTGTGTCTACTCTTTGCCCCTGTACCTGCTGTTGCAGTCTTCCTGTATTCTTCTTGCTTTCCAAACACATTCACGCTGTCAGGGTGTTGCCTTCTCCCAGAACCACACAGGTCCCTGGACTCTTTCCAACATTCACACCGGCTCCCCTGCTGCCTTTCAGCTTGTGACCTCTGCTGCTTTAATTCCTCTCTCAGGGATTCTCTCCTCGGCTCATCTCTCCAGGATTCCCTCCTTGACTCCTCTCTCCAGGATTCCCTCCTTGGCTCCTCTCTCCAGGATTCCCTCTCTCCAAATGTTTGGTAGTCTGTTTTATCTGTGTATTTCCTGACTCCACCTTCCCTCAGGTGCACTCTATTAGGTAAAGCAGACTCCCTTGCTTTGCTCTCTGGGTGTGTCTTTCTGGGCTCTGTGTACGTGTGCTTAGGTTGTCCCTGGCAACCCATAAACATTCTTCTGTTTATTCTGTCACTTTCCCCGTGATCATTCACACTGCTCTGCACCTTCTCAGGCTGCCCTAGGTCCACCCTGTGACAATATACATTACAATAAAATAAACATAATAAATACCACATCACAGCCCTCATCATGGAGAATACAGCAACACCCAAATACCGGAGCAATTAATTAATTAAGGCTACAACCCCCAACTAAATCATAATAGTAATAACTACTTAACTAGAAACAAAATATCCCTCTCAGACCTGTAATGAGACTAATAACGATTCGAGGTGAGAAGGGTCAGAATATACATAATTCACGCCCTGCAGGGATACCAAACATTTGCATGGAAAACAGAGAAAGAAGGTCCCTCCCCCAGCCAACACTCTCGATTTGAGCTGGAGGAAGGATCTTCACCGAGATTGCGTATATCGAGAGACATCGGGGAAGATGGATAGCTTCTGGCCATAAAAAAGAAAATCCTTTTTGGAAAAAAAAAGCCTTCATAATAGAAGTCTTATCACCAAAATTGACCAGAGTAACCACCAAAGTGGCGCGGGTGGAAATTAAAGTTTGAGAATTTTCCAAAAAATCAGTTAAATCTGGAAAAGTAGATTCCACACCTAGCGATCCACTAGTCTCCCCGGGTACTACTCGAGACGGCAAATAAAAGGAACAGTCAATCAAGAAACTATCAGCATCAGGGAGCAACAGAACCTCTTTGCAATATTGACGAAATAAAAGAACAGGTGTCAACAAACGAGTCTTCGGGAAATTTAACACACGTATATTTTTGGCACGAGAAACATTCTCTAATGATTCCAACTGTTGGTACAAAAGAGCAGTGTCTTTCAGGGTGGATGCACCAGCCGACTGCAAAGAGACAACATGTGCGTCCACCCTATCAGCACGCTGAGATAAATTATTAACTGAGACCTCCACAGTATGCAATCTAGTTACAACCTGCTGAGAAAACACTGCGGTTTGATCCATAAATCGAGACAATAAAGCATTAGTCACTGAAACTTGCTTCCAGATATCAGACAAGGCAATTTCTCCCTCATTAGGAGTCTGAGAAGAAACCAGGGCTTCATTGCCCCCAGCTGAAATAGGAAGAATAGGAAGTACCTCACAAGGAGTAGATAATGAAATAACAGGAGACCCCTCATCATCTCCAGAGGACGAAGATACCTCAACAGAAGAAGAAGTCACTTCAGAGGCCTGAGAAGATCCAGGGTTGGGCGGAGGAGTCCTATCGATGGAGCTTAGTGAGACCCCAGAGGCCATTGAAGAGGAAACCAGAGTCGCTGAAACAGGATTCGATAGAACCACCACGTGCTGGTCCAACAACACACACAAGCACAGGAGTTGAAGACGCGGCAACAGGTTCTTTACCAGACTTATTCTTTTTACTTTTCCTCTTAACATGGCCTCGAGGCATTCCCACAACGACTAGGGCCGAAGGCCCCTAAGTGGCACCGAAGGGGCACCAAAGGGGCGTTCCCCCTTTGGTCATGCCCCCTTCGGGCGCACGACCGTGGGCTGCGACCGCGGCCGCAAGGCAGCCAGCGATTTAAATAGGCAGCAGGAGCCAACGAGGAGCAGGAGGAGAGACTACTGGAGCCAATCAAAGCAAAAGCAGGAAACTGCCGCCGGTCCCGGTAGAAGGCACAGCTGATTCTCACCGCGTCCAGGCAGCCAGCGATTTAAATAGGCAGCAGGAGCCAACAAGGAGCAGGAGTACTGGAGCCAATCAAAGCAAAAGCAGGAAACTGCCGCCGGTCCCGGTAGAAGGCACAGCTGATTCTCACCGCGTCCAGGCAGCCAGCGATTTAAATAGGCAGCAGGAGCCAACGAGGAGCAGGAGGAGAGACTACTGGAGCCAATCAAAGCAAAAGCAGGAAACTGCCGCCGGTCCCGGTAGAAGGCACAGCTGATTCTCACCGCGTCCAGGCAGCCAGCGATTTAAATAGGCAGCAGGAGCCAACGAGGAGCAGGAGGAGAGACTACTGGAGCCAATCAAAGCAAAAGCAGGAAACTGTCGCCGGTCCTGGTAGAAGGCACAGCTGATTCTCTCCGCGCAACTGAATATCTGAATGGTGTCTTGAGGTTGGTGGTGATGGGTGGGATGGAAGGGGAGGTTGGTATGCTTATCTGGTCTGGTTGCGTGATACTGGGAACAGTTGTGAGGGGTGAGCATTGGAAGGTATGTGTGGAGGGTATAGGGGAGGTAGTGGGGGGTGGGGATAGTATTGTGTGCTGTGGTGAGGATACACGTAATCTGTACATGCCTAGGTATATAGTAAGCATGGTGGCCTTATTAACAAGTCGGGTTTGAAAAAGACTTTTATAGAGGTTGGGTGAGGAGAGGCAAAGGCTGAAGGTTCTCTGTATTGCCAAATTTTACACTTCCTTTAACCCTGTCACTCACTAGCTCACAGACTAGGCATAAACACTCTGGCAAATACAATATGAGTTAACTCTGTCACTCACTAGCTTACAGACTATGCATCAAATACAATATGAGTTAACCCTGTCATTCACTTGCTCACAGACTAGGCACAGACACTTTAGCAAATACAATATGCTTTTATTAGATTGAGTCCTTTTAGAATAATAATAAGCACAGAGTTAAGCATCGATACATCACCGGATTATTGTAGCTCACTCCAGGTGGGGGACTGTTCAGCGATCACTCTCAGGAGGAAAATCCGGGAAAAAAACTACAGAGACACGCCTGCCTCGTATATCAGTTGCAGTCCCATCTTCTCCTCCTGAGAGTCCCCCTAAAGTACCTAACTAAGATCGTGCCTGCTGCATGCTATTACAAATAATTGGTTAACATGCTGCATGCTCAAATCAGGATTGGCTAGGGTTAATGCTGTACACGTGGTCTTGTATAACAGGGTGTCAGCTATCTATGAGTCATTCATTCAGTTCTGTCTGGTTAAAACTGCCTGCCTGCTCAGAGAGTTTGTCCTAAAGTAACCCCCAAGCTCAGCTCCATTATCACTCCTCGACCTAAAGTAACCCCAGGCTCAGCTATCAGCTCCTGGGCTAGCAAGCTAATTCCTAATTCAGCATGGCTCAAGAGTACAATATTCTTTGCTGATCCAACTCTCACATGAAATATTCTATGTACAATATTCTTCGCTGATCCAAAAATCCAAATAAATCTTTAATTAGTAATACATTCTCCTAGGACACCAAATACCTTTGGGCCAGCCCTGACAAAATTGATACTTCCAGGGCATAGAACATTCTTGGCAGAGAGTTGAAAGTATGAAATATCCACCGTGACCCTTCATCTCCTCAACTGCCCTCAACCCCAGAAGTACCTGAGGAGACAGAGGGGATCCCACAAAAAAACCCCACAGATGTGGAAGCAGTTTTGTTCTAAACATGACCATTGGTTTCCTGAGTGCCTTCAGTCTACCCGCCACTCTACTTTCTTCTTCCTGGGCCCCTCCCTCTGGAACTCTCTCCCCTCCATACTACACCAAGAGTCAGTATTCCCAAAATTCAAGACCCTCCTGAAAATCCACCTATTCCAGTCTGCTTTTGACCTGCCACTCACCATCTCCTGATCACCTCCTGCTCCTGCCCTCTACAATAATCATTCTCTGCTCTCCCTATTCCCCACCTCTCCCTGCTCTCTCCCTATTCTATACCACTTCTCTCTCTGTCCTATCACTTGATGGAGTTCCTTTTCTTTTTCCATGGCCTGTAGCCACTTTTCTTTGTTTTGGAGAGTATGTCAACTGTCCTGGATCAATAGGGTGTGGTTTATCAAGAATCTTAATAAACATAAACAAACATTATCAAAGGAAGTGTAATGCTAATATATGTAGTATAACTTGCAAAACCTGCAGTGGCAGAAAGGACAGGGGCCTGTGCCCCATTGAGGTCTCTGGCCAGCAGCCCCCACTCCCATGTCAGTACCAAGACATGGTAATCCAAACAGTTCTAAGGTCAAGTTATAGAGTGTAAATATCAATATGGCACAAAACTCACTCCAAAAAACAAAACTTGTTTCTTAATATCAAAAACATCAATGATTGTTTCCCAACAGGCAAATTGACAGCAACAATGGAATGGTGTAAACCCAAACGTGGTCAGCAAGGTCTCAGCTTTCCATGGGCAATGGCAAATATTGTCAAGACGTAAGTCCAAACACTGCCACTTAACTTAAGCAGGTCCTTGATGTTATCGGGCTTAAGTTAAGTGGCAGTGTTTGGACTTACGTCTTGACAATATTTGCCATTGCCCATGGAAAGCTGAGACCTTGCTGACCACGTTTGGGTTTACACCATTCCATTGTTGCAGTCAATTTGCCTGTTGGGAAACAAACATTGATGTTTTTGATATTAAGAAACAAGTTTTGTTTTTTGGAGTGAGTTTTGTGCCATAATGAGTACCAAGACATGGTACACCAAGAGATGGTTGCTCTGGATGGCCACCTCTGCATGTGGTTGAGAATGTGGGATATAAATACTTCATTATCTCTCAGTCCCGCATTACAAATTGCTCTTCAGTATGACATTTAGGGGAATAATTACTTATCTTCAGTAACATCTCTGATTTTGCCACAGCTTAATTTACTGAGGTAGTCACTAAACTGCAATAACTCTGCCCCGCAAGGGAAAAATAAGACTTACTGAAAGCTGGTATAATTTTCCTCCACCGGGAGTATTGGGCCTCTAATATGCGGCCTGATGTTAGAGCACTTGGCCAAGAACCAGGGAAGTCAGGTTCAAATCCTACTGCTGCCCCTTGGGATCTTGGGCAAGTCACTTACACTCCATTGCTTCGGGTACAAACCGAGCCTGTAAGCCCTCTGAGGACGGGAAAATGCCTACTGTACCGGAACATTACTGACCTGGAACTTCAAAGAAAGGCATGAGCTAAATGCTATTTCCCTTTCCCTTCAAGGACTGAAACTGAAGAAAGTCAGCCAGACATCCAGGGGTCCCCCACTCCCCCTGGACCCGCAAGTACCTTGATCACTCCCCTCATATGCTCTTGATCCCTGCCAACGTGATAATCCAAGTCTTATTCTTAAACCTCACATTTTTTGACCCTGGTCAGAAGCCCCCAACTCTCTCTTAGGTCCCCCAAACCTCCCCTTGCTCCATCTGGGCCAGTGCCAGGATCAAAATAACACTGGAGTTGACCTCTATCAGCAGTGCCATGAGGCTACTGCTAGGGGATTGAACTCGGTGTCAGTCCAGATGGGATTGAGTGGGTATTGCTCTCATCCTGGTACCACTAAACCACCAGGTGGAAGTAGAGATAAAGCTAAGAGAGGGGCCTAAGGGAGAGGCGTAAGGGGGGACGTGGATTGTGGTTTTGTAGGATCAGAAGAATGAGAGAAAAGGGGCTGGGGTATTTTTAGGCAATCCTGGCTCCTTGGAATGCTGGGTAGGGTGGTGACTCCCGGTCCATGGGCCAACCTCTTATAACACAGCCCCTTGAAAACGGCCACTTGTTAGAGGCCTGATTTAGTGATGGCGAAAGATGGTGTCAGCTTTGAGCTGGAATTCTTTTTCCCTGAATAATGCGGCTTGCAGTAATCACCACAAGCCGTGTTTATTCAATTTGAATGCTAAAGAGGTATTTTGCATACATTTGAATGCTCTGCATCTCGTTAGTTTATACTGTGCAGTGTGCTATAAAATTGTGTTACATTAAAATAATGCACATTTTTTGCCCTTTAACATGAGTTAAGGGCAAAAGGTGTGTGTTGTTGTGGTAGCACACTTTAGTAACTACCCTCTCAGCAAGTACAGTACATGATCCTACTCCGTACTGAGTGATGTGCTGGGATACGGATGCTGCTAGTGAGGAGAGGGATCTCTGTGTGATTTTAAGATTGATTAATAGTGCAACAAGACAGTGACCAGAGCCAGAGGAGCGCTATGGTGCCCTTGCAGAAGTATCGCCAGTAGAAAAATAGAGGTGACAACATCCCTATGGAAGTGAGAAATAGTCTCGGGGTATTTTGCCCCTATCACAGTTCCTAACCACAGAAGCCTTAGACAAGCTTGAATTCTGCCACACTGTCTTTGCAAGTCCACTATTCAAAGCGTCTACTAGCTGCTCAGTAAAGAATTATCTTCCATGTTTACTTCTAGCAAAGAATTACACATCTGAATCAATGTTTTTAACATTCTTATTTTCTTGGGACCATAAACAAATTGCACAGAGTCAGGAAGTCAGGGATTAATGCTATTCTCCGTAGGAGGCACGCTGATCAAATTTATATTTTTTTTGTTCTGAAAAAGCAACATATAGTTAATATTAAGCCTGCCGCTAATGATCAATTACCCATGAGGATATCCCTCTGATGAGAAGAGTTCTATAAAGACCAGAGCTGAACCGAATGAGCTGGAAATAGGGATTTCACATTACCTGCAGTGGCCACGGCTTTTTCTAGTCTCTTCCCCACAAATTACTAGTGCAGCAGCGAGCAGAGCGTTCTCTAGATATTGTGTTATGCGACCTGAAAAATGGTATCTTACAAGGTTTTCATTATTCTAATCATTAGCGGGGTTAAGTGGAAGATGACAGAATTCCAGTGTACACTGAAAACGGGTTTCTTTTCGCAGGGATACCACAGGGAAGGCGACCTCATAATTGGAGGAATTGTGATCACTGCAAGTAATGTAGAATTAGATTCTCTCTCCTACATGACTCCTCCGCGACCCTTAAAGAAAGCACTCATGTAAGTAACTGCTATAATGCCTCATGTTTCAGAAACGGTTGTGGTTTATTTCAGATATGAGCTATAGCTATGACTTGGACCAGTAGGAGGACTTTTTAATTGTATGCAGATTTCATGAATGTTATATTTTGCAGCTAGTGATCTGTAAGAGACCAGAAGTTTTAAGAACCACTCATATGATCTGCCAGTACATTTTTCCTAGAAAAAGGTTGCTGGTACTGATATGCAGGGCTCTTTCATTAATATGTGGAGACCATGGGTCAAATTTAGGAGAATGAAAAATGTGCTCCGTACCACCACATACTCCCTCAAAAAAAAGAGCCCTGTGATCTGTCAAAATATCTCATTACAGGACACACATCACTATTGGAGTTCAGAAGTAGCTCGGGACGTGAAGGTAACATTTGGTACCAGTGATCAAAAATAGTCTAAACAGATTCTTAAACCTGCCATTAATTGTTTCTAAGTGGTTAACATTTCACAGTTTTTCCTATGATTCATTGATATCTAACTATTCATGCGGTTAGAAGAACTATGTTTATTGTAACCTAGTTATATTAGTCTACATTAAGGTTATTTGTAACTCATCTCTCATTGTAACCAATTTCTTTCAAATTCACTGAGTTCATTGTAAACCGTCTAGACTGGTAAAAAGAAGATATAAAAAAAGATGTTAGATAAATAAAATAAATAAATAGAAAAAAACCACAGATAACAATAAAACTTTAGAAAAGACAGACAGATAATGGACAGCACGTAAAACCATAGTGCAGCTGATCTCCATCAGGACTGTGCCCTTTTATCAAATCCTGCGTACTTTCACCCTCTTTATCAGGATTTTTTAGGCCATTGGAGGTCAATGAGAGTAGGAGTAGTGTAATGATTAAAACACTGGCTTAGTAACCAGGAAACTAGGGTTTGATTCCCACTAGCACTCCTTGTGGCCTTGGGCAAATCACTTATGCCTCCATTGCCTCGGAAGAAAGGACTGGCAATCTACTTCCGGTCACACCGCCAAGAAAACCCAGGAGCTGCTGGGTCGCCAGGAGGGTGTGACTGGAAGGCACATGTTGCATTTGCAGAGGTCTATATTCTATAAGTAACTCTAGGAATTAGCCAGGCAAACCCTGAAATATGGAACATTTCCCCTGCTCACCAGTTACATAAAGTAACCATAATGTGAAATTGAATCCAGGAAAAATTGTGGCTCAGTAGAAGAGACCACCTGTTTGCATTTCTTCATACTGGAGGAGGGGTCCTTGTGCCATAAGATAACATAGTGAGTCCGAGGATGCGATTAGATTCTGGGGTTCTGATGGAACCACATTTTTTTAAGTGTCTTCAGGGTGGTGCTCCCTGATGGTCTTCAGGATGAGTTGACGCAATATGTCTCCCTGCTGTTGATCGTGTTCTTCACAAGCAGGGTTAGTGACATTCCCAGTCTTTTAGTTGGGCCACATCCTTTTATTTGGAATTCCTTTCCTTGAGATATTTATCAATTTATATTTATGTGTTTTCAAACTCATGAAAGCCTGTCTATTGACAACTAGCTTTTATTTTAATTTGAGCAGTTATCATCTGCTATACTATAGTTCAAGGGGAATTAATAAAATACTTTGAATGACTTGCAGTAGAATATACATAAGAACATGTCAGACACATCAAATCTCTGCACAATCAATATGGTCCATGATGTTCTCTTCGGCTTCTGGGGCTACTATCATGATCTCTGCAGTTTTCCGGGTCATGCTGAGTCTTAGGAAGTGGAACCAACATTTCAGTCATAATGCTGTAGCTTTTTCAGGGGGAAGTGAACCCTGAAGAAAGTCTGAAATTACAAAGCTCCATTATATAAAGTAACTAAGATAAACTAAGCCCCCAACTGTCATATTAAATATTTCTGAAATAATTATGGGGGGGGGGGGTGATATTCAAATGCATTTACACTGTTTGCATTAACACCTCCTCCTTTCTGCTGGTTTATTCCTCTCTGTATTCAAACTAGCATCCTTCTGGCTTTGCAAAACAATATGGCAAGGTGGTAGCCAATTTTGAGATCCTCAAACATCCTTCTCCTGTACCTATCACCAGATCTCAAGCAGGTCTAAATGTGCTTGGCTTCATGATAGCTGCAATTTTTACAGGTTTTGTGGGACAATTTTGCAAGGCTATATAGGTCTCTCTGTATTTATAAAATAAGCAGGCATCTATTTTAAGCCTGACTTCCCAACCTGGGTGATTTATTATAAAATTACCCTCGCTGTTGCTACAGTTCTGTATTTACCTACTAACTTGGGGTTAATTCTCAATTCATTGCAGAGGTTCCCCTTCCAATTACTATAACTACTTGGCTTTTATTTCTGCTGTGGAAGAGATCAACAACAACCCTAAACTCTTACCTAACATCACCCTGGGGTTCCACCTTTATGGATCCTTCAGACATCCACTCCTAATATTTACAGATGCAATGGATTTGCTTTCAGGAAGAGGCGGAGGAATCCCTAACTACAGATGCGGAACAAACGGCCTGCTGGCAGCTATCATTGAAGGTCTTCCTTCTGAGTCATCACTGGAGATGTCCAATGTGTTCAGGATGTACCATTACCCACAGGTAGAAGATTCAACTTGTTTTACACACATTGGGTCCAATATTGCAAGGCATTTACATGGTTTACAGAGCTGTAAATAGAGCGGCTGAATATCCCTGAGTAATGTTGCTATATGCCATGCTGTTGTCCTAACTCTTGCTGCCGAAGCTAACTAATCAGGGGCTGAATATCATTGCTGCCCACTTAGCTTCTGCGCCATGCACAGCTGTGTGGCAAATCCATATATTCAATGCCGGTCGCCGGATATGGTTCTGGCACTGAATAGCCAGGTTATCACTTCAGTGGCCCATTATTCATTCTTTTCGAGATGAATATAAGTAATTATCTAAAGACTAGGAAATCATACATTTACAGAGCAAAAATGACAAAAATCAGATATCATAGTAACATAGTAAATGACGGCAGACAAAGGCCTGTATGGTCCATCTAGTCTGCCCATCAAGGTGGCAAGAGTAGGTGCTCCTGCCGCTCCGTGAAGGTCACCCGTCCCCATGTCTTTGTTTAGGGGTGAACCCACCACTCCGTGTAGGACACCCCTGTTTGTTGAGAAATTAGTTAAGTTTATTTTGATTTTATCCTGTTGCTATAAAGGGATCCACTGTGTCTGTCCCATGCCAATTTGAATTCTGTCATTGTATTTGCCCCCAGCACTTCCATCGGGAGGGCATTCCAAGCATCCACCACCCTCTCAGTGCCTTTCAATTTACCCCCTTGCAACTTCATATTATGCCCTCTAGTTTTACAGCTTCCCCGTCTTTGGAAGAGGTTTGCTTGTTCATTAATACTAATATTAATGCATACTATGAACAAATATATTTAGATATATAATTAATGGATGCAAAACTTAACTAAAGCTATAGGTTGGTTGAAAAGCTTCTGTTGGTGTATTAACAATAAAAGTAAATAAAGCCATAGACTAATTAAACTGTTAATGTATTTACAGAAGGAAATTACAGCTCTAGGCTAGTTTAAAAGTTTCTGTTACAGGCACATTTTGGAAAGGCTGTTTAGATGCCTCTTGGGATGCACATGTCAAAATGCTCGAAATTCCATGGGAGGAGTAGTAGAGAAGGTGGACACGTGAAAATCCATTCTAATATCGCCCTACTTCTGCCCCAAAAGCTTAAAGATCTCCGCCAACATCAAGGGAAACTAGCTGCAGACACGTGCAAGAGACCCACTGATTTTAGAAACATGAATGTAAGCAAAGCAGATATTAGCTCTTCTAGCAACATCTGCACCAGTATTTGTGAACGCGCACGTGTATATATCGCCAAATATCTCTTGGCCTGTCCTTCACTTCCTTGTGGTCACTGATTCCGCAACTTTGGGGTGCTTGGGCTCTAGTGCTTCCCTTTTATGGGATGCTTTCACCTCCTCTACTTTCAGGGCTATATACTGGTTCTTCAATTCAAAGGCTGGAGGAGTTGGATTATTGATTTTGCAGGCTGTGGCTCATGTCCAACTCTCAATTCTGTGGAGTCCTATTTTTACCTCTGTTGGAGGAGCTTGAATATTTCAAGAAGCATCTCATCAATGTACTTCTCACTGTCTCAAATGCTTCTCAGCTTCGCCACCTCTTCTCTGAGCTCCTTCATTTGTTTCCCAAAGGCTTTAGCTTGCAGGCATCCTGCATATGGAACTGGTCCTTCAAATGGTATCGGGCTATTTGTCTGGACAGAGGCAGAAGCTATAATGGGGAAACAGCTTTGGCAATATGATTTTTCCAGTTGGTGGAGCTTTGGTACCTGTTGAGGTAAACAAGAGAGACCTACAAGAGCCCCTAACATTCTCTCAGCCGTCTTTGTGCTTCATACTAGACTTGTCTCCACGTGGTCACTGCTGGAAAATGCTAGCCACATTGCAATAGTTACCATTGAGTTTTAGACTGTGTAGGCTAAAGCTTTTGCAGCATCTGAGACAGGCAGGAATCTCATTGATTCTTAAGCCAGGGTGGGATCCAGTAAGTAGCAGATCATATAAGCCTATATCCCTGTTGAATAATGATGTCAAAATCTTCACGAAGATTTGACAATAGATTGAGTGAGATATTGCCATGTTTGATACACCACGATCAGATGGTGTTTGTCCAGGAAAGGCAAAGATCAGATGGTATCCAGAGGGTAGCCAACCTGGTGTGGACTGCAAAGAGGGAACAGTGGGGAGTGATGCTACTTGCAGTCAATGCCATACAGATGTTTCGCCTCATGTATTTGGAGTTTGTTTGTTTTAGATAGGACTGGCTTGGGACCCAACTATAAGTAATGGATCAGAATCCTATGTACGTACCCGAGGCTTCATTTAAAATAACAGAAACTATGGATGCTACTCGATCAACAATGAGCCGCCTGACTGAAGTCTGAACAACTATCTAGATGGCCGCCATGAGTCAATGACACTTTATAACAATAAACAAGGAGGTCTTCCAGTTGAGCCATGGGGGGGGGGGGGGAGGGGTGATATAGGGACGTCCCCTTTCACCCATGCTGTTTGCACTGTTGATGGAGATGCTAGTGCAATGTATAAGCGGGAAGTCAGATATTTCAGGTCTCAACCTTGGGAGCAGTTCTCATAAGATCTCTCTCCTGGCAGACAATGTCCTCCTGTTAGTAACGAGGCATCTGGTCTCTCGTCCAGTATTGATTCACCTGAAAAGGGACTTAGCAGTTAAAATTGTGGATAAAAGTGGGAGAGGGTATTTTGGGGGGTGGCTACGACATCTATTTCTGTTAAAGTTAAAAAAGAATGTCTATGAAATATACGCTGGTGAGGCTGCATAGGATGTTTCCTTCATCCTCAGATTGGTGTTGGCGCAGATGTGGAGACCAAGGCACATTGTTGTCTACTGAAAACAAATCAGGCAAGAAACTGCGGGTATTTTCAGGGTTGAGGGGGAGGGGGGATAGCCTGCAGTTCTATCTGTGTGGGAGTTTTGGCTCATCAAACCGAGATGGAAGACCCCAATAATGGCTGGTGTGGCTGCTGCTAGAAGTGATGTGCTATAGTACTGGAAGAAAGTGTCTCTACCTTCTCTGCTGGAGTGGTGTCAAAGCCTCAGAAGAGTGATACTGATAGAAAAGTTGACAGCTATGAAATTAAGTAAGAAGGATGCGTCTGAGAAAAAATGGAAGCCTTTGTTGGAGAATTTGGATAACGGCTAAACTTTCTAGTTTGGGGCGTTGGGGGAGGGGAGTGGAGGGTAGAGAGGCAGAGGAGATAAATTGCAACATATTTTAATCTGTTCTGGATCAGCTTCAACTATGCTGAGCAGGTTATTTTATGATTGTTAGTGTGCTATTAATCTGTCCCTTATGTAAGTTTGTTCAGTTTTCTCCATTCGTACCTGTCTCCTAACTTTTATCCCTCCCTCCCACCCCTCTACCCACCTATCCACTGGTGTGCAATCTCTTATAGCCATCTTGTGCTCATTACCATGATTCTTCATAGTTGAACCTAAACCCCATGATCTCTCTTCCACCCATCTGTATTTCTTCCGACCTCTGTTCTCTCCATCTCTATCTTTTATGGTTCCTCCTCACTTTCTCTTCCTGTTCCTCATACTCCCTAATTATCTCCCTTCCTACCAACACCTTCCAGCTCCTCCCTCTTATCTCCCCTTTACCATCCTCATGTCCTCTTCAATCTTGTCCTCTACCCTATCATCAGCTTTTGAGCTTCACCACTTTCTCCTTCTCATTCAGCCATCTCCTCCCTCTCTCTAAAACAATCTCACCCTCATTACTGCCATGCTGTCTCCTCTCTGCCCAGCACCTACTCCTCCTTCTCTCAACCCCAACCCTGCTCCCCCCTAGGCTTTTGTCACACTACCAGAATAGATCCTCATGCAACAGCTCAAATCTTATTCATCTCCCTCTCCTTTCCCCTTCCTCTGTTCCTTTGTCATGTGCCTTGTGGAACGCACACTCCATCTCAAACTTATCTTTACTCATGATCTCTTTATCTCTAATGCTCTCCAGCTCCTTGCACTAACTGAGACCTGGCTTCTCCCAGAAGATTCGGTGTCAATCACTGCTCTCCGTCATGGCAGCTATAGGTTCTCCCACATGCCTTGTCCCACTGGCTGTAGTGGTGATATTGGGCTTCAACCTCTCCTTCCTGCCAATTTCAACCCCTCCTGCTGTCAGTCTTGCACCTTTCCCTCCTTTGAAGTCCACTCCATCCACCTTTTTACTCCATTACCTCTCCGGTTAGCTGTTTATCGATCTCCTGACAAGTTCATCTCTACCTTTCTCACTGACTCGTGGCTTGTGTTCTTTCGGGATTCATCTTCCCCCTCATTCTCAGATTTTAACATTCAGGTTGATAACCTCTCTGACTCTTATGCTTTAAAGCTCCTTTCCCTTACCTCCTCATTTTATCTCGAGCTTTGCTCTACTGCCCCTACTCACCAGCATTGCCACTGCCTTGACCTTGTATTCTTCTCTAATTGCTTACTTTCAAACTTCTGTACCAAGAGTTCTCCCCTTATCAGATCATCGTCTGCTAAGCTTCACTATTCATCATCCACCACCTCGACCTCGCCCTGTCTTCTCTAACCTCTTTAGAAATCTTCATGCTATTAACTCTTTGGGTTTCTACTCCACTATATCATCACCTCTTTCCTCAACTATGTCATCTGAGTCTGAGGCAGAAGCTTCCTATAACGCTGCACACTCCTCTTCTCTGGATGCTCTTGCTCTGCCCATGCCATGTCCTGTGAGGTGTACTGGCTGTCTTCCACTACCCTCTATCTATGTTCTTGTGCCCTTTCAGCTGAGTGAGCTTGGCTCAAATCCCATACCCTTGTGCACTTTCTACACTTCAAATTCATGCTTGACTTCTTCCAGTCAGCCTTAGCACTTGCCAAACAAGACTATTATGTCCATCTGTCTAACTCTCTTGCCTCTGACCTTCACCATCTCTTTAGAAATCTCAATTCTCTCTTCAAGGTGCATCCGCTTCTGACCCCTCCTCCCCACCCTCCTTCCCTTTCTACTCAAACCCTGGCTGACTATTTCCATGACAAAATCTTCAAGATCACACTCCAGTTCCCCATGAGGTCAGCTACTTCCCCTCCCAACTTTCCCTCCCTACCTCTGCTACCCTTTCTTCCTTTTCTATGATCTCTGAGAAAGAAACCACACACATTCTTTCCTCCTCCAAATTCACTTCTTGCTCCTCTGATCCTATTCCCAGCTGTCTCCTAAGCTCCATCTTCTCCACTGTTGTCCCTTCCATTTCTGATATTCTCAACCTAACACTCTCTACTGCAACTGCTCCTGTAGCTTTCAAGCATGCTATGGTCACACCTTTTCCAAGAAACCCTCACTAGACCCTACCTGTCCTAATATCAACCAATCTCCCTCCTCCCCTTCGTTTCTAAACTACTTGAGTGTGCAGTTCACTGCCGTTGCCTTGACTTTCTCTCCTCTCAAGCCCTTCTGGATCCTTTGCAATCTGGCTTTTGTCCTTTTATATTCTACTGAAACAGCTCTTGCCAAAGTCTCCAGTGACCTGTTCCTGGCAAAATCCAAGGGCCTTTACTCTATCCTCATCCTTCTTGACCTTTCTGTTGCGTTTGACGCTCTTGACCACAACCTTCTCCTTGATACCTTGTCTTCACTTGGTTTTAAGAGCTCTGCTTTCCTGATTCTCTTCTTATCTCTTCCACTGCTCTTTCAGTGTTTGTTCTGGTGGATCCTCCTCTACTGCTCTCCCACTCTCAGTTGGTGTATCCCAAGGATCTGTCTTGGGTCTACTCCTTTTCTCTCTCTACACCCAGTCCTTTGGTGCACTCATCTCTTCTTATGGCTTTCAGTATCATTCTTAAACTGATGACTCCCAGATCTACCTCTCTACGTCTGAATATCTCCGGTAATCCGGGCCTGGATCTCTGTCTTCCTTCCTGACACTGTTGCTTGGATGTCTCACTGCCGCTTGAAATAGAACATGGCCAAAGCTGAGCTTCTTTTTCCTCATAAACTCTCCTATCTCCTTTCTCAGTCTCTGTGTATACCTCTCTACTCCTCCCTGTTACCCCAACCCACAACTTTAGGGTCATCTTTGACTCCTCTCTCTCTTTCTCCACACACATCCAACTTATAGGTAAAGCGTTCCGTTTCTTTCTCTATAACATCAACAGAATTCACCCATTTCTTTCTGAACACACTACTAAGACACTTATCCACTCTTCAGTCATCACCCATCTAGACTATTGTAACCTACTCCTTGCTGGTCTCCCCTTGAATCATCTCTCACCTGCAATCTATTCAACACTCTGCTGCGTGGCTAATCTTCTGCCAGTTTTATCATGCTCATATTATCCCTCTTCTCCCTATCCGTTTCCATATCCAAGTCAAACTTCTCTTGCTGGCCTATAAGTGCATTCATTCTACAGCTCCTCACTACCTTTCCTCTCTTATCTCTCCATACATACCTTTCCTCTCTTATCTCTCCCTCAGGAACTCCGCTCTTCTGGCAAATTGCTTCTATCTGCGCCCTTATCTTCTATTGCTAACTGCCGACCTCGCTTCTTTCACCTTGCTGCTTCTTATGCCTGGAACAAAATACCCGAGTCTGTATGTCAGCTGCCTTCTCTGGCCCTTTTCAAATCCAAGCTGAAAACTCACCTCTTTGCTGCTGCTTTCGGATCTTGCCTTGCCTCACCTCATCCCCTTTGTGTTTTCTTACCCTTCCTCCTAGATGTATCCTGTGTTTACAGTGACTGTGTTGTCTGTCTTGACTAGATTGTAAACTCTGATGAGAAGGGACTGTCTTTTACATGTGTCTATGCAGTGCTGCGTTCGTCTTGTAATGCTATACAAACGTTCAGTAGAGGTCATAGTTTGAATAACAATTTAAGATTAAAAAACATCAGGCTGGTTTGTGGCAATTAGGGTTAGTGACAGATGCTGTCTGATTAGCATCTACCAGTATATTCATCCACTGACTGGATAGCTAAACTAGTCAAGATTCGGCCATCTGGATAACTGTCCTAAATAAGCTGGTTAACAGCTGAATATCTCTACTAACCATTTAGCAACACTGCTATCTAGTGAGCCCAAATATTCATGGGCACAAATCAAATATTTTCCACTGTGAATATCTAGTTTTAAATAAAACACTGGTGGCTCGGTGCTTTTAACTATTCAAACCACCTCTATTGAATATGCTCCCTACCAAGTAGTAGAGGTGCAGGAGTGGAGAGTCTTAAATTTAATTTCCAACAACAGATGCAGCGTATTCAGAGTAGAGTGTTGCAATATCCTAAAGTGAAATGAAAACAGAAGTAGCCTGAGTGTAACAAGTGGATGAAAGTGGATTGTAACAGGTGCTTGTTCCGTTTTGCCAATTTATTTAGTTTATTTATTTAACAGATTTTGCTATACCCTTTTTCTACCAGTCAAAACTGTATGGAGCTGGGTGAAAACAAGGAACATTAGCATGTACTTGGGTTACATAAAACATTGTTAGGAACAGGAGATTACAGAAGTTTAATACACGGAATATCTTACATATAACGGGATTCACATAGTTGGTATGGGCTAGCAGTGAACTAGGCATGGGGTGAGAGGTTGCGCTGGGTGGGAAAGACGTCTTCTGGGATTGGAGGGATGTGGTCATGGGGGGGGGGGGGTTGAGGGGTGGAAATTGGTTGAGGCCTCCCAGGTGCAAGACTCAGGGAAGCAGGGTGGGAGAAATCCTGAGGGCTTGCGATAATTCTTATAAATATTCTACCAGTGACAGTAAAGTTTTAAGTAAATCCTTCTTCAGAAATGGACGGTTATTTTGAGAAGGAAGAGGTGTGAGAAGAGTCTGAGTAGCAAGGACCTCCAAGCATAGCTGCTTCCCATTCAACAGGGCCGGTGCGACCCACTGAGCAAACCATGCACTCATAGGGTGGCAGCTTCAGGAGGGTGGACCGGTCGGCACAGTGGGTTGATCACGCTCAGCCGTGGGGCAGGCAGGTTGTGGAAAGCACAACCCAGGTGGTAAAAATCAACAGAGGGCTTTGCCGCTTTGAAGCCATAGAGGTGCTACATGTCTGATGTATATGAGCTCCAAAGCTCCATGCTGATTTTTAGGAAAATTTATTGGGACATCAGATTTTATTTATTTATTTTATTTAATGTTTCTTTTATACCACACTATTTGAAATCAGTGCGGTTTACATGTAACACAATTGTCCAGTGCAGGCAGGTCTGTAAGGGACTTACAATGAACGGGGTTCTATATACAGGGCTAACAGGGTAACTATGTACACTTTGGCTATAGCAGGTTATAGGGCAGCTCAGCCTTATCTTCAGGATAACCACAATGAACATGCACGATAGGGGGTCAAAGGGGTATGCAACATTAAAGTTCACTAACAGTTGTTGAGGAATTATTGTACATCTTTTTGGGGAAGAGAATAAAGTTCCCTCCAAGTCTTGCTGAGTACCTTCACGTGGTGACCCCATTGTGTAACATCTATACTAAATGTCAACAAGTGACACTACATTTGAAGTATGGTAGGAATGAAAAAGAAAAATACATACTGGCTGCATGTCACCAGGTTACAAAGGCGCCCTCCAGTAGTTTATGCAATAGTGCAAGTACTGCAAATGTAGATAACATTCATGCCAGAGATAAAGGCCGTGGTGAGCTTGTTCATGGATCCACTGTGGCAGGAGATAAAGCACAGAAATTAATAAAAAAACAGTTAAGAGGCTTAACTACAGTTAAGTGGACTTCTGCAGATAAAGAGGACATAATGTAATGCTATTTGTATGCTACAAATCCTAGATTTAAATCGAGAGTTGTTGTTGGTAAGCGCCATTGAGTCGGTGTCGACTCATGGCGACCCTCTGGATAATTGTCCTAAACTGTGTTCAGGCAGCACATTGTTGATAGAGTGGCATCCATAGCTATTTTTATTGTATCAACCCATCTCATTGCTGGTCTTCCTCTTTTGCGTTGACCTTCTACCTTGCCAAGCATGGTCTTAATCTAGTTATTTCTCTCTTTGCATGATATTTACGAAGTATGAAAGTCGAAGTCTTGTCGTCTCAGCTTCTAAAGAAAACTTACATTTGATCTCCTCTAGTACTGACTGGTTTGTTCTTTGGTAATCCAAAATGTATGTGGTTGATTTTCAGAGTGTACTAATCCAAATCTTCAAAATACACACTCACGGAAACCAAAAGATGCTTCACAAAAAACGTCAATGTCTGTTATACATTGATCTTGAACAAGATAACATAAAATACTACGAGGAAGGGCTCAGTAATCATGGGCTTATGACAAACAAAATGCAAAAGCACTGTCATAATACACAGGCCCCGTAACATCAACGACCTTCCACATAGACTCAGACTGGTCACCAATACATAAGCATTGAAAAGGCACTTAACTTCGAAAACATCTTCTGTAAATCTTGATCGGTGACGACCCTGCTCCCCGACGCTTCAGTCCAAAGCTCAAAAGCGTTTCACGATTATCCTCGCTTCATCAGGGGAAAACACCCTAACCAACAAAACAAATAACAAACATTAAATCCACACATCATTAAAACTTCCTAAGAAGAACAAAAAGCAGCAAACCCATCTCTAACTCCTTACTCACCCCCACCCCAAATTGGCAGGATTAATAGAGCACCAAGTGACAGAGCCTCCAACCCAGCTGATCCAAAAAAACGCTGCACATGCTCACTCATCATTTCCCTACAAATTGCGCATACCTCCTTATATGCCATACAGACTTCTTTCCAAACAATAACTCCTCCCCCAACTATATACACACCCCCAGTCGACTTGTAAATTCAAACCCTCGGGCGTCACAGTCCGTACCCTGAAGATCCATTTTTGTTCACAAACCAACAGAGACTGTTCTCTGGATTTGCCCTCCCTCCCGGCTAACACCTGATCTATGCAAAAACACCACAGATCGGTGAATTCGAGGCCGGACTCGATAAAATGTTGAACTAGGGGAGACTCCCGTACCCGACATTTAAGTCTACTCTTGTGTTCAATCATACGCTTACGAAAAGGTCTACTCGTACTGCCGATTTATAATAGCTGACACGGGCACATGATCCCATAAACTACATACAAAGAATCACAAGTAGTTTGTTTCTTCAATTTGTGACATAAACCATGATACTCAAATTGCGTTACTGCCCTGGATATTTCACAAATTGAACAATGACCACAAACACCGTGACCCCGTGCCCCATCCAAACCCTGTAAATTGGACATCAATCAGTTGGCTAT
Organism: Ichthyophis bannanicus; assembly: GCA_033557465.1. Lineage (NCBI taxonomy): Eukaryota > Metazoa > Chordata > Amphibia > Gymnophiona > Ichthyophiidae > Ichthyophis > Ichthyophis bannanicus. The sequence continues at coordinate 75,199,463 of CM066051.1, read as the reverse complement.
TCCTGTACTCTCATACAGCTTTGTGGTTGTGGACTGGCTTCTTAAAGATCTTGAAAAACTGGATGTGTGAACAAGAAAACTCCTCCATGCCCATGAGGTAATTTACAAGAATCAGTATATGCCAAGACTGTACATCGCTGAAGGAGTAGGTGAAGGAGGGCTAGACCTCATAGAGATTGATTATACATACAGAGCTACTATCATAGAGGTGCTTTTAGGCCTACCTAACTGCATCATTGGATCCAAATGTGCAAAAAGTGATCAAGTAAATGTTCACTTGGTTTGCAGCTTGTCGTGCTGTGAGGGCTTGCATGCATCAGTGATGCTGAGAGCTAAACTATCGGTAGTTTAACTACTGGCAGGGTCTCCCAAGATGGACAGGTCTCAGCTGAGGTGCCAGACCAAGACAAACCACCCATCTGGGCAGCAGCAGAATGGGACAGTGTTGACGGCAGAGGATCACATTTTTGTGACAACGGCAACAACACCAAACTTAAACTGCGTGGAAGAAAGGCCCGGCAATTTATTTATTTAATTGTATTTATATCCCGCTTTTCACCGGGTCAAAGCGGTGAAATCTACTTCTGTATCTTGCCATGAAAACCCAATGGATAGTTACAACAAAACAAATTGTGCTATGGTGTTGGAAGATGAGACCCCCAGGTCAGAAGGCACTCAACTAGCTACTGGGGAAGAGCTGAAGACTTTTCAGAGTAAAGCCAGCATTTATGATGTGGTTGGATCAAAGCCCTCGGGACGTCTGACTGCTGATGTAGCTGCGCATGAAATGAGAGTCAGAAGCTGTAAAGATGTCTTACACATTGGAACATGGAACGTACGAAGCATGAACCAAGGGAAGTTGGAGGTGGTCAAGAATGAAATGGAACGTGTACAACTTGATCTGTTAGGTGTCAGCGAACTGAAATGGATTGGCATGGGGCACTTTGCATCAGATGATCACATGGTCTACTATGCTGGAAATGAAAGACAAAGAAGAAATGGTGTTGCATTTATAATAAAGAAGAAACTTGCAAGAACTGTAATGAAATACAATGCAGTCAGCGAACGCTTAATCTCTATTCGTCTACGAGGATTGCCTATCAACACAACTATAATTCAAGTATATGCCCCAACAACAGCTGCAGAAGAGAATGAAATTGAAGAGTTCTATGAACAAGTACAAGCTGAAATTGACAGAACATGCAAACAGGATATCCTGATAGTCATGGGTGACAGGAACGCAAAAGTTGGCAACAAAGAAGAAGGCAAAGTAGTTGGAAAATATGGACTTGGCAACAGAAATGTAGCTGGAGAAAGACTGATAGAATTCTGCAAGACCAATGATCTATTCATCTCAAACACCTTCTTCCAGCAACAAAAGCGGCGACTGTACACATGGACTTCACCGAATGGATTATATAAAAATCAAATTGACTACATATGTGGAAGTCAACGATGGAAAAGCTCTGTAACATCAACAAAGACAAAACCTGGAGCTGACTGTGGTACAGATCATCAACTACTAGTATGCAAACTCAAGCTAAAGTTGAAAAAGAGCAAACCACTCATGAATGCAGCAAACTATGACCTTGAGAATATACCACTGGAATTTAAAGACTGCCTGCAAAATCGATTTGCTGCTTTAGATACAAATGACAGAGCTCCGGAAGAGTTATGGAATGACATCAAGAAGGTTGTGTTGGAAGAAAGCGAGAAGTCTCTACAAAAGGTGAAAAAGCAAAAATGGCCAAAATGGATGACGGAAGAAACTCTGAAAATTGCCCAGAAATGCAGAGAAGCTAAAGCCAGAGGAGAAAGAAAGACAATCGCAGAACTCAACAGAGATTTCCAACGTGCAGCAAGACAGGACAAGGAAAAGTACTACAATGACACTTGTAAGGAAATAGAAGCAGAAACTATTAGAGGAAGAACAAGATCGGCTTTCCTAAAGCTACGAGAGTTAAAGAAAAAGTTCCAACCTCGAATTGGAATGTTACAAGATGCTCAAGGTTCTATGATGAATGATGCTGAGAAGATCAAGAAAAGATGGAAGGAATATACAGAGTTTTTATATGATAAAGATCAAGTGGACCAACAGCCGTTTCAACCTGTACCTTATGATCGGGAACCATTGGTGATGAAAGAAGAAGTTGAAGCAGCATTGAAAGCCTTATCAAAGAACAAAGCACCAGGCATTGATAGCATTCCCATAGAAGTATTGCAGCAATCTGATGCAGCTGTTACCATACTTACAAGGCTCTGCCAAGAAATATGGAAGACAACATCATGGCCAACTGACTGGAAAAGATCTGTGTTTATACCAATCCTAAAGAAAGGTGATCCAACTGACTGTGAAAATTATCGCACAATCGCTCTGATCCCACATGCCAGCAAGATTCTACTGAAGATTATTCAAAAGAGACTACAACTATACCTGGAACAAGAACTACCTGAAGTGCAAGCAGGGTTCAGGAAAGGGCGAGGAACGAGAGACATCATTGCGGATGTGAGATGGATCCTTGAAAAGACTAAAGAATACCAAAAGGATATATATTTGTGCTTTATCAACTATAGCAAGGCTTTTGACTGTGTAAACCATGAGAAACTCTGGGCCACATTAAGAAGCATGGGTATACCAGAACACCTGATCGTTCTCTTGCGCAATCTGTACATTGATCAAGAAGCAACAGTTCGAACGGAACAAGGAGAAACAGAATGGTTTAAAATAAGCAAAGGTGTAAGACAAGGCTGCATACTTTCCCCCTACCTGTTTAATTTCTATGCAGAACAAATCATCAGAGAAGCAGGATTGTATGAAGACAACAGAGGTGTGAAGATTGGTGGAAGACTCATCAACAACCTTCGCTATGCTGATGATACCACATTACTGGCTGAAAGTGAAGATGATCTGAAACATTTGCTTCTCACAATCAAAGAACATAGTCTCAAAATGGGCCTGCACCTTAATGTAAAGAAGACAAAGATCATGACAACTGGCATATGTCTTACTACATCAAAGGCTAACACCTTGTAATGAAGACGTGCAGTTTATTTACAAACAAAGCAAGGATACTTATTCAGAAAGACAAGTAATTCTCTTAGTTACACATGAGTAGTTAGAAAAGATAACTAGAATGCAATTAGAATAATAACTAATGCACTTAATTACAGTACTGAAAGAGTTATGAGATAGTGCAGCTATTTACAAAGGAATACTTCACCAAACTTGTCATACAGCCCTTTACACATCAGCTGGGAGCGCTCAGCGAAAAGCTGATGACAGTCTAGGATTCTTCATGCCTGGCCAAGCAGATCTACGCTCTGTCTGTTCTGGATTTTCTCTGTACTTATATAGGCACAAATGTGTTGCAGCCAGCTCTCACCCATGAGCTTCTCTCCACCCCATCCACCTTTTTGCTTTGGTTTCTGGGCAGGCTTCTGATCACCCCCCTTGTTTTTAGAAGCTCAAAACTTACACAATCAAGACGCTGGTCAGACATCTGAGAATGCTCAAGAGACACATCCCCCATGGTCTACATTCGAAGGCTAGATGAAATGTTCTTTGTCATCATTAATGGGTCTCCATTTGTTTGCTAGGAGAAGGACTCCTAGGTGAAGTGTTCTTTTGTCCTCTCTAATGGGTAATCTAATCTCCCAGCATCTTCCTGTCAAGGGAGACACCCCCCATGGTTTTAGAAGCAGCTCAAAGCTTCTACATTATAATTGATGAATTCTTATCCTGTCTACATTGGCTAGGCAAATGTTTCTATATTGGCCAAGAGAATTGTTCAAGTTGCAATATTCCTTGCTGATCCAAATAAATTTTTAATTAGTAATACAGCATAATCAACAGGTTCATCGTTGAAGGAGAAGAAATTGAAATTGTGAACAACTTTAACCTACTTGGATCAACTATCAATAAAGAAGCAACAAGCAGTCAAGAAATCAGACGACGCATTGCTCTTGGCAGAATGGCTATGAAAGACCTAGATAAGATTCTCAAGAGCAGAGATGTCTCTCTCCATACAAAGATTCGACTTGTTCAAGCCATGGTATTTTCAATAACATCATATGGATGTGAAAGCTGGACAGTGAAAAAGATAGACAGGAAGAAAATTGATGCCTTTGAATTATGGTGCTGGCGGCGAATACTGTGTATACCATGGACTGCCCGAAGAACAAACCAGTCGGTACTAGAGGACATCAAACCTAAGCTTCTTTAGAAGCTCAGATGACAAGACTTCGACTTTCATACTTTGGACACATCATGCGAAGAGAGAGATCATTAGAGAAAGACATCATGCTTGGCAAGATAGAAGGTCAACGCAAAAGAGGAAGGCCAGCAATGAGATGGATCGATACAATAACAGCAGCTACGGGTACCAGTCTGTCAACAATGAGCCGCCTGACTGAAGACCGAACACAATTTAGGATAGCTATCCAGAGGGTCGCCATGAGTCGACTCCGACTCGACGGCACTTAACAACAACAAATGTTCAGATCCTGTCTCCAACATCAAATCTGGGCAAGCATTCTGCCGACTAGAAGGACTGAGTGAGAATTCATAAGCATATACAGGGAAAGAAGTAACAGAATTTTAGAAAACAAGAGAAAATAATTTCTCAAGGAATTAGATCAACAAATAAGGAAAAACAAGTAGCATATGCACAAATACAGTGGGACATACCGAGTGTTACTCCAGGAATCCTTTGCCAATATAAGAATGGTCACATGAATGGTAAGGAGAGCTGAACTAAAACCAAAAGATGAGAAGTTGATAGCTGCATTGCGGGTCAGGACAGTGGCTTACGGATGAGATGGTTTACAGTGAGTATTGAAAAAACTGGCAAAACAGATGTATTTTGGTTCTGTAGGGAAGTCCTGCAAATTGTGACTCGCTTCATAACTGGCTGTGAAGTTCTCATGGCAGGAAATTTCTATACAGAGAGGCACAATAAAATAGCGTCCCTCATCCATTGAAAACTCTGCAAGCACTACAACATCACTGTGCCCGAAAAGTACTGGGATCATGATCCTAAAAGAATTACACAGAATGAAGAGGTTATGATCAGCTGGGATACTCCCATTCTGACCGATAAAAAAACTGGATGCGAGGAAGCTGGATAGAGAGGTAAAGAAGAAAAACACCAGATTAGAGGTGTCGGTTCCAAGCGACTACTCTGTGAATCATGTTGAGAGGGAGAAAATCTTCAGGTCCTAAGACATGCAGTCGGAGATCAAGAAAATGTGGCAGAAAGATATTGTGTTGGGTGCCACAGGCTTAATGAAGAGGAACCTCCAAGCACACCTTGATAAATTACCCAAACACGTAACATCTTATGAACTCCAGAGAGAGGCGCTCTTTGGCACGATGCAAGTACTACGCTGAGCATTAGCAGGAAATTTGAGAAACTGAGATCATACTCCACATACCCTGGCTTAGAAGTGACTGTCATGGTATGTGCAAAACTCACCCATTTGGAGAAATTACCCCTGAGAGAAACATGCATGATAGTGATTTGGATACAATGGCGGCAATAGATGCAAATCTCTCGCGTGAATATTTGTTGTGGTTATCCCGAAAACCTAACTGGCTAGGTATGTCCCAAGGACTAGGTTGAGAGCCTCTGATCTATAAGATGCCACCTGCCTCTGTCATTTTTTCTACCCTGGTATTTTATGCTAACACAACTACGCCTCAGAAAATTTCATCATGTTGGGAGAAAAGAGAAGCTTGTGAAGGACTCCAATGGCATCCACAGGAGAGGGAGGGACAGCACAGCAATCACTTACACAGGACAGCAACAAGAGTAGCACCAACCCTGCCATTCAAAGAACCCTACAGTTTAATTCCAAGAATAGAGACTGAAAGAGATAAAACCCCCTGGAATCCTTCCCAAGCAATTGTAGTCAGTGGGTGCAAAAGGGTGAACAGATCTTAGACCCTTGGATACCTCATTATGAACTTCAACAAGGATCAACATTGTTCATATTGTTTTTCTATTTTTTTGGTTTGTTTCATTTTACAGTTGTGAAATCACTGTTTTGCTTCACCTAAAAAACCATGGGGAAAGTAACCTGCACTTGTGACAGGTACAACTCCCAAATAAAACATGCCGGATAGTGCAGAAGGGAGAATTGTGCTTGTGAATGGGCTGCCTGGCTGGACAGAGGGGGGTCCATGGACTGGTTGCAGAAAGAATGACAGTCTTGCTGGTCCTACAATGGGCCGGGACTTAATCAAGTGCAGTATGTTTAGGCAATGTTAAAAACCAAAGACATGGGGAAAATAGCCTGTACTAAATGGTAACTCCAATCCTTTTACTATTATTACTACTACTACTAATGATCATTTCTATAGCACTACAAAGCGTACGCAGCACTCTACAGACACATGCAAAAGATGGTCCCTGCTTCTCAGTCTAGTCAAGACAGACAACACAACAGGATATAAGAACAGAAGAAATGCTATACTAGCTCAGACCAAGGTCCATCAAGCCCAGTATCTTGTTTCCACCAGTGGACAATCCACATCACAAGTACCTGGCAGTTTCCCAAAAAGACACACAGGTTCCGCCATGCTTGTATTGGGGCAAGCAGTGGATTTCCCGGGTCCTCTTTAATAATCGTTTATGGACCTTTCCTCCAGGAATTTGTCCAAACCTTTTTTTTAACCTAGCTACACTAACAGCTTTTACTACATCCTCTGGTAACAAATTAGAAAGTTTGATTTACGTGTTGAGTGAAAAAATATTTTCCCTTATTAGTCTTAAATAGGTTGCACTGTAGCTTCATTGCATGTCCCCTAGTCTTTCTATATTCTGATAACATAAACAATCAATCTACGTTTACCCGTTCCACTCCATTCATTAATTTATAGACCTCTATCATATCTCCCCTCAGCCGTCTCTTTTTCCAGGTTGAAGAGCCCTAACCTTTTAAGCCTCTCCTCATACAGCAACAGCAAGCTATCAATTTTGAAAAAGAAAATGGAAAGTAAAATTGTGAGCTCTTGCAACTCTGGCATGCTTCTAAGGCTCCGATGAGTCCCGACCCCTCTGATGATGCTTTTCACGTCAGAGGGGGGCAGAACCAGCAAGGACTTGGAAGTGCCGGAATCTTGAAAACCCCACTATTTTAAAATTTTCATTTTTCAGAGTTTATAGTTTGCTGCCGCTGCCCTAGTGTCCTCAGATCTGGGGCAGCTGTGGGGGAGGGGGTCGATTCTGCCACTGCCGACCTGGAAGACGAGGAAGCAGCAGTGGCTGGTCAATAGATTTTTTTTTTAATGTTGTTTTATTTTTTTAAAAACAATTGCAGAGTGAGATCACAGCCACTTATCGCTTTTGGGGGCATTTTTTTGCAGCCCCCAAATCTTTGCCACCTGAGGCAGTTGCCTCATTATAGAGCTGCCCCTAGCTAGTACTGCCCTGCCGTCCTCTGAAGTATGCTGCCTTAGGTGGCTGCCCAGTTCACCTAGTGGTTAACCTAGCTCTGTCCATTTCAGTGCACAAATAAAATACAATTAAATAAATAAATAGTTGTTTTAAACCGGTTTTGTATATGTTTTACTAATTAAAGATTTATTTGGATTTTTTTTTTTGGATCAGCAAAGATATTGTACTTTATAAGAAATTGAACTCATGAGCCATTCTGCCTGTGAGGACAGGATAAGAATTCATCAATTGTAATGTAGAAGCCTTGAGCTGTTTCTAAAACCATGGGGGGTGTCTCCCTTGACAAGAAGTCCTTAAGGCAAAACAAATTTAAACCCATTAATGATGACAAAAGAACACTTCATCTAGCCTTGGAATGTAGACCATGGGGGATGTGTCCTTTGAGCATTCTCAGATGTCTGACCACAACGGGGGGTGATCAGAAGCCTGCCCGGAAACCAAAGTAAAAAAGGTGGATGGGGTGGAGAGAAGTTCATGTGAGAGTTCGATCAGCAAAGAATGTTGTATTCTTCAGCCATGCTGAATTAGGAATTAGCTTGCTAGCCCAGCCCAGGAGCTAATGGAACTGAGCTTGGGGGTTACAACCAATCCTGATTTGAGCATGCAGTGTGTTAACCTATGGCATGCAGCCAGCACAAGTCTGATTCTGTGTTAACCTATGGCATGCAGCCAGCACAAGTCTGATTCTGTGTTAACCTATGGCATGCAGCCAGCATGAGTCTGGTTAAGGTACTTTAGGGGGACTCTCAGAAGGAAAGATGGGACTGCAACTGATATACGAGACAAGCGTTCCGGATTTTCCTCCTGAGAGTGATTGCTAAACAGTCCCCCACCTGGAGTGATGAGCTATAATATCCGGTAAAAGTATTAATGCTACAGTATACTGCCTTATCAAATTGTCAAGGTGGTTTACAGATAACAGTTTAACAAGGTACATAGAATAGAGTAGGTAAAGTTAACTGGATTTAACTTAACACGGGCAAACTATAATTCACAGTTAACAGTTTAACTAGAGGTAAATGGAACATAGTATGGAGTCAGAGTTACTGTGAGTTCCATAAGTGCTTTTATATCTTAACCTGCCAAATCTCACTCTGACAAAATTAGTAGTGAGTTATTTGTCTCTACAGATCAGTTTCACCTCGCAGAATCTCTTTATGAGTGATGCTGTTAAGTTTCCTTATTTCTACCGGACCATCGCCAGTGAGCTGCCTCTCTGTGCTGGGATTATCAAGCTACTGAAGCATTTTGGTTGGACCTGGGTTAGTATCTTTGCACCTGATGATGACAGCAGCCTTAGGGCTGTCCAGATCCTCAAAGAAGGGATTGAGCTGAATGGCGGCTGCATCGCATTCATAGAAATCTTCAGTCAAACTGAATTCAAGCCACCCAAGAGACATGAAATGAATAAAAATATCCGTGTACCATCACCCAATGTGACCATTTTCTATTGTAAAAGTATTACTACATTGCATAAACTTCTGCGATTAGAATATCTGCAGATGTATTCCAAGGTCTGGATCAGCATAGGTGAGTGGGAATTTGCCCCAAATCGTTTATTTGACGTGAATGTGAAGGACAACAGCTTGGTATTCACAGTGGTAAGGAAGGATATTCCAAGTTTTTCCAGCTATGTCCATGACATGAATCCTATTGTGCTTCCAGTTTATACTGTCTCTCAGCATTGGTGGAGAGACCTGTGCGACAGTCGATGCCCCAAAAACATCAGAAGACTCTGCAGCACTAAAGGAACATCGCCAAGATACTTACACTGTACGATGAAACATTTTGGGAGCAGCTATAACGTGTACAATGCTGTGTATGCTCTGGCACACGCACTGCATAACATGCTCCTGTCTGGCTATGGGAATGACATCGCACGGCATGGAGATAGTCAGAGATTTCTGAATTATTTACCATGGCAGGTAACATCATTTGTCAGAGAAAGGTTTTATGTTCTGGTGTCAAATGGCACATTCACAGGGCACCTTAGATACTAGGTATCACAGAGTCACAGGGGCCTGATTACTAACGTGCACTAAGCGGTTAGCCCATGAATTAGAGTGCACACAAGCACAGTAACTGTTATCATGCTAGCATCACACGGCATGCTCATTCGTGTTGCATGCTGGTTGTGGCAGGGGAAGTGAATGGGTTATGGTCAGAGACTGGGGATGGACTGCAGACTGAAGTTTGATCATGGTACTAGACCATGTTATCTGCCTCTTGCACAGTTACTGCATGGTCCAGAGGGGACAAGATTCACTTCTTAAGGGACCAGTGGGGGGAGGAACTAGCATCAGGGGGATAGTTTATTTTAGATTGCTTTATACTGCTTTTAATGAGCATTGTTGGTGGGTGTTGGGTGGGGGGCTGGTATGCAGGAACTAATGTAACTGCAATGCAAAGAGCAAGAGGCAGATAATGGTCATGTGTCTGATATTACTGCACTTACCATATATTAATTTTTACCTTTAGTGAGCAGAATTTGCACAAAGTTCCTGCACTTTAGTAAAGAGGCACCAAAGTGTTGCTCACTGTGCATTTTGGATGCTATAAAGGAAGAGAAGGTGAAGATGGTGGGAAGAGTAAACATTGAAGGCCACTGTGCTAGCAGGATTGAAGATCTGAAATTGCAGGTGAAAATCTGAAAACACAGAGCGAGATAGGGGAATGAGGGTGTATGGGTGCTTCATAGACATAAGTAAGAGACTGTAGATGGAGAGTGGGATTTTTGATTTAACTATGCCATGGTCAGAACAGAAAGCATAGAGTTGGGAATAATAAATTATAAAAGTTGCACTCTGGAATCTCTCTGGATAGAAAGCACATGTATGAAAAGGGAAGGTATAGCAATGAGAGTATACTCTCACCACCTGACCAAGATGAGGAAGCAGAGAGTAAAATTCTAACAGAAATTAGAATGGTAAATAAAATTAGCAACAAACACTAGCCGTCCAAGAGCAATATATAATCAAAGAAAAACGAACAGCCCTTGAATACAAGATTAACTCCCAAACAAAATTATCTAATAATTCCAATAACAACTTTAAACGTCACTCGCTCACATCATAGGTCAAATGGCCACTTTTTAAACTCATACTGTGATATTGGTGTTTAAGTATGAGTTTAAAAAGTGGCCATTTGACCTATGATGTGAGCGTCAGCTGTTCCCTATAGTGATTTATTCACTACATGTAGGGCTCTAGCCATCCTGAGGTCAATTGTTGCCCGAGTGACGTTTAAAGTTGTTATTGGAATTATTAGATAATTTTGTTTGGAAATAAAATTAGCAACCAAATAATAATGGAAAACTTCAATTGCCACAATGCTGCTTGGATGAATGACTCACTGGCATATGTTAGGAGGTAAAGCTTCAGCATATCATAAAGAGCTTCTTAATAGAGCAGCTGATTTGGGAAACGGCAAACAAAATCTTATTTTCTGGGGATTATGGTGCCTTTCTCATAACAATGGTCAACAAATTTTTACAAAAGTCATGTCACTGAAATAAAAATAGTCATTTCTTATCAATTTTTATATGCTGAACACGAATATGACAGTGAAATTGCAAAGTTGGCTCTAGTTTTTTTGTAATCTACAAGAATTAATGTTTACATCACGAAATGCATGTCAATAGTATAAATATAATAGGCCTTCGGTTAATACCTGTAAAAAAACAAGTCATAGACTACTTCTTAGATTTTTTCGCCTGTCTCTTATACAGCTGTTCGGGAGCTTCCCTGGGGAGTGTCCAGCAGTAGTCAGCCAGCATTGTAGTGGACCATTTTCCCTGATATCTTTGCTCCATCGTTGCGATATCCTGGTGAAAACGTTCGCCCTGTTCATCACTAACCATACCACAGTTGTCAGGAAAGAAATTAAGATGGGAATCAAGGAAATGGATCTTTAGAGACATATTGCAGCCAAGTTTCTGATACCGCATCAGCATGTCTTCTACATGTTCCTTGTAGTTTTCTCCCCTAACATTCCTGAGAAAGTTTGTTGACACTAGGCGAAAAGCATTCCATGCTTGTTTCGCATCACCCTGCAGCAAGTTGTTGAACCGGTCATCTTTAAAGAGCTCGCGAACACAAAAACTCCCTCTTTAATCTTTGCTTCGCTGAGTCGAGGGAATTTTTCATGCAGGTATCGGAAAGCTGGCGAAGTGCGGTCCATGGCTTTCATGAAGTTTTTATCAAACCTAGTTTAATGTGAAGGGGTGGTAGCAGGATTTTGTGAGCCTCAACCAGAGCTGGGTGCTGGATATTCTTCTCTCCAACTGTTACCTTTTGTCTGCAATTCCATTCCTTCCGCAAGTAGTGCCAATCCCTTGCTCGGCTATCCCATTCACATAAGAAACACATGTATTTTATATCCCCTGCTGCAGTCCCATTAAAAGGGCAACTACCTTCAAGTCACCACAGAGGTGCCAGCTGTACTTGTTATAGTTAATGGAAGTCAGTAGATGCTTTAAGTTATCGTATGTCTCTTTCATGTGGACGGCCTGCGCTACTGGAATAGATGGAAGACGGTTTCCATTGTTCAAAAGCACAGCCTTCAGACTCAGTTTCAAAGAGTCTATAAATAGTCTCCAGTCTTGTGGGTCATGTGTGATTTTTAAGGCATTCATGAGGCTTTCAATATCGGAACAGAATACCAGATTACTTTCCTTTTCTGAAGAAAGGCTCCAACTGCTGGTGGCGCTTTCGATATGAAGTAATGTTGACATCTTCTTCTAGAAGATTCCATTGTTGGAGTCTTCATCCTAGCAATTCTGCCTTGTTCTTGGATAAGTCCAAATCACGAACCAGGTCATTTAGTTCTTCCTGTTTTCTGTGTGGAGTTGATAATGCATCCCAGTGAAAATCTGGGTCACTGCATGCTGACGGACCAGGAGAAGAACAGGTCGGCTCACCCTTGTCCTCATCAGATGAATCAGGAGAATATTCTGATGGAGGTTCTGGAATAGGAAGTCCCTCACCATGTGGAACTGATCTCAATGCAGACGGAATGTTTGGGTAGACTATGCTCGACTTCTTTTGCTTCGTTATTCCGCTGGAAAGAGGAGGAACCAAGCAGAAGTAACAGTCATTTATGTGGTTGCTTGGCTCTCTCCACACCATGGGGACTGCAAACGGCATTGATGGTCTTTTGCAATTCAACCACTGTGAAAGCTGTGTTGTACATGTAGTGCAGCATATATGCGGGGCCCAAGGCTTGTCTTGGTCACCAATCTTGCATCTAAAGTAAAGATGATATGCCTTCTTCATTTGAGAAGCGATACTTTTCTTCTGGTTGGCAAATGTCACTTCCCCACAAATGTAGCAGAAATTGTCAATGGTATTAACGCACCTTCACGGCATTACTGTTCTGTATTGTACCTAAATGGCTAAAATTATATGATTAATAAAAGTTACATGTAACAGTAGCTTAAACTGTCTCACACACAGTCTGAAATATTTTAAATGCTCAACCTTTCCGACTGCGTATAGTATACTGCTGACGTCAGATGGCTTCAGCAGCCGTCTGGCAGTAGTATTGCATTGCATCAGAAAATGATGCAATCAACTCTGGATGATGTGTGCATACTGGTATTATGCAATGTCACGCAATATTATATCATTCAAGGCTTATTTTGGATGTTGTTGATGTCCTACTGGATAAATTTACACGGTGAAAAGTAAAAAATGAACTACATGCAATATCTTCAAAATGAGAGCCAATAAATTTTTTTAATGTTATATTCGTGTTCAGCTCACCAAGATACTACAGATTAGGGCCTTTTAAAGTCAGTAATGATTTCAATGTTGACCAGTGTAATTATGGGGAAAAAGCCTTAAATATTACTAAAGCAGAATGTTTAACTTTAGAAAGGAGGTTGATAAAATGAGATGTTAAAAAGAAATTAAAAGAAGATATTACGAAGATCAGCAGTTTTGCAGGAGGCATGGAGATTGTTTAAATATATTATCCTGGATGTTCAGGAAAAAGGTCAAAGAAAGACCATATAACTGCCAGGTAAAAGAGGCAATTACAGTAAAAAAAAGGCATTATTTTAAAAAGGGTTGCAAATCCAAATGAGGAGAACCAGACAAAATATAAATATCGTCAAACAGATATAATAAGGCAGGGCAAAAGAAAATTTACAAAGAAGCGGATGAAAAAACAAAAACTTTTAAAAACCTTTTTTTTTAAAAGTACACAGTGAACAATGATTGGGATGCAGTCATACCAGCTATAATTTATTCAGGAAAGACAAGGTAGGAAGAAAGGGGAGAGGAGCGGCTTCTATATGTTAAAAATAAAAGCAACAGCAATGCTGGGCTTGGGAGGAAAGGAAGAGGCACTCTGGGTTGGTCTGAGAAGAGTAAAGGAACCTCTGTTCTGGACCGGTGCAAGGATAGTTGCTGTGTTCTGGACCGGTGCCAACCTCGTTAATCCCTTTGCATCTGCCCCTGGGCATTCGGTTCAGTCCGGAACATGTTATTTCCTGAAAACTAGTGAAATGTTATCTTTTTATTGCACTAAATACACTTTATATATTTTTTGAGTGGGGAGTTGTTTTTATTTGTTATCTTTTAGATTTTTTGGGCTTTTATCTGTTAACATTTAGTTCTCTACATAAAGAAGATGTTACTGCTGTAAAAACATAATAAACGAGCTCCACAAGAAGCCAGCCTACAACACTATAAGATCATTCTGTATATCTAATTTGGGCCACTGTTTGCAGAAAAAAAATCTGAGCGTTGGTTAAAGTCATCCTCCTGAGTACATTTAAGAACAAACTTAAGGGCATGTTTACTACAGTGCTGCAGACAGTGCTGGGCAGAAGCACAGTTAGCGTACAAAGTTACTGTGAAGGGGATGTAGTGGACATGGTAGCTGCAGGGGGCATAGACACCGTAGGGGAGGAATGCCTAATCCTCTAGGCCAAGGGCCAGGGGAAGGAGCACTGAGCAGGGAGTTTTAACCAAGCTAATCCATGTTAAGTGGTAGAAAAGTAGGAATCTGGTCATGATCCAGTAAGCCAAAGATCCATCCTCCTATGGTCAGGGTGAGGGGCCATCTGCCCACAGGAATAGGGCTCATGGTACCGTCATAGCTCCCCAAATGCACATATGTACCACTACATGGTTCCCCCTGCAGTAATGGTCTGACAGCACATATTGGTGACAAACCTTCATTAGCCAGGCAATGTTGTTAATATTGGTATATGTGTGGGATGGTTCTGGCCTTTAAATCATATGAAATGTGTGCCTGGACCATGCGCTGGTGACACTTTAGCAATGCTGGTGTCACCTCCACCTAGTCAGAGTCTAGCAGTAGTTGCTCATGAGCTAACAATGTCTTTTATGAGTGGAAGAACCAGTAGCGTGAGGCTGCTGTCACCCTCTCTGCCCTAACTCATCCCTAACCCTGCCTATTAGCGCGCTGCTTGGGTAGCATTTTGGTGGAACAGTCCCAGGTACTACATGGCCAAAAAGCTCATTAGACCTGGGCTAAATCCTGCACTACCAGCTACCATGCTTTAGTAAACATACCCCTTAAATCCTAAAGGAAGATAAACACAGTCAAGGGAGTCAAATCTGTCCTATTAGAGTTTACATTGAGGAGGTGATCTTATACATGCAAATCAGAATTTAGTAGTTCATGTGCATAAGTGGTCACTTACATGCCCAGTGGAGTTGGTTGCTATTCTGAAAGTATGCTTGTGGGATCAATGGTGCACAGTTTTGGTGTGGGCATGCAAAGGGGCAAAGCTTGGACAGACCACAAATTTACATGCAGACGTTATAAAATACTATAACCTACAGTATATTTGTTCTAGATGTGGATATTTACACCAGTTCTAGGGCTGGTGGAAATGCTTCCCCTGGTTGTACATACATTTCCCATCACTTAGGCCCTTATTTTATAAAGTAAATTTGTGTGTACTTTACTTTATAAATGAGGTGCAAAATACCTTTGTTACAATGCATGTAAATCTAGATAAACCTTATAAAACTGTCACCACTTTAGGTCCTGGAGAGGGGCAGCAATAGGCACTACTGGAGGGCCGTCACTCTAGGTGACCATTTAGTTTGCCTTATGACAGTGTCAGACTTGACCATAGTGCTTGCAGACCCTCTGGTGTATGCATTACAAAAGTTAAATTAGACCTTACCTGCTAATTGACGTTCCTTGAAGAACTCTCTGCCGTCATTTACTATGTTACTATGTAACTGCAGTCCAGTCCCGAACTTCTGGGTTGTGCTCCCCTTCCAGCAGCTTGGAGACTGAGCATGTCATCTTTTTGATGACACCAGTATACTTAACCAGCTGGCACTGCCCACAAGCTCCAGTAACCTATTGACAAAGCAAACTCCCCCCACTCGTCCCTTAACTCACAGCAACAACAAATAAGTAGTCAATCGTATCCAAAACCTTATGCTCCCTTCCCCCAGAGAAGGGATTCCCACGTTCCCTCCCCCATGCAAAGAGGCTTACCTGTAGACTGTCCAAGAAAAAAAATGGGCCCCCCCCCCCCGGGCTTCCAAAAAGCCTAATAGTACTTTCACCTCACCTGGCCACCGCATCTGGTGATGCTGTGAACTCTTGTCCTCCCACTCTACTATCCCCCGAACGCCAATAGCCAGTAATGACCCACTCTTCAGGCCGGATGCAAAACAGACTATTAACCTTAGCCCTTCAGGGAGGGATCCGGGACTGGACTGGAGTTCCTCAAGGAATGCCAATTAGCAGGTAAGGTCTAATTTAACTTTCCTTATCGTTCCTCCATTCCAGTCCCACACTTCTGGGATGTAACAGAGCAGTTATAGACAAGGGAGGGGCCCGCAAAAATGGCCCAAAGCACTGCAGACCCAAAACGAGCATCCCCAGCTGCTTGCACATACAAACTGTAATGCTTAGCAAACGTATGAAGAAAGGTCCACATGGCCACCCTACAGATCTCAACCAGAGGCACCAAGCTGCATTCCGCTCAGGAGGTGACCTGCGCACATGTGGAATGTGCCCGCAATCCCGGTGGCACTGTTTTCCCCTTCAACATGTACACCAATGAGATGGCTTCCCTGATCTAACGCAAAATCGATGCCTTTGCCACTGCTTCTCCTTTCCACTGCTCCCCATAAAGCATGAACAGGCACTCCAACCTATGAAAGGAGGCCATGCTCTTCAAATAGTGCTGCAGTACCCTCCAAACATCCAAGAGTCGCAACTGCAGATCCTCCACCACACTCCCCTGCTCTTCCTAACACCGGCAGGGTCACGGGCTGATTTACATGAAAAACCGACACTACCTTAGGCAGTAACAAGGGTACCGGACAGAGAACTACCCTCTTCTTTGAGATCAAAAGGGAAGGCCCCTGACAAGATATGGCTTGCAGTAAGGAAATCCTCAATGCTGAGCAGATTGCGACCAGAAAAACAGTCTTCAGGGTCAAATCCTTCAATGAAGCCTGACTCAGCGGCTCAAAGGGCTCCCCTGTAAGGGCTGCCAGCACTAGATTGAGGTCCCAGCTTGGCAGCACCAGTTGCCTCACCGCCTTCAGGAACCGTACTACATCTTGGTGTGAACCTAACAAAACTCCCTGGACCTTTCCTTGATAGCAGGAGATCACTGCCACTTGCACCTTCAGGGAGCTAGTGGCTAAGCCCTTTTCAAAACCATTTTGCAAAAATGCCAGAACGTCCGACACTGTAGACGAGGACAGGCGACCCTGACTCTTCTCACAACACGCCTCAAAAACGCACCACACGCAGATGTATGACAAAGAGGTGGACCACTTCTGGGCTTTCAGCATTCTGGTAACGACCGGCCCCGAGTAACCCCTTTTCCTCAAATGCGCCCTTTCAAGAGCTATGCCATAAGTGATAATCAATCCACCTAGAGCATTCGCCCTGGCCCCTGAGTCAAGAGATCCTCTTGTATTGGAAGTCTCTATGGCTCCCCTTGCACTAACCACATGAGATTGGCATACCACGGATGCCTTTGCCAATCCAGGGTGATTAGGATGCCCAGCCCCCAGTGCACTTCAATCCACTGCACAATCCTGCCTATGAGTGCCCACAGAGGAAACACATAGAGCAGCCCTTCCTTGGGCCACCTCTGCACCAGAGCATCCAGACCTTCAGACATCCGTTCTCTTCTCCTGCTGTAAAACCAGCTGGCTTTGGCATTCTCACACGTTGCCATTAGGTCCATGATCGGCGTGCCCCATCTGCATGCCACCTGCGAGAACACGTCCTGGCAGAGCACTTACTCGCCCGGGTCTACCCCCACCTGACTGAAGTAATCTGCCGTCACATTGTCAACACCCGCCACGTGCACTGCTGACAAGGCTTGGAGATGACCTTCTGCCCAATCGAGCAGCATCTCAGCCTCTTCCTCCAATGCCATGCTGCCTGTGCCTCCCTGACGATTGATATAAGCTACCATGGTGGCATTGTCCGAGAAGATCCGGACCATTTTCCCGTGCAGCCAGGGACTGAAGCTCTGCATGCCAGAGCTACCGCCCTCATTTCTAGCCTGTTGATCTACCAAGTGCTTTCATGAGGGTCCCTCTGTCCCTGAGCAAATTGCCCTTCGCAATGGGATCCCCAGCCCTCTAGACTGGCATCTGTCATCAAAGGGATCCACTGCGTTGACTTTGGGGGAATACCTTCATCCAGACTCCCTGGGTGACCTGAGTGCTCTCCAGGTCACCTGAGGACAGGGGGGGTCTCTGTGACAAAGGATGCCTTTGGTGTTACCACCTGCAGAGTAATGCCCTCTGCAAGGGGTGCATGTGGGCTCTGGCTCAGGGCACGAGCTCGAGAGTTGCTGCCATGGTCCCCAGTATCTGCAGATATTACCAGGCTGTCTGCTCTGACATCCTGAGGAACTGCTGCACCAAGCGTCACAGCTCCTGGGCCCAAGGCCCCGGCAGGAAAACTTTCCCTATGTGGATGTTGAAGTATGCCCCCAGATATTCGAGCTACTGGGCTTGCACTAGCTGACTCTTGGCCCTGTTGATTACCCAGCCAAGACTTTGCAGGAACTCTACCACTCTCACCGTTGTTCACTTGCTCTCGTCCCTGGACTTTGCCCAAATCAGTCAGTCGTCGAGGTACAGGTGCACCAAGATTCCTTCCTTGCGCAGCACTGCAGCCACCACCACCATGATCTTGGTGAAGGTACGAGGAGCTATGGCGAATTCGAATGGCAAGGCTTGAAATTGGAAATGTCCCATCGGCACTGCAAAATGGAGATTACACTGGTGATCTGAATGGATGAGAATGTGTAAATACACCTCTGTGCGATCAAGAGCGGTCAAGAACTCTTCACTCCTGACCACCACTATGACTGATCTCAGCATTTCCATATGAAAACGCAGCACCTGGAGACAACAATTCACCCACTTGAGGTCGAGAATTGGCCAGAAAGAGCCCTCCTTTTTGGGGACCATGAAATAAATGAAGTATCAACCAACCTGTTGAAATCTTGCCAGGATGTCTTCTACCACCGCCGCCTTGCCTTGTGACCTGCAAGGTGATAGGACGAAGGTCTGAGTCACTGGACATGCGAGCTCCAGTGTGTAGTCTTCTCGGACAACTATAGGACCCACTGGTCGGATATGATCTGGGCCCAGGTAGGGTAAAAGTCCCACTGCTGACCTCCCCCCCCCCCCAACGGGTTGCACCCCTGCCTGGGCCCCCCTCATTTCATTGTGCCTTCTTGGGGCCCGAGGAGGATGAGGAGGCCTCAAAGCCACTCCTTGAAACCCCCAAAAACCTTGGTCTTATGAGGGAAAATACCCCCTGCTGATAGAAGCCCGGATGGGATGCCCGAAACTGCTTAAAATCCCATCGCTAGCTCTGCACTATAGGGGTGATACGACTCTGCTTCGGCTTGTCCTCAGGTAGAAGACTCTCCCAAGACCTTCACCAACATTTCCAAGTCCTCTCCAAACAGGAATTTCCCTCTGAATGGCAACTTGCTAAGGCGGGCTTTAGAGGTATCATCCGCCACCCAATTCCACAGCCAGAGGTAGCGACGAGCTGTGATCAATGAGGCCATACTCTTGGAGAGGCCTCTAATGAGATTGTAGCAGGCATCAGCGAGGTACGTTGATCCCGATTCCAGCTTGGCCGACTCCTCTGTAGGGGTCCTAGCTGCATTCCCTGGATCCAGAACCCGCTGAGACCATCAGAGGCAGGCCCTAGCTACCAAGGCCTCACAGACAGAAACCTGCAATGAGAGGGCATTGATATCAAAGGCTTGCTTAACAAGGAGTCTAAGTTCCTATCCTGGACATCCTTGAGCACTGTACTACCTTCCACTGGGATTGTCGTCGTCTTCTTCATCACTGCTGACCCTGCCGCATCCACCTCTGGCAACCGGAGCAATTCCCTGCTCCTGCTCTGGAAGCGGGTAAATGCGTGACATCATTTGCACCCCTTGAAGACTGGCCACCGACAGGTTCCACTCATCCTGGATCATCTGTCTGACCATTCTATGTATGGGAAACACTTTCTGTGGCCTCTGCACCACCAGGATTAGTGGATCTTTTAATGTCTCTTCTTCCACCAGAAGTCTTTCAAGCATATTCAGAGCATTTAAGGACTCCGTAATGAAGGTCGGTACTTCCTCCCGGCGGAAGACCTGCACAATTCTTGCCTGCTCCTCCAGCGGGATCTCACCTTCCTCCAGCTCTTCTCCCTCAGCCTCGAGATCCATGTCCAGGTCCTCACCAGCCAAGCCTTCTGACAAGGGCAACTGCTGTTCCCTATCTGCACCTCGACTACACTTCTGAGCCACGTTAGCCGCAGTCTCATCCTCTCTTGTATCTGCTGCCCTCTTGCGGCAGCTCTCCTGTGGCGCCCTATTGGCTCCTTCCTGATGCATACAGAGTGCCCTGTGCAACAACAGTACAAACTCCAGTGAGAACACCCCTAGGCTCCCATTCCCTAGGGCTTGGGAAGTGGATGGCTTGGGCGAGGGGTGGGCTTTGATCACCAGCTCTAGCAGTGGTGGAACAGTCCCCGTTAACTGGGGCTCCTTCTCTGCTGCGTCCTGCAGGGTCCCTGAGATGCGCTCCTGCTCTGCCCTCATTGAAGACCTACTTGACAGACCGGGCCTCCATCTCACACCCTCGGCACACGCCGGTGTCTGCGACCACCCCTCTCCGTGAGCTGCACACCAAGCACTGTGGCCTGGTTGGCATGGTCAGTGGGCTACTCCTAGCATCCGCCTTGCCTGCAAAACACAACTGAAACTGAAATACAAGAAAAAGAAAGGGACATGGCCTGTGTTCCCCTGTGTTTGCTTCCTTTACTGTTTTTTCTTTCTGTACTCTCAGGGAACAAATAGAGACGACTGAAAACGCAGAAACGAAAACTACCACTAAAAGCTAACGTAAAGAATGTTTGCACAAAATGAGCCCCCACCGTGGGTGTCCTGGTAAAAAAGCCCCAACTGAGTTTCCCACGCTCTGCTCCTGCACTAATTTGCCTTCTGCTTGCTGCTAGGCAGCTCTCCCATGCGGTCTGCCGCCGCGTACCAGAGTGCCAAATCTTCCCCTGCTGCTCCCAGACGAAGATTACCTGTTTCTGTCCAGATGCTCGTTGTGCTGTCCACTGCTCCTGTGCTCACCCGTGTTGCAAAGCTTCAGCAACGAGGTGGGGATGGAAGTGCTCTGTGTTGGCTCTTTCTTTTTTGTGTTTTCCTTTTGTTCCCTGCACATGGCTCCTCACCCAGTAACTGGTTCAGGAGCCGCCTGTCACTCACAGACATTTTCTTTGCTGCTCTTTATTGTTTATTGTTTATTGTTTATCAAGCATTTGATATACCGCCCCCCATTACACCGGGGCGGTTTACAATTCAAAAAAAAAAGAAAGAGAAAGAAAGAAAGGAAATACAAACAAAAGAGACAGGAAAGAGAGAGATCAAGAAGAGGGTAATGAGACTCATAAAGTAGAGGGGAAGGAGAGTCAAGGGTATAGGGGGAGGTTGAAAGCAGTGGAGAAAAGGTGGGTCTTTAGTAGGGAACGAAATTTGGGATAAGACTCTTCCAATCTTAAGGCAATGGGCAGGGAGTTCCACAGGGAGGGGCCCCCTCCCCCCCCCCCCGACGCCTCCTCCATTCGCCGGGTCTGAGGGCAATATGTGGTGGGGGGGGGGGGTCCCCTTCTCTGGCCAGCTCAAGAGCAGCACCTTCCTGCTCTCTCTGCTAACTACTAACTATCCTCAATGAAAAGTAAAGATAAAATAAATTCCAGCCTAAAACAAAATTAAAACAAAACCCCAACTCTCTCCTTAGTTGTTCCTCTCTGGCTCACTGCTTCCTCCTAGCTGCTTGGAGACTGAGCGTACTGGAGCCGGTGGGTGGTCCTAGCTGGTTAAGTGTACTGGTGTCATCAAAAAGATGACATGCTCAGTCTCCAAGCTGCTGGAAGGGGAGTACAACCCAGAAGTACAGGACTGGACTGGAGGAACGATGAGGAATATATTCTTTACTCAAGGGCACTACTCAAAATGAGCCTTTGTTCTTTAGCTTCATCACTATCTGAAGAATGCCCACTTTACGAATATTCTGGATGAAGAGCTCTTTCTAGATGAGAATGGTGACCTCTCCATTGGATATGATATTATGCATTTACTCATCTTACCTAATTTGACTATAAAGGATGAAACTGTTGGAAGTTATAACCCTTATGCTCCCCCAGGGAAGGATTTCATCATCAACGAGAAGGTGGTCATGTGGGAAGGTTTGTTCAATCAGGTCAGAGTTAATTAACATTACAGCATGGCCGAATTCACTGAACCAGGCAGGCATCAAGCTCATTGTTATTAAACCGTGAAAATGTCTCGTTCTATGTGATTAGCTGCCTAATATTCTGCCATACAGAATATAATAGAAAAGGTACAAGTAACTGGTCAGGTTTTCATGCTCTTTCTAATGCATATGTATGAGAGAGATTAGCATACACGCTGAATTAATTGTATGCAAATCGATTTAACACATATTCATCAGCATTATCCTGAAGAACTGACTGATGGGGATGGTTTACATCTGCTCTTGAGCAGTTATAAATGATTGCATGTATTTTATGCACGCACATGCATAAATTTCAGTATTTTATAATCTACATAAGAAATGCCATACTGGGTCAGACCAAGAGACGGCTGAGGGGAGATATGATAGAGATCTATAAATTAAGGAATGGAGTGGAACAGGTAAACGTAGATCGATTGTTTACATCGTCAAAAAGTGACTACTACGACTATTGCTAAACATTTGTATAGTTCTACAAGACATACGCAGCGCTGCACAGACACATGTAAAAGGCAGTCCCTGCTCTTCAGAGCTTACAATCTAGTCAAGACAGACAACACAGAAGTTGTAGACATGGGCTACATCTTGGAGGAAGGGTAGAAAACACAAAGGAGATCAGGTGAGTCAAGATACGGAATGGCAACAAAAAGGTGATTTGGAAAGGGTCAGAGAAGACGTCTGATGTACAGACTCAGACAGTTTCTTCTAGGTATAAGGAACAGGAAGGAGACGGGAGCGAAGTCTGGAGTTAGCAATAGAAGAGAAGGCCACAGAAGTGATTTGCTAGAACAGCGGAGTTCCCGAGGAGGGGTGTAGGGAGAGATAAGAGAGGAAAGGTAGTGAGGGGCTGCAGAGTGAATGCTCTTATAGGTCAACAAGAGAAGTTTGAACTGGATGTGGAAATGGATAGGATGCCAATGAAGTGACTGGAGAAGAGGGGTAATATGAGCATGATGAGGCTGGCAGAAGATTAGCCACAAAGCAGAGTGTTGAAGGGGAGAGGGATGATTCAAAGGGAGACCAGCAAGGAGTAGGTTATACTTGTCTAGACGGGAGGCGACCAAGTAGTGGATAACTGTCTTAGTAAAGTGTTTAGAAAGGAATGGGCAAATCTTTTTGATCTTATAGAGAAAGAAACGGCAAGTTTTAGCTATCAGTTGGATGCGTGAAAAAGGAGAGAGAGGAGTGAAAGACAACCACAAGGTTGTGAGCTGAGTAGACAGGGAGGAGTAGAGAGTTATCCACAGAAACTGAGAAAGGAGGAAGGGGAGAGGTGGGTTTAGGGGGAGAAACAAGAAGCTCAGTTTTGGCCATGTTCGATTTCAAGTAGTGGTGAGAAATCCAAGCAGCTATGTCAGAAAGGCAGGCAGAGATCCTGGCCTGGATTACCAGAGAGATTTCAGGAGTACAGAGGTAAATCTGAGAGTCATCAGCATAAAGATGGTACTGAAAGCCATGGGATGAGATGAATGCACCAAGGAACTGGGTATAAAGAGAAAAAAACAATGGGCCCAAGATAGATCCTTGGAGTACACCAACTGAGAGTTGGATAGCAGTAGAGGAGGATCCACCAGAACAAACACTGAAAGAGTGATGGGAGAGATAAGAGAACCAGGATAGCACAGAGCCTTTAAAACCAAGCGAGGACAAGGTATCGAGGAGAAGGATGTGGTCAACAGTGTCAAAAGTAGCAGAAAGGTCCTCACTTTGTCCTGTCTGACTATGGCCTTCCTTTCTATTTTCTGCACAGTCTTTTTTTAACTGTAAATCACTCTGATACCCTAGAGTCTAGGGTGGTATATCAAGTGTTTCTAAATATTTATTTATTTATTTAACAGGACATATACCACTTTTTCCTAAAATCAAAGCGGTTCACAATGAAGTTCAAAATCTTACAATAGGAGGCGGAGCTTGACCGGGTGCAAGATGGCTGCTTGATTTTCACTCTCCCTACAATCCTACCATAAATCCTGCTCTCCCCACGTACTGTGGAAGCGGTTGTACCCCCCTTAAGTAGCATATTGAAGAGGGTTGGCTATGGGTAAACCCGGTCGGTTGGAATTTGGCATTGCCTCAAATACCAGAGTTAAAAGACAGAAATCAGACACCCCTTCTCCTCAGAAAGCGACGGGCTTGCGAGAGAACGTGGATGCCATGCAGGAAGTACTTGCTGAGATCCGTGCGGTAAGAGAGCTTGTGGCGGCTAATGGAGAAACGCTATCAGGAGTGCAGGCTGATATAATAGAATTAAAAGAGATGAAAGAACAAATTATGTGGCTGTCGGAAAAATTGGCCGGCATTGAAAGCAAAGTCGAGTGCCATGAAGAGCGCTTGAAACTCACTTTGGCCAACAGTAAACGAATTAGTCAACTAGAACTCAGCCTGGAGGACCTCAACAAGCGAACACGCAGGAACAATGTCCGTCTTGTTGGTATACCTGAGGGTGCTGAAGCTGGCAATATGATAGCCTTCCTGGAAGCAAACATACCTAAGATACTTCAATTGGAATTTGCCCCGCCGCTCGAGTTCGAAAGAGCTCGTGTTCCTGTACAGGCTGAGCCACAAGGGCGTAACCTGAGACCTATTATTATGCGGCTGCTGAGACACCAACAGGCCATGAAAATTATGGCCGTGGTGAAGGCCATGGCGCCGGTTAGATGTGAAGGACATAATATTGCCTTCTTCCCAGATTTCAATAAATCTACGGTCGAGAAATGAAAGCAGATGCTGGTTCTCAGGCCATGTCTCCAACATCTCTAGGCCCGCTATGGACTATTCTCTCCCGCTCGATTCAGAGTGACATTGCATAATCAGACGCCCACATTTGAAGATCCACAAACCCTGTTAAAGTTCATCGAGGAGCAAGAAGCAACGCTGATGTGGTAGAGCCTAACCTCTTCCCTGTCAAGAGCGTCACTGACCGGGACAGATTCTGTTACAGTCCGGAGGTCAACTAGGAGCTTGGTAGCGAATATAGAACTCTCTTTTCTCCAGTAATTTCTATATGTACAGCCCTACTATAGCTTTTCTTATATTATATACAAGGTGGATAGAATGAGATAAGGGAGGTAATTATATCAGGATATGGCTATCCTTTTGGAGGGGTTTCTATTACATAGCATAGAGAATATTGAGATACTTTTTTTGTTTTATTAATCCTTTTTAGGCTATGTATGTTGGAGTGAAATCAAAGAGGACCGGTTAGAGAGAGCTTTTTATGGTGGGGTGGGTTTTCAGAACTGGGTTTAAATGGGGATGAGGAGAATCAAGGGGTAGCCTTGCACTGGATGGTTTACCTAGGACCTGGTTTTGGGTTTAGGTTCAGGATATCTCCATGTGGGAGGGATCGGTACACAATGTTTGATATGTATGATGCGAGCCATGTTGAAAGCCCTAGTATGTTTGCTAAGTTGCTAAGCATGTGCAATGGGTTCACTTAAAATACTTTCCCTGAACGTAAAGGGAATCAACAATCCAATTAAACGGAAAAAAATCCTACTATACTGCAGTAAGGAAGGGGCGGATGTTATCCTACTCCAAGAAACTCACTTGGCTTTAGGAGAAGCAAAAAAGATGGGTGCTGGGCAATTTGTGCTGGTTGGGCTAGCTGAGGCCTGCCACAAAAGGAACAGGGTATTAATTTTGGTCAGGAAGTCATTACAGCCGGTTGTCGAAATGGCCCAAGCTGACCCGGTGGGAGATGGGTGAAGGTCCGGATCCAAATTGGTGAACAGAAATTCGGCATAATGAATGTCTATGGCCCAAACTCCGATGATGTGTCCTTTTACCATAAGGTCGCGGAGGAAATACAGGAATTAGCAACCTGTGAACTTATACTAAGGGGGAATTTCAACCTGGTGATGGATCCTCTGATAGATCGGCAACCCTATAGATCCCTCAGATCTAGCCATGCTGCCGCGGTGCTTTAAAGCCATGGCTCAGGAGATGAATTTGATTGATATTTGGCGATTGTTCTATCCCACCCAGAAGGAGTTTACTTTTTATTCTCTCCTGCATGGGTCGCATTCTAGGATTGACTTCTTCTTAATCTCTAAGTCCCTCGTCACACTGGTTGAGGAGACAAAAATTGGGGCTATTACAGTCTTGGATCATGCCACTGTCTTTATGACCATTGCAATAGGTACAGTCCCTTCAAGGGGCTCTGGGTGGTTCTTCCAAAGATCGTTGTTAGAAGACCCGATCTTTTGGGAATCTATGAAGAGTGCAATTAAGGAGTATTTCGCGGTAAATCTCCCTGAAGATATGGCTGGATGGGCGTGGTGGGAGGCATTTAAGGCCTCCATCCATGCTAAGATCACGAGTTTCTCTATTAATGTGGCGAGGCAAAGGAAGTCAAAATTGGTGGAGCTTGAGTCTCAAATCCTTACAGGTGAGAGACTTTTGAGGTCGAGAGCAGAGCCCTGCATTCTGCTTCATCTGCAAAAGTTAAGATATCAGTATAATAACATACTAAGCATGGAAGCTGAAAAGCTTTCACATGCAATGAAGGCAAGATATTATCGGGAGCAAAACAAGTCTGGTAGATTTTTGGCATCAACTTTGAAACCTTGAGCTGAGAGAACTAAAATTGCTGCAATTCAGACGGATAAACAAGAATTACTCACCAAGACTGTGGACATAGCTGAAGTCTTTAGGTCCTTTTATTCTGGGTTGTATTCTTCCGAGGATGGGGACAATGGGAAAGCATGTGATGATTTTCTGGAACACACTCCACATCCTATTCTTTCCGCACAACAAGTTCTGGAGCTGGGTGCTCAATTCTCTATGAGCGAACTTCGTGCCGTCCTTAAATCCACAAGGAAGGGTAAAGCAGCTGGCCCTGATGGGATCCCTATCAAATTTTATCAGGTGTTTCAGGAGGACCTACTCCCCTATCTGGTCAGATACTATCAACTTCTCTATGAGTAGGCTCCATAAGTGGGTGGATTTAATGCGGCCACGATTGTGGTCTTAGAGAAACCCAGCAGAGACCCGCTCAAGGTGGAGAACTATAGGCTGATTTCGCTGTTAAATGCAGACTACAAAATATTTGCCTCAGCCATGGTGAGTAGATTGTCAAAGGTATCTCCAGATTTAATCCACCCCGACCAATGTGGCTTTATTCCAGGAAGGGCAACATCGGACAACGCCCACTTATTATTGACCCTCTTGTCTGTAACGGAGCAGTTAGACTCTCCTATCGTTGGGGTCTCTTTAGACGCTGAAAAGACCTTTGACGGGCTCGAATGGCCTTTTCTGTTCAGGGTCTTGCGTTGGTTTGGCTTTTGGGGGGGGTTTATTAGATCGATCCAGGTTTTATATGCCGCTCCCCAGGCATGCATCCTGGTGGATGGCTTGCTGTCTGCCCCCTTTTTGCTTCATCACGGGACTAGGCAGGGCTGCCCCTTGTCGCCGATCCTGTTTAATTTGGCATTGGAGCCCTTGGGGCTCTTGATCAGACACTCAGAGAGGATTTGGGGCATAACGGTAGGGGATCTCCAGATAAAGCTATCAGCTTATGCTGACGATCTGTTGCTCTTCCTGCAACCTTGCTCCATGGTAGAGATATTAAAGATCATAGATATACTCAGAGGTATCTGGCTACAAGATAAACTGGTCGAAGTCCGTGGCCTTTCCAATGAACAGAGCTACTTTTTCTGAGGACATAAAGGATTTCCCATCTATATGGGAAGCGAAGGCGATCCAATATCTCGGGGTAAGGTTTTGCTGTTCTTTGGAAGAGACTACCCAGCTTAACTGCAAACATATAGAGGAACTGATCCAGTCTTTTGCGATAAAATGGTCTCCGTTGCATTTGTCCTGTTGGGGCCAGCTAGAATCTATAAAAATGGTCCTGTCTCCTAAGATAAACTACATCCTAGAAATGCTTCCGATCTCCCTACCACATAAAGCATATAAAGGCTGGGAACGGTCACTTAGTGCCTTTCTGTGGCAGGGTAAAGCCCCCAGGATTGCACTCAGTAAGCTGAAAGCGAATAAGGACAAAGGCTGAATAAACCTGCCGGACTTCAGGTGGTATCACCAGGCTTTTTTACTTAAACAAGGTGCACTGTGGTGCCCGAAGGAGATTCTGGGACAGCGTCCGATATGGGTAGAGGTGGAAAAATGGTTGGTAGTGCTGACCCCGTTACATTTGCTGATTGGTATGAAGTCTCCAGCCTCCTCCACAGCCCTTAGGGTAGTCATAGCAACCCAAGAGGCCTATAACAACATGGCGGGATGCATGGGGGCAGAATAACCCATTGCCCTTTTCGATGCCAATATGGCAGAACCCCATGTTCAAAATCGGGCACAAAACAATAATGTGGAGAAACTGGCAAGCTAAAGGAATCTGGACACTAGGTCAGTTGGTTTAGGCGGACGACTGGAAACCTTGGGCTAGTCTACAAAAGGAGTTGTTGCCAATTTCAGTGGATCCAGCTAAAAAACTGCCTGTCAAAAACCAGGATGATAATCAAAAACGTATCGCAGGAATGGGTCTTGCATAAGTTGGCCCTCTCTTATATTAGTAAGGCAGGCATGGCATCCAAATGTTATGCCCACTTAAGAGAGGGTGCCCAACTTGTACCAGGAAATTGGAAAAGTTGGGAAGTTGACTTAGGTACTCATATTTCATCTCAGAAATGGGCATTATTTTGGTCTAAAGTCAGCAGAGTTTCTAAAGCAGCAGGAATAACACAAACCTTATATTTCTTGCTGCATCGCGCATATATCACTCCCAATTGGCTCTCCAGGTGGAACCCGGAAGTCGGTAATTTATGTTGGTCTTGTTCACTTTACCCAGGAACTTTCAAGCATATGTTTTTTGATTGCCTTTAGGTTCAGAATTTTTGGTTTTCAGTCTGGGAAAAAATTCAGAAGATTTTGTGTTTTCGGGCCCCCCTTACTTGGCAGTTAGTGATTCTGCACTCTACATCGAGTAATATCCCAATTCTGAAAGGAAATCACTTCCTATTTGATTTTCTTGTTGCTATAGCTCTAAAATTGATTATGGTTTGTTGGAAAGACTCTTACAAACTGGATGTTCACCAATGGTGGAACATGGTAAGCCTATATGCCAGCTATGAAAAGGCGCAAGAGCACACGTTCAATAAGGGGTGCCCGAGCAGCGTGAAACTGAGAGATTCTCAGTCCAAGAATGTGCAGGGTATTAGAATCAACCGGGGTATATCTTCAAACAAGTGGTTGATGTTGGACGAATATGCTGCAAAAGCAAGAATACGTATGTAATATTTTAAGTTTCTACTACTGGGGCTTGAATGTACAATCTGGATCAGTTAATGGCTAAATTAATGACTCACATGGAGACGGGAAGGTTGGGGGGGGGAGGCTGGGGAGAGATGGGAGTTTTTCACAATTAACTGTTATTGTTGTATTGTTATATGTATTGTGTGTAGTGTTATGAAAATTTAAATAAATAATTTAAAAAAATCTTACAATAAACAGGGAAGAAGAAAACGGGGATTAAATTAAATAAACTTATTTACAAAACTAAGTATATGAACATAAAAGGAAATAAAAGGAGAGAACAACAAAAGTAGTAATAAAATGGGTAATCATGTGATATCACCAAAAAGGTTCAGAGTAGAGTGTTGTCTTCAGATTCTTTTTAAAATCCTTAGCATCAGTGATGACTCAGATAGTCAGGGAGTAAATTCCAAAGGGAAGGAGCAGCTAATGAAATAGCTCCTCTTGATGTTATTTGCTTGGCTTTTATATAATCATTAGGAATTGCTAAGATGTAACTTTTGGATTGTCTTCTGGGTCGGTTATTTGAATCAATAGTGATGAGAGATTTAAGAATAGTTGCAGTAGAGTCCTGTATGATTTTAAAGATGACCAGAATAGACTTATATTTAATACGGGAGATGATAGGCAGCCAGTGAAGTTGGTTCAGAAGGGGGGTGACCTGGTCTCCTCTAGAAGTGCCAGTTAAGATGCGTGCTGCAGTATTCTGTACCATTTGCAGAGGGCGGATTGATTGTTTGGATAGTCCAAGGTAAAGAGTTACAGTAGTCGAAAGATGGTGTAAATATAAAGAAGGATGAGGATAAAGACCCTTGGATTTAGCCAGGAACTGGTTGCTGGAGACTTTGGCTAGAGCCATTTCAGCCGAATATAAAGGACGAAAGTCAGATTGTAAAGGATCCAGGAGGGCTTGAGAGTAGGTGAAAATAGAAAGACTAGGGGACATGCAATGAAGCTATAGGGTAACCTATTTAAGACTAATAAGAAAAAATATTTTTTCACTCAACACGTAATCAAACTCTGGAATTTGTTACCAGAGGATGTAGTAAAAGCTGTTAGTGTAACTGGGTTTTAAAAAAGTTTGGACAAGTTCCTGGAGGAAAGGTCCATAAATCATATTAAAGGGGACCTGGAATATCTACCGCTTGACCCAATACAAGCATTGTGGAACCTGTGTGTCTTCTTGAGAAACTGCTAGTTACTTGTGTCCTGGATTGACCACTACTGCAAACAGGATTCTGGGGATGATGGACCTTGGTCTGACCAAATATGGCATATCTTATGTTCTTATGGTGAAAGTCAGGCCCTGCAAAGGTTGCCCTAAGTTTTGCCTTAATAGGGGCAGATGGTGTTCCGTTGTCCCAGGGGCTCTTTTGTTTTTTGATATGGTGGAAACCATCTGGGCAACAGCTGAATATCTCCACTTCCCAATCCCCAAAGAGACAGCTTCACCCCCACTCTCACCCCCAATTTCCACTGCATACAGTTTCAAACCTCACCCCCTAAACACTTCAAATTCACCTGGCTCTGGATGCTGTGGTCCCACGTTCCTTCCCTGTTGGTGCCCTAGTTCAAAATGATACCATTGACTCCTAGCAGTAGTATTGCAGTACTACAGGAAAGGCAAAGCTGACAAATAAGAGGTCTGTAGCTGTATTTACCAGTAGCACCACAAGATTACCACTAGGGGGTCCGAGGCACCATTTTAAACTTGGGACCAGAGCATCCAGAGCTCCTCACCAACCCCCATAGCCACCAGAGAGACACCAAGAAAAAGCTGGAGGACGGGAACAGGTGGAGCTGTGTGCCATTAAGTATCAGGCGGTGGGGTGTTGAAGCTGTGTACCAGGGGTTCAGGGATGGGATTTTGTCAGGTTTTGTTCCCTTGGCCCCTTTAGAAGACTGTGGGCTGCTACCTACATTAACACAGCCAAGAACCTGCGATGTTCCTGGCTGCAGCAACACAAATTTGTGAGGTCTTGATGCTCCTTTTTCCTAAATTCAACAATATAAAATCGTTGCATCTACTGGATGTACCTGGAAATACCTATGAATTAGGTGAAATCCATGGAAGAGTAGCAGCTAAGTCTGTGCGTTCAGCAGGACCTTTGGTAAAATACAGGGGGAACTGAGCATGGCCGTCTCTGTTCTGATCTCTAAAATGGGCCTTCACTTGGAGCTGGAACAATTGCTGTCCCGAAGGTAAATAGATAACTCTAGTCAATGACTTTTAGCACTGCCGTCAAAACTGGTTGAGAGTTTGAATCCCATTTTAGAAACACAGAACCAGAGAACATCAGAGCAGAAAAAGACCACACGGCCTATCTAGTCTTCCCTTCCATGTCACTACTACAATAGTTCCCTCTTTTCCCTTAGAGATCCTCTGTGTTTCTCCCATGTTTTTCTGAATTTAGATACTGTCCTCATCTCTATCACCTCTAATGGGAGACTATTCCACGCATTTACCACTCTTTCCCTAAAGAAATATTTCTGCATATTACTCCCGAGTCTATCCCCGTTCACCCTCATCCTATGTCCCTTCGTAAGAGAGCTTGCCTTCAATCGAAAGAGGGCCGCCTCCTGTGCATTTATGCCACAGAGGTATTAAAACTTCTCAATCATATCACCTCTATCCCTCCTTTCCTCTGAGTTATACATATTAAGATCCTTAAGTCTGTCCTCATATGCTTTATAAAGAAGAACACTAACCATTTTAGTAGCCACCCTCTGTACTGACTCCAACCTGTTTATATCCTTTTGAAGGTGTGGACTCCAGAACTGCACCAATACTCCAAATGAGGTCACACCAAAGATCTATACAGAGGCATTATCGCCTCCTATTTTTCTGCTGGCCATTCCTCTCCCCATGCACCCAAGCATCCTTCTAGCTTTCACTGTCGCCTTTTCTACCTCTTTAGCTACATTAAGATCATGAGACACAATCACTCCCAGGTCCCGCTCTTCTTTTGTGGACAGAAGTAGTTTGCCTCCTACACTGTACTGCTCCTTTGGAGTTTTGCAGCCCAAATACATGACCCTGCATTTTTAGCATTAAATCTCAGCTGCCAAATTCTAGACCATTCTTCAAGCTTAGCTAGATCCCTCCTCATGTTATCTACACCTTCCTGGATGTCTACACTATTGCAGATTTTTGTATTATCCGCAAAGAGGCAAACCTTACCCGACAGCCCTTCCGCTATATCACTAACAAAGATGTAACAAGTATTGGACTAAAGACAGATCCCTGGGGCACACCACTGGTAACCACCTTCTCCTCAGAGTGAGCTCCATTTACCTGTCCCCTTTGTCACTTCCTACTCAACCAATTTCTAACCCAATCAGTAACTTCAGGGTCCATCCCTAGGGTGTTTGTTGATAAGTCGTCTGTGTGGAACGGTGTCAAAGACTTTACTGAAATCCAAATACACCACATCTAGGGCTCTCCCTCAGTCCAACTTCCTGGTCACCCAGTCAAAAACATCAATCGGATTTGTCTGACAAGACCTGTCTCTGGTGAATCCATGCTGCCTCCGATCCTGTAATCCATTTGACTCCAGAAACCTCACTATTTTCTCTTTGAGCAGCGCTTCCAATAATTTACTCACCACAGAGGTTAGATTAACCGGCCTGTAGTTATCAACCACATCCTTACTTCTGCTTTTGTGTAAAGGGACCATATGTGCCTCTCTCCAGTCCTCTGGCACCACTCCTGACTCCAAAGAGGCATTGAAAAGGTCAGTCAGTGGAGCCACTAGAACATCCCCAAGTTCCTTCAATATTCTCAGATGTATTCCATCTGGTCCCATCGCTTTGTCTACTTTACGTTTAGCTAGTTCCTCCTGAACACAGTCTCCTGAAAATAGTTTGAGATCCCCATCATTTCTGTTCCTATTTGTGGGTGTTTTATGAGGTCCTGCCCCTGGACCTTCATCTGTAAAATAGAAAAGAAATATTTGTTAAACAATTCTGCTTTATCCTCATCAGCTTCTACATATTCCTCCCCTTCACCCTTGAGTCTGACAATACCACTTTTGCCCTTCCTCTTCTTACTAACATATCTGAAAAATGTCTTATCCCCCCATTTCATTGCACTGGCTATTTCTTCTTCTTTTAGTATCTTTGCTTTCCTGACTACTTTGCTAGCTTCTCCAAGTTTTTCCAAATATAGATACTTGTCTTCCTCTCTCTGTGATCTTTTGTATTTCATGAAGACCTCCCGCTTTTTCTTCACTTTTTTAGCTACTTCTTTTGCATAGCGGCCTCGTTTTCCTTTTACATTTACTTACCTTTCTAACCAAAAGGTTGGCTACCCTTAAAATATCCCCTTTGAGTTTTGCCCACTGTTTTTTTTTTTACATCCCCCAGCTGTGCCCATCCCACTCATGACTCTTAGGCCAATAACTCAATCTTGGCAAAGTTATTTTTCCTAAAATCTAAGACCCTTGCTTTTGAATGGATTATCATGTAAGTTATTTGGTTACTTTTAATCTGATATCCCACAAATCAATATCAGTCTCTTCAGTTTTTTAAATCATAATAGAGCACATACTTCACATTCATGTATGACTCCATAAAGCTAAATGGTATGAAACAGTCCATTTATGAACAGGAAGGTTTATAATGTCATATAGACAAAGCACAGTCTAGTATTATATTGACTTGATCATATTTTCTTCACAATACTTAGACACCGCCGCCATCCAGATGCAGCCCGAGCTGCTCTCCTGGCTACTGGAAATTAGCTAGGGAAGGAGAGCCCATCTGCTGCTATGACTGTATCCCCTGTCCCGAGGGAGAGTTCTCCAACCAAACCGGTGGGTGATATTATATATATAGATATATATGGCGAGTTCATGTCTGCAGGTTCTTCACTATGCTCATTAAAACTCAGAGATGTTCAAAAGGTTATGGCTATTGAGCAGTAGGCATCTGCACCTCTTTGAAAGAGAAATAAAAATCCAGTAAACATTTGCTAGCTTTTTCCATTCTCAAACAAAATGAAATAAGGACACCAACAAAATATTCTTTCTATTTATTTTGCTATTAATGTCCATCACCATTAATGCCTATGGGGGCAGAAGAACGGCAAGCTTACTTTTCAACTCCAGACACTATGAGCCCGATCCCCGAAGGGGCACATCTGGGCCGTTTGGGCACCCCCAAACAGGAGGGCCCATTAGGACCTGATTCTGCACCATGGGACCCAGACATTTCCGCGCATGCAGGATCGGGTCCTGAGACAGCCCAGCGTGCCCCTGCAAACCTGCGGTGACGCCCTCCCTGCTGCTCGGTCTGCCTGCTGCAGTGCCGTCCCCATCACCCCACCCCGACCATGGGTGGCCTGTTGCCCCGGTGTGAGCACTGCTGGGCAGGATTGGAGGGGCGCACCGTGCTTATTCCACCTCAGAGGTGGAATAAGCGGGGTATCCCCCTGGTGCTCCCTGGACGTACAGGGCTGTGACCTGAATTGGCCCTCTATGTCTGGAGGTCAGCCCGCCCACACTTCACCCTGTCCTGCCCCATCCCCCACAGCACGCACAGTGGCTCTATACATGCAGCAGGGCAAGGAGGCAGATAGCAGGGCTGGACATCCCATTGGGACGTACAGCCCTGCTGTTTACCTTTCTGGATCGGGTCCTATGGGGATTTGCAAATTGGTTCTTCTGCCTCCATGTATCAGCAAATACGTGTGTAGTTCTGCACCATTTCCAAAAGAGCTCCACGTTTAGCAGAAGCTTTTCTAAAATGCTGTCAGAATTAGGAATGCTGTGGCCTCTGTCTCATTATGAGCTCCACGGAGCATCTAAATATGCCTTCATGACCCCCATTGCCTCAGATACATACCTAGATTGTTTTACTGAACGCTGATCACGGCATTATTTTGCTACACTGCTGAACATCCCCTTATACTAGCTTGCATAAGATGGACGTCTCCACCCCACACTTTCTTAAGAGGGGTTCTATGTGGACATCCACATCGGAGACATCTATGTTCCTGAAAGTGACTGGAAACATAGATATTTCTGGAATTTTGCTGCACTTTCCACCCTTGACATACGTGATATGACTTGGGCGTCTTTTCTAAATGCCACTGTAAATATAGCACAAATGTGTTCATTCACTGCCTTAAAATTAATGTTTGTTAAATATTCTCTATTCTCAGATATGGAGATTTGTATGAAGTGCCCCCATGACCAATGGCCCAATCACAAGAGAGATGCCTGTATCCCCAAGCTGCTAACCTTCCTGTCCTATGAAGAACCTCTGGGGGTAGTTTTGACTGTCATCAGTATTTTATTATTTCTTATTGCTGCTGTAATTCTGGGAATCTTCATTAATTACCGGGACACTCCTATAGTGAGAGCCAACAACCGGACCCTCAGCTACGTTCTCCTGGTCTCTCTCATGCTCTGCTCTCTCTGCTCTTTCACATTCATTGGCCGTCCTGATAAAGTGACCTGCATTCTCCGACACACTGCCTTTGGGATCACCTTCTCCATATCTCTCTCCTGTATACTGGCAAAAACCATCATCGTGGTCTTGGCTTTCCAGGCCACCAAGCCTGGAAGCAAGCTCCGGAAATGGATGGGCTCCAGGGTTTCAAACTCTATAGTTCTTTTATGTTCCCTTTTACAAGCCGTTCTCTGTCTTGCCTGGTTGTGTACAACTCCCCCATTCCCATATCTTAATACAAGATCTGAAACGGGAACAATACTAATTGAATGTAACGAAGGGTCAGTAGTTACATTTTACTGTGTTCTGGGCTACTTGGGATTTCTCGCTGGTATCAGCTTCATTGTGGCTTTCCTAGCAAGAAATCTCCCTGACAGTTTCAATGAGGCCAAGTACATCACCTTCAGCATGCTGGTGTTCTGCAGCGTCTGGGTCTCCTTCGTCCCATCATACCTGAGCTCCAAGGGCAAGTACATGGTGGCAGTGGAGATATTCGCTATTCTGGCCTCCAGCGCTGGACTGCTGGGCTGTATCTTTATTCCCAAGTGCTACATTATTCTGCTGAGGCCTGAAAGGAACAGTCGGAATTACATAACAAAAAACTGAAATGTCTAACATTTGTACAAATAATGGTAGAGTTAAAGCTCACTGAAAATGGCTTAATTCTTAGGAAGAGATTCACTATTGAAATGTTTCTAAATAAATAATACTAATGTGATTTATAGTGAGGAAGTAGTAGAGAGTGTCAATTTTTCTATATGAAATGATCTTTGCCTGCACGTCTTAGATTCCAGTACTCAGGACGAGATCTTATAAACAAGGCAGTCTTCAGTTTTATCCCCATCTCCCCATTAATGCTTGGCATCATGTCATGACTGCTGCCTGGCATTGGGTGCTTATTCCACATCTCCTATCTGGAAGATGGCAGGCTGCCCTGGGTTTCCTCCCATTATGTGCGTGGCTATGCATTTATGTTCTGATTTCCTTGCCAAAAACAAAATCATGTATTTTCACCTCAATCCTTTCGGTCTCTCTTGACATCTGTTGTCTTCTTAATTGCATAAGTTTAAATACAAAATACTTAAAAATCAACATATTCAGAAAGAGAGAAACCACTGACTATATCCAGAGACATCCAGAGTTTCCTGAATTTTAATCTTAAGAAAAGGAAAACTGGAGAGCTCATAGCCCCTAACTATGGCATGAAGAACATACGTCTTGTCATTATTACATCACAAAGCCTGTATCTGTGATGGAACAGCAGTCAGTTCCGTAACTTCCGTTCATACACACTTAGTAAAATACACTATACTGGCCTACTCATCCCAGATCCACTTCTTAAACCGATCCTCTGCCTTCAGCTTCTGCTTATTTTATCAAGAAAACAGCAGATGTAGAAGCCCCTCCGTCATCTTCCAGCCATATCACCCCCTTCTCTTCATTCCCTGCCATACCAATAGACTGTACTACTTGTAACAATGGTCCAGAAAGAGGATGTACAATACACTGAATATAGACAGAAACACCTGTATCCTCCGGAAATATTTCACAAAAATTACAAAATCAAAATCCACAAGAAATGTCTTATTTCAAATTAAAGGGAGGAAAAAGACTTCAGAGACTTCTAATACCAGAAATAGAGAAAGGAGGAAGGGGGGAGGTGGGCTTAGGGGGAAAGCAAAGAGCTTGGTTTTGGCCATGTTCAGTTTCAAACGGCAATGAGACATCCAGGCAGCTTTTGCTGCGCCTATCTTTTAGCCACAGGTTGCTAATCAGCCAACATGCAATATCGCCGCCGCCTGGTTATCAACTGTCACCACCCCTATCAATGCCCTGGAATGCTCACGCCACACCCTGGTTAGCATTGGGGCATGTAGGGAAGATAATCGTGATAGTCAGTGGCACCCATCATGTTAGTGCCGTTGAATATCCAGGTTAGAGGCATTTACATGGTTTACAAATCAGGAACCACACTATTTATTTATTTATTTAACATTTCTTATATACCGCGCTCTTTGTTATCAGTGCGGTTTACATTGAAACAGTATAACACTTGGTCAAGTAAGTTTGGCCGTCGTTTACATAGAACAGGGATTTAACATGGAGGTAAACTTGGGGAAACTATATACTAAACTCTTATACACTAATCACTGTATAAGAGCCTATCTAAAACCAATACAACTAAGCAGCTCTTAATCAAATACAAAGTTACTACAAAAATATTATTTCTCAAATCCACTAAATAACCCCTTACTTTAGGCAAAAATGACTCAAGATGGCTTATACCCTACATGTAGTGAACAAGTCCACTATAGGGAACAGCTGACGCTCACATC
Source organism: Ichthyophis bannanicus (assembly GCA_033557465.1). NCBI lineage: Eukaryota > Metazoa > Chordata > Amphibia > Gymnophiona > Ichthyophiidae > Ichthyophis > Ichthyophis bannanicus. The sequence continues at coordinate 75,161,129 of CM066051.1, read as the reverse complement.
ACAGGTCAAAAAAGCCTTAAAAGTGCTATTATTCTATTTTTTTAAATTATCAGTTATAACATTTGAACGCCACATGAGTACTCTTGGGGATTCAAAACCTACTATATTGAACTACATCACTAAACAAAATTAAACATATAGCATCATTTCCACATAATTCAACTATACGCCATTAGACTTCCAAGTCGTCCCCTGTAAAAATAACAGAAGACTAATTTTAGCAAATCTCAAATTCTTTTGTATTTTCAAGGATCCATCTCATAACCGTGATGATGTCTCGTTCCTCGCCCTTTCCTGAACCCTGCTTGCACTTAAGGCAATTCTCATTCCAGGTATGGTTGTAGTCTCTGTTGAACAATCTTCAGTAAAATCTTACTGGCATGTGGGATCAGAGCGATTGTGTGATAATTTCCACAGTCAGTTGGATCAACTTTCTTTAGTATTGGTATAAATACAGGTTTCTTCCAGTCAGTAGGCCATGATGATGTCTTCCAAATTTCCTGGCAGAGCCTAGAAAGTACCATAACAGCTGCATCCAATTGCTGTTGCAGTACGTATGTGCAGTCCCTGATTTTACCCATTGGAATCAGTGCTATGGGTCCCATAATGCATCAGGATGAGCTTGTCAGAAATCCAGAACTGGCTTCAAATCTCATTCTTGGAAGTGGCTAACTTGGCAACTCTGGACTGGGAGCAGCCAGAGCCCAACTGGTGGAGCATCTTGAAAACATTCAGCCTTTCCTGAGACCTCCAACTTTTTCTGTTTTCTCTCTGGATATCTGCAGCATATATGTTTTTGGTTATAGCAAACAAAAGGGAAATCTGAAATTGTGGGTTCAGGCGATGTAGGGGAGGCAGAGGAAAAAGGACATTTTTTGAAATTGTGGATAAATGTATCTCTTGTATTCTGGTAAATATCCACCAGGTGGCAGTGTCACACCATCTGCCTCTAGTCTGCTGCTGCTGCTGACTGCTGCCCTCCAGTGGCCACCTGCAGGCACAACGCTTCCCTGCTCAGGCTCTGGAAATAGGTTGGAAAGGGGAAAAGGCAGCACCCCAGAGTTGGAAATGGTTTGCAGGGATCACAGTACACCTACCATAAAAGTAAAGTTCCAGGTTACTGCTTTGAGGATGAAACATCCTGAGGAGCTTGGAGGCAGCTGAAAATCTGAGAAAATCTCAACCTGCACCTTTCTCCTTTCTCCGGGGTTTCTTAGTGCACAAAAGAAAGTTTGGGCCCGATATTCGAAGGGCAATGACTTGGTTTTAAGCCCTGTAAACCGTGTAACTACCATTAAGAGGGATGTTCAACGTCACTAACATGGTTAGTGCCGTTGAATTTCCCTTCTCTTCTCCCTTACAAACGCCAATGCTAATGGCTTAGCATTGGGGCGTGTTGGGAGATTGCAGGAAGGAGCGGAGGTGGTAACTGTCCTTAACTGGGCAGCAGTGATATTGCATGCTGCCTGGTTAGTGATCAGCACCTAAAAGATAGGCAAGAAAAACATTTGTCTATCTTTTAGCTGCAGAGGCTAACTGGCAGCATGTAATATCGCTACTGCCTGGTTAGCTACGGTGGCTGGGAGGCAGGTGCAATGATCCTGGATATTAACTGTCAGGGATGCTTATGACCCCAGCTCTGAATATCCAGGGTTAAGTTCAGTGCCGACGGCTAGACACTGTACTCAGGGTTTCTTAGTGCACACAAGCAATTTCCTGTTGAAAGGATTTAAGGTCATATGGGAAATAACTATTTGCTAGGCTGAGGGAGAGTGTGGGTGGCTGCTGTAACCTGGTTTAAGTCCTGTAAAAACTGTATCTCATGCCGTTCTCCCTCCTAACACTACTGAGAGCATTTTTGGACAGTGGCTATCTCTTCATAACTTGACGGCAGGAACAGATAAATGCGTTGTTTCTCCTTTCTGTCTTGAGAGTCCCAGGGGCTGATATTATAATTTGGACTTCTGATTTTAGGTTTTAACTAATAGAAACACCCTAATGCAAAACATTGATATATAGCACTTCCGCCAGGGCCAGCCCCAGAGATGGTTCAAGGTGTTGACATCTTAGGCAAACCTTAAGCCGTATGCCCATCTGGCTGTCAGAATCCATTGTTTAGCTTTGAATGCCCTGCTCTTTGCTGCCCCTCAGAAGTTGCTGCCCTAGGTGACTGCCTGGTTTGTCTAGTGGTTGGGCCAGCCCTGACTTCCGCTAGTCCTCTCTCACTCCGCCCCTAGCTTGTCTTGTATCGTCCACTCAGGTAATAAGTGATGCGTAGGAAATGCTTCTTGGCATGCATGCACTAAAACCCCTTTTACTCATCTAAGGGCAAGCAAACTGCAGTGGCATGAAAAAGTGTGTGCTGTCAGAAAACAGAAGCCATGCTCACCCCCAGGGTAATATGCAGGCCTCTCGCTGCATTATGAGTAATTATCTCCCTTCCTATTAGAGCGAGAGCAGGGATTGTGTCAAGTATTGAGAGAAAGAGAGGCATTTCAAAAAAGAGGCCCAGCTGGATACCCATCCCTCCCAGACACTCCTGACACCACTCTGGACATTCCCAACTCCCCTTGCTCCCAGGGCTACCTGGTTCAGGGTATCTCTAGCCAAGGCTACTAGCACAGAAGTGCCTTAAGCCACAATTATACTTCCCTGGTGTGGGGAGTGTCCAAAGGCAACCTGTCAGCATTAGGGGTCAGGGGCTGCCATTTTCCAAGTTCTACTAGAAAGTCCTGAGCCAAATCTCTCCCCATTTGTGAAAGGCCCTGGAACTTACTCAGAGGGACTCCATCTTTAGTACAACTCTGAAACCCCAGAGCAGAGATGTTTCAAGAAGTCTTTCCATTAAAGTCCCCACTGCCAAGATCATTGTACAACTGGGGAGTGGAAAAGGAATATGACAGTCTCTTTTGCATTTTCTTAAGGCTTTTCCCTCATGCTGTCTATAACAAGGGGGGTATAGGGCTATTTTCTTCTACTAAGATGGGGGGGGGAGGGGTTAGGAGAGTCTCTGTTACACCTTCTCAGATCTGTCCTGGAGGATTTCCTCCCTCGGTCTTTGAAGGGACAGGAGAAGCCATTGCCTCAGAATCCAGCCTGTTTCTTCACCTGCCCTCAGACAGGATTTGGGCAAGGAACACCCTGGTTTGAGACGTGAGGCTGAGCTGTTTCAGGCTGTTTCAAAGGGAGCCATTGCTTCCTTTCTGGAGATAGGATAGAATGAAGTTACTTACCTGTAATGGAGGTTCTCCATGAACAGCAGAATAAGTCCAGTGAGTGCCATTAACTGGTTGTTTTTTAAAATATTGTAAACTGCCCTGATGGTTCTGAAGGTGCGGTAAATCAAGAAATAAAGATAAGATAATCATTCATCTCCAGTCTTCACATCACGCACCTGCAGTTGCAATCTCCTAGGGAAGAACAACCCAAACTATGGTTACACGATGCAAGGTTCCACATTAGGAACCACCACCCAGGAAAAAGATTTAGGCGTCATTGTGGATAACATGTTAAGACCCTCTGCCCAGTGTGCAGCAGCGGCCAAGAGAGCAAATAGAATGCTAGGTATTATAAGGAAAGGAATGGAAAATAAAACAAAAAATATTTATATCCCGCTTTGACCCGGTGAAAAGCGGGATATAAATACAGTTAAATAAATAAATAAATAATAATGCCTCTATATCGTTCCATGGTGAGACCGCACCTTGAATATTGTGTGCAATTCTGGTCGCCGTGTCTTAAAAAGGATATAGCGATATTAGAAAAGGTTCAGAGAAGAGCCACCAAAATGGTAAAGGGGATGGAAAGATACTCCTATGAAGACAGGCTAAAAAGGTTAGATCTCTTTAGCCTGGAGAAGAGACGGCTGGGGGAGATATGATAGAAGTCTGTAAATTAATGAACGGAGTGGAACGGGTAAACGTAGATCAATTGTTTACGTTATCAGAATATAGAAAGACTAGGGGACATGCAATGAAGCTACAGGGTAAACTATTTAAGACTAATAAAAGAAAATATTTTTTCACTCAACGTGTAATCAAACTCTGGAATTTGTTACCGGAGGATGTAGTAAAGGCTGTCAGTGTAGCTGGGTTTAAAAAAGATTTGGACAAGTTCCTAAAAGAAAGATCCATAAACCATTATTAAGAAGGGACCCAGGATATCAATGCTTGACCCAATACAAGCATTGTGGAACCTGTGTCTTTTGGGGAAACTGCTAGGTACATATGACCTAGATTGGCCACTGTTGGAAACAGGATACTGGGCTTGATGGACCTTGGTCTGACCCAGTATGGCATATCTTATGTTCTTATCTTATGTGTCTAAATCTGCAGAACAGTCAAAACTTTGATTCCATGAAACTGCTTAGTAATTGTTTGGAATTGTCATTTCAATACAAGACTATAATTTATCAAAAATACTAAAATGAATTAGCCAATATTTACTGGGATTTGAACCCTTAACTCCCAGCACTGCACATGGAGGGGGGGGGGCATGCTTTGCCTTTCAGCCACCTGCATCTGGTAGCTAGTAGCCTCTTCCAGAGAGTCTTCTCACTCCTGGAGGACCCTGGAGTCAGAAAAGGAGAAAGGGAAGATCCGAAGAAGCTTGAGTGTGAAAATCCTCCCTGGTCTAGAGGTTTGGAGTTGACCTCATAATAAGAAGGCTGTGGGTTCAAGTCCCACCAGAGGATGGGTGGTGTTAGTGCTCACAGTGAAGAATGTGAGGTAGTTTTAGGAAATATTTGTCCATTTTTTATAGGCAAAATCAGCATAACCCTAGCCGCTGGTGGCTCTCCTCAGCTATTGGGTTTTCCCCCAATAAACTTGATATGCAGGTCTATCTAACCCCCTCCTCCCGCTCTGGCCCCAACCTAGCTTCTGGCTAAGCTAGACTCAAACCCACAACCTCATAGATTGGAGTAAAGGCCCTTTAGCCGCTGAGCCACCAGTCAGCCAGTTACTAAGCAGCTCTTTTTTCGTCCCCTTATACCTCTCACTCCTTGATTTGGCTTCAAAACATAAGGAAGGATTTTTCCAGCAGGGGGACTTGAACCCACAGACCTTCAGTTGAGCGACAAAGCCCAACAGAGTAAGCCACCAGGCAGCCAGTAATGGGTGTGTGTTTTTTCTCTCCTTTATAGATTTTATTTCCTGACTGAGCTTTAAAACAAGCAGACATCCTTTCAAGCAGGGGATCTGACCCCACAACAAATGGCTAAAGCACAGCAACACTTCCCAAAAAAACACTACTCAAACTCAGCACTTTATCTCCTCTTTATATCTTTCATTTCCTGATTTGGCTTTAAATCGTAAGTATGTCCTTTCTTCAGCAAGGGACTTAAACCCGCAGCTCTTCACTCTGGAGACAAAGTACAACAGAAAAGGGCCATCAGTCAGGTAGTGTCATGGGTTTGCTTTTTCTCTTCTTTATATATCTTATTCCCTGTTTGAGCTTTAAAACAAACCCACGGCCTTTTAAGCAGGGGATCAGAGCCCAGAGCCCACAGCTAGAGCACAGCAGCTTTTACCACCAAAGCACCATCCATGAACAAGCTACTTTATGCCTCTCGTTCCCTGATTTCCTTGCCAGCAGGGGATTCAAACCTACAGTTCATCAATACAGGAAAAGTAATCTCACCCAAGTGGGCCAACTTTTAAGTTGCCTTTTCTTCCCCATTATGCCTTGCATTAATATTGCTTTTACTCTAAGGAATTTGAACCCAGAGCCTTTCAGTACCAGGTTAGCATCCCCCTCACTGGGCCACCAGCCTCCAGCTAGAATTGCTTTAGTTTATCTTTTTCCTTTCCCTTATACCTCTCATTCCATGAAATAGTTTTAAAACAAAAACAAGCAGCCCTTCAATCATGAAGTGAAGATGACACGAAAATTTGCAACAGAGTGGACTCCCCTGAGAGAGTGGATAACATGAGGAAAGATCTACAAAAGCTGGAAGAATGGTCTAATGCTTGGTAGTTAAGATTTAATGTGAAGAAGTGTAGTGTCATGCACTTGAGAAGCAGAAATCCAGGGGACATGTACATGATAGGGGGCGAGACGTTGATGTGCACGGACCAAGAGAAGGACCTTGGTGTGATTATTTCTGCGGATCTCAAGGTGGCAAAACAGTGCGACAAGGCAGTGGCAAAAGCCAGGAGGATGTTGGGTTGCATACAAAGAGAATTACCAGAAGAAAGGAAGAGGTATTAATGCCACTGTATAAGTCACTGGTGAGGTCTCACTTGGAATACTGTATTCAGTTTAGGAGACCATATCTTGCAAAGGATGTAAAAAGACTGGAAACTGTTCAGAGGAAGGCGACCAAAATGATTTGGAGCCTGCGTCAGTCAGAAGCCTTATGAGAAGAGACTTGAAGACCTAAATATGTACACTCTGGAGGAGAGGAGGGACAGGGGAGATATGATTCAGACCTTTAAATACTTAAAGAGAAATGATGAACAAACAAACCTCTTCCAAAGACAGGGAAGCTGTAAAACTAGAGGGCATAACATGAAGCTGCAAGGTGGTAAATTGAAAGGCAATGTCAGGAAATAGTTTTTCACTGAAAGGGTGGTGGATGCTGGGAATACCCTCCTGATGGAAGTGGTGGGGGCAAACAGTGACGGAATTCAAAACGGCATGGGACAGACCCAGTGGATCCCTTTACAGCAACAGGATAAAATCAAAATAAACTGAACCATCTAATTTCTCAACAAACAGGGGTGCCCTACACGGAGCGGTGGGTTCACCCCTAAACAAAGACATGGGGAGGGGTGGCCTGCACGGAGCAGCAGGTGCACCTACTCTTGCCATCTTACCTGGCAGACGAGATGGACCATGCTGGTCTTTATCTGCCGTCATTTACTATGTTACTATGGGATTTGAACCCAACACGCTAAATGAAGTGAGAGAAACCTCTTTCTACTGGACTAGCAGCAAGTAATTACAGCCAGCCTGCCCTTGTACATTTATTCTCCTCAAAAATATAGCAACTCACTGTACCGACTATCTCTTCCCCTGACTCTGTTTCAAAATAAAAAGCAAAATTCCTACAATGAATTGATTTGAACACCCCCACCACATGAAAAAGGCTCTCTTCCCACTGAGCCACAAGAAACAAAAAACCTTTTAGTCTGCTAGAGCAGATCATTCCTCCTGTAACCAGGGAGCAGGGATGCCCTCACAGAAAAGCAGAAAAAGGCCGCCATTCACTAGAATTATTCTGCTGTCCATGGAGAACCTCCATTACAGGTAAGTAATTTTATCCCATCTCCAGAAAGGAAGCAATGGCTGCCTTCTAAACCTGAAACAGCTCAGCCTCACGTCTCAAACTAGTGTTCCTTTGCCCAAATCCTGTCTGAGGGCAGGTGAAGAAACGGGCTGGATGCTGAGGCAATGACTTCTCCTGTCCCACTGCAGCTTCAGAGACCGAGAAGGAGGAACTCCTCCAGGACAGATCCGGGAAGATGCAACAGAGACTCTCCTACTCCCCCCCCCCCTCATGCCCCTCCCCCCATATTAGTAGAAGAAAATAGTCCTACACCCCCCTTGTTAAGGAGAGCATGAGGGAAAAGCTTTAAGAAAATGCAAAAGAGACCCTCATATTCCTGTCCCACTCCCGCGTAGGGTAGCAATGATCTGGGCAGTGGTGGCTTTAATGCAAAGACTTCTTGAAACATCTCTGCTCTGCGGTTTCAGAGCCGTACTGGAGACAGGGCCCCTCTGAGGGAGTCCCATGCCCTTCACAGCTGGGTACAGATTTGGCTCAGGCCTTTCTAGAAGCACTTGGAAAATGGCCCTCCTGCCCCCTGGTGGTGACAGGGGTGCCTTTGGATAGCTCCCCACACCAGGGGAGTATAATTGTGGTTGAAGGTGCTCCTGTGCTAGGAGCATTGGCCAGGGATACCCTGACCCAGGTAGGCCCAGGAGCAAGGGGAGCTGGGAAAGTCCAGAGTGGTATCAGGAGTGTCTGGGAGGCTTGGGTATCCAGCTGGCCCTCTTTTTTGAAATGCCTCCCATTCTCTTAGTACTTGATTCAAACCCCGCTCCTGCTCTAATAGGCAGGTAGATAATTACTCACAATGCAGCAAGTGGCCTGCATATTACCCTGGGGGTGAGCATGGCTTCTGTTTTCTGACAGCACACACTTTTTCATGCCACTGCAGTTTGCTTGCCCTTAGTGAGTAAAAGGGGTTTTAGTGCATGCATGCCTAGAAGCATTTTCTACCACATCACTTACTACCTGAGTGGAGGATACAAAACAAACCAGGGGAGGGGGGAGGACTAGTGGAAGTCAGGAGTGGCCCAACTATTAGGCAAACTAGGCAGTCACCTGGGGCAGCAACTTCTGAGGGGCAGCAAAAAGCAGGACATTCAAAGCTAAACAATAGATTTTGATAGTCAGGAGGGCATAACGTTTGCCTAAGATGCCAACACCTTGAACCATCTCTACGGCTGGCCCTGGCAGAAGTGCTGTATTTCTACTGGGATTGTTATGTTGTTCTTTGTAAACCACTTTGGACAAAGGCAGTTAGAAAAACTGTTAAATAAATAAATAAAATAAATTTCAGTTGTTTTGCATTGGGGTGTTTCTATCAGTTAAAAGCTAAAAGCAGAAGTCCTAATATAAAGTCAGCCCCTGGGACTCTCAAGATAGAAAGGAGAAACAATGTATTTATCAGTTCCTGCGGTCAAGTTATGAAGAGATAGCCACTGTCCGAAAATGCTCTCAGTAGTGTTAGGAGGGAGACCGGCATAAGATGCAGTTTTTACAGGACTTAAACCAGGCCTCAGCAGCCACCTACACTCTCCCCGGAGAAAGTTGCAGGGTGAGACTTTCCCAGTTTCTCAGCTGCCTCCAAGCTGCTCAGGATGTTTCATCCTTGAGACAGTAGCCTGGAACTTTAGTTTTACGGTAGGTGTTCTGTGATTCCCGCAAACCATTTCCAACTCTGGGCTAATGCCCTTTCCCCTATGCCTTCTTGCACCCTATTTCCAGAGCCTCAGCGGGGAAGCGCTGTACCTGCAGGTGGCCACTGGAGGGCAGCAGTCAGCAGCAGCAGACTGGAAGTAGATGGTGTGACACTGCCATCTGGTGGACATTTCCCAGAATACAAGAGATACATTTATCCATAAATTCAAAAAATGTCCCTCTACAATACATCTTCCTCCCTACATCCCCTGACCCCACAATTTCAATTTCCCTTTTGTTTGCTATAACTCTAAAAATATATGCTGCAAATATCCAGAGAGAAAACAGCAAAAGTTGGAGGTGTCAGGAAGGGCTGAATGTTTTGGTTCCAAGGTGCTCAACTTGTCTCACTTCTAAATCCCCCTCCCCCAGTTGGGCTTTGGCTGCTTCCAGTCCAGAGTTGCCAAGTTACTCATTTCCAAGAGTGAGATTTAAAGCCAGCTCTGGATTTCTGACTAGCTCCTCTTGATGCTTTATGGGACCTGCAGCACTGATTCCAATAGGTAAAATCAGGGACTGCATATACATACTGCACTGTAATGCAAATTTAAAACCAGAACTGGCAAATATTTCATCTGCCAGTCTCCTCTTGTTACTGATCCCTGGACTCTGGAAGAGACCCTCCACATAACTTCTTTACAAACAGAGTGCTAGGAATCATAAGGAAAGGAATGGAGAATAAAACAAAGGGTATTATAATACCTTTGTATCGTTCCATGGTGCAACTGCACCTTAAATATTGTGTGCAATTCTAGTCACCATATCTTAAAAAGGATATAGTGGATTTAGAAAAAAGTACAGAGAAGACCATCCAACATGATAAAGGGGATGGAAGGACATCCCTATGAGGTGAAGCTTAAAAGGTTAGGGATCTTCAACTTGGAAAAGAGACGGTTGAGGAAGATATGATAGAGGTCTATAAATTAATGAATGGAATAGAATGGGTAAACGTAGATTGGTTGTTTACTCCTTCAGAAGTAGAAGGACTAGGGGATACATAATAAAGCTACAATGTAGTATTAAGTCTAATTGGAGGAAATATTTTTTTCAGTCAAAGCTTAATCAAACTCTGGAATTTGTTACCGGAGGATATAGTAAAAATGGGCCATTACTAAACTAGACTGGGGAAAGCCATTGCTGTCCACCTGTTGGGAAGCTGACAGGTACTTGTAACCTAGATTGGCATTGTGGGAAATAAGATACTGGGCTTGATGGACCTAATGTCTGACTCAGTATGGCATATCTTATGTTCGTATGTACCCTTGTGTTCTCCTGCATAGCTAAACCCCCGGTGGGCCCCCACAATTGCTGTACTCTAAGTGATTGCCTAATGGAAGAGCTGGCCTGACCTGCATTTATTTCTTCTATCCATAATGTGAAGGAAGATGAGGTCGAATTATTTATGTGCTGATGTATGAGTCAGGAGAACTGCTTTACTGATATAAATTCTCTGTATGACCTTGAAGGAGTTACTTAGGCTCGTGTGTATCATTTTAAGCCCAGCTCAACCACTGGACTATTTACTTAAGCTCCTATGTACCAGTTCTGGGCCTTCCTTGGCCATGACCTCTCTCTGTATGACTTTGTGGGAGTCATTTTAATTCCCTGTATTTCACTTTAAATGCTGACTTAGTCAATGGTTTCCTGTGTGACTTTGGATGAGTCATTCAGTCTCTGTACCATAGTTCTGACCCTTGTGTCTGCCAGCATTCCTCTGTAAGCCCCTATGAATTATTTTCGTACAGATTTCCTTATTTATTTATTTATTTTACTTATTTAACCATTTTTTATACCACTCTGTCTTACTAACATACATAGTATATGACGGCAGATAAAGACCAGTATGGTCCATTTAGTCTGCCCAACAAGGTGGCAAGAGTAGGTGTACCTGCCGCTCCGTGCATGTCACCCCTCACCGTGCCTTTGTTAAGGGTGTACCCACCACTCCATGTCGGGCACCCATGTTTGTTGAGATATGTTATACTTATTTTGATTTTATCTTGTTGCTATAAAGGGATCCACTGTGTCTGTTCCATGCCATTTTGAATTCTGTCACTGTATTTGCCCCCACCACTTCCACTGGAAGGGCATTCCAAGCATCAACCACCCTTTCATTGAAAACGTATTTCCTGACATTGCCTTTCAATTTACCCCCTTGCAGCTTCATGTTATGCCCTCTAGTTTTACAGCTTCCCCATCTTTGGAAGAGGTTTGTTTGCTCATTAATACTCTTAAGTATTTGAAGGTCTGAATCATATCTCCCCTGTCCCTCCTCTCCTCCAGAGTGTATATACTTAGGTTAAGTTTTTTCTCACCCACCTTTTCTCCTTCTCACATGTTCTCCACTTAATCAGCATGTCTTATATTCAGTACAATAACTGTGGTGCCTTCATTCTGAGAAGAATCATTTGGAACCTGCCCTATATGCCTCACGTTAGCTACTATGCATAAAGAATTAACTCTACTAAGGGAAGAACTAGTTGCAATGAAACACACCTTTTCTAGGATACAAACAGAACTAAGTCCACCACCGCTTTCACAAAGAATCAAACATCCCAGGAACAAATGGATCACAGTGGGCTCTGGTAGGTTGTGACCTGTAATGCAGAGACACCATATACATTAAGAGATATCCCTGCATAATGCCTTCTATGCCTTGGATAATGAGGATGCCCAATCCACAGAAACTGAAGGGCCCTTAAATGAGAGAGTCAATGCCCAATCTATAGATAATGCACCAAATATGAAAAAAAATTACAAAATAGAAAACTATTACTACTTGGAGATTCCATCATCAGAAGCACCAACTTGGGAACACAGCTCAAAGGAGAGAAGATGATGAATTGTCTCCCAGGCTCTTCAGCCAGCAGGAATACAAACCAAATTGTTGGTGTAGCTAGTGCAGAAAGTGAGCATTCCAAAACTGATGTTGCCATCCACTTGGTTACAAAGGACCTGGCTAGAAACAGTGCCTCTGCAGTTCAACGGGACTTCCAGGCTCTGGGAGAGAAACTCAAGCCCATTGTTAACACTATAGCATTCTCAGAAGTTCTACCTGTTCTTGTAAGGGGGCAGAAAGACTGTATCGCATAAACAACTTCGATACATGGCTCCAGACCTGGTGCAAACAAGAAGGATTCAAATTTATAGGCAACTGGGGAAACAGATGGATCAAGAAGAGATTATAGTGCTGATGGACTACATCTCTCTGTTGCAGGGAGAAGAATTCTAAGTGAAAAATTCAGGCAGTATGTGGAAAGGCATTTAAACTAGAGAAAGGGGGTGACGGATGGGGAAGGGCAAGTTCAGGACATCACTCCCAGCAAAAACAGAACAACATTAGAAACAGCCGCACTTTTAAACCACATATCAATGACAAGTGGGAAGAGGTGTGTAGAACAAAATCAATGCAAAATACAGGCAAGCCAGTTCAATGCTGGAAAGCAATGAACGCAAATGCTCGAAGCTTAGCCAACAAAGTTCCTGAACTGGAAACCTTAATGGTGGAAATAGACTTGGTCATTGTGGCCATTACAGAAACATGGTTTAACAAATCGCATGAATGGGATATAGCCATAGCTGGCTATAATCTGTTCAGAAGAGATAGAGAAGGTGAAAAAGGAGGAGGAGTAGCCCTATATTTCAAAAGCAATATTAAAGCTACTGAAATGCAGGGGACATGGGGAAAAGAAGGACTGTGGATTGTGTTGGAAAGAGGAGGTGGCACTGTCATCCATACTGGTATGGTCTACAGGCCTCTGACGCAAACCGAAGAAATAGATAATGAATTGATTATAGATATTGTAAAGATAGCCACAAAGGAGGAAGTGATCATATTGGGAGACTTTACCCGCTGTGGATTGGAGTACTCCTTCTGCAAATCTGGAAAGAAGTAAAAAAATTGTGGATGCCTTCCAAGATGCGTTACTTAGACAAATGGTGATGGAACTGACCAGGGAAAATTCGATGCTGGATTTAGTGCTCACCAACGGAAATAACGTGTCGAATGTCTGGGTAGGAGGAGATAAGGGAAGTGAAATTGCAATGGGCTAAACTAAAGGTGGCAATAAAAGGGGCAACAGATAAATATGTAAGGAAAGTAAATAAAAACAAGAGGAGAAAGAAACTGATTTGGTTCTCTAAAGAACACCATCCAACCACTCCAACTAGCACAGAATACGGTAGCGAGACTCATAACCAACAAACCCAGATGAGCACATATCAAACCTGTCCTCCATGACCTCCACTGGCTCCCCATTCAACACCGAGCTAAATTCAAGGTCCTTACTATTATCCATAAAATAATTATAAATGAGTCAGCACCATGCCTCACCTCACTCCTTGCCGTTCCTAGTAACACAAGAATACACCACTCCTCTACCAAAAACCTGCTATCCATACCAACAGCTAAAAGGCATAGTAAACAATCCACGAGCAACAGGGCCTTCTCCCTCTATGCCCCATCCCTATGGAACACCCTCCCTTTTGAACTTCGCAACTGTGAGAGCCACTCCGAATTCCGGAAGAAATTAAAAAGCCACCTCTTCCTGGAGCATTTTTCCCTCCCACCCTAGCTCCTAATCTCTTCATCTACCTCTCTGCCCAAGTTCCCCCAACTGTTCACAATTAACTGAAGTCATATTTATCCAATGTAAATAGTTAACCTTGATCTTCGATCAAGTAGTCAGTTCTTTTGTTACCCATGTACCTGTTACCTCTTACATTGTTACCTTGTTACCTGTTATATTATTTATTATATTATATTATAGTAAATTGTTTCATTGTTCACTGTAAACAGTTGAAATACACTGTCTTGTTATGTTTCATGTAAACCGTCTTGACTTGTAGAAAGACGGTATAAAAAAACTGTTAAATAAATAAATAAATGATGTAGCTGCTCAAATGAAGGCAAAAAGCACAGCTTTCACAAAATTCAAAAGCTCACAAACAGAGGAACACAGTAAGGCATACAGGATTAAACTAAAAGACACAAAAAGAGAAATAAGGAAAGCAAAATCAAAGGCAGAGGAAAAGATGGCTAAAGATGTGAAGTGTGGCAACAAAACTTTCTTCAGGTATATTCGGGAGAGGAGGAAAATCAGAAGTGGAATTGCAAGACTCAGAAGTGCTAAGAATGGACTCGTAGAAAGTGACATTGAAAAAGCGAACTTGCTAAAGAAATACATCTGCTCAGTTTTTACTAAAGAAAATCCTGGAGAAGGACCACCTGTGACTCCCAAAAATAAAAATGGGAATGGAACAGATACCATACCATTCACAGAAGATGATGTGTTAGAACAATTTGCAAAACTGAAAGTGAACAAGGCCATGGGACCAGATGGGATACATCCCAGGATATTGAAAGAGCTCAGAGAGGTTCTTGCAGGGTCTTTAAAGGATGTTTTTAACAGATCCTTGGAGAATGGAGAAGTTCCTCACGACTGGAGAAAGGCTGATATGGTACCTCTTCACAAAAGTGGTAATCGGGAAGAAGTGACAAACTACCGGCCAGTAAACCTTACCTCTGTGGCGGGAAAAGTAACGGAGGTGCTCCTGAAAGAGTGAATAGTGGACTTTCTAGAAACCAACGGGTTGCATGATCCGAGGCAACATGGTTTTACCAAAGGATGATCTTGCAAAACAAATCCGATTGAGTTCTTTGACTGGGTGACCAGAGAGATAGATCAGGGATATGTGATGGATGTCATCTACCTGGATTTCAGCAAAACCTTTGATACTGTCCCTCATCGGAGGCTTATCAATAAACTCATTAGTTTGGGGATGGGTCCCAAGGTGGTGAACTGGATCAGAAATTGGTTGACTGACAGATGACAGAAGGTGATGGTAAACGGAACTAACTTGGATGAAAGGAAGGTGATTAGCAGGGTGCCGCAGGGTTCAGTCCTGGGACCACTACTTTTTAATGTATTTGAGAGTTATATTGCTGAAGGACTGAATGGAAAAAAGTCTGTCTTTTTGCAGATGACCGAAAATTTGCAACAGAGTGGACTCCCCTGAGGGAATGGAGAACATGAGGAAAGATCTACAAAAGCTTCTTGCACATTCGTTCATAATGTTGGCATTAGCCAATGCGTATTCTCTTCTGTGAGCTCTTCATACTGTTACTAGTAACCAATGATC
This sequence comes from Ichthyophis bannanicus, assembly GCA_033557465.1. Classification (NCBI taxonomy): domain Eukaryota; kingdom Metazoa; phylum Chordata; class Amphibia; order Gymnophiona; family Ichthyophiidae; genus Ichthyophis; species Ichthyophis bannanicus. The sequence continues at coordinate 75,146,017 of CM066051.1, read as the reverse complement.
TACTTATACTCTTGTCAGAACTCAGTATTGTTCATTTACCTGGCTAGCCAATACATAACCCATTAATGAATCATCCCACCTTGGTCAAAACATAATTATCACCCATATCTATCCTTCATAACCTATACATACTGTTGTCAGTAGTCACTACTTTCCCTACTTATCCTTCATATACTGTTACCAATATCTGTATATACTGTTGCCAGTATCCATATGTACTATTACCAGTAGCTATATATACTGTTGTCAGTAATCATTAATTTCAAGTACTGTTACCAGTAGCCATATATATTGCTCTTTCACCACATATACGGTTCTTTCACTGTTCACCTACTAAAGTTACTGTTGCCAGTAGCTATATATACTGTTGTCAGTAATCATTGATGTTATGTACTATTGCCAGTAGCTATATATACTGTTGTCAGTAATCATTAATTCCAAGTACTGTTACCAGTAGCCATATATATTGCTCTTTCACCACATATACGGTTCTTTCACTGTTCACCTACTAAAGTTACTGTTGCCAGTAGCTATATATACTGTTGTCAGTAATCATTGATGTCATGTACTATTGCCAGTAGCTATATATATTATTGTCAGAAATCTCTAATCTCAGCAAAGCTCCCTCGCACCCAATCCCCCCACCCACAAAAAACACATAATGTCTCCTAAAAATCTTGTAAGCCTCCCTCTGATTCTCCTACTATTAACACTCCTGACACAACACATCTATACATACAAAACCAACCAAAGCCCCTACAATAACATCCCCATCATCCACAATCATTACCGAAGCCACTATAATTACTTCCCAACCATTCATAATCACTACCGAAGTCCACCACACAGCTCAACATTCACACACTCTCACAATCATTACTCACACCACGACTCAGACAAACACTATCATAGACTCATCCAAATAAAGCACCATCCCCATAGCACTATAAATGACAATGCAGATAATACTGACGCTAAAATAAAACTCATCCTAATAAACATTTGTTCCATACGAAACAAAATACCAATAATCAATGACATATTAAAAGACACAAACCTACATTATCTGCATTACTGAGACATGGCTCACACCCACAGACACTATACTATTAAATCAGCTAACCACACATCAATATGATATATTCAACTGTCATCGAGATGTAAAAAGAGGAGGTGACGCTCTAATACTCACTAAAAAAAAACTACAATACACCCTAACAAACTTAAATAATATAGACGGAATGGACATTATCAATATAGAAAATAGAACCCTTGCACTCACCCTCATATATAGACCCCCATCAACTGATCAAAAAAACCTCACTCCCATCCTTGAACTCGCATGCACAGCATCTCAAAGTAAACCACTCATACTACTAGGTGACCTGAACCTCCCATCACTGAACCATTCCCAATCGGAAAACTTCATGGACGCTATGACACAAATTACGTCGTCTCTGTTCATCCGTGGAAGAGTTTAAATTACAGGCTAGAGATTTGAAAAACCGTTTATTACAAAGAGGATACCCACGTTCTATAGTTTTTGGGGCATATCATCGTGCACATTTTAATTACAGTGATTGGTGGCATCATGATCAACAGGATGGTTCGGAGCATCGCTCCGATGTTTCCTCTTATGTAGGTATTTTACCTTATATGACACATGCTACTACGGTATTGAAGATTCTAAAATCCCATTGGCATATTTTATCCTTACATAATGTTTTTAATAAGCCGTTGATGATTGCTTTCCAGCGAGGGAGAAACATCGCTGATAGGACAATTCACCATTCAGGACTGTTACATCAAAGTATGGTTCCGGGACATTTTCCTTGTACCACCTGTGAATTTTGTGATTTTACTTTAGAAGGCCCAGTATGGGAACATCCGACTACTCAATGTCAGGTCTACAGTAAATATCACACCACTTGTTTGTCCTCCTTTGTGGTGTGATATTTGTTCTAAGATATACGTGGGCAAGACCACTCGGGCTATGAAACGACGCCTACAGGAGCATAAATCCCGTATCACAAATGCAGTATTGACGGCTCCGATGGCAGCACACTGTCAGGATTTTCATCATCAGTTTACTGACCTTCGGTGGCGAATTCTGGATCATGTCCCGTCTCTGATACGAGGGGGAGATAGAGATTCCTTACTTTGCTACCGGAACAATATTGGATTTTTCATTTACATTCAATGATACCGGATGGACTGAATCAATCTTTGGAATGGTGGAGTCTTCTTTAATGTTGGCAGTTTTACTACAGCTACCAGAAGCCTTTGTGTTGATACCAACTACTAAGGTGATCAAAGCCTGGGACCTTAAAAGGCCGGATTTCCGGGAACGAGATGAGCAACTGAGTTTGAAGAAGGGCCATGAGCATCACTGGCTTGAAACATCAACGTTGCGTTACAGAACGGGGACTGCCGGTTCCCGATCGTGTTGCCATTCTGTGACTAAGGACTGAAGCTATCAGGTCATCTGCATTGCATTGCACTATATTACGCTGTGTCGTGGAAGAGGATTAGATGGATACCGTCACAGGGTTTCATCGGCTTCAGTTAAGTACCCTTTTGGGTTTTATACAATTCTGAACTGAAGTTGTGTTATACGGTGCATTGCATACACTGTTTGGAAGTCAACGGTGCTTCAGCCAAAAGGACCTAAGGGTTTGGGGATCTCTCTAGTTGGTGGTGTTGAGGGTTTTCTCTCTCAAGATCATATAGGACTGGGGCCCTGTCTCAAAAAAAGATAAGGAACATTACACCTCGAGAGGAATTTTATTCTTCATGGTGGAGGTTCCGACAAAATTTGTGTGTGTATGTGTTTCCTTTGTGGTTTAGATAATTTGTGTTAGCAAAGGTTTTCGTTGTTGGAAATGTATGGAGAAGCCAAGCTCCTCATGAAACAACAACTTACTTTTTATTCCTAATAGAAAAAACTAAACAGCGTAAACTGTGGGACTCCACCTAGTGAACCAAAATGAGAAAACATTGTATCAAGTACATCTAACTGCAAGCCAGTCAGTCCCTGCCCCAGACAGCAACATGCTCACACCTGCCTGCCCTGTGGTGTGTCCCTGGAAGTTTTTAGCGGGCATGTATTACTAATTAAAGATTTATATGGATTTTTGGATCAGCAAAGGATATTGTACTTTATCTGAGCCAACTTGCTCCAGAGATGAGAGATTTTTACACATCTAGCCTGGGGAGTGTTAAGAGATCAGAGAGGGAGACAGAATTCTTCCCTTGGCCTTTGAACAATTCTCTTGGACAGGATAAGAATTCATCAATTATAATGTAAAAGCTTTGAGATGCTTTTGGGTGTCTCCCTTGACAGAGACCCATTAATGATAACAAAAGAACACTTAGGCCATGGAGGATGTGTCCTTTGAGCATTCTCAGATGTCTGACCATGTCTGACTGTGTAAGTTTGAGCTTCTAACACCAAGGGGGGTAATCAAAAGCCTGCCCGGAAACCGAAGCAAAAAAGGTGGATGGGGTGGAGAGAAGCTCATGGGTGAGAGCTGGCTGCAATACATTTGTGCCTATATAAGTACAGAGAATATCCAGAACAGACAGAGCGTAGATCTGCTTGGCCAAGCATGAAGTATCCTAGACTGTCATCAGTTCCTCTCGCTGAGCGCTCCCAGCTGATGTGTAAAGAGCTTATGACAAGTTTGGTGAAGTATATTCTTTGTACATAGCTGCATTCTCTCATAATTCTTTCAGTACTGTAATTAAGTGTGCATTCTAGTTATCTTTTCTAACTACTCATGTGTAACTAAGAGAATTACTTGTCTTTCTAAATGTTTCCTTACTTTGTTTGTAAATAAACTGCACGTCTTCATTACAAGGTGTTAGCCTTTGTTGAAGTAAGACAGGGCAGCACCGTGCCTGCATGCCTGCCTTCCAACCGGCTGCGGCTCCATCTTTTCCAGTATGATAAAGCTGAGCAGAATAAATCTCCTTGGGGAGGTGGGAGGGTTGTGAGGTCTTATTCCTGCTGTCCATGGAGAACACTTGCTATATGTGAGCACACATGGACAAGAAGGAATGAAGTCTACTACTACTACTGAGCATTTGTATAGCGCTACAAGACATATGCAGCGCTGCACAGACATATAAGAGACAGTCCCTGCTCATCAGAACTTTACAATCTAGTCGACAGACAACATAGTAGGTGTAGACAGGGGTACATCTGGGGGGAATGGTAAAGAAACACAAGGAGATCAGATGAGTCAAGATCCGAAAGCGGCAGCAAAGAGGTGAGTGTTCAGCCTGGATTTGAAAAGGGTCAGAGAAGGCGTCTGGCGTACAAACTCAGGTAGTTTGTTCCAGGCGTAAGGTGAAGCAAGATGAAAGGAGTGAAGTCTGGAGTTAGCAGTAGAAGAGAAGGGCACAGCTAGAAGCAATTTGCCTGAAGAGCGGAGTTCCCGACGGGGGTGTTAGGAGAGATAAGAGAAGAAAGGTAGTGAGGAGCCACAGAGTGAATGCATTTATAGGTCAGCAGGAGAAGTTTGAACTGGATGTGGAAACGGATAGGGAGCCAGTGAAGTGACTTGAGAAAAGGGGTAATATGAGCATGACGAGGCTGGAGGAAGATTAGCCGTGCAGCAGAGTGTTGAACAGATTAAAGGAGAGAGAGATGATTCAAAGGGAGACCAGTAAGGAGTAGGTTACAGCAGTCAAGATGGGAGGTGATTAAGGAGTGGATAAAAGTGTCCTGGTAGCGGGTTTAGAAAGGAATGGGCAAATTTTGTTGATGTTATAGAGAAGGAAACAGCAGGTTTTAGCTATCAGATGGATGTTTGAGGAGAAGGAGAGAGAGAAGTCAAAGACAACGCAAAGGTTGCGAGCCGAGGAAACAGGGAGGAGTAGAGGGTTATCCACAGAGACTAAGAAAAGAGGAAGAGGAGAGGAGGTTTTAGGGGGGAAAATAAGAAGCTCAGTTTTGACCATGTTCAATTTCAAGCAGTGGCGAGGCATCCCAGCAGCAAGGTCAGAAAGGCAGGCAGAGATCCAGGTCTGGATTGCCGGAGAGCTTTCAGGTGGGGAGAGGTAGATCTGGGAGTCATCGGCATAAAGATGATACTGAAAGCCATGGGAAGAGATGAGCACACCAAGGGACTGGGTATAGAGAGAGAAAAGGATTGGAAGGTTGTGTCAACAGTGTCAAAAGCAGCAGAAACGTCAAGAAGGATGAGGACAGAGTAAAGGCCCTTGGATTTTGCCAGAAATAAGTCACTGGAGACTTTGGCAAGAGCCATTTCAGTAGAGTGTAAAGGACGAAAGCCAGATTGTAGAGGATCCAGGAGGGCATAAGAGGAGAGGAAGTTGAGGCAGCGGCGGTGAAACACACGTTCAAGTAGTTTAGAAACAAAGGGGAGGAGGGAGATGGGTCAATAATTAGAAGGACAGGTAGGACCAAGTGAAGGTTTCTTGAGGAGGGGTGTAACTACAGTATGTTTGAAGGCTGCAGGGACAGTTGCAGTGGAGGGCGATAGGTTGAGAATGAGAGAGATGGAAGGGACCACAGTGGAGGAGATGGGGCTTAGGAGACAGGTGGGAATAGGATCAGAGGAGCAGGTAGTGAATTTGGAGGAAGAAAGAAGGTGTGCAGTTTCCTCTTCAGAGATCACAGAAAAGGAAGAGAGGGTAGCAAGGTAGAGGGGAAAAGTTGAGAGTGAAGAGGGGGAGCTGACTTTGTGGGGAACTGGAGGGTGATCTTGTGGATTTTGTCATGCAAATAGGCAGACAGGGTTTGGGCAGAAAGGGAGGGAGAGGTCAGAGGTGGAGGCACCTTGCGGAGAGAGCTGAGATTAGTAAAGAGATGGCGCGGGTCAGAGGCAACAGAGTTAGTCAGATGGACATAATAGTCTTGTTTAGCAAGTGCTATGGCAGAATGGAAAGAGAGAAGCGTGAATTTGAAGTGTAGAAAGTCTGCAAGGGAGCGGGATTTGAGCCAAGCACGCTCAGCTGAACAGGCACAGGAATGTAGATAGCGGGTAGTGGATGAAAGCCAGGGCTGGGGTGCAGTACGCCTAACAGGATGTGGCATGGGTGGAGCGAGTGTTATAGTAAGCTACTGCCTCATCAACAGACTCAGATGACATAGTGGAGGAAAGAGATGATGAAACAGTGGTGGAGAGAACCAAGGGAAGAAATGAGGTACAGAAGTTTGAGGGTAAGCAATTAGAGAAAAATACAAGATCAAGGCAGTGGCCATGCTGGTGAGTGGAGACAGTAGAACAAAGCTGGAGGTTGAATGAGGAGGTAAGGGAAAGGAGCTTTAAAGCATAAGGATCAAAGGGGTTATCAACATAAATATTAAAATCCCCGAGAATAAGAGTGGGGGAAAAGGAATCCAGAAAGAAGGAAAGCCACGAGTCAAAGTCAGTGAGAAAAGTAGAAGTAGACTTGTCAGGAGGTCGATAAATAACAGCTGCTCGGAGAGGTAGTGGATTGAAAAGGCGGATGGAATGGACTTCAAAAGAGGGAAAGGAGTGAGACTGAGGCAGCAGGAGAGGTTGGAATTGGCAGGAGGGAGAAAGTAGAAGCCCAACAGCACCACCATGACCAGTGAGATGAGGCGTGTGGGAGAACTGATATCCATCATGACAGAGAGCAGTGACAGATGCCATGTCTTCAGGGAGGAGTCAGGTCTCAGTAATAGCAAGAAGATGGAGAGAATTAGAGATAAATAGATCATGAGCAAAAGCAAGTTTATTAGAGATGGAATGTGCATTCCACAAGGCACATGAGAAAGGGAGAGAGGAAGGGGAAAAGAGAGGGATATGAATAAGATTAGAGGTGTTGCGTGAAGATCTCTTCTCAGAGTGTGACAGAAGTCTAGGGGGCCAGGGTTGGGGTTGATATCTCTGGATGAGAGAAGGAGGAGTATACAAGTGCGGGGCAGAGAGGAGACAGTACGGTGGAAACGAGGGCGAGGTTGTCTTAAGAGAGAGAGGAGATGGCTGAAGGAGAAGGAGAAAGTGGTGATGCTCAAGAGCTGATGACAGGTTAGAAGATAGAATGGAGGGGGAAATGAGGATAGTAAAGGGGAGATAAGAAGGGGAAGAGTGAAGGTGTTGGTAGGAGGGGAGACCATTAGGGCAGTGTTTCCCAACCCAGTCCTATGGGGCACACCGGCCAGTCAGGTTTTCGGGATATCCCTAATGACTATGCATGAGATATATATGCATTAGAGATATCCTGCCAACCTGACTGGTTTGTGGCCCTCCAGGGCTGGATTTGGAGACCCCTGCCTAACACCTCTGTCATCTAAGATTGTGAGTGGGCAAGGTGCACATGTCCAAGACATCAAAAAGGTATATAGAATGTGTCACATTCCTCCTCACTTCTCACCACCACCAAAATATTGTCTATTAGACAACTTTTTGGTGGTGGTGAGAATCGAGGAGGAATGTGTCACATTCTATATACCCTTTCGATGTCTAGGACATCTGCACCTTGCCCACTAACAATCTTAAATGACAGAGGTGTAAGGCAGGGGTCTCCAAATCCAGCCCTGGAGGGCCACAAACCAGTCAGGTTGGCAGGATATCTCTAATGCATATATATCTCATGCATAGTCATTAGGGATATCCCGAAAACCTGACTGGCCGGTGTGCCCCATAGGACTGGGTTGGGAAACACTGCATTAGGGAGTATGAAGAAAAGGAAGACAATGTGATGAGGAGCCATAGAAGAGTGATGGAGAGAAGAACAGAGGCCAGAAGAAACATAGGTTGGAGAGTACCCACAGGCAATTGAGTGCACCTGTGAATAAGGGAGGTGATGAGCAGAAGAGAGACTGAGAGCAACAGGGTGGGTGGGTAGAGGGAAGGGGGTGGGTTTAAGTTATGCAGCTGAGAGAAGCTGAACAAAGTGCAAAAAAGGTGCAATGAGGTTAAGAGAACACACTAACAATGATAAATATATATAGAGAGAGACAGACAGAACTCACAGAAAGCCAGTAGAATCACTGCCAAGAAGCAGCAAAATTCATCTTTTCAGCAGAGCTTGCAAGAGGAGCTCATCTCTTCCCAGATGTCCAGAGAGGCAAAGTCCTCACATATGGGATTCCCAAGCCTTAGGTTACTGAAAACTAAGGAGACAAAGCCCCAAAACAGGCAAGGTGAACCAAGAACTGGAAAATCAGCTATGTACAGCAGATTTAGTCCCCAGGGGAGAACTCAACCAACTCAGGTTCTACACCATACAGTTGCATGCATGAACATTCATGAGCATTGCCTTTTTTTTTTTGGTAGCCTGGATGGACAAAAGAGCCTTGGTGGGATGGAGTTGGATCCTAAACCTCAAGCAAATGCTGGTGTACTGATAGGACAGCGCTTTCAGCCTATCAGGGATCCTCATACAGACAGACAGTATTGTGATGTAAAAGCATAGGCAGAAGACCACATTGCAGCCCTGCAGATCTCCCTCATGGAGACGAGTGCAGTTTGGCCACCGATGCAGCCAGGACTCTGGTGCTGTGAGCTGAGGCATGACCTCAAGGCCCAGGTCAGCCTGGGTGTAAGTGAAAGGGATGCAGTCCGCCAGCCAAATTGAGAAAGCGCATTTGGAAACAGCAACCCCCGGTATGCTGGACTTGGATGAACTTGGTAGGCTCCCATTTGCTCCAGGTAGAAGGCCCAAAGCTTGCTGGCAGCCCTGCCAGTGCAGCACCACTGGCACATAAAGATTGTGAGGCCTCGGAAGGAAAGATGGCAGAACGACTAACTGATTAAGATGAAAGATGATACCATCTCCTAGAGGAATCAAGGAAGAGTGTGCAGGGGCACCGAGCATGATGGAACCTGAAGAACAGCAAATAAGACCATCCAGGTCAAGAACTGCCAAGGGAGTTAATATGAGTTGTGCAAGGGGCACATCAAAGACATGAGCTACTGCAGGGCTTGAAGGAGGGTTCTGAGAGGAGAAAGCCTTGCACAAAATGAACCACTAAGGCTGAGTGGATAGGGACCCCCCTTCCAAACCATGATGGCAAGCCCTTAATCGCAGGGATGGACTCCAACTGAGCTGGGCAGAAGACCCAACTCGAAAGGAATGGGAGACACTCAATAAGCCCATCAAACAGAACAAGTAATGGATCTAGCACAAAGGCTGCATTCCAGGAAGCAATTTCTCCTACATGGAGGCAAGGACCTCCCTGTTGAGGCCCCTTCAGAGGCCAACAGAGCCGCTGATACACTGTCGGGCAGGAAAACTCTGACAGGATATGCCCCTCAACCTACAGTGACTGCTGGACTCCATCTGGAAAAATGCTAGTAAAAAGCCAGTCGCCCAGAAGGGAAGACAGAGGCCCTCAGGGTCCTGAGATTGGCCACCACAGCGAGCATCTTGTGAAAACTTGGCACCGAGTCCAGAGGTAGTACTATCAGGATGAAATGAAAAATCTCCCGAGAGCAGGATAGAATAATGTGTGGGCACACATGTCCTGACAATCCAGAAGGCAGAGTTCACCATCCTTCTGAGGAAGGGAAGCAGGATACCTGGAGATTCCAACTTGAACTGTCCTGCATGGGAAGTGATGAGGTTTCTGGCACACAGGGTGGGTTGGAACCCCCATCTTCTCAGGGACCAGAAGGATCTGGAATAAGTCTCTGCTTGATTTGCTGCACAAGTATGGGTTTGGTGCAAGAACGCCAAAGAGTGGAAGGAGTTATATGCAGAGGGTCAAGGAGATACACCTCTACCAAAAAGGCAGAAATCTGACAGAGAGCAATATGTAGCCATTCTGGGCGATTAACCCCTACCAGTCCGGAGGCTGAGGGACCACCTATAGAAAAGAGAGCTGGCACAGGAGGGTTCCCCTCTGGTTAGTGAAGATTGTCAGTGCTCCAAAGGGACCAGTCAAACCCCTGCTCCTGATTTGGGTTGCGGGCAGGTTGAGCTAACTGGGGCTTCACCCAATGCTGTGGGTCAGGAGCCTCCAATTCTTGCTTGAGACTTGAGGACCAAGTACCACCAGTGCTCATGTGGGTGGTTGACTTCCTTCTGGTCTCCTTTTGATACCTCTAGTGAGAGGAATCAGACATGCATCTCAAGAGCCTGATGAGAGTAACTTGCTGCTGCCCCATGACCCCAGCAGAATCCTCAACTTGCTCTCTCAAGGGGTACTCTATACAGTATGGCCCATCTCTGCTGAAAAAGGAGTGTGAGGGGGCTTGACCCATGGTTGCTTGGTCATCAAGCATGTGCTGTAGCCATTAGGCTACTCTCCACTCACTCATTCCACACTGACAGCATCAAGCTGGAAGTCTGAATCCAGGCAAGCTGGTGGGCTCCAGCACCCACAGTCCCACCCTGGAGATCACTAAGGAGATGTGTGGAAGCAGAGGCATCACAACTCACAGGGTCTGCTGGACCCAGCAGACCAACCAGGTAACTGTGAAGGGGAATGCCCCAGCCCCAGTCACAGCCCTTCTAGGATGTGGTGTACCAGCATTGTAACTGTGGAGCAGAGGAATACTGGATCTGTTCTGGGTTCACCTTCTGTCACCTATGAAAATGAGATGGTTGAGGCCGTATCCCAATGGAGTCCTGGATCCCCATAGGAGACTGCTGCAATTTGTAAAGAAGGGAGGGGTCAGGACAATCCACATCAGCCACTCAGCTATGAAAGTCACCAAGAGAGGATGGCAAAGTACCTCTGATACTCTGCCTGGAGTGCCCTCCAGCTTTGAGGCGGGTGGGAACATTGATGTGATCGATGAAAACACAGAGTGCTTCTGCCAGGACATTGGGCTTGATACACAAGAGAGGAAGTATCTGGCCTCTCTGATGCCCCTATGTCAATCCCTCTGCAGGCATAAAGCATGTGTCATGAGGATTGGCTGCACCAAGGTTGATGCCTTAGCACAGAAGGACCAGGTGGCAGAGGCTTCCACATGGTTGCGATGTGGACTAGAATGCCTGAAGGCGTTGCTCCATGGCTGCTGATTCTGAAGGCCTGAGGCCAAAGAAGCCTTGACCAATGTCATCAGCATCCCTGCTCCAGTGGAATTGAGACCTGCAAGTTTAGGACATGATCAGTGCCCATTCAGACTTTGGAGGTCGATTCCTTTCCCTGGGCACCTGAGCAAGCTATTCCCAGCCATCACTCTTGGCCTCGCATTGGGAAGGGCACTGGCACTGATGCACTCAGGACTTAGTCCGGTGCTTAGATGGCCCACTTCAATGCTGATGGATTTGAGGTCAAGTCCTTATTCCGATCCAGGTGGATGCTGACCGATGGCAGATGCTCTGAATACCCTTGCACTCTGCTCCAACTGAGCCCGGCGACCTCTTGATGTCAACGCACCCTTGATGGATTCTACTTTAGAAGCCTTAAGACCAATGCTGGCACCAAAGACACTGACATAGACAAAGAGGGAGCTCTGCACAGTAAATCCTTCAGGCCTTGTGAGACCCAGACACTGGGGGCAGATTGTGCCCGTTGATGACATAAATGGCCTGTCCTCATGGGCCTCCTGCCTGTTTCTGGCTTCTATAAAAGGCTGTGGCAATGTCACGGCTCCAAGCATACCAGCGGTCTGTAAGGGGAAATTAGTTTTTTGTTATACAAAGGGACCATGAGGCCCATCTGTGAATACCTAGATAGAAAGGAATGTGTTGTGCTAAGACAAGATTCAGTGATCTTCACAGAGTTAGGTACCAGTTTGTACGATTGCTAATTAGCAATAGCAGGTGCAGGGCTATGCTGCTGGGATGGGTTTATGACGTATATATGTTTTTGATACTGTATAAAAGATAGACTGCACTTCTAACGTACGGAATAAACTTACATGCTACTTATGTGTGTGTGTGTATTTGTTCCCCTGGGATCCCAGACAGAGAAATTAAGGTAATTCCTCGACCCAGAGAATTAGAGGACGTCCCAAGGGTAAGTGCTGGGAAAGGAAAGAACAGATACCCTTACAATTTGGTGTCAGAAGTTTGGATTTCCCCGATGCACTTTCTAAATTGAAGCAGCTTTGGTAGCTGCACAAGGATTTTTTAATTGACGTTGCTTTGGTAGCTCGTCTTGGAAAAATGCGCTTGTGTAGCGCTGGGAATATGTGCTTGGGTAGCGCTGGGAATAACAGGGACGTCCTGCAGGGTCTGTGGTAATATCCTTCTCCTTCTCTGTGTGCCTGTGTGAGTTTGGCAAAATGCCCCTGCCGTACTCCGAAGCAATAGCGCTAGTGACGGGTACTGTGCAGAAAGCAAGTGGCTAGACGTGCGTTTGTTGTGAATTCATTAGAGGATAGAGGGGTCCCAAGGTAAGGGGGCCACTTCAGAATCCGCGGGAGTGCGTGTGCAGCTACATGTTGTGATAAGGTTTAAAACTGCAGTTAAAAAAGGCATCTTACATATGCTGTCGGTGTAGGTTACACTTACATGTTGGTTTGTTAAACAAGAAATAATCGTAGTGTTTGTTTAAATCAAGGACATGATGTTTGTTTTAATAGCGTGGGGTTTTTTTTAAATTTGGTATAGGTTACAGGACATTTGCTAATTCTGCTGAAGAAGTCTGTTATCATGTTTACTGTGCTTAGTTTATCTCTGGGCCAATACGCCCCCCCCCCCCCCCCCAGTCTCTGGCGAAGGTAAAACTGATGACTCAGAGTCCCTGGACTGTAAGTGACAAGCGGTGTTTGTTTATTTGTCTCTCTATTCTTCCACGTCTTTCCTATCTTCTTTAGCTAAAAAAAGGGGGGGGGGGGTTTCCTGGGTAAAGGGGACCAGCCCAGTTTTCATTAGGTTTAAATCTATTGTTAAGCAGACTTTGTATTCCAGTTGTACTCCTGTACCCCCCGGGGCCCCTCCCCGTAGATTCCGAATCTCCTAATCACTGAGGGAGTTGTTAGGTTTTTAGCAGTTTACTTTGTTGTTTTTATAAATACTGAAATTAAGTACAAGTAATTCTTTTAGATGCTTTTCGATGTGTGCTGTAACTTGCTGCATTTGGAGATAGTAGAGCCTGAGCGACACATGCTCCACTCTTCCCTCCCCCTCCCTTCCTGTTCTTTGTGTTCAAAGGCTACGGACAGGCAGTTAAACGGCATACTAAAACGTAAATTATTATTTATTTACAGAGTGTCTATTTATTGCCATATTGTAAGAAGACAAGCTAAATAGAAAAACAAATTACGTGTTTTGGGCCTGCTAAGTTCAGAAAAAAATTACAATATGTGAAGAGGGAGGTTAAGTATTTGAGGTTAAGTATTTGGGACACCTCATAAGTGAAGGAAAGAGGAAATAAATCCGGAGAGAATAAAGGGTATTGTGGAGTTATCTTTGCCTGAAACTAAGAGAGATGATATCTGCTTGGCTGGGTGTATGCCAACGTGTGAGAAATTTCAGACTTTTTTCTCCAGCTGTGTAACGATAGGAATTTAATAGCAATCACAATTAGTGACAATTCTCAAGCAACTTTTTCTTTTTAAACTCTTAATATTTAGGACTTTTCTCTCTCTTGTTCAACTATATAGTAATCTGCATTTGCCTGAAGGAATCTGGACACAAGAGAGCCTGCTGTTTACTTTGCTATTTGTGTTTGAGATAACATCAAGGTTGAACTGTTACTCTAAGCAAATTGCTTTAACATAATTTCATTGTTTCAGATCAGTTTGATACCAGTCTCAAGTATTATGTATAAGGTTTTAATTTAAATGTGACAAAGTATGATTCTGAATTTACCTTTTTGCAGTTTCATGTTATTTGAATGTCTGTTTCCTGAACTATAAAATTTAAGTTAATTACTTTGCATTGTTTAGCTTGGTGTGGATTGGCTGATGAACAGGACAGTAGCACCATGGGTGCTGGCTATATTGACCTTTCCAGTTTAATTTATTACAATATTGGATTTTAGGATAAATTCATCTGTTTTCCTGTATTTGAATTTTATGTGTTGGGGTCCAGAGACAAAAAAAATTGTACTTTGTTTTGAAAGTTTTTAACATTTCAGTTTTAGGAATACAGTATATTGTAGCACTATGACATACAAATTTTCTTTAGTTTACACACTTGCACTTATGTTACCAAAATACTTGTAGCAGTACATTATGTAGAGGTTCAGTATACACAGAAATTATAGAATTTTGGAAAGAGGCTGATCTGAAATTGCTTTGTTCCCAAACACATAGATCACATTTAGTGGAAAGATGGAGCTTAGTTCCCAGGAAATATGAGCATATTTGTAAAGTTAGTAGACAAATAAAACAATAACATTAACTTGAGTTCATTGGAAAAAAAAACCCAACAACCCCAAACCAAGGTCTTGCTTGTCAGCAATGATCCAGGGGCGGTTTGAAAAAAAAAAAAAAAGAAGCAGAGAGTGAGTGAGAGAGAGAGACAGAAGGCGAGCCTACAGCCTTGGGAAAGGCAATAAACATGCTGCTCCGAGTGTGATGATCTGGGCCACCGGAATTCTGACTGCTTTAAGACTCCTCGAGGACCCCCAAGGCCTGAAGAACATGAACCTTGTATATTTATGCCTCGGCAGAGACATGAATAGGCAGGGGAAGGTAGGCCAAGAAGAACCCGAGGAAATATCATGAGGCCCAACCACAAATGCCTTGAACCTTCTTAGGCCTCTCACCTCAAAAGGATCTCTTAAACACCATGATTAGTGAGTAACTTGCACAGATCCTTGTGGGCACTGCAATTATAAGATCAGTCCTCAAATATTAAGTTTCCACAGCACTCTTACTGGGAACCGGATATAAGATAGACTTTAGTCACACCTGAGAGATTATGTGGCCGTTCTGTTAGAAGCCATACTCCTTCCTATTGGGATTGATGTTATAAAATGCCGTGAAGCACTAGTCTATATTGTAAGGACTTTACCTATATTTTGTTTAGGCAGTTGCTAATTAGAATGAGCACTGTTTACTCATATTGTTATGCTTATTGAAAAGGATCTACATTTATATCTTATATATACCTTTTGTTTACAAAAATACTAAGTTTTTAACAATTGTTTGATGTTCTTAGCAGCCTTGCCAAATAATGATACACTAGTATGGTATAAAAAAGACAGAAGGACCTATGCCTGTAGTTTGATGGAATGATGTAAGTGGAAAAAAAGTGGTGTTGAGAGGAGTGTGATGGAATATTCATGTTGGAAAGGAGAACTCAGATTAACATTATAAAATGGTGAGGGTGAATTGAAATGTGAAATGATGTATCCGATGTATCCACCTAAAAAGAAAACTGACAATGAATACACTACAATATTTGATTATGCCATCCCCATTAACTCCAATTTTGGAAGTCATCTAGCCCAGAGATATACCCAATAATTGGAAATAGACACTTGGAGATAGGCTGAGTGCACTTTTCATCCTAATGAGCTTTGAGGAGACCCACACTGGCCATGTGATGCTTTTCAAATGCTTTTATCCCTTTTTGCCTCTATGTGTCTTGGCCCAACACATGAAGGTAAAGGAGGAAAGTTACCTACACAAATTCCTACACAAATTTTTACAAATTGGTATAATTCTAAAATTGTGGAACAATTGAGGAAGTGTGGGCATCTTGTCAAAATGTAGTAGTTAAATTGAGTTGCTTAGGATTTGGCTGTTGTATGCAAACAGCAACCCACGAAGGGGGGAACCTCCGAAACCTTAAAAAAAACAAAACAAAAAAAAAAAACTTTGTAAAGACACTAAACTGTCTTGCCTTTGACTCTGTTCAAAAAAAACCAAAAAAACAACAACAAAAAAAAAACAAATTGCCCTAAGGGAATAGATTGAAATTTTTCTCCCTTTGAACTGTTATATGGAAGACTGCTTACTTTTTATACTCCTGAGCCTCACATTTGATCTCTTGTATTTCCTAGCAGCAGAGGCAACTCTCTTCCCTCCACAGGTATGCTCAGCAGGTCCAGTCCTTTCTGCTGGATGACTCAGCTCTTTTCTTTCAATCCGGAGACTGGATTTTAGTAAAGACATATCACCAGCACACAGTACAAGTCCCTTTTCCAGTATGGGACCGTTCCAAGTTCTTCTGATAACACCGATTACAGTGAAGGTGGCGGCTAAAAGATCCTGAAGCCATTGCCCTCGCTGGAAACATTCTCCATCTATAGATCTGGCTTCAGGACCAGGATGAGAAGTAGCTGATGCCGGGGCAGCCAAGGCCCTAGCAACTGGAGAGGAGAGGAGAAGACTCCTGAAGAAAAGCAGCTTTCGGCCTAGAGGTACCGAACCAACATATCCCTTCAAAGTTGGTGACCAGGTACAGGTCAGAGCACCTCACAAGCACAGTACCCTAGACCCGCCCTATGGACCTCCAACTACAGTGATCGCCATCACATGGACAGCCATCCTGTGGGACTCCTGCCCTTCGTGGATCCATGCGCCAAGAATTAAGCTGTATCGTCTCCACTGACATCATCTTCGGTTCCAGACCGCCCTCCAGCCTCCTGACCATCACGCGCAAGACTGTGTTGATTCCTCCTACCACTCATGTGGCGCCTCCTTCAGCCCATCTCTGGAACTGTTAATACGGCAATACTACTTGCCCAGACTGCCTTACCTTTTGTGTGCGCAGCTCGCTACAAGCTGGAGCTTTTCTCTCAACATGTCTCATTACTGTACCTTCTAATCTGTGTGAAATGCAGAAGTTTACTGTACTTGACAATTTAAACTGCACCCAGCCCCATGTTTCTTTTTCTACTTCCTTGTATAACATTGGTGTTACTCGCCCCTCTTTGGGATATGACTAGGTCCCTTGCCCATTGTAAACTGTCTCTAGTTTTAATGCTACAGATTGTTTTATTGTTTCTGCTTTTAGCCTGTCTAATACTGCTCTATACTGTTCTTCAACTACAGCCAGGGCCGGATTTACCTATACGCCAGGTACGCCGTGGCGTAGGGCCCACAGCAGGCAAGGGCCCACAAAAATGGAAAAGTTTAATTGTTAGCAGAACATTCTGCTTTTTTCAAATTAAATTTAAAAAAAAAAACCGCTGGCTACTGCCGCCGCGGCAGCATGAACTGTCCCGCGGGGCCCCTTCTGCCCGGCTGAATCCCTCCCTCCGCGACGGCTGAGCCCTTCCGTGACGAGAGGGAGACACTCTCCCTTCGCGCCTCTCAAAGCCGGCAGAGGGGGCCCCGCGGGACAGTCCATGCTGCCGCGGCGGCAGCAGCCAGCGGTTTTTTTTTTTTATTTATTAAATTTTACTTGAGCCGATGGGGGTAAGACTAAGAACCTTCAGATCCATTTCCAGTTGGATGCCCAGCCTGGTGGTTGGAGCAGGAGGCTGAGCTGCGGGAAGGTCATGGTTCAAAGTCTGCTTTTTCCTCACATCTGCCCCTTATGACCTTGGAGAAGTCATCTAACTGTTCATTGCCTCATAGCAAATTATTAGATGGGGAACAAAAATGAGGGAAGATTAATGTTTCAGCTACTAATGTACAAAAGGATAATTCTTTTTCTACTAAGCACATTTTTCACATCTTTTCTTTTGTGACGGGAACTGGTGCTAATCTCCGATTAGACTTTGTTGTTTTATTGGTTTGTGTTGCTGACTGTAGCCAAGGCTGTGGGCCAGACTCTTAATTAGATGTATATCAAAGCTCTCTACCGGCTCTCATCATTTCCTCCTTGGCTTCTGAAGTGCCTCACCTAAACTTCCTCCATGATGCTCACACACCTGGCATCCTAAAAATAAAAGGGCTCTTCTTACGGGTTTCTCTCCTATCTTTCAGCCGAGTCTGACAAAGGTAAGTCCTATGAATATGACCTCTATCATTTGAGAAAGGTTTGAGGCTTTTTCTCTGGCTCAGTGCTCTACTCCATGCAATGTTTCTTGGCTGCTCACCTCTCACTGGGCATAAGCCTGGGGAAACGATGTAATGAATTAGAACATGGAACGATGAATAAGGTAAGCGCGTGAGACAGGAACACCAGCTTTGCTACTGACCTGTGTTAGACCGTAGGGAGTGTCTCTCTGTACCTCATTCCAATTCCTGCCATCGCCTCATCATGAATCCCTAAATTTCCCATCAGCCCCTGCGGGCTTAACAGAGACGCGAGGGAGACACTCTCCCTTCGCGCCTCTCAAAGCCGGCACGGAGGGGCTCCGCCATCGCGGAGGGAGGGAGGGAGGGATTCAGCCGGGCAGAGGGGGCCCCGCGGGACAGTCCATGCTGCCGCGGCGGAAGCAGCCAGCGTTTTTTTTTTTTATTAAATTTTACTTGAGCCGATGGGGGGGGGGCTGGGACTGGAAATGGGCTGGGGGGGTTAAGACTGGAGGTGGGCTGACATGAAGAAACCAGAAGAAAGTGGCTGGAGCAATTGCAGCTGAAAAAAAATGTACAAAAAGGTAGAAAAATATCTCTTTATTTTTAATTTATTAATTGGAATATGTCAGCTCTGGTAATTGTACATCATTAACGTCTGGGCTTTGTTTAGTACAAGAGCAAATTAATGTAAATTTTTTTTTTTACAGTGTTGTACATTCCAAGTTTGGCTTTTGGGATTCCCAGTTTAATTATGACGTCAGGGCCAACAGCGCGCAGCTGATCCGGCGTGCTCGTTTTTATCTTTTCTGGGGGGCCCACAATTTTTGTTGGCGTACTCTTATACTCCTGCTTTTATGGCGGCTGATGTACCTGAGCTGCTGCGTACAGATATTCTGTTAATAATGCTTGTTTAGTTATTTTGTAGTAGATTGTTAGGCTGTTCTTCTAGTGGGCCTATACAGGCCCAAAGGGGGGAATTGTAAGGGGAAATTAGTTTCTTGTTATACAAAGGGACCATGAGGCCCATCTGTGAATACCTAGATAGAAAGGAATGTGTTGTGCTAAGACAAGATTCAGTGATCTTCACAGAGACAGGTACCAGTTTGTACAATTGCTAATTAGCAATAGCAGGTGCAGGGCTATGCTGCTGGGATGGGTTTATGACGTATATATGTTTTTGATACTGTATAAAAGATAGACTGCACTTCTAACGTACGGAATAAACTTACATGCTACTTATGTGTGTGTGTGTGTGTTTGTTCCCCTGGGATCCCAGACAGAGAAAATAAGGTAATTCCTCGATCCAGAGAATTAGAGGACATCCCAAGGGTAAGTGCTGGGAAAGGAAAGAACAGATACCCTTACAATTCCAGCTGGGATGTGGGAAAATGTAGGCAAGAAAGGTTACCAAAAAGTACTGAAGCTGAAGTAAAATTGCAAAAGATGGACCTGGCGCTACCAATGGTGGGCAGAAAAATTAAAACAAGTGCAAAAGGAACCCTGGAAGTAGGGTTGCCAACTGGCTCCAGATGCGCCCGACAAGCTTGATCCAGTCCTAGGTCTACCACATTGCATGCAGGGACATGTAGTCTTGTTTTTCTTATGGAGTGCAATGGAGAAATCAGAACTACATGTCCCTGCATGCAATGGGGTAAACCCAGGACTGGATCAAGCCTGTCGGGCGCATCTGGAGCCAGTTGGTAACCCTACCTGGAAGGGAACAAAAAAAACATTTAACAGTGCATGACTGATCCATGTTTGTAGGGCTCTATGGCAATGAAGACTGGAGAAGATGGCACTGTGGCAGGTGGGAAGGCAGGTGCAGTGCAGCATCCCAAAAGCTTCCAGTACAAGCTGGGGAGTGTTCCTATGTGGGATTCCATTAGTGATGTCACCCATACATGGGGACTTCATTCCTGCTTGTCCACAGAGAACAGCTGAGACACCTAGCAACTGCAGACATGTATTTGAGAATTGTGACATTTGTGAGCGCCCAAAGTTATGATTTAGGAGTATACATGTAAGCTGATGATATAGACATCAACATGTCACATAGTACCCAGGGGTCCCTTACTAACAACTCCAATTCAATGGAATCGCTAATTGGATTGCTGATCACAGATTAGGTCTGAATCCTAAAAAGGTCTTCAGCTCTGTGTCTTTCCCTTGTCAATTTAGTCTGTATTTATTTTAATGCTTTTATATACCGCGCTCTTTGAAATCAATGCGGTTTACAGATAACAGTTTTGTGTGGAACAGGAGAGCTGTTAAGCACTTACATTGAAAGGGTGATACAACTTGGAATTCAAACTGGGGAAAACTATCTACAGCTATCAACAATTATCTCCAATATATGTATGTGGTAACCTGGTGCTAGGTCAGTCTGCAGTTGGCAGTCCACTTAAAGTAGTGCTCACGTAAGTCTCACCAGCTCTTGTAGATAGCAGCCAGGAGCCAACACCAGTAACAGGACAAGAGAAGGGATCACTGCAGGAACCATATGGGATCCTTTCAGTTATACTCACCAAAGTTCAAACCAACACCCAGGAGATGTGGTTTCCCTGCTCCTCCCCCACAGGAGAGTCAGCAAATCAGTCACACTACAGACCATGGCCTAGGCATATGCCTAGTTCAGCCCCCCAAAGGGAAGCCTTTTCCAACCACTTAGTGAGAACCTTCTCAGGTGGGTCTAGTCCCAGCCTTCTTACACAGTTCTGTTCCTCCCAAAAAGGAAACAAAGCTGCCTTTCTGTTACTCCTCTAGGCAAAATGCAAAACCAAATGTCATTCCCCTTTCTCAGCCTCAAAACAGGAAAAGTAGCCATTATGGCTCAAACAGCGAGGTGAGAAAGGATGGGAAGGTGCCCATACCTCGTGACTTACTCGTTTATCATGCCTCCCTTTTGCACCTCCCCCCCCCCCCCCCCCAACCAATCCAGCAAAAAAAGAAGAAATGAACAGCAAAACAAACATAAAGTTCACAGCCTGCTGGCCCATTTTACCCACATTGCGTCTTCTGATGTAGACAGGTCTAGAGAACTTCCCTCCATAGCTTCAACCACCATGTCATCCACTGACCCCTTGGAGGTCAGCTTGGCTTCTCCAAGATGCTTGAATCCCTCTTCACTTATCTAAGTCTCCAGGAGTCCCTCTACCCCAGGGACACTCCCCAGCCCTAACCACTCCCCTGGTATCCAGGGTAACAGTTACTACCAGCTCATGCTGTGATTGGCTCCTGGAAGGGCGCTCATATTGATTGTGCTCTCAGGGAAACAGCAGGTCCTTTGTCACGCCCCAGGAACATCTCTGCCCTTAACCCTCTGTCCAGGAGCTTGCCTACCTATAAGGAGATATAGCCTAGTGGTTAGAGCAACTGCCTTACAGTAAAAAGATCAAGGGATTGATTCCCACTGGCACTCCTTGTGACCTTGGATAAGTTACTTTGCCCTCTGTTGTCTTGGAAGAAAAGGCTGGCAATTTACTTCCAGTGATACATTACCAAGAAGACCCAGAAGTAACTGGGTGGCCATGAGTTAACACTGATTTGAAGCCACTAAAAAAAAAAAAAACAACGTGTAGATATGGACATAGTGCTGGTTTGAGGTATCCCTGAGATGTAGGAGGGAGATCTGTTTTCTTTCTGTCTGGGACAGACTAGCCATATAGAGTAGGGTTGCCAACTGGCTCCAGATGCACCCAACAGGCTTGATGCAGTCCTGGGTTTACCCCATTGCATGCAGGGATAAGTAGTCATCCCTGTCTTATGGAGAAATCAGAACTACATATCCCTGCATGCAATGGGCAGAGCATCAGGTCTGTCAGATGTATCTGGAGCCAGTTGACAACCCTAGCCGTAAAGGGACCCTCCCTGCCCCCCTCTGGTTATCTGGCTTTTGAAGGGAGCCTTTGATGCCACAATATACACTGTTGTTATTCATGGAAATGCAATTCAGATCTCTGATAAAATCACTTCTGTAGGCATAATTGCTAAATATCTGTCAATTATCTACTATATCTCTGCATTAGTTAGTACATCCTTCTTTACCCTTAGATTGTTACAAACAATCAAGCTATAACTTGATAGGAAACACTTTATATGTACACTGAAAAGTGCTTTAATTTTGACACAATTGGACCACAGCAATTCACTGTTAATAGGAGTCCCTCCATATCAAATTAAGTGATAAAAATTATTTCATAGTTATAAAATGAAGGTAGAATGTAAAATGCTATGATCAAGTTACACCTCGACTCATTAAACAACAAAAGTTCCCTATAGCTAGGAGAATCTGATGTAAAGTACCGCTGCTGGCCCACTGCACATCTTACGCCAGATAGCCTCAGTGTCCTCATTTTGGTTCCCTATCATCCTCAAAGACTGGCTCTGAAATGCAGCATTTGCTTGTCCAAGTCCAACTCTTTGGAATTCTCTTCCTCTGGATATGAGGAGAGAAACTAATTACAGTAGATTTCCGAAGAATTTAAAGACCTGTGCAGTGCAGTTGCTTTAAAGCAGGGGTCTCAAACACGCGGCCCGCGGGCCGCATGCGGCCCGCGAGACAACTTTGTGCGGCCCGCGACGGAGGAAAACAAAAAAACCCCAAAACCCTGGCTTCTGCCGTTGCCGCCGTGGCAGCGGCAGAATCAATTGTCAAATTTAAAAAAAAACTGACTTCTGCTGCTCAAGCAGCAAAATCAGCTGTCCTGCGGCCCCTTCCCCTGTGCCCGGAGATCCGAGTCTGCTCTATCAGCGGCGTGCTTTTCAAGCCGCGAAGAGAGTATTCCCCTCTCGCGCGGTTTCAAGCCGCGCGAGAGGGGAATACTCTCCTCGCGGCTTGAAAAGCACGCCGCTGATAGAGCAGACTCGGATCTCCGGGCACAGGGGAAGGGGCCGCAGGACAGCTGATTTTGCTGCTTGAGCAGCAGAAGCCAGGTTTTATTTTAATTTACCGGGGGGGGGGTGTAGGACTGGAAATGGGCTATTGGCTGGGGGGTATGACTGGAAATGGGCTATTGGCAGGGGGGGGTATGACTGGAAATGGGCTATTGGCAGGGGGGGGGTTATGACTGGAGATGGGCTATTGGCAGGGGGGTTATGACTGGTAATGGGCTATGGTGGGGGCTAGGACTGGAGGGCAGGTGGGGGTTAGGAAGGACTGGAGGTGGGCTGATGGGGGGAGTTAGGACTGGTAATGAGCTATGGAAGGGCTGACTGAAATGGGGTAATGGGGGTTAGGGCTGGAAGTGGGCTATTGGCAGGGGGGTTATGACTGGTAATGGGCTATGGGGGGGGGTAAGACTGAAAATGGGGTGATGGGGGGTAAAACTGGAAGTGCGCTATGGGGAGGTTAGGACTGGTAATGGGCTATGGGGGGTCTAGGACTGGTAATGGGCTGGGGGGGGGTTGCTAGGACTGGAAATGGGCTGAGTGGAAGGGGGGCTTGAACTGCAAATGGCTGATGGGGAGGGGGGCTTGGAATGGAAATGGGCTGTGAGGGGAGGGAGCTAGGATTGGAAATGGGCTGATGGGGGGCTAGGATTGGAAATGGGCTGATGGTGAGGCTAGGATAGGACTGGAAATGGACTAATGGGGGGACTAGAAGGGAGCGGATGCTGGGTGGGGCTGGAACTAGAAGGGAGCTGATGTTGGGGGAGGATTAGAATGGGATGGAGCTGGGAAAGTGAAATGGAGAGGGGAAAAATATTTTGTCTGGGAGAGAAGACAAATCTACAATTGGCCAGGTATTGGGAGAGTAAGTGGGGATTGAGGATGGAGGGGTAAAATTTGAGTGGATGAAATAGGAATGAGGAAAGAGAAAAAGGAGAAAGATTAGTATGTTAAAGCAGATGTAGAGAGAGAATGGAAAAAAAACTAGGAGAGAAGAAAGGGCAAATGGACAGCAGACGATGGAGAGTTAGCAGAAGACATGAAGAAACCAGAAGAAAGTGGCTGGAACAATTGCAACTGAAAAAAATGCACAAAAGGTAGAAAAATATCTCTTTATTTTGAATTTATTAACTGGAATATGTCAGCTCTGGGAAATGTGCATCATTAATGTTTGCGCTTTGTTTAGTACAAGAGGAAATTAATTTATAGTTTTATTTCTACAGTGTTGTTGTACATTCCAAGTTTGGCTTTTGGGGTTCCCAGTTTAATTATTGTCTTCTTGTTTCTAAATCTTTTAGTCTTTCTTTATCCATACTCATTAAAGAGGCATGTTTACTAAAAGTTAGTGTATGGTAACATTATGCAAATATTTATGCAAATGAGGCCCCTTATGCAAATGAGGCCCCGCGTCTTATGCGGCCCCCGGGTTACTTTACAAGTCCTCATTTGGCCCTCAAAGCAATTTGAGTTTGAGACCCCTGCTTTAAAGACTATCTGCCACCTAGTTTCCACATCATTCTTAAGTCTAGAGGGTCAAACAGCAGCAACACGGTACACATCCTTGTTTCCAACAGAAGCATCCCCTTCTGCAACCAGTCACAGCAACTCAAACCTCTAACATTAAGCACTAACATCTATTTACTAACAAAAAAAGGGCCCTTTACCCCATGATATATAAGCAAGCCTGGTGGTGAACAGGATAATGATGTCTCTCAACCCTCCTGTCCTGGTTTTTTTGGTAGTTCAGCCATTAACATGGAGACCTGCAGAGGGAAGTGTGAGCTCCTTAGGTGGCCGGGCTTGGTTTGGGTCAGAGGAAGCTGAGCCGAACTAGGCCACACATGATCACTCTGCCATCATGGATAGTTGGCGGGCTGCTTCTGCTGGATGGGAGGGGAGGGACCCTTGTTTTCTGCAGCTGGCAGGCTAGGTCAAGGTTGGCAGATGAATGCTTCGTCCCAGCTTGTGACCAATCATTTATGTTTTGTTTTCTTTCAGGACAGACTGTGCCAGCAGTTATCAGGATGACTGCATGGTCTAAGGCAGTGTTTTTCAACCTTTTTTGTGCAAAGGCACACTTTTTTCATGAAAAAAATCACGAGGCACCCCCCCCCTCCTCCACTGCTGGTTCACTCACCCACCCCCCTGTCACTTACTCACCCCTCCTGCTGGGTCACTCACTCACTTACCCCCCCCTCCCCTGCTGGTTCACTCACACCATCGCCCCCCCCCTCCCCCCTTGCTGATTCACTCACACCATCGCCCCCCCCTTGCTGATTCACTCACACCACCCCCCCCCCTCCACTGCTGGTTCACTCACACTCCCCCCCCCCCTTGCTGGTTCACTCACCATCGCCCCCCCCCCTCTGCCCAAGCCGCTGCTTCTGCTTTGTACAGAGCAGCGGCTGCACTACACTTACATTGAAAAGTAAAGAGAAGGGGGGTGTGTGAGAGGAGTCCAGCTGATGCCCGACTGTGGTCTGTACCTACTCTGTGCGGTTGGGGAGTCCTACCTTCCGGAGCAGCGGTGCGACGCAGCTATTGGCCCCGACGTCATCTCCGGGGCTAGAAAAGGAAGTGGCGGAGTGTTGCATCCCGGGGGTGTGTGAGAGGAGTCCAGCTGATGCCCGACTGTGGTCTGTACCTACTCTGTGCGGTTGGGGAGTCCTACCTTCTGGAGCAGCGGTGCGACGCAGCTATTGGCCCCGACGTCATCTCCGGGGCTAGAAATCCGCGGCTGTACCGCGGTTGCGCGGTCGCGGTTGCGTTTTAAGGGGTGCGTTTAAAGGATTTTGTTAGGCCCCTTGTGCGCCCCTTAGGCGCACGTGGCGCGCCGGGAGCGGAGGATCCCTGGACTGATATGGGTAAGCGGAAGAAGAAGCTAAATGTGAGTAACCCTAACCCGGATAAGGCTGTAAAGATCTCCGGTCCAATGGACAGGCATATTGTAACTGTTCCTGGTGATGGGAAATCACTTGCTCCCGTATCTAAGCCCTCGGTATCCTTTGATAGCTCCATTGGTTCTTTAGGGGGTTTTAACTCTGCCCCACATGCTAAGTTATTGAATCCTGAACTTTTAACGTCTTCACCCGTTGAAGGAGGGCCCCTTGTGGGCCTGGAACCTATATCATCAGTGGTAACATCTAGTTGTCTGGTGGACATTGCGGCAGTGCCTCTGCCTCAAGCCCTCCAGCTCCCTGCGGTTACTGGAGGCATTCAAAGTGAAGGTGCATCTGCTTCCCCTGAGGTTGTTCAGAATGTGTCTTTATCGGACATCTGGTGTGTTCTGTCCAGGATTGAGCGCTCGTTATCTTTAGTAACTATGCAGATTAATGGTTTTTCACAGGATTCTGTTGCCAAGATGACCCAGCATGATTTACAAATATCTGCTTTAGATAATAAATGTCAGAAATTTGATGCACAATATTCTCTGTTACAGTCAGCCAATATGTCTTTCATGAAGGATAGTTTAACGTTACATACTCAACAAGAGTTGTTAGAGAATAATTTGAGGGCAGTAAATATTCGCTGTTTGAATTTTCCTCGAACTAGATTATTGTCGCCAAAAATTTTATTTGAAAAATACTTGACAGAAGTATTGGGGTATCAAGTAAATACTATGCCTGTGATTACTAAAATATATTACCTGCCTGGCCCGAGGTCTTTAACCTCCGGTGAACGGCAATCTGTGGCCTTGGCTGAACCTGTAGACTCTTTAGATATAACTAATTTTATTGAGTCTTCGTGTGACTTAATTGAAACTAGATCCACTCTCTTAGTATCCTTCTCTTCGGAGATGGAGAAGAGTACTATTATGAGACTTTACTTTCGTAATAAGAATGCTGAATTCTGTGGTGGAAAGGTTAATATATTCCCAGACGTGGCCAGGCAAACACAGGCAAGGCGTAGAGCCTTTTTGGCTCTCAAGCCAAAGGTTCTCGCATCTGGTGCATTTTTCTTTTTGAAATTTCCTTGTAAATGCCTGGTCACCTCTGGGGATACTAAATATGTGTTTATGGATGTTGGATCATTAGAAGTATTTCTTAAGGGATTAGACCCTCAGGTTGTAACAGATGCATAGGCATCTAAGTATGCTAGTTCTTGTTTTTTCTTTTGGTTGTTTCCATTAGCAATGTATGTAATAATTAGAGTTTTGTTATATTTGGCAGTTGGCTGAATGTTCTCTCACCGCTCCCCGTGATGTGGACTAAGTTAGTTTTCTTATCATTTCTGTGATTATTATATTGCTTATGTTTTGATGTTATGTATAATCTCAATAAAAATAAATTAAAAAAAAAAAAAGAAAAGTAAAGAGAAACTGTGTCAGGAGCCCTCCGGTCATCGCAGAGCCCGAGGAAGTGATGTCATGGGGGCGGGCTCCTCACAGGCTGTCTTTCCTTTTCAAATTAACTTTATTGCAGCTAAAGTTAATTTGAAAAGGAAAGACAGCCTGTGAGGAGCCCGCCCCCATGACATCACTTCCTCGGGCTCTGCATGATCGGAGGGCTCCTGACACAGTTTCTCTTTACTTTTCAATGTAAGTGTAGTGCAGCCGCTGCTCTGTACAAAGCAGAACCAGCGGCTGCACTGCTATAGGGAATCGTGATCGCGTTCGCGCCGCGGACTTCGGCACAAAAGCCGGTTTTTTGCTCTGGCCGCTCCCGATCTTTTACAACTGTGCCGGCAGCCGGCCTGGCCATGGAAAAACCGGCCAGGCCGGCTGAAGACCGGCCGGTTGGCAACCCTAATTTGTGAGCCGAGGCCACATGTTACGGATGAAATTGGAATTTTTCCCACGGCACACCAGACAATATCTCACGGCACACTAGTGTGCCGCGGCACAGTGGTTGAAAAACGCTGGTCTAAGGCACTGTGTTTAGGCTGCAGTCTCCCTGGGAGTTGTGGGTTCAAATCCCACTCCTAACAAGGCTGAGCTCTTTGCTTTCTAGTACTGGCTGACTCTGTAAGAGCTGATCTTGGTGTGGGAAGCCTTGTCTGAGTGGAGCAGAAAGGCAGACATGCCCAGGCTTCTTTCTGTCCTGTTGCTGCAGTTATCGCTTTACAAGTAGAAGGCCTCAACCTCTTGGTCAGTGGTTCTCAACCCAGTCCTCTGTGACACCCAGGCTTTCAGTAGTTATGCATGAGATAGATCTGCAGGCATTGTATGCAGATCTATCAAATGCATATTTATTGTGGATATCCTGAAAACCTAACTGGCTTGGGGGTCCCAGAGGACTGGGTTGAGAACTACTGGTCTTGGTCTGCTCCACTTGCTTTGCAAAGACAGCTCTCTGGTAGTTTGGCTCTTCATCTTTCAGGTATGGAATGTTTTACACCTTTCTTGGCAGGGGTTTTGCACAGCATGTTAAAGGGAGAGAAGGACCATGTGATGTCTCTGGGAAATTCAGCCCACAACAAGCTCCCTACCTTCTAGGCCTGGATAGCTCAGTGGGTAGAGCATTAGCTTTTTTTTTTTTTTTAAATCTGAGGGTCCAGGGTTCAAGTCCCTGTTTCGGCAGATAGCATGGAGAAGATCCCTTTGCCTATTGTCATTGCTCAGGGCTTTTTAATGACATGCTGGATGTCACGCCATCCTATGGAGGCATGAGCAGCTAGATTTCCCCTGCTGTAAGAAGTGACTGTTCATGACTCCCAAACCTGAGAGGCATCAAAATACACAGCAGAGGTGATGAAGAGGATGGCAGAGGCTTTGGTACCATGCCTGAGGGGGTTGAACATGCCAGAACATTTTCCTGCAAACTGCTGCCAACGGCGCTCTCCTTTCAGAACCAGAGCTGAGGGAACGTATTAGCTGCGTACAGCCAGAGCTTCCTTCCCTTTCATTCTGTATGGCAGCTGGGGTGGGAAGGGAGGGATGTCATACCTGTGCTGTGCAGTGACTTTAAAGACTATCTGCCACCTAGTTTCCACTTTGACCCTTAAGCCTAGAGGGTCAAACAACAGCAACACGGTACACATCCTTGTTTCCAACAGAAGTCTCCCCTTCTGCAACCAGTCATAGCAACTCAAACCTCTAACGTTCAGCACTAACATCTGTTTTCTAACAAAAGGGGCCCTTTACCCCATGATATCGAGGTAATGCTTGTGTTTGTGAGACTAGGATGCTGTGTTAGTGTGAGATAATATGGGTTTATGGCTTATGGTTTATTACATTTGATATACCACCTTCAAATAATAGCAAGGCGGTTTACAAAAATTCAAATATAGAATATAGAAATGGGCCGTGGGCACTGAAAAGAAATTATATCAATTAGATAGGAAAGGAGGAATCAGAGACAAGCATACAAACAACCACATAGAACAGGACTGAAAGAGAGAAAACATACAAGACTAGGCCAGGGCAGTGGTACAGTAGTTTTGCTCCAGTCGTAGTGAGGTAGGGAGGGAGTTCCACAAAGCAGGGCCAGTAAAGAAAAATGCAGAGTTGCGAGTGGACTAGAGATTCGCATGTGCAGGAGAGGGGAGGTGAAGCCGGTTGATATGAATGGACTGGAGGGAACGGGTAGGAGTATGAAATTGTAAAAGATCAGAGAGGTACTGTGGGGTGTGAATGTATATAGCCTGATGGATCAGCGTGAGAAGTTTGTAATGGATACGTTGAGCCAGAGGGAGCCAGTGGAGATTAATAAGAAGGGGAGTGACGTGTTCCCAACGTGAGGAGTGACAGATAAGGCATGCGGCTATATTCTGTATGCATTGTAGTCTGAGTAGGTGGGATTTAGGGACACCAGAAAGGACAGAATTACAAAAGTCTAGACGGGAGATAATCAGAGACAAGATAAGAGTAGTGAGGGCCTGAGGTGTAAGGAAGGGATGGATGGCTTGAATTTGCCAAAGGAAGAAGAAGGAGGACCTAGTAACGTGGGATATGTGATCCCGGAAAGAGAGGTCTGAATCAAGAAGAACACCTAGATACCAAAACTGTGAGACCAGTGGGATGAGGGAACCAGAGAAGGAAGGGGCCAGTGAAGGAGAAGGACTGCCGTGGGTGAACCATATAGCCAGAGTTTTAGAGATATTTAGGTGTAGACAGTTAGAGACCTGCCAGTCAGCAACGGAAGAAAGACAGGAGTTAAGAGGAGTGAGGTCAGGGTGAATGGGGGAAGTATGATGCAAGAGAATAATATCGTCGGCATAATAGAAAGCAGAAAGGCCAGATTGCTGTATCAATAGTGCAAGGGAAGCCATGAAAATATTAAAAAGCAGAGATGCCAATACAGAACCATGAGGAACACCACAGTGCAAAGGAAAAGGACCGGAAGGGGTGTCAGACGGAGAACAAGGGAGAACAGAGCAAGACCGGTCAAAGAGCTAGGAGTGAAACCATCTGTAG
The DNA here is from genome assembly GCA_033557465.1 of Ichthyophis bannanicus. Lineage (NCBI taxonomy): Eukaryota > Metazoa > Chordata > Amphibia > Gymnophiona > Ichthyophiidae > Ichthyophis > Ichthyophis bannanicus. The sequence goes on along the minus strand of CM066051.1, from coordinate 75,116,011 downwards.
ACAGTCCCTCTAAAGCCAGCATCCCGTAAACGGGAGAGAAGAAGAGAATTATCCACTAAGTCAAATGCCGCAGAGAGATCAAGTGATACCGCCACCGTGAAGTCACCACGATCATGTGCCCTGTGAATTTCGTTGAGGAAAGCAATAAGCACCGTCTCCACACTGTGTCCGGGACGGAATCCAGATTGGCGGTTGGTGAGTGTAAGTGGATCTGCATGACAATTTTTATTTTTTCATTATTTTTCTTTAATCACCGACATTGCATGAGGGTTTTCTTTCCCAAATATACGTATTTACCAAATCAGGTCTACTGACCTTGGAGGACTTGCAAGCTGACTGCACCTACACATATATAGTGAGCTAAGGGATCTTCCCAGGATAGGGGAGGGTGGAGAAATAAGTGGTGCAGGTCTCAAATCTTTTTTTCAAAGAGAAGCAAGAAGAAATGCTGATGTCCAGAGTGCTGCCAGTTCCTTCCAGGTACCCAACGGAGGAAGATTTTCACGAACTGAGACAATTGAACTCGATTACACATTCAATGGCGTACTATTAAGGACCAATGTAAGAACAAACAAGCAAGTGTACACTCAAAGAATTGTTTAAATTTGTTTATTGAAAGACCAATTGATAAACATGTCCTTGATTAAACCCATATTTTAGTTATTTTTATCAGAGGCGTAGCGTGGGGGGTGCAGGGGGGGCCGGCCGCACCGGGCGCAACATGGGGGGGGCGCTCGCACTCGCAGCTCTCTGTTGTCGATGAGGGGGAAAGGCAGGTCCCTATGATACATGTTGGCGCGTACACCATTTGGTGGTGGCACTGCAAAGAGGTTTGCGCTATAGCCCTCGAGCCTGCAGTCCTGGGAGTCGCATTGTTCTTGGCAAACCCTCGGCAACAAAGCGCAGGCGATGCGATTGACCCCCTCTAGGTAGCTATTTCACACAAGCTGCCGGGGCGGGGTGGGAGGGGGACTGTTTATCGCGTCGTCGCCCCTCGATCTCAATGTAAAGCTGGGGTTGGGGTCGGATCGCCCTGTGCGCTCGAGAAGGCGGAGCTGCAGGGCGGCATCGCAAGTTTCTGGTTCCGGATCTCCTCCTCTTCCCTGCTGTTGGGCGTTTAACCATGCTTGTCGGGCTCTTGCTGCTTTGCTGTTCGTTTCCCTGGACTCCGGCTCAGCGAGGTCAGTGCTGACGATCGCTCCCTCCCGGGGTAGGATCACGGTCGGCTCCCCCGCGCAAAGAAGCTCCCCGGCGGCTAAAATCCACGGGTTAGGGGGCGCAAATTACTTGCCTTGCCCCGGGTGCTGACAACTCACGCTACGCCACTGATTTTTATACATCCCTGTACACATTTGAGATTGGGAAATGAATAAACACCTTTTTGTTCTATCCAGTGATTTGATCCTTTCCATTAGTTTTATGTCTCTTTCCTTACCTGTGGAAGTGCTCTTTAATAGAGTGTTACAACAGAGAGACTTAGGGGCTTGTTTACAAAGCCACGGTAGCAGTTTCCGATCGTTATCAGAGCCGCGGCCCCATTGATTTCAATGGGGCTGCGGCTCTGATAACGATCGGAAACCGCTACCGCGGCTTTGTAAACAAGCCCCTTAGTGTAAAACCCTCGGCAGTTGTCAACTTGAGGTAACACCATCACCACTGTGAGATTAACATCAAAAAGGGGAAGAGTAAAGTTGATATTAGCTGAGCTGGGTGATTACACTAAGTATGGACCCTTAGCAACCTCACAGAAAATGGTGCTTTTGGGCATGTTTTAGAGTTGTTTGCACTGTTGAATGCTCTTATTCTGAGGGATATGTTTTGACATTTAGCTATGGAGAACCTTTTGTGATTTTTGCTATTCTATCACATGGCACCTGGTAATATTGCGGTTTTCCGTATGATCCAGGTAGTGGCTAGGCATCCATGCCTCCCCCAAATTGCAGATGAGCACACCAGATCCTCTCATGCAACCCTGAACCTATAAATAACAACTGCTATAAAATAATAGCAAGGAGTCACAGGAATCAAAATCTGATTTCCATTCCTCACTCAAACACAATTCCTTTCCATACTTACTCACATACTATTCCTACATCAACAGTCCCATTTTTCAGGACACGGGAATCGTTAGGGTCCCCTAGATTAGCTCCTTTAGCACAAACATCAGCATGACCAGAATAATCACTATTGCTCTTCTTAATATTTATTTTAGGGTAGTTATTGCTGCCTCTTTAACTGACAAGATTTCCACACCTCTGATTTCTGTTCTTTATAAATGCATCTTTTGGTGTTTTTCCATACTGCAGTCCACCAGTTTAAGAACATAAGAACATAAGAACATAAGATATGCCATACTGGGTCAGACCAAGGTCCATCAAGCCCAGTATTCTGTTTCCAACAGTGGCCAATCTAGGTCATACGTACCTAGCAGTTTCCCCCAAGGGACACAGGTTCCACAATGCTTGTATTGGTTCAAGCATTGATATCCTGGGTCCCTTCTTAATAATGGTTTATGGACCTTTCCTCCAGGAACTTGTCCAAACCTTTTTTTAAACCCAGCTACACTAACAGCCTTTACTACATCCTCCGGTAACAAATTCCAGAGTTTGATTACACGTTGAGTGAAAAAAATATTTTCTTTTATTAGTCTTAAATAGTTTTACCCTGTAGCTTCAATTGCATGTCCCCTAGTCTTTCTATATTCTGATAAGGTAAACAATCGATCTACGTTTACCCGTTCCACTCCGTTCATTAATTTATAGACTTCTATCAATCTCCCTCAGCCCGTCTCTTTTCCAGGTTAAAGAGCCCCAACCTTTTTAGCCTTTCTTCATAGGAGTAGCCTTCCATCCCCTTTACCATTTTGGTGGCTCTTCTCTGAACCTTTTCTAAAATCGCTATATCCTTTTTAAGATACGGCGACCAGAATTGCACACAATATTCAAGTGCGGTCTCACCATGGAACGATATAGAGGCATTATAATATCTTTTGTTTTATTTTCCATTCCTTTCCTTATCATACCTAGCATTCTATTTGCTCTCTTGGCCGCCGCAGCACAACTGGGCCGAGGGTTTTAACATGGTATCCACAAGGACGCCTAAATCTTTTCTTGGGTGGTGGTTCCTAATGTGGAACCTTGGCATCGTGTAACCATAGTTTTGGGTTGTTCTTCCCTAGGGTCATAACCTTGCACTTCTCCACATTAAATTTCATCTGCCATTTTGATGCCCAGTCTTCCAATTTCTCAAGATCCTCTTGCAATTTTCCACAATCCTCCTGGGTTTTAACAACTTTCAATAGTTTTGTGTCATCAGCAAATTTGATAACCTCACTCGTGATTCCACTGTCCAGGTCATTTATGAATATGTCATAAAGCAGCGGACCCAGCACAGATCCCTGGGGTACACCCACTAGTCACCTTTCTCCATTGGGGAAAATTGGCCATTTAGCCCTACTCTTGCTTTCTATCTTTTAAACCAGTTCCTGATCCACAGTAGTAAACACTGCCTCCTATCCCATGACTCTTTAGTTTTGCCAAAAGTCTCTCATGAGGGACCTTGTCAAAGGCTTTCTGAAAGTCCAGATACACAATATCAACCGACTCACCTTTGTCCACCTGTTTATTCACTCCTTCAAAAAACATAACAGATTAGTAAGACAAGATCTTCCTTGTCTAAAGCCATTTGGCTGTCTCCCATTAGGTCATGACTATCTATATGCTGAGTAATTTTATTCTTTATGATGGTTTCTTCTACCATTTTTCCCGGTACTGATGTCAGGCTCACCGGTCTGTAGTTTCCCGGATCACCCTCGAACCCTTTTTAAAAATTGGTGTTACATTGGCGATCCTCCAATCCTCAGGTATTAGAGATGATTTTAATGATAGTTCACAGATTACTGATAGCAGGTCTGCAATCTCAAATTTCAGTTCTTTCAACACCCTTGGATGTATACCATCCGGCCCAGGTGATTTGCTACTCTTCAGTTTATCTAATAGTTGTAGGACATCTTCCCGATGTATCGATATTTCCTTCAATTCTTCCACAGACCTTTAAATACACTTCAGTCGTGGGTAACATCCCTACAACTTCCTCAGTAAAGACCGAAGCACAGAATTCATTCAGTCTCTCCGCTATCGCCTTGTCGCCTCTTAGTGCTCCTTTAACCCCTTTATCATCTAATGGACCAACTGACTCTCTCAGGTGTTTTTTTTGCTACGAATGTACTTGAAAATGTCTTTATTTCGCATTTTTGCTTCCGCAGCAAGCTTCTTCTCAAATTCTCTCTTTGCCTGCCTTATCAATGCCTTGCATTTGACTTGCCAGTGCTTGTGCCTGTTTCCAGGTTTCATCATTTGGCTCTTTTTTCCATTTCTTGAAAGATGCTTTTTTGGCAACAAACAGCCTCTCTGAACCTCAGCTTTAAACCATGCTGGCAATTTTTTGGACTTCCTTCCACTTTTCTTAAAGCGTGGAATACAGCTGGTCTTGGCTTCCAAGATGTATTTTTCAACACAACACCCAAGCTTGATGTACGTCTTTAACCTTTGCAACTGCTCCTTTTAGTTTTTTTCTTAACTGTTTTCTCATTCTATCATAGTCCCCTTTCGAAGTTAAGGGGTAGTACTGTGGATTTCCTTACTATCCCTCCTCCACTAATTAAATCAAAGGCGATCATGCTATGATCACTATTGCCAAGTGGCCCCAACACCCTTATCTCTTGCACTACATCTGGTGTTCCACTAAGGACTAGGTCTAATATTGCTTCCCCTCTGGTCGTTCATGAACCAGCTGCTCCAAGAAGCAGTCATTTATTTCAGCTAGGAACTTTATCTCCCTAGCATGTCCTGTTGTTACACTGACCCAGTCGATGCCGGGGTAATTGAAAATCACCCATTATTATTACTGCACTGTAACTTTTGCTAGCTTCCTTGATTTCTTTGAGCATTTCATCATCCATTTTGTTCATTCTGGCCAGGCGGACGATAGTACACCCCACTGCCATCGCCTTCCCCTTTTTACATGGAATTTCAATCCATAGAGATTCTACAGCAAATTTTGTTTCTTGCAAAACTTTAATCCTTTCTGACTCAATGCCCTCTCTAACATAGAGCGCACCCCTCCACCAATTTGATCAGCTCTATCTTTCGATATAGTTTGTACCCAGGTATCAGTGTCCCACTGGTTGTCCTCCTTCCACCATGTCTCTGATATTCCAATCATATCTAACCTCTCGTTTAGTGCTATATATTCTAACTCTCCCATCTTGTTTTGTAGACTTCTAGCATTTGCATACAAGCATTTAGAGACTGTATTTTATTCATATTAATTTGGCTATTGGTAGACATGGGTAATTTGGGGATCTTTAAGTTCTGTCTTCTCCATACTCGAGGGCATTTGGGCTACTTTACTCTTTTTTGGGAACCGTCTCTGCTTTTTGTAGTATCCTTCAAGGATACATTCTTCCGAACCATGCGCTCTTGGGCGACTGTCGGCTTTCCCCTATTATCTAGTTTAAAAGCTGCTCTATCTCCTTTTTTAAAGGTTTCATGCCAGCAGCCTGGTTCCATCCCGGTTAAGGTGAAGCCCATCCCTTCGGAAGAGCCCCTCCTTTCCCCAGAATGTTCCCCAGTTCCTAACAAATCCGAACCCCTCATCTCTGCACCATTGTCTCATCCACGCATTGAGACTCCGGAGCTCTGCCTGCCTATTGGGTCCTGCACGTGGAATGGGAAGCATTTCGGAGAACGCTACCCTGGAAGTTCTGGATTTTCAACTTCCTACCTAAAAGCCTAAATTTAGCTTCCAGAACCTCCCTACCACATTTTCCTATGTCATTGGTACCAACATGTACCAAGACAGCAGACTCCTCCCCAGCACTATCTAAGACTTATCTAGGTGGCGTGTGAGGTCCGCTACCTTCGCACCAGGCAGGCATGTTACCAGGCGATCCTCACGTCCACCAGCCACCCAGCTATCTACATGCCTAATGATCGAATCACCAACTATAACTGCTGTCCTAACCCTTCCCGCATGGGCACTTGGCCCTGGAGAAACCTCCTCGGTGCGAGAGGGGTTTACATCACCTGGAGGACAGGTCCTAGTTACAGGATCACTTCCTGCCACACCAGGGTGATGCATACAATAAACTAGTCATCACCTTTATACAAAAAATGCAGAATATTTTCTAAGTCCTGGCCTTATTCAATGTTTCCAGCAGGTATAACAGGCATGTCTGCGGGGACCTCCCAAAATGTACACGTGCCTTTCCTGAATATGCTTCACACGTCTCTGTAGCAAACCACACCCCCGTTCCACCCTCCTGAACACTTTCTGAGATCCCGGTGTTAGCAAGATAAATGCTCGTGAGCGCTATGTACCGAAATATGGTCATAGACGGTTTCAAAAGATAAACGTCCCCGGCTCATATACAAACCCTTATTCAGTTTCTGGAATGACCTTCTTAGAGAAGAACAACCTAAAATATGGTCACACAATGCAAGCTTCCACATTAGGAACTACCACCCAGGAAAAGGATTTAAACATCATTGTGGATATTACGTTGAAACCCTCTTCCCAGTGTGCAGCAGCGGCCAAGAAAGCAAATAGAATGTTAGGAATCATAAGGAAAGGAATGGAGAATAAAACCAAGGATATTATAATGTCTCTGTATCGTTCCATGGTGTGACTGCACCTTAAATACTGTGTGCAATTCTGGTCACCATATCTTAAAAGGTATATAACAGAATTAAGAAAAGGTACAGAGAAGAGCCACCAAGATGGAAGGATACCCTTATGAGGAGAGACCTAAAAGGTTAGGGCTTTTCAACTTCAAAAAGAGATGGCTGAAGGGAGATATGATAGAAGTCTATAAATTAATGAATAGAGTGCAATGGGTAAACGTAGATTGGTTGCTTTCTCCTTCAAAAAGTAGAAAGACTAGGGGACAGTCAGTGAAGCTAGAATGTAGCCCATTTAGGACTATGAACACAAAATATATTTTCTCTCAACGAGTAATCAAACTCTGGAATTCATTACCGGAGGATGTAGTAAAAGCTGTTAGTATAGCTGGGTTTAAAAAAAGGTTTGACAAGTTTCTGGAGGAAAAGTCCATAAGCCATTATGAAAGAGGTCCAGGGACATCTACTGCTTGCCCTGAAATAAGCACTGTGGAATCTGTGTACCCTTTTGGATAACTGACAGTTACTTGTGACCTGGATTGGCCACTATTAGAAACAGGATACTGGGCTTGATGGACCTCAGTCTGACCCAATATAGCATTTATGTTCTTATGTAGGGGTGCTCTGCTTGTCCTCTTCAGGCATTTTAGGCCATTGTACCCTACTGAGGTGCTGTGCTGGTCCTCATATGTTTTAGGGTATAACAGCCAATGCTGGTGCTGTGCTGGTCCTCTTTGGGTGTTTCAGGGCCTTGCAACCAGTTGAGGTGCTGTGTAGACTCTCTTCAGATTTTCTGGGACTTCTAGCCTGTCTTGCAGTTGTGTTGGCACTCTACAGGTGTTTTAGGGCCTTCCAGATGAGCTTGGTGCTGTACTGGTTCTTTTCGGGTTTTTTCAGGCTTTCTGACCTGTCCTGCTGCTTTGTTGGCTCTCTTCAGGTGTTTTAGAACCTTCCAGCCAATGTTATTGCTGCTTTAACCAAATTCTGCTGCCTTGGGATTGTCCAGACAGTACTGTTGCCGCTTTACTTTATAGCCTATGCTTTGGAGTCTTCATGCCAATTGTCACTCGGTTGCCGGTGACACAAAGATTATACGACACTAGGTAGCGCTATTAAAGAACAAAGAGTCCGAGTGTAGGGTAATAAAGGCTTTTATTCCCTGTTTAAAGCAAGGTTCAACTAAGAGATATTTTAGATAACAGAAACAGTCCTTTGTTTTAAAAGGTACCAATATTCACTGGCTAGTTAACTGTTACTTCACAGTTTAAAGCAAGTTTTCTTCAAAGTAATATTCAGTATAATAAACATCAACTTATACTTCATTTATTCTTCTGTGGAGCATACACACTTTGGAGCATAGGCAGTGCACCAATCACATTCCATTTCCTCAGGCAAAGGTGAGGGAATAGTGCTGGGAGAATCCACTTCCATCAATTCCTCTCCCCTGTACCGATTCAAAGGGCTTTCACTGTCCCTGTCTATTCCAGCATGGTAATCTACCACTTGGGAGTTTGGCTTCACATAACCAGGGACTCTTAAGGCTGGCGGTAGTTTAGTGAACCAGTCTTGACTCTTGTTTCTCTTAGGAGGAATACTTCTTTTAGCATTACTTTTAGCAGTACAATCATTACAGTTAATCTTCAATGCCTCATACCTTGGCTCACTGAGTAAAAACTTCCGTTGCTTATAAAACTGCTTTTCCCTCTCAATAGGTGAAACTGGGCAATGATCCTCTAGAGATAAGCTTCTGTCAGAACCTCCCTCTCTGGTTCTTAGCTTTCTTCTCTCTATGTTACAAACAGGCAGAGTATAGGAACTAGGCGTGGCAGAGCCTCTCACCTTGGAGCAACTTCCACCAAACTCCCCTTGCACAACAGGTCCAGTTTGGGCTTTCTGGCTTCCCACCTTGTGAGGTCTGTTTCTCCTCCAGCTTCCAGCTTGGCTTCTTCCACAGCAATCAGGCTTATGTCCTTGATAGCCTCCAGGCTCCTCTGCTGTTTCTCCTTCTAGTCCAGCTCCAGTTCCTTCTTCCTCTTTCTCCTCCTTCCTCAGCTCCTGCTGTGTCCACTGCTTCCTCTGCTTATGCCACTGCTTATGCCACTGCTGCTTATACCACTCCTCTCCAGAAGCATTCTGCTCTGGCTTATAAAGTGAACCGTTACTGCTGACTTCCTGGTTCCCTTTCAGCTGCAGGTCATCAGTGAGCTTAGGTTCATTAAGACCAGTATGTCTGTTCCTGCTCCCTCTAGCTGTGCCTGAAGGTAACTGCACATCTAGTTCTTCTAAAACAGGATTTATTTTCTTAAAATCAACTTTATTAATGCCCGCATCATGACACAATGTTGGTGCCTTGGTTTTCTTCCACAAATTTTGGTGAACGTTTGCCCTATTTTACTACCTTGAGGTGTTTATTCTGCTCTTTGTACTACTTTTCCCTTCTGATGGTGGTTTCTAGTAGTCTTCCTGCCACAGTTAGTGCCTCTAACCCCCTCTTCTGGTGCCATGGGGTGTTTGTGACATTTCTGATGGTTCACTGTGGTGTTGCCTCTATTACAGATATCTGCCATCAATTTTCAAGAAGGTTTGATTGAAAACACATGGCAAGCCTCAGTGCTACATAGTAAGTAAAAACTTTCCCTACAGACATGAATGGGGTGAATGAAATAAATGCATGAACGATTTTACATCTGAGCACTAAGAGGGTCATTTTAAAAGGTTTAGTCATGATTTGGATGTCTGAAGACGTGTACGTGGATGTCAAAATCACAGAGCTACCTCTGTAGCCATTCCACAAATTCACAAATGACATTCACAGATGTTTCTGGTGCAGGGACATCTAAGTAGGCAAGAGGGTATGGCAGAGGCTTGTCTGGGAAGGAGCAATGGACTTACAGGTCCCCATTTGATCTCAGAAACATTGGAGATGTCTGCAGGCATGTCCATATTTATATCCGCTCCAGTCACTAATAGACATCAGGAAACTGCTTGTTTTCCGCTTAAAACTGTGTGTCCTAAGTCCTAACCGGGGGCAACAATCACTGGAATCCTTCCTCAGTTCTTGGTTCCTATCACTGGACCCAGTGCAAGCAAGAAGAATGAGACATAACGCACTGTAATATATTAACAAAGTCTGTAAAAGCTTTAGGGAGGTAATCACAGAACCACAAACTCGAGTGGTCCCCGATGGCACTTGGACATCCCATTGTGAAATGTGCTTCTAACTGAATAGGGTTTGGGAATGACTGCTAACCAAACTGAACATTTTTGGCATGCATATCCCTATAACCCACATGGAGGTAACAATATGAATATGTCCACCTACATCTGCTGTGACACAACAGCATCAGCACATCAGAGAACTTGGTTTGCAGCTTGTCGTGCTGTGAGGGCTTGTGTGCATCAGTGATGCTGAGAGTTAAGCTATCAGTAACTTAGCTACCGGCAAGGTCTCCCAAGATAGACAGGTCTCAGCTGAGATGCCAGACTAAGACAAACCACTCACCTGGGCAGCAGCAGAATGGGACGATGTTTTAAGCGGAAGATCATATTTCTGTGACAAATGCAACAGCACTGGAATTAACTGCACGGAAGAAAGGCTTGGCAAATCTATTTCTCCATTTTGCCTCAAAAACCCAATGGATAGTCACAAAACAAATTGCACGATAGTACTGGAAGATGAGACCCCCAGGTTGGAAGGCACTCAAATGGCTACTGGGGATGAACTGATGAATTCTCAGAGTAAAGCCAGCATTTATGATGTGGTTGGATCTGCTGATGTAGCTGTGCATAAAAGAGAGTCAGAAGTTGCAAAGATGTCTTATACCTCGTATATTGGGACATGGAATATACAAAACATGAACCAAGGGAAGATGGAGGTGAAATGGAATATGTACAACTCGATCTCTTGGGTGTCAGTGAACTGAAATGGACTGGCTTTAGGCACTTTGCATTGGATGATCATATGGTTTACTATGCTGGAAATAAAAGACAAAGAAGAAATGAGCTGCATTTATAGTTAAAAATAAACTTGCAAGAACTGTAATGAAATATAATGCAGTCAATGAACGCTTAATTTCTATTCAACTATGAGGAAAGCCCATCAACACAACTATAATTCAGATATATGCCCCAACAACAGCTGCAGAAGAGGAAGACACAGATGAGTTCTTTTAACAAGTACAAGTTGAAATTGAACATGCAAACAGGATATCCTGATAGTCACGGGTGACTGGAATGCAAAAGTTGGCAACAAAAAGAGGGCAAAGTGTTTGGAAAATATGGACTTGATAACAGAAACAGAGCTGGAGAAAGACTGATAAAATTTTGCAAGACTAATGATCTGTTCATCTCAAACATCTTCTTCCAGCAACACAAGCGCCGACTGTACATGTGGACTTCATCCAATGGATTATACAGAAAACAAATTGACTACATCTGTGGAAGATAATGATGGAAAAGCTCTATAACATCAACAAAGACAAAACCTGGAGCTAATGGTGGTACAGATCACCAACTACTAGTATGCAAACTCAAGCTAAAGTTGAAAAAGAGCAAACTATTCATGAATGTAGCAAACTATGACCTTGAGAATATACCACTAGAATTTAAAGACTGATTGAGAAATCAATTTGCTACTTCAGATACAAATGACAGAGTTCCATAAAAGTTATAGGATGACATCAAGAAGGTTGTAATGGAAGAAAGTGATAAGTTTCTACATAAACTGAAAAAGCAAAAAACAAAATAGATGACTGAGGAAACTCTGAAAATTGTCCAGAAACTCAGAGAAGCTAAAGCCAGAGAAGAAAGAGAGGCCATTGCAGAACTCAACAGAGATTTCCAACATGCAGCAAGACAAGACAAGGAGAAGTACTACAATGACACATGCAAGGAAATAGAATCAGAAGCTATTAAAGGAAGAACAAGATCGGCTTTTCTAAAGCTAAGAGAGTTAAAGAAAAAATTCCAGCCTCGAATTGGAATGCTACAAGATGCTCAAAGATCCATGTTGAATGATGCTGAGAAGATCAAGAAAAGGTGGAAAGAATATATAGAGCCATTATACCATAAAGATCAAGTGGACCAACAGACATTTCAACCTATACCTTATAATTAGGATCCATTGGTGATGAAAGAAGTTGTTGAAGCAGCACTGAAAGCCTTATCAAAGAACTAAGCACCGGGCATTGATGGCATTCCCTTTGAGTTATTACAGCAATCAGATGAAGCTGTTACCATACTTACAAGACTCTGCCAGGAGATTTGGAAGACAAATTCATGGCCAACTGAATGAAAAGATCTGTGTTTATACCAATACTGAAGAAAGGTGACCTGACTGACTGTGGAAATTATCACACAATTGCTCTGATCCCACATGCCAGCAAGATTCTACTCAAGATGATTCAGCAGAGACAACAACCATACTTGGAACGAGAACTGCCTGAAGTGCAAGCGGGGTTCAGGAAAGGGTGAGAAACGAGAGACATTATTGCAGATTGTGAGATGTATCCTTGAAAAGACAAAAGAATACCAAAAGGATATCTATATGTGCTTTATTGACTATAGCAAGGCTTTTGACTGCATAAACCATGAGAAACTCTGGGCCACATTAAAAAGCATGGGTATACCAGAACACCTGATCGTTCTCATGCACAGAGGTGTGAAGATTGGTGGAAGACTCACTCATCAACAGCCTTCATATGCTGATGATACCACATTACTTGCTGAAAATGAAGACGATTTGAAACATTTGCTTCTCAAGATCAAGGAATATAGTCTTAAAATGGGTCTGCACCTTAATGTTAAGAAGACAAAGATCCTGATAGCTGTAAAAAAAGGAATAAGTTCATTGTTGATGGAGAAGAAATTGAAATAGTTGACAACTTTAACCTACTTGGATCAACTATCAATAAAGAAGCAACAAGCAGTCAAGAAATCCAACGACGCATTGCTCTTGGCAGAATGGTTATGAAGGGCATAGACAAGATTCTCAAGAGCAGAGATGTCTCTCTACATACAAAGATTTGACTTGTTCAAGCCATGGCATTTTCAATAACTTCATATGGTTGTGAAAGTTGGATAGTGGAAAAGATAGACAGGAAGAAAATTGATGCCTTTGAATTATGGTGCTGGCGACGAATACTGTGTGTACCATGGACTGCCCAAAGAACAAACCAGTCGGTACTAAAGGAGATCAAACCTAAGCTTTCTTTAGAAATTCAGATGACAAGACTTCGACTTTCATACTTTGGACACATCATGCGAAGAGAGAGATCACTATAGAAAGACTTCATGCTTGGCAAGGTAGAAGGTCAACACAAAAGAGGAAGGTCAGCATTGAGATGGATAGATACAATAACAGCAGCTACGGGGGCCAGTCTGTCAACAATGAACCGTCTAAAACCAAGAGAAGAATGAGGTATCCGCAGAACTAAGGTAGAGGAACCAGAAGCGGAACCCAAGGACCAGGCCTACACAAGGGTATAGTGTTGCAAACAAAGTTTATTGGTGGACCCAACTAAAAATATTGTTATGTCTCCTTGTATCAGCCCCAAAGCGCTCCTCGTATGTGTAGTGTTTCTATGCTAGATACTGTTTTGCTCAATTTTTTACTGACGCTTTTGCCGTAGAGCGAATTAAGACGCCGATCAATTTTAACGGAGTTGTAGTCTGCAACTCCTCCTTTTGCCAGTTTACAATTAATGTGTGCACGATACATTACCCCTAGAGAAGCCTTTAAGTATTGGTTATTATACGGATATTTTAAACGCTCATGTTTCTTGCCTTTCTGTTTTTCTCACTTCAAGTGATTTTTCACAATGTCGGCCTACAAATATGACGCTGTCAATTAGATTTATATTATGTGTCCTCTTATCGGTTTCTTTTTCCACTTTCATGGCTCAATCAGAGTCACAATTTTATGTTTTTTAATTTTTTCTTAATTTATCTAGATTGAGGAGAGCAATTCTGCCTACTTACACGTTGTTGCTACTGCTTGTGGTAATGTATTTTAAGCCTCTTATTAGCAATATGTTTTTAAGCAAGGTTCTCACATTGGTGATTGTCTGTGGTAATGTATTATACACCTTAATAATGTGGTTTTAAGTAATGCTTTAACATGGCTGACTATTTTGTCTTGTTAAATTATGATGTTTTCATAATTAAAGATTTCTTTGTTTTTATGTCATTTTGTATGTATAATGACTACTTATAGTTGTACATGTGTTTTAATGTATGTTTTCATAATTATAGATTTTTTTGTTTTTTATGTCATATTGTATGTATAATGATTATTTATAGTTGTACATGTTTTTTAACGTATGTTTTGTTTGATTTTTAGACCCCTGAAGAAGGCCTCGGGCCGAAACCTTTTTAGTTGGGTCCACCAATAAACTTTGTTTGCAACACTATACCCTTGTGTAGGCCTGGTCCTTGGGTTCCGCTTCTGGTTCCTCTAACAATGAACCGTCTGACTGAAGACCGAACACAATTTAGGACAACTATCCAGAGGGTCACCATGAGTCGACACCGACTTGACGGCATTTAACAACAACATCATCATCTGCTGTAAACTGCCTTTGGTGAAACTCTGCATAAAGGTGATTGGTATATTTTAATAAATAAGTGTTACTGTGCTGTTCCCTAACTGATATGATGAAAACAGATTAATCCTGAAAAATTAGTTTAAAGCTATTCCAATTGAAGGATGTCATCTACAGATTTTTTGTTGATTGATAAATCTACTTATATTTTATGTTCAAACTGGGCCCAATTCTGTCCTGGACGTACAGGCCCTTTATACGCCCGATCTGAACTGGACATACAGAGGGAGTCGCGATTCTGATCCTGCAGGGCACTTCTAGCCCTGCGGGATCAGAATCACAAACAGGCCTGTACGTGCAGGCCAGGACTGCGATTTAGCCCGGCCTGCTTGTACAGGCCTTGCCTGATTAACAGTCAGGGTTTTACAATGGAGTCACAGCACCATGGGGTCCAGTTGCCATGGCACCATGGCTCCATTGTAAAGCTGCGATCCCTGGCCTCTGGCTCCTGAAATGCATTCCCTGCACCCCATCCTCGATCCAGCCACCCAAGGCCAGGGTCGGGCTCTGGGGAATGCTCTCTGCCCTCTGCTGCCCCTTCCCTGCCCCAGGCCGACTTCCTCTGCCTGATCGGGGAACTTATTCTACCTCAAAGGTGGAATAAGTTCCCCATCTAAGCCATCGGCTCTAGATGTACAGGGCCGCCATTGAAATCAGCCCTGTATATCCAGGGCCGACAACCGCCCACCGCCCCCCCTAACTCTACCCCCGATTAGCCCCTTCTCCTCCCCGTCTAACTTCCCCGTACAATTGGCGGGGAAGGTAGGCATAGGCAGGAAGGGGTATGTCCATCCCCGTTATTCGCGGCTTGGAATGACCTCCACAGTGTATAAAATCTTATTTTGACTAAAACAAAAGTTATATGAAATTCAAAATAGTCTCAATCAGTGATAAAGTTTCTGGGAAAACCCCAGATCATTCAACATGGATTGGCCCAGCATTTGAAAATAGCCTTATTTATCTCTCACTGCAAGTATTAATCATCTCCGTTTTTCGTTAGGTATTTCCTGTTGTTTCTATCAGGCCTCAGCAGAATAATGTAGCATTTAGGGATAAAGATACCACCGAGTAGTCCAGCACTGGAAGTCAGGATAGCGAATATCTCCACTGCCACCATGTACTTGCCTTTGGTGCTCAGGTAGGTTGGGATGAAGGAGACCCAAACACTGCAGAACACCAGCATGCTGAAGGTGATGTACTTGGCTTCATTGAAACTATCAGGTAGATTTCTTGCTAGGAAAGCTACAATGAAGCTAATACCAGCCAAAAATCCCAGATAACCCAGAACACAGTAAAATGCAACTACTGACCCTTCATTACATTCAATTAGTATTGCTCCAGTTTCTGATTGCATGTTAAAATAGGGAGATGGGGGTGCAGTGCCCAACCAACCAACACAAAGGAGGGCTTGTAGAAGAGAACAGGAAAGGACTATAGTATTTGAAGTTCTGGGACCCATCCATTTCCGGAGCTTACTTCCAGGTTTGGTGGCCTGGAAAGCCAATACTACATTGATGGTTTTTGCCAGTACAGAGGAGAGAGAAATGGAGAAAGTGATCCCAAAGGCAGTCTGTCGGAGAATGCAGGTCATCTTGCCAGGATGGCCAATGAATAGCAAGGAAGACAGGAAGCAGAGCATGAGGGAGATTAGGAGAATATAGCTGAGATCCCGGTTGTTGGCTCTCACGATGGGAGTGTCTCGGTAATTAATAAAGATTCCCAGAATGCCAGCGTTGATGACAATGAAGAAACTACAGATGAAAGACAAAACTATCCCCAGTGGTTCTTCATAAGATAGGAAGGATATCACTTTTGGGATGCAGGCATCTCTCTTCTGATTAGACCATTGGTCCTCTGGGCATTTTGTGCAGGTATCCATATCTAAAAAGGAAGAATATTGTCTCAGTATCTCACAGCCTTACTTACAGGATGCAAATTAATACATTTCTCTTACATTTACAGATACCTTTTTTCTGGTGTTTAAAATATTACAGAATGTGCAGTGCAGCAGTAATTTGTGGCCAGTAATCGTATAGACAATTTATTTTCTAAAACCATTTTCCAAGGTAAAACTAATTTATATCTGCAAAAAGTGTCTGAAAACGGCACCCCTTAACCCTACAAAAAGTGTGTACAAGGTTTCACAGCATGTTTAGTTTAAGCCTCAATATGAGTAGCTAATTCCAGGGGTATATTTAGGTTAGGGGGAATAATCATACATCTAAGTTGCACTTTCAAATCTCATTGTGTCATTTTTCAAGAAAAATACCACAGTTGGAAATATTCCTTGAAAGGAAAAGTAGGGACTGAAAATTCATGCAAAGACCATGGGTAAGAAATGTCTGCAGCTTTACAGTTTAAATATTGCCACAGGTTTTGTCATTTGTAGTATAGATAAAAATTATATTTATGCATATATTTAAATGATCTGATGGGAATCAATCCAATTTACTGTTTTTAGTTGATAGGTGTAGGTCTTTTGTTTCAGTATAAATTGAGATCACTATTTTGCAGGCATGTGCCTGTTAAAAATTTGGTTAGTCTTCATTTAAAACTACGCAAGAACAAAACAACATAAGATAAACTATACTGGGTTAGACCAAAGGTCTATCAAGCCCAGTATCCTGTTTCCAACAGGGGCCAATCCATGTCACAAGTACTTGTTGTGTATCCCAAAAGTAGACAGATTCTACGTTGCTTATCCCAGGGTTAAGCTGTAGATTTTCCAAGTCTCTTTTTTTCCTCCAGGAACTTGTCCAAACCTCTTTAAACTCCAACTACACTAAAAGCTTTTACACGTCCTCCAGCAATGAATTCCAGAGTTTGATTACCCATTCAATGAAAAGATATTTCTCCAGTTCGTCTTTAATGTGCGACACTGTAGCTTCTGGAGTAAACAACCATTCTACGTTTACCCGTTCCACTCCACTCATTATTTTATGGACCTCTATCATACGTCTCTTGAACTGTTCCTTTTCCAAATTGAAGAGCCTTAACCTTTTAAGTCTTTCCTCACAAGGGCGTCCTTCCAACCCCTTATTCATTTTGGTCACTCTTTTTTGTATCTTTTCTAACTCCACTATATCCTTTTAAGATATGGTGAGCAGAATTTCACACAATATTCAAGGTGCAGTCGGGTCATGGAATGATACAGAGGCATTATAATATCCTTGGTTTTATTCTCTATTTCTTTCCTTCTGATTTCTAGAATTAGATTTGCTTTCTTGGCCGCTGCTGCACACTGAGCAGAGGGTTTCAACATATTATCCACAATGATTCCTAGATCCCTTTCCTAGGTGGTGATTCTTAATGTGGAACCTTGCATCATGTAACTGTAGTTTGGGTTGTTCCTCTTGAGTGTATAACTTTGCACGTGTCCACATTAAATCTCATCTGCCATCGTGATGCCCAGTCTCTCAATTTCTTAAGGTGTTCTTGCAGTTTTTGCAATCCTCTTATTTTTTAACAATTTTGATCTGCAAATTTGATCACCTTGCTTGTTATTCATTTCCAGGTCATTCATAAGTAGCAGCAGACCCAACACAGCTCTCTGGGGTACTCCCTTATTAACCTTTCTCCATTGAGAAAATTGGCCATTTATTTATTTAGCTACTACTACTATATTACTATTAAACATGTATATAGCAGTGCAAGGTGTAGGCAACACTGTGCTAGTTTTCTATACCACCTTTCAGAATGTCAAGGCGGATTACAAAGAACAATTTGAACGGTAACATACCTGGAACATTTGCAGGAATTTAAACGTAATATCAAACATATAAACTACGGAAGTGTTATGGGTAAAAAGGAGGAACTCATATATATATAACCCTACTTTCTGTTTTCTATCATTTAACTAGCTATTAGTCCACAATAGTACACTGCTCCCTATCCCATGACCTTTTAATTTCCTCAAGAGTCTCTCATGAGGAAACTTTTCAAAGCTTTCAGGCATGTCCAACTTCAAACAGGTCGTGATCTACTTTTTCCGGCCAAAAGTGCCGGTGATCTACCACCATGAAAATTAAGTTTCAAATTAGTTTCAAATTAAATTATAACCAAATAAAGTTGGACGATTCTGCCCCCCCCCCCCATTTTTAATGAACCTTCTGTCATTTACTTGGATGTGATCAGCTGTTAAGCAAATTAAGCAAAAACAAAACAGAGACGAAGATCCAGTAAGAATTGCGAGGGCAAATGGAAAGTACATTTTTTCTTAAAGTTTTATTGATTAATAACTTTCTTTAACTGTCTTAATAACTTTCTTTAGCTTTTATTGAGTAATTTGTGTTAAATTTAGGTTGAATATTGATCCAAGCTGATCTTGCACAATCTTTAATATTTCACTCTTGCTCATTAATGAGACGTCTGAACCTGCATTTCATCCACCAGCTTTTTGAAGCTGGGTGAATATTGCGTGAGGGCCAGTCTCAGGGAATCTTGGAGATGTTCATCTGTCATGTTGGAACGTTGTGTACTCTTTGTCATTTTCAGATGGGAAAACGCAGATTCACACAAATAAGTTGAACCGAAACAGGAGTATACAGCTTCACTGCATCTTCTTAAGTTGGGCAATTTGTCTCTAGGCACTAGCTTCCAAAACGATTCTTGCTCAGCATGGGTCTTGAGAAAAATGTCATTTTAAGGGTTAATATTTCATTTTCAAGAGATGGCTTTTCAATGAGTAATTTTTACTGATAGCAGCTGCAGTTTCTTTAATGTCCACATCTACTTTGAATGGTTATGACAAGTACTCCACAACTGTTCCAATTTTTTGGAAGTCACAGTGATGCAGCATAGCTGCTGAAAAAGCTCTAATTCTCTCACTCACCCACAGAAGGAAAACACACAGACAGGCTGGTATGCAAACAGGAACTTTTAATGTGCGCACAGGCCCAGACAGAGAAACCAGCAATCTCCACAAAAAAATCTGAGCTTCAAGGGACGTCCTACAATACCTTATATACTGTACATTTTCAAACTCATTCTACAATCCCATTTGTCTCAGATATTTCCTGTCCACCAATCAGCAGCCCCTGGGGAAGGTACCTGGGTGACCTGTCCAAACCGGTGTGCTCTGGTCTGCTGATTTCTGGGCAAGGGGATATTGTGCTCACACCTGGAGTGGGGGAAGGGTGCCTGCTGGAATCTTTATGTCTCCTCTTAGCAAGCTGATCACTTATGTAAGGACATTGTGCTCAGACCTGGAGTGGGGGAAGGGTTACCCACAGCTAAACCTTATGGCTGCCTCACTCCCCCCTTTTTAAGTGAGACCTCAACCGCTAGGGGCGGTAGAGGGCAGTATTACTGGAGGCAAGCCGCAGAGGGGTGTATTGGGTCAGGGCCATGACAGTGGTAGCCGCCTTGCGTTCTACCAGGGTATCAAGGGTGGTGGTAATGAAGCGGTAAAGAATGGGGATACAACATGGCAGAATGGCACATAGCAGTAAAATAAAAAGAACCCCTACCATTGGGATTTTAGTCCCCCTAGCCAACTGAACCACTTCATAAACCACCCAGGACCTATGGACGGGTCAGTAATATGATTAACTAGATCATGTAGGTCTTGGATAGAGTGTTCAATGGAAACACTTGCGTCAGTGAGTTTAAAACAACACATACCCTATACCCTCTGTAGCAACTCCTGCACAAAAGTTTTGTTTTGTGTGCAAAAGTTGCTGTACTGTCTGTAAAAGGTTGCAGGGCCTGCAGAGGCCTCTTTCCTTTGGGACAAAGGAGGGCCGTGTGCAAAAAGTCTGTAGAGGCCTCTTTCCTTTGGGGCAAAGGCTCTTTCCCTGGGATCCACCCTTATCAGCATATTAATGGCTTTTATTCTTGCTAGTGTTGAGTCATTCTGGCTACACCCTGCCATTTCCTTTGTTTCATTAATCACTGGCACTGTAGTCTTCAGGGCTCATGAGCACTTTGTACCACCAGCTTTGTTTGGCCTGTTTATCTTGTCCAGGCTTGCCCAACTTGCTCAGGCCTGTTCAATCTGTTCAGGCCTGGGCTGTCTTTTCTTAGCTGGGTCCATTTTCTGTGCACTTCTGCTCAGAGTATGATTCCCTGGCTTTACTCTTGTTGTGCTGGGCTCTGGGTACTCATTTTCTTAGCCCACATGCTTTTTCCGTGCCATCATAATGTATTACAGCCTCAGGCAAGGATGCAGCCATACTAGACATACCTATCAGCCAATTTCCCTTCATACCCCAATTTTTCTTTTTCTTTTCTTGTGAATGGGGCAAAGGTAATCCCACTAAGGGCAATGGACAAGCAACCATTTGAGACAGATAGGGGTCATCAGAAAAGCAGCTTCTGGTACTGTTCCCTAGAGACAACATACATTGTAACATCATTTTCTTGCAGCTGGTCAATAATATTGAAAACACATAACATGAAAGTATGTCAAAAGCAGCAGTGCTTAATAATGTGATAAAGAAAGCTCTGAGAATAGTACAGCAAAAACTTGAGCTGGTGTGGGTATTGCAGTTGCTGAAGCCGAAATGGCTTGTAGATTTCAGTTACTTTCTAAGAAAACAATATTAAAAGGATAACAATACAGTCATTCACAGAAGCCCCCAAAACCCCCCAGTCAGTCCAATAGTCCTTTTTCCTGCCTCTCAGCAGTTCCCCAGGACCTCGCAGTGTGCTTCACCTTTCTCTGAAGTTTAAGTTCTGTTTCTCTCAAAATTTGAACCTCTCATTCTCATTGGCAGATATCTTGGCCCTTTTTCAATGTGACACACTGATCCAGATAGGGACTCCTTCACACATTTCAGCGGTGGATAGTTCTGAGTTCTTGGGATGGTCTGTTCCATCTGGACTCTGGCCATTACCCTCTGCTGGACTCTCTGGATTGCAATTGGTGACATGGTTCCAGGCCTCATTTAGAAAAGCAGCACCAATATTGAATGGAAAAAAAACTAAATATGCTGGATTAGATTTCACAATGATATAAACTTAATTTCATCCATATTTATCAAACAATTGTTTAAAAACAGTATTGTTTCTTTTCTCAAACCTCTCCTAGATCATTGCTGACAAGCAAAATTTGGTTTTGTCCAATCAACTCAAGTTAATGTTATCGTTATATTTGTAAATAATTTTACAAATATTTCCATATTTTCTGGGAACTCAGTTCCATCTTTCCACTAAATGTGCTCTATATACATGGGAATAAAGCAATTTCAGATCAGCCTCTTTCCAAAACTTTGGCAAAACAACAAAAAAAAATAATAATAATATTTACTCGTCTTATTATTGCTGTGTATACTGGACCTCTACATAATGTACTACTACCAGTATATTTGGTAACAAAGTGCAAATGTATAAACTAAAAAGATTTGTATCTCACAGTGCTATAATATACTGTACTCCTGAAACTGAAAACCCTCAAAACAAGGTACACTTTTTCTCTGGACACCAATGCGTAAAATTCAAATACAGAAAAACAGGTGAATTTATTCCAAAATCCAATAGTATAGCATCTATGATGTTACTGTTCTGTTCATCATTTGTCAGCACAGAGCTTAACAAGGCAAAGTAATTACCTTGAATCCTACAGTTCAAAACAAGCATGAAACTGATACTTTTCCATAAAAAAAGGTTGGTGGATACCTGGAATGCAATATCATTGTAGTATCAGAAAAATGAATACAGTTGATCAAGGCAGTTTAATGTACCAAGCAGGAAAGAATGCAATCATCAAAACAGCATTTACTGTCTGCAGAATAAAATGTCAAAGATGGCATATCATGCAGATGTATTACTTGTTTAATTTTGTATGTGCAGTCAAAACCAAATATATGTACCAGAGATAAAATTCAGGCTTTAAAAAGACAAGTAAAAAAAATCTTCATTTCTTCATAATCTTATAAGGATTTTCTCTCCCTTTTTATAGGTTGTAACAAATGTGTTGCAGCTAATTTTCACACATCAGCTTTGCCCTACAGATATTGCTAACAGTAATTTGACAGTCCTTCTTCAGCCTTTGTTTGCTTCCAGCCTTACACAATCAAGATGCTGGTCAGACATCTGAGGATGCTCAAAGGAGGCCCCCCCCCCCCCGTGGTTCTAGAATTGGGGTTCTTTGTCCTCTTTAATGGGTTTCAGGAGTACAGTGCCATTTGTTTGCTAGGAGAAAGACTCCTAGGTGATTTTTCTTTTGTCCTCTCTAATGGGCCTCCATTTATCTGCTAGAAGAAGGAACTCCTCCCAGTATCTTTCTATAGCTATGCAAACTATCTCAGCAGTTTCAACCACCCCTTACTCACTGCTGAAAGGTGTGATCAAAAATTTGGTTCTTTGACTATTGACTATGCATGAAACATAGTAATGAAACTAGATATGCATTAAATAAAGCAATTGTCTTCCTTCACTCTCTAATGGGCCTCCATTCATCTGCTAGAAGAAGGAACTCCTCCCAGTATCTTTCTATAGCTATGCAAACTATCTCAGCAGTTTCAACCACCCCCCACTCACCGCTGAGTGGCATGACCAAAACACTTTCTAAACTGTCCCTTTCCCTGCATAGTAGACCTGGTGTTTTTCACTGTTTGGGGACACAGGGGCGATTTGTTAATAACTTCACCTTTTACTGATAGAGTATCAAAATCAATCCTGAAATATAAAGACCTAATGTCTGGACAAAAACTTTCTTTCCCTAATCTTTCCCTAATGTCACAACTAAACACAGAGACACTCTAACATTTACAGAGACACTCTAACAGTTTCTACATAACAGCACATTAACTATATGGACCAGCCATGAATCTATATAGGGAAACTGGTCCGGATACTCCTTCACTACAATTTAGCCTCCGGACCCCATGCTCTAATCACAATTTGCAAAATCACAATTTACAGCGCAAATCTTCTAATCTCAATTCTAGGAATGCAATGTTCAGTGTAAATTTTCTAATCTCACTTCTGGGAATACAATATACAATATAATCCAGGTAACAGGCAGAGTTTGGTTGCACAAAACACACAGGACCACAAAGGGAAAAAGAAAGAGGGAAAACAGAAAACAGAGACGTCTCAGCAGCGAATACGTTACAAATACACATTACACACACTCTCTTTAGCTGTAGCATAGGATTTAACTTTTACCATGAGGATAATAGTAACATGAGAAATATAGCTAGCTATTTTCTAATGTCCACTAGGTGGAGCTCCAGGATCACTAGCACAAAAGAAACCCCCAACAGTAAAAGCACATGGCAACACAAAAGAAACCCCCAGCAACACAAAAGAAGCCCCCAACACTATAGGAGCACATGGCAACACAAAAGAAACCCCCAGCAACACAAAAAAAAGCCCCCCAACACTAGGAGCACATGGGGCAAAGGCTCTAAATAAATCACCCCGATCATCGGAGAATTGCGATCAGCGCAATTATTCTTGAAAGGCACAATTAAGGGGGTTAAGTACTAATATTTTAGGCAATTTTTAAAAGCTTTGGCAGCACTGCACTTTAAATACCTTTGAGGGGCCCGAGGTGGCAAAGTTAAATTTATACTGCAGTTATTTACCGGTACTCGCAAGTGCCCCCCCCCCCCCCTATTCCTACCAGATTTACCAGATACCAGATACAGACAGGACGAGCAATGGTTTCAGGGCCACTAGGGACCCTTATTCGGACTGCTCATTGCGGGTGATCATGCCGCTACAGGTTCACAGAAATTACCAGATACCAGAAATTACCAGGTTTTATACCAGAATTACCAGGATTTCCAGATACAGAATACAGAACTAGCCAAAACAGTAAAACAGTAAGGTAGCAGTACTCACCAGAACTCTGATCAGACAGAGAGTTTGGATGCCAGTCTATCCAGCCGGTTTTCAATAGGGGGGTCAGCCGCAGGGACCGACTGACCAGACAAATCAAGGTGTCCTTCCGGAGCACAAAGTGGCTCGGGGCGCCAAGGACCGTTAATCACCTGGAGGGGCCGGTCCCTGACTGGTGGAGGCCCGATCCTGCAAAAAGCAGTAGTCTTCCCACCGTGGATGTGATGAGAGAGGCTTTTTTATTTAATTTAAAAGGGTCCCTTCGTGGTCGCCAGAAATGATGCAGCATAGCTGCTGAAAAAACTCTAATTCTCTCACTCACCCACAGAAGGAAAACACACAGACAGGCTGGTATGCAAACAGGAACTTTTAATGTGCGCACAGGCCCAGACAGAGAAACCAGCA
Organism: Ichthyophis bannanicus; assembly: GCA_033557465.1. Taxonomy (NCBI): domain Eukaryota; kingdom Metazoa; phylum Chordata; class Amphibia; order Gymnophiona; family Ichthyophiidae; genus Ichthyophis; species Ichthyophis bannanicus. The sequence continues at coordinate 75,091,536 of CM066051.1, read as the reverse complement.
ATCTCCACAAAAAAATCTGAGCCTCGAGGGACGTCCTACAATACCTTATATACTGTACATTTTCAAACTCATTCTACAATCCCATTTGTCTCAGATATTTCCTGTCCACCAATCAGCAGCCCCTGGGGAAGGTACCTGGGTGACCTGTCCAAACCGGTGTGCTCTGGTCTGCTGATTTCTGGGCAAGGGGATATTGTGCTCACACCTGGAGTGGGGGAAGGGTGCCTGCTGGAATCTTTATGTCTCCTCTTAGCAAGCTGATCACTTATGTAAGGACATTGTGCTCAGACCTGGAGTGGGGTAAGGGTTACCCACAGCTAAACCTTATGGCTGCCTCAACAGAATCTATTTTCAAATTCCTGGATAACAGAACAGATTTCTGTCACATACTTCTTGTTCTGAAAAACAAAATTTGGATATTGTCCCAAATAGTCCTGTGTATTAGGAAAATGATCAAAAGTGTTGTTTGCAAGGTCAGTCATCATTAGCTCAAATTTGCTCTTGTAGGATGAAACTGTACTCATCATCTCGCCAAAGCATTTGTTTTTACCTTGTAGTTCAGGGTTCATATCACTTAATTCGCCTGTGAAGTCAGCGAGAAATGCCAGATCACATAACCACTCCTCATCTTCCAATTCTGCTTGGTCATCTCCCCTCTCCTTCAAAAAACTTCTTATTTCATTCAGCAAATCACAAAATCTTTGCAGAAATTTGTGCCAACTTAGCCACCTTACATCTGTGTGTAAAATTATTTCTGCTGCCCCTTCATCAGAGTAAGATTGAAAAAACGTCTTTGACGTGATCTTCCATGAACTGAATTTACAATTTTGAAAGTGATGTCCATGATAGTCTTTGTATTGAGTCTCTTGTTTGCCAAAACGTGCTGGTGAATGATGCAGTGGTAAGAAAGGAAATCTGGGAAGTCATCATGCTGTCTACAGAGGGCTATGAAACCGTTAACCTCACCTGTCATTGCTCTTGCTCCATCAGTAGTGATGGAAACAAGTCTATGCAATGGAAGATTACACTTTGTCAGAAAAGAATGGAAAGAACTGAATATTTCCTGACCGGTAGTTCTCCCTTTTAAAGAAATCATTCCAAGTAGTTCTTCTTTAACACTGAAGTCTTCAAAAACCATCCAGATAAAGACTAGTAACTGGGCTATGTCTCTTATGTCTGTAGATTCATCCAGTTGGAATGAGAAAGCAACACAATTTGAAACATCCTCCAACAATTGTTCAGTTGTGTCTCCACACATCTTTTCTATTCGCTGCACGACGGTGTTTCTTGACAATTGTACATCTTGAATAGCAGCTATGATCTCTTTCTTATTTTTAAATCGTTCAAAAAGATTGTCAGCTGCTTCAAGAAAACAATCTTTTACAAATTCCTCTTCAGTGAAAGGTTTGTATTTCTTTACGATCAGGTTGCTGACCTTGAAGGATGCTATGGTTGCATTGACCGAATGTGACCTTGGCTTCGCCATCACCTGTTGCTGAGTAGCCAATTTCGATTTAAGTTCTTTGAGCTTCAGTTTACGAATTTCACTTTTGGGTGGAAAATCAGCATCAAACGTATTTCTATGTAGAGCCTTATAATGATGTTCCCATATTACCCTTTATGGGCAAGGATACTGGGGCGTTACAAATTAGACAACAACACTTGATGAAGAAGTAGTCCATTTCCCATTCATCATGAAAGTGGTAGGTTTTGCTCTTCTTTGGAACACTCATCTTCGTTATACTGCAATCAGCTGTGAAAGAACTGCCTCTAACTGCCAGCACAGGAGTGGACCCGCGCCTGAGGGCCTCGCCAGAGGGCTCTTTGGAGTGGCCCTTAGGCGTAGGACCATGCGGGACTAAGGAAGCGGCTGCTCCATGGATGTGTTTTGTTTGCCGGTATGCCTATTAAATGTAATATAATATATTTTATGTACCGTATTTCCCTGTGTTTGTTTTCCCATTTGTCACTGCTTTGATGTAATGATAAAGTAGTGTATGTTTTCCTTGTCTTTGTAACCTCGTAATGTATTGTAACCACTTTGATTGAAGGAAAAGGTGGGATATAAAACTGGCTGGATGTAAGAAGGCTAAATCTGCTAAGTTAGTATAAACACTGACTGAATCTGGTCCAAAACTGTCACTGTCCCAAAGTATTAAAAATCAACAGGAACTGAAGACCTCTGGATGATGTGCAATACAAGGACTGGAGATGCCAAAACCACACATGCAGTTCTAAAAGTAAAAATAAGAATTCATCATACTGGCACCAATAATCAAATAACACCAAACAATCATCAAAAAACTCAAACACCTGTCCAGCAAACCAGATAAAAACAAATACCGCCAAACAAGTTCAAATACCACCACACGCGATTTAATAAATTCTGCAGACAGTGTAGAATCAACGCAAAGGCAAGGCGAAATAAAATTGCAGTGTAGAATCAATGCAAAGGCTAGGCAAAATAAAATTGCAGAGGCTAGCAAAAGTCACAGTGGTTTGAACCAATTCGAAGGCAAGGCAAGTTAGAACAAAATTGGAAAAAGCCCGCCAAAATCACCAAATTCTTGACACTTTGTTGTGTCTGCCTGAAAATGTTTAATGAAAGCGAACTATAAAGCGACCAACAACCAGCACACGACAGAACAATACGGTAAGTGTATTCAGGTAAAGCGAATGGATATATAACACACTTCTAAGGGGTGTTGGGGTGGGGGCAGGAATGGGTGATTCTGAGAGGCAGGAGACCAGGTATGACGCCGGGCCTGTGGCATCTCATCACGGGGCGTGGGCGGTGGCCCCCTGGGGTACCCACAAACTATTGGCACAAAAACAACAAGCGCCCCCAATACACCCGCAGGCAAGATTCTCTCAGGCAGGGAAAAAAGACAGGCAAAGGATCAGCAGCAGTGGCAAGCCCTCGGCAGACGACCTGCCAGCACGAGCTCTCTCCTAGCGAAGGGGCGAGCTGCTGGAGAGATGGAGCCAAGTGGGGCTGGCGATCTACCTCTGACCCCTCCGCGATCTACAGGTAGATCGCGATCTACCTGGTGGACATGCCTGTAGTCACTATATCAACCTGCTTACCCTCATCTACCTGTTTATTTACACCTTCAAAAACATGTGAAGACTGATTCACAAAGGTGCACGCCCAGGCCATGGGGACGCCCAAAATATGGACGAGGCCCAGGTGTACCTGATTCCACAACCGTGGGAGCTATATATTCCCATGATTGCAGAAGCAGGCATTTAGATGGCCCGGCGCTTACCCGATCCACAGCAAGGAGACATCCTGGAGGCTGCCTGTACTTACTGCTCAGTGCTCTAACTGGTATGCCAGTGCTGTTGTGTCCCATCACCATAGCAATGACATGTCCAGCTGGCGACATGGAATGCCAAGTGAGAGTATGACCCCCGGCACATCGCCGTCTGACCCTCAGTGGAGCCCCCGCTGGGCCTGGATCGGGCGGCTGGTGCTGTGACGTGGTCACACAATGGATTTTGGGGGCCTGCAGCTCACAATCAATGCGGTTCCCGGCACTTATTCCACCATCAAGGTAGAATAGGCCAGGCATCCAACTCGGCGCCAGGGAACATGCAGAGGCATGACTGGAATTGCCTCTGTATATCCTGGCAAGTGGCTCCTTCACTGCTCATTCCACCTACTGCAGCCACTGATGTCTGGAAGCAGCCAGAGGCAAAGAAATGAAGGGCGCTCGGGAGCTTGACCTGGTATGGCATGAGACCAGCCAGTATGAGGCTCGAGGTCAGATCTTAGATCCTCATTGAGCTCTCTAATAGCTCCTGTGCTCAGACGATAGAGGGAGATGACCTGGTCCTCACGCATGCCCTGGAGCATGGCCCTGGGCCTGTAGAGGCGAGGCTATCTGGGGAGGACCTCTGCATGCCTATGGTGCCCCATACCTGGTCTGTGGATCCTCCACAGCTGCAGGTCAGTGTTGCTGCGGGACTGGACCCCTGCCCATTGCCACTCTCCCTTGGACACCATCTCCCTCATCAAGTAACCGCTGTTCTCCCTCATCAAGCAACCACCCGACAGCACTCGCAGCAAAGCCAAAGTGAGCCATCATGAATGACAGGATCAGCAAATTCACAAAGCCTCAAATAGGGACTGTGGGGGGGAAAGGGAGGGGATGGGCAATTGATGAGAACAAATACCACACACCTGCAGCTCAGTCACCACACACAGCAGCAGTGCTAATTGGATGCTGTGAAGGCACCCTCTGTGCCATGCACATGCGGAAGGTGCTTGACACACATGTAAGGCACCCTGTACACACGGAAGGTGCGGGACACACGCCTAAGGCACTTCCGTATGCATCCCGTGCTTTCCACATGCACAGGTGCCTTATGTGTGTATCCTATGCCTTCTACATGTGCAAGGTGCCATACGTGTATGTCCCCCACCTTCTGCATGCGCAAGGCACCATACGTGTGTGTCCCACACCTTTCGCATGCGCAGGCACCATAGGTGTGCATCCCGTGCCTGCCGCATGTGCAAGGCACGGAACGCATACTTAAGGCACCCTGTACATGTGGAAAAGGGGTTAGGCGCCTTGTACGTGTGACACGCAGTGCAAACCATATTTGTGTTGGGATCCTTGCCAGTGCTGTCAAGTACTGCCGAAATGCAGAAAGAGAAGACACAAAATGACAGTAGAACAGGAACACAGGAACAGCAGGCTCCTGAGCAGCCTGGTGTGGAGATGGTGACAGTCCAGGCTCCAGAAGAGGAACAAGCTGGGCCATCTGGGGTGGTACAACATCCACAACAGCAGCCTGCCTTGCCCCAACCTGTGAAATGCAAGAGGAAGTGTGTGCTTGTGGAGGTGCGCAAGATGGCAGTGTGCTTCACTCAGGAAGAAAATGATGTGCTCCTCGCTAATGTGCTGGAGCACTATGAGGTGCTCTATGGGTGCCTCAGTATGCAGACACCTCTCAGTACCAGAAATATGATCTAGGAGCGTATCTGGCAAGCTGTCGCTGAGGTCAGTGGACCACATCGGGATATTGAGAGCCTACACAAGAGGTTCAACGACATCAAATGCTCTGTCAGAGCACACCTCACAGCAGAATGGCGGCATGCAATGGGCACAGGTGGTGGCGGACCCAGTGGTGCCCATCTTTCTGCTCTAGAAGAACAGTTGACTGAGAGACTGGGGCCCATCTATATCCATGGACTGTCCCCAGAGCTGGACATGGCCCATCCATGTGCCAGTAAGTGTTGAAACATGCCCAGGTGTGGAGTTCCCATGGTAATATGTATTCGTATGTTTATGTCCATGACCATGCAATATCTGGATGTATTGGCCAGGCCAAGGTGCGTCACAGTGATGTACAATCACTGCAAACAAGTGCTGGACATATTGTTTATGGGTGGTGGGGGAGATCCCAACTAGCCACACACTGCAACCATTCCAGGTCCCACACTCCTGTAGGTTCCCTTTCCAGCCATCTTCCGCTACCCACCATTGTAGGCACCTGGGCCTGCATGTAGCACCCAAGGTCACATGTAGACACATAATGCTGGATGCCATGGAGCCGTGGCTCCATTGAACAGCCCTGACTGAGCTATCCACGCAAAGCCTGTACATACAGGTCAGATTGAATTGGGGTCCCGGCCTGCACATACAGCCTGGTCATGATTCTGATCCCGTGGGGTTAGACGTGCCCCGCGGGAAAATTATCACAGCTCCTTCTATGTATCCGGTTCTGACCGGGCACACAGAGGGCTGACATGTCTATGTCGGAATCGCGCCCTCTATGTAGGCTAAGTTTGCAAAAAAGCAGTTCTAAAGTCAACCATTTAGTTATACATGGGGAGGGTACTTTTATAAAATGTCACCAGGGTCTACAGGCCCTGTAAGTGTCCATTTTGAGACTATTCTATGAGGACACATAGATGTTTCTATACAGTGCATCCTCGGAGCAACAAACTTTGGAGCACGGGACATCAGCAACAATGGACAGTGCAGCCCACCAAAGAGTCAGAGTCTCTCACACCCAGCCAGAGAAAGATCCTCTCCCCACCCATGCCTTACACAAACACTAGCCTATACACTACAACACTGAGTGAGAGTGACTCCAACTCCTCGGTGCCTGGGCTCTGACACAGCAATGGCAGCTTCCGCCAAGAGAGGACGCAGCAAGATGGCAGGTAGGTGTTGCAGAAGCAATGTCAGTGCCCGGGCCTCTCTCCAATATCTGAGGCTTTTCGGACTCTCCTGCTGTCTTTATCTCCAGCCTGCAGGTGTGGCACAGGTCCGGTGCTGGAAATCATGTCCACTAGGTCCCCACCTCTCCTCTCCATCTTTGGCAGCCCTTGGCTTTTTGGTCCCCTCCTCACCAGCACTTTTGGGAACAAAAGAATTTCAGAGCAATGGACACTGCCTGCTTGTGAGCTGGTGGAAAGCTACATGGCTGAAGTACTGGATCATACCAGGAGGGAGTAGGTAAGGGATGTGTTGAAGCAATTGCACTGGCTCTTTATACGAGAGCAGTTTGAGTTTAAATTATTAGTATTGATGTTTAAGGTGCTGAGAGAGAGGGAGTCCAGTTATTTGAGGGAGGTATTGAGATGGTATCAGCCTGGAATGGAGTTAATATCTAGTCGGGGTAGCTTGTTGGTAGTGTCGGCTTCCAGGAAGTGCGATTACAAAAGTGAAGAGGGCAGGCATTTAAGACAGCTGCACCACAGTGGTGGAATAGATTACTGCTTGGGTCGAGTCAGGAATTAGATAGGGGGTGGTTCCAAAAGGCTTTGAAGACCTTCCTGTTTTCCAGATAGTTGGGTGATGAGGGTCGCAGTGAAAGCTGAGTGGGGGGCAAGGGGGGGGTGAAGTTGGAGTCACAGTCTTTCTTGTTTTTTGCTCTGTCTTTTCCTGAATACATTAATGTTTTTAATTTGCTTTGAACTGCATAGAATGTGTTACATATTTGCAGCACATAAAAGCTTTTAAATAATGTAAGCACATGGATTCACATTTTATAATCTATGGGCCCAATATAGAAAGGGTGCTGAATATATGTATTTTTTTAAATGTCACAGCCAGCGATCAACAGTGGCTCTGAATATTGATATTGTTTTTCTTGTGGTTCATACTGAGGAGAGCAAGTGTGTAACTATAGCCACAGGAAAGTGGTCATTATGTGGCTTAACATTCTGAGGGCAATTGTTAGGTGGAACCAACATGCTACCTCTTCAGCCACTATAGAAAAACCTGCTAACAGGAGATAAATTTTCTCTGTATGAGACTTTTCAGTGTAAAACCAATTAAAGCAACAGGAACTGCTGAGGGGGAAAAGAAAAGGCAGGGGACAAGCAAGAAGCAGGAACAGTAGCCAGAGGCACAGGGGCAGCTGAGTGAGACGAAATGGGCAGGAGAGGAAAGCAAAGTCAAGGTCAATCAGTGTATTCAATTCAGCAGATAAACAAAGAAAAGCACAGTGGAATTCAGGATAATACTGAAAGGCCAAAAATAAGTTAGTTGCAAGACAGCATGAACCTACAGCCTGAATATTGTCAAATGGATCATTTCTGCTGCAAAGGAATATAATTAACAAAAGGTCTAATTAATATGGTGTGTAATTAAAGCTAGGCTAGGTCCAAGGAATGAGAACTAATTAATTGCTTTTTCTGCCTGAGTGCACCTGGTGTCTGTTTTGTTTTAATTCTTTTTCTGTCTTTTCCTCTTGTGGCTTGTTCTCTTCTGTGCAGCTTGAGGCCAAGCTAGGCTTGGTTGTTAGCCAAAAGTCACCGCGTACCTGCTTGCATCGGCTTCTGCTGAATTACTCACAGGCCCTGTGTGCTGACAGCTATCTGTGAATGTTCAATGTGCAGTTAGATGAAGTGAAAGAACAGTTTTAAAGTCACTTACACAGGTTCACTGGCCTGGGTGAAAACTGACCTTACTCAACGCACCTAAAAGTACTTGCTGACGTCTATGAAACACTGTTTTTTTAGCCCAGAGAGGGGGGGGGGGGGGAGACATATCTTAAAAATGCCACATTACCCAGGCCAATCAATCTTGGTTTTGTCCCACTGCACAGCTGGACTGGCATTCCTGATTTTCTTATAGAACGTTAATAAGCATGTAGGGTGATATCTTTCTATTGGACTAACAATACATTTTTGACTAGGTTTCTAAGGTTAAAACATTCTTTCTCGGGAAGGAACAGTATCACCTCACATTCTTTTTAGGTGCAGTTTTTAGTAGCTTAGCACCTATTGTTGGTAGATGGCCCTTGTCTGTCTGTCATAAGAACATAAGATATGCCATACTGGGTCAGACCAAGGTCCATCAAGCCCAGTATCCTGTTTCCAACAGTGGCCAATCTAGGTCATAAGTACCTAGCAGTTTCCCCAAAAGACACAGGTTCCACAATGCTTGTATGGGGTCAAGCATTGATATCCTGGGTCCCTTTTTAATAATGGTTTATGGACCTTTCCTCCAGGAACTTGTCCAAACCTTTTTTAAACCCAGCTAAACTAACAGCTTTTATTACATCCTCCGGTAACAAATTCCAGAGTTTGATTACACACATTGAGTGAAAAAATATTTTCTTTTATTAGTCTTAAATAGTTTACCCTGTACCTTCATTGCATGTCCCCTAGTCTTTCTATAGTCTGATAACGTAAACAATCGATCTACGTTTACCCGTTCCACTCCGTTCATTAATTTATAGACTTCTATCATATCTCCCCTCAGCCGTCTCTTTTCCAGATTAAAGAGCCCTAACCTTTTTAGCCTTTCTTCATAGGAGTATCCTTCCATCCCCTTTACCATTTTGGTGGCTCTTCTCTGAACCTTTTCTAATAAAGCTATATCCTTTTTAAGATACGGCGACCAGAATTGCACACAATATTCAAGGTGCTGTCGCACCATGGAACGAGGCATTATAATATCCTTCATTTTATTTTCCATTCCTTTCCTTATGATACCTAGCATTCTATTTGCTCTCTTGGCCGCCGCTGCACACTGGGCGGAGGGTTTTAACATGCTATCCACAGTGACGCCTAAATCTTTTTCCTGCGTGGTGGTTCCTAATGTGGAACCTTGCATCGTGTAACCATAGTTTGGGTTGTTCTTCCCTAGGTGCATAACTTTGCACTTGTCCACATTAAATTTCATCTGCCATTTTGATGCCCAGTCTTCCAATTTATCAAGATCCTCTTGTAATTTTCCACAGTCTTCTTGGGTTTTAACAACTTTAAATAGTTTTGTGTCATCTGCAAATTTGATAACCTCACTCGTTATTCTACTTTCCAGGTCATTTATGAATATGTCAAAAAGCAGCGGGCACAGCACAGATCCCTGGGGTATACCACTATTCACCTTTCTCCACTGGGAAAATTGGCCATTTAGCCCTACCCTCTGCTTTCTATCTTTTAACCAATTCCTGATCCACAATAGTACACTGCCTCCTATCCCATGACTCTTTAGTTTTGCCAAATCTCTGATGAGGGACCTTGTCAAAGGCTTTCTGAAAGTCCAGATACACTATATCAACCGACTCACCTTTGTCCACCTGTTTATTCACTCCTTCATTATTGAAAGAGCGAAAATTACGGGGGAGTGAGAGGTCATTTTCCTTTTCTCTGTACAGTTGTTAAGTTGCCTAAATGAGCACTTTTCAAATGTCTGTTCGCTCCTCCAAGAGAGTTCTGCTCTCACCCCCTCTCACCACTCTGTTGCTGCAAGAGGCCACCTCCCTTCTCTTACAGAGTGCAGTAGAGAAGGCTCCACCATCCCAGCAGGGAATGGGCTTTTATTCTCCATACTTCCTCATTCCAAAGAAAACAGGAGGGTACAGACCCATTCTGAACCGCAGAGAACTGAACAAGTACCTACTATGGGAGAAGTTCAAAATGATCTCCCTAGGGGCTCTTCTCCCGTCTCCAGAGTCAGAATTGGCTCTGTTCTCTAGAGCTAAAGGAGGCATACACTCATATAGTCATATATCAATACAGAGTCCTGTCTTTCGGCCTTGCCTCTGCCCCAAGAGTCTTCACAAAATGCATGGCAATAGTAACTGCATTCCTAAAGACTCTCAGGATATTTGTCTTCCCTTACTTAGAAGACTAGCTCATTTGAGCTAGCACCTCTCTAGAGGTCAGCCTTTCCCTCTTGCGTACCATGCAGGTGCTACAACACTTGGGATTTGTAATAAATCTTCCAAAGTCCCAACTCATCCCCTTTCAAACTCTGGAGTTTATAGGGGCTCTCCTAGACACTCCTTTCTGCCCCAACTCTGCTGCATTCGACTCAATCAGTTAGCATCTCAGGTATGCCTCAAAAACTTTCTCACTGCTCGAGAAATGCTACAGCTTCTGGGCCATGAGCATATGGAACAACATGCATCGTTGATGCCATATCTACATATGCACACAGCTCAACGGACACTAGCTTCCCAGTAGTCTCAGGCATCGGGTCGCCTGGGAAACAAAATAATAGTCTCTACCCGCCTAATCTCATCTCTCCAGTGGTGGCAATCCCCAGAAAACCTCCTGGTAGGGTCACCTTTTCAGATGCCAGCACATCAATGTACCCTGATGACAGATGCATCCAGATTGTCCAGATGAGCTCCCCTGCCCAGTCTCTCTAATCAGGGGCTCTAGTCTCATCTGGAGTCACAACTCCACATAACTCTTCTGGAATTCAGAGCCATTCACAGTGCTCTCAAAGTGTTCCAGGACCATCCTTGATTCCGCATAGTTCTAGTCCAGATGGACAATCAAGTAACCGTGTTCTACTTGAAAAAGCAGGGCAGAAACAGGCTCTTGGACCCTCTGCAGCAATGCCCTGCATCTGTGGTCTTTTGCCATACGGCATCGCATTCACCTGCAAGTGGTGTATCTTCTGGGCAAACACAATGTCTTGGTAGACAAACTGAGACAAGTCCTTCTTCCCTGTTCGCAAATCCTCAGAATGCCAAGCTTCCTCGCTTCTGCTCCAGGATTCCTGCACCGGAAAGCCAGCAGCTGGATGCTTTTCACCTCCACTGGGGTCAAGGCTTACTATATGCCTTCCCTCCCATTCTCCTCATTCCCAAGACTCTTTTTAAACTCCAGATAGACAAGGACTACATGATACTCATAGCCCCACGCTGGCCATGACAACCATGGTATCCTCTCCTTCTACATCTGTCTCAGGCTTAACCCATAGATCTGGGGCTTGCTCCAGATCTCCTTTCTCAGGAGGGAAGGACATTGCTCCATCCCAATCTGCAGTCCCTCCATCTCACAGCATGGCTGCTGAATGTTTAGCCTTCCAGGAAGTTAACCTTTCCCGGGATGTTAAGGACATCCTCTTAGCTTCTAGGAAGCCATCCATCAGGTGCTCCTACACCTTCAAGTGGTGTAGATTTTTTCTCTGGTGTTCTGAAAGGGATCTTAACCCCTTCTCAGCTCCAGTGGAGGCATTACTTGAGTATCTCCTCTACCTATTTTCTGGACTCAAAACCAAATTTGGTAAGAGTACACCTGAGTGCAATTGCGGCCTCTCACATGCCCTTAGATGGCCAGCCCATCTCTTCTCAGCCGCTTGTAGAACACTTTATGAGGGGTCTTCTATTAACCAACCTCCCATTAAGCCCCCTCCAGTGGCATGGGATCTTAATGTTGTTTTAGGACAGCTTCTGAAGCCACCCTTTGAACCTCTAGCCACTACCTCACTGAAGTTTCTCCTGTGAAAGGTCACCTTCCTTATTGCCCTCATTTCAGAAAGATGCATTAGTGAGCTCCAGGCTTTGGTAGCTGACCCTTCTTATACATGATTCCACCATGATAAGGTAGTCCTTAGGACTCATCCTCACTTTATGCCAAAGGTGGTCGAGCCCTTCTATTTAAACCAGTCAGTCTACCTTCCTGTCTTTTTCCCTAGATCTCATTCCTCTAGGGCAGAGGCACCCCTTCACACTCTGGATTGCAAACATGCCTTAGCTTTCTATCTCCAGAGAACTCGAGAGCACAGAAAGGTTTCCCAACTTTTCATTGCTTTTGACTCGAGTCACCTGGGTTTGCCAGTATCTAAGCAAACTCTCTCCAGATGGATTGCGGATTGCATTTCCTTTGCTTATGAAAGTGCAGGTCTCTCTCCTGAGGGTCACGTCACTGGACATAATGTTTGAGCCATGGCTTCCTCTATGGCAAATCTACGCTCTGTAGCGATTGATGAGATATGAAAAGCAGCAACTTGGGCACTATGCTGTTGCTGCACATGTATCACTACTATCACTTGTCTTGGTTTCCCTGCCTTTGCTATACATTGCTGACTGAAATGGTTTCTCTCTCCTGCAAATGTTTCTTTATTTTATTTTATTTATTTAACATCTTTTTTACACCACGCTCTTTAAAATCAGTGCGTTTCCTAGACATCATAGATGAAGCTTGTACCTCTCCCATACTATGGACAATGTCCACTGCTCTGATGTGAAAAGATGCCACCTGTGGGCAAAGTGACAAGTCTGCCAGGGATGTGGACAGGATCTGAAATCTCCAGAGGCAGAACAGCTATGTTCTCTAGAAAGAAGTCAAAGACTGAGTAGGCTGGGTCTGCTGAGGTGGCTGGGACTTAGGAGTCTCAGCCTTTTTTTTTTTTTTTTGCAGCTTTGATGGTTGCTGCCCCTTTTGAGGAACATGATGTTGACACTGTACAGCAGAGTGTAAGAAGGATAGTACTTATTTAGTTATTAAGTTTTATATACCACGCTATTTTAAATCAGTGCGGTTTACAGTGTAACAACTCGATACAAGTATACATAGAACAGGTGAACAGAGTTTAACAAGTAGAACAAAAATAGTAGTCTTCCATAGCATGGTTATCATGGACAACAATACAGCAACTATTTACAGTCTTAGCTAGTATAGGATAAGGTAAGGAGGCAAGATAATAGTGGGCTGTGTTACATGGTCGAAGTATAGCTGGAAGAGGTGTGTCTTTATTGCCTTTCGAAAGGCGGAGAGGTCGGTGATTGGTCGGATTGGAGCAGGGAGGGAGTTCCAGAGCAGAGGGGCAAATAGTGTGAAGGCTCTGTGCCTGGTAAATTGGGAGCATTTACTAGCCAGAGTGGGAATTGCAAGAGTATTTGCCATATTTGTTCTTCTGACTCTGCTGTTGGGTGTCCAATGTACAAGATCTTCTAAGGAGGTTGCAGAGAGATGGTGGAGGATTTTGAACATCATAAGGAGGGCATTGTACTTGAGGTGACTGGTGATAGGAAGCCAATGTAGCTGCATTAGGAGAGGTGTCACATGCTTATGTCTAGAGACTCCATAGATGGTTTGTGCATCGGTATTCATGACCATTTGTAATGGATGGAGTGTATAGGCAGGTAGACCATGTAGAATGCTGTTAGTGTAGTCAAAATGAGGAATGATGAGAGCTTGGAAAATGATATGGAAGTCAGCGGGTTCAAATAATGGTCGTAGCTGATGAAGGGAATGAATTTTGCAATAAACAGCCTTGGTGATATTGTTTATATGTGATTCTATATTCAGGTGCTGGTCCAATGTGATGTCTAGATATCGGACCTCATGTTTAGCTTTCAATTCGGCGTCCTTAACCTGTATGGAAGCTGGTGGTGTGAATGTTGCATCCTTTGAGATGAGTAAAACTTCGATCTTTTTACAGTTCACTTTCAGGTTATGAGAACATAGCCAGATATTGCATTAAAGCAGTCAATGATTTTAGTGTAGTTAGGGTTGTTTGTGGAGAATGGGGATAGAGCAACACATCATCAAGATTAATCAAGCTATTCCTGGTGAGGATGAATTCAACCACTTCATCTTAAGAAGAAATTTTGGAGTTTCAAGGTAAATTTTACCATCAATTACATGGGATTGCTAAGGGGACCACAGTAGCCCCCTCCATGACTTGCCTTTATGTTCAAGCTTCTGAAGAGAAGTTTTTTTCAGAAATCACCTTTCTGGGTCCTAATAATTTTTTGGGCCCATTAAATTGATATTATTTTTGTGGTATGGAGAGGGTCAGAGGTACAGCTTGTGGAACTTCTACAATGGAGCAACGCACAAGATAATAATCTTCAGTTTGTTCAGTAGGTGGTACAGGATAGATTCATTTTTCTAGATGTTCAAAATCTCCACAGTACACCAGTTTTCGTCACCTTAATTTTTTGGAAGGAGACCAATCATAAGAGCCTCTTAAATTTCATGAATTGTCTCGCCATCATTTGAAGGAGAATATACCAACTGATCAATTTTTGAGATTACGACATTTATGTACTACAAGAGAGAAGTATCAGGCTAAAATAAAAAAAAATGACATGTTTTCAATCTAAAGGATATCTGGAATAGGTTATCAATCAGCCTCAGAAAAGAGGTATTAATATTGATCTGGATCTGCTTTTACAATCCAAGAAGATGGAACAAAAAGCTGGTCCAGTCTGTGTACTAGCTTATACTGCTCAGGCTTTTCATGTCAAGTATTTAATTCGGAACCAATGGCAATCTTTGGGCGTGCAACCAGCGGCTGATGCTCCTCCATGCTTTGCTTTTCAGCATGCTAGAAATTTGAGATACTTGAGAAATGAGTGAGGGATGTTGTACAAAACAATGAAGGAGTCGGAGGTGTCACTTGGCATTTCGACACTGGAATTCCAATGTCTGTATCATTTGCATACATACATTTTTACCGCCCCACTATGGGCTTTACATTTAAGTTGAAATCCAGCACTAATTGTTTAAGTATGGGTGAGTGGATGTAGTAATGTGTCCTTGCAAACTTTAGTATACTGAGCATACAACTTGGATTTTTAAAACCTGCATCATTGAATGTATGTCATGTATACACCAGAGGAAGTAGTTGGCTACACAGGTAGTGCACGGACTGGTACACATTCATTCCATAGACGATTTACACTGCTTTTGTGTTATGAGAAGTGGAGGAGGGAGTTTATTGCAATGATTAGCCCAGTGTGAACACTGCTTTATTTTTAATTGGCAAACTTGTATATTACATGGGTTAAAGGCATGTTTTTTTTTTTGTTTGTTTGTTTATTTTTTATTGATCACTCCTGTCACTGATTAACCACCCCTCTCTGCCCAGGGTGTAAGTTTGCCCATACACAGTGTTTGTTTTATGAATGCCATCATGTTTGTTACCCTTTGGGCATGCAGCAAGTGTGGTTTTTGTTTTTAGGAACCAAGGTTTATTTGCATTATTTTTATATTGCTAGGAACCTCTGAAGAAACTGTTTTGAGGTAGAACTTTGGCCAAGGTCAGAGCTCTGATAAGACATCTATGAACGCAGAGATAGTGAAGATGGTTTGCAGACACTGAAGGAGACTTCCAAGACTCCATAAGAAATGGAACACTCCCTCTGTGAGCAAACCAACACTCTAGAACACTACCCAGAAGAGAGCATCAATTATTCATAAAGGATGGAACCTTCCCTAGAACAGGTTCTTTATTTCGTACAAACATTCATTATTCACCTAAAGTGGTTCATTCTGCCCACTTAATCCTCATCCAATTCTAAGAAGTAAATTAAGAAGGATGTCAGAATAGCTCCTCTATTGTTGTTGCTACATACTATGAGGTATTCTCAGCAACAGATGGGGACTAATGGATGTTTGTATGAACTGTTGATGCGTTTTCATACCTATTCATGCATTTCCTCTATTTCAATCCATATGACAGCTAAGAGCTAAAAGTCAAAGACTTGTTTAAACAGAGGCACCAAACTTGTCAAATTTTAAAAACAAGCAAATCTTTTTTTTTGCAACACTTCAATAATACAAAAAGAACAATATGGTTCACCTTTAATATCCCTCAACCCACAATGGCCCCTTCGCTGTCCCACTCCCACTTGTTCATCCCCTCCACTCTCTTGGGGTCATTCTAGATTCCTCTGTCATTTCACGGCCACATTTCCTCCCTTTTCCAAACAGTCTTTCTTCCTCTGCTGACTCCGTACTCTTCAGTCTTCTCTCAACCAGCACTTCCATTCTACCCTCCTATCACAATTTCTAGAATAGATTATTATAACAATGCCCTTGCTGGTCTTCTTAACTACCAACTTCATCGTTCGCAACTTCTTCAAAATGTAGCAGTCTGGATTATCACTAACACCTCGCACCGTGAACACATCACTCCCACCCTGATCCGACTTCACGGGCTTCTAGATTACAAAATTCTCATATCCACTGACTAGGCCATCCACACAAGCATACCGCAAAATTTGGCTGACCTACTTCATTTACACTCCCCCCACTGTCTCCTCGCATCCCTCCACACACACCGCTTGGCCCTCCCCTCAGTTTCCCATGAACATTTGGAGCAAACGCATTTTTCATTACTCCTGTCCTATGGCATTCCCTTCTTGCCTCACTACGTGTAGAGACCTCCTCAAATCTCAGCTCAAAACACACCTGTTTCAGTTGGCTTATGACTTTCCCCTTAGCTCGCTCCCTTCTAAGTCTAAGCTCCTCTCCTCTCCTCCCCATCCGCCCATTGCTCTTTTCTCCACTGTCCTATATAGGATTGGCATTATTTTCCCTTCTTTTCAAATTTACATCTTTGTAAACTGCTCTGATGCCTGGCTGTCGAGGGCAGCATATCAATGCCAATAAAGATAAATAAAAGTAGGGACAAGAAAGTGGGAAAATAAAATCACTAAAAAAAAAAATAAGTTACCTATGAAAAAATAAATTCAAATGCACTTCCCACTAACAGCCCACCATTTAAGGAGGATCAAATAGAAAGAGAGGCTAAATAATTATATACACTAAAAAATAGCATACAAAAGAAAAAAATAGTAACTTAAACACTGACTTTATTACAGCCAGAACTTCAGCTGATTGGGACAATGACCACTAAAGAGCCACAAGGACTCCCTGGGTCTAGAAACTCTGCACTTGCTTATGTTCATAAAATATGTACCATATTTCAACATACATTTACAGGGAAATCTAAGAAAAATGGAATATGTATGTATTCCTATTCTTATCAGCACATCAGGAAGAACTGATGTCTTAGTTCGCGTAACAAAAGGAAACATCTAGACACACCCAGACTTTTTGGACAAGAAATAGTTTTTCTAGATTACAAAAGAAACGTCTAAGGAACCAGGCTTGAGAACAAAAGGATACCAATCAGGGTCGCTTTCTGATCCTTTAGCCATGGAGTCTTCCAACACTGGAGTCAAATTCAGAGTAACTATTGAGGCTCCCTCCTGACCTATGTCCACTGTAAACACTCAATCTCTTCTTCTTAGGTAAGACATACACCCTAGATAGAGGTAGGAGTGCTTTTCAGGAACAGCCAGGATGTCCAATACTACTTTAACATTCTCCTGTGGAATTATTTAACGTGGTTTTTTTGTATCACTTATTTCAGTCAAAGCAGTTCTCATTGGAACTTAAACTTGATAAATGTACATTGCACAGGGACATTGATAACCCTCCATTGTCTCAAAACAAGTTAAGTGGATAAAGACGACATTCACATAACAGATTATACCCAAGATTAGTGCATCGTGGTTGTTGGTTTTGCAGTCAAATCTGCAGCTGGAATTTGACCATAAGCAATGATGCTACCAACCCACATGTTATTGCTACCAGCCACAAGGCTTATGCCAACACAGCATGGTATTCTGAAGACCTAAACAAAGCCAAATACAAACTTCACCAACTAGACAGACACTGGTGACATTTAAAGACGGCAGGTGACTTCCACAAATATATGGCACAACTCCACCAATACCAGGCATCAGTAAACAAAAAGAACTTATAAATGGCTTGGGAAAGTTAACAAATGCTTAGAGAAACTCAACATTTCTCTAAGTTGCCCATATATATTAGAGTCATCCCATACAAGGGACTGATCCAAAGTTTGTACAGATTAACTTCTCAGGTACAGTTTCCACCTTTGCTTCAAAGCCAAAGTGAGCTTCCTCCTGCAACTTCAGGGAACAAGTCAGTTCTCTAAAGGCTAGAGTAGCAGACTTGGAAGACATAAGAAAAACAGAGAGGTACATAGACGAGACCTACAGGGATATAGTCCTGAAGTCCCACCTCCAGTCTGGCAGCATCCCTGTTGGCATAGAGGAGAGAGGTCATGTGACAGGAGAGCATCACCCTAATGCAGGAAGTGATTCTATAACTAGGACCTGTCCTATAGATTATGTAAAACCCTCTCCCACTGAGGACGTTGCTACAGGGTCATGTGCCCATGAGGGAAGGGTTAGGACAGCCATTATAGTTGGTGATTCAATCATTAGGCATGTAGATAGCTGGGTGGCTAGTGGATGTGAATATCAGGTAACATGCCTGCCTGCCTGCCTGCCTGGTGCAAAGGTAGCGGACCTCACGCACCACTTAGATAAGGTCTTAGAAAGTGCTGGGGAGGAGTCTGCTGTCTTGCTACATGTTGATACCAATGACATAGGAAAATGTGGTAGGGAGGTTCTGGAGGCTAAATTTAGGCTTTTAGGTAGGAAGCTGAAATCCAGAACTTCCAGGGTAGCGTTCTCTGAAATGCTTTTCGTTCCACACGCAGGACCCAAAAGGCAGGCAGAGCTGCGGCGTCTCAATGGGTGGATGAGACAGTGGTGCATGGACAAGTGTTTTGGATTTGTTAGGAACTGGGGAACATTCTGGGGAAAAGAGGGGTTCTTCCAAAAGGATGGGCTTCACCTTAAACTGGGATGGAACCAGGCTGCTGGCATTAACCTTTAAAAAGGAGAGAGGGGAAAGCCAACAGTTGCCCAAGAGCGCATGGTTCAGAACAATGTATCCTTAAAGGATACTACCAAAAGTCATGGCTTAATGGGAAAATCTAAATTCGATCACCTTTCAGAGCGGTTTATACTAGCAAGTATCATATAACATAGTTTTACGCTCCACTATTAACCTACAGAGGTATATTTTCCTTGTTGTTAATGGCAACCAGATCTCAGACTGTGGGAGAGCAAATTATTAAGTTTAGGATAAAATCCTGAACTTTTGCTCTTAACTTGCATCAACGATCTGTTGTGTTGCCTATTCTGTTTAGCTTATGTTACATTTATAGCTTTGTTTTAACTCCCAGCTTGTCTTCTTCAAATAAATCGAGTGTTCTGACGCTATCAACTTATCTTCTTCAAATATAACGAAAGTTATGACGCTATTCAGCTCAAACCAGATTGCAAGTAAATCCACCATCAATTCACTTTAAGTAGTGGCACCATGGCTAAGCCGAACCAGATAAGTACCATGGTGCCACTACTTAAAGTGAATTGATGGTGGATTTACTTGCAATCTGGTTTGAGCTGAATAGCGTCATAACTTTCGTTATATTTGAAGAAGATAAGTTGATAGCGTCAGAACACTCGATTTATTTGAAGAAGACAAGCTGGGAGTTAAAACAAAGCTATAAATGTAACATAAGCTAAACAGAATAGGCAACACAACAGATCGTTGATGCAAGTTAAGAGCAAAAGTTCAGGATTTTATCCTAAACTTAATAATTTGCTCTCCCACAGTCTGAGATCTGGTTGCCATTAACAACAAGGAAAATATACCTCTGTAGGTTAATAGTGGAGCGTAAAACTATGTTATATGATAATGGCTTAATAGGAGACAGCCAACATGGCTTTAGACAAGAAAGATATTTTCTTACAAATCTGTTATGTTTTTTTTGAAGGTGTGAATAAACAGATAGACAAAGGTGAGTCAGTTGATATAGTGTATTTGGACTTTCAGAAAGCCTTTGACAAGGTCCCTCAAAGACTTTTGGCAAAACTAAAGAGTCATGGGATAGAAGACAGTGTAATATAGTGGATCAGGAATTGGTTTAAAAATAGAAAGCAGAGGGTAGGGAATAAATGGCCAATTTTCCCAATGGAGAAAGGTGAATAGTGGTGTACCCCAGGGATCTGTGCTGGGTCCGCTGCTCTACATATTCATAAATGACCTGGAAAAGGAACGAGTGAGGTTATAACATTTGCAGATGACACAAAACATTTAAAGTTGTTAAAAACAATGAGGATTATGGAAAATTGCAAGAGGATTTTCATAAATTGGAAGACTGGGCATCAAAATGGCAGATGAAATTTAATATGGACAAGTGCAAAGTTATGCACCTAGGAAAGAACAACCCAAACTATGGTTACACGATGCAAGGTTCCACATTAGGAACCACCACCCAGGAAAAAGATTTAGGTGTCATTGTGGATAACATGTTAAAACCTTCCGCCCAGTGTGCAGCGGCAGCCAAGAAAGCAAACAGAATTCTAGGTATCGTAAGGAAAGGAATGGAAAATAAAACAAAGGATATTATAATGCCTCTGTATCATTCCATGGTGCGACCGCACCATGAATATTGTGTGCAATTCTGGTTGCCATATCTTAAAAAGGATATAGCGTTATTAGAAAAGGTTCAGAGAAGAGCCATCAAAATAGTAAAGGGGATGGAAGGATACCCCTATGAAGAAAGGCTAAAAAGGTTAGGGCTCTTTAACCTGGAAAAGAGACGGCTGAGGGGAGATATTATAGAGGTCTATAAATTAATGAACGGCATGGAACGTGTAAACATAGATGGATTGTTTACAGTATCAGAATATAGAAAGACTAGGGGACATACAATGAAGCTACAGGGTAAACTACTTAAGACAAATAAGAGAAAATATTTTTTCACTCAAACGTGTAATCAAACTCTGGAATTTGTTACCGGAGGATGTACAAGGGTTGCTCAGAAAGTAATGCCCAACATGTTTTTTCTCAGTCCAGAATGAAGATAGAGGTGTAAATTGAAAGGGTAGTAACTTGGAACTTCAAAGGACACATATGTGTAATTTTATAGTCGTCCGACAAATAGTGAGGCAGTAGTGATCCTTCAAATGGCATCTGTAAGTGACACATGGTACAAACAACAAGCTGTAATTGTATTCTTGGTGCAGGAGAAAGAAAGTGTGAGAAACATTCACAAACAGTTGGGTGCTGTGTATGGAAGTTCTGCGGTAGATAGAAGCACTGTTGGACGATGGGTGAAGAGTGTAAAGGCTTCAGGAAGTGGTAAAATGGAACTGGAAGATCAGCTGCGGCCTGGGTGTCCTGCCTCAGCCACCAGTCCAGACAGGTTGCAGAGCACTGATGACATTCGTGCGGATCAGCGCATCACGAGTCGGGAATTGTCCATACAGCTTTCCGTCAGTAAAGGTAGTGCAATGGCAATTATTGACTCTTTGGGATATTCAAAGGTGCATGCAAGGCACACCACAACAGCTTATAGTATTTTAATGCTCGCTGGCAGCTATCACAGGGCGCTGCAACTTGTCTGGACTGGTGGTTGAAGCAGGACGCCCAGACCGCGGCCGATCTTCCAGTTCCATTTTACCACTTCCTGAAGCCTTTACTCTCTTCACCCATCATCCAACGGTGCTCCTATCTACCGCAGAACTTCCATACACAGCACACAACCGTTTGTGAATGCTTCTCACACTTTCATTCTCCTCCACCAAGAATTCAATTACAGCTCATTGTCTGTACCATGTGTCACTCAGACGCCATTTGAAGGATCACTACCGCCTCGCTATTTGTCAGATGACTGTAAAATTACACGTGTCCACTGAAGTTCCACATTACTACCCTTTCAATTTCACACCTCTATCTTCATTCTGGACTGAGAAAACACATATGGGGCATTACTTTCTGAGCAACCCTCATAGTGTAGCAGCAGAGCGCAGACAAACCAATGATACCAGGAGTCTGTTCAGAAGGTCCAAATCATTTATTTGTGCACAAGTCTCAAGCAAAGTCAATTTCAAAATGGCTGAGCAATGTTCTTTGGCAATACAACAAGTTTTATAGACTTTTGCTCCATTCTAGGTATAGGAAAACAGTTCATTGGTCCCGGTAACCTCCCGTACCTCTTCTATTGGTCCCGGTACTGATATGGTTATCCAATTATGTTCTTTGGGTGGGCTCAGCACCTGCTAACCCCCCTTCTAGTCCCAATTACAATGGCCAGTTCACCAACTTGTTACTTTCCTTCTTTCAAGGCCATTGAGCTAGTTTGTACGTGTAGGGAAGCAGGGCTCTGTAATTTCTCTGTCAGCAGTTTTAAACACATTTCTCTGTATTTTTCCATCTATTCTGCTTGTCTAAGCTAAATCAATGCTTTTACTGAGTTCTAATTCTTATAGCAGCATGTTGGGGATGTGTAATTCCTATAGGCCTCTCTACAGACTTCATTTACAGGTCAAGCTAGTTAGGCTTGCTTGCTTATGTCAGACACTGTGGATCACAGGCCTTCACCTGCCACATTCCCCCCTTTGATTAATCTCACCCTATTACTTTAATAAGGTGTGAGAATTAAATCACTTCAAAATAGTTATACTACGGTCAGAGGATTCTGACTATATGCAGGAGGTTTAGGTTGATATAAGGCCATAATCTTAGTTGCGGTCTTCCGCTCTACTGTACTTTCAATAGCACTATGAATAGAACGCATACAACATGGGATTATACATGGTAACAGTAAAATAACAGCAGTGATTATTAGTACTAATATAAGGAAAGTTTTAAGTCCTCCCAGCCATGAGAAAAGGTTAGCAAACCAGTTAGGAAACTTTAGTGAGTGCCAAGTCTGTTCTGGCACATAAGCATGTTTTCGCATATCTTCAGCAAGTTCTTCAACTACATGACCTTTATCATCTATTTTAAGTGCAATCATTTTTATTAACGTTTTTTCACATACAATGCAGACAACCATAATAAATCCAACAGTATAACACCCCCCAACCCCTGAGGCAGATAGCAAACAAACACAACAAATCATTAAACATAGAACCGGTCCACCCCTCCCCCCCCTCCCCCCTCCCCTCCCCCCTCCCCTAACAGCACCAATAGAGATCCCATCCCTCTCCAAGAAGGCAGAGTATGTATAATAGTGCCAAATACACTTGTGCAGAGGCCCAGGAAAACCTAGCAGGAGAGCAGATAATTACTCAAGCTCCCTACAGTAGCACCATTCAAGAGGGGAGCATAACCCAGCCCAGCCAGATGACCGGTAGGAACCACCGAGCCCCCCAAATACATGAGTGGCCTGGAGTTATCCACTAGACATTATGTAGACCTTACACATTAAGCACACACCCCCTACCCTGAGGGGATAACGCAGACACCAGAGGGGACCAGAGCTCCAAAAACCCCTCCCAACTCTTGCCTCCCTTCTGTTGAGCTGTGGATTTTTCCATACGCATCAACTCAACCATTGAATTCTCCCACAGCATCAAACAGGGAGGGGAGGGATCCATCCAATGTCTCAGCAAAGCCCGCTTAACTAACAAAAACCCCCTCTCCAGCAAAGCTCGGTGCATACCAGAGAGTTGCCCAAATCCCAGCTCCCAATTATGGAATAAACAAACCTCTCGAAGGAGCACATCTCCCGACCCTAGCCATCCCTGCATCGTATTACACACCTGAATCCACACAGCACGTACCCTCGGACAACCCCAAAACTTGTGCAGTAGTGACCCGGGCCCACTCCCACACCAGTGGCAAAGGGGGGACGGGCGAAGACCTGCATAAAAAGCCCACGTATCACTAGCATACGCTCGCCAGAGAAGTTTATATTGCATTTCCTGGAGATACACCCACACCGGGCCCTTCGCTATCCTCTCAAAGGCCACCCGCAGGATATCCGTCGTCAGTTCCTCAACCCCATCTGCCCGCCACCTACGGGCTAATTCTGAAAGAAACCCAAGGCCCCCACTAGGTCGGAGCACCGTTCGCACCACCAAGTCCCCTGATGGACTTTCCTCTAGCCGTTCCAAAATAACTCACGGAGATGTAGAAGGGGACCACACCCCCCCCCCCCGGGGTCACCGAGAGCGATGCTAAATAAGAGCGAACTTGCAAATACCCATAAAAGTCCTGATGGCGAATAGGAAACCGGCGTTGTATTTGCTGAAAGCTATCCAGGCTTTTCAAATCAGCAGAATAAAGATCCCCCAAACACACCAACCCCCGTTCCATCCATTGCCGAAAAATATTTGGGCGGGCATAACCTGGGACAAAATCCGGGTTGCCCACCAGCGGCAACAGGGGAGACTTACACCAATCCCATCCAAAACGTCTGCAAAGCGCCTTCCACGCGGCGCGCAAAGCCCCAATATACCCCCCTCCTACTCCCGCCTTGAGCGACCGGGGCAATCGCCTGATATGCAACAGATAAAGGCCATGGTATGGATCCAGCGCCGCCCCCAGTTGCGGAACCGGGGCACATCCCTCCCCCTCCAGCAGTCCCCGTATATGCCTCGCCAAATAGCGTAAATTATAATTTCGCAAAGAGGGCAATTCCAATCCCCCCTCCAATCGCCAGCTCATTAGAGCTCGAAGAGGGATCCGCGCTCTCCGACCTCCCCACAGAAACTCCCGCAAACAACGTTCCAAACGTTTCCAATCTTTGTCCAGGACCCATATGGGTAGGAGGCGCAACACATATAGCCATCGAGGGAACTCTACCATAACAAACAAGGCAATCCGGCCTCTCAACGACAGCGGCAGACTCTTCCACTCTGCAAAAGTGTTACAGCTGCGAGCCAGCAGGCATGGGATATTGACACTGTACAAGCGGTCCGGTCGATCAGGAAGTTGTATCCCCAGATACTTGATTTGCCCCTCCGCCCACACTAAAGGAAAGTGCCCTTTCCAAGTAGGCCGTACTTTACCCCCAACATCGAGCACGACAGACTTCGAAGCATTAACTTTCAAACCTGAGAAGGAGCCAAACTCTTGTAACAGATGCATCACGCATTCTAAAGACCCGGGTAGGCTCGTGAGACTCAGCAACATGTCATCAGCAAAGGCACTGACTTTAATGTCTTCCCCCCCTAAGCGGATACCAGCAATCTCCGGGGCCTTCCGCATCGCCCGTAGGAGCGGCTCCAAAGCCAACACAAAGAGTAGCGGGGATAGAGGGCAGCCTTGTCTCGTGCCTCTCTCCAGTACAAAAGACTCCGAAAACACCCCGTTCGAGCCCATTCGAGCCATAGGCTGGGCATACAAGGTTTGCACCCAACCCACAAAATTCCCGCTTAAACCAAATGCCGACAGCGCCTCCCACATATATACCCAGGCCACCCTATCAAAGGCTTTCTCAGCATCTAAGCTTTCCAAAAGTAAAGCCTCATCCATCTGCAAGCAATGTTCCATGCCCAGAAGCAATCTGGCAATATTGCGAGATGCCTCTCGCCCCTGCACAAACCCCACCTGGCTAGGATCCACCAAGGAGGGTAGCAAAGGAGCAAGCCGAGACGCCAACACTGAAGCCAAGAATTTCAAATCACAATTAATAAGAGAAATAGGACGGTATGAGGCCGGATCTAACAAATCTTTCCCAGGTTTCGGGAGCACCGTGATGTCCGCACATCGCATATCTCGAGGAAAAATACCATTGGCACGGGCCTCCTCATACATCACCACCATAGACGGAGCCAGTTGCGGGGCCAAGAGTTTATAATATTCCATACTGAAACCATCTGGGCCAGGAGTCTTATGAGATTTCCCCCTTTTAATACCCGCAAGGAGCTCCGACACTGTTAACGGCGCATTAAGCTTCTCCAATTCCGCGGCCGAGATCCTAGGGAGAGATAGAGTTTGAAGAAATGCTACCCCCTGTCCATAATCTCGGGCCTCCTCACTGTACAGCTGCTGATAAAAGGACCGAAATATCTGCGCTATGTGCTCCGGCCGATGCTGTAATATCCCATTCTGGTCACGCAGCACAGGGATAAACCTATTACCTCTAGGATCCCGCACTAGCCTCGCCAGCAACTTCCCCGCTCTATTACCATACAGATGGAGTCGGTGTTTGTAGTAGTGTAACGAATACGACGCTCTCCGCCGAAGTAAATCATTAAGCGCCGCCTGCGCCGCCATATAGTCCCGCTGAAGTTCCCCCTTTCTACCCCTACAGACCCGACGCTGCAACGCACTTAGGGTGCGCTCCGCAACCAGAATACTACGATCGAGGTGTTTCCTACGCGACACCGTATATGAAATAATCGCACCTCTCATCACCGCCTTACTGGCTTCCCAGAATGTCAGCGGGGCGCAGTCCGGGAGATCATTAAAAAGAACATAATCCTCCCACTGTTGTACAAGGAAGGAGCGGAAGGCCTCATCCTCCCATAGATATGCCGGAAATCGCCAACCCCCTCTCTGGGATCCCTGACATTCCCAGGTAAGCCATATCATACCATGGTCTGTGGCCGCAATGGGTTCAATTTCCGCCCGGCCGACCCGGGGAAATCCACCCTCGCTAACAAGCATGTAATCAATGCGGGACCACGTAAGATGTGCCCTCGATTGGTGCGTGTACTCTCTCATCCCAGGATGTAAAACCCGCCAGACATCCACAAGGGCCCCCAACCTGCACAAATAGCTAATGCCTTTCCGGGACCACCCCCCCTCCCCCCCCGAAGAAGACTTATCCAAACGGGGCTCATGAGGGCAATTGAAATCCCCAGCCATAATGACCTTTGCCCCTCCCGCATGCTGTAGCAGCCCCAGCAAATGTGTAAAAAAGGCATGGTCGTAAACATTGGGTGCATAAACATTAAGAAGCCAGAGGGGTTCAGTATACAGTTGGCCCTGTATCAGAATATACCGCCCAAGAGGGTCTGTCTGCACTCCTTTTACAGTCAGGGGAATCCCCTTCTTCACCAAAACCACTACTCCCGCTTTCTTTGTACCCGACTCAGCGCCATATGCCACTTCTACCCAGTCCCGGGCCAATTTCCGGTGTTCCACCGCACTTAAATGTGTCTCCTGTAGTAACGCAATATGCGCCCCCTTTCGTTTGAGCTCCTGGAGAATTTTGGTGCGCTTAATTGGAGAGCCTATGCCCCCCACATTCCAAGAAATTATCTTGATCTCAGGCATAGATCAAAATCAACATAACCAGTAGCATAATCGCTCACTCTTCTCCCAGAGGCGCCCAGCCTTACCTCCGGGACCTCCGCCGCTGCACTAGATCTCCTGAAATTAACAATGTGACCCCCCCTATGTAAAATCACCCAGAAAAACAGAGAGTGCTGTCGCTTACCCAACTCCCCCCCCATCTGCCCCCACCTCTTCCCCACACCCCCCACCCCCCCCACCCCTCCCCTGCCCCCTACCCCCCCCCCCACTCCCCAGCCTACTACCCACCTACCTAACTTCTCCCAACCCCCAATAAGTAAACAATCCCCCCAACCACTACAGTCGAGGTCAGACTTCGAGCTAGGCGCATCAAGGCCGCCCCAGCCCCCCCCCCTCCCAAGAACTGGTAAACTGTACATGTTACCCCACACACCAAACAGTAAACAGCATTCCAACCAACAATGTACCCCCCCACCAGGCAGCACACAAGTATAGGGCCAGATTCGGCCGCATTGTTCCCCACTTACACATGAGAAAATATAGCAAAATAAAGCAACTCCCCCCCCTCCAAAGTCCCAGACTTTCGGCACTTAGCCAAGAACACTGTCCCGTACAGAATACACAGGCACCAGCATATGAGTACTTTACAGACAGCCGTGCCTGGTAGCCCATCCAGGTGAGAGATAACCGGACCCCCCCGGGAATTGCTTTAGGTCCGGGCCTCAGCCGCTCTCCTCCCGAACTGATGACTCTGCTGATCCAGCGTTCAAAGTGTCCAGAAACGATTGAGCCTCCCGTACCACAGTAAAAGCATGACTGATGCCAGAGTGAGATATACGCAGGGTAGCAGGAAAGGCTAACGTAAACCGCATTTTTCTCCGAAACAATGCAGAGCAGACCGGCGCGAACTCCTTACGCTTAGCCGCAACAGCTGCAGAGTAATCCTGGAATAGCAAAAGTTGTTGATTTTCAAATTGTACCTCTCGCTTGTGTCGGAAAGCCTGGAGGAGTTGCATCTTATGCTGGAAATTCAAAATTTTTGCAATCACCACCCGCGGCCACGGGCGTGACTCCAGTCTCGGCCCCAATCTGTGCACTCGCTCCACTTTCAGCTGGCCTACTAATTCGTCCAAGCCCAAAGTCTTAGGCAGCCATGATTCGACCAGGGGCAGAAGCTGAACATCATTAGTTGTTTCCGGGATCCCCACAATCCGTATATTGTTCCTCCGGGAACGGTTTTCAAGGTCCTCAATCTTCTCCGCTAAGGCTGCAAGCTGTGCACGCTGTGCCTCGTGTTCTCTGACCCTGCTATTCCCATCGTCTTCCAGCGTAGAAACACAGCGTTCCACCTCCTCTATTCTTTGTCCCATTTCCGCCAGCGCCGAACTCACAGAATCCAGCTTGGTAAGTATGCGGTCAAACTTTGGGTCGAGAAGTTTCACTACCTCCTTCGCCAGGTCGTCTGCGGCCGAATCCACGCTTTCCGCCCCCGGGGAGGCCGGATTAACGCTTCCAGCGTGGGAAGATTTCTCCCGCTCCTTCTTCGGTGGTGGAGGCATTTTTCGCTGTGATTTCGCTGCCACGGTGGTCTGCTATAGTAGCACTGTAATGCAGAACCTTGTCGCACGCTGTGTACGGGTATAAATAGCTAAGAATAAGGGTTAAAGCTGAGGCGGCCCCGGAGCGAGCAGCGAACACGTCCTCACTCACTCATGCGCCACCGAAAGTCTCCTATCATCTATTTTTAAACAACAATTGGTTAAATTCAGTTTACCACATACTCCTCCTTCAGCTGCTAACAAATAATCAAGTGCTAACGATTCTGATATATAGCAGTGCGCATTTGAGTACTTTGTCTAGCTAAGAGCGTAAGAGCTTGGCTAGTTTCATTGGTTATTATTTCAACTACTGCTTGTAAGCGAATAATACGATTAATCATATAGACTGGGGTTCGATAGCCCCACATACCATCATCATTCCAAGTGGCAGGCCCATAATATTCAATGATTCTTTCTGGCGGCCAATCATCACCCTTCCACTTCTCCCACTTGCCTACTTGGAGGGGTGCTCTCTTCTGTCTCAGTGCTCTTTTGTGTCTGTGAGTGGAGTATACTGGGTATCCTAATTGTTCTCCATGTTCTGTGGGTAGGAGAAAGAAAGAAGGT
Organism: Ichthyophis bannanicus; assembly: GCA_033557465.1. Lineage (NCBI taxonomy): Eukaryota > Metazoa > Chordata > Amphibia > Gymnophiona > Ichthyophiidae > Ichthyophis > Ichthyophis bannanicus. The sequence continues at coordinate 75,062,484 of CM066051.1, read as the reverse complement.
CTGATGGTCCCTAAGACACATGCTCCTCCCCAATGTGGTGGGAGTTGGGCATACGCTCGGTTTCCACAGATCCAATACAGGCCAGGTGGGGCTTGCCAAGCATGGGATTTGGCGAGATTTGTCCATAAATGAGAAAGCTCAGGAAATCTAGCTAATGGGTTAGGTGGTTCGGGTTCTTTAATTCCTGACCACCAAGACGTCTTTTTGGTAGTGTCATTATAGAACTTCTGGCTAAGACAGACCAGCTGTCCTACCTGTTGGGTAAACTGAGGTCCAGTTCTGGCATAGCAAAGACGTCCAACAATTGAGTGCGCTAACACCCATTCGCTAGTAGTCTTGTGTAATTCAGTCTGATTGTATGTCAGAGAATAATTTAATTCTTGGGCCTCCCATGGCCACTGGTCACCCATCTGGGTTCCGCCACAGAAATAACAATTTGAGATTTTAAGACTAGATACTACCGCTCCGGCTAATTCTAAGAATAAATTCTGAGAAGGATGAGGGATCTCAAACTTATTTACATGCATGGCCTCATAGAAAGTGCTATGGATGTGATATTTAGATGACCTGTGGGCTTGGGTATTCAATCTTATATACACAATGGTTCCTGGATCTGATCCAGAACCTGCGATACGTAAACCAAACTTGTATCCTTGTTTCCATACATTAGGATTACGTATCCGTAATTGTAAAGGGTTACAGGCACCTTTCTTACATTTATCATCTGATTTAGACTTAGTTAAAGTGGCCACTTGATTATCTATAGCTTCATCTACTATACCAGCATTCCATGTAGCATAAAAGACGCATTCCCAATTTGGGCAATAGTAATCTGCTGCTGTTGCAGTACTATATGAACCCTTCTTACCTGTACACTTCCCCCATCTTGTGGCACCTTCTGGGCACATATACTTATGATCATTGCGGTATGCTTTTTCCCAGGTACCACATTTAGAGCGGCTATCTCTGTTTATAACATCACATGCATCAAAATTCAAAACAGCAGGTTTACTAGGATCTTTAAGTGATGTGTGGCACTGATTAAAGGTCCATCTGCATCATTCCATCGTATTTCCAACGTGTAATAGGATGGATTCTGATGCGGATTATAGCATACTCTAGATTTACCTTTAGTGCAAATATTTAGTTCAGTGGTGTTATAAATACACCGAGTCACTTTACCAGTGCAGGTATAATAAGAATGGTAAATCAAAGTCTGAGTTACTTTCAGTCCAGTTCGAGTAGAAGTAATGCAAGCAGTGCATGGAGGTAAGGCATGAGTCAGTTCAAAGCCTCCGAAACAGGCAACCAGGGCAAAGCAAAGGTAAAGATACATGTTGATTGGAGTTCTTTTGAATCCTCAGCTTGAAAATCTTGACCACGACGTTCTTTTCTTCGTCCCGTTTGCTAATAAAGCAATTCAACGGGTGCTGAGTGTTGATTGAAGATCCTCAAGTTGTCCATCACATATTAACCAACTTAGCAATTTCAGTTGGTTTCTGAAGTATGTTCAATCAATGTAGCATCAAAGTAGTGTGTAAAATCACACACATGAGGTTCGTTGAAACAAACTCTTGCTGTATGGAAAACAGCAATCCTCTTCGAAAGACTTGGCTACTGCAGGGCACTGTGACAAAGTGTCTAAGCTGCTGGTTGCCGTCTCAGAGTAACTCGCAAAGGTACATCAGGATGCTGTTCTGCTGTCCACTGCTCAGGTTCGGGATCAGCTGCGGGCTTGACTCTGCTGTGGTGGATCCAGGAATCGATTTCTGCTACCTTTACTGCAGTTGGGGTAAGAACATAAGAACATAAGAAATGCTATACTGGGTCAGACCGAGGTCCATCAAGCCCAGTATCCTGTTTCCAACAGTGGCCAATCTAGGTCATACGTACCTAGCAGTTTCCCCAAAAGACACAGGTTCTGCAGTGCTTGTACTAGGTCAAGCATTGATATCCTGGGTCCCTTTTTAATAGTGGTTTATGGACCTTTCCTCCAGGAACTTGTCCAAACCTTTTTAAACCCAGCTATACTAACAGCCCTTACTACATCCTCCGGTAACAGATTCCAGAGTTTGATTACACGTTGAGTGAAGAAATATTTTCTCTTATTTGTCTTAAATAGTTTACCCTGTAGCTTCATTACATGTCCCCTAGTCCTTCTATATTCTGATAGCGTAAACAATTGATCCACGTTTATCCGTTCCACTCCATTCATTAATTTATACACCTCTATCATATCTCCCCTCAGCCGTCTCTTTTCCAGGTTAAAGAGCCCTAACCTTTTTAGCCTCTCTTCATAGGAGTAGCCTTCCATCCCCTTCACCAATTTGGTGGCTCTTCTCTGTACTTTTTCTAATAACTCTATGTCCTTTTTAAGATACGGTGACTAGAATTGCACACAATATTCAAGGTGCGGTCGTACCATGGAGCGATACAGAGGCATTATAATATCCTTTGTTTTATTCTCCATCCCTTTCCTTATGATACCTAGCATTCTATTTGCTTTCTTGGCCGCCGCTGCACACTGGGCGGAGGGTTTTAACATGTTATCCACGATGACTCCTAAATCTTTTTCCTGGGTGGTGGTTTCTAATGTGGAGCCTTGCACCGTGTAACTATAGTGTGGGTTGTTCTTTCCTAGGTGCATAACTTTGCACTTGTCCACATTAAATTTCATCTGCCATTTGGATGCCCAGTCTTCCAATTTATCCAGATCCTCCTGCAGTTTTCCACAATCCTCTTGGGTTTTAACAACTTTAAACAGTTTTGTGTCATCTGCAAATTTGATAACCTCACTAGTTATTCCCTTTTCCAGGTCATTTATGAATATGTCAAAAAGTAGCGGACCCAGTACAGATCCCTGGGGTACTCCACTATTCACCTTTTTCCATTGGGAATATTGGCCATTTAGCCCTACCCTCTGCTTTCTATCTTTTAACCAGTTCCCGATCCACAATAGTACACTGCCTCCTATCCCATGACTTTTTAGCTTTGCCAAAAGTCTCTGATGGGGGACCTTGTCAAAAGCTTTCTGAAAGTCCAGATACACTATATCAACCGACTCACCTTTGTCTACCTGTTTATGCACACCTTCAAAAAAACAGATCAGATTAGTAAGACAAGATCTTCCTTGTCTAAAGCCATGTTGGCTGTCTCCCATTAGGCCATGACTATCTACATGCTGTGTAATTTTGTTCTTTATGATGGTTTTCTACCATTTTCCCTGGTACTGACGTCAGGCTCACCGGTCTGTAATTTCCCGGGTCACCCCTGGGACCCTTTTTAAAAATTGGTGTTACGTTGGCGACCCTCCAATCTTCAGGTATTACAGATGATTTTAATGAAAGTTCACAGATTACCAATAGCAGGTCTGCAATCTCATATTTCAGTTCTTTCAACACTCTGGGATGTATACCATCCGGTCCAGGTGATTTGCTACTATTCAGTTTATCAAATAGTTGTAATATATCTTCCCGGTGTAGCGATATTTCTCTCAATTCCTCTGCAGTTTCACCTTTAAATACCACTTCAGTCTTGGGTAACATCCCTACATCTTCCTCAGTAAAGACCGAAGCAAAGAATTCATTCAGTCTCTCTGCTATAGCCTTGTCTCCTCTTACTGCCCCTTTTACCCCTCTATCATCTAACGGTCCAATTGACTCTCTCACAGGCCTTTTGCTACGAATGTACTTGAAAAAGTCTTTATTTCGTGTTTTTGCTTCTGTAGCAAGTTTCTTCTCAAATTCCCGCTTTGCCTGCCTTATCAATGCTTTGCATTTAACTTGCCAGTGCTTGTGCTGTTACCAGTTTTCATCATTTGGCTCTTTTTTCCATTTCCTGAAGGTTGCTCTTTTGGCAGCAACAGCCTCTCTGACCTCACCTTTAAACCATGCTGGCAGTTTTTTGGACTTTCTTCCACTTTTCTTAATGCGTGGAATACAGCTGATCTGGGCTTCGAGGATAGTATTTTTAAATAACACCCAAGCTTGCTGTAAGTCTTTAACCTTTGGAACCGCTCCTTTTAGTTTTTTCCGAACTATATTCCTCATTCTATCATAGTCTCCCTTTTGAAAGTTAAAAGGTAGTACTGTGGATTCCTTTACTATCTGTCCTCCACTGATTAAATCAAACATGATCATACTATGATCACTATTGCCAAGTGGTTCCAACACCCTTATTTCTTGCACCAGATCTGGCGTTCCACTAAGGACTAGGTCCAGTATGGCTTCCCCTCTGGTCGGTTCATGAATCAGCTGCTCCAAGAAGCAGTCATTTATTTCATCTAGAAACTTTATCTCTTTAGCTTGTCCTGCTGTGACACTGTCCCAGTCGATACCGGGGTAATTGAAATCACCCATTATTACTACTCTGTTGTGGCTTTTGTTAGCTTCCTTGATTTCTTTGAGCATTTCATCATCCATTTGTTCATTCTGGCCAGGTGGTCGATAGTATACTCCCACTGCCATCACCTTCCCCTTCATAAATGGAATTTCAATCCATAGAGATTCTACAGCAAATTTTGTTCCCTGCAAAACTTTAATCCTTTCTGACTCAATGCCCTCTCTAACATAGAGCGCAACCCCTCCACCAATTTGTTCAGCTCTATCATTACGATATAGTTTGTATCCAGGTATCACAGTGTCCCACTGGTTATCCTCCTTCCACCATGTCTCTGAGAGTGCAATCATATCTAACCTCTCATTTAGTGCTATATATTCTAATTCTCCCATCTTATTGTTTAGACTTCTAGCATTGGCATACAAGCATTTTAGAGACTGTATTTTATTAATATTAATCTGGCTATTGGTAGGCATGGGTAATTGGGAATCTTTATGCTCTGTCTGCTCCTTACTCAAGGGCATTTGGGCTACTATACTCCCTTTTGGAACCTCACTGCTTTTGGTAGTATCCTTCAAGGATACCTTTGTCCGAACCATGCGCTCCTGGGTGACTGTCGGCTTTCCCCTATTTTCTAGTTTAAAAGCTTCTCTATCTCTTTTTTAAAGGTTAATGCCAGCAGTCTGGTCCCATCCTGATTAAGGTGAAGCCCATCCCTTCGGAAGAGCCCCCCCTTTCCCCAGAATGTTCCCCAGTTCCTAACAAATCCAAAACCCTCATCCTTGCACCATTGTCTCATCCACGCATTGAGACTCCGGAGCTCTGCCTGTCTTTTGGGTCCTGCACGTGGAACAGGAAGCATTTCGGAGAACGCTATCCTGGAAGTTCTGGATTTCAACTTCCTACCTAAAAGCTTAAATTTAGCCTCCAGAACTTCCCTACCACATTTTCCTATGTCATTGGTACCAACATGTACCAAGACAGCAGACTCCCCCCCAGCACTATCTATGATCCTATCTAGGCGGTGCGTGAGATCTGCTACCTTCGCACCAGGCAGGCATGTTACCAGGCGATCCTCACGTCCACCAGCCACCCAGCTATCTACATTCCTAATGATTGAATCACCAACTATAACAGCTGTCCTGACCCTCCCCTCATGGGGACATGGCCCTGGAGAAACGTCCTCGGTGCGAGAGGGTTTTACATCACCTGGAGGACAGGTCCTAGTTACAGGATCACTTCCTGCCACACCAGGGTGATGCTCTCCTGTCACGTGACCTCTCTCCTCCATGGCAACAGGGATGCTGCCAGACTGGAGGTGGGACTTCAGGACTATATCCCTGTAGGTCTCGTCCATGTACTTCTCTGTCTTTCTTATGTCTTCCAGGTCTGCTACTCTAGCCTCTAGAGAACGGACTCGTTCCCTGAGAGCAAAGAGCTCCCTGCACTTAGTGCATATGTAGGACCTCTCACCAACTGGGAGAAAATCATACATGTGACACTTAATGCAAAAGACCGGAGAACCCCCATCTCGTTGCTGGACCTCTGTCTGCATCTTAGTTTAAAGCTTGTGTTTAGGTCTTTTAAATTCGGTATATAATAAGGATTGGTGTAGATGCTTATACTAATAAAAGTGTATCTAATACCCCTAATACACCCTGTGTACCTGAAGCTCAATTAATCTCAGGTCCTCTGTGTATGACTGATTTGGATTAAGAGCTGCATCTGAGAGCAGCCCCTTTCCTCTAAGATGTGCAAGTACCTATAAAACTAAAATTACCCCAGGGGTGGGTGGGTGTTGGGGAGGGAGGGAGGGAGATAAGTCCTATTAAAGAGGGCAGTTACAAGGTACCCTATCCTGAACCCTCAGCAGGGGGATGGGGGTACCACACAAAGCCCAGTTAGTTGAGAGAGGCAAGGTAAGTACAGCTGAGAAGGCTGAACTAGCACACCACTAAGACAAACAATAAATAATTAAACAAACAGTTAGACAAACAGTAAATAATTAAATAAACAGCTAAAACTCACAGTAAGATGTCCCAGGAGGCAAATATCCACTCACTAGCAGAGCTCTGTAAAAGTACAGCCCTTCTCTGATCAGAGAAAAGCAGGGTAGACAGGGTAGACAGGATGACGGTGTATGGTCCCTTCCAATGGGGTTCCAACGGTGTCTTCTTCCAATCTTTGATCCACACCGAGGTACCAGGCTGGTAGGGATGCAAGGGTTCCGTCAAGTTGATAGGCAACTGGTCTTGGATCCACGCATGAAGGGTCTGCAGAACAAAACTAAGAGCTAGGAGTTCTTGCCTGGTTATTTCTGAACCAATTTGGGCTAGACTTCCTCTAATTCCCTGCACTATTGGTGGAGGTTTACCATACAGAACTTCAAAAGGGGAAAATCCTGTTGACTTCACAGGAGCTGAGCGTATTCTGAGTAAAGCTATTGGGAGCACTTGGGGCCACTTCAGACGTGTCTCCTGACAAAGCTTAGACATTTGGGCTTTTAGGGTACGATTCATTCGCTCAACTTTCCCTGAACTCTGGGGTCTGTATGCAGTGTGAAGCTTCCATTGTATCTGCAAAGCTCTTGCTAACTGTTGAGTAATCTGAGAAACAAATGAGGGCCCATTGTCTGACCCTATTACTGCTGGAATCCCAAACCTAGGGACAATCTCTCTCAGTAAAACTTTGGTGACTTCTCGAGCTTTTTCAGTTCTGGTTGGGAAGGCTTCTACCCACCCAGAGAATGTACAAACTAATACTAATAGGTAGTGATATCCATTGGCTTTTGGCATATCAGTAAAATCAATTTGCAGGTGGTGCATGGGGGTTACACCTCCTGACTGAACTCGGGGTGGTGGTGTGGGACCTTGCTTGGCATTATTTTTGGCACAAATTAAACACTGGCGTGCCACTGAAGCTGATAGGGCTGCTAACATGGTAATACAGAAATGTGGTCTGAGTGCTCTTTCCATAGCACTTTTTCCATAGTGGGTGGCTTCGTGGAACGCTTTGATAAAGGCTGGACCTAACACTTCAGGAATTACTATTCGTCCTGGGGGTTGACTACCTTCTGCTGGTGGCAGCTCAATCCACCCATCTTTCAGTACTCCATCTTCTTTGTTACAGTAGTAATCTAATTCTTTGGTGGTATATCGTGGTGTCCATAAGTTTAAGGGTACTGGAAACAATGCTGCCTGCATCGGCATAGCTTGTGGTGTAATTTGTCCTGTCATAGCTGCCTGTCGTGCTGAGGCATCTGCAAACCTATTTCCTTGGGCAACTTCTCCTTTTCCTGCTTGATGTCCTCTGCAATGCATGACAGCTACACGAGTTGGGGCCCATACTGCATCAAGTAACATCAGTATCTCGGAGCCATACTCGACTGATTTTCCTCCGGACGTGATGAGTCCTCGTTCTTTATAGAGAGCTCCATGGGCATGTAGGGTTGTGAAGGCATATTTAGAGTCTGTATATACATTTAGCACCAGTTTGGCACCTAACAGTAGTGCTCGAGTAAGTGCTATCAATTCTGCTTTCTGGGCTGATGTACCTGAGGCTAGAGCTGATGACTCAACGACTTCATGTTGAGTGACTACTGCATATCCGGCACAGCGTCGTCCATTGATGATGAGACTGCTTCCATCTACATAATAGACTTGGTCTGGATTGTCTATGGGCACATCTGTCAGGTCAGGTCGGCTGGAGAATACAGTGTCCATGACTTCTATACAATTGTGTTCTGGGAGTTCTTCACTAACAGGTATCAATGTGGCTGGATTCAAGGCATGGCTCACTTCCAGTTGTATCTGTGGGTTTTCACATAACATGCTCTGATATTTTAACATTCAGGAATTGGTGAGCCAATGATTTGCTTTCTGTTCCATAAGGGCAAGGACTGCATGTGGCACAGTGACTCGTAGATTCTGTCCTAGTGTGAGCTTATCTGCTTCACTCACTAACAATGCTGTAGCTGTGACTGCTCTCAGGCAAGGTGGCCATCCTTTGGCCACAGTGTCCAATTGTTTCGATAGGTATGCTACAGGTCGCTCCCAATTTCCCAATTTCTGAGTCAACATGCCTAAGGCATTTCCTTGTGCTTCATGTACAAACAAGTGGAAAGGCTTGTGAACATCTGGTAGTCCAAGGGCTGGTGATGACATCAATTCTTCCTTTAACGTCTTGAAGGCTGTATCCTGCTCAGGTCCCCACTCCAGTGGCGACTTTTCTTCTCCTTTTGTGGCTTCATACAGTGGCTTGGCAATTTGGGCAAAGTTGGGAATCCAGATTCGGCAATATCCTGCCGCTCCCAGAAAGGCTCTGACTTGCTTTCTGTTAGTTGGGGTTGGAATTCTGCATACTGCTTCTTTTCTCTCTCTGCCTAATTTTCGGCTCCCTTGGGTTATACGAAAGCCCAAGTATTTCACTTCTTTCTGGCATAGTTGTGCTTTTGCTCTGGAAACTTTGTACCCAGCTTCATCTAGTAACTGCAAGAGGTCTTTGGTGGCTTGTATACATTCACTTTATGATACAGCAGCTATCAGCAGATCGTCCACGTATTGGAGAAGCACTCTCTTCCCCGGGGCCACTGGATAGCTTGAAAGGTCTTGATTCAGTGCAGCACTAAAGATGGTAGGCGAATTCTTGAATCCTTGGGGTAATCGTGTCCAAGTGAGTTGGCCCCCTCTTCCAGAGATAGGGTCCTGCCATTCAAATGCAAACAATATCTGACTTATGGGGGCTAATCTTATGCAAAAGAATGCATCTTTTAAATCTAGTACAGTAAAGTGGGTAGCTTCAGCAGGTATCAGTCCTAGAAGAGTATAAGGATTGGGTACAACTGGATGTATGGTCTCAACTGCTTCATTCACTCTTCTTAGATCTTGCACTGGGCGGTAGTCATCTGTTCCAGGCTTTTTTACTGGCAGAAGTGGAGTGTTCCATGGGGATTGACATACTTTTAGTAGGCCATGTTCTAGTAGTCTTTGCAGGTGGCGGTGGATGCCTTCAATTGCAGCTCTTGGGAGAGGGTACTGTTTGACATGTACTGGTGTAGCACTAGGCTTGAGGGTTACAATTACTGGAGCTATATGTTTGGCTAGGCCTGGAGGACTGCCTTCTGCCCATACTCCAGGTGGGGCATCAATACTTTTCAAAGTTTGTTCAAAATAGGTGTCTTGGACAGCATCATCACTGTAATATCTCCATTCTTCTTCTCGGGGAACTGTAAGCAGCATCATTCCTGCTGGTTTGGCTTGAGAATTTACTGTCATTTGCATTTCTCCTCTTTCAGTGAAGGATATTTGGGCTTGTAGTTTGGCTAACATATCTCGTCCCAGTAGTGGCACTGGACATTCAGGCATATAAAGGAATTGATGAGTTATTTGTTGTCCTCCTAGACTGCATATGCGATTCTGAAGAAAAGGTTTTGTAGCTTTGGCACCAGTTGCTCCTACAATGGTGACTGCTTTTGTAGAAAATGGGGCTATCTTCTTGTCTACTACTGAATGTTCTGCTCCAGTATCAACCATAAAGTTCATAACTTGGTCTCCTATTTGTATTCCGACCATAGGCTCCTGGAGACCTAAAGCAAATTCGGAGCCCGGTCTGTCCTAATCCACGTCATCTTCATCATGGGCTGTCGTAGCCAATGCTTGTATGGCTTCTCCTCTTTCACGCTGGTATTGCTCTCGATTGGCTCCTCCGCGGTTCCGGGGACGGCCTCGTCTTTCTTCTCTCCATTGATGATTAGTTTCGTCATCTTGATGGGCGTCTTCGAGTTGCGGGCATGCATATCTCCAATGTCCTTCCTCCCTACAGTAGGCGCATTGGTTTACGCCTAGCTGGGGCCGGCCTCCGCCTCGGCCCCGCCCTCTTCCTCTGCTCCGTCGACTAGGGATACCTCCCCTTTTCTGTTCAACTATGGCCGCAGCCAGAAAATCAGCTTTCTTCTTCATCTTTCGATCACATTCTCTCTGCCTTTCATTATCACGATTCACATACACTTTATGAGTGACTTCTAATAACTGAGTTGCATTCATGCCCGCAAACCCTTCTAATTTCTGTAATTTACGTCTAATGTCTGGTTGGGACTGATTTACAAAAGCAGAATTCACCATGCATAAACTTCCTGGTGCATCGGGATCATAGGGAGTATACATTCTATATGCTTCAGTTAATCTTTCATAAAACACTGCTGGGCTCTCATCTATGCCTTGGGTAACTTCAGTAACTTTGGAAAGATTCATAGCTTTCTGGCCCCCCCTTTTCAGGCCTTGTATAAAGCCTTGGCGAAAACGGGCTAGGGCTCTGGATCCTCTTTCTGTATTTGGATCCCATCGGGGGTCTTCATTCGGGAATTCTCTCTGGGCCGCTTCCCGATTATCTATTCTTTTCTCCCCCCTTTCTCCTGGAGCTACAGGGTTATCTGCCAGCCAATCTATAGCTGCTTTTCTAATTCGTGTCCGCTCCTCTGTAGTGAATAAGGTGGACAGAAGCTGGCGGCAATCTGCCCATGTTGGTTGGTGGGTTTCCATAATAGTATTCACTAGTTCTGTAAGTTCTTGGGGCTTATTGGTATAGGAGGCATAATGTGTCCTCCAGTTTAACAAATCAGTGGTAGAGAAGGGGACATACACATAATTTAGGGGTCCCGCCACCACCTCATTATCTTCATTTCTTATGGGTATTCCCGGGACTTGCCGTAAAGGCATCATCTTGGCAGTAGATGTCTTTTGGGATGTGAGAGATATCTTTGTAACTGTCCTATCAGGAGTTATTTTCTTCTTCTCTATGTGCTTTACTTTCGATTTACATTTTACTGGTGAGCTAACACTGGCAGTCACTTTTACACTGTCAGTATCACTCGGGGAATTTTCAGCTTCTTCCTTCTCTGTTTCGGTATCTGATTCTCCTTTTTCTGTCTCAGTAGAATCGTCTTCTTCAATCAAAGGGAGCTCATCTACCTGCTCTTTAGGTAATGACTCAGGGGTTGGGTCCCGTTCCTGCTGTCTCCGGGGCTCTGGGGCAGGACGTGGGGCTACTCTCACTGGGCGCTGGGTTTGGGGCTGTCAGGTAATCATTTCTGGGGAATCAGGATCTACCAGGATAGGTTTCTTCCTGGATTTCTCACCTGTCCCTTTCTTTCTAGGCTGTTCTATTTTCTGACTATAATCTGTCTTTGCTAACATTATTCTGCACTGTTCTTCATAACAGTGTTTTGCCCAAGGGGGCGGATCTTCACAAATGCTTAACCAGGAATCTATGTAAGGATACTGATCGGGATGCGCTATTCTCATTCTATGGTGCACTAACTGAATAATTCCTACATTAAAGGTTCCCTCTCGGGGCCAGGTAGGGTCTAGATCGGGCCACTCCCTAGTACACAAAATCTGTAAACGAGCTGCAGTCATTTTAATACCATAATCTCCAGAATATCCTTCTTTAAAATGTGCGATCATACATTCTAATGGAGTGTTCCTAGTAGACCTCGCCCCTCCCATTTCGATGTGTGCGCGCAACAACAGACAGAAGAGAAAAGGAGGGCGGACCGTGGGTAAGGGGTCCTCACGGTCCTAGAAACATATAAGGGAAACAAATAACAAGACAAGACGACAATCGCTTCCCCCTTTTCGCGACCTGAACGCGGTCGCCCGGTCAGGAAATGCGCTAGTCAGGGGTCCACCTTCGCTTGGTCCGTGCTGCCAGACCTCTCATTCACACTTCATTCATACAATCATGCTAGCAACGTATCCCAGAATGCATTCATCTCTATCTGTTCTGACTAGTCTTGTTCAATTTCCAAAATACAAGAAGATGGGGGTTTCGCCCTGCGAATACTCATGCGGGGTTACTCGGCCCTTCTTTGAGAGGTGATCAAGCTCTCTTACCAATTTCCAAGTTCCAAGTTCAAATGGCAGCACTGCTCTTTCTTATCTGTCTAGACATAACAAATCAAAACTATACTCACCGGATCCGGTCCTCAAACTTCCCAAGCAGGCGCATGAGTTGGACCTCGGACTCCCCTCACTCGGTTCAAGGTGTTGGCTCCAGCCGGGCTCGGCACCCGCCGAGGTCCGACCAGCTCCCTCCGATACAAGGGACCGGCGGCGCCAGGGAGCAGCCCCCGTCGGAAGGGCGCGATCCCGGCAGGACCAAACCTGTAGAGGCGGAAAGTCGTGGTATATTGCCCTATATACACTCTGATTCCACAACTTCCCGGCCAACGCACCAAGAATATGTAGCAGCAGAGCGCAGACAAACCAATGATACCAGGAGTCTGTTCAGAAGGTCCAAATCATTTATTTGTGCACAAGTCTCAAGCAAAGTCAATTTCAAAATGGCTGAGCAATGTTCTTTGGCAATACAACAAGTTTTATAGACTTTTGCTCCATTCTAGGTATAGGAAAACAGTTCATTGGTCCCGGTAACCTCCCGTACCTCTTCTATTGGTCCCGGTACTGATATGGTTATCCAATTATGTTCTTTGGGTGGGCTCAGCACCTGCTAACCCCCCTTCTAGTCCCAATTACAATGGCCAGTTCACCAACTTGTTACTTTCCTTCTTTCAAGGCCATTGAGCTAGTTTGTACGTGTAGGGAAGCAGGGCTCTGTAATTTCTCTGTCAGCAGTTTTAAACACATTTCTCTGTATTTTTCCATCTATTCTGCTTGTCTAAGCTAAATCAATGCTTTTACTGAGTTCTAATTCTTATAGCAGCATGTTGGGGGATGTGTAATTCCTATAGGCCTCTCTACAGACTTCATTTACAGGTCAAGCTAGTTAGGCTTGCTTGCTTATGTCAGACACTGTGGATCACAGGCCTTCACCTGCCACAATAGTAAAGGCCGTTAGTGTAGCTGGGTTTAAAAAAAGGTTTGTCAAGTTCCTGGAGGAAAGGTCCATAAACCATTATTAAAAAGGGACCCAGGATATCAGTGCTTGACCCGATACAAGCTTTGTGGAACTTGTGTCTTTTGGGGAAACTGCTAGATATGTCTGACCTAGATTGGCCGCTGTTGGAAACAGGATACTGGGCTTGATGGACCTTGGTCTGACCAGTATGGCATACCTGATGTTCAGCTCAACCTGACCAACCTAAATGGAATCCTCCACCATGTCAAGGCACTTAGGAAACTGCCTTTTCCAGCTGAACAATAGTAGTCCAGATCGCATCAAACATAACTATCTTAGGTTTAATTAGAGTGCTGGCTAATACCAGTAATGTTTTAATGTTACTCCATGACATCTTGCCCTTTGATCCACTATACTCAGCTCATGTGCCCTATAACCAAGATAGGGGCTCAATCAGGAAACCTTAGGAACAGGGATGTTTGTGTGGGGATCCCACTATGGAGGAAATTTGTGCAGTTTTGTATTTGCAGATGGTACTAACCAGAAATTCAACAAATAGATACTTTCTTCTAGGGATATTGAATGGTCTGTTCATGCAGAGTTCTGAAGTGTACCATCTAATGAAAGTGAACTCTGTACTGTGGAATCCAGTCATTGTGACATCACTGTTGATGTTGCTTCTTAGGCACTGATGGAATAAGGACTTGACACGACATAGTGGCAGTCCTGCTTATCAGAGATTGGGAGAGCAAAGACATCACTATAGACTGTTTAATTGTCAACCTGAGTGAAGACACCATGTGAAAGACGTCTGCTAATCGGTAAATCAGCAGTAGTCCAACTCGATTAGCTGAGACTTCTGCTTGGGTCAGAATAAAAGTAGTAAAACCTGTCCCAGACACATTTTAACTGTTCCTTCTCCGTCTGCTATTGAGTTGGCATCTACATATCACTTTGTCTTAGTTTTATCTAGTCATGACTTTATGGAACTTGCTGCAATTTAGTAAACATGCATCTCCTGTTAAGTACCAAGAACAGTTTTATTACATTGTTAGCGACACTAACAGCAGCACTGCAGTAAAAGCACCCATACCAAGTGTACAGGACTGTTCTGTCCTCTACACCATTTCCTAGAGTGACAGACGCTAGTGGGCAGCTCAGCCTTAGACTGTCCCTGCTGTGTTGCCCTAGATGTCCAACCTCCCACTGGGGGTTGATGGGCAGCATGGCAAGCCCCTCTGGAGCCACAGCAGTCTTGATGTGTGTGCACGCACTTACCTGCATCCTTCTGCCCCCTCTGACAAGATGTCTGAGGGGGAAAGAGCAGCAGGCCACGAGTGTACATGCACTTTCAGATCTGCTGCAGCTTCAAAGGGGTAATTACTGTGCCACCCATCAACCCTTGAGAGGCTGCATGGCAGCGAACGACAAGAACCCTTGGACCAGCCCTGCAAGTGTGAATTGAAGTGGAGATAAGGCACAGCCACCAGTGACAGCTAGCATGCAGAATATTACTGTTTACTCACTGTCATGTAGTGTGGCTGCTGCCCCTACTCTTAAAGCCAGCTGCTATCAGCCTTAAGGACCTCCATCCCATTCCCCTTACCAGAAAGGCTCCTCCAAACATCCAGATGATACCCTAACTGACATACCCCTTCCCCCAATAGGAGAGCCCCCCTGAGAAGATAAGAGACCCCACTCTTGACATTGTGCTAGTGGGATCAGGGGCATCCCCTCTGTTTGGATCATCTGAGAAAGTGTCATACTTCATCTCATTTGCTGTTTTTACTCCCAGATGAGATCTTCACACCTGCCTGGAGTTGGCATAAAGATCCAGCATTAGAAATCTATTAAACCCCTGCAATTTTTAAAACAGGCACAATTAAATGTAGCACTTTGCATGCTCACTGTGTTACAATTTAGCAGGGTAGTTTCTGGCACAAGCTTGCTTCCTACACCGGCAAGCAAGCCTAGTGTGGGGAAAGCACAAGAGAACTGCTGTGCTAAAGTGCTCTGCATCAGCCCTGAAGATGTTAGGATTTCTTCTTACCTCAGTAACTGACAAACATCTTTCATTACCAAGCATGATGTGAAGTAAATTCTATAAAACTCAACCGATATAGCAACTCTGCCGTACCCAACCAGCATTAACACCTGGAACACAAACTGCAACAACGCTTCCTTCTGAAAGGGCAGAAATGGCAGCAACTGCACATTAAGAGACAGGTTACTGCTGTTCCCAGCAGGTGAAAGCAGCAGCAGCGATTAGGACCATGGGCTATCATTCAACCCCCACTTCTGCAATAAGGCAAGTTGCCTGATCTCCCATTGTCTCAGTTACCTCCCTTTAGCATAGGGTTGCCAACTGGCTCCAGATGCACCCGACAGTGTCAATCCAGTCCTGGGTTTACCCCATTGCATGCAGGGATATGTAGTTCTGATTTCTCCATTGCACTCCATAAGAAATGAAAAACTACAAGTCACTGCATGCAATGGGGTAAACCCAGGACTGGATCAAGTCTGTCGGGAGCATCTGGAGCCAGTTGGCAACCCTACTTTAGCATAAGCCATTTTGTTGAAGGTATTATACATGAAGTTTAAAAATCTGTAGTCACCTTGAACTTGATTGAAAGAGGCAGACCAAAACGTAAACTGCTCAAGAGCAGTTGTATGACAAAACAGAACAAGCTGGACACCTAGCCAGACAAGCTTTCAGATTAACCACAATGAATACAGATTGAGGACCCCTTGCACCACTCTCCTGCCCCATTTTGTTTCCCTCCCCACTATTCTCTTCATAAGCCCACTGTTCCTTTGAAGAGGTCTCCCTTCTAACCTTTCTCCAGGCTGCAAGTAGGCCCAGCACTGCCTTCCTTTCCTCTGCCCACTAGAGATGGGCTTCCCATGGGCAGACCATACTGTTTTCTCCTTCTCTGCCTGCAGGATATAGGGTCCCTGCAAGCAGACAGCTGCTGCCTTCCCCATCTCTTCTTGCCAGGAGAAAACAGGCATCTTTGTGCATGCATAAATGCAGACAAGCATGTATGCACACAGACTAAGAGGCACTATGCTAATGCAAAATGCAGCTAAATATGAAAGCCGCTTCCTAGGGAAGGTGCTTCTAGAATAAGAAAATCGAGAGGCCTTGCTCACCCCTCCACTTCAAAGACAGAGCCAATGTCAGTTAAATGTATTTTATTTTCTCTGTAGTCAGAACATTGTTTTCCACTCTTCTGAAATAGAGCTTCCCCCACTAACAGTAGAAGGGTGCATCAATGGGGCTCAACTCTCCTTCCTGTCGTCCTCACCCAGGGTCAGTTTGTCAAAGAGATACTCTCCCATGCCCACTTCTGCTGCGTTGAGTCTCTTCAGGTTGGTCAGGTGGTCTCCCAGCTTTTTAATGAGCTTCACCTCTTCCTCCAGAAAGTGGGACTCCAGGAAATCGCACATCTGTGCAGAATAAAACCAAAAATGTTTAGAGTAGCGCAAAACACTGGAGCCACGTTCCCATCTCTCCCACAGCTCTGGAGTAGAAAAGCTGTTGATAGCCCAGGTACTCCTATATTTGACAAACTACAAGCTCCAGAAGATCTACTCAAGACATTTGAATCTCACTAAGTGGCTGAGCACCTAAAGCACTATAGACTCCACTACGTAGCCAATTACGATTTAGTGCCCATCCCACATCTAGCTGCTATGTAATTGGTTGAGCTGTATAGGCAACTTTGTCCTATGCTTATACTCTAGCAGTGGTTCTCAAATTTGTCCTGGGGGCTCCCCAGCCAGTTGGGTTTTCAGGTTATCCACTATGCATATTCACGAGCCTCATGCAATTGAGGTAGTGCATGTAGATCTCTCAAATGAATATTTGTAGTGGATAACCTGAAAATCCAGCTGGCTGGGGAGCCCCTAAGACAGGTTTGAGAACCACTACCCTAAAGGGAACTCAAGGCTATTACTACCAAAGAGATATCCCTCCAGTTAACTCTACTCCTACTCTTTAAGGAGCGGTACATACATGGGGATCAGCATGGTCCATGGCAGTCTTGTGCAGGTCCAGCAGAGCCTGGTTCACAGTCTTCTCCAGTTTTAGAGCATATTCCATGGCCTGGGGCCCGTTTCCCCACTCATCAGATTCTGGCTTCTGCATCATAAGACAGGATGTCCATTAAACACCAGCCTAGGAAACTGCTAGTACATTGCTAGACTGGGACCACCAAACAAGCTATTGTGCAGGGTAAATAGGGGTCTGAGTTTTCTAGTTGTCTTCTAGACTAAGTCTAATAATGTTCAATGAGCAGCACCACATGTGTTGCTGTCTTAATATATTAAATTGCCACAGCCATTATCGATAGTGTACTAGGAAGCAGAATCCTTAAACCACCAGTTGTTGATTCTTAGAATTAGGACCACCTTGGGCACTGAAGACCTTCCATATTCCAAGTCCTGCCCTGGAAAGGTGAGGGTACATCAAGTGTAAGGCACAGGATCCACCCAGCTACCACGCCCTTCTATTACCTTCACATCCTGCAGTACCACCCGTCCTCCACGCTTGTTCTGGAATTTCAGGAAGCACTCTGACTGCTCCCACTTCTCCTCAGACTGCTCCCTAAAGAACTTTGAGAACTTAGCCAGGGCCACATCATCCCGGTCAAAGTAATATGCCTGGAACAGGAAACAGCAGCACAGTCAAAACCTCCTAGGAGGGTCTGAAGAGACCTCAGCATGTCCCCTCAGCACAGCCAAGCTCCCAGAAGAGCTGTAGAGTATCCACAGAGACACTCGCAATACTCCTTGAGCCCTTATTCAATGTAATATCTTAGCATTGCAACCAAATGCTCCAATTTGCATCAATGACCCCTCTTATGTTTACTATGGTTTGCTTTCTTATATCCAGGCGTAATTTTCAAAAAGGATAGAAAAAAGTCAGGCTTATATTTATTATAGAATCCCAACGCCAGACTCAGCGCTGCGACGTTGCACGGTTACTTCATTTCTTCAGGGGCTTACAAGCCGACTTCTAATATCGCCAATTCGCTCAAACATGTTCGCCAGAGACGATTCCCCCCATTAGTGTGAAAAAACGCGGGGAATCGTCTCTGGCGAACATGTTTGAGCGAATTGGCGATATTAGAAGTCGGCTTGTAAGCCCCTGAAGAAACGAAGTAACCGTGAAACGTCGCAGCGCTGAGTCTGGTGTTGGGATTCTATAATAAAGATAAGCCTGACTTTTTTCTATCCTTTTTGAAAATTACGCCTGGATATAAGAAAGCAAACCATAGTAAACATAAGAGGGGTCATTGATGCAAATTGGAGCATTTGGTTGCAATGCTATTACCGTAGCTCCTTATAAGTCTGAGACCCGATTTTCATTTTTTTATTGAAAAGCGAAGAAAACATAAAAAATATATATGCAAAGTTAGATAGGAAGTTTAAGACTAGCTTCAAAAAATTCTCGTATTGTTGGAGTAATTGGGATATTGTGGCTCAACTTTAATAACTATGTGACAAATCTCTGGGGTAGTACTGAAGGGGTCCTTAGAGGTCAGCGTCCCTCCTTGGTGCTGACTGCTGGTGAGTTTTAGGCTGTAATGTAAAGGGACATGGTAGGGAAATAGCACTGTGCAGACCTTTCTGCTTATTTCTGATGGCAGGATCGCAGCCCCTGAGCTCAAGATGGGGGCCCATCGGCAAACCCAGGGTCCAGTCCCAAATGCCTTATGGACAGGGTGGCTCTTCAGGGACTCCAGCTTTATACAGAGGGGACTTGCTTAATATGTTTTTCACCTCCTTCCTTCTTCCCTCATCTGTCTCTTCTTCTATCTTCCCCTTCTGCTTCTTACACATTCTCTCTCCCTCTCCCCCCTCCAATCCCTTTTCTCTCTCCTACACTTCTCCCTCTTTCTTTTCCCTCCTCTCATTCTTCCTTTTCTCTCATGCCTTCTCTTTCTCCCTGTTTGCCATTCCATCCTCCTTTCTTTATCCCTTCTTTCAGTCCTTTCTCCCTTTTCTTCTTCCCTCTTTCCCCCTTTCTCTGTCTCCTTCTCCCCTCCCATTTCTTTTCTTCACCCTCTCCATTTGCCTTCTCGCCTCTCTTTTTCCCCATTTACTTCTTAGGCGGAATCAGCAGGGCTGGAAGGAAAAGTGAGTTACAGTCAGTACTTCTCTATCCCCTGAGACAATGAAAGGTTAAGTGATTTGCCCAAGACCAGAAGGTCTCTCAGTGGGATTTGAACTCTGGTCTCTCTGGGTTGGAAGCAGGGCCATCTCAACCACTAGGCAAACTAGGCAGTTGCCTAGGGCAGCTACATCCAGAACTAAATAATAGATTTTGACAGCAAGAGGGGGTGTAAAGTTTGAGGTTCGCCTAGGGCAGCAACACTTTGAACCGACTCCAGGGCTGTCCCTGGTTGGAGGCTACACCTCTAAGCTATTAGAATTTCAACTTTGAGAGCTGGAGGGATCATTTATGGGCCTGGACTGGTTATTTCCTTTTGTTTTTAGTTTTATTGGTCTTTTGTCAGAGTGAGAGTGAAAATTCTGGGTGTTTGCTAGTCAGGGAGGTTTAGAAATTGGAGTTACTTACCTGTAACAGGAGCTCTCCGTGGACAGCAGGATAAGTCATCCACACCAGGTGACGTCATCCGACGGCGCCAAGAAGGAAGTACTCTCTCTAGCCCAGAAGGTGTTTCACTTCTGGGCATGTTCCACCTGGCCCAACCCCTAGGTCCACCCCTAGCCAGCCACTGTGTCCCGAGCTAGCCAGATGCTAGGGGCGATGAGGGCCAAGACCGAGGCAGGGTCCATTGCAGGGGAGGAAGGGTGGGAGAGTTTGGATGATTTACCCTGCTGTCCACGGAGAACTCCTTTTACAGGTAAGTAACTCCGATTTCTCCTAGGCCAAGCAGGATGAAGTCATCCACACCAGGTGCCTCCCTAGCTACGAAGGGCTGAGATGGAAGGGGCCCTGCCGGAATATATCTAACAGAAGTGGCACCACGCGTAGTGGGTTGGGACAAGGCTTTATTTTGCATATAATATGTGCAAACAACAAAATGTGCAATCTGTGCAAATTAATCAACAACATGTGCAAATCAATCGCAATTCAAGTAGGAACATGTGGACATCCCATGTGAGATGCAACACATATGTAACAATCATCAATCAAGAACAAGTGCAAACCAACAACATGCGCAACTGCAGCAATTGTGCAAACACCCCTGAGTAGGCAAAACTGCCCAGGTGCAGTCTTCCAGGTTCATGTATCAAGTGGCCAGCACGGCCTTGGTTCAAAGATTCAAGGAGTGGGTGGTCCACTGGCGGCCGCCAGGACCGCCCGTCCGAAGGAGCCCGTCTGCAAGTCAAGGCAGTAGTGTCTTTGGAAGGTCTGGAGGGAGGACCAGGTAGCCGCTTTGCATATGTCTGCCACCGGTACCGAGCGTAGGTTGGCAACTGAAGTTGTGAGCGCCCTCAGCTGGTGCGCATTTACAGGTGGTGAGGGCCCTGTGCCGGCTTGGTCCAGGCAGAAGGAGTTGCAAGCGGAAATCCAGAGGGATAGGGTACGCTTGGTGACCGGGCGGCCTGGCTTGTTTTGGTCATAGGAGACAAAGAGTTGTGTTCCTTGTCTTTGTGCCACAGTCCTGAGAAGGTAGAGGCGCAAGGCCCTGACACAATCCAGCTTGTGTAGCCGCTCCTCCTCGGAGGAAGTGTGGGGCTCTGGGTGGAAGGTAGGAAGTTCTATAGTTTGGTTGATGTGGAAAGCTGAAGCTACCTACGGAACAAATCTAGGATGTGTCCAGAGGGATACACGGTCCTCAGAGAGCTGTGTGTACGGTGGGTGTGCCACCAAGGCCTGGAGTTCGCTGATGCGCCTAGCCGAAGTTATGGCAACCAAGAATAGGGTCTTCCAGGAGACGAGCTTGATGTCAGCCGACTGCATGGGCTCGAAAGGAAGTAGGGTTAGCTGGTTGAGAACCGCGTTGAGGTCCCAGTGCGGTACGGGCTTCCTGATTGGTGGATGAAGATTGGAGAGGCCCTTCATAAAGCATGTGACAATGGGAAGCTGTGTGATGGAGCTGTCCCCTGAGCGGCCGTGGAAGGCCGCGATGGCTGCTAGGTGGACACGGACGGACTGCTTCTGCAGGCCTTGTTGAGATAAGGAAGTCAGGTACTGTAGGATGTTTGGTATGGTGCAGGACAAAGGATCCGGTCCTTGAGAGGAGCACCAGATGGTGAAGCGCCGCCACTTGAGGCTGCTCCTATGTAGACTTGCTGTACAAATATGTGGTGGCTTTGAAGGTATAATTAGTCTAAATGTGGATTTCAGGCCTGCTCTATAGGTTTGCTTTGTATGATTGCACCCTTACCTGCCTGAAAATATACACAGTAACATATGATTGGCACAAGAAGACACGCATGTGGGCTAGTGAAGCAGAGTATTTTGTGGCCTTGTACGAGAGAGCCTGGTGAACTAGACACTTTGGACGGGAACATGAAAAGTGTATAGGCCTAGAGAAATACAGAAGAAATACAGGCCAACCAAATACAGGCCAACCAGGAAGCATACTCTGAGCCCTGAAGATAACAGACAGTGCCAAGAGATGGAGTTCCAGGAAATGGAAAGGCATGAACACAGCACAGGCAGGGGGGGCTGTGACCAGCTGATAAGCGGACCCTTAGCAGACCTTGAAATACAGACCTTGTTGAAATACCAACCAATGTTCCCTCTAATTTTTTGTAGGCTGTGTGGGCATAAAATATCAGCTGTGCAGCTTTTGAAGGAAGGTTAAATTTTTGTGCGCTACATAACGACACTCGGAGTTATATACTTTAAAATTTGACTACACGTCAGAATACAGTATGTACACCACATTGATTGCACTAGAAAATACTGTAGAACTTGTGAAAACCGTAAATACACAACTACTTTTAAATTTTAAGACGTCTGTGTTGTTTTCTATCAGAATCAGAACCGTAATTTTTGTGCGCTCTGTTGTAAAGTATGTGCGCTCACTTGGCGAGGTGTGTGCGCGAGCACACGCGCACAGCTTAGAGGGAACAGTGCAACCAACTGATGTTTGGTGATAAACATGGGAGGGTCCTGAGGGAAGAGCACTTGCAGAAGTTCTTCTGACCTTCTGAACTTGCAGGGGTTTTTTTTTTGCAAGTCTTTCAAATTACGTCAGTAATTCAAGCAGAATTCACTGGAACTTTGGGCCAGAGAATCCATATAAGGAGGCAGCTACATAGCTCGGGGGTGACTTTCTCTCTCACCACTGGGGGGTAGGGAGAACGTCACCTGCACTCAGATCCCTGAGACAGACACTTGTGTATTGGCGTTTACAGCTTTTGCTTGTACCAGATAAAGGGTTTTACTGACAAGTGGCTATGATCTGAGTTTCTTTTCCTCCTGGTGCAGGGCTTCACAGGTGCCCAGGAAATTGTTGATATTTGGGACACTTTGTAGGTCTGACCCGCCTACAACTTGCATCGCTTGTAGATGTGACCTAATTTTAAAAGAGCTCCTTTATGTGCACAATATACTGTTTATGCATACAAATAGTTTGTAATATTACCCTCTGGAGAGCCCCTCCATTTTCTCTCAAGCACTGGCAGCAGATTTGCAAGAATTTCAAGCAGACCTGCCCGCTGAAGATGAGCTTGGCCGACGCCGACCTCAGGCCCCACCCTGGGTTCTCCCAACACAGTCCTCCGACCAGCAGGCTCCGCCCCCAGGTCCTCCTTGTGCAGTCGCTCCAACCTGCAGGCTCCGCCCCAAATCCTCCCAGCACACTTGCTCCAACCTGCAAGCTCTGCCCTATGTCCTCCCGGCTTGGTTACTCAGACTCGCAAAGCACATGCTGATGTGCAGGCCCCTCCCCATCTCGAGGACTGTGGCCTGTGTGATGTTGATCACGGTGCTCCGACCCCCACCGAGCAGCCCTTCTTAAGCCTTCCGGGGATGGGGGTGCTGTTCTGCACTCTATCAGGCATCGCCCGAGGACCTTCTGCACTTTTGCAGCAACTTGGTGGTTAGAGCGAACAATTTAAAACCCCAGAGACCAGGGTTCAATTTCCTCTGGCACTCCCTGTGACCTAGCTTGGAAGAAAAGGCCTGATAATCTACTTCTCCAGACCTCACTGGGAAGTACAAGAAGCATGCCCCCTCCTCCCTGTTGCTCAGTGAATCCTGGGGTACTCAAGTCCCAGTCCAATTCACACCTCAGTGTGTTGGAGGTGTAGCATAAAGGCTATTGCACAGCCTCAGCAAACAACAGAGTCCCATATGGAAAACACCTTAAGGGGGCTACAAAAAAAAAAAGCCTCTCTGGCATGGGCCGACACATTGAAAGAGGGCTACAGCAGTCATAGTAACATAGTAAATGACAGCAGATAAAGACCAGCATGGTCCATCCAGTCTGCCCAGCAATACAGCAAGAGTAGGTGCACCTGTCGCTCTGTGCAGGCCACCCCTCCCCATGTCTTTGTTTAGGGGTGGACCCATCACTCCATCTAGGACACCCCTATTTGTTGAGACATTAGATGGTTCCGTTTATTTTGGTTTTATCCTATTGCTGTAAAGGGACCCGCTGTGCTTGTCCCATGCTGTCTTGAATTCCGTCACCGTGTTTGCCCCCACCACTTCCATCAGGAGAGCATTCCAAGCATCCACCACCCTTTCAGTGAAAAAATATTTCCTGACATTGCCTTTCAATTTTCCACCTTGCAGCTTCATGTTATGCCCTCTAGTTTTGCAGCTTCCCCGTCTTTGGAAGAGGTTTGTTTGTTCATCGTTCCTCTTTAAGTATTTAAAGGTCTGAATCATATCTCCCCTCTCCCTCCTCTCCTCCAAAGTGTACATATTTAGGTCTTCAAGTCTCTTCTCATAAGGTTTCTTACGCAGGCTCCAAATCATTTTGGTCGCCTTCCTCTGAACAGTTTTCAGTCTTTTTACATCTTTTGCAAGATACGGTCTCCAAAACTGAACACAGTATTCCAAGTGAGGCCTTACCAGTGACTTATACAGTGGCATAAGTACCTCTTCCTTTCTGCTGGTAATCCCTCTTTGTATGCAGCCCAACATCCTCCTGGCTTTTGCCATCGCCTTGTCGCACTGTTTTGCCACCTTGAGATCATCAGAGATAATCACACCAAGGTCTTTCTCCTGAACCATGCACACCAACCTCTTGCCCCCTATCGCGTACATTTCCCTTGGATTTCTGCTGCCTAAGTGCATGACACTGTACTTTATCACATTAAATCGTAATTGCCAAGCATTAGACCATTCTTCCAGCTTTTGTAGATCTTTCCTTATGTTATCCACTCCCTCGGGGGAGTCCACTCTGTTGCAAATTTTTGTGTCATCTGCAAAAAGACAGACTTTTCCATTCAGTCCTTCAGCAATATCACTCAAAAATACATTGAACAGTGCCGGGCCCAGGACCGAACCCTGGGGCACCCCGCTAAGCACCTTCCTTTCATCCGAGTGAGCTCCATGTACCATCACTTTCTGTCGTCTGTCAGTCAACCAATTTCTGATCCAGTTTACCACCTTGGGACCCATCCCCAAACTACTGAGTTTGAGGAACAGTATCAAAAGCTTTGCTGAAATCCAGGTAGATGACATCCATCGCATGCCTCTGATCTAGTTCCTTGGTTACCCAGTCAAAGAACTCAGTCAGATTTGTTTGGCAAGACCGTCCTTCAGTAAAACCATGTTGCCTCGGATCTTGCAACCTGTTGGTTTTGAGAAAGTTCACTATTCGCTCTTTCAGGAGCACATCCATTACTTTTCCCGCCACCGAGGTAAGGCTCACGGGTCTGTAGTTTGACACTTCTTCCCTGTCACCACTTTTGTGTAGAGGTACGACATCAGCCATTCTCCAGTCCTGAGGAACCTCTTCTGTTTCCAAGGATCTGTTGAATACATCCTTTAACGGCCCTGCAAGAACCTCTCTGAGCTCTTTCAGTATCCTGGGATGTATCCCATCCGGTCCCATGGCCTTGTCCACTTTCAGTTTTGCAAGTTGTTCTAACACATCATCTTCTGTGAATGGTGTGGTATCTACTTCATTCACATTTTTATATTTGGGAATCACAGGTGGTCCTTCTCCAGAGTGGTAGGACAAGAGCAGCGGATCTCTGTGAAAGATCCAGATAGTGTAGGCTGACAGGTGTGTCTCATGTTGTGGGAGATGCAGAGGGAAAAGAGAGGGGTCATAGCACCACCACCAGCCACACCACAGGATCAGTATCTGACCCTCGAAGTCCATTGTGTAGCAATATCACATATCTGCATGAGAAATGAAATGTCAATGGAAGACACACATGAAAATACATAAAGCTCTGGGTGAATTCACCAGATGATGGTGCAGTGGTGCATGACCCGTTGTCCTGAATAGCGCTTTAGCCAACATATGTGTTGTCTACAGAACAAACCTAAATGTTTTTGAGGGTCGCATGACGACGACTACCACCACTGCACATGTAGAAAGTGTTGCGAGGCAGACTCGGTGTTATACAAACACAAATAGAGACTGTCCCCACATGTTAGACCACACAACCTAATCAAGACAGACAAGACAACCGTGAGGAATAAGGACAGAAAAGGGAAGGCCAAGGAGAAACAAGGAAACCAGGGAGCATGATCCAAAAGCATCCTCAAAGAGGTGTGCCTCAAGCAGTGATGTGAAAAGTGGCAGAGATGGAGCCTGACATACAGACTCAGGAAGTATGACCCAGACATAAGGAGCAGCACGGTGGAGTGAACGAGGTCTGGGATAAGCATTGGAAGAACAGGACAAAGAGAGGAGCAAACCAGCAGAAGAGCAGAACACTTGAGGAGGGGCCTAGGGGGGAGGGAGAGAGGAATGAAAGTGTGGAGCAGAAGATGTAAAGCATTCAAAGATCAGAAGGAGGATTGTGGGATAGATATTAAAGCAGAAGAGACAGCAACGATGTGAACTGAGAAGAGGGGTTAGATGAGCATATTGCGGCTGGCAACAGATCATTCGCGCAGCACAGTTCTAGCCAGAGTGAAGGGGAGAGAGAGGGAGACCAGCAAGAAGGAGGTTGCAATAGTTGTGATGGGACATAATGAGAGACTAGACAAGTATATTAGTATTGTGCTCAGAGAGGAAGGGATGGAAACTGTCCATGTAATAGGGAAAGAAACAACTGGTGCAAGCCATCAGTTGGAAATTTGAGAAGGAAAAGGAGAAATCAAAAATGACACCAAGGTATGGGTTGAGAAAACAGGATGTAGAAGACTGTCATCCGCAGAGAGAGAAAGGAGGACATGAGAGGAAGATCTAGGGGGAAAGACAGCAGGATCAGGTTTGTCCAAGTGTACCTTCTAACAGCGGTGACACATGCATGTGGCAATGTCAGAGCGACAGACAGAGACAGGGTCTGCAGGACTGGAGATATACCGCATGTTGAAAGATAGAGCTGAGAATCAGCAGCACATCAATGATACTGAAACCCATGGGATGAGATGAGAGCACCAAGGGACTGGGTGTAGAGAGAGAAAAGAAGGGGGTCCAGAATTAATCCTTGGGGAACACCAACTGAGAGTGGGATAGAGGTTGCGGAGGAACCACCAGAACAAACACTGAACAAGCAATGGGACAGATAAGAGGAAACCCAGGACAGGACAGAGGCCCAGAAACCAATTGAAGACACTGTATCAAGGTGATGGTAGTGGACAACAGTATTGGAAGCAGCAGAAAGGTCAAAAAGGATAAAGCTGGAGTAGAGGCCTTCAGATGCAGCCAGGCACATGTCACTGGAGACATTGGCAAGTGGTACAGGTTTGACTGAAAACGAACCAGAAGGACCTGAGAGGAAAGAAACTCAGGACAACGGTGGAGGACTGTGTGCTCAAGAGGTGAGGAAATGAAGGAAAGAAGGGGGATGGGGCAAGAATTAGGAGGATTGCTAAGATCAGTAGAAGGTATCCTGAGTAGGGGTGTGACCACAGCATGAGTGAAGGCAGCAGGGACAGTAGCAGTGGAGAGAGAGAGGGCAAATAACTGGAAAGGATGAGAGCATAGGAAAAGGAGCTAAAGCAATGGGTGGGGATAGGATAAGAATAGCAGGCAATACGTTTGTATGAGAAAAGAAGATGAGAGGTTGCACCATCTGAGGTCATAGGAAAGGATGAATGTGTAAGAAAGAATAATGGGAAAAGGTGGCACTGATGTGAGAGCAGTGGGAATGCAGTGGATCCAGTGGGGAACTGGAGAGTGATCCTGTGGATGTAGATATGGGAAAGGTCAGCTAGAAACATGGCTGAGAGAAAAGGGGGGATCAGAAGGTGAAGAAAGAGTGATCCTATAGTCAGAGCAAGAGCCCAGTACCCTACGGAGCAAGGACAGGACCCAGTATGGCACACATTGTGACTGTAGTCACGTCACTGTACCCTCCATAGGCCCAGAATAAGAGGCCAGGCAAGCAGCGTCACATCATACTAGCCCAGGAAAACCCTGAGGCTGCTGGTCCCGCACCTGTCATCACCTACATAAACCATACACCTGTATGTGCCGAGATGGGGCAACATCCAATGTGTGAGTGGGAGATGTGCATGACCGGAAGAGAGTACACAAACTCTGTGGTGCGAGTCATGGTGCAACCCCACCTTGAATATTATGTGAAATTCTGATGGCCATATCTTCAAAAGAATGCAGCAAAATTAGAAAAGGTACAGAGAAGAGCCAACAAAATTATAAAGGGGATGGAAGGATTCCCCTATGAGGAAAGGGTTAGAAGGTTAGGGCTCTTCAACTTGGAAGAGAGAGGGTTTAGGGGAGATATGACAGAGGTCTATAAAATAATGAATGGAGTGGAACGGGTAAATATAGATTAGCTGTTTACTCCTTCAAAAAGCAGAAAGACTAGGGGACACGCAATGAAGCTACAGATCTGCTGCTTACTCCTGGGATAAGCAGCATGGAATCTTTTTGGGAACCTGACAGGTACTTATGAACTGAATTGACTACTGTTGGAAACAGGATACTGGGTTTGATGGATCCTTGGTCTGACCCAGTATGGCATCTCTTATGTGCTTAAGTTTTAGATTCCTCTCCAGCCCACCCCCCTCCACACCCCCAAGTCCTTACTCTGAGACCACGGAAGGAGAATAACTATCTTTGAGAGCTGTCTAGTGAAAGTAATTCATTAATTACCTAGATATCTAATCTGTCATTCTAGGGGCAGCATAACAAACAAGCAGCTACAGTCCTTCCTCTGTCTCCCCTCCCCTTAATGTCCTTATCTCGCTCAGACTCTGTAGGTATCTAGGGAGATAAGCTTATTTAAACTTCAGTTTAAATATAAAATCTCTGTACTCTGAACCCTTGGCTGGGATATAAATCAATCCTAGGCACCAGTCATTTGTCTGCCATTGTATTGCCAGGATCAGCTGAAGGAGCACTGCAGCTTGGACATCGCCAATGGCTCTGTCTTATCCACTCCTCCTCCTCCTCCTTTTCCTCACCTCTGTACACTCAGACCCTCTGAGGTGTGCAGATACCCAAGAAAGTTACTACAGCCCTGTGAATCTTACAGAGGTAAGAACACTGCATCTGTTGCACTTACTGTTTCCTCGATCCCCTCCTCAACTTCCCAACGCCTCTCTTCCAAGACTCTGTAGAGCCCCTCTTTGAAAAACGAAATTTGAAAATTAGTACTTGGGAAGCCTCCGCCAATACAAATATTTCATAAAGTCGTGCCCCTATGTGCTCTTAAAGTGATGACGGGGATTTTTCTGGCCATAAAGGGTGGAGGGGGGGAGAAACTTCAGAATCCTAATCTTTGGGATGTCTACTAACTCTTCAGTATTTAACCTTTCACTCAGGTGCCCATCCACTCTAAATATTGCCTCTGCCCACTCCAGATAACAAAGGTTAAAAGATTCAGCCGTGGCAACAACCATTTTTTTAAAATGCATGTTAAAAAAAAGACATATTCAGTAATGGTCCATCAGTGGTTAACACCGCATTTGACTGCTTGTTCTTTTAGAGTAATTTCAGGCTCAAAGCTCTCTGAAGAACATCCACTCGATGTCCCTCAGGGCTCTTTACTCTCTCCTTCGCTGTTTAATATTTTCCTTGCCACACTTTCAAGTCTAATTCAGTCCACAAATTTGAGTCCCACATTTATGCAGATGAAGTTCAAATTCTAGTTTTGTTTCAGAACCTCCCCCATGACATGACGCAACTAAATTCCAGATTAGATTGCATAACACAATGATTGCTATTAAACAAACTGGTCTTTGACCCATCAAAATGTGAAATGATCTGGTTTTCATCTAAATCCTCAGTTCCTTCCCTTATGCTTTCTATTCTAAGTATGCCTATCCCTCTTAAAACATCTATCTCAGCACTTGCCTTCTTCCTAGATTCTGACCTTTCCTTCTCAACTAAGATATCAGCACTAATGCACTTATTTTTTTATGTTCTCTGTAAGTAGATCTGTTCAATCCTATTGGTTCACATTCTTGTGAATTCTAGGCTAGACTACTGCGATTCTTTATATAATGGTCTTCAATTACTACAAAATAATCCAATTTCATAAATTTGATAGAGTTATTTTCTTATTTGGGCAACATCTTTGCCTCCCCATCAATTATCAAATCAAATTTAAAATTCCAATTCTCACCTACAAAGCTTTACATATAGATGAACCGAGATATTTGGCTGACCATTTACTCTCTTACCAACCTTTCCATACTTTATGGTCACCCTGGGTTAATTGTTTTGATTGTTCCCTCTGTTAGACACATCCAATTTGAAGACACACGTCAACCTGCCTTTATGGTTTTGGTCCCCTTATTACAGAATGCTTTTCCTTTGGGCTTTGATTAGAACATTAATTTTCCAAATCCAAGATAGCACTCAAAACATGGTTCTTTCTTCAAGCCTATGCAAATATGATGTAAAGTGGGGGACTAGGCATGCCAGGCAATATTCTTAAACCTTTTCTGTTGTCTCTTTTCTTCTAATAATTCCAAGATTTGTACATTGCCTTGATGCCCAATGGTGCAAAGTAATCTACTAAATCCAGGCTTGAAATTAAACATTTAAACATTAGAGACTGTGATGCTGGCAGCTATATGGATAGTAGTGATTTTCAGCCATTATCCATAGGACTGAACAGTTTAATTTAGGACAGTTCATTTTCTGGCCTAAATTAAATCACTCTGCTCTCTATATGAATTGTGGCCGAATATTGTCACTATCCATATAGTTAGGCAAAACCCCTTTGCCCAATAGTTTACTGGATGAATAGACAATTAAAAACAGTTGATCTGTTATCTTGACAGACAGAAAAAAATCAAAAGTGCCACAACACAAAATCAGACACTGGGGGTCTTTTCTGAAGTTTCCTCTCTGTTCTCCTCTCCTGCTTTAGCTTGAGACGTGTAGTCTTTGTTTCATGTACCTCTACGTCCTCTATTTTTCAGCAAGCATCTCTCTTTGGGATCAGAAACAATACCTAATGCCTTTTCACAGCTATGGGCCTCCTATCTGGCCATCTTCTGAAAAGGCTTTCTCACAAAAAATACAAAACTTCCCTTGACACAAAATATTGCTGGACGTCTTCTCCCCCAAAAGTTCTACCGATCATAGGCAGGGCTGGTACAAGACTTGGAGGGCCCTAGATGGGCCCTCCATACTGCCACCAGCCAGGGGTGGCCCAAGGGGGGTGCGGGGCCATGTGTGGAAACTCAGTGTGGGGCCCTATTTGCATAAGGGGACTCATTTGCATAAATATTTGCATAATGTTACCATATACTAACTTTTAGTAAACATGCCTCTTAATGAGTGTATGGATAAAGTAAGACTATCATTGTAATTAGTTATGTTCACTTACATATATACTTATTGTTATATTGTTCCATGTTAAAGGTTGAAAAATACTGTTATGCTCTCTGTAAACCGTCTTGACTGGTAGAAAGACGGTATATAAAACTTGTTAAATAAATAAAATAAATAAAGACTAAAAGATTTCTACATTACTATAATCCAGTGCCAACCTCCAGGCACATTAGGAACTACTACAAACACTGCCTATTTAGAACCCATAGCAAACCTGCCGTATCGTAACAGCACTACCAGGACTCACAAAGCACCATACTCTACCTATCAAAAGACAACACTTCAAATATTAAACCAATACATTTCAGAGAATAACAATACATGACCTACTGGGGAAAGAGAACAAGTGGCAATGTCAAATAGGAATTTATTTAGACAGTTTTTGTATACCACCTTATCCTTCAATCAAAGTGGTCACAATACAATTGGGGGATATGAGACACATACACTAATACTGGCAGGGAACATGGGCTATGGAGGGTTAAGTGGCTTGCCCAAGACCACAAGGAGCACCTGTGGGACTAGAAACCCCAGTCCTTCTGGCCCAAGGTTGCTGTCCTCTAGTGGGATTTGAATCCCTGACCTTCTGGCCTGAGGTAACTTGCCCCAACCACTAGGCCACTCCTCCCTGTTTCCCATCAGCCCCGGTGGGTTTAACAGAGCCATGAGAGGGAAACTCTCCCTTCGCGGCTCAGAAAGCCAGCGCGGAAAGGGACTGATGTAGGGAGGGCTCTGCCAGGCAGGCGGGGGGGGGGGGCCCCGTGGGACACTTGATTCTGCTACAGCTGCGGCGGCAGTGGCAGCAGCCAGTTTTTTGTTTTGTTTTTTAAATTTACCAAGGTTTTTAAATGCAGAATGGTGTTTGCGCGGGGCCCCCTGAAACGTGGGGCCCTCTGCAAACAACATTCTTGCTCAATGAATGGGCCGGCCCTGCCACCGGCCCCCTCCCCCCATTGCTGCTGCTGTCGCCCACGTCTGGGTCTTAGAGCAACTGCAATGGCTTGGAAATCGTGACTCAGCACTTACCTAAACTTGCCAACACTGCATTACAATTATTATCTGCTGCTTCCTTCCCCCTCCAACGCAGATTTCTAGTTTATGCAAACTGGAAGTCTGCATCGGAGTGGGGCAGAAGTGACAGATATTAGAAGGTAGGAACCAGCACGCAGCGCTGGCAAGTTTAGGTAAGCACTGCATTGCGGTTTCCAAGTCTCTGCGCCATTGCAGGTTCTAGAGAGGGGTGGAAGCATTGGCAACGGGCACCCCCAGAGGGTCAGCACTCGAGACGACTGCCTAATTCACCTAATGGTAGCACCGGCCCTGATCATAGGTCCATTTGCAACACTTCTGCTTGCAAGTCCTCTCCCCAGCCGGTAATGGGGTTTCAGCTCCTACCCCCTCAACCATTTAGCATAAGAAATGCGATACTGGATCAGACCAAGGGTCCATCAAGCCCACTATCCTGTTTCCAATCCAGGTCACAAGTACCTGTCAGGTTCCCAAAAGGTATACAGATTCCATGGGTAAGCAGTGGATTTCACCAGTCCTCTTTTATGGCCTTTTCTTCCAGGAACTCATCCAAATCTCTTTTAAATCCAGCTAACAGCTTTTATTACATCCTATGGTAACGAAGTCCAGAGTTTGAATACGCATTGAGTGAACAAATATTTTCTCCAATTAGTCTTAAGTGTGCTACAATGTAGCTTTATTGCATGTCCCCTAGTCTTTCTACTTTACATGGCGTAAACAATCAATCTACGATTACCTGTTCCACACCATTCATTAATTTATAGACCTCTATCATATCTCCCTTCAGCCCTCTCTTTTCCAAGTTGTAGAGGCCTAACCTTTTAAGCCTCTCTTCTTAGGGATATCCTTCCATCACCTTTACCAGTTTTCTTGCTCTTCCCTGTACCTTTTCTAATTCTGCTATATCCTTTTTAAGATACGGTGACCAGAACTGCACACAATATTCAAGGTGCGGTCGCACCATGGAACGATACAGAGGCATTATGATGTCATCCTTTGTTTTATTCTCCATTTCTTTGTTTATTATTCCTAGTGGTCTATTTGCCACTGCACACTGAGAAGAGGGTTTCAACGCATCCTACAGACTTATACATGCACTCAAAAGATTACTGCCTGTCGATCTTTCACTATAAATAAGTTTCTCCTGCATGGTATTCAGTCCAACTAGTCCCCTATCCCTCTTATTCTCCGGATAGTTATATTAACCACTATTTCCATGTACCCTTAACACATGTTCACCTAATTGTTCTATGTAAGTTCAGTTGTGTTCGATGTAAACCGCCTTGATATCTTTGAAAGGCGATATAAAAGAAATGTTAAATAAATAATCCAACCGTAGTTTGGGCTGTTCTTCCCTAAGTGCATAACTTTACACTTGTCCACATTAAATTTCATCTGCTATGTGGATACCGTTTAGATCTTCTCTTCACTTTCTCCAGGCCTCCATCAGCATTCAGGACCAGCTAACGCAGGACCCCCCAACTTCCATCTAGACAGCATAGCAGAAAGGAGACAAAACAGACAACTTATCTCTTTTTTCCTCAGCCCCCAAGACTGGTTGAGTACTTCTCAAATTAAAACCCAAAAACAAAGTAGTAACATGATGGTTAGAGTATTGGCCCAATGTGCAGCAGCTGCTTGTTTGAGTCCCACTGGGACCACATGAGGTCCTAACACACTCCAGGGCTTTTCCTGACGTCAGAACAGGGCAAAATGGTAGAAACCATTATAAAAAATAAAATTACTGAAAATGCAGATAGGAGAAAACCAACACGGATTTAGCCAAGGAAAGTCTTGTCTTGATTGAAGACAGTGTAGTATTATGGATCAGGAACTGGTTGAAAGACAGAAAGCAGACAGTAGGGCCTAAATGGCCAATTTTCTCAATGGAGAAAGGTGAATAATGGAGTATCTTAGGGATCTGTGCTGTGACCGCTGCTTTTTAACATCTCCATAAATGACCTGGAAATGGGAATAATGAGTGAGGTGATCAAATTTGCAGATGACACAAAATTCTTCAAAGTTGTTAAAACACAAGACAACCAATCATTCGCCTTCATAGATGCCCTGGAAATCCTAGGATACAAACAAGTTGTACAACAACCTACGCACATAAAAGGCAATATTCTGGACCTCATATTTGTCCCACAATCAGTGCATAATCAACTTCAGAACATACTGTTATCTATTACAGCGGTCCCTTGGTCAGACCATAAGCTCATTATGTTCCAGCTCCCCACTCAAAACAAACATACAAACGACACAGACCTAAACAAATACACAAAAACTACAGCCAGACTCTTCCAACCTTTTAATAGGGAACTTATCCTGGCCGAAACTGATGCACTCTTCAAAGACACCACCCTAAACCTGGAAGAGTTGGAACAACAGACTCAACTCCATTGCCTCACGCCCACCTAAGAATAAGTCTTCAAGGAAAAAAGCGACAGCCCCATGGTTCACTTCAGAGCTGAAAGAATCTCTAAAATTACTACAAAAGCTTGAGAAGAGATGGAGGAGGTCCCAAACCAACAGCAACCAGACTGCATACATGCAACATCTTGACACTCATCGCAAGTCCATCTCAGAAAAAATGAAACAATACCACACAGACACCCTGAGACGTGCTTTAAATAAACCTCATGACCTATTTAGCCTAGTCAAGAAACTAGCCAAGGAACCATCACCTGAGCACCAGTGCGAAATCAACCCACAATAATATGCCACTTACATACAATCTAAGATGTGCCGAACAAATAATATCGCAATACCCTCGGCACCAATTATTCAAGGGCTCCCAACTCCTTTAATATCATTCACTACTCCCTCCTTGAAGCTGATTGAAGACACTATCTCATCTCTCAATATGTCCACTGCACACACTGATCCTTGCCCAGCCTTCTGGATAAAGGATCTACGCAAAGAGCTCGCTCCAACAATATCCAAGATTATAAGGTTATCATTTGACACCGGATCATTCCCTGCTGCTCTCAAACAGACATCCATCAGACCATTACTGAAAAACCTCAAGCTAGATCCACAAAAAACAGACTCATACAGACCCTTTGCCAGCATACCCACGCTTGCAAAAATAATTGAAAAAGTAGTTTACAGGCAGTTGCAGGACCACATTGACGCTGAAGCACCTTTGGATACGTGTCAACATGGATTCAGAGAATCTCATGGGGTCGAGACACTTCTTACCACCCTCCTCAATAGCTTAACACTGGTATTGACAACATCCGAGAGGGTTTTGTTCTCATCTTTTTGGATATTGCGGCTGCTTTTGACTCGGTTTGTCACGAGCTTCTTCTTATCCGTCTAAAAGAGAAGGGCCTCTGTGGAAACGCACTCGAATGGTGTAACTCATACCTGTCAGACAGATGGCAGCATGTGCGATCAAATGGGGGATTATCAGATCCGTTTCATCAAGGACAAGGAGTCCCGCAAGGATCCTCACTCTCATCATTACTATTTAACATATATATGCAACCTATATGTAACATCATCAGATCTTTTAATGTCAACTGTATGATATATGCCGATGACATCTTATTATACATGCCATTCTGTATAGATAAGATGGACCTCACCCCCTTAACCAACTGTTTTAACGCCATATCAAAATGGCTACTGACTCAAAATCTCAGAATCCAACATAAAAAAACGGAAGTTCTCTTCATCTCAAGGAACGCAAACTTCATACCACCTACATTCCTGGATGTACAAGACGCCAAGCTTCAAGTAAAACCCCATATTCGATACCTAGGAGTGACTCTTGATCAATATCTGGATTTGAAAACCCACATAGCTAATACAGTAAGAGCAGTATATTTCAAAATCCGCTCCCTCAGACATCTCCGTCAACTGATTGATCCGGCCGATTTCCGTACTGTTTACCAAGCTCTAATCATGCCCCACTTTGACTTCTCAAACTCCATACTACAAGGGCTTCCTCAATCAACTTTAAACCCTCTTCAACTCGCCTTGAATAGTGCAGCAAGGATTCTTTTTGGGCTACCCAAAAGAGAACATGTAACACCCCTTCTAAAACAACTACATTGGCTTCCTATTCAAGCAAGAATCTCTTTTAAAACTCTGCTCCTAACATTTAAAGCATACAAAGGTCTCGCCCCCACCTCATTAATGGAGATGATTCATCCAGTTGCACCCAACAGACTAAGAAGAACCGCTGAACTAAACATGCTAATTGTACCAAAGGAAATTACAAGATACAACTCGACAACAGCAAATCGAGCCTTCAGTTTATGTGCTCCAAAACTTTGGAACATCCTTCCAACACACATTAGGGCCATCTCTGATCTCAGCCAGTTCAAGAAGGCCCTGAAACACTACCTTTTTCTCAAATATTCCCAGTGAACGAAGAAATACAGATACACCCAAATATCAATAATTACCTTCTGACCACCTAATCTTTCCTCAACTGCACTCTACACTACACTAATCTACACTATGTATATAGTTGTTTTTGTTGCTGTTTCTGTATATAGTTCCTCCTGTTATCCAGGTTGACTTCCCTGTTATATGTAATGAACAGATAAATGTAACTTGTCTGAAGTTTCTTGTTCCATGTAAACCGCGCTGATATCGAATAGTGCGGTATATAAAAAATGTTAATAAATAAAATTAATAAAATTGTGAAAAATTGCAAGAAGACCTTGATAAACTGGAAAACTGGATGTCAAAATGGCAGATGGTATTTAATGTGGACAAGTGCAAAGTTATGCACCTAGGAAAGAACAACCCAAACTTTGCTTAGACGATGCAAGGTACCACCTTAGATACCACCATCCAGGAAAAGATTTAGGCATCATCGACACTAACTATGCAACACCATTCCCAAAATACAAGACACACACACACACACATACATTCGATTGTGCACTCATAAATGCATGTTCAGTAAGAAATAAAATCCCCATCATCAGAGATCTACTTAAAACATAATGCCTTGACATCCCATGCATAACTGAGACTTGACTAATGGACACAGACAATGTTCTTCTAAACCAAATCACTTCAGATGGCTACACCCCATCTCACTACCCTCATACACAATGAAGAGATGAAGATGTAATGATCCTAGCCAAATCGCACCTCAATTTCCAATACCTCTCAGCCAAAAGCTTGGAAGAAACAGACTATCACCATAATGAACCACCAATTATCCATCCTCCTCACATATAGAACACCGACAATATACGCCGTTGACTTATCCAGTATCCTAGAAAAAGTACTTTCAACCACAAAACCAAACAAGAACCCCATCATCCTAGGAAACTTTAATCTCCCCGCATTCCCTCCTAAAAATGCTAACACATACCTGGAAGCAATGTCAGCCATGGACCTCCAACAAATCATACTAACCCCAGCACATGCAAGGGTAACACCCTGGACCTAATCTTTGTCAACAATCACACAACCCATATAGGACCCCCACACTCAATACATACCCAACCAACACCCTGGTCTGACCACAGATTAATCAGTTTCTCCATTCCAATAAAAGAACATAATTAAACCCACTACCCACCAACACTCATAAGAACATAAGACATGCCATACTGGGTCAGACCGAGGTCCATCGAGCCCAATATCCTGTTTCCAACAGTGGCCAATCTAGGTCATACATACCTAGCAATATCCCCAAAAGACACAGGTTCCTCAATGCTTGTACTGGGTCAAGCATTGATGTCCTGGGTCCCTTTTTAATAGTGGTTTATGGACCTTTCCTCCAGGAACTTGTCCAAACCTTTTTTAAACCCAGCTATACTAACAGCCCTTACCACATCCTCCGGTAACAGATTCCAGAGTTTGATTACACGTTGAGTGAAAAAATATTTTCTCTTATTTGTCTTAAATAGTTTACCCTGTAGCTTCATTACATGTCCCCTAGTCTTTCTATATTCTGATAGCGTAAACAATTGATCCACGTTTATCTGTTCCACTCCATTCATTAATTTATAGACCTCTATCATATCTCCCCTCAGCCGTCTCTTTTCCAGGCTAAAGAGCCCTAACCTTTTTAGCCTCTCTTCATAGGAGTAGCCTTCCATCCCCTTCACCAATTTGGTGGCTCTTCTCTGTACTTTTTCTAATAACGCTATGTCCTTTTTAAGATACGGTGACCAGAATTGCACACAATATTCAAGGTGCGGTCGTACCATGGAGCGATACAGAGGCATTATAATATCCTTTGTTTTATTCTCCATCCCTTTCCTTATGATACCTAGCATTCTGTTTGCTTTCTTGGCCGCCGCTGCACACTGGGCCGAGGGTTTTAACATGTTATCCACGATGACTCCTAAATCTTTTTCCTGGGTGGTGGCTTCTAATGTGGAGCCTTGCATCGAGTAACTATAGTGTGGGTTGTTCTTTCCTAGGTGCATAACTTTACACTTGTCCACATTAAATTTCATCTGCCATTTGGATGCCCAGTCTTTCAATTTATCCAGGTCCTCCTGCAGTTTTCCACTATCCTCTTGGGTTTTAACAGCTTTAAACAGTTTTGTGTCATCTGCAAATTTGATAACCTCACTCGTTATTCCCTTTTCCAGGTCATTTATGAATATGTCAAAAAGCAGCGGGCCCAGTACAGATCCCTGGGGTACTCCACTATTCACCTTTTTCCATTGGGAATATTGGCCATTTAGCCCTACCCTCTGCTTTCTATCTTTTAACCAGTTCCTGATCCACAATAGTACACTGCCTCCTATCCCATGACTTTTTAGCTTTGCCAAAAGTCTCTGATGGGGGACCTTGTCAAAAGCTTTCTGAAAGTCCAGATACACTATATCAACCGACTCACCTTTGTCTACCTGTTTATGCACACCTTCAAAAAACATATCAGATTAGTAAGACAAGATCTTCCTTGTCTAAAGCCATGTTGGCTGTCTCCCATTAGGCCATGACTATCTACATGCTGTGTAATTTTGTTCTTTATGATGGTTTCTACCATTTTCCCTGGTACTGATGTCAGGCTCACCGGTCTGTAGTTTCCCGGGTCACCCCTGGAACCCTTTTTAAAAATTGGTGTTACGTTGGCGACCCTCCAATCTTCAGGTATTACAGTTGATTTTAATGAAAGTTCACAGATTACCAATAGCAGGTCTGCAATCTCATATTTCAGTTCTTTCAACACTCTGGGATGTATACCATCCGGTCCAGGTGATTTGCTACTATTCAGTTTATCAAATAGTTGTAATATATCTTCCCTGTGTAGCGATATTTCTCTCAATTCCTCTGCAGTATCACCTTTAAATACCACTTCAGTCTTGGGTAACATCCCTACATCTTCCTCAGTAAAGACCGAAGCAAAGAATTCATTCAGTCTCTCCGCTATAGCCTTGTCTCCTGTTACTGCCCCTTTTACCCCTCTATCATCTAACGGTCCAATTGACTCTCTCACAGGCCTTTTGCTACGAATGTACTTGAAAAAGTCTTTATTTCGTGTTTTTGCTTCCGTAGCAAGTTTCTTCTCAAATTCCCGCTTTGCCTGCCTTATCAATGCTTTGCATTTAACTTGCCAGTGCTTGTGCTGTTTCCAGTTTTCATCATTTGGCTCTTTTTTCCATTTCCTGAAGGTTGCTTTTTTGGCAGCAACAGCCTCTCTGACCTCACCTTTAAACCATGCTGGCAGTTTTTTGGACT
Organism: Ichthyophis bannanicus; assembly: GCA_033557465.1. Taxonomy (NCBI): domain Eukaryota; kingdom Metazoa; phylum Chordata; class Amphibia; order Gymnophiona; family Ichthyophiidae; genus Ichthyophis; species Ichthyophis bannanicus. Next base: position 75,022,714 of record CM066051.1, on the reverse strand, counting down.
TTCTCCCACTCTTCTTAATGCGTGGAATACAGCTGGTCTGGGCTTCGAGGATAGTAGTTTTAAATAACGCCCAAGCTTGCTGTAAGTCTTTAACCTTTGGAACTGCTCCTTTTAGTTTTTTCCTAACTATATTCCTCATTCTATCATAGTCTCCCTTTTGAAAGTTGAAAGGTAGTACTGTGGATTCCTTTACTATTTGTCCTCCAGTAATTAAATCAAACATGATCATATTATGATCACTATTGCCAAGTGGTCCCAACACCCTTATTTCTTGCAGCAGATCTGACGTTCCAGTAAGGACTAGGTCCAGTATGGCTTCCCCTCTGGTCGGTTCATGAACCAGCTGCTCCAAGAAGCAGTCATTTATTCCATCTAGAAACTTTATCTCTTTAGCTTGTCCTGCCGTGACACTGACCCAGTCGATACCGGGGTAATTGAAATCACCCATTATTACTACTCTGTTGTGACTTTTGTTAGCTTCTGTGATTTCTTTGAGCATTTCATCATCCATTTGTTCATTCTGGCCAGGCGGTCGATAGTATACTCCCACTGCCATTACCTTCCCCTTCATAAGTGGAATTTCAATCCATAGAGATTCTATAGCAAATTTTGTTCCCTGCAAAACTTTAATCCTTTCTGTCTCAATGCCCTCTCTAACATAGAGCGCAACCCCTCCACCAATTTGATCAGCTCTATCATTACGATATAGTTTGTATCCAGGTATCACAGTGTCCCACTGGTTTATCCTCCTTCCACCATGTCTCTGAGAGTGCAATCATATCTAACCTCTCATTTAGTGCCATATAGTCTAACTCTCCCATCTTATTGTTTAGACTTCTAGCATTGGCATACAAGCATTTTAGAGACTGTATTTTATTCATATTAATCTGGCTATTGGTAGGCATGGGTAATTTGGAATCTTTATGCTCTGTCTGCTCCTTACTCAAGGGCATTTCGGCTACTATACTCCCTTTTGGAACCTCACTGCTTTTGGTAGTATCCTTCAAGGATACCTTTGTCCGAACCATGCGCTCCTGGGTGACTGTCGGCTTTCCCCTATTCTTTAGTTTAAAAGCTTCAAGATGACGCTTCAAACGCTTCAAGATGACGCTTCAAACATTTCAACAAAGACACATTCCTACAAGACATCCTCCCCCAATTCAAAACCAACACAACTGACTCTACCACTCTCACTGATAACTGGAATGAAATCATCAGAAAAGCAGTATCCATAATGCCCACCACAATTCACACAACCAGAAAACAACACAAGACCCCATGGTACACACCTACCCTCCACAAGCTCAAAACCCAGCTCGTAAATCTCAGTGAAGATGGTGAAAAACTACCAACCATGAAGAAAAAAACAGCTACTTGAAGCTCTTACAAATCTGCCACACTGAAACTAACAATGCCAAACATGCATACCACACAAAACTAATCAACAGTTCAAACTGGCCCAGAGAACTCTTTGACCTCATCAAACAGATGACAAGTACACCTACCACCACTAACATGAATACCTCCCTCACCCCCAACAACTAGCAACCCAATACATACAACTACACCCCCAACCAAATCCAATCCCAACCCTCCCATTACTTTAACCCCCCATCACTCCCCATGATCAACCTTTGACACCATCAGCAAAGAAATCATTGAATCCATCATCTCTATCCTCAACACCACAACCTCCCCTTTTGATCCCTGTCCAGTCAGTTGGATCAAAGCAACAACAATGGAACTCAACCCTATACTCACCAGAATCGCACAATCAACCCTTCAACTGTCAGCTCGAAGGGGAGGCTAGGAAAAGACAGGTGTTCCTGGCCATTTGGGAGTGTTACATTAGTACATTGATAAATCGGGCACGCAATGAACTTCTGACTATCTAAACTAGGTGGAGAAATTGGAGGCAGTGTCAAAAGGAAAAGGGGTTGCCAACCCACAGACTCGGAGGGGGGGAGGCAGAATCATTGATTAGGGGCAGTAAGCATGCCAGACTACTGAAATGTTTGAATAATAGATCTACTATGCTACAGAAGGTGGAGGGCTTATTGGGGGGAAAGGGAGGAGGAGGGAGCAAAATGGAAAAAATGGAAAATACAAAATGTAAAATTGTTGCAATTCAAATGTTGTAATCTGGGGCAGAGTATAAGTGTATCCACTCCACACTAAAGTTATTGTTATATGTTTGGTTAATAAACAAGATTTTAAAAAAAAAAGGTCATATGCCACAACACAGTTTCCATCCCCTTCTTGGAGTTGAAACGCTGATGGTCTCCCTAATGAAAGGCATATAGAATATGTCCCAAGGATTCCTCTTGATCTTCCTAGACATCTTGGCCACTTTCAACACTGTCAATCACGGCATCCTCCTACAACATCTCCAATCCACCGGTATCCAGGGCACAGTCCTCCAGTGGTTCAAATCATTCCTTACCAACAGATACCCGCAGATAAGAATTGGAACAAACAACTCCACCCTTTCAAACAAACACAAAGAGTACCACAAGGATCCACCTTATCTGCACTCCTATTCAACATATACCTCCAACCCCTCTGCTCCTTCATCAAATCTCACAACCTCAACTTTCATATTTACGCAGATGATATCATGCTTTATGGACCATTCAACATAAAACAACCTTCCTTCAACTAAACACGAAAACTGCTTTTCTGATGTCTCCAAATGGCTAAACAAGAACAACCTCACAATAAACTACAAAAAAACGGAAGCTATATTCATAACAAAGAACAACATATCCCCCCCCAAACACTATAACACTAAACAACACCCAAATGCAAGTTCATCCAGAAATGAAATACCTTGGAATCATCATTGATCCTTTAAAGAGTAAATAAACAAAACAGTCAAATCAGTATATTTCCAGGCTAAAACCTTGCAACCATTTCTAGATCCTTCAGACTTCCACACAGCACTCCAAGCCATAATCCTCTCACACATAGACTACTGTAATTCCATCTACCAGGGCCTCCCACAAACCACCCTGCTTCCATTAACCACTGCTCTACATACAACACTCCCCTCTTGATCACATTCTTCAAGGAGTTTCAAAATATGAACACATCAACCCATCCTCACATAACTCCATTGGCTACCAATCGCAAGCTGAATAAAATACAAGACTCTCCTGCTGACAGATAAAACCATCCACTCCTGTTCCACTACACACCTCCACAGCCTGCTACAAACTCAACAACCCAACAGGAGCAGAAGAACATCTTCAATGAACAAATTCACCATCTCTCATGACAAAACTAAACATAGCCATCAAGCCTGCAAACACACCTTCCAATTTTATGCTCCATCCCTATGGAACACCCTTCCCAACCTCTCTATGATGTTATAATGTATCCAAGTTACTGAGTTGAATGTAAACCATGTTGTTACAATGCTACAATGTAAACAGTTGAGTTCAGTGTAAATCACTTTGATTTAAGGAAAAGGTGGTATATAAATACTGTTAAATAAATAAATAAATAGAAAACCCACTCCCTTTCACCATCACCATGCCAAAGACAAGTGATGCTTCTCTCCAACATGCAGAAATGGATCCCAGTAAGAATTCCCAAGAGATGGTCTCAAGATGGACAGCTATTTACAGGGTTGCCAGGAGTCGACATTGACTCAATGGCGCTTATTTGTTTATTTATTATTTTATTTATTACAGTTTCTTATATACCGCGCTATTTAGAATCAGCGCGGTTTACATCATAACAAAACGACCATTACGACAAACTGTTAGGTTTTACATTGAACAGGAGTACAAACTTGGATAACTGGGTTAACTATATACATAATCTATCTACACTGCAGTGTGAGGGCATTTCTAGATTGGGTCATTTCTTGGACAACAAGGTTAATGGTTGAGTCGGAAACTGTAAATATAGCACTTCTATTGGCCATCACCTTACTATGTATTATGCTACATTAAAAGTGCATTATGTTATTTTAATTTAATGTATATGTTTCTACAAGAACCACCAAACTAACATAGCGGGCCACAAACCAATCAGGTTTCAAGGATCTGTATCAATGCATATTCATTAAGGATATTCTGAAACCAGATTGGTTTGCGGCCCTCCAGGATTACAGTTTGACACCGCTGAACTATATAGTTATCCTCTTTAAACTAGGATTGGTTAAACAGGATAGAAATAACAAATGAAAGAAAAATAAAGTAAAAATTAAATTAAATTAAATTAATTCTTCAGGAGTAGTGTTTGAAGGAGAGGTAGCAGATGCTGCTAACTACCTCTGTAATCAAGGCTTTGTGTTCTGTTCTTCTGACCACAGGTTCTGGGAAAATGGAACCTCATCGCAGGTGCTTATGTCAACGCCCAGGTCTTAACCAGGGACAAGCAACTTGATTTTGCCTGGATCAAAATCTCCTCTCATGATGGCGTGACCAATTACACCTACACCTATGCATCGTGAGTATGTAGAAAAGGCACCAAAAGAACATGAGAACTGCCATACTAGGCAAGACCAAAGGTCCTTCAAGCCTATCTATATCTTTATATCCAGACTTGATATATCGCTTTTAGCTACACATGCCAAATAATTTACAAAGCAAATTAATAATTAAAATACAAAACTAAAATCCAAAGACATAACACAGAAATTAACAAACAAATGATTTCCAGGTATCAACAGCCCCTCTGGGGCACCAGCCCCTACAAACTGCCAAAGGCTTGTTTAAATAAATACATCTTAAGGTTTTTTTTTTTAAAAAACTTCAGGGAATTATCCTACTGAATATATACAGGAAGTGAATTACACAAAGTAGGAGCCAGAAAATAAAAAGCTGAGCATCGGGTGGTCTCAAGCCGAGCAAGATGCACTGAAGGCATCACCAACAGATTATGAGATTGCGATCACAAGACCCTAGAGGAAACATAAAAAATTAGACATTCAGAAAGATAAAGAGGCAGACCAAAGTAAAATGTCTTAAAGGTCAACAGAAGAATCTTAAATTTAAATTGAAACAAAAGTAGAAGCCAATGGTAAGATCGCAGCAGTGGAGTAACATGGTCAGAAGGTCGGGAACAGGTAAGAAACTTAATAGCTATATTTTGAATTCACTGTAAATGTTTAACAGCCGTAAGGGGGAGGCCATTATAAAGGGAGTACTCATAATCCAATGTACTAATCACTAAAACCAATTAAAGTAATAATCACAGAATGTTCAAGATAGGGCCAAAGAGTTCTAATAGTACGAAGAAAATAGACACGATTTTATCGTATCCAAAATCTGATACAAGAAAACAAGGCTACTGTCAAACATAATACCCAAAATCTTAAGCTGGGGAACCACAGGCAAGGGATGGCCTTCTAAAATGGGTGGCACTACCCCTAGCAAAGACTTATTCATTACTCACATGGCTCTACATGTGTCCTAGTGTCCTATTTCTCACAGTGGTCATTCCATGTCTCAAGTACCCATTGGAACCAGGATAATGGGCTTGATGGACCTTTGGTCTGACTTTTTATGAAAGTTTTAATGTTCTTAAGTTGCCTCTTCTCACTGAAAGCCATTTTGTACGTCTGTCCTGCTCTTTCCTCCTATCTGGATTTCATCAGGAAGCCATCATGTCGATATTTCACTGCTGATTCAGACCCTCCTTCCTGCTCTCAACAAAAAAACAAACTAGTGCCTCTCCCTTCTATTCCATCCCTCCCGACAAATTTTCTCTGTACTAATTTCCCTTTCCATTACATGTTGAGGAGCCTTTTTGTGGGGCCTCTTTACTGACTCTCCTCAAGTTTAAAATTTCAACTTTATTTGATAGACCATCTATCAATTAATATCTATGCAATTTACAATATATCGACTAAATAAATACAATGAAAATAGAATTATATATACACTTGAACTCCATCCTTCTAGCAGTTATCTGTCCGCCTCCATCTGTGAGGCCTCCTCATCAGGGAGCTATTATTAACCGTCTGTCTTCAAACTTCCCCATCATCTGGCACTCATGACAAAAGCAAGACACATCTCTACCCAATCACCCACCAAACGATTATCTTTGTACTAATCCGATTAATGTTCAAAGTCGCTCACAGAGCCTTATTAACTACTTATAGAGAGTCTATAACACATCCAGCAGAGGTGTTCTCTTATTCTATAAGAGACTTCACATGCAGGGTCTTATTAACTTATTATAATGCACCTATCTTACAGCAGGTAGAAGAATCAATTTCTTATATCATAGTAAACATCACTTGTGAAGTTATTGTAAAACAATTTGTGGCAAGCAGTTGGTACTGCAAATATGAATAGTCATTTAGCCAGATAAATTCTGGTTTACCTAGGTGAAACCGCTGTTTGAAAACAGCCCACTGAAAAGTACCTGTTGACTTGGAAAGTGCCCCCATAATATAATTTCACTTATCATAATACCCTTCTTTTGCAGGTCGTCATCTCTCATTGCTAGCAACAGAAACGATCTTGAGGTCTCAGAGGAGCCTGATGGCCTCACCTTTAAAGGTACAGTTTTCAAGACTTTTCACATTTGATATCAGATGCTTGGGTTTAATTTAAACCCTGGGGTATGGGGAGAAATAGTTTTCATACTCTAGACGGAACATGCACGAGTAAAGAAGTGTTACAACAATGGGCTGAGAAGTGGAAAAACAGGATTCAAATCCCACTGACACTCCTTTCGACCTTGGGCAAGCCACCTTGACCTCCATTACCTCAGGCACAAAGTTTGAGCTAGATTTAGTAAAGGGTGCTAATGATATTAATAGCTTGGAGCTAATTTTATAAGGATCTGCCTAGTTTTAGGCAGCTGGAACACATGTAAATGACAACCAGTATATTAGTCATTTAAACATATAAATGGCCTCTTAGAAAATACTGACTAGTATAAAAGTAGGCATGGGCAGAGTGCAGTCAGAACCGGCGCATCCAATAGTAGTTCAAGGCATGTTACATTCATGTACAGTAGGTATTGCCCTTGGCCCCTGAAGCTTACACTCTTGGTTTGTACCTGAGGCAGTGCAGGGTTACGTGACTTGCCCAAGGTCACAAGGAGCACCAGAGCTTTCTGCTTCTAATCCTGCTGCTCTAACCATTAGGCTACTCCTTCACACTCTAATGCAACAAAACTGGCTTCTGGAATTAAGCACTAGAAGTCTTTTTGTCCATATTAGCCAAATAACCACAGAAAACATAATTTTAAGCTTAAAAAACTAATTATAGGTTGAGTCATCTACTTGAGTTCCTCTGGGTTACTCAGCTCTTGTTCCTACAAACAAAGTCTGTTCTTCAGGTATCCTAAATAAATATTCATTCTTATTAGTATGATGATATATTATTATTTGTTCTCATTTTGGTTCCTGCAGGATGGATCTCCAGGATGGAATCCGAGCAACCCTGTTTTAGTGTGTTTTAATGCAATCGCTTCTCTCTTTCCAGCTATGGGCAATAAGGTGCTCACCGTGAAGGGAAAGGTGTCCAAGGACTGTATCGCTATGACTGTGCCAGATGGTGGCGACGTGGGACTTATTCTCACCTGTAAGTGTGTGAGGAGATGACTGCAGCCGAAGTCAAGCTTCCTCCGCTTATCAGAACCACAGAAGACCACAGTCACCTTTTCATCACATCACTTATGAAAACTTGAAAAATATCAGCCTCTTAAATATCTCGTCCCCACAACATTCACTACCATAGACTTCGAGGGCATAATTTTATAAAGTCTTTTACGCACACAAGAGGCCTTTTATAAAATCCGTAAAGTACACAAATTGGCATGAAAATACATATTTGGTCAGTATGCATAGCAGAGGGCACAGTCTAGACAGAGTTTGAAGGTACACATATTAATTATGAAAGACCTTTGTCTACGCAAGTACTTGCGTACTCACTCTCACACAGATGTAAATGTCGGTGTCTGTATTTAAAGCGTGTTCTGTGCTTCTCACATTGGTATTTTATAAGGACACTTAGGTGTCTGTGTCTCTCTTAAAGAACACTAAGTTGCCCTCTTAAACTATCCATGCTATTACAAAATTATCTTGTAAAGGTGCCACCCTCTTAATTCTCTCTTCCAGAGATGTCAATGGTATCACCCTCTTAAGTACCTCTTGCCCAAGTCATTCATCTCCATAGACATCAATGACATTTCATAATATAGCACTTTGCCATGTTATCTTCCTTACTCATCAGTTGGGTGGGGGGATGGGACTATATTCTCTCTCATTAATAGAGGGAGACAGTTATTCTCTTTCCATAGATCAAAATTCCTCAAAATAAAAACAATAAAGCATTGAATATAATCTTTTAACGTTTACCTTCTTAGGTAAGTTTCACAAAGCTCCTAAGTTGGTGGTGGAGGACTTCATTCGCCATGCAGCCTGCCAGAATTTCCACTTTACTAACGAGCGTGAGAATGCTATAAATTATGGTAAGAAGAACATCTGATTTCACATTCTACAAAAATATGATGATGGACCACATGCAGAATGGGCCTCACAAAGGTCAGGATCTGGAAAGGTCAGAGTCAGTGTCAACTTTGTTAAGATGAAGGATTCCTCTTATGGAGGATCTGATAGAGTGGGGATATGCTTGTTAAGAAGAACACTGGGCTAAATGATATAGAAGCACTGTAAAGGTGACAGGCAGCAACTCTATACGTTAGGAAAATAAATAAAAGTAAAGCAAGATTCTCAGGAATGACTGAACAAAGTTCCCAGGTAAATAAACCATTAAATATTTCTATAGAAAAGGGAAATATCTGGAAAGCTATGCATATTGATTCCCACTGTACGGGAAATAAAGTTCCAGACCTACAGTCTGTAATGGAAGAGGGTGACGGATTTAGTGGCGAACGGAGGAAGTGGTTCATGGAGAACCATAAGGGGGATTATTTTGGGCTTTAGTCTATTCAGAAAGGACAGGATAGGAAGAAAGGGAGAGGAGCTGAGCTATAATAATATTAAAGCAACAGAAGTGCAGGGCTTACGAGATGAGGAGGAGGTACTGTGGGTTCATCTGGACAGAGGGAATGCAACATCTATTTGCACTGGTGTAATTTAAAAACTCCCCTTGCAGACAGAAGAACTAGATAGAGATTTAGTTGACGACATTCATAATATTGCTATGAAAGGGAAAGTGCTATTGATAAGTGATTTCAAAAGGACATGAACATGATGGAACTGGTCCAGGGGGTGGCTACAACAATGATCAGTGAGTAGCCTAATGGTAGAGCCACAGAGTAGGAATAAGAGTAGCCAGGGATGAAATCCCACTGATGCTGCTTGTGGCCTTGGGTAAGTCACTTAACCCTCCATTACCTCAGGTGCAAACAGACAGTAGGCTCTCTGAGGACAGAGAAATAATTTTTTACTCAACACGTAATCAAACTCTGGAATTCGTTACCAGAGGATGTAGTAAAAGCTGTTAGTGTAGCTGGCTTTAAGAGAGGTTTGGACAAGTTCCTGGTGGAAAAGTCCATAAACCATTATTAAAGAGGACCAGGGAAATCCACCACTTACTCCTGGAACAAGCAGCATGGAATCTGTCTACCTTTTTGGGAACCTGACAGGTACTTGTGACCTGGATTGACCACTGTTGGAAACAGGATTCTGGGCTTGATGGATCCTTAATCTGACCCAGTATGGCATGTCTTATGTTCTTATGAAAGATTTGGGACAGATGTGCTTTCAGCCACAGTAGCATCCAGTTGAGAAAGAAATAAAAGGACAGAGGGGGCAAAGGAATCTGGCCCAACATCTTCCTTCTATGTTATTGGCTTTTGTGCTCAATCAGAACTGACCTCTACCGGACTATGATACCATACGTCCAGTCAAGCCATTATAATAACAATGTTTAACCAGGGTCACAGGCCATGGAACCTGGTTAATGTGAACCCTAAGTATGGCCATTAGATGTCACCCATTGTGCTATTGCTTCTTCTGTGGACTCTCAGCCCTAGCCATCCTAAGAAGAAGATCTTGGCCCAGGTCTTCCACATGGCAGTGTGCAACTCTTTCCATTTGGTCACTAGACCAGCCCTCCCAAACGAACCCTATGAAAAATAGATATATCCCGGGGCACTTCCCGAAGTGGCTCCAGATGGGAGGAGGAGGGTAGCTAATAGGCCTTTTCATGAAAGTAGGCATAAAGAGGAAGCTGGTTACTAGAGCCCAATTGGTCGCAAATGTTTTCCCACATACTACATGGGTCAATCAAAAGCCTGGGGGTGCTCATTTATGGCATCACTTCTAAGATGGCTGCTCCCCTGGGAAGATACAAATGATGTACAGGAATAACAAGTTGGCAGTTATTAAATTTTCCTGGAATTACTTCATTAATTCCTTTTTCTAAATTCAGCATACACCTGTGAGGAAATACTTCAGAAAGATCCTCTCAAAGACTTTAGTAAGGTCAGTGATGTAAACTGGATGGATTTGTGCTATCTTCATTCTCTTCTTATCTCTCCCATCGCACTTTCAGTGTTTGTTCTGGTGGATCCTCCTCTATTACTTTCCCACTCTCAGTTGGTGTACCCCAAGGGTCTGTCTTTGGCCCGCTCCTTTTTTTCTCTATACGCAATCCCTTGGTGCACTCATCTCCTCCCATGGTTTTCAGTACCATCTTTATGCTAAAGACTCTCTTATTTACCTCTCTGCACCTGAAATCTCTCCAGAAATCCAGGCCCCGATCTTTGCCTGCCTATCTGACATTGCTGCCTGGATGTCTGAGCACTGTTTGAAATTGAACATGACCAAGACTAAGCTTCATATTTTTCCCCCTAAACCCACTTCCCCGCTTCATCTTTTCTCAATCTCTGTGGATATCGCTCTACTACTCCCTCTTTCCTCAGCTCACACCCTTGGGGTCATCTTTGACTCCTCCCTCTCCTTCCCTGCACACATCCAACTTACAGCTAAAATCTGTCGTTTATTTCTCTATGATGTCAGCAAAATTCACCCTTTCCTTTCTGAATACACTACTAAGAAACTTATCCACTCTTTACTCACCTCCCATCTAGACTTTTGCAACCTCCTCCTTGCTGGTCTCCCTCTGAATCATCTCTCTCCCCTTCAATCTGTTCAAAACTCAGCTGCTTGGTTAATCTTCTGCCAGCTTGGTTATGCTCACATAACCCCTCTTCTCAAGTCATTGACTACCTATCCATTTCCGTATCCAATTCAAACTTCTCCAGCTGACCTATAAGTGCATTCATTCTGCTGCTCCTCACTATCTTTCCTCTCTTATCTCTCCCTAGCCCCCTCCTCGGGAATTCCACTCGGCAGATCGCTTCTATCTGTGCCCTTCTTTTCTACTGCCAATTCCAGACTTCAGTCATTTCACTTTGCTGCTCCTTACGCCTGGAACAAACTACCTGAGTCTGTATGTCAGGCTTCATCTCTGGCTCTTTTCAAATTCAGGGCGAAAACTCACCTCTTCAAGCCGCTTTTGGATCCTGATCCACTTAGTCTCCTCTGTGTTTCCTTACCATTCCCCTAGATGTATCTTTGTCCTCAGCTGCTGTGTTGTCTGCCTTGAGTAAACAGTAAGCTCTGATGAGCAGGGACAATCGTTTACATGTGCCTGTACAGCCCTGCATACACCTTGTAGCACTTTACAAATGATCAGTAGTAGTAGTAGTAGTAGTAGTGGTGATGAAGAGATGGAAGGCTGGTTGGATTGATGGATGGAAGTAGGAATGAATGAATGGAAAGAAGAACGGATGGGTGGATTGACTGAGGGATAGGAGGAACGGATGGATGAAGGAGAGCATGAAGGATACAGGAAAGGATAGATTTATAGATATATAGGGATTGATATTCAAAAGGGTTTATCCAGTTTGTCGGATCTGCAAACCACATAAATCCTGCTCTGTCCGATACTTAGTGAAACTAACTAGTTGGTGCTGCTAAATATCTCCCCAGACCACTTGGAAACTTCTGGCTCATTTCAGGATGGTCTGTGGGCGGAGCTGGGGCCAGTCCCAGCAACTACCTGGTTAGCAGCTATATTCAGCCACTAGCCAGATAGGTAACTGCATAAAGTTAGGATATGTCAATGGCTGTCCTAATTTTATGCAGTTGTGTTTTCCGGTTAGCAGCCGAATATTGCCACTAACCAGATAGCTATTGAGATCTGTGACAAAACGGGATATTCAGTGCCCGATAGGCTCCAGTGTTGAATAGCCAGTCTCAGTTTTACCTGCGCTGGTCAGGCACTTTAGTCGCGCTGATGGCCAAGGGCTTAATATCAGACCCATAGATGCTAGGAGCAATGGATGCATGGTGGCATGCACAGATGAATGAATGAGTAGATAGATGGGAGGGTAGATGGAGGCAAGACAGGTACATGGCTCGATGGACTGACAGATGGGAGGGAGGGTGGGTTCACGGATAGATGGCTGGATGGATAGGTGGGAGGGTGGCTACATGGCTAGATGAATAGGTGGGAGGGCAGATATATGGCTGGATGGATGGACAGATGGGTGGAAGGGTGGATACATAGGTGGGCGGTGGGTATATGGCTGGATGGATGGACAGATGGGTGGAAGGATGGGTACATAGATGGGAGGTGGGTATATGGCTGGATGGATGGACAGATGGGTGGAAGGATGGATACATAGGTGGGCGGTGGGTATATGGCTGGATGGATGGACAGATGGGTGGAAGGATGGGTACATAGATGGGAGGTGGATATATGGCTGGATGGGTGGAAGGATGGGTACATAGAAGGGAGGTGGGTATATGGCTGGATGGGCAGGTGGGTGCATGGTTGAATGGATGGACAGATGATAGGGAGGATGTGTACATGGTTGCCTCAGAAAAATTCAGGTTATCAATGTCCCTGTTTAATGTACATGATCAAATTTAAGTTACAATGTAAACCACTTTGACTGAAATGATGAAACGGTATAACAAAACTGTTAAATAAATAAATGGATGGATAGATGGACAGGTGGATGTATGGCTGGATGAGAAGAAAGGTGGGTACATGGTTGGATGGAGAAAGGGGGAGGGTGGGCGCATGGCTGTCTGTCTGGATAGCTGCACAGTTTCTTTGGATTTCCACAGATCACAGGCAGATGGATACTTGTTGCTAAGGCTTCTCCAAGTCAGAGATCCTCAGAGGTGGATGACAACCATGTGGATGGCTGGATAGACATCACTGCGCATGGTCACACGGATGTGACGATCACACAGAGCCCTGACACGTAAGCCATGGTTTGCAGACAGTCCACTTCCATCTGGCATCTTCAAGATTTTACAAAAACAAATGGTAATGCTAAAATCCAAAATATTGAGAACCAATCATAGACCCAGAATCACATACCGTGTGCCAGGTTTCATAGACTCAAACGTATAAATCTAAATTATTGTTTCATTGGTTTTATGTAGCATTAAAATTACCTTAAAGTGCAAACTACTAACAAAAAAATTACTGTGGAGTTAATGATTTCATGAAAGTCCAAATGTTGTGATAAAGTAAATTAAAATAACACCCAGAAACCTGCAACAGCTATATCAGAGACACCGAAAGAGAAATCAGAGACACTGAAAAACATTGAAAGCGACAACAGAAGGCTTGGGATAGCTGGAAAAAGATTAAAAGAAAAAAAAAAAAAAGCCACACACTTTACACTGCTAGGTGGAAGTCCTGAGTTCTATTTCTGGTTCTGGCTCATACTGCTTGGGCCCTGCACTGCTGTAAGTGAGATACTAGCTCCGTCTCACTCTCTCTCTCACATTCAACTCTGCTAGGAGGAGAACCCGGGTTCCATTCCTGGCTCTGCACTGGTAAGAGGGAGATCATTCCTATCTTAATACTGCCTTTTGGTTTCTGTACTCCTAATGAGGAGTTATGGCTTCCATTCCCATCTCTGGCTCCTTTTGTCACATCTAACAGATCTGCATATGTATAGTCCCATGGGGACTATAGGACAATTCCTGTAAAGTTTATTGGTGGAGGCTGTATCCTGCTTCTTTCAGCCTGTGTATGACAGGAGGAGTGGGGGCTTGGTATCTTTAGTTGGGCATTATTTTATATCAGTTGCGTCTCTCTCTTGCAGTACAGACGTGAAAGAAATTAAAGAGGGTAAATATACCACTGGAGAAAAACTGCTCTACCAGCATACAGGTATGAACACGTTTAATGCACGTGTATAATATTGACAATCTGCGCTTTCCTCACGCTGGCATTAGTGTATCCCAAGGGCTGCCTTTTCTACCCTGTAATTGCTTGAAACCTACAGAAGACAGCCCTAAGACAGCTTCTGGAGGCTGGAGATTTTTGGTGCTTAGATATGAACTCCATGGAAAATGCAGCATTTAAAAGACTTGTAGCAGATATAGTGAGACTGGTTAAATGATTAGTAGTAGTAAATGAAATGGTGGGTACTGAGCCCTGTGGTGTGATGTACAGTGTTCAGAATAAAAGCAGACAGAAAAATACTTAAAACAAACCTTTTTTACTATCATGAACAAGAAACAGCTCACAAATAAAAAAAAACAATACAGATATTTACCAAAGCAAACCAAAGAGAGAAATAGAATCATTAAATAGCAATATCTTCCAAAATAAATCAGCAATTAAAGTAAACTGGTAAAAACGTTTGCACTGCTTGTTGACAACAAAAGTCAAAGCAGTTTTATAACCCAGATAAGTAGTCAATTTGGTAATTGAAATCCAATGATCTTTGAGAATATTACACAAGTAGTATAAGTTTCGTTCGGATCCAGATACAGGCCCAGACCCATCCAAATCCTTGCTGCCTTTCCTGCTAAGAAAATCTAGCTTTTTTTAGTTTATTTATGGTTAGATCTCACCAGTTGGATATCTATTCATCTGAACTCTGATAATCTGCTGGACTCAGACTCAGGGCCGCTTTTACCTATGGGCAAAAGGGGAAGTTGCCTTGGGCCCCTGCATAACTGGGGCCCAGTTGCCCATAGGTAACAACAGCCCTGTTCCTACACCCATATCCACTGCTGCTCTCTGGGGTGTGTAGCAGCATCAATATATTAAAAAGCCTTTACAGCACCGGAAAAGAAGGCAACTCTGGTGCTGCAATATCTTTTTGATATATTACCGCTGCTGCTCGTCCCAGAGAGGGGCAGCAATAGTAGCAGGAGGAGGGGGCCCACAAACAGAGGGAGACCCACCAGAAATGTTTGTCCAGGCCCCATAACGGGTTGAAGCAGCCCTGCTCAGATCTTTCACCAAAGATAGCCTGGAAATTGCACTACCGGCAGCAAAAAGGTCAATCTGCTGCTTCTGAAATCTGACCCAGAATAAATCTTTGTTTTTTTTCAGTCTGAATCCAAAGCTTGGAACTCCAGAGGAGAGCTTAAGTACAACTCAGGAATTTTCTTCTCCTAAAACCAGGAGATGTTCTTTACTGCTTGATTCAATTTTAAAAAAACTCAGGAGGTTTCAACCAATCACAGAGGGCTGCAGTTAAATGCAAAAGCCAACCCTGCTGTTGCTAACTACAAAGCCAGTTCAGACTTCCTTGGCAGTTTTAAAGGGTTGCTAATTGTAAATCCACGTTAGAGTTTACTGTTAGCAGTCTGTATGCTCTGTTTGTAATTCCCAAAGCTGGTAATAAGCATTCATGCCAGGATTTACATATCTTTTAAAGCAGAAACCTCTGTAAGGATGTTGGGACCAGTGCAAGGACTGGAGGCACCTAGGCGGGCCCTCCATTCTGCCCCCCACCCCTGTAGCCCTCCCACCCCTATTGGTGCAGCAGCGGTAATGAGCTGGAATTAAATGCAGGTCTCCATTACATGGCATACATACTGATGAGTACGTAAGGACAGGACAAGTCTCCTTTAACACGAAACACGTAGTAAGGCGAGGACCTGGCTAAAATAAGAAGCTCCTGCCCTTGTGAACACACATAGGAAGAGAACGAAACCACAACGCAACACCGGAGTGTATTGCTAAGTGCTGCATCATGGCTTGGGAGCCATTGGCACTGCTGCAGGGCCTGGAGAGGGACGACCGTGGTGGCACTGGGTAGCCATGGAGAGCCAGCGCTTAGGTGACTGAAGGTTTGCCCAAAGGGGTAAGTCTGTATCAGTCAATTTTGAATGTTTACAAGGACTGGAGCCTCTTCTTTTAGTCAGTTCCTCAGATTAGTATGTGGTTGGTGTTAAAAGAGAACTCTCTTGTCCTTAGGGACTCATCAGTAGGTATGCAATGCAAAGGAGACTGCATTTAATTCAAGCCCATGTCATTCTGCTTTGAATATTAAAGGAGACTTGCCTTTTCCTCAGGCTAGTATTCTTTAATATAGCATAATATGTTGCCATACTCACATTTCTCAAGATTACTGTGCATACAGAAATCTCAGCGGATATGGAGGGAGCCATTTTGTTGGTTAATAATTGGGTTGATGACATCATGCTGTCCCAGCCCTACGTTCTCCTGATTTCTCTATTCCAGAATGCTTTACTCCCTCCTCATAGACTGTGTGTCTCCTCTGTCTTTTCTTAAAGATGACGGTCCCCTGCTCATGACGGTCTATGAGACTTGCCCGGATGAATTACTATTGCACGTAAATCTGGTTCAGCAGGAATCATCTAATCTTTTCCTGCTCAGTGAGTATCCAGGATAGGGGATAGAGGGAATTAAAGGGATCCTTATGGCTGGGGAGGGAGGGAGGGGGTCAAGGAGCCTGGGAAACTGCTTTCCATCACAGTGCCTTTACCTCTGAGCTTTCTCTCTCTTTCCTTTCAGCCAAATCCGGAACGATTCAGAGCTTGGAGAAGGAGAACTTTAAAAAGCAGGCTCTCTGCAGTCTTCTCCCACACGTCTATGGGATTCCCGCCGAGCAGCATAAGGAGAAGAGTGGTGAGAACGATGTGTTAAACATACGCAGTCTCCTTGAGGCAGTGTTGTAAAATGAAGTTGTTCTGCTCAGGTTTGGAGTCCTTATTTGTCAAGTGCTATGAGGATCAAGGAGGTCTGGTCATCAGAAAGCCTTTTATTGAGTTTGACCAGCGAAATGTTTGCACAAGGAAAGATGCTGTTTCCCCGAACGGAAAGTGCATTTAAATAGCTCAGCTTCTACTGTATTGTGTGTGTTGGAAGGGGGGGGGGGGGGGGTTTGGCATGTGATGGTTAAAATTTTCAGATTACTCATCACATTATAAGGAAGTGATGTCAGTATAATAATTATCCCCACAATATTCTTTATTCTCTGTATTTTTCTAATTTTTGATTTAGTGTTCCTTAGAAGAACCCAAGGACCACGTTCTTAAGCCGGTAGAGGATCTCAGTCCTCAGCTCTACTTTTAAACGTTAAAGAAACCCAAAGGCAGGCCTGAGATGAGGGGGGTGGGGCAGGGGGTTGCATGATCCCAGGCCCGTGGGTCTCTGAAGGATCCCAACCTCGACCTGTCCTGCAACACCCGCACATGCTCTAGGCTGGCTGCATCCTGCCCTCTATGACAGGGGGGGGGCCTGGAAAGGTTGCCTGCTGAGGACCATGCTGGCTCTCAGAGCCCCTGCTGTATGTACATCTTTAGATATCCACCAGAGGGTACTGTGAGCCGAGTGTAAGGTTCAAAGCAAAAATATAGGGGGGGGGGGGGTCCGTTAGCAGGGCTTACCTCTTCGGGATTGGGTTCTGGCTAGAATTTGATACATGCAAGACAGTGTTTCACTCTGGGCCACATAGGGGTCAGGAGTGCAAGGTGTGTGTACATGTGTGTGTATATTTTTTATGATTACCTGTTTTATGTCATAAGCCTCAAAGTGAATTATACAATAAGTTCATAATAATTGGCAGCCTACACAGAATGAGTCAAACCATATGCACTCCCATAATTCAAAAAGCGAAAACCTGAACTCTTCAACCCTGAAATTTCTCCTTCTCAAATGATACAGTAGAACCACCTATCAACCAATCTTCCCCAGTCTGCTGGCGCCATTTTGAAAAACAGGACAAGCAGGGCAGAAGCCACTTGGGATCATTCCTGTGTTTGAGGACTGGAGAGTAGGGTTAAAGGCGGGGTGGGTAGGAACCTGGAGCAGAGAGGGCAGCCACAGGTTTGGGAGAAGGGGGACATCTTTTTTAAACCTTTTGTCAGCTAGGCTCAAACCCACCATTTTTTTCTTTCATTTTGCTTTTTGTTTTATTTATTGCTTTCTTTTTTTTCCATTTTGAATAAACGAAATAAAAAATTGAAAAAGAAAGAAATGGATTAAAACAAAAAATGGATCAGTGAACACCCCTAGTGACACTCTTCCACAGGTTGCTGCTTGAAGGTCTGGAAGAGTCTGTAAAATATCAAGAATTATGACATGGCAGTAATTTCATTCCAGAAATTATATCATAAATTATTTTTTTTAACTAAGCATCAACCTGCAAGAAAATTCTTAGAAAAGATCCTCTCGAAGACAGGAACGAGGTCAGTAAAATCAAATGAATGGATGGAAGAACACAGAAATGGAGGCATGTATGGCAATTAGCTGCATCATTTTTTCATATTTCCTTAGATATCAGGCCGATGGATGCTCGTTGCCAAGGCTACCAGCTATGACAGATGCCCATGCATGCAACCTGATGAAGTAGATGGCTGGATAGAATTTGTTCTGCATGATGACCAAGTGACAGTCACACGGAGCCCTGACAGGTAAGACACAGTTCGCAGGCAGCTCAGTAGACCTGGGGGCTGGTAGTAGTCATTCTCTGGAACCAGAAGGAGGAATCTTGATTTCTGACACTAAAGCAAATTGTTCCATATGACTCTCATTCAGACGATGCAAGTGACAGGACTGGAGGCACCATAATAGGCTCAATGGTAGGGTCGAAAGATCCAAGAGGTTGGTCTGAAGGACCCATATGGCACACAGTTGGAGGACGTGACCTGGAGGATCCTGGTTCCTGAAATCAGTGAGTTCCAGATGCACCAATGTGCTGCTACTGAGGAGGCTCTGAGCAAGTTTCTGGAGGATCCAGGAGTTGGGCATTTCTACAATATAGGATTACACCCAAAGCTTCAGCCAGGTCGCAGGCTGGTTCTGTCGGGGCTGAATATATGTTGCTTGTTTCTCTTGATTTATATTTATTTACATTTCTTACTTATATAACATCCACTGTTGAGAAACAACAAAACCATACTTTAAAACTCCCAGAATGGAGGAAGTGACGTCACGCTGCCAAAAGCATGGCTGAGCTTGGAGCTCCATCAGCCCAATTAAAAATGGAGTAATATACAGACTCCCCAGAGTCCTTAATGGAGGATTTCAGCATCTCATCAGGTGGAAAGAGGCCTGCAGAGTTCTAATGGCACATACCCAGCGCAAATCCGTGGATCTCTGGGAATTTGCCTACCAAGGCCGTGAGGACTTCGAATCCAGCATGGCATCAATGGCGGCAAAGGCCAGTATAGAAAGTGTTGTAGAGGAGGAGGACGAAGCCTGGAGTGATATCCAAGGCACAGAACTCAAGAGGGAGTTAGGAGCAGTGCACACTAAACTGGGTGGTCTGGTGGGCGAACTCAGAGCGGATCTGCAGGAACTTGGCAGGAGGGTGGAAGACGTGGAGGGGAAGATGGAGGACTGACAAGCCAGACAGGGGCAACCGCAGGAAAAATTATACAGAATGGAGGAGGCACTGCAACAAGCAGCTTTAAAATTAGAAGGCCTAAAGAACCGTAGTCGCAGGAACAACTTGCGAATTAAGGGAGTTCTAGAGGGGCCTGAATATCAGGACTGTGTGGTGGTAGCAACCTCATATTTCAAACTCTATTGGGAGAAGCTACTGGAGAATCAGAAACACCGGCAATCCAACTGGACAGAGCACATAGGGCACTTGGCCCTCCACGTTAGGAGCGACCCCGGGATATAGTAACCTGCTTTCACAACTACACAGTAAAAGAAAAAGTGGCTGGGAGAATGCGGCAGGCGGGGAAGTTGTTGTGGCAGGGACATCAAGAAGCAATCTTTACAGATTTATCAACGGGAACATTGCAGTGTTGGAAGACCTTTGGTCCCATAACAGAGGGGTTATGCAAAGAACAGATAAGATATAGATGGAGGTACCCCTTCGGACTGATCTTCACTGTAAATGAGGTGACCTGGCAAGTTATTGCCGCGATGGAGGAGGCCGGACTTTCGGGGGTGCAGAGTCTTCTGCCTAAAAAGTCACAGGAGAGCCCTAGGAGTAAGATCTGGACAACTGTGGAGAAGGATGGGAAGAAGAAGAAGAAAGCGGGAAAGGAAGTGACTCTTACCTGAAAAAACTATTAGGACTGGGGACTGTCCATAGATATCCAAAGCAGAGAGGGTTGGGAAGATTTAGTACACAGAGCAGATTGATGTTGACTAAATTTGTTGAGTGGAATTATGTCTTGGTGTTTTTGGCTGCTCTTGAGAAGGAGGATGGGGAGGGCCCTGCGAGGCCGGTTCCAAAAGTTTTAAAAAAATCACAAAATGTATAAACTGACCTATGACAACTGAGTATAGTACAAAACACCAGCACCAATGAATTACAGATCAAATCTTTTCCAAAAAATGTATAAAAATTATAAATTAATATGAAAAAGGAAAATCCTATTCAGCAGCAAGTGTAAAGACAGCAACTAGAGGAGTCTGTCACAAGCGCAACCAAAAACATAAAACTACCAGGTTTCTAGTTTTATTAAATGGCAAATTTTCCTGAATGCTAGAGATATGCATTTGGTTTCTTCGGGTACCTCAATAAAAAGTGTGTGTAAAATTGATTTAAAGCACATTAACATATGAATTAGCATGAGCAAATTAAATTTCCCTAAGATAAAAAATGTTATTAAACAAAAACTGCAAAGCTTGTGACTCTGCATTCAACATACTAGAGCCTTGCACTGTCAACATACATTGTGTACCTAAAAGCAAAGGGGACCTGCAACAAAAACTGTTGGGAAGATCTTAGGGCCCGATATTCAACCCGGTGGCTAGTGCGATTATAATGGCTAGCCGCCAGTGCTGAACACTGAACTGGGTATTCAATGCTGGGGTCATATCCGGCTCCAGCACTGAATATCCTGGGTCGTCGTGATATTAAACCACTGCCAGGCTAGTGATATGTGGCGAACGTTAGGCCAGGGTTTCCTGCACATGGCTTTCACTGCATATCACATATTGGGCGGTGGCTCAATATCGCCGCTGACCGGTTTGCAATTGTCTCTGACTCCACTCCACCCCACCTCAGAATGCACTCGACATGCTCTGATGCTAAACAGTTAGCATCGGGACGTATAGTGGCATTACTCGGGGATATCCAGCGGTTTCTAACCAGTTTAGTGCTGCCGCATATCCTACCTAGGGACATTTACATGGTTCACAGGTCCGTAAACTGGTGTAAATGCCTTTCAATATCAGATCCTTAATCTCCTAGGTGGCTCAAACAGTTGAAGGAGGCCCTGCAAATAAAAACTAAAGCCTGAAAAACTAAAAGATTTTAAATTGAATTTGAAGCTCAATTGACAACCAGCAAAGACTTGCAAGAACAGGAAAAATGTGATCTGTTGATTTTATATTAATCATTAATCAGACTGCAGTATTTTGGACTTACTGCAGTAGTTTTAACTAACATTTTGGCAATCAAAAATACAGGCTATTGCAATAGTCTATCCCATTTATTACAAAAACATGTATCGGGGCCGCCAAGTTGTCAAAATCCCACAGTGAAAGCATTCGTTGAAGTAATTTCTAACTCACAACAAAAGCCCTCACTACAAACATCATTTGATCCTCCAGCGATAGACCCGCATCTAATAACCCCCTTCTTACACAAAGGAGCATCGCCAACTGATGGGTGTGGGCATTCCTGGAGGTGCAGTTTGTGCAGAGTGGAGGTGGAATTGCGATGGAGTTGATGTATCTCTATGTTTGTTTTTTAAACTACTGTAATGTTTCATCTTTTTGCAGTGTAGATATGGAAGAGGTCCCAGTCGAGCGTGACTATTACAATGGCTTAAACTCAATGACTCTGCAGAGAGGTAGGGGCATGCATTTTGGGAAAACACTATGGGGGTTATTTTAGAAGTCTTATTCACGATTTACACATGTGTAGTCAGGCATATGTGTGTAAATCACATCCACGTGTAAAAGGTTGTTATAGAAAGAGTCCATTTACATGTGGATGTCCTCAGCACATGGAAGTTTTGAGTAGACTTGTCAGGGGTGTGGTCTGCGCATATCCTCTGCCGCACACAAATCTACACTTGTTTTTCCTATCCATATAGGGAATAGACATGTCAACCTAGAAATGTCCATGTCTGGATTTACACCTACTCCCAGACACAGGTAGAATTTTTTAAAATGTGTCTTTCGGCCAGCCCTTTACAAGAGAGAATCAGGGGGTTATCCTGCTTACTATGCCCTAGTTTATTTGTCCCTCCAAAATGGAATGAGTTCAAGATAAAGGACCATGTTTACTAGATGTTAGCACACGCTATGTGCCGCAGCACCTATGTTATTCGTATGGACACGGAGGCAGACAGGGCACAGCGCTAATATTTAGTAAACACGGTTCAGTGTCTTCTGCAGTTACGTAGTAGCAGCTACAGATTTAAGTCTGGAGAATGGCTCACATGACACATAAGTGCTAAAATTTACATACGCAAGTTAGAGTATGCCGGCACGAAAGTATGTAAGTTGCCAGGTTCCCTCCGTCGCTTTTTCCTATGCGTAAATGTATTCAATGACTACCCCCCTACACCCACCGCACTTCCTTCTGGGTATTTTAGAAACACCTCCGTGTTTAGCAGGGCTTTTTCTAAAATACCATCTTAGATAAAGTCGTGAGCTGGCCATGTGAGTCCACTTTAATGGTAGTTAAATAAAAAGAGAAACACATGCTTTTTATTGGATAACACAATCTAAAAATGTATTAAGATGGTGCAATAAAAAGAGATCCCCTTATTTTCCTGTTTTGGTTCTCTTTATTCAAATACCATCAGAATTTCTTACGCTCTGAGCTCAACGTCTCAATTCCAGGTCCGGCCCTAGGCAAATACTGAGCCTTATGTCCCTCCTCCCCTTGATATTTGATTATTAAATTCAACAGTCGTGATCGTCTGAACACCACCCTTCTAAAAACAATCCTATAAAAATACAGAATTGGACATCATACTTTTAAATATTAAACTTTGCATCGCACGTATGTATGTGCCTGCTCTCCTGATGGCTCTTTGAGTTTGTCTGGCTGTCAGGATCTATTGTTTTGCTTTGAATAATGTTCTCCTGCTTGGCCCCCCTCCCAAAGAAGTTGCTGACCTAGGCAACCGCCTAGTCTTGGCTAATGGTTGAGCTGGCCCTACCCAATTCCGATCTCCACGTACTATCTAAACTGTGCTCTCATAAGAAAATAATAACAAAAAGTAGAACCAACGTGTGTGTGGTGTTACTGTTACAGGAGACCTGTCATTTCATAGGAGCCTAGAAATAGAGAAGCCAAAATTCATAATGCCAACTGCTTAATCACCTTTGTGCAAAAGAAATTTACAGCCTATCTCCTTACACCTTCAGCTGTTTTCAAAAAGCCGACATTGTGCATTTTAGAAAGGGGAGTGGTTTGGAGTGAACTGAAGGCAGTCTAAATAAATTACAGGTTCAGCGGCGAATTTCAGCTGCTGATTGTCTCGCTCATTCGTCCAATCGTGGACGGGAAATGGCAACTCTAACTTCAAAGGGGTCAGTTACCCATTTAAAGTTATATCTGAATTTTCAGTGGTGGCCCTTGCATGGATAGAGTCCCCGAGAATATGTAGGACTGTAAGGGAGTAATTCTATAATCTCCCGTGCAGAATAGGGGCATATAGGTGGGCCTTAACCTAGGGGCGGCAGTTACGCCTGCCCAAGCGTCATGCCCAGTTTGAAGCAGAAACGCATGAAGATCATAGTATTCTATAACTTACGAATGTAAATTTAGGCTCTGCCCAAAAGTACACACTATGGGACTTAAGCAGGTCCGATGTGAGGCTATGAGGTGCCCTAGGTGAACCCTCATTCCTGCCCCCCACGCCCCTGCTGCTGCCTCTCTCCGGGACCTGCAGCAGCGACCATGACAATAACATGGCAACGCAGTGCTTACCCAGAGGCTGTGACACTCTTTGCTCTAACCAGCCAGTCCTGCCCCCTCCGATGCAGACTTCCTGTTTGCATGGGGGCAGAACCAGCTTGTAAAAGCGCAGCATGTGGCGTCAGTGGCTCTGGGTAAGCGCCAAGCTGCTGTTTTATTGTCATGGCCGCCGTTGCGGGTCCTGGAGAGGGCCGCCCTCTACAGCTTGGTGCTCTAGGTCATCACCTACTTTGTCTAATGGCAGCACCAGCCCTGTACTTATGCGTGTGCTTACAGAAAATGGCTGCCTAAAGTGTACCTGGGGCTATTGTAGTCATAGATGTGCATATGTAGACGCATATGTGCCTATCTGGCCTCCTAAGCGAGTAACCAGCATAACAGTATCTGCATTGATTTGTTGGGATGTAATTTTAAGCTAAGTGTGCACAAGGGTGATGTGAGGGCAGAGTTCAAACATACATGCCTATATTATAAAATATTATAATATACAAGCGTATACTAAAGCTCTAAGTGCGGAGGCGACACCTACGAAGAAAAGTAGGTGTTTCTTTATGACCTTATGAGGTTCATTTTATGACGCTCCAGCCACATGTAAAGCCAGTTTACACACGGAAAAGAGTTTTCATAAAATTCTGCGACCGACTTTTATGTGCATAAATCCTCTGGCAATTTTATAAGAACCTATTTGAGCACGTCGTAGTGTCCCAGGCAGTGCCACTTGAGCACTAGCGGGCGGATAAGGTCCTGCCTTCTGTCGCCGGCCCATGAGATCCAGGCAAACACCACACTCAGTCCTGTTGCATCACCTCCAGTTCCCGAATTCCCTTTTGCTAAAGGGCCAAGCGTGGCCTTTCCTCTACCCGACTCCGGCCAGGGTAGAAGGGCGTACAGAGTTACAGGTACAGCAATCCCATCAACAGAACAAACATTCAGAGTCCTCCTCAAGGCACAAGAAGGCAATTCCACTGCGCAGTCCAGGGCTGAGCAGCGGCCTCTTTTCACTCAGGTTCCAAGCCGCAGTCTCTCTGAGAACCAACTCTGTAGCTCAGCTGCGCAGTCAGATGCCATGTAGCTGCATCATGTTACTCATGTGCAAAACACAAAGTCTTTAGGAGAACTAAACCCCATAGGTCAAGGCACGTCCACAAACTGTACAACTTAACACAGCTCAGTCCACTTTAAACATAGAGTCTTTCAGGGAACACAACAATGTAGTTCTGCTGCACAGCCAAAAAGCTGTGTAACTGCCCCCACACCCTTCGACCCTTCAGTTCACAGATTGCTCACTGAATCTGCCCCAAGAGCCAGAGCTTTCATTGTCCCATCCAGATAACATTGGGCTCCTGATCTTCCTTGTTCGCATATGGCTCTGTGTCCATAGCTGCCTCCTCCTCTTCCCCAGGATCCGTGTCCCCTTCCCAGGGAAACACCGGAAGCTTTTCTAGGTCCTGATTCCTTGACCCCTCCCCTTTCCCACCTCTCTCTTGTTCTAAAGTGTAATCTCTGGTGAGCCAGGAGAACTCATCCAGATCATGATTCTGGGGTGCATTAGTGACTCGGGCTTGTCCCCTCCCACTATGAATTGGGGTAGAAGGCACCTTGCCTTCCGGGATCTGGGCCAGGTCTGCCCTATACGTATTTCTCCTGGGTTGTCTGTGAGGCTGCAAGGGAGCTTGCACAATCCCATACATACCCTCCTCCCCACCCTCCAGTGATTAATCACTACAACGTGAAATGCTGGTCTTCACTTTTTACCTCCTTATAAAATTACCCCTATATTTCGATAGTCAGTGGAAACTTTTCAAAGCTACTTTCAAAGGTAAATAGCAATTTGCCCATGTAAGCCAGCTGTCTGAAAATCGCGCCCCCTCCCTCATTGAAGATAAAAGTGTGCCCCTTGTTCGTACATTTAGCTCACTGAGAGGAGATGTTCTCAGGGATGTGTTCCTGAAATCTACATATGTTATTTTCCAAGAGAAAACTACCCCTGGAAAAAGCCAGTGCAAGCTTCAACTGAACATCTACAAATACTTTCACTTAAAAACTTGGGGCAAAGTCCATGAGTTTTAAAAAAAACAACACTCATAGACTTCGTTCCGAAATGCAAAATTTGGAAATTGCTCCCTACCTGTAGCTGACAGAGAGGGATGGGTTAACAATGCTACTGATGATATCGCCCTGTCCTGGCCTTTTTTTCTGTTCCTATCTTTATTTTTATCTTTATTTACATTTAATATACCGCCCTTGTCGAGACGTGAGAGCGGTTTACAATAAAATAATATAAAATAAAATATAAAATAAAATTGTAAACCTAGAAGCTTTCCTACATTATATCACAGACTTCATGTTCCATTTGTGTTTTTCTTGCTAAAGATGGAGAGATTGTGCAGCTGGCTCCCTTTAAGACTTGTCCGGGCGACTTCCTGATACTGCATTTGGTCAAGCTTTTGAGAAACCCACCAAGGACGACACTTATGCTGCTCTGTGAGTGCGCAGAGGGGACAGGTCGGAGGGTGCGGTAAGGTCTTTTGTGGGACATGTGGCGAAAAGGGACCTTCAATAGCTGGTTTCCAGTTTAGCGCTGCAGTCTCTCGTGTGTCCCCAGAGACACCCTAAATGAAGGGCGCAGAGCAGAAGCTCCCGCTGAAAATTACCATGGGGACTTTAAAGACCTCTGTGTATGACTTTGGCAACATGTGGTCATGCCGAGAAAGTTTCTTGACACTCAGTCTTTCTTGCCACACCAGCGCTGATCTCTTCACTGATAATAAAGGGTTTCTCGCTCTCTGTTTACAGCGAGAACTGGGACAGCTCCAGCCTATATGAAAGAGAAATTTAAAGCCCGGGCTCGCTGCGATGGACTCCGAAATGTTTATGGCATTCCTGATGACCAATACAGGGGTGAGGACAATTTAATAAATCTACACAGTCTTCTCACACCGGTTCCCTCTAATGCTGTCACAGTGCGTGTGCATGTGGGTGGGTGGGTGGGTGGGGGATATATAATGGAGACTCTTTCCTGTACAGTCACAGCCTTCTCCTGCCCGATCTCTCTAGTGCTGTCACGGTGTGTCTATGTGTGTTTGTGTGTGTGTATAATGCAGACTCTCTCTTGTACAGTCACAGCTTTCTCCTGCCTGATACCTCTAGTGCTGTCAAAATTTTGTAATTTTTGCAGATCTGAAGGATATTTAAAGTTTCCACCTAGCAAGGCATCCCCCAAGACCCTGGAAGTCTTTACACAGTGTGTCAGATACAGAAAGACGCCTGCATACAAAACTACAAACAATATTTGCCTTCTTCATTTAACCCGTATGCTGAGTCCGTGATAAGGGAACTGTGGGACTAGCTTCCCTTACCTGTCTCTCGTTATCTTCTTCTCCTGCTTGTTAGTGAATTGATTTTTTTTATAATTTTGTTTATCGTAACTCATTTAGCTCTATTATTTGTAAAGCAGTATATCAAATCAATAAACTAAACCTGCGATGTAGCTGATAGTCAGTGTGCAAGTTACAAGTGTGCAATAGAAAGTCTTCTGTTCGTCACCAGAACAGGTCCAGCACAGAGTAACAGAGAGTGTCTCAGATGTTTGGGTCATGCTGCCCCCTCCGTTTTCCTTCTCTAGACCATGGATCCTGTGAGAAGTGGGCTTGCCAACCCCAGAGGGTACCCAAAGAGTTTAGAAAACTGTTAAGGGGGGTTCTGGTGGGCAGGGGGAGGTCACAGCCCCAAGGCACCGATTGTTTCAGTCCAGTCTGGGGGACATTTTCTTAAAAACACTTTTATTATGTATATTTACAAAAAAATGAAGGGGCCCAGATACTGAGCCAGCATACATGAATTTAAGTGCCAACAGCAGCATTTACGTTTATTAATCAGGTGGACAAAGGTGAGTCGGTTGATATTGTGTATCTGGACTTTCAGAAAGCCTTTGACAAGGTCCCTCATCAGAGACTTTTGGCAAAACTAAAGAGTCATGGGATAGGAGGCAGTGTACTATTGTGGATCAGGAACTGGTTAAAAGATAGAAAGCAGAGGGTAGGGCTAAATGGCCAATTTTCCCAATGGAGAAAGGTGAATAGTGGTGTACCCCAGGGATCTGTGCTGGGTCCGCTGCTTTTTGACATATTCATAAATGACCTGGAAAGTGGAATAATGAGTGAGGTTATCAAATTTGCAGATGACACAAAACTATTTAAAGTTGTTAAAACCCAAGAGGATTGTGGAAAATTGCAAGAGGATCTTGATAAATTGGAAGACTGGGCATCAAAATGGCAGATGAAATTTAATGTGGACAAGTGCAAGGTTATGCACCTAGGGAAGAACAACCCAAACTATGGTTACACGATGCAAGGTTCCACATTAGGAACCACCACCCAGGAAAAAGATTTAGGCGTCATTGTGGATACCATGTTAAAACCCTCGGCCCAGTGTGCAGCGGCGGCCAAGAGAGCAAATAGAATGCTAGGTATGATAAGGAAAGGAATGGAAAATAAAACAAAAGATATTATAATGCCTCTGTATCGTTTCATGGTGAGACCGCACCTTGAATATTGTGTGCAGTTCTGGTCGCCGTATCTTAAAAAGGATATAGCGATTTTAGAAAAGGTTCAGAGAAGAGCCACCAAAATGGTAAAGGGGATGGAAGGATACTCCTATGAAGAAAGGCTTAAAAGGATAGGGCTCTTTAACCTGGAAAAGAGACGGCTGAGGGGAGATATGATAGAAGTCTATAAATTAATGAAAGGAGTGGAACGGGTAAACGTAGATCGATTGTTTACCTTATCAGAATATAGAAAGACTAGGGGACATGCAATGAAGCTACAGGGTAAACTATTTAAGACTAATAAAAGTAAATATTTTTTCACTCAACGTGTAATCAAACTCTGGAATTTGTTACCGGAGGATGTAGTAAAGGCTGTTAGTGTAGCTGGGTTTAAAAAAGGTTTGGACAAGTTCCTGGAGGAAAGGTCCATAAACCATTATTAAGAAGGGACCCAGGATATCAATGCTTGAACCAATACAAGCATTGTGGAACCTGTGTCCCTTGGGGAAACTGCTAGGTACATATGACCTAGATTGGCCATTGTTGGAAACAGAATACTGGGCTTGATGGACCTTGGTCTGATCCAGTATGGCATATCTTATGTTCTTATGTAAGCGCTGCTATCCATTTAATTAGCGGCACAGAATACACGTATTACTGCTGATGTACACTCTGGAGGAGAGGAGGGACAGGGGAGATATGATTCAAACCTTTAAATACTTAAAGAGAATTAATGAACACACAAACCTCTTCCAAACACGGGGAAGCTATAAAACTAGAGGGCATAATATGAAGCTGCAAGGGGGTAAACTGAAAGGGAATGTCAGGAAATACTTTTTCACTGAAAGGGTGGTGGATGCTTGGAATGCCCTCCTGATGGAAGTGGTGGGGGCAAACACAGTGACAGAATTCAAAATGGCATGGGACAGACACAGTGGATCCCTTTACAGCAACAGGATAAAATCAAAATAAGCGTAACTATCTCTTATATCTCATCAAACAAGGGTGTCCTACACGGAGCGGTGGGTTCACCCCTAAACAAAGATATGGGGAGCGGTGACCTGCACGGAGTGGCAGGTGTACCTACTCTTGCCATCTTACCTGGCAGACTAGATGGAACATACTGGCCTTTATCTGCCGTCATTTACTATGTTACTATGTTACTATGAATCTGCTGGTCACTCTTTGTTTAATGTAGACCTGCTATTAGGGAATCCCAAATTAATTAGATAACATCTGTTTAGCAGCAGAATATTACCTCTAAACAGTTCTGACATCAGCTTTGCATCTTCCCTAACCTGATCCCTAATTAAACGGATGATATCTGGCCATTTTGCAAGTTAAAACAGTCCAATCTATTCTGGTTAATTTTTAAAAACGTATGGACAGGGAAGTTATATGGTGGCAAACGCATAACTCCGCTGAATAGGTGTTTAAGAAACAGCAATAACAACAATTCGGCAAGATCAACGGTACAGTGCAAACAGAAATAGCTCAATGGGGGGCAGGTTTCTTTCCAAATCTTCTGATTACACTTTGACCTCCTTACTGTAGGCCACCGGGCAGGTCTCCTCTTCAGACCTTCATTTCATTATATTTACGTTCTGCCAACGCCAGTGACCACACTATCCAAAGCCGAATGCAATAAATACACGCACAAGAGCAGGTATCTAGCTGACCGATGCGAGCACATTCAAACCTAACTGTAAACCCTTACAACACACACCATTACTCCATGTAACAACAGATTCTTGTTATCACCTAGTGAAGGAACCCCAGTGTTAACATCCAAGTTAAACTCCCTGTTATAATGTATGTATGTTATATTTCAATTGAAATGTAAGCCGCTTTGAAACTATGATAAGGCGGTATAGAAAACACAATCAATAAAATAAATAAATAAATTCCTTGAAGACGTAGATCATACACCCTAGTCAGACCCCCATGTGCCCTTTATGCTCCTGGACTATGGAATATGCTTCCTGACAATATCCAAGCTATAGAATATACTAAAGTGTTCCGTAAGAAGTTAAAAGCCAGGACTGCTATGGAGGCATGAAACTGTATATTGTGGGCACAAACATGGAGATTATGTAACAGGACTACAAGTGGTGTTAGGTTTCTGCTTTCTCCTTCTTGTCAATTCCAACCCCTCCTTCTATTTCTGTCTCACTTCATTTCCTCCCTTGAAGTCCATTCCAACCACCTTTTTAATCCCTTATCTCTCCGTAAGCTGCTATCTCCCTCACTTGGTTTGCAGGTTGTTGTGCTGTGAGGGCTTGTGTGCATCAATGATGTTGAGAGCTAAACTATCGGTAGTTTAACTACTGGCAGGGTCTCCCAAGATGGACAGGTCTCAGCTGAGGTGCCAGACCAAGACAAACCACCCATCTGGGCAGCAGCAGAATGGGATAGTGTTGACGGCGGAGGATCACATTTCTGTGACAACGGCAACAACACCAAACTTAAACTGCGCGGAAGAAAGGCCCGGCAATCTACTTCTGTATCTTGCCATGAAAACCCAATGGACAGTTACAACAAAACAAATTGTGCTAGCCATGGCATTTTCAATAACATCATATGGAAAAGAAGAAAATTGATGCCTTTGAATTATGGTGCTGGCGTCAAATACTGTGTATACCATGGACTGTCCGAAGAACAAACCAGTCAGTGCTAGAGGAGATCAAACCTAAGCTTTCTTTAGAAGCTCAGATGACAAGACTTCGACTTTCATACTTTGGACACATCATGCGAAGAGAGAGATCATTAGAGAAAGACATCATGCTTGGCAAGATAGAAGGTCAACGCAAAAGAGGAAGGCCAGCAATGAGATGGATCGATACAATAACAGTAGCTATGGGTACCAGTCTGTCAACAATGAGCCGTCTGACTGAAGATCGAACACAATTTAGGATAGCTATCCAGAGGGTCGCCATGAGTCGACTCCGACTCGACGGCACTTAACAACAACAGCTGCTATCTATAGATCCCCTGATAAGTCCACCTCTACCTTTCTCACTGACTGACTGCTGGCTTTCCCTATTTCTGGATTCTTCTTCCCCTTCCTTTATTCTTGGGGATTTTAATATTCATGTTGATAATCCTTTTGACCCTTATGCTACTAAACTCCTTTCCCTTACCTCCTCTTTCAATCTCCAACTTTGCTCTTCTGCTCCCACTCATCGGTGTGGTCATAACCTTCACCTGGTTTTCTTCTCTAACTATTTACTCTCCAATTTCCTTACCTCAGTTCTTCCCTTATCTGATCATCACCTCCTACGTTTCACCCTTCATCACACCCCACTCATTCTTGTCCATTCTCCTATCTTTTTGGGAATCTTCATGCTATTGATCCTTTGGCTGTCTCCACTATTGTCTCATCAACTCTTTCTTCCACCTTATCTTCTAAATCTGTTGATGAGGCTATTGCTTCCTATAATACTGCTCTCTCCTCTGCTCTAGATTCTCTTGCTCCACCCATCCCTGTCCTGTTAGATGCACTATACCTGAACCCTGGTTGTCTTCAACCACCCACTGTCTATGTTCTTGCACCTGCTCAGCTGAGCACATTTGACTTAAATCATGCTTCCATTCTGACTTCCTTCATTTCAAATTCATGCTTACCTCACTCCAATCAGCCTTAGCACTGATCCCCCCTCTCCCCCGTCTCTTCTTAACTCTTAACTCTCTCCTCAAGGCACCTCCCCTTCATTCCCTTCTCTTTCTGTCAAAACCCTAGCTGTCTATTTCCATGACAAAATCCATAAGATTACACTCCAATTCCCCACTAGATCAGCTTCATCCCCTCTTTCCTCGCCTCAAAACTAACTTTTCCCCTCAATCTCTTTTACCCTTTCATCCTTTTCTGAGATCTCCAATGATGAAACTTCTTATCTTCTTTCCTCCTCTAAACCTACTACTGGGTCTTCTGATCCTATCTCCACCCACCTCCTTAATTCCATTTCCTCTTCTGTAATCCTTCCATTTCATATATTCTCAACCTCTTGCTCTCCACTGTTACTGTCCCTGCAGCCTTCAATCATGCTGTGGTCACACAACTCCTTAAGAAACGTTCTCTTGATCCTAGTTGTTCTTCTAATAATCGATCCATCTCCCATCTTCTCTGCATTTCCAAACTTCTTGAGTGTGCAGTCCTCCACCATTGCCTTGAATTTCTTTCCTCTCAAGCCCTGCTGGATCCACTCCAATCTGACTTTCGTCCCCTACACTCTACTGAGACAGCACTCGCCAAAGTCTCCATGGACTTGTTCCTGGCTAAATCCAAAGGCTTTTACTCTATCCTCATCCTTCTCGACCTTTCTGCTGCTTTTGACAGCGTGACCACCACCTTCTCCTTACACATTGTCCTCTCTTGGTTTTAGAGACTCTGCCCTGTCCTGGTTCTCTTCTTATCTCTTCCATCGCTCTTTCAGTGTTTCTTCTGGTAGTTCCTCTTCTACTCCTATCCCACTCTCAGTTGGTGTACCCCAAGGATCTGTTCTTTGTCCTCTCCTTTTCTCTCTCTACACCCAGTCCCTTGGTGCTCTCATCTCTTCCCATGGATTTCAGTTTCATTTTTATGCCAACGATTCTCAGATCTATCTTTCTACACCTGATACATCTTCAACACTCCAGACCCGCATATTTGCATGCCTGTCTGACATTGCCATCTGGATGTCTCACTGCCATTAGAAATTAAACATGGCTAAAAACAAACTTCTTATTTTTCCCCCTAAATCTTCCTCTCTCTTTCCTCCTTTCTCTGTCTCTGTAGATAACACTCTTCTACTTTCTGTTTCCTCAGCCCGTAACCTTGGGGTCATCTTTGACTCCTCCCTTTCCTTCTCCTCACATATCCAACAGATGGATAAAACCTATCGTTTCTTTCTCTATAACATTAACAAAATGTGTCCCTTCCTTTTTTAACACTGCTTGTCCATGGAGAAATCAGGTTTCATCTCTGCCCCCTTTAAAATCCATGCTAAAGGCTCACCTCTTTAATGCTGCTTTTGGATCCTGATCCCTTGGGTTTTTTTCCTTGTGTCTCCTTACCATTCCCTATTTTACCCTTATTCTTATCTGTTGCCTTGTCTGTCTTAAATAGATTGTAAGCACTGATGAGCAGGGACCGTCTTTATATGTGTCAATACAGCGCTGCATATGCCTTGTAGCAGTGTATAAATGATTAATAGTAGTAGTAGTAATATATGGTCGTAGCTATGTCTTGTGGTGGAATTTTTTCTTTATGCCATCTCTCTCCCCTGCCAGTCTATCTTCCCTACCTCCCCCCCCCCCTCCCCCTGCAGTCCTCATCTGGCGAAACTCAAACCAAGATTCCCGCTTTTATGTGCCTCTTTCAAGCAATCTGCTTTTCTTAGGTGGAGGGCAAGACAGATTCAACCATGCCACCTGCTCACCTGACTGCTGCCTTCTCCTTAATTTCAAGCGCACCTTTGGGCAGCTGACCCCTTGGCGCCACCCTCGTTCAGGGGCGGCCCAAGGGGGTGCAGGCCATGTGCGGGGCCCCATTTGCATAAATATTTGTGTAATGTTAACGTGCACTAACTTTTAGTAAACATGCCTCTTAATGAGTGTATGGATAAAGAAAAACTTCCAGATTTCTACATTACCATACTCCAGTGCCAACCGCAAGTCACATTAGGAACCCATAGCAAACCCACCTGTATCATAACAGCGCTACCAGGACTCACAAAGCACCAAATCCTACCTATCAAAAGGCAACACTGCAAATATTAGACCAATACATCTCAGAGAATACCAATACATCTCCTACTGGGGAAAGAGAACAAGTGGCACTGTCACATAGAAACTACATGAACAGAAGATCTCAGCTCGGTTACACATGCAGAGCATAGACAGTCACTAAACAAAGAACAAGGGATCACACTTTAGAAATAGGAAGATAATAATTAAATTGGGAACCCCAAAAGCCAAACTTGGAATGTACAACAACACCAGAGAAATAAAACTATAAATTAATTTCCTCTTGTACTAAACAAAACACAGACATTAACGATGCACATTTCCCAGAGTTGACGTAGTTTAATTAATAAATTCAAAATAAAAAAGTATTTTTTTTACCTTTTGTTGTTTGGGCATTTTATTTTTTCAGTTGCAATTGCTCCAGTCACTTTCTTCTGGTTTCTTCATGTCTTCTGCTAACTCTCCATCGTCTGTTGTCCATTTGTCCTTTCTTCTCTCTTCTAGTTTTTTTCCATTCTCTCTCTATATCTGCTTTAACATACTGATCTTCCCATTTTGCTCTTTCCACCACTTCTTTCTTTATTCCTTTTTCATCCACTCAAATTTCACCCCTCCAACCTCAATCCCCACATACTCTCCCAATTCCCGGCCAATTGTAGATTTTTCTTCCCTCCCACACAAAATATTTTTCCCCTCTCCATTTCACTCTCCCAGCCCCATCCCATTCTAGTCCTCCCCCAACATCAGCTCCTTTCTAGTTCCAGCCCCATCCAGCATCTGCTCCCTTCTAGTCCCATTCTCCCATCCCCCCCGCATCAGCCCATTTCCAATCCTAGCCCACTATCAGTCATTTCTAGTCCTACCCTAGCCCCCATTTCCAGGCCTAGAATCCCCATCAGCCCATTTCCAATCCTAGTCCTCCCATCAGCCCATTTCCAATCCTAACTTTCCCATCAGTCCATTTCCAATCCTAGCCCCTCCCCATCAGCCCTTTTCAGTCTTATCCTAGCCCCCCATCAGCCCATTTCCAGTCCTAGCTCCCTCGTCAGCAATTTCCAGTCCTATCCTATCCCCCCATCAGCCCTTTCCAGTCCTAGCTCCCCCATCAGCTATTTCCAGTTCTATCCTAGCCTTCCATCAGCCCATTTCCAATCCTAGCTCCCCCATAATGTATTTCCAGTCCTATCCTAGCCCCCCATCAGCCCATTTCCAATCCTAACCTTCCCATCAGCCCATTTCCAGTCCTAGCTCCATCGTCAGCTATTTCCAGTCCTAACCTATCCCCCCATCAGCCCTTTCCAGTCCTTGCTCCCCCATCAGCTATTTCCAGTCCTATCCTAGCCTTCCATCAGCCCATTTCCAATCCTAGCTCCCCCATAATATATTTCCAGTTCTATTTTAGCCCTTCCATAAGCCCATTTCCAGTCCTAGCTTCCCCATCAGCCATTTCCAGTCCTAGCCCCCCATCAGCCCATTTCCAATCCAACCCAACCCCCCCCCCCCCCACTCAGCCTATTTCAAATCTAATCCCCACCACTCAGCCCATTTCCAGCCTTAGCCTCCCCCCCCCTGAAGAGTGCTGCGGCTGTCTGACTGGCTTTTAGAGCGAGCTGGAGATGCCCCGGCTCACCTCTGACAGCCGCCAAAGTGGAAGGCGCCTTTTTTCTTCACTTCGGCAGCTGTGTTGTACTATAGACCGCTGGTGCACTGAGTGCCAGGAAACAGGAAGTTCCCATTGACCTCTGGCGTGCCAGCGGCCTATACTGCAACCCAGTTGCCAAAGTGAAGAAAAAAGGCACTTTTCACTTTGGCAGCTGTCAGAGGTGAGCTGGGGCCTCTCTAACTCCCTCTCAAGCCGACCCTGCCAATGCCGAATGCGAGATGTTGTTGGTGCGGGGCCCCCTGAAGCGCAAGGCCCTGTGCGAACAACATTCTCGCACATTGGACAGGTCGGCCCTGCCCTACTACTACTGAGCATTTGTATAGTGCTACAAGTCGTATGCAGCACTGCACAGACATGTAAGAGACAGTCCGTGCTCATAGAGCTTACAATCTAGTCAAGACAGACAACGCGGAAGGTGTAGAGAGGGATAAAACAAGGGGGAAAGAAAAATAAAAAGGAGATCAGGTGAGTCAAGATCCAAAGGCAGCAGCGAAGAGGTGAGTTTTCAGCCTTGATTTGGTTAGAGATGGTGCCTGGCGTACAGACACAGGTAGTTTTTTCCAGGCGTAAGGTGCAGCAAGGTGGAAGGAGCGAAGTCTGGATTTAGCAATAGAAGAGAACGGTACATATAGAAGCAGTTGGCTAGAAGAGCGGAGTTCCTGAGGGGGGTTGTAAGGAGAGATAAGAGAAGAAAGGTAGTGAGGAGCCGCAGAGTGAATGCATCTATAGGTCAGCAGGAGAAGTTTGAACTGGATGTGGAAACGGATAGGGAGCCACTGAAGTGACTTGAGAAGAGGAGTAATACAGGCATGACGAGGCTGGCGGAAGATTAGTCGCGCAGCAGAATGTTGAACAGATTGAAGGAGAGAGAGATGATTCAAAGGGAGACCAGCAAAGGAGTAGGTTACAGTAGTCAAGACAGGAGGTGATTAAGGAGTGGATAAGCATCTTAGTAGTGTGTTCAGAAAGGAAAGGGCAGATTTTTCTGATGTTATAGAGAAAGAAATGGCAGGTCTTAGCTATCACATGGATGTGTGTGGAGAAAGAGAGAGAGGAGTCAAAGACAACCCCAAGATTGCAGGCCGAGGAAACAGGAAGGAGTACAGAGTTATCCACAGAGACTGAGAAAGGAGGAAGAGGAGATGAGGTTTTAGGGGGAAAGATAAGAAGTTCAGTCTTGGCCATCTTCAATTTCAAGTGGCAGTGAGACATCCAGGCAGCAATGTCAGAAAGGCAGGCAGACATCCGGGTCTGGATAGCTGGAGAGATTTCTGGCGTAGAGAGGTAGATCTGGGAGTCATCAGAATACCGATGGTACTGAAAACCATGGGAAGAGATGAGTGCACCAAGGGACTGAGTATAGAGAGAGAAAAGGAGCGGACCCAAGACAGATCCTTGGGGTACACCAACTGGGAGCGGGATAGCAGAGGAGGAGGAGCCACCAGAACACACACACACTGAAAGGGCGATGGGAGAGATAGGAGGAGAACCAGGATAGTACAGAGCCCTTAAAACCAATCAAGGACAGGGTATCGAGGAGAAGATTATGGTCAACAGT
This sequence comes from Ichthyophis bannanicus, assembly GCA_033557465.1. Classification (NCBI taxonomy): domain Eukaryota; kingdom Metazoa; phylum Chordata; class Amphibia; order Gymnophiona; family Ichthyophiidae; genus Ichthyophis; species Ichthyophis bannanicus. The sequence goes on along the minus strand of CM066051.1, from coordinate 74,985,142 downwards.
GTCAAAAGCAGCAGAGAGGTCAAGAAGGATGAGGACAGAGTAAAGGCCCTTGGATTTTGCCAGGAACAAGTCAATGGAGACTTTGGCAAGAGCTGTTTCAGTAGAGTGTAAAGGACGAAAGTCAGACTGTAAAGGATCCAGGAAGGCATGAGAGGAGAGGAAGTCGAGGCAGCGGCAGTGAACCGCACGTTCAAGTAGTTTAGAAATGAAGGGAAGGAGGGAGACGGGTCGATAATTAGAAGGACAGGTGGGGTCAAGTAAGGGTTTCTTAAGGAGAAGTGTGACCACAGCATGCTTGAAGTCTGCAGGGACTGTTGCAGTGGAGAGCGATAGGTTGAGAATATGAGAGATGGAAGGGACAACGGTGGAGGAGATGGGGCTTAGGAGACGGGTGGGGATAGGATCAGAGAAACAGGTGGTGAGTTTGGAGGAAGAAAGAAGGTGTGCAGTTTCCTCTTCAGAGATCACAGGAAAGGAAGAGAGGGTAGCAGAGGTAGGGGGGAAAGTTGGGAGTGAAGAGGGGGAGGAGAGGAAGTAGCTGACTTTGTGGGGAATTGGAGGGTGATCGTGCTCAGTATGTCGCAAGCATGGCCAACCAGCCTGGAGCAGGGAGAGGATTCGCGTGGCTAAAGCCCTACCAGCTTCCCTCCACCTCCCAGCATTTTATGCTACAGTTGAACAAGGCTGTGCAACTAAACAGCTTCAGGCCTGAGCTGTGATTGTCTGGGAAATCTTGTGCAATAGCAAGACCTGAAGCTGGGATATTAGTATGTAAACCAAAAGTTTCTTCCTTTAATAGGATGATTTTAGTCCATTGCTGGGATATCCTGAAGTTCTAAAGATTTCTAATTTATCTCCTATTAGGGGATTATGGAAAATCAGAGAACAACTTCGGTAGATCAAAAGATTTATTATCACAATGCAGGCTAAGCCCTAGAAATCAGAAGCAGATGTACAACTAGGGTAAGGTTACCAGATGTCCCTGATTTTCAAGGATCATCCCCGATTTTGAGGTAGTGTCCCTTATTCCACGGACTGTAACCATCTCCCGTCCCCGATTTCAATGGGGACAGAGGCAAAGGTCATTGCTTCTCCTCCGCACCCCTCTAACTCAGTCTTCTCTATCCTGGTTAGCGACAATGTAAAATTAACTTCTTTTCTGAAAAAAGAGCAGGAATTTTAGAAATGATCTAGAATATTATCTAGAGACCCAATATTACAAGGCATTTATATGACCTGTAAACCACGTACATGCCCTTAAGTGGAATATTCAGCAGTACTAACACGGTTAGTACCGCTGAAAATCCCCGGATCCTGCCACTATACCCCCCAATGCCATAAGGTTAGCAACGGGGGCATTCTTGGGCTGGTTACCCGCCCCTTGCCGCTCAGCAGCGATATTGAGCTGATGCCCGGTTAGCGACCTGTGGGTACTACTACTTTTGAACATTTGTATAGTGCTACAAGGTGTACAAAATGCTGTCTGTACAGATACATATAAAAGACGTTCCCTGCTCATCAGAACTCACAGTCTAGTCAAGACAGACAATACAATAGCTGAGGACAAGGGTACAACTAGGGAAAGGTAGGGAGACACAAGGAGATTAAGTGGATCAGGATCCAAAAGCAGCCTCAAAGAGGTGGGCTTTAAGCATGGATTTGATAGGTATGGGAAAAGCTAGCCTATCTTTACCGCCGAAGCTAACTGGGCAGCAGCTCAGTCTCGTCGCTGACCAGTTAGCTTCCAGGCTGTGCAGCAAACCCGGATATTCAAAGCCAGTGGTGTATAAAAAAGCAAAAAGGAGCAGGAGAGGCACGACACTGGAAGACAGGAGCTTTATTGTGTGTAGAAACATAGAACCATGATGACAGAAAAAGACCACATGGCCTATCTAGTCTGTCCTTCCATATCAACCACTACAACAGTCCCCTTTTTACCTTTAGAGATCCTCTGTGTTGGTCCCATGCTTTTTTGAATTCAGTTACTGTCCTCATCTCTACCACCTCCACTGGGAGACTATTCCATGGATCCACTACTCTTTCCATAAAGAAATATTTCCGCATATCACTCATGAATTTATCTCCCTTCGCCCTCATCCCATGTCCCCTCATAGCAGAACTTGCTTTCAATTGAAAGAGGCTCTCTCCCTGAACATTTATGCCACGGAGGTATTTAAACATCTCAATCATATCACCTCTATCCCGCCTTTCCTCTAAGGTGTACATATTAAGATCCTTAAGTCTGTCCTCATATGCTTTATAATGAAGCCCATTAATCATTTTAGTAGCCACCCTCTGCACCGACTCCATCCTGTTCACATCCTTTTGAAGGTGCGGTCTCCAGAATTGCACACCATACTCCAAATGAGGTCGCACCAAAGACTTATACAGAGGCATTATTACCTCCTTTTTTCTGCTAGCCATTCCTCTCCGTATGCACCCAAGCATCCTTCTAGCTTTTGCCGTCGCCTTTTCTACCTGTTTAGCTACTTTAAGATCATCAGACACAACCATGCCTAGGTCCCGCTCTTCTTTAGTGGACAAAAGTACTTCACCCCCTATACTATATTGCTCCCTTGGATTGCTGCAGCCCAAATGCATGACCTTGTATTTTTTTAACATTACATCTCAGCTGCCAAATTCTAGACCATTCTTCAAGCTCAGCTAGATCCCTCCTCATGTTATCTACACCTTTCTGGGTGTCTACACTATTGCAGATTTTGGTATCATCCGCAAAGAGGCAAACCTTACCCGACAGCCCTTCCGCTATATCACTAACAAAGATGTTGAAAAGAATCTGTCACCAGGTTTGCCCTATAACGTGTTTCGGCCTTGGGGCCTTCTTCAGGGGACATTGACCACTCAGGAGACAGCTTTTTTGGTAACAAATGATAACTACTTCTGTCAGTCTTGCACCAAAACACATGTAGGGCAGACCTGGTGACACACGATAAAGCTCCTGTCTTCCAGTGGCGTGGCTCTTGAGTCTGCAGGAGAGATGCCCCCTCCTGTGCTTTCCTGGCATTGCATATCCAGGTGTAGCGTTCAGCAGCTAGGTGCTGTAATTGCACTTGCCACCGCCACTGAATATTGGGCCCCGCACATATAAAATAAAGTTTAACCATGTATGTGTATGGGTGCTTATAACTCAAGAAGGGCTGCTACTGTCTTTTTTAAACTTTTGACATTACTTAATGGTACTTAGAGGTCCCAGATTAGCCCTCCAAAAATCCGGTAACCAAAAAAAAGGACTGGCTTTAGAGTAGGGCAAGTAAGGCAATCACATGAGGCACATAGTAACATAGAAAATGACTGCAGATGGTCCATCTAGTCTGCCCATCAAGGTGACCTGCTCCGTGCAGGTCACCCCTCCCCATGTCTTTGTTTAGAGGTGAACCCACCACTCCGTGTAGGGCACCCCTGTATGTTGAGAAATTAGATAGTTAAGTTTATTTTGATTTTATACTGTTGCTATAAAGGGATCCACTGTGTCTGTCCCATGCCATTTTGAATTCTGTCACTGTATTTGCCCCCACCACTTCCATCGGGAGGGCATTCCAAGCATCCACCACCCTTTCAGTGAAAAAGTATTTCCTGATATTGCTTTTCAATTTACCCCCTTGCAGCTTCATGTTATGCCCTCTAGTTTTACAGCTTCCCCGTCTTTGGAAGAGGTTTGTTTGTTCATTAATACTCTGTAAGTATTTAAAGGTCTGAATCATATCTCCCCTGTCCCTCCCTCTCCTCTAGAGTATATACATATATAGGTCTTCAAGTCTCTTCTCATATGTCTTCTGGCTCAGGCACCAAATCATTTTGGTCACCTTCCTCTGAACAATTTCCAGTCTTTTTATATCCTTTGCAAGATATGGTCTCCAAAACTGAACACAGTATTCCAAGTGAGACCCCACCAGTGACTTATATGGTGGCATTAGTACCTCTTCCTTTCTGCTGATAATTCCTCTTTGTATGCAACCCAACATCCTTCTGCCTTCTGCCACTGTCTTGTCGCACTGTTTCGCCACCTTGAGATCCTCAGAAATAATCACACCAAGTTCCTCCTCCTGGTCCATGCACACCAACCTCTCACCCCCTATTGCGTACATTTCCCTTGGATTTCTGCTTCCTAAGTGTATGACACCGCACTTCTTCGCATTAAATCTTAACTGCCAAGCATTAGACCATTCTTCCAGCTTTTGCAGATCTTTCCTCATTTTATCCACGTCCTCAGAGTTGTCCACTCTGTTGCAAATTTTTGGGTCTTCTGCAAAAAGACAGACTTTTCCATTCAGTCCTTCAGCAATATCACTCACAAATACATTGAACAGTGCCGGTCCCAGGACCGAACCCTGGGGCACCCCGCTAATCACCCTCCTTTCATATGAGTGAGCTCCATTTACCATCACCTTCTGATGTCTGTCAGTCAACCAATTTCTGATCCAGTTCACCACCTTGGGACCCATCCCCAAACTACTGAGTTTATTGATAAGCCTCCTATGAGGAACAGTATCAAAGGCTTTGCTGAAATTCAGGTAGATGACATCCATCGCATACCCCTGATCTAGTTCTCTGGTCACCCAGTCAAAGAACTGAATCAGATTTGTTTGGCAAGATCGTCCTTTGGTAAAACCATGTTGCCTTGGATCAACCTGTTGGTTTTGAGAAAGTCCACTATTCGCTCTTTCAGGAGTGCCTCCATTACTTTTCCCGCCACCGAGGTAAGGCTCACCAGCCTGTAGTTTGTCAATTCTTCCCTGTCACCACTTTTATGAAGAGGTACCACATCAGCCATTCTTCAGTCCTGAAGAACCTCTCCTGTTTCCAAGGATCTGTTGAAGACATCCTTTAACGGCCCTGCAAGAACCTCTCTGAGCTCTGTCAGTATCCTGGGATGCATCCCATCTGGTCCCATGGTCTTGTCCACTTTTAGTTTTGCAAGTTGTTCTAGCACATCATCTTCTGTGAATGGTGTGGTATCTACTTCATTCCCATTTTTAGATTTGGGAGTCACAGGTGGTCCTTCTCCAAGATTTTCTTTAGTAAAAACAGAGCAGAAGTATTTGTTTAGCAATTGCTTTTTCAATGTCACTTTCCACGACTCCGTTCCCAGCACTTCTGAGTCCTGTAATTCCACCTCTGATTTTCCTCCTCTCCCGGATATACCTGAAGAAAGTTTTGTTGCCAAACTTCACATCTTTAGCCATCTTTTCCTCTGCCTTTGGTTTTGCTATCCTTATTTCTCTATTTGTCTCTTTTAGTTTGATCCTGTATTCCTTTCTGTGTTCCTCTGTTTGCAAGCTTTTGAATTTTGTGAAAGCTTTGTTTTTTGCCTTTATTTGAGTAGCCACTTCTTTAGAGAACCAAATAGGTTTCCTTCTCCTCTTGGTTTTATTTACTTTCCTTACATATTGATCTGCTGCCCCTTTTATTGCCACCTTTAGTTTAGCCCACTTCCCTTTTGAGAAGAATCTTTCACTAAAGACTGTAAGACCCATCTCATCTGTGCAATTTCCAGGTGTTCTGTCACAATCAAGTGAATGTGGGTGATCTGTATACATTTTTTTTTTCAGATAAAAGAAAAAATGGTTGCTTAGTAACATAGCTGATGATGACTGATGAAGACCAACTGACCCATCCAGTCTGCCCAGTTATTATGGTCCATACTGCTAAGGACTACCCCAGTGGTCGGCAGTAACCACTTACCCAAGTCATCATCTCTTCCTCTTTGAGTTTCTGCTATGGATAGCTAAACATAAAAAATCCTATCCTTCATCCAACACCTGATCCCAGGTGCCCTCCACCCTACCCTTTGTTATCCCTAAACTGTGTAATAATCCAAGAAGATACCCAATGCCCAGCCCCTTATATCCCATGGCCATCATCAGCTTACTGGCCAGTTGGTTCTAGAGATATGTAGCCTGCTGGTTCCAACCTGGCTACCTTATGACCTTATTGTCATGAAGTCCTGTTTCCTGTCTCCTTCATTAGAATGCCAGCAGTCATTTAGAAACAGAGAAAAAAAGAGGGGCCAATCAGACATACTTATCACTGGGTTAAAAAATGATCATTATGGGATATCCATATTTATCCACAAAAAAATACATTTTCAGTTTTACTTAATGAATCAATTCGGTTTATTCTGTAATGGGGCCAGTAATGTTTTAAATGTACTCATTTGAAAAGGTAGCAGGAATGAAATGATCAAATTTTCACCTTATAGATTATTTGAAGTTCTTAAAACACAAGTCAGTGGTGGGTAGTTGCATGCAGGAGGTCACTGCCCAACTAGGAGACTAGGCATCTAAATGGTAGAAGGAATTTAGGGGCCAGTTTGATAAGCCCCATGTTTACTATAGCGGGGCACTGTGCTAGATGCAGAGGGCGGGGACAGCCATTTCCCTGAATTTAGCACAGCTCGCTTCAGTAGTATCGCTGTGAGGAACAACTACCGCTGCCTATTGTGCTGGCAGTAGTTGCTCCCTGCTGAGGGTCAGCAGCGTGGGCTTTCAAGGTCCATGCCAGTGGCGCCGTGGCTGGAACGCTCACACTCCATCCAGATGTGCATTGCCCAGGTAGCACAGGCTTTTTAGCAGAGGGTTCTATACTACTTTGTAGTGCTGTGCCAAAAATACACACTACCCCCATGCTACCCAGGCAACATGCTGTAGTAAACCGGCACCTTATGTGGACAAGTGCAAAAGTGATGCACTCAGAGAAAACTAATCCTAACAAGAAAAGCAATAATGAAGTACTCTGAGACGAGATATGGTAGAGGTCTATAAAATCACGGGTGGGATGGATATATAAGGAAAAGATGTTTATATACAGGAACTTCCATGCTGTCAGTCCGAAAAATTAGTTTGCTGTTCACCACCAAGAGAACTCATAATTAAAAATGACAATGCATTAGACAACATAAAATAAAATATGTTACATATCACATAAACATAAAGAACAGATTGGAGCTGCAGGCATTGTACCCTCCTCCCAATTCCCTAGTTCTTCCCTCCTACACCCTCCATCCAAATACTTGCCAATGTTTTCAAACACTACTAAGATGAGAGATACTCAATATAATGAACCGGTAGTATTTAAGACAGAATTTATCTCCAGAGGATGTAATAAAGGTTAATACTACCGCTGGATTTAAAAAGAAAGTTTGGAAAGATTTCTCAAGGAAGATTATTGAATTTATCTCCTTTCCATACAAGTGCTCGAGGAAGCATCCAATCCACATTAGCTAGGCACACGGGGTGGGAGAATCACTACCTCCAAGATCTAGGAATGAGCAACAGGGGAAGAGTTTTCCATTTGGATCTGTTATGTATGTCCATATGACCCGGATTGACTAATGTTAGACCACTGATCTGTTCTAGCATGGTTGATCTTGTCTTTTTATGTTTATTCAGAGACACATATAGTGTGTGCATGCATGGCATATTTAACACTCAAATATCTGTTTATTGGTTTATTAGAATTTACTATCCACAGTTTATGAAATCAAAATATAACCCATATTAAAAACAAAGTAATGAATAGGAAAGGGAAGTTCAACAGATGTACAGAGGAGGATTGCAGCATCCCAAAGTCAAGAAGGTCTCACTTGATCACAAAATGCTAAAGAAAAGAAATAGCTTTTGAGTTCTTTTTCCAACTTTTTGAAAGAGGTTTCAGTACTAACGTAGTGCGGAAAGGAATGATAAAATGCTGGGGCTAAAAAATAGATTGCTGATTGATGAGTACAGTCGAGTCGGGTGGTGAATCTGGAGGGAAAGACCAGGCGGTTATGGTCTTGAGCGCAAAGGCTACTAGAAGGGGTATAGAGATTAAGGGGAGGCCTGTATAAAAGGCTTCAAGTGCTAGGATTAAAACTTGATCCGGTAGGTACCTGGAAGCCATTCATGGTCTTTGAGCAACAGGCGACATGATTATACATATATATCTAGATAGATAGATAGAAGAAGATAATTAGCTTAATTGTGGTGTTTTGGATTATTTGCACACTTTGAAGAGATGCAATGGGAAAGCCATTATAAATGGAGTTACAATAGTCGATGTGAGAGATAACAAGGATAAAATTGGTGTGCCGCAGTGATCTGTCCTTGGTCCGATTTTTTTTTAACATCTTTGTTGGTGATTTTGTGGAAGGGCTGTACGGTAAGGTCTGCCTCTTTGCAGATGATACCAAAATCTGCAATAGATACCCAGGAAGGAATAGATAACATGAGGAGGGATCTAGCAAATCTTGAAGAATAGTCTAGAATTTGGCAGCTGAGATTTAATGCTAAAAAAATGCAGGGTTATGCATTTGGACTGCAAAAATCTAAGGGAGTGATACAGTGTAGGGGGCAAAGTACTTCTGTCCATGAAAAAAGAGCAGGACCTGGATGTGATTGTTTCTGATGATCTTAAAGTGGCTAAACAGGTATAAAAGGTGACGGCAAAAGCTAGAAGGATGCTTGGGTGCATAGGGAGAGAAATGGCCAGCAGAAGAAAGGAGGTGATAGTGCCTCTGTACAAATCTCTGGTGTGACCTTTTTTGAGTATTGTGTACAATTCTGGAGACCGCACCTTCAAAAAGATATAAACAAGATGGAGTCAGTGCAGAGGGTGGCTACTAAAATGGTTAGTGGTCTTCATTATAAAGCATATGAGGCCAGACTTAAAGATCTTAACATGTATACGTTAGAGGAAAGGCGGGATAGAGGAGATATGATAGAGATGTTTAAATTCCTCTGTGGCATAAATTCACAAGAGGAGAGCCTCTTTCAATTCAAAATAAGCTCTGCTATGAGAGGGGACATAGGATGAGGGTGAAAGGGAATAGACTCAGGAGTAATATGCAGAAATATTTCTTTAAGGAAGGAGTGGTAAATGTGTGGAGGTGATAGAGACGAGGACAATATCTGAATTTAAAAAAGCATGGGACAAACACAGAAGATCTTTAAAGGAATAAAGGGGACGACTGTAATTGATATGAAAGGGCAGACTAGATAGGTCATGTGGTCTTTTTCTGCCGTCATGTTTCAATGTTCTAAATTCTGAGTAGATAAAGCTGCCTTGTCTAAGAAGGACCTGACGGCTCGGACAATTCCAAGTGCAATTAAAGTAGATCAGATGACAGATGTTAACTGGGAGTCGAATGATAGCTGTGAGTCTATATAGCAACTCAGTATTTTCATGGAAAAAGTCAGTGGGAGTGAATAAACAGGTGGACAAAGGTGAGTCGGTTGATATTGTGTATCTGGACTTTCAGAAAGCCTTTGACAAGGTCCATCAGAGACTTTTGGCAAAACTAAAGAGTCATGGGATAGGAGGCAGTGTACTATTGTGGATCAGGAACTGGTTAAAAGATAGAAAGCAGAGGGTAGGGCTAAATGGCCAATTTTCCCAATGGAGAAAGGTGAATAGTGGTGTACCCCAGGGATCTGTGCTGGGTCCGCTGCTTTTTGACATATTCATAAATGACCTGGAAAGTGGAATAACGAGTGAGGTTATCAAATTTGCAGATGACACAAAACTATTTAAAGTTGTTAAAACCCAAGAGGATTGTGAAACATTGCAAGAGGATCTTGATAAATTGGCAGACTGGGCATCAAAATGGCAGATGAAATTTAATGTGGACAAGTGCAAGGTTATGCACCTAGGGAATAACAACCCAAATTATGGTTACACGATGCAAGGTTCCACATTAGGAACCACCACCCAGGAAAAAGATTTAGGCGCCATTGTGGATACCATGTTAAAACCCTCGGCCCAGTGTGCAGCGGCGGCCAAGAGAGCAAATAGAATGCTAGGTATAATAAGGAAAGGAATGGAAAATAAAACAAAAGATATTATAATACCTCTATATCGTTCCATGGTGAGACCGCACCTTGAATATTGTGTGCAATTCTGGTCGCCGTATCTTAAAAAGGATATAGCGATTTTAGAAAAGGTACAGAGAAGAGCCACCAAAATGGTAAAGGGGATGGAAGGATACTCCTATGAAGAAAGGCTAAAAAGGTTAGGGCTCTTTAACCTGGAAAAGAGACGGCTGAGGGGAGATATGATAGAAGTCTATAAATTAATGAACGGAGTGGAACGGGTAAACGTAGATCGATTGTTTACCTTATCAGAATATAGAAAGACTAGGGGACATACAATAAAGCTACAGGGTAAACTATTTAAGACTAATAAAAGAAAATATTTTTTCACTCAACGTGTAATCAAACTCTGGAATTTGTTACCGGAGGATGTAGTAAAGGCTGTTAGTGTAGCTGGGTTTAAAAAAGGTTTGGACAAGTTCCTGGAGGAAAGGTCCATAAACCATTATTAAGAAGTGACCGAAGATATCAATGCTTGACCCAGTACAAGCATTGTGGAACCTGTGTCTCTTGGGGAAACTGCTAGGTACATATGACCTAGATTGGCCACTGTTGGAAACAGAATACTGGGCTTGATGGACCTTGGTCTGACCCAGTATGGCATATCTTATGACCTACTAGTAGTGAGAAACATACCTAGGTGAAGCAAATAATCAGAGATCCCAAACATGCTTGAAAGATTATTGTGGTTTAAAAACATTTTTGTAACACTTATCTTCAACTTGTGAAGCAACGACTGGCAAAATGGGGATCTTTGTCAGGGAACTTTGGAGACAGTGCACACAGAGGTGTTGTCATTGTAAGCACACACTGGACACTTAACGTGGAAGGGGGAAACACTGCGGATTTTCAGCATGCATTCAAATAAGTGACTTTTAATTTTAATTACTGAGATTTACAACACTTAAGACTTAGTGGAGAAGTCTTTCATTTAAAATTTTGTTTTTGAATTGTCTAAGGATGTTTTATGCCAGTGATTAAAAATGGAACCTCTTATTACCTTTGTGATAAAATCTCAGCGCACGCAGAGGTTCAACCATATTACCCTGGTTTTAAGTGATCTCCGTTGACTAAAATGTAAGTGCCTTTGCCATTTTCCAAATCTTTACCTGTCGATGGCATATTCTGATTTCTATATCGCATGCTCCTCTCCCCAAATATACTATGATAATATAGTATTCAGAGTGTAATGCAAACTTAACATGTAAATCAAATAATATTGTTTGTTGATCCTGTTAACATTCCAGTGTACTTGTTAACTCCCTTGTTCTATGTAAAGTTTTATTTTATCTGTTCACTGTAAACCGCTTTGAATACAAGATAAGGCGGTATAGACAACTTAAATAACTTTTCTGAAATGTATGTCTCTGATGCTATAATTGTCAACTCGAGCCCTAAGGTCTAGCTCTCAAAAAATCTGAAAGCCCACTTTTCCATCTTGCTTTCCGGCGAGTAGGCCTCTTACCTTTTTTTGTAATGTAATGATCTTGCATGTGAAATTTTGAATTTTTATGTGTTCTTTTTATAAAACGCTTAGAAATTAAATAATGGATGAGTAATAAAAACAATAAATGGGGGAAGCAATCTGAGCTCTTTTATAAGGTCTGCACTATAAACAAATAGCATTGTTTGGGATATCTCCGATAGTAGTGCATCCACGTCAGGATCCATAGCACGGCATGGTACTCACATTGCTTTGGATTTTTAGTTAGAGTTTGAGCAGATTTTCTTCAAGGCATTCGGACAACCCCACCCCCCACAACTATATGTGCTGGCCAGAAAGCCCTATATAATGATACAGTACCAGTGGCGGTACAACCACCTATTGAGAATTTCACCCCTAGACAAACATACACCGACCAGCAGACAGAAGCAGTGCAAGCTCCTCTACTAGAGTAGGTACAGCACAGGCACTAGTGATCCCTCCTGGTATTGCTTATCGTGGTAGGGGACCATGCAGGTGTCTGTGATGTCACGGCTGATGTGTGAGTTGTATTGCTGCATGGGTAAGCCCTGTGTGACATCACCAGCCACCCAAAGGCTATAGCAAGCACCTCTGCCCAGATCTCAGTTGAGGTGTTGTTCGTGGAGAAGATAGCACATCTGTGGTATCTGGAGATTAGCAAATGACTTTGGAAGACTTTGAAGAGTATATTGAGGTAAAGTAGCAATGGAGTTCAGTCTTTCATAGTTGGGTAGCTAAGATGGAAACCTAGAGTCCGCAGATTCAGAATGCAAACCGTGGTTGATGGAATTTTAAATCCTAGCATTGTGGTTCCTAACCAGATAAAGGGAATTCCCCTACTCTATCTCAATGAGGTCTGTAGTGGTTCCAGCATGATTGGGGGGGGGGAGGGGTGATTCTACTGAGGTGTAAGGACTTGTCTAGGAGAGAATCACAGATGATAAATGAATAGCAATGGATAGATAGCTACCCAATCCTCCATCCATAATCTACCTAAGACAGATGAATGAACAGAGAAATTGATGGATGGATGGATGGAGAGCTGTACTGAGATGGAGCAATGTACAAAGAAAATAAGTGACAAAAGGGTAAAAAGAAAGGAACTGAGAGAAAAATGGATGGATGTACACAAAGAGGTAGATGAATGTAGATGAAAGATGGATAATGAATGAACAGAGATGGAAGGATTAACAGATGGCAAGGAAGATGAGTGGATAGGTAAATGGACAGAAAAAAAATACAGGATGATAAATTTGATTCTCTCTTTATTTGCTTTCAGATTTCTATTATAGATTTATATAAACTTCATCATTGTTCACAGATATTTATTCATATTTATACGTACGTATATACAGAAAAGAATCTGCTTGTCATATATTCACACCCACCAGAAATAGGCACCAAGCCTATCCTTACGCCCAAAACCTTGGGAAGGACATGGATACTCCCCAAGCCAATTGGCTGCCATGCCTTCTCTCTTCAGTGAAGACACGTCTTCTTGACGCCTTCAGTGGAGCTCCTATAAGTGAGGAGATGGAGCAGAGTGGAAATCACTCCTTCTTTCAACGCTGGCGTGGATGGAGGCCAACACTAGCCTCACAAGGGCAACCTGAACAAGAAGCAGACTCTGCTGCTGCCATTTCAGGAGAGAAGGAAGCTAAAGATGGAGAGAACGTGGAACCCACCAATGCCACTAGTTTGGAAGAGAATGAAGAGACTGTTGTTCAAGATGGAGAGAATATGGAACAAACCACTGCTGCCAATTCGGAAAAGAAGGAAACTAAAATTGTTCAAGATAGAAAGGTGAAACCCGCCATCAACCCAGAAGGCCATGGGTCCAAAACTGACACCCAGGCCCCTGAAGCTATGGTCCAGTGTGAGGGTGGCGAAGTCACTGGCCCTGCAAGCCGGGGAGAAAGAACAAGAAAATCCCAGAACACTGCTGCAGATAACATCAAGGCAAGTGACAGTGCACCTTCCGAAGTCATGGGAAGACTTCGCGGCAGGAAAAGGAAGCAAGAAGCTATGCAGAATGAGCCTGCAAAGCTCCGGAGCCTCCCAGCAAATCCCTCTCTGAGGGATGCGAGGCAGCAAGGAACGCGCAGCTCCCGTCGTCTGTGGCTACCAAACCTCCACTTGAGCATGGAACACAAAGAGATACTAACCAGCCAAGACTGGCTGGATGACAAGCTAATTGATGCAGCCCAGCAACTTCTTAAGAAGCAATATGGATCCCAGGGCCTGCAGACCACACTGCTCTCCTGCTGCGAGGAAGGCTTCCAACCCATAGGGAGCCCTGGCGTGCAGATTCATTTTGATGCTGGTCGTGAGCATTGGTTCACCTCCTGCCGGCAGGACGAACGTGTGGAAATAGCTGATAGTCTGGGCCCTAAAAGTCTCACCCCAGACAGCCAGCGGCAACTGAAGCAGTGTTATGGAGAACTGGCCCAAGATGGTCGTTTGGAGGTGCACCTGTTGAAGGCAGACTGCCAACCCAACTGGGATGACTGTGGCTTATATGCTATTGCCAATGCTGTGGAGTTTCTGGTCCCTGAAGGGGATCCCACCAGCGCCTATGAGAACCGTTTGATGCGCCCCCATCTTACAGCCTGTCTGGAGAAGGGTGAGATGACCCCTTTCCCCAAAAGCCTCAAGCAACGGCGGCCACCACCAAAAAAAACAAAGACAGAGGTGGTGCATGTACCCTGAACACAATAAAAGGGGGTACTCAGCTCCGAGACCCACAAAATAAGACCCAAAAGACAATGTATGGGCAAACAAAAATATGCCAGGCTCCTTCTCACCAAATAATAACAAGTATGGCATGGCAGAGAAGGCACTGCAGTCCACTCTTCTGTATGCTGCTGTGGGGAGAGAAGGTGTGAGAACGCAAGGGAAGAGGTCACTGGGGGCAGTTCACATCTTTGATATTGGTGGTCAGATGAACAGCGAATAAAGGAGTCATGAGAAAAACCTGCTTTAATGTTCCTTTTTTAATTTAGCACTGCTTTACATGTCATCCAGTGTTAGTGAGCAGAGATGGATGGATGGCTGGATGTTGAAAGATTTCCTGAACTGGCATAGCCACTGTACAGCAAAGTGGCTATAATTTGTGAACAAGGGAGGGGGCTACTACTGTAGTGTCTGCCTGATAGCCACAGAGAAGTAAATTAGTGGTTTCCCAGTAGGACTGCCACCTGCCTCTACATCTTAAGAAACAGTCTAATCCAGGCTTGGTTTTACTCTAATGCAGGTTTAGATGTACAGTTCTGCTGTTCTTCAGAAATTCAGAACAAGCAGCATGCAGTAGGGTACATGGAGTCAGACAGCAATACTTTTTCCCAGGGCTCCATATCACCTCCTGCAAATATACTACAGACACACACCCCACCAGTGAGCGACCTGGGTGAATGGTCAGAACCAGGGCTGGGGGAGTGATGAGCCACTTTGTCACAAGTACACACAACCAAATGCATAGGTCCCAGTTCAGAGGTATTTAAGGACTCCAAACTCCCTCCTACTACACCCCTGAAGTCAAGATCTGAGAGCTCCACGTCGCAAAGCAGCAGGTTACTGTTCCTGTTTCCTCTTGCACCTATTGGCTGGCTGATCAAATGACTCACAGGGGAGAAGGGGAGCAGCAGCTGCAATCTAAGAGACACATTTCATTCCTGCCCTGGCCTGCTAATGGAGAAGGGAGAAAGGAAAGAGCAGGTTAAAGGAGAGGAGGGAGATTGAGGGACAAGGGCAGTAAATAAAAGGGGAAGGGGGGCAGTGAAAACAAAAATAAAAACTGTGTGTTTTGAGATTTGGAAGGCTAAGTTTAAATAGGACTAAAGGGAGGGGGGGGGGTTATTCAGGAATCAAGTTGTTATTGTGTTGTATTTGAGTATGTTGATTTCCTGCAAAATAAAGAATTGGAAGAAGGACTAAAGGGATGGTGAATGGAGGAGTAGCCTAGTGGTTAGTGCAACTATCTAGTACCAAGCTAATTAAGGATTGGATTCCCACTGGCATTCCTTATGACCTTGGCAAGTCACTTTATCCCCCATTGCCTTGGAAGAAAAGAACTGGTAATCTACTTCTAGTGACACATTGCCAAGAAAACCGAGGCAGTTGGGTCACTAAGAGTCAAAAGTCAGCATTGACTTGACGGTACCAAAAGGGGAAATAGATGGTGGGGTAAGAATACATGGAATGGCAGAAGAGAAGTGTAAGGGGGAGAGAAAATGGAAAATGGGGGTGGCCGGGCAAGGGGTTAGGATTAAGGGGAGGGGAAGACATAGCATAGATAGGCTACATGGATAAGAGGGTAGGACAGAGTCACTGAGAGGGCTAAAAAGGGGAAACATAGTGTGGCAGGGAGGGAGAGGGATCTGCTTTGTTGAACAGAGGGATTGGGCAGGGGTCCAATGAATTGGAGGGAGCCCTCACCTAGGATCTGTCCTTTCCCTCAAGCCCTGCAGTCACCAGGGTAAATTAAGTGTTATATGATGACACAGGGCATTGTGATGGTATACAATGACATGCGCTGAAAGTATCTCCCTTAGTAGCCCCAGTATTGATGGGAGGACTAAAGGACAACATGAAAATATTAAAAACACAGTGGTTATGTTCATTATTGAGATTTTCCTCAATCTTTACTTCAATAATGAAATATGCACAATCATGTTAAAAGAAAACAAACGTGCTTCATCTCTGTCCTCTCTAGCTCTTGCTCCCCTCCCCCTCTGAACACAGTCCGGAGAGGAGGAGCGGGCGCTGCTGGCTCGCGGGACGGTAGTTTGCTGAAGGTTCAGACGCAACTAAAGGCGTTATTGTGAAACCAGGAGCTCCCCGGCCCGGTGAAGTCATTCGGATAAAAAGCTCCGTTCGTCCCTCCTCCCCTACACCGGTGCTCAGGAGACTCAGACTGCTTCCGGGTTCCGCTACGTCCTCCTTTGTGACCGCATCAGCAAACGTCGGGGAGGGAGGGAGGCGGCCCCGGATGATGACGACACCAACTGGAAAGCCGCGGCGGTTCCGTTGTGACTTCATCAGCCAAGGGCCCGACTAAGGATTTTCCTTGCTAAAGTCACCGGGATAGGTTTATTTGGACAGTCCGGGCCTGCTCCCTGCTTGGTTTTGGAGTAGATTGTGACGTGGGGATGAAGGCAGGAGAATTGGTGGGGGACCATCTTGACCAGTGGGGTTTTCTGGATATAAGAACATACTGGGTCAGACCAAGGTCCATCAAGCCCAGTATCCTGTTTCCAACAGTGGCCAATCTAGGTCATACGTATCTAGCAGTTTCCCCAAAAGACACAGGTTCCGCAATGCTTGTACTGGGTCAACCATTGATATCCTGGGTCCCTTCTTAATAATGGTTTATGGACCTTTCCTCTGTGGCAGATAAACGAGTGAAGAAAGAAACACCCGAGGAGTCTTAGAAGGAAACAACGGTTCTTTAATGTGCACAGGCCCAGAGAAACAGACAGGCCTAACTAGCTTGACCTGTAAATGAAGCCTGTGGAGAGGCCCATAGGAATTGCACATCCCCCAATAAGCTGCTACTGTAGAATTAGAACTCAGTAAAGTATTGAATTAGCTTAGATAAGCAGAATTGAAACCTGGAAAAATACAGAAAATATGTTTAAATGCCCCTGATAAGAAAGTACAGCTGTAAGGGATTTAATTAAAAACTGCTGACAGAAAGGTTACAGAGCCCTGCTTCCCTACACGTACTAACTAGCTAAATGGCCTTGGAAGTAGGAAAGTAACAAGTTGATAAACTGGTCATTGTAATTGGGACTAGAAGGGGGGTAAGCAGGTGCTGAGCCCACTCCAAGTACATAATTGGATAATCATATCAGTACCGGGACCAATAGAAGGGGTACGGGAGGTACGGGAGGTTACCGGGACCAATGAAATGTTTTCCTATACCTAGAATGGAGAAGAAGTCTATAAAAGTTGTTGTTTTGCTAGAAACCATGGCTCAGCCATTTTGAATTTGATTCTGCTTGAGTCTTGTGCACAAATAAATGATTTGGACCTTCTGAACTGACTCCTGGTATTATTGGGTTGTTTGCGCTCTGCTGCTACATATTCTTGGTGCGTTGGACCGGAACGTGTGGTGAGTAGAGGGTATACGAGCTGATATACCACGACTTTCCGCCTCTACAGGTTTGGTCCTGCCGGGATCGTGCCCTCCCGACGTGGGCTAGCTCCCAGGCGCCACCGGTCCCTTGCATCGGAGGGAGCTGGCCAGGCCTCGGAGGGTGCCGGACCCGGCTGGAGCCAACACCTCGAACCCGAGTGAGGGGAGTCCGAGGTCCAACTCATGCGCTTGCTTGGGAACTTTGAGGACCGGATCCGGTGAGTAGAGTTTTGATTTTAGCATGTGTCTAGACAGATAAGAAAGAGCAGTACTGCCAATCTTGCATGAACTTGGCATGAATTTAGCACTCGCATGAAAGAGAGCTTGATCACCTTTCAAAGACGGGCCGACTACCCCTGTGTAAGTAAAGCAGGGTGAAACCCCCGTCTTCTAGCATTTGGAACTTGCATGAGACTAGTCAGAATAGACAGAAATGAATGCATTCTGGGATACGTTGCTAGCATGTGTGTCATTTGTCTATGTGTCTTTGTTTAATGTAAGATTATATTCTGTTGGGTAATGTATGATAATTTACCGCTTGACTCACTGAAAAATCAAGAACATGTCTCACCCAGTCAGAGCTTTTCCTACAGTAAGTGCGAGGCTGACAAGGGGCGTGTCTGTGCAGAGGTGCCTTTTTAACCCTATGAAGGCATATTTTCAACGTTCTGCTGGGCTAATTAGAGCTTATTTTAGGGCAATTATTCACTGTGTTTTAATGGTGATGTTCCTTCTACTATGGTCAGGTATTATATACCATTCGATAGGAATATTTAGTCAGAATTTTAGTTTTGAAGGTCGAATTAACCTCATCGGAGCTCCGTAAACTGTTTTTAGTTATATTCTCTGCTTTGTCTGTATTTTTACATCAACTGCTCCTGTCATATTATTGTTACCTTTCAGAAATGATAGAGAAACTAAGCAAACTGTTTTTGGGTTTATTTCCTTTGACTTATAAACCTACAAAGTAATTATTAGATCACAACTTGACACTGATTTAAATGATTCTTGCTAGCATGTCTCTGTGTGTCTGTGAAACTGTGATCATTTCGTTTCCAGTGAGCGAAGGGGTGTGGCTCACACAGCTTACTAGGAAAAAAAAATGAGACAGCCGTTCCCGATTGAGCAGTCTCTTGCTTGTTTAAAATAAAGGAAGTATATCTGTTGTTTCAAAAACTAACGGACATAGACAAGAGAGAGAAAATAAAGTGTTTTTCCTTTGTCCCTCAAAAATAGAGGTTAAGAACCTTGGGGGACGGTGCGGCATTCTGGGTTGGAAGTGTACCAGATTGCAACCTGAGAATGAATGGTTTAAATTCTGAGTGAATAAGAAAATTGGGTTAGGATTTTATCTTTGAAATCTGTACTAGTGACTAATGACGACCTTTACAATTCAGGATAAATTCATCTGCTTTTCTGTATTTGAACTTTGTGTGTCTGTGTCCAGAGGAAAAGGGGGGGTACTTCGTTTTTTTAGAGTCTTTTAAAAATTTCAAGACGTTATTTCCTGATATACTGTGGCAAGCACCTGATAGAAGACATATTTATTGTTAAAAAACAAAACAAAAAGAGGGTGTATATGCATTTTAGATATCCACCACAGCTATGGAAAAGTATCCGTTTCATGTCTCTTGAATATACGTAACAGATAGCTATAGTTCTCTCTATAAGATATTTTAAGAACTGTATCTAAATTGTATGTCTGTGCTCAATCTAAGCTTATGTTTACGGTAATAAGGTTTTTTTAATAAGTGTCTTTTCAAGTATGATCAAGAATTTCAGTAAAGGATTTACTGAAGACTATGGGAGGAGTAGCCTAGTGGTTGGGGCAAGGTACTTCAGGCCGGAAGGTCAGGGGTTCAAATCCCACTAGAGGACAGCAACCTTGGGCCGGAAGGACTGGGGTTTCTAGTCCCACAGATGCTCCTTGTGGTCTTGGGTAAGCCACTTAACCCTCCATTGCCCATGTTCCCTGTAAGTATTAGTATATGTGTCATGTATCCCCCAATTGTGTTGTGACTGCTTTGATTGAAGGATAAGGCGGTATACAAATCTGTCTAAATAAAATAAATAAAATATGGTAATAAATGTCTCTGTCCCAATTAGGAATGCTATGTGAAAGGGAGTGGCTTCTGCTAGTTGCTCTATATTTCCTTAGTTCACCATATTTTGCCCCAGAATCTCTAGATACAGTTTTTCTCTCTGTAAGTAGCTCCCCAAGAAGCCCCAACTTCGTTCAGAGTGCTTAAGGGGGGGGATGGGGCCCAGTCCACCGATGATGTCACCCCCGGTAGGCGTGAACTAATGTGCCCACAGCAGAGAAGTAGAACATAAAAAAAAAAATCCTGCCCGTTTATTATCTTTATAGGCCAGTTCCCTCAGCTCTGCCATCATTCCGGGCAGAGCCTGGAGCAAGGGGGGGAGGGGGGATACCTCCCTGCAAATGTCACAAGTCACCTCCGCAGCAGGAGAAGAGAAGCCCCGGCACAAGTAGGGATTTATTTGCTAGTTCAGCCTGATTGCTGTATGCCTTCAAATGTATAACTACCAGTAAGAGAGAGGGTCACGTAATCCTAATCCCATTGCACTAGGTCCAGCTTTGCAGACCCAATCCAAATAGCGCAGGCAGCCTTCACTATATACCCCATGCAATCCAGCAGCCCAGGAGAATTTGCATTTTTGTCAGTCAGTCCCAGAGAGATATAAAACAGAAATGAAACTGGATGGATTTGCGGGCATGATAGTTAATGGAAGTTGAACAAGAAAGTATGTGAATTGTTGAATGTGATAGAGAAAGTAAATGTAAAGATGGAGAAGAGAACAGATCTTCTTGCTGATGCTTTAGTTGAATGATGTGGAGGAGGTTATCCTGATCGAAGGAGCAGAGGAAGTAAAAACTGGGTGCGAGTCAGTGTGCCCATTGCAGAGGAAGACATTGGAGAAGTGAATGCCCGCATCTTATCTCCACCCCAGGGGGGAGGAGGGAGTACTTGATTTAAAAAAAAAAAAAAAGCCAGCCGGAGAGGGCTACAGCATGAATGAAGACTAGGCCAGACCGGACTCTTAAGTTTCCCTGGGTGCCCAGGAGCCTATGGTCAGTCTGAAAATAGGGGACCAATATATGGACTTTATGAGGGATACAGGAGCAGAATACTAAAGCCAGTAGCCCCTGTGTTTTTCTCGATGCATCACCATTATCAGAGCTACTGGGGCTAAGGCCATAAAGCCTATCCTGCAGAACCACATGTGTGAACTAGGGGGACAGAAAATAATGCACCAGTTCCTGTATATGCCTGAGTGCCCTATTCCACTTTTTGGAGCCGAGATCTGCTTGCAAAGCTTCAGGCACAGATATCCTTTGCTGGAGAGAGAGAAATGCAAATGACTGTGAACCCAGAGCCTGCTGGATTGATGGTGCTGACTGTTCCCCGAGAAGAGAAGTAGCGGTTCTATAACACACCTCCAGTTAAGTCAACAAGTTCCTGTATACCCGCCAACCCTATAGCCCCACCTGGAGTATGGGCAGAAGATAATGCACCTGGCCTAGCGAAGAACATAGCCCCTGTCATCGTCATCCTCAAGCCAGAAGCGGAACCAGTGCATGTGAAGCAGTATCCTCTTCCCTGACCAGCCATTGCAGGAATCCACTGCCATTTAATGAAACTGCTGAAGTATGGACTTTTCAAAGGAATATCAGTCACCTTGGAACACTCCCCTTCTTCCTGTTAAGAAGCCTGGGACAGGTGATTACCGCCCAGTGCAGGATCTAAGAAAGAATGCATGATGCAGCTGGAACTATACATCCAGTTGTGCCAAATCCTTACACACTCTTAGGACTGATCTGTGCTGAAGCTACACACATTTCACCATTCTGGATTTAAAAGATGTTTTTCTTTTTCTGCATACGCTTAGCCCAAGACCCCACTACAGGAAGGCGGGGCCAACTCACCTGGACAAGATTACCTCAAGGATTCAAGAACTTGCCTCACTCAGCAAAAGATTTGACAAGTTATCCAGTAATTCCAGGAGAAAGAATTCTACTTCAATATGTGGACAACTTGCTTATAACCACCAACTCAGAAAGTGAATGTCTACAAGCCACCAGTGAACTCTTGCACCTTTTTAATGAGGCTGGATACAAAGTCTCAAGAGCTAAGGTGCAATTATGCCAAACAAGTTAAATACCTAGGATTCCAATTGTCCAGCGGAATTCGACGCCTGGGACCCTTACCAGAACGCAAAGCAGCTGTATGCAGTATTCCTACTCCAACCACCAGGAGGCAAGTGAGAGCCTTCTTGGGTGCCACAAAGTATGTTGTATATGGATCTCCAATTTTGCGCTGCTAGCAAAACCATTGTATCAAGCTATCAAAGGAATGGAAAAGTCTCCATTGGAATGGGGACTTGAACAGGATGCAGCCTTTTGATCTTTGAAAAAAACACTCTGATGTTGTCACCAATTCTGGGTCTACCAGATGTCCAGAAAACCTTTCAGTCTCTATGTTCATGAGCCACAAGGAAATGTTCTAGGAGTGTTGACTCAATCTCTTGGACCTTATTTGAGAAGCTGTTACAGCTACAGCCTTCCTAGTAAGCAAAAACTAACAAAAAAATCCCTTTGAGACAGAATCTTCAAGTTACTGTACCACACTCTGTTCTAACCAATATGAAATACAAAGGAAACTACTAGCTAACAAATCTATGAATGTTGAAGTATTAGAGTATGTTGCGTGAAAACCCCAGATACAACTGAAGGGTCAGTCAAGCTTTCAATCCTGCTATGTTGTTATCAGTTGGTCTTGATCCCCTGATCATGACTGTTTAGAAATTATGGACACTATTCTCAAGCCGCCTGGATTTGACTGATGTCCCTCTGGAGAACCCTGAACAGACTTTCTTTGTGGCTGAAGGCAGTTTCATCATCAATGGACATTGTTGTGCTAGATATGCAGTGGAGACCCCTGATTTGGTAGTTGGGTCCTCAGCCCTGGCCCCAGAAAATTGATCACAGAAACCTGAAACTGATAGCCCTCACTAGAGCACTACCAATAGGAAAAGGGCTCTGTCTAAATGTGTACCCAGATTCCAAGTATGCCCTTACAACCTTGCATGCACATGGGACCCCATACAAATAATGAGGGTGGATAACCTTAGGAAGCAAGTCCATTAAGTATGGCCCCAAGATATTGACAATATCTGATGCATACTACCTACAGCTTTCAAAACTTTAGGAAAAATAGAATGTATGAATAGAACCTTGAAATCTCAGTTGTCCAAACTTTGCCAAGAGGTTTACCTGAAGTGGCCCCAGGTTCTTCCTATAGCCCTTCTTAGGATATACTTAGCCCCTGCTAAGTCTTTAGGAGTTTCCCCTTTTTGAGATTCTGAGAATCTGTAGCCTATTTATAGGGAATAAAAGGAGATGTGAGACAGATAGGATCTGAAATTTTCAGACATGAACTATTGGTTTTAAGTTCTGTTTTGCAGAGTCTTCATACCTGGGTACAAAATCGATCACCCATCAATTTGCCTGAACCCCTGCATCCTTTCAAGCCTGGAGTCTCGGTGTGGATCAAAGAGTGGAGAAGGATACCGTTAGCCCTGCATTGGAAGGGACCCTATGTTGTCATCCTGTCAACTCCAACTGCAGTAAAAGTCGCAGAATTCGAACCTTGGATCCATTATAGTCGAGTAAAGCCAGCAACTGCTTTTGAACCTGATCACTGGACTACTGTACAGCATCCTGAGACTCCATTGCGCCTCACCCTATGACAACAACCACGGACCTAAGACTTATTGGTCCCTCAGAAACTGCACTATTTCAAGACTATCTGTTTATCTGAAGATAAGCCTCGCATCTGGAGAAAGCTGCAATCATCAGAAATAGACTGTGTTGTGTTAAGAAATTGAGTCTTCTAAGAAACTGTGTTCAAATACTCCGATCTCCTCAAGGCAATAATAGCCTGAGAGACTGTACTATGATATTTTAAGAACCTGAGACATCCCAGAGGACAGTGATACTTTGGGATCTACAGCCCTACTCCTGCCACAAAGCTGGTAGGTCTACGTACGGCAGAAGCTTGAGGATCTACAATCAACTCTACATTTGTTATCTATTGTGGATGCCAACAGTTCCACCAATTCTCCAGAGACTATGCCCATTATGAATTCTTATTATTGCTTTATTTTGGCAGCAGCCTTGGAGTGCTTTGAAATGACTTTTGCTTTACCTCCCTGTGCAGCCTGTATAAGTAACACACGAACTGGGCTAAAGGTTCTTCATGCCTCCCAGAACTTGTTTCTTGAACTTGCCGAAGCAGTAGCATCTAGTCTCCACATTTATGACTGTTTGTTCTCAAGAACTGAATTATTCCATCCCCTATGATCAGACTGATTTACATAATACTACTAGTGAGTGGGTATTGGCCCACCCCATTGTTGACAGTTTGTGTTTTGTTCGCACCGAACCACAATTTGCTATGAAGATCGGACAGCTGGACTGTCTAAATCAGAAGTTTTACAACAGCACAACAAAGAAGACATCTTGGTGGTCCGGCATAAATGCTCCTGAACCTTCTAATCCTTTAGTTCTTTTTCCCACTCTTGCCAAACTATGGACTTTAAGTAAAAACAAACACACTCCGTTTAATGACTCACTCTGCAACTCGAGAGCTTGCTTAATTCACTCACTCATTAGACTAATGGCAATTGGTCTCAGAAAAACCAGCGGCACATAAACCAGGAGCCAGTCGCTCATTGAGAGTGCCAGTTTTACATCAATGACCGTCTGCCTTCTTTGACTTCTTATTTTTTAAATTGTATTTAAAGTTGCCAGTAAAAACATCTTTCTTTCATCTCATAGATATCACTAACGTTCCTCATACAATCGGTAATCAATATTTCTTCTTGAACAGTGTACTTTATATGAGGGAACCGGTGATACTATATAACACTTAGCTTTTGTTTGAAGACGAACTGGGCAATTCCAACGCTCACAGCTAGGTACCCCAAGCGTTTCACAACTGTTGTTTCTTCAGGGAATCGTCCCTTTAAAACTGCTTAGATGATGCTGCCGGCGTTACTTTCATTAGATGTTCATTGTCATCTTACTCATTCAAACCATCCATGTAAAACTCTTGGTGCGTAAGACGCGTCTTGGGCTGAGTATACGTTGTTTCCTCCGGTGGATATTTGTAGGGCCGCTACTTGGTCCTCGCTGCATACCTTTGCTAGACACTATCGGCTTGATGTTCACGCCAGAAAGGATGCTAGAGTGGGGGCCTCGGCATGGTGGCAGGGCTCACGGATCCCTCCCGTGTTTAGGTACTGCTTAGGTACTGCCCTACCGTTCCCTGGACTGGCCCGGAGAAACGATAAGGAAGAAGAAATTTAGACCTTACCTGCTAATTGTCTTTCTTTAAGTTCTCTCTGGGCCAGTCCAGGGCCCACCCAAAGTTTTAGTCAGAGACTGTGTTCGGGGTCTTTACGCCTACCTGAGCGCAGCAGCAGTAGTGCAAGATTTTGTTTTTGAGATTTCCATTGACTATTTCTGTGAAAAAAAAAAAGGGAAGGGATAAGGATTAGAAGTTCTTAGTAGCGCTGTTTCAGAGGGCCACATGAGATTTCGCATGTGCACTCCTCTGCTGGGGAAGTATACAGTCTTTGAGACGCTTTAGGAGGTTAGGTTATTCTTTTAGTCTGTTATGATTGTTGCTGGTTGTAGGTTAAGCTGCTTTGGCAAGGGGAGACTGGAGCACTGTCACCAGGGGGAGTGGCTAAGACTCTCAGCAAAAGCTTTAAGTTTTTCAGTCCTCAGCTGCTGAAGGAGATTGACAACCCTACCGTTCCCTGGACTGGCCCGGAGAGAACTCAAGGAAGGACAATTAGCAGGTAAGGTATAATTTCTTCTTTCTTATCTCGCTATCTCAACTGGGTCAGGGAACAAAAAATGTGGCAGATAAATGAGTGAAGAAAGAAACACCCGAAGAGTCTTAGAAGGAACAAACGGTTCTTTAATGTGCACAGGCCCAGAATTTGCAAAAACAATTTTCTCTGGGCCTGTGCACATTAAAGAACCGATGTTTCCTTTTAAGACTCCTCGGGTGTTTCTTTCTTCACTTGTTTATCTGCCACACCTCCAGGAACTTGTCCAAACCTTTTTTAAACCCAGCTACATTAACAGCCTTTACTACATCCTGCGCTAACAAATTCCAAAGTTTGATTACACGTTGAGTGAAAAAATATTTTTCTTTTCTTAGTCTTAAATAGTTTACCCTGTAGCTTCATTGCATGTCCCCTAGTCTTTCTATATTCTGGTAACGTAAACAATCAATCTACGTTTACCCGTTCCACTCTGTTCATTAATTTATAGACTTCTATCATATCTCCCCTCAGCCATCTCTTTTCCAGGTTAAAGAGCCCTAACCTTTTTAGCCTCTCTTCATAGGAGTATCCTTCCATCCCCTTGACCATTTTGGTGGCTCTTCTCTGAACCTTTTCTAATAACGCTATATCCTTTTTAAGATACAGCGACCAGAATTGCACACAGTATTCGAGGTGCGGTCTCACCATGGAACGATATAGAGGCATAATATCTTTTGTTTTATTTTCCATTCCTTTCCTTATGATACCTAGCATTCTATTTGCTCTCTTGGCTGCCGCTGCACACTGGGCCAAGGGTTTTAACATGGTATCCACAATGACGCCTAAATCTTTTTCCTGGGTGGTGGTTCCTAATGTGGAACCTTGCATCGTGCAACCATAGTTTGGGTTGTTCTTCCCTAGGTGCATAACTTTGCACTTGTCCACATTAAATTTCATCTGCCATTTTGATGCCCAGTCTTCCAATTTATCATGATCCTCTTGCAATTTTCCACAATCCTCTTGGGTTTTAACAACTTTAAATAGTTTTGTGTCATCTGCAAATTTGATAACCTCACTCGTTATTCCACTTTCCAGGTCATTTATGAATATGTCAAAAAGCAGCGGACCCAGCACAGATCCCTGGGGTACACCACTATTCACCTTTCTCCATTGGGAAAATTGGCCATTTAGCCCTAACCTCTGCTTTCTATCTTTTAACCAGTTCCTGATCCACATTAGTACACTGCCTCCTATCCCATGACTCTTTAGTTTTGCCAAAAGTCTCTGATGAGGGACCTTGTCAAAGGCTTTCTGAAAGTCTAGATACACTATATCAACCGACTGACCTTTGTCCACCTGTTTATTCACACTTTCAACATAGTACATGGATGTATCTCAGAGTAGCTTACACGTGGTCTTCACAATATGGCTGCCTCCTCGTGCATTCCACACCAGATTCGGCTCTGCACACCTCCAGAAACCGACTAAGCTGCACACCTCCAGACACCGACTCAGCTGCTCCCGAACTTAAAAAACAAGGGATAGGCATCGGGTCAAACAGCACCGGACTTAAAACGAAGCAGTGGAACACAGATCGGGACTCCCCGGGAACGGGGAGTGGTCCGGCAAAAAAATCAACAAAGATAAGCGGCGGCCAGGAAAATCACTCTCTGTCCTCCATGCCCATGCCTCCAACGTGCAGAAGCCACCCCATCTCAACTCCCCCACCAAACAGACGGGCATCTCGAGCAGGCCCGAAACGGACGCTCCAGCGCGCCAAGCCCCCACTCGCCGATGAGGCAAACAACAAAAAAGGAGAGAAAAAAAAAACAAATCAAAGGAGGAGAGCCAGCCGGGCCGCGGCAGGGGTCACGCGCCGACAACAAACGGCAGTCTCGTGCCACCCGCAGCCTGCACAGGGCTCCAGCCGGCGTCCACGGAAAAAATGCGGTCAGTGCAAAGCTTTAACAATCAGCTTTGAGGGCACACTTAAGGGGGTTAAGTACTAATATTTTAGGCAATTTTAATAGTTTTTGGCAGCGCTTCAAATACTTTTAAGGGGCCCGAGGTGGCAAAGTTAAATTTTTACTGCAGTCATCTACCGGCGCTCGCAAGCGCCCCCCCCCCCCCTTCCCTATTCCTGCCAGATTTACCAGATACCAAATACAGACTAGACGAGCAATGGTTTCAGGGCCTCTAGGATCCTTACTCGGACTGCTCGTTGCGGGTGATCAGGCTGCTACAGGTTCACAGAATTTACCAGATACCAGAATTACCAGATTTACCAGATACAGGAATACTGAACTACCCAAAATAGTAAAACAGTACTCACCAGAACTCTGATCAGACAGGGAGTCTGGATACCAGTCTATCCAGCCGGTTTTCAATCGGGGGGGTCAGCCGCAGGGACCGACCGACCAGATGAGTCAAGGTGTCCTTCCGAAGCACAAAAGGGGGCCCGGGGTGCCAAGGACCGTTAATCACCAGGAGGGGCCTGGTTCCTGACTGGTGGAGGCCTGATCCTCCAAAAAGCAGTAGTCTTCCCACCGTGGGTGTGATGAGAGAGGCTTTTTTATTTAATTTAAAAGGGTCCCATCTGGGTCACCAGAAAAGTTATAGCAAACTCTGTGAAAAGCTCTTATTCTATCACTCACCCACAGAAGGAAAACTCACAGACAGGCTGGAATGCAAACAGGAACTTTTAATGTGCACACAGGCCCAGACAGAGAAACCAGCAGTCTCCACAAAAATTCTGAGCCTCGAGGGACGTCCTACAATAACTTATACACTGTACATTTTCAAACTCATTCTACAATCCCATTTGCCTCAGGTATTTCCTGTCCACCAATCAGCAGCCCCTGGGGAAGGTACCTGGGTGACCTGTCCAAACCGGTGTGCTCTGGTCTGCTGATTTCTGGGCAAGGGGATATTGTGCTCAGACCTGGAGTAGGGGAAGGGTGCCTACTGAAATCTTAATGTCTTCTCTTAGCAGGCTGATCACTTATGTAAGAGCCTCATGGCTTGGGGGAAGGGTCAGGCTGATCACTTATGTAAGAGCCTCATGGCTTGGGGGAAGGGTCAGGCTGATCACTTATGTAAGAGCTTCATGGCTTGGGGGAAGGGTCAGGCTGATCACTTATGTAAGAGCCTCCTGGCTGCCTCACTATAAGGAGAAGAAAAAACAAAGCACCAGAAACAAGTTCAACTGTGGCTCTGCTGCTAAGGGGTGTTCTTCCAACATAGCAGGTTGTGGGTTCTAGCCTGGCTTAGGCGGAAGATAGGTGGCGAACAGCACAAATACATGTTGTGGGTGGATAGGGAGAAGGGGGACAGAGAGACCTGCATGGCAGGGATAGGTGGTGAAAATAGACAAGCTCAGCATGAAGCAAGTTAGTGTTGTAATAAGGACTTATTTATCTATTAAAGCCAAATAAGAGGTAAAGAGAACAAAAAAACAAACAGCCCAAGCCTCACTGACTGGTGGCTCAGCAGATAGAATGCTTTTCTTTACTATAGAAGGTTGTGGGTTCAAGCCTAGCTTAGCCTGGAATTAGAAAAAAATCTTCTTATGTTTTAAAGCCAAATAAAGGAATACAAGCTATAAGGAGAAGAAAAAACAAAACACCAGAAACAGGTTCAATTGTGGCTCTGCTGCTAAGGGGTGTTCTTCCAACATAGGAGGTTGTGGGTTCTAGCCTGGCTTAGGCAGAAGATAGGTGGAGTACAGCACAAATACATGGTGTGGGTGGATGGGGAGAATGGGGGCAGAGAGACCTGCATGGCAGGGATAGGTGGTGAAAATCTCATGACTGAGAAGGACCACTTACCTTAAGGGGTTTTGCTGATTTTGCCTATGAAAAATGGCCAAATGTTTCTTAAAACAGCTCCTCTAACTTCACTGTGAGCACTAACACCACTGCCCTGTACAAGGTTGGAATCTACACAGGTTCTGCTTTGATGGGATTTCAACTAAAAGCCTTGGTGTCTACATTCTCAACCATTGCACCACCAAAGCTTTTCAGCTAAAATTTCTTTGACTCTTCTCTTTCTCCATCTCTGGCTCCAGGGTCCATCTTCTTTGTGCACACAAGAAAGTTCCTGTTGATATGATTTCAGGTCATAGGCGAATAACTATTTGATAGGCTGAGATATTGGGAGAGGGAATGTGGGTGGCTGCTGAGACCTGCTTTAAGTCCTGTAACAACTGCAACTCTTGTCGGCTCCCACCTAACAAGATAACGACTCTTTACCTCCAGCGCCCACTTCTCGAAACAAATGACTATCGTGCAGTGTTCCAAGCACTTATCGTTCCACAATTCCACTTCAGTAACATCATCTATCCAGGGTTACCAAAGTATGCCTTGCACCACCGGCTTAAAATGCTTTGTTTGCTTTTAAGCTTAATGAGGGGATAAGATATATAAAGGAGAGAACAAACACATGATAATCAGTGAATGACTGATGGCACACTCTGTTGGACTTTGTCTTTCAACTGAAGATCTGTGGCTTTAAGTACCCCTGCTGGAAAACAAACTTCCTTATGTTTTAAAACCAAATCAAGGAATGAGAGCTATAAGGGGAAGAAAATGCTAGAGGGCTCTTCTCCACTATAGAAGACAGTGGGTTCAAGCCAAGCTCAGCATGAAGCAAGTTACTGTTGTAATGAGGACTTCTTTATCTATTAAAGCCAAATAAGAGGTAAACAGAACAAAAAACACAAACCACCCAAGCATCACTGACTGGTGGCTCAGCTGTTAGAGTGCTTTTCTTCACTATAGAAGGTTGTGGGTTCAAGCCTAGGTTAGCCTGGAGTTAGAAAAAAAATCTTCTTATGTTTTAATGCCAAATAAAGGAATACGAGCTATAAGAAGAAGAAAAAACAAAACACCAGAAACAGGTTCAATTGTGGCTCTGCTGCTAAGGGGTGTTCTTCCAACATAGAAGGTTGTGGGTTGTAGTCTGTCTTAGGCAGAATATAGGTGGAGTACAGCACAAATACATGGGGTGGATGGGGAGAAGGGGGATAGAGAAATTTCCATGGCAGGGATAGGTGGTGAAAACCTCATGACTGAGAAGGGCCACTTACAGTAAGGGGTTTTGCTGATTTTGCCTATGAAAAATGGCCAAATGTTTCTTAAAACTACTCCTCTAACTTCACTGTGAGCACTAACACCACTGCCCTGTACAAGGTTGGAATCTACACAGGTTCTGCTTTGGTGGGATTTCAACTAAAAGCCTTGGTGTCTACACTCTCAACCACTGCGCCACCAAAGCTTTTCAGCTAATATTTCTTTGGATCTTCTCTTTCTCCATCTCTGGCTCCAGGGTCCCTCTTCTTTGTGCACACAAGAAAGTTCCTGTTGATATGATTTCAGGTCATAGGCGAATAACTATTTGATAGGCTGAGATATTGGGAGAGGGAATGTGGGTGGCTGCTGAGACCTGGTTTAAGTCCTGCAACAACTGCATCTCATGCCGGTCTCCCACCTAACAAAATAAGGACTCTTTACCTCCAGCGCCCCCATCTCGAAACAAATGACTATCGTGCAGTGTTCCAAGCACTTATCGTTCCACAATTCCACTTCAGTAACACCATCTACAAATTGTATATATTGTATATTTTATGGTTGTACATAGTTACCCTGTTAGCCAAGTTGATTATCCTGTTCATATGTAAACACAAAGTACTATCGGAAATGTGTATGTTCACTGTTTATTGTAAACCGCGCTGATGCTGAATAGCGCGGTATAAAAGAGACTTTAAATAAATAAATAAATAAATAAAATCTATCGAGGGTTACCAAAGTATGTCTTGCACCACCGGCTTGAAATGATTGGTTTGGTTTAAAGCTTAATGAGGGGATAAGATATATAAAGGAGAGAACAAACACATGATAATCAGTGACTGACTGATGGCGCACTCTGTTGGACTTTGTCTTTCAACTGAAGATCTGTGGCTTTAAGTACCCCTGCTAGACAACAAACTTCCTTATGTTTTAAAACCAAATCAAGGATTGAGAGATATAAGGGGAAGAAAATACTAGAGGGCTCTTCTCCACTATAGAAGGCTGAGGATTCAAGCCAAGCTTAGCATGAAGCAGGTTAGTGTTGTAATGAGGACTTTTTTATCTATTAAAGCCAAATAAGAGGTAAACAGAACAAAAAAAACACACAGCCTAAGTCTCACTGACTGGTGGCTCACCTGTTAGGGTGCTCTTCTTCACTATAGAAAGTTATGGGTTCAAGCCTAGCTTAGTCTGTTGTTAGAAAAAAATACTGCTTATGTTTTAAATCCAAATAAAGGAATACGAGGTATAAGGGGGAAAAAAAAAACCACCTGAAACAGGTTTCCTTGTGGCTCTGCTGCTAAGGGGTGTTATTCCAACATAGAAGGTTATTGGTTCTAGTCTGGCTTAGGCAGAAGCTATGTAGGGTACATGGTGTGGGTGGATGGGGAGAAGTAGAATAGATAGACCTGCATGGCAGGAATAGGTGGTGAAAACCTCTTGACTGAGGAGAGCCACTTACAGTAAGGGGTTTTGCTGATTTTGCCTATGAAAAATGGCCAAATGTTTCTTAAAACTACTCTTCTAATTTCACAGTCAGCACTAACACCACTGCCCAGTACAAGGTTCCAATCTACACAGGTTCTGCTTTGGTGGGATTTCAACTAACAGCCTTGGTGTCCACACTCTCAAGCACTGAGCCACCAATGCTTTTCAGCTAAAATTCCTTTGGATCTTCTCTTTCTCCATCTCTGGCTCCAGGGTCCCTCTTCTTTGTGCACACAAGAAAGTTCCTGTTGTTATGATTTAAGGTTATAGGCGAATAACTATTTGATAGGCTGAGGTGCGGTGAGGGGGAATGTGGGTGGCTGCTGAGACCTGGTTTAAGTCCTGCAACAACTGCATCTCATGCCGGTCTCCCACCTAACAAAATAAGGACTCTTTACCTCCAGTGCCCCCTTCTCGAAACAAATGACTATCGTGCAGTGTTCCAAGCACTTATCGTTCCACAATTCCACTTCAGTAACACCATCTATCTAGGGTTACCAAAGTGTGTCTTGCACCACCGGCTCAAAATGATTGGTTTGGTTTAAAGCTTAATGAGGGGATAAGATATATAAAGGAGAGAACAAACACATGATAATCAGTGACTGACTGATGGCGCACTCTGTTGGACTTTGTCTTTCAACTGAAGATCTGTGGCTTTAAGTACCCCTGCTAGACAACAAACTTCCTTATGTTTTAAAACCAAATCAAGGATTGAGATATAAGGGGAAGAAAATACTAGAGGGCTCTTCTCCACTATAGAAGGCTGAGGGTTCAAGCCAAGCTTAGCATGAAGCAAGTTAGTGTTGTAATGAGAACTTATTTATCTATTAAAGCCAAATAAGAGGTAAAGAGAACAAAAAAAACAAACAACCTAAGCCTCACTGACTGGTTGCTTAACTGTTAGAGTGCTCGTCTGCACTATAGAAAGTTGTGAGTTCAAGCCTAGCTTAGTCTGTTGTTAGGAAAAAACCCTGCTTATGTTTTAAAGCCAAATAAAGGAATACGAGGTATAAGGGGAATAAAAAATAAAGCACCAGAAACATGTTCCCTTGTGGCTCTGCTGCTAAGGGGTGTTACTCCAACATAGGAGGTTGTGGGTTCTAGTCTGGCTTAGGCAGAAGCTCTGTAGGGTACAGTGCAAGTACATGGTTTGGGTGAATGGAGAGAAGGGGGATAGATAGACCTGCATGGCAGGGATACGTGGTGAAAACTTCATGACTAAGGAGAGCCAATTACAGCAAGGGGTTTTGCTCATTTTGCCTATGAAAAATGGCCAAATGTTTCTTAAAACTACTCCTCTAACTTCACTGCCAGCACTAACACCACTGCCCTGTACAAGGTTGGAATCTACACAGGTTCTGCTTTGGTGGGATTTCAACTAACAGCCTTGGTGTCCACACTCTCAAGCTCTGAGCCACCAATGCTTTTCAGCTAAAATTTATTTGGATCTTCTCTTTCTCCATCTCTGGCTCCAGGGTCCCTCTTCTTTGTGCACACAAGAAAGTTCCTGTTGTTATGATTTAAGGTCATAGGCGAATAACTATTTGATAGTCTGAGGTGCGGGGAGGGGGAATGTGGGTGGCTGCTAAGACCTGGTTTAAGTCCTGCAACAACTGCATCTCATGCCGGTCTCCCACCTAACAAAATAAGGACTCTTTACCTCCAGTGCCCCCTTCTCAAAACAAATGACTATCGTGCAGTGTTCCAAGCACTTATCGTTCCACAATTCCACTTCAGTAACACCATCTATCGAGGGTTACCAAAGTATGTCTTTCACCACCGGCTTAAAATGACTGGTTTGGTTTAAAGCTTTATGAGGGGATAAGATATATAAAGGAGAGAACAAACACATGATAATCAGTGACTGACTGATGGCGCACTCTTTTGGACTTTGTCTTTCAACTGAAGATCTGTGGCTTTAAGTACCCCTGCTAGACAACAAACTTCCTTATCTTTTAAAACCAAATCGGCCCCCTGTATCCGCGGCCTCGTCCTCGTCCCCTATTTTCTCCTCTGGCCCAGGCTGGAACTGGTGGTCGCTCGGCTAGGGCGGCTGCTAGGAAGTCTGCCTTTTTCTTCATCCGACACTCCGACTCTCGCTTCTGCTCCTGGTCATGATTTACATATATTTTTTGTGCTACTTCCATCAATGGTGTTGTATTCATGCCCGCAAACCCTTCCAGTTTCTGCAGCTTCTGCCGTATATCACCTTGTGCCTGTGCCACAAAGGCATTATTCACCATACGAAGATTCTCCTGGGCCGCTGGATCGTAGGGGGTGTATAATCAGTATGCTTCAGTCAGACGCTCATAAAATGTCACCGGACTCTCATCAGGAAGCTGGAGAACTTCTGCGATTTTACTGATTTTCATAGCTCGTTCCCCCCCTTCTTAAGGCCCTCAAGGAGCGCAGTCCGGAAACGAGTGAGAGCCAGTGCTCCAACAGGTCGTTCGGGTCCCAGCGGGGGTTTTCATCGGGGAAATCTGCCTCTGTCCACTGCCGTGGATTTATAACTCCCTCATGGGCAGGATGTGTCTCTAGCCACTCGAGGGTGGCCCGTACAATGCGTGCCCGTTCTTCTGTACTGAATAGAGTGGAAAGCAATTGTTTAGTGTCCGACCAAGTAGGCTGGTGTGTTTGCATAATACTGGTCATAAGATCTGTCAGTTCTTGGGGCTTTTCAGTATAGGAGGCATAGTGGGTTTTCCAGTTAAACAGGTCCGTGGTGGAGAAAGGGACATAAATCAGGCTGGATGGTCCCACTGCCACATGCCCATCAGCATCAAGATACAGGAGCCCCTGTACTTGTCGTAGTGGCATTTGGAGATCATGCGACCACAGGCGGCAGGCTACTGGGGTGGACGATCCAAGCTCAGCCTCTGTGCTCTCAGGGGAGGAGATGGTGGCACTGGAGGTGGTACCAGAAGTGGGAGAGGTGGAGGATGTGGGAGGGGAATCTGAAGATGAGGGGCCGGAATCCGCAGAATCTTCCCTAACTCTGGCATCACCCACCCCAAGAGGAGGTCTTCCTGACCCTTCAGCTATGGGCGGATCCTGCAGTGGTGCGGATGTGACACGGGGTTGAAGTAGAGGGAGGGGGCGTGGAGGAATATCTGGAGAGTCCTGCCCCTGGTAGATAGGGGCGGGCGTCCGTCTCTTTTGGCGACCGATGGCCGCCACCATTATTCTACACTGATCCTCGTGGCAGCGCTGGAGCCATCTTGGCTTGAGCTGGCATATGGCCAGCCATGAATCAATATAGGGAAACTGGTCAGGGTGCTCTTTCGCTACAATTTGATGGACTAAAAACACAGTGGGCAGATCTGTGGACCCCTGGGGGGGCCACAGCTTGACTAAAGCTGGCCATCTGACATAGAAAAGATAATCGAGAGGGGGAGAGGGGAACCCTGTAATCCTCCCCAAACCCTGATTTAAAATTGCGAAGCATGCACTGTAGGGGCGTTTGCACTTTTGACTTTCCCGACCCCATGCTCTAATTCTAGTTCAATGACTAAATGCAGTATACAATGTGGATCTTCTAATCTATTCTCACTTCTGGAATTGCAATGTACAATATGGATCTGCTGATCTAATCTCAATTCAGGAAAATATAATTTTACAATACAGATCTTCTTATCTAATCTCAATTCAGGAAAAAGCAATTTACAATATACATCATCTAATCTAATCTCAATTCAGGAAAAAATGCAATATTACAAAATACACACTCTAGCTGCAGCATGAGATTTGATTTGGATAATAGTGATATAAGAAAGTATAGCTAGCTATTTTTTAAAATGTCCACTAGATGGAGCTCTAGGATTACTTTAACCATGAGGATAATAGTAGTATGAGAAATACAGCTAATGTCCACTAGATGGCACTCCAGAATCACTTTAAGTGCTGTTTCTTTTAGTATCTCAGAGTAGCTTACACGTGGTCTTCACAATATGGCTGCCTCCTCGTGCATTCCACACCAGATTCGGCTCTGCACACCTCCAGACACCGACTAAGCTGCACACCTCCAGACACCGACTCAGCTGCTCCCGAACTTAAAAAACAAGGGATAGGCATCGGGTCAAACAGCACCGGACTTAAAACGAAGCAGTGGAACACAGATCGGGACTCCCCGGGAACGGGGAGTGGTCCGGCAAAAAAATCAACAAAGATAAGCGGCGGCCAGGAAAATCACTCTCTGTCCTCCATGCCCATGCCTCCAACGTGCAGAAGCCACCCCATCTCAACTCCCCCACCAAACAGACGGGCATCTCGAGCAGGCCCGAAACGGATGCTCCAGCGCGCCAAGCCCCCACTCGCCGATGAGGCAAACAACAAAAAAGGAGAGAAAAAAAAAACAAATCAAAGGAGGAGAGCCAGCCGGGCCGCGGCGGGGGTCACGCGCCGACAACAAACAGCAGTCTCGTGCCACCCGCAGCCTGCACAGGGCTCCAGCCGGCGTCCACGGAAAAAATGCAGTCAGTGCAAAGTTTTAACAATCAGCTTTGAGGGCACACTTAAGGGGGTTAAGTACTAATATTTTAGGCAATTTTAATAGTTTTTGGCAGCGCTTCAAATACTTTTAAGGGGCCCGAGGTGGCAAAGTTAAATTTTTACTGCAGTCATCTACCGGCGCTCGCAAGCGCCCCCCCCCTTCCCTATTCCTGCCAGATTTACCAGATACCAAATACAGACTAGACGAGCAATGGTTTCAGGGCCTCTAGGATCCTTACTCGGACTGCTCGTTGCGGGTGATCAGGCTGCTACAGGTTCACAGAATTTACCAGATACCAGAATTACCAGATTTACCAGATACAGGAATACTGAACTACCCAAAATAGTAAAACAGTACTCACCAGAACTCTGATCAGACAGGGAGTCTGGATACCAGTCTATCCAGCCGGTTTTCAATCGGGGGGGTCAGCCGCAGGGACCGACCGACCAGATGAGTCAAGGTGTCCTTCCGAAGCACAAAAGGGGGCCCGGGGTGCCAAGGACCGTTAATCACCAGGAGGGGCCTGGTTCCTGACTGGTGGAGGCCTGATCCTCCAAAAAGCAGTAGTCTTCCCACCGTGGGTGTGATGAGAGAGGCTTTTTTATTTAATTTAAAAGGGTCCCATCTGGGTCACCAGAAAAGTTATAGCAAACTCTGTGAAAAGCTCTTATTCTATCACTCACCCACAGAAGGAAAACTCACAGACAGGCTGGAATGCAAACAGGAACTTTTAATGTGCACACAGGCCCAGACAGAGAAACCAGCAGTCTCCACAAAAATTCTGAGCCTCGAGGGACGTCCTACAATAACTTATACACTGTACATTTTCAAACTCATTCTACAATCCCATTTGCCTCAGGTATTTCCTGTCCACCAATCAGCAGCCCCTGGGGAAGGTACCTGGGTGACCTGTCCAAACCGGTGTGCTCTGGTCTGCTGATTTCTGGGCAAGGGGATATTGTGCTCAGACCTGGAGTAGGGGAAGGGTGCCTACTGAAATCTTAATGTCTTCTCTTAGCAGGCTGATCACTTATGTAAGAGCCTCATGGCTTGGGGGAAGGGTCAGGCTGATCACTTATGTAAGAGCCTCATGGCTTGGGGGAAGGGTCAGGCTGATCACTTATGTAAGAGCTTCATGGCTTGGGGGAAGGGTCAGGCTGATCACTTATGTAAGAGCCTCCTGGCTGCCTCACTATAAGGAGAAGAAAAAACAAAGCACCAGAAACAAGTTCAACTGTGGCTCTGCTGCTAAGGGGTGTTCTTCCAACATAGGAGGTTGTGGGTTCTAGCCTGGCTTAGGCGGAAGATAGGTGGCGAACAGCACAAATACATGGTGTGGGTGGATAGGGAGAAGGGGGACAGAGAGACCTGCATGGCAGGGATAGGTGGTGAAAATAGACAAGCTCAGCATGAAGCAAGTTAGTGTTGTAATAAGGACTTATTTATCTATTAAAGCCAAATAAGAGGTAAAGAGAACAAAAAAACAAACAGCCCAAGCCTCACTGACTGGTGGCTCAGCAGATAGAATGCTTTTCTTTACTATAGAAGGTTGTGGGTTCAAGCCTAGCTTAGCCTGGAATTAGAAAAAAATCTTCTTATGTTTTAAAGCCAAATAAAGGAATACAAGCTATAAGGAGAAGAAAAAACAAAACAAAACACCAGAAACAGGTTCAATTGTGGCTCTGCTGCTAAGGGGTGTTCTTCCAACATAGGAGGTTGTGGGTTCTAGCCTGGCTTAGGCAGAAGATAGGTGGAGTACAGCACAAATACATGGTGTGGGTGGATGGGGAGAATGGGGGCAGAGAGACCTGCATGGCAGGGATAGGTGGTGAAAATCTCATGACTGAGAAGGACCACTTACCTTAAGGGGTTTTGCTGATTTTGCCTATGAAAAATGGCCAAATGTTTCTTAAAACAGCTCCTCTAACTTCACTGTGAGCACTAACACCACTGCCCTGTACAAGGTTGGAATCTACACAGGTTCTGCTTTGATGGGATTTCAACTAAAAGCCTTGGTGTCTACATTCTCAACCATTGCACCACCAAAGCTTT
The DNA here is from genome assembly GCA_033557465.1 of Ichthyophis bannanicus. Lineage (NCBI taxonomy): Eukaryota > Metazoa > Chordata > Amphibia > Gymnophiona > Ichthyophiidae > Ichthyophis > Ichthyophis bannanicus. Next base: position 74,946,714 of record CM066051.1, on the reverse strand, counting down.
TCAGCTAAAATTTCTTTGACTCTTCTCTTTCTCCATCTCTGGCTCCAGGGTCCATCTTCTTTGTGCACACAAGAAAGTTCCTGTTGATATGATTTCAGGTCATAGGCGAATAACTATTTGATAGGCTGAGATATTGGGAGAGGGAATGTGGGTGGCTGCTGAGACCTGCTTTAAGTCCTGTAACAACTGCAACTCTTGTCGGCTCCCACCTAACAAGATAACGACTCTTTACCTCCAGCGCCCACTTCTCGAAACAAATGACTATCGTGCAGTGTTCCAAGCACTTATCGTTCCACAATTCCACTTCAGTAACATCATCTATCCAGGGTTACCAAAGTATGCCTTGCACCACCGGCTTAAAATGCTTTGTTTGCTTTAAAGTTTAATGAGGGGATAAGATATATAAAGGAGAGAACAAACACATGATAATCAGTGAATGACTGATGGCACACTCTGTTGGACTTTGTCTTTCAACTGAAGATCTGTGGCTTTAAGTACCCCTGCTGGAAAACAAACTTCCTTATGTTTTAAAACCAAATCAAGGAATGAGAGCTATAAGGGGAAGAAAATGCTAGAGGGCTCTTCTCCACTATAGAAGACAGTGGGTTCAAGCCAAGCTCAGCATGAAGCAAGTTACTGTTGTAATGAGGACTTCTTTATCTATTAAAGCCAAATAAGAGGTAAACAGAACAAAAAACACAAACCACCCAAGCATCACTGACTGGTGGCTCAGCTGTTAGAGTGCTCTTCTTCACTATAGAAGGTTGTGGGTTCAAGCCTAGGTTAGCCTGGAGTTAGAAAAAAAATCTTCTTATGTTTTAATGCCAAATAAAGGAATACGAGCTATAAGAAGAAGAAAAAACAAAACACCAGAAACAGGTTCAATTGTGGCTCTGCTGCTAAGGGTTGTTCTTCCAACATAGAAGGTTGTGGGTTGTAGTCTGTCTTAGGCAGAATATAGGTGGAGTACAGCACAAATACATGGGGTGGATGGGGAGAAGGGGGATAGAGAAATTTCCATGGCAGGGATAGGTGGTGAAAACCTCATGACTGAGAAGGGCCACTTACAGTAAGGGGTTTTGCTGATTTTGCCTATGAAAAATGGCCAAATGTTTCTTAAAACTACTCCTCTAACTTCACTGTGAGCACTAACACCACTGCCCTGTACAAGGTTGGAATCTACACAGGTTCTGCTTTGGTGGGATTTCAACTAAAAGCCTTGGTGTCTACACTCTCAACCACTGCGCCACCAAAGCTTTTCAGCTAATATTTCTTTGGATCTTCTCTTTCTCCATCTCTGGCTCCAGGGTCCCTCTTCTTTGTGCACACAAGAAAGTTCCTGTTGATATGATTTCAGGTCATAGGCGAATAACTATTTGATAGGCTGAGATATTGGGAGAGGGAATGTGGGTGGCTGCTGAGACCTGGTTTAAGTCCTGCAACAACTGCATCTCATGCCGGTCTCCCACCTAACAAAATAAGGACTCTTTACCTCCAGCGCCCCCATCTCGAAACAAATGACTATCGTGCAGTGTTCCAAGCACTTATCGTTCCACAATTCCACTTCAGTAACACCATCTATCGAGGGTTACCAAAGTATGTCTTGCACCACCGGCTTGAAATGATTGGTTTGGTTTAAAGCTTAATGAGGGGATAAGATATATAAAGGAGAGAACAAACACATGATAATCAGTGACTGACTGATGGCGCACTCTGTTGGACTTTGTCTTTCAACTGAAGATCTGTGGCTTTAAGCACCCCTGCTAGACAACAAACTTCCTTATGTTTTAAAACCAAATCAAGGATTGAGAGATATAAGGGGAAGAAAATACTAGAGGGCTCTTCTCCACTATAGAAGGCTGAGGATTCAAGCCAAGCTTAGCATGAAGCAGGTTAGTGTTGTAATGAGGACTTTTTTATCTATTAAAGCCAAATAAGAGGTAAACAGAACAAAAAAAACACACAGCCTAAGTCTCACTGACTGGTGGCTCACCTGTTAGGGTGCTCTTCTTTACTATAGAAAGTTATGGGTTCAAGCCTAGCTTAGTCTGTTGTTAGAAAAAAAAACTGCTTATGTTTTAAATCCAAATAAAGGAATACGAGGTATAAGGGGAAAAAAAAAACCCACCTGAAACAGGTTTCCTTGTGGCTCTGCTGCTAAGGGGTGTTATTCCAACATAGAAGGTTATTGGTTCTAGTCTGGCTTAGGCAGAAGCTATGTAGGGTACATGGTGTGGGTGGATGGGGAGAAGTAGAATAGATAGACCTGCATGGCAGGAATAGGTGGTGAAAACCTCTTGACTGAGGAGAGCCACTTACAGTAAGGGGTTTTGCTGATTTTGCCTATGAAAAATGGCCAAATGTTTCTTAAAACTACTCTTCTAATTTCACAGTCAGCACTAACACCACTGCCCAGTACAAGGTTGCAATCTACACAGGTTCTGCTTTGGTGGGATTTCAACTAACAGCCTTGGTGTCCACACTCTCAAGCACTGAGCCACCAATGCTTTTCAGCTAAAATTCCTTTGGATCTTCTCTTTCTCCATCTCTGGCTCCAGGGTCCCTCTTCTTTGTGCACACAAGAAAGTTCCTGTTGTTATGATTTAAGGTTATAGGCGAATAACTATTTGATAGGCTGAGGTGCGGTGAGGGGGAATGTGGGTGGCTGCTGAGACCTGGTTTAAGTCCTGCAACAACTGCATCTCATGCCGGTCTCCCACCTAACAAAATAAGGACTCTTTACCTCCAGTGCCCCCTTCTCGAAACAAATGACTATCGTGCAGTGTTCCAAGCACTTATCGTTCCACAATTCCACTTCAGTAACACCATCTATCTAGGGTTACCAAAGTGTGTCTTGCACCACCGGCTCAAAATGATTGGTTTGGTTTAAAGCTTAATGAGGGGATAAGATATATAAAGGAGAGAACAAACACATGATAATCAGTGACTGACTGATGGCGCACTCTGTTGGACTTTGTCTTTCAACTGAAGATCTGTGGCTTTAAGTACCCCTGCTAGACAACAAACTTCCTTATGTTTTAAAACCAAATCAAGGATTGAGAGATATAAGGGGAAGAAAATACTAGAGGGCTCTTCTCCACTATAGAAGGCTGAGGGTTCAAGCCAAGCTTAGCATGAAGCAAGTTAGTGTTGTAATGAGGACTTATTTATCTATTAAAGCCATTTAAGAGGTAAAGAGAACAAAAAAAACAAACAACCTGATTCTCACTGACTGGTGGCTCAACTGTTAGAGTGTTTGACTGCACCATAGAAGGTTGTGAATTCAAGCCTAGCTTAGTCTGTTGTTAGGAAAAAACCCCTGCTTATGTTTTAAAGCCAAATAAAGGAATACGAGATATAAGGGGAAGAAAAAACAAACCACCAGAAACAGGTTCCATTGTGGCTCTGCTGCTAAGGGGTGTTACTCCAACATAGGAGGTTGTGGATTCTAGTCTGGCTTAGGCAGAAGCTATGTAGGATACAGTGCAAGTACATGCTTTGGGTGGATGGAGAAAAGGGGGATAGATAGACCTGCATGGCAGGGATAGGTGGTGAAAACCTCATGACTGAGTAGAGCCACATACAGGAAGGGGTTTTGCTGATTTTGCCTATGAAAAATGGCCAAATGTTTCTTAAAACTACTCCTCTAACTTCACTGTCAGCACTAACACCACTGCCCTGTACAAGGTTGGAATCTACACAGGTTCTGCTTTGGTGGGATTTCAACTAACAGCCTTGGTGTCCTGTATTGCCAAGTTCTACGCTTTTCCTTTGACCCTGTCACTCACTTAGCTCACTGACTAGGCATAAATATTCTGGCAAATACAGTATGAGTTAACTCTGTCACTCATTAGCTCACAGACTATGCATAGACACTTTAGTAAATGCAATATGAGTTTTATTAAATTAAGTCCTTTTGGAATAATAATAAAGCACAAAGGTAAGCATTAATACTTTTACCGGATATTATAGCTCATCACTCCAGGTGGGGGACTGTTCAGCAATCACTCTCAGGAGGAAAATCTGGGGGAAAACTACAGAGACACGCTTGCCTCGTATATCAGTTGCAGTCCCATCTTTCCTTCTGAGAGTCCCCCTACAGTACCTTAACTAAGATCGTGCCTGCTGCATGATATTACAATTCATTGGTTAACATATGCTGCATGCTCAAATCAGGATTGGCCAGGGTCAATCCTGTGCACATGGTTCACACCAGGATTGGCCAGGGCCAAATCTGTGCTCGTGACCAGCAGCTGAAAAAAATGTTAGCTGCTGAGTCACTGCATGAGTCACTCATCCAGCTTTTTCCAGCCAAGGGAGACACCCCCCATGGTTTTAGAAGCAGCTCAAGGCTTCTACATTATAATTGATGAATTCTTATCCTGTCTACATTGGCTAGGCAAATGTTTCTATATTGGCCAAGAGAATTGTTCAAAGGCCAAGGGAAGAATTCTGTCTCCCTCTCTGGCCTTTTAACACTCCCCAGGCTAGATGTGTAAAGATCTCTCACTAGACTGTAAATACAGCTATGGTCTCTGAGCTAGCAAATTGGCTCAGCATGAGTCCTCACAGGCAGAATGGCTCATGAGTTAGAATGGCTCATGAGTTCAGTACAATATCTTTGCTGATCCAAAAATTCAAATAAATCTTTAATTAGTAATACAGTGTCCACACTCTCAAGCACTGAGCCACCAAAGCTTTTCAGCTAAAATTTCTTTGGATCTTCTCTTTCTCCATCTCTGGCTCCAGGGTCCCTCTTCTTTGTGCACACAAGAAAGTTCCTGTTGTTATGATTTAAGGTCATAGGCGAATAACTATTTGATAGGCTGAGGTGCGGGGAGGGGGAATGTGGGTGGTTGCTAAGACCTGGTTTAAGTCCTGCAACAACTGCATCTCATGCCGGTCTCCCACCTAACAAAATAAGGGCTCTTTACCTCCAGCGCCCACTTCTCGAATCAAATGACTATCGTGCAGTGTTCCAAGCACTTACCGTTCCACAATTCCACTTCAGTAACACCATCTATCGAGGGTTCCCAAAGAATGTCTTGCACCACCGGCTTAAAATGATTGGTTTGGTTTAAAGCTTAATGAGGGGATAAGATATATAAAGTAGAGAACAAACACATGATAATCAGTGACTGACTGATGACGCACTCTGTTGGACTTGTCTTTCAACTGAATATCTGTGGCTTTAAGTACCCCTGCTAGACAACAAACTTCCTTATCTTTTAAAACCAAATCAAGGATTTAGAGATATAAGGGGAAGAAAATACTAGAGGGCTCTTCTCCACTATAGAAGGCTGAGGGTTCAAGCCAAGCTTAGCATGAAGCAAGTTAGTGTTGTAATGAAGACTTATTTATCTATTAAAGCCTAATAAGAGGTAAAGAGAACAAAAAAACAAACTGCTTAAGCCTCACTGACTGGTGGCTCAACTGTTAGAGTGTTCTTCTGAATTATAGAAGGTTGTGAGTTCAAGCCTAGTTTAGTCTGTTGTTAGAAAAAAAAGCTGCTAATGTTTTAAAGCCAAATAAAGGAATACGAGGTATAAGGGGAAGAAAAAATAAGGCACCAGAAACTGGTTCCATTGTGGCTCTGCTGCTAAGGGGTGTTACTCCAACATAGGAAGTTGTGGGTTCTAGTCTGGCTTAGGCAGACCGTATGTAGGGTACAGTGCAAGTGCATGGTGTGGGTGGATGGGGAGAAGCAGGATAGATAGATCTGCATGGCAGGGATAGGTGGTGAAAACCTCAAGACTGAGGAGAGCCACATACAGGAAGGGGTTTTGCTGATTTTGCCTATGAAAAATGGCCAAATGTTTCTTAAAACTACTCCTCTAACTTCACTGTCAGCACTAACACCACTGCTCTGTACAAGGTTGGAATCTACACAGGTTCTGCTTTGGTGGGATTTCAACTAACAGTCTTGGTGTCCACACTCTCAAGCTCTGAGCCACCAATGCTTTTCAGCTAAAATTTCTTTGTGAGGCAGCCATGAGGCTCTGACACAAGTGATTAGCCTGACCCTTCCCCCAAGCCATGAGGCTATCAGCCTGCTAAGAGAAGACATTAAGATTTCAGTAGGCACCCTTCCCCCCACTCCAGGTCTGAGCACAATATCCCCTTGCCCAGAAATCAGCAGACCTGAGAATACCGGTTTGGACAGGTCACCCAGGTACCTTCCCCAGGGGCTACTGATTGGTGGGCAGAAAATATCTGAGGCGAATGAGATTATAGAATGAGTTTAAACTTGTACTGTATATAAGGCATTGTAGGACGTCCCTCTGGGCTCAGATTTTTGTGGAGGGTACCGGCTCTCTGTCTGAACCTGTGTGCACATTAAAGATCCTGTTTGCATACCAGCCTGTCTGTGAGTTTTCCTTCTGTGGGTGAGTGAGAGAATTAGAGCTTTAAGCTGATTGGCTGCTTCATTCTGGCGACCCAGATGGGACGGAATTAAATTAAATTAAATTAAAAGAAAAGCCTCTCTCTCATCACACCCACGGTGGGAAGACTACTGCTTTTTGCAGGATCAGGGCCTCCACCAGTCATGGACCGGCTCCTCCAGGTGATTAACGGTCCTTGGCACCCATGGGCCACTTTGTGCTCCGGAAGGACACCTTGATTTGTCTGGTCAGTCGGTCCCTGCGGCTGAATCCCCGATTGAAAACCGGCTGGATAGACTGGCATCCAAACTCCCTGTCTGATCAGAGTTCTGGTGAGTACTGCTACCTTATTACTGTTTTGGCTAGTTCTGTACTCTATCTGTAAACCTGGTAATTTCTAGGAACCTGTAGCGGCCCGATCACCCGCAACGAGCAGTCTGAATAGGGGCCTTAGTGGCCCTGAAACCATTGCTCGTCCTGTCTGTATCTGGTAAATCTGATTGGGAAAAAGGGGGGGGGGTCGCTTGCGAGTACCAGTAAGATAACTGCAGTATGAATTAACTTTGCCACCTCGGGCCCCTTAAAAGGGTATTTAAAGTGCAGCGCTGCCAAAGCTATTGAAGAAAAATTGCCTAGGATATTAGTATTTGACTCCCTTAAGTGTGCCAAGCTGATTACTAACAATTTTTGTACTGACCGCTATTCTCCAATCGGAGTGATTTAAAACACAAAACACGCTGTTTCTAATGAAGCATACCTGGGGGGAAAAGGAGGACGGACGATTGCTGCTTCTCTTTCCTTTCTGAATGATTTTAATGTCGGAGCCGGGCAGCGCAAGCTATATATATTTTAACTCTATTATCTAAATCAAATCTGAGTGTATATTTTGTAAATTGCCAAGATCTATATTGTAAAGTTTTTGTGGGTTTATTTTCTCTCCCCTCCTGAATTGAGATTAGATAAGATCTGTATTTTTCCTGAATTGAGACTAGATAAGATCTGTACTGTAAATTGTATTTTTTCCTGAATTGAGACTAGATAAGATCTGTATTGTAAATTGCATTTTTTCCTGAATTGAGATTAGGTTAGAAGATCTGATCCACATTGTATACTGCACTTAGTTATTGAACTAGAATTAGAGCATGGGGTCGGGAAAGTCAAAAGTGAAAACGCCCCTACAGTGCATGCTTCACAATTTTAAATCTGGGTTTAGAGAGGATTACGGGGTACCTCTCTCCACCTCCAGATTATCTTTTCTGTGTGAGAGGGAATGGCCAGCCTTAGTTAAGCTGTGGCCTCCCCAGGGATCCATTGACCTGGCCACTGTGTCTTTGGTCCATCAAATTGTAGCAAAAGAGCACCCTGACCAGTTCCCATATATTGACTCATGGCTGACCATATGCCAACTCAGACCAAGGTGGCTCCAGCGCTGCCACGAGGATCAGTGTAGAGTAATGGTGGCGGCCATCGGTCGCCAAAAGGGACGGACACCCGCCCCTATCTACCAGGGACGGGACTCTCCTGATATTCCTCCATGCCCCCTCCCTCTACTTCAACCCCGTGTCCCATCCGCACCACTGCAGGATCCGCCCACAGCTGAAAGGTCAGGAAGACTTTCTCTCGGGGTGGGTGATGCCAGATTTAGGGAAGATTCTATGGATTCCGGACCCTCATCTTCAGATATCCCTCACACTTATGGTGCCACCTCCAGTGCCACCATCTCCTCCCCTGAGAGCACAGAGGCTGAGCTTGAATCGTCCACCCCGGTAGCCCGCCGCCTGCGGTCGCATGATCTCTAATTGCCACTACGACAAGTACAGGGGCTCCCGTATATTGATGCTACTGGAAAGGTGGCAGTGGAACCATCCAGCCTGATTTATGTCCCTTTCTCCACTACGGACCTGTTCAACTGGAAAACCCACTATGCCTCATATACTGAAAAGCCCCAAGAACTGACAGATCTTATGACCAGTATTATGCAAACACACCAGCCTACCTGGTCGGACACTAAACAATTGCTTTCCACCTTATTCAATACAGAAGAACGGGCGCGCATTGTACGGGCCACCCTCAAGTGGCTGGAGACACATCCTGCCCGTGAGGGAGTTGTAAATCCACGGCAGCAGGCAGAGGCAGATTTCCCGAATGAAGACCCCCGCTGGGACCCGAACAACCCTGTTGAAGCAGTGGCTCTCACCCGTTTCCGGACTGCGCTCCTTGAGGGCCTTAAGAAAGGGGGGCAACGAGCTATGAACATCAGTAAAATCGCAGAAGTTCTCCAGCTTCCTGATGAAAGTCCAGCGGTATTTTATGAGCGTCTGACTGAAGCATACCGATTATACACCCCCTACGATCCAGCGGCCCCTGAGAATCTTCAGATGGTGAATAATGCCTTTGTGGCTCAGGCACAAGGTGATATACGGCGGAAGCTGCAGAAACTGGAAGGGTTTGTGGGCATGAATACAACACAATTGATGGAAGTGGCACAAAAAGTATATGTAAATCGTGACCAGGAGCAGAAGCGAGAGTCGGAGCGTCGGATGAAGAAAAAGGCAGACTTCCTAGCAGCCGCCTTAGCCGAGCGACCACCAGTTCCAGCCTGGGCCAGAGCAGAAAATAGGGGACGATGACAAGGCCGCGGATATGGGGGGCCGAGGTTTCCCCTAGGCCCCACTCAATGTGCCTACTGCAAAGAGGAGGGACATTGGAAGAATGACTCTCCAAATCGTAACACAAGGCGAGGGAGATATCCATCCACGAGGGGTGTAAGAGCACCCGTACGAACTACACGGGAGCAAGATCAGCATGATGCTTTCCTGCCTCCACCGGTTCCAGCTTTTGAAGACCTTGCAGCTATGGAACATTATGACTCAGATGACTACTAGGCCGGACCGGGCTCCAAGTTTCTGTTGGGCCCCCAGGAGCCTATGGTCAACATGAATTTAAGGGACTGGAAAATGCAATTCATGGTCGATACCGGAGCAACACACTCAGTGGTCACCCAACAAGTAGTCCCGATCTCCTCCCAGTCAGTAACTGTTGTGGGAGCTACGGGGGGAGAGGGCCCAGAGACTTTTCCTGCAAAACCGCACGTGCCAGTTGGGGGGACGGACCATCACTCACCAGTTCCTGTATATGCCTGAATGTCCCACACCCTTGCTGGGTCGGGATGCTCTAGAAAAAAACTCCAGGCCCAAATCTCATTCGGGTCTGATGGCCAGGCTGAGCTCGAAATACCCAGCCTGGACCCAACAGCTTTGATACTGTCCGTCCCCCGAGAAGAAGAATGGCGGTTATATGAGAACAGGCCCAAATCTGATGTGGCTACCCTGGATACGTGGGAATCAGTGCCCCTGGAGTATGGGCTGAAAGAAACCCCCCTGGAATGGCCATCAACATGCCTCCCGTATGCATTGAAATGAAGCCGGGAGCTTCCCCGGTACATGTGCGACAATACCCGCTGCCGCGGGCAGCTGTGGAAGGAACTCATCATCATCTGGTGCAGCTACTACAGCATGGTATCCTGCGGCCCTGCCTACCGGCATGGAACACTCCTTTGCTGCCAGTCCGAAAACCTGGAGCCAAAAATAAAGGCTCAGTTATGCCAGTTGGAAGTGAAGTATCTGGGATTCCATCTGTCGAAAAGAAGCCGACGGTTGGGGAGCGAGAGGAAGGAAGCAGTGTACCGGATCCCAGTGCCAACAACCCGCAAGCAAGTACGTGCCTTTCTCGGGGCCACTGGGTACTGTCGTATCTGGATTCCCAACTTCGCAAAGATCGCAAAGCCCCTCTATGAGTCTACAAAGGGCCCAGAGAAGAGCCCCCTTGAATGGGGTCGTGACCAACAGGAGGCCTTCGAACATTTGAAAAGGGCATTACTGTCATCACCAGCCCTAGGCCTTTCGGATGTCACCAAGCCTTTCACCCTCTATGTGCACGAAGCAGCAGGAACAGCTTTGGGGGTTCTTGACCCAACAACTGGGGTCTTGGCCGCGACCAGTCACCTACCTGTCTAAACTGCTGGATCCAGTGGCCAGGGGATGGCCACCTTGCCTGAGAGAAATAGCAGCAACAGCCTTGTTGGTGGAAGAGTCTGATAAACTGTCCATGGGCCAAGGCCTTCTAGTCACCGTCCCACATTCAGTCCGAACATTGCTAGAGCATAAAGGAAGTCACTGGTTCACCAGCTCCCGGATGTTGAAATACCAGAGCATGTTATGGGAAATCCCAGAGTGCAAATAACTACCAGCCAAGCCTTAAACCCTGCTACATTCCTGCCTGTTGGCCCAGGACCACCTGATCACGACTGCCTAGAAGTGATGGATACAGTCTTCTCTAGTCGCCCTGAACTGACAGATGTGCCGTTAAGAAATCCGGACGAGACCTACTTCGTAGATGGAAGCAGTCTGGTGTTGGAGGGCCGCAGGTGTGCGGGGTACGCGGTGGTGACGATGGAAGAGATAGTCGAAGCTCAGCCTATACCCCCTGAAAAGAATCCGCACAGAAGGCCGAACTCATTGCCCTTACCCGTGCCTTAACCCTTGGGACTAACCATCGTGTGAATATATACACAGACTCCCGGTATGCCTTTGCCACTCTCCATGCCCACGGGGCCCAGTACAGGGAAAGAGGGTTAGTTACTGCAGCTGGCTCTGAGATAAAGAACGGCCCCCAGATATTGGCCCTGTGCCAAATAAACCCCTCTGCGGCTTGCCTCCAGAAATACAGCCCTCTACCGCCTCTAGCGGTTGAGGTCTCACTTAAAAAGGGGGGAGTGAGGCAGACATGAGGCTCTTACACAAGTGATTAGCCTGACCCTTCCCCCAAGCCATGAGGCTATCAGCCTGCTAAGAGAAGACATTAAGATTTCAGTAGGCACCCTTCCCCCCACTCCAGGTCTGAGCACAATATCCCCTTGCCCAGAAATCAGCAGACCTGAGCATACCGGTTTGGACAGGTCACCCAGGTACCTTCCCCAGGGGCTACTGATTGGTGGGCAGAAACTATCTGAGGCGAATGAGATTATAGAATGAGTTTAAACTTGTACTGTATATAAGGCATTGTAGGACGTCCCTCTGGGTTCAGATTTTTGTGGAGGGTACCGGCTCTCTGTCTGAACCTGTGTGCACATTAAAGATCCTGTTTGCATACCAGCCTGTCTGTAAGTTTTCCTTCTGTGGGTGAGTGAGAGAATTAGAGCTTTGAGCTGAATGGCTGCTTCATTTGGATCTTCTCTTTCTCCATCTCTGGCTCCAGGGTCCCTCTTCTTTGTGCACACAAGAAAGTTCCTCTTGTTATGGTTTAAGGTCATAGGCGAATAACTATTTGATAGGCTGAGGTGCGGGGAGGGGGAATGTGGGTGGTTGCTGAGACCTGGTTTAAGTCCTGCAACAACTGCATCTCATGCCGGTCTCCCACCTAACAAAATAAGGACTCTTTACCTGCAGCGCCCCCTTCTCGAAACAAATGACTATCGTGCAGTGTTCCAAGCACTTATCGTTCCACAATTCCACTTCAGTAACACCATCTATCGAGGGTTGCCAAAGTATGTCTTGCACCACCAGCTTAAAATGATTGGTTTGGTTTAAAGCTTAATGAGGGGATAAGATATATAAAGGAGAGAACAAACACATGATAATCAGTGACTAACTGATGGCGCACTCTTTTGGACTTTGTCTTTCAACTGAAGATCTGTGGCTTTAAGTACCCCTGCTAGACAACAGACTTCCTTATGTTTTCAAACCAAATCAAGGATTGAGAGATATAAGGGGAAGAAAATACTAGAGGGCTCTTCTCCACTATAGAAGGCTGAGGGTTCAAGCCAAGCTTAGCATGAAGCAAGTTAGTGTTGTAATGAGGACTTATGTATCTCTTAAAGCGAAATAAGAGGTAAAGAGAACAAAAAAAAACAAACAATCTAAGACTCACTGACTGGTGGCTCAACTGTTAAAGTGCTTATCTGCACTATAGATGGTTGTGAGTTCAAGCCTTGCTTAGTCTGTTGTTAGAAAAAAATACTGCTTATGTTTTAAAGCCAAATAAAGGAATACGAGGTATAAGGGGAAGAAAAAACAAAGCACCAGAATCAAGTTCCATTGTGGCTCTGCTGCTAAGGGGTGTTACTCCAACATATGGAGGTTGTGGGCTCTAGTCTGGCTTAGGCAGAAGCTATGTAGGGTACAGTGCAAGTACATGGTGTGGGTGGAGGGGGAGAAGCAGGATAGATAGACCTGCATGGCAGGGATAGGTAGTGAAAACTTCATTACTGAGGAGAGCCACATACAGGGAGGTGTTTTGCTGATTTTGCCTTCAGTAACACCATCTATTGAGGGTTACCAAAGTGTGTCTTGCACCACCGGCTTAAAATGATTGGTTTGGTTTAAAGCTTAATGAGGGGATAAGATATATAAAGGAGAGAACAAACACATGATAATCAGTGACTGACTGATGGCGCAATCTGTTGTACTTTGTCTTTCAACTGCAGATCTGTGGCTTTAAGTACCCCTGCTAGACAACAAACTTCCTTATGTTTTAAAACCAAATCAAGGATTGAGAGATATAAGGGGAAGAAAATACTAGAGGGCTCTTCTCCACTATAGAAGGCTGAGGGTTCAAGCCAAGCTTAGCATGAAGCAAGTTAGTGATGTAATGAGGACTTATGTATCTCTTAAAGCGAAATAAGAGGTAAAGAGAACAAAAAAAACAACAACCTAGTTTACTGACTGGTGGCTCAACTGTTAGAGTGCTCGTCTGCACTATAGAAGGTTGTGAGTTCAAGCCTAGCTTAGTCTGTTGTTAGAAAAATACACTGCTTATGTTTTAAAGCCAAATAAAGGAATACGAGATATAAGGGGAAGAAAAAAGAAAGCACCAGAAACAGGTTCCATTGTGGCTCTGCTGCTAAGGGGTGTTACTCTAACATAGGAGATTGTGGGTTCTAGTCTGGTTTAGGCAGAAGCTATGTAGGGTACAGTGCAAGTACATGGTTTGGGTGGATGGAGAGAAGGGGGATAGATAGACCTGCATGGCAGGGATAGGTGATGAAAACTTCATGACTTAGGAGACCCAATTACAGCAAGGGGTTTTGCTGATTTTGCCTATGAAAAAAGGGCAAAAGTTTCTTAAAACTACTCCTCTAATTTCACTGTCAACACTAACACCACTGCCCTGTACAAGGTTGGAATCTACACAGGTTCTGCTTTGGTGGGATTTCAACTAACAGCCTTGGTGTCCACACTCTGTGATAAGGAAGCTTATCATAGCTCTGGAAGGAGCTATAGGAAAGGTGAAGTGACTCTGAACAAGCAACCTGTCAGTTCTGGTAGAAATAAGAAAACAGAATTTTCCCATAAAAGACTACCAGTCCCAGAATGCACCAGGTTTCCAACAGCCATTAGAGGAGCTGAAGTGAGGAAACGTATGTTCAATCAGGAGGGCTATGAGGTAATCCCTAAGCACTCATCTCAAAGGGCAGGGCCTGATTCAGCACAGCTGCGCTGTGTTAGGAAGGATCACTCATCTAAGCAGAATAAGAGTAGAGTTTATTCTACAGATGACCATCTTCATGATCACCTTGGATATCCAGAGAATTGTCCTCAGTATCCGGAGAATCAGCTTGAGTTTGATCATCAGTTTCATCTGAAGGATCATCAGAAGCAGAAGCCAAACCGGACGGACAGAGAGGGAAAGAGACCCTTTGGAAGAAGGAAGAGAAAAGCCTTTGAGAGGTCTAGAAGAGTCCAAAGCAGTACGTATACTGGGAGGTATTCCAAGGGCCAGCATACACCATTGGACTGGGGAAAGCTAGAGGAATGGTGCTGCAGAGCTAGGAATCACCAGAGGCTACCTGTGAGGGAGACGGCTGCACGTGGAAGGGACCCTAAGACCTGTGCCAGAAGGTATGTGAAGAGAGATCCAGTGTCCAGGGATCTGGATTGGAAGGCTGGACATAAGAACTGGACTACATACTGGCCAGGCTATTTAGAGAGGAACTCTAGCAGCAATGGAAGCTCAGGTATGAACACTGATCTATGCCCTAGCTATAACCTTGAAAGACAGCAGGGAAACAAGTATTCTCCTGAAAATGCTCCATTGAGAGATTCATCTGTGCCAATCCATGATATTGAACCCATGCTTGTTGAACAAGGGGGAATAATAGCAGATGAGGATCCTGTTTATATGGACTGCTCTCTATCTAAACTCCGTTGGTAACTTTCTGTTATAAAGTACAGCAACCATCACAAAGAAATACAAATTTGTTCTTTAATCTACTCAGAAAAGCTCCTGAAGCAGGATTTGACCCACACAGTGGAAGGCAAGCCAGCTAAGGGGTTTCAGCTGGTAACTGCTAGCAATTAAGCCTTACCTAATTGCTTGTGAGCTAGGAGAGAATCACTTCTGTATTTATGTGGGAAGTAATCAGAACTTAACCTGAAAAGAACAGTTTGTTTCTTGCTTTGTGGCTTTTCATTTGTTGTTTTCCTGATTTTAACTTTGTTTTTCCAAGTTAACACTGAAAGCAAGAAACCTAATTTATGTGCTACCAAGCATATCTGTGTTGGGAGAAATAACCCCATAAATAAATATCTTATTGGCTTTACCCAAGAGCACAACTAAATTATTGTCAGCAGCTGTGTCTGGTGTGAATGAACTACATTGCCCACAATACCTTGCAAATCATATAGAAATATGCACTTGCCAAGAGTGTGAAGATTCTCACCCAGGCAGCCGTCTGACAACTCTCAAGCTCTGAGCCACCAATGCTTTTCAGCTAAAATTTCTTTGGATCTTCTCTTTCTCCATCTCTGGCTCCAGGGTCCCTCTTCTTTGTGCACACAAGAAAGTTCCTGTTGTTATGATTTAAGGTTATAGGCGAATAACTATTTGATAGGCTGAGGTGCGGTGAGGGGGAATGTGGGTGGCTGCTGAGACCTGGTTTAAGTCCTGCAACAACTGCATCTCATGCCGGTCTCCCACCTAACAAAATAAGGACTCTTTACCTCCAGTGCCCCCTTCTCGAAACAAATGACTATCGTGCAGTGTTCCAAGCACTTATCGTTCCACAATTCCACTTCAGTAACACCATCTATCTAGGGTTACCAAAGTGTGTCTTGCACCACCGGCTCAAAATGATTGGTTTGGTTTAAAGCTTAATGAGGGGATAAGATATATAAAGGAGAGAACAAACACATGATAATCAGTGACTGACTGATGGCGCACTCTGTTGGACTTTGTCTTTCAACTGAAGATCTGTGGCTTTAAGTACCCCTGCTAGACAACAAACTTCCTTATGTTTTAAAACCAAATCAAGGATTGAGAGATATAAGGGGAAGAAAATACTAGAGGGCTCTTCTCCACTATAGAAGGCTGAGGGTTCAAGCCAAGCTTAGCATGAAGCAAGTTAGTGTTGTAATGAGAACTTATTTATCTATTAAAGCCAAATAAGAGGTAAAGAGAACAAAAAAAACAAACAACCTAAGCCTCACTGACTGGTTGCTCAACTGTTAGAGTGCTCGTCTGCACTATAGAAAGTTGTGAGTTCAAGCCTAGCTTAGTCTGTTGTTAGGAAAAAAAACCCTGCTTATGTTTTAAAGCCAAATAAAGGAATACGAGGTATAAGGGGAAGAAAAAATAAAACACCAGAAACATGTTCCCTTGTGGCTCTGCTGCTAAGGGGTGTTACTCCAATATAGGAGGTTGTGGGTTCTAGTCTGGCTTAGGCAGAAGCTCTGTAGGGTACAGTGCAAGTACATGGTTTGGGTGAATGGAGAGAAGGGGGATAGATAGACCTGCATGGCAGGGATATGTGGTGAAAACTTCATGACTAAGGAGAGCCAATTACAGCAAGGGGTTTTGCTCATTTTGCCTATGAAAAATGGCCAAATGTTTCTTAAAACTACTCCTCTAACTTCACTGTCAGCACTAACACCACTGCCCTGTACAAGGTTGGAATCTACACAGGTTCTGCTTTGGTGGGATTTCAACTAACAGCCTTGGTGTCCACACTCTCAAGCTCTGAGCCACCAATGCTTTTCAGCTAAAATTTATTTGGATCTTCTCTTTCTCCATCTCTGGCTCCAGGGTCCCTCTTCTTTGTGCACACAAGAAAGTTCCTGTTGTTATGATTTAAGGTCATAGGCGAATAACTATTTGATAGTCTGAGGTGCGGGGAGGGGGAATGTGGGTGGCTGCTAAGACCTGGTTTAAGTCCTGCAACAACTGCATCTCATGCCGGTCTCCCACCTAACAAAATAAGGACTCTTTACCTCCAGTGCCCCCTTCTCAAAACAAATGACTATCGTGCAGTGTTCCAAGCACTTATCGTTCCACAATTCCACCTCAGTAACACCATCTATCGAGGGTTACCAAAGTATGTCTTTCACCACCGGCTTAAAATGACTGGTTTGGTTTAAAGCTTAATGAGGGGATAAGATATATAAAGGAGAGAACAAACACATGATAATCAGTGACTGACTGATGGCGCACTCTTTTGGACTTTGTCTTTCAACTGAAGATCTGTGGCTTTAAGTACCCCTGCTAGACAACAAACTTCCTTATGTTTTAAAACCAAATCAAGGATTGAGAGATATAAGGGGAAGAAAATACTAGAGAGCTCTTCTCCACTATAGAAGGCTGAGGGTTCAAGCCAAGCTTAGCATGAAGCAAGTTAGTGTTGTAATGAGGACTTATGTATCTATTAAAGCCAAATAAGAGGCAAAGAGAACAAAAAAAACGAACAAACAATCTAAGCCTCACTGACTGGTGGCTCAACTGTTAGAGTGCTCGACTGCACTATAGAAGGTTGTGAGTTCAAGCCTAGCTTAGTCTGTTGTTAGAAAAAAAAAAACCCTGCTTACGTTTTAAAGCCAAATAAAGGAATACGAGGTATAAGGGGAAGAAAAAATAAAGTACCAGAAACAGGTTCCATTGTGGCTCTGCTGCTAAGGGGTGTTACTCCAACATAGGAGATTGTGGGTTCTAGTCTGGCTTAGGCAGAAGCTATGTAGGGTACAGTGCAAGTACATGGTTTGGGTGGATGGAGAGAAGGGGGGATAGAAACACCTGCATGGCAGGGATAGGTGGTGAAAACTTCATGACTGAGGAGACCCAATTAAAGCAAGGGGTTTTGCTGATTTTGCCTATGAAAAATGGCCAAATGTTTCTTAAAACTACTCCTCTAACTTCACTGTCAGCACTAACACCACTGCCCTGTACAAGGTTGGAATCTACACAGGTTCTGCTTTGGTGGGATTTCAACTAACAGCCTTGGTGTCCACACTCTCAAGCTCTGAGCCACCAATGCTTTTCAGCTAAAATTTCTTTGGATCTTCTCTTTCTCCATCTCTGGCTTCAGGGTCCCTCTTCTCTGTGCACACAAGAAAGTTCCGGTTGTTATGATTTAAGGTCATAGGCGAATAACTATTTGATAGGCTGAGGTGCGTGGAGGGGGAATGTGGGTGGCTGCTGAGACCTGGTTTAAGTCCTGCAACAACTGCATGTCATGCCGGTCTCCCACCTAACAAAATAAGGGCTCTTTACCTACAGCGCCCCTTTCTCGAAACAAATGACTATTGTGCAGTTTTCCAAGCACTTATCATTCCACAATTCCACTTCAGTAACACTATCTATCGAGGGTTTCCAAAGTATGTCTTGCACCACCGGCTTAAAATGATTGGTTTGGTTTAAAGCTTAATGAGGGGATAAGATATATAAAGGAGAGAATAAGCACATGATAATCAGTGACTGACTGATGGTGCACTCTTTTGGACTTTGTCTTTCAACTGAAGATCTGTGGCTTTAAGTACCCCTGCTAGACAACAAACTTCCTTATGTTTTAAAACCAAATCAAGGATTGAGAGATATAAGGGGAAGTAAATACTAGAGGGCTCTTCTCCACTATAGAAGGCTGAGGGTTCAAGCCCAGCTTAGCATGAAGCAAGTTAGTGTTGTAATGAGGACTTATTTATCTATTAAAGCTGTATTGCCAAATTTTACACTTCCTGTAACCCTATCACTCACTAGCTCACAGACTAGGCATAAGCACTCTGGCAAATACAAGTTAACCCTGTCATTCACTAGCTCACAGACTATGCATAGACACTTTAGTAAATGCAATATGAGTTTTATTAAATTAAGTCCTTTTGGAATAATAATAAGCACAGAGATAAGCATCAATATATCACCGGATTATTGTAGCTCACTCCAGGTGGGGGACTGTTCAGCGATCACTCTCAGGAGGAAAATCCGGGGAAAAACTACAGAGACACGCCTGCCTCGTATATCATTTGCAGTCCCATCTTTCCTACTGAGAGTCCCCCTAAAGTACCTAACTAAGATCGTGCCTGCTGCATGCCATTACAATTCATTGGTTAGCCTGCAGCATGCTCAGATCAGGATTGGCTAGGGTTAATGTTGTGCACATGGTTCACACCAGGATTGGTCAGGGTTAAATTTGTGCTCGTGACCAGCAGCTGAAAAGAATGTTAGCTGCTGAGTCACTGTATGAGTCACTGTATGAGTCACTCATCCAGTTTTGTCCGGCCAAACCTGTTGCCTGCTCAGAGAATTTGTCCTAAAGTAACCCCCAAGCTCAGTTCCATTATCCCTCCTCGACCTAAAATAACCCCAGGTTCAGCCATCAGCTCCTGGGCTAGCAAGCTAATTCCTAATTCAGCATGGCTCAAGAGTACAATATTCTTTGCTGATTCAACTCTCACATGAAATATTCTATGTACAATATTCTTTGCTGATCCAAAAATCCAAATAAATCTTTAATAGGTAATACATTCCACCCTTGGATCAACAAGGATATTGTACGTAAGCAATGGCTGAATCGCCTTTGTAATTCATTTAGAAATAGTGGATAGCATTAAGGCAAACGCTTGACGGGACAAGTCTCAGTGTAATTTAGGTGATATTTTCCCATTCCCCCCGGCATTACAATTATCAAAGCCAAATGGCTTGTAGGTCTCAGCTATCTTTAACAGTTTCCCATGCAGTGGGGGACTCATTTCACCTGCGCATTCAGAACATTTTCCCACTGTACATCTGCCCCATGGACTTTAATAACTAAAATCTGGGGAACAGGTGACATAAGCAATTGGGCACATGATGTTCAGCAGAAAAAAATCTGAGATACTAGAATTACAGTTACTTTCCAAGGAAACAATAACAATACATAAGAAGAAAAAAAATCATTCACAAAAGTCCACAAAATTCCAATAGTCCTTTTCCTATTATCAGATGATTTGGCCTGCTTCTCAGCAGTTGAACCTCTCATTCTCGAAGGTGGACATCTTGGCCTTTCTTTCATTGTGACACATTAAAGCAGATAGGGACTCCCTCACACGTTTCTGCGGTGTGTAGTTTGGATTTCTCGGGATGGTCTGCTCCATCTGGACTCTGGCCAATTTTCTCTGCTGGACTCTCTGGATTGCAATTGGTAACATGGCTCCAGGCCTCATTCAGAAGAGCAGCACCAATATTAAATGAAAAGACTAAAAATTCTAGATTAGATTTCACAATAAGACAAACTTAATTTCATCTATATTTACTAAGATCATATCCTACATATAATAAATATTGCTTTATAAACGTTCAGTGGTCTACCAGTAACTATCTCGTATGGTGTCAATCTTATCTCGCAGCTTGATTAACTCCTTGTCTCTCTATCACTGGAAATCCATTTGTTTGTAGGAAATATTCCATTATACTCTTGACTGACCTTTACATGTTTTCAGATCAGACAAGCTGCACACACGTGTTCTGCAATTTTGGCAAGTTTTAGAATTATACCCAATTGTGTGAGAATTTGTCATCAAATCATCCCCCTTTGCCTCTGCATGCCTGGCCAGGACATACAGAGGAAAAGTGAGGCACAAAGCATCCGGAAGTACCAGATGGCCAGTGTGGGTTTTCCAAAGCTTATCAGGGTGCAAGGTGCACCTAGCCTGTCTCCAAATATCTATTTCTTCCAATTGTTGAGTATGACTTCCTGAATTGAAGCTTCTGGAGACGGCATAGTTGAATAAAGTGCTCATAATTTTTTGTTTACATATTCATTGGGCAGATACATCACTTCAAATTACCTTCATCAGTTTATTGTCTATCACAGTTTCTCCTTTAATATTCCATTTCATCCCTCACAACACTTTTTCATCACCTGCATCATTCCACCAATCACATACATAGGTCCCTTTCATGTTTTTTATACCATACTTATGTATCCTTATTTGGCAAGGCTGCTAAGAATATCAAACAATTGTTAATAACTTAATATTGGAGTAAACAAATGGTAGGCAGAGAATATAAATTTAGATTCTTCTCAATAAGCATAAACAGTGTCCCTTTCCCATCAACTTAATTGGTCCAATGCTAAGTGGACATATGCTCATTCTAAAATAGCAATCCCAATAGAAAGAAATATGGCTCATCTCTCACATATTGAGGCAGCCATGAGGCTCTTACACAAGTGATCAGCCTGACCCTTCCCCCAAGCCATGAGGCTCTTACACAAGTGATCAGCCTGACCCTTCCCCCAAGCCATGAGGCCCTTACATAAAGTAATCAGCCTGCTATTTCAGTAGACACCATTCCCCCACTCCAGGTCTGAGCACAATATCCCCTAGCCCAGAAATCAACAGACAAGAGCACACCGGTTTGGACAGGTCACCCAGGTACCTTCCCCAGGGGCTGCTGATTGGTGGACAGGAAATACCTGTGGCAAATGGGATTGTAGAATGAGTTTAAAACTGTACTGTATATAAGGCATTGTAGGACGTCCCTCGGGGCTCAGAATTTTTGTGGAGATTGCTGGTTCTCTGTCTGGGCCTGTGCGCACATTAAAGATCCTGTGTTTGCATACCAGCCTGTCTGTGAGTATTCCTTCTGTGGATGAGTGAGAGAATTAGAGCTTTAAGCTGATTGGCTGCTACAGTATAACTAGAATCTGTCGTATACACTGTTCTCAGTGAGAGTGCTGTCAGACTGATTTTAAAATTGCAGTGTTCACAAGGATTTGTATAAGCTACTCAATTATGGTGTCAAAAAGAGATCCTTTTGAGTTGAGAGATCTAAGAGTGTACAAGGCATTGGTGGCTGGGCCTCATGGCAATACGTCTTGGATTGCAAGGCATTTGTGGCTGGGCCTCATGACGATCCTCGGGTTCTTCTTTGCCTATTCTCCCCCTGCCTATTCATGTCTCTTCAGAGGCATAAATATGCAAGGTTCCTGTTCTTCAGGCCTTGTGGGTCCTCGAGGAGTCTTAGAGCAGTCAGAATTCTGGTAGCCCAGATCATCACACTGGAAGCAGCAGCCTAGGCCGTAGCTTCACCTTTCTGCCTCTCTCTCTCTTATTCTTTTTCTCAAACCTCTCCTGGATCATTGCTGACATCAAGATTTGGTTTTATCCAATCAACTCAAGTTCTCATTATTTTCTGGGAACTCAGTTCCATCTTTAATCTATATTTGCTCTATATGCTTGGGAACTAAGCAATTTCATATCAGCCTCTGTCCAAAATTTCAGCAAACTTATTAATCTGGTAATTGCTGTGTGTGTACTTGGTAACATAAGTGCAAGGGTATAAATTAAAGAAAATTAATATCTCACAGTGCTGCCACATATATCTGTTTTCTCTGCAACATATATCTATTGAAACTAAAATAGAAACTTTTTAGAACAAAGTACACTTTTTCTCTGAACACTAAGACGTAAAATTCAAATACAGAAAAACAGGTGAATTTATCCTAAAATCCAATATTGTAACAAATAAAAACTGTGATGTTACTGTCTTGTCCCTCAGTCATTAGCACAAAGCTTAGCAAGGCAAAGTAATTATCTTGAATCTTACAGTTCACGAAACAGGAATTCTCAAATGACATGAAACTGCAAAGAGGTGAAAATTGTGCCTAGTCACATTTAAATTAACCTGAAACTGGTATCAAGCTAGCTGAACAATTAACCTATAGTTATAGCTGTTTATGGTTAACTATGCCCCCTGGGGTGCTTGCCACAATATAAAAATCCTCCTTTAAGTTTGCTTGGTAGCATATACAGTCAAAGACCAAGAATAGATACATAACATATTAATGATAAAGATTACTTTCTCATTTACTCAGGATTTAAATCATTTGCAAACTGACTCACAAAAACAGTTTCCTTATTTTCATGCCTTGTTTGTTTGATCTAGTCACTTCAGCATTCAGGGACCATAAAATCTACTGGAGTAGCCAGTAATGAAAGAAAAACAGTTTTTTACTATAAACAAACATTTGAACACAGAACAAATTAAAGCTTACAAGTGCTTTACCTATCTGATCAGAGTTTCTTTTAAGCAGGGACCTTAAAAAACAAGTAACAATTACAATATTCACATTTTACACTATTTGCATTCTTCACTCTTCTTTCAACATTATCTTTTCTCGAACCTCACTCCTAGTACCAAATATTTTACTACATCAAAGGTTAACACCTTGTAATTAAGACGTGCAGTTTATCCACAAACAAAGCAAGGATACTTATCCAGAAAAGCAAGCAACTCTCCCAGTCACACATGAGTGGTCAGAAAAGAAAATTAGAAAGCAATTAGAATAATAACTAAACACACTTAATTACAGAAGAATACCGGTAATACTTCACTGAAAGAGTTATGAGATAGTGCAGCTATTTACAAAGAATATTTACTTCACCAAACTTGCATCATACAGTCCAGTAACATCAGCTGGGAGAACTCAGCGGAGTCTGCAGAAGTCTGGGATTCTTCATGCCTGCCCAAGCAGATCCACTTTCTCTCTGTCCTGAATTTACTTCACCAGATTTCTCATCATACAGCCCCAAAAGCTGCAGAGGTCTGGGATTCTTCATGCTTGGCCAAGCAGATCTACACTCTCTCTGCCCTGGATTTTCTCTATCCAGTGCTTAATTCCTATATGCTATTAACAACACCCAGGTCAGTCGTCCTAGGGTCCCTGCTCCCTTGAGCTTATTATCCCAGGACTCTGCCAACCCATTATGTAATAATTTAGGCCATCCCACCCTCGTCGCCATTTATGTATTGCCAAATTTTACACTTTCTGTAACCCTATCACTCACTAGCTCACAGACTAGGCATAAGCACTCTGGCAAATACAAGTTAACCCTGTCATTCACTAGCTCACAGACTATGCATAGACACTCTGGAAAATACAAGTTAACCCTGTCATTCACTAGCTCACAGACTAGGCATAGACACTTTAGTAAATGCAATATGAGTTTTATTAAATTAAGTCCTTTTGGAATAATAATAAGCACAGAGATAAGCATCAATACATCACCGGATTATTGTAGCTCACTCCAGGTTGGGGACTGTTCAGCGATCACTCTCAGGAGGAAAATCCGGGAAAAAACTACAGAGACACGCCTGCCTCGTATATCAGTTGCAGTCCCATCTTTCCTACTGAGAGTCCCCCTAAAGTACCTAACTAAGATCGTGCCTGCTGCATGCCATTACAATTCATTGGTTAGCCTGCAGCATGCTCAGATCAGGATTGGCTAGGGTTAATGTTGTGCACATGGTTCACACCAGGATTGGTCAGGGTTAAATTTGTGCTCGTGACCAGCAGCTGAAAAGAATGTTAGCTGCTGAGTCACTGTATGAGTCACTGTATGAGTCACTCATCCAGTTTTGTCCGGGCAAACCTGTTGCCTGCTCAGAGAATTTGTCCTAAAGTAAAACCCAAGCTCAGTTCCATTATCCTTCCTCGACCTAAAATAACCCCAGGTTCAGCCATCAGCTCCTGGGCTAGCAACCTAATTCCTAATTCAACATGGCTCAAGAGTACAATATTCTTTGCTGATCCAACTCTCACATGAAATATTCTATGTACAATATTCTTTGCTGATCCAAAAATCCAAATAAATCTTTAATTAGTAATACAAAAGCCAAATAAGAGGTAAAGAGAACAAAAAAAACAAACAACCTAAGGCTCACTGACTGGTGGCTCAACTGTTAGAGTGCTTGTTTGCACTTTTGAACATTGTGAGTTCAAGCCTAGCTTAGTCTGTTGTTAGAAAAATATATTGCTTATGTTTTAAAGCCAAATAAAGGAATACAAGGTATAAAGGGAAGAAAAAACAAAGCACCAGAAACAGGTTCCATTGTGGCTCTGCTGCTAAGGGGTGTTACTCCAACATAGGAGGTTGTGGGTTCTAGTCTGGCTTAGGCAGAAGCTATGTGGGGTACAGTGCAAGTACATGGTTTGGGTGGATGGAGAGAAGGAGGATAGATAGACCTGCATGGCAGGGACAGGTGGAGAAAACCTCATGACTAAGGAGAGCCAATTACAGCAAGGGATTTTGCCTATGAAAAATGGCCAAATGCTTCTTAAAACTACTCCTCTAACTTCACTGTCAGCACTAACACCACTGCCCTGTACAAGGTTGGAATCTACACAGGGTCTGCTTTGGTGGGATTTCAACTAACAGCCTTGGTGTCCACATTCTCAAGCACTGAGCCACCAAAGCTTTTCAGCTAAAATTTCTTTGGATCTTCTCTTTCTCCATCTCTGGCTCCAGGGTCCCTCTTCTTTGTGCACACAAGAAAGTTCCTGTTGTTATGATTTAAGGTCATAGGCGAATAACTATTTGATAGGCTGAGGTGCGGGGAGGGGGAATGTGGGTGGTTGCTAAGACCTGGTTTAAGTCCTGCAACAACTGCATCTCATGCCGGTCTCCCACCTAACAAAATAAGGGCTCTTTACCTCCAGCGCCCACTTTTCGAAACAAATGACTATCGTGCAGTGTTCCAAGCACTTATTGTTCCACAATTCCACTTCAGTAACACCATTTATCAAGGGTTTCCAAAGTATGTCTTGCACCACCGGCTTAAAATGATTGGTTTGGTTTAAAGCTTAATGAGGGGATAAGATATATAAAGGAGAGAACAAACATATGATAATCAGTGACTGACTGATGGCGCACTCTTTTGGACTTTGTCTTTCAACTGAAGATCTGTGGCTTTAAGTACCCCTGCTAGACAACAAACTTCCATATGTTTTAAAACCAAATTAAGGATTGAGAGATATAAGGGGAAGAAAATACTAGAGGGCTCTTCTCCACTATAGAAGGCTGAGGGTTCAAGCCAAGCTTAGCATGAAACAAGTTAGTGTTGTAATGATGACTTATTTATCTATTAAACCCAAATAAGAGGTAAAGAGAACAAAAAAAAAAAAACAACCTAAGCCTCACTGACTAGTGGCTCAACTGTTAGAGTGCTCTTCTGCACTATAGAAGGCTGTGAGTTCAAGCCTAGCTTAGTGTGTTGTTAGAAAAAAAAACTGCTTCTGTTTTAAAGCCAAATAAAGGAATACGAGGTATAAGGGGAAGAAAAAACAAAGCCCCAGAAACAGATTCCATTGTGGCTCTGCTGCTAAGGGGTGTTATTCCAACATAGGACGTTGTGAGTTCTAGTCTGGCTTAGGCAGAAGCTATGCAGGGTACAGTGCAAGTACATGGTGTGGGTGGATGGGGAGAAGGGGGATAGATAGTCCTTCATGGCAGGGATAGGTGAGGAAAACATCATGACTGAGGAGAGCCACATACAAGAAGAGGTTTTGCTGATTTTGCGTATGAAAAATGGCCAAATGTTTCTTAAAACTACTCCTCTAACTTCACTGTGAGCACTAACACCACTGCCCTGTACAAGGTTGGAATCTACACAGGTTCTGCTTTGGTGGGATTTCAACTAACAGCCTTGGTGTCCACACTCTCAACCACTGAGCCACCAAAGCTTTTCAGCTAAACTTTCTTTGGATCTTCTCTTTCTCCTTCTCTGGCTCCAGGGTCCCTCTTCTTTGTGCACACAAGAAAGTTCCTGTTGTTATGATTTAAGGTTATAGGCGAATAACTATTTGATAGGCTGAGGTGCAGGGAGGGGGATTGTGGGTGGCTGCTAAGACCTGGTTTAAGTCCTGCAACAACTGCATCTCATGCCGGTCTCCCACCTAACAAAATAAGGACTCTTTACCTCCAGTGCCCCCTTCTCAAAACAAATGACTATCGTGCAGTGTTCCAAGCACTTATCGTTCCAAAATTCCACTTCAGTAACACCATCTATCGAGGGTTACCAAAGTGTGTCTTGCACCACCGGCTTAAAATGATTGGTTTGGTTTAAAGCTTAATGAGGGGATAAGATATATAAAGGAGAGAACAAACACATGATAATCAGTGACTGACTGATGGCGCACTCTGTTGGACTTTGTCTTTCAACTGCAGATCTGTGGCTTTAAGTACCCCTGCTAGACTACAAACTTCCTTATGTTTTAAAACCAAATCAAGGATTGAGAGATATAAGGGGAAGAAAATACTAGAGGGCTCTTCTCCACTATAGAAGGCTGAGGGTTCAAGCCAAGCTTAGCATGAAGCAAGTTAGTGTTGTAATGAGGACTTATTTATCTATTAAAGCCAAATAAGAGGTAAAGAGAACAAAAAAAATAAATGACCTAAGCCTCCCTGACTGGTGGCTCAACTGTTAGAGTGCTCTTCTGCACTATAGAAGGTTGTGAGATCAAACCTAGCTTAGTCTCTTGCTAGAAAAAAAAAACTGCTTATGTTTTAAAGCCAAATAAAGGAATACGAGGTATAAGGGGAAGAAAAAACAAAGCCCCAGAAACAGGTCCCATTGTGGCTCTGCTGCTAAGGGGTGTTACTCCAACATAGGAGGTTGTGGGTTTTAGTCTGGCTTAGGCAGAATCTATGTAGGGTACAGTGCAAGTACATGGTTTGGGTGGATGGAGAGAAGGGGGATAGATAGACCTGCATGGCAGGAATAGGTGGTGAAAACCTCATGACTGAGGAGGGCCAATTACAGCAAGGGGTTTTTCTGATTTTGCCTATGAAAAATGGCCAAATGTTTCTTAAAACTACTCCTCTAATTTCACTGTCAGCACTAACACCACTGCCCTGTACAAGGTTGGAATCTACACAGGTTATGCTTTGGTGGGATTTCAACTAACAGCCTTGTTGTCCACACTCTCAAGCACTGAGCCACCAAAGCTTTTCAGCTAAAATTTCTTTGGATCTTCTCTTTCTCCATCTCTGGCTCCAGGGTCCCTCTTCTTTGTGCACACAAGAAAGTTCCTGTTGTTATGATTTAAGGTCATAGGCGAATAACTATTTGATAGGCTGAGGTGCGGGGAGGGGGAATGTGGGTGGCTGCTAAGACCTGGTTTAAGTCCTGCAACAACTGCATCTCATGCCAGTCTCCCACCTAACAAAATAAGGACTCTTTACCTCCAGCTCCCCCTTCTCGAAACAAATGACTATCATGCAGTGTTCCAAGCACTTATCGTTCCACAATTCGACTTCAGTAACATCATCTATCGAGGGTTACCAAAGTATGTCTTGCACCACCGGCTTAAAATGATTGGTTTGGTTTAAAGCTTAATGAGGGGATAAGATATATAAAGGAGAGAACAAACACATGATAATCAGTGACTGACTGATGGCGCACTCTCTTGGACTTTGTCCTTCAACTGAAGATCTGTGGCTTTAAGTACCCCTGCTAGACAACAAACTTCCTTATGTTTTAAAACGAAATTAAGGAATGAGAGATATAAGGGGAAGAAAATGCTAGAGGGCTCTTCTCTACTATAGAAGGCTGTGGGTTCAAGCTAAGCTTAGCATGAAGCAAGTTAGGGTTGTAATGAGGACTTATTTATGTATTAAAGCCAAATATGAGGTATAAAGGGAAGGAAAAAGAAGCAGCCCAAGCCTCACTGACTGGTGTCTCAGCTGTTAGAAGGCGTTTCTGCACTATAAAAGGTTGTGTGTTCAAGCATAGCTTATCCTAGGGTTAGAAAAAAAACCTGCATATGTTTTAAAGCCAAATAAAGGAAGAAAAGGTATAAGGGGAAGAAAAAGCAAAGCCCCAGAAACTGGATCGCTTGTGGCTCTGCTGTTAAGGGGTGTTGTTCCAACATATAAGATTGTGGGTTCTAGTCTAGGTTAGGCAGAAGATAGGTGGGGTGCAGTGCAAGTACATATGGTGTGGGTGGATGGGGTGGAGGGGGTTAGATAGACCTGGATATCAGTTATAGGTGTTGAAAAGCTCATGACTGAGAAGAGCCACTTACAGCAAGGTGTTTTGCTGATTTTGCCTATGAAAAATGGCCAAATGTTTCTTAAAACTACTCCTCTAACTTCACTCTGAGCACTAACACCACTACAGCTAAAATTTCTTTGGATCTTCTCTTTCTCATCAATTGACCAGCACACGCCGTCGAAAGCAGCAACCACCCCGGAGCTGGCAGAAGAGATTTCCCTGGCAGTGGTGGTGAGGTAGCTGTAGGTAGCCCTTCCCCCAAGCCATGCTGCAAGCCATGAGGCTCTGATCAGCCTGACCCTTCCCCCGCAAGCCATGAGGTAATCAGCCTGCTATTTCTTTAGACACCCTTCCCCCACTCCAGGTCTGAGCACAGTATCCCCTAGCCCAGAAACCAAAAGACCAGAGCACACCGGTTTGGACAGGTCACCCAGGTACCTTCCCCAGGGGCTGCTGATTGGTGGACAAGAAATACCTGTGGCAAATGGGATTACAGAATGAGTTTGAAATTATACTGTATTTAAGGCATTGAAGGACGTCCCTCGGGGTTCAGACCCTTGTGGAGGTTGCTGGTATCTCTGTCTGATCCTGTGTGCACATTAAAGATCCTGATTGCATTCCAGCCTGTCTGTGAGTCTTCCTTCTGTGGGTGAGTGATAGAATAAGAGCTTGTCTTTTTGTTTCCTGCCACATTTTTGGTGCATTGGCCAGGAAACATTAAAAGAAAAGCCTCTCTCATCACACCCACGGTGGGAAGACTTCTGCTTTTGCAGCGTCTGGGCCTCCACCAGTCAGGGACCGGCCTCCCCAGGTGATTAACGGTCCTTGGCGCCCCCGGGCCACTTTGTGCTCGGAAGGACACCTTGATTTGTCTGGACAGCTGGTCCCTGCGGTTGAATCCCCGATTGAAAAACCAGCTGGATAGACTGGCATCCAAACTTCCTGTCTGATCAGAGTTCTGGTGAGTACTGCTACCTTACTGTTTGGGGCTAGTTCTGTACTCTATCTGTGAGTCCTGGTAATTTCTGGGAACCTGTAGCAGTCTGATCAACTGCACGAGCAGTCCTATTAGGGGCCTTAGTGGCCCTGAAGCCATTGCTCGTCCTGTATCTGAATACCGGTAAAAATATCTGAACTGCAGTAATCTGAGAAGAAAAAAAAAAGTAACCAAACTATAGCACTTGATAAGCTCTCTAATGTGCTCCGGTGTGGATTTACTGCCTTTCCTGAACCCCCGATGTAATTTCTGTGCTCCGATGTAAATTTCTGTTCCCCCCCCATGCTGCCGCTGTGTTAATTTCTGCTCCGATGTGAATTTCTCTCTCTTTTGTGCTCCGATGTTAATTCTGCCCCCCCCCCCATGCTGTCCCGATGCACCGCTGAGCCCCCCTGCTGACCTGCTGAATTTTCTGCCTTTCCCTGCTGTCCCGATGCACCGCTGAGCCCCTTTAAAGGGTATTAAGAGTGCAGCGCTGCCAAAAGCTATTAAATTAATTTTTGCCCCAAGCAAAAAAAAAATCGTACTGACCGTAATTTGTGTGCCGCGGGCCGGCGGGCCCCTTTTTAAACTGCTCCGTCCTTGTTCTGTGTGCCGCGGGCCGGCTGGCTCCCCGATTTTAAAAGTGTATTTTTCTCCTCCTCTCCCGCATGTTTGAGGTCCGGCTGGCTCCCCGATTTTAAAAGTGCATTTTTCTCCTCCTCCTCCCGCATGTTTGAGGCCCAGCTGACCCGATTCTGAAGTTGGGAACAGCTGAGTCTGCCCGGAGGTATCCAGAGCTGAATCGGGCAGTGGAACACACGTGGAGGCGGCCATCTTGAAAAGACCACGTGTAAGCTACACTGCAATATACTTAAAGTGACTCTGGAGCTCCATCTAGTGGACATTAGCTGTAATTACTACTATTCCCTGTGTTTTAAGTGATCCTGGAGCTCCATCTGGTGGACATTGTAAGAATAGCTAGCTTATATATATTTTAACTCTTGTCTAAATCAAATCTGAGTATATATATTTTGTTAATTGCCAAGACCTATATTATAAAAATTTTGTGTTTTTTTTTCCCCTCTCTCCCCTCCTGTATTAAGAATAGAAAGGGTCTGTATTATAAATTGTATTATTTTTCCCGGATTAAGTCTAAATAGGATCTGTATTGTAAATTGCATTTTTCTCTCTCTTACTGTAAATTGCATTTTTCCCAAATTGAGATTAGGTTGGAAGATCTGGTCCACATTGTATACTGTACTTAGTTATTGAACTAGGATTAGAGCATGGGGTTGGGAAAGTCTAAAGTGAAAACGCCCCTACAGTGCATGCTTCACAATTTTAAATCTGGGTTTAGAGAGGATTACGGGGTACCTCTCTCCGCCTCCAGATTAACCTTTTTTGTGTGAGAGGGAATGGCCAGCCTTAGTTAAGTTATGGCCTCCTCAGGGATCTATTGATTTGGCCACTGTGTCCTTGGTCCATCAAATTGTAGCAAAAGAGCACCCTGACCAGTTCCCATATATTGACTCATGGCTGACCATATGCCAACTCAGACCAAGGTGGCTCCAGCGCTGTCACGAGGATCAGTGTAGAGTAATGGTGGCGGCCATCTGTCGCCAAAAGGGATGGACACCCGCCCCTATCTACCAGGGATGGGACTCTCCTGATATTCCTCCACGTTCCCTCCCTCTACTTCAACCCCGTGTCCCGTCCGCACCACAACAGGATCCTCCCATAGCTGAAAGGTCAGGACTTCCTGGGGTGGGTGATGCCAGATTTAGGGAAAGTTCTACAGACTCCGGCCCCTCATCTTCAGATTCCCCTCTCACATCTGGTGCCACCCCCAGTGACACCATCTCCTCCCCCGAGAGCACAGGGGCTGAGCCAGAATCGTCACCCTCGTTAGCCCACCGCCTGCGGTCGCAACGTCTCCAATTACCACTACGACAAGTACAGGGGCTCCCGTATATTGATGCTACTGGAAAGGTGGCAGTGGGACCATCAAGCCTGATTTATGTCCCTTTCTCCACTACGGACCTGCTCAACTGGAAAACCCACTATGCCTCATATACTGAAAAGCCCCAAGAACTGACAGATCTTATGACCAGTATTATGCAAACACACCAGCCTACCTGGTCGGACATTAAACAATTGCTTTCCACCTTATTCAATACAGAAGAACGGGCGCGCATTGTACGGGCCGCCCTCAAGTGGCTGGAGAAACATCATGCCCGTCAGGGAGAAGTAAATCCACGGCAACGGGCAGAGGCAGATTTCCCGAATAAAGACCCTGCTGGGACCCGAATGACCCTGATGGAGCAGCGGCTCTCACTCGCTTCCGGACTGCACTCCTTGAAGGCCTTAAGAAGGGAGGGCAACGAGCTATGAACCTCAGTAAAACCGCAGAAGTTCTCCAGCTTCCTGATGAGAGTCCAGCGGTATTTTATGAGCGTCTGGCTGAAGCATACCGATTATACATCCCCTACGATCCAGCGGACCCTGAGAATCTTAAGATGATGAATAATGTCTTTGTGGCTCAGGCACAAGGTGATATACGGCGGAAGCTGCAGAAACTGGAAGGGTTTGCGGGCATGAATACAACACAATTGATGGAAGTGGCACAAAAAGTAACTGTTGTGGGAGCTACGGGGGAGAGAGCCCAGAGACCTTTCCTGCAAAACCGCACGTGCCAGTTGGGGGGACGGACCATCACTCACCAGTTCCTGTATATGCCTGAATGTCCCATACCCTTGCTGGGTCGGGATGTTCTGGCAAAACTCCAGGCCCAAATCTCATTCGGGTCTGATGGCCAGGCTGAGCTCCAAATACCCAGCCTGGGCCCAACAGTTTTGGTACTGTCCGTCCCCCGAGAAGAAGAATGGCGGTTATATGAGAACAGGCCCAAATCTGATGTGGCTACCCTGGTTACGTGGGAATCAGTGCCCCCTGGAGTATGGGCAGAAGAAAACCCCCCCGGAATGGCCATTAACATCCCTCCCGTAAATGAAGCCGGGAGCCTCCCCGGTGCATGTGCGACAATACCCGCTGCCGCGGGCAGCTGTAGAAGGAATCCATCATCATCTGGTGCAGCTACTACAGCATGGTATCCTGCGGCCCTGCCAATCGGCATGGAACACTCCTTTGCTGCCAGTTCGAAAACCTGGAACCACTGACTATCGACCTGTTCAGGACCTCCGTCGTGTCAATGAGGCCACTGTGACTCTGCATCCAGTAGTACCAAACCCTTATACACTGTTGGGCCTCATCCCAGCGACTGCTTCTCACTTCTCAGTACTGGATCTAAAAGATACCTTCTTTTGTATACGCCTGGCTACTGCAAGCCAGCACCTGTTTGCTTTCGAGAAAGAGGACCTTGCTACTGGCTGAAAGTCCCAAGTTACCTGGACTCGTTTACCACAGGGATTCAAGAACTCTCCTACCATCTTCAGCACAGCATTGGCCCAAGATCTCGTTAGTTTCCCTCCAGGGGAGCCCGGCAGACGAGTACTTCTGCAGTACGTTGATGACCTACTAATCGCTGCTGACTCTGAGGCTGAATGTGTATTGGCAACCACAGAACTTCTCCAACTCCTGTACAATGCGGGATATCGAGTCTCCAGAAAAAAGGCTCAGTTATGTCAGTCGGAAGTGAAGTATCTGGGATTCCATCTGTCAAAAGGAAGCCGACGGTTGGGGAGCGAGAGGAAGGAAGCAGTGTGCCGGATCCCAGTGCCAACAACCCGCAAGCAAGTACGTGCTTTTCTCGGGGCAGCTGGGTACTGTCGTATCTGGATTCCCAACTTCGCAAAGATCGCAAAGCCCCTCTATGAGTCTACAAAGGGCCCAGAGAAGAGCCCCCTTGAATGGGGTCGTGACCAACAGGAGGCCTTCGAACATTTGAAAAGGGCATTACTGTCATCACCAGCCCTAGGCCTTCCAGATGTCACCAAGCCTTTCACCCTCTATGTGCATGAAGCAGCAGGAACAGCTTTGGGAGTCTTGACCCAACAACTGGGGTCTTGGCCACGACCAGTCGCCTACCTGTCAAAACTGCTGGATCCAGTGGCCAAGGGATGGCCACCTTGCCTGAGAGCAATAGCAGCAACAGCCTTGTTGGTGGAAGAATCTGATAAACTGTCCATGGGCCAAGGCCTTCTAGTCACCGTCCCACATTCAGTCCAAACATTGCTAGAGCATAAAGGAAGTTACTGGTTCACCAGCTCCCGAATGTTGAAATACCAGAGCATGTTATGGGGAAATCCCAGGGTGCAGATAACTACCAGCCAAGCCGTGAACCCTGCTACTTTCCTGCCTGTTGGCCCGGGACCACCTGATCACGACTGCCTGGAAGTGATGGAAACAGTCTTCTCCAGTTGCCCTGATCTGACGGATGTGCCGTTAAGCAATCCGGATGAGACCTACTACGTAGATGGGAGCAGTCTGATGCTGGAGGGCCGCAGGTGTGCGGGGTATGCGGTGGTGACGATGGAAGAAATAGTTGAAGCACAGCCTTTGCCCCCTGGAACCTCCGCACAGAAGGCGGAACTCATTGCCCTTACCCGTGCCTTAACCCTTGGGACTAACAGTCGTGTAAATATATACACAGATTCC
Source organism: Ichthyophis bannanicus (assembly GCA_033557465.1). Taxonomy (NCBI): domain Eukaryota; kingdom Metazoa; phylum Chordata; class Amphibia; order Gymnophiona; family Ichthyophiidae; genus Ichthyophis; species Ichthyophis bannanicus. Next base: position 74,912,661 of record CM066051.1, on the reverse strand, counting down.
AGATATGCCTTTTCCACTCTCCATGCCCACGGGGCCCTGTACAAAGAAAGAGGGTTAGTTACTGCAGCTGGCTCTGAGATAAAGAATGGCCCCCAGATATTGGCCCTGTTAGAAGCAGTCTGGCGTCCAAAAACAGTAGCCGTAATGCATTGCAGAGGCCACCAGAAAGGGAACGGTGAAATAGCTAAGGGAAATAGACGGGCTGATGCAGAAGCCCGGCGAGTAGCAACCACATCCTTGTCCCAGTTTTTCCCGCAGAGCTCCCAGGATCTACAAGCCCCCCTGTTTCCAGTCCCACTAAGCCAATGGGCCAAGAGGTACACTACACGAGAGCTAGATTTTTTCTGTCAGGAGGAGGGTGGGGGGTTACACACAGATGGTTGGATAAGGTTACCTAGAACAGGGACAGCTCCAGTGATAGTCATCCCAGACAGCCTTGCCCCAGCATTCCTATCATCCTTTCATCAGGCCACTCATATGGGCAAGACAGCAATGGAAACTACCCTCCGCCCATATTTCTTCATTTCTAGCTTATCCTCGCTGACAGCTGCAATTACTAGACAATGCACCACATGTGCTAAAAACAATGCCCGTCAAGGCCCAAGCCAACCCCCAGGGGTCCAGTCTTATGGGGTCACCCCTATGGGAAACATCCAGGTTGACTTTTCAGAAATGCCCCGAGCAAATGGGTACCGGTATCTGCTGGTATTGGTCTGTACTTTCACGGGGTGGGTGGAGGCCTTCCCAGTCCGCCCGGAAAAACCAGAGAAGTGACTAAGGTGTTGCTGCATGAAATCATCCCCCGATTTGGGCTTCCAGCAGTAGTGGGATCTGATAATGGACCTGCATTTGTGGCCCAAGTGATACAGCAGGTAGTAAAAGCCTTACAGATCGATTGGAAGCTACACACAGCTTACCGCCCGCAGAGCTCAGGGAAAGTAGAACGCATGAATCGCACCATAAAGAGCCAGTTAGCAAAATTGTGTCAGGAAACCTCACTGAAGTGGCCCCAATTGCTCCCTATAGCTCTGCTCCGCATACGGTCAGCCCCACGACAGGGTATCGGTGTTTCCCCCTTTGAAGCTGTGTATGGTCGCCCTGCACCCCTCATACAGGGCGTCCATGGAGATTTAGTGCAGATAGGTTCAGAAATAACCCGGCAGGAACTGTCGGCTCTCAGTTCTGTATTGCAGAAATTGCACCGGTGGATCCAGGAGCGACTCCCCATCAACCTGACTGAAGCGCTCCATACACACCAGCCTGGTTCCCAGGTGTGGGTCAAGGAGTGGAAGAAAGACCCATTGACCCCCCAGTGGCGAGGCCCGTACACTGTTCTGTTGACCACCCCCACGGCTGTTAAAGTGGCTGAAGTCGCTCCGTGGATCCATCACTCTCGTGTCAAGGCCGCTGCACCAGAAGTTGTTCCAGCCTGGACCGCAGTCCCGATTCCAGATCAACCCCTGCGTTTGAAACTGAAGAGGGACCTTTCTGCCCAGTAAAGGGCTCTAACAGACTGTCGACGAGACCCCCGGAGAGACTGATCTACGAGACCCCCTTTTCCAGAACCAGGAGCAGAATGAGAAGCGGTGCCCTAGCCTTACTCGTTTCCCTGACATGGGCCCGTTTTCCAACAAGTGCAGAGACTACTAACACAGCAGAATTACTCGCCCAAACTGCTCTGAACATGACAAACTTTTGTATACGAAACTCTCTACAAACCTCTCTTATTGCTGTACCGTCTAGTTTGTGTGAGATGCAGAACTTCACTATGCTTGCTAATTTAAACTGTAAACAACCTGGAATATATTTCTACCATATTGGGGTTACCCGACCGACTTCTACACTTTTCAACCAAGTGCCTTTTTCCTTACAGGTAGTTTCCACTCTAAATGCTAGTGATTGTTTCTTTTTTGTCAATGCCAAGAGGGGAGGAAACAATGTATCAAATACTGTGTTATCATGCAGCTCTGTTACAAATGTATCCTATTCACCCTCAGAAATGTATCTTCCCTTAGGCTGGTTTTTAGTATGTGGCAAAATGACGTACACTTACGTCCCTGCAAATGCCACTGGTGGTCCGTGCACTTTTGCTAGGCTTACAACTGCTGCCTTCGTCCGGCCCCCCAGTTATCCCCGCTCTGCCCCCATGCCCTCGACCTGTAACTCAAACGTGGAGCCTTACAGTGATGAGACAGCTCTTGGGCTGTCAGTGTCAATCCTTGGGACACCTGGATTGGCCCTACACAACTCCCTGGAGGTAAGCCGACTCGCTTGCTCCCTAGCCAAGACCATTAACCTCACCTCAACCATACTAGCTTCCATAAATTACGAGCTGTCCAGCCTACATACAGCAATTCTACAAAATAGAATGACCATAGATTTCCTGCTGTTACGCCTCAACCATGGGTGTGAGGAATTTGAAGGAATGTGTTGTTTTAACCTCACAGATGAAAGTGTATCCATTGAGCGCTCAATCCAAGACCTACGTGACTTGGCGAAATAAATCTCAGACCCGTCCATGGGACTGGGGACGGGGTGGTTCTCCAAATTGTTTGGTTGGTTGGGGGGCCTTAAAACCCTAGTTATAGGAGTTTTCCTTCTCTTCTTAGTATGTGCCCTCATACCATGTTGTATCCCCATCCTCCGCCGCTCCATTACCACCACCCTCGACACCCTGGTAGAACGCAAGGCTGCTACCACTGTTATGGCCCTGACCCAATACACCCCTCTGCGGCATGCCTCCAGTAATACAGCCCTCTACCGCCTCTAGCGGTTGAGGTCTTACTTAAAAAGGGGGGAATGAGGTAGCTGTAGGTAGCCCTTCCCCCAAGCCATGCTGCAAGCCATGAGGCTCTGATCAGCCTGACCCTTCCCCCGCAAGCCATGAGGTAATCAGCCTGCTATTTCTTTAGACACCCTTCCCCCACTCCAGGTCTGAGCACAGTATCCCCTAGCCCAGAAACCAAAAGACCAGAGCACACCGGTTTGGACAGGTCACCCAGGTACCTTCCCCAGGGGCTGCTGATTGGTGGACAAGAAATACCTGTGGCAAATGGGATTACAGAATGAGTTTGAAATTATACTGTATTTAAGGCATTGAAGGACGTCCCTCGGGGTTCAGACCCTTGTGGAGGTTGCTGGTATCTCTGTCTGATCCTGTGTGCACATTAAAGATCCTGATTGCATTCCAGCCTGTCTGTGAGTCTTCCTTCTGTGGGTGAGTGATAGAATAAGAGCTTGTCTTTTTGTTTCCTGCCACAGTGGGGGCACTATTCTGCACAGTTTGATGATCTGAAAGGCCAGATGGATCTTCTACAGTCCTCGGTGGAGACCCTGGGCAGCCGAATGCAGGACGCTGAGCACCGGAGTAAACAAGCAGAGGAGCACATGCTAGAGCTTCAGCAAGAGGTGGGCCGTATGAGAAAATTTCTCCAGGAACAAGAGGAAAAATTAGATGACCTGGAAAATAGATCCCACCGCAACAATCTGCGATTCTTAGGAGTTCTGGACAACATAGAGGATAAAGACTTAAAATTCTATCTAGAGGCGTTGGTGACACAAATCTTGGAGGGCGATATGGAAGGTGCTCTGGTGCAAATAGAGAGAGTACATTGCATTGGGTCTCGGAGAGCAAATGATGGCCGTCCTAGAGTGGTCCTGGCGAAGTTTCTACGATTCCCACAGAAAGAAGCAGTGCTGCGAGCTGTAAGGAAATTGGAGTGGTTTCCAAGGACAATGTTAACCTGCGAATAGTGCAAGACTACTCAGCAGCCCTGGGTCAGCGCAGGAGAGAATATGGCCCCCTGTGTCAAGTGCTGATAGGCAACAATATCAAATTTATAGTGCAATATCCTGCCTGCCTGATCTTTACACATGGCGGAGTGCGTAGGACTTTTGAATCAGCCAAGGTAGCAGCACCATATGTGGAAGAGATAACGAGAGGAACGACGACCACATCAGGCACACAATGCAGAGACCGGGAGGGCGAGGCCTGAGGCGAGAGACTGTGAAGAGCAGAACCTTATTGTTGGAGCAAGGAAAGTCCAGGCTGCTCCGAAGGGAGCGGGGCGCTAGCTTTGGAAGCTGGCATTGATGCTTAAAGTTATTTTACTAATGTTATGTGTTCTGATGTCCGTTGGTTCTTTATATAAAAGTAACGGAGTGGGGAGAGCTGGGGGCAATGGGTAGAGGGGCAGGGGTGGAGACGGAGCAAGATGGTTTGAGGTGCGGAGGGGGGTTGGGAGAGGGATTTAGATAGCGATCTAGAGGGCATACATGGAGGGAGGAGTGGGGGGGGGGGGGGTACCGAATGCATCCTGGTGACACATAGGGGAAGGAGAGAAGAGAGTAGTGGGTAAAATGGGAGGTGGGGGAGAGAGTTGTGAAGGGGGGGCGGGGAGGGGAGGGGGGAGAAAGTGGGGATAGGGGTTGGGAGGGAGGAAGAGGAGATGTAGGGGGGGAAGGGGGAGGAACAGTCCACCTAGGTTAGTAGGGCTAGTCTTGTGGCACATACACAGTAGGAGGGGAGGGCCTCAGGCTGGGGGGGCCCTTCCTCAAGATAATAGATTTGCTAAATGGTTTGAGCTTTATGATTACCCTTTGACTTGAAGATTATATCGTGGCATGTGTGTGGGATAGGTAATCCTATCAAAAGAAATAAGGTGTTGGAGGCCCTAGCGAGGCAAAAATGTGATATTGCCATGCTTCAAGAAACCCACCAGACTGCTGAGGAGCACCTCAAACTAAGGAGAGGCTGGGTGGGACACGTCTGGGGGGCTCCAGCGACGGGGAAGAAGGGAGGAGTGGTTATCCTGATACACAGGCGAATTAGATTCGTCCAGGAGAACATGTATGTGGGTGCTGGAGGCAGATTCGTGCTTCTGTATGGAATGTTGGAGGGGAAACCTGTGGTGCTGGGTAATCTGTATAGTCCAAATGTATTGGATCGGGAGCTATACGCTAGCTTGGGCTCCCGGGTGGAGCAGTGGCCAGAGGCTCCTCTAATCTTGGCAGGGGATTTTAATGGAGTCATGGACACTGAGTTAGATACATCTAGAGATAGAGCTCGGGTGCCAACTGCCAGAGCATTACAGGGCCTGAGGCGTAGATTGGGGCTGGTAGACCCCTGGCGGTTATTGCACCTGTTGGAAAAGGACTTCACACACCAGTCGAGAGCACATGGGTCGAGTGCCCTATTATGTGTTGGTGTCAGAACATCTGTTTGCCCAAATAGAAGATGCACAACTGGGCCCTATAGAGATTTCTGATCATGCGTTGATTTGGGTGGAAATGGAATGGCATGAGGTGAATACGAGGAGGTGGGAGACTCAAACGGCCTTGAATGAGCTGTTACACCAAAGGGCCAAGAAATCGTTCTTGTATTACCAGTTTCAGCTATATCGATATGGGGATAGACCGGGAAAGTTATTGGCAAGATGCCTCAAAGGTAGTAGGGGGACCTGCACCGTGGCGGCGTTGAGAGATGACCAGGGGAAGATGCACAAGGATAGTCGGGCGATTGCTCAAGTGTTCCAGATGTTTTTCCAAAAACTACACAAAGAGGGAAGGCTCTCAAAGTGACATGGTAGACTACCTGGGAGAAGTGGGTCTACCTAAGTTAGAGGCGGGTCAGCGGGCGCAATTGGGCGCACCGGTAACTGCGGAGGAGGTCCAACGGGTTATTCAGAAGGCGAGTTGTTATAAAGCGCCTGGCCCGGATGGATTTGGGGCGGACTTCTACAAGCTGCTGAGAGATGAGTTGGCCCCCTCTCTGGTGGCAATGTACCATAGGAGAGTAGCCCAGGGGGGGTTTACATGGGGGGAGAACCATGCACACATTATACTCATACCCAAGGCAGGAAAAGATCTTACACAGGCTGCTTCCTATCAACCTATCTCCTTGTTGAATTTTGATATGAAAATACTGGCTAAGGTGCTGGCAGATCGGTTGGCCCAGGTATTGGGGGAGCTAGTGCATGACTCCCAGGTAGGGTTCGTGAAGGGAAGATATGTGGTGCAGAATCTACGTAAAATTGTGGCCTCGTTAGAGTGGGTACGAGGCAGGAAGCTGCAGTCCCTTTTGATTAGCTTTGATGCGGAAAAGGCATTTGATCAAGAAAACTGGGCATACCTCAAATATCTGGTGCCACAGTATGGACTCGGGACCTCTTTCTGCAATATGGTAGAGCTTTTATATGCGAGGCCTACAGCGGGAGTGCTGTGTAATGGAGTGCTATCAGATGGTTTCAACCTGGAGAGAGAAACGAGACAGGGGTGCCCGCTTTCACCCCTGCTCTTTGTGCTGTCTCTACACTCCCTGGTAGGACGAACAGAGGCATCTGACGAGATACAAGGTATAAGTATAGGGTGCCATATGTTTAAACTGGCTGCGTTTGAGGACGACATGCTGGTACACTTGTTGTCTCCTCAGACGTCGCTGCCCAGTTTGCTAAAGGAATGCTCTTACTTTGGCAGCTTCGCGGGGCTCTGTATTAACATGGATAAGTTGGAGACCATGAATGTGGCGGGGATGCTAAGGGGACAATGGAGAGGGAGGTTCCCTCTTAGGTGGGTAGGCGATTCGCTTGTGTATTTGGGGATACTTTTGATAGGAGAGCCGAGGAAGCTCTACAGGAAAAACTTGGAGCGCATCCTCGCTAAAATTCAAGTACAGCTCCAGGCGTGGACTCCGCTGCCCCTGTCCCTATTGGGCCAGGCGGCGGCACTAAGGATGGTGATTCTGCCACGGGTGCTTTATTGGTTGCAGACCCTTCCAGTGTGGCTCAGACAGCGGGACTTAAACTCCTTAGACCGAGAGATTTGGAGGTTCCTCTGGAGAGGGGCTCGGGCTTGTATACCGCTGCATCGATTGCGAGGGGGGGTGGAAGCGTGGGGGGATTGGAATTCCAGACCTACGGGTGTACACCCTGGCATGCCAGGCACAGCATATTGGGGACTGGTTAGGAAATACGGAGGTGTATACCCCAAGAGTATGTTAAAAAATGTATGTCATGCATTTGGGCTGCAGCAATCCAAGGGAGCAATACAGTATAGGAGGTGAAGTACTTTTGTCCATTAAAGAAGGGCGGGACCTAGGCATGGTTGTGTCTGATGATTTTAAAGTAGCTAAACAGGTAGAAAAGGCGACGGCAAAAGCTAGAAGGATGCTTGGGTGCATACGGAGAGGAATGGCTAGCAGAAAAAAGGAGGTGATAATGCCTCTGTATAAGTCTTTGGTGCGACCCCATTTGGAGTATAGTGTGCAATTCTGGAGACCGCACCTTCAAAAGGATGTGAACAGGATGGAGTCGGTGCAGAGGGTGGCTACTAAAATGATTAGTGGTCTTCATTATAAAGCATATGAGGACAGACTTAAGGATCTTAATATGTACACCTTAGAAGAAAGGCGGGATAGAGGTGATATGATTGAGATGTTTAAATACCTCCGTGGCATAAATGTTCAGGGAGAGAGCCTCTTTCAATTGAAAGCAAGTTCTGCTACGAGGGGACATTGGATGAGGGTGAAGGGAGATAGATTCAGGAGTGATATGCGGAAATATTTCTTTACGGAAAGAGTAGTGGATCCATGGAATAGTCTCCCAGTGGAGGTGGTAGAGATGAGGACAGTAACTGAATTCAAAAAAGCATGGGACAAACACAGAGGATCTCTAAAGGTAAAAAGGGGACTGTTGTAGTTGTTGATATGGAAGGACAGACTAGATAGGCCATGTGGTCTTTTTCTGTCATCATGTTTCTATGTTTCTAAGAGCTCTGGAGGAGGCCTTTGTGGCCCCGCAGACCCTGTTGGCGGTGTTGCACCTGGAAGGCAGACACCTGCCTGGTAGAGTGACAGGCAGTGAGTTGGTTTACCCGGCACGGCGGACGTGGCAGCACCTGAATAGGCTCTGGGGCGAACCTCCGGAGGTTTCGAGCTGGTTGCCAATACAGGGGAACAACTGGTTCACCCCAGGGTCAGAAACACCGGTGTTTTTGGACTGGAGGAGAAAAAGGATACGGAATATTGGACATATGATAGATCAAGCGGGGCAGTGTAGGTCACTTGAGGTTCTTGGCAAAGAATATGATTTGAGTAGCCGGCACTATTTTGCTCATGCCCAGCTCGCTCACTATATAGCCTCACTCCCACAAGGGGCGATCTGGGTGGAAAGATCGGTGCAGATATTGGAGTTCTTTGCATTAGGGGAGGAGGAGGCACCGCCCATAATCACAAATTTGAAGAGACAGATAGAGGGTTATGGCAGCTCGCGAGATTATAGCACGGAAGAGGGCTTGTTGGCCCGGGAGTTGAATCTGGTGGTGCCCCCTGGCTTGCTTTTGCGGGCCTTGGGTAGGATTAGGGGGTTGGTGGAGGGAGCCAGATGGCGAGAAGTGCAGTTTAAATGCCTTTTGTGGGCACACTTCTCTCCAAGATGAGCACTGCGGTGTCGCCTCACAGAGGTGTCCAAAATGTTCTTGCCCTTTGGCCGACCTGGGGCACATGTGGTGGGGATGTCAGAGGATTTGTTTATATTGGAAGAAGATTGATAATTATATGAGCAGGTTCATACAGCAACCGATCCACTGGACGGGGTCGCTGGTGGTTTTTGACCAACTGGGACCACTACATCCGAAAGGGAAGTGGGAGCGTATTTTAGTCAGGAAAGCATGTCTGGTGGGTAAGGGCCCGATACTTCATAGATGGAGGGAACCGACTGGCCCTACCTTCTGGGAATGGCGTAATAGCTTCCACCAATTGATGCTCATGGAGAGGAGGGGAGCTAGAGGAAGTGTTTGACGCTGGGCTTCATTCCTGCTGGTATGGGAACCATATATTCAAACATTGCAGTCCCGTACTCGGAATGAAGTGCTTCAACCGGGCTGAGGAGATCTGGGGGGTAGAAGGGGGAGAGCTGGGAGGAATGCGACACTAACGAATAAAGGGAGTACTGTATCCATTGTATGTGTCCACTGAGAGAGGTCGGATGTTTAGGGAGAGGCTGTGGGGATTGGGGAAGGTTGGGTGGGGGGTGCAGGGGGGGAGGTGAGATAATTGTAAACTTTGCTATATCTTTGTGAATGATTTGTTGAGGAACCCTGGACTGGGGGATAAGGAAAAAAAACCCACCAGGGATGCCATTTCTGTATATAGTTCTACAAGATCTGTACTATGTGGACGTGATTTCAATAAACAGAGTTTTCAAAAAAAAAAAAAGAGGAAGAACCCCCTCCCCCACTCCAAGCCTCACTGACTGGTGGCTTAGCTATTAGAGAGCTCTTTTCCACTATAGACAGTTGTGGGCTCAAGCCCCTTTTAGCCAGAAGCTAGGTAGGGTTGTAATGAGTGCTTATTTATGTTTTTAAGCCAAATCAGAAAAGAGGAGGTATAAGAGGAAGAGAAAAAAATCACCAAATGCTTTACTGACTGGTGGCTCAGCTATTATGGGGCTCTTTCCACTGTAGCAGGTTGTGGTTTCAAGCCAAGCTTAGCCAGAAGCTTGCTTGGGTTGTAATGAGGGCTTATTTATGTTTTAAAGCCAAATCAGAAAACAGAAGGTATAAGAGGAAGAAAAAAAACCCCACTCCAAACCTCACTGACTGGTGGCTGAGCTATTAGAGAGCTCTTTTTCACTATAGAAGGTTGTGGGCTATAGCCCCTTTTAGCCAGAAGCTAGTTAGGGTTGTAATGAGGACTTATTTATGTTTTAAGCCAAATCAGAATAGAGGAGGTATAAGAGGAAGAAAAAAACCCAACCCCCACAAATCTCACTGACTGGTGGCTCAGCCGTTAGAGAACTTGCCCCTACTATAGAGGCTCTTGGGTTCAAGCCTAGCTTCTGCAGAGATTAAAAAAACTCCTCTTCATTTGTTTTAAAGCCAAATAAAGAAACGAGAGGTATAAGAGGAAGAAGAAAAAAAACGCATGCTTTACTAACTGGTGGTTCAACTACTAGTGGACTCTTTTCCACTATAGAAGGTTGTGGGTTCAAGCCAAACATAGCCAGAAGCTAGTTAGGGTTGTAATGAGGGTTTATTTATCTTTAAAGCCAAATCAGAAAACAGAAGGTATAAGAGGAAGAAAAAAACCCAGCTCCAAATCTCACTGACTGGTGGCTCAGTTATTAGAGAACTCTTTTCCACTATAGAAGGTTGCAGGTTCAAGCCCCCTTTAGCCAGAAGCTAGTTAGGGTTGGAATGAGGGTTTATTTATGTTTTTAAGCCAAATCAGAAAAGAGGAGGTATAAGAGGGAGAAAAACCCCCACCAGAAACCTCACTGACTGGTGTCTCTGCTATTATGGGTCTCTTTCCACTATAGAAGGTTGTGGGTTCAAGCCAAGCTTAGCCAGAAGGTTGTAATGAGGGCTTATTTATGTTTTTAAGCCAAATCAGAAAAGAGGAGGTATAAGAGGAAGAAAAAAAAAACACCAGGCACTTCACTGACTGGTGGCTCAGCTGTTAGAGAACTTGTCTTTGTTATAGAAGGTTGTGGGTTCAAATCCCGCTTAGCCGGAAGCTAGTTAGGGTTGTAATGAGGGTTTATTTATGTTTTTAAGCCAAATCAGAAAAGAGGAGGTATAAGAGGAAGAAAAAAAAGCCATCAAAAGCCTCACTGACTGGTGGCTCAGCTATTATGGGGTTCTTTCCTCTATAGAAGGTTGTGGGTCCAAGTCTTGCTTAGCCAGAAGGTAGCTAGGGTTGTAATGAGGGCTTATTTATGTTTTTAAGCCAAATCAGAAAAGAGGAGGTATAAGAGGAAGACAAAAAAGTCACTAAAAGCCTCACTGACTGGTGGCTCAGCTATTATGGGGCTCTTTCCACTATAGAAGGTTGTGGGTCCAAGTCTTGCTTAGCCAGAAGGTAGCTAGGGTTGTAATGAGGGCTTATTTATGTTTTTAAGCCAAATCAGAAAAGAGGAGGTATAAGAGGAAGAAAAAAAAGTAATCAAAATCCTCACTGACTGGTGGCTCAGCTATTATGGGGTTCTTTCCACTATAGAAGGTTGTGGGTCCAAGTCTTGCTTAGCCAGAAGGTAGCTAGGGTTGTAATGAGGGCTTATTTATGTTTTTAAGCCAAATCAGAAAAGAGGAGGTATAAGAGGAAGACAAAAAAAATCACTAGAAGCCTCACTGACTGGTGGCTCGGCTGTTAAAGAACGTGTTTCTGCTATAGATGTTTGTGGGTTCAAGCCCGGCTTAGGCAGAGGTTAGAAAAAAAAATCCTTTATGTTTTAAAGCCAAATCAAGGAATGAGAGGATAAGGGGACGAAAAAGATAAAGGCTGTAGACTGGCTGACTGGTGGCGCAGCAGTTAAATGGCCTTTACTCCAATATAGGAGGTTGTGGGTTTGAGTCTAGCTTAGCCAGAAGCTAGGTGGGGGCCAGAGCAGGTAAGTGGTGTGGGTGGATGGGGATGGGGAGGAGGGGGGGGTTAGATAGACCTGCATATCAAGTATATTGGGGGGGGGGGGGGAAACCCTGATAACTGAAGAGAGCCACCAGCAGTCAGGGGTTTTGCCTATGAAAAATGGCCAAATGTTTCATAAAACTACCCCTCTAACTTCACTGTGGGCACTAACACCACTGCCCTGTACAAGGCTGGAATATACACAGGGTGAGATTTGAACCAACAGCCTTGGTATTATTAACCACACTCTCAACCACTGAGCTACCAAGGCTTTCCATTTAAAGTCTCTTCGGATCTTATCTTTCTCCATCTCTAGCTCCAGGGTCCCTCTAGGAGTAAGATGAATGTCTGGACAGAGACTCTTCAAACACAAGCTACAGGTGGTTAAAAGGCAAATTCATTACTTCCTAACCAATTACAGAGCTTGGTGTTAAGGGTTTAAATCTCAGAAGAAAACATTGCTTCATTCATTTTCATAATTTTGATAAATTATAGGCTTATATTAAATTGACAATTCTCTGGGGCTGGCCCTGCATTTGGAGGGCAGAAACCATGGGGAAGTTAACCACTGCACATCAGGTAGATCCTTCCCTAGCAACCTTACTGGGCAGTTTGGATGAACCATATCAGTCTCTTTCCTGCCCTTCTTCCCCAGGTGTTCAGCATATCTCCTTCCCTTAAATCCCTCATCCCTCCTCCAGCAGTTCTTCCCTTCCCCTTGCCGGGCGGCTCCCTCCCCTTATCTGCTGCTGATGCCTCCTCTCTCGCTCTCGCTCTCTCCCCCCTTGCCCACCCTCCAGTCCTAAAAGCCAGTGCCCAGGGCATGGGGCTTTTGTCCGTGGACACTCAAGGCCCTCTACATCACAGCCCCTCTGCTGTAAACTTCCTGGTGAATGGGTTGGAACATGCAGCTGCAGACCTTGCAAAGCCCCCAGCCACCTGCCCCACTGAGGGCTTTTAAATGCCTTTTTCTGCCTCTCCAGCACCGTACCACCCATGTCCCCACCATCCCTATTGCTCAGGACATGGGTCATAAACTGGGAAAAAGCTCCAAAAACTGGGGATGTCTGGTAACTTTACTAAATGAGTGAGAAAAACACAGAAGATCCATACTGACTAATACTGGCAGAAATTAAGCACATTGGGGGTAACCTGTATGGACTGACAGCCAGTTACATCTCTAAATAGCAGACATCTGATCAGCGCCGGCCAAAGCATCAAAGTAAGAAGTTGCCTAGGGTGGTCATTTCAGAGGGGGGAGGGGAGGAGGGGGCAATGAAGGGCAGGGCATTCAAAGCTAAACAACAGATTTTAAAAGCCAGGGGGAGCATAAAACTTAAGGAAGGGGTCTCCAACTCTGCTCCTAGATAGCATCAAACCAGTTAGATTTTCAGTATATCCCTAATGAATATGCGTCAGATATATTTGCATGCACTGCCCACATTGTCTTGAAAGTTATCTCACGTATATTCATTACAGATATACTGAAAACCTGACTGGTTTGGTGCCCTCCAGGGCCAGAATTGGAGACCCCTGGCTTAAGGTTGACGTAGGGCAGTAGTTCTCAATCCTGTCGGCTTTTCAGGGTATCCAAAATGAATATGCATGAGATAGATCTGCATGCACTGCTTCCATTGTATGCAGATCTATCTCATGCATATTCATTGTGAATATCCTAAAAACCTGACTGGCCTGAGGGTCCCAGAGGACTGGGTTGAGAACCACTGGTCTAGGGTGTCAGCACATTGAACCAACTCTGGGGCTGGCACTGAATAGGATGGCATCAGGACTCCTAAAAGCATTGGAAAGGTCAATCCTGTAAAAAACTGTGGTCCTGCTTCAGAAAGGAGGGAGAAGAGGGCTGAGAGGAGGGGTGGAAGACAGAGGCAAGAGGGGGCTTGGTGCTAGGTTGCATTTGGCCATTCTTGATGCATCTATTCCAAGGCGATGGGTCTGAGATGGGCCGAGTGAACTGGGCACTTCTGTCTTGATCTGCCTCATTCACTGTGCTACTAAGTGTAAGAGCCCACAGATGCATTTCTCCATCTTTGGAACTTACAACAACTTTAGAGAAAATGAATATCAGAAATAAAATCCCCAGGGATTAATGGAACAAAAAGAAATGAGAGTATGGGGGAGGGGGGAACGAAGGGACGAGCAGAATCAGGCAGGTGGGAATGTGCACTAATGCAGCACAGTGGAATAATCGTTATTATGGAGAATTACCACAAGAGGGCAGCAGTGATCATGTTGTATGTTAAATGGTGCATCTCCTAATACAATGGTGCGCTCCTGTGGTGAATTGTCAGACTACTTAAGCATGATTTTTGTGTGCACTCACTGCAGAGTGAGACTGGATTTCTAAGCTCAGACTGTGTTCTCATGCTAATGTAATTTGTCCCACCCCAAAATTCGATAATGCAAAGAATATCAAAAACAAAAAATCATCGAATCTCCCCCTCAAAACAAAATACTAATTCATTTATTTTTGTCGTTCAGCTTTGGAAGAATTTTTGTCCTGGCTGAATGGTCAAAAATCAAACTTGAAGTTTACAGCACACATTGATGATCAACGAGTGGAATTTCTTGATATGCTTGTTATCAAGGATGATGGGGAGTTTCATACATCTTTATTTCGCAAAAATGTTCAGCGTAACAGTTTGTTGCATTATGAAAGTTTTCATCCTGGACCCTTACGAAAAGGCCTCCCTTTTGGGCAATTTCTACGGTTAAGACGCCTCTGTTCTTCAAAGAGTGATTTCGATATCACGCGACAGATCTTTGTACCCGATTGGCCCAGCGAGGTTATCCTGGGAGGGTGATATGCAAGGCATATCTTCGGGCTTTACACATACACCGAGACTGGTTATTAGATGATGCCTTCTCTGGAGGTTGTGAGGAGGTGCAATCGGAGGCCGTGATTGGTGTATTACCTTATTCCAATTTGAGTACAGACTTGGTCAGGATACTGAAGAAACATTGGCACATTTTGGGTTTACATTCTTGCTTTAATAAACCCTTGAGGATAGCATTCTCTCGCGGATCTAATATCGGGGATCTGATAGTTCGGTCTACCACTATAATAGATTGTCCTTTATTACCACCTGACTTGGTTATTGGGCATAATTGTTGTGAGACATGTGAATATTGTTCCACAACATTAAAGGGGCGTGAGTGGTCACACCCCATTACGGGACAGAAGTTTTATCGCAAATGGAATATGGAATGCGAATCATCACAAGTGTTATATTTTTTGCAATGCCTTTGCCCTTTATTGTATGTGGGTAGAACAACTCGGGTGGTAAGAGTTCGTCTAGGTGAACATGCATCTCGGGTACGAAACAAGGTATTATCTGCTCCGATAGTTGATCACTGTTTGTCGCACAATCATGAGTTTTCTGATCTCTTTTGGACTATAATCGATCAGGTCCCCTCAGATCCCAGAGGAGGTGATCGTGTAGCCATGTTGCAGTGACGTGAACAAGCCTGGATCTTTAAACTGAACACGGTGACTCCTTTTGGTTTAAACAAAGAAGTGGATTGGGCAAGCCTCATGTGATGTTTTCCATGACATGGTGGGGTTCCCCTGTTGCAGTGGGGTGCTCCAACCATTTGATTGGATTGTTCAGATGATGGAAGGTTGTTGTTAGCCAATAAAACAGTCCCTATAAAACATACCGAGTAAGAAAGCTCGGCGACATTTGGCGGTTAACACAGTTTACAGAATACTGCACTTGATACAGGGAATGGATCCCAAAACGTGCACGTCGTGCTATCTTGGAAAAGGATCGTGTTATACTGCTTTTTGAAGGACTTTTTGGAAGCAATTAAGTCTTTTAAATGGAATTATTAGGTTCTTATTAAATAAAATGGATACAGCCGTCTGGAGGGGTTAGAGTGTGGTTCTAACTTCCCTCGGCTCTGTCCGACAAAAATAAATGAATTAGTATTTTGTTTTGAGGGGGAGATTCGATGATTTTTTGTTTTTAAATGTAATTTGTCCAGCAGTAGGGGATACAGATTGTGATGAAGAGAGGTTCTCACTGTGTTACATGGGGCTGGAGTTGCAGCTGTGGGATTTGCTGTAGACTGAGGCGTCCTGATGAGATACAGTCCCACAGGCACCAGCTTCCTTTTCTTTCTCCCAAATCTTAGCCACACTAGGTCTGTATTGTCCAGGATGCAAGGTCCCAGGCCCACTGGACGATCTATTCTTAGCTTGTTCTCAATGGTGGCAGGAGGACTGAGAGAACAGTAAAGGAGACCGCAGACCAGCACCATCCCTAAAAGTCAAATATTCCCAGTCACAGACATCTCTAAGCATCACTGGTTCCCAGTCAAAGACCTCTACCCCTCCTGTACTAGCTAAAGACTGTGGGCCTGGACTCAGCCAGTTGCATCCAAGGGAGAGACCATGTGGAGGTTCCATTCGCCCATCCTCTTCCTCACACGAGACGTGACATGAGAACATAAGAGGAGCCCAGTTTCCTGTCTCAGACTGTGGCCAGCCCAGATCACAATTACCCAGACAATCCCAAAATAAATATCTATTTCTCATTGTTCATTTCCAGGAATGAACAATGGTTCTCCCAAGTCTACCTGCTAATAATGTTTGTGGACTTTTCCTCCAGCAACCTGTCTAAGACATTAGTCGCCTTGACCTCATCTCACAGTGACAGATTCCAAGCTTAATTATGCATAGCATGAAAAATAATTTCTATGATACATTTTCAATGTGCAGGTCATTGGTTTCATGGAGTGCCCTCTTGTTTTAGTGTTATATAGGAAATGGTTGTTTTAACCTTTCAAACAACATTTCCATGCTACTCATGGTTTTATAAATTTCAATCATATCCCCTCTGAATCATCTTTTTTCCAAGCTGAAGAGCCCTAGTGTTGGGAGATGGGCCGATATTTGTTTCTTGCTCCACTGAGCATGGATAAGAGCAGCCCCAGCAGATGTAGGATCCATTCTCCCCCCACCAACCTTCCTACCCCAGGGCAGCTGCGGACTTTCAAAGAAAAGAGAGCGTCAAAAATGCTGACATTGAGGCTAACTTCACCCTCTGACATCAAGTGTCTCCCTCTTTTTTTAACTGAAGTTCGGCCATTGCGGCATTTTGCACTACAGTGGCGCAAGCCCAAGGAGCAGGTTCTGTTCCTTTGTGCGGCTCAGAGACTCTATTAGATCATTGCTACCTGGGCTTCCAACGCTCCTTAGCTGCTTCTCATCTTCCACTTGTGGGCTTTCTTCCCAACTAGGTAAGATCTCTCTGGCTTTTTGCTCATTGCTGTTACTCCTCTTCATTATGTCTTTAACCTTACCAGTTCACTAGGGCCACAATCTGGTGGCCCCATTTCATAGTGCTCTTCTGAATAGGCCCCAGGTCCTTATTCCGTGCTAGTTCAACTCCACTCTTCCTCCCTCGGCATCACGTCCTCCCTCCCCTGCACTCCAGAGGGGACTTCTTAATTGCAGATTGGTCCAGGCCAAGTCTGCTCTAATTTCTGATTTTCTCACTCTTCCTGTCTGAGACCTGGCTACATGACTTTCTTCACCCCCTGCAGTTCTAGGGCTGGAGGTGGGGTCGCTGTTCTCTGTAAAGACATCCTCAATATCATTGAACTCTTCTATTTCCCTTTGTACTATCTGGAATCACTCCTCCTTGCTTTCCCCCACCGCACTCATTTCATGTTTTGCTTCTCTATGCCACCCTCTGAATATCGACCATTGGGATTCTCTTCTCCCCACTCTAGCTGACAACTGCCTTCCCTAATCTGCCTTATTCTCAGAGACTTCAGTATTCACGTGGATCAACCTTGCAGTGGTAGGGATAAGGTGGTTCTCTCTCAAATTACTGATTTCCCTCTAGTCCAACATGTTCACGCTTCTGCTCATACAGTTGGCCACACCCCTTCTCCCACTTTGTTCTGCCTGTCTCTTGCCCGCACACTGTCTCTCCCCTGGACAGGTCGTCTAGGTGTTCTTTTTAATATAACTAACCATGTATCGTTTCCATCCTCCTCCTCTGACGGCCCCGCCCCACTCCACCATTGCATTACCGAAGACACTCTTCATTCCTTTCCCCCCTCTGATGCCCTCTTTCTCCCAACTTTGAGTATCTCTCCGTGGACCCCCAAATTGATACGTGGAACTCTACCCTTCACTCTACTTTGGATTCCTTGGCACCTGTGGTCCCCAAACATCCTTCCTGTTGCTCTTTCCATCAGCCTTAGTATCACCCCCATCTCGTACTCACTCGAAGGGCTGAGCATACCTGGCACCATTGCCATGCCATTGACTCTCTCGCTACCTTTCAAGTTCTCCACACTTTCTATAGAAATTCCATTAAGTTAGCAAAAAGGACTACTATAATAGGCTCATTTGACATTCTGATAATAGTTTCAAGAAACTAAGCTATAATGTTGCATCTTCTTCACACCCCTCGCTCCACCAACCTCCCCGATGCCCCCTCTGCTGAACATCTGGCTGCATTTTTCAAAGATAAGGTTTTATCTGTTAGATGCAAATTTTCCAGTATCTCTCCTGCTCAGCCTACTTTAACTAGTTCTTCTTCCTCTGCCCCTTCGGACCTCTCAACTACTTGCTCATAGACAGTCTTCTTTCAATCCCTTTCTTTTGCTGGCTCTTGCAAAAACCATCTTTTCCTCCCCTAAGACCACCTGTCCTTCAGACCCCCATCCCTTTCTCTTGGATCTCAGTCCCCTCTTTAGCCCTTCTTCCACAGCTCCTATCTCTCTTTAATAATGGTCTCTCCTTCGGTATCTTCTCATTTTCTTGGAAATCCGCCTTAGACCGACCACAGCTGAAGAATCCCTCCCCTGCCCCCTCCCCCCTTCACACTTCCAGCCTGTCTCCCATCTCTCCCTTCTCTCTAAAATCCTGGATAACTGGTTTTCACCCAACTTGCAGATCATTTAGAGGACACCAGTTTCCCTCATCCTAGGCAGTCTGATTTCTGTACGGGTCATAACATGGAAACAATCCTTCTTTCAGTTCTTAATGAGATATGAGAGTCCCTGGATAAGGGCAATCTTTCCTTAGCTATCTTACTTGATCTATCCTCAGCATTCGTCAGTCATCCCCCCCTTCTAGCTCATCTACAGTCTGCTGACATTCACGGATCCGTCCTCCAGTGGTTCCATTCTTTTCTGTCTGATCACACTTACTCTGTTGTTTCATTCTTCTACCTCTTCCACGTTTCCACTAACATGCGGCATCTCTCAGGGTTCAGTCCTTGCCCCTCTGCTCTTTAATGTTTTTCTGGCACCTCTTGCTGATCTTATCCAACAACATGTGGCTTCCACCTCCCTATAAGCAGATGACATCCTACTTCTCTTTCATGCTCACCCTTCGTCTCCTGATCACACCATTAACTCCATCCTTTCCAACATGGCTGACTGGCTACACACTAATCATTTTAAGTTGAACCCATCTAAGACCTTCGCAAGTTAGCTCACTGGCTCATCTTCTGTTCCCCTGTGGACCCCTCACTGGATGGTTCTCCACTCACCCTGGTCTCGTCTCTTAAATATATCTGTGTTGTTCTGGATAGTGGTCTTACTTTTCACCATCAGATTAGCGCGATGGTTAGACACTCTTTCCGTACTCTACATCAGATCCATTCACTATGCCCCTTTCTTCTTACCGACTCTACCATCATACTTTACTTCTCACTGTTGTCTTCTCGTGCCTCGACTACTGTAAAATTATCTACTTTAGTCTACACCTTTATCAGGTCAAATGCTTACAAACTGTCCAAAATATCGCTATTCGTATTCTGCATCATGTATCCAAATTTCTCAAATCTCATTGGTTGTATTCTGCATCACACACCCCTCATTTCTCAAATCTCATGGGTTGCCCATTTCCTTCCGCATTCAGTTTAAACTTCTTTCCCTGATTCATAAAACATTACACTCTGGCACCCCCGCTTATCTCTCCTTGTACATTATCTTGCACGCTCCCCTTGTCTACTTCATTGCCGGCTTTCCCTACCTCCACCCTCTCAGGCTTGATATGAATCCAATAGACACTCAGCATTCTACTTTCTTGGCCACAGCTTGTGGAACTCCCTTCCCCCAGATATCTGTTGTGAGCTCTCCTATCCCAAGTTCAAAACACTTCTGAAGACTTCTCTCTTTCAACAGGCTTTCGACTCTTCCTCCTGGGGATATCATTCTGCCCCTTCCCCTGCTTTCTTCTCTACTTCCCCTCCTCCATAGTTATGTCTTAGAAACATAGAAATATGACGACAGAAAAAGACCACATGGCCTATCTAGTCTGACCTTCCATATCAACATTTACAACAGTCCCCTTTTGTCCTTTAGAGATCCTCTGTGGTTGTCCCATGCTTTTTTGAATTCAGATACTGTCCTCATCTCTACCATGGATCCACCACTCTTTCCATAAAGAAATATTTACGCATATCACTCCTGATTCTATTTCCCTTCACCCTCATCCCATGTCCCCTCATAGCAGAATTTGCTTTCAATTGAAAGAGGCTCGCCCCCTGTGCATTTATGCCATGGAGGAATTTAAACGGCTCAATCATACCACCTTTCCTCTAAGGTGTACATATTAAGATCCTTAAGTCTGTCCTCATATGCTTTATAATGAAGACCACTAACCATTTTAGTAGCCACCCTCTGTACTGACTCCTTCCTGTTTATGTCCTTTTGAAGGTGCAGTCTCCAGAATTGCACACAATACTCCAAATGAGGTCGCACCAAAGACTTATACAGAGGCACTATCACCTCCTTTTTTTCTGCTAGCCATTCCTCTCCATATGCACCCAAGCAACCTTCTAGCTTTTGCCATCGCCTTTTCTACCTGTTTAGCTACTTTAAGATCATCAGACACAACAACGCCTAGGTCCCGCTCTTCTTTAGTGGACAAAGGTACTTCACCCCCTATACTATATTGCTCCCTTGGATTGCTGCAGCCCAAATGCATGATCTTGAATTTTTTAACATTAAATCCCAGCTGCCAAATTCTAGACTATTCTTCAAGTTTAGCTAGATCCTTACTCATGTTATCTACACCTTACTGGGGGTCTACTCAATTTCAGATTTTGGTATAAACCGCAAAGAGGCAAACCTTACCCGACAGCCCTTCCGCTATATCACTAACAAAGATGTTAAAAAGAATCGGACCAAGGACAGATCCCTGGGGCAAACCACTGGTAACTTCCTTCTCTGAGGTAAATAGAGCTCACTTTCTCTATTTACCTGTACTCTGTTGCCTCCCACTCAACCAATTTCTAACCCAAGCAGTAACTTTAGGGTCCATTCCTAGGGTGCTCAGTTTGTTTATGTGTCGCCTGTGAGGAACGGTGTCAAAGGCTGTACTGAAATCTTAATGCACCACATCTAGTTTGCATCGGTTTCTCTCCTCTGTTCTTTCCTGTTATATTAATAGCATTCCTTTTCCTTTTCTAATATCATTTTCTTACCATTGAACCCCCGACTTGCTGGAAAAGCAGCTGGAGCCTGTCTCTTGCAATGGATCCCTGAAAGCCCACCAAATAATCCATGATCCTGATAAAATTAGGGCAGACACTATTCATTGCTCTCTTCCCTCCTCTTCCCCAAGTTTTAAAGAAGGTTATTGAAGGCAGGGCCGGCCCGTCCATTGAGCAAGAATGTTTTTTGCACAGGGCCCCGCGTTTCAGGGGGCCCCGCGCAAAAAACATTCTTAAGCATCCCAAGCTTAAAAAAAAAAAAAAAAAAACCGGCTGCTTCTGCCGCGGCAGCTTCAAGAGCTCTGCCGCGGGGCCCCCCCCTGCCCGGCAGAGCCTCCGTGCATCTTCAGCTCTTCACGTCCAAAACGCGGGCTTTTTTCAGAGCCGCGAGAGTTTCTTTTCTCGCGGCTCTCTTAATCCCGCGGGGCTGATGGGATTTCCCATCACCCTCGGCGGGATTAACAGAGCCGCGAGAAAAGAAACTCTCGCGGCTCTGAAAAAAGCCCGCGTTTTGGACGTGAAGAGCTGAAGATGCACGGAGGCTCTGCCGGGCAGGGGGGGGCCCCGCGGCAGCGCTCTGTATGCTGCCGCGGCAGAGCTCTAGACGCTGCCGCGGCAGAAGCAGCCGTTTTGGGTTTTTTTTTACTTTTCCTTTGGAATGATAGTAGGGGGGGGTGGTTAGGACTGGTAATGGGCTATGGGAGGGGGGGAGGCTAAACTGGAAGTAGGCTGATGGGAGGGGGAGGCTAAACTGGAAGTGGGCTGATGGGGGGGGGGTGGTGAGGACTGGTAATGGGCCGGGGGGGGGTGGTTAGGACTGGGAATGGGCGATGGGGGGGGGGAGGCTAAGACTGGAAGTGGGCTGATTGGGGGGGGGGGGTTAGGACTGGTAATGGGCTATGGGGGGGGCGAAGTGGGCTGATGGGGGGGGGGTTAGGACTGGTAATGGGCTATGGGGGGGCTAAGTGGGCTGATGGGGGGGTTAGGACTGGTAATGGGCTATGGGGGGGCTAAGTGGGCTGATGGGGGGGTTTGCACACGTAATAGGAACAGGGGAGGGGGATAAGCCTGGAAGAGGGGGGGTAGGACTGGAAATGGGCTGATGGGGGGGTTAGGACTGGTAATTGACTATGGGGAGGGGGCTAAGGCTGGAAGTGGGGGGTAGGACTGGAAATGGGCTGATGGGGGGGTTAGGACTGGTAATGGGCTATGGGGGGGCGAAGACTGGAAGGGGGCTGATGGGGGGGGGTTAGGACTGGTAATGGGCCGGGGGGGGGTTAGGACTGGTAATGGGCCATGGGGGGGGGTGTTAGGACTGGTAATGGGCCAGGGGGGGGGAGGCTAGGACTGGTAATGGGCTGATGGGGGGGGAGGGTTAGGACTGGTAATGGGCCATGGGGGGGTAGGATAAGAAATGAAGTGGGCTGATGGGGGGGGGGGTAGGACTGGTAATTGGCTATGGGGGGGGCTAAGACTGGAAATAGGCTGATGGGGCGGCTAGGACTGGAAATAGGGTGAGGGGGGGGTTAGGACTGGTAAAGGGCTATGGGGGGCTAAGACTGGAAATGGGCTGATGGGGGGGCTAGGACTGGAAATAGGGTGATGGGGGGGTTAGGACTGGTAATGGGCTATGGGGGGCTAAGACTGGAAATGGGCTGATGGGGGGGTAGGACTGGTAATTGGCTATGGGAGGGGGGCTAAGACTGGAAATAGGCTGATGGGGGGCTAGGACTGGAAATAGGGTGATGGGGGGTTAGGACGTAATGGGCTGATGGGGGGTTAGGACTAGTAATGGGCTATGAGGAGGCTAGGACTGGAAATGGGCTGAGTGGAAGGAGGGCTTGAACTGCAAATAGCTGATGGGGACGGGGGCTTGGAATGGAAATGGGTTGTGAGGGGGAGGGAGCTAGGACTGGAAATGGGTGAGGGGGGGGGCTAGGACAGGAAATGGGCTGATGGGCTAGAATAGGACTGGAAATTGGCTGTTGGGGGGTGCTAAGATTGGAAATGGGCTGTGGTGGGGGTTTGGATTGAAATGGACTCATGAAGGGGCTAGAACTGGAAGTAGGCTCATGGGGGGCTTGGATTGGAAATGGGCTGAGTGGAGGGGAGCTAGGATTTGACATGGGCTGATGGTGGGGCTAGGAAAGGACTAGAAATGGGCTCATGGGGGAGCTAGGACTGGAAATGGGCTTATGGGGGGCTAGGACTGGAAATGGGCTGATGCGGGGACTAGAAGGGAGCGGATGCTGGGTGGGACTGGAACTAGAATGGAGCTGATGTTGGGGGAGGATTAGAATGGGATGGAGCTGGGAGAGTGAAATGGAGAGGGAAAAAATATTTTGTGTGGGAGGGAAGACAAATCTACAATTGTCCGGATATTGGGAGAGTAGGTGGGGATTGAGGATGGAGGGGTAAAATTTGAGTGGATGAAATAGGAATGAGGAAAGAGCAAAAAGGAGAAAGATTAGTATGTTAAAGCAGATGTAGAGAGAGAATGGAAAAAAACTAGAAGAGAGAAGAAAAGACAAATGGACAGCAGACGATGAAGAATTAGCGGAAGACACGAAGAAACCAGAAGAAAGTGGCTGGAGCAATTGCAGCTGAAAAAAAATGCACAAAAGGTAGAAAAATATCTCTTTATTTTGAATTTATTAATTGGAATATGTCAGCTCTGGGAAATGTGCATCATTAACGTCTGCGCTTTGTTTAGTACAAGAGCAAATTAATGTATAGTTTTATTTCTACAGTGTTGTACATTCCAAGTTTGGCTTTTGGGATTCCCAGTTTAATTATTGTCTTCCTGTTTCTAAATTGTGATTCCTTGTTTGGTGATGGTCTATGTTCTGCATGTGTAACTGAGCTGAGGTATTCTGTTTATGTAATTCCTATTTGACATTGCCACTTGTTCTCTTTCCCCAGTAGGTCATGTATTGTTGTTCTCTGAAATGTATTGGTTTAATATTTGCAGCGTTTCCTTTTGATAGTTAGGGTATGGTGCTTTATGAGTCCTGGTAGTGCTGTTAGGATACGGCGGGTTTGCTATGGGTTCTAAATGGGCAGTGTTTGTAGTAGTTCCTAATGTGCCTGGCGGTTGGTATTGGATTATAGTAATGTAGAAGTCTTTTAGTCTTTCTTTATTCATACACTCATTAAGAGGCATGTTTACTAAAAGTTCGTGTATGGTAACATTATGCAAATATTTATGCAAATGAGGCCCCTTATGCAAATGAGGCCCCGCACCGAGTCTCCGCACATGGCCCCGCACCCCCCTTGGGCCGCCCCTGATTGAAGGGCTACAGCTACTACTACTACTATTAAGCACTTATATAACACCACGCACGCAGCGCTGTACAGATAAACATACAAGAGACAGTCCCTGCTCGTCGGAGCTTACAATCTAGTCGAGACAATACAGAGCATTAGTCAAAAAGCGAGACAATACAGAGCAGTAGTCAACATGGTGTGAAGCACAGTGTGGTCTTACAACTCAGTCATGAAGATTGACGGGAGTCAGGCCAAGATAAGGGATCGAAATCAGGATCTGAAAGCGAGTGTGAAGAGGTGGGTCTTCAACCTGGATTTGAAGAGAGCCAGAGAGGGTGCCTGGCGTATGGGGAGAGGTAGGCTATTCCACACGTAAGGGGCAGCAAGGTGAAAGGAGAGAAGTTGGGAGTTAGCTGTACGAGTGAAAAGCCTAGAGAGAAGTAATTTGTTAGCAGAGCGAAGTCGCCAAGAGGGGGTGTATGGAGAGATAAGAGATGAGAGGTATGGAGGGGCCGCAGATTGAATGCACTTATAGATCAGTAGGAGAAGTTTGAATTGAATGTGAAATTGGATAGGGAGCCAGTGAAGTGACTTGAGAAGGGGAGTAATGTGGGCATGGCGAGACTGGCGGAAGATAAGTCGAGCAGCATGGTTTTGAATAGATTGAAGGGGAAGGAGATGGCTCGTGGGGAGACCAGCAAGGAGTAAGTTGCAGTAGTCGAGGCAAGAGGAGATTAAGGAGTGGATAAGCATTTTGGTAGTGTGTTCGGAAAGAAAGGGGCGGATTTTGCTAATGTTGTAGAGAAAGAAGCGGCAGGTCTTAGCTACAAGCTGGATATGTGTGAAGAAGGAGAAAGAGGTGTAGAAGATAACCCTAAATTGCGGGCCGAGGGAACAGGAAGGATCGTAGATCCAGCCACGGAGACTGGAAGAGGAGGGGAGGAGTTGGGGGGAAAGACCAGGAGTTCGGTCTTGGCCATGTTTAGTTTCAAGCGGCAGTGAGACATGCAGCTAGTGATGTCAGAAAGGCTGGCAGAGATCTTGGTCTGGATTGCAGGAGAGATATTAGGTGTAGACAGGTAGATTTGGGAGTCATCGGCATAGAGATGGTACTGAAAGCCATGGGAGGAGATAAGTGCGCCAAGGTACTGGGTATAGAGGGAGAAAAGGAGGGGGCCCAAGACAGATCCCTGGGGTACACTGACATGGAGCGGGGTAGGGGAGGAGGAGGAGCCACCGGAGCATACACTGAATGAGCGATGGGAGAGGTAGGAGGAGGACCAGGATAATACGGATCCCTTGAAACCAAGCGAGGAGAGGGTGATGAGGAGAAGATTGTGGTCAACAGTGTCAAAGGCAGCGGAGAGGTCAAGAAGGATGAGGATAGAGTAAAGGCCCTTAGATTTAGCCAGGAACAGGTCATTGGAGACTTTTGTAAGAGCCGTTTCAGTGGAGTGTAGGGGCCGGAAGCCAGATTGTAGTGGGTCCAGGAGGGCCTGGGAGGTGAGGAAGTCGAGGCAGTGGCGGTGGACTGCTCATTCTAGTAGTTTGGATATGAAGGGAAGGAGGGAGATGAGTCAATAGTTGGAGGGACAGGTGGGATCGAGTGAGGGTTTCTTGAGGAGGGGTGTGACAACAGCATGTTTGAAGTCAGCGGGGACAGTTGCAGTGGAGAGTGAAAGGTTAAGAATATGAGAGATGGAGGGGACAACGGTGGGGGAGATGGGGTGTAGGAGATGGGTGGGGATGCTCAGGAATTTGGCAAGGGGCCAGGGGAGAAGTGACACCGATGACCTACCTCCGTTTTTAGAGTCCCCAGCATGCCCAAAGAAAGGAGCATATGCCAGCACCCGAGGAACGAGGACGATGCAGCCTCCTGTGGCCATGTCCAGCAAGCCAGGTAGGTCTCAGTTTGTCATACGGAGAGACAGGGGATGCCCTAAGCAAGATTGCCCTGCAGCTGTCCCCAGGTGCTCCCCTTAAGCTCTATATGTGTGTGTTTTATATTTATAGATATGAATTTTATATTACATTGTGAATGTACGCCAGGCAGACACCTCTTCCCACCTCCTCAGAGCTTGCACGATTTCCTCTCTGCCTGCTTATTGCTTGATATATGGAGACCTGTCACATCTCTCCAAGGACTTGGTGCCCTATGGAGTCTCTGGCCCGATATTCAGCGCTGGTGGCTAGCCATCGGCACTGAACCTAAGACCCAGATATTCAAGTGCTGGGGCCATATCCATTAGCCGGCATTGAATATCCAGGTCAACCGGATAGTGTTGAAGCTAACTGGGCATTGGCAATATTCAGCCTCTGCCCAGTAAGCTTCGATGGTGAAAGTTGGTACAGCCATTACTGTGTCTAACTTTTGCCAGTGGCTGAATATCTCTCGGTGCTGCTCCTGCTCCGCTCTGTCCCGCCTGAATATCCTGATTAGTGTGATTAATGTGGTCAGCAGGTCTACTAACCACGTTAATCGCTTTGAATATCGGGCCCCATATGGTGACATTTTACTTACCAGTTAATGTCTTTTCCTCGAGTCCTGCTAGACCCGTCCAGACAAGTGGGTTGTGTTCCCCTACCAGCAGATTACTCGAGACAAAGAACCAACGAAAAGCCCAGGTTTCAATGACATCACTGCTATGCCTCTATTTGCCTCCATCACCAGAGGTCCCTTCAGTATTCATCCCAAAGCACACGGGAGAGACATGGCAAGCCTCACACAACCTCAATTGTGAGCAACAATGAGTAACCAACAGTAGAGAACTATGTACAGGAAAGCATACAGTAAACAGAAAGCTGTCAGAAGAAGAAGAATTTGCAGAGCGAAGTGGAAAAAAAATCATAGCAGATCCAAGGACATCGCAGCAAAAGAACAGAGCAAATACAGTTTTAGGGGCAGGCTCTGGACTGATCTAGCAGGACTCAAGGAAAGGACATTAAATGGTAAGAAAAATGCACTTTCCAGATTGTCTTGCTAGACCAGTCCAGACAAGTGGGATGTACCAAAGCTACAACACCATTGGGCTGGAAGAAGACACAACAGCTTGCAAAAACCCTTGAACCAAGGCCATTTCCACCTGTGTATGGACATGCAAGCAGTAATGCTTGACAGAAGTAGAAAGTGATGCTCATCTTGTTGCCCAACAAATGTCTGCAGGAGCTACCGAGCTCTGCTCTGCCCCGCCCAAGAGGGTGCTTGTGCGCGGTTAGAAAGACTTTGCAAACCCTCCAGAACCAGCTGGTTCCAGAACAGGCACACAGAGGCAATGGTTCTGGGAAGCACAATCCAGAGTCCGGAAGCACTCTTCTCAGACATCACTCCCCAATGCAAGGAGACACAACATCACAGACCCTCTAGAGAACAATAAGTGGCTCACAGCACAGTCACCGGATCTCTGGCTGGCTGAATATCCTTACCCATACACCATCCATCACGCCTACCCTGAAGTAGGCAAGGTTGGACTAACTGCATCCCCTGGCTGAGAGAGGGAGCAGGTCCTCCAGGGATGACTCAGAAGCTGCCATGCAAGAAGAGCAGAGTCCAGAATTCAGGGATGCGGCACCTCACTTGCAACAGGTCAAACAACGTTTCCTGGAAGAAGTTTCCAGAAGGTTGAGCAACACCACCAAGGCACCCCCACGAAGGTTCCAGGCTTTCGACAGGGATGGGATTATAAGTAAAACCCGCCCACTCCTCGCCTCGACAGCGTTCAATCCTGATGAACTGGTCTCCGACTGGAACAAAAGCCTCAGTACTATTGCTCTGCGTCCACCGTCCAACAAGCCTCCGAGGAAACGGGCCACCGCAGCCTGGTATTCCACTGAACTACGATCCTCACTCACCCTCCTAAGGAAACTGGAAAGACGATGGCGTCGATCTCACTCCACAGATGACCAAACGGCATATAACTCTCACCTTGCACAACACCGCGAAGCAGTAACTGAGAACATGAGACAATTCCACACAGACACCCTAAAACGATCACTGAACAAACCGCACAATTTGTTCAACCTCGTCAAGAGCCTAACTAAGGAACCAGCCCCCGAACAACCAAGTGAGATCCACCCTCAAGAATTTGCGGATTGCCTACAATCAAAGCTATGCCAGACCAACAAATCTCCAGCACCTGCCATCGCACTCAAGCAAACCTGTCCAACACCCATGACCATCTTCTCCACACCATCCAAGAAACACATCGAAGATACTATCGCTGCGATCAACACTACCACTGCACAAACTGACCCCTGCCCTGCTTTCTGGATAAAAGAGCTACAGGCTGACCTTAGCCCTTTTATAGCCAGGCTCATGGACCGATCCTTCGCTACAGGTGCTTTCCCCCAATCCCTCAAATACACGTCCATCAGACCGCTGCTAAAAAACAGCAAGCTCAACCCCCAGAAGGTGGAATAATACAGACCGATATCGAGCATACCACTACTAGCCAAAATAATTGAAAAGAAGCCCAGAGACAAATTCAAGAACACATCGAAACCACCGCGCCACTGGACCCCTGCCAACACGGTTTTATTTTTTTATTTATTTTATTTATGCGATTTTATCAAACAATACAAGAAACACTTGTATACAGAAATCAAAATCCAGTCATCCTCAATTATCATAAGAAAAACACATTAATAAGAATATATGCAAAGACGGATTACTCTACTAGACCTCAAAATAGGACAAGATGGATCACAAATCAGAGGATAAATTTATACATATAGCAATTTAAAGTAATGGAGCAAAACACCAGAGTGGTGAACTACAACCTAGCCACACTGGCTCTCTATCACAGGAGAGCTACTTATAGGGGGAATGAGAGAGGATTCCTGTATCAAAGCTAGCCTAGAAGACACAAAGCTAGCCAACTGGGAGGGTTCAAAAAAAATGTAACTATGCCCGTCCAACTTGACTAGGCATTTGCAAGGAAAACGGAGGAAAAATAATCCACCCAGCTGTAACACCCCGGCACGATATAACAAGAACTGACGTCTTTTCCTCTGAGTGACTCTACCAACATCAGGAAAAATACGCAATTGGGAGTCTAGGAACACCTTGCATGGTGTATGAAAAAATAATCTTTAACAGCCACTCCCTATCTACCTCTAGGGCAAAGGTAATTAGTAAAGTTGCCACCATACCAGCCTCAGATGGAGATCTCTCCAAAAAGGTAGATAACCTAAGCTATCCATAGATAGTGCCTGATTCTCCTTTTTTACCACAGGAACAGCCTTAGCAGAAGGCAGATAATAGGCCTTCGATATAGGAGGAAGGGATTCAGCAGGAACCTTAAGAGTGGTTAACATGAACTTTTTAAACAGCTCTATCGGAGTAACTGAGGGAACGTTTGGAAAATGTAAAACTCTAAGGTTCCGACTTCTCGCAACATTTTCCAAAAATTCCAAGGGCCTATGTAACACAGAATCCTTAGGAAAAGTTTGAGAAACATCTTCCAGCTGCGCCAGCCGACTCTCACAAGAGGCTACCTTAGTAGCACATTCAGACTGTCCCAGTTCATATATCTTCAACTGTTGCCCAAACATTTGAAACTGCTATGTAATAGACTGTAACTGCGCGGTAATGTTCGTAGACATCGATGAAAAAGCAGCCCATAAAGAATCAAGAGTTACTACCGCGGGTTTCACCAAGCCGTGTCCCAGTCCTTCCGTAGCACTATTAATTTGTCTGGTCAATAGGGGAAAAGAAGGCAGCTCACCCGGGCGTTGAAGGGAATCAGATGCTTGCTTCAAACCACTCCTATCCACTCCAGCTCCAACAGCCGAAGAGACCGGCATCTGTATTCCTCCCACAGTGCCGGCCTTCTGTGCTAACGCATCCATCAGTGGAGGCACCAACTCTTTACCGCCCTCCATGGCATGCAGTTGCGAAGATCTTACTTCCGGTTGTGCTGGAGGCAGGCAAAGCTCTGGGCTGAGGGAAACCTCAAGGTCCTCGGCACTGTGAGGTCTTCTTTCCACCCCATCTGTGCTCAATGGACACACCGGAGCCACTGCACCAACCCTGGTCGGAACCACGAAAGAATCCATGGGTCCAGTGCTCGCAGGTTTCCCAGCAACTGAGCTCCCCTCACTCTTTTCAGGAGCCGGCTTAGCCTTCCTCTTTCTGCCGGAATGCGGCATACAGAATCAACACCCGTCGGTAAGTACAGGAAACAAATGGAAGGAAAATGAAGGGAGTCCACGGAGCTGTGCTACGAGCATCTGCTCAAGACGCCATCTTGCCTAAAACACAGGTTAGCCAACACGGTTTTAGAGAGTCTCATGGTGTTGAAACGCTCCTCACTACCCTCCTCAGTAACATAACTCCGGGAATTGATAATAGCCGTCAAGGGTTTGTCCTAATTTTCATGGACATAGCAGTTGCATTTGACTCAGTAAGCCACGAGCTGCTCCTGGGGCGTCTCAAGGAGAAGGGTATCTCTGATACAGCGCTAGAGTGGTGCAAATCATATCTCTTGGACAGATGGCAGCACGTACGATCAGGGGCTTCAACATCGGAACCATTTCACCAGAAGCAAGGCGTCCCACAAGGATCCTCCCTCTCCGCCCTGATGTTCAACATCTACGTGCAGCCCATCTGTAACCTCATTTGGTCCTACAGAGTTAACTGCTTGATATATGCAGATGATGTACTACTTTACATGCCCTTCTCGACAGAGAACCCTGACCTCAGCCCACTGACAGACTGCTTTAACGCAGTATCCAACTGGCTCCAAACTCAAAACCTCAGGATCCAGCACAAGAAAACAGAGGTACTGTTCATCACGAGGAATCAAAACTTCATCACACCGCCCTATCTAAAGGTCAAGGAAGCTGAACTACAGACCAAACCCACGATCCGGTACCTCGGAGTCACCTTAGACCAGCACCTGGACATGAAGGCGCACATAAATAATGTAGTGAGAGCAGTATACCATAAGATCCGTACACTCAGACATCTACGCTTCCTGTTGGACCCTGATGACTTCTCGGACAATATATCAAGCACTGATCATACCACATTTTGATTACGCCAATTCAATCCTGCATGGACTTCCCCAATCCACCTTGAACCCGCTACAGCTCGTGATGAACACCGCAGTGAAAGTCCTGCATGGTGCATCCAGGAAAGTCTACATCACCCCCTTCCTGAAACATCTCCACTGGCTCCCTATACATGGTAGACTCACATTCAAAACCTTGATGCTTACATTTAAAGCCATCAATGGGCTCTCCTCCGCGTCACTAACAGAGCTTATCAAGAACACTCCCCCCAACAGGTCCAGAAGATCGGCAGCGGTCAATACACTTGTAGTCCCAAAATCAATAACCCAATGCACCCAGGCAACAGCAAACAGGGCCTTCAAATTCTGCGCACCAAGATGCAGTAACACTCTACCACCCTACATCAGGGCAATCCCTGACCTAGCCCAGTTTAGAAAGGCATTGAAGCACCACCTCTTCCTCATTTACTACCTGGTAGAGAGTGCTACAGTAACCCCGCCCACTACCTAGTCCGGTCCGCTCAATTGATTCTTACCCTACAAGACACCCTTGACTACGACTAGCGAGATGACTTCACATGATGTCTAGATGTAAATAGTTACCCCAGGTTATCCAAGTTTTAGTACCTGTTCCATGTAAGCACAGATCAGCAAATGCAATGTGCAAGTGTATGTTTTATGTAAACCGCACTGATGTTAAATAACACGGTATAAAAGAAACTGGAAATAAATAATAATAAATAAAGATATAGAGTTAGTAAAGTATCACTACATCACACGCTAAGGTGCAACAGTCGAAGGTGCACATTAACTGTGCTCATATGCAAGGTTACAGGTGCTAGGGAAGGAGTACACCTTGAAGCCACTTGGCTGTGCAGTCCTAACGCACGTTCCACCCATCAGGCTCATAATAGGTAAAAACACTATTAGCTCATGCAGAAAATGGCAGGAAAGCCCACACCACGCCAACGGTCACCAGCGATCCAACCTGAATTGCGTCCCAGGAAGACAGAATCGGGAGCCTCCAACAAGGAGAATGAGGAGATCAAGCCTTGATTCTCACTCCCTGAAAGCCCCAGGCAGAGAATCCGTGCCAGGCTCAGCTCTACTCCCCTGAAGCTGTGTTACTGGCTGGCTGTGCAGCACTGCGTGTAATGTGGGTGGCAGGCAGATCTCTGAGAGTCTTCTGTAATCTTCAGGAGAGAGCAGATGGGACAGAGGAAGGAGAGGGCACAGAGGTAGTGTGAGGCTGTTGCATTTTTCCAGATCCTTCCAGTTTTGTGACTACTCAACAGGCTCTTATGATGATAAGAGCGTGGAGCGTAATCAATTTTCCCTCCTCCTATGTCTACCAAAAAGATGGCAGTCTAGTGGAGCCTCCCATGTTATGCTCAAGTGAGAGAGTCACCTTCATGGTGGTCATTCATAAGCATTTACTCAGATTTTCTTCATCTGCTGGAGACAAAGAAATACTGAGGGATAGTGAGGTTACCTACCTGTAATGGGGGTTCTCCATGGACAGCAGGATAAGTTAGCCATACATGGGTGATATCATCCAAAGGCACCATGGATGGAATAGCTCTAATACCTCAGAAGAGTCTGGAAGACCCCTCTGAGCATGTGCAAGTCACCTCATCGCCGTGCCCAATCCTTAAGACCTCAGTCGGTTCTCCAGCTGTCCACAGGCAGGTTCATCCTAGAGGAGAGGCGGGTGGGTTTGTGTAGCTGACTTATCCTGCTGTCCACAGAGAAGCCCCATTACAGGTAAGTAACCTCACTTTCTTAATGGACAAGCAGGATGAGTCAGTCACACATGGGTGACTCCCCAGCTGGGGGCTGTGAAGTGTTTCTTTTCCTTCATAGCCCACGTGGTGCTGTGGTAGGATGAAGCCATCAAATGGACATGGCAACCGAGGCTCACTAGCTATGTGGCTAACCGGTGCCCACTTTCACTCGGCACTAGGAGTAGCATGCCCTGTGAGCATAACTGGCATAACCTCATGAAGCTGTGGCCTTCCAGGGATCAGAAGGGTCTTGACAATGACCCCCCTGGGATTAACTGCATATGGCATGAGTGTATACAGCATGAGGTGTCTTGGATCATTGACCGTTACAGTGCTAGGACTTGAGCACCTGCCCAAGGATGTCAGGAGGTGGGTCGCCTTTCATTATTCATGGCCGTTCCAAAGCAGTGACGTCTTTGTCTGGGATTGCGTTGGCCATTTCCACAGCTGCCGTCCTGTGCTGTCAACATGCCAAACATGGGAAGGGCGGGTCTTATGCAACTCAGATGGCCTAGGGGGACTTGATCCTTAGCAAGCATAGATGTGCCATACTGGTGTGCCATACTGGCTGGCCAGGGGATCATCTTGCCCAGTATCCTATTTCTGAAGTTGGCCCATCTGGGTCGCCAGTACTACATCCCCTAGCCACAGATCCCAGAATCTTAATGTGCTACCTTGTATCTTCATTGCGTGTCCCTCAGGCTTTCCATTTCCCACTGATGAAGGCCCGTGTGGCATCATGTAGGCCTCAAGGGCAGTCGAAAAGCTCCTGGGTAAGTGTAGGTAGTGGTGACCAATGAGCTGGGTGGAGTGTTAGTAAATACCTGTGAGGGTAGAAATTCAGCTGGGTTCTCTGAATTGTGGGCATGCCTGGAAAGGGGTCCGACCCTCTCTCCATGAGGATTATAGAACAGAACAAAACAGGTAGAAAAGGTGACGGTGAAAGCTAGAAGGATGCTTGGGTGCATACGGAGAGGAATGGCTAGCAGAAAATAGGAAGTGATAGTGCCTCTGTATAAGTCTTTGGTGTGACGTCATTTGGACTATTGTGAGCAATTCTGGAGACCGCACCTTCAAAAGGATATAAACAGGTTAGAGTCGGTACAGAGGGTGGCTACTAAAATGGTTAGTGGGATTGTCTCTTACATGTCTATGCTGTACAGCGCTGCGTATGACTGGTAGCGCTATATAAATGCTGAGGAGTAGTAGTACGAGTAGTTATAAAGCATATGACGAGAGACTTGAAGATCTAAATATATATACTTTAGAGGAAAGGTGGCATAGAGGTGATATGTATTTTTTATTTATTTAACAAGGTTTTATACCACCTTATCCTAAAATCAAACATAGGAAAGGGTGACACGCGGGTGACGCTTGGAAGCATAACTTAAGAACAGCGAAAAATATGTACATATGCCAGGTAGCATGTTAGCAAGTATCTGAGTGTTGACAGGAAAGGTGGTCTGGAATCTGGAGTGCTAGATGTACTCCCTAAAATGATCCTTGAAGAGGAAGGTTTTTAGCTGTTTCCTAAAGTCTTCTATGCCCATGGTGGTCCTTAGTGTCTTTGGAAGTGAGTTCCAAATGGCAGGTGCCACTAACGATAGTGCCCTCTTTGCAGTAGACTTGTTGGCCTTCGTGTTGAGCTGGGTGTTGGGACTGAGAGGTTTAAATACCTCTGTGGCATAAATGCACAGGAGGAGAGCCTCTTTCGATTGAAAGCAAGCTCTGCTACGAGGGACAAAGGATGAGGGTGAAAGGGGATAGGAATAATATGCGGAAATATTTCGCTAAAGGAAAGAGTGGTAGATGTGTGGAATAGTGTCCCAGTGGAGGTGGTAGAGATGAGGACAGTATCCAAATTCAAAAAAGCATGGGACAACCACAGAGGATCCCTAAAGTGAAAAAAGGGAACTATTGTAGTGCTTGATATGGAAGATAGGGCATGTGTTTTTTTTCTGCCGCCATGTTTCTATGTTTCTATTTAGATTTTAGTAAAGCCTTTGGAACTGTTTCGTACAGGCGACTTATAAACAAACTGAGCACTCTAGGGATGGACCCTAAAGTTTCTTCTTGGGTTAGAAACTGGTTGAGTGGGAGGCGACAAAGGGTACAGGTAAATGATGCTCACTCTGAGGAGAAGGAGGTTACCAGTGGTGTGCCCCAGGGATACGTTCTTGGTCCAATTCTTTTTAACATGTTTGTTAGTGATATTGCGGAAGGGCTGTCAGGTAAGGTTTGCCTCTTTGTGGATGATACCAAAATCTGAAATAGAGTAGACACCCAGGAAGGTGTAGATAACATGAGGATGGATCTAGCTAAACTTGAAGAATGGTCTAGAATTTGGCAGCTGAGATTTAATGTTAAAAATGCAAGGTCATGCATTTGGGCTGCAGCAATCCAAGGGAGCAATACAGTATAGGGGGTGAAGTACTTTTGTCCTCTAAAGAAGAGTGGGACCTAGGTGTGGTTGTGTCTGAAGATCTTAAAGTAGCTAAACAGGTAGAAAAGGTGATGGCAAAAGCTAGAAGGATGCTTGGGTGCATACGGAGAGGAATGGCTAGGAGAAAAAAGGAGGTAATAGTGCCTCTATATAAGTCTTTGGTGCAACCTCATTTGGAGTATTGCGTGCAATTCTGGAGACCGCACATTCAAAAGGATATAAACAGGCTTGAGTTGGTACAGAGGGTGGCTACTAAAATGGTTAGTGGTCTTCATTATAAACCATATGAGGACAGACTTAAGGATCTTAATATGTACACCTAAGAGGAAAGGCGGGATAGAGGTGATATGATTGAGACGTTTAA
This sequence comes from Ichthyophis bannanicus, assembly GCA_033557465.1. NCBI lineage: Eukaryota > Metazoa > Chordata > Amphibia > Gymnophiona > Ichthyophiidae > Ichthyophis > Ichthyophis bannanicus. Next base: position 74,876,907 of record CM066051.1, on the reverse strand, counting down.
ATACCTCTGTGGCATAAATGCACAGGAGAAGAGCCTCTTTCGATTGAAAGCAAGCTCTGCTACAAGGGGACATAGGATGAGAGTGAAAGGGGATAGGAGTAATATGTAGAAATATTTCTTTATAGAAAGAGTGGTAGATGCATAGAATAGTCTCCCAGTGGAGGTGGTAGAGATGACAACAGTATCTGAGTTCAAAAAAGCATGGGACAAACACAGAGGCTCTCTAAAGGAAAAAGGGGGACTGTTGTATGTGTTGATATGGAAGGACAGACTAGATAGGCATGTGGTCTTTTTCTGTCATGTTTCTATATTTAATATCTGCTGTGGCAAGGGGTCAGTCAAGGCCCTGTCGGGGGGAGGGGTCAGAGACCCCGTTGTACATAGGGGTCCACCAGTCTTGGGAAGGCTGCGGTGGCGGCTTTTTACTTTAGCTCAGAGCAGCATGGTGCGCTAGATACCAAGCGGCAACTTGGAGTGTATCTTTGCTATTTGTGTAGTCATGGCAGCATGCAAGCATCTAGAGGTTGAGTAATATTGTTACAAAGGCCGGGTAGGAAGTTGAAAACATTTTTAGCCCTAATGGTTCCCTGCATCTGAGACAATCAGGAGCCTCAAAAATGAGTAGTAGTCTGCTGTCGGATAGCTGAGCCTTCAGGTAGAGAGTGTGGATGCACCCAAGTGGATATCTATACATATTTCCATATATCTGCATGCACACTAGCCATATGAAGGAGAGGTTCTCACAGATGCTCAGGCGTCTCAGAGGTATTACGCCGACCAGGCTGGATCTCAGTGCCTGGACACCTATCATGAAGGTTGCTGTGGAATTGCCTAATGTGGGGCAGATAGACTCTGTTAATGCCTCCATGAGGTGGGAGGTTCAAGTGCCCGAAGTGATATGGGCCGGGCACAGTCTTAGACTGTGAAGTTCCTTATACTCATGAGCCAGACAGGTACCAATTCTGAACGAAGCCCTGCATTGAGCTTCTGTGAGGTAATTAGCCGAGAGTCTTTGAGGCTTTCAGAAATAGTCTGCAGTGGACCTGAGCAGGTGCGCTGCTCAGAGAGGCTAGAAGGATGGGGTCAATCCTATGACTTTTTATCTCAGCCATGAGGTAGACTGCTGGTGCAAACCTTTGCGTTGATGATGAGCCCACACCACATGAACAGAGTAGACCATGGAGTCTATCCACTTCTATATTGGCATTCAGTCAAGCTTTGGCCAAAATGTCATCATCGGGGTCAAACTCAAAGCAAAGATGAATGTCCATAGGTAGTCTGACCAGGCACTGGCTTCCTAGACCTTCTCTTTGCAAACTGGTGGAGTGGGACCCCTTGTTTCCATGGAGGGTTTGAGTCTTATAGTATGGTTCTCAGAGTTGCCTCAGCATTGCATGGAGCCATTGAGGTTAGATGAGTTCCCGCTATGGCTGTAAAACTATGGGCTGGGGGGTGGATGATGAAGTTCACTGTAGCCTTGTTGGAGATGGGTTTCTTCAGAATCTGGGAGATGAGCAGCATTGGGGGGTAGGCATACAGCAGCTTGCGGCTCCCCCAATGCAGGCTGAATGTGTCTGCCACTGCCCTCTGCTCCAGTGGGTGTCTGGAGTAGAACACTGGGCACTTCCAGTTGGCAGGGTGCATGAAGATGTCCATCAGTGGCTGCCCCCACCATTGGAACAGGGAGGCCGCAAACTCTGTGTTGAGGAACAAACTCGTGCAGTGCAACTATCGGTTGAGCTTGTCTGCCAGCTGGTTGTATTTGCTGGGCAGGTAGGTTTCCTGGAGATGGCAAGAGAGAGGAGAGAGACCCCAGGTAATATTAGTGCTGGGGAAGAGGGGTCATCGCTGGAGCTCCAGGAGGACTGTGTTGTGAATGTTGCAGAAGGTTGGCAACAATGACGAGCTGATGGGCATCAGCAGGCTATCCTCCAGCATCCCCTGCTCTACTGTTCCAGGAGTTGATTGCAGGGGTAGGCTCAAGTTCTGGAATGGGATTACTTGTGCTTCGCTGCACCATCTGTGCCCTCACTACTCGGTGCTCTGTGATGGGAGGATACTGAGGTCCACCCCATTGTGCTGGGTGTCACACCCTAAGGTGAAAATTCAAGTCACTATGATGTGTCTGCTCTTGTTGTGTCGCATAAGCCCTTGGAAGAGAACCATCTATAGCCCAATGCAAGCATTATAGAGTCATTGGCAGGTAATATAGAGAGAGATCTGGATGGCGGTTAAGGCTGGGAATTCAAGGCTAAGCAAAAAAAAAAAAAACCTGTCTGCCAGGGAAGGGAAAGGAGATTGTGCTCCTCAAAACCTGACTGGCGTAAGGCTGTCACCATTATCTTTAGGTAGGAGGCAAGCAACTCCAGAGCTGGCTGAACCATCAAGGACCTAGGCAGTCACATGGGCAGGTGCTTGTGGAGGGTGGAAATCAGCAGGGTTAGGAATCATTTATCTTGTGGATGAGATCACACATCCTCCTGATGGGTTGGCCAGTTAGGGGCTCTCTGGAACCAGTGACTCTCTGGTTAGAAGTCACGTGTCTTGTGGATAAGACCACACCTCTACCTGGTGGGTTAGCTCTAAGCTTTATTGCCTCTGCATGGAATGGGAGAAGCCCGAGGAAAAGGGGGTGTCCAGAGCTGGTAGGTGTAATGGGTCTGCTTATTGTTGGTCACTCCAGGCCAGGAAATCCCGAAGCCTCATCTGCGGTGTGCTGCTCCGGCTGGCTGGAATCCAGGGGAATAAACACACACAGACCACACAGAAGGACAGTATGCAAGTTTATTCCAGAGGGTGGAGGGATTGTCTGTATTTTATACATTCTTAGAAACATAGTCATACGTCATCCACCCATCTTCTGGGGGCCCACTATAGTTTATCAGTAACTAATGCAAAAACAAGTCATCCTTGAGTAGAACAATCAGTTTAGCTTACACAGCACATTCCTTTTTCATACCCACCAGAATGTACAAAGGGCACACACATAGGATTCTGATTTCTATAGGATTCTAATTTCTCTTGTGCAGGCCTCTTGTATATGCACTTAAACTAAGCATTATTATTACAAAGGACATATATATAGGATTCTGATTTCCCTAACAGTAGGCACCGAGAGCTGGGTGCTCCTACCAGGCACAGATACATGGCCAATTAGACTATGCCGATCTGTAGGATAGTCTGGATGGGCAGCTTTCCTTAAGGTGGAAGTGTTTAGCAACTCCGGTGGGCCAAAAACTGGAGAGGCACTAAGCCGGAGGCCTTTCCTATGCTGCAGTCCTATTGCCAGTTGCCTATTTTGGCAGCAGGGGCGAGATGATGTTACCCCCTGCACGCTTTAGCATAAGGACATTGGATAGCATATGCCCCTTCACACCACCTTTTTAATGCTGACTCTTGGTGACCCAGCAGCCCCTATGTTTCTTGGCAAGGTATGACCAGAAGTAGATTGCCAGGCCTTTCCTTCTGAGGCGATGGAGGGTAAAGGGACTTTTCCAAGGTTACAAGGAGTCCCAGTGGGAGTCACACCCCAATCTCTCTGGTACTAGGCTGTTGCACTAACTGCTAGGCTACTCCTCCACCTTACCTGTGAAGGGGTCAAGTGACCTTCCCAAGGTCTGCAGCCACCACTGTGATTATTGGACCCTGGTCCCTTAGATTCTGAGCATGCTGCTCTGCCCACTAGGCTATTTCTCTGCCATAGTCTGGAGGTGTCAAATAGCTTGGTGGGGACAGCCCAAATCTCCCAGGGATCCCTCACCTCAGTGCATGGAGGAAGAGACCAAGCTCCTGAGCTTTGTGGTGCAGAATGACCTTCTGGGAGCTGGCAATGCCTGTGACTCTTCAACAAGGTCACAGGGCTGAGAATGGTTTACAGGAGGACCAGCAGCATGGACCTATACCATGTTACCTTCTACAAACCTGACAGAAACTTGTCATATGAATTTCCCACTATTGGAAACATGTACTGGGCTTGACGGACCACTGGTCTGGCTCAGCATGGCAGATCTAGTCATAGCTGCAATGATTCAGCCTGAGCACTCTGTGCTGGAGCTGGTGCTGGTGTTGGCACATCTTGCTGATGCAGGCATTGGTTTCCTGTCTGTCAGTGCAGCAGAGTTGTGATATGTCATATGCCAATGCGAGCCTGCTGCAGCCCTATAGCCCTGATTCTGCTGAGTTACGGCAGTGAGGTGTGGGCGGTTCAGTGCTGGGAGGAACCCTCTCAACTGGGTGGACAGCTTAGCATCAGAGGGACCCCTTTCATCAAACGGGCGGCTCGGTGCAGAAAGACTTCTCTGGTCAGGTGGGTGGCTCGGTGCCAGAAAGATCTCTCTCATCAGGTGGGTGGCTCGAGCTGAAAGGACCTCTCCCATGGGGCGGATGGCTAGATGCTGCACTATGCTCTCTGGTCCTGTGCCCTCTATGGTGGAGCCCCATAGCCATCTTGACTTACTGGGATGGCACAGGAAATGCTGCCAGGCTTCAGCAGGATGGGCCACCGGTAGATGGGGAGTCCTCCAACTGGGCAGGCTGGGCCACTCAGTGGAAGCCCTATGGTTGGCCTCTGAATCGGGGTCCTCCTGCTAAGCTGGGCCGGGGATGGAGGCCCTTTCCAGTGCAGCCCATGCCTGGCTTGCTCCTTCCCATGGCGTCTACATTCTGTGGGGATCTGGGAGTGAGCACTGGGTAATCTCCTCCCCATCATTGTCCTGCACTCCAACCACAGATGCATGCACCTTTGGGGGCATAGTGTCTGATGAGGGCTGCCGCCGTCCAAATCCCAGCAGTCAGTGGAGGGTCACCGTAGCAGGCAGCGGTGATGCCTCTCATGCAGACAGCGAGCTAAGGAAGAGAAACAAAAGGAGAAAACATAAAACGTAACAACCATCTGAGCGACATGTGAGTCCACTTAAGTTTAAATGTTCAATGGGAGTAATAGTAGTAGTAAGTAGGAGAGCAGAATCCATCTGCATAGCCGGGCGGATAAAATAGACTGGAGAACAGACTGAGGTGGTAAGGGGTGGGCACAGTGATGAGGTGGCTTGCACATGCTCAGAGGAGTCGTCTGGACTCTTCTGAGCTATTGGAGAGCTATTCTGTCCATGGTGCTGCCAGATGACATCACCATGTGTGACTGACTCATCCTGCTTGTCCATGGAGAATTCTGGTGGCTGAGGTGAATAGAGTCATTGAAGTCTGGGCTTTTCATTGTTTCTTTGTCTCCACCAATCTGCTGGTAGGGGAACACAACCCACTTGTCTGGATTGGTCTGGCAGGACAATACGGAATCCTAATTTTAACTGAGGGAACAGATTTGCACCCTTTGCACTCAGACCTCATGCCAGAGACTGCAGCAGAGCACAGAGAGTGCAGGGACTGAAGAACTCCGAATACTGTCAGAGATGCCGATATGAAACACTGTGTGTCAGAGGCGTGTGCAGTAGCTCAGTTCCCTAACATGGATAAAAAAATATTTATGCTCAATGCAGCAAGCAAATCGTACACAAATAATGTGTGCAAACACGGGGGAATGCGCTGATCGTCATGGAAACATGTGTAAATCAGATTTGCGTTAGCAGAGATTCTGCTGGGACCTAGTTAAGCCTTCTGGGCGCATCCATTGCTGTCACTTCCAACCATCTCCAGGGCCAGCAGCGGTAGCAATGGAACTGCAATGCAGCATTTACCTAAGGCTCGAGTGCTGCGTCACGGTTTATACAAACCAGAAATCTGCGTCGGAGTGGGGCAGAAGCAGCTGATAATAATAGCAGGCAGCAACCACAACGCAGCATCTGAGCCTTAGGTAACTTCTGCATCGTAGTTCCTTTGCCATTTCCACCAGTGCTGGCTCCAGAGAGGGGCAACAGCAGGGACAATAGGGGTTGGGGGACTGGCAGGATGGAGGACCCACCTAGAGCACCTCTGATCCTTATATCGGCCCTGGGACTGCCAGATGCTAGTTCTGCATATAAATCTATCATGTAGATTCCTGCAGTCAAACTCATTGCCCATCATTTCACAGTCACGGCACCTTCCCTTACCCCGGTGTTCGACAATGCCATTCACCTCAGCTCCTCATCCCCCTGCCGTTCTTTTCAATTCACTCATCCCCTTCATACAAAAAAGAAACAGGCAGGAAACCCTCACTAAGGCTAGCTACACAAGGACAAGCTAACCTTCTACTCTCTGAGACCACGTGCTAAAGCCCAGCATTAGAAAACTGTGCTCAACCTTTAGGTCTACTGCGTGCTTCTGTTCAAGAGAGTTCAATAGCTAATTCCTGCATTTACCAGTGGATTTAAATGTGTAGTGCACTGAGGTCTACATGAGCCTTTGCACCCACTTTTCTTGTGTGTTAAACTCCTTTCCGCATAGAACGGCCATTGTAGTGCAGAAAATTGTGCATAGAATCCATGCTAAACTCTGATAAGCCTCCCGCATGTTACTGCATTAATCCCACAGAGCACAGAAACTGAAAATATCAGACACAGCACAGTGGAATGAAAATCATTGAGAGACTGCAGCTTAACGCAGAGAGCCCAGGAACTAAAAAGTACCAGAGACTACGAGACAACAAAGAGAGTGCAGGGACTGAGAATACCAAAACTACTATGAGACTGCACAACAACCCAGAAAATACAGGGAAATTAAAATACCAAGCTGCAGAGCTTCCAAGTTACTCAGTTCCAGGAGGGAGGCTCTTTTGCTCAGTCCTGATTGTCAAATCACATCCCAAAGCAGCATGGGATTTGTAGTGTCTGATGTAATATATTGTTGCAGGTCCCATAATGCACCAGGATGGGGCTGTTAGACATTCAGGACGGGTCCATAGCTCCCACCTGGAACTGGAGAACTTGGTTGCCCCAGAGCATTGTGGGTAATGGGCTCACTCTGATGATGTCACTGCGCCACAGGCATTCCATGGCTTTATTAGACTCAGGTAATGTGCCCTGAGTATTCTAACCCTACAGCCCTACTCCCATTTTTTGGGTAGGGAGTCTTGACTCATGTTACTTTTTATTTTATTTGATAATTTTGTTATGTTTTCTATTTTTATAGTGCTTATTATTGCACAGTTCTCTTTTATTTTCCTCTAATCCCCTTCGCTATTTGTTACGAGAGGTGAAATATTAAATCAATCAATTCAAATCTGCAGAGTGGCGAAATTGCCCATTTCCAGGAGTGAGACTGGACTTCTGACAATCTTAAGATGCATTATGGGACCTGCAGTACTGATTCAAATGGGTAAAATCAGGGACTACAAGTACCATACTGCATTGCAATGCTAACTTAAAACCAGAACTGGCAAAAAATCTCATTCCTGGAATTAGGTAACTTGGCAACTCTAAATCTGTTCCCAGTGGGACGAGGCCTGACCTTTGGGTCTCCTCTTCTCCAGGCCTGGTTGAGCCCTCACTGTCTGCTGGGAAGGAAAGGTTCCTGCTTTTCTTAGGAGAGTCCAGAACTACAGGGCCATGCATTACAATGAGGCAAACTCAGGCCTGGATCAGCATTTTCAGAGTAACCAGGGAAGGAAGATGCCTCTACACCAGGGTTCTCCAACTCCAGTCATGAGGACCCCAAACCAGTCAAGTTTTCAGGATATCCCTAATGAATATGCATCAACAAGAAAATCCACACTGAGAGTATTAGATACACCAAACAAACTCTCAGACCAAAACAATCTAAATAATTCCAAACTCAGCTAAACTTACTCCAAAAGCTCAGAGTCACAGCAGCTAAGCCCTGAAAAAGGAGAAAACTATGTCAAATTGCACTTTGCTACAACAAAACCACAATGGCTCTTGATCTCCCCACGGCTGTACAAGGCTGGAATCTACACAGGTTCTGCTTAGGTGGGATTTCAACTAACAGTCTTGGTGTTATTAACCACACTTTCAACCACTGAGCCACCAAAGCTTTTAAGCTAAAATTTCTTTGGATCTTCTCTTTCTCCATCTCTGGCTCCAGATTCCCTCTTTGTGCACAAAAGAAAGTTCCTGTTTATATGATTTAAGGTCATAGGGGAATAACTATTTGAAAGGCTGAGGTGTGGGTGGGGGAATGTGGGTGGCTGCTGAGACCTGGTTTAAGTCCTGTAACAACAGCATCTCATGCCAGTCTCCCAACTAACAAGATAAGGACTCTTTACCTCCAGCGCCCCCTTCTCGAAACAAATGACTATCGTGCAGTGTTCCAAGCACTTATCGTTCCACAATTCCACTTCAGTAACATCATCTATCGAGGGTACCAAAGTATGTCTTGCACCACTGGCTTAAAATGATTTGATTGTTTTAAAGCTTAATGAGGGGATAAGATATATAAAGGAGAGAACAAACACACGATAATCAGTGACTGACTGATGGCGCACTCTGTTGGACTTTCTCTTTCAACTGAAGATCTGTGGTTTTAAGTCCCCCTGCTAGAAAACAAACTTCCTTATGTTTTAAAACCAAATCAAGGATTGAGAGATATAAGGGGAAGAAAATGCTAGAGGGCTCTACGCTATAGAAGGCTGTGGGTTCAAGCCAAGCTTAGCATGAAGCAAGTTAGGGATGTAATGAGGACTTATTTATGTATTAAAGCCAAATAAGAGGTATAACAGTTAGGAAAAACAAACAGCACAAGCCTCAGTTACTGGTGGCTCAGCTGTTAGAGGGCTTTGCTTCACTATTGAAGGTTGTGGGTTCAAGCCTAGCTTAGCATGGGGTTAAAAAAAATCAGCATATGTTTTAAAGCCAAATAAAGGAATGAGAGGTATAAGGGGAAGAAAATGCTAGAGGGCTCTTCTCTACTATAGAAGGCTGTGGGTTCAAGCCAAGCTTAGCCAAAAGCTAGTTAGGATTGTAATGAGGACTTATTTATGTTTTAAAGCCAAATAAGAGGTATAAAAAACAAACAGCACAAGCCTAACTGACTGGTGGCTCAGCTGTTATAGGGCTCTTCTCCACTATAGAAGGTTCTGGATTCAAGCCTAGCTTAGCCAGGGGTTGGAAAAAACCCTACATATGTTTTAAAGTCAAATAAAGGAATGAGAGATATAAGGGGAAGAAAAGCAGAATACCAAAAACTGGCTGACTTGTGGCTCAGCTACTAAGAGGCTTTATTCCAATATAGGAATGAGTTCTAGCCTAGCTTAGGCAGAAACTACATGTAGTACAGTGCAAATACATGGGGAGGAGGGGGTTAAATAAACCTGCACATCAGGCATACGTGACAAAAACCTCATGACTGAGGAGAGCCACTTAGAGCAATGAGTTTTGCTGATTATGCCTATGAAAAAAGGCCAAATGTTTCCAAAAACTACTCCTCTAACTTTACTGTGAGCACTAACACCATTGCCCTGTACAAGGCTGGAATCTACACAGGTTCTGCTTTGGTGGGATTTCAACTAACAGCCTTGGTGTCCACACTCTCAACCACTGAGCCACCAAAGCATTTCAGCTAAAATGTCGTTGGATCTAGTCTTTCTCCATCTATGGCTCCAGGGTTCCTCTTCTTTGTGCACACAAGAAAGTTGCTGTTGATATGATTTAAGGTCATAGGCGAATAAATATTTGATAGGCTGAGGTGTGGGGAGGGGAGGGGGAGTGTGGGTGGCTGCTGAGATCTGGTTTAAGTCCTGTAACAACTGCATCTCATGCCGGACTCCCACCTAAGAACATAAGATATGCCATACTAGGTCAGACGAAGGTCCATTAAGCCCAGTATCCTGTTTCCAACAGCGGCAAATCTAGGTCATATGTACCTAGCAATTTCTCCAAAAGACACAGGTTCCACAATGCTTGTACTGGGTCAAGCACTGATATCCTGGGTCCCTTCTTAATAATGGTTTATTGACCTTTCCTCCAGGAACTTGTCCAAACCTTTTTTAAACCAAGCTACACTAACAGCCTTTTCTACATCCTCCGGTAACAAATTCCAGAGTTTGATTACACGTTGAGTGAAAAAATATTTTTTTTTATTAGACTTAAATAGTTTACCCTGTAACTTCATTGCATGTCCCCTAGTCTTTCTATATTCTGACGACGTAAACAATCAATCTACGTTTACCCGTTCCACTCCGTTCATTAATTTATAGACTTCCATCATATCTCCCCTCAGCCGTCTCTTTTCCATGTTAAAAAGCCTAACCTTTTTAGCCTTTCTTTGTAGGAGTATCCTTCCATCCCCTTTACCATTTTGGAGGCTCTTCTCTGAACCTTTTCTAATAACGCTATATCCTTTTTAAGATACGGTGACCAGAACTGCACACAATATTCAAGGTGCGGTCTCACCATGGAACGATATAGAGGCATTATAATATCTTTTGTTTTATTTTCCATTCCTTTCCTTATGATACCTAGCATTCTATTTGCTCTCTTGGCTGCCGCTGCACCGAGGGTTTTAACATGGTATCCACAATGCCGCCTAAATCTTTTTCCTGGGTGGTGGTTCCACATTGCACCTGCTCAATTGCCAGACACCGAAATTGGTCAAACGTGTGTTGGTGCTCCAAACTGTGTGCAACCATAGGGGCTTCAAGTCGGCCACATTTCAAACGACTTCTGTGTTCACGCAAACGTGTCCGCAACTGTCGTATTGTCTTCCCTATATACCAAAGGAACTAGAGGGCGATCACTTGACCAAACATTGACACGTAAGGAGCAACAATGGATATTCAAACTTAACACGGTGATGCCGATGGGACTAAATGCGTCCGTAGAATGGACGAGCTGTATGTAATATTGGTTACAGTATTACAATTATTTTCAGCAGTAACGCAGTAGCAACATTGAATAGATGCGGCTTATGCCATCTCTTGATAATGTATGCCCTAGGCTAGCAGTGTATAACCTACTCATTGGTTGATCGTGTCATGTGAACATTCCATTCATCACTCAGGTTGTTATAAAAACTCGTCAACCTGAGCATTCCGCATGCGCGGCGCTTTTTCAACAGCTGATCAAGTTAGTAAGGAATCAAACCATATGAAGCCACGGAAGGCCGGCAGCATCGTTTTGTAGTGAGTACTATAAGAAAAAGATCACTCTGATGTGTATAGACTTTGAAATAAGTTAGTTTTAGGTTTATTAAGGTTATGTATTGTTTTCTCAGCATGAATTGAAGGTAATGAGGTTCCCCTGATGAACCGCGGACAGTGAAACGCCGCAGTGGGACCCTAATGAGAGCGTCAGGAACTCAGTGAAATTGGCGTACAGACTTCAGCTTATGCAACACTCTTGATATTAGCGTATGGATTCCAGCCTATGCAGCATCTTTGAGAGCTTTGAGTACAGCAGCTCAACAGCAGAGAGCCAGCTAAGTGCTACTATTATGAATATATGATATATTTGGATGATTTGGCATATGCGCTTTTTAGTATCAAGTTTAAAGGCTGGAAGGAGCACTACTACTTTCATCAGTGTGAGGCATATTTTATAAAATAGGTTTCCATATAAAAGGTCGTTGATGTGATTGTTAGCTACAGCTGTGGAGATTCTAAAGAGCCCGGCTGGCTACATACTGAGACCTTTGGAAATCTGAAGATCTGGTTGATTATTGTTTAACTAGCTGAGAAACATTTAGACACATTTTAGTATTGTGTTATTTTTGAGCGCAACTTTGGACATTTTCTGCATATCGCTCAGTTAGCGACTTAGACATTTGTCCCATTAGGTCATGACTATCTACATGCTGAGTAATTTTATTCTTTATGATGGTTTCTACCATTTTTCCCTGTACTGACGTCAGGCTCACCGGTCTGTAGTTTCCCAGATCACCCCTGGAACCCTTTTAAAAAATTGGTGTTACATTGGCGATCCTCCAATCTTCAGGTATTAGAGATGATTTTAATGATAGTTCACAGATTACTAATAGCAGGTCTGCAATTTCATATTTCAGTTCTTTCAACACCCTTGGATATATACCATCTGGCCCAAGTGATTTGCTACTCTTCAGTTTATCTAATAGTTGTAATACATCTTCCCGATGTATCGATATTTCCTTCAATTCTTCCACACCTTTAAATACCACTTCAGTCATGGGTAACATCCCTACATCTTCCTCAGTAAAGACTTCATTCAGTCTCTCTGCTATCGTCTTGTCGCCTCTTAGTGCCCCTTAAACCCCTCTATCATCTAATGGACCGACTCTCTCACAGGTTTTTTGCTATGAATGTACTTGAAAAGTCTTTATTTCGCGTTTTTGTTTCCGCAGCAAGCTTCTTCTCAAATTCTCCCTTTACCTGCCTTATCAATGCCTTGCATTTGACTTGCCAGTGCTTGTGCTCTTTTCAGGTTTCGTCGTTTGGCTCTTTTTTCCATTTCCTGAAAGATGCTTTTTTGGCAACAACAGCCTCTCTGACCTCACCTTTAAACCATGCTGGCAGTTTTTTGGACTCCCTTCCACTTTTCTTAAAGCGTGGAATACAGCTGGTCTGGGCTTCCAAGATAGTAGTTTTCAACAACACCCAAGCTTGCTGTAAGTCTTTAACCTTTGCAACTGCTCCTTTTAGTTTTTTCTTAACTATTTTCCTCATTTTATCATAGTCTCCCTTTCGAAAGTTAAAAGGTAGTACTGCGGATTTCCTTACTATCCCTCCTCCACTAATTAAATCAAAGGCGATCATGCTATGATCACTATTGCCAAGTGGCCCCCAACACCCTTATCTCTTGCACTAGATCTGGTGTTCCACTAAGGACTAGGTCTAATATGGCTTCCCCTCCGGTCGATTCATGAACCAGCTGCTCCAAGAAGCAGTCATTTATTTCATCTAGGAACTTTATCTCCCTAGCATGTCCTGCTGTGACACTGACCCAGTCGATACCGGGGTAATTGAAATCACCCATTATTATTACTACTGCGCTGTAACTTTTGTTAGCTTCCTTGATTTCTTTGAGCATTTCATCATCCATTTGTTCATTCTAGCCAGGCGGTCAATAGTACACCCCCACTGCATTCGCCTTCCCCTTTTTACATGGAATTTCAATCCATAGAGATTCTACAGCAAATTTTGTTTCCTGCAAAACTTTAATCCTTTTTGACTCAATGCCCTCTCTAACATAGAGCGCAACCCCTCCACCAATTTGATCAGCTCTATCATTACGATATAGTTTGTACTCAGGTATCACAGTGTCCCACTGGTTGTCCTCCTTCCACCATGTCTCTGATATTCCAATCATATCTAACCTCTCATTTAGTGCTATATATTCTAACTCTCCCATCTTATTTTTTAGACTGCTAGCATTTGCATACAAGCATTTTAGAGACTGTATTTTATTCATATTAATTTGGCTATTGGTAGACATGGGTAATTTGGGATCTTTAAGCTCTGTCTGCTCCATACTCGAGGGCATTTGGGCTACTTTACTCTTTTTTGGAACCTCTCTGCTTTTGGTAGTATCCTTCAAGGATACATTCTTCTGAACCATCCGCTCTTGGGCGACTGTCGGCTTTCCCCTATTATCTAGTTTAAAAGCTGCTCTATCTCCTTTTTAAAGGTTAATGCCAGCAGCCTGGTTCCATCCCGGTTAAGGTGAAGCCCATCCCTTCGGAAGAGCCCCTCCTTTCCCCAGAATATTCCCCAGTTCCTAACAAATCCAAAACCCTCATCTCTGCACCATTGTCTCATCCACGCATTGAGACTCTGGAGCTCTGCCTGCCTTTTGGGTTCTGCGCGTGGAACGGGAAGCATTTCAGAGAACGCTACCCTGGAAGTTCTGGATTTCAACTTTCTACCTAAAAGCCTAAATTTAGCCTCCAGAACCTCCCTACCACATTTCCCTATGTCATTGGTACCGACATGTACCAAGACAGCAGACTCCTTCCTAGCACTATCTAAGACCTTATCTGGTTGGCGCGTGAGGTCCGCTACCTTCGCACCAGGCAGGCATGTTACCAGGCGATCCTCACGTCCACCAGCCACCCAGCTATCAACATGCTTAATGATTGAATCACCAACTATAACGGCTGTCCTAATCCTTCCCTCATGGGCACATGGCCCTGGAGAAACTTCCTTGGTGCGAGAGGGTTTTACATCACCTGGAGGACAGGTCCTAGTTACAGGATCACTTCCTGCCACACCAGGGTGATGCTGTCCTGTCACGTGACCTCTCTCCTCCATGGCAACTGGGATGCTGCCAGACTGGAGGTGGGACCTCAGGACTATATCCCTGTAGGTCTCGTCTATGTACCTCTCTGTCTTTCTTATGTTTTCCAAGTCTGCTACTCTAGCCTCTAGAGAACAGACTCGTTCCCTGAGAGCAAAGAGCTCCTTGCACCTAGTGCACACGTAAGACCTCTCACCAACTGGGAGAAAATCATACATGTGAAACTCAATGCAAAAGACTGGAAAGCCCCCATCTCACTGCTGGACTGCTGTCTGCATCTTAGTTTTAAGTTTCTGTTTAGATCTTTAAGTTCTTTACTTATTAAGGGTTGCTATGGATATTTATACCAATAAAACTGTACCTAATACGTTTAATATACCTTGTTCACCTGAAGCTTAATTAATCTCAGGTCATTAGTGTATGACTGATTTGGGTAACGAGCTTCACCTGAGAGCACCACCTGTCTTTTAAGATGTGTAAGTACCTATAAAGCTACGATTATCCCAGGGGTGGGTGGGTGGGTGTTGGGGAGGGAAATAACACTTATTAATATCTCACATTGTTTAGACTATGGGGCTTGTTTACAAAGCCGCGGTAGCGGTTTGCGATCGTAATCGGAGCCGCGGCCCCATTGATTTCAATGGGGCCGCGGCTGCGATCGCGAACCACTACCGCGGCTTTGTAAACAAGCCCCTATATATTCTACATATAATATGATGTTCCTTGTAAATATGTTCTGTTATAATATGACGTTCCCTGTAAAACAAACTTGCTTTGTTAATTGTTGTTCACTGTGAACCGCAACTGAACTTTGGAAGATGCGGTATATAAATGTGTATAAAATAAATAAAATAAATAAATAAATTATTAAAAGAGGGCTGCTTACACAGTACCCTGTCTTGTGCTGCTGAGGTAAGCTATATTCTGATTTGATTTAAATTATAGTTCTTTGCTGCTGCTAAGCTCTAACTTATTATGAAATTTAAACTACAAGCTCTCTGCTGGGTTCCAAATTTAACCAGAAAGCTCTCTTCTTTGTTTTAAATTTAAACTAAAAGTACTTTGGTGATACTAGGCCCTGAGTGACTATTAAATTTAAACTACACGCTCTCTGCTGGGTATGAAATGTAACCAGAAAGTTCTCTTCTGTGTTTTAAATTTAAACTTAAACTGCTGCTACTAGGCCCTGACTGATTTAACAAAAAATAGTGGGTTCACAGATTAATTAGCTTTAATAGAAAGAATTCCTTTCAGAAAATTCCCAGAAGTATATACTCACAATTGCAGATCTCTCTCCAGAGGTAACACGTCCCCTTTTCTAGTCCACAATAATATACATGAGATGGATTTGCATGCAGATCTACTCATGCATATTCATCGTGGATATCCTTAAAGCCCCACAACCACGAATTGGCTGGGAACAGACTGGAGTGGAAGAACTGGGAGTTTAGAGGAGAAAAGAGACAGGTGATATGTTTGGTGCTTACTCAGCTCTCTTCTTTGGGCACCTGTTCCAGCCAATTATGCCCATGACAAAGCTTCCAAGTTACCCAGTTCTATGAGGGAGATTTTAGGCCAGTTCTTGTCATCTGACAACCCTAAGTTGTTATTTATTTATTTATTTTGTTTGTTACCTTTCAATGGATAGAATTGGGAACTATAAATCCCATACTGCTTTGAGATTTATAGTTCCTGATTCTACCATAACTATCTTTGCAATGACCCAGCTTGTTTTGCTTTATCCATTTTCAGAGCTGTCTCATTCGATGTTTGTCTCCCTGCCCCGTTGACTGCATTGTTGATTGTTACCCCGCTGAGGAATGCCAGGGTTGGCGTATGGAGTGGCGTTGGGGGATTCTTTTCACTGCTGATAAGTTTGCTGATTTGTTACCTGTGGTCAGTAGCTGTGGACATGACATATGAAATAGCTGATAAGCAATCTTTCAGAAATGCTCTGTGGGTGAGAAGGCATTAAGTTGTTTCAATAAAATAATTGCAAAAGTGCTATTGTTAATTAAATAATTAGCTAAAAAAAGAAACCTGTAAGGAGTTTATTAGTATCCTTGATGTTCTGAGCATACGACTATGGCTAAGATATTTATATGCCTTGACGATGAGCTCGCTGGTTCTGAGATCCTTTTCTCCTTAAAGCCTAGGAAGTATTCTGAACCTGATTTTTGATGATTAGTGGAGTGAAGCTGTCTATTTGGTTGAGCATTTGAAGGCACACATTGTTAGGACACACTCAGCACTGAGATGAAAGGCACACACTGCTGCAGTTGAAAGATTGCTGGGGGAGGTGAGCTTACATATTTACTCCCTAAATGTCTTCATTGAATTTTCAACTAATGAGATATTTTAGTTGCCAAGTGGCCATGGAATTAGAGATTGTGGGTACACTTTGTTACATGTACACAAATATATAAAGACAGGTACTCACATTTTCATCTTAAGACATTAAT
The DNA here is from genome assembly GCA_033557465.1 of Ichthyophis bannanicus. Lineage (NCBI taxonomy): Eukaryota > Metazoa > Chordata > Amphibia > Gymnophiona > Ichthyophiidae > Ichthyophis > Ichthyophis bannanicus. Next base: position 74,860,352 of record CM066051.1, on the reverse strand, counting down.
TACCCTTCAAAAGGTATCAACTCTGCCCCACTCTATGACAAATTTTCCTTGAAATAATTTTATTTGCCCTGAGTTAACATGAGTGTTCCATTCTACAATATAAGATGATCTGGTATCTGTAAGGCACGGTAGGAAAGTTTCACAAGCTCAGATTGTCTCTGCTGATTTTGGGAATGGGTCCAGGGATCTCCAAATTTCCAGGGCACTTGTCATGAATATCCTTCTCCTACTCGGCCTGACCCCAGTCTTGTGGGGGTCACTCGTCTGTATCAGCATACCCTGTAATGTGGTAGCAAGTTTATTCATTTTTGCTCATGCTTTTCCAGTAGTAGATCAAGGCAAATTACATTTAGCTACAGTAGGTATTTCCCTGTCGGGCTTACAATCTAAGTTTGTATCTGATGTAGTGGAGGATTAAGTGACATGGCCAAGGCCACATGGAATAACAGTAAGATTAAACCCTGGTCTTTCTGGTCCTAGGCTGCTGCCCTACCTACCACTAGGCTACTCCTCCACACAATGACCAAGAGACCGGAGTTCGATTCCCACTAGCACTCCTTGTGGCCTTGGGCAAGTCACTTAACCCTCCATTGCCTCAGAAAATTCCAAGTTATCAATGTCCCTGTTTAATGTACATTACCAAGTTTAAGTTAGAATGTAAACCGCTTTGATTGAAATGATAAAGCAGTAAAAAATACCTGTTAAATAAATGACGCAAGGGAATTCATTGCATACATGAAATGAAAATATATGTCCTAACTTGTTTCTTGTAAGAGCAACAGACTTTTTATCCTAATATAAAGTATATGGAGTAATTATATATGAGGATGGGGATGGGAAAGTTGTTTCCTTAATAGGTGACACTGTATATAGAATCTAAAAGCCTCAGTGGTGGTGATCTATTCATGCCATGATTCCTATAGCCACCAGGGGGTGCTTGTGAACTGCTGAAAGCACACACTGGGATACAGGACACGCCAGCACACACATCATAAGGCCAGGAGTGAGGTTTGTTACTGTCATGGTGTGTGCAAAACCAACCCATTTGGACATATTGCCCCCAGGACACAAAACGCATACAGCTACAGTTGTAAAACTGCTTAGGCCTGGTTGGGGAGAGCAGAGCCGGCTTAACTATTAGGTTGAAAACACTCACATAGGGCAGCAGTGATAAAGAGCAATAGGTCTTGGCAACCAGAGAAAATCATACTACAACTACTATTGATCATTTATATAGTACTACAAGGCATACACAGCGCTGCACAAATACATGTAAAAGGCAGTCCCTGCTCGTCGGAGCTCACAATCCAGTCAAGACAGACAATACAACAGCTGAGAACAAAGATACAACTCGGGAGAGGTAAGGAGACACATAGGAGACTAAGTGGATCAGGATCCAAAAGCAGCCTCCAAGAGGTGAGCCTTTGAAAAAGGGCAGAGATGAAGCCTGACGTAAAGACTCGGGTAGTTTGTTCCAGGCATAAGGAACAGCAAGATGAAAGGATCAAAATCTGGAGTTGGCGGTGGAAGAAAAGGGCACAGAGAGAAGCAATCCACCAGAAGAGCAGAATTCACGAGGAAGGGTGTAGGGAGAGATGAGAGAGGAAAGGTAGTGAGGAGCAGCAGAATGAGTGCTTTTATAGGTCAGAAGGAGAAGTTTGAACTGGATATGGAAATGGATGGGGAGCTAATGAAGTGACTTGAGAAGAAGGGTTATATGAGCATATTGGGGCTGGCAGAAGATTAGCTGCACAGCTCAGTTTTGAACAGACTGAAGGGGAGAGAGAGGATTCAGAGGGATATCAGCAAGGAGGAGGTTCCAATAGTCTAAACGTGAGGTGACCAAAGAGAGGATAAGTGTCTTAGTAATGTGTTCAGAAAGGAAGGGGCAAATTTTGCTGATGTTATAGAGAAAGAACCAACGGGATTTAGCTATCAGTTGGATGTGTGTGGAGGAGAGGGAGGAGTCATAGACGACTCCAAGGTTGCGGGCTGAGGAAACAGGGAGTAGAAGAGTTATCTACAGAGATTGAGGAAGAAGGGGATGCAGGTTTAGGGGGAAAAATAATAAACTTGGTTTTGGCCATATTCAATTTCAAACGGTGGTGAGACATCTAGGCAGCGATGTCAGATAGGTAGGCAGAGATTCGGGCCTGGAGAGTCGAAGAGATATCAGGTGTAGAGAGAGAGATCTGAGAGTCATCAGCATCAAAATGGTACTGAAAAGCATGGGAGGAGATGAAAGCATCAAGGGACTGGGTATAGAGAGAGAAAAGGAGTGGGCCCAGAACAGACCCTCAGGGTACATGAACTGAGAGTGGGATAGCAGTAGAGGAGGATCCATCAAACCAAACACTGAAAGAGCGATGGGAGAGAGACAAATAGAACCAGGATAGCACAGAGCCCTTACAACCAAGCAAGGACAAGGCGAAGGTCAACAGTGTCAAAAGCAGCAGAAAGGTCAAGAAGGATGAGGATCGAGTAGATTTAGCCAGGAATAGGTCACTGGAGACTTTGGCAAGAGCCATTTCAGTAGAATGCAAAGGATGAAAGCCAGATTGCAATGGATCCAGAAGGGCTTGAGAGGAGAGAAAGTCAAGGTAACAGCGGAGAACTGCACGTTCAAGTAGTTTAGAAAGGGAGGAGGGAGATGAGTTGACAATTACAAAGACAAGTAGGGTCAAGTAAAGGTTTCTTGAGGAGAGGTGTGACCACAGCATGCTTGAAGGCTGTTGGGACAGTTGCAGTGGAGAGCGATAGGTTGAGAATATGAGAGATGGAAGAGGTGATAATGGTGGAGATGGAGTTGAAGAGATGGTTGGGGATAGGATCACAGGAGCAGGTAGTGAATTTCGAGGAGGAAAGAAGACAAGTGGTTTCCTCAGAGATCTTAGAAAAGGAAGAAAGGACAGAACCATCAGCACATACTTGTACCCACAGCAAGAGTGGGCAATTGTCAAATAGCGCAGGTAAATGGTTTTTGGAATATGGGACCATTCTGGGAGGGTTGATGGAGTAATCATGGTTTTTCAGTTTAATTATCAAACTCCCAAGAGAGAGTGTGGAGGAGTAGACTTTGGTTAAGGCATCATGCTAAAAACAAGCAAAGCAGGAGTTTAAATCTGCTTCTCCGACTGAAGCTTCTTGTAACCCTGGGCAAGACACTTCATCCTTCATTGACTCAGGCACAACTTAGATTATCGGTTCATTTACACAAGGAAATAACTTGAGCACCTGCTTATAACTCACCTAGAAAAATCCAAATCTGGGTGCAGGAGGGAGTGTGAAGAGGAATATGCCTTCCACCTCAAATATTTTGCAAGGTATGTACAAGTGGGGAAAGCATGCAGAGCATAGTTCATGGAATTCTTTGCAAACCCTCTATATGTGTGTGCATGTGAATGTGTGTGCATGCACACACACCCATCTGAGTCTTCTCTGCCTGCATGTGTTGGGGGCGGAGGGGGGGGGCTATAAGAGGATTTGAGGGAATGGGAAGAGAGATATGGATTCCATCTCAAATGTTTTACAAGATATGCATAACGAATTTGTAGCAGGGGGTTGGTACCTGTGTGATTAAGAACCGAAGGAAAGTAGGAATCCCAGAATTTGCACTCTTTTGCCTTCAGCCTTTCCTTGCGCTTCACTTCTTCTAGTTTTATGGACAGGTATTCTTGTCCTGTGCTTGTATAAACAGGCCATTCCTTTCCAGTATCCCCTTCAACGTTTGGATCACTACATATGGAATAAAAAATAAAATTATTCAGAATACATCCGTTCTCTAAGAGAAATATAAAAATCCAGCTTCTTAAAAAGACTTGTCCCACACCGAGAAGGTGTTTTCTGGGTTTCTTGATCATGTTTTTGGCTTTAAGGTTTTCCTGTCCCTGTAGTCTCCCCCCCTCCCAATTTCTATCTCAATGGGTTTGCATCATCCCCACCCAAGCTTTCATCTTCCTCCCCTCAGTGCTCAGCCAATAGAAGCTCATAGTCCACAGTCATCATCTCAGGATTGTCACATAGTGGTCAGCCATTCCCAGCCATGGTCAGTTATCATAGTTACAGCATTCCCACCATATTCACTGTTCAGAATTCCATCGTTACATGGGTTAACCGATGCACACATATACCTTGATCTAATAATTTTGTGGCTGTCTTCCAGTTATGTGGAGAAAACCCAATGTTAGATGCACCCAATTGGGTTCATCCTTCTTTACCATGTTTGACTGTGGTACCAGTGATCTCTTGGAATGACTTGAAATTCTCAAGAAAGAAACTTACCCGCTTCTTGCAAAATTGGCCAAATATTTCATCACGTTCTTGCTGAATTGCTGCTCGGCTTCACTGTAGTTCTGCTTTGCATCTAAAGAAGTCCCAAAGATGAAAGGAATCTCTCCAGAGTGTATGACACCCATCCACTCCGGCCATGCTAGCTGTGAGAATCGATGGCCAAACTGGTACAAGAATACCTTCAGGCCCTGTTCTGCAAAATGTTGGACCATGTCTATCAAGGGGCAGAGGAAATTCTTATCACCAAACATGTTAGCCAAAGCATCACGGTGGTTCTTGGGGTCTGTCTCGTTTTCCCAGTCTGTGTACTGAAAGAGTACAGATTCTAACCCGAGTTCTCCCACCTTGGGAAAGAGTTTCTTCACGTTCTCCTCGTATTGATCCTTGGTGATGAGGCTCTCATTGAATGGGCTGAAGCCAGATGCCCAGTACACTGTGAAGAGACTCCCTTCGTTCTTGACGACTCCTGCCAAGATCTCTGATGACTTGAATTGCCCCATCTCCAAGAGCTTCTCTGGCATGTCTGTGAGGAAATCTCCGTCAATTGTGGGCACAAAATGTGTCAGCAGGACACGTCCGTCTGCAGGAACGGAAAACTGAGCTTTGGTGATTTCCTGAGGGTCCTTGGTTTGGAGACATGTAAGAATTTCTGTGTCATCAGTGGTGGGACATGAAAGCAGGTTGGCCAAGGTCAGAGCTCTAGCCTTTGCTTCCTTCTGAGTGACTCTAGCCCATCGAGCATTGGCTGAACCACTCCCGATGATAGCCCTAGTGAACAAGGGGTGACTCTTAGGAGAAAGGATATGGAAACTTACTGAAGCACCTCCGGCGCTCTCGCCAATGATCGTGACACTTTCAGGGTTGCCACCAAACTCTTTAATGTTCTCCTGGACCCAGAGGAGTGCTAACCTCTGATCAAACAAGCCAGCATTTCCCTGGCTCCCTGGAAATGCCAGAAACCCAAAAGGCCCCACTCTGTAGTTAAAGGATACCAGAATCACATTTTCCGCCTCTACTAGATACCTGCCATCATAGATATCTAGAGATGAGGTCCCAGATACAAAGCCACCACCATGGAACCACACCATGACTGCTGCTAGCACGGGGCGGGGTGATGGAACCCAGACATTCAGATAGAGGCAGTCTTCATTCAGCTCGGTGTTTGCATTCCACATCTCACTGCCTGTAAAGCCTGGGAAAGTGGTGTCCTCCATCTGATAGCAGGAGTTCCCGTATTTGGTGGCATTTAGAATTTCATCCCAGGGTTTCCGTGGCTCTGGCTTCTGAAATCGCAGGCTCCCTGTCGGTGGTTCGGCATAGGGGATCCCCAGGAAGGCTGTTACGGATCCTAAGAGTGCTAGTTGTTGAAATCCATGCACCTTCCCTTGCTTGGTGTCCACAATCGTTTCTTCCTGAGCCCACGAATGAGAGATGCACATGTACAGGAAAAGGATCCAGACGCGGACGTGGCAGAAGCTGTGTCTCCCATCGTACCACATCTTGAATACCTGAAACATAAAAACCCACAAGATAAGTCTTTCTGCAGTGTGGACTGTTAAGGGAAATGGGGGGTGTTGGGGGGGGGGGAAGAATACCTCGTTTCAACCATTTGGGAGTCTCATGCTGTTTTACAATTAAAGTACATTATGGAGAGGCATGTGCATGTTTCTTATTATTATGACTTATACTCTCAATGTGAAAAAGTAAACTTAAACTATTAATATTAAATGGCGATAAGGCTACAAAATACCACATTATCCTAGGACTGAGGATAACAAGGCATCAGTGTACCTCAGGGCTCCTCACTCTCCGCTCTCTTATTCAATATATACATGCAGCCCATCTGTGAAATAATCCTCTCATTTAACATATCATGCCTGATTTACGCAGATGACGTACTACTCTTCACCCCATTCACGATTGACCATCCGGATTTCTCCCAACTAGTAAAATGCCTCGAGGCCGTAACCAATTGGCTCCACTCACAAAGCCTCAAGATAAACTTCAGCAAGACAGACGTACTGTTCATTACAAGAAATCAGTTCTTCTCACCACCTACATTAAAGACAAGAGACGCTGAACTCCCAAGTAAACACAGCATCCGCTACCTAGGCATCACGCTAGACCAGCAGCTCGAATTTAAAACGCATATCAGCAACACCATCAAACAAATTTACCACAAAATAAGAACATTGCGACATCTCCGACCCCTGCTTCAACCAGATGACTTCAGAACAGTCTTTCAGGCATTAGTGACCCCTCACTTTGACTACGCCAATGTAATCCTGCATGGCCTACCCAAAAACACGCTAAACCCATTACAGATGGCAATGAACGCAGCTGCACGCTTCCTACACGGAGCCTCCAGAAGAGATCACATCACCCCAATCCTAAAGCACTTACACTGGCTACCAATATACTGCCGGCTCAACTATAAAGCAGTCCTGTTGACCTTCAAAGCCATCAACAGAATATCCGCCGCCTCCCTAATGGACCTACTCTACCCCACCCCAGCAAACAGAGCAAGGAGAACATTAGCCACCAATACCCTACAGACCCACAACAAAATAATAAAATGCACACAGGCAACAAAGAACTGAGCCTTCAAGTTCTATGCTCCCAGTTGCTGGAACGCGCTTCCAACCACTATCCGAGCGATCACGGACCTTGCCCAATTCAGAAAAGCACTAAAGCACCACCTCTTTCTTCTACACTACTCACAACCCAGCAACTCAAATTCACTCACCACACACCCTGCTAGACAACTGTAAGTCACAGACAACTCTTTTTAGACAGTCAACTCATGTTATCTTGTAGACAGTGTAGATAGCTGTAGATAGATTCCCCAGTTTAAATCCAAGTTATATCAGCCGTTCAATGTAAGTGCATAACAGTTCCCTTGTTCTGCACAGAGCTGTTACCTGTAAACCGCACTGATTTTAAAGAGCGCGGTATATAAAAGAAATAAAAATAAATCAGTGCCAGGAACCAGGTCTGGGGGCAGGGACCGCCAGCAAGTTCCAAAAACCTCAGCTGGTCCAACAAACAACCAATCCAGGGGAAAGTTTTCACTCCAAAATCACACAGAATCAATGACAGAGCTGGGGATTAGAACTGAGGCCCAGGGGGATAAAGTGGGTCACACATCGAGCCAGGGATGAAGCCTCAGAACCAGGAAAGGATTTGGTTGGGAAATATCCACTACTGTAATTATGTAATTATGGACATAGGATGGGGAGTCTGGGAGAAAATCGATTGCAGCCACCAGCACAACCATGTGCAACGAGATATCAGATAGGATCCAAGCCTGTAGATTCAGATATACAATTGCTAGTTTAACCCTGGAATCCCACAAGATTTGCTAAACTGGCAGCTAGGCCAGGAGTCAATATTTAACGTTAACATCAATTGAATTGAGGGAGCCCATGGTGGGAACCTATGCAGGGCTCACTAATAGCACCCCATTCCTCCTCGGTCTTGAAGCTCTTTCTAGACTTGTCTTGCTCAAAGCTGTGCAGCTACTAGCTAAAAATCATGGGGTTTTTTTCATTCTGTTACTGCACAGTGGAAATAGAAGAGGAAACTTGTGATCTGTCCTGTGTGGCTACTACATTCTCCCACCCACCCCTGGTAAATGCTTGGTGTGTGCATCTGATCTGCAACTTCTTTCATGTGATAGCTGAGCAGGGCTGGTGCAAACATCCAGCAAGACTAGGCAGTTGCTTAGGGCGGCAGCTTCTGTGGGGTGGCAAAGAGCAATAGCATTGACAGCAAAACAATAAAGCCTGACAGTCCACAAGCTCAGCCATCAGCATATTTGTTTTGCCTGTAGCAAGAGTGGGCACCACACACGCATAAAAAACAAAGTGTTAATATTTAAAAGTATGGTGTCCAAGGATAATTTTTTTACTGGATTGTTGCAGGAAGTGTGATGTTTTATTAAATTTTCTATACTGCCTTTTGTCTGGTATAGAAAGCGATTTACAATAAAATAAAATAATGAAAAAAAGAAAGGAACAGGAACCACAATCAAACTGATAGGACAGTAAGGGCAGGAGAACGTGAGGAGAGGGAGACCATTCATCAGAAGCAGCCATCAGTCAGTCAAGAGAACTGATCATGATCGCTGGGATTAAGTACCAAACTTTTTAGCGGGGTGTACCATGGGAGGTTTGTCTAGGGTTCCCAGTATCCTTACATCAGCCTGAATCTGTGTGCATATGTCTGTCTCTCCCCCAACTCAGATCTTTTCTTACTTTACCAGTTACGTTGCTTCTATAGTTTTTATATAAACTCAGTCATAGGCAGCGGAAATGGAGGGGGACCCACAGGGGCCATGGCCCCACCAATATTTTGCCCAACACATCAGGAATAGAGAGCTTGGAGGCACAGATGGAGATTGGTTGATTTGGCCCCTTCAACAAAAATATGTTCTGCTGCCCCTGCAGACTCAGCTACTGCAGAGTGCCAATAGAAAGGGAAGCTGGGGATGTGTTTCTCCTCGCTTTTTCTAAAGGCAGAAACAATAATATTGTGTAGGTGTAAAAGGACAAACAATTTTGCTTATATGAAACTGACTCAAAAGCTTCTGCCACGTTCCTAACTCCTGTATCACCTCATTCCTGGTTGAAGGGGGGGGGGGTACTGTTATAGAGCTGGGGGGGTGGCGCAGACATCTTAAATTATTTTTGTTTGTTTGTAATTTACAGATAGGGAAGCTGATGGGGAAATGGGGCAGAAACCCCATGGCGTGATGGCAAACCCCCTTTCTGGAGAAGAAAGTGTACAACAGAATTCTGAAAGACCTCAGGAAGGTGATGACTGCACCGTCACAGCTCTGATTAACTTGTCTTTGGCGACAGGGTACAGTTCAGAAAGTAAACAGTCTCACACCACACAAAGGTTGGAATGAGAAGAAGGCAGAAACAGGGCCGGGGCAACCTTTAGGCAACTTCTGAGGGTCAGCAAAGAGCAAGGCATTCAAAGCAAAACAGATTTTGACAGCCGGAGGTGCGTATAAAGCTTAAGATCTGCCTAGAGTGCCAGTACCTTGAACCAACTCTGGGCAGATAACTACAGACCTCTAAGTTCAAGATCAGTAACGGGTGAAGCTCTTACTGTGGAAATGCTACTAGATTACAGTGAATCCTCCTCCTTCCCCCAAACAGCCTGGTTTCACACAGGGACAGACAGTCCCTGTCAGGCAAACCTGGCTGAATTCTTGAATCAGATGAATAAAATAGTGGATCACAGAAATGTGGATGGGGCTTATGTGACTGAGCAGCTGATCAAAGAACAGACCTTAACGGGTGGCAATAAAGGGACTCCACTCTGAATGTAACATAGGGCTATCACCACACCTAGGTCAATATGAACAGACTTATCCAGCCCTGGCTTTGATCCAGGACATGCATGGAGACATAGTTCTGATTTCCCTATTCTGGGGCAAAACCAGGACGAAAGAGTGCATTTGGGTTGACCAGGGTGAAGTGACTAGTGGGATACATCAAGGCTTGGTGCTAGAGCAGAAACACTTGAAAGAAACTTCTGTTTGTAGATAACAAGAAACCCATAATAACATGAGAGATGGAAAACATGAGAGACATTTAACTCTGTGAAACAGAAATATGACGGCACGTAAAGATCATATGGCCTATCCAGTCTGCCCTTCCATACCAACTACTCATAGTCCCTTTTTTCCCCTTAGAGATCTTCTGTGTTAATCCCATGCTTTCTTGAATTCAGATACGGTCCTCGTCTCTACTGCCTCCACTGGAAGGCTGTTCCATGCATCTACCACTCTTTCCATGACAGATGTTGAGCATATTTGGTGCAGAGAGTAATGGTAGGAACTGGGGTAAAGGATGGGTTGGGTGTTGGCAACTCTGTACTTACAGGTTCCCATATTTAAGCCAAGTTACCCATTTCCAGGAGTGAGATTTTAAGTCAGTGAGATCATCCTGATGTATAATGGGACCTGAAACACTGATTCCAATGGGTAAAATCAAGGACTACAAATCCCACCATCCCGCAGGTGGCCATGCTTTTGCAGCTGACAGCTGGGACATAGCTAACCTATCTAATGGAGATCATAACACCCAAACAGGCGAAATGAGCCAACTGGTTCTTCACTGCAAACATCTATTATATTATTATGCAAAAAAGAATTAGCAGAGGCCCCCTGCAAATCAGATGGGGTGGTTTCTCTGGCCTGGCTCCTAACTCTACTTTTCCCCTTATTCTAAGTAGAGAAGCAGCCTAATGGTTAGGGCTAAAAACCAAGGAAGCTGGGTTCAAGGCGCACTGCTGCTTTTGTGGCTTTAGGCAAGTTGTTTGACCTGCCATTGCCCAAGGTACAAAGTTAGATTATAAGCTCTCAGGGACAGAGAAATATCTACTGTACCTGAATGTATTCTAAACTACTATAGGAACAGTGTGAGCTCAATCCAAATCATCCACAAAGTCTCCTTAGCAGCAGCCAACTTACCCCATAAATACTCCTTTTACGTTTCTTTTTTTTCTTTTTGGAGGGGAGTCTTTTTTTTTTTACCTATTTTGTTTCACTTTTTAGCGCATGTTAGAACATATTAAGCTGCGCTAAAAATTTAGCACGACACAATAGTTGGCTTCTGCTGACATCCCCAATTTTAACTAGGGCTTTGAAGAATCTGTGTACCCTGTGGCACTCCCCCTCTGCTTCTGAACCCCCAAAAGACCATCTAAGCGGAGATTGGTCATGTCACCTTACCGACATCTTTCTATCTCCTCCTTCCTCAGTTCCAGTCTGAGCCCTCCTGTATCTTTTGAACAACAGCACTGAAACTCTTTATGTCCTAACCAAGCTATATTTACCCTCGATCTATTTACCCATCAATAGACCATCCTCTTCCTGGCTCTATTTCTGCTGATCCCTATCTTTCTCAACCATTTGTTGGCCTCACGTTCCCTCCTATTAAAACTAAGGTTGTGCAGCAGTGTTGCAGGTGGGAAAAGGGGTCAATTGGTCCCTCTGGTGTGGCTTCATGGTTAGCACCGAGCACTTGAGAGCAGTAGGCATCTGCAGCATGGGGGCCATTTCCCAGAAACATGCTCCATGCCATGTTCAGGGGGAATCAGAAAGGGCTTCACTAAGACAGATTGAGCAACAGCTTCATGACAAAGGACAAATAACAGAAACCGAGCAGAGGTCCTCCGAGCGCAAAGAGCAAATACAGAACAGCAGAAATCAAAGGAGGAAAAGCCAAAACCCGTTAGGTCACTAACTTCCCTGAAACTCTGACAGAGCTATTGTAAACTTTCCTCGGGCACATGCCCAAGAACTGGTACAGCACAGGCAGCAATAATTCAACTTCCATACTCACACACACTGTTTCACCACAGTGCAGATACAGTATAGATTGCAACAAGGGGCATGAAATAGGATAAAACATATGGGTGTTGCTTTAAGCTTAGGGAAGGAATTTTGGATTTAGTTCGCACTTTTTTCAGGAGCAACTCACAAGGAAAGTTATATTTAGGTACAGTAGGTATTTCCCTGTCCCTGGAGGGCTTGCAATCTAAGTTTGTACCTGAAGCAGTCAGAAAGCCAGTGCATCTATGGGGGAGGTCATTCCCCTGAGCAGAATGCATTATGGCCTGGGATGGAGTAAGGCAACAGTGTAGTGTCAATGGACTGCAAAGCTGTGGTTCTCAACCCATAAGAACATAAGAAATGCCATACTGGGTCAGACCAAGGTCCATCAAGCCCAGTATCCTATTTTCAACAGTGGCCAATCTAGGTCACAAGTACCTAGCAGTTTCCCCAAAAGACACAGGTTCCACAATGCTTGTATTGAGTCAAGCAGTGGATATTTTGGGTCCCATTTAATAATAGTTTATGGACCTTTCCTCCAGGAACTTGTCCAAACCTTTTTTAAACCCGGCTACACTAACAGCTTTTCCTTATCGGCCCTCCAGTTTAGTCCTCCACTTCTAGGTTGTGTACCTCCTCCTGCAGCTTGGAGACTGGGCATGTCAAAATCGTGACATCACTGGATATAGCCTGCTGGCAACTCCCAACATCCCCAGTGTATCCAGTCTCCATGGAGCAGGAGGACGTAGTAAGCCTAGGTGCTGGGCTCACTAGAGGACCAAATAAGGAGCAGCATAGTTAGATTAGTGGGACCAGAAAGAGGGAAGGGGAAGAAAAGACAGGGGCACTTCCTTTTCCACTGGTTGGACCTAGGGGTTTTTTGGAAGGGCACTCCTATGTCCTCTTGTGCTCAGTGTGTCGTTTGTGACACCCACGAGGGCACAGTAGCGGACACCGGCATCTTCCAGGGCTGCGCCACTATTTCTCTTGCGGGGGAGCAGCAGATGGACAGTAAGCTAGCTCAGGATTCCCTTGGGGCACTGCCGGGGGCAGAAGGCGAGTCCCTGTTGGGGGCTGCGGCTGCTCCATGCCAGGACGCCGCAGCGGGGCCTTCGGGTGCTCCTCTTGGAGATTTTTGTCCGGATTTTGTCCTGATCATGCATCAGGCATTCTGTTTGCGATGGCAGGGGAAGCTTCCGGAGCCCCTGCCGTTGCTTACAGCACAGCCTCAGGGCCGGCTGGAGGAAGATCACAACAGTGGCCCGAAACCCGCAAAGAGAACGCGGACCTCTGATACTTTCCCATCAAATGTGGAGGTGCAAGAGACGGATGAGACCGAGTTTGAGCTCGAGTCTGGAAGGGATGATCTGGAAGAAGGAGAAATTCCAGAGCCTGAGGATCAAGCGAGAATCATACGGGTTTTCCGTAAGGACGAGCTAGTGGCGGTCATTACGGAATCCCTACAAACCCTCAATCTAGCCACGGCGCAACCGGGCGTAGAAGAGGAGGTTGAAGACACTCTAATTCAGGCGGTGAGGCAATCTCAAGTGGTGTTCCCAGTTCACCGATCTCAAGTGGTGTTCCCAGTTCACCGAGTGGTGGACAGGATGATTCAGGAAGAATGGGATCAGCCTGAAGTAGGGCTAAGGGGAGTTAAGACTATGAATAGACTCTATCCCTTAGTAGACAAGGATAAGGAAAAGTTCCGGGCCCCACGGATGGATGTGGCAGTGTCAGCGGTTACGAAGAAGATGACTATCCCAGTGGAGGGTAGCACCGTGTTGAAAGATACACAGGACAGGAAAGTGGACAGTTTATTGAAGCAAGCCTTTGAGGCTAATGCATTGTCCTTACAGGCGTCCATTTGTGCGGCCTGGGTGGCAAAAGCATGTCTGCGCTGGTCTCAGCAATTAAGACAGACTAGCCAGCAGGAGCGTGAGAGTTTGATGGAAGTATCCCGTCTCGACTCTGGGACAGCATATCTGGCGGATGTGCACTATGACTTGATAAGAGCGTTAGCTAACAGCATGGCCTCTTTGGTGGCCGCACGGCAGTCGCTCTGGCTGAAGAATTGGGCAGCCGATGGTTCCTCTAAGTCATGTCTCAGTAAGCTTCCCTTTAAGGGCAAATTGTTGTTTGGAGAGGAACTAGACAAATTGGTGAAGGATTTGGGGGAGTCCAAGGGCAGTAGGCTCCCGGAGGATAAGCCTAAGCAAAGGAAGTCTGGGCCGGCGATAAGGGGCCAGCCTAGAGACTTCAGGAGATTCTGGTCTTCTCGGGTCGGAGGTTTCCAGAGAGGACGATTTGCTCCAAGAACCCAGGGGTTTCATGGGTTTCGAGGAGCAGGTAGAGGTTTTGCAGCGTCCCCTGCAGCCTCCATGCGAAAACAACAATGAAGTGAGGCGGGTCCGGGTAGGAAGTCCATCGATAGGGGGACGGTTGCGGGAGTTCCTTCCTGCCTGGGCCCAGATAACGTCCGACCAATGAGTGCTGGAAATAATTCAAGAAGGATATGCACTGGAATTGGCATGGCCAGTGCGAGACTCGTTCGTGCTTTCACCCTGCAGGAGTTGGCAGACATCTCTAGCAATTCACTAAACGCTGGACCGCTTGTTGCAGTTAGGAGCCGTAGTGCCAGTGCCGGTGGCGGAATACGGAGTGGGTCGCTACTCCATTTATTTCGTGGTGCCAAAGAAAGAAGGGTCCCTGTAGCCTATTCTGGACCTCAAAGGGGTAAATCGCTGTCTTCGGGTCCCGCATTTCCGAATGGAAACCTTGCGTTCAGTCATTGTGGCAGTAAGACAAGGGAAGTTCCTGACCTCTCTCGACCTCACGGAAGCATACCTGAACATTCCCATCAGGGCTAATCACCAAACATTTCTCAGATTTGCTTTCCCTTGGGGGCATTATCGGTCTGGCAATGGCGCCACGCACTTTTACAAAGATCATGGTGGTGGTGGCGGCAGCGTTGAGGATGGAAGGGATATTAGTTCATCCCTATCTCGACAACTGGTTGATTCGAGCGAAGTCCAAGTTAGAGAGCGAGCAGGCCACGGAAAAAGTGGTGCAGTTTCTGCAGGATCTCGATTGGGTGGTCAATCCAGCCAAGAGTCGCTTGGCACTGACACAGCTTCTCGAATACCTGGGCGTAATCTTCAACACCCAGAAGGGTGCGGTGTTTCTGCTGGAGTGACGAACCCAGGCGCTTCAACAACTGGTGTGCAAGTTCTTAGCTACCCCAGCTCCGTCGGCCTGGAACTACCTTCGGGTGCTGGGCACGATGGCGGCAACCTTGGAAGTGGTTTCTTGGCCAGATTTCACATGCAGCCCTTACAAAGGGTGTTACTACGTCGTTGGTCTCACCATAGTGATTCCCTGAAGAAGCGACTACCCTGTCCACTCAGGGTTAGGAGGTCCCTTCAATGGTGGATGGTCCTGGGACATCTGAAAGCAGGTCTCCCCTTGGAACAGCTGCAGTGGCTCCCAGTGTTGATGGACGCGAGTCTCGCGGGCTGGGGAGCGCAGTGCGGAGACCTCTTTGTGCAGGGGACGTGGTCAGCTCAGGAAAGCCAATGGTCCATCAACCTGCTCGAACTGCGGGCAGTGTTTCTAGCGTTGCAGGCTTTCGAGACGTCGGTAAAGGAGTGGGAGTACTGTCGGACAATTCTGCGATGGTGGCTTACATCAACCGCCAAGGCAGAACGGACAGTGTAGCCATGGAAGAGGAAGCAGAGGGCTTGTTCGCCTGGGTGGAGCCCAGACTCCTTGCAATCTTGGCAGCGCACATCGCGGGAAAAGACAATGTGATGGCAGACTTCCTCAGCAGGGTCCGAGTGGATGCCGGAGAATGGGAGCTCCATCAGGCAGTGTTTGCTCAGATTGTCCACAGATGGGGCCGCCAATTATGGATCTCATGGCGACCTTTCAGTCTGCAAAGGCAAGTCGTTTTTACAGCAGAAGACGAGAAAGGATGTCAGAGGGGTTAAGACACTCTGATTCAACCATGGCCGGCGTTGGGTCTTCTCTACGTGTTTTCTCCATGGGCGCTCATAGGGCGAGTGGTTCAGCGCATCGAGGCTCATCGGGGAAGAGTTCTGCTAGTGGATCCGGACTGGCCAAGGCGGCCGTGGTATGCAGATCTGGTTCGGCTACTCGACGGCGAGCTCTGGAGACTGCCGAGGTGGGTAGATCTGCTGCGTCAGGGACCGCTTTGAATGCCTCAGGTGGATCGGTTCTCGCTTATGGTCTGGCCATTGAAAGGGCGAGGCTAAGGAAAAAAGGTTATTCGAGGGTGGTCATTTCGACTATACTACAAGCAAGGAAAAAGTCTACCTCTCTGGCTTTTGTGCGCATTTGGCGTATTTTTGAAGACTGGTGTTTGAGGCGACAGGTTCGGGCTGCTTTGGTCTCCATTCCTGTGGGGTTGAGTTTTTTACAGGATGGTTTTGAGAAAGGTCTGGCAGCCAGTTCTTTAAGAGTGCAGTTAACAGTGCTGGCGTGCTATAGAGGTAAGGTTCAAGGGGTGGCATTGGGGGCGCACAGCGACGTGGTGCGTTTCCTTAAAGTGGTGTCTAAGTTGCGCCCTACTCGCAGAATTGTGGTCCCAGCTTGGGATCTCAATCTGCTTCTAGGGGCGTTAACTAGGAAACCCTTTGAACCGTTACGACAGGCATCGGTTAAGGACCTAACTTTAAAGACAGTATTCTTGGTGGCTATTTGTTCGGCTAGGCGAGTCTTGGAGTTACAGGCGTTCTCGTGTAGGGAACCGTTTTTGGCCTTTTCTAGGGAAAAGGTGGTGTTACGTCCAGTGCCGTCATTTTTGCCTAAAGTGATTTCTTCCTTTCACTTGAATGAGGCGGTATCCTTATCGGTTTTGGGTACTGCAGAGGGGGGCGCTCTAGACAGCAATCTTCGTCTCTTGGATATAAAGCGGGTGTTGCATCATTACTTGAAGATTTCGGAGTCCTTCTGTAAATCGGATCGGCTTTCGTTCTGTTCGGGGGCCCCCGCAAAGGAGAAGCTGCATCTAAGGCTTCAATTTCCAGAAGGGTTCAGGAAGCTATTGCATCAGCGTATATTTTGCAAGGCCATCAGGCGCCAGAGGGCTTATGGGCTCACTCTACTAGAGTGCAAGCGATGTCATGGGCGGAACACGGGTTAGTTTCGCCAGTTGAGATTTGCAGAGCGGCCACCTGGTCCTCACTGCATACCTTCAGTAGGCACTACCGCCTGGACGTGATGGCAGCAAGAGATGCTTGTTTTGGGTCGGTGGTGTTGCGATCCGGTTGGAAAGGTCCCTCCCATTAATTACTGCTCTGATACATCCCAGAGGTGGAGGACTAAACTGGAGGACCGATAAGGAAATAGAAATTACACATACCTGGTAATTGTTCTTCCTTTAGGAACTCTAGTTTAGTCCTCATTCCCACCCAGGGGATTCTCTATTCAGAGTTTACTTTCAGTTGGGGAGGAGCATCAGTTCTTTTTTGGAAGAACGGATAACTTCTTAAGGTGGCTGGATCACAGTGTGTATTACTGTCTAGTGTGGTTCACTTTCTTCTCTCCCTTTGGCTCTGGAGGGTAAAACGGGGAAGGTGTAAGAATGGGAAGAATATTAAAAATACAATAAAATATAATAAAGGGGAGGAACTACTATTGAGACTTTCCTTTTTTTCTTCGAAAATTGTTAGTTGAGTTTCTTACGGTTATGGTTATATTTAGTTAAATTTTAGCAGCTTATTGGTTGCTCTTTTGAGTCTGCTTTGTCAATAGTTCACTGGGGATGTTGGGAGTTGCCAGCAGGCTATATCCAGTGATGTCACAATTTTGACATGCCCAGTCTCCAAGCTGCAGGAGGAGGTACACAACCCAGAGGTGGAGGACTAAACTGGAGTTCCTAAAGGAAGAACAATTACCAGGTAAGTGTAATTTCTATTTACTAGATCCTCCGGTAGCAAATTCCAGACTTTGATTACACATTGAGTGAAAAAAATATTTTCTCTTATTAGTCTTAAATACTTAACCCTGTAGCTTCATTGCATGCCCCCTAGTCTTTCTATATTTTGATGGTGTAAACAATCGAGCTACATTTACCTGTTCCACTCCATTTATTAATTTATAGACCTCTATCATATCTCTTCTCAGCTGTCTCTTTTCCAGGTTGAAGAGCCCTAACCTTTTTAGCCTCTCTTCATAGGGGTATCCTTCCATCCCCTTTACCATTTTGGTGGCTCTTCTCTGTACCTTTTCTAATAACGCTATATCCTTTTTAAGATACGGCGACCAGAACTGCATACAATATTCAAGGTGCGGTCGCAACATGGAACGATACAGAGGCATTATAATATTTATTTTATATTTATTTATTTATTTGCAGTCTCTTTTATACCGCGCTATTCGACATCAGTGCGGTTTACAATGAACATAAGAGTTGCACATCTCAATTTCGTGATTTGTGCTTACAGTGAAACAGGTATAATAACTTGGGTATACATTAAACAGGAAAATTAAACTTGGGTATGCATCAAGCAGGTATAACAGGTAAAATAGGGTATAAATAACCAGTCCCTTAACAAGGAGACACGATGAATAAATACAGTCTACGTTATGCAACAATATAATGAGTTATGCGGCACTGCATAAGTTTCTCATGGTGGTTGGAGGGGAAGATGTGATTGCGAGTGATCATTCTGGGAATGTGACGTGCATGAGTTTGAGGTGCTGCATTGAGATGTGAGAGTGGGTGAGTGTGGGGAGAAGACTGCATCATCGTAGTGATGAAGAAAGAGGTGCCGTTTCAGTGCCTTCCTAAATTGGGAGAGTTCACTGATGGTTCTGATAGTTGCTGATAGTGCGTTCCAGCAGGATGGAGCAAAGAAGGAGAAGGCTCTGGATCTAGTGAATTGAGAACACTTCGTGCTTGCCTTAGGTAATATGAGAGTATTTGCGGCATTCGATCTCCTTGCTTGATTGGGAGGTGTGATTGAAATTAGATCAGTAATGGCAGTAGCAGGGTATTTATTGATGGCTTTATGGGTCATAATTAGGATCTTGAATGAGATCCTGGCTTGTATAGGTAGCCAGTGCAATTGTTTTAGTATTGGGGTAATATGAGAACTTCTTGAGGCTCCATGAAGGATTCTTGCAGCTGAATTCATTGCAAGTTGTAAGGGGTTAGTCGTGCACTTAGGTAGACCATACAAGATCGCATTGGCATAGTCAAAGTGAGGCATTATTAGGGCCTGAAAGACAGTTCGGAAGTCATCAGGTTCTAACAGTTGACGCAGATTGCGGAGGGTCCGGATTTTATGGTACACCGACTTTGTTATGTTTTTGATATGAGCCTTCATATTAAGTTGCTGATCAAGCGTTACACCTAGGTATCTTACTGTAGTCTTGCATATGATCTCGCGAACCTTGATAGACAGGGGTGGAGTAAAAGCCGGATTCCTGGTTACGAAGAGGGCTTCTGTCTTTTTGAAATTTAACTTAAGCATTTGTGCATTTAGCCAGTCTGTGACAGCGTCAAAGCACCTGATAAGTGGGGATAGTTCAAGATGTTCTGTCGAAATTGGCATGTACATCAAGACGTCGTCAGCATAGACCAGGCAGTTGATATTAAATGATTGGATGAGATCACAAATGGGTTGCATATAGACATTGAATAGCAAGGCGGATAGAGATGAGCCCTGTGGAACACCTTTAGTTTGGGGGAAGGAATCGGAGTTGGAGGGGCCAGAACGGACATGTTGCCAGCGATCAGTGAGGTATGAAGCGCACCATGACAAAGCTGAAGCTTGAACTCCCTTCTCTCTGAGGCGTAGCAGGAGAACTTCGCGGTCTACGGTGTCAAATGCGGCAGCAATGTCCATGAAGATCAGTGCAAAGCCTTGTCTGATGTTATCGAGACCTAAGGTTATGGTGTTGAATAAGGTTGTGAGTAATGTTTCAACACCATGTGCTTCGCGAAATCCATGCTGGCAGGGATGCAGGGGTGCATTAGTATCTATGTGATCTTGTAATTGGCATTGGGTAATCTTTTCAATGATTTTCGATAGGAGAGGTATGCTGGAGATAGGCCTGTAGGATTCCATCATCGAAGGGTCCAACTTACTGTTTTTTAGGAGTGGTCTGATAGCCGTCTGTTTCAGGCTTTGAGGAAATGTTCCAGTAGAGAACGATACATCAATCAATTTGGATAGGAATGGACTGAGCTCGGCACGCAGGGCC
The DNA here is from genome assembly GCA_033557465.1 of Ichthyophis bannanicus. Classification (NCBI taxonomy): domain Eukaryota; kingdom Metazoa; phylum Chordata; class Amphibia; order Gymnophiona; family Ichthyophiidae; genus Ichthyophis; species Ichthyophis bannanicus. The sequence goes on along the minus strand of CM066051.1, from coordinate 74,840,482 downwards.
TTTATCCAGGGAGCTGGACACGGATCGGAGGGTGCTGTTGTAGTATTTATATTTAGGATAGTGTCTTGAATGACTCTGTCAGATGGAGTAGAAAATGATGTGATAGTGTGTTGGGACCCACTCAAGAAATGACCAAGAGGAGGTTGTGGGATGGAGAAAGGTAGGCTGGCTGGTATGGGGGGCTTAGCAGTGTGGGCAAGCTGATTACTTTTCTTACACAAGTAATAAGCATATTCTTGTGAGTCTGGGTAGGGTAAGTTCTCTTGAGATGGCTCCTTTGCTAGAGATTTCACAATTTGGAAAAGCTCGTGGGGTTTGTTCAAGGAGCGTTGTAGTCTTTTTGCATGATATTGTTTCATACTTGATGCTACAGATAACCGATGTTTTCCTAATTGTGCTGTGAATGCCTCTTGGCTCTCAGCTGTTCTTGATCGTCGCCAGCGTCTCTCAAGTCGTCTGAGTTGAAGGAGCAAATTACGTAGTTCTTGGGAGTACCATGGGACATTCTTTTTCTTATGTGATGCTTTGTTCGTGGTAGGTGAGTGGATCACGGCATCTAGGCTTGAGTTCCAAGCGGCGACCATGTCATTGAGGCTTTGAAGAGGAGGGTCAAATAGATTCTGTGTCCTCTTTAGAATATCTTCTCTGTTAAAAGGGTGGAAGCGCTTTAAATGTTCTGATATGGGTTTATCTTCAGGTATGGATTTGGAGGAGTTGGTGCAAATTGGAATCTGGAATCTTATCAGGAAGTGATCCGACCAGGGAACCACACTTACGTTTAGGTGAGACTGGTGCAAATGTGTGAGGACTGTTTGTGGTGCAAAGATAAGATCAAGTGAGTTGCCTTTTATATGGGTAGGAGTATCAACAAGTTGAACATAGCCTAAATCACTGAGAGCATCAATAAAGGCATTGGTGTGGCTGTCCTGAATGACTGGGAGGTTGAGGTCACCTAATATCCAGTTTAGAATATGTGAATTCGTGGTGTTGCAAGCAAGATCAATTATTGTTGCTAAGTCATCTGGAGATGAAGATGGAGTTCTATAGAGCAAGTTAATAGTGATTTGCTTATTTGTAATGGTAACAGAGTCAAGGGTAGAGGTGCTGCTTGAGGCGGCAAGTCGAAATTTGAGGTTGGCTTTCGTTAGGATAAGTACTCCTCCACCACGACGGTCAGCTCTGTGACAAGAGTGGACTGAGAAATTAGGCGGGACACACTGGTGAAGGATCACGGCGTCAGCGGCTGAAAGCCATGTCTCGGTGACACATAGGATATCAAGGTTATGAGCTGAGAGCATATCAGTTAGTGCTGGCCATTTTTTCCTTATTGATCATGCATTTATTAGTGCACATTTAAGGTCAGGGGGATGGTGGGACTGTAATCGTCGAGATAGATTTTGCTGCTGAAGGTTCACATAGATAACATGTGGGCCTGGTGTGCGCCAAAGTGTTTCGTATTGATGGTTGGGGGAGTCAGGAAATCTCCAACAAGATCTATGGAGGACTGGTATAGTGTTCTGAGGTGAAGTAAGGGCTAGGGTGTAAAAGGTCAGGGCTATTAAAATGTAGCACATAGCAAGGGTAAGGGGGTATGGGAATACCCAGTGAGATAACATGATGACTAATGTATATAGTAGATCCAGGAATGTTGTTAGCTAGTGAAATGTGCACAGTGTGGTGGTACTGGAAATCTGTTAAGCATCTGTGTAATGAGGCAATATGTACTGTGGTACCGCAGAGCCTATTCATGGAGGAAAAAGGGTTTTAAATCCTGAAAAAAGATTTTATCATCAGCTGCAATATTATGAGGAGCCCAATAGAGGGAGCAGGAGTGACCTTCCAAGGCCCAGAGAACTGCACCTCAGAGCTGATGAGGTAATGCAACCTAACAGCCAATGGAGAAAAGGGGGAGTTCCCCTGAAGAAAGGCTGGGAACTTGAAAAGGAGGAGCTAGGACAAGTTAGAGAGAGACCAGGGAGAGAGAGACCAAGGAGAGGCATACCAAGGAAGCGCTACCAAAAGGAGGCATACCAAGAAGAGGCTTATCAAGGAAAAGCAGACCACGGAGAGTCACACCACAGAGAGCTTCTGGAAAGGAACCAAGAAGGAGAGCACCATAAGGAGTGTCCAGAGCACCAGAGAGGAAGGAGTTCCTGGCAGGAGGGCATAGTGAATCCGAGGCCACAGAGTTCCAGGAGTCCTTGGTTGAGAGGTACTGGAAAGAAAGGCACAAGGGGAGAAATAAACCCCAGAGTTTGGTGTGAAGAACCGGCAGCAGTAAATGCAAGACACAGTAAGCATTATCTGAGCAAGGATGAAGTCTTTGCTGCAAATGGTAATATTCCTTATTCAAATGGTAAAAGGTGTGAATGTGAGAGAGTGGTGACTCTGCATGAAGGCCAGCTGGAGTGTGAAAAGCCTACCGCTCAAGACAGGCTGAACTACAGCGGGACCAGGCCGTGGGGCTCAACTAAACAAGGTAAAATACCTTTTTATTCTGATAAGCAATATAAGTTAAGAAGACAGGAAACACAAGATACTGGAGTATACCCTCCCTATCAAACTGTTGGTGAAACAGGGCTCAAGCCCTTGGTAAAAAGACTGTATAACATAAGGCACCCTGCAAGGGGAAGTAACTGCCATAACAAACACTCACATGGGCGCGGCCCTGACTTGAATGCTGAACATTGGAAGCTAGTAAATGTGTTATATGAGAAACCTCAGTACGCTCCTCAAGAGTTTACTGACACTGATTCACAGCTGTCTGATACTCAGCCCATGCAGGTGGAATTCAACGAAGACCCACCTGAAACCCCGATGGACTGTAGCTACTGTCAGGCAGGTAGCCTAAGGTCTGTGCATGAAACATAAAATAGTGAACAGTAGCGAGTGCCTGTAAAGTTTGTTTATGCCAAGTACTGTGAAGCAACAGTTAAACAAAGCAAGTGTGAATATAATTTCTTTTTGTTGCCTGAAGCAAGGTTTCTTTCAGTTTGTTGACGTAGTCTCCCATAACTTGAACCATTGTGCTTAAAGGGAAATAAAGCCTTATCTTCCCTACATTCTGGCTAGTGTGTTCTCTTGAACTTTGGCCCCCGGTAGGTCCTGGGAACATTACCAAGACCTCTTACAGAAGGACCAAATTCAAAATATATAAAAAAACTCTCGTGTCCATCTGACCTGCCCATACCAACCTTGGCCTCTGGGGCGGCAGCATGACAGTACTCAGAGTAATTCACAATAAGGTAGTGGTATCTGCACAGAGTGGAGGTAAAGGATATCTGTTAACAACTGTGTGGTTAGGCAATATTCACATCAGAGTAATTCACAATAAGGTAATGAAATATGCACAGTGTGGTATGTATGGATATCTGCTAGGCAACTGTGTGGTAGGTAATATGAACATCAGAGTAATTCAATAAGATAGGCCCAAAGGCCAGATGGCAAGTAGTTTGCAAGCAATTGGTTGAAGAAGAGCATAGATTAATATATACGTTGTATAACTAAATCGTTGGGGTGAGAGTCATGTGGAAGGGTAGCAAGACGCTGTGGAGTTATGTTACCAACTTGATTGATGGAGATGTGTAGACTGATGGTGGTTCATTCCTTCTCATGGTATTTAGGGAACTGGAGCTCTTCTATTTTCACTGAAGACAAAGTGACGGATGTGGAACCACAGTGGCCACGGACCACAGCCTAAGGGCCACGTCAAAGGGCCCTCAGGCGCGGGCCCACCAGGCGTGGGCCCGCCTGAAGGCAGCTGCTTTTCAAATGGAGCTGACTCCTCCCCCTCTCAGACAGCCCCAATTAGGCTGGAGTTCAATAAGCAGGACAGATGGATTTCTGCTGGGCTCTGTAACCCCAATCAGGGAGCAGAAGCTGATGACAGTTAGCTCTTTACTTGCCTGAAGGCAGCTGCTTTTCAAATGGAGCTGACTCCTCCCCCTCTCAGACAGCCCCAATTAGGCTGGAATTCAATAAGCAGGACAGATGGATTTCTGCTAGGCTCTGTAACCCCAATCAGGGAGCAGATACCTAGCATTCTATTTGCTCTCTTGGATGCTGCTGCACACTGGGTGGAGGGTTTTAACATGTTACCCACAATGACGCCTAAATCTTTTTCCTGGGTGGTGGTTCGTAATGTGGAACCTTGCATCGTGGAACCATAGTTTGGGCTGTTCTTCCCTAGGTGCATAACTTTGCACTTGACCACATTAAATTTCATCTGCCATTGGATGCCCAGTCTTCCAGTTTATCGAGATCCTCTTGCTATTTTCCACAATCCTCATGGGTTTTAACAACTTTGACTAGTTTTGTGTCATCTACAAATATGATAACCTCACTCGTTATTCGCATTTCCAGTTCATTTATGAATATGTTAAAAAGCAGTGGACCCCGCACAGATCCCTGGGGTACTCCACTATTCACCTTTCTCCACTGGGAAAACTGGCCATTTAGTCCTACCCTCTGCTTTCTATTTTTTAACCAGTTCCTGATCCACAATAGTACACTGTCTCCTATCCCATGACTTTTTAATTTTGCCAAAAGTCTCTCATGAGGGCCTTGTCAAAGGCCTTCTGTAAGTCCAGATACACTATATCAACTGACTCACCTTTGTCTACCTGTTTATTCATACCTTCAAAAAAAACAACAGATTAGTAAGACAAGACCTTCCTTGGCTAAAGCCATGTTGGCTGTCTCCCATTAAGCCATGACTATATACATGTTCAGTAATTTTGTTCTTTATGAAGGTTTCTACCATTTTTCCGGTACTGATGTCAGGCTCACCATTCTGTAGTTTCCAGGATCATCCCTGGAACCCTTTTTAAAAATTGGCGTTACATTGGCCATCCTCCAAGCTTCAGGTATTACAGATGATTTTAATGATAGTTCACAGATTACTAATAGCAGGTCTGCAATCTCATATTTCAGTTCTTTCAACACCCTTGGATGTATATCATCCAGTCCAGGTGATTTGCTACTCTTCAGTTTATCAAATAGTTGTAATACATCTTCCTGGTGTATCGATATTTCTTTTAATTCTTCCGCAGCATCACCTTTAAATACCATTTCAGTCATGGGTAACATCCCTACATCTTCCTCAATAAAGACCGAAGCAAAGAATTCATTCAGTTTCTCCGCTATGGCCTTGTCCCCATTTAGTGTCCCTTTTACCCCTCTATCATCTGATGGTCCAACTGACTCTCACAGGTTTTTTTGCAACGAATGTACTTGAAAAAGTCTTTATTACGCATCTTTGCTTCCACAGCAAGCTTCTTCTCAAATTCTCTCTTTGCCTGCCTTCTAAATGCCTTGCATCTAACTTGCCAGTGCTTGTGTTGTTTCCAGTTTTCGTCATTTGGCTCCTTTTCCATTTCCTGATAGATGCTTTTTTGGCAATAACAGCCTCTCTGAACTCACCTTTAATCCATGCTGGCAGTTTTTTGGACTTACTTCCACTTTTCTTAAAACGTGGAATACAGCTGGTCTGGGCTGCCAAGATAGTATTTTTAAACAACACCCAAGCTTGATGTAAATCTTTAACCTTTGCAACTGCTCCTTTTAGTTTTTTCTTAACTATTTTCTTCATTTTATCATAGTCTCCCTTTTGAAAGTTAAAAGGTAGTACTGTGGCTATGAGGAGCCGCCCTGCAGGGCGCAGAGAGTGATAGGATGGTGGTGACTGCGTGGGGTGGATACAGATGTCGTGCTGGGTTCACATTTTCTTTTTTGGTTTCGGCGCACATAACGTATGTGTGAGGGGGAGCACTGGGCGCGTGAAGGGAATAGAGATTGATTCGTTCTTGCTGTTTGAGCCGTGTGTGGGAGTGGGAGTAATTTCCCGGGGCTAGGTAGAGTTTATTTTTTCTTTTTGTTTCTTTCGCCATTTGTTCTTGTCTCGTTAAGCTCTCGCTGTTTCGTTATGGATGTAGCCTGCTTCCTTAACCTGCTGGGCGGGTGCACGCTACTTTACTTTGTTGTGCAGCTCGTCCGCTTCGTCAGAGCTGATGGTTATCTGACTTTGCTCTGGGTAGAATCCTTTAGAAATAAACCAGAGTATCAGCTGCCTGGCAAGGTAATCTGAAAATTAGGAGCCCTGCTTGTCAGCAAGAAGAGAGAATGAATTACAAAGAGTAAAAAAAGAAGTGTCTTGAAAACAGTAATTTGCAAGAAAATGATGTCCTTGTTTTGTTGCGATTTTGAATCCCATGAAAGTGCAACCAAAACAGCTCTTCAACATTTTGGCAGAATTGATATTTTGGTGAACAATGGTGGCTGCTCCCTATTTGTGGATACAGACTTGGATGTCTACAAGGCTTTAATTAATGGAGCTCAATTACTTTGGTACAATCTCTTTAACAAAATACGTCTTGCATCACATGATTGAAAGAAAGCAAGGGAAAATAGTCACTGTGAACAGTGCAGCGGGATTTATTGGTGTTTGTCTTGCTTCTGGATATAGTGCCAGCAAGCATGCTCTTCTGGGGTTTTTGACAGTGTTAAGACGGAACTGTTTGACTATCCAGGAATAACCATTACTAACATTTGCCCTGGACCTGTCCAGTCACAGATTGTGGGCAATGCATTCACTGAGAAATTAGGGAAGACACTGGAACATACTGATCAGTCCCACAAAATGTCCACATTTCGCTGTATACAGCTGCTGTTGGTTAGTTTGGCAAACGATCTGAATAAAACCTGGATTTCTGAGCAGCCCATCTTAATGTTTTGCTATATGCAGCAGTATGCTCCTACATGGGCTTCATGGCTACTAAACAAACTTAGCAAAAAAAGAATACAGAATTTTAAAAGTGGAATGGATGCAGATTCTTATTTACCTCAAAAGAAGACAAAGACTTCATAATGCCAGTACTGGAACCTTTTTGATTACAACTGGAAAAATGGAGAGAGCAATGTAAAAAAGCATTTATAAACAGCAAGTTGCATTTTAAATTCTTTGCCAATGTATTTTTCTGACATCTGTAAATTAAGTGATAAGCGACTTATTCAAAGAAAGTGCAACTTGGATGGTGGCAAGAATTTGAGTATGGCAATTAAAAAATATTTTAAGTGCCAAAAGGTAGTACTGTGGATTTCCTTACTGTCTCTCTTCCATTTATTAAATCAAACACGATCATGCTATGATCACTATTGCCAAGTGGCCCCAACACCCTTATCTCTTGCACCAGATCTGGTGTTCCACTATGAACTATGTCCAAAATGGCTTCCCCTCTGGTCTGTTCATGAACCAGCAAGAAGCAGTAATTTATTTCATCTACAAACTTTATCTCACTAACATGTCCTGCCGTGACACTGACCCAGTCGATACCGGGGTAATTGAAACCACCTAGTATTATTACTGTACTGTAACTTTTGTTAGCTTCCCTGATTTCTTTGAGCATTTCATCATCCATTTGTTCATTCTGGCCAGGCAGTCGATGGTACACCCCCACTGCCATCGCCATCACCTTCCCCTTCCCCTTTTTACATGGAATTTCAATCCATAGAGATTCTACAGTGAATTTTGTTTCCTGCAAAACTTTAATCCCTTGTGACTCAATGCCCTCTCTAACAAAGACTGCTTGGGTAGTGGGGTTTTCACAATAAATATGCCCTGCCTCAGTTGCATGCAAATAAATCTCATGCATATTCATTTGAGGATATCCCAAAAAACAGATTGGGTTAAGAACAGGCAGGGAACAGAAACTGAAGGGTGTCTTCTCAAAGGACTGCTTAATTCTGTGGTTCTCAACCCAGTCCTCTGGGACCCCCAAGCCAGTCAGGTTTTCAGGATATCCACAATGAATATGAATGAGAGAGATCTGCAGGCACTGCTTCCATTGTATATAGTCATTGAAGATACCATGAAAACCCAACTGGACTAGGGGTCCCAGAGGATTGAGTTGAGAACCACTGGCCTAACTGATCTGCTCCCAGGCTGGTCTTTCTAGAACCCCGATTTTTGGACTACAAAAGAACAGGTATTTATTTGAAAATTGGCTGGTTGCTAAGCCAATAAAAATGGATTTCACTCATCTCAGTAATTCAGTGACAGCACAATCGAAGTGTGATCCATCGTCACCACTCAAATTGGCAGTCACAGAAGAAACAGATAGAACACTACACTCTTTTACAAGTTAAAGATCTGTTAAAAGATAATCATGGTGCAGTAACAAAAGTTAAAGCAGAGAGCAAAGATTGGAAAACACAATCCAATGCTTTGATGCAGGAAATATATATTCTAGAGATTAAAAAGTTGATAAATATAGATCAGCTACAAACAGTACAACACCAGTGTAAAAAAAATTATATTAGAGTGAAGTCTCAAGAACTTATAATAGGTCAAGATGAAATAATCTAAAAATTCTTGGTCTATTGGAAAGGTTTGACGGTTCTGATCCAATAACCTTTTCCCAAAAGCTTGTCCAAAAACGTTTAGACCATAACTTACAAATGCCTTTTGAGATTAAGAACACAAAGATCGTCTGTTCAAAAGCGTACCAATGCGGAGTTTCTTCATCCCAAGGTGCTACAGTATCAACAAACAATGGACATATGACAAAAAGGCAAAGACCAAGCTCCCATAAGATAGGAAGGTAAAATTATTCTAATTTTCCCCAGCCTACAAAAAGGCACAGTTAGTCCCAGAAAATATATTTTCTTTCTGTGAGGCCTCAGCTGCATCAATGGGTGCTACATGACTTACACTTTTCTGCATGATTGAGAGTCGCCTGGAAGAATTTGACTTGGAACTACCTGAAATTTTCTGCAACTCTGACAAGATCTTTGAATCAAGTGACATACGTACATCAGATGAGATGGGGAGTGTACGTGTAGATTTGTGTCACGCCTTCACCATGCCACAACACACCTCCCATGTAATTCACTAACAAGGACATCAATTACCATTTTAAGATCGCATGGCTTTCATTTCTTTTACAGGGGTCCACGGGTAATCGCTGCACATTTAGAAATCCTAACCAGTTTATCACAAACGGTTTCCCATTCTCTGTATACTAAAATTGCTTCTAGATCTTTCTCCCAAACTCTTTTCTATCTCAGTATTGGGATGCAAAGAATTTCATCTAAGTTTTTGCTTAAAAGCTTGATGCAGCTGTGGTTGTAGAAGATGTCTTTTCCATGTATTCGTGATTTACATGCATAAATATCATCACTTACACGTGCAAATGGCGATAGAAGGGGCTACATTTACACAATGCTGGCCATGCAAACAGGCTGTTCGTTGCCCAAATCTATCACTTTTCAGAGTTGTTTGAGAGTGAATACGCAACATCTTAAACACTAAGATCTTAGTAATATTATTATTTAGAAGTTGTTCAGTGTTACAAGAGTTCTTAATCACAATGAATCCTTAATATTAACAATGCCAATCACTTTAGGACTAAAACTAATAGTAATTCTTTGGAAAAATCATTCAGAAATATTCCTTAATATGTAGTGAAATTTAGTATGTGATAGAAGGGAGCTGTTGAATATCCTGGTGAGCAAAGTTTACACTGTTTGCAGGTCTGCAAACCATGTAAATGCATTTGAATATGCCCCTCTTGGTTCCTAAGACTGGCTGAAAATAGGGCACAAATTTAGCATCTTAACTTACAAGCTTAAATTTAGGAGCTCAGCTGTATATCTGGTCCAACATGCTTAATGGTGTCTATCGTACCCTATTGGCAAGAGACGACAACAGAGTGGATACCAAAAACAGGAGCCAGAGAGTGGTACCACGGGAATGGAAGAGCTTTGGCACCCTGAAGAACTCAGCTCAAACAGGGAAAGTCATGGAGTCCACAGGAGTTGGGGGAGGGCAGGAAGAGAGTGTGGGAGGAGTAGGAAGGAGAGGAAAGAAGAAGAGTGTGATTTGAGGATAAGGGAAGGGAGAGAGGGGAAGGAGTGCCTTGGGGATAGAGGAAAGGTTAGAGAAAAATGTTCCTTGGGGAACGAGGAAGGGGAACAGAGGGAGGAAGAGAGTGTCTGAGTCAGATTAGGAGATAGAGGTGAGTGCTGAGACCACCACAAATGGGGACTGCATGGGATCCGGAAGATCCTTTTCTTTCCTATTTCTGAATCCACAGCTGATGATCTGAATCCTCCAGCTCTGACTTCAACCCTTCATTGCTATGAAATAAATTTGCCGCAAGCTGGTGTCTTCGTTGCACAGATCCATTTTGAATGTTCAGCAGGACTTGGTGACCCAAAAGGTGACTTAGAGTGCCAACGTTCCTAGGATAGCCCTCTGCTGCCCCTCTCCGAGATGTGCAGCGGTGGCAATACCATTTAAACAGCAATGCAGCACTTACCCGAACTCTCCGGTACTGCGTTTCTGCTCCTACTGTCTTTGAGCAGCCGCTTCTGTCCTCTCCAACGCAGACTTTTGTAACTAGAGCAGCGTTCTAGTATGCCACCCCCACAGCCTTCCCATTGGCTGGATCCTACCCACAGTCTTTGTGACCAGAGCAGTATTCCAGTGCCCCGCCCCCACAGCCTCCCCATTGGCTGGATCCTACTCACAGTCTTTGTGACCAGAGCAGTATTCCAGTGCTCCGCCCCCACAGCCTCCCCATTGGCTGGATCCTGTGCACAGTCTTTGTGATTAGAGAAGTATTCCAGTGCTCCGCCCCCACAGCCTTTCCATTGGCTGGATCCTACTCACAGTCTTTGTGACCAGAGCAGTATTCTAGTATTCCACCCCCCACAGATAGCCACGACACTGCGTGGTAAAAGCCGTTTATTTGAAAGAAGGTTTTACAAAAAGGTTTTCTCCCTCATTATATATCCCCCTGAAGAAGGCCGGGAGGCCGAAACGCATAGGGGACAATTAAAGGGGTTTTACAAACCTGAAAATACTGCCAGTCTTGGTATCTGTTCCTTTGTTCCTTCGTATTCTACAGATACTTTTGTTGCTTCTTTTGGTCTCAAACATGTTATCCATCCTTTTAGCTTGCAGACCTTAAGTGAAAATCAGTAGAATAATGAAAATAGCCAGAGAGTTGTGATTAGGACTGACATCTGACAACATCCCTTTCCCCCAAACAAGTTGGACGCCAGATATGTGCCTAGTTTACCAATACCTTAATCTAATCCTGCCCATGGCAACAGGTATTAGTGTATTAATTGCCAGTACACATAGCAACCAATAATAAAACTCGGGGGTTGGAGAAGGGTATGCGTGATAGTGAGACAGTTGCAATGGTAAGAACATAAGAAATGTCATACTGGGTCAGACCAAAGTCCAGTATCCTGTTTCCAACAGCGGCCAATCCAGATCACAAGTGCCTTTCAGGTTCCCAGAAAGACACACAGGTTCCACAATGCTTGTATTGGGGCAAGCAGTGTTTTTTTCTGGGTCCTCTTTAATAATGGTTTATGGACCTTTCCTCTAGTGACTTGTCCAAACCTTTTTTAAACCCAGCTACACTAACAGCCTTTACTACATCCTCCGGTAACAAATTCCAGAGTTTGATTACACGTTGAGTGAAAAAAATATTTTCTTTTATTAGACTTAAATAGTTTACCCTGTAGCTTCATTGCATGTCCCCTAGTCTTTCTATATTCTGATAACGTAAACAATCGATCTACATTTAACCGTTCCACTCCATTCATTAATTTATAGACTTCTATCATATCTCCCCTCAGCCGTCTCTTTTTCAGATTAAAGAGCCCTAACCTTTTTAGCCTTTCTTCATAGGAGTATCCTTCCATCCCCTTTACCATTTTGGTGGCTCTTCTCTGTACCCTTTCTAATTCTGCTATATCCTTTTTAAGATATGACAATCAGAATTCCACACAATATTCAAGGTGCGGTCCCACCATGGAACGATATAGAGGCATTATAATATCCTTTGTTTTATTCTCCATTCCTTTCCTTATGATACCTAGCATTCTATTTGCTCTCTTGGCCTCTGCTGCACACTGGGCTGAGGGTTTTAACATGTTATCCACAATGATGCCTAAATCTTTTTCTTGGGTGGTGGTTCCTAATGTGGAACTTTGCATCGTGTAACCATAGTTTGGGTTGTTCTTCCCTAGGTGCATAACTTTACACTTGTCTACATTAAATTTCATCTGCCATTTGAAAGTCCAGTCTTCCAATTTATCAAGGTTCTCTTGCGATTTTTCACAATCCTCTTGGATTTTAATAACTTTGAATAATTTTGTGTCATCTGCAAATTTGATTCTCAATTCCAGGTCATTTACGAATATATAATAAAGCAGCAGACCCAGTACAGATCCCTGGGGTACACCACTATTCACCTTTCTCCATTGGGAAAATTGGCCATTTAGCCCTAATCTCTGCTTTCTATCTTTTCGCCAGTTCCTGATCCAAAATAGTACACTGCCTCCTATCCCATGACTTTTAATTTTGCCAAGAGTCTCTCATGAGGGACCTTGTCAACATCTTTCTGCAAATCCAAATACATTATATCAATTGGCTCGCCCTTTTTCTACATGTTTTATTCACACCTTCAAAAAATATAACAGATTAAGAAGAGAAGACCTTCCTTGGCTAAAGTCATGTTGGCTTTCTTCCATTAAACCATAACTACCTACATGTTCAGTAATTTTGTTCTTTATAATGGTTTCTACCATTTTGTCCGGTACTGATGTCAGGCTCACCAGTCTGTAGTTTCCTGGATCAGCCCTGGATCCCTTTTTAAAAATTGGCATTACATTGGCCATTTGTCAGTCATCAGGTATTATAGATAATTTTAATGATAATTTACAGATTACTAACAGGACAGCACAGAGCCTCTAAAACCAAGTGAGGACAACGCATCGAGGAGAAGGTGGTGGTCAAGTGTCAAAAGCAGCAGAAAAGTCAAAAAGAATGAGGCTTGAGTAAAGACCCTTGAATTTAGCTAGGAAGAAGTCACTGGAGACTTTGGCAAGAGCTGTCTCAGTAGAATGTAAAGGACAAAAGCCAGGTTGTAGTGGACCCAGAAGGGCTTGAGAGGAGAGAATGTCAAGACAACAGTGGAGAACCACACGTTCAAGAAGTTTAGAAATGAAGGGGAGGAGGGAGATGCGTCAATAATTAGAAGGACAAGTAGGGTCGTGAAGGTTTCTTGAGGAGAGATGTGACCACAGCATGCTTGAAGACTGCTGGGACAGTTGCAGTGGAAAGCGACAGGTTAAGAATATGAGAGATGGAAAGGATGATAGAGGTGGAGATGGCGTTAATGAGAGCAGTGGGGATAAGATCAGAGGAGCAGGTAGTGAGTTTCGAGGAGGAAAGAAGACGAGTGGTTTCCTCTTCAGAGATCTTAGAAAAGGAAGAAAGGATAGCAGAGGTTGAGGGGAAGAGTTGGTATTGAAGAGGGGAATGAAGTTGATCTTATGGGGACTTGGAGTGTAATTGGACTTTGTTATGGAAATAGTCAGCCAGGGTTTGGCAGAAAGGGAAGGAGTGATTGGAGGTGAAGGCGCCTTGAGGAGAGAGTTGAGAGTTGTAAAGAGCCGGTGAGAGACAGAGGTAAGAGAGTTAGATGGACATAGTAGTTTTGCTTGGCAAGTGCGCTGGCTGATTGGAAAGAGGCAAGTATGAATTTGAAGCGAAGAAAGCCAGAAAGGGTGCAGAATTTGAGCTAAATGCGCTGAGCTGAGTGGGTACAGGAGCATAGATAATGGGTAGTCAAAGACAGCCAAGGCTGAGGTGTAGTGTACCTCATGTCTAGGGACTTGACCGTAGATCCTCCAGATTTCACTTTACCCCTTCACAGCTCTACAAAATAAACCTGTTGAACTCTAGCAGTGCCTACATTTTGAAACTAGTTGATGGGCTGGATGCAACCCCAAATCTTCTGTCTTCTTCAGAAACTATTTAATGCCAAATTACCCAGTCCCTAGGCCAGTCCTGGATTTCTGACATCCCTATCCTGATGCTTTATGGGATCTGCAGCACTGATTTCAATGAGTAGAAATAAGGACTACAAATTCTTTACTGCTTTGGAATGTAAGTTCAAATCTAAGACTGGTTAAAAAATCTCCCTCTTGAAAGTGGGCATCTGTGTATATTACTTACCGACACCTTTCTCTCTCCTCCTATATCATTTGAGTAATAGCACTGAAGCCCTTTTTATTCTATCTGATATATTTACCCATTGATCTGTTTACCCAGAGATAGACAACTTTCTTCCTGGCTCTGTCTCAACATTTTGTTTTCCTTTCAGTACAGTACTTTAGGAATTTCCTTGTTCTTGGGAGGAGAGGGTAGTGCTACAGTCTAAGTTTGTACCTGAAGAAATGCAGGGTTAAGTGACTTGCCTGAGATCACAAGTAGTAGCAGCAAGATTTGAACCCTGGTCTCTATTGTCACGGGGTCACTGCACTAACTACTAGACTACTTCTCATTTGTTCAAAGTGACAAAGAATTGGAGGAAGACAATTGGGCAGACTGGATAGGCCAGGGTCAGAGGTGCAAGCCTCCTTTGCCAGCTACGGGAAGGGAGATGGAAAGTTTATCTACCATCATACGCTGTGTTCCTTAGATACAGACACACTTGGACTAATTACTATTCCACAGCACTCTACAGTATAGGAGGATATGTCATACAGGGTCAGATTGGCATTGTCATTTTGGAAAATACTAATACATTTTGGTTTGTTTGGGCCTTTGCCCCTGGCCTTCAGGCACAGTCATTTTAATGAAAAATTATGTGCTTTAATTAGTTTAACGCAAGTTAATTCGTAGATTAAAGCAAGTTAAATTGATTTAGTATGCACCAAATTTTTTAAGGAGAGCTCAGGAACTGAATGTGCATCCTTATCTCCAGGCCTATTGGAGCTCCAGGGACACTCGCTGTTCATGTTCTTTTAGTGTGCTGGCAACGAGATCACTCATCTCGTCTTCAGTGTATATGGCGAGCCCATGGTAAAATTAGTCACAGGTGAAAAATGGAGTTACATGACATAACTTGTGCATGGGAGACAACGCTGACTTTATCCTGTATGGGGGACAGTGAGGGGAGCAAGCATTTTATCCCTGTTAGAAAGTAATGTAGTATAATTCATGTACTGGGGACAGCAAGAAGAGCAGGTATTTGATCCTTAATGAAAAGTGTAACTCATGTTTTGGAAAGAACACATTTGATCCTTAATATAAAGCAGTTCTCATCCCAATCCTTGGGACAGATCCTAGTCTGCTTGCATGGAAGAGTACGGAAACGGCAGACTAGAAAGAGCAACGCAATGGCAGAGAGTTTGGGTAAATGCAGTAGCAATGAGGGCAGGGGGTGGAGAGGAAATGGCAGAATTGAAGGCTCGCCTAGGGCGTCTCATAGCCTTGCACTAGCCCTGTTTATTTTGCATATGTGTTACCTGCAGTGTTGCTCAGTTTTACTTTTATTGGGCTTGTAATCATAAAATGCCTTCTGTTTCCAGAAATCAATAGCTAGACTTCTTGTGACAGTGTCCCTGCTCCTAATAGTTTACAGTCTAAGCAGGTGCCTGAGGCAGTGGGATCCTAGTGCTGTGACCGAGATACAAGGAATGTTAGTGGCAGAAAGAGGAATTGAACCCTGGCTTCCCCAGTTCTCAACCTACTGCTCCTACGCCAGGCCTTCCGCAAACTTTACAGGAGACCCCAAAGCCAGTTTTATTTTTAGGTTATTTGTAATATAAACCCGTGTTTGCTGGAAACCCCACATATGCAAATTTATCTCATATGTATTAATTGTGGGTATTCCAACTGGCCACTTCCTCTCCCCTAACACTCAAATGGCTTTATTACAAATGTTTGGTTACATAGGTGGTTTGGGGAGGAGAAGCAATGGGGGGTATAATTGCCTTCACAGCTGCAAGAACCACACATGAGATCCATAAATCACAGGCCTATAAACTCCATGCAGGCGTCACACACAGGAGGCATGAACATGACACAGACAGAGGAGCAGATTTTCATCAGACCCCGTGTAGGCATCATACTGATAAATGTAAAGCATAAACACAGCAGTGACAGTTGAAGAGCAGATCCTCATAAGAACCTCAGGCAGAAGTCACACTGATACACATAAAGCATGCATACAGCACGGACAGCTGAAGAGCAGATAGATCATCACCAGAACCCAATGCAGCTGTCACACTGAGAAATATCAAACATTAACAAAGCACAAAGGGTACGCTGCCTCACTCAACGCTTCTATTACGACAACACTTTGCTTTTAGATGGAAGCCTTCCTTGGTGCGTATGGACCTGGGTATCTAAAGGTCGCGTTCCACAATGCAATGGGAAACACAATCGCCCCTCTGTGCCATAATAATCTTAATCTCATTAGAACCAATTAGTTTGGAGGCTGGCAGTCCTGTAGTGCCTTTCTGTGCAAACTGGTCCCAGGCCCCCACACTATAACTCAATTACAGGTCTAACTGTCAGGGGCTGTTTCCTCTGGTCACTGAATACTTAAGGCATGGCAAACGTCAGAGACCTGGCAATGCAGCCTGACTGCAGAGGGTAAGTAAAGGGCAACTAGAAAGGCAGACATAGGGACAGCAGCAATGCAAGTTTCCTTCTCTGCCACACACCAACAAGACCATCCGAAATGGCAGGTCACAAGGGAACCGTGGACCAACTAACCCTGTCATCAAATAGGACCAACTAATCCTGTCATCAACTAACCCTGTCATCAACTTTGGAGGGGGCAGTCCTCCCAAGTCACATCAGAAGAGAGACACCCACCCCACAACTGTCTGCGCAATACTTAAACCAGCAATGGTCCTGCTCCCTCACCAGAGAGAGGTTCAGCGACATCAGTCATGCAAGTTTCCTTTACACACATACAAGTATACTGCAGCCCATTCCTCACAGGCTGAGCCGTCTCTTTCCACTTCAGTTCCCCAGCCTCTCACAATGTCTTTCATGCTATCCTGAAAACCCAACTGGCTGGAGGTCACCCATGACAGGTTTGGGGATCAATGATCTATTCAGATCTCACACAATCCCTATTCTCATGTCAATTCATTGACTCCCTATCTGCTTTGCATATTGTTCAAACTTCTCTTACTGACCTACGAGGGCATTTGTTCTGCAGATCAGTACTTCTAAACTCTCTAGGCTACTCCTCCACTCCTTATAAGCTGGAAGCTCGCAATGTAATTTTTCTGTTAGTCTGTATATCTGGGGAAGGGGCTTAATTATTGATTTGCTCATCACTCACCCTTTCAGGGATACAGCTGCACGCAGGGGACTCTGGTGTGACCTGGTGTCATCCTTTGTGCAATAGGGCTGGAGAAACATGAGAAATGCCATGGCCCTTGCTAACAAGTTGACATTTTGAACGTCCCAAAATATTATGTTAGGATTGGGCTTCTCCTCCTCATCTAGTAAAGATGGGGCAAGCCTGGCTGTGGAGTCCTAAAAGGGTTAAGGTCATGGGATACTCTAGCAGACTTAAATCTGGCCTCTGGGATTGCAATGCGACTACTTCTCAGAGCCCCAAAAATACTAATGGAGATATTTATCTAACGATGTTGAGAGATCAGAGAAAAGGACATGACTATAATAAATGTATAGGGAAAAAAAGGGGAATATTGTAAATGTTATTTTAGAAAAATATTTAGGAGCATATTTACTAAGAAACACACCAGTAGTGCGTGCTGGAACCCAAACGTTAGCACAGACACCTGCACTAACGTTTGGGTACAGGAGTGTTCATGCCCTTGCTATCAGTGTGGTGTTACACACCACACTCCACTCACCAGCATACAGGTGTACAAACTACCTCCCATTATGTGCACTCAAGCTAATAACTACACACCCAAAACACACATAGTACTCATGAAGCGCTGTCAGCACAGGAATTCTAGCCAATGCTAACAGTAAATACAAACTTCCTTAAGGAGTGAGTCTGTTTTAGTTATCCTACGTGTTTTTTAATATAAATATATAGGTATGAAAGATGTGGTATCATTAGTAATTCCTCTTTGGTTCATCTAAGTAGCAGGGGCTGTTGTGCCCTGGGTCAGGGGTTCTCAATCCAGTTCTTAGGACACAACTAGCCATTCAGGTTTTCAGGATAACAACACTGAATATGCATGAGATAAATTTGCATGCACATCTCTCTCATGCATATTCATTGTGGCTATCCAGAAAACCTGACAGGCTAGGTGTATCGAGGACTGGGTTAAGAACCACTACCCTGGATCATGGAAACTGCAGCAACCCTAAGGCAGTGGTTCCTATCCCTGTCCTCTGGTACCCCTAAGCCAGTCAGGTTTTCAGGATATCCACAATGAATATGTATGAGATAGATCTGCATGCACTGCTTCCATTGTATGCAGATCTCTCATGCATATTAAGTGTGGATATCCTGAAAACCTGTCTGGCCTGGGGTTACCTGAGGACTGGGCTGGATGCCACTGCTCTAAGTTCAGGAAAGAACAGTATAGGTGAATATGACCATGTAATTCCTATAAAGAACTGAACACATGCAAAGAAAAAGGCCCGGCAGCTTTTTAAAGAAATTAACGATTGAATGGCATGAATTTAGTTGCACAGCTATGGACTTATATGACTGTATAAACACTTGTAAAGGATGTGTGATGTAAGCTTTTGCCATCACATCCTTTGCAAACTATTGTGAGTAAAGGATATAGCCCACTCTCTTGGCCTCTGCTTATTTCTTAGCTTCCTCAGGGTTCCTTTAGAAGGGGCCACAACTAGGACGTCCCCAGGACTGGGTTGAGAACCACTGCTCTTTCAAACCCAACCTAAAAGCCTGCGTTCTGAGGCAACTTCCATCTCAATCCCATATTCTTTTCTTCATATGTCATTCATAACTATTCCCATCATTTTATTCATCCATATTTTGAGACCACTTATAATATTGTAAGCAGTTTACATACAAGTCAATATACACATTATATCAAATATACATAATAAAGTCCAAATAAAAATGAGCTGGAATGGATAAAATTGCTTAATTCTATTATTTGTCCCTTTGTCTTCAATAGATAAAGCGTAGTTACTCACCTGTAACAGGTGATCTCCGGGAACAGCAGGAATTTAATCTTCACATATGGGCATCGTCGGTACCGACGAAGCCCTCGCCGGAACACTCCCCAGCATCCAATAGGAAAGCCTTTAGGAGCATCCCACAGCACATGCGTGCTGCCTTCCCGCCTCTGTACTTCTCTCACTTCAGTTGAGTTTATAGCTGAGACCAAAGGAGAGAAGTAGAGAAATAGAGAGATAGAGACAACTTCTAGGGGAGGTGGGTGGGTTGTGAAGACTAAATTCCTGCTGTTCCCAGAGAGCACCTGTTACAGGTAAGTAACTACACTATCTCCAGGAACAAAGCAGGCATGTAGTCTTCACATATGGGGACTCCCCAGCTGAAAGATGCCAAGGGGTGACCCCAGCTAGCTGCAAACCCAGGTGAGATAGGTGATGTTTCCTCCTCTGGACCTTAGGCATCCAAACTGTGGATGGTGGGTAGGAGTTGTATTAAGTATGGAAGAGATATTGTAGAACAGCCTGGCCAAACGAGGCATCCCAACAGGAGTCCTTGTCTAAGCAATAGGGGGCTGTGAAGGTATGTACCGAAGTCCAAGTGGCTGCTTTGCAGATGTCATCAATAGAGACAGAACAAAGGTTAGCCATTGAGGCTGCCACTGCTCTCACATTGTGAGCTATGACATGGCCTTCAAGAGAAAGTCCCTTACTCTGATATGTATAGGATATGCAATCTGCAATCCAATTTGACAGAGTTCTTTTAGAAACTGGAAGTCCCAAAAGACTAGAGTCAAAAGCCACAGAAAGCTGAGAAGATTTCCTATGGGGCTTAGTTCTTTGGAGATAAAAAGTCAAGGCTCTTTTACAATTGAATGTGTGAAGATTCCTTTCCACACTGGAGGCATGAGGCCTAGGGAAGAATATAGGAAGATAAACAGACTGGTTTAAATGAAAAGGTGATACCACCTTTGGCAGAAAGTGAGGATGAGTCCTGAGGACTACTTTATCAGGGTGAAACCTTGTATAAGGAGGGTCAGCTACTAACGGCTGTAGTTCACTAATGCGTCGTGCAGAAGTGATGGCAATTAGGAAAATAATTTTCCATGAAAGACACTTTAGGTCTGAAGTGGCTAAAGGTTCAAAGGGCAGTTTCATAAGCTGACCAAGAACAAGATTTAGATCCCATGCCACTGGTGGTGGTTTAATGGGAGGTTTTGATAAAAGTAGGCCTCTCATAAATCTTGATAGAAGTGGATCAGAGGAAATAGGTTGTCCATCAAAAGGTTTATGAAAAGCAGCAATAGCACTAAGATGAACCCTAACTGAATTGGTCTTCAGACCAGAAGTTGATAATTGTAGAAGATACTCTAGTAGCAACTCTACAGGTAGTAAAAGGGGGTTAAGTCCCTTTTGTGAACACCAGATAGAGAACCTTTTCCACTTGAAAACATAGGTACATCTTGTGGAAGGTTTTCTGGAAGCCAGGAGGATATCCTTTACTTGTTGAGAAAGGTTAACATCCTGGAATTCTAGGCTTTCAGTAACCAGGCCCTGAGATGTAGGGACTGGGGATTGGGATGCAGTAAGGTTCCACCCTCCTGTGACAGGAGATCTGGAGCATTCCCCAACTCCAGAGGAGTGGTTTGAGAGAGACACAGAAGAAGCGGATACCACATTTCCCGTGGCCAACATGGAGCTATGAGCATCATATGACCTCTGTCCCTCTGAAGTTTGAATAAAGTCTCGGGAATGAGGGGAATGGGTGGGAAGGCATAGAGGAAGTCCTGTCCCCAGTGGA
Source organism: Ichthyophis bannanicus (assembly GCA_033557465.1). Classification (NCBI taxonomy): domain Eukaryota; kingdom Metazoa; phylum Chordata; class Amphibia; order Gymnophiona; family Ichthyophiidae; genus Ichthyophis; species Ichthyophis bannanicus. The sequence goes on along the minus strand of CM066051.1, from coordinate 74,819,720 downwards.
GTAGGAAAGCATCTCTTGCCCGACAGTTTTGAGCCAGAATTCTGGAACAGAATCGGGGAAGTTTGGCATTCTGTGGACTAACAAAGAAGTCTATATCTGGTGTTCCCCAGATTCGAAACACTCGAGCAAGCTGGTATGAGTGGAGGGACCACTCATGTGGCAGCAGTATTCGACTGAGTTTGTCTGCCAACAAGTTTTGAATGCCCAGAAGGTATACTGCAAACAGGTGAATTTGTAACTTGCTGGCGAGGGCCCATAGTCGCAAAGCTTCGTTGCATAGCGACAGAGAGCCTGTTCTGCCTTGCTTTTTCACATAGAACATAACTACCTGATTGTCAGTTTGGACCAGAACTGTTTTATTGCTGAGATAGTCCTGAAAAACTTAAATAGCATTGAAAATGTCTCTCAGCTCTAGGAGGCTTATGTGAAGGGAAACCTCCTGTGAGGTCCAAAGACCCTGAGTGGAGAGATCGTGCAAGTGGGCTCCCCAACTCATCTTGGATGAATCTGTCATCAGAGTGGTTTGGCATAGAGGCTGCTGGAAAGGAGAGCCTACAAGGAAGTTTTCCAGGTATTGCCACCAGTGCAGGAACGAAATTAGACGTGTGGTAGTTCTGATTTTGTCTGTTAATCGACCTGAGGCTTGTGACCACTGAGAGGAAAGGGTCCACTGGGCTGCTCGCATGTGGAGGCAAGCATAGGGAACCACATGGACAGTGGATGCCATGTGTCCCAGCAGTTGAAGCATCTCCAGAGCAGTAAGGAATACCTTCATAGATGCCTAAGATGCCAGTTGTATTATAAGTAGACAGCGTGGCTGGGGCAGGAAAGCCCTTGACTACCGTGCATCTAGACAAGCCCCTATGAATTCTAGAGATTGAGAGGGGGTGATAAGAGATTTTGGGAGGTTTATGACCAGCCCCAAGTATTGAAGAATTCTCATTGCTTGAGAGAGCGCGAAGCTGGCCTCTGGAGCTGTCGATGCTCGAATGAGCCAATCGTCTAAGTAAGGGCAGACAAATATTCCCAGAGCCCTCATAAATGCTGCTACCACTGCCATGCATTTTGTGAAGACTCTTGGAGCAAAGGCTAGTCCCAAGGGAAGAACTCTGTACTGGAATTGTCTTCCTTGGACCAGGAATCAAAGGAACTTCCTGTGATCTGAGTGGATGAGAATATGCATATCTCTTAGATCTAGAGAACGTAGCCAGTCCTGACTTTGGAGGTATGGTAAAAGTGTTCCGAGGGAGATCATTTTGAACTTTTCTTGGAACAAATATTTGTTTAATTCTCTGAGGTCTAATACAGGTCTGTGTCCCCCTATCTTCTTTGGAATAAGAAAGTAGGGGGAGTAAAACTCTGTCCCCTGTTGGGGAATAGGTACTTCTTTGATTGCTCCTTGAGCTAGAAGTGATGTGACCTCCTACCACAAGAGGTCAGTGGCAGGGCCCTGAGAATTGAACTGCTTTATTATTGTAGGTGGGGGCAAGTTTATTTTATTTATTTTATTTTACATTTATTATATACCGCACTATTCGACATCAGCGCGGTTTACATCAAACACAAAACTTCAGTACAAAAACAATGTCTGAGTTACATTAAACAGGGTCAATAACTTGGATAACAAGGTAATTATGAATCTCAGGAAAGTAAACTTTGATTGCAATGTAAACTATTTACATCTTTAAATTAGAGCACAGCTGAGACGTAATGGTAAGCGGAACCTTGAACTTACTATGTGGGGAATTCAGGGTCAGTGGGTGATTCGGAGTTTCTATAACTAACAGAGATGGGATGTGATTCTGCACTCACCGGGAAGTATATAAGGAATAAGTAATGTTTGAGGGCCTTTCTGAATTGAAGTAGGTTGGTGATTGCTCTAATATCTGGTGGCAACGTATTCCAAAGCTTTGGGGCACGGAGACTGAAAGCCCTGTTTGCTGTTGATGAGGTGCTTCTTGTAAGTTCACAGGGAACCAATAGCATATTTAATGCAATTGATCTTCTTGATCTATTAGGGGATATGGGTTTGATGAGCTCAGTTAAAGAGGTGGGGGAGAGACTGTTTACCGCTTTGAAGGTAAGTAGTAATGTCTTGAAAATGATCCTGGCCTGTATAGGAAGCCAGTGTAACTGCTTCAGAAGGGGCAACACATGCTCACTCCTCGATGCCCCATAGAGAACCCTCGCAGCGCTATTCATTGCAAGCTGTAAGGGATTCAAGGTGGATTGAGGGAGGCCTAGCAATATGACATTAGCATAGTCAAAGTGAGGCATGATCAGAGCCTGGTAGATGGTACAGAAATCCTCTGGTTCAAGCAGTGGACGAAGATGTCTTAGTGACCGGATTTTGTAGTATATGGATCTTAGTGTTAGCTATATGCGCCTTCATGTCCAGGTTCTGATCGAGTGTAACACCCAGATAACGTATTTTTTGTTTTGATTGTAGCTCAGCCTCTTTCACCTTCAGGAATTGTGGAGGGCTGAAGTTCGGGTTCTTTGACATGAAGAGCACCTCTGTCTTCTTATATTGAATCCTGAGGTTTTGTGATAAGAGCCATTCCGATATGGCGTCAAAACAGTTGCTCAGAGGGGACAGGTCCAAATTGTCTATGTTGAAAGGCATATAAAGCAGGACGTCATCCGCATATATCAAGCAACTTACATTGAAAGACCGGATGATCTTGCAAATAGGTTGCATATAAATATTGAACAACAAAGCAGAGAGGGAAGAACCTTGTGGGACCCCTTGCCATTGGTGAAATGGATCAGACATCGCTCCCCCAGCACGAACATGTTGCCATCTTTCAGATAAGTACGATCTGCACCACTCAAGGGCAGTTCCGCCAACTCCTTTCTCCTTTAGCCGTAATAGGAGGAGGTCATGGCTCACAGAGTCAAAAGCAGCGGCTATGTCCAGGAACACAAGTGCAAAACCCTGTCGGATGTTGTTGATACCAGAAATTATGTTATTGAGGAGAGATGTAAGGAGTGTTTCTACACCATGTGACTCTCTGAAGCCATGTTGGCAAGGATCCAGGGGAGCAGCGGCATCGATGTGGTCCTGCAATTGACATTGCACCTCCTTTTCTATTAACTTCGCGAGAAAAGGAATACTTGAGATGGGTCTGTAGGAGTCTACCTTTTGAGGATCTAACTTACAGTTTTTTAGGAGTGGTCTGATGGAAGTTTGCTTGAGGGCAGAGGGGAATGTACCGGAGTTGAAAGACAGGTTTATTATTTTAGTTATTATTGGGCTGAATTCACAACGCAGTTCCCTTATCCAGAAGGCTGGGCAAGGGTCCTTCTGAGCAGTTGTGGAATTGAGAGACATGATCAGATCTTCAATTCGCTTCTTGGTAGGAGTAGAAAAAAAGATTAGAGCTGTTTGGCAATCTTGACCTGTGGGGGCTAATTCTAATGGAGGTTTATTTGTTTGTGTAAGCTTGGATTGTAGGTAGACTGCGAAGTCTTGAGGATGGATCTCGCATTGCTTTTCAGGGGCTGACTCTTTAGATAAGGTCTTGACTAGGTTAAACAAATCATGAGGTTTGTTTAGTGCACGCCTCAAGGTGTCCGTGTGGTACCGCTTCATTTTCTCTGAGATGGCGTTGCGGTGGATGGATAGCTGATTGAGGTAGGCTGCCTGGTCTACCGTGGAGCGAGACCGACGCCAGCGCTTCTCAAGGTTCCGTAGTTGGGATAGTGATACTCTCAGATCATCTGTGTACCATGGTGCAGAAGCTCTTTTTCTAGGCCTGTTGAGTGATGGTCATAGTGCAATCGCATTAAGACTGCTGTTCCAGCAGGTGATTAGATCTTCTATTTTTAGGGAGGTCTCGTTACGAAGTGAGCATGTTCCAGCAAGGATGCGATCTCTGTTGAAAGGAAGAAAGCTCCTAGCCAGAGATTTGGGGCTGTTATTTGGAGCATTGTTGGTCATTGAATGTCTGTTGTGCGTAGGAATTTGGAAAAAGATGAGTTTATGATCTGACCACGGTACATCAGTAATAGATATCGCAGCTGTGTAAGATTGGATGTTTAAGGACTGTGGGGCAAAGATAAGGTCAAGGGTGTTTCCTTTTGCATGGGTAGGTTCATGGATTAATTGTTGGTATCCCAGGGATTCAAGCGCTTCGAGGAAGGCGGAAGAGTGACTGACTATCTTGGAGAGCTGGCAAGTTAAAATCGCCCACAATCCAAGTTGGGATATTAGGATTCTGAATGTTGGATGCCAGATCTATAATGGCTGGAAGGACGTCTAGGGAGGCTGAAGGTGCTCTGTATAGAAGGTTTATCGTGCATAATTTGTTGGAGATAGAGACTAACTCGAGGTGGTCGGATCTAGGAGTATCTATCAGCTGGAACTGAAGGTCTGATCTGGAGAGAATGAGCACACCCCCTCCTCGCTTGTTTTGTCTGTGACTGGTAAACACTGAGAAATTTAGTGGAAGGAGCTGGTTAAGTAGCACATTGTCTTCTGCGGAAAGCCACATTTCAGTAACCATGAGAATATCAAGGTTATGGAGGGAAAGTGTCCGCAATCACCGGCCATTTCGTACGAATTGAGCGAGCGTTGATGAGGGCACATTTCAAGCTTTGTGAGTAGAAGCTTTCATCCTGTTTGGCTCTCGTCGAATGTTGGAGTGGAATGTATATTAGATGCTGGTGATGTGTATGAGAGTTCCAATTATAACTGAACTTGGGTATACCTGTCCCTCTTTTTCCTTGGCTGTATAAAATTGGTATCCGGTTGCTCTCAAGGGATAGAGCTCGGGAGAATGAGAGGCAGAAGGAGAAGAGTAGGTAACAGCCCATTAAGTTGAGAAAATGAAGCTTGTACCCCAGTTGTGCAATGGACAGAGTCCAATTTTCTGATGTTATTTGTTGCCATTTTTTGGCAAAAAAGCATAGTCTTCCTGGAATGGTTAAGGGTTCTGGACCTTTTAAGGGCAGAATGACTAAGTTCTCTAGATAGAAGTCAAAGACCCTGAGGGGGCTGGGTCTGTTGAGCCAGTTGAGCTTTTTGAGCTTCCAGCTTTCTTTGCTCTCTGTTCTGTTGTTGCCCCTTCTGGGGAACATGGAGCGGACAGTGTGTTTGATGGGTGTAAGATTGGTAAGGCTTCTTTTTCTTACTGAAAAAGGTTTTTTTGAATATTTTCTTCTTTGCTGGGTTGGCTGTAGACTTTGACAATCTGTTTAAAGTAGTATTGTCAGATTCAAGTTGATTAGCCTGGTCCTGCCAGTCCTTGCCAAAGAGATTTTCTCCTGTGCAAGGAATGTTTCCCAGCTTTTCTTGCACCCCTGTTCTAAGTCTGATGCTTGAAGCCAAGCAATATGAAGTGCTCCTATGGATATAGCAGAGGTTCTGCTAATACATTCAAAACAATCAAAGGTAGCACGGTTCATGAATTTTGAGACATTCTGGGCATGCTTGACCAGAATAAGGTAATCTGCTCTTTTTTCCTCAGAAACACAAGGACTAATGAGCTCTAAGTCTTTTGTGACTTCTTCCAGGAACATTCCCATATAAAGAATGTAAGAACTGATCCTGGCTCCTAACATGGAGGATTGAAAGCATCGACAGTCAAAGGCAGAGAGTCCTGGATTCACGGCCTAGGGGATTAGAAGAATGTGTTTTAGCACTCTTGATCCTTTTATTTTATTATTTTTATTTAACATTTCTTATATACCGCCTTTCATGATTCCACTACCATTGAATGGTGTGGTAACTGAGTCTTTTGAAAACCAGGACAACTTGGTACTCGGTACATAGTGTCAAGGCATCGGGGATATTGTTAAAGGAGTTTCCCACATTCTCAACATTAGATCATGTAAGATCTTGTGAATGGGAAGCATAGCTGCTTCCTTAGGAGCCATAGGATATTGTAGAATTATTAATTATTAATTCTTAATTCTTCTACCCTAGGTTCCTTTTCTGGAATCACAGTGATTGCAAGACCCTTTGCTAAATGACGTATGAAATCCTGGAAGGACATATCCTCTGGAGGAGACATTCTGCATTAAGGAGTAGGAACTGAATCTTCTAATAGATTCGCTCTGGTACCGGCGGAATCATTAGAGTCATCGGAATCAGAAGACTCAAGCACCGGGTGCTCCTGTAAAGCATGGTATCAGTACCGCTCGAAGTCAGTACCAAAATGTCTCGGTTCCTGATCCCCGATACAGGAGATCGGCAAGGGGGAAAGCAGTCCTGTCGAAGCAGGTACTGTTAGTACCGGTACTGATGTCGGTACCGATACATGTTGAACTGTCTGTTGCGGTCTTAGCGGTACCGAAGCCGCTAAGAGGGCCGCTAGACTGCATTCGATAGCGAGAATTCTGTGATCCATTGCTCCTGCCAATGCCTGGGTGCCAGTACCAGTGGAAGCAGCAACGACCCCAGAACATGGTGCCAGTAGTTCCACAGAGGTGGAGGCCTCTGGAGCCCCGTTAGTGCTTTGCAGCCCGAAGACTCCCGCCAGGGTTGTTTTGCCGGTGAAGTATCCTCGAGGGAAACGCCAGTGGCATCTTGATACTTTAAAGGAGATTTAACCTTCGAGGACCGGCTAGTCTTAGAAGACTTCAATTTGGTTACCCGAGATCCATGGGAGGAAGATGAAGCCCTGGAAGACGTCAATGCAACCAAAATCGTGTCGGCAGCAAAAAGGGTACCGAGTTTTGCAGCTCTATTCTGCAGGCCCCTTTTGGTCATCCTTGTGCAGGAGAGACACTCCGCTGGACAATGTTCAGGACCCAAACATTTTAGACACCAATCATGGGTGTCGGTGACAGAAATGGTACCGCCACATTGAGCATTTTTGAAACCACCAGCTGATTTCTCCATGCTTGAAGAAAAACGGGCCTAGTGCCCAAAATGGCACCTAGCACCAGAAGCAGGGAAAGATCCCTGAAGGAATACAAGGTTTTTTTTGTTTGGTTTTTTTAAAGGAAAGAAGAAGAGAACCGGCAGTACCAGTAGGCGTCGAGTGAAGGCAGACGCAACCACAAAAAAAGAAGAAATAAAAGTAAATTTTCTGCGGTGATAGGGTACCACATCCTGTCGGCTCCGCAGAAAACGAAGAACTAAAGTGAGAGAGGTACAGAGGCAGGAAGGCAGCACGCATGCACTGTGGGATGCTCCCAAAGGCTTTCCTATTGGACACTGGGGAGCATTCCCGCACAGGCTCTGTCGGTACCGACAATACCCATATGTGAAGACTACATTCCTGCTTGTTCCTCGAGATTCCCTGTTCCATGGAACTTACAGTCTATTACCCCTACTGGAATTCTGCACACAATAATTCAAAATGTTGCACTTTTTTATGATTTATTTTTCTGTATTATATTTTATGTATAAATCATCTTTATTGTTGACCAGTCAGACAAATACAGATTGCCTTGCCCAGCCTGCTGGACACTTACACATCACCCACCACGCACAACAGCGCAATAGTTGCACACTTGGTAATTTTTAATGTATAAACCAATTAAACTTCCCCAACCATACCCTGCCCTCTCCCCCCCCCCCCCCCCCCACTGCTCCCTCCTTATAATGGGCTGGTTATAATACACTCAGTTTACTATAATAAGTAAGCTAATACAATTCCCAGAATTAAGTAGCCCTGAGACCCCTAACCTTCCCCCCCCCCCCCAACTCCAAGCAGCTGAGAAGATTCCACCACAAAGGATTATACGAACAAGCAATTTATAGCCATGCTATACCCTCAGGGAGAAAGGGATTGGAGATAGGGTTCCCAAATACTCATAAATTGTAAACGTCTAGGGACAGCCACTTGCGCTGCTATATTCTCCATCTGCATCAGCTTATGGAGACTTTCACCATGCCCAAAAAGCCAGGGATCCGAATCCAGCCAGGATTTCAAAATACTCTATAGCCCTAACAAACATACTTTTCGCGTGAATAATTTTGCCCCTTCAGCCAAAACCCCCTTGGGTCCCCAAGTACCACTCCTTCCACCTTAAAGACCACAGGCTGTTTAGCACATCACTCACATACTTCCGTAGCATCTCCCAAAACCCTCGCACCTTTGGGCACTCCCATAACTGGTGTCCTAGAGTGCTCCGTGCTGCTGCACATTTTAAACAGTTACTGGTTACCACTAAACCCACTGCTCAAGCTCTCACAGGCAGGAAGAATGTTCTCAGTATTACCTTACATAGGGTCTCCCGTAGCCTCACCTCCGTAGTGACCTGAGGCACCTGCTGTAGGGCACCAAGAAGGGACTCTCCCACCCAACTCGTTCCTAACTCTCCATTCCACCTCTGCGCCAATACCAAAATGTCTTTATGTAATGTTGCACCCAATACAGCGCAAAACCACCCTCAGACAGAAGCCGGTACTTCCCCATCAAGTCTTGCAGAGATCAAAACTGTCCATCCCGCATTACAAACTGCGACAAGCGGTTAAGACCCCACCGGTCCCATAGTCTAAAGTCCTTGGAAAGGTCCCCCACTGGAAAATCCAGGTTGCCCCTTAGGGGCAGAAGTCCTGACTGGATTGGAGCCTGCATCATCTGGTGGACGAGAGTTTGCCACACCCCTCACATCAGCCTCACCAGCAGGCACGCACGAACCGCCACAGGCAGTCGTGACCACTGGGCATGCAACACATAAGTAGGGTTTAAATCCCCCGGGAACTCACCTTCCAAAGCTAAAGGGGTAGACACTGCTCCACTAAACAGCCAGTTGCACACGTGGCATAAAAAACAACATATTATATTGCTCTAAATCTGGAACTCCAAGTCCCCCATGTTCTACACTTCCTATCATCTGGGCGAAGTGGGGTTTCCGTCCCCGCCACAAAAAGAGACTAAGGGTACACCGCTAGACCTGTAGATCCCTTTTCAATAAACGTATCAGTAACACCTGCAGCAAGTATAACCATCTAGGAAAGAACATCATCTTGTATAACGCAATCCACCCCACAACTCTCTCCACTTCTGTAATTGCTCTCTCTCCCTCCACATCAACGGCGATACATTCAGTTGATACAACTGCAATGCCTCAGCTGGGACCTGTATTCCCAGGTACTTAAAAAGTACCCCTTAGTCCACTTTAGCAGAAACGTGCCTTGCCAGGTATCCAGCAATTGTTGGTAAAGGGGCATAGCCTCTGATTTATCCATGTTCAACTTCAAACCCAAAACACAACCCATACTCATGAAGATCTCAATAGCACAAAAATTAACAAACAACAACCATAATTCCAGCAACGATACTGTAGAAATCTCACCACAGGAAATGGCAAACTATTACATGAATAAAATCACATCCAACCCCCAGTTACCAAGTCCTAACCAACCATCTCAAATCCAACTTACTGATGAATGGACGGACTTCCAACCCCTAACTACTGTCTCACTCAAAAACATTATAACAAATATTAATACAACAACCTCACTCCTGGACCCGTGCCCAGTAAATTGGCTAAAAAACTCAATATCTATACTTTCCCAATTCATACTCCCCATAATAAATCTCTCACTAAAAAATGGATACTTACCCTCATCACTAAAGCATGCTCAAATCCGCCCTATCTTAAAAAACTCCACTCTTGATAAATCATCACCTAAGTCCTACAGACCCATATCAAGTATTCCATTTCTGGCTAAACTGATCGAAAAAGCAGTTCAAATCCAGACACAGGAATACATTGACAGCTCAGCACCCCTTGACAATCAGCAGTATGGGTTCCGCCCTCGACATGGGGTGGAAACACTGCTAACAGTCCTAATTGATACACTCGTAAGAGGCATTGATAGTACAAAACAGGCATTCCTGCTCATTTTCATTGACATATCTGCAGCTTTTGACAGTGTTCACCATACAACGATGATAAGTAAATTGCAACAAATAGGAATAAAATCCACGGTCCTAAAATGGTTTTCCTCATACTTAAACAACAGAACCCAAACGGTCCGCATCGGTGACCGTACATCAAAAACTTACAATCAGGAACTAGGACTCCCCCAAGGCTCTGCCCTGTCAGCGCTCCTATTTAATATATACATAAAACACATTTGCCAAATATTCAAAAAGCACAATGTATTATATCACATCTACGCAGACGATATAATGTTGTATGTACCCTTCACTATACCAAACATCCCTACATTACTGATCAATACTTGCCTCAGCGAAATAAACAATTGGCTAAACGAAAATAACTTATATATTAACCACGCAAAAACGGAAGCCCTTATAGTGACCAAAAACACATCATTCACCCCTCCACCACACATCTCACTGCAAAACAATGATATCAAACTAAAAAATGAAATAAGGTATCTGGGAGTTATACTAGACAAACACCTTAGTATGGACTCACAGATAAGAAATATAACAAAGAAAGTCTATTTCAAACTTAAAATATTAAAGCAACTCCGCCCCCTATTACACATACTTGACTTTCAACGCATAATACAAGCGATCATAACACCCCACTTTGACTTTGCAAACCTAACCTTACTAGGTGTAACAAATCAAAACTTAAAAAAACTACAACTAGCTCAAAATGCAGCAGCCAAAACCATCATAAAAACAGTTCCCTTCCAACATATAACGCCTATCTTAGAATCCCTGCACTGGCTCCCAATCCAATGCCGCATACAATACAAAACCTTGTTAACCACATACAAGGCCCTAAACAAAACAGCACCCTATACTGTAAATAACCTAATCACCAAGGAACACGGTCACAACCTACAAAGAAGAGACCAATTAAATAAGTTAATAACACCAAAGGAATTTATAAAAGCCAAAAAATCAACGAACAAGAAAGCCTTCTCCCACGCCGCCCCCATTCTGTGGAACAATATCCCAGCTGAACTACGATCATTACCCCAAATCATGGAGTTTAGGAAAAAACTCAAAACATACCTATTCTCAACACACTATGCTTCTGTATCAAACTCACCAACACAACATGAAAAGGGATAGCTGCACCAACAATGATAATCAGCCCTCGACCAGGAACAAGTACTAATACACTGTAAGATATCCAGAGATTCTATGTAAAACTGTATTTTAGTTCTAAACATGTTCAATGTACATAGTTCTCAACTATCAACCTGTTTCTGATAGTTTGAACCCATTATTGTTATTATAGAAATTGATTTTATTGTTAACACCGTTATATGTAAAAACAGCATGATGCTTATTACTGTTCCTTGTAAAACAGCCTTGCTTGTTAATTGTTGTTCATTGTAAACCGCAACTGATCTATGGAAGTGGCGGTATATAAAACCTGCTAATTAAATTAAATTAAATCTAGGAAAGCCGGCAGCAACCCCCACGAGTTGCACAAATGCACCAGAATATCATCTGCAAATGCTACGATCTTAAATTGTTGGTCTCCCACTACCGCCTCCGCAGCTTGAATCCTACAGAGCAAAGGCTCAATGAACAATAAAAAGAACATGGGTGAGAGAGGACAGCCCTGGCGGGTGGCCCTGCGCAGCGGGAAAGAGTAGTTACTCACTTGTAACAGGTGTTCTCCAGGAGCAGCAGGAATCAGTCCTCACCTATGGGTGACGTTGGCGCCGACAGAGTCCCCATGTGGAGCATTTCCCCAGCTTTCAAAGAAAGCCTTTGGGAATGCAGCATGCCTGTGCGGTCCCCTTCCTGCCCAAGGGTGCCATCTTGCTTAGTCTGATGACATAGCTAAAAGACAGCAAAAAAAAATCAAAATAAAGTATAGGACTGCAACTCCAGGGGAGGAGGGAGGGTCGTGAGGACTGATTCCTGCTGCTCCTGGAGAACACCTGCTACAGGTGAGTAACTATGCTTTCTCCAGGACCAAGCAGGAAGTCAGTCCTCACATATGGGACTCCCCAGCTCTAGGCTACTGGGAACCCTAAGCTGAAAAAATGGCTCCCTCTGAAGAGCCTCAGCATCCGTGATAAGAATATCCTCTGAGAACGCCTCCGTACAGTAGCCCAACACAAGGGTCGGAGGGTATGAGTTGCCTAAACCTCAAAGAGATTGCGGAGTACTGCCTGTCCGAAAGCACTGCCCCTTTGGGACTCTCTCTCGAGGCAGTAGTGGCCAGCAAAGGTCTGGCTTGAAGACCAAGTAGCGGCCCGGCAGATGTCTGCCAACAGAGCGGAGATGAGCTACTGACGCAGCTTTCACCCTGACACGGTGGGCCATGACTCGACCCTGCAAGGGGAGGCCAGCTGCCTTGTACGCCCAGGCGATACAATCTGCTACCCAAGTGGACAACGTACACTTGGAGACAGGTAACCCCAGTTTATTAGGGTCAAAGGAGACGAAGAACTGAGTAGTCTTCCGCAGGACCACCCTGTTCCTATAGAACCGTGTGTACGGTCTATCAGAAACCAGAGTTTGTAGTTCACTCACATGTCTGGCCAAGGTAAGAGCTACCAGGAAGAGCACCTTCCAAGAAAGGAAGCGTAAATGGCAAGTAGCCATCCGCTCAAACGGTGGGCGAGTAAGTTGCTGCAAGACCACGTTCAAATCCCACTCAGTGGCTGGTGGATGAACCGGAGGCTTGAGCAGAAGCAGACCTCTGAGGAAGTGGGATACCAAGGGGTGAACCGACAGAGATTGTCCCTCCACCGGCGAGTGGTGTGCTGATAGAGCACCGAGGTGGACGCGAACAGAGTTGGACTTAAGGCCTAGGTCTGACAGGTGAAGTAGGTACTGTAGTACTACTGGCACAAGGCAGGAGAAAGGATCTTCTTTGCGCTGAGCACACCATATTGTGAACCTACGCCATGAGAGCATAGGACTTTCTGGTGAACTGCCTCCTAGAGGCCAAGACCACCTCCTCAACTTCCTTAGGTAGAAGTAAGGGAGCTAGCACTATCCTTTCAGCAGCCAGGCCATCAGATTGAGGGATCTAAGATTGGGGTGCCGAAGGGAACCCTGATCCTGAGACAGGAGATCAGGTTGCAACCCCAGAGGGAATGGAGTTTCCACCGCCAACTGCAGCAAAAGTGGAAACCACAGTTGCCTCGGCCATCTGGGGGCTACCAGAATCATCGAGGCCTTGTCCCAGAGAATCTTGAACAGAGTCCGGGCCACCAGGGGTGTGGGAGGAAACGCATACAGGAGGGCCCGTAGACCAAGAGATCAGAAAAGCATCTGCTGCCATTCTCAGGGGATGTGGCTGTCTGGAGCAAATCCTGTGCAGCTGACGGTTCAGTGGACTTGCAAAGAGATTGATGGATGGAAGTTCCCATCGTAGAAAGATCTGCTGGACCACCAGTGGATTCAACTACCATTCGTGAGGCTGGAGAATCCTGCTTAGTTTGTCTGCCAAGAACTTCTCTTGACCGGGTAGATAAACTGCTTTGAGAAACATGCCTTGTTTGACTGCAAAGAAGCAAAGGGCCTGCGCCTCCTGACATAGGAGTCTGGACCCTGTGCCCCCTTGCTTGTTCACATAGAACATTGCTACCTGATAGTTCGGACAAAGACAGACTGGTGAGAGAGGGCATGAGAAAAAAAGTCTGTAGAGCCAAGCAGATTGCTTGCAGCTCCAAAAGATTGATCTGCTATGTGGCCTCCCGAGGAGACCAGAGGCCTTGAGTGCACGTGTCCTAGCAATGTGCACCCCAGCCCTTTAAGGAAGCATCAGTTGTCAGCACCCTTGTGTGCGCTGAGGCCTGAAAGGGTACCCCCCTGAGAAGGTTTGGGAGATGTAGCCACCACTGCAAGGAGTCCAAGAGTGGTTTGGACACCTTTACTCTGTCTCAGAGGTCGCCTGTGGCCTGTGCCCACTGAGCTCTGAGGCACCACTGAGCAGCCCGCATGTGCAGACGGGCATTCGGGGTCACATGTACTGTGGATGCCATGTGGCCCAGGAGCTGCAGGAAGTGCCTGGCAGAGACTTGAGAATTGCTTTGGAACTGGTTGGCGAAGTCCATCAGTCTGTGGGCCCTGTCCTCAGGCAAGTACACTCTTGCCTGCAGGGTGTCCAATCTTGCCCCTATAAACTCTAGGATCTGTGAGGGGAGCAAAGTGGACTTTGCGTAGTTTATGACAAAGCCCAGATGCTGAAGACGACAGACAGTGCGAAGAGTGGCTTGTCTGGCCTCCTGGAGAGACTGACCCCTGATGAGCCAGTTGTCCAGGTATGGGAAGACAAAAATTCCCCGATTTCTGAGATAGACCGCCACCACCGACAGGCATTTGGTGAAAACCCTGGGGGCAGAAGTTAGGCCAAAGGGAAGTACTCTGTACTGAAAATGGTTTCCTCCCACCACAAATCTGAGATATTGTCTGTGGTCTGGATGGATGAGGATGTGAGTATAAGCATCCTTTAGGTCTAAGGAGCATAGCCAATCTCCCTGCTGGAGGTAGGGCAGCAGTATCCCAAGGGTAAGCATCTTGAACTTTTCCCTCTCCAGATACTTGTTTAAGTTTCGCAAGTCTAGGATAGGCCGGAGGCCTCCTGTCCTTTTTGGTACCAGGAAGTACCTGGAGTAGAAGCCTTGCCCTTTCAGTTGGTGGGGCACCGGTTCCACCACCTGTTCCTTTAAAAGGCTTGCCAACTCCTGAAGGAGTAGGTTTCTGTGCAGAGGGAGGCTCCCCTGGAAAGTAGGAGGGGGGTAGCTGGTAGAAGGGGAGCATGTAGCAATTCTGGACTATGCCTAGTACCAGGTATCCCCTGTGATGGCTGGCCACCTGTAGGCGTACAGGGTCAGCCGACCTCCAGTGCTGAGTGGAGCCAGCTGTGGGAGTCAAAACCCCGCTCCCTGCTGTGCAGGAGCCGGAGCTGGCGGCTTGGAGGTTTTATGCCTACGGGGCCCATGCCCCTGCCCCTTGGCCTGCTGGGGAGCTGGAGAGGCCTGATATTGAGGGTAGTATTTGCAGGCAGCACCCTTCCTCGGGAAAAGGGGCTTCTTTCCCGAGCCCTTCTTTTTCTGAGAAGGGGCAGACGTCTTCCTGGACAGCATTGTCCTGGTGAGAGTCTCAGTCTTGATTTCTGTAGTCTTTTCAGTCATGGGCTTACCGAAAAGGTTTTCACCTCGGCAAGGGACATTGACCAACTTGTCCTGCACCCATGACTCCAGGTACGATGACTGTAGGCAGGCCTGATGGCGTGCACCGATGCCGGCAGTGGCTACCCAGGCTGAAGCCTCAAAGCCATCATAGGCTGCTTGAGAGAAAAAAAAACTTTGAGCACTCCCGAATCCTTGTTGACAAAGCCTTGAACCTTTGAAAGGTTCCTCAAAGAGGCCAGCTGAAAACCCGGCAATCTCCTTTGCCAGGTCTCGTAGGTACATGCCCATGTACAGCTGTTAGGTATGGACACAGCAAGATAGCATAGAGCCCTGGAAGCACTTTCTACCGAGGGCATCCAGATTCCGGGCCTCCCGGCCGGGGGGGTCACCGAGAAGTGCATCTTCTGACTCTTCAGAAGGTGCATGGCAGATTCCACAACCATGGAGTTGTGTGGTAGCTGCGCCTTTTGGAATCCAGGGCTCTTACAGACTCAATAAATGGAATCGACCCATTTGCTAAGAACTGGTGTCAAGGCCTGTGCGTCCCACATACGGAAGAGCAGCCGTTCCAGCATCGGAGGAACCGGTACAGGAAAGGCTTCCTTAGGCGGAAAGTCATACTGGAGGGCTTCGAGCTCCTCGGCGTCCGCAGGGAAGGCCAAGGCTTTGGCCATGTCCCTCACGAAGTCCAAGAACCGGGTATCCTCCAGGGGGACCGTCTCTGAGGCTCGGACTCCGGTGAGTCCAAAGGGACGAACTGGGTCCAGAAGGTGTCCGGGGACTCCTCGTCCTCCGTCTCACATGCCGACTCCTCCAAGGAGGAATCGAGCAGCTTCGGCCGTGTGGGCCTCGGTGCCACCCACCCTGATGCCGAGGGTATCGGCGTCGACGACCTTGGCCCGCATGGGAGGTCGAGGGAGACCTTGACCGAGGATCGACTCGAGACTTCATTGACTCAAGGATCGGCTTGGTCTCTGGGGTCGACAGACGTCGAGGTCGCGGAGGTTGGGGCAGATGCACCGGTTAGACCGGCGATCAGCACTTAGAAACATGATGACAGAAAAAGACCACATGGCCTAACTAGTCTGTCCTTCCATATCAACAACTACAACAGTCCCCTTTTTACCTTTAGAGATCCTCTGTGTTGGTCCCATGCTTTTTTGAATTCAGTTACTGTCCTCATCTCTACCACCTCCACTGGGAGACTATTCCACAGATCCACTACTCTTTCCGTAAAGAAATATTTCCGCATATCACTCCTGAATCTATCTCCCTTCACCCTCATCCCATGTCCTCATAGCAGAACTTGCTTTCAATTGAAAGAGGCTCTCTCCCTGAACATTTATGCCACGGAGGTATTTAAACATCTCAATCATATCACCTCTATCCCGCCTTTCCTCTAAGGTGTACATATTAAGATCCTTAAGTCTGTCCTCATATGTTTTATAATGAAGCCCACTAATCATTTTAGTAGCCACCCTCTGCACCGACTCCATCCTGTTCACATCCTTTTGAAGGTGCAGTCTCCAGAATTGCACACTATACTCCAAATGAGGTCGCACCAAAGACTTATACAGAGGCATTATCACCTCCTTTTTTTCTGCTAGCCATTCCTCTCCGTATGCACCCAAGCAATGTTCCCTCTAATTTTCTGTAGGCTGTGTGCGCATAAAATATCAGCTGTGCAGCTTTTGAATGAAGGTTAAATTTTTGTGCGTCACATAACGACACTCGGAGTTCTATACTTTAAAATTTGACTACACGTCAGAATACAGTATGTACACCACATTGATTGCACTAGATAATATTGTAGAAATTGTGAAAACCGTAAATACACAACAGCTTTTAAATTTTAAGATGTCTGTGTTGTTTTCTATCAGAATCAGAACCATAATTTTTGTGCGCTCTGTTATAAAGTATGTGCGCTCGCTCGGCGAGGTGTGTGCGCGCGCGCGCACACACGCGCACAGCTTAGAGGGAACAGTGCACCCAAGCATCCTTCTAGCTTTTGCCGTCGCCTTTTCTACCTGTTTAGCTACTTTAAGATCATCAGACACAACCACGCCTAGGTCCCGCTCTTCTTTAGTGGACAAAAGTACTTCACCTCCTATACTGTATTGCTCCCTTGGATTGCTGCAGCCCAAATGCATGACCTTACATTTTTTAACATTAAATCCCAGCTGCCAAATTCTAGACCATTCTTCAAGCTTAGCTAGATCCCTCCTCATGTTATCTACACCTTCCTGGGTGTCTACTCTATTGCAGATTTTGGTATCATCTGCAAAGAGGCAAACCTTACCCGACAGCCCTTCTGCTATCCCAACTCCTGTACCAGCCCATTCTACTCAAGCCACCATGTGATCCTCTCCCCTCCCTACTCCCCCCCTCTTACACTGTGTCACATCTGAGCCCACTCCAAAACATCCCACTCCTTGAAGTAGTGATGCAACAGGGCTCCCCACCCCATGGTAACATATCAAACCCCTTATCACTTCTACCCCCCCCCATCATGTCCCACTGCAAGGTTAGGAATCCACCTAACCTGGTCCCCCTTAACCACAGGCATTGCTTGCTAGCCTCATTAATGCACTGCTATCTCCTAACCCATCCGTTCCCCACCTTCATTGCTGAAGCCTCATGGCCTTTGCATAATGAATTGGGGGGGGGGTCACAATATACTAGCACTAAGTTACCTTACCATGGCAGGTATGGGACCTCCACTACATCCCCCTCTGCAATGTTCTGACCACCTTTGCATATGTACACACACACACTTTCCCCTTATCCAACAAGCTTACATTACAATCCGTTCTGCAGAGCCCTCCCTGCCATTATAAGAATACCTTCCCACCTCCCCACCCACCCACATGTCCATCCCTAAAGTCCTTGTGGAGTTCACGATTAGCCTGCTTGTAGCCTCATGCCAGCTCTTCTCTGGTCAGGTTGCATTGGTAACGCCTCACAACAGACCAGGATGTCACAGTTCACAGATGCATTCTCATTGCTGTTGTCACACTTGAGGCTACCATTTTATTCCCTGTACAGCAATGTGCTCATTCAGCTTCCTCGAGTGTCCTTCGTTCCAGCGGGGTGAAACCTGGGAGTGGAGGGATGCCACTTCAAACCCCTTTCCAGGGGTCTCCCATAACAATCTTGCAAGTCCACTGTCTCACCCCCCTGCTAGCCGCTTATGGGGAGTTCTGCATGCCCAGCCGTGTGTTCAATAAAGCCGCTGATGCCACCTCTGTCATCTCGTAAATGGATGTTCCCCCTGCAAAGTGACGTGCAAGATACATCAACATAATCCCCTTTTACACCAGTTGGCTTCATACCGGGGAGAACTCCTTCCGACGCCTAGTCACTGCAGGGTAGTAGTCTTGAAAAATTAGGATCTTGTGGCCCTCATGCTCTCCACCGCACCTCTCCTTCACTGCCCGGAGCACTACTTCGTTATATAGGTAATTGTGAAACCATGCAATAGTTACTCCGGGCCTGTTGTCTCCATCCTGGCATGGGCACGTTCTATGAGCTGCTTGCCCTGGATCTTGCTCAATTGTAGCTGTGCTGGAAGCCACGTATCCAAGAACTCTCGGAGTTCCTTGTCCCCACAGATTCCACTATTTCGACGATAGGGACATTCTTTCGCCTTTCCCGGTTCTCCAAATCGTCGAGTTTGGCTTCATGCATGGTCAGTTTGCGCGCCAGCCTTTTGAGGGCCTCCTGGTATCCCAGCATCTCATCCTCCACTGTAGACACGCTTTGCTCCAACCCTCCAAAAGCAGTTAGTGAAATCCATCACGGTCTGTGCTATTTGTGCCATGTTATCTGCAAGGCCCTACAAACATCCTTTTAGTGCTCGCACCACCGCTGCCGAGACTTCCTTCACAAGATTCCTATCGCCATGGATTCCCACAGGCTTTTTGGCACCGACGCAGTCATTTTAGACTCCTGGGTCTTGTGCCAATCTTTTTTTTTTTAGCACTCTAGCGGTCATAGGCTCAACCTTCTTACACCCTGCTCTCGTGGCGTTCTTCCCATCATTCTTGCATGGCAACTGGGGGCTTTAAACAATAACAAAATAAAATTTCAAGGTGAAACCAGTCTTCCCAAGCTCATTGCATCACGTGACCTCCTCTGTATTGTACTTTAAATGTAATATTTTTTTTTTTTTTTTTTTTTTTATACCGCGCTCTTTAGAATCAGTGCAGTTTACATGTATACTAACAGGTACTCAATATCATTCAAAAACAATGTTTTGTTATTTTGACAAAGCATGCAGAATTCTGCATAAGTGAGACCTTTTGACACAGAAGTCTGAATTCTGTTTGCAGAATTCCAGCAGGAGTAATCTGTTCCATGTAGGTAGACAGCACTGCAGATACCTAATAGCACTATAGAAATGACAAATAGTTGTATTGGTTATATGGACAAAAACTATGAATGGCTGAAGTTTCTTCACCCTGCCTCTTCCACACAGTTGGAAGGAAATGACTCCTGAAACCCTTTATGTTCCAATACATTTTATGAAGTGTCTTTTATGTCCCTGGGGAATGATCTTGACTCAACAACAGGCACGCTGCTACATATCTGGACTGAAATAATTTGGCAACCCAGCCTCTAAAAATTCTGGGCTTAATTAAAGCCTATGTTTCTGCTTCTGTGGGGAATTAATAGCTAGCACGAGCAGGACAAGGGCTATTTGTGGCAAGACTTCCTGTGCTAATGTGATTAGGAGAGGAGGAGCAGAGCAAGCTGGCATTAGAACAGGACCAAGAGGGGAGCCCTGGGTCATCCAGAACTCTTTAGAGGTCTTTTCCCTGTCACTGGTCCGAGGTTTCAGGGTTCAACTACGAGGTAGATGCTTGCTAATGCTCTTATATTGGCCAATAGAAGGAAAGACAAGATATCCCTTTACATTAAGAATAAAACACACCCTCTCACTTGGCTATATTTTGTACACAAATACATCAATCATTTTAAATTAAGGATAAACAGCCACTGCCTCTCTATACAAGTTGCACCATGTTACTTAAAACTGATAAAATACTGAAGGGAGTAGGTATCTCCTTAATATAATTTAAAGAAGAGTTAATAAAAAAATGATGTGACTTATCCAAGTTTTCTGAAGTAAACACTACCCCATTCTGG
The DNA here is from genome assembly GCA_033557465.1 of Ichthyophis bannanicus. Classification (NCBI taxonomy): domain Eukaryota; kingdom Metazoa; phylum Chordata; class Amphibia; order Gymnophiona; family Ichthyophiidae; genus Ichthyophis; species Ichthyophis bannanicus. The sequence goes on along the minus strand of CM066051.1, from coordinate 74,799,577 downwards.
AACCAACATACAAGATAAACTAGATATTTAAAAAAAACCCACACTTTTTTTTTTTATTATTGTAGTGATACAAAAACCTCCCTCCTATTTACTGATAAACCCCACATAAGGTGTACACACAGAGAAGCCTCGCAGAAATCTCACATTTTGCTTTTCTCTGTAGCTGTCTTGGCCAAGCCTCTCATGTTTAACTTGTATGCATTAACACACGGCTCAGAGAGCAGGTGCACGAGAGCCAGGGCACTCGATGCAGGCAGACTCTAGAAAACGAAGGCATAGGAGATACTGATAGCCTTTATCACCATGTATTTTCCATCTCATTCACATTTTGACTGCATTGGAGCAGGGAAAGACGGGTTTCTTTTTAAATAGTAAAATGCGTTCCAAAAGAAATAACCAAGTCACCATTAAAAATGAAGTTGTGTCAATGTCTCTTATGGAAAGCAACCAATCTTCCTGCACCCATTATCCACCACATATAAAGGGCCTGAAAATCTCTGCAGCTTAGATGTTCTCACTGCTACAGTAAAGGGTGTCGCTGTACTGTTCATCATCAACCTCCTCACCCCCATGCATTAGTGACCGATACAGTTAAAGGGTGATTTCATAATAGATTGTCTATCTTGTGCTGCAAAGATGTGCATAACTCAATCCAGGTTTTCCAAGGGGAAATAAGTACTTTCCTTAAAATTAAGCCATGGAAAGCCCACAGAGAAAAAACCTTACACCTGCTGCTCTGTATACACAAATTTCATACAGGTATTTTATAAAAAAAAATATATGCATACCTGCTAAACCCTCCCAGCCCCACCTGCACTCAGCACAGGTAAACTTAAGCACATACCTTTACCCACATATGTTCAGGCAATTTCGAAAGAAGCCATTTCTGCACATAAATGGGTTACCCCCATAAAATGCAAGTACCATAGGAATAGCTGAAGAGTGGATTGTCATCAGAGCACCATGCAAGCATCGTATTTACAAATTAAGTAGAAATACAACATAAAAATGGGCTTAAAAAAAGAGAGGGGGAAGTAGAGCTGTAATAAAAACATGAACACAGTTTAATCCCTCTAACAAAAGTGTATATCATACAAAATAAAACGTTAACACAAGAAAAAAAAATCTAGGCAAAAGACCCAAAGAGAAATCGAGACAGTCCCGAATCAGGCAGGTTGGTTCTGCTGTTAATTGCATAAGATTCTGCTTTCCTTTTGTGAGGGGACACTGATCGTAGTTTTCCAGAATGAATGATTCTCCCTATCCCAGATATGCTAGTCCCTTCCTTGACTCAATTTCTCCTCCATAGGATAAGGAGCCTTTGGCTGTGCCCCTCCTTGAAAGTCTGAGCTCACCTCTCCCTCTTGTGGCTGCAGCAGCTCACCCAGTGCTGAGATGTATATAAGTGCCATCTGAAGGGTTTCCGATTTGGAAAGCTTTCGGGGACCCCGGAGGGCAGGGACTACACTGCGCAGCCGGTCAAAGGCAAGATTTAGCCCCAACATACGTCTGCGCTCTCTGGCATTGGCTGCCAGCCGGCGGTGCTTCAAGATCTGGTAGTAAGATGTTGGGTCACCCCAGTCTGGAGCCCGGAGAGAGCCAGGGAGCCCTCCATTCTTCCAGCGGAACTTGGGAGTCTGTGGCGGCAGCAGTTGGCTTCGCACTTGGCCCGTTTTCTCACTGTCTTCTGCTTGGAAGGCTTCTGTGCGCAAGCTGCTGCCATGATCCAGAGTGCCCTGGGCTTCCACATTCATGCCCTCAACCAACATACAGGAAGCTTGGCTGCTGAGGCTAAGGATGCCAAATCAGGGGGCAGGAGATTTTGAACCTGGAGCTGCTGAAGGATTTCTTTGGGGAAAGCTGTTGGAGATGCAGTGGCTTTCAGATTCTAGGATGGATGCTTCAGATCATGAAAACCCTACAAAAGTGATTTGAGTTTCTAAAGAGGAGCAGTCTGGGACTGAGTTCCAGTGGCAGAGCACATGGCTTTATAGAAATCCTACTCCAGGAGACAGGTGCAGGGGGAGGAATCTGGGAGGGGAGAAGTGAGGAAAGGGGCATGACCATAGAAAAAGCCCACCCCTTCCAAGCATCAGAGCTACAGCCGGAAAGGTGTCTCCATCCTGCCATGAGGGGGGAATCTGTGGCTAGACTCAATGGTTCAAGGGAGATTTTCCAGACAAGCAGTGCTGAGTCAAAGATGGCACAGGGAAGCAATGCAGACTGGAAGGGGAAGAAAGGAAAACTAGGAGAGGACAGAGACTGAAAACAGTACCAAGCTCACACCTGCAGAGTGATAGAGATGATCCAGAATTCAATGGGGAAGAGAGGAGCCAGTGAAATGTGCGTTATAATGAGGCTTTGTTGTTACAGAACACAGGCACAGAAGGCGAATATGCCTTTGTACGATTCCCAGTAAAGAAACAAGTCAGTGTCTCCTTTGGAAAGATACTGGAAAACATTACTGGCTGCAACCCAGGCAAGACGAAACAGTTTACAGAAAGCCATTTGCAGTAACCGCGAGCCCACCTCCCTGCAGGGCAGTTCTTCTGAAGGCAGCTTTATTGGGGGGTTAAAGCAAGCGAATCGGTGAATCTATCACCATGCCTTTTCTTCTTTCCCGGTACAGAAATTTGCATATGGTTATGACTCCTGGCAGAGCAGCTTTCAAAATTTCCATGACCTCACAAATGATATTTAAAATTTTTAGTAAAAGGGCCCATAGGTATCTGGATCCTGGGAAATTCTATATCCTGTAGCACAAATAAAAAAAATAATTAAGAATAGTTCTTATGCTATTAGAAGAGAAATATACAAAACGATCTTATGAAATTACTTTCCCTACAGGAAACTAAGGTAACAGTGGATCTGTAATCTTGGTGAGGTTAGAACAGTTTAATTACCTCGCTGGTATGTGTTAAAGCCTCTGGATCCCTATCACTTACTCTGACGAAGGGATATGTAAGTAAGCGCATGTTAAGTGCACATGGCCCTTTTCTGTCTGTCTATGGGCTTGATGGCCCTTAATGTGCATTAACTTCATTAAGTCTTTGACATCCGCTTTTCAGCTTCACTGCTTCCCCTTCTGCTCCAAATAAACTCTTTTTTCACAATATTTTTTGTGGGGGAAGGGTAGAATAGATGAGTGAAAAAGGGTAAAGGATAAACAAAACGTACCATATTTTACTGAGACAGACAACTGTGCTTCCCATTTCTAACGGGAGCAGTCGAGTCAGAAGAGCTTCCAAACACTTCAGAGAACAAGAAGAGGACAGACCGAGGACATTCATAAGACACCTTCAGCCAGAGGGAATAGGGACCTCACTGTACACCCTCCCCTCTGGGAGGTTATTTCCTGTAACATGTACAGTAGTGTCAATATGTATGATAGAACCATCTATTCTTTAGCCCCTGCAGCATATCATGTGGTGAGCTAGAAACAGTGGGAATGGTCTTTAATTTCATGCATCATGGGATATTATGAGACAGATGGAATAAAAATACCTGAAGGCCAGTCTGCTATTCTTAGCGACCTTTCTGATTTCCAGGAAGTTGAGGAGAGGTAAGCTAAGTAGAAAAATCTTTATTCTTAGAAGCACATACAGTTTTAAGCAATGAACGTAGCCAACCAAGTCCTGTTTCAGGGTGGAAAGGGTCATGCTTCTCTTCTCCCTATCCACAACCCTTCTGCAGTCAGCGCTGCACCAGCTACTAACACTCATCCTCTCTCAGGAGTGCAAACAAGTTTTTGTGGGAACGTTTCCCCTTGATCCCTGATCTCCGTGAGAAGCCTCCATTGCCATCCTCCGCTGGTTCTTCCTCCTCCTCTTCATCTGCATCACGGTCCTTCTCTTCATCTTCTTCCTCTCCTGAGCTAGAAATCTCTTCCTCCTCTTCCTCTTCTTCAGAGCTGCGCCGGCTGTCTCTCCTGTGCGAGGCCTGCAGAGAGGCAATTTCTGTTGTCTCTGGGTGCTGCTCCCACGTTCCTGCCATAGGGAGGCACAAGAGGTTCAGTGGGGGCTTCCCCGACAATTGGCACATTTCACCCCCTACCCCCCAGAAGGCTGTCGTAAAGCTTCCTCAACTAGCTCGTGGCAGAGAGCCACTGTATGTTTCTTTATCTTCCGCAACCTCAGAAAAATCCAGTTATCAGAGTCCCTGTTTAATGTACATTACCAAGTTTAAGTTAAAATGTAAACTGCTTTGACTGAAATGACAGTCATATCAAAAAGCCTGTTAAATAAATACAATAAATCAATCAGGGTGCCCTTATCTACCCGCTGCCCTGCTTCTTCTCTACAGCTGGTTCTCAGCAGAGGGTCATCATGTACCTCTGCCCTCTCGGCAACTTTCTTCAAGAAGTCATTGGCCGCTCTTCCCACACAGATGTCTCCCAGCAGTAAGCCATTACATGCCTCTGCCCTTGTTTCTCCTCCCCTAGCCAGCTCATCAGACCAGCACCCCCTCCTAGAGATCTCTGGTTGGTAACTAGGAGTCACTATTGCTAGAATACTGAGCTACTGGAGATTACCTTTCTGAGCGGAGTATCCAGGGGGCCGCATACAAAGGCAAAGCCGGCCATCCACTGTCAGTCGTAGGATGCTGTTGGCAGCCCGGTACACGTCATTCCTGGCAGCTTTTGCAGTCTTATAGTTGCGTTTCTCAGCCCAGGCTGCACGGCCCATGAGGAAGAGAAAAGGCAGCATTAGAGGGGGGGGGGGGGGGGGAAGATGCATCTAAACTAAAGGCAGTGATGCAGTTTACCTTCACAGATATCCCATGCAGTCCAACGCGCCCGGTGCTGCGCTTCCAGCTGTAGATCTTCCACACATGGATGCTTCAGCTTCAGAAGGGTTGCGACAGAAATTCTCACAGCCAGATACCCTACAGAAGTATATGGCTCCTGGATCTGAGAGACAGGGTAAATGCCAGCCAGGATCTGTAAGAACACAAGATGTGCCACACTAGATCAGACAAAAGAGCTCCAGTGAGCAAGTATCCTATCCCTGATAGCAAACAATCCAGGCTGCGAGTCAGAAGCAGACTCCCAGAATAGATCCATTTCTTCTTGCTGACACCCAGAGATGAGCAGCAATTTTCCCAGGCCTACATGGATAGTGTGTCAGACTTTTCCTCCAGGAACCTGTAAACCTTTTACACCTAGCTATGCTCCCTGCCTCAACCAGATCTTCCAGAACAAATTCTGTAGCTTAACTACAGTCTTTCAAAGCATTTTTCCCATTTTAATTTAAATGTGCTGGTAGTGCCTTAGACTGGTCTAGCAGGACTCCAGGAAAGGAGATTATCTCCCCCAACCATCAGATGGCGAGAGAGAAAAAACTAGAAGAGCTGTAACATCACTAGCATCATACCTAGTACAGCTAGGGGTACTTTCCCATATTTATGTAATAAGCAAATGGTAGCCACAGAAGAATACCTCAAGGGGACCTCAAACTCAATTATATATAATCCTGAGAAGGGGAACTATATACAGATAGCGCTGAGGCAGCTCAACCCCTCTAACATGCTCTGGGAGAGGATGTGGTAAAAAGCCTTTAGCATAGCTGGTTTTAACAAGGTTTGGACAAGTTCCTGGAGGAAAGGTTCATAAACCATTATTAAAGGGGACCCAGGAAATCCACTACTTGTCCCAATACAAGCATTGTGGAACCTGTGTCTTCTGGGGAAACTGCTAGGTACTTGTGACCTAGATTGGCCACTGTTGGAGAGAGGATACTGGGCTTGATGGACCTTGGTCTGACCCATTACGGCATCTCTTAGTTCTTACGACTCCAAGAAAGGAAATGATCGGTAAGTAAAATTTCCCCTTCCAGATCATCGTACTAGACCAGTACAGACAAGCGGGAAGTGCCAATTCTACTTCCCTTCAAGGCGGGTCAACAGCACAGCTGTCAATACTCTGTTACTGAACAGGGATGCCGAGTGTGCTTGCAAGCAGTAATGTCACGCAAATGTGGACAGAGGACCATGTTGCTGCCTGGCAGATATCCAGGGGCAACACAGAGGACACCGCCACCCAGAATGACACCTGGGCACACCTGGAATGTGCCTTCAAATCCAATGGCATAGGTTTTTTTGCCAGCAAGTAAGCATAGGAAATTGCCTCCTTGATCCATTGGCCCAGCGTGGCCTCAGATGCCCCCCTGGCCTCTGCGAGGATCTGCAAATAGTATGAAGAGATAAAAGGACAAGCAAACGGAGGTTGGTAACCAACAAATACCGAAGCAACACCCTCCAGACATCCAGTAGTCAAAGTTCCTTATTCTTGCCAGCGCACTGTTCCCAGGAAAAGAGGGCAAGGAGATGACCCAATTAACATGAAAAGGCAAAATTACTTTGGGCAGAAAGGAGGGCACGGGCCGCAAGGCAACACCCTCCGACGAAAAGGTGAGGAAAGGATCGCAACATGACAGGGCCTGCAGCTCAGAGAGTCGCCGAGGTCACAGTTACCAGAAAAACGCTTTCAAGGTTAAATTCTTGAGGGTGGTGCGCTTCAGGACACTCAAAGGGCACCTGCACGAGCACCTGCTGCACAACCGCCAGCTCCCAAGGTGGTATTGCCAGCATCACCGGAGGCTGTAAGGTATGCACGCCCCAAAGGAAACTAAACACATCACGATGACAACAGGCCCACGGAATGCTGAGAGAACCAGCACCTGCACTCACAAGAAACCCCCAAGCTAGCCCCTTCTGCGAGGAGGAGAGGATAATGGGAACTTGCAACTTCAAGGAAGACATCTGTCGCTTGCGGCACCCAATGCTAAAAGAGCGCCCAGATGTGGATATAAGCCAGGGAGGTAGACTGGCACCGGGCCTGCAACAGCGTGCAGATCACCACCGCCAAGTATCCTTTTTGTCTTAGGTGGACCCTTCTCAATAGCCAGGCTGTAAGCGAGCAGGGAACCGGGTCTTCCATAATAAAAGGACCCTACTGCATCCGGCCCCTGCAGTCCCCAAGCGGCAGAGGGGACACCACTTGAAACCGCACCACTGAAGGAGGGGGCTTTCTTGTTCGCAGAAGTCGCCATCAGATCCATCTCTGGGCGACCCCCATTGCCGCACTATGCAATCGAAGATCCAAGGTGCCAGCTCACACTTGCTGGAATTGAGGTGGTGTCGACCAAGATAGTCTGCCTGGATGTTGTCATCCCCTGCAATATGCTGAGCAGAGGATGCCAGGAGATTTTCTCCGCCCAGGGTAACATTAGGTGCATTTTGTGTGCCACCCTCGACACCTCCTCCCCCCACCCCCCCCCGACAGTACATGTAGCTGAGAGGATTGACTACCTTCCCCTGCAGCAGGGGCCGGAGGTACATTAGTGCCAAGCAGATGGCTCATGCTTCTAGCCGATTGAGAGCCCATTTGGCCTCCACTACTGACCAAGAGCCCTGGGCGGAACTCCCTAGGCAGTGAGAGGCCCCTCCCCTCCCGACCGGTTGTCATCAGTGGTCACCACTACCCAGGCAGGGCTTCCAGCAGGACACCCCGAAATATGTTCCCGGGGGGGGGGGGGGAGAGTCCCATCACTGTAGACTGACCCACACACTGTGAAGGAGAGGAAGTTGGATCGAGCAGTCCTGAGAACAGGCTGACCATCACAAAAACAGGGCCCTCTGTAGCAGACATTTGTCTGGCCGAGGGAACCACATCTAAAGTGGTGGCCATCCCAAAAAGCTGTAAATAGTCCCATGCTTGAGGAGACAAAGCTGTGAAAAATCCTCAGAGCTGTCTGAGAAATCTGAGCCATCTGGCCCATCCATGTAAGAAAGACCCTGCCCTGGGCGGTGTCAAACCGGGCGCCAAGAAACTCTAGCTCCTGAGCTGAGGTTGGGTAGCTCTTGTCACGATTAACTACTCAGCCCAGGCTCTCCAAGAGTCAGACTACTCTCCAGAGCGCTCGACCGCAACAAGAGACTTCACCTTGAATCAACCAATTGTCCAGGTAAGGATGGACGCAGATGCCCTCGTGTCAGAGCGCCACTGCCACAACCAGGATATAAAAAAGGCTGGAAGCAGTTAGGAGGAAGGCGACCAAAATGATTTGGAGCCTGCATCAGAAGACTTATGAGAAGAGACTTGAAGACCTAAATATGTACACTCTTGGAGGAGAGGGAGATATGATTCAGACTTTTAAAGAGTATTAATGAACAAACCTCTTCCAAAGATGGGGAAGCTGTAAAACTAGGGGGCATAACATGAAGCTGCAAGGGGGTAAACTGAAAGGCAATGTTAGGAAATACTTTTTCACTGAAAGGGTGGTGGATGCTTGGAATGCCCTCCCGATGGAAATGGTGGCGTCAAATACAGTGACAGAATTCAAAATGGCATGGGACAGACACAGTAGATCCCTTTATAGCAACAAGATATAAGAGATAGTTATGCTTATTTTGATTTTATCTGAACAAATAGGGGTGACATACACAGAGGGGTGGGTACACCCCTAAACAAAGGAATGGGGAGGGGTGACCTGCACAGAGCAGCAGGTGCACCTACTCTTGCCGCCCTGCTGGACAGACAAGATGGACCATACTTGTCTTTATCTGCCATCATATACTATGTTACTATAACCTTGGAAAAAGGTGTGGGGGGGCTGTGGCAAGTCCGAAGGGAAGTACACAGAACTGGGAATGCTGCCCCAGCACAGCAAATCTGAGAAAGTGCTGGTGTTCCAACCGAATGGGGATATGTATACCTGCCTCCATGAGAACCAGCATGGCGAGGAATTCCTCTGGGCACAAATACTGGATGACTAACCGCAAGGTTTCCATCTGAAATAGAGGTACCTGCAGGCTGCAGTTGACCTTCTGGAGGTCCAGAATGGGCTGAAAGGTCCTGTCCTTTTTTTGGGACTACGAAGTAAATGAAATATTGCCCCATGCGTCGGTGGGGCACTGTCTCGATGGCACGAAGCTGCAACAGTCATTGAAGAGTCAAGCAGTACCGGGAAAAATGGTAGAAACCATCATAAAGAATAAAATTACTCAGCATGTAGATAGTCACGACCTAATGGGAGACAGCCAACATGGCTTTAGACAAGGAAGATCTTGTCTTACTAATCTGTTATGTTTTTTTGAAGGAGTGAATAAACAGGTGGACAAAGGTGAGTCGGTTGATATTGTGTATCTGGACTTTCAGAAAGCCTTTGACAAGGTCCCTCATCAGAGACTTTTGGCAAAACTAAAGAGTCATGGGATAGGAGGCAGTGTACTATTGTGGATCAGGAACTGGTTAAAAGATAGAAAGCAGAGGGTAGGGCTAAATGGCCAATTTTCCCAATGGAGAAAGGTGAATAGTGGTGTACCCCAGGGATCTGTGCTGGGTCCGCTGCTTTTTGACATATTCATAAATGACCTGGAAAGTGGAATAACGAGTGAGGTTATCAAATTTGCAGATGACACAACACTATTTAAAGTTGTTAAAACCCAGGAGGATTGTGGAAAATTGCAAGAGGATCTTGATAAATTGGAAGACTGGGCATCAAAATGGCAGATGAAATTTAATGTGGACAAGTGCAAGGTTATGCACCTAGGGAAGAACAACCCAAACTATGGTTACACGATGCAAGGTTCCACATTAGGAACCACCACCCAGGAAAAAGATTTAGGCGTCATTGTGGATACCATGTTAAAACCCTCGGCCCAGTGTGCAGCGGCGGACAAGAGAGCAAATAGAATGCTAGGTATGATAAGGAAAGGAATGGAAAATAAAACAAAAGATATTATAATGCCTCTATATCGTTCCATGGTGAGACCGCACCTTGAATATTGTGTGCAATTCTGGTCGCCGTATCTTAAAAAGGATATAGCGATTTTAGAAAAGGTTCAGAGAAGAGCCACCAAAATGGTAAAGGGGATGGAAGGCTACTCCTATGAAGAAAGGCTAAAAAGGTTGGGGCTCTTTAACCTGGAAAAGAGACGGCTGAGGGGAGATATGATAGAAGTCTATAAATTAATGAACGGAGTGGAACGGGTAAACGTAGATCGATTGTTTACCTTATCAGAATATAGAAAGACTAGGGGACATGCAATGAAGCTACAGGGTAAACTATTTAAGACTAATAAAAGAAAATATTTTTTCACTCAACGTGTAATCAAACTCTGGAATTTGTTACCGGAGGATGTAGTAAAGGCTTTTAGTGTAGCTGGGTTTAAAAAAGGTTTGGACAAGTTCCTGGAGGAAAGGTCCATAAACCATTATTAAGAAGGGACCCAGGATATCAATGCTTGAACCAATACAAGCATTGTGGAACCTGTGTCCCTTGGGGAAACTGCTAGGTACGTATGACCTAGATTGGCCACTGTTGGAAACAGAATACTGGGCTTGATGGACCTTGGTCTGACCCAGTATGGCATATCTTATGTTCTTATGTTCAAGCAGATGGCCTCGCGCTTCATTGCAGGGGTTACAGGGGGGACACCAGGAATCCCTCCCAAACAGGTCTTGCAACGTCCAATGCATAGCCCTGACTGATGACATCCAGAACCCAGCGGTCCAATGTTAATGTGGGCTCATACGTGCTGAAAGTGCCGCAGATGCCTCCCGACCTGTGGCATCTAGGAACGGGCCCCCTGCCTGCCAATGTGAGGTGCGAGAGGAGGAAGCGGACTTCCTGGAAAGGCCGGAGGATCCCTGGGCCTTATGGACCCCACGAAAGGACTGGCTTTGACCCCTGGACCCCGAAATAAGAAGTGGATGGCCTCCCATGCTGACAATGACGAGAGTCATGGAACCCTGAGCATGAGGGGGTGGAACCAGAAGAGGAGGATCACTTTGAGGATTTAGGCTTACTCTCTGGTAAGCATTGGGACTTAACCTCACCTAGAACTTTGACAAACCTCTCCAAATCATCCCCAAACAGCAGCGATCCCTTGAGCAGCAGGCTGGCCAGCCAATCTCGCCTCAGAAGCCACATTGGCTGACCAATTCCGTAGCCACAACCAATCAGTGTGCGCCACATTTGCTGCCGCCACGCCCCATGTGACCAAGCCAAGATCATAGAAGGTGTCCACCAGAAAAGCTACCATCGATTCCAGGCACGCCAGTGTTGTCATCCTCTGGCAGCAAATGGACCCAGCACAGCGGGCTGCCAGATTCCCACCGGCAGATGACTGCACTGCCAAAAAGGACATCAATAAGGCCATCTTTAGTAATCCTTCGACTCTGAGGGTCGTGGCCCCCCCCTTCCACCGGGATGGTTGTGTGTTTGGTCACTGCTGTAACCAAGGAATCAACCCTAGGGTAGCACAACTAGTGGTGCAAGTCCTCTTGAGAACAGGGATAGATCCTGCTCAACCACCTGAAGAGTAGCACCCGGCTTCTCCCATTCCTCAGACACCATTTGCTGCAACTCAAAGGGGGAGGGGAAAGCTTTAATCCCCTTGAGAATCTGATCCAAATCAGATTGAGTGGGCTCCAGGATGTGCAGCTTAGATGCCACTGGTATTATCAAGGCAGTCCACCTCCTCCCTGCAGAAGAGCCAGATGACTCAGGTTTCACTGTCCTTATCAGGGAAGGACACATTCCTTCTCCTCTGGACAGGATTCACCCATGGAAGAGTTAAGCAAGGCCTCGGCCCTTGGTCCCCTTCCAGGGAGTCCAGGTCCCCCAATATCCAATGCCAGGGACTTGTGGGGCTGGGAGCCCCCTAGGTCTGAATCTAACTCCCGAAGCAATTTCTTGGTGCTTCTTGAGCTGGAAGATGGTGCCTGCAGGGGCAACTGAGTGGATCACAGACACCCGTTCCACATGGCCCAAGCATGCTGAAAAGGGGCAGCAAACTCTGCTGCCTCAGGGCCCTGGACCGCTGGCGTGCCCAGCAGCTGCAGAGACTCCTCCACTTCCAGAGGAATCAGAGTAGGGAGGGGGAATATTCCTGATCCATGGGCACAACCAGCTGAGCAACCAATGGAGGAAAGGAACCCAAGGCAGCAAACACACGGGTTCTAGCAGTGAATCGCCAGCTGAGGAATCTAAGGCATGGCGGTAGAAGTCTCCCCTGGGTCAGAAGTGCAAGCGGCACACAACTACTCAAGCAGGTAGCAGCACCCGAGGCAGTGGAGGAGCGAGCCTGGCTTTTTTTGTTTTTAAATTTATTTAGCTGTATTTATATACCGTCTTTCACAGGGTCAAGGCGGTTTGCCATGAACAATAAGTAATTGAACATTAAAACAATAGGTAAAATAGTTAAGTAGGAAGAGTTTTAAACTATATACAACATGCAACTGATAGCTTATGAGGTCATAACTAAATACAGACATGGGCTATTTGCAAAGGTAATCTCTTTGGTATATTTCTTCCGGGAAGACGAAGCGCGTGTGCGCACACAAACCGCTGAGCACTACCGCTTATGGCAGGAAGTAGGCTGCATTGCCAGACACATTGCCTGGGAACTGTGAGGCTAAAACACCGATGGAGAGGATTGGGCTTAAACTGCCATGAAGCTCCGCACACTGAAGGTGGTATTCACAGCAACTGCTTCCGCCTTGGGCCCAGACTCCATATTGTCAGTCTCCTCCTCAGGCAAGGAGAGAGGGGCGGATCAAAGCCTGAGCTGCCTAAGGGCCTGCTGCCACAGTGAATCAGTCTTACCGGGTAGCTTTTTCTTTTTTTTAAATTAAAATAAATAAAATGTACACAGGCCAGGCACCCCATAGAGATATCCTCCAGCAACTGAACTGGCCCTCGTGGCCAGAAGTGACCCCCCCCACCCACCCCCCCCGAAAACCAGTTCAACAAGCAGGGTATCTCGTATACTCCCAGGGACTGTAGTCCAGCTGGACTGCCTCGTGTCCTCCAGATGGTCAGCAGCAGCTGCAATTCTTTAGCTGTACTGGAATTCAACCACCATCTGCTGAGACAGAGAAAATACTGAGAGCACCCTTAGCTATTCTGGAGATGATGGTAGCGATGATGTCACAGCTCTTCTAGTTTTTTTCCTGTCTCATCATCTGCTGGCTGGGAGAGATAACCCGCTTGTCTGGAGTGGTCTAGCAGGATGATCTGGAAGCGTGGGTTATGCTCACCTACCAGCAGATGGATAGACAGATATAGGCTGACTAAGTTCAGTGTAAGAAACCTGTGCCTACAACACCCCCCCCTTCAGGGATTCTTGGAGTTTCCTTTTTTTTTTTCCTTTGAGGTCTAGCAGCCAAAACCGCCATGAGCCCAACAGGGGAAAACATAAAAAAAGAACTGCGAGAGAAGACAGCAGGCCCCCCCCCCCCCAACAACAGAATAGACCGGGTCCAACACCACAACCTCGGCGGCAACACAGCAAGACTCTTCAAGCAGACACAAGGCAGAACGCAATATACTGCAACATTCCGGGCAGAACCTGGACTGAACTGGAAGGATAGAGTGTCCAAAGAGAGCAACACTTGCAAGGAGTAAATGGCACAACAAAAGCTTTTACTACCTGAAGGTGGCAAGTGCCGAAACACATTTGGGTTTACCACTAATAAAGCTGTCTGGTACACAAACTGTTTGGTTTGCCTCACTTTTGTTCTGCCATAGACTCCAGGAAAGAAAATTAGCAGGTAAGGTCTAATTTCACCTTCTTATCCCCACAGTCCAGTCCAAATGTGTGGGATGTAATAAAAGCAGTACCAATGATAGATAGGATCCACAACTCCGGTATGCAAAACCCTTGCTATAAAACCTGCATCGTGGCACGCCTGCACATCAAGCCGATAATGACTTCATAAAGGAGTGAAGGAAAGACCAGGTCGCCGCCTTACAGATGCCCCGAGATGGAACAAGACCAAACTCTGCTCAAGACAAAGCCTGAGCACAGATGGAATGTGTATGCAAACCCAGTGGAACTACTCAGCCCCTCACTAAATATACCGAAGCAATGGCCTCCCTAATCCAACGCAAAATGGAGGCCTTCCAGGCCACTTCTCCCTGTCACGGGCCTCTAAACAAGAAAAAGAGGCGATCCGAGGACCGAAAACTCTGCGTAAATTTTCAGATATTGTTTGAGAGAGCAACGAACAATGAGTAAATGGAGGACCCAAGAATCAGGAGGCGTTGGAGATGTAAAGAAAACCAGCAATGTTACCATCTGATTAAATGTGGAAAGCAGATACCACCTTAGGCAAAAAGGAAGAGACAGGTTGAAGTACCACCTTCTCCTTGGACATGACCAAATAGGGCTCCCAACAGGACAAGGCCTGCAACTCAGAAATCCTGTATGCTGAACAGATCGCGACCAGAAAGACTATCTTCAGGGTAGCCCACCATAAAGGCTCAAAAAGCACCTCCGACAATGGCGAGTGGACCAAATTCAGATCCCAGGAAGGAACCACTGAGCGAGAAGGTGGACGGATATGCTTAACCCCTCCAAGGATGTGGGTCACATCTGCATGGGAGGCTACCTGACCCTGTACCTAGCCCTAGTTACCACATACCTTCAAAGAAGTCAATGCCAGACTCTTCTCAAGCCCTACTTGCAAAAAAGGCCAGAATCTCAGGAAGAGAGGCCCTAAAAGGGTGGACCCCCCCTTTCCTTGCACCAATTCTGAAAGATGCGCCATACTCGCAACAAATGGCAGTGAAGTGGACCTGTGCTGCACTTGCAGCAACATGTCCACCACCTGCAGAGAATAACCTCTGCATCTTAAATGCACCCTCTTAAGGGCCAAGCCATGAGACTCGATGCACCTCCGGCATTGGGACGGGACCCAGCAGGCCATCCTCCTCCGGAAGATGAAGGGGATCTGCCACGAGAAGATGTATGAGATCCACGTACTAAGGCCGTCGCGGCCAATTCGGAACAACCAGAAGTACCAGCCTGGGTGAGATTCCACTCGTAAGACTCTGCCAATTAACAGCCAAGGAGGAAACATGTACAGCAGACCTGTGCTGGGCCAAAAGCCTGAACCAGAGCATCTATGGCCAAGCTCATCTTGGTGTTGACAAATGCCATGAGATGCATCACTGGCACCCCCCCCCCTCCCAAGTGTCTATTAGCTGGAAGGCGATTCCAACAGGGACTACCCCCCTGTTCCAGCACATTGCGACTCAAATAGTCTACTTACACACTGTCTTTGCCTGCTACATGGGCTGCTGAAAGGACTCTCAGGTGCCATTCTGCCAACTGCAGGAGCGGAAGATCCTCCATAGCCACCAACAAGGTTCTCATGCCCCTTTGCCAATTGATAAGATTCACTGTTGCATTGTTGGACAAAATCTGTACCGCCTAGATTCTGCACTTACTAAATTTGTGATATTGCTTGTAAGGGAAGTTGCACTCCTTATAGCCATTTGTATTGTTTATAATAAAGATCTAAACTTTTACTCTAGGTGTCAGAGTCGGATTGGATCAGAGCGAGGTCCATTATATATCTTTGAAGTGTAACACGGCAGCGCAATCTAAAATACTCAAGACTTCTTGTCCCGGGGATCCTTTAGTGCTGCACACTCTTCCAATGGAATAGTGGTCTGCTTAGTGACTGCTGACACCAGGGAATCCACCATTGGCAGTTGGAAACGCTCCCGTTCCCCTGCAGGAATTGGATAGAGGCGCTGCATGGCTCTTGCACCGTTAAAGCCCACTTCCGGGGAGTCCCACTCCAATTTAATCATCTGCTTCAGGGCTTGTCACACTGGAAAGGCGGTTCCGACATACGAATCCCCTGCAGCAACGGATCCTCCAAAAGGAGGTCCATTGTTGGGATTTCCACAGAGAGGTTCAGAGTAGCTAGAGAATCTGTAATTAGGAAGACCCCAGTTCTTCCCTGCAGAAGATTCTCACTATACTGGAATACTCCCCTGCTGGCAGGGAGTCCTCCTGAAGTGCCCCGGGCCCCTCCTCTGCTCCAAAGCTTGAGGGACCCTCTAAGGGATCCCCGGACCCCCGAGTGTTCAGGCCAGAGATCCTCCTCTGGTACCGCCGAACCACAGGAGACCCTGGCCGCTAAGTCGGTCCTTGTGTCCCCTTTGAGCAGCTGCTCCTTGTGCTACTCTGACAGTCCGCTTCCTGTCTCCTGAGGGTGCATCAGGCCCTGCTTAATAGAGTAAGCCTGATGTAGCAGTAGGATGAAGTCCAGTGAGAACGGAACCACAGATGTGGGACTCTGCAATGGAAAAAGTCCTTGCTCTGCCTTCCGCTACAGAAGAGGCCTTTGCTGCCCTGATGACACCCTCGAAGCCTGTGAAATGTCCGCTGCCAATGCTGACAAAATGGCTGCAGTTCCCACCAAAAGAGCAGGAGCCGCGGCTTGCACTGTGGACAATTCCAAAACCCCCTCCAAGGTTGGCGCTTCTCTAAACAACATTTCCGCCTTGTGGTGCTCTGCCTCACAGACCTACTGTGGACAGATAGCTTCGCCTGCTTCCGCAGCCGACGCAAACCACTTTTGCTGGCCAGCATCCCGTGGCAGAAGAAAAAATAAAAAAATAATAATCTTACTGCTCTGCCCCACAAAAGCAAAACTTCCAAGAAGTGAAGCAGCAAGCCCTGAATGGAACACCAACTCCCCATAGTTGACCAAGTCAATGGCGAACACTCAGTGCACACACTGACAGTGTATGGCCTGACACGATAGCAAGCCCAACTGCCTCAATCCAAAGGGCGCAGAGACTTCAGGCAGCAGGTCGGAAGCAAGCACCCCCCCAGGGCCCTACCACCAACCACACAGCA
Source organism: Ichthyophis bannanicus (assembly GCA_033557465.1). Classification (NCBI taxonomy): domain Eukaryota; kingdom Metazoa; phylum Chordata; class Amphibia; order Gymnophiona; family Ichthyophiidae; genus Ichthyophis; species Ichthyophis bannanicus. The sequence continues at coordinate 74,782,912 of CM066051.1, read as the reverse complement.
TTTGCCCCCGGGGCTGCTCCGACATCCAACCCACCCGTAGTAAGCCCGTTGGCACAGGAATATCAGTCAAGGTCTGCCTGCTAGTTTTCTGTCTATCATCTTTGATTTGTTCAAATGATAAAAAAATACACATATATATAATATATTAACCATAACCCAAGGAACCCACAAGTAAAGCCCAGGTTACCAAGGATTTTGTCCCATCTGCTGGAGACAGAAGATACTGGCTTGGGGGAGAAGCACTGTCCCTTATACTGTGAAAAGCTAGAATGCTCAGTCTTCATCTGCTGGAAAAGTACCACAACCCAGGAGTCTAGACTGGACTGTAGGGACATCATGGAAAGGCTGACTTTATGTTCAGTGCATCTGCTGGTAGGCAAGCATAATCCATGTGTCTAGACTGGATTGGAGGGATGAATAGGAAGCTATATATAGGTGGCCAATGGAAGACAAAGATCTCTAAAGAAAGGAAATACAAAAACTATATGGACCAAAAACACAGATATATATTTTTCTATTAATGAGGAACTATACAAATCTGGTTTGCTATTAAAACTGTTTTAAGATGGCCTCATCAGGCAATCATGCTAAACACTGCTTATTACTCAAGCTACTAACCAGGCTGTAGGCAACTTGGTTATGGCACCAATGATAAGTTTGGCCCAAGTGGTCTGTTGATCTTGGATTATGTAATTTATTTTTGTCGACGCTTTGTCGTCTTGACGTTTTCAGTGGTCTCTTTTTTTTAATGTGCGAGTTAAGCCTTATGTGCGATTCCCTATGTCATTTACTTAGAACTTGACTGTATATGATGAATTAAGTGGCCGGTGTTGCTTTGATTCTACAGAAAATGGGCAATCCCGAGTTCACACACATGCGTGCATTTTTACTACTATTCTTAAGGCCAAAGTATAAGACTAGAAACCGGGCATCTGGCCCATCTTTACCAACTTCTCTCTTCACTCACCACTAACAGAAAGCACTGCCTGGGTAGCTCTGGGCAGCTCTTGATTGGTCCAAGGGCATGGGGGCCACTGTTTGGCTTGTATGAGTAATGGTAGTGGTAGTCATCCCATCCCGAGCCCCTCTTTTCTGGCTATTACCTTGGCTACTCTCTCTCTTTCCTGTCAATCATTGGCATTCCTTTTCCAATTTCTTAGCTTCGTAGTATTATTGTTTGGAATTGTAACCTACCCTGATGCCAAGGCCTAGGCAGTATATCAAATGTAGAACAAAGATAAAGATTTTCTGCATCATGGCATATGGCAACACAGCCTGGGCTTTAAGACAGAATGCCTACTGTGGGTTCTCAGTCTCACTTTCTCCCTAAGGAGAAGGGTGTGGGAAAGCAGCAGCGTAGTGCTTAGAGCAGGCTCAGAACAAGAGAAGAAGGGTTCAAATCACACTTTTACCACTGCACACTCCTTGTGACCTTGGATAATTTGCTTTATCTCCCACTGCTTCAGACTCCCACTTAGACAGAGAAGCTCTTTTGAGCAGGGTCATCTTTTATCTAAATATTTTTCACCACTGTACAGTGCTGTGTATGTCCAGCACCAATATAAAAATAAGCATTGCTGGGATACTAAGGTCTACCATCCCAATGCACGTGCCCTGACAATTTATGACTCACTTCTCAAACTGCTGGGAAACATTTTGGACTGTAGGGGAACAGGGTGGGACAAAGGGATTACTTTCCCTTACCTGTTGCTGCTTATCAACCAGGGAAGGGAAGATAAGGCCAGGACAGTCACAGAGTTTGACAGTGGGTGTCAGGAAGTATGTCTGAAAATACTTGGTGTGGCCAGGAGTCCGTGACACGCTCACCACTTTCCGGCCCACGAGTCCATTGATAAGGGAGGACTTGCCGACATTTGGGAATCCTAGAATGTAGAAGAGAAGAAAGCAGATCAGTGAAGCATGGGACAAAAGTTCCACAGCAGATTTCGGGCTGTCTCGATGCGCTCCAAGTCATGCTACCCACCTACACAGCCAATAGACAGCACGCCGTCCCGGTAGAGCTCCTGCTGGAGAGGCTGCATTTCCATGGCAGTGTCTGTTTGGTGCTCCACCAGAACAGGCGGGTCTTCATCTTCCTCCTCCTCTGACGAGGACCCATTAAACCGTACACTTGCCGCATCCCGGCAGATCTTTTCCTTCCAGCTACTCAGATCCACTGAGGGGAGAGGATCAAAGAGATGAGAAGGTTTGATACTGAAAAAAAAATATGCTGTTTTCTTGATAATCACAGGCAGAGAAAGGGCTGGCCTGATGAACCAACAGCATTGCTGTATGTTAGACAGAGGGGTTGGCTGGCCAGCCCAGAATGGAGGTCTCAGGCCTTGTTCAAAATCAGTTCAGGCTGGGGATTAAAATGCAGCAGGCAGGAGGGAGACGTTGATACACTTTGATTTTGGTGATGTGAACAGCAAACTGCACTAGTGATTGGCTCTCGCTGCACCTCTGCCAAGAAAATCTGAAGTTCCTTATCCTACCACACAAGGATGCAGCATTGCGAAAGCTGCTGCTTTCCTATACCAGGGACATAGCTCATTTGAATACCTTTCCCTGCGGTTATCACCTCGCAGGCTCGTAGCAGCTGGTTTGGCCCCATAGCAGTTGTCCATCCTCGCCGTCTTTTCCGACGTTTCTTAAACACTACAGGAGGAAGGAGAGTGTCAGCAATTAGTACCTTGCATGCAATCAGTCGCCAGGAAGCAGCATCTTGAGACAGAGTCCCAACTTCTCAAGCTATGGGGTCCACAAAACACCATGAACTGCAGGCATGAGTAGAGCACCCTCAGCAGGTGAGAGGACGAAGAAATCCTTCAGAATCTGGCTTATATTCATCCCTGCAAGTCATAAAAAGGTGCACCGAGAACATCAAGAGCCTTACTCATGGGGGAGGGGAACTGGAATTAAGAAAAACTGCTAGTAAGTCATCTTCTCTCCTTCCTTGCAAGGGCTGCAGTACATCACCTATGAGGCAAAAACATGCAAATACATATCTAATAGAGCTTAAGCTATGGGGCCAACTAGATATTTTTTTCTTCCAGTGGTCAGAGGAGGACAGAAAGTATTTGAGGCCACTGGTTGTATCCATTTGTAGAGAAAAGGAGCTACAGATTGGTTTAAAATCAAGGGGCACGGACTTCCGGTGACATCAGGGAGCATAGTGGCTGCTCTCTGAGGGAGCTCCGGGGCGCTGGTGAAATATAGCTAAAATACGAGCGACCCTACCCTACTTGAAGAGCACGCAACTAGAGCCGGATACCCCCGATATCAGAGAGGATGTCGGTGAAAAAGCGGTTGTCCGCTTACTGCTCTTCGTACACCGCCGCGGCGGAGCGTGGGGAGGAAGGCCATGCGGACAACATGGCGGACAATGCGGTGGAGAGGTCCGACTCTGATGGGGACTCTGATGGTGGACCTGACTCAATGGGGAGTCTGAAGGAGTGGCTTACAGCTTTCAAAGAGGAGCTGAAGGCTGAGATGGGCTCCTTTAAGAAGGATCTGAAGGAGACGTTGGTCACGCTAACACAGGACATGAAGGAACTCGGGGCCCGAGTGGAGGTCACGGATGAGCGCATGGAGCACCAGGAGGAGATGGTAAATGATCTGCGGAGTTGCGACAAGCCCAGGATGTGCTTAAGGCGGAAATGGAGGTCCTAGAAGATAGGTCTAGAAGGAGCAATGTGCGGGTGCGGGGCCTCCCGGAGGAGCAGCGCTTTCAGAACTGTGAGGCGACGTTGACGCGGCTGTTTGCCGCTATTTTACAGGAGGCAGACCCTGAAGGAGAGTGGGAGGGAAAGCCGTTGCCCATGGACAGAGCACATCGGAGTTTGGGCCCACCTAGGGACAATAAACCCCGTGACGTGATAGCGTGCATGAGCTCCTATAAATTGAAGGAGAAGCTCCTCACCGTGGCGCAGAAGCTCGGCCCGTACAAGTGGGAAGGGGTAAAGATCGAGCTATACCATGACCTCTCGGCGGGCACGCTGCAACGGAGGTGGGAGCTGAGAGGGGTCACATCGGTGCTGCGTAGAGAAGGCTGGCGTTATAAATGGCTCTACCCATTTGGACTGCTGGTGACGGTAAAGGGCAGCACCCGCCGAATACAGAGTGCTGATGGAGCCTGGCAGATCCTGCGGGAATTGGGTGTGGAAAATATCCCGGAGGCCCAAATGAGAAGCCCGCCTAAGGAGCAGCGTTCCCCTGTGAGGACTGCAGGGATGAAGTGGCAGAGAGTTGAAAGCAAGAGTCGGCGGTTGACAAGGCTCTCCAGAGGCAAAGAACAGGTGCTGGCGGCGGAGGAGACTGGGGACTGAGCAGAGTTGATGGGCCTGGCCCGGACGGGAGGACTTTGGAAAGTTATGGACTGCCATGGTGGTAATTCCCAGATATACCATGAGACATTTATTGTTTATTAAGTGAAGCAGGGTGAAGGAGGAATGGCACTATTACTATATATATGGTTATACATGGAGGGTGCAGGGGGGGGGCTAGGGCGGGGGGAGGGGGGATATGTATGCTGGGTGTGTGAAGGGGGAGATGGGGTGGAAGGGGTAGGAGGGGGTAACGGAGGGAGGTGGTTAAGGGAAAGGGCGGATGGAGGGAAGGGGGTAGCAGAGGTGGGTACTTGAGGGGAGCTGGGGATAGTTGAAGGGTAGGTAAGGGAAGGGGGGGTAGGGGGGATGTGGAAGCGCCCGGGGAGCATCACTGGGGGGTCAGGGAAACTCCGGAGGGAGTGGTAATGCAGGGGGGGGGAGAGTGGGGGGGAGGGGAGGGGAGGGTGGGGGGGGGGAAGTAGACAGCGGGGGTGTGATGGAAATGGAGGGGGAGGGGCACATGACAGGTCCCAATGGGGGAGGATAGGATCTATTAACACCAAAGGGCTGAATAACCCTCGGAAGCGGCAGCAGCTGTATAGAGAGGCCACAAGGCTAGACTGGGAAGTAGTGCTGGTGCAGGAGACCCACTTGCGGAGGAAAAATGAGGGGCTGATGCAGAACGCGAAATACTCGCAACAGTACTTTGGGGGCATGAGGGGTATGGAAGCGAGTAAGAAGGGGGGGTGGCGGTTCTGATACGTTGGGATAGTACTTTTAGGGTGAGTAGGGTGGAGAGGGATGCAGAGGGTCGGGTGTTACTCTTGGGCGGGGAATGGCAGGGCGAGCAGGTTACTCTGGGTCAACATCTATGCCCCGAATGAGCGGCAGGTGCAATTTTGGAGAGGGGTGCAATCTTTGCTAGCCAGGCATGTGCAAGGGAGGCTTATTCTGGGGGGGGATTTTAATTTGGCTCTCCACCCCAGATGGGACCGCCAAGCGGTGGGGGGTGATGGGAAGAATAATATTTGAAGGATCCTGATGAGCATTATGGACACCTACCAGCTGAGCGATGTATGGAGGCAATTGCATGGAGGGAGTAGGGAATACACTTTTTACTCCGCACCTCATGATAACTACAGCCGGATCGACTATATTCTGATGGCTGCTGGGTGGGGTCCTAGGATCCAGGAAGCGGCAATAGTGAATATTACATGGTCTGACCACGCCCCAATGTGGGTGAGTGTGGGGGGCCCTAGAGATGGGGGGGGGGGGGCGTGAGATTTTGGAGGCTCAATGAAAGTTTGCTAAGGAGAGAGGAGGTAGTGAAGGATGTCGAAGGATGTCTGCGGGAGTACTGGAACCTTAACGACACGGGGGATGTGGGGGAGGTGGGATTGTGGGAGGGTATGAAGGTGGTAGTGAGGGGGCGGTTAGTGATGTGGTCCTCTAGATTTAAGAAGCAGAGGTTGGCAAGGGAGGAGGAATTGCAAACAGAGATAAAGCAGGTGGCCGAGCGATACCAAGGCCGGGGGAATAAGCGTGACTTTAAGCGCCTCAATCAGTTGAGGATGGAGCTTCATAAATTGCAGGTGGATGAGATTGGGTTCCAGATGGCTAGGCTGAAACAGTGTTATTACAAATGGGGGGACAGAGCGGGGAAAATGTTGGCCAATAAATTACGGAAGCGGGAGGCCCAGACCACTATAGTGGGGTTGGTGGGGGATAGTGGGGAGCAGCTGAGGTCGGAGAAGCAAATTGGGGAACGTTTTTGCCAATTCTAGAGAGACCTATACAAGAAAAAGGAGGGGGGGGGGATATTGGGGGCAGGAGAGGAATATCTCAAGGGTATTGAGCTGCAGAGCCTGGGGGAGGGAGAGGTTCAGGACTTGGAGGCAGATATTAGCCGGGAGGAAGTGGCGCTGGCCCTGCGGGCGTTGCCGGCTGGAAAGGCCCCGGGCTTGGACGGCCTGACGGGGGCTTTTTATAAAACCTTTCAAGAGGAATTATTGGATCGGTTGGTCCAGGTGGCGAATGGGGTGCAGCAGGAAGGGGGGCACCTCTCGGCAGATATGCTCACAGCAGGGATAACTGTACTGCCCAAGGGGGGTAGGGATCCGCTGCAGTGTGGGTCCTACAGGCCCATCTCCCTGATAAATGTAGATGTTAAAATTAATCGCCAAAGTGTTGGCTAATAGGTTAGCTCCAAAGATGCCAGGGCTGATAGGGATTGACCAAACCGGATTCATAATGGGGCAGCAAGCTTCTGACAATATAAAGAGGGTGCTGGAAGCTGTATGGGGGGCGCACGATCAAGGGATAGAGGCCATGCTGTTATCAATCGACACTGAGAAAGCGTTTGACAGAGTGGATTGGGACTTTTTATTTCAAACTATGCAGCAGATGGGCATAGGCCCTAAATTTATGAGGTGGGTACAAGCGCTGTATCGGGGCCCTAAAGCGAGGGTTAAAATTAATGGGCGGTACACTGAGGCCCTGGAGCTGGAAAGGGGGACCCCGTCAGGGGTGTCTGCTGTCTCCACTCCTCTTTGCTATTGCTATCGAACCTTTGGCACGAGCAATCAGAGGAAATGGGGGGGTGCGGGGGCTGCAGAAGGGGGGCGGTCACCATAAAATATCCCTATTCGCGGACGATGTTCTCATGGTGGTGACGCAGCCTGAAGAGTCCTTACCCGAGATCCTACGGCTGCTAGGAAGGTATGGGGAGGTATCGGGGTTCAAGGTGAATCCGGACAAGACTGAGGCCCTGAATATTAATTTGTCCCAGCCACGGTGGGAAAGGCTGCAGCGGGTTTACCCATTTAAGTGGGCAGAGAGGGCCATCAGATACCTGAGGGTCAACATTACCCCTCAGCCAGGAGGGATGTATGAGGCTAATTATGGTAAATTATGGAAGGAGATAGAAAAGGATTTGCAGAGGTGGATGAGTTACGAAGTCTCCTGGCTGGGCAGGATAGCATCGGTAAAAATGAATATCCTCCCACGAGTGCTGTATTATTTTCAGGCTTTGCCGGTGGCCATTCCTGGAACACACCTGCGGCGCTTACAGCGGCAAGTGAATCAGTATATATGGCAGAGACGCCCACCCAGGATAGCGCGAGCGGTGCTATATAGGAAGAGGGAGGAGGGGGGACTGGGGGTGCCCAACATGCAGGCCTATTACTGGGCTGCCCATGCTCGCCATGTGATGGATTGGCGTGAAGGGGGGGAGAGGAAGAACTATGTGGCGCTGGAGAAGGACAGTGGTGGGGGGAGGTCCCTAGCAGGGCTTCTATGGATGGGGAGGGGGGAAAGGGGGGGTGGCGGTGCGGGCTAACCCGTACGTGAGTCATGTGCTACGCGAGTGGGATAAGCTCAGAGGGGGGGGCTGGGGAAGGCGGGGGAGCACGCTTTTCGTTGATGAGGGAACTTTGCCAAACGGAGGAGTTTCGCCCTGGGAGGGAAGGGGGGGGGATACCGAAGGTGGGCAAGAGAGGGGTTGAAGTGCTTCTACCAGTTTATAGATGGGGGAGAGTGGGTCCCATTTGCGACATTGCAAGAGCTGTATGGGTTGCATGATGGGGATCGTTTCTATTATGGGCAGGTGGTAAATTTCCTAAGGCGGAAATTAGGGAAAGAGGGTCTCGAACGGGATTATACCCAGTTAGAGGTGGTTTGGTATGGGAAGAAGACATCCCCGGGGCTAACCTCGGCATTGTATAAGGCTATTCAGGTGCCCCTGGGGGGGAAGCACAGATACATGCGGGAGTGGGAGGGGGATTTGGGGATGGAGCTAGAGGAGGGGCAATGGAAGAATGTGTTTGACCAAATGAGGTTATTGCCACTGTCGATAGCTATCCGGGAAAATTGGTGCAAGGTGGTCATGCGGTGGTATTATACTCCAGCCCGCCTGCATCGGATGTATCCTAGGGTGTCCAATATGTGCCGGAGGGAGTGTGGGGAGGTGGGCACGTTCTTTCACATTTGGTGGGAGTGCCCGCAGATACAGCAATATTGGGGGTTGATCCGGGATTGGATAAGGGAGGTGGTGGGGCGGGAGGTGCCGCTAGATCCAAGTGGGTATTTAATGGGGTGGTGGAGCGAGGGGGGGGCCGGCCCAAAATAAGAGGCAGGCAATGGCGTGCCTGTGTGCGGCCCGTTGCGAGCTGGCCTATCACTGGAGGCAGCGGGACGCACCGCAGGTGGGGCAGTGTGTGGAGCGCCTTAGACGGGTGTACTTGATGGAAAAACTGACTGCAGCACGAAGGCAAAGAGTGGATAGATTTGAGCAGCAGTGGGACAAAGTGTTGCGTTATTTGCGGAAAGATACCCTGCAATAGGAAGGGGGGTGGGGGGGGAAGGGGGGGGAGAAAGGAGGGTGGGGGGGAGGGGGTGAAAGGGGTTGGAGGGAGAGGGGCTGGGAGATAACAAGGACGGGGGACGATGCAAGTCATGGAGGATGGCGGGTGCAGTAGATGGCCCCTACTTATAAAAACACAATTCCACACGGGGGGGTGAAGGCTAGTTGTATTGGCCTGGTTCAAGATGGTGGAGACATATTATGTCCTATTGGGAAGGGGGGAGGGAACATCTTGTGTGCCGGGAGTTACAAGGGGTAGGATGTGCTGCTGTTCGCTGTTGTAATGGTGGGCATGTGGGGGGGGGGGGAAGTTAATGTTTGTGGACAGTTTTTGGTATGTCTAGTTGGTACACTGAAACAATGGTTGTCTGTGTTTTTGCAATGGAATTGTCAATAAAAAGTTAAATACAAAAAAAAAAAAAAATCAAGGGGCACACACAAATCAGTTCAGCCATCTGAGAAGCATATGCAGAATAGAAACAGAGGCCCCTATGTACTAATTCTTAGCATGCAATGCTGTTTGCCACAAAGTCCATTTCTTGGCTATGGGTTTTGTGGCAGATAATGTGCAATAAGTGTTAGGAAAGAAGGGGCAAAAGTGCTGGAGTTCTGTGTTTTGTGCACAGCTGGAACACAGCTGCCTCTTTTGGCCACTGATATCATTTCCTGCAATTTCTGGAAGTAAAACATGATAGATGAGAACTATACAAAAAGTAAAAACAAAACAAAACCAAAAAAAAAGAAAGGAAAAAGTGTCCACAGAAAGCTCCTAGACAAACTTCCAAGGATAATTTCTAAATTTTACCCGCTCTAGGAAAGATGCCTGCAGAAAGCCTCTTCAGATTTTTCTTTTTCCAACATTTATGAAAGGGAAAAAGAACATATGTTCTTGTTGTGCCAACTGTGAAGATCCCCTCTCAAGCAAAATGGACCAAGATGAAACTCTGCTTCCTTACCCTTAGTCTTAGTCTTGAAGAACTACAAAAAGGGACTGCCACTTCTGTAGAGAGATCTGCAATGGTAAGTATTTACTTCTGGGAATTTTTCTAAATCTTGGGGAAAAGGAATTCTTTAGATTAAAGCTGATTAAACCATTGTTCAGTCAGGGCCTAGTATCAATAAAGAGCTTTCAGTTTAAGTTTAACACACAGCAGAGAGCTTCTAGTTTAAATTTCATACTCAGTTAAGGCCTAGTATCAGCAAAGAACTTTAATTTAAATCAAATCAGAGTATAAAACTTAGCATAAAAGGAAAAACAGGGTCAGTATTCTTTGAGCAATAAATTGTTTCTAGAGACCTTTACAAAGAGGCCTTCTAGCTAGGGGGCAAGAGACCTGTGAAATTGTTTTAAATAGGTGTTAATGCCAAGTAACAGATCAAAAGGGCATTTTGAAAGACTTCCTCTAACCAAGTTCCTGGAGGAGAGGTCCATAAATCATTATTAAAGTGCACCCAGAATATCCACTGCTTGCCCCAATACAAGCATTGTGGAACCTGTGTCTTTTGGGGAAACTGCTAGGTAGTTGTAACCTAGATTGGCCACTGCTGGAAACAGGATACTGGGCTTGATGGACCTTGGTCTGACCCAGTATGGCATATCTTAAGTTCTTATTATGTTTGCATAATCAAGTATGGAGAAATTTCACTTAACGGTAATTTCCTTTCCTGGAATCCCGCTAGACTAGTCCTGACAAGTAGGTTAACTCCCCCTGCCAGCAGATGTTGGAGACACAGAAAGACACCAGAAGACTGATTGGCTGGACCCTGGTAGATATATGGCTGTATCCCTAGGGGTCACCTTCAGTATACTCTGGCAAAGAAACTCGATCGGTAACTGAGAACAAGGCATAAAACATCTCACGCAAGTAAATATGTACAAAGAATGAACTATATACAAGAACCCCTAAGTAAGGGGCGCGACAGAGGACAGTGGTTCTTGGCTCTGCTAACAAGGCTGTCCGAAAAGCAAACTGCAAGGGTGGGAGCTAGACTGGTCTAGCAGAATTCCAGGAAAGGAAAATTAACAGTAAGTGAAATGTCTTCTTCCAATTCAACCTGCTAGACCAATCCAGACAAGTGGGAAGTATCCAAGCTACTGCACCCTTGGGCGGGAAGAGAGCTGTTGCCACCACAATGGCCCCAAAGTTTGCCGCATCTCAAGCTTAGAAATCGAGGCAATAGTGCCAAACGAAGATGGACAAGGCGGACCAGGTGGCTGCCCGACAAATGCTGAAGGGGACAATATGCGAGTGTTATGCCCATGAAGATGCCTAAGAATGAGCGGAGTGCGCTCGGAGCCTCGGGGGCACTGGCTCACCGCACAAGATGTAGGCAGATTCAATAGTCCGGCGGAGCCAGCGGGCGATGGTTGCCTTGGAGGCCGCAAGGCCCTCCCGCAAAGAGGCGATCAGACTTGCAAAAAGAGTTAGTAGCTAAGAGGTAGCACCATAAAACTCTATGGAGGTCTACTGCAAGGAACTCTTTGTTGGGTCCCTGACTGCTCCTTGGAAAAGGCCGGGAGCGATATAGTCTGGTTTACATGTAAGGAAGTAATTGCTTTCGGGGAGGAAAGAGGGAACTGCCCGTAGGGACACTCCTTCCACCCAGGAGAGAAAGGGGTCTCGACAGGAGAGGGTCTGCAGCTCAGACCCTCCTGGCCGAGGTAATGGCGCCCAAAAATGCAGTCGAGCGACAAGTTGCAAAGAGTGATATGCAACCTCCTTTCAAGCCTCTCAAGCATAAGGCACTCGAGGACCATGGAGAGATTCCAGGAGGGGGATCACCAGGCAGAACGGAGGACAAAGCATGCGCACGCCCCTGAGAAACCCACTGACGTCCAGGTGATATGCAATGGAGCGCCCTGCAATGGGGTCTCTAAAACAAGTCAGGGCCGACACCTGGACCTGGAGAGTTGAGGACCAGGCCTTTATCCAGCTCATCCTGAAGGAAGGCCAAGACCTCTGGGATCTGCATCTGCCAGCGAGAGAAGCGCTGCCACGCACACAGACTCAAAAAAGTGCCAGACCCTCATATACGCTAGAGAGGTGGAGGGGTGCCATGCCTTCAGAAAGGTAGCCACTACTCAGCTTGAGTAGCTCTTATGAATCAAGCAGTGCCTCTCAAGAGGCATGCTGTAAGCGAGTAAGGAGTTGGGTTTCCATTGCAGCCTCTGTGGTCAGTCGGGCGCCACCAGGATTACTGCGCTGGGGTGAGCCTCAATGTGCTGAAGAGCTCTCCCAATCATTGCCTAGGGAGGAAACATGTAGAGCAAAGGGGTCGAGGGCCAGGGTTGGACCAATGCGTCCAGACCCTGTGACTCCTGTTCTTTCCGTTGACTGAAGAACGTGGAGGTCTTTGCATTTGCTGTTGTTGCCATGAGATCCAGGTCAGACTATCCCCAGGCTCAAACTATTCACCAAAACGCCCAGTGGGCTAACTCCCACTCGCCGGGGTCTAGGAGATGACGGCTAAGAAAGTCCGCTTGGATGCTGTCCACTCCGGAAACATGCTGCACCGACAGGGTTGAGAGATGACACTCCACCCAAGGGAGGAGAAGGACCATCCCCAGGGCTATGCCCAGGCACTTTGTTCCACCCCATTAATTCAGATAAGACACTGTCATCGCATTGTTGGACTGAACTTGGACCACCTGAGCATGAAGGAGAGGCAGAAAGTGCAGAAGGGCTAGGCGGACTGCCCGGGCCTCCAGGCGGTTGATGAACCAGCCGGATTCCTGTGGCGTCCAAGATCCCCGAGTAGTCTGGTTCAGGCAATGAGCCCCCCAGCCCAAGAGGCTGGCATCTGTAGTTACCAGAACCCAGGAAGGAGTTTCCAAGGGGACACCTCAGAGCAGATGGTGTGGCAAGAGCCAGTAGATGAGACGGTCCCGGGTCGACTGCGGAAGCTGTAGGCGCCGGGTGTAGTCCTCTGAGATCTGAGAACAAACGGGAGAGGAGCGCTCATTGAAGGTCCCTCATGTGCACTTGGGCCCAAGGGATGACACTGATGGTGACCGCCATGGAGCCCAGAATCCGCAGGTAGTCTCAAACCCAGGGACTGCCCTGCATGAGGAACACCCGTAGCTGGAAAGAGATCTTTTGAAAAAAACGCTCTTGCGTAAGAAAAACCTTGCCCTGGTGGGTATCGAAACGTATGCCTAGGAACTCCAGGGACTGAGATGGTTGCAGGCACTGTTCCCTCTAAGCTGTGCGTGTGTGCGCGCGCACACACCTCGCCAAGCGAGCGCACATACTTTACAACAGAGCGCACAAAAATTACGGTTCTGATTCTGATAGAAAACACAGACATCTTAAAATTTAAAAGTTGTGATTGTAATTACTAGAAATTTTCCACTTCATTTAGTAATTGTCTATTTTCATTTAATTTGATTAAAATCAATGTGGTATACATACTGTATTCTGACGTGTAGTCAAATTTTATAGTATATAACTCCGAGTGTCGTTATGTGGCGCACAAAAATTTAACCTTCCTTCAAAAGCTGCACAGCTGATATTTTATGCGCACACAGCCTACAGAAAATTAGAGGGAACATTGGTTGCAGGCAACTCTTGAAATGATTGACTACCCAGTCAAGGCTTTCCAAGGAGGATACAATTTGAGCGATCATCTGACAAGTGTCTGAGAAGGAACTTGCGCATATGAGCCAAATCGTCCAGATAAGGATGGACTCTGATGCCCTGTTTCTGTAAAGCTGCCGCAGCCACCACCATAACCTTCGAGACGGTGCATGGAGCTGAAGCCAGGCCAAATGGCAAAGCACAAAACTGAAAGTGCTGGCCGAGAATGGCGAAGCATAAGTAGCGCCGTTGATCTTTGCGGATGGGGATGTGGAAATATGCTTCTGCCAGGTCCAGAGAGGAAAGGAATTCCCCTTTCCAAACAGCCTGAATAACAGAACGCAGCGTCTCCAATGTGGAAGCACGGAACCCGATGACCTCCTTGAGACCCAGAATGAAACAAAAGGACCCATCCTTCTTGGACACCACAAAATAAATGGAGTATCGACTGGAATCTCACTCCAACGGAGGAACCGGCCTGATGGCCCACAAGAGGAGACATTGAAGGGTAGAATGAATTGTGGCTCTTTTCTGGGGAAACCTGCAAGGAGAAACAAAGGAAGGCCTCTCTTATGGGATGGAGGCAGTCAAGTACATAACCTTGACAAACAATGCTGAGAACCCACTGGTTGGAGGTTATCTGAGCCCACTCTCAGGAAAACAGCACCAGCCGGCCCCCTAACAGTGGCAGAGCCCCAAAAAGGCTCCCTCCCCTGTTAGCAGGGGAGAGAGGGCGGACCCTGAGAATTTTGCCAAACTAGCATAGACATCTTTCCCTTTCTGGATCCCATGAAAGGGCTGCAACCTCTGAACAGAACGCCCGGCGGGAGCAGCCGCAAGACTTACCAGTATGATAGCGCCGGGAGTAGCAGAACCTGGGCCGAGAGGACGACTAGGGTTAGGACCTCTGTCAAGTATGGCACAAAGACGGCCAGGGCTTGTCCTCCGGCAACCACTGGGGTTTGACTTCTCCGAGGTCCTTGAGCAGCTTGTCTAGGTCCTCACCAAAAAGCAGCTTACCCTTGAAGGGGAGCTTGGCGAAGCATGCCTTAGAGGCCACGTCAGCCAAACACTGCCAAAGCCAGAGCCAGTGGCAAGCCACTGTCATGGCAGTCATCAAGCATGCAGAAAGGCAAAGCAGATCATAAGAGGCGTCCGCCAAGAAGGCTGTGACTGACTCCAAGCATGCCAAGGCTGGATCCTGGCAAGTGCTGAATGCACCGTAGGAGAGCGCGGGTCACCAGACCATCACAAACTGAGGCTTGGAGTGCTAGAGTGGAGGCGGAAAAGGCAGTCTTGAGAAGTCCCTCGACTTTCCGATCCTGCTAGTCACGAAGCGCTACTCTGCCTTCCACAGGAATCGTGATATGCTTTGACTCCAGTCACTAGCGTGCTGACCCTCAGAAAAGTGAGCCACCTATCCAAATCCATTGAGGACCAGGGATGGTGCTGCCCCAGTCGCCGAGCCATTTGTAGTGGCGCATCAGGCAAGTCCCATTCTTACAACACCAACTGTTGGAGCTCCTGTGGAAAGGGAAAGGCCTTAGAGGGCTTCTGAATGCCTTGAAGAATGAGAATGGGAATGGGATCGGCCAGAGATTGCGCCTGGGTTGGGTCGTGTGTAGGCAGATCAGAAAGGCGTAAGGCTTCAACCACCTGCGCAATCAAAGCTGACAGCTCCTCCTTGCGGAACAGACACAGATAGTCTGGGAGCTGTCTTGCTCCTCGCTTGAGGCCTCCGAGGGGGACCATTGCCCATCTTCCCGGTCAAAGACCTCCAGGCTCTCATCCACTGACAGAACCTCCTCCTCTGGAGGCACATTTGCCCAGTCCCCTGAGGCTCATGAAACTTCCTTGGGAGGGCGTCCCCCTTTAAAGGGCAAAGCTTCTCAGGGGTTATTTCAGGCACCCAATCCAGACTCCTGCGAAGGTCAGAGAGGAAGGGGATTATGATCAAAGGTGGCAGGATTCGCACGCCAAAGCTCCCAGACTTGCTTGAAAAAGATTAGGAAGTGCCCTGAGCCATGGTTCAGCAGGAGCTGCACCTGAGCAGCCTCCTGAGGCTGAGGATTCGGTGTCATTGGCTGGAGCAGCAGCAGCAGGGGTGGTGAAAGGGCATCCTCAGTCAGAGCAAAACCCCTGGAGTCCCAAAGGGGCAATGCTAGCAAGGCAGGCAATTGCAGAGAAGAGAACACCACCCTCTGCCTGAGTAATGGCGTGGGAAGATTTCCACAGGTGAGCTGAACACGCTGTACAAACCTGGTCCACCACGTCCTTATGCTTGCGGCTGCACACAATGCACCGCGGAATGGAGGAGGGCAAGGTGAAGGCTTTCATTCTGTGCTCGTTCCAGATGATGCCCCTGCTAAGAAAGGAAGCTAAGAGGGAGTGCTGCAACTGCGAGAATGGCTCGCAGGTCTTCAAGGAACACCATGGCTGCTCACGTCGCATACCAAACAAAATGGCTGTCACTTACTTTTCCGCTGCCAAATGTGTATAGCGCAGAGGGGTGTGCGGCCAAGCACAAGGCCAGGCCGCACAGCAAGCAAGAAAATGGCCATGACTGCTTCTCCTGCTGCAAAAATGCATGCGGCCTGGCAACAAGGCCGAGGCCCATTGCGTGACTGGCTCAAATGCGGCTGACTTGGGTGTCCCAGAAGGTGGCAACAGGTAGGAATCCCAAAAAGGAGGAGGCAGCTAGGCCATGGCTATTGGCGTGGGAAGGGGGGGGAGACAGACTCAGTGTGCTGAACGGCAGATAAGCAGGGGAGTCAAGCATCATGTCTCTGAGATATAGCAAAGGATCTCAAATCACTTGCTGTTCTTTCCGTCTCTGGTTTTGTTGTTCTCTCCTCAGCCTGAGCAACTGAAGGCTCGCATTGGGTGCACCCTGGGAGCAGCCTCAATGGCCCTAGTGACCAGGAGAGTGGGACCTCTCAGAAGGAAGCTGTGCCGGTCCTCCTGACCAGGAGCTCAACCCTGCAGCTGAAGAGGTGGGCCGAGAACTCACAAGGGCCACCTCTTGTGCATCCTGGAGGCTTCCAGCTAGGCTATGCCAGAAACAGGAGAACCACCATCATCTGTTGGAGACAGAGAAATACTGAAGGCGACCCCTAGGGGTACAACCAAGGCCCATCCAATCAGGCTTCTGGTATCTCTCTCTGTCTCCAACATCTTCTGGCAGGGGGAGTTAACCCACTTGTCTGGACTGGTCTAGCAGGACAAATTGGAAGGGTGTGATGAGGGCTTGGCAGACGTTTCTGAAGTCGCCGTGATCCAGTACTACTACTAGTAAACATTTGTATAGTGCTACAAGACATACGCAGTGCTGCACAGACACATGTAAAAGATAGTCCCTGCTCATCAAAACTTACAATCAAGTCAAAACAGACAATACAGTAGCTGTAGACATCGGATACATCTAGGGGGGATGATAAGGAAACAAAGGAGATCAGGTGAGCCAAGATCCGAAAGCGGCAGCAAAGAAGTGAGTTATTTATTTATTTATTTACATTCTCTTATATACCGCGCTATTCTGCATCAGTGCGGTTTACATTGAACAAATTGAGATTACATTGAACAGGGCATTATAACTTGGAGATAACTATTTTACAGGGAACATGGGCTATGGAGGGTTAAGTGGCTTGCCCAAGACCACAAGGAGCACCTGTGGGACTAGAAACCCCAGTCCTTCCGGCCCAAGGTTGCTGTCCTCTAGTGGGATTTGAACCCCCGACCTTCCGGCCTGAAGTATCTTGCCCCAACCACTAGGCCACTCCTCCACTCCAGCCTGGATTTGAAAAGGGTCGGGAGAAGGTGCCTGATGTACAGGCTCCAGTAGAGGATGGAGATTCTGGGGTGTCTTCATATGGAAGTATCAACTCTGGTAACTGCTTCAAGGCACTGGCTGGCTGATTATGGAGTAGTCAGGGTTGCTGGTGGAGAATGGTGTGTAAATTAAGATATCATCGGCATACAGATGGTAGAGGATCTTGTAGCTCTGGATTATTTTGCAGAGGGGTTGGATGAAAATGTTAGATAACAAGGAAGATAATACAGAGCCCTGTGGAAGGCCTTGAAGAAGCATGAATGGGTTAGTGCTTTCTGATCCAATTCTGACTTGCTGGGAATGGTTTGCTAGGTAGGACTGAAATCACGGTAATGTTTTATCTGAGGCCAATTGCATGGAGAGGCGAGATGAGGTGGCCATGGATGACCGAGTCAAAGGCTATAGATATTTTTCCCCCACATAAGGATGAAGCTTTGTGTGTTTTTTTCTGTGCCTTTGATTAATGCATCAAGGAGGAAGGTCAGTAGAGTTTCAGTGCTATGAAAAGGCTTAAAGCCTTTATCGAGGGGGGTGTAGGAGTCCACAAAGTCCTGTGTCTGAAGTTGAACTGCTTTTTCAATGATTTTTACAAGGGAAGGGATGCTTGAGATGGGTCTATAAGAGGATGGCACTGATGGGTCGGCTGTTTGAGACTTTAGCAAAGGCCTGATAGATGCTTTCTTGAGCACAGTCGGCATGAAGTCCAGAGATAATGAAGACTGGCCAATATGCAGAATGGTTGGGTTGAGCTCTTGCTTGCTCATTTTGATCCAGGAGAATAGGCAAGGGTCAAGCGAGTATGTAGTGCTATTGATATAATACTTTCCAGTTGCTTAGTGGACAGGGGACTAAACGTAGACTAGTTTTTTTATGTTTGAGGTGTCAGCAGAGTCGTGGTGCAGGAATGGTGCTGTGGAGTATGATTGCTTGGATTGTAGGAATTGCAACATTTGGTGAAAGAGGTATTAGTTTTTAACAGTTGGGCCCTTGAACAGATTCAAGGCTATGTCCAATAGCTCTCTAGGGCGGTTGAGAGAGTAGACTGGTATAGTATTCCTTTTTCTTTAGCAGAGTGAGGGAGCAGTAGTCTACCTGAGTAGCTAGATGGGTTCTTGTGGTGTCTCCATTTGCGCTTTAGACCTTCTGAGCTTGGTTTTTTTTTTTTTTACAGTTTTAAGTTCAGGTGTGAACCATGGTACACGATGTGATCTTTTGATCTTGTATGTGCTGATGGGCTTAGAAGCATAGGCTGATACATGGAAATTATACTTACTTGGTAATTGTTCTTCCTTGAGGTATGACAGTTTAGTCCTCCACCTCTGGGTTGTGCACCTCCTCCTGCAGCTTGGAGACTGTGATAAGGAAGCTTATCATAGCTCAGGAAGGAGCTATAGAAAAGGTGAAGTGACTCTGAACAAGCAACCTGTCAGTTCTGGTAGAAATAAGAAAACAGAATTTTTCCATAAAAGACTACCAGTCCCAGAATGCACCAGGTTTCCAACAGCCATTAGAGGAGCTGAAGTGGGGAAACGTGTGTTCAATCAGGAGGGCTATGAGGTAACCCCCAAGCACTCATCTCAAAGGGCAGGGCCTGATTCAGCACAGCTGTGCTGTGCTAGGGTGGAGCACTCATCTAAGCAGAATAAAGGTAGAGTTTATTCTACAGAGAATTATCCTCAGAATCAGCTTGGATATCCTCAGCTTGGACAGCTTCATCATCTGGAGGATCATCAGAAGCAGAAGCCAGAGCGGACGGACAGAGAGGGCAAGAAACCCTTTGGAAGAAAGAAGAGAAAAGCATTTGGGAGGTCTAAAGGAGTCCAGAGCAGTACATATACTGGGAGACATTCAAAAGGCCAGCATACACCATTGGACTGGGGAAAGCCAGAGGAATGGTGCTGCAGAGCTAGGAATCTCCAGACGGTGCCTGTGAGGGAGACGGCTGCACTTGGAAGGGACCCTAAGACCCGTGCCAGAAGGTATGTGAAGAGAGATCCAGTGTCCAGGGATCTGGATTGGAAGGCTGGACATAAGAACTGCATACTGGCCAGGCTATTTAGAGAGGAACTCTAACAGCAATGGAAGCTCAGGTATGAACACTGATCTATGCCCTAGCTATACCCTTGAAAGACAGCAGGGAAACAAGTATTCTCCTGAAAGTGCTCCATTGAGAAATTCCTGTGTGCCAATCCATGATTTTGAACCCATGATTGTTGAAGAAGGGGGAGAGGTGGTAGATACAGGCTGTGAATACATGGATTGCTCTCTGTCTAAACTCCTTTGGTAATTTACTGTTACAAAGTACCATCACAAAGAAATACAAACTTGTTCTTTAATCTACTCAGAAAAGCTCCTGAGTAGGATTTGAGCCACACAGTAGAAAGCAAGCCAGCTAAGGGGTTTCAGCTGGGTAACTGCTAGCAATTGAGCCTTACCTAATTGCTTGTGAGCTCTGAGGAAATCACTTCTGAGTCTATGTGTGAAGATATAAGAAGTTAACCTGAATCAGTTTTTCCCTACTTTGTGGGTTTTGTTTGTTGATTAAAGCACTGCTAAGAAAATATTAGCTAGAGCCTACAGAAAAGACCAGTTTGTTACCAACCAGGTCTTTATTCTTTTGATTTGATTGCCTGACAAGTTCAGCTGTTGTTTTCCTGATTTTGTTTTTCTAAGTTTAACACTGAAAGCAAGTATCCTGTTTTATGTGCTACCAAGCATATCTGTGTTGGGAGAAATAACCCCATAAATAAATATCTTATTGGCTTTACACTCAAGCACAACTAATTATTGTGAGCGGCTGTGTCTGGTGTGAATGGACTGCATTTCCCACAATCCCTTGCAAATCATATTGATATATGCCTTTGCCAAGACTGAACATTCTCACCCAGGCACCCGTCTGACAAGACTGGGCATGTCACAAAAATGTGACATCACTGAATGTAGTCTGCTGGTCTCTCCCATCATCCCCAGTGAACTATTGACAAAGCACACTTAAAAGGAGCAACAAATAAGTAGCTAATAAAAACATTTTAAGTGAACGTATAACAACTACTTTATACAAGAGAATTTCTTGTCTCGGAAGTTAGGCTTTTCACCTTGTGCCTCTTCCTTCCGCCTCCGCCAGAAAGATAGACAAGAACGAACCAGAAGAGGCAAAGAATCATAGAAAGACATCTACCTACCCGTAATCTCACCCTTCTCCCGGCTGAACCTCCACTGCTTAGCATACTACCCCGGGTGGGAATGAGGACTAAACTGTCGTACCTCATGGAAGAACAATTACCAGGTAAGTGTAATTTCCATTTCCGTATCGGTCCTCCAGTTTAGTCCTCCACCTCTGGGATGTAACAGAGCAGTACTTATTGGGAGGGACCCTTCCAGCCGGCTTGCAATACCGCCGCCCCAAATACAGCATCCTTTGCTGCCAAGACATCCAGGCGGTAGTGTTTACTGAAAGTGTGAAGAGACGACCAAGTAGCCGCCCTACAAATTTCCACAGGCGACACTAAACTGTGTTCCGCCCACGAAGCCACTTGCGCTCTGGTAGAATGAGCTCGCAATCCAGCTGGCACCTGTCGCCCCGACAACAGATATGCCGAAGCAATCGCCTCTAATCCATCGAGAAATGGAGGCTTTCGCTGCTGCCTCCCCTTTACGGTATCCACCGAACAGAACGACTAGACGGTCGGATTTGTGAAAAACCTCCGAGACCTTCAAATACTGACGTAACACTCGCTTTAAGTCCAAGCGGCGTAATCCCCGGTCCGCTGTGTTATCCTCTAAACGAACCCAGCACCGGAAGAGAAACCGTCCGATTTAAATGAAACGGAGAAACTACTTTGGGCAAAAAGGAGGGAACTGGCCGAAGCACCACCTTTTCCCTAGAAAAAGACAGAAAACGGCTCTCTACAAGACAACGTCTGTAACTCAGAAATTTGCCTCGCTGAGCAAATGGCCACCAAAAACACCGTCTTCAATGTCAAATCTTTTACGGACACCTGTTGTGAGGGCTCAAAAGGCTCCCTAGCCAGCGCTCCTAAAACTAAGTTGAGATCCCATGGAGGAACCACAATTCTATGAGAGGGACGTAACCTGGTTACTGCTTTGAGAAAACACAACACGTCAGCATGTGCACTGAGTGCTAGTCCCTGCACCTTGCCTCTATAGCAAGCCAGCACAGCTAACTGTACCCTCAAGGAGCTGACCGTCAGGCCCTTTTCAAAACCATCCTGCAGGAAGCTTAAAACCACAAAATGGACATGGTCACAGCGCGCACTTGTCTCCTCGAACACCAATCCTCAAATATGCGCCATATGCGAACATATGTCAGAGACGTAGATGACTTCCGTGCTTTAAGTAAAGTCGCAATGACTGCTCCCGAGTAACCTTTTTTCTTTAAATGCGCCCTTTCAATGGCCAGACCATAAGCGAGAACAGATCCACTTGGGGCATCTGCAGAGGCCCTTGAAGTAACAGACTGTCTGACGTTGGTAATCTACACAGCTCTCCATTGAGGCGGCGGATGAGATCGGCATACCATGGACATCATGGCCAGTCCGGAGCCACCAGCAACACTCTCCCCGGGTGAGCCTCGATATGCTGTACCACCCGACCTATGAGCACCCACGGAGGAAAT
Organism: Ichthyophis bannanicus; assembly: GCA_033557465.1. NCBI lineage: Eukaryota > Metazoa > Chordata > Amphibia > Gymnophiona > Ichthyophiidae > Ichthyophis > Ichthyophis bannanicus. Next base: position 74,761,182 of record CM066051.1, on the reverse strand, counting down.
ACATAGAGGAGACCCAACACTGGCCAGCGTTGCAGCAGTGCGTCGATCCCCTCAGACATCCTTTCTTGCCGTCTGCTGAAGAACTGACTGGCCTTTGCTGAGTGAAAGGTTGCCACGAGATCCATGATCAGCATGCACCACCTATGCAAACATCTCCGGATGCAATTTCCATTCTCCGGCATCCACCTGAACTCTGCTGAGAAAATCCGCCATCACATTGTCCTTCCCAGCAATGTGTGCCACCGAAATCGCTTGCAGACGATGTTCGTCCCAAGCAAAGAGCGCCTCTGCTTCCTCTTCCATGGCCGTACTTCTTTTACCACCTTGCCGACTGATGTAGGCCACAATTGCGGAGTTGTCCGATAGAACCCTTACCACCCGACGCCGCACAGTCACCTCGAATGATTGGAATTCAGAGCGGTGGCGTTAGCGTTGCAATCTGATAATTGACCACGTGCTCTCCTGAGCTGACCACAGACCTTGTGTGAAGAGCTCCCCACAATGTGCTCCCCATCCCGCGAGGCTTGCATCTGTCAACAATGGTAGCCACACTGGCTGCTCCAGGGGCATCCCAGCCTTCAAAGATTCCGGAATTAGCCACCACCTCAATGCTCGTCTGATCCCGAGGGGGCAGGGCAGACATCTGCTCAGTGGATCAGACTGATGAGACCAACCGTGAAGCAACGATTGCTGCAACGGCCGCATATGAGCTCTGGCCCAAGGTACCACTTCCAAGGTCACCACCATCATACCTAACATCCGGAGATAAATCCAGGCTGAAGGAGCCGGTGTGGTCCTGAACTGGCAAATCACTTGTCGTAGGGCTTGGACCCGAAGATCCGGCAGAAATACAGCTCCTCTCCGAGTGTCGAATTGCACCCCGAGGTACTCGAGGCTCTGGGACAGAATCAGATGACTTTTGCTCGGATTGACTACCCAACCTAGCTTCTCCAAGAATTTCACCACCTTGTCCGTAACTTGTACGCTCTCGGCTTTGGACTTTGCTCAAACTAACCAATCGTCGAGATAGGGATGAACCAGAATTCCTTCCTTTTGTAATGCCGACGCTACAACCACCATGATCTTGATGAACGTCCGCAGCACCATTGCCAGACCGAAGGGCAACGCCTGGAACCAATAGTGCCCCCATGGTAGAGTGAAGCACAGGAATTTTTGATGACCTGCTCTGATCGGTATGTGTAAATACGCCTCCGTGAGATCGAGGGATGTCAAGTACTCTCCTTGGCGCACTGCCACAATAACGGACCGCAGCATTTCCATCCTGAAATGCGGTACCCGGAGACAGCGGTTCACCCCTTTTAGATCTAATATTGGACGAAGAGATCTGTCCTTCTTTGGTACCACAAAATAAACTGAGTATCGACCCCTGACGTAATCTTCTTTGGGCACTGGGTCAACCGCACCCAAGTGCAAAAGCCGATTCAGCGTGCAGCGGACTGCCTGGGTTTTCTGCTGCCCTTTGCAGGGTGACTGCACAAACAAATCCCGAACTGGCCGTGCGAACTCCAGCGCATAGCCCTCCTGGATTATCTCTAACACACACTGGTCAGACGTAATTTGCACCCAGGCAGGAAGAAAGTTCCAAAGTGGCCCGCCTATCGGAAAACTTCCTGCAGAGGTCCCCCTCACTTCATTGCGGTTTTCGATTGGATGCCGAGGCCACTGCCGCAAAACCTCTACCTGCTCTTCGAAACCCACGAAACCCTTGGGTCCGAGGAGCAAATCTTCCTCTTTGGAATCCGCCCAAGCTAGAAGTCCGAAATCTACGAAAATCTCTAAAGGAACCCCGAAAGGTCGACGCGGACTTCCCCTGTTTTAGCTTATCCACCAGCAGTCAGCCACCTTTAGACTCCCCTAACTCCTTCACCAACTTATCGAGATCCTCCCCGAACAACAACTTTCCTTTGAAAGGGAGTTCACCGAGACGTGCTTTAAAAGAACCGTCTGCCGCCCAATTCCGCAACCACAGGGATCTGTGAGCGGCAACAAGCAACGCCATACTATTAGCCAGGGCCCTGATCAAGTCATAATGAACATCTGACAAATAAGTCGACCCCGACTCCAGGCGATCCAGCTCTCTCAGACCCTCTTGCTCCAGCTGAGAAGACTGTCGCAAATGCTGCGACCATCGAAGACACGCTCTTGCCACCCACACCCCACAAATGAAAGCTTGTAATGACACCGCGTTGGCTTCAAAGGATTGTTTCAACAAACCATCCAACTTTCTATCCTGTGCATCCTTCAAGGCTGAGCTGCCTTCTACCGGAATAGTGGCTTTCTTGGTCACCGCTGCATCAATCCTCAGAGACCGAAACCTCTCCTTGTCCTTATCTGCTAAGGGATACAGTCTATTCATAATCCAAACTCCTCTTAGCCCTGCTTCCGGCTGATCCCACTCATCCTGTATCATTCTGTCTACTACCTTGTGAACGGGAAACACCACCTGCGTTTGTCTCACTGCCTGAATAAGTGGGTCTTCCCCATTGTCGTCCTCCACAGGCTGTTCCGTGGCGAGCTTAAGAGTCTGAAGAAACTCCGTGATAAGCGCTGTCAACTCCGCCTTCCGGAACACCCGAATAATTTTCGCCTGATCCTCCGGTTCAGGAATCTCTCCTTCCAACTCTTCATCTCCACCTTCCAGGTCGACCTAGTTTTCCTCAGACTCCTGCCCTTCCAACTCAGAAATCGAAGGTTCCCAAGTCCTTGCTCGTTTTGGCGGTCTCGAAGAACTGGTACTCGCCTCAGCCAGACCTGGCTGTTGTGGCGCCACAGACAGTGACAGAGACTCCGGCACTTTCCCTTGCCGTCTTAAACAGAACAAATTTATGAAATTTTTCTGCTCATCCACTCACTCCTTGAAACTTGGAAAGGTTATTTGTAATCTGTGTAATCTCACCAATGATACCAAAAAAAGGAACAAAAAAAGGTCTCAGTTAAAAACCCACAGCATTGCTCCCAGGTCATATAATACCCTGGGACTTTGCTGTTATTAACATCAATGACCTTTTGACAAATATATCATTATGTTTCTTATTTTTCTCATATATTGTTCTGTTCCTCTTTCTTATATATTTTCTCTATTTTTTCTCTTTTTCCATACTTAACTTGTGCTCCATTAAAGATATATGATGCTGGCGTAAAACAGTTGTAAAAAGCTGTAGTCTCAGAAGTTTCATTCTGAATCCCAACGCCGATGTTCTAAGGCGCCCAAGCGTTTCACACTACTGGTTTCATCAGGGGATTCTTATCCAACATTATAAACTAAAATAGAGAAATGAAAAAATCATAACAATAAATTTATACCTGCATCTTCAGTATTTCCAATGTTTCTGCACTCTAACTAAATTATCTGTCGTTCATAAATTAAATGTTCACATACCTAAACTTGGATAAAAAAGAGAAAACCTCCTGCCATTGAACTTCTCTCTCAACTGTTTGAAAAGAACGCCTGATGCATAATTAACACAAAGTCAGGGCAGAAATCGCCAGGCTGTGGTCCCGAAGTCGAAACAGCCCCCCCCGAAAGACCAGCTGGCAACTCAAGACCGGCCCCTGGCGAAGTGGTCAGCACCACCTCTGCGTCCAATCCAGCCGAGGACCCCTGAAGGTCCTGTCCTACCTTAACCTCCATTTGCTGCTCCACGCTGGTAGAAACTTGCATACAGCCCCAGCAAATCCCAGAGTCAGCGATAGCACCTCTACGGGTACCGCACACTACACATTGAGGCCGCGACGCCATCGCCTACAGCTCTGAAGGAAATAGACTCTGCCTCCCCCCCTTTTTTTATTTATTTATTTTTTAATTATTCTCTAATTATTCTTTAACCCTTTCAAGGCTGAGCCCAAAACACTTGGGATCCAAAATTCTGACTAAATATTCCTATCAAATGGTATATAATACATGACCATAGCAGAAGGAAAATCACTATTAGAACATATTGAATAAGACAGGTACAATTTTCCTGAAACATGCAAAAATTAACCCGGCTGCAGAATGTGGATTAAAAATTTAAAGTAGGCCTTGAAAGGGTTAAGTATTCTCTTTTACCTTTTTTTTTTGGTAAAGGCAGCCAAGACTGCCAACCAATAGGATCCTAACCTGTACCACAAATGAAGTGGTTCTGCCACCTGATTCAGGAAGCCAACTTGATCTGCCTTATCAATAGCTCCCAGGGCAATGCAGTTCCCACTAATATCACCCACATTAAATAAAATAAATTGAAAAATAAATTAAAAGTAAAGTAAAGGCAGAGGGAGAACTAAGGACCTCAGGAAGAGGAACTGTATCAAAAAAGTGAATTGAGTGTTGCAGAATTCAGCTGCCTGCATGCAGAAGGCACGCTGACAAAATGGCCACCGCTGCCTGTCTGAGGAAGAAAAAAGGCGCCAAAATTGCCGGTTCCAGCTTGGCGCGTCTGCGGACATCTCCCCGCTCACAGCCCAGCTCTTTTGCCCGTACTCACTGTAACAGCGCACCCAAGGAACTGCGATCCGCGCTCCCGCTATCGCGGTGCTGCAGCCCACGCAGCTCGGCTCAGCTGACAAAGGAGCGGGGAGCCGACGGGCAAGTTTCCGGCAACAAAAAGCACAGCGAGCCTGCAGAGTCGCGGCAGCTCTGTGCTGCCGAAGCCTGAACTGCCTCTCTTTTACTGCTGAGCTCTCCCCCGTACAGACCAGGGGGGAGAGATCTGCGCCGGCAGTGAGTTGGACAGAGGAAAAAAAAACAACAAAGAATGACAGGGCAAGCAGGACCAGGCACAAGAAACAGCACTTCCTCCTCTTTTTTTTTTTTTTTTTAAGATACAGCCCACAAAATAGACAAAACTTAAAATTAGGGACAAATCAATCCAAAATTAGCTAAACACTACTCTAAATGCTCCTTATCTGTTCAAGTGAGCCCAGCACTTAGGCTCACTACGTCCTCCTGCTGCATGGAGACTGGACACACTGGGGATTATGGGAGAGACCAGCAGACTACATCCAGTGATGTCACATTTTTGAGACATGCCCAGTCTCCAAGCTGCAGGAGGTGGTGCACAACCCAGAGGTGGAGGACTAAACTGGAGGATTGATAAAAAAGTGGGCATTCCTTGGGATATTAGAGCGTCAAGTTGGTCTGATCATCTTGTGTTAGAAATGCATAAGATATATGCTAATATTGTATGTAAAGTTAAAGGTGGGGTGGAATTGCAGAGAGGGCATGGGCACACTCAGAGTGACTTGTGTACCTAATTGAAGTCCGTTCTTCCACACACTCTCCCTCTACACTCTCACGCATAGACTTTCTTCCCATTCTATTTCAGTCTCCTGTCACTTCTCCCATCAGTCAGCCTCCACCATCTTGTTTCCTCTCTCATTCCCTCCAAGATGGCTCTTCCCCACCCTTCCCCCATCCACTATCTCAACCAATAGGTCAGAAAGATTGCCTGAAACTTAAGCAAGCGAACACAGTCTCTCTATTTGTGGACCATAAGGTAGTCTTGTTCTACCATAATGGTACACAACCATGGAGACCATTCTCTCTCATATTCATACCAGTCATCTCTTTCACAATAGGAAATCCAAAGATTCCTCATCCTTAACCACATAATACATCCAGGAACATAACTGGATAACTCTTCCTGCAATACTTGAGATCCTTATTTCATCTTAACCTGAAAGGGTAAGGTCAAGATCTTGAGCTTCACTCTGGATTGGATTGGGAGCCAATCAAATTGCTTCTGTAATAGTGACACATGATCGTTTCTCTTAAGACTATCCAGATGTCTTACCACAATGTTATGAATCAACTACAGTCAGCACTAAGCTTTCTGCATTACTCTTTCATAGATTAAATTACAAAAACTCAACCTGATCCTTACTCTGCAAGATGCTCCCTTAACCCCTCCAGCCTCCCATTGGGCCCAGGGAATACTGAGTTTTGTTGGAACAGAACTGTCTTACCGGTGCTGGGGTCCCGTTCGTCCTGGGACTCTTGAGGGTAGGAGGTGAAACAGACTATGTGCACCTCTGGAAATCGAGACTGGAAGTAGTGCTTCCAGGCCACCACTAGGGCTGGTGGGGCCAGATCAATCTTGTTCAGCACTAGAATCACCTTCTTCTTCATGTCCCCTGTCACAAAGTCATACAGCGCTGGTGAGAAGTGAATTACCTGGTGGGGTAGAGGAGCAGGAAAAAAAAAAAGGAGGGTGTCATAGCTAACTACGATCTGGGGGACAGCCCAATGGCTCCACACAGTTAGTGACAGAGCTGGGGGGCTGGAACAAAGGCACAAGGAGAGAGCCTCTCAATCAAAAGTCACAAAGTCTGTGGCAAAGATGAACCTTGAATGTGTGCCCCAAAACACCTTCTACATCAGTAATGCTCTCACACACTGACCTACCCAGTCTTATTCTCTGTAAGAACATAAGATATGCCGTACTGGGTCAGACCAAGGTCCATCAAGCCCAGTATCCTGTTTCCAACAGTGGCCAATCTAGATCATAAGTACCTAGCAGTTTCCCCAAAAAGACACAGGTTCCACAATGCTTGTATTGGGTCAAACAGCCATATCCCCGGTCCCTTTTAATAATGGTTTATGGACCTTCCCTCCAGGAAATTGTCCAAACCTTTTTTAAACCTGGCTATACTAAGTTTTTACTACATCTTCCGGTAGCAAATTCCAGATTTTGATTACACGTTAAGGGAAAAAAATGTTTTCTATTAGTCTTAAATAGGTTACCCTGTAGCTTCATTACATATCCCCTAGTCTTTCTATATTCTGATGACGTAAACAATCGATCTGCGTTTACCATTTTGTTGGCTTGTTTCTGTACCTTTTCTAATACTATATCCTTTTTAAAATACGGCAACCAGAACTGCACACAATATTCAAGTTGCGGTCGCACCATGGAACGATACAGAGGCATTGTTTTTGTTTTATTTTCCATTCCTTTCCTTATGATACCTAGCATTCTATTTGCTCTCTTGGCTGCCGCTGCATACTGGGCGGAGGGTTTTCTCTCAGCACCAGCTGCTCCAAAGTGTTGTTAGCACACTCATGCCTCAGAGTCCTCTATTTCACCATACTTCATCTCTGGGCGCCCCTTCACTGCCCACAGGACTCTTAAATCCCAACTCAAAATACAGAGTTTCTGGCAAAGCATTTGATAAGCTTATGATGCGATTGAACAGCAACCGGTGGGACGGGCAAGGCCTCTGCCTACTGTTTGTACTCTTTTCTGTACTGATTTTAGTTTGTTTGTTTTTTTTATAAGTTTTTACGTTTTATTTACATTTGCTTATTATACATCTTTGTGTGCAATCACATTGATTTAATTTGAAAGGCAGTTATGCAAATGTTAATAAATTAAACTAAGTGCCACACACAGTCCTCTCCTTGCTGCGATCCCCTCCTCTCCCTGAAGCATGAGAGATCAAGATCATCTTGCTTTTGCTGAGAAGCTGCATCCTCTTTACCTTTTCATAATCTTCCCCCAGGGTCCTACCCAACGTGATGTTGCAAGATCTCCATGCTCACCGGATGCCGAATATCAGTAATGAGGAGGACAACATCCGACATCTCCAATACTCTCCAAAGCTGACGCCATGTCTAAATAAAGAGAAAAAAAAAACACACAACTGAAGAGACCTGAGCACAGTGGGCAACCACAAATGAGCAGACCGAGGACAGGGAAAATAGGTCCAAATGGGTTGTGGTCAACATTGTTGGCATTTTGCAGTTCAACCCCTTAATGTCCAGTATCTCCTAAAAAATGCGTGACCAGTGAAACAGCTTTGGACTATATATGCAAACATTTCATACACAAAAGAATCAAATAAAACAAGATCAATTAAAAAAGGAAATAGAAAACAGTATAAAAACTGGGACCTTGTCAGGACATTATTGGCACCCTTATGAATAATTCAAATCAGTTTGAACAGAACCACCACATTCCCATTGCAGTAAAATTAGACACACCTGCGATCAATTGTCAGTACTCGCATGACTTGAATCAACCAGTGAATAATTGTTCTAATGTTTAAAATGGGTATATTCACTACCTGTTCCATTTTCACAATGATGAAGACAAGAGAACTGCCTGAGACTGTCAGAAAAGCCATTATCACCAAACAAACTTCAAAGGGGTACATTGCCACCTATGTCTACAATTCACAATATTATTACGTTTTCTGCTCATGGAACTGTCAAAAGCCTCCCAGGACGTAATGGAAAGAGGATAATTAATCCAAGAAGTCTTTCAAAGTTAGTGCAAAACTGTTGGAAAAACACCATGGGCAACATCCAAGGAGCTTAAGGCTGGCCTGGAGTAATCTGGAGTGGAGATTTGAACCCGCACTATATGCCGTGCACTAAACAAAGAAGGACTTCATGGGCCAAGGCCAGGGAGGAACCCAGTAAAAACCGTGGAGGCAAGGAAGGAACTATAATACCACCTTTATTTCATAAAGCCAGGCCCGACACAGGCCATGTTTCGTTTATGCCTTCATCAGGGGCTTTGGCTATAACAACATATAAAGAATTCATTTAAAACAAACAAATTCATCATAAATATACATATATAAGGCACTCAAAACACTAAAAAATTCATAAAAACTGTAAATAAATAATTAGATACTAACTGCTAAAGTACAGCGAAAGTCTGTGAACCGACAGATAAATAAATAAATAATTAATTAAATGACTGTATACGTATGATACGTGTATAATCACATATATAAGAACTTATAGACACATGGTCACACTAATAAATACTCAATAACTTAATAAATTAGTGACACACAATGAAGTATCTATTTACTCTAAATGAATCCAACTAATAATAATAAATAATATATATATGAAAAGTACATATCATACATATAAAACCATACAGTTATAAAACTCGACTGAAAAAATTAAATGGCTAAAAAGATCATTAACTAAAAATTGAAAATAAATCAATAAAGATTATTATGTAGTAAATAAACTAAAAAATATATATTTTATTAATTAATTAAATCACCCATTTATAAACCTATTTGTGACCAAGAAACAACATAACCCACAATTTGATGTACTGAAAATCATTTATCACATTCTTACCTATATGATTTTCTTGCCACAATGATAACTGAAGGGAAAAGACCAATAAGATACGTCCGGTTACGTCACTAACGTTTCCCGCGCTTTTGAAGAATTAAATAGCTTCATGCAGCTGCGGGCGTCTGTAGTGTCACTCGTAAAAAGAAAGGAGTAGTGCGGGGACGTTTTGAATACTTCCTCTAATCTTGGGTGAGTGTTACATGGGTCTGATGTAGATGCCACGTTTTTGTGACAAATAGGAATTCAAGTTTGACTGTTAGTAACAAGTTGGGCGATATGAAGGTTTAAGTATAAGCAGTTTGTGTTAAAAAGGCCAATAGGCAGTATTTTTAAATGTCGGATGTAAACGCGTTTCAGGCTTTCATTAATGAATAGGAGTGTGTTTTGGATCACGATTCACATATTAAAAATAAGGGATTCTGTTGAAAGGGTCTTGATCATTGAAGTAGTCAGTATATCAGATATCGTTGGATTATGGTGGAAGGGTTTCCGATGACTGGGCAGTTGGTTTTGTGAGATAGAGTAGTTCATTTTTTTTAAAAAAAGAATATGGATAGCGAGCTATTTATGTTGAATCTGATGACAACGTTTTCCCGCGTATCTGCAGATTTTAAAAGTCGGACAAGCAAACAACGGCAAAGTTGGCACTTGGCCAGAATTGGCATATATATCCGGCAAGCGAGAAGGCCTTTATAGAAAGACAAGGTGATTTTAAAGAACTCTGTTTTTTAGCTGATCAAGAATCATGGCAGTGTTTATTAGATTAAATCATAATATTATAGAGAAGATAGCAGGGTTGTAATGATTCTGAGTAAAATGGTTTTCAGTATAGATGTAATTTTATAGAGGGATGATTGGTGAATAATCTAATTAATCAAAATTAAAACACTTTCAGGTGAAGAAATAAAAAACGTATAATTGTAGAATAGTTGTGGTGGACCATAAATTTATATCATCATTTCATGCAATCTATAAGACCATAAGATAATATTCAATTAAGTACGTTTATTAATTATAGGCTTCACTTGCTCTACCTGTTGCGTTTTTCCTGGCTTCAGCGTTTCCTCCAGTAGTGTAGTCTTCTGTTTTATTTCTTCATTTTTATAATTTTAATTATGGTTATTATTGATTTTTGTACCATTGAAGATTTTTATAGGGTACAGTGAATTGGATTAGCTCTTCTATTTTCTTTCCTCTTTTCCCTTCAGTTATCATTGTGGCAAGAAAATCATATAGGTAAGAATGTGATAAATGATTTTCAGTACATCAAATTGTGGGTTATGTTGTTTCTTGGTCACAAATAGGTTTATAAATGGGTGATTTAATTAATTAATAAAATATATTTTTTAGTTTATTTACTACATAATAATCTTTATTGATTTATTTTCAATTTTTAGTTAATGATCTTTTTAGCCATTTAATTTTTTCAGTCGAGTTTTATAACTGTATGGTTTTATATGTATGATATGTACTTTTCATATATATATTATTTATTATTATTAGTTGGATTCATTTAGAGTAAATAGATACTTCATTGTGTGTCACTAATTTATTAAGTTATTGAGTATTTATTAGTGTGACCATGTGTCTATAAGTTCTTATATATGTGATTATACACGTATCATACGTATACAGTCATTTAATTAATTATTTATTTATTTATCTGTCTGTTGGTTCACAGACTTTCGCTGTACTTTAGCAGTTAGTATCTAATTAATTAATTATTTAATTATTTATTTACAGTTTTTATGAACTTTTTAGTGTTTTGAGTGCCTTATATATGTATATTTATGATGAATTTGTTTGTTTTAAATGAATTTTTTATATGTTGTTATAGCCAAAGCCCCTGATGAAGGCATAAACGAAACACGACCTGTGTCGGGCCTGGCTTTATGAAATAAAGGTGGTATTATAGTTCCTTCCTTGCCTCCACGGTTTTTACTGGGTTGCTGGTGGTACGTGGACTGTGCTTTTTTTGTTGGACTGTATATCCAAGGCCAGGGAGGACCCCACTGCTCAAAGACAAACAGGCACGCCTGATCTTTGCCCAAACCCACCTTGAGAAATCACATTCCTTCTGGGAAAATGTTCTGTGGACAGATGAAACCAAACTTAAGCTCTTTGATAGTACAGACCAGCGCTTTACCTCTACAGGCAAAGAAAGCACAGTTACTTACCTGTAACAGGTGATCTCTGGGAACAGCAGGAATTAGTCCTCACATATGGGTACGTCGGTACCGACGGAGCCTGAGCGGGAAAGCTCCCCAGAAGGAAAGCTTTTGGGGCCTCCCACTGCGCATGTGCGCTGCCTTCCCGCCTTCCTGACCAACTCTCCTCAGTTCGAGTTTATAGCTGAGACAATAGAGAGAGGAAAGGAAGAGAGAGAGAGATACAACTCCTAGGAGAGGTGGGTGGGTTGTGAGGACTAATTCCTGCTGTTCCCAGAGATCACCTGTTACAGGTAAGTAATTGTGCTATCTCCAGGAACAAGCAGGAATAAGTCCTCACATATGGGGACTCCCTAGCTAAGATGCCCGGGAGATCCCCTAAAGGGTATGAGACCCTGAAAGGTTCTTCATCTTCCTATGGATCTCAGGCATCCATTCAGGGAAGGTGGGCTGGAGTTGTTCAAGAATGGAACAGGTGTCTGAGGACAGCCTGACCAAACAAGGCATCCCGGCGGGAGTCCTTGTCCAAACAGTAATGGGCTGTAAAGGTATGAACCGAGGCCCAGGTGGCTGCTCGACAGATCTGGTCAATGGACACAGAGTTTAGATGAGCCATAGAGGTGGCCATGGCCCTCACGTTGTGAGCGGTGACATGGCCCTCCAGAGAAAGGTTCTTACTCTGGTAAGCAAAACAGATATACTGAGCAATCCAATTGCAGAGTGTTCTTTTGGAGACTGGAAGTCCTAAATGAGAAGGATCAAAAGCAACAAAAAGCTGAGAAGACTTTCGATGTTGCTGTGTCCTGTGGAGGTAAAAGGCAAGAGCTCTTTTACAGTCTAGAGTATGAAGGTTCCTCTCTGCATTGGATGCATGAGGAGCTGGAAAAAAGACAGGTAAATAAACCTCTTGATTAAGATGAAAAGGTGAGACCACTTTAGGCATAAAGTGAGGATTTGTCCTAAGGACTACCTTATCATGATGGAACCTTGTGTAAGGTGGATTAGCCACTAAGGCCTGCAGTTCACTGATGCGGCAAGCTGCAGTGACTGCAATGAGGAAAATAACCTTCCAGGAAAGAAATTTCAAGGAGGTAGTGGCTAAGGGTTCAAAAGGTGGCTTCATAAGCTGACCAAGAAGCAGGTTTAAGTCCCATGCCACCGGAGGAGGTCGAATGGGAGGTTTAGTTAAAGTTAGGCCTCTCATGAATCTTGCAATAAGAGGATGAGAGGAAACAGGTTGTCTATTGATGGGCTTAAGTGATGCCGCAATAGCACTCAAATGGACTCTTACTGAATTCGTTTTGAGTCCTGCATTGGAAAGATGCAGGAGATATTCCAAAAGAGAATTCAATGGGAGTGCCAGAGGGTTAAGACCCTTTTGAGCACACCAAATGGAAAATCTTTTCCATTTAAAAGCGTAAGAACGCCTAGTGGAAGGTTTCCTAGAGGCATGTAGGATATCCTTCACTTGCTGCGAAAGATTGAAGTGTTGAAGGTCTAGGCCTTCAGTAACCAAGCTCTGAGGTGAAGGGACTTGGGGTTTGGGTGCCACAAAGTCCCCTCCTCTTGAGACAGAAGGTCTGGAGCCGCTCCCAAGTCCAGGGAGGGGGCTTGGGAGAGATGCAGAAGTAGAGGGTACCACACTTGGCGTGGCCAGCGTGGAGCTATGAGGATCATGGACCCTTGATCCCTCTGAAGTTTGAACAGAGTCTTGGGAATCAAAGGAATGGGTGGAAAGGCATACAAGAAACCCTGACCCCAATGCAGGAGGAAGGCATCCTTGGTCTGAACTCCCTGACACGGAATTCTGGAACAGAACAGGGGAAGTTTGGCATTCCACGAACTTGCAAAGAGGTCTATGTCCGGGGTTCCCCATTTCTGGAAGATCCTGAGTACCTGATCCATGTGCAGGGACCATTCGTGTGGAAGCAGAACTCGACTGAGTCTGTCTGCCCAAGAGTTTTGGATTCCTGGAAGATATACTGCCAGGAGATGGATTTGATGCGCTCTGGCGAAGGCCCATAATCTTAGAGCTTCATTCCAAAGCGACAAACAAACAAGGAGGGACTGGCTCTCTATGTAAAACATGGCTACTTGATTGTCCGTGTGAATAAGGACTGTCATGTTGCTGAGGAGGGTATGAAAAACTTTGAAAGCTAGAAAGATTGCTCGAAGTTCCACGTGGTTGATATGAAGGGTGGTCTCCTGTGGAGACCACGTGCCCTGAGTGGAGAGATCTTGGAGATGAGCCCCCCAACCTGTTTGGGAGGCATCTGTTGTGAGGGTTGCTTGGGGCAACAATGGTTGAAAGGAGGCCCCCAACAACAGATTTTGAGTGGATATCCACCATTGGAGAGACCAAAAGAGACGATTGGAGTTTGCTATTTGGTCTGAGAGAGCTCCTGATGCTTGAGTCCACTGGGTGGATAAAGTCCATTGAGCTGCTCTCATATGTAGGCGAGCATAAGGCACCACATGCACTGTGGAGGCCATGTGGCCTAATAGTTGTAGCATCTCTCTGGCAGTCAAGTGGCTTCTGGACTGAATCTGAGAGGCTAAGTGCACTAGACGTTGGCAACGGGCCTGAGGTAGATAGGCCCTTGCGGTGGTGGTATCCAACCAGGCCCCTATGAATTCTAGGGATTGAGTAGGGGTGAGTTGGGACTTTGGCAGATTGATCACAAGTCCCAGATACTGTAGAATTCGCCTGGTGCGATCCAGGGAAGTCTGAGCCTCGGACTGAGACGGAGCTCGGATGAGCCAGTCGTCCAGGTATGGGAAGATAAAAATTCCCAGGGTGCGTAGGAATGCAGCTACTATTGCCATGCATTTGGTAAATACCCTTGGAGCAAAGGCTAGACAGAAGGGAAGTACTCTGTATTGGAAGTGTTTTCCCTGGAACAGAAACCGTAGGAATTTTCTGTGGGATGGATGGATGAGTATATGTGTGTACGCATCCTTGAGATCTAGAGAACAAAGCCAGTCCTGACTCTGTAGGTATGGAAGGAGAGTGCCTAGAGAAAGCATCTTGAATTTCTCCCTGTAAAGAAATTTGTTCAATTCTCTGAGATCCAAAATGGGTCCGTACCCCCCTGTTTTCTTGGGAATGAGAAAATAAGGGGAGTAAAAACCTGACCCTTGTTGAGGAAGAGGAACCTCTTCTATTGCCTTTTGGGCGAGAAGAGTGGCCACCTCCTGACCCAACAGGTCTAGGAGAGATGGGGGAGAATTGAAACTTCTCACCATGGTATGGGGAGGAAGGTTGGAGAAATGTAGTTTGTAGCCCTCTCTGATGATAGAGAGGGTCCATTGCTCTGATGTGATTTGCTCCCATCTGGGAGCAAAATGAGTTAACCTTCCTGGAATGGTGAGAGGTTCTGGATGTTTTAGAGCCAGAAAGGTTACGTTCTCTAGTTTTAAGTCAAAAACCCTGAGGGGGTTGGGACTGTTGGGCTGTAGCAGCCCCTGCCGGTTTTGCCCTGGCCTGTTTAGGCTGCTGACGCTTAGGAGCAAAGCGAGCTGCAGAAGATTGTTGGCCAGTATTTGTGGCAAATCTGGCCTTCTTGTAGAAAGGCTTTTTGAAAGATTTCTTCTTGACAGGGGTAGAGGTAGACTTAGAAAGTCTATCTAAAGCAGCATTTTCTGCATCCATTTGAGTGGCTTTGATTTGCCACTCCTTACCAAACAGATTCTCACCCGTACAGGGCAAATTTCCCAACCCATCCTGGACCCAGGGTTCAAGGTTAGAGGCCTGGAGCCAAGCAATTCTGCGAGCCGCTATGGCAATACCTGAGGCTCTGCTAGCACCTTCAAAGGAGTCAAAGGCTGCTCTGTTGGAGAACTTTGAAATATCTTGGGTATGCTTCAGCAGAAGAAGGAACTCCTCCTTTCTATCCTCTGGGATAAAGGGGAGAAAATGGTGTATTTTTAATGCAATTTCCTTCAGAAACATGCCCATATAGAGGCTGTATGAGTTGATTCTGGCAATAAGCATACTTGCTTGGAAGATTTTTCTTCCAAAAGCATCCAGAGTCCTACATTCTCTTCCTGGGGGAGTAGAAGAGTGTCTTTTAGTACTCTTGATCCTTTTCATAGCTGACTGCACCACAATGGAGTGGTGCGGGAGCTGAGTTTTTTGAAACCCAGGAGAAGGGGGGACACGATACATGGTGTCCAGACGACGAGAATGTGGAGATAGGGTGAGAGGAGTCTCCCATAAGTCCATCATGTGATCTTGAAGAATTTCATGGATGGGCAGGGTGACTGCCTCTTTGGGAACCTTAGAGTATCCTAAAATGTCTAACTTTTTTGCTCTAGGTTCTTTTTCAGAGGATACAGAAATAGAAAGACCTTTAGCTACTTCAATGATGAAGTCTTGAAAGGATAAATCCTCTGGAGGAGACATTCTCCTCTTTGGAGAAGAGGGCTCCTCGGGTAGAGTAAGGGATACTTCAGCAGAGTCATCTGATGAATCAGGATCATCAGAAGACTCAAAGTATCGTCTGTTTGCTTCCAGGGATCGATAAGCGTATCGACCGGTATCGACATCGGGGGTACCCGGAACCGGATCGGTATCGGGAAAAACTCCGGAACCGGGAACCGGAATCGGTATCCTGGTCGATGTGGAAGGCATGGGTACCGGTATTGGTTGTGGTACTGGAACCGGAGTCGGTACTGCAGGGTGCGGTACCGAGGGCGTCGCAGCCTTAATAAAAGCCAAAATGGCCTGCTGCATGGATTGAACTGTATGATCCATGGACGCCACGACTGTCTGGATGTCGGTACCGGATGATTGAGTCGGTACCCCAGAACAGTCTAACAGGTGATCGGTCAAGGCCGTGCCATCGATGTCAACCTGTAACCCCATAGAAGGAGCTTTGGAAGCCGGAGCTTCCCGCCGGGGTTGTTTGGCTGGGGCAGGGTCCTCAGGGTCAAGCCCAGGGGTATCTCGATACTTAGAGGGAGATTTGCCCTTTGAGGACCTGCCAGAGGAATGTTTGGTTACCTGAGATCCATCAGGAGAGGAAGACCTGGAAGATGTCGATGCTGGAGTATCTGTAGAAAACAGCATGTGAAACTTGGCTGCCCGGTTCTGTAAGCCACGTTTAGACATCAAAGAACTGGATGGGCAATCCGGAATGGAATGGTCAGGCCCCAAACATTTAAGACACCATTCATGGGTGTCTGTGACTGAAATAGTACCGCTGCACTTGGTGCATTTTTTAAACCCAGAGGCTTGTTTCTCCATGAGGGAGAATTAGTGAAGGCCTAAAGGCCTCACAGAACTAACACACCAAGTGAGGAAAAAAAAAAGATTTTTTTTTTTTTTTAAATAAAGGAAAAAAGACCGGCGGTACCCGTCTGGAATCGGGGAAGGCAGACACGCGGCCAAAGAAATAAATTAAAATAACTTCTTCAGCGGTGACAGGAACACGACCTGCTGGCTCCGCAGAAAAAGAAGAACTGAGGAGAGTTGGTCAGGAAGGCGGGAAGGCAGCGCGCATGCGCAGTGGGAGGCCCCAAAAGCTTTCCTTCTGGGAAGCTGGGGAGCTTTCCCGCTCAGGCTCCGTCAGTACCGACGTACCCATATGTGAGGACTTATTCCTGCTTGTTCCTGGAGATATGAAGCTTATAAGGGAAAAAACACACCCTTCCTACAGTTAAATATGATGGAGATTCCATAATGTTGTGGGGCTGCTCTGCCTCAGGAACTGAAGACCTGGAAAATTTTTAAAGGAATTATGAAGTCAGAGGATTACCAAGATATTCTGGTGTGCTGCCTAGTGTCAGAAAGCTAGGTCTGGGTCAGATCCCTCAGAAGGACAATTACCCAAACCATACATCCAAAAGCACAAAAATATTTGTTGAACAAATCGCAGTTGAAGAGTGGCAGAAACTACCAGAAGACAGATGTACAAAACATATAGATTACAAGAAACAATTGGAGGCTGTCATCTTTGCCAAGAGTTGTGCAAACAAATATTAGTCAAGTATGCTATTAATCCTGTCCAGGTCATATTTTTCTTCTCAGAAATTACTAGTGTATGTCGAAGCTGTACAGACATCTTTTTTGTTGTTGTATACCTTTGAACATGCTATTAAAATATAATGACATACAGTTGGAATATTTCCAATTATTTCTCAAATTAATGTACACAACATACCTAAAATGCAAGGGTTTCAATAAATGTTGCTCCCTCCTAGAAATGTACACTTTTGGTTGAAGCAACAAAAATCAGAAATCCGCTCCTCTTGATGGAAGCAACTCACCTCCAAATTATGCTCAAAGTAGCTGAGCTGACTGGGCTTAAAGTTCTTGTAGATGTTCTCCAGGTAGGCCTGGAAGCTCTTCTCCTCTTGTGCCAGCAGCTGTTCCTTCCTGGTCTGGTAACTCCATGGTGGGCGCTTGGGGAAGTCCAGCACTGTAAGCAAGAGGAAAGGAACAGGGACAGAAAGAGTATCAGCAGGGCAGTACACTGGGATTCCCATACTATCCCCAGCCCACGACTGGGACAGCTGTATTGCTCCCCCCTCCTTTCCACCGGGATCACTCACCAGATCCTGGCTTGTAGATATTATCTATATCTACCTCCAGCTCAGTCTCCAGTACAGGCTCCAACACCTTCTCCCGGGCAATTTTCTTTCTCCTTTCAATCTCTTCCCGGCTCTCCTTCTCGAAATACAGTCGGTACCTGTGGGGTAGAAGAGGAGGTGGCAGACTCTATGTATGTTCAAGGAGAACCACCTCCTTCTCTCAGTCAATCGTCTCCAGTCAGGGAAGTACCTGTTGGCATCGTAGCCCCGTTCTCCTGGCCGTCGCACCTGTGGCTGCTGATTAATCTTGAGAACATGCACAGAGAGGGACTCGCTGTCTGAAGTGTCCGTGTGGTCCTCGCGCCGGTCACGGCTACCACTCCGACTATTGGAGCTGGACCCCAAGCCATCAGGGAGAGCTGGTAGTTTCAATTGTTGGAGAAGAGAGGGTTGTGAAAATTAATAATGCATGTGCAGAAACTCAAAAAAACAAAAAACAAAAAAAAAAAACCCCTTTCCCCAAGACCAATCAAGTAACTCATCCCTCCAAAGGCTAATGATCTTTCTAATGTTTGGGCCCTCCCAGGCACTCGGGAAAGATTCATGCTAAAAACCTAGATCCTCTGTCTCTCTCTCTTTCTCTCTCTCTCTCTCTAGTATTCATGTCTTAGTCTGGCAACAATTTATTATTATTTGTCTCACACCTTTCCAGGAGAAGATCAAGGCAAGATGCATTCAGGTATAGTATGCATTTCTCTGCCCACAAAGGGTTCACAATCCAAGTTTGTACCTGAGGCAAGGAGAAATTAGGTCTTACCTGCTAACAAATTTCTATCCAATATGTACCCGTGTTTCCCCAAAAATAAGACCGGGTCTTATATTTATTTTTGCTCCAAAAGATGCATTAGGGCTTATTTTCGGGGTAGGGCTTATTATTTTATTTAAAATAAAAACCGCAGATTTAAAAGCTGAGCAGGGCCTTTTCCTCGCACCAAAATGCTCACGCTTCCACCCGCCGAAGCACATCAGCACAACAACTGAAAGACAGCCCCTTGGAGAGAAGAGGCCCGCAGCGCAGCGCAGCACAGCACCGGCAGCTGATCGGCGTCGGGGAGTGGAGCAGGAGGAAAGCTCCTCCCTGGTGGGGACCCCCCCCCCCAGGGTACCGAATCTGTCAGTCCGTCGATGATCTGCACTAGGTCTTAGTTTCAGGGTAGGGCTTATATTACAGAAATCACAGAAAAACGTGCTAGGGCTTATTTTCGGGGTAGGTCTTATTTTCGGGGAAACACGGTATCATCTAATTCCCACTACTCGGGTAAAAGCACCCCAAAAGAAAAAAAAATAGAGAGAACCACCTTACTGATCCTGTCCTCAGTCAGGAAGTAAGTTTTGCTAGCTTGACTGAAGGACAAAACACTTCTCCTGGTAGGGCCTTCTTTGCACCACATCTACCTGCCCCAAAGAAAGAGAAGACCATGGTAGCCTTAGAGGAGTCCTGTCCTGCATTGCCTCCATCAACACCCCGGACTTCTAAACATCAGATTTACTTCAGGCCTGGGATTGCTAGCATGCACTGTGTCTGAACACCTAGGGAGGGTCCGGGACCGGAATGAAGGGCCTCAAGAAAAGCCAATTAGCAGCAAAGACCTAATTTCTCCTTCCTTAACATTCCTCCAGTCCAGTCCCGATACATAGGATGTACCATAGCAGTACTAACTTTGGGAGGAACCTGCGAGCCCAACCAAACTGAATTGCGTGTCTCCTGCCACCTCCACGTCCAGGCAATAAATGTTTCACAAAAAGGTATGCAAGGACAACCATATCACCACCCTGCAAGTGTCAACCAATGGGACCAAGCTGACGTCCACCCACACCGCCACCTGAGCCCAGGTCTAATGAGCTCTCGACCTTGGGGCAATTCCTTCCATCAAAAAAGGTAGGTTGAAGAGATAGCCTCTTACACCCACTGGGAGATCGATGCCTTGGACACTGCTTCACCTTTATGTGGGTCCCCAAACAGGACAATCAAATGATCAGACTTCCTGAAAGACTCCATTCTCTTCAAATATTGTCTGAGCACCCAGCGCACATCCCTTCACACCCCTTTTGCCTCCGTCACCTTCACAAATACCAGATAGGTGACAGGTTGGTTTAGGTCAGGGGTGGGCAATTCCAGTTCTGGAGGGCCGCAGACCAGTCAGGTTTTCATAATGGCCCTATTTCCATACAATGGAAGGCAGTGTATGCAAATAGATCTCATGAATATTCATTAGGGACATCATGAAAACCTGACTGGTCTGCGGCCCTCTAGGACTGGAATTGTCCACCCCTGGTTTAGGTGAAACACCGATACCACCTTGGGTAGAAAGGAGGGTACCGGCTTCAGCACCACCTTCTCCCTGGACATGGAGAGGAAGGGCTCACAACACAAGGCCTGCAGTTCCAAGATCTGTCGGGCTGAGCAGATCGCCACAACAGTTTTTAATGTTAAGTCCTTCAAAGTGCAAATGCCCAGTGGCTCAAAAGGCACCTCTGTCAACACAGATAACACAAGATTAAAGTCCAGAGGAGAAACTAGCAACAGCACCGGCGGTCAAACCTGCTTCACTGCCTGAAGAAAATGGACAACATCAGGATGAGAAGCCAGGGACAGCCCATGGACCCATCTGCGATAACAGGTCAGGGCCGCCACCTGCACGTGCAGCGAGCTACAAGCCAAGCCCTTCTCCAACCCGGCCTGCAGAAAAGAGAGGATATCTGGCACGGAAGCTGAAAAGGACCAGCAGTCACGCTCTGTGCACCAAGCCTCAAAAACATGCCACACTCATGCATGAGACAGTGAAGTGGAATGCTTATGAGCCTTCAACAAAGCTGCAATCACCGAGGCAGACTAGCCCTGCTTCCTTAAAAACAAGTTTTCTCAGGAGCCAAGCCATAAGCGAGAACCGATCCACCTGAGGCATCAGTATGGGCCACTGCATTAGCAGACGCGACAGACAATCCATCACCAATACGACCAGGTCAGCATACCATGGTCTCTGTGGCCATTCGGGAGCCACCAGAAAGACCAACCCTTGATGTGCCTCTATCCACTGCACCATGTGCCCTATGAGCACCCACGGGGGGAGGGGGGGGGACACAGAGCAGCCCATCCATAGAGGCCAGTGCTGAAAAATGAATCCAGCTCTTCTGATATCAGTTCTCTTCTCCTGCTGTAAAAACGTGCCACCTTCGCTGACCGAAGGTCGCCATCAAGTCCATGAGACTGGCCGACTCCAATGCCTGACCAGCTGTACAAAACACTCCAACACTGGAGGATCCATTCGCTGGGATCCATGCGACACAGACCGAGGTGGTCAGTTGTCACATTCTCTCTGCCGGCCAGGTATGCTGCCGAAAGTACCTGCAGGTTGGCCTCTGCCCAGTCCAGCAATGGCTCTACCTCACTTTCCAGCTGAATGCTGCCTGTGCCTCCCTGTCCACTGATGTAGGCCATCATAGTGGCATTGTTGGAGAACACCCTCACCGCCTTCCCTCTTAGGAAGACCTGAAACACCTGCAGTGCCAACACCACCACCATCTTCATCTCCAGCCGATTGATGGGCCACATACGCTCCTCCACCCATCAGCGCTCTAACACCATATGGATCTCGCAATGTGCTCACCAACCTATGAGACAGGCATCTGTCATGAGAGGAACCCAGCACAGCATCTCCAGGGGCATTCCGACCAACAGATTGTCTGGATTCAGTCATCACTGAAGTGCCCTCCTGGCGAGCACAGGACAGGGTAATAGCCGCGTGTGCGGATAGTGCTGTGGTGACCATCGCCATAACAGAGCCCTCTGCAAGAGTCGCATGTGGGCTTGAGCCCAAGGAACCAACTCTATTGAGGCCGCCATTGACCCCAGAACCTGAAGGTAATGCCATGCCATCGGGGCCTTCATCCACAGAAACTGCCGGACTTGCCTCTGCAGAATTTGCATTCAGTCCACTGGCAGCGACACGGGGCCCATGTCTGTCTGAAACTGGGCTCTCAAAGACACCAAAGCCTCTGATGGCTCCAGGCAGCTCTTGGCAAAGTTGACGACCCAGCCAAGCTGCTGCAGACAGGCTATGATGCGATCTGTGGCCTTACTGCTCTCCTCCAGGGATTTTGCTTGCACTAGCCAATCGTCCAGGTAAGGATGAACCAGAATCCCTTCCTGTCATAGCGCCACGACCATGGTAAAAGTGCGCGGGGCAGTTGCCAAGCCGAAGGGCAGCGCTTGGAACTGAAAGTGTCCCATGGGAACAGGAGGAACTGCTAATGCTAGGGTCAAGCAACGTCAGGAACTCTCCCTGTCTGACAGCCACTATGACTGGAGCATTTCCATATGAAAACGAGGCACCCTCAGACAGCGATTGACGTGCTGGAAATCTAGAATAAACTCTCCTTTTTGGGAACCATGAAGTAGATGGGAATACTGACTACAGCCGCACTAGTGGGGCAGCACCTCAACAACTGTGCTCAAAATGTTGAAGCTGCCAGAAGGCGTCCCCCACAGTCTTCGCCTTTAGCAGCGACATGCAAGGAGATGGCACGAAGGCCGCTACAAGGGTTCGGGCGAACTCAAGCGCATACCCCTCTTGGATAACCTCTAGCACTCACTGGTCAGATGTGATCTGGGCCCAGGCAAGGTACAACTCCTGCAGCCAATCCCCTGCCCCTCCAAGTAACCATCCCATCCCGGGCCCCCCTCGCTTCATTGTGGCTTCTTGGTGGAGGAAGAAGAGACGTAGAAACCTCAGCCTGTACCCTGAAAGCCTTGAAAAAAGCCCCTCTGTCCCCTGGAGGGAAATCACCCTCTTTGGTAAGGCGCAAACTGAATGACACAGAAGCAACAAAAATCTTGCGACTGGCTCTGCCCAAGGGCTGCCGCTCTCACCGGCTTTGGCTTGTCCTCCGGAAGCCTACTTCTTTTTGATTCCCGCAAATCATTTACCAGCTTCTCAATGGCCTCCCCAAACAAGAGCTTACCTTTGAACGAGAGAACTCAAACATGACTTGGAGAAGACATCTTCCAACCAGTTGCATAGCCACGAGTAGTGCTGGGTGGCCACCACCGAGGCCATACGCTTAGACAAAACCTCCAAGGAGGTCATAAAAAGCATCCATCAAGTATGTCGCTCCTGACTCCAATTTAGCTGCCTCTGGAGGTGGGTGGAGCAAGTCTCCAGTCACCTCTAAGATCCCATGCGCCCAGCACAAGCCTACTCTGGCCACCAACGCCCAACAGATCAATGCCTGTAGGCTCAAAGCATTATTATCAAATACCTGCTTAAGCAAGGTCTCTAATTTCCAGTCCTGCACGCCTTAAGGGCCATACTACCTTCCACCAACTGAGACCGCCCCTGCTCCAGGGTCTTCCAATTCGTCCGAGTGGATGGAATTAGACTCTACCCAAGGATCTCAGTCCAAATGATGCCGGTTAGGCCCAGGCTCCTCCTCCACCCTTGATTATCGAGCCAGTCAATGTGAGCTTCCAGCCAGAAAAATAAAGAAACGCGAAGGAGAGCTACCCAAGCATCCAAATGGCAGATGAAATTTAACGTGGACAAGTGCAAAGTTATTCACCTAGGAAAGAAAAACCCAGACTATGGTTACACGATGCAAGGTTACACATTAGGAAACACGTCCCAGGAAAAGGATTTAGGTGTCATTGTGGATAATATGTTAAAGGCCTGCACCCAGTGTGCAGCGGCAGCCAAGAGACCAAACAGAATGCTAGGTATCATAAGGAAAGGAATGGAAAATAAAAAAAAAGGTTATTATAATGCCTCTGTATCATTCCATGGTGCGACTTCACCTTGAGTAGTGTGTACAATTCTGGTCGCCGTATCTTAAAAAGGATATAGCGTTATTAGAAAAGGTACAGAGAAGAGCCACCAAAATGGTAAAGGGATACCCCTATGAAGAGAGGCTAAAAAGACGTCCGAGGGGAGATATGATAGAAGTCTATAAATTAATGAATGGAGTGGAATGGGTAAACGTAGATTGATTGTTTACATCATCAGAATATAGAAAGACTAGGGGACATGCAATGAAGCTACAGGGTAAACTATTTAAGACTAATAAGAGAAAATATTTTTTCACTCAACATGTAATCAAACTCTGGAATTTGTTACCGGAGGATGTAGTAAAAGCTATTAGTGTAGCTGGGTTTAAAAAAGGTTTGGACAAGTTCCTGGAGGAAAGGTTCATAAAGCATTATTAAAAAGGGACCCGGGATATCATTGCTTGACTCAACAGAAGCACTGTGGAACCTGTGTCTTTTGGTGAAACTGCTAGTTACTTATGACCTAGACTGGCCACTGTTGGAAACAGGATACTGGGCTTGATGGACCTTGGTCTGACCCAGTATGGCATATCTTATGTTCTTAAGCATTCAGATTCCGCCTGAGAGCCCCCCTTACCACTGCAGCACACTCCCTTCAAAAGAATGCCGCTTCCAGCCACAAGGCGCAAAAAGCAGCATGTGGCTATGCCTCTGCACACCTCAGATTTCTATTCTGCCTGCCACCTCAACAACTCCCAGCTACAGCAATTCCCCAGCCCAGACCGATTGACACTGGTGGCAGTGGAAGTTCTTAGAGGACCTGCTGAAATTTGTGCGGCATCCTAGCACAGCGCTTCCGCACCCACATAAGGGATTGGGAGCCGCTGCCTCACTTGCTTATCGTCCCGATGACCAAGGGCACTTCGGTAAGGCTGTCTTCCCACAGGACCGAGCTTCCTCATTGCTGCTGCCTGTGTAATTAGAATACCTTATTTTGGCTTGCTGTGCTTTTTTTTTTTTTTGCTTTCTAAGTAAACCACAAATCTTAAAGGGCCAGGCTCCTCTAAAGAGCCCCCCCCCCCCCAAGAGACATCACCAAATCAAACAAACAGACTTCCCCTGCTCTTAGCCTCTAAGGCTCTGTCTTTTAATAACTAGTTTATTTTTTTCCCTTAGTTGTCCCTTCAGCAAGACCAAGTATATTGGGGCTGGTAGGTGGTGCCAACTGCCTATGTATCACAATGTCATCAAGTTTGACATGCTCAGTCTACAAGCTGCTGGTGAGGAGCGACTATCCATAGGTCGGGACTGGACTGGAGGGACAATAAGGAATGGAGAGGTTAAGTGGCTTGCCCAAGGCCATAAGTTGTGCCAGTGGGGTTTGAACCCTGGTCTTTTTTGCTCTAGACTGTTGCCCTAACACTAGGGCACTCCTCCACAATGGCAAGAGATGGAAATACAAAGGAAAAGATACTGTATATAATGGCTGTCTTTCTGATAAGAGCCAGCTACCAAGGCTGTAGTGAAAGGATAGTAAGAAATAAACCTATGACGTGAGCTGCATGTGACTTCTTACACACACACCTCTCCTCTCTCACTGCAATCTGTGTATTATGCTCCCTCCTGGGACACTGCAAGGTCACCCTTTACAGAAAAAAAGTGAACACAAGAATCCATGGTTGGAGCACTAGAAAAGCCTAAGATGTTTGCACTTTAGCCACTACTCAGGGAAGAGGAAGTCCAGGGGTGAATAAAGGAATATGATGTCCAACTGAGTTTCAACCACTGAAGCTAGCTAAGTTTGGGAAAGATTTTACAACAGAAGCTCAGTTGATCTACTATACCACTCCAGCACCACATACATTACTTATTAGACAAACAAAATCTCTAGAAAATAGTCAGTTTCAACATGACAAGAGCTAAAGTATCCTACAAACATGATAAAAATAGAAACAAACACAGAGATGGCAGTATTGCAGCAAGTTAGGCAAATGGGGAGAGGCTGAATAGTCTCGGTGTGGAGACAAACTATTGACAAATGAGAAGTAGAACGCTCTCTCACCGATATCAGTTGTCCTGACTTAGCAAACCAACTACAGAACATATTTATAGTAGCTAGAAAAGACTATGATCCAGAACAAAAAAAACCTGGACAAGCCTTGGAGTACTGTGTTTAGTTGTATTTATAAACATTTATACACTTCTTTCCTGGACAACACACACATATACATGCCATACATATACATACACACAAAACAATAAAAATGCCAAATAATGAAATAAAATAAAAAATAAAACAAAAACCTGATTGATACCAACTCCTTACTATTACCTTCCATACACACTGCACATCTCCACAGCAACCCATCAGAACTGACAGCTGGTGAATAAATACGATTTTTGCTTCCACTGAAATGGCAACACTCTGAACTGCCCTTCCTCTGGCCATTGATTTCATAAACTGCATCTCGCAAAGAATATTAAAAAACTTAAAATGGTTCAGAGAAAGGCAACTGATATCATATGGGGTCTGAGTTATGAGATGTATGAAGAGAGACTTAAGGACCTAAATATGCATACCCCTGGCAGAGAAGAGATATGATACAGACATCTAAATACTTAAAGGGCATTAACTAACACATATGGGGAAGCTGTAGACTACAGGACAAGAAATAGAGTTGCAAGGAGATAAACTCAAAAGCAACATCAGGAAATACTTTTTCCTGGAAAGGGTGGTGTATGTTTCAAATATCCTCCCAGTGGAGGTGGTGGGGACAAAAACAGTGATGGAATTCAAAAACACAAGGGCAGAAAATTCCTTTATAGCAAGAGGATAGAATCAAAGCAAACAAAAAAAATATCCTTTAACACTGCACAGAGGTCAAATCCAGCCTAAGAAAATAAGTTTTTTTTTTAATTTTGTTTTTTTAATGTTACATGTCTGAAGACAATTTTTTATGTATATTTAAGGTTGTTTATGCAACTATTTTTAAAATACCAAGAACTCTTTAAGAGAGCAAATAATCCCTAAAATGGGTTAAGCTTCAGGGTTTCAGCCAGTTCATTCCAGTAGAAGCAATCATGACTTCACACAACTCAGTTCTAACTGCTTCTAGTCTTTCCAAATGCTGGTTACAGAATAACAGCATGGTCTCGCAGATCAAAGGACACAGAGAAAATTGAGAAGACTTTATGCTCCACTTTGGGTAATAGCATCTTTATGAACAAGAAAACGGCAACAGCTGATCTTTATGTGCCCACGAGCTAAAATTTAAGAACTTGCAACAGAAGTTAACACACCACCGGCCCCCTTCGGGTCAGTTTGCTCATGCAGTTGTAATATCATGCATCCTTAACCGAAAACTGTATTTTCTGTAGCTTCTGACAAGAAAAATAAAATGAGCAAAACACAGGATATTTGGATTTCTTTTGCGTAAGCTTTTACCAAATTTGTTTTTTCTCTAGGAAGTACTGAACACTTTTCCTTGGGGGCAGTAAAGAGAGGTACATGGAGTTCTGGTGGCAGTGTCTGAGTCTGAGAGATTGTAGCTATAAAGCGTCTTGCTTGGGGTGGGATTGTGTATACAGGAAGGAACTTTTAGAGCGCAATTGTAACTACTCTTATTCTGGCCATCTTGCCTTAACCCGTTTTGGACAGCTCACATAGTCTGTCTCTGTTCTAGATGATTTATTAGATTTGTTTACACTCAAACAACTATGAAATACCAGCAATAATAAAAAACATTAAAACTTTGCAGAAAATAGAAGTTTTACATAGTGTATGCCAGTGATGGCTAACCTTTTTGAGCCCGAGTGCCCAAACTGCCGCACAAAACCAAAGAATTTCCTCAAAGTGCCAGCACGTCAATTTGCATAAATATTTGCATAATGCTAACATACACTAACTTTTAGTAAACATGTCTCTTAATGAGTGTATGGATAAAGACAGACTAAAAGATTTCTACATTACTATAATCCAGTGCCAACCGCCAGGCACATTAGGAACTACTACAAACACTGCCCATTTAGAACCAATAGCAAACCCGCCGTATCCTAACAGCACTACCAGGACTCACAAAGCACCATACCATACCTATCAAAAGGCAACACTGCAAATATTAAACCAATACATTTCAGAGAATAACAATACATGACCTACTGGGGAAAGAGAACAAGTGGCAATGTCAAAAAGGAATTACATAAACAGAATACCTCAGCTCAGTTACACAGTTGCAATTGCTCCAGCCACTTTCTTCTGGTTTCTTCATGTTTTCTGCTAACTCTCCATCATCTGCTGTCCATTTGTCCTTTCTTCTCTCTTCTAGTTTTTTTTTTTCCATTCTCTCTCTCTACATCCGCTTTAACATACTAATCTTTCTCCTTTTGCTCTTTCCTCATTCCTATTTCATCCACTCAAATTTTACCCCTCCATCCTCAATCCCCACTTACTCTCCCAATACCCGGCCAATTGTAGATTTTTTATCCCTCCCACACAAAATATTTTTCCCCTCTCCATTTTACTCTCCCAGCCCCATCCCATTCTAATCCTCCCCCAACATCAGCTCCCTTCTAGTTCCAGCCTCACCCAGCATCCATTCCCTTCTAGTCCCTGCATCAGCCCATTTCCAGTCCTAGCCCCCCATCAGCCCATTTCCAGTCCTAGCAACCCCCCAACCCAATACCAGTCCTAGCCCCCCCCCATCAACCCACTTCCAGTCCTAAACCCCCATCACCCCATTTTCAGTTTAAGCCCCCCCTATAACCCATTACCAGTCCTAACCCCCATCACCCCATTTCCAGACAGCCCCCATCAGCCCAAAGCCCATTACCAGTCCTAACCCCCCATAGCCCATTACCAGTCCTAACCCCTCATCACCCCATTTCTAGACAGCCCCCATCAGCCCACAGCCCATTAGCAGTCCTACCCCCCCCGCCCGCCCCTTAGCTGTCCTAACCCCCCCCCTCCCCCATTAGCATTCCTACCCCCCCCCCCGCCCATTTGCAGTCCTAACCCCCCCCCCCCCCCGGCAAATTTAAAAAAAAAAAAAAAGCTGGCTCTGGCTGCTGCCGCGGCAGAATGCAATGTCCCGCGGGGCCCCCTCCGCCCGCTAAGCCCCTCTGCAAGGGCTTTCAGATTCGCGAGGGAGAGCGTCTCCCTCGCGTCTCTGTTAAGCCCGCAGGGGCTAATGGGAAATTTCCCATCAGTCCCTCGCGTCTAAAGGGGCTGATGGGAAATTTCCCATTAGCCCCTGCGGGCTTAACAGAGACGCGAGGGAGACGCTCTCCCTCGCGAATCTGAAAGCCCTTGCAGAGGGGCTTAGCGGGCGGAGGGGGCCCCGCGGGACACTGCATTCTGCCCTTGCCGCGTCCGCGGCAGCAGTCAGAGCCAGCTTTTTCTTTTTTGCGGACCTTCCCGCGTGCCAGCTGCAAGGCCTTCGCATGCCACAGCTGGCACGCGTGCCATAGGTTCGCCATCGCTGGTGTATGCTTTTCATACACTGGTCCAATATCGTATATTGTCCGTCTTCAGAGAAAAATAGGATTCAGTTCCAATATTCATTGACAAACATACTGTATGATACTACCAAAACTGCATTTAAAACACTTTATTATGATATAATATAGTTTGTCAACAGTCCATTCTGACGGCAGAATATGATACATGTGAAAACACCTCTGATGCAGTGCATCGATATTGCACCATTGAAGCACCTAGAACCGAACGCGTGACAGCAATTAGTTGCGACAACATATCAGCCCAATGTATGAAAAAAACATATAAGGCAAATATACGCACCAATAACTCTGACACTAACATACAGTTATCTAAACCTTTTTTTTAAAGTCTACAAATACTTTTATTTGCAAAATAGTAGCTATTACAGCATTATAAGCTACTTAACTATTTTGTGTGATTTTTTATGTTGAGCAGCCAGTACCGTCAAAATCAGCAAACTTCGAATACCTATTAAACTAACTAGATCGCAGATAAAAAATCTGTATATAACGCTTTTTGACATTACGATAACAGCTAAACATAGCTCCACTGAATTTAGAGCCATTAATTAGTAAACAGTTGAGTGGCAGGCAAGTATGGAAACCTTATGCATGTAAAACATATACGCTGGTCCAAAACGGGTTAAGCCAAATAAATGCTCACACGCTATTTCTAAAGACGATTTCCCCCTCTTCACCTGCAGAGACACTGCGCATTGTACACATTTGACCTTACAGGAACGTCCCTCTCACAAACAGTAAACTCACCCTCCCAGGAGAACAGGTCCCAATTTTAATAGCAAGTGCATGTTGGGACTTGCAGTTTCGACGATTCTATGAAAAGCAGAAAATATACCTCCAGCCATACCAAGAGTAACTCTAGGCCTGACTCAGCTAAAATTAACATACCTTTACTGATAATTGTTAACCCCCCCACCCCAAACAACTTTATCCCCAGTTCTTCCTCTCACCGCGCTTTCTCTCCCGTTTATCCTGCAGCTGCTTCTTCTTCTGCTTGGCGCTAAAGGGCTTCTTCCGGGGCATCTCCCGAACCGCCACTGAGCGCTCCTGCTCCTCCAGAGCACCTAAAGACTAACGCCTATGCCACCACTCTCTCAAATCGTGAGAGGAAACAAAACCTCCGTCAAAAATCCCCCAATGAAACCGCCCACTCCGTTTCCACAGAGACCACTACTATTACTGCGCCTGTGCATGACCGTAAAAGCGCCTACCGCGCCTGCGCCTTTCCTGCCACTCAACTTCTGCGGCTGCGCACTTTCCCAAATACCTACTACGCCTGCGTGCAGGTCCGCTTCGTCCAGTTACTGCGGTTGCGCACAAATCCAAACATCTTACCGCGCCTGCAAACTCAACCTCTTCCTCCACTGCCCTTACTGCGGCTGCGCACAGACTTTACTGCGCCTGCATAGGATTTTGCTCTCGCGCAAACCTTTTCTTTCCTGCCCTATTATCCCTTTCCCTCAAAGTTCCCTGCCCATCTTCTTTTCTCCCTCCGGTCCTGTAGGGGCCGCTCTGTAGGTCTCCAAAGCACCGTGAGACGCTCTAACGTGCCTTACGGAAGAGTGGGTGGAGTTGTACCTGCGCGCTGTCCTTTTTTTTCTCGGTGCCTATAGCCGGGAGAGCACGTGATTCCGGTAGCGGGCTATAGCTCGCGCGGTGACAGTTGGCGGGTGACAGGCCACGCGGTAGCGGCTATACCTCGGCCAGATGCCTAAGGGCGGTAAAGGGAAACAGCAGCTGACGGCAGCTGGGGAGGAATGGCTGGAGGAAGACGATCTGGGCCAGGGGCCCAGAGCCCCGGCGGAGGGCGGAGACGGTGAGAGGGGAGCCGGAGGGTGATGGGGCCTGGATTTACACACAGTCATGAGCAGGCTCGCAGCAAGTTTACCGAGGCTTTAATGTAAAAGAAGTTAGCAAAGAGGCATGCTCGTGGTTCATAAATGCCGTAAAATTCGTATCTGTCAGGCGTTTCTTGGGAATGGTGGCCGGGCTCTGGCCTGTGCTGACTGAGCTGAGAGCACTGTAAGTCAAAAGCGAAGGTTAAAACTTGATTTAAGGCTCCTCTCTGTTTGACATGTATTGTAGAAAATCTTAGTAAACTATGTTGGTGGTAGAGGGCGCAAGGATTGCCACAGTGGGTCAGATCAAAGGTCCATTAAAACCCAGTGTCCTATTTCCAGTTGTAACTAACGCAGGTTACAAATATATGGCAGCATCCCAAAGAGCAAGTAAGAGTCCATGCTGCTTATCCTAGAGATCTCGCCAAGCAGGACCAATCCCAGAGTTGGTTTAAGGTGTTGACCTTCTCAGCAAACCTTAAGTTTTAACCCCTCCCCAGCTATCAAAATTTGTAGTTTAGCTTTGAATGCCCTGCCCCCTCTCCCCTAAAGTTGCTGCCCTAGTTGACCACCTAACTTGCAAAATGCTTGGGTGACCCTGTCTTCAAGTATGTCTTAATAATGGTTTATGGACTTTTCCTCCAGGAACTTGTCCAAACCCTTTTTTTAAATTTAACTTGTTCTTACTATATTCTCTTGCATATAACAAACATCAATACTGCAAATATTACCTAATAACTCCACTGTTCCCACTCTGTATGCTAATCAATCAAATGCTCATCCAAACACTTGTTTTTAGCTGTTACCTAAAAAACACAATGTCTGATAATGCTCTTAAATTATTTGGTGGTGTGTTTGAAATACCCAATATATATAGAAAAAAGCCCTCTTCTGTATTGCCTAGTTCCTCACTGCATTCAACACTGCCTAGAAACATAAAAACATGACCGCAGATAAAGACCATACAGCTTATCCAGTCTGCCCTTCCATACCAACTACTATAGTTCCTTTTTATCCTTTAGAGATCTTCTGTGTTTGTCCTATGCTTTCTTGAATTCAGGTACTGTTATTGTCTCTACTACCTCCACTGAGAGATTATTCCATGCATCTACTACTCTTTCTATAAAGAAATATTTCTGCATATTATTTCTGAGTCTATCCCCTTTCGCCTTCATCCTATGCCGCCTTGTTGCAGAGCTTGCTTTCAATTGAAAGATGCTCTCCCACTGTGCATTTATGCCACAGAGGTATTTAAATGTCTCTATTGTATCGCCCCCTCCCACCTTTATTTTATTTATTCATTTATTTATTTATTACAATATCTTATATACCACACTATTTATCATCAGCGCGGTTTACATAAAACAAAGTACCATAACAACAAACTGTTTGGTTTTACAGCGAACAGGAAAAACAACTTGGATAACATAGGGAAGTATGAATGCAACTATTTACATATGTACAGTAAGCTTGTGCTACAGATTAAGTATAATCTTGAATGGTAGGCTAGTATGGAGGAGATGCAATTAGGTTGGAGTCTGGCTGTCCTGGTAGTAATGGAGGAATAAGTGGTATTTGAGTGCCTTCTTGAATTGTACTAGATGGGTAACAGCACGAATATTTGGTGGTAAGGTGTTCCAACATTTAGGGGCATAAAGACTGAAGGCCCTGTTTGATGTTGCTAGTGTGCATTTTGCTGAGGTCCTTGAGATTACTAGAGTGTTAGTTGATGTAGGTCTTCTAATTCTGTTAGGCGGGGTGGATTGAATGAGGTCAATTAATGAAGAGGCGGTGATGCCATTGATGGCTTTGAATGTGAGCAACAAGGATTTGAACAAAAGTCTTCCATGTGTGGGTAGCCAGTGGAGCTGCATTAAGATCGGCGTTATGTGGTTGCATCTCGATGCTCCAACTAGTACTCTGGCAGCGGCATTCATGGCAAGTTGCAGAGGATTTAACGTAGACTGTGGGAGACCTTGAAGAATAGCATTAGCAAAGTCGAAGTGAGGTAAGATTAGGGCTTGGTATACAGTCCTATAGTCATCTGACTCTAATAAGGAGCGAAGGTGTCTGAGTGTCTGGATTTTGAAGTATATGGCTCTAACTGTGTTGGATATGTGTGGCTTCATGTCCAGCCATTGATCCAAAGTGACCCCTAAATATCGAATTGTAGATTTTGTTTGGAGCTCGGCTTCTTTCACTTTTATATGAGGTGGCGGGGTGAAACTCTGATCTCTCGTGATAAAGAGCACCTCCGTTTTCTTGTGTTGAATACGGAGGTTTTGAGACAGAAACCATTCGGACACTGCATCAAAACATTCAATCAGTGAGGAGAGGTCCATTTGTATTGTGGAGAATGGCATGAAGAGAAGAATGTCATCGGTGTATAGTAGACATTGAACTTTGAAAGACCTGATGATATTGCAGATGGGTTGTATGTAAATGTTAAATAAGAGGGATGATAATGATGACCCTTGAGGAACACCTTGACTTTGATGGAAAGGTTCAGATGCTGCTGCTCCGGATTTTACATGCTGCCATCTTCCATCAAGGTAAGACCTGCACCAATCAAGAGCGATGCCGTTGATGCCCTTTTCTTTTAGTCGCTCTAAGAGAAGACCATGGTGTACCAAGTCGAAGGCTGCAGCGATGTCTATGAAAATAAGTACGAAACCTTGGTGAATGTTATCAATACCTGTGATAATATTGTTGAAGAGGGTGGTAAGGAGGGTTTCAACACCATGGTACTCCCTGAAGCCATGTTGACAATGGTCTAGTGGGGAGGCAGTGACAATGTGGTCTTGCATTTGTCGTTGTGCTTCTTTCTCAATTATCTTAGCTAGGAGGGGTATACTAGCTATGGGTCTGTAAGATTCTACTTTACTAGGGTCGAGCTTAGGGTTTTTTAGAAGAGGTCTAATGGATGTTTGCTTGAGTGCTGAGGGGAAGGATCCAGTTGTGAATGATAGGTTAATATTCCAAAGAATACATATTGAAATCTTTAAGTCCTCATATGCCTTACGACAAAGTCCACTGACCATTTTGGTAGCCGCCCTCTGCATTGACTCCATCCTGTTTATATCCTTTTGAAGTTGTGGTCTCCACAATTACACACAATACTCCAAATCAGGTCTCACCAAAGATTATACAGAGGCACTATCACCTCCAACTTGTGTGGTCACAAAAATGATTATGCAATAGTGATGAAATAATCTCTGAAGACTGATGCCTAACCTTAAATGTCATAATTACTTTGTACTTTATTCTAGGCTCCATTGTGTGCCAGTATAACTGGATCAACATTGGGGTAACATGATCATATCTGGTTTGTATTAACATCCTTGCTGCAGAATTCTGCATCATTTGCAGGGGCCTGAGAGTTGAAGGCAGCCCTTCAAAAATACTGCAGTAATCTAGTGTAGGTTGTAAGAAAGTTTGTGATGTAAATTCTCCTGCAGTTGAGCTGAAGGTTTATAATAGTTGCATTTTATAAAACGTGGCCTTTACAGTACCGTTACTATGAGGATAAAAAGATAATTTTTGATCCAAGATAACTCCCAGGTAATGCACCTCAGGTTTGACTAATAGCTGAATACCACCCACCTTTACAACTATTGGGGAGACTATACATGGAATCATAGTTTATGACAAGTACCTCTGTTTTTGGCTATCCATTTTACAACAATAGGCAGGCAGGCAGGCAGGCAAGCAATCAGCTATTGTGACATTGTAAATCATTGCTGACTTTAAACTAAGCATATATTAAAATATCAGCATAAAGGTGATACAAAACATTATATGCTTGCATGATGGTACTTTTGTAAAAAATTGAACAAGAGTGCCAATACATCTGAACCTTGAGGCATACCCGTTCCAATCTTATACCAACAAGAGGTGCTTGTCTCAACACAGACTTGCTGTTCATGGTCTGTCAGATATGCTTGGAACCAACATGACACTGTTCTTCAGTTCCTACAGATCACAACTGGCAAAGCAATTGATGATGATATACAGAATCAAAAGCAGAGGACATATTCAAAAATACCATTAAATTTCCTAAACCTCTTCTCTAATTCCTGCACTGTATGGTTCATCATAGATATCAAAAGGGTCTCAACACCATGATATTTTCGGAACTCATGTTGCTGGAGATCCAAGGGGGCATGAAGACAGATATGATTTTGTAGCTGCGTGTTAATACAATACATTCTATCAGCTTTGACAAACAAAGGCAAGCTAGTAGGGACTAGGTCCATCACAAAGAAGTTTCTTCAGCTTAATACATAAGTGAAGTGACAAACTAATGTCTTTGATAGGCTTCCAGTCAGGTGGCTTTTATCCAGCTAGTGGGACATAGGCCAAATGGGAATATGATTATGTGTTTAAATACAACTGCATCACTAACTTCTACTCCAGTTGATGCAGATTTCTCCCAAGTTATAGGAGTGTTTTAGGGACCTATGCTGGGTTTACTACTATCTAGTCCCTGTGTCTGTATCTTTGTGGACAAATACTAAGCAAAGAACTTGGGGTGCGGTGCAGAATTTTTTTTTTTTAATTTTTAATTTGTCTTTTCTATACCGCGCTTTTTGGAATCAGTGCAGTTTACAAGTAACATTAAATTTGTACAATGCAGGCAGCAACATACATTGAACTTTACAGAGAACAGGTATTACAACTTGGGTTTCAACAGGGGTAATTATATACAACTATATACGAACTATGCAGTTGTGTCGCGGTTATGTTCATGCCAACATATGGTCTGTAACTATTTGCTGGCTAAGAATCATTGCTGCTGAACCAGTGGCACCTCAATGAAGGACCCAACTATTTCAAATAATTCATATTGCCTGTTCAGTGAGCATTGGAGCATATGGGAAATGTACTACTTAGAATTTTCATGGCATGTCTCCTAGTTTTTGTAAGTTTTGAAAGAGTAAATGATCAATTTTACGTTTACCCCTTTCACTCCATTCACAATTTTATAGACTTGCTTCGGCAGATGTGGAGGAAGGAGGGAGGTTTGTATTTAACCTGTTTTACAGACATGTTTTATTGTTGCCATTTTGTTCCCAGTGGGACACTCTCTGTACCAAAACAAGCCAAGGGATATTTACAAAGTCGTCAGCAGGGTAGAACCAAATTTTGGGGAAGTGGACACTGCTCAAAACTAATAGAAGATCTAAATTTTTAAAAAAGTGTTTCTTTTTCAGGCAGTGTTCAAGTAAATGGTGATCAACCCTAGTAGCACATAACTGAGTTAAAAAAGCAAAAACAAAAAAAAACTTTAGGTGGAAGGAGAGTGGAGCCCCTGCATAAAGAGAACTGGATGGAGAGGCTATGAAAGGTGATCATTATGGAAACATTAATGCTGCTGAGGCAAGGATTGTATGATATGTTTGGTAACTGAACTGTATTAACTAATTTGGACGATTGAAAATAATATTGCTGATGTAGATGGGGGGGATTGTATGCAGCAAGATATATTTGGGTGCAAAATAATCTGTGAGGGAGCCATGTGGAAAATTTTAGAAACTTCTCTAAAGTTTAAATTTG
The DNA here is from genome assembly GCA_033557465.1 of Ichthyophis bannanicus. Lineage (NCBI taxonomy): Eukaryota > Metazoa > Chordata > Amphibia > Gymnophiona > Ichthyophiidae > Ichthyophis > Ichthyophis bannanicus. Next base: position 74,724,642 of record CM066051.1, on the reverse strand, counting down.
GGTTTTAAGAAACAAGTTTATAAACAACTCTGTCAGATAGGCTTGGGTGTTGCCATTTTTATGCTTTAGGCTTATGCTTTTCAACTCACTCTTCATAATGCACACCTAGCCAGTCAGGTTTTTTAGGATATCCAGAATGAATATGCTTATTGGAGATTTGCATGTGCTGCTTACCCGTTGTATGTAGATCTTTTTAATTATGCCTTATACTTGATTGACTGGGTGTGTCCCAGAGACTAGTTTGAGAACCAGTACTTCCTATTAGGAACTGCCAGGTCCAATTGACCTGGAGTGACAACTGTCAGAGAAGAAGACACTTGGCACTTCTTATGCTCTTATTCACACCTTTTATGCCTTGAAACTTGGTTTCCAACTCCCAAGTAGTGCGTTCTCATAAAGCCTAGAGACCAAGGGACTGGGGAAGGTCCTATTGCCCAAGACTTTATTTGACATGATATTATTTTTATAGGCTTTATTTATTGTTTTACTGGCTCGGTAAATTTACTTAGAGTTGGCAATACTGGGGCTATCACAACCATTACAGGACTTCATTTGCCCAGCAGAAATCTGTTTAAATAGTCCAGAGGACTCTAGTATAGAGGGAGCCTTGCAGCCTAGGTGTACTTGTGTGTGTTTGGGGGGGGGGGTATTTGTATGGCATTTTCTGTGTGTAAGGCCCATTTTACGTATGGGAACGGCTCTTGTGAAAGTGAATAGAAGTGTATAAAATGCATGTGCGAGGAAAGATCACACAAACTTTTATGCAGATTGCATGTAGATGTTTCTGGGGCACAGTTTGGATTCAGATAGAGTTGCATGTGGGTACGTGTACAGAATGCATGCATGCATAAATTTACACCATCTTTGGAGCAGGTGTAAAGTGTGTTTTTGGGTCTGGTTTTGGCTGTCTATTTTATAAAGGCTCATAGGTACCCCCTTGTTAAACTTTTCACCTAGACACGCTCTTATAAAATACCCCTTTGAGGGCAATTTTCAAATATCTGGAAATAGTTGCAAAGTCTGTGGGGAAAAATGTCTCCAGAGATTTGATTCATCATTATGTATTTTGTAGTTACATTTTCCCTGCAAAATGCACTTTGTTCTGTAAATACAAAACTGTGTGTCTGAGCCCTCCTGTGTTTCCCTGTTGCTAAAAGTACAATCTTCAGACAGCCAGTTTAGAGGGTTTTATGATGTTTGAAAATTGCCATCCTAGGAATGAATCTTGGCATAAGTCTAGCTGTGCATGCAAATGGCAACAGTAAGATACTGTATGTCAGTGTTTCTCAATTCTTTACTAGAAGCAGAGGTGTAGTGAGGATTGATTTTTGTGGGGCCTGGGATTAGCATGGGTGGTCACAAGAGTTCAAATGTTTGATACCATCTCTAGTTTTCCTCTCATTTGATTGTTCTGTTCACATTGACTGGGTGAACCAGACTTCAACGTGAAGGATCATGGCATACCTAGGCCCTCCCTTGGCTATACGCCTGCCTGGAGGCACACCTAGCTGGTTAGATTTTTCAAAATTTCTACAATGAATATCCATGAGACATTTTGTACATAATGGGTCACCTCTATATGCAGATCTGTCTTATGAATATTCACTATGGGAATCATGAAAATCCAACTGGCTAGGTGTGCCTCCAGGAGAGGGTTGAGACGCATTGGAAATATATGTATGAAAAAGTTAGGTTTTTTTAATACGTTTTTCAGATCATACTTTAAGTAAAACTGTTTTGTTTATTTTCCAGAAGCTACAACTTGAGTTCTAGTACACACCTTGTATGCTTTGAGGAGATGATATAAAGCCGGGTTCTTCTGAACAGTTAGAGTACACCAAAATCCTGTAATATATATCCTAAATTGGGTTATTTTGCTTTTGAGATGTTCTAAGTTGCAAGACACATGTACAATTTTTTTTTCTTGCAAAGTATGAAGAACCTTACTGCTCTTTTGTTCTGTGGTGGTGAAATTTCACTGATACTATATAGATCTTCTTTGGCCCATTCCAGGTCCTCCTGCTAGACCAGTCCAGAATAATGGGTTCCTTATCGTTCCTCCAGTTTAGTCCTCCACCTCTGGGTAGTGTACCTCCTCCTGCAGCTTGGAGACTGGGCATGTCAAAGTTGTGACATCACTGGATGTAGTCTGCTGGTCTCTCCCATCAATCCCAGTGTGTCCAGTCTCCATGCAGCAGGAGGACATAGTGAGCCTAGGTGCTAGGCTTACTAGAGGAACAGATAAGGAGCACTTTAGTCAGGGTGTTAGATTTCTAAAGAATTTTTTTATTAGATCAGGGGTTATTGGTTTCCCTTTAAATTCTTTAATTTAAATTTATTTCAAATTCTTATTTTCATTACAGATAGCTTTATTGTAGGTTAATTGAGGACTTGCCCTTTAAAAAAAAAAAAGAAAAAAAAACCTCCCGCTGGGCTACCTGTTGCATTTTCTGTCCTAGGGCAGTAAAGATCGCTGTTTGGGATCTAACCTCCTTGATGGTACGGGGGTGAGCTTTGCGAACTGTACTGTCACTCGCTGGGTGTGTGTGCAGAGACGGCTTACCTGAGAGAGCAGACTGCTTTGTCTTTGTGGGCCAGTGCAGCGGTTCTCGCCGCCGCGGCCATCCGCAGCAGTGCCGGATGGCATCGCGGCAGCTTTCCTTTATCTTTATCTTCTTTATCTTTATCTTTATTAACATATTTTATATACCACTCACACCACAGGGGCACCAGAGTGGTTCACAATATCAAAGTAGGCTGCTGGGAGAAGGAAAGGAACGCCATAGTAATAGAGAAAGAACAGCAAAGAAAAAGAATAAATCAAACAAAACAGAGCAAACATGAAACGGAGGAGCAGAGGGTTGGGAAACAACACAATCAGTGGGGTGGGGGAGAAAGAAACATAGAAACATGATGACAGAAAAAGACCACAAGGCCCATCTAGTCTGTCCTTCCATAACAACAACTACAACAGTCCACTTTTTACCTTTAGAGATCCTCTGTGTTGGTCCCATGCTTTTTTGAATTCAGTTACTGTCCTCATCTCTACCACCTCCACTGGGAGACTATTCCACGGATCCACTACTCTTTCCGTAAAGAAATATTTCCGCATATCACTCCTGAATCTATCTCCCTTCACCCTCATCCCATGTCCCCTCGTCGCAGAACTTGCTTTCAAATGAAAGAGGCTCTCTCCCTGAACATTTATGCCACGGAGGTATTTAAACATCTCAATCATATCACCTGTATCCCGCCTTTCCTCTAAGGTGTACATATTAAGATCCTTAAGTCTGTCCTCATATGCTTTATAATGAAGACTACTAATCATCTTAGTAGCAACCACTGTTCCCTCTAAGCTGTGCGCGTGTGCGCGCGCACACACCTTGCCGAGTGAGCGCACATACTTTACAACAGAGCGCACAAAAATTACGGTTCTGATTCTGATAGAAAACAACACAGACATTCTTAAAATTGAAAAGTTGTTGTGTATTTATGGTTTTCACAAGTTCTACAATATTTTCTAGTGCAATCAATGTGGTGTACATACTGTATTCTGACATGTAGTCAAATTTTAAAGTATATAACTCCGTGTGTCGTTATGTGGTGCACAAAAATTTAACCTTCCTTCAAAAGCTGCACAGCTGATATTTTATGTGCACACAGCCTACAGAAAATTAGAGGGAACATTGGTAGCAACCCTCTGCACCGACTCCATCCTGTTCACATCCTTTTGAAGGTGCGGTCTCCAGAATTGCACACCATACTCCAAATGAGGTCGCACCAAAGACTTATACAGAGGCATTATCACCTCCTTTTTTCTGCTAGCCATTCCTCTCCGTATGCACCCAAGCATCCTTCTAGCTTTTGCCGTCGCCTTTTCTACCTGTTTAGCTACTTTAAGATCATCGGACACAACTACGCCTAGGTCCCGCTCTTCTTTAGTGGACAAAAGTACTTCACCTCCTATGCTGTATTGCTCCCTTGGATTGCTGCAGCCCAAATGCATGACCTTACATTTTTTAACATTAAATCCCAGCTGCCAAATTCTAGACCATTCTTCAAGCTTAGCTAGATCCCTCCTCATGTTATCTACACCTTCCTGGGTGTCTACTTTATTGCAGATTTTGTTGTTATCCGCAAAGAGGCAAACCTTACCAGACAGCCCTTCCGCTATATCACTAACAAAGATGTTAAAAAGAATCGGACCAAGGACAGATCCCTGGGGCACACCACTGGTAACATCCTTCTCCTCAGAGTGAGCTCCATTTACTTGTACTCTTTGTCGCCTCCCACCCAACCAATTTCTAACCCAAGCAGTAACTTTAGGGTCCATCCCTAGGGTGCTCAGTTTGTTTATAAGTCGCCTGTGAGGAACAGTGTCAAAGACTTTACTGAAATCTAAATACACCACATCTAGAGCTCTCCCTCGGTCCAACTCCCTGGTCACCCAGTCAAAGAAATCAATCAGATTTGTCTGACAAGACCTGCCTCTGGTGAATCCATGCTGCCTCGGATCCTGTAATCCGCTGGACTCCAGAAACCTCACTATTTTCTCTTTCAACAGCGTTTCCATTAATTTACTCACCACCGAAGTTAAACTAACCGGCCTGTAGTTTTCAACCACATCCTTACTTCCGCTTTTGTGTAAAGGCACCACATGAGCCTCTCTGCAGTCCTTTGGCACCACTCCCGACTCCAACGAGGCATTGAAAAGGTCAGTCAGTGGAGTTGCTAGAACGTCCCCAAGTTCCCTCAGTATTCTAGGGTGTATCCCATCCGGTCCCATCGCTTTGTTTACTTTAAGTTGAGCTAGTTTCTCACGAACACAGTCTTCTGAAAATTGTTCAAGATGTCCCTCGCTTCTGTTCTTATTTGTGGGTGTTTTCTGAGGTCCTGCTCCTGGTTCTTCATCTGTGAACACAGAACAAAAATATTTGTTAAGCAATTCCGCTTTATCCTTATCAGCTTCTACATATTCCCCCCCTGTACCCTTGAGTCTGACAATACCACTTTTGCCCTTCCTCTTCTCACTAATATATCTGAAAAATGTCTTATCTCCCCATTTTATTGCATTGGCTATTTCCTCCTCCTTTTGAATCTTTGCCTTCTTGACTACTTTGCTAGCTTCTCTAAGTTTTTCCAAATACAGATGCCTGTCTTCCTTTCTCTGTGATCTCTTGTATTTCATGAAGGCCTCCCTCTTTTTCTTCACTTTTTCAGCTACTTCCTTCGAAAACCATAGCGGTCTCCTGTTCCTTTTGCCTTTATTTACCATTTTAACAAAAAGGTTGGTTGCCTTTAAAATACCTCCTTTCAGTTTTGCCCACTGTTGTTCTACATCCCCCAGCTGTTCCCATCCCACTAACGACTCCCTGAGGTATTGGCCCATCTTCGCAAAGTTAGTCTTCCTAAAGTCTAAGATCTTCACCTTGGAATGGATTCTAACAGCCCTAGTCCTAATACTGAACCACACCATCTGGTGATCACTGGATGCAAAATGATCTCGCACTACAACATCAGAAACACTTTCACCATTGGTAAGCACCAAGTCCAGTATGGCCCCTTCACGTGTGGGGTCTGTTACCAATTGCCTGAATAGTTCTCCCTGTAGAGAATCCAGGATCTCCTTACTCCTAGATGATACTGCAGCAGGAAAGTGCCAATCAACATCTGGCATATTGAAATCTCCTAGCAGTAGCACTTCCCCTTTCCTAGCAATGCTGCGTATGTCTTCAATTAACTCTCTGTCCACCTCTTCCTCTTGTGAGGGAGGTCTGTATATCACACCAATGCAAATAGATTTCTCTTTCCCTCTTTCTAGTTTAACCCACAATGCCTCCTCTCTCCCTTTTAAGCTCTGTAATTCCAAAGCTTTAATAGTAGTTTTTACATATAGTGCTACTCCTCCTCCCCTTCTTCCTACCCTGTCCTTTCTGGATAAAGTATAGCCAGGTATAGTTACATCCCAGTCATGGTTTTCTGTGAACCATGTTTCTGTAACTGCCACTAAATCTAAGTCAGCCACTCCCACCAAAGCTTCAACTTCAGAGATCTTATTTCCCATGCTACGGGCATTAATACACACTGCTTTCCATATGTTACCCCTGTTACCCATTTCCATAAAGGTATTTAATGTATCACTTACCTGGGGGCTTTCACTTACCTGGGGGCTTTCTTCACCCATCCCCAACGAATCTAGTTTAAAGCCCTCTTCAGTAGATTAGCCAGTCTACTACCAAAGATGTGTTGACCTTTCTTGGACAGATGGATGCCATCTCTGCTCTGCAACCCTTGGAACAGCATCCCATGGTCTAGGAAACCAAAACGCTCTCGAAGACACCATCCACGCAGCCATGCATTAATCTCCAGGATGCGAGCCTCTCTGCCTTGGCCTTTACCCTCAACAAGGGGATCGGGGGGGGGGGGGGAGGAAGGTGAAAAGATGAGGAGAATAGGTGGGTCTTCAACATAGACTTGAAGGTCTTGTAGGAGGGTTCGAGGCGGAGTGCGAGGGGAAGCGAGTTCCAGAGTCGGGGGCCCAAGAAGAAGAAGGCAGAGGAACAGGTGGATTCAAGATGAGCCTGTGACGGAGAGGGAAGAGACATACGGTTCAGATGGACCGACTGAAGGGAATGGTGAGAGGAGTGAAGGTGAATTTGATCTGCGAGATAAAGGGGGACACCGGTATGAATAGTTCTATGCACATGGATGAGAATTTTGAAATGAATACGATGGACAAGAGGAAGCCAGTGCAGGTGAATTAAGATAGGGGTGATATGATCGAAACGAGAGGCGTGCATCAAGATACGTGCTGCTGTGTGATGAACTAGTTGCAATCGTTGTAATTGTAATTGGGGAAAGCCGGCGAGAACAACATTACAATAATCTAGACGAGATGCTACAAGAGATAAGAGGGGGAGATAAAAGGGCGAACTGCACGAAGTTGTCTTAACGTGTAGAAAGACCGTTGTACCACAGAGTAAATGTGTTCCTTAAATGATAAGGCAGAGTCTAGGATAACCCCTAGGTAACGCAGAGAGGGAACAAGTGGAAGGGGAGAGGAGGACAGAAGAGGGGAGATGGAGGGGCTGGAGCACCGAAAGTAAACCAAATAGCAAAAGTTTTAGAGGGGTTCACGTGCACAAAGTTAGAGGAAAACCAGGAGGCCACCGAAGCCAAGCAGGAATTAAGGGGGGTGAGATCAGGGACAGAGGGGTCTGTGTGGTGAAGAAGAATTATATCATCAGCATAGTAGTGGGCAGAGATACTATGCTGCTGGACCAACAGGGCAAGCACCAGAATCGCTGTGAGCAGCGATTCTGGGGCTTCCCGGCACCGCAGGTAAGGCCCTTTTGAAGCTTGAGAGGAGTACTTCTGGCCATGCATAGATCCGGGGTTTTGGCGCCATTTTAAACACGACGAGGATCGGTGTCATTTTAAGTGATCGCTCGGCACCATGTGGCGGGGGTTACTGCGGCCCACGTCTTCATGAAATCAGCGCTATAGCACAGGCAGAGAGCCTTCTTTTCATTTTCTGTTCATTTTCCCTTTATTTTCTGTTTATTTAGTTTAATTTCGGAATGCTAAGGGGGATTCTTGTATTAATCTTGTCCCTGATGTTTGGGGTTTCATTTTTGTTCAAAAAAAAAAAAAAAGAGTAGTTTTGCTTGCATCCCACGTTTATTTTTAGCAGAGCAGTGGTTGGGGGTGCCACTGATGTCATCGCGTCCACAGTTTGTGGTCTGTGGTACCCTCAGGGGCACAGTCGCTGACACCGGAATCTGTCGGGGTTGTGCTTCTGTCTCTACCAGCGTGGAGCAGCAAATGGAGAATATGGGGGTTGTGGAGCCCCTGAACCCAAAGGCTGCGCCTAGTGTTGAGGCACTGCCATCAGTGGCTTCTCCAGAGGGCCACGCGGGCCCTTCGAGTGCATGGTCTGCCGTAGGTTTGGAATCGCAGATAGGGGATTTCTGCCCGGGCTTTGTGTTGATCATGCATCAGGCGTTCTGCTTGAGGCAGCAGGGGAAGGTTCCTGAGCCTTTGCCGTTGGCAACAGCTATATAGCCTCCTCGATCGGGGGACCCGGGGGCGTTTCTCCGAGGCCTCCTAATAGGTCACGGCCTTGTGATCTTTCCTCCCCAGATTTGGAGTGGCACAAGACAGATGAGACGGAAGTTGATCTAGAGGCCAATATGGATGAATTGCAAGAAGGAGAAATTCCGGAGCCTGAGGATCAAGGATCAGGCACATTGTGGAGCTCCTTTTGCGCAAGGCACCTGGATGGGACAGGAGAGCAAATGGTCGATCAACAGGCTAGAACTGAGAGCGGTCGGTCTGGCATTGCAATAATTCGAGGCTTCAGTGACGGGTCGAGCGGTACAACTGCTGTCCAACAACTCCACGACAGTAGCCTACATCAATCGGCAGGGAGGTACCGGAAGTGTGGCCATGGAAGAAGAGGTGGAGGCACTGTTCTCTTGGGTAGAGACGCGACTGTCAGCGCTCTCGGCGGCCCACATTGCAGGAAAAGACAATATGATGGCAGATTTTCTCAGCAGAGTCCGGGTGGATGCTGGAGAATGGGAGCTACATCCGGGCGTGTTTGCGCAGATAGTTTTAAGATGGGGAAGGCCCATAATGGATCTCATGGCAACATTTCAATCAGCAAAAACGGATTGTTTCTTCAGCAGGCGTCGTGAGAGAATGTTGGAGGGCATCGACGCACTGATACAACGTTGGCCGTCGGGTCTCCTCTGTTTTCCCTCCGTGGGCACTCATATGTCGAGTGATCCAGCAGATTGAAGCTCATTGAGGAAAGGTTGTGTTGGTGGCCCCGGACTGGCCCAGGTGTCCGTGGTACGCCGATCTCATTCGGTTGCTCGTCGAGGATCCCTGGAGGTTGCTGCAGGGGCCTCTTTGGATGCCTCAGGTGGATTGGTTCTCGCTTACGGTATGGCTATTGAAAGGGCAAGGTTAAGGAAAAAAGGTTACTCGGCGGCAGTCATCGCTACTTTACTGCGCACTAGGAAAAGGTCCACGTCGCTGGCATACGTGCGGATCTGGCATACTTTTGAGGACTGGTGCTCGCGGCGGCAAGTGCGCATGGCAACAGTTCCCGTTCCCGTGGTGTTTGAGTTTTTTGCAAGACAGGATTGATAGGGGTCTAGCAGCCAGTTCCTTGAGAGTTCAGTTGGCGGCCCTGTCCTGCTATAGAGGCAAAGTCCAGGGGGTGGCTTTAGGCTTGCATGCAGACCTGTTACGTTTCCTTAAGGCAGTTTTCAGGTTGCGGCCCTCTTGTAGAGTCTCGGTTCCGCCATGGGATCTCAATTTGGTGTTAGGAGCATTAGTTAAGGTGCCATTTTGAGCCTTTACACCAGGCATCAGTTAAGGATTTAACCTTAAAAACACTGTTCTTGGTTGCCGTCTGTTCAGCAAGGTGGATTTCGGAGCTACAAGCATTGTCGTGTAGAGAGCCGTTCTTGAGTTTTTCCAGAGAGAAGGTGGTATTGCGACCAGTACCGTTGTTTTTGCCGAAGGTAGTTTTGCCGTTTCACCTGAATCAACCGGTTTCTCTGCCAACTCTAAGTTTGGCAGAGGGGACTGGCTCGGATCGCAGTTTGCACCGTTTAGACATGAAAAGGGTTCTGCAGCAATATTTGAAAGTCTCGGAGACCTTTCGCAAGTCTGTCTCTTCGTGTTGTTCAGAGGACCCCGCAAAGGGGAAGCGGCGGCAAAAGTGTCCATTTCCAGATGGATTAAGGAGGCGATTGTGTCAGTGTATCTGTTGCAAGGGCGTACAATGCCAGTGGGCCTAAGAGCTCATTCTACTAGAGCGCAAGCAACGTCATGGGCGGAGCACAGTTTGATTCCGCCCGTAGAAACTTGTAGAGCGGCCACTTGGTCGTCGCTGCATACCTTCAGTAAGCATTACCACCTGGATGTCCTGGTGGCAAATGATGCCGGTTTCGAGGCGGCGGTGTTACGCTCCGGCTAGAAAGGGCCCTCCCAATGATTACTACTCTGATACATCCCAGTGGTGGAGGACTAAACTGGAGGAACGATAAGGAAATAGGAATTACACTTACCTGGTAATTGTGGTTCCTGGAGTAACTCCAGTTTAGTCCTCATTCCCTCCCGGGACAGGTGTCAGTAGCAGTGATTCTTCACTGGGAGCGGTGCTCGGTTATAGGTGGGTATAGCCCTTACTGGGGTTGCAGTCGTTTTGATTTTTTTTGTTCAATCTTGTTTCTTACTCTTTCTGCTCTCTCTTGTTTATGGCTAGGCATAGGGTGGAAAGGAGAAAATGCAGGAAGCAGTACCTCTTTCTTGAACAGGGGGGGGGGGGTTATATTTGCATAAGTTTTGTGTCCCCTGTTCAGTTGCATATAAGGTTAAAATTATAAAAAAATAAAATATTACAGCTACTTATTTGTTGCTCCTTTTGAGTTTGCTTTGTCAATAGTTCACTGGGATTGATGGGAGAGACCAGCAGGCTATATCCAGTGATGTCATGAGTTTTTGACATGCCCAGTCTCCAAGCTGCGGGAGGAGGTTCACTACCCAGAGGTTGAGGACTAAACTGGAGTCACTCAAGGAACCACAATTGCCAGGTAAGTGTAATTCCTATTTATCTCCCCCTGCAAGCAGATGATGGAGACAGAGAAACAGAAAAGTAAAACTATGCCGTGACATCATTACTGGCATGAAACCCTGGATAAGATTAAGGCTGCTGGCCATGGGTAGTCTTCTTGGGGCCAGGGGAGTGTGGCGCAAATTTTTTACTCAGCACAGGGTGCAAATCCGCAAAGATTCCCTTTTCTCCTGAAAGGCCCCTCATTTCGGGAGGGGTGTTAAAGGGGGGCTGCGGGAGTTGCCAAGTCCTCCCAGTGAAGGTCAGGGGGCCCTGGCGGCGGTGCAGTTGATAGGTGACTGCCTAAGTCTATTTTTATCCTGCTTGGGCCCGGATAACGACAGACGCTTGGGTCTTGGAGGTGACCCATGAGGGTTATGCTTTTGAGTTTGCAAGGCCTCTTGTGGACACCTTCATTGTGTCTCCTTGTCGAGCCCCTGCCAAAGTCTCTTGGCTGTTCAGACCATGCTAGACCGTCTTCTGCAACCCGAGGCTGTGATTCTTGTGCCTCTAGAAGAATGTGGGGGGGGGGGGGACAGGAGATGATTTGATTTACTTCATAGTGCCCAAAAAAGAGGGCTCCTGGTGGCCCATCTTGGATCTGCAAGGGGTGAACAAGACCCTTCGGGTGCCATGCTTTCGTATGGAAACTCTGCGGTCTATCATAGTTTCTGTTTAACATGGAGAATTTCTAACATCCCTGGACCTGTTTGAGGTGTATATGCACATTTCCATCTACCTGGAACATCAGCAGTTTCTGCAGTTTGCAATTCTATAGGGGCATTTTCAGTTTCATACTCTTCCTTTTGGTCTCGCCACTGCACCCCTGGTGTTCACCTAGATGGTGGTGGTAGCGGCAGCCATTCTGGTGCACCTATATTTGAGTGACTGGTTGATCGGGCGAAGTCTTGGTTTGCCAGCTTCAAGAGCTGGGTTGGGTCGTCAATTTTGCCAAGAGTAGCCTATCACTGTCTCAGTCCTTCAAGTACTTGGGAACGCACTTCAATACTCAGCGGGGTATGGTGTTTCTGCTGGAGGACAGGATAGTGAAGTTACAATGTCAGGTGTGAAGGCTGTGGGCACTTCCTCACCTGAGAGTTTGGATCTATCTGCAGGTCCTCGGTTTGAGGGCAGCCTCTCTGGAGTTTGTGCCTTGGGCTTGACTTGCCATGCGGCCACTACAGGCAGCTCTCTTGGTGCATTGGTCCCCCGCAAGTGCAGTCGATGGATGTCTGCTCGCTCTTTGGGGCAAGGCCCAGGCTAGCCCAACTTAGTGGCTGGACTCCGCGAAGCTTGTGGTGGGGATGCCCCTCGAGACCCCGGACTGGGTGGTGGTGACCACAGACGCTCTTTGGTTGGGGGGCTTATTGTTGGTCCCAGATGGCCTAGGGGCAGTGGTCTCTCTAGAGGAGAGTCAATTGTCTATCAGTCGCTTGGAGATGCAGGCAGTGCATCTGGTCTTGGAGGTCTTTCTCCCTCTTGTTCGGCGATGAGCAATATGGGTCCTATGTGACAGTGGCCAAAGGGCTTGATGCGCTGTAATGGTAAAGGGAGAGAGTTGGTCTGTCTCTCTACTGGAGAATGATCAAACAAGGTGGGGCTGCATATTCATAAAGTCTAAAGCAGTGCTTAGTAGAACAGGCTTAAGAGCAGCATTTGCAGTCCGATCACTAGGCTTTACCTAGTGGATCACACAGCTGGTACTGCTAACGCCTCACCTTTGAATCCACATCCACAATGATGTTGTAACCTCTACAGTTCACTCTCTCTCTCTGAGGACCTCTCGAGGGTATTTATTTCACACTGTATACAGAGCGCCCTGCACCTATATTATTCCAAATAGATTTCTAACCTGTGCTTAAAATCTTACAGTGATGGAGAGCCTACTACCTCCTAGGTAGCTTGTTCACTGTTCAACTTCTCTCAGAGTTGGAAAGTTTTTCCTAACAATGTTAAGTATTTGACAAAAGAACATTTCAGAGGTGCCATAGGATATTAATGCCTAGACCATTCTTGTATAGGGAAGTCCAGATGAGAGAAATGTTGAGCCCATACTTTCCAAGAACATAAGGAGGGGAGATTCCAGGAGTCAGCTGAGCTGTTCGTGACATTAACTGCTAAAGAAATTGACCCTACACATTTTAGAACATGGACCTTTGTTGGCCATGGCTGTGAAATCATGGAATGCACTCTTTGGAGCAGTGTCAGAAATCAAATTGCCTTTTAGGAAGAAACTGAAAGCGAATTTATTTCAGATTGTTTGTTTTATTTTTATTATATATGATTTATTTTTGTTATGAGAGATGATCATTTTTGTTAGTGATATTGCAGAAGAACTGTCTAATAAAATTTGCCTCTTTTGCTGATACCAAAATCTGCAGTAGAGTAGATAACATAAGTAGGGACCTAGCTAAGCTTGAAGAATGGTCGAGAATATGGCAGCTGAGATTTATTTTAACTTTTTTTAATACTGCTTTTCACCGGGTCAAAGCAGTGTACATTCAACAATAGCTTATGTGCAGAGGTGAGTGGTGAGAACAGAATGTAGGAAGTGAAGATTGAACATTGTGATTAGATATTTACATTGAAACATTTTTACATCAAGTGAGGGGAGGTGGGGCGGGCGGGGGGAGTTATGTGGTGGGTCCAAAGTGTTCTATAAATAGGTATTTCCAGAAGGTGATCAGTTCGGTGATTCTAGTTTTGTTGGGTAGGGTGTTCCAATGGCTTGGTGCATAGAGTTAAAACGATCTTGTGCTTGCCTGTTAGTTACTTTGTGTTTTTATGCGGTATGATAAGAGTGTTTTTGTTGCATTGTCTTGATCTGTTGGTTTGAAATGTGTGTAATAATGTTTGCAAGTGGGAGGAGGATTGATCATTGATTTTGAAGATGAAGAGCAGCATTTTATATTTCATTCAGCTTATTAGCCGGAGCCAGTGAAGTTATTTCAGAATGGGTGTTATGTGATCATATCTTGAAGCGCTTTGTATGATGCAGGCTGCTGTGTGTAACACTGTGTAGTGGAAGCAGGGTGGATTGTGCTAGGCTGTGATTAAATTGAACTATAGTAGTTAAAGTGTGAGGTAATAATAGCTTGAAATGCTGTGCAGAGGTCAGGTGGCTCCAATAGTGGGCGGAGGTGTTGCAGGATTGAGAACTTGTGGTAGATTGTTCTAGTCGTGTTATTTACATGTGATTTCAGAGTTAGGCGATGGTCCAGGATGATTGCTAGATAAGTGCCAGAAGCTTCAACTAGAGGGCTCTGGCATATAGGGAGGTCGGTCTTCGGGACCCTCAGCTAACCGATCTGCCTCCAAGTCACTTGGTGTCGTGACATCCTTCTTCGCCCTTCATGTGAATCAAGCCATTTCCTTACCCTCCTTTCCAAGAGAAAGGGTTTCCGCAGCACCGGACAATTGTCAGTCGATGTCCGGAGAATTCTTCATAGCTACCTTGAGGTCACGAGTTCCTTTCGGAGGTCTGATTGCCTGTTTGTACTATTTGCTAGTCCACGCATAAGACGTTCGGTGTCCAAGGCTACGATTTCACACTGGATCAAGTGTGCCATCGAATCCGCTTACATCCTGTTTAACAAGCCCATCCCCGTGGGGCTTCATGCTCATTCCACGCGGGCTCAGGCAGCTTTCTGGGTTGGACAATCGCACGTCTCGCCCATTGACATTTGTAGGGCAGCCACCTGGTCCTCTGTCAACCTTCATACGCCATTATTGCCTCAGCCTTCAGGCTCGGGCCACAGCGCATTTTGTGGCCAGTGTGTTAACAGCAGCTGTCTCAATTCCCAGCCAGCATGGGTGTAGCTTGGGTACTTCCCACTTGTCTGGACTAGTCTAGCAGGATGAATTGAAAGGAGAAATTTCACTTACCATTAATTTCCTTTCCTGGAATCCTGCTAGACCAGTCCAGGACCCACCCCTCGCTGCGTTCTTCAGTGACAGCCTTGGGCCGACTCGTCCGCTGTTTTAGCAGAGCCTTATTGAGCGAGTGGCTGTAATGTCAAGCTCAAACTTAAAAACCAGTTTAGCCTTGCTCGGCTTCTAGTATATACTTGCACTTGTTGGTGCTCTCCATTCCAGGGTCCCCTGGTGATGATTTCTTTGGTTCAGTTGACATGGGGCTTCCTCTCCTTTTACAGGAGTATACTATGGGTGACACCTAGGGGAGCCTCTCTATATGCCGAGCCCTCTAGTTGAAGCTTCTGGTACTTTGTCTCCAACATGTGCTAGCAGGAGGACTTAACCCGCTTGTCTGGACTGGGCTAGCAGGATTCCAGAAAGGGAAATTAATGGTAAGTGAAATTTCTCCATCTTTGGTGGGCATTTTGAATTCCTTGTATTAGTCTGTTCATGAGGGAGATTGAGGGTTTCAGCTCCATGGTGTGGCAGAAATCCGTATTGCTGTGGATCTAGGAGAGCATGTTTGTTGATGTGTTAATGGGGGAGTTGAATGTGATGGGTTTTTTTCCTGATTTTGGCCAGGAAGGGAAGACTGGCAATGAGTCTGTAGGAGGTTGGGTCCATGGGGTCGAGGCTGGCTCTTTCAAGTTGGGGTGTATGGAGGAAATGTTTAGGCTATTGAGCATGTAGCCCTGGAGTAGTGATATCTGGATAATTTTCTTGAGGAATGGACGGAGTTTCCTATTTGGTTATTTTAATCCAGTTTACTGGGCATGGATCCAGAGGGGATTTAGTTATGTTAAGGATCAGGATTGTAGATTCTATGTTTTCATTGCTGACTGAGCTGAATGATGTCCAGGCAGTGGTTGTGGAGGCAATAGGTGGAGGCTGAGCATTCTGAGATAGTGACTGTATTTTGGGAAAACTTTGTAGTAGTTAGCCAGTTGTTGAGGACCGATGGTGACGTCTGGGTTGTCATTGGTGGGAGTTTTTATTATATATTTTACTATGTCAGGTAACTCCCTGGGCCAGTTGAGTGAGCTGCTAATTAGTTTGGTATAGTATGCACGTTTGCATTTGTCTGTTGTGGTGCAGTATTCTGTTAGTAGAGACGTAGTTATTCCAGTCTGCTGTGAGTTTGGATCTTTGCCATTTATGATCTAGTTTTAGGAGTTGTATTTTGAGCTCTCGGAGATCTGGTATATAAGACGAGGTCTTTGGTTGGTGGTGGTTTTGTTTTTGTGTTGTGGTGGTGGTTTATGCGGCTTCTTCAGTGATTTGGTTCCATTTGGATATGAGTGTGGGTGTTGTCTGTATTTGTATTCAGTGAGGGGATCACATTGTTGAGGAAAGGGTTGTTTTGGTGGTTTTTTTTTTTTTTTTTTTTTAAATTGAATTGTTTGAATCATCTATTTGATCGGTGCTGATTCATGTGGGTTGTTGTGTTGAGTGGAAGCTGGAAGCTTATTAGGTTGTGGTCAGACCATGGTACTGGTGGTGGTGGTAGTTGTGTTGAGGGGGACGTTTTAATGTGGAGTGGGGTTTTTTTGTTTTTGTTGATGATGAGGAGGAGGTCAAGCTTATTTTCTTTTATGTGTAGGTGCTTTTATAATTTGAGTGATGTCCATAGAGGTCATAGCTTCCAAGAAGGATGTTGTATGTTCAGCTGTGGAATGGAAGGGAGATTGAAGTCTCCTAGTAACAGTAGGTCTTTGATTTGGTGTTTTCTAGAACTTTTTCTAGTATGTTTGGGAGATAATTGTTTGGGGTGGTAGGAGACCCATATGTGAGTCCGTTTGTTATGAGTCCGTTTGATATGGAGAGCATGTCTAATCCTTCTTCTATACTCTCTGCAGTTTGTTTGTCAAAGTGTAGGTGGGATTTTGTTCTCTCCTGCTCTTCGGTGGGTTCTTGGACAATTAAAAAGACTATAGTTGGGTAGTTGAGCTGGTTTATTACCACAGTGTCTATTTCTGAGAGCCAAGATTCTGTTATACATAGTGGCCCAGATTCTGTAAGGCCTTTGCTGTGTTCCGCCTCCCTGCATGCACAGAGCTGCTGTGTGTGCTGTAGGGGACAGGGGTGGACAGTGGGAGGAGTGTGGGCAGGGCCGGCACCTGGACATAGAGCCCTCTACATCCTGGGGGTACGGGGGGATGGCCAGACTATTCCACTTCTGAGGTGGAATAAGCGCTGGCTGCCCCCCCTGGATCGGCCAGCCAGCCAGCCCTCTGGCAGCACCAGCGGCAGGCATGATGAGTCCCCACTGCCCGGTCTGGGCCCTGGTTGGCCCTGTCGGGTCAGGAGGTGGGGGTAAAGGGGGATAGCAATGTAGTGGGCTGGCTGGGAGGCGGTGAGGATGTTCCCTGGCTGATAGCAGGAACACACTGGGCCGTCTCCAGGCCCAATCCTGCACCTGCGGAATCGGATCCTAACAGGCCTTTCCTGCACAGGGCCATCTAGATGGCCCGGATGTGCCCCTTTCCGAATCAGGATCGGTATGTCTAAATTTTGGGAGGTTAGGTAATCTTTGATAGGAATTTTGTTTTTTGCAGAGCATGTGTTTTGAGTGCACATTGCATGTATGGGTGCTCTCAGTAGAGGTGGTTGCAGTCTGAGTGAGGTCTTTTCAAAGTGGTATGTTTAGGTTGTGTGTGTTCCTTTTCCTGATGTAGTAGTAGAGGTTGCATATGCTGTTGCTGCTATATGTCCTGTGTGTTGGGAAGTGGGATATCAGGTTCAGCAGAGTTTGAGGTGAGGATTAGCACCAGGAGGACGAGTATTATGTATATTTATTTATTTACATTCTCTTATATACCGCGCTATTCTGCATCAGTGCGGTTTACATTGAACAAACTGAAATTACATTGAACAGGGCATTATAACTTGGAGATAACTATTTTACAAGGAACATGGGCTATGGAGGGTTAAGTCGCTTGCCCAAGACCACAAGGAGCACCTGTGGGACTAGAAACCCCAGTCCTTCCAGCCCAAGGTTGCTGTCCTCTAGTGGGATTTCAACCCCCGACCTTCTGGCCTGAAGTACCTTGCCCCAACCACTAGGCCACTCCTCCACTCCTGTATGTATAGGGATGCATATAGAGGGGGCATGATTTGCTCAGGGTTGTAGTTATAAAACTGTTCAAAAAGAAGTTAGGGATGTGATCTTCTGTAGTGTCTTGTGTGTTTGATATGATTCATGGCTGTAGGAGTGACCATCTGTATTGGTTGTATAAGAAAGTGGGAGTGCTGTTTTGAGTCCTCTCTGAGGTCCATGACCCTTAGGCACGGTTGTGCCTGAGATGTGAGGTCTTGGTGTTGGTGAAAGTGTTGCAAAGTGGTGATGTCTGTAGTAGTTGGAACTCGCCTCCACATGTGTGAACCGGATGTAGCAATCCTTCCTGCTGGGATGACAATCGTGAGGCCCCCAGGTCTAATGAGCTGCAGCTGCGAAGTTTGCTGCATTGGTGGATCTGCCCTTCCTTATGGTGAATTTTGTTTGTGGATGTTGATGCTCAAGGACCACATCCAAGGGTCCTTTGTCATGGCCTATTAGGGGGGGTTGACCGGTCTGCATTTGCGTTTTTGCCATTGTTCACTGGGTTGCTTCCCGTGTTTGTAATATCCGGTTGGTGGTTAGAGTAGTGCTTTGTTCTATGTGTGGATGCAGCTGATGGTATGTAGGGAGAATGCTGCTCCTGCCTAAGGGCCCTTCAGCAAGGGCCTACTGAGAAGAGAGTGAGCTTATGTAAAGGAGTAGGCGAATGATGATGATGCCTCCGAAAGAGGCAGAGCTTACCAGGGGCTGTAGGGCCTGCATGGAGCTGATTGTAAGTGTTGCTGGGCTCGCAGTCTTTGCGGGGGCCTTGGATGCAGGAGTAGCTTCCTGATTGCTGTGAGATTTAATGCTAAAAAAAATGCAGGATCATACATTTAGGCTGCAGAAATCCAAGGGAGTGATACAATATAAGGGGTGAAGTACTTCCGGGCATGATTGTTTCTGATTATCTTAAAGTGGCTAAATGGGTAGAAAAGGCAACTGTGAAAGCCAGAAGGATGTTTGGTTGCATAAGGAGGAGGAGAGGCCAGCAGAAAAAATGTGGTGGTAGTGTCTCTGTATAAGTGGCAAGACATCATTTGGAGTATTGTGTGCAGTTCTGGAGACCACACCAAAAGGATATAAGTAGGATGGAGTCTGTGCACGGGATGACTATCGAAATGGTCGGTGGTCTTCGTTATAAACCATATGATGACAGACTTAAAGATGCCAATATTGTATACTTTGGAGGAAAGGCAGGATGAAATATGACAGCTGTTTAAATACCTCCGTGGCCCAAATGCACTGGAGAAGAGCCTTTTTCAATTGAAAGTAAGCTCTGCAATGAGGGGACATAGGATGAGGGTGAAAGGGAATAGACTTGGGAGTAATATGTGGAAATATTTCTTTACGGAAAGAGTGGTAGATGCATGGAATAGTCTCCCAGTGGAAGGTAGTAGAGACAAGGACAGTATCTGAATTCAAGAAAACATGGGACAAACACACATCTCTAAAAGAAAAAAAAAAGACTATAGTACTTGATATGGAAGGACAGACTAGATAGGCCAAATGGTCTTTTTCTGCTGACATGTTCCTATGTTAAGTGGGCAGGATTGTATTTTTACGGCATAGATGATTGTGTTTTTGTTGTGTTTCTTTTAAGGATTTTGTAAACTGCAAAGTGCATTTGTTATAATTTAGTGTTACAAAGTGTTTATAAATAATAAATAAATTGTAGCAGTGGAGGATGTACTTGGTCATGTGACATGCACATTCATGAATTGAGCAATGTTCCTTTTTTGTAGACAAACTAGTAAAGAAGGGGAAGAAGGACAAGAAAGGAAAGAAGTCGGTAAGGGCTCAGCCTGTACCCCTTGATGGTGGGGGAAGGGGTTGCCTGGGGTAGGTGTAATGCACAAGGCGGACAGCAACCGACAAATGGGGGTGGTGTGATGTGAGGTTACATGCATGAGAAGGAGTATCTGTTTGGAGTGTGGCAATGGGCAACAGATGTAGATGGGGGAAACGTTGTGATGGAACATGGATATGACACTGGGAAGCATCTCAGAGGGAAAGGTGTGCTGTCAACATTTTCTCTGACTTTTCTCCTTCCTGTGATATTTCATTGGACAGTTCTTTGAGGAGATAGCAGCTGACAACAAGCAAGTCATCGAGGAGGAGACCGCTGCCAAAGAGAAGGAGCAGCAGCAACAGCAGGTAATGGAGTGTGTTCACCCATGTATAAGTCCTTCAGAACCTAGGACGCTCCCTAGACTAACTGCCATGCAGCCAGCTAATTTGAAACCTAGATAAAAACATTTTTGAGTGGAACCAGGTCAGCACAGAGATTAAAACTCTGCACAGCCCAGGGGAGAAGAGGTCCATTTCTTTGTCAGGAAGACTAGCGTTCACATCCTATAAGATCAAGGCAGACTTGAGCTCTCACAGCAATAGCTGATGGTAAATAAGAGGAGTGGAAGTATCTCTTGGAAGAGCTGTGGGAGAGTGCTGCTGTTGTCCTCTGTACACAAGAGGGTGAGGGAAAACTGCGCAGTGGTCCCTTTAAAGGGGAGTGGGATGGGAAAGGAGTATGGCAAGAGGACATGCACAGTAGCTCTCAAGGGTGAGAGAGAGGCTGATTTTTGGTAGAGGATAATGGTAAGAGTCTGTACGGAATCTATGGTTTCTGTCGGCTGTCAGTCGCACACCTTTCATCAGCATTAAATTTGCAAGAGAAACAGCAGCAATGTGGCAGGAACCTAGGAGAGCTAAGACCTCTCCCTTTCATTCCATTCCCGCCCACAGAAAAAGAAACGGGACAGAAGAAAGGACGAGAAGAAGAAAAGGGAGGAGGGGGAAGAGCACGAAGTGATGGAGAAACTGAAGAAACTCTCAGTTCAGCCCAGCGATGAAGAGGAGGAGCAAGGTGAGGATGGTGGGAGCAGAGCACCAGCTGTGAGGTCTTCACTGGTCAAGAGAAATCAAATTGTAACTTGATTGATGTTTATGCTGCTGTTGCATTGCAGTAAATGCATCTGGATTTTTCACTTAGAAGTGTTTTTATTTTAACTTTCTTCTCTGATTTGCTTATTGAGAAGTTAATCCTGTTCTTTTTCAGTGTCTGCACCTGTTACCAAAGCGGGGAAGAAAAAGATGGTAAGGGCGATACCTCTTCTAAAAAGGGTCTGGAGGGAGGAGGGGCAGGTGGATTTTTGCAGTATTGGCAGAAAGAAATCTTTGTATTTTTGAGTTTTTACTATGCACACACACTGAGGAACAGTGTTATCTTTATATAACTGAGCTTTATAAAAATTGCTTCCCTACAGTTCTGCTGAACTGGGAGCGGCCATAGGCAAAATAATTATAGCACAGGAACAACTGATCTGTATGATAGCCAGTTGCAATAGTATACCTCGCTGTGGCCTAGTGCATGTAGTCTGCAGTGCTACATTGCTGGCTTTCACTTTATTATTCAGTCCTGGCCGGACGTAAGCAGTATTGGTAGCAGTACCAACAGCGATGCTGCTCCCCTCAATGGACTAGAACAGCAGAACAGGTAGTGTTCCAGGTAGAGAGCAGCATGAACACCACTGGCTGAGAAAGCAGGCTGTGCGAGTCATAAGACAGATGTGGAAGTGGGAGGGTGGGTGCAGTGGCTGCCTCAGCTTATCATTTTCATAGTCCTTTTCATCCCATTCTATCAGTTTGATGCAGCAAAGTGTGCTGCCATTAGCATAGATGATAATGCTGTGTTTGCACACATTTTTCTGTGCTAGTGTGAGCGCAGAATACAAGAAGGGATCTAATAATCTACAAGCATAATGCAGAAATGGCTGTGTTAATGGCAGTGCATAGCAATGAATCGGCTGTACAGCGTAGATGCAGAGAATTGTAAAGAAGACCAGAACGCTGACTACAATGCCATGATTTTCATGCAAAGTCTGAGAAGTTAGGGGTTAGCTCATAAGTCCGAGGTCCGTGCTAGTGAGACATTTATGCCTGATTATTCATCACAGAAGTTCTTCACAGAGTAATGTTGCTGTATCTGCCAAATAGAAAAAAAAATCTGTTTGAAACTTGTGCTGGAATGCTTTTTGTATTTTTTTTTTGTGCACAAGATACAGGTGTTAATGCAGATCCTTGACTTCCTCTTTTTGTTTAATGCAGACTTTTTGCACAGCTCATTTGCATTCTGTTCACACTACGGCATTGCTGAGCAAAACATCTGCATTAGGAAATCCTGCACTTGAATTCTAGCGCAGGTTTTTGCATTGAGGCCTGTGTGAGATGTTGGATGGCACTGTTCTGGACGTGATTGCTCCCAGGGGCTCAAAGAAATTACAGGAGAGTGCATGCCAAGTGTTACAGCCTCAGTCCTCATTTGGGAAACAGTATCTTATTTTTTAAGTCACAACTTTGTAATGTGGCAAATAGGTAGGAGGGTTTATTTCTGTCTCTATATCTGTATTACTGTCAGGCTGACCTTTTTCTTGATTTTCCCACCTGATTCCTTTAGGGAGGGAATATCTTTGCTGCCCTGAGCCAGGACCAGAGCGAGGAAGAAGAGGAAGATGAAGAGGAAAGAAAATTAACCAAACCCAACAAAAACAAAAAGCAGCAAGTAAGATCAAACTCCCAGGTACAAAGGGAGAAGGAAGGAGGATGTTAAATATGTCCTGAGCTAGGTAGTGGATCTTCATAGCAACTCTTAGTTTGGAAGAACACGGGTGTATGGTTCATTCAGACAGTTCATGTATATGGCCAGGGAATTTACAGTATAATGCCTGATGGAACAAGAGGAAATTGAGCATAAAATTCTACAAAAGCCAGCCCTGTCCAGGTCCCAGGATCAGACAGTGGTGTGGTATAAGAGAGGGGAACGGGTAGCTATTCGGAGACTGTTCTAGAATAGTAGTTGCTGCTGATCATCTCTTTATCTGTTAGGTGGTCTCAGATGGGGAAGATGGCAATACAGATGAGAAGCAGAGCAAGAAGGGGAAAAAAGAAAAAGCTAAGGTAAAACCGAAGGTGAGTCTTCTAGTTAACAAAACTTGTTGGATGAAGTGTTAAGCGGGCGACTCCCAAAATCCTGAGTTTGGGGTCCATGTGGCTCTTTTAAGGTCCCCACCATATTTGCACTGGACTCTGCAGGACCTGTCAGCATGGTCCTTTGACACCATTACATTTTTAAGAATCTAAAGAATAGGTTGGGACCAATTTTCAAGGCAGTTTTCCCTGATGCAAAGCATATTACCTACATAAGTCGGCTGTCTTCCCTCAAAATTTTGTGTTGCTGCATTGAGATGAGGCATTCCAGAGGGGGGATGTTTTTAAAAGATTTGTATTCCACAAAACCTAAAAACAGACAGGCATACAGGTTCTCTAAGAATCTTTACCAGCTCAGACAAAAGCTCAGATTATTAGAAAGAAGAAGGAAACATTCAAAAGATGCAACTATTAAGCTACAACTTCATGACAAACAGAGAGAATGCAACAACTGTCAAAAGGAATACTACACGAGCATTCTCATGAAATCCCTCAACCGGCTCAGGGAACTATTCTTAATAGTGTCACAGCTGACCAATGACCCTGACTATTCTAAAGATAGTCCACACCTTCCTCTCCCAAGGTTACATACCCCAGCTCTCAAACAAGCCTCAATTCGCCCTACACTAAAGAAGACTTATTTAGATACAACACACCTCAGCTCATGCAGACCAATCACCAGCATCCTATTCCATGACGTCCCTACAGTTCAATCCAGACTCATGGGTTGTGTGTCTCTTCCAGCAGATGGAGACTGAGCACACTAGCTTTTGGTGATGTCACTACATAAGGAGTCAGTGCTCCTCCCACCAAGCCAGTATACTCGGTCTCCAGCAGATGGGACAGAACCCTGGTAGCCTGGGCTAACTGGGGGATTCTTAAAAAGTTACAAATTTATTATTTTTTTTTAATACTAGACAGCTAACCAAGAGTTTCCTGTGTCAAATTGGTTGTAGTTGGACTAGCAGTGCTGTAGTGAATGGGTCTGCCCCAGGGGACTGAGGGCATCTGATCGGCAGTAGAGTCCTGGGAGGAGAGGGGGACTTAATTCCTGCTACTCTGTAGTGTAGTGTAGTGTTCAGACCACTATCCAAAGCCCCAGCATCCTTCAGTGGGCTAGAGGGCTTCAGGCTTGCTGCTGTGCCAGTGATGGAGTGAGTACCATACCCCCTCTCTGTTCTCCTGTTTCCTATCGCCTAGTCTTCTATTCTGCTCGCGGGCGAATTTCAATCAGTCAGGAGCCTCGGGGAGGCCAGCGCAGGGGCTTTTCTGTGATTGAGCTCTCACCTGCGGCTTCCCGATTCCCGCCTCACGATGTCGTTAGGCAAAGTAGTCTGGATGGGGTGTGGACGCAGGAGATCTCATCTGACGGAAGTGGGTCTGTGTAGGTCCTTCGAGGCTGAAGATTGCCGGGCAGGGACTTCTCTTGGCAAAGTGCCGACACCAGAGACGACCTCTTCCACGGTTGCGGCTTCGGGGGGAACTTTGGGATTGGTGGCCATGACTCCTGCCGTTTTGGCGGGAAGCATGGCCATCAGCGGCGGACATTTCCTCTTCCCCGGGGGCATCTGCAGAGCAGCGGCAGGTAGGACAGAGGTGACAGGGATGGTGCATTTCAGTTCAGGGTCTCTCTCGCGCAAGGAACAGCTGTAACGGTGCCATTCTTGCCAGACTTTCTTATTGCTACATCAAGCTTACTGCATTAAGTGGGGCCTAGTGGAGCAGCAGGACACTGGCAGCAGGCAAGTAGATCAGCAGAGCCGCGAATTGGGAATCTTGGATTCTGCTAATACTCGGGGCGGTCTCTCATTCACCGAGGAGGATCAGGAATCTGTGCACTTCTTGGGGTCCGAGGACCCTTTTGAGGGTCCCTCAGCTTCTGGCATGCAGGCAAGTCTCCTAGAGCCCCATGGGGACTCAATGCGAGCTGGGAAGGACACTAATATTGTAAGGGTCTTCCCGCTGGGAGGAGTTACTGGCTTTGATCACTGACACCTTGGTAGCTCTGAACCTGTTGGTGGAGGCGCCAGTGGCTGATCCGCCATTGAAGGATCTCTTGCTCCAAGGGATTCACAAGTCCGAGACAGCCTTCCCAGTGCACTGGGAACTGAAACAGAGGATTGAGTTAGAGTGGGATTTCCCTGAGGCTGGCTTGCGGCCTGCAAGAGCCATGCAGCGGCTCTACCCCATACTCACTAGCGAAAGGGAGCACTTCCAGCTTCCAAAGATGGATTCCCTGGTGTCAGCAGTTAACAAGAGATGCACCATTCTATTGGAAGGCATGGCAGTGTTGAAGTATCCTCAGGATAAGCAGTTGGAGACGCTTCTAAAGCAGACTTTTGAGGTCAATGCCTTGGCATTTCAGGCTTCGGTCTTTGATGCCTACATGGCAAGGGCCTGTATGCGCTGTGAATCCCCTGGATTTAGAGCCTATTGAGAGCAGATTCAGGGCTAGTAACAGCTCTCCTGGAGGCAGCTGTTATTGACTCTGGGGTTGCAAATATGGTGGATGCCTTTTATGGTCTTCTCAGGGCATCAGCCAAGGGTATGGCGGTGGTCATGGTTGTTTTGCGCCTGCTCTGGCCGAGATCTTTGTTGGCAGACATCTCCTCCAAACAGGACCTTTGCTGGCTGCCGTTCAAGAGCAAGCTTCTGTTCGGAGAAGCTCTCGAGAAGTTGGTGAAGGACTTAGAGTCCAAGCCAGCTTGCCTACCAGAGGATAAGCCCAAATCTCAAAAGCAGCCATTGCCCTCGGGGAGGGGGCACGCAAGAGATTTCCGGATGTTTCGGGCAACCAGATTTGCGCCTTACCAGAAATACGCCTTCTTGACCAGGGGGCACCCCTTTCGAGAGGGTAGAGGTTACGGTAGGTGCTCCTTTGGCACTTCTGGTTCAGGTCCCAAGAAATCACAGTGAGATGAGGGGGGCTTATGCTGATCAGAGGGTGCCTGCGGCACTTTTACCCAGCCTGGGCCCAGCTGATCTCCGACCAGTGAGTGCTGGAGGTCATTAGCGAGGGTTATGCGTTGTTTGCTGTTCTGTTGAGAAGAGTCCGTCCTCGTCTCGCCATGCAGCACTCTGATAAAGGCACAGGTGGTTTCTGTTCCCTGTAAAATAGTTATCTCCAAGTTATAATGCCCTGTTCAATGTAATTTCAGTTTGTTCAATGTAAACCGCACTGATGCAGAATAGCGCGGTATATAAGAGAATGTAAATAAATAAATACAGTGGTTAATTCTACTGCACGCTGTATCGCTCGACCAGCATGGCCAGTGTTGATATTCCATCTACTTCATGATACCCAAGAAGGAGGGTTCCTTTCATTCCTATTCTCAACCTCAAGCATGTCAACTGGGCATTGCATTTACCACATTTTCAGATGAAAACTTTGCATTCTGTAATTGTGGCCATGCAACGGGGAGTTTCTTGACTCCCTCGACCTTTCAGAGGCCTACTTGCATGCCCCTATTGGACGAAACATCAGCGGTATCTGCGTTTTGTAGTTACCACAATCTATGAGTCTGGATTGGACTGTAGATCCTAATGGAAAGAAAATTAGTAGGTAAGTCTAATTTCACCTTCCTGGCTAAAATTATCGAGAAAGCTATATAACAACTCCAAGACCATGTTGATTTTCATGCTTCATTGGACCCCAACAGCATGGCTTTCGCCCCCAGCATGGCGTTGACACACTCTTCACAGATCTCTTCAACCAGCTCATCATAGTCCTGGACAAGCCTTGACAAAGATTTTGTCATGATCTTCCTTGATATCAGTGCAACGTTTGACTCGGTATCACATCACATGCTAGACAGACTCAGAAACATTGGTCTGTCAACAGCACCTTAAATTGGTTTAAAGTCTACCTCTCATGCAAGTAAAAGTTGGACTCAGCAACTCCAAACCATTTAACTTAAAATAAGGTATTCCTCAAGGCTCGGCCCTCCCCGGCTTACTATTTAACATCTACATACAGCCTATCTGTAACCTGCTAAGAAAATGGAGCACGCAGATGATATCATGTTGTATATGCCATTCAGAACTATCAATCTGGACTTCACAGTCATACCTGATGTCTTCTCTGCTATCACAAACCACCTTGCTGATCTCAATCTTACAGTAAACAAAAACAAAATTGAAGCACTACTAATATTCAGAAACCAAAATTTCAAGCCGCCAGACAAGCTCACAATACATAATGTTGAAATTACCATAAAAGAGGAAATCGGAGGAAGTGACGTCATCAACTGGAATGGCAGCTTAGGCTGAGAGCTCCGGAGGGCAGCTAACGTTTTGAAAAAATTTCCCCTATCCGAGCCTGAGATATAACGAGCAAAAGCAGGAGGTGGTGGAGGGAAGTTTGCTGATCCCTATGGCGACGAGGAAGAAGGCGGCGGACTTGAAAGAGTTCGCATATGGTAGCGCGAAGTCCACGGCGGCTGAGAAGAAGATGGCGGGGCAAAGCGCGGGAAATGGCGAGGCTATGGATCGGAAGGGGCAGCGGAGCGAAGCCCCTGCGCTGGCGGAGATGGTAGTGCAAAATGTGACGAGAGAAGAGTTGCGGGGCTGGTTTGGCGACCTTAAGACAGAAGTGCAGGCGGTGAAGACGGAGGTCGGGGACATGTGTGCTGCACTGCGCAAGGAGATGGGCGAGTTGGGACACCGAGTGGAGGAACATGAGCAACAGCTGGGACGGCTGGATACCCGGCAGAGCGGGGTGGAACGCTCGCTTAAAGAAACGGAGGCCTGGAAGGATTTGATTTTGCTGAAAGTGGAGGACCTTGAAAATCGGTCCAGGAGGAACAATCTACGCATATGTGGGGTGCCAGAAGAGAGAGAGTTTTTGGAAAGTGAGAAGGTGGCGTGCGCAGTACTTAAGACTATCTTAACTGACTCGGGGACTGAGGCTGCGCAGGGGGGGCTGAAATTGGTACGAGCCCACCGGGCCTTGGGCCCCAGTAGGCCCAATCGGCCGAGAGATATTGTGTTGTGCATGGAGGATTATAAACTTAAAGAGCGGATCCTTACTCTCATGCGTAACCGCAAGGACTTTGTATGGCAGGGGTATACAATACAGATTTACCCGGACTTGGCTGCAGGAACTTTGCAGCGGAGACGAGAAATGCAGCCGGTTACGTCCATTCTGAGGAAAGAGAATGTCCGTTATAGATGGCTATACCCTTTTGGCATCCTCTTCACTGTGGGGCTCAAGAACTGGAGGGCCCAAACAGTATCGGAGGCAATGGCAGCTGTAAAAATGGCGGGGCTGGGGAGCGGACTGCCGAAGGACCCGGAGGGAGGTGCTGGTGGAGAGGAAGCGCAGGTAGTTCGGAGGAGCAGCGAGAAGCGGCGATGGAGCCCGGCGGTGGTAGCTGGAGAGCAATCCGACTGCAATGACATTGATGGGTGCACATGAGGAGTCGGGGACCTTAAATCTTTATTTTTGGTGGTGTACCTCCATGGGAAGACTTTTGCTCTTCTTTATTTGTTTATAGTATTATTGCTATGCATACTAATAGTCTTATGAATATCTTATGTGTGAAGATAAATGTTTACAAGTGCAGGGGGGGGGAGAGTGATGGGTGGGGGTGACTGTAGGAGCAGTGTGGGGGTGGGGGGTGAGGGAGTGAGAGGGTGGGCAGTCCGGGCAGGGAGGGGGGGTGTAGAAGGAGAGGGACTGGATGGGGGAAGTGGGTGGAGGGGGGAGAAGGGTAGGAGGCTGCCTCTGGTTGATGGGCACTACTCCGAAGGAGACCTCCAGAGGATGGAGGGGGACTTGGAAGGGGAGGGGGGAGTGTGGAGCGGGGGGGGGGAGGGAAGGGAGAGGGGGGAGGGACGAGGCGGGGGGATGGAGGGGGCAGGAGGAGAAGGGTGGGGGGAAACGAGTGGGACAGCAGCAGATGACAGTAGCCACAATGAATGTGCATGGACTGGGTTCTTGGAGGAAGCGTCGAATGGTGGAGCGCGAGGGTGGTAGGTTGAGAGCGGATTTCATATGCCTTCAAGAAACCCATCTGAGGGTGGGCCAGGAAAGGCTGTTGCAGACGCAGCGTTACCCCAGAATTATGTTGGCCAGGCAGAGAGCAGAAGCTCGGAAGGGTGGGGTAGGCATTTTGGTGGGGGAGGAATGGGTGGATAAGGTGGTGGGGGAATACCGGGATAAGAGGGGTCGGGCAGTGGGGCTTAAAGTTCAAATTGGGAGGGAGCAGGTCTGGATTGTGAGTCTTTATGGCCCTAACGAGAAACAGGGGGAATTCTTTGAACGGATGCAGGGGAAGTTGGGGGGTTTAAGTGACGCCCCCATCATTATTGGGGGGGATTTTAATATGACGGTGAACCCGCGGGTGGATAATGGGGGGGGGGGGCAGTGGGCTGGGGCGGCGGGTGGACCGGGTGAAATTGATACATTTGAAGGAACGGTTAGGGGTGGAAGATGTTTGGCGGAGTCAGAACCCTGGGTGCAAACAATATACTTATTACTCAGCGCCACATGGCACGTATAGTAGGATTGATATGGTGTGGGTGGGGGGAGGCTGGCTGAATAGGGTGGTAGAGGTAGAACATGGCTCCATTACGTGGACCGACCATGCGCCTGTGTGGGTAAAGTTTAGTTTGGGGTATGTGGATGAGGGGGTAAAATTTTGGCGGCTTAATGAAGCCCTGTTGGAAGAGCCGGGGGTGATTGAGCGTATTGGGAAGGTGGTAAAGGACTATCAGGAACTCAATATGACTGGAGAGGTGGAGTTAGGGATGGTGTGGGACGGGCTTAAAGCGGTGGTGAGGGGCCACCTGGTTCAGGAAGCTGCTCGGGAGCGTCGAAGTAAGGGGGAAAGGGAGCTCCAACTGTTGCAAGATATTAGGCGTTTGGAGGGGAGGGTGCACGGGAGGGGGGAGGGTGCGGGGGGTGGGGGGACTGCAGAGAAATTGAAAGAGTTGAGGGGGCAGCTAGAGCAATTGCGTGCAAGCACCTTAGCGTATGAGTTGCGGGTACTGAAACAAGGGTGGTTTGAGGGGGGAAACAAGGTGGGGAGGAGACTGGCCCAGCGGTTGCGCAGTAAGGTTATGCAGAAGAATATTGGGGGTATCCGGGGTGCAGGGGGGAGGCTGGTCCACGGGAACAACGAAATTAGAGCGACCTTCGCAGAATATTATAAAAAAATTGTATACTAGTGAGGTGAGGGGGGGGGAAAGCTCAGTGTGTGGAGTATCTGAAGGAGTGTGCCTTGCCCTCTTTGTCAAAAGAGGAGATGGAGTGGCTTGATAGGCCCATAACGGAGACGGAAGTAGATTTGGCGATCGGGACGTTGAAAAGGGGTAAGGCTCCTGGTTTAGATGGGCTGTCGGGGCATTTTTATCAGGTGTTCCACTTCCTTCTGGGGCCTTTGATGGTGGCCGTATTTAATGGCGTGTTAACAGGTGGGGAGACTCCACGTTCGATGCGGGAAGCAGGGATAACCCTTATCCCTAAGCCTGGGAAGGACCCGATGGTCTGTGGGTCCTACCGGCCCATTTCATTATTGAACGTGGACGCCAAACTTCTGGCGAAGGTCTTGGCCAATAGATTGGCTAAAGTGATGCCTGCGTTAATACATCCGGACCAAACAGGGTTTATAACAGGGCAGCAAGGGGGGGATAATATCCGCAAGATATGTAACCTTACCTGGGAGGTCCAGCGGACGGGGCAGCGGGCCATTTTCCTGACGGTGGATGCTGAAAAAGCGTTTGATCGGGTGGAATGGCCTTTTATGCTTAGTGTGCTGGAGAAAGTGGGGTTAGGCCCAAACTTTGTTCAATGGGTTCAAGCGATGTATGCGGCCCCTCAGGCCAGGGTGCGGGTCAATGGCAGTTATTCGGGGGCGTTCACTTTAGGGAGGGGTACAAGGCAGGGATGCCCCTTGTCCCCCCTGCTCTTTGCCTTGGTAATCGAGCCGCTGGCTGAGAGGGTTAGGGGGTCATCAGATATTAAGGGGATTCTAATGAATTCCCAGGAGGTTAAAATTACTTTATTTGCAGACGATGTAATTTTTACGCTTCGGGAGCCCTTGTTAACATTACCGATTTTAATGCAAGAGATAGCGTGTCATAGCAGGGTAGCGGGGTATAAGATAAATGACAGTAAATCCGAGATATTGGGGTTTAATCTCAATAGGGAGTTGGAAGCTGGGTTGAAAGGGGGGTTCGCGTTTAAGTGGGTGGGGGAGCATTACCGATATTTGGGGATCCAGATGGGACGGAATTTAGAGGGACTGGCGAGGGTTAATTATGGGGGGCTTTTGAATGACGTGTGCCGGGATTTGCAAAGGTGGAAGGGTCTATATCTTACGTGGCTGGGTAGGATAGCAGTTCTAAAGATGAATGTATTACCCCGGTTTTTGTTCTTGTTTAGTTCCCTACCGTGTAAGGTGTCCCGGAATTACTTGAAGCGTGCGCAAAGGGTTATGATGGAGTTTATATGGGCAGGGAGGCACCCGAGGGTTGCGCGGCTTGTAATGTTTCGACATGGTAAGGAGGGGGGAATGGGAGTTCCCTGGTTGGAGAAGAATTATTTAGCTTCTCATTTAAGGGCGCTGTTGAGTTGGCAGGGGGAGGAGGAGACTCCCCGATGGGTGCAGCTGGAGCAGGAGCTAGGAAAGGGGGGGAGTCTGGTTGAGTGGCTTTGGGATCCGGGAGGTGGGGCGGAAGGGGGGAAAGAGGGGAATCCTTTTAGAGCCCTGACAAAAGAGATCTGGGTAAGGTCGCGGCGTCAGTTACTAGGGGGAAAGAGATACACTAGGGGAATGTCTATTACGGGGGTTCAGGAGTTCGCCCCCGGGAAAGAGGGGGGGTGTTCCGGGAGTGGAGGGGGAAGGGTTTACGGTTTATGGGACAGGTGATCCATGCGAGGGGGGACTTTAAGAGCTGGGGGGAGTTACAAAGTGAATTTGGGTTAGATGGTAGAGGGTTCTTTGCCTATCTGCAGGTCATGTCCTTTTTAGGTCGGCGGGAGGTTAAGGCTGATGTAGTCCGGGAGGCCACGGTGGTTGAGGCACTCTTGGCGAGCGGGGTGCGGAGGGGGGCTATAACCCAGTTCTATCGGGAATTGATTAAACAGGGGGGGGGGTTGGGGCGTGTATACGGGGAGAAGCGGACTGGGAGAGGGTCCTTGGGGGGGGGGGAGTGGACTCGGGAGAGATGGCAGGGTATTTATGGGTGGTCTAAGCGGTTGGCCCCGGGCAACGGCCTACCTAGAGAGTAGCTTAAAGATTAGATATCAGATCTATTGGACCCCGTGGAAATTGCGGGCCATATGTAGGGAGGAATCAGGAGAGTGTTGGAGGGGGTGTAAGGGGAGGGGGGACTTATACCACTTGCTGTGGGACTGCCCGATAGTGCGGAATATGTGGGATGACTGGGAGGGGGTTATACGGGAGGTGACGGGGGTCCCAGTAGTTCTGACTCCCGCCATGGCTTTGCTGAATGAAATGGATGGGGAGGGGGAAAGGGGGCTGCAGCAGATGATTGGATATTGTATTGCTGCAGCGAGGGGGGAGATTTTACTGCGATGGAAGAGAAAGGCTGCCCCTTCTAGGAGGGATATTGTGGGGAGACTAAGTGGGTTGCGGGGTATGTGCGACATTGCGGCCTATGGGGCGCACAAGGTGCAGAACGTCCGGCAGTTATGGAAGGGGTATGACGGGTGGTTATTGAAATGGCAGGAGGGAGGGGAGTGTAAGGGGTAGGTGCTGGCAGAGGGGGTAGTAAGGGTGAAGGGGGCGGGGGTGGGAGGGTGGGAGTAAGACTCTGACGGGGGGGAACTGAATCCCCGGTGGAGTGCTGCGAGGGATCTGTGGTTACTGTTGGTCTGCTTGGCCCTGGGGCTGGGTGCTGTTTTGGGGTAGTTATGTTTGTTGGCTACTTTTGTGAGAGGGGGTGGTGGTTGGGGTTTGATGGATTTCTTCTGTATTTCATGTTTATTGTGTGACTTTTGTATAAATTGAAAAACCAATAAAGAAAAAGTTATAAAAAAAAAAAGAGGAAATCAAGTACCTTGGTATAACTATTGACAACAACCTCAACATGCTTGCACACATCAAGAATGCAGCAATTACAGCATACTGGAAACTGACTCAAACCTCTACACCTTCTTCTACAAGACAATGACTTCAGATCTGTTCTTCAAGCCATTATTAGACCCCACCTCGTTTATGGTAACATCCTATATCAAGGGCTATCAAAACGGGCACTAAACCCACTCAAGCTAGTACAAAACACTGCCGCCAGAATCCTAACAGGCAGATCAAATCGACAACATATAACCCCCAATCCTAAAAAGGTTTGCACTAGCTTCCAATTGCTTCTCGGACTAAACACAAATCCGTAACTACCACCTTCAAAATCTTTCATAATCTCTTCACTCCCTGCCTCAATGATCAACTGACAAGAGCATCCAAGACCAGATCAAGAAGATCAGCAAACCAGAATATCTTGACCTTCCCTCCTCTAAAGATCAAATGTACCCAATAGTCAAGCGATAGGGCCTTCTTGCTATATGCCCCATGATCTGGAACTCTCTCCCGAAACAATTGGATCTGTTCAATATACTCAAGGTATGAAGAAATTACTCAACACACCTATTCATAAAACACTTGGGGACTTATGACATTACATAATACATGACATACATAATACATGTCATAGGAATGGAGGAGTAGCCTAGTGGTTGGGGCAAGGTACTTCAGGCCAGAAGGTCGGTGGTTCAAATCCCACTAGAGGACAGCAACCTTGGGCCGGAAGGACTGGGGTTTCTAGTCCCACAGGTGCTCCTTGTGGTCTTGGGCAAGCCACTTAACCCTCCATAGCCCATGTTCCCTGTAAAATAGTTATCTCCAAGTTATAATGCCCTGTTCAATGTAATTTCAGTTTGTTCAATGTAAACCGCACTGATGCAGAATAGCACGGTATATAAGAGAATGTAAATAAATAAATTATATATATGCAATAACCACCTCTGATTTGTTGAGTCAGTCATAATCCCCACGTTTTAACTCCCATATTTAACTCCAAGTTGTTTACCCCCTTGTTAAATGTAAAATAAATCTTGTGAGATTATGTACTGTTGTTCATTGTAAATGACCTTAGAACAAAGGCGGTATATAAGAAATTGTTAAATAAATAAAATACAGTCAACAATGGTGCGTAGTATGATTTAATCAGATCCAAAGGGTTGCAGAAGAATAAAGTGCTATTACTTTGCTGTTATGGTCAGGGGAGGAAAAGCAAATGCATGTGTTTTCAGATTTTTCTGTTTACTTTTCCAGCAAAATTCTACTGTAACAAAAAGCAGGTGCCGTCTGTGCTTTGTACCCACAGCAAATTTCCAAACAAATGTTTCACGTTAAGAATTAGCACACAGCCCTTAACGTTAAAATAAATAAAATTAACATGTGTTGACCATGTTCTTGTGCAAATTAGTTCTACTTTTTGAACATTCAGAGCCACTACCTTCTCCATATAATGCTTTCTTGTACTGGAGATGAGTGAGAACATACATCTAGATCTCTGGACTTTCTGTGCTGACCTGTTTTTTAAATTTAATATTTAAAGGATATGGAGGCGGAGGCAGACAACAAGAAGAGGAGTCAGAAGAAGGAGAAAGTGAAAGGGAAACAGGTAGAAATCATCAAACTAGGAAATCTGCAACTCCACTAAACCACTCGCCTAAGAGAGGCATACAAAGCTAGAACCAGGCACTGCTCAATGCCAATGAACGTGTTTTCAGGGCGAGTTCCTTAATCGCCC
This sequence comes from Ichthyophis bannanicus, assembly GCA_033557465.1. Classification (NCBI taxonomy): domain Eukaryota; kingdom Metazoa; phylum Chordata; class Amphibia; order Gymnophiona; family Ichthyophiidae; genus Ichthyophis; species Ichthyophis bannanicus. Next base: position 74,690,236 of record CM066051.1, on the reverse strand, counting down.
CCTGTCTTGATTATTATCCCTGGCTTTACTACTTTGTGCCTCACCTTATTCAGCTGTGACTGGGTGGGGAAGAATAATCCTCTTCCATTCACCCCTTAGAAAGTTGTTGCTGCTTGAACTTTTCACCTTATGACAATAGGGATACAAAGTATTCTGAAAACTAAAGGGAAAACAAGGATCCATAACTTGGGACCAATATATAGTCAGGAGGGGTAGTTGAAAATATTCTCATTGATTTCCCCCCCCGCCCCCCATCCTCCTGATTTTAAGTGATCCAGTCTGGCCATGATCTGAGATAGGATGTTGGACTCAACAGACTCTTGGCCTGACCCAGCTTGACACTTTATATTCTCCGGGTACAAGCAGGAAGTCGGTCCTCACGTATGGGTGACGTCTGCGCCAACAGAGCTCGCGCGGAGCAAATCCCCCCCAGCTTTCAAAGAAAGCCTTTGGGAATTGCTACCACGCATGTGTTCCCCTTCCCACCCAAGGGTGCCATCTTGCTCAGTCTCCTTTTTTTTCCACGGAGCCCACCAGACGTCTGTTTCCATCCCAGAAAAAGTTGATTTTCGAGCTGATTTCGGCTTGTCTCTGGTCTTGTGCCAGTACCCTTTCCCGCCCCAACCTCAGTACCTCTATATTAGGTCGATTCCTTTTTGTACTTAAGTTTCATCTTTATTTTTTCTTTGGGCGGCGTCTTGCCCTTTTTTCTTCCCTGGCAACCCGAAGGGACTTCGACCTTGCTGGAGTTCTTTCCCCCCACCCCCAGTGGCTACCAGCGGGGGTAGTGCGATCGGTGCGGGAAAATCATGTCCCTCATCGATACGCATGACTGCTGCTTCCGGTGCCTTGGCCTACACCACGACCCAGTGGTCTCTGGTCTGTGCAAAATGTTGAGGAGCCGCCAGCAGCAGCATGATAAAATTTTTCCTGATTTCCCCATGCCTCCGAGAGCCAGGACCTCGTCTAGGGCCTCCACGTTTCTAAGCGTTGTTGGGGGTCCTTGGAAAGGAGGTCTCCCTCAAGGGAACTGAAAAGAGGGAAGAAACCCTCGAAGGTGGCGTCTCTGGACGGCTCCGATTGGCCGAGCTCCTCCCGGGGCCAGTTGTGGAGCCCTGAGCGTCTGCCCGAGACGTCGGAGAGGGAGCAGCTAGCCAAGGATCCTCGGAAGGACCCGGTCGTGGATCAGCCTAAGCAAGTACACACTGTCCTCGTTTAAGACTCCCCTCCAGGGGAACTGGCTTCGGGCCCTAGTGCGTCGGTGTTTGAGCCGCAGGCTGTGGAGCCTCCCGGACTGCTATCCAGGATGGCGTCCTTGGAGCGCAGTGTCACTGCCTTCTTGGAACAGCAGCGGGCGCTGATGTCTGATAGGTCCAGTTCCTCCGCCCTGACCACCGGGCGTTTGATGTCAAAGATGTCCGCGGAGTCCAAGCCGATCCTTGAGGCCATGTGGGCCCGAGTCTATCCTTGGCCGAGGTCGCGCTCGGCCTTCTGCTTGTCGGGGCCAAGGTAGTCGCCGACAAGTCTGCTGGCATCAGGCAGATGGCACCGGGCCCCTCAAGACCCGAGGAGCTCGACGAGTCTTCCTTGGAGGCCTCCACCTGGGAAAATGAGGAGTCGTCGTCCCTGGACACCTGGCGGCATCGTGATGTCACGTCCAATTCCCCGGTGTCTGAGCCCCGGAGAAGGTCCCCACCGGAGGATATGGTTTTTTTGGACTTCGTCCAGGATATGTCCAAGGCATTGGCTTTCCCAACAGAGTCCAAGGAGGATCCTCGAGCCGATGAGCTCGAGACCCTCACAGTACCCATTCCTCCTATCCTGGAACTACTGATGCTCTGCATGTGGGAGACACCGGCGTCTACGCCAGTAATCAGCAAACCACTAGACTCGATGTACTGGGTCCATCGGAGCCCTGGGTTTCAGAAGTCACAACTGCCGCACAACTCCATGGTTGTGGAGTCGGCCATGCGTCGACTAAAGAGTCAGACGCACTCCTTGGTGCCCCCTGCCAGGGAGGCCCACGCCTTGGATGCCCTCGGCAGGACATGTTACCAGGGGGCGATGCTGAATTGTCGGATCCAGGCCAACCAGTTGTACATGGGCATGTACCTGAGAGACCTGGCGAAGGAACTCGCCGGGTTCTTGGTTGGTCTCTCTGAAAAGCCTTTGCAGCGCTTCAAGGGCCTGTCCAAAGCTGTCCATGAATGCTCCAAGTTTGTCTTGGGCAGCCTGCAACTGATTTGAGTCAGCGGCCCAGGTAGCTGCGGCGGGCATCGGTGCATGCCGCCAAGCTTGGCTACAGTCGTCTGACCTCAAGCAGTGGGTGCAGGACAAATTGGTTGATGTCCCATGCCAGGGGGAAAACCTCTTCGGCAAACTCATGACCAAGAAGACCACCGACCTGAAGACAGAGTTCATGACGAGGACTAGGCTCTCTAAGAAGACCACTGCCCCTTCCCAAAAGAAGGGCTCTGGTAAAAAGCCCTATTACCCAAGGAAGTCCACTGCTTACCGAAACTACCCCCCTTACCAGGCCTCTCCAGCTCCCCAGCAAGGGCAGCAGGCCAAGGGACAGGGGCATGGCCCGCATAAGCAGAAGTCTCCCAAGCCTCAGACGCCGGCTCCGGCCCAGCTGGAGGGAGATTTTGACTCTTGCAGCATGGCCCCTCTCCCAACCTGAGCTCAGCAGCCTACAGGAGGTCGCCTCACCTTTTATGCCCACAGGTGGGGAGCTATCGCCATCGATGCCTGGACATTAGAGGTGATCAGAGGGTTACCTCTTCCATCTAAGTCAGGTGCCTCCACACTACTTCCCAGGAGAGCCCATCAGGTCTCCTCTTCACCGGGACCACCTTCTGAAGGAGTTGGCAGGTCTCCTCGAGGACCAAGCGGTGGAACCGGTGCCCCACCATTTCAAGGGCAAGGGGTTCTACTCCCTAGTGCCAAAAAGGACAGGGGGGCCAAAGGCCCATCCTCAACCCGCGCTACCTCCAACAAATTCCTGGTGAGGGAGAAGTTCAAGATGCTCTCCCTGGGAACATTGCTGCCTTACCTCCGCCAGGGAGACTGGCTATGTTCCTCAGATTTAAAGGATGCCTAAATGCACATCCTAATCCACCCAAGCCACAGGCAATACCTACGCTTTGTGGTGGGAGGCAATCATTTCCAGTACAGGGTGCTTCCCTTTGGCCTCGCCTCTGCCCCCAGGGTATTCACAAAGTGCCTGGCAGTGGTCACTGCCTTTCTCAGGCTTCAGGGGATGTTTGTCGTCCCCTACCTTGACGACTGGCTCATCAGGGGCACTACAGCCCCCAAAGTGCAGCAGGCCACGGTACGCACCACCCAGGTCCTGCAAAACCTGGGGTTCATCATCAACTACCCCAAGTGGAACCTTTGCCTGTCTCAAGAGCTGGAATTCATTGGGGCAAGGATCAAAACCCTTCAGTCAAAGGCCTTCCTGCCCGCAGACAGAGCAGGCAGGCTCATAGCTTTAGCCAAAGACATACAGCACCGTTTCTCAGTGCCAGCAAGGCATCTGCTGCGCCTCCTCAGGCACATGGCCTCCACCGTGCATGCAACTCCAGATGCCCACCTCCACTTGCGAACAGGGTAGTGGTGCCTCAGGGACCAATGGTCCCAGGCCACGGGACATCTCCAGGACAGAGTCAGTGACCAAGCAGCTGGTACAGTCCTTGACCTGGTGGCTCTCGCTCCATCACTTGGAGGCGGGGATGCCCTTCCCTGTTCCTCACCACTCAAGGGTTCTCACCACAGATGCTTCCCTGCTGGGCTGGGGAACCCATTGCCAGGGATACAGCACCCAGGGCACTTGGTCCCCAGGCGAGAGTGCTCAACAGATCAACCTCTTGGAGCTGCGAGCAATTCATCTCGCCCTGCCGGGCTTTTTGGCAGCACCTGGGCCACCAGTCTGTCCTAGTGCAAACGAACAACCAGGTAGCCATGTTCTGTGTGAACAAGCAGGGGGGCACGGGGTCCCATGCCCTCTGTCAGGAAGCACTGGATCTGTGCTCTTTATGCAGTCCGGCAGGGCATTCTCCTCAAGGCAGTATGCCTGCTGGGTCAGGACAACTGGCTGGCTGACGGACTCAGCAGAATACTCTAGCCACATGAGTGGCAGCTGGACCCTGGAGTAGTCAGCGGGCTTTTCCAAGCCTGAGGGGAACCGGTGATGGACCTGTTCGCGAGCCCGGACAATTGCCAGCTTTCGCGTTTCTGCTGCAGGCAGTCACACCCTGCCAGGGTGGCTGCCAATGCCTTCCTAGTCTCATGGTCGGGAGGCCTGCTGTATGCTCCCCCCCCCCCCCCCGACACTACTGATCACTAGGACTCTGTTCAAGATTCTCCACGACAGAGCCTCAGTCATCCTAGTTGCCCTACAGTGGCCCAGACAACCATGGTTTCCACTGCTTCTGCATTTGGCAGTGGAGGCATCCATCCCCTTGGGGTCGTCTCCACGGCTCCTTTCCTAGGAAGGGGGGCTCTCTTCAGCATCCTATTCTCAGCTCCCTCTCGGTGACTGCATGGCTGCTGAGAAGGTGGAGGATGTTTTGCTGGCTTCATGCAGAGCGTCTACCAGACGGGCTTATGCTTTTAAGTGGTGCAGGTTTGCACTTTGGTGCACTGAACGGGGGGTTGAACCCTTTTCTTGCCCAGTGGTCGTGGTGTTGCAATACCTTCTCCACCTCTCCAGGGCGGGGCTCAAGTCTAACTCTTAGAGTGCATCTCAGTGCCCTGGCCGCGAACCACCATCAGGTGGATGGGAAACCTCTCTCACTGCACTCGGTGGTATCCCATTTCCTAAAGGGCTTACTCCTAAGCACGCGGTTCATCCTCCGGCGACCGAATGGGTTCTGAATGTGGTATTGGGGCAGCTCATTGTGTCGCTCTTCGAGCGTCTGGCTATGTGACACCTTTGTTATCTCTCCTGGAAGGTGGTTTTCCTGGTTGTGCTCACTTCTGCCCGAAGAGTAAGTGTGCTCCAGGCCCTCGTGGCAGAGAGGCCTTATACCAGGTTTTACAAGAATAGGGTAGTGCTTCGCACACATTACAAATTTCTTCCAAAAGTGGTGTCCTCTTTCCACCTCAACCAGGAGGTGGTCCTTCCTAAATTTTTTCCCAAACCTCATGCCAGTCGGGAAGAGGCAGTCCTCCATATCTTGGACTGTAAGAGGGCTTTGTCCTTCTACATTCAACGTACTCAAGGTCACCGGAAAGCCTCTCAGCTTTTCGTTTAAGACTCCAGTAAACTGGGGGAGGCGGTGACCAAGCATACGCTGTCCACATGGGTGGCGGACTGTATTGCCCGGGCTTATGAGGAAGTGAGGCTTCTGATGGAAGTGCGTGTTACGGCTCATAGAGTCAGGGCCATAGTGGCATCAGTGGCTCACCTGCGCTGTGTTCCTCTGGCAGACATCTGATCTTCGGTTCATACCTTTGCAGTCCACTATTGCCTGGATAGGGAGTCCCGATGGGACAGTGCCTTCAGCCAGGCTGTACTCCGTAACCTTTTCAGGGTCTAGGCAATTCCTGCTCTCCGACCCTTCTTTGTTCAGGCTACCGAAGTGCTGCTTTCCTTGGACGCAGGTCCTATTTCCCTTGCGGCTGCTTGCGGCTCTTGATGAGGGAGTCTCTTTTGGCTATAGGTTCATGGTAGCCTGTAGCTTGGGAGTCCCATATGTGAGGACTGACTTCCTGCTTGTTCCCGGAGAAAGCGTAGTTACTCACCTGTAACAGGTGTTCTCCGAGGACAGCAGGAATCGGTCCTCACAACCCTCCCTCCTCCCTTTGGAGTTGCAGTCCTATTATTTTCATTTGTTTTGGCCGTCTTTTTAGCTATGTCATTTGACTGAGCAAGGTGGCACCCTTGGGCGGGAAGGGGACCACGCATGCATGGTAGCAAGTCCCAAAGGCTTTCTTTGAAAACTGGGGATTTGCTTCGCGCAGGCTCTGTTGACGCCAACGTCACCCATATGTGAGGACTGATTTCTGCTGTCTCCAGAGAACACCTGTTACAGGTGAGTAACTATGCTTTCTCAGGAAAACTTGGAATATGTAGCCATTCCCATTAGGAAAGCAACCCCTCCAGTATGTGTGCGGGATATAAGGGTTGGAATAAGTTAAGATTAGTATAAAATCTTACTGTTTGTCAAGATGAGAGGAGCAGATTAAAACTTTACCAACCCATTCCAGGCTTTTGCTGTCTGTTCCTTAAAGCCACTATCAAGTTCTTCCTCTTTGTGTGTTGGTGTGAAATCTTACTCGGTAGGAATGTCTCAGAAATAGTTTTGTTGCATCTAGAGATTAACACCTCGGGGAGAGGCTGGTTAAAATTCAGTTCCAGGATATTTAGAAGGAAATGCTGCAGATCTTGAAGGGTGCTGGAGGGGGGGGGGGTGGGAAATGTAAAAAAAAAAAAAACATTTGTGTGGGCACTGACCTGGGCAATAACTACCCACAGGAAGACATGTCTGTCTGTGTCCCGGTTCGGAGCGATGGAGAAGAGGAGAGCGGAGAAGAGGAGATTCCTAAAGAGACAGCAAAAGGAAAGGTAGAGGAGCTGTATCGAGTGGAGTGTACATTGGTTCTGGGACTGTCCTATTTGTCTCTGCTGCTCTTAACCCTTTGGCTTTCCTTGCTCTTCTGTCGGCTTGTAGCATGCTGGGAAGAAATCTGCAAACCGGACAGTGGAGAAAAAAGAGAAAGGGAAGAAAAATAAAGCTGCACAGGTCAGTGCTGCTGTCAGATCTTCAAACTATAATTCCAGGTTGTCCTGGTAGACCAGTCCAGATCAGTGGGTTGTGTCCCATTGCCAGAAGATGATGGAGGCAGAGAAACATCTAGAAGCTTCCAGTGACATCACCACTGGTACTTGTGCTGATGCATCAAGGGATACGCTTCAATATTTTTCTGTCTTCATCGGATGATGGTTGCTGGATTGGTGCAACTTGGAATTTTAGTAGCTCCTGGGTAGCTGTCCTGAAGAGTGCCTTCCCAGTGGAACTAATCAGCTGACATCTCCAGGACGTCTTTGCAGCTTCCTGCTTGGAAGGAGGGAAGGCCACATTCCTTGTCAATACGCCCGACCTGTTGAGCTTCTGGGCCTGTTCCGGCTGAGACGGCCATTTTATTGATGACTGGAGAGCACCTACCAGAATCATGGTGTGGGAGAGGGTTTCCCCTTCTTTTGCTGCTTTTAATTTCTTCCATTTTGATTGATGCCTCTGTTTCAGGCGGTCCGCTGGGACACTCCCTGGAAAGTGGTATCTTCTTCAGGATAAGAATAAATAGAAGTATCTTTGGCAGTAGGCACAGAGGAATGTCGCAGCATCTCAGCTTTACAGTTTTTTTGTTTTTTTTAAAATTAGCTTTCCGTATTATCCCTCCAGTCCAGTCCAGACGTATGAGTTTATGCCCAATTACCAGCAGATGGAGACAAAACCCCTGGTTTTGATGATGTCACACTATAAGAGATCTGTACATATCTGACCAAACCAGTATTTCTCAGTCTTCAGCAGATGGTGATGTTCTGTGCAGTCTGCATTCCACTGAGACTGATTGATTTAAAAAAAAAATCCTTATCGTCCCTCCAGTCCAGTCCCACACCACAGGGTAGTGCACCTCTTCCAGCAGCTTGGAGACTGAGCATGTCACAAACTTGTTGATCTCAGGGTACATAGGCAGCTGGCACCACCCACCAGCCCCAGTAATGCTCAGTCTCCAAGCAGCTGGAGAAGTGATCCTTGGTGCAGAACTCACTGAAGGGACAACTAAGAGGATTCCTTTGTTGTTTTCTTTCTTTCTTATTTTTCTTAGAGATCCCTTTTGTTGTTTTGGTTCTGTGGGTGTGAGATTGGCCTCCTTGTCTTCCCTCACCCCTCCAGTGCTTTGAAGGCTTCAGAATATCTACAAAAAAAAAAGGGGGGGGAGGGGGGAGCTCTGAGGGCTGAGGGCTGCCGATCAGTGAGCTAAGGAGGCCGACACTGCTCCTGAGCCCATTCTGCGGGTGAGGAGTAGTTTTCCAGGAGGGGGACAGCAGCGTCGGGGAGCACAGCAGGCACCTGTGTTTCCTCTCTCTCCCACCCCCGTCGGAGTGCCGAAGCTGCGCCTTGGCTGAGCACTGCGGGCCATCGGCAGTTCTCTGGGCCATCAAAGGTAAGCATGCTTGAAGAGGGCGAACTCCCTCAGGAGGACGAGTCCAGGGTGGTCCGGGTCTTCCGGAAGGAGGAGTTGGCGATACTCATAGCGGAGTCGCTTAAGACGCTGAACATGTCCCCAGCAGAGGCAGCCGAGGATGAGACTCTGGAAGATTCAATTCTGCAGGCGTTTCACAAGCCACAAAAAGTTTTCCTGTTACATAGGGTCATTAAGCAAATGATTTTGGAAGAATGGGAGCTCCCTGAGACTGGGCTCAAAGGGTCGCGTGTCATGGCCCAGTTGTACCCATTGGCGGAGGGGGAGAAGGAGTTGTTCTGCTCCCTAAGGGTCGATGTTGCGGTGTTGGCCATGACGACCACCATTACAATGGAGTGGAGTGCGGCGCTCAAGGATGTTCAGGACAGTAAGCTGGACACTGTTGAAGCAGGCCTTTGATGATAGCGCACTGTCCCTTCAGGCCTCAGCTTGCGGTGGGTGCACAGCATCCCTGAGGTGGCAGAGGAACCCCAAAATTCAGGGGCGCTGGAGAGGGGGGCAGCCTACTTGACCGACGCTTTTTATGACCTTGTTCGGTCTCTCTCTAACAGTATGGCCTCGGTGATGGCGGTGCGTCGCTACCTCTGGCTGCATAATTGGTCGGCGGACGTGGCCTCGAAGGCCCGTTTGAGCAAGCTGCCATTCAAAGGGAAGCAGCTGTTTGGAGAGGATTTGGAGAAGTGCCGAGACGGATTAAAAAAATTTTAAAAGAAAAGGCAAAAGAGACATTCTAAAATTTGAAAAAGGAATTGTTATTGGAGCTCTGCCTGTGACGGCTGCTGCTTCCTCAGTATTTAGCTGGTCTGTAGGGTGTAAACTCAGTATTCAGAGTCCCTCACCCCCCCCCCCCCCCTTCACTAAACTCTCACCTGAAGTTCTGTCCTCTCCGTTTGGGAGGGGGCCCAGGAACTTTACGAAGTTATCTAGTTATTTACATTTTTCAATTAAAACAAAAAAGGTGATAGTCAGTGAGAGCAGTCCTGCAAACAAACAAGTTGTTTCTGGCTAAGGTGCCATTTCAGTGGAGCGCTCCTGTTTGGCTGTGGAAGTTATTGCATTTCAATGAATTGAGTCTGTTCTTTGAGGTGAGAGGGAGTCCTTTTGTGTTGGGCAGTAGTGAGTGAGGCCGCAGCTTGTGATATGCCGGGAGGCAGAGGGCCTGTGTGGCCTGCAGCAGTTGCTGCATCCGGCTATCATCGGCTGGTTATTGCTGCGGTTGTGAAGTGGCAAGCTGCTCCGCAGAACAACTTTTAAGAGAGATCAGGGCTTCTGGGGTTGAAGCTTTACCAGCATCTATTACTGAGACTGATGAAGTTCGTCTTTCTCCTTAGTCACAGGTTCCCACGGTTTTGGTGGGAACCGCAGCCATTTCTGAAACAGATGAATTTCATTTGGCAGAGCCTGGAGATAACCTGAGGGCAGCTTCTAATCAGCTAGGGCAGAAGTGTTTCAGCTCAGGGGCTCCAGAAATACAGTTAGCAGCTTCCGGTATGAATTTTTCACCTGAATTTGCTTTCCTATTGCACCAGGCATGCTGTATGAAACAGGACTTGGTGAAAACTGTCCCTCAAGGATCTGCTCCCATAAAAAGTTCTCTTTCTGTGCCACCTGCAGTCGAAGAGCGTGAGAGCCAGCAGTCAAACCCCAGAAGATGTCAGAGAATGTCTGAGACAACCAAGCTTCAGCGTGTTCTGAGGGGTCTGATGATCCTATGAAGGGTCCTTATGGGTGTTGGGAAGAGCACTTGGGGTCCTCGCCAGGTGGTATTTCTCCTTCCTGTAGCTTCTCACCTAACATTATAAGGTCCTCATTGCGCAGTTGTTGATGGCACTCAATGTAATACATCATTCTCCGGTGAAAGGATCCCTGGAGGATCCTTTGTTGCAGGGCATTCATAAATCTCAAATATTTTTCACTTCATAGTACCACAAAGAGATGATAGATGCAGAATGGGAAAGGCCGGGTGCAGGCTTACAGGTAAGCAGATCAATGGCTCACCTGAATGCTATTCCTCGGGAGGAGAAGGATCTCCTGCAGCTCCCGAAGGTGGCTGCACTGGTCTCTGCTGTGACCAAGAAAACAACAATTCTGGTAGAAGGGGGAGCAGCGCTGAAAGATGCCCAGGACTGAAAGCTCAAAATGCTCTTGAAACAATTTTTCAAAATCGCCATTCTAGGGTGCCATCAATCAAAAATAATTAGACAAAAGGAGTGGAGGGATCCAAGATTGACTGACTGCAGGCATGCTTGAGCGACTGGCGCTTAATGGGTAGGAAACAGAAGGGAAATGGGGCTGGTTTCCCTTCCCTAGATCCCCCGACCTCCTTGTCTTTACCTTCAGTGTCTGGTCCGATTGATGTTTTCCTTTGCTAACCAGCTCAGCAACCGGTTTTAACGGAGGAGATAAGCCTGGTAGGATCGGCACTGGAGTCGGGTGACTTGGTGTTGTCTTCAGGCAGTGATTCTGTCTCCCCTGAAGCACAGCAACCAGTGAAAGAGCATTGCACCCAGGAGTCGTCAGGTGAACCGTGGCGTTTTGACGCTGAGTGCGTTAGTGTCTGCGGTCGAGGGGCTGCCTCGGGGCTCCATGCTGAGATGGTGGTGCCATCTCTGGGTCAACAGGGAAGCTTTGCTCTTCCCATGCTATCAGTTGGCGAGCAGGCAGTAGAGGAGACTGCCATACGGCGTCGGACACTTGAAGTGAGAGGTTTGGTGGAATGCCCTGTTGCGATGGAGGCGTCATCGCTGGATTTCTCATTGCAATGCCCTGACACTTTCACTATTGAATTGATTTGGAACGCTGTTCAGCTCAGTGCAGCTCTTCTGCCCCAGGTAACTTTCTTGGCTCAGACAGTTCAACAACACTCGGGGCCATTGAGGAAACCTCAGCTAAGGTACTTTTACTTCAAAATTCTCTTGGTACTGTTCAAACTCAAGTTAAATTGGTGGAGGTTAAGGAGGCTGCTGTAATCTCTGCTAAGTTGGAGTCCTTGGAAGTTTCTGCAAGAGCAGCAAACTTGCGTTTGGTGAACTTTCCTTGACATTCACTTATATTTGCTAAGGACGTGCTTCCGCAGATATTTTACAGATATTTTAGGTATTCCTCAGAATCGCACCTGGTGATTGTCAAATCTTATTGTCTTGTGCAAAAAAGGATAATGTAAGAAATGTTGTGGGTGTAGGCCAAGCTGAGGTGCTTAATTTATCTAATTTAATTGATATTCCGGCGTCTTCTCATGATGATGTTACACCACCTACTATATTGATTATATTGGCACTATTGTCGGATAAAGATTGGTTAATGAAGATCTTTTCTAAGAAGAGGAATGTTCAGTTTAAGGGGCTTTTGGTAAGAATGTATCCTGATCTGGCTCGAGAAACTCGGCGAAGGAGGTGGGAATTTCTTCTACTACGCCCGGGTGTTCAGCAAGTGGGAGGCCTCTGTTTCCTTAAGTTTTCTTGTAAATGCTTGATTAAGTATCAAGCTTGTTTATGAGCCCTCCCAGCTGTTGACCTTCTTGGACTCCTATTGTTTGGGTGGTCCAGCTGGACCGCTTACTGAACCGTCGTGATTGAAGGTTACCGGTGGTATATGCTTGCTTTGTTTCCTACGTATTAGTTATTTCATCATTTCCTTATACTTGGATCTCTCCTTTTTGTGGGCTAGAGTTGGATTTGATGTGTTGTTGCCTTTGTTTTTTGTTTGTTTTTTTTTCCTTAGATGTAATTTTTTTGTTTCATCATTTCCCAGTTTCTGTACAAGACTTATCTTGATTTAATTGTAAATTGCATAAAGATAAGATTAAAAAAATCACTGTTCTGCGCTATAGGTATCTCTGTGGTGTCTATGTAACTTGGGTGTGTTTGAGATGGGCTCAAGGTTTGCCAGAGACCGACTGATATTTTGGGTCCTTTGTCAGATGCAGCTAAGTTGGAGTCTGGGTCAGTATACCTTGCAGATGCATTCTGTGAACTAGTTAGGGCTTCTGCTAAAAATAAGGCCTGGGTGGTGTCAGCACAGTGTCTTTTATGGCTCTGTAATTGGTCTCTGGATGTAGCCACCAAGACACACTTAAGTAAACTTCCTTTTAAAGGGAAGCTACTTTTTGGTGAATCGCTAGAAAATTGGTAAAGGAATTAAGTGAGGCTGAAGTCCCTTGGCTTCTGGAGGATAAACCCTTGACACCTGTCAAAGGTCACTTCAGAGATTATCACAGATTTCGGGCAGTGTTTTAAGTGTCCTTTCAGCATTCGCGTGACCCACCTAGAAGTCGGCCCTTTCAAGGAGGTTGTGAGGGTGGTAGGGGCCACCACAGAGGGCCACAGGTGGCCCCAGAAAGGCCCACTGAAGCAAAGGGGGTCCAAATGGAGTTGATTCCGGTAGACAGTCGGCTACAAACCTTTTACTCTGCTTGGGTCCAGATTTACCTCTGACCAAGTGGGTTCTAGAAGTAATTTTGGAGGGCTGTGCCTTAGAGCTGGCACATCCTCTTGCCGACGCCTTTGTTGTCGCCCTGCAAAACTCTGTCCAGTGCCAGAGCAGTGGCAGACACACTGCTAAGGCTAATTCAGCTAAAGGCAGTAGTTAAAGTACCTGAAGATGATCTGCAAAGGTTTACATCAAGCATGGGCATTGTTTAAAAACACTATCTTGGAAGCCAAGACCAATTATATTCCACGCTTTAAGAAAGGTGGAAGGAAGTCCAAACAACTGCCAGCATGGTATAAAGGTGAGGTCAGAGAGGCTATTGTAGCCAAAAAAGCATCTTTCAGGAAATGGAAAAAGGAGCCAAATGACAAACTGAAAACAATATACAGTGGTGTGCAAAAGTCTGGAATCACTTGTAAATTTGACGTTTTTTCAACTTCGTGACCTTTATATCTTAATTTCTTTTTCCTCCCAGTGGCTTTTTCTGTGTGTCTCATGATAAGTGATAGATTTGGCTATTAGGGCCAACTTTTAGTATTGGTTTGGCCCTTATTTTCTGAGTTTGTTCCCCATAGTTGTCCTGTTGATAGATTTTCTGTGAAAATTGCGTAATGTACATCGTTGGCCAACGATTTATTATTGTAAGTATGCTTTAAAATATTATGGACACACACCAGGTTTCCTTCAAATTAATGTATGTGGCCTTGAAAAAAGCTGTTTTTATGTGTCAGTGATGGCTCAGTATTTGATGGAAAAACCAAAGAGGAGCAACCTCTCGCAAAAAGCTCAGGGAACACACAAAGCGAGGGGTAGTGGTGGTCACAAGCGCTTTATTAATAAAGCGCTTGTGACCACCTCTACCCCTCGCTTTGTGTGTTCCCTCAGTATTTGATGGGCCACCCTTTGTTCTTGATCACCTGACTGAACCAGTCTGACAAGGTGATCGTTGGTGACAATGCAGTTCCAAGCTGCAATGAGTGACTCAATCAGCTCACGCTTTGATGTCGGATGCCTCTTGGATATTTCCAAGGCCACCTTGTGCCACAGGTTCTCAATTGGATTCAGATCTGGAGACTGGGCAGGCCAGTCCATTGACTTGATGTTGTTCCGCTGCTTCCAGCTGATCACCTGTCTGAAGCGATGGCAGGGTGCATTGTCATCTTGGAACAGGAACTGGCCAGGAAACAGCTGGTGTGCTGATGGCACATGCACTTTTTCAGTATGGTGATGTACTTGGCCCCATTGACCATTCCATCGACGGTGTAAAGACGTCCAACGCCACTGGCAGCCATGCAGCCCCAGACCATGACCTTCAAAGGATGCTTCACAGTGAGGTTCAGACACTCAGGCTTGAATTCCTCTCCAGGAAATTCTCACATAGGTGTGGGCCTGGTTACCAAACAGACAGAAGGTGCTTTCATCACTGAATAGCACCTTTTCTCACATTTCAGTCGACCAGGTTGAGTGCTTTCTCGCCCACACGATCCAGTTGCGCCTTTTGTATGTCAGTCATCAGTGGCTTATTCCGTGCTTTGCAGCCCCGGAGACCAAACTGCAGGCACCGGCGACGAACTGTTGATGAGCTGACACTGACCTCGCTCTTGTCTGACCACTCTCGAAGTAGCTGAGGAGAGGTCAACTTGTGATTAGTCAGTGAAATGTGTCGTAGTGCGCGGTCTTGGCGTGATGTTGATGCACGTGGACGACCTGAACGAGGCTTGTCCACCACTGAACCCATTTCTTTCTTCTTCCTACAATCTTAACAGCGCTCTAACTACAGCCAACTTTCCTGGCTATCTGTCGGTTTGAAAATCCTTCCTCTCTTATAAAGGACACACGAACACGCTCCTCCAACGTCGGGGTCCGAGTCATCTTCATGGTAGATCCAGAAAGTGTATGAAATTCAAAAATTCCGCGTGTTTTTATAGCTGCACTGTTGGCTAGATATCTGCATTGTGATTGGTTAGTGAAACCAGCCTCCTGATTGGTCAGAAATAACGTGTGCATATTGGATAATCTCGATCCAGTTTTGACGCAGGATCTACAAAAATCGCAGTAGCTATCCCCCAGTGTCTGTAAAGTATTTAAATTGGAAGCAAGGAATGCAAAAAAGTAAACTCTAATAGCTAAATGTATCCCTTTTAACGTGGTAGAAAGATGAATATGCTGGACTAACGCAAAATGTAAAAAAAAAAATTAGAAAGTACGAAAAACGCAAAACTCACAAATGAATTCCAGACCTTTGCACACCACTGTACCTGAAAAAAGATTTGTTGCCACACTTCACATCTTTAGCCATCTTTTCTTTCTGCTTTTGATTTTGCTAACCTTATTTCTATTTTTGTCTTTTAGTTTTCCTGTATTCTTTTCGCAAACAGAGGAACACAGAAAAGGTATATTTGGGAGAGGAGGAAAATCAGAGGTGGAACTGCAGGACTCAAAAGTGCTAGGAACGGATTTGTGGAAAGTGACATTGAAAAAGTAAAAATGCCAAACAAATACTTCTGTTCTCTTTTTACTAAAGAAAATCCTGGAGAAGGACCACCTGTGATTGACAAATATACAAATGGGAATGGAGTAGATACCACACCATTCACAGAAGATAGTGTGTTAGAACAGCTTGCAAAACTGAAAATGGACAAGGCCATGGGACCAGATAGGATACATCCCAGGATACTGAAAGAGCTCAGAGAGGTTCTGGCAGGGTCTTTAAAGGATGTTTTTAATAGTTTCTTGGAGACAGGAGAAGTTCCACAGGACTGGAGAAGGGCTGATATGGTACCTCTTCACAAAAGTGGCAGTAGGGAAGAAGTGACAAACTACAGGCCATTAAGCCTTACCTCAGTGGCAGGAAAAGTAATGGAGGTGCTCCTGAAAGAGCGAATAGTGGACTTTCTCGAAACCAACAGGTCGCATGATCCAAGGCAACATGGTTTTACCAAAGGACGATCTTGTCAAACAAATCTGATTTGAGTCCTTTGAGTGACCAGAAAACTAAATCAAGGGCATGCGATGGATGTGATCTACCTAGATTTCAGCAAAGCCTTTGATACTGTTCCTCATAGGATGCTTATCAATAAACTCGGCAGCTTGGGGATGGGTCCCAAGGTGGTGAACTGGATCAGAAATTGGTTGACAGATGACAGAAGATGATGGTAAATGGAATTCACTCGGATGAAAAGAAGATGATTAGCGGTGTGCCCCAGGGTTCAGTTCTGGGCCTGGTACTGTTCATTGTATTTGTGAGTGATATTGCTGAAGGACTGAATGGAAAAGTCTATCTTTTTTTCTAGATGACATGAGGGAGTGGATAACGTGAGGGAAGATCTGCAGAAGCTGGAAGATTGGTCTAATGCTTGGCAGTAAAGATTTAATATGAAGAAATGCAGTGTCATGCACTTGGGAAGCAGACATCCAAGGGAATTGTTTGCAATAGGAGGCGAGAGATTGGTGTGCATGGACCAGGAGAAGGACCTCTGAGTGATTGTTTCTGAGGATCTCAAGATGGCGAAACAGTGCAAAAGGGCGGTGGCAAAAGCCAGAAGGATGCTGGGTTGCTTACAGAGAGAAATTACCAGCAGAAAGGAAGAGGTACTAATGCCACTGTACAAGTCACTAGTGAGGCCTCACTTTGAATATTGTGTTCAGTTTATGAAACCATATCTTGCAAAGGATATAAAAAGACTGGAAATGATTTGGAGCCTGCGTCAGAAGACGTATGAGAAGAGACTTGAAGACCTAAATATGTACACTCTGGAGGAGGGATAGTGGACATATAATGCAGACCTTTTAATACTTAAGAGTAAGCAAACAAATCTTTTCCAAAGACAGGGAAGCTGTAAAACTAAAGGGCATCCAATGGTCTTCTTCCTGAGCTAATATGTCTATCAAACTTATTGTGTATGCTCAGTTATAGAAAGTAGAACCTCATTACTTGGGTTTTAAGAACTCTCTCTTATCCGAGGTCTCAGACATCAAAGTACGATTTTTCTAGATTTGGACAGCTTTTGTGCTTATTTTGCATCAATGACCTCCTATGTATTATCTTCTGAGACTGAACTTCGTTTTTATCTAAGCCTATTCTAACTTTTCCAGCCTATCCAGCTTCTCAGTTAACAAACTCTAAAGAAAGAGTGATCACAAACTTGTGATAAAATCTATTCAGGGGCTTAATGGTGACCCTCTGATCCCACCATCTCACAAGTCGCAATTCAAACTCTTAAAATTAAGGAAAAGCTTTAACAATGTAGTGGCTCACGAATCCCAACGCCTGTCCTAGGCGCCACAGTCGCGTTTCACTTCTTCTGTTTCTTCAGGGGATTTGTTCTCCTCTTTGTCTCGCTTCTACAAAATGAAACACAGTCCAATAGCCCAATACATTTAAAAACTTCTACTCCGTTTCATGTGCCAATGTTAAGTCAATACCTACTTTTATGTGTAAAGGTTCTGGCACATATATAGGATTCTGATTTCCCTAACATTATGCTGCACACGTCTCATACCAACTCTGTGTGAATAATACCATTTACTCAAAAGGTTTTTCTACAATCACTTCAGAGGAATGCCGCACATGCGGTTCAGGGACTACCTAATCCCTTTAAACCCTCCTCCTCCCTATTGATTGGTGATCGTATTAGCGTCCCAACTGATGGTGTCATCTTCAGCATTCTAGCCGTGCGCTAATCGTGAAACTTAATTAATAGCGTGACTACCCTCCTAACGGTTCCCCCTCATTATTACAATCTTTCCACAAAAGAGGACTTCTTTATACCTGATTGATAATCCCATAAAAATCTGATCAGTTTGCATCTTCTATTGTAACGGAGGCCACCTTTTGTCATATACAAACAGTCCATTCTATGGTATTATTAAGACCTTCCAGTTCCACTGAATTCAAAGTATATAAAAGAACAAAAATGGATATATACATCCCAATCCCCAGTCTCTGCATCTCAGGGCTTGGTTGCTGAAGGCCTAGATCTTCATGATCTTAACCTTTCCCAGCAGGTAAAGGATATCCTTCATGCTTCCAGAAAACTTTCCACAAGACGCTCTTATGCTTTCAAGTGGAAAAGGTTTACCATATGGTGCTCGCAGAAGGGTCTTAACCCCCTTGCGATGCCTCTGGAATCATTACTGGAGTATCTCCTTCATTTATCCAATGCAGGACTTAAAACTAATTCAGTAAGAGTCCATGTGAGTGCTATCGCAGCTTCTTTCAAGCCTTTAAAATGGACAACCTATTTCCTCCCATCCTCTTATAGCAAGATTTATGAGAGGCCTTCTTCTAACTAAGCCTCCCATTAGGCCACCACCTGTGGCATGGGACTTAAACCTGGTTCTTGGCCAGCTCATGAAGCCACCTTTCAAACCCTTAGCTACTACCTCATTGAAATTCCTTTCCTGGAAAGTTATCTTTCTCATTGCAATCACATCAGCACGTCGCATCAGTGAGTTGCAGGCACTAGTGGCCGATCCTCCTTATACAAGGTTCCATCATGACAAGGTAGTCCTTAGGACTCATCCACATTTTATGCCAAAGGTGATCTTGCCTTTTCATTTAAACCAAGCGGTCTACCTGCCTGTGTTTTTTCCAAGGCCTCATGCATGTAATGCAGAAAGGAATCTTTATACTTTTGGACTGTAAAAGAGCTTTAGCCTTTTACTTGCAAAGAACACAGCAACATAGAAAGTCCTCTCAACTCTTTGTTGCTTTTGATCCTTCTCATTTGGGACTTCCAGTCTCCAAGAGAACACTGTCTAACTGGACTGCACAGTACATTTCCTTTGCCTATCAGAGTAAGAATCTTCCTCTGGAGGACCATGTCACAGCTCACAATGTGAGAGCCATGGCAGCTTCAATGGCTCATCTGCACACTGTGTCTATCGACAACATCTGTCGAGCAGCCACTTGGGCCTCGGTTCATACCTTCACAGCCCATTACTTCTTGGACAAGGACTCCTGCCGGGATGTCTTGTTTTGGTCAGGCTGTTCTTCAACACCTGCTCCATACCTAATCAACTCCTACCCACTATCCCTGGTTGGATGCCAGAGATCCATGGGGGGAAGTGGAGCCCTTTCACAGGGACACACAACTTCTGGGGTCTCTCCCTGGCATCTTCAGCTAGGGAGTCCCCATATGTGAAGACTACATTCCTGCTTGTTCCTGGAGATAGCGTAGTTACTCACCTGTAACAGGTGATCTCTGGGAACAGCAGGAATTTAGTCTTCACAACCCACCCAACTCCCCTAGGAGTTGTCTCTCCATCGTCGTCTCTTTCCTCTCTCCCTCTATCCTTTTCACTCAGCTACAAACTTAACTGAAGAGGGACAGTTGGAAAGGTGGGAAGGCAGCGCCCATGTGCTGAGGGATGCTCCCAAAAGCTTTCCTATTGGACGCTGGGGAGTGTTCCCGCGCAGGCTCCGTCGGTACCAACGATACCCATATGTGAAGACTAAATTCCTGCTGTTCCCGGAGATCACCTGTTACAGGTGAGTAACTATGCTTTACTGCTGTGGTACATCGCATATGTCTGGACTGGAGGGATGATATGAAAGGTAAAATTAGACTACCTGCTAATTTGTTTTTTCTTTGAGTCCTTCCAGTCCCATCCAGTACCCTCCCATTCAGTCTTTAGTGATCCCAGATGTAGAAGAGTTGAGAGCGCGATAGCATTGTGTCTGAAGATTTTACGTTCTAAATAGCTGCAGTATTGAAAGATGACGAGAGGTTTGGTGTTACCTTTTCAGTTCTCTGTCTTGTCGAGACCTTTAATATTCAATTTCTATGTGTGTTTAATTTGCATAATTTGAGAGTTGGTTTACATGTTTTCATAATTTTTGTCTATGTGGAATCTCTTTTGTCAATAGAATACTGGCTTGGTCAGATATGCACAGATCCCTTATAATATGACATCATCAAAACCAGGGATTCTCAGTCTCCATCTACTAGGTAAATTAGCAGGTAAAATTTAATTTACCTTAGTCATTCACTTCAAAGATTTCAGCTGCTTCATCATCAAAAATAGCCCTAATTCAAGTGGGGGCATTTTTACTAAATTGCGGCAATGAACCATGTGTTAAGCCTGAAACTTAGTGCAGCGATGACATCGAGCTAACACATGGATGCATGCCTGGCATGTCCCCGTGTAGTTAGTGTGGCTTCTGCGCAATCCCTGTGCTAAAGCAGTTTGCCACGATTAATGTGGGTGCAACTAATGCCACCCATTGAGGTGATAGTAAGTACATCTGCACTAAGTGCAAGATGTCTGCACTAACTGCAGTGTGCGCACTGCACCCCAACCTGTGGTAAACGATTAGCATGGGATTTTTGATGCGACTACATTGTGGTTCACAGAAACAGTTACTGAAGTCTGCTTAGTATGTGCTGAATTCCATGCTAACCGTTGGTGCATTTTAATAAAACATGCCCCTTAGTGTCTTTTACCCCTCTGCCTGGTATTGATATCTGCCATTTGCACTATGACATCGGCAGTTTTTTGAGAAACCCAAGTTATACTCCTTACTTCCATTGACCTCTAAATTTAGCATAATTTTGACAAATAAAGGCGTGAGAAGAGTTTCCAGATATCTGGTCCAGCTGAAGCAGGGTTATCTTTCTGCTTGGTAGCTTGTGGAGTCTTTCCTTCAGTCTGCTAGCGAACACAGCCAGGTACCTCGAGTTTGCTGGTTGTGTGTGCTGTACTTCATAGCAATCTGTTCTTTTCCTTCTCAGAATAAATTTGCAGCTTTGAAAGATGAAGTCAGTGAAGATGAAATTGAAGATGATGAAAATGATGATAATGAAGCCGAGAAGACCAAACAAAAGGAAGGGGTATAGGACAAGTTTCTTCCTGGGGGCATTTTTTATTTAGGTTTTACTTGCACATATTCATTGAAAGCTCAAAGCAAGTTACAGTTAAGGCCAGCCCTATCTACAGCGACTGTTTTTCCACACAAAACCCCGCCTTTCAGCCTTATTTTTCAGTCCTGACTTATACAAATGAGGCGCCATAGTGAGAATCTGCACATGGCCCCACATCCTTTTGTGTCCTTCATGGGCTGCCCCTGCATTCAGGATAGTAGGCATTTCCCTTTCCCTAGAGGACTCAATCTAATTTTGTCCTGGGGACAGCAGAGAATGATGTGACTTATCCAAGGTCACAAGGAGCGTCAATGTGATTCGAACTCTGGCTTCCCTGGTTCTCGGCCTCATGCTTTCAACCCAGTCCTCGGGACACACCTAACCAGAGAGTTTTTCAGGATAACCACAATGAATATGCATGAGAGGAATTTGCATCCAATGGAAGCAGTGCATGCAAATCTCTCTCTCATGCATATTCATTGTGGTTATCCTGAAAACCTGACTGGCTAGGTGTGTCCTGGGGTCTGGGTTGAGAACCCCTGCTCCTGAGGTACTTCTCTACTATGGTCCCACATGCCAATATCTGCCTTGAGAGAAGAAGGCAAAAGGCAGTCCACAATCCCATGTGCACACGTGCTGCTTTTGATTGGGAAGAGGGGGAAAGCTTTAGAGTGTGGCATGGGAGCTGTGGGATAAATAGCTTTCCATATTGTCCCTCCAGTCCAGACTACTGGGTTTTCTCCCCCTTCCAACAGATGGAGACTGAGAATTTCAGGCTTTTGGTGATGTCGCTCCATATAGAAGCCCAAACTCCACCCACCAAGCCAGTATCCTCTGTCTCCAGCAGATGGGGAAGAGCATCAGGAAATACTTAGCAAGTAGGATTTCCATAGGTAACCTCGTTTCCTTCCTCCAAAATGGAGCCTGGTTATGTTCTCTGGACCTCAAAAAAAAAAACCCCCGAAGAGATCATTTGGCTGGTCTGGACAGGGAGTCAGGTTGGGAGCTGTATCCATACGAAGGTCTGCTGGTGATCGTGGGAGCCCAAGCCTGTTTAGTCGGGGGAGGGTCAAAGCCCAGTAGCATACCTGGTGGGGCTGGGTCCATGCTCTCTCTCTCTCCCTCTTGTCATTTGAGGAGCCGAGGGGAGCTCAGCCTGAGTGGCAGAGTTAGCTGCAGTTCATCAGTGACAGCAGTGACTGGCTTATTAATTAATTGCCTCACCGTCGTTGGAGGAAGTGGCTGCGGGGGCAGATCCTTCTAGTCTCGTGTCTTTCACCGTGAGTATTGCTTTCTGTGACTTTGGTTACCTGCTCGCAGGAGGTCCCGCAGTTTACTTGTGGCAGGGGGACATTGTAGTGGTGGTTGAAACACCTTTGTGCGGCCATGCTGTCGGGCAGGGTAAAGGCTACTTGTGTGGGCTGTGACCTTAAGAGAGGGCGTCTCTCTAGTCTGCCTCTGGCCGTGTTAGGAGGCTGATCGTGAGAGAGGGGACCATCTGCAGAGCTTGGAAGAGGATCCGTGAACAAAGCCTGTCAGTAACGGACACTGAGTTCCGCTGATGCGTTGGTTCCCGTGGTTTTGGCGGGAGCTGCTGCCATTGTTTCCTCAGAGCTGCTGGCTTTGGAGAAGGCCTCAGACAGGCAGGATTTGATCCTGTTAGATAGGGATTCTCCATGTGCATCAGCTTTGGAGTTGGATAAGACTCCCTTCTTGCCAGACTCTGTCATCCTAATGCACCAGGCCCGTCTGATGAAGAAAGGCTGAGGTGCATGGTAGGATACACCTGCATCTTCCAGAGGGATCCCTTCGGGTCCCACTTCCGTTGGGACCTCCCAGGGCATACTGGAGGTGCAGGGGATATGGTTCCTTCAGACCTCGACCCTGATCGTGCCTCTTGAGTACTCTGAGCGGGAGTCAGAGGACCCTTTGGAGGGTCCATCAGGGCTTGTACCTACAGGATTCCACTAAGACCATGAGGAAGGGGGCATTCCAGTGGAAGAGGACTCAAGGGTTTTGACAGGAGGAGCATGGGACACTCATCTCTCACTCCCTTGGGGCTCTCAAGATTCCTTATGAGCCCCAGGCCCTGGATCCTCTGCTTGAGGATCCCTTGCTGCAAGGGATCCATGAGTCGGAGACGGCCTTCCCAATCCACAGAGCCATCGGGAGAATGATTGAGGCAAAGTGGGAAGTTCCAGAGGTTGGGTTGCACAGAGAACAGGCGATGGCCCATCTCTACCTGTTTCTGGCAGGAGACAAGGAACTCTTTCATTTTCCTAGGGTGGATGCCCTAGTCTTGGCCATCACCAAAAAGACCACCATCCCTGTTAAAGGACCCACAGGATAAAAACCTAGAAATGTTGTTAAGGCAGGTTTTCAAGCTTAATGCCTTGTTTCCTGCAAGCAGCGTTCTGTGGAGCGTACTTGGCCAAGGGCATGTCTGCTGGGCACAGGCCCTCCTGGATTCTGTGTGCGTGGGGCGCCACAGCTGTCTGAAGTGTCTCAGTTGGAGTCTGGGGCAGCGTACCAGGTGGACGCCACCATGATTTGATTAGGCATCGGCTAGGAGCATGCCCTCCACGATGGCAGCTCAGCACCTGCTCTGGTACTGAAACTGGACAGCAGATGTCTCCTCCAAGGCATGGTGTCAGACGGCTGCCTGGGTGAGAATCTTCACAGTCTTGGCAAGTGCATATATCTATATGATTTGCAAGGGATTGTGGGCAATGCAGTTCATTCACACCAGACACAGCTGCTCACAATAATTAGTTGTGCTTTTGGGTAAAGCCAATAAGATATTTATTTATGGGGTTATTTCTCCCAACACAGATATGCTTGGTAGCACATAAATCAGGTTACTTGCTTTCAGTGTTAAACATGAAAAGAACAAAACCAGGAAAACAACATTTGAACTTGTCAGGAAATCAAAGCAAAAAAAATAAGACCTGGTTGGCAACAAACTGGTCTTTTCTGTAGGCATTAGCTAATATTCTCTTAGCATATATCAAACAACAAACCAAAAGCCACAAAGAAAGAAAAAAAACTGTTCTTTTCAGGTAAACTTCTTATATCTTCCCACATAGATTCAGAAGTGATTCTCTCATAGCTCACAAGCAATTAGGTAAGGCTCAATTGCTAGCAGCTATCCAGCTGAAACCCCTTAGCTGGCTTGCTTTCTACTGTGTGGCTAGAAATCCTACACAGGAGCTTTTCTGAGTAGATTAAAGAACAAGTTTGTATTTCTTTGTGATGGTTGCTGTACTTTAACAGAAAATCACCAAAGGAGTTTAGACAGAGAGCAGTCCATGTAAACAGATTCTTCATCTGCTATCACCCCCTCTTCTTCAACAAGCATGGGTTCAATATCATGGATTGGCACAGATGAATCTCCCAATGGAGCACTTTCAGGAGAATACTTGTTTCCCTGCTGTCTTTCAAGGTTATAGCTAGGGCATAGATCAGTGTTCATACCTGAGCTTCCATTGCTGTTAGAGTTCCTCTCTATATAGCCTGGCCAGTATGTAGTCCAGTTCTTATGTCCAGCCTTCCAATCCAGATCCCTGGACACTGGATCTCTCTTCACATACCTTCTGGCATGGGTCTTAGGGTCCCTTCCACGTGCAGCCGTCTCTCACAGGTACCGACTGGAGATTCCTAGCTCTGCAGCACCATTCCTCTGGCTTTCCCCAGTCCAATGGTGTATGCTGGCCGTTGGAATGCCTTCCAGTATACGTACTGCTCTGGACTCTTCTAGACCTCTCAAAGGCTTTTCTCCTCTTTCTTCCAAAGGGTTTCTTTCCCTCTCTGTCCGTCCGGTTTGGCTTCTGCTTCTGATAATCCTTCAGATGAAACTGAGGATAATTCTCTGGATATCCAAGGTGATCATGAAGATGATGATCTGTAGAATAAACTCTACCTTTATTCTGCTTAGATGAGTGCTCCTCCCTAACACAGCGCAGCTGTGCTGAATCAGGCCCTGCCCTTTGAGATGAGTGCTTAGGGATTACCTCATAGCCCTCCTGATTGAACACACGTTTCCCCACTTCAGCTCCTCTAATGGCTGCTGGAAACCTGGTGCATTCTGGGACTGGTAGTCTTTTATGGGAAAATTCTGTTTTCTTATTTCTACCAGAACTGACAGGTTGCTTGTTCAGAGTCACTTCACCTTTCCTATAGCTCCTTCCTGAGCTATGATAAGCTTCCTTATCACAATGGCTGATGAAGCT
The DNA here is from genome assembly GCA_033557465.1 of Ichthyophis bannanicus. NCBI lineage: Eukaryota > Metazoa > Chordata > Amphibia > Gymnophiona > Ichthyophiidae > Ichthyophis > Ichthyophis bannanicus. The sequence goes on along the minus strand of CM066051.1, from coordinate 74,665,500 downwards.
CCCCTTTGGGGGAAGCTCTTGCTTGGTGAGGATTTGGAGAAATTGGTAAAGGACTTGGAGTTCAAGCCCGTCAGACTTCAGAGGATAAGCCCAAGGTGGGGAAAGCGCCAGGGCGGCAAAAGCTTCGTCCCAGGGTTTTTGTTTGTTTCGAGCAGCTCGTTTAACACCCTATCAGCGGTCCCGATATCTGGCATGGGGTCAACCCTTTCGGGGAGGGCCAGGGGACAGGGCAAGGCTTCGGATCCAGCAGAAGAACCAGGCCCAAGAAAGCCCAATGACGGGCCCAGGGAGAGGGTGCTTTACTCAGTCTGGGTCCAAATAACATCTAACCGCTGGATGTTGGAAGTGATTCGCAAGGGCTATGCGCTGGAGTTTGCATAGCTGCTCAGGGACACCTTTCTGTGTTCTTGTAAGGCAGCAAACAAGTGAGCGGCAGTCAAGACTACCCTTCAGCTCCAGGTGATCATTCCTGTCCCAGCAGGCGAGTTAGGTTCCTGTCGATACTCCATCTATTTCGTGGTCCCCAAGAAAGAGGGGTCCTTTCGGCTTATTTTGGATTTCAAGTATGTCAATCGTGCTTTACAGGTGCCGCACTTTTGCATTCCATGATCTCAGCGGTAAGGACAGGCGACCTGACCATGCTGGATCTCACGGAGGTGTACCTCATGTGCTCATTCAGGCGAAACATCTGCGGTTTGTGGTTCTAATAGAACACTTCCAGTTTCAGGCCTTGCCCTTTGGGCTAGCCACAGCACTGCGGACCTTTACGAAGATCATGGTGGTTGTAGCGGCAACACTTCAGCAGGAAGGGGTCATGGTCCACCCCTTTCTGGATGATTGGCTGAACCAGGCATTGTCTCTCCAAGAGAGCAGATCTGTGACATCCCAAATGCTTGACATTTTGCAGGGGCTCAGATGGGTGGTCAACTTGGCCAAGAGTCGTCTGGCTCCATCTCAGAATCTCGTGGTTTGCACGTACTTGGGGGTACCCTTCAGCTGTTCTGTGGCAACAAGCACCAACAGCATGGTCCTATCTCCAAGTGCTGGGGTCGATGGCAGCGATATTGATCTGGTTCCATGGGCTCAAGCACATATGCAGCTGCTCCAATGGGCATTGCTCTTGTGTTGGTCTCTACAGTGAGGCCTGCTGTTGCGCAAGTTGTGCCATCTGTCGGAGGTATGCAGCAGTCTGGAGTGGTGGCTGCGTCCCAAGGGTGTGCTGGCAGGCATGCTGTTGGACCCACCAGAGTGGATGGTAGTAACAAGGGACGCCAGCCTGTCAGGCTGGGGAGCACACTGTCTTAACACAGATCACTCAAGGCTACTGGTCTTGGGCTCAGCAGACATGATCAATCAACTGGCTGGAAATGAGAGCAGTCTTCCTAGTGCTTCAGGAGTTCCACAAGTTGCTAGAAGGGGATAGCAGCACAAGTCGTCTTGCTGGCTGAGGAGATTGCCCCACTACTTCAATGGGCGGAGACATATCTTCTGATGATATTGACAGCCCATGTTGCAGGCAAGGAGAATGTGGAAAATGAATGAAAGCACTAAATGAAAGGTTACATATGATTGGAATATCGGAGACATGGTGGAAGGAGGACAACCAGTGGGACACACTGATACCTGGGTACAAACTATATCGTAATGATAAAGCTGATCAAATTGGTGGAGGGGTTGCGCTCTATGTTAGAGAGGGCATTGAGTCAGAAAGGATTAAAGTTTTGCACGAAACAAAATTTGCTGTAGAATCTCTGTGGATTGAAATTCCATGTAAAAAGGGGAAGGCAATGGCAGTGGGGGTGTACTATCGACCGCCTGGCCAGAATGAACAAATGGATGATGAAATGCTCAAAGAAATCAAGGAAGCTAACAAAAGTTACAGCACAGTAATAATGGGTGATTTCAATTACCCCGGTATCGACTGGGTCATTGTCACGGCAGGACATGCTAGGGAGATAAAGTTTCTAGATGAAATAAATGACTGCTTCTTGGAACAGCTGGTTCATGAACCGACCAGAGGGGAAGCCATATTAGACCTAGTCCTTACTGGAACACCAGATCTAGTGCAAGAGATAAAGTTCTTGGGGCCACTTGGCAATAGTGATCATAGCATGATCGCCTTTGATTTAATTAGTAGAGGAGGGATAGTAAGGAAATCCACAGTACTACCTTTTAACTTTCAAAAGAGAGACTATGATAAAATGAGGAAAATAGTTAAGAAAAAACTAAAAGGAGCAGTTGCAAAAGTTAAAGACTTACATCAAGCTTGGGTGTTGTTAAAAAAATACTATCTTGGAAGTCCAGACCAGCTGTATTCCACGCTTTAAGAAAAGTGGAAGGAAGTCCAAAAAACTGCCAGCATGGTTTAAAGGTGAGGTCAGAGAGGCTGTTGCCAAAAAAGCATCTTTCAGGAAATGGAAAAAAGAGCCAAACGACGAAACCTGGAAACAGCACAAGCACTGGCAAATCAAATGCAAGGCAATGATAAGGCAGGTAAAGGGAGAATTTGAGAAGAATCTTGCTGCGGAAGCAAAAATGCAAAATAAAGACTTTTTCAAGTACATTCGTAGCTAAAAACCTGTGAGAGAGTTAGTTGGTCCATTAGATGACAGAGGGGTTAAAGGGGCACTAAGAGGCGACAAGGCGATAGCAGAGAGACTGAATGAATTCTTTGCTTTGGTCTTTACTGAGGAAGATGTAGGGATGTTACCCATGACTGAAGTGGTATTTAAAGGTGCGGAAGAAAATTGAAGGAAATATCGATACATCGGGAAGATGTATTACAACTATTAGATAAACTGAAGAGTAGCAAATCACCTGGGCTGGATGGTATACATCCGAGGGTGTTGAAAGAACTGAAATATGACATTGCAGACCTGCTATTAGTAATCTGTGAACTATCATTAAAATCATCTCTAATACCTGAAGATTGGAGGATCGCCAATGTAACGCCAATTTTTAAAAAGGTTTCCAGGGGTGATCCAGGAAAACACAGACTGGTGAGCCTGACGTCAGTACCGGGAAAAATGGTAGAAACAGTCATAAAGAATAAAATTACTCGGCATGTAGATAGTCATGGCCTAATGGGAGACAGCCAACATGGCTTTAGACAAGGAAGTTCTTGTCTTACTAATCTGTTATGTTTTATTGAAGGAGTGAATAAACAGGTGGACAAAGGTGAGTCGGTTGATATAGTGTATCTGGACTTTCAGAAAGCCTTTGACAAGGTCCCTCATCAGAGACTTTTGGCAAAACTAAAGAGTCATGGGATAGGAGGCAGTGTACTATTGTGGAAAAGGAACTGGTTAAAAGATAGAAAGCAGAGGGTAGGGCTAAATGGCCAGTTTTCCCAATGGAGAAAGGTGAATAGTGGTGTGCCCTAGGGATCTGTGCTGGGTCCGCTGCTTTTTGACATATTCATAAATGACCTGTAAAGTGGAATAACGAGTGAGGTTATCAAATTTGCAGATGACACAAAACTATTTAAAGTTGTTAAAACCCAAGAAGATTGTGGAAAATTGCAAGAGGATCTTGATAAATTGGAAGACTGGGCATCAAAATGGCAGATGAAATTTAATGTGGACAAGTGCAAAGTTATGCACCTAGGGAAGAACAACCCAAACTATGGTTACACGATGCAAGGTTCCACATTAGGAACCACCACCCAGGAAAAAGATTTAGGCGTCATTGTGGATACCATGTTAAAACCCTCGGCCCAGTGTGCAGCGGCGGTCAAGAGAGCAAATAGAATGCTAGGTATCATAACGAAAGGAATGGAAAATAAAACTAAAGATATTATAATGCCTCTATATCGTTCCATGGTGAGACCGCACCTTGAATATTGTGTGCAATTCTGGTCGCTGTATCTTAAAAAGGATATAGTGATTTTAGAAAAGGTTCAGAGAAGAGCCACCAAAATGGTAAAGGGGATGGAAGGATACTCCTATGAAGAAAGGCTAAAAAGATAAGGGCTCAGAAACCTGGAAAAGAGATGATAGAAGTCTATAAATTAATGAACGGAGTGGAACGGGTAAACGTAGATCGATTGTTTTACGTTATCAGAATATAGAAAGACTAGAGGACATCCAATGAAGCTACAGAGTAAACTATTTAAGACTAATAAAAGAAAATATTTTTTCACTCAACGTGTAATCAAACTCTGGAATTTGTTACCGGAGGATGTAGTAAAGGCTGTTAGTGTAGCTGGGTTTAAAAACAGTTTGGACAAGTTCCTGGAGGAAAGGTCCATAAACCATTATTAAGAAGGGACCCAGGATATCAATGCTTGACCCAGTACAAGCATTGTGGAACCTGTCTTTTGGGGAAAACTGCTAGGTACATATGACCTAGATTGGCCACTGTTGGAAACAGAAATACTGGACTTGATGGACCTTGGTCTGACCCAGTATGGCATATCTTATGTTCTTATGGAAGCAGATTTTCTCAGTCGACATTGGGTCGATCCAGGAGAATGTATGTTGGAGGATGCCGTATTCCACAGCACTGGGGGACACAGATGATGGATCTGATGGCAGCTGCCCCCAACATGAAGGCTCCTTGGTTTTTCAGTCGCTGGCATGAGTGAATGTCCGAGAGGCTCAATGCACTGGCGCAGCTGTGGCCTCTGGAGGGGCTGCTGAATGCCTTTTCTCCATGGTTGCTGATTGGTCGCATGGTTCAACAGATAAAGGCACATCATGGGACTATGGTCCTACCGACATCCAGTTGGCCTTTGAAGCCATAGTATGCAAACCTCATCAGGTTGTCAGTGGCCCAGCTGTCGAGATTGCCAGCGTGAGATGACCTGCTGTCACAGGGGCCGGTATGCATGCCTCAGGTGGGTCGATTCTCGCTTACAGCCTGGCTCTTGAAAATGCGAGGCTGAGGAAGAGGAGATATTCATCGGCAGTGATTGCCACCCTATTGCGTGCGTACAAATGTTCCATGCCCTTGGCCTACATTAAAGTTTGGCAACTGAGGACTGGTGTGACAGCGGAGGCATGTCTGCATCGTGGGCCTCCATTCCTGAGAATCTGGCTTTCTTACAAGCAGGTGTCGACAAGGGCCTGGTGTTGAACTCCCTTTGGGTTCAGGTGGCGGCCTTGGCATGCTATCCGGTCAGATTCAAGGTCTTTCCTTGTCTCACCCCGATGTCTATCTGTTCCTTGGGGCAGTACAGCCCATTTGTCCATACTGCAGTCCCCAGTTGGGATCTGAACGTAGTTCTGTCAGCTTTGATAGCTCCTAACTTTGACCCCTTGAGGGCAGCTAACCTAAAGGATTTCACCCTGAAAGTGATGTTTCTCATGGCGATTTGTTTAGCTAGGCAGATTTTGGAGCTACAGGAAAAGGTGGTGGTTGAAGCCAGTGCCCCCTTTTCTGCCTAAGGTAGTAGCTGGTTTTCACTTAGTGTTGCCAGGCTTTCCGGATGTGGCGGATCGGGAATTGTGTTGCTTGGACATGAGTCGAGTGCTATATCGTTAACAGAGGTGCACTCAGCCGTTTCAAAAATCAGACCACTTGTTCATCCTGTTTGGGCGGGGCTTCGTAAGAGAGAGGCTGCCTCCAAGGCTTCCTTTGCGTGCTGGCTCAAGGAAGCGATAGTCTCAGCATACCTGTTGAAAAATAAGGTTTTGCCAGATGAACTGCGGGCCCATTCAATCAGGAAGAAGGTGACTTCTTGGGCTGAGTCTAGCCTTGTTCCACCATCAGACATTTGTAAGGCAGTGTTCTGGTTGTCATTGCATACCTTTGTGAAGCATTACCTGTTGGACATGCAGGTGAGATCAGACATGTGTTTCGGGTCGCATGTTCTGTAGGCTGGTCTTGTGGGTCCTGCCTGCCTTTGAGTACTCTCTGGTACATCCTGGTAGTCTGTACTGGACTGGAGGGACGATATTTAAGGTGAAATTAGTCCCTTACCTGCTAATTTTCTTTCCTTTATTCTCCAGGAACAAGCAGGAAGTCGATCCTCACATAGGGGTGGCGTCTGCGCCGACGGAGCACGCATGGAGCATTTCCCCCAGCTTTCAAAGAAAGCCTTTGCCTTTGGGACATGCTACCACTCATGCGTGATCCCCTTCCCGCTCAAGGGTGCCATCTTGCTCAGTCGTTTTTTTCCGCAGAGCCCAATGGATGTCTGTCCTGTTTCCCCAAAAAAATCCTTGCTTTTTATCCTTAAAAGTTAGCTTTCCTGGTTTGTGTACCTATTCCTCTTCCCACCTCGAGCCAGCACCGATCTTGGTGCTGTTCTTGGCCCCCTTTTCCTTTTCTGATTGAGGCCTGCCTTGACTGGCGTCTGTGCCTTCTTTTGCCCGGGGGTCATTGACACTGTCCAGGTGTTTCTCCCCCTGTGGGTTCAAGAAATGTGACCCTAGACGCTCTCGGGCGCAAGTGTTATCAGGGCTCGATGCTAGGTTGCCGGAACCAAGCCTATGAATTATACATAGGTATGTACCTGAAGGCCCTAACCCAGGAGCTGACGGGTTTTTGTCGGACCTTGTCGGGAGCCCCTCCAACGGTTCCACTCTCTTACCTCCAGGATCGAGGACTGCTCCAAGTTCCTCTCCCGAGCAGCCTACAATGGCTTTAAATCAGCAGCTCGAGTCGCAGCAGCTGGCATTGGTGCCAGATACCAAGCATGGCTACAGTCTTCTGATCTCGAGCAATGGGTCCAATTCAAGAGAATCCTGTTCCTGTGTCATGGTTTCCTGAAAGGGGGGGGGTGTCCAGGGCACTTTGCAGCCTTCGATTCCCACAGGATTCGGGTCCTCTATTCTGCAGTTTCTGGAGAGGTGGATATTCATGTACACAGTTTGAGTATTTTTCCAGGGCGATTCTTTTGGATGCTCGTTGCATCTGCTTTCTCATAAGGACACTGGCTTGATTGGCGGAGTTCGGGCTCCTATATGGAGTGACATCACCAAAAGCCTGGCATTCTCAGCACCTATCTTCTGGAAGGGGAGAAAACTCGATAGACTGGACTGGAGGGACTAAAGGAAAGAAAATTAGCAGGTAGGGACAAATTTCATCTTCATCTTCACCCACAGTGAAGTAGATAATTATGGTGTTTGATTCTTTCCATACTTACAGCTTTCAGATGAGGAAGATGAGGGGAAGGAGAAGAAAGAAGATGATCCTTATGCTAATCTCAGCAAGAAGGAGAAAAAGAAACTGAAAAAACAGGTAATAATAGTACCAGAGAGAGGAGTCAAAACAGAATTGTTGCCTTCAGGAACTCTGTAGATTGAGGGAAAAGAATAAAGAGGGGAAAATGCTGATCTGCAGACTCCCCCTTGTGAGGTGAGGTTCAGGAACCATAACACAGAATGGAACCTAGAAGGAGCTGCTGTTTTGCTGCTGTAAGAGACCTATGTAACCTGGTTTCTCAAGAGGCAGGCAGGTTTTTCTTGTGGGGCAGGAGTTCTAACGGTCTTGTTGTATCTTGGGCTTACAGCAAGAGTATGAACGGCAGGTGGCTACCCTGAAGTCTGCAACTGCAGCAGAGAATGACTTCTCTGTGTCTCAGGCAGAACTCTCCTCGCGCCAGGCAATGCTGGAGAATGCATCTGATATCAAGGTAGGCTTTATGTGCCATGCTGGCAGGTTTTATTTGGAAGACAGTTGAGGAAGTAAAGAAAATATACATTATATAGATAAGTTGTCTGATCCTAGTGGGTTTTATCACTTAGTTTTAGGATTTTAATTTTTATTTATTGTCTGCTGGTCAGTGATGCTAAATGTATTTTCAGAGTTTTGCATACCTTTATTACAACAGCAGAATATACATAGCACAGATTTAAATATGTGAGCCTTCTCATTTACACAGCCTTTTTTGACATAAAATATTAGTTTTCATATTCATACAGCTTCCTCCCCCCTCACAAAATTCACATGGTGTATTGCCAAGTTTTACGCATTTACTTTAACCCTATCACTCACTAGTTCACTGACTAGGCAAAAATATTCTGGCAAATACAGTATGAGTTAACTCTGTCACTCATTAGCCCAAATACAATATGAGTTAACCCTGTCATTCATTTAGCTCACAGACTATGCATAGACACTGTAGTAAATGCAATATGAGTTTTATTAAATTAAGTCCTTTTGAAATAATGATAAAGCATAAGCATTAACACTTTTACCGGATATTACAGCTGCTCATCACTCCAGGTGGGGGACTGTTTAGCAATCACTCTCAGGAGAAAAATCCGGAACGCTTGTCTCGTATATCAGTTGCAGTCCCATCTTTCCTTCTGAGAGTCCCCCTAAAGTACCTTAACTAAGATCGTGCCTGCTGCATGATATTACAATTCATTGGATAACAGGCTACATGCTCAAATCAGGATTGGCCAGGGCCAAATCCTGTGCTCGTGACCAGCATGAAAAAAAATGTTAGCTGTTGAGTCACTGCATAAGTCACTCATCCAGCTTTTTCCAGCCAAAGGGAGACACCCCCCATGGTTTTTAGAAGCAGTTCATTATCTAGGCAAATGTTTCTATATTGGCCAAGAGAATTGTTCAAAGGCCAAGGGAAGAATTCTGTCTCCCTTTCTGGCCTTTCAACACTCCCCAGGCTAGATGTGTAAAGTACAATATCTTTGCTGATCCAAAAAAAAAATCCAAATAAATCTTTAATTAGTAATACACATGGACTTTTGAATGTTGTAAACCGGTTGTAGTAAAGCATTGTTGTGTACGTTCTCTAGATATGAAAGCATGCCAGGTTTTCTACATTGAAAATATTTGCTCACAGATGAAGACTAAGCCAGTTCGGCTCATTGTTGACAGTGGCACCCTTAGCTGCTATTATTGTATCAATCCATCTCATTGCTGGCCTTTCCCTTTTGTGTTGAGTGTTGACCTTCTACTTTGCCAAGCATGATGTCTTTCTCTAATGATCTCTCTCTCCGCATGATGTGTCCAAAGTATGTGTCATCTGAGTTTCTAAAGAAAGCTTGGGTTTGATCTCCTCTAGTACCGACTGGTTTGTTCTTCGGGCAGTCCATGGTATACACAGAATTTTTCGCCAGCACCATAATTCAAAGGCATCGATTCTTCCTGTCCATTTTTTTCACTGTCCATCTTTCACATCCATATGACATTATTGAAAATACCATGGCTTGAACAAGCCAAATCTTTGTATGGAGAGAGACATCTCTGCTCTTGAGAATCTTGTCTAGGTCCTTCATAGCCATTCTGCCAAGAGCAGTGCATCCTCAGATTTCTTGACTGCTTGTTGTTTCTTTATTGATAGTGGACAACTTTGACCTAATTCGATCAACCATTTTGATTTCTTCTCCATCAACGATGAACTTATTGATTTTGCTATTTGTCAGGATCTTTGTCTTTACATTAAGGTGCAGGCCCATTTTAAGACTGTTCCTTGATCTTGAGAAGCAAATGTTTTAAATCATCTTCACTTTCCGCCAGTAATGTGGCATCATCAGCATAGCGAAGGTTGGTGGAAGACTCATCAACAATCTTCATACCTTGGTTGTCTTCATACAATCCTGCTTCTCTGATTTGTTCTGCATATAAATTAAACAGGTAGGGGGAAAGTATGCAGCCTTGTCCTACACCTTTGCTAATTTTAAACCATTCTGTTTCTCCTTGTTTCGTTAGAACTGTTGCTTCTTGATCAATGTAAAGGTTGTGCAAGAGAACGACCACGTGTTATGGTATACCCATGCTTCTTAACGTGGCCCAGAGTTTCTCGTGGTTTACACAGTCTGAAGTTTTGCTGTAGTCAATAAAACACATATCCTTTGGTATTCTTTTGTCTTTTCAAGGATCCATCTCATATCCGCGATGATGTCTCTTGTTCCTCACCCTTTCCTGTATCCTGCTTGCACTTCAGGCAGTTCTAAAGCCAGGTATAGTTGTATAGTATCTGCTGAATAATCAAGTAGAATCTTGCTGGCATGTGGGATCAGAGCGATTGTGTGATAATTTCTACGGTCAGTTCGATCACCTTTCTTTAGTATTGGTATAAACACAGATCTTTTCCAGTCAGTTGGCTGTGATATTGTCTTCCAAATTTCCTGGCAGAGCCTTGTAAGTATGGTAACAGCTGCAACAGATTGCTGTAATACTTCAGTGGGAATGACATCAATGCCTGGTGCTTTGTTCTTTGATAAGGTTTTGAATGCTGCTTCTTCATCTTTCATTGCCAATGGTTCCTGATCATAAGGTACAGGGTTTTTTTCCCCCAATTTATTTTGAATTTCAAGAATAGCAATAAACACATACAAGAAAATATTATATACATTACAATTACAAATTTTCAATATAGAATGAATGAATAAATAAATATAAAATAAAATAAAAAAACATACAACCATTATCTGTCAGATGAAAAAAAAAGATTGAGTGTTCTCCATATCCTCTCAACTTTAAGTATATTGTCAGAAGATATAAAAGCAGCACCCCCCATCTTGCATGTTAAACATATTGAATGCCACCAAAATATGGCATTCAGGCCAATAGAATTTTTCCAGTTCAAAATACGTAGTATAGCGATTGAAAAAGCATTATATCAAGTAGGAGGTTGTCATACTTTGAAAGGACACTATTTAAACCAGTTGAGCGGAACACTATTCCCAGGGATATAGCCATCTTCAATTTGAAGATTTCACATATGTACTTCCAAACTTCATCCCAGAAAGCCTTGACTGGGGGCAATTATATATCATATGTGTCAGGGTCCCAACATCAATGGAGCAATGTCAACATTTGTTTGTTTTAAGAAGACCTGCTCTATGCATTTGTAATGGAGTCCAGAAGGCCCGATGGGCAAGAAAAAAAAAAGTGATTGTGAAAGACTACTAGATAGAGTGGGTGTCTGACATCTCCAGAAGGATTCCCACTTGATGATATCCCTGACAATCCCTGTTTCAAACTCCCAAATTCTACATAACCCCAAAAGGGCACGGCCTTTATGTTCATTTAACAAACTATAATACTCTGATGTAATTAGTCCTTTGACTCTAACCTCTTCACGTAAGGAGGACAAGTCCGAAGGTGGGCAAACCCCTTGTAACCAGGATGTATCCTGTGTCATAAGATACAGGTTGAAACGGCTGTTGGCCCACTTGATTTTTTTTTTTGTATTATGACTTTGTATATTCTTTCCATCTTTTCTTGATCATCTCAGCATCATTCAACATGGATCCTTGAGCATCTTGTAACATTCCAATTCGAGGCTGGAATTTTTTCTTTAACTTGTTCTTCCTCGAACAGTTTCCGCTTCTATTTCCTTGCAGGCGTCATTGTAATAGTTCTCCTTGTATTGTCTTGCTGCACATTGAAAATCTCTGAGTTCTGCAATTGCCTCTCTTTCTTCTCTAGCTTTAGCTTCTCTGCGTTTCTGGGCAATTTTCAGAGTTTCTTTGGTCATCCATTTTGGCCATTTTTGCTTTTTCACCTTTCCTAAAAACTTCTCACTTTCTTCCAACACAACTCTTTTGGAGCTATGTCATTTGTATCTAAAGCAGCAAATCAATTTTGCAGGCCGTCTTTAAAGTCCGATGGTGTATTCTCAGGGTCATATTTTGCTACTTTCATGAGTGGCTTGCTCTTTTTCTACTTTAGCTTCAGTTTGCATACTAGTAGTTGGTGATCTGTACCACAGTCAGCTCCAGGCTTTGTCTTTTATAGAGCTTTTCCATCATTGACTTCCACAGATGTAGTCAATTTGATTTTTGTACAATCCATTGGGTAAAATCCATGTGTACGGTCACTGTTTGTGTTGCTGGAAGAAGGTGTTGCAGATGAATAGATCGTTGGTCTTGTAGAATTCTATCAGTCTTTCTCCAGCCTCATTTCTCTTGCCAAGTCCATATTTTCCAACTACTTTGTTGCCAGTTTTTGCATTCCAGTCGCCTATGACTCTCAGGATATCCTGTTTGCATGTTCTGTCAGTTTCAGCTTGTACTTGTTCACAGAACTCATCAACTTCATCCTCTTCTGCAGCTGTTGTTGGGGCATATACCTGAAATATAGTTGTGTTGATGGACTTTCCTCATAGACGAATAGAAATTAAGCGTTCACTGACTGCATTGTATTTCATTACAGTTCTTGCAAGTTTATTCTTATTTATAAATGCAACACTATTTCTTCTTTGTCTTTCATTTCCAGCATAGTAGACCATGTGATCATCCGATGCAAAGTGCTCAATGCCAGTTCATTTCACTTCACTGACACCCAACAGATCAAGTTGTCCACATTCCATTTCATTCTTGACCACCTCCAACTTCCCTTGGTTCATATTTCGTACGTTCCATGTCCCAATATGTAAGACATTTGCAGCTTCTGACTCTTATTTCATGCGCAGCTACATCAGCAGTCAGACGTCCCGAGGACTTTGATCCAACCACATCATAAATGCTGGCTTTATTGGTCAAGCTTCTGTGGCCGCCCTTGAGGCCCTGTGTTCCCTCTTGAGACCTCAACTTGCTTTTCGGAGCTTTCTCAGGGGTGCCATTTGAGCTCTAGCAGCTGCGTCCCTTAAGAACCTTACCTTGAAGGTGTTTTTTCTGGTAGCCATTTGTTCACAGCGGATTTTGGAGCTGTAGGCCTTGTCTTGTACCTGCTTCTGGTGAAAGACTGGGTTGTCTTGTGTACAGTGCAGTCCTTTTTGCTGTTTCATAGACAGTGGTTCTGCCAGTCTTCCCTAGGGGCAAGGATCATCTGCTCTGCGCTCAGATTGCTCGTCGGGTTCTCTGTCGTTACTTGAGGTCCATGGTGGCCTTCCGGAAGATGGATTGTCTGTTCATTCTCTTCAGAGGTCCTTGCAAGGGACCAGCCCTCACTTATGGGTGATGTCGGCAATTCCCCAGTTTTCAAAGAAAGCCTTGGAATTGCTGCCACGCATGCGTGATCCTCTTCCCGCCCAAAGGTGCCATCTTGCTCAGTCTCCCTTTTTCCACAGAGCTCTTCGGATGCACATCCTCGTTCCTTGGAAAAAAGTATTTAGTTTTCAGCCTCTGGCCTGTGTTTATGCCAGTAGCACCGGTCCTCTACCATCCTCTACCGTCCTCTCCTGCTCTCCTTTTCCCTTGAGTGAGGGGACATCCTTTTTCTAATTTCCTTTTGCAGGCTTTGCGCCCTTTTTTCCCTCAACCGCTGGCCACAAAGATCTTCAACCTAGCGGGGGCCCTTTTTGCCCCAATGGCCACTGGTTTTAAGAAATGTGACAGATTCTCCAAAAACATGTCACTGAAGGACACCCATGACTGCTGTCTTGGGGCTGATCATGACCCGGAGCTCTGTGCGCTCTGCAAGAAAATGTCCTCCAAAGGCCTGCTAAGTTGTAAGCAGAAGTCCGATGATGTTTTCCGGAAGGAATCCGTGGCGGCATCCTCGGTCATCCCTCCGCAGGTGGGATCCCCCCTCTTTGGCCCCACGCTCTCAGCTGTATTCCGATCAGGGGTCCCCTGAAGTGGAGAGGCGTAAGAAGGAGAAGACCTCAAAGTCGCTGTCAGGGGCTCCAGACAAGCGTGAGCACTCTCGCGCTCGGTCGCTCAACCCCCCAGGTGTTCCCGAGAGTCAGACAAGGAGCGGCCTCGAAAGGTACCTTATACAGACACGGAGGCCTCTGGCGATGGCGACCAGTCTCCTAAGGGTTGTCCTGGTGAGGACCTCCTCTCCTCCATGCCAGATTCAGTAACCCCGGTGTCTGCATCACAGGGACCCATGTCCGCATGGGAGTCCCGTATGCTGGCACTAGAGCGCAGCGTTTCTGCTTTCTTAGGTGCCCAGCAGGTGCTCATGCCCAGCACAGCTGGCCCACACCTCGAGACCGAGGTTCCCTCAAGAGGGACACCCAAATCTGCCCTGGAAACCCCCAAGTGCCGTGGGCCTCCTGAGGGTCCTCGGCGTCAGTCTCGCTCGCCTTTCATGTCCTCAGGAGCGAGATCCTCCAGGGCCTCAGGCTCCAAGTGGTTTCTGGGTATGGCGACCAGCCCAATTCGGGCTCCTCCTAGGACCTCTCGGGCTGGGCGTCGGACGGGGATGCCCACAGGGACCTCCCTTCGGACCCATCCCCTGCCCCTGCCCGCCTCTCAGAGGCGTTTGCTGCCCAAGGACACATCATTCCTAACATTCGTGCGGGACATGGCACGGGCCCTCAGCCTGGCTATGCAGGCTGAAGAGGAACTGTGAGCTGAGGAGCTCCACGTTTTACAGTATGAATCCTCTCCTCTGGAGTCTCTTACTGTTCCAGTTCCTCCCATTTTGTCCAGGCTGCTCCTCCGCATGTGGGAGACACCTGCTTTGGTCCCCATTGACAGCAAGTGCCTCAACGCCATGCCCAGGGTTCCAGAAGACCCAGCTTCCACACACCTCCATGGTAGTGGAGTCGGCGATGCGGAAGCAAAAGAGCCTGAAATCACACTCTTTGGTCCCCCAGGGCAGGCAGTCAAAAGCCCTCGACGCCCTTGGGCGCAAAACCTATTAGGGATCCATGCTCACATGCCGCATTCAGGCATGCCAATTGTATATGGGATGTTCCTGCATGACCTTGCCAAGGAGCTCAGTGGATACTCCGCAGGCCTCGGGGGTGAACCCCTTCTCAGGTTCAAAACCCTTCTGAGATCTGTCGCGGAGTGCTCGAAGTACCTCTCCCCTGCCGCGTATGATGGGTTTGAGTCCTCCGCCTGAGTGACAGCAGCCGGCATTGGGGCCTGATGCCAGACATGGCTCCAGTCCTCGGACCTGGAGCAGTGGGTCCAGGAGAAGCTCCTGGACGTCCCTTGCCTCGGTGAACAACTGTTTGGTAAACCTATGGGAGGATAAGGCCGCTGAGATAGAAACGGAGTCCATGACAAGACCTCCTCTCTCCCTCGGAAGAAGCAGCAAACCAAGAAATCGTTCTTCTAAAGAAAGGGGCTCCCCTACTGGTGTTACCCACCCTTCCCGCCCACCCCTGTGCCGGCTTACGGCGTGCAGGGGAAGGGAGGATGCATGGCCACCGCAAGCCTAAAGGGCCCAAGGCCCAACCTCTGGCGCCACTCCAACCCGCATAGGGTTTTTGATGCCGACGGCATAGCCTCTCGCCCCCCAGCAGCACTTCCGCCGGTGGGAAGGCGCCTTTCCCTGTTTGCCCCGCAGTGGGTGTCGATCACGTCGGACACCTGGGTCCTCTGGGTGGTCCAAGACGGATATCGCCTCCGCCTGGAAGGCTCCCTCCTCTCTTCTCACCAGTAGAGCCTCGGCTCCCTTTACACCAGACTTTCTTGAAGCAGGAGCTGTCCAACCTCCTCGCCCAATGGGCGGTCGAGAAAGTACTGCTGCACCTTCGAGGTCGTAGGTTCTACTCACACTACTTCCTCATTCCGAAAAAAACGGGGGGCCTATGCCCCCCATCCTCAATCTCAGGAAGCTAAACAAATTTCTGGTGTGGGAGAAGTTCAGAATGTTATCGCTTGGTATCCTGCTGCCCTTCCTTCAGCAGGGTGATTGGCTATGCTCCTTGGATCTCAAGGACAATTACGCCCACATCCTAGTCCACCCCCATCACAGGTAATACCTGCACTTCAGAGAGCTCCCCTTCGGGCTCGTGTCTGCACTGTGGGTTTTCACAAAGTCTCTCCGTGGCCGCTGCCTCCCTCAGGCGGTAGGGCATACCCGTCTTCCCCTACCTCGACAACTGGCTCGTCACGGGGACCTTGGTCTGCGAAGCCCACCTGGTGTCATCGCGCACGATCCTTCTCCTCAAACGCCTCTGCCTTTTAGTGACTGCAAGATGGAAGGTCTATTAGAGACAGTCTTGCAGGCTTCAGCCTGTGGAGGGCTGGTGGCTCACGCCCTCCTACACTAGATACAATTAGACTGAGGGCTCCACCTCTGCACATCTCGAGTTGGCTGTCGTGTTTCTGGCGGATGCCCTCTATGATCTCCTCAGATTTGGGGAGCGATCAGTTGCGGCAGTCACAGTAGCTCATGCAGCCTCTAAGACCTGCCTCGCCAGGCTGCCTTTTAAGGGAAAGCTCCTCTTTGGCGAGGATCTTTAGCTTTTAGTCAAGGACCTCAGAGTGGCGAAGCCTTGGCATCTACACAAGGACAGGCCTTGACCCTCCTCGCGCTGAGGGGCCAACGGTCCCGCAGCTCCTACTTCAGCGTGATCCCACTTTTGGGATTTCTGCCACTAGTGCCCAGGCAGGCCAGCCTATGTGTCGTTTACTTGCAGGCGGGGCCTATATCTCAGCCTTTTTGTGGGTTTCGCAGAACAAGAGACTCCTTCATTGCCTCTGCTGCCATGTTTCCCGGCTCTCGCCCACAGTCCTATTGACTCCCCCTGGCCTCACTCTGGGCTGCTGCTGGTGGGAGGGCAGCGTGCTCTCTCTTCTCTCACGAGTGGGCCCGCATCACCACAAATCATTGGGTTTTATGCATCATTCAGCATGAGTATGCCCTAGACTGCACCCAACCCATCAGGGATGCTATTCTAATCTCGCATGTTTCAAAAGCATCAGGCCGTGCTAACTCTGCAGTGCCTGTTGGAGCTCCAGGCCATATGCCCTGTGCCACTTCCCAAACAAGGGTCCAATTGCTATTCAGTCTATTTTGTGGTATCCAAAAAGAACAGGTCCTGGCGCCAAAGTTTGGATCTCTAGGAAGTCAATCTTTCTCTCTGGGTACCCCGGTTCCGAATGGAAAAACTCTGGTCAGTTATTCAAGCGGTTAGAAAGGGGGAATATTTGGCCTTCCTGGATCACGCTGAAGCTTACCTCCGCATCCCTATCCACACAGCCCATCAGCAGTTCTTGCGATTATATCAGTTTCAGACACTGCCCTTTGGCTTGGTAACAGCGCCCCACATCTTCTCCAAAGTCATGGTCGTGGCTGCTTAAGACACGAGGGGGTACATGTCTACCCCTATCTAGAGCAAATCATCAGAGCAAAGTCTTACCCCGAGGCTCTTCTGACAGTTCGTCGCGTCATCCAGGTTTTGGAAGACCTCAGTTGGGTGGTAAATCACCAAGAGTTGCCGCGTACCTGCACAGTCTCTGGAGTTTCTCAGAACCCACTTTGATACACAGCTTGGCAAGGTTTACCTCGTGCAAGAGCAGTTTTGCAGATCAGCTCCACCGCTTTCTATGCAGAGCAGAGCCCCGAGTCTGGGATTATCTTCAAGTTATTGGGGCCATGGAAGCCACCATCAACATCGTCCCCTGGGCTCGGGCACATATGCAACCCCTACAAGGGGTGCTTCTCTCCCGTTGGTCTCCCATCTCCAAAGACGTCATCTGGCACTTACCACTCCTGCTTTCTCTGTGCCGCAGCCTTCGGTGGTGGCTTCACTTGGAGAACGTCTTGCGGGGAGTTCCCTTGGAGGTTCTTCATTGGATCATCGTGATGACAGATGCCAGCCTTTCTGGCTGGGAAGCCCATTACTGTGACCAGACCACTCAGGGCTCCTGGACTCATCGGGAGGCTGCCTGGTCCATCAATCGTCTGGAGGCCAGGGCAGCTTGCCTTGCTCTGCTACACTTCCTGCCGTACATCCGCGGCAGAGCAGTATGGATTCTCTCAGACAATGCCACAATGGTGTCTTATCTCAACAGACAGGGCAGCACAAAATATCCGGGAGTTGCAAGGGAAATGGCTCTCCTCTGCCTGGACAGAGAAACATGTGCTAATCTTATATCTTTGAGGTATAACACGACAGCACAATCTAAATATCCTCAATACAGCTCAGCACATGGCAGGTGTGGACAACATGCAGGCTGACTTCCTCAGCCACCATGCCTTTGATCTGAGGGAATGGGAAATTGTCCCGGCAGCCTTCCACCGCATAGTTCAGCGGTTGTGTCGGCCGGTGATTGATCTTATGGTGACCTTAGCCAGTGCCACAGCCACACCCACGATCTTCAGTTGCTGGAGAAAGCCCAGATCTCAGGGGTTGGATGCGTTGGTTCAGCCGTGGCCAACGGAGGACCTTCTGTATCTTTCCAGCCCTGGGCAATGATTGGGAGTGCCTTTCACCGCATAGAAGCTCACTGGGGCCCAGTGATTCTGGTGGCATTTGACTGGCCATGCCGGCGGTGGTTTGCTGACCTTAGTCGACTTCTTGTGGGGCACCCACTGTCCCTAGGGTCATGCCATGGCATGCTCTGTCAGGGTCCCGTCTGGAGGGGACGATCTGTCTCCTTACTCTCTTATGGCCGGGCTCTTGAGAGGTGGTGACAAGGGTATTCCACACGGATCGTCGAAACCCTGCTTCAAGCTAGTCTACCTCTCTCTGGCTTATGCCAGAGTTTGGCGCCTCTTCAAGGCCTGGTGCGCGCACCACAGTGTCTCCCCTTGGCGAGTACAGATCCATGCTATCCTCACCTTCTTACAAGATGACAAGGGACTTGCACTGAATTCCTTGAGAGTGCAGGTGGCTGCCCTCACTTGTTTTCGGGGGCCCATCTCTGGACGCTCTGTGGCGGCCCATGCTGATGTTGACTGCTTCCTTCGGGGTGTTAGATCACTGCAGCCGCTTCTTTGGCTTATGATTCCACCTTGGGATCTTTCCCTAGTCTTGCACAGTTTGCGGAAACCCCCATTCAAGCCCATCAAGGTGGCTACCCTTCGTGACTTGTCTTATAAGACCACTTTTCTGGTGGCCATTACATCTGCTCAGCGAGTGTCTGAGCTTCAGGCACTCTCATGTCGAGATCCCTTTTTGACATTTTCTGCGAAGGGAGCTTTTATCTGCCCGTTCCTGTCGTTTTTTACCTAAGGTCATTTGTACCTTCCACCTTAACCAGCCTATTCTGCTTCCTAGGTTTTCCAGCCAGGAATGCCAGGCATCCAAGCATAATCACCGGACGCGTAAAGTCAGCTGCGTTCTCCATTGCTAGCTGCGGGTGACAAATTTCCTTTCTGACATCTGATCACCTCTTTGTCCTTTTTGTGGGACCCTGCAAGGGTTTTGCAGCTTTCAAACAGACCATTAGCTGATGGATCAAGAGAACCATTGTCGGTGTATATTTTGCATGGGAAACCTGTTCCGTTGGGCCTTGGTGCCCATTCCACTAGAGCACAAGCCACCTCCTGGCGGAGCGGGCCTGGGTTGAACCCGTAGACATTTGTCGAGTGGCCACCTGGTCGTCTGTCTGTCTATCTTTGTGCACCATTACCGCCTTGATATCCAAGCTAGGGATTCAACTACTTTTGGCACCAGTGTAGTGGCAGCAGTTGTCTCGTCTCACCCTCAGATGAGGTAGCTCTGGTACTGCCCTCTTGTAAGGACTGGTCTAGCACGATGTTGGAAGGTGAAATTTCATTTACTGTTAATTTCCTTTCCTGGAATCCTGCTAGACCAGGCCAACTCCCGCCCTCACTCTCTGTTGTACTTGGACAGCCGCCACAACACATTTGGCGGCTGTCCCTTGCAGCCTGTCTGCCTATACATAGTTTGGTTCTGGACAGGACACTAGATGCGGTTGTGGTTTAACATGGACGCTACTTGTGCTCCCTTGAGGCTTCTGCTTTGTCATGAATATACTGAAGGTGATACTTAGTGGAGGCACATAGATGCCAGGGCATGCGCAGTGAAGCCTTGGGCACTGTCTGTCTCCAACATCTGCTGGCAGGGGGATATTACCCACTTGTAAGGACTGCTTTAACAGGATTCCAAGGAAAAGAAATTAACAGTTAAGTGAAATTTCATCTTTCTGCTCCACCGATTAGTAGGAATGGCGGACAGAGGTTGTGTAAATGTGAAGGCTGCCACCATCTGAAATGCAAGTCATATTTGAACAGATCCATTTCAGCATTGCTTTGTTAGGATACCTCTATGAAGAGAGGCTAAAAAGGTTAGGGCTCTTCAACCTGGAAAAGAGAGAGCTGAGGGGAGATATGATAGAAGTCTATAAATTAATGGATGGAGTGGAATGGGTAAACATAGGTCGATTGTTCACGCCATAAAAATATAGAAAGACTAGGAAGCATGCAATGAAGCTACAGGGTAACCTATTTAAGACTAATAAGAGAAAATATTTATTCACTCAACATGTAATCAAAATCTGGAATTTGCTATCAGAGGATGTAGTAAAAGCTGTTAGTGTAGCCAGGTTTAAAAAAGGTTTGGACAAGTTCCTGGAGGAAAGGTCCATAAACCATTATTAAAGTGGACTCAGAATATGCACTGCTTGCCCCAATACAAGCATTGTGGAACCTGTGTCTTTTGGGGAAACTGCTAGGTACTTGTAACCTAGATTGGCTACTGTTGGAAACAGGATACTGGGCTTGATGCACCTTGGTCTGACCCAGTATGGCATATCTTATCTTTTCTTACAGTTTCTCAGGTTTTCGTTTGACCTTCATTTCTCTCGTTGCAGCTGGAGAAATTCAGCATTTCAGCCCACGGCAAGGAGCTCTTTATCAACGCAGATCTCTACATTGTTGCTGGCCGCCGCTATGGTCTGGTGGGACCCAACGGGTAGGTTGAGTCCATCTGTGCTGCATTTGATATCAAAGCAAGGGTATCATGTGAGGTCTGAGAGAATGCTTTAGAAATAAAAACAGAGCTGGGTGGGAAGGGGTGTAAGCAGGGCTGGCCCATCCACTAGGCAGCCGGCCTGGATGGGTGCCGGCAGCGGCACACATAACTGGCTGCGCCGCCCTCTCCCTCCAGCTGTTGCTGATTCAGTTTGGGGGGGAGGCAGGTAGCGGCAGTAGCAGTATTTCCAAAAGTGACTGCTTTTCATCAACACTTTTTGAAATACTGCCGCTGTCTGCCTCCCCCTCCCGAGACTGAATCAGTGGCAGCTTGGAGGGGAGGGGGGGGGGTGATGAGGCTGGGGTTTCTGCCTAGGGCAGCAGAAACCCTTGGGCCAGCCCTGGATGTAAGCAATGTTGGGTGGGCAATGCACTTTCTGGCTTGGGTGCTAACACAAGTGACTTTACTCTCCCTACAGCAAAGGGAAGACCACCTTATTGAAGCACATTGCTAACCGAGCCCTGAACATTCCTCCTAACATTGATGTGCTTCTGTGCGAGCAAGGTGAGAAATACCCAAGGGTTGGAAGGAAAGGAAGGTGCACAAGGAGTTTGAGTCACACAATTTGTCTCAAGTAGCTCTCAATCACATGCACAGGCACAGTGCACCAAGCCAAGCGACTTCAGAATGAAATTTAATTTGTGCCTTTTTTTTTTATTTTGTTTTAAGATTTTACAAAATAATCAAGCAAGGCTTGTACAGAAAAGATAAATCATCCAGAAACTATTACATTAACTACAAAATTGAAGGAATTAAACAATCACAGAGATATCTGTAGTCCCCATACATACTGTACATAAGGGGATATGGAGCAGAGAAAAACCCCACAGTTGGCAAGAGGAAACAAACTGTGGATGTACAAAATATAAGAAATTTATAAAAAAGGAAAATTAGAGCCCTCTAATTTGTGCCTTTTCAGTAGTAGTTCAAGGCAAGCTACATTTGGGTATGTTTGCAGTGCTTGCAATCTAAATTTGTAATGCAGAGGTAAGTGACTTAGCCAAGGTCACAAGGAGTGTGTGGTTTGAACCCTAGCTTCCCTGGTTTTCAGTCCACTGCACTAACCACTAGACTGCTGCTCAGAGGACAGCAGCATGCTATAGGCTCTGTGGGCATTACTGTTTTTTCAGACCATTCTATTTGCTTAGGTCTTAGCTCATTAGTATGTCAGTCTAACCTTTTCCTCCTATCAGTTCTGTAAGGATAGTTCTCTGACTGCTTTTCATTTTCTTTCTGTAGAGGTGGTGGCTGATAACACCCCTGCAGTTCAGGCTGTCTTGAAAGCAGACACAAAGCGACTGAAATTACTGGAAGAGGAGAAGAGACTGCAGGCCCGGCTGGAGAAAGGAGATGACAGTGCTGGAGACCGACTGGAAAAGGTGAGCGAGAGGACGGATCCCGGTCTGCATGAGTCTTCACGACTCTCTTCACATCCTTCTTTCTCTCCCTCCAGATTTATGAAGAGCTGCGAGCCACAGGTGCCGCCTCAGCGGAAGCCAAAGCCCGTCGCATCCTGGCTGGTTTGGGTTTCAATCCTGAGATGCAGAACCGACCTACTAAGAAGTTCTCTGGAGGCTGGCGGATGAGAGTCTCCTTGGCAAGGTACTGTGCTTGCCATTTGGTATGCAGATGCCTTTTTCCAGAGGAGTCTGTAAACTGCAGCTCCTGAATCGTGTAGGGCCCTGAGGTGGGAATGTACATAGCAGTGAGTGAGGCTGTGGCAGATAGCAGGGTGGAGTGTGCCGGCTCTTTTGCTTTTATAGAGAACTGACAGAAAATGATATGCTGTACTAAATAAAGATGTATCTCCAGGAATAAGCAGGAATGTAGTCTTCACATATGGGTGACGTCGGCACTGACAGCCCGCATGGGAACGCTCCCCAGCGTCCAATAGGAAAGCCTTTGGGAGCATCCCACTGCGCCTGCGTAGCTGCCTTTCCAACTCTCCCTCAGTTCTTCGTTTTCCGCAGCGCCAACAAGAAGCAATGCCTGTCACCGCAGAAAATTAGATTTTTTTTTTCTTATTTGTTTGTGGTTGCATCTGCCTTCCCGTCGATGCTGGTACCGACCCTGTCGCTGCTCTCTTTCTTTCTTTCTTTCTGTAAAAAAAAAAAAAAACAAAACAAAAAAAACAAACCTGTTCTGAGGGGAGAATCCCTTCCCTCAAGGCGCATCGAGGCAAACTTAGGCTTAGGCCTTGTTTTCCAAAATGGACAAACCTGCTAGTGGTTTTAAAAAGTGTTCCAAGTGTGGCAGTACAATTTCAGTCACAGACACCCATGACTGGTGTCTAAAATGTTTGGGACCGGATCATCAACCAGTTGACTGTCCTCTCTGTAGGAAGATGACAAAGAGAGAGGCCTGCAGAATAGAGCTGCGAAACTCGACACCCTCTTTGCCACCGATGCAGTGTCCATAGCATCGACGTCATCGAGAGCTTCATCTTGCTCCCAGGGATCTCAGGTATCGAAACCCAGGTCTTCCTCGAAGACTAGCAAGCCCTCCAAGGGTAGATCTCCTAAGCATTGAGATGCCCTAGGCGTTGCCTTGGAGGGAGACACACTGGCCAAACAACCCTAGTGGGAAGTCCTTGCCTCCAAAGCATTAGTGGGGTCCCAAGATGCTCCCAAGGCCTCAACCTCCAGAGAGCTTTTGGTGCCATGCTCAGGGATCGTGGCCCGCAACTCAGGAAGCGATACCCAGGCATCGGCAGGCTCCATGGATCAACGTATCCTGGCTATTGAGCAGAGCTTAGCGGCCTTACTAATAGCTTCCAAACTGGTAAAGCCTCTACAGTCAATTCCCCAACTATCTGTACTGACAATGGTACCAAAAGTACTGACATCGACATTTTTGGCGCTTACCACGCAACCACCTACGCTGGCCCATGAGTCCATCTCCGGTACAGAGGCTCCGGCACCGAAACTTTCTGATGCCGGTTTCAAGTGGTATGGAGTACAGGCAGAGTGTGAGCACCCAGCCTGTCGATAATTCGAATCTTCGGACTCCGATTCGTTGGATGATGAATCGACCAATACAAGGAAAAGGAGAATTCTGCCGAAGGGTCCATCTCCGTCCCCTCTGGAGGACATATCTTTTCAAGATTTTATCCGTGATGTTGCTTGGGGCCTCTCCCATCACTGTGACTTCGGAGAAGGAGCCTAGGGCTGAGGAGCTTGAAATCCTTCAATATCCTGCAGCCCCAAAGGAAGCTGCTACTCTTCCTATTCATTGAATATTTCACGACCTTATGCTTTGAATGTGGAAGACGCCCTTAACCATCTCTCCACATACTCGAAGGCTCGAAACTATGTACCGGGTATCCGGAGTGCCCCGGCTTTCAGAAGATCCGATTACCACACCATTCCACAGTGGTGGAATCGGCAATGCGTCGAATTAAAAGTGCCAAAACGCATTCCTCGAACCCTCCAGACAAGGAATTGAGAACCCTCGATGCTTTTGGTCTTTGTTTTCAGGCCTCTATGTTATTGGCCAGAATAGGTTCTTACATTCTCTATATGGATATGTTTCTTTGAGAGGTGGCTAGGGATTTGGAGTTGATGGTTCCTCTCCTCCCTGACTATAAGAGAGCTGATTATCTCACCCTGGTGAATTTAACAGGGCAACCTTCGACTATTTTGAATGCATCAGCAGAATTTCAGCTATATGCATTGGTGCATGCAGGATTGCTTAGCTCCAAGCCTCTGATCTTAATCAGTGGGTTCAAGACTAGCTGGGTAATGTACCTTGCACAGGTGAGAACCTTTTTGGAAAGACTGGCAGGATAAGGCGTCTCAATTAGACTCTGAGAACACCACTCTAAATAGACTTTCTAGATCAACTGCCAACACAGCTAAGAAGATGATATCAAAGAAACCCTTTTTCAATAAGAAAAAGAAGTATTACTCTTCTTACAACCCTGCACTGCACTGCCCCATCCATGCTCCTCAAAAAGGGCAGCAACAACCAAAACAACAAAGAAAGGCTCAGACTCCCAGGTCTCAGCCAGCTCAGCAGACCCAACCTCCTTAGGATCTTTGACTTCTTTCTGGAGAACATAGCCGTCCTGCCACTGGAGATTCCAGATCCCATCCGCATTACAGGCAGACTATGTCACTTTGCCCATAGGTGGCATCTTGTTACATCAGAACACTGGACTCTCTCCATAGTAAGGGAAGGGTACAAACTTCACTTCTGAAGTCGACTCCCCTAGTCTTCTCTCACCACTCTGTTATTGCAGGAGGTCACCTCCCTTCTCTCACAGGGTGCAATAGAGGAAGTGCCACTCTCCCAGAAAGGTCTGGGCTACTAGTCTCCTTCCTCATTCCAAAGAAGACAGAGGGGGATACAGGCCCATCCTAGACCTCGGAAAACTGAACAAGTATCCACTCCGGGAGAAATTCAAGATGATCTCCCTAGGTACTCTTCTCCCCTATCTCCAGTCAGGATTGGCTCTGTTCTCTAGACCTAAAAGATGCATATACACACGTTCTTATCCACGCAGAACACAAAAGGTTTCTGCATTTTCTATTCCAGGGGAAACATTATCAGTACAGTCTCCTGCCTTTTGGCCTCGCCTCTGCCCCAAGAGTCTTTACAAAGTGTATGGCAGTTGTAGCTGCATTTCTAAGGACTCTAGGGATATTTGTCTTCCCCTACTTAGACAACTGGCTCATTTGAGCAAGCACCCCTATAGAGGCCAATCTTTCTCTCATGTGCACCATGCAGGTGCTGCAACATTTGGGATTTGTAATAAATCTTCCAAAGTCCCAGCTCGTTCTCTCTCAAACTCTGGATTTCATAGGAGCCCTCCTAGACACTCAACAGTCAAGGGCTTTTCTGCCTCAAGTCCGCTGTGCTCGACTCATCCAGCTTGCATACCAAGCATGCCTCAAAACCTTTCTCGGTACTCGAGACATGCTGCAGCTCCTGGGCCATATGGCATCTACTGTACATGTGGTGCCATACACTCGTCTACATATGCATGCAACTCAATGGACCCTGGCTTCCCAGTGGTCTCAGGCATCCAGTCATTTGGGAGACAGGATAATACTCTCTATATGTCTCATCTCGTCGCTCCAGTGGTAGCAATCCCCAGAGCACCTTCTCATAGAATCACCTTTTCAGAAGCCTCTACATCAATACACTTTGAAGACTGATGTGTCCAAATTGGGCTGGAGAGCTCATCTGAACAATCTCTCCACTCAGGGACTTTGGTCTCATCAGGAGTCACAACTCCACATAAATCTGATGGAACTCGGAGCCAGCCACAATGCTCTCAAGGTGTTCCACAACCACCTTCACTTCCGCACAGTTGTAGTCCAGACGGACAATCAGGTAGCCATGTTCTTCTTGAACAAGCAGGGCGGAACAGGCTCTTGGACACTTTGCAGCGAAGCCCTACACCTGTGGTCCTTTGCCATACAACATCAGATTCACTTACTTGCGGTTTATCTCCCAGGCAAACAGAATCTCTTGGCGGACAAGCTGTCGGGTACTACTACCCCACAAGTGGTCTCTCCATGCAGACAAGGTTGCTCACATTTTTCAGATCTGGGGAACCCCAGACAGACCTGTTTGCAAGTCCTCAGAATGCCAAACTTCCCCACTTCTGTTCCAGAGCCCCTGCTCAGAACAACCTAACGGTAGATGCCTTTCACCTTCACTGGGGTCAAGGCTTCCTATACTTCTTCCCTTCCATCCCCCTCATTCCCAAAACTCTTTTCAAACTCCAGAGAGACGAGGGTTACATGATTCTTACAGCCCCGCGTTGGCCACGACAACCGTGGTATCCTCTGCTTCTGCGTCTCGAGTTTAACCAGTAGATCTGGGGTCCACTCCAGATCTCCTCTCACAGGAGAACGGGACACTGCTGCATCCCAATCCGTGGTCCCTACACCTTACAGCATGGCTACCGAAGGCATAGAATTCCAAGGCATCAGCCTCTCTCAACAAGTGAAAGCTATCCTTTTGTCTTCTAGGAAACCTTCCACAAGGCGCTCCTACGCCTTCAAGTGGCATAGATTCTCTCTCTGGTGTTCGAAAAGGGATCTTAACCCCTTTTTCAGCTTCCGTGGAAGCATTACTTGAATATCTTCACACCTCTCTTCCTCTGAACTCAAAACCAATTTGGTAAGAGTCCACCTAAGTGCCATAGCGGAATCTCACATACCCTTGGATGGTCAGCCCATCTCCTCTCAACCGCTTGTAGCACACTTCATGAGAGGTCTTCTATTAACTAAGCCTCCCATTAAACCACCCCCAGTGGCATGGGACCTTAATGTTGTTTTAGGACATCTTATGAAACCGCCTTTTGAACCTCTAGCCACTACTTCCCTGAAGTTTCTTACCTGGAAGGTCACCTTCCTTATTGCCGTAACTTCACCAAGGTGCATCAGTGAGCTTCAAGCTTTAGTGGCTGATCCTCCTTATACACGTTTCCACCATGATAAGGTAGTCCTTAGGGACTCATCCTCACTTTATGCCAGAGGTGGTCTCACCATTTCACTTAAACCAGTCAGTGTACCTCCCGATTTTCTTCCCTAGATCTCATTCTAGGGCGGAAGTAACTCTTCATACTCTGGATTGAAAATATGCTTTGGTCTTCTATCTCCAGAGGACTCGGGAGCACAGAAAAGCTTTGCAACTTTTCATAGCTTTTGACTCCAGCCATCTAGGATTACCAGTATCCAAGCAAACTCTCCAGATGGATAGCAGATTGTATCTCCTTTGCTTACGACAGTGCAGGATTCTCTTGGGGGTCACGTCACTGCACATAATGTTCCAGCAATGGCTACCTCCATGGAAAATCTGCGTTCTGTAGTGATTGACGACATATGCAAAGCAGCAACCTGGTCCTCTGTCCATACTTTCGTGCGCACTATTGCCTAGACAGGGGACTCCTGCCGGGATGCCTCGTTTGGCCAAGCTGTTCTCCAGCATCTCTTTCAGACTTAGATCAACTCCTACCCCCTGTCCCGGGTTTCGATACCAGCCATCCTTGGAGGATATATGACCTACTACTTAGGCCTGTGTTCCAGAGCTCGCTCTGAGGTCATCTCTAAGCTAGGAAGACTATATTCCTGCTTGTTCCTGGAGATAGCGTAGTTACTCACATGTAAAACAGGTGATCTCCGGGAACAGCAGAAATTGAGTCTTCACAACCCACCCTCCTCCCCTAGGAGTTGTAGTTTTCCTCCTTTTCTCCTTTTATCTCAGCTACAAACTCAACTGAGGAGGGAGAGTTGGAAAGACGGGAAGGCGGCTATGGAATGCTCCCAAGGCTTTCCTATTGGATGCTGGGGAGCATTCCCACACGGGGCTCCATTGGTGCTGACGTCACCCATATGTGAAGACTCAATTCCTGCTGTTCCCGGAGATCACCTGTTACAGGTGAGTAACTATGCTGTTCATATTTGGGATTAAACTGAGGGAAGTGGATGCAGTATCTGAGGGACATTACTTTCTTAAAGAGCTTATGGTGCAAGTGAGAAGGAAACATGCAAAGCAGGAGAGCGAGGTCAGTTACACGGGCACTGGAGTGGGAGATTGCAGAGAAGGGCTGCTGTGATTCACAGCAGTTGGTGGAATAATTCTTAGCAGTACATCTACAGGAAAGACTCAAAGATGTGGAGAGCAAGAGAGTGGACTAGTATCTGAAGTAAAGGAGCAGGACTATTTCTCAGAAAAGAAGTGGACAGAGAATCTGAGATCTGGGACAGATTGAATATAAGGTGCACAAAGAACAGAAATGGACCATGGGAACAGACTTATTCAACTACTTTTGCTGTGTTTACACATTAGCGTGTTAATATTCAAATCATTTTTGAGTAAAGTGAAATTAGACCTTACTTGCTAATTTTCTTTCCTCTAGTCCCTCCAGTTCAGACATGCGAATTATACTCGTTCACCAGCAGATGGTGACTGAGATACACTGAACTCAGTCGGCCTATAGGAAGCCTGTGCCTACAATAGCCCCTTCAATAGGACCTTCACAAAGCAGAGAGGAAATCCCAAGAACCCCTATTCTCCGCCAACAACACAATGCCACCTTTTTTAGATCTAGCGGCCAAAGTTCCCGAGAACTAGAACATCCCAACAGGGGAAAACACTGCAAGCAGAACCATGGGGAATACAGAAGTTCTCCCTCGCCTTTGGAATAGACCGGGTCTGACACCACAACCTCTGCTGCAACATAGCAGGACTCTTCAAGCAAACATGAGAGAGTCCGCTTGCACGTTCTTGCCCGCTAGATGGGCTGCTGAAAAGAGCGACAGGTGTCACACCACCCACCATAGAAGCAGAAGCGCCTCCACTGCTACCAATGAGCTCCATGTGCTCCTTGCCGATTGATGCAAGCCACTGT
This sequence comes from Ichthyophis bannanicus, assembly GCA_033557465.1. Lineage (NCBI taxonomy): Eukaryota > Metazoa > Chordata > Amphibia > Gymnophiona > Ichthyophiidae > Ichthyophis > Ichthyophis bannanicus. The sequence goes on along the minus strand of CM066051.1, from coordinate 74,636,641 downwards.
TGTCACATTGTCTGACAAAATCTGCACTGCCCTTCCCTCCACCAGAGGAAGAAAGGCCTACAAGGCTAGGAACACTGCCTGTGTAGCCAAATAATTGATGGATCAAGCACTCTCCTCCAGGGACCAACATCCCTGAGCAACATGGGAGAGACAGTGGGCCCCTCCCAGCCGAACAGACTAGCATTTTTGGTCAGGACAATTTAGTCCAGCTCTAGGGAAATCCCCAATGACAGCTGTTCCCTGTCACCACTGAAGGTTCATCCTGGCTTCTTTCTGCAAGGAGAGTCTCAACTCCATGGACCTGGGACAGAGTGAACCAGCGCATTAGAAGTGCTGCCTTCAGGGGGCACAAATGGAGCCGCGCCCAAGGTACCAACTCCAAGGTCACTGCTATCAAGCCGAGTAACTGAAGATAATTCCACACCCTTGAACACGGGACCCACAGCAGCTGCTGAACTTGAGCTTGCAGTTTTGCTATCTGACCCTCCGGAAGGAAAACCATGCCTGCCTTCGTGTTGAATCAGGCCCCGAGGTATTCTAAGGACTGCGATGGACCTGTCCAGCTCTTCAGAGTCGACCACCCAGCCTAACTCTTGCAAACAAGAGACCATAAGCTGGGTCACCTCCCAACTCTCCTGAGGCGATTTTGGCCCAAAGCAACCAATTAGTCCAAATACGGGTGGACCAATATTCCCTACCTCTGCAAGGCAGCTGCTGCCATCACCAACTGCAGTGGCCAAGCCAAAGGGTAGGGCTGAAACTGGAAATGGCCATCAGGACTACGAAACGCAGGGAGCGCTGATGATCCAGGCAAATAGGAATATGTAGATAAGCCTCAGACAGATCTAGAGACATCAAAAACTCCTCTCTTCAGACTACCAAAATCACAGAATGCAGGGTCTCCATATGAAACTGGGGCACACTTAATGCCCAGTTTACGGCCTGGAGGTCCAAAATCAGTCTCCACATCCCCTCCTCTTTGGGGACCACAAAATAAATGGAATATCTCCTGGTGCTCCATGGCACTGGGACCATGGACTTGAGCTGCAACAGTCTCTCCAGAGTGACCTGAACCGTGCACCTTGGCCACAACCTGGCATGGGAAGAACCATAAAGGCGTCTGAGGGTTCATACAGGCTCTAGTGCATAACCCTCTCAAATGATTTCCAACACCACTCGTCTGATGTGAGTTGGGCCCAGACAGTAGAAGTTCTGCAGGCGTCCGCTTACTGGGTGCACCCCTGCCAGTACCCCCAAACCCTCTTTGGGAGGGGCTAAGGGCCCCTATTCCTCTTGAGGGTTCATCTCTACTTCCCTGGCACCCTTCACTTAAGGACTGCCCTGTGGAAAGAATCTAGAGCACTGGGAGTTGCCCGACGAGCAAGCGAAGCCTCAGAGAATCACACCTCTGACCCCTGACAGGAGCTCCTCTACCAGAGCCCTTGGGCCTATCTTCTGGAAGCTGAGGGACCTTGGAGTCCCTCAAGCTGTTGACCAGCTTCTCCAGGACCAAGCAGGAAGTCAGTCCTCACTTATGGGTGACGTCGGCGCCGACGGAGCCCTCGCGGAGCAATTTTCCCCAGCTTTCGAAAAAAGCTTTTGGGAATTGCAGCGCGCATGCGCGGTCCCCTTCCCGCCCAAGGGTGCCATCTTGCTCAGTCTTCTTTTTTCCGTGGAGCCCTACAGACGTAGTTTGTGATCGCCGCTGAAAAAGTTGATTTTTAGTTTTATTTTTCTCGGTTCGACGCCGTGTCCTTTTCCCGCCCGAGTCCGTTCACATTTTTCGGTTTTTTCCTTCGTAACTGGCGTTCCCGCCACTTTTTTTCTCTTTCACTGGCAGCACGGTCTTTTGACCTCGCAGGGGTCCTTTTTCCCCCGATGGCTGCCAGTGGGTTTAAAAAGTGTGATCGTTGTACCAGACTCATGTCTCTTACCGACACACATGACTGCTGCCTCCGTTGCCTCGGACCCAACCATGACTCGATGAGTTGTGGTCCGTGCAACAAAATGTCCTCGAAGGCGTTGAGGAGTCGGCAGTCACAAAAGGAGCGAATCTTCTCTGACTCCGCGTCCGGTCGGGCCCGGATCTCGTCAGAGGCTTCGACATCTCGGGACTCCGGCCCCGAGCACCATCGGAGTTCCTCTGAGCGGGGGTCTCCCGGCCGGGAACATCGTCGGAAGAAGAAACCCGCGAGGGCGGCGTCGGAGGACTCTCCTGGTCCCTCGAGGGCCAGGTCGCCTAGCCCCGTCAGCCGCCCCGGGTCCTCGGAGGCGGAAAGGCCTTCGAAGCATCCTCGTCTCGAAGTGGAGTCTCCTGGACACGTGAGTACTGTAGTCCTCGTGGACACACCTCCGATGGTGCCGACGTCGGACCCGACGCCTTCGGGGCCCGAGTCGGCGGCTGCTGGGTCTTCTGAGTTTGGTCTCAGACTGACGGCCTTGGAGAGCAGTATCGCTGCCTTCATGGACCAGCAGCGGGCATTGATGACTGGCCTCGCCTGTGCATCTGCCCCGACCACCGGGATGTCGACGTCCAAGTCGACCCCGGAGGCCGAGCCGATCCTCGAGTCGATACGAGCTTGAGTCGATCCTCGGCCAAGGTCTCCCTCGGCCTCCGGTTCAGGACCGAGGTCATCGACGCCGGCCTTGGCGTCGGGGCGGAGGTCCTCGGCACCCGCCCACACGGAGCCACTCGATTCCTCCACGGAGGAGTCGGGCTGGGACACGGAGGAGGATGAGTCACCCGGTTCTTTTCAGACTCGGTGCGTCCCCTCCGACTCGCCCGAGTCGGAGCCTCGGAGACGATCTCCCCCGGAGGATACCCGGTTCTCCGATTTCGTGAGGGATATGGCCAAGGCTTTGGCCTTCCCCGCGGATCCGGAGGAGGAGCCGAAGAGCCGAAGAGCTCGAAGCCCTCCAGTATGACTCTCCCCCGAAGGAGGCCTTTACCGTACCGGTTCCTCCGATGCTGGAGTGGCTGCTCTTCCGCATGTGGGAGAGCCCGGCCTCGACACCGGTGTTAAGCAAGCGGGTCGATTCCATGTATCGAGTCCGCAAGAGCCCTGGGTTCCAGAAGGCGCAACTACCGCACCACTCTATGGTGGTGGAATCGGCCATGCATCGACTTAAGAGTCAAAAGATGCACTCCTCGGTGCCTCCGGGTAAGGAGGCCCGGAACCTCGATGCCCTCGGTAGGAAGTGCTTCCAGGGCTCTATGCTTGCTTGCCGAGTCCAGACATACCAGCTATATATGGGCATGTATCTCCGAGACCTGGCAAAAGAAATCGCCGGGTTTTCTGCTGGTCTCTCCGAGGAACCTTTGCAGAGGTTCCAGGCCTTGTCCACGGGTATTCGAGAGTGCTCGAAGTTTATTTCTCGAGCAGCCTACGATGGCTTTGAAGCATCGGCTCGAGTAGCCGGAGCCGGCATCGGTGCTCGCCGTCAGGCTTGGCTTCAGTCGTCCGACCTCGAGCTATGGGTGCTGGACAAGTTGGTCGATTGTCCCCTGCAGAGGTGACAACCTCTTTGGCAAGCCCATGGCTGAAAAGGCTGCGGAGCTCGAGTCCGAGACTCTCACCAGAACTCGCCTTTCCAGAAAGACCTCTGCCCCTTCACAGAAGAGGAAGGGCTCGGGGAAAAAGCCCTTTTACCCGAGGAAGGTGTCTGCCTATAAACAACACCACCCTCGGTATCAAACCTCAGCAGCTTCCCATCAGGGCCAGCAGGCTAAGGGACAGGGTAATGGGTCCCGTAGGCAGAAGGCCCCCAAGCCCACTACACAGGCCCCTGCTCAGCAGGGTGGGGGTTTTTGACTACGCCAGCATAGCCTCTCCCCCTCCGCAGCTTTCGCTCAGTACGGGGGGCCGGCTGACCCACTTTGCCCACAGGTGGTCAGCCATAACATCCGATTCCTGGGTGCTGCAGGTGGCTCAAAAGGGCTACCTCTTACATTTTCACCAGGTGCCTCCCTCCTACTTTCCGGGGGAGCCTCCAAGACCCCCTCTGCACAGGGACTTACTCCTTCAGGAGCTGCAATGTCTGCTTCAGGAACAGGCTGTGGAGCCCGTGCCCCACCACCTGTGGGGTCACGGGTTTTATTCGAGGTACTTCCTGATACCAAAAAGGACAGAAGGCCTCAGACCTATCCTGGACCTACGCAACCTCAACAAGTTCCTGCAGCGGGAAAAGTTCAAAATGCTTACCCTTGGAATCCTACTGCCCTACCTCCAGCAGGGAGATTGGCTATGCTCCTTGGATCTAAAGGATGCTTATACTCACATCCTTATTCATCCGGACCACCGGCAATATCTAAGATTTGTGGTGGCAGAGAATCATTATCAGTACCGCGCACTGCCCTTTGGCCTATCCTCCGCTCCCAGGGTGTTCACAAAATGCCTGGCAGTGGTGGCAGCCTTCTTGAGGCTTCAAGGCCTCTTCGTCTTCCCCTACCTGGACGACTGGCTTATCCGGGCGCAGTCTTCCCTAGAGGTCACTCAGGCCACTCAACGCACAGTGGCTCTGCTTCAGCACTTGGGCTTCGTCATAAACGTCGAAAAGTCCACTTTGCTCCCCTCTCAGGACCTCGAGTTCATAGGAGCACGGCTGGACACTGCAGGCTCGTGCCTTCTTGCCTCAGGAACGAGCCAACAGGCTCATGGCTCTGGCCGGCAGGTTCCACAGCGCGTCACCGGTCTCTGCCAGACAATTCCTGCGACTGCTCGGTCATATGGCCTCCACGGTCCATGTCACTCCGAATGCCCGTCTGCATATGCGGCCTGCTCAGTGGAGCCTTCGCACTCAATGGCATCAGGCCACAGGGAGCCTGACGGACTTAATACAGATCTCCGACTGCCTGGTCTCCTCTCTGCAATGGTGGCTTCACCTGCCCAATCTGGTACTCGGCATGACCTTTCAGTCTCCCCCACCTTCCCAGGTGCTAACGACAGATGCCTCTCTCCTGGGATGGGGAGCGCATTGCCAGGGAGCATGCACTCAACGCCTTTGGACACCTTGGGAGGCTGCTCAGCAGATAAACTTCCTGGAGCTGCGAGCAATCCGCCTAGCTCTGTGGACCTTCTCTCACCTCACTTCTCGTCAGTCTGTACTGGTACAGACGGACAATCAGGTTGCCATGTTCTACGTGAACAAACAGGGGGGCACGGGCTCCCTCCTTCTGTGTCAGGAGGCTCGGAGACTGTGCTCTTGGGCAGTCGACCACGACATCCTCCTCAAGGCTGTTTACCTGCCCGGGCAGGAAAATTGCCTGGCCGACAAACTGAGCCGGATTCTGCAGCCACACGAATGGAGGTTAAACCCCGCAGTTGTCCAGCAGATCTTCCGCCGGTGGGGCTTCCCCGCCGTGGATCTCTTTGCCAGTCCTCTAAACCGGCAACTTCCCAGGTTCTGCTCCCGGCACTCGCATCCTCTCAGAGTAGCGCCGGATGCTTTCCTCATCTCGTGGTCCACGGGCCTACTGTATGCCTTTCCTTCCATACCACTTGTGTCCCGGACGCTATTCAAAGTTGTCCAGGACAGGGCCTCCGTGATCCTGGTAGCGCCCAGGTGGCCGAGACAACCCTGGTTCCCTCTACTCCTACAGCTGGTGGTGGACACCCCTCTTCCTCTGGGGTTTCAGCCCGATCTCCTGACCCAGGATCAGGGTACTCTCCTGCACCCCAACCTCCGGGCCCTTCATCTGATGGCCTGCCTGCTGAAAGGGTAGTCCTAGCTCCGCTCCTGCTTCCTCCGGAGGTGGAAGCTGTCGTCCTGGCGTCTCGGCGACCTTCCACCCGGAAATCTTACGCCCTTAAATGGCGTCGCTTCTCGATCTGGTGTTCTCAGCGTTCTGAGGACCCCTTCGCCTGCTTAGTATCGGTGGTGCTGCAATACTTGCTGCACCTCTCCGATCTAGGCCTCAAATCCAACTCCGTCAGAGTCCACCTCAGTGCTCTCTCTACACATCATTCGCCGGTGGAGGGCCAGCCTCTTTATTCGCACCCCTTGGTGGCGCGTTTTCTCAGAGGCCGCCTTCTGCTTAAACCTCCGTTGGCCCTCCAGCTCCTGACTGGGATCTCAATGTGGTCTTGCAAAGGCTTACCTGTCCGCCTTTTGAACCCATGGCTACCTGCCCTCTTCGTTTCCTCTCCTGGAAAACTCTTCCTGGTAGCCCTTACCTCCGCTAGGCGCGTTAGTGAACTGCAGGCCCTAGTGTCGGAGCCACCATACACTAGGTTCTACAAGAATAGGTTAGTGTTACGGACTCACCCTAAGTTTCTTCCAAAGGTGGTCTCCCCCTTTCACATCAGTCAAGAGGTGGTTCTTCCGACCTTCTTTCCCAGGCCGCATACCAGCCGAGCTGAAACTGTTCTGCATACCCTGGACTGTAGAAGAGCCTTATCCTTCTACCTTGACCGTACGCGAGAGCATAGAAAAGCTGTCCAGCTTTTCGTATCTTTTGACCCCAATCGGTTGGGAGTACCTGTCTCCAAGCGTACTCTGTCCATCTGGGTAGCTGACTGTATCGCCTGGGCTTATGGGGCAGCCGGCCTCTCTTTAGAGAGTCGTGTCACGGCTCACCGTGTCAGGGCGAAGGCTGCGTCAGTGGCTCATCTCCGCTCTGTTCCATTGGCAGACATCTGCCGGGCCGCTACTTGGTCTTCCAGCCAGACTTTTGCGGCTCATTACTGCCTGGAGAGGGAATCCCACAGGGACAGTGCTTTCGGACAGGCAGTCCTCCACAATCTCTTTGAGGTTTAGGCAACTCCTACCCTCCGGCCCTGGTGTTGGGCTACCGGCCGGATCCGTATTCAGAGAAGATTCCTTCCTTCTGTACTGTTGAGCTAGAGGGAGCTCAGTCTTTGGCTTGAGGCCTCCGGTAGCCTTAAGCTTGGGAGTCCCATAAGTGAGGACTGACTTCCTGTTTGGTCCTGGAGAAAGAGTAGTTACTCACTTGTAACAGGTGTTCTCCAGGAGCAGCAGGAATCAGTCCTCACTACCCTCCCTCCTCCCCTTGGAGTTGCAGTCATTCGTTTTATATGTTTTTGCTAACTTTTTTGCTGTCTTTTCGCTATGTCATCAGACTGAGCAAGATGGCACCCTTGGGCGGGAAGGGGACCGCGCATGCGCGCTGCAATTCCCAAAAGCTTTCTTGGAAAGCTGGGGAAAATTGCTCCGCGAGGGCTCCGTCGGCGCCGACGTCACCCATAAGTGAGGACTGATTCCTGCTGCTCCTGGAGAACACCTGTTACAGGTGAGTAACTACTCTTTCTCCAAATTGTTCCCAAAAAGTAAATGGCCCACAAAGGGAAGCTTGCTGAACCTTGTCTTAGAATCTGCATCAGTGGATCAATTGCGCAGTCACAAAAACTGCTGCATTGCCACCACCGTAGCCATATTCTTTGCAGAAATGCAAAGCAAGTCATAAAGGAGATCAGCCAGAAAGGCTGAACCCAACTCCAGGTGAGCCGCCTCCCTTAGGCTAGTCTCATCCAACCCAGAACCTTCTGGGATCTGTTGTGACAATCTCGGTCAAGCCTGGGCCATATATGCCTTACACACTGAAGCTTGGAGTGCCAGAGCCGAGATCTCAAAGGACTGCTTGAGCAAAGTCTCCGTACGACGATCCTGCGGATCCTCCAAAGCAGCTCCTCCCTTCACCAGAATGGTAGTCTTCCTTGTGACAACAGTCACCAGGGCATCCACCCAAGGAAAGAGCAGCTTCTCCTCCTCTTCAGAGAGAATCTGGTAAAGCCTTGCCATACTCCGTCTGACTCATAGGCCAGCATCAGGGAGTTTTCATTCATTGGCAAACATCATTCACCACCTGGTGAAAGGGAAAAGTCCTAGGAGGCTTCCACAACCCTTGCAGTAGTGGATCACCTGTCATCTCTGGCTGATCCAACCAGGGCTCCTCACTTAAACGTAGCACTGCTAGAGTATGTGTGATCAGGGAAGGGAGCTCATCCCTGTGAAAGATCCATATCATGGAGGGATCGTCCCCCACAGGGATTTATCCTTCCTCCAACTCCTTCAGAGAGATGTCTTGGAGGAGATCAGAGGGCCCAAGAATTCCACTGACCCCCCTCCGATTCTGCCTCATCTAGAACCAAATCCCCACAGCAAGGACACTTGGTTATAAGAGGGGGCAGACTTGCCTCGAGGACCGGAGGAAGCCCCCTGAGCCACCCGCTGGCTGTGCCTCAACAAGAATGCCCGATGGAGCAACAAAACAAACTTTGGGAAAAAGAGGATGTCCCCAAAGAACAGGGCCCTGTAGGGATCTCCATGCCACCAAAATCCATGTACAGCAGCTCAGGAGGCTAAGATCCCTCTCCCTGAGAAGCAGGAAGTGCATCCAAAATGGTAACATTTCATGCCAAATCAATCGGGTCTACCGCGTTGCTATCTGCATGCCTGTGGTCCCTGGAGGCCCCCAGCACTAGTGGACTTCCAAAAATGCCCTCCTTTTTAATAGCCGCGGCATAGCCGTTCCTCCAACAATTGTGCCCGATGGCTCCTGCATGATGCACAGCAGCTGCAGTGGACGAGTTCGGCCATGTGATCGCCTTGTGTTCACATGGTGCGAGTCTCCTCTGCTGACAACCCCCTCCCCCACCCCTTCCAACGCCCAAACTACTCCTGGACTTACAAGGCAGCCGTGTCAGGAGGCCCATTGAACTGCTGCCATTCCTCTTTTTTTTTTCTTTAAGCAACTTTAATTGCTAGACGGCAGCAAGACTCCACACTACTTAACTTCTGGCCCTCTTCCAAATATTGAGGAGAGGGAAAGAAGGGAGTTCAGAGTTGAAGAGAGGGAGGGACTTGGACCACCATATTCTGCACCCTTAAAGGCCCAACAAGGTCAGTAAGGCACCATAGTCCTTCCAATCTTCAGACCGCACAGGCTAAGCTCTTCACCATCTGCTGGAGACACAGAACTACCAAAGGGGCTGTTGTAGGCACAGGCGTCTCATAGGCTGACTTTGAGTTCAGTGTATCTCGGTCTCCATCTGCTGGTAGGTGAGCATAACCCACATGACTGGATAGACTGGAGGGACGAATAAGAATGTCTATTTATTTAAGTTTGATCCCTGACAAAGACATCGAAGCCGAAACCGGGCCAAGTCACGTGTGTTTTCAGTAAATGAAATTTGCTTTGAATATGAACTTTGTTGATTAGTCCGTGGTCCATCTCCACTCTTCGTGTACCTGATTGATTTCTGCAGAGTTTGCATTTTTCTCCGGTTTCACAGATTGAATATAATCCAGTTGGGGGATACCATGTAATGTGTGGTCTCTCCTCTTTAGAGCCCTTTTCATGGAGCCCACCTTGCTCATGCTGGATGAGCCCACCAACCACCTGGACCTAAACGCTGTCATCTGGCTGAATAAGTGAGTAAAGAGACTGGTCTTAGTCCATGTTCTTGCCTCCCCAGACACAGGCTGGTTTAGTTTTCTATCAGTCTTTCAGCTGAATTATTTAATTTATCTGCACCACGCACAGGACCTCATCTAAAGCACTGGTATGGATTAACGAGCTTGAACAGCAAGATTAAACTGTAGCTTATTGCTATCTTCATTCGGGGTAGTTTCTCCAAATGGATTAGTTTTGCACATACTGTGGCAGTTGTGAACCCTGCTTCCAAGCCAGGGTATGTAAAGTATGATTTTAGTCTCTCAAATCTACTGCTAATGATTGGCGTAATACTTGATCGTGCCAAAGAAAGCCTCCTGCTGGAGTTCGTAAGATGTAACATGTATGGGTAGTTTGTCAAGATGTGCTTGAAAATTCTTCTTTATCAAGTCTGTGGCTCCCAGTACAATGGGAAATATTTCCGTATCTTTCTTGCCACATTTTCTTGCTACTTCAAGATCTTCTGCCCCTTCATGCGATTCACAGAGTAATCACTCGGTACCAACACTTCTATTATCAATGCTGTTCTCCTTTACCATTATGTCAGGTTCCCTGGCATGCAGTTTCTTATCCGTCAGAATGGGAATGTCCCAGGTGATCATAACCTCTTCATTCTCTGTTCTCTTAGTGTCATGATCCCAGTGCTTTTCAGGGACAGTAATTTATTTATTTATTTTATTTAGACAGTTTTGTATACCGCCTTATCCTTCAGTCAAAGCGGTCACAACACAATTGGGGGATACATTTAACACGCGGGGGTATGAGACACATACACTAATACTTACAGGGAACATGGGCAATGGAGGGTTAAGTGGCTTGCCCAAGACCACAAGGAGCATCTGTGGGACTAGAAACCCCAGTCCTTCCGGCCCAAGGTTGCTGTCCTCTAGTGGGATTTGAACCCCCGACCTTTCGGCCTGAAGTACCTTGCCCCAACCACTAGGCTACTCCTCCCTCTCGTAATGTAGTGTTCACAGAGTTTCTAGTGGTGGTGGTGGTGATGCAGGCTCATTGGGTGCACTACAGATTCGTTGGACTTGATCTGGATTGGATTGGAAAGATGGCGGCTGTTGCTATAGTAATGGCTTTTATCAGCCTTAAATGGTTGTGCTGAGGAACAGTTTCAGAGGAGGCTTTTCTCTGGCTGTTGGGACTGCTAAAGGTTCTAAGTGCCAACCACACGTTAAGGGGGGACGTGTATAAAATCGGAGGGGAGGGCTGAGGCCTGAGATTTCATCATTTACATCATAGAGATTAAAAATATTTTAGAAGTAGCTTGCAGGATCTCAGCATCCATTAAGCAAGGACCTATTAAAAACATAACGTATCTCTCGTCCTCCTGCAGCTACCTGCAGAGCTGGAAGAAGACTCTGTTGATTGTCTCCCATGACCAGGGCTTCCTGGACGATGTCTGCACAGACATTATTCACCTAGATAACCAGAAGCTGTACTACTACCGAGGCAATTACAGTAAGTACTGCCACCTGTGTTCTTACTGAGGCAGCTACAGTGAGTGTCGTACCCCTTCTCTTCCTTCACTGTACAGCCATTACCTATACTTCTTGTTGTGGAAAGGGGGGCAGTGTTGCTGCTGGAGTGGAGATGGCTGCCATTGGGATCAAGGTAGGATGGGATGGTTAATGTGGGTTAATTCTGTATAGGTGAGATAAGTAGTGGCGATCTGTTGTTGGGATGGGAGTAAGATGCCCATGCAGTGCGTTCACATGAAGCAGCTTGAGTGACTAAAGTCTATCTTTCTGTTAGTGACCTTCAAGAAAATGTACCAGCAGAAGCAGAAAGAGCTGCAAAAGCAGTATGAGAAACAGGAGAAGAAACTGAAGGACCTGAAAGCTGGTGGCAAGTCGGCCAAGCAGGCGGTACAGTGTCTCATAGGAAGGGGTTAAAGGGTAGTGTGAAAAATTACCCCACCTCAGGGTGTGGGGGCCCAGTGGATTATTTCCGTTTTCAACTGCTAAGTGCCCAACCCAGTGTTAGAGGGGGGAAGGTGGAATTAACATCAGAATAATTCCAAGATGTGGGGGTTTTGATGTGACCTTCCAAGAATTTTGGTGTTACTGGAGAGGGAATTGTTCAGATCCAAACCTGTTTCAAAGGCAAGAAAAAAACTTCCACTGTGATTCCAATCTTAGATTTTCCTATAATTTAGTTTAGTTACATACATTTTACTGCCTTTTACAAGATAAACCAAAGCGGTTCACAATAAAATACAAATACAAACGAAGCAAAAAGAGGGACAGATCAAGCATGGAGGTGAACAGAACATAGTCCTCACTTCCCTGTCTCATTGTTGCTTTTCCTTCCCCCTCATCTTCAGCAAGAGAAGGTAACAAAAGAAGCTCTGACACGGAAGCAGCAGAAATGCCGCAAAAAGAACCAAGAGGAGGAGGGGCACGAGCCAGCAGAGCTGCTGAAGAGGCCTCGAGAGTACACAGTGAAATTCACCTTCCCCAACCCTCCGCCACTCAGCCCGCCTATCTTAGGGTTGCATGGTAAGCCCCCTGCTGGTGATTAAAGGGCTACATTTCATCCCGAGATCAGGCAGGACACTAAACCCTCTATTTGTTTGCAGCTGTAGATTTTGGCTATGAAAGTCACCCTTTGCTGTTCAAGAACTTGGACTTTGGCATTGACATGGAGTCTCGAAGTAAGTACAGAGGCGAATGGAGGGATCTGAATCCTAACAGCATATGATTTGATGGTAGATAAGAACCTAAAGGCCCATCTAGTTCTCTGCCTGTATTACTACTGGCAGCATGCCACTGACACCAATTAATCTCTGGCTTTTTCTGGAATCCTCCTAGAAGCCTTTTGTCACTGGTCACTGTAACATTGGAAGATCCTAATAAGGGACTTTAGAGCTTGGCCCATTCTTTTAAAAAGAGAAGCAGGGTACAGAATATCAGACCCTTCTGATGTTCATTGTGAATTTCTGCACTGGAAGCTGGGATCCCCCCCCCCCATCCTGGGAGAACTTTGTCAGTTCCCTTCTGCCTTTTCATCTGTCATTAGGAAGGATTGGCATCTTGAACTGCTGAAGGTGCTTAGGAATCTGGCAAAAAGGATGACAATGATGATATTAAGTCCTGGTTCTAGGAATTAGTTTATAATTTTCTCTTACAGTCTGTATTGTGGGGCCCAATGGAGTAGGAAAGAGTACGCTCTTACTGCTTTTGACAGGGAAGCTCATCCCGGTGAGTACTGCTGATCGTACATTTTCTCCTTTTCCTTCCCTCCATCATTTTACAGAGCTGCCATGAAGTAACTTCCATCTGTTCCTTTTCAGACCACAGGGGAGATGAGGAAGAACCACAGGCTGGTATGTTGTATGCAGTGTGCTGTTGGCTGGGTTAATATGCCACTGGTCTTCTCTTTACAATGCAGCCATTTTAAGCATTATAGTCACCACTCTTGCATTTCTTACCTGGCTAGAAAATCGGTTTCTTCAACCAGCAATATGCTGATCAGCTAACAATGGAGGAAACTGCCACCGAATACTTGCAGAGAAACTTTAACTTACCCTATCAGGATGCACGGAAGTGCCTGGGACGCTTTGGGCTGGAGAGCCACGCCCACACCATCCAGATCTGCAAACTCTCAGGTATTGGGTGCACTCCTGGGGCATCAGAGCAAAGAGGGGGAAGGGAGAGGGGCAGGAGGGGGAAAGCAGGGACACTAACCAAGGATACAGGAAGGCAGCCATGGTTAAAACAAATGTAGGCACTGTGAGAGAGAAGGGCTAGCAGGGCCAACAGATATAGGAATTGCTGAGGAAGAAGGGGGCAACAAACAGATAAGAGAACTACTCAGAAGAGAAAGGAGGATGAATGGTGTAAAAGCAGGGGCAAAAAACCAGTTATTTACCTGTAACAAGGGTTCTCCATAGGCAGCAAATCATACAGCCACACAGACAATGATGCCACCTGAGAAGACATTGATCCAGATCTTTCTCTAGAGGGCCAGAAAAAGCTGACTAGTTTTTCTCCATATGTGGTGGGTTTTCTGTTCAGCAGTTGCCATCTGCTACTCAGTTTATTAACTTGCAAAAGGAGGGATTTTATGGCTCCGTAATCCTCCTCTATGCAGAGAATCTGTAAGCAACTCAACTTCACTTTCCATAAAGACAAGAAGGATGCATGCAACTGCACAGAAGGTGACTCACAAGCTGAGAATTCTCAATAATGCTTTTTCTACAGCAACTTAGCTAAAGAATTAGGGTCGATGGAGATGAAGCACATCATGCAAAGAAAGGGGGGTTTTTTTCTTCTTTTTTAACAATCTTTCCATAGGTACTGTCTGATCTGGATGATTGGTCGAGGTAATTGCTCTGCAGACAAGCAGGAGAATGCAGGCACACTGTATGGGGATGTCCCCGATGAAGTTAATGTGCTGGAGCTTCTCTGCACCTGTGTGAATGTTCCTGCATTCCTCTTGGTTTTTCTGTACCTGCAGTCTGTTTCATTAGCAGATCCATGCAGGCGGAGCTGTCTTCTCCCTTTCAAAATATTCAAGCCTGCTACATTACCCAAAAAACCCACAGCCAGAATTCTCAATTAGCAAAGCAGCAAATGTTGCCAGCAGTTTTCATACCCTTCCTGCAGTAGTGGTGGCTGGCTGGCTGATCTTTGACCTCATGTAAAAATATTTTATCCTTAGGGGGACAGAAGGCACGGGTGGTGTTTGCAGAACTCTCATGTCGACAGCCAGATGTCCTTATCCTGGTGAGTAAAGCATAGACTTGGGCCTCCTTTCTTTTATATTTTTTAAACCTGCTGAAACCAGGATACACTAAGTTAAAACCAGAATTTACAGCCCGGGGCCATATCCAGCGTGAGCATCCTGGATCAAAGGGATGACATCTTTTTTGCCAGCCCACAGGAGAGGACATGACATCTGCAGGCCAGGTTGGGATGTAAGTCACTGCCCCTTGATCAGAGCTGTAAGAGACTCCCATTTGCTCTTCATTTGGAGATTCGAGGCAGCTTCCAACAATAGCGGCTAACATTTATGCAGTACCCATCAATGTGTCCAAAATACATTAGCCCTGTACAGTATCCCTAGTATATCCATCAAATGGTAGACAGAACTTAAAGATTCCAAATTACCCCTGCCTACCGGTAATCAGATTAATATGAATAAAAAATAGCCTCTAAAATGCTTGTATCCAAATGCTAGAAATCTAAAAAATAAGATGGGAGAGTTAGAATATAGAGCACTAAATGAGAAGTTAGATATGATTGGTATCTCAGAGACATGGTGAAAGGAGGACAACCAGTGGGACACTGATACCTGGATGCAAATTATATCGCAATGATGGATCAAATTGATGGAGGGGTTGCGCTCTGTTAGAGAGGGCATAGAGTTATACAGGATTAAAATTTTTTGCAGGAAAAAAAATAGATTAGAATCTCTATGGATTGAAATTCTGTGTAAAAAGGGGAAGGCGATGGCAGTGGGAGTGTAATATTGACTACCTGACCAGAATGAACAAAAGGATGATGAAATCAGGGAAGCTAACAATATTTACAGCACAGTAATAATAATGGATGATTTCAATTACCCCAGTATCAACTGGGTCAATGTCATGACAGGACATGCTAGGGAGATAGTTTCTAGATGAAATAAATGACAGTTTCTTGGAGCAGCTGGTTCATGAACAGACAAGAGGAGAAGCCATCTTGGACCGAGTCCTTAATGGAACACAAGATCTGATGCAAGAGATAAAGGTGTTGGGACCACTTGGCAACAGAAATAGTAGCATGATCACATTTGATTTAATAAATGGAAGAAGGATGGCAAGGAAATCCACAGTACTACCTTTTAACTTTCAAAAGGGAGATTATGATAAAATGAGGAAAACATTTAAGAAAAAACTAAAAGGTGCAGCAAAAATGGTTAAAAATTTACATCAAGCATGGGCGGTATTTGAAAATACTATCTTGGAAGCCCAGACCAGCTGTATTCCATGCTTTAAGAAAAGTGGAAGGAAATCCAAAAAACTGCCAGTATGGTTTAAAGATGAGGTCAGAGAGTCTGTTGTAGCCGAAAAAGGAGCCAAATGACAAAAACTGGAAACAACATAAGCACTGGCAAGTTAAATGCAAGGCATTGATAAAGCAGGCAAAGAGAGAATTTGAAAAACAACTTGCTGTGGAAGCAAAAATGCATAATAAAAGCTTTTTCAAGTACATTCGGAGAAAAAAACCTGTGAGACAGTCAGTTGGACCATTGGGATGATACAGGGGCAAAAGGGGCATTAAGAGGATACAAGGCTACAGCAGAAAGACTGAATGAATTCTTTGCTTCCGTCTTTACTGAAAAAGATGTAGGAAAGTTACCCATGCCTGAAATGGTATTTAAAGCTGATGCAGCAGAAGAATTGAAAGAAATATTGATAAACTGCAAGGGTATATTATAACTATTTGATAAACTGAAGAGTAGCAAATCACCTGGACTGGATGGTATGCATCCACGCGTGTGGAAAGAACTGAAATATGAGATTGCAGACCTGCTATTAGTAATCTGCGAACTATTAAAATCATCAGTAATACCCGAAGATTGAAGAATGGCCAATGTAATGCCAACTTTTAGAAAGGGTTCCATGGGTGATACAGGAAACTACAGACCAACAAAATTACTGAACATGTAAATAGTCATGGTTTAATGGAAGACAGCCCAACATGGCTTTAGCCAAGGAATGTCTTGCTTACTAATCTGTTATATTTTTTTGAAGGTGTAAATAGGTAGACAAAAGTGGGTTGATCGATGCATTGTATCTGGATTTTCAGAAAGTCTTTGACAAGGTCTCTCATGAGAGACTCTTGGTGAAATTTAAAAAGTCATGGGATAGGAGGCAGTGTACTATTGTGGATCAGGAACTGGTTAAAAGATAGAAAACTGAGAGTAGGGCTAAATGGCCAATTTTCCGAGTGGAGAAAGGCGAATAGTGGCGTACCCTAGAGATTTGTGCTGGGTCCGCTGCTTTCATTGGTCAACATTGAAATCGTTACTGACTTTAAAAGGCCCTAATCTGTAGTATCTTGGTGAGCTGAACACGAATATAACATTAAAAATATATTTTATTGGCTCTCATTTTGAAGATATTGCACGTAGTTCATTTTTGACATTTCACCGTGTAAATTTATCCAGTTAGGACATCAACAACATCCCAAATAAGCCTTGAATGATGTAATATTGCATCACATTGCATAATACCAGCATGCACACATCATCCAGAGTTGATTGCATCATTTTCTGATGCAATGCAATACTTCTGCCAGACCGCTGCTGAAGCCATCTGACGTCAGCAGTGTACTATACGCAGACGGAAAGGAAAGTAATCTGGTATTCTGTTCCGATATTGAAAGCCTCATGAATGCCTTAAAAATCACTCATGACCCACAAGACTGGAGACTATTTATAGACTCTTCGAAACTGAGTCTGAAGGCTGTGCTTTTGAACAATGGAAACCGTCTTCCATCTATTCCAGTAGCACATGCCGTCCACATGAAAGAGACATACAATAACTTAAAGCATTTACTGACTTCCATTAACTATAACAAGTACAGCTGGCACCTCTGTGGTGACTTGAAGGTAGTTGCCCTTTTAATGGGACTGCAGCAGGGATATATAAAATACATGTGTTTCTTATGTGAGTGGGATAGCCGAGCAAGGGTTTGGCACTACTGCGGAAGGAATGGAATTGCAGGCAAAATGTAACAGTTGGAGAGAAGAATATCCAGCACCCAGCTCTGGTTGAGGCTCACAAAATCCTGCTACCACCCCTTCACATCAAATTAGGTTTGATGAAAAACTTTGTGAAAGCCATGGACCGCACTTCGCCAGCTTTCCGAGACATGCATGAAAATTTCCCTTGATTCGGCAAAGCAAAGATTAAAGAGGGAGTTTTTGTGGGTCCTCAGATTCGAGAGCTCTTCAAAGATGACCGGTTCAACAACTTGCTGCAGGATGATGTGAAACAAGCATGGAATGCTTTTCGCTTAGTGTCAGCAAACATTCTTGGGAATGTTAGGGCAGAAAACTACAAGGAACTAGTAGAAGACATGCTGATGCAGTATCAGAAATTTGGCTGCAATATGTCTCTAAAGATCCATTTCCTTGATTCTCATCTCGATTTCTTTCCTGACAACTGTGGCATGGTTAGTGATGAACAGGGCGAACGTTTTCACCAGGATATCGCAGTGATGGAGCAAAGAGACCAGGGAAAATGGTCCACTACAGTGCTGGCTGACTATTGCTGGACACTCCCCAGAGAAGCTCCCGAACAGCTGTACAAGAGACAGGTGAAAAAATCTAAGAAGTAGTCTATGACTTGCTTTTTTACAGGTATTAACCAAAGGCCTATTTTATTATATTTTATTTATTTATTTAGTATACATTTGTATACCGCTACTTCCAGCGATCAATAGCGGTTTGATTACATGTTGAAGGATGTCAGTCATAACAGAAAATTTGGGTTATAAACACGTTGATTTGAAGGGAAAAGCACAGCACACAGGAAGATGGTTTAAAGGAGCGGATTCAGGATTTACATATCTACATTTTTACTTTTTTTTTTTTTTACATTTCGTATAACAGTTCTCATTGTTTCGTAGTGAGGCAGCTTGGAGTCCCCTGGGAGTTACAGCAAATTGTATTGACACTGGAATAAATGTGTCTTGAGTTTTTTTCTGAAAACTATTAGGTCTTTTATTGCTCGTATCTCAGGTGGTAGTTGGTTCCAGAGGGTGGGGGCAGCGTATGAGTATGCTCGGTGGCTAGTACTGGCTTTGACATATCTGATACCGGTTGGAACATGTAGGGTGTCTGAGTTGACGGTTCTTCTGTTTCTGTTTGAGGGTTGCGTGTTGATAAGGGTGGAGAGAAAGGATGGCGCTGTGTTATGTATGAGTTTGAATGTGGTTATCAGTGTTTTATATTTTATCCGAGCCGTGATGGGGAGCTAGTGGAGTTCAATTAATACAGGTGTGATGTGTTCAGTAATGTTTTTTCTCATGATGATCCTGGCTGCCACATTTTGGGCCATTTGCATAATGTTTAGGGTTTTCTTTGGAAGCCCTTGTAAGATAGCGTTGCAGTAGTCGAAGTGTGGCATAATGAGTGCTTGCGCAACAGTCCTGAAATCGTGCGTTTCAATGATGCTCCGTAGAGGTTGTAGTACTCTGAGTTTGTGGAAGATTGCCTTATTGGTTTTGCGTAGGTGCTTTTCCATCTTTAGGTTGTTGTCTAATGTGACCCCTAGGTATTTTATCTCATTCTTAGTGTTGTATGTATTCTCACACAGGGTGATAGTTGCAGGAGGTTCAAAGTTGTGTTTACTGGAGATATACATCACCTCAGTTTTCTTATGGTTTATCATCATGTTCTGCTGTAACCATTGTGTCATCTCGTTCAGGCATGTTTCAAGTTGATTATAGTTGGGGTTGACGGTATCTAGTTGTGTGTAAAGCATGATATCATCTGCATAAATGTGGTAGTTGATATTGTGCCGTTTGAATATCTCACAGAGGGGCTGCATATAAACGTTGAAGAGTAGTGCTGAGAGTGCCGAACCTTGAGGTATTCCTTGCGTTTGAGTGAAAGCTTCCGCTCTTTCGCCATCGACTAGAACCTGTGGCATTCTGTTAGAGATGTATGAAGAGAACCATTTGAGGGGGGTCCCCAATATTCCTATTGCTTCGATCCTGTCTAGGAGGATACCATGATGGACTGTGTCAAAGGCGGCAGAGATGTCAATGAAAATGAGTATAAACATTTTCTTCTTGTCTTCAAGGCCTTTGATGAGATTGTTGAGTAGTGCTATTAGGAGTGTTTCGACCCCGTGATGTTGTCTGAAACCGTATTGCTGTTCATCCAGGGTTTCATGGTCATCTAGATGATCTTGTAATTGTAGGAGGACCGCCTTTTCAATGATCTTTGCTAGGAAAGATATGCTGGAGATGGGGCGGTAGGATGCTGAGTCGTCCTTGTTGAGTGTGGTGTTCTTTAGGATCGGTCTTATTATAGATTTCTTGAGTTGAGCAGGCATGATTCCTTGTTGTAGTGATTGGTTCACAATGTGCAAGACTTGGTGCACAACATCATGCTTAGCCGCCTTAACCCAGGCAGATGGGCAGGGGTCTAGTGGGGAGGTGGTGGTCTTGATGTTTGTTGTTATGTTGATCATTTGCCGTTCGTCAATGTTGCGAAAGTTGCTCCATGCCTGTTCTCGTATCACACTGGTTGACCGGTGTGTTGTGTTCAAACAGAGAGTGGGTGTGGTTGCAGTAAGTTTGCTTGCGTAGTGGTCTGCCAGAGTTTGTGGCTTGATTACGTTGTCATATTGGACTTCCTGGGGTGCTTTGGTTAGAGATTTCACTAGTTCGAAGAGTTCACGAGGCTTGTTGATAGCTTTGTTTAATAGGTTGGTGTGATGCGTCCTTTTGGCGGAGTTGACCTCTTCTTTGTACTTTGATAGGTGGGTGAGGTATTCAGTCTTGATTTCGATGGATTTGCTTCGTCTCCATTTTCTTTCAAGTTTCCTGAGATCCCTCTTCATTTTTGTCAGCGTTTCCGTGTACCAGGGTTCGGATCGGAGTTTAGTCGGGTTCTGGGGGGTATTCCATGTTGGGCGTGCTACAGATTGAATTCCAGTGTCCCAGCTGCTTGTTAGAGCATCAAGGTCCATGTTTTCTAAATCTATGTGGGCTGTGATGGTACTTATGAGACTTTCCAAGTTGAGTTAGTTGAATTTTCTTTGTTGGTGTATCACTCTCTGAGTTTTTGAGTCTTTCGGTATGGTGGGGAGTTTTATCCGGATATCGATTTTATGGTGGTCGGACCAGGGTACTGGAGTTATCCTTGTCATAGGTTTCTCTTCGTTGTCCTGTTGAATCGTGGGTGTGAAGACCATGTCAAGTGTATGTCCCTTGTCGTGGGTGGGGTCATTTATTAGTTGTTGATACCCTAGTTGGGTCATGGCTTCCAGAAATGTGTTCGTGTGTGTAGGCGGTATTGAAGCTAGGTTTAGATCACCCAAGATGATTTGGAATTTCTTTATCTGCGTGGCGGATATGTTCTCGAGTGCCGTGGCAAGTATTTCATGGTGTGGCGAGGGGGATCTGTATATGAGGCAAATCGATAATACTGCGTTTTCCACTTTAAGCACGTCAGGTATTAACCAAAGGCTCATTTTCTTTACTGTTGACATGCATTTCATGATGTAAACATTAATTCTTGTAGATTACAAAAAAACTAGAGCCAACTTTGCAATTTCACTGTCATATTCGTGTTCAGCATATAAAAATCAATAAGAAATGACTTTTTATTTCCGTAACATGACTTTTGTAAAAATTTGTTGACCAGTGGCTTTTTAACATATTCGTAAATGACCTGAATATGGGACTAACAAGTGAGGTAATCAGATTTGCAGATGACACAAAATTATTCAAAGTTGTTAAAACCCAAGAGGATTGTGAAAAATTGTAAGAGGACCTTAATAAATTGGAACACTGGACGTTCAAATGGCAGATGAAATTTATGTGGACATGTGCAAAGTTATGCACCTAGAAAAAAACAACCCAAACTATGGTTATACAATGCAAGGTTCCACATTAGGAAATATCACCCAGGAAAACGATTTAGGCATCATCGTTGATAACACTTTGAAACCCTCTGCCCAGAGTGCAGTGGCGGCCAAGAAAGCAAATAGAATGTTAGGAATCATAAGGAAATGAATGGAAAATAAAACAAAGGATATTATAATGCCTCTATATCATTCTTTGGTGCGACTGCATCTCAAATATTTTGTGCAGTTCTGGTCGTCGTATCTTAAAAAGGATATAGCGGAATTAGAAAAGGTACAGAGAACAGCGACCAAAGTGGTAAAGGGGATGGAGGGATACTCCTGTGAGGAGAGGCTAAACGGTTAGGGCTCTTCAACCTGGAAAAGAGATGGCTGAGGGGGAGATATGATAAGAGGTCTATAAATTAATGAATTGAGTGGAACGGGTAAACATAGATCGATTTGTTTACACCATCAAAATGTAGAAAGACTAGGGGACATGCAATGAAGCAAAGACTAATACAAGAAAATATTTTTTTCATTCAGTGCGTAATCAAATTCTGGAATTTGTTACCGGAGGATGTAGTAAAAGCTGTTAGTGTAGCTTATTTATTTTTGTGATTTTTTTTTTATACCACCATATCAAGAATCATAGCGGTTTACATAAAACAACTGAATTACATTGAACAAGGTAGTGATGACATAACTAACAAACAATCAGAGAAAAATGCATGATTTGAATACCATAAAACTATTTACAATTAGTCTGTTCTTGATGACTCATGTGTTTTCAATATTATGCATTTTTGAAGAGGTAATCAGAGCAATGTAATGTATTGTGGGGTTGAAAGTAAGTAGAGAAATTGTGGAGTGTAAGGTGCTTGATTCTTCTCAAGGTTGTGTCAGCTGGGTTTAAAAAAAGGTTTGGACAAGTTCCTGGAGGAAAGGTCCATAAACCATTATTAAGAAGGGACCCCCAGGATATCAGTGCTTGACCCAATACAAGCATTGTGGAACCTGTGTCTTTTGGGGATACTGCTAGGTACGTATGACCTAGATTGGCCACTGTTGGAAACGGGATACTGTGCTTGATGGACTTTGGTCTCACGCAGTATGGCATATCTTATGTTCTTATGGATTGAGGAATGTTATAGATGAGAGTGACACTTGATCATAGCAGCATCTTTCCTATTTCTTGAAGATTCTTGGGCAGACAGGATGATGAGATTACATATACTGTACCTGCAAGTCAGTAACTGCCTGGACACATCTGCATATTAGTGACACTAGTGCTAAAGGTCCCTGTATAATCTTTAATATATAAATCGCTCTGCTTTTCTCCCCAGGATGAGCCTACCAATAACCTGGACATCGAGTCAATTGATGCTCTGGCTGATGCGGTGAACGAGTATAAAGGAGGTGAGGGATGGGATCATGAGGGGGAGGGGTACCAGAGGCTTGGGACTGAGCTGCATGTTTAAGCTGCCTTCTGACTTTAACATCTGCCCTTTGGGTTAAGAATATTGCTGCTTAGTTAGCACTTGCAGTCTATTCTATGCAGACAGATCAGAACAATGAGAAGCTATGCATAGTTGCTCTCTATTGAGAACCAGACAGAAAGAGCTGGCATGGTGACTCCCTAATGAGTGGGCTAGAAAAGGATAAAGATCCATGCAGTGGAGGCTCTTTGCATAGAGGGTGGTAGCAGTGCTGTACAGAAGAGGATCCCTACTGGACATGAGGTAAAAAAAAAAAAGCTGTGCAGGAGCGTTAACAATAGCTCTCACATGTTCTGTCTCCCTATAGCTGTGATAATCGTCAGCCATGATGCCCGGCTTATTACTGAGACCAACTGCCAGCTCTGGGTAGTGGAGGAGAAGACTGCCAATCAGATAGAGGGAGACTTTGAGGACTACAAACGGGAAGTACTTGAGTCACTGGGGGAGGTGATGGTGAACAAAGCCCCCACCAAAGAGTGACCCGGAGTCTCTGTGCCCAGAATTTGCACTCTGGTGCCTGGATCCTGTTCACCAATGGACTATGCCTGCCGGTAAAGTTGATCGCAGAAAGGAGTAGGAGTCTGAGGCACCTCCTGACTTATTCTGGACAATATGAACAGTGAAATATTTATATACTGGGGTGGAGATCTTGTGTGAACTTGCCCTTGCCATCATGAAGAGAGACTGCAGCTGAGGAAAAGGCTAAAAATTGTACATTGATTAATAATTAAAATGCTCTTCATTTTCTGCTTGTCTTGAGAAAGCATAGTACATTTATATAACAGGTTCATTTTTCCTGGTGGTTGAATTCTTGGGTTCTTCACTGTGGGAGTCAGATGAAGCATTGGGGACTGAGGCTAGTGAACTACTTCGCAGTCTACTCCGTGAACCTCTGCAGTGCCATTTGCCAGTTCACGGCAACATTTTACCTGGTGTGGTAAGATGTTGCAACACTTAAGATCCTGTAGGTGTCCAAAACTAAAATAGTGTTTCCAGATTGTCCAGCTAGATCAGTCCAGACAAGTGGGTTAAGTCCTCTGCTAGCAGATGTTGAGACAAGGAAAGTAAGAAGAGCTAAAGCTGTGACATCACTCCTGGCATATGCCCCAGGCACAACTAGGGGTGGTATCGGAACTTTCTTTGTTTCAGCAGATGTTACTTGTTTGTTCTCTCTCTTGGCCTTCAGCCTTCTCAATGGACCTTATTGAACTTTTAAATGCTGGGCTATTGTGATCCTGGGGGTGTATGAGACACACTGTCCAGTAGATCACCTATGGGCTAGCTCCGGCTAAGAGAGCCAGTGATGCTTGACATGGGCGTCAGGTCATGAGGACTCTTAGGGCCCAATATTCTTCTGGGCAGGTTATGTGCCCCGCATCAGCGCATAGCCCTGCCTACCAATTCTTAAACCTGGATATTCAATGCTGGGGTCATATGCGGCCCCAGCATTGAATATCCGGGTATCGCTGTACAACCCGGAAGCTGCCGAAGCTAACTGGGCAGCAGCGATATTACATGCTGCTCGGTTAGTGCCTGTGCCGTAAAGATTTGCCTATCTTTTCAGCATCGAGCACTAACCGGGCAGCATATCGTTGCTGCTTGGTTATCTTGTGCTCTTGCCTCTGCTCTGCCCTGGCATAGCATCAGGGCAAGTAGGGGACACAGATGGGGATATTCAACGGTACTATCCGTATATGTGCCATTGAATATCCCCTTCCATACCATCCTGATAGACCAGTCCAGACAAGCAGTCGTGCCCCTCTGCCAACAGATGGTGAGCCAGAGAAAATAGAGAAGCTTTGAAACCACCCCCTTGGTATATAAACTCCTGCCCCTAGGGGCAGCTTCAGTATTTTCTCTGTCTCAGCAGATGGTGGACTCCTGTTTGCTCCTAATAGATCCTCAGGGGCCTATGGGAGTGGTTGCCTCTTAATTTTTCCTGGGTTTCATGGGGTCTCCAGAGGTGCTCCTTGTCACGTGGATCATTAGGGCACCTCTGGAGGGGAGCACTCTTGTTCATGAGGAATAGCGTAGCCTCCCATCTCAGCTTTGCTCAGCTCCTGCCTCAGTTCACTGCTAACACTACCCACCATAAAGTTTAAAAAAGAAAAAACAAAGGTCCATCCAGCACAACTGATCAGCACCGGGCCCTAGGGCTCCTCCATGGGATTGCAGGTCTGCAGCGGGAGTACAGGACAGTGAGTTACCCCCCGGGGCTCCTCCCCCCACTCGTCGGTGCTTTGGCCGCCGCTGGGTCCTCCGTTTCTTTTTATTGTTTCCAGCTGGCAGTGGGCTGTTTTCACGGCCGAGGGAGTTAGCGCTGTCCATCTTCTCTGGGCACGCAGGTTCCGGGCTGCCTCCCACCATTGCTCTTCCATTCGCAGTGGCGACCATTTTAGAGCCTCACGGCAGCATCCTCTTCCCATGGTGGTTCTCGCCGGCAGCCATTTTGAAAGCGAAAATCTCCACAGGGGCTCTCTTGGTCTGCAGTCCCCTCCACTGGGCCTTTTTAAATGGAAAATCACTGTGGCAGTTCTCCTGCCGGTCCCTATGCCTTCCTCCCTGCAGCAGTGCATGGCTTGTAGCTGGAAGCAAAGGACCCTGGTAGACACCATGTGCTCTACATGTGGAGCTGATCCAGGAGGTCCCTCCAGCAGCATGCCTTTAACTCCGGCTCCACCCCTCCATCCCCTCCCGTAACTGGGGCCCTCTGGCGGCGCAGCTGCCCAGTGATGCTCCTCCACCATTCCTCATGCCTGAACAACCTTCCTTGGTTCTGCCTGCTCCTCCATCGGCAGACTAGCAATTCCTGTCATTGTTCTGGCAGGCTTGGGAAATGTGGCGCGCAGGACCCTCGTCAGCGGCCTTGTTGAAGCCTCAGCTTGTCTGGCACCCCTGGCCCTAGGAGCCCCCCCTCTGCCTCGGGGGACATGCACCCTGTCACTGCAGAGGCTGAGTACCACCACTCAGACGATAATTCCCCGAGTCTCTGCTTCAGATAGAGAGGAAGGTGAACTCTCGCTACTAGAGGATCAGCAGGAGGACTGGGAACCACGGGAAGAGACTCGAGACGTCTGGCTCTCATTGCCCAAGTCACGGAAGCTCTTCACCTGCCACCCCAGTGGGGACCTGGTTAAGCCACAAGCAGATCCCATTGTCATCGGTATCAAAAAATCCTCTATGGCATTCCCATTTCCAGCAGAGCTTCATCAGATGATCACCTTGGAATGGGACAGCCCCGAGGTGTCCCTTCGGTCGGCATGACGCTTGGACTGTTTATATAACTGATCTCCAGAGGACCTGGAGAAGTGTCTATGGTTCCCCAAGGTCGATGCACTTGTGACAGCCGTCACTAAACACACTACCATCCCGGCTGAGGGTGGAACCGCCCTTAAGGACTCCATTGATCGGAAGGTGGAGGGGCTTCTGAAGACTTCCTTCTTGGCTTCATCTCTTGCCTGCCAGAGGATCCAGAGCTTCCCCACCTGCAGTCAGTGGCAGTGTTATTGGTGGATGCCTGGTATGATCTGTTGTGCCTGGCTGCATGCTCTGTGGTAGCGGGGCACGCCGCTGGCTTAGGCACTGGAATGTGGATGCTGCCTCCAAGTCGCGGTTCGCCAAGCTTCCCTTTAGAGGGCGTCTCCTCTTTGGCAAGGACCTGGAGAAGCTAATTAAAGATATAGGAGAGATCAGGCCTCAACAGCTACCGGAGGACCACCCGAAAGCAGCATTTTGGCAGTCTGCTGCCACCTCTTCCTCCTCCATTTCTTATAAGGGACATTTTTGGGATGCTTGTCGGTACCACCCAGGACAGTCTGCTGTCTCTTTGAACAAGTCGGGTGCCAGGCCTCAGTTCTTTCAGGGTGCCCGCCACAGCAGGGATGCTTACTCTATGACTAGCAAATTCTCAGGTGCAGCCTGTTCCTCCCATTGTCAGACTTGGAGTCCATTCCAGGGTGCCCTGTATAGGGGATCAACTGAGTTTTCTCCTGCAAATGGACCTGACTCACGTCAGACAAGTGGGTGCTAGATGTAGTCTCCAGGGGCTACGCCCTAGTCCTCGCTGCGCCAATCCCTCACACCTTTCTGGTCTCCCACAAAGAGGGTGGCTGTCTACTCCACCCTCCAGCATCTGCTCCAGGCCATTTCCTCAGTCCCCCCAACCGAGAGGGGCGCCGGCCACTATTCCATCTAGTACGGGGTGCCCAAGAAAGATGGGTCCTTCCATCCCATTCTGGACCTCAAAGGCGTCAATTGCTGCTTTTGAGTATTGTGTGTTCGCATGCAGATTCTCAAGTCGGTCATCCAGGCTGTGCGCCCCGGGGAGTTTCTCACCTCTTGAGATCTGGCTGAGGTATACTTTCACATTCTAATCCATGAGGAACACCAGCAGTACCTGCGCTTCATGATTCTTGGCAGGCATTATCAGTTTTGAATCCTGTCATTTGACCTGGCCACAGCCCTGCGAACCTTCTCCAAGGTCATGGTAATTGTGGCTGCAGCACCAGGGCATCTGCATCCATCTTCTTTATCTTTATTCAGTCGCTGGATAGACTGCCCAGGCCGAAGCATCAGGGCGGTGTACAATTAACAGGTAAAATGTCAGCTGCTGGAAACGAAAGCTAGAAAGGAACGCCAATAAATGACAGGACAGCAAGAGACAGTAACAAAGGTAGAAAACAGGAAAGCTCCAAAAAAGGGGTAGTAGGAGGAGAAGGGAGAGAGAGGAGAGGGGAGGAAAAGGGTAGAGGAAGAGTCACGGGGACTGGAGGGCGCAACTGGGGGATGGGGCCCCGTCAACAGGGGGAGAGGTCAAAGGCCTGACAGTTTTAAGGAGGGCTTTGAAGCGGGGGTAGGATATCTGGACGACTAGTTTATCTGTGCCAGATCCCTCCTGGAGGCATGGACCACTGTCGCTCACATGGTCAATTTCTTGAGTCACTGAGACCAAAAATCAGCTTTAGCCAGCTCAGACCATAGACTTCCTGGGAGCTCGCTTCGACACAGCAGCAGGCCGCATGTGCCTCACTCGCGACCGCCTCCAGAAGTTCACGGCCCAGATTCACACGTTCCAACTTCATCCAGCTCCGGTGGTGTAGGACTATCTTCAGGTTCTCGGCTCCACGGCGGCCACCCTTGAGGTGGTTCCCTAGGCACAGGCACACATTGCACCCCTTACAATGGGCGCTGCTATTCTGGTGGTCTTTGTCCAGTCTTATCAGGCCCAGCTTCCACTACCGCCCTTGGTTTGCAGCAGCCTCAGCTGGTGGCTTTGTCTGTGGAACCTTCTGAGGGGCGAGGTGCGTACCCTTGGCATCCCTACAATGGCTCACCATGCAAGTCTAACCGGCTGGGGAACGCACTGTCTCGACCACACAGCGCAGGGCTGCCTGAGCGATCAGTCGGCTCAAGGCTTGAGCCGTTCACCTAGCCCTTCTCGCCTTTCAACCCCTGATCCAGCAATGAGCGGTACACATGCTGTCCGACAATGCCACAACAGTGGCTTACATCAATCGCCAGGACCAGATCACTGTGCATAGCCAGAGAATGTGTTCTTTTTCCCTGGACAGAAAGCCATCTCCAGACCCTCGCAATTCAGCAAATAGCGGGAGTGGAAAATGTCCAGGCGGATTCCTGTCATTGAACGCGCCAGTAGGGGTGGCCTGCGTAGATTGGCCACTGTTGGAAACAGGATACTGGGCTTGATGGACCTTGGTCTGACCCAGTATGGCATGTCTTATGTTCTTATGTTCTTATGGACCTCATAGCCACGACTGCCAACTCCAAGGTGCCTTGCTGCTTCAGTTGCAGGAAAGCACTGACCTCCCAGGGCCTGGATGCCCTATCTCAGCCATGGCCCCAGAACCACCTGCCTTAAATCTTCCCTCTGTGGCCACTGATCGGCTGCATTCTGGGTCGCATAGAGGCCCATCAGGACCAAGTCATCCTGGTAGCGCCAGACTGGCCTCGCCGGTCCTGGTATGCCAATCTCATACGTCTATCACACAGGCGGTGTCTCTCGCTCGGCGCAAGGAAGGGGGTCTGCTGTGTCAAGGACCTGTCTTCATGGACAATCCCATTCCCTTCTCGCTTATAGCCTGGCTTTTGAATGACACCGGCTAGTGTGCAAAGGATATTTGCCATCAGTTGTGGCCACCTAACTTAAGGCCCACAGGGCCTCCACCTCCTGGGCCTATGTCAGGGTGTGGCGGCTATTTTTCTCATGGTATTCTCGACACTCGCTGTCTCTCTGGAAAGTACAGGTCCCAAGTATCTTCTCCTTTCTCCAGGATGGGTTTGACAAAGGCCTCGCCCTCAATTCCTTGAAAGTCCAGGTTGTGGCCTTAACCTGCTTTCAAAGGTTGATCCTTGGCTGTTCCCTTGCCTCCCACCTGGATGTTTCATGTTTCCTCCAGGGAGTCCGCTCCCTCTGCCTGCCCTTGCGAGTAGTGGTTCCCACTTGGGACCTCTCCTTAGTGCTACAGGCCCTCTCTCGTGCTCCTTTTGAGCCACTCTGGGCTGCGTTCCTTAGGGATGTCACGCTGAAGCCTGTGCTGCTAATCGTGGTGGCTTCTGTTCGTCAAGCCTCTGATCTCCAGGCCTTGTCGGGCTGGGACCCCTTCCTATCTTTTTTGGTGGATGGGGTCACTATTCATCCAATCCCTGCCTTCCTGCCAAAGGTTTCATCTTATCCAACCAGTTTCGCTCCCTGCCTTCGGACGGGAGAAGGTTCCGGGGTGTTCTTTGGTCCTGCACCCCCTGGGTGTCAGCAGAGCCCTGAGGTGTTCTCAAGGTCACCAAACCTTTTTGACTCTTGAATCACCTTTTTGTCCTACACTCCAGACCTCAGAAAGGGCTGGCGGCCTCCAAGGCTATCATAGCACGTTGGATTAAGCAGGCCATTGAGTCTGCCTATATTTTGCAAAATAAGCCAGTCCCGCTTGGGCTTCGGGTAGTGGAGGAGTGGCCTAGTGGTTGGGGCAAGGTACTTCAGGCCTGAAGGTTGGGGGTTCAAATCCCACTAGAGGACAGCAACCTTGGGCCGGAAGGACTGGGGTTTCTAGTCCCACAGGTGCTCCTTGTGGTCTTGGGCAAGCCACTTAACTATTTTACAAGGAACATGGGCTATGGAGGGTTATCTCCAAGTTATAATGCCCTGTTCAATGTAATTTCAGTTTGTTCAATGTAAACCGCACTGATGCAGAATAGCGTGGTATATAAGAGAATGTAAATAAATAAATGGGTACATTCTACTTGGGCCCAGGCCACATCCTGGGTAGAAAGGTCATGGGTGCACCTACATGATATTTGCAGGGTGGCGACTTGGTTGTCCCTGTCTATCTTTGTGTAGCATTACCACTTGGACCTCCAAGCCAGGGAAGCAGCGGCTTTCAGTGCTACTGTATTGGCTGCAGCTGCATCTTCCCTCTCTACAGGGGTGTAGCTTTGGTTATTTCCTGCTTGTCTGGACTGGTCTAGCAGGATGGTATGGAAGGTGAAATTTTACTTACCGTTAATTCCCTCTCCTGGAATCCTGCTAGACCACTCCAGGACGGTCCCTGTGTTCTGGGAGCTGCCCTGAGAAGAGATAGATACTGAGCGGCGTCCCGGCTCTATTCACATGCAGATTCTGCAATCAGCTGGGGGGGGCCTCATTCTAGCCATAGGTTCTTGACAGTTGTTCCCTGTTCTCTCATTTGCGTAAGTTGTAGTTTTGAACTGTTGCAGTGGTTAAGCTGCTTGATAGATCTGGTGCTTGTACTTGCCAGGGTGATACTGAAGCTGCCCCTAGGGGCAGGAGTTTATATGCCAAGGGGGAGGGTTCAAAGCTTGTCTATTTTCTATCTCACCATCTGCTGGCAGGGGGGCATGACCTGTATGTCTGGAGTGGTCTAGCTGGATTGCAGGAAAGGAAATTAAGGGTAAATACAATTTCACCATCTAAGGCATTTACACAGTTTACTAGGCTGTAAACTGTGTAAATGTCCTTTGCATATCGGGCTCCTAGTTTTTTTTTTCTTTCTTTATTTCAGTTACTTTGATTTCCAGTTTTAACTTTCAAGGACAGCAGTAGCATAGACTTACAGGATTTCACTTGCCTGAGCACGCTCTGCACAGCTACACAGGCTGCAGGTTTCTCTCTCACCCCGTCCTCTCCAAGCCATTGGGGACGTTTTCAGCAGCAGATCCTGGCTCACTGAATTCTGGCAAGCATGCTGCCTCTTGCAGTCTCTCAGCAACACCAGAGACTCTGCACCTCAGTGAGTTTGCGGCTGCAGCCTCCTTTCCATCGCCGCATTTCTGTTTCAGGCTGCCTTTCCTGCTTTTGTGCCCTTTTTGTGGCTGCCATTTTGTGACCTACCTGCCATGCCATCGTCCCTCCCAAGGAGCCTGGCCTGTGGGGTAAAAAGCACAGTGTGTTAATAATCTCTGTGCTGCCTGCGAGAACGACTCTGGGGAATCTTCTTCTTCTTCAGAGCCCCTTTCCATGATGAGGCAGATGCCCTCAGGGGAAGCTAGCACTCAGATTACGCTGGCAGACCCCCCACTGACACAAAGCCAGTCTTTACTGTCCCCACAGTGTCCATCATTGTTTTCTACAGCATATGCAGTTGATCTCATCTCCAGGAACAAGCAGGAATAAGTCCTCACATATGGGTACGTCGGTACCGACGGAGCCCGTGCGGGAAAGCTCCCCAGCTTCTTAGAATAGAAGCTTTTGGGACCTCCCACTGCACATGCGCACTGCCTTCCCGCCTTCCTGAACAGCTCTCCTCAGTTTCTCTTTTTCCGCGGAGCCAGCAGGTCGTGTTCCTGTCACCGCTGAAGAAATTGTTATTTTATTTGTTTCTTTAGACCGCGTACCTGCCTTCCCCATACCGATACCGGTATCGCCGGTCTTTTCTTTCTTTCTTTAAAAAATTATAATTCTTTTTTCTTATTTTTTAGCTTTTTGGTCACTTCAGAGAGGCCTCTCGGCCTACTCAATTTCTCCTCATGGAGAAGCCAGCCCCTGGATTTAAGAAGTGTACCAAATGTAATGCTGTTATTTCAGTCACAGACACCCATGACTGGTGTCTGAAATGTTTGGGGCCTGACCATTCCATACCGGACTGCCCATCTTGCTCCCACATGTCTAAACGTGGGCTGCAGAACCGGGCCAACAAATTCCATGTGCTGTTTGCTTCAGAGAATACAGCATCACAGTCATCCAGGTCTTCTTCTCCGGATGGATCTCAGGTAACCAAACCTTCTGTGGGCAAGTCCTCAAAGAGCAAATCTCCTTCAAAGCATCGAGAGGCTCTTAGCTTAGAACTTGAGGACCCTGCCCCAGCCAAACAACCCCGGCGGGAAGTCCAACTTCCAAAAACGCCAATTCAGGGGTCTCAGGTTGATATCGATGCTACGGCCTCGACAGATCACCTGTTAGCCTGCTCTGGGGTACCGGGTCACTCCGGTACCGACATCCAGGCAGCTATGGCGTCCATGGGCGATACTGTACAGTCCATGCAGCAGGCCGTCATGGCTTTCATTAAAGCTGCAACGCCATCGGTTCCGCTTTCAGCGGTTCCGGGCCCGATACCGGTATCGTCCGCCATGCCGGTATCGAGGCCGTCCACCTCTAAACGCAAGTCGGTACCGTATGGGCTTTCGCTCCATACCGGTTCCATACCCGATACGCCCGATATCGATACCGATCGGTACGCGTATCGTGCGTTAGAGGAAAGCACCGATTCCTCTGAGGATTTTCACTCCTCTGATGATTCTGCTGAGTTTTCACTCAACTTACCTGAGGAGCCCTCTTCTCCTAAAAGGAGAATGTCCCCTCCAGAGGATTTGTCCTTCCAGGACTTTGTTTTAGATATGGCTACAGCCCTTTCTGTTACCACATCCTCTGAAAAGGAACCCAGATCCAAAAAACTGGATATTTTGGGATACTCAAAGGCCCCTAAGGAGGCAGTTACCCTGCCTATCCATGAAATCCTTCAAGAACAACTGATGGATTTCTGGGAAAACCCTTTGACTTTGTCTCCTTATTCCCGTAGGTTGGACACCATGTATAGGGTCCCTCCTTCTCCTGGTTTCCAAAAGACTCAATTGCCCCACCACTCTATTGTGGTGAAGTCTGCAATGAAGAAGATTAGGAGTACCAAAAGGCACTCTTCCACCCCTCCAGGACGGGAATGTAAGACTTTGGACTCTTTTGGTAGGAAAATTTTCCAGGCTAGTATGCTTATAGCCAGGATTAATTCCTACAGTCTCTATATGGGCATGTTCCTGGAGGAACTTGCCAAAAAGGTGCGGCATTTTGCCCCCTTTATCCCTGAGGATAAAAAGCAGGGATTCCTTTCCCTAGTGAAACAACTCTTAGAGGTTTCTAAGTTCTCTAATAGGGCAGCATATGATTCCTTTGAGGGAGCCAGTAGGGCTTCGGGCATTGCTATTGCAGCCCGACGTCTTGCTTGGCTCCAGGCCTCTGATCTGGAACCTTGGGTTCTAGATGGCTTACGGAATCTGCCCTGTACAGGTGAGAACTTATTTGGGGAAGAGTGGCAAATCAAAGCCACCCAGATGGATGCTGAAAATGCCACCTTGGAAAGACTTTCAAAGTCCACTTCAATTCCTACTAAGAAAAAGTCTTTTAAAAGGCCTTACTATAAGAAGGCCAGAGTTGCTTCAAATACTGGCCAGCAGTCTTCTCAACCTCGCTATAATGCTAAGCGTCAGCAATCCAAACAAGCACGAGCTAAGCCTGCGCAGCTACTGTAGCTCAGCAGGCTCCAACCCCTCAGGGGTTTTGACTTGCTCCTAGGGAACTTGCCACTTCTGGTTCTAACACAACCAGAACCTCTCACCATACCCGGAAGGTTGGTTCACTTTGCTCCCAGATGGGAACAAATCACAACAGAACAATGGACCCTCTCTATCATTCGAGAGGGTTACAAACTTCATTTCTCCAGCCTTCCTCCCCATCATATGGTGAGACCATTCAATTCTCCCCCATCTCTCCTAACCCTGTTGGGTCAAGAGGTTTCCTCTCTTCTTGCCCAAGGGGCCATAGAAGAGGTTCCTCTTCCTCAACAAGGGTCCGGTTTCTACTCCCCTTATTTTCTCATTCCAAAGAAAACAGGGGGATTCAGACCAATCCTAGATCTGAGAGAATTGAACAAATTTCTCTTCAAGGAGAAATTCAAAATGCTGTCTCTCGGCATTCTCCTTCCTTACCTCCAGGGTCAGGACTGGCTTTGTTCTCTAGACCTACAGGATGCGTATACACATATACTCATCCATCCATCCCACAGAAAGTATCTTCGCTTTCTGTTTCAGGGAAAACATTTCCAATACAGAGTACTCCCCTTCGGTCTAGCCTCTGCTCCAAGAGTATTCACAAAATGCATGGCAGTCGTAGCCGCATTTCTAAGAGGCATGGGAATCTTTGTCTTCCCATATCTGGACGACTGGCTCATCCGAGCTCCAACTCAGTCACAGGCCCAGATTTCCCTGGACCACACAAGGAGCCTTTTGCAGTATCTGGGACTGGTAGTAAACCTTCCCAAGTCCCAACTCATCCCTACTCAATCTCTAGAATTCATAGGGGCCCAGTTGGACACCATCACTGCAAGGGCCTACCTTCCACAGGTTCGAGGCCAGCGCCTCCTGAGTTTGGCCTCCCAAGCTCAGTCCAGCACTCACTTGACAGCCAGGGAAATGCTACGCCTACTGGGTCATATGGCCTCCACAGTGCATGTGGTGCCCTATGCTCGTCTTCATATGAGAGCAGCTCAATGGACCCTGGCCACTCAGTGGACTCAGGCGTCAGGAGCGCTCTCAGACCAAATACAAACCTCCGATCGTCTGTTTTGGTCCCTCCACTGGTGGACTTCCACCAAGAATCTGTTGTTGGGGGCTCCATTTCAACCATTGCTACCCCAAGCAACCCTCACAACAGATGCCTCCCAAACAGGGTGGGGAGCCCATCTGCAAACTCTCTCCACTCAGGGCACTTGGTCTCTACAGGAGACCACCCTTCATATCAATCTTCTGGAACTGCGAGCAATTTACCTTGCCCTCAAGGTCTTCCACTCCCTCCTAGCCAACCTCACTGTCCTAGTTCAGACGGACAATCAGGTGGCCATGTTTTACATAAACAAACAAGGAGGGACGGGCTCTCTGTCGCTTTGCAACGAAGCTCTAAGACTATGGGCCTTCGCCAGAGAGCATCAGATTCACCTGCTAGCAGTGTATCTCCCAGGAGTTCAAAACTCTCGGGCAGACAGGCTCAGTCGAGTTCTGCTGCCACACGAATGGTCCCTACATTTGGACCAAATAAACCGAATCTTTCAGGAATGGGGGACCCCGGACATAGACCTCTTTGCAAGTCCGTGGAATGCCAAACTTCCCCGGTTCTGTTCCAGAACTCCGTGTCAGGGAGCTCAGGCTACGGATGCCTTTCTCCTGAATTGGAATCAGGCATTCCTATATGCCTTTCCACCCATTCCTTTGATTCCCAAGACTCTGTTCAAACTCCAGAGGGATCATGGAACTATGATCCTCATAGCTCCACGCTGGCCACGCCAAGTGTGGTTCCCTCTACTTCTACAGCTCTCCCAGGGATCCTACTTGGATCTGGGAGCTGCGCCAGACCTCCTGTCTCAGGAGGAGGGGACTTTGTGGCACCCAAACCCCAAATCCCTTCACCTCAGTGCTTGGTTACTGAAGGCTTAAGCCTTCAAGACTTTCATCTTTCCCAACCAGTGAAAGATATCCTTTCTGCCTCTAGGAAACCCTCTACCAGGCGTTCCTATGCTTTCAAATGGAAACGTTTTTCCATTTGGTGTGCTCAGCAGGGTCTTGACCCTCTGGCACTTCCTTTGAATTCTCTTCTTGATTATCTCCTGCATCTATCCAATGCAGGCCTCAAGACGAATTCGGTAAGAGTCCATTTAAGTGCTATTGCAGCATCCTTGAAACATATAAATGGACAACCTATCTCCTCTCATCCTCTTGTTGCAAGATTCATGAGAGGCCTGACTCTCACTAAACCTCCCATCAGACCACCCCCGGTCGCATGGGATTTGAATCTAGTGCTCGGTCAACTTATGAAGCCACCTTTTGAGCCAATGTTTTCCACCTCCTTGAAATTTCTTTCCTGGAAGGTCATCTTCCTCATTGCAGTCACTTCGGCTCGCCGCATCAGTGAGCTGCAGGCTTTAGTGGCTAATCCACCTTACACAAGATTTCATCATGATAAGGTGGTCCTTAGGACGAATCCCCACTTTATGCCTAAAGTGGTCTCGCCTTTTCATCTTAATCAAGAGGTATATCTACCTGTCTTTTTTCCAGCTCCTCATGCATCCAATGCAGAGAGGAACCTTCATACTCTGGATTGTAAAAGAGCTCTCGCTTTTTACCTTAATAGGACTCAGCCACATCGAAAGTCTTCTCAACTTTTTGTGGCCTTTGATCCTTCCCATTTGGGACTTCCAGTCTCCAAGCGTACACTTTCCAATTGGATTGCTCAGTGTATTTCTTTTGCTTACCAGAGCAAAAACATTTCTCTGGAAGGCCATGTCACTGCTCACAATGTGAGGGCCATGGCAACTTCTATGGCTCATCTGCACTCTGTTTCCATAGATCAGATCTGTCGAGCCGCTACCTGGGCCTCGGTTCATACCTTCACAGCCCATTACTGTTTGGACAAGGACTCCCGCCGGGATGCCTTGTTTGGCCAGGCTGTCCTCAAGCACCTGTTCCATTCCTAAACAACTCCTGCCCACCTTCCCAGAATGGATGCCTGAGATCCATACGAAGATGGCGAACCTTTACAGGGGATCCCATGCATCTAAGCTAGGGAGTCCCCATATGTGAGGACTTATTCCTGCTTGTTCCTGGAGATAGCACAGTTACTTACCTGTAACAGGTGATCTCTGGGAACAGCAGGAATTAGTCCTCACAACCCACCCACCTCCCCTAGGAGTTGTATCTTTTATCTATCTATCTTCCTGTCCTCTCTCTGTTGACTCAGCTATAAACTCGAAACTGAGGAGAGCTGTTCAGGAAGGCGGGAAGGCAGTGCGCATGTGCAGTGGGAGGTCCCAAAAGCTTCTATTCTAAGAAGCTGGGGAGCTTTCCCGCACGGGCTCCGTCGGTACCGACGTACCCATATGTGAGGACTAATTCCTGCTGTTCCCAGAGATCACCTGTTACAGGTAAGTAACTGTGCTTTCCCTGCCTCAGCAATGATTCCTTGATCCTGCATCTGTGGAATTTATCCTGCTATTCCAGCATGCCTGGAATCTTTGGCAGGGAGGGGCAAAGTTTGCCAGCTTCTTGCAGCCAATTCCCTCAGTCAGCGGGGGCCCCGAAGCAGCCCCACACGGAGCCTGCTCCTCAGCCTTTTCAGAAATCCAACATGGGAGGATGATGGTTCAGGGGAAGAGGAAGACTTGAACTACCTCCCAAGAGGGGGAGGTTTCTCTTATGGAAGAGGATCCTGAGTCAACTGTGGTCTCTATCACAGGTTGAGATTCCAGGGCTTATCTCCCAAATTATTAAAGAGCTTCCTATCCCGGATACTCCTGACCCCACCCAGCCTACCTCCTTTACTGACCACCAATCTATGTCTGCGTTCATTCTGTGAAGAGCCACCGATTGTAATTTAAAATCCCATTCTTCTTTAAGGAGCAATTTAGAATTACAATCTCCTCACCTTGGATTTAGTGGGACATGATCTAGCACCAACCAATTCAAATCCTCAAATAGAGGTCCAAACTGTTGGCAATGAGGAACCAATGGAGCTGTCATTAATACTGTGTTAAGGCGTGGATCCTATTTTATACATGGTTCCTAAAGTATATAAGTCTGGTAGATTCCCCCCCTCCCCTGGTTGACCAATTGTATCATGTCGATTATCAGTACTAGAACCATTGTCTAAATTTTGCGATTTTTTTTTTTTTTTTTTTTTTGTTTACCCTTGACAGTTTGTATTAAGTCTTATATCAAAGACTCATTCCATTTCCTATCAAGGTTGACTACCTTGGAAGTTCTCAGCTGATCTTTATTAGTCACAATGGCTGTAGTCTCTTTATACACAAACATTCATCAACAAGAAGCCTTTGCTATTTTAGCTGCGTTACATTTATCCTTACCAAACTGCATACCAAAAGAATTTGTATTACATTTACTGAAATTGGTATTAGAACATAATTACTTTGTATATGACTCCACTTTCCAAATCAGTGGCTCCTCTTGGAATGAATACAGACATAGATTGGTGGTCATTACATCTTTGATAATTGGATGGGAGTGTGTCAAGACAAACTAATGTACGTACATGTGTTCTCTGACATCATTATATTATATAAACAGGAACTGGATATGACAAGGTTCATTTGCCTGAAGAACTTAGCTACCCAGCATGAAACACTACAAGGTGTAGCAATAACCTTGTTTTCGATAACAGCCATAGGCCATCCCTTTGACCAGTACAGCTGTGTGGCTGACATCGTCTATTGAACAGGGATGGTGAAGAGCAATGTTATCATCGTTGCATGTCTTTTTCTGGATTTACCAGCTAAGTGTTGCATAATTGGCTGCTTTATTTAGTGAACAATACTCATTCTCCATTTTGTGAGTTTTTGGACATAAGTTTGAAGTTCTATGAGACATCATTGCCTTTTTTTTATTCTATTTCAGTATGGAATGGCATGCTTTTATGCGGTCACTTAGTTCCTGCCATTGCACTGTGAAGGTATACTTCAGACCAAATACCGCTGAAAACAAGCCTAATTAACCAGATTCAAACTCTGTTTATCTGCTGTACAGAGAAACAACATTACCAGCAGTCAGCACCCTCTGGGCTGCTGCTCTTGAGACTCAGCGGGTCACAGGGATCTCCTCCTGCCCACTGAAGGGTTCTGGAGTGGATGCCACGTACTAAGTAAGTTACTTGTTTTTTTAAACAAGTGGTCCGTGTAAATTGAGGCACCTGAGTCCCTGCAAGGAACAGTTCTGTTCTGCTACTGCAATTACTTTAAACAGCCTCAGGTGACTTAACTCTTCACAGCCCAGATAATCTCTTGAATGGATGTATGCCAGCTGCTGGAGACTGAAGTACTGAGGAAGTAAGAAGCAGCCTTGCTGGGTATAGGGTGATGTCACTGAAAAATTTACATAATCTGTCTCTAGCTGCTAGCAGACGGAGACAACCCATTTGTCTGGACTGGACCGGAGGGATGTGAATGAAGCAAGGTTTCACAAGCTAGTCTTTGTGTACCCCCAGACAGTCTGTTTTTCAGGATATCTATGATGAATATGCACAGATTTGCATGAATACCAGACTGGGTGAGGGGTACAACAGGACCAGCTTGAGAGAGGCTGCATTGAAGGACTTCTTTCTGCGTATAACCAAAGCAAATATCACATAGGTTAACCCAGTCATTTCCAATTATAGGCTGCTGAAGGATCAGAATGTGGTTCATGGGTTAGCTTAAAGGCCACCAAATAACAAAAAAACAAAGCCTCAGTTGTTACTGAAGGCAGAAAAATGAATATCTTAATCTTCAATTTCACCAAACGTGTGATATGTCTGTATTAGTGATTTGTTTCAAGAAAGTTTAAGAGGTTATACTTCACCATAAACACACAGCAGACCAGAGGTAGGTTTTGAAATGTGACAAATATTATTGTGGTATGGAGACTGTAAGAATTTGCATTTGCAGAACATCCTCTTGTCTTGTTCTCAGGGGCAGCCCAAGGGTGGGGAGGGGGTGCAGGGCCTAATTTGCATAAATATTTGCATAATGTTACCATATACTAACTTTTAGTAAACATGCCTCTTAATGAGTACATGGATAAAGAAAGACTAAAAGATTTCTACATTACCGGTACTTTAATCTAGTACCAACTGCCAGGCACATTAGGAACTACTGCAAACACTGCCCATTTAGAACCCATAGCAAACCCACCGTATCCTAACAGCACTAGCAGGACTCACAAAGCACCATACCCTACCTATCAAAAGGCAACATTACAAATATTAAACCAATACATTTCAGAGAATAACAATACATGACTACTGGGGAAAGAGAACAAGTGGCAATGTCAAATAGGAATTATATAAACAGAATACCTCAGCTCAGTTACACATGCAGAACATAGACCATCACCCAACAAGGAATCACAATTTAGAAACAGGAAGACAATAATTAAATTGGGAACCCCAAAAGCCAAACTTGGAATGTACAACAACACTGTAGAAATAAAACTATAAATTAATTTCCTCTTGTACTAAACAAAACGCAGATGTTAATGATGCACATTTCCCAGAGCTGACATATTCCAGTTAATAAATCCAAAAAATAAAGAGAGATTTTTCTACCTTTTGTGCATTTTTTTTCAGTTACAATTGTTCCAGCCACTTTCTTCTGCTAACTCTCCATTTGTCCTTTCTTCTCTCCTAGTTTTTTTTTTTCCATTCTCTCTCTACATCTGCTTTAACATACTAATCTTTCTCCTTTTGCTCATTCCTATTTCATCCACTCAGAATTTACCCCTCCATCCCCACTTAATCTCCCAATATCCGGCCAATTGTAGATTTGTCTTCCCTCCTACACAAAATATTTTTCCCTCTCCATTTCACTCTCCCAGCTCCATCCCGTTCTAATCCTCCCCCAACATCAGCTCCCTTCTAGTTCCAGCATCTGCTCCCTTCTAGTCCCTCCATCAGCTCATTTCTAGTCCTTTCCTAGCCCCACCATCAGCCCATGCCAAATCCTAGCTCCCCCTCCACTCAGCTCATTTCCAATCCAACCCCCCCCCCCCCATGAGCCTACATCCAGTTCTAGCCCCTCCATGAGTCCATTTCAATTCAAGCCCCCACCACAGCCCATTTCCAGTCCTAGCCCCTCCATCAGCCCATTTCCTGTCCTAGCTTCCCCCCACTCAGCCCATTTCCAGTCCTAGCTCCCCCCCACTCAGCCCATTTCCATTCCAAGCCCGTCCCCATCAGCAGGGGCGGCCCAAGGGGGGTGCGGGGCCATGTGCGGAGACTCGGTGCGGGGCCTCATTTGCATAAGGGGCCTCATTTGCATAAATATTTGCATAATGTTACCATACACTAACTTTTAGTAAACATGCCTCTTCATGAGTGTATGGATAAAGAAAGACAAAGATTTCTACATTACTATAATCCAGTGCCAACCGCCAGGCACATTAGGAACTACTACAAACACTGCCCATTTAGAACCCATAGCAAACCCACCGTATCATAACAGCACTACCAGGATTCACAAAGCACCAAACCCTACCTATCAGAAAGGCAACACTGCAAATATTAAACCAATACATTTCAGAGAATAACAATACATGACCTACTGGGGAAAGAGAACAAGTGGCAATGTCAAATAGGAATTATATAAACAGAACACCTCAGCTCAGTTACACATGCAGAACATAGACCATCACCAAACAAGTAATCACAATTTAGAAACAGGAAGACAATAATTAAACTGGGAACCCTAAAAGCCAAACTTGGAATGTACAACAATGTTGAAATAAAACTATAAATTAATTTCCTCTTGTACTAAACAAAGCACCGACATTAATGATGCACATTTCCCAGAGCTGACATATTCCAGTTAATAAATTCAAAATAAAGAGATATCTTTGTACCTTTTGTGCATTTTTTTTTCAGTTGCAATTGTTCCAGTCACTTTCTTCTGGTTTATTTGTGTCTTCTGCTAACTCTCCATCGTCTGCTGTCCATTTGTCCTTTCTTCTCTCTCCTCTAGTTTTTTTCCATTCTCTCTCTACATCTGCTTTAACATAATAATCTTTCTCCTTTTGCTCTTTCATCATTCCTATTTCATCCACTCAAATTTTACCCCTCCATCCTCAATCCCCACTTAGGGGCTTGTTTACAAAGCCGCGGTAGCGGTTTGCGATCGTAATCGGAGCAGCGGCCCCATTGATTTCAATGGGGCCGCGGCTGCGATCGCGAACCACTACCGCGGCTTTGTAAACAAGCCCCTTAGTCTCCCAATACCCGGCCAATTGTAGATTTTTCTTCCCTCCCACACAAAATATTCTTCCCCTCTCCATTTCACTCTCCCAGCCCCATCCCCTTCTAATCTCCCCCAACATCAGCTCCCTTTTAGTTGCAGCCCCACCCAGTATCCGCTCCCTTCTAGTCCCCACATCAGCCCATTTCCAGTCCTAGCTCCCCCATCCATTTCCAGTCCTATCCGAGTCCCTTCATCAGCTCATTTCCAATACCAGCCTCCCATCAGCCCATTTCTAGTCCTTTCCTAGCCCCACCATCAGCCCATGTTAAATCCTAGCTCCCCTCCACTCAGCCCATTTCTAATCCAAGCCCCCCATGAACCTACTTCCAGTTCTAGCCCCTCCATGAGTCCATTTCAATCCAAGCCCCCACCACAGCCCATTTCCAATCTTAGCTCCCCCAACACCCAATTCCCAGTCCTATCCTAGCCCCTCCATCAGCCCATTTCCTGTCCTAGCTCCTTCCCCTAAGAGCCCATTCCAAGCCCCCCTCCCCATCAGCTATTTGCAGTTCAAGCCCCCTTCCACTCAGCCCATTTCCAGTCCTAGCAACCCCCCCCAACCCATTACCAGTCCTAACCTCCCCATCAGCCCACTCCCAGTCCTAATCCCACCAGCCCATTTCCAGTCCTAATCCCCCATCACCCAATTTGTAGTTTAAGCCCCCCATAGCCCATTACCAGTCCTAACCCCCCATCAACCCACTTTCAGTCCTAATCCCATCAGCCCATATACAGATTTAGCTCCCCCATAGCCCATCACCACTCCTAAACCCCCCCAAGCCCATCACCACTCCTACCCCCCAGCCCATCACCACTCCTAACCCCCCCCCCAGCCCATCAACACTCCTAACCCCCCCCCCAGCCCAGCCCAGCCCAGCCCATCAACACTCCTAAACCCCCAGCCCAGCCCAGCCCAGCAACACTCCTAAACCCCCCCCCCCCCCAGCCCAGCCCAGCAACACTCCTAAACCCCCCCCCCCCAGCCCAGCCCAGCCCAGCAACACTCCTAAACCCCCCCCCCCCAGCCCAGCCCAGCCCAGCCCAGCCCAGCCCAGCCCAACAACACTCCTAAACCCCCCCCCCCAGCCCAGCCCAGCCCAGCCCAGCCCAGCGAAAATTAAAAGAAAAGAAAACCTGTCTGCTGCCGCGGTCGGGGCCGCCGCGGCAGAATCGAGCGTGCCGCGGGGCCCCCCTGTGCACGGCAGAGCCTGCCCTCCTTGTAGCAGCTCTCTTTGGAGCTGAAAAGTCAGACGCGCCGGCTTGCAGAGCAGAGCGCGAGGGAAGAGTTTCTCCCTCGCTGCTCTGTTAAGCCCGCGGGGGCTGATGGGAACTTCCCATCAGCCCCCGCGGGCTTAACAGAGCAGCGAGGGAGAAACTCTTCCCTCGCGCTCTGCAAGCCGGCGCGCCTGACTTCAGCTCCCTAAAGAGAGAGCTGCTACAAGGAGGGCAGGCTCTGCCGTGCACAGGGGGGCCCCGCGGCACGCTCGATTCTGCCGCGGCGGCCCCGACCGCGGCAGCAGACAGGTTTTTTTTTTTTCTTTTCAATTTTACTTTTCAAAAAGAATGTTTTTTGCGCGGGGCCCCCTGAAACGCGGGGCCCTGTGCAAAAAACATTCTCGCTCAATGGACGGGCCGGCCCTGCCCATCAGCTATTTGCAGTTCAAGCCCCCTTCCACTCAGCCCATTTCCAGTCCTAGCAATCCCCCATCCCATTACCTGTCGTAACCCCCATCAGCCCACTTCCAGTCCTAACCCCCCCCATCAGCCCATTACCAGTCATAAGCCCCCCATCAGCCCATTTCCAGTCCCAATTGCCTCCCCCCCCCCAGCTAGGTTAAAAAAAAAAAACACAAACCAGCTGCTGCTGCCTTGGCAGCGGCAGAATCGAGCGTCCTGCAGAGTCTTCCATGTGGCCTCAGCACAGGCTTTTCAGAGCAGTGCGAAGGGAGTTTCCCTTTCTTGCAGCTCTGTTAATCCCACCGCAGGGCTGAGGGGAAATCCCATCAGCCCCGCGGCAGGATTAACAGAGCCGTGAGAGGAGAAGCTCTCTCGCTTTGTGCGGCTCTGACAGCTGAGGCCACATGGAGGACTCTGCAGGGCAGGGGGGGCCCCGCGGGATGCTCGATTCTACCGCGGCAGCAGCAGCAGCAGCTGTGTTTTTTTTTTTTTAACCTAGTTGGGCTGATGCAAGATGTTTTTTGCATGGGGGCCCCCTGAAACACAGGGCCCTGTGCAAAAACCATTCTTGCTTAATGGATGGGCCAGCCTCTTCAAAAGGCTCATGTAGAAAAGAGAGACACTCCTCTCCCCCTGCTCTAATTCTGAGCTGCTGCTTCCACTTTCTTCATGAATGGCTTGTACAGCTTCTGCAGACGGGCCACCTCTTTTTCAGGGGGCTGCTGCCAGTCATACCAGGAGTACCAAGCTGTTTGATTCTGAAGGGCAGGTGCGGGAGGTGTCTTGTTGACAGCAGCATGGGTGTTACTGTAATCATCTGTTGGCTGGAATTCCATGAAAGGAATGTGG
Organism: Ichthyophis bannanicus; assembly: GCA_033557465.1. NCBI lineage: Eukaryota > Metazoa > Chordata > Amphibia > Gymnophiona > Ichthyophiidae > Ichthyophis > Ichthyophis bannanicus. The sequence goes on along the minus strand of CM066051.1, from coordinate 74,592,559 downwards.
AACAGCAGCAGACCTGAAGCATTGCAAAGAATGAGGGTCAGAATTTCCAAGAAGAGAGACCATGCCCAAGCCTCTTTGAGGCTGCCTTTGGATCTTGATTCCCTGCTCATTGTGTCTCCCTTCCCCTCCCTATTCTATCCTCATTTTCAACCTTTGTAAGCTCTAATGAATAAGGGCTATCTGGGTGAGTGCAGCACTATGTTTGCTTTATAGCACTTCATAAATGTTTAATAATAATAGTTCCCTTAAAACTTTCTGTATCACTCTACACAGACAGGTACAAAGGCTAAACATTTTTTAAAATACAGCATAGAAAAGTACACCAATTGAAATAGGAGATATTAGCCAACATGGAGGCTAGTGCAGTGATAAACGCAATACTGCAGAGGACCAGAGTTCGATTCCCAAGTCAGTTCTGCTCCTCGGGTTGGCCATGCTGTGTCCACAGTAATCAATGTTGATGGTGGGGCTCTTACCCCAATGGTCACTCTGGCAGGCCAGATTTAAGATGCATGATTCCAAGAAGCCTTTTGTGCATGGCCCCCAGCTGAGGGCTACTGCTGCAATGGCTGGGTCAGGCTATAGAAAACAGGAGAAAAATGCCTAAGTAGCTCTGAGACATAGTTACTCACCTGTAACAGGTGATCTCCGGGAACAGTAGGAATCAGTCTTCACACATGCATGATGTCAGCCCAGAAGCAGATCGTCTCCCTGCAAAGGGAGCAAGATCTGGTTCCTCCTTGTTTTTTGATGTAATACATGGCTACCTGGTTGTTGGTCTGAATGAGTACCGATTGTCCGGTCAACTGAGGAAGGAACACTTGCAGGGCATTGAAAATTGCCTTGAGTTCCAAGAGGTTAATGTGGAAGAGGCTTCCCTGGAGGACCAGAGGCCTTGCGTAGTGAGGCCCTCAAGGTGAGCTCCCAAGTCTTGTTTAGAATCATCTGTTGTCAGTGTACACTGCAGTGCAGACATCCAAAAAGGTAACCAGATGAGAATATTTTGAGGGGGGCACCACCATGTGAGGCATGATGGTGATCGTGTCTGCGAGATAACCCCTTGACTGCTTCCATTGAGTGGAGAGAGTCCATTCCACTAGATGCATATAAAGGTGAGCATATGGGATGACATGGACTGTGAAAGCCAATGTGCCCTAAGCGATGGAGCATGTCCCTTTTGCCCTGATGGGGGACTGACTCTGGCAGTGATTTGCTAGCTCAATGAGATGGTGGAACCATTCTTCTGGAAGGAAGGCTTGAGTTTGCATAGTGTCCAGTAGCACCCCAATGAAGTTTAGTTTTTGAGTGAGATGGGACTTTGGGTAGTTGACCTTAAAGCCCAGATGCTGAAGTATCAAGATGGTGCACTGGAGAGATATGGTTACTATGCAAGAGGAAGCAGCCTTGATTAGCCAAACATCTAAGTAAGGGAAGATGAAAACGCCCAATGTGCAGAGGTAGGCTGCCACAACTGCCAGACACTTTGTGAAAACTCTTTGTGCAGAAGTGAAACCAAAAGCGTAGAACACGGTCCAGCTAATGAAGTCCCTGGAACAAAAAGCATGGGTACTTTCTGTGCGACAGATGTATGAGGATGTAAGTGTAAGCATCTTTGAGATCTAGAGAGCAGAACCAGTTGTTCTCTTAGAGGTAAGGGAGTAAAGTTCCCAGGGAGGCCATCTTGAACTTTTCCCAGACCAGGAACTTAAGATTCCTGAGGACCAGGATAGGCCTGAACGCCCCTGTCTTTTTGAGGATGAGAAAATAACAGAATAAAATCCAAACCCTTGTTGAAGGGGTGGAACTTCCTCTTATGGCTCCCTGCACTAGAAAAGTGAGTCTTTCTTGCTGAAGCATGGTGGAGTGCAGACATAGGGGACTCCCCCCATGAAGAAAGCAGGGGGGCAGGTTCTGGAAATTGAGCGGATATCCCATGCTGATGACCCTTAGAATCCAGGCTTCTAATGTAATGAGGGGCCATTTGTGGGAAAAGTGGACCAACTTCCCTGCAATGTGAGAGGGGGTCCTGTAGGGGTAGAATGGTTGCGCCCTTGCGGAAGCAATTAAAAATAGTAGCAGGCTGTGCCTGTGGTTGAGGGTATGGAGCTTTAGGCTTCCTGGGCTGATGTGGCCGTTAAGAGGAATATGGCAGAAAGGACAGGTAGTACCTATTCTTCCTGGAATAGAAGGGCTTCTTAGAAGAAGTTTTCATCTTAGCTAGATCAGCCATCTTTCTAGAAAGACATTTCAGGGCGAGATCAGCCATGTCTATCTCACTAGCCTTATCCAAAGTAGTTCTCTCCTGTACAGGGAATGTTAGCAAGTTTATCTTGACCCCAGTGTTCAAGATCAGATGCAGCCAGGCTATTCTCCTGGCTCCCATACAAACTGCTGCTGTCCTACTGGTGGACTCAAAGACAGCCTTAGTAAGGAATTTGGAGGTATTCTGACCATGATTCACCAAAACCTGATATGGACCTTGCTTGTCAGGTGGCAACAGGGGGAAGAACTCAGCAAGATCTTTAGCTACATCTCTCAAAAACATACCCATATGTAAAGCATATAGGAGTTTATCCTGGCTATTAGCATAACTGCTTGGAAGCACAGACATCAAAATGTATCAAGAGTCCTCAACTCCCTTCCTAGGGGAAGGGAGGAGTGATTTTTTTAGAACTCTTAAATCCGATGCATTGCAGATTCCACAACCCTAGAATGATGTGGTAACTAAAGCTTTAGAAAACCTGGGCAAGAAGGAACTTTTATAGAGCATATCCAGCCTCTTGCTGACCAGTGGAACTGTCAAGGGAGCTTCCCACATGCAGAGTATGAGTCCATGAAGGATATGATGTATTGGTAGGGTAGCAGCCTCTTTAGGAGTCACGAGGTATTGAAGAATTTCAAGTTCTGCAGCCCTCTGTTCAGTCTCGGTGGATACCATCACCGAGTGTGCTGCTGCCATGTCTCAGATGAAATTCTGAAAAGACATATCCTCGGAAGGTAAGCAGCACCGCCGATGAGGTGGAGAGGGCTCCAAATGAATATCCGGGAGACCTACGGACTTTGTCAGATTCTAAGGAAGTGGAATCAGAACTTGGTAAGAAGTCAAAATAGCGTGGATCGATACCCTGGAGTTAATGTTGTTACGATGCTGACATCAGGTCTCAGTGCTGATGCACAGAGTTATCGGAACAGATGTGCTGCAGAGTGCCTCGATGCACAGACATCAAGATCAGGCATCGGGTCTCTGGATCCCAAGGGCCTCTGCTCTACTGCTGTCAGGATGGCAGCCAGACTCTGCTCGATAGCCAGCACCTGCTGGTTGAGGTAGACTGGAGAGGTCTGGGTGGATTCCTGCACAGGGCCATGCGCCACCATCCCGGAACACAGTATCGTGAGCTCCACAGAGGATGAAAGGAGCATCCTGGAGCCCCTCTAGTGCTTTGGAGGAAGCATCCTCCCACCCGGGCTGTTTTTCTGGCCAATCCAAGTCCAGTTCTCCTGAGGGGAGTGTCTGTGCCGATGCCAAGGTCTTCGATACCTTTTCTGCCTGTGGAGGACTTGTTTGTTGCCATGTTTGGGCTTGGAGGAGAAGGTATGGGAACCATGTGATGAGGTGGATGCCCATGACAATGTGGAGGCCACCGAAGAGTGTGTTGAAGTGGCTGAGTCTGACGGAAACGGCTTTCCCCATTGTTCATAGTTTTTAAGTCCCCTTCTGGGCATTTGCTGACACAGTAGGCAAGCCGAAGCGTCATGGTCCGGGCCCAAACCCTTTACGTGCCAGTTGTGCTTATCTGAGCCATTTCCTCTGAAGCAAGGTGTACTTTAGGGCTCATCCCTATCTACATTGATGTTTAACATCTACATGCAGCCCATCTGTGCTTTAATCCGCTCCTTCAATGTCCAATGCCTTGCCTATGCAGATGACATCCTAATTTATTTATTTATTTTATTTATTTAACATCTTTTATATACCGCGCTATTTGTTTTCAGTGCGGTTTACAAGTAACAGAACTGCACCATCAGAAAACACTGGTGTGCTTACATTATAACAGGTAACTTAAACTTGGAAAACAGGTAATAAAAATATAACTATGTATACACAGTGAAACTATATACAAAACAGTATATAGTACATACCTTTTAGGATTGATCAACCTGACTTCTCTCCAATTCTAAGATGCTTTGAAGCGGTAGCAGATTGGCTCCTCTCTCAAAATCTACGAATTAACCATAGTAAAACGGACATTCTATTCGTCACGAGAAACCAGAAGTTCACACCACCTCCCTCACTTCAAGTCAACAATATTGAACTGAAGGCAAAACCCACAATTTGCTATCTAGGCATTACTCTTGACCAGCGGCTAGACATGTCAGCACATGTCACAAACATCACAAAAGCAATTTATCATAAGATCCGAACACTTCGTCATCTCCGCCCACTACTTGACTTCTCTGACTACCGATCAATCATCCAAGCCTTAGTTATCCCACATCTTGACTTCGCTAATGTCATCCTACATGGACTTCCACAGTCGACTCCAAATCTTCTCCGACTTGCCATGAACTCAGCCGCAAGGGTACTGGTACGACTTTCAAGGTCAGACCACATAACGCCAGTCCTGAAGAACCTACATTGGCTACCGCTGCAGACCAGAATCCACTACAAGATTCTAGTCTTGACATTCAAAGCCCTCAAGAACCAGCCCCCCACGCCCATCAGTAAACATCTTCACAGCACACCAGGCAACAGAATCAGGAGATCTACGTTGATGAACACACTTGAAGTCCCTAAGTTGCTGATAAAATGTACAAAGTCAACAGCCAGTAGAGCCTTCTCCATTTTCGCACCTATTGCCTGGAATGCCCTCCCTGCTGAAATCCGAGCCATCTCGAATCTAGCATTATTCAGAAAAGCCCTCAAACACCACCTGTTCCTACAACATTACTCTGATACCAATCCCAGAAAGCACACAGCCACCACCTTGCCCGTCCCACAGATCAGTCCCCCATAGATAATGGTTAATCAGCTTTCCCCTACCACCTCTCCCTGACCCATGAGCATATGCCTTTATTCAAAGACCCTTATATGTCCTTCATATGATTATTCATATTTTGTATATAGTTCCCCCGGTTTCTTCCATGTTTTACTACCCTTGTTCTATGTAAACTCAATGTGACCTGTTACATTGTAGTATGTTTTTGTTTCAACTGTAAACCGCACTGATTATAATAGCACGGTATATAAGAAAAATAAATAAATAAATAAAATAAAATAAATAAATCTGTAGCTGAGGTAGTGTTTCAGCACTTGGTGATTTTTTTTAAAACTGCTATTTATTTATCCATCCATATTTGTATACCACTTTCTCCTTCATCAAAGTGGTGGGTTACACAAAATGGGTTTACATTGAAGAAGGGATGACATAACTTACAAAGGAATAAGTTATTATATTAATGCCTGGTTGTGCTATCTAAACATTCATGTGTAGTTAATGGAGTTCATAAGCTTCTTAGTCATAGAATTCCATGAATAAGAAGGTCTTAAGAGATTTGCAGAAATCCTTTAGGTCTTATGGCCCGCAATTCATCCGGGAGAGTTCCAGAGGCTTGGCGCAGATAGTGAAATTGCCCTGCTAGAGGTGGTTTGTTTTGTTTTGTTTTATGGTATCCAGCTGGTATTCATAATTTATTGTTGCTGCTAGTTCATCTGGGTCAGTTGTTTGTCTTTGGTTATCAAGCAAGAGAGAACATCTGCTGTCCATGACCTTGAATATGTTTGTAATGGTTATGAACTTTGCTCACACAAAGTTATTGGTCGCTATATGATTTCTCCATGGCTGAAAAGATCACAGAGGACAAATCAAAAGAAGCAATGGAGGCCTAAGCAAGCAGCAAGGCTGCAAATTGAGTATAAAAAAAAAATAAAAAAAATAAAAAAAAGGAAAAAAAAAGACCAGGGCATCCAATACAGCACTGGCTCGATGGGAAAGCAAAGCATGATATATCCAAAGGCACTTAGTCCTCGTCTTGCTGGTAAAATTCATACTATATCCTAATGGCTCTGTGGAAAAAAGACAATTGAGGGCTACTGGGAAGGCAGGCACACATGTGTGGAGGGGATGTTCCCAAAAGCATTCCTATTGGATGCTGGGGAGTGTTCCCGCACAGGCTGCATTGGTGTTGTCACCCATATGTGAAGACTGCATTCCTGTTTGTTCCTGGAAATATAAAGGCTCATTGTGCCAGATCACTGCCCTAGGTCTGACTAAGCTTGAGTCCTACAGCCCTATAAGAGGGATCTAAGGGCAACCGCAATACTCCCTAAACTACAGCCACATGAAGAATCCTGCAATCCTTCTTTCCTCTTAAGACAGTTAGTCCCCAGCCTCTGTCTACTAACCATGGTCCTGTGCCTGAGCAATAGCTTTTGTCAAGTTCTTCTGCTGCTTCCTACAAACACCTAGCAAAGCAAAAGAAAGCACAGAATAAAACAGGTAAATATGCAGGCAGCCAACATTTGGTGAAAAAAAGAATGTAATTGCTTACGTGTAGTGACAGTGGATAGCAGAAGCATGTAACCCAGTGGTTGTCAACCCAGTCCTCAAATACCCAGTCAGTCTGGTTTTCAGGATGTTCATGTTGAATATGCATGAGAAATTTAAAAACATTGTATGCTATTTTAGAAACATGACAGCAGAAAGACCATATAGCCTATCTAGTCTGCCCTTCTATATCAACTACTATAGTCCTTTTTCACCCCTTTATAGATCTTCTGTGTCCTCATCTCTACTACCTCCACTGGGAGACTATTCCATGCATCTACCACTCTTTCCGTAAAGAAATATTTCTGCATATTACTGCTAAGTATATTCTCTTTCACCCTCATACTTTTTCCCCTCATTGCAGAGCTTGCTTTCAAATGAAAGAGGGTCTCCTCTTATACATTTCAGCCACGGAGGTATTAACGTCTCTATCATATCTTCTCTATCCTCACAGTGCCGTAGCCTAAGGTGCCTCATAAGGCGCCCTACAGGGCCCATTATAAGATGCCTTGGCAGACGGGGCACTTTATAATGTGCCCTATGGAGTGCCTTATAGGGTGCCTTATGCAGCAGCTTAGGTTAAGGCACTGTGAGGGTGTTTTTGCTGGCAGCACCGATTTCAATTAAAAGGAAATGCCTCAGGCAGCCTTCTTACATAACACCACTCCGGGATCGAACCCACGACCTCTGCCTCCACAGTCATTGCAGTAACCAGTGGGCTACATCTTTATAGTTTCTAACACTGCGCTGGCATGAACTTAAGGTTAACGGGTGTTAACGTGCCACGACGCCCACTATCGCACAATACCGATTCCTTGCAACCTTCCCTCTGGACTGCCCACTACCTTTATATGGCATTCTTCACATTAACACTGCAACTAGCGCCGGTAACATTAAGACAGTTTAGTAAACATACCCCTAGGTCTCAAGGATGTATGGCGGTGTAAACATCTGGGTGAGCGACATTCTATTCGGCCCCACATGACACGTACAGTCGAAGCGACATGTTATGGCTGGAGGCATGTGGATGTCCAATGTGGAAGAAGTGGTTCAAGGTTCCATTACATGGACAGATCATGCTCCAGTGAGTGCAACATTTAATCTAGGGTATATAGATACAGGGATAAAGTTTTGGAGACTTAATGAATCGCTTTTGGAAGAGCTGGAGCCAGTTGAAAATATAACCAAAGTGATTCAAGAATATCTGAAGTTTAACCTAAATGGGGAGGTAGCTCTTGGGACAGTATGGGATGCGTTAAAAGCAGTAGTAAGAGGACATTTGATAGGGGAAGCAGTAAAACCTAGTAGGCTAAAGGGGGAGACAGAGAGGCAACTTTGGGGAAAAGATAAAAAGAACTGGAGGGTAGTCACCAATGCGATAGGAAGCCCAAAGTGCTGAAGGAGTTGCAACAGCTAAGAGGGCAATTGGGGCAGTTACGGGCACAGAAAAATAACTCATGAGTTAAACATACTTAGATAAACTATGTTTGAGGGGGGAAATAAGGCAGGGCATATATTGGCAAATAGAATCAAAGTACAGATACAACAAAATAGCATTTAAAGTATAAGGGATACTCAAGGGCAGTTGGTTCATGGGAATAACAAAATAAGGAATGTATTTAAGGCTTACTATACTAAATTATACAGTAGTAAGATAAAAGGAGGCAAAGAAAAAAGTACAGACTATTTAAAAGATTGTTATTTACAAAGAATTGATCAGGATGAAACAGAATGGATAGATAGACCTATTGGTGAAGCCATTAAGACCCTGAAAATGGGCAAAAAAAAACCTTTTTATTTTTTATTTTTTATTTTTGAATTTTCACAATAAATCAAGCAAAGCTTGTACAGAAAAAATACAACTTGCAGCAATATATAAAGAAAAACATTCAAGAATAATAATAGCAAGTGATGCCGTTAGCCCACCAGAATGGGGGGAAAATAGCAAGGAACACTAGAAGGGGACAGGATATCCCCATACAGTGAATCTAAGGAAAACAAGAATACTACAAAGGAAAGCGAATGAAAGCAGTGTTCCGAGAACCACTAAAATACATGAATGGGTAAATGTAACCTAATCAGGAAGGAGAAGAAATAGACATGAGTGCTGATAAAAGAGGAAAGGTCTTCAGGTTGAAAAGACATATTTCTGTGAATTATACGTTATCAAACATTTACACGGAAATCTTAACACAAATGAGGCCCCTAATTGAACCACTCCAGGTCTCAATAATAAAAAAGACCTGCACCGTTTCTGTGTTTCCATAGCAACATCCGGGAAAAGTAATACTTTCTTCCCAAGAAACAAGATGGTTCTCTTTTTATAAAAACAATTTAAGCAACCATTCTCTATCAGAAGAGAGAGCCAGTGTAACAAGCAATGTGGAAACAGGTATATCCTTGTCCTTGGGGGTAATTAAGCAAGTCAGAGACATTGAGAAAATCCATTTCTAAGGGTCCAGAAGTTGTTTTACCCTCCTTTTTCCCCCCAAAGGGAGATAGTACACTTTTGTAACCGGTGGCATCAAATCAGAGGGTACCGCTAAAACCTCCTGAAGATACTTCTTAAAGAGATCCGGCAATCACGGAAAAATTCAGTAAGCGAATATTTGACGAATGGGCCACATTCTCCAAAGACTCGATCTTCACCCTGAGGGCGTATTGTCTTTAACCAAGGAACACGTTAAATCAGAGACCTGTTCAAGCTTCTGATCCGAAACCATTATCTTAGCTTTAGTTTCCAAAACATCACTACTAACTGTTTGAATAGTCTCCTCAAGGGAAGAAATTCTTGTAGAGGAAAGAGTTAGCTGTTGTCCAACAACTGTAGATAACTGAGATATCGCGTCCCAAATGCTGTCTAGAGTCAAAGACGCAGGGCGAACAATTTCCAAAGAAAAAGTTGAAGCAGACTTGGATGTCCCCGATATACCTTTCAACTCCGCAGCACAACTTACTGCCTGAGTAGAGTTCCCGCTCGATGAAGACAGTGCCTCCACAGGCATAGCAGCCTGGCAATCACCTGGCTCCGCTACCAGGTCCCGCTCCAACACCGCAGAAACACACAATCCAGGTGGAACTGCAGCCTCACTCGACGACGGGCATGCTGCAAAGCCTGAGAGGGCGGGAGGAGCATGCCCATTCGGGGAGAGTGAGATGTCCAGGGCAGAGAGCACCACGAACCCCTCCACCGGTGCCTCCAAGCCCTCTCAAATCTGGTCCTCAGATAGCCGAACGTAACGGTCCATAGGTCCAACACTAGTAGGCAAGGGCTCCGTGGGAGAAGCCCTGGGTTTGCCCTTCCACTTAGGCATTCTTGGCTAGATCTCCACTGCCGCCTTCTTGCAAAACTAGCCACTCCCCCCCCCAGCCGAAAATAGGCAAAATTTTATAAAATATTTCAGGTTCAAATACGTCCTTTGTTAGTAGAGGTGTCTAACAGGGTATTGACTTCGCAGAAGTTACCCTATTCAATGGCAGAAGCTGGAATAACTGTACTGTCAAAACCAGGAAAGGACCCCATGGTCTGTGGTTCCTACAGACCAATTTCATTACTAAATGTTGATGCAAAATTGCTGGCAAAAATTCTAGCAAACAGGCTACAAAGGGTAATGCAGAGGTTAGTAAATAGAGACCAAATGGGATTTGTAACTGGCAAATAAGGGGGAGATAATATTAGGAAAATATGTCATTTGACATAGGAAGTTCAAAGGAAGGGACCAAAGGCAGTGTTTATCATTGTTGACTCAGAGAAAGCATTTGATAGGGTATGATACAAATTCTGGAAAAGATGGGACTGAGGAACAATTTTATAAACTGGATAAAGGCCCCAATATGATGTACCCTAGGCACGGATAAGGATTAACGGAAGTTATTCTGATACATTTAAATTAGAAAGGGGCACTAGGCAGGAGTGCCCTTTATCGCCACTGCTATTTTCTCTGGTGATAAAGCAAGGAGATATTAAAGGAGTACTAATGGAACCTTGGGAATCGAAGATAGCGCTCTTTGCAGATGTTATCTTTACGGTGAGTGAACCCTTAACCGGTTCTCATGAATGAAATCATGAAGTACACAGTGCAGTGGCGGATTCCCGTTTAAATGGGTTAAGAGATTACATAGATATTTAGGGATCCAAATGGGGAGTAATATTCAGCACTTATGGGAATGGAATTATGCCCCCTTGCTGAGGTGAAGAATGATTTGCAGAAATGGAAGAGCCTATTCCTTTTCCTGGCTAGGGAGAATAGCAGTTATAAAAATGAATGTACTCCCAAGCTTTCTGTTTTTGTTTAGTTCACTTCCGTTTAAGGTTCCACGAACATATTTGAAGCAAGTCCAAAATTTAATATTGGATTTTATTTGGGCTGGGAAAGCACCGCGAGTGTCCCGGTATACAATGTTTCTTAGTAAAGAGGAAGGGGGCTTGTGTGGAAAAATATTACATGGCAGCACAACTTTGAGCTTTGCAAATATGGAATGGGAAGGGCAGCATGGATATGGTATCTTTTGGTTAGGAAGGAGGAGGAAAAGGACAGGAACCCCTTCAGGGCATTTACAAAGGCTATGTGGTTGAGGGTCAAGGCGAAACTCATGGATGGGAAAAGATATTCAAAAGAAACTCACATTACGGGGATGGGGGACTTTCAGCCAGGACTGGAAGGGGGGACATATAAAGAATGGAGGCCTAAAGGATTAATGAGGCTAGGACAAATAGTTAATAAAAAAGGAGAGATTTATAAATTTGAAGAACTCCAGAAAGTATACGGATTGAAGGAAAACTATTACTACACTTGTATACAACTCACATACTATTTACAGTTTATGGGAAGACCTGGTCAGGGAGGATACAGGGTTTGAAAAACTAATGAGGACTAGGGGGTCCAGGAAAAGAATGATAGCAAAGGTATATACAGAATTAATGGCAACAGAGAAGGGATTGATTAAAGGTCAATGAAAGTGGGAACAAGCACTCGGAGGACACTGGGACAAAAAGCGATGGCAAGATATATATTTGTGTTCTAGAAGGTTAGCACCTGGAACAGCCTATTTAGAAAATAGTCTTAAAGTCCGGTATCATATGTATTGGACACCTTGGAAATTAAAGGAGATAAATAAAGAAGCCACTGGGGAGTGCTGGAGGAAGTGTGGAGAAAAAGGTGATCTAAGGCATATAATATGGAACTGCCCAAAGGTACAGAAAATGCAGCAAAAGCTAGAGCAGAGAATATATGAAATAATTAGAGGGAAGATACCATTGAAGCTCACAATGGTAATAGTAAATGACATGCAAGAAGAGGGAGATAGGAATTTACAGATGTTCATAGGATACTGTATAGGAGTGGCAAGAGGGGAGATTATGGCACACTGGAGGCAGAAGGAAGTGCCCACCCTACAAGATATAATGAGAAGAGTGGAGAAGCTGTGGTATATGTGTGAAATAGCAGCATATAAACACACAAATGAACAATTTAGGGAAATTTGGAGATAGTACAAAGAATGGAGGACTGAACAAAAGAGAGAATAACAGTGAGGAAGAGGTATAGAGAATAGGGGAAAGAGGGAGCAGGGGAGGGGTGTATAAAGGGGGGATGGTATAAAGGAGAGTGGAAGAAAAACGGGAAATGAAGAGGATGATATGAATACGAAGGACATTGGTAAAGATACCATGTGACTTTAACATGTGTGGTTAAACGAAAGGTACCTGTGTTAAACCATGAAGGTTTGATGGTTTGAATGAATAAAAATATAATTACAAAAAAAAAAAGAATCGGACCAAGGACAGATCCCCACGGCACACCACTAGTAACATCTTTCTCAGAGTGAGCTTCATTTACCTGTACACTTTGTCACTTCCCACTCAACTGATTTTTAACCCCGTCAGTCACTTTAGGGTCCATCCCTAGGGTTCTCAATTTATTTATAAGTCGCGTGTGCAGAATGGTGTCAAAGGCTTTACTGAAATTTAAGTTAACCACATCTAGGGCTCTCCCTTGGTTCAGGTCTCTGGTCACTCAGCCAAAGAAATCAATCGGATTTGTCTGACAAGACCTGACTTTAGTAAAGTCATGCTGCCTCGGATCCTGCAATCCACTGGACCCCAGAAATCTCACTACCCTCTGTTTTAGCGTTTCCATTAATTTATTCACCAGAGGCCAGGCTAACCGGCCTGTAGTTCTCAACCTCATCCTTACTTAGGTACATGTGGTCCCTTTACACTAAAGCATTTCTCCAGTCCTCTGGGACCGCTCCCGAGCAGTTCCCTCTTTGTGCACGTGTGCACGCGCACACACCTCACCGAGCGCAAATACTTTACAACAGAGCGCACAAAAATTACGGTTCTGATTCTGATAGAAAACAACACAGACGTCTTAAAATTTAAAAGTTATGTATTTACGGTTTTCACAAGTTCTACAATGTTTTCTAGTGCAATCAATGTGGTGTACATACTGTATTCTGATGTGTAGTCAAATTTTAAAGTATATAACTCCGAGTGTCGTTATGTGACGCACAAAAATTTAACCTTCCTTCAAAAGCTGCACAGCTGATATTTTATGCACACACAGCCTACAGAAAATTAGAGGGAACATTGCTCCCGAGTCTAAAGTACCCTGCTTTTGAAAGATGGGTAATCAAAAATGATAAACATTTATCTCATGCATATTTATTGTTGATATCCTGAAAACCCAACTGGCTGGGTTGAGAAACACTGATGTAGGTACACAAATAAGTAACATTAATCTTGGCAGCACTTGTTCCCAGATATCTTTTTTATAAAAAGTTCAGGAACATACCAGCTAGGCCACCTATGCATGCATGCAGGAGGGGGGGGTTAGGTTCTTATGCTGCCAAATGTCTAAGTCTCTTCGGTGAATAACACAGCTAAAGCCCTAATCAAAGAGAGGGAGGGGGACAGGATAATGTAGCTACATTGCCCTGCTGTCAATGGAAAAAGAATAGTTGCTTACCTATGGGTTCTCTGTATACAGCAGAGGTATGCAGCAACACTGTGATGTCCTGGACATCACCACTGTGCCCAGCTCTCCCTTAGCCTAGAGAAACCTAAAAGACTTCTCTAAGCATACATGGCTTCTGTTTTCTGCAGGTTTCCGCTCTCCATTTCCTCAGTTGGTAACATAGCTGATTCGCAACACAGAATTGAACAAGGACTGTTGTTGTTAGAATATGTTGAGGGTGCGATGGAGCAGATGCTGGTGCACTGGAGTATGTGCTGGTGAATTGTGGGTTGCTTTTTTTTTGCGGGGACGGAGGGTGGGTCAGTGTGGCTGCATTCTCCTGCTGTATAGGGAGAGCCCCCATTACCAGTAAGCATCTACGCTTTCTCTGGATACAAGCTCACGGTGATGGGTGATTGTAGAGCTGAGGTCCACCGAGTCATATTGAGTGTAGTTTGGCACACTGTAGTTGAGGTTGGGTGGAGGAAGAGTTATGAAGCAAAGAGGTTGCACAGGACTGCTTGGCCAAAAGCAGTGTCCTGTGCTGAGGATGCATCAATGCTGTAGTGTCTGGTGAAAGTATGAATTGACTACCAGGTTGCCACTCGGCATATGTCTTGTGCCAACAGAAACCAAGCTGCCAATCAACTGAGGTAGCTGTAGTTCTGAGGCAGTGAGCCCCTATATGCCTTGGATACTGCTGATGAGCTTGGTAGTAACAGAAGGAGATACAGTCCATTATCCAGGAAGAAATGGTCTGTTTGGACACTGGCTGGCCAGGATTGTTGGGACTGAAAGTGACAAAAAGTTGATAACAAGAGCAAAAGCTGCTGGTCGCCTTCAGGTAGTATGAGAGTGCTTGTTTACAATCCGGATGGGAGAGTTTTCTCCTGGGAATCTGGAAAAAATGTTGGGAGCACAATGTTCTGATTGAGGTGAAAATGGGAGACCACCTTAGGGAGGAATTCTGGGTGACTCCGGAGGAGGACTTTGTTGTGGAACAATTGAGTATACAGAGCGTAGTGCACCAATGTTTGTAGTTTGCTGACTCTCTGCACAGAAGTTATTACCACGAGGAAGATGGTTTTCCAAGTGAGCTATCTGAGAGAAGCTGAACTAAGTGGTTTGAAGGGTGGCTTCATGAGCTCGGACAGCACAACGTTAAGGTCCTAGGAGGATGGGGGTGGTGTGGTTGGGGGGCTTGATATTCATGAGTCCATGCATAAACCTGGAGATCAGGGGGTGCACAGACAGAGGCTTGCCCGCTATGGTGACATGGAGGGCTGCTATGGAAGAGAGATGGTGCCTGACTCAGACAGACTCCAGAGATACTCCAACACATTATTGACTGGGCAGGCGACTGGATTGAGGCGGCGTGACGTGGCCCAGTGTTTGAAGTAGCTCTGGTAGGACCACAGTTTTCTGGAAGCTAAAAGGATGGCGAGAACCTTGTTTGAAAGGGTCGTCATGTCTTGGTCACTGTCCACACCACTAAGGAAAGGCTGTGAAGATTGGGCTATAGGAGACAACCGTTTTGTGGAGTGAGAAGAAACGAGTCAGTCCTCAGCTGAACAGGGACCTACTCAGTCATTGCAAGAAGCTGAGGGAACCATATTTGCTTCTCCCAGTATGGCACTATTAGGATCCCATTGGCCCTGTCATCACTAGGCTACTCCTCATCCTCCTGTAAATCAGCCTTTACAGTTAATGTATAGAGTTCTTTGTAATTGAAGGTGTACTTTTCACTGTACTATTCAAATTGTTGTTCATTGTAAACCACGTTTGATCTTTAGGAAAATGTGGTATAGAAATTTGTAATAAATAAAATGGAGCAGAAGACTGGGCACTTTGCAATTTTTATAAAGGCAAAGAGATCTATGCTGGGAGTTCCCCATTTGTTGAAGATGCGTTGGAGGACTTTGTGATTGATGGACTACTCGTGTGGGTCGAGATGCAAACTGAGGGACTCTGCAAGCTGATTCTGTACCCTTGTTAGGTAAAATGCCCACAGGGTGGTTCCCATGGATAGAGCAAAGAGCCAGAGATGAGCTGCTTCCCAGCAAAGGCGGAGGGATTGCAATACTCCCTTGTTGCTTGTTAATGTACAACATGGTCACCTGGTTGTCTGTTTGTACCAGGACTTGATGATGTATCCAATCCTGAAAGGTGATGAGGCCCTAGAATGTTGTGCGGAGCTCCAGTTTATTTATGTGTAAGGTGCATTTGTGGACTGACCAGATACCGTGTGTGGTGCACTCCCCATCCTTGGGTGGACGCACTGGTGCTGAGAGTGAGATGGGATGCTGGTTCTTGAAATGGACACCCGACTTGGAAATGGGAGGCACTGAACTACCATTGCAGCGACTGGTATAAGGCACTTGAGGGGGTGAATGGAAGAGGGACCCGCATGCGAAGGGATTATAGGTGATGGTTTCAACTGAGCTTGAGATGCCACTGAAGAGGCTGCATGTACAGTCGTTCTAATGGGAAAACATGTACAGAAGCTGTCATGTGGCCGAGGAGGTGAAGAATGAGGTGTGCAGAAGATTGGATGCATTGAATCAGGGAGGAGCTGAACTGATTGATGATGTGAATCCTGTCGGCCAGTAGGTATGCTTTTCCTGCTAGGGTGTCTGTGTATCCCTATGAAGGGTAAGATCTGCTGAGCTTCCATTTCTGACTTCTGAGAGTTGATGAGAAATCCCAAACTTTGCAGGGTATGAACAGTACTCAAAATGGAGCTCTGCGCTTGGTCGCTGGTGGCAGAAGAGACCAGCTAGTCATTGAGGTACAGGTAGACTGCGACCACTGCAAGACATTTTGTGAAGATGCGGAAAGCTGACAACAGGCAGAACAGCAGCACTGCATTGGTAATGTTGATGTTTAAACTTGAAACAAAGGTATTTCCAATGATGGGGATGGATGGGAATGTGGGGTTAGGCATCCTGTAGGTCCAGGGAGGTGAGCCAGTCGTTCTTGCAGAGCAGAGGAAGGATGGTGCAGAGGGAGTGCATTACGAACTTTTCTCGTTTGACATGAAGGTTGAGGTTGTGGAGATCCAAGATGGATCATAAGCCTCTGGATTTTTTTTGGAATAAGGAAGAACCTTGAGTAGACACCCTTGTTGCAGTGTGAGAGAGGTATGGGTTCTTTAGTCTGGTTCCATAACTGCAGGATTTCCTACTGAGACTTGGGAGATCTGCAGCAGGTATGAGTGTGCGGAAATTTATTCTGTAGCCTTTGCGAATGTTGTTTAAGACCCAACGGTCTGTGATGATGGACTACCAAGCCTCCCTGAAGTGTAGGATCCTGCCCCCACTGGAGGGTAGTCAAAAGGTGGGGTTAGGTTTGCTGGGTGGAACCGAGGTGGAAGGTTGTTGTTTTCTTTCACATGATCGAGATCTCTGTGTGTATTCTGGTCCAGGAGGATGCTACTGTGATTCCTGGTTATAATGATAGAAATGCTGAAAAGTACTGTTAACGGTAGGCCCTGCGGAATTGGAAGGGCTGCCCCTGACAGGGTTGGGAGACTGGTTCAGCAGGCTGAGCCGCAAGCTCTCCCCCTTTGGATGAGTGATCTTCGACTTCAGAGACGGCTTCCTGAATTTTGGAGCCAAACGAGGGGGGGGGGGAGTAGGGAGTAGGGGTGTTTCCTGGCACCTATTATCTTGGCCGGGGGCCCTGCAGTGGTGTGACCCTCCTTTGAGAAGTGATGTTTGCAGTGACGTCTGGAAATGGGTACATTGGCAGGTGTAGCATGTTTCATTTTTGAAGCTGCCTTACCTTCTTTATGGGACTTCGTTTCTCTGTCAGTAGGTGGTGCCAGTGGGAAGGGGGTAGATCTACAGGCCCAGGAAGAAGAGGCTGAAACTGTCCCATGTGTGCTGGTGCCAGGGGTTTGTCTTTTCCTAGCAATGTGCCTTGTCTGTGCCTGATTGGGGAGGGAGGGGGGGTGAGGACAAATATTGTTCTAGTATGAAGGGGACGACATGCTCCATTGCAGGAGGGCCCAAGGGAGTCCGAGTCTTGGTTTTGTTTTCTGTTTGCGTAAACTGAGACATCCTGGTTCACCATCAGCAGCCAAGGCTCTGCTGGGGATCGCAGTTGGAGATCAGGTGCTGCAGGAAGCTTGTGGTGTGGCAGTTGCAGCTCTTCTAAGGAGCGTGATCGGAGGGAGCTAGAGTCTGCAGTGGGGATCCAAGGCCGGAGACCATCAACCAATGGAAGGCTTCTTCTTACTAAGTTGGTGTATTTTTTTTCTTTTGATACGGAGAAGCAGCAAAAGCAATCATTGAGAGAGGGGAGAATCGTGCAGTGCAGTTTGGAAAATCTGAGGAAATGGAAAGTGCGCACACATGCTCAGAGAAGTCTTTTAGAATTCACTAGGCTAAGGGAGAGATGGGTACAATGGCAATGTCCAGGTCATCACCACCACAGTATGCCTGCATACCCCCTGCTTCTATATGAAGAATGCCCATTACAGGCAAACAATTCCTTAATCCATGGCCAAGCAACAGATATGGAACCAAATGAATGGGTGACTGTCAAGCTGAGGACTGCAGGAATGAATTAGATTTAAGGTATTAATCTTGCTAAAGTTCTAAGATGAAAATTGGCTATTGCCAATCATGGAAAGCCTGTGATTTTATCAACTGATAGGATCTTTGCCCTCCCAGGGGCAGCAATTATTAGATCTTCCTCCTTTGCATGTTGCAAGAAGCAGAGCAATTTTGATTATTGGCTTCAGATTATGGAACCGTCTATCCAATAGGGTATAATTTAAAATGGATTATAAATAGTTTAGGTGTAAGCTTAAAATGGTGAAATGAGACCTTACCTGCTAACTTTCGTTCCTTTAATCCCTCCAGTTCAGTCCAGACTACTGGGTTTTCTCCCCCTTCCAGCAGACAGAGATTAATTCCAGGCTTTTGGTGATGTCATCCTATAAAGGAGACCAAACTCCTTCCACCTAGTCAGTATCCTAATAACAAAGCAGATGCAATGAACACCCACAGAAACTACCCCGGACACCTCCACCCACAACTATATACACCAGAGAGGACGACTTCAACCCTGTGCAAACCCCAGACCACTGAGCATCCAGAATCCACCCCAGGGAGTTGCTAAGTGGGAGCAGTGTCCTTCTAAGATAAACTAGCTGACACAAACCCTTAAACTGTCAACCTGTACTGGGTTTGCTCAATACAAAGACAGAACCATCAGGTGGGTTGTGGAATGGACGGAGGGACCAAACGAAAGAGGAGCTTACTCAACCTCGACTTCTAGGATACATCTGACGATGAGCCGCCACCATGGAGGCCATACTCTTGGATGACATCCTAACTAGGTACACCACTCCTGATTCCAACCTGGCCATCCCAGACAGTTACTGAGAACTTAAGGCTGATGAATCTGGCAGCACCTGTGCCCAGCGCAAACAAGCTCTGGCCACATAAGCCCCACAGACCAATGCCTGTAATGCTAAGACAACTTCAAAGGCCTGCTTTAATAACATTTTAAGTTTCTTGTCTTTCTTTCTTCAATGCCACCCCACCTTCCACTGGGATTGTGGTCTTCTTGGTGATGGCGGAGACTAAGGCATCCACCTTATGCAACCAAAGGAACTCCTTCTCTCCCAATGGAATGGGGTATAGATGGGCCATTGCCCAACTCCCTAGCAACCTGGCCTCCGGAACCTCCCACTCTGCCTCAATCATCTGTATGATGGCTCTGTGGACCAGAAAGGCCATATTGGACATGCGGATGCCCTGTAACAAGGGAGGGTCCAGGGCCTGGGGTTTGAACAGGATATTAAGAGCTCCCAGCGAGTGCACTATGAACATCCCCAGCTCTTCCTGGCAGAAGACCCGGATGATGCAGGGATCCTCCCCCACAGCAATCTCCCTTCTTAAGGTCGATGTGGGATCCTCCCACAGCCTAGGCCCCTCCAATGGGTCATCAGAACCCCATAGAGTGCTCTAAGGCTCGGTCGAGATCTGGATCCAGAGAACTCCGCTTCCTGGAGGCACCAGTGTGTCTCTGGCCATCCCGGCAGAACCTTGTGTGGTTTGGACTGGGCAGAGGTCCCAGGAGCATCCTGAAGTGCACCCCAGCCTTTTTTCATAAGATAGGCCTGGTGCATTAAAAGAACGAAATCTGGTGAAAAAGGGACCCCATCTGACTCCAAAGAGGGCCCCTGGGAAAGGTCCTGGCCCACTGGAACCAAATTCCACCTCCCAGGAGTCTCTCCTGTGGGTAGGGCCTCCGAGTTCCCGCCAAAAGCACAGGAACTGCCGTTTCAGTCAACCCTGAGGGCTCGACTGCTGAAAGGCGAGGCATGTTTACTGACCACCCCCCCCCCCAACCCCAGAAGACAGAGAGCTCTGTAAATACTCCACTGCTTCATGATTGCCCTTTTCACATGACCGAGGCCAACCGATGAAAGCTTACACAACTGACTTTCACTGATGGCATGGGCACATGTTCCACAAGCAGGAACTGCCACCTCTCCACCAGAGTACCAAAAAAACAAAGAAAACAGCCACCGCAACCCAAATGCGATCTTATATGAAAGGGGAACCCAAAGAAAATTGCCCCCAAAGCTGCTACTACCGGTGCCGAATAAACATTTATACAGACGCCGCCTCCATGCTAGGAAACTGCCCCCAAAACCATCTACTTAAGCCAATGGAGAGGAGAAATTTAAGAGGGCCAGCCATCACTAGTCTGCCACTGAAGGCAGGGACCAATACTAGCTGAGCAGAATCAAGGCCCCACTGGGTGTGCTTCCAGGCCTTGACCCTCTCCTACCTGCTCGGGCTCAGGCTCTCCTAGCGTCCAAGCCCTCCTTGGCAGCTCTGGGGCAGTCTGCTGATGAGCTCCTACTCTTCTTGAAAACAACTAAGGAGTAATTAGACCTTACCTGCTTATGGTATTTCCTTGAGTCCCTCCAGTCCAGTCCCGCATGTGTGGGTTGTCACCCTCCTTCATCAGCTGAAGACTGAGCATGTCAAAACTTCTGAAGACACAATAGAAGAGCTTGCCGCCCTTGAAGCCCAGGAGGCAGTATCTTATTTACAAAGCAGAATTGAAGAGAACAGAGCAAATGAACAAAGCCCTCTGAACTAAAGTTTGAAAGCACATTAGGATTTTTTTTTCTTTCCCCCCACCCCACCCTAGAACAAACTATATACACTGTAGAATAGGGGCAGGATAACAAGGTCCTATTTGCCTCTGCTGTTACCCAAGGAACACATTGGTTAATTGTTACTCTTAGAAGATCTTTACCACCAAGTCAGACGGTTCTCCCCGAGGGTCCGAAATAAAGCAGAAAGCACTTTAGCAACCATAGAGAGGGTCCTGGACTGGAGGGACTCAAAGAAAGACCATTAGCAAGTAAGGAGAAATTTTCACTTACCGTTAATTTTCTTTCCTGGAATCCTGTTAGACCAGTCCAAACAAGCGGGTTTATCTCCCCCTACCAGCAGATGTTGGAGAGAGAAAAAAACCAGAAGCCTGATTGGCTTGGCTCTGGTAGGCATATAGGTATACCCCTTGGGGGGGGGGGGGGGGTCACCCTTAGTATTTTCTCTGTCTCCAGCAGATGATGGTGTTCTCTTAATTTTCTCTTCAGGTTTCCTTATTTTGGCTTCTGGTGGTTTTTTCTCTGTCTCCAACATCTGCTGGTGGGGGGAGATAAACCTGCTTGTCTGGACTGGTCTAACAGGATGAATTGGAAAGTCTAATTACACCTTCCTAATTGACCTTCCAGTCCAGCATGTATGGGATGTACCTGAAAGAGAAATTAGACTTACCTGCTAATTGTTGTTCCTTGAGGAACTCCAGTTCAGTCCTTCACCTCTGGGTAGTGTACCTCCTCCTGCAGCATGGAGACTGGGCATGTCAGAATTGTGACATCACTGGATGTACCCTGCTGGTCTCTCCCATCAGTCCCAGTGAACTACTGACAAAGCAGACAAATTAAATCCCCCTAAATTAAGAGGAAAAACGTCATCTCTCACTTTCTCTTCCCTCTAGGAACAAAATAGGATAGGGAAGCCAGAGTAGAGGACCCACAGCGATCCCGAAACTTAGAAAGATTTTACACATATCGTGACTGATAATCCCACCCTCCCCCCACCCCCGACAGAAACCGACATCTAAACTAACCATCCCCGGCGGGAATCAGGACTGAACTGGAGTTCCTCAAGGAACAACAATTAGCAGGTAAGTCTAATTTCTCTTTCCTTATCATTCCTCCAGTTCAGTCCTTCACCTCTGGGATGTAACAGAGCAGTAATCATTGGGAGGGACCTGTCCACCTGGATCGCAAAACCGCCAAACCAAAACAGGCATCATTCACCGCCTGAACATCCAGGCAATAGTGCTTACTGAAAGTATGGAGAGACGAACAAGTGGACGCTCTGCAAATCTCTACTGGCAGAACCAAAACTATGCTCCGCCCAAGAAGTCTAATAGAGTGAGCCCGTAACGACCTTGCAAAATATATGCTGATGCTATTGCTTCTCGGACCCATCTGGAAATCAAAGCTTTGGCTACCGCTTCAACTTTATGCGGACCTCCAAAAAGAACGAATAGGCGATCAGACTTATGGAAAGTTTCTGAGACTTTTACGTATTGACGCAAAACTCACTTTATGTTCAACCGACGCAGACTACGGTCCGAGGCGTTCTCCTCTGTAGGCCCCAATATTGGTAACGAAACCAATTGATTCATGTGAAAAGGAGAAACTACCTTGGGCAAAAAGACGGAACTGGCCGCAACACCATCTTTTCTCTAGAAAAAGACAAGAGCGGCTCTTGACAGGACAAAGCCTGCAACTCCGAAACTCGGCGTGCCGAACAAATAGCCAGTAAAAACAAACACTGTTTTTTAAGGTTAAATCTTTGATCGAAGCTTGGTGCAAAGGCTCAAAAGATTCCATTGTCAATGCCCCAAGAACCAAGTTGAAATCCCACGGAGGCGCCACCATTCTGCGAGAAGGCCGTAACCGAGATACTGCTTTTAGAAACCGTATCACGTCGACGTGAGAGCCCAAGGCCGTCCCCTGGACCTTTCCTCGATAGCAATAAAGGGCTGACAGCTGGACCCTTAAGGAGCTGGCAGCCAGGCCCTTATCAAAACCATCCTGCAAAAAACTTAATACCACAGGAACGGAAACCGTGGAAGAGCAGATCTGCCGCTCAGAGCACCAGTCTTCAAAAATACGCCATATTCCCACATACGTTAGGGATGTGGACCTCTTTCAGGCTCGAAGTAAGGTCGCAATCACCCTCCAGAATAGCCTTTCTTCCTTAACCTCGCCCTTTCAATGGCCAAGCCGTAAGTAAGAACCGATCCACCTGAGGCATTCGAAGAGGACCCCGAGTCAAAAGATTCGCCATTGCCGGCAATCACCAGGGATCACCAGGGCTCCCCTTAAGGTGGTCAAACTAGATTGGCATATCACAGACGCCTCGGCCAATCTGGTACCACTAATACTATTCTCTCCCGATGTGTCTCGATGCACTGAACCACTCGTCCTATGAGCGCCCACAGGGGAAAAACGTAGAGAAGACCGGGCGATGGCCATTACTGCATCAGGGCATCGATATCCTCCGACATCCTTTCTCGTCTTCTGCTGTAAAAGCGATTCGCCTTGGCCGACCAAAAGGTCGCCATGAGATCCATAACCGGAGGACCCCACCTGATGACTATCTGTGCAAACACTTCCGGATGAAGCTCCCATTCTCCGGCATCCACCCGGACTCTGCTGAGAAAATCCACCATCAGAAACATAGAAACACAGAAATATGATGACAGAAAAAGACCACAAGGCCTATCTAGTCTGTCCTTCCATATCAACACCAAATGCAAAAGATTGCTCCACTCACTAATGTACTCAAAAAATACTATATTAATTGGGTAACAGGTCTCAGACTAAATCGGGGAAGGATCATGTGAGGTAAAATACCTCTAAGCACCAATCCCCTATGTTGCATCAAGGACCTGAAATTTCCCCTTGTCAGCTCAAAAATAAAATTACTATCCATGTGTTATTTAGTTGTTTACCTGTTCATGACTCATTTGACTGTTTAAATAAATAGCAAAAAAACGCTTATCTGTAAAAATAGTAGGAGTCAGAACTCGGGTCCCAACCAATGTTCCCTCTAATTTTCTGTAGGCTGTGTGCGCATAAAATATCAGCTGTGTGCAGCTTTTGAAGGAAGGTTAAATTTTTGTGCGCCACATGACGACACTCGGAGTTATATACTTTAAAATTTGACTACACGTCAGAATACAGTATGTACACCACATTGAATTTAATCAAATTAAATGAAAATAGACGATTACTAAATGAAGCGGGAAATTTATAGTAATTACAATCATAACTTTTAAATTTTAAGACGTCTGTGTTGTTTTCTATCAGAATCAGAGCCGTAATTTTTGTGCGCTCTGTTGTAAAGTATGTGCGCTCGCTCGGCGAGGTGTGTGCGCGCGCACACGCGCACAGCTTAGAGGGAACAGTGGTCCCAACGCGAATCCTTAGCGCTTATGCGTTTCACCGACCAAGCGGTTTCTTCAGGGGATTCCAACTCTTTATAGACATGCGGCAACTACTCATCTAAGTGAGTTCTAAATGATAATCGAGAAGACAAATTCAGTATTTTTTTACAAAAACTAAATGCTTTTAGACTATAATATACTTTCAAAGACATTCTAATTGTTCCAATAGGAGAACTCATACCTCGCTGTTCTCCCTACCAGACTTGTCATTGCTAAAAAATGCCGCACATGCGTAGTTACGATGGAATAACCTGCTTTTATGCAGGTACTACCTTCTAAACCACTCTCATCAGCTGCGGCTGTTTCCACCTAGAAATCTACCGTACCCATTAACGTTCAGCCGGCTTATGTCTTGCGTGGATAATCCAGGCAATACACTCAAAGATGCCGTTCTTCTGCTATATTTTAATCAAATGTATTAATTCTACTAATCTTCTTCAATCATTCAATTATTTCTTCAATTATTTTTGCCAAGTCTTATTCACCAATTTATTATTTTATCAAATACAGACCCCCACCCCCACACTGTCGCCAACAAAGTGCTGGGCCCCCCCGCCATCTCTGCATCCGCTGCGGTGTGAGATACCAGCGGTACAGCATCTTATAGTTATGCTCCAGTACAGTACTAGCCACTACTCCGGTCAGCAAACCTTTACAAACCCCCTGCCACTGCGGCCCCTCCCACGACCGGTTCAAGTCACATAACCAAGCCCGCCTATGAGACCAAGCAGCACAATCCGTGAAATCCATTAATCTATACAAGGCAGAGATTAACCCTTTAACCTGCCCCCTAGAGAGGAGCTCATCCACAGCCTCTCCCCGCTCGCCCTGCCCCCTCCGCACCATGGACTGGGAAAAATGAAGTACCTGCAGGTACCAAAAACGATCCGCGGGGAGGAGCTGTAAGCCACGCACCAAATCCTCAAAAGTAACCCAGTCCCCCCCTCACGTAATTGGCCCACAAACTGCAGGCCCCTCTCCACCCACCGGGCAAAGGCGGGGTCCTGAAGGCCAGGGAGGAAATCAGGGTTGCCCACAATTGGGATAAACTTCGAGGCTCCCCGCCCACCATACCACCAGGCGCCATTTGCGCCAATAGCCCAGAGTTAACCTTAGGAAAGGATTCTCCCCCCTCTCCCCACCCCCCGTCCCCCATAGCAAAGCTGCCAACGTAAGGGGTCGCTGCACAGTCGCCCCAACCAGGATCACCCATTCCGCCTCTTCCCGAAACACCCATTCAAAAGCCTCTCGCACCCGGGCAGCCTCATAATACCGAGAAAACAGCGGGAGCCCCATCCCTCCTTCTGACTTAGGTGCGCACAAAACAGTCCGCGCCACTCGTGGCCCTCTCCCACGCCACACAAACTTGGAACACCGAGCTTGGATCTTCACTAGGAAGGAGCGGGGCACCCTTATGGGCAGATTCATAAACAAATAAAGCAGTCGGGGCAGCGCTATCATTTTTAGCAGCGCAATTCTGCCCAGCCAGGACACCTCAAAGCTTTCCCACCTCTCCAGTTCCCGAAACATATTGGCACAAGCCGGTACGTAGTTAGCGGAAAAGAGCTGCCCAAACTGTGCTGTAATCTGCACTCCGAGATAACGAATACTATTGCGGGCCCATTTAAATGAGAAGCGTTGCCGCACCCGAGTAGCCTCCCTATCCGTGAGAGAGACATTTAAGCAGCTCCGATTTAGAGACGTTCATGCGAAAGCCCGAGACCTCCCCTTACCGAGCCAGCTCCACCTGAACCGCCGTCAGGGATCCCTCAGGGTGTGTAAGGAAAAATAAGACGTCATCAGCAAACAGGGAGATCTTATGCTGCACCGTCCCCACGTGCACACCAGAGATCTCCGCACAATCCCGAACACGCTGCGCCAAGGGTTCCATCGCCAAAATGAAGAGCAAGGGGGACAAGGGGCAGCCCTGCCGCGTTCCCCGTTGTAGTGCAAAAGCCTGGGTAACAGCACCGTTGATCTTTAAACACGCCAAGGGCTGATTATAAAGGCTCCGGACCCAGGACAAAAAAGCCCCCTGCACCCCCACCTTCTCCAGGGTTTTAAACAAAAAGGACCAACTCACTCGGTCGAAGGCCTTCTCAGCGTCGACCGCTAGCAGCGCCAGAGACGTCCCAGCTCGGGAACTCTGCCACATCAAGTTCAGCGCTCGACGAATGTTATCGGCCGTATACCGACCAGGGACAAACCCCGATTGATTGGGGTGGATCAACCGTCCCAGACTCGGCAGGAGCCGATTTGCCAAAACCCGTGTGAAAATCTTAAAGTCACTGCCCAATAGAGAGATGGGACGGTATGCACCACAATCCGTGGGATCCTTCCCTTCTTTGGGAATGAGACTAATCCCCGCCAGCCGCAAAGATGACGGTAACGGACCACCATCACTAAAAGAATTATACATCGCTGTGAGGGGCTCAACGACCTGCCCAGCAAAGACCTTGTAAAAAATATTAGAGAACCCATCCATCCCCGGGGCCTTATGGGACTTCAAGCCTTTAATCACCGAAAGCACCTCCTGCTCCCTTATGCGCTTAGACAAATCCGCACTAGCCATCCCAGACAACCGAGGGAGCTGAACACCCTCCAAATAGTCCGAGAGCACTGCCTCGCCCGGGTCATGCTCCGGGGTATACAAGTCCCGATAAAATTGTACAAACCTATCTTCAATTTCCTGAGTTAGCCAGAGCAAACGGCCCCGCTCATCCCTGATCTTGAGAATAGCATTGCGCGCAGTCCACTTCCGCACCTTGCGAGCTAACAACCTCCCTGCTTTATTACCAAATTCAAAGGTGCGCTGTCGCAGCAACTGTAGTTTATACTGTATCTCATGAAGGTGAATTTCACTCAGGTCTTTTTTGAATCCCCACAACAGCTCGCGCAAGGCCCTATTGGACGGGTGCGCCTTCAGCTGATTCTCAGTATCCCGAATGGAACCCAGAAGTTTCTCCTGTTGGGCCAGCCGGGTCTTTTTTTTATGGGACCCCACCGAAATCAACTTACCCCGCACCACCGCCTTCAAGCATTCCCAGAGGGTTCCCGGGCCAACCTCACCCGTATCATTCAGAGAGAGGTAGTCAGAGATGGTGTCGCGGACCTGAAGCACCACCTCGGGATCATCAAGCAGGGACTCATTGAGCTTCCACCACGCCCGACAGGGGCCCTGCTTGCCGAGCTGAAGCCGACACGTCAACGGGGCATGATCCGACCAGGTGCGCTCACGGATCACACACTCCTTCACCCCCCCCAGCAGGGTTTTATCAATAAGGAATAAATCAATCCGGGAATAGGTACCGTGGACGGGGGAGTAATAGGAGTAGTCCCGTTGGCCATAGTTCACCTCCCGCCATGCATCTACCAGATCCAGCTTGCTCACCAAATGTTTCAGCTTGAGGCGATGGCTCCTGGGGGTAGAGGCCGTCCCCCAAGATGTGTCCACCCGGGGGTCCGGGGCAACATTAAAATCACCCCCCATGATTATTTTCCCAGCGGCCTTCCCCAGGAGCACCCCCTGCAAGGTCAGAAAAAACTCTCCTTGATTTGCATTCGGGGCATAGGCACTGACCAATGTGAAAGTATCTGCCCCCACTTGAAGCTTTAGGAGAACATACCTACCTCCAGCATCCCGGAGGCAGTCTGTCACCAGCCCAACCACCCGAGAGGAAAGAAGAATCCCCACACCCCCCCGTCTCCGTTCACGGCTATTGGAGGCATAGAATTGCTGAGGAAAGTGCCTATGCCCCATGCACCTCTCATCCCTCACCCGAAGATGGGTCTCCTGGACAAAGACAATATCACCCCCCAGCCGATCGCATTCCTTGAAAAAAATTTGGCACTTCCGGAAGGAGTTAAGCCCTTTAGCATTAATTGTTACCAAATTAAAGGAAGCCATGGCCTAAGGCACTCACCCTCCATATGAATAAGGTCTTCGAATACAAACAATACCCCCCCTCCCCCTTCCCCTTCCCCCCCCACTCCCCTCCCTCCCCTCCCCCCTCACCCCCCCATCCCCCCTCCCCTCTCCCGCCTACACAACCCCCTCCCCCCTCCCCATTCCACCCCCACACACCGACCTGCGGCAAAGGGACCGCAGACCCAAGAGCCCCCCGATCAAACAATATAAAATCACATAGCCCCATATAAACAGACAAAAATAAGAAGAAAACACACAACCCCCCTAGAAAAGGCAACCCCCACCTGAAAAACAACCAGCCCACATGCCTGACCAGAAATATCTAGGAACCCCATCCAACAAGAAAGAAAAGGCCTCCCCTGGGCCCCGTAGACACCCAGTTCAAGTGTCCACAGTAAACGGGGTCCGAGAGGGTCGCTGCCTCCGCAAACGCCTGTCGCCCCCGGCAGCACGGCTCCACTGGAGATGACTGGGCCGCTGTGCACCACTCTTTGCAGGGTCATCAGTCACAGTCGGCGGCAGCGACGGTATGTCCGACCAGCCCATCTGCTGCATACTCTCAATCGCTGCCTCCACAGAGTGCACCGCATAGGCTTTACCATTCAGCGAATACTGGAGCCCCACTGGGAAAAGCCACCGGTAACGAACATTCTCATCCCGCAGCTTCTTAGTGACCTGCTGATATGCGCAGCGTTTCCGCATAGTAATACCAGAGATATCAGCATAGACTTCCACCTCAGCCTCATGCCATCTGATACGCCCCAATTTCCGCGCTGCGGCCAGCACTAGCTCTTTGGTACGATATTCATGCAGGCACATAAGAACATCCCAAGGCTGGTTATCTCGGCGGGGACCCAACGCCCGGTGTGCTCGATCCACCCGCAGACAGACAGAGTCCATAGCCACCTCCGCTCTCCGCAAGATAGCCTCGCAGAACTCCTCCGCCAGCAGCAAATAATTGACCAAGCCTTCCTGCTCCGGGAGGCCCCGGATCCGCAGGTTTGCCCGGCGGGACCTGTTCTCCAGGTCCTCAACCTTTTGCCAGACCTCCTCTTGCATCTGGCTGAGCGAGTCGAGTCGTTGTTCCACCAAGGCACACTGGCCCACGTGCTCCTCAAATTGTGTTTCCACCTCTTCCAGCCGGCTCCCCAGGCCAGCCAGATCCCCTCTCACCTCCTGGAGCCAGCTATGGACCTCCGACTTAAGGCTCTCAAAGTCTTGCCGTGAAGCCTCAAACCACCCCTGCAGGTCTGCACGAAGGGCCTGAATCTCACTAGGCCCTCCACCAGTTCCTCCGACTTCAGCTGCACTGGCGGATTCGCCGCGGCCCGCCGCCATCTTGGTCGCTGGGGTCCGCGGCCCCGTGGAAGGCTTAAAAGTAAAGGCTTTTAGGTCCGCACTCAGTTTTTTCGCCGCCATTCGGCCCGCAGTGTAGGCTCCACCACTTTCTTTGCCTCGGGGGTGCTATTCGGGGGGTGTTAGCAGCTAGTTAGGGCATTAAGTCCATGATCGGGACGGAGCTGTGGAGTCAAGCAGCCATCAGGTATCCGACGTCACCGGAAGCCCCTTTTGCTATTTATTTAAACAGTCAAATGAGTCATGAACATGTAAACAACTAAATAACACATGGATAGTAATTTTATTTTTGAGCTTACAAGGGGAAATTTCAGGTCCTTGATGCAACATAGGGGATTGGTGCTTAGAGGTATTTTACCTCACATGATCCTTCCCCGATTTAGTCTGAGACCTGTTCCCCAATTAATATAGTATTTTTTGAGTATGTTAGTGAGTGGAGCAATCTTTTGCATTTGGTGTTGATATTTAAATTGCTCTAACAAACCCGATTGGTGATACGTTGTCCTTCCATATCAACAACTACAATAGTCCCCTTTTTACCTTTAGAGATCCTCTGTGTTTGTCCCATGCTTTTTTGAATTCAGTCACTGTCCTCATCTCTACCACCTCCACTGGGAGACTATTCCATGGATCCACTACTCTTTCCATCAAGAAATATTTCCGCATATCACTCCTGAATCTATCTCCCTTCACCCTTACACCATGTCCCCTCGTAGCAGAACTTGCTTTCAATTGAAAGAGGCTCTCTCCTGAACATTTATGCCACAGAGGTATTTAAACATCTCAATCATATCACCTATAGAAACATAGAAATCACATTGTCCGTTCCCGCAATGTGCGCTACCAAGATCGCCTGTAGTCAAGGCTCCATCCAAGCAAACAGAGCTCCTGCTTCCTCCTCCATGGCGGTGCTTCCTGTGCCCCCCCTGCCGACTGAGGTAAGCCACTGACGCAGAATTGTCTGACAACACTCGCACGTCTCGATCTCCCACCGCGGTTTCGAATGCTTGAAGTGCTAGTACAACCACTCGCAGTTCCAGATGGTTGATTGATCACTGGGCCTCCTGCTCATTCCAAGTTCCTTGTGCGAAGAGATCCCCGCAATGAACTCCCCAACCCGTGAGACTTGCATCTGTCAATACAGGGAGCCACTGCGGTTGCTCCAGTGGCATGCCTGTCGCAAGATTTCCTGGGCAAAGCCACCACTGAAGAGACTTCCTGACCCGCAAGGGACAGGGGAGACGTTTGTTCAGAGAATCATTCTGGTGCAACCAGCGG
Source organism: Ichthyophis bannanicus (assembly GCA_033557465.1). Taxonomy (NCBI): domain Eukaryota; kingdom Metazoa; phylum Chordata; class Amphibia; order Gymnophiona; family Ichthyophiidae; genus Ichthyophis; species Ichthyophis bannanicus. The sequence continues at coordinate 74,561,930 of CM066051.1, read as the reverse complement.
TGGAGGAAAGACCTCTGTAAAGGACCCATGTGAGCTCTGGCCCATGGTACTACCTCCAGGGTCGCCGCCATTGTCCCTAACATGCAAAAATAGCTCCAAGCTGACAGAGCCAGTGTCGATACAAACTTGCGTAGTAGATGCTGAAGAACCTGAGCTCGCCGATCCGGCAGAAACACTGCTCCCAATCGGGTGTCGAACCGCACTCCCAAGTACTCTAGGACCTGAGACAGAACTAACCAGCTTTTGGATGCATTGACCACCCAGCCAAGACTCTGAAGGAACTTCATTACTCTGTTTGTAACCTGAACGCTCTCGGTCCTGGATTTTGCCCGAATCAACCAATCGTCGAGGTAAGGGTGAACTAAGATTCCTTCTTTTTGCCGTGCCGCCGCTACCACCACCATAACCTTGGTGAAGGTGTGCGGAGGCGTTACCAAACCGAAGAGCAATGCTTGAAACTGAAAATGCCCCCACGGAAGTGCGAACCTTAGAAACTTCTGATGAGCTGATCTTATTTATTTATTTATTTTTATTTTATTTAAAGTCTTTTCTATATCGCGCTATTCGATAACAGTGTGGTTTAAATGCAACAAACGTGTTTATACGGGCAGAGATATACAACCGTATTTAGAAATAACAGGTGATTCACCTTGGGTAACCAGGGTAACTATTTACATATTTAAGGTACAATATCAGTCATCAGGGTAGCTATTTACATATTTATAGTACTATATCAGTGTGTGTCACAGTTTAATTAAAGCGCGTTATTGTGTGTGAGGCGGGTTGATGCGCCATTCCTCTGGGTAGCACTTGAGGAAGAGGTGGTGCTTCAAAGCCTTCCTAAATTGTGTTATGTCAGGGATTGCCTGGATGTTGATAGGGATGTGCAAATACACCTCGGTAAGATCGAGGGACATCGAGAATTCCCCCTGCCAAACCGCCACTATTACCAATCGTAATGTTTCCATTCAAAAGTGAGGCACTCGTGGACAGCGATTCACTCCCTTGAGATCTACGAAATAAATAGAGTAACGACCAACGCCGTACAACTCCTGCGGAACTGGCACTACCGCTCCTAACTGTAAGAGACAATCTAATGTCTGCCGAACCGCAAACGTTCTCTGCTGCCCTTTGCAAGGAGAAAGAATGATTGACTCTAGTACTGGATGAGCAAATTCGAGAGCATAACCTTCATATATTACCTCCAACACCCATTGGTCCGATGTTATCTGGACCCAGGCAGGAAGAAACTCCCGAAGTCGCCCTCCTATCAGCTGAATTTTTACCCGGACCTGCCTCGCTTCATTGTGGTTTTCGGACAGCCATGGAGGAGGTAGCTGTGAACCCCCCTACCCGCTCCTCGAAAACCACAAAACCCTTGCGCTCTTGAAGCAAATCTTCCTCTTTGGAAACCTCCCAAACGAGAGGTACGAAATCGCCTGAAGTATCTAAACTGACCTCATGAAGCTGGCAGGGATCTCCCCTGCTTAGGCTTATCTTCCAGTAGCCTTCTGCCTTTGGATTCTCCCAAGTCCTTAACCAATTTGTCAAGATCTTCACCAAACAACAACTTCCCCTTAAAAGGAAGCTTACTAAGATGCGACTTAGAAGAACCATCCGCCGCCCAATTTCTTAACCACAGATACCGGCACGCGGCTACCAAGGAAGCCATACTATTTGCCAGCGCCCTAATCAAATCATAGTGGACATCCGCTAAATATGCCACACCTGATTCCAGCCGTGTCACATCCATTAAGCGCTCCTGTGCCTGCTGAGACGGCTGCTGCAAGCATTGTGACCACCTGAGGCAAGCTCTCGCCATCCAAGCCCCGCATATAGAAGCCTGCAAAGAGAGAGCATTATCCTCAGAGGCTTGCTTCAATAAGCCATCCACCTTCCTGTCTTGCGCATCCTTCAAGGCCGCACTGCCTTCCACCGGGATAGTCATCTTTTTCGTGATCGCTGACACAGCTGCATCTATATGCGGAGAACAAAACCTCTCCTTCTCCTTGTCTGCTAAGGGGTAGAGCCTATTCATAGCTCTAATGCCTCGTAACCCCACTTCTGGCACATCCCATTCATCTCAAATCATCTGGTCAACAACTCTGCGAACAGGAAACACCGTCTGAGTTTGTCGCACTGCCTGAATGAGAGGGTCCTCCAGACCCTCCCCCTCTGAAGGATGTACCGAAGCCAGGTTGAGCGCCTGATGGGACTCTGTAATGAGCACAGTAAGCTCTTCCTTTCGAAATACTCTTATGATCCTCACCTGATCCTCAGGTTCCAGAATCTCCCCTTCCTCCAGTTCTTCCATTCCTGATTCTGGTTCCAAATCTACATCTTCCGTATCCGGTCAATCCGAGTCCAAGGGCTGATCGTCGAGAGATCGAGCCCTCACCAGGCTGCTGCTAATCTTTTCTGAGCCTGATTGCTGCACCGTTGCTCCCAGCGTCAAAGGCTCTGTCACTGTCCCCTGCTGTCGCAAGCAATACGCTTGATGCATTATGAGCACAAAATCTGGAGAGAAACTTCCAAGAGCAGCCCCAGATCTAGCTGACCCTGCTTGGCTTTCCAGAAGGGGCATGGATGGAACTTCCAGCAGGGACTCACCTTCTCCCATTGCAAATGGACTCTGTCCACCTCACAAGCTTTATCTTGAATCTCCTGCTCCATAGTAGTTGATGCCAGGGCGCAGCCCCTGCGAACTCCGGCGTCTGAGACTGCGCCCTTATCATAAGATCATAAGATATGCCATACTGGGTCAGACCAAGGTCCATCAAGCCCAGTATTCTGTTTCCAACAGTGGCCAATCTAGGTCATATGTACCTAGCAGTTTCCCCAAGGGACACAGGTTCCACAATGCTTGTATTGGTTCAAGCATTGATATCCTGGGTCCCTTCTTAATAATGGCTTATGGACCTTTCCTCCAGGAACTTGTCCAAACCTTTTTTAAACCCAGCTACACTAACAGCCTTTACTACATCCTCCGGTAACTAATTCCAGAGTTTGATTACACGTTGAGTGAAAAAATATTTTCTTTTATTAGTCTTAAATAGTTTACCCTGTAGCTTCATTGCATGTCCCCTAGTCTTTCTATATTCTGATAAGGTAAACAATCGATCTACGTTTACCTGTTCCACTCCGCTCATTAATTTATAGACTTCTATCATATCTCCCCTCAGCCGTCTCTTTTCCAGGTTAAAGAGCCCTAACCTTTTTAGCCTTTCTTCATAGGAGTATCCTTCCATCCCCTTTACCATTTTGGTGGCTCTTCTCTGAACCTTTTCTAATAACTCTATATCCTTTTTAAGATACGGCGACCAGAATTGCACACAATATTCAAGGTGCGGTCTCACCATGGAACGATATAGAGGCATTATAATATCTTTTGTTTTATTTTCCATTCCTTTCCTTATCATACCTAGCATTCTATTTGCTCTCTTGGCCGCCGCTGCATACTGGGCTGAGGGTTTTAACATGGTATCCACAATGACGCCTAAATCTTTTTCCTGGGTGGTGGTTCCTAATGTGGAACCTTGCATCGTGTAACCATAGTTTGGGTTGTTCTTCCCTAGGTGCATAACCTTGCACTTGTCCACATTAAATTTCATCTGCCATTTTGATGCCCAGTCTTCCAATTTATCAAGATCCTCTTGCAATTTTCCACAATCCTCTTGGGTTTTAACAACTTTAAATAGTTTTGTGTCATCTGCAAATTTGATAACCTCACTCGTTATTCCACTTTCCAGGTCATTTATGAATATGTCAAAAAGCAGCGGACCCAGCACAGACCCCTGGGGTACACCACTATTCACCTTTCTCCATTGGGAAAATTGGCCATTTAGCCCTACCCTCTGCTTTCTATCTTTTAACCAGTTCCTGATCCACAATAGTACACTGCCTCCTATCCCATGACTCTTTAGTTTTGCCAAAAGTCTCTCATGAGGGACCTTGTCAAAGGCTTTCTGAAAGTCCAGATACACAATATCAACCGACTCACCTTTGTCCACCTGATTATTCACTCCTTCAAAAAAACATAACAGATTAGTAAGACAAGATCTTCCTTGTCTAAAGCCATGTTGGCTGTCTCTCATTAGTTCATGACTATCTACATGCTGAGTAATTTTATTCTTTATGATGGTTTCTATCATTTTTCCCGGTATTGACGTCAGGCTCACCGGTCTGTAGTTTCCCGGATCACCCCTGGAACCCTTTTTAAAATTGGTGTTACATTGGCGATCCTCCAATCTTCAGGTATTAGAGATGATTTTAATGATAGTTCACAGATTACTAATAGCAGGTCTGCAATCTCATATTTCAGTTCTTTCAATACCCTTGCGCGTGCCACACACCAAACACCGTGGACGTGACGGCATTAGCTATAAGTTAAAATAAATGTCTCTCAGTAATGAAGGATGCACCTTCCAAACTGAAAATAAAACAGTTCTACTCTTCTTTTATTAATTCTTTTTTTTAATCTCCTTCAAGGCCCAAGAATCAAAAAAACAAGGAATCTCAAACTAAATCAAAATAACTGAAGGTAAATGAAATTAAATAAAATTAAATGAACCTATTCTACACTGAATCCGCTACATTTCACTGTCTGAGCGATTAGCAAAAACTGGAGCTGCCTCGCGGTCTGAAAAGCATGGGAAGAAACGGCCCACAAAAATCAGCAGGGCCTGCTTGCCACCGCAGAACCTCGAGCCAGACCCCGAAGCCTTCCCATTTATCTGCGCCTCGCCGTGTCACTCACCTTCGCTGCCGGGCCTAAAAGTGCCCCCAAGCTAATTACTTTCTTCGCCTCTCCGATCGGTCGCCCTGCAATCCATGACGCTGCCCACAGAGAGACGTGAGCAGCTTCCGCGGAGAGAGCTTTCCAGCCCCAGCTGTGCTGCTACGAGACACCCCCCCCCCCCCCGCAACAACGGGAGCTCCCAGGTAGGTTGTTTCCTCCGCCGCACAACTCCCCTCTGCTCAAACCAGGAGGGGAGAGCAGCTCAAACACCCGGAGCAATCTTGAGAAGTGAAGGGGGCCTCACCAAAAGTAGGTTTGATTCCCTCAAAATAAAACTCCTTTTTTTTTTCTTAAAGTAACAGTACTCAAAATAAATGAAGTGATAGGGAATAAAAATAAACCCTTAAAGCTAACTATACTAAACAATGCTCCTTATCTGTTCCTCTAATGAGCCCAGCACCTAGGCCAGGAATGGGCAAACTACGGCCCGGCGGACCTTTTAATCCGGCCCGCTGTATCAGTTATCCTGGTGAACAAATGGACTGCTGCAGAGGGAGCCGGGGAAGCCCGCGTGAAGCCCCGGCTCCCTCTGCACAGCCCGCCAGCGTGAAGAGCCTTTACCTTCACGCTGGCGGCTGTTTCAATGAAGCCACGAATGCCGCGAGAGGTTAAAGGGCATTGCCTTTAACCTTTCCCGGCATTCGCGGCTTCATTGAAACAGCCGCCAGCGGGAAGGTAAAGTTTCTACATGCTGGCGGGCTGTGCAGAGGGAGCCGGGGCCTCGCGCGGGCTTCCCCGGCTCCCTCTGCAGCCCCTTAGACAGAGCAGGGCACTTCGGGGGGCGGCTAGGACTGGATGGGCTGTGATGGGGGGGGGGGAACAGACGGGAAATGGGCTGTGATGGGGGGGGGGGAAACGGACTGGAAATGGGCTGTGATGGGGGGGGAACGGACTGGAAATGGGCTGTGATGGGGGGGGGGAAACAGACTGGAAATGGGCTGTGATGGTGGGGGGGGAGAACGGACTGGAAATGGGCTGTGATGGGGGGAGGACTGCAAATGGTCTGTGATGGTGGGGGGGATAGGACTGGAAATGGGCTGTGATGGGGGGAGGACAGCAACAGAACTGTGATGGTGGGGGGGATAGGACTGTAAATGGGCTGTGATGGTTGGGACGGGCGGACTGAAAAGGGGCTGGGATGGGGGAAACAGACTGGAAATGGGCTGTGATGTGGGGGGGGTTACACACTCGAAATGGGCTTTGATGGGGGGGAAGGAAAATTGGTCTGGGATGCGGGGTAACAAACTGGAAATCGCCTGTGGTGGGGTGGGGAGAACAGACTGGAAATGGGCTGTGATGGGGGAACGGACTACAATTGGGCTGTGATGGGGGAGGACTGCAAATGGGCTGTGATGGTGGGGGGATAGGACTGGAAATGGGCTGTGATGGGGGGGACCTTGGACTGGAAATGGGCTGATGAAGGGCTGGATTAGGACTGTGTAAATGTGTTTTGAAATTGAGAATTGCAACAACAAAGCTATCTCCTGACTTTGATGCCTTAACAAAAAAGGGGAGACCAACAACACTGTTCACACTAAAATTGAAGGTACTATTTTATGAAAGAAATACATTGCATAAAAGTTTTGTAAAATAACTCTTTTTATGCTTTTCTACCTTAAATTAATCTAAACATTTAATGTTACAAATTTAAATTTAATTTATATTAATTCACACATACACACCGTCCATCTACTCGGTCCGGCCCCCGGGTCCAATATATGATCCCATTGCGGCCCTCGAGTCAAAAAGTTTGCCCACCCCTGACCTAGGCTCACTACGTCTTCCTGCTGCATGGAGAATGGACACACTGGGGCTGATGGGAGAGACCAGCAGGGTACATCCAGTGGTGTCACAATTCTGGCATGCCCAGTCTCCATGCTGCAGGAGGAGGTACACTACACAGAGGTGAAGGACTGAACTGGAGGAATGATAAGGAACAGAAACTAGATATGGGAGGGACCCGCCAGCTCCACCTGAAGCACCACTGCTCCAAAATGTGGTCATCTGCTACCTGGACATCCATGTGATAGTGCCTCGTAAAAGTATGCAGTGACGACCATGTGGCTGCTTTACAGATACCACCCCCCCCGGTGGAACCAATCTGTATTCCGCCCAGGATGCCACCTGAGTCCTTGTTGAGCGTGCCTGTAAACCTAGCGGCAATCCCTTTCCTTTAAGCAGGAAGGCCGATGCAATTGCCTCCTTTACCCAGCGGGAAATCGAGGATTTAGAGGCCACCTCACCTTTGCATGGACCCCCATACAGTACAAAGAGACAGTCTGCTTTCCAGAATGGCTCTGTACACCTCAAATTGTGTTTCAACACTCTGCACGAGCATAATAAGGAGAGCTGGTGCCCCTGCTCAGAGCTGTCCTTAGGGGAAAAGCTCTGGAGAGACACCACCTGATTCAAATGGAAACGTGACATGACCGCAGGGAGAAAAAGGAGGGCACTATCCTCAACACCTCCTTCTCCTTAGAGATCAAATATGGCTCCTTTCAGGACAGAGCCTGAAGCTCTGACACTTAGACAGCAGAACAAATTACCAAAGAGAGAACCAGATTGAGATCCCAGGTGGCACTCCTGACTGCCGTGATAATTGCATGAGCTTTACTGCTCTCAGAAACCACGCTACATCCAGATGAGCACTCAGGGAGCATCCCTGCACTCTTCCCCGGAAACAGGAAAGCGCCGCTACCTGAACACACAAGGAACCCAAGGCCAAACCCTTGTCCAGTCCCACTTGTAGGAATGCCAAGATATCCAGGACTGAGGCAGAGAAAAGGTCACACAACCACCTGCACACCAACCTTCAAATACATGCCACACGCTGATGTAAGCCAGGGAGGTGGCTCTCTTCTGGGCCCGCAGCAGGGTGGACATTACTGCTGCAGAGTAACCTTTTGCGCCTTAAGCATGCAAGAATAGGTTGACCTGTGGCATTAGCATTGGTCCCTGTGCCAAGAGTTCGCTCTCCTTTATGGGATGACATCACCAAAAGCTGGAATTCTCAGTCTCCATCTGCTGGAAGAAGGAAAAAACGTACTAGTCTGGACTGGACTGGAGGGACACTTATTGAAATTTCTATTTTCTCAAGCTTTTGCCCAAAAGCAGTGGAAAAGGCTTTTGGATGGCAAGAGGCCTCTTCAGGGGTCCAGAGATCCAAGCTGCAGAGAAGTCATGGTGGGTGGGGAGATTGGATGGAAAAGCAGCTTTGATGCTTTCCACTGTAGCTGTTCCCTTTTGTGATCTACCACCCTCACTGCACTGTTGCCAAAGAGAACTGTGGTGGTGTGTCAGGGGCAAGGGGGGTTCATGGCTTTAGCAGACACTGCTGCTAGCTACCATGGATATCCCAGCTGAGTTCTGAGGAGAAAGAAAAACAGTCATCAAGCCTCACCAGGGCCTTTTGGGGTGCAAGATGCACCTCCAGTTGTCAGTCATCCTCTCCGCAAAGCACACTATTTATCTGTTTTGTCTTTTTTTTTTTTGTCCAGCAGGCCAGGGTGATGGAAAAGACTGAGTAGGCAGAGGGATGGACAGTAGAGTGCAGTAGGTGCTCAGGAGGCCTTCCTTAGCTTTTGGAGAAAAGATGTACAGGACTGGAGATGCCAAGGATGCCGTCACCCATTTTTGTGGTTCCATATCCCCTGCGAACTGAGCAGCATATTTCTGCCAACTGTAGAACACTACACAGATGACAAACAGCTAATAGGCACTGAATGAAAAAAGGGAAGGCTGAAATCTATGGCCTTGTTACCTGTCCGTGTGGCATCCAGGATACTGCCTGAGTGCGGAGAAATGAACTGCTCCAGCAACTTCACATTCTGCCAGAGACAAAAGATTGCATTACCCAAGGGATCTTGGGTGCAAGGAAGAAAAGTGCAGTTGTTAAGAGTTGGCAGTTATGAAGAGCACATAAGGGAAGAAAAAGTACATGTGTTGCACAACAAAATTATAAAGAGCAAATCTGTTAGACAAGGGAGTCGCTGAGAGAGAGTGTGTGTTGCAAGAACAATCAGGCAAATTCCATCAGCACTTACCCTGTAATCCAATCCCAGTTTCTGGTCCCGGCAGATGGGGCATGGATTCCCACATACTTTACCTCCTCGCTGCAGAGAAGGGAGAATAATAAATCACAACTGAGGAGGAAAGCAGTGAGGGAGAAAGAAGAGGATGCTGCACAACACTACCATACCGCAAGGGATTCAGGACATGATCATGTCTCTTGCTAGCATATAGCTTAAAGTTAGTAAAAGGAATCATACAAGGAGAAAGAATAGGATATGGCATATTATCACAATATGGGGAGAGAGATGAGGAAGAATTTGCTGCTATCACACAGCACAGAAAGTAAGGGAAAGATGAGAAAAGAGTGTTGTGTGGTATCAAAATGGGGTTCTATGTGCATGTTATGATCCCTTGTTTTGCCTAGGACTTTTGTCCTGCCCATTGAGAACTCCCTCCCTTTTCATATGCTTTAAATTATCATACAGGTGGGCATCTCAATTGTTGTAACTGTTAATAGGGGAATTTGCTTTTCTTTATTGACACGTGGATATAATGTCTCCATTTCCTATTCCATCTCAAACTCTCTTCTGGGCTACTGGATTCTCTACAGCAGTGGTTCTCAACCTTTTTTGTACCGTGACCCCTTTTACCATTGGTCAACTTGTGGTGACCCCCCACTGATAAAATCAAATGCGTCTCTCTTCCTTTACCGTTAACGCATTGTCGCTGTAATCATTTGTTGAATTATTAATATATTATAGGCCTTTGCAATATGCTTTTATTTATAAAACTTACTTATTTAAACCACAATAATTAATTAATCACAAGTAACAATATTTGATTTCAAAATTTTGATGATTTTGTAGTCAAATCACTAATATGAAATAAAATTATTTTTTTCTACCTTTGTTGTCTGACCAATTTATTCTCTGATCATGCTGGTTCCGATCTGAGGCATCTGCTGTCCTGTCTTCTCTTAGCTCTCTTTCTGTGGTCTATGGTCCATTTGCCATTTCTTCTCTCTTCTTTTGTTTTCTTCACTTCTTTCCATCAGCCTATTTCTAGTCCCAGAAACCCTCCCCAGTATCAGCCCCTTTCAAGTCCTCACTCTCAGTACCTTCCAATGTCAACTTGCATTCCCATGACTGCCACTGGTTTCCATTCCCTTGCAGTCCCCCTCCTTCCCCACTGACCAGTCCTTTCTAGTACAAATACCATGGCAGTCCCTCTCAGATCCATTCCCTTCCAGTTCCATTCTCCCATCCCCTCGTATCAGCCCATTTGTAGCCTTAGCCCTCAGTTTTCTTCCAGGGCCAGGAGCTCTATCCTCCCCTCCCCACAATCAGCCCATTCCCAGTCGAAGCCTCCCAATCAGCTCGCTTCCAGTGCTAGTCCCTCCTCAACCCCATTACCAGTGCTAGGCTCCCCTAATCAGCCCATTTCCAGTCCTAGCCTCCCCGATCAGCTTATTTCCAATGCTAGCCCCCATCAGTCCATTACCAGTCCTACCCCCCTTGATCAGTCCATTACCAGTCCTACCCCCCTTGATCAGCCCATTCCCAGTCCTAGCCTTCCCTAATCAACCCATTACCAGTCCTAGCCCCCCCATCTGCCCATTATAATCCTAATCCGCACTGTTTCTCCCCTCTGTCCAGCATTTATCCCCCGTCTGTCCAGTATGTCCCCCTGTCTCTTCCCTTTGTCCATGTCAGCCTCGCTCCCTCCCTCCCTCCCTCCATCCATCCATGTCAGCCCCCCTGTCCATGTCAGCCCCCTCCCTCCATCCATCCATGTCAGCCCCTCCTCCTTCCCTCCATGTCAGCCCCCTCCCTCCCTCCCTCCATCCATCCATGTCAGCCCTCCTCTGTCCATGCAGCCCTCCCTCCCTGTCAGCCCCCTCCCTCCATCCATGCCCCCTCCCTCCCTCCATCCATCCCTCCCTCAATGCCAGCCCCCCCTGTCCATCCCTCCCTCAATGTCAGCCCCCCTCTCTCCCCCCCATCTATGTCAGCCCCTCTTCCCTCCCCCATGTCAGCCCCATTGCAGGTTCCCTGCCCCCTCCTCCCCTCTCCCTGTCTGCCCACTACTGCCCTGTTCGTCTTCTGCAGCCGCTGCTCCCTGTCTCTTAGGGAACCACGGCTGAGCCTGTGAAGGAGAAATTTCACTTACCATTAATTTCCTTTCCTGGAATACTGCTAGACCAGTCCAGACAAACGGGTTATGCACCCCTGCCAGCAGATCTTGGAGACAGAGAATTCTACCAGAGCTCTGATAGGCTGGAGCCTGGAGATATAATCCTACCCCTAGGGGTCTCCCTCAGTTACGTCCACAAGCTAATGCAACATGAACTGTAACATCACCCCAGAGGGTCTCAAGTGAACTATATACAAGGGAGCCGAAGAACTCCCTAGAGCTGAAAACAGTACCCACCTACGAACCCATGGACTGCCCATGGCGAGGCATACCGGCAAAGAGAAGAACCGCAGTCGGCGGCTGCACCGCACCAGCGGCACTCCAACAGCAGGGCGGGTCCTGGACTGGTCTAGAAGTATTCCAGGAAAGGAAATTAACGGTAAGTGAAATTTCTCCTTCCAGTTCATACTGCTAGACCAGTCCAGACAAACGGGCAGTACCCAAGCTACCTGCTTTCAAGGGGGGGGGTAAGGCCGCCGACAGCTCAGCAACTCCAAAACGTACCTCCTGACGGGCATGAACGTCCAACCTATAATGACCGACAAAGGTGGACAGCGACGACCAAGTCGCCGCCCGTCGAATATCGAGAGGAACTACATGAGACCTTCCGGCCTACAAAGTTGCTTGCGCCGGAGAGGAGTGAGCACAGAGTCCAGGTGGAGCTGGCTCTCCCAGAAGAAGGTACGCCGCCTCAATGGCCTCCGTAACTCATCTAGAAATGGTAGATTCGGAGGCTGCGGATCCCCGATGAGAATCCGCGAACAAGACAAAAGAGCAATAGTCATATGGAAGGGTCCCGCGACCCCCAGATACCGAAAAAGAACCTTCGTAAGGTCCATCGCCCGCAACGGAGACCGACCACTGTCACACTGAGCCTTTGGAAAAGATGGAAAGAAAAGAGGCTAGTCAACAGCGAACGGCGTCAGCACTTTGTGCAACAAAGGAAGGGACAGTTCACAGAGAAACGCCTTCGGAGGAAAACAAGAGATAGGGATGTCGACACGACAGAGCCTGGAGCTCAGAAACACGGCGTTCCGAAATTATGGCCACCAAGAAGACTGCCTTCAGAGTCAAATCTAGAAGAGAACATGCCCTCAGAGGCTCAAAGGGAGGAGCAACGAGGGCACAGAGGACAAGCACGAGAGCCCACGCCTGTACAGGCGAACGCAGAGGAGGCCGGAAGGCCTAACTCCGCGGAGGAACCGAGACACGTCCAAATGCGAAGCTATCGATCGCCCCGGTATAGGACCCCGAAAACAAGTTAAGGCGACCACTTGTACTCGCAAGGAATCGAGCGCTAATCCCTTATCCACTCCGGCCTGTAAAAAGGACAGGATGTCCGGAACACCGAACGCCAGGGTGAGAGGTTATTTCGCGAACACCAACCATCAAGAGACGCCAAACCAGAGCGTAAGTCAGCGTCGTGGTAGACCGCCGTGCCACGAGAAGCGTCACGACCACGCTAGGTGAATAGCTGTAGCGAGCAAACCGGTGGCGTGAAATTGCCAGGCCGTAAGCGAGTAAGGAGCCGGGTCTTCCATCTCCACCGGTCCCTGAATCAGAAGGCCGAGCAACGCCTCGAGGCGGAGCAGCGACGCCCCAGACAGACGGAAGAGATCCGCATACCATGGTCCGCGAGCCCAATTTGGAGCCAGCAGGAGCACAGGGTCGCGACGGTCTCGGAGACGCTGGAGAACCATGCATATCACGGATCAGGGAGGGAAAACACACAGGAGAAGATGAATCGGCCACGGTTGAGAGAGAGCATCCATGCCATGTGCTCCCTCGTCCCTCCAATGGCCGAAGTACAGCGAAGCCTTGGCAGTCTGCGCCGTAGCCATTAGATCCATGGTCGGTAGTCCCAACAGGCGAACAATGGACCGGAACGCATCCGGCTGCAGAGCCCAGCCCCCGGGCTCCAGAGAGTGCCGGCTGAGAAAATCGGCTTACACATTGTTCATGCCTGCGATGTGCTGCGCCGACAGCCTGAAGAAGTTCCTCCGCCCACGGGAGGAGCAAACGCCTCTCCTATGAGACATCCGGACATTGCGTGCCGCCTAGGCGGCTTAGGTAAGCAACCGTCGTGGCGTCGGACAGGATCCGAACCGCACGCCGCTGCAGAAGAGGCTGAAACTGAAGAAGGGCGAAGCGCACTTTCCGCGTCTCGAGACGATTGATAGACCCTTGGGCTTCGCGAGGTGACCAACTCCCCTGCGCCGAGGCCAAGCCGCTCCCCAACCGGAGAGGTCGGCGACTGGCGTCACCAAGATCCAGCGCAGAGACTCCAGAGGGACCACCCGTAGAAGATTGTGTGCCTGAAGCCACCAGCGGAGACTGCGGCGCACCGGCAGAAGCAAAAGCAACCGGATTCGATAACTCTCCGATACCGGCGACCAACGAGATAGAAGTGCCGTCGGCAAGCAGCGCATGAGCGCTCTTGCCCACGGAACAAGGGCTATCGTTGCTGCCATGGACCCCAAGAGTTGAAGGTAGCCCCAAGGCCGAGGCGCCGCTTGATCCAAGCAGCGGCGGAGCTGAAGAGAGAACTTCTGAAAACGTTCCTGAGGTAGAAACACCCGTCCCCTACGAGTGTCCCACCCAGCCCCTAGAAATTCAGGACCTGAAGCATCCCAAAATAGACAGAGTAACGACCCAGTCCTCCATCCAACGGTGGACCGGGACGAATGGCATCTAAACGCTGGAGCCTTTAAATGAAGCAACATCCGCTGCCCATTGACACAGGCTGAGCCATCTTCGAGCTACCGACACCGGTGCTAGGAAGCGAGCTGACAGCCGCAAGAGATCACAGAATGCTTCTGCCCGGAATGCAGCGATGGATTCGAAATGAACCAACTCGGGAACACCGGGAAGCTGCTGAATCCATCGAAGGGAGGCCCGAGCTGCTAGACCTCCGCACACCTGCAAGAAGGAAATAGCGGGCGAAGGAAAACCGGTCTTTAGCAACCTCCCAACTCTTTAGGTCTTGCTGGTCGCGGAGCGCCTCTCCGCCCTCAACCGGAAGTGTGGTATGCCTGATGACTCTGGTCAGAATGCATCAACTGTCGGGTATGTCAGCCAACGGTCCAAGTGAAAGGGAGACCAAGGGTATAACTGACCAATACCGCGTGCCGTACGAATGCTCTGGAAAATGGGATCCGGCTGCAACCGGATTTGAGAATCCGGTGGAGCAGGCGTGTCGGCTAGGGGGAGCGACTCGATCACCTGTGTGATTAGAGCCGGCAACTCCTCTTACCGAAAAAGGCTGAGAACCGTCAGCGAAGAAAACAGACGGAGAATATTCCCCATCTCCGTACTCCAACGAGTCAGGGCTGACCTCCAAAGATTTAAAGTCTTCTTGAATATCCATAGTACCCCGCAAGGCACATGCAACGCCCCAAGGAGGACGTACTGCTCTAAGGTCTGAGGAATTATGGGACCACTTGCGAGACCACGCCATATGCTCGCCTGCTACTGGGCAGGCGTAGGAGATATTCCAAAAGACTCCAAAAGGCACAGGCGTCATGTCAGATGGAAGAGTGTGAGGAAGGCACTGTCAGTCAAGGCTGCTGTGGCCTCCAGCGGCTGTGGAAGCGACATGGGAGCTGACTGAATCCTTTCCTGCAGGAAGATCCTGCAGCAGGGGCTCTGAGGAGGGAGGAGATAAGGTGCTGATGAACCCATCTAGCAGCGCAGTGGGAATGGGGAAAGAGTCTCCGGGATGCAGCGTGCAGGTGGAACACAAGCAATCTATTAATTCCCCCTTCGGCTGATTACATATCACATATAATACAGCCAGAGAAACAAGCATTGTAGAGACTTAAACCACCTTTCCTCTTCTTTTTTTTTTCTTTTTTTTTTTTAGCAAGGTAGGCTCAGGGAAACCCAAGACTCTTCAAAGAAAAGGATTTTGAAACTCCACGTGCCTCCACAGCATGTTTAAATGTGTGGAAACTGCTGTCTAGAGCTGTTCCCTCCAAAAAGAAACACTGAAGAGAAAAATAAAATGGCCGCTGGCACAGAAAAACTGTCAGGTATTCACTGAGCTGAGAAGGGAACTGTCAGTCATTCACTGTGCTGGTACAGAGAAACTTTCAAAGTCAGGGTAAGGCAATTACAGTGACTGAAAGTAGGGAAATTAGAGTGTGATCCCTCTGCAGCCACTCAGACCTCCATGGTAGGGGTTGAAAGGTGTTTCTGGGGAGGGATGTAGAAGCTGAAACCCAGCTGTATGAAGATTACAGTGAGTATGCTTAATTAGGCCGAGCCCAAAACAGTCAGGATCCAAAACACTGACTTAAAATTCCAATCAAATGGTATATTGAATAAGACAGGTACAATATTCAGTAAGACGTACAAAGTAACCCGGCTGCAGTTTGTGGATTAAAAATTTAAAGTAGGAACTTCAAAACTCAGAGGCAGCTGGTCCGGATGCAGTTGAAATCATCCCAGAGCAGCTGAGGCAAGTAAGAAAAAAAAAACAGGCTACTCACAGTTTTCTTTCAGAAAATGATACCTGAACTTCCTGGGATGTCCAAACTCTCGTGGCAAAGACTCCGCGCAGCGTAAAGCCAAGGGAGAGCTCCACGGAAGCCAGGCTCAGGAGTACCCAAGTTCATCCGGGGAAGCAAGATGCTGGGGGAAGAGCACAGCTGATTCATGAGGTCCCTGTGTTTCTTCGGACAGCCTATGCAGCGTAAACCTGAATTAAGGCATAGTGAGAACTAAAAAAAAAATAACTCTGTCCCACAGGAACAGGCATTTAACAATATTCCCCATAATAGGTAATGCCTCAGCCGGCCATGTTTGTTGGGCACAGTGGGGGATGGAACCCATGAGCCCTGCACCATTGGTCAGTGTCTTAGCATTGTACTGTGGCTCTGAATTGCATCCTGTTCTCTATCCACGCCTTCCGTACTTTGTATTCATTATGTTAATACATAGGCAGAGAAAAAAGGAACCCCTTCACAGCTAGCAAGTGTTGTGGAAAAAAAACTTAAACAGCAATAGAGCTGTTAGAAGCCAGTAGAGAAGGAATCTGGCTTCCCGCCAAAAAACGGGGCTCATTAGCTATTCAAAATGGCCGCCGGCAAAAATAAACCTCAAAAAGAGTGAATTAAAACCCCCAAAAGCTAAGGAATTAACTTAAAAATTCAAAGGAGAAGGTGGGAGGGTTGCAGGCATGAGAGAAATGCCTAAAATCGCTGAAAAATCAAGAAAAATAAATTGAGTTACCACAGAGTTGCAGACAGCAGTGGGAGAAAGACAGTTTCTGTACTCACAGTACCGAAAGTGCAGAGAAGCCACGGACCGCTGCTCAAACCACTGCCAGCTGCCTCACCACTAAAATCAGCCCCAGGGACTGGATTTTAGGAGGCTTACCATCCAGCTAAATAGCCCTCATGACTAGTGCTGGAGAGCCTGCACATCAGCGATCTCTACTGTGACAGGACACAGGAGCTTCAGCTGGAATCATCCTGGTGCTCAGATAAGTACACTGGCAACTCAGGGGATAATCTCTCCAAGAGAAATCACAAAGAAATAAAGCATTTTAAATTTTTTTGAAGGAGCAAAAAAAAAACCATCCAGATCTGCTGGAGACAGAGAAAAACTAGGCGTAGGATTATATCACCAGGCTCCAGCCTATCAGAGCTCTGGTAGAATTCTCTGTCTCCAAGATCTGCTGGCAGGGGTGCATAACCCGTTTGTCTGGACTGGTCTAGCAGTATGAACTGGAAACAGTTGCGGAGCCTTCGATGGGCTCCGTGCAGCATTGTCCCGCCTCTAAAGGAAGTGGTAAACAACTTCCTTTGGAGGCGGGACAATGCTGCACGGAGCCCATCGAGAGACAGGAAGGTCTCTGCAACGGTTTCGCAGGCACAGCCGCGGTTCCCTGAGAGGCAGGGAGCCGTGGCTGCGTTAGAAGGGAGGCGGTGAGTTTGCCGCTATCGAGAAGCGGACTCGGCGGCAGCAGCAACTTGTGCACTTTTTTTTTTTTTTTTTTTTTAACAGCAGAGTGAGGCGACCCCCGCTAAATCCTGTGGCGCGACCCACAGGTTGAGAACTGCTGCTCTACAGGGAGATCTGTCCCAGCAGCTGGTAACAGAACAGACACGGGAAGGAGCAATACTAGAACTTGGTGCCTACAAATGGGACAGTTTATTTTTATTCTTATAAATGGCATTCTTACAAATTACATTCCTATGGATGACACTGAAATTCAAAATATTTAATACCTTGTACCACTTCTACTAAGGCCCCCTTCAAAGATCTACATCATTCATAAATGACAAAATATACAAACAGAAGGATTATCTACTGTAAAGAGATTATAAATTTATTTATTTATTTACATTCTCTTATATACCGCGCTATTCTGCATCAGTGCGGTTTACATTGAACAAACTGAAATTACATTGAACAGGGCAATATAACTTGGAGATAACTATTTTACAGGGAACATGGGCTATGGAGGGTTAAGTGGCTTGCCCAAAACCACAAGGAGCACCTGTGGGACTAGAAACCCCAGTCCTTCCGGCCCAAGGTTGCTGTCCTCTAGTGGGATTTGAACCCCCGACCTTCCGGCCTGAAGTACCTTGCCTCAACCACTAGGCCACTCCTCCACTCCTTATTATCTTTCTGTTTCTTGCTCAGTGGTCCCCTTCTTTAGACCAAATGCATGCTGCTCTTCATCCCATCATCCAGCTGAAGACCATTTATGTTTGTAGAAAAACATTTAAACAGTTGCACATCCAACCACAGTGGTTTGCATCCAAAAAAAGACATTGAATGGAGTTGAATCCCTCACGACTGCATTAGTGGACATCCTAATAAAGGGCACTAACAAACCCAACACTGGATTTATACTGATCTTCTTTGACATCAAGGTGGCATTTAACTCCATACCATACAACCTAATCATTCAGGGGCTTCAAGGAATCACACTAGGAGACATCCCGTTGAATTAGTTCAAATCCTAACTATTGGACTGACTGCTCCAAGTAAAGGTCAGCACCATAAAATCAGCACCATACATCCAATGTCAATGAGTCCCTCACGGCTCTGCCCCCTCCTCCCTAATATTCAACATCTTCTTCCAGCCAATCTGCATAGTCATACAAGCACACAAATGTCCTATACCACAAATAGGTAGATGACTTTATGATATATGCTCCCATTAACACAATTAACCCAGTAATCATCCACATAAAAAATGTTTCATCTCCATCACTCACTGGCTCACAGAACAAAAACATAAACCTCAAATAACCAGATGTATTATACATCAGAGGCAGCAGTTTCACCCCACCTACCACCATAACCAGAACATGCATTACTTAGGAATCACCATGGATCAACATATCTTCTTCTCATCCCCCATCAGGAATATCGTTAAAAGCATCTACTACAAACTCAAGACACTCCAGCATCTCAAACCATTCCTAACACACCAGGATTTCTGCACAGTTCTCCAAGCACTTGTCTTCCCTCCAACCTTGCCTACTGCAATCTCATCTTCCAAGCCCTACCAAAGTCAACAATCCACCCACTCCAGCTTGTCTCAACAAAGCAGCCCACACTCTGCAATGCCCACAGAGCTGAACACATAACTTCCCTACTCATACAGCTACACTGGCTACCATTCGCTGAATGCATAAAATATAAATCCATCCTCACAATCTTTAAAGTCACCAATAGCCTATCAATCATCAACCTCCAATCACTAATACAGAAGACACCCGAAAACCGAAACAGAAGTACTGGACTATATCAACACACTATGATTGCCAGTGCTTTACACCAAAACCAGCTCCATCACCATTGCCAGTGCTTTACACCAAAACCAGCTCCATCAAAACCTTGAACTCAATTTAGATAAAGGCTAAACAGGTAACTGACCACATAAAACACAAACCTCCTACCTAAATGGACAACACACATAGTTCAATCGAAATGACGATCCAATCTCTTATGCCCTAATACCTCCTCATGTATATAGTTGTTTCTGTAATGTACTGTCTTATGTTATTTAGACACTACATTTTGTTAGTTAATTGTTTTAACACGGTTCCAGTTTAAATTCACTGTTTAGTTTCCTAGACTTAACTTTGTTTAATTTATGATATTTTAAGATGTTCTATGTAAAATTAAGATGTTCTATGTAAAACAAACTTCGCTTTGTTATTTGTTGTTATTTGTACACCGCAACTGATCTCTGGAAGATGCGGTATAAAAATGAGTGTTAAATAAATAAAATAAATAAATAAATCACATCAAAGAGAGCCTTCTCCCTACCTGCACCGTCCCTATGGCACTCTATCCCTGAGAACCTACATGCTACAAAGGACATGGGAGCCTTCAGAAAGAGCCTCATGACTTACCTGTTTATAGACTGCTTCTCAGAGGACATAACATGACCACCTAACATGCAATATCCACAACCCCCCCCCCACCTCTCTCCCTCCTTCCCCCTCATGTACAACCCCTATGTCATGAATGCTCCAACCTGTTCTGCCAAAATGATATATCAACATGTTGTTCTCTTCCCCCACAAACATGATTTACTACCCCCTGTAATACACATATCCAAGATTTTTACCCTGATATAATGCATCACCTATTATACATATACTCCAAGTTGACTGCACTGTTATAATGAATCACCATTTTGTTATAATGTATTTATTTTTTATTTAACAGTTTTTATATACAACTACTTTTCATTCCGGGTCTACAGGCCTTGTCCTAATAGGTTATAAATGTTCTGTTTCTGGTAGCACCTGTGCACCATGGCTCGGGCCTCCCGCACACCAGAGAAAATCCCCTTACCAGCTCCCAATAGACTGCAGGGTTCACTGTGTCTGCCGCTGCTTCTCCGCTTGCCCCATCCTCTTTTTTTTTTTAAACTTCAACAAACAGGGCAGAACAAGGCTCATCCTCTGGCCCCTCCCAAGAGTTGGGGAGAAGGAAAGAGGGAGCAACCACCAAATTGCGGGCCCCAAAGGCACAAACTGATGAGTGGCTAGGGGAGAGCCCAGGATCCACCAGATTCTGCACCCCTATGCGGCCCAGCACCTAACTACCAGTACCAGAAGACAGCACAGGCAATGCTCATCCACCTGCTGAAGATTGAGAAATACTGGCTTCGTATAGGGGCACAGACTACCTAAGAGGGAGTGTTTAAGCTCAGTGTTTCTCAGTCTCCATCTGCTAGTAGATGAGCATAACCCACATATCTGGACTGGACTGAAGGGACAATTAGGAAATGTATAATTACTTTTGCATAATTCCCAAATTTTTTGGTGCATAAGACCATGGGATCTATATAAAATACCAGCACTATATATGTACATAAAATGCATGTGCCTATCTTTATCTGATTTGCATGTAGCATTCCTGGGGATATCATTTTGGAGGGAGGACAAGTGGAATGGCGATGAGACATACAAATCCATCTCACTGCTATCAGATTACATCACCCTACTTGTGTGGCCAATTTATCCTGCTGTTTACAGAGAATCTTGTTACAGGTAAGCAATTTTGTCTCAGCCAGGACTGAAGGGGTTAACCCTTTTTCCTAACCTCAAAATGAAGTTTGGATTGTCTATTGCTTCAGTCTCTGGTAAAAGTTATAACTTTGTCATATTCAGCAAATTGTTACAGTGTGCTTGCCTTCTAACAGTTTCTGTAGATCAGACCTCTTCCACCTGCCAGAACTCGTCAGTCTTGGCTGGGAAGTAAAGTAAGAGTAAATTGGGCCTTACCTGCTCATTTTCTTTCCTTGAATCTCTCCAGTCCGGTCCAAACTCCTGGGTTGTGCCCCAGTTCCAACAGCTGGAGACTAAGCTGAACAGACTTCTGTCATGTCACAGTATAAGGAAGAGGAGCCACCTCCCTCCTAAGTCAGTAGCATATGGCAAAGCAGAATAAAAAATCCCAAAACTTCAACTAGTTACACTACTTACACTGCCCCCCCCCCCCCCGAAGGACGGTCTGCGGAACTAGACCCCTATCGAGAAACAAAATCACAATGTTGACTGATGTCCAACCAGGTCACAAGGGAAAAACCACAACCAACCATCAGGCAGGCCTCACCCACAACTCTTCAAGGGCAGGTTATGGACCAGACTGGAGGGACTCAAGGAAAGAAAATTAGCAGGTAAGACCTAATTTACCCATCCAAATAATCCCTCGTGTCTCCTGGGATGTATCAGAACAGTACTCATGAGAGGGAGAGACCCATGAGGCTGGCCTTTCATACCTGTGCCCCAAACAGCGCATCCACCCATGCCTGCACGTCCAACCAATAATGGCACATAAAGGTGTGCAACAATGAACAATTCGCTGCTTTGCAAATCTCTATTGGAGGCACGAGACCAAACTCTGCCCAGGAAGATGCCTGTCTCCTGGTAGAATGAGCCTGTAATCCTGAGGACAACTGGCGCTTACGGAGAAAATATGCTGAACAGTTGGCCTCCTTAATCGAGCAGGAGATAGCTTCAAAGGCATCTATCTCTCCACACTGCAGCCCTCCAAATAGCACAAACAACTGGTTGGACTTGCAAAATGACTCAGTGTGCTGAAGATATTTGCAAAGCACTCTGAGAACATCTAATTTTTTGCAGGTGCCGATCTGCCGAATCCGACAGTGCTGGCAGCACCACTGCCTGGTTTAAATGGAAAGTCAAAATCACCTTTGGCAGGAAAGATGGCATGTTGCACAATGTTGCCTTCTCCAATATCAGGAAGAAAGGCTCTAGGCAGGAGACAGCCTGCAGCTCAGAGATGCGCCTGGCGGAACAAATTGCCACCATAAAACACACCTTTAGGGTGAGATCCTTAAGAGTCACAGCGCCCAAGGGTTCGAATGGCGCCTCCGCCAGGGTGGACAGCACCAAGTTGAGATCCTAGGCCAGAACCACCGCATATGCGGGAGGACAGAACTGCTTCACTTCCCACAAGAACCGGACAACATCCAAATGGGCTGCCGGGGAAATGCCTTACACCTATCCTCAATAATATGGTCAATGCCACCACCAGCACCTGCAAGGAATTGAGAGCCAAACCTTTGTCCACTCCAGCCTGCAGAAACACTAAAATCTGCAAAATCGATGCAAAGAGCGCACACACCCCAAGTTGCACACCAATCCTCAAACATGCACCAAACGCGGATATACACCAAAGATATGGTCTGCTTATACATGCGCAGCAGGGTGGAGATCACCTACAGCCAAAAGACCCGTTTCCTCAACTGAGCCCTCTTAAGAGCCAGGCCATAAGCAAGAATCAATCTACCTGTGGCATCAGGATGGACCTTGTGACAATAGGTTGGCACGATCCGGAAGACGCCAGGGCAGCCCCACCAGCAGATGGCGAGATCCATATATCAAGGCCTCCTCGGCTAATCAGAAGCCACCAAGATTACCAAGCACAGTGCACCTCTATCCTCTGAATCACTCTACCAACAAGTGGCCACGGCAGGAAGACATACAGGAGCCCCCACAATGGCCAGGGCTGCACCAGAGCATTGAGCCCCTCTGATGCCATGAGGTCCAACACTGGTGACCCCCACCGGCATGTTATTCCGCAGAACACCAGCTTCTCCACCAGCAACCATTCTCCCGGATCCAACTGTTGATGACTGAGGAAGTCTGCCTGGACATTTTCTTTTCCTGCCACTTGCGCCACTGAGTGCCAGGAGATGCTGCTCCACCCACTGAAGTAGTAGCTGGATCTCCTCTGCCAGGACTGCACTCCCTTTGCCTCCCTAGTGATTGATATAGGCTACCATGGTGGCATTGTCCAAGAACACCCACATAGTCTTCTGCCGGATCAGCAACTGAAAGATCTGGCACGCCAACCACACCACCTGCCTCTCCAGGCTGTTGATAGACCATTGCTTCTGCTCCTCTAACCACTCTCCCTGAGTCACTTGGGCCAGGCAATTCACTCCCCAGCCTGAAAGACTGGTGTCAGTTATCACTGTTATCCAGACCGGTGGTTCCAAAGGCATCCCTGTCAAGAGGTTAATGGAATCCAGCCACCACTGGTAGTCTCTTGGACAAAGGCTGATGTGGCGGAGACCATCGTGACAGATGCGCTTGCTGCAATGATCTCATCCGAGCCTGAGCCCATGGTACCAGATCAAGCATTTGCCAACATAAAACCAAGAACTTGCAGGTACGACCAAGCTGAAGGTGCCACATGGCACAAGAAGAGACCAATCTGGCTCTGAATCTTGCCAGCCTGCTCCTATAAGAGAGAGACCTAACTGAGGGTCATATTGAAATGAGCCCCTAAGTACAGGAGGTTCTGAGTCGGAGTCTAGCTGCTCTTGGCCAGGTTGAATACCCAGTTGAGCTCCTAGAGCATCTCCAGCAGGCAGTGTACTGGAGCAACTCTCCTCCCATGACTTTGCCTGGATCAACCAGTTGTCCAGATAAGGGTGCACCAGCACACCCTCACGATGCAAGATCACCACCACAACCACCATGATCTTAGTGAAGGTGCGTGGCACTGTGGCTAACCCAAATGGAAGAGCATGAAACTGGAAGTACCCCATAGGTACTGCAAAATGAAGAAAACACTGGTGTTTGGAACAGATGGGGACATACAAATATGCCTCTGTCAGATCCAGTGCCATGAGGAACCCCCGGATACACTGCTACGATCACAGACCATAGTGTCTCTATCCTGAAGTGCAGCACACGCAGCACCCTATTTATATGCCGATTCAACAGACCGGCTCCCCAAAAAGAGGGAAGCTGCCACCAACCGAGTCGGGTACCAACACACTTCCTTTGCTTCTAGTTATTTTTATAATTTGTTTCTCCTCTGCACACTGTTTGCCACTCAGCCAAAACTGACCAAAAATATATATATCCTTTTTTCAAATAGTTCTGTCAGTACAGGCCTGATTGCACTGTGCCAGTTCCACCTGCTTGGAGACTGAGCATACTGACTTAGGGGGTGGCTCCTTTCCCTTATACTATGACAACATCACAGATGTCTGTTCAGCTCAGTCTCCATCTGCTGGAACTGGGGCGCAACCCAGGAATCTGGACCAGATTGGAGGGACGGTTTGAAACAGACCTGTGCCAAAATCTGTCCTAGCACATACACTGTCCTGTGGACAAAACGGATACTGAAGTTTCCTGGGCATTGGCTAATTACAGTGAAATAAATTACAATATATTAATTAATTGTAAAATCCTTTGGGCTGATATTCAGTGGCACTTTGGTTTCTCTAATTGAGACATTCAGTAGCACTATACAGATAGCATCACTGAATAGTCAGTATTCAATATTCGCAGGGAGGAGTGGCCTAGTGGTCAGGACACAGTACCTCAGGCCAGAGGGGACTGGGGTTCAGTCCTATAGGCACTCTTTGCTGCCTCAGATACACATAGATTGGGAGCCCTTTGGGGACAAGGGAATGTATCCAGTACCTGTTTGTAGTGATTACATAATGTAAACTGCTTTGATTGAAGGATAAGGCGGTATAGAAAACTGCTGAAATAAACAAACAACTAAATATTCTTACAGACCATCTCTGCACTGCATGTTTCTATGTTTACTGCATGTTTCTATGTTTCTATGGACAGACTTAAGGATCTTAATATGTACACTTTAGAAGAAAGGCGGGATAGAGGTGATATGATTGAGATGTTTAAATACCTCCGTGGCATAAATGTTCAGGGAGAGAGCCTCTTTCAATTGAAAGCAAGTTCTGCTACGAGGGGACATGGGATGAGGGTGAAGGGAGATAGATTCAGGAGTGATATGCAGAAATATTTATTTACGGAAAGAGTAGTGGATCCATGGAATAGTCTCCCAGTGGAGGTGGTAGAGATGAGGACAGTAAATGAATTCAAAAAAGCATGGGACCAACACAGAGGATCTCTAAAGGTAAAAAGTGGACTGTTGTAGTTGTTGATATGGAAGGACAGACTAGATAGGCCATGTGGTCTTTTTCTGTCATCATGTTTCTATGTTTCTAACTGGATAATGCTGGGGCAGAGCTGGATACTATCTATATAGCAGCAATATTAAGCACTGCTATATGGATAATTATCCAGACAGCTTTTTTACTGTCCTAAGGCTATTCATATAAACAACGCTGGATATTGCTGCTATACAAATAGTGTGTCCAGTGTGTTGTTGCTATTTGCATATTCAGCATCAGCCATTAATGTACTATCTTGCTTTCTCCCCCCCCCCCCCCTCGATGTAGTCCCTCTGTTGTCTTGTTGAACACTTTGATTGAAGGATAAGGTGGTATATAAAACTGATTAAATAAATAAATAAACAACATTTTAAAAAACACCAACATCCATAGGTCAACATTGATCCACTTGTTTCTTTTCTACATTTGCTGCATGTAAGTTGAATCCTTTTAGGCTAACTGCACCTCCTTTTTCTTAAAAGAGTGTTAACAAACTAAACAGTTTATCTGTGACTGATCAGTAATCCACAGGGGTTTGTCAATGGATGAGCCCAATAGTTTTGTTTGCTGTTTGGGTAAATACATAGCAGGATCCGCCAAGTAATTATGCGAGTACCCATGCATGGGTACAGAGGCAGTCTGTGGGGAATGCAGAGGGATGCAAGGCCCTATGCACAGACTCATTGTGGAGCCTCGTTTGCACAAGTTGGTATCTGAAAAGCAGGGCAGAAAAGTAGGACCATGTGTGAAATGCAGTTGCTTGATGGTAGGGCCAGCCCTGCATTGGTGTTAGGGTAGCAATATGGCATTCTGTGGCAATAATAAATGATGACCACCTAGTCTATGCAGGGAACAAGAACAGGATACTTCATACCACCAAAGTGCAGGGAATGACAACAATGATCCCATCACACAATGCAAAGAGTGAGGAAGAAAAAATGAGAGAAAACCTGTTTCTATCGAACAGCACAAACTACTACTACTGATCATCTATATCGCGCTACAAGGCATATGCAGTGCTGTACAGATGCATGTAAAAGACTATCCCTGCTCATCAGAGCTTACAATCTAGTCAAGACAGACAACACAGCAGCTGTGGACAAGGATACATCTAGGGGAATGAGCAAACAGTGCATGAAACATCACCCACTGCAAGAAGCAAGTACCGAGTTTTATCTTGTCCCATCATTCAGCAAAGCAAATGAGAGACTGAAGAAGTGAAGTGGAAGATGGAGAAATTAGGTTTTACCTGCTTATTGGCCTTCCTTGAGTACCTCCAGTCCAATCCGGACCTGTGGGTTCTCTGTATTACCAATTAAACATTTATTTGGATCAGTAAGGAATATTGAACCTTTGAGGCATCCCATATGTGAGGAATCATGGTGAGCCAGCTGTTTACTAGCTTACTAGCCCGGAGACCAAAGGGAGGGAATATAGGGAATGACTGACCAGAATTGTTTATTAACTCGGAGAACAAACAAAGGCTGGAAAAGGACTGGTCAAGTGTATGGGGTGGAGAATATCTGTAGGGAAAAGCTCATGTGAGGAGTCATGTGGTCCAGCTGCGACACATTTGTTACAGCCTATAAATTAAAGAGAGAGAAAATCCAGAACAGGTAGAGAGAGTTGATATCCGCTTGGCCAGGCGCATGCCAATGCGTGAAGAATCCCAGACTTTTCTCCAGCCTTCGCTGAGGCTCTCCCAGCTGATGCTAAAAATGGGCTGCGATGATGGCAGTTTGGTGACGCATTGTTCTGTTCTTGTAAGGGACAGGGAGTTTGGAGATGCAATATCAATTGTTTTATTGTCATTGTAATATCACTAACTTATTGTTCTATTGTAATGTCACTAACTTATTGTCAAGCTAATTGTCATATTAAATAGCTTATTAAATACCATGCATGTGTGGTTGATTGATCTTAAATTTAATAGAATGCTAGGCAATAAAAATGGCGAGGATGGGATTAAATTCAAGATCAAATTGATAAAGGAAATGACTGCAGCTCAATTCTGCAGCCGAGGAAAAGAGCTCTAAAAATAAAAAGAGACTGTTTAGTTTTCCTTACACTTCTCCCCCGTTTAGTGGGCTATAATTGTACTGTGTTAAATTTGTATGATGTTGAAATATTTCCTTTACTTTTCTGCGCAGTTGAGTTTTTCTGTGCAAGCTTTGCTTGGTCCTTAATGTAAATTGCATAAATATAAAATTAAAAAAAAAAAAAAAAAAAGACACACTGTTTAGGAAAATATATAATCTTGGGATGCAAAGATGTTTAGTTCAGTGCTTTTTCCTGTAGAGCTTGTATTAACTGTTGGGGAAAATCCTTATAAGATTATGAAGAAGCGAAGACAATTACTTGGTTTTGTTTCAAGATCCCTGGTTTCCCAGCTGTTAAGGCATGTTGCTTTTCAGAACTACCCAGGGGGGAGGGTCTAGTTCAGTATGCAGGGTGAAATTTCTCAAGAAAAACCCCTTATTCTGATCAGATAGCCTGCTATACTTAAAGACTAATAGATGCCTAGGTATAAAGCACTTGTAAGCTTTGATTTGTCTTGTGTTTAAATCAGACCCTCTGCAATGTAGGTTTTAGTCTACAGTATATACTGTTTTTTTCTTTTTCATTTCTGGCTGCTCAAGTAGGTTTCATGGCTCCTGGATGCTGAACTGACTAGAGCTCTTTACTAAAGCCGAATGAAACAAACAACAAAAAGACAGAAAATTAAGGAAACTGCATCTGCTTTCCTTTGACTTTCAAAGTAGGGGTTGAGAGCCCTGTCAGGACAATGGGGCATCCTGAGCCAGTAGTTACAAGACTGCAACTTGAAAATGATTTAAATCCTGAGTGAACAAGCAGATAATCCTGCTTGAGCCTTATCTTTGGTATATGTTATGCTTCTGTTCTTTGTCTTTGACTGTGTATGCTATCGAGCAAACTTGAAAAGTTAAAAGGGGATTTTATATATTGTGGCAAGCACCTCATAGAGGGCATAATTATTGTTCATATATTACAGAAACACAAAACGCTGTAACTACAGGTTTAATTTAGGAATTTAATAGTAATCGCAGTTAGTAACAATTCTCAAGCAACTTCTAGCGTTTACAACTCCTCCCTCTTGTTCAGCTGAAAAATATTTAGACATAGTAATCTGCAGTTACCTTGAAGGACAGAAGAGACCTACTGTTTACTTTGCTATCTGTATTTAAGATAACATCAAGGTTGGCTGTAACCTGAGCAATTTACTTTGAAATAACTTCATTGTTTTCAGATTTTATTTATTTATTTATTTATTTAACGTCTCTTTTATACCGCGCTATTCAGCATCAGCGCGGTTTACAATAAACAGTGAACATACACATTTCCAATAGTACTTTGTGTTTGTTTGATTCCAGTTTGATTCCAGTTTGATTCCAGTCTCAGGTATTATGTATAAGGTTTTAATTTAAATGCGACAAAGCACTAGCATTTTGGTTAAAAATATAAAAAGGGGAGTATTTGCATTCCGGATATCCACCAACCTTTAAATGAAAAAGTATTTCCTTATGATGATTTTTAATTCACCTCCTTGCAGTTTCATGTCATTTGAATGCCTGTTTCCTGAACTGTAAGATTTAAGTTAATTACTTTGCATTGTTAAGCTCAGTGCTGATGACTGATGAACAGGACAGTAACACCATAGGTGCTAACTACACTGATCTTTCCAGTTTTATTTATATTTACATTTGATATACCGCCCTTTATTACATCAGGGCGGTTCACATATACAAAGTCAAACTGGAGCGGGCACAAGGCCCCATAGCAAGAAAAGAACTACAAAAATTGGGACAGGAAAGTAGAGAAGTAGCAGGACATAAAACAAGACGTAAGGCGGGAGAAAGACAGGACATAGATAAACAAATAAACCAGGTCAGCTGGGTGCAGCCGGAAGGCTGTATGCAGAGTGGAAGAAGTGAGTTTTGAGTAGCGACCTAAAGGTTGTGTAGTTTTCTTCTAAACGTAGTGAAGTGGGCAGAGAGTTCCAAAGAGCTGGACCAAGGAAAAAAAATGCAGAGTGACGGGTAGATGGTGAATGATGATATTGTGGTGTATGAGTGTAAAGGACTTGGTGAACTAAAGATAATATCTTGAATTTAATGCGGTAATCGACCGGAAGCCAGTGCAGGAGAAACAGTAAGGGGGTAATGTGATCTCTGCGGGAGGAGTGGGAGATGATTCTGGCTGCAGTGTTCTGGATAAGTTGCAATCAACGGAGTTGAACTTTGGTGATACCAGCAAAAGCAGAGTTGTTGTTGTTGCTAAGTGCCGTCGAGTTGGAGTCGACTCATGGCGACCCTCTGGATAGCTATCCTAAATTGTGTTCGGTCTTCAGTCAGGCGGCTCATTGTTGACAGACTGGTACCCGTAGCTGCTGTTATTGTATCGATCCATCTCATTGCTGGCCTTCCTTTTTTGCGTTGACCTTCTATCTTGCCAAGCATGATGTCTTTCTCTAATGATCTCTCTCTCCGCATGATGTGTCCAAAGTATGAAAGTCAAAGTCTTGTCATCTGAGCTTCTAAAGAAAGCTTAGGTTTGATCTCCTCTAGTACAGACTGGTTTGTTCTTCGGGCAGTCCATGGTATACACAGTATTCGCCGCCAGCACCATAATTCAAAGGCATCAATTTTCTTCCTGTCTATCTTTTTTACTGTCCAGCTTTCACATCCATATGATGTTATTGAAAATATCATGGCTTGAACAAGTCGAATCTTTGTATGGAGAGAGACATCTCTGCTCTTGAGAATCTTATCTAGGTCTTTCATAGCCATTCTGCCAAGAGCAATACGTCGTCTGATTTCTTGACTGCTTGTTGCTTCTTTATCGATAGTTGATCCAAGTAGGTTAAAGTTATTCACGATTTCAATTTCTTCTCCTTCGACGATGAACCTGTTGATTATGCCAGTTGCCATGATCTTTGTCTTCTTTATATTAAGGTGCAGGCCCATTTTGAGACTATGTTCTTTGATTGTGAGAAGCAAATGTTTCAGATCATCTTCACTTTCAGCCAGTAATGTGGTATCATCAGCATAGCGAAGGTTGTTGATGAGTCTTCCACCAATCTTCACACCTCTGTTGTCTTCATACAATCCTGCTTCTCTGATGAGTTGTTCTGCATATAAATTAAACAGGTAGGGGGAAAGTATGCAGCCTTGTCTTACACCTTTGCTTATTTTAAACCATTCTGTTTCTTCTTGTTCCGTTCGAACTGTTGCTTCTTGATCAATGTACAGATTGTGCAAGAGAATGATCAGGTGTTCTGGTATATCCATGCTTCTTAATGTGGCCCAGAGTTTCTCATGGTTTACACAGTCAAAAGCTTTGCTATAGTCGATAAAGCACAAATAGATATCCTTTTGGTATTCTTTAGTCTTTTCAAGGATCCATCTCACATCCGCAATGATGTCTCTCGTTCCTCGCCCTTTTCTGAACCCTGCTTGCACGTCAGGTAGTTCTTGTTCCAGGTATGATTGTAGTCTCTTTTGAATAATCTTCAGTAGAATCTTGCTGGCATGTGGGATCAGAGCGATTGTGCGATAATTTCCAGAGTCAGTTTGATCACCTTTCTTTAGTATTGGTATAAACACAGATCTTTTCCAGTCAGTTGGCCATGATGCTGTCTTCCATATTTCTTGGCAGAGCCTTGTAAGTACGGTAACAGCTGCATCAGATTGCTGTAATACTTCTATGGGAATGCAATCAATGCCTGGTGCTTTGTTCTTTGATAAGGCTTTCAATGCTGCTTCAACTTCTTCTTTCATCACCAATGGTTCCAGATCATAAGGTACAGGTTGAAACGGCTGTTGGTCCACTTGATCTTTATCATATAAAAACTCTGTATATTCCTTCCATCTTTTCTTGATCTTCTCAGCATCATTCAACATAGAACCTTGAGCATCTTGTAACATTCCAATTCGAGGCTAGAACTTTTTCTTTAACTCTCGTAGCTTTAGGAAAGCTGATCTTGTTCTTCCTCTAATAGTTTCTGCTTCTATTTCCTTGTATGCGTCATTGTAGTACTTTTCCTTGTCCTGTCTTGCTGCACGTTGGAAATCTCTGTTGAGTTCTGTGATTGTCTTTCTTTCTCCTCTGGCTTTAGCTTCTCTGCGTTTCTGGGCAAATTTTCAGAGTTTCTTCCATCATCCATTTTGGCCATTTTTTCTTTTTTACCTTTTGTAGAGACTTCTCGCTTTCTTCCAACACAACCTTCTTGATGTCATTCCATAACTCTTCTGGAACTCTATCATTTGTATCTAAAGCAGCAAATCGATTTTGCAGGCAGTCTTTAAATTCCAGTGGTATATTCTCAAGGTCATATTTTGCTGCATTCATGAGTGGTTTGCTCTTTTTCAGCTTTAGCTTGAGTTTGCATACTAGTAGTTGATGATCTGTACCACAGTCAGCTCCAGGTTTTGTCTTTGTTGATGTTATAGAGCTTTTTCATCGTTGACTTCCACAGATGTAGTCAATTTGATTTTTATACAATCCATTGGGTGAAGTCCATGTGTACAGTCGCCGCTTGTGTTGCTGGAAGAAGGTGTTCGAGATGAATAGATTGTTGGTCTTGCAGAATTCTATCAGTCTTTCTCCAGCTTAATTTCTGTTGCCAAGTCCATATTTTTCAACTACTTTGTCTTCTTCTTTGTTGCCAACCTTTGCGTTCCAATCACCCATGACTATCAGGATATCCTGTTTGCATGTTCTGTCAATTTCAGCTTGTACTTGTTCATAGAACTCTTCAATGTCATTCTCATCTGCAGCTGTTGTTGGGGCATATACTTGAATTATAGTTGTGTTGATAATCTCTATTTGTCTACGAGGAATGCCTAAGCGTTCGCTGACTGCATTGTATTTCATTACAGTTCTTGCAAGTTTCTTCTTTATTATAAATGCAACACCATTTCTTTGTTTTTCATTTCCAGCATAGTAGACTATGTGATCATCTGATGCAAAGTGCCCGATGCCAGTCCATTTCAGTTCGCTGACACCCAACAGATCAAGTTGTACACGTTCCATTTCATTCTTGACCACCTCCAACTTCCCTTGGTTCATGCTTTGTACGTTCCATGTTCCAATGTGTAAGACATCTTTACAGCTTCTGACTCTCATTTCATGCGCAGCTACATCAGCAGTCAGACGTCCCGAGGGCTTTGATCCAACCACATCATAAATGCTGGCTTTACTCTGAAAAGTCTTCAGCTCTTCCCCAGTAGCTAGTTGAGTGCCTTGCAACCTGAGTGTCTCATCTTCCAGCACTACAGCACAATTTGTTTTGTTGTAACTATCCATTGGGTTTTCATGGCAAGATACAGAAGTAGATTGCCAGGCCTTTCTTCCGCGCAGTTTAAGTTTGGTGTTGCTGCCATTGTCACAGAAATGTGATCCTCCACCGTCAACACTATCCCATTCTACTGCTGCCCAGATGGGTGGTTTGTCTTGGTCTGGCATCTCAGCTGAGACCTGTCCATCTTGGGAGACCCTGCCAGTAGTTAAACTACCGATAGTTTAGCTCTCAGCATCACTGATGCACACAAGCCCTCACAGCACGACAAGCTGCAAACCAAGTTAAATTATGACAGGACTGTGAATAGCGTGAGAGGGGACAGAAAAGGGCGGATGGATCGAATTTGTCAAAGAAAGAAATAAGACGTCTTAGCTAGATGCGATACGTGATCTTTGAAAGAGAGGTTGGAATCAAGGAGGGCACCTAGGTATTTGAAGGTAGAAATAATGGGATCACAGAAAAGCCAAGGGAGGGAGCAAGAGAGGGGCAGGGATTCCCGAACATAAACCATGTGGCAGATGATTTGGCGGAGTTGAGATGGAGACAGTTGGAGGATAATCAACTGGAAACGAGAGCGAGGCATGAGTTCAAGGGTGCGAGGTCAGGATGCAGAGGGACTGGTATGGTGAATGATGATAATGTCATCTGCATAGGAAAAAGCAGACAGACTGGTTTGCTGAATACAAAGGGCCAATGGTGCAAGGAAGAGATTGAACAATAAGAGGGCCAGGACAGAACCTTGAGGGACACCACAGGGGAGGGGGAAAGGATCTGTGGGAGAAGCTATGGAGAAAGAATGGGAGGAAAGGAAGGAGTGGAACCAGTGGTGGACAGCGCCTCGAAGGCCTGCATCCCGGAGTCGTGAGAGGAGAAGGGAGTGATCCACAAGGTCAAAGGCGGGGGAAAGATCTAGGGAGACCACAATGCGAAGTCATTCCGATCTTGTGAAGTGTGTAGTTCGTTAAGGAAAGCGGTCAGAGTTGTTTCCATACTGTACCCCTGACAAAAGCTGGATTGTCGGGGATGAAGATAATTGACTGAGTGGAGATGTTATGAAAGTTGGTCAAAGACACACTTCTCCAAAATCTTTGAAAGAAAGGGGAGGTTGGAGATTGGGCGGTAATGAGCTGGAACCAAGGGGTCGAGAAGAGGTTTTTTAAGGATGGGACGTACGAGGGCGTGTTTCCAGGGGGGAGGGGAAGATGCCACTTCAAAGACTGGAGTTGATTAAGGTGCAGATGTGGGGAACTAGAGCTAGTGATGGTTCCAGAAACCATTTGGTAGGAATGGGGTCTAGGGGACATGTGGTCTTGCGTGCTGAGGAAAGGGAGGAGACAAGCTCGGATGTGGTAATTTGTTACAATATTGGATTTTAGGATAAATTCACCTGTTTTTCTGTATTTGAATTTTACGTGTTGGTGTCCAGAGGAAAAGTGTACTTTGTTTTGAAAGCTTTTTTTTAAATTTCAGTTTCAGGAGTACAGTTCCTGAGAAAACAGATAATGCTGTAGCACTGTGAGATACTAATTTTATTTAGTTTATACACTTGCACTTATGTTACCAAATATCCTTGTTGTAGCAGTATGTTATGTAGAGGTCCAGTATACACTCAGCAATTACAAGATGAGTAAATAATACTGTTTCTTTTGAACTCGCATTGCCCTTAAGTTTGCTGGAATTTTGAACAGAGGCTGATCTGAAATTGCTTTTTTTCCAAGCATATAGATCACATTTAGTGGAAAGATGGAACTGAGTTCCCAGAAAATATGATAATATTTGTAAAGTTATTTACAAATAAAACAATAACACTAACTTGAGTTGATTGGACAAAACAAAAACTTGCCTGTCAGCAACGATCCAGGAGTGGTTTGGGAAAAAGAAACAGAGAGAGAGAGAGAGAGAGAGCGAGAGAGGCAGAAGGTGAGGCCACAGCCTAGGAAAAGGCAAGAAACGTGATGCTTCTAATGTGGTGATCTGGGCCACTGGAATTCTGACTGCTCTAAGACTCCTCGAGGACCCACAAGGCCTGAAGAACTTGTGAACCCTGTATATTTATGCCTCTGCAGAGACATGAATAGGCAGGGGAGAGCAGGCCAAGAAGAACCCGAGGAAGTATCGCCATGAGGCCCAACCACAAATGCCTTGTACCTTCTTAGGCCTCTCACCTCAAAAGGATCTCTTTTGACACCATAATTAATGAGTAGCTTACACAAATCCTTGTGGACACTGCAGTTACAAGATCAGTTTCCTACAGCACTCTCACTGGGAACAGTGTATACAATAGACTCTAGTCACACCTGAGAGATATATGGCCGTTCTGTTAGAAGCCATACTTCTTCCTATTGGGACTGATGTCACAAAATGCCGTGAAGTAATAATTTTATATTGTAAGGACTTTACCTATATTGTTTAGACAGTTGCTAATTAGAATAAGCACATATCCACTTAGTACTGGACCAATTAAGTTAGTGGGAAAGGGGCACTGTTTACTCATACTGTTATGCTTATTGAGAAGAATCTAAAATTTATATTTTCTACCTACCATTTGTTTACAACAATACTGAGTTCTCACCTCTCATCAGCAGCTTTGAGATTGAGCATGTCAAAGTTGATGATATCACCATACATAAGCAGCTGGCACCACCCACCAGCATCAGTATTCTATTGACAAAGCAGACTCATAGGAGCAACAAATAAGAAAAAAATGCTGCGAAAAGCTTTTAACTGCACATAAACTACTTAGAAACGACTTCCCCAAACAAGCAGAAATCCCCCCTACCATAAGAAATAGAAACAACTTACTGATCACAGTCCATGATTGTAAGTATAACAACTGAAACAAGGTCCAATAATCTTCTCCAGGTGCTCAATTCTCCACATCCTTCTTGGTTTGCTTTGTTTCTTTTTTCCCTGAGCTACAACTACTCGAGAAGGACATGGACCCCATCATAGGAGTCCTGCTCCTCCGATGGCACCACTACTAACCATCGGGCATTGCACAGTATAAGATAGGGCAGGTCCAAGACTGGACTGGAGGTACTCAAAGAAAGCCAATTAGTAAGCAAGACCTAATTTCTCCTTCCTTATCATATCCCCAGTCTAGTCCCGACCTGTAGGATGTAACATAGCAGTACTAACCTCAAAAGGGACCTGCGAGCCCAGTCTGAAGTACCGCCGAACTGCGCGTCTCCTGCTGCTTGCACATCTAGGCGATGACGACACACAGAGGTATGCAGGGATGACTAAGTGGCCACGCTACAGATGTCTACCAGCGGAATTAGGTTAGCCTCCGCCCACGACAATGCCTGTGCCCGGGTCAAATGAGCCTGTAGACCCACAGGCAAACTTCTTCATCTCAACAAGTAGGCTGACAAAATAGCTTCCTGCACCCACCTTGAGACTGATGCCTTGGAAGCTGCTTCCCCTTTACGCAACTCACCAAACAGGACAAACAAACGGACAGACTTTTGGAATGTCTCCATCCACCACAAATATCTCTTCAACACTCTGCGGACATCCAGGAGATACAGCTGAGAGTTCTCCCCAGCTGCCCCTCTGCCAAGAATGTTGGCAGAGTGATAGGCTGATTCAGGTGGAATGCTGAGACCACCTTGGGTAGAAAGAAGTGAACTGGTCTCAGCACTACCTTTTCCTTGGACACGAAGAGAGAAATAGCTTGCAACATGACAGCGCCTGCAGTCATGAAAAACATCTGGCCAAGCAGATGGCTACAAAAAGATATTCAACGTTAGATCCTTTACAGAGCAAGCACTCATTGATTCAAAAGGCACCTCTGAGGTCCCAAGGAGGGACAAGCGACCTCACCAGTGGCTGGACCTGTTTCACCGCTCGAATAAAACTGAACATGTCCGGATAAGCCACCAGGGAAAACCCCCTGGACCCTACCGTGGTAACAGGTTAGAGCCGCCACCTGCACAGAAAGTTAACTGTCAGCCAGGCCCTTTTCCAAATCAGCCTGCAGGAAGGCTAAGATATCTGGAACAGAAGACGTCAAAGGCCAATAGTCATGCTCCCTCACACAATCTCTTGAAGACTGTCCAGACTCATACATACGACAGCGAGGTGGAACACTTCCAGGCCTTCAACAAGGTAGCGCTCACTAAGGCAAAGTAGCCACATATCCTCAACCTAGCTCTCGCAAGAGCCAAGCCATAAGTGAGAATCGATCCACTTGAGGCATCAGCACAGGCCCCTGCAAGAGGAGGTCGGCCCGATTTGGAAGATGCCAAGGATAATCTGCCATCAGCTGGACTGGATCTGTATACCACAATCTTCTCAGCCAATCAGGAGCTACCAGAATGACCAGTCCCCGATGTGCTTTGATTTGCTGCACCACTCAACCTATGAGGGTCCATGGGGCAATGTTCCCTCTAATTTTCTGTAGGCTGTGTGCGCATAAAATATCAGCTGTGCAGCTTTTGAAGGAAGGTTAAATTTTTGTGCGCTACATGACGACACTCGGAGTTATATACTTTAAAATTTGACTACATGTCAGAATACAGTATGTACACCGCATTGATTGCACTAGAAAATATTGTAGAACTTGTGAAAACCGTAAATACACAACAACTTTTAAATTTTAAGACATCTGTGTTGTTTTCTATCAGAATCAGAACTAAAATTTTTGTGCGCTCTGTTGTAAAGTATGTGCGCTCGCTCAGCGAGGTGTGTGCGCGCGCACACGCGCACAGCTTAGAGGGAACAGTGCCATGGGGGAAATATGTAAAGGCGTCCTTCCGTGGACCAATGCTGCACCAACGCATTGAGCCCTTCTGACATGCGCTCTCTTCTCCTGCAGTAAAACCTTGCTGACTTTGCTGACTTGAACATCGCCATCAGATCCATGATCGGCTCACCCCAGCACTACACCAGATGAGCAAAAACTGTCGAATTGAGCATCCATTCACCAGGGTCGAGGTGAAACCGACTGAGGTGGTCAGCCGCCACGTTTGCCTTGCCAGCCATATGAGCCGCTGAGAGCACTTGCAAAAGTTGTCCTCCACCCAGTCAAGCAGTGGAGCTATCTATCTCGCTCTCCAGCTGGACATTGCCATTGGTCCCCTGTCGATCGATGTAGGCAAAGCTGGTGGCATTGTCCAAGAACACTCGCACCGCCTTTCCCTGCAGGAAAACTTGGAACATCTATAATGCCAAGAACACCGGCCACATCTCCAGCCAGCTGATAGGCATGCATTCTCCTCTGTTGACCAGAGGCCATGCGCTCTCTGGGTTCCGCAATGCGCTTCCCAACCGATTAAACTGGCACCCGTCATTATCAGAACACAGTGGGGTGTCTCTAGGGGCATACCCATCAAGAGTTTGTCCGATCGTAGCCACCATTGTAGAGACAGCCTGGTGGCTCAAGGGCAGGGGAACAGCCATATGAGCAAGTGATGTTGAGCCAACCACCTCTGCAACAATGCTCTCTGCAATGGCCTTATGTGGGCCTGGGCCCATGCCATCATCAATTCTAACACCTGAAGATAATGCCATGCTGTTGGTGCCTTCATTTGAGGAACTGATGGACCTACCCCCTCCAGGGTGCTCATCCTATCCTCCAGCAAACACACCCTGCCCATGTCTGTCCGTAATCGGGCCCCCAGGTACACCATATCCTGCAATGGCTGTAGGCAGCTCTTTGTGAAGTTGATGACCCAGACTCGCAGCCAAACAAAATTAGAAAATTCCCCAAATAATCGTAGGGGAAGCCAGAAAAACCCTAACACCAGCCAAGCCCTTGCAGGCATGTGATGAGCCGATCTGTGGCCCATTCGCTCTCTGCCTTGGATTTCGCTCGTATAAGTCAGTCATCTAGGTAGGGATGTACCAGAACTGCCTCTTGTTGCAAGGTGGCCGCTACTACTACCATGACCTTGGTGAAGGTGCGGGAGGTGGTCGCCAAGCTGAATGGCAAAACCATAAACTGGACAAGTCCCATGGGCATCGCAAACCGGAGAAACTGTTGATGCTCGGGCCAGATAGGAATGTGCAAATAAGCCTCCACGAGATCAACTGACATTAGAAACTCTCTTTCCTTGATTGCCACGATGATCGACTGAAGTGTTTCCATGTGAAATCGGGGCACACTGAGGTAATGATTTATGTGCTTCAAATATAAGATAGGCCTGAACGAGCCCTCCTTTTTGGGGACCACCAAGTATATGGAGTATTGACCACACCTGTACTGGTCTGGTGGTACCTCCACCACTGCATGCAAGTCCTGAAGCCATAGCAAGATGTCCCACATGACCTTGACAGGAAACCTTACAAAAGCATCTGCGAGAAAACAAGCAAATTCAAGCATGTACCTCTCTCGGATGACCTCCAGCATCCACTGGTAGGTTGTGAGCTGGGCCCAGGTGAGGCAGAAGTCCCGCAACTGCTCCCCTACAGGAACCACCCCAGTCTGGGCCCCCCTTGCTTCATTATGATTTCTTAGCCACGGCCGATGAAGAGCTATAAAAACCCCGGTTGGATCCTCTAAATCCACGAAAGGCTTGCCCCTGGGACGGAAAACGCCCTCTTTGGTATGAAGCAAAACAAACTGTGCGGAACCTCCAAAAGTTGCACGACTGGCCCAGCATTTCCTTAAAGATATCTTTCATTGCCCCTTTAGTGAGTCTACAACCAGTAATTCACCCCTCTCCAGCTTCTTGGAGACTGAGAATACTGAGGCTGATGGGTGGTGCCAGCTATGTATGGTGATGTCATCAACTTTGACATGCTCAGTCTCCAAACTGCTGATGAGGTGTGAGCACACACATTTTAGGACTGGATGTATGATAAAGAAAGTACAAGAAAACTTGCACTGTTTCCTTGCAATATTTGGTACCCTATGCTAAAACGAATACAAAAGAGGGGGGGGGGGGGGAGGAGAGCCCAAAAAGGGAGAGGAGAAAAAAAAAAAAGAGAAAAAAAAAAAGAGTGAACCCAGCAAAGAGGGAGGGGAACACTTACTTTGTAGAACTCCCTACAACACTGAATTAGGAATGAGAGTTCCCTTCCAAAATTTAAAACACTCCAAACATGACTATTCACTAAGGCCTTTAAGTAATATTGCTGGCTGGTTCTTCTTTGGCTGGAAAATTGTTCTTTGACTATTATCTTTCTTATGTAATTGTTTTTCTTCAGGGGCACACAGAGGCGAGATACTCAAAAAATATTTATTGAGACCATATGGGTTAACAATAGGAAACAGGAATACCAATACCACAAAGACCCTACACGAGCCGTGTTTCAGCAAAAGCCTTCCTCAGGGGTCAAACACTCTGTGGTGTATTCGCTTCTACTTAGAATAAATTTGATTAGCAGTCTTTCATGCGACCCGGCATGGGACATTCAAAGCCAGTGCACAGCAGCGCAGAAAGAGTACCCTTGTACTCTTCATTGGTTTAGACTATCTTTTTCTTCAGTTCAGGAAATTGTAACTAATTGTTTGATCCAGTCTTGTTTGTTGCATCTTATATCTTAGTCATCATGTCAGTCTAGTCCCATATATTGTCAACTGCATAGATTTTTTTTTCTATGTGCAGAATAGACAAGTGCATACATAAAGAGTCACTTACAATGCACGTTTTCCTGGTCTTTTGTGGGGGGATCCCTCCTTTATGGTTTCTCCGGTAATTGGCCCATACAGGCTGCTCCCCATACCGCTCCTGATACTCTACAATGGGAAAACGTCAATACAGAAATTTTACACACCTGAGAATTTTCTTTCCTTGAATTCTTCTAGGCCAGTCCAGATGAGTGGGTAATGCTCCCCAGCCATTAGGTGGAGGCAGACTTGAGCAACTTTCAGTGATGTCACATCCCTTGGTATATCTCCTGCTACAGCACTGAAAAAAACACAGTATGATACTTCCCAAGCAGTAAACAAGACTAAAAATAAAGTCAGAAAACTCAGAAATTACGGTGAAATTAGTCCTTACCTGCCAATTTTCTTTCAGTCCAGACAGATGGGTTGTGTCTGTACACCAGCAGCTGGAGACTGATTATGCAAATCCTTAGTGATGTCGCTCTATAACAATAGAAGATCTTCCTCCTCGCTGCAGTATATTATTGACAAAGCTACTAATACCCTCTTCACGAAGAAAGACTAACCATCAAAATGGAACCAATAGAATACTGATCCTTTCTGCCAATGCTCCAAATACAAACCACCAATCACTCAACTGCCAACCTCTGGGGTTCGCAACGTATGTCTCCTTCAACTTTCCTCATAAACATATTCTGAAAGAACTACACTGGCTCCCAATCATTTCACGCATCAAATACAAAACAATCATAAACATATTCAAGATCAAACAATACACCTCAGCCAACAGCCTGCACACCCTCATACAACCAGACACCAGCACACGCCCAAGAAGAAAAAGAACTTCCAACCGAGTCAACACCTCTAGAGACTTCAGAAAAGCACGCAAGGACACCACAGAAAGAGCCCTCTCTCTGGCTGCCCCAACAATCTGGAACACCCTCCCAGACGATCTGAGATCAACGACGGACCTCAAGGACTTTCGCAAACAGCTGAAGACAACGCTGTTCATAGAACACTATGGACACATCACATGATCAATCTATCTACCAGGAACGACCAACTTCCCCCCTCAGACCCACGGACAAGAGAATGTATAACGGCACATATTGTTTCCTAACACTAAACGTATGGAAGATTGTATTATAGCACATGTTGTATCATAGCGCACAATGTACATAGCTCAACCTAATCAAACACACAACACATCATACACTCAAACTACGATATAACTCTCACTGCATGAATACACTATCACCTCTTTTGATTGTTTTGCTGTGATACCGCCTTGATTGTAAGCTAAGGCGGCATAGAAATACTATTAAATAAATAAATAATGTGCCTTTGCTTTATGTATTTATTTATTCAGTTTCATTTTGCTTTAATTTTTTTTTTTTTTAAATTCCATCCGAGTCCCTTGAGGAACCATGGTAGATCCTCAGGATCACGGTCAGCTACACAGCCCACCTATCAAGGTCAGGGATCTGTCCATCCAAACTACATCTGCTTATATGGGCTAACCAATCAGCTTCACACATACAGAATCAGGCGGGGACTGGACTGGAGGGACTCCATGAAAGAAAATTAGCAGGTAAGGACTAATTTCACCTTCATCCACGTCCCTCCAGTCCAGTCCAGACAGATGGGATGTACCGCAACACTACCTACAGATGGAAGGGACCCGCGAGCCCTGCCTTTAAACACTTTCACCAAAACATGCCTCCTGACCAGCCTGTACATCGAGATGGTAGTACCTGGCAAAGGTGTGCAGAGACGACCATGTTGCCGTGCGACAAATTTCCACCGGAGACACTAAACTGAATTCAGCCCAGGAAGCTGCCTGTGCCCTCATGGAGTGCACGCACAATCTCTCCGTGACCACTCTAAGCCTAAGCAGGTATGCCGAGGATATCGCCTC
Source organism: Ichthyophis bannanicus (assembly GCA_033557465.1). Classification (NCBI taxonomy): domain Eukaryota; kingdom Metazoa; phylum Chordata; class Amphibia; order Gymnophiona; family Ichthyophiidae; genus Ichthyophis; species Ichthyophis bannanicus. Next base: position 74,520,192 of record CM066051.1, on the reverse strand, counting down.
CTTCAACCATTAATGGTGAAATGGATGCCTTCGAGGCTGCCTCATCCTTGCAAACAAAACAAACAAGCTCTCTGACTTTCTAAATGGCACTGTGCATGTCCAAGCTCTGCAGCCGCCTATCTGAGGAAGTAGATTCTCCCAATCCAAATACCAAAAGTGTGACAGGCTGATTGACACGAAATGGTGACACCACCTTTGACAGGAAGGTACCAGATGTAAAACCACACACTCCTTGGACATCACCAAAATAGGCTCCCTACAGAAAAGAGCCTACAACTCGGAAATGTGTCTAACCGAGAAAATGGCCACCAAAAAGGCTATCTTTCAGCATCAAGTCCTTCAAAGAAGAGGCACGCAATTATTCAAACAGCCACCGCCAACGCAGATAAGACAAGGTTTAGATCCTAGGACGGCATCACCAACCTTACCTGTGGTCTGCCTGTTTCACTGCTCAGTGAAACCTGGCAACATTGGGGTGGCTCGACAGTAGAGTCCCTTGTACCTTCCCACAGTAGCAGACCAAAGCTACCATATAGCCTTAAACTCGCTGAAGGTACAAGTCCTTTTCCACTCCCGCAGAAAAGCAAGGATGTCGCTGACTAACACCCTCAAAGGACAAAGGTTGCGCTCTGCACGCCATTCCTCAAACACTCTCCAAACCCGGATATAGGACAAGGACATAGATCTCTTCCGGGCCTTCAGGAGGGTGGCAATCACACCCAGAGCATATCCACGCGCTCTCAGCCTCGCCCACTCAAGAGCCAAGTTGTAAGCGAGAATCGATCCACTTGAGGCATGAGCACTGAGCCCTGAGAAAGAAGATCATGCCTCTCCAGCAGGTGCCATGGCCGATCTACTGCCAACCTGAACAGGTCGGCATACCAAAGGACTCCACGGCCAGTCCAGAGCCATTAGGATCACTCGTCCCACGTGCTGAGATATCCTTTGTAGTAGGCAACCGATTACGGCACATGGAGGAAAAACATAGCAACCCCTTCTGAGGCCAGGGCTGCACTAATGCATTAAGTCTCTCCGACATCCTCTCTCTCCTCCAGCCGTAGAGGCTAACGGCATTGGCTGTGAATGCCATGAGATCCATCACCAGCTGCCCCCAGCGATGCACGATGCTGGTGAATACAGAATCCTCCAGAGACCACTCTGCCGGATCCAAGAGGACTTTGTATAAATGAGTCAATCATCCAGATATTTTTATTTATTTATTTACCCATCCAGATTTGTATACACTTTTTCCTTCAATCAACGTGGTGGGTGTTGGGGTTTTTCTGGGCTTCCCCTAAGATTATCTGGGGGTTTTCTATTTTTGTTTGGCTGCTTGTGTTCACCCCAACATACATACAGGACCTTAAACAAATTGCTTGTGCCACCATAAAAGCATGGAAACTTTTTTATCTATCTTGCCAGGTCTGTAACATCACAAGCTTTGCTTTAACTTATAAGGTACAAATTTCAATATCAATCCATAGCATCAATACATCTATAACAAGCAAAGCACCTGACTTAAGTGTAAAAAGGTTCTGGAGACGGAGACAGAGACAGCCTCACGCCAATGAGATCAGCTAATGTCCGTCTGCTTATTAGAATTTCTTCTCTATATTTATATTCATTTTCAGGCTCAAATTGCTGATAAATAGATTTCCTTTCTTTTCTTATTCTTTATTATTTCAAGCAAATTTGCTTCCCAATCTCTACCCTTTATTTTTTCCTTGTGACATTCTGTCTTTCCATTCTCATGGAAGTCCTTGTCGCTGTGTGCTGGATCTGTTTCCTGCAGATTAAGTTCTTCGTTCTGTTCCCCTTTGTTCATTCAAGAGGCTCAGGTGACAGCTTTTCACTAGCTGTGTAGTTTTCAGAGTCTCTCATTGTGTCAGCTCTCTGGGACAGGATATTAGCTCATGTCATTGCTCAATCTTGCTGATTTTGCAGTTTCAGTGTGAAAAAGTCAGAGCAGGCTGTTTCTTAGGCCTAAAGCTTAGACGTTAACACAAAATTGATTCAACCTGAGACAAGGGTACCTGAAGGGGGATTCATTTTCCCCTTCATTCCCCTCTTGAATCCCACTTCAGGTCCCTTCTGCTTTCCCCATAGTGTGCCCTTCTAAATTCGGCTATCCGTAACCTCTAGTGACACTCACTGAAGAGATGGAGACATGATGAGACCAAGTTGCCACATGAGATCTGAATCCCATTAATTCTATACCTAACATAGGGAACCTGAAAAGAAAGGAAATTCATATAGGGTTACTTGTTACCTGTATATTGGACCGCTACCAAGTGGAACCCCTCTGGAATAAGAGGATGGGCATCAGACAGGTTACCATTTATATTAGTAACTCTAGGTCTACGGGCTAGGGAAGTATATTCATTGGCCTGATTTTGAGAAGTAAGAATTAGAGTTGTGGTAGACTCCTTAGTCAAACACCTTCTACAGAAAGCTAGAATAAATGAAAAAAAAAAACACAGCAGTCAATTGATAAAGCAATGAGCAGACCAAACAAGGCTACAAGTAAGCCACGTAGGTCAGAGCCTAGGCTTGTAAACCAAGAAGCAACATCATTCCACCACGCTCCAACCTCAATCCCACCCTTGAAATCATCCAGATGTAATTCTGACAAGCGTCTAATTCTGTCCATTGCATTAAAGTACAAAAGTTGTATGATTTGCTATAACTGTGCAACAATTTGTTTCATTAATGAATTTACATGCCCCTCCCTCAGCTGCTAACAATAGATCTAAAGCTTGTCTATTTTGCAGAGTCATTTGATTGTTTTGCTCAAGGGATTTGGCTAGGAGAGTAATGGATTCAGTGATAGAACGCATTTGGACATGAAGCAAACATTGCAACCTATGTACAGCCATACCTAGTTCAGCAGTAATTGCAGGGGTGTGAAATACAGGAATCCAAGAGGTATAGCTCAGGGCATCAAGTCATGTTTTTGTCAGCGGATATGTGGAATTAATATATTCATAAGAGGCCATGAGAGCAGCATCTTCGGATTTATCATACCAGGGGGAGGTGTCTCTTTTGTGTCTGTGGGTGCTTGTGTGATAGTGACTGACATTGAGAGGGATTAACACTGAATAGGCCTCAGCCCTAACCAGAGCACAAGGAAGATGATTCAGGCCTATAGCCTGATACAGGAAACTGACAATACCAATAGTAGTCTGCAAGGGCCGAGAATCGGGTACATAAGAACATAAGATATGCCATACTGGGTCAGACCAAGGTCCATCAAGCCCAGTATCCTGTTTCCAACAGTTGCCAATCTAGGTCATACGTACCTAGCAGTTTCCCCAAAAGACACAGGTTCCGCAATGCTTGTACTGGGTCAAGCATTGATATCCTGGGTCCCTTCTTAATAATGGCTTATGGACCTTTCCTCCAGGAACTTGTCCAAACCTTTTTTAAACCCAGCTATACTAACAGCCTTTACTACATCCTCCGGTAACAAATTCCAGAGTTTGATTACACGTTGAGTGAAAAAATATTTTCTTTTATTAGTCTTAAATAGTTTACCCTGTAGCTTCATTGCATGTCCCCTAGCCTTTCTATATTCTGATAACGTAAACAATCGATCTACATTTACCCGTTCCACTCCATTCATTAATTTATAGACTTCTATCATATCTCCCCTCAGCCGTCTCTTTTCCAGGTTAAAGAGCCCTAACCTTTTTAGCCTTTCTTCATAGGAGTATCCTTCCATCCCCTTTACCATTTTGGTGGCTCTTCTCTGAACCTTTTCTAATAACGCTATATCCTTTTTAAGATACGGTGACCAGAATTGTACACAATATTCAAGGTGCGGTCTCACCATGGAACGATATAGAGGCATTATAATATCTTTTGTTTTATTTTCCATTCCTTTCCTTATGATACCTAGCATTCTATTTGCTCTCTTGGCTGCCGCTGCACACTGGGCTGAGGGTTTTAACATGTTATCCACAATGATGCCTAAATCTTTTTCCTCGGTGGTGGTTCCTAATGTGGAACCTTGCATTGTATAACCATAGTTTGGGTTGTTCTTCCTTAGGTGCATAACTTTGCACTTGTCCACATTAAATTTCATCTGCCATTTTGATGCCCAGTCTTCTAATTTATCAAGATCCTCTTGCAATTTTCCACAATCCTCTTGGGTTTTAACAACTTTAAATAGTTTTGTCTCATCTGCAAATTTGATAACCTCACTCGTTATTCCACTTTCCAGGTCATTTATGAATATGTCAAAAAGCAGCGGACCCAGCACAGATCCCTGGGGTACACCACTATTCACCTTTCTCCATTGGGAAAATTGTCCATTTAGCCCAACCCTCTGCTTTCTACCTCTTAACCAGTTCTTGATCCACAGTAGTACACAGTCTCCTATCCCATGACTCTTTAGTTTTGCCAAAAGTCTCTGATGAGGGACCTTGTCAAAGGTTTTCTGAAAGTCCAGATACACTATATCAACCGACTCACCTTTGTCCACCTTTTAATTCACACTTTCAAAAAAACATAACAGATTAGTAAGACAAGATCTTCCTTGTCTAAAGCCATGTTGGCTGTCTCCCATTAGGCCAGGACTATCTACATGCTGAGTAATTTGTGATAAGGAAGCTTATCATAGCTCAGGTAGGAGCTATAGAAAAGATGATGTGACTCTGAACAAGCAACCTGTCAGTTCTGGTAGAAGTAAGAAAACAGAGTTTTCACCTAAAAGACTACCAGTCCCAGAATGCACCAGGTTTCCAGCAGCCATGAGAGGGGCTGAAGTGAGAAAATGTGTGTGCAATCAAGAGAGCTATGAGGTAATCCCTAAGCACTCATCTCAAAGGGCAGGGCCTGATTCAACACAGCTGCGCTGTGTTAGGGAGGAGCACACATTAGGACAGAATAAGAATAGAGCTTATTCTACAGATGATAGCTTCAGGAAAAGATACAGCAACGGCTACAAGCACCAACATCACTTGGAGAAACAGAAGCCAAGCCAAGCGGATAGAGAGAGAAGGAAACTCTCTGGAAGGAAAAGAAGGAAGGCTATTGGAAGGTCTGAGAGATTCCAAGGCAGTACCTATACTGGGAGGTATTCCAAATGCCAGCAGAGTCCATTGGACTGGAGTCAGCCAGAGGAATGGAAGGGCAGAGATAGGAATCACCAGTGGCTACCTAGAAGAGGGAAGACTGCACGTGGAAAGGACTTTCAGACCTATGCCAAAAGGTATGTGAGGGAAGATCCAGTGTCCAGGGATCAAGATTGGAAGGCTGGACATCAGAACTGGATTACATACTGGCCAGGATATACAGAGAGGAATTATGATAGCAGGAGAGGCTCAGATATGAACACTGATCCAGACCCTATCTATAATAGTGAATGGCAGCAAGGGAATAAGCATTCTCATGATAGTGCCTTCTGGAAAGACTCGTCTGTGCCAATGTATGATAGTGACCCTATGCTGATTGATGAAGGGGGAGATACAGCAGATGAAACTATTCATTACATGGACTGTACTCTATCTAAATGCTATTGCTAGCTTTCTGTGAGCAAACACCTCAGCCATCACAAAGAAACCTAACTTTGTTCTTTATTTCCACTGCAAACAGCTCTTAAAGCAGGATTTGGGTTCACACAGTAGCAGCCAGCCAGCTAAAGGGTTTCAGCTGGTCAATTGATAGTAATTAAAGCTGCACCTGATTGTGTGTGTGAGCAAGGGAGAATCACTGCTGGGATCTGCGTGGAAAATAAGCAGAAGTTAACCTAACAAGCAAAGTTTATTCATTTCTTTGTGCCTTTTTATTTGGTAATTATTTGCTAAGAAAACATTAGCTAATTGCCTGACAAGCTGAAGGTTGTTTTCTAATTTGCTTTGTGACTTTATGTTATCCATTTAAACACTGCAAGCAAGTACCTCATTTATATTGCTAACAAGCATACTTGTGCTGGGTGAATTAAACCCCATCAATAAAAGAAGTATTTTATTGGCCTTACCTCTGGTTTCACAACTCAATTGTCTTCAGCTGTGTTTGGGAGTGAATGAACTACAATACCCACAATACCTTGCAAGAATCATATGAATATATGCATCGTCAAGATTGTGTAAGTTCTCACCCTAGGCAGCCGTCTGACAAATTTTATTCTTTATGATGGTTTCTACCATTTTTCCTGGTACTGACGTGAGGCTCACCGGTCTGTAGTTTCCCGGATCACCCCTGGAACCCTTTTTAAAAATTGGTGTTACATTGGCAATCCTCCAATCTTCAGGTATTAGAGATGATTTTAATGATAGCTCACAGATTACTAACAGCAGGTCTGCAATCTCATATTTCAGTTCTTTCAACACCCTTGGATGTATACCAATTCAAATTGGTATAATTCAATTCAAAATGGTATAATTGGTATACCAATTCAAAATGGTATAATTCAATTCAAAGTAGAATAATCTACAAAACAATAATAACATCATTCAAGGCCTTATATGACCTGGCCCCATCCATGATATGTAACCTAATACACAAAGAACCATCTAAGTCTACACACAGAAAAGGACATTCAAACAAATTAAAAATCCCGAAAGATTTTACAAAAGCCCATAAATCAACAAACAATAGAGCCTTTTCTCATATAGCCCCCACAATCTGGAACTCCCTCCCAGAGGAGCTATGAAAACTAACAGAGATCATGGAACTCCGCAAGAAATTGAAAACCTATCTGTTTACCAAACATTACAATGTAGATAATTCATTATCTACATTAAACAAAGGTTAAAGAGATAATCGGATTCCTCCATGCAAAAGCCCTCTAACCCACACAAATAGCACTCACCCATTATGATCTTTTTGACCTATGTCCCCTCCCTTCCATGTATTCCATGTATATATATTCATATATATAAATTTGTACATAGTTATCGCACTGTTTGGTATTTTATCACATTGTTTATTCTACATTTAATATGATGTTCCTTGTAAAAACGTTCTGTTACATTTTGAAGTTTCATGTAAAACAAACTTGCTTTGTCAATTGTTGTTAACTGTAAACCGCATCTGAACTTTGGAAGATGCGGTATATAAATGCGAATAAAATAAATAAATAAATAAAATACCATCCGGCCCAGGAGATTTGCTACTCTTCAGTTTATCTAACAGTTGTAATACATCTTCCCGATGTATCGATATTTCCTTCAATTCTTCCACACCTTTAAATACCACTTCAGTCATGGGTAACATCCCTACATCTTCCTCAGTAAAGACTGAAGCAAAGAATTCATTCAGTCTCTCCGCTATCGCCTTGTCGCCTCTTAGTGCCCCTTTAACTCCTCTATCATCTAATGGACCAACTGACTCTCTCTCAGGTTTTTTGCTGCGAATGTACTTGAAAAACTCTTTATTTCACGTTTTTGCTTCCACAGCAAGCTTCTTCTCAAATTCTCTCTTTGCCTGCCTTATCAATGCCTTGCATTTGATTTGCCAGTGCTTGAGCTGTTTCCAGGTTTCGTCGTTTGGCTCTTTGTTCCATTTCCTGAAAGATGCTTTTTTGGCAACAACAGCCTCTCTGAAATCACCTTTAAACCATGCTGGCAGTTTTTTGGATTTCCTTCCACTTTTCTTAAAGCGTGGAATACAGCTGGTCTGGGCTGCCAAGATAGTATTTTTCAACAACACCCAAGCTTGATGTAAGTCTTTAACCATTGCAACTGCTCCTTTTAGTCTTTTAACTATTTTCCTCATTTTATCATAGTCTCCCCTTTCGAAAGTTAAAAGGTAGTACTGTGGATTTCCGTACTATCCCTCCTCCACTAATGAAATCAAAGGCGATCATGCTATGATCACTATTGCCAAGTGGCCCCAACACCCTTATCTCTTGCACTAGGATCTGGTGTTCCACTAAGGACCAGGTCTAATATGGCTTCCCCTCTGGTCAGTTCATGAACCAGCTGCTCCAAGAAGCAGTCATTTATGTCATCTAGGAACTTTATCTCCCTAGCATGTCCTGCTGTGACACTGACCCAGTCGATAACGGGGTAATTGAAATCACCCATTATTATTACTGCACTGTAACTTTTGTTAGCTTCCTTGATTTCTTTGAGCATTTCATCATCCATTTGTTCATTCTGGCCTGGTGGTCAATAGTACACCCCCACTGCCATCGCCTTCCCCTTTTTACATGGAATTTCAATCCATAGAGATTCTACAGCAAATTTTGTTTCCTGCAAAACTTTAATCCTTTCTGACTCAATGCCTTCTCTAACAGAGTGCAACCCCTCCACCAATCTGATCAGCTCTATCATTACGATATAGTTTGTACCCAGGTATCACAGTGTCCCACTGGTTGTCCTCCTTCCACCATGTCTCTGATATTCCAATCATATCTAACCTCTCATTTAGTGCTATATATTCTAACTCTCCCATCTTATTTTTTAGACTTCTAGCATTTGCATATAAACATTGTAGAGACTATTTTATTCATATTAATTTGGCTATTGGTAGACATGGGTAATTTGGGATCTTTAAACTCTTCTGCTCCATACTTGAGGGCATTTGGGCTACTTTGCTCTTTTTTGGAACCTCTCTGCTTTTGGTAGTATCCTTCAAGGATACATTCTTCCGAACCATCTGCTCTTGGGCGACTGTCGGCTTTCCCCTATTATCTAGTTTAAAAGCTGCTCTCTCTCCTTTTTAAAGGTTAATGCCAGCAGCCTGGTTCCATCCTGGTTAAGGTGAAGCCCATCCCTTCGGAAGAGCCCCTCCTTTCCCCAGAATGTTCCCCAGTTCCTAACAAATCCAAAACCCTCATCTCTGCACCATTGTCTCATCCACGCATTGAGACTCCGGAGCTCTGCCTGCCTTTTGGGTCCTGCACGTGGAACGGAAAGCATTTCGGAGAACGCTACCCTGGAAGTTCTGGATTTCAACTTCCTACCTAAAAGCCTAAATTTAGCCTCCAGAACCTCCCTACCACATTTTCCTATGTCATTGGTACCGACATGTACCAAGACAGCAGACTCCTCCCCAGCACTATCTAAGACCTTATCTAGGTGGCGCGTGAGGTCCGCTACCTTCGCACCAGGCAGGCATGTTACCAGGCGATCCTCACGTCCACCAGCCACCCAGCTATCTACATGCCTAATGATCGAATCACCAACTATAACGGCTGTCCTAACCCTTCCCTCATGGGCACATGGCCCTGGAGAAACTTCCTCAGTGCGAGAGGGTTTTACCATCTGGAGGACAGGTCCTAGTTACAGGATCACTTCCTGCCACACCAGGGTGATGCTCTCCTGTCACGTGACCTCGCTCCTCCATGGCAACAGGGATGCTGCCAGACTGGAGGTGGGACTTCAGGACTATATCCCTGTAGGTCTCGTCTATGTACCTCTCTGTCTGTCTTATGTTTTCCAAGTCTACTACTCTAGCCTCTAGAGAACGGACTCGTTCCGAGCAAAGAGCACCTTGCACCTAGTGCACACGTAAGACCTCTCACCAACTGGGAGAAAATCATACATGTGACACTCAATGCAAAAGACTGGGTATTTTTGGTCCAGATCCAGTTCATTTTGTGTCCCCATGCAATTGAAGTATGCCTTATGATAAATTGATCATTACGGGGAAAAATAACAGGAGAAATAAGGGGTACCAGTTCTGCATCCAGGTGTCTGGACTGCTGAACCATTTTTATAAATAGGACCCACTGTGTATGTGTTGTACCAATAAGCAGGGGTAACATTCAAAGATGCATTAGTGATGATAAACCAAATGTCCAGGCTATAAGGAGCTGAAAAGTTATAAGGCATTATGGACCTGGGGGAAACAGTAAATCGCTGTTGTGCAGGATGGTAGGTGATATTACACTTCAGTGAAGGGCGTGAGTCAGAATGGACTAGCCCCCCCATTACACAGGTCTGCAAAAAACTTTTTTTCGAGAGCTGTTTTGGTTATTCCACGTAATCTTTATGTTTCTTGGTGCACTGAATCTGAAAATGACCTCCAGTTTGTCATAGGACATCACGTTTCCTGACAATTTAGGTAACTATGTTAAATAAGGCAATACCTCAAAATAAATGGAAATAGACTTATAAAATTAAAGTTTTATTACAATATTTTCATGAAAATCCTTTTTTGAACTGAAATGAGCTTACCCTCACACACTAAACTCGATTCTTCTTCCTTTTGAGGCTCCTCTTGGTGCATTTACGCTTGTGAGTAGCATCTGGAATGTCTCTCTGAAGCATCCAACAGTAGTCTGCCATCATTGTAATGCTCCATTTTCCCTGGTATCTCCTTTCCATCTCTTTAATGTCTTGGTGGAATCGTTCACCTTGTTCCTCACTCACAGCTCCCAAATTTTCAGGAAAGTAGTCAAGGTGGGAATGGAGGAAATGCACTTTCAAACTCATCAGGCAACCTAAAGCTTGAAATGCTTTCAGCATTCGTCCAACGATCTTTTTGTAGTGAGGATCTTTGTTATTGCCTAAAAATTTCTGTACAACTTCTTTAAATGCAATCCACCCTTTTTTTTGAGGATCCGTCATGGTATTGACAAACTCTTGATCAACTATTCTAATGTCTGGTCCGACTAACACACCTTCCTTCAATTTTGCCTCCAACAGGCCTGGAAACTTGGTGACCAAGTATTTGAAGCATTCTCCATCTCTTGGAAGTGATTTTACGAATTGCTTCATCAATCCCAATTTTATGTGGAGAGGTGGTAGAAAAACTTTATGGGAAGGTACCATAGTTTCTCGGAGGACATTTTTTTCCACAGACTGTTAGCACCCTCGGCTGCCAACTCTTCTTGGTCCAGTGATTTTGTCGGTCTCGATTGTCCCATAGACACAGAAAACAAGGATATTTGGTATACCCAGCTTGTTGCCCGAGCAGCATGCACAAGACCTTCAAGTCCCCACACACTTGCCAACCATGGTCTTCATATTTAAGTTTACGAAGAACCAATTCCAAGTTCTCGTAGGTTTCCTTCAAGTGTACGGAATGACCTACAGGTATGGAAGCATAAAAACCGTTGTGAAGCAAAACTGCTTTGAGACTTCTTTTTGAAGAATCTATAAAAAAACACCATTGCTCTGAATCATATTGGATTTTAAATTGACCCATCCGACCTTTGACATCGATGCAATAAACCAACTTGTCTTCCTGGGCGAAGTAATGAACGAACTCCTTTTCACGATGTCTGAACCATGAAGATGACACTCCTGGCAACAATAAATTCCTGCTTTTCAGCCTTGATCCGAGTAACTCAGCGGCATCTTTGAGAAGATTCAAGTCTCTTACCAAATCATTCATCTCCTCCTGAGAAAACAATTTTGGTCTTGTATCATCTTCAAAGTCAGAACTTGATTCGTCATCTGGTTCAGGTATGACTTCACCTTCATCGGAGCTAGGTATCTCTTCCAAGGTAGCAGGGGGCTTGGGTACTGGTATATCTGTGCCATGGGGGATGGGACGAATTGCCGAGTGAAGATTGGGGTATGAAATGGAATGCTTCCATTTGGAATTAAACCCTTTCACATTGCATGCACAAAAGTAACAGTCGTCACTATGGTTCTTTTGCTCTCGCCATACCTAAGGAGTCCCATAACGGAAAGATTTTTTCTTACCCTTGAACCAGTTTCGGAGGTCCTCAACACACCGTTTGCACACTTTATGAGGCGCCCAGACTTTATCTTGATCTCCAATTTTTAGTCCAAAGTATGCAAAGTATACTTTTTTCACAAAGTCTGTAATATTCTGCTGTTGCTTCAACACTGTATATTCACCACAGATGAAACAGAAACTGTCTGGCGAATTAATACACTTTCGCAGAGCCATAACATAACAGTTGAAGAATGACGAGCTAACACGAATTGCGATGAAAAAGTGTCAACAGCCTAGAACCAAGAACCTGATGATGATTCGTGCACAAGTGTGGCATGCAGGAGAGAGCAGCTCTGTGTCTGTACACGAGACGTCACAGTGCTGGCCACGCTCCCCTGCACTGACCGGAGCTGTTGCTATCTGCCCTGTGTCTCCCTCCCACTGGATTCTTCAGGAAAGATTAACCCCTTCTACCATTAGAAGCACAGACTTAAAACTTGCTTAGCTTATATATATATATTGCTGACCATCAGATTTACGGTGCTATATTTTTTTTTACATAATTCGGACAACCCCTTTAAGGTTTTTTTGGCATTTTATATATCTTAAATGCACTTATGTGAATTAATTAATAGTAATTTGAAAAAAATTGATAAATTTGAACACAATTTTGCATGTTGTGGCAAATCTTGATGTCTAGGAGTTTTTTTCAATATTTTATTTGCTTTCAGCACACCAAAATACATGGAAATTAGATGAAAATAATCAAACAGCTTTTTAGTCGCAGACCTGTGTCAATACAATATGGATATATCAAATGAGAAGGGGCATAGACTTGGACTGGGACCGGGTCAGATAAACTGAAATGCTCCCAAGTATGGGAGCAGTTAGAGGGGGCCCAGCATGGAATAGTGTAGTATTCCATAGGGTCCTGGCAAGCCAAGTTCCCCCGAGTACTCCACTGGTTGTACTGGTACTATATTGACTGGTGCATACCCAACTCCCTTTGGAAGTTGGGTGCATATGATACAGTCCGAGATATTCATTAAATGGACAACCTCAAGAACTGTGGATTTCCATAGATTACGTCCTGGTGTAGACCTTTGGGATTGTAAGGGACTACACTGGGAAATATTAAAGGAACTATTGAAATAACTATTCAGTTTCTGTGTAGAGAGATTCAGAGAAGCAGGTTGAGGAATATATAAGTATGGAAGGAAAAAAACTAGAAGTGATCCTACCAATGCTCCACAAAGAATTGCCCATACCATGAAGGAGGGGGGATCCAATGGGGACTGGCAGGCCTTATGCATTAAAAAAAGCAATCTAAAAAGCAGCAATACTAAGCAAAGTACAACAAATATGATTACTAACAGAATGAAAATTACAGGAGGCGGATCTAACACAGAGGGACTGACAGGAGATAAATAGGCTTCAGATAGTATACACATTAATCAGTTATACTAATATCTTAAACAGGCACTAGGTAAGTGTCTTTATAGTGGGTCCAAGTGGAGCTTCTCTTTTTCCAGATCTCTCGGAGAAGTGTCCGTCACGAATGATATCACTGTTCTGTACCCACAGTTTGTTGGACACTACTGATGGTAGGGGCTGGAAAAATATCTTTGTTGTGTATCCACGAAGTGCCGTTATCAAGCTGAACAGCGGTTGACGTTACAGCTGTAACAGTATGTGGTCTAGAGTAGATAGGATGGTACCACTTGTCCCTCACTTGGATCCGGCGGTAGACAAGATCACACAATTCAAAAGCATATGGGACTAAAGCTGTTGGTGGTACTCGGGGAAGCCAACTTCTGTTGAATCAAGGATACACTGGTCTTGGGTTACACGAAATGGGTTTACATTGAATAAGGGATGACATAACTTACGAAGGTATTAAGTGAAAGAGCTTATCATTACATTAATGCATGGTAGTGCTTATCTATACATATATATGGATGAACGAGGATCCCCTGCTTTCAGAGAGCTATGGCGGCCACTACCATGACCTTTGTAAACGTTCAAGAAGCCATCGCCAGCCCAAATGACATCACTGAAAACTAGAAGAGATGGGTTTTGAGGTTTCTTTTAAATGAGGTGTATTGCTGGTCAAGTCTGAGGGAGGTGGGGAGGGAATTCCATAGGGCAGGGCCAATAAAGAAGAAGGCGGAGGAGCGGGGGTGGCTTGCAGGTGGGCACGAGAGGGGGAGGGGAGGTGAAGACGGTTGATATGCACTGACCTGAGTGAGCGGGTAGGGGTGTGGGACTGAATAATGTTTGAAAGGTATTGAGGAGTGTGAGAGTGTATATGACGTGATAGACCAATGTAAGAATCTTATAGCATATGCGGAATTCGACAGGAAGCCAGTGAAGTTGAAGCAAGAGGGGAGTGATGTGATCCCGGAAAGAGGAATGAAAAATGAGGCGTGCAGCAGTATGCTGAATTCGTTGCAAACGAAAGAGTTGTGAATGTGGAAGACCGGCCAAGATGGAATTACCAAAATCAATACATGAAATAACTAGAGAGAGGAGAAGAGTGGTAAGAGCCTGTGTGGTGAGAAAGGGGCGGATAGCTCGAATTTGCCGAGAAAGAAAAATGCCGTCTTAGAAACATGGGAAATATGAGCCTGGAAGGTGAGATCAGAGTCAAAGAAAACCTCCAGGTACCGAAAGCATGTAACCAGAGGAATGGGCGAATTAGCAAAGGAGGGAGCAAGTGAGGGAGAGGGACTACCGAACGTGAACCAAATGGCGAGTGTTTTAGTCAGATTCAGATGAAGACAGTTAGTGGTTAACCAGTTGGCAACGGCAGAGAGGCAAGAGTTGAGGGGGGTAAGATCGGGATGGATTGGAGAAGTGCGGTGAAGGAGAATCAGGTCATCAGCGTAGTAAAAAGCTGAGATCCCAAATTATTGAATCAGGAGTGCCAGTGGTGTGATGAATATGTTGAAAAGAAGGGGAGCTAAGACAGAGCCCTGGGGGACACCACAGGGCAGTGGAAGGGGGGTCAGAGGAGATAGATGGGGTGGATGAAGAGACGACGGCATAGGTGCGTGAAAAAAAAGGAAGGAATGAAACCAATACCGTACTGCAAAGACCAGCTTCACATAGACAACAGAGGAGAAGAGAGTGGTCGACAAGATCGAAAGCCGCAGAGAGATCCAGAGACACTGCCACTGAAAAGTCACCAGAATCGTGGGCCACGTGAAGTTTATTGAAAAAGGCTATGAGAACGGTTTCCACATTGTGACCAGGCCGAAAGCCTGACTGGCGGGGATGTAGAAAGTGGGTGGAGTCAAGGTGAAGGGACAGCTGTGCGAAGACTACTTTTTCCAGGATTTTAGAAAGAAAAGAGAGGTTGGAGACTGGTTGATAGTTGGAAGGAAGCTGGGGGTCAAGTGAGGGTTTTTTAAGGATGGGACGGACGTAAGCATGTTTCCAGGAGTGAGGAAAGATCCCGGTGGAGACTGGTGTTAATCATGGTAAGAACATAAGTCTTCCAGGGCGAGTCCTAGACTGATCTAGCAGGATTCAAGGAAAGAAAACTATCAGGTATGTAAAATTGCTCCTTCCTTATCATCCTGCTAGACCAGTTAAGAACAGTGTACCCAAGATGTCAAGACCCAGGGTGGGAGAAGACCATGCTCTGGACAGAACTGCACTGCCAAAGGCATCTTCTGCTCCTGCTCCCGCTCCCAACATGCAACCTATAGTGCTTCACAAAGCTTCTCAGAGATGTCCTCCAGAGACACTAGAGTAGACTCCACTCATGAGAAGGTTTGTGCCCTCGTGGAATAAGCTCCAACTCCTTTCAGCACTTGCTTTCCATCTAAAAGATATGCTGAATCAATGGCCTCCTTAATCCAGCAGCCAATTGAGGACTTGGCCACTGCCTGATCTTTCACATCCACCAGACGCAGAGAGGGGTCTACTCGAAGGTCCTCCTCTATACTGGAGGGCAGGTGAAAGGAAGACAGTACCTTTGGGAGAAAAGATGGCACAGTTCACAAGGAAGCAGAGGCCAACGAGAGGACCAAAAAAGGCTCTCTGCAGAATAACATCTGCATCTCTGAAACCCACCTGGCGGATTCAACGACCACCAGGAAAATCCTAGAGAGAGGCCTGGTGACTGGGTTCAAAAGGAGGCCCTTTCAGCACCTTCAAACATCAGAGAGAGACTTCACCAAGGAACAATCGGGAGCACTGGCAGATGGATGTGTTTCACACCATTGAGAAAACAGGAGACACCAGGGAGCGCTACCTAAGAAATGCTCTGAATATGCCCCCAGTAACATGCCAGGGCTGCTACCTGAACCTTGAGAGAGTTCAGGGCCAACCCCTAGTCCAAACCAGCCTGCAAAGAGGACAAGACCATGACTATTTAGCTATTTTTATAGACCACCTTTCTGAGAGTCAAAATAGCGTACATACTAAGGAATCTTAAAAACGTTTACATAAATGGCTTAACTTGGAGAGATTACCAGTAGTGTGCCCCAGGGATCTGTCCTTGATCAGATTCTTTGTAATATCTTTGTTAGTGATATTGCAGAAGGGCTGTTGGGTAAGGTTTGCCTCTTTGCGGATGATACCAAAACCTGCAATAGAGTAGACACCCAGGAAGATGTAGATAACATGAGGAGGGATCTAGCTAAGCTTGAAGACTGGTATAGAATTTGGCAGTTGAGATTTAATGTTAAAAGATGCAAGGTCATGCATTTGGCCTGAAGCAATCCAAGGGAGTGTTGTAGAATAGGGAGTGAAGTATTTCTGTTCACAAAAGAAGAGCGGGACCTAGGAGTGATTGTGTCTGATGATCTTAAAGTAGCAAAACAGGTAGAAAAGGCAACAGCAAAAGCTAGAAGGATGTTTGGGTGCATAGGGAGAGGAATGGCTAGCAGAGGAAAGGAGTTGATAGTGCCTCTGTATAAGTCTTTGGTGCGACCTCATTTGGAACACCGTGTGCAATTCTGGAGACTACACCTTCAAGATGATATAAACAGGTTGGAGTGGATACAAAGGGTGGCTACTAAAATGGTTAGTGGTCTTCGTTATAAAGCATATGAGGACAGACTTAAGGATCTTAATATGTATACATTAGAGGAAAGGTGGAATGGAGATGACATGATCGAGATTTAATTATCTCTGTGGCATAAATGCACAGGAGAGCCTCTTTTAACTGAAAGCAAGCTCTGCTATGAGGGGACATAGGATGAGGGTGAAAAGGGATAGACTCAGGAGTAATATGCAGAAATATCTTTTTATGGAAAGAGTGGTAGATCCATTGAATAGTCTCCTAGTGAAGGTGGTAGAGATGAGGACAGTGTCTAAATTCAAAAAGGCATGGGACAAACAGAGAGGATCTCTAAGGGAAAAAAGGGGATTGTTGCAGTGGTTGATATGGAAGGGCAAACTAGATGGGCTATGTGGTCTTTTTCTGCTGTCATGTTTCTAGATAACATAAGTTACATTGATTTGAATCTAAAATGGAATTGCAGCTAGGATGGGTTAACAGAGAGGAGTAATCTAACATTAACTTAACGTAATACAGAGTAATACAGGGTACTAGGACGATAATCATAGACATTAACAAAGTAACTAGAAACAGTACTAGGGGTAAATACTCAATTCATAAGGAAAAAGCATGGTTAGGTGTTTGGGCACAGGAAAGTTGTGGGTGCCTGGGAGGGACGGTGGAAGGGGGGGGGGGCATTCAGATGTTACTGTTGAAGTATTATTTGAAGAAGTGTGTCTTAATTTCCTTCCTGAAGTCTTTAAGTTTGAATACGGATTGCAAGCTCTCAGGTAGGAGTTCCAAATGGTTGGTGCATATAAGGAAAAGGCTCGGTTAGTGGTGGACTGGTTGCTCTTTATTTTTAGTTTGGGTATGCTGAAGGTATTTTGAGCATCTGCTCATCTGGATCTGATGTTTGGTGTTTTCTGTAGCAGACTACATCTGCCTTCCTGGCCTCCAGTGCCCAAGAGGAACACTACCTCTCAAAAACCCTCCACACTCTTACATAGACTAAGGGAAGTTGAGGCCCTCTGGGTCTTAAGCAGGGTGTCCACTACCACACCAGAATAGCCCTACTCAGAGGGCCTAGGCTTCACAAGGGCCGTGCCGTGCCGTGCCAGGCCAGGCCAGGCCATGCTATAAGTAAGGGGGGAACTGATCCTTTGTCAGTCACCAAGGCCCCTTGTCATAGGACATCCCTCTCTCAAGGTAACAAGAGAGGGCACCTACCAACAGGTTTGAGAGATCTTCATACCACAGGGCTTGTAGGGCCAGTCCGAGAATACATAGATCGCGTTTCCTACCAGGAGAAGTTGGAACTTCGGCAGCACCAGGCGAGTTGCTCTGGCTTCCAACTGGTTGATTTCCCAGTAGGCCCTCCTGAGGGAGTCAGAGGCCCTGTGCAAACTTACCTAGGCAGTGAGCCCACCCCCTTCCCCACCCTTTAGGCTAGTATCCATGTGACTATCACCCAATCTGGTGCTTCCAGGGGCATCCCAGCCAGCAGGTAGCAAGACTATAGCCACCACATCAACTGCTTCCTGACATCATGCACCCTAGGAGTTGAAGGCACTCAGGAATGGGGGTGGAGGGGCTGGCTGAGCCCAAAAATCCCTGAGCAGGTTCTGCAGTACGTTTAACCTCTCTTGCACGAGTGACATTCGACCCAGTAGAGTGTTGAATCGAGCCCCAAATCCTGGGAAAGATTCAGGCTGCTCTTGGGATAGTTGATCAGCAACCCCAATGTTTCCAATCAACGAATAACTAGGGCTGTGTTGTCCCTGGACTCCTTCCAGGAGTCAGCCAATCATCAAGGTAGGGGTGAACCCAGACCCCTCATTTGTGCAGGAATGCCCCCACCACCACCAGGACCTTCAACAAGGTGTAAGGAGTCATGGGCAGATCAAAATGCAGGGCCCAGAGCTGGAAATGGTGACCCCGGACACAGACGTGAAGAAACTACTGGTGGTGCTCCTGAATGGGAATTGTATGCCTTGGTGAGATCCAGGGAAGTAAGGAACTCCCTTTACTGGCCTGCCGCAATGACCAAACTGATGTTCTTTGTAAGAAAAGAAGGAACTCAGTCTTCAGGTACAAAATAGGTCATAAGGAACCTCCCTTCTTGGGTACCACAAAGTAGATGGAATAACACCCCTCTCCTGCTCTGCAGAGGGCACAGGTAGAATAATCTGCAACTGCAGGAGGACTTTCATTGCAACGCGCCCCTCCACCCCCTTCAGACTACACAAAAGCATCCCGCAGAGGCTCTGCAAACTCCAGCATGTAACCCTAACTGAGGATCTCAAGAAACCATTTGTCTGAAATGATATGGGTCTACTCTGAGAGAAAAAGCCAGTGCTACCCCCCTAACTGTGTGCACCTTGGAAGGAACCCATCAGATCTCATTGCAGGGGCTTACTGGTTCTGGAGGGCACCAGAGTCACTTCTCAAGAGCACTGCAAGCTCCTAAAGGGCTGACTCTTCTTATGGGCCTATATCCAAGAAGAGTCAGCCCTTAGCTATCCAAGCATGTCTCCACATGCCACACAGGGTACTGCAACAAACACCTCTGGCCCTGCCCTCCAGAAATCTCTAGGAACGAGCCTCCCGAAAGTCTTTTACAAACTTCTTCAGGTCCTCCCCAAACAGTGATCTGCCCTTGAAGGGAAGTTAGCTCAGCTATAACTTGAAGGCAGCATCAGCTCATCAACTGCGGAACCAAAGCCACTGCCTAGCTGTTATCACACCTGCCATGGACTGATCAAGTCATGAAGAGCATCAGCCACCAAGCCTGCATACAGTGCCGTTTGGAAGCCTAAAGAAGAAGCTGCAAAGGCACTCTTAAGGAGGGCCTCCACCCTCCCGTAATAAGATTCCTTGAGTGCAGCTACCACCTCTCCTTAAGAAACCCTCACTTGATCCTACCTGTCTTCTAACTAGTGACTATCTCCCTCCTTCCCTTCATCTCTCAACTACTTGAACGTGCTCTCCTCTCAGGCCCTTCTGAATCACTTGCAATCTGGATTTTGTCCCCTTCATTCTATTGAAACAGCTCTTTCCAAAGTCTTAGCGAACTGTTCCTGGCAAAATCCAAGGGCCTTTACTCGATCTTCATCCTTCTTGACCTTTCTGCTGGTTTTGACACTGCTGACTTCAACCTTGTCCTCTCTTGGTTTTAAGGGCTCTGTGCTATCCTGGTTCTCTTCCTATTTCTTCCATCATACTTTCAGGGTCTGTTGTGGTGGATCCTCCTCTATTGCTATACCGCTGTACCCCAAGGGTCTGTATCTCTCTATACCCAATCCCTTGGTACACTCATCTCTTCCCATGGTTTTCAGTACCATCTTTACAGTGATGACTCTCAGATCTACCTCTCTATACCTGAAATCTCTCTGGTCATCCAGGTCCAGATCTCTGCCTGCCTATCTGACATTGTTACTTGGATGTATCACCACCATTTGAAATTGAACATGGCCAAAACTGAGTTTCTTAATTTCCCCTCAAACCCATCTCTCCCCTTCCTCTTTTCTCAGTCTCTGTGGACAATGCCCTATTCCTTCCTGCTTCCTCAGCTCGCAACTGTGGGGTCATCTTTGACTCCTCCCTCTCCTTCTCCACATACATCCAACAGACAGCTAAAACCTGTCATTTCTTTTTCTACAACATCAGCAAAATGTGCTCCTTCCTTTCTGAACACACTACTAAGACACTCATCCACTCTTTGGTGAGTTCCCGCCTAGACTATTTCATCCTCCTCTTTGCTGGTTTCTCTCCGAATCATCTCTCTCCCTCTCAAGTTGTTCAAAACTCACGGTTAGTCCTCCACCAGCCTTGATCTGCTCCTACAACCTTTCTCCTCAAGTCACTTCACAGGCTTCCTTATCCATTTCCTTATCCAGTTCAAAGGGTTAATTAGGGTTTACCTGCTAATTGGCAATCCTTGAGTACCTCCAGTCCAGTCCCGACTTGTGGGTGCCCCCAACCAGCAGCTTGGAGATTGAAGTGATGTCGCCAAACTTGATATGCTCATATAACCAACTGGCACCATCTACCAGCCTCAGTAGTCTATTGACAAAGCAGACTCACAGGAGCAACACTAAGGACCAGACAGATAAGTCATTCCAACACCTCCCACCACCTAAGACAGGCAGGATAACCCCTCATAAGAAATCAAAGTACTTTTTTACTAATTCTCATGATAACAAGCAACTGAAAGTAAAGGCCAGAGAAACCCCCAAAAGAGGCCAGCCAGCTGTGGCATTGAGGTAACCATGATAATCCCAGACCACCGCTGGTGAAAGAAATTCTGCAGGCCTGGGATCGCCAGCACCCTACATACAGCTCAACCTAGGGGCAGTCCGGGACTGGACTGGAGGTACTCAAGGAAAGCCAATTAGCAGGTATGCACTAATTAATCCTTCCTTATCATACCTTCAGTCCAGTACCGACTTCTAAGATGTACCATAGCAGTACTAAACTCGGGAGGGACACGCGAGCCCAGCCTGCAGCACCACTACTCCGAGTCTGGCATCTCCTGCTGCCTGCACATCCAGACGATAATGCCACACAAAAGTATGTAAGGATGACCACGTGGCCATTCTGCAGACGTCCATTGGGGGAACTAGACTGACATCTGCCCAAGATGAAGACTGCGCCAGGGTGGAATGAGCCCGTAACCCCACGGGTAAACTCTTTCCCTTCAACAAATATGTTGAAGAAATTGCTTCCTTAATCCACCTGGAAATGGAGGCCTTGGATGCTGCCTCTCCTTTACGTGATCTGCCAAAGAGGACAAACAACCATTTTGACTTCCGAAATGGCTCCGTCCTTTTCAAATCTCTCTTCAGCACCCGGTGCACATCTAGGAAACATAGCGGAGGATCCTGCCCAGCTGCCACCTCACCCGAAAACACAGGCAGAGTGACCGGTTAATTCAAGTGAAAAACTGAGATGACATTGGGCAGAAAGGAGGGCACCGGCCACACCACCACCTTTTCCTTGGAGATGGAAAGAAAAAACCCCTGGTATGACAGTGCCTGCAATTCAGAGATCTACCTGGCTGAACAAATGACCACCAAATCCTTCACCGTGCACCCTTGAAGTGGCTCAAAGGATGTCTCCGTCAGAGCAGACAACACGAGATTCAAATCCCAAGGGAGCACTGGTGACCGGACCTGTCTCACCGCATGCAAAAATCGAACTACATCCAGATGAGACGCCAGGGACACCCCCTGGGCCCTACCATGGTAACAGGTCAAAGCCGCCAACTGCACCCAGAGCAAACTGCAGGCCAGGCCCTTTTCCAGCTCAGCCTGTAGAAAAGCCAAAACATCTGGAACCGATGCTGTGAAAGGTCGAAAGGCGTGCTGCACCAGTCCACACACCTTGCCACTTTCTGGAGGCAGACGATACTGTCTTCTCTCAGGGCTGCACCAGAAGATATACCAAATGATGATATCACTGAACATTGCTCAAGTCTGCCTCCATTTGCTGACATAACCCACTTATCTGGACTGGACCAGCAGGATGATAGAAAATGTAAATTAAACATCCATAGCCGGGGACAGCAAATAAGTCTAGTTTGTCTTTACTGATGAGGGGAGAGAATACCTTCACTCGTCAAGTAGTCCCATGGCTTCTCCTTATAGCGAGATGTGGTATCAAATGATGTGGCAGTTGTATCTTCCATCTTTACTTCTATGCTGAGAAACTGGAATCTTGGCCGTGGAGTCGAAACAGCAAGAAGCACCTGCAGTGACAGACAATAAGAGCAGAATACAGAAACATCAATTGCTGCGATGCTCTCTAATCTTTACTGGATGGTGGATTGGGGCAATGAAGCCCTAGTGATGCAGGTAGATTTGCCTTCGGCATTTGATCTCAATCACTGGCTGCTGCTTTTAAAATTGAGCTATTGAGGAATTTCTGCAAGGATACTTTATCTGGATTTCAAGATCATTTACAGCTTGATGTAGCAAGCAACATTACCCCCTTAAGGCAGCAGTTAAAACTTGATTTTCCCACGCTAACCTATTTCTCAATGCAGGAAGAAAGATTAGTGCAGGAAAATCAGCATAGATCTACTGCGCTAAAGAGTAGCGTAATGGTCATGCAAAACACATGCAAACTGCTGCATACTGAATTGCTCCCGATATTAAAAAAAAACTGTGTTAAGATCTAGAAGGACCAGGTTGGTCACGCTTTGTTTTAAGTTTAAAGTCTTGGTTTTAAGTTAAATGTTCATTATTTATATTTACATATTTGTTGTACTATTCAATGATAACTTTGTATACATGGAAAGGGTGGTGGATGCTTGGAATGCCTTCCAGATGGAGGTGGTGGGGCAAATGATGACATATACAATAGTTCTCGGCACGCCGCTATACAAACATAACCTGTACCATGGTCAGTCCACCACTTAATTTCACCATTGCTCACAAGTCTGCCAAAAATAGAGTAATAATAAACGTAAATACAGAACACCGATTTAAACGATTTGGGAAAAAAAAAAAAAAAAAAGGAGATGCTTTTACATGAAACTCTACCTTATCTTAAATTCGAGCCCAAATGATATTGAAAACATGCTCAGTAACCAAAATAATATATAAAGTAAAGCAGCTTCAGCTCCCAAACCAAACTTAATAAAGAGGAACAGAATTTCAGAGATGTGGTATTCTCAGGAACTAAGATCATTGAAGAGGCAATTAAGAAAACTGGAAAGAAAATGGAGAATTACTAAATCCCAAGATGATAAGATCCTACATATCAGGTATGTCCAACTTCGAATAGGCCGTGATCTATTTTTTCCAGCCAAAAGTGCCAGTGATCTACCACCATGAAAATTAAGTTTCAAATTAAATTTTAACCCAATAAAGTTGGAGGATTTCCCCCCCCCCTCCATTTTTAATGAACCTTCTGTCATTTACTTGGATGTGATCAGCTGTTAAGCAAATTAAGCAAAAAAAAAAAACACACAGAGATGAAGATCCAGTAAGAACCGCGAGGGGAAATGGAAAGTACTTTTTTTCTTAGTTTTATTGAGTAATAAAGAAAGTTATTAAGACAGTTAAAGTTAATTTTTATTGAGTAATTTGTGTTAAATTTAGGTCGAGTATTGATCCAGGCTGATCTTGCACAATCTTTAATATTTTGCTCTTGCTCATTAGTGAGACGTCTGCATTTCATCCACCAGCTTTTTGAAGTTGGGTGAATATTGCTTGAGGGCCAGTCTCAGGAAATCCTGGAGATGTTCATCTGTCATGTTGGAACGTTGTGTACTCTTTGCCATTTTCAGACGGGAAAACACAGATTCACACAAATAAGTTGAACCGAAACAGGAGTGTACAGCTTCACTGCATCTTCTCAAGTTGGGAAATTTGTCTCTAGGCACTAGCTTCCACAATTGTGTTGTACATTTCATGTTTGTATAAGACGTTTTATGACAGATACCTCCCTTTTTTCATTTTTTATTTTTATTATTAATGTTATTAATAAAAGAATGTACTAGTTCTAAATTTATTTTTCAGCTTAAGAAACAATGTGATATTAGCTCCTCCTTTTGTTCTGTTTACTTCATTTTTATTCTTTAGTCTCAGGTTTTTTAGGTTTCTCTTGATTAATTGTTTTTAATATTTTCAGACATTTCACAAAATTTTTTTACTTTTTTTCCACATAATTTTATGGATATTTTTATGTTTACTGTTTATGATACAACACAATTGGGTCTTTTATATGTTTTATTAATGATTTGACTATTGTATTTTAATTATTTATTTCAGTGACTTTTATGCCTTTTATTTGCAAGAAAGTTTTCACAATAAGGTACTGGTGATATAATTCAGTATTTATGATTTTTTTCAAAAAGTCCTTTTATTTATGTGTCTTCTTGATATACATGGTTTGCCTGTCTTATTGTATCCTCCTCATCTCATACTCAAAATAGGGTTAGTAAATAATGTTTTAACACATTCATACTTACGGTTTTATTTTATTTTATTTATAGTTTTATGGTATGTTCTAGTTTTGTTATATAGATTTTACAGATGTATAACAATTTGCATGTTTTTCTTTCTTTTTAATGATTTTATTGATTTGCCTTTGATTGTACTTTTATTATTTGCAATTTTTTGGTTTTAACTATGTATTTATTCTTTCGAGATTTGCTCCCTCACTTAATATCCCCCTGAGGAAGGCCTTTGGCCGAAACGCGTTGGGGTCAATAAAAGGGGTTTGTTTAAACCTGAAATACTCTGCCAGTCTGAGTATCTGTTCCTTTGTTTCCATAAGAGAGAACATTACACAAAGATCCAGATGAAATCCCTCAATCGTCCAAGGGAGCTTTTTGATACTGTAAAATCCCTAGTTCAAGCTCCCAATCAAGGAGATTGTAATCCCACTCTGTGCTCGCAGGTGATAGCTGACCATTATAGGAATAAACTAAAGTCAACTACAATCCCCATGCTGAACATACCCAAACAAAAGGATAATGTCACATTATGGCAAATCATTCTCTCAAGTAAATACTGATCAGCTACTACAAGTCATTACTTCCATCAATACAACATCATTTCATCTAGACCCATGGCCAATAAGCTGGGTTAAAATGACAAAATCAGAAATGGCACCCACACTTCAAGATTGTAAACTTTTCCCTATCTCTAGGTCAAATGCCAAAATCTCTAAAAACCAACCATCTGCCCCATCTTAAAACACATCTCACTGGACAAAGGTTGCCCTAACTCATACAGACTAATATTAAATCTCCCATTTATAGCTAAAATTGAAAAAATGTCCAAATACAACTCCAAGCCCACCTAGATATGCATGTCCCACTAGAAACACACCAACATGGATTTAGGTCCCATCATGGCGTTGAAATACTACTTATAACCTTATTTGATAAGCTCATACGAGAAATAGAAAGATCCAAACAAGCCTACATTATCCTCTTCTTAGACATAGTACCTGCATTCAATTCCATTAACCACGATTTACTATTAATGAGGCTTCTGCAGATCATCATTAATGGTACCATACTCCAATGATTCAAATCTTACCTATCCTATTCTGTTGTAATGTACACCACTTTGCCCTGGTGAAAAGCAGTATTTAAAAAAAATAGTCAAATAAGTAAATAAAAAAGAAAAAAATATCTGACCGTACACAACGAGTAAAAATTGGTCGATCACTATCGGAAACCTACAGCCAGAATCAAGGAATACCGCAAGGATCAGCCTTATCTGCGCTATTGTTTAATATTTACCTCCAGCCAATCTGCAATATATTCAAAGCACATAAGGTAAATTACAGCATCTATGTTGATGACATAATGATATTTACCCCATTCACAACAGCAAAACCCGATCTTGTAAAAATAACAGATTGTTTCAATGAAACTGCACAGTGGCTCACTTCATGTAACTTAAAATTACAAGAAAACTGAAATCCTTTTTTGTTACTATGGACAAGGACTTTGTACTACCAACAAAAATACAAGTCAAAGATGCATACCTTGAAGTCAAGAATGAGGTGAGATATCTAGGAGTTATCCTAGATCAAAACCTAAGCTTAACGAAACATATCAACTTAAAAAAAACCCAGACGGACAATCTACAATAAACTTAGGATAATTCAAAACTTAAGACCCCTACTGTCACCTCATGACTTCTGCTCTGTATTACAACCAATGATTTGTCCCCACTTCAATTAGTGCCAACGGCATCCTACAAGCCCTTCCGAAACAAGCCCTTAATCAACTACAGATAGCACAACACACAGTCGCACGTACCATTCAGAAAGTACCAAAATGGAGTACATCACAGCCATCCTACACCAGCTGCACTGGTTACCTATTTCAAGTAGAATTCAATATAAATCACTAATGATTACATTCAAGGTGCTTCATAATATGGCTTCATCTCACCTAAGATCCCTAATAACCATGCTACCGGATTCCAGACAAAGGAGAAAATGCTCACAAAACACATCATCAAACCCTACAGTATTTAGAAAAACCAACCAAGCAACAGAGCTTTTCATTTCTACTCTCCCATCCCTTGGAACTTTCTCCCTCTGAATCTAAGGTGTATAAATGACCTAGCAACCTTCTGGAAACAAATCAAAACTCCCCGATGCCACAGACCTAAGTTGTACATAACTTATGTACAATGCAACATATAGGGCATAACGTAACTTGTTATCCTGTTCTGTATACCCCTCCCCCTCCTTCTGTTCAGCGTTCTTTGTACAGTTAACTTAAAATGTAAACCACTTTGATTGAAGGATAAGGCGGTATAGAAAACTGGTTGGTGTTAGGGGAAAATCAGTTTCTTGTTGTACAGAGGGACCATGAGGCCCATCTGTGAATACCTAGATAGAAAGGAATGTGTTGTGCTAAGACAAGATTCAGTGATCTTCACAGAGACAGGTACCAGTTTGTACGGTTGCTAATTAGCTGGGATGGGTTTATGACGTATATTTTTTTTTGATACTGTATAAAAGATAGACTGCACTTCTAACGTACGGAATAAACTTACATGTTACTTATGTACGAGTGTGTGTGTGTGTTTGTTCTCCTGGGATCCCAGACAGTGAAGGTAAGGTAAATTCCTCGACCCAGAGCAATAACGGACGTACCAGGGTAAGTGATATAGTGCTGGGAAGGGAAAAGGACCCCACCCTTACAGTTAAATAAATACACACACATACCTGTTCACAGAATTATCACCAAAATAAGATATCTGGACCTAATATATACGCTACATAATCAAAACAAAAATCCTTGATCACTCATCATGGCTAGACTTCCACATTCCGGACTAGGACACCCCAATTTACTTAAATTCGCTGCTCATGTAAATATGTTACAGTTTATTAAAATGTCCAGTTATAGGGTTTATTATGCACATTAGCAATGTATACTCTTGTTAAATGTTAACTCATCCAATGGTCAATTGAATTCACACAGAACAGGTTATTCTGATGTAAACCGCCTTGATTTTGCTGATAAAGTGGTATAAAAACCTGCAAATAAAGTAAATACAGTGAAGGAATACAAAGTGGCATGGCACAGACACAGTGGATTCCTTTATAGCAAGAGGATGAAATCAAAACAAAACTTAAATATCTTTTATTTTATTTATTTATTTAAACAGTTTTTGTATACCACCTTATCCTTCAATCAAAGTGGTCACAACACAATTGGGGGATACATTTTAACACGAGAGGATATGAGACACATACACTAATACTGACAGGGAACATGGGCTATGGAGGGTTAAGTGGCTTGCCCAAGACCACAAGGAGCACCTGTGGGACTAGAAACCCCAGTCCTTCAGGCCCAAGGTTGCTGTCCTCTAGTGGGATTTGAACCCCCGACCTTCCGGCCTGAGGTACCTTGCCCCAACCACTAGGCCACTCCTCCCCTATTTGTACTTCAATAAATAGAGGGGGGCTGACCTGCACAACCCTAAACACAGGCATAAAGGTGACCTGCATGGAGCTGCAGTTACAACCACTCTAGCCACCTTACCAGGCAGACTAGATGGACCATACTGGTCTTTATCTGCCATCATATACGACGTTACTATGTATGTTACAATGGTGTCCCTGATCTAGCAAGATATAGATGTCTTAGAGGCCGCCTCACATTTCCTGGGACCTCCAAACAAGACAGTCGCTCCGTAACCTTCAAGTAACGTTTGAGCGACTGACGCACATCCAGCAAATGAAGAATTCGGAACTCCACTGAATCCCGAGGACCGGAAAAACTGGTAATGCCACAACCTGGTTCAAATGAAAAGGCAGACACCACCTTTGGAAGCAATGAAGGCACCGGCCGAAGAACCACTCTCTCCCTGGAAAATACCAAATAAGGCTCTCTATTCGCACACTCCACCCAGCAATGTGAATTTCCTGTTTTGGTGTCATAAATTTGATTCTTAGACCAGTAGCCCTCTTCTCACCAGCACCCTGTGTTCCCAATACTGGTGCATCAGTTGCCCTGGGAGCGGTTGCATAAGCGAATGAGTTTATTCAAATTTCCATGTGGTTTATTGCCTAATTTCCCTGGTTTCCCAGTTCTGGCCAATGCGGCAGAGTGACCACTCTCCTCCTTTTTCAGCCGGGCTTGGGACCGTCCTTAGTGGAGAATTAGAATGTAGGGTTAGTACCAGGCATTTCAGTCCTAGTCCAAGCCAAAGGGCCCTCTGGCGAGGCCCTCAGGCGCAGGCACGCCCTACTATGTTGACATTTAAAAGAGAGCTCTGGTGTTGATTGGCTGCCTCCACTCAGCTCACACAGTTGATTCTTACCTGCTTTCAATTGCAGTTCTGAGCCCAACTATGTTGTTCATCAACACCAGAACTCTCTTTAAATGTCAACTTCTACAACCAGCTTAAACGTCTGCTGGATTCGATCCCACAGACAGAGTTGATCATTCCAGCTGGAGATTTCATAAGATATGCCATACTGGGTCAGACCAAGGTCAATCAAGCCCAGTATCCTGTTTCCAACAGTGGCCAATCTAGGTCATACGTACCTAGCAGTTTCCCCAAAAGACACAGGTTCCACAAGGCTTGTACTAGGTCAAGCATTGATATCCTGGGTCCCATCTTAATAATGGTTTATGGACCTTTCCTCCAGGAACTTGCCCAAACCTTTTTTAAACCCAGATACACTAACAGCCTTTACTACATCCTCTGTTAACAAATTCCAGAGTTTGATTACACGTTGAGTGAAAAAATATTTTCTTTTATTAGTCTTAATAGTTTATCCTGTAGCTTCATTGCATGTCCCCTGGTCTTTCTATATTCTGATAACGTAAACAATTGATCTACGTTTACCCGTTCCACTCCGTTCATTAATTTATAGACTTCTATCATATCTCCCCTCAGCCATCTCTTTTCCAGGTTAAAGAGCCCTAACCTTTTTAGCCTTTCTTCATAGGAGTATCCATCCATCCCCTTTACCATTTTGGTGGCTCTTCTCTGAACCTTTTCTAATATCCTTTTTAAGATATGGCGACCAGAATTGCACACAATATTCAAGGTTCGGTCTCACCATGGAACGATATAGAGGCATTATAATATCATCAACGCTCATACCGGTGCGAAAAGGACTGGATGGGAAGAAACGCTGGGAGGTTTTGGCCATGGCATGATCAATAACAATGGACTGCGCCTGCTGTCCTTCACTGCGTCATACAACCTGGTAGTGGGAAACGGTCACTTTCGGCACCCTCGCAAACACCAGCTTACATGGCGAATCCTGGACTACATCTTGATCAGCTCTCAATTCAAATCATCGCTCAAAGATGTACATGCAATGAGGGGGCCCAAATGTGGATCCGACCACTACATTGTCCATGCCAAGGTACAGCTGCAATTACAACAGGCAAAGCGCAAGGCACCTCTACCAGCCAAACTAAACTGGGCTTGTCTGAGGGATGCAGCACTCTGACAAGAATTCCAAATCGCCCTATCCAACAAATTTGTAGCACTCGAACCATCGGATGATGTCTACACAGAAGAAAAGCAGATATCGGAGTCCATCCTGGAATGTGTTACCCCTCTGTGCCCATCAATTTGTCGTCAGACACAGCCAGGGATTTCGGACGAGTGCCTGGATCTGATGGATAAACTGCAACTAATCAAACATGTTGACTTCGAGCAGCATCGGCGACTGAACAAAGAGGCCAGACAGAAGATGAAGGTGGAACAAGACGCATACTGGAATGGTGTCACAGCCAAACTGGAAGCAGCAGCATCCAGGCACGAGTACTGGACTCTGTATCAGTCCCTTAGGAGACTGAGTGGCAAAAACAAGTCAACCAATGACAACATCAAGAAAACAGACGGCACATTTGTGAGTTCCCCCGGTGAATGTCTGCAACGATAGAAAGAATTCGTCCAACAGCTATAGATCCACGGTCTGCCACAGGTACCACCACCAGAGCCACCACCCATCGACCTGCTGGAGAATTCACTCCTCGACTGTGAGCCAACAGTTGAAGTGAAGTGTACAATAACATCATTGAAGAATGGAAAAACGCCTGGAGTGGACCAAGTCACTGCTGAAATGATCAAAGCTGGGGGAGACATTCTGCTGCAATGGTTTCATGTCCTTCTACACTCATCTGGCGCATGGAACAAGTTCCATCATCGTGGCAACCCTAAAGAAAGGCGATAGCCGGGAATGTAAGAACTATCATGGCATCAGCCTTCTTTCAATCACTGGAAAGTGTTCATGAAGATCATACACTCAAGGCTGTAGGAACATCGTGAACAGATCAGACGAGAAGAGCAAGCAGGATTTAGGCCAAATCGAAGCTGCACCGATCAAATATTCTCCATTTGTCAACTGGTAGAGAAAAGGATCAGGTGTGGAAAAACGAACCATTATTGTCTTCACTGACTTCAAATCCACATTTGGCTGTGTTCACTGGCCTGTTCTCTGGAGGGCATTAGAGAAGAACATGTGCCACTGAAGATCATCCAACGGCTCAACCAGCAGCGTGCAGATCCGAAATGAGCTATCCAAGGAATTTCCTATCCAAACTGGAGCCTACCAGGGAGATGTCACCTCACCCCTGGTTTTCAATATTATGATTGACGCAATAATGAGGACAGCATTAAAGGACAGATGCGGGGTCCAGTACGGTGTGAACAACTTCCTGATCAACTTGATGTTCGCAGACGACAGTGCTATATTTGCTGACATGGATGCAGAGGCCACCAACATCCTCTTCCATATCACCCACAACGCCCAATCTTACGACCTAAGAATCAATGTGGACAAGACCAAAGTTATGACCATGGATGGATCACAGGCCATTGTTCACCTCGATGGAATTCAAACTGAGCAGGTCCAAGAATTCAAATACCTGGGATTGCTGGTACAGGAGATGAAGGTGGCATCCACCACTGAAGTCTTCAGCAGGATTGGCCAGGCAACAGTAGCATTTGTCTCATTCAAATAGTGCCTCTGGAAGAAGGCCAATATCTCCACCAAGACCAAAATTTGCCTCTCCCGAATGCAGATCCTGCCAATTCTCCTGTATGGATCGAAAACATGGACTCTGCTCAAACCTTACTTGAACAAACTCAAAGTCTTTCAAAAGCGATGCTTGGAGACAGATTTGGGGTGTCTCTCTTCGTGATTGTCCGAATTATCTCGTTTCAATGGCAAAGGGCGACCATCAATCCTCAGTTGAAGAACAAATCCAAATTTGCAGGCTGTGCTGGTTTGGCCATGTTTGCAGAATGAACACCAGTCGGCTATCATACAAACTCCTCTGGCAAGAGTGACTTGTCCACTGGAGAGTTCAATGAGCAGCACCAAAGAAAATGTGGCTCAAACACATCGAGGAAGGCCTAATGACTGACCATCAATGAGGCCAGAAATGTTGTTGATTGCCAAGGTTGGAAGTGTATTGTGAGCAACATATGGAATCCAGCAGCACCTACAGCAGTGTATTGTCTGAGAGGACAGCCTTCTCTCCAAATGCCAGCTAGGGATTAAAGAAGAGAAGGCGGCTCTCGACACGACAGAGCTTGCAATTCTGAAATATGGTGCACCAAGCAGATAGTGACAAGGAACACCATCTTCAACGAAGCCCCCAAAGGGACTCAAAATGGAGATATCACGAGAGACAAGAGAACCAAGTTCAGATCCTGGGCCGTGACCACAGAATGACAAGGAGGGCGGAGATGTTTAACAGCCCGAAGGAAATAAACGACATCCCCTTGCAAGGTTATAGATTAGATTAGCTTGCTTCCAAGATTGGGTGCAAAGTCAACGCCACAACCTGCACACCTTTAAAGAACTTAAAGACAGACCTTTGGCAAGGCACACCCACAAGGCAGCCAAAATCTCTGGGAGAAAAGTTGCAAGGGGATGAACCCCCGCTCTTCACACCAAGCCTCAAATATGCACCAGACCTGCACATAGGCCAATGAAGTGGACCATCTCCGGGCCTGCAATAAGCTATCACTTGTGCCGAATAGCCTTTACGCCTCAATCATGCCCTTTGAAGAGCAAAGTCGTAAGCAAGAATTGATCCACGGCTGGCATCCACACTGGCCCCTAAGACACCAGATCGGCCTCCCAAGGAAGAGGGAGGGGATCAGCCACCAGCAACCACACCAGATCCAGGGCCAACTTCTCCAGATCTTCTCCAAACAAAACAAACAATCAACCAACAAAGGGGAGCTTATTCAGCCTGTCTCGGAGGCCACATCTGCTGACCAGTTAAGCAACCACAAGAATCACTGTGCAGCCATCACTGTAGCCATAGACTTCAAAGTCCAAAGCAGATCATAAAGCAAGTTAGCCAAAAACGCCATCCCAGACTCTAACTGGGCTGTCTCCTCTCAGACCGAAGCCTCCCCCAGAGTCGACACCAGAATCCTCTGGGACCAGCGCAAAACAGGGCCATACCACATAGAAGCCATAGATAGCCTTGGCCTTGCAAGGGGCTGACACCTTAAAGGCCTGCTTAAGAAGCACTTCCATCTGATGGCCCTGCGGGTCCACCAGGGCCATACCCCCTTCCACCGAGATCATAGTTTTCTGTGTAACCGCTGCCACCAAGGCATCCAACCATGGAAGGCAGAACTGCTCTCTTTCCTCCGGTGGAACTGGGTGCAACCTGACCATGCTATGACCAACGCACAAATCTGGGACTTTACACTTTGCGTCAATCATCTCCTTCAACACCCTATGGCTTGGGAAGGATCGATCTGGCTTACAAATACCCTCCAATAATGGATCCTCCAGTGGCTCTGCAATCTGCAAGGCTGCCAAAGGTGTGAACAATGAGAGCAGGGAGCTCATCTCTGTGGAAGATACGCATCGCAGAGGGATCTTCCCCTGAAGGGAGCTCCCCCTCCTCAAAAAGTCTCCTGAAACTGTTCCTAAGGATCCCACAGAGGCCCTATCACTGTCCTCTGAGGACCTCTCTATGCTGGCACTTAGCCGCCACTGAGAGGAACGCCTCTCTAACCAGTGGGGGCAAGGCCAGTGCGGAAGACCCCACGCCTAAGCCCTGCATTAAACAATAAGCCTGATGGAGCAGCAGAACAAACTCTGGGGAAAAGAGGGAGGAATCTACCCTCCCCCCCCAGGACCCAATGAGATGGGCTGCAGGACCAAGAGCTCTTGCTGAGAGAGACACTCCTTTTCCAAGATGGCAGTCATTCCTGCCAAAACTGCGGGTCTGCGGCATCCAAATTAGCACAATCGTACTACCCTGGCCCTTCACTAAGTGCCCCCAATGTTCCCAGGCCTCCAGTAAGCTGATCTGCAGCTGCCATTCTCTCCTTCATGCAGCCGCAGCAAAGCCTGACTTCGGAGAGATGGAGCCCGAAGGCTGCTGCATGCTGCACAACAGACGCACTCTGCATCTCCCATGTACTCAGTGGCTCGGGTCCCCCTGTGCACCGAAGAAAGACCCCTTACTAGCTCCAGACTGCTGCGGGGTACTGGTGTAGCTGCTGCTGCCGCCTCTCCCCTGTGCTCCTGTTCCTCCATCTCTCTTTTTCTCTGTTTTTTTTTCCCCCCAACTTTGACGGCAACTGGACAGAGCAAAGGCTCAACTCCAGGCCCCCCCCCCAAGAGTTGGTAAGAGAGAAAGAGGGGGCAGCCACCAACCTACTGACCCAGAGAGAGGGCTAGGATGAGAGCTGGGGGAGAGACCCAGATCCACCACATTCTGCACCCCAATGCGGCCCAGCACTAATCAGAACCAGCCAAACAGGACAGATTATGATCATCTGCTGGAGACTGAAAAATACTGGCTTAGTATAAAGGCACAGGCTACTTAAGGAAGAGTGTTTTAGCTTTGTGTTTCTCAGTCTCCATCTGGACTGGGCTGGAGGGACAATTAGGAATTGAGCAATTTCAATAGGAGTGCAACTGAATGTTGTTTATCTACCAAAACAGAATCAATTGCTGACAAGCTAAAATGGAAGCTGAATGCTTACGAACGGTCCTTCAAAAACTCCACACCATATTCCATATTCAGCTGCTGGAGCATAATAGTGGAGCATACTAGCAGAATGAAGGAATAGCCTAATGGTTAAGAACACTGGCTTGGGAACCCAGAGACCAGGATTTGATTCCCACTAGCACTCCTTGTGGTCTTGGGCAAGTCACTTAACCCTCCATTGCCTCAGAAAAATCCAAGTTATTAATGTCCCTGTTTAATGTACATTACCAAGTTTAAGTTTCAATGAAAACCGCTTTGATTGAAATGATAAAGCGGTATATAAAACCTGTTAAATAAAATAAAATAAATACTAGACATAGACTTGTTTGCCACACAGCAGAACATGAGACATTGTTTCTTCTGTTTCACAAAGCCAGCTAATCAGAGTTGCTCACCATGCCTTTGCAATTCCTTGCAACCAAGGTCTTCTTTATGCATATCCTCAGGGCAGGCACGACCTTTTTTGCTGCCCTGTGTGAATCATCAGTGCGCCCGTCCCTTCCCAACCCTTGTCCCTGTCGTTGCCCTGGTGGATTCCAATGGAGCAAAAGATTTTGTTCCAACAATAAGTGCTTGAACACTGTTTACACGTACAGTGGGGCTACAAGCAAGGCTACCAGATTTCTAAATTACTCCAATGCCAACTGCCCAAGTATGAAGTACAGGTACACCACCTATTTTCCGGCACCCTTGGTTCCAAAGGCTTGCTGGATTGTCAGTTTTGCTGGATCAACAGAAGTCAGGGCCATACCAAGCCTGCATCACAGGTCTGTCATTTACCCCATGCCCAGCACCTCCATGTCCAGTCGGCTCCCCGTGCTGCCTGACCTTGACCCACTGCTACCACCTTTCATGTTCTTTTGGCGACAGCAGACCTCCTCCAATTGAAAAACAAAACACATGTGTCTTTGCAGTTCCGCGCTTGAATGGCTGTTCTGGTCCCTTCCTCCTCTGACGTGAGCATAAGTCAGAGTTGAGAGGGGTAGGCCAGCACGCAGGCACCGAGTCTGAAAGACCCGTGTGGTTTGTTTTTACCCAACTGGAAGAGCTCCACCACCACTGCTGCCATCGGCTCTGCCACCGCCAAGAGAACACGAAAAGTGGCGGAGGCGGGGCAAGGGCAGGCAACGTGGGGGGATAGCAGAGGCTGGCAACCACAAATGCACCCCGTGCAGCTGCAGTGCTCCTTTGTGCAGATTAAAAGAGGTGCCGGACCATCAGTTGCTGGAAAATCGGTGATGTACCCATATTACAAAACCCTGCTCATTCAGAGCCTAAAAGCCAACATACATTGCCAGAGCAAGGACATACATTAGAAATAAAAATATGCAAAGGTGAAATTAGACTTACCTGCTAATTGTTGTTCCTTGAGGAACTCCAGTCTAGTCCCGAACCTCTGGGGTTTAAGCACCTCCTCCCACAACTTGGAGACTGAGCACGTCACCTTTTTGGTGACACCAGTATAAATAGTCCAGGGACCGCCTACTTGCTCCAGTAACCTATTGACAAAGCAGACTCACCAGAGCAATAAGTAAGTAGATATTGTTAACTTAAACGTTATATAACTGTTCAACTGTATAACCTTACATAACCCAATACCCGGCAATTTACCAGGCAACTTCTTTGTATTGTCCTGCTTAGGCTTGCTTCCCCCTCTCTCTAGGGCCCCCTAGCAGGTACTACAAAACCTTGCTAATCCATTTCACCCCCCTTCCTCCCACCAGGGACCGCAGCCAAGTGATAAGATCCTTCAACGTCGCTTTAGTCAACAGCTCAAAGTGTCCAACACCAAGTTGAGATCCCATGTCGGTACTGGTGCCCTGCATGGCGGCCTCAAAAGAGTCGTCGCTCTTAAGAATCTTCTAACATCCGGATGTGAACCAAGCATCCTTCCCTGCACTCTCCCGCGATAACAAGAGAGTGCCGCTAAGTGAACTTGTAGGGATGCTGCTGCCAGACCTTTATCAAAACCATCCTGCAGAAAGGATAGAATTTGCGGAATAGAGGCTCTCAATGCCTGCACTTGCCTATCTGTACACCATGATTAGAACAGGTGCCAAACCCGGATATATGCCATCGAGGTAGATCTACGCCTGGATCTCAATAAGGTAGAAATGACTGCTGATGAGTAACCCCTGGCCGTCAACCTTGCCCTTTCAAGAGCCAAGTCATAAGCGAGAACCGCTCCACCTGAGGCATATTCAACGGGCCCTGCCTTAGGAGATCTTTCCTGACCGGCAGCTTCCACGGCAACCTCACTAGGTCGTCATACCACAGTCTTCTTGGCCAATCTGGCACAATTAGGATCACCTGACCACTGTAACTCTCTATGCGCTGCAGAACTCGACCTATTAACACCCACGGTGAAAACATACAGGAGCTGATCCTCCGGCCACCTCTGCATCAGAGCGTCCAGCCCTTCGGACATCCTTTCTCTTCTTCTGCTGTAAAATCTTCCTGCCTTTGCAGACGCGAACGTCGCCATGAGATTCATCACTGGAGACCCCCAATGCTGTACCAGCAAATCAAAAACCTCCAGATGCAGAGGTTCTCAATGGACAGACCATCTTTTGGGACAATTGATCCGACTTATGTGATCATCTCCTGAGGAGAGCTCTTTGCAACAGCCTCATAAGAGCCCTGGCCCACTGCACTACCTTGAGCGTGGCTGCCATTGTTCCCAACAGCTGTAAGTAATGCCATGCCAAAGGAGCCCTTTTGTCCAAGAACTCTCATACGAGCTGCCAAAGCCCTTGGACCCTGGAGTGTGGAAGAAACACCCGGCCGCTCTTCATGTCGAAGTGGGCCCCTAAGTACTCCAACTCCTGTGACGAGTCCAACTTGCTCTTTGCTACATTCACTACCCACCCTAAGCTCCGCAGGAACTGCACCACTCGGAGGGTAGCTTCCTCACTTTCGCTCTTCGACTTTGCTCGAATCAACCAATCGTCCAGGTAAGGGTGCACCAACACCCTTCAATCCTCCCTCTCTGCCTTGGCCTTTACCCTCAACAGGCTCGCATCCTGGAGATGAATGCATGGCTGCGTGGATGGTGTCATCGAGAGTGTTTTGGTTTCCTAGACCATGGGATGCTGTTCCAAGGGTTGCAGAGCAGAGATGGCATCCATCTGTCCAAGAAAAGTCAACACGTCTTCAGTAGTAGACTGGCTAATCTACTGAAGAGGGCTTTAAACTAGATTCGTTGGGGATGGGTGAAGAAAGCCCCCAGGTAAGTGAAAGCCCCCAGGTAGGCGATACATTAAATAACTTTATGGAAATGGGTAACAGGGGTAACATATGGAAAGCAGTGTGTATAAATGCCCGTAGCATGGGAAATAAGATCCCTGATGTTGAAGCTTTGGTGGGAGTGGCTGACTTGGATTTAGTGGCAGTTACAGAAACATGGTTCACAGAAAACCATGATTGGGATGTAAGAATACCTGGCTATACTTTATTCAGAAAGGACAGGGTAGGAAGTAGGGGAGGAGGAGTGGCACTATATGTAAAAACTACTATTAAAGCTTTGGAATTACAGAGCTTAAAAGGGAGAGGGGAGGCATTGTGGGTTAAACTAGAAAGAGGGAAAGAGAAATCTATTTACATTGGTGTGATATACAGACCTCCCTCTCTTGTGCACCTCTTGACCACAGCCAACATGGCTTTAGAGAGGCTCATGGTGTGGAGACTCTACTTACCACCCTCTTTAACAGCATACTCACCACAATTGATAACATCCATCGCGGAGTGGCCCTTATATTCCTAGACATAGCCGCAGCATTTGACTCAGTTTGTCACCAAACCCTCCTGAAACGGCTCGAAGAGAAGGGCATCTGCGGCTTAGCACTAAATTGGTGCAAGTCATACCTAGCCGATAGATGGCAGCATGTGCGAACCGAAACCTCTACATCCAAACCATTCCATCAGAAACAAGGTGTCCCACAAGGATCTTCCCTTTCAGCTCTTATGTTTAATATCTACATGCAGCCCGTCTGCAACATCGTTCACTCATTCAACACCGAATGCATGATATATGCAGATGACGTCCTGCTCTACATGCCATTCAAGACTGACCAAATTGACCTCTCACCCCTTATGGAATGTTTCAGAGCAGTAGAAAGATGGCTCCAGAATCAGAATCTTCGCATACAACATAAAAAGACTGAAGTGCTGTTCATCACCAGAAACTCGAACTTCTCTCCACCAACCCACCTAAAAGTTGGCGAAGTAGAGCTTCAAACCAAGCCCACAATCCGTTACCTGGGTGTTACCCTAGACCAGAGCCTTAACATGAAGACACACATTGGCAACATGGTCAAATCAACATATCACAAAATTAGGACGCTCAACCATCTACGTCCCCTTTTAC
Source organism: Ichthyophis bannanicus (assembly GCA_033557465.1). NCBI lineage: Eukaryota > Metazoa > Chordata > Amphibia > Gymnophiona > Ichthyophiidae > Ichthyophis > Ichthyophis bannanicus. The sequence goes on along the minus strand of CM066051.1, from coordinate 74,481,249 downwards.
AACCAGACGACTTCAGAACCATCTTCCAGGCTCTAACCATTCCACATCTGGACTATGCCAACGCGATCCTCCAAGGGCTCCCAAAATCTACGCTGATCCCGCTCCAGCTTGCCATGAACACCGCAGCCAGAGTTCTGAACGGGGCCTCGAGGCGAGACCATATAACACCCATCCTCAAAAGTCTCCACTGGCTCCCTATCCACTGTAGGATCGTCTTCAAAACATTACTACTAACATTCAAGGCCATAAATGGGCTCTCCCCCACGTCCCTCGCTGGTCTTGCACACAAACCCCCCCCCAATAGAGCCAGAAGAACCACAGCAATAAACACCTTGGCAATTCCCAAAACACTGACCCAGTGCACTCAGGCTACAGCAAACAGGGCCTTTAGTATCAGTGCTCCCAGATTCTGGAATGCCCTGCCTCCCAACATACGAGCAATCCCAGAACTAACCAATTTCAGAAGGGCATTGAAACACCACCTTTTCTGCGAATGTTACCCAAATGAAGATGCACCATCCCGACCTTCCCACAAATAAGCTCTATGTCCAATGTAATTTTCTCTCAAATGATGTATAATATGTAAATACTACTATGTTTAAATATGTGTAAATAGTTAATTTTGACTACCAAGTTGAGTTACCTGTTATCTGTATTTTTACGGTTAACCCACCGTAAAACATAAATGTTCCATGTAAACCGCACTGATGTTGAAGAGTGCGGTATATAAAATAAATAAATAAGAGGAGAGGTGGACAGAGAGTTAATTGAAGACATGTGCAGCATTGCTAGGAAAGGGGAAACGCTACTGATAGGAGACTTCAATATGCCAGATGTTGATTGGCACATTCCTGCTGCAGTATCATCTAGAAGTAAGGAGATCCTGGATTCTCTACAGGGAGAACTATTCAGGCAATTGGTAACAGACCCCACACGTGAAGGGGCCATACTGGACTAGGTGCTTACCAATGGTGAAAGTGTTTCTGATGTTGTAGCGGGAGATCATTTTGCAGCATCCAGTGATCACCAGATGGTGTGGTTCAGTATTAGGACTAGGGCTGTTAGAATCCATTCAAAGGCAAGGATCTTAGACTTTAGGAAAACTAACTTTGCGAAGATGGGCCAATACCTCAGGGAGTCGTTAGTTGGATGGGAACAGCTGAGGGATGTAGAAAAACAGTGGGAAAAACTTAAAGGGGATATTTTAAGGGCAACCAACCTTTTTGTTAAAATGGTAAATAAAAGGTAAAAGAAAAAGGAGACCGCTATGGTTTTCGAAAGAAGTAGCTGAAAAAGTGAAGAAAAAGAGGGAGGCCTTCATGAAATACAAGAGATCACAGAGAGAGGAAGACAGGCATCTGTATTTGGAAAAACTTAGAGAAGCTAGCAAAGTAGTCAAGAAGGCAAAGATTCAAAAGGAGGAGGAAATAGCCAATGCAATAAAATGGGGGGACAAGACGTTTTTCAGATACATTAGTGAGAAGAGGAAGGGCAAGAGTGGTATTGTCAGACTCAAGGGTGCAGGGGAGGAATATGTAGAAGCTGATAAGGATAAAGCGGAATTGCTTAACAAATATTTTTGTTCTGTGTTCACAGATGAAGAACCAGGAGCAGGACCTCAGAAAACACCCACAAATAGGAACAGAAGCAAAGGACATCTTGAACAATTTTCAAAAGACTGTGTTCGTGAGAAACTATCTCAACTTAAAGTAGACAAAGCGATGGGACCGGATGGGATACACCCGAGAATACTGAGGGAACTTGGGGACGTTCTAGCAGCTCCACTGACTGACCTTTTCAATGCCTCGTTGGAGTTGGGAGTGGTGCCAAAGGACTGGAGAGAGGCTCATGTGGTGCCTTTACACAAAAGCGGAAGTAAGGATGTGGTTGAAAACTACAGGCCGCTTAGTTTAACTTCGGTGGTGAGTAAATTATTGGAAACGCTGCTGAAAGAGAAACTAGTGAGGTTTCTGGAGTCCAGTGGATTACAGGATCCGAGGCAGCATGGATTCACCAGAGGCAGGTCTTGTCAGACAAATCTGATTGATTTCTTTGACTGGGTGACCAGGGAGTTGGACCGAGGGAGAGCCCTAGATGTGGTGTATTTAGGATTTCAGTAAAGCATTTGACACTGTTCCTCACAGGCGATTTATAAACAAACTGAGCACCCTAGGGATGGACCCTAAAGTTACTGCTTGGGTTAGAAATTGGTTGGGTGGGAGGCGACAAAGAGTACAAGTAAATGGAGCTCACTCTGAGGAGAAGGATGTTATCTGTGGTGTGCCCCTGGGATCTGTCCTTGGTCCGATTCTTTTTAACATCTTTGTTAGTGATACAGCGGAAGGGCTTTCAGGTAAGGTTTGCCTCTTTGCGGATGATACCAAAATCTGCAATAGAGTAGACACCCAAGAAGGGGTAGATAACATGAGGAGGGATCTAGCTAAGCTTGAAGAATGGTCTAGAACTTGGCAGCTGGGATTTAATGTTAAAAAATGTAAGGTCATGCATTTGGGCTGCAGCAATCCAAGGGCGCAATATAGTATAGGGGGTGAAGTACTTTTGTCCACTAAAGAAGAGCGGGACCTAGGCGTGGTTGTGTCTGATGATCTTAAAGTAGCTAAACAGGCAGAAAAGGCGACGGCAAAAGCTAGAAGGATGCTTGGGTGCATATGGAGAGGAATGGCTAGCAGAAAAAAGGAGGTGATAATGCCTCTGTATAAGTCTTTGGTGCAACCTCATTTGGAATATAGTGTGCAATTCTGGAAACCGCACCTTCAAAAGGATGTGAACAGGATGGAGAACATAAGAACATAAGATATGCCATACTGGGTCAGACCAAGGTCCATCAAGCCCAGTATTCTGTTTCCAACAGTGGCCAATCTAGGTCATATGTACCTAGCAGTTTCCCCAAGGGACACAGGTTCCACAATGCTTGTATTGGTTCAAGCATTGATATCCTGGGTCCCTTCTTAATAATGGTTTATGGACCTTTCCTCCAGGAACTTGTCCAAACCTTTTTTAAACCCAGCTACACTAACAGCCTTTACTACATCCTCCGGTAACAAATTCCAGAGTTTGATTACACGTTGAGTGAAAAAATATTTTCTTTTATTAGTCTTAAATAGTTTACCCTGTAGCTTCATTGCATGTCCCCTAGTCTTTCTATATTCTGATAAGGTAAACAATCGATCTACGTTTACCCGTTCCACTCCGTTCATTAATTCATGGACTTCTAACATATCTCCCCTCAGCCGTCTCTTTTCCAGGTTAAAGAGCCCTAACCTTTTTAGTCTTTCTTCATAGGAGTATCCTTCCATCCCCTTTACCATTTTGGTGGCTCTTCTCTGAACCTTTTCTAAAATCGCTATATCCTTTTTAAGATACGGCGACCAGAATTGCACACAATATAATGGAGTCGGTGCAGAGGGTGGCTACTAAAATTATTAGTGGTCTTCATTATAAAGCATATGAGGACAGACTGAAGGATCTTAATATGTACACCTTAGAGGAAAGGCGGGATAGAGGTGATATGATGGAGATGTTTAAATACCTGGGTGGCATAAATGTTCAGGGAGAGCGCCTCTTTCAATTGAAAGCAAGTTCTGCTACGAGGGGACATGGGATGAGGGTGAAGGGAGATAGATTCAGGAGTGATATGCAGAAATATTTCTTTACGGAAAGATTGGTGGATCCGTGGAATAGTCTCTCAGTGCAGGTGGTAGAGATGAGGACAGTAAATGAATTCAAAAAAGCAAGGGACAAACACAGGAGGATCTCTAAAGGTAAAAAGGGAACTGTTGTAGCTGTTATGGAAGGACAGACTAGATAGGCCATGTGGTCTTTTTCTGTCGTCATATTTCTATGTTTCTATGTAACACTCCTTCTCTGCGCAATGCCGCCGCTACTACCACCATCACCTTGGTGAAGGTGAGCAGCGCGGTTGCCAAACCGAACAACAAGGCCTGAAATTGAAAATGTCCCATGGGAACTGCAAACCAAAAGGTACTGCTGATGCTCTAACCGGATTGGGATATGCAGATACGCTTCCGAGAGGTCCAACGAGGTGAGGTACTCTCCCTGTTGGACCACCACTATGACCGATCTCAACGTTTCCATGCGAAAGTGCGACACTCTGAGACACTTATTTATACCCTTGAGGTCCAGGATTGGCCTCAAAGCTCTCTCCTTTTTTGGGCACTACAAAATATATTGAGTATCGACCGTATACGCACTGGTCTGGTGGAACTGGTACCACCGCCTTGAGAGCTAGCAACCTTTCCAGAGTCTGTCGCACCGCTTGCAGTCTGGAAATTGTTCTGCATGGAGATTGTACAAAGGCGTCGAACACTGGACGCTGGAACTCTAGAGCGTAACCTTTCTGAATGACCTCCAACACCTACTGATCTGACGTAATTTGGACCCAGGCAGGATAGCAATCCCTTAGTCGACCTCCCACGGGTTCTAATCCTGCCTGGGCCCACCTCGCTTCATTGTGCCTTTTTGAAGTTCGAGGAAGAGGAGGCTCCAAAACCTCTACCTGCTCCTCTGAATCCTCGAAACCCTTGGGCCCTCTATTGAAAACGTCCCCTTTGAAACTGACCATACCTCGGCGGACAAAATCTATGAAATTCCCTTTGCTGGCTCTTGGAGGGTGCTAAAGGACGACTCTGCTTCTGCTTATCCTCTGGCAGCCTTCTTCCTTTGGACTCTCTGAGGTCCTTTACCAACTTGTCCAAATCCTCTCTGAAAAGGAGTTTACCTTAAAAAGGGTGCTTAGCTAGCCGTGCCTTAAAGGCCCCATCTGCCGCCCAGTTACGGAGCCATAAATATCTGCGTGCCGCTACCACGGACGCCATGCTTTTTGAAAGCCCTTGAATAAGATCATATTGTATATCAGCCAAATAAGCTGACCCCGATTCCATACGGACCGGTTCCTCGCCCGTCCCCTCTTCCTGTGAAACCATCGCAGGCAAGCTCTTGCCACCCATGCTCCACAAATGGCAGCATGCATGGAAATGGCATTGACATCAAAGACTTGTTTCAACAAAGTATCTAGCCTCCTATCTTGCGCATCCTTAAGGGTGGCACTGCCTTCCACTGGGATAGTTGTTTTCTTAGTAACTGCTGATACCGCCGCATCTACGTTAGGAGATTTGAAAAGCTCCTTATCCGGTTCCTGCAACGGGTAAAGGCGCACCATTACTCTGGAGCCTTTCATTCCTACTTCTGGCACGTCCCATTCTTCCTGAATCATCTACCTAAACACTCTGTGGATTGGAACGGCTCTCTGGGACTTCCGAACCGCCTGCAATAGAGGATCCTCCAAAGAGGAGTCCTCCATTCGCTCCGTTGCCGGCATGTTCAATGTTTTCAGCGTCTCTGAAAGATAAGTGCTGAAAGCTCCTCACGCCTGAATACCCTGATAACTCTTGCCTGATCCTCTTGCTCCGCTATCTCGCCTTCTTCCGGGTCTAAATCAACCTCCGAATCATCTAAATCCTCTGACTGATCTTCTGAGACCACGGCCTGCTCCGCTTGTCTCTCCCTAACCTAGGCTTTTTAAAAGGGACACTATCCACTCTCCCGTCCAGGGGAGTCCCAAAGCGATTCAATCCCAACTCCCTCCGCCTCAGCAGACCCTCTTTCCCCCCCTAGCGCCTGCTGCAGCAGCGTCATAAAATCATGGGAGCATATCGCCCCCAGGTCCCCCTGTAACAAAGGTTGGGACGTGGTGGCCCCTGGCGCAGTGGAAGGACCCGGCGTAGGCTCCGGAGGTGGCGCGGCAGGAGAAAGGGGCTCTGGAGAGCCTGAAGCCTCTCCCCTTTGAGCTTCCCCTTCCGTATCTATCCCCCCTGCCACAGCTTCTTGTGCACAGCTCCTGCATATACCGTCCTCTGAAACTGACCCTCTCCTAGCCCCACACATCAAACATTGAGGTCTAGAGGGCATAATGTTTCCAGTCAAGCCTCCAATGGCTTATCCCTCTGGTAAAGAAAGGAGAGGGTTTTTTTTTTTTAACACACTCTTTAAAAAACTGCAGTACTAGACTGCCTTGTAGTAATCCTAACTAATACCAACTCAAAACTAATGATGTATGAGCTACCTCTCGATAACAGCACCAAAAAAGGCCCCTGCACCGTTTCCCGCGCTGATGCCACGTGTCCCGGCCCTGTCGGCGCGCACCCGCCTGCACTCTCTGCTGTGCTCTGCAGTTAGAGACGCCATGCAGCCTAAGCGGCTGTTCTCTCCGTCTTCCCCGTGGTGATGTGAGTCACCCTTCGGATGCCCGCGCCCAGCCCCTCTCACCTCAGACTTCCGTCGGTCAAACAAGACGTCTCTTCAGGTACCCCTGCTGCAGCGATCGCCACCGTGGCTGTGGGAGACTGGCCGCTCAGAATCCTCTTGTCAGCGTCTTAGCTTTGCTCCACGGCTCCTCACCCGAAGTGCGGGTTCGGGAGTCGGAGGCCCCTGCAACATCTCTCACACACTTCCCTAAGCATCAGCACCTCCAGAGTGGGGGGTGAGGGGGGACAGCCACAGCCTTTAGCGAATTTGAATATCCCTTCAGAGAAGAACAGGTTTGAATTTTTTTTTTTTTATTAAACTAATCCTCACTAAATAGGAATTACACTTACCTGGTAATTGTGGTTCCTTGAGTGATTCCAGTTTAGTCCTCAACTTCTGGGTAGTGAACCTCCTTCCTGCAGCTTGGAGACTGGGCATGTCAAAGTCATGACATCACTGGATATAGCCTGCGGGACTCTCCCATCATCCCCCAGTGACCTACTGACAAAGCAGACTCAAAAAACACCAAACAAGTAATCTCTCTTTTTTTTTTTTAAACTTAACATTATATTCAATGCAACACATAATTTATAACATCTCTAGCTACTAGTCCCTCTCCCGAAGAAAAGAGGTGTGCTTCCTGCATTCTCTCCTTTCTGCCGAACGCCAAGCCCTAAACAATCCAGCGCAATATAGTAAACTATATAACAATAAAATATAATACAACAAGAACAATATAATATAATATAGCATAACATAGCCATGTCATAATATAATATAATCATAAGGCGCAAAGTAAAAAGAAGTCTTAACACGACTGAACACTAATAAAGGTCTATATCTACCTTTAACCTTGCACTTCCCCAATAGGTAAGACCACTGCTAAGACCCCATCCCCAGGCGGGAATGAGGACTAAACTGGAATCACTCAAGGAACCACAATTACCAGGTAAGTGTAATTCCTATTTCCTTATCGTTCTTCCAGTTTAGTCCTCAACCTCTGGGATGTATCAGAGCAGTAATCAATGGGAGGGACCTTACCAGCTGGATCGCAACACTGCCCCCCCCCCCCCCCCAGAAAGCGGCATTCTCAGCCGCCCAAACATCTAGGCGGCAGTGCTTACTGGAAGTATGGAGGGACGACCCTGCGGTCGCTTGACAGCCGTCCTCTGGTGGAAGCCAAGAATGTTCCGCCCAGGAAGTCACTTGCGCCGTGGAAGAGAGAGAGCACTCATAAACCCACTGGGACTGTATGGTCCCGAAGAAGCTAAGCTGACACAAATGGTGCTCTAACCCATCTAAACATGGAATCCTTCGCCGCCACCACACTCCTACGGCACTCTCCGAACAACCTGAAGGAAAACGAACCGACTAGTGCAAGGTTTCTGAAAGCTTTAAACACTGCCGAAGTTCTCCCTGGCCGTTCACACAGTGCAAGTTATGGCCCAATGCGCTCCCCTTTACCGAACCTAGCGCTGGAAGAGAAAAAAAAAAACGTGTGATCTAGGCGAAATGGAGAAACCACCTTCAGTCAAACCAACGGAACTGGCCACAAGTCCAACTTTCTCTGGAGAAAAACCCCAATAGGACAACACCTGCAACTCAGCAACTCACCCTGCCTAGCAGAGGCCACCAAACATACTGTCTTTAAGGTTAAATTCTTAACCGACGCCTGTTGCAAAGGCTCAAATGGCACGCTAACACCCCTAAAAAAACAAATTGAACTCCCTCGGGGAAATGAAAATTCTACGAGAGGGCTGCAGCCTGGCAACCGCCTTGCGACATCGCACCACAAACTATCCTGCCGAAAACTTAAGACCAAATGAACTGCCACTGTAGGCGTGCGAACATGCCTCCGCGAGCGCCAGTCCTCAATGATGCAGCCTAGGCAAACAGATGCAAGGGCCGTATACTGCAAAAAAAAAATATTTTTTTTTTCAACCTTGCTCCTTCAGTGGCCACACTGTACGCGAGAACCGTTCCACCTGAGGCTTTCGGAGGGGATCCTGTAGCAACAGATTCTCCAATGGCAGGAACCTCCAAGGGGCTCCATCAACCAACCACTAGAGGTCAGCGTCCCTCGGGCGACTCGACCAGTCCGCGGCCCCCAATAACCCCTTTCGTCGATGCGCCTCGCCACACTGAACCACCAGGTGCCCCTGGTGGAAAGACATAGAGAAGCCCGGACCACGGCCCCCATAGTCGCAGTGCATCGATGCCTTTCGACATCTCTTCGCGTCCTCTGCTGACGAAGCGACCCAAACTAGCAGACTTGCCTGTCCCCATATGCAACTGCTCTGTGTGAACACCTCTGGATTGAACTGCCTTTCTCCGGCCTCTTCTGGACCCTGCTGAGGAAAATCACAGCTACCTTGCCCTTTCTCGCAATATGGGTCGCCAAGATCGCTGGGAACCGAGGCTGCCTCTACGCAAACCGATTCTCCACCTCGGCCGCCATGGCGTACTGCTCGCAGTTCCTGTCGGTTGAAGGACCACTGGATTTTCTGCGTACTTCCAGAGCCCTGCACGAAAAACCTCCGAAATGTAGCCGAGTGCAAAAAAGGTTTGGGCAATCTCCTGGCGGAAGGTCCATAAGCTCCATTAAAGAGAACCTGAGAAAATTAACAATTTATTTAACAGCTTTTATATACACCACCCATCTACAATTCAAGAGGGTCAACAAGGCACATAACCTAACAGAGTGCCACATCTGCTGAACCTGCAACGAAACTCAGAATATGCACATGACTCCACTGTTCGCTCCGCTACACGCATTGAGTAACCTATTTGTCTCTTTGGGAAACTGATAATCTGGATTGGTTACAATTGGAAACAGGATACTGGGCCTGCCAAGCTGGAAGTGCCCCTGTATTGCATCTCTTGTGTTCTTAAGAGCTGGGCCTCCACAAGGCCTCTCCTTTGGATGTAACCGGCTGAGCCTAACCCAAGAGTCCTAGGCTGGGAACTGAACATGTATATGCACACGTCCCTAAGATCGCGCAATGGGAAGGACTGTCCTCGCGTATACGCCATTGCTACCAATTCCCCACGGTCGCGTACAACGAGAAACGTTGACAGATAGCGATGTGGTACCTTGAGGCCGAGAATGAACGGAAGAACTTTCTGCCCTGGGAACCACGAACTAAGTAGAGCGTTGCCCGAAGCCGAATAACATCCACGGCCCGGTACCAACACCCCTATCTGCCAAGTCAGATCTAAAGCTCGCTAAATGGCTTTGGAAGTCAGAGATTTGTGACACCGACATGGCAACTACATAATTCTGGAACCTAAACATTTATTTCTGACTTGCTATCAAGACTAAACACTGAACATGCATGTAAGCGGTGACCATCCTTTCTTCCTTTTTATTTTAAAGTTACTACAACCGAAAATGGAAACAACTGCCAATTCATGGTAACATAAGAGATTGTGGAAGGCGTAGACGACATGTCCCACTCAGTACATCCATTCGCCGCTACCTACACTGTTCGAACTTCGACCATTCCCTTAACGCTCTCCAGTGCTTAAGGTCTTCGAACCACTAATATCCGGTCCTCAGCACGTTCCTTCTGTTCATACCATTGTACAGCCGCTGCTGACAACTAACAGTCTATTCTGAAGAAACCTGATACCTAAGGTACACCTATAGTCTCGACTGAGGCCTTGAATCCTCTCTACCGAGATACCTGATGATGCAAACACATGCCGAGACAAAAACTTTTTTTTTTTTTTTGAGAGCCGAAGCTCCGACCTTGGAAAGAAAAACTGGCAGTGGGACTTAAAGTCCCATTACGACGCTTCTCGACCAGTATGCCTTGGAAGGGACAACGAGATATGCGGTTAGTCATGGACTCATGACGTGTTTGTTCCAGCCTAGCCAGACGGTACCCCAGACAAAACAATAGCCATCCATTTCCAGCTCAAGTTCCCAAGCTCGGCAGAGACCCGGCCAGACCTGTAGCCGAGAAAGAATAGAAGAAACCTTCTATTCCCTACTTCCTCCCTCCCCTCCAGTCACACATTCCAGGAGAGTAGGCCTATCAAAGGTGCGTGGACATTGTGCATATACTGCTATTTTTAAAAAATAGGTGTAAACTGATATTTAAACTCACCAAGGTCCAGTTTGAACCATCTCTGGCTGTCAAACGTTTAATTTGAGGAATAGCCAATATTCAAGAGTATAACTTTTTTTTGGTCAATTTACTTGTTTGCATATGCAAGCTGTGATTGCTTATTTCTCCGTCCTAGACTTGCTCTAAAGAATAGACATATCTTAGACGCTTTTGGCACTGAAATCTTCAGAAACCTCAAGATTTCATACCAACGCTGGATCCAAGGTGTACAATTGTACCCCCAGAATCCCCACTCGAGCCTTCTTGAACCACCCCATCTAGAAATTAAATGTGAACACTTCTATTGTGAAAAATGGCTGAATTTAATAGTCAGACGAGCACTTGTGCTCCATTGGAGCAATATTTCAATAAGCAATGCTTTTTTTTTTAAAATAAATATGGTTGATCCTCGATTGACCTACGTCAAGGAACAATTTAGAAGAGACAGACAATAAATGAAACAAAAGAAATCAAATAGAAAGCAAATTAAACCATTAAATGAGAGATCAAACCATCCCTCTTCTGTGCGGTCCGGTGTTTACAGCTACCCTGTGGCCCGCTGCAACCTCCGCCACGAGACATCTGCCCAGCCGAAACCAATGGCGCCGTCTTCAGACCGGTTCACCGGTAAACAGGAACGCAAAGAAAAATAACCCCTGTTCTGCTTTAAGTTCTTCTTTTATCTTCTTGGATTTTGTCTGTTTGCTGTAAATAGGAATGGGCAAAGCCCTCCCCCACACTAAAGAAAAAAACAACAGCATGTCTCAGCACAAAGGACCCCAAAGCCAACAGAAGCACCCCCAGGCCTGAATCTAGCCTAAGAGGCGCTAAAGGAAATGAAAATAAATGAGAATACCCTGTAAATTAAAAATGCCGTGGCAAAAGCTTGCTAGCCAACAGCCCAAAGCCTTTGCAATCACAGATGCCTGTCCGCCTCTGTGCCGTGTGACAAACACGCGGCCAAGATGTCTGCCGCTAAGAGCTCAAAAGGCGCCAAAAACTGACTGATCAGATTGCGCGCCTCTACAGCTCGATTCATTGATTGCCGGTCCGCCTCCCCAGACACGTACCTGAAGCTCCTCTGCTCTTCACTGCACTGCGAGGCTCCAGCCCGCGAGCAGAAAGCTACCGGACGAGTCTCTCGCCCGTCAGCTGTGGTACACCGCGGATGATGTGCAGCCCCCCCCCCCCCGTACTCTCAAGGGAGGGAGATCTGGCCTCAAGACTGACCCGAGAGGGCTTGGAGAAAGGAGGGGACAGCCGGGCCCGGCACAAGTAAACAGGGTCTGCTTGCTTTCTCTATATCTATATCTATATATATAGATATAGATATATAAAGGTATATACCCAATTAAAACCAATTCAAATAGAAAATCCAATCAAATCGTAGAATTTGAAACCTAATCTAACGCTACTCTAACAGATCCTTATCCATTCTTCAAGTGAGCCCAGCACCTAGGCTCACTATGTCCTCCTGCTGCATGGAGACTGGACACACTGGGGGATGATGGGAGAGTCCCACAGGCTATATCCAGTGATGTTATGACTTTGACATGCTCCAAGCTGCAGGAGGAGGTTCACTACCCAGAGGTTGAGGACTAAACTGGAAGAACGATAAGGAACTAACCACTATTCTAGAATCTCCTTAATCATTCCTCTTAGTGAGCCCCGAAACTCTAGGCTCACGACTCCTCCAGAATACTGGAGCAAGTAGGCGGTCCCTGGACTATTTATACTGGTGTCATCAAAAAGGTAATGTGCTCAGACTCCAAGCTGCGAGAGGAGGTGCTTAAACCCCAGAGGTTCGGGACTAGACTGGAGGGACGATAAGGAACAAAATTTTAACCGAGAACCCCCAGAAATCAGACTCTGTATGCAGTGCAAGAAAGCAAAATGCAGGCCTTTCTTCCGTGCAGGTAATGCTAGTGTTCTTGCCGTTTTCACAGAAATGTGATCCTGCACCACCACCATTGTCCCATTCTACGCTGGCCAGATGGGTGTTTGTCTTAGTCTGACACCACAGCAGAGACCTGTCCATCTTGGGAGACCCTGCCAGTAATTAATCTACCGCTAGTTTAGCTCTCAGTATCACTGATGCACTTAAGCCCTCATAGTATGACAAGTTGCAAACCTAACCATACAGACCCCAGAAATAATGCTGCAGATTACACATAAAAACTTTTAACTTGCTTCAGCTTCCTCTCTACCGTACTTTTCTCTTCTTCCTCTCCTGTGCTTGCCCCTCTTCTTCTTCAGCCCCCCAGGCCCGATCCTTTCCCTGCCCCTCTGTATCTCCCTCCAGTGCCAAATCTAGGTCTGTATTCGGCACTCATTCCACTTTTGTCTACTGCTCCCTCTCTTCCCTGCTCTTACGCCACCATGGCCTCCATTCCTGTTTTATGGGGCAGGCGCCCAATGAGACCTTTTCGCAACCGCTCCCGCTGTCCTACAAATTTGCGATTATGCCGCCCCTCTGGCCCTGTCCATTCTCCACCCTCTCATTCCCTCCCCCCCAGATTCCCTCAATGTCGTCTTTCCATAGGCCTTGTCAACTGTCGTTCTCTTCGCAATAAAACCCTTCTTCTCCAAGATCTTATCCTGCAATCATCCTTTGATCTTACCCTTGTTACTGAGACCTGGCTCAAAGACGGTGAGGATGCTTTGCTTGCCCGCTGTCTGCCCCCTGGTTTCTCTGCGGTCTCTGTTCCTCGTATCGGGCGCTCTGGTGGTGGGATTGCTGCCCTACTCCATCCGTCCCTTAGATTCACCCAGGTCTCCTCTGCCTTATTACACTATCCAGAATCCCTTCTGCTTCATCTCCTCACCCCTTTTCCTTTTCACGTACTCCTCATCTATTCCCCCCCTGCTATTCGCTCAGAGCTGTGGGATGCCCTCCTACGGACGATCACCGATGTATCTCTTACGTTTCCTCACATTATCATTGCAGGTGATTTCAACCTCCATGTCGATGCTCCCTCCTCCTCTCGGGAGCACGCCTTCCTCACTCTTCTTCACGATCTCTCCCTCACAACATGTTCCCTTCCCCACTCACCAGGCCGGTCACACACTCGATCTATTCTTGACTCCTTCCTCCTCTGCTCTTTCCCTCTCCGGCTTCAGCCCCACTCCTCTTCCTTGGTCCGATCATGTCTGCCTCTCCGTTTCCTGCTCTGGTCCAGACGTTCCCTCTCTCCCCCTACCTCTCTCCCCACCCCCACCAGAGAAGCTGCGTCGTGTTATTACCCCCCTCTCACTTCAACAGTTCCCTGCTGCAGCTGACCTCCTCCCTTCAGACTTTCCTTTGCTATCCCCTTCTGCTCAGGCCACTCTTTGGTTCTCTTCCCTCTCTGCCGCCTTAGATCAAGTTGCTCCTCTCCGTCCTCACCCTGCCCGTCACCGTCCTTCCCATCCATGGTACCACAGTGGGCTCCGGCTCCTTCGCACTCAACTTCGTAGGGCAGAACGGTTGTGGCGCAAATCCCCCTCCCCTACCACTCTCTCAAATTTCCATTCCCACCACTCCTTTTACCGCTCTCAAGTACATTCTGCTAAGCACTCTTACTTCTCAACTGCCATCTCCAATGCTCCAAATCAAACCAGGCATCTTTATTCTGTTCTCCGTTCTCTCTCCTCTTTACAGACACCTTTTTCCTCCTCCCCCACTCCCCCTCTTCCTTCTCCATCACAACTTGCTTCCTTTTTCAGTGGCAAGGTCTCCTCCTTAAGGGCATCCCTACCTTCCTGCCCTGTTCCCATCTCTTCCCCGCCACCTGTTCCCTCTCCTCCTCCCATCTCCTCTCTTTCCCACTTCTGGGCCTCTTTTGACCCGATTACTTCTCCTGAACTTCTCCAACTTATATCTTCTTCTAAGAAAACTTCCTGCCCCCTTGACCCCATTCCTTCCTCCTGGCTTTTGACCCCATCCTTAGGTTTTCTCCCCTTCATCCTCACCATCTTTAACTCAAGTCTCTCCACTGGAACTTTCCCGAAATCTTGGAAACATGCTTTGGTGCGCCCTATCCTTAAAAACACCTCACTAGATCCTTTGGTCCCTGCCCACTATCGTCCCGTTTCCAACCTCCCGTTCTTATCTAAACTCTTGGAAAAATTTGTCTTCGCACAGCTTTCACATCACCTTGATTCTATTAACTTCCTTCACCCCCGTCAATCTGGGTTCCGTCAGGGTCACAGTGTTGAAACGGTTCTCTTGGCTTTCTCTAATGCACTGCATGTTGCACATGATCGTGCTGATATTTCGGTAGCGGTTGCTCTAGATCTCTCAGCTGCCTTCGATCTGGTCGACCATTCCCTCCTTCTTCAACGTCTACGGGATGCGGGTCTTTGCAGCACTGTACTTCACTGGTTTCACTCTTTTCTCTCTCTTCTCGGACTTACTCAGTTCTTTCATCCTCCCCGTCCTCTCCCTCTTCCAATCCTCACGCTCTTCCCTGTGGTGTTCCCCAGGGTTCTGTACTTGCCCCCCTCCTCTTTAATCTCTTCCTGGCGCCCCTCGCATCTTTGATACAGCAATTCGGTATTTCTACTTTTTTCTACGCAGATGATATCCTTTTGCTTCATCACACCTCGCCTTCCTCCCCTGACCTTGCTGTACTAGATTCTTGCCTTGCAGCAGTAGCTGATTGGTTGACACTCAATTGTCTCCATCTGAACCTCACTAAGACTGTTGCTATCTGGTTTTCCCACGGCTCTTCCCCTCCCTCTTTGGCTCCCTCCTTCCATGGGTCCCCTGTACCTCTGGTTTCCACTTTCCGATACCTCGGTGTACACTTTGACTCTGACTTGTCTTTCCACTCTCACATTTCTCACATCACCAAAACATCTTTCTTTTTTCTTCGTCAGATCCGTTCTATCCGTCCTTTCCTCTCCCCTTCGGCCCTTGTCACTTTGGTTCTCTCCCTAGTTATGTCACGGGTGGACTTTGCGAACTCTCTATTTCTCGGTTTCCCGAAATACCAACTTGCTCGCCTCAGTAGAATTCAGCACACTGCCGCACGCCTGGTCACACAATCTTCACCTCGGGATCATGTAACCCCTCTGCTCTTTCATCTTCACTGGCTGCCCGTCCCCTTTAGGGTAACTTTCAAATTGCTTATCCTGACTCATAAAGCCTTTCACACTAGCACTCCCCAATACCTAACTGATCTTCTCTTCTTTCACTCTCCTAGACACACTCCCCGCTCTTTCCATCTCAACCGTCTTACCCTCCCTTCCCCTTCCCGTGCCCACCTTCAATCTACCCGTTCCTCTGCCTTCTTCTTTGCTTCTCCTGCCCTCTGGAACGCCCTCCCTCCGCCTAGAACCTCAGCTTGCCACCTTCAAACAACAATTAAAAACCCATTTGTTCTCCCTAGCCTTTAATATTCCCTCCCCCTTTGTATGATTGTTTCTCTTCCCTACCTTTTGTTTCTTGCCTAGGCCCACCCTATGTTATGTTTGTTTTGTCTCTTTGTTTGCTTTGCTGTCCTATCAAACATTGTACACTTCTTTTCCCTTTCGTTGGCCTTGGCCTTCTTTTATTGAATTTTAATTGTACACCGCCTTGATTTTGTGAAAGGCGGTTTTTATCAAATACAATAAACATAAACATAAACAGATCATCATTTCACTTTTTTTATTCGTGCACTGATGTCTTTATGTGACACAATGTACATAAGCTGCATTCCTTCTATATTCTTTGAAGTTGCTGTTCCTCTTAAACCATGCAAAATTAAAATGTATCTTAAACAAGATAACCCTTTCCATTTTAAAAATGCAAAAGAAAATTTGGCAAACTTGAAACTTGGGAGCAGACAATAACACAAAAGTCATTAAAGCATTAACATTAGTTATAATTGAATTAAGGATATGTATTCTTTCATACGTATTCGTAACTGCTACCTTCACTAGGGTAACAATTATAACAGGCATATGGCTGTCAAATTACTATCATCGTTGAGGGGTGGGGGAGGTCCCCAATTGACGAGAGGCGAGGTTATATGGTAGGATGAATTTGAGGGTCCACAGGCACATCCACCCTAGCCGTTGACCGAGCGTCAGCTTCTGGGTCCTCAGCCTGCAATATAGCAGAGCTCTGTTATACAGTGAGGAGGCAACTTACTCACAGGGGCTTTCCCGAGCTTTCATAGAAGAGCAAGCATCATGAACTGTGGCTGTTTCCCATGCTGTTCAGAGAAAGACAGGCTTTTCAGGGGGGAGTTTCATGGATGCAGCTATCGCCACCTGTTGAGGTAACGATAGCTGTATCAGTGAAGTCTGCATAAAGTACAGCTACTGCACGCTGACAACACGCACGGTAGCTGCTTACAACTGGGTGTGGCTGTACTGTACCCCTAAATAAAGATTTGGCACTCCTTTCTCTGATGCCTCGCTCTTGTTTGCTGGTGTGTTGCTTACGGGTGTCCTGTTGCTTCTATGTTGGACTTTCTGCTGCTTGCAACTGGAACACCCACTCTGCCCACATCCCACCCCTTCTAATAGCCACCATATAAAATGCAGCTACTGCAGAAAAAAAGCACATATTAGCACCACAAAGACATCTATCGTGCACTACTAGACATACCCCTTTAATATGCGGAACAAATCATCAGAGAAGCAGGACTGTACGAAGACAACCAATGTGTGAAGATTGGTGGATGACGCATCAATAACCTTCGCTATGCTGATGACACCACAATAATGGCTGAAAGTGAAGACAATCCGAAACATTTCCTTCTCAAGATTAAGGAACATAAACACTAGAAGACACAAAAAAGGCATTTTACCTAGAAATCCCAAAGTGCGTCAATTGACGCATTATCACAACGACAGGGTTGAGTATGAAATGCAGATGTGAATTAATTTTAAGTTACTTATTTGTTTACTACGTGCAGTATGTGACATTGTTATATAACTGACATAGTTCTAGCAGTGGCGCTGGTATAAACTTTTGAAGATGCATTTGCGTCAATTGACGCATTTTGGGGCTTCTTAAAATGGGTCTGCACCTTAATGCAAAGAAGACAAAGATCCTGACAACTGGCAAAATCAATAAGTTCATCATTGACGGAGAAGAAATTGAAATAGTGGATAACTTTAGCCCACTTGGATCAAAAATCAATAAAGAAATGACAAGCAACAGCACGCATGCTTCAGTTTGCTTATGGGCAGGAAACGTAAGGGGAGAGGTGGGTCTGCACCCTCCCAGCCCTCCTCGACCTCTACTCCGGTTTCTACGGGTCCTATTGATACCTTTGTGGTGCGCGTTGCCCGAGACCCGATTGAGGGGGAGGAACGCCGAGCTGCTTCCGTGTTGGAGTTGGGTGACTCGCCGGGAACTTCGGCTACATCTATTTCCCCTTTAAGCCCGGCGCCAAAAATCTCCCGATAGCTCCTACCTGAAGGTTTCCTGGAGCTGGATCTCCCCTTGGTTAAGGGTGAAGTAACCGGCTCGAGAGGGTCAGGTGTAGTGGAGTGCCAGCAGCGGGAGAGTGCAGCTACTGAGCAGCATAGCCCAGTCTTGGGCTCAGCGCCATTGAGTGGAGTTAGTGCAGGTCGAGTGAAGACTGCGCTATCTGGAGACCGTACACTAGCACGTATGGAATCATCTGTGTCATCTGGGACCTCGGCTGTGTTTTCCTTGCAACGTCCTGGAAGTTTTACACTAGAAGCCATATGGCAGGCGATTGTTTCGCTAGGAGAAGCTTTGGTTCCAAGAATTTCTACGTTGGAGAATAAGGTGGCAAATTCTATCGCATTAGTGGAGGAATTGGAACAACGGGTGGTGGAAGTTCACTCGGAGGAGGTGGAAAATCGGAGAAGAATTTCGGAATTAACTGATCAATCTGATGCACTCAGAAAGAACTTAACTTTTGTGCAAGTAAAACTGGAACACTTAGAGAATGCTTGTAGGGCGAATAACTTAAGAATTATTAATTTTCCTAAGATGTCTACTATTTCTCCTAGGGAGATGTTTCGTCAGTATTTAGTAGATGTTCTGGGTGTTGCCTTGGAGCTTATTCCACCAGTGGTGAAAGTTTATTATGTACCTAAAGCTAAGTTGCAATCTGAATTGTCTCGGATGGATGGGGAAAGGGAACAGGGCAATTTGTTAAATATCTCTGAATTATTGGAAAAATCTGATTCTGAGGCCCCAGTCCCTTCCACTCTCTTAGTCACCTTTGCATTATATTCTGATCGTGAATGGTTCCTAAAGCTTTTCTTCAGGAAACGCAAGTTATTGTTTAGGGGCTTGCTGATTCGTATTTATCCAGATTTAGCGAAACACAGAAACGCCGAAGGGATTTTCTCCTTCTGCGTCCTGGAGTCTTACAATTGGGGGGGCTTTTCTTTTTGAAACATCCGTGTAAATGTTTGGTTAAATACCATTCTGTTTCTTATGTATTTTATGACCCCCCTCAATTGACTGCTTTCATTAGTGCTAGGAGGTCTGAGTTCTCCAGTGAGGATCCACCTGAGCTCATTTGAATATTTGAATCGGGTTAATTTGGTGTATCTTTTACTAGTAATTCTTTTTGTTTAATAATGATAATAGCTCCTTCCCTTTTTGTTGTGGGCTAGAGTGAGCAGACACAGTTGTATGTCAGATTTTGCTTCTATGTAGAGTATGTTGGAATTTTTTGTTTCGCTGGTGTTTCTGCTCTATTACGGTCAAGAAAAGTGTGTAACTTTCTTGTATTAAGTTGAATAATTTCATAAATAAAAAAAAAAAAAAAGAAATGACAAGCAGTCAAGAAATCCGGTGACGCATTGCTCTTGGCAGAATGGCTATGAAGAACCTCAACAAGATCCTCAAAAGAAGAGATGTCTCTCTCCATACAAAGATTTGACTTGTCCAAGCCATGGTATTTTCAATAACATCATATGGATGCAAAAGTTGGACAGTAAAAAAGATAGACAGGAAGAAAATAAATGCTTTGAATTATGGACTGCCCGAAGAACAAACCAGTCAGTACTAGAGGAGATCAAATACAAGCTTTCTTTAGAAGCTAGATGACAAGACTTTGACTTTCATACTGGACACAGAGAGCCCAATTCTAGAACATGTACTTCTGGTCCGCAGGTACATTCAAATCGGAAACATGCCTGATTTAAACGTGATTCCGCATCCGTGGGGATAGACACACCCATGGTTTCGGAATAGGGGACATAGACCTTTTTGGTGCAGCACGAACAAAGCTATACGCAGCAAATGGCTTTGAATGTCCCCACGCTCACCATATTCTGAAAAGATGGACGTTTTCAATCCTGCCCATCTCCATTATATACCAACGAACAGTCATGCTCCCCTGTAAAATATGCATCTCCTAAGCATCCTCTCACTGACATTGTGCTGATGCAAACTACACATGAATATGTAAGGGAAGGAGAAGGATATTACCACAGACCCAGCAATATGTTTTGACATTTACCTATGGGGAACCTCGTCTTATTTATTCTGCCTGATTACACTGGCAACTGGTGACCCTGAGGTCATCCCTACAGTCCCCTCAGATTTGTGGATGAGCACACCAGATCCTCCCATGCAGCGCTCAAACCACACACATACTTGCAGTCACAAATAACATACCTCTGCCAAAACCATACCCCAAAACCATACCCTGAACCTATAAACAACTGCTGTGAAGACAAAATGGCATGGTGCCTCAGGACACCACATCTGATCTGCATTTTTCAGCCAAACATGATTCTGCTCCATACTACCGAACATACCATCACCACCATGCAATACCCTTCTCTATCTCCTTGTGTACAAAAGGTACTTATATTAACCATATATACTCTTGTTATGTAGTTCGGTTCTATGTAATCAGTTGAAATATACTGTCATGTTATGTTCTCTGTAAACCGTCTTGAATTGAAGAAAGACAGTATATAAAAACTGCTAAATAAATAAATACATGCATGCATGCATGCATACTAAATCAACAGCCCAGCCGGATGCAAAAAGGAGGAGCAATTCAAAACGAGATTCAAAGCATATCATAGGGACCAATTCCTACAGGAGATAACTCCTAAACTACAGCTCCACCAAGACAACACAAATCTGGACACCATAATTCAAAACTGGGACAAAGTACTCACAGCAGCATCCTCAACTTCAAAAACATACTCACGCACACACAAAAGGATTCCACAGGCACATCCACCCTAGCCGTTGACCGAGCGTCAGCTTCTGGGTCCTCAGCCTGCAATATAGCAGAGCTCTGTTATACAGCGAGGAGGCAACTTACTCACAGGGACTTCCCCGAACTTTCATAGAAGAGCAAGCATCATGATGCTATCAGCCAGGAACTGTGGCATGTTTCCCATGCTGGTATTCCAGCACTATAAGAGAAGCAAAGAGGGAAT
Organism: Ichthyophis bannanicus; assembly: GCA_033557465.1. NCBI lineage: Eukaryota > Metazoa > Chordata > Amphibia > Gymnophiona > Ichthyophiidae > Ichthyophis > Ichthyophis bannanicus. The sequence goes on along the minus strand of CM066051.1, from coordinate 74,460,484 downwards.
TGAGACAATTGGAAAGGAGGTGGAGAACAAACAAGACACAGCAGAGCCTACAGCAATATGAAAATAAGCAGATGGAATACAATGACCTAATCTCCAATTGCAAACAACAATACCACACCAATACCATCATGAAGGCAGTGAATAAACCCAGAGAGCTCTTCAACATCGTGCAGAGACTCACCAAGGACGACAACACAGCATGACCACGAAAGCACAGAACCACAGCTATACGCGAACTTCATAGTCAGCAAGCTCAAGACTCTAGACACAACCCCCCTCCCCCCCCACCAAACGGGAACAACACACCAACCCCAGAAACCTAAAGAACCTAGGAAGAATTCAAATCCCCCTCAGTACTACAGATCAAATAAATAATTGATTCTCTGAACACAACAATGTCAGCCACAGACCCATGCCCAGTGGCATGGATCAAAGACACCAAGGATCAGATAAGTCAGCACATTAAAAAAATAGTGGAAATCTCACTCCAACAAGGATATATGCCTACACAACTCAAACAGTCCATCATTCGCCCGGTCGTGAAGAACACAGCCTTAAACCACATGGATCCCAGTGCCTACTGCCCAATCTCCAGTCTCCCTTTACTGGCAAAGATAATTGAAAAATCAGTTCAAAAGCAGCTACAAGAACACATTGACCTGAATGCTCCAATGGACGAACACCAACAAGAATTGAAACCTCACCACAATGTGGAAACACTGCCAATTTCCTTAATGGACAACATAAAAATAGAATTCCTCCTAATCTTTATGGACCTGTCTGCTGCCTTCGACTCGGTCGCCCACAGCATAATGATACAACGGCTGTATGAAATTGGACTACGCAACACCACAATAGAATGGTTCAAATCCTACCTCACTAACCGGACACAACAGGTGAAATGTGGTGAGAAGATATCAGCACGCTTTGACATGCTACAGGGCGGACCCCAAGAATCCGCACTGTCATCCATCCTCTTCAACCTGTACATTCAACCCATCTGCAACATTCTCAAAAATCACAGGATGCTCTACCACATTTATGCAGATGACATCATGATATACACACCAATAAACATACAGACACCAGACCTCACCCCCATAACCAAATGCCTAGAGGAAATAATCATGTGGTTCACCAACAATAACTTGTCGGTAAACTATAGCAAAACGGAAGCCATGTTCGTAACAAGAGGATCCAACTTCAACCCACCTCCTACAATCAGCATCCGGGACAAATCCATCAATGTGAAGGACGAGGTAAAATACCTCGGAATCACCCTAGTCAGCAAACTAAACCTCCACTCGCACATCAAAAAAACAGCGGCAGAGGCATACTACAAATTGAAGACCATAAGAAGACTCAAACCGTTCCTAAGCCAAGACCACTTCAGAACAGTTTGCCAGGCACTCATCACACCCATCCTAGACTATGGCAACCATCTATATATCAGTCTCCCCAAGCAAACCAAGCACCCCCTTCAACTGGTGCAGAATACAGCAGCCAGAATCATCATGAACACACCAAGAAATGAACACATCACGTCAGTTCTCCAGAACCTCCACTGGCTGCCCATACAAACTCAGGCAAGATTCAAGGAGACGTTAAACATTTTCAAAATCATCAATAACATATCAGCAAATGCCCTCCAGAACCTAGATATAATCACCATAGTGAACAAACAATGCTCCATCAACCTGGTCTACAGAGCCCCCTCGAGCTCACCGGATGAACTTCCCACCATATTGGACCTGGCCGCCAATACCAGCAACCCCAACACTCCTAACTGGATATTGGGAGACCTCAATCTCCCATCATTACAGCAAAACCAATCATCTTCACTCCTCAATGCCATTGAAGATCTTGGATATCAACAACTGATCACGGAGCCCACTCACACCAAAGGAAACATTCTTGATATGGTCTTTGCTCCACACTCTATATCCGAACAGAGCTGCAACATTGTAAAATCGATCACTAATGTACCATGGTCAGACCATAAACTTATAAACTTACAAATTCCTCTGAGCAACAATCAGCTTCGCAACAACAGAAAACTGGACAACACATCTAGAGCTACAAGAGGCTTTCGACCATTCAACAGGGAACTTATACTATCAAGCACCCAATCACTCCTTGACAACACAGTACTCAACCTTGATGAGTCTATCACCGCCTGGAACAGCAACCTTAACACCATTGCTCAACTCCCACACAAAAAGAACATGTCCAGGAAAAAATCCTCTGCTCCATGGTTTTCCCCCGAGTTACGGTCCTCCCTTACCCACCTACGAAGACTCGAAAAACGCTGGCGCCGCTCACTTTCCATCGACGATCACGCAGCCTACAATCTCCACCTTGCATCTCACCGTGAAGCAATCACAACCTTAAAGAAGCAATACCACACTGATTTGCTCAAAAGATCTTTGAACAAACCTCGCGACCTCTTCAATCTTGTCAAATCACTGTCAAAGGAACCATCCTCTGAACAAAATGAAGATATCCACCCACAGGAATTTGCTGATTACCTACAATCAAAACTTCTTCAAACAGTTGAGCTATCAAAAAACCACTGTACAAGCAACAACCTGTCTAACATCCCTGTCTGTACTTACCACAACCTCTGCTAAACACATTGAAGACACAATCGCCTCACTCAACACCACAACTGCACAAACCGACCCTTGCCCAGCCTTTTGGATAAAGGATCTTCGAAGTGCATTTAGCCCCTTCATTGCAAGAATCATTAACCTCTCCTTTACATCTGGCTCCTTCCCATCTGCATTAAAGTTCACATCCATTAGACCTCTGCTAAAGAACGCGAAACTAGACCCTAAACGGCCCGACTCCTACAGGCCTATAGCCAGCATCCCCCTTCTAGCAAAGATTTTTGAGAAAGAGGCACAACGGCAAATCCAAGACCACATAGATTCCGCAGCCCCCCTTGACCATTCCCAACACGGCTTCAGAGAATTCCACGGGGTTGAGACACTGCTCACCACCCTATTCAATGATGTTCTCACCACTATAGACAACTTACAGCAAGGCGTTGTGCTAATCTTCCTGGATATAGCAGCAGCGTTTGATTCGGTAAACCATGAGATTCTCCTCGTTCGACTGAAAGAAAAAGGCATCCATAACTCAGCACTTGAATGGTGCAAATCATACCTTGATACCAGAATGCAATATGTAAAAACTGCAACAGGAGAATCCGAACTCTTCCATCAAAAACAAGGGGTTCCGCAAGGGTCCTCTCTCTCATCCCTCATGTTCAACATCTATATGCAGCCGATCTGCAATATCATCAGGTCATTCAATGTGAAATGTATGGTATACGCAGACGATATCCTACTCTACATGCCGTTTTCCACAAAGCAAATGGATTTACTACCTATAACAAACTGCTTCGATACAGTCTCAGAATGGCTCCTGTCACAGAACCTCCGCATTCAACACAAGAAAACCGAGGTTCTCTTTATCACCAGAGACACCAACTTCACCCCACCTTCACATATAAAAGTCAAAGGAGCTGAACTATGCACTAAGGAAGCAATAAAATACCTTGGAGTCACACTGGACCACCGGCTCAACATGAAACCACACATAAATAATATCGTAAAAGCTGTCTACTTCAAGATACGCACGCTCAAGCACCTACGCTCCCTACTTGACCCAGAAGACTTCAGAACCATTTACCAAGCCCTAATCTTACCACATTTTGATTTCGCCAACTCAATTCTTCAAGGACTCCCACAATCCACCTTGAGCCCATTACAGCTCGCTATGAACACTGCCGCAAGGGTTCTTCAAGGAGCGTCCAAGAGTGAACATATTACACCAATCCTCAAACAGCTCCACTGGCTCCCCATACACGGAAGGCTGATGTTCAAAATCCTGATTCTAACATTCAAGGCCATAAAGGGACTATCTTCCAACTCACTTTCTGAGCTCATCCAAACTGTACCACGAAACAGAAACAGAAGACAGGCAGCATTAAACTCCTTATCAATACCAAAGGCCATTACAACATACAATCTATCAACAGCTAACAGAGCCTTCTTGTGTTGCGCACCAAAATGCTGGAACTCGCTCCCTGCCGACATCCGTACCATAACCGACTTAACCCAGTTCAGAAAGGCCCTTAAATTCACCCTATTCACCAGATACTACCCCATATGAAGATAACATTTAGTCCCACTACATATCCAACTTCAGTTTTTTTTCCCTTGCTCCCAACATTCGTGCTAATTCATGTACATAGTTCGAGCATGTGATCTAGTTAACAGATTACATTTTCCATGTAAATAGTTCTCCCTTGTTTTCCAAGTTGATAATCCTGTTATATGTAACTCCGAGCAGCCTGTTGTTCTGGTTTTTGTTTTGTTCTCTGTAAACCGCGCTGATGTCGAAGAGTGCGGTATAAAAGAAATTAAAATAAATAAAATAAATAAATAATAACCAAACACACCAGCGCAAGAGCACTGAGAAGCAGCATGGACAATAAGATAGCCAACCCACCTGAATAGCCACCCCACAGGAATACACAGACAATATCCAGAAGGGCACCATTGCTCTACGCACCTGATTTATGCAACACCCTGCCTGACAGCATGAGATCCATGAGTGACAAAAAGGACTTCAAAAGTATGCTCAAAACCATACTATTCATACAATACTATGGACCCTTCCAGAACCCAAAAAACACTGTATGAGCATAATCGCAACCAAGTAAGTTGAAAACTATCCCCCCCCCCCACCAAGTATCCATCCCCTATCCCCACCTAACCCAAATGTACACCTAGCAACATGTAAACCACTTTGATTGAAGGAAAAGGTGGTATATAAAACTGGTTAAATAAATAAATGTTTCACAAGGTTGAAGGTCAACATAAAAAAGGAAGGCCAGCAATGGGATGGCTCGATACAACAGCAGCAGCTATGGATGCCATTCTATTTGCTATGATCGAACAGTTTAGGACAACTATCTGGAGGTTGCCATGAGTTGACACAGACTCAATGGCACGTAACAACAAATATGCATTAAATAATAAGCACTATTTCAAAACAACATGAAATTAAACAAAAAACAAAACTAAACAATTTTCTGCATGCACACCAGTATAGCTCAGCAAAAAGTACATCTTGAATGTCAAAATCCATTGTTATTCTGCTTGTTCTTTAGTGTGTTTTAACTTAAAACAAATTAAATTTCCTCCTACTCATGAAATCTTTTTTTCCCCCCAAAATGATAAGGCAATATTTTCCAGTGACGAGCCTCAGTTCTGTCACCAATTCTCCCTGTGGCCTTTTTATGTTTTGTTTTTCTTCTTTGTATGTAAGTTATGATCCCTTAAAAAAAGGAGGCCTTGGAAATTATTTTCTCCAAACAAACCTCACTGTACTATAGTTTAGAGTCCTAACAGCAAAGGGTCGAGAACCAGCCCAAGTTGGTTCAAGGTGTTGATACCCTAAGCCAGAGGTGTCCAAACCTGTCCTGGAGGGACACAATCCTGCCAGGTTTTGGGATAGCCCTAATGAATATGCATGAGATATATATGCATTAGAGATATCCTGCCAACCTGACTGGTTTGTGGCCCTCCAGGACTGGATTTGGAGACCCCTGCTTTACACCTCTGTCATTTAAGATGGTGAGTGGGCAAGGTACAGATGTCCTAGACATCAAAAGGGTAGCTAGAATGTGTCACATTCATCCTCGATTCTCACCACCACCAAAAAGATGTCTAATGGACAATATTTTGGTGGTGGTGAGAAGTGAGGAGGAATGTGACAAATTCTATCTAACCTTTTTGATGTCTTGGACATCTGCACCTTGCCCACTCACAATCTTAAATGACAGAGGTGTAAGGCAGGGGTCTCCAAATCCAGTCCTGGAGGGCCACAAACCAATCAGGTTGGCAGGCTATCTCTAATGCATATATATCTCATGCATATTCATTAGGGCTATCCCAAAACCTGGCAGGATTGTGGCCCTCCAGGACAGGTTTGGACACCTCTGCCCTAAGCAAACCTTAAATCTTATGCCCCCTGCCATGGCTGTCAGAATCTATTGTTTATCTTTTTATTCCCTGCTCTTTACATGCACCCCACCCCCAAGAAGCTGTCACCCTAGGTGATGTCTAGTTTTCCTGATAGTTGGGACAGCCCTGCAATGGTCCTAACATCTGCTGACCCAGACAGTGATATCAGCTTTGCCTCTGTTACCAATTCACATTGAGATTTTCAACAAAACTGCTTATGCTGAAATCTAGCAAGCTTTTGGGGGTAGGGTCACTGTAACCCCATGAATTTATCTAGCACAGACAGCCCTATAGCAGAATTGCCAAGTTACCCTATTCCAGGAATTAAATTTTAAGCCACTCCTGGATTTTGGACAAATCTCATCCTGATTCCAATTGATAAAATCAGGGACTATAACTGCATTGCAATGAAAATTTAAAACCACAGTTGGCTAAAAATCGCACTCCTAGAACTGGGTAACTTTGCTATAGATAAAAGGTCATAAGAGACAGCCTAGCCTGGGTACAATGCTCTTTAAACTACCAGTCCCAGAATGCAACTTGGCGAAATTTCAAGTGAGTCCTAGACTACTAAAAACAACAAAATAGAGCCCAAAATTCCCAAAAAACTAAAATTGAAATCTGTTTCTTCAACGGCAACACATCCCTCGTTTCTACCTGCGTCCGAGAGCCTCGGATAACAGGACCCCTCATTGCTCTCCACAACGCCCCACACAAGGAAGCCGCCATCTTGTCCAGGATAGGGGCGTTCACGTTACTATAAAGAAAGAAAATTAATTGAAAATGTATTAATAAAAAATAACCAGAAATAGGGGCGATTGCAAGAGATCAGTATTTTGAGCCCGTAAGGCAGAAAAAAAATAAATTAAAAGCAGTAGACAATATATACATGCATACGTCGTCGAATCCACAAACGCGCGAACGTAACAACACCTTAAGCGCACGCTCGCCGGCTAACATGCCATTCCCAAAGAACAAAAACATTTTAAGGATGGTGAAGTTCGCACAAGGTGGGCGAAGAAATAGTAGTAATATGAATTATGATCTTACTGTCTTATGAAACAAGAGAGTATATATGTGTATCTATATATATCTACATGGGGATAAATATCAGATTTGGGGTTAAAAAGAGCATCGGTATACGTTTTAATTCGGCAAGGGTTACTGCGCATGCGTACACATAAAAAAAACACGTCACAACGTTTGCCAGTTTTAAAAGTCCATTTCGTTGAGGAGGATCACCTTTGAGGCCATGTCAGGACCAGTTTCAAATAAATGTTACAATTTTTAGCCGGGTATTTTTGTCTCTAGTAAATTGTATCCTCGCTATGTTGAACTATTTCCTGCGTCTGGACGTCGCCGACTTTGATTGGCCGCTTGTGTCGTCACGCTGCACAGAGGCAAGTTGCTTGCGCTCACTCTCAGGCTGGGGGAGACAGTGAGGAAACGAGATGGGGAAGGGGGAGGGGAAGTGTTCCTCCCTGTGACGTCACGCTGCTTTATAAGGCCGCGCCCGAGCAACCGTCGCCATTCCGGGGCTCGGCTGAAGGTGAGTGAAAGGGGGAATGTTGTGAGAGTGTGTTGGTGCGATAATCGGTAAAACGCAGCGACTATATCGCTTGAATGTGAGTTTGTTGAGCGTGTTCGATAATCTTGACTGAAAAGCTTTTTCCTTTCTTTTCTTCTCAGGTTTTATTCGACTACGTGTTGAGACAAGAGAGAGCCCGAAGCGGGAAGATTAAGACGGCCTTATTTTTCTTACTTCCTTGCTTCCGCCTCCCACAACTACTACATAATCCAAAAGAAGGACTCTACGGCGGCTGCATGTGATAACTTTTTTTTTGTGACAGAAGAAATTCTCTACATCAAAAACAAGAAAAAAAATACCCAAAATCAAAAGAAAAGATAAACAGACCCTCTCCCACCCCTTCCAGTCCTCCCTCCCTACGTAAAGGCATAAAAAGTCCATTAATAGAGCAATAGGGAAGGGGTATAGAATACCTTTAAGAAAAGGCAAATGACCTTTTGTTAGTATTTAATTTTTTTTTTGTTAAATTCCCCCCCGAGGAGCTGAAGGAGAGAGGAATTGGAGGAGAGTAAGTGTATTTTTGAACAACAAAAGGAAAGGAGGGGGGTGGGAAGGGAGCCTAAATAAGGGAGGCAAGCCATTTCCTGGATGAGGAGAAAGTACTTCGTGGGGATTTAATGAGCTCACATACAAGAGATGGCGGAGTTGGTGCATAATGAAACCCATCCTTGTGTGTGAGACGTCCCTGGAGGGCGGAAATAAATGTTTTAGTATTGGTTTAGGAGACAGAAACAGGGCTGAAGTTAGATTAATTTATAAGCAATCTGTACATAAAGATTGCAGGGCAAGAATGAGAAATGGCATGCACATAATTTTGGATCACTATAACAAAATAATGTAGCATAAAAATGGGGACAGTGCAATCTGGGGATAAAGATTGCAGAAAAGATTCATCCTAATTTAGTTTTTACATGGAGGTGGGGTAATTTTCATACACAGGAAAAAGTGGGTGGGTATTTGGTATAACATACCATTGTGTTTTTAAAACTCCATATTATTAAATATATATATTGGTTAATACTTGTCATGTTCAACATGGTGAATGTATATCCTTTCCTTTCACAAACTTTTTTTTTTAGGCTAACTAATCTCACTTTTTCCTTAGTAGTGACCGGGCTTAATTTTTTTTCATGCATGGATTCTATCTACAAAGTAGGACAAAACAACTCTTTGAGGCGGCTTCTTTGTTCCCTTTAATTTTTTTCTAGTCTTAAGATGGAGGTTGCTTTGTCCTTTGGAAGCTCCAAAATGGCGCCTGTCCTATCTTTGTTCTGGCTTCCTCCTGCACTGGCAGTGTTTCAGAATAGAGGGGTGGGAGCTGCTCCTGCTGATGTAATCTTTTTCCCTCCATGCTCCTCCTCTACTAGCTCTGCTCATCAGCCAGGCCTGGAGCAAAAACAGCTCATTGATGGAGGCAGAGGGAAGCTGTATAGTGACAGCTTGAGATGCGACCGGAATGACTAACATTTATTCACCTATCCCCTATCATAACATTTGCTCTTTCAGCTACAGGCAAAAGACCTCTAAATTCAAGCTCATTACTTTTAATTTTATAGGTTCTTTTTTTCTTCCCTCTCCCATCGTTGTTAACTTTGATTTCAGTGTTCCTTCTTGGTGTTGTATATGTGTGATTTGTGATTGGATTTTGTCTCCCAATTCCAATTTTTCTTTTTACTAAAAGTAAGCAGGGATGGTATTAGTATAATCCTATGCTTTTAAAAGGTTTACCGGTTTGAGTGACATTTATATGAGGGATTGTTTCTAATATTTAAGAAGCCTTATCGTTGAACCTTTTAAATGGAAAGCCTTTTTTAATTCATGATTTTGATTCCTATGTAAAATGCTACCAATAGACATTTGAAGGGCACTGAACATTAGACATCAGTATGATGATCTAACCCAACCTTCCTTTGCCTGTAAATTTCATTTTGTGGGTTTGGGTTTCCTGTCTGTTGGGATAAGTTTGTTTTGGATGATTTTGTGCACCATCCTACAGTGCTTAGTTCCTGTACAATATACTAAGAATAAGATGAGAACATTAGAGAAAGTGAAGCTGCACTTGTAAACTCATCACCTGGTAAGCAAACTTTTCTGGTATTACGTTTCTCGGCTTCCATTTCTGTTTCCAACCACTGGGAGATTTTTTTTAAACTTTATATTCCATCTTCAACGCATACAGTTCCATAAAGGTGCATGCAGGCTTGAAATCTCCGTAGTCCCCTTTATGCTTCAATCTCGTAACAGATTTTCTCACCAAAATTCCTTGCTATATTAGAATGATTTAACCAAAATTATTAGTTTGAGCTACAAATTAGACAACCTAAAAACACGATTCTGCACTGTAATTTGTTACTTTTTATAGCCAGTAAGTTTCTAGAGCTACCAACAAAAGCATTTGAGTTGTGCTTGTGGCAGCAAATTGGTGTAAATCTACTTAAGAGCTCAAGTTAATCATTCTGGTGGCACAGGAAGCCTATATTAACCAAGAACTCTTTTTGGGATCAGTTTTTGACCTATACTTGCCAGTACTGGAGACAGGATGTTAGGGTCAATGAATCTTGATCTGACTCTAAATCTTTTGATCTTATGAGACAAAAGTTAATTTAACAAAATGGTGTTCAGTGTCCTTTACCACCTATCATTGGTAGCATTTTATGGGTGTATTTATATTCTAAGTTGATTAGAAAGTCTTCATTTGTATTAACACCCCCCTTACCCATGCCAACAAATGGCACATAGATTTTACAGTGCTATGTGTGAATTGTGTGTTGTGTAAGATGCATGATGAGATGAAAGTGTTGCTAAGATCCCCTGTGCCAATACAATGATGCCTAGCTGAAAAAAAGGTTTATCCATGCTGTGTGTTAACTGAATACACACAATTGGAGAAGTTCTCCATGCAAAATGAATTTTCATCCTGTGCAGGGAGGGCCCATGACCTACACAAGTTCTGCATGCCTTCAGAGAAATAATGGCTTTCCTTATTGTCCCCAGAAATAATGGCTTTATGCCTCTTAACAGTAACCACTTACATAAAAAATGATCAAATCTTCTTAATTCAGATATTAAAAGTTCTTCCATTTAAACTAAATATCTTAATTATACAAATCAAGCATCATTAGTATAGAACTGGATGTGGGAGAAATCTCGCCCCAACTAGATCCAATAATGACTGACATTTTGTTAGATCTGAAAATTTCCTTTAAAGGGAGCGAGTTTTCCAACAAAGGCTGGTGGTCTAGCCACCTTTTTATGACTGCTTTTGTAGCATCGTAAGAATCCAGCAGAAAGTCCCTAGCTCTGTCTTCAATATTCTGTTTAAAACACTTGAACTTGGGTCAAGTGCATATGCAGATGGAGTAAAATAGCTAGATTCCTGAGGAGACAAAATATTCTCAAAGAAAAAGTAAATTTGAAAAAAAAGCAGCACACCAAACGTAACAACATTGGACGTGTTTGCAAGACTGATTCCTAATTAAAGTTATGTTAAATTCTAAATACTTCCAGTTTTTGCATTAATCCTTTGGGAAACTTTAGCCTGTACATTGGCAGAAGGTGACATTTTAAGCGTAAATATTAATATGGTTTTTTTTTTTACCAAATGCTACTTTCTAAATCTTCCTGCTAGACCAGTCCAAACTAGTGGGTTATGTCTCCCTGCCAGCAGATGATGGAGATGGAGGAAAAAAACAAGTCTGCCGTGACCTCATCACTGGCATAAAACCTGGTGCAGCTAGGGGCACCCTCTTGTATTTTCTCTGTCTCCAGCAAATGGTAGTTGCTGTTTCTGTGCAGCTAAGGCCTAGATCATTGGCCTTTAACTGTATAAATCTGAGGGATTTGCACTATAAGAGGTAAAAGAGAGCCATGTTTTGATTAGGACTATAACCATATGTATTTTGGACAATACATAGCTTTTGGTATCCTATTTTCAGAACTGCATGTTACTGACAGTAAAATCTGTCAGTAGCCTTCAGTATTGTTTTTTTGTACTGAATCTCATGGTGTAGAGTTATATAATACATTTTTACAGGCACATAGGTTCCTTTAACAACATTTTTTATTTGCTCATGCACTGTAGTAAAAAAAATAACAAAAACAGATCTTCCTGTTTTACTGGGCATTTTTTTAATCATGTGTGAACCCCCTAGCTTTACAGGCAGAGAGAATTGTATCAATTTCCTATAAACTTTAGCATTAACAAATATTTTTGATTGCATAGCTGCTATTGCATTCCATGGCACTCTTACAATTTAAATAGTTTCTTTCTTTTTACATGGTGCAGAATCCGAAAGGAAGTGAGATGCTTAAGGGGACCTTAACATGCAATTGGATGCAGTTGATAAATATTAAGGAGCAATCGGATTCTTGCAACACATTCTTCAGTAGAATTGTGTAGACTTTGGTGGCTGATACCTAGTCTTGTGACTGAACACAGTGACCAGCAAAATTGAGTTCATACCTGGCTAGTTTTTATGGTCCGACATATTTGGTGGGGTGGTGGAAAAGGGGAACAAAAGCTTCAATATTGCTGGTTAAAATGAATTGTAACACCAGGCAGATACCTCTGTATTAGAGCTTGGTATTCCTTTGCTATTATTTTGTCTTATTCTTTTCTTCCAGACCTGAAGACTTAAGTATTTGTGGTACGTTGGCTTTTTAGCTGTCGCAGATTTAGGTCCTCAGCACCCTGCTTTTGTTCCTCGTTTCCAGTTGCTCTGACCATTGATGTATTAGGAGCAGGGGGGTTTCCCAAACTGTGGGTCTGAGCCCACTAGTGGGGTCCCAGAAGACTTGCCAGGTGGGTTACGACTTAAAAGCCCCATTGTGGTTGCTCATTCAGGAAAATCCAAGGTACAAAGCAGGACCTTCAGTTTATAAATAGTTTTAAAGATAGTTGCACTTTCCAGCTGTAAAACATTATGTTATGGGAAGATTTAGAAGTCCTGTTTTGTTTGGTGAATCCTGTAGTCCTCTTAATGTAGGTTCCTAAATGGAAACCACAAATTTCATATGCTTATAGAGTAGCATGGGAGGGTGATTAATCCCTTGCATCCTAAGTATGTTTGGAAATTTCTTTTTAACCATCTGCCTATGTTGGCAGATCTTGAGGTTAAAACTTGATTCAGAATGTTCTGTTTTTTACCTGTTAATTTTCTTCCTGCTCCTTTTAGGCTACCAGCTTAATTGGAAACAAGTTTTCTTCTCTTTTGTATCTTTTTTTTTTTAAGTGTACTTTAGTCAGCTGGGAGGGGGCATGCAGTCAGTGGCCCTAAACCGTTTCTGATGGTGTATCCATCATGTGATGACTGACATGCTCAAAGTGAACGCTGCCTTTGCAGCATCCCTAGTCACGTCTGACCCAGGGAGTGGAAGATCTGAGCTAGGACTCAAACTCTGATACTTCCGTATGGCAGCATATAGCTTGCCACCATGCCTGTCCTTTCATCAGACTGATAATGGTTGTATGAGATGTCATCACAGATTGTATGTGACTGAAACAAACATTTGCTAATAATGCATATTAGTCATGTTATCTTTCAATGCTTCATAAGTTGGTTAAGTGTACATTGAGTCACCAAAATAGCTTCTTGCCCTTCCACATTCATATCAGCCTATTTGATTAGTAGTCATTCACTAAGTTTTAAAAAAATAGAATGCAAAGCACTTTGTATTAATGTCTGTGGCAATACTAGTCTTAGTCTAGTCCTGCATTAACTCAATTTAATATCTTAATCACAAGACTTCCACCCCAAAGCAATCTGGCTTTTGTCTGAAGAATGCACTGTGTTTGGAATAAACACAAAGCTAGATCTTGACTTGGAGTTAGTCATGCTGAACCCTAAAGCACTTGTTTAGTCTAACAGCAGTTCTAGGAAGAACTCATCCCAAGCTTTGTGTTTTCTGTGCATTAACTGAAAGGTGTGTTTAATCAGTGCTGCACAGATATACAAAGGAATTCAGAGCCTACGCAATCTTCTATAGATTATGAACCAAGGTCTATATTCTCAGATTTGATTAAAGACCAGTCCTTTATAACTTTGTTCATCTATGTCTAAATGTAAAAGGCCACCAATGATGGTGCCTTCTCTCTTTCCAAAAGCTAGCATATAGTGTCCTTGTGCTTTAAAGTATACAATAACATCCAGCATGGATTTCTGCTTTTGAAATTTCAAAATTGTGACTATAACTCAAAAGCAACTGAAAGTTGGAAGTGTAGGGTGCCATAGCTATCCCATTTTGGGATGAAGTTCCTAATCACTATGTTGATTTTCTTCTATGATGATTTTAAGTGCTTTTGCGGAATTTTATTTTTTCATCACTATAAAATAAGCCAAGTGGTTTCTTCCCACTTGTATAGCAGTAGCAATCCACATAAATCTTAATCAAAAGATACATCACCTGAGGGTGAGAGATACTGTTTTTCATTTTAAATACCCTTTTATCTCCAGGAACAAGCAGAAATGCACATATAGGTGACGTCTGCATCGACAGAGCCCGCAAGGGAATGCCCCCTATTGTCCAATAGGAAAGCCTTTGGGAGCACTCCATTATGCCTGCCTTCCCAACTCCTTTCCTCAGTTCTTTGTTTTCCAAGAAGCCGGCAGGATGTGTCGTCCTGTCATAACCGACAAACTTCATCTTTTTGGTGTGGAACATCATGCTTCTGCCTTCCCGTCAACATTGGTCCATTGAATCCACCCCTCCCGATAATAATTTTTTATTTTACGTTTTTCTATTTCTTTTTTTTCTTTAATGCAGTTTTCACCGCTAAACTGGGCCTTTAGGCCTCCATAGCTTCAACTTCAATCTTAGAGACAACTTTTTTGAGGCATGGGAAAGTCAACTAGTGGTTTTAAAAAAATGTACCAAGTGTGCTGGGTTGTTCCTGAGGAATCAACCTCTGGAGAGCTACCTGTTCCATGTTCTGTGATGGTGGCTCAGAGCTCCGTAGGCGATTCCACCCAGACATCAGCCATCTCCTTGGACCAGCACATGCTGGCTCTTAAGAGAAGTTTGGCGACACCCCTGGCAGCTCCAGGGATGCAGGCTTTGGTACCTAGCCTACAGCCAGTATAACTGCCCTGATGCTGCCCCTCGAACCAGCATTGACAACCGTCATTGGAACCGACAGAGACCCTCGGTATTCAACAGACTCAAACTGACATAGTTCTGATACTTCTGAGCATCGGCATCAATCTTCGACGTCCATAAAGCATCGAGGTCGAACCCAAGACCGCCGATACTTTGACTTCTTACCAGACTAATTCCATTTCTTCAGAATCTGCAGAGGGCTCACTCGATTCCCGAGAACCTCCAGATATCCCTTAGGACCCTTCGCCGCCTCAGGAACGGCGTCTGTCCCCACTAGAAGATACGTCCTTTCAGGACTTCATATGTGACATGGCAGCAAGGCTCGTCATCATAGTAGCCTCAGAAAAGGAACCAAGTACAGAGGAATTGGAGATACTCCAGTACCTTTCCACGCCCAAGGAGGCGGCTACATTACCGGTGCATCGGATCCTACAAGATCTTATGCTCCTCATGTGGGAAGCCCCGCTCACGGTTCTGCCTGTCAGTAAGATGCTCGATACTAAGTACCAGAGTGCCCAGGTTTCCAGAAACCTTAGCTATCCTACCATTTAGTGGTGATGGATTCGGCAATGCGCTGGCAGAGATTTGAGGACATTTTTATGCTTCTAAAAATGCATGTTGGCCTCCAGAATAAACTCTTACATGCTGTACATGAGCATGTTCCTGAAGGAGGTCACCAGGGATCTGGAGACTTTTCACCCCCATGCTTCCTGAAGTTAAGCAAAGTTCCTTATCGTTCCTCCAGTTCAGTCCCACACCGCTGGGTAGTGTACCTCTTCCTGCAGCATGGAGACTGGGCATGTCAGAAGCTTGCCACATCTACCAGTGACACCTCCCACCAGCTCCCGGTGTGTCCAGTCTCCATGCAGCAGGAGGTTGTGAGCCTAGGGTGTAGGCTCAACATGACGAACACATAAGGGAATTTAGTGATGTAAAATTTGGTTTAATTTTGGGTTAAGATTTGTTTTTAAAGGTGATTTGTTTTTTTTGGGTACGCTGTACCTTTAATTTATTTTTATTATTTTAAAAAAAAAAAGTTTCAGTGCCATAAGGGCAGAGAAGGGGGGCAGTGGATGGGATTCCTGCTTCCCCTTCCCTTCAATATTCTTTAATGCCCGGTAGCACTCCCTACCTTGTGAGGACGGTGGGGAGCTGTTTGCATGTTTTGAGCTGCTGCCCGATTCAGTCGGCAGCGCAGGAGCGTGCTGTGAACTGGAGGCTCCACTTCACTCGTCATCGGGGCTCACCGGCACGGTGTTCTGGCAGGAATCCAGGTATTTATCTCTCTTTTTCCTCCGGATGGGGGGGGGGGGGTAAGATAGCAGGGCTTTTTTGAGGAACTGCAGGGCCTCTGGCTGCCAGCTGAGTCCTCTACAGCCTTGTGTTGAGCCGGGGGCTAGATTTTGGAGGCGGCCATTTTTGTCGGTAGTCATTTTTCCCACGTTTTTTCAAAACAGTGGATTTAGCTGTGCAGGCAATCCCTGTGGCTACCTGACATTAGTTTTTGAAATTATATTATTGTGGGTGCTTGCCCCAAGCCTCTGGAGTGCCTGCAGTTAGGCATTTGGATAAAGTTGTTCTTTTCTATACGGTTAGGAACAAGCTTGGCTGTGGGGCCATACCCGGTGGTTGGGAAGCCTCAAGATCTGGTAAAGCGGAGTTTGGTAGCTGATGCCTGCTCGTCCACAGTGCCTGGTGTGCGGAACCCGCAGGGGCACGGTTTCGGTTGACGGCGTGTATCGTGGCTGTGCGGTGGAAGCGGTACAGATGGAGCAGGAGTTGCAGGATCAGAGTAAGGGAGAACCTCTCTCCATGCCCTTAGGGGCTGAAAGGGGGGGGGGAGATGCCCCTCTGTCACCTCAGGTGTCGACTTCGTCTCTGCCAGGTACGAGTGCGCCTCGAGGGGCAGCAACCACGGCCCTGGAAGAATTTTCCCCGGATTTTGTGCTACTGCTGCATCAAGCGTTTTGCCTTCGTAAGCGGGGGGCTACTAGGGGCGTCTCGGGGTTGAGTCCCGAGGTGGTTACTTCGGTGGCACAGACAGCGGAAGGTTCTCAGGTGAGACCCGGGCAAACAACCACGGATAGTCGAAAATGAGGCCCTGCCCTTAGAGTCTTTGGACTTAGAAGGGGAATTGGAGGGTCAGGGTGAGGATCTTGAAGGTGAGATTCAGGAACCCAAGGATCAGACCCGGATTATTCGGGTGTTCAGGAGAGAGGAACTGGCAGTGCTAATTTTGGAATTGCTGCAGGCCCCTAACCTTTCCGTAGCCCCGTGTGTGGAAGATCCACTCATTCAAGCAGTGCGGATGTCCCAGGCGATGTTTCCGGTCCATAAGGTGGTTAGACAGATGATTCAGGGTGAGTGGGACATGCTGGAGTCCGATCTCAGAGGTGGGAGGTTCATGGCTCGGCTCTATCCGCTGTCTGATCAGCAGCGGGAGCTGTTTCGCTCTCCTAGGATAGATGCGGCAGTTTCGGCTGTGATGAAGAAGACTATCATTCCGGTGGAAGGTAGCGTGGCGTTGAAGGATGGACAAGGCAGAAAGATTCGATGGTGAAGCAAGCCTTTGAGGCCAATGCCCTGGCGCTACAGGCCTCCATTTGTGGGGCATGGGTAGCGAGGGCTTGTCTGCGTTGGTCTCAACGTTCGCAGTGGGCAGACTTGTTTCAGGACTTGTCCAGGTTGGAGTCCAGAGCAGCTTATTTAGCGGACATGCATTATGACCTGGTGAGGACTTTGGCTAATAGTATGTTGTCATTAGTGGCGGCGCGCAGATAAATTTGGTTATGAAATTGGGCGGCTGATAGTTCCTTCAAGTCATGGCTCAGTAAGCTCCCCTTTAAGGGAAAGCTGCTTTTTGGTGAAGATCTGGATAAGCTGGTTAAGGACTTGGGGGAGTCCAAAGGGTGCCGGCTGCTGGAGGATAAATTGAAGACGGGGAGGCCTGGAGTGGCATTGAGAGGCCAGACTTGCTGTTTTCGCCGTTTTCGGGCCTCGCGGTTAGGATCATTGCAGAGAGGCCGGTACTCCTTTCGTAGCCAAGGTTTTTCCAGATTCAGAGGTGCAGCTACCGGTTTCAAAAAGTCACAATGAAACAAGGGGCACTCAGGCGGGTGTACAGCCTGTGGGGGGTCGGCTGCGGGAGTTTTTGCCTGCCTGGGTTCAAGTTACATCCGATCAATGGGTACTGGAGGTCATTTGAGAGTTTCCTTCTAGCCACCGTCTGCTGCCTATCAGCCTCAGCAGAGACAACCTCAGCCCTCGCCAGCCCAAAAAGCTCAGGGCTCCTAAGCCTCAACTAGCTGCACAGGCACAACCTTTGCCTGTTCTTTGACTCCTTCCTGGAGAACATTGACAGTCTGCTCCTGGAAGGTCCCCAGCCCCTCCACATAGCTGGCAAACTGTCACTATGCCCACAGGTGGCACCTCATAACATCAGAGCCGTGGACACTTCAGATTATCTAAAGGGGTTATCAGCTTCACCTAAAAATCTTACCCCCCACCAGCTTCACAGGGGATTATTACACACAACCCATTCAAAGCACTCTTAAAAGAAGAGGTGACCCCCCTGTTCTCCCAAGATGCCATAGAAAGAGTTCCTCCTCAAGAAGCTTCTACTCTCCATATTTTCTCATTCCAAAGAAAACAGGAGGATTCAGTGGATCTCAGAAACCTAAACAAATTCATGATCCTGGAGAAATCATTTAGAATTTCTCTCGGAACTCTTCTACCATACCTCCAGAGACACAGTTGGCTATGTTCTCTAGATCTAAAAGAGGCGTACACACATTTACTTAACTTTACTTCCCTCTCCCCCAACTCTCAGGCCTCTCTTTGATCCTCTACCCTCTCTGCCCCTCTCGACCACCTTGCCCCTCTACGTCCTCGTCCACCACGTCACCACCTTGTGCATCCCTGGTACCACAATGGTTTGCGTCTCCTTCGCACACACCTCCGCAGGGCGGAGCGGTTGTGGCATAAGGCCCCCTTCCCAACCTCTCTTGCTTCCTTCAAGGCCCACTTGTCACACTATCGATCGCAAGTTCATCTAGCTAAACGTTCTTACTTTTCCGACGCCATCGCTAGGGCCCCGAATCAAACTCGACACCTTTACGCCACACTTAAGTCTCTTTCCTCTCTCCATTCCACAACTCCTGCTACCACAATTCATCCGTCTCCTCCTCCCTCTCTTCTGGCATCCTTCTTCAATGATAAAATTTCAACTCTGCGAGCCTCCTTGCCTCATTGCCCTGCTCCCATTCATTCACCTCCCCCTGCTGCGTCTCCTCCTTCCACCTCTCTCACACCTGGGCCGCCTCCTCCCTACCTACTACCTGTGAATTGCATCATCTCATCTCCTTCTCTAGGAAAACTTCCTGCTCTCTCGATCCCATCCCTTCCTCTTGGTTACTAACTCCCTCCCTCTCACTTCTTCCCTATATCCTCTCTATTTTCCATTCTAGTCTTTCCACCGGGACCTTCCCCCGTCCCTGGAAACACGCCCTAATCCGCCCCATCCTAAAGTACCCCTCCTTGGATCCTCTGGTTCCTGCCCATTACCGCCCAGTTTCTAACCTTCCCTTTCTTTCCAAACTTTTAGAAAAACTGGTCTTTGCACAGCTCACTCACTATCTCGACTCCATTCACTTCCTTCATCCCCGACAGTCAGGATTTCGCACCGGTAACAGTGTTGAAACTATCTTACTCGCTTTCACCAATGCACTGCATGTTGCCCATGAACACGGAGATCTCGGTGGCTGTAGCACTTGATCTATCTGCAGCGTTCGACTTAGTGGACCACTCCCTTCTTCTTCGCCTTCGGGAAGCGGGTCTTTGTAGTGTTGTCTACCGTTGGTTTCATTACTTTCTTTCCTCCCGGTCCTGCACCGTCCTCTCCTCCTCCCCTTCAACCCCCTCCTCTGATCCATTCCCACTTACCTGTGGCGTCCCCCAGGGTTCAGTATTGGCACCCCTGCTCTTTAACCTTTTCCTGGCCACCCTCGCTCTGTTAATTCAGCAATCGGGAATATCAGCATTCTACTATGCCGATGACATAGTCCTCCTTCATCACACCTCCCCTTCATGTCCAGATCTTTCCCCACTAAATTCTTGCCTCACTACGGTAGCCTCCTGGTTGACACAAAACTGCCTCCACCTTAACCTCACTAAAACTATTGCAATTTGGTTTTCTTATGGCAATCCACCCCCTTCATTAGCACTTTCTTTTTCCGGCACCCCTGTTCTCCTAGTCTCCACTTTTCGGTATCTTGGAGTGCACTTCGATTCAGACCTCTCTTTTCAAGCCCATGTTTCTCACCTTACTAAGACTTCCTTTTTTTTCCTCCGCCAAATCCGAGCAATACGCCCCTTCCTCTCCCCATCGGCCCTCACTACCTTATTGCTGTCACTGGTTATGTCACGGGTGGACTTCTCCAACTGAGTTCTCATAGGCCTTTCCAAATCCCAACTAGCCCGTCTCCAGAGGATCCAAAACACACCGCTGCCCGCCTCCTTACTCACTCCTCCCCCCCCGGGATCATATAACACCTTTACTCCTCCGCCTTCACTGGTTACTTGTCCCCTTCCGCACCCAGTATAAACTGCTCTCTCTAGTGCACAACATCCTCCATACAAATACTCCACAATACCTAGCCGATCTCATTTCCTTCCACACCCCCAGGCACACACCCTGCTCTTTTCACCTCAATCGCCTCACCCTTCCTTCACCCTCCCTCGCCCATCTGCAATTTACACGATCTTCCGCTTTCTTTTTCATAGGACCAGCCCTGTGGAATTCTCTCCCCTCATCCCTTCGCCTGGAGTCCAATCACAGCACTTTCAAAAAAGACTTGAAAACTCACCTCTTCTCCACAGCCTTCAGCCTTCCCTCCCCCTTGTGTGACCTGCCTTAAGTTCTATCTCCTTCCTGTGTGTATCCTCTCCTTGTTCTGTCTTGTCTCCTTTCTCTCTCCTTTCTCAAAACCGTTGTAAACTTCCTTTCCATTTCTCTGACCCTGAGCCTTTTCCTTAGTTTGTATATTGTACACCGCTTTGCTTGTTCCAGAAAGGCGGTTTATCAAATAAAATTACCATAACCATAACCATTTACTGATGCATCCCTTGCACAGATAGTATCTGTGCCTCATGTTTCAAAGAGACTACTATCAATACTGGGTTCTCCCAAGCGTCTTCACGAAATGCATGGCAGTAGTCTCTGCCTACTTACACATCTTGGGGTTATTCATCTTCCCTTCCTTAGCAGACTGGCTGATCAGGGGAGACTCCTCTTGGGAGGTAAAACTCTCCCTTCATCACACCATCACAGTGCTTCAACAACTGGTCTTTGTCATAAACTTCCCAAAGTATCACCGCCTCCAACCCAATGAATGGAGTTCATCGGAGCGCTCTTAGATACTCAGGCCTGAGCTTTCCTTTCACAGAATCGCTGTGCCCGCCTCATCAAGCTGGCGAAGGGAGTGCAAAAGCAAAGCAGAGTAACAACTCGAGAAATGCTATGGCTATTAGGACAGATAGCCTCCACAGTCTGTCATCCCCTGCGCTTGATTACCTATGCAACAAGCGCAATGGACTCTGTCTTTCCAATGGATGCAAGCAAGGGGGAGTCTCGGAGACGAGATCCACCTCACCCCTCAACTGATGTACCTTCCGTGGTGCTGCTCTCCACAGAACCTACGTGTCGGGTCACCTTTTCAGATGCCTCCACCGCGATGCACCCTAACAGTGGATTGGGGAGCACATCTGAACAACCTAACCACACAAAATGTGGACACGGCAGGAATCTGCCTTGCAGAGCAACCTCCTAGAATTATGGACATTGACAAATGCTCTTCGGGTTTTTCAACCCCTACCTTTGGGGCAACCTGTTCTAGTCAGGACAGACATCCAAGTCGCCATCTTCTATGTGAACAAACAGGAGGGAGGGGATGCCGTCCCCTCTGCAAGGAAGTGCTTCGCCTGTGGTCCTTTGCCATCTCACACTGCATTCACCTCTGAGCAGTGTACCTCCCGGGTGAATTTAATCTCCTTGTGGACAGGCTAAGCTGTATCCTTCGTCCACGCGAATGGACCTTGCATCGGGAAATGACTGCTTGAATCTTCCAGACATGGGGAACCCCACTCATAGATCTTTTTACCACTCTGCAAACACACAGCTTCTGCTCCAGAGTTATGTCACTGCACCGACAGGCCTCGGATGCCTTCCTTCTACACTGGGGATAAGGACTGCTCTACACATTCTACCCATCCCCTTGATATCCAAAACACTTCAAGTGGTGTAGGTTTGTGGGGTCCTCTCTACAATATCTTTTCCACTTATCCTTAACAAGTCTTAAGACTAACTCATTGAGAGTTCACCTTAGTGCTATTGCGACCTCTAACAAACTATGGATGGACATCTTATCTGCTCACACCCTTTAGCGGCACGTTTTATGCGGGGTCTCCTGCTGTCCAAGCCATCCATTAAGCTGCCTCCAGTGGCCTGGGATCTCAGTGTGGTTCTTGCTCAACTTCTAATGCTTCTTTTCAAGCCTTTAGCCACCACTTCACAAGTTATTATCTTGGAAGGCAATCTTCCTCATCACCATCACGTCAGCTCACTGCATCAGCTCTGGCGGTGGATCCGCCATATACCTGGCTGCACCATGATAAGGTGGTCCCACACTGGCCCTCCAAGGCCATAGGAGACACCTCCTCCCGCCGGGGCAGCTTAGAAGACCCCTCCCTGCCTTCACAGCCACATCGAGGACTTTGATGGCGATGTCCATGGGTCTTCATCCTGGACTCGGCATCACCCTGACTCCTACAAGAGACCAGACTATTATTGGAGGAGTATCGCTTCCTAGAATTGAGTCTAATGGCCCACAACTCTAACAAGCTCTTCGGCTACAAGCTTTTGGCCTAGGGATCACTGCTCTCACTCCCATGTCAGTCTGGTACCTGAGAGCTAGTGAGTCCCATATGTGAAGACTGCATTCCTTCTTGTTCCTGGAGAAAACGTAGTTACTCTTCTGTAACAAGTGATCTCTGGGAACCACAGGAATCTGTCTTCAAAACGTGCTCTCCTCCCCTAGGAGTTGTAGGGTTTGTTTATTTTTTTCTCTTCCTCTCAGCTTCAAACAACTGAGGAGAGGAGTTGGGAAGGCAGGCATGCAGGTGCAGTGGAGTGTTCCCAAAGGCTTTCCTATTGGACGCTGGGGAGCGTTGCCACACAGGCTCTGTTTATGTCGACGCACCCATATGTGAAGACATTCCTGCTGTTACAGGTGAGTAATTGCGCTTTCTCTGGGACTAAGCAGGAAGTCGGTCCTCACTTATGGATGATGTCACCACCAGAGACTTCATGCGGGAACCCTTCCCAGCTTTCACAGAAAGCCTTTGGGAGATCCAGCATGAACGGAGCCATCTTACCTCAGTCTTTTTTCCATAGAGCCCTCCAGACGTCCATCTGTATCCTGGAGAAAAGGTATTTTACCCTTTCAGCCTTTTTTTTTTTTTTTTTTTTTTTTTGCCTTTCGGTACTTCTTTTTCTCTCCTTTTTTTTTTTTTTGCCTTCCTGTTCCCCCCGGTATTGTTGCTGCCTCAGTGCCACATTGTTTTTCGTGTTTGTTTTAATTTATCTTTTGTTCATTTTCGGCACTCAAGTTTTTTTTCTCGCACCCTCTTGGTTGGGGCATTGGAGTCTTTTGACCTGGCAGAAGCCACCTGACCAGTAGCTTTAAGAATTGCGCCAGAAGTGGCAGGACCATTTCTATCATGGACCGCCATAACTGGTGCTGTCAGTGTCTCGGGTCTGACCATGAGCCTTCTACATGCACTCTGCGCAAAGGGCTGAAGAACCGTGAAAAACTATGGGAATCGTTGGGGTTCCAAGACTTTGGTGTCAGCTCCAACAATGACATCTGAATCATTGCCCTCGAAGGACACTGCTGAGGATTCTGCCTCGCGTGGTGACCAGGCCCTTTCAGAGCCACAAGCATCCCCGGAAGGAACGGACTCCGTCCCAATCATCATTGAAGGGTGATGCCGAGTCCAGGATGAAGACCCATGGACATCGCCATCAAAGACCTCGAAGTGGCTGCGAAGGCAGGGAGGGGTCTTCTAAGCTGCCCCGGCAGGAGGAGGTGTCTCCTATGGCCTTGGAGAGCCAGTGTGGGGCTCCTGAGCCCGTCACATTGAGGAGTCCCCGCCGAAGGAACTGGCATCTTCACCTAAGAGTGTGGCGCTGGTGCTGGCAGCTGTGGAGCATTCCCTTCTAGCAGAGTGGTTGTTGAGTTTCGAGCATAGCCTGACTGCCATTATGGCACAACACAAGCCTTGGGAACCGGGTACTTCTGATTCTTTGGGGCCAGCTGAATTTTCCAGCAACAGCTGTCCAACCATATAGTCCTTTTCCAGATGAACAACAATTAGTGATGTTCTACATCAACAAGCAGGACAGCACGGACTCATACCTCCTCTGCTGGGAAGTCTTTCGACTCTGGAAATTCGCCAGCAAGCATGGCATGCTTTTACGGGCAGTCTGTCTCCCGGGTCAGGGCAACACCTTGGCAGACAGAGTGCTGCAACTGCATAAGTGGAGTCTAAATCCACAAGTAGCCCGCAA
Organism: Ichthyophis bannanicus; assembly: GCA_033557465.1. Classification (NCBI taxonomy): domain Eukaryota; kingdom Metazoa; phylum Chordata; class Amphibia; order Gymnophiona; family Ichthyophiidae; genus Ichthyophis; species Ichthyophis bannanicus. The sequence goes on along the minus strand of CM066051.1, from coordinate 74,436,138 downwards.
CATCTTCCAGAAATTCGGTTGTATGTCCCTGGACCTTTTTGCTGCTCCTCACAATGCTTAGCTGCTGCTGTTCTGCTCCAGAATTCCCTATCACAATCGGGTGGCCTCCGATGCGTTCCTCCTGACATGGAGTGGGAATTTGCTTTATGGTTACCCCCTAACTCCCTTGGTAGCCAAGACCCTTTTCAAGGTCCAGATGGACAGGGCCACCATGATATTCATTATTCCATTCTGGCCCAGACGGCTGTGATACTCCCTGTTGCTTCGCCTCTCCCAGGCATCTCCTCTTCACCTCAGCCATGCTGGTATCTGCTGTCTCAGTAGGAGGGGCCCTCCTCTATCCCAATCTCAACCCTAGCCCTCGGCTTGGATGCTGAGAGGTAGCTCTTGCTTGGTTTCACCTGCCTATGGACATGGAGAATACTCTCGCATCCCGCAATCGTGCCAATGCCTTTAAATGGCAGTATTAGTGTATGTGTCTCATATCTCCGCATGTTAAATGTATCCCCCAATTGTGTTGTGACCGCTTTGATTGAAGGATAAGGCGATATACAGAACTGTATAAATAAATAAATATTCTCTGCCTGGTGTGCGGGCAGAGCCCTTAACCCTTTCTTCTGCTCAGTGGAGTAGGTTCTAGCATACCTTCTACACCTTTCTCATGCTGGCTTGAAGTCTAACTCAGTTTGAGTACATCTTAGTGCTCTACCATCACACCATCGATGGATGGTCCCTTTCCACTCACCCCGTCATTTTCCGCTTCATGAGGGGTCTCTTGCTTTTCATCTACCTATCTGACTACCGCCTGTGGCATGAGACCTTAACATGGTCCTCAGACAGCTGCTCACTCAAGTTTCTGTCCAGGAAGGTCTTTTTCTTGGTGGCACTTACTTTGGCGCATAGAGTCTGTGAACTGCAGATGCTGGTGGCGCACGCTTCCTTCTCATTCTACATTTCTTCCTAAGGTGCTTTTGCCTTTTCATCTCAACCAGTCAGTGGTACTTTCCACCTTCTTTCCCAGGCCTCATGTGAACAGAGAAGAGGTCTTTCTCCATACCCTACATTGTAAGAGGACATTGGCTTTCTATCTGGAACGAATGAAAGCCTATTGCTATTCTCCCAGCTCTTCACTTATGATCCAAACAGGCTGGGTGTGGCAGTTTCTAAATACACCCTTTCCATTTGGATTGCTGACTGCATCTCCTTTGCCTGTGCCCAGGCTGGACTCCTAGAGCACCATGTCATTGCGCATAATGTCTGCGCCATGGCAGCCTCTGTGGCTTGGTCTCCTTGCTGGAGATCTTTAGGCTGCATTGTGGTCTTCTGTCCACACCTTCACAGCCCACTACTGCCTAGATTCAGATTCCCGGTGTGTCAGCACCTTTGGCTAAGCAGTACTCTGATATTCTTTGGGAATTAATGCAGCGCCTTCCCTCTGGCCCTCCTGTCTGTCCAGGTTACGAGAGAGTCATTCTCTTGCTTGATGCCGGAGTCATAAGTCAGCTTTTGAAACCTTTCTGCTTTTTTCCGCTGTTCTTCATGATTCATTTTTCTGGTTGCCCTATTGGGCGATTTCAAGGTTTTTTTTTCGGAAGCCTGTAGCTATGGAAGTCCAGTAAGTTAAGGACTGACTTCTGCTTGGTCTCGGAGAAACATGATTACTCACCTGTAACAGGTGTTCTCCAGGAGCAGCAGGAATTGGTTCTCACTATCCTCCCCGTGGAGTTATTTTTTTCTTTTTGAATCAATTATGCTGTCTCATCATACTGAGGTAAGATGACTCCATTCGTGCAATAAGGCGATAACGCATGTGTGCCTGATCTCCCGAAGGCTTTCTGTTTAAGCTGGGGAGGGTTCCCGCATGAGGATTCCATCGGTGACGTTGCCCAAAAGTGAGGACTGGTTCCTGCTGCTCCTGGAGAACACCTGTTACAAGTGAGTAACCATGCTTTTTTTGTCTTTTGAATCTGTTTTCTACCAGTTTGTAGTCTTTATATTTAAAAAGTCTTTATATTTGCAAAGTGTGACTTTTAACAAAACGTTTTCTGTATATTCTAATTGTTTGGACTTCAGATTTCCAATTTAGGGCCCGATTCACTAATCATTTAATCCCCATGAATAAGTCTCAGCTAGTTTGCCCTAATTTAGTGGCATGTTTACTAAACCACTTTAGCTGTTAACACGGCAGCATATGCTATCTAGCTGTGTTAACACAATGCAAAATTTGGATTTTTCTGTGCTAGTCGCAGAAAGGATTGAGAGTGAGTGTGTCTGCAAAGCATGGTTATCATGGACCTCAACAGTGCATGGTAGCCATCAGGTTTGCAGACAGTGCGAGTGCTACTAATGCCTCCTCCAATGGGTGGCATTAGCTGCTTCTCCAGGACCAAGCAGGAAGTCAGTTCTCACATATGGGTGACGTCGGCGCCGACGGAGCCCCCGTGCGGAGCATTTCCCCAGCTTTCAAAGAAAGCCTTTGGGAATTGCAGCGCGCATGTGCGGTCCCCTTCCCGCCCAAGGGTGCCATCTTGCTCAGTCTTCTTTTTTCCGCGGAGCCCGACGGACGTAGTTTGTTTTTCACCGAGGAAAAAGTTGATTACCCTGTTTTTTGTCTTCCTTCTTTGGTTCGATGCCGGATCCTTTTCCCGCCTGGGCCCGATACGCCGGTATCAAGCCCACTCTCTTTTTTTCGGTTTTTGTCCTTCGTGACTAACGTTCGCACCATTTTTCTTTTTCACTGGCAGCCCTGTCTTTCGACCTCGCAGGGGCCCCTTTTCCCCCGATGGCTGCCAGCGGGTTTAAAAAGTGTGATCGGTGTAAGAAACTTATGTCTCTTACCAACACACATGACTGCTGCCTCCGTTGCCTCAGACCCGATCATGACCCGATGATCTGTGGTCCGTGCGGCAAAATGTCCTCGAAGGCATTGAGGAGTCGGCAGCACCAAAAGGACAGAATCTTCTCTGACTCCGCGTCCGGATGGGCCCAGACCTCGTCAGAGGCCTCGACATCTCGGAACTCCGGCCCCGAGCAGCCGTCGGGGTTCCTCTGAGCGGGGGTCTCCTTCGCGGGAGCAGCGCAGGAAGAAAAAACCCGCGAGGGCGGCGTCGGCGGACGCACCTGGTTCCTTGAGGGCCAGGTCGCATAGCCCCGACCGCCGTCCCGGGTCTTCGGAGTTGGAGAGACTTGCCAAACAACCTCGTCTCAAGATGGAGTCTCCTGACTCTCCTCCAGGGGAGCCGACGTCGGGACCCGAGTCGGGGGCTGCTGAGTCTCCTGAGCTCGGACTCGGGTTGACAGCCTTGGAGAGCAGCTTGGCTGCCTTCATGGAGCAGCAGCGGGCACTGATTGCTGGTCTCACTGGTGCATCTGCCCCGACCGCTGGGACATCGACGTCCAAGTCGACCCCGGAGGCCGAGCCGATCCTCGAGTCCATGTGAGCTCGAGTCGATCCTCGGCCACGGTCTCCCTCGGCCTCCCGTTCGGGACCGAGGTCGTCGACGTCGGTACCCTCGGCATCGGGGCGGAGGGCATCGGTGCCCGCCCGACCGGAACCGCTCGATTCCTCCTCCGAGGAGTCGGGCTGGGAGACAGAGGATGAAGAGTCACCCGACACCTTTCGGATTCGGTGTGTACCATCGGACTCACCGGAGTCCGAACCTCGGAGACGATCCCCACCGGAGGATACCCGGTTCTCGGACTTTGTGCAGGATATGGCCAAGGCCTTGGCATTCCCTCGGACTTTGTGCGGGATATGGCCAAGGCCTTGGCATTCCCCGCGAAGGAGCCTTGAGCCGAGGAGCTCAAGGCCCTCCAGTATGACTCTCCCCCGAAGGAGGCCTTTACTGTTCCGGTTCCTCCGATGCTGGAGCGGCTGCTCTTCCGCATGTGGGAGACCCTGGCCTCGACGCCAGTGTTAAGCAAGCGGGTCGATTCCATCTATCGAGTCCGCAAGAGCCCCGGGTTCCAAAAGGCACAATTACCGCACCACTCCATGATTGTGGAATCGGCCATGCATCGACTGAAAAGTCAGAAGATGCACTCCTTGGTGCCTCCTGGCCGGGAGGCCCGGAACCTGGATGCCCTCAGTAAGAAGTGCTTCCAGGGCTCTATGCTTGCTTGCCGTGTCCAGACATACCAGCTCTACATGGGCATGTACCTTCGAGACCTGGCAAAGGAGATTGCCGGGTTCTCTGCTGGTTTCTCCGAGGAACCTTTGCAGAGGTTCCAGGCCTTGTCCACTGGTATTCGAGAGTGCTCGAAGTTTATCTCTCGAGCAGCCTACGATGGCTTCGATCCGAGTAGCCGGGGCCGGCATCGGTGCCTGCCGACAGGCTTGGCTACAGTCATCCGACCTCGAGCCATGGGTACAGGACAAGTTGGTAGATGTCCCCTGCCGAGGTGAAAACCTTTTTGGCAAACCCATGGCTGAAAAGGCTGCTGAACTCGAGACCGAGACTCTGACCAGGACTAGGCTGTCCAGAAAATCCTCTGCCCCTTCTCAGAAGAAGAAGGGCTCGGGGAAAGGGACCTTTTACCCGAGGAAGACATCTGCCTATAAACAATACCCTCATTATCAGGCATCTGCAGCTCCCCAACAGGGTCAGCAGGCCAAGGGGCAGGGTCATGGGCCCCATAGGCAGAAGGCCCCCAAGCCACCAACACCGGCTCCTGCACAGCAGGGCGGGGGCTTTTGACTCAGAAAGCATAGCCTCTCCTCCTCAGCTGGCTCACATCAGCACAGGAGGCCGGCTGGCCCTCTTTGCCCACAGGTGGTCGGCTGGCCCTCTTTGCCCACAGGTGGTCGGCCGTCACATCAGATACCTGGGTGCTCCATATAGTCCAAAAGGGCTATCTTCTTCATTTTCACCAGGTACCTCCCTCCTTTTTTCCAGGGGAGCCTCCAAGACCCCCTCTGCACAGGGACCTACTCCTACAGGAGTTAGCAAGTCTGCTAAAGGAACAGGCTGTGGAACCGGTGCCCCACCACCTGAGAGGTCACGGCTTTTATTCCAGGTACTTTCTGGTACCAAAAAGAACAGGAGGCCTCAGACCCATCCTGGACTTGCGAAACCTCAACAAGTTCCTGGAGAGGGAAAAGTTCAAGATGCTTACCCTTGGAATCCTGCTGCCCTGCCTCCAGCAGGGAGATTGGCTATGCTCCTTTAGATCTAAAGGATGCTTATACTCACATCCTTATTCATCCAGACCAGACAATATCTCAGATTTGTTGTGGGAGGAAACCACTATCAGTACAGAGTACTACCCTTTGGCCTAACCTCCGCCCCCAGGGTGTTCACAAAGTTCCTGGCGGTGGTGGTGGCCTACCTAAGGCTTCAAGGTCTTTTTGTGTTCCCATACCTGGACGACTGGCTCATAAGGGGCCAGTCTTTACAGGAGGCCAGTCAAGCCACCCTTCGCACTGTGGCTCTGCTTCAGCACTTGGGGTTTGTCATAAACTTCGCAAAGTCCACTTTGCTCCCGTCCCAGAACATGGAGTTCATAGGAGCCATGCTGGACACCCTTCAGGCGAAGGCTTTTCTGCCCGTGGACAGGGCCCACAGATTAATGGATCTAGCCAGGCAGTTTCGCAGCAATTCCCTGGTCTCCGCCAGGCAATTCCTGAGACTTCTCGGCCATATGGCTTCCACGGTTCATGTAACCCCCAATACCCGCCTGCATATGCGGCCTGCTCAGTGGAGTCTCCGAACTCAATGGCATCAGGCCACAGGGAGTCTTGCAGACTTAGTAAGAATATCCACACGGCTTACCTCCTGTCTGCAATGGTGGCTTCATCTTCCGAATCTGGTGCTCGGAGTGTTTTTTCAAACCCCTCCGCACTCTCAAGTGCTGACAACCGCTGCTCTCTTCAGGGTTGGGGAGCACATTGCCAAGGGGTATGTACTCAGGGTCTCTGGACCCCTTGGAAGGCTGCACAATAGATAAATTTCCTGGAGCTACGAGCAATACGCTTAGCTCTGAGGGCCTTCTCACGTCTCACCAGTCTGTACTGGTCCAGACGGACAATCAAGTTGCCATGTTTTACGTGAACAAGGAAGGAGGCACAGGCTCCTTCCTTCTATGTCAGGAAGCACAACGGCTGTGCTCCTGGGCCGTCACTCACGGAATCCTTCTCAAAGCAGTCTACCTCCCAGGTCAAGAGAATTACCTGGCGGACAGACTGAGCAGGATCCTGCAACCACACGAATGGAGATTAAATTCCTTGGTAGTTCAGCAGATCTTTCTGAGGTGGGGCCTCCCCACCATGGATCTTTTCGCCAGTCCTCTGAACCGGCAACTCTCGAGATTCTGTTCCAGACAACCACATCCTCTCAGAGTAGCAGCGGATGCCTTTCTGCTCCCGTGGTCCACAGGCCTACTATATGCGTTTCCTCCCACGCCACTAGTGTCCAGAACACTGTTCAAAGTACTCAAGGACGGGGCCTCCATGATTCTGATAGCCCCAAAGTGGCCGAGGCAACCGTGGTTCCCACTTCTGCTGCAACTGGCGGTGGACACTCCTATTCCTCTGGGGATTCAACACGATCTCCTGTCTCAAGAACAGGGATCTCTCTTACACCCCAACCTCCAGTCCCTTCATCTGATGGCCTGGCTGCTGAAAGGGTAGTTCTGGCTCCCCTACTCCTGCCTAGACAAGTGGAGATTGTAGTCTTAGCCTCTAGAAGGCAATCCACCCGGAAATCCTACGCTCTTAAATGGCGTAGATTCTCCGTCTGGTGTGCTCAGCACAGCGAGAATCCCTTCTCGTGCTTGGTAGCGGTAGTATTGCAATATTTGCTTTACCTCTCCAATCTAGGCCTTAAGTCCAATTCTGTCAGAGTTCACCTTAGTGCTCTCTCAGCCCACCATTCGCCGGTGGACGGGAGGTTTGGTGGCTCGTTTCCTCAGAGGCCTTCTCCTGCTTAAGCCTCCTCTACGTCCACCGGCCCCTGAGTGGGATTTAAATGTGGTCTTACAGTGGATTACTTGTCCGCCATTTGAACCTATGGCTACCTGTCCTCTCTGTTTTCTCTCCTGGAAAACTTTGTTTCTGGTAGCTCTTACCTCTGCTAGGCGAGTAAGTGAACTTCAGGCGCTAGTGTCTGATCCCCCTTTCACTAGGTTCTACAGGAATAGGGTGGTCTTGTGGACTCACCCTAAGTTTCTCCTTAAGGTTGTCTCCTCTTTCCACCTCAATCAGGAGGTGGTTCTTCCGACTTTCTTTCCCAGGCTGCATGCCAGCCGGGCTGAGAAGGTCCTACATACCCTGGACTGTAGGAGGGCGTTATCCTTCTACCTTGACCGTACGCGGGAGCACCGGAGGGCTGTTCAGCTCTTCGTTTCTTTTGACCCCAATAAGTTGGGGTTACCTGTCTCCAAGCGTACTTTGTCCATATGGGTCGCTGACTGTATCGCCTGGGCTTATGGGGCAGCCGGCCTCTCGTTGGAGGGTCGAGTCACGGCTCATCGTGTCAGGGCGAAGGCTGCGTCAGTGGCTCATCTCCACTCTGTTCCGTTGGCAGACATCTGCCGGGCCACTACTTGATCTTCAAGCCAGACTTTTGCGGCCCATTACTGCCTTGAGAGGGAGTCCCGCAGGGACAGTGCTTTCGGACAGGCAGTACTCCATAATCTCTGTGGGGTTTAGGCAACTCCTTCCCTCCGGCCCTGATGTTGGGCTACCGGTCGGGGGCGTTCTCAGAGAAGATTCCTTCCTTACGTACTGACGCTCTAGAGGGAGCTCATTTTTTCAGCTTGGGGTCTCCGGTAGCCTTAAGCTGGGGAGTCCCATATGTGAGGACTGACTTCCTGCTTGGTCCTGGAGAAAGAGTAGTTACTCACCTGTAACAGGTGTTCTCCAGGAGCAGCAGGAATCAGTCCTCACAACCCTCCCTCCTCCCCTTGGAGTTGCAGTCATATGATTTATTTTTTGCTATTTTTGCTGTCTTTTAGCTATGTCATCAGACTGAGCAAGATGGCACCCTTGGGCGGGAAGGGGACCGCGCATGCGCGCTGCAATTCCCAAAGGCTTTCTTTGAAAGCTGGGGAAATGCTCCGCACGGGGGCTCCATCGGTGCCGACGTCACCCATTTGTGAGGACTGATTCCTGCTGCTCCTGGAGAACACCTGTTACAGGTGAGTAACTATCTAGACTAGACTACTGTCCGTCTGGGAAATGGCTATGCGCGCTTTAGTTGCAAAAGTCGCACATTATCTGAACCGTTTGCCATATTAGCTGCAAATACCTAATGTGCTTTAGTAAACATGCCTCTTAGTATTTGAACACCACAACCCTAAAGATCCTATAATGGTGTCGATAACAATTTGATGTTTTATTTGAATCAATTCTTATAAAGTTTACTATTATTTTTATATTACACCATAAATGTTCAAACGATAGGCTCCAATTACGTTTTTTGTCATTTTACTGAATTTGACATTTATAAATAATTGTTTAAAATTATTTTCTCATATTTATTTGTGAATGCCTCTTGCTCAAATAAACATGTTTATATCCTGGAAATTATATTGAATATTTCACCAAAATATTGCTGAACTTTCATCACAGATTGGCCGGTATTTTGGTGGCGTATTTCCAGGATATATACACATTGTATTTGATATATTATTTACTAGATTATAAACTATTGATATATACTCTGCTGCCTTATTATGGATATGGAGTTGATTCAAATAATTTTTATTAAAATTGTCTTCATTTGTTTCTATGTGCTTGTAAAAAGAGAACAATATTGTTTAGTTGAAATAGCCAGCCTGATCAGAAATTAAGACTTGTAGTTGCTGGGTAAACTCAGTATTTTTCAAAATGCTGCAGTGGGAAGTCATAAGAAACATAAAGTTATATATTGAGCAATGCAGAGCCTTCAGTAGGGAAAATCTATAATGATGAAGTCTGAAACCAGTCAGTTGAGCTCACTGTATAATCCTGAGGTACATGATAGTATCTTCTTTAGAAACCTAGAGTATGCCAACCAATAAAGACCCCTGGAGTCTACTCAGTTTGCCCATCTAGTGAGAACTGAATCTAATCTCGATGCCTGGAATTAGGTGAATTATCAGTCCTACCCCCAATGCAGTATTGCCCAAAAGACCAGGATCAATATGGGACACAACCTCTTGTCTGTCTGTCCTATTTTTTTGTAACTCTCAGTTGTGATTTGGATAGGACACACCCTTTTTCTTTTTTTGATAAAGACAGACTTGGTGTCTTTGTTTTATCATTAGGCTTAACACAAGTTTCCTTTTAAATCTGAAAATTCTTTTTTAATCCACCTTTTTTTGTAAACCCTCTCTGGCTGAATGCTTTTTAGCGATGGCTTGTATAAGAGAACTGACATGTCTTCATGTGGGTTTATGAACAGGTGGAACTTAAATGACACCAGATTAGAACTGACATGAAGGGAACCTTTTTGTTTGCCAGGGATGTGGTGTTAGATATGATTTCAGCATTAACCTGCTGAAATCATAGCACATTATGTTTACTCAGGTGACATTCAAAGGAGGCAACAGAACATGGGCTTCTGTTGAAACAGGACAATGATGGAAAGTTCAGTAATTCTTAACAAAGCTACTGTTAAGTAGCTGAGAAAATGGAAAAACAATTCCAATTTTTCTAAGACTGCAACTCAGTTGCTTAGTAGTTAGTTCATCTGAAATAGAGGCAGTTCTTAAAAAAGTGGGGGGCTACAAAAAAGTAAATGCTATTTTCTGCATTGTATTACTCTTGTATGTATGTACATGGTGGATGTCAGATCACATACAGCTTTAATGTTCAATATGTATTTAACTGATACTATGCAACCTCTCAAACCCTCTTGAGCAGTGCACACTGGTTATGAGGCTGTTCTTGTCAGTAAATTTGTTACTGGAAAAAGTGGAAATGATACATTGTGCATACGTAGGGAAAGCTAGTGGCAGGGGGCTGTCACACATTCCCAGGGACATTTTCTGGGCTCTGGGAGAGCAAGTCCGGACAGGCGCCATCAGGTGCTGATGTCACCTATATGTGGTTGGCTTTTCTACAGTTCATTTGGAATAGTGGATCAGAGTTTTTATAGGTGGAGTAATCGAGTACAAATTTTATAAATAACCTCATTCTGAAATCTGTGATGGATTTTAGAGTATCCCTTCTAATGCTCCCCTCTTTTAGAGCAGAAATTTTTACAACACATTCTTTCTAATCATCCCTCCAGTCAAGTTCAGATGTGTGGGTTGTTTATGCTCATCCACCAGCAGATGGAGACTGAGAAACAATAAACTGAAACACTCCTTAAGTAGCCTGTGCCCTTATACCAAGCCAGTATTTCCATATCCAGCAGGTGGATGAGCATAGCCTGTGCTGTTTGGCTAATTCTGATTAGTAAATGAAAGCATCCATCTAGAAAAAATATATAAAGTACTTCTTTTATTGAACTTTCACCTTTTAATTTATTTTTATTAACTTTTGTTTCTGTGTTCAGTTGGATGAACATGGCAACCATGCAAGACTCGAAAAATTAACAGTTCTCTTCAAATGCTGCCTGGTTTTAACTTTCTTTCCAAACTGTCAGGAAACAAAGGAGAGATGTCACATGACTATTTTCTGAAATCATTTTTTTTGTGAGGCCTCAAGTTTTTAAATCTGAAATTGAAAATTTTAATGTCAGAATTTAAGAATTTGATTTTAATATATGGGACTGCTACTTTATTAATGTCTGGGTTATCAGTAGCTTAGAGGAAAAAGAAGGTATGGATAACCTGCCAAAAGTAAAACTAGTTAAAGCAGATCTTGTAGAAGGCCAATGAAGACATGCAAAGGAGCATGTTTACTAAGCTAACAGCATGGGCTATTTGTAACTAAATCCCCTGATATTCAGTGGGACCTAGTTACAAATAGCGTTTGCTAACCATTAGCCAGCTTAATAAACATGCCCCATAGTCCCTTTTGAGTGATTCTGAAAGCCAGTATCTTTAAAAATCTTTGTTTGGTCTTCTAAAAGATATTACTACTCAAGTAGCTTTGTTTTTCTTTTAGCTAATTTTGAAAAGGTTTTGATTAGACTAAATCATTCTGCAATGAAAAGAGTTCATTGTTAAAATCTCTTGTTTGTTACTGTGATACCTCTATAGCCGTAGAGGTCAGTATTCAGTAGGATGCCCAATGCATAAAGTAATATGGGTATTTTATCCATATAACTTTATGTAGATTTTCAGCAGAGCTATGCATTCAAATGGTATATGCTGGACATGCTGACATAACTTTAAACAATTTATCCATTTAAAATTGTTCCTGCTATTTTTGTATTCAGACTTGAATGCAAAAGCTATCTGGAGATGGCTAAATTTCACTGCTTTCTGTATAACTCGATCCCTGCCTCCAGACTACTTCAATTAAAATGGATGACTTTGGCCATTGTCAGCTTAGTAATAAGGTCATTGCATAAAATGGAATCTGTGGTAAAATAGCACACATTAGTAACTAGCTGACAGTGGCTTATGTGGCCAGTGGTTATCCATATAAGTGCTGGAAGTTTTTTAAAAAAGCACTTACGCAGTTGTCAACTGCATAATTTGTTGAAAATATTGGGCCTGTAGTTTATAAGGGGTCAAATGGCTCCCAACTAAAAGAATTTGGGAGTGATAGATAATGTATGCTGTTCCATATTACATATTTTTTGTTATTCTGTGACTGGGATCTGAGATACTGTGAAATAGTAATGGTGTTAATGAAGTTTGTGAAACTCCACTCCTTATCCAGTTTTGTGACTGTCAGGTGCATTCTGAAATGAGACCGTCGAATCTGACACCAGAAAGCAGCACAAGAAAATTCTTCTTACCACAGTCGTGTAGTCTTGCTGAAGTCTGTTCATTCTGTGGGATGGAAAACCCACTCATCTAAATACTAACTACATTTTATTTTGGTTTCCTGATTCATGTATCATAAGGAGTTAAATGACAGCGACTTGCAGAAGCTACCAGAAATTGTGTTGCATAGTGATATCATATGCTCCTTTAACTCACTGGTTAAGTAAAAGCTCCTGCTTTGGCAAGATTATCTGTGCATCAGCGAGGATGTGGCTGGTTAGGGTAACCTGAATAGTTTGATGTCTCTTCTGCTGCACCATAGACCCAATAGGCAGCCTGAGCTGACCCATCACATCCAGAAGATACATCTGACAAGCATGGGAAAATTGTATCCACATGAAAGATGACCCAAATGGTGTGTGTCTGATGAGAAGTTCAAGCCCTGGGACTTAAGAAGTTGAAAACGGACAGTGGATACATGCCATCACAATCTGCAAATTATGAAAAGATCACCTTTAAGAAAGTAATTTCTGCATCTGGGCAATTATTTTTTAAAGTTCTGAAGTAGTTGGATCTCACTATTAAAATGGGTGTTCAATATGTGCTATGAAATCCTTGTATTGACGTCAAGAGCATCATGCTAGGAAAACGGAAAAAAATATACATATATATGTATTTGTATCCCTATGTAGGGTGGTTGGAGAAATATCAACACTAGTATTTTTAAGAGATATTTTGTGATGGTTTGTTTATTTTTTTGGGGGGAGGGGTGATCTGCAGTTTGTTTGTTGGCTATCAGAAATATCTGTACATAGCTTTTCAGACTATTTCATTAAGCCCTTGTGGCATAGCACATACATAGCCCATCTTTTTTGAGACTATATGTGCCTTGTTAACCATCACAAAAGGCCAATTGTTTACTGTTGTAGATTTCATGCAAAGTAATCAGAATAAAAGATTTTTTTTATACATGATCCCCTTGATGGGTGTTTCTTCCCCTCTTATGTACATATCATCCTGTTCGATATTTTAATGGTGTTAACTATATGCCAAACTCAAAATTTATTCCACCTTAGATGGGTATAGTTAGATGTTTTTCCACATATGCAAATAAACATGGTCATGCAGCTAAAATCCGCATGGTTTGTTTCTTGTGTTTGTTTTTTGAACTTCCAAGTGAACCATGCTGTCAATATCTATATGAATCTATTGGATGTTCTTCGAGGTAGTGGAAGTTTATAAAATAGAATGCCAGGTTCTTTCCTATTTTTGATTCTAAGGGGAACCAAATGTGAAAGTTTATGCAATTTTCACCGCTTTGAGGAGCTGGGTGTTTCTGCCATGCATGGCAGATTTATTAAATTTATCAGCACTCATTTGCACTAAACTGCAAAGCTCAATTAAGCTAGGATCTCTGAAGAATAAAATTCTGTGCCATGCAAGTGATTAGGCCTTGTTTATACCAAATTCCTGTGGTCAGTCACCTCTGCATGTTTGTATCCAATGGAAATGCACAGAATTTCAAACTGCTCACATGGTTCTTTCTGATTAAAAACTATATGTAGTTTCTCTGCAAGGGGAACATCCTAGATTTTTTATTTTGATAAAATATTCTAAGCACCACTTGTTCATAATTTGCTTGAAGAAAGCAATTTTTCAAGCAGCAAATAATTCCCTCATTCTTAACACTTAAATCCATCATATTCTCCTATATCAAATCCTAACAGCTGAACTTGGAAAATGAAATGAAGTACTAAAGTTGATTTGATTCCATAGCATGGGCTGCATTCTACTGGATTTCCCAGACTTTTGCTTCATTTAAAACCTTAGAAACATTTTACGTGAGACAACAAATGTCCAAATCAGAACTGCAGCATTTGGGATTCAAATGCTAATTCACTGAGATTTTATATTCCGGTAACTTATTGTTGCCTGCTACATCAATACCTTATGGTTGAGATCCGCAGTTAATGAAAAGAAATAGATATTTTTCAAACCGTTGAATACTTGGCATTTAGAAGTAGTTACAAATTGTTTGCTTTTGTCCCTTGGCATGTGATGCATGCCAGTCTCCATTTTTCTAATTAGTTTTGTAAAATATAAATAAAATAGGTCTCTGGATAGGCATGCGTCCTTTACTGTCACCGGATGTTCAGGTTTAATTGAAAACAAATATACTTGTCCAGTTAGTTGTTTCTAAAATGTACATATAAAAATACCCATCAGGTCTATGTATAAGAAATATATTTCTTGACAAACTAAGATTCATTAAAGTGCTAGAGTATCAAGCCTTCCTAGCTTAAGACCATAGTTTTGCATGAGTTCATAATCATTTGCATATTTCAGTTACATAAAATTAAGTTAATTTTCAAAATGGCTTCCAGTTAAATAAACTAGCATTTTCTACAGCAAAACTACCAGGCCATTGATATGTTGGCCAGTCTTAAATTATGTACCATTCACTGTTTTCATCTGGTCGTTGAGCCTTGATTACTTTTGACCATTTCGCTGTTAAAAGAAAGAACTTCTAGTGTCCATTAATTTAAGCTTTGTAACCAAATGATACTTTGGCACATTTATTTTCTGAATAGACCTCATAATCAAATATGTTTGATGTAGGATCATCTTTATAATAGACCAAAGTTAGCAACCGTCTTTATGGCTTTTTGTGGCAATATACAACTGGTGAATCCTTTTGAACTTAAAAAGTTTTTTTTATTTCAGGCTGTAGTGGACCAGAAACTACACCATACACTATAAATAATAAAATGATAATTTTACTATGTTTTAAGACAATATTCTCTTTAAAATATACTTTTGAACTAAAATTTAAGATTATTTGACAATTTAGAACTAAAACAAATAGAACTGGATTTGTGGTTAATAGTTTATGGCCAGCAAATCAAATTTCAGTTTTGTAGAAGGCTACTAGATAGAATTGCATGGCTCTATTTCTTGCCCTCTCCCCCTCAGTCTTCCACCTTAATATTGCCTTATCTTCTAGGGACCGATAAACAGATCTTAGTTTATTGGTTCCCAGTTTCATGTAGGCCAATTCTGTACTTCCAGAACCAATCCATTCTCTTCTGGTGGATGTACTCTGTCAAGGGTAGCCATTACTTCAGTCTCCAGGGATTAAAACTACTTTCCATGATTGTGCTCTTACGTTTGTCTGTTATAAAGAGCATGCAAATAAAAGGTTTGTCTCGTATATATCTGTATGCTGGAAAAAGTCTTATGTTGACATGACAAGTATTTCAAACACTGTATATATTAATGCTCTTGATAAAGGTGATTGGAAAGGAGTGCTAGGTAAAAGGAGCTATTGTGTGGTAAGCCTAGATATGCATATCTTAATAATGCCTTTTTCCCCCCTGCTACAGAAATCTTAACCATGGGCTCTGGGCCAATTGACCCAAGAGAACTCTTGAAAGGTTTGGACTGTTTTCTTGGTCGGGATGGGGAAGTCAAGGCTGTAGATGGCATCTCAAAGATTTTTGGGTAGGTTTTATTGATATTTTCAGCCTTAGTAGTATGCAACAATCTGAGTTGAAATCAGATTCTGAATATCCTTAAAAACATAAGACACCAATGTTCTTGGTGAAAAATTCATTTCCATGTTTAGAATGAAAGATCACATGGGTGAACAACAAAAAAACCCCACACTATACAATTCTACAGTAATTTTTTTAGTTTATATAAGTCTACATGGGTCTTTTCTCTGCAAATCTCCAACGTATTTTCCTTTTGCTGAAGACTTGTTGGGAAGAGTCAAATAACATAGTGCATGCTGACATTTGATAGGTCCCTCTGTAGTGAAAATTGTGACATCATTGTTGGTTCTGTCCAATTGAAGTGTATGTATAGTGATGTTATTGACACACTAGTCAAACATGGCAGCTTCTATAGTCATATTGAGGATTTGTAAGAAAAAGACATGTAAAAGATACTTGGATGTCAAAGTAGAAGGTTTAAGCCAAACTCTTGCTAATGATGGTATGCATTATAAATAATACAAAGGTGGTCATCATACACCTAGTCATGTTCATTAGAGTAAATCATTTTACAACATCAAAAACTCATTTACAACACAACTTGAGATTTTAAATAAATAATAATTTTGTTGGTATGATAGAATAGTGTGTGTGTGGCTTTTTTAATGTTGGTTGCTCTTGTTTTTGGCATTACTAGCCTGATGAAGGAATCTAGGAAGATGGTAAGTCGATGTATATATCTGAACATCCTCCTTCAGACTACATCGCAAGATATACTGACCAGGTATGAGCTGCTCTCAAACCTATGCTTCTAAAATTAAAGACTTATTACTCTCATTTTTCTCTCACTTTGATTTGGTGTGTAAAAAAAATATTTATTTCCCTCAGGTTCATTGAAGTTGGGGGCTATAAGCTTCTGAACAGCTGGCTGACCTACTCTAAGACCACTAATAACATGCCTCTTCTGCAGCAGATCTTGCTAACATTGCAGCATCTGCCCCTTACCGTGGACCACCTGAAGCAGGTAAGGATTTCACAAGGATGCTCCTACACCAGTAGCTTGGGAGAGAGCAGTGCTACTTTTAAGATTTCTTTTTAAGGAAGGAGTTGTCAGTAGAAAATCCATACATTTGCTGTTCATAAGGCACATTCCATTTCCTAAATTCTGTATTGGCTATCAGGACAGAACCTGGATGATTTGGAGCCAAGGCCTTTTTTGAGTGAGTTGGTGGCAGAATAAGCTGCGGCATGTGTGCGCCATAACATCCCATTCCCACTCTTCTCATGTGGTCTTGACCCATTGCCTTTGTTGGTTTTACTATCTTGAGGGAACCCTTAACTTTTCCTTGGGGTTTCTCTGCAAATAAGCAGGGGGATGCAGGCACACTTTGAGGTGTCATCCCCCAACGGTGCCTGTGTGCTGGGCTCTCCTCTAGCTTAGAGAAATCTTAGCGTGCTCCTTCCCACCCAAATTAACTTTTTGTTTACTTAGACCGCGGTGTCACGGCTTACCCACTCTTCGTCAGGCTCCATAGCTTTTCTTTTTTTCTACTATGTTAGCCACATTATTTTCTCCTTTCTCTACCTCTGGTTTTATTTTCTCTCTTCTGGTTTCATTTTCAAACACTCTGGTTTTATTTTTATTCATTCTTCAGTTGGGAAAGGCTATGGTTGACGGCGGTACCATAAAGCTCCCCCTCCCTAGCACACTGTGAGGAAACCTCTCCATGAAAAAGCACTGCAGGGCTTCCCCTCACCCAACGCTATCCAATCTTTGACAAAATTTAAAACCTTCAAACTTTTTAAAGAAAGGAAGGAGCCATGTCAGTGCAGCAGCCTGCAGAAGGCCCTCCCATCAGGCCCAGACCAGGCACAATTGGGACCATCTTGCTGTGCACCCGGAGGTGGGCCCCCTACCAATGCTGACTCCTTCACAGCCCACTCAGAGCCTGCAAACTCAGGCTGAGGCTCTACTCCTTCCCTCCACAGCTTCTGAAAGCAATCGCAGGTAAGAGGACAGCTTGAGGGTAAGGTAAAGTCTAAGACTAAGCATCATAAACAGTCTGACAGGAACAGCTTGGCAGGCAAAGCAACCATGCACCCTCATCCGCCTAGCCAGCTAGAGTTGGGGGAGTCCCCTCAGAGAAACCAGAGTCAAAACACCCCATCTGTACAGGAACAGACCATAAAGACAACAGGGGCAGGTCCCACCTCCTCCCTCCTTTCTTTACTCCACAAGTTTGTCCAAAATGGCACACTCATTCTGAGCGCTGCTCATGGTGACCGAGGGGCCCCTGTGCCCAGAACCCCAGTAGAGAAGACCCATGGACCTCAGATGTCAGGGACACCCACAATTGCTGTATGTTATGGAGTGGTGGACTCTTACTCCATTGGAGGATAAAACTTGTTCTCCAGGAACAAGCAGGAAGTCAGCCCTCACATATGGGTGACATCAGCACCGACAGAGCCCACGTGGAGCATTTCCCCAGCTTTCAAAGAAAGCCTTTGGGAATGCTACCACACATTCGTGGTCCCCTTCCCGCCCAAGGGTGCCTTCTTATTCAGTCTCCTTTTTTCTGCAGAGTCCTACAGACGTGGTCTTCTCCTGGAAAAAGTGATTCTTTCCCCTTCCAAATTCTTAGACTTTAGTCTTGTACCATCCTCTACCTCAAGTCGGGCACCTCGGTGCCATCCTCTGCCTCGTTGGGGTCCATTTTTGTATAAGTTTCCTTGACCAGCGTTCGTGCCTTTTTTTCACGTGGGGGTCCTCGACCCCGGCCGGATGTTCTTTCACCATGACTCATGGTGGATTTAAAGAGTGTGACTGATGTGGCCAGACTATATCGGTTACAGATACTCATGATTGCTGCCTCCGCTGTCAGGACCTGGACCACAACAGTTCCTCAGGTGACCAGTGCCAGGTCATGACACCTACGACCAACAGGAAGAGATCGAAATTACAGGAGAAGCTGTTCCCTAAGCCAATCTACGTTCCATCGTCCCCCTTGCCCAGTGTGAAGGAGAGTTCCTCAAGGGAGGGCCGGGCGTCCTTGGAGTCCCGCAATGGCGGTTCCTCTGGTAGGTCGTCGAACCCTCCTAAGAAGAAGAAGAAGGTGCAGCCTCCTGAGTTGCCGACGAAACCTGGGAAGGCCCCGTGACGGGACCTTGGTGACTTGGTGCAGCAGCCCTCGGCCGGCGGTGACCGCACCAGGGTTTGAGAGCCCATAGTCCTCCTGGAGGACACACTCTCCAGAGTGCCGGCGTCGGACCCAAGGCCTTTGGTGTCCACCCCAAAGGCTGCTGAGCCATCGGGCCTTGAGGCCTACATAGTGGCCATGGAGCAGAGCCTCTCCTCCATTCTGGCCTTGCAGCAGGCATTGATGTCTGGACTCCCAGCATCATCGGTACCGACACCCAGCCCCCCAGCCTCGGGGTGTTGAGCCAGGTACCGAGCGCCGCCAGCCTTGGGTAAGCCCCTGGTCCTCGGGGCTCCGGTCCTCCCCGACAAGCTTACGGGGGTCTGATCCCCGGTTCCTCGGGGCCACCCTTAAGACAGAGGACGAGGCTTCTCCCGAGACTGCCTGGCATCGGGACGTCCCTTCAGAGCCCTCACCCCTAAAACCTCAACGCCACTCCCCACCCTAGGATGTGCCGTTCTATGATTTTGTTTGGGACATGGCCCAGGTTCTCTTGGTGCAGACTAAGTCCACAGAGGACCTGTGCACTGAGAAGCTGGAAATTTTGCAGTACGAGTCTCCGCCCAAAGAGACCCTCACAGTCCCGATCCCACCCATCCTTGAGAGGATCCTGCTTTAGGACATGGGAGATGCCAGCCTCGGTGCCGGTGGTCAGCCGGCGTGTCGACGCCATTTACAGAGTCTGGAAGGGTGCAGGGTTCCATAAGCCTCAACTCCCCCACAACTCGGTGGTAGAGTCGTCGATGCAAAGGCTCAAGTCAAAAGACCTACTCATCCATGCGCCCAGGCCCTCGACGCCCTGGGCCGTAAATGCTACCAGGGCACCATGCCCGGGTGCCGTATACAAGCCTACGAGCTGTATATGGGGATGTATTTGAAGAGCCTGGTCCAGGAGCTCTCGGGGGTTCTCGGTGGGCCTCGCCAGGGAACCCCTCTAGTGCTTCCTGTCCTTGACCATGATTGTCCGGGACTGCTCTAAGTTTTTTTTTTTTTAGTTTTTTTTTCTAGAGCTACTTACGATAGGTTCAAGGCCTCAGCCTGGGTGGCAGCCGCAGGAATCGTTGCCTGGCGCCAGTAGTGACTGCAGACCTTGGACCTGGAGCAGTGAGTGCAGGAGAAGCTCCTGGACGTGCCCTGCAATGGGGAGAATCTTTTTGGAAAGCCTATGTCCGATAAGGCCGCCGAGATCGAGGCCGAGGTAGTTACCCAGCAGAGACTTTCCAAGAAGCCCTCGGGAAAGAAGACCTTTTTCCCAAGGAAAAAGTGTTACCCCTCAGCTAGCCATTATCAGCCTTACCAGGGTAAGCCTCAGCAACCTGCACAGCCAAAGGGCCAGGGGCATGGGTCCAGGCTCAAAGTGGGGTTTCATAAGTTCTGCTAAAACTACATTTAGGTCCTATGCCGGGAGAGGTGGTTAGATAGGAGGTTTAGTATTCATGAAATCTTTCATGAAGCACAAAGTAAGCGGGTGAACTGATATGGGCTTACCATCCACTGGGGCACAGGTAGCTGATAAGGCTGAAAGGTAATAACGGATTGATGTGATTTGCAAGCCTGACTGAGATAGATGTAGCAGGTAGGTAAGGACCTTTCCCAGAGGGCAGTGAACAGGGTCCAATTGCTGTTCCTTGGCTCAATATATGAAGCAGGACCACTTTCTATGGTAAGACAGTCAAGTAGTCCGTTTTCGAGAGGCCGTGATAAAGTCTAGCACCTTTGAGGATAATGAGATACCTTGATCTTTCCATGCCGCTAATGAGAGGTATCAGAGCTTGGGGGCGGGACTCACTTTTTAGGCAGTAATGTGTTGCAAAGGTATGCACTGAAGACCATGTGGGAGAAAGTCAGACGGCCTCTGAAGGGCTCTGCGGAAAAAAGGAGACTGAACAAGATGGCACCGTTGGGCGGGAAGGGGACCGCGCATGCGTGGTGGCATCTCCCAAAATGGACTCAATCTTCAAGGACCTACATAACTTTCACTGTGCTCCTGTTTTTCTGCGGCAGTAGAGCTCCGCAGCTCTGAACAAAACCGTTAATCCAAGTGATTCAGACAGGAAAGGTGCACGCATGCTTAGAGAAGTTTAAATGATTTCTCTAAGTTCGGGGACAGCCTGGCACACAGGCCCCGTCGGCGGATGACACCTACAGACTATGGCTGCATTACCCCTGCTGTCTATGGAGAATGCCCTTTACAGGTAAGCAACTTTGCTTTCTGGATATTGGAAAAAGATGGAAAGGTGGAAAAGGGTTGGGGCATAGGATGAGGATTAACTACAGATAAAGTTGTCCCAGCATAGATTATGGTTTTTCATGAGTTCATCATAATCATTTGCTTATTTTCAATTACAGAAAATTAAGCCATTTTACCAAATGATTTGGGCTTAAACAATGTAGCATTTTGTGTTGCAAAAGCACCAGACTGATACGTTGGCTAGTCCTCTTAATTACATTCCATATGCTATTTTCATGTGGTCTTGATCCTTGACTATTTTTAGTTGCTTTGCTGTTGAAAACATGTAGCCAAACTGAAATGAATGAGGAAAAAAGAAAAAAAATTCTACCCTCACACTTGTAATGATTACTAGTGTTGTATCTAGGCAGTAAATGTGTAGATTACAGGAAGTGGGAGAAGAGCAGAGTTTATGCTCCTATTCTAGGAGTACTAGCTGGTGTGAGGCATTCAGAGTAGGAATTTGATCTTCTGTTTGTGTTTTATCCCCTGCAGAATAATACAGCCAAATTAGTTAAACAGCTGAGCAAGTCCAGTGAGGATGAAGGTAAAGAATGTCCTTTTTTTTCAATCTACCTACTGCATGCAAGTTTAAAAGAATCCAATGTTATGGTTACTGCAATTCAAATGCTGACCTGTGAATAAACTCTATCTCGAATCCAGGAATTGTTTTTAGAGTTTGCTGTGTGAGAGCTGAAGAAATAAATTTTGGGACAAATGCCATGTGTATTCTTTCACTTAATTCCCATGAGCTAAAACAAAGACCAGCACTCCATTTTGTTTATGATCTCTAATGATAAAGTTGACAACAGGACAGAAGAGAGAAAAGAGGTGAAAGCTGGCTCTTTTATCCCTTTATGTAATCTAGTATGCCTCATATAAGTTTGCATAGTTGGCAGCTAGAGTTTAAATGTCTGATCCCTAAATTAACATAGGGTTTTTTTTTCTATTAAGGGGAGATGTGATCTTATCTTTAAGAAAAATAGAAACTTCCTTCTCGTCTAGCTAGACCAGTCCAGACAAGTAGATTGTGCCCCACCCCCCTTCCCGCCAGCAGATGGAGACAGAAACATGCTCCCATTGGCCATGGGTTCTCCCAGAAGACTCCCCTGGAGTCAGCTTCGCACACCATGCATAAATTGCCCTGAGTCACAATAGAACGGCAGCTCTCACATGCTACCCAGCGGTAAATACGATCCACAATCTGCTGGAGACAGAGAATACTGGTAGGTGCCTCTAGCTGCACCACTACTTACCAGTATTGATATTACTGGAAAGTTCTAGTTTTCTTTGCAGACAAACAGGGGATGCAGCTGCACTTGATAGGGGATGTGTCTCCCTAGCTCTGCTTTCTGCCCTGCTGTTTCCCCTGTGCCTCCCCTCCTCTTCCAGTCTTCTCAAGCTTATCCGCAGTACCAGAGACCTCAAGGAAGCAGCAAATAGCTGTTGCAGTCCAGTACTCAAATCTAACCCATTTTCTTTTGACTCCCTACATGTTGGAGGCAGACTGAAGTTCTGGTAAGCCTGGCAATCTATCACCACAGACTCTTGAGTCTTTCAGATCATCATTCGAGGTTTTTATCTTGATTTTCTGTACCTTCCACCGCCTACACCTTTCTTGAATAATGAGCAGCATTCCACTACACCACCTTCCTCTTCTTTAATCAGAGCACTAGTTCCTTCTGGATGCGGGGAACCTGTTCCTGCCTCACCATGGGGGAAGGGGTTTTAGTTGGGGACTTTTCTCATTCCCAAGAAGACTGGAGGTATGCGGCCAATCCTTGACCTTTGAGCTCTCAATTGTTACATCAAGAGACAAGTTCAAGATGAACTCCCTGACTATAATCCTACACCTCTTCGGGCTGTCTGACTGGCTGGTCTCCGTAGATCTCGAGGGTGTGCACATCCATATTCCTATGCATCCATCCTACTGGCTATTTTTCAGATTTGTTTTCAGAAAGGATCATTTTCAATATAGAGCTTCTTCTTTTGGCCTTTTCTTAGTGCCCATGGTATTCACTATATGTCTTGCTGTGGCAACAATGTACCTTCGGAAGCCGAGGCCACCACTACTTCCCATTCCTTGACACTACTTCCCATTCCTTGACAAAGACTCCATAAGGTGTTCACTATCAACCAGTAGAAGAAATTTGCCCACTACGCTCCAAAATGTTGGAACGACCTGCCTCCTGATATCAGAGCAATCCAAGACCTGCTACAATTCCGGAAAGCAATAAAGCATCATCTCTTTCTTCTCCACTTCTCTTAAGTTACCCCCCTACCACCAAGAAACATCCCCGATCCCCCACTAAATCCCTTCACACAACATAACGCTCAAATCCTAAGGTTCCGCCCCATCCTGGAAACTTCTCACATTCTCCCATACCAACAATTAGCGAATATGACACACCAGCATGTATATAGTTTATTTTATTTCAACTTGTTTGGACTTATGTTATTCTGAAAATTCCCATGTTCCCCAAGTTCTATTACCTGTTTTAATGTAAACCCAATCAGTCTCCGCTGATCTGAGTATTCTTTGTTATTTGTAAACCGCGCTGATAAAAATAGTGCGGTATATAAGAGCTGTTAAATAAATAAATAAATAAAAATAAATAAATTGGATTTTATCAGGCAAGAATCTGACTTCTGCATTGTCAACTTAGAGCACCATAGGGCTGCTCAGGTTTCTGGCATTGTTGATCAGTGAGGCCATGTCTTATCTCAAACCTACACAGCGACTGTGTTTTATAGGCACCAATCTAGACATGGTCTTAGCTACTGTGTTTCTTTCAGAGGACAGAATGCTGACCATCATCCACCTGGCACATGCCTTAGCAGATGCTCTCAGAGTGGGGGAGGGTGCAATCCACTTGTCTGGACTGGTCTAGCAGGATTCCAGAAAAGAAAAATTTCTCCGTAATGTTTCCAGCTTTTTTTTTCACAGCTGTCTACTCCTAAACAGAATATCTCTACTAGAATGCTAGATTCCTTGGGTAGTGCTGAAACTGAGTGATAGCTCATATTTCCAGAAAAATATCCTTATATTTTACCGTCCCACAGACCCCCCAATTGTGTAATCTTTTTAAATAAGTATTTATTTATTTATTTGTGTGCTTTTCTATACCGCCCCTTCCAGAGATCAGGAGCGGTTTACAGAGAACATGTCAAAGAATTAACACTAACATTACATGGAACATTAACAGTGCAAAAAACATAGAAAACTAAAAATACAAATTGTAAACGTATTAACTAAGTATGTAAAAGTATGAAAAAAGGCCAAGATTTAGTTTATTTTCTCTCTGCCCACTTACCCCCCACCCCAGTCCACCATTTGTGACATAGAAATGTGTTTCCTTTCAGAGCTCCGGAAACTGGCAGGGATTCTGGTCGATGGCTGGATGGCCGTCATACGTTCTCAGAGCAATGTACAGCCTGCAGGTATGGGTCCCTCTGCTTACAGCAGAAGAAAATGGGTTATTTATGAGGAGAAAGCAGCAGTTACAACATTTTTAGAGTCCCTCCTGCTTAACTAATGTTATGTTTGGCAACAGTCTCTGTTTTCTGAATCGAGATTCCAAAAAGGAGGAGGAAGGAATATCCTCTAAATATAAAAATTGGGTTCCATATAAAGGTGCTAGCAGATGGTGTGGCTTCTGGTTATGTAGTTTCAAGATCTCTCACCCTAATTGTTTCCTTCTCCAAAACAGAGAGAGAGAAGAAAAAGAGAAGGGAGGAATTGAAAGGTAGATCACCTATTCATGAAAAGGCACAGGAAGTGAAGCCAGAGGTCAAGACCGAGGGAAACAGTGAGGAGAGTACTGAGAAAAAGAAGGAAAAGCCCAAATCATTACGGACCACTGCTCCCAGCCATGCCAAGTTTCGCTCGACCGGTGAGTTAGAGAGGCATTTTTTACAGACAAAAGGGAAATCCTGCCCATCAGCTTTGTCATGTAATGCATCCTATTGATTTTCATACAGAGGAATGGATAGAAGTCTTAGTTCAGAGAAGAGACAGGATTTAGAAGCATGGAGGGAACATGGCTGGGTAAATGGCAGAGACAATAGGGTCAATGAGAAATGAAGAAGCCCAGGGAAAATTCTGAAAGAGCCAAGAATCTGAATTTTCTGAGGGCTTAAATGATAGGTTCAATAATAATGTTTACAATTACTGCATGCCATGGTTTCTTTGTTTTCTTATGAGTATTGTTTCTGCAATCCCTCAGGTCTAGAAATGGAAGCCCCTACACCTGTCCCAGCAAAGAAAAATCTGAACACCATAATCTTATCTGATAAATACAACATTAAGCCAGCCCCACTGAAAAGGCAAAGGTATGCTCTTTTCCTGTTAGTATCTTTTGCGTTTCTAATTTTGCTCCTTAATGGAAAGGGGTTATAAAAAGGACCATGGAAGAAAAGGAACTCTTATTTCGGAAGCTGAATTAGGAAGCACCTGTCTTGGGACCAGTTATTTACATGACCCACACCCCCCTCTGCATCCTGCACAGTTCCAAAGAAATAGCAGTTGACTATGTATGTTACCCAGTTGCCCCTCCCATCCAGATATTCTCATGTATATAAGTTATACTGTTTGATGTAACATTTCTGACATATAGTAATCAGTAGTTTTTCTCTCAATGCTTGCAGTTCGGCATCAGGGCCCTCAGAAGCACCACCAGCAGAGAAGAAGTACAAACCACTCAACACCACCCAAAATACCACCAAGGAGATCAAAGTGAAGATCATCCCACCTCAGCGTAAGTGCTGTTGCATGCATGCATGCCTTCCCTGCTACTTCTATATGCAGCTCCGCGTACATCTAGCCTAGATTTTGTGCTGACTTTGGTGTTGTGGATGGGAGCCCTGGATGAAGGACTTGGGAGACTTTTGAAGGATAGGGGCATACTGCTGTTTGTACTACCTTTTGTTTCATTTTGGGGGTTACCTCTCTGATTTTTTTTTTTTTTTTTGTCAATGTTTTTTCTTTTCTGTATTTTACACACTGACATTTTCCCACACTGTACCCACTCTTTTGCCTCATGGGGTGGGGTTGATGGTAATATCACATTTTTTAATGTAAACAGCAAAGGCTTTTGAGGGAGGAGAAGGTTCTGTGGCAGATGTGCTGTAGTGTGATACATGATAGGGGTGTGCTGAGGTTTGGGGGGTGTACCAGATTGTAACTCACCTTGAGCTGCTATTGGAAAGGCGTGAGCTAAAAAAACTACTAAATAAATAAAAGCTGCCAGGAACACAGCTCTATTGTCTGCAATGGGGGTGTGGGGAGGGTGCCAGAAACACTGTTTCCATCGTTGGTGTGGTGTGATGTGCATGTGCTCTGTTTCCTGCAGCAATGGAAAGCTTGGGCTTTTTGGATGCACTGAATTCTGCCCCAGTCCCTGGTATCAAGATAAAAAAGAAAAAGAAAGTCATGTCGCCTACTTCAACCAAGGTGAGAAGCTTGGAGGAGAGAGGGGAATACAAACTGGAAAAGAAAGATTGCTTACCTGTAACAATGGTTCTCCGGAGACAAGCAGGGGGATGCAGGTACATGCTGCTAGTGAAATATGCACTGAGCCGAATTGCCAGGCTCTCCCCTAGATCAGAGAAGTCTTTGGACCTCTTTGAGCATGCGTGTGTGCGCCTTTCCCGCCTGCTTGTCTCCACGAGATAATGCAGTGGTGCCACCAAATGCCGGGGGGGGGGGGGGGGCTACACCAGGATCATCCAACCCCTAAATTAGTACAGACCTCGAGGGATGCCACCCCGCCTGCCAAAATCCCTGAAAGCCCTCCTCCCCAGGACCTTGGGTACCCAGCCCTCACTCATCATTAATTTCCCCACTACGGAGAGTTGTGCAAGATAGCTCTATCATTCTGGAAACTCACTATCTACCCATCCTCCCCTGGACTCTCAACTCTCATCCCATCATGCCCCATCTCCCCCTCATCGACTGGTAACCCCACCATCTCTTGACGATGTTGTGGGTTCCCTCCATTCTTACAACCTCCACTGGGAGACCCAGATTCCATAGTGGAAGAGGACACCTGCTCTCCATGTTATGACACTCCAGAAGATCCCATAGACTATCTTTCCTACCCAAAGTTCCTTCAAAAAAGCCCCCAGGTGCAAGCCCTCGGTGACTCAAACGCCTACCAACAAGCACAATTTCCAGTCCATCCTTAAAATGTGCAGTGCCCATAAGGAAGTGATAGCTCTTCCAGTTCCCCAGGTACTCCAGGACCTCCAGTTCTTTCTCTGGAAAACCCCCGCCTCTGGTAGCATCACATCTTGTTGTCTGGACTTAAAATACAAAGTTCTGCTGGCCCCAGGCTTCGAACACTAGCAACGTCCCCATCAGTCGTGGTATCGGAAGCTGTACAAAATTAAATCCAAGAGCTCCAATTCACTATTGCAGACGCCACCGGGGAAAGAACAACTTGTCTGGATGCCATTGGCCGGGAGGCCTATCCGGGTAGGATGCTAGCCATGCGGACTAGCTCATCAGCTTCAGATCTTTCACTACCATCATGATCTTCTTTTCTGGCTCGAAGAACCCGCCACAGAGAACCCAGTACTGCTGGTCACTGATCTTCAGGGAGTTTTTTTATGACATCATCCGTACAACTTGGTGACTCATTTGGCAGCCACCGCTATTTTAGCCTGATCGCTTGGCTTGGCTCGGCTCTGAGTGTCTGGTCTCCGAGAAGACCTGCACAACCAGCTAACAGATCAGATGCCCATGGCAGGGAGAAAAGTCTCTTTGGTTCCAAAGTGCAGGAGGCAGTCTCCGAGGTAAAGGACCATTCCTCCACAGTTAGAGAACTGGTGGCCCAACCTGTTGAACCCATTGCACAGACATGTCGACCTCAACTCCCTCAATATTGCTGGCCTTACTACTATTAGTATTTCCAACAATTCTATCCGTGCCGCAGGTATCAACCCTACCCCAGACCACCAGCGCAACGTCTCTCCACTCAGACTTATGCTCAGCGTCCTTGACAATAAGAAAGGAAACCACAGCCCCCATCCCTAAGCCCACACCCAGCTTTTGACTACCTGCCACTTGGCGACCGGATCTGATATTTTGAATAGGCTTGGCAATCTATATCCATACCGATGGATACACAACATCATCCATACTGGATACCAAATCCATTTCCTCATACTGCCGCCCACTTGCTTGGCTTCGTGCAACAAGCACCTGCTGGGACATCACATCTCTCAACTCACTCAAGAAATTCAGCAGCTGTTAGTCAACAAACCTGCAGAAGCAAAAATCACGCAAGTCCGTGACTTGCAAGATACAGATGTTTTTTTACAATTCTATATCGCCAGAAAGTCATGTATGTTTGTCTGGTCAGTCTTATATGAATTTGATGTAAGACTATTTGCCTAAACGGTCTTCAGCAGAGTGTTATGCCTAGCTAGCTGCTGTTAGTCAACAAAGCCATAGAGCCAGTTCCTCAAGACAAGATTGGTCACAGATTCTACTTCAGGTTCTTCTTTATCTCCAAGAAATCCGGAGGTCTGACCAATCTTCGATCTGTGTCATTTTAACCTGTTCATCAAAAGAGAACAATTTAAAATGCATTCTCTAACTACTATCTTTCCACTGCTCAGCCGCAACAATTGGTTAGCCTCTCTAGACTTGAAGGATGCTTACACACATACCCATCCACCCTCACAGCTGGAAATACCTTTGTTTTCAGTTCTTCCAGCATCACTATCCATACAAAGTCCTACCCTTTGGCATCAGTTCCCCGCATGTTCACAAAGTGCCTGGTGGTGGTTGCTGCTCATCTCAGACAGCAGGGACATTGCGTCTCTCCTTACCTAGATGATTGACTCATCTTGGCCACTTCAAAAGACAGGACTGCACACACTGTCTCAGCCACTGCCAACCCTCTGCACACTCTGGGCTTCATGGAAAACTCACAAAAGTCCAAGCCCATACCGCAGCAGCACTTAGGCTTCATCGGAGCTTGCATTGATAATCCTCGGGCCAAGGCCTTCCTCCTCAAGGCCTCCTAACCATGAAGCTCGCTTCACGCACAACTGCATCTGCCTACATGCTACTGTTGCTGCTTGGGCACATAGCAGCTTGCATCCATGTTGTTCCGTTAGCACGCCTACACATGCACCTCCTACAATGGCACCTCTGATTGAACTGGAATCAGCGCTCCCAGTCCCTCTGGACTGAGATTGCCATGTCTGGCAACACAGTCATGCCACAATTTCCAATGGTGGGTTTATCTGTCCCATCTCTCAGGCTGCTGTTTCTTTCAAGCCCCACCTCATCATCTTACCATAACTACCAGTGCTGCCTCCTGTGTCTGGGGAGTGCATCTCCTAAGTCTATCAACACAAAGGGCTTGATCACTACAGGAGCGGTTCCTCCACATCAATGTGCTTAGAACTGCGAGAGGTCTTCTACGCTCTCACTGTCTTCTGCAAATGGGCCTGACAAAAGATAATCTTGGTGTGAACCGACAACCAAGTCGCAATGTTCTACAACAACAAGCAAGTGGGCTCTGGTTCTCTACAGCTCTACCGCGAGGCCATACACCTCTGGACGTTTGCTCTCTCCATTGGTGCAACTCTCAGGGTAACATATCTGCCGGGGTTACTAAACCACTTCACAAACACGCTGAGCTGTCAGCTGGATCTGCATGAGTGGTCCCTCGATTTAACCATTCTGCACAACATCTTCAGTACATGGGGGCACACTGGATATCGACTTTTTTGCAACAGACGAAAACTTCAAATTGGCCCCCTCTTTGGCTCCATCCAACCCAGCCAACATTGCTGGACACGCAATGCATTTGCAATAAGGTGATCGTAGAGGCTCTCTGCGTTTCCTCCATTTCTGCTCGTCACTCGTGCTATGCTCAAGATCAAGCAAGACAAGGCATCAGTCATTCTCAGCACCCCAATGGCCCCGACAACCCTGGTTCCCCCATCTCCTAGCACTACTACAGGAGTCACTCATTCTTCTAGGATTCCAACTGGCCCTTCTCACGCGGAATATGGCATTCTCTTGCACCCCAACCTCAAGAGCCTCTTGCTCACCACTTGGAAACTACAAGGGATCTAATACAAGACTCCTCCCTGCTGGATGACGTCCGAATGGTTATCACAGAAGGCCCATGACACAGCGTTCCTACCAACGCAAATGATCTTGCTTCTCCAGCTGGATGAATTTGCATGGATAAGACCCCGTTTGCTGTCCCTTGGGGCAAGTGTTCACCTATCTACTTCACTTGTCCACCTTTGGCCTTAAGACCAATTCTGTTTGCTATCGCCCGTCTGCCATTGCAGTTTTCCATGCTCACATCGATGGCAAACCTATTTCTTCACATCCTTTAGTATCTCGATTTATGAAAGGTCTTGTGAATACCAAACCACCGGTCTTGCTTCCAGTACCAGCTTGGGATCTGAATATTGTTCTTGCCCATCTCATGATGGAGCCCTTACCTTAACGAATGTCTCCATCAAACACCTCACATGGAAGGCAGTTTTTCTGGTAGCCATAACATCAGCAAGATGAGTCTGAGAACGTCGGGCTCTAGTGAACTATCCATCGTACGCGCAAATCTTGCATGACAAGGTTATCCTTCGGACTCGCTCCAAAGTTTTGCCGAAAATTGTCTGATTTTCACATCAGTCAGTCCCTCGTCCTGCCCACATCCTTTCCAAACCCGCCAAGGGGCTCCCCAGAAGAAACTCTCCATACCTTAGACTGCAGAAGTGTCCTCGCACCACATCCCAGAGCCGCTTCTTCAACTCTTCATAACATTTAATTCTAACAGTCCCAGAAAACCAGCTTCCAAGTAGACTATCGCAGCCTGGATTGAGGACTGCATCTCTTTCTGCTATTAGCAGACTCAGCTATATTCTCCAGGATGCATAGGGCCCCATAGTCTCCGGGCCACTGCAGCATCCGTTTCAGCTCTAGACATCTGCAGTGTAACCACGTGGACATCTCTTCATACATTCACGAAACACTACAGTTTGGACTGCTCCTCGGCATAAGACTTCACCTTCGGACAAGCAGTCCTTTGCAACCTTATCCACTTCCCATCTCCACACTCGGGCCTCAGTACAGGAACCACTGGAAGGAAGCCCTCGACTCTGGATTTACCAGCAGAATGTGCCTGTATCCTCTTGTTTGTCTCCGGAGGGAGCATAGTTGCTTACCTGTAACGGGGTTTCTCTGCAGACAAGCAGGGAGATGCAGCCGCACTTGATACGTGCTGACTGTCCCTTGCTCAGACAAGTCTTTTAATTTGCCTAAGCATGCACGCTCCACTCCAAGCCCTGCTGTCTCCTTTCCTAATCAGTTTTTTCTCTGTCCCTGGAGTTGCTTACTTGTAACCCTGTAGGGGTATGCAGCCACATTTACTCGCCCCCAATCCCTACAAAAAAAACAAAACAAAAAAAAAAAGAAGGAAAGCAGATGATCGTCGACTCTTCTTCCAGAATTACGGGACTCACACCTCCAAACTCAAAAGTATATCAGAAGTCACAACTCTCTGCTTTGTCAACTGATCTCGCAGAAGCAAGAAGGCAGGGGGGGCACACTCATGCTTGGAGAGGTCCAAAGACTTCTCTGAGCTAGGGGAGAGCCCAGCAGCTCTGCTCAGTAGGCACTTCACAAGTGGCGTGTGACTGCATACATCTGCTGTCTATGAAGAACACCTGTTACAGGTAAGCAACTATGCTTTCTTTGTGGACAGCAGGATAAGTAATTCAAACAGATAGGTGATGTCATCCCTGATGGTACTAGGTGGGATTTGCTCTCCTAGAGCCTAAAAGAGTCTAGAAAACTCTC
Source organism: Ichthyophis bannanicus (assembly GCA_033557465.1). NCBI lineage: Eukaryota > Metazoa > Chordata > Amphibia > Gymnophiona > Ichthyophiidae > Ichthyophis > Ichthyophis bannanicus. The sequence goes on along the minus strand of CM066051.1, from coordinate 74,404,578 downwards.
TAGATATGTACAAATCGGTCCTCCTGTGTGACAGTTGTTCCACCCCCTCAGTCTTTCTCATCTGTGGCCAAGTGCACACAGCTCTCCTTACTCCGTGCTTTGTTTTCCAAATGCCTTTCCAGTTAGAACATTTCAGTGACTAATGATAATGTAAACAGATTTTGCCCCACCCCCAGCGCTTGTCTGCCATCTCCATTGACATGTCTCTTGGGCAGTGCCTGCGGCCGCTATCTCTGACTCTATTTAATTAAAAATAGAACCTTCGGCATGAGGTTGCGACTCCCACCACCGCACTGACTGTGGTTGTCTCAGAACTTTGGCTCTAACAGGCTCTGAGTGGCTACCCCAACATCTATGTAAACCCCCCCCAAAATCCTGGTGCACGGCTGCAATACCATTTGCCACTCAGCTGCAGCAGCCTTAGGACTTTGGCTGCCAGTCTCTGCGACTCCCACCTGCTCTACCATGGCACCTCAATACATGCTGGGAAAGGGCATATAACGGGTGCCCTGGGTGCTGTAGAAGTACTTCTTTTCTATGAATTCTGGTTCATCTCTATGGGAGCTAAAGGACATAAGTGGCAGTGGTGCTTCAGCTGTTCAGGGATTTATTTTTTAAATATTCCTTGTTGCTCACAACACTGTTAACCATTTCTTTCCTATTTTTGCAGTCAAGCCCTTTTGAGGTGAAGCCTTCCATTGATGGAGGTGCTCCTAAGCCATCATCACCAGAACCTGCCCAATCTGCAGAGCCCCTGGAAGTGGATCGTCCTGGCACTCCAGTCCCAGCTGTAGAGGTGGCAGAGTCCATGGAGATAGGTGAGTTACTGAACAATACAGTCACCTCTCTAAAATACCAATCAGTGTTTGACCAGGAAAGGAAGCTTGAGTTCTGTTTCTGGCTCAATTCCTGCTTATTGGGAGTGCTATATGCTCAGCACCAGTGGAACAGAGCCAGGCACTGCCCTTTCTCCAACACCTAGCATCTTTCTAGATCAGAGCCAGAAAAAGAAGGTTAAGGAGAAAGTGTGCATGTACATTGGCTTACTGATTAACCTTATGGGACGCACATAAGAGCATGTGCATTGTGTTTTTTTGATGAGCCAGATGAGAAAGAGGAAGAAAAGAAATTTGGATAGTGGAGGTAGTGTGAATGTGGTGGTAATACGCCTCTTCTTCCCTCCTTTTCCACCGCTATGATCGTGCAGCTCCAGCAGAACCAAGCTCTGCTTCAGAAGCTAAGCCCACAGAAAGCCCTACTGATGCTTCTCAGCTCACTAAGAAGGGGAAAAGAAAGAAGACTGTATCATGGCCTGAAGAAAGTAAATTGCGGGAGTACTTTTACTTTGAACTGGATGAGACAGAGAGGGGTAAGTGGCTCCTGCAGTCTTGTGATGTGAAACCCCTCTTACCCAGATCTCAGCGGTGGGGCTTTTTAATAGCTCCCACATTCTCCACATATGTCCTACAAGTGATGGCCACAGTGTATTCAAGAGTACGGCTGACGTGTTACTAGTGATATGTATTTTGGGAAGGTTTCTGGGTCCTCTACCTAATTGTGACCTTTCTCTGCAGACAAGCAGGGGGATGCAGCCACACTTGAGAGGTGACGTCTCTGACGTTGCCTACTGTACATGTGCATACCCCTGTTGTCTACAGAGAACCCCCATTACAGTTAAGCAGCTCCGCCTTATTAAACAGCGTTCATAGGGATAACTATAACTGTATCTCTGCTCTTGGCCATGGCTAGTACATGGGGATGGGAGCAAGGAAAAAGCAAGAAAGATATAGAAACATAGAAACACAGAAATATGATGACAGAAAAAGACCACATGGCCTATCTAGTCTGTCCTTCCATAACAACATTTACTTTGAACTGGATGAGACAGAGAGGGGTAAGTGGCTGTATTACGGGGAGATAAGCATGATGACTCCAGACATTACGGATTGAGGAGAAGTCTAATATAGACTGTGAAAGTCAGATTTCCGAGACCGGAGTTTGGAGTGACTTAAATGTAGAAATAGATAATCCAGCATGTCCATAAAAATGTTGGGGCGGGGCTGGTCTGGTCTGGGAGGCAGGGTAATGAATGTAGCATGCTGTCCTCTTAACTCCCAGCTATATAGTCATATCCTTAGAGTCCACAAAGATGAGTATGCTCAAGTAATACTGTGCGTAAAAATGATTGCCTTATGGCATTCGCTGCAGCAATCACTTTCCTTTATGAAAACATTCATTGTATCACAGGGGCTGGATGACTCTTCGGCTTGTTTGTTGCGCAGAAAAGGCTTCTATTTAATGCAGTTTAATGTCTTGCAGTAAACGTGAACAAGATCAAGGACTTCGGTGAAGCTGCCAAACGGGAGATGATGAAGGACCGACAGGCTTTCGAGACAGCCCGCCGGCTAAGCCATGATGCTATGGAAGAGAAAGTGCAATGGATCTATCCCAAGCTAATAGATTTGCCTACCAGCCTGATAGATCCCGGGAGCAGCAGCCAGGAAAAATTTACCCAGGCTGAGCGAGAGAAGGGTATCCTCCAGGAGCTCTTCTTGTCCAAGGAGAGGTATGTGGGAGACAGGAATTTAAAAAAACAAATTCTGCCCTTTCCTTGGGTTAGGATTGGGGAATAGAGGTGTTAAAAGAAGATCTGTCCTTTAGACTGACATGATGAGGGGGAGGGGGTTGTTAAAGAAAATGTGCCCTTTTCTCAGTTTCAAATGGGGAGGCATGGTGTTAAGTGGAATCCTTACTTTTCATTTCTGTCCCCAGTGTACCAGAAAGTCCCTATGAACCTGATCCTGAGACATGCGAACCCATTCCACCCAAGCTTATTCCACTCGATGAGGTAAGTTCCTTGAGCTCTCCTGTTTTCAGTCCTTTATGGTTCTGTTCAAAAAATATATTTCAGCAGTTCTTACAGTAGCCTCTCAATGGTGAAAATTCTATAAAGCTTAATGGGTGTTGGGGGGTCCTGCTGCTGCTTGTGCGTATAATTTTGAAGTGTCAAGTGAGCATGTCTTTAAGATAAGAGGCTAAGTAGCATGTTGATCATGCCAGTATGACATGGGTGTCCTGAAGAAAGACATCACAGTGGTCTGAGTCTTAACCAGAAGTGTCCAGTACGATCCACTGATTGTAAGCTACTGCTAATTTAACAAAAACAAAAAAAAGAAAAAGTGGTTGTTAGCACAAAGCAAAAATACTGTACATAGATGATAACAAAGTGTGGTCTCTGAGAGAGAATAAGCTGTGTAACCAAAACAATGGCATGTACAATAAATACAAAGTAACCCCCCCCACACACACACACAAACAAAATGCTGCTACATACATCTTAATAGCTCAAACTTACATGAGATTCGGGTTATTCCAACCCAATTGGTTAAGAGAGGGCACTGTGTCATATGATTAGCTGAAATATGTTGAAGGGCACCATTAGTATATAAAATCTCTCCTCCGATGTCCAGACTTCTCAGTCTCTCTGTACAGCTTACCCAAAACATAAGAAGTTAAACTCAACCGTACTGCTATTTGACACAACTCTTTCAACAAACAAACCATGTCTGTATGTCAACATGTGACACCACTCATTCTCCATGGACAGCAAGGATCGCTCCAGCTACACACATGGTGATGTCATCCATGAATGAGCCGGAGCGGTTCTTGCTTCCCAAGCCAGTAAAATTGAAGTTAAGCCTTACAGCTGCGCAGGAGTCCCCTCGGTCTTATTTTTATCCGCATTGGTAGCAGACACGTTCTTTGCTTCTCTCTCTCAGTTCTTCAAAAAAACACATTCTCAGAGTTTAGTTTTCCATGCTAGTCTTCAGCATGCCTAAGCCTGGTTTCAAACGCTGCCCTCACTATGCAAAAAAAAAAAAATGTTGCTCACAGACTCTCAACGGAGTGCCTCAGGTGCATGGGACCTGAACATAAGGTAGAGGATTGCCCCAGTTGCTCTAAAATGTCCCCCCGGGCCCTGAAATACCAGCAGTACGAACTCCATGATTACCTTGAATCCGAGGGCAGAAGAGATTTGCAGTCCCTGGTTGACCTCCCCTCTCACCGAGCAGACAAGCCCCTGGCCTTTTCTAACTCAGCCATTAAAAATGCAAAAACGGCACTAAACAGCTCCAAGGCTTCCGACAATGCTGGTCACTCTGCTCACACCGGCTCCGATAGATCCACCCACCAGGGTACATCTTCCAGTGGCACTGAACGCCCCTCTCGCGGCTCCACTTCAGCCAATGGTGCTGAGGGTAAAGCCTCCGACATCACTGCTGGCTCCAAACAGGCCCCTACAGACTGCCTATTACAAGAAGAAGCCTGCCCATAGCAACAGGAGAGCCACCCCTGTCACTGAAGGCATCTCCCACTGCTCTCACAGCTCCGGTAGCCCTGCTCTCTTGGTGCAGAGAGACAGGCACTCAAACAATTTAAAGAGCCAGCATCAAATAAGATCCCGGTCTTATCAAGATTTCTCCTGCTGCCAGCCTTGTGCCTAGAGGCAAGAAGTACTGTAGGATGTCTCCTGTCTCTCTTGTGACTCAGATGACCAGCATCATTCTTTTAACAGGCCAGTATCTCATAAGAAATCTATGTCCAAAGATGCAGATTTTTCCCATTGCTGTCGGAGATCACCCTCTCAGCCATGCCTCTCTTCTCAGCCACGGACACCCCCCCCCCCCCCCCCCCGATCTTCGTCACAACTGCACCTGGTCACCACCAAATTCTTCGTGAACAAGCAGGAAATAAATCCTCACACATAGGTGATGTCTCTGAAGAGCCCCATGCGGGAACACTCCCTAGCTTCTATTGGAAGGTTTTGTGAGACTTCACTGCGCCTGCATGCCTCTGTCCCACCTACCGCCATCTTCTTCAGTCTTTCATTTTCCACAGAGCCTCACAGACATGTTCCAAGTCGCTCTCCATTGGTAAACTTTTTTTCTCCCCTGCAGGGGTCCTAATCTAGCGTATTCGTATTTCCCGCTATCATTGTTCTTGTTCGTTGGTTCCTTTTCTTTGAACAAAGTTTTTGCAACACCGCCGGTGCCCCATTTGGGCCTACCTTCACCATCGAGCTGTTTGATTTTGCCACAGACATTTTTCCTGACGTGTCCCAAAAACTGGCCAGTGGTTTTAAAAAATGTATTGAGTGCCCAGACTATTTCAGTCACAGGCAAGCACAACTGGTGCCTCCAATGCTTGCGACACGATCACAGCCCTCTTCTTGTGATTTGTGTCTGCAGATGACAAGTAGAGGCCTCAAGGGTTGAGAGAAACAAATCCAAAGTCTGATCCAATGCCTTCAGCACTGACTGCATCGGTCCCCACATCTTGGAAGGCTGCATAGGAGGGCGGTGCATTGACATCATGGAGCACATGAGCTTAGTCAGAGCACCCTTCGAGCCCCAGAGCATTGGCCATTGGTCAGCCTCCCAGCGAGGAGGGATCAAGCCTCATCTCCATTGAAGTCAAGAAGTGATCGTATTGAGCACTGGGTGAAGGCCCATGTGCATCGGCACTGGAGCCTATTGAGACAGGACTTCAAGAGCGATAGGGGTCAGCATGAGCTCCATTCGAAGGTGCCCCTATGAGAGGACTGCTCAGCCTCCAGGCTATCACAGGGGCTCTGATAGCCGAGGCTAAGCCGCCGATACCCCCATACAGATGCTGGGTACATCGATTGAGGTTGCCCAGGCCCCTCCACCTTTGGAATTAGTAGCCATAGAGAATCCGCTCCTACAGGTGCTCGAGGATCGCTTTGCCGCTCTCCTCATGATGCAGCAAGCCGGGCCTCTGTATTAATGTCGTCGTCATCATCAGCCATTGTGCAGCCATCCCTGGAAATGCATGCTCTGCCACAGGCATAAGCTTCTACATCAAGGCATCAAAGGGCCCCAATGCCAGTTTCTGCCCAGCCAATTTCCATCTCCAGTGTCTCAGGATCCGATGCACCCTCGAAGTCCAGACGGGCACTCATGTAGGAGGAGGGAGATCTGGGTAGAGACTCTGAGGTATTTTGACTTCCTCTCGGAATCTGACTCCAATGACTGGGTAACAGATATTGAATTGGAAAACTTAACATAAGAACATAAAAACTTCTCGGAGGGCAGGTCTCTGGAGTTTCCATTGGACCCTTCTCCACCTCACGAGTGGTGATAGTCCCTTCCTGAGGATATGACCACCTAGGATTTTGTGAGGGATATGGCCAAAGCCATACCATTCTCATTAGAGACAGAGGATGAACTCAGGGCGGAGGAGTTGGAGATCCTGCAGTACTCCTCGGCACCTAAATAGGCGGTGACCATACCCATGCACCACATTCTGCGGAGGGTGCAGATGAGGAAAAGTCCCTCATGGTGCCACTAGTCAGTAGGAGACTAGACTCAATGTACAGGGTCCAAAAGGCTCCAGGTTTCCCACCCCACTCCTTGGTGATCGAGTCTGCCCTTAAGAGGATCAAGAGTACCAAGACTCATTCCTCGGCACCCCCAGAAAGGGAAGCTCAGACTCTTTTGGGAGACTGTGTTTTCAGAACTCCATGCTTGTAGCCCATGTCGCTTCTTACCAGCTATAGCTCTTGAAAGACATCATGTGCAACATCGCAGACCTGTCCCCATTTCTTCTTCCTGAGAAGCTGGAATAGAATCATACCCTGGTAGGCCACAACAAAGACTGCTTGAAGTTCATGATCTGGGTGATCTATGATGCCTTTGACATGGCATCGCGAACTGGTGCCTTTGGTATTAGGGCCCAGAGGCTCACCTGGCTCCAGTTCGGTGAGCAGGTAGAGGAGAAGGCTGGCATAGAAAAGCAACATGTCGCTCTTACCAGGCTCTTAAGGAGCACATCTGAATTGGCCTATCATAGGAGAGGTCCAAGGTGGAGGCCAGAGAAAGACCTACTACCCTCGTAGGCAGCGGTACTTCCCTGTGTCCCAAACCTCCTAACAGAAGTGACCAGCTCCTCACCCCAACAGCGTAGAGAGAAGCCTCAAAAGACCCAGCCAGCCCCGCAGCCAAAGCCTGGAGCGGGGTTTTGACTGGTTCCTTTGGAACATAGCCAATCTACCAGTGATCCCTATGATAAACCTTCCAGTGGCGGCAGGAGGCTGATGAATTTTGCTCTGTAGTGGCCCCTCATAACCTCAGAATCATGGGTGCTACAGATAATCCAAAGTGGCTACAGATTGCATTTCTTCGAGCTGCCTCCAAATTGGCCCACGAGGGCATATCATCTCGACCCTTTGCCTCAGGAGCTGCTTCAAAGAGAAATCTCTGCTCTCCTGGCTGATCTTGCCATTGAGCTCGTACTGCAAGAGCAGATGGGGCAGGGGTTTTACTCCAAATACTTTCTGATCCCCCAAGAAAACGGGGATTTCTTCCCATCCTTAACCTCAGAGACCTCAACACTTGCTCAGAGAAAAGTTCAAGATGGTTTCTCTGGGCACCCTGCTCCCATACCTTCAAAAAGGAGATTGACTATGCTCCCTTGATCTAAAAGATGCATATACCCACATATTGATTCATCCCGCTCACAGGAAGTATCTGAGATTCATCCGGGGTGGGGCAACACTTTCAGTATCGAGCTGCCTACCTCAGAACACTGGGGGTCTTTGCCTTCCCTTACCTGGATGATTGGCTGATAAAAGGTATCACCCAAAAGGGAGTTCGAGAGTCTACACGCTTGACCATACAAGTGTTGGAGCTATTAAGGTTCGTGATCAATTACTCCCCAAGTCTCAACTTCAACCCACCCAGCAGCTAGAATTCATAAGGGGCTCTGCTTGATACGACTCAGGTGAAAGCTTTCCTTCTGCAAGACTGGTTCCAGAGGCTGATAGCCTTGGTGCAGGACACTCAACTGACTCAGCAAGTGACAATTCACAAGATATTAACCATTCTAGGCCACATAGCCTCCACAGTGCATGTTATGCCCTTGGCACATCTTCAAAGGAGGCAGACTGAATGGACTGCGGACTCAGGCCACGGGTCGTCTGAGGGATCCGGTGTATATCACTTATGTCAGCAATCCCCTGGTCCAATCACTGCATCGGTGGACAGGTCCTTGGAACTTGCTCAAAGGTCTCCCCTTTCAGAAGGCTTCGCTCCAGAAGATTTTGATGACAAGATGCATCCAAATTGGGAAGAGGATCTCATCTTGATGGCTTCCACACCCAGGGTGATTGGTCCAGTCAGGAAAATCTTCACCAGATCAACTGCTTGGAGAGCCATAGCAAATGCTCTGCAGGCCTTCCAAGATCGGTTTGCCAACCAAATTGTCCTTGTTCAGTCTGACAATCAGGTTGCTATGTTCTATATCGACAAGTAGGGGGGCTCATGGGCTCATAACTCTTGTGCTGAAAGATGGTCAGGTTGTGGAAGTTTGCCATTGCTCATGGGATGATGCTGAGAGCCATATATTTGCCAGGAGACCAAAACACTCTGGCTGACAGACTGAGTCATGTCCTTCAGCCACACGATTGGATGCTGAACTGGGAGATGGCAGCCCGCATCTTTTGGAAGTGGGGCACTCCCTCAATAGATCTGTTCGCCACTCCACAAAATGCCAAAGTAGATCATTTTGCTTCAGAGTGGGTTCTCACAGCAAGGTGGCATACGATGCTTTCCTCCTACACTGGGGGAAGGGCCTCCTGTATGCCTGTCCTCCAATACTTCTCATAGCGAGGACCCTCATGAAGCTCCAGACAGAGGTACGATTACACTCCTTGCACTGTATTGGCCCAGACAGCCGTGGTTCCCTCTCCTGATACAACTTTCCACTCAGGAACCCATCTGGCTCAACCATGCGCCAGATCTAATATCTCAGGATGACGAATGTATGCTGCACCCTATTCTCTAGTCCTTGACCCTCGTGGCATGGATGCTGACTGTGTCGGAGTTCAGTCTGTCTGATGACAACACTGATGTCCTGTTAGCCTCCCGGAGGGCCTCAATGAGAAGATCTTGCATCTGTAAGTGGAGGAAGTTTATTGTCTGGTGTGAGAGCCAGGCCTTAAATCCTTTCTTCTGTCCCACACCGGAGACTGCTTGAATATCTGCTATATTTCTCTGATTCGGGTCTTAAATCCAATTCTATCCAGGTTCACCTCAGCATGATTGGAGCTTACCATCGCAGTGTAGAAGGAAAATCTATTTCATTATAGCCTTTGGTTTTCCCCTTCATGTGAGTGCTGCTCTTCAGGAAGCCTCCCCCCGCTGTGGCTTGGCACCTCAGTGCGGCACTAATGCAGCTCATGAAAGCTCCTTTTGAGTTGCTAAGTTCCTGCCACTTAAGTTCTTGACCTGGAAGGTCTTGTTGCTCATAGCCGTCACTTCAGCACACCAAGTAAGTGAACTATAAGCTTTAGTAGTTGTTCATCCACCGTACAACAGATTCCATCATAATACAGTGGTTCTTTGCGCTCATCCTCGTTTTTTTCCAAAGTGAGATCGAAATCTGAAACCACATCAGTCCATAGTGCTGCCAACATATTTTCCTCGTCCTCATGCTCACAAGGGGGGGAGATGGTGTTGCATGTGTTGGACTGTAAGTGAGCCTTTGCTTTCTACTTGGTGCGAACAAAGGACCATAGACAGTCCATCCAACGTTTTTGTTTCTTTTGACCCCAACAAGCCGGGGGCTGCCGTTTCCAAACTCTCTCTTTCCATTTGGCTAGAAGACTGAATTTTCTTTGCTTATGCCCAGGCAGGCCTGAACCTTGATGGTCATGTCATGGTTCACAGTGTCGGAGCCATGGTTGCCAACTTACGCTCGGTTTCCATGGAAAATATCTTCAGGGCTGCAACATGGTCTTCTGTGTTAGTGGTTATTCCCTAGGCCTGGAGGCTATGAACAGGGATAACCACTAACATTCTGTCCACACATTCACATCTCACTACTGCTTGGATGGGGATTCCCAATGTGGCAACAACTCCGGCCAATCTGAACTCCGGCATCTCTTTGGGGATTAGAATCCAACTCCAACCCCCCCTATGCCCTTCTGTCCGTCTGGGCTACCAACCCACCCTCCCCCCACTAAAAAAATACAGAGCAGAAAGGAGTGAGAATTGCCCTCGCTGTACATAGTTGGGTTTTCGAGTTCCATTGTTAAACATTGCCCCTGTTGAGCTTCTCAGCTGCCGCCTCACCTGGGAGTCCCATGCGTAAGGACTTATTTCCTGCTTGTCCACTGAGAAAAGGTAGTTACTCATCTGTAGCAGATGTTTGTATGTTATGTGACTGAAGAAAATGATGCTGCGGCAGCAGGCGGGAAGAAAGCGCACATGCGCGGTGGAACCTCCGAAAAGCTTCCAGTCAGGGACATCGCCTGTACATGAAAACTTATTCCTGCTGTCCATGGAGAACACCTGCTACAAGTGAGCAACTACCTTTTTATGGCACAAATTTTTGTGGGAATGATATGGCATAGATAAATCTCACCAACCATCTCCTGTTCATACCCTGAAGTCACTGAAGAGAAGTGCATCCCCTCCTGTTTCCTCGCCTCTGGCATCTCCAGACTTGCCTATGTCAAGTTCTAGCTGCAGCCCCCCCAAAGTGTCATCACAGATCCTCCTCCTCTTTTCAGTCTGACATTAGCTTGCTGGAATCATCCCCACCAGGAGGATCTCCTGGGTTCCTTCAGATCCTTCTCCTTTGCAGCCATAGAACACTTCACCATTAGAGGATACATCATACCTACGTTTCCTACAAAAAATGTCCAAACATTTGAACCTGATAAAGTAAGATAAGCCCAACCCATGGGAGCCTTAAAATACCTGGATGCGCCTAAGGACTTAGCATATCTCCCAGTTCACGAAGTCTTAGTGGCACAACATTCCAAATCATGGCAGATGCCATTTTCTAATAAGCCCACCTCAAAGACTGTGGAGACCAAGTACAAGGTACAGCCAGTGTTGGGGAGATAACAAGCTGCAGCTTTCCCATCATTCTGTGGTGGTCGAATCAGTGGTGAAATGCTGCAAGAATACAAAACACACTCATATACCCCAACAGGGAAGGAAATTCGCTTCCTGGACACCCTGGGCAAAAGAGTATATCAGAATACCATGCTCAGTGCACAGATAGCTGTTCATCAATTTCATATGGCTCAATTCCTGTATGATATCGCTAAGAAGATAGACTTATGCACCACAGACTCATCCAAATACCCACTGAACTCAACTCCTTACAAGACCTCCAGGAGTTTACCAAGTACTTAATATGATCGGCCTTTGAGTCCTACGACACTGCCACAAGAGGGGCAGCCATCGCCATCATGACCAGAAGACTGGCCTGGCTCAGAGCTTTGGGATTCAGGGACAATGCCCACGAGCGCATAGCAAATGCTCCTTGCACTGGCGATAACCTCTTTTGAGAAAAGGTTAAGGAAATCGTTGCTGACATAAATAAAGGAGGACGATTCAACTTTCGAAGCACTCACTGCGGCAAAAATTGAGCAGCCTCAAGTGGTCAATAAACGCCCGCAACAATATAAGTATCACAAAAAGTCATACTGCAGTTAAAGAAGGTACTCATCATACCAGTACCAGCAGAACCGGAGCAGGTATCAATGTCCCTCTCAAGGCTATCAACAAAAGTCGAGACCTTGGGACAAGAAACCCCAGAAATCTGTGGCTTCCAACCAGCCAAAGGGGAGCCCAAGTCCTGCAAGTACCCTACTGAAACTTTTGGGACACATGTCAGCTATTGTTTGTCATGCCTCATGCACGCCTACATATGCGCCAGATAAAGTGGCACCTAAAGTGCCAATTGAATCAATTGTTGCAATCTCTGTCGACAGTGGTACTCCTGTCAGACTTTTTTCACAAAGCCATCCAATGGTGGTGCAATATGTACAATCTCCTACGGGGGAAGTTCTTACACCCCCCCCCCCCCCCCAGACTGTCAGGCCATATTGACTACAGATGCCTCCAGCCTGGGATGGGGCGGACACCTCGGCAATCGATGCACGCAAGGGCGCTGGTGGGCATAGGAATGCACCTTCCACTTCGACTTGCTGGAGTTAAGGACAATCAAGAACTTACTCAAAGTCTTTGTGAAAGGCAAGGGGCCTCGTATGTCAAGTCTAAACAGTCAAGTGGCTTTGTACCATCAACAAGCAGGGAAGCATGGGTTCATACCTTCTGTGCCAGGAGGCACTTCAGATTTGGCACTTTGCCTTGTCAAACAACATTTTTCTTGTAGCCACTTACTTGTCAGGAGGCCACAAGCAGCTGGTGGACATTTTGAGTTGACACCTGGACCCTCAGAAAGAGTCCCTCCATCCTGCAGTGACACGCTCACTTTCCAGAAGTGGGGCACTCCAGAAATAGATTTCATTTGCCACCAACATCAATGTGAAGTGTCTGCAGTTTTGCTCCTGTTGGCCAACGCCGTAACATCTTGCACTAGATGCATTTGCAATGTCTTGGACAAACCACCTACTGTACACCTTCCCTCCAATTCTGCTGCTATCCTGAACCCTTCAAAAGGCACAAACAGATCGGGTGCACATGATCCTGGTAGTTCCCTACTGGCCCAAGCAAATCTGGGTCCCCAGTATGCAGTATCTATCTCCATCTCCACTGGTGTTCCTGCCACTTTTGTCCAATCTAGTCACCTAGCATGACGGCACTTTCCTCCACCACAACCTAGAGAGATGGGCCCCGATGACATGGATATTGAAACCACATTGATACAACATCTTTCCATCGCCAACTGTTTAAAAATATTCTCCTTCAGTCATGGAAACCATCCACTAGACGCTTGTATGCGTTAAAAAAGGAGTGGAGGAGTGGCCTAGTGGTTGGGGCAAGGTACTTCAGGTCGGAAGGTTGGGGGTTCATATCCCACTAGAGGACAGCAACCTTGGGCCGGAAGGACTGGGGTTTCTAGTCCCACAGGTGCTCCTTGTGGTCTTGGGCAAGCCACTTAACCCTCCATAGCCCATGTTCCCTGTAAAATAGTTATCTCCAAGTTATAATGCCCTGTTCAATGTAATTTCAGTTTGTTCAATGTAAACCGCACTGATGCAGAATAGCGCGGTATATAAGAGAATGTAAATAAAATAAAATAAAGAAAGAAAATGGAAACAATATAAATCGTGGTGTGGGGCACGTATTCTAGACCCGTTCATTGCCACCATGCAACATGTCTTGGAGTATCTTCTGCATCTGTTGGATGGAGACCTCTCTTCTCCTTCGGTATGCATGCATTTGGTGGCTATTTCAGCAGTGGATTAAAAACCTCTTTCTTCACATCAGCTTATGTGCAGATTCGTGAAAAACACACTCAATGTAAAACACACACACACACACACCCCTGAGACACACCCACTGCCAGTATGAGATCTCACTTTGGTGCTTTTTCAGTAGACTCAGCCCCACCCTTTGAACTCGAGCATTCCACTATGTCCCATCTTAATTGGAAGACACTCTTCTTGGTGGCCATAACATGTGCACGAAGAATAGAGGAACTACATGCCCTAATGCCCTGTACCTGCAATTATTTGATAATAAAGTTTTACTTTGAACTCATCCAAAATGCCTACCCAAGGTGATTTATAATAAGAGGTCTATAAATTAATGAATGGAGTGGAACGGGTAAACGTAAATCGATTGTTTACATCATCAGTATACAGAAAGACTAGGGGACATTCAATGAAGCTACAGGGTAACTTATTTAAGACTAATAAGAGAAAATATTTTTTCACTCAATGTGTAATCAAACTCTGGAATTTGTTACTGGAGGATGTAGTAAAAGCTGTTAGTGTAGCTGGGTTTAACAAAGGTTTGGACAAGTTCCTGGAGGAAAGGTCCATAAACCATTATTAAAAGGGACCCAGGATATCAATGCTTGACCCAGGACAAGCATTGTGGAACCTGTGTCTTTTGGGGAAACTGCTAGGTACGTATGACCTAGATTGGCCACTATTGGAAACAGGATACTGGGCTTGATGGACCTTGGTCTGACCCAGTATGGCATATCTTATGTTCAATCGATAGTTCTTCCAGTGTATTTCCCACCTCCGCACCTTACTCAGTATGAAGCTACCCTACATATGTTTGACTGCATAAGAGCACTTTGCCTTTATCTAAATCACACCTCCTCATATAACAGGCTGTCCCCAACTCTTTCTTTCGGTGGCTCCCTCTGAGGTCCCGAAACCGGTGGGAAAATAGACCTTATCTTGAATGTCCAAGTGCATTGACTTCCCACATTACAGTGCACAGACTCAGAACTTCAGCTGCCATGACTGCTCTCCTAGCCCGAGCATCCATGGAAGAGATTTGTAAAGCTGTTACATGGTCGGCTCACTATACCTTCATCCGGCACTATTGCTTGGACCACTCTATACACAGTCTAATGTTGACTTTGGTCGAGCAGTGTTGGAATCTTCCTTGAACCGCTTCAACCTGCTGTCGCCTCCATAATCGTGGGTAGTATACACAATAAAACAGCAACAAGGAGCATAAACCATTATTAAAGAGGACCCGTGAAATCCACTGCTTGCACCGGAATGAGTTTTGTGGAACCTATGTGCCTTTTTTGGGAACCTGCCAGGTACTTGTGACGTATCTTGGTGTGACCCAGTATGGCATTTATGTTCACCACCACCTTATGCTATCCTTTGCTTGGGAATCACCATGTGTGTGGCTGAAGCAATCCTTGCTGTCCAAGGAGAAAACAAAGTTTCATACCTGTAATGGGTGTTCTCCTTGGACAACGGGATCCTACAGCCACACACTTCCCACCTGCCCGCCTGGGTTGAAGCTCACTATAGAAGGACTAAGGGGACTGTTGGTCAGCCAAAAGTGCGGGAACTCGCAGCCCCAAGACTTTAATTTTGCTGGCTTGGGAAGCAAGAACTGCTCTGTCATGGATGACATCACCATGTGTGTGGCTGTAGGATCCTTCTGTTCAAGGAGAACACCCGTTACTGGTATGCAACTTTGTTTTATCAAAATAGCAATGGCTGACTTCCTGTCCTCCTCCCCTTCCTGTTAACTTGTGTGGTTTTGACTACTCCCTTGCTAATTCTGATCCCTTCCTTATATCTAGGAAAGCTCTATGGATGACAGCTGCTACCCAGAAGTCATGGACCAGGGCCCTACCTCCCAGTCGCCAGATCTTGCTGGAGGGGCCAAGCTGCCTCCTGTCTTAGCTAATCTCATGGGCAGCATGGGTGCAGGAAAAGGCCAGCCCGGCCAGAATCCCAACTCAGCAGTAAACATGCAGGAAATCCTTTCCTCCATTATGGTAACTACAGACCTTCATATTCTATTATGTTGTAAAATTATTTACAGTCAAACCTCGGTTTTCGTATGCCCTAGTTTTCGTACGATTCGGTTTTCGTTGAGTTTTTGTCGCAATTTTGTCCCAGTTTTCGTACATTGTCTCGGTTTTCGTACAGTTGAAAATTGAGCACCATCTTGTGGCCAGAAGTGGGATTTTCTTTATTTTGATTCTCTTGCTGATTGACTGTCTTCCATATGCCAACCAGAGTCTTCAATAAAGGTAAAAGTGATGTTAAATGTTCATTTATCCATTTCATTAGTCATTTATATTTATTTCTCATTGTTTTCTGTATGTAAAAATATAGTTATTCTCTATAAAACGTATTTTTTGTTAATATTTTTAGGTTTCTGGAACAGATTAATTGGATTTACATTATTTCTTATGGGAAATATTGCTTCAGTTTTCATACATTTGGTTTTAGTCAGACTTTTTCGAACGGATTAATCACGAAAACCGAGGTTCCACTGTATTTATTTATTTTATTTAACAGGTTTTATATACTGCATCATTCTTAAATCAAAGCGGTTTGCATTAAAATTCAACATTTTACATTAAAAAGCGTTATTTATATCTCCAGGAACAAGCAGGAATGCAGTCTTCACATATGCATGACATCCCCGATGGAGCATGCGCAGGAACACTCCCCAGCATCTAATAGGAAAGCCTTTGGGAGCACTCCACTGCACCTGCCTTCTTATCTTCTCAACTCCTCTCCTCAGTTCTTTGTTTTCAGCAGAGCCAGTAGGACGCACTGTCCTTTCACCGCTGAAAAACTCTTTTTTTTGTGCCCTTTGAGTTACATCGTGCCTTTCTGACTTCCCATTGACGCTGGTAACGTTGAATTCGACACCGGTCCTGATATTTCTTTCTTTTTTATTTTCAATTTGTTCTTTTTCTTTTCTATAGATTCTTACCGCGGTTCTCACCACTAGCCTAGGCCTCTGTAGCCTTGTCTTTACTCTCAAAGACAATTTTTCAGGCATGGAAAAGCCAATTAGTGGTTTTAAAAAATGTACAAAGTATGCCAGTACCATTTCGGCCACTGATAAACATGACTGGCGTTTATAATGTTTGGGTCCTGATCATGAACCCACTTCTTATCCTTTTTGTCAACAAATGACAGAGGCCTCAAGAACAGAGCCAGGCAGTTTGGATTGTTGTTTGTCTTGGACTGTTTCAGTGGCTTCCAGTTCATCGAGGGCATTGACTTCTTCTCATGGGCCTCAGGCTCCTTCAAAGTCCAAACACAGAAAAAATCTTTGGCTGTTTCCAAATCTTCAGCATCGAAGACCGATTCCGATGCCAGGGAGAAGTCCCAACATAAGCATCGCGACTTCACTAGAGGTGTTTCCAATGCAGACCGGCCAGCCAAACAGCCCCGGCGGGAGGATCTGTCCTCCAAAGCATACTTGGGGCTCCGGGGCACTCCCAAGGCATTGACCTCCAGAGAGCTACCGGTTCCTTGTTCTGGGATGGTGGCTCAGAGCCCTGTTCGTGATTCCACCCAGACAACTGCCATCCCCCTGGACCAGCACACGGTGGCTCTCGAGAGGAACTTGGCAGCACCCCTGGCAGCCTTGGTACTGATAACATCGAGAGTTTCAGGAGTACAGGCTTTGCTACCGAGCCTACTGTACTGCTGAGCGTATCGGCCCCAATACCGGCCCTCGAGCCGGCATCGTCGAAACAACCGAGGCCAATTCCTGAGTTGGAACTGGTTGATGCTTCCAGTATTCAACAGACTCAGGCTCCCATTCCTCTTGGTCCGATACTGCCAAGTATTGGTATCGGCATCAACCATCGACTTCCAAGAAGCATCAAGGTCAAACCCAGGACCTCCAATACTTTGATTTCTTGCCGGACTCTGATTTGCGTTCTTCAGAATCTGATGAGAGATCACTCGGTTCCTGGGAACTTACTGATACTTCGGACCCTTCACTGCATCAGGAACGACATCGGTCCCCAGCAGGGCATATGTCCTTTCAGGACTTCATCTGTGACATGGCAGCAGGGCTGGGCTCTCCATCATGGTAGCCGCAGAAAAGGAACCGAGAGGGCAGAGGAATTGGAGATACTCCAATACCCAAGGAGACTGCTACCTTACTGGTGCATTGTATCCTTCAGAACTGTATGCAAGAGACTCAATGTCATGTACCAGAGTGCCTAGATTTCCAAAAATCTCAGCTTCCCCACCACTCAATAGTGGAGAAGCTGAGGGGTTTTGTTTCTTTTTTGGGGGTCTCTCTCTTTTACTTAAACAGGTACCAAAGCTTCCATCAGCTAAACAATGGCTGCGAAAAATCGTATTACTAAAGCTGTTGCCCCCATTGCAGCTTCTGCCTCTGTACAGATAGAGATCACAATGCCAGTTGAAGGATCGGTTCCTTGTGTGGGATGCCTGCAAGCTGAGGCTCTCAGGAAAGAAATGGAGGAGCTCGGAGAAGAGGTGATGAGGCTGTGAAGCATTCAAGACAGTGAGAAGTACATTGATGAGATGCTTCTTGAAACATCTAAGCTTTCCGACAGAGGTGAAGATGGGAGGCTATAGAAGGAAGAAGGTTGAACACGATTCACCAGAGCCTGCAGTATCAACTCTCCAACTCCTCCAGCCCTTGAATTAAAGAACCAGTATACAGCCCTGGAAGTGGAGGAAGTGGAAGCATCCGAGGAAAGGGAAGAACCACAGCTTGAGCACCCCAAAGTTGCAGAATAAGTCACCACAAGGAAGCGAAGGGTAGTCATGGTTGGTGACTTTCTTCTGAGGAGTACTGAGGCATCCATCTGCCAACCAGATTTGTTGTCCAGAGGGGGGAGTTCTGTCTGTCAGGTGCTAAAATCTGAGATGTTATGGAGAGTTTGTTGAGACTCATCAAGCCTGCTGACTATTATCTGATGATGTCATCCATGTCTGCACAAATGATACTGCTAGGTATCCCTCCAAGCTTATTAAAAGTGACTTCATGGCTCTGGGATAGAGGGTGAAGCAAATAGGTGCGTGGATGGTGCTTTTGAGTCCACTAACAGAACTTCAGCAGTCTGCATTGGGGTTCGCAATCTAGCCTGGTTACAGGCATCAGACTTTGAGCAGTGGGTCCAGGATAAGCTGGCCAGTGTCCCGCGACGCATTGCTCTTGGCAGAATGGCTATGAAGGACCTAGAGAAGATTCTCAAGAGCAGAGTTGTCTCTCTCCATACAAAGATTTGACTTGTTCAAGCCATGACATTTTCAGTAACGTCATATGGATGCGAAAGTTGGGCAGTGAAAAAGATAGGAATAAAATTGATGCCTTTGAATTATGATGCTGGCGACAAATACTGTGTACACCATGGACTGCCCGAAGAACAAACCAGTCAGTACTAGAGGAGATCAAACCTAAGCTTTCTTTAGAAGCTCAGATGACAAGACTTTGACTTTCATACTTTGGACACATCATGCAAAGAGAGAGATCATTAGAGAAAGACATGATGCTTGGCAAGGTAGAAGGTCAACGCAAAAGAGGAAGGCCAGCAATGAGATGGATTGATACAATAACAGCAGCTAGGGATGCTAGTCTGTTAACAATGAGCCGCCTTACTGAAGACCGAACACAATTTAGGATAACTATCCAGAAGGTCACCATGAGTCGACACCGACTCAATGGCACTTAACAGCAACATCCCATGTACTGGAGAAAACCGTTTTGGCAAGGTTTGGAGGGAAAAAGCAGGGGAGATTGAAACAGATGATCTCACCCTAAAACGCCTTTCCAGGAAGACAGCTGACCCATCCAAAAGGAAGACACTTCCCAAGAAATATTTTTATTCTAAGAAGAAGAGATACTATCCTTCTTACTTGCCTTATGCTGCCTATCAACCTCAGCAGAAGCAGCAGGGTCCTCACCAACCTAAGAAACCCAAAGCCCCTCAGCCTCAACCAGCTGCACATGCACAGCCTGAACCCCGTTTTTGATGCCTTTCTAGAGAGTATTGCCAATCTGCCCCTGGAGGGCGCCCAGCCTCTCCACATTGCAGGCAGACTTTGTCACTATGCCCACAGGTGGCACCTCATAACATCAGAGCAGTGGACACTTCAGATTGTCCAAAGGGGTTATCTGCTTCATTTCACAACCTTACCTCCCACCTGCTTCACAGGGGATTATCCCTTACAACCTCTTCACAGCACCCTCTTAAAAAAAGAGGTGACCACTTTGTTGTCTTTGGATGCCATAGAAAGAGTTCCCCCTCAAGGAAAGTTGGGCTTCTACTCTCCTTACTTTCTCATTCCAAAGAAAACTGGAGGCTTCAGGCTCATTGGATCTCAGAGACCTAAACAAGTTCTTGGTCTGAGAAAAATTCTAAATGATCTCCCTAGGAACTCTTTTACCATATCTCCAGAGACATGATTGGCTCTGTTCTCTAGACCTAAGAGGCGTACATGCATTTACTGATACATCCCTTGCATAGACAGTATCTGCACTTCATGTTTCAAGGCAACCATTACCAATAACCATGTTCTCTCCTTTGGTCTAGTCTCTGCCCCAAGGGTCTTCACAAAATGCATGGCAGTTGTCATTGCCTACCTACGCACACTCGGGGTATTCATCTTTAATTGCTTAGACAACTGGTTGATCAGGGGAGACCCCCCCAAGAGGTAACACACTCCCTTCATTGCACCATCTTGGTGCTCCAACAACTGGGCTTATTCATAAACTTCCCAAAGCCCCACCTTGCTCCGACCCAACAACTAGAATTCATTGGAGAACTCCTAGACACTCGACAGGCCCGAGCTTTCCTCCCACAGGATCGTTGTGCCCATCTCATCGAGCTGGCAGAAAAGGTACAACATCAAAACTGTGTAACAGCTCGGACATGCTATGGCTATTGGGACACATGGCCTTCACGGTTGATGTCGATGTTGTCCCCTATGCTTGATGACACATGCGGCAAGCACAATGGACTCTGTCTTCCCAATGGTCGCACATGAAGAGTTGTCCGGACAAGATTCACATCACACCTCAACTTACCACGTCCCTTCAGTGGTGTGTCTCCCACAAAACATTCTTGTTGGGTCACCTTTTCGGATGTACCCTGACGATGGATGCTTCCAAACTGGGTTAGGGGGCTCATTTGAATGATCAGACCACACAGGGACTGGGATCTGAATGTGGTTCTGGCTCAACTTCTAAAGCCACCCTTAAAACCTCTAGCCACCACTTCACTGAAGTTTTTGTCTTGGAAGATCATCTCCCTTATTGCCCTCACTTCAGCTCGCCGCATCCTCTAGTGGCAGATCCACTCTATAATCAGTTCCACCATGACAAGGTGGTTCTGCATACCCATCCTCGAAGGTGGTTTCCTCCTCCCGTCTAAACCAGTCTGTAATCCTCCCGACTTTGTTCCCTAGAGCACATACGTCTCAGGCTGAATCAGCGCTACACACCTTAGATTGCAAGCGAGCGCTTGCCTAATACTTGGATAGAACTAAAGATTACAGAAGATCCTCTCAATTATTCATCTCCTTTGATCCTAGTCACCTGGGTCTACCGGTGATGAAGCATATTCTTTCTAAATGGATAGCAAATTGCATCTCTTTTGCTTATGCACAAGCAGGACTCTCATTGCAGGGTCATGTCACTGCTCATAATGTGCGGGCTATGGCAACATCTGTGCTAACCTCCGTTCAGTAGCCATTGAGGACACATGCCGGGCACCTACCTGGTCCTCCATTCATACTTTTGCTGCACTCTATTGTCTGGACAAAGACTCCCGTTGGGACGCTATCTTTGGCCAGGCTGTACTCAAGACCCTCCATCCCTGACTTCTACAAGATACCAGACTATCATTGGGGGAGTATTGCCTTTTGGAATCAACTCCAATGGGCCACCACTCCTTTCAAATCTATCGGCTACAGCATTTTGCCTCAGGGATCGCACTACTCTCTCCCCTCCCCTCCCCCCCAAACATCAGTCTGCTATCTGGGAACTAGTGAGTCCCATGTGTGAAGACTGTATTCTTGCTTGTTCCTGGAGATAGCTTAGTTACTCACCTGTAACAGGCGATCTTCAGGAACGGCAGGAATCAGTCTTCACAATCCGACCTCCTCCCCTAGAAGTTGTAGGATTTTTTTTGTTCTTCTCACCTACAAACTCAACTGAGAAGGGGAGTTGGGAAGGCAGGCACGCAGGCGCAATGGAGTGTTCCCAAGGGCTTTCCTATTAGATGATAGGGAACATTCCCGCGTGGGCTCCATCGGGGACATCATCCATATGTGAAGATTCCTGCTGTTCCCAGAGATCACCTATTACAAGTGAGTAACTACACTTTTCCTGAGAAATGTACAAGGAGTGATCAAAAAGTATTGAGACTTTTTGTGTAGCTATATAACAGTACATTGCACCACAATGCTATTAAGCATGCAGTGACCTAATTATGTGCTCTGCATGTTCAGAGTGTAACGTGGCTGCAGCACACCTATGCTTTTTTTTTTAAACACGTGATGTTTGGTATCGTGTAAAAGCAGTTCATCAGATTTACGGTGAGTGAAAAAAATTGAACAGCGAATTTGCATGAAATTCTGCCAGAAACTTGGAGATTCGTGCAGAGAGACTTATGGCAAGTTACAACAAGTGTATGGCGATGAATGCATGAATCGTGCTCAAGTTTGATTGCCACAAACGTTCCAAGAGGGTTGTCGGTGGCGAACGTTCTGGAAGGCCATCCACAAGCAGGAATGAAGACAAAGTTGAAGCAGTGTGTGCCACAATTCACTCAAATCATCAATTGACTATCAGGGAGCTTGCTAAGGATATGTACATCAGTTTCGGGTCGGTATAGTCCATTCTTCCTGTCGATTTGGGGATGAGACGTGTCAACTCCTGTCCCCTGACCAAAAAGAAGATCGACTGTCTGCAGCCAAGGAGTTGTTGGAATGCGTTGAAAATAACTCAGATTTCATCAAAAAGATTATTACTAGTGTTGAATCATGGGTTTATTTTTATGACCCAGAAGCTAAGGCTCAGTGGAAGACTCCAGATTCTCCTAGACCCAAGAAAACCCATCAGGTGAGGAACAATGTCAAGGTCATTCTCACAGTTTTCTTTGATTACCAGGGTATTGTTCATCATGAGTATGCTCCAAAAGGCCAAACCATCAATAAGGAATACTACGTCCAAGTTCTGACTCATTTGAGAGATGCAGTTCATTGTAAAAGACCAGAGTTGCGCAGGAATGGCGATCCTTATTGCCTCTCCAGTGCAGTCCTGACATCTGGGTTGTCTGCTCTCACCAGCCGCTTGGAGACTGAGCATGTCATCTCTGATGACATCAGTGTTCTTAGGCAGCTGGCACCACCCACCAGCTCCAGTAAACTTAAGCAGCTGGAGAGAGCTGATCCCAGATACTGGGCTCACTGCAGAGACAAATAAGAAGTTAATTATTTTGGATTTGGATGGGCTTTTGTCCATAGAGAGAATAATTGTCTGCCCTTACTAAATTAAGGATTGAAAAAAAACAAAAAAACTTTTTTTTAAAGTTCTTAAACTACAAAGGAAACACCCGATCATTCAGGCAGCACGGGGAAGTGATTTCCAGAGTGGCTGGCAGACTTATCGGCTCCCGAACTCACACCAGGTGAGGAGCTGCTATCAAAAGAGAAAACTTTTCGCTTGTAGAGTTTTGGGCCTCCATTCATTAATTTATAGACCTCTATCATATCTCCCCTCAGCCGTCTCTTTTCAAGGTTGAAGAGCCCTAACCTTTTTAACCTCTCTTCATAGGGGTATCCTTCCATCCCCTTTTCCATTTCTATGGCTCTTTTCTGTACCTTTTCTAATAACGCTATATCCTTTTTAAAGATACGGCAACCAGAATTGCACACAATATTCAAGGTGTGGTCACACCATGGAACGATACAGAGGCATTATATTATCCTTTGTTTTATTCTCCATTCTTTGCACAAATAGTGAGCAGATGGGGGACACAGATCATGGATCTAATGGTGACCTTCACCTCTGCCAAAGTGAACCGTTTCTACAGCTGACAGTGGGGGGGGGGGGGATTTCCAAAGGACTGGATGCCCTGGTACAGCCTTGGCCAATGGGCATTCTCCAGTACGTGTTTCCACCGTGGGCGTTAATTGGCCATTTGATGGTTGTCCTCGTTGCCCAGACTGGCCCCGCAGGCCATGGTATGCAGACCTGCTACGGTTGATAGTGGATCGTCCGTGACGACTCCTCCACAGACAGGATCTTCTTTGCCAGGGGCCAGTGCAAATGCCGCAGGTAGATTGATTCTCACTTACGGCTTGGTTCTTAAAAGGGTAAGGTTGAGCAAGAGGGGCTATTCAGCTACAGTCATTTCCACCTTGCTCAAAGCCCGTAAATGCTCTACATAACTCTCGTAGGTCCGAATTTGGAGGATTTTCAAGGCATGGTGTGAGAGAAATCGCTGCTGGTCTCTCTGTGTCTATACCGCATATCCTGGCATTCCTGCAAGCCAGGTTGGAAAAAGGGCTGGTCTGAAGTTCCATGCGAGTCCAGGTGGTGGCCATTGCCTGCTATCTGGGTAGAGTCCAGGGAGTTAACTTGTGGGCCCATCCTGATGTCGTCCAGTTTCTTCGGGCGGTCAAGCAAGTACACTCTCTGGTTCAGGTAGGGTTAACCTAGTACTGTCAGTGTTGTCGGAGGAGCCATTTGAGCCCTTCGGGACTTGTACATTGAAAGATCTAACATTGAAGACAGTGTTTCTAGTGGCAATATGTTCCACACAACTGATTTCAGAGTTGCAAGTGCTCTCGTGTCACAAACCTTATCTTGCCTTCTCAAAGGAGAAAGTAGAATTGAGGGTGGTTCCGTCCTTCCTACCCAAGGTCCTCACGGCATTTCATTTGAATCAGCCAGTCGCTCTACCAGTGTTGGCAGGCATGGAGGCGGCTCAGCTGGAGCCACGTTTTCAGCTCTTGGATGTGCGTTGGACATTGCAGCACTATCTGAAGAGAACGGGCACGTTTCATAAGTCGGAACGCTTATTCATTTTGTTGGGGGGGGGCACATAAAGGGCAGGCGGCCTCCAAAGATTTGAGAAACCATTTTCTCTGTCTATCTGCTACGGCACAGACAGGTGCCGGGTGGCTTACGGGCACATTCCACCAGAGCACAGGTGGCATCATGGTCCGTATTTAGCCTGATCCCACTGATGGACATCTGTAGGGTGGCCAACTGGGCGTCGTTGCATATCTTTGTGAAGCATTATCAGCTGGATGTACAGGCGATGGGGGATGCGAGATTCGATGCGGCTGTAATTCAAGTCAGGCTTGCTGGTCCCTCCTGAGAATAGTACTACTCTACTACATCCGAGATGTTGGGACTGCACTGGAGGGATGATAAGAAAGGTGAAATTAGGCCTTACGTGCTAAGTGGCTTTTCTTGAGGACCTCCAGTGCAGTCCTGGACCTGCCCGAGTGTTTTCAGGGATGGCGACCCCAGACAAAGAGAGAGTCGTCAGTTTACCGAAGTTCGTCCACTTTTGTCCACTAAAGAAGAGCGGGACCTAGGCGTGGTTGTGTCTGATGATCTTAAAGTAGCTAAACAGGTAGAAAAGGCGACGGCAAAAGCTAGAAGGATGCTTGGGTGCATACGGAGAGGAATGGCTAGCAGAAAAAAGGAGGTGATAATGCCTCTGTAGAAGTCTTTGGTGCGACCTCATTTGGAGTATGGTGTGCAATTCTGGAGACCGCACCTTCAAAAGGATGTGAACAGGATGGAGTCGGTGCAGAGGGTTGCTACTAAAATGATTAATGGGCTTCATTATAAAGCATATGAGGACAGACTTAAGGATCTTAATATGTACACCTTAGAGGAAAGGCGGGATAGAGGTGATATGATTGAGATGTTTAAATACCTCCATGGCATAAATGTTCAGGGAGAGAGCCTCTTTCAATTGAAAGCAAGTTCTGCTACGAGGGGACATGGGATGAGGGTGAAGGGAGATAGATTCAGGAGTGATATGCGGAAATATTTCTTTACGGAAAGAGTAGTGGATCCGTGGAATAGTCTCCCAGTGGAGGTGGTAGAGATGAGGACAGTAACTGAATTCAAAAAAGCATGGGACCAACACAGAGGATCTCTAAAGGTAAAAAGTGGACTGTTGTAGTTGTTGTTATGGAAGGACAGACTAGATAGGCCTTGTGGTCTTTTTCTGTCATCATGTTTCTATGTTTCGTGGGTCACGTGTCTTCCTTTTTTGCAGCTGGACCTGCCCGAGTGTTTTCAGGGATGGCGACCCTGGACAAAGAGAGAGCCATCAGTTTACCAAAGTTCGTGGGTCACGTGTCTTCCTTTTTTGCAGCTGCAGGGAACGGTATTTTTCCTTAAAGTTGTCACGGTTATGTGTTTTTCGTAGTTTAAAAAAAAATATATATATTTTTTCTTTTGAATGCTGACATCGTTTTTGTTGCTCCTGTAAATCTGCTGTCAGTAGTTTACTGGGGCTGGTGGGTGGTGCCAGCTGCCTAAGAACACTGATGTCATCAGAGATGACATGCTTAGTCTCCAAGCTTCTGTTGAGAGCTGATAACCCAGATGTTGGGACTGTACTGGAGGTACTTAAGGAAAGCCAATTAGCAAGTAAGGCCTTCTTTCACCTTGGTTGCTTCATCATGATAATGCCCCATCTGACGCATCACATCTTGTTCAGCAGTTCTTGGCCAAACACCAAATTGAGCAAGTCTGTCAGCCTCCTTACTCAACCTGACCTCGCAACCTGTGACACTTTATTGTTTGCAAAACTGAAATTATCACTGAAAGGAAGGAGATACGACGACTTGGAGACCATTAAGCAAAATTCGACACAGCCGCTTCATAGCATAACGAAAGAAGCATTTCAAAAAATGTTAACAGCAATAGCAGAAATGCTGGAGGAAGTGTGTTTCATTGGAAGGGGACTACTTTGAAAGAGACTGAATGCAGTAACTGTCAGTTTTATACTTCTTGTGTTATTATACAAGACACAATACTTTTTGATTGCACCTTATATTCTTCCTTTTTTTTCCATTCTTTCTCATTTTATTATGAAAAGGTAAAGAGGTAGAAGCAATAGACTAATTCAGGAGACATACTAAGATTCCCTGAGAACAATTCATTGACTTATGTGACCCTAGCTAACTGGCCATGTTTTTGGGGGGATTCTTTTTCTAGGGAGGGCAGGGAGGTGCCAAGCCTGAAGAGCTGATGAAGCAGGCTGACTTCCCAGACAAGATCAAACAGCTGTTGGGATCACTACAGAACCAGCAGCAGGGCCCTGTTCCAGGTAGGAAGAATGCCTAGTGCCACCATATACATGCAGCTGAATCTTCAGAGCAAGGATGTGTTGAAAAAGAGACTAGAGGTAGTCTAAAGCATTGGGAGGGGAAAGCACCTCCTGCTGGCTGAGCAGACCCAGGAACGTGTTTACTAAAGGATTTAACGCGTGTTAGTCTTTGGTAAACATGCCCCTTAGTCTGCTTCATTGTCAGGATATGGCTTTTATACACATTTTAAAGTAAATCTGACTTAAATGTGTCCTAAATGAAAACACTGTCATCAAATTCCAGTATGAACAGTGTTTTAGGTCTTTCTTTTTTACAAGTGCAGCTTGCCATAGAATACTTGGAAGTAACGTGCTGTCGAGTACTTTTGAGCATTGCTAGGCTATGATGTCTATGTAGAGGAAGCAGATGTCTTTATATAGGTCCTGTAACTCAGTCAGACAGATACAAAGTATACATTTTAACGAACAAAGAAATCTGGCTGCAAAAATTAATTGAATTCCTCTCTCTCCAGTGGGCCACCCCATGCAGGGACCAGGTCCCCTCCCTAATGGATTTCCACCTGCCCCAAAGAACGTCCAACACTTTCCACCAGGGGGACCAGGGGCTCCTTTCCCAGGTAAGCTTTTAAAGTCTTGAGCTATCAGTGCGGTTACTATCCCCTACACCCTGTGACTATCAAGCTGTGGTTTTGTGGATACCAGTTATAGAAACAGAAACTGATGGCAGTTGAAGACCATATGGCCTATCCAGTTCATGAGAACTATTAAGTTCTACAATCTCCTTCCTTTCCCTCTGAGATCCTCTGTATTTGTCCCATACTTTCTTGAACTGAGAAATAGTTCTCGACTCTACCACATCCACTGGGATTCGGTTCTACATATCCACCACCCTTTCCATAAAGAAATATTTCCTCAGATTACTGCTGAGTCAGCCCCTTTTCACCTTCTTCTGATGTCCCCTCATTCCTGAGCTTCCTTTCAACTGGAAGAGGGCCACTGTCTGTGCATTTATACCATGAAGGTATTTATGTCTATCGCATCACTCTTCTCCCGCCTTTCCTTCAAAGTATACTTATTAAAATCTCTAAGTCTATCCCCATATGCCTTATAAAGATTACTGACCATATTTTGGGAGCAATATGACTTTACTGCTATGCATGGCTGAATTCTAGAAATCATATTGATCCTGGAGACAATTGTATTATTTGCAGGTTGTAACACCTTTGGATTCAACGCTTTCCTCTTTAGATAAAAGGTGCATGGCCTCAAAAGAATGTGTTTCCTATTCGTTCCTCCAGTCCAATCCAGACTGTGTGAGTTATGCTCATTCACTAGCAGATGGAGGACTGAGAACAAACAAACTCCCTCACTTAAGTAGCCTATGCTTCCCTGTAGAACCAATATTTCTCAGTCTCCAGCAGGTTGATAGCATAGCCTATGCTGGCTGTTTTTTTATTTTCCTTTGGTGCTGAGCCGCAGCTATTGGGGCTGCAGAACTTGGTGGAGTCTGATCTCTCCCCTTCTCCCTCAGGACCTTCGAGTGGGCAGGAGGCGACTGCTCCCTCTTTTCCTCCTCCCCAACTGGGAGGGGGCCAGGGGTTGAGCTCTATTAGAGATGCTTATCAAGTTTAGGGAAAACAAAACAAAAAACAAAGATAAGGGGCAGCATTAGGAGAAGAAGCGGCAACACAGCAGACCCCAGGTATCGACTGACCACTGGCGCTGAAGAGGGGTGAGTTGGAGCAGGGGGCCCTTCCCGCATGGCTGACTCTGTGCCCTTCTCTTCTATTGCCAACTCCAGACTTTGCTCCTTTCACCTTGCTGTTCCTTATGCCTGGAACAAACTACCTGAGTCTATAGGACAGGCGCCTACTCTGACCCTTTTCAAATTCAGGGATAAGGGTGTTGGGGCCACTTGGCAATAGTGATCATAGCATGATCGCGTTTGATTTAATTAGTGGAGGAGGGATAGTAAGGAAATCCACAGTACTACCTTTTAACTTTCAAAAGGGAGACTATGATAAAATGAGGAAAATAGTTAAGAAAAAACTAAAAGGAGCAGTTGCAAAGGTTAAAGACTTACATCAAGCTTGGGTGTTGTTGAAAACTACTATCTTGGAAGCCCAGACCAGCTGTATTCCACGCGTTAAGAAAAGTGAAAGGAAGTCCATAAAACTGCCAGCATGGTTTAAAGGTGAGGTCAGAGGCTGTTGCCAAAAAAGCATCTTTCAGGAAATAGAAAAAAGAGCCAAACGACGAAACCTGGAAACAGCACAAGCACTGGCAAGTCAAATGCAAGGCATAGATAAGGCAGGCAAAGGGAGAATTTGAGAAGAAGCTTGCTGCAGAAGCAAAAACGCGAAATAAAAACTTTTTCAAGTACATTCATAGCAAAAATCCTGTGAGAGAGTCAGTTGGTCCATTAGATGATAGAGGGATTAAAGGGGCACTAAGAGGCGACAAGGCGATAGCGGAGAGACTGAATGAATTCTTTACTGAGGAAGATGTAGGGATGTTACCCATGACTGAAGTGGTATTTAAAGGTGCGGAAGAATTGAAGGAAATATCGATACATCGGGAAGATGTATTACAACTATTAGATAAATTGAAGAGTAGCAAATCACCTGGGCCGGATGGTATACATCCAAGGGTGTTGAAAGAACTGAAATATGAGATTGCAAACCTGCTATTAGTAATCTGCGAATTTTCATTAAAATCATCTGTAATACCTGAAGATTGGAGGATCACCAATGTAACGCCAATTTTTAAAAAGGGTTCCAGGGGTGATCCGGGAAACTACAGACCGGTGAGCCTGACGTCAGTACCGGGAAAAATGGTAGAAACCGTCATAAAGAACAAAATTACTCAGCATGTAGATAGTCATGGTCTAATGGGAGACAGCCAACATGGCTTTAGACAAGGAAGATCTTGTCTTACTAATCTGTTATGTTTTTTGAACGTGTGAATAAACAGGTGGACAAAGGTGAGTCAGTTGATATTGTGTATCTGGACTTTCAGAAAGCCTTTGACAAGGTCCCTCATCAGAGACTTTTGGCAAAACTAAAGAGTCATGGGATAGGAGGCAGTGTACTATTGTGGATCAGGAACTGGTTAAAAGATAGAAAGCAGAGGATAGGGCTAAATGGCCAATTTTCCCAATGGAGAAAGGTGAATAGTGGTGTACCCCAGGGATCTGTGCTGGGTTCGCTGCTTTTTGACATGTTCATAAATGACCTGGAAAAGGGAATAACGAGTGAGGTTATCAAATTTGCAGATGACACAAAACTATTTAAAGTTGTGGAAAACTGCAAGAGGATCTTGATAAATTGGAAGACTGGGCATCAAAATGGCAGATGAAATTTAATGTGGACAGGTGCAAAATTATGCACCTAGGGAAGAACAACCCAAACTATGGTTATACGATGCAAGGTTTCACATTAGGAACCACCACTCAGGAAAAAGATTTAGGCATCGTGGATAACATGTTAAAACCCTCGGCCCAGTGTGCAGCGGCGGCCAAAAGCGCAAGTAGAATGCTAGGTATCATAAGGAAAGGAATGGAAAATAAAACAAAAGATATTATAATGCCTCTATATCATTCCATGGTGAGACCGCTCTTTGAATATCGTTTGCAATTCTGGTCACCTTATCTTAAAAAGGATATAGCGTTATTAGAAAAGGTTCAGAGAAGAGCCACCAAAATGGTAAAGGGGATGGAAGGATACTCCTATGAAGAAAGGCTAAAAAGGTTAGGGCTCTTTAACCTGGAGAAGAGACGGCTGAGGGGAGATATGATAGAAGTCTATAAATTAATGAACAGAGTGGAACGGGTAAACGTTGGTTTAAGTTATCAGAATATAGAAAGACTAGGGGACATGCAATGAAGCTACAGGGTAAAATATTTAAGACTAATAAAAAGAAAATATGTTTTCACTCAACGTGTAATCAAACTCTGGAATTTGGATGTGGATCAATTATAATAATATATAATCGTTTAGGGCACATCTGAGGTGTAGGGATTATTCCCCTCAGGTGACTGATACATTGTTACAGGCTCAAGAGCTCTCTATGTCTTTTGCATATGTGCGTGTCTGGTGTATCTTCGAGGCTTGGTGCAGAAAGAGGGAAGTGCAGCCTCTGGGGGATTCCCTTAGATTTTGGCCTTCTTACAGGATGGTCTTGACAAGGGTCTGGCCCTGAATTCCTTGAAGGTACAGGTGGCAGCCCTGTTTTGTTACCAGGGTTGTGTGCAGGGCAAGTCCCTTGCCTCCCATCGAGACGTGGTCTGTTTTCTTCAAGGGGTCAAGTATCTGAGACCACCCCATCATCCTATGGGTCCATCCTGGGACCTCAATTTGGTTCTTTTTCGCCCTTATTGTGCCTCCCTTTGAGCCTCTTTTGGGGGCTTCTTTGAAGGATCTAACGCTGAAAGTAGTGTTCTTGGAGGTGATTTGCTTGGTGCGCTGTATTTCAGAGCTGCAGGCTCTCATGTAGGGAGCCCTGTTTGTTGGTGATGAAGGAAAAGGTGGTCCTTCATCCGGTTCCTTCCTTTTTGCCAAAGGTGTTTTTGGTGTTTAATTTGAATCAGATGATGGCCTTGCCAACCTTTGCTGCTTTAGTTGAGTCCAGGAGTCTGCCTCTGTTGGATGTCCGCAAGTCGCTTAGGTAGTTTTCAAGTACCTGTAGTGGAAGTGTTTAGACGTTTGGAGCATCTTTGTGCTTTTTGGTGGGCTTCGGAAGGGTGAGGCGGCTTCTAAAGCAACCATCTTCCGTTGGATCAGGGGAGTCATTGAAGCCACGTACTTGCTGAAAGGGCATGTGGTTCCAGCGGGCTTGTGGGCTCACTCTACTAGGACTCAGGCGTTGTCTTGAATGGAGTTCAGTCTTGTCCCACCTCAGGATATTTGCCTGTCGGTGACGTGATCATTGTTGCATTCCTTTTTACGTCATTACAGGTTAAATGTACAGGCTCAATAGGATGCAAACTTTGGGGCTCGGATGTTGCAAGCCGGAATGTCCCACACGTCTGGACAGGACTGGACTGGAAGGACAAATAAGAAGGGAAAATTAGGCTTTACCTGCTAATTTTCTTTTTGAAATTTCTTCAGTCCAGTCCAGAACCCACCCAGGACTTGGCTACTGTATTATGCTGGTCCTGCGCATGTTCTGAAAGGAGGTCATTGCTGGAGCAGGTGATTTTGGGCCAGCTTGGGTTACCTCTTAGTTGTTGACTGTGTTGCCGCACTTCTTCCTCTCCCTGTTGTGGGCCTTGATCCCTGGTGGGGGAGAGGGGGGCATTGGCAGTATTAGTGTAAAATTTTAAAAAAAAAGAGAGAGAGAGGGAAACACAAGATGAAGTGTGAGATGGAAACATCTCTTGTGGTGTGACATTGGTGGAGAATATGAGGTTTGGGACTCCATTCTTCTGCCTTGTGAGGTTCATACTTGCTCTGTAGGTAAGCACAGGCTACTTAAATGAGAAAGTTTGAGTTTGTTCTCAGTCTTCATCTGCTGGTGGATAAGCATAACCCACATGACTGAACTAGAGAGTGTCCAGGAAAGAAAATTAGCAAGTAAGGCCTAATTTCAGCATCGTTGGACAATTATCATGATCAGTAAAAAAAAAAAAAAAAATTATCAAAAGCTGCACAAAGAATTCTAATAGGAACCAGGAAACACATACAAGGGCTGGCAGTAAGTCAATGAAGGTTTTTATTGATAACCCTTATGCGTTTCGGCCGTTAGGCCTTCCTCAGGGGGTAATATACAAGAGGGCAAACCTTCTGAGCTGTACTTTTCATATAAGAAGACACTATGGACCGCGCTCTCTGCATGAAAAAGCTTTCTGACTTACTGCCAGCCCTTGTATCTGTTTCCTGGTTCCTGCTATTCCTTACAGATACATAGTTGTGTTTTGGTTTTGTCACAAAGAATTCTAATATATATGAATAAAATTTAATGTTTTGTTCTAGTGATTTTTCTAAGTATGTTTGTTAAATTTCTTGTTTCAGGTCCACATGGAGGTCCTGGCTGTCCTGGGGGTCCTATTGGCCCACGAATGATGGGCCCACCTCCACCACCACCACAGCGAGATGGGTACTGGGAGCAACCAAATGAGAACATGCGTGGTGGCCCTCATGGAGGCATGCGAGGAGGGCCATTCCACCGGGGCAGGGGCCGGGGAGGAGAACAAAACTACCGAGGCCGAGGGGGACGGAGTGGAGGTGGGCCTCACAGCAGTGGACGGGGAGGTCCTAACAACGGCCATGAAGGGGGTCATGGAGGCCATGGAGGGGTCCACGGAGGCGGTCATGGAGGCTATGGAGGTCATGGTGGCCATGGAGGAGGACATGGAGGAGGTCATGGGGGACACAGAAGTGGACATGGAGGTCACGGAGGGGGTAAGAGGCTTTCATTTTTGCACAAAGAGCATGTTGACCTTTGATCTAGCTTTTATAAGTGTGAACTTAAAGATAACCGTGGAACCAATTTTATGTCCAGTTTTATGCCCATGTTCCCTGTAAAATAGTTATCTCCAAGTTATAATGCCCTGTTCAATGTAATTTCAGTTTGTTCAATGTAAACCGCACTGATGCAGAATAGCGCGGTATATAAGAAAATGTAAATAAAATAAATAAATAAATAAATGTCAGACAGCACATAAGATGCCAAGGCCTCTATATACCTATAAAACCTTTAAACATTTATTCATCAATTACAGTTAGTACTATTTATTTATTTATTTACATTCTCTTATATACCGCGCTATTCTGCATCAGTGCGGTTTACATTGAACAAACTGAAATTACATTGAACAGGGCATTATAACTTGGAGATAACTATTTTACAGGGAACATGGGCTATGGAGGGTTAAGTGGCTTGCCCAAGACCACAAGGAGCACCTGTGGGACTAGAAACCCGAGTCCTTCCGGCCCAAGGTTGCTGTCCTCTAGTGGGATTTGAACCCCCGACCTTCCGGCCTGAAGTACCTTGCCCCAACCACTAGGCTACTCAATAAATGATTTATTACATTCTTTAATGGAAGATACCTAGATATATTGAAGAAGAGGGGGTGGATATTGTATTTTATTGACTAGTCCTATCTGTATGTTTAGTTTAATAGGGTACTGTAATACTGAAAACTTGGTTTCTCATGTGATGACGTTATAATATTGCCAACTACAGAAACTGAGTGTATTGGATACAAGTAGTATGACTGGTTTAAAATTCATGAAAGGTTAATACCAGTCTTCAGGGCCTCGGCACCCATTATAAGGATCACTGACAAACTGGTGTTGGCTCACAAGCTTTTCATTATCCACTACCAGCATGGAATGAGTTCTGCAAAGGCATACCCAATAGGGGGTGTGCAGGTCACAAGTTTTTTTTTTGTTTAGTTTCCCATGACATTTACAAGATTTTTCTTTTTTTTTTTTTAATTTCATTTTGGGGGGAATGTTAATAGCACGCAATATTGAGTGACAGTGTGTGCTATTAACAGATGGGAAGTGATGACATTTTGGGAAGCTTTTTCTGTTTTTGTTTGAAACAACATTACCTGTATCATTTCATGTTTTTTTCTAACAGCACATCCCTAATACCCAATAACTCATTTACTCAAGTCACAGTGGGGTGAGGAGCTGTAACTCCCACCACAGATTTGTTTGTTTCATGGTTGCAGTGTGTATTGGACTGTTATAAACCTGAGGTTTTTGTTTTCCTCCCCCCTGGCAGACATGTCAAGCCGTCCCACCTGTCGACATTTCATGATGAAGGGCAACTGCCGGTATGAGAACAACTGTGCCTTCTACCATCCAGGAGTCAACGGCCCTCCTTTGCGTTAGCAGTGGCCCAGTTCCTGGCTTCTGTTAAGTCCAGGATGCGGGCTGCATGGTGAAGGTCTCCAGCTTCTCATGAACATTATGCTGCCTTCCCCTTATGGCTTCTGTGAGGCCTCCACCCTCAGGGGAAAGGGTATTTTACAAAATCCCTTCCCCTGCCCAAAGCTGCTCGATTGATGGGAGAGAAAGCCATGATGCCCTGTGAAGACCGCTCCTTCTCCAGCTCCTCCAAGGAGAGGCAACAGACACACAGAGGCAAAAGCACTTGAGACTCTCTCCTTTCTTTCATTAATTTATTTTATAACTACTTTGCCACAGTGGAAGTGGGAAGAATCTTGTTTGGGATTTTTTTTTTATTTTCTTCTCCCTACCCCATCCCCCTCCAATCTTTAACCTTCTGGTTTAAAAATCATGCATCTGGCCACCATTTTCTGAACGGATCTTTAAATACATTCATCCTGAGCTGTGTACGATATTTCGTCAGCCTTCTTGCTTTCCCCCATGGCTGTGCGATTCTGGCTGTGGTTGAGGGAACATAAGCCTTTGTAAATATTACATCAACTGTGACAAGGCAAAAAATAACACACACTAGCATTAAATTGATTGTATGTTCAAGGTCTCGTACTATGAAGATGAGGGGTAAAATATACTTTTTAATGGGATTTTTCGTGTTCTGTGGGAGTATGTTTGCAAAAGGAGAATTTTAAATTCATAATTTTTTTTTTTTGGTATGATAAAACTATCCTTGCTGATTTTTCCAGTCGATGTTATTTGGATCTCCCTCCCCTCCTTGTCTTTGTTTGTCTTATTACAGTATTGTAAAGCACCAGTGCTAACAAGAATGTTCATTCCAAGCCCTCCCCTCTCCTACTGCTGCCAAAGACATTCCCTCATGCTTCCTGTTCTTCTGAAGACACTGTTTATGAAAAGCCACTTTACCTTCACCTTTATATCCCAAACAAGAAACTGCTATAAGGCTCTAGTTTCAGCCATTCCAGATTTCATTCTTGAACTGCATTAACTCAAGGCCTGACCAGGCAAAAGAGCGCTCTCAGCTATACAGCTGAAGTGTGTCCCAGTTAGCTCAGAGTAAAAACTGGAAAGCATCATATTGCTCTCTGCACTGGTAGTCTTAAAAGGTGCCTGCCCCTTGAGGCCATCCTCTTAAGGCCATTTTCTGCACCTTAGTTTTGCTAGGCATTTTAAGCCAACCTCATACGGTAGACTTTGAGACATGGAGGTTGAAAAGTTTGTCACTGTCATTAAGTGCTAATTGGTGCAAGGGATAACTGCTCCTTTATGATTTACCGGGGTGGAGAAGTAGGGGGTTTACCCTCAGTATTATAATCTGATGTCTGTAACCCTGTCTTCTCCAAGGTCTGCTTGTCAGGATGTGGCCAAAGTGCATATTCATATGGTGCACTTTTAATCCAAAAAGTGAATTCATTTGCATGTTTTGGTTACCCTGAGATCCAGACCTATTTGGCAGGTGTGTCAATCAGATTTGGGAACCATAAATACTTCTGCTAAAGCTTTTGTGGTACTGCTGTTATGTTAAGTATTCTGTGTTGCTATTATCTGTATTTCCATGGGGTCTAGGGAAGAAAGATGAGCTTTGAGGTCCCATCTTTCCTGCAAGGCTTTGCTCTACATTTTTGGTTCTTGTACCTGTGGCTGTCATTTTGGGGAAAAGCCAGACACTTGCTTCCCATATGTGTGGTGTGTTATTTTAACAGTTGTGTGTTCTTTGTATATTGGGCCACAGTGGAAGCTGGAACAAACCAAAAAATAGGCTGCCATGAGGACATTCATCTACAGTCTTTCTGTTTTGTTTTACAGTTTTTGGTTGGCCTGATTGAACTGTGTATTAAAAACCTCTGAACTGTACTGTACCTTAAATGAAAGAAGAAAATAATCTGTTCTGCAGTATTGTAGGAACGGTCACAGATGCAGTCTGGGTGCTCAAGTTGTATAGATTGTTTTCTGTGAAAACGTTTATTTTTTTTTTTTTTTTGGCGGGAGTGGGGTTGGGTTTCTAAGTCTCTCATTGGGACAAATTTCCAGCTGTGCAAACATATCTGAAATGGAATTTTTTTTGTATATTTTGTACATTAATAAACATGGGGAAAATTAAATCTGTTTCTAGTCATCTTTCTTAGAGAATGCTCCTGTGCTTCTGAAAAACTTGCAGAATGAGCAAAGAGGCCAGGGTCACACACTGCACTAGTTGTGGCCATGGGATTGCACATGTGTTCTGCCACTGTGCTATTAAGTTTATCTGATAGCTCCCATGTCAGACATATTCTCCATAGCTCATACAAAGCTTCAAGCCCTGCTGAGCATGCATGGAACCTCCTGCACTCCACCTTTCTTCCTCCTCCCTTTCAGTAGATACAAAGCTGAATGCAGATGGTTCAGACCAGGAGGGGAAGGGTGATGGAAAACTGATGGAACACAGCGCGGTATATAAGAAAATGTAAATAAATAAATAGTGTAGCTGCATTCTCCGGAGACAAGCAAGGGGATGCAGGCACACTGAACCATGTTGACCGGGCTCCCCTATTTCAGAGAAGCCTTTGGACCCCTCTGAGCATGCGTGTGCCCTTACTGTCTGCTTGCCTCCAGTGACGTCAGGTTCTCCAGGAACAAGCAGGAAGTCAGTTCTCTCTTATGGGTGACGTCCGCACCGACAGAGCCTGCGTGGAGCAATTCCCCAGCTTTCAAAGAAAGCCTTTGGGATTGCAACTACGCATGCGTGGTCCTCTTCCTGCCCAAGGGTGCCATCTTGCTCAGTCTCCCTTTTTCCGCTGAGCCCTTCGGACGCATGTCCTCGTCCCTCGGAAAAAGTTTGTATCTCCAGGAACAAGCAGGAATGAGTCTTCACATATGGGTAGGTCGGTACCGACGGAGCCTGCACGGGAATGCTCCCCAGCATCCAATCAGAAAGCTTTTGGGAGCATCCCTCGCGCCTGCGCACTGACTTCCCGCCTTTCCCACTGCCTCACCTCAGTTTTTGTTTTTCCGCGGAGCCGGCAGGACGTCCTCCTGTCACCGCAGAAATTTTTTTCTTTTAAATTCTTATATCTTGTGGTTGCGGCTGTTTTTCCCGCCGATACCGGCACCGCCGGTGCTTTACTCTTTACTTTTTTCTAAACTTTGAGAGATTTCTTCTCTTCAGTTTTGTCTTAGCGTTTTTGGGCCTACCAGGCCTTTTCCAACATGGAGCCTTCTTCCCCTAAGAAGTGCCTTCACTGTGGAAACATGGTTTTATTTTTAGACTCCAATGCTTGGTGTCTCACTTGTTTGGGTCCTGACCCTTTTTCCCCTGAACCATCAGACTTTAGTAT
This sequence comes from Ichthyophis bannanicus, assembly GCA_033557465.1. Classification (NCBI taxonomy): domain Eukaryota; kingdom Metazoa; phylum Chordata; class Amphibia; order Gymnophiona; family Ichthyophiidae; genus Ichthyophis; species Ichthyophis bannanicus. The sequence continues at coordinate 74,366,801 of CM066051.1, read as the reverse complement.
TGGGAGAAGACCTTCCCTTTTTCGAGTTTCCCTTGATGCCATTTTTCCTCCTGAAGTGAGGACATCGATTTATTCTTCTCTCGAGGATCAGGTAACCCACAAACAGTCTGTTAAGACTAGCCAATCCTTGAGTGGTACGTCTCATGGCAAGCATGCTGACGGCTCCGGCCTTACCCTCAAGACCCCATTGGCAGTAAAACCCCGGCGAGAGTCTTCGGGCTCCAAAGCATTCACAGGGTTTCAGGTTGTTCCTGGGGCTCACCCCTCACAGAACATACCTGAGCCATGCTCGGGGTTGGTATCCGCTTCGAGCGGTACCGATACCCCGGCACCGGTGTCGAGTGTTCCACTCTTCACCAAGGATCGTCATCTGGTGTCCTCGGTACCTTCGGGGCCGATCGATACGACCCAGATTGGCTTTCCTGCATCTCTGCCATGCTCGGGGTTGGTATCAGTTTCGACCGGTACCGATACCCTGACATGGGAACCGGGGTCGAGTGTTCCACTCTTCCCCAGGAATCGTCATCGAGCGTCCTTGGTACCGTCGGTACCGGTCGATACGACTCTGATTGACTGTCCTATATCGGCATCCCCGATACCACCATCGACGTCGGTACCTTCTAGACATGTATCGATAGACTCTCTCTCTTCGATGCCGAGTCTGGAATCGATATTCACTCTAGATGACTTGGTACCGACGTGCTTCGGAAACGACCCATATAGTTTCCAACCTCGCAGTGCCCAGGATGTTTACCAAGCCTCCCTGGCTACCTCGGTACCGCTTCAGCCGATAACTGCTTCGATGACATTACCGGTTCCGATACCGGTATTGGTATCGATGTCAATTCCTGCAGTTCCATCGGTGCCATCGATCCTTTCTATGCCTAGCTTGGAATCGATACCAGGCACTGATGATTCAGTACAAAATGTCTCGACTCGGGACTGTCAGTATCACTGTTCATCTCGCAGGGTTTCTTTTCTGCACCAGTCCAGTATATCTTCTGGTGCTCAAGCTGTTTCTTCCACCTCAGCTTTCCCAGGAATAGTTTCCACTGGAGATCCTTCTTTTCAGAAATTTCTCCTTGACATGGCAGCCTTTCTTGCCATTCCTATTCCTGGCTCTACTCTTACCCATGATCCTGCAGAAAAGGAGAATATCATGCTTCCTTTACATCATTCTTTGCAGGATCTTCTTCTGAGGATGTGGGAATCACCTTTAAAGGTTCCTTCACCTTCTACAACCACCAATGTTCTGTATCAGGTGCCTCCCTCTCCAGGGTTTCAAAAAAACCAACTTCCTCATCATTCCATTGTAGTGCGGTCAGCACTGAGGAAGGTAAGAAGCAAAAAGAAGCATTCTTCTTCTCCACCAGGTCGTGCATCTAAGGCACTTGATGCCTTTGGACGTCAAACCTTCCAAACTTCTATGCTGGCTTCAAGAATCATCTCATATATTTTTTATACGAGTCTGACACTTCAGGAGGTCACAGAGAAATTATCTCTTTTGTCCCCTTTTTTGTCAGAACCTAAAGCCACTGATTATTCCTTGCTTCTTAATCATAGCAGGAATATCTCTTGGTTTCTTTCTCGTGCTTCTTTAGATTCTTTTGAATCTGTTAGCAGATCCTCTGCTATTGCCATTGGAGCACGTCGTAAAGCCTGGCTACAATCCTCAGACTTAAGCAGATGGGCACAACATACACTGGGTAATTCTCCTTGCACTGGAGAACATCTTTTCAATAGAGAAGCTTTAAGTCAGGTTGCTCATTGCTCCACTGACTTCCCTGGTTCTGCAAACCATCCTAAGCCGCCGCCTTCCCCAGTACGTAGGAAATGTCCTACCAAACCTTCTCTCCCTAAGAGAAGAAGGTTTCACTCTTCTCCTGCCCATCCTCCAGAGGTACCTAAGCAAGGGACACCTCATCCTAGTCTGCAGTCTCCAGGCTCTAACCAGTCTAAGCAGAACCAGCAACTATAGGTTCCTGTACGTTGCACTCTGCTGTTAACTTCTTCTCAGCAGACGTTTATGCTTAAAACTCTACACTGCTTTTCTTTTTCAGTATGCTAATCTGTTAGGATACTTGTCCAATGGGTTACAGAATACTCCCCTTCTTACCACTAGGAAGGGAGGTTACAACTATCCCATGATAGTCTCTGTCCCCACATGGACTTCTTTCCTTCAGCTGACTTACCTTATGGTAAGTCACCTTCCAACCCCCTCTCTTCCAGGGTTTCCCCTGCTTGAGTTGGTACCATACTGAAATACCTTTCCTGTGTAGACTTTTTTGTTATCCTTGATTGCATGCTCTGCACAACTCATCAGACAGGGACAGGAATATCTCCGCTCCCTTTGTCTGTTTTTCTCTCTGTTTTCACAGGAGGATCCCTCTGCTGTTTTGTTCAGTTGCTGTGCATGCAGGAGTTCCAGTGATTACTCACCTTGCTAATCATTGCAAGCTACTTCCAATTGTCTTGCATAATACTACTCACGTCAGGTTGTCTTCTGCTAGCCATATCCTTTCCTAAGATGTGGCAACACACCTGACTTCATTCTTAATTCTCCTGCCCAATGCTCTCTGTAATCTTCAGAGAAGCTTTCCACCATGGGCCCTTGCTATAGAGCATTGAACTTTGTCTCTAGGGGGTTTTCCATATAGTAGGAAAAGCTTATAGGACCATTACATGACTATAGGGGTTCCTTAAACCCTCTTGTCTCCTGTTGTCATACAGAAGACAAGCTTTTTCTGCGTGAATGTCCAAAAAGTTCCCCATCTTGCAGGAAACTACCCCTTTTTTCCTTACAGCTTGGCATCATGCTCTTCTGCCCCTCTTGGACAACGCATACTCTATTAGTATACATGATACCCCCGTGTCCCTTAGCTGGGTCATCTTGGTATCTTCTTCTATGCGTTTTTCTGTCCATTGGACATGTCAGAGTTTTAGAGAGCTCCTGATGTGCTCTTGCCAAACTGCTATTATCCTCTATTTTTTCACGCAACCATACTGGTTATTTCACTGAACTACATTCCTGCACTGTAGAAATAGATTCTCTATATATTTTCAGGTGGTTTTCACCCCCTGTTATTAGATGAATCTTTTCCCATCACATTCCCCATGTGCATGTTTTTGTGGGGCTCAGTTGCAGGCATGTATTCCCATGCTTATATTCATGTATGTTTATATCCTATGCATACCATTTCTATAAGCTATGTGGGCATAAGTCATGCCCATCCATTTCTATATATATATTTACTTCTATATGTATATATATCACACATATCTATATCTATCTTTACATGTATGTATCTCCATATATATGTATATATGTGTCCATTGGGAGACGTCCATACTATCTCCCTAACTGTCTGTGCTATAAAGCTTTCCCTTCTTAAGGGATCCAGACAGTCACCTTGCCTATTCTCATATGGCTCAGTAAGTGGGAGCAGTTATACATACAATTACTGCTGTGATGTCAACAGCTTCTATTTTTGTTCTAGAAACAATTACTGCTGTGCTGTCAACAGCTTCTATTTTTGTTATAAATCTCCCTGTCTATGAAGTCTCAAACTTCAATGTCTTCCTATCTCATACCAGCTAGGAAAGACAGTGTACATCTTCAGTACTTCTGAGTACACTTTTGTTTTCTTTGGGAATAGGGGCCTTTTTCCCATACCCCCTCTTCCCTTTAGGACTGGGCAAATTGTCTAGATCGGTCAGTCTTCTTCTTTTAGTCCTCAATGTTAATGACTCTGTACCTAAAAGAGTTTTCAGCTTTTTCACATAAAGCTTTCTATTGAAGACCTACCGTTCTTATCCTGCCCCAGTTGACACCTGGGTCACCTGCCCATTCAAGGTTTGGAACTTCATCCTCACTGCTGTGAAGTTACCTTGAGGATTCCGCTACTGCATCTACAGTACATTCCATCACAGTTCTACTTCCTACAATCCAGTAGGTAAGCTCTCTATTATGCTTGTTCATTAAATACTTTAATGACACTTGACATACATTCTAAAGACTCCTTTTTCTGTAGTCTTTAGATTCGCTGTTCCTGTACAGCTCTTCTCTGTTCAACTCCTACCCCCCATCCCTCATGGGATGCTGGAGATCCAGATGTGGGAAATGCCGTCCTGTTCCACAGGTACGCATTTTATGGGATCTCCCCCTGGCACCCTCAGCTAGGGAGTCCCCATATGTGAAGACTCATTCCTGCTTGTTCCTGGAGATAGCACAGTTACTTACCTGTAACAGGTGATCTCTGGGAACAGCAGGAATTAGTCTTCACAACCCACCCACCTCCCCTAGGAGTTGTATCTATCTACCTTTCCTCTTCTCTCCTTCTGTCTCAGCTATGCAACTCAACTGAGGTGAGGCAGTGGGAAAGGCAGGAAGTCAGTGCGCAGGCGCGAGGGATGCTCCCAAAAGCTTTCTGATTGGATGCTGGGGAGCATTCCCGTGCAGGCTCTGTCGGTACCGACGTACCCATATGTGAAGACTAATTCCTGCTGTTCCCAGAGATCACCTGTTACAGGTAAGTAACTGCTTTTCCTTGCCTTAACAGGCTATATCTCTTTTTTTCCAGTTGCACTGGTCCTCTACCCATCCTCCCCTTGCTCTCTTTGGAGCTTTTCTAATGTTTCTTCCTGGGCTTCGCACCCTTTTTTCTCCAACCGCTGGCTGCGTGGGTCTTCGACCTCGCAGGGGCCATTTTTGCCCCCATGGCCACCGGGTTTAAAAAACGCCATAGATGCTCTAGGAACATGTTGTTTACGGACACTTATGACTGCTGTCTAAGGTGTCTGGGAGCCGACCATGACCCAGAGCTCTGTTCGCTCTGCAAGCAAATGTCCTCTAAGGCCCTGCTCAGCCATAAGCAGACGTTCTTAGACATTTTTCAAAAGGCTGCCTCGGAGTCCCCGGTGGTACCCTCTGTCGTCTCCACTCCGGTGGGTTCTCCTCCTGCGGCATGTGATAAGGAAGCTTATCATAGCTCAGGAAGGAGCTATAGAAAAGGTGAAGTGACTCTGAACAAGCAACCTGTCAGTTCTGGTAGAAATAAGAAAACAGAATTTTCCCATAAGACTACCAGTCCCAGAATGCACCAGATTTCCAACAGCCATTAGAGGAGCTGAAGTGGAGAAATGTGTGTTCAATCAGGAGGGCTATGAGGTAATCCCTAAGCACTCATCTCAAAGGGCAGGGCCTGATTCAGCACAGCTGCGCTGTGTTAGGGAAGAGCACTCATCCAAGCAGAATAAGAGTAGAGTTTATTCTACAGATGACCATCTTCATGATCACCTTGGATATCCAGAGAATTGTCCTCAGTATCCTGAGAATCAGCTTGAGTTTGATCATCAGTTTCATCTGAAGGATCATCAGAAGCAGAAGCCAAGCCGGACGGACAGAGAGGGAAAGAGACCCTTTGGAAGAAGGAAGAGAAAAGTCTTTGAGAGGTCTAGAAGAGTCCAAAGCAGTACGTATACTGGGAGGTATTCCAAGGGCCAGCATACACCATTGGACTGGGGAAAGCCAGAGGAATGGTGCTGCAGAGCTAGGAATCACCAGAGGCTACCTGTGAGGGAGACGGCTGCACGTGGAAGGGACCCTAAGACCTGTGCCAGAAGGTATGTGAAGAGAGATCCAGTGTCCAGGGATCTGGATTGGAAGGCTGGACATAAGAACTGGACTACATACTGGCCAGGCTATATAGAGAAGAACTCTAGCAGCAATGGAAGCTCAGGTATGAACACTGATCTATGCCCTAGCTATAACCTTGAAAGACAGCAGGGAAACAAGTATTCTCCTGAAAATGCTCCATTGAGAGATTCATCTGTGCCAATCCATGATATTGAACCCATGCTTGTTGAACAAGGGGGAATAATAGCAGATGAGGATCCTGTTTATATGGACTGCTCTCTATCTAAACTCCGTTGGTAACTTTCTGTTATAAAGTACAGCAACCATCACAAAGAAATACAAATTTGTTCTTTAATCTACCCAGAAAAGCTCCTGAAGCAGGATTTGACCCACACAGTAGAAAGCAAGCCAGCTAAGGGGTTTCAGCTGGATAACTGCTAGCAATTAAGCCTTACCTAATTGCTTGTGAGCTAGGAGAGAATCACTTCTGTATCTATGTGGGAAGTAATCAGAAGTTAACCTGAAAAGAACAGTTTGTTTCTTGCTTTGTGGCTTTTCATTTGTTGTTTTCCTGATTTTGACTTTGTTTTTCCAAGTTAACACTGAAAGCAAGTAACCTAATTTATGTGCTACCAAGCATATCTGTGTTGGGAGAAATAACCCCATAAATAAATATCTTATTGGCTTTACCCAAGAGCACAACTAAATTATTGTCAGCAGCTGTGTCTGGTGTGAATGAACTACATTGCCCACAATCCCTTGCAAATCATATAGATGTATGCACTTGCCAAGACTGTGAGGATTCACCCAGGCAGCCGTCTGACAGGCACCATGTTCCAGACAGCATTTAGACTAGGGGTCCCCCAAGGTGGAACGGTGCAAAAACAAGAAGGCCTCGAAGTTGCTGTCTGGGATTCCTGACAAGTGCGAGTGCTCCCGTGTCCGGTCGCTTAGCCCCATTTGGCGTTCCTGAGAGTCGGACAAGGATCGGCCCCGCAAGGTACGTCACAGAGAAACGGAGGCCTCCGGCAAAGGCGCCCAGTCTCCTGAGGGCTGTCCCGGTGAGGACCCCCCTCTCCAGTGTTCTTCAACACTCTCTTGTATGGCCCCTCTTCTCTGGAACAGATTTCCTCCAGATTTTAGATAGGAAAATTATAGCAGATTTAAAGATATATGTGCAAATGAAAAACCAAATGCACAAATGACCGCACCATCTACATGGCATTACTGACTATCAATCCACAACAGACAAGAGCAAAACACAAAACACATGCGTCACCAAACGCATCAACTCCTCGATCAACCAACTAAGAGAGCTATTTGATATAGTGAAGAGCATAATAAACGCACCCCACATGAACAACCCAGATACCACCTCAAGCACTGGCAAACCACTACAAATATACCACCGTCTCACTAACTCCCCAGACCACTCACTCCAAACACTGGAATCTCTTCAGCTCCATCAGCCAGGAAAACACAGAATCCACAATCTCATCTCTCAACACAACCACTTCCCCATTGGATCCATGCCCTGTGAGCTGGATCAAAGCATCCAAAATGTATCTAAGTCCATTCCTCATGAAAATCACTCAACTATCCCTATCTGAAAACCTCCTCCATCCATCCCACACTAAAAACACAAAATTAGACCCAAAAGATCTTGTATCTTACAGACCCCATTGCCAGCCTTCCATTCCTATCCAAACTAATAGAGAAAACCATCCTACAAGAACACATCAACAATAATGCTTCCTTAGACCCACAACTTAGAACGCTGGCTTGGTAACCAAGCAACCAGGGTTCAATTCCCACTAGCACTCCTTGTGGCCTTGGGCAAGTCACTTAACCCTCCACTGCCTCGGAAGAAAGGCCTGGCAATCTACTTCCGGTGACACTGCCAAGAAAACCCAGGAGCTTCTGGGTCGCCAGGAGTCGGGACTGACTCAAAGGCACACATTGCATTGCAGACCCACAACAGCATGGCTTCAGACCACACCATGGAGTAGAAACCCTCATCATCTCACTAATGAACAGACTAATAAAAGGAATTCAAAAAGAACACCAAGGATATATCACAATATTCTGAACATCATAGCAGCTTTTGACACTGTCAATCACAACCCCCTTCTCCAAAGGCTCCGCTCCATCGGACTACAAAATAAAGTATTAAAATGATTCCAATCCTATCTAGCAGAACAACAAGTCATAATGAGCAACATCACATCAACCCCTTTCTCACAAACCCAAGGCATCCCACAAGGTTCCTCACTATTGGCACTCCTCTTCAACACCTACCTTCAGCCACTATGCCCAATCATACGAGCCCATAATATCCACTTCCATATCTATGCAGATGACGTAATGATCTATGCACCATGGAACAATACAGAGGCATTACAAAGGATATTGTAATGCCTCTGTATCGTTCTATGGTGCAACTGCACCTTGAATATTGTGTGCAATTCTGGTCGCCGTATCTTAAAAAGAATATAGCGTTATTAGAAAAGGAACAGAGAAGAGTCACCAAAATGGTAAAGGGGATGGAGGCTACTCCTATGAAGAGAGGCTAAAACGGTTAGGGCTCTTCAACCTGGAAAAGAGATGGCTGAGGGGAGATATGATAGAAGTCTATAAATTAATGAATGGAGTGGAACGGGTAAACGTAGATCGATTGTTTACATCATCTGAATATAGAAAGATTAGGGGACACGCAATGAAGCTATAGGGTAAACTATTTAAGACAAATAAGAGAAAATATTTTTTCTCTCAATGTGTAATCAAACTCTAGAATTTGTTACCGAAGGATGTAGTAAAGGCTGTTAGTGTAGCTGGGTTTAAAAAAAGGTTTGGACAAGTTCCTGGAGGAAAGGTCCATAAACCATTATTAAAAAGGTACCCAGGATATCAATGCTTGACCCAATACAAGCATTGGGGAAACTGCTAGGTACTTATGACCTAGATTGGCCACTGTTGGAAACAGGATACTGGGCTTGATGGACCTTGGTCTGATCCAGTATGGCATATCTTATGTTCCTCCTCGACACCCGATCCGGTGACCCCGGCATCAGTGTCCCAGGGCCCCACGCCCGCGTGGGAGTCCTGTATGCTGGCGCTGGAACGCAGCATTTCTGCGTTGATTGTTTCCCAGCAGGCGCTCACGGCCAGCTTTGCTGACTTGCACCCGCAGACCGCGGATCCCTCGCATGGGACACCCAAATCCGTCCAGGAAACCTCTCAGAGCCACGGGCCTCGTGAGGGTCTTCGACGTCTATCTTGCTCGCTCGCTCTCCCATTCTTCAGGAGTGAGGTCGCCGGCCATTGGACAGGGCGAACCGCCCGGCTCGGATCCCTCGACCGATTTCTCGGACTGGGAATCTTATAAGGACACATCTCCAGAGACCCACACCCATCGGGACCTTCCGTCGGACCCCTCGCTGCCTGATCTCCAGCGGCGCTCACCACTCGAGAACACCTCCTTTTTGGTGTTTATTCGGGACATGGCATAAATAGTCATTGTCATTAAAAAACATAATATAAAAATCATATCTCATGTTCTATAATGCACAATAAATATACTAGTAGCATATCTATACAAGGAAACAACGATTAAACAACAATTAAAATCACGAGAAAGGAGGAGAACTAGGAGGGTGTATTGAAATACACAGTGCAATAAATAAATAAATTTGGAAATAAACCTGCTACAGCCTATTTCGAAACAGGAGGAGATAGGAGGTGACTCAGATGACCATAAGAAATATAAATTGTTCAAATTGACTATATAAAAATATAAATAATAAATTATACCTATAAAAATGTAAAATATAAAATGTGAAATAAAATAAAGAAAACCCATAGCGTGTCATGTAAAAACCTACCACTGTTATCCTGCCAAGAGAAGCACTCTCTGATTGGCAGGAACGTGGAAAACTCCTGCCTCACATACGCGATGTGGAATGAACTCTATATAAATAAATAAATAAACAAATAGAAAAATAAGAACATTATCATCGCGCCAAGCAAGGGTTATTATATGTGAACTTATGCATTAATAATTATGTGTCTAAGCCCGGCGTCAAGGAATGTATAACCTCTAGAATCCAAAGAATGAACAGCATCCTGTGTATCAAAGGAAGGAGATTACCTAAAAATAACCGGCGATCATACTCACAATGATAGGTAACCCTTTGGTAAAATGCTAAAAATTAAAATATAATAAATAATAAAAATAAAATTAAACAACTCCATATACAGTCGTAGTAATTTATTAAAACTGCGAACAAAAGGAATAAGAATATACAAATACAAAAGCAGTTAAATATCGCCAAACGGGTACCACCTCTAGAGCCACTGTTAAATATAGGGGAAAAATGCTCATATAAAAATCTCTTTAACAATGACCAACGCATCCTTTCTGGCACCCCAATGAACTAAGAACCAAGGGAGCAAAAATAACTAAGAATACAGTTAATAATTAAAATGAGGACCAGCTTAAAATGTAAACCGAACATATGCACACTTAAAAAGACCGGAGCATATGCACTCGGGCAAATAAAGCGATCGCGATCTGTTATAGAAACTTATGAACGAACCCCTGCCCGGTAAGCATACTTATACCAAAAACCATTAACAATTCTTCAGGGTATCCATTTTATTAAAGACGATTAAAAGACAATAAAAATGGTTATAAGCAAAACAAGTAAAAAAGTGAAAACCGCCATGCACACCGATGTCCCGCCCGGGTGCTGAACTTAAAACCATATCCAAAAAGGCTACCAAAAGGAATAAATATATATATGGTGAAGGACATGTTCCATTATATGCCTTGCAAGAATTTTGAACCAAACATACCACTTCTGAAATAAAACCATGTTAGAAATACATGAAACGCATAACCCACCGGTTAGATAAAAAGCATACCGACATCCAATTAACGCGGTGAGGTGCTACATACAATCACACACCATCACGAAACATAAATAAATAGCCCTCACGAAAACTATTCACCTCACAAACATCACAAACATGATGGTGTGTGAACAAGGATCTGCGCTATCAGCACTATTATTCAATATTTACCTTCAACCAGTCTGCAACATTTTTAAACGCCATGGTGTACGATACCACATCTATGCCGACGATATTATGTTCTACCTACGATTCAAAATCCCACACCCACCAATTCAACAAATAATAAACTGCTTTAATGACCTAACAGCTTGGCTCAAAGACCACAACCTTTATATCAACTTCACAAAAACAGATATTCTCTATGTCACAAGAAACCAAACATATACACCACCAAACACCATCACACTAAATAACCATGAAATTAAAACAAAAAAAGAAATAAAATATCTAGGTGTAATACTTGATGACAAACTCAATATGGACGCACATATAAAAAACCTGACAAAAACTATACATTTCAAAATTAAGATCCTGAAACAATTACGCCCATTAATTCATCTACATGATTTCATATCGATAATACAAGCAATAATTACCCCGCACTTCGACTTCGCAAACTTAATTCTACAGGGTATCACACAAAAAAACATTTAAAAAATCCAATTAACTCAAAATATAGCGGCAAGAATTATAATGAAAATAAATCTAAGAGAGCACATTACACCTATCCTTGCTAAACTCCACTGGCTGCCTATTCATGAACGAATACACTACAAAATACTAGTTACCACCTTCAAACTAATAAATAAACTTGCCCCATCAGTACTCAATAACCTAATTTGCACAGAATCAAACAAGAGATTTCAAAGAAGTAGGAATACAAATACAATATCAATACCAAAAGATTATAAAAAAGCCAGAAAACTAACCAATAACAGGGCCTTCTCACACTACACACCGGCGCTTTGGAATAACCTACCTGATAACATTCGCCTACTAACCGATATCAAAGAATTTAGGAAAAAATTAAAAACACATCTATTTACCTTACATTATACACCCCTGGTTGGCCAAACCACACAAATTGACACAGGATAAAAACTTGTAAGATATACACCTGCTCGATCATATAAGCACATAATATGATATCATAAGGTGATTCTCATGTGATTCAATCCATAAGTAAAAAAAAAAAAAAAAAAAAAAAAAATTTTGTAAATTTGTATAAAAGTTGATGCATTTGTATAAAGTTCTGATACATCCACCTAATCAAGATGGATGACATCACTGTTAGAATTCTTAATTATACTGTTAAATGTAAAAAGTTAACCTATGTTCCATGTAAAACGTCTAGGACATGTACTTTCATGTACCTTAACAACTTTTCTGTTCAATGTAAACCGCACTTGATACCTGGGAAAGAGCGGTATATAAATGTGTTCTAAATAAATAAATAAATAAATAAACAGATCTCCCGACACAAACACCATCAGAAAATTCATCCTCATAAATGCAAAATCCATACGAAATAAAATACCAATAATTAATGACATAATCACTGATAAAAAACCCGATATCCTTCTCATCACAGAGACTTGGCTCTCACCCACAGACACAATCCTCCTCAACCAACTTAACACGAATCAATATGACCTTTTCAACTGCCACCGAGAAGCAAAGAGGGGAGGCGGAGCCCTTATCACTAAAAAAGAGCTCCAATACTCACTAACAAATGTAAATAACAGACGGTATGGACATCATAAATATAGAAAATAAAACCCTTGCACTGTCCCTTATCTACAGACCCCCCTCAGCTGACCACAAAAATCTCACCCACATCCTAGAACTTGCATGTACAGCCACACAGAGAAAACCACTTATCATATTAGGTGATCTGAACCTTCCATCACTTAACCCACAACACACAACCAACTTTATGGATTCCATGAAAGAAATGGGTTACAACCAAATCATACAGACACCTACACACACAAAAGGAAACGCCCTAGACCTCGTATTCATTCCCACCCCATTTAATAAACACCAACTACAATCCTCACCTCTTATTACGGAAGTACCATGGTCAGATCACCACTTAATAACCTTCAATTTAATTTCACTATCCCACACCAACACTGAAACAACTCCAACACCTTATAAATCCCTCTTTACCCACTTTAACAAAGATACTTTCCTAGATACTGTATTACCCAACCTTACAAATAACTCGACTGAAGTCAACACCTTAATAGACCAATGGAACTCAATAATAAAAGAAGCAGCAACTCCCACCCAAGTTTCTCAAAAACAATTCATAAAAAAAAGTCAGAAAAATGGTTTAATAAAGACCTTTCTAACCTAAAAAAGCAACTAAGAAAACAAGAAAAACGGTGGAGGAAATCTAAAACAAGCGATAATAAAGCTCAATACCTGAGTCTTCTCAACAAATACAAAGACACAATTAATAGATCGAAAAGAGAATATCATACAAAAGTAATAAATATGGCAGTCAACCGCCCGAGAGAATTATTCGCAATTATAAAAACACTAACAAGAACCCAAACTCCAGAACCTGAACAATCAACGATAAGCGCACAAACTCTTGCAACTCATTTTGCTAACAAACTAAGAAATAAATCATCTAGCACAACCATAACAACACCCACGGACTTAAAACCAACCAATAAATGGACAACCTTTCAAGACATTGATCAAATGAACCTCCTCAATGTCATATCAATGATCAACACCACTACCTCCCCCCTGGATCCATGCCCCGTATCATGGATAAAAAACACCAAAACTGAACTGGCTATCCATATACAAAATATAGTAAATCAATCACTATCCCAGGGCATCATGCCAGATGCCCTAAAACTTACATCCTTACGCCCTATAATAAAAAATAATAAACTCATTCCTATAGATCCGAACTCCTACAGACCCATAGCCAGCATACCGTTTATTGCCAAAGTAATAGAAAAAATCATACAACTCCAATTACAAGATTTTATCGACACACATGCACCACTTGACTCACACCAATTCGGCTTCCGCCCATCTCACGGAGTCGAAACCTTACTAATAACACTCATGGATGACCTCATCAAAGGCACTGACACATGTAACCAAGGTTACATCCTCATATTCATTGATATAGCTGGTGCCTTTGACAATGTCCACCACAACACACTCATTAACAGACTCCTAAACCTAGGAATAGGAGGTACAATTCTACAATGGTTTATATCATACATTACAAACCGATTGATACGCGTTAAATTAGGCCAAAGCACCTCAGAACCCTTCACACAAGGACAAGGTATTCCACAAGGCTCGGCCCTATCAGCCCTCCTTTTCAACCTGTATCTTCAACCCATCACAAATATATTTAAAAAATATAAAGTCAACCACTACATATACACAGACGATATCATGCTCACACTACCGATAAACACAAATAATCCCACCTACCAGAACTTACTAAACTGTATCAGTGAAGCAAATACTTGGCTAGAAAATAATAACCTCAGCATCAACCTAAAAAAAACTGAAGCAATGTTCGTATCAAGAAAACCAGATACTACTCTCCCTGAAACTATAACAATTAACAACACAATAATCCCAGTTAAAAAAGAAGTAAAATACCTAGGCATCATAATAGATCACACACTTAGTATGCTCCCTCACATAAAACAAACAGTGAAAACCATACTCTATAAACTTAGGACCATTCAACACTTACGACCACTACTAGACACACATGACTTCAGATCTGTTATCAGAACACTCATCACTCCACACTTCGACTATTGTAATAGTCTACTTATCGGCCTCCCTCTCACAAATACCAATATACTCCAACGAGCTCAAAACATCTGTGCTCGAGTAACAGCAAAAGCTCGCCTCACTGACCACATAACTCCCATCCTCGCCGAACTACACTGGCTTCCCATAAATAGTAGAATATCATACAAAATACTCTTAACCACATTTAAACTTATCAACGGCATCTCACCCTCACATCTAGCCACTCTGATACATGCTCCAAAAGAACTTAGAACCCGCAGGCAAAACGCAACCCACTCTCTAGACATAAAAAAATCCATCCTAAAAAAAAAAAAAACCACAAGCTCAAGAGCCTTCTCATATGCAGCCCCCACTCTGTGGAATAAACTTCCGCTAAGCCTCCGCAAAATAAAAGATCTCCATATATTCCGGAAAGAACTAAAAACATATCTGTTTATAGAACACTTTATAAATCTTAATGAATCCCCTCCATCCCGCACACTACACCTCCATAACAATCCTCCTTAACCACAGATCAAAAAGCCTCAAACCTCAATACACTTAAGAAAAAAAGCAACTCTTACAAACCACGATTAATAATGAATGATTAATGTAAATAGTTACAGCATTACTAGCTAATGTTAATTGTATATAGTTATGAAAAAAACACTGTTCCATGTTATTGTTCATGAAAAGTTAATTGTACATAGTTATGGAAAACGCTGTTCCATGTAAAACCATGTTCATTATATGTTAAGTGTAAACCGCCTTTGATCTCTGGAAAAAGCAGTATAAAAGAAAAGCATAAATAAATAAAATAAAAATAAATAAGAGTACAACATTCTTTGCTGATCCAACTCTCACATGAAATATTCTATGTACAATATTCTTCGCTGATCCAAAAATCCAAATAAATCTTTAATTAGTAATACAATCAACAACTACAACAGTCCCCCTTTTACCTTTAGAGATCCTCTGTGTTTGTCCCATGCTTTTTTGAATTCAGTTACTGTTCTCATCTCTACCACCTCCACTGGGAGACTATTCCACGGATCCACTACTCCTTCCGTAAAGAAATATTTCCGCATATCACGCCTGAATCTATCTCCCTTCACCCTCATCCCATGTCCCCTCGTAGCAGAACTTGCTTTCAATTGAAAGAGGCTCTCTCCCTGAACATTTATGCCATGGAGGTATTTAAACATCTCAATCATATCACCTCTATCCCACCTTTCCTCTAAGGTGTACATATTAAGATCCTTCAGTCTGTCCTCATATGCTTTATAATGAAGACCACTAATCATTTTAGTAGCCACCCTCTGCACCGACTCCATCCTGTTCACATCCTTTTGAAGGTGCAGTCTCCAGAATTGCACACTATACTCCAAATGAGGTCGCACCAAAGACTTATACAGAGGCATTATCACCTCCTTTTTTCTGCTAAACATTCCTCTCCGTATGCACCCAAGCATCCATTTAGCTTTTGCCGTCGCCTTTTCTACCTGTTTAGCTACTTTAAGATCATCAGACACAACCATGCCTAGGTCCCCGCTCTTCTTTAGTGGACAAAAGTACGTCACCCCCTATACTATATTGCTCCCTTGGATTGCTGCAGCCCAAATGCATGACCTTACATTTTTTAACATTAAATCCCAGCTGCCAAATTCTAGACCATTCTTCAAGCTTAGCTAGATCCCTCCTCATGTTATCTACACCTTCCTGGGTGTCTACTCTATTGCAGATTTTGGTATCATCCGCAAAGAGGCAAACCTTACCCGACAGCCCTTCTGCTATATCACTAACAAAGATGTTAAAAAGAATTGGACCAAGGACAGATCCCTGGGGCACACCACTGGTAACATCTTTGGCCTATCTTTGCAAAGTTAGTCTTCCTAAAGTCTAAGATCCTCACCTTTGAATGGATTCTAACAGCCCTAGTCCTAATACTAAACCACACCATCTGGGGATGCAAAATGATCTCCCACTACAACATCAGAAACACTTTCACCATTCGTAAGCACCGAGTCCAGTATGGCCCCTTCACATGTGGGGTCTGTTACCAATTGCCTGAATAGTTCTCCCTGTAGAGAATCCAGGATCCACCAAAAGGAGCACCTCACCACATCGTACGACAAACACCCAGTCAATAACACGTGGTGGTAAAAGCAAGGGATACTTTTATTCTGTATTTAAAAACCTGAGAGCCCGACAGGCCGTGTTTCGTTATTTCACTTCTTCAGGGGATTCAGGTTTGCTGCAAGTAAAACAACCATAAATACTATAATACACTCAAAAAAATAAATAATAATAAAAACATACAAATAAATACTATAAAAAGCATGTAAACAACCAATAAGATAATAAAACCAAATATAAATAATATAAAACCATATAAATACATTTAGTTTTAACTAAAGTCAAGATGATACCAACAGTGAACATTCATTCATATTCAGTAATAGTGTCAAAAGGGTGTGTTAAGAGCACATTTACATCAAATCATTATGTTATGTGTAACCACCGACTCTGCAGGTGACTAAAATAGGAGCCAGGAGTGAGTGAGCTAAAATCACTACATTAAAAGAGGTAAAACATGCGATAAAAACTATAAATAATAAATAATTAAAACCATGCCTAAATGCATCCATTTATAAACAAGAATGGCATGAAATCCCAAGAGTGCTAATTGTCCCAAACTACCGTTTTTTACATACATAAATGTAATCCGGGAGTCCCTATGACGTACCTTACTTCATATATCAT
Source organism: Ichthyophis bannanicus (assembly GCA_033557465.1). Classification (NCBI taxonomy): domain Eukaryota; kingdom Metazoa; phylum Chordata; class Amphibia; order Gymnophiona; family Ichthyophiidae; genus Ichthyophis; species Ichthyophis bannanicus. Next base: position 74,349,700 of record CM066051.1, on the reverse strand, counting down.
TTGTTAAAAGCAAAATTAACTAAAATACCTTATACATGATAAGAGCATAAATACATATTAATTTAAAATCCTCAAAACTATAATATCATAAGTATGTGCCAACTAAAAATATATTGAAGACAAAAGAGTACCATACCCGTTTGTGTGTTCAATGTATACAGCTTAAAAAATGATTCTCTCTGAGATGAGAATGAGCGCCTTCACTATATAAAAGACATAAGGTATTCAGTTTATATTTATTAAAGAATACTATTCGTATAACCGATTAATGTACCCCCCCCCCCCCACACACAGACACACAATGATAGGGAAAATGTTTGTTCCTAATCGATGCTTCCCTACATAGCAATTAAATTGGTTGTGTATAACTAATCACGTTGTGATGACATACTTTTTCATATAAAAATTAATTAAATAAGACCATTCTTCCTTCGATTGTTCTTTTTCAAAAACGCCAATAAAGGGGGATGGGGCCTGCCACCCCATAGATGAAAAACATTTAAAAACAGCGAGGCGTTGTGTCTTCAAACTTTAATGTATTAAAAACCACAGATATTTGAACTGGCATTAGTCCAACACACATTGCACGAGAATATTTTAAAAGAACTATAGGGATTGTTTGAGAGCACTCGCAACTAGAATGAATGTATCACTATGTATGCGCGCCAAAACATCCTTGCAAAAGGCGGCTTGCTTGTCACTAAATTGACCCTAATATTGCTTACAACGAACATTCCCTTCCTTATCGCTTCTCCGGGCCAGTCCAGGGAATGTTAGGGTTGTCAATCCTCCTTAGCAACTGAGGACTGATGACTTCAAGCTTTCTTGAGAAGTGAAGCCACTCCCCCTGATGTCACTAGCTAGTCTTTCAGTCCTCAGCAGCTAAAGAGGATCGATTTGATTTTTCTCCCTCTAATTTTATTTATTTAGCAGTACATGTTGGCTCTAGCAGAGCTGATGGTTTCCTAAGTCCTGAGGAGTTTTTATTTTACTCACGATCAGCAGTGAATGAGAGATTTAGTGGAGTTGTTTTTGGCGGTATAGGGTAGAGCCTACCTGGTATAACCACATAATTCTCTCTTACCAGAGTGATCCTGGGGGCCCCAGTAAGTCCTCTGATATTTCCTCTGTTTTTGCGATTGAAGCGCACCTCTGCAGTTCTGCTAGCAGCGGAACAAGATCGCGGCTTGCCATAAACTTCCGGGTAAGCTTTCTATTCACAGCTGTGAAGTATCTTTTTACTTTCGTTTTCTTTCCGGATCGCGTTTGATAGCGTTTTTGACAGTTTAGTTACTCGGGGCCGCACAAGTACAAGCTAAGGTAGTAAATTGCTTTTAAATATAGCATGGCAAAGAAAAGTGCATCGGAGGCAGAGAGGCCGTTGTTATCCGCGGAGCGAGCAGGGAAAACGGCCATTTTAAGCGCAACTGCCATTTCAGCTCCAGAGCAGAACCGGCCTGCTAAACGGAAATCTAAGGCTTCCAAGAGCGTTTCTTACAGGGAAAAGCCAGTTCCTTTAATTTCTGAGCTTCAGTCTGATCTGTGCTCATTTTTTTCGCCAGAATTTATTTTGGCGATGCACAGAGCATTTTTATTTAAAGCTGCTCAGCCTGCTTCAGGTGAAAGCTTTCAAAGCCCTACTCCTGTGGAATCCATTCAAAGCGCAGGAGCTCTTCAGATGGGTATTTCTGTACCAGAGGATCCTGGAGAAGGTACTTCTCACCAAATGGGCCTTCCTAGAGATCCTTTAGATCCGTTTTCTCCACAGCTTTCAGGTCTTTTGGGTCAGAGAGATTCAGAATTTATTTCTGAAGCAGGTGTAGAATTGGCACCAGAGGAGCTGGAGGAGGGTGAGATTGCACCCGGGGACGACCCTAATATTTTTAGGGTGTTTCGCAAGGAGGAATTGGCTGCACTAATTTCTCAGTCTTTATCTGCTTTGCATTTATTGCTTCCTTCGGTTACACAGGAGCCTTTGGAAGATCCATTATTGCAAGGTTTTAGAGCAGAACATCGCTGTTTTCCAATGCATAGAGTTATAAGACAAATGATTGAATCAGAATGGGAATGTCCAGAGGCTACGCTCCGTGGGAGCAGAGCTTTAGCTCGCCTTTATCCTATGCCGCAAGAGGAGAAGGAATTTTTGCGCATGCCGAAAGTGGATGCTATTATTTCAGCAGTTACCAAAAAGACTACCATCCCGGTGGAAGGAGCTGCAGCGCTTAAGGATCTCCAAGATCGTAAGTTGGAGATTCTTCTCAAGCAGGCGTTTGATGCCAGCTCATTGGCTTTACAGGCTGCTACTTGTGGAGCATATGTTTATAGAGCATCCATTCGATGGTTGCAGGGAGATGCTTCCGCGGATGCGGCATCTACACATGCTTCTGAAGGTCCAAAGTTGGAATCGGCCGCGGCTTATATGGCAGATGCCTTTTATGACTTGCTACGTATAGCTGCTAAGACTATGGCGTCTTTGGTAGCGGCTAGACGTTTTTTATGGTTGCGTAATTGGTCAGCGGATGTTTCTTCTAAATTGCGGCTTAGTAAATTGCCCTATAAGGGAAGATTACTTTTTGGGGAAGCGCTAGACAAGATTGTTAAGGATCTTGGTGATTCTAAAGGAGGGCGATTGCCAGAGGACAGGCCAAGGACTATGAGAGGAGCGGGTAGTCTCCGAGGCTATAGTCGAGACTCACGTAGATTTCGAGGGGCGCGTTTTACTCCCTATTCTAGAGGCCGTACAGGATGTAGAGGTCAGTCCTTTCGGGGGGCAAGAGGTTTCAACAAGACTTACTTCGGTGCCTCCCAGTCCTCCGCTAAGAAACCACAATGAAGGTGTGCTGGTCCAAGCGTTAGTTCCGGTGGGCGGTCGCCTGCAGGATTATCTTTCATCTTGGACCGACATCACCGCAGACAAATGGGTTTTAGAGATAATTCAAAAGGGCTATGCACTAGATTTTGCTTGCCCTTTATCGCCCGCGTTTGTAATGTCCCCTTGTGCGTCGGGTCTGAAGGCTCAGGCCATATCAGACACGCTTGCTCGTCTCTTACAGCTTCGGGCAATAGTTCCTGTACCACGAGACCAATACGGTCAAGGTCGATTTATTTTGTGGTGCCCAAAACAGGAGGTTCTTTTCGGCCAGTACTGGATCTCAGGGGCGTCAACCGATCTTTGCGGGTGCCGCATTTTCGCATGGAAACCTTACGCACTGTGATACGAGCAGTGCGACCAGGAGAGTTTCTCTCATCCATAGATCTCACGGAGGCTTATCTTCATATTCCCATCAGGCTAGCTCATCATCAGTTTTTACGCTTTGCCCTTCCTATGGGTCATTTTCAGTTTCGGGCGTTACCATTTGGCCTCGCCACGGCTCCGTGGACCTTTACCAAACTCATGGTGGTGGTAGCAGCGGCGTTGAGAAAGGAGGGCATTCGAGTTCATCCGTATCTCGACGATTGGCTAATCAGAGCCGATTCTCTTGTGGATGCAATATCAGCGACGGCACGAGTTGTTCATCTTCTGGAACAATTAGGTTGGGTCATAAATCAAGCCAAGAGTCATTTGCAACCCGTAAGACAACTGACTCATCTCAGAGCATTTTTCGACACGGCGATCGGCAAGGTTTTCTTACCTGCGGTCAGAGTAGAGAAGATTTTACAGCAAGTGCAGACATTTTTAAGGATTTCGGCTCGGTCGGCGTGGACATACTTGCAGCTCTTGGGCTCCATGGCGTCGACTTTGGTCCTGGTTCCGTGGGCCAGAGCTCACATGCGACCCTTACAACAGGTGTTGCTTTCCCAATGGTCTCCGCAAATTCACTCTCTATCTCAGCGTCTCGTTTGTCCGGAGTCGGTGAGACAAAGTCTTCAATGGTGGTTAAACCCGGTCCATCTAAAAGCAGGGGTTCCTTTGCAGGAGCCAGCATGGGTATTAGTTACGACGGATGCCAGTCTCGCAGGCTGGGGAGCTCATTGTCAGTCGCAGATCGTACAGGGATCTTGGTCTCCGGAAGAAAGTTCGTGGTCGATCAATAGATTGGAGCTGCGCGCGGCTCGGCTTGCCCTTCAGCACTTCCAGGCCTTAATCGAAGGAGCTGCGGTCTGATTATTTTCCGACAATGCAGTGACAGTTGCATATATCAATCGTCAGGGCGGAACCAAGAGTCTTTCTCTTCTCGCCGAATCTCAGGAGTTGGTGGCTTGGGCCGAGGTCCATCTTTTAGCGTTGTCAGCTGCGCATGTGGCAGGCGAGCAAAATGTGCAGGCAGATTTTCTCAGTCGCAATATACTCGATCCCGGAGAATGGGAGTTGAACATTGCAGTGTATCACGAACTGGTACTACGTTGGGGTCAGCCAGTGACAGATCTTATGGCGACGTTTGGCAATGCAAAGGCAAACCGTTTTTTCAGCAGACGCAAAGAGCACATGTCAGAAGGATTGGATGCTCTAGTACAACCTTGGCCAGTGGACACCCTGTTGTATGTGTTCCCTCCTTGGCCGATGTTGAGTCGGGTTATTCAACGAATAGCGGGACATCGAGGATCGGTGATTCTGATTGCGCCGGATTGGCCAAGGCGTCCTTGGTATGCCGATCTAATTCGACTTCTGGTAGCTCCTCCTTGGCGTCTTCCCGATCGGATCAATCTGTTAAATCAGGGCCCAGTTCTCATGCCACAAGTGGATCGCTTCTTGCTTACGGCTTGGCTCTTGAGAGGGATCGGTTAAGGCGTAAAGGTTATGCGGCTTCCGTAGTGGCTACCTTACTTCGGTCTAGAAGGCCGGGAACCTCTATCGCATATGTGCGTGTATGGAAGCTTTTTGAGCATTGGTGTAACCAACGTAATTTTATTCCGACTCTAGCTACTTTACCTCAATTGCTTTTATTTCTCCAAGAGGGATTAGAGAAAGGTTTGGCACTTAATACTCTTAAGGTGCATTTAGCAGCGCTTACCTGTTTTAGAGGTTTGGTGCAGAATCGTCGTCTTTCTATGCTTCCAGATGTGCAACGTTTTTTCCGTGCGGCTAGGCTTCTTCGTCCTCCGCGTCGTCAAGTGGTCCCTGCGTGGGATTTGAATGTTGTTTTGGAAGCATTCTCTACGTCCTCCTTGGCATCGGTATCCTCGCGATCTTTACGTGAGTGCTCTTGGAAGACTGCGTTTCTCGTGGCTTTATGTTCAGCAAGAAGAATTTCAGATTTACAGGCTTTGTCTTGTCAGGAACCTTATCTGCAATTTCTTCCGGGACGGATATTACTGCGGACGGTGCCTTCTTTTTTGCCTAAAGTTTTGTCGGTTTTTCATGTTAATCAGTCGGTGGCATTACCTGTGTTTCCAGATTTATCAGATTCCCCGGTAGACCGAGCGCTCAGAAGGTTGGATCTTGGTCGTGTTTTAAAAACATACCTTAAGCTTTCCAGATCGGTACAGAAGACAGATAGATTGTTTGTCCAGCATGCGGGACCCAATAAGGGTCAGGCAGCTTCAAAGTCAACAATTGCTCGTTGGGTGCGCTCAGCTATTGTAGCAGCTTATCAAGCTAAAGGGAAAGCACCACCAGAGGGTGTGAGGGCTCATTCCACACGAGCTCAGGCGGCTTCATGGGCAGAATTTGCCTTTGTTCCTCCAGTGGATATCTGTAAAGCAGCAACGTGGTCATCATTGCATACGTTTACAAAGCATTACCGTTTAGACGTTCAAGCTAGGGAAGATGCGAAAGTAGGGACGGCGGCTCTTAATGCGGGGCTAGTGGGTCCCTCCCAAATTTAGGTACTGCTTGGGTACTGCCCTAACATTCCCTGGACTGGCCCGGAGAAGCGATAAGGAAGAAGAAATTAGATCTTACCTGCTAATTGTCTTTCCTTGAGCTGTCTCCGGGCCAGTCCAGGGTCCCACCCTTTAAGAGATACAAGTTCGGATTGTTCGGGAAAGTGGAGTGCGTTGGGGCTTCCATGATCTTTTTCAGAGAAAGACAATACTATCAATAATATGAAAAAAAAAAAAATAAAAAAAAGAGTAAGTTAGTTATGCATTGTTGTTAATGCGCTTACATTTTCCAAGGGACTATGGAGCATTTTCAGTTTTGACAGGTTAACGTTGTGTTTGTTTATAAGTTCTTTCATAGTTATCTGCTTTGTTAACGGAAGACTGGCTAGTGACATCAGGGGGAGTGGCTTCACTTCTCAAGAAAGCTTGAAGTCATCAGTCCTCAGTTGCTAAGGAGGATTGACAACCCTAACATTCCCTGGACTGGCCCGGAGACAGCTCAAGGAAAGACAATTAGCAGGTAAGATCTAATTTCTTCTTATCTCTGTTCCGAGGCGATTTCATTCCCTAAATCAAAAGTGATGAAAACTTTGTTTGCTTTAAATCCCATAATTTACCTCTATCCAAAGTATCATTGTCAGAGAAAAAATTGCTATTAAGTTACCCTGGATATCGGGAGATGCCATCTTCAGACCCCCTTGTACTACCAAACATATTCAAAGAGTCAGACAGTACTTACTGACACTATTTCAAAGGAATCCTGGAACGAGAAGAACTACCGTCCAGCGTGTGTAAAAGAAACATCTACATCAAAAACGCCCGCACTTGCGCTTTTCTTATCCATGGGAAAAAAAGGGGGGGGAAGGACGTGTCATGTTTCAGCACTGTCTACGTCGCCAATTACTAGGTAAAACTGCAGGCATTCCATCAGGTTAACTACATCAACCATCCTTCTTGTTGTAAAACTGCATATACTATATAAATTCTTGTGACCTCTATAGTGCATTCTCCCCCATCGTCATATATAGTAATAATGAACAATAGTTTATCAAACTGAACTATCAATCCTACTGACATCTCCATGTGATGACATTACCTTCTTCATGGTTGCTGTAAAATACTCACTATAAAACCAAAATACTACTTATACATTTCCTTATTGCAGTAACCTTTGCCTCCTACCCTGTCAGAAAACCTTATGACATTGGTTACATGTCCATCTGATAGGGGCTAACTTCTGTGAGATTGTCATGTAAAAAACCAAAACTACAAAAATACTGACAAATCTCTCTCCATATTCAAACCATGTGGAGCCAAAGACCCTAACTGAAAGATATATTGTTGTTCCAACTTCTGTATCATCTTATCGACATTTCCCCCTCTCCAATTAAGTTTAGCTTTTTTTTATTACAAAAAAATTTAAATCACTAACCCGGTGCTGCATCTCTTGCCAGTGTACCACCAGAGGTTTTTCTACAACACCCCTCTTGATACAACTCTTGTGTTCTATTATTCGCACTCTCACACTCCTAATCGTCTTCCCCACATACAATTTCTTGCAGGGGCACTGTATCACATACACAACATGAGTAGATTCACAATTAGAAAAATCATCTATCCTAAACTCTTGTTGTGTGGTGGGATGTATGAACTTCTCTTGAACTGGCATCACGTGGGTACACACGGAACATCGTCCGCACTGGTATTGACCCTTATACTTAGATAGAAATTTTCGTTCAGTTAGTGCTGAAGGCACTAACATAGTCTTCAAATTGATGTTGCATTTATGCGCTATCGTGATTGTAGTATCTTCAAAACCTGGTATAGTCTGAATGAGATACCATTCTTTCTTTAAAATTTTCGTAACTTGTTTAGAGTAGACTGAGTATAGTAAGGGGCACACTAACCCTACGTCTTTCTTCTCTCTGTTCTGTTGAAGCAATGTATCACGAGGCGTGTTCTTCGCTCTACAATATGCTTGATCAATATTTATTTATTTATTTAACAAACTTTTATATATCGCAACCTTCCGATGATCAGGAGCGGTTTACATATAACAGTTAAGGAGACAGAAAGGCATTTCTGTTTTTACATTAAACAATATCATGAACTGTGTACATTAACAATTTAACTTTTAACTATTAAACTTTGTAGAACTATGTACAATTAACTATGTACAGTTAGTAAAAGAGAGTTCAACAGTATAAATATCATTTACAGTGTAGGATCAATATATTGTGTAGGATATTATATAGGAATCAATATATTGTATAGGATATTATAAAGGAATCAATATATTGTGTAGGAATTATAAAGAATCAATATATTGTGTAGGATATTTTCTCGCTACTAATCTATCTTTCATTGATTCAGCGTGAGCTTCAAAGTCTTGTATTTTAGTGCAGGTCCTCCGGGCTCTGAAAAACTGCCCCACTGGCAAGTTCTTTTTAAGGGATGGATTGTGGAAACTGTCAAAATGTAGCAATTGGTTACGATCGGTTGGTTTTCTATACATTGTAGTAGTGAATTGCTTATCTTCTTTCCTAATGACTAAATCTAAATACGGTATCTGTTGTGCATCATATGTAATCTGGAACTTCAAATTCACATCTAAGCTATTAATCCACAAGTTAAATTCCCCCAATCTGTCTATGTCTCCTTCCCAAAGGATCAAAACGTCATCGATATAACGTATCCAGAGTTTGATGCTATCTTTATATATGTTCTCCCTTAGAAATTTTTCTTCAAATTGAAACATATATAAGTTGGCGACATCCGGCGCCATTGATGACCCCATGGCTACCCCTTTTATTTGTTTGAAAAACATCTCTCTAAAACAAAAATAGTTTTCACATAAAGCAAATTTTGCGATAGCCATGAGAAAAGCGGTAGGAATACGCTTGGAGTCGGTTCTTCTCAATAAACAGTCTTCTATAATTTCCAAGCTTTCAACCTGTGGGATGTTAGTGTACAATGCCTCCGTGGGGTCCTCATCTAATCGGATATAAAAGGACCGATCGTTCAACTGTCTATTTATCTCTGCAATGTACATAGTTTTATCCAGTACTACTACCGCCCCTCCTTTGTCTGCCGGTTTGATGATTATCCTATCATTCGTCTGTAACGCCTTAAGTGCCTCATTCTCTCCTTTGGTGAGGTGCCACGGAGGCATTAAAGAAAAGTATAGACAGCTTGATAATTACGGCATTCGAAATTGGTTATATTACCAAAAAAGAGAGAGATTTTCTGAATGTGCCAGCACCTATCATTCCGACTATATATGTAAATCCAAAGATACATAAATCTATCACTAACCCTCCCGGCCGCCCCATAGTATCAGCAATTGGCTCTCTTATGGAACCTATTTCGCAATTTTTGGACGTATTATTGTGCCCGTTTGTTGTCCAAATGTGGTCCTATGTTAGAGACTCCACTCATGTTATTGAAATTTTGTCTAACTTTCGGGACTTTAGTGTTAATATTATACTGGTCACGCTAGATGTCGAGGCATTGTACACTAACATCCCACAGGTTGAAAGCTTGGAAATTATAGAAGACTGTTTATTGAGAAGAACCGACTCCAAGCGTATTCCCACCGCTTTTCTCATGGCTATCGCAAAATTTGCTTTATGTGAAAACTATTTTTGTTTTAGAGAGATGTTTTTCAAGCAAATAAAAGGGGTAGCCATGGGGTCATCAATGGCGCCGGATGTTGCCAACTTATATATGTTTCAATTTGAAGAAAAACTTCTAAGGGAGAACATATATAAAGATAACATCAAACTCTGGATACGTTATATCGATGACGTTTTGATCCTTTGGGAAGGAGACGTAGACAGATTGGGGGAATTTAACTTGTGGATTAATAGCTTAGATGTGAATATGAAGTTCCAGATTACATATGATGCACAACAGATACCGTATTTAGATTTAGTCATTAGGAAAGAAGATAAGCAATTCACTACTACAATGTAAAGAAAACCAACCAATCGTAACCAATTGCTACATTTTGACAGTTTCCACAATCCATCCCTTAAAAAGAACTTGCCAGTGGGGCAGTTTTTCAGAGCCCGGAGGACCTGCACTAAAATACAAGACTTTGAAGCTCACGCTGAATCAATGAAAGATAGATTAGTAGCGAGAAAATATCCTACACAATATATTGATCAAGCATATTGTAGAGCGAAGAACACGCCTCGTGATACATTGCTTCAACAGAACAGAGAGAAGAAAGACCTAGGGTTAGTGTGCCCCTTACTATACTCAGTCTACTCTAAACAAGTTACGAAAATTTTAAAGAAAGAATGGTATCTCATTCAGACTATACCAGGTTTTGAAGATACTACAATCACGATAGCGCATAAATGCAACATCAATTTGAAGAATATGTTAGTGCCTTCAGCACTAACTGAACGAAAATTTCTAAGTATAAGGGTCAATACCAGTGCGGACGATGTTCCGTGTGTACCCACGTGATGCCAGTTCAAGAGAAGTTCATACATCCCACCACACAACAAGAGTTTAGGATAGATGATTTTTCTAATTGTGAATCTACTCATGTTGTGTATGTGATACAGTGCCCCTGCAAGAAATTGTATGTGGGGAAGACGATTAGGAGTTTGAGAGTGCAAATAATAGAACACAAGAGCTGTATCAAGAGGGGTGTTGTAGAAAAACCTCTGGTGGTACACTGGCAAGAGATGCAGCACCGTGTTAGTGATTTATAGTTTTTTGTAATAAAAAAAGCTAAACTTAATTGGAGAGGGGGAAATGTCGATAAGATGATACAGAGGTTGGAACAACGATATATCTTTCAGTTAGGGTCTTTGGCTCCACATGGTTTGAATATGGAGAGAGATTTGTCAGTATTTTTGTAGTTTTGGTTTTTTACATGACAATCTCACAGAAGTTAGCCCCTATCAGATGGACATGTAACCAATGTCATAAGGTTTTCTGACAGGGTAGGCAAAGGTTACTGCAATAAGGAAATGTATAAGTAGTATTTTGGTTTTATAGTGAGTATTTTACAGCAACCATGAAGAAGGTAACGTCATCACATGGAGATGTCAGTAGGATTGATAGTTCAGTTTGATAAACTATTGTTCATTATTACTATATATGACGATGGGGGAGAATGCACTATAGAGGTCACAAGAATTTATATATTATATGCAGTTTTACAACAAGAAGGATGGTTGATGTAGTTAACCTGATGGAATGCCTGCAGTTTTAGCTAGTAATTGGTGACATAGACAGTGCTGAAACATGACACGTCCTTCCCCCCCCCCTTTTTTTCCCACGGATAAGAAAAGCGCAAGTGTGGGCGTTTTTGATGTAGATGTTTCTTTTACACACGCTGGACGGTAGTTCTTCTCGTTCCAGGATTCCTTTGAAATAGTGTCAGTAAGTACTGTCTGACTCTTTGAATATGTTTGGTAGTACAAGGGGGTCTGAAGATGGCATCTCCCGATATCCAGGGTAACTTAATAGCAATTTTTTCTATGACAATGATACTTTGGATAGAGGTAAATTATGGGATTTAAAGCAAACAAAGTTTTCATCACTTTTGATTTAAGGAATGAAATCGCCTCGGAACAGAGATAAGGGAATGTTCATTGTAAGCAATATTAGGGTCAATTTAGTGACAAGCAAGCCGCCTTTTGCAAGGATGTTTTGGCGCGCATACATAGTGATACATTCATTCTAGTTGCGAGTGCTCTCAAACAATCCCTATAGTTCTTTTAAAATATTCTCGTGCGATGTGTGTTGGACTAATGCCAGTTCAAATAGCTGTGGTTTTTAATACATTAAAGTTTGAAGACACAACGCCTCGCTGTTTTTAAATGTTTTTCATCTATGGGGTGGCAGGCCCCATCCCCCTTTATTGGTGTTTTTGAAAAAGAACATCGAAGGAAGAATGGTCTTATTTGATTAATTTTTTTATGAAAAAGTATGTCATCACGACGTGATTGGTTATACACAAACAATTTAATTGCTATGTAGGGAAGCATCGATTAGGAACAAACATTTTCCCTATCATTGTGTGTGTGTGTGGGGGGGGACATTAATCGGTTATACGAATAACATTCTTTAATAAATATAAACTGAATACCTTATGTCTTTTATATAGTGAAGGCGCTCATTCTCATCTCAGAGAATCATTTTTTTAAGCTGTATACACTTGGTTTGCAGCTTGTCGTGCTGTGAGGGCTTGTGTGCATCAGTGATGCTGAGAGCTAAACTATCGGTAGTTTAACTACTGGCAGGGTCTCCCAAGATGGACAGGTCTCAGCTGAGGTGCCAGACGAAGACAAACCACCCATCTGGGCAGCAGCAGAATGGGATAGTGTTGACGGCGGAGGATCACATTTCTGTGACAACGGCAACAACACCAAACTTAAACTGCGCGGAAGGAAGGCCCGGCAATCTACTTCTGTATCTTGCCATGAAAACCCAATGGATAGTTACAACAAAACAAATTGTGCTATGGTGCTGGAAGATGAGACTCCCAGGTCGGAAGGCACTCAACTAGCTACTGGGGAAGAGCTGAAGACTTTTCAGAGTAAAACCAGCATTTATGATGTGGTTGGATCAAAGCCTTCGGGAAGTCTGACTGCTGATGTAGCTGCGCATGAAATGAGAGTCAGAAGCTGTAAAGATGTCTTACACATTGGAACATGGAACGTACGAAGCATGAACCAAGGGAAGTTGGAAGTGGTCAAGAATGAAATGGAACGTGTACAACTTGATCTGTTGGGTGTCAGCGAACTGAAATGGACTGGCATCGGGCACTTTGCATCAGATGATCACATGGTCTACTATGCTGGAAATGAAAGACAAAGAAGAAATGGTGTTGCATTTATAATAAAGAAGAAACTTGCAAGAACTGTAATGAAATACAATGCAGTCAGCGAACGCTTAATCTCTATTCGTCTACGAGGATTGCCTATCAACACAACTATAATTCAAGTATATGCCCCAACAACAGCTGCAGAAGAGAATGAAATTGAAGAGTTCTATGAACAAGTACAAGCTGAAATTGACAGAACATGCAAACAGGATATCCTGATAGTTATGGGTGACTGGAACGCAAAAGTTGGCAACAAAGAAGAAGGCAAAGTAGTTGGAAAATATGGACTTGGCAACAGAAATGAAGCTGGAGAAAGATTGATAGAATTCTGCAAGACCAATAATCTATTCATCTCAAACACCTTCTTTCAGCAACACAAGCGACGACTGTACACATGGACTTCACCCAATGGATTGTATAAAAATCAAATTGACTACATCTGTGGAAGTCAACGATGGAAAAGCTCTGTAACATCAACAAAGACAAAACCTGGAGCTGACTGTGGTACAGATCATCAACTACTAGTATGCAAACTCAAGCTAAAGTTGAAAAAGAGCAAACCACTCATGAATGCACCAAAATATGACCTTGAGAATATACCACTGGAATTTAAAGACTGCCTGCAAAATCGATTTGCTGCCTTAGATACAAATGACAGAGCTCCGGAAGAGTTATGGAATGACATCAAGAAGGTTGTGCTGGAAGAAAGCGAGAAGTCTCTACAAAAGGTGAAAAAGCAAAAACGGCCAAAATGGATGACGGAAGAAACTCTGAAGATTGCCCAGAAACGCAGAGAAGCTAAAGCCAAAGGAGAAAGAAAGACAATCGCAGAACTCAACAGAGATTTCCAACGTGCAGCAAGACAGGACAAGGAAAAGTACTACAATGACACTTGCAAGGAAATAGAAGCAGAAACTATTAGAGGAAGAACAAGATCGGCTTTCCTAAAGCTGCGAGAGTTAAAGAAAAAGTTCCAGCCTCGAATTGGAATGTTACAAGATGCTCAAGGTTCTATGTTGAATGATGCTGAGAAGATCAAGAAAAGGTGGAAGGAATATACAGAGTTTTTATATGATAAAGATCAAGTGGACCAACAGCCGTTTCAACCTATACCTTATGATCAGGAACCATTGGTGATGAAAGAAGAAGTTGAAGCAGCATTGAAAGCCTTATCAAAGAACAAAGCACCAGGCATTGATAGCATTCCCATAGAAGTATTGCAGCAATCTGATGCAGCTGTTACCGTACTTACAAGGCTCTGCCAAGAAATATGGAAGACAACATCATGGCCAACTGACTGGAAAAGATCTGTGTTTATACCAATACTAAAGAAAGGTGATCCAACTGACTGTGGAAATTATCGCACAATCGCTCTGATCCCACATGCCAGCAAGATTCTACTGAAGATTATTCAAAAGAGACTACAGCCATACCTAGAACAAGAACTACCTGAAGTGCAAGCAGGTTTCAGGAAAGGGCGAGGAACGAGAGACATCATTGCGGATGTGAGATGGATCCTTGAAAAGACTAAAGAATACCAAAAGGATATCTATTTGTGCTTTATCGACTATAGCAAGGCTTTTGACTGTGTAAACCATGAGAAACTCTGGGCCACATTAAGAAGCATGGGTATACCAGAACACCTGATCGTTCTCTTGCGTAATCTGTACATTGATCAAGAAGCAACAGTTCGAACGGAACAAGGAGAAACAGAATGGTTTAAAATAAGCAAAGGTGTAAGACAAGGCTGCATACTTTCCCCCTACCTGTTTAATTTATATGCAGAACAAATCATCAGAGAAGCAGGACTGTATGAAGACAACAGAGGTGTGAAGATTGGTGGAAGACTCATCAACAACCTTCGCTATGCTGATGATACCACATTACTGGCTGAAAGTGAAGATGATCTGAAACATTTGCTTCTCACAATCAAAGAACATAGTCTCAAAATGGGCCTGCACCTTAATGTAAAGAAGACAAAGATCATGACAACTGGCATAATCAACAGGTTCATCGTTGAAGGAGAAGAAATTGAAATCGTGAACAACTTTAACCTACTTGGATCAACTATCAATAAAGAAGCAACAAGCAGTCAAGAAATCAGACGACGCATTGCTCTTGGCAGAATGGCTATGAAAGACCTAGATAAGATTCTCAAGAGCAGAGATGTTTCTCTCCATACAAAGATTCGACTTGTTCAAGCCATGGTATTTTCAATAACATCATATGGATGTGAAAGCTGGACAGTGAAAAAGATAGACAGGAAGAAAATTGATGCCTTTGAATTATGGTGCTGGCGGCGAATACTGTGTATACCATGGACTGCCCGAAGAACAAACCAGTCGGTACTAGAAGAGATCAAACCTAAGCTTTCTTTAGAAGCTCAGATGACAAGACTTCGACTTTCATACTTCGGACACATCATGCGAAGAGAGAGATCATTAGAGAAAGACATCATGCTTGGCAAGATAGAAGGTCAACGCAAAAGAGGAAGGCCAGCAATGAGATGGATTGCTACAATAACAGCAGCTACGGGTACCAGTCTGTCAACAATGAGCCGCCTGACTGAAGACCGAACACAATTTAGGATAGCTATCCAGAGGGTCGCCATGAGTCGACTCCGACTCGACGGCACTTAACAACAACATTGAACACACAAACGGGTATGGTATTCTTTTGTCTTCAATATATTTTTAGTTGGCACATACTTATGATATTATAGTTTGGAGAATTTTAAATTAATATGTATTTATGCTCTTATCATGTATAAGGTATTTTAGTTAATTTTGCTTTTAACAAATGATATATGAAGTAAGGTACGTCATAGGGACTCCCGGATTACATTTATGTATGTAAAAAACGGTAGTTTGGGACAATTAGCACTCTTGGGATTTCATGCCATTCTTGTTTATAAATGGATGCATTTAGGCATGGTTTTAATTATTTATTATTTATAGTTTTTATCGCATGTTTTACCTCTTTTATCGTAGTGGTTTTAGCTCACTCACTCTTGGCTCCTATTTTAGTCACCTGCAGTCGGTGGTTACACATAACATAATGATTTGATGTAAATGTGCTCTTAACACACCCTTTTGACACTATTACTGAATATGAAGGAATGTTCACTGTTGGTATCATCTTGACTTTAGTTAAAACTAAATGTATATATATGGTTTTATATTATTTATATTTGGTTTTATTATCTTATTGGTTGTTTACATGCTTTTTATAATATTTATTTGTATGTTTTTATTATTATTTATTTTTTTTAGTGTATTATAGTATTTATGGTTGTTTTACTTGCAGCAAACCTGAATCCCCTGAAGAAGTGAAATAATGAAACACGGCCTGTGTCGGGCTCTCAGGTTTTTAAATACAGAATAAGAGAATCCAGGATCTCCTTACTTCTAGATGATACTGCAGCAGGAATGTGCCAATCAACATCTGGCATATTGAAATCTCCTATCAGTAGCACTTCCCCTTTCCTAGCAATGCTGCGTATGTCTTCAATTAACTCTCTGTCCACCTCTTCCTCTTGTGAGGGAGATCTGTATATCACACCAATGCAAATAGATTTATTTTTCCCTCTTTCTAGTTTAACCCACATTGCCTCCTCCCTCCCTTTTAAGCTCTGTAATTTGAAAGCTTTAATAGTAGTTTTTACATATAGTGCCACTCCTCCTCCCCTGTCCATGTTTCTGTAACTGCCACTAAATCCAAGTCAGCCACTCCCACCAAAGCTTCAACATCAGGGATCTTATTTCCCATGCTACGGGCATTTATACATACTGCTTTCTATATGTTACCCGTTACCCATTTCCATAAAGGTATTTAATGTATCACCTACCTGGGGGCTTTCTTCACCCATCCCCAACGAATCTAGTTTAAAGCCCTCTTCAGTAGATTAGCCAGTCTACTACCGAAGACGCGTTGACCTTTCTTGGACAGATGGATGCCATCTCTGCTCTTGAAGATGGTCTTCCTGGTGGCACTGACCTCAGCTCACTGAGTCAGTGAGCTTCAGGCGCTCATGGCTGGTGCCCCTTACACCAGGTTTTATCAGAACAGGGTAGTCCTCTGGGCCCATCCTAAATTCTTACCCAAGATCGTGTCGGCCTTTCATCTCAACCAAGAGATAGTGCTCCCGACCTTCTTCCAGAAGCCCCATGCCGACCAGGCGTCAGTGACTCTCCACACCCTCAACTGCCATCAGGCCCTTGTCTTCTACTTGCAGTGTACCCAGACTCATCGCAAGTCTGAACGGCCCCAGATCCTCGGAGTCGGAGAGGCCTGCAAAACTCCCTCGTAAGGAACTAGACACACCGAGGCAGGTAAGCACTGCCCTCGTTGTGGACTCTCCTCCGGGAGAGCCGGTGTCAGGTCCCGACCTGGGGGCTGCGGAGCCTCCTGAGCTCGGTCTCAGGATGGCAGCCTTGGAGCGCAGCATGGCTGCCTTCATGGACCAGCAGCGGGCACTGATAGCTGGTCTCACCGGTCCATCTGCCCCGACCACTGAGATATTGAAGTCAACCCCGGAGGTCGAGCCGATCCTTGAGTCACTAAGGTCTCAATCCTCAGCCGAGGTCCCCCTCGACCTCCCATTTGGGACCGATGTCAACGCCAATTCCACCGGCGTCGGGGCGGTTGAGACTGAAGCCCTTGAGGCCAGAGCCGCTCGATTCCTCCTTGGAGGGGTCCGGTTGGGAAACGGAGGACGAGGAGTCACCAGACACCCACCGGACCAAGTACATTCCCTCGGATTCCCCGGGTCCTGAACTTCGGAAAAGGTCCCGTCCTCCCCGAAGAGGAGGACGGGGAGGCTAGCACTGGTAATGGGGTTGAGGAGGGACTAGCACTGGAAATGAGCTGATTAGGGGAGGCTAGGACTGGTAATGAGCTGATGGGGGGGTAGGACTGGTATTGGGCTGATTAGGGGAGGCTAGCACTGGTAATGGGGTTGAGGGGGGACTAGCACTGGAAGCGAGCTGATTTGGGGGCTTTGACTGGGAATGGGCTGATTGTGGGGAGGGGAGGATGGAGCTGCTGCCCCTGGAAGAAAACTGGGGGCTAAGGTTACAAATGGGCTGATACGAGGGGATGGGAGAATGGAACTGGAAGAGTGGATCTGAGAGGGGCTGCCATGGTATTTGTACTAGACGGGACTGCTCAGTGGGGAAGGAGGGGGACTGGAAAGGAATGAATACCAGTGGCAGTCATGGGAATGCAAGTTGACATTGGAAGGTACTGAGAGTGAGGACTGGAAAGGGGCTGATACTGGGGATGGTTACTGGGACTGGAAATAGGCTGATGGAAAAAAGTGAAGAAAACGAAAGAAGAGATAAGAAATGGCAGATGGACCATAGACCACAGAAAGAGAGCTAAGAGAAGACAGGAAAGCAGAAGCCTCAGATTGGGACCAGCATGATCAGAGAATAAATTGGTCAGACAACAAAGGTAGAAAAAATAATTTTATTTCATATTAGTGATTTGATTACAAAATCATCAAAATTTTGAAATCAAATATTGTTACTTGTTGTTGTGATTAATTATTGTGGTTTAAATAAGTAAGTTTTATAAATAAAAGCATATTGCAAAGGCCTATAATATATTAATAATTCAACAAATTATTTCAGCGACAATGCGTTAACGGTAAAGGAAGAGAGATGCATTTGATTTTATCAGTGGGGGATCACCACAAGTTGACCAATGGTAAAAGGGGTCATGGTACAAAAAAAGATTGAGAACCACTGTTCTAAGTGGACAACCTATTTCCTCTCATAGCGAGATTTATGAGAGGCCTTCTTTTAACAAAGCCTCCCATTAAGCCACCACCGGTGGCATGGGACTTAAATCTGGTGCTTGGGCAGCTCATGAAACCGCCTTTTGAACCATTAGCCACTACATCTCTGAAATTCCTTTCTTGGAAAGTCATCTTCCTCATTGCAGTCGCATCAGTGAATTGCAAGCGTTAGTGGCTGATCCTCCTTATACAAGGTTCCACCATGATAAGGTAGTTCTTAGGACTCATCCACACTTTATGCCAAAGGCGGTTTTGCCTTTCCATTTAAACCAAGCGGTTTACCTTCCTGTATTCTTTCCAAGACCTCATGCCTCCAGTGCAGAAAGGAACCTTCATACCTTGGACTGTAAAAGAGCTTTGGCCTTTTACGTGCAAAGGACACAGCAACATAGAAAATCTTCTCAACTCTTTGTTGTTTTTGATCCTAGTAATTTGGGACTTCCAGTTTCCAAAAGAACTCTATCTAACTGGTTTACTCATTGCATATCTTTTGCCTATGAGAGTAGGAACCTTCCTCTTGAAGGCCATGTCACAGCTCAAAATGTGAGAGCCATGGCAGCCTCAATGGCTCATCTTCACTCTGCGTTTATCAACGACATCTGTCGAGCAATTACTTGGGCTTCGGTACATACCTTCACAGCCCACTACTGCTTAGACAAGGATTCCCGCCGGGATGCCTTGTTTGGCCAGGCTGTTCTTCAACACCTTTTTCAGACTTAATCAACTCCTACCCACCGTCCCTGGTAGGATGCCAGAGATCCATGGGGGGAAGTATGGCCCTTTCACAAGGCCTAACAACTTCCTGGGGCCATCTCCCTGGCATCTGCAGCTAGGGAGTCCCCATATGTGAAGACTACATTCCTGCTTGTTCCTGGAGATAGCATAGTTACTCACCTGTAACAGGTGATCTCCGGGAACAGCAGGAATTTAGTCTTCACAACCCGCCCACCTCCCCTAGGCGTTGTATCTCTCTTTCTCCTCAGATATAACCTCAACTGGAGAGGGACAGTTGGAAAGGTAGCACGCAGGACCTGTGGGATGCTTCCAAAAGCTTTCCTATTGGACGCTGGGGAGCGTTCCCGCGCAGGCTCTGTCGGTACCGATGATACCCATATGTGAAGACTAAATTCCTGCTGTTCCCGGAGATCACCTGTTACAGGTGAGTAACTACGCTTTCTCCACGGACAGCTGGAATCAGTCCTCACCTGCCTCCCCTGATGAGTTGCTGAATTTTTGTCCTTCCCTTGCCATCTGCTTGGTAGGGCTCGAGCTAAAGGACCTGACTGAGCAAGATGGCACCCTTGGGTGGGAAGAGGACTACGCATGTGTGGTAGCAATCCTAAAGGCGTTCTTTGAAAACTGGGGAATTGTTCTGCGCGGGCTCCGTCGGCACCGACATCACCCATATGTGAGGACTGATTCCTGCTGTCCCTGGAGAACACCTGTTACAGGTGAGTAACTATGCTTTAAGGCCTGGATTTAAAGCAAGATCATACTCGTTCAAACTGATAACCAAGTCACCCTGTTCTACATCAACAAACGGGGGTCCTCTCCCTACCAGGATGCCATGACTGGTCTTCACCTGCTCCATAAATGCCATATTCAGAGCCACATACATACCAGGGTCTCAAAATCAGTTAGCAGACACCTTCAGGAGACACATAGATCACCATAAGTGGTCCCTGGACTCAACTGTGTGCTACTGCATCTTTCAAAGATTGTGCACTACAGAAATCAATCTATTTGCATTTGCAGAAAATGCAAAATGTCCTTTTTTCTGCTCTCTCCGCCGATACAAGCACAGGTGCTGAACACCATGCCTTTGCAGACTCATGGAGTCATTGCCTCCTCTACACTTTTCCTCCATTTCCGCTGATTACTCCAGGCATGCCAAGACAAAGTGACCTCATACCAGTGGCCCCCAAGTAGCCCATACAAGCATGGCTCCCTCATTATCTAACACTGATAGAGGATGCTCCCATATCCTTTGGGACAAACCCCCTTCTTACTGACATAGTATTATGGTTGTCTGCCTCATTCTGATCTCGGCAGCCTCATGGCATGGAATTGAACAGTACTTGATGCGCAAATGTATCTGTTCCAGCGAATGTTCATGCTGTCATTTTTGCCTCCAGGAAAGCTGCAACCAGACGATCTTACCAGCGCAAATGGTCATGTTTCATCCACTGGACTAGAGCATGGGGGCACAACCTAGTGGTCTGCCCTATCGACCAAGTCGTCGCTTATCTGATGCAATTATCTAATTCTGGTCTACAAGTGACTTCACTATTGTCTTTTGGCTATTGCAGCCTATCCAGGGGAAGCTAATCTCTGTATCCCCCCTTCCCTATATCTAGATTCATGAAGGGCCTCATGAACACAAACCCTCTGCTCAAACCACCAATACCAGCATGGGAACTGAATGTTGTCCTCACAGAACTTATAAAACATCTCCTTTGAGCCTCTAGGGCTCGCATCATTGAAGCACCTCACTTGAAACACAACCCTCTAAAAGGTGGCCCTCAGCTTTGGATTCACTAGCAAGTGGGCCTGCTTGTCTGTGGAGAAAGTACAGTTGCTTACCTGTAATGGGGGTATGCAGTCACACTTCCACTCCCACCATCCTTTCAAAAAAGAAAAAAAAAAAAAGCAACAAGACAGAAAACCCTCTCACCTGTGGTAACAATTAAATGCACAGTCCATGAACAATACGTAGACCAGTTCTTTATGCCATCAAAAAATAGAAAGACTAGGGGACACACAATGAAGCTACAATGTAACCCATAAGAGGAAATATATATTTTTTACTCCACGCAGAATCAAACTCTGGAATTTTTTTTACCGGAGAATGTAGTAAAAGTTGTTAGTATAGCTGGATTTAAAAAAGGTTTGGATAAGTTCCTAGAGGAAAAGTCCATAAACCATTAGGAGGACCTGGAGAATCCACTGCTTACCCCAGGACAAGCATTGTAGAACCTATGTTCCTTTTCAGGAACTCCCAGGTACTTGTGACCTGGATTGGCAACTGTTGAAAACAGGATACTGGGCTTTCTCCAGGACCAAGCAGGAAGTCAGTCCTCACATATGGGTGACGTCGGCGCCGACGGAGCCCCCGTGCGGAGCATTTCCCCAGCTTTCATAGAAAGCCTTTGTGAATGCAGCGCGCATGCGGGTCCCCTTCCTGCCCAAAGGTGCCATCTTGCTCAGTCTTCTTTTTTCCGCCGAGCCCGATGGATGTATATTCGTTTCACCCGAGGAAGAAGTTGATTTTTCGCTGCGTTAACCTGTTTTCTTCGGTTCGACGCCGGTTTCCCTTTCCCGCCTGGGCCCGATACGTCGGTATCGAGCCCGGATTTCTTTTTCAGTTTTTGTCCTTAGTGACTAGCGTTCGCGCCATTTTTTCTTTTTTCACTGGCAGCCCTGTCGTTTGACCTTGCAGGGGCCCTTTTTCCCCTGATGGCTGCCAGCGGGTTTAAAAAGTGTGATCAGTGCAAGAAACTTATGTCTCTCACCGACACACATGACTGCTGCCTCCAGTGCCTCGGACCCGATCATGACCCGATGATCTGTGGTCCGTGTGGGAAAATGTCCTCTAAGGCGTTACAGAGTCTGCAGCACCAAAAGGAAAGAATCTTCTCTGACTCCGCATCCGGTCGGGCCCGGACCTCGTCAGAGGCCTCGACATCTCGGGACTCTGGCCCCGAGCAGCGTCAAGGCTCCTCTGAAAGGGGGTCTCCCTCGCGGGAGCATCGTAAGAAGAAAAAACCTGCAAGGGTGGCGTCGGAGCGCTGTCCCAGGTCTTCGGAGTCGGAGAGGCCTGCAAAACAACCTCGTGTGGAGATGGAGTCCCCGGGTCACATGAGTACTGTAGTCCTCGTGGACTCACCTCCAGGGGAGCCGACGTCAGGCCCGGCGCCGCCGGGGCCCGAGTCGGGGGCTGCTGAGTCTCCTGAGCTTGGACTCAGGTTGACGGCCTTGGAGAGCAGCTTGGCTGCCTTCATGGAACAGCAGCGGGCACTGATCGCCGGACTCACCGGTGCATCTGCCCCGACCACCGGGACATCGACGTCCAAGTCAACCCCAGAGGCCGAGCCGATCCTCGAGTCCATCCTCGGCCAAGGTTCCCCTCGGCCTCCCATTTGGGACCGAGGTCGTCGACGCCGGTACCCTCAGCGTCGGGGTGGATGGCATCGATGCCTGCCCGACTGGAGCTGCTCGATTCCTCCTCCGAGGAGTCCGGCTGGGAGACGGAGGATGAGGAGTAGCCCGACACCTTTCGGACTCGCCCAACACCTTTCGGACTCACCCGAGTCTTGGAGAAGGTCCCCCCCGGAGGATACCCGGTTCTCGGATTTCATGCGGGACATGGCCAAGGCTTTGGCATTCCCCACGGATCCCGAGGAGCTTGAGGCCCTACAGTATGACTCTCCTCCGAAGGAGGCCTTTACTGTTCCAGTTCCTCCGATGCTGGAATGGTTGCTCTTCCGCATGTGGGAGGCGCCGGCCTCAACGCCAGTTTTGAGCAAGCAGGTCGATTCCATCTATCGAGTCTGCAAGAGCCCCGGGTTCCAAAAGGCACAATTACCGCACCACTCCATGATTGTGGAATCGGCCATGCATCGTCTGAAGATGCACTCCTTGGTGCCTCCCGGCCGGGAGGCCCAGAACCTGGATGCCCTCGGTAAGAAGTGCTTCCAGGGCTCTATGCTTGCTTGCCGTGTCCAGACCTACCAGCTGTACATGGGCATGTACCTTCGAGACCTGACAAAGGAGATTGCCAGGTTCTCTGCTGGTCTCTCCGAGGAACCTTTGCAGAGGTTCAATGCTCTGTCCTTGGGTATTCATGAGTGCTTGAAGTTTATATCTCGAGCAGCCTATGATGGCTTCGAGGCTTCGGCCCGAGTAGCCGCGGCTGGCATCGGTGCACGCCATCAGGCTTGGCTACAGTCATCGACCTCGAGCCATGGGTGCAGGACAAGTTGGTCGATGTCCCCTGCCGAGGTGAAAACCTCTTTGGCAAGCCCATGGCTGACAAGGCTGCCGAACTCGAGAGACTCTTACCCGGACAAGGCTGTACAGGAAAACCTCTGCCCCTTCTCAGAAGAAGAAGGGCTCGGGGAAAAAGTCCTTTTACCCGAGGAAGTCATCTGCCTATAAACAGTACCCTCATTATCAGGCCTCTGTAGCTCCCCAACAGGGTCAGCAGGCCAAGGGGCAGGGTCATGGGCCCTGTAGGCAGAAGGCCCCCAAGCCTCCTACTCCGGCTCCTGCTCAGCAGGGAGGGGGATTTTGACTGCATTGGCATAGCCTCTCCTCCTCAGCTGGCTCCCATCAGCACTGGAGGCCGGCTGGCCCTGTTCGCCCACAGGTGGTCAGCCGTCACAAGGGATACCTGGGTTCTAAGTATAGTCCAGAAGGGCTATCTCCTCCACTTCCACCAGGTACCCCCCTCCTATTTTCCAGGGGAGCCTCCCAGACTCCCTCTGCACAGGGACTTACTCCTGCAGGAGTTGGCAGGTCTTCTAAAGGATCAGGCAGTGGAACCGGTGCCCCACCACCTGAAAGGTCACGGCTTCTATTCCAGGTACCAAAGAGAACAGGAGGCCTCAGACCCATCCTATACTTGCGAAACCTGAACAAGTTCCTGGAGAGGGAAAAGTTCAAGATGCTTACCCTTGGAATCCTGCTGCCCAGGATGCTTACCCTTGGAATCCAGCAGGGAGATTGGCTATGCTCCTTAGATCTAAAGAATGCTTATACTCACATCCTTATTCATCCAGACCACCGACAATATCTCAGATTTGTAGTGGGAGGAAACCATTATCAGTACAGAGTACTGCCTTTTGGCCTTACATCCGCCCCCAGGGTATTCACCAAGTGCCTGGCGGTGGTAGCGGCCTACCTCAGGGTTCAGGGCCTCTTTGTCTTTCCATATCTGGACGATTGGCTCATCAGGGGTCAGTCCCCGCAAGAGGCCAATCAAGCCACCCTTCGCACTGTCGCTCTGCTTCAGCACCTGGGGTTTGTCATAAACTTCGCAAAGTCGTTTGCATCCCTCCCGGAACATGGAGTTCATAGGAGCTCGACTGGACACCTTTCAGGCAAAGGCCTTTCTACCAGTGGACGGGGCCCACAGATTGATGGCTCTAGCCAGGCTATTCCACAGCAATTCTCTAGTCTCTGCCAGACAATTCCTGAGGCTCTTAGGCCACATGGCATCCACGGTCCATGTGACTCCAAATGCCCGTCTACACATGAGACCAGCTCAGTGGGGCCTCAGTGGCACCAGGCCACAGGAAGCCTCGCGGACAAAGTGAGGGTGTCCAGCCTACTACAGTCTTCTCTGCAATGGTGGCTTCATCTTCTGAATCTAGTGCAAGGGGTGCCTTTTCAGGCACCTCCCCACTCTCAGGTGCTGACAACCGATGCTTCTCTACAAGGTTGGGGTGCACATTGCCAAGGGGCATGTACTCAAGGCCTGTGGACTCCTTGGGAGGCCGCACAGCAAATCAATCTCTTAGAACTGAGAGCTATCCGCTTAGCCCTGAGAACTTTCTCTCATCTCATCTCTCACCAGTCCGTCTTTGTTCAGACAGACAATCAAGTGGCTATGTTCTATGTGAACAAGCAAGGGGGCAAAGGGTCTCGCCTTCTATTTCAGGAAGCGCAGAAACTGTGCTCCTGGGCAGTCAATCATGGCATTCTACTCAAAGCAGTCTACCTCCCAGGTCAGGAGAATTACCTGGCGGACAGATTGAGCAGGATTCTGCAGCCGCACGAATGGCAGTTGAACCCTTTAGTGGTTCAACAGATCTTTCTGAGATGGGGTCTTCCAACCATAGATCTCTTTGCCAGTCCTCTGAACTGTCAACTTCCCAGGTTCTGCTCCAGACAACCGCATCCTCTCAAAATAGCAGCGGATGTGTTTCTCATTCCATGGTCTACAGGCCTCCTACATGTGTTTCCTCCCACGCTTCTAGTGTCCAAGACACTATTCAAGGTGATCCGGGACAAGGCCTCAGTGATTCTGGTGGCCAAGGCAACCCTGGTTCCCACTACTGTTGCAACTAGCGGTGGACACTCCTTTTCCTCTGGGGATGCAACCCGATCTCCTGTCTCAGGAGCAGGGATCTCTCTTGCACCCCAATCTCCAGTCCCTCAATTTGATGGCCTGGCTGCTGAAAGGGTAGTCTTAGCGCCTTTACTACTGCCTAGGGAAGTGGAGGACGTAGTCTTGGCCTCTAGGAGGCAGTCCACCAGAAAGTCTTATGCCCTTAAGTGGCGTAGATTCTCTTCCTGGTGTACTCAACACAACGAGAATCCCTTCTCATGCCTGGTACCAGTGGTGCTGCAGTATTTGCTTCACCTGTCCAACCTAGGTCTTAAATCCAATTCTGTTAGAGTTCATCTTAGTGCTCTTTCTGCACACCACTCACAGGTGGAGGGTCAGTTTGTCTCCAGCCATCCTTTGGTGGCTCGCTTCCTCAGAGGCCTGCTTTTGCTTAAGCCTCCAATGCGTCCACCTGCCCCTGACTGGGATTTAAATGTGGTCTTGCAACGCCTTACTTGCCCACCATTTGAACCTATGGCTACTTGCCCTCTGCGTTTCCTGTCTTGGAAAACGCTGTTTCTGGTAGCCCTTACCTCAGCTAGGCGAGTGAGTGAGCTTCAGGCCCTAGTCTCAGAAGCACCTTATACTAGGTTCTATAGGAACAAGGTAGTCTTACGGACTCACCCTAAGTTCCTCCCAAAGGTTGTCTTCTCCTTCCACCTCAATCAGGAGGTGGTTCTTCCGACTTTCTTTCCCAGGCCTCATGCTAGCCGGGCTGAGATGGTCTTGCATACCCTGGACTGTAGGAGGGCGTTGTCCTTCTACCTTGACTGTACGCGGGAGCACTGGAGGGCTGTTCAGCTCTTCGTCTCTTATGACCCCAATAAGTTGGAGTTGGCTGTCTCCAAGCGTACTCTGTCCATATGGGTAGCTGACTGCATCGCCTAAGCTTACGAGGCAGCCGGCCTCTCGTTGCAGGGTCGAGTTACGGCTCACCGTGTCAGGGCGAAGGCTGCGTCAGTGGCTCATCTCCGCTCTGTTCCGTTGGTAGACATCTGCCGGGCCGCTACTTGGTCTTCAAGACAGACTTTTGCAGCCCACTACTGCCTTGAGAGGGAGTCCCGCAGGGACAGTGCTTTCGGGCAAGCGGTACTCCAAAATCTCTTTGGGGTCTAGGTAACTCCTACCCTCCGGCCCTGGTGTTGGGCTACCTGTCGGGGGGGTGTTATCAGAGAAGATTCTGTTCTTGCATGCTGAGGCTCTAGAGGGAGCTCATTTTTCAGTTTGGGGCCTCTGGTAGCCCTAAGCTAGGGAGTCCGATATGTGAGGACTGACTTCCTGCTTGGTCCTGGAGAAAGAGTAGTTACTCACCTGTAACAGGTGTTCTCCAGGAGCAGCAGGAATCAGTCCTCACAACCCTCCCTCCTCCCCTTGGAGTTGCAGTCATATGATTTATTTTGCTATTTTTGCTGTCTTTTAGCTATGTCGTCAGACTGAGCAAGATGGCACCCTTGGGCGGGAAGGGGACTGCGCATGCGTGCTGCATTCCCAAAGGCTTTCTATGAAAGCTGGGGAAATGCTACGCACTCTGTCGGCGCCGACGTCACCCATATGTGAGGACTGATTCCTGCTGCTCCTGGAGAACACCTGTTACAGGTGAGTAACTACTCTTGACGGACCTTGGTCTGACCCAGTATGTTATTTCTTATGTAATACCACAACATTGGTATCAGCGTTATAGTGGGCAAGATGGGAGGACAGATGTATGCTCAGAGAAGTCAAAAAAACTTATGAGCTGGGCGAGAGTTCCGGCATATTAGCAAAGTCAAGGATGTCCCCTGTACTTGCGACTGTATACCCCTGCTGTCTACAGAGAAGCCCCATGGACAAGCAGGATGCAATCAGCCACACCTATGGGTGATGTCATGCCTGATGGCTTCCTGTTTGGAAATGTATTTTTATTTTATTTACATTCTCTTATATACTGCGCTATTCTGCATCAGTGCGGTTTACATTGAACAAACTGAAATTACATTGAAGAGGGCATTATAACTTGGAGAGAACTATTTTACAGGGAACATGTGCTATGGAGGGTTAAGTGGCTTTCCCAAGACCACAAGGGAAATACTACACTTTCTCTAAGCTGGGGCAAAGCTCTGGTACACTGGCTCTATCAATGACAACACATCTTCCTGCTTGTCTGTGGAGCAAGGAGTGAACAAAATGTCCCTTTCCCCTTCTTTTACTTGTAGGAGTAGGCTATGAGATGCTCCCCTAGGTCCTACCTCCTCTTGTAATTCATCATGGCTTGAAGCATCATTTGATCAAGACTCGGTGCTAGATTTAAAATTTTGGCGTCCACAGTCAAGATCAACTGCAGATCACAGAAAGAATGTGGAGGATGGATTTTGAGGGGGAGGGGACTATCAGAGATCTTAAAGATTGTAGAGCCAGAAGAGTAGCAGAGAAAGGCCACGGTGATGGCCCTTTGAAGCATAAGTTGTACATAGCCCTAAAGTGAGAGAAGGCTTCTTTTTGGTTTGGATATTTGGTGGCTTCAAAATAGCGCCCACTAAGCAGTTAACGTCTCCTCGATGTAGGCATATTAAGACCAAGAAGTGTGTGGCGTACAAATGCAATGTGTGCCTTCGAGTCCGTTCTGCTTCCTGCCACCCCATCGTTTTCTTGGAAATAGATTGCCAGACCTTTCTTCCGAGGTAATATGGAGGGTTAAGTGACTTGCCTAAGGAATGCCAGTGTGAATCAAACCCTGTTTTATTTGGTCACTAACCCGGTGTTCTAAGGGCTAAATTGTGTTAGCCTAGCGGTCTAGAATGGTATAGTGAACTACCTACCCCACCTCCCAGATTATGTTTAACCTCAGAAAACTCTCCTCGCCTTCGCTCTTTAACAAACCGAGGTAATCCTGCCCTTATCAAAGATGCCTCCTGCTTCCTTTCCTGCTTTCCGGTTGTTATAGGAAGTGACGTCAGCGCCTTTCGGTCACCGCAGTTACGGCCCACAGCATCGGGTGCCTAGAGGGAGGGGCAGGTACTGCATTGTTCTAGTGACGGGAGGAGGCGGGACGCTTGCTGCTCTGGGTGTCACGTGACAGCAGGCGGCGGCACCTGGAAACGGGGTGGGGGAGGGGCGCTCGTTCAGCGTTGTTTTTTGCAGAGAAGGGCTCACGTGAGCCCGGTGGTAGTGGCGGTTCATGGAGTTTCTATTCGATATCCACAAGCTGCTGGTGGAGCGGATCACGGTACTGGGCTCGAACCTAAGGCCGGCGAGGAGACCTTTCACCGACAGGTAGGCACCGGCACCGGCACCGCGGTTGAGACAGCTTCCCCTTTCACGGAAATGTATTCCACGCCCCCTCTCATATACTACATCTTCGGTGTACCACACCCTTTCCCAGGGCTCTATGTCACTCTTTCAATATACCACGCCCCCTCTCATATACTATATCTTCAATGTACCACACCCTCTCATATAGCACACCTTCGAGTGTGCCACACCATTTCTCTTATCCACAGCTCGTTAGTATACTATACTCTCTCCACCCCCAAAAAGGCTATATGTCACATTTTCAGTGTACTACACAGCCCCCTTGCAGAGCTTTATATTTTTTGCGCTCTCACATATAATACACCCCCTCACATATATTACATGCCCTCAAATATTTCCCAGAAAACACAATAACACAAGATCACTCAAATAATACCATTCCCGTTCTTAACACGCCACCTCTGCTAACCCAATAACGTTTCACACCTCTCTCTCATACTATGAAAATTCTTTTAGGCTTTATTCCGTTCATATGTAAATAGCCAATGTATTGTATTCATTGTAAATAATTTCCCCGGTTATCCATGTTTTTGTTCCTTGTTCTATGTAAAAAACAGATAACATGTACCTTATCTGATGTTTTCTTGTTCTATGTAAACCGCACTGATTATAAATAGAGCGGTATATAAAAGATGTTAAATAAATAAATAAATAAAATGGGAGTTATATGCCATACCCCTTCAGTGTATTGCTGAGGGAATCTGTTTAGTATTCACTGTAAAAGAGCCTGGGATAAGGCCTCAGACATTTCAGCCTGAAGGGATAATTGGAATAAAGGGATAATCAGCTCAGATCTGCTTTATATGTTTGCCTTATGATTGCATATATGTCTGCCTTATAACTGCACTCTGGCCTGTTTGAAACATACACAGCAACATATGGTTGGCACAAAACAGGTGGGCAACAGGAAAAGAGTACATGCAGCTTAGTACTGTTATAAAGCCTAAAAAAAGCTATACTTTGGATAGAAGTGTCCAAGGATATAAGCCTAGGTTCAAACAGGTCAAGCCAGGAATTCAACTAATGCTCTTGCCCTGAAGGTTTCAATTGGTGCCAGCAGATGGAAAAACACAGGAGGAGGCAGAGGGCTATGATTGATTGCATAGATAGGCAAGCCTTGATCCAGCAGATCCAGCTGCATAAACATAGGAGGCCCTGGAAAAGAGCTTTGCAGGAAGCCTGCAAACACCTAAGAATTTATGCTGAATTTGCTGAAACTATTTAGAATTTGAAGCAGAGAGGTATATATAAGACAGCAATTTTAGAGGGTCTTGGGCAGTTCTTTTCTCCCCTTGCAGAGAGAAGGCTGCCCCGCTGTCCCTCAGACAGGCACTTGCTATCTGCATCTATAACCATTTGTTTGCTGTGCCAAATAAAAAGTTTCTTTGTAGCTGAGCAACTGTCGTCTGAACTGTTTATTGGTAATTTGGGGAGACTTTGTAGGTGGACCCGGCCTACAAGCCATAACAGGAATGGAAGTGGAGTAAGCTTCAAACCATTTTCAGAAGACAAGCAAAACTAAAAATAGAAAAGGCAGTGTGGCCAGAAGGTGGTAGAGATGAGGACAGTATCTGAATTCAAAACAGCATGGGACAAACACAGGATCTCTAAAGGAAAAAAAGGGGGCTGTTGTAGTTGTTGATATGGAAGGATAGACTAGATAAGGCTGTAGTAAATAACAAGTGAAGAAAGAAACACCCAAGGAATCCTAGAAGGAAACAACGGTTTAATATGCACAGACCCAGAGAAAATAGTTTTTCCAAATTCTGGGCCTCCACCAGAGGGCTTTGAGAGATTATATAGACTTCTTATCAGGTTATTACAGCATTTCTTCATGATTGGTCACTTTATTACAGTATAGTCCCGATTGGAGAAAGTCTACCGTACTCTTATCTCTAGTGAAGCAGAGGGAGAGTAGTTCTCCTTGGACAAGCAGGATTCGTCAGCCACACCTGGTGTCGTCCCCCGACGGCGCCGTATGCGGAAGTACTCTCTAGAGCTCAGAACCTTTCTGAGCATGAGCCAGAGGCCCGCCCCTAGCCATCCAGTCTCTTTCCTTCTGCCGTGCCATACACACACGGATTCCTGCTCTCCTTACCAAAACCTTTTTCCTCACATTGTCAAGAAGCTTAGGATCTTTCCCTGGGGGGAGTTGGCGTGGTTGCGTGACGATGTGGTTTGTTTTAAGGCGGATGACACAACGATGGAGTGATGCGGTAGTTGACTCTTGCTGAATCCAGGCGCTTGTTGGACCTGGTATTTTGTGTCAAGTTTTCTGGGGCACGCTGGAGATGAGGCCGAGCTCTGCCAGACCTTGGCGTGCGTACCCAGGAGGCGCTGATGGACTGGTAAGGTGATCGGCGTCTTCGGAGCATTGAGATACATGAGAACCTCCGGTCTGGCTTGATCAGTCTCCAAGGGTACAAGGTTTAAGGTAGAAGCCACTTTACACAGGAATTTGGGGTATGTGAGGTCCTCGGGTGGCGTAGCTGATGGGCCTGAGTCCGTATCTGCAGATGGATGAACAGGCACCAGGAAATGTCTTGAATGTGACAGACTTATTGGAAAATTCAGGTTATGAATCTCAGGTTTCCTCTATTTTATTAGTTACCTTTGCTTTACTTTCTGATAGAAAATGGTTATTGAAACTTTTTTTTCGGAAAAGGAATCTCTTGTTTAGAGGGCTGCTGGTTCAAGTATATCCGGACTTAGCAAAGGAAACTCAGAGACGTCGCAGGGATTTTCTGCTTTGCTCTGGGATTCTTCAATTGGGGGGGATTCTTTTTTTCTGAAACATCCTTGTAAATGCTTAGTGAAGTATCACTCTATTTCCTGTATTTTTTATGACCCCTCCCAACTGATGGCTTTCATTAACGCTCGGTGCCTGGAGTCCTCTGAGTCTCTTGGGCTCGCTTAATTTTTTGGATGGCCGGAGCTGGTTTGCCCCGGTGGTGGATTTAGTTTGTGATGCCTCCCCTTTTTGTGGGCTAGGGTGGGCGGATGATGTTGTACCATTTATTGCTTCTGTTTTGTTACATAGTTTTTCTTGTAAAAAAGAATTTCTGTTTTGTCCGCTCTTTTTCTTCAAGAATGTTCGCTTGAACTGTCTTGATTTAATTTTTTTAAATTTTCATAAAAAAAAAAGACTTTAAACATTTTCTTTCACTGGGTGACTAGAAGTCTGGACCAAAGAGAGAACTAGATGTAGAGTATGTTGATTTCAGCAAGGTCTTTGACGTAGTTCTACATAAATTTTTCCTCATCATCCTTCCAGTCCAGATGCATGGGTTATGCTTCTCCACTAGCAGATGGAGACTGAGAAAACACTGAGTTGAAGCACTTCTCCTTAAGTAGCCTAGGCCCACATACTAAGTCAGTATTTCTCAGTTTCTAGTAAGGTGGAGGAGCATAGCCTGTGCTGAGGACTGGAATTCTAGTGGGGTGCTAGGCCGCATTTAGGGTGCAGAACCTGGTGGATCTGGGTCCCTTCCCCGCTTCTCCCCCAGCCACCCTTCATTGTGCCCTTGGGGACAAGTAGGCTGGTGGCAGCTCCCTCTTTTCTCCTCCCCAACTCTTGGGAGGGGGCCAGGGGTTGAGCCCGGACTATGTCTTCCCATAAATCTGTTAAAAAAAAAAAAAAAAGGACACAGGATCCAGGCAGTAAGGATGGGGAGCAACAGCAGCAGCACAGAGAGCCCCAGAGTGACAGTATCAGGACCGGTGAGTTGTTCCTGCTGGTGAGTGAGAGCCCCTGATCATGGTGCATATGGCGGATGGTGCGTGCATGGCATGTGGTGATGCACAGCATGTTGCAGCCGCTGGACTCAGCTCTCAGAGGCCGGGCTGTGCTGCAGTTGTCTGAAAGAGGGCACGACTGCTGCAGATCGCAGTCTTAGCGCACCAGGAGCATTGGAAGAAGCTTGTGAGGGCCCGGGAGAGTGTGATCGTGCGACTGTCAGTACCAACAGTCCTACAGTTTTGGCAGGAATGGCTGCCATTTTAGGGGCGGCCTGCTTATCTCCTCTGGAGCAGTCTGAGCCTCCGGTGTTGCAACCCATGTCCATGGATCCAGCTGGGATCTTGGGGGGGGGGGGGCTGTCTGGAGGTGGGGGTGCCCCCTTTTCTCCATACTGGCCAGGTCCCTTTTCTCCCTACTGGCTTCACCCACTCTGGCAGAGGGCCAGGCTCTGTTGGCCAGAGGCAAGCATCTACAATGGGAGAGGTCACCAGAAGAGGATGACAGGTAGTCTTTTGAGTCCCTAGGGTCCTTGGGGCTGTTGGAGGGCCCGTCGGACCTTTAGAAAAAAAACAATTTCAGGAAGATCTGGAAGAGTGGGAGCTCCCTGCGGGCGAGGATCCAACTGTGGTGCAGATTTTCCACAGGGATAAGCTCCCTGCCCTCATAGTGCAGACTCTGGCGACCTTGCAGATTGCAGAGACTCTGAGACTGGAGCCGGAGGAAGGATCCGTTTTGCTAGAAGGCATTTGTAAGTGACAATTTAAACTGCACCCAGCCCCATGTTTCTTTTTCTACCTTCTTGTTTAACATTGGTGTTCGTCCCTCTTTGGGATATAACCAGGTCCCTTGCTCATTGTAAACTGTCGATTGTTTTATTGCTTCTGCTTTTAGCCTGTCTAATACTGCTCTATACTGTTCTTCAACTACAGCAGTTTCTCATGCTTACTCTCTGAGGTATCTTCCTTTGGGGTGGTCTCAAAGGGCTGATTATTGCCCTATTGAGCGGTTTTATAATTCTTGTTCTCTTTTGTTGTATATTCTCATTTGTTCTTGGCTGTTGTCGAAAGGCTCTGTAGAGCTCCACCACCTTTATGTATTCTTATGTACCTGTTTCCACTGTGGCTGATGCACCTGAGCATGCCGCTACTGACCTCCAGTTAATAATGTCTGCTTAACTGTCTTGCAGAAGACTGTTTGACTGTTCTTATAGTGGGCCTATGCAGGCCCAAAGGGGGGGACTGTAAGGGGAAAAATTAAGTTTCTTGTTGTACAGAGGGACCATAAGGCCCACAAGGGAAAATTGGATATTTTGTGCATACCTAGATGGGAAGGAATGTGTTGTGCTAAGGCAAAATTGAGTGATCTTCACAGAGACAGGTACCAGTTTGTACGGTTGCTGATAAGCAGTGCTAGGCTGCTGGGATGGGTTGATGACGTATGTATATGCTCCCTGGACTGTATAAAAGATGAACCGCCCTTTTTAACCGTTGGAATAAACTTGCATGCTATTTATGTGCGAGTGTGTGTGTTTGTTCTCCTGGGATCCCAGACAGAGAAGGTAAGGTAATTCCTCGGCCCAGAGAATTAGAGGACGTCCCAAGGGTAAGTGCTGGGAAAGGAAAGAACAAATACACTTACAAGGAGCAAAAGCATTTCCACCTCCCCCAGGTGGACACTTTTGGTGGCAGTATTCACTACGAAGACTACCATCCTGGGGTGTAGCATTGAAGGACTCACAGGACTGGTGTATAGATGCCTTGCTCAAGCAGTTCTTTGAGTTCTCTGTCCTAGCCCTGCAGGGGTCTATTTTTGGCTCCTATGTGACTCGGGCCTTTTTGGTGATCCTAGAGGGTCCTGAGGCATCTCTGGGAGAGGCAACAGCCTGGGAGGAGATGGCTCAATTGAAGTAGAGGACAGCCTTTATGGTCGACTTGCTTTATGATCTACTTTGGACATTGGCCAAGTCGATAGCTATGGTGGTGGCTGCCCAGCTTTTCTTGTGGTTGCATAACTGGTCAGAAGATGTGGCTGCTGAGATATGGATAAGCAAGCTCTCCTCTGCTGGGCAGTTGTTGTTTGTAGAGGATCTTTGAGAAGTTGGTGAAAGACCTGAGGGAAAACTAAGGTGCCTCGGCTTCCAGAGGATAAGCCCAAAGGGGCTGGCCTGTGGACATCCACTCAAGGTTGTGGTCAAGACTCGTGGAAATTGCATCCAATTAGGGGGGAGCAAATCCACAAAGATCCATTTTCTGCCCAGGGGTCCCTTTCATCGGGGCTGTTGGGGTAGTAGAGATGGGGCCGCCAGAGGCGGTGCGGCCAAGCCTTTCCAATGAAGGTTTGAATAGGTCTAGGCGGAGGTGCAACCTGTGGGAGGATGACTCCGGTTGTTTGCCTCAGCCTGGGCCCAAATCACTACGGGTGTTTTGGTCTTGAAGATGATTCGGGAAGGCTATACGCTTGAGTTTGCCCAGCCTCTGTCGGACCCCTTTATGGTCTCTCCCTTCTGGGCCGTGAGCAAGGCGCGGGCCCTGTGACTCTCCTGGTGAATTTTGCCCTTCCTAGTGACCGAGATTGGCTCCTGAAATTATTTTTTCGCCATAAAGATGAACTATTTCTTTCTTGTAAGGTTAGAATATATCTGGATGTCTCGCGTGAGACGCAGCAGCGTAGAAGGGACTTTCTATTACTCCGACCAGCTGTGTTGCAGCTAGGAGCTTTATACTTTCTAAAATGTCCCTGTATATGTGTTATAAGATATAGATCGGAGAGATATGTCTTTGTTGATCCCTCCTCTCCTTTGAGTCAGCTCAACATGCCTTACAAGATTCTGCCCAAGGAGAACAACTTTGATCCACATTTGTTGGTTAACTTACTGCCTTTAGCATCCATTTGCCTTTTTCTTCTATGTTTAATTGGTTTACATTTTTGTCACTTTATATATGATCTCTCTCTGATCTTGTGGGCTTGTGCTTTATTGTGGGAAATAGTTTTCTGATTGTTAGTTTCTTGTCTCATTCCTTTCCTATGTAAGACTTTTCATAGCAAGCGTTTGCTTGTTTTGTAATGCAAATGTATTAAATATAAAATTAAAAAAAGAAAATTATTTCACTTTCAGCAAATTAAAATTGATCTCATTCGCACAAGGAGCTTTTAATTTCCCTCTTTCACCTGCCAATTAAATACAGCTAAATAAATAAATAAATAAATTTATTTATTTTGTAGAGCCATTGCTGGGAAAGCCCAGTTGTTTTCCTCTAGAACCTTAATTGAACTGGTCAGTTCCGCCACGTTTGGAGCTTTCTCCCTCCTCTTCTTTGCTGCCTACATCTGGTCTCTCATCACCACTTAAACCTGTTCCATGCCATTGTTATGGAGACCTCAACAGTTAATTTGGAAATAGTCCTGAATTTTTTTTCTCATTTGCTGCATTAGTTTCTTGTCCTATAACAATCATTCACGTTCCAGAATTTCTTGCTTTGGTCTTCCCCATTGATATTTTAGTACAAACCTAACTGGAGCATGGTTAGACCAGGATTTCACTTCATGGGTCACCTCTACTACCCTGGAGACTAACTCCTGATCTAAGAGAAGAAAAAAGTCATTAACATGAATGTGATTCCATGTGTACTCCCCCCTAAAAATTAACGAATTTCCTAATTTTTGCTCTGTCCATCTTTTTTTTTTTCTCATTGCCCCTGGAATTGTGCACTTTAGATAAGATTGTTACAGTATAATCAATTTGCCCTCCCCAAAGCTTCCATTGATACCAATGCCCCTAGTTCTTAAAAAAAATTGACCTTGATGCCCATTCGGGCCATAGATTTAGAAAGAGCAGACAATCAAAAACTGTTCTCATGATTATATACTTCCAACAAAAATAAGTTCTATTGGTAGCTTGACCTGTGAAACATATAAAAGTAAATATATATGTTGATTTGGCTCTGTCCATGTTGAGAAAGAGAGGATAACTGAGAAATATATTCAGCAATGATGTTGGGGAGTGTGCCCTGAGCACTGACAGGAGAGGACTTTTACTACGTTGTTGTTCACTGGTTCTGGTTCTGGCGTGGTATGAAGGTCAGAGTGGACAAGTTGTGGAGATATGAAGACATTTGGAACTTGCAGCTCCTTGGCTGGGTCACAGAAATGTTTTTTTATGGGTATTATTTTTCATTGAGATGAACTGAATGTCTATTTATTTATTTATTTATTTATTTATTTAACAATTCTTTTATACCGCGCTATTAAAATCAGTGCGGTGTACATAGAACAATAACATACTACAATGCATACAGGCAACATTGAGTTTTACATTGAACAGGGAACTTCAACAATGGGACAACCGGGGGAACTATGTACAGATTAACTTTAATGGTATATACAATAACATCAAGCTCGATTGTCTGATTGTCTGATTTTGCATTATAGATGATAGGAGAAGGATTCCTATGCGCTATAGAGTGGGAAGAGTTATAATTTGCATGTATCTGGCAGAATGGGAGCGGTATAAAAGGGGAGATAAGAACGTGCTGCAAGAACAGAGTGGGTATTACAATAATGCTGGTGTATGTAGGGTGGGAGATGTGGTGCAATTGACACGTCTCTTTTGGCAAGACCTGCGCAGAATCTGTAGATTTGGTGATTGAGAAGAGGGGGGGAGGGGGTAGGAGATCTGGGGTACTTAAATATCTATGTATGGAGATGGATGTGGAGGAATGCGTGGAATGAGTGGGTACCGCCATAGCATGGACAGGTTCATTCTGAACATTATTACAATCAATATTTAAGCCTTAAACTCGCCAACAAGGAGACATGTCTGGGGCATTCTGGAAAAGTTATACGCGTGTGACTGATTTCTTGGGGTGGTCTGTCTAGAGGGGCCCAGCATCCGATGTGCTTGGTCAGTCTTTCTGTTCAGGCCCTCTTAGGCTGATGCAGAAAATCGATGCTAAGATGCACGCTGAATATGATTTTAATGCGGCCCAACAACGCATATTTTTTAATGACGGATGCAGCAAAGATAGGGCATGCAAAAGACCCCCGCGTTAACAGTGCGCATGCAAATGAGTTATTGCAGCATTAAACTAGGAGAGCAAGCCAAACATATGCACAAGAAGTCTGTGCTAATTTGGCTTGCTCTCCGGGCACCACATGACTAATTTGCATAGCAGCCCCAACAGTATTTTGATGGCATTGGGGGACGATCGCGGCATCAAGAAAAGCCCCCAGTGCCATCAAAACACTGTCGGGGGCCATGCCCCACAATAAAATGATCTCTGGTGGTTTAGCGGCTCCTCCCCCCCCACCCCCAAATAAAAGAAGAACCCGATGGTCTAGTGCAGGGGTGGGCAATTCCGGCCATCGTGCACCACAATCCAGCCTGGTTTTCATGATGTCCCTAATGAATATTCATGGACCTATTTCCATACAATGGAAGGCATCTGAGCTTCTAAAGAAAGCTTAGGTTTGATCTCCTCTAGTACCGACTGGTTTGTTCTTCGGGCAGTCCATGGTATACACAGTATTCGCCGCCAGCACCATAATTCAAAGGCATCAATTTTCTTTCTGTCTATCTTTTTCACTGTCCAGCTTTCACATCCATATGATGTTATTGAAAATACCATGGCTTGAACAAGTCGAATCTTTGTATGGAGAGAGACATCTCTGCTCTTGAGAATCTTATCTAGGTCTTTCATAGCCATTCTGCTAAGAGCAATGCGTCGTTTGATTTCTTGACTGCTTGTTGCTTCTTTATTGATAGTTGATCCAAGTAGGTTAAAGTTGTTCACAATTTCAATTTCTTCTCCTTCAACGATGAACCTGTTGATTATGCCAGTTGTCATGATCTTTGTCTTCTTTACATTAAGGTGCAGGACCATTTTGAGACTATGTTCTTTGATTGTGAGAAGCAAATGTTTCAGATCATCTTCACTTTCAGCCAGTAATGTAGTATCATCAGCATAGCGAAGGTTGTTGAGTCTTCCACCAATCTTCACACCTCTGTTGTCTTCATACAATCCTGCTTCTCTGATTTGTTCTGCATATAAATTAAACAGGTAGGGGGAAAGTATGCAGCCTTGTCTTACACCTTTGCTTATTTTAAACCATTCTGTTTCTCCTTGTTTCGTTTGAACTGTTGCTTCTTGATCAATGTACAGATTGCGCAAGAGAACGATCAGGTGTTCTGGTATACCCATGCTTCTTAATGTGGCCCAGAGTTTCTCATGGTTTACACAGTCAAAAGCCTTGCTATAGTCGATAAAGCACAAATAGATATCCTTTTGGTATTCTTTAGTCTTTTCAAGGATCCATCTCACATCTGCAATGATGTCTCTCGTACCTCGCCCTTTCCTGAACCCTGCTTGCACTTCAGGTAGTTCTTGTTCCAGGTATGGTTGTAGTCTCTTTTGAATAATCTTCAGTAGAATCTTGCTGGCATGTGGGATCAGAGCAATTGTTTGATAATTTCCAAAAGCTTTCTTTTTCCCCAGGAACAATCCCCAGATCATATCTAAATGCCAGGAAGAGAAGCTACCCTCCCTGGGAAAAGGATTTGAGCTATGTAAACCTTCTGTCCACCCCGCCATATTATCCACCCAGGGATTAGTATAATAACCCCTGCCACTCTGTCTACGTATTCCTTCGGTGTCTCCCCATCTACCGGGGGTGCGCCGGTAGGGACCAGGGTACGGCGAGAATAGGGTGCCTTCTTAGCTGCAGTTTTAAACCTTATCACAACATTTGGCTGCACACGCACTCCCGCGGATTCTGGAGCGGTCCCCTTACCTTGGGACCCCCCCCTTCTCTAATTAATATCCAACAATCGCACGCTTGGCCACTTGCTTTCTGCCAACAACCGTCACTAGCGCTATCGCTTCAGGCTGAGGCAAGGGCGTCTTGCCAAGCTCACACAATCACACAAGCCACAGAGAAGGAAAAGGGTATTACCACGGACCCAGCAGGACGTCCCCATTATGCATAGTGCTACCAAAGTGCATTCCCGAGACAAGCTACCAAAACTACGTCAATTTAGGAAGCCAGGAAATCCCAGTGGAGCTACCAAAGCTACGTCAATTTAGGAAGTCTGGAAATCCCAGTGCAACGGGGAAATCCTCACTTCTGACACCAAATTGTTAGTGTGGATTATTCCTTTCCCAGCACTATATACCACTTACCCTCGGGACGTCCATTAATTCCCTGGGCCGAGGAATCACCTTACCTTCTCTGTCTGGAATTCCAGGGGAACAAACACACACACTCGCATATAAGTAGTATGTAAGTTTATTCCACAGGTTAGAGGGGCTGTCTGTCTTTTATACATTAACAGAAACATATACATACGTCATCAACTCATCCCCTGAGGCCCACCACAGCTTATCAGTAACTTCACAGATGTTAGTCGTCTCTGTGTAGAACAATCAATTTGTCTTAGCACAGCACATTCCTTTCCATATATAGATATATACAGGATTCCCATTTTCCCCTGCGGGCCTCAGTCCTGCTGCACACACACACACTTTAAGCTTTATTTTCCCCTATCAGCGGTCAATGATTGTGCCGAGGTATTTCACCTCGTTTTTGACTGTTATGTGTATGTTTTGTAATCCGATGGTTGTCGGGGGAGAGAAATTATGATTTCTGGTTACAAACATGGCTTCCGTTTTGGCAAAGTTGATCTTGTGTTTATCTAGCCATTCAATTATTTCTGAAAACAGTTGGTAAGTTGTTGATTTGCAAAATTTGATGTTTTAATAGGGAGATATAACATTATGTCGTCTGCATAAATATGAAAGTTTATTTGGAATTTTTTGAATATGGAGCAGATGGGCTGGAGGTAAATGTTAAATAATAATGCCAATAATGCTGAACTTGTGGAAGTCCTCGTTCTTGTTTATAGTGTTCGGAAGTATGTTTAATTCTTACTTGTTGTGTTCTATTAGTTAAGTAAGAGGTGAACCAATTCAGGACCGTCTCTTTGATCCCTATCTGTTGGAGCCTCTTGAGCATGATCTGATGGCTTATGCTGTCAAAGGCAGCGGTAATGTCCAGGAATAATAAGAGAGACCTGTTTTGTGTCGTCTATGCCTTGAATGAATCTGTCGAATAGAACTGTTAGTAGGGTCTCAACTCCGTGAAAAGGTCTAAAGTCATATTGTTCGTCTGACTCTATGTGATCCTGTTGGCATAAGAGCACAGACCCATGCATTTGGACTAGTCTGGAGGGACTCTAGGAAAGTAAATTAGCAGGTGAGGCCTAATTTCTCCATATATCATACCTACTGATGTAATACTGTTAATATACTACATTCTCTTAAATTATTAATATACTGTTCCAATAGGATTTTTGGAATAAGATGGCTAGATAATTTGCTGAGGGTCACTCTGAGAGTTGGGGACAGTAAGAATGGAGCTTGGGTGCCTCTTCAGTAGGCTGTTCTCTATAACATCAACAAAATCCGCCCATTCCTTTCTGAACACACTACTAAGATGCTTATCCACTCCTTAATCACCTCCCGTCTTGACTACTGTAACCTACTCCTTGCTGGTTTCCCTTTGAATCATCTCTCTCCCCTTCAATCTGTTCAACACTCTGCTGCGCGGCTAATCTTCCATGAGCCTCGTCATGCCCATATTACCACTCTTCTCAAGTCACTTCATTGGCTACCTATCCGTTTCCGCATCTAGTTCAAACTTCTCCTGCTGACCTATAAATGCATTCACTCTGCAGCTCCTCATTACCTTTCTTCTCTTATCTCTCCTTACAACCCCCCTCAGGAACTCTGCTCTTCTGGCAAATCACTTCTATCTGTGCCCTTCTCTTCTACTGCTAACTCTAGACTTCGCTCCTTTCATCTTGCTGCACCTTACGCCTGGAGCAAACTTCCTGTGTCTGTACTCCAGGCATCTTCTCTGACCCTTTTCAAATCCAGGCTGAAAACTCACCTCTTCGCTGCTGCTTTTGGATCTTGACTCACCTGATCTCCTTGTTTCTTTATCCTTTCCCCCTTGTTTTATCCCTCTCTACACCTTCTGTGTTGTCTGTCTTAACTAGATTGTAAGCTCTGATGAGCAGGGAGTGTCTCTTACATGTCTGTGCAGCATTGTGTAAGACTTGTAGCACTATACAAATGCTCAGTAATAGTAGTAGTAGTCGTAGAAAGTTGGTGGTAGCCGTATGATTAGGACTTGGGTTTGCAGATATCCAGACTCTTCAGACTAACTGCGGTGTAACTTCTCTTCATGGCATCTGACTTGCGTGTTTTCCTCCAGCAGGGACTTTCAACGTCAGATAACGATGATCATTGATGAGATGGGCAAGGCTTCTGCCAAGGTAACTGCTCAGCCTCAAAGATCCTTGCTCAGGTTTGGGCTCGTTGAACCTCAGCTGACTGCAGCTAGGTTGATGAGACAGAAGCTTGTACTGCTGCTCACTGTACTGTGTTGGGGGAGGTAAGGGGTAAGCTTGCACTACTACTGTCCTTGCTGCGCCTTTTCTGAAATGGGATTGAGTGCGAGTACGTGTGGAAAGCTTGCACTGCTGCTGCCCCTGTTTCTGTTATGCGATGGGGCAGCATGTGTGCTTGCGAAGACCTGGGAACTGTGCTGGTATTTGAGAGTATCTTCCTTTGATTTTTAGGCTCAGGGGTTGACTACATCCATCACCAGCACTTCACGGCTGCAGGGAAGTGACCATCGCCTGTACATCCTGAAGGACTGCAGTGCTAAGAAGTGAGCCGCCCTTCCTCCCCCCCATTCTCACCACTTAGTTTTTTCATTTCTTCTGGTTTTCAGAAGGCCTCTCCATCCCTCATTTGAAGATAGTGGGATTAGGTCTGTTAGTAAAGAAATCCATTCAGTTTATTTCATTGGCTGTGTGTGGGATTTCTTTAACCCTTTCATGGCTGTTGTTGCCATATGGCAACCTTCAAATTTTCCCCCAAATTTTTCACCGGATTCTATATTTCCAAAAAATCCGCACACTGTGTGTGAAATGTGATGTGTATCTGTGCTTGACATCTGAACAAAACTGTTATTTAAACTATCACACCCAGCAGTAAATGAAACTGATGCCAAGACTGGTTTTAATTTTCAGCCATTCAGGACCGTAGTTGCCATATAGGAACAGTAAATATTGTTTCTTAGAAATAAGCTTTTTTCAAAAAAACTTTATATTCTGCATCATTTAGCTCAAATCTTAATTTAAAAAAAAAAGAAAAATTTCAGTTATAAAACAATTAGGTGGACACAAAAGGGTTAAGGCATTCTTTTGGTGTTCCTTATCAGTTATTTTCTTTATGCAGTAAGAAGTGCCTGCTGTTATGCACTATGTTTTTTGCTCTGATAATTTTCTCTTTCCCTTGCAGTGCAGGGAAGAGTGCAGTGATCGGCTTCCTCAAAGTGGGCTACAAAAAGCTCTTCGTGCTGGTAGGTTGCTTCTCTGTAGTGGGAGAAGAGTCACTCTGCAATGACGATGTGCCTAGAGAAGGGAGGCGCACAGCAATCCATGTGCCTGGAGGTGGAGGCCAAGCAGGGGGAGAAGGGAGGAGTGTGGCAGTCCCTTGGCTGGGAGCTTATCCAGCCAGCAAGAGACCAGGCAGGGGTAAGAAGAGCCACAGCAGTTCCTGTGGTTGGGAATTCAGCAGGGAAGGGGAAAGAGTGAATAAAACAGTCTGTGTGCCTGAGATTCAGGGTGGAAATAACATGTTGGAAGAAGAAGAGCAGGAGAGGGTGGTGATATCTTGGCCACTAAGTTCCCTTCTCCTCCTCTCTTGCAGGATCACCACGGGGCTCATAATGAGGTGGAGCCATTGTGCGTACTGGACTTTTACATCCATGAAGCCCTACAGCG
Organism: Ichthyophis bannanicus; assembly: GCA_033557465.1. Taxonomy (NCBI): domain Eukaryota; kingdom Metazoa; phylum Chordata; class Amphibia; order Gymnophiona; family Ichthyophiidae; genus Ichthyophis; species Ichthyophis bannanicus. The sequence continues at coordinate 74,306,300 of CM066051.1, read as the reverse complement.
GCATGGCCATGGCAAGGAGCTTTTTCAGTACATGCTACAGGTACCTAGTGCTCTGCTATAGATGCTAGCTCTTGCCAGGGACTCATCACACACAGCTTCCGTTCATATGGCCGGCCATCATCAAGGATTGCATGCAACCTTTGGCTCTAGTCATGGAGTCAACACACTTGGTCTGTCTTTGTACTTTGGCTGTCTGTCATCCTGAAGTGACTGAATTCAGTTTCTGTGTACCGTATTTTCCAGATTATAAGTTGCAGATGACAAAATTAGGCATTTTATCAGTAAAATTATTGAATAAGTTGCCTCACTATATAAGTTGTGGGTTCTAAGAATAAAGCTCAAGCCGTCACTGCTGTTTTTTTTTTTTAAACCCAATTTATTCTGTTTCACTTTCACTTTCCAATAACACTATTGAATAAAGTGCATAACATAGCAGCTCATTCCACATCAGATTTATTCTGTATCACTTTTGGGAAAGCCGCTGAAGTCCTCATCTTCGGTGTCACTGTGAAATAGTTCTGCAATTTCAGGTGCCAGTTCATTTTCATTATTTCTTCTTTTTCATCTTCATTGTCTTCATCTTCATGATCACTGGGGCTCTTCACAGAACCAGATTTTAATCGATCACTCACACCCCTTCACCATCACCCGGAGACTTCTGCAAAAGTGACGTGGCGCATACAGTTGGTAGCCATTGAAACTGTGTTCTCTGTGGCACATCCAGTTTTCCCATAGGCGACGCAACACAGCTTTGAATCTTCTGTTGATGGAAATGTCAAGCGGTTGAAGCATTTTTGTCATACCACCAAGTATAATAACTGGGACAGTGTTCAGAGATTTTATTTTTTTCTTTGTGTTTAGTGAAATGGGCTCTCATGCTATCCATAATAAGTAGTGCTTTGTGTCTTTTGAAAAATCCATCTGGCTGCTTACTAAAGCAGCGCTGCAGCCATTTCAACATCATGCTCTCATCCATCCATCCTTTGACATTCACATCAGCAACAACGTTGGATGGTAAAGTTTCATGTGGCATGATCTTCCTTTTGAATATAATCATAGGTGGCAGCTTCTATCCACTTGCACAGCAGGCCAGCGCCACCGTAAAGTGTGTCTTTTCGTGTCTGGTGGTTCTAATATTTATTATTCTAACCCCCCTTTGATTGACCGTTCTCCCTAATGGGATGTCGAAGGTTAAGAGAACCTCGTCCATGTTGATTATGAAGTCCGGTGTCATTGTATATTTGTTGATTCTTTGTTTACAAATTCCCTGAAATTCTGTACTTTACAGTGCACCCTGCTAGACAAGTCCAGACAAGTGGGTTATGTCCCCCCTGTCAGCAGATGAGACAGAGAAAATTCCAGAAGCTTAATGACATCACCCTTGGTACCTAATCCTGTTTCCTTAGGGGTCAGCTTCAGTATTTTCTCTGTCTCTGCAGATGGACGCATTCTTGGTCTGGCTCAGGCACTTTCAATAGCATTTGTTGTTTTTTTTTCTTAAATAAAAAAAAGAGAAGTAAGAAAAGGGAAAAAGAGCCCCGACTTTGAATTCTAGAGCTGTTCCTGACCAAGAGAGTCAGTGGAGCACCTCTGAGGCTCAGGGCTCCTGTTCAGGAGGAACAGTGTAGCCCTACACTATGGAGTAGTCTCTGCCTTCAGCGAGTAGCTTCAGCTTCAGTCTATCTCGGCTGCAGAGCTCCGGCCCGGATAGTGCACCATGTTGTGTCATATTATATAAGAGGGACCTTCTTACAGCACTTTGGAAGGAGCAGGCTAAGGTTGGAAGCGGAGATCTGAGCAACGCAAGTACAGTCAGCACCCCCTCAATCGGCAGCGCTATCCTGTGAGTTAGGGTTCTCCTGGGAGTAATTCCTTGGGTCTTCGCGGCCACCCCTTCCCCCCCACTCCGGGCTTGTTTTCACTCTGTCGCCGCTGGTCTCATATTTAGGCCTGCCTGGACGCTGTTTTCTACCACGTGGCAGCCTATAACAGTTCCTGTCCTACTCCGCCGTGTTTTTTTTTTTTTTTTTTTTTAGCGAGCCGGTCTTAGCCGCAAGGGCCTTGGGCTTACAGCTTTTGTTTCTGTGAGGACGCGTCTAAAGCCTGTTCTCAGTGTTTTCAGCATAATCGCCAGTTCTTAGTCTTCCCGCCTAAGCACGGCGTCGGTGCTATTGTCTCCTCCTTCCTGGCTAGATGGATGCCATTTCAACGCTTCTCAGCCCAAGTACAGATTTCCTTCTGCGCTCCTCGGCTGGGCCCTTTTACAGGAGGAGGATACCATCATCTGTCTTGCTGCCTCGGCTGCGGCAGGAAGTGTCGTGGTTTAATTGGGGAGCTCTGAGTGGCTTGTATGGACCACCAGGGGGAAGCCTCGACCAACACAGCTTCCCCTCCATTACCACCTGCTGCTCCTGTTGCTACTCTTGTGCCTACAGCATCGTCGTTTTCAGTCCCCCCCCCAGGCTCAATTCCCCCCCTCTCTCAGGAGTTCCCCCCTCCAGTCCTCCTCCTGGAGCAGCAATTGTCTGCTCAGCCACAGGCCTCCGGACATCCTTGGCAGCAACTTTCCACAGCTCCTTCAGTTTCCACAGATGTGCAATTTAGTGGACATTTTCCGCCATGCCTGGGACTTCTGGCATGTGGGAGTCCCCGGGGACCTACCAACGTCCACTACTCTGGTACAGCCTCCTCTGACCCACAGACTCTCCTATCAGTCTCTGGGTCCAACTATGGCCAGTCCTGCACCCTTAGGGGACTGGCATCTTGTAGGTGTAGGGGAAGACAGTGAGTGCCTCTCCGATGACCGCTCCCTCCACTCAACCTCAGATAGGGAGGAGGGGGAGCTGTCGCGCCTGGAGGATGAGCAAGAACAGGATTCGAGGGAGGACGGCCATGACACCTTGGTACCTAATCCTGCACCCCTAGGGGTCAGCTTCAGTATACCTGTAGTAAGCAGAGTGACTTGGAGACATTGAGAATCAGAAAAACATTGGAATGCGATATCCGGTGAAAAATCCCCGGCCTGAGCAAACTATATACATGGCCAGAGCCAAACTATAGACAAGAGGCAGGCCAGTTGTCAACCACGCCGATGAGCTCTTAGGCGCCGACACGGCCAGGTCCTGATAGTGGTCTAGCAGGGATTTAGGAAAGGAAATTAACCGTAAGTAAAATGTCACCTTCCAGTGCACCCTGCTAGACCAGTCCAGACAAGTGGGAAGTACCAGAGCTAATTTCCCTCCAGGCGGGAAGAAACAGCAACAGCCAAAATGCTGGCACCAAACCGAGCTGCTTCCCGAGTGTGGAGGTCCAGACGATAGTGCCGGACGAAGGTAGAGAGCGAAGACCAGGTGGCAGCCCTGCGGATATCTAGCGGGGCAACTCTCACTCTCTCCGCCCATGTTGAGGCTTGGGCCCTAGTAGAATGAGCCCTGAGACTGCTGGGCACAGACTTGTTCTGAAGAATGTAAGCAGATTTAATTGCCTGCTTGATCCATCACGCAATGGTAGCCTTGGACGCAGGCTGTCCCCTGCAGCGGCCTCCAATTAGCACAAAGAGGTGATCGGAAAGGTGAAAGAGATTGGTGACCTCAAAGTACTGCTGCAGTGCCCTGCTGACATCGAGTGAATGGAGGACACGGAGGTCAGCCATCTGGTGCCCCTTCGGGAAGGAAGGGAGGATCACTTCTGGTTGACATGGAAAGCAAAAAGGATGGGATTGGGCGAATAGTTACATCCTCTGGAGAGAAAAACAGAAAGGGATCCCGACAGGAGAGTGCTTGAAGCTCGGATACACGTCAAACCAAGGTTACTGCTACTACCAGAACTGTCTTGAGAGTCAAATCTTTAAGGGATGCTCAACAGAGTGGTTCAAAGGGAGGCTTAGATGGTGCCTGAAGAACGAAGAAAAGATCCCAGGACGGCATTACCAGTCATAGGGGCGGACGCAACATATGCACTCCCCGCATAAAACGGACTAGGTCTGGGTGGAGGGCCAGGGAGCGTCCTCGGAGAGGTCCCTGGAAGCACAAGAGCGCGACTATCTGAACTTTCAGGGAATTCAGGGCCATTCCCTGATCAAACCCATTCTGCAGAAAGGCCAGAATATCCTGAACGTCTGCCTTTCAAGGGGACAAAGTTCTGTCAGCGCACCATGTGGAAAAACGCTTCCAAACTCTAGCATATGCCCACAACATAGAGGGGCGCCGTGCTTTCAGGAGCATAGCCACCACCTGAGAAGAATGGCCCCTCTGTGCTATGAGTCTCCGCTCAAGAGCCAAAGCCGTAAGCAGGTAAAAAGCTGGATCATCCATGATGATGGGCCCCTGCCGCAGGAGACCCCTGTAGGTGCCGAGGGGCAGCGGTGCTAATAATGAGGCACACAAGGTCATGGGCGCTGCGGCCAGTTGGGCGTGACCAAGATGACGCACCCGGGGTATGCCTCAATGCGCCTGAGGATCCTGCCTATTAGCGGCCAGAGTGGAAACGCGTAGCACAGCTAATCCTCCAGCCAGGGCTGGACTAGGGCATCCGGACCTTGAGATTTTGGCTCCTTGCGGCGGCCGAAGGAGAAAGGCGCTTTGGAGTTGGAGGCTGTGGCCATGAGATCCACCGTTGGTCAGCCTCAGTGAGCTATGATCCTCTGGAAGGTCCTCGGGGAGAGCTCCCATTTGCTGGGATCGAGGAGATGGCGACTGAGAAAGTCCATGTGGACATTCGACACCCCCACAATGTGTTGTGCCGAGAGAGCCTGCAGGTTCTCTCCGCCCATGGGAACAGGAGGGCCATCTCCCATGCCACCCCAAGGCATTTCATGCCTCCTTGCCAATTGAGGTAGGCCACTGTGGTCACATTGTCCGAATGTATGTCTGAAGTGTACATAGTATAAAGTTAGCTTGTACATAGTTTTCCCAGTTTATTCCATGTTTAATATCCTGTTTCACTGTAAACTCTATGTTGCCTGTATGCACTGTAGTATGTTTCTGTTCGATGTACACTGCGCTGATTATAATAGCGCGGTATAGAAGAAATGTTAAATAAATAATAAAATAAATAAATAAAATATTCTGGAGGAGTATGGGGCGGAAGGCAACAAGTGTCAGACAGACTGCTTGAGCCTCGAGATGATTGATCGGCCAGGAAGCCTCCTGTGTCATCCAGGAGCCTTGAGCTGTTCGTCCCAGAGAATGGGCCCCCCAGCCCGCTAGACTGGCATCAGTGGTAACCAGAATCCATTGTGGAGCCTCCAGTGGGACTCCTCGTAAAAGATTGCGACGGCATAGCCACCATTGGAGACTGTGGTGCACCCTCGCGGGTAACTGGAGACTGAGCTGATAGTTCTGAGATCTGGGAGATCTTCTGGACAAGATGGAATGCTGGAGAGGGCGCATGTGGGCCCGAGCCCAAAGAATCACATCCAAGGTGGACGCCATGGTCCCGAGGATCTGCATGCAGGTAGTCTCAGGCGGAGAGTGCCGGTGCACGAAGAAAACTCTTGTGCTGTGTTACTAGCTTTTCGCACCTGTCCTGAGTAAGGATCACCCGGGTCCTGAGAAACTTCAGTGATTGAGAAGGCTGCAGGCAGCTCTTGTCCCAATTGATTATCCATCCAAGGTGCCTCAAGAAGGAGACCACTTGATGGACCGCTTCAAGGGCTTCCTGGCGAGAATTCGCCTGGATGAGCTAATTGTCCAGGTAGGGGTGAACCCGGATGCTCTAGCACTAGATGGCAGCCGCCAACACCACTATGACTGTGGTAAAGGTGCGGGGAGTCATGGCTAGACCAAACAGCAAAACCCTGAAGTGATAATGGAGGCCGGGTGCCACGAACCGAAGGTACTGTTGATACGCTGGGCATATGGGAATGTGAAAGTAAGTCTCAGCTAGGTCGAGGGAAGCTAGGAACTCTCCAGGCCTGACTGCTTGAATGACTGACCGTAGCATCTCCATTCAAAAGTGCGCCACCCGCTGACATTTGTTGACGCCTTTAAGATCCAAAATAAGCCTGAAGAAGTCGTCCTTCTTGGGGATGACAAAGTAGATGGAATAATGCCCCGAGCCAGCCTCCGTGGGGGGAACTGGGCAGATTGCCTGGAGCTGCAGGAGGCACTGCAGCCCGGCAGGGGGAGTCCAGAAAGATGGGTGGGATCTTCTGATACTCTTTCTTGATGTCTCCAGGCCACTGTGCTTTGCTATAGGTATACTGAAGCTGATCCCTAGGGGTACAGGATTAGGTACCAAGGGTGATGTCATTAAGCTTCTCTAATTTTTTCTGTCTCATCTGCTGACAGGGGGGCACAACCCACTTGTCTGGACTGGTCTAGCAGGGATACAGGAAAGGAAATTAACGGTAAGTATAATTTCACCTTATCCTAGAAATCGGTGGGAAGCTGCAGCACATGGTGGTTCTTTATGTAATGCTTAATTTATTTCTTATCATAAATCAGTAGCACCATGAATGACCAGTCTTGAATCCATTGATATTCATTTCTCTGGCGATATGAACTGCTTTGAATCGCACCTACATAGTGGACAGTCCATGGCCCTGGGCCTCTGCTCTATGACAAACTGAAGCAGATGTGCTTCCAATTCAGGCCACAATGTTTTGCGGCCGTGATTTGCCTTTCTGCGTTTCATCAAGGTTAGTTTTCCCTGCGTTTTCCTCCAGTCTCTAACTAATTTCTCAGTTATCCCAAAATTTAGGTTGGCAGCTCTATTACTATGTTCTTCTGTGTAATAAACAACGTTCAATTGGAATTCTACAGTGTATGAGTTTGCGCCTTCGGTGTCGCCATTTTTACAATTTCTGTGGAGTTAAAAAGAAAATTTGTGTTGATACTGAAATTCGTCTAGCATGCTATTTGTGAGTATAGTCGAAGTAGATACCAGTCTCCTGATTGGAGAATCTGCTTGCAAGCGTTGGGCATACAATGGAGGGTCCAGGGAGACAGACTGTCCACTGCACAGGTGCAAATATTTATATGCGGATTGAGGGGCATGGTCCACCGCGTAAATTTATTAGATAAGTCGCTCTGTTGTATAGGTTGCGCCTTCCTTACCTGATGTAAAAGAAATGCATCTTATATTCTGGGAAATATGGTACTCTGGCCTGTTCTTGTTGGTGGATCACTCTTTCACTATTTTCCATCTGGCTGTTAACACACGCACTCTGTCTCTATGCTGTAGCTTACCCGTAAAGGGACAGTGTAGTGTTTCCTAGGATGTCCCTCCCTCATCTAGGAAATTGATGTGTGCTATTTGATGGTTTCCCTGTACTGTTATACATTCTCTTCTGTATGTAGACCCAAGGCTTGCAGAAATGCAGCCATGATGACCAAGAGTAGGATGCCATTCCCTGCACATAATTCCAGTGCTGGTCTTTTGACTGTCACAGTGACAACAGTGTTAAAGTGAATCTCCAGGAACAAGCAGGAATGTAGTCTTCACATATGGGTATCGTCGGTACCGACGGAGCCTGCGCGGGAATGCTCCTCAGCGTCCAATTAGAAAGCTTTTGGGAGCATCCCACAGCGCCTGCGTGCTGCCTTCCCGCCTTTCCCAACTGTCTCTCTCCAGTTCTTCATTTTCCGCGGAGCCGTCAGGTCGCACTTCCTGTCACCGCAGAAAATATCCCATTTCTTCTTCTTTTATGTGGTCGCATCTGCCTTCCTTCGACGCTACACTGGTACCGCCGGTTCTTTCTTTCTTTTCCTTGTAAAAAAAAAAAATCTTTTCCTGGAGTCTTCCAGCTTTTTTCTGGTGCCACGTGCCATTTTGGGCACTAGGCCCAATTTTCCTCTACAATGGAAAAACCCGCTTTGGGTTTTAAAAAATGTTCCAAGTGTCGCGGTACCATCTCCGTCACCGACACCCATGAGTGGTGCCTCAAATGTTTAGGTCCTGACCACTCTATCTCCGAGTGTGTTGCCTGTGGGATGATGTCGAAGAGGGGTCGGCAAAACCGAGCTGCTAAACTTAGCACCCTTTTTCCCTCTGATGCAGCATCTGTTGCATCAACATCTTCCAGGGCTTCGTCTTCCTCCCATGGATCTCAGGTAACTAAACATAAGTCTAGCCGGTCCTCAAAGGGTAGATCTCCTTCTAAGTATCGAGATGCCTCTGGCGTTGCCCTTGAGGGACTCGCACTGGCAAAATTGCCCTGGCGGGAGGCTTCGGCTTCCAAAGCATCGGGGCTCCAGGATGTTCTCGAGGCCCCAACCTCGGCAGAACTACTGGTGCCATGCTCTGAGGTACCGGACGCTTTGTCCGGTACCGATACCCAGGCATCGGCGGCGGCGTTAGACCAGAGATTCTTGGCTATTGAATGCAGTCTGGCGGCTCTTCTCTCAGCATCGATGCCCCTGAAACCGCTTCAGACAATTCAACCGGTACCGGCATCTACATCGGTACCGGGGGCAATTGCATCGACGTCGGCAGGTGGACTACCGGTACCGACGCATGCTGTGCCCTCCGGTACTGACAAGTCGGTACTGGACCCTGTCGATACCGACTTTGATCGGTACCGGTATCGTGCGCTGCACGATTATCCGGACAGGAGATACTTTTGTATCCTCCGAGTCTGAAGACTCTGACAACTCTGTCGATACCAGAGGATTCTTCCTCTCCTAAACATAGGATGTCTCCTCCAGAGGATATATCCTTCCAGGATTTTATCCGGGATGTGGCTCGAGGTCTTTCCATCACAGTGACTCCTGAAACAGAGCCTAGGGCAAAGGAATTGGAGATTTTACAGTATCCTAAAGCTCCCAAAGAGGCAGCTGCTTTGCCTATTCATGAGATTTATTTATTTAATACTCTTATATACCGTGCTATTCGAAATCAGTGCGGTTTACATGGAACATCAGTGAGATTTTACAGCGGGGGTTACACCGTAATTACTGAAAGCATGTATGTTGGTACAGAGTACCGTACACTATTAGACTGACTAAACCTGAGAAAGAGTTAATTCTGTTCAGAACTTTGCTTAGAAATAAAACTTCATATATTTGCTTACTAAGTGAAGGTTTACATGTCCTGAAATAAAGAAAGGGCAGGTTGTACTCCAGCCTCTCTGTCTCAGGGATACCAGATAGCAATCTCAGGGTCAGTAGCTAAAGTACTCAGGGTTAGTAGATATCAAGTTGTCAACAGTAAACAATTATGTCAATTAGGTCAATTATGTCTTGGAATCCTGTATGTCTCCTCCTAATGACCTATGTAGCAGTAAACAGTTATGTCTTGGACCCCATTGTCTTACTTCAACAAAGGCTAACACCTTGTAATGAAGACGTGCAGTTTATTTACAAACAAAGTAAGGAGTCAGAAAGACAAGAAATTCTCTTAGTTAGTTAGAAAAGATAACTAGAATGCAACTAATGCACTTAATTACAGCACTGAAAGAATTATGAGAGAATGCAGCTATTTACAAAGAATATACTTCACCAAACTTGTCATAAGCCCTTTACACATCAGCTGGGAGCGCTCAGCGAGAGGAACTGATGACAGTCTAGGATCCTTCATGCTTGGCCAAGCAGATCTACGCTCTGTCTGTTCTGGATATTCTCTGTACTTATATAGGCACAAATGTGTTGCAGCCAGCTCTCACCCATGAGCTTCTCTCCACCCCATCCACCTTTTTTGCTTCGGTTTCCGGGCAGGCTTCTGATTACCCCCCTTGGTGTTAGAAGCTCAAACTTACACAATCAGACATGGTCAGACATCTGAGAATGCTCAAAGGACACATCCTCCATGGCCTACATTCCAAGGCTAGATGAAGTGTTCTTTTGTTATCATTAATGGGTCTCTGTCAAGGGAGACACCCCCCATGGTTTTAGAAGCATCTCAAAGCTTTTACATTATAATTGATGAATTCTTATCCTGTCTACATTGGCTAGGCAAATGTTTCTATATTGGCCAAGAGAATTGTTCAAAGGCCAAGGGAAGAATTCTGTCTCCCTCTCTGGCCTCTTAACACTCCCCAGGCTAGATGTGTAAAGATCTCTCATCTCTGGAGCAAGTTGGCTCAGATAAAGTACAATATCCTTTGCTGATCCAAAAATCCATATAAATCTTTAATTAGTAATACACCCATGTATGTCTCCGCAGACTGACCTACAGTGATTAGACATTGACCTATGATATGATGAATACGTATACCTGACGTGTAAAAATAAAGTGAAATTATGCTGTCTCATCCAAAAGAATCCTATAAATAAAGTGAATCATGGCTAGTAGTTAGAGTAAACAGGGAGAACGTGTTTCTCTCAGTTTCTCTCCACTAAAGCTTTGGTGTATTTCTATATAGAAGTATGTGGTATTTTATTGCTGTTTTTCTGATAAACTTTCCATTGTTTTGAATGTAGCCTTCTGTAGCTCCAAGAACCCAGTAAGGTTGCTGGTGCGGAGGGGCTAAGTAAGCTCTTCAGTTGGTGCCGTGGCTCTTCTACAGATTCCTCCATTCCTGGCAAGGGCGGAAGGTGTTTGTGAGTATTGTATGGTGACAGCAATGGGTAATCTGTTAGGTAAACGTGAGTTATCTCAGTTGCGTGAATGGCATGACAAAGCTAAGGTCTTAGCTGTTCAGGATGGTAGCCCTTCTTATCGTATGCGTGAGAAGTATGGGGATCTGGCTACTGATTATATTGTACACTGGCATGCAGTGACTAATGATAATGTGCTTTTACAGTTTCCTTTGGAGGGAACATTTTCTATGGATAGACTTCGTTATCTGAATTGTGCCTTACAAGCTAAACATAAATTATGTGATGCCCGTGAGGGGCTTGTGTTTAATTGGTGGCAACGGATGGCACATGACATGAAAAATGGTTTGTTTATGTTAACGAGTGAACCATGTGATGCCCGTGAGGGGCTTGTGTTTAATTGGTGGCAACGGATGGCACATGACATGAAAAATGGTTTGTTTATGTTAACGAGTGAACCACAGGAGAAGGAGAAAGAGAAAGATGATAAACAGGCAGGGAAGTTCCCAGCCGTTCTTTCTCCAGAATATGATGCAGATGTGGCTGCGTTAGTAATTGGAGCTGGACTAGCCCCAAGTGCATCCCCAAGGTCTCCCCCTGTGTCTTCTGAGAGTCATGTAGTTTCTGGAAAGGGGAGAGTGACTCGTTTAACTGAATTAAAGGAAGAGATAAGGAATAAACAAAAGATATTGGGGGATGCCCAGATTGCAGATTATAGTACTTATAATATTTCTCAACTTAAAGAGGTGGATGCACTTCTTAGCCGTGAAATAGACAGTATTGTACATATGATAGAATCCTTAAAAAGAATAGTAAGGAATAATATTGCTGCTACAAAGGAATTGGGGATTTCTAGTGAGCTTATTGATGCTATTGAAAAGGATCTGGATAAGCTTTCTTTTACCTATAAGCAGAAATGTGATCAATTATATAGTGCTATAAGTTTTCTTCAGACTGTTTTACGTCAGCATAATGATTCATGTTCTGTACCTGCAAAATCTGAAGGTGAAGATACAGTACCTACATATCCTTTTCGTGTATATCCAACAGGTCCTACAGGTGCAATGACTGTACCTGCAAATTGGAGTCCTAAAGAAGTATTTGATTTAGCTAAAACCTTTCCCGATTACAGGGAAAATGCAGGCAGATTTGTGTCCTTGTGGTCTCAAATAATTACTAGTTATAATCCTACTTGGGCAGATCTAGATAATCTGCTTAGAGCTGTTTTTATTAATCCAGCTGATTTCCATAAGGTAACTCATCCCATCAGAGATGATAATTGGGTATGGCCACAGGCAGACCCTGTAACAGATTTTCAAGATCGAGCACAAAGAGATAGTTTTGTTTTGTGTAGAGAGAAATTGTTAGAGTCTCTTAAAGTAGCATGTAAATCTGTGAGGGACTGGTCAAAGTTTACTTCTTTAACACAGGAAAAGAGTGAGAAAGTTACAGCTTTCCACACAAGGTGTATGTTAGCTTTTAGAGATTATTCTGGCGAAACAGAGGATACACCTTCAGGATTTACTAATATTTTTGTAAATGGTTTGATTCCAAGAATAAAAGAAATTTTAGAAACTTCAATAATAGAGGGGCTAAGTAAGCTCTTCAATTACAGATAACAGGGAGCTCAACTTGGATAACATGTTAACTATTTTACACAAAAAATACCAGAAAATATATACATATATACATCACATTGCAGTATGGTTACTGGGTAGTCATGGATCTGTGATTGTGTGCGGGGCACTTTGGCGTACCTACTTCCGGGTAGCACTTGATGAAGAGGTGGTGCTTCAATGCCTTCCTGATCTCATGCTAAGGATGTGGGAAACACCTCTCACCACTTCTCCTCATTCTCGTAGGCTCGATACCATGTATCGAGTTCCTCTCTGTCCTGGATTTCAAAAAAACTCAGTTGCCCCACCATTCCATGGTGGTGGAATCAGCTATGAGAAGGATCAAGAGTGCAAAAAGACATGCATCTAATCTCCAGGACATGAATGTAGAACTCTTGATGCCTTTGGGTGTCGAACCTTCCAGGCCTCTATGCTTTCTGCCAGGATTAGTTCCTACATTTTATATATGGGAATGTTCCTTAAGGAAGTTACAGGAGATCTAGAGCTTATGAGCCCTCTCCTTCCTGATGATAAGAGACAAGATTGTCTATGCTCAGGATGTTTCCAAATTTGTAAATCGTGCAGCTTTTGATTGCTTTGAGTACATAAGCAGAACTTCTGCTATTGCCATAGGCGCACGTAGGATTGCCTGGCTCCAGGCATCTGACTTGGAACTTTGGGTACAGGACAAACTGGGGAATATTCCTTGCACAGGAGAGAATCTCTTTGGCAAAAATTGGCAAGAGAAAGCTAATGAGCTAGATGCTGATAATCTCACCTTGGATAGATTATCAAAATCTACAGCTGATCCTGCAAGGAAAAAATCCTACAAAACACCATTCTTCACTAGAAAGAAGAAGTTCTACCCCTCCTATACCCAGCCAGGGCATCGTTTAGGTCAGTCTGACCAAAAGGGTCAGCAACAACCTAAACAAAGAAAAACAAAGGCTGCTAAGCCTCAACCAGCTCAGCAGGCCTCAGCCTCCACAGGGGCTTTGACTACCATCTAGAGAACTTTGTCTTCCTGGCCCTGAACGGGCCAGAGCCTTCCACCATTCCAGGAAGGTTATGTTATTTTGCCCCCAGATGGGGGCAGATAACATCAGAAAGTAAGAGAGGGATACAAGCTTCACTTCCTCAGCATGCCCCCTCCTACAATGGTAAGACAGTTCAATTCTCAGACCTCTCTCAACTCCCAGTTAGATCACAAGGTCAGTCTGCTTCTTGCCCAAAAGGCAATAGAAGAAGTACCTATTCATCAACAAGGTACAGGGTTCTATTCCCCCTTTTTCCTTATTCCAAAGAAAACAGGAGGGCACAGACCCATTTTTGTCCTCAGAGAATTGAACAAATTCCTGTTCAAAGAGAAATTCAAAATGTTTCTCTGGGAACTCTACTGCCATACCTTCAGAGTCAGGACTGGCTTTGTTCTCTAGATCTCAAGGATGCGTACACTCATGTTCTCATCCATCCAACTCACCAAAGGTTTCTTCGCTTTCTATTTCAAGGGAAGCACTACCAATACAAAGTTCTTCCTTTTGGCCTGGCTTCGGCACCAAGGGTGTTCACAAAATGCATGGCTGTGGTGGCAGCATTTCTCCGCACCCTAAAAATATTCATCTTCCCTTACGTGGACGATTGGCTCATTCGAGCCCCATCAGAGCCAGAGGCCAGGTTTTCTCTATCTCGCACAATGCGTATCCTTCAATATTTGGGACTTGTCATAAACTTCACAAAATCCAACCTAGCTCCCACTCAGTCTCTAGAGTTCATAGGAGCCCTGCTGGATACCAGACAGACAAGGGCCTATCTTCCACAGTCCCGCTGCCTTCGCATTGTGCAGTTAGCTTCCCAAGCAATGCTAAAGTCTCACCTCACTGCTCGGGAAATGTTACAATTGCTAGGCCACATGGCATCCACCGTGCATGTGGTCCCTTATGCCCGCCTCCATATGAGGGCAGCCCAGTGGACTCTATCCACTCAGTGGATTCAGTTGTCAGGTTGCCTGTCAGACAAAATAGCAACCTCAGATCGTCTTATTTTGTCTCTCCAATGGTGGCAGTCACCCCAGAATCTGTTGGTGGGGTCACCTTTTCAGCAACCCCCACCGCAAGTAGCTCTAACAAGAGATGCTTCACAGGTGGGTTGGGGAGCCCATTTGCAAGGCCTCTCTACCCAGGGTTCCTGGACTCCATAGGAGACCGATCTACATATCAATCTCCTAGAGCTCAGAGGAATCTTTCTTGCTCTTCGAGTGTTTCACACCCAGCTCAGCTACAAAACTGTCCTAATTCAAACCGACAACCAGGTAGCCATGTTCTATGTGAACAAGCAGGGCAGAACAGGCTCTCTGTTGCTCTGCAATGAAGCTTTGCGACTTTGGGCCCTCGCCAGAAAGCATCAGATTCATCTCCTTGCAGTGTATCTTCCAGGCATTCAAAACTCTTGGGCAGACAGACTCAGTCGAGTTCTGCTTCCACACGAATGGTCTCTCCATGCAGACCAGGTGGCCAAAATTTTCCAATTTTTGGGAACCCCGGACATAGACCTCTTTGCAAGTCCATTGAATGCCAAACTTCCCCGGTCTGTTCCAGAATTCCGGCTTAGGGTTGTCAGGTCAGGGATGCCTTTCTCCTCCATTGGGGTCGGGACTTTCTGTATGCCTTCCCACCCAGAACTTATTCAAGCTTCAGAGAGACGGAGGCCATATGATTCTCATAGCCCCACATTGGCCACGACATGTGTGGTACCCTCTGCTCTTACATTTCTCTCAAGCTCCATCTCTGGAGTTAGGATCTGCTCCAGATCTCCTATCCCAGGAGGACGGGATGCTGTGGCATCCCAATCCCCAGTCTCTACATCTCAGGACCTGGTTGCTGAAAGCCTAGAACTTCATGGTCTTAACCTTTCTCAGCAAGTAAAGGATATCCTTTATGCTTCCAGGAAACCATCCACAAGACGCTCTTATGCTTTCAAGTAGAAAAGGTTTACCATATGGTGTTCGCAGAAGGGTCTTAACCCTCTTGCAATACCTCTGGAATCATTACTGGAATATCTCCTTCATTTGCCTAATGCAGGGCTTAAGACCAATTCAGTGAGAGTTCATTTGAGTGCTATTGCAGCTTCTCTCAAGCCTTTAAATGGGCAACCTATTTCCTCTCATTCTATCATAGCGAGATTTATGAGAGGCCTTCTTCTAACTAAGCCTCCCGTTAAGCCACCACCGGTGGCATGGGATTTAAATCTAGTTCTTGGCCAGCTCATGAAGCCGCCTTTTGAACCATTAGCTACTACCTCGTTGAAATTCCTTTCCTGGAAGGTTATTTTTCTTATTGCAATCACATCAGCACGTCGCATTAGTGAATTGCAAGCATTGGTGACTGATCCTCCTTATACAAGGTTCCATCATGATATCGTAGTCCTTAGGACTCATCCACACTTTATGCCAATGGTGGTTTCACCTTTTCATTTAAACCAAGCAGTTTACCTTCCTGTTTTTTTCCCAAGGCCTCATGCCTCTAATGCAGAAAGGAATCTTCATACTTTGGACTGTAAAAGAGCTTTGGCCTTTTACTTGCAAAGGACTCAGCAACATAGAAAGTCCTCTCAACTCTTTGTTGCTTTTGATCCTAGTCATTTAGGACTTTCAGTCTCCAAAAGGACACTGTCCAACTGGATTGCACAGTGTATATCTTTTGCCTATCGGAGTAAGAACCTTTCTCTTGAAGGCCATGTCACAGTGCACAATGTGAGAGCCATGGCAGCCTGTATGGCTCATCTTCACTCTGTGTCTATCGACGACATCTGTCGAACAGCTACCTGGGCCTCGGTTCATACCTTCACAGCCCATTACTGCTTGGACAAGGACTCCAGCCGGGATGCCTTGTTTGTTCAGGCTGTTCTTCAACACCTGTTCCATACTTAATCAACTCCTACCCACCATCCCTGGTAGGATGCCAGAGATCCATGGGGGGAAGTGGAACCCTTTCAAAAGGGCACACAACGTCTGGGGTTTCTCCCTGGCATCTGTAGCTAGAGAGTCCCCATATGTGAAGACTACATTCCTGCTTGTTCCTGGAGATAGCTTAGTTACTCACCTGTAACAGGTGATCTCCGGGAACAGCAGGAATTTAGTCGTCACAACCCACCCACCTCCCCTAGGAGTTCTATCTATCTATCTCTCTCTCTTTCTCTCTTTGTCTCAGCTTTAAACTCAACTGGAGAGAGACAGTTGGGAAAGGTGGGAAGGCAGCATGCAGGCGCTGTGGGATGCTCCCAAAAGCTTTCTAATTGGACGCTGGGGAGCGTTCCCATGCAGGCTCCGTCGGTACCGACGATACCCATATGTAAAGACTAAATTCCTGCTGTTCCTGGAGATCACCTGTTACAGGTGAGTAACTATGCTTTATCTGGTCTTTCTCTCTCTGTCTGCCTTGGACACTAGCAAGAACGCCTGCACCCAGCACAGCTGGCTGTGGATCGACCCTCGGAGAAGCTCCTGTCCTTTCTGCGGAAGCACTACAACCTCAGGTCCACCATCCCTCAGGTGAGTCTTGTGGGCAACTGAAGCCCTCCTCCATCACTCATGAATCATTCCCATTCCTGTAGTCACTCAACTTTTATTTGTTTCACTAGGTGAACAACTTTGTGGTATTCGATGGCTTTTTCCAGGGGAGAAACGGTGAGTTGTCCAGATGCCCCTGAAAGCATGGATTTCCAGGCAGAGAGTAGAACAGTTCTGTGCTTTCCACATCTGAAAGACATTATAATTGCAGATCGTGTGATTGTCTGACTCTTTATTAATTTCTTTTCCTTCTATTCCATTTTTATTTTTTCATAATGTGCTATTTCCCCAAATTTGACAAAGTGGTTTACAGTGAAAAATCCTTCTAAAAGCAGAAGGTACTTCACATAGCAGGTGACATGGTAATTATCTGTTATAAGAACAGATAACCAGGGGCGATAGAATATGCCTTTATGTTTGGGGGGAAGGGATTAAACAAACCAAATTCTACTCTTGTTCACCCTCTCCCCAACTTGGTGAATACTGTTTGGGGCAAAAGGCTGCTCAGTCTAAGACCACTGCGCCCTCTCCATTATGCTTGCTGTGCAGATAATGAAATCACAAACAGATATAATGATCACATCATAAAAGAGAATATAAAAGCATATTGCACATTATACAAGTCTCACTAGCAAATAGAGTGAGAGAGAACTTAAATCATTCAATCAGTTTTTGTTAAGTACAAAATTATTGAAACAAGAAGGTGAGAGACTGAAAGATTAGGGAAGATAGAAAACATCTTGCTGGACTTTGCTTTCAAGTTCTTCCTGAATTTCAGATACAACTTTGCTAATCGTAATTCATCAGTATGCGTGTTCAAAGGGCAGGAGCCAGATATATTTAATATGTATATAAGCTTGCTAGACTGTATTCCTTATCGTCACTTCAGTCCAGTCCCTTAACTTCTGGGTTGCGCAACCCTTCCAGCAGCTTGGAGGCTGAGCCCATCATCCTTTTGATGATGGTGGGGTATAAATACCCCTGGCACCACCCACTGGCACCAGTAATCTCAGCCTCCAAGCAGCTGGAGGGTTCCTGTAAGCCAGAGTGCTTACGGGGTCTGAACTAAGATTTTAGTTATTTTAATTAATTTAATTTATTTTAATTTATCTTAGTTTAATTCTCTCTTTTTTAATTTCTTTATTTCAGCTTTATTTGAGATATAGCTAGCCCTGTGCCTTTAATTCTGCTGCCTCTGCCTCTCCCTCCCTCCTCGCTCATCCCCCCCCCCTCTTTGCCCTCTGCATCGCGGCTCCAGTGAGGCTCCGGAGGAAGAGGTTTTCCGGTGCAGCGGTGAGGACAGGAGAGCTCTCCTCCCGCGCACCCCGCGGCCTGCTTCACAGCAGCTTTCCACGGCCGCGTATACCTCGCGCCGAAGCCCCTAGGCCAGTGATGGCTAACCTTTTTGAGCCCGAGTGCCCAAACTGCCGCACAAAACCAAAGAATTTCCTCAAAGTGCCAGCACGTCAATTAAAGCTCCATTTGCATAAGGTGCTTCATTTGCATAAATATTTGCATAATGTTACCATACACTAACTTTTAGTAAACATGCCTCTTAATGAGTATATGGATAAAGAAAGACTAAAAGGTTTCTACATTACTATAATCCAGTACCAACCGCCAGGCACATTAGGAACTACTACAAACGCTGCCCATTTAGAACCCATAGCAAACCCGCCGTATCCTAACAGCACTACCAGGACTCACAAAGCACCATACTCTACCTATCAAAAGGCAACACTGCAAATATTAAACCAATACATCTCAGAGAACAACAATACATGACCTACTGGGGAAAGAACAAGTGGCAATGTCAAATAGGAATTATATAAACAGAATACCTCAGCTCAGTTACACATGCAGAACAGACCATTACCAAACAAGGAATCACAATTTAGAAACAGGAAGACAATAATTAAACTGGGAACCCCAAAAGCCAAACTTGGAATATACAACAACACTGTAGAAATAAAACTATATATTAATTTCCTCTTGTACTAAACAAAGCGCAAAAATTAATGATGCACATTTCCCAGAGCTGACATATTCCAATTAATAAATTCAAAATAAAGAGATATTTTTCTACCTTTTGTGCATTTTTTTTCAGTTGCAATTGTTCCAGCCACTTTCTTCTGGTTTCTTCGTGTCTTCTGCTAACTCTCCATCTGCTGTCCATTTGTCCTTTCTTCTGTCTTCTTGGTTTTTTTTCCATTCTCTCTCTACATCTGCTTTAACATACTAATCTTTCTCCTTTTGCTCTTTCCTCATTCCTATTTCATCTACTCAAAATTTACCCCTCCATCCTCAATCCCCACTTACTCTCCCAATACCCGGCCAATTGTAGATTTTTTATCCCTCCCACACAAAATATTTTTCCCCTCTCCATTTTACTCTCCCAGCCCCATCCCATTCTAATCCTCCCCCAACACCAGCTCCCTTCTAGTTCCAGCCTCACCCAGCATCCATTCCCTTCTAGTCCCTGCATCAGCCCATTTCCAGTCCTAGCAGCCCCCCAACCCATTTCCAGTCCTAGCAACCCCCCAACCCAATACCAGTCCTATCCCCCCCTCATCAACCCACTTCCAGTCCTAACCCCCCATCACCCCATTTTCAGTTTAAGCCCCCCCCTATAACCCATTACCAGTCCTAACCCCCCATCAGCCCACTTCCAGTCCTAACCCCCCATCAGCCCACTTCCAGTCAGCCCCCATAGCCCATTGCCAGTCCTAACCCCCCCCATCAGCCCACAGTCCATTACCAGTCCTAACCCCATCAGCCCACCTCAAGTCCTAACCCCTCCCCATCAGCCCATTTCTTGTCCCAGCCCCCATAGCCCATTATCAGTCCTAAACCCCCCCATAGCCCATTACCAGTCCTAACCCCATCAGACCACCTCCAGTGTTAACCCCCCATCAGCCCATTTCCAGTCCTAACCCCACCCAACAGCCCACCTCAAGTCCTAACCCCTCCCCATCAGCAGTCCTAACCCCCCCTAGCCCATTAGCAGTCCTAACCCCCCCTCTCGCGCCCAGTCGCAGTCCTAACCCCCCCCATAGCCCAGTACCAGTCCTACCCCCCCATGACCCCATGTCCATCCAGCGCCGCTCAGCCCACAGCCCATTAGCAGTCCTAACCCCCCTAGCCCATTAGCAGTCCTAACCCCCCCCTAGCCCCTTTGCTGTCATAACCCCCCCCCTCGCCCATTAGCAGTCCTAACCCCCCCCTAGCCCATTTGCAGTCCTAACCCACCCCCCATGGCAAATTTAAAAAAAAAAAAAAGCAGCTGGCTCTGGCTTCTGCCGCGGCAGCGGCAGAATGCAATGTCCCGTGGGGCCCCCTCCGCCCGCTAAGCCCCTCTGCAAGGGCTTTCAGATTCGCGAGGGAGAGCGTCTCCCTCGCGTCTCTGTTAAGCCCGCAGGGGCTAATGGGAAATTTCCCATCAGTCCCTCGCGTCTAAAGGGGCTGATGGGAAATTTCCCATTAGCCCCTGCGGGCTTAACAGAGACGCGAGGGAGACGCTGTCTCCCTCGCGAATCTGAAAGCCCTTGCAGAGGGGCTTAGCGGGCGGAGGGGGCCCCGCGGGACACTGCATGCTGCCGCGTCCGCGGCAGCAGCCAGAGCCCGCTTTTTCTTTTTCTGCGGACCTTCACGCGTGCCAGCTGCAAGGCCTTCGCGTGCCACAGCTGGCACGCGTGCCATAGGTTCGCCATCGCTGCCCTAGGCGGCTGAGCGCTAGAGGCAACGGCGACTCTTTGGTCAGCGACGGCTCCCGTCCTCGCGCTTCAGCCCCGAGGCGGCCTGGCGCTTGAGGTTTTCGCGGGGAGCGGAGCGGGTGTGCAGTGTTGATCTGCTTTCTGCCTGGAAGTCCGCAGCTTCTGCCGGCGTTCCCCCTCCACCCGCAGGCCCGGCCTACACGTGGCTGCGGCCTACCTCGTGGGATCCTGCAGAGGACGCCTGGCTCCCTCGTGGCAGTGGATTCGTGCCAGTTCAGCAAACAGCAAGTATTGGGGTTAATTCCTCCTCTTCCATCTGTTGGATTCAGGTTTAATTTAAAAGTTTGGAGTCCTTTTTGCTTGGGGCCGTGTTTTTACTTTGTTTTTTGCACGGCTAGGGGAGAGGGGAGTGCTGAAAGTTTTTTGCTGAATATCAGTTACTTTGTTTCTCTTTAGTTGGTTTCCTTTTGGTTACTTTTGATTCCTTTACTTTTATTTTGTTGCCTTGTTAGTTACCTTTAATTTATTTGCTTTGGACTTGTGGGTAGCCCGGTCCAAGAGGCATGACGGGCAAGGTGCGCTGTCCTTCGTGCGGCACCCGTAGAGGAACGGCCTTGGAAGCAGGAGTCTGCAGAGGGTGTGCAGCAGAGGCCGCTTCCGTGGAGCAGGAGATCCACCTAAATATGTCTCAAGCTCCCCAGGGGTCAGGGGACCCTTCGGAAGGGGAAAGGGTCTCACACTCCCCCCCCCCTTCCACTTCAGTTGCTCCAGGCTCTTCCCAATCCCTTCCTTCCCTTTCCTCGGGGGCAGAGGGAGACTGGGGTCAATTTTCTCCAGAATTTGTTCTTCTTTTACACAAAGCCTACTGCCTACGTAAGCAGGGTCCTGCAGAAACAGCACCAAGGGAAAGTACGGATTCCGTTCCAGGAAACTCTAGATCCCTTGAGCCGGGGCCCCTCCCCAAGCGGGCTAGGCTATTAGCCGATGACCTTGTTGAGTCTCCGCCCCGGGACATCCCTGAGGAGGAGTTTTCGGAAAAAGAGGGAGTTGATGAAGGGGAGGAGCTTGAAGAGGGAGAGATCCCGGAGGAGGAGCAATCCCGCATAGTCAGGGTGTTTAGGCGGGAAGAGCTCTCATCTCTAATCAGTGAGTCCCTAAAGGTACTCAATGTGGCTTCCGAAGCTCCGACGGACGAAGAAGCCCTGGAGGATCCGCTGATTCAAGCCGTAAGGAAATCTCAGAAGGTTTTTCCAGTGCACAGAGTGGTTCGCCAAATGATTCAGGAGGAATGGAACCAGCCGGAATCTACCCTGAGGGGAGTACGGGCGATGTCTCGCCTATACCCACTGCCGGAAACGGACAAGGATCTCCTGAAATCGCCCAGGGTGGACGCGGCGGTCGCGGCAGTAACAAAGAAGACGACTATTCCGGTCGAGGGCGGCGCGGCTCTGAGAGACAGTCAAGATAGAAGATTGGACACCCTTCTAAAACAAGCCTTTGATGTCAGTGCCCTTGCCTTACAGGCCTCCGTCTCGGGGGCCTGGGTGGCTAGAGCTTGTTTGAGATGGTCCCAGCAACTGCAACTGGCTGATAGTCCTTCGGACGACGCCGATGGGGTGGCTGCCAAATTGGAATCGGGTTCAGCCTTTTTGGCGGATAGCCAGTATGACCTTATTAGAAGCCTGGCAAAAAATATGGCCTCGGTGGTGGCAGCCAGACGTTACTTATGGTTGCGTAACTGGGCGGCGGATGCCTCCTCTAAGGCTCGCCTGAGTCGACTTCCTTTCAAGGGGAAGCTATTATTTGGAGAAGACCTGGATAAGTTAGTAAAGGAGCTAGGTGAGTCCAAAGGGGGTAGGCTCCCCGAAGATAGGCCAAGACTGGCTCGTCCTGCCGCTCCGGCAAGGAGTCAGCCAAAGGACTTCCGAAGATTCAGACAACCGAGATCGAACCCTTTCCCCAGGGGCCGTTTCCCCTCCAGGGGTCAGAGCTTTCGGGGGTTTCGCGGGGCAGGTAGAGGTTTTGGGGCCTCCTCCTCCTCCTCGGCACCTAGAAAGTCACAATGAGAAATCGGGGGTCCAGGAGGGAGAGCTGTTGGTGGGGGGCCGCTTAAGACAGTTCCTTCCTGCCTGGTCCCGTGTCACGTCCGATCAGTGGGTGTTGGAGGTGATCCGAGAGGGTTACGCTCTCGAATTCACAAAAAGAGTAACCCCAGCATTTGTTCTGTCCCCCTGCGGTCCTCCAGAAAAGAAGGCGGCGGTGGAAGTCACCCTCTCGAGGCTCATAACTCTGGGAGCAGTGTTGCCTGTCCCGCAAGACCAAAGAGGTTTAGGTCGATACTCCATTTATTTTGTAGTGCCAAAGAAGGAAGGCTCTTTCTGTCCAATCCTGGACCTAAAACAAATCAACCGCTGTCTCAGGGTTCCTCACTTCCGCATGGAAACCCTGAGGTCGGTAATTGCCGCCGTCCGACAGGGGGAGTTCTTGACATCCCTAGACTTGACGGAAGCATATTTACACATCCCAGTCAGAGAGTCTCATCAACAGTTCCTAAGATTTGCCGTCCCAGGCGGCCATTTCCAGTTCCAGGCCCTTCCCTTCGGGCTAGCAACAGCTCCCAGGACGTTCACCAAGGTGATGGTGGTAGTGGCTGCGGCTCTTCGAAAAGAAGGTATTCTAGTCCATCCTTACCTGGACGATTGGTTGATACGAGCAAAGTCAGAGGAGGAGAGTCACGTAGCGACCGCCAGGGTCGTACAGTTCCTCGAGAGCTTGGGATGGGTCATAAATCGTGCGAAGAGCAGCTTAATTCCCAAGCAAAAGATAGAGTACCTTGGAGCTCGGTTCGACACCAGGAAGGGACGGGTGTTCCTCTCAATGCAGAGGTTATCCGATCTGAGGAATCTCGTTTGCCGTTTTCTGTTAACAAGAGTCCCCTCCGCCTGGCATTACCTTCAGCTGCTGGGCACCATGGCAGCGGCAATAGAAGTAGTTCCTTGGGCCCGGGCTCATATGCGGCCTCTCCAACGTACCCTCTTAAGACAGTGGTCCCATCAACTTCACCCCTTATCCAGGCGGATCCCCTGCCCTCCCGGGATCAGGAGGTCTCTGCGATGGTGGACAAGCTCAAGGAACCTGGGCCGCGGTGTATTGCCAAGTTTTACGCTTTTCCTTTAACCCTATCACTCACTAGTTCACTGACTAGGCAAAAATATTCTGGCAAATACAGTATGAGTTAACTCTGTCACTCATTAGCCCAAATACAATATGAGTTAACCCTGTCATTCATTTAGCTCACAGACTATGCATAGACACTTTAGTAAATGCAATATGAGTTTATTAAATTAAGTCCTTTTGAAATAATGAAAAAGCACAAAGGTAAGCATTAATACTTTTACCGGATATTATAGCTCATCACTCCAGGTGGGGGACTGTTTATCAATCACTCTCAGGAGGAAAATCCGGAACGCTTGTCTCGTATATCAGTTGCAGTCCCATCTTCCCTTCTGAGAGTCCCCCTAAAGTACCTTAACCAGACTCATGCTGGCTGCATGCCATAGGTTAACACAGAATCAGACTTGTGCTGGCTGCATGCCATAGGTTAGCACACTGCATGCTCAAATCAGGATTGGTTGTAACCCCCAAGCTCAGTTCCATTAGCTCCTGGGCTGGGCTAGCAAGCTAATTCCTAATTCAGCATGGCTGAAGAATACAACATTCTTTGCTGATCGAACTCTCACATGAACTTCTCTCCACCCCATCCACCTTTTTTACTTTGGTTTCCGGGCAGGCTTCTGATCACCCCCCTTGTGGTCAGACATCTGAGAATGCTAAAAGGACACATCCCCCATGGTCTACATTCCAAGGCTAGATGAAGTGTTCTTTTGTCATCATTAATGGGTTTAAATTTGTTTGCCTTAAGGACTCCTTGTCAAGGGAGACACCCCCCATGGTTTTAGAAGCAGTTCAAGGCTTTACATTACAATTGATGAATTCTTATCCTGTCCTCACAGGCAGAATGGCTCATGAGTTCAATTTCTTATAATAAAGTACAATATCTTTGCTGATCCAAAAAAAAAAAATCAAAATATATCTTTAATTAGTAATACACGCGGGATGCCACTCGAGTCGCCTCAGTGGACCCAACTGACAACGGATGCGAGCCTAGCAGGTTGGGGCGCTCACTGCGAGGGACAATTCGCCCAGGGCTGCTGGACTCCGGCAGAGTCGCAGTGGTCTATCAACAGGCTGGAGTTGAGGGCGGTAACCTTAGCTCTCCGGGCTTTAGAGCGCTTGGTTCGCCAGAGGGCAGTCCGTGTCCTCTCCGACAACGCTACTGCAGTGGCCTACATCAACCGTCAGGGCGGAACAAGCAGCCCATCCTTGGAGAAGGAGGCGGATCTCCTCTTGCAGTGGGCCGAAACGCATCTGATAGCGCTGTCGGCGCAGCACGTGGCCGGAACAGAAAACGTAACTGCCGATTACCTCAGCAGGTTCAGGATAGACCACGCAGAGTGGGAACTAGCGCAGGAAGTGTTCGATCAAGTGGTTGCCCGGTGGGGATCCCCAATCATGGATCTCATGGCTCGGTACTCCTCGGCAAAGGCCAGCCGGTTTTTCAGTCGCAGAAAGGAAAGAATGTCGAGGGCTTGGACGCCCTGGCCCAAAGCTGGCCGTCAGAAGGTCTCCTCTATGTCTTCCCTCCGTGGGCGCTCATAGGGAGGGTCCTGAGGCGGATAGAAGCTCACCAAGGTTTGGTCATTCTCATAGCCCCGGATTGGCCTCGACGTCCGTGGTACGCGGATCTAGTGAGATTGACGGCCGAACGGCCGTGGCCACTTCCCTGCAAAAAGGATCTCTTGCGTCAGGGTCCGGTTCTCATGCCCCACGTGCATCGGTTCTCGCTTACGGCCTGGCTATTGAAAGGGCGAGGTTCTTGAAGCGAGGGTACTCGGGCTCAGTAATCTCAACCTTGTTGGGCGCTCGCAAACGTTCCACATGCCTATCTTACGTGAGAGTGTGGCGTATCTTTGAAGCCTGGTGTTTAGAGCGTCGAGTCAAGCCTCTCTCGGCATCTGTCCCAGAGGTCCTGGAGTTCCTGCAGGCGGGTTTCGAGAAGGGTCTAGCCCCTAGCTCCTTGCGAGTCCAGCTGGCAGCTATCTCTTGCTATAGGGGGAAGGTCAGAGGCAAATGTCTAGGGCTACATTCGGACGTAGCCAGGTTTCTGAGAGCTGTTAGACGGTTAAGGCCCCAGCAAAGATCTGTTATCCCTCCCTGGGACCTCAACCTAGTCTTGAATGCCCTTTCGGGGGCACCGTTCGAACCGCTGCGGAAGTCCTCTCTGAAGGACTTGACGCTAAAGACGGTGTTTTTAGTGGCGATTTGCTCGGCCAGACGCGTTTCTGAGCTTCAAGCCTTGTCTTCCCGTCCTCCCTTTCTCTCTTTCTTTAGAGATAAGGTAGTCCTGCGTACGGTCCCTTCTTTCTTTCCTAAGGTTATCTCTCCTTTTCACGTAAACCAACCGGTCTCTCTCTCTGCCCTCCTTCGCGGAAAGGGATCTATCGGGAGACGGAGAAAAGCTTAGGCTCCTGGATGTTCACAGAGTGCTGAAGAGGTACCTCGCGCGCACGGCGCCTTTCCGGAAGTCAGAACGCTTGTTCGTCAAGTTTGGAGGGCCGCATAAGGGAGAAGCGGCGGCCAAAGCTTCCATCTCGAGGTGGATCAGGGAGTCGATTGCCTCTGCTTACCTCCTCAGTGGGAAGCAGGCTCCAGGAGTGCTTAGAGCGCATTCAACTAGAGCGCAGGCAGCGTCCTGGGCGGAAAAGAGTTTGGTACCGCCACTGGATATTTGCAGAGCGGCCACCTGGTCATCTCTCCATACCTTCACCAAGCATTACAGGTTGGACCTCCAAGGGGCTTCGGATGCCAGGTTTGGCAGCGCGGTGCTTCGGTCCGGAATAACGAACCCCTCCCAGATTTAGACTGCTCTGTTACATCCCAGAAGTTAAGGGACTGGACTGAAGTGACGATAAGGAAGAAGTAATTAGTCCTTACCTGCTAATTAGTGTTCCTGAAGGAACTTCAGTCCAGTCCCTGATCCCGCCCGACTATCTCAGTTTCAGGTGGCGGACCGAAGGAAAGCGGGGGAGCACTTTTAATAAGGTTCCACAGGAAAGAGCGGAGGGCCCTCACGCCCTCAGGGAAACCTCCTCCTCCTCCTCCTTGTTTCCTTCTCCCCTTTAGAAAAAAAAAAAAAAAAAAAGTTTTTCTAGTTTAGGGTGCGTGTGAGTTTTGGCAAGTTGTCTAATGGTTATAAGTTCTTTATTATATATCCTTTAAGTCTGCTTTTACAATAGATTACTGGTGCCAGTGGGTGGTGCCAGGGGTATTTATACCCCACCATCATCAAAAGGATGATGGGCTCAGCCTCCAAGCTGCTGGAAGGGTTGCGCAACCCAGAAGTTAAGGGACTGGACTGAAGTTCCTTCAGGAACACTAATTAGCAGGTAAGGACTAATTACTTCCTGTTGCAGAAATAAAATTGTATCAAAGCAGCTTACAATACGAATAAAATTGTATACAAAACAGGACAACAAGGTAATTCACAGAACTACATAACTTTCAAAATGGAAAAATGAGGAAAAAACCTAAAAGGAGCAGCCGCAAAGGTTAAAGGTTTACATCAATAATGGGTGTTTAAAAATACTGTTTTGGAAGCCCAGACCAGCTGTATTCCACACTTTAAGAAAAGAGGAAGAAAGTAAAAAAAAAAATGCCAGCATGGTTTAAAGGTGAGGTCAGAGA
This sequence comes from Ichthyophis bannanicus, assembly GCA_033557465.1. NCBI lineage: Eukaryota > Metazoa > Chordata > Amphibia > Gymnophiona > Ichthyophiidae > Ichthyophis > Ichthyophis bannanicus. Next base: position 74,279,125 of record CM066051.1, on the reverse strand, counting down.
GGCTGTTGTAGCTAAAAAAGCATCTTTCAGGAAATGGAAAAAAGAGCCAAATGACGAAAAATGGAAACAACATAAGCACTGGCAAGTTAGATGCAAAGCATTGATAAGGCAGGTAAAAAGAGAATTTGAAAAAAAGCTTGCTGTGGAAGCAAACAACGCATAATAAAAACTTTTTCAAGTACATTCATAGTTAAAAAAAAAAAAAACCTGTGAGAGAGTCAGCTGAACCATTACATGATAGAGGGGAAAAAGGGGCACTAAGAGGGAACAAGGCCACAGTGGAGAGACTGATAAATTCTTTACTCTGGTCTTTACTGAAGAATATATATGGAAGATACCCATAACTGAAATGGTATTTAAAGGTGATGCTTTGGAAGAATTGAAAGAAATATCGATAAACCAGGAAGACCTATTGCAACTATTTGATAAACTAAAGAGTAGCAAATCACCAGGACTGGATGGTATACATCCGAGGGTGTTGAAAGAACTGAAATTTGAGATTGCAGACCTACTATAAGTAATCTGTGAACTATCATTGAGATCATCTGTAGAATCTGAAGACTGGAGAGTGACTAATGTAACTCAAATATTTTAAAAGGGTACTATGGATGATCCTGGAAACTACAGACTGGTGAGCCTGACGTCGGTACCAGGCAAAATGTGGAAACTATTATAAAGAGCAAAATTACTGAACACTTAGATAATCATGGTTTAATGGGAGAAAGCCAGAATGGCTTTAGCCAAGGAAGATGTTGTCTTACTAAGCTGTTATTTTATTTGAAGGTGTGAATAAACAGGTAGACAAAGGTGAGCCGGTCGATATAGTGTATCTGGATTTTCAGAAAAGCTTTGACAAGGTCCCTCATGAGAGACTCTTGACCAAATTAAAAAGTCATGGGATAGGGGGCAGTGTACTATTGTGGATCCGGAATTGGTTAAAAGATAGACAGCAGAGGGTAGGGTTAAATGGCCAATTTTCCCAATGGAGAAGGGTAAATAGAGGAGTACCCCAGGGATCTGTGCTGGATCCGCTGCGTTTTAACATTTTTGTAAATGACCTGGAAATGGGAATAAAGAGTGGGGTTATCAAATTTGCAGATGACACAAAATTATTCAAGGTTGTTAAAACCCAAGAGGATAGTGGAAAAATTGCAAGAGGACCTTGATAAATTGGAAGACTGGATATTCTAATGGCAAATGAAATTGAATGTGGACAAGTGCAAAGTTATGCACCTAGGAAAGAACAACCCAAACTATGGTTACACGATGCAAGGTTCCACATTAGGAACCACCACCCAGGAAAAAGATTTAGGCATCATCGTAGATAACACATTGAACCCCTCCGCCCAGTGTGCAGTGGCAGCCAAGAAGGCAAATAGAAATCTAGGAACCATAAGGAAAGGAATGGAGAATAAAACATAGTCTGTTGTAATGCCTCTGTGCCGTTCCAAGGTGCGGCTGCACCTTGAATATTGTGTACAATTCTGGTCACCATATCTTTAAAAGGATATAGCGGAATTAGAAAAGTTACAGAGAAGAGCCACCAAAATGGTAAAGGAGATGGAAGGATACCTCTATGAGGAGAGGCTTAAAAGATTAAGACTCTTCAACCTGGAAAAGAGACGGCTGAGGGAAGATATGATAGAGGTGTATAAATTAATGAATGGAGTAGAACTGGTTAAAGTAGATTGATTCTTTACACCATCAAAAAGTAGAAAAACTAAGGGACATGCAATGAAGCTACAGTGTAACCCGTTTAAGACTAATAAGAGAAAATATTTTTTCACTCAACGCATAATCAAACTCTGGAATTTGTTACTGGAAGATATAGTAAAATGGGTTTAAAAAAGGTTTGGACAAGTTCCTGGAGGAAAAGACCATAAACTATTATTAAAGAGGATCGGAAAATCTGCTTGCCCCAATACAAGCATTGTGGAACCTGTATGTCTTTTTGGGAAACTGCCAGGTACTTGTGACCTGGATTGGCCACTGTTGGAAAGAGGCTATTGAGCTTGATGGATCTTGGTCTGACCCAGTATGGCATATCTTATGTTCAACCAGAGAAGTTACTGGACCTTAGACTGTTGAGAGAAGACCCAACCTGAGGCTGCATCTTTAGGTCAGATTTTAAATTTTAATTGAGAAACCTCTGTGCAGCACTGCGTATGCCTTGTAGCGCTATACAAATGTTTAGTAGTAGTAGTAGTAGTAGTAAATACCTCCATGGCATAAATGCGCAGGAGGAGAGCCTCTTTCAATTAAAAGCAAGCTCTACTATGAGGGGGCATAGGATGAGGGTGAAAGGGGATAGACTCAGGAGTAATATGTGGAAATATTTCTTTACGGAAAGAGTGGTAGATTTATTTATTTGGTTTTATATAGCGCGCTATTTAAAAATCAGTGCAGTTTACAGAAAAACAATACATAGAACATGTTTGCATTGAACGGGTTTAACAGGTTTACATTGAACAGGTAACAGCTTACAACAGAAAACAGAATTTACAATTAAAACTGAAACAGAGTACATCATCATAACATAATGAATATAGTTTTATCGCCTACAAGCAGAAGTTATTTACAGTCAGTAGAGGTTACTGCCTACAAGCAGAAGTTCTTTACAGTCAGTAGAGGGAGGAAGATAGAGGTAAGGCAATAGTGGTTATGTGATATGGTCAAAGTATTGTTGAAAAAGATGTGTTTTTATTGCCTTTCTAAAGGTGGATAGGTCAGTGATAAGGCAAATTGGCGCAGGGAGGGAATTTCAGAGTTGAGGAGCAAATAAAGTGAATGCTGTATGCCTGACATATTGGGAGGTTGCTTATCGTCCCTCCAGTCTAGTCCCGAACCTTTGAGTTGTGCTCCTCCTCCAGCAGCTTTGGAGACTGAGAAACGTCTTTCTTCTAATGACACTGGTGCAAATACTCCTGGGACCGCCTCCTCTGTCCAGTTATCTCGGTCTCCAAGCAGCTGGAGGTTTGGGAGCCTGGAGGTCCTGGCTCCACTAGAGGAACAAGTAAGGAAAGTTAGGTAATGGCTAGCAGTGGTAGAAAGTTTTCATTTGGCTTTTGTTTAAAAAAAAAAAAAGGAAGAAAAAAGGTTTAGGTCCTTAGGATCTGCTGTAGAGCTCCTCTCCCCCTTCCCCTGTTTACCTTGACTCCTCTGTCCTGCTGAGGCTCCGGGGGAGCAGGGGCAGTGGCCGCGGCTCCATACGAGTGGGGGAAAACCAGCTCCAGTGTTCGCTCCTGCTTTTGAGAGAGCAGCCAGTACAGCAGGCATACCGAGCACTTAGCAGAGTTTTGCCTGTCGGTGCTCGGTTGCCGTCACAGCGGGAGCTAGAAAAGATCGTGGCCGCACTGATCCTGAGGCTCAGAAGTCCTTTTTAGTTTCGCTGCGTAAGGCACAGCAGGACAGAGACTTACAGCGCACGATCGGCATCGGCTGAGTAACACCGGACAGAGAGGCGAGTCTGCCTGGCTTGAGGCGCGTCAGAGTGCACAGCAGGCCCAAGCCGCGTAATATTTGAGCGGGAAAGCCAGTGCAGTCTCTATGTTTACTGAGGCATCTACTGCAGCCAGGAAGCCTCGTCTTGATAGCATTTCTTCAGCAATCAGGTAGGAGCACGTCAGGGATATATATATAAAACATTTGTAACAGGCTGTACGTGGTCAGGAGGTTCCAGGTTTCCTAGACTGTTCTCTCTGTTGAGCAGCCTGCAACAGGCATGCCTTCTAAACCACTTTGCTTGCTGTGTGGGGTTAGGAGGTGTGCGCTCACAGAAACAGGAGTTTGTAAGGGGTGTAGTCAGGCAGCGGCTTCCATGGAGCAGGAATTACAACCTTCATCTGCACCTCAGCCGGGGGTTCCGCAGGAGCCGTCCTCTTCAAACCTGCCTTCACCAGAACCCCTAGCAAGTACTTCAGCCGCTCCGTCGCTCCCATCCGCTCCGTCGACTTTTCATGGAAGTATGGCGTCTATTTTTTCCCCAGAATTTGTGAGCCTTATTCAGCAAGCATTTGGTATCGCTCAGAAAGGGTCACAACTGGAACCCCAGGAGGGGAGCTTAGGGGTAAGAGACCGGGGACACCTCTGCATGAAGGGATGTCAGAGGTGCCACCGAAAAAGTCCAGGGAGCGCCTGGATCAGTTGATGGAGTTAGAGGGTATCCATTCAGAAGATGGAGAACCGGATTTGGAACTTGAGGAGGACTTGGAGGAAGGTGAGATCCCGGAACATGAGGATCAGGCTAGAGTAGTCCGTGTCTTTCGGAAGGAAGAATTACTGGCGCTTATTTCGGAGACACTTAAAGTGCTGAATATGCCGATGGGGGGTCCGGCAGAGGATTCAGCTCTGGAATATCCGTTGTTACAAACTTTTCGAAAAACACAGAGAGCGTTTCCCATTCACAGGGTGGTAAAAGAAATGATTCAGGGGAAGTGGGACATGCCTGAGTCCGGTCTTAAAGGCTGTAGGGTCATATCTCGACTTTACCCGCTGGTTGACCAGGACAAGGAATTGTTTAAGACGCCGAAGGTGGATGCAGCTGTTTCGGCGGTCACAAAAAGACTACCATTCCGGTGGAGGGTAGTGCGGCTCTTAAGGATACCCAGGATAGAAGGTTAGATGCGTTACTGAAACAAGTTTTTGAGGTGAATGCCCTGTCCATTCAGGCATCTATTTGTGGAGCGTGGGTGTCCAGAGCTTGTCTCCACTGGTCGCAACGTATACAAGGGGAGCAGGTAGAAAAGGCTACGGAAGAAGCAGCTTGGCTAGAGTCGGGGGCGGCATATATGGCCGACATCTATTATGATCTTATTCGCGGCTTGTCGAACAGTATGGCGTCGGTGGTTGTGGCACGAAGATATCTGTGGCTGTGCAGTTGGTCGGCAGATGCTTCTTCCAAAGCAAGGTTAAGTAAGCTCCCTTTTAGAGGGAAGTTACTTTTTGGAGAGGATTTGGACAAGATAGTAAAGGACCTGGGTGAGTCCAAAGGAGGGAAGCTCCCGGAAGACAAGCCAAAGCAGGGGAGGTTGCCGGCGATGGCCAGAATGCAGCAGAAAGATTTTAGTCGGTTTTGTTCCCCAAGATTCACTCAAAATCAGAGAGGACGTTTCCCCAATAGGAATCAGGGATTTCGGGGGACGGGGAGGGGATTCTCTTCCTCCTCTAACCTCTGAAAGTCGCAATAAATTGAGGGGGAACCCAGGTGGAATTGGTGCATGTAGGAGGCCGGCTTCAGGAGTTCTACCCCGCCTGGTTCCAAATTACCTCAGACCAGTGGATACTGGAGGTCATTCGAAAAGGTTGTGTTAGAGTTTTAACGGCCGGTGACAGATTCTTTTGTGCAGTCCCCGTGCAGAGCACCGTTCAAATGTGGAGCAGTGAAGCAAACGGTGGAGAGGCTGCTGGGTCTCCGGGCGATTGTGCCAGTCCCTCAAAACCAATGCGGTACCAGTCGGTACTCCATTTATATTGTCGTCCCAAAGAAAGAAGGGACCTATCGACCAATTCTGGACCTCAAAAGAGTGAATCGGTGCCTTCGGGTATCTCACTTTCATATGGAAACTCTAAGATTGGTCATCGTAGCCGTGAGGAAAGGAGAGTTTCTTACTTCCCTGGATTTGTCGGAGGCGTACCTGCATATACCTGTTCGACAGGAACACCAGACGTTTCTCAGATTCGCAGTGCCGATGGGGCATTTTCAGTTCCGAGCATTGCCATTCAGGCTTGTGACGGCACCGCAAACATTCACCAAAGTGATGGTGGTGGTGGCGGCCGCGTTGCGGAAGCAGGGAGTGTTAGTGCACCCATATCTGGATGATTGGCTAATCCGGGCAAAGTCAAGAGCCGAAAGCGAGTCAGCTACGGCCCGAGTGATTGCCTTTCTACAAAGCTTAGGATGGGTGGTCAATATGGCAAAGAGCAGGATAACTCCGGTGCAGGCATTAGAATACCAAGGGGCGCGGTTCGATACGGAGGCTGGAAGGGTGTTTCTCCCTCGACAGCGGGCGCAAAGTTTGAAAAAGTTGGTTAGAAAATTTCGACAACTGTCTCTCCCTGTGGCATGGCATTATCTACAGTTGCTTGGTACCATGGCGGCGGCACTGGAGATGGTGCCGTGAGCGAGGGCTCATATGAGACCCTTATAGGGGGCATTGTTAAGAAGGTGGTCACACCAGGACGATCTGCTGTCGCGGAAACTTCCTTGCCCAGCACGGACCAGGGAGTCTCTGCGGTGGTGCCTGTGTCCAGGAATTCTGGAGAAGGGAATGCCCTTGGAATCTCCAAATTGGATTCCTCTGACAACAGATGCGAGTCTAACCGGATGGGGGGCACACTGCCAGGGTCAGTTTGCACAGGGGCAGTGGTCTGATCAGGAAAGGTTATTTGTTGATCAACAGGTTAGAACTGAGGTTAGTAACTCTGGCGTTGCAAGGGTTTCAGTCTTATCTGCGCAGGCAAGCGGTTCGAGTGTTGTCAGACAACGCGACGGCAGTGGCCTACATCAACAGACAAGGAGGCACAAGCAGTGTGGCTCTGAAAGCCAAAGCCGAGCAGTTGTTCGATTGGGTTGAAAGGCACCTGGAGGCTGTATCGGCAGCACATGTGGCAGGAGCGGACAATGTAGCAGCCGACTTCTTGAATCGAGTGAAAGTAGATCCGGGGGAGTGGATGCTTCATCCAGAGGTTTACAACATGATAGTACGTCGCTGGGGTTCTTCGGTAATGGATCTCATGGTGACTTTTTGCTCGGCGCAGGTCAGTCGATTCTTCAGCAGAAGACAGGAAAGGATTCAGAGGGCTTAGATGCTCTCATTCAGAGCTGGCCAGTAGATCAACTCTTGTACGTGTTTCCTCCGTGGGTGTTAATAGGTCGTGTTGTGCAGCGCATAGAACGACACCGAGGGTTAGTGATTCTGGTCACTCCGGATTGGCCGAGGAGACCCTGGTATGCGGACCTATGGAGGCTGATGGTAGGGCAGCCCTGGCGGCTACCACTCAGAGTAGACCTGTTATCTCAGGGTCCATTGTACATGCCACAGGTGGATCGATTCTCGCTTACAACTTGGCTCTTGAAAGGGGTCGGCTAAGAGTGAAGGGTTATTCTGCAGAAGTAATTGCTACTTTGCTGAAGGCGCAGAGGAGGTCTACTTCTTTGGCGTATATTCGCGTTTGCGTATTTTCAAAGTGTGGTGTGCGAACCAGAAGGTGGAGACCCTGAAAGCCTCGATACCACAGATTCTGGTATTTTTACAAGATGGGTTTCAGAAAGGGTTGGCGGCTTTGTCCTTGAAGGTGCAGTTGGCCACGTTATCATGTTATAGAGGGAAAATCAGGGGGGCCACACTAGGGGGTCACCCAGATGTTAAAAGATTTTTGAGAGCAGTTTTGCTGTTGAAACCGCTGTATCGGCAGGTGATCCCAAAGTGGAATCTTAACTTCGCTTAAGAGGCGTTGGTACAAGCGCCTTTTGAGCCGTTGTCTAGATCGTCATTGAAGGATTTCACTCTCAAAGTCGTTTTTCTGGTAGCAATTTGTTTGGCCAGACAAATCTCAGAATTGCAGGCGTTATCTTGCAGAGAGCCTTTTCTAGCCTTTTACAAATCAAAGGTGGTGTTGAGACCGGTACCGTCTTTTTTTGCCTAAAGTGGTGTCCGCTTTTCACATGAATCAGCTTGTCTCTTTACTGGTATTTAGTAAGGAGTTGTCGTCGTCGTCCGGGAGCTGCTTACATTTGTTAGATGTTCGGTGAGCATTACAGAAATATGTTCAGAGGACGGCGGAATTCCGGAAGTCAGACTATTTGTACTGTTTGGTGGTCAGCATAAAGGAGAAGCGGCTTCTAAGGCATCCATAGCTAGATGGATTAAGGAAGCGATAGCTTTGGCATATATTCTCAAGGGTAGGCTGGTGCCGGAGGGGCTTAAGGCTCATTCCACTAGGGCTCAAGCGGCTTCTTGGGCTGAGTTCCGTTTTGTGCCAGCGTCAGAAATTTGTAAGGCGGCGACCTGGTCATCTCTGAATTCATTTGTTAAGCATTACAGTCTGGATGTCCAGGCCGGTAGGGATACCTGTTTTGGCGCAGCGGTGCTTCAGGCTGCTATGGCAGGTCCTTCCCGGTGATTGCTTTCACTGCTCTGTTACATCCTCAAAGGTTCAGGACTAGACTGGAGGGACGATAAGGAAGTTGAAATTAGACTTACCTGCTAATTGTAGCTCCTTGAGGAACTCCAGTCTAGTCCCGTATCCCTCCCTAGAGATTATCTTGTGGATCAGGGCCTGAAGCTCACGAGCACGCACAGGTAAGAAATGAACGGTACTGTGTAGGTTCTGGTTCATATGGGAGGGGGTTGAAAAGGGGCTTATCATGAGGTTTCCCATTCCCTGTTAGCAGGGGAAGAGTAATCCTCAGCAGTTCTATCAACTGCTAATAGGTCTTTAGAGGGGATATTTCTCCTTTAAGAGTGTTTAGTTCAGTTATGTTGGGTTATTGTTGAAAATATTAATTACTTAATTGTTGCTCCGGTGAGTCTGCTTTGTCAATAGATTACTGGACAGAGGAGGCGGTCCCAGGAGTATTTGTACCAGTGTCATTAGAAGAATGACGTTTCTCAGTCTCCAAAGCTGCTGGAGGAGGAGCACAACTCAAAGGTTCGGGACTAGACTGTGGAGTTCCTCAAGGAACTACAATTAGCAGGTAAGTCTAATTTCAACTTTTACTGGCCAAGGTGGGAATGGCGAGGGTATTTGCCATATTCATTCTCCTGATTCTGCTGTCCGGTGTCCAGTGTAGAAAGTCTTCTAAGGCGGTTGCAGAGAGCTGGTGGAGGATTTTGAATGCAATCAGGAGAGTTTTATACTTGAGGCGCCCGGCTTTCGGAAGCCAGTGAAGCTGCATTAGTAAAGGTGTCACATGCTTGTATTTGGAGACCCCGTAGATGGTTCGTGCAGCGGTATTCATGGCCATTTGTAATGGATGGAGTGTGTTTGCAGGAAGGCCGTGTAGAATGATGTTAGCATAGTCAAAGTGAGGCATAATGATAGCTTGAAAGACAGATCGGAAGTCAGTAGGTTCAAGTAGAGGTCTAAGCTGGTGATATTGCTTATGTGTAATTCCAAGTTCAGGTGCTGGTCCAAAGTAATCCCTAAATAATGAATCTCATGCTTAGTTTTCAGCTCAGCATCTTTAACCTGAATTGAAGCTGGTGGTGTGAAGGTTGAGTCCTTAAAAATGAATAATACTTCAGTCTTTTTGCAGTTCACTTTCAGGTTATGTGAATTTAACCAGTCTGTCACTGCGTTGTAATCAGGGGTGCTTGTAGAGAATGGGGAATAGAGTAGCACATCATCGGCATAGATATGGTAGAGTATAGTCTCCTAGTGGAAGTGATAGAGATGAGGACAGTATTTAAATTCAAAAAAGCATGGGATAAACACAGAGGCTCTCTAAAGGGGAAAAAGGGGACTCTTAAAGTGGTTGATATGGAAGGGCAAACTAGAATAGGCTATGAGGTCTTTTTCTGCTGTCTTGTTTTTATGTTTCTAGCTCTAATGTCATTAACGTTCACCCACTGACCTAAAGGAATGCAGTCAATCCTGTCTGTGGGCTTGCGGTAGAGACTGGTCAAAAAGCCACTTGAATCTTTCTGAATCATCATGTCCAACTATGCGAATTGACTAAAACTGTACGTGTGTTCAAATTGCAAGTTGTGATCCAATGAATTAAGTCAAATAGAAAAGATTTTCAAATTGGTTTCTGTGCCATCCCAAACCATAAAAACGTCACCTGTGTATCGTTTCCATAACTTAACCTGAGGGTCAAAGGGGTGTCGTGTAAGAAATTTCTTTTCAAAATCTGATACATAAGAGATTGGCAACTTCAGGTTCCATCGAGGAACACCATGACAACACCTTTAATCTGTTTGTAAAATACGTCTCTGAAACAGAAAAAGTTCTCTGTCATAGCCAAAGTGGCTAACTGAGTTAAAAATGTGGGTGTTCTAACAGGACTGGCTCTCTTAATCCAAAATATCGGAGATAACCTCAATTGCAGCCATCTGGGGCATGTTAGTATAGAGAGAATTGATATCTAAAGTAACAAGAATCAGTCCTTGATGGTAACCTGTAAATTCTTGCAAAATCTGAAACATATGCGATGGTCTCAAACATAAGAAACTGTCTATGTCACAAAAGGCCTCAGGAATACATCCAGGACTTTCAAAATCGGTTCAAATAATGACCTGATGGCCGAAATAATAGGATGGCCAAGGGGTTGCATAAAGATTTATGTATCTGTGGTAGCATATATATGGTCTGAGTGACTGGGTGAGAAACAGTTAAAAAATCAAAGTCCTTGGTGTTAAGGTAACCAGTTTCCCATCCTACATAAAGAAGTGTATCCACTTGCTTTTCAACACAGGTGTTGGGTCTTGATAAATGTGATAAAAAGAATTATCATTGATCTGGCAATAACTTCAGCTGCATAGTCATGCTATCTTGAATAACCAAGGCCCCTCCCTTATCAGCAGGCTTAATGATGATCTGATTGTTGCATAAACTAGCAAGTATCATTTTTTGAGATTTCGATAAGTTATGAAAAAACATGTTTTTTTATATATAACTTCTCCATCTTAGAAAGAACCACTTGTTCAAAAGCATCTATTAAACATTGCCTGTAATGGGGCAGATACTTATAGGAGAACCTCGGATGTAGATTAGATGGGATTTTTAACTTACCTAGTTGCTCCCTTACAGAAGTCAAGAACGAGGTACTTGAGAGAGGACTTCCTTTTGTGCCCTACACTAAACATGATCCATTCACAACACATGTAGAACTTTTTAAGTTCTTTCACAAATTTAGTTTGAAAAACAGACAACTGATGGTTCAGACACATCTGTTATAAAGAAAGCCTCCAGTTGGATCCCCCTCAGTATAGGGGAGGCAGCGCTGCACGTGTTGGACTGCAAGCATGCCTTGGTCTTCTACCTCGAGTGGATAAAGGCCCACTGTAAGACCATCCAGCTGTTTGTCTTTTTTTGACCCTAGCAAGCTGGGGGCTGCCGTCTCCAAATGCACTCTGTCAATTTGGCTAGCAGACTGCATCTCTTTCGCTTATGCCCAGGCAGGCCTGAGCCTTGATGGTCATTTCACAGCTTACAGTGTCAGAGCCATGGCTGCATCTGTGGCCAACTTGTGCTCGTTCTTCATGGTGGAGATCTGCAGGGCTATAATGTGGCCTTTGGTCCACACCTTCACAGCTCATTACTGTCTAGATGGGGGATTTCCAACGTGACAGCAACTTTGGTCAAGCTGTGCTCTGGCATCTCTTTGGGAATTAGGTTCCAAATCCTTCCCACCGGTCTTTCTGTCTGACCAGACTACCAAAAAAGTGTATTCCTTTGTGATGCTGTACACTGAAGATGCTGAATCGGTAGAGGGTATTATCCACACTGGTATTTTGTTCTCCAGTTCTGTTGCCCCTGTTGGGCTTTTGGCCTCCTCAGTTTTTGGTAGCCTGTAGCTTGGGAGTCCTATAAGTGAGGACTTACTTCTTGTTTGTCCACAGAGAAAGCATAGTTACTTGTCTGTAGCAGGTGTTCTCCGTGGACAGTAGAAATAAGTCCTCACAACCCTCCCACCTCCCCAAGTTGTTTTTTGGGCTACAGTTTTTGTATTCGACTGGAGAAGATGGCACCCAGTGGGCAGGAAGGCAGACGCTTATGCACGATAGAGCCTCCCAAAAGCTTCCATTGGAAGCTGGGGAGCGTTCCCATGCGGGGCTCCATCAGTGACATCACCCATGAGAGCATATGTTACAGGCGAGTAACCATGCTTTCTCTTCCAGCTTTTACCCTAGAGCGGTGCACCGATAGGGATAAAGGCTTGTGCTTTGTGGATGCTGCAGAGCATTGTTGCGTTACTTGGAGGTGATGAATCCCTTTTGCCTTTCCGATCACCTCTTTGTCCTTTTTGAGGTGCCTTGTAAGGGACAGGCGGCATCGAAGGCTACCCTTGGCCACTGGATCCGGCAGGCTATTGCTTTGGCATATTTGTTACGGAGTAAGCCCATCCCTATTGGCCTTACGGCTCACTCTACCAGAGCCCAGGCAGCTTCCTGGGCAGAGTTGTCCTGCGTTTCTCCTCTAGATACATATATGTAGGGCCACAACTTGGTCCTCTTTATCTACCTTTGTCAGGCATTATCAGCTGGATGTCCAAGCTCAAGTGACAATACAATTTGGCTTGTGTGTGCTTGCAGTTGAGATTTCTTCCTGCTCCAGTGTGGAGTAGCTTTGGTACTTCCCATTTGTCTGGACTGGTCTAGCAGGAAGATCTGGAAAGGAGAATTATACTTACCGTTAATTTCCTTTCCTGGAGTCCAGCTAGACCAGTCCAGGACCCACCACTTCTTAGCCTTGTGCCTCGTACAAGCAAAGGGCAAAGGGCCTGTAAGAAAACAAACTGCATTGGGTGGATTCCAGATAAATCTTAATAGCAGAAAGGAGACTTAAATAAATGTGTTGCACAAACTGAAGGGATATTGATGGTTGGTAAGGGACTAATACATTGTTACAAGCAGCAAAATTGGTGGGAGATATATAAACAAAATAAATGAGATATTTGGTACTTTAGTTGATGTAATTATACTTATTAATGATCATTTGAGCCTGTCTATCCAGAATGCCTCTGATTGCGATGGAGTCTGTGTTGAAATACCCATCTTGATACTGCATCCAGACAGCAATAGAATTCCAGAAACGTGTTTTTCCAAGCCTTTCCTCACATAGGCAACAATCAGGATATCGTCGACAAAGATATAACAGCCAAAGACACGGCATTGAACAAGTGTTGCCAAAGGGACCATGTAAATGTTAAATAACAGGGTCTGATGCAACCTCTAGGGAACTGCACAGCTTAAACATTTTTCACTTGACACCAGTGAGTCCATCCCACCTGAAAAGCGCAATTTGCAAGAAGTGACAGGAACCACCCAAGATCTGAACCACAGAAATCCAGTGTCAAATAACCATGACAGCATAAATCTTCCACATTTTATGCAAGAATGGCTTTTGTTTTCATCTGTTTTAATCCGACTTCATTTGTTAGCTAACAAGGTTGTTTCAGGGCTGTACCCTTAATATTCTCCACCCTAAGCAGGATATCATAAAGTTTTATTTGCGACGTCTAGAATCTGATAGTACACTTTATCTGCCATCATTGTCTATGTTTTCCAGAGTCTTACCTAGGAAAGGGCTGGTCTGTAGTGATGTGTCAGGGTTCCCTTTTTTTCAGTAGGGGAACCTGTCCAAGGAGCAGCAAATCAGTACTGATAGAAAAGGGGCCAGAAGATGCCTTTTGGGTTTTAACCAGAGAGGATGGAATAGGGTTCAGTGCTGAAGTAGTTAGGTTTACCATTTCCAATTATATTTCTCTTTTCGCACCTACCTCTCTTCTCAACCCTTGCTCCATTCCACAACTCTTGCCTTATAATTAGGGATCAAGAAAATCATTGCTTTATTGATACCTATGAAAACGTTAAGTGAGGGGAATTTTCCCCATTTTATTTCTTGTTACATGTTCTTTATTAAGTATTGACCCTTTTCGCCTCTTGTTTTCTGAGCAATTTTGGTTGTTACTTCTGTCTTCCTTCTTTTGCCCCTCTCTCTCCTCAGCAAGTCTTATATCCGACTATTATCCCTACTTTGGGCCTGCTGGCGCTATGTGTTACTCCTTCATAGTTCCTGAATTTCTGGTTCTCCATGGGCAAGCAGGATGAAGAATTCCACATTTGGGTGATGTCCACATATGGAACTGTTCATCCTGCTATCCACGGAGAACACCTGTTACAGGTAAGCAGCTCTGCTGTATTGATCCTGCTTTAAGTATAATGTGTCTATGTGTGTGTGCATGTATGTTTGCATGTGTTACTAAATAGGTCTAGAACAATCTGAAAATTCTGCATTGTATCGTTTTGGTGATCTCCCAAAAATGTAATCTGGGATCTGTATATATATATATTTTTTTTCTTTTGCTACCAAATTTCTCCCAATAAGGTTAAAACAAACTTCCAGACTTTCCTGCAATAATTTGGTTGATTAATACATTTCCCCCCATTCAGGATTTTTTTGATCTCTACTTATAATGGAAATGTATAACCTAGCTTTGTCACCTTGTCTAGAAAGATATGTGTTAAACCTGGGGAGAAGGAAACTCCATGTCGGAGGTATCACACAGCGACTGTCGTACTACTACCATCAGAGAGTAAGAGCGCCTCTGGCTTACAATACAGCCCCTGCCCAGGCTCTTCCCTGCACTCCCTTTTGCCTCTCTACCTGCTGCATAGACAGCTCCTGATGTGTGCTGGACACTCTCCTCACTCCTTTCCTCTTGCTCGGCCAGACCCATGATCCAGTCTACTTCCAAGCTTCCTCACTGTGCATGGCTGCTGACAAAGCCCCATTCCTCATTAGCTAAGTGGGTTACCAGTTTGTGACAATGTGCTGGTGCTGCATTTCTGTTTTCGGTGGCTTTTGTGAGGTTGGTTACAGTTTTTGCTAATGCATTTGCAGAACGTTCTTGCTCATTTGCAGTTTTCAGAACGTCTGCAAAGGAATTGCAAGTTCGTATAGTGCTTACAGTTGGTCTACAAAATGTTTGTGACCTGCATTCACCTTTGAGCTTACCACATAGAATGGTTCAAAATCAGTTTTGTGGTATATAAACAGGTTTAAATAAATAAATTGAGCTCAGTTGTTTCCCTTCTAGACTTCAATGTGTTGGGCAATTTAAACATAGATTAGACTGTAGCCTTGCTGGAAATGGTGCTGCAACTGATCTGGTATTTCAGTTTTAATATCGCCACCTCCCTGCAGTCTCTCTTCTCTTTCAAACTTTGTGCAGTGTTGCTGCTACCTGCAGCACTTTGGCTGCTTTTTCAATGCAGTCTCCGGCCTGTGGAAATTTCTAATAGGGAAAGGGAAGGGAATTGGATTTAGCTCACACCTTTCTCGCAAATTACATTCAGGTACAAGCGGGTATTTTCCTGTCCTCAAAGGGCTTACAGTCTAAGGGGCAAGTTTACTAAAGTGCACTACTTGGGTAGCATGGGGTTAGTGTGTGTTTTTGGCACCACGCTACAACATAGTGGATGGCCTTGCACTAAAAAACCCATGCTACCCGGACAGCATGCCTCTAGACAGTACGTGGGGGGGGGGGGGGGGTGTTCCTGCTACAGTATTGCTAGCACAGGCTGTGAAAACCCACACTGCTGGTGCTTGGTAGGGAACAACTACCACCAGCACAGTGAGTGGCAGTAGCTGCTCCCTGCAACGGTATTAACACCGTGACCTGTGCTAAACTCAGGGGATAGCTGTCCCCACCCCCTGCATCTAGCACAGTGCCCCATGCTAGTAATGCAGCCCAAGCTCAATCTACCAGCTTGGGGATTAGTAAACATGCTCTTACGTTTGTGCCTTAGGCAGTGGAAGGTTAAGAGACTTGCCCAAGATCACAAGGAGCAGCAGTGGGATTTGAATCAGGCTTCCCTGGGTCTCAGCCCACTGCATTGCCTTTGGGCTATTTGTCCATTTTCTGATCTGGAAAGAGTACCTGGCAACCTAGAAAAGCTTGGATAACTATCCAGAGAAATGTGACAGCCAGCTGGGGAAAGAGTGGCGCTGTTTAAATTATTGATTAGCCCATGATATTGCTTAATATCTGTAACCTTCATATGGAAGGAGCTGTCACTGTTCAGCCATAAAGTTACATGCATGGGACCTAGACGTGTGAAAATGTGAATCATACATCACTTCCCATGGCAATATTAAAGGTGACGCTAGAACGACTCGCTGTATTTCATGTTACTTCTGTGTTTCTGTGCTCTTCTGGACATTTTGAACAGTTCAGGGGAGAGGAAACGGGAAGAGGGGCATTCCACCCCCATAGCTGGGAGGAATGGATGTGACCCATGAATTCTACACTGTCCTTGTCCAGTAACCATACTTGGGAAAACAGAAAATTGGGGAGAAGGTGGGCTGGATCATGCAGTGTCAGAGGAAGGAAGTGAAGGTGCAGGGAAGGCCCATGAAGGGGAGACTTGCTGACCCTCTCTTCTGGCCACTTTTGTCCAGGTCCTCCTCCTCTCACTTACTACAGCCTTTGTCTCTCCCTTTTGTTACAGCTTTTGCTGGAAGAAAGTTACCCGCAAAGCGACCCGAGGAGGAGATCAAGCCATACTCCTTAACAGATCGTGATTGTAAGGGCATTCAAAGTCACCCTGTGCATGCTTGACAATGACTAAGCTCAAAACAAGATTTTTAGAAGACTCAATCAACTTTAACATTTCATGTTTTTTTTTTAAATTTCATTTTCTTGAGAAAATATTTCAGTGTTTGTGAAAAATCCTTGCTTTAGTCATCAAAGTGCAGTGTGATGCTACTGTGCTGACCAGCATCCAGTTGGTGGTGGTTGTACTAATACATACAAAGTGCAACTAGAACATGAACAGCTAAAGAATAGGAGACTGGGAGGGGAATACCTTTAAAATGCACTATAATAGAAGGTGCAGAGACAATATGGGAGTAATTTTATAAGGCATGGTTAGATTTACATGTGACTTTGTGTGTATTTCACGCCTGTTTAAAAAAGCAAGTACATGCACAGTTCATAAAATAAGGGTGTAAGTGGTCAAAGAAGTGGAAGAGTAGCCTAGTAGTTAGAGCAACAGCCTACTACCCAAAAGATCTGGGTTCAAGTCCCACTGGCACTCATTGTGGCCCTGGGCAAGTCACTTTACCCTCCATTGCCTCAAAAGAAAAGGCCTTGTAATCTACTTCCAATCATACCTTGCCAAGAAAACCCAGGGACTGCTGTATCACCAGGAGTCAACATTGACTTCAAGGCACTTAAAAAACAAACAAGTGGTCAAAAATGTGCAGAAATGTAAGGCGCAAGCACGTAACATCAGCCTTATGGTTGGTATAAATGCCTACACTTAGATTTTTGAAGAACACGTGTCAATTACTGTATAGTGTTTTCTCATTTATTCATGCAACTGTGCTCAGCTCAAACTCCATGGCCATGGTGAAAGTATACCTTTTTGGCCCGACATTCATACTTGCAGAATAGTCAAATGCACATGTAAATACCTGTAAAATACCTAGATTTACGCACAGATCTTGGTGGCTTTTTATAGAATTACCCCCCATACGGGGTCACAAAGGAAAGGAGAACTAGTTAAGAAGCAGTGATGTAACCAAGACGTTGATAAGGGTTATGTTTTCTCTGTGGAATGCTGGTACTCTCTTGTAGTTCTTCAGCAGAATGCAATCCTTTTAATTTTATTTTAACAGATCAGATAAAGCAGTCCCTTTCAATTTTTCTCTGACAAGGACAGTGGATTCAGAGTCTGTTTCGTTTGCATCCATCCTCATCCAAACTTTATGACCTCGGCCCTTCCCTACGCTCTATTTGGGCTGGAGGCAACCTAACTCTAGGCTCTCTTGCCTCCTTGCAGTCCTGAAGGAAGAAGAAGAACCTCCCTGGCCCTTCAATCAGTCGCGGTCTCTGACTCGCTCTAGTAGTCTGGGGTGCTCGCCAACCAGAGGGGGCACAGCCTGTCCATTGAACGAACAGGAGGTCCTAAGGAGCCTGCGCCTCTGCCGCCCCAGCTCCCACCGCCAACTGATGAACGGGGATAACGAGATAGGGCAGAAGAGGAGAACCAGGTAATGGAGGAGTGGGGGATCTTTCCATCAAACAGGGTTGTCTATCCCTGTGCTTAATATCCAAAAAAACTGACACATACAACATAGTGTTAGCTTTTTTGGCACTAAGTTAAGAGTCCTGGATGAGCGTGAAGCTTGGGCCTGCAAGAGACATAGCCCTGTACTCTCTTAGTACTCCTGAAATGCCAGCCATTTTAGAATCGTGAACAGTGCTGTAAATGAGGAAAGCAATTTATTATCATAGTTGATATTAGTAACTTCCTCTGGCAATCAGTAAGTGTGCGCGCAAGTGTAAATCAGTTCAGAAAACCATCCCCAAGCATTAAAAATAGTGGAGGAGTAGCCTAGTGGTTAGAGCAACAGCCTAGTACCCAAGAGATCTGGGTTTGATTCCCACTTTGCACTCCATGTGACTTTGGGCAAGTCACTTAACCCTCTATTTATTTAACAGTTTTTATATACTGTCTTTCTACAATTCAAGACGGTCTACAGAGAAAATAACACAGCAGTATATTTCAACTGATTACACAAAAACAAACATAACAAGGGTATAAGTGGTTAATATAAGTAATTTTGTCCATTGCCTCCAGGCCTGGCAATCTACTTCCAGTCATACCTTGCCAAGAAAACCCAGGGGCTGCTGGGTCACCAGGAGTTAGCATTGACTTAATGGCACTTGAAAAAAAAAGCATTAAAAAATGCTCTTAGGAGTAAAAATCAATATTAGAATACAGAGCAGCAGGTGCACCTGCTCTTGCCACCTTGATGGGCAGACTATCTGCCGGCATCATATACTATATAAATAGAGTTGAAAGGGAACCTCAGCATATTATTGTGGTGTTTTGAATTAAAGCCACTGTTTGAAGTATTACTGAAAACTATATGCAAATAAAATACTTCCTTGCAGAAACAGAGGCACCTGACATGGGTTCCGATTTTCAGTAATCCAATTGTGTCCAGCTGGACTGGGGAATCAATGACTGATTTCAAACACAGCAGTTATAAATCAAGAAGCTGATAATATTCTGAGATTCTCTCTTTGCTCTATCAACGTAATTTCATACTGATTGCTCCTCTTAAGAGTATTTATTTAATGTTTGTGGTAGGTTTTATGAATAGATTTGTGTGTGTTTTCTGGCTCCTGATGGTTGTTTGTTTGGAGTGTATGCAAATGATCATTTTGGGTGGTGACTCTTTGTGGCAACTGCTTTTGGGATTCCTAACTCAAATTTTCTGTGGCTACTTATAAAAAAATCATACTTTTCTCTGTCATAGTTACCTGTTCTTCTGTCTCTCCATTCCTTTCTTTCCTTACCCCCTCAGTTCCCTCTGCCGTCCAGACAGCATCCATCATTGACCTTGTTTGACCTCTAGCATCTCCTCCATCCTTGCTGATCCATCTATTAATTTCAGCACTTGTATTTTTTCCCTTTTTAATACAAGCTTCCTGGACATTTTTTAACATTATTTATGAATATAATATTTATTAAAAAACTTCAACTGAAAAAAAAAATTGCAGAGGACTTGTTATGTCTGGGGGACAGGAGAGTCTTTATGAGGGAGATGAGCTGAATGTGACTTTTTTGTATGTGAACCGGTAGGGTTACACCTGAAGGTGAAAAGGGATATTGGATTAGCAACATGGAGTTTGAGAACTGATGGAGTGTAACTAGTAGCATCACTAATATGTTTTAACCAATTGGATGTGGTTTGTAAATGCATTGTTGTTTGATTTTCCCAGGGGCCATTTGTAGCTGCATTGTAACCTCTGATACAAAAACCTTTTGGCTCCTATCAAGGCAGTATTAGTTTTGTTGAGACCTCTGACATTATAGAACTTTTTTATATGGACCATGATGGGTCAGTTACAGCTTCTTTCAAAGCTCTGACATCATAAAGCCTCTTCAGCTTCTATCTTTTGATTGGCTCCTGAGAGATCAGTAAACATGCTGCTGGATATCCGAGCCTTGATGTCATAAAATGTCTTTAATTCCTGTTTTTTTATTGGCTTATGAGAGATCAGTAAGTGTTCTGTTGGAGCTTATGATTTCAGCTCTGCTGTTGCATGCCTACCATTTGTTTTTCTAAATTTTAATAAAGTTGTAATTTTTGTTTAAATCAAATTATTGTAAAAGTGTCTTAAGTGTCTGTGTTTAAAGCAGGTGGACAGGAGGGAGGAATGTGTTGTGTTGAGACAAGACATGCAGAGGTGCAACATCCCAGGGGCAAGGGCAAGGCTCTGGGTTTAACCATAAATTGCTAAGTCATGCTACTCACAACAGCAGCCCTCTTCCTCCCCTCTCCTTCCCAGCCTTTCCAAGTTGGATTCTACAACTGCTCTTACCAACAAGCACTGCCCCAAAGCGCAGGTCAGTGCCACCTCCTGCTGATGGTCACTTCTGGCATAGGGAAAGAGATTGTGGTCAAATGTGTTACCTTACCATCCTACTAGACCAGTCCAGATGAGTGTGACGAGTGGTTTTATGCTTCACAACCAGCAGATGGTGACAGAAAACGTAAAGCTTAGTGATGCAGTCCAGGAACTTGCCAGCATTCTCCGTCTCCAGCAGGTGCGTGTATGGGGAGGGAGGGCAGTTAACTGAGAAAGCGTTTGGTAGTGTGGTCAGCTTTATCTGCTTTGGAGGCAATGCAGGTCTGGGCATGGGAGCAGTAACAACTGTGGTGTGAGTTGCTAGGGAGAGGGAGGTGTCTGTTACGCTTGAGGCTGCAGAGAAATGCTGGTTTCAACGGACAGAAGTGAGTGAGAACCGCCCACTAAGTGTGGCACGTGCACTCTGGGGGATAGCAGCTTCATAAGATTGGAGTGAGCCAGGGAGCCTGCAGAAAGGTCTCTGTAGCAGCAAGGTTTTCTTTTGGAGGTAGCTGAGCTTGGGCTGACCGTGAGGGTTGGGTGTTTTTTTGTTTTTTTTTTAATTTTTGCCTCAGTTTTGTCCCACGGGTGGGAGCTGTAGTCATTTTTTACGAGCTGCGGACTTTCCATATTTTCAGTGGCTGGACTCAGATGTTCTGTGAAGCTCTTTTGGCAGCTGTCCTACTATTTTAGTATTGCTCCCACCAACTGTGGAAGAAATGCAGCACTAAGGGGTTTCACTTGCCCTAGGCTCCGGTGGCATTTCCAAGACATGTTCATTTTCTTACAGGGCTTTGGCAGGTTCCATCTGAGAGATCTTCACCTGCGAGGGAGGGGTTCCAGCCCTTTGTTTCCTTTGGAAAGCGATCCCCTTCTCCTCCCCCCAGACTCAGCCACCGGGGTGGGCAGATTCTGGTGTGAGAGGGTACAAGTTGGACTTATGATGTCTCTGCTCTTTGTTTCCTGGCAATCTTTCCTTCCTCACCCCTTCTGGCCTCCAAAGCCTTGAAGAGGGTTTTGCCTCTGTAGTCTTAAGGTTGCTTCCCAGTCATGCCACTGGTTTTCTGAACCGCAGGGTCTCGGATTTGAATCTTGGCACTCCTACTGTTACCTTTTTGGGGAACATGCATCTCTGGGATTTCTTACTGACTTCAGGGCAGGACTGTGAATGCTTTAGACCAGTCCATACCAACAGGTTAACACCCCCAACCAGCAGATGATGAGACAGAGAAACTACTAGAACAGTTGTGACATCACCACTAGTATGATACACAGTACAGCTAGGGGCGCTTTTCAGTATTTTCTCTGTCTCAGTAGATGGTGGTTGGAAATCAGTACAGCTCGGAGTCTGAAGGCTGCTGGACGTCTGTGGACAGAAGGCAGTTTTCCTGACCAGCCCCCGGAAGTATATGTGATACCCATGTGATGGACTGCATTAGGGGGGGCAGGGGGCAACGTCTGGCTAGGAAAGCCAGTTCAGTTGCTGGAATACCTCATGGGCTGCTTGACCCTCTTTTTCTTTTATTTCTTTGTTTTTTCTTAATAAACTAAATAATAATATAGCTGGAGCAAGACCTATTGGGACTATGGCAGGGTTCAGGCACCTGATCTCTCTCGATCTCCTTCCCCACCTCCCAATATCCTTCCTAGCTTGAGAAGGAGGCGACAGTGAGGATCTCTGCCCGGGCAAGAGTGAAAACGGTGGCTGTGAGTACCTGGGGTTTTAACTGTTCGGCGGGGTCCAATCCAAGTACTAACTCTGCAGCTCCTTACCTTAGGAGTAACACCCCTGCCGGTACTTTGGCTCCTGTCCACAGCTCAACAGTCTCTCAGCAGCCTAGTTCCCACCCAGCCATTAGCACATTTTGCATGTGCTGCAGCATGTTTGCCTCTCTTTCCCGCCGCCTGGCCTGTGGGAAGAAACGCTGCTTCTTAATTGAGCAGATTTGTTCCGCATGTGCAGAACCTCTGGGGGAGTCTTCACTGGCGTTGCCCACTATCACCACTAAATCCTCTGCACAGATCACGTCTTCAGCAGCGCCAATGTCAGGGCCTTCACATGCAGTGCTGGTGCCAGATGACCCTGCTCCACCGGCTCTCTGCCTCACACAGATGAGACAGTGAGAGTGACAGGAGATGTGGTGAACAGGGCTGGAGAAATTCGGGAAGTGTATCTGGATGCGGCTGAGTTAGCTGCCATTTTTTGGCATATATGATCTCTCTGGAAGGGCGGCCAGGCCTCTCCTTCCCCTTTGCCACCTCTGGAACAGCCCTCCAGCCAACCTGGTGGTCCTCACAAGTGTACCCACAACATTGATGTTCCTCAGGTGGTTTCCAAATGACACAGGGGCCTCACTTGGGTACTTAATGATCTGGAGTCGGGAGGCATCAGCATGCAATTCTGGGTCAGAGGCTGCTGAGGTCCTGCTCCTGAATGAGGAGAGCGAAGTGCAGATGGTTCACCTCTTCCAATGGGAGGAGGTGGCTCCTTTGATTATGTAGGTCGCTGCGGAGCTCCGCATCCTTGAGGTCTCAGTGGTGGCTCCTCAGTCTGACGTTTACCCTAGTCTCAAAGGCTTCAAGACTCCATCGCATGTCTTTCCCTTCCTAGCCGAGCTCCAGCAACTGGTGACTGAGGAATGGGACAAGCCAGATGCCACCCTTCAAGCAGCCGGGCACCTTGGTTGCATTTATCCTTGGTCTCAGGAGGACCTGCAGTCCTGGCTGCGGTAACCCAAGGTTGACTCCTTGGTGATAGCCGTCACCAAACACACCACCATCCTGGTGGAGGGTGGTGAAGCCTTGCATGACCCTCAGGAATGATAGGTGGAGGGTCTTCTAAAGACACCCTTCACTGCGTCCTCCTTGGAACTGCAGATGGCTGCCTATGGGGGCTTTGCTGCCAGAGCCTTAGTACGATGGATCCAGCTGTTACTGGAAGGGGCGAACACCGCCCACCTGGAGTCAGTCGCTGCCTTCCTGGCTGATGCCTTTTATGATCTCCAGCAGCTCACTACAGTTGGGGTGGCAACAGCGAACGTTGCTTGGTGCTGGCTTTAGTTGTGGAATTGGTTGGCCAATACGGTGTCAAAGACCTGCCTGGTCGGCCTACCCTTCAAGGGCTCCCTCCTGTTTGGAGAGGACTTGGAGAAGCTGATGAAGGACCTGAGGTCAAACCCATACGCTTTCCAGAAGCCAAGCTGAAGTCCAAGCGCTCATCCTCCATGACTTTGGCGTCATCCCGGACTGGCTCTTGTGACGTGGGGTCCCGGGATGTATGTCTGGCTCGGGAGGCCATGCCCACTCCTTTCACAGAGCGCGCTGCTCTCAGGGTGGCTCCAGGGCCCCTCATAAGCCCCAAGCCCCTTCCCGCTCTTCATGCTGTGAGACAGGGGGCCCAGTCCATGGTGCTGCAGGTTGGGAGATGCCTACAGTTCTTTCAGAACTAGTGGACCAAGTCACATCGGATCGCTGGGTCCTGGAAGTCATCAGTCAAGGATATGCCTTGGACCTAGCCACAAACATTTGTGACTGTTTTCTCCTTGCGGTTTCACCTTGAAACACACATCCATTTGCGACACTCTTCAACGTTTCTGGGATTTACGAGCCACTGTACCAGTATCCCCAGAGGAACGCAGCGCCGACTGATACTCCCATCTATTTCATAGTGCCCAAGAAGGGCAGCATGTTCTGTCCCATTTTGGATCTGCAGGGCATCAGTTGCAGCCTGTGCGTGCCCCGCTTCCGCATGGAGACTCTTTGGTCGGTCATGCAATCTATCCATCCCAGCGAATTTCTGGCAACACTAGACCTCACGGAAGAATATCTTCACATCCCTATTCGGCCCAATTATCAACGTTACCTCCGATTTGCCATTCTGGGTTAGCACTTAACAGTTTTGCGCACTCCCCCTCGGGCTTGTGACAGCCCCATGAACCTTCTCCAAGATCATGGTGGTGGTTGCCGCAGCTCTGCAGCGCAATGCCATCTGTGTCCTGGACAACTGGCTCATTTGGGCGCAGTCTTTGTCTGAGGCAGAGCAGGCCATTCATGTGGTGGTAGAGTTGTTGGAGCGCCTCAGTTGGCTTATCAATTGCGAAAAGAGTGTCTGCGCCCATTGCAGATCCTAGAGTTCCTCGGGGTCCACTTTGACACGGTGCAGTCCAGGATCACACAGGATCATTGGCTCTGTTTTCACCAACAGCTTCACAGCTTTCTGGCATTTCCTGTCCCACAAGCTCGGGACTACCTACTGCTACTTGGAGCCATGGCAGGAACTCTGGATATTGTGTCCTGGGCTCAGGCCCACATGTGCACCCTGCCAAGAGCGTTACTAGCACAGTGATCTCCCAGCATGCAGGACTTCTCCATCCACCTTCCGCTTTCGCGGTCAGTGAGGAACAACCTCTTTGCCTGGATCGTTCTGCCCAGGGCTTCTGGTCGCTTGTGGAGTCCAAGTGGGCGATCTGCCGTCTCAAGGCATGGGCCATTCAGCTCGCCGTCCTACACTTCCGCCCCCTGGTGCAGGGGAGGGCCGTCAGAGTGTTTTCTGACAATGCCATAGTGGTCTCCTACATCAATCACCAGGGCGACACAAAGTGTCGTGGAGTAGCTTGCGAGATGCAACTGCTTTTCTCTTGGGCAGAGTCCCATCTCTTGGGTCTCTCGGCGGGAGAGGACAGTGTGCAGGCCCATTATCTGAGTCAGCTTTGCCTCGACCCCAGAGAGTGGGAACTAGCTCCATGGGCCTTTCAACGCATTCTTCAACAATGAGGCTTGCTGGCAATGGACCTCATTGCTTTCCCCGGGAACACCAAGGATGCCTTCGTGCAGGAGTGGCCACTGGCTCACCTGCTCTGTGTCTTTCCCCTGTGGGTCAAAATTCCCCGAATGCTCCGTTGGATAGAGTGACACCCACAGTTGTTAGTCCTGATGGCTCTGGACTGATCTCACTGCCCTTGGTATGCCGATCTGAGGTGACTATAAGTGGCTGACCCTTTTTCTCTCGGGAACCGTTGCGGTCTTCTCCGCCATGTCCCATTCTCATGGACAACCCTGGTCCCTTCTCACAGCCTGGCTCTTGAGAGGCACCGCCTGAAGCATAAAGGCTATTCGCTGGAGGTCATTGGCACCTTGTTACATGTTAAGTGCCAATCTACCTCTGTCGCCTATGTTCGGGTCTGGGCTCTTTCTGAGCGGTGGTGTCACCTCCATCAGCTTTCTCCCTGGAAAACCTGTTTCCCCAAAGATTCTCCTGCAGTTGGAGGTTCCAAACCAGCCTGCCATGGAACTCCTTGAGGATGCATGTGGTGGCCTTGGCTGCTTTTC
The DNA here is from genome assembly GCA_033557465.1 of Ichthyophis bannanicus. Classification (NCBI taxonomy): domain Eukaryota; kingdom Metazoa; phylum Chordata; class Amphibia; order Gymnophiona; family Ichthyophiidae; genus Ichthyophis; species Ichthyophis bannanicus. The sequence goes on along the minus strand of CM066051.1, from coordinate 74,253,702 downwards.
GGGGTCCGATAGCTAGGCATTTGCTGGCCATGCATCAGGATGTCTCCCGGTATCTGAAAGGTGTGCGTGCCCTTCGGCCTCCAGTGCACCCAGACATATCCCCCCTTTGCATCTCCCGATGGTTTTGCAGGCTCTTACTCGTCCCACCCTATGAGCCATTGCGACGAGCCACACCTAGACATCACTCTTAAGGCGGTATTCCTCGTGGCCGTTACATCGGCCCGGCACTTGTCAGAACTGCAGGCACTGTCCTGTCGAGACCTGTACCTGGTCTTTTCGGAGAGTGTGACATTACGGCCTGTGCCCTCCTTCCTTCCTAAGATACTGACGCCCTTTCATTTGAATCAAATCATTTACCTACCCTCCTCCGCAGATCAGTACGTGGGCATAGACAAGAATCTCTATCTTTTTGGATGTCTGGAGGGCATTAATCCGGTACTTAGAAGTTGCCAATTCTTTTCGAATGTCTGATCATATTTTTGACCTGTTCGCAGGGCTCCGTCAGGGTTATGGAGCGTCCAAGTCCACCATTGGACGGTGAATAAAGGAGGCTATTTCTTCTGCCTATCTGCTGGCTGGAAAACACCTACAGGCTGGTTTGTGGGCGCATTCCACCCACGCCCAAGCAGCCTCTTGGGTGGAAGCCTCGTCTGTTTTGCCCTTGGACATCTGTCAGGCGGTGATGTGGTCTGCCTTTTCCATGTTCACACGCCATTATCATTTGGATGTGCAGGCATGTGCTGCGGCCTGGTTTGGCACTGGGATGCTCATGGCTGCCCTCTCAACCTGCCCAGATCGGGAGTTGCTCTGGCATTTCCTGTTGGTTTGGACTGGTCTAGCAGGATGATCCGGAAGGGAAAATTTTACTTACTGATAATTTCTTTCCTGGAGTCCTGCTAGACCAGTCCAAGACCCGCACCTTGAGGGGGATTCAGGTGCTGTGTGTCTAGTTGTCCTATCCGCTCCTCCATCTTGTATATAGTTGGGCTTGAGAACCCTGGAGGTTCATTTTCCTCAGTTTTATTTATAGTTGGGCTTGAAAGCCCCTAAGGTATTCTCCTGTGGTACCCTTGCTTGTTATGCATGCTGAAGAGTGCCCCTAGCTGTACTGAGGATCATACTATTGGTGATGTTACAACTCTTCTAGTTCTCATCATCTGCTGGTTGGGGGTGTTAACCTATTGGTCTGGACTGGTCTAGCAGGACTTAGCAAGGAAATTATTAGTAAATAACATTTCTCCTTAAGTTAGGGCAGTAGAATCAAACCTTTTTTTTTCAGTAGATCATTCTTGCCTGTTTAGAGTATGGAAATGTTCTGGTTTTGAGCTGTTCGCAGAAGCAGATGAAGCATCTGCAGCTCTGTCAAAATACTGCAGCTCGTCTTATTTACGGTATATCTAGATACACCCCTGTGACTCCATTGTTTCAAGATTTGCATTGGCTTAAGGTCTTGAAAGGTCAATGTAAAAGAGGAAGGCCGACAATGAGATGGATCGATCAATAACAGCAGCTACGGGTGCCAGTCTTTCAACAATGAGCTGCCTGACTCATGACCGAACACAATTTAGGACAACTATCCAGAAGGTCGCCATGATTCGACACCGACTCAATGGCACTTAACAACAACAAGGTCTTGAATTGAATTAAATTTAAATTTTACATAATTCTGTATAATGTTTCAATGACTATGTGCCCACATCTCTCTCCCCACTTTTGCTTCCAAATTTAGCAACTAATTCTAAATGCTTACAGACGCCCATTGTTATCTTGTCTCCATCATGCAAAGGCATCAGAATAAAATCTAGATTTAAACAAACAATTCCATATATGGCAGTGGAATTATGGTCACAGCTACTAAAAGAGATTTTAAATCTAGACTATCTGCACTTTCGGAAAACTTTAAAATCCTGGTTGTTCAATAACTAATAAATTTGTGTTTCTTATTAACTTTATTTTTGTTAACCACACTGGGAGTGTTACAGTATATAAGTAAGTGTTAGTATGTGTTAGATTAGATTAGAAGTCTTGGGGAGCATTGCGTTTTTGCTGTGGCAGATATCTCTTGTGTGCTTTGGATGGCGTGGGAAGCTGTATGCTTGAATTGCCTCATATTTTGTTTTGCAAGACACACACTATGTGCACTCTGCATCTCATCCTGGAGCTTGTGCTTTCGTTGCATTCCAAAATTTGTTGTGTGCACTTTGTGGTGAGTGCTACTGTTTACAGGCTGCACACTATGGGTGAGCCATGTCTGTCTTGGGAGGCTGTACACCTCTTGAGGAGCTTCTCCTTTGGAACGTTTTTGTTTATTCAGGAATCAACATGCTTGTTCCCTGTTACGGCAGAACAGAATTGGATAGTAGCCCTTCTGTGGGAGTTTTTAGAGGCGCTTAATTGGCTGAACCTCTTGGGATTCATAACTCTAGAAGGCTTCTTAGGAAACTTGTTCTGGCTATTTAGCTTCTTGACTCAGGACTTGCTTAAGTATGCATTTACTCACGTTCCTCAGGAAGCTCATCCTTAAGGCCCTCAGTTGGTGAGCTGCTCTGTGGTAGGTTGCCTTCAGTCCCTCCTAGACCCGGAGATCTAGACAAGGCCATATGTTCGTCTGAGTAGCCCTCTTTTTAAGTAGAGGACCTTTTGGTATTCCATGTCAGTGGACACTGAGATGCTGTAAGGCATCTGCTGAATCTCTTTCCCCTAAAGCAGGACATAAGAGAGGCATGTGTAGAATGACACCTTGCAAGGTGAGACCTCTTGAAGGACTAGAAAAAGGGACTGTTACTTCTGGAGAGAGATCTGCAACTGTGAGTATATACTTCTGGTAATTTTCTAAAAGGAATTCTTTGTATTAAAGCTAATTAATCTGTGAACCCACTATTTTTGTTAAATCAGTCAGGGCCTAGTAGCAGCAGTTTAAGTTTAAATTTTAAAACACAGAGGAGAACTTTCTGGTTACATTTCATACCCAGCAGAGAGCTTGTAGTTTAAATTTAATAGTCACTCAGTGCCTAGTAACAGCAAAGTACTTTTAGTTTAAATTTAAAACACAGCTTTCTGGTTACATTTGGAACCCAGCAGAGAGCTTGTAGTCTAAATTGAATAGTCACTCAGGGCCTAGCATCAGCAAAGTACTTTTAGCTTAAATTTAAAACACAGAAGAGAGCTTTCTGGTTAAATTTAGAACCCAGTAGAGAGCTTGTAGTTTAAATTTCATAAGAAGTTAGAGCCTAGCAGCAGCTAAGAGCTATAATTTAAATCAAATCATAATATAGCTTACCTCAGCAGCACAAGACAGGGTACTGTGTAGCAGCCCTCTTTTAATAAGTGTTATTTCCCTCCCTCCCCACACCCACCCACCCCTGGGATAGTCGTAGCTTTATAGGTACTTACACATCTTAAAAGACAGGAGGTGCTCTCAGGTGAAGCTCATTACCCAAATCAGTCATACACTAAGGACCTGAGATTAGTTAAGCTTCAGGTGAACAAGGTATATTACACGTATTAGGTACAGTTTTATTAGTATAAATATCCATAGCAACCCTTAGTAAGTAAAGAACTTAGATCTAAACACAAACTTAAAACTAAGATGCAGACAGCAGTCCAGCAGCGGGATGGGGGCTTTCCAGTCTTTTGCATTGAGTGTCACATGTATGATTGATTTTCTCCCAATTGGTGAGAGGTCTTACGTGTGCACTAGGTGCAAGGAGCTCTTTGCTCTCAGGGAACGAGTCCGTTCTCTAGAGGCTAAATTAGCAGACTTGGAAAGCATAAGACAGACAGAGAGGTACATAGACGAGACCTACAGGGATATAGTCCTGACGTCCCACCTCCAGTTTGGCAGCATCCTTGTTGCCATGGAGGAGAGAGGTCACGTGACAGGAGAGCATCACCCTGGTGTGGCAGGAAGTGATCCTGTAACTAGGACCTGTCCTCCAGGTGATGTAAAAACCTCTCGCACCGAGGACGTTTCTCCAGGGCCATGTGCCCATGAGGGAAGGGTTAGGACAGCCGTTATAGTTGGTGATTCGATCATTAGGCATGTAGATAGCTGGGTGGCTGGTGGACGTGAGGATCGCCTAGTAACATGCCTGCCTGGTGCGAAGGTAGCGGACCTCACGCGCCACCTAGATAAGGTCTTAGTGCTGGGGAGGAGTCTGCTGTCGTGGTACATGTCGGTACCAATGACATAGGAAAATGTGGTAGGGAGGTTCTGGAGGCTAAATTTAGGCTTTTAGGTAGGAAGTTGAAATCCAGAACTTCCAGGGTAGCATTCTCCGAAATGCTTCCTGTTCCACGCGCAGGACCCAAAAGGCAGGCAGAGCTCCGGAGTCTCAATGCGTGGATGAGACAATGGTGCAGAGATGAGGGTTTTGGATTTGTTAGGAACTGGGGAACATTCTGGGGAAAGGAGGGGCTCTTCCGAAGGGATGGGCTTCACCTTAACCGGGATTGAACCAGGCTGCTGGCATTAACCTTTAAAAAGGAGATAGAGCAGCTTTTAAACTAGATATTAGGGGAAAGCCGACAGTCGCCCAAGAGCGGATGGTTCGGAAGAATGTATCTTTGAAGGATACTACCAAAAGCAGAGTGGTTCCACAAAAGAGTAAAGTAGCCCAAATGCCCTCAAGTATGGAGCAGACAGAGCTTAAAGATCCCAAATTACCCATGTCTAACAATAGCCAAATTAATATGAATAAAATACATTCTCTAAAATGCTTGTATGCAAATGCTAGAAGTCTAAAAAAATAAGATGGGAGAGTTAGAATATATAGCACTAAATGAAAGGTTAGATATGATTGGAATATCAGAGATATGGTGGAAGGAGGACAACCAGTGGGACACTGTGATACCTGGGTACAAACTATATTGAAATGATAGAGCTGATCAAATTGGTGGAGGGGTTGCTCTCTATGTTAGAGAGGGCATTGAGTCAGAAAGGATTAAAGTTTTGCAGGAAGCAAAATCTGCTGTAGAATCTATATGGATTGAAATTCCATGTAAAAGGGGGAAGGCAATGGCAGTGGGGGTGTACTATCGAGCGCCTGGCCAGAATGACCAAATGGATGATGAAATGCTCAAAGAAATCAAGGAAGCTAACCAAACTTACAGCGCAGTAATAATAATGGGTGATTTCAACTACCACGGTATCGACTGGGTCAGTGTCACATCAGGACATGCTAGGGAGATAAAGTTCCTAGATGAAATAAATGACTGCTTCTTGGAGCAGCTGGTTCATGAACCGACCAGAGGGGAAGCCATATTAGACCTAGTCCTTACTGGAACACCAGATCTAGTGCAAGAGATAAGGTTGTTGGGGCCATTGGCAATAGTGATCATAGCATGATCACCTTTGATTTAATTAGTGGAGGAGGGATAGTAAGGAAATCCACAGTACTACCTTTTAACTTTCGAAAGGGAGACTATGATAAAATGAGGAAAACAGTTAAGAAAAAACTAAAAGGAGCAGTTGCAAAGGTTAAAGACGTACATCAGGCTTGGCTGTTGTTGAAAATACTATCTTGGAAGCCCAGACCAGCTGTATTCCACGCTTTAAGAAAAGTGGAAGGAAGTCCAAAAAACTGCCAGCATGGTTTAAAGGTGAGGTCAGAGAGGCTGCTGTTGCCAAAAAAAGCATCTTTCAGGAAATGGAAAAAAGAGCCAAACGACGAAACCTGGAAACAGCACAAGCACTGGCAAGTCAAATGCAAGGCATTGATAAGGCAGGCAAAGGGAGAATTTGAGAAGAAGCTTGCTGCGGAAGCAAAACGCGAAGTAAAGACCTTTTCAAGTACATTCGTAGCAAAAAACCTGTGAGAGAGTCAGTTGGTCCATTAGATGATAAAGGGGTTAAAGGAGCACTAAGAGGCGACAAGGCGATAGCGAAGAGACTGAATGAATTCTTTGCTTCAGTCTTTACTGAGGAAGATGTAGGGATGTTACCCATGACTGAAGTGGTATTTAAAGGTACGGAAGAATTGAAGGAAATATCGATACATCGGGATGATGTATTACAACTATTAGATAAACTGAAGAGTAGCAAATCACCTGGGCCGGATGGTATACATCCAAGGGTGTTGAAAGAACTGAAATATGAGATTGCAGACCTGCTATTAGTAATCTGCGAACTATCATTAAAATCATCTCTAACACCTGAAGATTGGAGGATCGCCAATGTAACACCAATTTTTAAAAAGGGTTCCAGGGGTGATCCGGGAAACTACAGACCGGTGAGCCTGACATCAGTACCGGGAAAAATGGTAGAAACCATCATAAAGAATAAAATTACTCAGCATGTAGATAGTCATGACCTAATGGGAGATAGCCAACATGGCTTTAGACAAGGAAGATCTTGTCTTACTAATCTGTTTTTTTGAAGGAGTGAATAATCAGGTGGACAAAGGTGAGTCGGTTGATATTGTGTATCTGGACTTTCAGAAAGCCTTTGACAAGGTCCCTCATGAGAGACTTTTGGCAAAACTAAAGAGTCATGGGATAGGAGGCAGTGTACTATTGTGGATCAGGAACTGGTTAAAAGATAGAAAGCAGAGGGTAGGGCTAAATGGCCAATTTTCCCAATGGAGAAAGGTGAATAGTGGTGTACCCCAGGGATCTATGCTGAGTCCGCTGCTTTTTGACATATTCATAAATGACCTGGAAAGTAGAATAACGAGTGAGGTTATCAAATTTGCAGATGACACAAAACTATTTAAAGTTGTTAAAACCCAAGAGGATTGTGGAAAATTGCAAGAGGATCTTGATAAATTGGAAGACTGGGCATCAAAATGGCAGATGAAATTTAATGTGGACAAGTGCAAGGTTATGCACCTAGGGAAGTACAATCCAAACTATGGTTACACAATGCAAGGTTCCACATTAGGAACCACCACCCAGGAAAAAGATTTAGGCGTCATTGTGGATACCATGTTAAAACCCTCGGCCCAGTGTGCAGCGGCGGCCAAGAGAGCAAATAGAATGCTAGGTATGATATGGAAAATAAAACAAAAGATATTATAATACCTCTATATCGTTCCATGGTGAGACCGCACCTTGAATATTGTGTGCAATTCTGGTCGCTGTATCTTAAAAAGGATATAGCGATTTTAGAAAAGGTTCAGAGAAGAGCCACCAAAATGGTAAAGGGGATGGAAGGATACTGCTATGAAAAAGGCTAAAAAGGTTAGGGCTCTTTAACCTGGAAAAGAGACGGCTGAGGGGAGATATGATAGAAGTCTGTAAATTAATGAACAGAGTGGAACGGGTAAACGTAGATCAATTGTTTACCTTATCAGAATATAGAAAGACTAGGGGACATGCAATGAAGCTACAGGGTAAATTATTTAAGACTAATAAAAGAAAATATTTTTTCACTCAACGTGTAATCAAACTCTGGAATTTGTTACCAGAGGATGTAGTAAAGGCTGTTAGTGTAGCTGGGTTTAAAAAAAGTTTGGACAAGTTCCTGGAGGAAAGGTCCAACCATTATTAAGAAGGGACCCAGGATATCAATGCTTGAACCAATACAAGCATTGTGGAACCTGTATCCCTTGGGGAAACTGCTAGGTACATATGACCTAGATTGGCCACTGTTGGAAACAGAATACTGGGCTTGATGGACCTTGGTCTGACCCAGTATGGCATATCTTATGCTTATGTTCTAGGATAGCGATGGCGAACCTATGGCACGCGTGCCAGCTGTGGCACGCGAAGGCCTTGCAGCTGGCACGCGGGAAGGTCCGCAAGTAAAATTAAAAAAAAAAAAAAAGCTGTCTTCTCCCGCTGCCAGGGCCGCCGCGGCAGAATCGAGTGTGCCGCGGGGCCCCCCCCCCTGCCCAGCACAGCCTGCCCTCCCCCTCTATCCGCTCTCTCGTCGCAGCTCACAGTGACACGCGCCGGCTTTCAGAGAGCGAGGGAAGAGTTTCTCCCTCGCTGCTCTGTTAAGCCCGCGGGGGCTGATGGAAGTTCCCATCAGCCCCCGCGGGCTTAACAGAGCCGCGAAAGGGAAACTAATCCCTTCGCGCTCTGAAAGCCGGCGCGTGTCACTGTGAGCTGCGACGAGAGAGCGATAGAGGGGGAGGGCAGGCTGTGCTGGGCAGGGGGGGGCCCCCGCGGCACACTCGATTCTGCCGCGGCGGCCCCGGCAACGGGAGAAGACAGCTTTTAAAAAAAAAAAAATTCCCTCGGCTGGGCTGGGCTGGGCTGGGCTGGGCTGGGGGGGGGTTAGGATTGCTGATGGGCTGGGGGGGTTAGGATTGCTGATGGGCTGGGGGGGCTGGGGGTGGAGGTTAGGAGTGATGATGGGCGGTGGGGAGGTTAGGAGTTCTGATGGGCTATGGGGGGGCTGGGGGGGTTAGGAGTGCTGATGGGCTGGGGGGGTTAGGAGTGCTGATGGGCTATGGGGGGGCTAGGACAGGAAATGGGCTGATGGGGAGGGGTTAGGACTTGAGGTGGGTTGATGGGGTTAGGACTGGTAATGGGCTGTGGGCTGTTGGGGGGGTTAGAAATGGTAATGGGCTATGGGGGGGTTAAGACTGGTAATGGGCTGTTGGCTGATGGGGGCTGTCTGGTAATGGGCTGTGGGGGGGTTAGGACTGATAATGGGCTATGGGGGGGGGGCTAGGACAGGAAATGGGCTGATAGGGAGGGGTTAGGACTTGAGGTGGGCTGATGGGGGGCTGGACTGGCAATGGGCTATGGGGGGCTGACTGGAAATGGTTTGATGGGGTTAGGACTGGAAGTGGGTTGATGGGGGGGGCTAGGACTGGTATTGGGTTGGGGGGTTGCTAGGACTGGAAATGGGCTGATGGGGGGCTAGGACTGGAAATGGGCTGATGCAGGGACTAGAAGGGAATGGATGCTGGGTGAGGCTGGAACTAGAAGGGAGCTGATGTTGGGGGAGGATTAGAATGGGATGGGGCTGGGAGAGTAAAATGGAGAGGGGAAAAATATTTTGTGTGGGAGGGATAAAAAATCTACAATTGGCCGGGTATTGGGAGAGTAAGTGGGGATTGAGGATGGAGGGGTAAAATTTGAGTGGATGAAATAGGAATGAGGAAAGAGCAAAAGGAGAAAGATTAGTATGTTAAAGCGGATGTAGAGAGAGAGAATGGAAAAAAAAACTAGAAGAGAGAAGAAAGGACAAATGGACAGCAGATGATGGAGAGTTAGCAGAAAACATGAAGAAACCAGAAGAAAGTAGCTGGAGCAATTGCAACTGAAAAAAAATGCACAAAAGGTAGAAAGATATCTCTTTGACAAGTTATCAGCATGCATGCAACAACAAACATCACATTAATTTTTTTCATGTATAGATTCTTTGGGAATACACACCGAGTCCTGACACAGTTAACAGTTTTAAGAAGTTTATCTTTTTTTTACTCAGGATACATTTGACATGTTATGTGAATAATACATTTAAAATATATTGTGTAACTGAATCAAATTCTTCCTAAATTCATTAAATTGAATGAAATCATTAAAACATTATAAATTGCCAATAAATTGAAATGAAAACCAAAGGATTGTGAATCAAATTGATTCTCTGACAATACAAAGATTCCAACCTTTACAAATGATGTTACATAGTTCAGGCAACTTTATAAAGAGTTTTTAGATACTAAAATCTTGTTGTTAAGGTTTAATTGACGTGCTGGCACTTTGAGGAAATTCTTTGGTTTTGTGCGGCAGTTTGGGCACTCGGGCTCAAAAAGGTTAGCCATCACTGTTCTAGGACTACTACTACTGCTACACTATTAAACATTTATAAAGTGCTACAAAATTACTTGTCTCCCTCTCCCTCCCCTCCCTGGACTGTAAAGCTTTGGTATGTCCCATTCTTCTGGACTAGTCTAGTAGTATAAGGAAGGTGAAATGTATTCTTACCTGCTAATTTCCTTTCCTTAAGTCCTGCTAGACCAGTCAGGACCCGCCCAAGAAGACTGACACAGTCTCTTCTTAGAGTTCAGTGGACCATTAAAGGTTCTGTTGGGATCATTCCAGTGAAGTATTTATCAATCTTTTGAAAGCTGGAGTTTGAGGGGCTGATAACGTTGTTCTAGTGTATTTTGGATTTGCCTTGGCAATAACATACTGACAAGTTCCAGGGCTGCACCACTGGTGATGACATCACTGAAGCGTGAAATTATCTGCCGCCATCTGCTGGTTGGGGAGCAACATACTTGTCAAATTCATCTGGACTGGTCTAGCAGGAATCTAGGAGAAGAAAATAGCAGGTAAAGACTAATTTCACCATTATTCATTAAGTTTATTAAGATTTTTAAAAGCTTTCGCTGGAGCCCATTCAGTGGGTAATGAGAGAAGCTCTGAAGCTCTGACTCTCAGCTTATGAAGTTCCAGTAATCCTTTCCTCTGGTTCTTTTTGTCCCCCTCCCCTTTTTTTGTAAGCTTTAGTTATCTCCAGGAACAAGCAGGAATGAGTCCTCACATATGGGTACGTCGGTACCGACGGAGCCTGCGCGGGAAAGCTCCCCAGCTTCCCAAAAGGAAAGCTTTTGGGGCTTCCCACAGCGCATGCGCGCTGCCTTCCCGCCCTCCTGACCAACTCTCCTCAGTTCTTCTTTTTCCGCGGAGCCAGCAGGTCGTGTTCCTGTCACCGCTGAAGAATTTCTTGTTTTAAAAGTTGTTCTGACCGCGTATCTGCCTTCCCCGATTCCGAACCGGTACCGCCGGTCTTTACTTCTTTGTTTCTTTAAAAAAATATATTTTTTTTTTCTTTTTCCACACTTGGTGTATTTCTTTTTGTAAGGCCTACCGGCCTTTACAAATTCTCCCTCATGGAGAAACCATCTTCTGGTTTTAAAAAAATGCACCAAGTGCTCTGGTACTATTTCAGTCACAGACACCCATGAGTGGTGTCTTAAATGTTTGGGCCCTGACCATTCGGTTCCGGATTGTCCATCCTGCTCTCTGATGTCCAAACGGGGCTTACAGAACCGAGCAGCTAAATTTCATGTGCTGTTTTCCACAGATAATCCAGCATCAGCATCATCCAGGTCTTCATCTCCGGATGGATCTCAGGTAACCAAACATTCCTCAGGCAAGTCTTCAAGGGGCAAATCTCCCTCAAAGCAGAGAGAGGCCCTTGGGTTCGACCCTGAAGACCCTGCCCCAGCCAAACAACCCCGGCGGGAAGCTCCGGCTTCCAAAGCTCCTCCTATGGGGTTACAGGTTGACATCGATGGCACGGCCTCGACCGATCACCTGTTAGACTGCTCTGGGGTACCGGCTCAAACCGGTACCGACATCCAGGCAGTTGTGGCGTCAATGGGTACTACGGTACAATCCATGCAGCAGGCCATAATGGCTTTTATTAATGCTGCGACGCCCTCGGTGCCGCAACCATCGGTTCCGACCCCGGTTCTGGTACCACAACCGATACCGGTACCCAGAGCATCTACTTCCAGTAGAAGGCCGGTACCGGTTTTTGCTTCCCGCGATATTCTCGGTACCGACCCGGCTCCCGGTACGCCCGAGGTCGATACCGGTCGGTACCCGTATCAATCTCTGGAAGCAAGTAGGCGATACTTCGAGTCTTCTGAGGATGCCGATACCTCAGATGATTCTGATGAAGCATCCCTTATTCTTCTGAGGAGCCTTCTTCCCCAAAGAGAAGAATGTCTCCTCCAGAGGACTTGTCCTTTCAGGACTTCATCTTGGAAGTTGCCAAGGGACTTTCCATTACAGTATCCTCTGAAAAGGAACCTAGAGCTCAAAAATTAGACATTTTAGGATACTCTAAGGTTCCCAAAGAGGCAGTCACCTTACCCATTCATAATATTCTCCAAGAACATATGATGGATTTATGGGAGGCTCCTCTTACACTATCTCCACATTCTCGTCGGTTGGATACCATGTATCGGGTCCCTCCTTCTCCTGGTTTTCAAAAAACACAGCTTCCTCACCATTCTATTGTGGTGAAGTCTGCTATGAAAAAGATTAAGGGGCTTGTTTACAAAGCCGCGGTAGCGGTTTGCGATCGTAATCGGAGCCGCGGCCCCATTGATTTCAATGGGGCCGCGGCTGCGATCGCGATCGCGAACCACTACCGCGGCTTTGTAAACAAGCCCCTAAGAGTACCAAAAGGCACTCTTCTACCCCTCCAGGAAGAGAATGTAGAACTTTGGATGCTTTTGGCAGGAAAATCTTTCAGGCTAGTATGCTTATTGCCAGAATCAACTCCTACAGCCTCTATATGGGCATGTTTCTAAAGGAGCTTGCTCTTAAAGTACAGGATTTTCTCCCCTTTATTCCAGAGGATAGACAAAGAGGAGTTCCTGCTTCTGTTAAAGCATATCCAAGATGTGTCAAAGTTCTCCAATAGGGCTGCCTTTGACTCTTTTTGAGGGTGCTAGTAGAGCATCTGGCATAGCCATAGCTGCTCGTCGAATTGCTTGGCTCCAGGCCTCTGACCTGGAATCCTGGGTGCAAGATGGCCTAGGCAATTTACCTTGTACAGGTGAAAATCTCTTTGGCAAAGAGTGGCAAGTCAAAGCCATTCAAATGGATGCAGAGAATGCTGCTTTGGATAGACTCTCTAAGTCTACTTCACTCCCTGCCAAAAAGAAGTCTTTTAAGAAATCTTTCTACAAAAAGCCTAGATTTGGTTCCAATGCTGGCCAGTCATCCGCTCAAGTTCGCTTTGTTCCTAAGCGACAGCAGACTAAACAGGCCAGAACAAAGCCTGCAGGAGCTGCTACGCTTCAACAGTCCCAACCCCCTCAGGGTTTTTGACTTACTTCTAGAGAACATACCCTTTCTGGCTCTGCAGCATCTCACCATTCCAGGAAGGCTGACTCATTTTGCTCCCAGATGGGAACAAATTACATCAGAGCAGTGGACCCTCTCTATCATCAGAGAGGCATACAAACTGCATTTTTCCAGCCTTCCTATCTATCCCAGGGTGAGACATTTCATCTCTCCCCCATCTCTCCTACACCTGTTGGATCAGGAGGTGAATACCCTGCTTGCCCAAGGGGCAATAGAACAGATTCCCCTCCTCCAACAGGGCTCAGGGTTCTACTCCCCCTATTTTCTGATACCAAAGAAAACAGGAGGACACAGACCCATCCTAGATCTGAGAGAATTAAACAAATTCCTGTGCAAGGAAAAATTCAAAATGCTCTCTCTGGGTATTCTCCTTCCTTACCTTCAGAGTCAGGACTGGCTTTGTTCTCTAGACCTAAAGGATGCGTACACACATATACTCATCCACCATCCCACAGAAAATTCCTTCGATTTCTGTTCCAGGGAAAACATTTTCAGTACAGAGTACTCCCCTTCGGTCTAGCCTCTGCTCCAAGAGTGTTCACAAAATGCATGTCAGTAGTGGCTGCATTTCTACGCACTCAGGGAATCTTTGTCTTCCCATACCTAGACGACTGGCTCATCCGAGTTCCATCTCAGTCTCAGGCTCAGACTTCCCTGGACCACACCATCTGCATTCTGCAGTATCTGGGACTTGTCATCAATCTGCCAAAGTCTCAACTCACCCCTACTCAATCCCTAGAATTCATAGGGGCCTGGTTAGATACCACCACAGCAAGGGCCTATCTTCCCCAGGCACGTTGCCACCGGCTAGTGCACCTGGCCTCTCAGATTCAGTCCAGAACTCACTTGACTGCCCGAGAGATGTTACAATTGCTAGGCCACATGGCCTCCACAGTTCATGTGGTGCCTTATGCTCGCCTGCATATGAGAGCAGCTCAATGGACTCTGTCCACTCAGTGGACCCAAGCATCAGGAGCTCTCTCCGAGCAATTCGAACTCCAACCGTCTCGTTGGGTCTCTCCAGTGGTGGATGTCCATTCATCACCTGTTGGTGGGGGTCCCCCTTCCAACCCGCTACCACCCCAGGCAACCCTCACTACAGATGCCTCCCAGACAGGCTGGGGAGCTCATCTTCAAGACCTCTCCACTCAAGGCCTTTGGTCTCCGCAGGAGACTGCCCTTCATATCAACCTTCTGGAGCTTCGAGCAATTTTTCTTGCTCTCAAGGTCTTTCATATCCTCCTCTACAACATGACAGTGCTTGTTCAATCAAGTAGCCATGTTCTACGTAAACAAACAAGGAGGGACTGGCTCTCTGTCGCTTTGCAACGAAGCTCTCAGACTGTGGGCCTTCGCCAGAGAGCATCAAATCCATCTCCTGGCAGTATATCTCCCAGGAATTCAAAACTCTTGGGCAGACAGACTCAGCCGAGTTCTGCTTCCACACGAGTGGTCCCTGCACATGGATCAGGTACTCAGAATCTTTCAGAAATGGGGAACCCCGGACATAGACCTCTTTGCAAGTCCGTGGAATGCCAAACTTCCCCGGTTCTGTTCCAGAACTCCGTGTCAGGGGGTTCAGGCCAGGGATGCCTGCCTCCTTCATTGGGGTCAGGGCCTCCTATATGCCTTTCCACCCATTCCTTTGATTCCCAAGACTCTGTTCAAACTGCAGAGGGATCACGGATCTATGACCCTCATAGCTCCACGCTGGCCACGCCAAGTGTGGTTCCCTCTACTTCTGCATCTCTCCCAGGGTCCCTCCCTAGACCTGGGAGCTGCTCCAGACCTTCTGTCTCAGGAGGAGGGGACTTTGTGGCACCCAAACCCCAAGTCCCTCCACCTCAGAGCATGGTTACTGAAGACCTAGACCTTCAAGACTTAAATGTCTCTCAACAAGTGCAAGATATCCTCCATGCTTCCAGAAAACCTTCCACAAGGCGTTCTTATGCTTTTAAATGGAAGAGATTTTCCATTTGGTGTGCTCAAAAGGATCTTGATCCTTTTGCTCTTCCTATCAATTCTCTATTGGAATATCTCCTGCATCTCTCCAATGCAGGCCTTAAAACGAATTCAGTAAGGATCCATTTGAGTGCTATTGCAGCATCCCTCAAGCCTCTCAATGGACAATCTATTTCCTCTCATCCTCTTATTGCAAGATTCATGAGAGGCCTAACTTTAACTAAACCTCCCATTAGGCCGCCTCCGGTGGCATGGGACTTAAACTTGGTTCTTGGTCAGCTTATGAAGCCACCTTTTGAACCCTTAGCCACTACCTCCTTGAAATTTCTTTCCTGGAAGGTTATTTTCCTCATTGCAGTCACTTCAGCTCGTCGCATCAGTGAGCTGCAAGCCTTAGTGGCGAATCCACCCTATACAAGGTTCCATCATGATAAGGTAGTCCTTAGGACAAATCCACACTTTATGCCTAAAGTGGTTTCACCTTTTCATCTTAATCAAGAAGTATACCTACCTGTCTTCTTTCCAGCTCCTCATGCATCCAGTGCAGAGCGGAACCTTCATACTCTAGATTGTAAAAGAGCTCTTGCCTTTTACCTCCATAGGACTCAGCCACATCGAAAGTCTTCCCAACTTTTTGTTGCTTTCAATCCTTCTCATTTGGGACTTCCAGTCTCAAAACGAACACTTTCCAATTGGATTGCTCAGTGTATTTCGTTTGCTTACCAGAGTAAAAACATCTCTCTGGAGGGCCATGTCACAGCTCACAATGTGAGAGCCATGGCCACCTCTATGGTTCATCTTCACTCTGTATCCATAGATCAGATCTGTCGAGCAGCCACCTGGGCCTCGGTTCATACCTTCACAGCCCATTACTGCTTGGATAAGGACTCCCGCCGGGATGCCTTATTTGGTCAGGCTGTCCTCAAACACCTGTTCCATTCTTAAACAACTCCTGCCCACCTTCCCTTAATGGATGCCTGAGATCCATCGGAAGATGAAATACCTACGGAGGGGATCTCCCAGGCATCTCAGCTAGGGAGTCCCCATATGTGAGGACTCATTCCTGCTTGTTCCTGGAGATAGCACAGTTACTTACCTGTAACAGGTGATCTCTGGGAACAGCAGGAATAGTCCTCACAACCCACCCACCTCCCCTAGGAGTTGTATCTCTTTCTCTTCCTTTCCTCTCTCTATTGTCTCAGCTTTAAACTCTAACTGAGGAGAGTTGGTCAGGAAGGCGGGAAGGCAGCGCGCATGCGCTGTGGGAAGCCCCAAAAGCTTTCTTTTTGGGAAGCTGGGGAGCTTTCCCGCGCAGGCTCCGTCGGTACCGATGTACCCATATGTGAGGACTATTCCTGCTGTTCCCAGAGATCACCTGTTACAGGTAAGTAACTGTGCTTTCTTGCCCCACGTTCCATAACATTTCCCTTTTTATTTGTGTTTCCATTGCTTCTTTTTGCCATCCTGTCTGTCTCTTCTTTCCTGGTTTCCCTTGCCCTGAATTCAATGTTTCATGTTGTTTCATGTCCCTATCCCACCCATCTTTGGATTCCTTCCTTGACCTACCCCCATCTTCCATCTTCTCCCTTGTCGCTACATTTGTCTGCCTCTCTCCCTCTTTTCTTTCATTTCTCTCTCCTCCCTTCCTTTCCTTTCTCTCTCCTTCCTTCCTCTTGCCCTCTCTTTCAGCGATGATGCCATCAGGAACACGGAACAGAGCATGGGGGCGCTCAGATGTTCATACAGCCGCCACGGAGCAGTTACACCCCTCCTCCCACATCCAGGGATCCAGGTCGGCAGTGACCCCAAAGCAGGTCAGTGAAAGTCCAAGAACCCTGCCACCATCTCTCTTGTCCTTGCATACTACCTATTTCCTACCACTGGGGATGCAGGCAAGCAAAGACCCCTTAAGCCTACTAATACAGCCAGCACTCTCTGTCCCACACACTAATGACTGGGTATTTACCGCTTCCAGCCTGATCAGACTTATCTCTTGGAACACATACTTGCCCTCGGAATCCTGTTTCCCAGAATTGAGCCCTTAAGACTTGGGTTTTGGATATCACATACAAGGAAACCTTCTTACTGCTAGTGTTTGCGCCTTTTGGATTTCTGAAATATGAACAAAATCTTTAAAACTAATTAATTGAAAGTTTGGATAGCAATAATTCTTTCTGTATATGAGTAGTTAATGCCCCACCTCAGTTCTCAACAGTCCTGTGTGTACAAGGGATAGTTACTGACATTTAATGCCCTATTTGGGCTCCTCATACAGAGCATTTATTGGTGGTTAATGTTCTGTGTGAATTCCAATAGTATTGTTCATTCCTGTTACCTAATCACTAAACAGTATATATTCCAATTCATCCTGCTATACCAGTCCATACATGTGGGTTATGTTCCCCTGCCAGCAGATGTTAGAGACAGAGAAGTTACCAAAGGCTTCAGGGAGCATGCTCTGGCACTAACCACAGGACCCCAAGGGGTCGCTTTCAGTATTTCTGTGTCTCCAGCAGATGTGGATGTCTTTCTCCTTGCTCCTGACAGCTTTCTGTCAGTAGATCTAGCAAACCTTCCTTTGGTGGACATCTCCAGGGCACACAAGAGGTGTTCCCCTGGAGTTTCCCACACCTTTCCAGGGTCCAGCTTCTGATCAGGAGGATCATTAGAGCTGTCCGTGACTGGGGGAGGGGTGAAGGCTCCTGGTCAGGAGGACCAGTTGAGCCTTGCAAGCCCAGCAAAAGAGCCTTCAACATTCCTGAGTAGCAGGACTGCTTGTCTTTCCACATTTAAAAAAAAAAAAAAAGATAAAGGACGTAATACACAGCAGGGCTTATTTCAAAGGGAACTGCTTCAGCGCCTTCACAGGCGTTCTGACTGGCTCTTCTATGCCCCCCCCTCCCCACCCACACCTCCTTCAACGAATTATACTGTCTCTCTCTCTGTGAGGTTGATGTCCTGCCTTTCAATACCTTTAAGGGGGGTCCTGCTCAGCTGCCAACATCGCTGTTCCTTCTACCTCTGGCCCTGCTCTGGACATAGTGGACCCTTTGGGAGTTTTGGAGCCCTCTCCACCACCACTCCTGCTGCCACAGCAGACAGCACAGTTTCAGGATGGTGCTGATTGTGAATCTCATCAGTTCGTGCATCTGTTCCATCAGGCATGGACTCTCTGGAGGTCAGAGTCTGCGCCTGGTTCTGCTGGAGCATCAGCCTCTGGGAAGATTTCCGCTGGCAAGGAGCATCTGGCTAGGAAGTGCTCTAGGAATGTTAGTGAGCTCCAGGCTCTGATGTCTCATCGACTGTATACTAGGTTCCGTCGTAATAGAGTGGTCTTACACACTCATCAACGATTCTACTACTACTAAGACAAAGCTCAAATGGGAAAATATCCAAAAAATGTGTTGTACATCAGGGATTTTCCACCACATCCCACAGTGCCTATCCCTAAAGAGGGAGAAATTGAGCCCAAATTTGCCTCAGGTTATCTGGTTTTCACCATAAGTCAGCCGTCAATTTCTCCATTTTATATATGTCCCAGACTTTCACCATCCACTCTTTATAAGAAGGTGCCACGTATCTTTTCCAATAGCGGCTTATCACTGAGCGCGCTGCCATCAACACGTTATAAGCCAAGTTACATCTTGAAAAGAATTCCAAGCAAAATGCAATGCTCCAGCACACATGGAAAGGTGACTTTTAATTTTTGAGTAATACAAATATGAACTGCCCACCAAAAGATTTGAATTTTAGGGCAAGCCCACCACATATGGTAGAAGGTTCCTCTTCGGCTGCACAATCTCCAAAACAAAAAGTCGTCAGCACGGCCCCAATGGTACAAGTCCACGGGCCCGATTGACATACGAAAAAAAATTCACAATTGAGTATTCACCAATGACAAGGAAATGGAACAAGAGTGGGAAGAGTAGTAAGTTTCCAAACAGAAATCTTCTGACTTCCCTGGAAGGTCCTCCTCCCACTGTTTGTAAAAGGTAAAGATAGGTGAGATAGAGGACAAATCCACCGATAAGGCGCGATAAAGACGTGCTAAAAAGGCCTTGGTTTTAAATGAATCGAAGATTAAGCGCTTCCAAAGCCTAGGTGGGCGCTTTGAAAAGCAGTGACGGAATTGCAGGTACTGAAAGGCGGATAAAGAGGTACAAGTGGTCAACTCTGAACACTTCTGATCCAATAAGACTGAGTGATCATAAAGTGAGGCTAAGCATAAAGTTCTTCTCGAGGAATGAGAGCCCCCAGATTTCTGACGAAGGGGAAGGTCTTAAGAACCATATAGGGTGACCAGAGAAAATATGAGTTCGGATAATCTGAACCTACGATCTGACAAAAACAAAAGGTACCGCAACAATAGAGATGGGAGCCAACCATTCTGCTTCAATACTTGCCCAAGGGGATGTAGTAGTAGTAGACCGAAAATGAAGAGCACGTAAGCATAGATAGTAAAACTCAAAATCTGGAAGACCAACAACCTCCAAAATTTTAGGGCGAATCAGGGTTCGTCAGCTAAGTTTCGGGCAACAATCCTGCCACACAAACCTCAGGAGAACGCTCCACAAGTTGAGGAAAAAGGCCCAGGGAACAGAAATGGGTAGTTGCTGAAACAAGAAAAGCAGTTTAGGTATTAAAATCATCTTAATCGTGTGTATTCTTCCCAACCATGATACTGAGAGCGATTGCCAGGTACATACATTTCTGCGGATTGAGGACAATAGGGGAGGATAATTGCAAGCATAAAGTTGTTCAAGGCGCTGGGGAATCAGAATTCCAAGGTACTTAAATTGAGAAACTATTGGGAAACTACCAGTATCCAGTCGAACCCCAGTATGGCCAGCAGATAGACATGATAGAAGAGCGGACTTCTGAAAGTTGACCGTATAGCCGGAAAAGCATGGGAACTCCTCCAATATCCTAACAGTAGGAAAATTGGAAGAGGGATCTCAGAGAAAAATGTCATCCTCATAGAGAGACACTATATGATGTTGGTTGGCCAAAGGAATCCCAATAGAAGAGGCCTGCTGACGTAGCATTTGGGCTAGAGGTTCAATAGCAAGTGCAAAGAGTAATGGGGAAAGTGGGCAGCCCTGTCTTGTTCCTCATCCCATGTCAAAGGGCAGAGAAGAAAACCCATTTACCTGAATCATCCCTGTGGGAGCCCTGTAAAGAGCTGCGATCCAAGATTGAAAGTAGGGCCCAAAACCGAAGTGCTGCAATACTGCAAGGAAGTATCTCCACTCATTCTTATCAAAAGTTTTTTCGCATCTTGAGAAAGAACAGCGTATCATCTCGCCATGCTACGTAAATGGAACATTACATTCAACAATCTTCGCACATTCTCAAATCCATAGCACCCCTTTATGAAGCCAGTTTGGTCTAGGTGAATGATTTCTTGAATTTTTGTATCTAACCACATCAAAAGGATTTTGGTAAAGATTTTATAGTCTGAATTGAGTAAGGCCTATAGCTACTACAGACCTTACCTTGGGAAGCACTGTGACCAAAGCCCGATACATAGATTCAGGGAGCCGCTGCTGTAGCAGTACATCATTGAACACCCGAACAAAGGTCGGAGCCATGAGATCCGAGAATGTTTTATAAAATTCTGCTGGAAAATAGTCCGGACCCGCTGCTTTCGCCGTCTTTAGTTGCCAAATAGCTAATTGTACCTCTGCGAGTGTAATTTGCTGGTCGAGGGCTGTACACGCCTCAGCTGATAATTGGGGCAAGGTCGTCTTCATGAGCCAGCGGTGGATATCCTGAGAATCCGCAGTTAATTGAGAGGTATAGGATCTTTGTAAAAATGAGCAAAACACTGGGCAATATCTGTAGATTTGTGGAGTAGCTTACCCCGCCTGTCCAAGATGGCAGTAATATGACGATTTAGGCGCTGACGCTTTAGCTGCCAAAGGAGGAACTTACCCGCTTTATCTCCATGCTCATAAAAGTTACACCATGTATGCAAAAGAGTAGAGGCTATCTCCTCCATTTCTCAGGCTGCTAACTTGCCCTGCAATTTCGTAAGTTGACACCATACTTTAAGAGCAGGTCTACGCCAGTGATGTCCCTCTAACAGAGCGATCTGGGTTCGTAGGTCCCTTTTCCTTGCTGTCTTCTGATGCTTAAATGCGGTGGATAGTGAGATAGCTTGCCCTCACAATACCGCCTTCCCTGCTTCCCAAAGTTAAAAGCTCAGGGTTCCCTCACGATTATTATACTGTAAGTACTCGGTCCACCCTTTCCAGAGGTGTGCAACGAATTCATCATTCTTCAATAAGTGGCGGGGTAATGCCCAGGACTGGTGGATAGCTCCCCAACCCCGATTGACCATTCCAGTGTGATTAGGTGATGATCAGAGGGGCCCAAGGATCCAATACGAGCTTGAGGAAGAGAGTGATCCGAGGCTAGCCACATATCCAAATGTGAATAGGAGTGATACACAGTGGAGAAGAAAGTATAATCTCTCTCCCCAGGATGTAGCGACGCCAGACATCCTCTAGAGCTAAAGCACAGGTCAAGGTTGACAAAGCCGAGCAGTACCCAGAGAATGCTGTAGCCCTCCTGGACCTGTCTAAGTCAGAGAAAACACAGGTGAAGTCTCCCCCTACTAGCATGTCCCCTGCAATATGAGTTTTCAGCATGTCAAGAAATTCTGTCAGTGACTGTGCAACCTCCGCTGGTGGGATGTAAACATTTACCAAGGAGATCGGTACATTGTGTATCAGCCCTGAATAAGAAAGCAGCCAAGAGGATCTTGGTACTGACTAGAAAGGGTAAAGGGGCAGCGCTGTAAGAACATAATAGTGACCTCGCGCTTCCGGGAGGAGAAGCCTGAAGAGAAAATCTGAGGAAACGTTCGGGAGCTGAGACAAGCATGAGCCCCTGGGGCTAGATGCATTTCTTGGAGAAAGACTGTCTGCATGCTCTCTGCCTATCTGATCAAGCACCCTCTGCCTCTTTAACTGGGTGAATCAGCCCCCTGATATTCCAGGAAATTAACCTAACCATGGGGAACAGGGATCATAGCTTCAAACAGGGTGGAATAGCGTCTAGAAAACACCTCCCCACCATCTCCCTCTGCGCATTCCTGTACTGATCAGTGTAGAGCAAATATGGTAGATCAGGCACTTGCTTCTGCTAAGTCTGTATAGGCTCCACTCCCTGTATTATATCAAATCCCCAACCCCAAACTCTCCTGAGTTTACAGGAAGTACACAAAATGGTGATACATCTCCAAATTATAGACATCAAAGATGTCCAAAGGAAGGGCACTTAGCTATAGAAGGAACTAAGCTTAACTCACCTCCCAGTCCTACTGAACCCCAGTGGCACCTCAGCCTCCTACAGTGAGCACCTTCCCATTGCACCATAGGTCATCTTCAGTCCTTCCCCTCCCTCTCCCCCTTTAGGCCTCCACACCCCACTCATCATTGCTTTGCAACAATAACCAGACATCAAAACATCCCCCCCCCCCAAGAATTGGTCCAAAACAGCCAAACCATTCCCCTCAACCTCTACCGGAACTGGAGATCTCATGTAAAACAGACAATGTAGTAAACAGGAAAGAATACAACACATTAGGCCTTAAAGAAAGCCATACAGATATGAAAGTCATGGTGGAGCTGAAGTGTCCATCCCCTGAAGTGGATTAATAACTTGATCAGTGTCAGAAGAGCGGCGGGAGCCCAGTACTTTATGCCGCTTAGGGGTGGAAACTTCCCACTCTCCATTAGGATTCCTCAGGCGAGGGGCACCCTCCCCATACTGCAAGCAATCCATAAACTCCATGCACTCAGCTAGCTCAGAGATTCGTTGTTATTCCACTCAAAGATTAACGCAAACGGGAATCCCCACCGGTAAGGTACTGCTTTCTTCTGAAGGGCCAGTGTTAAGGGCTGGAAGCTCTTAAGACGTTCCAGGGTATATTGGGAAAGATCTTGAAAAATCTGTATTCCGTGGCCATTGAAGACAATGGACTGCTTACCATGGAGACTCCACATCGGCGCCACTTTATCTTCGAAGAAGCAAAAATAACGCAATAATCGGAAAGGGCTGAGAATTAGCCGTTTTTCTGGTTCCGAGGCTCCGGTATGCTCTCTCAAGTTTAACCAGGTTTGGAGCAGCCGGTACACAAAAGGCAAAGAGATCCTGAATGCGTTTTATGGTATCTTCATGGTCTCCTGGTTGCTCGGGCAGACCAAGTACTCTTATGTTATTTCGTCTTTGCCGGTTTTCCAGGTCGTCCTGATGCTCTTTCAGATCTTTCGTGAGTTGATCAAGTTTCTTGAATTTAGTTTGGAACACAACAGTAGAGTCTATCTGTTCACCTATATTGATCTCATTTTGTGTGACCCAGTCATCAAAAGCTTTAAGATCAGATCTGATATCACTCACCGCCTTAGTAAAGTCCATTCTAAATAGACGCAGTTCCTGAAGATTTTCCATGAGATCTGATTTCGTCGCTAGTGAGGATGTCGCAGACTCCCCGCTCGTCTTAGGCACAGACACACCTTCTGGATCTGTAAGGGGGCCGCAAGGTCGGAGTCAGCTGATCTGGCATATTTAGATGGGGGTTGGCCTTTGCCATTTTGGAGAGAGAAGCAAAGCAGTAATAATCCAAGATTTCAAAAAGGAAAAATAAAGCTGCAGTACCTCCAGCAGGGCACAAGATGGAGCTTCAGGACAGCAAAGAGCTAGATGGAAAAATAGGCAATTCAGCTCTTTGGTAAATAAGGTAAAGCTGCTTCTTCCTGCAAATTCAGATAAACTACTTAGCTGAGTGCAGAGGGGATTAAACTGGAGTCATTCCTCTTTTATGCCGCTGAGCAGACAGGAGAGTGCGCCATCATTATGTCAAGAGCTACCGATCCCCACAGCCCTGCATACAATAGAGGATATTTGCTTTCCACAGATTTTCCCACCAGCTAGAAGATCCCTTCTGCGTTTCAGCTATGCGTTTCAGCTATGCGTTCCAGCTGCGATAATGGTGGGGGAGAGCTCAAACACACGGCGGGTTGACCATCTCACAGATTCTCCTTGATTGAAATCTGAGAGGCACCGCTCCTGCAAGCACATACACAAGCTATTTAACAGCACGGCAACAACCGGAGAAGAGCTGTAAGTTAGCCAGAGAGGATGCCGTGGCACAGAGAAGTTCCACAGTTGGTGTTTTTGCTGAGTCAGTCAGGTCTTAGTACCAATAGAGAGCTTTTCATATAAATGAAATCTGAGTATAGCTTAGCATAGAAAGTAAAATAGAGTAAATAGTCTCTGATTAGAAATAAATACATTTATTTCTAGAGAACTTTCTATTTAAATCAAATCAGAGTATAGCTTAGCATACAAGTAGAATAAATAATCTCTGAGTAGAAATAAATACATTTGTTTCTAGTGACCTTTACAAAGAAGCCTTCCAGTTAGGAGGCAAAAGATCTGTGAAGTTGTCTTAAATAGATGTTAAAAGCCAAGTGACAGATCAAAGGGGCAATTTGAAAGGCCCCCTCTATCAAACCAAGGGCTGTTTGAATCACCCAGGAAATTGGTAAGACATTACCTTAGAAGCACAGGTCAGGGCACTGTGTAGCAAGCCAGCTTTTCTAATGTCTTCTATCCCTGGGATAATCTTAGCTTTATAGGCTCTAAAACCTATTAAAGGGAATGAGGTGTCCATATTCACTTTCAGGTGCAGTTGGTTATTCTCATCACGAATAGACTAATTAAGGACCTGAGATTAATTAATATTGAGGTGAACAAAGTCCATTAAATGTATTAGGTATAGTTGTATTAGTATTAGTATCCCCAGCAAACCTAA
Source organism: Ichthyophis bannanicus (assembly GCA_033557465.1). Classification (NCBI taxonomy): domain Eukaryota; kingdom Metazoa; phylum Chordata; class Amphibia; order Gymnophiona; family Ichthyophiidae; genus Ichthyophis; species Ichthyophis bannanicus. The sequence continues at coordinate 74,229,131 of CM066051.1, read as the reverse complement.
GTAAGTAAACAACTTAAATACCTAAGCAAAACCTTAAAACTAAGATGCAGACAGCAGTCCAGCAGCAAGATGGAGGCTTTCCATTCTTTTGCATTGAGGGTCACTTGTATGATTTTCTCCCAGTAGTTGAGGGGTCTTACGTGCACACTGTGTGCAAGGAGCTCTTTGCTCTCAGGGAACAAGTCCGATCTCTGGAGGCTAGCTTAGCAGATTTGGAGGACATAAAGAAGACAGAGAGCTATATAGACGAGACCTACAGGGATGTAATACTGAAGTTCCACCTCCAGTCTGGCAGTATCCCTGATGCCATGGAGAAGAGATGTCACGTGACATGAGAGCATCACCCTGGTGTGGCAGGACGTAATCCTGTAGCTAGGACCTGTCCTCCAGGTGATGTAAAACCCTCTCGCACCGATGAGATTTCTCCAGGGACATATGCCCATGAGGGGGAAGGGTTAGGATAGCCGTTACAGTTGGTGATTCAATCATTGGGTATGTAGATAGCTGGGTGGCTGGTGGACATGAGGATCACCTGGTAACGTGCCTGCCTGGTGCGAAGATAGCAGACCTCATGCACCACCTAGACAAGGTTTTAGATAGCGCTGGGGAGTAGTCTGCTGTCTTGGTTCATGTTGGTACCAGTGACATAGGAAAGTGTGTGAGGAAGGATCTGGAGGCCAAATTTAGGCTTTTAGATAGGAAGTTGAAATCCAGAACTTCCAGGGTAGCATTCTCAGAAATGCTTCCCGTTCTACGTACAGGACCCAAAAGGCAGGCAGAGCTCTGGAGTCTCAATGCGTGGATGAGTCCATGGTGCAAGGAAGTGGGTTTTGGATTAGTTAGGAACTGGAGAACATTCTGGGGAAAGGAGGGCCTTTTCTTAAGGGATGGGCTCCACTTTAACCAGGATGGAACCAAGTTGCTGGCATTAACCTTTAAAAAGGAGATAGAACAGCTTTTAAACTAGATAATAGGGGAAAGCCAACAGTCACCCAAGAGCGCATGGTTCGGAAAGATGTATCCTTGAAGGATACTAGCAAAAGATTGAAGTTAGGACATATCGACAGGTTCCAATAAAGGCAAAAGCAACCCAAATGCCCTTAAGTACAGAGTCGACAGAGCTTAAAGATTTAAAATTACCCCTGTCTACCATTAACAAGATTAATATGAATAAAATACAACCTCTAAAATGCTTGTATGCAAATACTAGAAGGCTAAAAAAAATGGGAGGGTTAGAATATATAGCACTTAGTGAGAAGTTAGATATGATTGTATCTCAGAGACCTGGTTGGAAGGAGGACAGCCAATGGGACACTGTGATACCTGGGTGCAAATTATATCGTAATGATAGAGTAGATCAAATTGGTGGAGGGGTTACACTCTATGTTAGAGAGGGCATGAGTCACACAGGATTAAAGTTTTGCAGGAAACAAAAGAATCTCTATGGATTGAAATTCCATGCAAAAAGGGGAAGGCAATGGTAGTGAGGATGTACTATTGACCGTCTAGCCAGAATAAACAAATGGATGATGAAATGCTCAAAGAAATCAAAGTTAAAACACAGTAATAATAATAGGTTTTGTTCTGTGTAAACCGCTTTGATTTTTCTGAAAGGCGGTATATAAAACCGTTCAATAAATAAATAAATAAATAAATAAAAATAAATAGGTGATTTCAATTACCCCGGTATTGACTGGGTCAGTGTCGCAGCAGGATATGCCAGGGAGATCAAGTTTCTAGAGGAAATAAATGACGGCTTCATGGAGCAGCTGGTTTATGGACTGATGAGAGGGGAAGCCATTTTGGACCTAGTCCTTAATGGAACACAAGATCTGGTGCAAGAGATAAGGGTGTTGGGGCCACTTGGCAATAGTGGTCATGGCATGATCGTGTTTGATTTAATAAATGGATGAAGGACAGCAAGGAAAGTACTATATTTTAACTTTCAAAAGAGAGAATATGATAAAATGAGAAAAATAGTTGAGAAAAAAACTAAAAGGAGCATCTGCAAAGGTTAAAGATTTACATCAAGCATAGGCGTTGTTTGAAAATACTATCTTGGAAGCCCAGACCAGCTGTATTCCACGCTTTAAGAAAAGTGGAAGTAAGTCCAAAAACCTGCCAGTATGGTTTAAAGGTGAGGTCAAAGAGGCTGTTGTAGCCAAAAAAGCATTCTTCGGGAAATGGAAGAAGGAGCCAAATGATGAAAACTGGAAACAACATAAGCACTGGTAAGTTAAATGCAAGGCATTGATAAGGCAGGCAAAGAGAATTTGAAGAAAAGCTTACCGTGGAAGCAAAGGTGAATAACAAAATCTTTTTCAAGTACATTCGTAGCAAAAAAAACCTGTGAGTCAGTTGGACGATTAGATGATAGAGGGGTAAAAGGGGCACTAAGAGGGGACAAAGCCATAGTAGAGAGACTGAATGAATTCTTTTCTTCAGTCTTAAGAAGATGTAGGGAAGATGCACATGACTGAAATGGTATTTAAAGGTGATGCATCGGAAGAATTGAAAGAAATATCGATAAACCGGGAAGATGTATTACAACTATTTGATATACTAACGAGTAGCAAATCACCAGATGGTATATATCCGAAGGTGTTGAAAGAACTGAAATATGAGATTGCAGACCTATTATTAGTAATCTGTGAACTATCATTAAAAACATCTGTAATACTTGAAGATTGGTGAATGGCCAGTGCAATGCCAATTTTTTAAAAGGGTTCCAGAGTGATCTGGGAAACTACAGACGGGTGAGCTTGATGTCAGTACTGGGTAAAATGGTAGAAACCATTATAAAGAAAAAAAAATTGAATATGTAGATAGTAATGGTTTAATGGGAGAAAGACAACATGGCTTTAGCCAAGGAAGGTCTTGTCATACTAATCTGTTATATATTTTTTTGAAGGTGTGAATAAAGGTAGACAAAGGTGAGCTGGTCAATATAGTGGATCTGTATTTTAAGAAAGCCTTTGACAAGATCCCTCATGAGAGAGACTCTTGGTAAAATTAAAAAGTCATGGGATAGTAGGCAGTGTACTATTGTGGATCAGGAACTGGTAAAAAGATAGAAAGCAGAGGGTAGGGCTAAATGGCCAATTTTTCCCAGTGGAGAAATGTGAATAGTGAAGTGCCCTAGGGATCTGTGCTAGGTCCGTTGCTTTTTAACATATTCATAAATGACCTGGAAATGGGAATAACTAGTGAAGTAATCAGATTTGCAGATGAGACAAAATTATTCAAAGTTGTTAAAACACATGAGGATTGTGAAAAATTGTAAGAGGACATTGATAAATTCGAAGACTGGATGTTCAAATGGCAGATGAAATTTAATGTGGACAAGTGTAAAGTTATGCACCTAGGAAAGCACAACCCAAACTTTGTTACATGATGCAAGGTTCCACATTAGGAACCACCACCTAGGAAAAAGATTTAGGCATCATTGTGGATAACACATTGAAACCTTTTGCCCAGTATGCAGTGGCAGCCAAGAAAGCAAATAGAATGCTAGGAATCATAAGGAAAGGCATGGAGAATAAAACAAAGGATATCATAATGCCTCTGTATAGTTCCATGGTGCGACCGCACCTTGAATATTGTGTACAATTCTGATCGCCATATTTTAAAAAGGATATAGCATTATTAGAAAAGATACAGAGAAGAGCCACCAAAATGGTAAAGGGGATAGAAGGATACCCTTTATGAAGAGAGGCTTAAAAGGTTAGGGCTCTTAAACCTAATAAAGAGACAGCTGAGGGGAGATATGACAGAGGTCTATGAAATACTGAATGGAGTGGAACGGGTAAACATAGTTCGATTGTTTATGCCATCAAAAATTAGAAAGACTAGGGGACATGCAACGAAGCTATAGTGTAACCCGTTTAATATAGTTGACTATATTGACTATATTTTTTCACTCAACACATAATCAAACTCTGGAATTTGTTACTGGAGGATGTGTTAAAGCTGTTAGTGTAGCTGGGTTTAAAAAGGTTTGGACACATTCCTGGAAGAAAGGTCCATAAACCATTATTAAAGAGGACACGGGAAATCCACTGCTTGCCTCAGTACAAGCATTGCGGAACCTGTTTGCCTTTTTGGGACCCTGCTAGGTACTTGTGATCTGGATTAGCTACTGTTGGAAACAGGATACTAGCTTGATGGACCTTGGTCTGATCCAGTATGGCACATCTTACGTTCTTATGAGGAGCAGTAGAATGCATTCATTTATAGGTCAGAAGAGGTTATATGAGCATATTAGGGCTGGTGGAAGATTAACCGTGCAGCAGAGTTCTGAATAGATTGAATGGGAGAAAGATGACTCAGAGGGAGACTAGCAAGAAGGAGGTTGCAATTGTCAAGATGGGACGCAACTAAAGAGTGGATAAGTGTTTTAGTAGTATTTTCAGAAAGGAAGGGGAAAATTGTGTTAATATTATAGAGAAACTAATAACTGGTTTTAGCTATTTGTTGGATATGTGTGGAGAAGGAGAGGGAGGAGTCAAAAATGACACCAAGGTTGCAGGCAAAGGAAACAGGAAGTAAAAGAGTGCTATCAACAGAGATAGAGGAAGAGGGGAGGATGGTTTAGAGGGAAAAATACGAAGTTCGGTTTTGGCCATGTTTAATTTCAAATGGCAGTGAGACATCCAGTTATCGATGACATTGCTGTCAGGCAGGCAGAGATACGGGCCTGGAGTGTCAGAGAAATATTAGGTGTAGATAGATAGATTTGAGAGTCATCAGCATAAAAATGATACTGAAAGCTATGGGAGGAGATGAGAGCACCAAAGTACTGGGTATAAAGAAAGAAAAGGAGAGGGCCCAGAACAGACCCTTGGGGTACACCAACTGAGAGTGGGTAGCAGTAAAGGAAGAACCACCAGAACAAACACTGAAGGAGCGATATGAGAGATAAGAAGAGAACCAGGACAACTCGAAAGTGGAATCTGCTTTCCATCTTAATCAGTCAGTCATTTGCCAACTTTCTTTCCCAGGCCTCTCACGCCCATAGAGGGGAAGCATCACTGCATATGATTGGCTGTAAGCAAGCCTTGGCCTTCTACCTAGAGCGGACGAAGGCCCACCGAAAGTCCATCCAGCTGTTTGTCTCTTTTGACCCCAGCAAGCTAGGGGCTCCCATTTCCAAACGCACTCTTTCCATTTGGCTGGCAGACTGCATCTCTTTCACTTATGCCCAGGCTGGCCTGAGCCTTTATGGTCACAACATCAGAGCCATTGGTGGCCAACTTGTGCTTGGTCTTTATGGAAGAGATCTGCAGGACTGCAACCGTGGTCTTCAGTCCACACATTCACATCTCACTACTGTCTGGAAGGGATTCCTGATGCGACAACAACTTTGGTCAATCTGTACTCCGACATCTGGGGATTAGTATCCAGTTCCATCCCACCAAGGCCCTTCTGTCTATCCAGGCTACCAAAAAGAAAAATTACCATAGTGCATGAGTGCTGATAAATGAATCTGTTTAGTAGTGAAGATACTGAATCAGATGAGTTCCTCTTGGGGACCATCATTGCTGTACTTAGTTGGTTCTCCAGTTCTTGTTTTGTTGCCCCTGTTGGGCTTTTCGGCCTCCTCGGTTTTTGGTAGCCTGTAGCTTGGAAGTCCTATACATGAGGACTTCATTCCTGCTTGTCCAAGGAGAAAAGGTAGTTACTCACCTGTAGCAGGTGTTCTCTGTAGACAGCAGGAATAAGTCCTCACAATCCTCCCACCTCCCCAAGAAGTTGTTTTCTGCTATAGCTTTGTTATAATACTGGAGAAGATTTATTTATTTATTTGTGAAGCTTTTCTGTACCACTCCTTCCTAAGATCAATGGCGGTTTACAAATAACAAAACATTTAACATCAAACATTTTGGCTCAAATCATGGAAAGTTTACATCGAACACAATATGTGCAGTGCCGCAGCAGGCAGGAAGACAGGCACAGGTGTGGTGGAGCCTCCCAAAAGCTTCCATTAGAAGCTGGGGAACATTCCCATGTGGGGCTCTGTTGGTGACGTTGCCATACGTAAGGACTTATTCCTGCTGGCAATGGAGAACACCTGCTACAGGTGAGTAACTACCTTCTTTTTTTCACAGACCTTCTGTCCAAAGACTATCCTGTACATAGTTATGGTTATTTGTTCTGCTTGATCCTTCCTTTGTTATCCTCATTTAGGTTTATTTATTTAGCTATATTTGTAGACTGCTTTCCTGGGAGTCAAAGTGGTGTACATACAAAGGAATCTTGAAAACATTAGCATAGAACAAGTAGGGATCCAACTTGAAGTGATAAAATCAAGGTACAGTGATTTAAATACAACTTAAAATATTGCATCCAGGGTGGGTTAAACAGGGTGGGATAAACATTAACTTAAACTTAAAAGTAGAGGGAGGAGTGGCTCAGTGGTTGGGACAGGTTACCTCAGGCCAGAAGTTCAATTCCCACATGGGGACAAGCAACCTCAGGCCGGAGGGACTGGAGTCTCTAGTCCCATGGCCACTCCTTGTGGCCTTGGGCAAGCCACTCAACCCTCCATTGCCTCAGGTACACTTAGATTGTGAGCCCTTCGAGGACAAGGGAATAAAAAGTACCTGTTAGTATACATGTAAACCGCACTGATTCTAAAGAGCGCGGTATAAAAAAATAAATAAAGTAGAACTGGAAATAGTACTAAGGGATGTTTAACACTAGAAGCCCCAAAGTGCGTCATTTGACGCAAATGCATCTTCGAAGTTGTATACCAGCGCCATTGCTAGAACCATGACTTTGTTAGCAAGGTCAAGATGTTCAAATATGTGCATCAAAAATTAATGACAGATGCACCACCTAGCGGGAAAATGAATTTATACCTAGAAGCTCCTAAGTACATCAATTGACGCACTCAATTGTCTTGGATGAGTCAATTGATGTACTTTGGGGCTTCTAGGTATAAATTCATGTTCCCACTAGGTGGCGCATCTCAATCACTGTTTACAGTTTTACTTCGACATTACAAACAATAAACACACGACGACGTCATGTAATGACGTCACATACTGCACGTATTTAACAAATAAGTAACTTCACATTAATTCACATCTGCATTTCATGCTAAACGCAGTCGTCGTGATAATGTGTCAATTGACGCACTTTGGGGGTTTCTAGGTAAAATTCCTTTTGGGGCTTCTAGTGTTAAACTAGTGCCATAAGATACTTAAGAGATGTCCTGGACGTGAAGAATGTGAAGAGCCTAAGCACAGGATAGGGAGGGGGTGCCTAGTAGGGAGAGGGATAGAGAGTGGGTTTTAGGTGTTACTGTTGAAGTACTTATTGAAGAGGTGCATTCTCCTCCTGAAGTCCTTTAGGTTGGGTATTTATGGTAAGCTATCAGGCAGGGAGTTCCAAATGCTTGGTGCATATAAGGAAAAGACTCGTTTAGTGGTGGTCTGATTGCTCTTTATTTTTAGTTTGGGGATGCCGAAGGTATTTTGTGCAATTGTCCATCTTGATCTGATGTTCGGTGTTCTCTGTAGTAGTGATTGAAGGTATATGGGAGATAAGTTGTGGGATGCTTTGAAGGTGGTCTATAGAAGCTTGTATTTAGTGCAGGTTATTATTGGGAGCTACTGCAGTTGTCTTGCGGATTGGAGTTATGTGTGTGGTTCGAGGTTCTTGACCTTCTTGGGTATGAATACTAAAATATGCCATTAGCTGCATCAGCTACAGTAGCAGGGATGATGTCATCATAAGAAGCTTCTGGGTTTTTCTCTGGGTCCACCTCTGTTGGCAGGGGGAAACAACCCACTTGCCTGGACTGGTATAGCAGGACTATAGGAAAGGAAATTATCTGGTAAGTAAAATGCTACCTTCTCTTTCTTGTCTGCAGAGCCCTTGGAGAAAGGAGATCAGGAACATCCCAAAACAAGGGGCAGGCTGAATGACACAGACTCTGGGTAAGGATCAACCCATTCCTCACACCATCATCCAGGAAGTGTGCATCTTTTTTGTTGTTGTTTTAAATTTAAATCACTTTATTTGAAAAAAAGTAACACAGTGTACCAATTTGCGCAATGTTACCAGGCAGTGTTAATGTAGATTTGGTGTAGACGTCCACCCCTGACCCCTTCTAACAACAAACGACTGAGGAAAGAGAACCAAGTAGAAAAGCACAGTTCACAAACCCAGCACACTGAGCTTCTATACCCCCCCCCCTTCTCCTAGAAAGGGGGAAGAGCACTGGCATAAACAACTAAGAGGGGATAAAGGCGGGAGTCCCTTGAATGAAAAATCACTGTGATCTCCAAATGTCAGAGACATCAGGGTAGTGAAGTCTCAGCCATGTGCCGCTTTCTCCTTGAAGTATATACTTTATGCCAGATGGATCCAAGGATGGGTTAGAGCAATTGCAATCCCTAAACAGTGCGGAGGTAATTTTATCAGGAACTGTGTAAATTTGTGTCATCAATGCACTTAAATCATCTATTTTTAGTGGCTTACATACATGGATGGGCCTTTATGCATATATTTCAGATGGTTGCTATGTTGTAAATACATGTGTCAGGCTGATGGTGTGTACGTTTCGTACTGGCATGCACAGGGGAGAAGGGTACATTTATGCACATTATGTTATAAAATACTATAGCTTACGTGCTTGCTTCAGAAATCTAGGTGTGGGCATTTATGCCAGCTCTAGGACTGGTATAAGTGCTCACACCTAGATTCAACTCTTGTTACTTTACGTCACTCTAGTCCAGTCCCGGAATTTCTGGGATCATAGGGTTCTCTGCAGCTTGGAGACTGAACAAACACACTTGTGATGTCACCCCTATAACATCCAGAGGTGATCACTTCCAACCTCAGTTTTTTCAGTCTCCAAGCAGCTTGTACTTCTAAGAGCCTAATCTGGCTCTGAAGAGGAACAATTAAGCATATTTCCTATTTAAAAAATTTGGAATAAGCAGTGCAGGGAACAGTTTTTGATTTCTTGAGGTACTGTGCCTTTAAGGAGTTTCATGCCCTCCCTCATGGGTGTAGGGGAGGAGTAATTTTAAAACCGAAAGCAGTGTAAACTTTCGGTTTCAGCGAAAGCTCCCGATCCTGCATTGATAGGTGAGGAGCGATTAAGAGAAAATTGACTGAAGGAAAATTCTTTAGACAAATTAATTGTTTACACTAAGGTAAGCTACAAGGAGTTCCTTTGTTTTCCTTTGTTTTTTTCGGCGTGGATGTAATAGGAGCGTTTTTAAACTCCCCTTAAGTAGTCAGCACACTTCCCGATCCCTCAATATTGGGAGAGGAACTGCAAAGTGAAGTAATCTTTAAGCTGACTTGATGCGGAGGCATAGTTTACTGTTAATTGCCTCGACGTGTCTAACTTTGCAACGCCGCACTGAATTGATTGCAAGTCCCGGCTGTCAGGGGATACTTGCAACAGCCTGAAAACAGGTATATTTGTAGAGATTTCCTACTAAAAAGCTTAGAGCCGGTTTTAATAGTGCGGCATTTGGGCAAATGTAGAGATATAAAGCTTTTTTAAACTGCCGCGGCCTGTTAAACGGTTTAGAATTCTCAGTTCCGGCGCGTTTCAAGCAGAGCTATTTTTAAAAGCGCCGTTGCGCATGAGTTTCTTTTGGTCCTAAAATCAATACTGAAGTGATTTTAAGGATAATACTGACTGTACTGATTTGTATAGGTTTATCGGTGTGTGTGATTTAGAAAATCTGTTTTAGAATTTAAATTTAATATTGGTTGCAGTAGACCTGGTAGCAGCGGGTTTTATTGCTATCATGCCTGGGAAGCAACAGTGTTTAACATGTGGCGTGAAAAGGACATTGTTGAGTGGATCAGGGACATGTAAACATTGTGCTCAGCTGACGGCAGATCAGCAGAGGCTTGCAGATGACCTTGTCAGTGGTGAAAAGCAAGGCAGACAGAATGACTCTCCACCGCAGCTGCTGCCAGAGCCTTTGCCTGGCCCATCTTCAAGGCCGGATGTGCCTGTCCCTGATTCTTTGTGTATGACAGCGGATCTATCTTCACTGACATCTAATATAGCTGCACTTTTTTCAAAACAGCTTATTGCTCTAATGCACAAAGATATTGCTCAAGGGTATGCGCAGAATAAAGTACCACTAAGTAATTTAGCGGAGAAGCGTTTGGCTACTACCATAGGATTGGATGAGCTCCCTCTTCCTCACAAAAGAGCTAAATTACAAAAAACTTTTTCAATGTCTTCTCAAGAAGTTCAATCAGATATAGAGGATGATTTTGAGGAAGATTTGGAAGAGGGTGAGCTGGTAGAACAGGAGGATCAATCTAGAATTGTAAGGGTTTTTAGAAGAGAGGAGTTGCCCATATTAATTGAGGAAACCCTAAAGTCTTTAAATATAGCAATGCCGGAAAATTTGGAAAACTCAGATTTAGAAGACCCCTTATTGTTGGCGGTCAGGAAATCGCATAAAGCATTTCCAGTGCATAGAGTAGTAAAGGAAATGATTCAGCAGGAATGGGATGTTCCTGAAGCAGCTTTGCGTGGAACCAGAGTTATGACACGCTTATATCCTTTGCAAGAGAAGGATTGTGAATTGTTTAAAGCTCCTAAGGTTGACGCAGCTGTTTCCGCAGTTACTAAACGTACTACTATCCCTATAGAAGGTGGGGCGGCCTTAAGGGATAGTTATGACAGAAAACTGGACACGCTTTTAAAACAGATCTTTGATATAAATGCTTTATCTGTACAGGCGGCAATCTGTGGCGCATGGGTTGCTAGAGCGTCTTTACGCTGGTCACAGGATTTGCACGCGGATGCCGAAGGTGCTTCCTTGGAAGGAGCGTCTAGACTAGAGACTGGAGCGGCCTATTTAGCAGATATTCATTACGATCTCATTAGGGCACTGTCGAAGGCAATGGGATCCGTGGTGGCAGCTAGAAGACATGTATGGCTGCGTACCTGGGCTGCTGATGCATCTTCAAAGGCAAGACTATCTAGACTGCCGTTTAGGGGAAGACTCCTTTTTGGAGAAGATTTAGAAAAAATTGTTAAAGATTTGGGAGATTGTAGGAGTGGGAAACTCCCAGAAGATAGGCATAGACAAGGGCGTATGAATCAGCCTTTTAGAGGTCAATATAGAGATTTTAGGCGTTTTCGATCTTTACGCTTTGGGCAAATGCAAAGAGGTCGTCAGTACTATAGAAATCAAGGATTTCGCGGATTTCGTAGCGCAGGGAAAGGTTTTACAACCTCCTCTACAAATACCAGTTCAAGAAAGCCACAATGAGATAAGGAACTCCCAGGCGGATTTGATTCCTGTAGGTGGCAGGCTCCATCAATTTCAATCCGCCTGGGCTCAAATCACTTCAGATCAGTGGGTAATGGAAGTAATTCAAAAAGGATATGCTCTGGAGCTCAAATGTCCAATAGCCGATCTGTTTGTACAGTCCCCATGCACAATAGGTGTCAAGAGAAAAGCAATACGAGACACCTTGCAGAGACTCTTGGATTTGAAAGCAATAGTACCGGTGCCATTAGAACAACAAGGGTTAGGTCGGTACTCGATATATTTTCTCGTTCCGAAAAAGGAAAATTCCTTTCGACCAGTATTGGATCTGCGAGGTGTGAATCGTTATCTCCGGGTTACGCATTTTCGCATGGAGACGCTGAAATCGGTGATTGCGGCGGTAAGAAAAGGAGAATTTCTTACGTCCTTAGATTTAACAGAAGCTTATTTTCATATTCCAATTCGCCAGGAGCACCAGAAATATCTGAGGTTTGCTGTGCCGATGGGTCATTACCAATTCAGGGCGTTACCTTTTGGGTTGGCAACGGCGCCAAGAACTTTTACGAAGGTAATGGTAGTAGTAGCAGCGGCTCTGAGAAAGGAAGGAATACTTGTTCATCCTTATCTCGACGATTGGTTGATTCGGGCAAAGTCGCAAGCAGAGAGCGAGGCAGCAACAGAAAGAGTGGTGCAGTTTCTGCAGAGCCTAGGTTGGGTGGTAAACATGACAAAAAGCAAATTAGTACCAACACAAAATCTAGAGCATTTAGGTGCCCGGTTCAACACAGAGGAAGGGAAAGTTTTCCTTCCACAAGCGCGAATAGTGACGATTATGAATTTGGTAACTCAGTTTTTAAAAAGAAAGAATCCAACAGCATGGCATTATCTCCAGCTGTTAGGAACCATGGCGGCAACATTAGAGCTAGTACCGTGGGCAAGGGCTCATATGCGTCCCTTGCAGAAGGCATTATTAAGGAGATGGTCTCACCAGAAAGCTCCGATGTCGCAAGTGTTGCCCTGTCCACTGGACACTCGTCAATCTCTACTTTGGTGGTTAAATCCAAAGGTGTTCGAGAGGGGAGTGCAGTTACAGTCCCCGTTTTGGATTCAGGTCACAACAGATGCCAGTCTCAAAGGCTGGGGGGCACATTGCGAAAGGCAGTTTGTGCAAGGCCAATGGACAGGGCAAGAATTGACATGGTCAATAAACAGATTGGAATTGAGAGCAGTTTTTCTGGCGCTACAGGCATTTCAGGATCGCATTCAGAAAAGGGCCGTTCGAGTTCTGTCGGACAATGCGACAACAGTAGCCTATATCAATCGACAAGGAGGCACAGGCAGTACAGCACTGGAAGAGGAATCGGAAAAGTTATTCCTCTGGGCAGAGGAAAACGTGGAAACAATTTCGGCAAACCATGTTGCGGGAAGAACCAATGTGCAAGCGGACTTCTTAAGCAGGGTGAGGATAGATCCGGGAGAATGGAGTCTCAATCCTCAGGTTTTCCAAACAATAATAAGACGATGGGGAGTTCCGATAATGGATCTCATGGCGACATTCTTATCAGCAAAGGTAGATCGATTCTTCAGCAGGAAAAGAGAGAGAATGTCGGAAGGCATAGATGCACTAGCTCAAAGTTGGCCGGAGGGTCAGCTGTTATATGTATTCCCACCGTGGGTATTGATAAATCGGGTCCTTCGGAGAATAGAGTCTCACAAAGGAAGGATAATATTAATAGCACCAGATTGGCCAAGACGGCCTTGGTATGCAGATTTGGTGAGGTTGTTAATAGACCGACCGTGGCGCTTGCCGCTAAGGGACGATCTGTTGAGTCAGGGTCCGTTAATAATGCCTCAGGTGCATCGATTTTCGCTTACGGCATGGCTCTTGAAAGGGCAAGGTTGAGATCCAAAGGGTACTCTTCAAAAGTAATCTCTACATTATTAAGATCAAGAAGAAAGTCCACTACTTTATCATATATTCGTACGTGGAGAATATTTCAAAGCTGGTGTGAACGGAAGTCAGTTAAGGCGTCGGCAGCCTCAATTCCACAGATTCTTTCATTTATGCAGGAAGGCTTTGAGAAGGGATTATCACCGTCATCTTTAAGGGTTCAGCTGGCAGGTTTATCATGCTATCGAGGTAAGGTAAAGGGAGAATCCGTCGGTTCACACGTAGAAGTGAAAAGGTTTCTGAGAGCGGTTAATTTGTTGAGGCCGCCTCTTAGGCCGCACGTTCCCTCTTGGAATCTACAGATCGTTTTAGATTCTATGATTAAGGAGCCTTTCGAGCCATTGTCGAGAGCAACTCTAAAAGATCTTACACTCAAAGTGTTTTTCTTGGTAGCTATTACGTCAGCAAGAAGGGTTTCTGAGTTGCAGGCGTTATCCTGTAAAAGACCTTTTCTGGAGTTTTGTGGGCAGAAAGTTCTCTTGAGGCCGGTGCCATCATTCTTACCTAAGGTCGTATCGGTTTTTCATATGAACCAAGTTATATCATTACCAGTAATACAAAAAGAAGGTAATGAAGGTGCATTGTATTTGTTGGATATTCGTAGAGCTCTGAAGGTTTATTTGAACAGGACAAAGAACTTCAGGAGGTCAGATAAGTTGTTTGTTTTGTTTGCGGGGCCCAGGAAGGGTGAGCCAGCTTCAAAGGCTACTATGTCTAGATGGCTTAAAGAGGCCATCTCGTCATCATATATCTTGAAAGGGAAGGCCATTCCAGAGGGGCTGAAGGCGCATTCAACCAGGGCACAGGCTACCTCCTGGGCTGAACGAAGCTTAGTACCGCCTGTAGAAATCTGTAAGGCGGCTACTTGGACATCGCTTAGTACCTTTGTGAAACATTACAGATTAAATTTAAATGCAGAGCATGATACTTCTTTTGGGTCGGCAGTACTTCAGGCTGTTTTAAAAAGACCCACCCTATAAAAGACACTGCTCTGGTATATCCCAGAAATTCCGGGACTGGACTAGAGTGACGTAAAGTAAGGGTAAATTAGACTTACCTGCTAATTGTTGTTACTTTAGGAACTCTAGTCCAGTCCCGCATCCCTCCCTTATATGCGTTACAGATAAGATTTAGCCTGAAGTATGTTAATTGTTTAAATTTTTATTTAAAAAAAAAAAAAAAAAAAAAATATTGAAACATTTTTTAAAATTAAAAAAAAAAAAAAAAAAAATTATACATTTTTGCTCACATTGTGTTCTTGATGCTTAATTGTTGCTCTATAAGTCTGCTTTGTCAATAGTGAAACTGAGGTTGGAAGTGATCACCTCTGGATGTTATAGGGGTGACATCACAAGTGTGTTTGTTCAGTCTCCAAGCTGCAGAGAACCCTATGATCCCAGAAATTCCGGGACTGGACTAGAGTTCCTAAAGTAACAACAATTAGCAGGTAAGTCTAATTTACCCTTTTTGGACACTTATACCCCTATTTTATAACAAAAAGTAGGTTTCTGCTTTTATTTATAAAACAGGCTTTACTAGTACTATTATTAATCATTTAGATAAGCAAAGTGCATTCTCCGCAGGCAAGCAGGAGAATGCAGGCACATTTCACTGGTGATGTAATGAATGTAGTCTGGCTGCATAACCCTGTTGTCTATGGTAAACCCTTCTACAAGTAAGCAACTTTGCTTTCTGGGTGCCTAAAACTACATATCTGGTCATAAAATTACCCTGATTGCTAGAAAATTGCATCTTCTTAAGCCAATTGGATGAAACAAACTATTGATTAGGATTAACATGGCATCCTTGTGTTAAAGGACCTTGGCAGGGAGAAGGGGAACAGAAATTTTGAGTGAAAAAATTGGTACAAAATCATATCTGAAAACAGCAGTTTGAAAGACAACCAATGTGTATTTGGACATAAGTCTGGAAATTGACTTCTCACATCTCCATTCCTCTTGGGTTCTACAGAATCCATTGTGCGGTGGAAATAAAAGCAGAATTGCAACTTCCTGAAGCCAATCTGCTCCCGGTCAGCCCTTGCAATGAATCCCCAGAGTCACTGCAGGCAGACAAGATGCTACAGAACAGCGACATAGAATTCCTTGGACAGTCTTCAGAGAGCCTGGCTCATTCTTGTGGCAAAGACCCAGCTGGACAGGATCAGCTGCATAAAAGTGACACCAGAGAGCAACCCAGCCCATTCCTGCAGCTGGTGAGGAACAAGGAGCAGCTAGTGCCGCCGTGGACTACAGTGAATTTCACCCCACAGCTACTCCTGAAGAATCCATGGAGCGGTAGTCAGTCGTGGACTGTTGGAATCCCTGTTGATGCGCAGTGGATCCGCCGTAAACATGAGTACAGAAACACTAGACCATGGTGAAGAAAGGACAGCTGGACCTCATGCTTTATAATCACTTTTATTATATTTACCATTCAGCTAAAATTATTGGGCCTGATATTTGAATAGATAAAGGCGGTTAGCAGATCTGTTGCCTGTGTTAATCCCTTTGGGTGGGATATTCAGCACCACTAATATGGTTAGTACCACTGAATACCTGTGGGCACTGCCGCTTCATGTCCTGACGCTGACCGGTTAGCATTGGGGCATTTCGGGGGCGACACCCAGCGATAACCGGGCAGTGGTGATATTGAGCCACTGCTTGGTTATTGCAACATGATGAAAGTTAGGCACTTTAAAGGCTGGCCTAACCTTCACCACAGAAGCTAGCCGGGCAGCAGCTGAATATCGCCGTTGCCCAGTTAGCTTCATGGCAATCTGGGAAACCTGGATATTTAATTCCGAGAACTGGACATAGCCCCGGCATTGAATATTTGGCTCTAAAGTTCAGCGGTGGCGGCTAGCCACTGTCACCATTGATTATTGGGCCCATTTTTTAATATTATGATGAGTGTCTGTGGTGGTTCTAATTTTTCCTCCTGAGCTGTACAGAAAGTGTTTCTCACACCAGTCTTGAAGTACCCCCTTGCTGGTTTGGTTTTCAGGATATCTGCTATGAATATACATAAAATAGATTAATATGCAAAGCTCTTATCATACATATTCATTGCGGATATTCTGAAAACCAGACTAGGTAAGGAATACTCCTGGATCGGCTTAAAAAATACTGGTATAGAGCACTCTAAGGGATGAGGTGCAGGATATGGTGGGTTTCTTATCTGCAATACTGTCTTTCCTGATGCCATGATATTAAAGTCAAATTCAGATTGGAAATCTTTCAGCCAAACTGTGGCCTTTGCATTTCAGTATGGGGGACAGTAATACCAGCTTTATTTTGAAAGCGCCTGCTGAATAAATCAGTCACACGTCTGCATGACCATTGAAAAAGTCAACCAAGGAAGTACAGGACATAAATATAACCATGTAGCAATGACATGCATGAACTCTGACCCTTGTCTTCACTCCCAGTCTTAAAGGACTCACCAAAAGGCCAGGTTTTCAGGATATCCCTAATGAACATGCATGAGGGGTTTACATGCCTACTACCTCCATTGTAAAAAAAAAAAAACAACTCATGCATATTCATTCAGGATATCCTGAAAACCTTGTTCATTGGTGGTCTAGGAACAAGCAGGAAGTCCTCACATATGGGTGACGTCGGCACTGACAGAGCCCTCGCAGAAGCATTCCCCACCCCCCCTAGTTTTCAAAGAAAGCCTTTGGGAGATGCCACTGCACATACGTGGTCCCCTTCCCGCCCAAGTGTGCCATCTTGCTCAATCTCCTTTTTTCTGCAGAGCCCTTCAGATGTTCGGTCTGGCTTGTCCCCGGAAAAAGTTGATATTTCTCTCCGAGTTTCATACTCCAGTATCGCACTGGTACTCTTCCCGCCACTGACCTCGTTGCCTTGGCGTCTAGTTCAGTCTATTTTTGTAGTTTTCATTCTTTTCTTTTCCTGGCATCTTTGTGCCTTTTTCTTTCACTGGCAGCCCAGAGAGTCTTCGACCTCGCAGGGTTACTTTTTTGCCCCATGGCTACCAGTGACTTTAAGAAGTCTGATTGGTGCTCCAAAATTATGCCTTTGACCGACACATACGACTGCTGTCTCCACTGCCTCGGGCCAGACTATGACCTGGCAGCCTGCGGTCTCTGCAAAAGGATGTCTAGTAAGGCCCTCAAGAGCCGCCAGCAGCAGCACGATATGGTTTTCCCCCAGTGCCTCCAAAGGCCAGGGCCTCGACTGAGGCCCCGACATCTCAGGTGGAGCCCTCCGAACCAGAGCCTCATCGTGGGTCCTCAGAAAGGGGGTCTCCCTCGAGGGAACCCAGGAAGAAAAAGAAACCCTCGAAGGTGGTGTCCTTGCACGGTTTCGACCGGCCAGGTACTCCCCAGACTCGGTCCCGCAGTCTGAGATGTTTGTCCGAGGCATCGGAGAAGGAGTGGCCTGCGAAGGTCCCCCAGAAGGATCCGACCGCGGACCAGCCTCGGTCCCCAGACACTATCCTCAGAGGATTCCCCTTCGGGGGAGCTGGTGTCGGCCTTGAGTCCCTCGGTGCCCGCGCGGAAGGCTGTGGAGCCTTCTGGTCTGAGTCCAGAATGGTGGCCCTGGAGTGCAGTTTGTCTGCCTTCATGGACCAGTAACGGGCGCTGTTGTCCGGCACGACCGGTTCATCCGCCCTGATCACCGGGCCCTCGATGTCCAAGACGTCCCCGAAGGCCGAGCTGATCCTCAAGGTTCTTAGGCCTTGAGTCAATCCCTGGCTGAGGTTACCATCCAAGTCTCGCTTAATGGGACCGTGGTCATCCCCGGAAAGTTTACCAGGCACCAGCCACAGGGCATCGGGGGCCCCGAGGCCTGCAGAGCAGCCCTCCTATGAGTCCTTAACGGACTATTCCAAGTGGGAGACGGAGGACGAGGAGTCCCCTGATATCCGTCGCCACCACGACATCCCATCTGACGCTCCCGTCTTGGAGCCTCGACGGTGGTCCCCGCCCGAGGATATGGGTTTCCTTGATTTTGTCAAGGACAGGTCTAAGGCCCTGGCATTTCTGACCCTCGGCGGATGAGTTGGAAATCCTCCAATATGAGACCCCTTGCGGGAATTGCTCATGGTGCCCATCCCTCCCATCCTGGAACGGCTGATGCTCTGAATGTGGGAGATGCCGGCTTCAATGCCGGTGGTGAGCAAGCGGCTCGACTCGATGTATCGAATACGCCGGAACACGGGCTTCCAAAGTTACAGCTGCCACATAACTCCATGGTGGTGGAGTCGGCCAAGCTTGGCTACAGTTGTCCGTTCTCGAGCAGTGGGTTCAGGATGTCCCCTGCCAAGGAGAGAACCTCTGGCAAACCCATGACTGATAAGGCTGCCGAGCTGGAGACCAAGTTCATGATGAGGACCAGGCTCTCCAAAAAGACAGCTGCTCCTCCCCGACAGAAGGGCTCGGGTAAAAAGCCCTTCTACCCCAGGAAGGGAGCTGCTTACAGAAACTACCCACCTTATCAGGCCTCCCCAGCTCCCCAACAGGGTCAGCAGGCCACGTAAGCAGAAGGCTCCAAAACCCCAGGCTTTGGCTCCAGCCCAGCCAGTGGGGAGCTTTTTACTCCTTGAGCATAGCCTCTCTACCCCAAGGAGATCAGCAGCCCACATAGGGACGTCTGGCCCTCTGTGCCCAGAGATGGGTGACCATCACCACCGATTCCAGAGCACTAAGGGTAGTCAGGGAGGGTTACCTCCTCCACCTGACTCAGACACCTCTCCCTTATTTCCCGGGAGAGCCCCTTAGGTCTCCCCTCCACTGGGACTTTCTTCTGATGGAGTTGGCAGGTCTTCTTGAGGACAAAGCGGTGGAACTGGTGCCCCACCACCTCAAAGGCAAGGAGTTCTACTTCAGATACTTCCTTGTGCCAAAGAGGACAGGGTCCTAAGGCCCATCCTCGACCTGCGCAACCTCAACAAATTCCTGGTGAGGGAGAAGTTCAAGATGTTCTCCTTTGGAACATTGCTGCCATACCTCTAGGAGGGAGACTGGCTATTCTCCTTGGACCTCAAGGGTGCTTATACCCACATCCTCATCCACCCCAACCACAGACAGTACCTGCGGTTTGTAGTGAGGGACAGGCACTTTCAATACAGGGTGCTCCCCTTCGGCCTAGCCTCTGCCCCAAGAGTCTTCACAAAATGCTTGGCAGTCATGGCTGCCTTCCTCCGACTCCAGGGTTTTTTCGTCTTTCCCTACCTGGACGACTGGCTCTTAAAGGGAAGCACAGCCTCAGAGCTGCAGCAGGCCACTGCACACACCATCCAGGTTCTGGAACACTTGGGCTTTGTCATCAACTACCCCAAGTCTCACCTCCTCCCATCACAGTGGCTGGAGTTCATTGAGGCAAAGATTGACACTCTCCAGTTGAAGACTTTCTTGCCCAGGGACCGAGCCGATCATCTCAGGTCTCTAGCTCAGCCGTACAGTACCGTCCCTTGGTGCCCGCCCAGCTTCTTCTGTACTTCCTCGTGCACATGGTCTCCACGGTCCATGTAACCCCAGATGCTCGACTCGACATGAGGGTGGTGCAGTGGTGTCTCTGGGACCAGTGGTCTCAGGCCACCTCCGAGACAGAGTTTCTGTGACACGCCAGTTGGCGGACTCCCTGGTCTGTGGCAGTTGCCACAGCATCTCAAGGCGGGCATGCCCTTTCAGGCCCCAAGCCCCTTGAGAGTCCTCACCACGGATGCCTCCCTGCTCGACTGGGGAGCCCACTGCAGAGACCTCTGCACTCAGGGCAACTGGTCAGCAGACGACAGCACCCAGCAGATCAATCTCCTGGCGCTCCGAGCCATACACCTAGCCCTGAGGGTCTTCTGTCACCATCTGTGTCACCAGTCGGGGCTAGTCCAAACGGACAGCCAGGTGGCGATGTTCTTTGTGAACAAACAGGGGGGCACGGGGTCTCGTACCCTTTGTCAGGAGGCACTGGTCCTCTGCTCAAATGCAATCCAACAGGGTATCCTCCTGCAGACAGTGTACCTGCCAGGCCAGGACACCCTGCTGGCCGACAGACTCAGCAGTGTTCTCCAGCCGCCCCTCCGGTGCTGAAACTGCCTCCGCTACTCCCCGCAGTTCAATCCCACTCACTGGCAAGAAAACAGCACTTCTTTAGCCCTTGCCTCTGCCTCCCACTCAGCCGCTGTTTCCGGCTTCAGTGTTGAGGCAGCAACACCTCAGTCATTTTCTCTCCCATGGCTCCTCACCCAGTTATGGGTTCGGGAGCCGCCTGGCCGTGTGTGAAGCCCACAATCCCTGTCCTCTTTACCTGAAGGAGGGGGGATCCCTTTTCTCTACTTCCACATGAGCCTCCAATGGCAACTCTTCCTACTGTCCTTATACAATTTTTTTCTTTTAAAACTGACTCAAAGAAGACAAGCTTTTAAAAAAGAAAAGAAGCTAGCCAAACATACTAATAACCTAATAATCATTCCTTAGTTGTCCCTTCAGTGAGTCTAGCTCCCCTGGACCCCACTCCTCCAGCTGCTTGGAGACTGAGCTTACTGGGGCTGGAAGGAGGAGGAGCTAGCTGCCTTAGTACACTGATGTCATCAAAAATTGACATGCTCGGGACTTCCGGTGATGTCAGAAGGTTGAATGGCGGCGAAATAGGGGAGCTCTGCCGCCAACCCCTGCCAAACGAGCAATAAGGCAGTGCAGAACGCTGGCAAGGTGAAGGGGACTGCAGGGGCGGAAAGAGTAGAGAGCCCCGACTACAGAGGCAGTTAGTGCAGGTCGCGCAGGCAGAGAGAAGAGAGCGCCAGGGGAGCCACTTGGCCGCGTTGCAAAAAGGCCGGGGAGGAAATCAGGTGCAGAGGCAGGAGAGAGGTGCCTAGCAGTGTGGAGGTGCACAGGAGAAGCACCCGCACTGGATCTCATCAGGATCGGGCGCTGTGAGGACCCCCCGGGCCGTCTAGGAAGAGGAGCAGGCTGGCCAGACAACAGAGCAGGCTGGGGAACGTCACCAGCGAGGCAGGAGAACTGGTGGGCTGCAGGGATAACGCAGCAGCGGTGCCAGGGAAAGCAGCCGGACTGGAGGTGAGCGGAAGCTGCAAGGAGTGGCTGTGAGGGGGGAAACTCTCAAAAAGAGGCAGTGAGATACAGAGAGCCCAGTGAGAGGAGGAGGCAGTGGAGAGCATAGAGGCACTGAGCAGCCGGCACTAATCCAGAGGGAGAGAAGGCCTAAGTAGCCCAGAGCATACCAGGGCAGGAGAAGTAACAGCAGAAGGGTAAAAGAAATAAATGAATAAACACTCATAAAATAATAAAAAAAAAGTTAGAAAAAAAAGAGGAAAAGGGGGAAAAAAACAACAAAGACAAAAACAGAAGAAGAAAGGAGACAACAGCAGTGTAGAGAAAAAGTTAAGGAGGGCGCATTCCGAGTCTCGAGGAGCAGGCCTTGGCAAGCCAGCTTGTGGGTTGGGAAAGTGTTTGGAGGGAAGATAGTGGATAACTTCCCTACAAGAGCAAGCGAGGCCAAAGGAAGGAGTGAATCACTGCTGAAACAGCATTGCTGGGAGGAGGACACCAGAGGAGCGAAGAGGAGGATCATCTAAAGATAAAGCATGGAGAAAGCAAAAAGAGAAGGGCCCGTGAAGAAAAAGCTGGCGAAGTTTCGATCAGCCTATGTGCCATCAAGAGGAGGAAAGGAGGGTGAGATGTTGGGCAAGACAGCGGGGGAATTCTCGCCGGGACGCGAGCCAGAGGTAGAAGGAGAGGAGCAGATGGGAATGGCTGAAAAAATCAAGCAGTGGCTTCTGGAGCTAAAAGAGGATTTAAAGGAAGAAATTGGAGGAGTAAGAAATGAGCTCAAAGAGACCCTGCATTCAATCAAGCAAGATATAACAGAACTGGGAGGACATGTAGAGGAATCGGAGACTCAATTGGAACAGCATGGGGTAGCGTTGGAGCAAATTCAGAAACATACTGGACCCACAACAACACGGCTTCCGCCCACTCCATGGAGTTGAGACCCTCATGACCACATTGATGAACACCCTCATCATAGGAACCCAAGAAAAGCATTCTGGATATATCATGATCTTCCTTGACCATATCAGCGGCCTTCGACACTATCTCCCACAACATCCTCATATGAAGATTGCAGTCAATTGGAATCAAAGACACCACACTCCAATGGTTTCAATCATTCCTAACCAACAGACAACAACTCATCCGTACCAGCACCTCAACCTCGCCCTCCTTTCAACAACACCAAGGAGTACCCCAAGGATCCACGCTATCAGCCATGCTCTTCAACATCTACCTACAACCACTCTGTTCAGTCATACGGACACACAACATCAACTTCCATATCTATGCTGACGATATCATGCTCTACGCCCCAATTACGACCGCAAACCCAACAAATACATGCCTCTCAGCATGCTTCTCCAAAGTGTCCCATTGGCTACAAGAAAACAACTATCCATAAACATAAAGAAAACTGAAGCCCTCATAGTAACAAAAGACCCAGATTTCACGCCACCTACACACCTCAACATAGGAACCACATGCATCCAAATACAACCACAAATAAGATACCTAGGTATTATCATTGACCAAGCTCTAACCCTCAAGCAACAAATCACCAAAACCACAGGAAATATATTCCATAAAGCGAAAACAGCGCAGCGGCTCAGACCTCTCCTCGAACCTCAAGACTTCAGGACAGTGATGCAAGCTATGACTCTCCCACATCTGGACTACTGCAACATAATCTACCATGGACTCCCAGCTACACAGACTAACCCCCTCTGAACTGCCTTGAACACCACAGCAAGAATTATTCAGGGAGCAAAGAAAAGCGACCACATCACCCCAATCCTAAGAGACCTTCACATACTTCCCCTCGAAGCTAGAACTAAATACAAGTCCATCCTACTCACCCACAAAGCCATCCACCAAGCACAGAACAACCAGCTCCGCTCCCTGCTGACCCGCCCGACCCATGGAATAACAACCAGACAGACCTCCAACAACTACCTCACCGTCCCTCACAAAAGAACCAAAAGCTCTCAAAAGACATGCAACCGAGCCTTCGAACTCTACGCACCATCCCTATGGAACTCTTTACCAAACCACCTCAGAAACAATAACGACATCCTATCATTCAGAAAACAGCTGAAAACCATCCTATTCCAGGAATATTTCAAGACAACCCCTACCAAAAAATGCAACAACCCCTGAACTCTCCATGTCCCTCTGAGTGACAACCACCCTGTACTGTCCATGTCTAAAGTCTATCCTACGTCGGAATCATCAATGTTACCTACCTGGTGATGGCCCCACCCTGATACCTGATTTCCCCACCCTTATATGTAACCCGGTGAAAAGCGGGATATAAATACAGTTAAATAAATAAATAAATAAGATGGGAGGAGATGCGAAAGGCTCAAGAGGAGCTGCAGGCAAAAGCGGAAGACTTGGAAGATCGGTCACGCAGATGTAACATCAGAGTGAGGGGAGTATCGGAGTATCCCAAATACAGGAACTGTGAAGTGGTAGTACAAAATATATTTGGCAAAATCCTGAAGGAAGGGGAACGCACAGAAGAGGAGGAAGGAGCGCAGCTGAAAATAGAAAGGGCCCACAGAGGGTTGGGACCCATAAGAGACAACCGCCTGAGAGATATAATAGTCTGTTTAGCGTCCTATAAGTGGAAAGAGCATATACTAGGAGCAGCGAGAAAGTTAAGACACTTCCACTGGGAAGGACACAAACTGGAACTGTTTCAGGATCTGTCCCAGGGGACACTCCAGCGCAGACGAGAGATGAAAGAGGTCACAGCCTATTTGAGGAGGGCTGACCTGAGATACAAGTGGCTGTACCCCTTTGGATTATTAATAACAGTGCAGGGCCGATCGAGGAAAGTAAAGACAAGCGCAGAAGCCTGGAGAGCGCTAAGGGATTTAGGAGCTGAAAATCTGCCAGAAGAGGCTAGAAGTCCAGCTAAGTCAACGGATGGAAATGCCGTGTGCTCTAGGGCAGAGAGTTCGAGGTGGCACAGAGCAGCTGAAGGAGGGAGGAGATTGGCGAGATTGGTGCAGGAGCGCCAGCGAGAAGTGGAGAGGGAGGAGGAAGCCGGCTGAAGTAGCTGACAGCAGATGATCTTGAACTGTATGATGTACACGATGAAAAAGGTCTTGGGGAACAGTAAGAAGTAATGAAGGAGGGGGGAGAGGTTAGACGGGTAAGGGTGGGAAGGAAAGGAGAGGGAGGAAGAAGGAAGTGGGGAGACGTAAGTGGGAAGGAAGGGGGGTGAAGGGGGGCAGAAGAGGCGAGGGTAGGTGATGGTTCGATCTTCGGTCACAGGTTTGGAAGTCAGAGCTCCAAATTGGAGATGAGGGGAGGGGGGGAAGGGAAGGAGGGAGAGGGGGGAGGTAGACGAGGAATGAGGCACCTGGAAGGTAGGGAGGGGGGGAGGGGAGGGCAAAGAGTTAGGGGGCAGGGGGAGGAGGGGTTAAAAATTGTTACGTTAAATGTGAAGGGGTTGAATTCACCTTGGAAGCGACAGAAACTGTATAAAGAGCTAACATGGCACAGGGCAGCGATTGTAATGTTGCAGGAGACACATTTGCAAAAAAACCATGAATCATTAGTGCAACCAAAGGGGTTCAGGGAGTGCATTTTTGCCTCAAATTTATGGGAACGGAAGAAAGGAGGGGTGGCGGTCCTAATAAATGGGGAGCATAAAACTGAAGTACAGTCGTTGGTGAGAGACAAGGGGGGAGGTACTTGCTGATGCGCGTGAAAGTCGGGGAGGAGTGGTTTTGTGTGGTGAATGTGTATGAGCCCACGGGAACCCAGAGAGAATTTTGGGAGGAGTTAGGAAAGCAGGTAGCGGTAATGGGAGAAGGGGCAATGATATGTGGCGGTGACGTCAACTTGCCTTGGGATGTGGGGAGAGATACAATGGGGAAGAGGGAGGGGCGTAGGGTGGATAGAAAGAGATATCATAGGTTTGTGAATGAGAATGACTTGATAGATGCGTAGAGATTGATGAATCCAGGCAAGCGCCAGTTTTCCTCCTTCTCGGCAGTCCATGGTACATATTCGAGATTAGATATTATTTGGGTGGGGAAGGAGTTGGCGGGCAGGATTAAGGGTGGGGTAATTGAGCCCATCACCTGGTCGGATCATGCACCCGTGGTAGTAACGGTGAGGATGAGGGGGGAAAATAAAGGGGGACAATTTTGGAGATTAAATGAAGGCCTGCTGGAGGACAAGAGGGTGGTAAAAGAGGTGGAACAGTTAATACCGGAATATTTCAAACAATGGGGGGAGGTGAAAGAGGGAGGAGTCTGGGACGTGTTTAAAGCAGTGGTCAGGGGGGTGTTGATAAAGTGGGGGGCAAGAATAAAGAGGGAAAGGGAGGAGCAGGAACTACAATTAAGGCACCAACTAATGGAACTGGAAGAGCAGGATGCCCAGGGGGGCGGGTGGGAGGTCAGAGGTGCGGTGTTGGAGGTGAGGGCTAAATTAAATGTGCTAGAGGCGGGGTGGATACGATATAATCTACAACTATTGAGGCAGAACTTCTTTGAAGGGGGCAATAAGGCGGGGAAGTATCTGGCCAGGCAATTGAAAAAGAGAAAGGAAAGGAATCGTATTATTCAGATTAAAGGAAGAGGGGGGATAGTGAGAGAGGATCACCAGATCAGAGAAGAGTTTGTAGCGTTCTATCAAAAGCTTTATGAGGGTCAGGCAGAGGGGCCAGAGGACGTGATCCATAAGTACCTGGGAGAAGTGGGGTTGCTGCGGCTGGAGAATGGGGGGCAGCAGAGTCTGGGGAGAGAGATAGGAACGGAGGAAGTGCTAAGGGCGATTAAAGAGATGAAGCTAGGGAAGGCCCCGGGTTTAGATGGGCTGATGGGATTTTATAAAAAATTCAGGAATTTGTTGTTGCAACCGTTCACATTAGTATTTAATGCAGTGAGGCGGGGGGAGCAGTTGGCGGAAACAATGGGCTGGGCAGGTATAACCCTTATACATAAGGAAGGAAAAGACCCACAGGAATGTGCGTCCTATAGACCAATTTCGCTGTTAAATCATGATGCGAAGTTGTTGGCACGGGTACTGGCGATGCAGCTGCTTAAAGTCTTGGGCAAGTTAGTACATGAGGACCAAGCAGGGTTCATCCCGGGGAGGCAGGTGGCGGACAACATTAGAAAGGTGCTTAATGTGTTATGGGCGGCAAAGCGAGCAGGAGATCCAACACTCTTGGTCTCGTTGGATGCTGAGAAAGCATTTGATCAGGTGTCTTGGAACTTTTTATTTTCGGTACTAGAAGCTATGGGGCTTGGGGTAGAGTTTGGGAACTGGATTAAAGCGCTGTACGCGAGCCCCAAGGCATGTGTGAAAGTTAATGGAGGGTACTCCGGATTCTTCCCTTTGAGGAGGGGAATGAGGCAGGGATGCCCATTGTCCCCGCTGCTCTTTGCGTTATTGCTGGAGCCTTTAGTGGCTAGGATAAGGGCAAGTCAAGAGATAAAGGGGGTACAGGTGGGACAGAGTATCGGATGTTGGTTTTTGCAGACGACATCTTGATGACAATTACGAATCCAGGGGAAACACTATCAGCCATAATGGGTGAGATACAGGAGTATGGGGAGGTGGCAGGGTTCCGAATAAACTGAGGAAAATCAGAAATTTTGAACATAGTAGGAGGGGAGGAACAGCAGAGGGAGATCCAATAGCGGTTTCCTTTTAAATGGGCACGGAAATCGATTAGGTACCTGGGGGATTTATTTGACAAATTATAAAAAGATACTAGGACAATTGGAGTCACAGGTAGCGGGATGGAGCAGGGGGTACTACTCCTGGTTTGGACGGATGGCAATCATTAAGATGATGTTGCTCCCTCAATTTCTGTTCTACTTCCAAGTGCTACCCATAGAGATACCGGGCAGAGTCTTAAAAAAGGTACAAAAACAGGTGGAGGGCTTTATATGGGGGGAAGGGGGGAAGCCTAGGGTGGCGGCACGGACATTACAAACACAGGGAATGGAGGGAGGGATGGGGGTCCCCAACTTGACATTATATTACAAGGCAGCGCAGCTTAGGGGAGGTGTATGCATGGTTAAGGGAACCTCTTAAGCACTGGGTAAGGATGGAGGTTGCAGAATTTAGGCCCGGAGAGCTGGAAAGGTTAATCTGGGGGGGGGGGGAGGGGAGGGGGAGTAATCCTTTTGTGGTGCATACATTAAATATATGGCAACAGAATAGGCAGCGAATGGTGGGGGATAAGAAATGGTCACTTACTATGTCCCTCCAGGCATGTGAAAAGGAAGTGGGGCCGAGTAGCGCAGTACTGCGGAGATGGGCGGAGCAGGGGTTGAGTCAGGTGTCACAGATAATAATGGGGAAGGAGATAAGGGGCTTTGAAGGTATTCGAGTGTATTACTAATTAAAGATTTATTTGGATTATTGGATCAGCAAAGAATATTGTACATAGAATATTTCATGTGAGAGTTCGATCAGCAAAGAATGTTGTATTCTTGAGCCATGCTGAATTAGGAATTAGCTTGCTAGCCCAGGAGCTGATAGATGAGCTTGGGGTTACTTTAGGTCAAAATTTCTGAGCAGGCAACAGCTTTGGCTGGAAAAAACTGGATGAGTGACTCATACAGTGACTCAACAGCTAACATTCTTTTCAGCTGCTGGTCACGAGCACAAATTTAACCCTGACCAATCCTGGTATGAACCATGTGCACAAAATTAACCCTAGCCAATCCTGATCTGAGCATGCTGTAGGCTAACCAATGAATTGTAATATCATGCAGCAGGCACGATCTTAGTTAGGTACTTTAGGGGGACTCTCAGAAGGAAAAGATGGGACTGCAACTGATATACGAGGCAGACGTGTCTCTGTAGTTTTTTTTCCCGGATTTTCCTCCTGAGAGTGATCGCTGAACAGTCCCCCACCTGGAGTGATGAGCTATAATATCCGGTAAAGTATTAATGCTTACCTTTGTGCTTAATTATTATTCTAAAAGGACTCAATCTAATAAAAGCATATTGTATTTGCTAAAGTGTCTGTGCCTAGTCTGTGAGCTAGTGAATGACAGGGTTAACTCATATTGTATTTGATGCCTAGTCTGTGAGCTAATGAATGACAGAGTTAACTCATATTGTATTTGCTAAAGTATCTGTGCCTAGTCAGTGAGCTAGTGAGTGACAGGGTTGAAGGAAAAGCGTAAAATTTGGCAATACATCGAGATTTATATCAGCTGCAGGAAGTAGATAGATATGCGTATATGCAAATGGTATCATTGCTTAGTAAAAAGTGGAAGGGACGGGGTGAAGGAGGGGGGGTGGACTGGTTTGAGGGGGCGTTTGGGGTCCATGGGGCAGAAGGGCATGTTGAGAATATATAAAGGGTTAATAGCGAGGGTAGTGGGGAAATTGAGCTACATGGAAGCATGGGAAAAGGACGGGGGTGGAGTGGGAGGCGGAGGAATGGGAGGAAGTGGCGAGGGGAGTTGCTAAGTTCTCTATTGCCACGGCTCTGCGTGAAAATGGTTTTAAGGTGCTGAGTAGGTGGTATCTCACCTCAGCGGCTACATAAAGCGGGGGCTTTGCAGTCGAATAAATGTTGGAGGCAGTGTGGTAATGAGGGCACATGGATGCATATGTGGTGGTCCTGTCCCCTGATTCAAAGGTATTGGAGGAGAATAGGGGATATAATCAACACCATTGTGGGAGTTCCAATAGAGTTGACTCCTGAAATGTGTCTCCTGCAAAAGAAGGATGGGCAGTGGGGTGGGGAGTGGAATATTATTTGGCACTGTGTCACGGCGGCCAGATGTGAAATAGCAGGGCACTGGAATAGGTCGGTTCTACCATCTATGAGCAGTTACACAAGGAGGTTGTCAGATATTTATCTTATGTATAAAATCGCTGGGGAAAAAAGAGGCAAGGGGGAAAAAACGGAGAGACGGTGGGAGGGGGTGTGGAAATGACTAAGAGAGAGTGTGGGAGAGGATGGGAGTGGCTGTGGTAGAGGGGGGCCGGGGGAGGTGAGGCTTAGTGTCAAGATAGTAGTAGGCAATTTAGGGAAAAGAGGGAGGCGGGGAGAGGGTTGGGGAAGGTGGGGGTAGGATAGGATGGGGAAGGGGAAGGGGGAGGGGGGATGGGGGAGAGAAGGGAAGGGAGTATAGGAGGATGGGGTGCAAATAAAGGGGAGAAAGTGATGTTGAATTGGATAGGCCGGGGGGGCACATGTTGTAGGATTTCATTGGATGTTCATGGTTAAAGGGAATGTGATGTAATGGTCCAGTTAAAAGAATTAATAAATCTTTACAAATTAAAAAGATCAAGGGATGAGGAGACAGGTTGCACATAGATAGAGAATGTTTATTAATGGAAGAATAATACAGCATGTTATATACAATAACCCTATGTTTTTCTATGTATAGTCAGTAATGCATCAGCTGTTTTTGCAACCTTGTTTTAATGACATGTTAACGGCAGAGGTAATGGAAAGCTTGGAGGAAAAAGTTAACTAAACAATAAAAAACAGTAAGGGGAAAGAATGGATGGTTAATGGTTATTGGTATTACAGTAGATAAGGAGATATCCAAGATTGAGTTCACGCTAAATAATGTTAATGGAACGAAAAGAAATAGAGGAGTATAGATATACTGTATGTTAGGGATAAGGAATGTTGATAAAGAATAATGTTAAAATAGAGCATAGTACTCAATAAGCATGATTTTCTCTTTATATAAGGGTTAAGTTGTAACCAGTTGGACTATGTATATTTGTATATATGATACATGTAAAGGTTTGTATTTTGGAAAGTTTGGCTAATAAAAAGAAAATTGGCATGCTCAGTCTCCAAGCTGCTGGAGGAGGTTGACTAACCAGAGGTGTGGGACTGGACTGGAGGGACAAAAAAGGAAAAGCCTTGATTGTTTCTATTGTAAACTGCCCAGTAAAGCAAGCCTGCGAAAAAAACATAGCCATGAGATAGATTTGCATATATCTGAAGCTGTTCATGCAGATCTAACTGGCTGGCTGTGCCCCAAAACTGAATTGAGAACTACTGAATTCGGGATGTGCACAAGTAAAATAATTTTGATTCAGTTTCAGAAATTTGGCTTTTTTCCCTCAGTTTTTTTTGTATGTGTGTGTTATGGTTAATTCTTTTAACCTTCATTAGATCTTGACATGTGCAGAAATTGAGGAATGAAAAGGTGTGTGCTGCACAAGAAGTCTACAGAGACTGGTATTCCAAGATGGTCACTCATCTAACTACTAGCTTAGCGTCCAAGATCAAATGGCTTAGGGCAGCGAAGCTGTAGTTCTCATTAATTTGAAAGCTATGCATTAAATTGATTGTTTAGAGATATCTTAGCAAACGTCCAGTACTAAATGTTACATCCCTGTGCCACCTTGGAACAGGTAGACCATGACCATATTAGACAGCTGAAGAATAGATCTTAATTAGAACCCTCTGCAGGTGTTAGTCATGCATATGCTGTAAAGAAGAAATACAGCAGGGGCAGCTGAAGAGTATGCAGAAAAGGATAAATAGAGAGTATGCCAAATTGCCTTCTGAGTGGTAATACAAAATAACATGACCAAACCCAACAATAGCTAAATGGATTTAAGATCAGAAAAAAAATATAAAGAGCTAAGCGGAGACATCAACAGGCATTCCATTGGTCCGAGTGAATAGCCAGGTCATCCACTGCCATATCATTAATTGTCTCCGCTGCCCAAAAGTCCCTTTTTGTTGCAGATGGTGATTCGTCCTGTAGGGTTGGTACCTCTGCAATTCTGCGCCTGCAGATCCCTGGCCTGCTCAGCAGCTCAGGCCTGAACCAAGCTGATCAAACAAGATGGATTCCTGCTACACTTTTGCTGTGTTCAGCTTCAGACTTGACCTCCAAGCAACTGCTTGCGCAGCGTTTTTATGTGTGCATACAGAAGCCATTGTTCCAGGCTAATTCACTGCCCACATGCAAGAACATCTGCTTCTCCGGTGCTTATCTATAGATGGTTCTACTGGCCTTGGACACTTGTACCTATGCCCAGAAACTACACAGTTTCCTCCGCATGACTTCTTACTATGGATCCTTTGCAAGAAAGATGTCTATCATCTACCTCCTGATTTGCTGAGAACACCTCGGACTGTCTTGTGCGAACCAATAACCAAACCTAGGACGGAGACTAATCACAAATAATTATACAGTCTGCGCCCTGCTTACCTGGTTTCTGCTACCTGATCTGCCTGCAAGACAGACACACTATGTGTGTGCCAAGCCATTCTCCTAAGGACTGAGAGAAGACTTTCACAGATACCTTTGGTTCTGTGTTCTCCCGCCTCGCCTCCGAAAGGGCTGTAGCCTGTGTTATCTAGCTTAGCTGCCTCCTTGGACCTGTGCTGTTCCAGAGTCTCCAGACCCCAGCCACCAGAGTGCAGACGAAACTAAGGTACAGTCTCTCTCTCTCCTCCTCCTCCGGATGGGCAAGGGTTAGCTAGAAACTTATTCCATAACTTTTCTCAGTGCAGAGCAAATCAGTGATGTCTGGTTACTAATTAGTGATTTATTACTTTGTCTAACTGTAATTCTGTGTCGCAACAAATTTCTACCTCATGTTTCTAATTATATATCTTTAGCTATATTTTTGTATGTTTTTCTACCTTGGTGCCCATAATTATACATTTCTACAAACCAGACTTCTTTTGTGGCTCATTGCCAGCAGAACTCACAAAACTTCGGGCTGGGTATCAATAGCCAATTTCCCCTGGACATAACTGAGAGCCTAACTTATTATTTTGTGCTACTAATAATCCCTACAAGTTTGACTGTTCTTGAAGCAAGCCAACTCAAAGGCTAAGCACACTTGTTCTATTATTTTTGATTTTATCACCATTCTTTATTTATTTAACAAGTCTTCTATACCGCCTTAGTATCAAAACGGTTTACATTAGAACTTCAACAGAACATTAAGAGAAATCATTTAGAAATGCGGGAAGGGTGCTAGGCGCATAACTTATTTACAGTTGATGTATTTGGGTATAAAATTATTTAGGTGTGAATCGTTAGGGTGTGTATTGGAAGTCATCTTTGAAGTGTTCAGAGAACAGGAAAGGTTTTAGATGTTTCCTGAAGTCTTTAATGTCCTTGGTTGTCCTTATTTTCTCCGGCAAGGAGTTCCAGATGGTAGGTGCTGCAAGTGAGAGAGTCCTCTTTGACGTTGTCTTGTTGGCTTTAGTGAAAGAGCCAGGAGTTGGTATTGTTTCTCTTGTGTTTTGTCTTTTGGGTCTATTGTTGGGTTTTGCGCTTAGGAGCTCTTGTAAGGTTCCAGCTGATATTTTGTTTCTGATTTTGAATATGGTTAATGCTGTTTAGTATTTGGCTGTTAAGGCAATTGGTAGCCAGTGCATCTGATGTAGAATGGGTGTTATGTGTTCATGTTTGGCTGATTCTGTTATGAGCCGGGCAGCAGTGTTCTGGACTAGTTAAAGTGGTCTTGTGGATTGAGCTGGGAGACCTTGGAAGAGGGAATTTCAGTAGTCGAGAATGGGGGTAACGACGGCTTGGCAAATGGTGCGGAAGTGTTCCTGGCTTAGGAGGGGTTTTAGTCCACGGATGGCCAGTTTGTGGAAAGCATTCCTAGTGGTTCTGTTGGTGTGGTTGTAGATTTAGGGCTCAGTCCAGGGTCACACCTAGGTATTGAATCTCCTCTTCCTTTATTGTGATTAGAGTAGCTTGTAGAATGATGGAAGTGGGGGGGGGGGGTAAAAGAGGTGTCACGTGATATGAATAGTGCTTCAGATTTCTTGAAGTTAACGAGTAGATTGTTTGAGGAAAACCAGTTGTTTATTTCATGTAAGCAGGCTGTGATTGCTGTATAATCTGGTTTGTCAAGGAGGATTGGCGTGTAGACCATAATGTCATCTGCATAGATAGTATAGAGGATCTTGTGCTTTTTGAAGATGTTGCAGACTGGCTGTATGTATATGTTGAACAGGAGAACGGACAGGGAGTACCCTTGCGGTCAGCAAGATACCACTATGAGCTATGTGCATATGTTGCTACTGAAGGGCGGTTGCCCAGCACAATATGGAGTCTTGAATGTTGGGACGCTCTTCCGATAAAAGTGCTTTTTAATGCATGTAAGAAGAAAAATCCAAAATCAGAAAATGACTTTTGGGCAACAGAGACAAGTGAAGATTATATGGCAATCAATGACCCGGTTATTCACTTGGTCCAATATGCTTACTGATGTTTCCAGTCATTTTAAATTGCACACTGACAGGTTAAAGTAGGGATTTTGCAAACTTGTAGGTTTATGTTTATTAAAATGTGATATACCGCCCTTTAAAAGAAAGCTACTCATCCAGTATGAGTGGAGGAGTAGCCCAGTGGTTAGGGCAACTGCTTAGTACCCAGGAGATCAAGATCCTCCTTGTGATCTTGGGCAAGTCACTTTACCCTTCATCGGAAGAAAAGGCCTGTCAATCTTCTTCCGATGATACATTGCCAAGAAAACCCAGAGGCAGCATTGACCTGAGGGCACTAAAAAAACAAAAAAGAAATAGCAGAGGGGTTTACAATAAAAATATTTTAAAAAGGACAAGAACTCTGTAAAATTATAGGACAGAGACACAGTCCTGCTAGGACTGGGGGGAGGGAGAGAAGCCAGACAGGTGTTATTGGCATAGTGAGGTAGAAATCCAGGCAGGGCTGAGAGCTGGAAGGGTTAAGTGAAAAGGATACACCCCTCTTGGTGAAGTCATACCCTGGTACATGCTTGTCCCCTCCCTTATTCCTTTGTCCTGCTGCTCTCTCTGCTTGCTAGAGATAACTACTTTCCCTCTGCTTCACTAGAGAAGAGAGTACAGTAGACTTTCTCCAATCGGGACTATACTGTAATAAAGTGACCAATCATGAAGAAATGCTGTAATAATCTGATATGAGGTCTATATAATCTCTCTGAGCCGTCTGGTGGGGGCCCAGAATTTGGATAAACTATTTTCTCTGGGTCTGTGCACATTAAACCGTTGTCTTCTTCTGACTCCTTGGGTGTTTCTTTCTTCACTCGTTTATCTGCTACATTTTTGGTTCCCTGACCCGGCTGAGACAGCAAGATAAGAAAGAGAAGGTTATCTAGCTACCTCTAGGTTCAATCGGTTTGAGTCGGGCTAGTGGTGAACACAGAAGGGAATACAAGGTGCCACTGGCTTTATCCGACAGACACCTAAGAACCCGCTCTGGGGTCTAGGAAACAACCCTTTCAACTCCGAAGGACATCTGAGTGGGGTAAGTGGTAACGGGGGGGTCTGTCTCTCTGTCTGCAGTTCAGGAAAAATCGTTCCTTCCCACTCTAAGAAACAACCCTCACGTTCATTATGTTATTTCACCCACTCATTGCCATGTAAATATCTCATGCATATAATCAACCCTGTTATCCAAGCTACTCTTTACTATGTAAAAATCTCATGTATATAGTTACCCCTGTTATCCAAGTTTGGACCCCTGTTCGATGTAAAACCAAACAGCATGTTGTTATGGTTGTTGTGTTATAATGTAAACCGCGCTGATGCCAAATAGCGCGGTATATAAGAATTTGTAATAAATAAAATAAATAAATAAATGAGGAAGAAGGAAAGATTGATCACCTCTCGAGGGAATCGCCCTAGTACCCTGAGCTGAGCTGGGGGAAACCGCGTTCCTAATAGTCTGTTTTCTACGGAATTGTTGGACTATGCTTGATTTGTGTTTGGCACAAGCAGAGGCTTGTGCAGTGAGCATAGACTCCTGATTGGTACAGTTCCTGGCCAGGTGACCGCACCCCGGTCAGGGAAAAATGGCGAAAGCGCCATTTTGTTAGGGTGGGGTGAAAGCGCCATCTTGTTAGTTACCCTTCTTGAAACTAGAACAGCCAGATTCCTGACTGTCTGCATTCCTTTCCCTCTGTGTTTTCAAAGCATGGAAGACAGATATGGGGGGGGGAAGGGGGGGGGAAATCAGAGACGAAATGCAGCTCCGTAGAGTGTATGGTAAAGAATTTCAGGAAGGGATTCTCTGCAGATTATGGAGTTCGTATGACTCCATTCTTGTTAAAGAAATATTGTGAGCATGAGTGGCTAGCTTTAATACTGATTGGCCCCGAGAAGGAACATTTGATTAGGACTTGGTTAGCCGAGTGCACCAATTTGTGCAACTAAACATCCTGATCAGTTCCCTTATATTGATTCCTGGCTGGATGTTTGTCAGCAGAGACCTAAATGGCTCAGGAGATGCTATGGGGAACACTGTCGCATACTTCTGACTCGTAGCCCACATGGAAATGCAGCCTAAATTAAAATCACAATTGCCTTTTTAGTACATTAGAATTCCCCCCAGGCAGAGTCCTGTGACTTCAGCTAGGTTGGCAGTCTCAGCAGGGAATTCAGCTAGTTCTCCCCGTCCCTCTCACAGATACTACATTCTCTGACAGTCAGAAGAGCAATGAGGGAAGCATACAAATGCCAGTTTCAGATACAGACCTGCCCAGCACTTCAGAAAGTTCCCCAAGTCCCAGATCTGAAGAATGTCAGTTCCATGTTTGTACAACCCCTCCCTCCCGTACTAGAGCACTGCGACCTCATTTGGGGGCCCCAGCGAGAAGCGCTGAGAGACTTTCCTGACCTAAAACCCCATTGTGCAGCAAACAGTGATGCAGGCCGCCTTGCTCTGAATTGTTATCATCGGGCTCTCCTTGAAGGCTTTAAAAGGGGGGCCAGAAAGTGATGAATGTAGGGAAAATATCTGAGGTACTGCAAACCCCTGACAAGAGTCCTGGCCAGTTTTATGAAAGACTCTGTGAATCCTTCTGTGTTTACACTCAATTTGACCCTGAAGCACTTGAAAACCAGTGGATGGTGAATACAGCATTTGTGGGACAATCACAGGGGGACATTCGAAGGAAACTTCAGAAGCTTGAAGGTTTTCCTGGAATGAATATAACCCAGGGGATGGAAGTTGCTATGAAAGTATTTGTGAACAGAGATCAGGAGATGAAGCGTGAGTGTGAATGAAAGATGAAAAAGAAAGCTGATATGTTAGCAGTGGCACTAGTCGAGAAAGGACAAGGAACGTCGACGGAACCGAGAAGCTGAGGCCGGAGTAGAGGAACCCAACAAGGATCATTGGAGCAAGGACTATTGGAACGAGATCAATGTGCCTATTGCAGAGAAATGGGCCACTGAAAAAGAGAAGAAAAAACAAATGTCCCAATTGTGTCAGGCAATATTCCCTGCCCCGAGGAGAGGTTGAGGGCATTCATAAACATCTCCAGCAACTACTTAAGCCTGGACTCCTGAAAACTATGCCAATCACCCTAGAATACCCCTTTGCCACCAGTTCAAAAACCAGGTACTGATGATTACCGACCTGTGCAGGACCTACGGAAAGTCAATGAAGCTGTTGTTACCATCCACCCTGTTGTGCCAAACCCCTACAATTCACTGAGTTTGATTCCTGCACAAGCAACCTGCTTCACTGTTCTGGACTTAAAGGATGCCTTTTTCTGTTTGAGATTGGCCACTGTTTGCATTTGAATGGGAAGACCCTATTACTAGCAGTAAGGGTCAGTTGACATGGACACGGTTACCCCAAGGATTCAAAAACTCCCCCATGCTGTTTGGGGATGCACTTAGTCAAGATTTGCGTCAGTTCCAGTCTTGCCCTTCTCAACGCGTGTTGCTACAATACGTGGATGATTTACTCATTGCTGCTGTTTCCCGGGAAGAATGTCTAACCGCTACTTCAGAACTTCTACACCTACTTTGGATGTCTGGCTATCGGGTGTCTCGAAGAAAGGCCCAATTGTGCCAGACTGAAGTCAGATACTTGGGATTCTATGTTGCCCAAGGCCTTCGAAGATTGGGCTCTGAGCGGAGGGAGGCTGTTTGTTCTGTTCCTGAGCCACAGAATCGCAGGCAGTTTAGGCTTCTTAGGGGCTGCCGTTTTTTGTCGAATCTGGATACCCAACTATGCAGTGTTGGCAAAGCCCCTGTATGCAGCTACAACAGGGGGAGAACGAGATCCTTTCGACTGGGGCCCAGACCAAAAGGAGGCCTTTCGGAATATGAAGAAGGCTTTGCTATCAGACCCTAGTCTAGGACTGCCCGACATGGAAAAACCATTCCATCTGTATGTCCATGAAGAAAAGGGGATGGCAGTCGGTGTCCTCACTCAGAGCCTAGGTTCCTGGCAATGACTGGTGGCTTATCTGTCCAAACAGCTGGATCCAGTAGCAAGAGGGTGTCCTTCTTGTCTCCGTGCAGTAGCAGCTGTCTTGGCAACAGAGGCTGATATAGTTCTTGCCTAAGGGACAATTTATGTTAAAGTGCTGCATGCAGTACTGACCCTGAAGGAGTACAAAGGCAATTATTGGTTTACCAACAAGCAGATGACAAAGTACCAGAGCATGCTGTGTGTGAATCCTCAGGTTCACTTGGAGATAGTGAAAAACACTCAATCCTGCTACTCTACTCTCTGTAGCACCTGGGCTACCTGAACAAGATTGTATCCAGGTTATGGATGAAGTGTATTCCAGCTGCCCAGATTTGAAGGATGTACCACTGGCCTCTCCTGATGTTCAATACTTTACCGATGGCAGCAGTTTCGTGGAAGATGGACAGCGGAAGGCCGGATATGCTGTGGTCACTCCTGGGGTTGTTGTTGAGGCTGAGCCCTTACCCTTAGGGACTTCTGCCCAGAAAGCTGAACTCATGGCTCTTACTCGAGCTCTCCAGTTAACTGCAGGTCTGAAGGCAAACATTTTCACTGATTCTAAGTATGCATTCACTACACTCCATGCGGCCCTCTATAGAGAGAAGGGACTCATAAATTCAAGTGGGAAATCTGTAAAGTATGGGAGGGAGATTTTGGAGTTACTAGAGGCTGTGTGGGCACGAGAAGCGGTGGTGGTAGTTCACTGCAAGGCACACCAGTGAGGAGACACTCTGGTCATCCAGGGTAACCGCAGGGCTGATAGGGAGGCCAAGCTAGCAGCCAGCGAGGAACAGTCCCAGTAAGTGTTAAAGCCCCGTTTCCAATTCCTATGTCAGAGTGGGACCCACGTTATATCGGGAAAGAGATGGATTTCTTCACTCAGGAAGGGGCTACTCTCACTACTGCTGGGTGGTTGCGGTTACTGGAAGATCCACCCTGATATGTTATCCCTGAGTCTAGTGCTTGCTTTTTGTCCGCTGATTTCATGAGACCACCCACTTAGGTAAGACCTCCATGCAAACCATTCTACAGTCTTGCTTCTATGTCCCACATCTGACTGCCTTAACAGCAGCTGCAGCAGGTCCCTGTCTCCAGTGTGCCAGGGGTAACCCCCGCCAAGGGCCTCTACCCCCGGTTTCCATGCGGGCGGTTGGGGCTGCCCCTATGGAGAATATTGTGGTTGATTTCACCGAGTTGCCCCGAGTAAGGGGTTATTGATATCTGCTGGTGATAGTGTGTACATTTTCAGGATGGGTTGAGGCCTACCCCTGTAGAACAGAGATAGCCTGAGAAGTTACCAGGGCCCTGCTGACAGTGATCATTCCCAGGTTTGGCCTACCTCTTACTATAGGGTCAGATAATAGCCCTGCATTTTTTGCTAAGTGCCTTCAAGACTTTTCTAAGGCCCTCCAAATTACCTGGAAACCTCACACTGCTTACCGCCCACAGAGTTTGGGGAAAGGTGGAACCGAACTCTGAAGCTCTAGTTGTCTAAACTCTGTCAGGAAGCTCATCTTAAGTGGGATCAGGCTTTGCCGATGGCCCTTCTCCGGGTCTGGTCCTCCCCGACTCGGACCTTGGAAATATCCCCTTATGAAGTACTGTATGGTCGACCACCACCCATTGTTCAGGTCCTTGAGGGAGATCTGGAGCAGATAGGTAATGAACTTACGAGACAACACCTACTGACATTGGGATCTGTTTTTCAGTCTTTGAACAGGTGGATACAAGAGTGACTGCCTATCTCTTTGTCCACTGCCGCTCCATCCCCACCAGCTGGGAGATCGTGTGTGCATTAAGGAATGGAAACGTGAACCACTGTGCCCTACCTGGAGAGGTCCTTACACAGTTCTCCTAGCCACACCGACTGCAGTCAAGGTTGCAGAGGTTACCCTGTGGATTCATCATACTCGTCTTAAGAAAGCTGCTCCTGACTTGGATGATAAGTGGACAACGCAAGAACATTCTCAGGATCCCTTAAGCCTCACGCTGCGGAGAACCATGGAATCGGCAGACGACAGAGCCCTATGCTAGCTGCATACCGGAAGGCAGCTAGTCTACACATGGCAGAAGCTTGAGGAGTCATCTTCAGATACTGTTAGTGGGACATAAGCTCCATGGTCGGTATGCACCTGCTCATGCTGACTTTTGTTCTGGCATTCATCTGGGGCCTTCCCTTATTGGCCTTAGGGACTATAAATATAGTAACACTACTTGCCAGGACTGCTTTGAATACTTTGGACTTTTGTGTACGCAGCTCATCGCAACCTGGAGTTTTTTTTATCAACATGCCTTATATTGCTGTACCCACTACTTTGTGTGAAATGCAAATGTTTGCAGTTC
Organism: Ichthyophis bannanicus; assembly: GCA_033557465.1. NCBI lineage: Eukaryota > Metazoa > Chordata > Amphibia > Gymnophiona > Ichthyophiidae > Ichthyophis > Ichthyophis bannanicus. The sequence continues at coordinate 74,189,324 of CM066051.1, read as the reverse complement.
AGATTATGCATTACAGTAAACAGCCAAAGCTAACCTTTTCTACATTTTTCTACTTCATTGGTGTTACTGTCCTACCTCAGCCTATTTTAACAAGGCCCCTTTCTCCTTGTAGGTTGTCTCCACGCTTAAAGCTATAGATTGCTTTATTTTTGTAAATGCCACTAAAGGTGTTTTTAATGTGTCTAACATTGTATTATCATGCAAGTCTATTCTGAAGGTATCTTATGCTTACTCAGAAATGTATCTTCCTTTAGGATGGTTTTTGTTATGTGGTAAAACTGCTTACACTTATGTTCCCATAAACGCTACTAGAAGTCCTTGCACTTTTGGAAGACTTACTAGTGCTGCTTTCTCCCATACCCCTAGTAAGGTTAGTTCCCACTCGTGCTATCCTCAATCAAAACCTATGCATCCTACCTGTAACTCTAATGTGGAACCTTATAGTGATCAGACAGCTCTAGGACTGGCAATATCCATTGTAGGAGCACCTGGGTTAGCTTTACACAACGCTGTGGAAGTAAGCCATATTGCTTGTTCCTTGGCCAAATCCATTAATCTTACCTCAACCATCCTAGCCACTATGAATCATGAGATGTCCGGTCTGCAAACAGTGATTCTGCAGAATAGGATGACCATTGATTTTCTGCTCCTATGCTTAAATCATGGCTTGGAGTTTGAGGGTATGTGTTTTAATCTCACTGATGAGAGTGTTTCCATTGAATGCTCTATTCAAGACCTAAGTGATCTAGCTAATCATATCACTGCCCCTTCTATAGGTGCTGGGTGGTTTGCAGAATGGTTCAATTGGTTAGGTGGACTTACAAAACCCTAGTGGTAGGGGTTCTCCTTATTCTCCTGCTATGCTGTATCCCTATCCAATTTATTACCTCCACCATTGAGACCATGGTGAAGTGGAAAAACTGCTGCCCATGTGATGGCAGTATGCAAATACAAATCCTTTCCACAGTCACATCAACTGCTATGAGGAAAATTGGCCTCCTTCACTACAAGGCAATTTTTTCCCTTAAAAAGTGTGGAATGAGGTAGAAATCCAGGCAGGGTAGAGAGCTGGAAGAGTTAAGTGAAAAGGATACACCCCTCTTGGTAAATTATACCCTGGTACATGCTTGTCCCCTCCCTTAATCCTGTTGCTCTCTGCTTGCTAAAGATAACTACTCTCCCTCTGCTTTGCTAGAGCTAAGATTGCAGTAGACTTTCTCCAATCGGGACTATACTGTAATAAAGTAACCAAGCATGAAGAAATGCTGTAATAATCTGATGAGGTCTATATAAGCTCTCTGGTAGAGGCCCAGAATTTGGAAAAACTATTTTCTCTGGGTCTGTACACATTAAACCGTTGTCTCCTGATTCCTTGGGTGTTTGTTTCTTCACTCGTTTATCTGCTACAATAGTAGGACTTTTCCCCCCATGTGCCATCAATATCCTATTTACAACTGAGTGGGAAGAAGCAATTCAAGATTCGCTTAAAAATCTTCCTCCTTGTCTTAGATCACTTGGCAATCCCGATGTCCTCCTATGAGAAATGCACATACTGTTTCTTCACGAGAAACCTCCATGGGGGAAAAAACCCTATTGGGACAAAAGCGTAAAACACAAAAAAAAAACCTCAAGTCTTCTCTCCCTGCAGTAGCTTCTATTTATCCACAAAGGCAGAGCAACGCGAACTTTCTATGCGAGGAGCAAACAGCTCCCGCTAGCAGATGAGGATTAAGCGTACTTAAATTTCGTCTTCTACTCTGACGGCGGCGGGGCAGCGAAAGTTTATAGACGCAGTAGAAAACCTCACGCGACCTATTTCCGACACGCAATACGAAGCTGCGCACGCGCACTTCCGTCCAGAGAGACCAACGCAAGCGCAGTGCTCTATGTCCCGAGCGGCGATGACGTCATTAGGGAGGCGGTGCAAGGCGACGGTTACCGGCGCGAGACAAGGCTAGGAAGCACGCGTTGTCGTGAGCATACACGTAGGCGCATCGCGCTAATTTGTAAAGCAAATAAGCGCGCCTGAGAGCGCCGGTGTTACGGGCGTAGGGATGTGGCTGCGCCGCTGTGGCCGGGCCCGAGGAGCGGGGACCCTGCGGCTGGTCGGCAGCAGTGGAGGAGAAGTTCTGTCGTTTACAGGAACTGGTTGCCCCCGCAGGAGGAAGCTGAGTGGCGAGAGCCCGGCGCAGGTGAGGCTGTCACAGAGTCAGGGTGTGCGTGTGCAGCGGCACGCGCGTCTCTTTCACTGGAGGTGAGGTGAAGGACAGAGCGGCCTATGCTTCGTTCTATCTCCCTCTCGCGTCTCCTGCCCCGCCCCTTTATTTATCTCGTTGTCTCACCGACTGGCTATTAGGGTTTATCCAATCAAAGCTTTAGCCTACTGCATGCAAGGTTTTGTAGTCTTTTTTTTTTTCCTAGGAATGCTGTTGGGAAATCAGAGCTATGTGTTTCTGCATGCCCTGTGGCAGTGATTCTCAACCCAGTCCTCTAGTACCCTCTGGGCCAGTCGAATTTTCAGGATGTCCCCAATGAATATATATGAGAGAGATGTGCATGCACTGTCTCCATTGTATGCAGATCCATCTCGTGCATGTTCATTGTGGACAATCTAAAGACTGTTGGTCTAGGGATGCCGGATGACTACATAAGAGCCACGGTGCCCATGTTCCCTGGAAAATAGTTATCTCCAAGTTATAATGCCTTGTTCAATGTAATTTCAGTTTGTTCAGTGTAAACCGCACTGATGCAGAATAGCGCTGTATATAAGAGAATGTAAATAAATAAATAAAAGAAATGCCATACTGGGTCAGACCAAGGTCCATCAAGCCCAGTATCCTGTTTCCAACAATGGCCAATCCAGATCACAAGTACCTGGCAGGTTCCCAAAAAGGTATGCAAGTTCCATAATGCTTGTCCTGGGGTAAACAGTGAGTTTCTCAGGTCCTCTTTAATAATGGTTTATGGATCTTGCCTCCATAAATTTGTCCAAGCCTTTTTTTAAACCCAGCTACACTAACATTTTATTTATTTATTTTATTTATTTAAAGCTTTTCTATACTGCGCTGTTTAAAATCAGTGCAGTTTACAAGTAACATTTATACGTACAATGCAGGAAGTAACCTGCATTGTACTTACATTAAAAGCTTCTACTACATCCACTGGTAACAAATTCCAGAGTTTGCGCATTGCGTGAAACAATATTTTCTCTAATTAGTTTTTAATGTGCCACATTGTAACTTTATTGCATGTCCTCAAGTCTTTCTATTTTCTGATGGCATAAACAACTGATCTATGTTTACCCGTTCCATTTCATTCATTAAGATCTCTATCATATCTCATCTCAATCGTCTCTTTTCCAAGTTGAAGAGCCTTAACCTTTTAAGCCTTTCCTCATAGGGGTATCCTATGAGAAAAAAGTTGAAAAACGCTGTACTGTGGTAAACCCAGGACTGGATCCAATCCTCTATGGCAAATTGATGCTAGTTGACAACTCTAGCTGCATGTTCAGAGTATTTGGAAGGGAGCTTGTAGTGGTATGCTCAACTGGCATGGATTGGAAAGCGTGCCTTTTTCTGTCCTGTGGTAGATGCCTATACATATCTTATCCCTAGCTGTTATCTGTTTTGACTAGATTGTAAGCTCTGAGAAGGGGATGTCTCTTAAATGTCTCTTTATAGCATTGCATATACCTTGTAGTGTGATACAAATGATCAGTAGTAGTAAAGACCTTAAAATGTGTTGGAGATTATGATAGGGCTTTGAAGACCTCCTTATAGCTTGGGGGAAGAGAAAGGGTGACTGGATGTGGGGTTGATAGATACTGGGGTTTTAAGATCTAGTTTTCTTTTGTCAGAGTTTCTGTTTGCTAATTTATGTTTTATAATGATATTGTTGTACTAGCTGTGAATTTGTATGAATTTGCATCTAATTAATGTAATTAAATAATAATGAGGATAATTAATATATTCCTTCTCTAATAACATCTGACGCTCACTATTTTACCTTTCTTCACTGTTCCCAATGAGGTCTATTCTGTACCATGAATATCACAGATAGACGTCCCATTGGGATGTCCATCCTTGCTATTCGCCCCCCCTTCCATCCCTGGCAAAAGCCTCTCCGTACGAACAAGGAGTTTGTACGGGGAGGCTTGGGAGGGGGCCTAGTGAGAACGGGCACTGGGCGGTCTGAGGTCCTGAACATATAGGGTTGATTCTGAAGTTGGTCCTGTATGTCTGGGGCCTCAGATCTAGATGGGGAGGTGGAATAAGTCCTCCTGGATGGCAGGCAGAGGCAGCAGCAGGTGGTTCCCTGAGCCCAACCCTGGCCATGGAAGGCCATATTGGGAGTTGGGCAGCAGGGAACAAAGATTGGGGATCGCGGCTCCTGAATGGAGCCACGGTGCCAGTGCAACGAGGCGTCATGGCACCACGGCTCCATTCAGGAGCCTGACTGAGTTAGCTGGGCAGGAGTTAGTATGTGCAGTCCCATCTGAATTGGCCCCCAACCTGCATGTACAGGCCCTGACCTGATTCTGTTCCCACAGGGCATGTCTAGCCCCAGCAGGATCAGAATCAGGTCTGCCTCTGTGCGTCCTGATTCAGATCGGATGCACAGGGGGCTTCACACACTCATTGTAATGTGCCTCCATGTGTCTGTGTCTACACACAGAATAATAGCACTACAGTGTTTTTAAGTTTCCTGAGTTGCTTTTTTATTTTTTGGGGGGCATACCATTTTTATCACTCATATTGTGCTTGCAGTACACGGATCTGCACTCTGTAAATCACACCATTACAAAGTGTCTGTCCCAAACAGCAGTAGTGAGAGGTTAGTTGAGCTGCCTGCTCCTCCCCTCCCCCAACAGCTATTTATTCTTAATGTGTTCATTATGGTGGTTGGTTTGACAATTTTAATTGAGCTGATTTTAAGTCACCTGTTTGAGCAGTTGTGGCTAAATGTTAACACCATCTGCTCAGCACTAAGCTATTTGATTATCGCAGAGTGAATTAGTGGCTTGAACCTGGGTCTGCAGGTGTCACACCACTGTACTTTCAGCATTATATTAGATGTTGTGCTAGTTCTGGGACCCCTTTTATCTGTGTCTTATTTTTCCTCTTCCCACAGCACCAGGACTTGCACTGTGATCCTGTCATGCAACTGTCAAATGAACCCCTGCATCAAGATATTCCTTTAGCCTTGGCTCGGAGACGCCGCTGCATGGAGCTGGCAATGGCTCCATTCCCTGTCTCCTACTACAGACTATGTCCTACAGGCTGGCTGGAGAAAGAAGTCCCACTATCCTTTCACACTGAAGATTGCAAAGGGAAGATAATGATTTCCTTCCTGTTTAAAGACCAGGACCATGAAGCTTTCTCCACAGTGCTCTGCTTAAAGAAGCACCAGACTCTGCCAAGCGTGCACCACCAACACCGGTCGCTACTACTACAGCCACTTCCAGAGCTCCTTGTTGACTCAGTCACTACTGTGGATGGATGCAGAGAGGATGACATTGTTGTGGGACGTGCGGCCTGTGACCTAAATGGTAGCTACTTGGATTCCTTCCGAAGCCTTTTCGACAGTGAGCTCTGCAGGACTCCATACCCTGACAGTGGCCTCAGCCCTGGCCAGCTGCTGTCCTTTCAGGCAAAGGGAAGCACAGGAGCAGCCCACACACCAAGGAAAGACAGTCCCGACATGGAGGAGCATCTTGCTGTGATGTATGAGAAGCTGCGGTGTGAGGTGAGCACCATTGACCGCATACCTTTAAAATTGTTATGTCCATTCTTAATCAGCAGCACTAGTATATAGTGCTACAGAGCAATACCCAGTGCTTAATTTTCAGGAACACTTCCTTCCCCCCTCTATTAGATTATCTTGCTGCAAAAAAAAAATGATGCTGAAGCACCTAATATGACCAGCTCGTTTCTCTCCTGCTGATATGAAGAGTAAAATGATCATTTTCCCGTCTTAGCAGTCAGCCAAAAAGTTTGAGGTTCTGCTTTATAGCACTAAAGAAACTGTTGCATGTGGCTGCATTGTATGCCTTGTAGCGCTATACAAATAAGTAGTAGTGGCAGTAGTTTTTTTATAGAGAATGCCGCTTTTTTGTGCCGTAAAGAAAGGAAGAGAAAGCCAGAGATTAGCTGGAGGTATGGCCTTTGGCCAGGAAGTAAATTGGACAGCAACTAGTTGGACTTATTATTAAACATTTATTAAGTGCTACTAGGCAGCACAAACATAGACAAAGATGGGCCCTACACGTTAGAGCTTACCTTCTAATCAAAACAAACAAGACAAAGTTAGAAAGTAGATAGAATAGGGAAGGGTGAGGACATAGAAGGAACAAGAGATCAGGATCCAAAGGCAGCCTCAAAGAGGTGAGTGAGCCTTTAGCAAAGATATGAAGAGGGGTAGAGATGAAGCCTGTCGTACAGACTCGGGGAGTGTGTTCCAGATATAAGGAGCAGCCTGTGTTAGTGCAGTTGTCGTCTTGAGGATTTAAAGGACAAGGGTTGGGACAACTTTTATTTAGACCTGTGGAAACTCGGAGTGGAACAGGCAGTCTCCAGTGTTCCCATACCCTTTCACTTCTGTTAGTCATCTGTAACCACTGTGTGACAGAAGCGCTTCCTTATCGTCTCTCCAGTCCAGTCCTGCACCTCTGGGGTAATGCACCTTCCTTATCGTTCCTCCAGCTTAGTCCTCGACGTATGGGTAGTGTACCTCCTTCTGCAGCATGAAGACTGGACCAATCAGATTTCAACTCCCCTGGAACCATCACCCCAGGCAACTCTGGAACTCCAGTGTGTCCAGTCTTCATGCAGCAGGAAGACGTGAGTGAGCCTAGCTGGGCTCACTACTTAAGTAGTTATTTGCTTTTTTTTTTTTCCCTAGCTAACCTTTTGGGTCTTTATTTTGAGTCCTATTAGGGCTTATTTTCCTTTTATTGTTGTAAGGTTCCTGTCCCTTTAAATTTTGTTCTTACTATCACGGCACTCTGGGAGGGGGGGGCCTGAAGAAAGTCCCTCTCCTGCACAGCCTTTGCCGCTTCTGTTTTGTGAGTCAGTTCCCTTTGGGTAAGCGGATCTCTGCCCCAGGGATCTTCGGGGCAGAGCTACGGCGGCGGCTGCCCACCAGCCCCTCTTCGGAGGGTTGCTGGGTTTGAGTATCTGGTGCCGGTGAGTACTGTCGGCTGGGTGAGATCGGAACTGCTTCTGAGCCGCGTTCTGTAATCTACCCAGCTGTTCTGCAATCTCTGTGTGCTAAGCCTCTTCGTTCGGGGGTCTCCCGGGGTCGCGGTATTCGGGGGGTGCGCGGTCTCTGCATGCAAGTTTACATTTCCCTCGGGCTGTTTTTCTCGGCGGGAGAAAAAGCGCGCCAAATTTGCCTGACTGACGCGGCCATTTTTTTCTGAATCGCGGTTTTTTTCTTCAGTGTTTGCCGCGGTAGATTTTTTTTTATTTCTTTCATTTCCTTTCCTTATTTTAGCTTGTTTCTTTAATTTCTCTTGATTTCTTTCAGTTCTTGTTTCTTTCTGGCCAGTTTTCGTTTCGGCTCTTGGTCCTCGGTCTGCAACGGTCTCGCGGTTCCTGGGGGGGGGGAAGGTGCTTCAGCGTGTACTTTTCCTCACCTTTGCGGGGCGGTTGTGGTATCCGTGGTTTGTCAGCACTCGGGTGTCCTTGGGTGGCTTATTAAAAAACAAAAAACAAAAAAAAAAAACATTTCACAGGGTGACAGAAACGAGCCTGCTCTACAAGAGTCTCAACTGTTGCTAGCTGAGCAAAGGGGTGACGTTTCCCCCTCCTCACTGCACAGGTTTTCTTTTGCTGGCTACTGCCCAGTTACCGCAGGGTTCTTCTGGGGCAATTAGCCGGTTCTTTCCCTTCCAGTAGTGCGCTGCTAGCTTCCCCAGCGCAAGGGCTTCCATGCCAGGGGGATCTCTTTGTCTCAATACAAATAACACCACATTACATCCAATTAAAATACTATCAAACTCCTACCACTTGTATTGGGTAGTAAATAGATAAGTTGTGGGTTAGGATGTTGATTCATGTTTGTTTTATATTTATAGATAATGATCCCCTGAAGAAACATTGTAGTGAAACGTTTAAGTGGTGCCAGGGATTTGACGTTGGGATCCGAAACACATATTAGAAGTGGGCAGACTCCCCATAGCGTTGAAAAGTGCTACAAAAGTCTCCAAGTGATATAACCGAGCTACAAAAGTTCTTTAAGTTAAGTCTGGTAACATTTGGGAACAGTATAAGTAAGGAAGCACTCAATGTAAACATAGGGAGATGTCCACAGTTTTATAGAGGTCGCTGATGTGCTTAAGCAAATGGCCAGTTTCTGACGTAAGTCGATGAGGCTGTTGCGATTGTAGAACTGAGACCTCGAGAAACAAACTGTGTTTGGACTGTTTTGAGTTAAATAGTGAGATATTCTAATCCATTGCAATTGAAGGTGATAGTGAACGAAAAATTGACTTTTATATCAGGAACATTCGTTCAAGTAGTCAGGGCCATTTTATTTTGTGGACTCACTGTAGGAGCAGATAAGGAGATTAGTTAGGTTAGGTTCTGACTGAGAGGTCTTTGTTTTGCAGTTTCTTTCCTTTATTTGGTAAAGAAAGTTAGTTTGGGGGGAAAAAAGAGGAAAAGAGACAGGATAAGAAAAGTAGAAGTTCTCCAACCCCCCCCTTCCCTTAAAGGTGGGGGGCTGTGTGTGGAGAGTGCCTCAGTACCCTGGGATTTAGCATTTCCCAAACTCTACTGTGGGTGAGGAGCCGCCAGACGTTCAGCAGCAGGACTGGCATCATACAAAATTCCCTGGAGACCCATTCCCATCATGCCAAAGCCCTTTCTGCTGGTTGAGCACAAGGGAGGCAGGAGACCAGTCAGGCAACTTCTGCATTGGCACCGGAGGAAACGGAGGTAACGGGGTCGGTTGGTGAGGCACAGGTAGCCTGGCCGTCATGCCCGATTAACTGAATAGTGGCCTGACCGCATGGGAGATGGAGACTCCGCAGAGCGTCATGAGTAAAAAGAGGCGGTACTTTCCTTTTCTCTCAGCATTCCAGGCTGTTTTCGTGCCCTCTACCCTCTCTTGTGGCACGGAGGTCAAGAATTTGATTGGGCTTTAGGGGGCAAGATTGGATTAGATTTTTCTTTTAACTTTCATTTTCTTTCATTTACTTAGGGAAAGAAAAAGAAAGAAAGTAGAAAGGCTGCCATTGTTGGGTGGGGCCTTTTCTTACATTTCAGTTGGGACAGAGAGGTTTGTATAGCTTCTCTGTTGGGTAAAAGAAAAAAAGGTAATACCAGGCAGACCGCAGTGCCTGGTTTGTGGAACCAGGCACGGTTCTGTTTCGGAGACTGGTATTTTCAAGGGATTTTTATTTATTTATTTATTTACATTCTCTTATATACCGCGCTATTCTGCATCATTGAACAAACTGAAATTACATTGAACAGGGCATTATAACTTGGAGATAACTATTTTACAGGGAACATGGGCTATGGAGGGTTAAGTGGCTTGCCCAAGACCACAAGGAGCACCTGTGGGACTAGAAACCCCAGTCCTTCTGGCCCAAGGTTGCTGTCCTCTAGTGGGATTTGAACTTCCGACCTGAAGTACCTTGCCCCAACCACTAGGCCACTCCTCCCGAGCACTCCGGGATGTGCTCGGGAGGCCTTCTTCATGGAGCAGACCCTAATGATGGCCCAGGAAATGGCGCCTTCGCCAGTAGGGGATGCGCAGGCCACAGGGGCATGGTAGTGCCACAATAATAGGCAGCTCCTTGCCCACCGACCACCCAGGGCCATCAGCAGCCCAGAACCTGGATGAGCTTGGGGTTCAGGGTATATTTTCTCCCGAATTTGTGCTCCTGTTTCATCAGGCCTTCTGCCTGTGCCAGCAGGGAGCAACAGGTCCCCTGGCATCCCAAGGGGGGACCCAGAGGACGGGGGGGTCAGGTTCTGCTAAGAGGTCCAAACCTGCGGTGGAGGAGCAGGGCTAGTCTCCATTACCCGAAGATCCCGAGGAGGAGGACCTGGACTTGGACCTCGAGGAGGATGAGGATCTCGAGGAAGGGGAGATCCCAGAGCAGGATGAGCAGTCAAGGATTGTATGGGTATTCCCTCACGAGGAGCTTCCAGTGCTCATCTCTGAGTCCCTCAAGGCTCTGAATATGCCCGTTAGCCTTCCGTGGGAAGAGGAGTCTTTGGAGGACCTATTGCTCCAGGCCATGTGCAAATCGCAGAAGGTATTTCCAGCACATCGGGTGGTTTGGCAGATGATTCAGGAAGAGTGGCATCTGCCAGAGGTGAGCCTGAAGAGGGCGAGGACTATGGCGCGTATCTATCCGCTGGCCATTCTGAATCACGAGTTGTTGCGGCCTGGTAAGGTGGACGTGGCAGGTTCCACAATCACTAAGAAGACAACTATCCCAGTGGAAGGTAGTGCGGCACTCAAGGATGTCCAGGATCGGACATGAGGGATAAAGGGAGATTCTTACTCTGAAAAGACCAATGTACATAACTTTTAAGCAACATCTTTTTTAAAAACGATTTGGGGCATAGAGTCAAATCGATGTCTAAAAGATAAACGCCCGACATGGTTGTGCGAGATTCTCAATAAATAAAAACACTTCCCTGTGCGGCGGAATATAACACTATATATAAACCACTTATCCCTCATAAGTAGACTATTAATTTTGGAATCTATGGCACGTCTAACTAATAAATCTCTTATGGGTGTGATGGGTTTCATAACTCTTTTTATAGATTTCTACAAGGTCTCCCGTTAGCCCTCTCCATCACATTAAACTTTCAATTAAAGTGTGTTTATAGAGTTGATAGACGAGAATCTCAACTTCCTAGTATTAGTTCCTCTTTTCATAATGGATAATTTAACTGTTTGGGGCAGTATCAAATTTATGTTCCTTTTTTACAGAAGTTTTTTATGATATTTGTGACTTCAATTAAACTCTATGAGTATTGTGGAGTCAGTGATCACCACACACCAATCAGGTAATGCCCGATTCTATATTTTATTATTTGTTATTTTTTATCACTTCATTTTTATTTTTATAGTCACTTTCCTTCTTATATTTGGTCTCCTCATCCCTTCAGTCCTCTTTTATATGGGATCTTTTTATAAGTGTTCTTTAGGTATACATATTTGTTTTATTTCTTTGACTCTGTTATTTAATTTTCATTGTATTTTTAATTGTATTTTCATTGTATTCTTATTTATTTTTGTGTTCCATATTTGTTTGATGTGACACAATAGCTTTTGGATATAGGCATGTATAGATTTTGCATTTTTTTAATTATGATTTTAATATAATTTTTAATGTATCTCAAATTTATTTTTGAGTTCTATATTAGTTGCTGTGATATATTTGATTCTTAGTAACATTTTGGGCCTCATTTGAGACCTAAGGCGTTTATGGTATAGTCAGATGTAGTCTTTTTAATGTTTAAATTTTAATTTTTTATGTTTATATTTATTGTTTCAGCCCTTCCTCGAAGTTATTGTTTTAATTATATTTATTCCATAATGTAATTTTATGATTTACAGTCATCCCTCAGTTATTGCGGTTAATAGGGACCAGAACCGGCCACGATAAGTGAAAAACCATGAAGTAGTGTCTCATTTTTAACATACGTACATTTTTTGTGTATGTATAGTATCAATAAGTGTACAGTATATGAAACCATATAAGTGCATATGTTATCATTAGAACATTAAAGAATAGTTTCAAACATGTAAATAAAATATTAATAGTATAAATAACATACATAAAATAATGTATAAATGATATAAATATGATACGTGTGTGTGTAACATACGTAGATGTAACTAAAGTGTACATACTGTAAATATGTTTTTAGAACTCTTTTATTCTTATAACAACTTTTCTTTTATAACAAGGTCCGTAACTCACCTCTGACAATAGCTTCTCTTCGCTTGTTCCTTATCGTCACTCCAGTCCAGTCCCTTTACTTCTGGGTTACGCAACCCTTCCAGCAGCTTGGAGGCTGAGCCCAACCTTTTTGGGGGTGGGGCGGTATAAATACCCCTGGGACCACCCACCAACTCCAGTATTCTCAGCCTCCAAGCAGCTGGAGGGTTCCGTAAGCCTAGGGCTTACTGGAGTCCCCCTTTCTTTAAATTTTACTTTAATCTTACTTTAATTTTAATCTTAATTGAACCTAGGGTTAATTCTAAGCTCTTTAATTTCAGTATTGAATTTTATTTGTCTCTGTAGCTTTAAATTATTCTCCTGCCTGCACCCCCCCCCCCCCCCCCCCCCCGGGGACGGACGTCGGAGGAGAGTTTTTTCACTGGCAGCAGCGAGGAGGACAAGTCAGGATCCTCTCGCAGCTGCCCCGGGCTTACCCCGCATTTCCTCGGACAGAATCCTGTGCTGCTGTGCTGCCTCGCGCCGAAGCCCCCCGGTGGCTGAGCGCTGGAGGCACGCCGCGCCTAGCCTCCTCCGTTTGTCCCGCTCCTGAACGAAGGGACGCAGAGTGGAGCCCCGGTGCCGCGATCGCAGCAGGCCCGCGGAGACCGTTCGGCAGCAGCGGGAGGAAGCCGCCTCTGGCGCTGGAGGGTGTTCCCGGCCCTGGCTCTCTTCTCCCAGCGCCGCAAAGGCACAGCCGTGCTTTTCCCCGGGTCGAGCTCCACGTGGTTGAGGCCTACCACGTGGGGAGCCTACGGCCCGAGATTGCTGAATCTGCCAGCTTCAGAAGAACTACTAACCGCAAGTACAGAGTTTATGGTGGCAGGGGGGTTTGCTTGTGCATAATTTTGGCACATATTCTTCAGATTGAAGCCAATTTTAATTTATTTTTAATTGTAAGTTAAGCTGTTTAGTTTCATATTTTATTCTAGACTATTTGCTTTATCAGAGTTTTGTTTTACTTCCTTGGTTTCGCCGCACACAGAGAATCCCCGGCTCTCTCTCTTCCCATGGCATCCAAGCCGCGGTGTCCTTCTTGTGGGACGCGCAGGGGCACCTCCGCAGAGTCAGGAATCTGCAGGAGCTGTGCCGCGGAGGCTGCATCAGTGGAACAGGAGATTAGCCTGGCCATGTCGCAGCCCTCCCAGGGATCGGGCAATCCTCTGGAAGGAGAAGAGGAGTCCCAGTTTCCTATCTCCACTCCGGCGGACCTACCTATGCCTCCTCAGCCTTTACCCTCCCCCCACGCCATGGCGGGGGGGGTCCGGAGAATTTTTCTCTCCGGACTTCATCCTCTTACTCCATAAGGCCTACTGCCTACGTAAGCAGGGCCGGGGGGCAGTAGAGGCTGTCCCGCCAGCAGAGGACAAATCAGCTAGTGCCCCCGGGGCTACCATTCAGGACGCCGGTATCCCTGCTAAGCGCCCACGTCTGGGCGGCGAAGAGCTCCTAGCATCCCTATCCCAGGGTACTCCGGAGGAGGATAGCTCAGTTAAAGACTTGGAGGAGGATGAAGAGGAGCTAGAAGAAGGAGAGATCCCGGAAGAAGATCAGTCACGGGTAGTGAGGGTCTTTCGCCGTGAGGAGCTCCCGGCGTTAATTAATGAGTCCCTAAAGGTCCTCAATGTGGCCTCAGACACGCCCTCACAGGAAGAAGAGTTGGAGGACCCCTTAATCCAGGCCTTCAGGAAATCCCAAAGGGTCTTCCCTATCCACAGGGTCGTGCGCCAGATGATCCAGGAAGAATGGGACCAGCCTGAATCAAGCTTAAGGGGAGTCAGGACCATGTCTCGTTCCTTATCGTTCCTCCAGCTTAGTCCTCGACGTATGGGTAGTGCACCTCCTCCTGCAGCATGAAGACTGGACCAATCAGATTTCAGCTCCACTGGAATAAGCACACCCTGCAACTCAGGAACTCCAGTGTGTCCAGTCTTCATGCAGCAGGAGGACGTTAGTGAGCGTAGCTGGGCTCACTAGTTATTTAGATAGTATTCTTTGCCTATAGCTAACCTTTATTTAGGTCCTTTTAGGGCTTCTTTACCTTTTTTTCTTATTTAATACGCTGTCCCTTTAAATTTTCACTGTGATTCTCGGCACTCAGTGGGGGCGGGGGGAGGAAACCGGAGGAAGCTCCTTCTCCTGCTCAGACCTTGACGACTCTCTGTGTGCTTTTTGACTTTGGGGAAAGTGGATCTCTGCCCCAAGGCTCTTCGGGGCAGAGCTCCAACGAAGGCTGAGCTGCAGCTCGTCTCCAGAGACTGAAGACAGCTGCGTGTGTGCCGGTGAGTGATTGCAGCTGAGGGGAAGCTGGCCGGCTTTTGAGCCGCGTTCACTCCCTCCCTCAGCTGTTCAGGACAGTCGCAGATATTCAAGGGGGGAAGCGTCCCCGGGGGGGCTCCCGTTTTCGCGGCAGCAACGGGCTTATTTTCCTCGGGCCCTTCCCTTCACCGTGAGGCTGCAAAAGCCCGCCAAAACGCTTGCGGGTCGGCCGCGGCCATTTTTTCTCGGTCCGCGGTTTTTTTTCTTTCAGTTGCCCCGCGGTAGATTTTTGATTTCCTTTATTTTCCTTTCATTCGAATTTGATTTCAGTGACTTTCTTTTATTGTTATTTGCTTTATTTTGCCTTTGGTGTCTCATTCCCTCGCTGATTTTCTCCGTGGCAGCTGTCTGAGGGAGGTTCTTTTTTAATTGCATTTGCTTTTATTCTTAGGCTTTCTGAAAATAAATAAATAAATAAATAAAATAAAGACACAAAGGGAAGATATGTATGCCTCTGAGGGAAAGCAGGCATAGCCTCCTTTCCTCACTTGCTGGTCAGACCTTTTCTCTTGACCTGCACCGCTTTCCTTTATTGCACACTGCCCAGTTCCCGCTTGGTTCCTCTGGGTCAGTGTGCTGTTGGTTCCCCTATCTTTTTTGGCTGCGGTTGGCTGGCGTTTTAAACACGCTAAACTCCCCATGTCCACGGGTTCTCTTTGCCTCATTTGTGGATCTCGGCGGGGTGCCGACGCAGAGACCGGCGTGTGCCCTCGCTGCGCCTCACTGTCTCGCAGCATGGAACAGCGCCTGGAGCATTCTTTGCCTGCATCGGCACAGTCTGGTGCCGCATCAGGAGATTTAGAATCACCGCTAGAGGGTCCCTCGGGGCTTGCTCCTAACAGTACCTCGACGCCCGGGGCGCAACTAGCTCTGGGGGAGTCGTTGCCCTTGGAGGATTTTTCTGCAGATTTTGTATTGCTTCTGCATCAGGCGTTCTGTCGAAGGCGCCAGGTTATGGGAGGGGCGCCTCTACCACCGCAGGGACTATCCCTCCAGTCCCCTCTTGGAGAGCCTCCATTGTCCGACATCAGAGCGCCGAAGCGGCCGCGGTTGCACGACCCTGGTTCTGTGGAGGCGGACTGGCCTGAGGGGGATGATCCCGAGTTCGATCCGGAGGGAGATGTAGACGGCTTGGAGGAAGGAGAGCTTCCGGAGCCGGAGGATCAAGCGAGGATTATTCGGGTTTTCCGGCGTGAGGAGCTTCCAGCTCTTGTTTCGGAAGCGCTTCAGACGTTAGGCTTGTCTTCTGCGCCTAAGGCGGAAGAGCCGGACGGCGTAGATCCCATCATTCAAGCTGTTCGTCAGACTCAAGTGGTTTTTCCCCTTCATAAAGTTATTGACCAGATGATTCAGACCGAGTGGGACACTCCTGAGACTGGTCTCAAGGGAGTTAAGATCATGCGTCGTCTTTATCCTATGGCAGAAACGGATTTGGACCGTTTTCGATCTCCCAAGGTCGACGCAGCCGTGTCGGCGGTGACGAAGAAGACCACCATTCCTGTTGAAGGGAGTGCGGCTTTGAGGGAGCCGCAGGACAGGAAGATGGATGGTCTGTTGAAGCAGGCCTTTGAGGCGGATGCGATTGCGTTACAGGCTTCGGTTTGTGGGGCTTGGGTAGCCCGTGCCTGTTTGCGGTGGGTTCAGCGATTTCAGCGTTCTCCATCCTTAGACACTGATACGCTGACGGAACTTCACCGCTTGGAGTCTGGTACGTCTTATTTGGCGGATGTACAGTACGATCTCATCAGAGCTCTCTCCAATAGCATGGCTTCGGTAGTGGCTTCTCGTAGAGCTCTTTGGCTAAAAAAATTGGGCGGCCGATGGTTCCTCTAAGTCACGGTTGGGCAAGTTACCTTTTAAGGGTAAACTACTCTTTGGTGAGGATTTGGATAAGTTGGTCAAAGATCTAGGTGAATCCAAAGGCGGTCGCTTACCAGAAGATCGGCCCAAGCGGGGTAGATCCATTCCGGTCACTAGGGGACAATTTCGGGACTTTCGTAGGTTCCGGTCACCCCGTTACGCCAGCGCCCAGCGGGGTAGATATAGTTCCCGGGTGTCCAGTTTTCGCGGATTTCGTGGAGCCAGTCGAGGGTTCACGGCGGGAGGTGCCCCGGGCCCCCGCAAACCCCAATGAAAGACAGCGGGTCCAGGTGGAGCGGCCGATGATCGGAGGACGCCTTCGACATTTTCTCTCCGCTTGGATCCAAATTACTTCCGATCAGTGGGTACTAGACATTATCAAAGACGGGTATGTTCTCGATTTGGCCCGTCCAGTGCTCGACTCCTTTGTAGCGTCTCCCTGTCGAGGGGTTCAGAAGACCTTGCAGGTGCGCCAAACGCTCGATCGGCTTCTTCAACTGGGGGCGGTCATTCCAGTTCCACCAGCGGAATATGGTCTGGGAAGGTATTCCATTTATTTCGTGGTGCCAAAGAAGGGAGGCGATCTGCGACCCATATTGGATCTCAAAGGAGTGAATCGTGTCTAAGAGTCCCTCACTTTCGGATGGAAACGCTACGGTCTGTCATAGTAGCCGTTCGTCGAGGCGAATTTCTTACGTCCCTCGACCTCACGGAGGCTTATCTCCATATCCCTATTCGAGAAGACCAGCAGAGGTATCTGCGCTTTGCGCTTCCGTGGGGGCATTTCCAGTTTCAGGCTTTACCATTCGGTCTAGCGACCGCACCTCGCGTATTCACCAAGATCATGGTGGTAGTTGCCGCGGCTCTCCGCAAGGACGGGGTGCTGGTTCATCCCTATCTGGACGACTGGTTGATTCGCGGGAAATCGCGCGCAGAGAGCTTGGCAGCGACAGAAAAGGTCATCACTCTCTTACAGTCTCTCGGCTGGGTGATCAACCCACTCAAGAGCCAGGTGGTTCCAACACAGCTTCTCGAATATTTAGGGGTGCAATTCGAGACTTGCCAGGGGTTGGTTTCTCTACCCGAACGCAGGATTTTGACTCTTCAGTCTCTGGTGCGAAAGTTTCGAGAGTCTCCAGCCCCGTCGGCGTGGCGATACCTGCAGTTGTTGGGGACGATGGCATCCTCTCTGGAGGTGGTTCCTTGGGCGCGGTTTCACATGCGGTCCCTCCAGCAAGCCTTACTCCGCCGCTGGTCCAACCAGTCCGATCCGCTAAACAGGCGTCTGCCTTGCCCGATGTCGGTTCGAAGGGATCTCTCCTGGTGGTTGAATCCGCTCACTCTGCGAGTGGGGATGCCATTGGAGCAGCCGAACTGGATTCCGCTATTAACGGACGCCTGTCTGACGGGCTGGGGTGCTCACTGCGAGGGCCAGTTCGTCCAGGGTCTTTGGTCCCCAGAAGAGAGCGCCTGGTCGATCAACCGGTTGGAGCTTCGAGCCATTCGCTTGGCATTGCAGGGCTTCGAGACTCGGATATCGGCTCGAGCGATTCGGGTGCTCTCAGACAATGCAACGGCCGTGGCCTACATCAACCGGCAAGGGGGAACCGGAAGTGTCGGCCTCGCGGCGGAGGCTCGGACGTTGTTCGAATGGGTAGAGCCTCGCCTGTCAGCCATCTCCGCAGCACATATCGCCGGAAAAGACAATGTGACGGCGGACTTCCTCAGCAGAGTTCAGGTGGATCCCGGAGAATGGGAGCTACATCCCCGGGTGTTCGCGCAGCTGGTGCTGCGTTGGGGCCAACCACTCATGGACCTGATGGCCACGTGCCGCTCAGCAAAAGCGGCTCGATTCTACAGTCGGCGAAGAGAAGAGAGCCGATGTCCGAAGGTCTGGATGCTCTGTTGCAGGTGTGGCCTTCCACGGGTCTGCTTTATGTATTCCCTCCATGGCCACTGTTGGGGCGCGTTATTCAACGTATCGAAGCCCACCGGGGTCGGGTGCTCTTAATCGCGCCGGATTGGCCGCGTCGTCCTTGGTATGCCGATCTGATGAGGCTGATCGACGGTCCTCCCTGGAAACTTCCCTTATTACCGGACCTGTTGTGTCAGGGTCCACTTCGCATGCCCCAAGTGGAGAGATTCTCTCTTACGGCTTGGCTATTGAAAGGGCTCGGCTAAGAAAACGCGGTTACTCCCGCTCAGTGGTAGCGACCCTCTTGCAGGCGCGGAAAGCGATCCACTTCGCTGGCCTATGTTCGAGTTTGGCGTATTTTTGAGGACTGGTGTTCCAGACACCAGATCAGAGCGGCTACGGCCTCTCTGCCGATAATTCTGGATTTTTTGCAAGACGGTTTTACTAAGGGTCTAGCCGCCAGCTCTTTGCGAGTCCAATTGGCGGCTCTGTCTTGTTATCGCGGTAAAGTGCAGGGCGTGGCTTTAGGGGCGCATCCGGATGTAGTTCGTTTTTTGCGTGCTGTGTCTAGGTTACGGCCAGCCCGTAGAGTATCGGTTCCCGCGTGGGATCTTAATTTAGTGCTACGTGCCCTAAGTGCAGCTCCTTTTGAGCCGCTCTCTGGTAGTTCGGTAAAGGATTTGACTCTTAAAACGGTGTTCCTAGTGGCTATATGTTCCGCACGCCGTATTTCCGAACTCCAGGCTCTTTCTTGCAGGGAGCCTTTTCTGTCTTTCTCGCCTAACAAAGTGGTTCTGCGGCCTGTGCCATCTTTCTTGCCAAAGGTGACTTCTCCTTTTCACTTGAATCAGGTTGTTTCTCTTCCGGTTTTTTCGGAGTCCGAAGGGCATGCTTCTGATCGTGGTTTGAGTCGGTTGGACCTCAAAAGAGTTCTCCGCCGTTATTTACGAGTTACAAATGATTTTCGTAAATCAGACCACTTGTTTGTGCTGTTTGGTGGTCCTCGTAAAGGGGAAGCGGCAGCGAAGGCTTCTATTGCCAGATGGATTAAAGAGGCGATTGGTTCGGCTTACATATTGCACGGTCGGTCTCCGCCGCCGGGACTGCGGGCTCACTCTACGAGAGCACAAGCGACATCCTGGGCGGAATTCAGTCTGGTTTCCCCGGTAGATATTTGTAAAGCGGCCACGTGGTCGTCTTTGCACACTTTCAGTAAACATTATCGTCTTGATGTTTTGGCGGCGAGCGATGCTGGCTTTGGTGCTGCGGTTCTGCGTGCCGGCTGGCACAATCCCACCCGTTAGGCTGCTTTGATACATCCCATACGTCGAGGACTAAGCTGGAGGAACGATAAGGAAATAGTAATTACACTTACCTGGTAATTGTAGTTCCTTGAGAGACGACAGCTTAGTCCTCCTGCCTCTCCCTGGTTTCTTTTCGCACGGCACGCCTTGGATGAAGAAGACGATTTTTCCAGGTGAGTGCGTTTCATGTTACTTTCTTTTCTCTCTAAGTTTTTCGCTGTGGCAGGAGCGGGACTTTCCGTTCCGGTTGGTTATAATTTTTAGTATGTGGCCTACGCCACCAGTTGATTTAAAAAAAAAAAAAAAAAAAAAAAAAAAAAAAAAACCCAGTTAGGTGGCGGAATATATTTCCTATGAGAGCAGTTTTACTAAAGGTTAGCTATGTGTTTGAGTTTGCTTTGTCAGTAGTTCACTGGAGTTCCTGAGTTGCAGGGTGTGCTTATTCCAGTGGAGCTGAAATCTGATTGGTCCAGTCTTCATGCTGCAGGAGGAGGTGCACTACCCATACGTCGAGGACTAAGCTGTCGTCTCTCAAGGAACTACAATTACCAGGTAAGTGTAATTACTATGTTGTACCCGCTCTCAGAGGCAGATAAAGAGCTGCTAAAATCTCCCAGAGTAGATGCAGCGGTATCAGCAGTTACCAAGAAGACCACGATACCAGTGGAGGGCAGTTCGGCCCTAAAGGACGCGCAAGACAGGAAGTTGAATACGCTCCTGAAACAAGCCTTTGATGTAAGTGCCATCGCCTTGCAGGCCTCCGTGTCGGGAGCTTGGGTGGCCCGGGCCTGTTTACGGTGGGCACAACAGCTCCAGTCAGAGGTCTCAACGGGCGAGTTACATGCCAACTCGGCGAAGGTGGAGTCCGGAGCGGCCTACTTGGCGGACAGTCACTATGACCTCATCAGAAGCCTAGCCAAGAACATGGCCTCGGTCGTGGCAGCTAGACGGTACCTGTGGCTACGAAATTGGGCAGCTGACGCGTCCTCGAAGTCACGCTTGAGCCGTCTCCCCTTTAAAGGGAAACTCTTATTTGGAGAGGATCTGGAGAAAATAGTTAAGGACCTGGGTGAGTCAAAGGGAGGCAGGCTCCCAGAAGATAGACCGAAACAAGGGCGCCCTCCAGCCCCGGTGCGCTCCCAACCTAGGGACTCGCGGAGGTTTCGTCCAGCCAGGTCAGGCTCCTTTCCCAGGGGCCGTTTTTCCTCAAAGGGACAAGGCTTCAGAGGGTTTCGGGGGGCAGGACGGGGATTTGGGGCCTCCTCCTCCTTCTCGGGACCCAGAAAACAACAATGAGATGACGGGGGCCCAGGGGGAAGGACAGCCACTAGGCGGGCGCCTGAGGCTGTTCCTTCCCGCCTGGTCCCGTGTCACGTCCGACCAATGGGTCCTAGAGGTAATCAGAGAAGGCTATGCTCTCGAATTTTCAAAACAAATTCCTCCAGCATTTGTTCAGTCGCCCTGCGGTTCCCCAGCAAAGGGGGCGGCAATAGAGGCAACTCTTGCCCGACTAATAGCTCTAGGGGCGGTGGTCCCAGTTCCACCAGACCAGTGCGGCTCGGGTCGATACTCGATTTACTTCGTAGTGCCAAAAAAGGAAGATTCCTTCCGTCCGATCCTGGATCTAAAGCAGGTCAACCGTTGCCTCAGGGTACCACACTTCCGGATGGAAACCCTACGCTCGGTCATAGCGGCCGTAAGGGGAGGGGAGTTCCTTACGTCCCTCGACTTGACAGAGGCCTACCTTCATATCCCGGTCAGGAAATCCCATCAACAATTCCTGAGATTCGCAGTGCCAAGAGGCCACTTTCAGTTCCAGGCCCTACCCTTCGGACTAGCTACGGCCCCCAGGACATTCACCAAGGTGATGGTGGTAGTGGCGGCCTTCCTTCGGAAGGAGGGAATATTAGTGCACCCCTACTTGGACGACTGGCTGATCCGAGCAAAGTCACAAGAGGAAAGTCAGGTGGCAACGGCCAGAGTGGTTCAGGTTCTCGAAGAATTGGGGTGGATCATCAATCGCTTGAAGAGCAGGATGACTCCCTCACAGGACCTAGAGTACCTCGGGGCAAGATTCCACACTCTCAGGGGCAAGGTCTTCCTGTCACGATCAAGATCAAGAGAGCTGAGGCGACTAGTCACGCAGTTTCTCGGCAGGCGAAGTCCCTCGGCTTGGCATTATCTTCAGCTTCTGGGAACTATGGCGGCGGCGATAGAGGTAGTCCCATGGGCCAGGGCACACATGCGTCCGCTTCAGCGGGCACTGTTACGTCGATGGTCTCCTCAGCATCATCCTCTGGCAACACAGTTACCTTGCGCCCCGAGGACCAAACAGTCCCTTCTCTGGTGGAGGTGTCCAAGCAATCTGGACCGCGGGATGCCCCTCGAACCTCATCGGTGGTTACTATTGACAACGGACGCCAGCCTGTCAGGCTGGGGAGCACACTGCGAGGACCAGTTCGTCCAGGGCCGCTGGTCACCGGTGGAGTCTCAGTGGCCCATCAACAGACTGGAACTGAGGGCTGTCACGCTGGCGCTCAAGGCGTTCTCGGCCTTAGTTCAAGGAAAAGCTATACGCATCCTTTCCGACAACGTCACGGCGGTGGCCTACATAAACCACCAGGGGGGCACCAGCAGTCCGGCCCTGGAGAAGGAGGCAGACGTCCTCTTCCGGTGGGCGGAGCACAATCTACTAGCTCTTTCAGCTCAGCACGTGGCGGGCGAGGACAGCGTCACGGCCGACTTCCTCAGCAGATGCAAGATAGACCACGGGGAGTGGGAACTAGATCAGGAGATCTTCGAACAGATAGTGGCCCGCTGGGGGATCCCTGTCATGGACCTCATGGCGCGGTTCTCTACAGCCAAAGTAGACAGATTCTTCAGCCGAAGGAAGGAAAGAATGTCCGAGGGCTTGGATGCCCTGTCTCAAAGGTGGCCTCCCAAAGGGCTACTATATGTGTGCCCTCCGTGGGCTCTGATCGGAAAGGTGCTGCAGCGGGTGGAGTCTCACCAGGGGTTGGTAGTCCTCATAGCCCCGGATTGGCCTCGCCGCCCCTGGTATGCGGATCTGGTGAGGTTGATCGCCGACCCCCCGTGGCGGCTCCCTTGCAAAAGGGACCTGCTGAGACAAGGTCCGGTTCGCATGCCTCACGTGGATCGATTCTCGCTTACGGCCTGGCTATTGAGAGGGCGCGGTTCCTGAGACGAGGCTACTCAGGAGCAGTGATCACGACACTGCTGAAGGCAAAGAAGCGCTCGACCTGTTTATCCTATGTAAGGGTCTGGCGCATTTTCGAAGCCTGGTGTGCAGAGCATCGACGGAAACCTCTCTCGGCCTCTGTCCCAGAGGTCCTGGAATTCTTACAAGCAGGTTTTGATAAGGGCCTGGCGCACAGCTCCCTACGGGTCCAGCTAGCGGCGATCGCTTGCTATAGAGGCAAGGTCCGGGGCAAACCCTTAGGAGAGCACCCGGACGTTTCCAGGTTCCTGAGGGCAGTTAGTCGGCTACGTCCTCAGCGGAGGGTGATCGTCCCCCCTTGGGACCTTAACCTAGTGCTGAATGCCATGGTCGGGGAGCCCTTTGAGCCAGTGAAGAGAGCTTCCTTAAAGGATTTGACCCTAAAGACAGTTTTCCTGGTAGCGATCTGCTCGGCCAGGAGGGTTTCGGAGCTCCAGGCGCTCTCCGCCCAGCCTCCTTTCCTGACCTTCCTAAAGGACAAGGTGATCATGCGCACAGTGCCGTCCTTCTTACCCAAGGTTATCTCTCCTTTTCATGTGAACCAGACAGTCACCCTGCCGGCCTTCGCGGCCAAGGGGCAGGAGGGAAGGAATAACAAGCTGCGCCTGCTAGACGTTCAGAGAGTCTTGAAACGGTACCTAGCTCGCACGGCACCATTCCGGAAGTCAGACCGCCTGTTCATTCAGTTTGGAGGTCCGCACAAAGGGGAGGCGGCGGCAAAGGCCTCGATCTCCAGGTGGATCCGAGAGGCGATTGCCTCCGCCTACATTCTCAAGGGGAAACAGGTCCCAGTGGGGCTGAGGGCTCACTCCACTCGGGCACAGGCGACCTCCTGGGCGGAATTCAGCCTTGTCCCCCCGCTGGAGATTTGCAGAGCAGTG
The DNA here is from genome assembly GCA_033557465.1 of Ichthyophis bannanicus. Lineage (NCBI taxonomy): Eukaryota > Metazoa > Chordata > Amphibia > Gymnophiona > Ichthyophiidae > Ichthyophis > Ichthyophis bannanicus. Next base: position 74,165,833 of record CM066051.1, on the reverse strand, counting down.
ACGTGGTCCTCGCTGCATACCTTCACCAAACACTATAGGCTGGACGTACAGAGCACTGCGGATGCTCGATTCGGGATAGCGGTTCTTCGGGCCGGTTTGCCGGACCCCACCCAGGGTTGAACTGCTCTGGCACATCCCAGAAGTAAAGGGACTGGACTGGAGTGACGATAAGGAAATAGTAATTAGATCTTACCTGCTAATTAGTGTTCCTGAAGGAACGACAGTCCAGTCCCTGATCCCACCCAGTTCCGGCAACTGACATGTCCTCACGTTCATGGAGGAGCGCTGGACCAAGCGCGGAGCTGATTCGGCGAAAGGGAGTGCAGGGGAAGCCCGGACTGGATAGAAGCAGCCACCTCCTCCGTCCGTTGCCGTTCCTCCTCTCCTTCTCCTATATTTTCCAAAAAAAAATAAAAAAAATATATATATATTCTATTGTTCAGAGTATGGAGTTATTGGTTTAGGTTACTGTATGCCGTTATAAGTTTTTGCATGGATGTTCGTTAAGTCTGCTTTTTCATTCGAATACTGGAGTTGGTGGGTGGTCCCAGGGGTATTTATACCGCCCCACCCCCAAAAAGGTTGGGCTCCGCCTCCAAGCTGCTGGAAGGGTTGCGTAACCCAGAAGTAAAGGGACTGGACTGTCGTTCCTTCAGGAACACTAATTAGCAGGTAAGATCTAATTACTATATCACAAGCACTATTTTGCACAAAAAGACACAAGAGAACAGCAAAAATTAGCACACCTCGAGACTAAGCATCACTCAAACATTGATTTGAATGAGCGCGGTCGTCTTCGCTGGGTATGAGAGTGAAGGTGGGGGAAACGTCTAGGCCAATCAGCTTGCGAGATTCCCGAGTCGGGAGGGATATCAAATGGCGGGATGCTAGCAGCCAATCAGAGACGTGGATTTTGAATTGTGTGGGCACTCCCTGCCTTCTGCTGGCGTGCGGGCAACTTTTGCGCCATAATTCCTCAATTTTGAATTTTTGAACAATCCGCGATAAATGAACCGCGAAGTAGCAAGGGATGACTGTATATGTTTTTTAGTGTGCCCTGATGAAGTGACATACGAAACACGGTCCTGTGTTGGGTTTAGGCCACTTATTTTGTAACAATAAAGGTGTTGGGTGTTGAACCTGCCGCTCCCTTGTTTTGTTTTAGCTCAGGATCGGAAGCTAGACACCTTGTTAAAACAGGCCTTCGGTGGATGGGGAGTGGTCTATTCTAAGATGGCGTCAGCGGGGTTCTGAGCCTCATGCCGAAGCGAAAAGGCAAGCCAAGAGCTCCTCCCGCGGAGCCAGTGCTTGGTCCTGTGGGTCCGATGGATAAGTTTGTTCGGCTCAATGATGATCAGAAAAGGGAGATTCGAGCGGGCTTGGTGGAGCCGGTGGCGGAGTCCTCGGCGTCTTCCGCCCTTGAGCTGTCTCTCTCCCCAGATGGGCGTTTACCTCCTGCCGCTCCAGGTTCCTCGGTGACCCCTCCGGCGCGCGGCTCTGCAGCCCCTCCTGTCCAGGTTCAGGCTGCGGAACAGAAGCAGGGTGTGTTGAAGGGTGACCCTGGAGGGCAGCCACCTGTGTTTGAGGCTGCTGTTTCTGGAGTTTTACATTCTGCAGTGGTTGTGAATACCGCAAGTGCGGTGGACAGTCGTGGTACTGTGAAGGATCGAGCTGCCCCGGCTGAGTTACTATTTTCTCTTTCCCGGCCTGCTGTGGTGACACTGGAGAGCATCTGGGAAGCGATTAGTCAACTTTCTGTGGTGGTGAGCCAACAATTGACTCTCTCTTCTGCTAAAATGTCTAAGTTGGAGGAGAATGTTGATATTCTGGCCACCAATATGGTGGAAGTGAAGAGTAAAATCGAAGTTTCTGATCAGAAACTCTTACAGGTATCTGATCTGACATTTTTCTTAATGAAGGACAATACAGTGTTAAAAATGAAGTTGGAGACTTTAGAGAACGTTACTAGGGCTTCTAATCTTAGTTTGCTCAATTTTCCCGTGGTTCCGGATGTAGCGCCTTTGGAACTTTTTAAGAAGTATCTACAGGAATCTTTATTGGTACCTTCAGATTTAATTCCTCCAGTACAGAAAGTATATTAGCTGCCCTCCGGTATGAAAGAAGGAAAGGTATCTGTAGGTGCTATTGATTATGGACTTTCTGAATGTCTCCGCTTTGCTCCAGTCCCCTAAGGAGGTTGAATTTAAGACTTCCACTATGTTAGTAACATTTGCTCTGTCTACGGACAGGGATTGGCTCCTTAAATTGTTCTACAGAAAGAGAGCAAATTTGTTTATGGGTAGGAAAGTATCTATCTTCCCAGATGTTTCAAGGGGAACTCAGAAAAGACGTAAGTCTTTTCTTTTGTTAAAACCGGGTGTGATTCAAATGGGGGAATCTTTTGTTCTCAGATTTCCTTGTAAATGTATTGTTTTCAATTCTCAGAAATATGTTTTTTTTTCAGCCCGGTGAGTTGTCCTGCTTTATTAGTATGCATGCTGTAACATCTTCACCGCCTTAAGTCGACTTCTCATCTAATGTATTAATGTTCTCAGCCCCTTGTCTCTTCTTATGTTGATTTCTTTCTTTCTGATTGTACTATAGGTTATTTACCTTTAGTGGATTCTGTAAACCACTCTCCATGTTTAGGGGACTACTGATGCCCAAGCTTAAGTTTTTTTTTTCTTTTTGTATCTGTTTCTTTCTGAGTTGTTTAGCAAAGTTGGCATCATTTCCGTTCAAACTTTTTGTTTGATTTAATACTGTAAAATGTATAAATAAAACAATAAAAAAACAAAAAAAAACAGGCCTTTGTTATCAATGCCCTCTTGCTTAAGGCCTCCATCTGTGGGGCCTGGGTGGCCAGAGCCTGTCTTCGCTGGTCACAGCAGATACAGCATCAAGGAGAACCGGTGGAGGACCAAGCTGCGGAGGCAGCTAGGTTGGAATACATGGTGGATATACATTCAGGCATGTGTAAATATGTTTTTAATGATTCCATGTGAAGTCTTAACAGTCAGGTTTGTGTAAATATGTATATAAATACTTTGTATGAAGTCTTAACATCAATCATCTGTAAATCTGTAACCCTTTTTGCTGTGTGCTACCTTCCCCCCCCCCTAATCGCTTTGTACATACCCCTAATTACTGGCGGGTACAACCAACCTTACCATGTATACCAACCGCTGCTGATCACTGGAAGCAGCGGGATACAAATTGTACGCAAATAAAATAAATAAATAAAATAAATTAGGATCTCATCAGAGGGCTCTCGAAAAGCACGGCCTCCATAGTGGCAGAGCGCCATTATCTCTGGTTGTAAAACTGGGCAGCGGACAGCTCGTCTGAAGCGCGGCTCAGTAAGCTTCCCTTAAGAGGCAAGCTCCTTCTTGGGGAGGATCTTGATAAATTGGTTAAGGATTTGGGGGAGTCTAAAGGGGGGCGGCGTCTGCTGGAGGATAAGCAGAAACCGAGCCACACTTGAACTGCTTCCCGGAGTCGGCTGAGGGAGATCAAGCGGTTTTGGACATCACACTTTACCATGTTCCCATGTTCCTTCTAGGGCAGAGGTTTCAGAGGGGCAGGCAGAGGTTTCACCGCTCCTTTGACCTCGGAACTCAAGAAACTGCAATGAAGCAAGGGGGGGCCCAGGCAGGGGTGCAGTCCATGGGAGGTCGGCTGCGGGAGTTCTACCCTACCTGGGTCCAAATAACCTCCGACTAATGGGTGCTAGAGGTTGTTTGAGAGGGATATGCCCTTGAGCTAGCGCATCCAGTCAGTAACTCTTTCGTTCAGTCTACCTGCAAAGCATGAGCCAAGGTAGCGGCCATAACAGACACCCTACTGCGGCTTCTGCAGCTCAGGGCGGTGGTGCCGGTTCCCCAGGACCAGTATGGCTATGGTCGATGCTCCCATTTATTTTGTTGTGCCAAAATAGGAGGGTTCCTTCTGTCCAGTCCTCGACCTCAAGCCGTGAATCGCTGACTTCAGGTTCTGCATTTTCACAGGGAAACCTTACAGTTAGAAACTCCCCTGTCCTGACTGCTACTATGACTAACATCTCTCAACCTGACGGAGGCCTATCTTCACATCCCTATATGGCCGGAACATCAACAGTTCCTCAGATTTGCTGTACCTATGGGGCATTTCTAGTTTCGGGCTTTGCCATTCATTCTAGCAATGTCTCCATGGACTTTCACAGAGGTCATGGTGGTGTTAGCAGCAGCGGCACTCCGCAGAGGAGAAGTCCTGGTACATCTGTATCTGGACGACTGGCTAATTCAGGCAAAGTCCAGAGAGGAGAGCGAACGTGCGACCGCCACGATGGTACAGTTCCTTCAGTCTAGGTTGGGTTGTCAATGAGGCCAAGAGTCATCTGGTTCCATATCAGGAGCTTGAATACTTGGAGGCACGCTTCGACACCCAGATGGGAAGAGTCTTCCTACCGGAACAGTGTGCCCAAGGGCTTCAGAACCTTGTGCAGCAGTTTTTGCTGCAGAAGCAACCAACGGCCTGGCATTATTTACAGATGCTAGGGACTATGGCAGCCATTCTCGAGCTGGTACCTCAGGTGGTTGCTTTGCCTGGGGAATCTGGAAGGAGATATGCCCCTGGAGGCACCACTATGGGTCGTGCTGATGACCGATGCGAGCCTGTCCGGTTGGGGAGCCCATTGCGAAGGCCAATTTGCTCAGGGTCTATGGAACTTGACAGAAACGGGTGGGTTGGTCGATCAACAGGTTGGAGATGCAGGCAGTAATTCTAGCTCTCTGGAGCTTCGAGCACCATTTGCAAGGGAAAGTGGTAAGGGTCCTTTCAGACAATGCAACCATGGTGGCCTACATCAACCGCCAGGGAAGCATGGGTAGCGCAGTCCTGGAGGAGGAAGCTGAAGGACTGTTAGGCTGGGCCGAAAGTCACCTCCAGGCACTGTTGGCAGCGCACATGGCGAGAGTAGATAACGTGACGGTGGACTACCTCTGTTGAGTGCACATAGACCCAGGAGAGTGGGTGCTCAGTCAGGAGGTGTTCAGCAAAGTAGTAAACTGATGGGGCACCCCAATCATGTACCTCATGGCAACCTGCGAGAATGCCAAGGCGAGCCGCAGGCACAAGGAGAGGATGTCAGAGGGCCTAGACCCGTAGTGCAGGATTAGCCCATGGGGGACTTCTCTGTTTTCCTGCCGTGGGTGCTGATAGGTCGTGTTGTGCAGAGGATAGAAGCTTATTGGGGGTTGGTCATATTGATCCCTCCGGATTGGCCGAGACGACCATGGTATACCAATCTAGTGAGGATTCTGGCAGATCGCCCATGGCGCCTCCCGGTGTGAGAGGACCTGCTGACCCAAGGGCCGGTATGCATGCCGCAGGTAGATCAATTCTCGCTTATGGCATGGCCCTTGAGAGAGCGAGATTGAAGAAAAAAGGCTACTCGGGCTCAGTGATCTCAACATTGTTGCAGGCAAGGAGGAAGTCTATTTCACTCGCATATATTCGAGTCTGGCGTATCTTCGAGACATGGTGTGATGGGTGGCAGATTTGGCCTTCCATGGCTTCAGTCCTGGACATCTTAGCTTTCTTGTAGGCCGGGTTTGAAAAGGGCCTTGCGGCTAGCTCCCTTATGGGCTCAACTGGCAGCCATTTCCTGCTATCGAGGAAAGGTGCAGGGGGTGGTTTTGGGAACACACCCAGAAGTGAGCCGATTCCTTAGGGCGGTGGCCCATTTGCACCTGCTGTGAAGGGCGGTTGTCCCAGCCTGGGATCTCAACTTGGTGTTGTCAGTGCTAGGGGGAGAGCCTTTTGAGCCATTAAGCTGTGCGTCTTTGAAGGACTTAACTCTCAAGATGGTTTTTTTCATAGCCATATGCTCAGCGCGCAGGATTTCAGAGCTTCAAGTCTTATATTGCCAGGAGCCATTTCTTTCTTTTTCCAGGAGAAAGTGGTTCTGCTGCTGGTGCCATCCTTTTTGCCTAAGGTGATTTCAACATTTCATGTGAACCAGTCCATGTCTCTCCCAATCCTTGAAAGGGATGGGAGTGTCTCAAACTACCTGCAGTTGCGCCTTCTCGATGTGCGGCAGACCCCGAGGCATTATTTGAAGAGGACTGTGTCCTTACGCAAGTCAGATTGCCTCTTTGTGCTATTTGGGGGTCCACGCAGAGGGGAGGTGGCAGCCAAAGCCTCAATTTCAAGGTGGATTAGAGAAGCAATTGTGTTGGCATACATCTTGAAGAGTAAGCCAGCCCTGGAGGGGCTGCGGGCACATTCCATGCGGGCACAGGCGGCCTCATGGGCAGAATATATTTTGGTGCCACTGGTTGAGATTTGCAGGGTGGCGACATGGTCTTTGCTTCATACATTTGCTAAACATTACCGTCTGGATGTGTAGGTGGCGGGAGATGCCTATTTTGGTTCGGTGGTACTTCAGGGCACGGTCGCAGGTCCCTCCCATTAATTTAACTGCTCTGTTACATCTCCAGAGGTGCGGGGCGGGACTGGACTGGAGGGATGATAAGGAAGGTGAAATTAGACTTACCTGCTAATTGTTCCTTGAAGAACTCCAATCCAGTCCCGGATCCCTCCCCGAGTGCCGGTAGTGTGTGACCGGGGCCTGAAGCAGGGGCCCTGGACTAAGGAAGGGTCTGGTGGGGGAGGGGGCCAGGTGGTGTGGGGATGAATGGATGAGGTTCCCATCATATCGAAAGGATTTCTCTCTTGACACTCAGTTCTACAGTCGCCAGAGTGGGCTACAGGTAAGCCTTCACACTCATAGGGGAGGGGGAATCTCTTCTCCAGAGGGGGGAGGTATAGTTAGAGTTTTTACAGTTTTCATTTGTTTGATTCTTAATTGCTCACTTGTTTTGTTGTTCCAGTGAGTTGCTTTGTCAATAGGTTACTGGAGCGTGTGGGTGGTCACTGTGGTATTAGTACTGCTGTCATCAAAAAGATGACATGCTCAGTCTCCAAGCTGCTGGAAGAGGTGCATTACCCCAGAGGTGCGGGACTGGACTGGAGTTCCTCAAGGAACAATTAGCAGATAAGTCTAATTTCACTTTATTCCTTATTGTCTCTCCAGTCCATTCCTGACCTGTGGGTTGTCATGCCTCACCAGCAGCTTGGAGACTGAGCACGCTAACTTTGATGACATCACCAGACATAGGCAGTTGGCACCCTTTACCAGCCCCAGTATCTGTCTCTAAGTAGCTGGAGAGATGTGACTCTGAGTCAGACTCGCTGAAGGAACAACTAAGATAGGAACTGCTTTATTTTATGCTGTGTATTTTCACATTCTTCTATTTGGGGGTGTGGGCTCTTGAATTTGCTGTTTTTTTGTGGGCAATAAAATTGAAAAAAAATTTAGGCTGAAGATACAACCCAGGGTTGTATCCCCAGGGTTTAAAACAGCTTTGGTGATTCTGGTGTTTCAGTTGGCCAGCTCAGCTTCTAGTTTGGCGGCGGCTCCTGATCCTTTGAGTGAGTGAGGAGCCGCTTGCAGTCATAGCCTTATTCTTTGTCAGCCCCTCCCAGAACTCCCGTCGACGCCGGCAGAGGTAAGACCAGCCAGGAGCTCAGCAGCGAGAAAGCAGTAGTAAGGGTACCAATCAGTGACTGCCATACTGTGTTTTTTTGTTTTTTCTACGAAGGCGCATTTTAACTTGAACGGTGCTCGTTGGGACCGTGTAGCAGTTGGGAAGGCCGGTCCACTCAGCGCGGAAACCGGTGCCATTATAGCTGCAGACAGTTGGAGGTAAGGTAGCTGCATCGGCCTTGGATATGCCTGTGAAGGCCACATGTTTGGCCTGTGGATCTTGGAGGGGCTCTGTGTCAGCCACAGGTTTTTGTCGTGGCTGTGGAACAGAGTTCTGGTCCGCGGAGGACAGTTTGCAGGAAGATAGGTCTGGTAAGTCCTCAAAGGGAGGATCCTTGAGTAGTTCCTAGGGCCTTTTTCAGGCATCGGAAGGATGTCCCTCCTCTGCTGCTATTCCAGGGCCAGTGGCAGACTTGGAGGGAGGTGACGGGTCTCTCCGCCTATGCTGGAGCTCTAGGGCAGGGGCGGCGGTTCCCCCAGCCCTCCATGTCCGAATACTCAGTCCAGTGCGAGCTCCCGACACTTTTTTCTTCCAAATTTCTGCTGCTCATGCAGGGGGGGAGGGACCTGTGGAGGCCAAGGAAAGAGCAAAAAAGTGTGGTCTGCCCGAAGCCTGCTCCAGCAGTGACTTGGAAGGGGATCCTGGCCCTAGCCGGCTGTGTAGGAGTGGTGATCCTTGAGAAGACACCAGATTCATCCACTTGGAAGAAGGACAAGACCACGAAGCATGGCCAGACCTGGAAGTGGAAACACTCGAGCTTGAGGAAGGCGAGATCCCACAGGGGGATGATGCTTGCATCATGTGTGTTTTCCACAGGGAGGAATTGGCAGCACTGATCACTTATTCGCGGATGGCCCTTAATATGTTTCAGGGGGTGCCAATGGAGGAGGAACCCCTGGAGGATCCTTTGTTTCAAGCAGTGTGAAAGCCACACGCAGTGTTCACTTTGCATCACATGACTAAGCAAATGATTCAGGGCGAATGGGATGTCCGGGAGGCGGGATTGAAGGGGACTTGAGCAATGGCTTGACTGTACTCGTTACCAGATCAGGAGATGGATGTGTCAGTATCCGTAGTGACTAAGAAGACTACAATCCCTGTGGAGTGCAGTAACGGTTCTTAAAGATGTGCAGGACTGGAAGCTGGAGACCTTGTTCAAGCAGGCTTTTGAGATTAATGCCTTAACCCTGCAGGCATCCGTCTGTTGTGTCTTCATAGCCTGGGCATGTTTGCATTGAGCACAGGTGATTTTAGAGAGTGCAGGGGGCTCAGTTGCCATGTCTGTAGGTGGCAAAATTGGAGTCCGTGTCTACCTATTTGGCAGATACCTTTTACAAGCTTATTCGAGGCATTTCGATGAATATGGTCTTTGTGGTTGCTGCCCAGTGCTACTTGTGGCTGCGAAATTGGTCAGTGGATGTTTCCTCCAAGTTGCGCTTGAGTAAGCTCCCTTTTAGGAGTAAACTCTTGTTTGGAGATTTATTTATTTACTTAACATGTTTTCTATATGCTTTATCCTGTGGTCAGGCAGTTTACATTGAAACAGAACTTGATACATTGTAACAGGATAATGAAATTGGAGAGAACTTAATACTAGGTGAGATCAATAGTCATGGGAGGGAGGGAGGGAGGGAATAAGAATAAGGGAGGAGGGGAGGTTTGGGGACGGAGGGTGTTGTGTGAAAGGATTATGAGGAGTGAGTTGGGGCAGAGAGCAAGGAGGATGGCTAGTGGAGCCATGGTTGTGTTGATGGACTTTGCTGGGTGTTTTGGTGGCAGTCAGCTGAGGTACTTTTTCTGCTTGTCTGTGGGAGCTAGCCGGTTGGAGAAGAAGAAGCGAGATGTGGGTTCAGGAATGTGCTGTGGATCTTTTGGCACATGGATCTTGGTGGGCGATGAGCTCTTGTTGCAGCAGTTGGTCCACCCTAGTTTCAGTTAGCGGCTTTGGTGGGGAACCGGGGATGAGTCGTCTTTCCTGCTCCCTGCTGATGTGACTGATCGGGCCAGTTATGGTGTGCACTATACCTGAGTGTGCCTTACTTTAAAGTCCAGTGGCTGGTTTCAATTGGCTTTTTGCTGTCTGGTGTCATCTGCTGGTGAGCTGTCTCTGCGATGGTGTTCAGCGGCAGAAAATCTTGTCTGGTCAGACGGTGTGGCTGGATGAAGTGTAGTGAGGGACTGGTTCTGCATTGAATAGTGTTGATGGTGTAGCGTTCTTGTTGCTGGCTAGTTACAGGTCAGGCCCGTGCCTAGGGCCCTCAGGTGCGGGCATGCCTGTAGTGTGCCAGTGTTCAAATGCTGCTTGCCACTGCAATTGGTCCAGTAAGGGAGTGGGGAGGAGCTCTTTCCCACACTCTTGTCAGGCAGCGGTGATAGAAATGCTGGCTCCCGCTGTTGTGGTGTGCTGTGTTCAAATGCTGAGCCATGTGCTGGATAAGTTGGTTAAGGATTTGGCGGAGTTTAAAGGAGATGACTCCCCAAGGATAAGCAGAAGCCGTTTTTGTCCATAGCTCCTGTGAAGGGTCAGTCGTGAGATTTTTGATGGTTCCACATGATGCGCTTTGTGCCCTTTCAAAGAGGCCGTTTTACTACTACTACTGAGCATTTGTATAGCGCTACAAGTCGTACGCAGCGCTGCACAGACATGTAAGAGACAGTCCCTGCTCATCAGAGCTTACAATCTAGTCAAGACAAACGCAGAAGGTGTAGGTAGGGATAAAGCAAGAGGAAAGAAAAAGGAGATCAGGTGAGTCAAGATCCAAAAGCAGCAGCGAAGAGGTGGGTTTTCAGCCTGAATTTGAAGAGGGTTACAGAAGGTGCCTGGCATACAGACACAGGTAGTTTGTTCCAGGCGTAAGGTGCAGCAAGGTGGAAGGAGCGAAGTCTGGAGTTAGCAGTAGAAGAGAAGGGCACAGATAGAAGCAGTTTGCTTGAAGAGTGGAGTTCCCGAGGGGGGTTGTAAGGAGAGATAAGAGAAGAAAGGTAGTGAGGAGCCGCAGAGTGAATGCATTTATAGGTCAGCAGGAGAAGTTTGAACTGGATGCGGAAACGGATAGGGAGCCAATGAAGTGACTTGAGAAGAGGAGTAATATGGGCATGACGAGGCTGGCGGAAGATTAGCCGCGCAGCAGGATGTTGAACAGATTGAAGGGGAGAGAGATGATTCAAAGGGAGACCAGCAAGGAGTAGGTTACAGTAGTCAAGACGGGAAGTGATTAAGGAGTGGATAAGCATTTTAATAGTGTGTTAGGAAAGGGCGGATTTTGCTGCTGATATAGAGAAAGAAACGGCATGTCTTAGCTATCAGATGGATATGTATGGAGAAAGAGAGAGAGGAGTCAGACAACCCCCAGATTGCGGGCTGGGGGACAAAACCTTTGAGGTTTTTGCGGTTTGGGCAGGGGTTTTTACACCTCTTCCTTTTCTGTGACGAAAAGGCCACATTGAAGCAAGGGAGGGCCCAGGAAGGAGTGGTTCCCGTGGGGGGTGGGTTCAGCTTTGGGATTTCTACTCCGCCTGCTCCCAGATCACCTCCAACCAATGGGTGCTTGAGGTCCTGGAGTTTGCTCGACCTCTAGTGAAGGCCTTCATCTGCTCATCCTGCAAGTCACCCCACAAGCTCGAAGCTGTGAAAGGACATCCTATTGTGGCTACAGGAATTAAATGCGGTGGTGGAGGTTCCCCCAGACCAGTGTGGCGGGGGTTGATACTCCGTATACTTAGTGTCTCAAGCACATCAATCGTTGTCTGAAGGTGACGTGCTTTCATATGGAGACATTGCGGTTGGGGATTGTGGCCGTCCGGCAAGGGGAGTTCCTGATGTCACTCAATCTCACGGAAGCCTACTTGCACATTCCCATCAGGCCTGACCATCAACTGTTTCTGAGGTTTGCAGTACCTATGGGGCATTTTCAGTTTTGGGTGTTGCCATTCTGGTTAGCGACCGCTCCTCGCACTTTCACCAAGGTCATGGTAGTGATTGTGACTGAGCCTCATCAGGAGGGAATTCTGGTATATCCCTACCTAGATGATTGGCTTGTGCGAGCAAAGTCCAAGACTGAGAGCAAACAGCTCACGGTGTGGGTGGTAACTTGCCTACAGAGGCACACTTGGGTAGCCAGTTTTGCCAAGAGCTGTTTACAGCCATCACATAATTTGGTGTATTTAGGAGCGCGATTCCAGATGGACAAGAGCCTTGTGTCCTTGCCACTGGACAGGATACATACCCTGCAGAGGCAGATCAGGCAGTTTCTCAAGATCGAAGGCTTCCACGGCTTGGCATTACCTTCATGTGTTGGGGTCGATGGCTGCGTTGATAGAGTTGGTTCCTTGGGCTCGGGTCCATATGAAGCTGCTGTGGAGGTGGTCAGCTCAGCGCCACCCACTCATGCGACCACTGTCTTGCCCAATAGTCACCAGGATGGCGCTATGTTGGTGGCTCTGGCCAGAAAAGCTCTTAGTAGGGATGGCCCTAGAGTCGTCCCATTAAATTCTGTTGATGACTTATGCCAGTCTCATAGGCTGGGGAGCACATTACAAGGCCCAAATAGCACAGGGGTGCTGGTCAGTAGAAGAGAGTGCGGTGCCCATCAACTGTTTGGAGATGAGTGGTGGTCCTGGTTCTGCAGGAGTTTTGGAACTTTCTGCAAGAAAAGCCGGTAAGAGTATTCTCAGGCAATGCCACTACAGTGGTTTACATCAACCGTCAGGGGGGCACAGGCAACCGGAGAGAGATGTGCAACCATTCCTCTACTGGGCAGAGGAAAACCTGCAGGCACTCTCGGCAGCCCATATGGCAGGCAAGGAGAATGTAACAGTTGACTACCTCAGTCGTTTTCATCTGGAGAATGGACTCTCAATGTGGCAGTCTTTGTTCAGCTGGTGCAGCATTGGGGTCAACCGATTATGGACCTGAGGGCAACCTTTGAGTCCGCGAAGGCGGCTCTGTTCTGCAGCAGAAGAGAGTGCATGTCAGAAGGCCTAGACGTGTTAGTGCATAATTGGCCCATGGGGGACTATTCTGTGTTTCCATCATGGGCACTGATCGGGCATGTGGTGGAGCGGATCGAGGTTTAGTAATTCTGGTAGCTCTGGATTGGCAGCAGAGGCTGTGGTATGCCGATCTAGTCTGACTGGCGGCAGACCATCTGTAGTATCTGCTGGCTCAGGCTGATCTGCTTTCACAAGGACCTGTGCTGATGCCTCAGGTGGATCAACTCTCACTTATGGCCTGGCTTTTGAGAGGGCGCTGTAGCTACTCTGCCGCAGTCATTACAACTTTGTTGAAAGCCCATAGGCGCTCTACCGCCCTGTCATATGTGCGAGTGTGGCGGCTTTTCGAAGCCTAGTGCGCTGACCATCATTGTCAGGTCCTGTCGGAGTCCATTCCGGTTATTCTGGCTTTTCTTCAAGCAGGGTTAGAGAAGCATATGGCGTGCAGTTCACTCTGGGTGTAGGTGGCAGCACTAGCGCTTTACTAAGTCTAGTGAAAGTGAGTTAAAGTTGACTGCTGATTATGCGTCAGCAGTGAGTTGGGGGTTAATTAAACCTCAGTTTTATGGGAGAGAGAGATGCCTGTTCAATTTTGTGAGAAACATCTTGCATAACTACATCATATGAAACTTATGAGAGGGAGTCCCAGTACATGGATGTAGATAAGGGAAAGCTTCTTCCCATAGCAACTGTGCTTTTTCTCATAAAGGGTCATCTATCAGAGTTCTGAGCTTTTGAACCATGGGATGGGAGATGTCTCTCCCTTGAGCATTCTGAGGCACCTGGCCAGCATCTCGATTTTGTTTAATGGATAGCTGATCCTATTTTGTGTGTATGTCACCTGATGGAAAATTACTGGTTGCCCTTGTAACAAGATAAAATGGGTGCCTTTTTTAGCCGGGAGAGAGAAAAAAGGGGGTCTCAACTATTCATTTATTTATTTATTTAATGTCTCTTCTATACCGCGCTATTCATATCATAACTATTCATTCATAACTATGGAGTGAACACGTGAGCTGCCTAGGAGTCTCCCGACTGAGAAGTCCTCTTTCTTGCCTGGCTGAATCCAGGACCCATTTAGTTAAAGTGTGAAGTTCATGGCTCTGTCAATGATGTATCATTTTCCTGTATCTTGCTGTTTGTAGATAACTCGAAAGCAGGTGGTTCACTTATCTTTTCTAACTAATTGGTGAATAAGTGAATTTACTTGCTTTCAAGTTACCTTTTCTTTATTTTATAACTAAACTGCTTATCTTTATTTCAAAGTGAGTTAGGCTTTATTTTTGCATCCTGTTCAATTAGCAAGACATCAAAATAGAGTCCAAGGGTTTTCTCTGGCAACCCACCTGGATGTTGTCCGTTTTTTACAAGCAGTGAAGCAGGTGTGGCAGCCGGTATGGTCTCGTTCCTCCTTGGGACCTCAGCCTCATCTTGTCAGTGTTAACGGAGGCGACTTTTGGGCCGTTGGGTGCTTGTACCTTGAAGGTTTTGACTTTGAAGCCATCTGTTTAGCTAGGAGGATCTCGGAATTACAGGCACTGTCATGTTGGGAGCCTTTTCTGCCCATCTCCAAAGAGAAGGGTGTGTTGAGATCCGTATCTTCGTTTCTTCCCAAGGTGATCTATTTGTTTCATCTGAAACAACCAATGTCTCTTCCGGTGTTCTTGGGGGCAGGGGGAGCAGAGGCAGAACTCCAGTTATATCTCCTGGATGTGCACAGGGTTCTGAAGCGCTGTTTGAAACGGACAGAGTTGTTTTGGAAATCGGACAGTTTATTTGTCCCATTCAGCGGAACATGTAAAGGTGAGGCGGCTTCCAAGGCAGCTTTCCAGTTGAGTGAAGGAGACTATCTGTTGAGATGAAGAGTTTTGCCCAAGGGTCTGTGAGCTCATTTGACTCGGGTGCAGGCTGTTTCCTGGGCAGAGGTTAGCTTGGTGCCACTGTTGGACAGCTGCAGGGCGGCGACTTGGTCATCCTTGCATACTTTTGTGAAGCATTATTGCTTGGATGTGCAGATGGCAGGGGACGTGCGGTTTGGATCGGCAGTGCTTCATGGGTCCCTCCCACAGTTAGTACTGCTAAGGTACATCCCACAGGTTGGGACTGGACTGGAGAGATAAGGAAGGCCTTATCTGCTAATTGGCTTTCCTTAAGTACTTCCAGTCCAGTCCAGTCCCAGACCCTCCCTGGTTTTTGAGGTTCAGTATGCATTGGTGATCCCGGATCTGAAGAATGCCATCTGTTTTTGGTGTGTCTGGGTTCAGCTGGAGGGGCCTTTGGGATGCTGGGGGCTCCTGTGAGGGGTTTTCAGGTCTGTTTCTTTTGAGTGATAGACAGACATCTTATAGATCTCGTACAGATTTCAGATCAGATTACCAATTGTAATCGGTAAGGTTGTTTGTTCTGATTTTGGGGGGGGGGGGGGTTGGCTTCTTGCCTGGGGGGGGGATTGGCTTCTTGCCTTTGAGGGATGTACATTTTTCTAGTAGTTAAGGATATTCTTATTTATTTTATTTATTTATTTCCAGTCTCTTCTATACCGCGCTATTC
This sequence comes from Ichthyophis bannanicus, assembly GCA_033557465.1. Classification (NCBI taxonomy): domain Eukaryota; kingdom Metazoa; phylum Chordata; class Amphibia; order Gymnophiona; family Ichthyophiidae; genus Ichthyophis; species Ichthyophis bannanicus. The sequence goes on along the minus strand of CM066051.1, from coordinate 74,150,702 downwards.
AATACCAGTACGGTTTACAGTGAACATAGAACTACACATTTCCTTGGGTACTTTGTGTTTACAATGAACAGGGTGTTTAAACTTGGATAACAGGGGGTAACTATTTACAATCTTGCACAAGGCGGGTTCGCATCATTTTGCCTAGTCCTGGGAGCTTTGTGTTGGACCCATGGACGGGGCTGATATGGCGTTATCTGTCGGGTAGTGCAGGAGGAAGAGGTGGTGCTTCAAGGCCTTCCTGAACTGGCATAGGTCAGGAATTGCACGCATGTTGTGAGGCAGGGCGTTGCTCTTGTGGGTCTGCTTTGTCAATAGAATATTGGGGCTGGTGTCTGGTGTAATCCAAGTTAGTGTGCTGTGACTCCAAGCTCCTGGTGAGGCGTGATAACCCATAGGTCAGGACTGGATTGGAGGTACTCAAGGAAAACCAATTAGCAGGTAAGACCTAATTTCACCATAGATTCAGAATGTAACATGAGGTTTTATCCTATGGTAGAATCTAAATTTGTATCTTGTGCTTGGGAGGGCGCAGCCTCAATCATATGGCTGATTCTTTCTCTGTCTTCTTTTCTCAGCTACCAAACTTCTTCTTGAAAACACATGACTATGCCATATACTCAGAGGATGTGGAGTTCCACAATGAGATCCTGCACCTGAGGACACGGTCAGTAATCAAAATGGGTTCTCTTAATTCCTAGCTTTCTCTGCCATACAGCTCTGCAAGTTGCTTATTGGACTCCTTTTGCTGGTTGGTCTCTCTAGGAACTGTGCGCTGAGTACCAAGCTGCCCTCAGCATGGCGGCCTTACTAGAAGCAATGTGCCCTTTAAAGTGTTTAGGAGTCCACCATCTTCAGGCCAGGCAGGTCCCCTGGGAGATTGACAAGATTCCTGCACCACCCTTGGTGTTAGGATTGTAAGTGGTGCAAACAGAGAGAACATTGGCTAGGAGTCGCAAGCTGCATACCCATCTGTTCTTATGCTTGTCAACCTCCCTAATGGTGGTGTGCTGCACATTTGGCTTCTTTCACACTTCTCTGTCTGTCTAGGGGTCGTGCTATGTATCAGGCTGCTCTCACTCTCTGCCGGTTCCTAGCCTGGAATTACTTTGCTGATCTGCACATGGAGGTGCTGAAACTGACTCGGCACCCAGAAAACTGGACGATCCAGGCCCGCTGGCGGGTGACAGGTTTGCCCCTACATGTTCTCATGTTGCGCTTCTACAAGAGGGACAAGTCTGAGTTATACAGGTGAGGTGTAGATGGGGAACGTCTGTGGTTTTGGAGTTAACTGAACTGCTTAAGGATTCCCACACCACTTTTAAATTCCTTGTGTATTCCAGGACCTATGATGCATATTCCACCTTCTATGTGGGGCCTGATGGACTGATATACCGCCATAAGGTCGATAAGGTGAGGTAAAGGGGCTGCAGCTGCGAGTCTCTCATGACAGAGCAAATCAGGTGTGTCAGCAGTGTGACTTTTCTTCCCTCTCTGGGGAGCTGAGATTTGTGTAGGTCTGCTTATTGAATCTTAATGTAGGATTTTAAAACTATTGTGTGGGTGTAATGGGGTTTTGTGTATGTGTGTGTATATGTATATATGTATGTGTGTGTATATATAATTTTTTTTAAATTTAAAAGTACATTATCTCACAGAAATAGATTTTGAGATAATTTCATGCATTCTGCTTTAATCATTTAAGATATCGAGCTTTCAAACTCCGGCCGTTTATGATGGGGTAGTCTGAATACCAAAACACTTGCATTAATCAGTATCCCTCTCTTTCTTCCATATAGCTCATGCCAGCACAGCCTCCTGTGAGCAGGGTGAAGAGCTTGTTGGCTGGCCTGCTAGTGGCCATGGGAATGGCCGAGAACAGACCTGCCTTGAACTGTTTATTGTGGCATCTGTTCTGTAGAACTGGGCAGAAGCATTGCTGAGAGCCAGGACTATGAAGAGCGACTATCTGGTAACAGGAAAGCCTCGGCCCAGGATCTTTATGATATTGGCTCACTGTGAGGCAGCCAGTGGTATTGGTATCTTGCAGCTTCTCTCCTTATCCCTCTCTCTGGTTCTCACAGTACAACTCAACTCTCTAAATCCAGGTTCCTGTGCCAGACTTAACAAAACAAACAAAAATTTAAGAGGAATTCCTCATCTGAGGTGGCCCTTCTTTACTGCACTGATGCATGTGCTTTTTGCCTCAACGCTAGAGGTGTACTGGGAAGACAACCCTACAATGTGTATACTAGATTGTGGTCATAGAAATTATATATATATATATTGTTTATATTGTGTGTAATATAAGCTGTGCAGTATGTAATATATCCTTGTGTATATTTATGATTTTATAGGCGTCACAGGTATACACCCACTAATGCTGTATGTTCACCTCCTTACTTTGGTACATGCCTCATTCTTTTCCAATACGGTCCTTGTATGCTGCATGTTTCTTAGTCAGGGAACCCGTCTGTGCTGTGAGACATAATGAAAGAGAAGTGCAGTGTACATAATTAAACTACAACGTGCATCTGTCCTGCTGCTTAATGAGCTTTTATTTGGGGGTGAATTTCCTGGTACTAGGTGGAGGTGTTTCCATGCATAGGAAAGGCAGTACTGTAAACCTTAAAGAGGACTGTGAGATTTCTGCATCAATGAAATTAGTCTTTTTCGCTCTGACATCTTTCCAGAATCTTATTCAGAACAAGTATATTAGAATCGGCTCAGGAAAAAGGCAGGAGGAGTGCTGGAATAACAGAAGACATAAAAGATGCTGAGGTGGACAAAGGACGGTTTTGGCCAGCCTATCTCTAATTCACAGCATATAAGGCTAAATCCATGAGTGTTTGAAACAAATCTGCTGTTATTGGAGTGTCACACCACCACCACCAAACTGTTTATTCCTGCTAGAATTCTGCAAACAATAATTCAAAATTTTGCACTTTTTGTGATACTTAATTTAAAATGCAATACAGAAAAAAACTCACTCAAAGCAAATATGCTTTGTTGTTTTGACAAATGTCCCATGCAGAATTTTGCTTCCTAATCATCCCTCCAGTCCATTCCAGTACTTGTGGGTTATTTCTATCCACCAGCAGCTAAGACCTGAGCATGTCTGATTTCTGATGTCACAGTAGAACTCCCTCCTTAGGCACCAGAAACCAGTATCTCTATTCCTAGCAGCTAGGGCAGGAGCTTCCGCATGGCTGAGCTCCACTGGACAAACTCACAATTTGATTGGAATGATTGCCTACGTTAAAATAAACAAATACAAGGAAGGAGAGACTTACAGCAGCAAGCAGGCGAAACTTCTCTAAGGCATACCTTCCTTTAGCTTGGTCACTTGTGTAGTTTTACTGTGGAAGAAAGCAGGAGGCAGGGCCTGCTTGCCTGAGCCTGGGCCCTTTAGTGGATAGGGTACAGGGTAGGGGCTAAAAACCCAGTGGTCCAGGTCCCTTTTGCCCCCAGCAGGACAACACAGTACTTTTGATTTAGTAGTTGGCTGTCCTTCTCTCTGACTAGCTTCATTGTGTGCTGGCTCTTTGAGTTTTCGATGCAAAAAGACTTTTTTATTTTTTTAAAGGGGTAAAGCTGAGTTCCTTAGCGTCTCTCCAGTCCAGTCCCTGTGTTCTGGGTTGTGCCCCCCTTCCAACAACTGGGAGACTGAGCATCTTCTCATTTTTTTCCTCTGCTTCCCTAGGGTATATAAGGACTGGCTCCACCTACCAGCATCAGTATTGCTCGGTCTCCAAAGCAGCGTAGGGAGGCAGTAACCCAGAGCATAGGTTACTGGAGATATTTCTTATTTCTTTGATTTCTTTGATAATTAGATTTGTCTTCCCTCTTGCTGATCTCTTCACCCCTCGGGGAGTAGGGCGGAAGGAGAACCCGGCATCCGGAACCTTAAGGGGGCAGGAAGTAGAGCCGGGGAATCAGCGAGAAGCGCTGCTGCAGGCGCCCTCTTTACGCTTAGTGCGGAGGGAGCAGGGAAGCTTATCTGCCCTTCTGTGGTCTCCGGGGCCTCTGCCGTCTTCCCGCCTCGCCGCCGAAGCCCTTCTTTTTTTTTTTTTTTTTAATTTTTAGTCATATACAACAATCAAAAATAGGTACAGGCCAATCCCATAAAAATAAAAAAGCCAATCAAACATTATACTAAAGCAGGAAATATACACTGATAAAAGTCCACATCATGGAATCACACTGTTAACAGCAAAGAAATATAACATAAAGGAAAACAAGAATATATATACTATCCACATATGGAGGTTACGTCCCCTCCTTTAACTTAAGCCCCTTTCCCAGAAAGAAAATTCACTAAATGAGAAACATCAACAAAGGTATATGAAGCACCTTCATACCCAAGGATACATTTACAAGGAAACCTTAAGAAAAACGTAGCACCTAGTGCTAATACCCGGGACTTAAGATCTAAAAACTGTCTCCGGTGCAACTGGGTGCTACGAACAACGTCAGGAAATATATTAACTGACTGGCCACAGAACTTAACCATTTTGACCTTAAAAAAGGCCCTAAGTATACGCTGCTTTATTTCCACAGAGGAAAAGGTAACCAGTAATGTGGCCCTAACATTTATAATGTCCTGGGAGTCCTCCAAAAAGGCGGTTAAATTTGTCATAGGAGAGGCAATCTCACCTAATTCCCCATCAACTGAGTTAAGCTTCTTGGACGTTGAGGAAATATAATATATCTGTAAAAAATCAATAGTATCAGAAATACCGAGCACTTCTTTGAGAAATTTATCCAATAGAATTCTGTGTGATAATAATGGGGACTGAGGGAAATTCAAAAAACGTAAGTCCCTTAGCATCCCTCTAGTCCAGTCCCGGAACCATAGAGTTGTCAACCTCCTCCAGCAGCCTTGGAGACTGAAATACATCATCGCTTTGCTGGCACCAGTATAAGTAGGCAAGGACCGCCCCCTCTCACCAGTACAGTCTCCAAGCAGCTTGGAGGTTCTGAGCCCAGGGCTGGGCTCAGTGAGAACAAATAAGCAGAGCTTGGGTTTTTGAAATTTACTCCTTTTGGTTTATTTTCCCTGTTTGATTTGGTTACTTCGTTTTCTTTTATGTCAGATCTGCTGCTGCTGTAAGGGTTCCTGTGTCTGTGGACCTTTATTTTTTGTTTCTAAAGGATCAGGGAGTTCTTCCCCCTCCCTCTCTGCATTGCCCCAGTGTCTAAACGAGCACAGGGGAGACAGTGCTGATCCGTGGCCTCCCTGCTCCCGAACCCGCGTTGAAGGGGTGAGGAGCAGGTGGAAGGCGGGCAGTTGCAGCAGCAGCGATACAGGGGCTGAAAAGCCTGAGAAGGTTGTGCCCAGATCAATCGGAGCTGAAGCCGTTAAAAAGGCTGTGCTCCGGTGTCCTGTTGGCTCCTTTCCCTCACTCCCCTCCCCCTCCCCTTCCCCCCCGGGATCGGCGGCGGTGGTAAGTACCCACGCAGATCTGCTTTGGGGAGCTGGTTTAAACTGGGAAGGGAGGCTTCGCGGCGGCTCCCGGGGTTGCAGGGTGCTTGGGGCCTTTGCCGCGGGGGGATGAGAGAGTGTGCTTTTTTGAGCGGGAATGCTGGCAGTGGCCATTTTGAGGGCCGCGTTTTCACCGGCAGGATTTATTTGTTTTGGTAGACAGCCTTGCTCCTGAGCTCCCTTGGGGGGAGCGGATAAGGAGCATTTAGTATGCAAATTCTAGTCTGATTTTGATTTTTGCCTTTAATTTACTTTAACTTTATTTTTGATTCAGTTGCCTTTGATTAATTGGCAACCGGGGATTAGTTCCTTTGGTTAGGAGCAAATATCCTTATTTACAGTGGTTTTAAATTTGAGCCGGCCTCTTTAAGTTTGTAGCAGCTCTCACCTTCCCTCCTCAATTATTTTTTTGCTTGATGCAGGCCTTTGCTGGTGCGGATCTCTCTCCCTTGACGACGGGAGAAAGCTCCGGGACCCGTACATCAACACTGCAGCTGTGTGAGACGGAGCCTCTCCATTGCTGCGGGATTTAATTTGCACGGTGGAACCGGCTGAGCGATCCTCTCGGAGCACTTTAAGGTGGTAGGAGCTGGCAGGGTGGCTTTCTGCCCTGCAGATAAGGCCTTCGGGCTCTGTCGGTCTGCTGAGGCCTCCTTTTTTGGGGCCCCTTTTCTTTCTGGGTGTTTGGACCACATGGGGGGAGTTGCAGTGAGAGGCCTGTGTGAGGAAGACAAGCTGGATAGCTAGTTTTTTGGGCCTAGTGTTTTAGACCTCTTTATTTTTGAGTTTGTTCTTAGTTTATAGGACAGCAGTTGTGGCATTGATTCCACATGTTCTTTCCCTTCTAATCATGTCTCTGAGGAGCATCTGTTAAGCCCAGGATGTTAGGCAAATTGCCAGTTTTAGGTTCCAGAGCAGGTATTTGTAAGGGTCCGGCTGGAAATGGGCCTTTGTGTATTCTATACTGACAGTTGCCCAAAGGCCTGTCTTTCACAGGGACAGGTTTAGGAATCCTTAGGATATACAGAAGTATATAGCAGTTACCTGTCAATCAAGGAGTGCCTGGGCTAAGGTCTATGGCCACCAGAGGGCAGTGGATGCACTCAATGGGGCCTTTCTCTGTCTGTGTCTGCAGCAGTTGATTGCTTATTCTCTGTAATGCTGCAGCTCCTGTTTGTATAACCAAGATTGCAGCTCTTAAATTCTGTATGGTTTGTTGGTCTCTGTTGTCCTAACAGCCACAGCTGCTCATGACTCACATGTGGTATTCAGGGCCCCCATCCCTGGGGGAGGGGGGTGGTAAAATAAGAAATTGTGTTACTCCTTAGGTTCACACAGGCAGCCACCTCTTTGCCAGGTGCCTGGGTGTTTCCTAGCTTAAGGGGGGATCACTTATCGTGCCCTTCCCCGGCAGTTCTCATCTATTTCTAGAGCAGGATTTCAAAAGGAACAAGAAACTCTCTAGTGAGAGAGAGCCTTGTTCATTTTGAGCGACCACGGTTGATTTATTCGGGGGCTTTTGGTGCCCTGAACCCCACGAGCTGGACGCTATTTGTTTACTTCCAGGAGTTCTGCTCTCTATTTCGCTCTTCAGCTCCCTGGCAGTCGTAGCAGGCTGGCAGGGGGTGAGCAACGCCAAGGGGGGAAGGAAAGCAAGGTGCAGTGGGACCTGGTAACTTTTGCAAGGCTATAACAGCAGTTCGGGTAATTTTAGCTGATCTGCTTTGATTTCATTGGAGGTGGCCGGAGCTTGATTTTTGGAGTCCTATACACCCTTTCCCGGCTGTGCCCAAAACTCTCGGGATCCCAACTTCTGACTACATATTCCTCTCCAATGGTAGTTAGTAAGTGAACATGGCAGATGGAAAATCACTATTAGAACAGAGTGCATAGGATGGGTGCAATTTCCTGAAATGTGCAAAAATAAAATAAAATACAATACATAAATAAATTAACCCAGCTGCAGAGTATGGATTACACTTTTTCAGTAGGCCTTCAAAGGTTGTTAAAAAAAAAAAAAAAGGGGGCCTAGCTATTTTGGTTTACAAGAATTTCCTTCCGCTGTCCATAGCAGGTCCTATAAGGCGTTAGTCGGTTGCTATGGCAGGGTAATATTTGAGGTTAGCTGTTGTGATATAGCGCTATGATCCGCTGTACACATATTCAAGTCAAAAGGAATTATGGTGGTAGCTCTCTTGGACAGTTCTAAAAGGTGCTTGGCTGAGTGCCTTGGCCAGGCCCCAGGTGTGGAATGCTCTGCCATACGCATTATGTTCTGAGAGGGATTTTATAGTTCTGTGGTTTCTTGATGGACAATATTCCCGTTTACTTTGGCTTTGTCCGATTTATAAGGTTTGGTGGTAGATTTGTAATGTTTTCATTTTGGCTATATGGGGTTCCTTTTCCTTCTGTAAAAGGCGGCTCAGCGAGAGGTCGCTGAATAAGACTCTGGCCTTTGAGGCTATTTTGGCTCCAGTACGGAGAGTATCTGCTAGTGTTCAGCGCCTGTCTTACTGGGGGCCAGATGCGCGCAGCCCGGCTCGTTCTCTCACAGCACTAGCAGCAGCTCAGATTCTGGAAGGCATACATCATATGCTGTGTTTGCGGGATGGCTTGCACGCTGCTTGGCGTCAGCCTGGGAGCTCCATCGGCTCATATTAGCTTCCTTTGTCCAATCCTTCTGCAGAGCTCCGCAAAAGTTTCAGGCGGTCGCAGGAACGCTCCAGCGGCTGCTTCATCTTAAAGCGGTGGTGCCGGTGCCCGGCAGCCCAATACGGTTGATACTCCCTCTACTTTGTGGTTCCAAAGAAGGAAGGCTCGTTTCGCCCGATTCTGAATTTTCAGAGGATGAATCGGTGTCTGCCCAAAGATTTCTCCCGGAGCATTCCTTCAATCCCGAATGAAACCGTAGTGACACACATGATAAGTTCGATCAGCTAGTGGCAGGACACAATGCACTCTTGCATGCTTTTTGCTTCATGGGTCTAGAAGTGTAGTCTTTACCAGGTGGTATAATGGGAACTTCGCTGCGGGTTCTCGGCTTCTTCTTTGCTGACTCAATTGCCACTGTGGAATGGGAAAGCTATATTTTCTAACACCAGGGGCTAGTTGACCTTAAAAAAAAAAAAAAGGGAATGTCCAGCTTGGTGCAGGCAGACGGAATGGAGCGTTCCTCTAGCGGGAAGGCTGTGGATTTCTATGCCTGTCATAGGGAGTTTTCTGCTGCATTGTGTTGGCGCGGAAATAGCTTCTCCACATCGGCTGAAGGAATTTTTGGTTAAGAGATGTCTTTGTACAAAAAAAACAAAACAAAACAAAACCGCAACGTATTCAGCTGTCCCGAATTGGCCTGTTCTTGATTGACATTTTGAGACTAGGCAGGCGCAGGCCTCGGTACTACGTTTGTGGGTGCACACCTTGCACTTCCAGGAGGTGTGGACTCACTGTCTGGAGGAGAGCCCTAGCGATCTTCTTTAGCGCGCGATAGGAGCGTAGGTGGTTCACTGAATCGATCGTTGGGGGCACTGCTCTGTCCTTGCAGGCTCCCATTGGGGGTGTCTGGGGGAACGAGAGCATGCTTCCGGTGGTCGCAGTATTTACGGCAGTCTACTCGCCTGGAACAGGAAAGGTTCAGGGAGTTGACGTGACTAGAGTCTGATTTGCCTTATGTGGCAAAGGTGTGATTCGAGTGCTGGCGGAAGTGCAGGGTCAGCCTCTCGGGGCCCACGCGGATGTCTGCCGGTTTTGGAGGGCGGTGTTGTTCATGCGGCCGCCTCGGCGCTGTGCTGTTCCTCCGTGGGATTTGAATTTGGTGTTGGAAGCCTTGCAGGCTCCTCCGTTTGAGCCATTGTCCACTGCTTCGCTAAAAGATCTCACATTGAAGACAGTTTTCTTGGTGGCGATTTGTTCGGCTAGGAGGATCTTGGAGTTACAGGCCTTGTCTTGTAGGGAGCCCTATCTCTCTTTTACCGACCACAAGGTGGTTCCCCGTACTGTTCCGGTGTTCTTACCCAAGGTGGTGTCCGCTTTTCATGTTAACCAAGTGGTCTCTCTTCCGGTGTTCTCCGACCGCGATGGGGCTGGATCTGGGGGTCAGTTGCGGCTGTTGGATGCCCGCAGGGTTCTCAAGAAGTATCTCTCCCGGACGGCGTCCTTTAGGCGGTCGGATCGACTTTTTGTGGCGTTCGGGGGACCGCGTAAGGGAGAAGCGGCGGTGAAGTAGTCTATTTCCCGCTGGTATTGCATCGGCCTACATCTTGAAAGGCAAGGTGGTTCCGCAGAGTCTTCAGGCTCATTCCACTCGGGCGCAGGCGGCGTCTTGGGCAGAGTTCAGTCTGGTCCCAGTGGGCGACATCTGTAGGGCGGTGACTTGGTCATCCTTGCATTCCTTTGCCGAGCAATACCGCTTGGATGTTTTGTCCGCGGAGGATGGGCGTTTCGGCTCAGCGGTGCTTCAGGCTGGGCTTGCTTGTCCCTCCCGTTGATGTTCACTGCTCTGTTACATCCTCTATGGTTCCGGGACTGGACTAGAGGGACGCTAAGGAAGGGTAAATTAGACTTACCTGCTAATTGTTGTTCCTTGCGGAACTCTAGTCCAGTCCCGGATCCCTCCCTTGGTTTGAAGAGTTGCCAGCCTGATTGTTTTGGCTCCCGCGGGTGCTCTGCGTTGTCTTTGCTCCCGGGTGGCGCGGGATGAAGCCATTGGAGGACCCTTTTGCGTAGCGCTCTTGCCTGTCCATCCTCTTAGGAGGTGGTGTGGTACGGCGCTTCTGTGTTGTCAGACGATATTCTTATTCAGACACAGTCGATGAATGCAATTAATTTGTTAAAGAAACAAATAAAAAAAATAAAAAATAATAATAATAATGAAAAATAAAAAATAATAATAATTACTTGAAGTGGAACATGAAATATTCTGTTCCGTATATATATATTGCTATGTTGAATGTATTCTGGTTAATTCTCCTTATTTGTTGTTCTGCTTTTAGTGTGCTTTGTCAATAGGTACTGGTGAGAGGGGGCTGTCCTTGCCTACTTATACTGGTGCCAGCAAAGCGATGATGTATTTCAGTCTCCAAGGCTGCTGGAGGAGGTTGACAACTCTATGGTTCCGGGACTGGACTAGAGTTCCGCAAGGAACAACAATTAGCAGGTAAGTCTAATTTACCCTTAGACGCACGCATGGAATTTTCCAGGTGCTCTAACTTAGAGTGAAGGAATCTTTTATTCCAGCCACCCTAGAAGCATGTAATGGAAGCACCTGGGACTCTAATCTGCTAACAGCCGTGTCTATTACAGTAACTTTTGCATCCAATTGTTGCAAAGAGGTAACAGTTTCCTGAGAAAATGTACAAAAGGAATTAAAAGAGGAAGACATTTTAGAATCAATACATTTTAACACGGCCCAAATATCTTTTAAGGTAATTTCAGAATCTGAGGAAGGGGCAGGAAGCTCCAAGGAGCCACTCCCACCAATCGACGGGATTGACTTCGGAATATCAATCGGCTGCAATTTTCTCACCGATGTGGAGGACTCAACAGGACCAACAAAAGAAACTCCAGGAGTAGGGCACAAAGGGGGGGGATCTTCCACCGGAGCTCAGAGACACCAACTCTGGAGAGGATTGTGCGATCGGAAGGGGAGCAAAATGCTTGTCCAAAGGCCCGACAGGTTTCGTATCTCCAGCCGTGACCTCCAGAGTTTTGCCCCCAACTTTGGCTTTCCGCTTCCCCATAACCAACCAACCCAAATAAAACTACTTAAACACAAACAAAAAACAAAACAAAACACACCTTGAGCTGGTTTGTGAGGAGCAGAATCCCAAAGACACACCGGAAACACCGCAGTGACGCCGAAGGGGCGCCAAAGGGGCGGAACTAGCCCCTTTAGACACACCCCTTCGGAACACGCTCCGCGTAAAAAAACAGGAAACAAATTTATAACCAAGAAGGAAAGGAGGACCTAAGGGTTTAAGCTGTCCCGGCTGTGCCTGCCCAATGGAATGGGGAGGGGAAACAGCAATCTCCAATACCTCCGCGGCAGCGGCAGTCCCCAGGCTGATGAGCAGCTCCACACACCTCCTTTGGTAACAGCTGATCCACTGGCAAGACTCCCGGCACAGCGTTTTATCCCTCAAGGGGAAGACCTCCCGGTCAAAGCTGTCCCGGCTGTGCCTGCCCGATGGAATGGGGAGGGGAAACAGCAATCTCCAATACCTCCGCGGCAGCGGCAGTCCCCAGGCTGATGAGCAGCTCCACACACCTCCTTCGGTAACAGCTGATCCTGCCGCCGAAGCCCTTATGGTAGCTGAGCGTGAGCGCCGGAAGACATGACGATCGACGAGGAGTCAGAGGGTCTGGTGAGCTGGCTCTGTAGCTCAGCAGCAGCTAAGAGGGCCAGGTGTGTGGCATGAACCGCGTGGCTTACGGAAGACCATGCGGTCACGGTCGGAGGACGGCTGGGAGAACTCTGAGGGCAGATCAGGCCCTTGCAGAGGTAGGCTGTTTTTTCTTCGCGCGCTTTTAGCGCTCCTCGCCCCCCTCCTCCCCCAATCCTCTTCTCCCACTCCAAGCTGGCAGGCAGTGCTAGAAGAAAGGAAGATATATAAAACCTGCTAAGCCTGTGGTAGTGGAGCACTTCAAGTTTAAAAAAAAAAAAAAAAATAAGGTTTAAGTTTTGGGGTCTGCGGTTTGACAAGCAGAGACCACCATGCCAGCTAGACTGCAGTGCTTGGTTTGCGGTATGTGTAGAGGCACAGTATCAGAGAACGGAGTGTGTAGGGGCTGTACGGCTTAAGCGGCCTCATTGGAGCAGGGGATGCAGCCAGGGGGGTCCTTGGACCCGCCAGAGCTGGTTTGTCAGTCTGCATCCATTCGTATGCCGCCTCCTAAGCAGTCTTCTAATCCCCCCCTTGCAACCTAGCCCTCTAGCCACTCTGGGAAGTCTGGAGGCTGTTAGCGGAGGTGACTTTTCTCCTGAATTTGTTCTTCTGATGCACATGGCATTTTGCTTGCATCAGCAGGGAATACAGGAGGTGGGGGGCCCACAAGGGAGTGCTAGCAAGCAGCGCTCGGACCCTATGGATCAAGAGGAGGCGGGGCCGTTTCTCAAGAGGTCTAGGCTCGCGCACGAGGAAGTGGTCTGCCCTCCACTTTCTGGATCCCCGGAAGGGGAGGTCTCAGATAGGGAGCTAGGGGATGATGAAGAGGAGCTCGAGGAGGGCAAACTCCCGGAGGAAGTACAAACTAGGATTGTCCGAGTGTTCCGGCGGGAGGCATTACCAGCCTTGATCAGTGAATCCCTAAAGGTGCTTAACATTGTGGAGGAGTGGCCTAGTGGTTGGGGCAAGGTACTTCAGGCCGGAAGGTCGGGGGTTCAAATCCCACTAGAGGACAGCAACCTTGGGCCGGAAGGACTGGAGTTTCTAGTCCCACAGGTGCTCCTTGTGGTCTTGGGCAAGCCACTTAACCCTCCATAGCCCATGTTCCCTGTAAAATAGTTATCTCCAAGTTATAATGCCCTGTTCAATGTAATTTCAGTTTGTTCAATGTAAACCGCCTTGATATCATGAAAGGCGGTATATAAGAAATGTTAAATAAATAAATAAAAATAAACATGGCAGCCATGGCTCCTACCGAGGACGAAGTGCTGGAGGACCCGCTGATCCAGGCAGTTAGGAAGACCCAGTGAGTCTTCCCAGTGCATCGGTTAGTGAAAGGGATGATTCAAGAAGAATGGGAACAGCCAGATTCGGTGCTAAGGGGGGTGTGCTCTATGGCCCGGCTGTATCCCTTACCGGAGGGGAAAAAGGAGTTACTCCATTCCCCCAAGGTAGATGTGGCAGTGGCTGCGGTCACAAAAAAGACCACTATTCCAGTTGAGGGCAGCACGGCACTCAAGGATACTCAGGATAGGAAAGTGGATGCACTGCTCAAACAGGCATTCGACATTAGTGCCCTGGCTCTCCAGGCGTCCGTCTATGGGGCCTGGGTAGCCCAGGCATGCTTGCATTGGTCACATCAACTTCAGCTGACTGGTGTCCCCCCGGCAGAGTCGGCTACGGAGGCAGCAAAGATTGAGTCTGGGGCTGCCTACTTGGCAGATAGTCATTATGATCTGGTCAGGAGTCTGGCAAAGAACATGGCGTTGGTGGTGGCTGCTTGCTGCTATCTTTGACTGCGCAATTGGGCTGCCAACGGTTCCTCCAAAGCCTGGCTCAGTAGGCTCCCCTTTAAGGGGAAGCTTCTCTTTGGCAAGATCTGGACAAGTTGGTCAAAGATTTGGGGGAGACTAAGGGAGGTAGGCTTCCAGAGGATAAGCCTAAGCAGTCCCGTCTTCCAGCCCCATTGTGACCTCAACCTCGATAGGCGCGGAAGTTTCAGGGTTTCCGGGCTCTCCCTTTTCAGAGGGGCCGCTTTCCCTCGAGAGGGCAGGGCTTTTGGGGATTCTGGGGAGCCGGGAAGGGGTTTGGTGCCTCCTTTTCAGGCTCCAGTCCCAGGAAGCCACAATGAAGCAACGGGGGCCCAGCAGGGGGTTCTGCCGGTTGGGGGACGTTTACGGCAGTTCTTCCCTGCTTGGGTCTTGGAAGTTGTTCGGGAGTGTTACGCTCTCGAGTTCGCACGGCCCGTCCGTCCCTTGTTTTGTTCTCTCCCCGTGCAAGTCTCTGGCCAAGCGAGCAGCCGAACGAGAGACTCTGGCACACCTGCGGCAGCTAGGAGCAGTAGTGCAGGTTCCCTTAGACCAACAAGGTTGCGGTCGGTACTCGATCTACTTTGTGGTGCCCAAAAAGGAGGGGACCTTCCGGCCCATCCTCGATTTAAAAGGCATCAATCGTTGCCTCAGGGTACCACACTTCCGAATGGAGACGCTGAAGTGTGTCGTGGTGGCGGTGCGACAGGGAGAGTTTTTGACTTCCCTGGATCTTACAGAGGCATATTTGCATATCCCGGTATGCCAGGCACATCAACAGTTCCTGTGGTTTGCGGTCCCGGAGGGTCACTTCCAATTTCAGGCGTTAGCCGTTCGGCCTTGCAACAGCTCCGCGCACCTTCACCAAGGTGATGGTAGCAGTTGCGGCAGCTCTGCCTAAGGGGGGGATACTAGTCCATCCCTACCTCGACAACTGGTTAATTCGAGCGAAGTCTGTAGAAGAGTTGGTCAGCGACGTCCCGAGTGCTCAGCTTCCTAAGAAATTTGGGTTGAGTGATCAACTTTGGAAAAGAGCAAGTTGCGGCCGTTGCAGGAAATTGACTATCTGGGGGCGACGTTCGATACGGCAATGGGTGTTTCCTTACCGCACCGAAGGGCGGAAGATCTGAGGCGCTTTCTGCTTCAGTTCTTGGACATGAACACGCCCTTGGCTTGGCTTTACCTTCAGGTCCTGGGGACCATGGCGGCCACTATAGAGCTGGTGCCTTGGGCCAGGGCTCACATGCATCCTTTACAGCGGGCCTTACTCAGACGCTGGTCTCATCAGAGTCAGTCCATGTCCATGTCTTTTCCCTGCCCGCTCGAGACCGAGGCAGCATTACAGTGGTGGCTTCGCCCGGTGAACCTGAGCTCGAGACTCTGTTGTGGATCCAGTTGACAACGGATGCCTCCCTAGCTGGCTGGGGGGGCTCATTGCGAGGGTCAATTCACCCAGGGCCTTTGAACATAAGAACATAAGATATGCCATACTGGGTCAGACCAAGGTCCATCAAGCCCAGTATTCTGTTTCCAACAGTGGCCAATCTAGGTCATATGTACCTAGCAGTTTCCCCAAGAGACACGAGTTCCACAATGCTTGTACTGGGTCAAGCATTGATATCTTCGGTCACTTCTTAATAGTGGTTTATGGACCTTTCCTCCAGGAACTTGTCCAAACCTTTTTTAAACCCAGCTACACTAACAGCCTTTACTACATCCTCCGGTAACAAATTCCAGAGTTTGATTACACGTTGAGTGAAAAAATATTTTCTTTTATTAGTCTTTAATAGTTTACCCTGTAGCTTCATTGCATGTCCCCTAGTCTTTCTATATTCTGATAACATAAACAATCGATCTACGTTTACCCGTTCCACTCCGTTCATTAATTTATAGACTTCTATCATATCTCCCCTCAGCCGTCTCTTTTCCAGGTTAAAGAGCCCTAACCTTTTTAGCCTTTCTTCATAGGAGTATCCTTCCATCCCCTTTACCATTTTGGTGGCTCTTCTCTGAACCTTTTCTAGAAACATAGAAACATGATGACAGAAAAAGACCACAAGGCCCATCTAGTCTGTCCTTCCATAACAACTACAACAGTCCACTTTCTGCCTTTAGAGATCCTCTGTGTTGGTCCCATGCTTTTTTGAATTCAGTTACTGTCCTCGCTATATCCTTTTTAAGATACGGCAACCAGAATTGCACACAATATTCAAGGTGCCGTCTCACCATGGAACGATATAGAGGCATTATAATATCTTTTGTTTTGTTTTCCATTCTTTTCCTTATCATACCTAGCATTCTATTTGCTCTCTTGGCCGCTGCTGCACACTGGGCCGAGGGTTTTAACATGGTATCCACAATGACGCCTAAATCTTTTTCCTGGGTGGTGGTTCCTAATGTGTGGAACCTTGCATCGTGTAACCATAGTTTGGGTTGTTCTTCCCTAGGTGCATAACCTTGCACTTGTCCACATTAAATTTCATCTGCCATTTTGATGCCCAGTCTTCCAATTTATCAAGATCCTCTTGCAATTTTTCACAATCCTCTTGGGTTTTAACAACTTTAAATAGTTTTGTGTCATCTGCAGATTTGATAACCTCACTCGTTATTCCACTTTCCAGGTCATTTATGAATATCTCAAAAAGCAGCGGACCCAGCACAGATCCCTGGGGTACACCACTATTCACCATTCTCCATTGGGAAAATTGGTCATTTAGCCCTACCCTCTGCTTTCTATCTTTTAACCAGTTCCTGATCCACAATAGTACACTGCCTCCTATCCCATGACTCTTTAGTTTTGCCAAAAGTCTCTGATGAGGGACCTTGTCAAAGGCTTTCTGAAAGTCCAGATACACAATATCAACTGACTCACCTTTGTCCACCTGTTTATTCACTCCTTCAAAAAAACATAACAGATTAGTAAGACAAGATCTTCCTTGTCTAAAGCCATGTTGGCTGTCTCCCATTAGGTTGTGACTATCTACATGCTGAGTAATTTTATTCTTTATGATGGTTTCTATCATTTTTCCTGGTACTGACGTCAGGCTCACCGGTCTGTAGTTTCCCGGATCACCCCTGGAACCCTTTTTAAAAATTGGTGTTACATTGGCGATCCTCCAATCTTCAGGTATTAGAGATGATTTTAATGATAGTTCACAGATTACTGATAGCAGGTCTGCAATCTCATATTTGGTGGTCCCAACACTTTGACAAGGACATCTCCAATTGATCTGTCATATTGTATATATGTATATACGTAACACACCCCCACCCACGCATCCTAATGTATATGGTCCCAACACTTTGACAAGGACATCTCCAATTGATCTGTCACATTGTATATATGTATATACGTAGCACACCCCCACCCACGCATCCTAATGTATATGTATATAGGTAAGCAAACCCGCACACAATTAATCAAATGTAAATCAAATGACCCTGCGTTGTGTTTCAAATCAAATCTATAACCAATCAAAATGTAAATCGTACAAATTACTGTACTGTACAGTGCAACCTGATTTGTAAAGTTAACCGCTGCTGATCGTAGGAAGTAGCGGTATACAAGTGTCTACTAAATAAATAAATAAATTTCAGTTCTTTCAACACCCTTGGATGTATACCATCCGGCCCAGGTGATTTGCTACTTGTCCATCATCCATTTGGTCATTTGGGAGTCTCAGGAGTCTCAGTGGTTGATCAGTCGGTTGTAGTTACGGGCAGTAGCTCTAGCCCTTCGGGCGTTTCAACCATTAGTGCTGTGGAAGGCGGTACAGGTTCTGTCCGACAATATGACGGCAGTGGCTTACATCAACCGTCAGGGCGGCACAAGCAGTCCTTCTTTGGAGGAGGAGGCAGAGAGCCTTCTGCCTGAGCCGAGACCCTTCTGCCTGAGCCGAGACTCATCTGGCAGCGTTGTCTGCGCAGCATGTGGCCGGAGTGGACAACGTGACGGCGGACTTTCTGAGCAGAAACAAGGTGGATCACGGCGAGTGGGTTCCCTGCCAAGAGGTCTTCGAGCAGATTGTGGGCCGCTGGGGGCTTCCAGTGATGGACCTCATGGCGAGGTTCGGGTCGGCCAGGGCACCTCGGTTCTCAGCCGAAGAAAGGAGAGGATGTCAGAGGGCTTGGACACCCTGGTGCAGAGGTGGCTGGCCAAGGGACTTCAATACGTTTTTCCACCTTGGGCGCTCATAGGCAGGACTCTCCATTGCATAGAGGCACATCCAGGGCGGGTGATTCTCATAGCCCTGGATTGGCCTCGGCGCCCTTGGTATGCCGACCTCATGCGTCTGTTGGCAGACTGGCCGTAGCGACTGCAGGTGAGGGAGGATCTGCTGTTGCAAGGGCCTCTCCGCATGTTGCAGGTGGATCGGTTCTCGCTTACGGCCTGGCTACTGAAAGGGCACGTTTGTTGAAGCGTGGTTACTCTAGGGCAGTGATTACTACCTTGCTGAGTTCTCGTAAGAGGTCGACCTCTCTATCTTATGTGAGGGTCTGGCGTATCTTTGAGGGATGGTGTGCAGACCGGCAAAAGAGACCCCTGTCGGTATCTGTTCTGGAAGTTTTGGACTTCTTGCAGGCAGGTTTCGATAAGGGCTTGGCCAGTTTGCTGCGTGTGCAGTTGGCGGCTATCTCATGTTACAGAGGTAAGGGTCAGGGTAGATCCTTGGGGGAACATGCCGATATATCCTGGTTCCTCTGGGCGGTTGGGCAGCTGCGGTCGCCGGTTCCCCCTTGAGATCTCAACCTTGTGTTGGATGTCCTGGTTGGGGGTTCGTTCGAGCCGTTCAGACGAGCGTCTTTGAAGGACATGACCCTTAAGACAGTCTTTTTGGTGGCTATTTGTTCGGCCAGGCGCATTTCCGAGCTTCAGGCCCTGTCTTGTCGTCCGCCGTTTCTGTCCTTCAGGGAGAAGGTTGTTCTCTGGACAGTTCCTTCCTTCTTGCCCAAGGTGAGTTCGTCCTTTCATGTGAATCAGTCGGTGTCCCTACCTTCCTTCCCGGGGACGGATCAGGGAGAGGACGATGCTCGGTTGCATTGGTTAGATGTACGGCGAGTCTTGCAACATTATCTCAAACGGACGTCTCCCTTTTGCAAGTCTGAGAGACTTCCCTAGAGAAGAGCTTACCCTTGAAGGGAAGCTTGCTCAAGAGAGTCTTGGAAGAGACATCTTTTGACCAGTTTCTCAACCACAGGAATCTCTGAGCCATCACGATGGACACCATGCTCTTGGACGATGCTCTAATAAGATAAGCTACTCCAAACTCCATCTTGGCCGCCTGTGATGACACTCCCTGCAATTCCCTGTCACTTTCCAGTACCCCTTGTGCCCATCGTTAGCAAGCCTGAGCCACATAGACCTCACAGATAGATGCTTGTAGATATTGCATTAATATCGAATACTTGCTTGAGCAGTGTGTCAACAACTTGCAGTCTTGCACATCCTGGAGGGCTGTGCTACCCTTCACCGGGATTGTGGTCTTGTTTATAACCGCCAAAACCAGCTTGTCCACTTTAGGCAAACTCAGATGATCTTTCCATTGAACCAGCTCCCCCAAAACAGAATGTGAGGAAAGGATCACCCAAGTCTGACCCTGACACATCTCTCCCCCCCTCCCGTACTTGCTTGCAAACCGATACTTCCTTCTGTTCTCCTCCTGTGCTTCAAAATGGCTCCCACACTCCCTGCTTGTAAAAGCAAGGCTATCGATGATCAGAACTGTTCTACACTGCCCTGCCGTTCCCCACTGACCGCCATGTAGACAACCGCAGATGCAGTGATCTCCCAGTTCCAGCTGCCATGAAAAAGGAATGTGGGGGCTTTCCTGCCCTGCTGCTCCTTTACTCACCTCACCAACCACCTGCGCTGCACTGAGCCCTCTGTTTGGCTGCGATAGAGATGAGGGGTCTGCTGCAATTGCTACCTGGTATGCAAATCCGGTAAGTAGAGCATAGACTCCTCATCCACTTAAGGGATCGGGAGCTGCCTGTTGTCAAAATGACTAACTCTGAGCACTATTTGCAACCCTGGATTTTTTTTTCCCCTCCAACGAGGTGCGAGCTCTAAAAATTTAAAGGGCCACTGTCCTCAAGATCCAAATACCTTCTTAGTAACTCAGAGAGGCAATTTCTGTATTGTGCTCAGCAGTGGAGTCCATACTACACCAGAATGCTTCTCACAAGCTGCTTGGAAACTGAGAATACTGAGTCTAGTAGGAGGTACCAGCTGCCTGAGTACAGTGATATCATCAAGACTTGGCATTCCCAATTTCCAAGCAGCTGGTGGAGGGTGACAACTCAATGAGTCTGGACTGGACTGGACGATACGAAAGCATTTGTTACATATATATTTTATAATCTGCCTAGATGATGTGATCATGCAGAATAGAAATCCTTTTTTAAATAAATTGCTGCAGGCCTGGGGAGGGAAGGGTTTAGAAGTACCTTTTTTTTCCCTTCAAAATTTAAAACTCACAGTTTTAAGTCATGAGGTGTGTGGGATGCTTAACCAATTATTGGGCCTGAAATAAGGTCAGGACTAAAACTTATTCTCCTACCAGCCCGTCAGGCCCAGGAGTTTTCTATAAAATTATGTAAGATTTAGTGGCTGGCCTGCTCCAAGGAATGTTTCAATTCATCCTAGATAGGAAAAGTTGAAGGGACTGTCCGAATCAAACTCATATTGTACTAATACCAAAACCTGGGAAGGATGTGGAATTGGTGGGGTCCTATTGGCCTATTTTGCTGATTAAACCAGGACCTAAAATTACTGACAGCAGTGTTGGTTGCACAAGGTGCCTCCCACTTTGATTCATCAGGGCCAAACTGGGTTCATTAGGGCAGTGATGGCACTGGGACTGGAAATGAGGGAAAAAGAAAAGGCTAGCAAGGCATTGTGATCACAGGTTCCTTTCTCATGTGGGTACAAATGTTTTATATGAAAATCCTGAGGTGAAAATAATAATGAATAGGAAGCTCAGTTTTTCCCTCTAATTAGGGTATCTGCTGCCACACTACCTTTTATTTTATTATTGGGACCGTTAGCAGTTAAGCTATGTGAGGGGCCTTGTGAGCAAAAAATCCTTCTGTTGTTAGTGTGTTGCTCTTTATGAGTCAACCAAAGCAAGATGTACAGAAAGTCACGACTCTTATACAACATTTTGGGTCCTTTTCAGGGTTAAAAATCAATTGGGAGAAATCGGAGGCCCTGCAGTTGAGAAGGGGCACACATTTGGACTACCCATTTCCTTTACACTGGGCCTGGAGTACCTTAAAATACATGGGATTCCATCTAGGTGTGGATAGATTTTGATGTACCAAAAGAAAAATCCCGAAAAAATTTGAGAATATCCAACAATTACGTGAGGCATGGCAGGAACTTCCTTTATCACTTATGGGCCACAAGTGCTCTCTTTTAATTGGATTTATATGCTACAATCTACAGCTCCGACTGGATTAAACACCGATGTGGAATGGTGGATGTTGAATTGATATTTTGTTTCATAGTAGGATGTTGTCATTTACGTTCTATCCCATATTTACCATTGCATCATGGGTGACGTCATGGCGTCTGCGTAGGAATAGGAAGTTGGGAGTACGGTGCTTGATAAAGGGCCAAGTGGACGACCGGCTTGAAACACAAGGGCTTGTGCCTCCTGTTCGTTGGAGAGGGGGAATTAAGGGTGGAATATAGTAGATTGAATGTTGTATTTTGAAGGAAGTATTGTAGGGGTTACACAATTGGATTTCTTGAATTGATAGTTATACTCTTTTAAATGGTGGCTTTGCCTAAAATATATATTCTATCCAAATGATTTCCTTTTGGGTTTTAGGTAAAGAAGAGGGGAAAGTTTAAATTGATGCATGCATTCCTACCCCATAAAATACTCAAAAGTATTAGTCACTATAAATTAACTTTTGATAAAAATATGGTGGATTTGAAGGTACCTGATCTCTACCTGTATAACATAGCTACTAATATGAGGTGGGTTAAAGAAGTATATGGAGTAGAGCTAAAATTCTTACTCAAAATTTTTTGCAGACTGAGGTGGGACCGTATGTTGTTTTTTTTTTAATGGTGCTGCAGGGCACTATAGCATTCTCAGAAGTTCTACCTGTTCTTGGTAAGAGTGCAGAAAGTCTGCATCCCATAAACAACTTTAATACATGGCTCCAAACCTAGTGCAAACAAGAAGGATTTAGGGGAAACGGATGGATGAACAAGAGACTATACTAGGTTTATGGACTATATCTCTGTTGCAGGGAAAAGGAACCGAAGTGAAAATTTCCGGCAGTATGTGGACAGGCATTTAAACTAGGGAAAGGGGGGTGATGGATGGAGAAGGACAAGTTTAGGATGTCACTCCCAGCAAAAGCATAATAACATTGGAAACAGCCATATTTTTAAACCATACATCAATGGCAAGTGGGAAGAGCCGTGTAGAACAAAATCCATGCAAAATACAGGCAAGCCAGTTAACAAATGCCAGAAAGCAATGAGCATAAATGCTTGAAGCCTAGTCAACAAAGTTCTGGACCTGGAAGCCCAAATGGTGGAAATGGACTTGGACATTGTGGCCATTATAGAAACATGATTTAACGAGTCATATGAATGGGATATAGCTATAGCTGACTATAATTTATTTAGGAGAGCTAGAAAGGGCAGAAAATGAGGAGTAGCAGCCCTATATTTCAAAAACAATGTTAAAGCTGCTGAAATGCAGGGTACGTGGGCAAAAGAGGCGCTGTGGATTGTGTTGGAAAGAAGAGATGGCACTATCATCCATGCTGGTGTAGTCTACAGGCCTCAAAGTCAAACCGAAAAAATGGATAGAGGCTTGATTATTACAAAGGTAGCCATGAAGGGGGAAGTGATCATATTGGGTGATTTTAATCTACTCAGTGTGGATTGGTGTATTCCTTATACAGATATGGAAAGAAGTAAAAAAAAAAATGTGGATGCCTTCCAAGATGCATTGCTTAGACAAATGGTGATGGAACTGACCAGGGAAAATTTGCTGGATTTAGTACTCGCCAATGGAGAAAGTGTGTCAAATGTTTGGGTAGGTCTGCCCATGTGAACAGCAATGATCATCACACGGTGTAGTTTGAGATAAAAGCCAAGGCAAGCTCAAAGTCCTAGACTTCAAAAACTTCAGGAAGATGGTCAAGTGCTTGAAAGAGGAGTTGACAGGGTGGGAGGAGGTAAGGGAATTGGAATTGCAGTGGGCTAAACTAAAGGAGGCAATAAAAGGGGCAACAGGTACATATGTAAGGAAAGTACAGTAAATAAAACCAAGAGGAAAAGGAAACCTATTTGGTTTTCTAAAGAAGTGGCTGCACAAATAAAGGCAAAAAACACAGCTTTCACAAAATTCAGAAGTTTGCAAACAGAGGAACACCAAAAAAAGCTAAAAGAGACAATAAGAGAAATAATGATAGCAAAATCAAAGGCACAAGGAAAGATGGCTAAAGATCTAAAGCGTGGTTGTAGTTGTTGATATGGAAGGACAGACTAGATAGGCCATGTGGTCTTTTTCTGTCATCATATTTCTATGTTTCTTTGATTTAAAAATTTTGTCAGGTATATTCAGGAGAAGAGGAAGATCAGAGGTGAAATTGCAAGACTCAAAAGAGCTGAGAACGGATTCGTGGAAAATGATATTGAAAAAGCTAAAAAAAGCTTCTGTTCTGTTTTTACTAAAGAAAATGCTGGAGAAGGACCACTTGTGATTGAAAAATATACAAATGGAAATGGAGTAGATACTACACCATTCACAGAAGATGATGCGTTTGTACATCTTGCAAAACTGAAAGTGGACAAAGCCATGGGACCGGATGGGATACATCCCAGGATACTGAAAGAGCTCAGAGAGGTTCTTGCAGAGCCTTTAAAGGATGTTTTTAATAGATCCTTGGAGACAGAAGAAGTTCTGCAGGACTGGAAAAGAGCCAATGTGGTACCTCTTCACAAAAGTGATAATAGGGAAGAAATGGCAAACTACAGGCCAGTAAGCCTTACCTCGGTGACGGGAAATGTAATGGAGGTGCTCCTGAAAGAGAGAATAGTGGACTTTCTCAAAATCAATAGATTGCATGATCCGAGGTAACATGGTATTACTAAAGGACGATCATGCCAGCCAAACCTGATGAGTTCTTTGACTGGGTGACCAGAGAATTACAGAAAGTGCATGCAATGGTTGTGATCTACCATCATTTCAGCAAAGCCTTTGCTACTGTACCTCATAGGAGGCTTATCAATAAACTGACCAGCCTGGGGATGGGTCCCAAGATGGTGAACTGGATCAGAAATTGCTTGACTGACAGACGACACAAGGTGATGGTAAATGGAACTCACTTGGATGAAAGGAAGGTGATTAGTGGCGTGCCCCAGGGATTGATCCTGGAACCAGTATTGTTCAATTTATTTGTGAGTGATGTTGCTGAAGGACTGAATGGAAAAGTCCTGTCTTTTTTTCAGATGACATGAAAATTTGCAATAGAGTGGACTCCCCTGAGGGAGTGGATAACATGAGGGAAGATCTGCAGATGCTGGAAGATTGGTCTAATGCTTGGCAGTTAAGATTTAATGTGAAGAAGTGCAGTGTCATGCACTGGGATACAGAAATCCAAGAGAATTGTATGTAATAGGGGGCAAGAGGTTTGTGTGCACAGACCAGGAGAAGGACCTCGGAGTGATTGTTTCTGAGGATAAAGTGGCAAAACAGTGTGACAGGGAGGTGGCCAAAGACAGAAGGATGTTGCTGCCTACAGAGGAATTACTAGCAGAAAGAAGGAGGTACTAATGCCACTGTACAAGTTGCTGGTGAGGTCTCACTTGTAATATTGTGTTTAGTTTTGGAGACCATATCTCACAAAGGATATAAAAAGACTGGAAACGGTTCAGAGGTAGGCAACCAAAAATTATTTGGAGCCTGTGTCAGAAGGCATATGAAAAGGGACTCCAAGACCTAAATATGTATACTCTAGAGGAGAGAAGGGACAGGGGAGATATGATACAGATCTTTAAATACGTAAAAAGTACTAATGAACAAACCAACCTTTTTCAAAGACGGGGAAGCTGCAATGCTAGAGGGCATAACATGAAGCTGCAAGGGGGTAAGCTAAAAGGCAATGTCAGGAAATACTTTTTCACTGAAAGGGTGGTGGATGCTGGAATGCCCTCCCGATGCAAGTGGTGGAAGCAAATACAGTGACAGAATTCAAAATGGTATGGGACAGACACAGTGGATCCTTTATACATATAGGATAAAATCAAAATAAACTTAACTGTCTCTGATATCTCAACAAGTAGAGGTGCACAGAACTTTGGGTGCACCCCTAAACAAAAGGCATGGAGAGGCGTGACCTGGATGGAGCGGCAGATCCACCTACTCTTGCCACCTTGCTGGGCAGACTAGATGGACCATGCTGGTTTTTATCTGCCATCATATACTGTGTTACTTTGATTAAAAAGCTTTTTAATATGACAGTGAGCTAGGTAATACAACAATAAGCTAGTTGACATGACAATAAAACAGTTGATATGACAATAGAACAATGACATAATATTCATCAATGCATCACCAAACCCAGACGATATTGCAGTTCATTATCAGTTTGGAGAGTCACAGTGAGGACTGAAGTAAAGTTTGGGAAACCATCGCACTGGCAAGGTGAACATTAGCTCTCAACCTGTCCTGGGTTCTGCCAGCTTTTAATAGACAGTCACAAACAGGTGAGTGAGTCAGTCAATGTAGCTCAACACATGAGATTTCCCATACAAAGTATCCTACATGGTTTTCCACACCTTTGACCTCCGGGCCAGTAAAAAACAATTTGGGTGACATCGCATGCAGGTTGATTCAAAGTACTGTATTCCAGACTGATCCAACAAATATTTCCACTCCTATCAAAACTTGGTACTGAGAAGGTTTATGTTCCTGTTACTCATATGATGCTAAGGGGGAAATGTCCTAGATCTGCCCTGCCCTCGTTTTTGGAGGAGGTGCTGGGGGAGAGGTTCTGTGGATACAGGATATAGTTTTGGATTTAATATTTTATATAACTGCGGATAAGCTTGAGAAGACTGGAAGAGGAGGGGAGGCACAGGGGAAACAGCAGGGCAGAAAGCAGAGCTAGGGAGACACATCCCCTATCAAGTGCAGCTGCATCCCCTGTTTGTCTGCGAAGAAAACTAGAACTTTCCAGTAATATCAATACTGGTAAGTAGTGGTGCAGCTAGAGGCACCTACCAGTATTCTCTGTCTCCAGCAGATTGTGGATCGTATTTACCGCTGGGTAGCATGTGAGAGCTGCCGTTCTATTGTGACTCAGGGCAATTTATGCATGGTGTGCGAAGCTGACTCCAGGGGAGTCTTCTGGGAGAACCCATGGCCAATGGGAGCATGTTTCTGTCTCCATCTGCTGGCGGGAAGGGGGGTGGGGCACAATCTACTTGTCTGGACTGGTCTAGCTAGACGAGAAGGAAGTTTCTATTTTTCTTAAAGATAAGATCACATCTCCCCTTAATAGAAAAAAAAACCCTATGTTAATTTAGGGATCAGACATTTAAACTCTAGCTGCCAACTATGCAAACTTATATGAGGCATACTAGATTACATAAAGGGATAAAAGAGCCAGCTTTCACCTCTTTTCTCTCTTCTGTCCTGTTGTCAACTTTATCATTAGAGATCATAAACAAAATGGAGTGCTGGTCTTTGTTTTAGCTCATGGGAATTAAGTGAAAGAATACACATGGCATTTGTCCCAAAATTTATTTCTTCAGCTCTCACACAGCAAACTCTAAAAACAATTCCTGGATTTGAGATAGAGTTTATTCACAGGTCAGCATTTGAATTGCAGTAACCATAACATTGGATTCTTTTAAACTTGCATGCAGTAGGTAGATTGAAAAAAAAAGGACATTCTTTACCTTCATCCTCACTGGACTTGCTCAGCTGTTTAACTAATTTGGCTGTATTATTCTGCAGGGGATAAAACACAAACAGAAGATCAAATTCCTACTCTGAATGCCTCACACCAGCTAGTACTCCTAGAATAGGAGCATAAACTCTGCTCTTCTCCCACTTCCTGTAATCTACACATTTACTGCCTAGATACAACACTAGTAATCATTACAAGTGTGAGGGTAGAATTTTTTTTCTTTTTTCCTCATTCATTTCAGTTTGGCTACATGTTTTCAACAGCAAAGCAACTAAAAATAGTCAAGGATCAAGACCACATGAAAATAGCATATGGAATGTAATTAAGAGGACTAGCCAACGTATCAGTCTGGTGCTTTTGCAACACAAAATGCTACATTGTTTAAGCCCAAATCATTTGGTAAAATGGCTTAATTTTCTGTAACTGAAAATAAGCAAATGATTATGATGAACTCATGAAAAACCATAATCTATGCTGGGACAACTTTATCTGTAGTTAATCCTCATCCTATGCCCCAACCCTTTTCCACCTTTCCATCTTTTTCCAATATCCAGAAAGCAAAGTTGCTTACCTGTAAAGGGCATTCTCCATAGACAGCAGGGGTAATGCAGCCATAGTCTGTAGGTGTCATCCGCCGACGGGGCCTGTGTGCCAGGCTGTCCCCGAACTTAGAGAAATCATTTAAACTTCTCTAAGCATGCGTGCACCTTTCCTGTCTGAATCACTTGGATTAACGGTTTTGTTCAGAGCTGCGGAGCTCTACTGCCGCAGAAAAACAGGAGCACAGTGAAAGTTATGTAGGTCCTTGAAGATTGAGTCCATTTTGGGAGATACCACCACGCATGCGCGGTCCCCTTCCCGCCCAACGGTGCCATCTTGTTCAGTCTCCTTTTTTCCGCAGAGCCCTTCAGAGGCCGTCTGACTTTCTCCCACATGGTCTTCAGTGCATACCTTTGCAACACATTACTGCCTAAAAAGTGAGTCCCGCCCCCAAGCTCTGATACCTCTCATTAGCGGCATGGAAAGTTCAAGGTATTTCATTATCCTCAAAGGTGCTAGACTTTATCACGGCCTCTCGAAAACTGACTACTTGATTGTCTTACCATAGAAAGTGGTCCTGCTTCATATATTGAGCCAAGGAACATTATTGGACCCTGTTCACTGCCTTCTGGGAAAGGTCCTTACCTACCTGCTACATCTATCTCAGTCAGGCTTGCAAATCACATCAATCCGTTATCACCTTTCAGCCTTATCAGCTACCTGTGCCCCAGTGGATGGTAAGCCCATATCAGTTCACCCGCTTACTTTGTGCTTCATGAAAGATTTCATGAATACCAAACCTCCTATCTAACCACCTCTCCCGGCATAGGACCTAAATGTAGTTTTAGCAGAACTTATGAAACCCCCCTTTGAGCCTGGACCCATGCCCCTGGCCCTTTGGCTTTGCAGGTTGCTGAGGCTTACCCTGGTAAGGCTGATAATGGCTAGCTGAGGGGTAACCCTTTTTCCTTGGGAAAAAGGTCTTCTTTCCCGAGGGCTTCTTGGAAAGTCTCTGCTGGGTAACTACCTCGGCCTCGATCTCAGCGGCCTTATCGGACATAGACTTTCCAAAAAGATTCTCCCCATTGCAGGGCACGTCCAGGAGCTTCTCCTGCACTCACTGCTCCAGGTCCAAGGTCTGCAGTCACTACTGGTGCCAGGCAACGATTCCTGCGGCTGCCACCCAGGCTGAGGCCTTGAACCCATCGTAAGTAGCTCTAGAAAAAAAAATAAAAATAAAAACTTAGAGCAGTCCTGGACAATCATGGTCAAGGACAGGAAGCACTAGAGGGGTTCCCTGGCGAGGCCCACCGAGAACCCCCGAGAGCTCCTGGACCAGGCTCTTCAAATACATCCCCATATACAGCTCGTAGGCTTGTATACGGCACCCGGGCATGGTGCCCTGGTAGCATTTACGGCCCAGGGCGTCGAGGGCCAGGGTGCATGGATGAGTAGGTCTTTTGACTTGAGCCTTTGCATCGACGACTCTACCACCATCGAGTTGTGGGGGAGTTGAGGCTTATGGAACCCTGCCAGTTTCCCTGTAAAAAATCCTTGCTATCTCCTTAAAAATTAGCTGTTCCCGGTTTGCGTACAGGTGGTTCTTCCCGCCGCGAGTCAGCGCCGGGTCTGGTGCTGTTCTCGGCATTTTTTCTCCTTTTTGATCAAGGCTTGCCTCGACCAACACCTGGGGGTCGTCAACCCTGGCCAGGTGTTTGTCACCATGTCCCCTGGTGGGTCCAAAAAATGTGACCACTGCAGTCAAACCATATCTCTCATAGACACCCATGACTGCTGCTTATGCTGCCAGGGACTTGACCATGATAGCACCTCCTGTGACATGTGCCAGGCCATAACTCCTAAAACTAATAAAAAGAGGTCAGAGTTGTTTTATATCAACAAGCAAGGGGGCACTGGCTCATACTCCCTCTGCCAGGAGGCGGAGGCCCACTTCTCCTTCGCACTGCGCAACAACATGCTCCTGCGAGTGATAAAACTGCCAGGCCAGGAAATCTGCTTAGCAGATAGGCTGAGCAGAGTCCTTCACCCACACAAGTGGTTCTTGCACCCCACAGTAACGAAGCAACTCTTCCACTGCTGACAGCTGCCTTGCTTCTGCTTGCGCCAGCCACACCCGGGGAGAGTGGCGACAGACGCCTTCCTGATCTTGTGGTGAATGGGCCTATTCTATGTATTTCCACTGACTCCCCTGGTTGCCAAGACCCTCTTCAAACCCCAGAGCGAGAGGGTGTCAGTTTTATACTGATTGCCCCCCAGGTGTCCCAGGCAACCCTGTTTTCCTTTGTTGCTTTCCCTGTCGGTGGCATTCCTAGTTCCACTGGGCCGGGCCGGGCCGGGCTGGGCTCTGGACCTCCTGTCCTAGGAGGAGGGCTCCCTCCTGCACACCACCCTGGGGTCACTAACGCTAATGGTGTGTCTGCTGAAAGGGTAGTGTTGGCCCCTTTCATTCTCCCTGGGGAAATCGAGGAGAATCCTATTGGCTTCTTGAAAACCCTCCACCAGATGGGCTTATGCCTCTAAGTGGAGGAGGTTGCCTGTCTGATGTGCAGAGAAGGAGAATCCCTTCTTCTGCCATGTGTAACTGGTTCTTCAGTACCTACTGCACCTCTTGCACATAGGGCTGAAATCCAACTCAGTGAGGACTGATTCTTGCTGTCTCTGGAGAACACCTGTTACAGGTGTGTAACTACGCTTTATTCCACCTCAAAGGTGGAATAATCAGCACTGGCCTGGCGATCGGGCCTGGGGATCCCCCTCAGGTGCATTTCTGCTGTCCAATCCAGGCCCCAGGTGGAGCAGGTGGCGGGGAAGAGGGGTCTTAAGTCGTGGGAGTTGGGGGGTGCCTATGGGGAGGCTGTCCCTGCAGACGGGGGCAGGCCGGGCCATCCTCTGGCCCGATTCTGTGTACCATGGGAATGTTTTATTCCCATGGTCCAGAATTGGGTCCTAACACACCCATCCTGCATGGGGCTATCCAGATGTGCCCCTTTTGGAATTGGGCTCCACGAGATGTTTCCATAGTGCTCAATGAATAGGAGGGTCTTAAGCTTCTTTCTGAAGTCTTCGATGTCTCCAGAGGCTCCTAATTTATTAGGGAGGGTGTTCCATAGATTAGGTGCAGATAGAGAAAGTGCTGTTCTGGAGGTGGTCTGATTGGTTTTCTGGTAATCCTTTGGTATGGTAAGCATGTGTTTTATTGTTTTGCCTGGGGCGTGTGCCTATAAGATGTCTGAGTTGTACAGGATTTTGAAAATGTTCGTATCGCTTTGAATTTGGACTGAGCCAGTGAATTGTATTGGAAGCCAGTGTAGTTGACGGAGTACAGGGGTGATGTGGTCTGCCATGTTCTGTACTAGCTGAAGAGGATGTATGATTTGATTTGGGAGCCCTTGGTATATTGAGTTGCTGTAGTCCAGTATCAGGGTGATGATAGCCTGACATATTGTATGGAAATTGTCCTGGTTTATTTTATTTATTTAACAATTTATTTAACTAATTTTTTATACTACTTTATCATTTCAGTCAAAATGGTTTACATTGTAACAAATTTGGTAATATACATTTAAACAGGGACATTGATAACTTGAATTTTTCTGAGGCAGTGGAGGGTTAAGTGACTTACCTAAGGCCACCAGGAATCAAACCCTGATCTCTTGGTTCCCAGGGTTTGATTAGTCTCCTAATGAATTTGTCTGGTATGCTTTTGTTGTAGTCTGTTGAGGTTGGAAACAAACCATTTTAGGAGCATGTTCTTGAAGATGCCAGTATGCTGGATATGATTCAGCAAAATATTGTGCAATACGATATTAAAGGCTGATGAAATGTCCATGAATAGAAGGAAGAATCCAGTTGATGTTGTATATTCCCCTTATGATATTGAAGAGTGAGGTTAGTAGTGTCTCAAACATTATGGTGGAGTTTGAACTCATGCTGGTGGGGATCCAGGGGCACGTTGTGGTCTATATGGTGCTGCAGCTGTCTTTGTACAGTCTTTTCTATGCATTTTGCAAGAAATGGTTGGCGAGCGAAGAACATGAAAAACTGAAGGGACAAAGATCCACCCTCATGTTTTTTTCCCCATACAATTAAAAATAAAACAGGGGTTGGTGCTACTTCATAAGAGAGTGCCCGTTGTGGTATATATGACAGGAGGGGACAGTATGGGAAGGGTGGTTTGTGTTACTGGAAGAGTGGATCAGGATGAAGTATCCCTACTAAATATATATACCAAATGGGAACAAAGAAGCCTTCTACTGAACTTGGATGAAAGAATTTCTAAAAGGGGCCTGGATTGTGGCAGGGGATTTAAACTGTGTGGTCCTTTCGACGCCAGCACGGTTGAAGACAGCGCCTGCTTCCTTGCTTAATTTCTTTCTTCTTTTTACTTAATTTCTAAAAAAAAAAAAAAAAGGATTTTCAAGCGCCTCAATGCCATCTTAGGCCTTAAGTCTACCATACTCTCTATGGATGGTATGAAGAAACAAACTAGCGGTTTCAAAAATGTGCCAAATGTGCCAGCACTATCTCAGCAACTGACACCCATGACTGGTGCTTAAAATGCCTCTGCCTGGGTCACCAGCCAAAAGATTTCCCCTTTGTCAAAAGATGACACGGAGAGACCTACAGAACTGGGACTCTAAACTTGGGACACACTTCCTCTCGGATGCGGTATCCTTGGCTTCCAGCGAGGGCCTATTCCTCCTCCCATGGATCGCTGGTATCGGCAAAGTCCCAGCAGAAGGCTTCATTGAAGAAGGAGAAACCTTCCGGAGGTAGAACTCATATTTATTATTTATTTATTTATTTTATTTAAAAGCTTTTCTATACTGCGCGGTTTACAATTAACATTTCCTTGTACAATGTAGGAAGGACGTGCATTGTACTTACATTGAACAGGTGATGTAACTTGGATTTATAACTGGGGCAACTATCTACAGGCTGAGATCTCTCTGGCATTGCCCTGGAGGAGGATTGGCTTGTCCAAACAGCCCTGGCAGGAGGCTCCGTCCTCCAGAGTCATCGAGTGGTCCCAGGTTGCTCCTGAGGCTTTGACTTCCGGGGAGCTATTGGTGCCATGCTCTAGGATGGTGGGGCAAGTACCTGCCACCGATACCAAGCATCGGCAGCATCGATGAACCAGTGTATAGTGGCCATCGAGTGGAGCTTGGCAGCTCTCCTAGCAGCCTTGATACCTATAAAATAGTTACTGCCAGTCACCACCCTGATCTCAGTGGTACAGACATTGACACTGGTGAACTCATGCAGATGGCATCAACATTGCTGCCACTCCTGAGGATTTTTAGATTGTGCTGCTATGTTGAACCTCTAAGATATGAGGGATCTTGCACTGATCTAATCAGAATGACACTTTCATAGAGTAAAAGCTTAAGTCTTTATTCTAAGTAATACAAATGGCTAGGAGGAGAACAGCTTCCCTTGCAAGCAATATCACAAATTTAGTAGGTACAGAGCCTGGACTAAGAGACAAAAGATGATCATTGTCAGGTTACTCACTGACCACAGACAGATGTAAAGATTTCATTTGTCTCCTCTCCACTGACTGTCTTTTCAATTATATACATTTTTGTATACAATTACTTCCTGTTTTTCACAGAACAAAACTGCAGTGATGCACACTACTGCAAACCTATATGTATACATCAACACTTTTTCCTTGCTTATCTTTCACTTCTGTGTCTGATTTTTTGCCCTCAGTCAGACTATCCCTTCTCAGGAAAAAGCCACAAGGTGTCCCAACAAATTGTCACTTGCATCTCCTGACATGCCTGATCAAGCACAATGGCTTTCTGAAATCTGCCCAGGAACAAGACAATGGCCACATTTAGTTAGGCTTTTGTTAGAGGTCTGCATTAGGTCATTGGGTACAGAATAGCTTTGAGCTATAACACAAGGAATGCTTAAGAATGTGGCATGAAGTGGGGTTCACTCCCCTTTGATACCATTCACCACTCATGCCCTCTGAGTCTCATTGATACCGGCCTATTGAGGCCAATACCTCTGAGCATTGGTACCGGTATTGAGTGTTGGCCGAGCATGGTGCCTGTCGATACTTCCAAAAATTGGAATCTGAGGACTCAGAGGAAGAAAGAGAAGAAGGATGTAAAGAAATAGGATGCAGATACTGAGGACAGGGGAGTTGAAAGTAAGTTGGGTGGGGCAAGATGGATGAAATGTGGAGGGATAGGAAAGGGGGTTTTAAAATGATGAGGAACATTGTGAAGATAGAGCAATGGGAGAAGGAAGGGGAGGCGATGTCAAGCCAAAAAAATAAGTGGAAATGTAGGAGGGAGGACAGTAGAATGGAGGGGTAGGAAGATGAAAGATGAGAGAAAAGTGGAGGAATGAATGGGTTCTGCCTTAATTGGAACGGAACCAGGCTGCTGGCATTAAACTTTAAAAAGGAGATAGAGCAGCTTTTAAACTAGATATAGGAGCTTCTGGGTTGCCAGGAGTCAGCATTGACTCAAAAGGCACACATTGCATTTGCAATAAGGGAAAGCCAACAGTTGCCCAAGAGTGTGTGGTTCGGAGCAATGTCTCCTTGAAGGATACTAGCAAAAGACTGAAGTTAGGGCATAGCAGTAGAGAAGTTCCAGTAAAGACAAAAGTAGCCCAAATGCCCTTGAGTACAGAGCAGACAGAGCTTAAAGATTCCAAATTACCCCTGCCTACTGAGAGCCAGATTAATATGAATAAAATACAGCCTCTAAAAAGCTTGTATGGAAATGCTAGAAGTCTAAAAAATAAGATGGGAGAGTTAAAATATATAGCACTAAATGAGAGGTTAGATATGATTGGTATCTCAGAGACATAGTGGAAGGAGGACATCCAGTGGGACACTGATACCTGGGTACAAAATATATCGTAATGATAGAGCTGATCAAATTGGTGGAGGGGTTGTGCTCTATGTTAGAGAGTGCAGTGAGTCACAAAGGATTAAAGTTTTGCAGGCAACAAAATTTTCTGTAAAATATCTATGGATTGAAATTCCATGTAAAAAGGGGAAGGTGATGGCAGTGGGGATGTATTATCGACCACCTCGCCAGAATGAACAAATGGATGATGTAACTTTTGTAGCTTGCCTGATTTCTTTGAACATTTCAACACAGCAATAATAATGGGTGATTTCAATTATCCTGGTATCGACTGGGTTAGTGTCACGGTAGGGCATTCTAGGGAGATAAAGTTTCTAGATGAAATAAATGACTGCTTTTTGGAGCAGCTGGTTATGAACCGAGCAGAGGGGAAGCCATTTTGGACCTAGTCCTTAGTGGAATACAAGATCTGGTGCAAGAGATAAGGGTGTTGGGGCCACTTGGCAATACTGAATTCTTTGAGAATAAGGAGAGTAGGGAAGACAGTTGTCGCCTCAGCTAGAGAGGAGAAGTGAATCGCAACAGTCTCTATTCAGGAGGGGGGGGGGGGATGGAGGAGCAAAGCATGAAATGTGTGGAATGGGGGAAAAGAGAGTGCAAAGGGAAAGAGAAGCGTTCAGGGGCACTGAGGGTATCCTTACAGAGGACAGTGGCCCCAACCCTAGAACTGTGGGAGGTAAAGAAAGCTATGTAGCCAAGTGGCAAACAGTGGTAGAGATAAGCCTCTTCTCCATCTCTGATCCAGGTCTCAGTCAGGAAGATGAGATCCAGACAATGAAGAGTGAGACATTAGAGCAGACTTGGTCTGGACCAATCTGCAATTGAGAAGTCTCCCCTGTAAGGCAGGGGAGGGAGGGTGGAGGTGAGCTCACAAGGAATAAGTACCTGGGGCCTATTCAGAACAGTATTTTGAAACAGCCGCCAGGTTGTGGCCCTAGTGAACTGGTATGGGTAAAGGCATTACAATGATGAGTAACAGCAATGAGTAAAAAGCCAGAGAGATCTTACCTAGTTGGGAAGAAAGCCCACACGTGAAAGGTGAGAAGCAGTTATGGAGAGTTGAAAGCCTGGGCAGCAGTGATCTAATGGAGCCCCCCCCCCCCAAACGAGCAGGAACTACTCTTTGGGCATGCACCACTGTGGTCCAAAAGCCTGCAATGGCTGAACTTAAATTAGAGAAGAGGGAGTCACCTGATATCAGAGAGCGGCGTTAGCATCAATGTCAGCACTTCTGTTGCTCTTTTCTATGAAGGTCTGCAGCTGTGGCGTAGGAGGGTTGGGGTGGGGGGGAGAGATTGGATCCTACCTCTTTTCTGGGGCTGCTCTTATCCATGCGCAGTGGAGCAAGAAACAAATGTCTACCCATCTCCCAATACTAGACTCCAGCTTGGAGAAAAGATGACTGAGAGGGGATATGATAGAAATTTAGGAAACGGTTGCTTATGTAACCTTTCAAACAAAACTAAAACAAGAGGGTACTCTTATGAAACTAATGACTTGCACTTTGAAAACATAGCATGAAAAATAATTTCTACAATATGTATAATTATGCTGTGGAATCTGTCACTGTGAAATGAGGTGCAGGTGATTAATGTCTTAGGATATGAAAGAGGTTTAGATAGGTTCCTGGATGAAATGTCAACAAACATTATTAGCGGGTAGAGAGCAATGAGAAATGAACGAGAAATAGATCTTTGTTTTGGAATTGGCTAGGTACTTGTGATCTGTGCTGGCTGCAGTCGGCGACAGGATACTGGGCTCATTTTATGTTCTCTTGTCATGTCTCGCGTGAGGAAGAGTGTGGTTATATGGAGCCTCCACATGATCTCTCCCTTGCATGCAATTGGCTGACTTTTAGAGAACTCCAGCAGGGGTGTGACATTAGTGATGGTACTGGTTTGTGGTCTCATCTACCAGTATTGAGAAGAGGCTAAGAATTGATTTCCAATGGGCATGGGACCTTGCGTCCTGGACAATACAGACAGAGTGGGGCTAGGATTTGAGAGCAAAGTCAAAGAGAAAAAGGAAGCTGGTGCCTATGGGGGCTGTACCTATCAGGACGCCTCTACAGCAAATCCCATAATTGCAACTCCAGCCCCATGTAACACAGTGAGGGCCTCTCTTTATCACAATCAGTATCCCCTATTGCTGGACAAATTACATTAGCATGAAAACACAGTCTGAGCATAGATATGCAATCTCATTCTACAGTGAGTGCACACAAAAATCATGTTTAAGCAAGTGTAAATACCGACAAAATGCACATCTGCATACATGAGTGACACAGCTCCTCTCATCCGAACACCTAGCACTGGTACATTTATCCAGATGTTCTTAACGCCTCAGTTGTCCAAGTGTTGGAAGCTGGACTTAGTGAGATCATTTATGGGTTCAAATCCCTTCTACCTCTCCTACAGTAACTTATTTAGGTTCATTTTCCATCACAATAGTCTGACAATTCAGCACAAGAGGGCACCATTGCATTAGGAGATGTACCACATAACATTATTTATTATTTAACAGGTCTTTTATACCACCTCATCATATATTCAAAGTGGTTTACATAGAACAGTTACAGCAACCAGCTTTACATAGAGCAGGGAAATACAACTTGGAAATTAGTTGGGGTATAACAGGCAATTAACAATTGCTAGCTGTATACAAACTTGCATGTGTTGAGGTGCATACAATGTGCTCATGGCTGCTCTCGTGGAAATTCTCCATAATACCGATTATTCCACTGTACTGAGTTAGTGCCCCATTCCCACCTGCCTGCTTATGCTCTGTCCTGCCTTCCCCCCATACTCTTATTCATGCTATCATTTCTTTTTTTTCCCCTTAATTCGTGGAGATTTTATTTCTGATATTCATTTTCTGTAAAATTGCTGTAAGTTCCAAAGATAAAGAAATAAATTTGTGAGTTCTTACACTTAGTAACACAGTGAATGAGGCAGCTCAAGACAAAAGTGCCCCGTCCACTCAGCCCCATCGCCTTGGAATAGATGCATCAACGATGGCTAAATACAACCCAACACCAAGCCTCCTCTTGCCTATGTCTTCCACCCCTCCTCTCCCGTCTTTCTGAAGCAGGGTTGCGGTTCTGGGGTCTTGATGCCATCGTATGCAGGGCAGCTCCAGAGATGGTTCAAGGTGCTGGTGCCTTAAGTAAACCTTAAGCCAGGGGCCTCTAACTCTGGTCCTGGGGAGCACCAAACCAGTGAGGTTTTCAGGATGTCCCTAACGAATATACATGTGATATATTTGCATGCACTGCCCCATTGTCTTCAAATTTAGCTCATGCATATTCATTAGGGACATCCTAAAACCTGACTGGTTTGGTGCCCCCCAGGACTGGAGTTGGAGATCCCTGCCTTAAGCTTTATGCGCTTGCTGGCTTTCAAAAGCTATTGTTTAACTTTGAATTCCCTGATCTTTGCTGCGCTCCTCCCCCTCCCTTGAAATTGCTGCCCTAGGCACCTTCCTAGTCTGGCTGATGCTTGGGCTGGCTCTGATCAGCTGTCTGCTATTTGAAGATATAACCGGCTGTCAGGCTTAATTTCTGCCAGTATTAGTCATTACTATGGATCCTGTGTGTTTTTCCCACTCCATAGTTACCAGACATCTCATTTTTTTTAGATTTTCCCCAGTTTCTGACCAATATCCTTAACAATAAGGATAGCAGTGACACGGTTGGAGCAATGCTGGACTGACAGAAAAGGGTGTTTAAAAGCCCCCAGTGTGGTGGGAGGCCTGGGGTGCTGCATGTCCCAGTCCATTCACCAGACAGTTTGCATCAGAGGGGCTGTGATGTAGAAGGCCTTGAGTATGCATAGACAAAAACCTCATGCCACAGACAAGGGATTTTAGGACTGGAGGGGTGGCCAGGTAGAGAGAGCGGGTGGGAGCAAGCCTGGCAAGGGGAAGGCAAGAAATGCTGGAGGAAGGAGATATACTGGGCACTTGGGGGAGAAGGGCAGGAAAGAGCCTGGTATGGTCCATCTGAAGTGCCAAATAGGGGTGCTAGGGGAAGGACCTGCCTTTGAGGTTTTTTAAGGATGTACCTGCTGTGCAGTGGTTTCTGGACGCCAAATGCAGGGCCAGCCCCAGAGAACTGCCATTGTAACACAAGCCTATAATTTATCAAAATTGCTAAAATAAAATAACTTTTTTTTTTTTACTGAGATTTGAACCCTTAACGCCCAGTGCTGTATCTGGGTAGGAAGACTATTGCCTTGCCTTTTAGCCACCAGCCGCTTGTGACTGATAGGCTTTCTCCAGAGTTTCTTTTCACTCCTTCAGGACCTTGGAGCCAGAAAT
The DNA here is from genome assembly GCA_033557465.1 of Ichthyophis bannanicus. Taxonomy (NCBI): domain Eukaryota; kingdom Metazoa; phylum Chordata; class Amphibia; order Gymnophiona; family Ichthyophiidae; genus Ichthyophis; species Ichthyophis bannanicus. The sequence goes on along the minus strand of CM066051.1, from coordinate 74,112,310 downwards.
GGAGAAAGGGAAGATCCGAAAAGCTTTAGGTGTGAAAAGCCTTGGTGGCCCAGTGGTTGGGTGTGTGATTAATAACACTGAGGCTGTGGGTTCAAACCCCATCAAAGGAGAGCTGGTGTTAGTGCTCACAGTGAAGTTGGAGAGGTAGTTTTAGGAAAAATTTGGCTATTTTTCATAGTAAAAAGCAGCATAACCCTGGCTGCTGGTGGCTCTCCTCAGTTATCAGGTTTTCCCCCAATATACTTGATATGCAGGTCTATCTAACCCCCTCCTCCCCATCCACCCACACCACTTACCTGCTCTGGCCCCCACCTAGCTTCTGGCTAAGCTAGACTCGAACCCACAACCTCCTATATTGGAGTAAAGGCCCTTTAGCTGCTGAGCCACCAGTCAGCCAGTCTCCAGCCTTTTACTTTTTCGTCCCCTTATCCTCTCATTCCTTGATTTGGTTTTAAAAGGTAATTATATTTTCTTTTCAGCTTATCTTTTTCCTTTTCCTTATACCTCTTATCCCCTGATATTATTTAAAACAAAGACAAATCCCCTTTCAACCAAACTGCTAAATGTAGTAAGAGACACACTGTCCACTGGACCAGCAGCAAGTTATAACACCTAGCTTGCTCCTGTACATGTATTCTTCTCAGAAATATAGCAACACAATATACTGATGATCTACTCCCCAGACTGTGCTTCAAAACAAAAAGCAAAATATCTACAATGAATTGATTTGAACACCAGCACCCCCCCACTATGCAAAAGACAGAGTCTCATTCCACTGAGCCACAAGGAACAAAATCTTTTAGTCTGTTAGAGCAGACCATTCCTCCTGTAACCAGGCACCAGGGATTCCCCCAAAGAGAAGCAGGATGAGGCAGCCACTCACTGGACTCATTCTGCTGTCCACAGAGAATCTCCATTAAGTGTAACAATGATCTGGGCAGAGGGTGAACCTTCTGAACATGCAGACATAGCCCCACCTCACCGGCTTGGCCAAGGATACTCTGGACCTGGTAGCCCTGGAAGCAAGGGGAGTTGGGAATGTCCAGAATGGTGCCTGGGAGGGTTGGGCATCCAGCTGGGCCCCTTTTTTGAAATTCATTCCTTTCTCTCAGTACTTGACTCAATCTCCACTTCTGCTCTAATAGGAAGGGAGATAATTACTCACAATGCAGCGAACAGCCTGCATATTACTCTGGGGGGTGGGCATGGCTTCTGTTTTCTGACAGCACACACTTTTTCATGCCAGTGTAATTTGCTTGCCCTTACTAAAAGGGGTTTTAGTGCATATGCCCAGAAGCATTTTTTACACATCACTTTCTAGCTGAGTGGAGGATACAAGACAAGTTAGGGGAGGGGTGAGAGAGGACTAGCGGAAGTCAGGACTGGCCCCACCACTAGGCAGCAACCTTGATAGGCAGCAAAGAGCAGGGCATTCAAAGCTAAACAATAGACTCTGACAGCCAGCTGGGCATACGGCTTAAGGTTTGCCTAAGATGTCAACACCTTGAACCATCTCTGGGGCTGGACCTGGCAAAAGAGCTGTATTTCAATGCTTTTGCATCAGGTTGTTTCTATCAGTTAAAACCTAAAATCAGAAGCCCTAATTATTTATTTATTTAACATTTTTTTATATACCACCTTTCAAATTCTCAAAGCAGTTTACAAAGAAATAACTTTGTTTACATAGAACTTTTCGGAACTATTTACAATAGTGTTTAACAGTGATTACACTAACAATTTAACTATTCACATAAGTGTATGAGCTCTTACAGATGCTTGGTGATTATATCAGCCCCTGGGACTCTCAAGATAGAAAGGAGAAGCAATGCATTTATCAGCTCCTGCTGTCAAGTTATTAAGAGATAGCCATTGTCCAAAAATGCTCTCACTGGTGTTATTAACTGATTTTGCAGTCAGAGCGGTTTACATAAAACAAATGTAAACAGCATACATAGAACAGATAAGTTAAAATTTCTCCTGTTGATCATTCAAAGTTAACAATTGGGTTTGCTCAGAGGAACATGGATAGTGTATAGGACATGAGTCTGTGAGCTAGTAGTGAGGGCGGGTTGTTGCATGTAGGTGATCATGACCGCTCCCTCACTGTAACTCTCCACATCTTATGGTATATGCTCATAATACTGTTGGAATAAATGAGTCTTGAGGATCTTGCGACAACTTAAGATCTCTTTGTTGGCTCGGATTGGGTCCAGCAGAGTTCCAAATGGTTGGAGCATAGAGCGAAAATGCCCGTTTACAGGATGTTTGGTTACTTTTTGTCCTGTCTGCAGGGATCAGGAGTGTGTTATACATGCTTTGTCTTTTACTTCTATTTTCGGGCATCAGCTGTATTGGGGATGAGAGGGAGATTGCTTGTGCAGAATCTTAAATACTAACAGCATGGCTTGTATCTTATTCGGCTTATGATTGGTAACCAGTATAGTTGCTTTAAAATTGGAGTGATGTGTTCCACCTTTGGGGCAGCTGATGTGGTTGCAAGATATACTTTGGTAACCCTTGATAGATGATGTACTGAAGTCAAAATGTGGAACGATAAGTGCTTGGAACATTGTGATAGTCATTTGTTTTAAGGAGTGGTGAAGTGTTCTTGTTAGTAGGGAGATTGGCATGAGATGCAGTTGTTACAGGAATTAAACCAGGTCTCAACAGCCACCCACACTCCCCCCCCCCCCCCTCAGCCTATCAAATAGTTATTTCTCCTAGGACCTTAAATCATATCAACAGGAACTTTCTTGTGTGCACTAAGACATGCAGGAGAAAGGTGCAGGGTGAGACTTTCCCAGATTCTCAGCTGCCTCAAAGCTCCTCGTGATGTTTCATCTTTGAGACAGCAGCTCGGAACTTTACTTTTATGGTAGGTGCTCTGTGATTCCTGCAAAGCATTTCCATCTCTGGGCTGCTGCCCTTTCTCCCATGCCCTCTTCCACCCTATTTCCAGAGCTTCACCAGGAAAGCGCTGTGCCTGCAGGTGGCCACTGGAGGGCAGCAGTAGCAGACTGGAGGCAGATGGTCTGACACTGCCACCTGGTGGAAATTTCCCAGAATACAAGAAATACATTTATTCACTATTTCAAAAAAGTCCCCTTTCCTCTTCCTCCCCTACGTCCTCTGAACCCACAATTTCACATTTCCCCTTTCTTTGCTGTAGTCCAAAAAATATATGCTGTAAATATCCAGAGAGAAAACAGAAAAAAAATGGAAGTGTCAGGAAGGGCTGACTGTTTTGTTTTCAGGGTGTTCAACTGGCCTCACTTCTGAGCTCCTCCCTTACCCTCTTGGACTTTGGCTGCTCCCAGTCCAGAGCTGTCAAGTTACCCAGTTCCAGAGGTGAGATTTAAAGCCAGTTCTGGATTTCTGACAAGCTCATCCCGATACATTATGGGACCTGCAACACTGATTCCAATGGGTAAAATCAAGGACTGTACATACCATACTGCATTGCAATGCAAATTTAAAACCAGAACTGGCAAAAGTTTTCACTTCTGGAACTGGGTAACTTGGCAACTCTACCAGTCTCTACTCTTTTCTGATCCCTGAACTCTGGAAGAGGCTCTCCATCTAACCTCGTTACAAAGTGCTAGGAATCACAAGGAAAGGATAAAATGAAGGATATTATAATATCTCTGTATCATTCCATGGTGCAACTGCACCTCGAATATTGTGTGCAATTGTAGTCACCATATCTTAAAAAGGATATAACAGATTTAGAAAAAGTACAGAGAAGAGCAACCAAAATGGTAAAGGGGATGGAAGGATACCACTGAGGAGAGGCTTAAAAGGTTAGGGCTCTTTAACCTGGAAAAGAGACAGCTGAGGGGAGATATGATAGAGATCTATAAATTAACAAATAGAGTAGAACAAGTAAACATAGATTGTCTACTTTTTGAAGGAATAAACAACCAGGCTCGAGGATACATAATAAAACTACAATGTAGTATATTTAAGACTAATCAGAAGAAATATTTTTTTCACTCAGCGTAACCAAACTCTGGAATTCATTACTAGAGGATATAGTAAAAGTGTAGCTGGGTTTAAAGTAGACAATGCTAAACTAGACTGGGGAAATCCACTGCTTACCCTTGAGATAAGCAGCGTGGAATCTGTTTACCTGTTGGGAAGTTGACAGGTACTTGTGACCTGGATTGGCCACTGCTGGAAACAAGATATTGGGCTCGATGGACCTTAGGTCTGACTCAGTATGGGCATGTGTTCTCCTGCATAGCTAAACCCCTGGTGGAACCCCACAATTACTATGCTCGGAGTAATTGCCTAATGGAAGATTAGGCCTGACTTGAATTCATTTCTTCTGTCCCTAATGTGAAGGAAACTGAGCTATAATTCGCTGATGTATAAATCAAGAGAACTGCTTTACTGATATAAATTCTCTGTATGACCTTGAAGAAGTCACTTAAGCTTGTGTCATTTTAATCCCAGCTCAGCCACCTATTTGTTTACGCTCCCTGCATACCAACTCTGGGCCTTCCTTGGCCATGACCTCTCTCTGTATGTTTATTAAAAACTTAATATACCACCCATAACATAAGTATCTGGGCAGTTTACAATGAAAATTAAAAAGCTGCAGGAAAAGGAACACCATTAAAACTTAGAAACAGGACAGAAGAAAGAATAAGAACAGAAAAGGGTGGGGACAGGGGGACAACAGCGAGAAGGGCGGGAAATGCTATGATGACAAGGGGGTGGAACAGGAAGGCCTGTAAGGATGCACATCAACGGGGAGAATGGGAGAGGGGGAAAAGGGAGGGGTGGAGGTCGTAAGCTAAGCAGAAAAGGTGAGTTTTCAGTTTTGCTTTAAAGGCAGTGAAAGATGGTTCTAAACGGAGGGCAGGGGGGAGCGAGTTCCAGAGCCTTGGGCCACGGAAATAAAAAGCTGAGGAACGGGTGGACTCCAAGTGAGCCTGGAATGGGGAGGGAAGGGACATGCGATTTGCGTGAATGGAACGGTGAGGGGTGTGAAGGTGGACCTGATCAGCAAGATAAAGGGGGGTACCTGTGTGGATAGATTTGTGCACGAAAATGAGAAGTTTGAATTGTATCCGGAAAGAGACAGGGAGCCAGTGCAGACGTAGGGGGGGGGGGGGGGTGTGACATGGTCAAAGCGTGAGGCGTGGGTTAGGATATGAACGGCGGTGTTTTGGACGCATTGGAGGCTGGAGGGTGGCTGCAGGTTAAGTGCGGAGGAAAGAGGGGAACTGCAGTTTGTCATTCAGTATTGGGTGTTGTGCTAAGATGCTGATCTGAAAAGAAAGATTAGCATCACCTCTGTTATATATATCCATGGGAATATTCAGTAATGTATTTATTTATTTAGACAGTTTTGTATACCACCTTATCCTTCAATCAAAGTGGTCACAACATAATTGGGGGATACATTTAACATGAGGGGATATGAGACACATACACTAATACTGACAGGGAACATGGGCAATGGAGGGTTAAGTGGCTTGCCCAAGACCACAAGGAGCACCTGTGGGACTAGAGGCCAAAGTCCTTCTGGCCCAAGGTTGTTGTCCTCTAGTGGGATTTGAACCCCTGACCTTCTGGCCTGAGGTAACATGCCCCAACCACTAGGCCACTCCTCCCTCCATGTATTAGTGACTTCAATGTTTAATGGTGCAAAAGCTTGCCTATCTTTTAGCCACAGCAGCTAACCAGGCAGCATGCAATATCGTGCTACCCGGTTATCTACTGCTTCTGGGAGTATTTGGGATCAAAGGTCAGCGCACACAGTTATGCATCGTAGTGGCACAGAGCTGGTATAACTCAATATCGGGCTCCATATGACCTTTCCAGACTGCTCTTCCATTCCAACTGCAAAGCTTACCAGTCTCTTTTCTCCCTTAGAGGTCCTCTATGTTTGTCCCATGCTTTCTTGAAATCATATATTTTATATATACTGTCCTCATCTTTACTACCTTCATTGGGAGACTGTTCCACGCATCTACTGCTCTTTCTGTAAAAATATATTTCCACACATTACTCTTGAGTCTAACCCCTTTCACCGTCCTAAGCCCTTTCATTGCAGAGCTTACCTTCAATTGAAAGAGGCTCTGCTCCTGTGCATTTATGCCACGGAGATATTTAAATGTCTCAATCATATCTCCCCACTTCCAGCTTTCTTCCAAAGTATACATATTGAGATCTTTAAGTCTGTCCCACTATGCCTTATGATGAAGCCCACTGACCATTTTGGTAGCCATCTTCTGCACTAACTCCATTCTGTTTATATCCTTTTGAAGGTGTGGTCCTTAGAACAGTGCTTTAAATTAGGTCTCTCTAAAGACTTATACAGAGGCACAGTCACCTCTTTCCCGCTGGCCATTCCTCTCCCTATGCACCCAAGCATACTTCTAACTTTTACCGTCACCTTATCTACCTGTTTAGCCACCTTAAGATCATCAGAATCAACCACATGCAGATCAGAAGTGCTTCACCAACTAACCTATACTGCTCCCTTGGATTTTTGCAGCCCAACTGCATGACCCTGCAATTTTTTAGCATTAAATCTCAGTTGGTATGTCCATGGCAATTGATACTTAAATTCAAGACAGAAGACGAGAAAGTGGAAAGCAAACCTTAAAAGCAGCATTTTTTTCAAGACAGAGTTAAACCAGCAATCTAAGAACTGCTCCTTTTCCTTCTATAGCCCTCTGTTCTACTAGCTGAGTACTGAAGCTTTCGACTTGTTTTGGAGATGTAATCCCCCTCTCCACATGTTTTGCATTGAGATGAATGCGAGTCTTATATTTTGAATGTCTTTCTGATATAGGGCTTCTGATACGTGTTGGCATATTTGTGTTCTCAATGGATTCGACAGAGGAATATTCCAAAAGACTAAAATATATCATCGCACATTTCGCAAGCAACTGCATCATTCATCTGGATAACCTCATACCAAGCCAACCCTCTGTTGCCACCTGTATTGTCTCGCTTGGACATTAAATTCAAGAGCAAACAGCCACACATGCATGGTATTTAATATGGTATTTAATATGACAGTTCTCTGGGAATCAGCAGGAAGTCAATCCTCACATTTGGGTGACTTCGGCACCAACAGAGCCCTCACGGAAGCATGCGTAGTCCCCTTCCCGCCCAAGGGTGCCATCTTGCTCAGTCTCCTTTTTTCTGCAGAGCCCTTCAGATGTTGTCTGACTTGTCCCCGGAAAAAGTTGATTTTTTTTTGTTCCTTGAGTTTCCAACTTGTGTCTGGTATTGCACTGGTACTCTTCGTGCCTACTGACCTCAGTGCCTCGGCATCGAGCGCGGTTTATTTTTGTAGTCTTTTCGTTATTTTCCTTTTCTGGCACCTTTGCACCTTTTTTCTCCCGGTTGCAGCCCGGACAGTCTTCGATCTCGCAGGGGTACTTTTTTCCCTTATGGCTACCAGTGGTTTTAAAAAGTGTGATCGATGCTCCAAAACCATGTCTTTGACCAACACACGACTGCTGTCTTCGTTGCCTTAGGCCAGACCACGACCCCATGGCCTACGGTCTCTGCAGGAGGATGTCCAACAAGGCCCTCAAGAGCCACCAGCAGCAGCACAATAAGTTTTTCCCCGAGTCCCCGATGCCTTTGAAAGCCAGGGCCTCTTTTGAGGCCCCGACATCTCAGGCAGAACTCTCCGAACCTGAGCGTCATCGTGGGTCCTCAGAAAGGGTGTCTCCCTCGAGGGAACCAAGAAAGAAGAAACCCTCAAAGGCGGCATCCTTGGATGGTTCCGACCGGCCAGGAGCTCCCCAGGCCCAGTCCCGCAGTCCGAGATGCTCATCCAAGGTGTCCGAGAAGGAGCAACCTGCGAAAGTTCCCCGGAAGGATCCGCCAAGGACTGGCTTCGGTCCCTAGACACCATCCTCATCGAGAATTCCTCTTCAGGGGAGCTGGCATCGGGCCCGAGTCCCTCGGTGCCCATTCTGAAGGCTGTGGAGCCTCCTGTTCTGAGTCCAGAATGGCGGCACTGGAGTGTATTTTGCCTGTCTTTATGGACCAGCATCGGGAGCTGTTGGCCGGAACAACCGGTTCATCCGCCCTGACCACCGGGCCATCGATGTCCAAGACATCCCCGGAGGCCGAGGTTGCATTCTGAGTCCCGCTTAACGGAACCACGGTTGTCCCCGGCAAGTTTACCAGGGGCCGGTCATGGGGCATTGGGACCCTCAAAGCCTGCAGAGCAGCCTGCCTACAACTCCTCCATGGACTACTCCAAGTGGGAGATGGAGGACAAGTCCCCCGATACTCGTCACCACCGCAACGTCCCTTCAGATTCTCCCATCTCGGAACCTAGGCACGTCTTGCTGTGACAATGACCCAGTCAATATCGGAATAATTGAAATCACCCATTATTATTACTGTGTTGTAATCTTTGTTAGCTTCCCTGATTTCTTTGAGCATTTCATCATCCATTTGTTCATTCTGGCCAGGGGTTCGATAGTACACCCCCACTGCCATCGCCTTCCCCTTTTTACATGGAATTTCAATCCATAGAGATTCTACAGCAAATTTTGTTTCCTGCAAAACTTGAATCCTTTGTGACTCAATGCCCTCTCTAACAGAGCGCAACCCCTCCACCAATTCGATCAGCTCTATCATTACGATATAGTTTGTATCCAGTTATCACAGTGTGCCACTAGTCCTCCTTCCACCATGTCTCAGATACCAATCATATCTAACCTCTCATTTAGTGCTATATATTCTAACTCTCCCATCTTCTTTTTTAGATTTCTAGCATTTGCATACAAGCATTTTAGAGACTATTTTATTCATATTAATCTGGTTATCAGTAAGCAGGGGTAATTTGGAATCTTTAAGCTCTGTCTGCTCCGTACTCAAGGGCATTTGGGCTACTTTTGTCTTTATTGGAACCTCTCTGCTGATGTGCCCTAACTTCATTTTTTTGGTAGTATCCTTCAAGGATACATTGTTCCGAACCATGCGCTCTTGGGCAACTGTCGGTTCTCCCCGCTTATCTAGTTGAAAAGCTGCTTTATCTCCTTTTTAAAGGTTAATGCCAGCAGCCTGGTTCCATCCCGGTTAAGGTGGAGCCCATCCCTTCGGAAGAGCCCCTCCTTTCCCCAAAATGTTCCTGAGTTTCTAACAAATCCAAAACCCTCATCCTTGCACCATCATCTCATCCATGCATTGAGACTCCGGAGCTCTGCCTGCCTTTTGGGTTCTGCACGTGGAACGGGAAGCATTTCGGAGAATGTTACCCTGGAAGTTCTGGATTTCAACTTCCTAACTAAAAGCCTAAATTTAGCCTTTAGAACCTTCCTACCACATTTTCCTATGTCATTGGTACCGGCATGTACCAAAACAGCAGACTCCTACCCAGCACTATCTAAGACCTTGTCTAGGTGCCGCGTGAGGTCCGCTACCTTCGCACCAGGCAGGCATGTTACCAGGCGATCCTCACGTCCACCTGCTACCCAGCTATCTACGTGCCTAATGATCGAATCACCAACTATAACAGCTGTCCTAAACCTTCCCTCATGGGCACATGGCCCTGGAGAAACCTCCTCAGTGCGAGAGGGCTTTACATCACCTGGAGGACAGGTCCTAGCTATAGGATCACTTCCTGCCACACCAGGGTGATGCTCTTCTGTCACATGACCTCTCTCCTCCATGGCAACAGGGGTGCTGCCAGACTGGAGGTGGGACTTCAGGACTATATCTCTGTAGGTCTTGTCTATGTACCTCTCTATCTTCCTTCTGTCTTCCAAGTCTGCTACTCTAGCCTCCAGAGATCGGACTCGTTCCCTGAGAGCAAAGAGCTCCTTGCAGCTAGTGCACACGTAAGACTCCTCACCAACTGGGAGAAAATCATACATGTGACACTCAATGCAAAAGACTGGAAAGCCCCCATCTTGCTGCTGGACTGCTGCCTGCATCTTAGTTTTGAAGTTGTGTTTAGATATTTAAGTTCTTTACTTATTAAGGGTTGCTGGGGATACTTACACTAATAAAACTAAACCTAATATGTTTAATATACTTTGTTCACCTGAAGCTTAATCTGAGGTCCTTAATGTATGCCTGATGAGGATAAACAGCTGCACCTTAGAGTGAATATGGCACCTCCTTTCCTTTAAGAGGTTTAAGCACCTATAAAGCTACGATTATCCCAGGGATTTGGAGGGAGGGAAAGAAGACCTATTAAAAGCTGGCTGTTACACAGTACCCTGTCCTGTGCTTCTAAGGTAATCTGTGACCAATTTCCAGGGGGAGTCTCACAGCCCTTGCTTGGATAGAGGGAGTCTTGGGGTATAAATTAACCAGAAAGCTCTTTTCTGTGTTTTAAATTTAAACCGAAAACTCTTTGCTGCTACTAGGCCCTGACTGATTTAACAAATACACTAGGTTCACAGATTAATCAGCTTTCCCCAAGATTTAGAAAAATTCTCAGAAGTAAATACTTACAATTGCAGATCTCTCTCCAGAAGTAGCAGTCCCCTTTTGTACGCTGTTTCAATCAGCGGAGCCTCCCTTGTTTGGCCGCACATGCCGCCCTGACCTTCACCCTGGCCTTTTGCCCTTGGGGGAGGTAGAGAGAGACAGAGACAACAGCCATGGCTGGTCGCTACCACCAGACAGGAGAAAAGGTGGGAAGAGGTCTACCGGAAATATGAGGGCTGACTTTACTGGACCCACAAGCAGGTACTGACTGCTAGGCACAGCAGGCAGACTACACTAGTATCCCGGCCTCCAGCACTCAGGTGAAGTGTAATGGGGGGGGGGGAGAGGGGGAGTAATAGGAGCGCAATGCTCTGGCCTGGAGTTGTACCGCAGTCGCTTGGACCGAGAAGGAGAAGTCTTTCTCTTTGCTGTCCTTTAAATTATTGACTTTATTTATTTAAACAAAAAAGAGTTAAGGACTGGTGAGTTGCAGGCCAGGCACTCCTTAAAAGCTCGCTAAGGCAACTAGCCTGACCCTCTTGTTCAGATGTTGCCCTCCCCCTTAAGACGGCTAACCAGGGCAGAGGGTGTCCAAACTCTCTCCTGAGCTGTCAGCTGAGCAGACCGCAGTCCTCCAGGCCAGGGCAACAACCAAATCCTGAAAAACTGTGCAAAACACAACATCTGCTGAGACGGAGAAAATACCAGAGTGTGCCCCTAGCTGTGCTAGGTGACAGTGATGATGTCCCAACACTGGTTTGTTTGTTTTTTCTCTGTCTCACATCTGCTGGGTGGGAGACTTAACCCATTAGTCTGGACTGGTGCTCTAACCGCTAGGCTGCTACTGCTCTCCACTGTGGCAGTACTGAGCTATGGAAGAAAACACATAGCTGGACCGTAGCTCACCGAGGGGAGTTATTCATATGCTCACAACGCATTATAGTGTGGAGAGATGTGCCATAACATTATTTTAAGCTAATCTCACTCTCTTATGGACTATAGTACAAAGTTCTTAGTCCTATCAAAATAATCAAATAACCCATGAGCTGGGAAGTAAGCGTATTGAGTATAGGGATTCTCAAGTATGATATTTTGCCTTCTGGGCAAAATTTGTTCATAAATTTCCAGGCATTGCACTGCTGAAGTGTTTGAGAACACTTTGGACATGTTTGGTGCCAGTCTGCTGCTGTTACACAATAAATCAACAGTGAAGCTGGTCCATTTATTTATAAAATAATGTAAACAAATTCAGTCCCCGCTTTCTCGGAGTGATCACAGATCTTGAAACTTAACATTTAGGCTCCTGGATCAACTGAAGAGTCTTTCTTCTCCGACAGCATTCAAAGATCAGTTTGTCCTTTGACATGCATCCTAGGGCAGTCCGACTACGCCCGGCTACCGCCACATAGCGACTTGGTGCAACATTTGTTTTTTTAATGACAAACGTTTTTGCAGCAGCCTTTGAGCCTGCGTGCCAGCTGCCTCCTGTCCCATTTAAAAGAGCCTCAGCCCAGCTCCTCCCGGGTCTTCCCTACTTTCTTCGGCATCTTCTTGCTGGAGGCATCTTCCAGGTCTTTGGACTTGTAGTAGTGCGGAGCCACTTCCAGCAGCCAGGCGCTGTCGATTTCAATGATCTGTGTAGAATGTAAAGGAAAAACCCTATGTAAACAGTTTTATGAAGAAGAGATGAGTAGTTTAAGTTACTGGCTTGCTCTGTAAATGCACGCTAATTAGATAAAGGAAAACAAACTCCCTGGAAATGCCTCCAACACAGCCCGTTAGATGGGCTAAATCTGTGTGCCTTCTCAGAGACTGCATGCACTGCTTGCTCACAGAGGCTGCATTGGTTTCTAAAGGCAAAGAAAGGAGGACTTTCCCTGTGAAAAATGCCTTGCATAGCAAAAGACATACGGTTAGTTGTACTTGCTGGAAATGTATGGTGAAATTAGGCCTTACCTGCTTAATTTTCTTTTCTCGAGTCCCTCCAGTCCAGATGCGTGGGTTATGCTCGACTACCAGCAGCTGAAGACTAAGAACCACTGGTTTGATGATGTCACAGTATAGAGTCCTGTGCAGCCTTGCTTTCTGCAGTATTTTTGTAACAAAGCAGACTCCATACACAGAGATTATAAAATGCTCATATAATACATACAAATATACCACAGCATATTTACCAAACAAGCTTTCCCACTTCAAAGTGTGCCAGGAACAGGAGATAACTAATGCTCTCCAGACCATAATTCCAACACAATGTTCCAGCCCAGCCTTGCAACCTAGTGAGAGCCCAAAGTGATTGAGATGGCTACTCAAATTACTGCTTGGCTCCAGAGCCTTGGCACATTTTCAATCATCAATGGCCATAAACAAACCAAAATAATATAGGGCAGGTCCTGGACTGGACTGGAGGGACTCAAGGAAAGGAAATTAGCAGGTAAGGCCTACTTTCACTTTCCTCATTGCCCCTCCAGTCCAGTTCAGACATGTGAGGTATATCAAAGCAGAACCAAATGGAGGGAGAGCAGAACAGACTAGCCTGTAGCTCAGAAGCACATCATCCTTTGAGACAGAGCATTGTAATGCCACTTACACATGAAGGATGTAGAACATACGTTTCCTATAACCTTGAGTCGTGTTTTTCTATAACTAAAGTAACACTCTGGTGGTAACAACCGTAACCATGCCAGAAGGAACTGGTCCTCAATATCTTGACAACTGGTCACCCTGGAAAACCACAGTAAGAGGTGATGCCCGCATGAAAACTGTCTCATCTCCTTAAAGAACACACGATGGAACAGCAGTCATTCAAGTTATAGCGAAGCTGAGACTGGAGATGTCCATTAGTCACTGAAGACAAGTGGAAGGGACAGTTATGAAACTCAAGGAAGCATCAAGCCACCTAGAGGCTAAAAAGGAGAATTTCAAGGTCCTTGAACATTACCAAAAGTATGTCCAAACATGGCCACAACATAATACTCATGAAACCAGGAGACCTCTGCACCAATTTAGGCGGACAACCTTGCAAATAAATCTTAACAGCTAGTTAATCATAGCTTGATGCCATAAAGGTTACTAGAGGTTTCGGCCCCATAAAACCCTGTAGTATTTTTTTTACCACAGACAAAAGGTAGGCCTTGAATCAAGACCATTAGGCTGGACAACCAGCACCTTATAAAACTACCTCTAAACTTGTGAGAGGTGCTGAACTGGAATCTGACCAAACTGCAGCAAAGAATTCCTCTCAAAATGACTGACCACCAGACTGCTGAGACAAAGACCCAGTCTGCTTGCCTCATCCTATCGACTACAACCAAAGTTAGACAAACATAAGGTTTGCGCTTGAAGTGAACTATTAAGACATGAGGAAAATTAGGTTGAACTTTTCTGGACCCAGCCCCCCCCTGAAAGCCCAAACCACAACAAAATGCATTCTGTGGCCAGTGTGTAACACCAGCTGGACTGAAAGTTCTGAGGCCTCCAGGAATGTGCAATGCAAACCTGGCTCCAAATAGGACTCCCAGGACCTCCTGCCCAAGTGCAACTATTTGAAAGTGCCTATTGAGCCTAGAGCAGGGGTCTCAAACTCAAATTGCTTTGAGGGCCAAATGAGGACTTGTAAAGTAACCCGGGGGCCGCATAAGACGTGGGGCCTCATTTGCATAAGGGGCCTCATTTGCATAAATATTTGCATAATGTTACCATACACTAACTTTTAGTAAACATGCCTCTTTAATGAGTATGGATAAAGAAAGACTAAAAGATTTAGAAACAAGAAGACAATAATTAAACTGGGAACCCCAAAAGCCAAACTTGGAATGTACAACAACACTGTAGAAATAAAACTATAAATTAATTTCCTCTTGTACTAAACAAAGCGCAAACATTAATGATGCACATTTCCCAGAGCTGACATATTCCAGTTAATAAATTCAAAATAAAGAGATATTTTTCTACCTTTTGTGCATTTTTTTCAGTTGCAATTGTTCCAGCCACTTTCTTCTGGTTTCTTCATGTCTTCTGCTAACTCTCCATCGTCTGCTGTCCATTTGCCCTTTCTTCTCTCCTAGTTTTTTTTTCCATTCTCTCTCTACATCTGCTTTAACATACTAATCTTTCTCCTTTTTCTCTTTCCTCATTCCTATTTCATCCACTCAAATTTTACCCCTCCATCCTCAATCCCCACTTACTCTCCCAATACCTGGCCAATTGTAGATTTGTCTTCTCTCCCAGACAAATATTTTTCCCCTCTCCATTTCACTTTCCCAGCTCCATCCCATTCTAATCCTCCCCCAACATCAGCTCCCTTCTAGTTCCAGCCCCACCCAGCATCCGCTCCCTTCTAGTCCCCCCATCAGTCCATTTCCAGTCCTATCCTAGCCTCACCATCAGCCCATTTCCAATCCTAGCCCCCCATCAGCCCATTTCCAATCCTAGCTCCCTCCCCTCACAGCCCATTTCCATTCCAAGCCCCCCTCCCCATCAGCCATTTGCAGTTTAAGCCCCCCTTCCACTCAGCCCATTTCCAGTCCTAGCAACCCCCCCCCCAGCCCATTACCAGTCCTAGACCCCCCATAGCCCATTACCAGTCCTAACCTCCCCATAGCGCACTTCGTTTTACCCCCATCACCCCATTTTCAGTCTTACCCCCCCCCCATAGCCCATTACCAGTCATAACCCCCCCTGCCAATAGCCCACTTCCAGCCCTAACCCCCATTACCCCATTTCAGTCAGCCCCTCCATAGCTCATTACCAGTCCTAACTCCCCCATCAGCCCACCTCCAGTCCTTTTTAACCCCCACCTGCCCATTTCCAGTCCTAGCCCCCCCCATAGCCCATTACCAGTCATAACCCCCCTGCCAATCGCCCATCTCCAGTAATAAACCCCCCCCCCGCCAATAGCCCATTTCCAGTCATAACCCCCCCCCCCGCCAATAGCCCATTTCCAGTCATACCCCCCCCCCCTGCCAATAGCCCATTTCCAGTCCTACACCCCCCCCCAGGTAAATTAAAAAAAAACCTGGCTTCTGCTGCTGCAGCAGAAAATCAGCTGTCCCGCGGCCCCTTCCCCTCTGCGCGGAGAGCCCTGAGTGTGCTTCATCTGCGGCGTGCTTTTTAAGCCGCGAAGAGAGTATTTCCCTCTCGCGCGGCTTAAACCTAGTCACTTTTCAAGCCTCGCGAGAGGGAAATACTCTCTTCGCGGCTTGAAAAGCACCCGCTGATGGAGCACTCTCGGGGATCTCCGGGCAGAGAGGAAGGGGCCGCAGGACAGCTGATTTTGCTGCTTGAGCAGCAGAAGCCAGTTTTTTTTTTTTTTTAAATTGACCGTCGATTCTGCCGTTGCCACGGCGGCAACGGCAGCAGCAGCAGAAGCCGTCGCGGGCCGCAGAACGTTCTCTCGTGGGCCGCATGCGGCCCGCGGGCCGCGTGTTTGAGACCCCTGGCCTAGAGGCTGTTGCCCTCCCCAGGCTGACCCGCTCCTGACTTGCGACAGACATGACCAAGTTGCTAGGATGCAAATGACAACCAGACTGACATCATCATTGGAAATCGCTCCATGGATCTTTGTTCTGTAGAACCGATCACCTGGGCCTCCACTGCTAATGACTCGTGGTGGCTCAGGCCCCTCGCTCTCACCAAGCACCATTGCTGTCCAGTCATGTTATCAGCCTTGGTGCTGATACTTGCCCCTAAGAGCCAAACCTGCCCCCACAGTTCTGAGATCTCCACTCTCAACCTGGAGCGTAGCGGCCTCTGCCTTGAAGGACTAGTGCACCCTACCTCCAGCTCCAGCCACACCACTGTTCCACGCCTGGGGCACCTAGAATCACTAAGGCCCCTGTAGCCCTCCATCTCTACCCCAGGAAACCAGAGGGCGGCCTACTAGTGCCCCTTTGATCTCTGTGCAACTGGCAGTGCCCACAGGCACGCCCTGAACACCTGCTCCCAACTGTCCTCCTTTTATGTGACTATTTGCCATTGTTTTTCTTTTTGTTTCCAGCAGTCATAGAAACTCATGACAATGACTCATGACAATGACATTGAATTAGAAGGCAGATAACTGGCAGAAAGAATCATACAGTTTTATCCCCAGGCAGGGACAACTTCTGCCCATGGAACGAAGTTAATAATCCAAGATCTTATCCATGTACTGTTAATCCACAAGACAGATGAATCCCCTGTCCAGCATAATCCTAAAGTTATTGCCAACCACACCGCTGAACGATATAACCAAAGTCAAGTAAGGGCCAAAAAAGTAGAATAAAGCGACTTCTCCGCCTGACTAGAAAAATTAAGCCAGAGAAATAAGTAAGACTGTTGCCCGACACCATTACAATCGTACTGACCCAGCAAGAGAACAGGAGACACCACTTCTTCGGGCAATCTCTCTCTCGCCTAAGGCAGAAGGATCCTTCTGACAAAAAGTTACCAACCTAAAATTGCCCATACTTGGCTCAAAATAGACAGGCCCACTGTGTAGAGCATAAGGCCTTACTACATACGAGGGTAACAAGAAAAAAAACAAAACCCCCCAGTTGCAGAACACCTTAGGGCGCAGCAATAAAAGTTGCTTCCTAGGCTTTTGAGTCGCTTTGGAGACATCAGGGAACATCCTAATGGGAGCAGCCATAAATACCTCATTCCTAGCCCTAAAATACATCTTCACCAGCCAGTCCCAATCAGGTTCCAAAGCCAACATCAGCAAACGTGTTAACCGCTGAATAGCCTCAGGTTCCGAGGTCTCTAAAAAAACAGTCACATCCAGAGAGTCACAGACAGGTTTCTGAAGTGGCAAAGAAGACACAGGTTCCTTCCGCTTGGCAACGGGCAAAGCACAGTTACTTACCTGTAACAGGTGATCTCTGGGAACAGCAGGAATAAGTTTTCACATATGGGTATCGTCGGTACCAACGGAGCCTGCGCGGGAACGCTCCCCAGCGTCCAATAAGAAAGCTTTTGGGAGCATCCCACAGCGCCTGCGTGCTGCCTTCCCGCCTTTCCCAACCGCCTCTCTCCAGTTCGAGTTTTAAAGCTGAGACAAAGAGAGAGAGAGGAAAGGAAAGATAGATAGAGCGATACAACTCCTAGGGGAGGTGGGTGGGTTGTGAAGACTTATTCCTGCTGTTCCCAGAGATCACCTGTTACAGGTAAGTAACTGTGCTATCTCCAGGAACAAGCAGGAATGAGTCTTCACATATGGGGACTCCCTAGCTGCAGATGCCAGGGAGAAACCCCAGGTTGTGTGTCCTTGAAAAGGAATCTACCTCCCCCCATGGATCTCTGGCATCCGACCAGGGTAGGTGGGTAGGAGTTGATTAGGAATGGAACAGGTGTTTGAGAACAGCCTGACCAAACGAGGCATCCCGGCGGGAGTCCTTGTCCAAACAGTAATGGGCTGTGAAGGTATGAACCGAGGCCCAGGTGGCCGCTCGACAGATTTGGTCGATGGACACAGAGTTTAGATGAGCCATTGAGGCTGCCATGGCTCTCACATTGTGAGCTGTGACATGGCCCTCCAGAGAAATGTTCCTACTCTGGTAAGCGAAAGAAATACACTGAGCAATCCAGTTGGTCAGTGTTCTCTTAGAGACTGGAAGTCCTAAATGAGAAGGATCAAAAGCAAGAAAAAGTTGAGAGGACTTTCTATGTTGCTGTGTTCTTTGTAAGTAAAAAGCGAGAGCTCTCTTACAATCCAAGGTATGAAGATTCCTCTCTGCACTTGATGCATGAGGTCCTGGAAAAAAGACAGGTAAATATACCTCTTGGTTCAGATGAAAAGGCGAGACCACTTTGGGCATAAAGTGTGGATTGGTCCTGAGGACTACCTTATTATGATGGAACCTTGTATAAGGTGGATTAGCCACCAAAGCTTGCAATTCACTGATGCGGCGTGCTGAGGTGACTGCAATGAGAAAAATAACTTTCCAAGAAAGAAATTTCAAGGAGGTGGTGGCTAAAGGTTCAAAGGGTGGCTTCATAAGCTGGCCAAGAACCAGGTTTAAGTCCCATGCCACTGGAGGTGGTCTAATGGGAGGTTTAGTTAAAAGAAGGCCTCTCATGAATCTTGCTATAAGAGGATGAGAGGAAATAGGTTGTCCATTGAGAGGCTTGAGGGACGCTGCAATGGCACTCAAATGGACTCTTACTGAATTTGTTTTCAGACCTGCATGGGATAGATGCAGGAGATACTCTAGTAGAGAATTCAGAGGTATTGCAAGAGGGTTTAGACCCTTCCCTGAACACCAAATGGTAAATCTTTTCCATTTGAAAGCATAGGAACGTCTAGTAAACGTGGACTGTTGTAGTTGTTGTTATGGAAGGACAGACTAGATAGGCCATGTGGTCTTTTTCTGTCATCATGTTTCTATGTTTCTAGTAGAAGGTTTTCTAGAGGCATGAATAACATCTCTGACTTGCTGAGAGAGATGAAAATCTTGAAGGTCTAGGCCAGTGATGGCTAACCTTTTTGAGCCCGAGTGCCCAAACTGCCGCACAAAACCAAAGAATTTCCTCAAAGTGCCAGCACATCATTTGCATAAGTGGTCTTATTTGCATAAATATTTGCATAATGTTACCATACACTAACTTTTAGTAAACATGTCTCTTAATGAGTGTATGGATAAAGAAAGACTAAAAGATTTCTACATTACTATAATCCAGTGCCAACCGCCAGGCACATTAGGAACTACTACAAACGCTGCCCATTTAGAACCCATAGCAAACCCGCCGTATCCTGACAGCATTACCAGGACTCACAAAGCACCATACCTACCTATCAAAAGGCAACACTGCAAATATTAAACCAATACATTTCAGTGAATACTGGGGAAAGAGAACAAGTGGCAACGTCAAATAGGAATTTCCTCTTGTACCAAACAAAGCGCAGATGTTAATGATGCACATTTCCCAGAGCTGACATATTCCAGTTAATAAATTCAAAATAAAGAGATATCTTTCTACCTTTTGTGCATTTTTTTTCAGTTGCAATTGGTCCAGCCATTTTCTTCTGGTTTCTTCATGTTTTCTGCTAACTCTCCATCGTCTGCTGTCCATTTGTCCTTTCTTCTCTCTTCTAGTTTTTTTTCCATTCTCTCTCTCTCTACATCTGCTTTAACATACTAATCTTTCTCCTTTTGCTCTTTCCTCATTCCTATTTCATCCACACAAATTTTACCCCTCCATCCTCAATCCCCAATTACTCTCCCAATACCTGGCCAATTGTAGATTTTTCATCCCTCCTACACAAAATATTTTTCCCCTCTCCATTTTACTCTCCCAGCCCCATCCCATTCTAATCCTCCCCCAACATCAGCTCCCTTCTAGTTCCAGTCTCACCCAGCATCCATTCCCTTCTTCAAGCCCCCCACTTCCCCTCAGCCCATTTCCATTCCAAGCCCCGTCCCCATCAGCTATTTGCAGTTCAAGCCCCCCACTTCCCCTCAGCCCATTTCCATTCCAAGCCCCATCCCCAACAGCTATTTGCAGTTCAAGCCCCCTTCCACTCAGCCCATTTCCAGTCCTAGCAACCCCCCAACCCATTACCAGTCCTAGCCCCCCATAGCCCACTCCCAGTCCTAATCCCACCAGCCCATTTCCAGTCCTAACCTCCCCATCAGCCCACTCCCAGTCCTAATCCCCCATCACTCAATTTTTAGTTTAAGCCCCCCCAGCGCCTATCACCACTCCTAACCCCCCCAGCGCCCATCACCACTCCTAACCCCCCCAGCCAGCCCAGTGCCCATCACCACTCCTAACCCCCCCAGCCAGCCCAGTGTCCATCACCACTCCTAACCCCCCCAGCCCAGTGCCCATCACCACTCCTAACCCCCCCACCCCAGCCCATCACTACTCCTAACACCCCCCCAGCCCAGCCCAGCCCATCACTACTCCTAACCCCCCCCCAGCCCAGCCCAGCCAATCACCACTCCTACCCCCCCCAGCCCAGCGCCCATCACCACTCCTACCCCCCCCAGCCCTGTGCCCATCACCACTCCTCACCCCCCCACCCCAGCCCATCACTACTCCTAACACCCCCCAGCCCCGCCCAGCCCATCACTACTCCTAACCCCCCCAGCCCAGCCCAGCCAATCACCACTCCTACCCCCCCCAGCCCAGCGCCCATCACTACTCCTAACCCCCCCAGCCAGCCCAGTGCCCATCACCACTCCTAACCCCCCCAGCCCAGTGCCCATCACCACTCCTAACCCCCCCCACCCCAGCCCATCACTTCTCCTAACACCCCACATCCCAGCCCAGCCCAGCCCATCACTACTCCTAACCCCCCCCCAGCCCCGCCCAGCCAATCACCACTCCGAACCCCCCCCAGCCCAGCCCAGCCCAGCCCATCACCACTCCTAACCCCCCCAGCCCAGCCCATCACCACTCCTAACCCCCCCCCAGCCCAGCCCAGCCCATCACCACTCCTAACCCCCCCAGCCCAGCCCATCACCACTCCTAACCCCCCCCCAGCCCAGCCCAGCCCATCACCACTCCTAACCCCCACCCCCCCCAGCCCAGCCCAGGGAAAATTAAAAAAAAAAAACAACCCGGTCTGCTGCCGTTGTCGGGGCCGCGGCGGCAGAATCGAGCGTGCCGCGGGGCCCCCCTGTACCCACCCGGCAGAGCCTGCCCTCCCCGTAGCAGCTCTCTCTTTGGAGCTGCAGTCAGACGCGCCGGCTTGCAGAGCGCGAGGGAAGAGTTCCCTCGCTGCTCTGTTAAGCCCGCGGGGGCTGATGGGAAGTTCCCATCAGCCCCCGCGGGCTTAACAGAGTCGCGAAAGGGAAACTCTTCCCTTCGCGCTCTGCAAGCCGGCGCGTCTGACTGTAGCTCCAAAGAGAGAGCTGCTACGGGGAGGGCAGGATCTGCCGGGTACAGGGGGGCCCCGCGGCACGCTCGATTTTGCCGCGGCGGCCCCGACAACGGCAGCAGACAGGGTTGTTTTTTTTTTTTTCGATTGCGGACCTTCCCGCGTGCCAGCTGCAAGGCCTTCGCGTGCCACAGCTGGCACGCGTGCCATAGGTTCGCCATCGCTGGTCTAGGCCCTCAGCAACCAAGCCCCGAGATGGAGAGACTGGGGGTTTGGGTGCCACAACGTTCCTTCTTCCTGGGACAGAAGGTCTGGTGCAGAGCCCAAGTCCAGGGAAGGAGCTTGAGAGAGATGCAGAAGTAGAGGGTACCACACTTGGCGTGGCCAATGTGGTGCTATGAGGATCATGGTCCCTCGATCTCTCTGAAGCTTGAATAGTGTTTTGGGAATTAGGGGAATTGGTGGAAAGGCATAAAGGAAGTCTGGACCCCAGTGAAGGAGGAAGGCATCCTTGGCCTGAACTCCCTGACATGGAATTCTGGAACAGAACCGGGGAAGTTTGGCATTCCACGGACTTGCAAAGAGGTCTATGTCCGGGGTTCCCCAAATCCGAAAAATCCTGGCTACCTGGTCCATGTGGAGGGACCACTTGTGTGGAAGCAGAACTCGACTGAGTCTGTTCGCCCAAGAGTTTTGAACGCCTGGAAGATATACTGCCAGAAGATGGATGTGATGCTCTCTGGCGAAGGCCCACAGTCGCAAAGCTTCGTTGTAAAGCGACAGAGAGCCAGTCCCGCCCTGCTTGTTTACATAGAACATGGCTACTTAGCAGGGAATGGAACACTCTGAGAGCTAAGAATATTGCTCTGAGTTCCAATAGATTGATATGCAGAGAAGTCTCCTGTGGAGACCAGATGCTCTGGGTGGAGAGATCCTGAAGATGAGCTCCCCAACCCATTGGAGAAGCATCTGTTGTAAGAGTTGCTTGGGGTAGCAACTGCTGAAAAGGGGACCCCAGTAACAGATTTGGAGAGGACTTCCACCACTGGAGAGGCCAAAAAAGGCGACTGGAGTTTGCTATTTTGTCTGACAGGCAACCTGATGCCTGAGTCCATTGAGCTGCCCTCATGTGAAGGCGAGCATATGGAATCACATGCACGGTGGATGCCATGTGGCCTAATAGTTGTAACATCTCTCGAGCAGTTAAATGGGACTTTAACTGTATCTGGGAGGCTAACTGCACCAAGCGTAGGCAATGGGCCTGAGGAAGATAGGCCCTTGCAGTTGTGGTATCCAGCAAGGCCCCTATAAACTCCAGAGACTGAGTAGGGGTGAGATTGGATTTTGGGATGTTTATTACCAGTCCCAAATACTGAAGGACACACATTGTGCAGGTTATGATTGTACACCGCCCTGATGCCTCGGCCTGGGCGGTATATCAAGTATTTTAATAAAGATAAAGATAAACGTTAGACAAATCTGGGCCTCTGACTGGGATGGAGCTCGAATGAGCCAGTCATCCAGATATGGGAATACGAATATTCCTAGAGTGCGCAGAAATGCAGCTACCACTGCCATGCATTTCGTGAACACCCTTGGTGCAGAGGCCAGACCGAAAGGAAGCACCCTGTATTGGTAGTGCTTTCCTTGAAAAAGGAACCGAAGGAACCTTCTGTGTGTTGGATGGATGAGGACATGGGTGTACGCATCCTTGAGATCTAGAGAACAAAGCCAGTCCTGACTCTGAAGGTATGGAAGCAGAGCACCTAGAGAAATCATCTTGAATTTCTCCTTGAATAGAAACTTGTTCAATTCTCTGAGATCTAATATGGGTCTGTAGCCCCCTGTTTTCTTTGGAATAAGAAAATAAGGGGAGTAGAACCCTGAGCCCTGTTGAAGAAGAGGTACTTCTTCTATTGCCCCTTGGGCAAGAAGGGTAGCAATCTCCTGACCCAGAAGGTTGAGGAGAGACGTTGGAGAATTGAACTGTTTCACCATGGTGAGGGGCTCTGGTTCTTCCAGAGCTAGAAAGGCTACGTTCTCTAGTTGCAAGTCAAAGGCTCTGAGGAGGCTGAGGCTGCTGGGCCGTGGCAGGCCTGGCAGCCTTTGACTTGGCCTGTTTAGGTGGTTGCTGACGCTTTGCAGCTAAACGACCTGCGGAAGATGCCTGCTGACCATAAGCAGGATAATATCTTCCCTTTTTAGAAAAAGATGTCTTCTTGAACAATCTTTTCTTAACAGGAGCAGAGGTAGACTTTGAAGGTCGATCCAAAGCAGAGTTCTCAGCATCCATCTGAGTGGCCTTTGCTTGCCAATCCTTGCCAAAAAGGTTTTCACCTGTACAAGGAAGATTTCCCAATTCATCTTGGACCCAGAGTTCCAAATCAGAGGCCTGTAACCAAGCAATTCTGCGTGCACCTATGGCAATAGCCGAGGCTCTGCTTACACACTCAAAAGAGTCAAAGGCTGCACGGTTGGAAAATTTGGAAACATCTTGGGCATGTTTGAGCCAAGTGAGAAAATCCTGCCTTTTGTCTTCTGAAATAAAAGGAGTTAAAGTCTGCAGATGATCTGTGACTTCTTTTAGAAACATCCCCATATAGAGACTATAGGAGTTGATTCTGGCAGCAGCATGGTACGACCGCACCTTGAATATTGTGTGCAATTCTGGTCACCGTATCTTAAAAAGGAGATAGCGTTATTAGAAAAAGTACAGAGAAGAGCCACCAAATTGGTGAAGGGGATGGAAGGCTACTCCTATGAAGAGAGGCTAAGAAGGTTAGGGCTCTTTAGCCTGGAGAAGAGACGGCTGAGGGGAGATATGATAGAGGTCTATAAATTAATGAATGGAGTGGAACGGATAAACGTGGATCAATTGTTTACGCTATCAGAGTATAGAAAGACTAGGGGACATGTAATGAAGCTACAGGGTAAACTATTTAAGACAAATAAGAGAAAATATTTTTTCACTCAACGTGTAATCAAACTCTGGAATCTGTTCCCGGAGGATGTAGTAAGGGCTGTTAATATAGCTGGGTTTAAAAAAGGTTTGGACAAGTTCCTGGAGGAAAGGTCCATAAACCACTATTAAAAAGGGACCCAGGATATCAATGCTTGACCCAGTACAAGCATTGTGGAACCTGTCTTTTGGGGATATTGCTAGGTACGTATAACCTAGATTGGCCACTGTTGGAAACAGGATACTGGGCTTGATGGACCTCGGTCTGACCCAGTATGGCATGTCTTATGTTCTTATGTTCATATTAGCTTGGAAAACCCTTCGGCCAAAAGCATCAAGGGTCCTGCATTCACGTCCTGGAGGATTAGATGAGTGTCTCTTTGCACTCTTTATTTTCCTCATGGCAGACTCTACCACAATAGAGTGGTGAGGAAGCTGAGACTTATGAAAGCCAGGACAAGGAGGGACACGGTACATGGTGTCTAACCTACGAGAATGAGGAGAGGTGGTAAGAGGAGTCTCCCACATGCCCAACATGAGATCATAGAGAATCTCATGAATAGGTAAGGTAGCTGCTTCTTTAGGAGCCTTAGGATATTGCAAAATATCTAATTGCTTGGCTCTAGGCTCTGACTCAGGAGCCACTGTAATGGAGAGGCCCCTAGCCACTTCCCTAATGAAGTGAAAAGACTTCTGGAGGAGACATTCTTTGTTTGGGAGAAGCAGACTGCTGAGGAAGAAGTACAGGTGCCTCGACAGAAGCCTCCGACTCATCAGAGTCTTCGGAGGAATCGAAGTATCGCCTGTCTGGATGCTCCTGTAAAGCCCGATAGGCGTACCGAGTGGGATCGACATCGGGAGTAAGCGGTACCGACGGGCATCATAGGACAGGGTACCGTTGCAGTTGACACCGAAGCCGATGCAATCGGTACCGGCACCGGGAACGATGCCAGTGCCGGAGTCGGTACCGGCAACAGAGATTGTTGCGGTACCGGAGGCTTCGAAGCCTGCATAAACGCCGTTAGGGTGCGCTGCATGGACAGAATCTTCTGATCCATCGACGCCACCAGAGTCTGGATGTCGGTACCAGTGGAGGCCACCGATACCCCAGAACACGGCAACAGGTGATCAGTCGAGGCCGAGCCATCGATGTCAACCTGTGACCCCATAAATGCTTTGGAAGCCGGAACTTCCCGCCGGGGTAATTTTGCCGGTGCGGAATCCTTGAGGACAAGTCCGGAGGCATCTCGATGCTTAGAGGGAGATTTGCCCTTCGAGGACCGGCCAGATTTATGTTTGGTTACCTGAGATCCATGGGAGGAAGAAGAAGCCCTGGAAGATGTCGATGCCACCGAGGCTGCATCAGAGGGAAACAGGGTACTGAGCTTGGCTGCTCAGTTCTGCCGACCTCTTTTAGACATCATGGTACAGGACACACAATCCGTGATGGAATGGTCAGGACCCAAACATTTTAGACACCAATCATGGGTGTCGGTGACAGAAATAGTACTGCCACATTTTGTGCACTTTTTGAACCCGGAAGCGGGCTTCTCCATGAGGAGAAAAATATTCAGGCCTAAGGCCCAAACTGAAAATGCACAGTTGAAGAAAGAAAAGTTTTTTTGTTTGTTTTTTTTGAAGAAAGAAAAGAAAAGACCGGCAGTACCGGTCTGACGTCGAAGAAGGCAGACGCGACACAGAAAAATAAAGCAAAAAATAAAGAACTTCTTCTGCGGTGACAGGAACACGATCTGCTGGCTCCGCGGAAAGAAGAACTGGAGAGAGGCGGTTGGGAAAGGCGGGAAGGCAGCACGCAGGCGCTGTGGGATGCTCCCAAAAGCTTTCTTATTGGACGCTGGGGAGAGATCCCGCGCAGGATCTGTCGGTACCGACGATACCCATATGTGCTTGTTCCTGGAGATGTAAAAAAACACTAGCCCGGGGAGAAATAGACTCAGATGGCATTTTCAACACAGAAGTAAGGTATGAATGAAAAAGATCCTTAGGAGAGATAGTAGGCACCCTAGGAAAATTTAATAAACGCAAATTCCTCTTCCTGACAGAGTTTTCCAAAGATTCTATCTTCAGATAAACACTCGATAAATCTTTAGTCACAGTACCTGACAGCAATAATATTTTCAATCTTCACCTCTAATTGAGACACTCTCATTGTTAATGCAGTTACTGCTTGCTTCTGCTCTCCAAGACCCAAACGTGACCAGCAAACAAAGATTGAAAAGAAGCAAACTGAATAAGAAACAACTCCTCCAATGTCTGCAAGCCTTCCCACAGCGTATCCAAAGTGATGGTAGACAGCTTCTGCAGCACGGGTTTCAACTCTAAAGTATCCAATACCAGGCGCAGATTATTGTTCACTTGATCTACAACAGCAAGTTGAGATACATTCTCCACTCTGGAAGCCATGACCCCAAGTTCAATAGCAGGTGCCGCAGCAGAGGTAGAAACAGCCGCGGCACACACTCTAACCACCAGCATCTCAGAGTGATTCCCCACACTACCGGCGGGATCAACCAACGATGGATTGATGTCGGGGATAGGGGGCCTCCCTGGAGCAAATCTCACCTCCGGGCTCAAAGTGATGTCTGGCTCAGAGGAATGCGGAGAACCTCCTTCCACTCCTGCTGCTCCCAGCGAGCCTCCCTGCACCAGAGGAATCCCTGTTGCACCAGCGGCCCCTTAACCAAAACAGCAATCTTCGAAGGTTCCCAAACCTTGGCCTTACGTTTGCACGGCATAATGAACAGGCAATAAACACCTAAATACCAAAAGCAGGAGCCGACGAGAATGCGATAAGCACGTGTCTGCCATCTTGGCTTCTCCCCTTATTTATTTAACAGTATTTGTATACCATCTTTTCCTTAAATCAAGGTGGTTTACATTAAACTAAATTTTCACCATGTGAAACAAGGTTTTATACATTTAACTCAATCAATTAACTCAACTATTTACATTGTAACAAGGTGTTTTAAAAACTCTATGGAGACATCATTGTATCATAACAGTATGTTTGCATAACTTATTTACATCAGTAAACTATTTACAGTTTGTGGTCATGTGATATGATCGTGTACATCTTTCAGTAGTCATTGTCCAGGTCTGGTGTGATGTTGCCGAAATGTTCAATGAATAGAAATGTCTTAGCATTTTCCTGAATTCTTTAGCATAATTCGTGCATCTGATATTGTTCAATAGGGAGTTCCATATAGATTATGTACCGGGAAAGAATTTTGAGGAGCCCATTCCCTGCAGCAAAGGATCCTCTAGGGTAATCTCTTCCTCCGCTGCCCGAAAAGGAATATTTAAAGCTGCCAACAAATGAGAGATATCAACTCCTCATGGCGAAACACTCTGTCAATATCGGGGTCCTCACCAGGAAAAATGTATTTAACAGCTTTTCTATACCACTTTATCCTATGGTCAAGGTGCTTTACATTGAAACAGAACTTGATACATTGTAACAGGGGTAATGAACTTGGAAGGAGCTTAATATTAGGGGGCATTAATGTTCATGGGAGGAGGGACGAATAAAGGGGTGGGGGAGAGAGAGGGAGGGGGACAAGAGACAGAGGCATGAAGGGATTATGTCTTATCCTCAGTGAAGTAGGCTGTAGATAGGTGAGTCTGAAGGCCTTTCTGAATGTTAGTAGGCCTTTTGTGGCCCGGAGTTTGCATGGGATCGAGTTCCAGAGGGAAGGTGCATATAGGGAGAAGGCTCTTCTGGATATGGTGGTGCTGCAGTTTGCCTTGAGTGGTCATCTTTGCTCTCATGTATTAATGTTTGAAGGTGGGTGGAAGAAAGACCATTAAGGATCTTGAAAATTGTAAGGATGGTTTTGAATTTTGTGTATTCAATTACAGGTAGCCAGTGTAGCTGTTTGCGCAATGGAGTTACGTGTTTGGTTATGCTGGCATTGGAGAGGGTACGTGCTGCTGTGTGGAGAGCTACTTGGAGAGTGTTTGGTTATGCTGGCTCTGGAGAGGGTACGTGCTGCTGTGCGGAGAGCTACTTGGAGCGTGTTTGGTTATGCTGGCATTGGAGAGGGTACGTGCTGCTGTGCTGAGAGCTACTTGGAGCGTGTTTGGTTATGCTGGCATTGGAGAGGGTACGTGCTGCTGTGCGGAGAGCTACTTGGAGCGTGTTTGGTTATACTGGCATTGGAGAGGATACGTGCTGCTGTGCGGAGAGCTACTTGGAGCGTGTTTGGTTATGCTGGCTCTGGAGAGGGTACGTGCTGCTGTGCTGAGAGCTACTTGGAGAGTGTTTGGTTATGCTGGCATTGGAGAGGGTACGTGCTGCTGTGCGCAGAGCTACTTGGAGCGTGTTTGGTTATACTGGCATTGGAGAGGGTATGTGCTGCTGTGTGGAGAGCTACTTGGAGAGTGTTTGGTTATGCTGGCTCTGGAGAGGGTACGTGCTGCTGTGCTGAGAGCTACTTGGAGCGTGTTTGGTTATGCTGGCATTGGAGAGGGTACGTGCTGCTGTGCTGAGAGCTACTTGGAGCGTGTTTGGTTATGCTGGCATTGGAGAGGGTACGTGCTGCTGTGCGGAGAGCTACTTGGAGCGTGTTTGGTTATACTGGCATTGGAGAGGATACGTGCTGCTGTGCGGAGAGCTACTTGGAGCGTGTTTGGTTATGCTGGCTCTGGAGAGGGTACGTGCTGCTGTGCTGAGAGCTACTTGGAGAGTGTTTGGTTATGCTGGCATTGGAGAGGGTACGTGCTGCTGTGCTGAGAGCTACTTGGAGCGTGTTTGGTTATGCTGGCATTGGAGAGGGTACGTGCTGCTGTGTGGAGAGCTACTTGGAGAGTGTTTGGTTATGCTGGCATTGGAGAGGGTACGTGCTGCTGTGCGGAGAGCTACTTGGAGCGTGTTTGGTTATGCTGGCATTGGAGAGGGTACGTGCTGCTGTGTTGAGAGCTACCTGGAGAGTGTTTGGTACGTGCTGCTGTGCTGAGAGCTACTTGGAGCGTGTTTGGTTATGCTGGCATTGGAGAGAGTACGTGCTGCTGTGTTGAGAACTACCTGGAGAGTGTTTGGTTATGCTGGCATTGGAGAGGGTACGTGCTGCTGTGCTGAGAGCTACTTGGAGCGTGTTTGGTTATGCTGGCATTGGAGAGGGTACGTGCTGCTGTGCTGAGAGCTACTTGGAGCGTGTTTGGTTATGCTGGCATTGGAGAGGGTACGTGCTGCTGTGCTGAGAGCTACCTGGAGAGTGTTTGGTACGTGCTGCTGTGCTGAGAGCTACTTGGAGCGTGTTTGGTTATGCTAGCATTGGAGAGGGTACGTGCTGCTGTGTTGAGAGCTACCAGGAGAGTGTTTGGTACGTGCTGCTGTGCTGAGAGCTACTTGGAGCGTGTTTGGTTATGCTGGCATTGGAGAGGGTACGTGCTGCTGTGCTGAGAGCTACCTGGAGTGTGTTTGGTACGTGCTGCTGTGCTGAGAGCTACTTGGAGTGTGTTTGGTACGTGCTGCTGTGCTGAGAGCTACTTGGAGTGTGTTTGGTTATGCTGGCATTGGAGAGAGTACGTGCTGCTGTGCTGAGAGCTACCTGGAGAGTGTTTGGTATGTGCTGCTGTGCTGAGAGCTACCTGGAGAGTGTTTGGTACGTGCTGCTGTGTTGAGAGCTACTTGGAGAGTGTTTGGTTATGCTGGCATTGGAGAGGGTACGTGCTGCTGTGCTGAGAGCTACTTGGAGTGTGTTTGGTTATGCTGGCATTGGAGAGGGTACGTGCTGCTGTGTTGAGAGCTACTTGGAGAGTGTTTGGTTATGCTGGCATTGGAGAGGGTACGTGCTGCTGTGCTGAGAGCTACTTGGAGAGTGTTTGGTTATGCTGGCATTGGAGAGGGTACGTGCTGCTGTGTGGAGAGCTACTTGGAGAGTGTTTGGTTATGCTGGCATTGGAGAGAGTACGTGCTGCTGTGTTGAGAGCTACTTGGAGAGTGTTTGGTTATGCTGGCATTGGAGAGAGTACGTGCTGCTGTGCTGAGAGCTACTTGGAGAGTGTTTGGTTATGCTGGCATTGGAGAGGGTACGTGCTGCTGTGCTGAGAGCTACTTGGAGAGTGTTTGGTTATGCTGGCATTGGAGAGAGTACGTGCTGCTGTGCTGAGAGCTACTTGGAGAGTGTTTGGTTATGCTGGCATTGGAGAGGGTACGTGCTGCTGTGCTGAGAGCTACTTGGAGAGTGTTTGGTTATGCTGGCATTGGAGAGGGTACGTGCTGCTGTGTTGAGAGCTACTTGGAGAGTGTTTGGTTATGCTGGCATTGGAGAGGGTACGTGCTGCTGTGCTGAGAGCTACTTGGAGAGTGTTTGGTTATGCTGGCTCTGGAGAGGGTACGTGCTGCTGTGCTGAGAGCTACTTGGAGAGTGTTTGGTTATGCTGGCATTGGAGAGGGTACGTGCTGCTGTGCTGAGAGCTACTTGGAGTGTGTTTGGTTATGCTGGCATTGGAGAGAGTACGTGCTGCTGTGCTGAGAGCTACTTGGAGTGTGTTTGGTTATGCTGGCATTGGAGAGAGTACGTGCTGCTGTGCTGAGAGCTACTTGGAGAGTGTTTGGTTATGCTGGCATTGGAGAGAGTACGTGCTGCTGTGCTGAGAGCTACTTGGAGTGTGTTTGGTTATGCTGGCATTGGAGAGGGTACGTGCTGCTGTGCTGAGAGCTACTTGGAGTGTGTTTGGTTATGCTGGCATTGGAGAGGGTACGTGCTGCTGTGCTGAGAGCTACTTGGAGTGTGTTTGGTTATGCTGGCATTGGAGAGGGTACGTGCTGCTGTGCTGAGAGCTACTTGGAGTGTGTTTGGTTATGCTGGCATTGGAGAGGGTACGTGCTGCTGTGCTGAGAGCTACTTGGAGAGTGTTTGGTTATGCTGGCATTGGAGAGGGTACGTGCTGCTGTGCTGAGAGCTACTTGGAGCGTGTTTGGTTATGCTGGCATTGGAGAGAGTACGTGCTGCTGTGCTGAGAGCTACTTGGAGAGTGTTTGGTTATGCTGGCATTGGAGAGAGTACGTGCTGCTGTGTTGAGAGCTACTTGGAGAGTGTTTGGTTATGCTGGCATTGGAGAGGGTACGTGCTGCTGTGCTGAGAGCTACTTGGAGAGTGTTTGGTTATGCTGGCATTGGAGAGAGTACGTGCTGCTGTGTTGAGAGCTACTTGGAGAGTGTTTGGTTATGCTGGCATTGGAGAGGGTACGTGCTGCTGTGCTGAGAGCTACTTGGAGTGTGTTTGGTTATGCTGGCATTGGAGAGGGTACGTGCTGCTGTGTTGAGAGCTACTTGGAGAGTGTTTGGTTATGCTGGCATTGGAGAGGGTACGTGCTGCTGTGCTGAGAGCTACTTGGAGAGTGTTTGGTTATGCTGGCATTGGAGAGAGTACGTGCTGCTGTGTTGAGAGCTACTTGGAGAGTGTTTGGTTATGCTGGCATTGGAGAGGGTACGTGCTGCTGTGCTGAGAGCTACTTGGAGTGTGTTTGGTTATGCTGGCATTGGAGAGGGTACGTGCTGCTGTGCTGAGAGCTACTTGGAGAGTGTTTGGTTATGCTGGCATTGGAGAGGGTACGTGCTGCTGTGCTGAGAGCTACTTGGAGCGTGTTTGGTTATGCTGGCATTGGAGAGGGTACGTGCTGCTGTGCTGAGAGCTACTTGGAGAGTGTTTGGTTATGCTGGCATTGGAGAGGGTACGTGCTGCTGTGCTGAGAGCTACTTGGAGTGTGTTTGGTTATGCTGGCATTGGAGAGGGTACGTGCTGCTGTGCTGAGAGCTACTTGGAGAGTGTTTGGTTATGCTGGCATTGGAGAGAGTACGTGCTGCTGTGCTGAGAGCTACTTGGAGAGTGTTTGGTTATGCTGGCATTGGAGAGAGTACGTGCTACTGTGTTGAGAGCTACTTGGAGTGGGTGGACTGTGTCGTCTTAGATAGCGCCTTGGAGGATGAGGTTGCAGTAGTCTAGCTGTGGGAAGACGAGAGCTTAAAAGATTGTGTGAAAATGTTTTCCTTCTCCAGTTCCAGAGCCTCAGGATCATTATAAAGACATGAAGGTCCCTAAAGGATCCTCCGAGGCTTCTGAATGAGCTGAGACAGAGTTCTGCAGATCCACCAGATCATCCTCCAATCTATGTCTCTTTTTAGGAGGCATTGAAGGAGCCCAGCACCTCTGCAATCTGACTGAAGAGACTTCCTGAGAAGACTGGCCTCCCACCAGCTCTTGCTTTAAACTACAGGAATGGTGTAGAAGTGAAAAAAGCTGTCCTCCTGAAGCTTCAGGAGAGCCAACGGAGAAAGAAACGTCGTTATTCCTGTGAGGACCTCGGCCCCTGCAGTTCTGGGGTGCTGTTTGCCCCATTTAGCTACTGCAGTCTTTGAAGGCTAGTTAAAAACACCGAGGTCCCCTGAATCTGCCTCTCCACCGCCCGACAGTCTTCCTCACATACCCGGCATAGTCCTTTGGAGGAAAGAGAGCTGTGGCAACTACCACCGGCTACACAAAGCGGCTTTCCGGCAGGCATGACTATCAACAACAAGGCGCACGAATAATGAAGACAGACGTTTTTGGGCTAACCCAAAAGACGCTGACGCTGACAACCAACAGCTTCCTAGACTGACAACCCCCCCCCATTTGAGTCACCCTACTCCTGGAGCTGTGCTGGCGAAAGCCGTTTACTTCTCTTAAGATGTGTTTTTTGTTGTTTTTTTTACCGGTGAAAGAGAAGCTCACACAGAATAAAAGAAAACAAGCACTCATCGTTTTGTTTCCTGTGGTCCTGAACAATTCGGAGCCTGAAACAGGAGGCAGGGACACAGACCACTGGGTTTTCTCTGCCCAATTAGCGAGCCACTGACTGCCGATTCAACAGCTCCCAGTGCTCCACAGAGGCTAAGGAACTGCTTTGAAGTGCTTTTGTCAGAGTCATCAGAAGAGCTCCTTTTTTT
Organism: Ichthyophis bannanicus; assembly: GCA_033557465.1. Taxonomy (NCBI): domain Eukaryota; kingdom Metazoa; phylum Chordata; class Amphibia; order Gymnophiona; family Ichthyophiidae; genus Ichthyophis; species Ichthyophis bannanicus. Next base: position 74,079,175 of record CM066051.1, on the reverse strand, counting down.
TTCTCAAGTTAAGCACTCTAGCCTCTGCCTGCTAATATAATTGGCTTTCATTACAATTAAATTTTAATTTGAAATAAGCCCGTGAGAAGTCCATTCCATACAGGTGCCAGCACCATCTGCTGGAGACTGAGGATACTGGTCTGATGAGAGGTGCACTGGGCTCTTATACTATGACATCATCAGAATTTGGCATGCTCAGTCTCCATCTGCTGGTGGTGGGACATAATCCATTGGTCTGGACTGGACTGAAGGGATGATCATGAAGTGCTTTTTGCCTAAGTAAACTGCTTTGTGAATTGCCCTCTAAGATGCACAAATTTAGCTGATCAATGAGGGTGGGAGGCAATTTTTATCTGGTGAGAATTATCAGGCTAGCTTTTGGAGCTAGCCAGATAATTCTTGAAAATCCACCCCATCGCCCTGTACTTTAGCCTTAGGCCTGGCTCCATGTGTGTGGCAGTGCCAGGTGAGTCACTATTTCCGCTTCTCTGTCTTAGGCCTGCTTGTGTCTATGCCCCTTCCTCGGGCAAGTCTCTCTCCTACTGAGAGATGAGAACACTGTGTACAGGAGACATTGGGTTGCAGTACAGGCAAGAAAAGGGCGCCTGACCTGCCGCATGAACTCCTTGGTAGTGAAAACCAGCTCATGGTAGATCAGCCAGCGTGGTTGTTCCTCAAACAGGCAGCTGTTGGGGTGTATGTAGACGGTCTGCTGGTGCTTCACCGTCTTGTACCCTCCTCGAGTGAGCCGCGAAGTATGGTAGAAATAGCCCGCTGTAATCGCCTGTGGGGGGAGAGAGTAAGGGGACTGAACTAAGTAAATGATAGCAAATCATGATCTTCCGGGGCACCTCTGAAGATTCAACCTCATAGGAGTGGAAAAGCTAGCAAGCAGCTTGGGCTGTCCGTGAGGGCTCTCTGCGATACTAACAAAATCCATTCCATAGTCTAGTCAGTGGGGCAGTCCCTGCTTAAAAATACTCAGATAAGTTATCTGGGATGGCTGTAAGTGGGGTTTTGCGAGCATTAACTGGTTAAGTGGAACACTGAATACAAATTAAATAGTTACTTATACGTTCTTACTTAAACAGATAAAGATAAGCTGATAGCTCTAATATTCATTGCTATCTGTTTATATTTGAGCCCAGTACCTTGGAATGCCTCCTAAACGTTTAACTTTTGGGCTGGAAATCAAGATGTCTAATCAAACAGTTATGCATTTACCGGCCCCAAATAAAGTAAAAACAATTTACATAATTGTTAACTTCAAAGCTGACTGCACATATTTATTTATTTGGTATTATTTTTATGCTGCCACCGCCCCTTCCAGTGATTTTTGAATATTTATTTTTGGTTTTGAATATCAACTTGTGCTTTATTGGACGAGCAGAAAACTCACAAAGAGGGACCTAGACATCACCACATCCAGAATCCAAAGCAGGGCTTTACATTGCAGTAGCAACTATAGAAATGAATGCAGCCCCTGCAGGATACTGAAATAAAGCAATTTATAGGACGGTTACAGAGAGGGCTGATAAACATAGAACTTCCCTAGCCGTGCGCTCTGAAAGTCTATACAGATAGCTTCGGCTGGACCAGAGGGATCTGCAGCCTGACGCACTCTATAGTGAAGGCACACGGCGGCAAGTTTCAGCCATTATCTGGATAAGGAGGTTTAAACAAAATGGATAGCAGCAGCAGCAGCAGCAAACGGCCGATATGCACATTCAGTGCCGCCAACTATACACATCCATTTAAATGAAGCTGGTCCTCACTCACTGAGCCATCTAACTGCCTGCCCCTCACCACTCACCTTCCTGATGGGCGTGTTATCATTTTCACAGGATGTCAGATCAATCTCAATCCTCTCCATCAGCCCCTCCAGCTGCTCCCGTACATCCCGGGCTCGTCTCATCGAGCGGAACTGGATGAAGCTCTCATAGCACCACTGCGTGGAAAATCCACTTTCTACCCACTAAGAAAGAACATAGGAAATCAGAGCCTGTTGCCTCTAAAGAGCTGGAGATGAGGGTGTGGGACTCAAAGGGCACTGGAGAGCCAGGGGGCTACCGAACCTGTGACCTCTAGGACACTGGGAACTAGCGGCCTCAGAAAACGGGCACAGGGATACAGAGCCTCTCATCTCTAGGAAGCTGAAGACTAGGGGGCTTTAGGCATAGTCACAAGACCTCATCGCACTATTTCCTTACCTGTGTGTAAACGTTGAGCAGCACCAGGTGATCCCCGCCGGGCACAAAGAAATTCATCCTGGCATTATCAGCGTGCACCACCTTGTCTTTGGGACGGTAGAAGATGGCATTGTTCACTGAGAGCATAGCTGCAATGGTGACGATTTGTTCTGAACATTTATACCTGTGAGGAACAAGATAAGAACTGGCACTCCACATACCCACATCCCTCTTCGTGTAGAGGGACAGACTAGGCTTCTTCCTTTCCTACCTCCCCCCTCCCCTCCAGGTTTCCACACTCCTCTGTGCCCTCAAAGTGGTGGGGGTGCTCCAGGCTGCGATTCCCAGCTGCATTCTCCCTTCCAACACCGAGAGGGTATATTCCTCTTCCCCCTTCACACCCGTACACATTTTTATTATTTATTTATTTAGCTGCATTTATATCCCGCTTTTCACCGGGTCAAAGCGGTTGGGGGATACATTTAACACAAGGGGATATGAGACACATACACTAATACTTACAGGGAACATGGGCAATGGAGGGTTAAGTGGTTTGCCCAAGACCACAAGGAGCACCTGCGGGACTAGAAACCCCAGTCCTTCCGGCCCAAGGTTGCTGTTCTCTAGTGGGATTTGAACCACCAACCTTCCAGCCTGTAGTACCTTGCCCCAACCACTAGGCCACCCTCCAGTATTGCCCGTCAGTGAGAAAGATAAGCATTTAGTGAATTTTTATGCTCATCCACCCAAAATAGTATCAAACCACATAAGATGACAATGATTTAATTGTTTTTTATGCACCATCAACTACTGTGTTACTATGTCCTTTAGACATCACCGAAGGACACTAACCCCAGACCTGCACTTACTGTTCCGAGGCCAGGATCATCTTGGAAAGCATGGGATCCACGGGAAGTTCTGCCATCCTCCTGCCGAGCTGCAAAGTGAAGCAGGAAACTGGTTAGTGTGCAGCCAACGATCTCTCCAATGCAGCACACATACGGGGTAACAAACCGTGCACCCCACACATACACTTAGAAGAAGGCAGATCACATGTACACATTCAAGCTATAGCAGCACGGGGCTTCTTTAATGCCATTCTGCCTACCGAGTCCAGTCTGAAGAGAGGCGGCCGGCTCTTTCCTACACAACAGAGAAAGACGAGGAGGTACTGGTACCTTGGTGAGTTCTCCCAGGTGATTGAGAGCCCCTAGCGCATACAGCTGCTCTAAAGCCAGCACCAGAGTCTCATGGGGAGGGGGGTCCATGAAATCAAAGCGAATGAGATCATTGATCCCTGTGAACAGAGAGAGAGAGAGGCCGGCACTTTATTGCTAGTGGACATGACGTAGAATCAAAGTATCCGGGATGCTCGTGATATGTTCCAAGAAGCCCCCTCCACTCACAGGCAATAGAAAAGACAAATGGTTTAATATAAGGAAATAGTTCTTCTCAGGAAAGGTGGCGAGTGCACAGAGGAGAGAAGAAATTGGCAAGTTATATGATACATTGAGCTGCTGATATTAGGTTTTAACCGATAAACACCAAGAGAACACACCCTGATGCAAAAAATTAAAAGAGGCTTTTACTGGGTAAACATCAGAAAGACACCACTTCCCCTAGTCCTCTCACACAAGAAACACTTACACACTGGGAGAGTGGAGATAGAGGTCTCCATTTCTCTGTACAACTGATCTAGAACTAAGCTCTGCGCTGATCTCATTCCACTGTAAACCCTCACCTTCCATCAAACTAGAGAGAGGAAGAGATAGCGTGAGGGCAAACACAGAGGCTGCACCGAAGCCGCTGCCGCCTGATAGCGTAAAGAGAGAGGAAGAGATAGCGTGAGGGAAAACACAGAGGCTGCACCGAAGCCGCTGCCGCCTGATAGCGTAAAGAGAGAGGAAGAGATAGCGTGAGGGCAAACACAGAGGCTGCACCTAAGCCGCTGCCGCTTGATAGCGTAAAGAGAGAAATTCGGGGCCGTACCCAAGCTCTTCAGCAGTAGCACTACATTTCCCAGGTTGGTCCTCTGGATCTCGGGCACCGTGGTGTCCTCCATCTCATTCTTGTATGCCCAGGCGGTGTATAGCCGGAAGCACTTCCCAGCTGCCACTCGCCCCGCCCGGCCTGCACGCTGATTTGCTGAGGCCTGTGGAAAATCAGCATAGAGGCGGAGATGAAATTAATTCAGAGAGAAAATGCAAAGGGAGGGAGGGAGGGAGGCTGAGGAGGGGTAGAAAAGAAGGAAGGTGGTACAGGATGGGGAGGGACAGAAGACATAAAACAGACTCGGCACGGTTACTCTGGGATAGAGAGTAATCATGGAGGGGAGCGGGGGAAGGCAGGACAGACGCAGTGAGCAGAAGATTTGTGCAGACACCTTGGAGCAGGGTGTGACAATGAGAGACTCCATTCCGGTTCGGGCATTGTAACTCTTCTGCTTGCAGAACCCAGGATCAATGACGTAAATAATCCCATCGATAGTCAGCGACGTCTCTGCAATGTTTGTGGCAATGACAACCTGGGAGAAAGGGGAGGGAAGACACGCATCAGTTTGTAATCAGCTCACATATATCTGTTTTGCCATTCATGGGATTATTAATTCTGTTTCAACAGTGCATGAGAGGCGAGCATGCCCAGATGGAGTAATGTGCACTGCAAGACTAAATGATAAAAAAAATATATTCTGCAAAAGACGAGATCCCAGCGGCCAGAACCACCTGTATGATATTGTTCTGTTTCCATGTCAACGTTTGTTCTCTGTTATCTTGGGTAGTGTTAGGTGTCAACGTCCGGCCTCCCTGCCCTTGCAGAACCACACTCAGCCTCCATCCAGCTACTGAAAAATGGACAGACTGGTTTCTAGGGAGTTGTAGCCTAATGACTCTCAACCAGCGACTCTGTGGTCTGCACTGTGTTACTAGCTCAAACTTCCTTTATCTGCCAGCTTGCTGGACAGTACACAAAAAACATGGAAGAGACAGACTCAAGGCTGTGAATGCATGCCTCTCAAGACACTTAATGGAGATATTTAAATAAAAAAAATTAAAGAACGCCTGGGTAAGACACAAAGAATCATCAGTGATGGGGCGCGAAGGGTAAAGTCTGGAACAGGCACAAAAGATCCTTAGAAATGAGGGAGTGGGCATATAGCCTGGAACAGGCACAGAGAATCCTCAGTGGTGAAGGGGCGAGTACAGAAGCTGCAGCTCAAGCGGTGACTGGGCAGAACTCAGTGTGCAGAATGAGGGATTTATTTCTATTGTAAAAAGCACATCATGGTGGTGGCTGCAGTGGTCCTGGGCAAAGACAAATCATGCAATCTGCTGGAGCTCCCATTTTAGCGAGGTCCAAAATTTTGCAATATATCCTTTAAAAGGGTGAACATTTTCTATCATGGATCTTTTTTTTTGTATTCATTGAGTGAACTGGATAAACAGCCGAGTGTTAAGATACTAATAACATCACTTAAGAATGCAGGAAATGCATGGGGTCTGATCCAGCATGACGCTTAAGCTCTGAAGAAGCATCATTTGCATTTTAACATGCGACGGTTTATCAGATTGCTCCAAAGAATATTGGAAAGATCCACGATACAGCTGTGATGGGTCAATAGTTATCCCTAGTACATACTCTTGTTTCTGGTTTTCTGTATTTTAAACTACTCTCCACAAATGTCCTGTAAAATGAGGTGAACGTAGTTTAAACACTTTCACTTCTGCCTGAATTCCCACTAACCACAAATGCCTAATGTTAACACAGCCTTAGTGGGCGGCAGGTGACCAAGAGGGCATCTGAGATAATCAAGCCAATGTTTGCCCCATAGGTTGCGTCATTCGTTGGAATTTATGGAACTCAGCTTGGCAGCAGAGGAAAATAGTAGTTACGTTTGTATGCTAACATAATCATGAATGGTTCTTAATTTGTTTTACTTTGTTTTATTTTAAATTTATGTATTGTTAATTATGATTTTATATATGTTTTATTGTAATCAGCCTAGTAATATAATTTTATTTTATTTATTTATTTACAGTCTCTTCTATACCGCGCTATTCAGCACCAGTGCGGTTTACAATGAACAATAAAATTACACATTTCCGATGGTACTTTGTGTTTACAGTTGAACAGGTGATACAACTTGGATAACAGGGGTAACTATTTACAATTTACAACATAATTGTGGAATATAACTCTTTTTAAATAAAATAAAAATTATGACCATACACTCAAGGGGCTGTTGCAGTTTCGTGAAATAGGACAAAATGAAATAAAACACATCCACGTCGTTTACATACATCATCAAAATTAAACCAAAATTACAATGTTATCCAAGAGCCCCCCCAGTGGGTGGCAGTGGGAGAGTGCCCTTGTGATCTCTGGTACCTTGCGGGCTCCTGGCGGGGTAGGCTCAAAGATCTTGGCCTGCATGTCAGAAGGCAGGTTGGCATAGATGGGCAGCACCAGCAACTCTGCGATCTTTGATCCGAGGCGGCGGCAGCGCTCTTGCAGCATCTCACAGCAGGCCTCTATCTCTTCCTGCGGGGTGAGACAAGACACATGAGCAGCCTGTGCTTCCTCCTTCCACCTACCATCTGGTCATCTGCATGCAAAGAGCAGTTACCTGGCCAGTGAGGAAGACGAGAATATCTCCAGGGGGCTGCGTGACATGGATCTGAAGGACAGAAACCACGCAGGCTTCCAGATAATCTGCCTCTGGGGCCTGCAAAGACAGAGTACCAGGAATTAAAGCCTGCCATCAGTCATCTTGTTACACCGCCTCTGAGTCAGCTATTGCATAGTCCTTTACACAATGTCCCTGACCCCCTCACGGCTAACACATTACCAAGAATCACGTACAACCTGAAGGTTCACGGTCTCAGACTATCCATGCTGGCTGTGATATCATAAGAAATATCAAACGTGTAAAGGAATAGGGGCACATGAACTATAAGAAGTGACAAATGTGATATTCTGGTTCCTCCCTCGACAGCTAATGACTGCACCTCTGTTGTGGCTCCACCCCCCACTAAAATGTTTGCTCCTCTGTTCTCTATCACGCTGCTCCACCCCCAGTGGCCGCCTCTCACCTTAGTGTAGTAGATGTCCACGGGGAAGCGGCGACCAGGGATGCGGAAGATGGGCGCATCATCAAAGAAAGTGGAGAAGCGCTCCGTGTCCAGTGTGGCGCTGGCGATCAGCACCTTCAGGTCCGGCCGGAAGCGGGCGATGTCCTTAATCAAGCCAAAGAGAATATCTGTGTGCAAAGTGCGCTCATGGGCTTCATCCACCAACACCACGCTGCGAGACCAGCGGAAACAAACAAAAAAACAACAGCTGATCACAGTCTGTAAAACAGCAAGGGGTCAATGCCTTCATGTGGATAAAACATAGTTGCTTACCTGTAAGGGGAGTTTTCCGTAAACAGGAATATGCAATAGGGTGTTCCAAATAAAACAAACTAACAGGTTTCAGTTCTCCACAAGGCTGGTTTTGTTCCTTATCATATTTATAACAAACACACACAATTTTAATAAAAATAAACATTCAGAGGTCACCCATTTAGCAGTTTTTATGTCATCTGAACTAAACAGCAGACAACTGGAATGTCTGGTAACAGTGGCCACTGAAGATTCAGCACCATATTTTTCTTTGTTTCTGCTGAGACTCTGCCATCAAAAAGGGTTAAGCCTGCCAAATGTTCACATAAAAATAGAGGTGCTTTGAAAATGCAACAGTTTGGTTTGGATAAGTCTTAAGAACTGATAAAAATTTGATATCATTGAGAGGAACTCGGATTGCAAATGGTGCTTTATTCCACTGTCTGGCGTAAGTAAACAAGACTGACAAGCAGAGACAAATCTGTGACATTCTTGGACTCACTTGCAGTCATCCTGAACTGAGCCTTAAAAATGAATATTTTCAATACATTAACGCCTTTTCCCATCCATAAAATGTTCAGAATGGGGCGACCTCACTGTTTTGCAATCAGGCTGAAATTTCAGGGATAAGCAAGTTATCCCTAATGGACAAAAATAAGCCTTGTGGACAAATGATTCTACAGACATTGCATTGGTTTGTGGACCACCCCAGTATGCAGCCACACTCTGAAGGTGAAGTCCTGACTGAACCTTAGTTGCCCGGATCTCCCAGCAATGACAGCTATGCACTTGGTGAAGACTCGGGGTGCAGAAGACAGCCTGAAAAGGAGGACTTTGTACTGGTAGTAGTTGTCCAAGAATTTGAAACAAAGGTATTTCCAATGATGCGGATGAATGGGGACATGAGTGTAGGCATCCTTCATATGCAGAGAGGCCATCCAGTCGTGGCAAGTGAGCAGGGGGAGAATGGTGCTCAGGGAGTACATCTTGAATTTCTCCTTCTTCTGAAGAGGCTGAGCTGCCGTAGGTCGAGAATTGGTCGGAGGCCTCCAGATTTCTTGGGAATTAGGAAGAATCTTGAGTAAAAGCCCTGATTTGATTTTGTGGGGAGGAACTGGCTCGATGACATCATTGAGCAGCAGTCGGTGTACTTTCTGAGCCAGCTGGTGTACGTGGTTTCCAGAAAGTCAGCTGGCACTGGAAGTGGAAGTGGGGGAGGAGAGTGGGAGTCTGGAGAAATTGAGCTTGTAGCTCACATGAATGATGGTGAGGACCCAGCGGTCTGTGGTGATAGACTGTCAGGCCTCTCTGAAGTAATGGATATGTCCCCTGACTGGCAGTTTGTCAAAATCTGGGGCTCGGGTTGGGAATGGTGAGGTCAGGAAGTGGTTGGGTTTTCCTCTTCTGCTGTGGGGAGCCCTGGCTGTAAGGCTGATTCTGGAGGCACTGCAAAGCTGGTCTAGAGTAGACCTGGTAGAAGAATTGCATGGGAAGAATTGCTGAAAATATTGGTAATGGTAGGGTCGACTAGCAGAATATGAAGGCTCTTCCGGTTGCGCAGCTAGCTCTTTAACTGTGGAAGAATGATCTTTCACCTCAGATACAGCTTCTTGCACTTTGGACCCTAAAAGACTGTCGCCTTAGCAGGGCATCTGCTAAGCGGTCGTGAAGATCCTGCCAGAGTCCATGCTTTGCACCTGTCTGAAATGGCCATGACTGCCGAGTGCGCCACTGAATCTTAAACGTCATAGGTTGTGTGAATGATGTGTTGATGATCTGAGATTGACACGTGAAAGTCAACTGCCAACTGTGTTGGGTCCTCCGTGGCCGGGCCATCGAGCTGAAGGAGGTCATGATGGCAGTGGAGCAACAGCTAGGGTCCACATGGCTAGGGTGCTACTTTGGTAGGACTGCATACCAATGGCATCAAGAGGGTGTCTGCGATGGAGGTTTGGAGCTCTTGAGACTGCCTCCGATACCACTGACTGGTGAGGGAGCTGTTGATGTTTGAAGCCGGGGGCTGGTAGAACCTTGTATTTCAAATCCAGTCATCAAGACATGGTGCTACCAGATGTCGGGGTTTCCAGATGGAGGCTTGCAGGTCTAGAAGAATCTGTGCCACTGGGAGAGCCAAGACTTCTTTGGGGGCGCTGCAGACCTTGAGGATGGAGTGGAAGTCACGTTCATTGGTAAGATTTGAGAGTTGCTGAGGGTGATCACTCAGAAGAATGAAGGAATTTGGGGAAGGAGAGGTCCTCAACCGGTTCTTCTGGAGGGGGGGGGGGGGTCCTGTTCCGAGGAGGGAGGGAAGCCGCCCATGGAGAAGTCATAGGGTTCCCAATGGTGGGGGTAAGAATGCAGGGACCCTGCATTGTTATCAATGGATAGTGGGGATCATCAATCGATGAGCGTAGGGGGCCAACTGATGAGCATGGGGAGCATTCAGCATCCCAGGCAGGAAAGGGGGTGGGGTGCCGGGAACTGCATGCAGAATGACTGAGCTATTCTGTAGAAATCTCTGGAGAAGGGAAGAATGGAGGGATCCCTTGGCTGAAGGGGGGAACTATGGGGGGGGGGGGCAGGCAGCATGGCCAGAGGTGTCTCCCCAGTGGTCACTCCCATTGCATTTGGGGGCAGCCTTACCTGGGTCTTTGTGGAGGCAGTCCCAGAGAGGATGCTTACCGGTTGGGAGAGGAGGCCAAGATGTTTGGGGTAAGGACCAGTGAGGGTTGAGGGTGGAGCTGGTCAGTACAATTGGCAGATTGATTTTCCGTGTTCCTAATGTCATTGCCGGAGGAGAGACTGCTTCCAATAGTGCGGCTGCCCTCACTGAGCCCGTTTATTTATTTATTTGGTTCCATTTTTATACCGCTCCTTCCAGTGATCAGCAGCGGTTTACATTTTAACATTTAACTCTGCAAGGACAGCAGTTACATAAAATATTTTAGAACTATGTACATAGCAAAGATAGTATAGGAAATCAAACTCAAACTATTTACACTGAGAACCAGATATGGTCAGTTAGCTATATACATATTATTTACATTAACGTTCAAAGAGATTGTCACATGTCTAATGGGCTTACATTTTAATACACTCTGTTGGGCTCGGGGTGTCATATGACGAAGGAGATGTTAGATTCCGTTGTGATATGTTTATTCTTGAAAACAATTTGATTTAGGTTATTTCTAACAGATTATAATATTCTTGGAATAAGTAAATTTTCAGTTTTTTTCAGAAGGATTGGAGGTCCTTGTTAGCTCTTAGCGTGTCAGGGAGTTTATTCCATTGTGTGGTTGAGGCCACGGCTGAGCCCGAAGGATGGAAGGAGGGAGAGTTGGATGGATCTGCGACATGGATGGGAGTCCCAAAGAAGCGAGCCGCTGAGTACAGCATGCTCCGGATTTCCTGTTTTATTATTATTATTATTATTTTTGAAGTGTGAGCAGTGCAGCCACAGCGCCCGGCTCTGGAAGAGGAGGGAGCGCGGCCCCACACTCATAACCGCTGCTGCTGCGAGATCTTCTAAGGACAATATTTATTTATATTTTTATTTTTAGTGTCAACACGATCATCAAGGAGTTGAGTGTTGAGGAGCTGAAGGTGGTTTGAAGATTCCGTAGTAGGACTGAAGTGCAGCAGATGAAAAAGGGAAGAACCCTGGTTGCTTCAACGCAGTCAGGAAAAAAACCCTAAATCCTCTGGAGGCAAACAAGCAGGTAGCAGGCACGCATGTTCAACGAGGCTCAAAAGCTTCTCTAAGACAGGGGAGATCCGGGCAACTCAGGCTCAGTCGAGACTTTGCCTTCAGAGTGTGCCTGAGTCCCCACTGCTTGTCTCTGGAGAAAAATGATTTACTCAGCATCCTACAGCTTTTACCATGTTAAAAACAGTTTCTCTTTGTCCGCTTTAGTTTCACTTGAAGCTTCTGTATTCTCTTGCTCAGTAAATTTACAAGAGTGTGAAAGCAAACCAGAGAAGTTGAAAAGTGACTTGGAAAATATAATAGTGAACTTCAGGAAGGTGATGGGGTCACTGAGAACACATAGATTGAGTGGGACGGGGTGCAAAATACCAGAAGCAGAACAGCAGCAGGACATGGAGGCGAGGCCAAGGGAACCTGGAGGAGTTTACAGCCACTGTGGTTTTGAAAGGACAGTGGACAAGGGGCAGAGCTGCAGTAAATTGGAGGGTTGGAAAAACATAGGTAGGGCAGGCACACTGGGCCCGATATAGCGTAGTTACTCACCTGTAACAGGTGTTCTCCAGGAGCAGCAGGAATCAGTCCTCACTTATGGGTGACGTCGGCGCCGACGGAGCCCTCGCGGAGCAATTTTCCCCAGCTTTCAAAGAAAGCCTTTGGGAATTGCAGCGCGCATGCGCGGTCGTCTTCCCGCCCGAAGGTGCCATCTTAGCCAGTCAGATGACATAGCTAAAAAAGACAGCATAAAAATTTGCAAAAGAACATAAGCAGACGATTGCAACTCCAAGGGGAGGAGGGAGGGTAGTGAGGACTGATTCCTGCTGCTCCTGGAGAACACCTGTTACAGGTGAGTAACTACGCTTTCTCCAGGACCAAGCAGGAAGTCAGTCCTCACTTATGGGACTCCCAAGCTCAAGGCTACCGGAGACCCTAAGCACAAAAATGAGCTCCCTCTAGCTCAGCAGCACAGAAGGAAAGAATCTTCGCTGAATTATCACCCACCGGTAGCCCACATCCGGGATGGAGGGTAGGAGTTGCTCAGACCTCAAAGAGATTACGGAGGACTGCCTGTCCGAAAGCACTGTCCCTACGGGACTCCCTCTCGAGACAGTAATGGACCGCAAAAGTCTGGCTCGAAGACCAAGTAGCGGCCCGGCAGATGTCTGCCAGCGGAACAGAGCGGAGGTAAGCCACTGACGTGGCCTTTGCCCGAACGCAATGAGCCGTGACTCGACTTTCTAAGGCGAGTCCGGCTGCCCCATAAGCCCAAGAGATACAGTCCGCAACCCAGATGGACAGAGTACGCTTGGAGACCGGGAGTCCCAATTTATTGGGGTCAAAAGACACAAAAAGCTGAGCAGCTTTACGGTGCTCCCGCGTACGGTCAAGGTAGAAGTTCAATGCCCTTCTACAGTCCAGGGTATGGAGGACTGTCTCAGCTCGGCTGGAGTGTGGTCTGGGAAAGAAGGTTGGAAGTACCACCTCCTGATTGATGTGAAAAGGGGAGACCACTTTAGGCAGAAACTTAGGGTGAGTCCGTAGGACTACCCTATTCTTGTAGAACCTAGTGTAGGGGGGATCAGACACGAGGGCCTGCAACTCACTTATGCGCCTAGCGGAAGTGAGGGCTACCAAGAACAGTGTTTTCCAAGACAGAAAACGGAGAGAACATGTAGCCATGGGTTCAAAAGGCGGACAGGTGATCCGCTGCAAAACCACATTCAGGTCCCAGTTCGGCGCTGGCGGGCGCAGAGGTGGTTTAAGTAGAAGGAGACCTCGGAGAAACCTCGCTACGAGAGGGTCGCTGGAGAGAGGTCTACCGTCCACCGGCACATGATGTGCCGAAAGAGCACTGAGGTGAACTTTGACGGAGTTGGACTTAAGTCCTAGATTAGAGAGGTGTAGCAAGTACTGCAAGATCACCGACACCGGGCAGGAGAAGGGATCCTGAGACTGTCCGGCACACCAGACTGCAAAGCGACGCCATTTAAGGGCGTAGCATTTGCGGGTAGAAGGCCGTCGCGAAGCCAAGACGACCTCCTCCACCTCCGCCGGCAGGAGAAGGGGAGCAAGGACTACCCTCTCAGCAGCCAGGCCATGAGGTTGAGAGACCTGAGGTTGGGGTGCAGTAGGGACCCCTGATCCTGGGTGAGGAGATCCGGTTGCGCCCCCAGAGGGATTGGATCCTCCACCGCCAGTTGCAGCAGGAGCGGAAACCACGGCTGCCTGGGCCAGCGAGGGGCCACCAGGATCATGAAGGCTTTGTCTCGGAGAACCTTGAAAAGAGTCCGAGAGACTAACGGAATGGGAGGGAAAGCGTACAGAAGGCTCCCCGACCATGAGATCAGAAAGGCGTCCGCCACAACCCGAAGGGGGTGAGGCTGACGAGAGCAGAAGCGAGGAAGTTGCCGGTTGCGAGGACTGGCAAAGAGATCCACCGTGGGGAGGCCCCACCTGAGGAAGAGCTTCTGAACGATCAAGGGATCCAGACGCCACTCGTGCGGCTGGAGGACCCTGCTGAGTTTGTCCGCCAGGCAATTTTCTTGGCCCGGGAGATAAACTGCCTTGAGGAGAATGCCGTGACTGACGGCCCAAGAGCAGAGCTTCTGTGCCTCCCGGCAGAGGAGGAAGGAGCCCGTGCCCCCCTGCTTGTTCACGTAGAACATGGCAACTTGATTGTCCGTCTGGACAAGGACGGACTGTTGGGAGGTCAGGTGGGAGAAGGCCTTGAGAGCTAGGCGGATCGCCCTGAGCTCCAGGAAGTTGATCTGCTGAGCAGACTCCCACTTGGTCCAGAGGCCCTGAGTACGTGCCTCTTGGCAATGGGCTCCCCAGCCCAGGAGGGATGCATCGGTGGTCAGCACCCGGGTCGGCTGAGGTGACTGGAAAGGCATTCCTAATACCAGGTTCGGCTGCCGGAGCCACCACCGGATAGACGAGACCAGCGGCTCGGAGACGCGCACCAGGTCTGCTAGGCCGCCTGTGGCTTGTCGCCACTGCCGGCGGAGACACCATTGAGCAGACCGCATATTCAGGCGGGCATTGGGGGTCACATGGACGGTGGAAGCCATATGGCCGAGTAGTCTCAGGAAGCGCCTGGCGGAGACCAGGGGCTGGCTGCGAAAACGGTCGGCTAGGTCCATGAGCCGTTGAGCCCTGTCGAGCGGTAGGAACGCTCGTGCCTGAGGAGTGTGCAGCCTTGCGCCGATGAACTCGAGATCCTGTGAGGGGAGCAAAGTGGACTTTGCGAAGTTTATGACAAAGCCCAAGTACTGCAGAAGAGTCACCGTGCGGCGTGTGGCGTTGGTGACCTCCGGAGCGGACGCTGCTCTGATGAGCCAGTCGTCGAGGTACGGAAAGACATAGAGGCCGTGAAGCCGGAGATGGGCCGCCACCACCGCGAGACATTTTGTGAAGACTCGCGGTGCGGAGGACAGGCCAAAGGGCAGTACTCTGTACTGGTAATGATTTCCTGCCACCACAAACCTTAGGTATTGGCGGTGGCTTGGGTGGATGAGGATGTGCGTGTAGGCATCCTTTAGATCCAAGGAGCATAGCCAATCTCCCTGCTGGAGGTAGGGCAGAAGGATTCCAAGGGTAAGCATTTTGAACTTCTCCCGCACAAGGAACTTGTTGAGGTTGCGCAAGTCCAGGATGGGTCTGAGGCCTCCTGTTCTCTTTGGTATCAGAAAATACCTTGAATAGAAGCCCTGACCTCTCAGGTGGTGTGGCACCGGTTCCACCGCCTGTTCCTGCAGAAGACCTGCTAACTCCTGAAGGAGCAACTCCCTGTGCAGAGGGGGGCGCGGAGGCTCTCCCGGAAAATAGGAGGGAGGGACCTGGTGGAAGTGGAGAAGGTAGCCCTCTCGCACGACCTGAAGCACCCAGGCATCTGCGGTGATGCTGGACCACCTGTGGGTGAAGTGAACCAGCCGGCCTCTGGTGCTGGGGGGAACCAGCGGGGGGGGAGAGGCTATGCTGAGCGAGTTAAAAACCCCCACCCTGCTGAGCAGGGGCTGGTGGTGCAGGCTTGGGGGCTTGCTGCCTACGGGACCCGTTACCCCGTCCCTTGGCCTGCTGGCCCTGTTGGGGAGCTGCAGGGGCCTGATAATGGGGGTATTGTTTGTAGGCAGCTGCCTTCCTCGGGTAAAAGGACTTTTTTCCCGAGCCCTTCTTTTTCTGGGAAGGGGCGGAGGTCTTCCTAGAAAGCCTGGTCCTGGTGAGAGTCTCAGTCTCAATTTGTGCAGCCTTTTCCGCCATGGGCTTGCCAAAGAGGTTTTCGCCTCGGCAGGGGACATCGACCAACTTGTCCTGTACCCAGGGCTCAAGGTCGGACGACTGAAGCCAAGCCTGTCGGCGGGCACCGATGCCGGCTGCGGCCACTCGAGCCGAGGCTTCAAAGCCATCATAGGCTGCTCGGGACATGAACTTTGAGCATTCCCGAATACCCGTGGACAAGGCTAGGAACCTCCGCAAGGGCTCCTCGGAGAGACCAGCGGAGAATCCGGCTAGCTCTTTAGCCAGATCCCGGAGATACATGCCCATGTATAGCTGGTAAGTCTGGACACGACAGGCGAGCATAGAGCCCTGGAAGCACTTCTTGCCAAGGCCATCCAGGTTACGGGCCTCCCTTCCAGGAGGCACCGAGGAGTGCATCTTCTGGCTCTTAAGACGATGCATGGCCGATTCCACTACCATGGAATGGTGTGGCAGCTGTGCCTTTTGAAAGCCAGGGCTCTTGCGGACTCGATAGATAGAATCGACCCGCTTGCTCAGGACCGGCGAGGAGGCCGGACTCTCCCACATGCGGAAGAGTAGTCGTTCCAGCATAGGAGGAACCGGCACAGTAAAGTGTTCCCTCGCGGGAGAGTCATACTGGAGGGCGTCGAGCTCTTCGGCTCGAGGCTCCTCCTCGGGATCCGCAGGGAAGGCCAAAGCCTTGGCCATATCCCTAACGAAGTCCGAGAACCGGGCATCCTCCGGGGGGGACTGCTTCCGAGGCTCGGACTCCGGAGAGTCCGATGGGACACACCGAGTCCGGAAAGAATCAGGTGACTCTTCCTCCTCAGACTCCCAGACCGACTCCGACGAGGACTCGGTGGGGTCGGCCCGGGCAGGGTGCGGCGCCAGCCGCCCCGACGCCGAGGGAGTCGGCGTCGGCGACCTCGGTCCCGAACGGGAGGCCGAGGGCGACCTCGACCGAGGATCGACTCGAGTTCTCATCGACTCGAGGATCGGCTCGGTCTCCGGGGTCGACTTGGACGTCGACGTCCCGGTGGTCGGGGCAGCGACGCCAGCGAAGCCAGCGAGCAGTGCCCGCTGCTGGTCCATGAAGGCAGACAGTCTGCTCTCCAAGGCCGTCAACCTGAGTCCGAGCTCAGGTGACCCAGCAGCCCCCGACTCGGGCCCCGACAGCGTCGGGCCCGACGTCGGCTGTCGCGGAGGCGAGTCCAGAAGGACTACAGGACTTACCCGGGCAGGCATCTCCGACTCCAGGCGAGGTCGCTTCGGGAGGTGTTCCTTCTCCAAGGACCCGGGGCGGCTGTCGGGGCTATGCGACCTGGCCCTCGCGGAGCCAGGAGCGTCCACCGACGCCGCCCTCGCGGGTTTTTCCTTCCGACGATGGTCCCCGGAGGGAGAACCCCGGTCGGAGGAGCTCCGGCGACGGTCCGAGCTGGAGCCTTTCGACACGGAGGCCTCCGACGAGGTCCGGGTACGGCTGGGGTCAGCGAAGATTCTCTCACGCTGATGCCGCCGACTTCTCAACGCCTTCGAGGACAGTTTGCTGCAGGGCCCACATATCAGTTCCTCATGATCCGGGCCCAGGCAGCGGAGGCAAAAGTCGTGTGTGTCGGTTAGTGACATATTTCGGTCACACCGACCACACCGCTTAAAGCCACTGGCAGCCATCGGGGGAAAAAGGGCCCCTGCGAGGTCAAAGGACCGGGCTGCCAGGGAAAACGAAAACGAAAGCTGACTAAGTCAGAAAAACCGAAAAAACGGAAGAGGACACGAGACCGGCGTCGCGAGTCCGGGCGGGAAAACGATCGGCGTCGAACCGAAAGAAAAAAGTATAAAATAAAGAGGAAAATCAACTTTTTCGCGGGGACAAGACGGGGACGTCTGTAGGGCTCCGCGGAAAAAAGAAGACTGGCTAAGATGGCACCTTCGGGCGGGAAGACGACCGCGCATGCGCGCTGCAATTCCCAAAGGCTTTCTTTGAAAGCTGGGGAAAATTGCTCCGCGAGGGCTCCGTCGGCGCCGACGTCACCCATAAGTGAGGACTGACTTCCTGCTTGGTCCTGGAGAATCATCTAGGTCAGCTATGCACTATTATGGTACATAGCTATCTGCACCGACCCTTAACCCCTGATATTCAATGTCAGGGTCATATGCAGCCCCGGCATTAAATATGTAGGTTTGTCGCACAGCCTCCCAGATGCAGTAGCTAACTGAACAGCAACAATATTACTGCTGCCTGGTTATCGACTATCACCACCTCCGCTCCTCCCCAGAAGGCCCACGACACGCCCCCGATGCTAAGCGGTCAGCATCAGGGCACGTAGGGGAGAAGACTGGGGATATTCAGTGGCACTAACCGTGTAAATGTCTTTCGAATATCGGGCCCATTAGGTCTAGAAAGTGGGGCAAGCTACCCCAGATGCCAAGCAGATGTGCAAGGAAATATTCCCAAGAGTTGAAAAGACAACAAATTTACAGTTTAACTTTCAAAGTCTTTGAAAAGACTCCAGAACAATGCTCTGCACATTTTGGGTGAGGCCCCGTGTTCTCCACCATCCCTTATGGCCAAGTTCACGTTATCCCGAAGATGACAGATAACAAGGTGACAGTGGGAAGGGGGGGGGGGGGGAACTGCACAGTCTTCCTCAGGCTGCAATCACAAGGGCCACTGGTGACTTTTCAGCATTAAAGGGACCGAGGTTGAGAAAAGCTTGGAAAGCACCTGTAGCTACCGAGGTCAGGCTCCGTCAGGAATTCACGTAGCAACATCCCATCTGTCATGTACTTTAGCACCGTCCTTTCCGAGGTGCAGTCTTCAAAGCGGATGCAGTACCCAACCTGTAGGAGAGACATGAAGTCGTGTCTAGGCTCTGCCAATTATCTGGCACACATTACATAAGAACATAAGATATGCCATACTGGGTCAGACCAAGGTCCATCAAGCCCAGTATCCTGTTTCCAACAGTAGCCAATCCAGGTTACAAGTACCTAGCAGTTTCCCCAAAGGACACAGGTTCCACAATGCTTGTACTGGGTCAAGCAGTGATATCCTGGGTCCCTTTTAATAATGCTTTATGGACCTTTCCACCAGGAACTTGTCCAAACCTTTCTTAAACCCAGTTACACTAACAGCTTTTACTACAATCTCCGGTAGCAAATTCCAGAGTTTGATTACACTTTGAGTGGAAAAATATTTTCTCCTAGTAGTCTTAAATAGGTTACCCTGTAGGTTCATTGCATGTCCCCTAGTCTTTCTATATTCTGATGATGTAAAGAATTGATCTATGTTTACCCATTCCACTCCATTCATTAATTTATAGACCTCTATCATATCTCCCCTCAGCCGTCTCTTTTCCAGGTTCCTTAGCGTTCCTCCAGTTCAGTCCTCTACCTCTGGGTTGTCAATCTCCTCCTGCGGCTAGGAGACTGGTATGTCAGAATGATGACATCACTGGATATAGCCTGCTGCACTCCCACTTGTATCCCAGTGTAACCAGTCTCCTTGCAGCAGGAGGTTTTGACGAGCCTTAGGGAGAGGCTCTATGGAGGAGTGGATAAGGAGCATGTAGTTTTTCTGTCAGGATAGTTAAGTGGGTTGATATTTATTTGGACGGTATCTCTTTAAAAAAAAAAAAAAAAAACAGAGAAGAAAACAGTGAAGAGGAAGATACCCTTCTTGATCCCTGCCTGTGTCAGTCCTGGGGGTTTCTTCCTGGAGGGGGGTTTTTGGCTCAGGCTCGAGTTTCCCTCCCTCCCCCCGCTTGGCCCAGAGGTCTCACCTCCCGGACCTTACGGAGGTGAGCCCTTCTTAAACGCCGGTAGCTCCGCACAGCTATGCCTCTGTGAGAGGCGGGTCGGGGGTGTTGGCTGACCTCGCTTGTCTTCAGGGCCCGGGGTTGGAGACGCTCTCCGCAGCGATCGAGGGGTGGCAGACAGGACCGGTAAGTGTTCCGCCGGCATCCGTCTGCTCTTTTCATCCCTGCCGCGCTGTTTCGGGGGTCAAAGAACGCCCGCAGTGTTTTGGCGCCTTTTTCCTGCATGGCTTGCAGTCGCGGCGGCCATTTTGTGTGCCGCGCTGCAGCCGCGTGTACGAGCATCGGTTGCCGTTTTTTTCCAACGGGACACTGCTGCGTTTTTGATTTAATTAGTTAGCTTTCTTTATATTTCCTTTGTTGGTTGCTTTGTTTCTTTTCTTTTGGGAGGCCTATTTTATTTGGTTATTTCTTCAGCCTCTTCTGTCGGCCCTGTGCGTTCCCGGGGTGGAAGGGGGGCTGCGGGGTTTTTCTTTTTCTTGGGGGGCTAGCTACCCTTCTAACCCAGCTCAATAAACTATCTGAAAAAACAAAAAAACAAAAAAAAACAAAGCCCAAGGAAGGAGACAAACCTGTACAGAAAAGCCCACTGTACTATACCACCTGGGCATCAGTCCTTAAGGGTGCTGGGTGTCTCCTGATGGCTTCCCGGCCTCGGTGCCTGGTGTGTGGTTCCAGAAGGGGCACGATCACGGACACCGGGGTGTGTAAGGGCTGTACGGCTCTCTCTTCAGAGGTGGAGCTGCAGATGGCCGCCCAAGAGTCTCCGGAGGTGCAGGCGGCGCCCGCGGGGGCGGGCGCTACCTCACCGCGGCTCGCTGAGCAAGAGCCTGATTTAGGATCGCTGCCAGGGCCCTCCGGTGAACCCTTGCAACCTCAGCCGCCAGGTATCAGTGGTTTCAGTCCGGAGTTTGTCCTTCTTCTGCATCAAGCTTTTTGCCTGCGTCAGCAGGGCGAGAGACAGGCTTCGCCGGCGTCTCAACCTCCGCAGTTGGTAGCGGAAGGGGCGGCGGTCACGGAACAGCCAGCGTCAAAATGGGCACGGCTGGCTGATACGCTGGAGAGTTCCTGGCTGGAGACCCCGGATCCGGAATGGGATCCTGAGGAGAGCTCACAGGATCTGGAAGAAGGAGAGATCCCGGAGCCCGAAGAGCAAGCCAAGCTTATTCGCCTGTTCCGCAGAGAGGAGTTGGCTGCCTTAATATCGGAAACCTTGCAGATGTTACACTTGGCTCCGCCGGCAGCGGTGGAGGACGATTTAGAGGACCCAGTCATTCAAGCGGTTCGTCAGACTCAGGTGGTGTTTCCGCTGCACCGAGTAGTCGAGCGGATGATTCAGGACGAATGGGATAAACCGGAGGCGGGGCTCCGGGGCATTCGTGCTATGGGCCGGTTATATCCTTTGGCGGAAACCGCTAAAGACCGATTCCGAGCACCGCGTCTAGACGCCGTGGTTTCGGCTGTTACTAAAAAGACCACCATTCCCGTAGAGGGAAGTGCGGCCTTAAAGGATCCTCAGGACCGTAAGATTGACGGTCTGCTCAAGCAGGTGTTTGAGGCGGATTCCCTATCGCTTCAAGCCTCCATCTGCGGGGCCTGGGTTGCCCGGGCGTGCTTGCGCTGGGCCCAACGGCTACGCCAATCCCCGCACATGGACCTCGAGGAGGTGAAAGAGCTCGACCGGATGGAGTCAGGTGCAGCCTACCTGGCGGATGTGCATTATGACTTAATTCGAGCGTTGGCCAACAGCACGGCTTCTGTGATAGCGGCCCGTTGCTCCTTGTGGCTGCGGAATTGGGCCGCGGACGGTCCTTCTAAATCCCGCCTCAGTAAGCTTCCCTTTAAGGGGGGGTTACTGTTTGGGGAGGATTTGGAGAAGTTGGTGAAGGACCTAGGTGAATCTAAAGCGGGCCGTTTGCCCGAGGACAAACCCAAACAGGCCAAGTCTGCCCAGGGGCCTCGGGGTCCGTTTCGGGACTTCAGAAGATTTCGTTCTACCCGGCCTGGGGGTTTCCAGAGAGGGAGGTTTCCCTCTCGGAGTCAGGGCTTTCGGGGAGCTAGTAGAGGTTTCTCCTCCCTCCCGGCGGCTTCTGCCCGTAAGACCCAATGAAGCGAGGCGGGTCCCGGCGGTGGGGCCTCCCATTGGCGGTCGGCTTCGGGAGTTTCTGTCCGCCTGGACCCTCATCACCTCAGATCAGTGGGTGCTAGAAATCATTCAGCACGGTTACGCGCTGGAGTTGGCCCGGCCCGTACGGGACGCCTTTGTCATGTCGCCTTGTCGGGGTCCTGCGAAGGCGGCGGCCGTTCGCGAAACCCTGGAAAGGCTCCTTCGTTTGGGAGCCGTCGTGGAGGTTCCCGAGGCCGAGTACGGCTTGGGTCGCTATTCCATTTATTTCGTGGTGCCCAAAAAGGGCGGACAATTGCGTCCCATTCTCGATCTGAAGGGGGTAAACCGCTGTTTGCGGGTCCCGCACTTTCGGATGGAAACGTTGCGGTCGGTCATCGTAGCGGTGCGACGCGGGGAGTTCTTGACGTCCCTAGACCTTTCAGAGGCGTACTTGCACATTCCCATTCGCGATGTGCACCAGCGTTTTCTGCGGTTTGCCCTCCCCTGGGGTCACTACCAGTTTCAGGCCTTACCATTCGGCCTTGCGACGGCGCCTCGGACCTTCACCAAAATAATGGTGGTGGTGGCAGCGGCGTTGCGCAAAGAAGGTATTCTGGTGCACCCTTACCTCGACGATTGGTTGATTCGCGCCAAGTCCGCGGAGGAAAGTCTCCGGGTGACGGACAGGGTGGTGCGGTTCTTGCAGGAACTGGGTTGGGTGATCAACCCGGACAAGAGCCGTTTGCAGCCCACCCAGGTTCTCGAATACCTGGGAGTTCGGTTCGATACGTACAAGGGACAAGTGTTCCTGCCGTCCAAGCGAGCCGAGGGGTTGCGGATTCTGGTGCGGCGCTTCCTGTCGGTAGCGGCTCCCTCGGCTTGGGATTATCTCCGAGTGTTGGGCACCATGGCGGCGACGCTAGAGGCGGTGCCCTGGGCCAGGTTTCACATGCGACCTCTCCAGAGGGCTCTGCTCCGTCGTTGGTCGCATCAAAGGCACTCGCTGAGCAAGCGTCTCCCTTGCCCGGGCCCGGTTCGGCGGTCCCTTCAGTGGTGGCTGCGCCCCTCGTCTCTGGCGGAGGGCTTGCCGTTGGATCAGCCAGAGTGGCTGCCATTGCTGACGGATGCCAGCCTGGTGGGCTGGGGGGCCCACTGCGAGAGTCAGTTTGCGCAAGGACTTTGGACCCCTCTGGAGTCCTCGTGGGCGATCAATCGCTTGGAACTTCGAGCGGTGTTTCGGGCCCTGCAGGCGTTCGAGGCCTTGGTGCGCGGCCAGGCCGTGCGAGTGCTCTCCGACAACTCGGCAACGGTGGCCTACATCAATCGCCAGGGGGGCACCGGGAGTGCCGCAATGGAGACAGAGGCCGACCTGCTCTTCGCGTGGGTAGAGCTTCGTCTCTCTGCGATTTCGGCAGCTCACATAGCCGGCAAGGACAATATCACCGCGGACTTCCTCAGCAGAGTGCACGTGGATGCCGGGGAGTGGGAACTGCATCCCGCGGTTTTCCGTCAGATCGTCAGGCGCTGGGGAACTCCGATTATGGATCTCATGGCGACCTTTCAGTCGGCGAAAGTCGGCCGATTCTTCAGCAGACGTCGAGAAAGAATGTCCGAGGGCATCGACGCCTTGCTGCGTCGGTGGCCGGAGACCGGCCTTCTCTATGTCTTCCCGCCCTGGGCTCTGATAGGCCGGGTGGTCCAGAAGATCGGGGCGCATGCGGGACCGGTCCTGTTGGTGGCTCCCGATTGGCCGAGGCGTCCATGGTACGCGGACATGGTCCGTCTGTTGGACGGGGAACCTTGGCATCTCCCGCACAGGTCCGATCTGTTGCTCCAAGGGCCCCTGTTCATCCCTCAGGTGGATCGGTTCTCGCTTACGGTTTGGCCATTGAGAGGGCTAAACTCTTGAAAAAGGGCTACTCATCTGCGGTGGTGGCGACCTTACTGAGGGCGCGTAAGCAGTCCACGTCCTTGGCGTATGTGCGGGTCTGGCGTATTTTTGAGGATTGGTGTTCCCAGCGTCAGGTTCGGCCAGGGTCGGCTTCAATTCCTTCAATCTTGGAATTCCTACAGGACGGTTTTGACAAAGGGCTTGTGGCCGGCTCCTTACGAGTACAACTGGCAGCTTTGTCCTGTTTTCGCGGCAAAGTCCATGGCCGCTCGTTGGGAACTCATCCCGACATGCGTCGTTTTCTGAAAGCGGTCGTTCGGGTACGGCCGGCACGCAGAGTGTTCGTTCCCCCGTGGGATCTGAATCTTGTGCTCACGGCTCTGGCCGAGTCCCCCTTTAAGCCTTTGCGTCGAGCGTCTGTGAAAGATTTGACGCTCAAAACGGTGTTTTTGGTGGCGATTTGTTCCGCACGGAGGGTTTCCGAACTGCAGGCGTTGTCGTGCCGTGAACCCTTCCTTTCCTTTTCTAGGGAGAAGGTGGTCTTGCGTCCGGTTCCATCCTTTCTGCCGAAGGTGGTGTCTCCTTTTCATCTAAATCAGGTTGTTTCATTGCCAGTCTTAGGATCTTTGGGGGGCAATGCCGCGGATCGCGGTCTTCGGCGGCTGGACGTGAAGAGGGCTTTGCGTCAGTATTTGCAGGTTACGGAGTCGTTCAGGAAGTCAGAACGTTTGTTTGTGCTTTTCGGCGGTACTCGTCGGGGCGAAGCGGCGGCTAAAGCTTCTATTGCCCGCTGGCTTAAGGAAGCGATTGCATCCGCTTATGTGCTCCGGGGGCGTGTGGTGCCTACAGGTCTGCGGGCGCATTCCACCCGTGCGCAGGCGTCCTCTTGGGCAGAACATGGTTTGGTCCCCCCGGGGGACATTTGTAGGGCGGCGACTTGGTCGTCCCTGCATACCTTCAGTAAACACTACAGGTTGGATTTGGCTGCGGCTTCGGATGCTTGTTTCGGCTCGGCTGTCTTGTCTGCCGGCTGGAAGGGTCCCTCCCATTGATTACTGCTCTGGTACTTCCCAGAGGTAGAGGACTGAACTGGAGGAACGCTAAGGAAATGATAATTACACTTACCTGGTAATTGTAGTTCCTTTAGTGACGACAGTTCAGTCCTCCTTCCCGCCCGGATGTTTCTCGCAGGTTTTACACTTTGTACCGAACAGAAGAGGGTTACAGGTGAGCCTAGCTTTCTTCATTTCTTCTGTTTGTGTCCTTTTCCTTGGCAGGGCAGGAGGTAAGAAGGATTGTTGTCAGGGGGGACTTACTGATAATACAGTTGTCTTCATGTTTTGCTACTTATTTGTTGCTCCTTTGAGTCTGCTTTGTTATAGTTTACACTGGGATACAAGTGGGAGTGCAGCAGGCTATATCCAGTGATGTCATTATTCTGACATACCAGTCTCCTAGCTGCAGGAGGAGATTGACAACCCAGAGGTAGAGGACTGAACTGTCGTCACTAAAGGAACTACAATTACCAGGTAAGTGTAATTATCATTTGAAGAGCCCTAACCTTTGTAGCCTCTCTTCATAGGGGTATCCTTCCATCCCCTTTACCATTTTGCTGGCTCTTCTCTGAACCTTTCCTAATAACGCTATATCCTTTTTAATATACGGCGACTAGAATTGTACACAGTATTCAAGGTGCAGTCGCACCATGGAACGATACAGAGGCATTATAATATTCTTTGTTTTATTCTCCATTCCTTTCCTTATGATACCTAACATTCTATTTGCTTTCTTGGCCACCGCTGCACACTGGGCGGAGGGTTTTTAACATGTTATCCACAATGACGCCTAAATCTTTTTCCTGGGTGGTGGTTCCTAATGTGGAACCTTGCATCGTGTAAGCATAGTTTGGGTTGTTCTTCCCTAGGTGCACAACTTTGCACTTGTACACATTAAATTTCATCTGCCATTTTGATGCCCAGTCTTCCAATTTATCAAGATCCTCTTGCAATTTTCCACAATCCTCATGGGTTTTAACAACTTTAAACAGTTTTGTGTCATCTGCAAATTTGATAACCTCACTCGTTATTCCCTTTTCCAGGTCATTTATGAATATGTCAAAAAGCAGCAGACCCATCACAGATCCCTGGGGTACACCACTATTCACTTTTCTCCATTGGGAAAATTGGCCATTTAGCCCTACCCTCTGCTTTCTATCTTTTAACCAGTTCCTGATCCACAAGTACACTGCCTCTTATCCCATGACTCTTTAATTTTGCCAAAAGTCTCCGATGAGGGACCTTGTCAAAGGCTTTCTGAAAGTCCAAATACACTATATCAACTGACTCACCTTTGTCTACCTGTTTATTCACACCTTCAAAAGAACATAACAGATTAGTA
The DNA here is from genome assembly GCA_033557465.1 of Ichthyophis bannanicus. Taxonomy (NCBI): domain Eukaryota; kingdom Metazoa; phylum Chordata; class Amphibia; order Gymnophiona; family Ichthyophiidae; genus Ichthyophis; species Ichthyophis bannanicus. The sequence continues at coordinate 74,053,453 of CM066051.1, read as the reverse complement.
AAACAAGATCTTCCTTGTCTAAAGCCATGTTGGCTATCTCCCATTAAGCCATGATTATCTTCATGTTCAGCAATTTTGTTCTTTATGATGGTTTCTACCATTTTTCCCGGTACTGACGTCAGGCTCACCGGTCTGTAGTTTCCTGGATCACCCCTGGAACCCTTTTTAAAAATTGGCGTTACGTTCGCCATCCTCCAATCTTCAGCTATTACAGATGATTATAATGATAGTTCACAGATTACTAATAGCAGGTCTGCAATCTCATATTTCAGTTCTTTCAACACCCTTGGATGTATATCATCCGGTCCAGGTGATTTGCTACTCTTCAGTTTATCAAATAGTTGTAATAGATCTTCCTGACGTATTGATATTTCCTTCAATTCTTCCGTAACTTTAAATACCACTTCAGTCATGGGTAACATCCCTACATCTTCCTCAGTAAAGACTGAAGCAAAGAACTCATTCAGTTTCTCCGCTAGGGTCTTGTCGCCTCTTAGTGCCTCTTTAACGCCTCTATCATCTAATGGTCCAATTGACTCTCTCACAGGTTTTTTGCTACGAATGTACTTGAAAAAGTCTTTATTACACGTTTTTGTTCTACAGCAAGCTTCTTCTCAACTTCTCTCTTTGCCTGCCGTATTAATGCCTTACATCTAACTTGCCAGTGCTTGTGTTGTTTCCAGTTTTCGTCATTTGGCTCCTTTTAACATTTCCTGAAAGATGCTTTTTTGGAAACAACAGCCTCTCTGACCTCACCTTTAAACCATGCTGGCAGTTTTTTGGACTTCCTTCCACTTTTCTTAAAGCGTGGAATACAGCTGGTCTGGGCTTCCAAGATAGTATTTTTCAACAACATCCAAGCTTGATGTAACTCTTTAACCTTTGCAACTGCTCGTTTTAGTTTTTTCATAACTATTTTCCTCATTTTATCATAGTCTCTCTTTGAAAGTTAAAAAGGTAGTACTGTGGATTTCCTTACCGTCCTTCCTTCATTTATTAAATCAAACACGATCATGCTATGATCACTATTGCCAAGTGGCCCCAACATCCTTATCTCCTGCACCAGATCTAGTGTTCCACTAAGGACTAGGTCCAAAATGGCTTCCCTTCTGGTTGTTTCATGAACCAGCTGCTGCAAGAAACAGTCATTTATTTAATCTAGAAACTTTATCTCCCTAGCATGTCCTGCTGTGACACTGACCCAGTCAATACCGGGGTTAACTGAAATCACCCATTATTATTACTGTGCTGTAACTTTTGTTAGTTTACTTGATTTCTTTGAGCATTTCATCATCCATTTGTTCATTCTGGCCAGGCAGTCGATAGTACACCCCCACTGCCATCGCCTTCCCCTTTTTACATGGAATTTCAATCCATAGAGATTCTACAGCAAATTTTGTTTCCTGCAAAACTTTAATCCTTTCTGACTCAATGCCCTCTCTAACATAGAACGCAATCCTCCACCAATTTGATCAGCTCTATCATTACGATATAGTTTGTACCCAGGTATCACAGTGTCCCACTGGTTGTCCTCCTTCCACTATGTCTCTGAGATACCAATCATATCTAACCTCTCATTTAGCGCTATATATTCTAACTCTCCCATCTTAATTTTTAGACATCTAGCATTTGCATACAAGCATTTTAGAGACTGCATTTTATTCATATTAATCTGGTTATCGATAGGCAGGGGTAATTTGGAATCTTTAAGCTCTGTCTGCTCTGTACTCAAGGGCATTTGGGCTACCTTTGTCTTTATTGGAACCTCTCTGCTGATGTGCCTTAACTTCATTTTTTTGGTAGTGTCCTTCAAGGATACATTGTTCTGAACCATGCGCTCTTGGGCTCTCCCCTATTATCTAGTTTAAAAGCTGCTCTCTCCCCTTTTTAAAGGTTAATGCCAGCAGCCTGGTTCTGTCCTGGTTAAGGTGAAGCCCATCCCTTCGGAAGAGCCCCTCCTTTCCCCAGAATGTTCCCCAGACCCTACAAATCCAAAACCCTCATCCTTGCACTACCATCTCATCCACGCATTGAGACTCCGGAGCCTGCCTGCCTTTTGGGTCCTGCACGTGGAACGGGAAGAATAGGGGTGGGAAGAATCACCCCTATTCTTCTGAAACTTGTAAACAAGTTACTTTCTGGAAAGGAAGCCATGCTCAGTATTTCAGAAATGGATAAAAAACATCTCACAAGGTGCTACATGGCAGTTTCCCAAAAGAGAAGACTTACTTAACCAGAATTCTTAACCCTAGGCACAGCCGTCTGCCTGAAATCACAGACACGGACAACAGCAAGAGCCAGAGATTAGAACCCAGACCTTCCGACTCCTAGTTCACCGTTCTGCCACTACCCCCTCTCGCCCTTCATAAGACATCTCTTTCCTCTCCTTTCAGAGGATAACGCCCATCCCCTCATCCATCCCACTGCCAGGAGATACTGTACCTCATTACCCAGCTTGACCCCCATCTCCTGCGAGACTCGCGCTGCCACACTCATAGCCGCCACGCGCCGTGGCTGTGTGCAGCCAATCTTTGACCCGTTTTTAGTATAGCCCTGTAGATGGAAGAAAACGAACAAGAATCATGCCACGGCCTGCAGGGAGCTCCACAGCTGTGTGCGAGAAGCATTCCAGACACCAGCCTGCCGAAATGCATCCCCCCACACCGACACTCACATCACAATCCCTCTCCTCTTGTTCTGTGGGTTACCTCCTCGTGCAGATACTGGGGGATCTGGGTGGTCTTTCCTGACCCCGTCTCCCCCTCAATGATTAGGATCTGGTGCTCGGCGATGGCTGCCAGAAGGTCTGCCCGGTAGGGAAAGACAGGCAAGCTCAGTCGCACCTCCCGAATTGAAAGCTTCTTTTTCTCCGCCTCAGAGATTTCTGGTTGCTCTTCCTGTAGGGTACGAAGTAATAAACTCGGTAAGACCCTGGGCCGTCAGCTTTCACTGCAGCTATGAGGGCCCCTTCTTTAGGACACTGCTACTTTACAAATTTGGAGAAAGCGGGGAGTCCCGAGAGGATCCTTCTCCATTTATGAGACAGTGGGAGCCAGGCAAAGGAGGTGAGAACCTCCTACCCAGTTTGTAAATTAATGTAGACCTGGGAGGGAGGGACACAACAGTGCAAGCAAGAAAAGCGAGATCTGTGAATGATCGTCTCTGATGATCTTAAATTGACCAAACAGGCAGACAAGGAGGTGTTAGTGGCTGTGTATAACTCAGTGGCAACCCCCCTCCCCCTCTATTCCCTCTTCCTCATGTCTCATGAAGTGACAGATACCTGGAGGATGACATCCCCCTTCCTTCCTCATTCTGTGCAACATGGCAGGAGCCTTGAGGGGAAAGGGGGGGCAGTTATAGGATTTGGTCCCTTGCTGTTGTCTGTGACGTGGCCACAGGCTTTTGACTGATGGGAGTGGAGTGAGTGCGGATGGGATGATGATAATGACAAACTCCTTCCTTCCCCACTTTTTGTGACGGGGCAGGTGCTTGGAGGACTCCCCGCTCTATGTGAAATGATAAAGGCTTGGAGCGCTGTGAGCATCTTTTACCTTCTCTATGGTTCCCTTCATCTGCACTGAGCTGACAAAGTGAATCATCTCATCCTCCTCCATCACGTAATCATATTCCTTCTGCTTGTTGCGCTGGTGAGCGTCTCGGGCACCAAACCGTAGCACTGCCGCTCCCATGTGATCCTCCTCCCATCGCTTCTGCTCGTCCCGTGGGGCAAACGTCTCTTCAGACGCTGGCTCTTCATAGCGATCTGGGATTTTCTGCAACAGAAAAGGAAAAATAAGCTGTTACAGGCCACATATTCTGTCTGCTGCCTCTTGGCCTAACGTGACGTGGCATAAATTCCCTGGTAAGTGGCAACCACAAGTAAACCGATAGCCGGTTTTCACTGGTGGGTGGCTACCAAGTCTAGTATGGATTTTAGCTGCACTGCCGTTAGGTCTCTGTGGAAAGAAATTCTTAGGTGTGTAATATGTGCCCCAGTGAAGATTCTTTTACTCACATGTAGCAGGGGAATTCTTGGGGCGGCTTAAGACAGGAAAGGCTGCAGCACATGGTTTTGCTTTTCCAAAACTGGGAGAAGTATCCACGGCAAATGCAGCTGCAAAATCCTTGCAGGTACTTTTTCCCTAGGTAATGCTCAAAAGGTAAAATATACACAGACTTTCTCTTTGAGAACTGATGCAAAAACTGCAGATGAAAGTACCCGTGGACTTTGCAAGTTGCAAATTATTCGTCGGTTATTCTCATAAAGACCAGTCGAACTGAATCCACTGTGATCCCCTCCTGACCAATTTGTGGAAGCCCGTCTGAGTGTGTGCTCCCCACCCCTCTTACCTTCCTGTGCGTCTCCTCGGGCATGTAATAGCGATTGCTCTTTTCCATCTTCTCCTGATCTCCCGCCTTCTTATAGTCCTTGGCAAGGTCACGAACTCTCTTCCTGTACTCCAGGTCCCGCTGCTCCTTCTCCGTCAGCTGCTCCTCTGCGAAGAGATACTCCTCGTCCGCAATCTCTGCCTCCAGGTCCTCCAACTTGTCTTTCTCCCTCTTGCTAAGATACTCCCGCCGGGATTTCTTGCGTAACTCGGGCACCTGCGCAGGGGACACGGTAGTGACACCACACTGTTCCTTGGACGTTCATGCCCAGAGACCCTGCCACAAAGCTTTATGGCAGAAATCAGCAAAGTGAAAACAGAAACCTGGTGGGGCCCCTCCAGTCTGTCCAATTTAATTTTCTGGTGCAATGTCACAGACTCCAGCTGATCTCCTGCTTCACCCTCTCTTTGTGTTTCTTCCATACTTTCGTAAATTCTATCACTATTTTTATCTCGACCACCTCAACCTTTCAGACATGTTCCTGAAACATTTATGTATAATGGTTTAAGTACATAGGACCCTGCCTAGATGTATGGAATCAACTAGATAACTGAGGGGGCACATCCAAGGTTATTATCTTTCTCTGATTCTACATTTCCTCAATGTCCCCTTTAGCCCCTCCCTCCAATTCTAATTACTCCTCATTGTCCTCCCACCGCTTGCTTTCTCCGATTCTAGATGATGCCCTGAAGATCCTCCCAACCATTTCTAGGGCTCTGTAGATGGCCTCCTTAGGGCCTTACCAGTCTCATCTATCTCTGACTTGATGACATAGAAAACTGTGATAGCAGAGAAGACGTCAGTACTCCAAGAGTGAGGAAATACTCTGAGATTTGGAGAGCTGACCTTCCTAGACATGCTCATGATCTGGGCATCATGTGAGTCAGTATGAACAGGAAAACCCTGCTGACTTCAGAAGCTTCAGGGATAACCGAGGCGGTGGTGGAGAGGGAGGGGGAACGACTTTTCCTTGGGCAAATAAATTAAAAATAGAAAATAATGGCCATGGATGAAGAGAAAAGACAACATACCATTTTCTTTCGATCCTCTTCTGCCAGTTTTAGACGTTTCTGAGCTTCTTCATATGCCTATCAGTGAGGAAAACATGAGTATCAGAAATGGAGCAGAGGTGAGGAAACAGCACGTGAAGAATCCCTGGCTCGCAACCCTGCAAGTCGCCCTGGTTTTTATTCAACACGGACATCTGGTGGAATGGATAAATAGGGAACAATTTTAATTTACCCTTACAAATGGTACCGAGACTAGGGATGCTCCTTGAAGCTAACAGCATGAATTAGAGGAGGTATTTTTTTCAGTTGGTGCACAATTTAGCTGTGAAATTTGTTGCTAGAAGATGTAGTTGAAGCATCTAACATAAGGTGAAATTAGATTTACCTGCTAATTTTCTTTCCAATCCAGACTCATGGGTTGTGTCTCTCTTCCAGCAGATGGAGACTGAGCACACTAGCTTTTGGTGATGTCACTACATAAAGAGCCTGCACTCCTCCCAACAAGCCAGTATACCTATGTCAAAGCAGAAACTAAGAACCAAAAGAAACCAGTGAAAATAAACTCCAACTATATACATTGATCCTTCTGTGGTGACGCAGAGCAGCCCAAGCCGACCAAGGCTTCATCCAGAACCTCAAGCGCCCGGAACCAAATCCTTCAGCTTGAACAGGACCACTCCAACCAAGCATGGAGCCTAGCTCATTTCTCCTCAACCTGTTACCAGCCTTCCCGGGCTTGCTATCCGACCAGAACGAGTGGGTTCTGGATTGGACTGTTGGTCCTAATGGAAAGAAAATTAGGAGGAGCCTAATTTCACCTTCCATAGCGACCCTACAGTCCAATCCAGACTCATGGGATGTACCAGAGCAGTACCTACACACAGGCAGGACTGGTAAGCCCAGCCTCCAACACCCACAACCCAAAGCTGTCCTCCAAATGCGCCTGCAAATCCAGTTTAAAGTGCTGCACGAAACTATGCGACAATGACCAGGTGGCTGCCCTACAAATATCCACTGGAGGTACCAATGCACACGCCACCCTGGACGCCGCCTGCGCTCTGGTGGAATGGGCTTACAAGCCCTCTGGTACCTGCCTGCCCTTCAAAAGGTAGGCCGACACGATTGCATCTTTTAACCACCTGGCAATGGAGGACTTCGACACCGCTGCCCCTTTGCGAGGCCCAGCAAAGAGGACGAACAAGTGATCCGACTTCCAAAAGACCTCAGTCTCCTTCAAGAAGTGCTGCAGTACTCTCCTCACATCCAAAGACCGGAGCTGCGTACTCTCGTCTTTCGGTGAAAACCAGGAGCACTACCGCCTGGTTGAGATGAAAAGGCGAAACCAACTTAGGCAGAAAGGACGGTACCATGAGCAAGACTACTCTATCCTTTGCTAGCAGCAAAAAGGGTTCCCTACACGAGAGCACCTGAAGCTTCGAAATCCGCTTAGCCAAGCAAATGGCCACTAGAAAAACCACTTTCAATGTCAGATCTTTGAGGAATGCTGCCACTATAGGCTCAAAAGGAACTCCCGAGAGTACCCCCAGCACCAGGTTAAGATCCCAAGAAGGTACACAAGATCTATTAGGCAGTCTCAGGAGCTTAATAGCCCGAAGAAAATGACCGACATCCGGATGGGCCGCTATGGAGACACCCCCCCCGCACACGCCCCAGATAACATGATAAGGCCGCTATTTGTACCTTCAGGGAATTTAGCGTGAGCCCCTTGCTGAAGCCATCCTGAAGAAAGGTCAAGACATCCGGAATAGCCGCCTGAAACGACTGTCAATGGCGCTCTTCACACCATGCCTCGAAATTTCTCCAGACTCGCACAAAGGCTAAGGAGGTGCACCTCCTTTTGGACTTCAGCAATGTTGCAATTACAGCTGGCTATAATCTTTTTGTCTTAGTAACACCCTCTCAAGAACCAAGCCGTAAGCAAGAACAGATCCACCTAAGGCATTTGCACCGGTCCCTGTATCAGAAGATCCGGCTTCAGGGGGAGCTGCCAAGGATCGTCCACTAGCAGTCTCTTCATATCTGCATACCAGGGTCTTCGCAGCCAAGCCGGAGCCACCAAAATCATTAGCCCTGCATGTGCTTCGATCTGCTGCAGGAGGCGACTGATGAGCGGCCAGGGAGAAAAGGCATACAGTAGGCCCTAGTGGGCCAAGGTGTCTAGTCCTTCAGACATGTGCTCTCTGCAGTTGCTGTAGAAGCGCTCGATCATGGCGTTTTCCGTTGTTGCCACGAGGCCCAACACCAGTGTCCCCCAGCGCCAAGTCAGCTTCCGGAAGACAGAGTCCACAAGAATCCACTCTCCGGGTTCTACTCGATGCCTGCTCAGAAAATCGGCCTGCATATTTTCCTTCCCGCCACATGTGCCGTCAACAGCTGGGCGAGATTTGCCTCTGCCCAATGAAGAAGCGGAGCCATCTCCTCCACCAGCATTGGGCTGCTTGTCCTGCCTTGCCGACTGATGTAGATGACCGTGGCTGCATTGTTTGACAACACTCGAGCTGTCCGATGCTGTAACAGGGGCTGAAACTCGAGGAGAGCTAGGTGGACCTCCCTCATCTCTAGTCGGCTGATGGACCACTGCGTCTGGTCTAGCGACCAGGTGCCCTGAGAAATTCTCGACTGACAATACACCCCCAACCGGAGAGACTGGCATCCGTTGTGATAATCATCCACTCCAGCTGTTCCAGGGGTACTCCCTTCGTTAAATTGGCCCGATCCAACCACCAGGCCAGACTGGCTGTCACGTCCAACGGACAAAGGAGGTGGTGCGACAATGCCTGCCGCTGAGGCAACCATCGAAACAGAAGCGCCCTCTGCAGTTGGGCGCATGTGAGCCTGCATCCAGAGCACCAATTCCAGTGTTGACGCCATGGATCCCAGAACTTGTAGGTAAGACCCCGCTAACTGCTGAATCTGGCTCTGCAGCTTCACGCTTCGCTCTTCAGGCAAGAAAACCATCCCCCACTGGGTGTGGAACTGAGCCCCTAGATACAGGAGAGTCTGCGAGGGAGATAGATGGCTTTTCGCTGAATTCACCACCCTAGCCGCTGGAGCAGCTGAAAGACTTGATGAGTAGCCTCTGTACTCTCGGAGAGCGACTTCACCCGAATCAACTAGTCGTCCAGGTATGGGTGCACCAGCACACCCTGCCTGAGAAGATGCGCTGCTACCACCACCATGATCTTGGTAATGGTTCATGGAGCCATAGTGAGCCCAAAGGGAAGCACCTGAATCTGGAAATGACCCATGGGGACCGCAAAACGCAGATAGCGTTGCTGTTCCTCCTGCATGGGCACATGTAAGTAGGCCTCCGTGAGGTTGTGGGAGGTGAGAAATTCTCCCTGTTGCACCGCTACCATGACCGAACACAATGTTTCCATCTGAAAGTGAGGAATGCGCAATGCCCGATTGATATGCTTGAGGTTGAGGATGGGCCGAAAAGAACCCTCCTTCTTGGGAACCACGAAGTAGATGGAATAGCGGCCGAAGCCGCACTGGTCAAACAGCACCACTGTTACCGTGCGAAGGAGAATCAAGCATTGAAGCATTTCAGAGACTGCTTTTGCCTTTACCAGAGCATTGCATGGGGAAACAATGAAAGTGTCCCTTAGAGGGACTGCAAATTCCAACGCGTAACCCTCACGAATGACCTCCAGCACCCACTGGTTGGACATAAGCTGGACCCAGGCTTGGTAAAATTGTTGAAGGCGCCCGCCGATCGGCACGAGCCCCACCTGAGTCCCCCTCATCTCATTGTGATTTCTTGGGGCCCACCCCAGAGTTGTGAAAAGGAGCCCCTACCGTACCCACTACACCCTTGAAAGGACGCTCTCATGTCCAAGAAGGCGGGCTTCTGGTACGGTGTGAACCTGGCCGCCCGGAACCTTCGGAAATCCCTAGCATGCCCCTTTCCCGCAGGCATTGGCTGCTTCTGAACCTTGAGCTTATCCTCCAGCAGTCGAGCTGGCTTAGACTCCTCCAATTCCTTCATCAACTTTTCTAGAGCTTCACCAAACAGAAGCTTTCCCATGAAAGGCAGCCTACAAAGGTGTTGCTTGGAGGAGACGTCTGCCAACCAAACTCGCAGCCAGAGCATGAGCTGAGTGGTCACTACCACTGCCATGCCCTTGGCTGATGCTCTGAGGAGATTGTAAAAGGCGTCCTCCACGTATGCTACCCCAGAGTCAATATGGGATGCTTCTGGCAGAGCCGTGACCAATCCCGCCTCCACCTCCAACACACCCTGAATCCAGCGCATGCAGGCCCTAGCCACATAGGCCCCACAGACCAAAGCCTGCAAGGCTAGGGCATTAACCTCAAAGGCCTGCTTTAGCAGCGTTTCCCATCTTCTTAGCCTGAGGATCTTTCTACGCCGCCCCGCCTTCCAAAGGAATCGTGGACCTTTAGGTGACCGCTGACACCAGGGCATCCAACTTTGGGAGCCCAAAGCGCTCCCTTTCGACCGTAGGCAAGGGGTAGAGCCTCTGCATGGCTCTCGCACCCCGAAAGCCAGTCTCCAGGGAATCCCACTCCAGCTGGATCATCTGCTTCAATTCTCTATGGAGTGGAAAGGCCGTCTCAGACTTGCGGATCCCCTGGAGCAAGGGATCTTCCAATGGTGTTTCCACCGACAAGTGAAGAGCCGCCAGGGAGTCAGTAATTAAGGCTAACAGCTCTTCCCGGCGGAAGACCCTTACAATATTAGGGTACCCCCCTGCTGGCACTGACTCCCCTCAAGACTCCAGAGGGTCTGCTTCCAGACCAGTCATCAAGGGACCCTCCAGAGGATCCTTGGAGCCAAAGGAATACGTGGATTCCTGGTCCTGATCCCCCTGAGGTTATCCTGATCCCCCACTTGCAGCTGTGCTGCTGTTCTTGTCTGCTGCCTGAATCCTGCTGTTGCACCAGGCCCTGCTTAATGCAATAAGCCTGATGCAACAGCAAGACAAAATCTGGTAAAAGGGCACTGCTGGACCCTATTCCCTGCTCTGCAGAGAAGCTCTGAGGAGAAGCGCGCCATCTCTGTGGACCCCGGTCTCTCAGTCTCTGTGCCGCCGCTGCCCCGAGTGCTGAGTCCGTAGCTGGGATATTCAAAATGGATGCGGTTCCCGCTAAAATGGCCAGAGCCATGGCTGCTGCTGGCGCCGACCCTGCGTTCTCCCCCGACACCCCTGAGGAAGAGGCCGCTTCTGGGGACGGGGTTTTAGCAAGGGAGGAGCCTGCCTGGTGATCTTCACCCTCATAGGTCCTACTAAGACCAACCACTGTCAGAGGACCACCGACTCTCACATGCGACACAAACTGGCTTACCCGATGGCATCGCTGAACAAAGGAGAGGAATTAGCCGATAAACAGGGCAAGGTACCAAATTTTTTTCTACTCACTCTGAAACTGTCACAGCAGCAAGCCCAAAGCCGATCAGCCCACTAAAGGATGCCGCGGCTTCGGGAGTGGTCCAAGAGCAGCAGAAAGAGGCAGGAAGAGATCCCCCGCTCCTCCCAGGGTCCTACTGTCGAATGAAAGGCCTTGGTCCCCTGGAGCAGACCCTGTCACCACAGTGGCTGCTATCCCATCTAACTATCCATTTGACACAGGAAACTAAATTGGGGATAGTTGTGCTTTTCTTTTTTTTTTCTAATTGCAAGAACCCCCAGTTAGCCCAGGCTACCAGGGTTCTGCCCCATCTGCTGGAGACCAAGTATACTGGCTTGGTGGGAGGAGCGTGGGCTCCTTAAGTAGTGACATCACCAAAAGCTAGTGTGCTCATTCTCCCTCTGCTTGAAGAGAGACACAACCCATGAGTCTGGATTGGACTGTAGGGGCACTATGGAATACTGGGTTTAAAAAGGGTTTAGTCAAGTTCCTGGAGGAAAGGTCAATAAGCCATTATTAGCCAGGTAGACTTGGGAAAGCCATTGCTTATCCTTAGGTGTAAGTAATAAGGAAAGAATTGATTCTTTGCGATCCTGCTGGATACTTGTGACCTGGACTGGCCATAGTTGGAAATAGTATGCTGGATTTCATGAACCTTTGGTTTGACCCAATATGACAGTTTATATCATCATGTATAATAAAAATAGAATAAAAGAATACATGATGCTCATACAAATGAACTGACTTTTCCCCTACTAGCTTTTTTTACACTTTTTCTCTTTGCCGTTTACCTTTTTGTTTATTTTGCTCTTTTTAATTTATTTTAATTTTGCTTATTTTTGTATTTTAGATTTCTTTTTGCTTTCTTCTCCTATCTTTCCCCCAAATCCAAAAAAAATCCTAACTTTGTATGAGCTTTTCTCCTTTCAGTTTTTACTAAGTTACTGAGAAAGGTAAAATTAGGCCTTACCTGCTAAGTGGCTTTCCTTGAGGACCTCCAGTCCAGTCCCGACATCTTGTCAGCTCTCTCCAGCAGCTTGGAGACTGAGCATGTCATCCTTGTTGACATCAGTGTTCTTAGGCAGCTGGCACCACCTACCAGTTCCAGTAAACTATTGACAAAAGCAGACTCATAGGGGCAACAAATAAGATGCACTAACTTTGAAGGCACTATCCCCAACTCAGAACAAGACCACCCCCCTCACCCCCCGCAATGGAAGAAGCAGCTTGCCCATTAACACCTGGGGAAGACCTATCTAAACTGAGGCCACAGCTTCTTTGACCAACGCCTTGTAAGCACCTAACTCCTCTTTTTCCTCTTTATTACATCTGTTCCTTTTTTTTCCTTTTGGGAGAAAAAACACCCACAAAGACAATGAGAGAAGATGTCTGTCACCCTTCGACAGCTAACCATTCTAGCTTACTGAACCCACCTAAGCAAAGAGATCTTTTTGGTATGGGATCGCTACCTCTGTAAGGTTCGGGAGGGTCCGGGACTGCACTGGAGGTCCTCAAGGAAAGCCAATTATCAGGTAAGGCTTAATTTCACCTTTCTTATCGTCCCTCCAGTCCAGTTCTGACATCTGGGATGTACCATAGCAGTACTAATCTCAGGGGGAGGCGGGGGGGGGGGGTACCTGCGAGTCCGGCCTGAATGACTGCCACACCAAACCTTGCATCCCCCATCACCTGCACATCCAGACGGTAATGCAGGGACGCCCAGGTGGCCGCCCTACTACTACTACTACTGAACATTTGTATAGCGCTATAAGACGTATGCAGCGTTTCAGAGACTCATGTAAGAGGTGGTCCTTGCTCATGAGCTTACAATCTAGTCAAGACAGACAACACAGTAGCTGTAGACACGGGATATATCTAGGGAAAATGGTAAGGAAACACAAAAGAGACCAGGTAAGTCAAAATCCGACAGCAGCAGTAAAGAGGCAAGTTTTCAGTTTGGATTTGAAAAGGGCCAGAGAAGGTGCCTGATGTACAGATATCTGAAGATATCTGTTGGGGGAACCAAGCTAAACTCTGCCCACAAATCAGCCTGCACCCTTGTTGAATGTGCCCTCAGGCCTACCGGCAACTGCTTGCACGAAACAGCTAAGCAGAAGAAATGGCTTCTCTAACCCATCTAGAGATAGAGGCCTTGGAAGCAGCTTCTCCCTTATGCAGTCCTCCAAAAAGAAGGAACAAGTGGTCTGACTTCTGAAACGGCTCTGTCCTCTTCAGATAGCGCTCAGAGCCCTTCGTATTTCTAAGAGGCGCAACATCAGTTCCTGTTGAGCCTTCTTCATCCCTGAGAAAACCAGCAAGGTAACCGGCTGATTAAAATGAAAGACCGAGAGCGCCTTGGGCAGAAAAGGTGGTACGGGCCGTAACACCACCTTTTCCTTAGGAGTTGAAGGGGAAAGGTTCCCGGCACGACAGTGCTTGTAGCTCTGAAATTCTCCTGGCGGAACAGATAGCCACCAGAAACACGGTCTTCAGCATCAAATCCTTTAACATACATGCCCCCAGTGGTTCAAAAGGCTCTGCTGCCACAGCCAACAATATCAGGTTAAGGTCCCAAGGGGGAACTACTGTCCGCATGGGAGGCTGCACCTGCTTAACGGCCCTAAGGAAACTGACTACATCTGGATGGGCGGCAAAGGAAGGATGTTCTTTATTAATCAATTTAAGCCTATGGCCTAGGCTTGAATTGATTAATAAAGAACATCCTTCCTTTGCATAGGCTTAAATTGATTACTAAAGAACATCCTTCCTTTGCTGTCCACGTTTCCTGACTGGGTTTGTACGTAGCACGTGGATTTGTGCTTTGTTGTTGGAGTACATCTGGATGGGTTCCCAAGAAAACCCCCTTGGACCCTACTGTAATAACAAGTAATCACTGCCACCTGCACCCACAGGGAACTATAGGCCAGTCTCTTTTCCAGACCCGCTGTAAAAACACCAGAATGTCTGGCACCAACACCGACAGAGGGCAGCAACTGTGCTCCTTGCACCAAGCTTCAAATATCTTCCAGACCCAGATATATGAAAGCGAGGTCGACCGTTTATGGGTCTTCAACAATGTGGAAATCACCAGGGCAAAATAGCCTCTCTTTCTTAACCATGCCCTTTCAAGAGCCAAGCTATAAGTGAGAATTGATCCACCTGTAGCATCAAGATCAGCCCCTGCGAGAGGTTGGGTCAGTTTGGCAGCCACCACGGATGGTCCACTGTTAGTCTGAGTGGATCCGCATACCATGGCCTGTGTGGCCAATGGAGAGCAATGAGAATAACCAGGCCTTGATGTGCCTCGATCCTTTGAACCAGATGTCCTATGAGCGCCTATGGGGGAAAAACATACAGGAGGTCAGTCATGGGCCAGCGATGAACCAAGGCATCCAGACCTTCCAACATTCGCTCCCTCCTTCTGCTGAAGAAACTTTTCGCCTTGGAGGATGTGAAGGTCTCCATCAGATCCATGATTGGTGGACCCCACCTATTCACTATTTGTGCAAAGATGGCTTTGCCGAGTGACCACTCCCTGGAGTCCAGGTTAAAGCGATTGAGATAGTCTGCTGTCACATTTTCTGTTCCTGCAACATGAACTGCCGAGAGCGCCTGCAGATTTTCCTCTGTCCAGTCTAACAAACAGGCCTGTCTCACTCTTGAGCTGCACGCTGCTTGTGCCTCCTTGCCAGTTGATGTAAGCCATCATAGTGGCATTGTCTGAAAACACCCATACCGCCTTTCCATTCAATAGGATGCGAAACTCCTACAGCAGCAGGAACACTACATCTCTAGGTGATTGATGGGCCACTTCTGCTGTTCTGTGGTCCAACAGCCCTGTGCTTATCCTGACAATGGGCCTCCCAGCCCGAAAGGCTAGCATCCGTCGTCAACAGGACCCAAACAGATGTCTCCAGAGGCATGCCGACTAACAACTTCTCCGGCCTCAACCACCACTGGAGCGCCAACTGCACTGCCCTCGGGCATGGCAAAAGATGTGTAAAGAGGTGGTGCTGAGCTGACCACCTTCGCAACATGGCTCTCTGCAAAGGTCACATGTGGGTTTGAGCCAACGGAACCAACTCGATGGACGCTGCCATGGATCCCAGGAGTTGCAGATAATGCCAAGCTGTGGGAATGCTCATTCGGAGGAACTGCCAAATTAGTTGAAAACAACAAAAGATGCTCCTTAGTGGTCCCTTCAGTGAGCCCAGACTCTGGGATCAGCTGCTGCTTGGAGACTGAGTTTACTGGGGCTGGTGGGTGGTGCCAGCTGCCTAAGAACACTGATGTCATCAAGGATGACATGCTCAGTCTCCAAGCTGCTAGTGAGAGTCGACAACCCAGATGTTGGGACTAGACTGGAGGAACGATAAGGAAAAGTCAGTTCATGGGAGCCGTTTCGGTGTACTATCATATATATAATAAAAAGAAAGCAGGGGGCATAAAAGAACTGCCATAATGGGTCAAAACAATAAGAATTCAGAAGGCTGGACTCGGAGCTATCAACTATTACATGAAGCAGAGAAGGCACTTTTGAGAGCAGTCACAGGGTCAGGTCTGGAATCTCAGATTCCTGTCACCGTTTCCCCGGTACCTTTCTATCCGACCTCTCCACGATGTTCCGCGTCCTCTCCTTGTCCTTCTGTTTCACTCTCTCTGCAAAGGCATCTCGCTCCTCCAGATCCCTCAGCCTTTCCTGCTCTGCCTTTTCCCACTCATCCTCAGAGTCCTTCTCGGGTGAAGATCTCTTGTGGCTCCTGCAAAGGACAATCAAAGGCTACAGGAACTTACCATAAACACATTCCCCTCCCCTGTAAGAGGCCAGCTCCTTTCTAGCATGTCACCAAGATCAGACAAAATCTGCACAATCCTGAAACAGTTGGGTCTTCTACCAGTGAATTTTAAAATTTCCTACAACTTATGGAAGGAAACGAATTCCACAGAAATTAAAATAAAAAACAAACAAACCATGGCACAAAGCACTGGGGATATTTTTCCCAAACAGTTACATTTAATATTAGGAAATGGGCGGAGATTGTTCATTAAATGCAAAGCTCCTAGACTTCAGGGAAACTAACTCTGCAAAGATGGGGGTTGAGGCAGCCCAACCAGGCAATCGACTAGAGCAGCAGCTTGGAGGGGCAAAAGAAGCAGTCAAAGCAAACCAATTGATTCTGAGAGCCAGACAAACGCAAAGAGCCATCAGCACATTTTTTTATATCTGCAGGGACAGCAGGCACACCAATGTCTACACAACAAAGCAAAGTTTAATATTTAAAAGTATGATATCCCTTTATGCATTTTTAATGGATTGTTGTAGGAGGGGTGATGTTGGGATAATCATGATTGTTGAGTTTAATTAGCAAAATCTTGAGGGGGGGTGTATGACTGAGGGTTTGCCTAGGGTGCCCAATACCCTTGCACCAGTCTTGGATGGGGGCATACCTCAAGGAGTTATTAGCTGGATGGGAACATTTGGGGGAAGTAGAACAACTGTGGGCAAATCTAAAGTCATATAGTTTAAGGAAAGTAAATAAAAATGGCCTGCTAAGGTAGCTGAAAAAGAAGTTAGTCTTTGTAAACTATAAGAAATCACAGAAAAAAAAGCACAATATCAGGAGAGGCTAAGGGAAGCCAGTAAAGCAGTCAGGAAAGCCAAGATGCAAATGGAATAAAAAACAGATATACTACAAACATTAGGACAAAACGTTTTTTAAAATTTTGTTTTGTACATAAGTTAGTGACAGGAGGAAGTGCAAAGTAGCATTGTGAGACTCATGGCTGAAGGGGAGGAATTTATTTATTTGGCTAGGTTTATATACTGCTTTTCGTATTGGTCAAAGCGGTTTACAGAGAACAAGAGAAAATACAAGGAACGTTTACATTCAAACAGATAACTATGTACAATAAATAAGGGTAGGGCAGTTGGGTTGGTTAACTATGTACAAGATAAGTTATATACAGGTATGTAAGTTTATGCATGTTTATGTCATTTGATATGTTTTCTATGTGTGTGATTGTGATCTGTCTGTATATTTGTGTGGCCGGTAGAAGTGCTTCGGAACCAGAGGAGGCAGCCGCGCTTGAAAAGACAAGCTTGTTGAGATCCTGTGATTGCGAGGTATTGTGCAATCATGGCAAAAACAGCCGCGTGGTTACGGGACGTCCCGACGGCGGATTTGTTGCTAAAAATGAGCCCGTGGTGGTCGGAACGCTCTCACTATGCCCCTGGTCCTCCAGAGCCGAGAATTTTGCGGCTCAAATATTGCCCCAAGCCGGATCACAACTATAGTTGGAGGGGGGGGGGAAGAGTACAGTCAGCTAGCTGAAGCACTCACTGTTTGACGATCTGACGAAGCAAGTTGAGTAGGGGAGCCACAATAAAAACACAAAGCTTGTAGAGCTGGTGAGGGCAACTCCGTGCGTCTGGCAGATCAGGCCCTCCTGGTCTGGAGCCAGTAAAGAGATCCCTGGGGATGGTAGGAGCTCAACTGATTGCACCACCAGGAGCTCCTACAATTGAGGATCAGTGAGGCTGGGTAATGCAGGGGAACACCTCTTGTGTGCCCTGCAACTTCCAGGCAATAAAGGTGAAAAGAATGAAAAGACTGTAAAAAACAATTAAACAAGAATTAGAAAAAGCACCATCACCTGCTGAGAGAAAATACTGAGGCTGTCCCCTAGGGGTAGACCTATATGAGCACCGGATCCTAGCCAATCAGCTTCTGGTGTCGTTTTTTCTCTGTCTCCAACATCTGCTGGCAGGGGGGCACAACCCGATTGTCTGGACTGGTCTAGCAGGATGAATTGGAAAATGGGGATAGACTTAAAGATCTCAATATGTATACGTTGGAGGAAGGGCAGGAGATGTATGATATGATGGTCATTTAGTTACCTCCATGATATAAATGCACAGGAGGTGGTCCTCTTCTAACTGAAAGGAAGCTCTGGAATGAGGGGGTCATACGATGAAGGCGAAAGGAGCTAGAGATTCAGGAGTAATTTGAGGGAACATTTCTTCACAGACAGGTAGTGGATATGTGGAACAGCCTCCCAGTGGAGGTGGTGGAGACTAGAACTGTATGTGAATTCACAAAAGCATGGAACAAACACAGAGGATCTCCAAGGGGAAGGAAGGGATTGTAGAACTTAATAGTTGTTAAGGATTTCCAGACTGGATAGGCCGTATAGTCTTTCTTTGCTGTCATTTTCTATGTTTCTAGGTAAGTTTTATTTATTTATTTATTTACATTCTCTTATATACCGCGCTATTCTGCATCAGTGAGGTTTACATTGAACAGGGCATTATAACTTGGAGATAACTATTTTACAGGGAACATGGGCTATGGAGGGTTAAGTGGCTTGCCCAAGACCACAAGGAGCACCTGTGGGACTAGAAACCACAGTCCTTCCGGCCCACGGTTGCTGTCCTCTAGTGGGATTTGAACCCCCGACCTTCCGGCCTGAAGTACCTTGCCCCAACCACTAGGCCACTCCTCCACTCCAAGTTTCAATAATAAACAACACTAGACCCCAATAGGATACTCAATTCCACATAGTGATATTAAAATAATCCTGTAACATTTCTACACTCACTGTAAACTTTTATAATTTAGAAACAATTTTTTGTCGGACTTCACGGTAAAGGTCGCTGTCGTTCAGCTGCTTTCATTTATGATTGTCCATTTGAATATTTTTAATAGGTAAATAGCATTTAAAAACACTAAAGGCTTCACTCAATATTGATCTGATCATCACCAAGCCGACCACGACTGTCGCCTTTCGAAAGATCCCTCACTTCTGCATCAGGGCTCCGATAAGTATAATCATTGTCAGAGCTCTGATGCAGACGTGAGAAATCTTCTTTCGAAACGCAAGTCGTGGTCAGCTTGGTGATGATCAGATCGATACTCAGTGAAGCCTTTAGTGTTTTTTTTTTTAATGCTTTCACCTATTAAAAATATTCAATTGGACTATCATAAATGAAAGCAGCTGAACACCAGCGGCCTTTACGGTGAAGTCCGACAAAAAATTGTTTCTAAATTATAAAAAGTTTACAGTGTTCTAGGTAAGTTTTAGCAAAGAATCTCACAGTAATTTCTGTGACTGTACATACATGATGGTCTATAACCATGTGCACGTCAGATCTTCCGGTGGACCGGGCACTATCGGAGAGAGGACTCAGCACGGCTTTTTGTATGTTCTTATGTGCAGAGAAGCAAGTTCAAGTTTCAGCACCCAAGCGTGCACATAAACAGCAGCAAGAACATGCACAGGGACTTCTTACGTTTCCTTCTCCAGCTCGCTCTCCGATGAGGACGCCTCTTTTCTCTTCCTCAAGTGTTTCCTCTTCCTCTTTTCTGCCCGCCGTCCACCCTGGCGCTTGTGCAGCGCAGCATCCTCGCTGCTCTCATCACTGTCTTCCAGCAGGGCGTACGAGCGATTCTTCTGCTGCATGGCCAGTGCCTCTCTCTCAGCAGCCCGGGCCGGGCGTTCTGCTGGCTGCATCCGAGGAATCTGCAGAGCAAATAAATAATAAATAAGGAAATCCTTTACAGATGTCAAATACAGGCATAGCTGGCCTCTGTAGTCCGCCCAGTTGTCTTCCTGTCTGGTTCTCTACGACTTTGATTAGATGAGCAGGTAGATTCCCAAATTTAAATCAACACCAATTCCATGACGCCATCTCCTAGTAATGCCTTCTCTACTGTAAACACAACATGAAGGCAGGGAAAGACCATCCAGCCCACCAGTCTGCCTCTTATAATATTCACATTAAAAAAAAAACATTCCAGCTGTCGGTGAGAGCATGACTATCATTGTCTGTCTTCCTCCTTTCTACTCCACCATCTTTGGATGAAAAGCACAAAAAAAATCCTCAAGGTGCTGTAATAATCTAAAATAGCCAACAATACAGGTGTGGCTATTGCCCAAGCATCCAGTCCCAGCCTGCCAGACAAACCCACCTACATTAAAGCCTACATTTCCCTCCAAGCCTTCTGATTATTATAGAATTGCAGCCTGCCAGACACAGTTATTAGTTGACTGCCTTCACTGTCTCTTAGATCACCGGTCACAAGGATGCGTGTGTTACCACAAATATTTCATATTAACCTCTCAGCTATACGTTCTGGCAGCCCCAATACAGACTGCTGAACCAGGCAGGTTTGACACTGGGAACACTTAGAACTACATGTGTTTAAGTTTCTGCTTTCTGTTCTCCCCATTTTTAGCAGTTAAGGATCCTTTGTGCAACCACCCCAGGACAGCATGTTACAGTTCCATCACCCTTTCTTTAAAACAGATATCTCCAGACGTTTCCCCTACGCCGGAGTCTCATATCATGGCCCCGTGTTCTAGAGCAGGGGTTCTCAACCCAATCCTCACACACAGCCAGTCAGGTTTTTAGGTTATCCACAGTGAGAATGCATGAGAAAATCTACATGCACTGCCTCTATTATATGTAAATCTGCCTCATACATATTCTTTATGAATGTCCTGAAAACCTGACTGGCTAAGTGTGTCCTAAGGACTGGGGACTGGGTTGAGAACCACTGTTCTAAAGCATTTTCTCCCTAACTATACCATGCATGTTTAAATTTAATTACAGCGCTGACCGACCAATGTCACTTGTACTGGTAAAGTGACCTCAGGCCTTGCTTTCTTCCTCTCTGTGTTTTCAAGTCCCATACTTAATCTAACATCTACACCCACCGTGGGTTCTTAGCAGGTTTCTGTGGGTGTGTGTAAACATTAGTCCTCATTTTTCTTTCCCCACCTCCCATGCTTTTTCTATTTGCCCTGCTCTCCTTCCTTCCCCTCCACTGTATTCACTTATGTCTCTCTCTATCCTTCTGGGCTCCCTGCATCCTCCAGCCTCTCCACCTATTTCCCATGCTTTTCAATCCCTCCCTTCTCTGTCCTTTGCATCCTTCATCTATGTCTTCTTTTTCTCTCTTTATTCCTTCTCTCTCCATCCTCTATCCCGTATTCCAATCATATATAGACAAAGGGACCTCAACAACTGATGCCCACCATACACACAACTCCATAGAAGACAGCACAGGCTTATAAACATTAACCCAACCACAAACACCATGACCTTACAAACAAATATACATACAACCCAATATATAAAAGGTGGCCTAGTTAACATGTGCTTCTCAAGATCAAGGAACAGTCTTAAAATGGGCCTGCACCTTAATGTAAAGGCGACAAAGATCTTGACAACCTGCAAAATCAGTAAGTTCATGGTTGATAGACAAGAAATTGAAATAGTTGACAACTTTAACCTACTTAGATCAACTATCAATAAAGAATTCAAGAAATCAGATGACACATTGCTCTTGAGAATCTTGCCTAGGTCCTTCATAGCCATTCTGCCAAGAGCAGAAATGTCTCTCTCCATACAAAGATTTGACTCGTTCAAGCCATGGTATTTTCAATAATGACATATGGAAGTGAAAGATGAAAAGTGAAAAAGATAGACATGAAGAAAATTATGCCTTTGAATTATGGTGCTGGCGACGAAAACTGTGTATTCGATGGACTGCCCGAAGAACAAACCAGTCAGTACTAGAGGAGATCAAACCTAAGATTTCCTTAGAAGTTCAGATGACAAGACTTCAACTTTCATACTTTGGACACATCATGTGAAGAGAGAGATCATTAGAGAAAGATATCATGCTTGGCAAGGTAGAAGGTCAACACAAAAGAGGAAGGCCATCAAGGAGATGGATAGATACAATAACAGCAGCTATGGGTGCCACTCTGTCAACAATGACTAAAGATTAAATATAGTTTAGAACAGGGGTCTCAAACACGCGGCCCGCGGGCCGCATGCGGCCCGCGAGAGCATCTTGTGCGGCCCGCGAAGCACTTACCGGCATCTAAAAAAAAAAAAAAAATTCCAAACTTGCCGCCGCAGTATTAAGCGTCCCGCGGGCCCCTCTGCCTGCTCTGAGTCCTCTCCTCCCTGCAGCATCAGCTCCAAAAGCGGCGGCTTTCAGAGCCGCGAAGAGAGAGAGTTTCTCTCGCGCGGTTCTGAAGACTCTCTCTCTCGCTGCTCTTCAGAACCGCGCGAGAGAAACTCTCTCTCTTCGCGGCTCTGAAAAGCCGCCGCTTTTGGAACTGATGCTGCAGGGAGGAGAGGACTCAGAGCAGGCAGAGGGGCCCGCAAAGTAGTAAATAGTGGAGTGCCCTAAGAATTTGCATTAGGACCAGTGCATGTTAGCATATTTAGAAATGAACTGGAAAAAAAAAATGAGATGACCAAATCTGCAGGTAACACAAAAATGTTCGGAGCCATTAGATCGCGAGCAGATTGTAAGGAACTGCAGTGGGACCTTATGAGACCGGGCATCTGGATGGCTGATGAAATTTAATGTAGATAAGTGAAAACTAATCATATAGGGAAGAATAATCCAAATATTTGCTATAAAATGCTAGGTACCACATTAGAAGTCACCATTCAGGAAACAGAATCCTCAGCATAGTGTGCAGAGGTACTTAAAATGCAAATAGAATGCTATAAATTATTAGAAAAGAAATGGAGAATAAATTAAAGTGTATTATAATGCTTCTATTGCTTCATAGTGCTACCGCACCTTGAGTACTGTGTACAATTATGGTCACCACACATCTGGATCTGCTGTTGCTCATGGGACTGGCTGACGGCATCAGGACTTACAGTAGTAGATGGTGGCAGGATAGGGGAGCAGCATTGGGGGCTCCAGAGCAGGAGAATGCAGGCAATGCTAGGCACGGCTAGGTCTAGTGAATTCTGGAGGGGGAGCCAGTCTTAAAGGGGCCAGCAGACTCTTCTGGGTGCAGGGTTCAGGTGCCGCGGCGGCAGGGTGAGAGCGATCGGGACAGCAGTAGTAGTTCCTAATGTGCCTGGCGGTTGGCACTGGATTATAGTAATGTAGAAATCTTTTAGTCTTTCTTTATTCATGCACTCATTAAGAGGCATGTTTACTAAAAGTTAGGGTATGGTAACATTATGCAAATATTTATGCAAATGAGGTCTCTTATGCAAATGAGGTCCCACATCTCATGCGGCCCCCGGGTTATTTTAGAAGTCCTCATTTGGCCCTCAAAGCAATTTGAGTTTGAGACCCCTGGTTTAGAACAACTATCCAGAGGGTCGCCATGAGTTGACACTGACTCAATGGTACTTAACAACAGCAAGATTCAACATTAGATCCACCCGCAACAAGATCCACATGGTTTTCTGAAACTGATAATGTCCTTCTAAACCAACTGATCACCCTAAAAACAGAGTTACTTACCTGTAACGGAGTTCTCCGTGGACAGCAGGATAAGTCAGCCACACCTGGTGTCGTCCCCCGACGGCGCCGTGACGGAAGTGCTCTATAGCTCAGAATCTTCTGAGCATGTGTGATGTGGTCCCACCTCCCAGCCCGCCCCTAGCCGGCCAGTTGGTGACTAGCTATGCCGTTGCGGCTAGGTGCGGTGCGCAGGCCACCCTCATGAAGGGGAGGCGGGCGGGATGGTGTGGCTGACTTATCCTGCTGTCCACGGAGAACTCCGTTACAGGTAAGTAACTCTGTTTTCTCCTAGGACAAGCAGGATGTGTCAGCCACACCTGGTGTCTCCCGAGCTATTTTCACGCTGAGGAGAATGAGGGAGGCATGCGTAAGATTCAACGTTTATTGTGAACAACAGGTTAGGAACAGTGCAACTCCCCGCAGAGGGGAGAGGTAGGCATAACTGTGCAACTCGTGAACAGTGTAACAACAACAGTGCAAGAACAAGGCATAACTGTGCAATCTCGTGAACAGTGCAAACAACAATAGTGCAAGAACCATAGTGCATAGACAAGTACATCAATAGTAACTAGTGCAATAGCTATTCAGAGCAATAGTGTTGAGTAACAGGAAGACAAGTGTCCCAGAACCCTTCAGTTCAGTCTCGTGCAGCGCTCGCACTCTCTGGAGCCATGGCTGCGGATAGGACTGCTCGGCCGAACGAGCCGTCGGTCTCAGAATGAATGTCGAGGCAGTAGTGTTTCTGGAAGGTGAGGTGAGAGGACCAGGTGGCGGCTTTGCAGATATCGCTCACTGGAATCTCCTGAGCACAGGCCAAGGAAGCGGCTATTGCGCGGAGCTGGTGTGCACTAGCCCTGTTTGCTGGGAGTGCGCCAGCCTTCTGCAGACAATAGGCAACGCAGGTTGAAATCCAGAGGGATAGCGTACGTTTGGTAACAGGTCTCCCTGGTTTGTTCGGTCAAAGGAGACGAACAGCTGTGTCCCCCGACGAGTGGCAGATGTCCTGGCGATGTAGGTGTGCAGAGCACGTACGCAGTCTAGAGAATGAAGACGTTGCTCTTCGGGGGATGAATGTGGTGCTGGGAAGAAGGATGGCAGCTCCACTGCCTGGTTGATGTGAAAAGCTGAGGCAACCTTCGGCACAAATTTGGGGTGAGTCCGCAGGGATGCCCGGTTGTGATAGAGCTGAGTGTATGGCGAGTGCGCCACAAGAGCCTGCAGCTCGCTAACCCTCCGTGCAGAGGTAATGGCGACGAGGAAAAGGGTCTTCCAGGCGAGATACTTTCCTTCGGCTGTGGCCAATGGTTCAAATGGCTCTTGCATAAGCTGTTGGAGAACGATGTTAGGGTCCCAGGAGGGTACCGGTTTCTGTACCGGGGGCTTTAGATTTCGGAGCCCTCATGAAACGGGTCATAATGGGAAGGGTGGCAATAGAGCCTGAAGTTGTGTTGTCTGTGCGCTCGTGTAGAGAGGCAATGGCCGCCAGGTGTACCTTGATGGATTGTGGTTTTAAACCCGATCTGCAGAGGAGGGCCAGATACTGTAGGATTGTGGGTATCGGGCAAGAGGCTGGGTCAACTCCTTGGTCCTTGCACCAGATAGTGAAGCGTTTCCATTTGAGGCCGTATGCCTTTCTGGTTGATGGTCTCCGGGAAGCCAGGACAATTTATTGCACATCCGGAGGAAGGTGTGAGCCGTTGAAGGTTAACCTTTCAGCCTCCAGGCTGTCAAAGCTAGCGTTTGGAGATTGGGGTGCCAGGTTATGCCCCCGTTCTGGGTTAAGAGGTCTGGTCTCAGAGGTAATCGGATTGGGGGTTCTTGAGAGAGCTGCAACAGCAGGGAGAACCACATCTGTCGTGGCCAATAAGGGGCGACCAGAATCACGTGTGCGTTCTCCTCGATGATACGTTGTATCGTGTTTGTCAAGAGAGGTGTAGGAGGGAAGGCGTATGCCAGCTCCCAATTCCTCCAGGGAATGGCGAACGCATCCGAGGCTACCCTCTGCTGTGACGGGTGCTTGGAGCAGAACAAGGGACATCTTGCGTTCTCCTTGGTCGCAAAGAGGGTCGATCTGGGGGTATCCCCAGCGCTGGAAGAGGTCGCGTGTCACTTCCATGTGGAGCATCCATTCGTGAGGTTGAAGCTGTCTGCTGAGCCTGTCTGCTAAGGCGTTCTGATCCCCGGGAAGGTAGGTCGCCTGGAGTGTGCAGTTGTTGTGCAGCGCCAGAGCCCATGTGTCGAGGGCTTCCTTGCATAGCAAACGGGAGCGAGTGCCCCCTTGCTTGTTTATATAGAACATGGCAACCTGGTTGTCCGTCTGTACCAAGACTGCTTTCCCTTTCAGTTTGGGCATGAAAGTCTGTAGGGCATACCTGACAGCCCTGAGCTCGAGATGATTGATGTGGAGGGTTTGTTCTGCTGCGGTCCATGCTCCTTGTGTGCTGAGATGCCGTAGATGGGCCCCCCATCCCGTGGAGGAGGCATCCGTGGTGAGGATGAGCTGGTGTATGCGTGGGTGAAGGCACTTGCCCACCGAGAGGTTGGATGGTTGCGTCCACCAGCGCAGGCCCTGGACCACACGGGCAGATAACGGAATGCGAGTGTTGAGTGGTTGGGAGAGTTGCTGCCAGTGCGTCCGTAGGTGCCACTGCAGTGTGCGCATATACAGCCTCGCCAACGGAAGGACTGAAGTTGTTGCAGCCATGTGGCCTAGCAGACAGAGGATCGCGCGGGCCGAGGTATGTTTCTCCGCCGACATCTTCATGGCTAGGCGGATGATGGTGTTGATCCGTAGTTCGGGCAGAAAAGCCTTGCAGGCTTTGGTATCGATTATCGCCCCGATGAACTCTGTGCGCTGGACCAGTTCCAATCTGGACTTCTCTTTGTTGAGAAGGAATCCCACTCTGGTCAGCAGGTCTGTCGTCTGGTGTACTGCCCTGCGGAGGCCGGAAGCCGAATTCGCCGACAGGAGCCAGTCGTCCAGGTAGGGAAAGATGGCGATTCCTTGTTTGCGGAGGTGCGCAGCGACCACCGCCACACACTTTGTGAAGACTCTGGGTGCTGGGGATA
Organism: Ichthyophis bannanicus; assembly: GCA_033557465.1. Classification (NCBI taxonomy): domain Eukaryota; kingdom Metazoa; phylum Chordata; class Amphibia; order Gymnophiona; family Ichthyophiidae; genus Ichthyophis; species Ichthyophis bannanicus. The sequence continues at coordinate 74,027,295 of CM066051.1, read as the reverse complement.
GGCCGAATGGCAGGACTCGATACTGGTAATGGCAACCCAGTGCTGTGAATCTGAGGAATTTCCTGTGGGAAGCGTGGACTGGGATGTGGGAGTAGGCGTCCTGAAGGTCCAGTGTCGCCAGCCAGTCCCCCGCCCTGATGAGAGGGAGGATGGAGTTGAGCGAGTACATCCTGAACTTCTCTTTTATTATGAAGTTGTTCAGATTCCTGAGGTCCAGGATAGGACGTAGGCCCCCTGACTTCTTGGGAATAAGGAAGTACTGGGAGTAGAAGCCAGTGTTGACCAATGTTCCCTCTAATTTTCTGTAGGCTGTGTGCGCATAAAATATCAGCTGTGTGCAGCTTTTGAAGGAAGGTTAAATTTTTGTGCGCCACATAACGACACTCGGAGTTATGTACTTTAAAATTTGACTACACGTCAGAATACAGTATGTACACCACATTGATTAAATGAAAATAGACAATTACTAAATGAAGTGGGAAATTTCTAGTAATTACAATCATAACTTTTAAATTTTAAGACGTCTGTGTTGTTTTCTATCAGAATCAGAGCAGTAATTTTTGTGCGCTCTGTTGTAAAGTATGTGCGCTCGCTCGGCGAGGTGTGTGCGCGCGCACACGCGCACAGCTTAGAGGGAACAGTGGTGTTGACCTTGTCCGGGGGCACCCACTCTATCGCTCTGGCCTGGAGAAGCTGCTGTATGAGTTCCTGCAGCGGCTGTTCCAGGTGTTGAGGAGGCTGGCTGGTAGGTCGCTTGTGCTGGCGTGGAGGGGAGGAGAAGGGCAAGCGGTAGCCCGACTGGACTATCTGCAGGACCCATTTGTCCGTGGTGATCTCTTGCCAGGCAGAGAGGAACAGAGACAGGCGACCCCCAACCGGGGTATAGTCAGAAGGAGGAGGTGTCTTTTCCTGAATGGGAAAGGTTGGACTGCTTCTGCTTTCGTTGTCGCTGTTGCTGTCGCTGAAAAGGCGCCTTCTGATAGGCGTGTTTGAATTTTGGCGCCTGCCACTGACGGTTGGATCCATAGAACTGCTTTGAGTTGGAGAAGGGCTTTCGGAAATAGCCCCCTTTCTGGGTCCAAGAGGGGCGTTCGAGTCCGTCCGCTGCCAGGGTCTTTAGTGTGGTGCAATCCTCTTTGAGGTCTTTCACGGTGTCGGTTACCTTGTCCCCGAACAGGGAGTCACCTGAGCAAGGTGCGTCCGCAATTCGGTCATGGGTGTTGTCGGAGAGTCCTGAGGCCCGAAGCCATGCCCAGCGGCGGGCCGAGATGGCCATGCCCGCTGTCCGGACGGCGGTATCAAAGGCATCGAAGGCTGTACTCATCAGATGCTTGCTGCATTCAGCTAACTCCTGCATGTGGGTTGAAGCAATTGTACGTGCGTCCTTGGGAAGGTCCTGTAGCTGCTTTTTAACGTCGGCCAGGAGAGCGTCCTGGAAGAGGACGTGCTGAAATTGGTGGGCTGCTATTTTTGCGTTGAGCATGGCCCCTTGAAATACTTTTCTCCCGACGTCGTCTAGGCGCTTGGGGTCCCGACCTGGCGGGTGGTTTGTCTGGGTACGCGTGGACTTGGATCTCTTGAGAGCCGATGACACCACAATAGACTGGTGGGGTAACTGCGCTCTGTTGAAACCAGGTGCCGTGTGGACAATGTACTTGCTGTCCAAGCGTCTGGAGAAAGCTTGACCGGATGCTGGGGACTGCCAGAGTGTCAGCTGCTTGTCCTTCAATCTGCGGTGGAGGGGAAGAGCCATGGCTGGCTTGGGACCGCTTAGGTACTTCATGACCTCCGGTTCTTTTTCATCTGATGTTTCCTCCGTGGCTAGCCCCAGTTTAGAGACCACCTTCCTGAGGAATTTAGGGTAGGTAAGGTCCTCCGGCACTGTAGGTGGAGGCTCGTCTGCTGTGTTTTTGAAGTTGTCAGAGCCTGGACCTGATTCTTCCACATCGGAGCAAGGTCCCCGGTCCTCTGCGTCGCTCCCCCCGGAGTCCAGGTGTGCTGGTGAGGGAGATCGCGCTCTGGAAGGAGCAGGGGAGGGAGTCCGTGCTCTAGGCGAGAGTCTGGGGTATGGAGGGGAGGGGGCCCGCTCTGAGAGTGTCTCTTGTGGACTGATTGCCCTGCGTTGCTGGTCTGGCCGTAGTGGGGCAGTCTGTTCCACAAGGCGAGATAGCAGATTCAGGATGGCAGAAGAGGTGGATTCAGATCTGCTGCTTCTGTGCCTCTTGCTGCGGTGAGAACTGGATCTCCTGCTGTTCCTGGAGGACCCACCATGGGAATCCCTTGCCTCTGAGGGGGATAGATGTCTGCGCTTGGCAGACTTCTTCCTGCCCCTCTCACCGTCGGCGCGCTGACAGGGGGATTCCCTGCTGTCAGCGCGGTGATCACGGCTCCCTCGTCGGCGCTGAGGATCAGCGTGGTCTGCAGATCCGTAGCGGCGCTGACAGGGGGATTCCCTGCCGTCAGCGCTGAGATCGCGTCTCCCTCGATCGCGGCTCCCTCGTCGGCGCTGAGGATCAGCGCGGTCTGCAGAGCCGGCGCGGCGTTGTGAAGAAGCCCGGGCTTGATGCTCCCGTGCCGTGCTCCGAAGCTCCCCTTGAGCGTGTCGTGACGTGCTGGGCTGGGGGGAGGGCTGTCTGCTGACGTCAGGGCAGGAGCCGCTGCAGCCAATCGGCGGGGAGAAGGCGTTTCCGGAGGCGGGGCCTGGCGGGGCCACGAGGGCAGCGCCATCTTGGCCGGCAGCAGGACCGCATGGTCGGGGGGAAGGGCCTGAGATGCTGCAAACCGGAGAAGGGCTTACCGGGACGGCAGAGGCCTCTCCGGGTGCAGGAAGTCCAGCGCGGCGGTCAGGAAGAAGCGCTTTGTTCTTCTTCAGCGCTTTTGCAGAGGCGGCGCTGGGGAGCTTCGGTAGGCCGGAACGCTCAACCACAGGGTGCTGAGAAGACTTGGGTTTATCAACAGACCTGGATTCGTTGCTTCTGGCGTTCTCCGGGTCCCGGGACATGGAGGCTGCAGCAGGGGAGAGCAGGTCTCTCAAGGATTGCTCGCGGTGCTTCTTAGCTCTGGGGGACATCCGGCCGCAGCTATCACAGTTCTCCACTTGGTGAGACGCCCCCAGGCATCTAACACAGTGCTGGTGAGAGAGTCGGAGAGATTCATCTTTCTGTTGCAGGTAAGGCACTTTTTGAAACCTGGTTTAGGCATTTTAGAGTAGAAGAGCTTGAAAGTCCGTCTTGAGGCAAAGGCGGAAGGAAAAAAACTGGCCGGCTAGGGTCGGGCTGGGGAGGTGGGACCACCTCACACATGCTCAGAAGATTCTGAGCTATAGAGCACTTCCGTCACGGCGCCGTCGGGGGACGACACCAAGTGTGGCTGACACATCCTGCTTGTCCTAGGAGAACCTGGTCTTACATAACTGCCCAAAACACTCCAGGTGAGGGGAAGGAATATTCATTCTATCTGGCAAACACCTCAACCTAAAAACTCGCTCAATAACTGCTACCGACACCATAAATATTCTAGTCATAGCAAATAAACAAATAACCATCTGCTTGACCTACAGATCATCAAGCTCAAACATGGATGACCACTCAACACCCCAGATCTAACATGTTCCCACTCGGCTAAGAACAAACCAAACCATTCATCCTACTAGGTGACCTCAATCTCAGCTCAACCCCTAAAAGCCAAGTCACCTCCTTCATGTAAGCAATGGAAGCATCGGATCTCATTGAAATTATAGTGGTCCCCACACACACAAGGGGGGACAATACCCTTGATCTTCTATTCTTATCCAGGAGGCACCATACTAGCACCCCATAAATCTTCACCCATGTTGCTGCCATCCCATGGTCTCATTTAGTTTGCCATTACTCACCAAGAACATACAGCAAAAACAACCATTATTAGTTCCTCGTAGATTCAATGAGTTCAATAAGCAAGCCCAACTGAAACATACCATCTCAAGACCAGAAAACAGACCCACCTGACCCTGCAACAATCGTCAACAACTGGAATAAAACCATATCATCCTACACACAAGCTCCACAGAGAGCCACTCCCCGGAAAACTAAAGCCTTGTGGTATTCCCAGGAAATAAAAGAAGCCAAACTCAATCTTAGAAGATTGGAACAACTTTGGCGATGAACCAGAGCCCCACAAAACCTGTGAATATTCATCCAAAAAAGAAGAATACAACAAACTTATCCTAAAATAAAGAGAGAGAGTGCAATACCAACCTAATTCTCAAATTAGAGAACCTTTTGAAATAGTTAAAACATTCACAAAGGATCCACCGGCACAAAGAGACTCTAAATACAGCCTGAGGAATATGCCACATTCCTACAGAAAAAACTCTTACCCTGCTACGTCTTCTCTTTAACAACACAGCCAACCACCAACACTGCAGAAAGCCAGTTGAGATGGTCTTCATTTGAACCAGCCTCAACCCGACAGCTTGATTGTATCTTTTCCATGATTAATACCATCACCTCCCCACTTGACCCCTGTCCTGTCTCTTGGAACAAGAGGATGAGAAACAAATTCTCACCCACCCTACTCAAAATAATAAACTCATTCTTTATACAAGGATACCTACCATCTAACCTAAAAACAACCTCAATCAGACCCACTTAAACACCCCTTCAGCTGACACCAGTTTACCATCCTCATACAGGCCCATATCCAGTATCCCCTCCCTAGCCAAATTAATAGAAAAAGCTGTACAATTCCAGTTACAGGACTTTGTAAACATATCCACTTCACTCAACTCAACAACATGGATTCAGACCTAACCATAGTGTTGAAACGCTGCTCACCTCACTAATGAACATTTTACTCAAGGGAATAAAACAGGCCAAGCAAGAATGCATGCTTATATAGGCTTTCCTAACCAGGGCTCCACAGATCAAACAAACAGGGAACTTTCCTTGAGCACAGTAGGTTGCTGAACTCCAGTAACCTCCTCAGGTTTAGAAACTGCTAACACCTAATCAGGAGTTAGTGGGCCTGTTTCCTGAGTGCAGTTGAAGCCTGCATAAAAGGCTCCAGTGCCCTGCCCTTTTGAGGCTTTCCTAACCAGGGCTCCACAGATCAAACAAACAGGGAACTTTCCTTGAGCACAGTAGGTTGCTGAACTCCAGTAACCTCCTCAGGTTTAGAAACTGCTAACACCTAATCAGGAGTTAGTGGGCCTGTTTCCTGCGTGCAGTTGAAGCCTGCATAAAAGGCTCCAGTGCCCTGCCCTTTTGAGGCTTTCCTAACCAGGGCTCCACAGATCAAACAAACAGGGAACTTTCCTTGAGCACAGTAGGTTGCTGAACTCCAGTAACCTCCTCAGGTTTAGAAACTGCTAACACCTAATCAGGAGTTAGTGGGCCTGTTTCCTGCGTGCAGTTGAAGCCTGCATAAAAGGCTCCAGTGCCCTGCCCTTTTGAGGCTTTCCTAACCAGGGCGCCACAGATCAAACAAACAATACCTAAGCTCCACGAACAGAACAATGGCTGGGAAAAATCTTATTGCTAAAGCTGTTGCCCCCGTTACAGCTTCTGCCTCGGTCCAGACAGAGGTCCTAATGCCAGTTGAAGGACCGGTTCCATGTGCAGGGTGCCTGCATGCTGAAGCTCTGAGGAAACAAGTGGAGGAACTCAGAGAGGAGGTGGCGAGGCTGAGGAGCATTCAAGACAGTGAGAAGTACATTGATGAGATGCTTCTTGCAGCAACCAGGCTCTCCAGCACAGGAGAAGATGGGTGCCAACAGAATGTTGATGGTTGGACACAAGTCACCAGGGCCTGCAAAATCACCAATCCAACTTCTCCAGCCCTTGAATTGAAGAACCATTATGCAGCCCTGGAAGTGGAGGAGGTGAAAGCAGCCCTGGAAAGGGAAGAACCAGAGTTCAAGTACCCCAAAGTTGCGTAATAAAGTGACCAGAAGGAAACGAAGGGTAGTGGTGGTTGGAGACTCTCTTCTGAGGGGTACTGAGGTATCCATCTGCCGACCAGACTTGATGTCCAGAGAGGTATGCTGTCTGCCTGGTGCCAAAATCCAAGATGTTACGGAGAGTTTGCCGAGACTCATCAAGCCCACTGACTATTACCCAATGTAGCTAATCCATGTTGGAACAAATGATACTGCCAGGTATACCTCGGAACGTATCAAAAGTGACTTCATGGCTCTGGGACAGAGGGTGAAGCAGTTAGGTGCACAGGTGGTGTTCTCTTCAATCCTCCCTGTTGAGGGTAAAGGCCAAGGCAGAGAGGCTCGCATCCTGGAGATGAATGCATGGCTGCGTGGATGGTGTCATCGAGAGCGTTTTGGTTTCCTAGACCACGGGATGCTGTTCCAAGGGTTGCAGAGCAGAGATGGCATCCATCTGTCCAAGAAAGGTCAACGCATCTTTGGTGATAGACTGGCTAATCTACTGAAGAGGGCTTTAAACTAGATTCATTGGGGATGGGTGAAGAAAGCCCCCAGGTAAGTGAAAGCCCCCAGGTAGGTGATACATTAAGTACCTTTATGGAAATGGGTAACAGGGGTAACATATGGAAAGCAGTGTGTATTAATGCCCGTAGCATGGGAAATAAGATCCCTGAAGTTGAAGCTTTGGTGGGAGTGGCTGACTTGGATTTAGTGGCAGTTATAGAAACATGGTTCACAGAAAACCATGACTGGGATGTAACTATACCTGGCTATACTTTATTCAGAAAGGACAGGGTAGGAAGAAGGGGAGGAGGAGGAGTGGCACTATATGTAAAAACTACTATTAAAGCTTTGGAATTACAGAGCTTAAAAGGGAGAGAGGAGGCAATGTGGGTTAAACTAGAAAGAGGGAAAGAGAAATCTATTTGCATTGGTGTGATATACAGACCTCCCTCACAAGAGGAAGAGGTGGACAGAGAGTTAATTGAAGACATACGCAGAATTGCTAGGAAAGGGGAAGTGCTACTGATAGGAGATTTCAATATGCCAGATGTTGATTGGCACATTCCTGCTGCAGTATCATCTAGAAGTAAGGAGATCCTGGATTCTCTACAGGGAGAACTATTCAGGCAATTGGTAACAGACCCCACACGTGAAGGGGCCATACTGGACTTGGTTCTTACCAATGGTGCAGGTGTTTCTGATGTTGTAGTGGGAGATCATTTTGCATCCAGTGATCACCAGATGGTGTGGTTCAGTATTAGGACTAGGGTTGTTAGAATCCATTCCAAGGTGAGGATCTTAGACTTTAGGAAGACTAACTTTGCGAAGATGGGCCAATACCTCAGGGAGTCGTTAGTGGGATGGGAACAGCTGGGGGATGTAGAAAAACAGTGGGCAAAACTGAAAGGGGGTATTTTAAAGGCAACCAACCTTTTTGTTAAAATGGTAAATAAAGGCAAAAGGAACAGGAGACCGCTATGGTTTTCGAAGGAAGTAGCTGAAAAAGTGAAGAAAAAGAGGGAGGCCTTCATGAAATACAAGAGATCACAGAGAGAGGAAGACAGGCATCTGTATTTGGAAAAACTTAGAGAAGCTAGCAAAGTAGTCAAGAAGGCAAAAGATTCAAAAGGAGGAGGAAATAGCCAATGCAATAAAATGGGGGGATAAGACATTTTTCAGATATATTAGTGAGAAGAGGAAGGGCAAGAGTGGTATTGTCAGACTCAAGGGTGCAGGGGGGGAATATGTAGAAGCTGATAAGGATAAAGCGGAATTGCTTAACAAATATTTATGTTCTGTGTTCACAGATGAAGAACCAGGAGCAGGACCTCAGAAAACACCCACAAATAAGAACAGAAGTGAGGGACATCTTGAACAATTTTCAGAAGACTGTGTTCGTGAGAAACTAGCTCATCATCATGGCTTTTAATGCATGCAGTGAAGGAGGCAGAGGAGGGAGCCATAGTTCAACTCCTCATTTTAAGAAGCTGCTGCTTCCATCTTACCCATACAAGAAATAGTTCTGGGGAAGAAGGAACTACTGGAAATGGACTTGTGGGAATTTTATGAAGTTGCACCTATTTAACACGTCAATCATGCTTATTTTATAAACCAAGTGTACGCAAACTTTATAAGATAGGGGCGTAAGTGTTGGGATACACATGGCAAATCTAGGTGTGTAAATTAAAATATTTTATCATTTACAAGTGAAAATTTGTGCTCTGGCCACAGTGAAAGGATGCGCCATGGGCCTGACACTCTTACACAGTAACATAGTAAATGACGGCAGATAAAGACCAGTATGGTCCATCTAGTCTTACTTATAGAATAGCAACTAGCTAAAGAGCTAAGCAGGGTTGATCCTGGCTAGCACTTGGATGGGTGGCCACCTTGCTGTAGGTTTACTGCATGGATGAAAGACCTGGCAATCTCCTTCCAGCAGCACTTTGTTAAGAAAACCTAGGGCAGCGATGGCGAACCTATGGCACGCGTGCCAGCTGTGGCACGCGAAGGCCTTGCAGCTGGCACGCGTGAAGGTCCGCAGAAAAAGAAAAAGCGGGCTCTGGCTGCTGCCGCGGACGCGGCAGCATGCAGTGTCCCGCGGGGCCCCCTCCGCCTGCTAAGCCCCTCTGCAAGGGCTTTCAGATTCACGAGGGAGACAGCGTCTCCCTCGCGTCTCTGTTAAGCCCGCAGGGGCTAATGGGAAATTTCCCATCAGCCCCTTTAGAGGGACTGATGGGAAATTTCCCATTAGCCCCTGCGGGCTTAACAGAGACGCGAGGGAGACGCTCTCCCTCGCGAATCTGAAAGCCCTTGCAGAGGGGCTTAGCGGGCGGAGGGGGCCCCGCGGGACATTGCATGCTGCCGCTGCCGCGGCAGAAGCCAGAGCCAGCTGCTTTTTTTTTTTTTTTAAATTTGCCATGGGGGGTGGGTTAGGACTGCTAATGGGCTAGGGGGGGTTAGGACTGCTAATGGGCTGGGGGGGTAGGACTGCTAATGGGCTGTGGGCTGATGGGGGCTGTCTGGAAATGGGGTGATGGGGGGTTAGGACTGGTAATGGGCTATGGGGGGGGGGGTTATGACTACTAATCCGCTAGATACGGCGGTTAACCACAGCTAATGGGCATGGGGGGGTTAGGACTGCTGATGGGGAGGGGTTAGGACTTGAGGTGGGCTGTTGGGTGGGGTTAGGACTGGAAATGGGCTGATGGGGGGTTAACACTGGAGGTGGTCTGATGGGGTTAGGACTGGTAATGGGCTATGGGGGGGTTTAGGACTGATAATGGGCTATGGGGGGCTGACTGGAAGTGGGCTGATGGGGGGTTAGGACTGGAAGTGGGCTGATGGGGGGTTAGGACTGGTAATGGGTTATAGGGGGGGGGCTTAAACTGAAAATGGGGTGATGGGGGGGTTAGGACTGGAAGTGGGTTGATGAGGGGGGGATAGGACTGGTATTGGGTTGGGGGGTTGCTAGGACTGGAAATGGGTTGGGGGGCTGCTAGGACTGGAAATGGGCTGATGCAGGGACTAGAAGGGAATGGATGCTGGGTGAGGCTGGAACTAGAAGGGAGCTGGTGTTGGGGGAGGATTAGAATGGGATGGGGCTGGGAGAGTAAAATGGAGAGGGGAAAAATACTTTGTGTGGGAGGGATAAAAAATCTACAATTGGCCGGGTATTGGGAGAGTAAGTGGGGATTGAGGATGGAGGGGTAAATTTTGAGTAGATGAAATAGGAATGAGGAAAGAGCAAAAGGAGAAAGATTAGTATGTTAAAGCAGATGTAGAGAGAGAATGGAAAAAAAACACAATAAGACAGAAGAAAGGACAAATGGACAGCAGATGGAGAGTTAGCATAAGACACGAAGAAACAAGAAGAAAGTGGCTGGAACAATTGCAACTGAAAAAAAATGCACAAAAGGTAGAAAAATATCTCTTTATTTTGAATTTATTAATTGGAATATGTCAGCTCTGGGAAATGTGCATCATTAATTTTTGCGCTTTGTTTAGTACAAGAGGAAATTAATATATAGTTTTATTTCTACAGTGTTGTTGTATATTCCAAGTTTGGCTTTTGGGGTTCCCAGTTTAATTATTGTCTTCCTGTTTCTAAATTGTGATTCCTTGTTTGGTAATGGTCTGTTCTGCATGTGTAACTGAGCTGAGGTATTCTGTTTATATAATTCCTATTTGACATTGCCACTTGTTCTTTCCCCAGTAGGTCATGTATTGTTGTTCTCTGAGATGTATTGGTTTAATATTTGCAGTGTTGCCTTTTGATAGGTAGAGTATGGTGCTTTGTGAGTCCTGGTAGTGCTGTTAGGATACGGCGGGTTTGCTATGGGTTCTAAATGGGCAGCGTTTGTAGTAGTTCCTAATGTGCCTGGCGGTTGGTACTGGATTATAGTAATGTAGAAACCTTTTAGTCTTTCTTTATCCATATACTCATTAAGAGGCATGTTTACTAAAAGTTAGTGTATGGTAACATTATGCAAATATTTATGCAAATGAAGCACCTTATGCAAATGGAGCTTTAATTGACGTGCTGGCACTTTGAGGAAATTCTTTGGTTTTGTGCGGCAGTTTGGGCACTCGGGCTCAAAAAGGTTAGCCATCACTGACCTAGGGGATAAGTCACCAGGAGTCAGAATTGGTTCAATGGCACACAACAACAAATTACATACATAAACACCCATCCTTACACTTAAGCTGCTGAAAATAGATGATTTATGTATATTGATGGCACATATATGTAGGCAGCTGCTTATAAAATCCCCCCCTCTTAATGTCTAGTACTTCTAATTGGACACTGTAGAGTTTCACTTAAAACTGAACTGTCCGTTCAAAACTGGACACTTAACAACCCTATTTTAGCACCTCATGCTCATTTTCCAAACCACTGATCATTCTTCAACTACCTTCTTCCTTTTTAGTTACCCTGCTCCTCTCTGGGTTTGTATCACCTGCAAATAGATCCATTGGCAATGTCATCAACAAAGAAAAAAGTATTAAAAAGGACAGGTCTTAGAGCAGAGCTCCACATATCCTATTGATCACATCACCTTCCTGTGAGTGATCTCCATTTACACTTCTCTTGCACTGTCCTAAACCTATTTTTCATTCAATTTATAGCTTTTTGGTTTACTCCTGGTAGAATACAGGTGCCCACTCCACTGTCTCTCTCCTCCACACAAAGCATCCCATTTCCATTAGAAGGTTACTATTTCATATTCCACATGCCCATGAGCAAGCAATCACAGGGTTTCTCGTTCACCCATATCATTATAGCTTTACCCTGTAGGTCAGGGGTGCAAGAGTTCAATCCTCACGGGCAGCAAAGCGCAAACAGGCCAGTTTTTCAGACTCTCTCTAAATGAATATGCATGAGCTAGAGCTGCATGCATATTCATTAGGAATAGCCTGAAAAAAATGACTTGTTGTGATGGATAACATCGGTCCTGGAACGTCATAAACTACTCTAGGTGGACCCATGACTAGCTGAGATGATTGTAACGTCACATGAGCGGCCAATCAGATAGCTGGTGAACCCAATTTATCTAAGATTCCACACCCCAGCACATGATTCACAAAAACTGACCAATCCCAAGGCTCCCGGCCGAGAGCCCTGTTGGAGATAAACTTCTTCATGTGACGTAAAACCAATCAATCACAGAACCTGAATATGACTGACACGATCAATAGGACAGATTGAAGAACTACATTTCCCAGCGTGCACTGGACCGCTCGAACTTCTCCTCACCCTGTTCCAGAGCTGCCCGGCGAAGGCCTCCATGCGTGCGTCCACCTTCAGGGCGCCTGTGTCGCGCAGGCGCCGGAGCAACTCCTCGGGGCTCGCGCAGCGACGCGCAGTACCCACTAGGAACTGCGCCACATGCCGCTCGCTGAGCCCGAGCAGGGTGTGCAGCTGCTCCTGCACCCAACCTTCCACTGTCTCCATGGCTGTGGCGCCAGAAGGAAGGACGGACGGTGGTCGTCGTCGTCGCCGCCGCTAGTATCCACGATAGTAGAGTTACACTGCCTCGATCCCGACCCTCTTCCGGAAGACAGGTTCCGGACTCCTGTGAATTGCCTGTTTCCGTGGAGAGCAGAGTGACAGTAAGAGACCGCCCACTGTCTACTCTAAAGCGATCTGTGTATTGGTCTAACGAACATTTGTTGCATTGCATGCTGGGACTTGTAGTTCTGAGGACGTTTGGTACAATTGTCCTCCTACCTTCTTGCATACTGGTTCTTATTGTTTTGAAGGGTTTTCTCCACTGACCGAATGGTTTGATTTTTTTTTCATGGTTTGATGCATGCCATTTTTAGTTTATTGCACAGATTGCTGCTGCATGTTATGCAGGAGAGTTTTTAGACCAGTGATGGTAACAAGTGTGTTGGTTTAACTACGCTCACATAGTGGCCGTTGCATCGGCTTGGTGATACTTTACACTGTCTTTTCTCAACTCAAGTGGTTTTTTTTTGAAAGGACTGAAGTCTGGAGTTAGCAATGGAAGAAAAGGGCAAAGAGAGAAGCAAGCCACTTGAAGAGCAGAGTGCACGAGGAAGGGTGTGGGGAGAGAAAGCGTAGTTACTCACCTGTAACAGGTGTTCTCCAGGAGCAGCAGGAATCAGTCCTCACATATGGGTGACATAGGCACCGACGGAGCCCTCGCGGAGCAATTTTCCCCAGCTTTCAGAGAAAGCCTTTGGGAGTTGCAGCGTGCATGCGCGGTCCTCTTCCCGCCCAAGGGTGCCATCTTGCTCAGTCAGATGACATAGCTAAAAGACAGCAAAAAAATTAGCAAAAAAACAAAAGCATAGAACTGCAACTCCAAGGGGAGGAGGGAGGGTTGTGAGGACTGATTCCTGCTGCTCCTGGAGAACACCTGTTACAGGTGAGTAACTACGCTTTCTCCAGGACCAAGCAGGAAGTCAGTCCTCACCTATGGGACTCCCAAGCTTAAGGCTACCCGAGACCCTAAGCACAAAAATGAGCTCCCTCAAGCTCAGTAGCACAGAAGGAAGGAATCTTCTCTGAATACGTCTCCAACCTGTAGCCCAACATCCGGGATGGAGGGTAGGAGTTGCCTATACCTCAAAGAGGTTACGGAGGACTGCCTGTCCGAAAGCACTGTCCCTGCGGGACTCCCTCTCCAGGCAGTAATGGGCTGCAAAAGTCTGGCTTGAAGACCAAGTAGTGGCCCGGCAGATGTCTGCCAATGGAACAGAGCGGAGGTAAGCCACTGACGTAGCCTTCGCCCGAACACGATGAGCCGTGACTCTACCTTCCAACGCGAGGCCGGCTGCCTCGTAAGCCCAAGCGATACAGACAGCAATCCAGATGGACAGAGTACGCTTGGAGACAGGGAGCCCCAACTTGTTGGGGTCATAAGACACGAAGAGCTGAACAGTCTTTCGGTGCTCCCGCATACGGTCAAGGTAGAAGGTTAATGCCCTTCTACATTCCAGGGTATGCAGGACCATTTCAGCTCGGCTGGAGTGTGGCCTGGGAAAGTAGGTCGGAAGTACCACCTCCTGGTTGATGTGAAAAGGGGAAACCACTTTGGGAAGAAACTTAGGGTGAGTCCGTAGGACTACCCGGTTCTTGTAGAACCTAGTGTAAGGAGGATCAGATACTAGGGCCTGCAGCTCACTAACGCGTCTAGCAGAAGTGAGGGCCACCCAGAACAAGGTTTTCCACGAAAGAAAACGAAGCGGACAGGTAGCCATAGGCTCAAAAGGCGGACAGGTAATCCGCTGTAAAACCACATTGAGATCCCAGTCCGGGGCTGGCGGGCGCAAAGGTGGTTTAAGGAGAAGGAGGCCTCTGAGAAAACGAGCCACCAGAGGGTGGCTGGAAAGAGGTCTACCATCCACCGGCATGTGATGCACAGAAAGAGCACTGAGGTGGACCTTGACCGAGTTGGACTTAAGTCCAAGATTGGAGAGAGAAAGCAAGTACTGCAAGACCACTGATGCTGAACAGGAGAAGGGATCTTGAGACTGCTGAGTACACCAGACGGAGAACCGACGCCACTTAAGAGCGTAGGACTTCCGGGTGGAGGGCCTCCTGGAGGCCAAGACGACCTCCTCCACATCTGGAGGTAGCTGTAGAGGAGCAAGGACTACTCTTTCAGCAGCCAGGCCATCAGATGAAGGGACCGGAGGTTGGGGTGTAGGAGTGTCCCCTGATCCTGCGACAGGAGGTCGGGCTGAAACCCCAGAGGAAGAGGAGTGTCCACCGCCAGCTGCATCAGAAGTGGGAATCAAGGTTGTCTCGGCCACCGGGGAGCCACTAGGATCATCGATGCTTTGTCTCTGAGAACTTTGAAGAGTGTCCGAGACACCAGTGGCATGGGAGGAAAGGCATACAAGAGGCCGGTGAACCATGGAATCAGAAAAGCATCCGCCGCTACTCTGAGAGGATGCGGCTGTCGAGAGCAGAATCTGGGAAGCTGCCGGTTCAGAGGACTGGCAAACAGATCCATGGTGGGGAGGCCCCACCGGAGAAAGATCCGCTGAACCACAAGCGGATCCAATCTCCACTCGTGTGGTTGGAGGATCCTGCTCAGTTTGTCTGCTAGGTAGTTTTCTTGACCTGGGAGATAGACAGCTTTGAGGATGATGTTGCGATGGACGGCCCAAGAGCAGAGTTTCCGTGCTTCCTGACAGAGAAGGAAGGAGCCAGTTCCGCCTTGTTTGTTCACGTAGAACATTGCAACCTGATTGTCTGTCTGGACTAGTACCGACTGGTGAGAAATCAGGTGAGAGAAGGCTTTGAGCGCTAGGCGGATGGCTCTGAGTTCTAGGAAGTTTATCTGCTGAGCCGACTCCCAAGGAGTCCAGAGACCTTGAGTACAAGACCCTTGGCAATGTGCTCCCCAATCCTGGAGAGAAGCATCGGTCGTCAGGACCTGAGAATGCGGAGGGGGCTGAAAAGTCACCCCTAGCACTAGGTTTGGCAGATGAAGCCACCATCGTAGAGATGAGACCAGCTGGTCGGAGATCTGTACGGAGTCCGCTAGGCTCCCCGTGGCCTGATGCCATTGAGTGCGAAGGCACCACTGAGCAGGACGCATGTTCAGGCGGGCATTGGGGGTCACATGGACCGTGGAAGCCATATGGCCGAGCAGTCTCAGAAAGTGCCTGGTGGAGACCAGCGCATTGCTGTGAAAGTGGCTGGCAAGATCCATGAGCCGCTTGGCCCTGTCCAGAGGGAGGAAGGCCCGCGCCTGAAGTGTGTCCAACCTGGCGCCTATGAACTCGAGATTTTGAGAGGGGAGCAAAGTGGACTTTGCGAAGTTTATGACAAAACCCAAGTGCTGGAGCAGAGCCACAGTGCGATGAGTGGCCTGAGCGGCCTCTTGGGAAGACTGGGCTCTGATGAGCCAGTCGTCCAGGTATGGGAACACAAAAAGACCTTGAAGTCTTAGATAGGCCGCCACCACTGCTAGGCATTTGGTGAACACCCTGAGGGCGGAGGATAGGCCAAAGGGCAGTACTCTGTACTGGAAATGATTTCCTCCCACAACAAACCTGAGATATTGTCTGTGGTCTGGATGAATAAGGATATGAGTATACGCATCCTTCAGATCCAAGGAGCATACCCAGTCTCCCTGCTGGAGGTAGGGCAGCAGGATTCCAAGGGTAAGCATCTTGAACTTTTCCTTTGCAAGGAACTTGTTGAGGTTTCGCAAGTCCAGGATGGGTCTGAGGCCTCCTGTTCTTTTTGGAATCAGGAAGTACCTGGAGTAAAACCCTTGACCCTTCAGGTGGTGGGGCACTGGTTCCACGGCTTGTTCCTGAACGAGACTTGCTAACTCCTGAAGGAGTAAGTCCCTGTGCAAAGGGAGTCTGGTAGGCTCCCCTGGAAAGTAGGAGGGAGGTACCTGGTGAAAGTGAAGAAGATAGCCCTTTTGAACTATGTGAAGTACCCATGTATCTGTGGTGATGTTGGACCACCTGTGGGCAAAGTGGACCAGCCGGCCTCCTGTGCTGAGAGAAACCAGCTGAGGGGGAGAGGCTATGCTGATGAAGTCAAAAACCCCCGCTTTGCTGAGCAGGGGCCAGTGGTGCAGGCTTGGGGGCTTGCTGCCTACGGGACCCATTACCCCGTCCCTTGGCCTGCTTTCCCTGTGGGGGAGCTGCTGAGGCCTGATACTGAGGGTAGTATTTATAGGCAGCCGCCTTCCTTGGGTAAAAGGGCTTTTTCCCCGAGCCCTTCTTCTTTTGAGAAGGGGCAGAGGTCTTCCTTGAGAGACGAGTCCTGGTGAGAGTCTCCGTCTCGATTTGTGCAGCCTTCTCATCCATGGGCTTGCCAAAGAGGTTATCACCTCTGCAGGGGACGTCGACCAACTTGTCCTGCACCCAGGGCTCGAGGTCGGACGTCTGAAGCCAAGCCTGGCGGCGTCCACCGATGCCGGCCGCGGCTACTCGAGCCGATGCCTCAAAACCATCATACGCTGCTCGAGATATAAACTTGGAGCACTCTCGAATACCAGTTGACAAGGTTTGGAACCTCTGCAAAGGTTCGTCGGAGAGACCAGCAGAGAACCCGGCTATTTCTTTAGCCAGGTCCCGGAGATACATGCTCATGTATAGCTGGTAGGTCTGGACTCGACAAGCAAGCATAGAGCCCTGGAAGCACTTCCTACCGAGGGCATCCAGGCTTCGGGCTTCCCTACCAGGGGGCACCGAGGAGTGCATTTTTTGACTCTTAAGTCTATGCATGGCCGATTCCACCACCATGGAATGGTGCGGTAGTTGTGCCTTTTGGAAGCCGGGGCTCTTGAGGACTCGATAAATGGAATTGACCCGCTTGCTTAACACCGGCGACGACGCCGGGCTCTCCCACATGCGGAAGAGAAGTCGTTCCAGCATCGGAGGAACCGGTACAATAAAGGCCTCCTTCGAGGGAGAGTCATATTGGAGGGCATCGAGTTCTTCGACTCGAGGCTCCTCCTCGGGATCCGCGGGGAAGGCCCAAGTCTTGGCCATATCCCTCACGAAGTCCGAGAACCGGGTATCCTCCGGGGGGGGGGGGACTGTCTCCGAGGTTCGGACTCGGGGGAGTCCGAAGGGACACACCGAGTCCGAAAGGAACCAGGTGACTCTTCGTCCTCGGATTCCCAGGCCGACTCCTCGGAGGAGGAGTCGAGCGGCTCCGGTCGGGCGGGCACCGATGCCCTCCGCTCCGACGCCGAGGGAGTCGGCGTCGACGACCTCGTTCCCGAATGGGAGGCCGAAGGAGACCGCGACCGAGGATTGACTCGAGCCCTCATGGACTCGAGGATCGGCTCGGTCTCCGGGGTCGACTTGGAGGTCGACGTCCCGGTGGTCAGGGTAGAAACACCGGCGAGGCCAGCGATCAATACCCGCTGCTGGTCCATGAAGGCAGTCAGACTGCTCTCCAAGGCCGTCAACCTGAGTCCGAGCTCAGGAGTCCCAGCAGCCCCCGACTCGGGCCCCGTCGGCGTCGGGCCCGACGTCGGGTCCTTCAGAGGCGAGTCAACAAGGACAACAGTACTCACGTGAGCGGGCAAGTCCATCTCGAGTCGAGGATGTTTTGACGGCCTCTCCACCTCTGAGGACCCGGGACGGGAATAGGGGCTATGCGACCTGGCCCTCGAGGAACCAGGAGCGTCCACCGATCCCGCCCTCGCGGGTTTCTTCTTCCGATGATGTTGTCGGGTAGGAGACCCCCTTTCAGAGGAACTTCGACGATGCTCAGGACCAGAGTCCCGAGACAAAGCCTCTGACGAGGTCCGAGCCCGGCCGGAGTCAGAGAAGATACGCTCCCGCTGATGCTGCCGACTCCTCAACGCTTTTGAAGACATTTTGCCACACGGACCACAGATCATCGGGTCATGATCGGGTCCGAGGCAGCGGAGGCAGAAGTCGTGTGTGTCTGTAAGAGACATGAGTTTCTTACAGAGGTCACACTTTTTAAAGCCGCTGGCAGCCATCGGGGAAAAAGGGCCCCTGCGAGGTCGAAAGACCGGGCTGCCAGGGAAAAAGATTTCGCGCCTTTTTCCTGTCACGAAGGACAAAAAACCGAAAAATAAAGAACGGACTCGCAACCGGCGTCGCGAGTCCGGGCGGGAAAAGAACCGGCGTCGAACCGAAGAAAAAAGAGAAATAAAGAGAAAAAATCAACTTTTCGGCGGGGATTCACAAACAACGTCTGTAGGGCTCCGCGGAAAAAAGAAGACTGAGCAAGATGGCACCCTTGGGCGGGAAGAGGACCGCGCATGCGCGCTGCAATTCCCAAAGGCTTTCTCTGAAAGCTGGGGAAAATTGCTCCGCGAGGGCTCCGTCGGCGCCGACGTCACCCATATGTGAGGATGACTTCCTGCTTGGTCCTGGAGAAAGGTAGTGATGAGTAGAAAAATGGGGTATGTTTACTAAACTGCGGTAAACGTGAATAACGCGCGTTATGTAACATTAACGATCGTAAAGCTCTGCGGCGCGGTAAAACAACGCAGAAGGTGGAGAGAGGGCGGAGAGAAGGGGTCAGTGGGCGGGGAGAGGCTCCCCTCACACTAACCCGCTGATTGTCAGGGCTGAATTCCAACGCGAATGAAAACCTGCTGTTAAAGGCACATTACAGGGGAGAGAAACCATTTCAGTGTCAGCAATGTACAGCCCAGGCAGGGAAACAAAAAAAAAAGTGATAAGTGTGATACATGTGCACAGAACAAAAGGGCACAGAAACACTGAAAATGACCCCAACAAACTGGAAAAAAACAATAACCAAGCTGGCCAATAGTGGTGTCAATGAGAAACATCAACCCCTCCCCCCCCTGAGTAAGCTCCATAGAACATATATAAATCGTGGAAGGGTCTATACTCCATCCCCATACAAGGTGAATGGGCCCACAGTGAAATAGCGCTGCTCAGGGTTTTCCCCACCATCGGACAGGGTTTCTATGGCGTGCACATGTCCCGCAACATCAGGGCGGGCATGTCGGAACGGCAACTGGACAGATGCCGGAGAAGGGGATACAGAGGGCCGCAGGCGGCACATGCTGTGGTGGAGCTGGGCCACAGTGCGGACTAGGGTGATGCCTAGGTGGCCCATACGAATGCTGAAACAGCGGAGCAGCCAGACAGCAACTGCTGAAGGCCCAACATGGGCACGAGTGTGTTTCCCAAAGTGTCACAGGGGATAGTACCCAACAGCTACCCCCAAGGGCACGGAACATTGGCAGGTGGGGCTGGGGCGAGAGCGTGGACGTCGATGCAGGCACCCCTACCCCAGAACCCGCACCATAGGCAGCCGCCTACCTGCACACTGGATGGCCTGAGACTGCGCACCACCAGCTCCACCAGCAGAAGGGCATGTCAGCATGGTGGCTGAGGGATACTGGTGGTGGAGGGGGCAGTGGCAGTTGGCCAGAGCAGACTGTGGCCTAGCCCTGTGTAGGTGGGTGCCATGCACTGCAACAGACAGGCCCTGTCTGACCAACAGTCATGGTATCACCAGGGAATGCACCATCTCTGTGATAACATGTTGGTGCAGTGCACAAAACCAGTGTATTCAGAAGCAGAAGGTTACAGGTTCAAGTCCCAGCTGTGGTTTCCGCCAACCCAGTCCTCATATTTTACCCACTACTATAACGTGCTAATACAGACAGAACCTTTCTTGCAGATGACGTAAACATGCCCAAAACACCTACATTTTACCCTACAGAGCACAGACACCATAAACATGCACATTACCTAGAGCAGAGCCTCCCAAATGCAGTCCTGGAGGGCCAAACACCATTCAGGTGCCTCTGATAAAGATGCCTGTGCTGCATTTCTATGCGCCACCCCCATGGTATGCAGATGTATCTCATGCATATTCATGAGGGACAGCATGAAAACCCGAACAGTGTTTGGCACCGCAGGACTGGAGTTGGGAACCTCTGCCGTAAAGCAGCAGCCAACAGGGGCAGACACACCCGCACCCACAAGCCCCATTATCCAAAGCCTCCTGGAGAGGCAGGACTTTGGGCTCTGCATGCATCTCCCAATACTAGCACTTGCATACCTTAGTAATGCCACCCTAAACCTGGGAATATCTATCAAAAGGTTACTATGATTACTGGCAGATAGCAATTCCTAGGTTAAGTACAATTTTCGGAGTGAGCTGCATCATAGCAACCTTTCTGATGTCTGTGGAGTGTGCTACAGGTCTTGTGTCTGACAGTGTTTACCAATCTGGGGAGTGACTCCTACAGTACTGCGTACCATAGCCATGCCTGCACTGTGCCCAGGACTGGTGTGGTGGCCTGGGCTGCCCAACACCTCTATAGTTGCACAATGCTGGCATAGGTGTGGGGAGTGTGTGTCTGTCTATCCAGTGTGTGGTGGCTGCCAACACCCTCCACTGCTAGCACTGTTGCCAGTATTGGCCTGCCAATGTGCATAATGAGGAGCAAGGTACCGTGGGAATAGCCTGGATAGGGTGGCCTGGCCGCATCTGCACAGGGCATAGGGCAATGGCTCGGACATTGTAGTGCCCGGACCACCTGCACGGACAGGGTGGCCATAGCATGTCCTGCTGGGAGGTCACTTTCACCCTGACTGAGCAGTGACCATGGCATGGCTAGGTTCCCCCATAGTGCTATATAGCATTTCTCTCAGGTGATATTTATGGGTTTTCTATTGGGGCCCAATCACTGACCTATCTGCTTGGTGTGTATGCTGATATCCCTGTTCTGGGTACATGCATCTCCTCCAGGACCATGCACTATGGACTAGCTGGCGGACTGTCTGCAGCTAGTATGTGTCTTGCTGGAACTCCTTGCAGGGTGCAGCGGCTGTAGGCTTGCTGCTGGAGAATGTCAGATAATGGTGGGGGGCAGCTGAGCATTTCCAGACCTGCCGTCTGTCTGCTTTTGCGTTATGGATGTGTACTGCTCTGCATTGCCTGCCCTGTAGGGTGTTTGATCCCTAGCAGGACTGGGGTGATGGTCCCCTCTACTGCCACCATTGCAGGGGGGTAGAAAGTGGATCTGTTGGGGGGAGATCCTCTCCCCCACCCTGTGCCCCAGAGAGTGCGTTGGGTGGTGGTATGTAATCTCCCTGTGGGTCCCAACACCCCCCTTCACTTACATCATGTGACCATGGCACCCACACAGGGTATGGTTATGGTTATGGTTATGGTTAGGCATTTGATATACCGCCCTTTACTTACGCATCAGAGCGGTTTACATGTATATACTAACAGGTACTTTTATTCCCTTGTCCCCGAAGGGCTCACAATCTAAGTGTACCTGAGGTTATGCCACTGTGAGGGTGTGTTTGCTGGCAGCACTATTAAAGTACAACTAAACTTCCTCACAGCCCAATACTTAACCCTTTCCAGGCCAAGCCCAACACTTTCGGGATCCAAACTTCTGCCTAAATATTCCTATCAAATGGTATATAATACATGACCATGGCAGAGGGAACGTCACTATTGGAACATATTGAATAAGACGGGTACAATTTTCCTGACATATGCAAACTTTAACCCGGCTGCAGAATGTGGATTAAAATATTATAGTAGGCCTTCAAAGGGTTACACATGATGCCTCAGCCAGCCTTATTCATTAGGCACACTGGGGAATCAAACCCATGACCCTTGTACCATCAGTCTGTGTAGTAACCATTGTGCTACAGCTCTGTTTCTGTATTTGGGTGTCAGCGCGCCTTCTTAAGCTTAACGCACAGTAACGCGCCCTGTAACGATCGTTGCTGCGCGGCGCCTTATAACGCGCGTTATCGGTAACGATGTACCGCCCATGTCCTTTTTTGGCATTTCTTCCACTAACGCGGCTCCTAACGCGAATCACACTAACGCAGTTTAGTAAACATACCCCAATGAATGCATTTAAAGATCAGAAGATGGAGTTTGAATTGGATACGGAAACAGAAGGGAAGCCAGTGAAGTGACTTAAGAAGCGGGGTTATATGAGTATATCGAGGCTGGCAAAAGATTAGCCATGCAGCAGAGTTTAGATTGAAGGGGAGAGAGATGACTTAAAGGGAGACCAGTAAGAAGGAGGTTGCAATAGCCAAGACGGGAGGTAATTAAAGAATGGACAAGGGTTTTAGTAGTGTGTTCATAGAGGAAGGGGCAAATTTTGTTATTGTTATAGACAAAGAAACGACAGGTTTTAGCTATGTGGATATGTGAGGAGAAGGAGAGGGAAGAATCAAAGATGACACCAAGGTTATGAGCTAATGAAACAGGAAGTAGAAGAGTGTTACTAACAGAGATGGAGGAAGGGGAGAGGAAGGTTTAGGGGGAAAAATAAGAAGTTTGATTTTGTCCATGTTTAGTTTCAAACAGTGGTGAGACATCCAGGTGGCAATATCAGAGAGATAATCAGAGATACGGGCCTGGAGTGTCTGAGAAATATGATACTGAAATCCATGAGAGGAGATGAGGGCAACAAGGTCTGGTGTAGAGAGAGAAAAGGAGAGGGCCCAGAACAGACCCTTGAGGTATACCAACTAAGAATGGGATAGCAGTAGAGGAGGTACCACCAGAACAAATGCTGAAAGAGCGATGGGAGAGATGAGAAGAAAATCAGGGCAGCACAGAGCCCTTAAAACCAAGGGAGGGATAACGTGTCAAGGAGATGGGTGGTGGTCAACAATATCAAAAGCAGCATAAAGGTCAAGAAGGATAAGGATAGAGTAGAGGCCCTTAAATTTAGCCAGGAACAAGTCACTGTTGGTATTGCCGTTTCAGTAAAATATAAGGGGCGAAAGCCAGACTGAAAAGGATCCAGAAGGGCTGGAGAGGAAAAAAATTCATGACAACGGTGGAGGACTGAGCACTCAATAAATATGGAAACAAAGGGAAGAATGGAGATGGGACGAGAATTAGAAGGAGAGCTAGGATCAAGAGAAGGTTTCTTGAGCAAGGATGTGACCACAGCATGCTTGAAGGCTGCAAGGACAGTAGCAGTGAAGAGCAAGAGGTTGAGAATTAGTGAGATGGAAGAGATGAGAGGAGGAAATTGCGTTAAGGAGATGGGTGGGGATAGACAGAAGAGCAAGTAGTAAGTTTGGAGGAGGAAAGATGAGTTTTCATCTTCAGAGATCATGGAAAAGGATGAAAGAGTAGTAGTTGATGGGAAAAGTTGGTATTGAGGTGCGGGAAGAGAATAATCTTGTGGATTTTGTTATGGAAAAAGTTGGCTAGCATTTGGGCAGAAGGAGGAGGAGGTGCCTTGAGGACAGAGTTAAGAGTAGAGAAAAGATGGCGGGGCTCAGTGGCAAGCAAATTAGTCGGATGGATAGAGCTAAGGCTGACTGGAAGGAGGTAGGCATGAATTGGAGTGAAGAAAGTCAGAAAGGGAGCGAGATTTGAGCCAACTGCGCTCAGCTGAATGGGCACAGGAGCGGAGACAGTGGGTAGTTGAAGACAACCAGGGTTGGGGTGTAGTGCTTCTTACAGAACGTGGGATGTGTGGAACAAGAGTATCTAGAGCAGAGGAGAAGGTAGTATTATAGGAAACTATAGCCTCATCAACAGATTTAGAAGACAAAGTGAAAGAAAGAAGTGATGAGAAGATAGTGGAAAGAGCTAATGAAGATTCCTAAAAAGGTAGGAGGAGACAGAGCGGGATAAAAGGTGGGGAGTGATGAAAGGTGAAGCTTAGGAGGTAATGATCAGATAAGGGAAGAACTGAGGTATGGAAATTGGAAGGTAAACAGAGAAGAAAACCATGTCAAGGCAGGGACCATGCTGATGAGTAGGAGCGGAAGAGCAAAGTTGGAGATTGAAAGACGACATAAGGGAAAGGAGAATAGAAGTATAGGGAGAAGAATCTAGAAATAGGAAAAGCCGGCGTCAAAGTCAATGAGAAAGGTAGAGATGGATTTAGGCGGTCTATAAATAACAGCTATTCGGAGAGGTAATGGATTAAAAAGGCGGATGGAATGGACTTCAAAGGAGTGAGACAGAGGTAGAAGGAGAGGATGGAATTGGCAGAAAGAAGAAAGCAGAAACCCAACACCACCACTGTGGCCAGTGGTATGAGGAGTGTGGGAAAATTTGTATCCACTGTGACAGAGGGCAGCAACTGAAGCAGCGTCATCAGGGAGGAGCCAGGTTTCAGTAACAGCTAGAAGAATGAAGAAGTTAGAAATGAAAAGGTCATGAGTAAAGGGGAGTTTGTTAGAAATGGAATATAGATGAGATTAGAATGGCTGAGAGAAAAATGGGAGAGAATAGTCTGAGGGGGGGGGGGGGAGAGGGGGGGGGGAGAGAGGGGGGCTAGGTTAGGATTAATGTCACCAGAAGAAAGGAGGAGAAGAATGCGAGGCAGAAAGGAGATGGAATGGCAGAAATGAGGATGAAGTATTGTAAGAGAGGAGGGAGAGAGAGATGAATGAAAGAAAGAAAAAGGTGAAGTTCAAGAGCTGAAGAAAGGGAGGAAGAAGATTGGGGAAGAGAAGAGAAGAAAGGATAATAAGGAGGGGGGTATGAGGGAAGGTTAGGGAGTGACAAAAAATAAAAGGAAAAAATAATGTGGAGCCATGAGAAGAGATGGAGGGGAAGCAGAAGAATTAATGTAAGAACTAAGTGGAAAGAAGGATCAGTCATAGAGCGCAAAGGCACAGGTAGTGCTGCATGGACAAATGCAAGAGACTGTCCTCTCACCTCATTGGAATTTCGGTTGGATGGTTTTGTGTGGCTGGGTTCCTCCTGAAACGTTTTGTTTTGGTGTGTGTATGTGCTAATTTCTTTTTATTTATTTGTTATTTTTTGTTATTTTGCATTTTTTCTGTTTAGGGTGGCTGTTCTAGGTTATGATGGTGTGGTTTTTCCTGGCATTATTGTTACTGTGCTATTTAGATGACGATAGATTAGAGGTTTATTGTTATGGCAGCTGGTCTGTTTGCTCATGGTAGGTTTGAGGGGTGGTATTCTAATGACTTTCATTCTTTGCAGAAATCCCTGTCTTAGTTCAATATCTCCCATAGAGGTTCTTGTATCTTGGCACTGGAAACAGAGGTTTTATAATGCTGGTAGACCGCAAACAAGACAGCCAACCTCATTAGCAAAGGAGGGATATTATACTGTTTTTAAAAATGTTCCTATCCCATGTCTTAGTGTTAATGTGCATTTGATATGTAATAAAGTTACTCTTATTCAGGATTTGCTGTGTGACATGTCAACGGGTTTCCTGTTTATTACGGAATCCTGGTTGCGTCTGGACAACGATCCCTTACCTTACAAGATATGTCCTCCTGGTTATAAATGTTCCTAGAATTGGTCAGGTGGGGAGGGGCTTTTACTGTTATACAAATCTTTTTATCAAGTGCAATTGCTAGATACCTTCTTTTCGCCAGAATTGGAGGCCCTTTGTTGCGAAGCATCTTTGGGGGATTTAGGAAGGAAATGTGTTTTAATTTTAATTTATTGCCCACTGGATTCATGGGCTCGAATTCGTGATATTTATTTTGATCTGTTGTTTTCATGGGCTGTGTCGGCTCAAAATTGTGTTTTGTTGGGTGATATGAATTTACATTTAGAAGATGCATGTGATGCATCGTTACAGGATTATTTTACTTTTTTGCATTTGATGGGTTTTTCTACTGTGCCTCTATAGTCCACTCATGCCTCCGGTCATTGTGGGTATTTTTTTAAATTCAACGTCCAGTTACTTTCTTACGGATGTGAGTACAGTTCTGTTAGTTTGGACGGATCATTTTTTAGTTGAGTTCTGCCTTTGTGTTCCTTGTTTGGATGGGTGGGAACATCCTTCTTTGGATTTTGTGAGGACTCGTAAGTATTTTTCTCTGGCTATTTTTTGGGATAAGATTGAGGAAACGGGGGTATTGGATTTAACGGCTGGGTACAGGAATTCTTGGAGGCCTGGTTCTGTACCTCTCGTGTTCTTTTTGCGAGCCTTGGATCCTCCTGTTTCTCAGTGCAAGGTTAGAGTAGTTACTCACCTGTAACAGGTGTTCTCCAGGAGCAGCAGGAATCAGTCCTCACTTATGGGTGCCGACGAAGCCCACGCGGAGCAATTCCCCCAGCTTTTGAAGAAAGCCTTTGGGATTGCAGCGCGCATGCGCGGTCCTCTTCCCGCCCAAGGATGCCATCTTGCTCAGTTGAATGACATAGCGGAAGACAGCAACCATAAGAATGACTGCAACTCCAAGGGGAGGAGGGAGGGTAGTGAGGACTGATTCCTGCTGCTCCTGGAGAACACCTGTTACAGGTGAGTAACTACTCTTTCTCCAGGACCAAGCAGGAAGTCAGTCCTCACTTATGGGACTCCCTAGCTTAAGGCTACCGGAGACCTCAAGCTGGAAATGAGCTCCCTCCAGCTCAACAGCACAGAAGGAAGGAATCTTCTCTGAATATGAATCCGGCCGGTAGCCAACACCGGGGCCGGAGGGTAGGAGTTGCCTAAACCTCAAAAAGATTGTGGAGGACTGCCTGTCCGAAAGCACTATCCCTGCGGGACTCCCTCTCCAGGCAGTAATGAGCCGCAAAAGTCTGGCTGGAAGACCGAGTAGTGGCCCGGCAGATGTCTGCCAACGGAACAGAGCGGAGGTGGGCTACAGACGCCGCCTTCGCCCTGACACGGTGCGCTGTGACTCGACTCTCCAAGGAGAGGCCGGCTGCCTCATACGCCCAGGCGATACAGTCAGCTACCCAGATGGACAGAGTATGCTTAGAGGCAGGGACCCCCAACCGATTGGGGTCAAAGGAAACGAAAAGCTGGACTGCTTTCCTATGCTCACGCGTACGGTCAAGGTAGAAGGACAAGGATCTTCGACAGTCCAGGGTATGCAGAACAGTCTCAGCTCTGCTGGTATGCGGCCTGGGAAAGAAGGTCGGAAGAATCACCTCTTGATTGATGTGGAAAGAGGAAACCACCTTCGGGAGAAACTTAGGGTGCGTCCGTAAGACAACCCTATTCTTGTAGAACCTGGTGTAAGGGGGCTCCGACACTAGGGCCTGTAGTTCACTAACGTGCCTAGCGGAGGTAAGGGCTACCAAGAAGAGAGTTTTCCAGGAGAGGAAACGGAGGGGGCAGGTAGCCATGGGTTCAAAAGGCGGGCAAGTAAGCCTTTGTAAAACCACATTGAGATCCCAGTCAGGAGCCGGAGGGCGCAACGGGGGCTTAAGCAGAAGCAGGCCCCTGAGGAAACGCGCCACCAAGGGGTGCGAGGAAAGAGGCTGGCCCTCCACCGGCGAATGGTGTGCCGAGAGAGCACTGAGGTGGACTCTGACAGAGTTGGACTTGAGGCCGAGATCGGAGAGGTGAAGCAAGTATTGCAATACCACCGATACTAGGCAGGCGAATGGGTCCTCAGAACGCTGAGAAGCGACGCCATTTGAGGGCGTAAGATTTCCGGGTAGAAGGTCGCCGAGACGCCAGGACGACAGCTTCCACCTCCGGAGGGAGCGAGAGCGGAGCTAAGACTACCCTCTCAGCAGCCAGGCCATCAGGTGAAGGGCCCGGAGGTTGGGGTGCAGGAGAGTACCCTGATCTTGGGTCAGAAGATCGGGCTGAAACCCCAGAGGAAGAGGGGTGTCCACCGCTAACTGCAGGAGCAGAGGAAACCAGGGTTGCCTCGGCCATCGGGGCGCTATCAGGATCACGTAGGCCCCGTCCCGGACAACCTTGAAAAGCGTCCGGGATACCAGCGGTGTGGGAGGAAAGGCATACAGTAGGCCTGTGGACCACAAAATGAGGAAAGCATCCGGAGCTACTCTGAGGGGATGCGGATGCCGAGAGCAGAACCGGGGGAGTTGCCGGTTCAGGGGACTGGCAAAGAGGTCCACGGTGGGGGAGCCCCACCGGCGGAAGATTTGCTGGGCAACGCCAGGGTTTAACCTCCACTCGTGGGGCTGCAAGACCCGGCTCAGCCTGTCGGCCAGGCAGTTTTCCTGCCCGGGCAGGTAAACAGCCTTGAGGAGGATGTTGTGGTCGACAGCCCAGGAGCACAGTCTCCGGGCCTCCTGACAGAGCAGGAGGGAGCCCATGCCCCCCTGTTTGTTCACGTAGAACATGGCCACCTGATTGTCCGTCTGCACCAATACAGACTGGCGCGAGGTGAGGTGAGAGAAGGTCCGCAGAGCTAGGCGGATCCCCCGCAGCTCCAGGAAGTTGATCTGCTGAGCCGCCTCCCAAGGAGTCCAAAGGCCCTGAGTGCGTGCTCCCTGGCAATGCGCTCCCCACCCCAGGAGAGAGGCATCTGTCGTCAGCACCTGGGAAGGTGCGGGAGACTGAAAGGGCATGCCCAGTACCAGGTTGGGCAGGTGAAGCTACCATTGCAGAGAGGAGACCAGGCGGTCGGAGATCTGTAGAAGGTCCGCCAGACTCCCTGTGGCCTGATGCCATTGAGTGCGAAGACACCACTGGACAGGCCTCATATGCAGCCGGGCGTTCGGTGTGACATGGACCGTGGAGGCCATATGACCGAGCAGCTGCAGGAACCGTCTGGCCGGGACCGGGGACGCGCTGTGGAACCTGCCGGCCAGAGCCATGAGCCTGTCGGCTCGCTCCCGAGGCAAGAAGGCACGAGCTCGCAGAGTGTCTAGCCGTGCCCCTATGAACTCGAGATCCTGAGAGGGACACCACGTGGACTTCCCGAAGTTTATGACGAAGCCCAAGTGCTGAAGCAGAGCCACCGTGCGCTGCGTGGCCTGAGTGACCTCTATGGCTGACTGCGCCCGGACGAGCCAGTCGTCCAGGTATGGAAAAACGAACAGGCCTTGAAGTCTCAGGAAGGCCGCCACCACTGCCAGGCATTTTGTGAACACCCTGGGGGCGGAGCACAAGCCGAAGGGCAGCACGCTGTACTGATAATGTTTCCCTGCCACCACAAATCTGAGATATTGTCGGTGGTCCGGGTGAATAAGGATGTGAGTATAGGCATCCTTTAGATCCAAGGAGCATAGCCAATCTCCCTGCTGGAGGTAGGGCAGCAGGATTCCAAGGGTAAGTATCTTGAACTTTTCCCGTTGCAGGAACTTGTTGAGGTTGAAAATGCAAGAGGTAGCCCCTCTGAACCACCTGCAGCACCCAGGAATCGGATGTTATGGCTGACCACCTGTGGGCAAAGTGGATCAGCCTGCCCCCCGTGCTGAGTCAAAAGCCCCCACCCTGCTGGGCAGGGGGCTGTGTAGCGGGCTTGGGGGCCCTCGGCCTACGGGGGCCATTTCCCTGACCCTTAGCCTGCGGGCCCTGAGTGGAAGCCGCCGATGCTTGGTATTGAAGGTGGGGTTGCTTATAGGCAAGCACCTTCCTCGGGTAAAAAGGCTTCTTCCCCGGCCCCTTCCGCTTCTGCGGAGGAGTGGAGGTCTTTCGGGACAGGCGAGTCCGAGTGAGAGTCTCGGACTCGAGTTCTGCCGCCTTGTCAGACATGGGCTTACCGAAGAGGTTTTCACCTCTGCAGGGGACATCGACTAGCTTGTCCTGTACCCATGGCTCGAGGTCGGATGACTGAAGCCAGGCCTGCCGGCGGGCACCGATGCCGGCTCCGGCCACTCGGGCCGATGCCTCGAAGCCATCGTAGGCCGCCCGAGAAATGAACTTCGAACACTCACGAATGCTATCGGAGAAG
This sequence comes from Ichthyophis bannanicus, assembly GCA_033557465.1. Taxonomy (NCBI): domain Eukaryota; kingdom Metazoa; phylum Chordata; class Amphibia; order Gymnophiona; family Ichthyophiidae; genus Ichthyophis; species Ichthyophis bannanicus. Next base: position 73,997,798 of record CM066051.1, on the reverse strand, counting down.
GCCTGGAACCTCTGCAAAGGTTAGTCGGAGAGACCAGCCGAGAACCCGGCGAGCTCTTTCGCCAGGTCTTGGAGGAACATGCCCATATACAGCTGGTATGTCTGCACTCGGCAGGCCAGCATGGAACCCTGGAAGCACTTCCTCCCGAGGGCATCCAGGTTTCGGGCCTCCTTACCCGGGGGCACCGAGGAGTGCATCTTTTGACTCTTAAGCCGATGCATTGCCGATTCCACAACCATGGAGTGGTGCGGCAATTGCGCCTTCTGGAACCCGGGGCTCTTGCGGACTCAATACATCGAATCGATCCGTCTGCTCAACACCGGCGTCGAGGCCGGATTTTCCCACATGCGGAAGAGCAGCCGCTCCAGCATCAGAGGGACCGGCACAGTAAAGGCCTCCTTCGGGGGAGAGTCGTACTGGAGTGCCTCGAGCTCTTCTGCGCCGAGGCTCCTCCTCGGGATCCGCGGGGAAAGCCAAAGCCTTGGCCATATCCCGCACAAAATCAGAGAAGCGTGTATCCTCCGGAGGGGATCGCCTTCGAGGCTCCGACTCAGGCGAGTCGGAGGGGACGCACCGGGTCTGAAAAGAGCCGGGCGACTCGTCCCCTTCCGTGTCCCAGCCCGACGCCTCCGTGGAGGAATCGAGGGGCTCCGTGCGGGCGAGGGTTCGTCCCGACGCCGACGTCGATGACCTCGGTCCCGAATGGGAGGCCGAGGGAGACCTCGACCGAGGATCGACTCGAGCCTGCATCGACTCGAGGATTGACTCGGCCGCCGGGGTCGACATGGGCGTCGACGTCCCGGTGGTCTAGGCAGATGCACTGGCGATGCCGGTCATCCAAGCCCGCTGCTGGTCCAAGAAGGCAGATATACTGCGCTCCAAGGTCGTCAATCTGAGTTCAAACCCAGAAGACCCGGCAGCCACCGACTCGGGCCCCGACGGCGGTTCCGTAGGGGAGTCCAGGAGGACAATAGTACTCACGTGTCCAGGCGGCTCCACCTCGAGTCGGGGAAGCTTAGAAGGTCTCTCCGCCTCCGAGGACTCGGGGCGGCTGGCGGGGCTATGCGACCCGGCCCTCGAGGGACCAGGTGCGTCCTCCGACGCCACCCGCGCGAGTTTCCTCTGCCGACGACGCTCCCGGCCAGGGAACCCCTGTTCAGAGGAACTCCGACGGTGCTCGTGGCCGGAGTCACGAGACGTCGACGCCTCCGACGAGGTCCGGGCCGGACCAGACTCGGGGTCAGAGAAGATTCGGTCCCTTTGCGATTGCCGACTCCTCAGCGACTTGGAGGACATCTTGCCGCACGGACCACAACTCACGGAGTCATGGTTGGGTCCGAGGCAACGGAGGCAGAAGTTATGCGTGTCTGTAAGAGACATTAATTTAGAACAATGATCACATTTCTTAAACCCGCTGGCAGCCATCGGGGGAAAAAGGGCCCCCGCGAGGTCGAAAGACCGTGCCGCCAGGGGTGGAAAAGTAAGTGGCGGGAACGCCAGTTAGAATAATCGAAAACAAAAAAGAATGTGAACGGACTCGATAAGGGAAAATCGAGGCCGGGCAGGAAAAGGACATGCGAACCGAGAAAACAAAGAATTAATCAACTTTTTCAGCGGTGGTAACAAACTACGTCTGTAGGGCTCCGCGGAAAAAAGAAGACTGAGCAAGATGGCATCCTTGGGCGGGAAGAGGACCGCGCATGCGCGCTGCAATCCCAAAGGCTTTCTTCGAAAGCTGGGGAAATTGCTCCGCGTGGGCTCCGTCGGCGCCAACATCACCCATAAGTGAGGACTGACTTCCTGCTTGGTCCTGGAGAAAGACATTTGATGTCGGCTCCTTGATTTTCCCACAAGCTTCGATTATTGAAAAGGGAGTGCAGACGTTTGGAGTTACGATGGAGGAGGTCATATTGTGATTTTGATAAGTCGCTTTGGAAATAGCGGTATCGCCGGTACAGGTTATTGACGCGTCAGGCTCGAAAGCAGTATTACACCTCTTTGATTGCGGAAGCTCCAACTCAGTCTGTTTTGTTTACTTAATCTTACCTTATCCCTGAGCAACTACGAAGACAATGACAATCTGCTACTCCGCAACAGGTAGCTGATTTTTTTCAGGATAAGGTGTCGATGATACTTGGGAATTTTGTTTTGTCTGAATCTGCTGTTGAAGATATGCTGCAGTTAATTCCGAGGTGTTGGGGCAAATATCCAATGGCAAATATTTTGCTGGTGACGCGGCTGTTGAAGGCATTAATGCCTGAACAGCTTGTGCAATAATTAGAAAAAACAGACTCTTTATATTATTCACAGTTTGGGTTTCGGAAGGCACATAGTACGGAACTGTTATTGGGTATTCTGATATCCGATATTAATAGCATTGTGATGCAGGGACAGGTAGCTGTTTTGCTGCATTTTGATCTGATTGCGGCGTTTGATGTGGCTGATCATGACATGCTGTTGGCGGTGCTGGATTATTTGGGTGTGTCAGGGAGGGTTTAAGAGCGGTTCTCTGGTTTCCTGCGTAATTGGTCGTGTGTAGTTCAAATAGACGCTGAATGTTCCAAGCTGTGGCAGCTGGTTTGTGGGATACCCCCGGGCTCCCCGTTGTCGCAGGTATTGTTTAATATTATGATGCTGTCTTTGAGTTGGATGTTGGCGGAGGTGACTGTTCAGTATTATGTATATGTGGATGATATTTTGGTGTAGGCTTCCTTCTCATGGGGTGCCTTAGATTATTATTAGCAGTTAGAGGGTATTCTTTTCCTTTTAAGTAGATGGGCATGTTTGCTTCATCTTCAGTTGAATGTTTCTAAAACCAAGGTGCTTTGTTTTAATAAAGGGTGGCTGCTACCTCCTTTATTGTTGGCAGCACTGGATCGCCTGAAGCCTGTGAGGGAACCTGTGCTTTGGGTGTTGGGGGTGTTAGTGGATGAGGACTTAACCTGGGATGCGCATGTTACCTCACTTATTTTGAAATCTTTTTCCAAGTTATGCCAACTTAAGAGGCTTCATCTTTATTTTTCCTTATAGTGCTTTCGTCTTTTGTGCAAAGAACAGTGTTGGCCTTATTGGATTACAGTAATCTGATTCTGCTCAATTGCTCTCGTCAGCAGTTGAATAGGTTGCAACTCTGCCAAAATACCATGGCCAGGTTGACTTTTGGTGTGTCAAAACATAGCTCAGTTTCTCCTTTATGGAAGAAGCTTCATTGGCTTAGGATGATTGCACGAGTATGTTTTAGGTTTTATTCATTGTTTCATATATTCTTATTTTGTGATTTGGTTCCTACCTGGTTATCTGTGCTTTGGCTGTCTCTATTGATGTCAAAGTCTGCTTGCCTCTGGGAAACGCAGACTCTTCTTTTTCCCTCTAGTAGGGAGCTGTTAGTGAGAAGAGCTTTGGATATACTCTCCCTTTATAAGGCGGCTGAATTTTGGGTAGCGTTTCTGGTGGGTTTAAGAATTATACCCTCTGTTACAGTATTTCACAAGAGGGTAAAAGTTTGGCTTTTTTCAAGTTAAGAAATTAGTTTCCTAATTTATTGTATTGTTTCTTTTGCTAACCCACACTGATCCGATAACACCCCCCCCCCCAATCAAAACACATCACTTTTTATTCATGGTATTCAAATGCCTTGTTGTCTTTATAAAACATGGAAGCAGTGCTTTATGTGTCTGACTATCTTGCAACATTGCCTTTGTATTATTTAACAGATTTCATTGAAATGAAACAAAAATTACACATACAGGTAAAATGAAGAGTTCACTGTCCATTCACATGACGCTCATGCTAGTACTGCTTGGTAAACAATTGGAGATACAGCTCTACAGCTGAAAAATTGGCATCCTTATTCAATCACACTTTCATTCATGCTCCTTATCTAGAGGAAACAAATACAAGTTTGATCTAGAGTGCAAAAAACATTTAAACACAGTGCATATGTTTTTATAAAAGTCTTACTTCTTTGTACTCTGTTTCATGCCCGTTGGCCTTCTGCTCTCTGAAATATGGGCAAAGATGGCTTAGGAATTTGGCAGTTGTTTAGTCTTATTTGGGAAGCAGCAATCCTACAAAAAAACCTGAAAACAGCGTTCACAAAATGCTTGTGAGTCACCTAGGGCAGGGAAAGCTGATCCTGCTGTGACTCCTTGAAGCCAGCACTGTAAGGAAAGCCAGAAACTACAGAGTTAATTTGTAGTAATCTTAGAAGTTAGCTGGTTAAAACTCTGTTTTTCTAAAAATGTCCCCACTGACTGGCTAAATTCACAAAGTCGGCAAGTTTAGCAGGGTATAAAAGGGATGGGCTTAAGATTTAGCTGATTAGCGCTGACAACCCTGGTTCTACAAACAGCAGTTCTAAATCTAGTCAGTGAAATTTAGCTAGTTCATTAGTGAACAAAATCATTGACTTTTCCATGTCATTTCTAATTCTTGTTATTATGATGTGTGTTTTGTTCATGAGGGGATGTAGGTGCTGGAAAAACATTTTGAATAGTAATAATAATCTCTCCATACTGCTACATGCTGAAAGAAGTCATGATACTGCTATGGTGTTTGTCATCGGCGAGACTGACGGATGTACACAGCCAGACCAAGGTTGCATAGTTCTCGGTTTTTCAGAAGACATTTTACATATTATTTTCTGTGGAATCTGTTTTGTTCGTTGTAATTTTTCATTGCAAATTGTCTTTTGGTAACAGTACATTAGATAAGGCGCCCAGCAGTTGTGTCCATAAAACACAAGGGAGCCAGAGAATAGACAGACAGTCTAGCATCCAGGTAAATAAACAGCACAATTAGCCAGTCCTTGGTCAAGGGACCTGCAGCAACCATGGAATTTCCATTCAGTCTTGGTAAAAGTAGAAACATACATTGCTGGCTGGCCAGCTTTTTTCATTTCTTTTAAGAATTGTTTGTATGGATCAGTTTTAGATAAGACTGTTGGTACACTTTAGATTTTTCTAGTCTGTGATCATGGTCCTTCCTCCTGTAACTGCCCATCACCCAGACTACACAGAATTAGTTCTGGATTGATCCCCCTGTCCATACTAAGAAATATAGCTGCTGTTGCTTTTCAAAAACCCACAGAAACTAAGGGAACCCAATGATTTTGTGCAGTTATCTTGAACCAGGTTTTCAGTCATATCTAACCAGGTTGATTTTTGACTGAAAATTCATCCATTGAGCCCGACAAGCTGGCTAGATTTAAAACAGATGTTTATATGACTGCAGTTGTGTGGCCAAACTGAGTTGGTTACTACTGAAAATCTGTGGTGCCTGGCTGAATCTGGAACCATGAGCTGCAAGGGAAAGTGGATTTGTTACCTGGTTAAGTTTACACAGCTCTTTTTTCAAGTTAGTCAAACAACTCTTACGAAAATCTAACACTGTGTGCATCTGTAGTCTGCAAGAGTACAGACAATTCCTAACCCTACTCACATGGGTGTTGAGGGAACGATAGAGAAAGCAGCACAGCAGCCTCAGACTTTGGCAAGTCAAGATATTTTAAATTTATCTGGGTAGATGAGGTACCACTGCTACAAAAAAAATAGGACAAAGATCATGAGATGCACCAACATCAATAATAAAAGTCCTTCAGCCTAAAAAATGCCACTTTCCAGGATGCAAGGCACTGCCCAGATTGCTAACACAAGCCTTGCATTCCCCTTACACACCTTGTCCCCCTCCCACCCACCCACTCATAATCTATAAAAGCAACACTATTTGTAAACATGGCCCTGGAATGCTTCATCCCTTCTGCCCTCTACAAGTAGTTAGCAATTCCCTGACAGCCCCAGCCTGTTCTCATAACTGCACAAATCTACAATAAAATGGATACGTGTAGTTCAAAGATGCAGTGCTCATATTGTCCATGTTTCTTTCGGGAGAGAGCTAGCAGAGCTGAGATCAGAAAGGTGAGAGTAAGGGGACTAGCCATTCTCTGAGATCCAAAATGTTCTTTACAGTGTACATTGATACAGCCTTTGGAACTCAGGCTGATAGGTCAAAAACCCTTCTCCCACCCCCTCTTTTACAAGGGCAGAAGAATGAATGCCTCTGCCAGTGGCTTCAAATATTGCTCTTTTGGTGCAGTCAATGAGGCTCTTAGTCCTGTTTGGGTTTCAGCTTTGGTGTACTCCATGCTGGGTTGTGTGGTTGGAGGGTTTGGGACCCACACATTGCTCAGTGTTCCTTTTCCAAGAAGGAGGGAGTCAAGGAAGGATCACTCCTGCAAGGGGGAATTGTTCTCCTGGGGAGGAATTGCTGCAACAGGAAAGTTTAATTGTCTGTGCTGAGTGGAATACCCATCAAATGCATACTGCACAATAATCCTGTCTGGTGGGCATCCATGTAGGTAGGGGTTACAACACAAGAGCGGTTTATAATCACCGCCTACAGGATTCATCTGTGGAGAGAGAAAGATGGAAGAGTTGAGTGAATCAATCAGAGCAGAGGGAAGAGATCTCAGTTCCACCCAGCCACAAACCTCCATTTGCTCATGTACCACACTATATGGGATAAAGCTTAGTTACTTACCTGTAACAAGTGTTCTCCGGGGACAGCAGGAATCAGTTCTCACATATGGGTGACATCGGCGCTGATGGATCCCACATGGTAACCTCTCCCCAGCGTGGTCCCCTTCCTGCCTAAGGGTGCCATCTTGCCTCACTATTATAACATAGCTCAAGACAGTAAAAAGAAAAACAACTCCACGGGGAGGGTTGTGAGGACTGATTCTTGCTATCACCAGAGAACACCTGTTACAGGTGAGTAACTACACTTCCTCCGTGAACAAGCAGGAAGTCAGTCCTCACATATGGGCCTCTCTAGCTACAGGCTACCGAAAAAAGTGGCCAGAAAAAGTGAACCGTGAGAAGCAGCAATTGAGTCAAGGAACGCCAGACCCACGAGCGGCTCCAAATATCAAGCGAGGAACCAGTTCTCCGGTAGCCTGAACACACCGAAGTACATGAGTTGCCTTACACCCCAAACAAATGATGGAGTACTGCCTGGCCAACGGCACTGTTTCGGTGGGACTCCCTCTCCAGGCAGTAATGAGCTGCGAAGATATGGACTGAGGACCAGGTGGCGACCCAGCAGATCTCCACCAAGGGGACAGAGCACAGGTTCGCTAGAGAGGCCACTATAGCCCAGACGCTGTGTGCCGTAACTGGGCATGCCAATGAAAGACTGGCCTGCTTGTAAGCGAAGGCAATGCAGTCCACCACCCACGTGGACAGGGTACGCTTAGAAATTGCTGTCCCCTGCCCATTTGGGTTGTAGGAGATGAAGAAATGAGTAATGACGGTAGCCTGAGTATGCTTCAGGTAAAAGGACACGGCCCACTTACAGTCCAGAGAGTTGAGAGCCGCCCTATGCCATGATGGCATGGGGCCACGGAAGAATGTAGGAAACACCACCTCCTGGTTGAGGTGGAATGGGGACACCACCTTTGGGAGAAACTTGGGGTGCGTGTGGAGCATAACCCTGTTATTGTAGAACCTCGTATACGGTGGGTGAGCCACCAGGGCCTGAAGCTCGATGATTCTACGAGCTGAGGTGAGTGCCACGAGAACACCGCCTTCCAAGATAGATACTTAAGGTGGCATGAGCCGAGAGGCTTGAACGGTGGCGCAGTGAGTTTTGAAGAACTACGTTGAGATGCTACTCCGCTGCCGGGTGGCGAACAGGTGGCTTAGAGAGTAGTAGGTTCCTCAAGAATTAAGTCACAAGGGACTGAGCGGAGAGGGGCTTGCCCTTGACAAGATGATGGTGTGCCGAAAGCATGCCAAGGTGTACTCTGATGGAGTTGGACTTCAGTCCTTCCTGGGAAAGGTGAAGCAGGTACTGGAGGACCAGCTGGACGGAACAAGAGAATTAGTTAATGTAAAGGGTCTCTTTCTTGTTAGTCACTCCAGGCCAGGGAAGTCTCGAACCCTCATCTGCGGTGTGCTGCTCCGGCTGGCTGGAATCCAGGGGAATAAAGCTCACAGACCACACAGAAGGAAAGTATGCAATGAGGGTTCGGGACTTCCCTGGCCTGGAGTGACTAACAAGAAACAGACCCTTTACAGTTAATCCGCCTCTCCGCACACCAAACCGAGAACCTTCTCCACTTGAAGGCATAGGTCTGGCAGGTGGAAGGCTTGCAAGACGCCAAGAGTACTGCTTCCACTTCACTGGAGAGAATGAAGGGGGCTGGGCTACCCTTTCAGCAGCCAAGCTGTCAGAGACAGGGACCCTGAGTTGGGGTACAGGAGGGAGCCGCCGTCCTGCGAGAGCAGACCTAGGTCTCTCCCCAGAGGGACCGGGGTGCCTGGAACAGGCGCAAGAGCAGCAGGAATCATGGCTGCCAGGCCTACAGAGGGGCCACCAGTATCAATGTGGCTCTGTCGACCCTGTGGACCTTGAACAGGGTCTTGCTTATCAGCAGCATGAGTGGGAAGGCATAGAAGAGGCCCTCCGTCCACGGGATGAGGAACGCATCCGTCATCACCCGCAAGGGATGTGGCTGCCTGGAGCAGAAGCAGGTTAGCTGGGCATTGGTTGGGCTGGCGAAGAGGTCCAGGATCCAGCCAACACTCATGTAGCTGGAGGACTCAGCTGAGCCAGTCTGCCAGGACGTTGTCCTGGCCTGGAAGGTAGACAGGCCGCAGGAGCATTCTGCTGCTACTGGCGAAGGAGCAGAGGCTCACCGCCTCCTGGCACAGGAGGAACGAACCCATCCCTCCCTGCTTGTTGATGTAGACCATCGCCACCTGGTTGTCGGTCTGGATCAGAACTGCTCGGTGCTGAAGGTGGTGTTGGAAAGCCCGGAAGACAAGCGCTATCACCAGGAACTCCAGGAGGTTGATCTGATGGAGGCTCTCTGCCTGCGACCAGCTGCCCTGAGGGCGGAGGTTGTTGCAATAGGCTCCCCAGCCCAATTTGGAGGCATCTGTGGCAAGGATCCTCTGGGGGGCATGGGTCTGGAAGGGCATCCCGGCCTGCAGGTGCTGGAGCTGTTGCCACCAGCCGAGGGAGTCGGCCAGAGGACGTGTCACTACCACTTTGTCCCAGAGCCGTTGCTTGCGACCACTGGGAGTTCAGATCCCACTGGCTGGCCACATTTTCAGGTGGGCATCCGGGGTGACGTGCACCATGGATGCCATGTGGCACAGAAGATGAAGCATGCGGCGGGCAGAGACAGAGGGTAGACCCTGGACGTGCTCTGCTAGTATCTTGAAGTGCTGAGCCCTGTCTGGAAGGAGGAAGGAAGGTCTTGGCCTGGACAGGGTCCAGCAGCGCCCTTATGAACTCCAGGCATTGTGTCAGATGGAGATGGAACTTCGGGTCGTTTACAACGAACCGCAAGTGTTCCAGAATGAGGATGGGGTAGGCCGTTGCATGATGATCCTCTGCGGCAATACTGCCCTTTATGAGCCAGTTGTCCAGGTATGGGAAGACAAAACACCCTCTGGAGACACAGGAAGACTATGACTATTGCCAGGCAGTTGGTGAAGACCCTTGGGGCGGAGGCCAGACCTAAGGGCACAACCCTGTACTTAGAGCAGTGACAGCCTCCTACCATGAAGTGGAGGTACTGCCTGTGCAGGGGATGGATGAGGATGTGTGTAGAGGCATCCTTTAGATCCAAGAAGCATAGCCAGTCTCCCTGCTGGAAGTATGGCAGAAATCTTCCAAGGGAGAGCATCTTGAATTTCTCCCTCACCAGGAACTGGTTGAGGTCTCACGGGTCCAGGATGGGATGAAACCCCCCTGTTCTTTTGGGCACCAGGAGTTAGAACCATTTGCCCCTGAGATAGAGGGGGGACAGGTTCCAGTGCCCTGTCTGCCATAAGGTTTACAAATTCCTGCTGAAGTAGGTCCTGGTGAAGGGAATGCATTGGGAGCTCTTCCAGGAAGAATGGCGGAGGCACCTGTTAGAGGTGGAGGTGGTACCTCTCCTTCACCATCTGCAAGGCGGGTCAGCAGTCGGCAGAGAGTACTAGACGCCCCCTTGTATGCTGCAGGGCAAGCCCTTCTGGGGGAAGAGAGGCTGTGCCCCAGATGTCAAATCCCCACTGGCTAAGACTTGGGGGCCTTAAGCTTATGAGGGTTGTGCCCTTGTCCCTTGGGGAGCTGGGAAAGCCAAGTGCTGAGAATAGCTTCCATAAGTCTCTTCTTTTTCAGGTATAAGGGTCAGTGGTGGTCTAAAGAGAGCCTGGTCCTGGTCATGAATTTGGACTCCAGCTCAGCGGTCTTGTCCATCTTCATTTGACAAAGAGGTTCTCTCCTCACAAGTGACATCGACTAACTGTCTTGTACCCACTGCTCCAAGTCGGAAGACTGTAGCCAGTCACTAATGCTCACTGTTGCTACACTAGTTGCCGATTCAAAGCTGTCATAGGCCGCCTGAGTCATAAATTTGGAGCACTCCCTGACCGTGGAGACCAGGGTCCGAAACTGCTGCAGAGGTTCCTCGGAGAGACTAGTCTCGCCATGTTCCGCAGGTACATGCTCATATACAGCTGATAGGCCTGTATCTGGCTGATGAGCATCGAGTCCTGGAAGCACTTCCTGCTCAGGGCATCCATGGCATGGGCCTCGCTACCCGGGGGCACTGAAGAGTGCATTTTCTGGCTCTTAAGCCTATGCATGGCTGACTCCACCAGCATGGAGTTGTGAGGCAGCTGAACCTTTTGGAAGCCAGGGCTCTGGCAGACCCGGTACACCGAGTCCCGCTGCCTGCTCACAATGGGAACTGGGGCCGGAGTCTCTTATATATGAAAGAGCAGCCGCTCAAGGATAGGGGGAACAGGCACTTTGAGGGTCTCCTTGGGGGGAGCCTTGTACTGGAGGATCTCAAGGTCCTCCACCCGAGGTTCCTCCGGATTTGATGGTAAAGGCAAGGGCCTTCATCATATCCCTCACCAAGTCTAGGAAGGCCAGGTCTCGAGTGGGGATCGATGCCAGGCCTCTGCAGGGGAAGTGTCCAAGGGCACACATCCCTGTGGAGCTGGGTGTCTGGGGACTAGTCGTCCTTGGTCTCCCAGCCCGACACAGAGTCGGAGGAGTTCTTGAGGGTCCTCCGGGCCTTGGGCTGGGGCCCAGCCCCAATGCCCCTGCGCTCTGAGTTGGGTGCGCTGTGGGTGAAGTTCTCTGTCCGGATTGAGACCGGGCCTGAAGAGCCTCTCGAGGCCAGTGGCACTCGAGGATCGGTTCCACCTTCAGGGAAGCCCTCGCTGTGGAGGAGCAGTGGTCGGGAGTGATGACCTGGAGGAACAGGGCATCAGAGCCTGCTGTTGGGCCATGAAGGTAGACAAACTGCGTTCCAAGGCCACCATCCTGGCCTCAATGCCAGATGGCTTCGCAGCCACTGGTGCGAGGACTGAGGACCTCTAAGCCCATGATGCCGCCGTCGAGGGGGTGTCCTCAACAAGGATGGCACTGGAGGACTAAGACCAATCCCCGGATGGCCGATGGCATTTTCTCCTGCTGGGGCAACTTCGAGGGCCGCTCCCGGCCATTGCCCTTGGCCTCGCATCAAGGGCTCCAAGTCTGGGTGCCGTGGGACTTCCCCACAGTCCCAGACTCGTCACCCGAGGCGGCTCTTCGAGGGGTGTCCCTCCCTGAGGAAGCCCCATCTTGATGCTCCATGACCTCAAGGCTCCAAAGAAGTGTGGTTCCTGCTGCGGCGGCCCTCGAGAGCACTGGTACCACAGATGGCTCCGGGGCTAATTCAGTCTTGTGAAAAATTGACTTATGGAAGGACTTATGGAAGGACAGACTAGATAGGCCATGTGGTCTTTTTCTGTCGTCATATTTCTATGTTTCTATAAGTGGACTGTTGTAGTTGTTATGGAAGGACAGACTAGATAGGCCATGTGGTCTTTTTCTGTCGTCATATTTCTATGCTGCTTCTTGTGGCCTCGGTGAGCCTTGGGAGTCATCTGCTGACAGAGACCACAGGCATCATGATCCAGCCTGAGGTACAAAAGGCAACAATCATGTGGATCAATGCGTGAAATAGTGTGAGCGCAATGGTCGCAAGACTTGAAACCACTGACTGAGACTATGTCGGGGAAGACGGTCCCTGCAAGGTCAAATTTCCTAGGCCCAGCCAGAAAGGGTGCAAAAATCCGCGCACCTGAGAAAAATCCCCAAAGGGGAAAAAGAAAAACTGATGCCGAAGGCAAGTGGAATCAGGAGATGGGAGGGCACCAGTATGCGACTGGAGAAAAGGACAAGAAAAAAATAAACTTTTTTCCAGGGGGAACAGACACAAGTCCGATGGGCTCCGTGGAAGAAAGGAGACTGAGGCAAGATGGCACCCTTAGGCGGGAAGGGGACCACACTTGCGTGATTCATCTCCCAAGGGCTTTCTTTGAAAGCTGGGAAGAGGCTACCGTACGGGCTCTGTTGGCACCAACATCACCTATATGTGAGGACTGACTTCCTGCTTGTTCCTGGAGAAAGTCACTTAAACTCTTGCTACTTGAACTTAAGGCTATAAAATCAGGAGGGCAGGGACAGCATCATCTTTGGAAATATCCTTTACAATGCTGTATATGCAGAAAGCAGAAAGCGTAGTTACTCACCTGTAACAGGTGTTCTCCAGGAGCAGCAGGAATCAGTCCTCACATATGGGTGACGTCGGCGCCGACGGAGCCCTCGCGGAGCAATTTTCCCCAGCTTTCAAAGAAAGCCTTTGGGAATTGCAGCGCGCATGCGCGGTCCCCTTCCCGCCCAAGGGTGCCATCTTAGCCAGTCAGATGACATAGCGAAAAGACAGCATAAAAATTTGCAAAAAAACTAAAGCAGATAATTGCAACTCCAAGGGGAGGAGGGAGGGGTGTGAGGACTGATTCCTGCTGCTCCTGGAGAACACCTGTTACAGGTGAGTAACTACGCTTTCTCCAGGACCAAGCAGGAAGTCAGTCCTCACATATGGGACTCCCAAGCTTAAGGCTACCGGAGACCCTAAGCACAAAAATGAGCTCCCTCTAGCTCAGCAGTACAGAAGGAAGGAATCTTCACTGAATTATTACCCACCGGTAGCCCCCATCCGGGATGGAGGGTAGGAGTTGCTCAAACCTCGAAGAGATTTCGGAGGACTGCCTGTCCGAAAGCACTGTCCCTGCGGGACTCCCTCTCGAGGCAGTAATGGACCGCAAAAGTCTGGCTCGAAGACCAAGTAGCGGCCCGGCAGATGTCTGTCAATGGAACAGAGCGGAGGTAAGCCACTGACGTAGCCTTCGCCCGAACACAATGAGCCGTGACCCGACTTTCTAACGAGAGTCCGGCTGCCCCATAAGCCCAAGCGATACAGTCAGCAACCCAGATGGACAGAGTACGCTTGGAGACTGGGAGCCCCAATTTATTGGGGTCAAAAGACACAAAAAGCTGAGCCGCTTTACGGTGCTCCCGCGTACGGTCAAGGTAGAAGTTCAATGCCCTTCTACAGTCCAGGGTATGCAGGACCATTTCAGCTCGGCTGGAGTGTGGCCTGGGAAAGAAGGTCGGAAGTACCACCTCCTGATTGATGTGAAAAGGGGAGACCACTTTTGGAAGAAATTTAGGGTGAGTCCGTAGGACTACCCTATTTTTGTAGAACCGAGTGTAAGGGGGATCAGACACGAGGGCCTGCAATTCACTTACGCGTCTAGCGGAAGTGAGGGCTATCAGGAATAAGGTTTTCCAAGAAAGAAAACGGAGAGAACAGGTAGCCATAGGTTCAAAAGGCGGACAGGTGATCCGCTGCAAAACCACATTCAGATCCCAGTCAGGTGCTGGCGGGCGCAGAGGTGGTTTAAGTAGAAGGAGACCTCGGAGAAACCTTGACACGAGAGGGTCGCTGGAAAGAGGTCTGCCGTCCACCGGCACATGATGTGCTGAAAGAGCACTGAGGTGAACTTTAACGGAGTTGGACTTAAGTCCCAGATTAGAGAGGTAGAGCAAGTACTGCAAGATCACCGACACCGAGCAGGAGAAGGGATCCTGAGACTGCTGGGCACACCAAGCGGAAAAGCGACGCCATTTAAGGGCGTAGCATTTGCGGGTAGAAGGTCGCCGGGAAGCTAGGACGACCTCTTCCACCTCTGCCGGCAGTAGAAGGGGAGCAAGGACTACCCTTTCAGCAGCCAGGCCATCAGATGTAGAGATCTGAGGTTGGAGTGCAGTAGGGACCCCTGATCCTGTGTTAGGAGATCTGGTTGAAACCCCAGAGGGAACGGATCCTCCACCGCTAGTTGCAGCAGGAGTGGAAACCACGGCTGTCTGGGCCACCGAGGAGCTATCAGGATCATGGAAGCGTTGTCTCGGAGAACCTTGAAAAGAGTTCGAGAGACTAGCGGTATGGGAGGAAAGGCATAGAGAAGGCCTTTCGACCATGAGAGCAGAAAAGCATCCGCCGCTACTCGAAGGGGATGCGGCTGCCGAGAGCAGAAGCGAGGAAGTTGCCTGTTGAGAGGACTGGCAAAGAGATCCATCGTGGGGAGGCCCCACTTCAGAAAAAGTTTCTGAACTACCAAGGGATCTAGTCGCCACTCGTGCGGCTGGAGGATTCTGCTGAGTTTGTCCGCCAGGCAATTTTCTTGGCCTGGGGATAAACTGCCTTGAGCAGAATGCCGTGGCTTACGGCCCAAGAGCAGAGTCTCTGTGCTTCTCGACAGAGAAGGAAGGAGCCCCTGCCCCCCTGTTTGTTCACGTAGAACATGGCAACTTGATTGTCCGTCTGGACAAGGACGGACCGGTGAGAAGTCAGGTGGGAGAAAGCCTTGAGAGCCAGACGGATCGCTCTGAGCTCCAGGAAGTTGATCTGCTGCGCAGACTCCCACGTGGTCCAGAGACCTTGAGTACACGCCCCTTGGCAATGCGCTCCCCATCCTAGGAGAGAAGCATCCGTCGTCAGCACTTGAGCCGGCGGAGGAGACTGAAAAGGCATTCCGAGTACCAGGTTCAGCCGATGAAGCCACCACTGTAGAGAAGAGGCCAGCGGGCCGGAGATCCGCACTAAGTCGGCTAGGCCGCCTGTGGCCTGTTGCCACTGCTTGCGAAGGCACCACTGAGCAGGCCGCATATTCAGGCGGGCATTGGGGGTCACGTGGACGGTGGAAGCCATGTGGCCGAGTAGTCTCAGGAAGCGCCTGGCCGAGACCAGGGACTGGCTGCGAAAACGGCCGGCTAGGTCCATGAGCCGTTGAGCCCTGTCGAGAGGTAGGAAAGCTCGCGCCTGAAGAGTGTGCAATCTTGCGCCGATGAACTCGAGATCTTGCGAGGGGAGCAAAGTGGACTTTGCGAAGTTTATGACAAAGCCCAAGTACTGGAGAAGAGTCACAGTGCGGTGTGTGGCTTTCGTGACTTCTGGAGAGGACGATGCTCTGATAAGCCAGTCGTCTAGGTACGGAAAGACATAGAGGCCGTGAAGTCGGAGATAAGCCGCCACCACCGCGAGACATTTTGTGAAGACTCGTGGTGCGGAGGATAGGCCAAAGGGCAGTACTCTGTACTGGTAGTGATTTCCTGCCACCACAAACCTTAGGTATTGGCGGTGGCTTGGGTGGATGAGGATGTGCGTGTAGGCATCCTTTAGATCCAAGGAGCATAGCCAATCTCCCTGCTGGAGGAAGGATTCCAAGGGTAAGCATCTTGAACTTTTCCCTCACGAGGAACTTGTTGAGGTTGCGCAAGTCCAGGATGGGTCGGAGGCCTCCCGTTCTTTTTGGTATTAGGAAATACCTGGAATAGAAGCCTTGACCCCTCAGGTGGTGGGGCACCGGTTCCACAGCCTGTTCCTGAAGAAGACTTGCTAACTCTTGAAGGAGTAAGTCCCTGTGTAGAGGGAGTCGTGGAGGCTCTCCCGGGAAATAGGAGGGAGGGACCTGGTGGAAGTGGAGAAGATAGCCTTCTCTCACCACATGAAGCACCCAGGCATCTGAAGTGATGTTGGACCACCTGTGGGCAAAGTGGACCAGCCGGCCTCCTGTGCTGGGAGGAACCAGCTGAGGGGGAGAGGCTATGCTGAGGAAGTCAAAAACCCCCACCCTGCTGAGCAGGGGCCGGTGGTGCAGGCTTGGGGGCTTGCTGCCTACGG
Organism: Ichthyophis bannanicus; assembly: GCA_033557465.1. Classification (NCBI taxonomy): domain Eukaryota; kingdom Metazoa; phylum Chordata; class Amphibia; order Gymnophiona; family Ichthyophiidae; genus Ichthyophis; species Ichthyophis bannanicus. The sequence continues at coordinate 73,981,723 of CM066051.1, read as the reverse complement.
GACCCGTTACCCCGTCCCTTGGCCTGCTGACCCTGTTGGGGAGCTGCGGAGGCCTGATATTGAGGGTAGTGTTTATAGGCAGCCGCCTTTCTCGGGTAAAAGGACTTCTTTCCCGAGCCCTTCTTCTTCTGGGAAGGGGCAGAGGTCTTCCTAGAAAGCCTAGTTCTGGTGAGAGTCTCCGTCTCGAGTTGTGCAGCCTTCTCAGCCATGGGCTTGCCAAAGAGGTTCTCACCTCGGCAGGGGACATCGACCAACTTGTCCTGCACCCAGGGTTCAAGGTCAGACGACTGAAGCCAAGCCTGTCGGCGGGCACCGATGCCGGCTGCGGCCACTCGAGCCGATGCTTCAAAGCCATCATAGGCTGCTCGAGAAATGAATTTGGAGCATTCCCGAATACCAGTGGACAAGGCTAGGAACCTCCGCAAAGGTTCCTCGGACAGCCCAGCAGAGAATCCGGCTATCTCTTTAGCCAGGTCTCTAAGGTACATGCCCATGTAGAGCTGGTAGGTCTGGACCCGACAAGCAAGCATAGAGCCCTGGAAACACTTCTTACCGAGGCCATCCAGGTTGCGGGCCTCCCTGCCAGGAGGCACTGAGGAGTGCATCTTCTGGCTCTTAAGCCTATGCATGGCCGATTCCACCACCATGGAATGGTGTGGTAGCTGTGCTTTTTGGAAGCCAGGGCTCTTGCGGACTCGATAGATGGAATCGACCCGCTTGCTTAATACCGGCGACGATGCCGGACTCTCCCACATGCGGAAGAGTAGTCGTTCCAGCATTGGAGGAACCGGTACAGTAAAGTGCTCCCTGGCGGGAGAGTCGTACTGAAGGGCGTCGAGCTCTTCGGCTCGAGGCTCCTCCTCGGGATCCGCAGGGAAGGCCAAAGCCTTGGCCATATCCCTGACGAAGTCCGAGAACCGGGCATCCTCCGGGGGGGACTGTTTCCGAGGTTCGGACTCAGGGGAGTCCGAGGGGACACACCGAGTCCGAAAAGAATCAGGTGACTCTTCCACTTCAGACTCCCAGGCCGACTCCGAGGAGGAATCGGTGGGGTCAGTTCGGGCGGGCGGAGGCGTCGGCCGCCCCGACGCCGAGGGAGTCGGCGTCGATGACCTCGGTCCCGAACGGGAGGCCGAGGGTGACCTCGACCGAGGATCGACTCGAGCCCGCATGGACTCGAGGATCGGCTTGGTCTCCGGGGTCGACTTAGACGTCGATGTCCCGGCGGTCGGGGCAGAGGCGCCAGCGAGGCTAGCGATCAGTGCCCGCTGCTGGTCCATGAAGGCAGATAGTCTGCTCTCCAAGGCCGTCAACCTGAGTCCGACCTCAGGTGACCCAGCAGCCCCCGACCCGGGCCCCGACGGCGTCGGGCCCGACGTCGGACCCCTCGGAGGCGAGTCCAGGAGGACTACAGGACTTAACCGAGCAGGCATCTCCGATTCCAAATGAGGTCGCTTCGGGAGATGTTCCTTCTCCAAAGACCCGGGACGGCTATCGGGGCTATGCGACCTGGCCCTCGCGGAACCAGGAGCGTCCACCGACGCCGCCCTCGCGGGTTTCGCCTTCCGACGATGATCCCCGGAGGGAGAACCTCTGTCGGAGGAACTCCGGCGATGCTCAGAGCTGGAGCCTCTGGACGCCGAGGCCTCCGACGAGGTCCGGGTACGGGCGGGATCTGCGAAGATTCTTTCCCGCTGATGCCGCCGACTCCGTAACGCTTTGGAGGACATTTTGCTGCAGGCCCCACAGATCAGTTCCTCATGATCTGGGCCAAGGCAGCGGAGGCAATTATCGTGTGTGTCAGTGAGTGACATATTTCTGTCACACTGAACACACCTCTTGAAACCACTGGCAGCCATCGGGGGAAAAAGGGCCCCTGCAAGGTCAAAGGACCGGGCTGCCAGCGAAAAACCGAAAAACGAAACTGACAGAAAAATCAGAAAAACCGAAAAATAAGAGAAGGACTTGCAACGGCGTCGCGAGTCCGGGCAGGAAAGAGACTGGCGTCGAACCGAAGAAAAAAGATAAACAAATCACGAAAAATCAACTTTTTCAGCGGGGACAAGAAGACCACGTCTGTAGGGCTCCGCGGAAAAAAGAAGACTGGCTAAGATGGCACCCTTGGGCGGGAAGGGGACTGCGCATGCGCGCTGCAATTCCCAAAGGCTTTCTTTGAAAGCTGGGGAAAATTGCTCCGCGAGGGCTCCGTCGGCGCCGACATCACCCATATGTGAGGACTGACTTCCTGCTTGGTCCTGGAGAACATATACATCTCTCATAAGAACATAAGAAATGCTATAGTGGGTCAGACCAAGGTCTATCAAGTCCAGGATCCTGTTTCCAACAGTGGCCAATCTAGGTCACAAGTACCTGGCAGGTCCCAAAAAGGTACACAAGTTCCACAATGCTTGTCCTAGGGTAAGCAGTGGGTTTCCCGGGTCCTCTTTACTAATGGTTTACAGACGTTTCCTCCAGGAACTTGTCCAAACCTTTTTTAAAGGCTGCTACACTAACAGCTTTTACTATATCCAGAGTTTGATTACACATTGGACATAAAAATGTCTGTAGTTCACCCACTGACCATGAGGGGTCCCCACTCACTCTAGTTAAGAACGACTATAATGTGCACCAGCCCTGACTCAAAGGCACATACATAAGAACAACTCTAATACACTATTTTATTTCAACATACCATTTCTGTGTATGCGGTGCTACTGCAGGGTGAAAGGTCAGTGATAAGACTTATTAGCACCAAGTTATTCAGAGAGATTCAGTGAATCCAGATTTTACCTTGTTGCATACTGGGATTCCTAGATTTTATCTTTAAGAAAATCACAACTACGCTATGCCATAGATTCCTAGGTCCATTCAATCTTCACTGCCCCAGTGGTGACATGCTGTGTGTCCCTGTGCCTTTCCCCTATGTCCTCCAGTCCCAGTGCCCTATAGGTGATAGGCCCCGAGCCCTCTGTATCCCAGTCCTAGAGGTGTCAGGCACTGTATCTATGTGCCCATCCCAAAGCTCTCCAATCCCTAGTGCCTTGAGCTGTCAGGCTTCTCATTCCTGTGCCCATCCCTTGAGTTCTCCAGTCCCCAAAACCATAGAGGTGACAGGTTCTGAGTTCCTATGCCCATCTCCCATGTCCTCCAGTCCCCTTGTAATAGAGGTGACAGGCTCTGTATCCTCTACCCAGACCCTGATCCTACAATGCCGTGTGCCCCAGAGGTGACAGGCTCTGTGTGCCTGTGCCCATCCTCTGAGCCCTCCAGTTCCCAATACTGCAGAGGTGACTGGCTCTGTATCCCTGTGCCCATCCCGAGCCCTCCAGTCCCCAGTGCCCTAAAAGTGAGAGGCCCTGTATCCATCCCAAGACCTCCCAGTGTCCTAATAGTAACAAGCTCCATATCATTGTGCCCATCCCATTAATCCTCCAGTTACCACTGCCCTAGAGGTTACAGGCTCTGTATCCCTGCATCTACACCCTGGCCCTACAATGTCCTGTGCCCTAGAGGTGACAGGCTTTGCATACCTGTGCCCATCTCCTGAAGCTTTCAGTCGCCAGTTGGGGAGGCCTGGCAGGTGTTGAAGGACATGGGACTAGAAAATATCCTCGAGATCACGACTGTCCAGTTCTCTAAAAGTAATAGGTTCTTTATCCATTCTCTGAATTCTTCAGTTTCCTATACTCTAGGGATATTGGTTGTATATCCCTGTCTCCATCTTGATCTGCCCTGTCCCCTCAACCCTAGAAGTGCCCATCCCCTAAGCCTTTCAGTCTCCTGTGTTCTAGAAGTGATGGATTTCATGTCTCCTCTGACTCACCTACGATGAGAGATTTGGTGCGCATAATGCCTCCATGCTGCAGTAGTAGGCTCTCCTCTTCTTCTTCATCTTCCTCTGCCTGGAGGTGGGCTGGAGCCTCTGCCTCCTCAAATGGCCCATATTCTTCCAGCAGGGAGATCTCTGAGGGGTACTCATAGGTGGTCTCTAGCCTGCTCTCACTGAAGGATATTTTCAACTGCAAAATAACAAGACAGGCAGAGCATGCTGGGTGAATGAGATGTTCTTTTCCCCCAGTCACAGGTTCAAGAGCAGGGTTAGCAGAAAACTTAATGCATGAGATTTCAAGAAAGCTCTGTTCAGACTTGTCTGTAGTTTTGTTGTTTGTTTAACTTTTCGGCTTTTTTTGAATCCATTGTGATAAGATAGTAGTAAAGTGCACTAAAATGTTTCTTTACCTCCATGCTAAAAATTAGTTTTACTACTATGTAGTAAACTGGTATACAAATAATTCAGTATTTAAAAATAAGAGCATGCACATAAGTGTGCAAAAAAGGGTAGCAGAGTTTAAAAAATAAAAAAAAGCACAAACCTTACTACTGTTTTTAACTTCAGTAGTTAAGAGGTAGACGTTAATCTCACAGCACCTAGTTTTCTGTAGCAAGTGTTAGGAAATTCTGTGCAGACATTCAGACATTTGGTAGTATATTTGCATAAATCTGAATTATTTATTTAATGATTCTTCTATGCCGCTTTTCGCCATATCAAAGCGCTTGAACATAAACAATGCATTACATGGAACAAGAATTAGAACAGATTCTAGGTTACATTAACAGGGAGTTAGTACAACAGCAAAAGTAGTTGGGAATCAGGGATAGAACTTATATACAATATGAATATGTTTCTGATTGTTCATAGTGAGACATAGATTCTTGGGCTGTTCTGTGTGACTGATCTGAAGAATTCCTGGAATAGGTATGTTTTAATTTTTTTCTGGAATTCTTGTATGTCTCATATTTCTCTACTGTTGCTTGGCAGAGAGTTCCATAGAGTTGTTCCATAAATAGAGAATGAACGTTGCATATGTCTTGTGTAGTAGTCATTTTTAGTAACGGTATTTTTAGGAGATTTTGGTTTCTTTGTAATCGATTGTTTGGTGCTGTTTGGATGGGGGAATATAGACAAGCAGCAGTCATGTTATATATTGTCTTATATGTGTTTATAATGGATTTGTATTTTATTCCTGCTTGTATAGGGTGCCAATGTAGGCTTTTGAGCACTGGGGTGATGTTCTCTTGTCTTGGTAATCATTCTGGCTTCAGTGTTTTGAGCGTGTTGAAGGAGAAGTAATGCGTATTTTGGGAGGCTTTGAAGTATTGAATTACAGTAGTTGAAATGGGGGGTGATGATGGCTTGACATACTTTTTGATAGAGGTTTGCATCAAGTAGTGGACGGTGGTTGTGTAGAATCTTAATCTTCTTGAAAGCAGAGACAGAGATTTTTTTTTATGTGCTTGGAAATTTACTGTTTGATCAAATGTAACACCGAGATACTACTTCTGATTTTACAGGGATAATGTCATTAATCGTAAATGTTTTTGGAGGTATGTAGAATGGATCTCTGAAGATGAATAGTACTTCTGTTTTGTTGTAATTAATCAATAGGTTCTGATCTTTTAACCAGTGTGACATTTTGTTAAAGCATGATTGTAAAGAGGAGAAGTCTGGATTGTTAGTGTTAAGCAGTGCGTATAACATAAGATCATCAGTGTAAATGTGGTACTTTATTCTGTGCTTTCAAATAATGCTGCAGATGGGTTGAATGTATAGGTTAAAGAGAAGTGCTGAGAGGGCAGATCCTTGTGGTACACCTGTGTATTCTGTAAGAACTGAAAGTCTTATTAGTTATTTTGACTTGCGTCCAGTAAGAGCAAAGCCATTTTAATGGGATGCTATTTATTTCAATTTCGATCAGGCATTCAATGAATTTGTGGTGGGTTATGGAGTCAAAGGCAGCCGATATGTCAACAAATAGGAGGATGAATCCTTGTGCTGTCTTCTCAAATCCTTTTAGCAAGATGTCTATTAGGGAAGTGAGGAGTGTTTCCACATTGTGATTCTTTCTGAACCCATGTTGTTGATTGTCGAGGGGTGCATATGAATCGACAAAGTCTTGGAGTTGAATCTGGATGACTTTTTCTATAATTTTGGCTAGGTAGGGGGTACTGCAAATTGGTCAGTAGGATGTGAGCAGGTTGATGTCTGCTGTGGGGCTTTTTGGTATGGGTCTTATTGAAGTTGTTTTTTGTATGGGTGGCAGATAGCTCCGAGAAAGGGATAGATTTATGATTTTGAGGAATAGTGGGTTAATTCAGTTTTGGTTGATTTGATCCATAAGGTAGGACATGGGTCAAGTGGAGATGTGGCGGGGTTTAACATTGGTAAGATTTGATCAAGCTGTTTGCCTGAGAATGGGCTAAAGGATGTCCGTTTATGAGTTTTCGTTTCTGAATTGAAGTACATTTGGTCTGTTGCTGTCATGGAATCAGGAAGTGAGGATTTCAGCTGAAGATGGGTGGCAAAGTCTTGTGGTTGTAATTTTGATTCATTATGTATGGGGTCAGTATGTACTGTTTGGCTATATCAAATAGCTTTTGAGGGCGATTTAATGATTGTTGGATTAGGTTTGTATGGTACTCATTCCTCCTTGTGTTGATCAGATTGTTATAATGACTTTGCTTGGTTATATATTCGTTGAGGTGATTTGTATCTCTAGTTCTTCTCTCTAGTTGTCTTAAGTTTTGTTTCAATTCCTTCATATCCTTGGAGTACCAGGGTGCTTTTTCTGTTTCGTGTGGATGTAATTCTCAAAGGTGCTAGTGCAAATGATGTGATTGTGTTATTCCATAGTTCTACTAGATCAGTAATCTCGGATGATTGGAAATCTAGTATGGGTAATATATGATTAAGTAGAGCTTCTTTATTAAAATCTCTAAATCTTCATGTTCCTTGATTTTGGAGTTGTGTTATGCTGCTAGGGTGGTTTAGCAGTAGTTCAAAGGTTATAGTATAATGATCCGATCAGGGTATTACAGGAGACCTGGATGTTTTGAGCATGCATAACTTTGGGTATAAAGACAAGATCTAAGATATAACTTCCAATGTGAGTTGCTGATGTGATTATTTGTGATAGTTCCTTTGCATCCATTGCTTTGACGAAGGAATTGACCTGATTGCTTGGTGCAAAATTTATGTTAAATTTCCTAGTAGGATGAATGGTTTAGCTCTCACTGACTGGATGAAGGAAATTTCGATGAGGGGATAATAGGTCATCAGATGTGGAGCTAGGTGATCTATATGCTATGCAAACTGAAATTGCATTTAGAGCATTGTTTGCAAGTGTCGTGGTTACCTTAAAATGGAGGCATTTGTTAGTAAGGATAAGTATCCCTCTACCTTTTGTGTTTGTTCATGGGCAGTTATGTAGGTCAGTAGTTGAGGTAGTGAAAGAGTAGTTACTCACCTGTAACAGGTGTTCTCCAGGAGCAGCAGGAATCAGTCCTCACATATGGGTGACATCGACGTCGATGAAGCCCCTTGCGGAGCATTTCCCCAGCTTTCCATGAAAGCCTTTGGGAATGCAGGCACGCATGCGCGGTTCCCTTCCCGCCTAAAGGTGCCATCTTACCTCAGTCAAATGACATAGCTAAGAACAGCACACACAAAAATGACAAATAAACTATGTACAACTGCACCTCCCAGGGGAGGAGGGAGGGTTGTGAGGACTGATTCCTGCTGCTCCTGGAGAACACCTGTTACAGGTGAGTAACTACTCTTTCTCCAGGACCAAGCAGGAAGTCAGTCCTCACATATGGGTGACTCCCTAGCTCTGGGCTACCAGGAACCCATGCTGAACAAGAGAACTCCCTCTAGTCCCAGCATCAAAGAAAGGCTTTTCACTGACAGAACCTCCACTGGTAGCCCAACAGAGGGCAGGAGTTGCCTAAACCTCAGAGATTCCGGAGTACTGCCTGGCCAAAAGCACTGTCCCTACGGGACTCCCTTTCCAGACAGTAATGGGCCGCAAAAGTCTGGCTTGAAGACCAAGTAGCAGCCCTGCAGATGTTCACCAACGGTACAGAGCGGAGATGAGCCACTGAGGCAGCCATTGCCCTGACACGATGGGCCGTGACCCGACCCTGCAAAGGAAGGTCAGCCACCTTGTAAGCCCAGGTGATACAGTCAGCCACCCAGGTGGACAAGGTACGCTTGGACACAGCTATCCCCAAATTATTAGGGTCAAAAGAAATGAAGAGCTGAGTAGCCCTTCTGTGCCCTTGCGTACGGTCAAGGTAGAAGGATAAGGCCCTCCTACAGTCCAGGGTATGCAGAACTGCTTCAGCCTGGCTTGCATGAGGCCTAGGGAAGAATGTTGGAAGAACCACCTCCTGATTGAGGTGGAAAGAGGAGACAACCTTTGGGAGGAACTTTGGATGAGTCCTGAGGACTACCCTGTTCTTACAGAATCTGGTGTAAGGTCTGTCACAGACCAGAGCCTGAAGCTCACTCACTCGCCTAGCCGAAGTAAGGGCTACCAAGAAGAGTGCCTTCCAGGACAGGAAGCGTAGAGGACAAGTAGCCATCGGCTCAAAAGGTGGGCGAATCAATTGCTGCAAGACCACGTTCAACTCCCACTCAGGAGCAGGAGGACGGATTGGAGGCTTGAGCAAGAGCAAGCCTCTGAGAAACTGGGACACCAAGGGGTGAACCGATAGAGAATGTCCTTCCACCAGTGAGTGGTGAGCTGCTAGAGCTGAGAGGTGGACCCGAACAGAATTGGACTTAAGTCCTTGATTTTATAAGTGCCGTAAGTACTGAAGCACAACTGGTACAGTACAGGTGAAGGGATCCTCTGTACGTAGCTGACACCACACAGAAAACCTTTTCCATTTGAGGGCATAGGTTTTCCTAGTGGACTGCTTCCTAGAAGCTAGAACAACCTCCTCAACTTCCTGAGGCAGGCCCCAGGGAGCCAAAACTACCCTTGCAGCCTCCATGCCATCAAACTGAGAGCTTTGAAATTTGGGTGCAGAAGGGAACCCTGATCCTGAGAGAGAAGGTCGGGTTGCAACCACTGTTCCCTCTAAGCTGTGCGCGTGTGCGCGCGCACACACCTCGCCGAGCGAGTGCACATACTTTACAACAGAGCGCACAAAAATTACGGCTCTGATTTTGATAGAAAACAACACAGACGTCTTAAAATGTAAAAGTTATGATTGTAATTACTAGAAATTTCCCGCTTCATTTAGTAATCGTCTATTTTCATTTAATTTGATTAAAATCAATGTGGTGTACATACTGTATTCTGACGTGTAGTCAAATTTTAAAGTATATAACTCTGAGTGTCGTTATGTGGTGCACAAAAATTTAACCTTCCTTCAAAAGCTGCACACAGCTGATATTTTATGCGCACATAGCCTACAGAAAATTAGAGGGAACATTGGTTGCAACCCCAGAGGCAGTGGGGGATCCACCGCCAGTTGAAGCAGAAGTGGAAACCAAGGCTGTCTCGGCCACCTGGGAGCCACCAGCAGGACCGAGGCCCTGTCCTGAAGAATCTTGAACATAGTTTGGGCCACCAAGGGCGTGGGAGGAAACGCATACAGGAGGCCCTGAGACCAGGAAATCAGAAAAGCATCTGCTGCTATCCGCAGAGGATGTGGTTGCCTGGAGCAGAACTTTGGCAGCTGTTTGTTCAGAGGACTGGCAAACAGATCTATGGATGGAAGTCCCCATTTCAGGAAAATCTTCTGAACCACCAAAGGATGGAGCTGCCACTTGTGGGGCTGCAGAATCCTGCTCAACTTGTCGGCCAGGTAGTTCTCCTGGCCAGGTAGATACACTGCCTTGAGGAGCATGTTGTGTCTGAGAGCAAACAAGCAAAGGTTCTGTGCTTCCTGGCAAAGAAGCCTGGACCCAGTTCCGCCCTGCTTGTTCACATAGAACATAGCTACCTGATTGTCTGTTTGAACCAGGACAGACTGGTGAGCCAGGGTGGGAGAGAAAGTTTTGAGGGCTAACCGAATAGCCCTGAGTTCCAAGAGATTGATCTGCTGTGCAGCTTCCCAGGGAGACCATAGGCCCTGGGTGCACTTGCCCAGACAATGAGCTCCCCAGCCCTGCAGGGAGGCGTCCGTGGTCAACACCACTGTGAATCCAGGATCTGAAAAGGCATACCTTGCCGCAGATTGGGTGGATGCAGCCACCAGGTGAGGGAGTTCAGAAACTGTCTGGACACCCTTATTCTGTCTCTGAGGCTACCTGTGGCCTGTGACCACTGAGACCGAAGGCACCACTGTGCAGGCCTCATATGGAGCCTGGCATTGGGGGTCACATGTACTGTCGAAGCCATGTGGCCAAGAAGCCTCAGGCAGAGTCTGGCGGAGACCAGTGACTGGCTGAGAAACTGGCTTGCCAAGCTTATCAGTCTTTGGGCTCTGTCCTCTGGCAAGAATGCCTTTGCCAGCCGAGAGTCCAACCTTGCCCCTATGAACTCCAAGTTCTGGGAGGGGAGCAAAGTGGACTTTGCAAAGTTTATGACGAACCCCAGGCTTTGGAGAAGAGTAATAGTTCTGAGGGTGGCTTGTCTGGCCTCCTGGCATGTCTGACCCCTGATGAGCCAGTCGTCCAGGTAGGGGAAGACAAAGATTCCCTGATTTCTCAGGTAGGCTGCCACCACTGCCAGGCATTTGGTAAAGACCCTGGGAGCGGAGGTGATGCCAACAGGCAGTACTCTGTACTGATAATGGTTTCTTCCCACAATGAACCTGAGGTACTTTCTGTGGTCTGGATGAATGAGGATGTGAGTGTACGCATCCTTTAGATCCAAGGAGCATAGCCAAGCTCCCTGATGGAGGTAGGGCAGAAGTGTTCCAAGAGTAAGCATCTTGAACTTTTCCTTTTCCAGGAACTTGTTGAGGTTTCGAAGGTCCAGAATAGGTCGAAGACCACCGGTTCTTTTGGGTACCAGGAAATACCTGGAGTAGAACCCTCGACCGTGCAAGTGGGGAGGCACAGGCTCCACTGCTTTGTCCACCAACAGACCTTGTAGCTCCTGAAGGAGAAGATCTGTGTGCAGGGGAGGCCTTGGAGGCTCCCCTGGAAAGTATGGAGGAGGCAGTTGTTGGAAGTGTAGTGCATAGCCCCTGTGGACTATTTTTAACACCCAACTGTCTCCAGTGATGAGTGGCCACTGGTGGGCAAAAAGAGCGAGGCGACCTCCTGTGCAGGGTTGGGAGAGCAGGGACGGAGAGGCTATGCCTAAGGAGTCAAAAACCCCCACCCTGCTGAGTGGGAGCAGGGGCCGGAGGCTTGGGGGTCCTCTGCCTATGGGGCCCATTACCCTGCCCCTTGGCTTGCTGACCCTGAGGGGCAGCTTGGGCAGCCTGATATTGTGGGTACTGTTTGTAGGCAGTGCCCTTCCTCGGTAAAAGGGCTTTTTACCCGAGCCCTTCTTCTTGTTAGAAGGGGAAGAAGTTTTCCTGGACAGCCTTGTCCTTGTGAGGTGCTCGGTCTCGAGCTGTGCGGCCTTCTCGGTCATGGGCTTGCCAAACAGGTTCTCACCTCGGCAAGGGACATCGACCAACTTGTCCTGAACCCATGGCTCGAGGTCCGATGACTGCAGCCATGCCTGGCGTCGAGCTGCGATGCCGGCTGCCGCAACACGGGCCGAAGCCTCGAAGCCATCGTAGGCAGCGCGGGACATAAATTTAGAACATTCCCGGATCCCCGAGGACAAGGACTTGAACCTCTGCAAGGGTTCCCCGGAGAGACCAGCAGAGAATCCGGCCAGCTCCTTGGCCAGGTCTCGCAAGTACATGCCCATGTACAGCTGGTAAGACTGGACACGGCAAGCAAGCATCGAGCCCTGGAAGCACTTTCTACCAAAACCATTGAGGTTTCGGGCCTCCCTGCCAGGGGGCACCGCGGAGTGCATCTTCTGACTTTTCAGGCGATGCATGGCCGATTCCACAACCATGGAATAGTGTGGTAGCTGCGCCTTCTGAAAGCCAGGGCTCTTCCAGAGTTGATAGATCGAATCAACCCGCTTGCTTAAAACCGGCGCCGAGGCCGGTGCCTCCCACATTCGAAAGAGGAGCCGCTCCAACATCGGAGGAACCGGCACAGTAAAGGCCTCCTTCGGAGGAGAGTCATACTGCAGGGCCTTGATCTCCTCGTCTCCTCCTCGGGGTCCGCAGGGATAGCCAACGCGGTGGCCATATCCCGGACGAACTCCGAGAACCGGGTATCCTCCGGAGGGGATCTACTCCGGGGTTCAGACTGCGGTGAGTCCGACGGGACACACCGAGTCTTGAAAGTGTCGGGGGACTCTTCGTCCTCCGTCTCCCATGCGGACTTGTCCGATGAGGAATCGGGGTCCGACCTCGCGGGGTCTGCGAGCACCCGCCCCGATGCCAAAGGCACCGGCGTCGACGCCCTCGGTCCCGAACGGGAGGTCAAGGGAGACCGCGACCGAGGACGACCTCGAGCCTTCATGGCTTCGAGTATCGGCTCGGTCTCTGGGGTCAACTTCGATGTCGATGTCCCGGTGGTCGGGGCAGATGCACCAGACAGGCTGGCCATCAGTGCCCGCTGCTGTTCCATGAAGGCAGACAGTCTGCTCTCCAAGGCTGTCAACCTGAGACCCAGCTCAGGAGACTCAGCAGCTCCCGACTCGGGCCCCAGCGGCGGCTCCCTGGGAGGAGAGTCCACGAGGACTACAGGGCTTACGTGTCCAGCAGACTCCGGCTCCAATCGAGGGACTTTGGAAGGCTTCTCCTGTTCCAAGGGCCTGTGGCGACGGTCGGGGGTCTGAGACCTAGCTCTCGAGGAGCCAGGGACCTCTTCCGACGACGCCCTCGTGAGCCGCTTCTTCCTCTAAAGTTCCCGGTCGGGGGACCCCCTGTCCGAGGAGCCACGACGGTGCTCGGGATCCGATTCCCGAGATGTCGAGGCCTCAGACGAGGTCCAGGCCTGGCCGGAGGCCGAGTCAGAAAAGAGCCTTTCCTTTTGATGCTGTCGACTACGCAGTGCCTTGGAAGACATCTTCCCACATGGTCCACACGTCTTAGGGTCGTGATCAGGACCGAGGCACCGGAGGCAGCAGTCATGTGTGTCGGTGAGAGACATCAACTTCTTACACCGATCACACTTCTTGAAACCGCTGGAGGCCATCGGGGAAAAAAGAGACGCCGCGAGGTCAAAGGACCGGCCTTCCAGGGAAAAAGAGAAAAAAGGGCGCGAACGCCAGCCACGAAGGGCAAAAACCGAAAAAGAAGATCGGGCTCGATATCGGTGTACCGAACCCGGCGGGAGGGGAACCGGCGTCGAACCGGGAAGAAAAAATAGCAAAAGAATCGCAAAAATCTAACAATTTTCCGGGATGACTAGGACTCACGTCCGGTGGGCTTCACGGAAAACGAGAGACTGAGGTAAGATGGCACCTTTAGGCGGGAAGGGAACCGCGCATGCGTGCCTGCATTCCCAAAGGCTTTCATGGGAAGCTGAGGAAATGCTCCGCAAGGGGCTTCATCGACATCGATGTCACCCATATGTGAGGACTGACTTCCTGCTTGGTCCTGGAGAATTGGTTTATTAGCACATTATCTGAACCTGTGAACCATGATTCGGTGATGAACATGTCGTCTAGTTTGTTGTCTTTGAAAAAGTCTGCAATAGTTTGGATTTTGTTGCGTGCTGATCGTGCATTAACTAGGCCACATTTGATATGCTGAGAATTTTTATTAGTCTGGGGAGTTCTTGAGGGGGTATTCGTATTGATATTCATTAATCTAGGCTGTCTTCTAAGATGATATGTGTTTGGGGGATGCAGTGAGATACCACCTCTTTGATTATGAATGATGGGGATCAATCCAACTCATGGTAGTTGGACTAGTGTTAAGTATTGCGAGGACCATTAAGATTATTAATTTGGTATTTCTCCATTCCACGTTTACTTTTTTCATAGATGTAACAACTTATCCTAAGTGGTGTGTCACTTACAGTAGACTTGTTATATTAGCAAAGAGTGTTATACTTGTAATTTCTGTGTTATACCACAGAATTATAGGTAGTAAATGTTTTTTTAGGTACCTGCTCAGTGTTTAAGGGCAAGATCGTTGAGTATGTTATGTATCAAATTGGTATAGTTCCTTACCTTTTTCGTTGTGGGCATCACTACGAATTTAGCATAATAAAAATCATTTTCCAAACTTGCTTTGAGTCTGCATGCTGGGAGTTTTATGGGTGAGAGATCTTGGGCAGGTAGGAAGGAACAGGAGAAAGAGATTTTGGGGATAAGAAGAAGAGCCAGGGAAGGTTGAGGATGGAGGGAGGAGGAAGATTGGGTTTGGGGAGCAAAAGGAAAGATCAGGGAATAGGGAGAAGAGGATCTATGATCCTGGTAGGATCCAGAAGGGGGACACCAAGGTTCTCTAATCTTGGGGATGGATCCCGCGCCGTGCTGCAGCCTTCTACCCCCTCCTATTGCCATTCTGTTTCTCTCTTTCTCCTCACCTCAGTCCTTTTTTTTCTTCTTGTTATCGCCCCATCCAAGATGCCATATCTCATCTTCTCATCCCAAGTGCTAATATAAACAGATGCATACATCCATTTTCTTGTTCACTCTTTCACTCAAGCCCCATCTCCTCTTTGACTTAACCTTCCTGTTAAGAACATAAGATATGCCATACTGGGTCAGACCAAGGTCCATCAAGCCCAGTATCCTGTTTCCAACAGTGGCCAATCTAGGTCATACGTACCTAGCAGTTTCCCCAAAAGACACAGGTTCCACAATGCTTGTATTGGGTCAAGCATTGATATCCTGGGTCCCTTCTTAATAATAGTTTATGGACCTTTCCTCCAGGAACTTGTCCAAACCTTTTTTAAACCCGGCTACACTAGCAGCCTTTACTACATCTTCCGGTAACAAATTCCAGAGTTTGATTAAACGTTGAGTGAAAAAATATTTTCTCTAACTCTTAGTGGTTCATTTGTATCTACTGAATCCCTTCCATATGACTCTATGTAACAATATTTGTAAATAGTTTACCACTGTTATCCAAGATTATGTAGCAAATGTTGTAAATAGTTACCCCTGTTATCCAAGTTTCTTACCCTGTTATCTGTAAACTCATACATGTTATCTGTAAACTCATACATGTTATCTGTACTGAGCATTTTTTGTTCCATGTAAACCGCGCTGATGCTGAATAGTGCGGTATAGAAGAGACCGTAAATAAATAAATAAATAAATTAAATAGTTTACCCTGTAGCTTCATTGCATGTCCCCTAGTCTTTCTGTATTCTGATAATGTAAACAATCGATCTACGTTTACCCGTTCCACTCCGTTCATTAATTTATAGACTTCTATCATATCTCCCCTCAGCCGTCTCTTTTCAAGGTTAAAGAGCTCTAACCTTTTTAGCCTTTCTTCATAGGGGTATTCTTCCATCCCCTTTACCATTTTGGTGGCTCTTCTCTGAACCTTTTCTAATAACGCTATATCCTTTTTAAGATACGGTGACCAGAATTGCACACAATATTCAAGGTGCGGTCTCACCATGGAACGATACAGAGGCATTATAATATCCTTTGTTTTATTTTCCATTCCTTTCCTTATGATACCTAGCATTCTATTTGCTCTCTTGGCCGCCGCTGCACACTGGGCCGAGGGTTTAAACAGGTTATCCACAATGACACCTAAATCTTTTTCCTGGGTGGTAGTTCCTAATGTGGAACCTTGCATCGTGTAACCATAGTTTGGGTTGTTCTTCCCTAGGTGCATAACTTTGCACTTGTCCACATTAAATTTCATCTGCCATTTTGATGCCCAGTCTTCCAATTTAGCGTAGTTACTCACCTGTAACAGGTGTTCTCCAGGAGCAGCAGGAATCAGTCCTCACATATGGGTGACGTCGGCGCCGACGGAGCCCTCGCAGAGCAATTTTCCCCAGCTTTCAAAGAAAGCCTTTGGGAATTGCAGCGCGCATGCGCGGTGCTCTTCCCGCCCAAGGGTGCCATCTTGCTCAGTCAGATGACATAGCTAAAAGACAGCAAAAAATGATCAAAAACGAAAGCATAGAACTGCAACTCTAAGGGGAGGAGGGAGGATTGTGAGGACTGATTCCTGCTGCTCCTGGAGAACACCTGTTACAGGTGAGCAACTACGCTTTCTCCAGGACCAAGCAGGAAGTCAGTCCTCACATATGGGACTCCGAAGCTTAAGGCTACCGGAGACCCTAAGCACAAAAAGGAGCTCCCTCAAGCTCAGTAGCACAGAAGGAAGGAATCTTCTCTGAATACGTCACCAACCGGTAGCCCAACATCCGGGATGGAGGGTAGGAGTTGCCTATACCTCAAAGAGGTTACGGAGGACTGCCTGTCCGAAAGCACTGTCCCTGCAGGATTCCCTCTCCAGGCAGTAATGGGCTGCAAAAGTCTGGCTTGAAGACCAAGTAGCGGCCCGGCAGATGTCTGCCAATGGAACAGAGCGGAGGTAAGCCACTGACGTAGCCTTCGCCCTAACACGATGAGCCGTGACTCGACTTTCCAACGCGAGGCCGGCTGCCTCGTAAGCCCAAGCGATACAGTCAGCAATCCAGATGGACAGAGTACGCTTGGAGACAGGGAGCCCCAACTTGGGGTCATAAGAGACGAAGAGCTGAACAGCCCTTCTGTGCTCCCGCGTACAGTCAAGATAGAAGGTTAACGCCCTTCTACAGTCCAGGGTATGCAGGACCATTTCAGCTGGGCTGGAGTGTGGCCAGGGAAAGTAGGTCAGAAGTACCACCTCCTGGTTGATGTGAAAAGGGGAAACCACTTTGGGAAGAAACTTAGGGTGAGTCCGGAGGACTACCCGGTTCTTGTAGAACCTAGTGTAAGGAGGATCAGATACTAGGGCCTGCAGCTCACTAACGCGTCTAGCAGAAGTGAGGGCCACCAAGAACAAGGTTTTCCACGAAAGAAAACGAAGAGGACAGGTAGCCATAGGCTCAAAAGGCGGACAGGTAATCCGCTGTAAAACCACATTGAGATCCCAGTCCGGGGCTGGCGGGCGCAAAGGTGGTTTAAGGAGAAGGAGGCCTCTGAGAAAACGAGCCACTAGAGGGTGGCTGGAAAGAGGTCTACCATCCACCGGCATGTGATGCGCAGAAAGAGCACTGAGGTGGACCTTGACCGAGTTGGACTTAAGTCCAAGATTGGAGAGAGAAAGCAAGTACTGCAAGACCACTGATGCTGAACAGGAGAAGGGATCTTGAGACTGCTGAGTACACCAGACGGAGAACCGACGCCACTTAAGAGCATAGGACTTCCGGGTGGAGGGCCTCCTGGAGGCCAAGACGACCTCCTCCACATCTGGAGGTAGCTGGAGAGGAGCAAGGACTACCCTTTCAGCAGCCAGGCCATCAGATGAAGGGACCGGAGGTTGTGGTGCAGGAGTGTCCCCTGATCCTGCGACAGGAGGTCGGGCTGAAACCCCAGAGGAAGAGGAGTGTCCACCGCCAGCTGCAGCAGAAGGGGGAACCAAGGTTGTCTCGGCCACCGGGGAGCCACTAGGATCATCGATGCTTTGTCTCTGAGAACTTTGAAGAGTGTCCGAGACACCAGTGGCATGGGAGGAAAGGCATACAAGAGGCCGGTGGACCAGGGAATCAGAAAAGCATCCGCCGCCACTCTGAGAGGATGCGGCTGTCGAGAGCAGAATCTGGGAAGCTGCCGGTTCAGAGGACTGGCAAACAGATCCATGGTGGGGAGGCCCCACCGGAGAAAGATTCGCTGAACCACCAGCGGATCCAATCTCCACTCGTGTGGCTGGAGGATTCTGCTCAGTTTGTCTGCTAGGTAGTTTTCTTGACCTGGGAGATAGACAGCTTTGAGGATGATGTTGCGATGGACGGCCCAAGAGCAGAGTTTCCGTGCTTCCTGACAGAGAAGGAAGGAGCCGGTTCCGCCTTGTTTGTTCACGAAGAACATTGCAACCTGATTGTCTGTCTGGACCAGCAACGACTGGTGAGAAATCAGGTGAGAGAAGGCTTTGAGCGCTAGGCGGATGGCTCTGAGCTCTAGGAAGTTTATCTGCTGAGCCGACTCCCAAGGAGTCCAGAGACCTTGAGTACAAGTCCCTTGGCAATGTGCTCCCCAACCCTGGAGAGAAGCATCGGTCGTCAGGACCTGAGAAGGCGGAGGGGGCTGAAAAGCCACTCCTAGTACTAGGTTTGGCAGATGGAGCCACCATTGTAGAGAAGTGACCAGCGGGTCGGAGACCCTTACTGAGTCCGCTAGGCCCCCAGTGGCCTGGTGCCATTGTGCGCAAAGGCACCATTGAGCCGGTCGCATGTTCAGGCGGGCATTGGGGGTCACATGCACCGTGGAAACCATATGGCCGAGCAGTCTCAGAAATTGCCTGGCCGAGACCAGGGAATTGCTGTGAAAGTAGCTGGCGAGATCTATGAGCCGCTGCGCCCTGTCTAGAGGCAGGAAGGCCCGTGCCTGAAGAGTGTCCAACCTGGCGCCGATGAATTCGAGATTTTGAGAAGGGCGCAAAGTGGACTTTGCGAAGTTTATGACAAATCCCAAGTGCTGGAGTAGAGTCACAGTGCGGTGAGTGGCCTGAGTGGCCTCTTGGGAAGACTGGGCTCTGATGAGCCAGTCGTCCAGGTAGGGAAACACAAAAAGGCCTTGAAGTCTTAGATAGGCCGCCACCACCACAGCCAGGCATTTGGTGAATACCCTGGGGGCGGAGGATAGGCCAAAGGGTAGTACTCTGTACTGGTAATGATTGCCTCCCACAACAAACCTGAGATATTGTCTGTGGTCTGGATGAATAAGGATATGAGTATACGCATCCTTCAGATCCAAGGAGCATAGCCTGTCGCCCTGCTGGATGTAGGGCAGCAGGATTCCAAGGGTAAGCATCTTGAACTTTTCCTTTGCAAGGAACTTGTTGAGGTTTCGCAAGTCCAGGATGGGTCTGAGGCCTCCTGTTCTTTTTGGTATCAGAAAATACCTGGAGTAACACCCTTGACCCTTCAGGTGGTGGGGCACTGGTTCCACCGCCTGTTCCTGAAGGAGACTTGCTAACTCTTGCAGGAGTAAGTCCTCGTGCAGAGGAAGTCGTGGAGGCTCCCCTGGAAAGTAGGAGGGAGGTACCTGGTGAAAGTGAAGAAGATAGCCCTTTTGAACTATGTGAAGTACCCAGGTATCTGTGGTGATGTTGGACCACTTGTGGGCAAAGTGGACCAGCCGGCCTCCTGTGCTGAGAGGAACCAGCTGAGGGGGAGAGGCTATGCTGATGAAGTCAAAAACCCCCACCCTGCTGAGCAGGGGCCGGTGGTGCAGGCTTGGGGGCTTGCTGCCTACGGGACCCATTACCCCGTCCCTTGGCCTGCTTACCCTGTGGGGGAGCTGCTGAGGCCTGATACTGAGGGTAGTATTTATAGGCAGCCGCCTTCCTCGGGTAAAAGGGCTTTTTACCCGAGCCCTTCTTCTTTTGAGAAGGGGCAGAGGTCTTCCTTGAGAGACGAGTTCTGGTGAGAGTCTCCGTCTCGATTTGTGCAGCCTTCTCATCCATGGGCTTGCCAAAGAGGTTTTCACCTCTGCAGGGGACATCGACCAACTTGTCCTGCACCCATGGCTCGAGGTCGGATGTCTGAAGCCAAGCCTGGCGACGTCCACCGATGCCGGCTGCGGCTACTCGAGCCGATGCCTCAAAACCATCGTAGGCTGCTCGAGAGATAAACTTGGAGCACTCCCGAATACCAGTTGCCAAGGTTTGGAACCTCTGCAAAGGTTCGTCAGAGAGACCAGCAGAGAACCCGGCTATTTCTTTAGCCAGGTCTCGGAGATACATGCCCATGTAGAGCTGGTAGGTCTGGACTCGACAAGCAAGCATAGAGCCCTGGAAACACTTCCTACCGGGGGGCACCCAGGAGTGCATTTTTTGACTCTTAAGTCTATGCATGGCCGATTCCACCACCATGGAATGGTGCGGTAGTTGTGCCTTTTGGAAGCCGGGGCTCTTGCGGACTTGATAAATGGAATCGACCCGCTTGCTTAACACCGGCGACAACGACGGGCTCTCCCACATGCGGAAGAGAAGTCGTTCCAGCATCGGAGGAACCGGTACAATAAAGGCCTCCTTCGGGGGAGAGTCATATTGGAGGGCATAGAGTTCTTCGACTCGAGGTTCCTCCTCGGGATCCGCGGGGAAGGCCAAGGCCTTGGCCATATCCCTCACGAAGTCCGAGAACCGGGTATCCTCCGGGGGGGGGGGGGGGGGGACCGTATCCGAGGTTCGGACTCGGGGGAGTCGGATGGGACACACCGAGTCCGAAAGGAACCAGGTGACTCTTCGTCCTCGGATTCCCAGGCCGACTCCTCGGAGGAGGAGTTGAGCGGCTCCTGTCGGGCGGGCATCGATGCCATCCGCCCCGACGACCTCGGTCCCGAACGGGAGGCCGAAGGAGACCTCGACCGAGGATCGACTCGAGCTCTGATGGACTCGAGGATCGGCTCGGTCTCCGGGGTCGACTTGGAGGTCGACGTCCCGGCGGTCAGGGCAGAAGCACCGGCGAGGCCAGTGATCGATGCCCGCTGCTGGTCCATGAAGGTAGTCAGACTGTTCTCCAAGGCCGTCAACCTGAGTCCGAGCTCAGGAGACCCAGCAGCCCCCGACTCGGGTCTTTCGGAGGCGAGTCCACGAGGACAACAGTACTCACGTGCGAAGGCAAGTCCATCTCGAGACGAGGATGTTTGGACGGCCTCTCCACCTCCGAGGACCCGGGTCGGGAATCGGGGCTATGCGACCTGGCCCTCGAGGAACCAGGAGCGTCCACCGATCCCGCCCTCGCGGGTTTCTTCTTCCGATGATGTTCCCGGGTAGGAGACCCCCTTTCAGAGGAACTGCGACGATGCTCAGGACCAGAGTCCCGAGACGTCGAAGCCTCTGACGAGGTCCGAGCCCGGCCGGAGTCAGAGAAGATACGTTCCCGCTGATGCTGCCGACTCCTCAACGCTTTTTAGGACATTTTGCCACACGGACCACAGATCTTCGGGTCATGATCGGGTCCGAGGCAGCGGAGGCAGAAGTTGTGTGTGTCTGTAAGAGACATGAGTTTCTTACAGAGGTCACACTTTTTAAACCCGCTGGCAGCCATCGGGGGAAAAAGGGCCCCTGCGAGGTCAAAAGACCGGGCTGCCAGTGAAAAAGTAAAAAAGGCGCGAAATCTGTCACGAAGGACAAAAAACCGAAAAATAAAGAACGGACTCGCAACGGGCGTCGCGGGTCCGGGCGGGAAAAGAACCGGCGTCGAACCGAGAAAAAGAAAAAAGAAATAAAATCAACTTTTCTGCGGGGATTCACAAACAACGTCTGTAGGGCTCCGCGGAAAAAAGAAGACTGAGCAAGATGGCACCCTTGGGCGGGAAGAGCACCGCGCATGCGCGCTGCAATTCCCAAAGGCTTTCTTTGAAAGCTGGGGAAAATTGCTCTGCGAGGGCTCCGTCGGCGCCGACGTCACCCATATGTGAGGACTGACTTCCTGCTTGGTCCTGGAGAAATCAAGATCCTCTTGCAATTTTCCACAACCCTCTTGGATTTTAGCAACTTTAAATAGTTTTGTGTCATCTACAAATTTGATAACCTCACTCGTTATTCCCTTTTCCAGGTCATTTATGAATATGTCAAAAAGCAGTGGACCCAGCACAGATCCCTGGGGTACAGCACTATTTACCTTTCTCCATTGGGAAGACTGGCCATTTAGCCCTACCCTCTGCTTTCTATCTTTTAACCAGTTCCTGATCCACAATAGTACACTGCCTCCTATCCCATGACTCTTTAGTTTTGCCAAAAGTCTCTGATGAGGGACCTTGTCAAAGGCTTTCTGAAAGTCCAAGTACACTATATCAACCGACTCACCTTTGTCTACCTGTTTATTCACACCTTAAAAAAACATAACAGATTAGTAAGACAAGATATTCCTTAACTTATTAAAAGAGGGCTGCTACACAATACCCTGTCCTGTGCTGTGCTTCTGAGGTAAGCTGTGACCAACTTTCTGGCTGATTAACCGTCCTTGTTCTCAGCAGCTCTACAGCCCTGCCAACCTCTCTCACAAACCTTCATCTCAAATCCATATCTCCAGCTACTCTTTCAGAAACCTACCCTCCTCTTTCTGCTAGAATCCCATTTCCATGTCATCCCTGCAGTCCAATCCAGACTCCTGGGTTTTGTCCATCTTCCAGCAGATGGACACTGAGCAAACTAGCGTTTGGTGATGTCACTACATAAGGAGGCAATACTCCTCCCACCAAGCCAGTATACTCAGTCTCCAGCAGATGGGATAGAACCCTGGTAGCCTGGGCTGACTAGAGATTCTTATAAAAAAAAAGATTAACAGGCTTTTCCTAGTATATAACTTTCCTGTGTCAAAGGGTTTTAGTGAGTTGGAAGAGCAGCACTGTGGTGACTGGGTCTGCCCAAGGGCCAAGGCCATTTAGTCAGCAGTAGGGCCCTGGGAGGAGTAGGAAGAATCTTATTCCTTCTGCTCTGAGCACTCCAGATCTCCATCCGAATTCCCAACATCCTTCAGTGCGCTAGGGAGCTGCAGGCTTACTACTACGCCATGTAAGTGTTAGTTCTCTCTTTCCCCTTGTTTTTCCTTCCCCGGGGTTCCCTGTTTGCGGCGGGAGTGTGAATGGAGTGTGCTTTGTTAAATATTTTCCTCTGGCGTTGTGTTTTGGCTTTCTCCCTCCCCATGTCTTCAGGTAAGCAAGTGTGCTTGGGATGTGGCAGCCACAGATTGTCGTTAACACAAGTGGGGCTCTACAGGGCTTGTGAAATGGAGGATTGCCAGGCAGGGACCTCCCTCGCGAAGGTGGTGTCTCTGGAGCAGCCTTCCCCAGTGGCTTCGCTTGTGGCAGAACCTTCAGTGGTCTCGGCAGAACTGTCTGCAGCTCCTGCCATTTTGGCGGGAACCGTGGCCATTTTGTCTCCCTCACCGATGGACCTCTTTCCTCTGGGTTTTGGCGGATCGGCGACCTGAATGCTCGAGGCTGCGTGGGTGGCCCGTTTCCACACACTCTGCTTTGCCCGGGGGAGATAGATCTGCTGGAATCTCATGGGGTTTCAATGCAAGCAGGGGATGACCCTAACATTGTGCGAGTCTTCTGCCGCGAGGACTTGGTGACATTGATCACGAATTCCGTTGCGGCTCTGAATCTGCCTGTAGTGGCACCAGAGGCAGACTCGCCGTTGGAGAATCCCTTGCTCTAGGGGATCCGCAAGTCAGAAATGGCCTTTCCGGTGCACCGCGAATTGAAGCAAATGATTGAGTTCATGTGAAACTCCTCCGAGGTGGGCTTGCAGGGCGTCAGAGCCATGCAGTGGCTCTATCCCTTACCCACTGCCCAGAGGGGGAGATTCATGCTCCCAAAGGTGGATGCCCTAGTGTCGGTGGTTACCAAATTGTCTACCATCCCATTGGAAGTGGGGTGTTGAAAGATCCTCAGGATATTTATTTAGACAGTTTTGTATACCATCTTATCCTTCAATCAAAGTGGTCACAACACAATTGGGGGATACATTTTAACACAAGGGGATATGAGACACATACACACTAATACTTACAGGGAACATGAGCAATGGAGGGTTACGTGGATTGCCCAAGACCACAAGGAGCACCTGCGGGACTAGAAACCCCAGTCCTTCCAGCCCAGGGTTGCTGTCCTCTAGTGGGATTTGAACCATTGACTTTCTGGCCTGAGGTACCTTACCCCAACCACTAGGTCACTCCTAGTGATGGAGATGCTGCTAAAGCAGGTGTTTGAAGTTAATGCCTTGGCATTGCAGGCTTCAGTCTGTGGCAAGGGCCTGCATGAGGTGGATCCAGAATCTGTTGGCAGCTGAAATGGGGCTAGTATCAACTCTCACAGAGGCAGTGCAAATTGACTCAGGAGTAGCATTTGTAGTGGATGCCTTTTATGATGATCTCAGGGCATCAGCCAAGGATGTGGTGGTGGTCGAGGCCACTTGGCGCCTGGTCTGGCTGCGAGCTTGGTTGGCGGATGTCTCCTCCAAGCAGCACCTTTGTAGGCTGCCATTCAAAGAAAAGCTCCTGTGGAGAAGCCCTCAAAGTTGGTGAAGGACTTAGGTGAGTTCAAGCCAGCCTGCTTGCCAGAGGATAAGCAACCAGTGTCCTTGCCGAAAGAGCGCTCCAGGGATTTTAGAAGGTTTCGGACGACCCGGTTTGCACCCTACCAGAAGTGCACACCCCCCAGTAGGGGGCACTCCTTTCAAGAAGGTAGAGGCTATGGGAGGGCTTGTTCATCTGTCCCGGTGCGGGCTCCAAGACGCAATGAGATGAGGGAGACTGAGGCGGGACTGGTGCCGATTGGCGGCCACCTATGGAATTTTTACCCAGCCTGGATCCAGCTAACCTCCGACCAGCGGGTGCTGGAGGTGATTTGCGAAGGTTATGCGTTAGAGTTTGCAGTTCCGCTCAGAGATGCCTTCCTCCTCTCGCCAGTCAGTGTGCTGCTTAAGGTCAGAGCAGTCTCTGAGACGCTGCAACGGTTGCTCTTGCTACAAAAGCCAGCACGGTCACAGTCGGTATTCCGTTTACTTCGTGGTTCCCAAGAAGGGGGGTGGGGGGGTTCCTTTCATCTGATTCTCGATCTCAAGCATGTCAGTCTGGTATTGCGCGTGCCACATTTTCGGATGGAAACTCTGCGGTCGGTCATAGTGGCCATGTGGCAGGGGGAGTTTCTCACCTTCCTTGACTTCATGGAGGCCTACTTGCATGTTCCTATTCGGGCAAAGCATCAGCAGTATCTGCATTTTGCCATTCCCATGGGGCACTTCTAGTTTCGGGTGCTGACATTTGGGCTCCCTACAACTCCTCGGACCTTTACGAAGATCATGGTGGTAGTTGCAGCGCATTCTCGCAGGCAGGGAGTGTTGGTGCACCCATACCTAGACAATTGCTTGAATCAGCCAAAGTCCTTCACCGGAAGCAAGGAGGCTACTTGGGGGGTCTTTCAAGTCCTGGAATGTCTGGGGTGAGTGATGAATGTAGCAGCCACTACTCTATCTCAGTGCGCAGTTCGACACCCAGAAGGGGATGTTTTTTTTGCCTAAGGAACGACTCAAGAAGCTGCAGAACCAGGTGCGACAGTTCCTAGTGCGGAGATCACAGATGGCATGGTTCTACCTAAAGGTCCTGGGGTCCATGGCTTTGACATTAGACTTGGTGTCCTGGGTGCAATCCCATATGCGCCTGCTGCAGAGGGCTCTGCTCTCCCATTGGTCTCCACAGCAACATGCATTGGCACACCGGCTTCTCTGTCCCTTGGAGGTCAGAGGCATTCTCGTGTGGTGGTTAGATCGGACCAGTCTGGCGAAAGGGGTGCAAATGGAGCAACCAGAGTGGACGCTTCTCACGACGGATACCAGTCTCTCCGGTTGGAGGGCTCAGTCTTGTCGAGAATTGCGCAGCACACCTGGTCAGCAGACCAGATGCAGTGGTCCATCAACCTTCTTGAGATGAGGGTGTTACGACTGGCTCACTTCGAATTTCAACCCCTTTTACAGCACCGGGCAGTCAGCTATCAGACAATGCAATCACAGTCAACCTACATCAGCCGGCAAGGGGGAACAGGCAGCTCAACGCTGGCAGAGAAGATTGCTCTGCTTCTTTGGTGGGCAGAGGCCAATCTTGCTCAGTTGTCGGCAGCGCATGTGGCCGGAAAGGAGAATCTGCAGGCAGACTTTCTCAGCAGGCATCACTTGGATCCGGGGGAAGTGGGTCCTAGTAGACACAGTCTTCTGGTAGTTGACACGGCGCTGGGGCATGCCGGTGTTAGACCTCATGGTGACGGCAGAAAACACAAAGGTTGACCGCTTCTACAGCAGGTGCAGGGAACGCATGCCCAAAGGTCTCGATGCCTTAGCTCACCCTTGGCCCAAGGAGGGGCTATTGTATGCCTTCCCTCCGTGCCCTCTTGTGTAGTGATTTTGGTAGCTACGGATTGGCCACGGTATCTGTGGTATGTGGATCTCATGAGGCTTGTGGTGGACAAGCCCTGGCGCCTGCTGCCGCATCCAGATCTGTTAATGCAAGGTCCGGTGCGGATGCCTCAAGAGGATCGAGCCTTGCTTACGGCTTGGCTCTTGAGAGGGCATCCTTGAGGCAAAAAGGATATGAGCCCTCAGTAATTGCGACCTTGTTGAAGTCACGGCGACGGTCCACCTCTCTGGCCTATGTGTGGGTCGGGAGAATATTTGAGGCATGGTGTGAAGACTGGCAGCGGCGACCTTTTAGAAACATAGAAATATGACGACAGAAAAAGACCACATGGCCTATCTAGTCTGTCCTTCCATATCAACAACTACAACAGCCCCCTTTTTACCTTTAGAGATCCTCTGTGTTTGTCCCATGCTTTTTGAATTCAGTTACTGTCCTCATTTCTACCACCTCCACTGGGAGACTATTCCATGGATCCACTACTCTTTCCGTAAAGAAATATTTCTGCATATCACTCCTGAATCTAACTCCCTTCACCCTTATCCCATGTCCTCTCGTAGCAGAACTTGCTTTCAATTGAAAGAGGCTCTCTCCCTGAACATTTATGCCACGGAGGTATTTGAACATCTCAATCATATCACCTCTATCCCGCCTTTCCTCTAAGATGTACATATTAAGATCCTTATGTCTGTCCTCATAAGCTTTATAATGAAGACCACTAATCATTTTAGTAGCACCCTCTGCACCGACTCCATCCTGTTCACATCCTTTTGAAGGTGCGGTCTCCAGAATTGCACACCATACTCCAAATGAGGTCGCACCAAAGACTTATACAGAGGCATTATCACCTCCTTTTTTCTGCTAGCCATTCCTCTCCGTATGCACCCAAGCATCCTTCTAGCTTTTGCCGTCGCCTTTTCTACCTGTTTAGCTACTTTAAGGTCATCAGACACAACCACGCCTAGGTCCCGCTCTTCTTTAGTGGACAGAAGTACTTCACCCCCTATACTATATTGCTCCCTTGGATTGCTGCAGCCCAAATGCATGACCTTACATTTTTTAACATTAAATCCCAGCTGCCAAATTCTAGACCATTCTTCAAGCTTAGCTAAATCCCTTCTCATGTTATCTACACCTTCCTGGGAGTCTACTCTATTGCAGATTTTGGTATCATCCGCAAAGAGGCAAAACTTACCCGACAGCCCTTCCGCTATATCACTAACAAAGATGTTAAAAAGAATCGGACCAAGGACAGATCCCTGGGGCACACCACTGGCAACATCCTTCTCCTCAGAGTGAGTTCCATTTACCTGTACTCTTTGTCGCCTCCCACCCAACCAATTTCTAACCCAAGCAGTAACTTTAGGGTCCATCCCTAGGGTGCTCAGTTTGTTTATAAGTCGCCTGTGAGGAACAGTGTCAAAGGCTTTACTGAAATCTAAATACACCACATCTAGGCCTCTCCCTCAGTCCAACTCCCTGGTCACCTAAAGAAATCAATCGGATTTCTCTGACAAGACCTGCCTCTGGTGAATCCATGCTGTCTCAGATCCTGTAATCTGCTGGACTCCAGAAACCTCACTATTTTCTCTTTCAGCAACATTTCCAATAATTTACTCACCACCGAAGTTAAACTAACCGGCCTGTAGTTTTCAACCACATCCTTACTTCCGCTTTTGTCATGAGCCTCTCTCCAGTCCTTTGGCACCACTCCTGACTCCAACGAGGCATTGAAAAGGTCAGTCAGTGGAGATGCTAGAACGTCCCCAAGTTCCCTCAGTATTCTAGGGTCGGTCCCATCGCTTTGTCTACTTTAAGTTGAGCTAGTTTCTCACGAACACAGTCTTCTGAAAATTGTTCAAGATGTCCCTCGCTTCCATTCCTGTTTGTGGGTGTTTTCTGAGGTCCTGCTCCTGGTTCTTCATCTGTGAACACAGAACAGAAATATTTGTTAAGCAATTCCGCTTTATCCTTATCAGCGTCTACATATTCCTCCCCTGCACCCTCGAGTCTGACAATACCACTTTTGCCCTTCCTCTTCTCACTAATATATCTGAAAAATGTCTTATCCCCCCATTTTATTGCATTGGCTATTTCCTTCTCCTTTTGAATCTTTGCCTTCCTGACTACTTTGCTAGCTTCTCTAAGTTTTTCCAAATCCAGATGCCTGTCTTCCTCTCTCTGTGATCTCTTGGATTTCATGAAGGCCTCCCTCTTTTTCTTCACTTTTTCAGCTACTTCTTTTGAAAGCCATAGCAGTCTCCTTTTCCTTTTACTTTTATTTACCATTTTAACAAAAAGGTTGGTTGCCCTTAAAATATCCCCTTTCAGTTTTGCCCACTGTTTTTCTACATCCCCCAGCTGTTCCCATCCCACTAACGACTCCCTGAGGTATTGGCCCATCTTCGCAAAGTTAGTCTTCCTAAATTCTAAGATCCTCACCTTTGAATGGATTCTAACAGCCCTAGTCCTAATACTGAACCACACCATCTGGTGATCACTGGATGCAAAATGATCTCCCACTACAACATCAGAAACACTTTCGCCATTGGTAAGCACCAAATCCAATATGGCCCCTTCACGTGTGGGGTCTGTTACCAATTGCCTGAATAGTTCTCCCTGTAGAGAATCCAGGATCTCCTTACTTCTAGATGATGTAGAAGGGAGGGAGAAGTGGCCTAGTGGTTGGGGCAAGGTACTAAAGGCCGGAAGGTCAGTGGTTCAAATCCCACTAGAGGACAGCAACCTTGGTCCGGAAGGACTCGGGTTTCTAGTCCCGCAGGTGCTCCTTGTGGTCTTGGGCAAGCCACTTAACCCTCCATTGCCCATGTTCCCTGTAAGTATTAGTGTATGTGTCTCATATCCCCTCGTGTTAAATGTATCCCCCAACCGCTTTAACCCGGTGAAAAGCGGGATATAAATGCAGCTAAATTTAAAAAAAACAAAAAACAAAAAAAAGATACTGCAGCAGGAATGTGCCAATCAACATCTGGCATATTGAAATCTCCTATCAGTAGCACTTCCCCTTTCCTAGCAATGCTGCATATGTCTTTAATTAACTCTCTGTCCACCTCTTCCTCTTGTGAGGGAGGTCTGTATATCACACTAATGCAAATAGATTTCTCTTTCCCTCTTTCTAGTTTAACCCACAATGCCTCCTCTCTCCCTTTTAAGCTCTGTAATTCCAAAGCTTTACTAGTAGTTTTTACATATAGTGCCACTCCTCCTCCCCTTCTTCCTACCCTGTCCTTTCTGAATAAAGTATAGCCAGGTATAGTTACATCCCAGTCATGGTTTTCTGTAAACCATGTTTCTGTAACTGCCACTAAATCCAAGTCAACCACTCCCACCAAAGCTTCAACATCCGGGATCTTATTTCCCATGCTACGGGCATTTATACACACTGCTTTCCATATGTTACCCCTATTACCCATTTCCATAAAGATATTTAATGTATCACCTACCTGGGGGCTTTCTTCACCCATCCCCAACAAATCTAGTTTAAAGCCCTCTCCAGTAGATTAGCCAGTCTACTACCGCAGACGCGTTGACCTTTCTTGGAAAGATGGATGCCATCTCTGCTCTGCAACCCTTGGAACTGCATCCCATGGTCTAGGAAAACAAAACGCTCTCAATGACACCATCCACGCAGCCATGCATTCATCTCCAGGATGCGAGCCTCTCTGCCCTGGCCTTTACCCTCAACAGGGAGGATTGAAGAGAACACCATCTGTGCACCTAACTGTTTCACCCTCTGTCCCAGAGCCATGAAGTCACTTTTTATACGTTCCGAGGTATACCTGGCAGTATCATTTGTTCCAACATGGATTAGCAACATTGAGTAATAGTGGGCTTGATGAGTCTTGGCAAACTCTCCGTAACATCTTGGATTTTGGCACCAGGCAGACAGCATACCTCTCTGGACATCAAGTCTGGTCCGCAGATGGACGCCTCAGTACCCCTCAGAAGAGAGTCACCAACCACCACTACCCTTTGTTTCCTTGTGGTCACTGATTCTGCAACTTTGGGGTACTTGAGCTCTGGTTCTTCCCTTTCCAGGGATGCTTTCACCTCCTCCACTTCCAGGGCTTCATAATGGTTCTTCAGTTCAAGGGCTGGAGAAGTTGGATTGGTGATTTTGCAGGCCCTGGTGACTTGTGTCCAACCATTGACATTCTGTTGGCACCCATCTTCTCCTCTGCTGGAGAGCTTGGTTGCTGCAAGAAGCATCTCATCAATGTACTTCTCACTGTCTTGAATGTTCCTCAGCCTTGCCACCTCCTCTCTGAGTTCCTCCACTTGTT
This sequence comes from Ichthyophis bannanicus, assembly GCA_033557465.1. Taxonomy (NCBI): domain Eukaryota; kingdom Metazoa; phylum Chordata; class Amphibia; order Gymnophiona; family Ichthyophiidae; genus Ichthyophis; species Ichthyophis bannanicus. Next base: position 73,951,555 of record CM066051.1, on the reverse strand, counting down.
TCCTCAGAGCTTCAGCATGCAGGCACCCTGCACATGGAACCAGTCCTTCAACTGGCATTAGGACCTCTGTCTGGACAGAGGCAGAAGCTGTAATGGGGGCAACAGCTTTAGCAATACGATTTTTCCCAGCCATTGTTCTGTTTGTGGAGCTTAGGTATTGTTGGTTGATCTGTAGAGTCCCTGTTAGGAAAGTCTCAACAGGGTAGGGCACTGGATCCTTTTATGCAGGCCTCAGCTGCTCTCAGGTAATCAGGCCCACTAACTCCTGATTAGGTGTCAGCAGTTCCCAAAGCTCAGAGTTCAAACAACCTACTCTGCTCAAGGAAATTTCTAGTAAAGCACCAAAAAGAAAGTAACTTTGCTTTAAAAATATACAAAAACACTTTTAAGAGCTCCCAGTCAGAGAGCTAGCAAGTTAATAAAAAATAACCCCTCAAATCCTTACTGTTGGTTGATCTGTAGAGCCCCTGTTAGGAAAGCCTTTTGAAGTGTCTATTCCAGATGTGCTAGCCTTCCTTCAGGGGGATTACAACAAAGGTCTAGCATTGAATTCCCTAAAGGTGCAGATTGCTGTGTTAGTGTGTTATAGAGGATGCGGACAGGGCGTCTCTTTTGGCAGCTCACCTGGATGTGAGCTGTTTTTTCTCCAGGCAGTTAAACTCTTGAGACCGCCCCAGAGATCCCGGGTACCAGCCTGGGATCTGAATTTGGTTTTGAGGATCCTCTCAGAGGCATCATTTGAGCCGTTGGTGGCAGCACCTCTCAAGGACTTGACCTTGAAAGTGGTGTTCTTGGTAGCCATCTGATCGGCTCAACAGATCTCGGAGTTGCAAGTGCTGTCCTGTAGGGAACCCTTTCTGCTACAGGTGAAGGACAGAGTGGTGTTGCGTATGGTACCATCCTTTCTGCCAAAGGTGGTCTCGCCCTTTCATGTCAATCAAGTCGTGGTGCTTCCCGTCTTCCTCAAAGGTAAGCCTAGGCAACTTCACTCCTTGGATGCGAGGAGGGTGCTGAGGCACTACTTGAAGGCCTCGGAGGCATTCCGGAAGTCTGATAGTTTGTTCTGTTTGGTGGTTCTCATAAAGGGGAAGCGGCTTCGAAGGCCTCCACTGCCAAATAGTTAAAGGAGGCAATTGCTTCAGCCTACATCTTGAAGGGCAAGCAAGTTCCAGAGGGCTTACGAGCCCATTCTATGAGAGCACAGGCTACGTCCTGGGCAGAGAGAGCATTGGTACCCCTAGCGGATATGTGCAGAGCGGATACTTGGTCTTCCTTGCATAGTTTCGTGCATCACTATAAGCTGGGTTTGTAGGTGCATTCGGAGGCCACGTTTGGCTTGCGGGTGTTGGAGGTCGGGCTTGCTAGTCCTGCCTGTGTATAGTACTTCTCTGGTACATCCCAGGAGACTGGATTGGACTGTAGGGATGACATGGAAGGTGAAATTAGACTTACCTGCCAATTTTCTTTCCATCAGGACCTACAGTCCAATCCAGAACCCGCCCGTTCTGGTATAATAGCAAGCCCGAGGGGCCTGGTGGTAGTTTTTAAGAGAGTTGATCTCTACTCTGGGCTTTTGATGAAGCATCCATTCCAAGCCAAAGGATTTGCTTCCAGGTGCTTGATGAATCTGGAGGTAGCATTGGTCTGCTTTATGTCACCACAGGTGATTTCATGTATATAGTTAGTTCTGTTTACATGGGAATACTGGCTTGGGGGGAGGATTGTTGCCTCCTTATGTAGTGACATCACCAAAAGCTAGTTTGCTCAGTCTCCATCTGCAGGAAAGGGGACAAAACACAAGAGTCTGGATTGGACTGTAGGTCCTAATGGAAAGAAAATTAGCAAGTAAGTCTAATTTCACCATCTCTCACCTGCTGAATGGGTGCAGGAAGAGGATAGCAGCAGTGTTGCCTCAGGCTCTACCTTAACCTCTCAAGACCTGGCTGCTGGTTTGAACTGTGCATGCATTCAGACCAGCAGTAGGACATTAGTAGTAGAGGATGACAGCCTGAGGTACTGCTGCTGCTACCCAATCACCGTGGGAGGGAGAGAATTCACTGGGAAAGGTGAAAAAGTAACTTGAAATGTGTCACAAGACAGCCATTGCCTTGGCCTAGTGTTCCATTATTATTCCATCTGAACTGGCCTAATCCAGAGGAAGGATTGGATTTTGCAGCCCATTCCACAACATTGCTGGAAGCCAAGGGCCCTGTTAAACCATATGGGGACAGACTTAAAGATCTTAATATGTATATGTTAGAGAAAAGGCGGGATAGAGGAGATATGATAGAAATGTTTAAATACCTCCGTGGCATAAATGCACAGGAGGAGAGCCTCTTTCAATTGAAAGAAAGCTCTACAATGAAGGGCATAGGATGAAGGTGAAAGGAGTAGACTCAGGAGTAATATGCGGAGATATTTCTTTACGGAAAGAGTGGTAAATGTGTGGAACAGTCTCCCAGTGGAGGTAGTAGAGACGAGTACAGTATTGGAATTCAAGAAAGCATGGAAAAAAGAACTATAGTATTGATATGGAAGGGCAGACTAGATAGAAACATGACAGTGAAAAAGACCATATGGCTGTGTTAAAGTTTCATTTGGAGTTTTAATCACTGAAGTTTAAGAAATCAGGGGCTCTGTGAAGGAGGGTGGTTGGGGGGCACAGTAGAAGGGTAAGTGGTGTTTGGATGGATGAGTTAGAGTGGGCTAGTTGGTAGGGGTAGTGGGTGGAAGGGGTAAGATCTCTATCACTTGGGATTTTAGAGTACTTCGTCCCTGGCTTGAGGGGTCCCAAGTCAGAAGGTAGCTGGTTCAGGGCATCTCGGGTGGATTTCTCTGGTTTGGGAGTCTTAGTTATAGGCCCTCTGGATTGAGTGTTGGTTCTAGTATTCACAGAGTTAGGAACCCTATAACCAGAAGATCCAGGTCTTGGGACGTTGGAACCAATCAGCAATGTCTGATACATATATTTGTTGCATGCTGGGTATCCTGGTTACTTGTTGCCCAGGCTTTGGAGCTATAGGCATAGAAGATCCTCAGTGGTGAGAGAGCAAGGGGTAACAGGCACCAAGGATCCTTAGTAGTGATGGAGCAAGCAATAACTCTGGAGATCAAATAGACTCCATGGTATTATGCAGAGTTAACTAGATCCAGAAGTGAGATTTTGTGCCAGTTCTGGTTTTAAATTTGCATTGCAATGCAGTATGCTATTTATAGTCCCTGATTTTATCCACATGAATCAGTGCTGCAGGTTCCCATAATGCATCAGAATGAGATTGTCAGAATCCAGGACTAGCTTAGAAATCTCATTCCTGGAACTGGGTACATTGGCAACTCTGTATTACATAAGAAAGAGGCAGACAACGGCTGAGTGTGTTTGGAGGTCAGCTTTAACTGTTGGCTGCCATCAGCGTTCTTTCCATGGCTAATAATCAAATCACAGGTTTGAAATGGATCAGCTTCGCACTACTACTTCACCTCAAGCTAGGATTGCCAACTGGCCCCAGGTGCACCCAACAGGCTTGATCCAGTCCTGGGTTTATCCCATTGCATGCAGGGACTTGTAGTCTCGCTTTTCTTATGCAGTGCAATAGAGAAATCAGAACTGCATATCCCTGCATGCAATGGGGTAATTCAAGGGCTGGATCAAGTTTGTCAGGTGCATCTGAAGCCAGTTGACAACCCTACATCAAGCCTAACTGGACTAATCCCAGTTAGTTGGCAACAAAGAGTATTAACAGACTGATAGACAAACTTGCTCAAATCACGTGTTACAGGCCAAGCCAATCCTGATTTATGCCCCAGTATAGTTTGGTTTCCCTACATGATGCAGATTATGAGTGTAAGTATAGAGATATTCTAATTTCTATCAAGGTTTTTTTTGAAAGCTCCTCTTCCTTAGCAGCTCCCAAAATAATGGGTAAATGGTGGAGGGGAGGCGTTGCTGTTCTGATCCTCATCAGAAACTCATGCAAGAATTGCATTGACACTGGTAAAATTTGAATGCAGTAAGGAACTGGAAAAGAATCTTGCCATGGAGCTGCAGAGATAGTCTGATAAAGCCAAGACTGTAAGTGTTCATTCCCAGGACTTGTCTGGACAGGTCTGAGAGGATCACATGATTTTGTTCTCTTTGCCTCTCAGGTTCTCATTTCAGTAGAAATAAACACATAGGAGGTATGTCTCCAGTCATGAGGAATTTTAATGAAAGATCTTCAACTTCCCAAGTTGTGGTGCAACCTCTGCAAGAATCTCTTGCTCTCTCTCTCTTTGTGTCGCTCTTTTCTCTGTTTTTTTTCTTCCTAATGATCTCTCTCAGTCTTGCCTTCATCTTGCTTGAATAGTTGCCTCATTTTCTCTCCCTTCCTCCTTCTCCTCCCACCTCCCCACCCCCCCCCCCCCCCCCCCCCAACTCACTGCTTCCCTCTGGAATGCTGCTGGGATTACTCAGTCCTTCTCCTCCTCCCACAGAAATGACAGATGGGAGGGAAGGATGAGAGTCAGCTGCTTCCAGGGCACATTAACCAAGCAATCAGGCTAGAGACCCCTCTGCCTCACTTTACACCCCTCCCTCTGCAACTCTGCTCCTCTGGCAGATCTCTTTTATCTGTGCCCTTCTCTGCCACTGCCAACTCCAGACTTTGTTCATTCCATCTTGCTGCTCATATGCCTGGAACAAACTACTTAAGTCTGTGTGTCAGGCTCCTTCTTGAGCCCTATTCAAATCAGGCTAAAAACCCATCTTTTTTAAGCCGCTTTTGGATCCTGGTGCTCCTCACTCTGTTAGCCACTACTTATGTGTATCTTACCATACTCTAGTCCTCAGTTTCACTATGTGTTTTGCCTTGATTAAATTGTAAGCTCTGATGAGCAGGGGTTGTGTCTTACATCTATATGTACAGCACTGTATATGCCTTGTAGCGTTATACAAATGATAAGAAGTAGCAGTAGTAAAAGGAAGATCCCAAGCTTCTCTGCAAAGGGGCCAAAGAAAAGCTTCCTGCTCCTACTCCAGCCCCACAGAACCCCATAATGTAGCAGCAATCGCTGTGAAAAGCTCTTATTCTATCACTCACCCGCAGAAGGAAGACTCTCAGACAGGCTGGAATGCAAACAGGTTCTTTTAATGTGCACAGGATCAGACAGAGATACCAGCAACCTCCACAAGGGTCTGAACCCCGAGGGACGGCCTACAATGCCTTATATACAGTACAGTTTTAAACTCATTCTACAATCCCATTTGCCACAGGTATTTCCTGCCCACCAATCAGCAGCCCCTGGGGAGGTACCTGGGTGACCTGTCCAAACCGGTATGCTCTGGTCTGTTGGTTTCAGGGCTAGGGAAATACTGTGCTCAGACCTGGAGTGGGGGAAGGGTGCCTACTGGAATCTCAATGTCTCTCTTAGTAGGCTGATTACCTCATGGCTTGCGGGGGAAGGGTCAGGCTGATCAGAGCCTCATGGCTTGCAGCATGGCTTGGGGGAAGGGCTATCTACAGTTCGCAGCATGGCTTGGGGGAAGGGCTACCTATAGCTACCTCATGGCTGCCTCATTCCCCCCTTTTTAAGTAAGACCTCAACCGCTAGAGGCGGTTGAGGGCTTTATTACTGGAGGCAAGCCGCAGAGGAGTATATTGGGTCAGGGCCATGACCGTGGCAGCTGCCTTGCGTTCTACCAGGGTGCCAAGGGTGGAAACAACCTGTAAGGAAAAAGGCACCTGGTTAAAATGTACGGTACAGCAATGGGACAAGTTAAGGTAGAGAGTTACGTATACAAAGGTCTGCATGTTCAGAGCAGTTTGGGCAAGTAATACTGCTGTGTTAGTAGTCTCTGCACTTGTTTGAAAGCAAGTCTATATCAGCTAAGGCACCTTTTCTCAGTCTGATCCCGGTTCCAGGAAAGGTGTCTGTAAATCAGTCTCTCCGGTGGTCCAGAGTTCGTCGGCAGTCTGTTAGAACCCCGTACTGGGCAGAAGTGTCAAAGCGTAGGGGCTGGTTTGGAACTGTGACAGAAGTCCAGGCTGGAACAATTTCTGGTGCAGCGGCCTTGACACGAGAGTGATGGATCCTATTTGTAGCAGCAATCGCTGTGAAAAGCTCTTATTCTATCACTCACCCGCAGAAGGAAGACTCTCAGACAGGCTGGAATGCAAACAGGTTCTTTTAATGTGCACAGGATCAGACAGAGATACCAGCAACCTCCACAAGGGTCTGAACCCCGAGGGACGGCCTACAATGCCTTATATACAGTACAGTTTTAAACTCATTCTACAATCCCATTTGCCACAGGTATTTCCTGCCCACCAATCAGCAGCCCCTGGGGAGGTACCTGGGTGACCTGTCCAAACCGGTATGCTCTGGTCTGTTGGTTTCAGGGCTAGGGAAATACTGTGCTCAGACCTGGAGTGGGGGAAGGGTGCCTACTGGAATCTCAATGTCTCTCTTAGTAGGCTGATTACCTCATGGCTTGCGGGGGAAGGGTCAGGCTGATCAGAGCCTCATGGCTTGCAGCATGGCTTGGGGGAAGGGCTATCTACAGTTCGCAGCATGGCTTGGGGGAAGGGCTACCTATAGCTACCTCATGGCTGCCTCATTCCCCCCTTTTTAAGTAAGACCTCAACCGCTAGAGGCGGTTGAGGGCTTTATTACTGGAGGCAAGCCGCAGAGGAGTATATTGGGTCAGGGCCATGACCGTGGCAGCTGCCTTGCGTTCTACCAGGGTGCCAAGGGTGGAAACAACCTGTAAGGAAAAAGGCACCTGGTTAAAATGTACGGTACAGCAATGGGACAAGTTAAGGTAGAGAGTTACGTATACAAAGGTCTGCATGTTCAGAGCAGTTTGGGCAAGTAATACTGCTGTGTTAGTAGTCTCTGCACTTGTTTGAAAGCAAGTCTATATCAGCTAAGGCACCTTTTCTCAGTCTGATCCCGGTTCCAGGAAAGGTGTCTGTAAATCAGTCTCTCCGGTGGTCCAGAGTTCGTCGGCAGTCTGTTAGAACCCCGTACTGGGCAGAAGTGTCAAAGCGTAGGGGCTGGTTTGGAACTGTGACAGAAGTCCAGGCTGGAACAATTTCTGGTGCAGCGGCCTTGACACGAGAGTGATGGATCCTCGGAGCAACTTCAGCCACCTTGACAGCCGTGGGGGTGGTCCGCAGAACAGTATACGGGTCTCGCCACTGGGGAGTCAGCAGATCCTGCTTCCACTCCTGGATCCATTATCACTGGAGGTTCCTTTGCTGGTAGGAAATATTCCATTATGCCCTTGACTGATCTCCACATGTTTACAGATCAGACAAGTGCACGCGCGTGTTCTGTAATTCTGACAAGTTTTAGAATCACAGCAATTTTTTTTTTTTTTTTTTTTTTTTTTTTTTTTTTTTTTTTTTTTTTGCCTGTGAGAATTTGTCATCAATTTATCCCCCTTTGCCTCTGCATGCCTGGCCAGGACACACAGAGGAAAAGTAAGGCAAAAAAACATCTGGAAGTACCACATGGTCAGTGCGGGGTTTTTCCAAAGCTCATCAGGATGCAAGGTGCACCCAGCCTGTCTCCAGGTGCCTACTTACAATCTTTGAGTATTGTGGTGGGGCCTAGATGACTTCCTAAATTGAAGATACTGGAGATGGCATAGTTGAATAAAATGCTCATCATTTTTTATATTCATTAGCCAGATACATCACTTCACATCATTAAATTGCCTTCACCAGTTTACTGTCCATCAGAGTCCTTCCACATCATTAATTACCTTCATCAGTTTACTGTCCATCAGAGTCCTTCCTCTTAATATATCACTTTACCCCTCACAACACTTTCCACCAACTACATACATAGGTCCTTCAATTTTTTTCTTTTTCTATACCATACTAATGTATCCTTATCTGGCAAGGCTGCTAAAACAATTGTTAGAGACATAGTATTGTTGTAAACAGTGTCCATTTCCCACTAACTTAATTGGTGCAGTTCTAGATTGGCATGGGTGCTCATTCTAAATAGCGACTGTCTAAACAATCTTCAATATAAAACGATACATCAATTCCAATAGAAAGAAATATGGCTCCTAACATGACAGCCACATATCTCTCATGTATGGCTAGAGTCTATTGTACACCTGGTTCCCAGTGAGAGTACTGTAGGAAACTTAAAAATACTTGGACTGATCTTGAAAATGCAGTGGTCCACAAAGATTTATGTAAGCTATCCATTAATTATGGTGTCAAAAGAGATCCTCTTGAGGTGAGAGACTAAGAGGGTACAAGGCATTGGTGGTTGGGCCTCATAGCGATACTCCTTCTGGTTCTTCTTGGTCTGCAAGGCATTTGTGAATAGGCCTCATGGCAATACTTCCTCGGGTTCTTCTTGGCCTATTCCCCCCTGCCTATTCATGTCTCTTCAGAGGCATAAATGTACAAGGTTCGTGTTTTCTCAGGCCTTGTGGGTCCTCGAGGAGTCTTAGAGCAGTCAGAATTCCAGTGGCCCAGATCATCACACTTGGAGTAGCACGTTTTATTGCCTTTTTCCTAGGCTGTCGTCTCACCTTCTGCCCCTCTCTCTCATTCATTTTCTCAAAGCTCTCCTGGATCATTGCTGACAAGTAAGATTTAGTTTTATCCAATCAACTCGAGTTAATGTTATCATTATATTTGTAAATAATATTTTTACAAATATTTCCATATTTCTGGGAATCACAGTTCCATCTTTCCACTAAATTTGCTTTATATACTTGGGAACCAAGCGATTTCAGATCAGCCCCTTTCCAAAATTTAATATTTACTCATCTTATTGCTGTGTATACTGGACCTCTACATAATGTACTCCTACCAGTATATTTGGTAACAAAGTACAAATGTATAAACTAAAAAGATTTGTATCTCACAGTGCTATAATATATTGTGCTCCTGAACTCTGGACACCAACATGTAAAATTCAAATACAGCAGGACAGGTGAATTTATTCTAAATAGCACCTATGATGTTACTGTCCTGTTCATCATTCATCAGCACAGAGCTTAACAAGGCAAAGTGATTACCTTGTATCTTATAGTTCAAAACAGGCATGAAACTGATACTTTATAAGAAGGTTGGTGGATATCTGGAATGCAATATCATTGTAGTATCAGAAAAATGAATACAGTTGATCAAGGCAGTTTAATGTATCAAGCAGGAAAGAACGCAATCATCAGCACAGCATTTACTGTCTGCAGAATAAACTGCCAAAGATGGCATATCATGCAGAAGTATTACTTGCTTAAGTTTGTATGTGCAGTCAAAACCAAATATATGTACCAGAGAAAATCCAGGCTTTAAAGGACAAGTAAAAAAAATCTTCATTTCTTCATGATCTTATAAGGATTTTTTTTTTTTTCTCCAGCCTTTGTTTGCTTCCAGCAGACATTTGAGGATGCTCAAAGGAGGCACCTCATGGTTCTAGAAGCTCAAACTCTACAATTAAAATTGATGACAAGAGGATTGTTTGCAGGCTAGGTGTGGCTAGGTGAATTGGGGTTCTTTGTCCTCTAGGAGAAAGACTCCTAGATGATTTTTTTTTTCTTTTGTCCTCTCTAATGGGCCTCCATTCATCTGCTAGAAGAAGGAGCTCCTCCCAGTATCTTTCTATAGCTATGCAAACTATTTCAGCAGTTCCAACTATCCCCCAGTCACCGCTGAGAGGTGTGACCAAAACACCTGGTTCCCTGACCACTGATCATGCATGAAACATAGCAATGAAATTGGATATGCATCAAACAATGCAATTGTCTTTCTTTACTGATATACCAGTACCACAGTCCACACACAGCAAACCCCACCCCCCCTTTTTCCAAACTGTCCCCTTCCCTGCAATCAGTAGACCTGGTGTTTTTCACTGTTTGGGGACACAGGGGCGACTCGTCAATAACTTCACCTTTTACTGATAGAGTATCAAAATCAATCCTGAAATATAAAGACCTAATGTCTGGACAAAAACTTTCTTTCCCTAATGTCACAACTAAACACAGAGCCACTAACAAACACAGAGCCACTAGCAATTTTTACATAACAGTACATTAACTATATGGGCCAGCCATGAATCTATATAGGGAAGCTGGTCCGGATACTCCTTCACTATAATTTAGCCTCCGGACCCCATGCTCTAATCACAATTCACAAATCACAATGTTCAGTGTAAATTTTCTAATCTCACTTCTGGGAATACAATATACAATATAATCCTGGTAACAGGCAGAGTTTGGTTGCACAAAACACACAGGACCACAAAGGGAAAAAGAAAGAGGGAAAAACAGAAAACAGAGACGTCTCAGCAGCGAATACTCATACACTCTCTTTCCTCAGTAGCAGCTTGTTACAAATACATCACAGACACTCTCTCTAGCTGTATCATAGGATTTAACTTTCACCATGAGGATATTAGAAATACAGTACAGTATGAGAAATATAGCTAGCTATTTTCTAATGTCCACTAGATGGAGCTCCAGGATCACTTTAACCATAAGGATAAAAATACAGCTAGTTTTTAAATGACCACTAGATGGAGCTCCAGGATCACTCCAGGGCAGCCCAATACCTCTGCAGAGAAACGCACGTGGTGTCCACAAGATGGCTGCTACCTCCTCGTGCTCCTCCACACCGGCTCTCCACAGATGGAAAAAAAGGGGAAATGGTGGACTTCCAAGCATCACCTCTCTTTTAATCAACCAACAACTGTTAGCATTTTATTTATTTATTTTTGGTTTTAAAGGCAGGAAACCCAACGGGGGCTCAGGGAAGGCAGAGAAACTCGGCGGGGGCCCAGGGAAGGCAGAGAAATTCGGCGGGGGCCCAGGGAAGGCCGGAACCTTAGCGGGGGCTCAAGGGAACACCGGAAAATTTAGCGGGGGTCAGCTGTGCACCGGGACAGCACCGAGAGGCACAAAACCTCAGCGGAGGCCCAAGGGAAGGCAGTAATTCACATGGGGAGCATGGATTCACATCGGACAGCATGGGGGGAGGCAGAATTAACATCGGAGCACAACTGAGAGAGAAATTCACATCGGAGCAGAAATTAACACAGCGGCAGCATGGGGGAACAGAAATTTACATCGGAGCACAGAAATTACATCGGGGGTTCAGGGAAAGGCAGTAAATCCACACCGGAGCACATGGAGGGCAGAATTCAACATCGGAGCAGAAATTAACACAGTAGCAGCATGGGGGGAACAGAAACTTACATCGGAGCACAGAAATTACATCGGGGGTTCAGAGAAAGGCAGTAAAACCACACCGGAGCACATGGAGGGCAGAATTCAACATCGGAGCAGAAATTAACACAAACTAGAAACGGAACACAACGGAAGCACATCAGAGCCCTCTCCTTGCAGTCACGCTTCAGAAAACTCTCCACAAGCAGAAAGGAAAGAAGAGAAGCAGCGATCTATTCTTTATCTCAGGTATGTTTAACTTATCAAGTGCTATATTTAGTTACATTTTTTTCTTTCGGCAGCGCTTTTAAAGGATCTCAGATTACTGCAGTTTCAGATATTCAGATTTTACCGGTATTCAGATTCAGATACAGGACGAGCAATGGCTTCAGGGCCACTAAGGCCCATACTAGGACTGCTCGTGCAGTTGATCAGGCTGCTACAGGTTCCCAGAAATTACCAGGACTCACAGATAGAGTACAGAACTAGCCCCAAACAGTAAGGTAGCAGTACTCACCAGAACTCTGATCAGACAGGAAGTTTGGATGCCAGTCTATCCAGCTGGTTTTTCAATCGGGGATTCAACCGCAGGGACCAGCTGTCCAGACAAATCAAGGTGTCCTTCCGAGCACAAAGTGGCCCGGGGGCGCCAAGGACCGTTAATCACCTGGAGGGGCCGGTCCCTGACTGGTGGAGGCCCAGATGCTGCAAAAGCAGAAGTCTTCCCACCGTGGGTGTGATGAGAGAGGCTTTTCTTTTAATATTTCCTGGCCAATGCACCAATTTGTAGCAGCAATCGCTGTGAAAAGCTCTTATTCTATCACTCACCCGCAGAAGGAAGACTCTCAGACAGGCTGGAATGCAAACAGGTTCTTTTAATGTGCACAGGATCAGACAGAGATACCAGCAACCTCCACAAGGGTCTGAACCCCGAGGGACGGCCTACAATGCCTTATATACAGTACAGTTTTAAACTCATTCTACAATCCCATTTGCCACAGGTATTTCCTGCCCACCAATCAGCAGCCCCTGGGGAGGTACCTGGGTGACCTGTCCAAACCGGTATGCTCTGGTCTGTTGGTTTTCAGGGCTAGGGAAATACTGTGCTCAGACCTGGAGTGGGGGAAGGGTGCCTACTGGAATCTCAATGTCTCTCTTAGTAGGCTGATTACCTCATGGCTTGCGGGGGAAGGGTCAGGCTGATCAGAGCCTCATGGCTTGCAGCATGGCTTGGGGGAAGGGCTATCTACAGTTCGCAGCATGGCTTGGGGGAAGGGCTACCTATAGCTACCTCATGGCTGCCTCAATAACATAAAAGGAAATATATACAAGCCATGTTCATATATTTCTAGACAGCTGCAGCTTGTCCAAGGATTTACATTTCTTGGATGCTTGGGAAGAGCAACAAGAGGACCCCAAAATATCACTGCCAGGATCCTCTTTGATAAGGTTACTAGATTTCTACTAATACTACTACTAATAAGCACTTATATAGCACCACACACGCAGCGCTGTACAGGCATACATACAAGAGACAGTCCCTGCTCATCAGAGTCATGCTCAATGGAGCTTACAATCTAGTTGAGACAATACAGAGCATTAGTCAAATTCGGTGCAACATTAGTCAATTCAGTGCAAAGCACAGTATGGTCTTTACAGTTATGGTCTTTACAATTCGGTTATGAAATTTGAGATAAGGACGGAAGTCAAGATCTGAAGGCAACAGTGAAGAGGTGAGTCTTCAATCTGGATTTGAAGAGGGCTAGGGAGGGTGCCTGGCGTATAGACACAGGTAGGCTGTTCCAGGTGTGAGGTGAGCAAGCTGAAAGGAGCAAAGTTGGGAGTTAGCGGTGTGAGTGAAAGGCCTAGATAGAAGTACTTTGTTAGCTGAGCGAAGATCATGAGAAGGGATGTAGGCAGAAATAAGAGATGAGAGGTATTGAGGGGCCGTAGAGTGAATGCACTTATAGGTCAGCAGGAGAAGGTGGAATTGGATAGGGAGCCAGTGAAGCGACTTAAGAAGGGGAGTAATGTGGGCATGACGAGACTGGTGGAAGATTAGTCGAGAAGCATAATTTTGTATAGATTGAAGGGGAAGGAGATGGCTCACGGGAAGACCAGCAAGGAGTAGGTTGCAGTAGTCGAGGCGAGAGGAGATTAAGGAGTGGATAAGCGTTTTGGTAATGTGTTCAGAAAGAAAGGGGCGGATTTTGCTAATGTTGTAGAGAAAGAAGCGGCAGGTCACCCACAAATAAGAACAGAAGCGAGGGACATCTTGAACAATTTTCAGAAGACTGTGTTCGTGAGAAACTAGCTCAACTTAAAGTAGACAAAGCGATGGGACCGGATGGGATACACTCTAGAATACTGAGGGAACTTGGGGACGTTCTAGCAACTCCACTGACTGACCTTTTCAATGCCTCGTTGGAGTCGGGAGTGGTGCCAAAGGACTGGAGAGAGGCTCATGTGGTGCCTTTACACAAAAGCGGAAGTAAGGATGTGGTTGAAAACTACAGGCTGGTTAGTTTAACTTCGGTGGTGAGTAAATTATTGGAAACGCTGCTGAAAGAGAAAATAGTGAGGTTTCTGGAGTCCAGCGGATTACAGGATACGAGGCAGCATGGATTCACCAGAGGCAGGTCTTGTCAGACAAATCTGATTGATTTCTTTGACTGGGTGACCAGGGAGTTGGACCGAGGGAGAGCTCTAGATGTGGTGTATTTAGATTTCAGTAAAGCCTTTGACACTGTTCCTCACAGGCGACTTATAAACAAACTGAGCACCCTAGGGATGGACCCTAAAGTTACTGCTTGGGTTAGAAATTGGTTGGGTGGGAGGCGACAAAGAGTACAAGTAAATGGAGCTCACTCTGAGGAGAAGGATGTTACCAGTGGTGTGCCCCAGGGATCTGTCCTTGGTCCGATTCTTTTTAACATCTTTGTTAGTGATATAGCGGAAGGGCTGTCGGGTAAGGTTTGCCACTTTGCAGATGATACCAAAATCTGCAATAGAGTAGACACCCAGGAAGGTGTAGATAACATGAGGAGGGATCTAGCTAAGCTTAAAGAATGGTCTAGAATTTGGCAGCTGGGATTTAATGTTAAAAAATGTAAGGTCATGCATTTGGGCTGCAGCAATCCAAGGGAGCAATACAGTATAGGAGGTGAAGTACTTTTGTCCACTAAAGAAGAGCGGGACCTAGGCGTGGTTGTGTCTGATGATCTTAAAGTAGGTAAACAGGTAGAAAAGGCGACGGCAAAAGCTAGAAGGATGCTTGGGTGCATACGGAGAGGAATGGCTAGCAGAAAAAAGGAGGTGATAATGCCTCTGTATAAGTCTTTGGTGCGACCTCATTTGGAGTATGGTGTGCAATTCTGGAGACCGCACCTTCAAAAGGATGTGAACAGGATGGAGTCGGTGCAGAGGGTGGCTACTAAAATGATTAGTGGGCTTCATTATAAAGCATATGAGGACAGACTTAAGGATCTTAATATGTACACCTTAGAGGATAGGCGGGATAGAGGTGATATGATTGAGATGTTTAAATACCTCCGTGGCATAAATGTTCATGGAGAGAGCCTCTTTCAATTGAAAGCAAGTTCTGCTACGAGGGGACATGGGATGAGGGTGAAGGGAGATAGATTCAGGAGTGATATGCGGAAATATTTCTTTACAGAAAGAGTAGTGGATCCATGGAATAGTCTCCCAGTGGAGGTGGTAGAGATGAGGACAGTAACTGAATTCAAAAAAGCATGGGACCAACACAGAGGATCTCTAAAGGTAAAAAGTGGACTGTTGTAGTTGTTGTTATGGAAGGACAGACTAGATAGGCCATGTGGTCTTTTTCTGTCATCATGTTTCTATGTTTCTATGTCTTAGCTACGAGCTGGATATGTGTGGAGAAGGAGAGAGAGGAGTCAAAACCCCCAGATTGCGGGCCGAGGGAACAGGAAGGATCGTAGATCCATCCACGGAGACTGAGAAGGGGGGAAGAGGAGGGGAGGAGTTGGGGGGGAAGAGGAGGGGAGGAGTTCAGTCTTGGCCATGTTCAACTTCAAGCGGCGATGAGACATCCAGGCAGCGATGTCGGAAAGGCAGGCAGAGATCCTGGTCTAGATTGCTGGAGAGATATTAAGTGTAGAGAGGTATATTTGGGAGTCATCGGCATAGAGATGGTACTCAAAGTCATGGGAGGAGATAAGCATGCCAAGGGATTGGGTATAGAGAGAGAAAAGGAGGGGGCCTAAATATGAAGGGAAGGAGGGAGATGGGTCGATAGTTAGAGGGACGGGTGGGATCGGGTGAGGGTTTCTTGAGGGGTGTGACAACAGCATGTTTGAAGTCTATGGGGACAGTTGCAGTGGAGAGTGAAAGGTTGAGAATATGAGAGATGGAGGGGACAACGGTGGGGGAGATGGGGTGTAGGAGATGAGTGGGGATAGGGTCGGAGGAACAGGTGGTGGGTTTGGAGGCGGAAAGGAGGAGTGCGGTTTCCTCTTCGAAGATCGTAGGGAAGGAGGAGAGGGTAGCGGAGGAAGTATGGGAGGGGGGAGGTAGAAGAGGAAGTGGGGAACTGGAGGGTAATCTTGTGGATTTTGTCGTGGAAGTAATCGGCTACGGTTTGGGCAGAAAGGGAGGGGGACCGGGGGCAGGGGTACCTTGAGGAGAGAATTGAGGGTATTAGAGGCGACGAGGATCAGAGGCAAGGGAATTAGTCAGATGGATGCAGTATTCTTGTTTGGCGAGTGCTATGGCTGACTGGAAGGAGCCATGCATGAATTTGAGGTGTAGAAGGTCTTCGGTGGGGGAGCGGGATTTGGTCCACGCACGTTCAGCAGGTGCGTAAATAGCGAGTTATGGATGAAAGTCAGGGCTAGGGAGAAGAACGTCTGACAGGGCGTGGGGCAAGAGTGTTAAGAGCCGAGGATAGTGCAGCATTATAAGAGGATACTGCTTCGTTGATGGACTTGGAGGACAAGATGGAGGAAAGAGATGGAGAAATGGTGGAGGAGAGAATCAGGGGATTAATATTATGAAGGTTTCTAAATAGGTTTGAGGAGACAGGACGGGGTTGAGACAGCGGAAGCTGAAGATTAAAGGTTAAAAGGTGATGGTCAGATGAGGGCAGGAGTGAGTTGCGGAAGTTTGAGGGAGAGGCATTAGAGAAGAGTATCAAGTCAAGGCAGTGGCCGTGCAGGTGGGTGGGGGCAGTGGAGCAAAATTGGAGGTCAAACGAGGAGGTGAGGGCGAGGAACTTTGAAGCATGGGAATCGGAGGGGTTATCAACGTGAATGTTAAAATCGCCAAGAATAAGAGTGGGGAAAGAGGGATCCAGAAAAACGGAAAGCCAGGAGTCGAAGTCAGTAAGGAAGGTCGATTTGGATTTGTCAGGTGGGCGATAGATAACAGCTACTCGGAGGGGAAGTGGTGTGAAGAGACGAATGGAGTGGACTTCAAAGGAGAGGGAGGGGTGTGACTGAGGTAGAGGGAGGGGTGTGACTGAGGCAGCAGGAGGGGTTGGAATTGGCAAGAGGGAGAAAGTAGAAGTCCAACACCACCACCGTGGCCAGTGGATCGAGGTGTATGGGAGAACTGGTAGCCCCCGTGGCAGAGAGCAGCAGGGGATACGGTATCATCTGGGAGGAGCCAGGTCTCAGTTAGGGCAAGAAGGTATAGCGCATTAGAGATAAAGCGATACTGAGTAAAAGCAAGTTTGCTAAAGACTGAACATGCGTTCCATAGGGCACATGAGAATGGGAGAGAGAAGGGGGAAAGGAGAGGGATATGGATAAGGTTGGACAAGTTACGTGAGGATTTCTTTCCAGAGTAAGACAGCGGTCTAGGGGGGCCATTACGTGAGGATATATTTCTTGTAGGCAAAGTGTGGATATTTATCCGAAGTGTGTGTGGGGAGGAGGGGTGGCATCTTAGTTCCAAAGTTGAGCAACAAGATGGGGGGGGGGGGGGAATCCATCCATCCCAAGACAACAACAAAGTCACTTCCACGCACACAAATCGACAGAGAAATAAAAACAATGATGCATTTCCCTCGTATTGTGAAAAATATACAGATAATAGATGCAAATTCTAAAAACTAACATATTCAAATCACTAAATTTCTATCCTCCTCTGTACTCATTGCTAGAATCAGGGATAGGAGGCTGCCAAACAGGCAGGATTTGTGAACACAGCTCTAAAATCGGGGACATAAGAAATGCCATACTGGGTCAGACCAGGGTCCATCAAGCCCAGTATCCTGTTTCCAACAGTGGCCAATCCAGGTCACAAGTAGCTGGCAGGTTCCCAAGAGACAGGTTCCACAATGCTTGTATTGGGGCAAGCAGTGGATTTCCCAGGGACGTCTGGTTAGCTTACTCTTAGAGCCCCCTGATGTCTTAAAAATAATCACACACAAGCATCAACTTAAGCAGAAAGTACTACAGGAGTTATTGCTGTAAAGCACAGGGATGTAGAGTGACTACTTAAGTTTGTGATACACCAGAAAATGTGCTGCAGTCATGTAACTGAATAAGCAAAAATGTTGAGATGCTCCAATATCTGACCGTCTCTCTAGTTTAAATGTGCAGCATCCATAACACTAGACAAGACAATCTTCCAAACATCAACATAAGACCAGACAAATAAACAATGAGTTTCTTTTTAAACTTTCAGAAAATCCCAAGCTTTATAAAATTTAGTATACAGAATAGTAAGGAACTGCAGAGCACCCAAGAAGAAATCCCCCATATAATCCCCTTTTCTAGGTACACAAAATAACATAGGGCCAGAGAGCTAACCTAAGTGGCCTATATAAATATCTACATAGCTGTTCCACAGATTCATCTGCTAAAAGCCATACACCAGATGCACAATATTTAAAGCAAAAAAAATGAACAAACATGAATCCCTACAGACACTCAGTGCTAACCTGGCCATTGAATACCTGGCCATTGTTACCCATGCAGAACACAGATAGGCACTCACCAAATAGAGGATAAGTGACCACAAACTAAAAGTAGAAATATGTAAACAAAAATTACCAACTGTACCAGAATGCAACTCGCCTTGAACTTCTGAGAAAGGCAAGAGCCAAATCAAATTCCCAGTTCCCTAAACTGAAACCTCAGGAAGCCATACTCTGCATGCAATCCAACACCAGAGAAATAAAGAGGTGCATTTCCCCCTGTACTATGTAAAATTATAAAACCAGATGTAAATTCAATTGAGAATAAAATTATTTCTTCTACCTTTTGTTCGGTGATTTTATTTTTCTAATCATGATGATTCCAAGTCTCTGATTCTACTTTGCTCTGTCTGTCCTCTTAACTCAGTTTCCAGCAGCACCTGTCCATTTGCCATTTCTTTTCTCTCTACCTGTCTTCTTCACTTCCTCCCCTACATCTATCCCTGGCAGTGATCTTCCACGTTCAGCTTTGTTTCATTTATTTTTCTGCCTCTCTATCCACTCAGATTTAACCCCTCCTTCTCACCATCCAGTCTACAAGCTTCTTCTTTTTATTACATGTATTTATAGTTTTCATCTCTCCTGCACCTGGGCCCAGCATCTCCTCCTCTCTCCCCTTCCCCCCTCAATGTGAGGCATCTCTCTCTTTCTCCTTTGCCCATGCCAGCATCTCCACCTTATTTTCCACCAATCCAGCTTCTCTCCTCTTCCCTCATGTCCAGTAACTCCCCAGCATCTCTCCTGCCCTTCTCCACCCAGCCTATTCCCCCTCTCCATGTACAGCATCTGCCCCTTCTTGCCCTGCTTACATGTCCAGCATCTTCTCCCTCCATATCCAGAACCTGTCTCTCTTCCCTCCCCCCTATGTATATCACTCTCCCTCTTCTTCCTACATGTCATGTATCTCCCCTGATCATCCCTCCCTCTTCCCCTTCCATGTCCAAGTCTCTATCGCTTCCCTTCTTCCATGTACATAACATCTCCCTTCCCTTATTCAACATCTTCCACTCACTTTACCTTGCTTATCATCCCTCCTTCTGTTTCCTCCCTTTGGTCCAGCATTTCACTGCTCATCCTTTTCCTATGTCAACACTGCCTCCTCATGCTGCATCCTTCCAGTCCTATGACAGAAGCAAAAGAAAATGGTAGCATGGAATTTCAAAGCCCATACATACATTCTGCATCTGCTGGGCCCACCCCCTCTAATGCAGATTTTCTGTGTTAGAGGGGGTACAATTGCAGACACTGAGCATGCACACAGGCTCTGAGGCCCCTTGCTGCCATTTTCTCTCATTTTCTTTCTGCCGTAGAGGTTTTTCTCTCCTCTTCCCCCTCCCCCCTTCAATGGCATTCTGCTCACTGACTCAGGCAGAGGAGGATCAAAAGAAAAGGAGCCTCCTCTCACCCAGAAGCAAAGTGAGGCAGTTGAACCCTCTCAAGGGCGTGTTTGGTTAGAGCTGCACGTGCAGTACTGTACACAATGGATGCTACTATGCCCGTGACAAAGCAATAAAAGATGGGATATAAAGAGCTTCCCAGAGACCTTGGAAAGCTTTCAGTGGGCCTGATAATTAGTTCATTAGTCTGCTTTCTCCCAGGACAAGCAGGGATGAGTGAGTCACATATAGGTGTGTCATCATCTGATGATGCTCAGAGGGATTATTTTTTTGGAGGTCCCTCTGAGCATGTGCAAGCTTCCCACACCACATGACCATCCCACTTCCTCCCTCAGTCTTTCATTTCTGCCCTGTCCTAAGGACAGAATTCCTTTCTCTCCTAAGATTACACAAAAGACTCCCAAAAAAGAAAGAAAGAATACAAGAAAAGCACCAGAGATCTACAAATGAGAGTGATTCTCACTGTGGTGCAGCTAATGCTGGATTTTAAGTGTCCAGGCTGCACAAGGAAGATGAACAGGACTGACATTCATGAGGTCTGTGTCCATTGTCACGGGCCAGCATATCTTATAGATTCCTGCCTGCAATGTAGAGAATGTCACCTTGGGCCTGGAAGCACCGCAGGAATTCTTTGAAAGAATTTCTTGCTGAGCCCTCAGCCTTGGTGGCTGTAACTGCTGCAGTTTTGAATTCTCCAGCTTTGCTCTGGATAAGGCCAACCTTGGCTTCCTCAGTCTGGTTCAACTCCATTTCTCCTTCTGGTTTCCATGGTGCCACTCATGGACAGCCCTTATTTATTTATTTATTAGCAAGGCTTGATATACCGCCCAAACCGGAGTATCAGAGCGGTGTACAAAGAAAAAAGAACATAATGGCTACTGGAAGAAAAAAAGGAGGAAAAGAACGCCAATGGTTGACAGGAAAGCAATAGTGAGAGAGTGAAGAGAGAAAAGAGCAGAGATAAATGCAGAAATGAGGGGAGTACCAGGGGGTGGGAGTGATAGGGTGAGGGGAGATGGAGGCAGTGTGTGGGATCAGGACCATCATGTGATAACAGGGAGATCAAAGGCCTGGGAAAAGAGATGAGTTTTCATTAGAGCTTTGAAACGAGAAAAATGCCTACTGCAGTCCCACTCTCTGCTCTACCAACCGCATAGGGGAATCTCTCAGCGCTGGTGCTAAGGCAACCCCAGGGATGCTGGTTCTGGCCATACCCACCTGCACCAGGGATGCTTTCTGCCCCACTCGTCACCACCAACATTGTTTCAGTTACTCTGGACTTTGCAATTCTCACTGCAGGAGGATCACATGTGCTCTCACAATGCCAGCCTGCACTCCCAACACTCCCAGCTGCAGGAAATGCTCTCAAAGCTCCTTCTTCTCTTTGGACTTCCCACAGAAGTACTGCCAATCCCTCTCCCCTTCAACATTCAAGAGGTAGTGACCCTTACACCTGTTCCTCCTCCTCCAACTAAAACTACCTCCCTGACTTTGTAGCAAGCAGTTCCTGGATCTCTTCAGTGAGTTGGTGGCTCAGTACCTTCCAACACAGACACCTGCATCCTCAGTCCAGCCAACGGCTCCACATTCAGATGGAGAGAAGGTTATCACCACCTCCATTCCTGCACTCCCACATCCGATCTTCTTTTTAGAACCCAACTTCTAAGATGAAAATGGGGAGATCCTTCACAGGTATCTAATAACTCTGTTATATCTCCGAGACCAGTCTCACCAGCATTTCCACTCTCTCCCTCACTGCCAGAGTTCTTCACCTACCTGTTCCTTCAGAAACTCACCAAGCAACTCTTGCTGTCCCCGAATGACACACGTGATCCTTGCCACAAAATCCTGGGCATCCTAAAATACCTGGCTACACCAGAGTTGAAAATTGAAGTTCCCATGCACAAGGTCCCCCTCACATGCAGGGACAAGGTTTGGCAACACCCTTCTCCAGCACACCAATCATCAAGAGACGAGGTAAAATACCAGGTTCATGTCGTCCTCAGATTTGACAACCCCCAAACTGCCACACCAATCCATCATTGTGGAATTGGCCATGAATAAGTCCAAGAGTTCATGATCCCACTTCAGTGCTCCTCCTGGAAGAGACCATTGTAAGGGGAAAATAAGTTTCTTGTTGTACAGAGGGACCATAAGGCCCACAAGGGAAAATGGATATTTTGTGCATACCTAGATGGAAAGGAATGTGTTGTGCTAAGGCAAAATTGAGTGATCCTCACAGAGACAGGTACCAGTTTGTACGGTTGCTGATAAGCAATGCTAGGCTGCTGGGATGGGTTTATGACATATATATGTTTATGTTACTGTATAAAAGATAGACTGCACTTCTAACATACGGAATAAACTTACATGCTATTTATGTGCGAGTGTGTGTGTTTGTTCTCCTGGGATCCCAGACAGAGAAGGTAAGGTAATTCCTCGGCCCAGAGAATTAGAGGACGTCCCAAGGGTAAGTGCTGGGAAAGGAAAGAACAAATACACGTACAATTTGGTGTCAGAAGTGGGATACGAACCCAATAATTTTGTACTTGACGCATTTATTATTGTTAGAAGCCACAGAGAAAAATATGGGGAAGAAGGTATTCCAAGGCGCAATGCTGTGCTCTAAGATCGCTGGCCATCAGTCTCAGAACATCCTTGACCATGGCTATCTATTGGGAAAGGCCAAGGATGCTTTGGCATCCATCCACGCCAAGAAGTGTGGGAAACATCTTATCCACTCTGCTTTTTGATGCCTTTGAGACCTCTTCTCATATGGTGAGGGTTTCCATCACAGCCAGGTGCATGGCATGACTCGGAGAATTGGGCCTGTGAGAGGATACCCATGAGTGACTGGCTAAAGGCCCTAGCTCATGCAAAAATCTCTTCAGTGACAAAGTCAAGGAAATGGTGGATGTCATCAAGGACCACTGTATTACCCTCCAAACCCTCTCTACCGATTGCCCCAATTGGACATCTACAATCCAGGAAACATCAAGGAGCATGATGAAAATCCTACTTACCCCTGCAAAGTTATAACACCTATCCAAAATGGCAGACCTCAATCTTATTATGATGCTTCCCAACAGAGATCACAACAGAAGGAGTGGAGGCAATAAAAACAAGCCAACCCATCCTCCTCAAAAAAACTAGTTTTTGACTACCTGGCTGGGGAGCCCCTGCCGGTAGGGGGGATACCTCACTCACTTTGCAGAGGCATGGGAGTACATAACCACTAATAAGTCAGTACCAAGTGTGTTGCAGCCACCACGACACACATCTGTGGGCATAGGATCCATGTCTTCCCCTACCTCAACAATTGGTTCATCTTGGTGCCCTCACACCAGGATATCCTGATAGCTACCCATATAGCAGTCACTCTCCTACAGAGACACAGTTTCCTCATCTATACCTAAAAGTCACAATTATCACCAGTACAGTTGCTGGAATTCATTGGGGTGGACATCACATTACCATTTCCATGGCTTTCCTTCTGGCCCCATGAGTGAAAGCAATTGTATCCCACACTCAACACATTGCCTCAATGGACAGGACTCCAGCCAGGACTCTTTGTAGCAAGCAGGAACTGGTTAAAAGATAGAAAGCAGAAGGTAGGGCTAAATGGCCAATTTTCCCAATGGAGAAAGGTGAATAGTGGTGCACCACAAGGATCTGTGCTGGGTCCGCTGCTTTTTGACATATTCATAAATGACCTGGAAAAGGGAATAACGAGTGAGGTTATCAAATTTGCAGATGACACAAAACTCTTTAAAGTTGTTAAAACCCAAGAGGATTGTGGAAAATTGCAAGAGGATCTTGATAAATTGGAAGACTGGGCATCAAAATGGCAGATGAAATTTAATGTGGACAAGTGCAAAGTTATGCACCTAGGGAAGAACAACCCAAACTACATCCAATGGTGTTGAAAAAAACTGAAATATGAGACTGCAAGACCTACTATTAGTAATCTGTGAACTATCATTAAAATCATCTGTAGTACCTGAAGATTGAAGAAGGTGAAATTAGACTTACCTGCTAATTGTTGTTCCTTGAGGAACTCCAGTCTAGTCCCAAACCTTAGAAGTTGAGTATGTCCTTCCGCAGCTTGGAGACTGAGCATGTCACATTTTTGATGACACCAGCATAAGTATTCCAGGGACCGCCTCTTTGCTCCAGTATCCTATTGACAAAGCAGACTCACCAGAACAATAATTAAGTAAATACGTAAACTCTTTCTAAACTAGTTATAAAACAATTTACCTGTTACTAACTGCCAAACAGTATTATTAATTAAAGGAATCTTTCCTTGTGCCCGCTCATGATATCGAAAGCACTGCATCCCTCATTTTCCATACCCTACCTGAAACACCGACCCACGAGAAGCTCTCGCGGACCCCCCAATACCCTTTCCTTTGCATCAGGGTGCCCACCGGCAGGCCATTCCAGGGAGGGATGCGGGACTAGACTGGAGTTCCTCAAGGAACAACAATTAGCAGGTAAGTCTAATTTCACCTTTCTTATCGTCCCGCCAGTCTAGTCCCGAACCTTAGGAGATGTATTAGAGCAGTAAACACCTTAATGGGAGGGGCCTGCTAGACCAGCTTGAAGCACCGCTGATCCAAACTTAGAGTCCCCTTCCGCTTGAACATCAATTCTGTAATGTTTACCAAAAGTATGCAGTGACGACCAAGTCGCCGCTCTACAGATGTCCACCGCCAGCACCGAACTAAACTCCGCCCAAGACGCAGCCTGTGCCCTAGTCGAATGCGCTTTCAAGCCATTTGGTAGCAGTTTCCCCTTCAACAGGTAGGCCGAAGCAATAATTTCCTTAATCCACCAAGTAATAGACGACTTAGACGTCAGCTCGCCTCGCTTCTGACCCCCAAACAACACGAAAAACCTGTCGGTCTTGCGGAATGACTCTGTTCTCTGCAAATATTTTCGCAACGCTCTGCTAACATCCAACCTATGCAGTCAACCTTTTTCCTTGTCTCTACCTGCCTTCTCAAACACCGGAAATGACACCACCTGATTCATGTGAAATGCCAACACTGCCTTAGCCAAGAATGAGGGAACTGTCCGCAGTACCACTTTATTGACGTCAAAGACCAAAAAAGGCTCTCTACACGACAATGCTTGCAATTCAGAAAACCTCCTAGCCGAAGAGATAGCTACCAAAAACACTACCTTAAGAGTAAGGTCCTTCATTGTCGCCTTAGCTAAGGGCTCAAACGGCTCCCGCACCAGCGCCTCCAACACCACATTCAGATCCCAGACCGGGAACGCAACTCTGTGTGGAGGTCTCAACAGAGCAGCCGCTCTCAAAAATCTCTTCACATCCGTATGCGACCCAAGTGCTATCCCTTGCACCTTCCCACGAAAACAAGAAATTGCTGCCAGCTGCACCCTCAAAGAGGCCGCCACCAGCCCCTTCTCGAATCCATCCTGCAAAAAGGACAAAACTTGCGGCACCGAGGCCCCTAAAGCCTTAATTCTCCTGTCTTCGCACCATGACTCAAAAATCCAACAAACTCGGATGTACGCCAACGAAGTAGATCTCCTCCTAGACCTTAACAACGTCGCAATCACCGCCGCCGAGTACCCTTTAGCTCTTAACCTTGCCCTTTCAAGAGCCAAGCCATAAGTGAGAATCGATCCACCTGAGGCATAGTTAATGGCCCTTGCGTCAGCAGGTCTCACCTTAGTGGTAGTTTCCACGGAGGCTCCACTAGAAGACACATTAAGTCGGCATACCAAGGTCTCCTTGGCCAATCCGGTGCCACTAGGATTATGTGTCCTTTGTGCCGTTCTATGCGTTGTAGGACACCCCTATTAGAACCCAAGGTGGGAATATGTATAGAAGTCGCTCCTCTGGTCACCTTTGAATCAGGGCATCCAAAACCTTCTGACATCCGCTCTCTTCTTCTGCTGAAGAACCTGTCCACCTTTGCTGATGCACACGTCGCCATGAGATCCATTACTGGAAGGCCCCAGCGGTATACCAGCAAATCGAACACTTCCTGATGGAGGACCCATTCCCTTGGATCCACCTTGACTCGACTCAAAAAAATTGGCTGTCACATTGTCCACTCCCGCGACATGCACTGCCGATAACGCCTCCGGATTTGACTCGGCCCAACTGGGCAGCTCGTCCGCCTCCTCTTCGAGAGCCACGCTGCCTGTGCCACCTTGACGATTGATGTAAGCCACCGCTGCAGCGTTGTCCGAAAATACTCGGATTGCACTCCCCCTCAGTCCCCGCTGAAGGGTTTTCAGAGCTAGAGTGACCGCTCTCAGCTCTAACCTGTTGATCGACCAAGTCCTTTCCTGTGCTGTCCACTGACCCTGAGAATACTGCCCTTTGAAGTGCGTGCCCCAGCCGAACATGCTTGCATCGGTCGTCAACGCCCTCCAATCTGGTGCCTCCAGAGGCATCCCCTTTTCTAGACAACCTGGAAGCAACCATCACTGTAGAGACTGTCTCGCCTCCTGAGGACAGACCATCCTTTTGGACAACTGATCGGATTGATGTGACCATCTCCTGAGCCGAGACCTCTGCAGCGGCCTCATGTGAGCTCTGGCCCATGGAACCACCTCTAGCGTGGCTGCCATTGTCCCCAATATTTGCAAATACTGTCACGCTGAGGGAGCTCCTTTCCAGGAAGGTGCGAACCAATCACCTTAATTTGCTGATTCTGACCTGTGGCAGGTACACTCTGCCCTTGTTCGTGTCAAATCGAGCCCCTAGATATTCCAACTCCTGCGATGACTGACTGTAACTTGCTCTTCGCTAGATTTACTACCCATCCGAGGGACTGTAGAAACTGCACCACTCGTCTGGTAGCCCCCACGCTCTCGTCTTTCGACTTTGCACGGATCAGCCAGTCATCCAGGTAAGGATGAACCAACAGTCCTTCCTTTTGCAAAGCTGTCGCCACCACCACCATGACCTTGGTGAATGTCCTTGGTGCTGTCGCCAACCCAAACGGCATTGCTTGGAACTGAAAGTGTTCCATGGGCACCGCAAACCGAAGTAACTTTTGATGTTCTACTCTGATTGGGATGTGTAGATACGCCTCCGAAAGATCTAGAGCCGTGAGATACTCTCCCTGTCAAACCACCGCTATGACAGAACGTAGTGTTTCCATGCGAAAGTGTGACACCTTGAGACATCTGTTTACTCTTTTGAGGTCCAGAATCGGCTTTAAGGTGCCCTCTTTTTTGGGCACCACAAAATAAATGGAGTACCGACTGCAGCCGTATTGGTCCCGCAGTACTGGCACCACCACCTTCAGCACTAGCAACCTTTCCAAAGTTTCCTGCACTTCCACCAGCTTCGACCGCGCCCTGCAGGGCGCTTGTACAAAGGCATCTCTCACTGGCCGTTGAAACTCGAGCACATAACCTCTCTGCATGATTTCCAACACCCACTGATCTGAGGTAATATGAGCCCAGGCTGGAAAGAACTCCCTTAATCGACCTCCTACGGGTACTATTCCAGCCTGGACCCCCCTCGCTTCGTTGAGGTTTCTTAATGTTTGGGGAGGAGGAGGCTCCAAACCCTCTGCCCGCTCCCCTGAACCCTTGCAACCCCGAGGCTCTGTACTGAGACCGCCCTCTCTGAAACTGACCAAACCTTGACTGCCAAAAACGGCGAAACTCACGCTACTGACTCCTTGAGGGCGCCACCGGACACCCCTGCTTCAGCTTATCTTCCAGCAACCTGTCCCCATTTGACTCCCCTAAATCCTTTACTGACTTCTCCAGATCTTCCCCAAAGAGAAGTTTACCCCTAAAGGGGAGCTTCCCTAGCCGTGCTTTAGATGCTGCATCCGCTGCCCAATTACAGAGCCAGAGGGATCTCCTTGCGGCCACAACAGACTTCATACTCTTTGCCAAACTACGTATAAGATCATATTGAATATCCGCTAAATATGCGGCTCCTGATTCCATCCGAGCCGCCTCTTCGACCGTGTCCCCTAACTGTAATCCCTTAATCCTTTGGGATCATCTCAGGCATGCCCTCGCCATCCAAGCTCTACAAATCGAAGCTTGTATGGATAGAGCATTAACCTCAAACACTTGTCACAGAAGCGTATCTAACCTATCCTGCGTATCTTTAAGTGCTGCACTACCCTCTACCGGGATGGTAGTCTTTTTAGTAACCGACGAAACGGCAGCATCCACCTTTGGAGACTTAAATAGTTCCTTATCTGGCTCTTGCAACGGGTACAACCTGGTCAACACTCTGGAATCCTTGAGACTGGCCTCTGGCATATCCCACTCTTCCTGTATCATTTCCTTAAATACTCTATGAATTGGAAATGCCTGCTGAGACTTCCGTATTACTTGTAATAATGGATCCTCTAAAGAAGCATCCACTCCTTGTTCCGCGGCCAGCATATTCAAGGCCTTCATCGTTTCTGTAATCAACGCTGAAAGCTCCTCCCTCCGGAACACCCTCGCCTGGTCCTCTGGCTCTGTCAACTCTCCTTCCTCTAACTCTGGGTCCATGTCAGAATCATCTAAGCCCCCTGACTGCTCCTCCCGTGCCAGGTCTAGGTCCGCTCTGTCCGCCGACAGTCTAGACTTTTTAATGGGGACGCCACCTGTCCCACTGTCCAGTGGAGCGTTCTCTTCCCCAGATCCAGCTATGTTAGCCTCGGCTCCACCCAGAGCCTGCTGAAGCAGCACCATAAACTGCTGCAAAAAAATTGCCGCCTGCATTGCCCCCTGCATCGAGGCTTAGACCAAAGGAACATCTGGCACCGGCTCCTGCGGCAGCACTGGGGCATCAAGAGGCTCCACTGTCTCCAATACCTCTGTTGTCATCTCTATCCCACTGTGCTCAGCCATGGGTACAACCTCTACACACCCCCGCCTCCGAAACGGACCCTCTCCAGATCCCACAGAGAAGGCAGCAAGGTCTAGCAGGCATAAATAGCTATGCAACTTTCTACCTTCAAAATTGCTTTTTTCCCCCAATTACTTTCCACACCAATTTCCCTGCACTTATCCACAACCTACCTTTTGTCCCTCGCTACCTAAACCTGCAGAGGACCTGAAGGCCTATACCTTTCAGCGCTCTAGGCTCCTGCGCAAAACCCACGAGGCCGTAAAATGGCCGCCGAAACTCCTAACTCCTATACATGAACACTTCGACCCCCGTCAATTGCGCCGCTTACCACACCGGAGCCTGCAACCCCACACACCGCTGTTTTGCTCTGCTCCAATCCGCTCAGCGATCCCCGAGCGTCCAGCTTACCCGGAAACCATAGGGCCAAAGAACACCCCCTTGGTGCTTCTCCGCTCGTTCTCCAGTCAGGGCGGCCTGAGCGGCGGTCCTCGACGGCTCCTCACCCACTGTGGGGGATCGGAAACCAGAGTCCCCTACCTCGACTCCCACACTCTTCTCTGCCCTAACAACGTATTTCAGAGAGGGGGGAGAAGGGGGGCAGCCTTCCAACACCAAAATCAAAGTGTGCCTGAAATTTTAAAATTCGTTGATTTAAAGGGACAGTAGCCCCTAATTTTTATTTATTTTTTTAAAAAGTCCCTATCTAAATTCAACATAATGATTCCTGCAGTGAGTCCCGAGCCTTAGGGCTCACACCTCCTTCCGCTGATTGGAGACTGAGAACTGAAGCAAGGAGGCGGTCCCTGGAATACTTAAGCTGGTGTTATCAAAAATATGACATGCTCAGTCTCCAAGCTGCGGGAGGACATACTCAACTTCTAAGGTTCGGGACTAGAGTGGAGGGACAATAAGGAATGGCCAATGTAGCGTCCATTTTTAAAAAGGGTTCCAGGGGTGATCCAAGAAACTAGACTGGTGAGCCTGATGTCAATACCAGGCAAAAATGGTAGAAACCATTATAAAGAATAAAATTTCTGAACATGTAGATACTCAAGGTTTAATGGGAGAAATTTAACATGGATTTAGCCAAGGAAAGTATTGTCTTACTAATATGTTATATTTTTTGAAGGTATGAATAAGCAAGTGGACAAAGGTGAGCCGGTCTATAATATCTGGATTTTCATAAAGCTTTTGACAAGGTCTCTCATGAGAGACTTGGCGAAATTAAAAAGTCATGGGATAGGAGACAGTGTACTATTGTGGATCAGAAACTGTTAAAAGATAGAAAGCAAAAAGTAGGGCTATATGGCCAATTTTCTCAATGGAGAAAGGTGAATAATGGAGTACCCCAAGGATCTGTGCTGGGTCTGCTGCTTTTTAACATATTCATAAATAACCTGGAAATGGGAATAACAAGTGAGGTAACCAAATTTGCAGATGACACAAAATTATTCAAAGTTGTTAAAACACATGAAGATTGTGAAAAATTGCAAGAGGATCTTGATAAATTGGAAGACTGGACGTCCAATGGCAGATGAAATTTAATTCGGACAAGTGCAAAGTTATGCACCTAGGAAAGAACACCCCAAATTATGGTTACACAATGCAAGGTTCCACATTAGGAACCATCATCACCCAGGAAAAAGATTTAGGTGTCATCATGGATAACATGTTGAAACCATTCACCCAGTGCGCAGCAACAGCCAAGGAATCATAATGAAAGGAATGGACAATAAAAACAAGGATATTATAATGTCTCTGAATCATTCCATGATGCAACCACACCTTGAATATTGTCTGCAATTCTGTTGCCGTATCTTAAAAAAAGATATAGCAGAATTAGAAACGGTAAGAGAAGAACCATCAAAATGATAAAGGGGTTGGAAGGATACCCCTCCGAGGAAAGACTTAAAAGGGTAGGGGCTCTTCAACTTGCAAAAGAGATGGCTGAGGGGAGATATGATAAAGATCTTTAAATTAATGAATGAAGTAAAATGGGTAAATGTAGATGGGTTGTTAGCTCCATCAAAAAGCAGAAAGACTAGGGGACACCCAAAGAAACTACAATGTAACCCATTTAAGAGTAAAAAGAGAAAATATTTTTTCACTCAACGCATAATCAAACTCTGGAATTCGTTACCGGAGGATATAGTAAAAGCTGTTAGTGCAGCTGCCTTTAAAAAAGATTTGGACAAATTCCTGGAGGAAAGGTCTGTAAACCATTATTAAAGAGGACCCAGGAAATCTGCTGCTTACCCTGAGACAAGCACTGTGGAACTATGTACCTTTTTGGGAACCTGGACAGAAACAAAAGAGTGGCAGGTTCACACACAACACCTTTATTGAACAAATAATAAGTGGCCTAAACCCAACATAGGACCGTGTTTCGTGTTGTACTTCATCAGGGGTTATCGGGGCACACTAAAAAACATATAAATCATAAAATTATTAAATAAATACAATTAAAACAGTAGCTTAAAATAATTTGTTCAATAAAGGTGTTGTGTGTGAACCTGCCACTCTTTTGTTTCTGTCTCTGTTCAGCCGCGAGTGGCTAGTGCTGTTTTTCTTGCTGGTCCTTTTTGGGAACCTGCCAGGTACTTGTGACCTGGATTGGCTACTGCTGGAAACAGGATACTGGGCTTGATTGATCTTGTCTGACTGAGTATGGCTTTTCTTATGTTCTTATGACATAAGAACCAGGTCTCCATGTTTTATATCAACAAGTGCGGGACTTAGGCGTGGTTGTGTCTGATGATCTTAAAGTAGCTAAACAGGTAGAAAAGGCGACGGCAAAAGGTAGAAGGATGCTTGGGTGCATACGGAGAGGAATGGCTAGCAGAAAAAAGGAGGTGATAATGCCTCTGTATAAGTCTTTGGTGCGACCTCATTTGGAGTATAGTGTGCAATTCTGGAGACCGCACCTTCAAAAGGATGTGAGCAGGATGGAGTCGGTGCAGAGGGTGGCTACTAAAATGATTAGTGGTCTTCATTATAAAGCATATGAGGACAGACTTAAGGATCTTAATATGTACACCTTAGAGGAAAGGCGGGATAGAGGTGATATGATTGAGATGTTTAAATACCTCTGTGGCATAAATGTTCAGGGGGAGAGCCTCTTTCAATTTAAAGGAAGTTCTGCTATGAGGGGATATGGGATGAGGGTGAAGGGGGATAGATTCAGGAGTGATATGCGGAAATATTTCTTTACAGAAAGAGTGGTGGATCCGTGGAATAGTCTCCCAGTGGAGGTGGTGGAGATGAGGACAGTAACTGAATTCAAAAAAGCATGGGACAAACACAGAGGATCTCTAAAGGTAAAAAGGGGACTGTTGTAGTTGTTGATATGGAAGGACAGACTAGATAGGCCATGTGGTCTTTTTCTGTCATCATTTTTCTGTTTCTATATAAACTACAGCTCTGCAGGGAAGCCTACAAAATATGGATTACACATTCTGCATGATATGTTTCTTTCATGCCACCAACCTCCCAGGAGATGAAAACAACTTGGCAAAAACCTCAGCCACGGGCAAAAACCTCAGCCAGCATCTCCCCTTATGAGTGGTCTTTCCACCCCACTATCGCCTCAGCTCTCTTCCAAATGGGAGGTGCACTGTCTGTGGACCTTTTTGTCTGCAAAAACAATGCAAAGCGCACCCTATTCTGTTCAGGAGTCCATCTTTTCACAGACTTACCCTGGATGCCTTTGGGATACTCTGGGGCCATCATTTCCTTTATACTTACCTGCCCACTTCCCTAATAACCAAAATCCTACATAAGATTATGTGTAACAAGGCCAGAGTGATCCATACTGCATTGCACTGGCCAAGACAAATATGGTTTTTATACTTTCAGCAACTGTCCTCCCTCCCACTCATCAGGTTACTGGAGCACCCAGACCTCATCACCCAAGATGGGGGACCACGCTCCACCCCAACCTGCAATTCCCTGTCCCTCACTGCATGGATGTTGAAAGGCTAACCTTCACCCAGCACTGCCTGCCTTCAGGGATCCTCAACATCCTCCTTATAGTGGGATAGCAATTTATGAGGAGGTCCTATGCTTTCAAATGGGAAAGATTCTAAGCATGGTGCACCACCGTACAGCTTGACTCCTTTTCTTGTCCCATTCCTCAACTCTTCAATACCTCCTTAAGCTGTTGGAAGCAGGCCTGAAGACAGCATCCATCAAGGTCCACCACGACATACCACAACCAGCATAAGAACAAACAAATGTCTGTGCATTCACTGGTGTCTAGGCTTATAGGAGGCCTCCTGAACATCAAACCCCTACTCAAACATTCTTCCTTCAGGTATGACCTCAATAGTCCTCCAGCAGCTCATGCTGTCCCCCTTTGAATGCTTGGGAGGCACTCATAACAAGTTATTCACATAGATGACCATCTTCCTGATTGCCATGATTTCTGCCAGGTATATCAGCAAACTGCAAGCCCTTGCTAATTACTTGGTCTATATTATATGATGATCCTTCATAATCATGCCATCCTTAGGACTCATCCAAGTTTCCTCACAAAGGTTATGTCCCTTTTCCACATCAACCAGGCTATCATGCTGTCCACTTTCTGCACTGAACCACATGTCAAATTACTCCCAAGTCTATTCCCTTTCACCTTCATCCCATGCCCCCTTTTTGCAGAGTTTTCTTTCATATGAAAGAGGCCCCCCCTCCTGTGCATTTATACCAGAGGTATTTAAACATATCTATTATATCTCCCCTTTCCCATCTTTCTTCCAAAGTATATATGCATATTGAGATCTTATAATCAGTCCCATAAGCCTTATGATTTTTTATCAGATTTTTTAATATCACTTTATCATTTCAGTCAAAGCGGTTTAAAGTGTAACTTAAACTTGGTAATGTACATTAAATGGACATTGATAACTAGGATTTTTCTGAGGCAATGGAAGGTTAAGTGACTTGTCCAAGGCCACAAGGAGTGCTAGTGGAGACCTAACCCTGGTCTCTTGGTTCCCAAGCCAGTGCTCTAACCATTAGGCTACTCCTCCACTAACCGTTTTAGTAGCCACCCAATGCACCAACTCCATCCTGTTTATATCCTTTAGAAGATGTGGCTTCCAGAATTGCACACAATACTCCAAAAATGAGGTCCCACCAAATACTTATACAGGAGCACTATCACCTCTTGCTGGCTATTCTCTATGCACGCAAGCATCCTTCTGGCTTTTGCCATTGCCTTTTCTATCAATTTGGCTTCCTTAATATCATCAGAAACAGTCAACCCCAAGTCCTGTACTTCTTTCGTGGACAGAAGTACTTCTTCCCCTATACTGTACCACCCCCTTGGAGTTCTGCAGCCCCAATGCATGACCCTGCATTTTTTAGCATTAAATCCAGCTGAGAAATTCTCAACCATTCTTCAAGCTTCACTAGATCCCTCCTCATGTTGTCTACACTTTCTTGGATGTCTACCCTATGATAGATTTTGGTATCATCCACAAAGAAGCAAATCTTGTCTGACAACCATTCTGCAATATCACATACTCATACAGAAATTTTAGAAAGAATTGGACCTATGACAGATCCCTGTGACACACCATTGTTAACATCCTTTTTCTCAGAAATAATAACATTTTAGTCAAAAAACCTTTATATATGGCACACAACTGAGAAAGAGTACAATTTTCCTTTGAAGTAATAAACATTCTGAAGCTTTGGTTAATCTCAGCTGAGGCAGCTAAGTACCAGATTAGATTCATGTCTCACATGGGCTTAATGAGCAATGTTTTGTTTTCCTGGTGCCAAAAATTACTTTCACTGTTTACCGTAAATGTTAGGGGCATTCGCCCACGTAATGCTGCAGCCACTGATGAAAAAAAACTTTATTTTCACTACAAACAGATTTCTCATTGGCTGCTTTTTATAAGTCAGCTGTCTCCCTGGAACTCATGGACCACAACAAGACATCTGAGGATACCAACTTTTGTCCTGGTTCCAGATCTGCCAAGTCACTCATTTCCAAAAGAAGGATTTTCAACTCACATCCCAATATAAGGTGGGATTTGAAGTCCGATTCTATACGCTGAAATCAGCACTGCATTGGGATGATAGGATGTCAGAAATCCAGAACTGGCCTAAAATCTCTCTTCTGAAACTGGTAATTTGGTAGATCTGAAGGGCAAAGTTGGAACAAAAGGTATCATCTCAGATTCTGAGGCAGATTTAAAGATTATAACTACAGATAATGACCATCAGGCCCATCAAGGCTTTGCCCCTTCTCTTGCCCAGTTAACAATACTGTGCTCCCTACTTGATCTTTGGCTTTACCCTTCATTTCCACATTGCTGAGGAACCCGTGTCCATGCTTAACTTCTTGCTTTCCCAGTCTTCCAATTTATCAAGGTCCTCTGTGCATGTCCCGGAACTACTTAAATTCTGCTCCTGTGTTTGCACTTCACAACTTCAATGCAAAGAATGTTCTATTTATAAAGCGTAGTTACTTGTAACAGGTGATCTCCAGGAACAGCAGGAATTTAGTCTTCATATATGGGTGACATCCGTATCGACGGAGCCCGCGTGGGAACACTTCCCAGCGTCCAATAGGACAGTCTTTGGTAGCATCCCACTGTGCCTGCATAGCTGCCTTCCCACCTTTTCAGCTCTCCCTCCTCAGTTGAGTTTGTAGCTGAGATATTAAGAGAGAAAGAAAAGAAGACCTACAACTCCTAGGGGAGGAGGGTGGGTTGTGAAGATAAATTCCTGCTGTTCCCGAAGATCACCTGTTAGCGTAGTTTCTCACCTGTTATCTCCAGGAACAAGCAGGAATGTAATCTTCACATATGGGACTCCCTAGCTAGAAGATGCCAGAGAGATGACCTCAGAATCGGCTGTGGATTTTCACAGGTATGCCTAAAGAGGTCATGTATCCCGCATGGATGTCTGGTATCGAAACCTGGGATGGAGGGTAGGAGTTGCTCTTAGTCTGAAAGAGATGCTGGAGAACAGCTTGGCCAAACATGGCATCTCGGTGGGTCCAAGAAATAGTGAGCAGCAAAAGTGTACAGTGAAGACCAAAGTTGCTGCTTTGCAGATCTCGTCAATAGCTACAGAGCATAGATTTGCCATCGAGGTAGCCATGGCTTGAACATTATGGGCAGTGATGTGACCCTCGAGGGAGAGTCCTGCCTTCTCATAAGCAAAGGTGATGCAGTCAGCTATCCACTTGGAGAGAGTACGTTTGGAGACTGGCAAGCCAAGGTGACTCGAGTCAAAGGAAATGAAAAGCTGGGAAGATCTAGAGATCTCTGGAGATAAAAAGCTAAGGCACGTTTACAATCCAGAGTGTGGAGAGTTGCTTCTGCCCTAGGCAAATGTCTAGGGAAAAACACAGGAAGGTAGACCGACTGGTTCAAATGGAAGAGTGAGACCACCTTTGGCATGAAGTGAGGATGAGTCCTAAGGACAACCTTATGGTGGAACCGTGTGTAAGGAGGGTCAGCCACCAAGGCACACCTCCAGTCCACTCGCTCCTCTGCCTTTTTCTTTGCAGGCCCCGCTCTCTGGAATTCCCTCCCCCCCCTCCCTTCGGCTTGAGCCTCACCATCCCACTTTTAAGTGTAACCTGAAAACCCACCTCTTCTCCCTCGCCTTTGACCTTCCCTCCCCTTTTGTGTAGTTTTTCTTTTTTGAGTCCTGTGATCTATCCTTTTCTCCTCTTGCTTTCCTGTTTGGGATTGTAACTTCCTTTTCCCCTTTCTAGCTTGTTGTTCTCTTGGTTGTTTGTACATTGTAAACCGCTCTGTTTCCCCTGAAGGGCGGTATATCAAACTCAATAAACATAAACATAAGGCCTGAAGCTCACTAATGCGCCTTCCTGAAGTGAGGGCAATAAGGAAAATGACCTTCCATGTGAGAAACATAAGTGAAGTAGTGGCTAGAGGTTCAAAGGGCGGCTTGAGAAGCTGTCCTAGAACAACATTAATGTCCTATGCCACTGGAGGCTGCTTTATGGGAGGTTTGGTTAATAGAAGACCCTTCATGAAGCGTGCTACGAGTGACTGAGAAGAGATGGGCTGGCCATCCAAGGGCATGTGAGAGGCCACAATTGCACTTAGGTGTACTCTTACTGAATTGGTTTTGAGTCCAGAAGGTGGAGGAGATACTCAAGTAGTGCCTCCACCGGAAATGAGAAGGGATTAAGATTCTTCTGAGAACACCAGAAAGAAAACCTATGCCACTTGAAAGAGTAGGACCGTCTGGTGGATGGCTTCCTAGAAACTAAGAGGATGTTCTTAACCTCCTGGGGAAGGTTAATGTCTTGGAAGGCTATGCCTTCAGCATCCACGCTGTGAGATGAAGAGACCGTGGATTGGGATGAAGCAGTGTCCCCTCCTCCTGAGAGAGGATATCTGGAGCAGACTCCAGATCTATGGGTTGGAGCTTGAGACAGACGTGGAAGGAGAGGGTACCGTGGTTGACGTGGCCAGCATGGGACTAGGAGTATCATGAAGCCCTTCTCTCTCTGTGAATTAGGGGAATGTGAGGGAAGGCATATAGGAAGCCTTGACCCCAGTGGAGGTGAAAAACATCCACTTGCTGGCTGTCCAGTGCAGGAGTCCTGGTGCAGAAGCAAGGGAGCTTGGCATTCTGAGGTCTTGCGAACAGGTCTATCTCTGGAGTCCCCCAGATTTGAAAAATGTGAGAGACTTTGTCTATATGAATAGAGCACTCGTGGAGAAGAGAGATTCAACTTAGTCTGCCCACTAAGTCATTGTGCTTGCCCAGGAGCCGCATGGAGGTGAATGCAATGATGTATGGCAAAGGAGCAGAGATTATAGAGCCTCGCTGCAGAGAGTTCAAGATCCTGTTCCTCCCTGCTTGTTCACATAGAACATGGCTACTTGATTGTCAGTTTGGATTAGGACTCTGCAGAAGACTTTGAGAGCATTGAGAATGGCTCTGAGTTCCAGCAGATTTATGTGGAGTTGTGATTCCTGCTGAGACCAGAACCCTTGAGTGGAGAGAGATTTCAGATGAGCTCCCCAGCCCAGTCTGGATGCATCCGTCATCAGGGTACATTGATGTGCTGGCATCTGAAAAGGTGACCCTATAAAGGGATTTTCTGGAGATCGCCACCACTGGAGAAACGAGATCAGAAGGGTAGAAGACCATTACCTAGTCCCCCAGACAACCTGATGCTTGAGACCATTGGGATGCTAGTGTCCATTGGGCTGTGAGCATGTGTAAACGGGCATATGGAACAATATGCACCGTTGATGCCATATGACCCAGAAGCTGTAGCATTTCTCGAGCAGTAAGAAAGTTCTCGCGGCATGCTTGAGATGCTAACTGAATAAGTCAAGCACAGTGGAACTGGGGCAGAAATGCCCTTGATTGCTGAGTGTTTAGGAGGGCCCCTTTGAACTCTAGAGTTTGAGAGGGGACAAGTTGGGACTTTGGAAGATTTATGACAAATCCCAAGTGTTGTAACACGGTGCGTGAGAGGGATAGACTGGCTTCTTGAGAGGTGCTTTCCCGTATGAGCCAGTTGTCTAAGTAAGGGAAGACAAATATCCCTAGAGTCCTTAAGAATGTGGCTACTACCTACATGCAATTTGTGAAGCCTTTTGGGGGCAGAGGCAAGGCTGAAAGGCAGGACTCTGTATTGATAAATGTCTTCCTTGGAACATGAAGCACAGGAACTTTCTGTGCCCTGGATGAATAAGAATGTGAGGGTACACTTCCTTTAGATCTAGAGAACAGAGCCAATCTTGACTCTGGAGATAGGGAAGAAAGGTCCCTAGGGATATCATTTTGAATTTCTCCCATAGGAGGTGCCTGTTCAGTTCCCTGAGGTCCAGAATTGGCCTGTATCCTCCTGTTTTCTTTGGGATGAGAAAGTATGGAGAACAAAAGCCCATTCCCTACTGGGATGGTAGAACCTCTTCTATTGCACCTTGCAGGAGAAAGGAGGTGACCTCTTGTAGCGTCAGAGCAGTGAAAAGGTGTTGAAAACGGAACTCTCTTGGTGAAATCTGGGGGGGTACACTTCATAGATGAAGTTTGTATCCCTCCCATACTATGGACAATGTCCACTGCTCCGAGGTGATGAGATGCCACTCGTGGGCATGGTGACAGAGTTTGCCGGGAATGTGGACAGGATCGGGACTTTCCAGAGGCAGGACAGCTATGTTCTCTAGAAAGGAGTCTGGGTCCTCTGAGACTTGGGAATCTGAGCTTTCTTTTCTGTTTTGGAGGCTATTCCTCCTTCTGAGGAGCATGATGCTGACAATGAACAGCAGGGGTATAAGGAGGATAGTACTTCTTTTTATTGAAGAAAGCTTTTTTGCTGCTTTCTTCTTAGCTGGATTGGCAGTAGACCTAGATAGCCTATTGAGGGTAGTGTTCTCAGATTCCAACTGAGAGGCATTGTCCTGCCAATCCTTGCCAAAACGTTTTTCACTGGTGCAAGGGATATTACCCATCTTATCTTGAACCCACTGTTCAATATCCGATGCTTAGAGCCAAGCAATCCTGTGTGCACCGATGAAGATTGTCAGACGGCTGCCTGGGTGAGAATCTTCACAGTCTTGGCAAGTGCATATATCTATATGATTTGCAAGGGATTGTGGGCAATGCAGTTCATTCACACCAGACACAGCTGCTCACAATAATTAGTTGTGCTTTTGGGTAAAGCCAATAAGATATTTATTTATGGGGTTATTTCTCCCAACACAGATACGCTTGGTAGCACATAAATCAGGTTACTTGCTTTCAGTGTTAAACTTGGAAAAACAACATTTGAACTTGTCAGGCAATCAAAGCAAAAGAAATAAGACCTGGTTGATAACAAACTGGTCTTTTCTGTAGGCTTAGCTAATATTCTCTTAGCAAGTATCAAACAACAAACCAAAAGCCACAAAGAAAGAAAAAAACTGTTCTTTTCAGGTTAACTTCTTATATCTTCCCACATAGATTCAGAAGTGATTCTCTCCTAGCTCACAAGCAATTAGGTAAGGCTCAATTGCTAGCAGTTATCCAGCTGAAACCCCTTAGCTGGCTTGCTTTCTACTGCGTGGCTAAAAATCCTACTCAAGAGCTTTTCTGAGTAGATTAAAGAACAAGTTTGTATTTCTTTGTGATGGTTGCTGTACTTTATAACAGAAAATCACCAAAGGAGTTTAGACAGAGAGCAGTCCATGTAAACAGATTCTTCATCTGCTATCACCCCCTCTTCTTCAACAAGCATGGGTTCAATATCATGGATTGGCACAGATGAATCTCCCAATGGAGCACTTTCAGGAGAATACTTGTTTCCCTGCTGTCTTTCAAGGTTATAGCTAGGGCATAGATCAGTGTTCATACCTGAGCTTCCATTGCTGTTAGAGTTCCTCTCTATATAGCCTGGCCAGTATGTAGTCCAGTTCTTATGTCCAGCCTTCCAATCCAGATCCCTGGACACTGGATCTCTCTTCACATACCTTCTGGCACGGGTCTTAGGGTCCCTTCCACTTGCAGCCATCTCCCTCACAGGTACCGTCTGGAGATTCCTAGCTCTGCAGCACCATTCCTCTGGCTTTCCCCAGTCCAATGGTGTATGCTGGCCCTTGGAATGCCTCCCAGTATACGTACTGCTCTGGACTCTTCTAGACCTCTCAAAGGCTTTTCTCCTCTTTCTTCCAAAGGGTTTCTTTCCCTCTCTGTCCGTCCGGTTTGGCTTCTGCTTCTGATGATCCTCCTGATGATGAAGATGATCAAGCTCAAGCTGATTCTCTGTAGAATAAACTCTACCTTTATTCTGCTTAGATGAGTGCTCCTCCCTAACACAGCGCAGCTGTGCTGAATCAGGCCCTGCCCTTTGAGATGGGTGCTTAGGGATTACCTCATAGCCCTCCTGATTGAACACACGTTTCCCCACTTCAGCTCCTCTAATGGCTGTTGGAAACCTGGTGCATTCTGGGACTGGTAGTCTTTTATGGGAAAATTCTGTTTTCTTATTTCTACCAGAACTGACAGGTTGCTTGTTCAGAGTCACTTCACCTTTTCTATAGCTCCTTCCTGAGCTATGATAAGCTTCCTTATCACAAGATGGATGAAGTCCTGATGATACATTCAAAGCAATCAGATGTTGCTCTGTTAACAACCTTTGAAACATTCTGAGCAGGTTTCACAAGGGTAAGATAATCTACCCTCTTGTCATCAGGGAGAAGAGGAGCCATTAACTCCAAATTCTTAGATACCTCTCTAAGGAACATACCCATATAGAGTATGTAGGAACTAATCCTGGCCGATAGCATTTTTTTTTTTTTTTTTTAGTACCATCAAGTCAGTGTTGACTCATAGAGACCCAGCTACCTCTGGATTTTCTTGGCAATATATCACCAGAAGTAGATTGCCAGCCTTTTCTTCTGAGGCAATGGATGGTAAAATGACTTGCCCAAAGTCACAAGGAGTGCCAGTGGGAATTGAACCCTTGATCGTCTAGGTACTAGGCAGTTGTTCTAACCACTAATCAGGCCGATAGCATGGAGGCCTGAAAACACCATTGATCAAAGGCGTCGATGGTTCTCGATTCCCTACCCGGAGGGTTTGAGGAATGTGTTTTTGCACTCTTGATCCAACGCATTGCTGATTCCACTAACATGGAATGGTGCAGTAATTGTGTCTTTTGGAAACCGGGACACTCCGGTACCCAGTACATGGTATCGAGCCGTCGGGTATGGGGAGAAATGGTTAGAGGTATCTCCCACATTAGAAGCATGAGGTCGTGAAGTATCCAATGGACAGGGAGTGTAGCTGCCTCTTTTGGAACTGTGGGGTATTGAAGAATTACCATTTCTTCAGCCTTAGGCTCTTTCTCTGATGTCACTATTATGGACAGACCCCTAGCAAAATCGCAAATAAAGTCTTGAAAAGACATGTCCTCTGGTGGGGACATGCGACATTGTGGGGATGGAGATGGGTCCTTGGAATAGTTCGCATGTCTTGGGTATCGGACAATTCATCATCCGAGCTTTGTCAGTACCGACGCCACCCATATATGAAGACTACATTCCTGCTTGTTCCTGGAGATAAATATATATAGGGGCTGATATTCAACAGCGGTGGCCAGTCCGAGTAAAGCATCTGGCTGTCGCCATTTAATTTAGACCTGGATATTCAATGCTGGGCCCTCTAACATAGCTTCTATAGGCAGACCTTTCAACTCACACTATTTAACTAAACAAACATCAACATAGAAACATGATGGCAGAAAAAGACTACATGGCCTATTTAGTCTGCCCTACCATATCAATCACTACAAGAGTCCCCATTTTTCCTTTAGAGAGCCTCTGTGTTTGTCCCATGCTTTTTTGAATTTAGATACTGTCCTCATCTCTACCACCTCCACTGGGAGACTATTCCACGCATCTACCACTCTTTCCATAAAGAAATATTTCTGCATATTACTCCGGAATCTATCCCCATTCACACTCATCCTATGTCCTCTTGTAGCAGAGCTTGCTTTCAGTCGAAAGATGCTCTCCTCCTGTGCATTTATGCCATGGAAGTATTTAAATGTCTTAATCATATCACCTCTGTCCCGCCTTTCCTCTAACATATACATATTAAGATCCTTAAGTCTATCCTCATATGCTTTATAACGAAGAACACTAACCATTTTAGTAACCACCCTCTGTACCGACTCCAACCTGTTTATATCCTTTTGAAGGTGCGGTCTCTAGAACTGCACACAATACTCCAAATGAGGTCGCACCAAAGACTTACTTACGTACTTAATTAATTAATCAATCTGTACTTATATACTGTCTTTCTCCAGGTCATGGCGGTTATACAGAGGTTCTATCACCTCCTTTCTTCTGCTGGCAATTCCTCTAAACTATACACCCAAGCATCCTTCTAGCTTTCACCATCGCCTTTTCTACCTGTTTAGCTACTTTAAGATCATCAGAGACAATCACGACTAGGTCCTGTTCTTCTTTCGTGGACAGAAGTACATCACCCCCTATACTGTATTGCTCACTTGGATTGTTGCAGTCCAAATGCATGACCCTACATTTTTTAACATTAAATCTCAGCTGCCAGATTCTAGACCATTCTTCAAGCTTAGCTAGACCCCTCCTCATGTTATCTACACATTCCAGGGCATCTACTCTGTTGCAAATTTTGGTATCATCCGCAAAGAGGCAAACCTTACCCGACAGCCCTTCCGCTATAATCACTAACAAAGATGTTAAAAAGAATTGAACCAAGGACAGATCCCTGCGGCACTCTACTGGTAACCTTCTTCTCAGAGTGAACTCCATTTATCTGTATCCTTTGTCGCCTCGCACTCAACCAATTTATAACCCAAGCAGTAACTTTAGGATCCATCCCTAGGGTGTTTAGTTTGTTTATAAGTCGCCTGTGCGGAACAGTGTAAATGCTTTACTGAAATCTAAATACAACACATCTAAGGCTCTCCCTCGCTCCCAACTCCCTGGACACCCAGTCAAAGA
Source organism: Ichthyophis bannanicus (assembly GCA_033557465.1). NCBI lineage: Eukaryota > Metazoa > Chordata > Amphibia > Gymnophiona > Ichthyophiidae > Ichthyophis > Ichthyophis bannanicus. The sequence goes on along the minus strand of CM066051.1, from coordinate 73,908,690 downwards.
AATCAATCAGATTTGTCTGACAATACCTGCCCCTGGCGAATCCATGCTGCCTCGGATCCAGTAATCCGTTGTACTCCAGAAACCTCACTGTTTTCTCTTTCAGCAGCATTTCCAGTAATTTACTCACCACTGAGGTTAAATTAACTGGCCTGTAGTTTTCAACCACATCCTTTCTTTTGCTTTTGTGTAAAGGGGCCACATGTGCCTCTCTCCAGTCCTCTTGCACTACCCCCGACTCCAAACAAACATTGAAAAGGTCAGTCAGTGGAGTTGCTAGAACGTCCCCAAGTTCCCTCAGTATTCTAGGGTGTTTCCCATCTGGTCCCATTGCTTTGTCCACTTTTAGTTTAGCTAGTTCCTCATGAACACAGTCTTTAGAAAACTGTTTGAGATCCCTGTTGCTTCGGTTCCTATTTGTGGGTGCTTTCTGAGGACCTGCTCCTGGCACATCATCTGTGAACACAGAACATAAATATTTGTTAACCCTTTAAGGACCAGGGGACATATTTGTCCCATAAGTTTTAAAACTCATAACACATGCAATTTTTATTTAAAATCCATTTTAATTTCTGTACACATCAAGATAAAACCTTATTCTGTCAAATGATTCTGTTTAATGACCAATTCATGTAACTTTTATTTTCTATAAAGCGCTTCATAATTTACCAATATGGAAATAGGAATTTGTGTTCTTTTGGTGTTCCATAGAAAATGATGTAAGAAGCCGGATGTTATGTGAACTTTCATATTTAATTACGCGCACGTCTTTGACAAAATTGAATAGTTTTCTTTAGAGAAATTGCTATTTTTATCAATTTTAGTGAGTTTTATTGCTCTGGGACACATTTGTCCCTGTGGTCTATAACTGAAAAAATACAGTACTACTTTTGTCGCATGCTAACAGTTAGTTATCGTTCATCAATTCGTAGAAAACCATACTTCGAAAAAAGATGCATGAGCGTTTGTTTAGAATACGTGAAGCAGATAAACAACAACTCTTGTTTGCTGAGAGCAGCGATTCTGATGATGATTATTTGCTTCTTGATGACGAAGATCAAAATTTCTTGCTTGAAGATGTCGACAATGTTGACGAGGAAGTGGTCATAGAACATCCTGATTCTTTGACAATTGTACTACTCGTAGTACAAATCTAGCCAGTGGAGCTTCAACATTCATATCTGCGACATTCTACGGTAAATCTAAACGTAAATGTACCATCAAGACTCCATCTCCATCAGTAGTCTCCAGAGCAAAAGAACAGTCGATGCAGGTGCAGCCAACTACATCAAATTCTAGAAAGAATTCACACAAATGAAAAAAGACAAATGATGCCAATCATCCTGATGATATTCAACCAATGGATGAAGACTTGCCCCCAACGACTAAATCACGAGCAAGTGGCAGGTCAGTGCAAACTACAGTACACTTCAAATGGGGAAGGAAGCCGGTGAAAGACAACTCCAAGACAATTGACTATGATTATGGAAAAGTAAATCTGAAGTTTGATGATTCTGAAGACATTAGTGCAGTTTCTGTTTTTGAACAAGTGTCTGATTTCAACTCCTTAGTCTCACTAATCGCAGAACAGAGTGAACTATATATGAAGCAAAGAGGCATTCCATTTCTCACTGATGCAGATGAGCTCCGAGCCTTCCTTGGGATGTGTCTGGTCATGGGTTACCGTGTTCTGCCCACAATTAGAGATTATTGCTCTATTCAATCAGATCTGCAGGTTCCATTCATTGCAAATACAATGACTCGGACGTGATTTGAAACAATTCGCTCTGCCTTGCATTTTTCAAATAATGATGATATGCTACCGAGAACTCACCCACAGTGTGATCGGGCTTTCAAGGTTCGCCCATTGATCAACCACTTCAATCGATGCTTCCAGGCAGCTAGAAATGCAAGCAAGCAGCAGTCAATTGATGAGCACATGATAAAATTCAAAGGCCAAAACATCATGAAGCAGTACACAAGGAACAAGCCTGTGACGTGGGGATTTAAACTGTGGTGCAGATGTGATGCGATCTCAGGCTATCTTTACCAGTTTGACCTGTATACTGGAAGAAAAATGGAGACAGAGTATGGGTTTGGGGAGGGGGTGGTCATAATGCTGTCAAAAGCATTCGAACAGCTATGTTGCCAAGTTTTTATTGACAATTTCTTCAACTCGCCAATGTTGCAATTTCAGATGCTACAAAAGAAGATTTACCTATGTGGCACAGTTCGTGTAGACCGAAAGCACATGCCAAAGAACTTGAAATCAGATAAGGAAATGAAACGTGGGGACATGGATTATATGACAGCAAATGGTGTTACTTGTGTGAAATGGTTGGACAACAGGTCAGTGATTCTATTATCAAATTTCCTACCATGTTCAAAGGATGATGTCACGTATGTGCTAAGAAGGCAAGCAGGATCTGTAGATAAGCTGCGTGTTTCATGTCCTTCCACTGTTACAACTTACAACAAATACATGGGTGGTGTGGACCTCATGGACCAAAAAAAGGTTTCATACGAGACTGACCAAGAGTCAAAAATTAAGTATTACTTGAAAGTCTTCTTTGATCTTCTTGATATTGCTGTCAACAATAGTCATTGCATTTATGTTCAACTGCAACAAGAGAGGGACCCTGATTATAAGGCAACAACACCACTGGAATATCGTCAGCTGATAGCAAGGGGTCTTATTGGACGGTACTCCAACCGTCAAAGAAATGCACCATCAGCACCAGTTAGAGGTTCACGGTGTGTTCTTCCAGCACCAAAACCAGAACATTCCCTGACAAGAAGTGATCAACGCAGATGATGTGCTCAGTGTGCCAAATCTGGAGTTGAAAATCGCACAGACAGCTTCTGTGACACATGTAGCATTCACTTGTGCTACACTAAGACGCGTAACTGCTTTGCTGATTATCATAGCCTGAACTGTTTGTCAGACAATTAGGCTTTTGCTTACTATTTACTATATTAATGTCTAATTGCCTATTTTCAAATATAATAAATCTTTTTGATTTCATGCTGATGCTCACTCTAAGACAGAAGCTTGATATACTAAGGTTTTGCATGCTTAACGTTTTTGCGCTTGTATTTTCTAAATAAATTTTGCTCAAGTTGCTCAATAAACAGAAATACATGAAATATTACATGATTACCCTTAATTAAAAACAAATATAAACATAAATTTTTAATATAACTGAGATGTTATGTGTAAATTAACACACGGGACAAATATGTCCCATTATTCTCTTGACGACCATAGGGACAAATATGTCCTTTTTTATAGCGCCAACCCCCCCAGTGTCACGTTTGAAATTTTTGAATTTGTTGTTCAAAAGTATTGTTGAATCTAACATGTCACTTTCATACATCTCATCAATCTAGAAACCTTGCTGTCTTCAAAGGGTTCAACAATTCTACTTTATCCTCACCAGTTTCTTCATATTCCTCTCCTGCACCCTTGAGCCTGACAATACCACTTTTGCCCTTCTTCCTCTCACTATAACATATCTGAAAAATATCTTATCCCCCCATTTTATTGCAATGGCTATTTCTTCTTCTTTTTGTATCTTTGCTTTCTTGACTACTTTGCCAGTCTCTCTAAGTTTTTCCAAATATAGATGCCTATCTTCCTCTTTCTGTGATCTCTTGTATTTCATGAAGGCCTCCCTCTTTTTCTTCACCTTTTCAGCTACCTCTTTTGAGAACTATAGCAGCCTCCTTTTCCTTTTACCTTTATTTACCATTCTAACAAAAAAGGTTGGTTGCCCTTAAAATATCCCTTTTCAGTTTTGCCCACAGTTTTTCTACATCCCCCAGCTGTTCCCATCCCACTAACGACTCCTTGAGGTATTGGCCCATCTTGGCAAAGTTTGTTGTCCAAAAGTCTAAGGCCCTTGCTTTTGAATGGATTTTATCAGCCCCAGTCCTAATACTGAACGACACTGTCTGGTGATCACTGGATGCGAGATGATCTCCCACTATAACATCAAAAACACTTTCCCCATTGGTAAGCACCAAGTCCAGTATAGTCCCTTCACCTGTGGGTTCTGTTACCAGTTGCCTGAATAGTTCTCCCTGTAAAGAATCCAGGATCTCCTTGCGATACGGCAGCAGAGATGCGCCAATCATATGATGCATATTGAAATCCCCTATCAGTAGCACTTCCCCTTTCCTGGCAATGCTGTGTGTGTCTTCTATTAGATCTCCGTTCACATCTTCTCCCTGTGATGGATATCTGTTTATCATGCCAATGCAAATAGATTTCTCTTTCCCTCATTCTTTTAACCCACACAGCCTCCCTCTCTCCCTTTTAAGCCCTGTATTTCCATAGCTTTAATATTAGTTTTTACATATAGTGCCTCTCCTCCTCCCTTTCTTCCTACCCTGTCCTTTCTGAATATCATATAGCCTGGCATAGTTATATCCCAGTCATGGTTATCCGTGAACCATGTCTCTTTAACTGCCATTAAATCCAAGTTAGCCTCTCCCATTAAAGCCTCAACATCTTTCTATTAGTGTTATTGGAGCTCAACTGACGGAATTACAGGCCCCTAAGGATGTGCCAAACCGTGCAAATTATGTCATCATCACGCCATGAAATTTACACTAGAGATATTCATATCTCCAAGCAAAGTACTGCTGCTGTAAGAATAACTCCTCAAACGGAGAAACAATTTAGCAAATATATAAAAAAGAAATTCTTTAGAACAAGCTCATTTCCAAAGACATTTTAACAATGTACTTAGCTTGCAAAGTTGTCATGCTCAAAAATAGTGCCGATTATACTGCGGTACTTCCACTTCTCACTAAGGCAGCTGTACAACAAAGTGGCCGACCATGGCCAATGGTTTCGCTGTTAAAAACAGCTTTAACAAAGCGATATTCATAAGAGTGCTATAAACCTCACAAAGCAATGTTGCTCGTTTATTGCGGCGAAACCATTGTCCATGGTCAGCCATGTTGTTGTACAGCTGCCTGATTAGCTAAACCTGCTGAAGTCAAGCCAGCCTTTTTTGTGCCTAACTTTAGCCAGTTTCCATTAACCGGCCAGTAAGTGAATATTTCCACTGATGACCTAACATGAGTACTGACCCTGGAACACCCTGATGCTGTTTCTTTCTATTATTGAAGCCCTCCTTGCTCTGCCCTAAGAAATGCCTGCTTCTTTGCTTCACCTAAGCTCCACCCACCAGACCAACATCAGCTGGTGATGTCAGATTGCCACAAGCTAAATTACAGCCTAATTTGTGGTGTTCGTGCCATGGACACACATTGGACAGGCACACCTGAGGAGCAGGTCCTGCTCATTGGGCGAGCTCCTTAGGGAGACTCCAGGGCGATGTAAGAAAAAATATTTTTTCACTGAATGCATAGTCAAACTCTGGAAATTCGTTATCAGAGGATATAGTAAAAGTATAGTGGGGTTTAAAAAAAGTTTGGACAAGTTCCTGGAGGAAAGGTCCATAAACCATTATTAAAGAGGACCCAGGAAATCCACTGATTATCCCAGGCCAAGCACTGTGGAACCTGTGTACCTTTTTGGGAACCTGCCAGGTACTTGTGACCAGGATTGACCACTGTTGGAAACAAGATACTGGGCTTGATGGACTTCGGTCTGACCCAGTATGCATTTCTTATGCTCTTATATTCTCTCCATTCTCCTGCCTTGTGGGTTTACTTGTTCAGCTGGTGGTATGGTTGCCATTCTAGTCTTCTGAAGCTCCCAAAACCCCTTCCAACTCGGCTCCTCCCATGAGCTCTCCTCTGGTCGGGTGAGATACTTAATTCCATGCCAGCCTTCACCTTCCTGCTCTGTTCATCTGGATTCCCGGTCGTGCTGCCCCGGGACCTTCACATCTCATTACTGAACTGCAGATACCTTAAATTTAAAACAGATTTAATTCCAGATGTTATTCTTTGTCACAGCTTAAATATCCTTTGCCTAACAGAAACCTGTTGAAGGATGGGGATGAACCCTATCTACATCGCTGTTTACCTCCAGGTTATTTCGTTCTCTCGACTCCTAGACCTTCACGTGCAGTTGACGGGGTTGCCCTTATCTTCAAAAATTCCCTCCCACTTGTTGAGCTCCCAGGGATGTCTTGGGCTGGACCCAAAAAGCTACTCATCAAGGTTGGCTCATCTCAGCCTTTCTACCTATTGCTTCTGTATTATGCCCCTTCTCTCCGAGAACCGTAGTGGGAAACTATCTACCAAACCCAACCTTACAGTTGCTTTTCCCAACCTTTTAATCCTTGGGGACTTTCATATCCCTACCAGGCCCCATGACTACACTTCTATCCAATTCCTTGGTGACCACAGGTTTCTCCAGCATGTTCCTTGTCAGACACATGTTGCAGGTCATACTCTTGATCTGATTCTTATGCAGCAAGACTTCTTCCATCTGTCTTCTAAAAACTTACCTCTCACCCTTTTCCCTGGACAAATCACTTTCTTATTGGGCTCCACCTTTCAGGAGCTGCTCTTGTTCCCCCCTGGATCTTCTCTTGCCTCTTCACGGACCCCCCTCCCCCCCGTCAACGACTCTCTCTGGATACTCTTGCAGCTTTCCCCAGTGCCACCTCTATTCCCTTCTCTTCCCATTGAACAGGTAAATCTATGGAATTCCAGCCTCTCCAACCAACTACATCTAATCATGCCTAGAAGCCACTCCCCTCATGTTTCTCGTCGTTCCACCCCCTGGTATCACTCTGGCCTCCATCTTCTAAAGCGGCAACTCAGGGCCATGAAAGATTATGGCGGAAATCGCGTGATGTGGTTTCTCTTCTGAATTTTAAAGAGCGCCACTGCTATTATAGGGCTCAGATTTCATCTGCAAAAAAGGAACACTTTTCATCCCTTATTAATGCCTTTGCTCGCAATCCTAGGTTAATCTTCGACTGCCTGCCTGCCTTTCTACTCTCACATGTTTTCCCCTGCGCCCCCCATGGGTGGGCCTTCATCTATTGATTTGGCTGTTTTTTTGCCACAAAGGTTCATCTGTTCAGCATGGCCTACCAGTAGCCCCCAATTTTGTTCCCCCTGCACTTTCTGATGCCACTTGTTCTGACCGTACACATACTTGGAGTAAGTTTGCTCCAGTTAGTGTCACAACTAGGAAAACTACATGTGCCTTAGACCCAATCCCTTTGACCTGGCTGACTGAAAATTCCCTGGGCCCTATCCCTATTATTCAGTCTCTGATCAATATTAGCCTGTCTTCCAGCTGCATTCCCCTGACTTGGAAAAAAGCCATGGTTTGTCCCTGTCTAAAGGGCCCTTGGCTGAACCCATCCATCATGGGATCTTAATGTCATATTTGCTCAACTCACTAGACCTCCTTTTGAACCTTTGGACCATGCAACTTTGCAGCATCTATCTTGGAAAGATCTTAAGAACATAAGACATGCCATACTGGGTCAGACCGAGGTCCATCAAGCCCAGTATCCTGTTTCCAACAGTGGCCAATCTAGGTCCTACGTACCTAGCAATATCCCCAAAAGACACAGGTTCCATAATGCTTGTACTGGGTCAAGCATTGATATCCTGGGTCCCTTTTTAATAGTGGTTTATGGACCTTTCCTCCAGGAACTTGTCCAAACCTTTTTTAAACCCAGCTATACTAACAGCCCTTACTACATCCTCCGGTAACAGATTCCAGAGTTTGATTACACGTTGAGTGAAAAAATATTTTCTCTTATTTGTCTTAAATAGTTTACCCTGTAGCTTCATTACATGTCCCCTAGTCTTTCTATATTCTGATAGCGTAAACAATTGATCCACGTTTATCCGTTCCACTCCATTCATTAATTTATAGACCTCTATCATATCTCCCCTCAGCCGTCTCTTTTCCAGGTTAAAGAGCCCTAACCTTTTTAGCCTCTCTTCATAGGAGTAGCCTTCCATCCCCTTCACCAATTTGGTGGCTCTTCTCTGTACTTTTTCTAATAACGCTATGTCCTTTTTAAGATACGGCGACCAGAATTGCACACAATATTCAAGGTGTGGTCGTACCATGGAGCGATACAGAGGCATTATAATATCCTTTGTTTTATTCTCCATCCCTTTCTTTATGATACCTAGCATTCTATTTGCTTTCTTGGCCGCCGCTGCACACTGGGCGGAGGGTTTTAACATGTTATCCACGATGACTCCTAAGTCCTTTTCCTGGGTGGTGGTTTCTAATGTGGAGCCTTGCATCGTGTAACTATAGTGTGGGTTGTTCTTTCCTAGGTGCATAACTTTGCATTTGTCCACATTAAATTTCATCTGCCATTTGGATGCCCAGTCTTCCAATTTATCCAGATCCTCCTGCAGTTTTCCACAATCCTCTTGGGTTTTAACAATTTTAAACAGTTTTGTGTCATCTGCAAATTTGATAACCTCACTAGTTATTCCCTTTTCCAGGTCATTTATGAATATGTCAAAAAGTAGCGGACCCAGTACAGATCCCTGGGGTACTCCACTATTTCATGTTGCTATAACTTTTTCATGTTGCTATAACTTCTGCTAAGTGAGTGAATGAACTTCAAAAGCCTTGGTGTATTACTATCCATATATTCATTTTTTTCCCAACCAGGTACTTTTAAGACCCTAGTTGGAGTGAAGGAGTAGCCTAGTGGTTAGAGTGGTTGCCTAGTACCCAAGAGATCAGGGTTCAATTCCCAATGGCATCCCATGTGACCTTGGGCAAGTCACTTTATCCTCCATTGCCTTGGAAGAAAAGGCCTGGCAATCTACTTCTAGCCAAGAAAACTCAGGGACGGCTGGGTTGCCAGGAGTCAGCATTAAAAAACCATTAATCACTGATTTGATGTCACTTTAAAAAAATGACCCCAGTTGTTCCAGATATGCAGACTCTCTCACTGGGTAGATTTTTGTTATCGCCAGGCTGAGGAACCTTCCCCTGGACGTATCTCCATTCATAGGCTGTTGCAAACCTTTGATCTGCTTCACACGTGGACAATTGTAAAACAGCAACTTGGTCTTCTCTTTACACTTTAACAAGACATTATGCTTTGGAAGCTTCTTCTTGTTGTGATTACATTTTTAGACAGTCTTTACACCACAACCTCTTTGCATAGTGGCCACCATCCTTCTTTTTTTTGTAGCGGGTTGAGTCCGAACAAATACGATAGACCCTTAACTTTAGAATCACCCAAGTATGTGGCTCCTTTTTCTCCTGCTTGTCCACATTCTTACCTGTAATGGGGATTCTCAGTGAGCAGCAGTAGAATAGAGCCATATAACCCACCCACCTTCCCTCCTACTTTGTTTGCTATGTTATCTACTGAGTAGGAATGGCACCAGGTATGAGGGTGCAAGCTCTACTAAGCTTTTTGCAGAGCAATAAATTCCGGCCCAGAGTGACATGAGAGATGTTACCCAAGTATGTAGCTCCATTCTCTTGCTGTCCACTGAGAATCCCCATTGCATGTAAGTAATTTCATTAGCTCACTTCCTAGGTCTTGTAAGGCAGACGCTGCACAGTTTTAATAACTGTTCTCTGGATGGCCTCCCCATCTATATACTATCAGAGAAGATCAATTCCCTGTGCTGGGACATACTTGAGGCTGCTTTGACCGTTTATTCTTTTAATGTGTATTCAAATCTACAATATAAGTTAGTGTTTCCACATACAAAGATCGGACAAGGCTGAAAGTGGACATAATCCTACACTGGATCTTCTGCCCAGATAGAAGTTCAGGTATATTTTGCACAGGTCAGTCCCTCCCTCTTCTATTATCAAGCCACAGCAAAAGGTTTCCGCCACAAACAGCACTGGAAGAACAATTAAACAGCTTAAGAAATCTACTATGATTTTTCAATGCTCTCTGCTCAGGATGCATTTTATCTGTAGCTGATGATCCCCCTTCCCTAACTATAAATGATGTCTTCAGTTGTTGTCTTCAAGTGTGGATGTTTCCTGGAGCCTCAACTATGATCTGTTTATCTTACCATTTAAAAAGTACTTTATGTTTTGCCTGGCAGTTTCCTCCTACTCTTCTGAACTTACAGGTCCATCACAAGCAGGGCTAGGAGCTTTCATTCAGAACTAGCCAGGGATTTTTCCTTTATTTTATGTTTCCTCCAAATGTAATTTAGTCTAGTCCTTGGCCAAGGGACCATGCACCAGAGCTCCTTCCAGAACCTTCCAATCATGGACCACTAGGTGTTGCCACTGTGCAATGATTGACACTGTCTCCTTCAAGAGCTGTGAACAATGCAGGGACCAGAAGACTTGAGTCAGGAATCCTGGAGGTACTGTCACTGAACCAGTCACTAAAAGTATCTTCTTTTACACCATCACTGCAGAGAGATAATAGGATACAAAATTGCAGATGCGTTTTGTTTCCACAGATGTTACCATGATTATTTGCACTGGCTTTGAGGCAGCCATAAGGTTTAGCTGTGGGTAACCCTTCCCCCCAAGCTATGAGGATTTTACATAGTGATCAGCTTGCTAAGAAAAGACATAAAGGTTTCAGTAGGCACCCTTCCCCCCCCCCTCCAGGCCTGAGCACAATACCCTCTTGCCCAGAAATCAGCAGACCAGAGCATACCGGTTTGGACAGGTCACCCAGGCACCTTCCCCAGGTCACCCAGGCACTTTCCCCAGGGGCTGCTGATTGGTGGACAGAAAATACCTGAGACGAATGAGATTGTAGAATGAGTTTAAAAATGTACTGTATATAAGACAATGTAGGACGTCCTTCAGGGTTCAGATTTTTTTGTGGAGACTGCCGGCTCTCTGTCTGAGCCTGTGCGCACATTAAAGATCCTGTTTGCATTCAAGCCTGTCTATGAGTTTCCTTCTGTGGGTGAGTGAGAGAATAAGAGCATTTTCAGCTGCTTGGCTGCAACAGCTTCTCAGTGTAGACAGTTAAGAAAAAAGGGAATAGAGCAGTCATTCAGCAAAGTCTGCCAGTCATCTGAAAGACACCTGCTTATGGTAAGCACACACCTAAACCCAGGAAGCCATTGTCACTCTGCAGAGACTATATTCTAAAGAAATGTGAACAGAGCAGCAATTACCTAAAGATAAGTCAATCGCATGACAAAAGTCTGAATTTTACATTTTATTAAACTCAATCACATCCTGGGGACATGGTGTTTACTATGTACAACATGTACAGTATATGAAAATCCATTAGGGCAAATGAATGTGCTTTTACAGCATGGATGGCAGGATGAGGCTGGGCTTTGAGCCCACATTGACCACTTCCTGTGCATCACTTCCTTTCCTGTGCCAGAGCTGCAGCAGGCAGTGAGCTAAATAAAGTCTCCCATGCCTCTGCAGTCCACACACACATACCACTTCCTGTTTTTCTTAGCTTTCCTCTTTTAAGGTTACTGGTTTGTAATTTGCTACAGTGTTGGTGCAAGCATACTAAATGCTTGTCATAGATGGCAAGATTTGATATTCTGAAACTTTTACACATGCAGTTTATTCCCTCATAAGATTTGAAAAGTGTGCTCTGTCGAGTACACAAAACTTGCAATGGTGTTCCTTACATTATGCATTTGGGTAGGACCATATCAAGCTAGACATGCACTCTGTGTGACTCGCAAACCTGGCACCTCCCCCCCCCCCCCCACACTCTTCTCTGGCTTCCTGGAAGACCAGTGATGACATCAGCGCCCCTTCCGTACTTGCGCCCTGCACGGCAAAACTGCTCACACAGCCTTTGGTACGGCCCTGGATGTTGGTTTGCTGAAGACACAGTCTTTTCTTCTCTCCCTCTAATGCATTCCTTTTATCTCCTGTTCTCAATCCACCTTTTCTTCAAGGCCTCACCAATCTCGATCATCCTTCTCTCAGCCTCAGTTTCCCCTGCCTCTAGCCAATTAGCAGTTCCCACCCCCTCACCAATTAATTGCTTTATCTTGGCAAAATGGGTCAACAGCCTACTCCTCATCACATTTCTTTCCCCTTAGCCTCAGCAGCCTCTATTTCCAACGAGGAATGCTGAGTTAGCACTACCAGCCTAGAGGAGAACAGACAGCACTGGACCAGGTCCCACTGCTGTGGTGTCATCAGAGTTTCACCTCTCTTCTGTCTCCCTCGTTCCTGAGGAAAGCATAGTTACTCACCTGTAACAGATGATCTCCGGGAACAGCAGGAATTTAGTCTTCACATATGGGTATCGTTGGTACCGACAGAGCCTGCGCGGGAACGCTCCCCAGCGTCCAATAGGAAAGCTTTTGGGAGCATCCCACAGCGCCTGTGTGCTGCCTTCCCGCCTTTCCCAACTGTCCCTCTCCAATTGAGTTTATAGCTGAGACAAAAGAGAGAAAGAGATACAACTCCTAGGGGAGGTGGGTGGGTTGGTTGTGAAGACTAAATTCCTGCTGTTCCCGGAGATCAGCATAGTTACTCACCTGTAACAGGTGATCTCCAGGAACAAGCAGGAATGTAGTCCTCACATATGGGGACTCCCTAGTTGCAGATGCCAGGGAGAAGACCCCAGAAGTTGTGTGCCCTTGTGAAAGGGCTCCACTTCCCCACATGGATCTCTGGCATCCTACCAGGGATGGTGGGTAGGAGTTGATTAAGTATGGAACAGGTGTTGAAGAACAGCCTGACCAAACAAGGCATCCTGGCGGGAGTCCTTGTCTAAGCAGTAATGGGCTGGGAAGGTATCAACCGAAGCCCAAGTAGCTGCTCGGCAGATGTCATCGATAGACACAGAGTGAAGATGAGCCATAGAGGCTGCCATGGCTCTCACATTGTGAGCTGTGACATGGCCTTCCAGAGGAAGGTTTTTACTCTCATAGGCAAAAGATATACACTGTGCAATCCAGCTGGACAGTGTTCTTTTGGAGACTGGAAGTCCCAAATGACTAGGATCAAAAGCAACAAAAGAGTTGAGAGGACTTCCTATGTTGCTGTGTCCTTTGTAAGTAAAAGGCTAGAGCCCTTTTACAATCCAAAGTATGAAGATTCCTTTCTGCATTTGAGGCATCAGGCCTTGGGAAGAACACAGGAAGGTAGACCGCTTGGTTTAAATGAAAAGGTGGATGAGTCCTAAGGACTACCTTATCGTGATGGAACCTTGTATAAGGAGGATCAATCATCAATGCTTGCAATTCACTGATGCGACGTGCTGATGTGATTGCAATAAGAAAGATGACCTTCCAGGAAAGGAATTTCAAAGAGGTATTGGCTAATGGTTCAAAAGGCAGTTTCATAAGCTGCCCAAGAACCAAATTTAAGTCCCATGCCACTGGTGGTGGCTTAATGGGAGGCTTAGTTAAAAGAAAGCCTATCATAAATCTCGCTATGAGAGGAAATAGGTTGCCCATTTAGAGGCTTGAAAGAAGCTGCAATAGCACTCAAATGAACTCTCACTGAATTTGTCTTAAGCCCTGCATTAGACAAATGAAGGAGATACTCTAGTAATGATTCCAGAGGTATCGCAAGCAGGTTAAGACCCTTCTGTGAGCACCATATGGTAAACCTTTTCCACTTGAAAGCATAAGAGCGCCTTGCGGAAGGCTTCCTGGAAGCATAAAGAATATCCTTTACCTGCTGAGAAGGGTTAAGACCGTGACGTTCTAGGCTTTGAGCAACCAGGCCCTGAGATGCAGAGACTGGGGATTGGGATGCCACAGCATCCCATCCTCCTGAGAAAGGAGATCTGGAGCAGATTCTAACTCCAGAGGCAGAGCTTGAGAGAGATATAGGAGCAGAGGGTACCACATTTGCTGTGGCCAATGTGGAGCTATGAGAATCATATGACCTATGTCTCTCTGAAGCTTGAACAGGGTTTTGGGAATTAGGGGAATTGGTGGAAAAGCATACAGAAAGTCCTGGCCCCAATGGAGGAGGAAAGCATCCCTGGCCTGACAACCCTGAGCCGGAATTCTGGAACAGAACCGGGGAAGTTTGGCATTTAGCGGACTTGCGAAAAGGTCTATGTCCGGGGTTCCCCAAATTTGGAAAATTTTGGCCACCTGGTCTGCATGGAGGGACCATTCGTGTGGAAGCAGAACTCGACTGAGTCTGTCTGCCCAAGAGTTTTGAATGCCTGGAAGATACACCGCAAGGAGATGAATCTGATGCTCTCTGGCGAGGGCCCATAGTCGCAAAGCTTCATTGCAGAGTGACAGAGAGCCTGTTCCACCCTTCTTGTTCACATAGAACATGGCTACTTGATTGTCCGTTTGAACTAGGACTGTCTTGTAGCTGAGCTGGATATGGAATAGTCAAAGAGCAAGGAAGATTGCTCTGTGTTCCAGGAGATTGATGTGTAGATAGGCCTCCTGTGGAGTCCAGGTACCCTGGGTACAGAGGCCTTGCAGGTGGGCTCCCCAACCCACCTGCGAAGCATCTGTTGTTAGAGTGGCTTAGTGTGGGGGTTGCTGAAAAGGAGACCCCACCAAAAGGTTCTGGGGTGACTGCCACAATTGGAGGGACAAAATAAGGTGATCTGAGTTTCCTATTTTGTCTGACAGGCAACCTGACGCCTGAGCCCACTGAGTGGATAAAGTCCACTGGGCTGCCCTTATATGGAGGCGAGCATAAGGAACCACATGCAGGGGCGATGCCATGTGGCCTAGCAACTGTAACATTTCTCAAGCAGTGAGGTGAGGTTTTAACACTGCTTGGGAAGCCAACTGCACAATGTGAAGGCAGGCCCTTGTCTGTCTGGTATCCAGCAGAGCCCCTATAAACTCTAGAGACTGAGTGGGAGCAAGGTTGGATTTTGGGAAGTTTATGACAAGTCCCAAATACTGAAGGATACGCATTGTACAAGAGAGAGCAACCCTGGCCTCTGGCTCTGAAGGGGCTCGAATGAGCCAGTCGTCTAAGTAAGGGAAGACAAATATTCCTAAGGTGCGAAGAAATGCTGCCACCACAGCCATGCATTCTGTGAACACCCTTTGTGCCGAGGCCAGGCCAAAAGGAAGAACCCTGTATTGGTAGTGCTTCCCTTAAAATAGGAAGCGAAGGAACTTTCGATGAGTTGGAAATAGGGGGAGTAGAACCCTGTACCCTGTTGTAGAATGGGTATCTCTTCTATTGCCCCTTGGGCAAGAAGCACAGTGACCTCTTGACCTAACTAGTTGTTGAGAGAGAGGTCTGAGAATTTATCTGTCTTACCATTGTAGGAGGGGGCATGCTGAGGAAATAAAGCTTGTACCCCTCTCTTACAATAGACAGAGTCCAATTTTCTGCTGTTATCTGACCCCATCTGGGGGCAAAATGACATAACCTTCCTGGAATAGTGGAGGGTTCTGGACCGTTCAGGGCCAGGAAGGCAAAGTTCTCTAGATAGGAGTCAAAGCCCCTGTGGAGGCTGAGTCTGCTGAGCCGGTTGAGGCTTAGCAGCTTTTGTTTTTCTTTGCTTAGGTTGTTGCTGCTGTCCCTTTTGGGCAGACTGACCCAAACGATGTCCCTGTTGGGTATAGGAGGGATAAAACTTATTCTTCTTACTGAAGAATGGTTTCTTGTAGGATTTTTCCCTTGCAGGATCAGCTGTAGATTTAGACAATCTATCCAAGGTGATATTGTCAGCATCTATCTCATTAGCTTTTTCCTGCCAATTCTTGCCAAAGAGATTCTCTCCTGTGCAAGGAATATTTCCTAGTTTATCCTGTACCCAAAGTTCCAAGTCAGATGCCTGGAGCCAGGCAATTCTACGTGCACCTATGGCAATAGCAGAGGTTCTGCTTATGCAGTCAAAGGCTGCATGATTGACAAACTTGGAAACATCCTGAGCATGTTTGACAAGGGCGAGGTAATCCTGCCTCTTATCATCAGGAAGGAGAGGGCTCATAAGCTCTAAATCTCCTGTGACCTCCTTAAGGAACATTCCCATATATAAAATATAGGAACTGATCCTAGCAGAAAGCATGGAAGCCTGGAAGGTTCGACGTCCAAAGGCATCAAGAGTCCTACACTCAGGTCCTGGAGGATTAGATGCATGCCTTTTTGCACTCTTGATCCTTCTCATAGCTGATTCCACCACCATGGAATGGTGTGGTAGCTGAGTCTTCTGAAACCCAGGACAGGGAGGAACTCGATACATGGTGTCAAGTCTTTGAGAGTGAGGAAATGTGGTTAGAGGTGTTTCCCACATCCTTAACATGAGATCATGCAAGATCTCATGAATAGGTAAGGTAGCTGCCTCCTTGGGAGCTTTAGGGTATTGTAGGATTTCTAATTCTTTTGCCCTAGGCTCTTTTTCAGGAGCCACTGTGATGGAAAGACCTCAAGCCACATCTTGGATAAAATCCTGAAAGGACATATCCTCTGGTAGAGACATCCTACGCTGAGGAGAAGAAGAATCCTCAGAAAGAAGTACTCTGGTATCGGCAGAGCTTTCAGAGTCTTCAGACTCATCTGAGGATTCAAAGTACCTCCGATCCGGGTGATTGTGCAAGGCACAGTACCGGTACCGATCAAAGTCGGCAATGGAGGGGTCCGTTACCGACTTGTCGATACCGGATGGATAAGCATGACTCAGTCCCGGTAGAATACCAGCCGATGTCGATTCAGTCAATACCAGTACCAGAGTCGGTGCCGGTACCAGTTGAATTGTCTGAAGCGTTTTCAAGGGCATCGAGGCCGTGAGAAGAGCCGCCAGACTGCGTTCAGTAGCCAAGAATCTCTGGTCTATCGACGCTGCCGATGCTTGGGTATCGGTACCGGATGAAGCAGCCGGTACCCCAGAGCATGGCACCAGTAGTTCTGCCGAGGTTGAGGCCTCGAGAACATCCTGGAGCCCCGTTAATGCTTTGGAAGCCGAAGCCTCCCGCCGGGGCAATTTTGCCGGTGAAAGTCCTTCAAGGGCAACGCCAGAGGCATCTCGATGCTTAGAGGGAGATCTACCCTTTGAGGACTGGCTAGATTTATGTTTAGTTACCTAAGATCCATGGGAGGAAGACGAAGCCCTGGAAGATGTCGATGCCACAGAGGCTGCATCAGAGGGAAAAAGGGTGCTAAGTTTAGCAGCTCGGTTCTGCCGGCCCCTCTTCGACATCATCCCACAGGCAACACACTCCGAAATAGAGTGGTCAGGATCTAAACATTTGAGGCACCACTCATGGGTGTCGGTGACGGAAATGGTACCACCACACTTGAAACACTTTTTAAAACCCGAAGCGGGTTTTTCCATCTTAAAGGAAAGGTTGGGCCTAGTGCCTAAAATGGCACGTGGCACCTGAGGAGAAAAAAACCTGGAAAAGACTCCATAAGGGGGGGGGGGTTGGAAAAAAAGAAAGAAGAACCAGTGGTACCGGTTTAGCATCAAAGGAAGGCAGACACGACCACAAAAAAGAAGAATAGAAGGGAATTATTTTCTGCGGTGACAGGACATGCGACCTGTCGGCTCCGCGGAAAACGAAGGACTGGAGAGGAACAGTTGGGAAAGGCGGGAAGGCAGCACGCAGGCGCTGTTGGATGCTCCCAAAAGCTTTCCTACTGGACGCTGGGGAGCGTTCCCACGCAAGCTCCGTCGGTACCGACGATACTCATATGTGAGGACTACATTCCTGCTTGTTCCTGGAGATCTACACGACCACCTTCTCCAATTTGAAAAGGCACCATTTTATAGAGCAACAAGCAACTAAATTGATACAAGAGCAGAACAGTTTGCCTGTATAGAGAACAGAAATTGACAGTACTTAATAGTATAATAATAATTATAAATTATAATAGAGCCTATGGTGACCATACCTTTGAAGTACCTTCTTTGCTAAGCAAATTAAGACATCTCACCATGCTCTCATTTAGTTTTTTGTCTATACAATTTTTCAACTGAATTTTAGACTGATACTTAATTGTTTACATACTAACTGAACTTTTGCCTTCATCCCTCTCCTCTCTCTCTGATTCAACCTAACGCTCCTACATAGCCAACTCTTAAAGGTGATTTTTTTACTACAATTTCTCCCAGGTACCCTAATCCCCTCAATCTCTCTTCTACCTTCCTTCAATTCTGTCTTCTTCTCTCCTCCCCATCTCTTTCTTATGGCTCCACATCACTTTTTCTTCCTACTATTGACACTCCCAAATCTTCTTCCCTCATATCTTACACTTAAAAACCCCTCCTCTTTTTCACCCCCTCTCTATCATCCTCATTTCTTCCCCCATCTTGTCATACACCCTTTCATCAGTTCTTGAGCTTCACCTTTTTCTTCCTTTCATTCATCCCTCTCCTCTCTCTCTGAACCCTCATTTCCACTGTGCCATCTCCTTTCTGCCCCACGCTCATCTGCTCCTATTATCCTTCTATCATCTGGAGATATTAATCTCAATCCTGGCCCTCCTAGACTTTTCTTTCACTCCCAGGACAGTTCCTCACACAACTGCTTCAATCTCATTCATAGTCCTCTCCTCTCTCCCTTTCTCATGTGCCTTGTGGAACGCACACTGCATATCTAAGCAACTTGCTTTTGCTCATGATCTCTTTATTTCTAATGTTCTCCATCTTCTGGCTCTAATGGAAACATGGCTTTTTCCTGATGACTCTTTCAATCACTGCACTTTGTCACAGCGGCAACCAATTCTCCCAAATAGCTCATCTCACTGGCTGTGGTGGTGGTGATGGGTTTCTTCTCTCTTATTCCTGCCAGTTTCAACCCTTAATCCTGCCTCTGTCTCACTCCTTTCCCTCAACTGTAGTCCACTCCATCCACCTTTTTAATCCATTACCTCTCTGCAAAGTTGCTATTTATCGACCACCAGACAAGTCCACCTCTACCTTTCTCTCTGACAGACTCGTAGCTTTCCTTCTTTCTAGATTCATCTTCCCCCTCCCTTATTCTCAGTGATTTTAACATTCATGTTGATAACCCCTCTAACCTTTATGCTTTAAAGCTCCTTTCCCTTACCTCCTCATTCAACCTCCAACATTGCTCTACTACACCCACTCACCAGCATGGTCACTGCCTTGGCCTTGTTTTCTTCTCTAATTATTTACCTTCTAATTTCTGCACTTCCGTTCTTCTCTTATCGAACCATACCTGCTAAGCTTCACTCTTCATCACTCCCTGCCTCTATCTTCGTATCATCAACCCATTGGCTCCTCTCCACTATTGTCACATCTCCTCTTTCCTGTTGATGAGGCAATAGCTTCCTATTACACTGCATTTTCCTCTGCTCTGGATGCTCTTTGCTCTGCCAATGCCATGTACTATGAGGCGCACTATACCTCAGTCCTTGCTGTCTTCGACTACCCATTATCTACGGTCCTGTGCAGCTCAGCTGAGGGCATTTGGCTGAAATCCCATAAACGTGCTGACTTTCTTCACTTCTAATTCACGCTTGCCTTTTTCCAGTCAGCCTTAGCACTCGCCAAGCAAAACTACTATATCCATTTGACTAACTCTCTTGCTTCTGACCCTCGCCGTCTCTTTACAATTCTCTTCTCAAAGCGTCTCTGCCTCTGACCCTTCCTTCCCTTTCTGCCCAAACCCTAGCCAACTACTTCCATGACAAAGTCCACAAGATTACACTCTAATTCCCCATGAGATCAGCTCCATCCCCTCCTCATTCCCAAGTCTTCCCCTCAACCTCTGCTACCCTCTCATTTTTTAAATATCTCCAATGAGGAGCACTCATCTTTTCTCTAAACTCGTTACCTGCTCCTTTGATCCTACCCCCACCCATCTCCTTAACACCATCTCCTCCACTGTCATCCCTTTAATCTCTCATTCTCAACCTATCACTCTCCTCTGCAACTGTCCCAGCAGCCTTCAAACATACTGGATAACACCTCTCCTCAAGAAATCTTCACTAGAACCTACCTATCCTAATTATCAACCCATCTCCCTCCTCCCCTTCATGTCTAAACTATTTGAATGTGTGGTTCATTGCCATTGCCTTGACTTTCTCTCCTCTTAAGCTCTTCTGGATTCACTTCAATATGGCTTTTGTCCTTTACATTTTACTGAAACAGCTCTTGCCAAAGTCTCCAGTGACCTGTTCTTGGTAGAATCCAAAGGCCTTTATTAATCCTGATCCTTCTTGACCTGCTTTTGACACTGTTGACCACCATCTACTGCTCGACACCTTATCCTCGCTTGGTTTTAAGGGCTCTATGCTATCCTGGTTATCTTCTTATCTCTCCCATCGCTCTTTCAGTGGTTGTTCTGGTGGATCCTCTTCTACTGCTATCCCACTCTTGGTGTAACCCAAGGGCCCAACTCCTTTTCTCTCTCTATACCCAGTCCCTTGGTGCACTTATCTCCTCTCATGGCTTTCAGTACCACCTTTACGCTGATGACTCTCAGATCTCTCTAAACCTGATAACTCTCCAGCAATCCAGGCCCAGATCTCTATCTGCCTATATGACATCGCTGCCTGTATGTCTCACCGTTGTTTGAAATTGAACATGGCCAAAACTGAGCTTCTTACTTTTACCCTAAAACCACCTCCCCCTTCCTTTTTTCTAAATCTTTGTGGATAATGTTTTTATTCCTTGTTTTCCTCAGCCCACAACCTTGGGGTCATCTTTGACTCCTCCCTCTCCTTCTCCACACACATCCAACTGATAGCTAAAACCTGTTGGGCCCAATATTGAGTCATCCGCATTTTGGAAGGGCATTGAATATCTGGTGATTGTTGCAGGCATAGGAAACCCCCGAGGCTAACCGGGCAGCAGCAATATTGGATGCTGCCTGGTTAGTTCCTGCACTTTAAAGATAGGCAAGGGTTTTCCTTGCCTATCTTTTCGGCACAGGTCATTAACCAAGCAGCATGCAGTATCACTGCTACGTGGTTAGCGACAGTCTCTGCCTCCTTTCCATCCCAGAATGCCCCCAACATGCCCTGGGGCACGTAGGGGACTTAGCAGGGGATATTCAGTGGCACTAACCGTGTATGTGCCATTGAATATCCACGTTTAAGGCATTTATATGGTTTACTGGGTTGTAAACTGTGTAAATACCTTTCAAAAATCGAGCCCATTGTTTCTCTAATATCAACAAAATTTGCCCCTTCCTTTCTGAAAACACTACCCAGACACTTATCCACTCTTTAGTCACTTCCCGTCTTGACTATTGCAACCTCCTCTTTGCTTGTCTTCCTTTGAATCATCTCTCTTCCTCTTCAATCTGCTCAAAACTCAGCTGCGTGGCTAATCTTCCGGCAGCCTCAATATGCTTATATAACACCTCATCTCAAGTCACTTCACTAGCTCCCCATCTGTTTCCATATCCAGTTCAGACTTCTCCTACTGACCTATAAATGCAATCAATCATTCTGTTGCTCCTCACTACCTTTTCTCTCTCCTCTTTCCCTACACCCCTTCTCATGAACTCTATCCTTTTGGTGCATTGCTTCTGTCTATGCTCTTTCCTTCCACTGCCAACTCCAGACATCAATCCTTTCACCTTGCTGTTCCATATGCCTGGAACAAACTACCCAAGTCTGTTCATCAGGCCTCATCCCTGCCCCTTTTCAAATCCATGCTAAAAAGCTCCCCTCTTTTAGACTACCTTTGGATCCAGATCCGCTTAGTCTATGCGTCTCCTTACCTCCCCTAGTGTGGTAGGCGAAGGCCTATGATCCATGCTAATTGAACTAAACAGACAGGCCTAAGCAGCTTGACCTGTAACTGAAGCCTGTAGTTAGGCCCAGAGGAATGAAAACCCCCCTGAATGATGACACCATAGAATTGAAACTTAACTCAGCTTAACTGAACATAGCTAAGCAGAAACGAAACTTAGAAAAGACAGAAAACAGCTCTAATTGGTACTGATAAGAGAGCACAGCTTCTATGGAATTAATTAACTCTGCAGAAAGCAAGGTTACAGTGCCCCGCTCTCACTCATATTCCAGCAAGCCAGTGACCTTGGAGGAGAGAAGTATCGAAAGTCTAAGAACTGTCCATTGTAATGAGGATTGAAAGGGGGGCAACCAGGTGCTGAGCCCAGATCAAGGTCCTCATTGGATAGCTACGTAGTGGTACCAGGACCAATAGATGGGTGAGAGGGGTTACTGGGACCAATGAAAAGTTTGCCTATGTCTAGAATGGAGAAGAACGGTATAAAAGTTGTTGTTTTGCTAGAAACCATTGCTCAGCCATTTTGAAATTGATTATTGCTTGAGCCTGTGCACATTAAACTGGCTTGGATCCTTGAAAAGACTCCTGGTTTTATTTATTGCATGCTTATCTGCTGCTACATTCTTGGTGCGTTGGCCTGGAAGTGCGAGTGGTGGATGGTGTTCAAGTGAATAAATCCACGTAATTCGCCTTGAGGTTTGGTCCAGTTGGAACCATGCCAATCCGACGCAGGGGAATTTCCCTGGGCCCACCGATCCTCTTGTATCGGAGGGGGTTCTGCCTGGCCTCGGCAGGCACTGGGTCCAGCTGGCCAACACCTCCGACCCAGGGGAGTCCAGGATCCAACTCAGAAGCTAGTGAAGTATCGGGGACCGGATCCGGTAAGTATAGTTTTGAAAACCTGTCTAGACAGATGAGTTAGAACTGCAGTTTGAAACTTGTGAAACTTTGGTAAGAATTTGAAACTTGTAACTTGTAATCTCGAGAACTTGGAACTTGGAATTTGGTAATGAGAGCACTGATCCCCTCTCAAGGACGGTCCTATTACCCTTGCATGAGTATGCGGAAGGCGAAGCCATCGTCCTTCTTGTTTGGTAAGACTTAAGTCAACCTCGCATGAGTATGCGCGAGGTCCCTACATGAGTATGCGTGGGGAAAATTTGTTTGAAAATCCTTGCATGAGTATTCGCGAGGTACAGCTGTTATAGAGAATCATGATTTAGCCTAGTCAGAACAGACAGGACTGGGTTTTTTGGGATATGTTGCTAGCATGATTGTGAAGCGTTTGATGTGTATTGTCTGCCCTACTGTGTATCTGTTTTTTGTTCTCTGTTGAAACCACGAGTTTCCCTTCTGTTATAAATGTGAGAGTATTCTGTTGAGTAATTTGTGACAGTTCACTGATTAAGAAATTGTATTAATAAAGCAGAACGAAGACGCAAAACACCTAGAGTCATTTTAAAAATCCAAAAGCTGGTCTGACCCAGTTCGCTATCCTACTGCACAGTGAAAAAACTGACAGGGGGCGTGTCTGAAGGAAAGAATGTACAGTGTCTTTCTAACCCTGTGCAGGCTTAAATCTCAATGCTGTTAGTTTGTGCTTATTTCAGGACAATTGTACCTGTATTATTCAATATGTTTTTAATAGTAATGTTCCTTCTACTATGGTCAGGTATTATATACCATTCAATAGGAATATTTAGTCAGAATTTTAGTTTTGAAGGTCGAATTAACCTCATCGGAGCTCCGTAAACTGTTTTTAGTTATATTCTCTGCTTTGTCTGTATTTTTATTGTTACCTTTCAGAAATGATAAACTAAGCAAACTGTTTTTGGGTTTATTTCCTTTGACTTATAAACCTACAAAGTAATTATTAGA
The DNA here is from genome assembly GCA_033557465.1 of Ichthyophis bannanicus. Lineage (NCBI taxonomy): Eukaryota > Metazoa > Chordata > Amphibia > Gymnophiona > Ichthyophiidae > Ichthyophis > Ichthyophis bannanicus. The sequence goes on along the minus strand of CM066051.1, from coordinate 73,885,291 downwards.
TCACGACTTGACACTGATTTAAATGATTCTTGCTAGCATGTCTCTGTGTGTCTGTGAAACTGTGATCATTTCGTTTCCAGTGAGCGGAGGGGTGTGGCTCACACAGCTTACTAGGGAATGAGACAGCCGTTCCCGATTGAGCAGTCTCTTGCTTGTGTAAAATAAAGGAAGTATATCTGTTGTTTCAAAAACTAACGGCAGATTGCAACCTGAGAATGAATGGTTTAAATTCTGAGTGAATAAGAAAATTGTGTTAGGATTTTATCTTTGAAATCTGTACTAGTGACTAATGACGACCTTTACAATTCAAGATAAATTCATTTGTTTTAAAATTCCACGACGTTATTACCTGATTTACTGTGGCAAGCACCTGATAGAAGACATATTTATTGTTAAAAAAAAAAAAAAAAAAAAAAGAGGGTGTATATGCATTTTAGATATCTACCACAGCTATGGAAAAGTATCCGGAATGTCTTTTGAATATTTGCTTTCTGAACTAAAAAAATAATAATTTCTTTTGCAGAGACATGCTGATTACGGCTGGCAGCTAGTTGCTAAGTATTTTTATTCTAGTCATACGTAACAGATAGCTATAGTTCTCTCTATAAGATATTTTAAGAACTGTATCTAAATTGTATGTCTGTGCTCAATTTAAGCTTATGTTTACGGTAATAAGGTTTTTTTAATAAGTGTCTTTTCAAGTATGATCAAGAATTTCAGTAAGGGATTTACTGAAGACTATGAAATGTCTCTGTCCCAATCAGGAATGCTATGTGAAAGGGAGTGGCTTCTGCTAGTTGCCCATATTTCCTTAGTTCACCATATTTTGCCCCAGAATCTCTAGATATCCTGTCTCGTCACTCTCTCTCTCTCTGTAAGTAGCTTGAGAAGCTGCCCTAGAACAAACACTGAGGTCCCATACCACCGATGGTGGCTTAATGGGAGGCTTGGTTAATAGAAGACCCCTCATAAAGCATGCTATGAGCAGTTGAGAGGAGATGGGTTGGCCATCTAAGGGTATGTGAGAGGCCGCAATTGCACTTAGATGTACTCTTACCAAATTGGTCTCGTCCAGAAGAAGATAGGTGGAGAAGGTATTCAAGCAGCGCCTCCACCGGAACTGAGAAGGGATTAAGATTTTTCTGAGAACACCAGATAGAAAACCTTCGCCACTTGAAAGCGTAGGACTGTCTGGATGATGGCTTTCTAGAAGCTAAGAGGATGTCCTTAACCTCCTGGGAAAGATCAATACCCTGGAAGGCTATGCTTTCAGCAACCATGCTGTGAGATTAAGAGACTGTGGACTGGGATTGAGCAACATCTCCTCCTCCTGAGAGAGGAGATCTGGAGCAGACCCCAGATCTATGGGATGAGCCTGAGACAGACGTAGAAGGAAAGGGTACCATGGTTGACATGGCTAGCATGGGGCTATGAGTATCATGAAGCCCCTGTCCACCTAGAGTTTGAAAAGAGTCTTGGGAATTAGGGGAATGGGGGGGGGGGGGGGAAGGCATATAGAAAGCCGTGTCGCCAGTGGAGGTGAAAAGCATCCACCTGTTGGCTGTCCCTCGCAGGAATCCTGGTACAGAAACGAGGGAGCTTGGCATTCTGAGGACCTGCGAAGAGGTCTATCTCTGGAGTTCCCCTGATCTGAAAAATGTAGGAGACTGTGTCTACATGAAGAGACCACTCATGGAGGAGAAGGATTTGACTTAATCTGTCCACTAATACATTGTGCTTGCCCAGGAGATAACACCGCTTAGAGGTGAATGTGATGATGTATGGCAAAGGACCAGAGATGTAGAGCCTCACTGCAGAGGGTCCAAGAACCTGTTCTGCCCTGCTTGTTCACATAGAACATGGCCATTTGATTATTGGTTTGGACTAGGACTCTGCGGCAATGAAGATGGTCCTGGAAGACTTCGAGAGCACTGAGAATGGCTGTGAGCTCCAGCAGATTTATGTGGAGTTGTGACTCCTGCTGAGACCAGAAGCGAGTAGAGAGAGATCCCAGATGGGCTCCCCAATCCAGTTTGGATGTGTCAGTCGTCAAGGTACATCGATGTACAGACATCTGAAAAGGTAACCCTACAAGGAGATTTCCTGGGGAACACCACAACTGGAGAGACGAGACCAGAAGGGTAAAGACTTTTATCTTGTCCCTTAGGCAACCTGAGGCTTGAGACCACTGGGATGCTAGTGTCCATTGGGCTGTCTGCATGTGTAGATGGGCATATGGAACTACATGCACGTTGATGCCATATGGCTCAGAAGTTGTAGCATTTCTCAAGCAGTAAGATAGTTCTTGAGACATGCTTGAGATGCTAACTGACTGAGATGAGCGCAGCGGAGTTGGGGCAGAAATGCCCTTGATTGTTGAGTATTTAAGATGGCCCCTATGAACTCTAGAGTTTGAGAGGGGACGAGTTGGGACTTTGGAAGATTTATGACAAATCCCAAGTGTTGTACCTGCATGGTGTGTGAAAGGGACAGACTGTCCTGAAAGGTGCTTTATTTTATTTAACCAGTTTTCTATACCGCCTTATCCTTCAATCAAAGCAGTTTACATTATGTACTCACTACAAACATGTACTGGATACATTCCCTTGTCCCCAAAGGGCTCACAATTTATCTGTACCTGAGGCAATGGAGGGTTAAGTGGTTTGCCCAAGGCCACAAGGAGTGCCTATAGGACTAGAAACCTCAGTCCCTCCGGCCTGAGGTACCATGACATAACCACTAGGCCACTCCTCCCTCCCTCTCTTGGCTCATAAGGTGCTTGCTCTTAAGAGCCAGTCATCTAAGAAAGGGAAGACAAATATCCCTAGAGTCCTTAGAAATGCGGCTACTACTGCCATGCATTTTGTGAAGACTCTTGGGGCAGAGGCGAGGCTGAAAGGTAGGGCTCTATACTGACAGTGTCTTCCCTGAAACATGAAGCGCACAAATTGTCTGTATTCTGGATGGATAAGAATATGACCGTATGCTTCCTTTAGATCTAGAGAAGAGAGCCAGTCCTGACTCTGGAGATAGGGAAGAAGGGTCCCGAGAGAGACCATCTTGAACGTCTCCCATAGGGGATGCTTGTTTAGATCCCTCCAGAATGGGCCTGTATCCCCCTGTTTTCTTTGGAATAAGAAAGTAGGGAGAATAGAAGCCCATTCCCTGCTGGAATGTTGGAACCTTCTGTATTGCACCCTGCAATAAAAGGAGAGGATCTCTTGTAGTAATAGAGCAGTGAGAGAGGGCTGAGAATGGAACTCTCTTGGTGAAGCTGGAGGGGGTAGACTTCACAGATGAAATCTGTATCTCTCCCGTACTATTGTTAAAGTCTACTGCTCCGAGGTGATGAGATTACATCTGTGGGCATAATGGCAGAGTCTGCCAGGAATGTGGATAGGTTTGGGATTCTTCAGAGGCAGGACAGCTATGTTCTCTAGAAAGGAATCAAAAACCCAGAGTAGCCTGAGCCTCCTGAGGTGGCTGAGTCTTGGGAGTCTGAGCCTTCTTTTGATGTTTTGGAGATTGTTGCCCCTTCTGAGAAGCATGATGCTGACATTGAACAGCCAGGGTATAAGAAGGATAATACTACTTCTTTTTATTGAAAAAGGCTTTCTTTGCTGCTGACGCCTTCTTAGCTGGGTTGGAAGTAGATCTAGAGACCTATTCAGGGTAGGGTTCTCAGACTCCAACTGAGAGGCCTTGTCTTGTCAATCCTTGCCAAAAAGGTTTTTGCCGGTGCAAGAGATATTACCCAGATTATCTTGAACCCATTGTTCAAGATCCGATGCTTGGAGCCAAGCAATCCTGCGTGCACCAATGCAGATAGATGTAGTTCTGCTGATGCACTCAAAGCAATCAAAAGTTGTTCTACTGACAAATTTTGAGACATTCTGAGCATGCTTTACAAGGGTGAGATAATCTGCCCTCTTGTCATCAGGGAGAAGAGGAGACATTAGCTCCAAATCCTTAGCCACCCCTCTGAGGAACATGCCCATGTAGAATATGTAGGAAATGATTCTGGTTGATAGCATGGAGGCCTGAAAGCAACGTCGACCAAAAGCATCGAGGGTTCTCGATTCCCTACCTGGAGGGTTAGAGGAATGAGTTTTCATGCTCTTGATTCGACATATTCTGATTCCACAACTATGGAATGGTACGGCAATTGTGTCTTTTGAAAACCAGGACACTCCAGTACCCGGTACATGGTATCGAGCCGGCGAGTATGGGGAGAAATAGTAAGAGGTGTCTCCCACATACAAAGCATGAGGTCGTGAAGTATCCGATGGATAAGCGTAGCTGCTTCTTTTGGAGTCGTTGGGTACTGAAGAATTTCCAGTTCTTCAGCCCTAGGCTCTTGCTCCGATGTTACTGTTATGGAAAGGCCCCTAGCAACACCACAAATAAAGTCTTGGAAAGACATGTCCTCTGGTGGGGAAATGCAGTGTTGTGGAGACGGAGATGGGTCTTCCAGGAGAGTTTGCATGTCTTGAGTATCAACTGATACATCGTCCAAGGAATCGGAATCCGAAGACTCGAAGTATCATTGGGCAGGGTGTTCCCACTCCATATAAACTCGGTACTGGTCAAAGCCAGTACCTGGAATTTGTGTAGTCGGAACCTCTGCACCGGAAACAGATTCGAGGACCAGTATGAATGGTAGCGTGGAAAGTGGCAAGAAAGTCGATGCAGCCTGTATCGGTACCAACGCCGGTACCGACGTCTGTGGAACCAACTGTAAAGGTTTCACTGGAACGTCCACTCGATGGCAAGGATGCATTGATCCATAGATCTTACCGATGCTTGGGTAATCGGTACTGGAATTGTGGGCCACGATCCCCGAGCATGGCACCAGGAGCTCTCTGGAGGTGGAGGCCTCAGGAGCATCCTGGGACCCCCACTAAGGCTTTGGAGAGAAGGTCTTCCCGCCTGGGTTGTTTGGCCGGTGTGTCCCCCCCTCCAGGGCAACGCCCGAGGCACCTCATTGCTGTTGGGGGTTTTCTGGGGTTCCCCTGCGATTATTTGGGGAATTTTCTATTTTGTTTGGCTGCTTGTGTTCAACCCCAGCATATACAGGGCCTTAAAACAAATTGCTCGTGCCACCTTAAGAGCATGGACGTTTTTTATTTATTTTGCCAGGTCTATAACATCACAAGCTTTGCCTTTTAAAATGATAAGGTACAAATTTCAATATCAATCCATAGCATCAATATGTCTATAACAAGCAAAGCACCTGACTTAAGTGTAAAAAGGGTCCTGGAGACAGAGACAGTCTCACTCCAGTGAGATCAGCTAAAGTCTGTCTCCTTTTTGTTATGCTGTTCCCACTTTTCCAGTTCTGACTTCCGCTTCTCCCAATCTTTAATTCGTGACTCTTCCAATTTTTTTTGTTCCTGTTCTTTACATTGCTTAGTATGAGATCTTCCCTTGGGAAGGCGGCCAGCCTTCGATGAAGACTTAAGTTTCAATACCTGAGATCAATCGATTCTGTAGACCTCTCTTTGTCATCTTTCTACAGAGAAGACATTTTGACGGTTGGTGATCAGGCCCTAGGCATTTTAGACACCAGTCGTGGGTGTCGGTGGCCAAGATGGTACTGCCACACTTGGAACACTTCTTAAAACCACTGGATTGTTTCTCCATTTTGTCAGAAACAAATAGAAGGCCTAGGCCTAAGATGGCATAGATACACCTGAAAAAAGTGGAACTTTCTTCAGTTTTTTTTTTTTAAAAAGAAAGAAAGAAGAAAGAAAGTACCAACGGAAGTCAGTACCAGTGTCGACGGGAAGGCAGACGCGAACCACAAAAATATGAAAAACAGGAATTTTCTGCGGTGAAAGGATATTCTTCCTGTCAGCTCCGTGGAAAATGAAGAACTGAGAAGGGAGAGCTGGAAAGGCAGGAAGGCTGCTATGCAGGTGCAGTGGGATGCTCCCAAAGACTTTCCTATTGGATGCTGGGGAGTGTTTGCATGTGGGCTCCGTCGGTATTAATGTCACCCGTATGTGAAGACTACATTCCTGCTTGTTCCTGGAAATAAAGAATGTGCAGATACTGGATGGGCCCTGGGGCTTTATCTGTCCTCTATCTCTGTTTTGTCCTGAGTGTACTATAGAACAGGAGCCCTCTCAATCTTTCCTATGCTCTGCAACAAAGCCTCAGATGTATTATGTCTATTTTATGACTTAAACATGACGCCTATGTGTAAATAGTTACCCCCTGTTAGCCAAGTTTTTAGTACCCATTCTCTGTAAACACAGAGTGGCTTGCCGCCCTGTTGTGAGTTTATGTTCCATGTAAACCGCACTGATGCCGAATAGCGCGGTATATAAGAGACTGTAAATAAATAAATAAATTTTGTTTTTGTGATCCCTCTACAGCAGAGAGCCGCAGATGGAGTTAGGGGTTTGTGAACAAAATGAAAGATATCGATTAACAGACTGTGGAACTGGAATTCTTTCCTCGGGCTCCTTTTTCTGGCAATGCTTTAAATAAAAGATGTTGGCAGATAAGGAATTCTTAGCCTACCAAGTCTGCCTATCAGAACCTGCCTACTGTAGTGTCACAGGTGATACTAACTCGATGGTCATCTTCCTACCTACTCCCTCACTAACGGTGTCCGTGTCTGTCCCATGCATGCTTGGATTCTGCCACTATTCTGACAGCTCTCTCTTCTGCTGAAAGTCTCTTCCAAGTATCCACTGCCCTCTCGGTGGTAAACATTATCTCATATTCCTTTTGAGCTTCTCTTCCTTTGGTTTTATATGACTCCTCCTTATGATTTAGCATACTGTATTCTGCTAGGCATTTGAATGTTTATATCATATCTCGTCCTCCTCTTCTTTCTTCTAGAGAGTATATCTTTAGCTTCTTTCAGTGCATATGGCTTACATTGCAGGCCATGCACATTTTGGTGGTCTTCCTTTGAACTGCCTTCACTTTGTCACTGTCCCTTTGTTGCTGTAGTTTCTTCTATTGCACACAGTTTTCAAAGGAATCTGTATAGAACCAATATTATTCCTCTCTTTATACTAGTGATACAGTACCTCACTTTATGCTCCCGAGTATATTATTAGTTTTTTCCAATTGCTTTATTATGCTGATTAGCAATCTTACAGGGATCAAAGGTGACCTCCAGATCTCTCCAAATTTTGTGTATACAGTGACAGGAATGAACCTCATTCCTAAGCCAGGGTATGATCTCAAGTTCTTATGCTTACTGCCAGTGCATTGTGCCAAAGAGAGATTCCTTTTGGAATTACTGTTTGGGGACTGCTAATTCTTCTGCTTTTTAATGATTCTTGGACTTTTGCATCACAAATACATGATCTTTATAATCACTGAATTTAAGTGCAGCTAAATCCTTGACTATTTTCCAATTATTTTATGTCACCTCTGTTTTATCATTTCAAAGTGGAGAGGAGGAGCAGCCTAATGGTTGAGAACACTGGCTTGGGAACCCAGAGACCAGGGTTCAATTCCCACTAGTAGTCCTTGTGGCCTTGGGCAAGTCACTTAACTCTCCATTGCTCAGAAAAATCCAAGTTATCAATGTCCCTGTTTAATGTGCATTACCAAGTTTAAGTTGAAATGATAAAGTGGTATATAAAACCTGTTAAATAAATAAATGGGTCGTCCAAGTGCAATCTGGGACATCAAAGCCAGAACATCTGAAAAGAAAGACAGGCACATGCAAGTTCAGGCACAATTCCAGAAAAGTGGATGTGCCCAATATGCACATGTATCAAATATCTATATAGATGTCAACAGGAGAGCATTTCAGAACCAAGATATCTAATAGCATAATGGCCAGAGTAGTGGCTTAAGAGCTCAAATCCCAGTGTGGGATTTTGTAATCTAAAGCTAGTCACTTATTTCTCCATCTTCCCTTCACTCTCTGTGTGTTTTAAGGTGAAAACAAACTTTCCCGATGCCTATTTGTGCCTGGAGCAGGAATAAACATGCACGTGCCCGCAGATGGCTTTGCTACCTCAGAGATTGAACAGGGACGTGTAAGTCCATTGCCCCTCTCCAGACAGACATGCTTCTGCCACATCCCCGTGCATAATTGAACATCCCCGTACTGGAAACATCTGCGAACGGTATTTGTGGAATAGTTATGGAGACATGTCCATGATTTTGACGTCCTTGTGCATGTCTGCAGATGTCTAAACCTTTCAGAATGACCCTCATAGGCACACTATACAGTGTGCAAAATCCCAGCGGGTGCACAACAGCCATCTGCCCAGAGATGGCTGCATGTCCGTTTGCTGAGGCTCTGTCTAGCAATTTCGTTTAATAAATGAAGCATGGGGCAAGGGTATTTCAGCCATTATGACCATAGCATTTTTAAGAGAAGTGAGGTAACTGAGGAATGAGGTTTTGCCTGCCTTCCTGTGAAAGTTCTGCTTTCTTGACTTTTGCTTCAGTGTGGTAGTTAAACAACAAAATGTGAAGTTCATTCTCCAGTGCACATTGTAGAGGAAGTGACTCAAGACACTGACATCAGCAGTGACTGACATCCAGTGTCTTGCTTGTATGTTATTTTGGCTAGCTGACAAAAATGTTGAGCACTTTACTCTGCTGGATACCCATTAGACTGCCAGGATTTGCCAAGCCCTGGATTTCTGGCTCAGCTGCAAACTGCCCTCGCTTCTGCCACATTCATGCACATCTGAACCCTGTTGGTCTGTTTCACACACACATCGGGATTGTCTCATTCCCCCTCCCCAGAAAACAAAACACCTAGATAGTCTGTATCCTCCACACATGATTTCTCAGTGTCCGCTAAACACACACCAAAACATCTGATCCCTCTTAGCCCCCTCCACACACACAGAGTATGATGGTAAATGCAGGGCCCATCTAGTTAACCTAATTTCTTTGTTGTAACAGCTATTTGATCTCTGGAGTGGAGGTGTAGCCTAGTGGTTAGAGCACTGGCTTGGTAACTAAGAGACCAGGGTTCAATTCCTGCTAACACTCCTTGTGGTCTTGGAAGAAAGGCCTGGCAATCTACTTCCGGTCACAATGCCAAGAAAACCCAGGAGCAGCTGGGTTGCCAAGAATCTGAATTGACATGCAGGCATGCATTGCATTTACATTTGATCTCTGGCTTCAAATTCATCTCCTGGCTACTAAGGATCTTGTGCCGGTTTATGCCCATCTCCTCCTTTGATGAGAACATCGCCTGCGTACCTGTCTGCTTCATCCTCTGTCCCAGAGCCATGAAGTCATGTTTGATATGCTTGGAGATATACCTAGCAGTATCATTTGTGCTGACATGGATGAACAACAATAGGTTTGATGAGTCTTGGCACACACTCCATAACATCTCAGATTTTGGCACCTGGCAGACAGCACACCTCTTAACATCAAATCTAGTCGGCAGATGGACGCCTCTGAGGAGTACTGAAGTTCCTGGCACACAGCACACCTCTCTGGACATCAAATCTGTTTGGCAGATGAATGCCTCTGAGGAGTACTGAGGTGCCCATCTGCCGACCAGATTTGATGTCCAGAGAGGTGTGCTATTTGCCAGGTGCCAAAATCTGAGATGGTACAGAGAGTTTGCCGAGACTCATCAAGCCTACTGACCATTACCCGATGTTGCTCACCCATGTTGGCACAAATGATACTCCAAGCATATCAAATGTGACTTCATGACTCTGAGACAGAGAGCGAAACAGACAGGTGCACAGGTGGTGTTCTCTTCAATTCTCCGTGTTGAGGTTAAAGGCTGAGGCAGAGAAGCTCTCATCCTGGAGACGAATGCATGGCTGCATGGATGGTGTCATCGAGAGCGTTTTGGTTTCCTGGACCATGGGATGATGTTCCAATGGTTGCAGGACAGAGATGGTGTCCATCTGTCCAAGAAGGGTCAAAGTATCTTCAGCAGCAGACTGGCTAACCTACTGAAGATGGCTTTAAACTAAATTTGTTGGGGATGGGTGAAGACAGCCCCCAGGTAAGTGAAACATTATATACCTCTGGAAATGGGTAATAGGGGCAACATATGGAAAGCGGTGTGTATAAATGCCAGTAGCATGGGAAATAAGAGCCCAAATGTTGCATCTTTGATGGAAGAGGTTGATTTGGATTTAGTGGCAGTTATGGAGACATGGTTCACAGAAAACCATGACTGGGATGTAATTATACCAGGCTATACTTTATTCAGGAAGGACAGGGTAGGAAGAAGGGGAGGTAGAGTGGCACCATATGTGAAAAATAATATGAAAGCTATAGAATTGCAAGGCTTAAAAGGAAGAGAGGAAGCACTGTGGGTTAAACTAGAACAAAGGGAAGGGAAATCCATTTGCACTGGAATTATATACAGATCCCCCTCACAGGGAGTAGAAGTGGAAGAAGATTTAATAGAAGACTTACACAGTATTGTCATGAAAGGAGAAGTGCTACTGATAGATGATTTCAATATGCCAGATGATGATTGGCACATTCCTGCTGCAGTATCATCTAGAAGTAAGGAGATCTGAATTCTCTACAGGGAGAACTATTCAGGAAACTGGTAACAAGAACCCACACGTGATGGGGCCATACTGCTCACAACCTGAAAGTGAACTATAAAAAGACAGAAGTCCTTTTTATCACAAAGATCTCAACATTCATACCTCCAACAACCCTTCAGGTTAAGAATGCTGATCTGAAATCTAATCATGAGGTTAGATATCTAGGCGTCCCTAAATTTGGAGTCCCATATAAGCAATATCAAGAAGGCTGTCTATCATAAAATACGTTCCCTCCGTCATCTCTGACCCTTACTGGAGCCTACTGATTTCCACACAGTCTTCTAAGCCCTTATTACTCCACTCTTCGACTATGCCAATATCATCCTACACGGTCTTCCTGTATATACTCTCTACCCTTTACAATTAAGAACATAAGAACATAAGATATGCCATACTGGGCCAGACCAAGGTCCATCAAGCCCAGTATCCTGTTTCCAACAGTGGCCAATCTAGGTCATACGTACCTAGCAGTTTCCCCAAAAGACACAGGTTCCACAATGCTTGTACTGGGTTAAGCATTGATATCCTGGGTCCCTTCTTAATAATGGTTTATGGACCTTTTCTCCAAGAACTTGTTCAAACCTTTTTTAAACCCAGCTACACTAACAGCCTTTACTACATCCTCCGGTAACAAATTCAAGAGTTTGATTACACATTGAGTGAAAAAAATATTTTCTTTTATTAGTCTTAAATAGTTTACCCTGTAGCTTCATCACATGTCCCCTAGTCTTTCTATATTCTGATAACGTAAACAATCGATCTACGTTTACCCGTTCCACTCCGTTCATTAATTTGTATCATCTGGTTCCACGTAGTGTGGGGGAGTACCTGGGTGTCTGGGCCCTATTGTTCTATAATTTTAATAGAACCTCTATATGGCAGATACCCCAAGTGACCAATTGGGATTCACAGTTGTGATCAACATTATTGGCACCCTTGCAGTTCAACTCCTTAATGTCCAATATCTCCTAAAAAAAAGTGGCCAGTGAAATAACTTTGGACTATATATGCACAAACATATTTGACACATAAAAGAATCAAATAAAATAAGACTAATTAAAAAAAGGAAATAGTAGGAAATAATATAAAAATTGGGACATTGCCAGAACATGATTTTTATCCAAACAAAAGTACCACATTAACAGAGAACAATTCATAAAAAGGAGAAAAGGATTTCAGAGTCCCATGAGCATAGATTATCTTGGTCCTTGACCAATGCTCAAGTACATCAGTGATCGTAAAAAACTCCTCAATTTATTTTCATTATCTAAAAAAATTGTCATAAATATATTTTCAATTGTAAGGAAACGTTTCTTATAATGTCATATGCTTCCCAATAACTGTTCAGTAAATACACCTTCTACCCCACAGAGCATGTCATTGGCATTGAATACTGCTGCACGAACCATTTACGGATCTTCCAGATACGAACATGTAACTCCACTCCTAATTAATCTTCACTGGCTCCCAATAAGCAGTCAACAAGTACAAAACTCTCCTGATAACATTTAAAATTCTCCATCACCTATCCACTTCCTCACTGGAAAGCACAGTTACTTACCTGTAACAGGTGATCTCTGGGAACAGCAGGAATTAGTCCTCACATATGGGTACGTCGGTACCGACGGAGCCTGCGCGGGAAAGCTCCCCAGCTTCCCAGAAGGAAAACTTTTGGGGCCTCCCACTGCGCATGCGCACTGCCTTCCCGCCTTCCTGACCAACTCTCCTCAGTTCGAGTTTAAAGCTGAGACAATAGAGAGAGGAAAGGAAAGAGAGAGAGAGATGCAACTCCTAGGGGAGGTGGGTGGGTTGTGAGGACTAATTCCTGCTGTTCCCAGAGATCACCTGTTACAGGTAAGTAACTGTGCTATCGCGATGATAACACAGCGGCTTTATTGGTTGTCCCCAACGCGTTTCGGCAATATGCCTTCCTCAGGGGGAGAAAAAACACTCACAAACAAACAATAAAAACATAAAATATTAAAAACTACTATTAAAACATAACATTAAATTAATTAATTAAAGCTAACCGGGCATGGTGTTAGGTTCTGATGACGTACTGATAACACGTAAAATTATAACAATAAATAGTTAAAAATGATAAAAATAATGTATGTAAAACTATAAATAGTTAAAAACCACATGTACATCAATAATAAATAAGCATTGGGTATCTATTAAATAGTAAATAAATAATTAAAAAACAATAAAAAAAGGTAAGTAAAGTAGTGTCAAATTAAGAACATGCAAAATTAAATCATTGGCCATGTATATACTTAAAAAAATATATATATACAATTATAGTGTAATCAATGATAAAGCCAATGTGGACATAAGAAGGGTACATAATAACAATAAAAACAATAAAAAACTAAGATGTTAAAACATATTCTACAATGTGAGAGATATCCCTTTTGTTCATGAGTAAAACAAGGTAGGGCAGAAGTAACCTCAAAAGGACTAACGTGAGACTCTAATGTCAACCCATATAGCGGAAATTGAAGGGAGATCGGTGATGAAAACTTGTTATGATGACAAATAATACTGACTGCACTATCGTCATCAACCAGACATATGATGGTAATATGTGGTGGGGCCAATAGGCCAGAGAGTAGTTATAACCAATCTATTGGGGAAAATTAAGGAGACAACGCTCAATATAGATTATAAAATGGAAATATTAAATATTGCATATCACTTAACACTGTAGCGTATTGCAGCACCTTGGCATTATGGCTTATATCATATTAAAACAAACATAGGGAACGGCAAAGGAGAGCTACTTACTGCACCGGATAGGATCGGTAAGGTAACTAGCACAACGTTGTGTTGTAGATTGTATCTTCATCGATGTAAGATGTGACACACACTATTCTACAGAACGGACAAAACCATTTATAATAAAATTAGTGTTGGCCAAGGAGGGCCTAGAGAAACTGTAGTAATATGTCATTAATAAATAATTAATTAAACAGAAACTCAGGACAAAAAGGACCCATCTAGAGAAATTGTGTATCATAGCTCTTGAAATTATCTCTGAGCCCAATATGTTAACAATGTTTGAAAGAGGGGCAAAACCACGTAAAGATAATTTGGAATGTGCTAACGGCAAGATCATCTTAAAACTTGAAAGCAACAGATGGTAACAAACACGGACCGCTCTAATAAAACAAAATGTAAATAGCATGAAATGCAACCGACAGCGTGGTGCGCATCGGATAATGTCATCACGGATTGCTCTGAGAAGTAGCTAGACCGAATTAGGATGGCATGAATTTACAGGTATCACGGGTTACCTGTTCAAAAACAGTAAAAAGATGGTGCCGTACAAGTCTTATAAATAAATTATTAAGACGAGAGAGCTGCATGAATTTACAATCGAGAGGTGTCACGGGTTACTCGCTCGAATACAGTAAAAAATGGTGCCGTGCAAGTCTTGTAAATGAATGATTAAAACGAGAGAGTTGCCCTTAAAATCCGAATATATAAAAACCTTGAGCCACGATAAATAAAGCATTTGGGAACGCCACATGGAGGTAGCATTGACTCAGCCAATCTAACCGAAGAACATTGTATATAATATATAAATGAAAAAGTCATTCTAAACCCGACTTGGGAGCAAATGCACAAAAAATACCTGTCAAAGGTCTAAAATAGGTGGCCACGGGATAGAATATTATGAATGAACCAAAACCTTTATGTGATAAGAGATCCGAAAAACATCAACATATTTAACAACAATTGTTGAAAAGTAGAATGCAAATAATTTACCCAACAAAGTAGACTTGAAGACAAAACATGCGTTCCATCCACTGTCGCAAACAGGGATCTGGTCAGGAGGGTGAGACTATAAACGTGTTATCAGTACGTCATCAGAACCTAACACCATGCCCGGTTAGCTTTAATTAATTTATTTAATGTTATGTTTTAATAGTAGTTTTTAATATTTTATGTTTTTATTGTTTGTGAGTGTTTTTTCTCCCCATGAGGAAGGCATATTGCCGAAACGCGTTGGGGACAACCAATAAAGCCGCTGTGTTATCATCGCTCTTGCTCCTTATTTATTTATTTATTTAACAGTTCTTCTATACCGCGCTTTTCAGATCAGTGCGGTTTACATTCAACGTCAACTATACAACACAGGCATTCTGAGTTGTAAACTTTACAATAAACAGGGAAATCAACATGGAAACAACTGGGGAAACTATCTACATTGTATTTACACTATTACCTTGTGTTTCTCGTTGGTTTTGCAAGAGCAGGTGCTCTTTTTGTGTCTGTGCCTCAAATCTGAGCCATGTTTTCCCCCTGGAGGGACGTCCTGAGCTTCAAAGAAAATGCACTTCGGTCTTTATTACCTGAGGACCCCTTCTTTACTGAGGAAGAAGCCACACCTGACTTAGAAGAAGAGTGGGGGAATCTTATTCGCATGACCCAGCGGCATATTAGAGAGGAACTCCATGCTGCATCTTTGCTCGAATATTGTCGAAAGAAAATTATACCCAGAGGACTTTGAGTGCAAAAAGCTCCGGGCATGTTTAGGGATGACAAAACTTTTATGACTGATTGGATCAAGATACTCAACAAATGTTCTCTAGATCTAATGATTTTAATTATCAATACATCCAAGCGTAGGGCAGAAGTATTAAAACCCTCAATTGACTCTACTGTAGACAAATTGAAGAAACAAGATGCCCAATTTGAGGCAGAAAAGAGAAAGTTTGATAAAAATACGACGGAATATAGGAAGGAAATTAAAGATATTAAAATTAATAAATTTAAACGAGATGAGGAGGACTATAAACTCAATACAGTTTATTATTGGACACATGACGGTACTGAATTTAAAAATAGACAACGTAATACTTCATATAGAAGACCTCCACATTCTCCCAGGCCTCCACCTAGGAACCGCTCTAGGAATCATACTAGTTCGAGAGGAAGGTCTCCGTCTATCTCCCCTAATCAAGAGAGAAGCCATAAACGCAGCAGACATCAATCAGGAGATGCCCCAGTTGACCCCTCAGGTTCATTATTCTCGGGAGTCCCTCAGCCTACTCGCCGACAGCCATCTAGCCCCCGTCGGGGTTTTCAAATGGACAATCTATGGAAGGGAAGAGGCCGGGATCAACCGCAATATCAATACAAGACACGAGCCGAACACAGGGATCATCAGCCTTATCCACAATGGGGAAGAGGGAGAGGCCACGGTCTCATGTCCAGGAGGCGCCTGGACTGGGATCTTTGAGCGGCATTGTAAATTTGTCTGATTATTCACTCACCAGTGTCGAGACACGTGTTTTAGAAAAAGGCTTATCCTTTGTTCCGACTAGAAGACACGATAAATTTACCACTCGGGTTGAGTTATTTAAATTTTTCCGTAAGCTTAGGATAATAGATTACTTTTACAATACACAAGACAATACATCAGATCCATCAGTAATAAAAAAACCCTCTTCTTGGATACCACCTTCTAATGTTAATCCATTATTAATAGCATATGAAAGTGTGGTGCTATCTAAAGTTGAACAATTATATCAGAAGAAGAACAGAATATACTATCATTTTTCACAGAAGGAGAGATCTGCTATGCAGAACCTCCGGAATAATAACTCTATAATAATCAAACCAGCAGATAAGGGTGGTGCTCTGGTCATAAAAAACCGTACTGCATATATTGCAGAGGTATTAAGACAACTCAATGACACCCAATTCTATCTTAAAATATATGATGACCCCACACAATCTTTACAGCAATAGATAGATACACTTTTATATATAGGACAGGAAGCGGGGTACCTTACATCCAAAGAAAAAGCTTTCCTAACAGTTCCTTACCCTATTGTCCCCACGATCTATATAATCCCTAAAATCCATAAATCTCTCCACAATCCACCTGGCCGCCCAATAGTCTCTGCCATCGGTTCACTTCTTGAACCTATTTCTAAATTTCTCGATGTGTTCCTGAGACCCTTTGTCATCAAAATAGATTCTTACGTCCAAGACTCCACACACATCATCAACATTTTACAGGATTTTCCTAATTACCATAATCAATTGTTATTAGTCACCTTGGATATCAATTCCCTATATACTAATATCCCACAGAAAGCAGCATTAGAGATCTTAGCAAATACTCTTATTCAGAGACCCAAACCCATTCGCACACCGACATTCTTTTTGACACAACTGGCAACCATAGCAATGACTGAGAACTATTTTGCTTTTAAAGGGATTTTTTATAAACAGATCAAAGGGGTGGCCATGGGGTCATCTATGGCCCCTGACGTGGCCAACTTATATGTAGCAGATTTCGAGAGCAAGTACCTTAAGTTTCATCCATTTCAATCCCATATCTGTCTTTGGAAGAGATACATTGATGATGTTTTGGTAATATGGGATGGTCCTGAACATACACTGTTTGCGTTCTTTGAATGGCTTAATACATTGGATCCAAACCTTCAATTTGAGGGCACATTTAGCAACGACCAAATAGCATACTTAGACATCAAGATCAAAAAAGGAGATACAGGTTTTCTCACTGAATTATATCGAAAAACCACAGATAGAAACACATTGCTTCAGTATGACAGTTTTCACAACGCATCTTTGAAAAATAACTTACCTGTAAGTCAGTTCCTTAGAGTTAGGAGACTCTGTACAATGAATCAAGATTTTGAGAAACATGCCACTGATATGGTAGATAGATTCCGGCAACGTGGCTATCCTAGACGCTACATCAAACATGCTTATTCTAGAGCTAGCACTACAGATAGGGCATCACTGCTACAAAAAAAAGCACGTCCCAAACATGACAGTATAGTGTGTCCTTTAACATTTACCAACCATACTAAAGAAATCACTGGCATTCTTAAACAACAATGGGACCTACTTGCACCCTTGATGCCGTTTGCTAACAAGAAAGTCATGATAGCGCACAAACGCAACCCGAATCTCTCTGATATACTGGTTTCATCTGCCCTTACTTATCATAAACCAATTTCAAAAGCAAAAGGCCATTTCAAATGTGGCAGCTGCTCCGTTTGTACTCATGCCCTAGTAACTAAAGAGGTATTTATCCATCCTGTCTCACAACATAAGGTTTATTTACAATCTTTTTCTAATTGCCGCACAGAACATGTGATTTACTTAATAATATGCCCGTGCCACTTGCTTTATGTAGGTAAAACAAAAAGGCAGGTGCGTACCAGGATTATTGAGCACCGGAGTTGCATCCAAAGATGGGTTCCTGATAAACCACTAGTAGCCCATTGGATAGCTAAGAACCATAACATTAGTGATCTGAAGTACTTAGTTTTGCGAGTTGTCACACCAAACTGGAGAGGGGGAGACATTAATAAAATATTGCTTAGATTGGAGCAAAGGTATATCTTTGAATTAGACACCCTAGAACCCAGAGGTTTGAACCAAGAAATGGACCTATCAGTCTTTTTGTGAATACATTTCTTTGACAATAAAAAATCTTTATATTCACATTTTGCCCCTTTTTAGGTTCAGTACCGTTCATCCAATAGACTGCCAGCTTTCAATGTTTCTTCTGCTCTGTAACCCGATTTTAACCACGCCCCCTTTTTTGGCGGGTTTTTCAGCGTTTATAGTCTCACCCTCCTGACCAGATCCCTGTTTGCGACAGTGGATGGAACGCATGTTTTGTCTTCAAGTCTACTTTGTTGGGTAAATTATTTGCATTCTACTTTTCAACAATTGTTGTTAAATATGTTGATGTTTTTCGGATCTCTTATCACATAAAGGTTTTGGTTCATTCATAATATTCTATCCCGTGGCCACCTATTTTAGACCTTTGACAGGTATTTTTTGTGCATTTGCTCCCAAGTCGGGTTTAGAATGACTTTTTCATTTATATATTATATACAATGTTCTTCGGTTAGATTGGCTGAGTCAATGCTACCTCCATGTGGCGTTCCCAAATGCTTTATTTATCGTGGCTCAAGGTTTTTATATATTTGGATTTTAAGGGCAACTTTCTCGTTTTAATCATTCATTTACAAGACTTGCACGGCACCATTTTTTACTGTATTCGAGCGAGTAACCCGTGACACCTCTCGATTGTAAATTCATGCAGCTCTCTCGTCTTAATAATTTATTTATAAGACTTGTACGGCACCATCTTTTTACTGTTTTTGAACAGGTAACCCGTGATACCTGTAAATTCATGCCATCCTAATTCGGTCTAGCTACTTCTCAGAGCAATCCGTGTTGACATTATCCGATGCGCACCACGCTGTCGGTTGCATTTCATGCTATTTACATTTTGTTTTATTAGAGCGGTCCGTGTTTGTTACCATCTGTTGCTTTCAAGTTTTAAGATGATCTTGCCGTTAGCACATTCCAAATTATCTTTACGTGGTTTTGCCCCTCTTTCAAACATTGTTAACATATTGGGCTCAGAGATAATTTCAAGAGCTATGATACACAATTTCTCTAGATGGGTCCTTTTTGTCCTGAGTTTCTGTTTAATTAATTATTTATTAATGACATATTACTACAGTTTCTCTAGGCCCTCCTTGGCCAACACTAATTTTATTATAAATGGTTTTGTCCGTTCTGTAGAATAGTGTGTGTCACATCTTACATCGATGAAGATACAATCTACAACACAACGTTGTGCTAGTTACCTTACCGATCCTATCCGGTGCAGTAAGTAGCTCTCCTTTGCCGTTTCCTATGTTTGTTTTAATATGATATAAGCCATAATGCCAAGGTGCTGCAATACGCTACAGTGTTAAGTGATATGCAATATTTAATATTTCCATTTTATAATCTATATTGAGCGTTGTCTCCTTAATTTTCCCCAATAGATTGGTTATAACTACTACTCTCTGGCCTATTGGCCCCACCACATATTACCATCATATGTCTGGTTGATGACGATAGTGCAGTCAGTATTATTTGTCATCATAACAAGTTTTCATCACCGATCTCCCTTCAATTTCCACTATATGGGTTGACATTAGAGTCTCACGTTAGTCCTTTTGAGGTTACTTCTGCCCTACCTTGTTTTACTCATGAACAAAAGGGATATCTCTCACATTGTAGAATATGTTTTAACATCTTAGTTTTTTATTGTTTTTATTGTTATTATGTACCCTTCTTATGTCCACATTGGCTTTATCATTGATTACACTATAATTGTATATATATATTTTTTTAAGTATATACATGGCCAATGATTTAATTTTGCATGTTCTTAATTTATTGACACTACTTTACTTACCTTTTTTTATTGTTTTTTAATTATTTTACTATTTAATAGATACCCAATGCTTATTTATTATTGATGTACATGTGGTTTTTAACTATTTATAGTTTTATATACATTATTTTTATCATTTTTAACTATTTATTGTTATAATTTTACGTGTTATCAGTACGTCATCAGAACCTAACACCATGCCCGGTTAGCTTTAATTAATTTATTTAATGTTATGTTTTAATAGTAGTTTTTAATATTTTATGTTTTTATTGTTTGTTTGTGAGTGTTTTTTCTCCCCCTGAGGAAGGCATATTGCCGAAACGCGTTGGGGACAACCAATAAAGCCGCTGTGTTATCATCGCTCTTGCTCCTTGTGTTTCTCGTTGGTTTTGCAAGAGCTGGTGCTCTTTTTGTGTCAGTAACTGTGCTATCTCCAGGAACAAGCAGGAATAAGTCCTCACATATGGGGACTCCCTAGCTGAGATGCCCGGGAGATCCCCTGAAGGGTATGAGACCCTGAAAGGTTCCTCATCTTCCTATGGATCTCAGGCATCCATTCAGGGAAGGTGGGCTGGAGTTGTTCAAGAATGGAACAGGTGTCTGAGGACAGCCTGACCAAACAAGGCATCCCGGCGGGAGTCCTTGTCCAAACAGTAATGGGCTGTAAAGGTATGAACCGAGGCCCAGGTGGCTGCTCGACAGATCTGGTCAATGGACACAGAGTATAGATGAGCCATAGAGGTGGCCATGGCCCTCACATTGTGAGCGGTGACATGGCCCTCCAGAGAAAGGTTCTTACTCTGGTAAGCAAAAGAGATACACTGAGCAATCCAATTGGACAGTGTTCTTTTAGAGACTGGAAGTCCTAAATGAGAAGGATCAAAAGCAACAAAGAGCTGAGAAGACTTTCGATGTTGCTGTGTCCTGTGGAGGTAAAAGGCAAGAGCTCTTTTACAATCTAGAGTATGAAGGTTCCTCTCTGCACTGGATGCATGAGGAGCTGGAAAAAAGACAGGTAAATATACCTCTTGATTAAGATGAAAAGGGGAGACCACTTTAGGCATAAAGTGGGGATTGGTCCTAAGGACCACCTTATCATGATGGAACCTTGTATAAGGTGGATTAGCCACTAGAGCTTGCAGTTCACTGATACGGCGAGCTGAGGTGACTGCAATAAGGAAAATAACCTTCCAGGAAAGAAATTTCAAGGAGGTAGTGGCTAAGGGTTCAAAGGGTGGCTTCATAAGCTGACCCAGAACCAAGTTTAAGTCCCATGCCACCAGAGGAGGTCGAATGGGAGGTTTAGTTAAGGTTAGGCCTCTCATGAATCTTGCAATAAGAGGATGAGAGGAAACAGGTTGTCCATTGATGGACTTAAGGGATGCTGCAATAGCACTCAAATGGACTCTTACTGAATTCGTTTTGAGCCCTGCATTGGAGAGATGCAGGAGATATTCCAAAAGAGAATTCAAAGGAAGTGCTAGAGGGTTAAGACCCTGTTGAGCACACCAAATGGAAAATCTTTTCCATTTAAAAGCGTAAGAACGCCTAGTGGAAGGTTTCCTAGAGGCATGGAGGATATCCTTCACTTGCTGCGAAAGATTGAAGTGTTGAAGGTCTAGGCCTTCAGTAACCAAGCTCTGAGGTGAAGGGACTTGGGGTTTGGGTGCCACAAAGTCCCCTCCTCCTGAGACAGAAGGTCTGGAGCCGCTCCCAAGTCCAGGGAGGGGGCTTGGGAGAGATGCAGAAGTAGAGGGTACCACACTTGGTGTGGCCAGCGTGGAGCTATGAGGATCATGGACCCTTGATCCCTTTGAAGTTTGAACAGAGTCTTGGGAATCAAAGGAATGGGTGGAAAGGCATATAGGAAGTCCTGACCCCAATGAAAGAGGAAGGCATCCTTGGCCTGAACTCCCTGACACGGAATCCTGGAACAGAACCGGGGAAGTTTGACATTCCACGGACTTGCAAAGAGGTCTATGTCCGGGGTCCCCCATTTCTGGAAGATTCTGAGTACCTGATCCATGTGCAGGGACCATTCGTGTGGAAGCAGAACTCGACTGAGTCTGTCTGCCCAAGAGTTTTGGATTCCTGGAAGATATACTGCCAGGAGATGGATTTGATGCTCTCTGGCGAAGGCCCATAACCTTAGAGCTTCGTTGCAAAGCGACAGAGAGCCAGTCCCTCCTTGTTTGTTTATGTAAAACATGGCTACTTGATTGTTCGTATGAATAAGGACCGTCATGTTGCTGAGGAGGGTATGAAAAACTCTGAGAGCTAGAAAGATTGCTCGAAGTTCCAAGTGGTTGATATGAAGGGTGGTCTCCTGTGGAGACCAAGTGCCCTGAGTGGAGAGATCTTGAAGATGAGCTCCCCAGCCTGTTTGGGAGGCATCTGTTGTGAGGGTTGCTTGGGGCAACAATGGTTGAAAGGGGGCCCCCAACAACAGATTTTGGGTGGACATCCACCATTGGAGAGACCAAAAGAGACGTTTGGAGTTTGCTATTTGGTCTGAGAGAGCTCCGGATGCTTCAGTCCACTGGGTGGACAAAGTCCATTGAGCTGCTCTCATATGTAGGCGAGCATAGGGCACCACATGTACTGTGGAGGCCATGTGGCCTAATAGTTGTAGCATCTCCCTGGCAGTCAAGTGGCTTCTGGACTGAGTCTGGGAGGCTAAGTGCACTAGACGTTGGCAACGGGCCTGAGGAAGATAGGCCCTTGCAGTGGTGGTATCCAACCAGGCCCCTATGAATTCCAGGGACTGAGTAGGGGCGAGTTGAGACTTTGGCAGATTGATCACAAGTCCCAGATACTGCAGAATGCGTCTGGTGCGATCCAGGGAAGTCTGAGCCTCGGACTGAGATGGAGCTCGGATGAGCCAGTCGTCCAGGTATGGGAAAACAAAGATTCCCAGGGCTCGTAGAAATGCAGCTACTATTGCCATGCATTTGGTAAATACCCTTGGAGAAGAGGCTATACCGAAGGGAAGTACTCTGTATTGGAAATGTTTTCCCTGGAACAGAAAGCGTAGTTACTCACCTGTAACAGGTGTTCTCCAGGAGCAGCAGGAATCAGTCCTCACTTATGGGTGACGTCGGCGCCGACGGAGCCCTCGCGGAGCAATTTTCCCCAGCTTTCAAAGAAAGCCTTTGGGAATTGCAGCGCGCATGCGCGGTAGTCTTCCCGCCCGAAGGTGCCATCTTAGCCAGTCAGATGACATAGCTAAAAAAGACAGCATAAAAATTTGCAAAAAGAACATAAGCAGACGATTGCAACTCCAAGGGGAGGAGGGAGGGTAGTGAGGACTGATTCCTGCTGCTCCTGGAGAACACCTGTTACAGGTGAGTAACTACGCTTTCTCCAGGACCAAGCAGGAAGTCAGTCCTCACTTATGGGACTCCCAAGCTCAAGGCTACCGGAGACCCTAAGCACAAAAATGAGCTCCCTCTAGCTCAGCAGCACAGAAGGAAAGAATCTTCGCTGAATTATCACCCACCGGTAGCCCACATCCGGGATGGAGGGTAGGAGTTGCTCAGACCTCAAAGAGATTACGGAGGACTGCCTGTCCGAAAGCACTGTCCCTACGGGACTCCCTCTCGAGACAGTAATGGACCGCAAAAGTCTGGCTCGAAGACCAAGTAGCGGCCCGGCAGATGTCTGCCAGCGGAACAGAGCGGAGGTAAGCCACTGACGTGGCCTTTGCCCGAACGCAATGAGCCGTGACTCGACTTTCTAAGGCGAGTCCGGCTGCCCCATAAGCCCAAGAGATACAGTCCGCAACCCAGATGGACAGAGTACGCTTGGAGACCGGGAGCCCCAATTTATTGGGGTCAAAGGACACAAAAAGCTGCGCAGCTTTACGGTGCTCCCGCGTACGGTCAAGGTAGAAGTTCAACGCCCTTCTACAGTCCAGGGTATGGAGGACCGTCTCAGCTCGGCTGGAGTGTGGTCTGGGAAAGAAGGTTGGAAGTACCACCTCCTGGTTCAAGTGAAAAGGGGAGACCACTTTAGGCAGAAACTTTGGGTGAGTCCGTAGGACTACCCTATTCTTGTAGAACCGAGTGTAGGGGGGATCAGACACGAGGGCCTGTAATTCACTTACGCGCCTAGCGGAAGTGAGGGCTATCAAGAACAGCGTTTTCCAAGACAGAAAACGGAGAGAGCAGGTAGCCATAGGTTCAAAAGGCGGACAGGTGATCCGCTGTAAAACCACATTCAGGTCCCAGTCAGGCGCTGGCGGGCGCAGAGGTGGTTTAAGTAGTAGGAGACCTCGGAGAAACCTCGCTACGAGAGGGTCGTTGGAGAGAGGTCTGCCGTCCACCGGCACATGATGTGCGGAAAGAGCACTGAGGTGAACTTTGACGGAGTTGGACTTAAGTCCCAGATTAGAGAGGTGTAGCAAGTACTGTAAGATCACCGACACCGGGCAGGAGAAGGGATCCTGAGACTGTTGGGTACACCAGACTGCAAAGCGACGCCATTTAAGGGCGTAGCATTTGCGGGTAGAAGGCCGTCGCGAAGCCAAGACGACCTCCTCCACCTCTGCCGGCAAGAGGAGAGGAGCAAGGACTACCCTCTCAGCAGCCAGGCCATGAGGTTGAGAGACCTGAGGTTGGGGTGCAGTAGGGACCCCTGATCCTGGGTGAGGAGATCCGGTTGCACCCCCAGAGGGATTGGATCCTCCACCGCCAGTTGCAGCAAGAGCGGAAACCACGGCTGCCTGGGCCAGCGAGGGGCCACCAGGATCATGAAAGCTTTGTCTCGGAGAACCTTGAAAAGGGTCCGAGAGACTAACGGGATGGGAGGGAAAGCGTACAGAAGGCTCCCCGACCATGAGATCAGAAAGGCGTCCGCCGCCACCCGAAGGGGGTGAGGCTGACGAGAGCAGAAGCGAGGAAGCTGCCGGTTGTGAGGACTGGCAAAGAGATCCACTGTGGGGAGGCCCCACCTGAGGAAGAGCTTCTGAACAATCAAGGGGTCCAGACGCCACTCGTGCGGCTGGAGGACCCTGCTGAGTTTGTCCGCCAGGCAATTTTCTTGGCCCGGGAGATAAACTGCCTTGAGGAGAATGCCGTGACTGACGGCCCAAGAGCAGAGCTTCTGTGCCTCCCGGCAGAGGAGGAAGGAGCCCGTGCCCCCCTGCTTGTTCACGTAGAACATGGCAACTTGATTGTCCGTCTGGACAAGGACGGACTGTTGGGAGGTCAGGTGGGAGAAGGCCTTGAGAGCTAGGCGGATCGCCCTGAGCTCCAGGAAGTTGATCTGCTGAGCAGACTCCCACTTGGTCCAGAGGCCTTGAGTACGTGCCTCTTGGCAATGGGCTCCCCAGCCCAGGAGGGATGCATCGGTGGTCAGCACCCGGGTCGGCTGAGGTGACTGGAAAGGCATTCCCAATACCAGGTTCGGCTGCCGGAGCCACCACCGGATAGACGAGACCAGCGGCTCGGAGACGCGCACCAGGTCTGCTAGGCCGCCCGTGGCCTGTCGCCACTGCTGGCGGAGACACCACTGAGCAGGCCGCATATTCAGGCGGGCATTGGGGGTCACATGGACGGTGGAAGCCATATGGCCGAGCAGTCTCAGGAAGCGCCTGGCGGAGACCAGGGGCTGGCTGCGAAAGCGGTCGGCTAGGTCCATGAGCCGCTGAGCCCTGTCGAGCGGTAGGTACGCTCGCGCCTGAGGGGTGTGCAGCCTTGCGCCGATGAACTCGAGATCCTGTGAGGGGAGCAAAGTGGACTTTGCGAAGTTGATGACAAAGCCCAAGTGCTGCAGCAGAGTCACCGTGCGGCACGTGGCGGTGGTGACCTCCTGAGCGGACGCTGCTCTGATGAGCCAGTCGTCGAGGTACGGAAAAACATAGAGGCCGTGAAGCCGGAGATGGGCCGCCACGACCGCGAGACATTTTGTGAAGACTCGCGGTGCGGAGGACAGGCCGAAGGGCAGTACTCTGTACTGGTAATGATTTCCTGCCACCACAAACCTTAGGTATTGGCGGTGGCTTGGGTGGATGAGGATGTGCGTGTAAGCATCCTTTAGATCCAAGGAGCATAGCCAATCTCCCTGCTGGAGGTAGGGCAGAAGGATTCCAAGGGTAAGCATTTTGAACTTCTCCCGCACAAGGAACTTGTTGAGGTTGCGCAAGTCCAGGATGGGTCGGAGGCCTCCTGTTCTCTTTGGTATCAGAAAATACCTTGAATAGAAGCCCTGACCTCTCAGGTGGTGTGGCACCGGTTCCACCGCCCGATCCTGCAGAAGACCTGCTAACTCCTGAAGGAGCAACTCCCTGTGCAGAGGGGGGCGCGGAGGCTCTCCCGGAAAATAGGAGGGAGGGACCTGATGGAAGTGGAGAAGGTAGCCCTCTCGCACGACCTGAAGCACCCAGGCATCTGCGGTGATGCTGGACCACCTGTCGGCGAAGTGAACCAGCCGGCCTCCGGTGCTGGGGGGAACCAGCGGGGGGGGAGAGGCTATGCTGAGCGAGTCAAAAACCCCCACCCTGCTGAGCAGGGGCTGGTGGCGCAGGCTTGGGGGCTTGCTGCCTACGGGACCCGTTACCCCGTCCCTTGGCCTGCTGGCCCTGTTGGGGAGCTGCAGGGGCCTGATAATGGGGGTATTGTTTGTAGGCAGCCGCCTTCCTCGGGTAAAAGGTCTTTTTTCCCGAGCCCTTCTTTTTCTGGGAAGGGGCGGAGGTCTTCCTAGAAAGCCTGGTCCTGGTGAGAGTCTCAGTCTCAATTTGTGCAGCCTTTTCCGCCATGGGCTTGCCAAAGAGGTTTTCGCCTCGGCAGGGGACATCGACCAACTTGTCCTGTACCCAGGGCTCAAGGTCGGATGACTGAAGCCAAGCCTGTCGGCGGGCACCGATGCCGGCTGCGGCTACTCGAGCCGAGGCTTCAAAGCCATCATAGGCTGCCCGGGACATGAACTTTGAGCATTCCCGAATACCTGTGGACAAGGCTAGGAACCTCCGCAAGGGTTCCTCGGACAAACCAGCGGAGAAGCCGGCTAGCTCTTTAGCCAGATCCCTGAGATACATGCCCATGTAGAGCTGGTAAGTCTGGACACGACAGGCGAGCATAGAGCCCTGGAAGCACTTCTTGCCAAGGCCATCCAGGTTACGGGCCTCCCTTCCAGGAGGCACCGAGGAGTGCATCTTCTGGCTCTTAAGACGATGCATGGCCGATTCCACTACCATGGAATGGTGTGGCAACTGCGCCTTTTGAAAGCCAGGGCTCTTGCGGACTCGATAGATAGAATCGACCCGCTTGCTCAGGACCGGCGAGGAGGCCGGACTCTCCCACATGCGGAAGAGCAGTCGTTCCAGCATAGGAGGAACCGGCACAGTAAAGTGCTCCCTCTCCGGGCATCCTCCGGGGGGGACTGCTTCCGAGGCTCGGACTCCGGAGAGTCCGATGGGACACACCGAGTCCGGAAAGAATCAGGTGACTCTTCTTCCTCCGACTCCCAGACCGACTCCGACGAGGACTCGGTGGGGTCGGCTCGGGCAGGGTGCGGCGCCAGCCGCCCCGACGCCGAGGGAGTCGGCGTCGGCGACCTCGGTCCCGAACGGGAGGCCGAGGGCGACCTCGACCGAGGATCGACTCGAGTTCTCATCGACTCGAGGATCGGCTCGGTCTCCGGGGTCGACTTGGACGTCGACGTCCCGGCGGTCGGGGCAGCGACGCCAGCGAAGCCAGCGAGCAGTGCCCGCTGCTGGTCCATGAAGGCAGACAATCTGCTCTCCAAGGCCGTCAACCTGAGTCCGAGCTCAGGCGACCCAGCAGCCCCCGACTCGGGCCCCGACGGCGTCGGGCCCGACGTCGGCTGACGCGGAGGCGAGTCCAGAAGGACAACAGGACTTACCCGGGCAGGCATCTCCGACTCCAGGCGAGGTCGCTTCGGGAGGTGATCCTTCTCCAAGGACCCGGGGCGGCTGTCGGGGCTATGCGACCTGGCCCTCGCGGAGCCAGGAGCGTCCACCGACGCCGCCCTCGCGGGTTTTTCCTTCCGTCGATGGTCCCCGGAGGGAGAACCCCGGTCGGAGGAGCTCCGTCGACGGTCCGAACTGGAGCCTTTCGACAGTGAGGCCTCCGACGAGGTCCGGGTACGGCTGGGGTCAGCGAAGATTCTTTCGCGCTGATGCCGCCGACTTCTCAACGCCTTCGAGGACAGTTTGCTGCAGGGCCCACAGATCAGTTCCTCGTGATCTGGGCCCAGGCAGCGGAGGCAAAGGTCGTGTGAGTCGGTGAGTGACATATTTCGGTCACACCGACCACACCGCTTAAAGCCACTGGCAGCCATCGGGGGAAAAAGGGCCCCTGCGAGGTCAAAGGACCGGGCTGCCAGGGAAAAAACGAAAACGAAAACTGACTAAGTCAGAAAAACCGAAAAACCGTTAGAGGACTCGAGACCGGCGTCGCGAGTCCGGGCGGGAAAACGACCGGCGTCGAACCGAAAGAAAAAAAGGATAAATACAGAGGAAAATCAACTTTTTCGCGGGGACAAGACGGGGACGTCTGTAGGGCTCCGCGGAAAAAAGAAGACTGGCTAAGATGGCACCTTCGGGCGGGAAGACTACCGCGCATGCGCGCTGCAATTCCCAAAGGCTTTCTTTGAAAGCTGGGGAAAATTGCTCCGCGAGGGCTCCGTCGGCGCCGACGTCACCCATAAGTGAGGACTGACTTCCTGCTTGGTCCTGGAGAAACCGTAGGAATTTTCTGTGGGATGGATGGATGAGTATATGTGTGTACGCATCCTTGAGATCTAGAGAACAAAGCCAATACTGACTCTGTAGGTATGGAAGGAGAGTACCTAGAGAAAGCATCTTGAATTTCTCCTTGCATAGGAATTTGTTCAATTCTCTGAGATCTAGAATAGGTCTGTACCCCCCTGTTTTCTTGGGAATAAGAAAATAAGGGGAGTAAAACCCTGACCCCTGTTGAAGAAGAGGAACCTCTTCTATTGCCCTTTGGGCGAGAAGGGTGGTCACCTCCTGACCTAACAGATTCAGGAGAGAAGGGG
Source organism: Ichthyophis bannanicus (assembly GCA_033557465.1). Lineage (NCBI taxonomy): Eukaryota > Metazoa > Chordata > Amphibia > Gymnophiona > Ichthyophiidae > Ichthyophis > Ichthyophis bannanicus. The sequence goes on along the minus strand of CM066051.1, from coordinate 73,856,509 downwards.
GAGAATTGAAACATCTCACCATGGTATGGGGAGGAAGGCTGGAGAAATGTAGTTTGTAGCCCTCTCTGATGATAGAGAGGGTCCATTGTTCTGATGTGATTTGCTCCCATCTGGGAGCAAAATGAGTTAACCTTCCTGGAATGGTGAGAGGATCTGGATGTTTTAGAGCCAGAAAGGTTAAGTTCTCTAGAGTTGAGTCAAAAACCCTGAGGGGGTTGGGACTGCAGGGCTGTAGCAGCCCCTGCAGGTTTTGCCCTGGCCTGTTTAGGCTGCTGACGCTTAGGAGCAAAGCAAGCTGCAGAAGATTGTTGGCCAGTATTTGTAGCAAATCTGGCCTTCTTATAGAAAGGCTTCTTGAAAGATTTTTTCTTGACAGGGGCAGAGGTAGACTTAGAAAGTCTATCTAAAGCAGCATTTTCTGCATCCATTTGGGTGGCTTTGATTTGCCACTCCTTACCAAACAGATTCTCACCTGTACAGGGCAGATTTCCCAACCCATCCTGGACCCAGGGTTCTAGGTCAGAGGCCTGGAGCCAAGCAATTCTGCGAGCCGCTATGGCAATACCTGAGGCTCTGCTAGCACCCTCAAAGGAGTCAAAGGCTGCTCTGTTGGAGAACTTTGATATATCCTGGGTATGCTTTAGCAAAAGAAGGAACTCCTCCTTTCTATCCTCTGGGATAAAGGGGAGAAAATGGCGTATTTTCAATGCAATCTCCTTCAGAAACATGCCCATATAGAGGCTGTATGAATTGATTCTAGCAATAAGCATACTTGCTTGGAAGATTTTTCTACCAAAAGCATCCAAAGTCCTACATTCTCTCCCTGGAGGAGTAGAAGAGTGTCTTTTGGTACTCTTTATCCTTTTCATAGCTGACTGCACCAAAATAGAGTGGTGAGGGAGCTGAGTTTTTTGAAAACCAGGAGAAGGAGGGACACGATACATGGTGTCCAACCGACGAGAATGTGGAGATAGGGTGAGAGGAGTCTCCCATAAGTCCATCATGTGTTCTTGAAGAATTTCATGAATGGGCAAGGTGACTGCCTCTTTGGGAACCTTAGAGTATCCTAAAATATCTAATTTTTTTGCTCTAGGTTCTTTTTCAGAGGTTACTGAAATAGAGAGACCTTTAGCCATTTCAAGGATGAAGTCTTGAAAGGACAAATCCTCTGGAGGAGACATTCTCCTCTTTGGAGAAGAGGGCTCTTCAGGTAGAGTTAGGGATACTTCAGCAGAGTCATCTGATGAATCAGAATCATCAGAAGACTCGAAGTATCGTCTGTTTGCTTCCAGGGATCGATAAGCGTATCGACCGGTATCGACATCGGGGGTACCCGGAACCGGATCGGTACCGGGGGAAACCCCAGAACCGGAATCAGTATCCTGGTCGATGTGGATGCTCTGGGTACCGGTATCGGTTGTGGTACCGGAACCGGAGTCGGTACCGCTGGCGTCGCAGCTCTAATAAAAGCCATAATAGCCTGCTGCATGGATTGAACTGTATGATCCATAGATGCCACGACTGTCTGGATGTCGGTACCGGAAGATTGAGCCGGTACCCCAGAGCAGTCTAACAGGTGATCGGTCGAGGTCGTGCCATCGATGTCAACCTGTAACCCCATAGGAGGAGCTTTGGAAGCCGGAGCTTCCCGCCGGGGTTGTTTGGCTGGGGCAGGGTCCTCAGGGTCAAGCCCAGGGGCATCTCGATACTTGGAGGGAGATTTGCCCTTTGAGGATCTGCCAGAGGAATGTTTGGTTACCTGAGATCCATCAGGAGAGGAAGACCTGGAAGATGTCGATGCTGGAGTATCTGTAGAAAACAGCATGTGAAACTTGGCTGCCCGGTTTTGTAAGCCACGTTTAGACATCAAAGAACAGGATGGGCAATCCGGAATGGAATGGTCAGGCCCCAAACATTTAAGACACCATTCATGGGTGTCTGTGACTGATATAGTACCGCTACACTTGGTGCATTTTTTAAAACCAGAGGCTTGTTTCTCCATGAGGGAGAATTCTGTGAAGGCCTAGAGGCCTCACAGAACAAACACACCAAGTGGGGAAAATAAGACATATATATATATTTTTTTGTAAAGAAATAAAGAAAAAAGACTGGCGGTACCGGTCCGGAATCGGGGAAGGCAGACACGCGGCCAAAGAAACAAATTAAAATAACAACTTCTTCAGCGGTGACAGGAAATAGTAATTACACTTACCTGGTAATTGTAGTTCCTTGAGAGACGACAGCTTAGTCCTCGACGTATGGGTAGTGCACCTCCTCCTGCAGCATGAAGACTGGACCAATCAAATTTCAGCTCCTCTGGAACCCTTATACCAGGCATCTCTGGAACTCCAGTGACCTACTGACAAAGCAAACTCAAACACGTAGCTAACCTTTAATCGGGCCCAACTGTGCAATTGTTTTTTTTTTTTGTTTTTTTTTCTATTGTAGCCAAAGGCCACCCCTAACAGGAACGGAATGTCCCGCCCCTGCCACAGCCAAAGCAGAAAGTGAGAATAAAAGGAAAACATTGGAGCGAAAGGAAAAAGGAGAAGGAAACGCACTCACCTGGGAAGACGGACCTCTGAACCCAAGGCGTGCCGCGCTAAAAGCAAAGAGACAGGGAGAGGCAGGAGGACTAAGCTGTCATCTCTCAAGGAACTACAATTACCAGGTAAGTGTAATTACTATTTCCTTATCGTTCCTCCAGCTTAGTCCTCGACGTATGGGATGTATCAAAGCAGCCTAACGGGTGGGATTTTTCCAGCCGGCACGCAGAACCGCGGAACCAAAACCGGCATCGCTCGCCGCCAAGACATCAAGTCGATAATGTTTACTGAAAGTGTGCAAAGAAGACCACGTGGCCGCCTTACAGATATCCACCGGCGAAACCAAACTGAACTCCGCCCAGGACGCTGCCTGCGCTCTTGTAGAATGAGCGCGCAACCCAACAGGCGGAATTCGACCGTGTAACAGATAAGCTGAGCCAATCGCCTCCTTAATCCACCGAGCAATAGAAGCCTTCGCCGCCGCTTCTCCTTTGCGAGGACCGCCAAACAGCACAAACAAGTGATCCGATTTACGAAAACCGCTGGTAACCTTTAAATAGCGTCGGAGAACCCTCTTGAGGTCCAACCGACTTAGACCGCGATCAGAAGCATGCCCTTCCGACTCCGGAAATACCGGAAGGGAGACGACCTGGTTCAAGTGGAAAGGAGACGTCACCTTAGGTAGAAAGGAAGGCACAGGCCGCAGAACCACTTTTTGAGCCGAGAAAGACAGAAAAGGCTCCCTGCAAGAAAGAGCCTGTAGCTCGGAAATACGGCGTGCCGAACAAATCGCCACTAGAAACACAGTTTTGAGAGTCAAATCCTTTACCGAACTACGAGACAGAGGCTCAAAAGGGGCTGCACTGAGAGTCCGCAACACCAAATTAAGATCCCAAGAGGGTACCGAGACTCTACGGGCCGGACGCAGTCTAGAAACAGCCCGCAAGAAACGCACGACATCAGCATGAGCACCTAACGCCACGCCCTGAACCTTTCCTCGGTAACATGACAGCGCCGCCAATTGCACGCGCAACGAACTGGCGGCCAAACCTTTAGCAAAACCGTCCTGCAAAAAATCCAGTATCACCGGAATAGAGGCTGTAGCCGCTCGGATCTGATGTCGAGAACACCAGTCCTCAAAAACACGCCAAACCCGTACATAGGCCAGCGAAGTAGATCTCTTGCGCGCTTGTAACAGGGTCGCCACGACCGCCCGTGAATAACCCCGTTTTCTTAGCCGAGCCCTTTCAATAGCCAGGCCGTAAGAGAGAATCTCCCCACTTGAGGCATGCGAAGGGGACCCTGACACAACAGATCTGGAACCACGGGAAGCCTCCACGGAGAACCGTCCACCAACCGCATCAGATCGGCATACCAAGGCCGACGAGGCCAATCCGGCGCTATCAACAGCACCCGACCCCGGTGAGCCTCGATACGCTGAATCACGCGCCCCAGCAGGGGCCACAGAGGGAACACGTAGAGCAGACCCGCGGAGGGCCAAATCTGCAAAAGAGCATCCAGACCTTCGGACATTGGCTCTCTCCGACGACTGTAGAATCGAGCTGCCTTTGCTGAGCGGAACGTGGCCATCAAGTCCATGACCGGTTGGCCCCACCGCCGAACCAGCTGCGCGAACACCCGCGGATGAAGTTCCCATTCGCCGGGATCCACCTGAACTCTGCTGAGAAAGTCTGCCGTAACGTTGTCTTTTCCGGCAATGTGTGCCGCCGAGATGGCCAGCAGTCGGGGCTCCACCCACTCGAACAACGTCCGAGTCTCCGCTTCCAGGCCGACGCTTCCGGTACCGCCCTGCCGGTTGATGTAGGCCACCGTCGCCACATTGTCGGAGAGAACTCGAACCGCCCGAGCCGCTATCTGGTTCTCGAAGTGCTGCAAGGCTAATCGAACGGCTCGAAGTTCCAAGCGATTGATCGACCAAGCGCTCTCCTCCGGGGACCAGAGACCTTGAGCGAACTGACCCTCGAAGTGTGCACCCCAGCCCGACAGGCAGGCATCCGTCAAGAGCGGAACATAGTTCGGCTGCTCCAACGGCATCCCCACCCGCAGCGAGGATGGGCTCAGCCACCAACGCAGATCTCTCCGAACGCCCAATGGGCAAGGTAGACGTTTGCCCAGGGAATCAGACTGGTTGGACCAGCGACGGAGTAAGGCCCGCTGGAGCGAACGCATGTGAAAGCGTGCCCAAGGTACCACCTCCAGGGAAGCTGCCATCGTCCCGAGCAACTGCAGGTATTGCCAGGCCGACGGAGCCGGAGTCTTTCGGAACCGCCGTACCAGGGATTGAAGAGCTAACATCCTGCGTTCGGGAAGAGATACCAATCCCACGCCCGTTTCGAACTTTACTCCCAAATATTCGAGAAGCTGCGTTGGCACCAAATGGCTCTTGTGGGGGTTGATCACACAGCCGAGAGACTGCAAGAGCGCCACGACTTTTGCTGTCGCCGCCAAGCTTTCTGCGCGAGACTTCCCGCAAATCAGCCAATCGTCCAGGTAGGGATGGACGAGCACTCCCTCTTTGCGCAAGGCCGCCGCCACCACCACCATGACTTTGGTGAAAACTCGCGGCGCGGTCGCAAGACCGAAGGGCAACGCCTGAAACTGGAAATGGCCCCATGGCAGCGCAAAGCGGAGATATTTTTGCTGGTCCTCTCGAATCGGGATATGGAGATAAGCCTCCGTGAGGTCGAGAGACGTGAGAAACTCGCCCTGGCGGACCGCGACTATCACGGACCGTAGAGTTTCCATCCGAAAGTGGGGAACCCGTAGACAACAATTCACTCCTTTGAGATCCAAAATGGGGCGAAGATCGCCACCCTTCTTTGGCACCACGAAATAGATGGAGTACCTTCCCTGACCATATTCCGCTGGCGGCACGGGAATGACCTCCCCAAACCGGAGAAGACGATCGAGCGTTTGCCGGATCTGAAGGGTTTTTCGGACTCCCCGGCAGGGGGACGCTACAAAGGAATCGAGCACGGAATGGGCCAAATCGAGAACATACCCGTCTCGTATGATGTCCAAAACCCACTGATCGGAAGTAATATGGGTCCAAGCGGAGAGAAAACGTCGAAGACGCCCTCCGATCACAGGCAGCTCCACCTGGACCCGCTGCCCTTCATTGGGGCTTGCGGGCGGCTGGAGAACTAGCCGCCGAGAATCCTCTGCTGGCGCCACGGAAGCCGCGAAAAACCGACGCTCGGAAGCTATATCTGCCACGCTGGAAACCCCCATAACGTGGCGAGCGGAACCTGCGAAAGTCCCGAAACTGCCCCCGAGATACCGGAAGCGACCTACCCCGCTTGGGTCTATCCTCCGGCAGGCGACCGCCTTTGGAGTCTCCCAGGTCCTTAACCAACTTATCCAAGTCCTCACCAAAGAGCAGTCTACCTTTAAAGGGCAATTTGCCCAACCGTGATTTGGAAGACCCATCGGCTGCCCAATTTTTTAACCAAAGGGCTCTGCGGGACGCCACCACGGATGCCATGCTATTGGAGAGAGCTCTGATGAGATCATACTGGATATCCGCTAAGTACGCCGCCCCAGATTCCAAGCGGTGGATCTCAGTCAGCATGTCGGTCTCTAAGGAAGGAGATTGTTGCAGTCGCTGAACCCAGCGCAAACATGCACGGGCCACCCAAGCCCCGCAAACGGAAGCCTGTAATGCAATCGCGTCCGCCTCAAAGGATTGCTTCAACAGCCCGTCCATTTTCCGGTCCTGCGGCTCACGTAAGGCCGCACTCCCTTCCACCGGAATGGTGGTCTTCTTAGTCACCGCCGACACGGCCGCGTCGACTTTGGGAGAGCGGAAACGCTCTAGATCGGCGTCCGAAAGAGGATAAAGCCGGCGCATGACCTTAACCCCCTTGAGACCCGATTCAGGAGTGTCCCACTCGGTCTGAATCATCTGGTCAATAACCTTGTGAATCGGGAACACCACGTTAGTCTGACGCACCGCTTGAATAATGGGATCTGCCCCGTCCGCCTCCTCCACTGGAGCAGTAGGGACCAAACCCAAAGTTTGAAGCGCCTCCGAAACAAGAGCAGGTAGCTCTTCCCGTCGGAACACGCGAATAATCTTAGCCTGATCCTCCGGCTCAGGAAGCTCGCCCTCTTCCAAGCCATCTGCATCCATCTCCTGGTCTAACTCTGGGTCATCCCCTTCAGGCCACTCAGCTTCCGAAGGCAAAGGTTCGTGCAGCCGTGTCCGCTTAGGGGCCCTGCCGCCGGACAACAGAGGCTCCCCCGAAGCGGGCTGGGCAGACACCCCCTGCGCTGGAAGTGGTGAAGCTCCCATAACCTGGCGCCTACGGCAGAACGCCTGGTGCAGGAGCAAGACAAAATCTGGAGAAAAATCCTCCAAGGGCAGGCCTCCCCCGAGGTCTGACTGTCCCGCAGACGCCAAGCAACCGGTAGAAAGAAGACCCGAGGGTCCTTCCAGCGGCGAGTCCAAGTCCCCTGCTGCGGCCTCGGCCTGCGCCGGTGCAGCCACAGAACTTTCTAGGCGCTGCTCCATACTGCGAGAGAGCGAGGCACAGCGTGGGCACACGCCGGTCTCCGCGTCAGCGCCCCGCCGAGAACCACAAATGAGACAAAGAGACCCCCCTGACATGAGAGCCCTTGCGCTGTTGAAAGCTAGCAGGCACAGCGCAACACTGAAAAGGGAAGAACTGGCTCACTGGCCCAGAAGAACCATGCGGGAACTGGGCATGAGCTGACAACAGAAAGCCTCTGAAGGGAGGAGGGAAGAAAGTATCTCCCTGCGCCCAGCAAACAGCAGTAGCGGCTTTCGAGAGATGTGGCCCCCTTTTAGGTATATATATATATATATATATATATATATATATTTTTTTTTTTTTAACACATCTCAGGACACCAGATGGCTGAGAAAAAACACAGGACTAAACCAATTGTGGAGGCCACAACCGTCGTGCAAAGGAAGAGGAGAGGAGACACTCAATCCCCCCCCCCTCCCAGCCGCGGGACCGCTGCAGTCCGAGGAAAAGGGCCGAAAATAAAATAAAACGAAGAAATTAAAAGAAATTAACTTAAATATTTAAAAGAAATGAAAGAAATAAATAAATTTACCGCGGGACACCCTGAAGAAAAAACCGCGAGTGAAGAAAAAATGGCCGCGGCAGCCAGGCAACTTTGGCGCGCTTTTTCCCCTGCCGAGAAAAAAAGCCTGAGGGAAAGCAAACACTGCTGCAGCATACAACTAGCAGCCCCTGAATACCGCGACCCTGGGAGCCCCCCGAACAAACCCCACCAGCACTGAGGGATCCCAGCACGGCCGGACAGAGCACAGAACTTGGCTCAGCAGCCGCTCTGAACTCCCACCGCCGTCGGCACTTACCGGCACTACTAAATCAGACTCAGCAACCCTCCGGAGAGGAGTTGCGGTACAGCCGCCGCAGGAGCTCTGCTCCGAAGAGCCCTGGAGCAGAGATCCTAATTCCTCAAGGTAAACAGGCTATAAAAACAAAAGCGGCAAAGGCTGGACAGGAGAGGGACCTTCCTCAGGACCCCCCCCCCACCACGGAGTGCTCTGAGAAGAAACCCACAATTTAAAGGAACAGAAACCCTTAAATTACTAAACAAAAAGAAGCCCAATAGGACAAAAAATAAAGACCCAAAAGGTTAGCTAGGGAAGCAAATACAACTAACTAAACAACTAGTGAGCCCAGCTAGGCTCACTAACGTCCTCCTGCTGCATGAAGACTGGACACACTGGAGTTCCAGAGATGCCTGGTATAAGGGTTCCAGAGGAGCTGAAATTTGATTGGTCCAGTCTTCATGCTGCAGGAGGAGGTGCACTACCCATACGTCGAGGACTAAGCTGGAGGAACGATAAGGAACACGACCTGCTGGCTCCGCGGAAAAAGAAGAACTGAGGAGAGTTGGTCAGGAAGGCGGGAAGGCAGCGCGCATGCGCAGTGGGAGGCCCCAAAAGCTTTCCTTCTGGGAAGCTGGGGAGCTTTCCCGCGCAGGCTCCGTCGGTACCGACGTACCCGTATGTGAGGACTTATTCCTGGAGATGATCTCTTACATTGGACTCCTGACAACAGAGCAAGAAGAAAAAATATGGCAAAGACTCTTACCCTCCCAACCATAGCTAGAAAAAGCTCCCAATTCGCCAAAAACAGAGCCTTCTCCCTCTTCGCCCCTCTACTGTGGAACTCCCTACCTGCTCCTATTCGTCTCATTTCAGATTTGGCCACCTTTCGCAAAGCAATCAAAACACACCTATTCCATCTTGCTTTTGACCATGTAACTTAAAGCTTTATCTGTCAATATCATTTTGTCAGACTGTAAATAGTTCACCATTCTTACATGCCACTGTTGTATGATTTTTAATGTGCGGTATAAAACCAAATAAATAAATAAATAAAATGCAAGGATCTTAGACTTTAGGAAAACTAACTTTGCAACGTTGAGACAATACCTCAGAGTCATTAGCAGGATGGGAACAGCTGGGGGATGTAGAAAACAGTTAGCAAAGCTGAAAGGGAATATTTTAAGGGAAACAAACCTTTTGGTTAGAAGAGTAAATAAAATGGAAAAGGAGGCCGTTATGGTTCACAAAAGAATTAGCTGAAAAAGGTGAAGAAAAAGAGGGAGGCCTTCATGAAATACAAGCGATCACAGAGAGAGGGAGACTGGCATCTATATTTGGAAAAACTTAGAGAGGCTGGCAAAGTAGTCAAGAAAACAAAGATACAAAAAGAAGAAAAATTAGCCAATGCAATAAAATGGGGGGATAAGACATTTTTCATATATATTAGTGAAAGGAGGAAGAGTAAAAGTGGTATTGTCAGACTCAAGGGTGCAGGGGAGGAATATGAAGAAACTGATGAGGATAAAGTAGAATTGCTTAACAAATATTTCTGTTCTGTGTTCATAGATGATGGGCCAGAAGCAGGACCTCAGAAAACACCCACAAATAGGAACCGAGGCAACAGGGATCTCAAATGATTTTCAGAAGACTGTGTTCGTGAGGAACTAGCTAAAGATGAAATTAGACTTACCTGCTAATAGTTGTTCCTTGAGGAACTCCAGTCTAGTCCCGAACCTCTGGGGTTTTGCTCCTCCTCCAGCAGCTTGGAGACTGAGAAACGTCATCCTTTTTGTGATGACACTGATATATCCTCCCAGGAACCGCCTCCTCACTCCAGTAACCTATTGACAAAGCAGACTTTCCGGAGTAACAATTAAGTAGTAACACACTACGAACAACTGTAAACTAACTGAACTAATAATTTTTAAGGGAGAAAATATCTCTTCGTCTGATCTCCCCCTCCTCCATACTAACGTTTGTTAGAACTGCTTAGGCCTGCCCTCCTCCTTATAGAGGACAGCGACCCAAACATAATCCCCCTGTCAAGAACCTCCCTTTATGAACCATAAGCCAACAAGTTCCCTTTTCATCTTACCTGTTATACCTCCTTCACTTCAGGTTCTAGTCCAAAGAAAAACCAGGGAGGGATGTGGGACTAGACTGGAGTTCCTCAAGGAACAACAATTAGCAGGTAAGTCTAATTTCATCTTCCTTATCGCCCCTCCAGTCTAGTCCGGAACCTCTGGGGATGTAACAGAGCAGTGAAAGAAATCAACGGGAGGGGCCTGCTAGCCCAGCCTGAAGCGCCGCTGATCCAAAACACGTATCCCTTTCCGCCTGAAAATCCAGACGGTAATGTTTGACAAAAGAATTTGATGACCAGGTAGCTGCCTTACAAATTTCTACAGCTGGTACTAAATGGAACTCAGCCCAGGACGCCGCTTGCACGCTAGTCGAATGAGCTCTCAGCCCTTCTGGTACTGCTTTACCCTTCAGAACATACGTGGACGCTATGGCTTCTTTAATCCACCTGGCAATGGAAGCTTTTGATGCCACCTCTCCTTTTCTCGGCCCTCCGAACAGGATGAATAGTCTATCTGACCTGCGAAAACACGCCGTCCTTTGGATATACTTCTTTAATGCCCGATGAATGTCCAAAGAGGTGTAACTTCCCAGCGGAGGAACTCTCTACAAAACCACATCAGGAACAACGCTGACATCACATCATTTAAGAAACAGCTGAAGACAATCCTATTCAGTGAACATCTCTGAACAGAAATACCACCTCATCCGCATGACCCAATGCTTAGATTCAGCAGAAATATACATGTCTATGTCTACCCAAATCATTAATTGTTGCCCGTGGTGATGGCCCCACCCTGAAATTGCCCCCCCCCCCCATAAGTTATATGTTTCACCGCTTTGACCCGGTGAAAAGCGGGATATAAATGCAGTTAAATAAATAAATAAAATAAATCCGCATCCTCATTGAACACCGGTAATGACAGCACCTGGTTCACGAGACTACTTTGGGCAAAAAGGACGGCACTGGCCTCAAAACCACCTTTGTATCATAAAAAGACAGAAAAGTTTTCCTACAAGACAAAGCCTGTAACTCTGAGATTCTCCTAGCCGAACAGATAGCTATCAGGAACACTACCTTGAGAGTGAGGTCCTTTAATGACGCTCTCAACAATGGCTCAAATGTCTCGCGCCCCAACGCCTCCAATACGAAAGGGAGATTCCACTTTGGTACTACCTGTCTACATGGTGGCCTCAAAAGAGACACCGCCCTTAAAAAAACGCTTAATATCTGGATGCTCACATAGTGATTCTCCTCCTATCTTTCCTCTATAAAAGGACAACGCTGCTACCTGCACCTTCAAGGATGCGGCCGCTAAGTCTTTCTCCAAACCATCCTGTAAGAATGCTAGAACCTGCGGTATCGATGCTCTTAATGCCTCAAACTGCCTGTCAACACACCATGCTTCAAATACCCACCAGATGCGAATATAAACTAAAGAGGTAGATCTTTTCCCTGCTTTCAACAAAGTGGTAATCACCGACGCAGAGTAGCCCTTCGTCCTCAGCCTAGCCCTCCCAAAAGCCAAGCCGTAAACGAGAACCGATCCACGTGAGGCATGTGCAGTGGACCCTGAGATAACAGATCTTTCCGAAGAGTGCTCCACTTCAGTGATAAATGTTAGTCTCAATTCCAACCTGTTGCTTGACCAGTCCTTTTCCCCCGATCGGTCCACTCTCTTTGGGCGAACCTTCCTTGGAAATGAGCTCCCCAGCCCAAGAGGTTGGCGTCGATCATTAGGGGTAACCAACAAGGTGCTTCCAAAGGCATCCCCTTTTCCAGGCACCCTGGAAGTAACCACCATTGAAGAGCTTGCAGCGTCTTTGTCGGACAAGGCAGTCTCCGAGACAGAGGATCGTTTTGATGTGACCATGTGAGCAATGCCCTCTGCAATGGCCTCATGTGGGCTCTCACCCACGGAACCAGCTCTAGAGTTGCCGCCATGGTCCCGAGCAACTGCAGCTAATGCCACGCTGTGGGAGTTGTTCTGTTCAGAAATTGCCGGACTAGCCTCCGCAATCCCTTTCTTCGTTGTTGCGGCAGAAAACTTCTTCCAGCACTCGTATCGAACCGAGCTCCCAAGTATTCTAGAGTTTGTGACGGAATCAACTTGCTCTTTGACATATTGACCACCCAACCGAGACTTTGTAGGAATGTTACCACTCTGGCTGTAGCCGATTCGCTTTCAGACCTGGACTTTGCTCGGATCAGCCAATCATCTAGATAAGGGTGCACTAGAACCCCCTCCTTTCACAATGCTGCCGCTACTACGACCATCACCTTGGTGAACGTTCATGGCGCTGTAGCTAGCCCGAACGGTAAGGCCCGGAATTGAAACCGCAAATCTGAGAAATTTCTGATGCTCCTGCCATATAGGAATGTGCAGGCACGCTTCCGACAGGTCCAGGGAAGTGAGGAACTCCCCCTTTCTTACTGCCACAATCACCGACCTCAGGGTTTCCATATGAAAATGAGATATGCAAAAACAATGATTTACTCTTTTGAGATCTAAAATTGGCCGAAAAGTCCCTTCTTTTCGGGACTATGAAGTATATGGCGTACCGACTGAAGCCGCATTGGTCTGGAGGCACCTGCACTACTGCCTTGAGGTCGAGCAGCCTCTCTACTGTTTCTCTCACTGCTGCACACTTGGCAGGCGCCTTGCACGGAGACTGTACAAACGAATCTTTCACCGGCCGCTGAAACTCCAAAGCATAACCTTCTCGAATGACCTCCAGTACCCACCGATCTGACATAATTTGGACCCAGGCAGGGTAAAAATCCCGTAGCTGACCTCCTACGGGCACCAGGTCTACCTGGGTCCCCCTGACTTCATTGCGACTTTCGAAGGTTTGAGACGGAGGAAGAGGCACCATATCCTCTGCCCGCCCCACGACAGCCCCAAAACCCCTGGTTTCTATTGGGAAATCGTCCTCTTTGAGCTTGACTGAACCTCTGGAAACAGAACCGACGAAACTCCCTCTGCTGATCCTTGGATGTGGGAGTCGACCATCCCTGCTTCTGTTTGTCTTCTGGAAGTCTTTCACCCTTGGACTCTCCCAGATCCTTTACCAGCTTCTCTAAATCTTCCCCAAAGAGGAGCTTCCCTCTAAAAGGAAGCTTACTTAGCCTGGCCTTGGAAGATCCATCAGCTGCCCAATTGCGCAGCCAAAGGTACTGTCGTGCTGCTACAACCGATGCCATGCTTTTTGATAATCCTCGAATGAGTTCATAATAAATATCGGCCAGATAAGCCGTCCCTGACTCCAGTCTGGATGCTTCCCCGGTCATGTCCTCTCTCTTCTTGCCTTGAACTCGTTGTGACCAGCGAAGGCAGGCTCTCGCCACCCATGCTCCACAAATAGCTGCCTGAATGGACAGAGCATTGACGTCGAAGACCTGTTTTAACAAGGTATCCAGTTTCCTGTCCTGGGTATCCTTGAGCGCAGCACTTATTTTATTTTATTTATTTATTTAATTGGATTTTTATACCGCCTTATCATACAATCAAAGCGGTTTAACAAAAGAGAAAATTAGTAATAGTGAAAAAATCTGTGATAATATATACATAGTTTGTAAATATATGATTAAATGTCTTGGGAAAAGGTGCACTATATATATTGTGAGCTATACTATAAAGTGAGCTATTGTACAATGTATATATAAATAATTGCTTTCTTAAAAATTAATTAGTTGATTGCATGACCGTAGTGCTCCGTAAACAAAACTGTTTTCAGTTGTTTTCTAAAGTCTTTGATGTCCTGAGCTGCTCTCAGATCATTAGGTAGGGAGTTCCAGATGGAAGTCGCAGCAAACGAGAAAGCTCTCTCAGAGGTCTCCTTGCGTGTTTTTCTGATGTCATTTGAGGAGCTGATTCTATTTTCAGATACACTTCTCCTAGGTCTGTTGCTAATATCTGACCGGATAAGATACGTCAGACTTTTTGCAGAACATTGTTGCTTTATCTTGAAAATATAAATTACTGTTTTGTATTTAATACGAGATGATATTGGTAACCAATGAAGCTCCTTTAAGATAGGAGTTATATGCTCTTTACTTGATAGACCAAAAATTATACGAGCAGCGGTGTTTTGCGCTAACTGTAAAGGCTTCAGTGACTGCTTAGCTAGACCCAGATATATTGGATTGCAGAAGTCAAGTAATGGTGTAATTAGAGCATGACAAACATTGCGGAAGTGAACAGTTTCCAGAAGCGGCCTTAGTCTTCTGATGATTTTCATTCTATAATAAGCGCTTCTAATCGTCTTGTTTATGTGTGATCTGAGATTTAATTCCTTGTCTAGAGTAACTCCAAGATATTTCACTTCTGATTTAATAGGAATAATTGAATTATCTATCTTGATGACAGGTGGATGTGCAAAATTTTGGTTACGAGATACAAATAATGCCTCTGTCTTGCTAAAATTAATTTGCATATTGTTGGTTTTACACCAGGTGGACATTTGTGATAGACAATCTGTGATGCTGGAAAAATCAGGTTTCTCGATGGAGATAGTTGTGAAAATCATAATATCGTCAGCATAAATTGTATACTTTATGCCACTTTTTAATGGAATATTGCAAATTGGCTGCAAATAAATGTTGAAGAGAAGCGAAGAAAGAGCGGAACCTTGTGGCACACCTTGTAATACTCTTATGGGCAGAGAAGTTTTTTGTCCAATCTTTACTTGTAAAAATCTTTCTGTCAGATATGATTGAAACCATTTTAATGTGACCCCATGTAGACCAATCTCCTCTAATCTATGTAATAACCTATTGTGATCTACAGAATCGAATGCAGCCGAAATGTCTATAAAAATCATTATAATACCCTTTTTAATGTCATCAATGGTACGGAGAACGTAATCAAAAAGATAAATCATTAAGGTTTCAACTCCATGGTTTGGGCGAAAACCATGTTGGTTATCGTCTAAAGGCGCATGAATATCAATGTGTTCTTGGAGTTGAAGTTGCACTGTCTTTTCAATGATTTTCGCAAAAAGGGTATGCTGGAAATAGGCCGGTAGGCAGCTGGGTTATTCTACCGGAATAGTAGTCTTCTTAGTAACCACCGAGACGGCTGCATCTACTTTGGGAGAGTTAAACAATTCCCGCCTGATTTTGCCACTCGTTCTACCGACGATCAGGCTGCTCTTTGGGACTCTCTCTTGACTAAATCACTGGACGAACTGGCACCTTTTCGTCCAGTCTCTCGTATTGCCAGGACACCTTCCTCACCTTGGTACCATCCTGCGCTACGCCTCTTGTGCACTCAACTGCGTCAGGTCCAACGTTATTGGTCCCGGCATCCCTCTCAGGAATCACTTCTCCGTTTCAAACAACTGTCGTCTGATTATCGCTCAGCTGTGAAATCCGCTAAGCTTGCTTTTTACACCAATGAGATTTCGGCAGCGGCTAGTTCCTCCCGGCAACTTTTCACTATCCTTCGGAAGCTATCATCCACCAGTTCCCAGGATTCTCAAGTTATTATTAATGCCCCAGATCCCCAGGCACTTGCTACCTATTTCTCTGATAAGGTGCTGACCTTACGTTCCTCTTTTTCTGCGCCTACCCCTCCCCCCCTCTTTCGCCCTCTTCCACGGTTTTGCCCTCCTCTCCTGTCTCCACTTCAGGTGATCAGGTCTTTGCCCACACTTGGTCGTCCTTTCGCCCTGTTCTTTCAGCAGAGGTACTGACATTCTTATCCTGGTCTCGGCGGACCACTTGTGTTTTGGACCCTATCCCCTCCCGTTGGCTCTCCGAGCCTTCTTTGCAACTGGTGCCGTTTATCACTACCATCATTAACTCCAGTTTCTCCTCAGGCCATTTCCCAATGTCTTGGAAGTCTGCAGTTCTCCACCCCCTTCTGAAGCAACCTTCCTTAGATCCCTCTGTCCTCTCACACTGGCGCCCGGTGTCAAACCTTCCATTCACTGCCAAACTCCTCGAACGCTGTGCATTTGATCAGCTGAACTCACATGTTGAAGCCACGCATTCACTTCACCCGCGCCAAGCAGGCTTTCGCAGCGGCCATAGTACTGAAACCGTCCTTCTTGCTTTGTTGAACGAATTGCATATCGCTCACGACCGTGGTGATGTTACCCTCCTGGTGTCCCTTGATCTGTCAGCAGCCTTTGACCTCATTGACCATCGTACCCTTCTGTCACGGTTATCGGATATGGGTCTCCGAGGCACTGTCTGGCACTGGTTTCGCTCTTTCCTTTCCACCCGTTCCTTTTCTGTCCATGTCAACGGGCAGTCCTCCACTGTTCTTCCCCTCACTTGTGGCGTTCCGCAGGGTTCTGTCCTTTCCCCCTTACTATTTAACATCTTCCTCTCTCCACTACCGTTAATTATGCAGCAATATCCCGTGTCATCGTACATCTATGCGGACGACATTGTCCTCCTTTTTCCATACGTCACCACTATCTCCTGACATCTCCCAGCTTAGTCTTTGCCTTACTCACGTTGCTTCCTGGTAGTCCGAAAATTTTCTCCACCTTAATCCTGCTAAGTCCTCAGCAATGTGGGTGTCACTAAGTGGTACATGCCCCACCCTGGTTCCCTCCATTGGCCCAACTGCTATCCCTTTAACGTCTTCCTTCCGTTATCTGGGTGTTCTTTTGGATCCGTCCCTTTCCTTTCAGGAACATATCACATCACTCTCTCGCCGCTCCTTCGCTGCTCTACGACAAATTCGAGCCGTTCGTTCAGTGTTACCTCCTAGTTCACTGGTTACCCTCGTCCTTGCACTAGTTGTCAGTAGGTTGGACTACTGTAACGTTTTCCTGGCTAACCTCCCTAAGTATCAGCTCCAAAGACTACAACGGATTCAAAATACAGCAGCACGCCTAGTTACTTTCTCTAGTCGGTTTGATCATATTACTCCCATTCTCATCCAGTTACATTGGTTGCCCCTTCGTTTTCGCTTTCACTATAAGTTTCTGATTCTGATTCATCGAGCCATTCATACCGGAAATCCTCTCTACTTAGCAGACTGCATTTCCCTGCATTCTCCTCACCGCCAACTCCGCTCAATCCATGCCAACCGCTTATCACTTCCCTCACCGTCCCAGGCCCACTTAGAACAGACTCGCCATTCTGCTTTTTTCTTTTTTGGACCCCTCCTCTGGAACATGCTACCAACTCCCCTCCGGTTAGAACCCTCCTATCCTCAGTTTAAGTAGTTACTTAAGACCCATCTATTCCAGAAAGCATATGACCTTCCCCCTGAGACCCCTCCCTGATCATCCTGTTTTTGTTTTTGTCCTTTTTAGGTTGTCGCTTGTCTGTCCCTTGTTCGCTTGTCTATGTTGCCTGGCTGGACTATGTCTGTCTATGATTTGGTATTAGAGTGGTGTTACTATTCTGTCCTTGCCTCCTCCTTTCCTGTTTATTATTGGCATTCCTTTTTCTTGGTTTGCAGTGTTAAATCCATGCTTTTTATTGTACACCGCTTAATGTTCTTACAATAGCGGTTTATCAAATATGAATAAAGATAAAGATTCCCGATCCTGGTCTACCAGCGGGTAAAGACGGCCCATAACTCTGGACCCTCTTAGACCTGCCTCTGGCATGTCCCACTCTTCCTGAATCATTTCTTGAACCACTCTGTGCACCGGAAAGGCTCTGAGAGTCTTCCGAAAGACCTGCAGTAACGGATCTTCTAAAGTAGCATCCTCTGCCGGTCCAGGTAACAGCATATTAAGTGTCTTTAGCGTTTCTGAAATGAGTGCCGGTAACTCGTCTCTCCAGAACACGCGGACTACCCTTGCCTGGTCCTCTGTCCGTGATCTCTCCTTCCTCCAACTTGTCGTCCAATTCCAAGTCGGAATCCCTCTCGTCGAAGTGAAGCCCCTCCGAGGCCACCAACTGTTCCTTCTGCTCCTTCTCCTTTCTGGCCCTCTTTGCCAGGCTTCCTGTTGCCCCTGAACTCAGAGGGGTTCCAGGTCTCTTCTCCCCCAGTTCCTCCTCCGTGGAACTGGGTGCTAGCCTCTTCTGTGGGTTTCCGAAAGAATGCTGAATAAGCGCCACAAACTCCGGGGAAAAGATTGTCGCCAGTCCCCCTGGCAAGGACACCTGCGAGGAGGGAAGATCCGGAGCGGAAGAAGTCCCCGCCACGGTCTCCCTAAGTGGCAAATCTAGGGAAACTGGGTCCAGTAGACCTATCGGGGCTGCTTGACCCTCAGCCCCCACTTCCAAAGTGGTTGCTTCTTGACTGCACCCCCTACAGACACCTGTCTCCGACACTGCTCCTCTTCTAGTACCGCAGACTAAGCACTGCGGTCTAGAAGGCATCCCGCTTGCGCGGATACACTGTGTTTCTCCACTGAGTAACTACTGGACCCTAGGCCTCACCAACAGACTATAAATGAAAACGAACTAGCTCCTTCAGAAATATTTATTTTTTTTTTTTTTACAAAAAAACAAAACAATGTGGATCCTTTGCTTAAGTGCCCCGAGCCCGACTATGAAATTTAAAATAAAAAACGAAGCTTCCCGCCGAAAAAACGAGCCTCTGCAGGCACCTAGGCATCACTGGCGCTTCCAACACGTGGTTTGGCCTGCTGAGCTCTATGCACCTGAATCCCCCTTACAAATTCGCCGTAGCAATCCGGCACCCCTTACCTCGTCTGCCTCAAATCTCTCATCTAGCTTTGAGCTGACCTTCTCCGCGCTCAACCGGCCCGATTCGGCTTCAGCGTCGGGAGCAAGGCAGAAAGAGGGAGAGAGAGAACTGCTGCTTTACTCCGCCGGACTCCCCCTCGACGGCTTCACAGTGCTGACAGGCACATTCTTCTGTGTGCACTGACTGACAACTGCTCATTCACAAGACTGCTTCTCTGATGAACCCACTGCCGAAAATCACCACAGGCCGGGTGGGGGGGGGGGGGGGGGGAGGCCTCAGCTTAGCCTTAAAGGCACAAACTACCCAAAACTAATTTTTTTTAAACCATAATCTAACACTAAGTCCTTCTCTCCTTAATTGTTCCTCAAGTGAGCTCGGACCTCCAGGCTCACCAATCCTCCACCTGCTTGAAGACTGAGGTAACTGGAGTGAGGAGGCAGTTCCTGGGATGATATACCAGTGTCATCACAAAAAGGATGAGGTTTCTCAGTCTCCAAGCTGCTGGAGGAGGAGCAAAACCCCAGAGGTTTGGGACTGGACTGGAGGGACTATAAGGAACTATACAGTAAGTAGATAAAGTCATGGGTCCAGATGGGATACATCCAAAAATACTGAGGGAACTCAGGGACGTTCTAGCGGCTCCACTGTCTGATCTTTTCAATGCCTCTTTGGAGTCGGGAATAGTGTCATAGGACTGGAGAAAGACACATGTGGTTCCTTTACACAAAAGCGGACAAAAAGAAGACATTGAGAACAGGCTGGTTAGTCTAACCTCTGTGGTTAGTAAATTATTGGAAAGGCTACTAAAGGAGAGAATAGTGAGGTTTCTGGAGTCCAGTGGATTGCAGGATCTGAGGCAGCATGGATTCACCAGAGGTAGGACTTGTCAGACAAATGTGACAGATTTCTTTTGACTGGGTGACCAGTGTGTTGGACCGAGGGAGAGCCCTAGATGTGCTGTATTTCGATTTCAATAAAGCCTTTGACACCATTCTGCACAGGCAACTTATAAACAAGCTGAGCACCCTAGAGATGGACTCTAAAGTTACTGATTGGGTTAGAATTTGGTTGACTGGGAGGTGACAAAGGGTACAGGTAAATGAAGTTCACTCTGAGGAGAAGGAGGTTACCAGTGGTGTGCTGCAGGGATCTGTCCTTGGTCCGATTCTGTTTAACATCTTTGTTAGTGTTATTGCGGAAGGACTGGTAAAGTTTGCTTGTTTGCAGATGATACCAAAATCTGCAATAGAGTAGATACACGGGAAGGAGTCGATAACCTGAGGAGGGATCTAGCTAAGCTTGAAGAATGGTCTAGAATTTGGCAACTGAAATTTAATGCTAAAAAATGCAGGGTCATGCATTTAGGCTGCAATTCTAGAGACCGCACCTTCAAAAGGATATAGGCAGGTTGGAGTCGGTGCAGAGGTGGCTACTAAAATGGTTAGTGGTCTTTGTTATGAAGCATATGAGGACAGACCTAAAGATCTTAATATGTAGAGGAAAGGCGGGATGGGGTGATATGATAGAGATCTTTAAATACCTCCATGACATAAATGCACAGGAGGGTCTCTTTCAATTGAAGGCAAGCTCTGCTACGAGGAGACATAGGATGAGAGTGAAAGGGGGTAGACTAAGGAGTAATATGCAGAAATATTTCTTTACAGAAAGAGTGATAAATGCATGGAATAGTCTCCCAGTTGAGGTGGTGGAATGAGGACAGTATCTGAATTCAAAAAAGCATGGGACAACACAGAGAATCTCTATAGGTAAAAAGAGTGACTATTGTAGTTGATATGGAAGGGTAGACTAGATAGAAACATGACAGCAGAAAAAGACCACATGGCCTATATTTGTAAGGCTGTTATGTGTACCATCAATTTTCTACTCCCGAGCTCACATTCTTGGAGCCTCATACTGTGGCCTCTTTTTCTAGAGCTTTCTTTCCATTGAAAAATGATTTGTGCAGTCATATTTGAATCTCTCCATCATAATCTAAGAACATAAGATATGCCATACTGGGTCAGACCAAGGTCCATCAAGCCCAGTATTCTGTTTCCAACAGTGGCCAATCTAGGTCATACGTACCTAGCAGTTTCCCCAAGGGACACAGGTTCCACAATGCTTGTATTGGTTCAAGCATTGATATCCTGGGTCCCTTCTTAATAATGGTTTATGGACCTTTCCTCCAGGAACTTGTCCAAACCTTTTTTAAACCCAGCTACACTAACAGCCTTTACTACATCCTCCGGTAACAAATTCCAGAGTTTGATTACACGTTGAGTGAAAAAATATTTCTTTTATTAGTCTTAAATAGTTTACCCTGTAGCTTCATTGCATGTCCCCTAGTCTTTCTATATTCTGATAATGTAAACAATCGATCTACGTTTACCCGTTCCACTCCGTTCATTAATTTATAGACTTCTATCATATCTCCCCTCAGCCGTCTCTTTTCCAGGTTAAAGAGCCCTAACCTTTTTAGCCTTTCTTCATAGGAGTATCCTTCCATCCCCTTTACCATTTTGGTGGCTCTTCTCTGAACCTTTTCTAAAATCGCTATATCCTTTTTAAGATACGGCGACCAGAAATGCACACAATATTCAAGGTGCGGTCTCACCATGGAACGATATAGAGGCATTATAATATCTTTTGTTTTATTTTCCATTCCTTTCCTTATCATACCTAGCATTCTATTTGCTCTCTTGGCTACCGCTGCACACTGGGCCGAGGGTTTTAACATGCTATCCACAATGACGCCTAAATCTTTTTCCTGGGTGGTGGTTCCTAATGTGGAACCTTGCATCGTGTAACCATAGTTTGGGTTGTTCTTCCCTAGGTGCATAACCTTGCACTTGTCCACATTAAATTTCATCTGCCATTTTGATGCCCAGTCTTCCAATTTATCAAGATCCTCTTGCAATTTTCCACAATCCTCTTGGGTTTTAACAACTTTAAATAGTTTTGTGTCATCTGCAAATTTGATAACCTCACTCGTTATTCCACTTTCCAGGTCATTTATGAATATGTCAAAAAGCAGCGGACCCAGCACAGATCCCTGGGGTACACCACTATTCACCTTTCTCCATTGGGAGAATTGGCCATTTAGCCCTACCCTCTGCTTTCTATCTTTTAACCAGTTCCTGATCCACAATAGTACACTGCCTCCTATCCCATGACTCTTTAGTTTTGCCAAAAATAAATACATGAGAAATAAATGAGAAATATAAACTATTTCTCATTTTTGAAGCACTATTAGATTATTTAACAGGTTTCTTTTATACCACTTTATCATTTCAGTCAAAGCGGTTTACACTGTAACTCAAACTTGGTAAGGTACATTAAACAGGGACACTGATAACATGGATTTTTCTGAAGCAATATACACAATAAATATACACAATGCTGTATAAAATACATATATAGAGACAGTTCAGCCTTTCTCCACTCAAGGATATATATTTGGGTTAAATATGATTTTATAGAGACTTCAAATCATTTGAATAGGCCTTCTCTGGAGCACTTTGCTCTGCCTTTATCCTTTTGGAGGTGTGGAGGCCTATTCTAAGTTGGACGCCCAGAACCGGACGCACAGATGTAGACAGGATTATGATCCCACGGGGCATGTCTAGCCCCCACAGGATCAGAATCCCGTCTAAGCTAGACCCGATTCTGGCCAGCCTGCACGTACAGGCACCTGCCTAGCTAACTCAGTCAAGGCTCCTGAATGGAACCATGGTGTCATGGCGTCCAGTTGCCATGGCACCGCGGCTTCATTCAGGAGCTGCGATAACCGGCTGCCAACGACTTAATTCATTCCCCGCAGCCCGACTCTCCAGCCAGTCTCCCAAGGCAAGGGTCGGGCTGCAGGGAATTTCCTGCACCACCTCCACCCTTTGCTGCGCCCCTGGTCTGATGTACCCTGCCATCTAGGGGAACTTATTCCACCTCAAGAGGTGGAATATGTTCCCAGTCTACTCTGCCGGCCCGGGATGTAAAGGGCAGACATCAGAATTGGCTCTGTATGTCCGGGGCCGCAGACCGTCCACTGCCCACCTGTCTCCGCCTCCGCACCACCTCTTTCCCACCCCATCTTGTGGCAGGTGAAGGCCTGTGATCCACGGTGTCTGACATAAGCAGGCCAGCATGGCTAGCTTGACCTGTAAATGAAGCCTGTGGAGAGGCACATAGGAATTGCACATCCCCCAATATGCTGCTATTGTAGGATAGAACTCTGTAAGAGAACTAAACTAACTTAGGTAAGCAAAACTGAGAGATGGAAAAATACAGAAAAATGTGTTTAAAAGTTACTGATAAGAAAAAGTACATCTGCAAGGAATATAATTGGGAGTGCTGACAGATGAGTTGCAGAGCCCTGCTCCCCTGCATGCACAAATTGGCTATATGGCCTTGAGAGTGTGAAAGTAACAAGTTGATGAACTGACCATTGTAATTGGGACTAGAAGGGGGGTATGCAGGTGCCATGCCCACAGAAGGAACATAATTGGATAAACTTATCAGTACCGGGACCAATGGAAGGGGTACGGGAGGTACGGGAGAGTACCGGGACCAATGAAATGTTTTTCTATACCTAGAATGGAACAGAAGTCTATAAAAGTTGTTGTAATGCTTGAAAACTTTGCTCAGCCATTTTGAAATTGACTGGTTCGAGACTTGTGCACAAATAAATGATTTGGACCTTCTGAACAGACTCCTGGTATCATTGGTTTGTCTGCGCTTTGCTGCTACATATTCTTGGTGCGTTGGCCGGGAAGTTGTGGAATCAAAGTGTATATAGGGCAATATACCACGACTTTCCGCCTCTATAGGCTTGGTCCTGCTGGGATCGCGCCCTTCCGACGAGGGCTGCTCCCTGGCGCCACCGGTCCCTTGTATCGGAGGGAGCTGGTCGGACCTCGGCGGGTGCCGGGCCCGGTTGGAGCCAACGCCTCGAACCCGAGTGAGGGGAGTCCGAGGTCCAACTCATGCGCCTGCTTGGGAAGTTTGAGGACCGGATCCGGTGAGTATAGTTTTGATTTGGTGTCTAGACAGAAATAGAAAGAGCAGTACTGCCATTGGAACTTGGAATTTGGAATCTCGAGATATTGGGAATTGGTAAGAGAGCTTGATCACCTCTCAAGGAAGGGCCGAGTAACCCCGCATGGGAATTCGCCGGGTGAAACCCTCATCCTTATTGTGATTGGGAAAAAGACTAGTCAGAATAGATAGAAACGAATGCATTCTGGGATACGTTGCTAGCATGATTGTGTGAACGAAGTGTGGATGAGAGGTCTGGCAGCACGGACCAAGTGAAGGCGGACCCCTGAGTAGCGCATTTCCTGACCGGGCGACCGCGTTCAGGTCGCGAAAAGGGGGAAGCGATTGTCGTCTTGTCTTGTTATTTGTACTCCCTATACGTTTCTAGGGCCGTGAGGACCCCTTACCCACGGTCCGCCCTCCTTTTCCCTTTTGTCTGTTGTTGCGCGCACACATCGAAATGGGAGGGGCGGGGTCTACTAGAAACACTCCATTAGAATGTATGATCGCACACTTTAAAGAGGGGTATTCTGGAGATTATGGTATTAAAATGACAGCAGCCCGTTTACAGATTTTGTGTACTAGGGAGTGGCCCGATCTAGACCCCATTTGGCCCCGAGAGGGAACGTTTAATGTAGAGATTATTCAGTCAATACATCGTAGAGTGCGGATAGCGCACCCCGATCAGTACCCCTACATAGATTCCTGGTTAAGTATTTGTGAAGACCTGCCCCCCTGGGCGCAGCGCTGTTATGAGGAACAGTGCAGAATAATGTTAGCTAAAACAGATTCTAGTCAGAAAACGGAACAGCCTAAAATGAAAGAGCAGGATAAGAAATCCAGAAAGAAGCCCATCCTGGTAGATCCTGATTCCCCAGAAATAATTCCCAGACAGCCTCGGACCCCAGGTCCGGTAAGAGTAGCCCGGCGTCCTGCCCCAGAACCCCAGAGACGGCCGGAGCGGGACCCAACCCCTGATCCCCCTCCTGGAGGGCAGAGAGAGGAATCAGCTGAAGACGAGGATGCCATAAAAAGCGAGTCAGAAGCAGAGGTAGAAGAGGAAGAAAAAGAGAATGCCCCAGGCGAGGAGGACAGTGTACAAGTGGTTGCTAGCACTAGCAAACCAGCAAAAGATATACCCAAAGTGAAACCTGTTGAGAAAAAGAAAGTGACCCCTTCGAAGACAATTACAAAAATAACCCTTAGATCCCAAAAGACACCTACTGCCAAAATGCTGCCTTTATGGCAAGTCCCGGGAGTGCCCGTAAAGAATGATGATGATGAGGTGGTAGCGGGACCCCTAACTTATGTGTATATCCCTTTCTCTACAACTGATTTGTTAAATTGGAGGTCGCATTATGCCTCCTATACTAGTAAGCCCCAGGAACTGACAGAATTAGTAACTACTATTATGGAAACTCACCAACCCACTTGGCCAGATTGCCGCCAGCTCCTGACTACCCTATTCACGACAGAAGAGCGAGCACGAATTAGAAAAGCAGCTATTGAGTGGATGGCAGATAACCCTGTAGCTCCGGGACAGGGGCAGAGCAGAATAGACCATCGGGAAGCAGCCCAGAGAGAATTCCCGAATGAAGACCCCCATTGGGATCCAAATACAGAAGAAGGAACCACAGCCCTAGCCCGTTTTCGCCAAGGCTTTTTACAAGGCCTGAAAAGGGGGGGGCCAAAAAGCTATGAACCTTTCCAAAGTTGCAGGAGTTATCCAAGGTGTAGATGAGAGCCCAGCAGATTTTCATGAAAGATTAACTGAAGCATACAGAATGTATACTCCCTATGATCCCGAGGCACCAGGAAGTTTATGTATGGTGAATTCTGCTTTTGTAAACCAGTCTCAACCAGACATTAGACGTAAATTACAGAAGTTAGAAGGGTTTGCGGGCATGAATGCAACACAGTTACTGGAAGTCGCTCATAAAGTGTATGTGAATCATGATACTGAAAGACAGAGAGAATGTGATAGAAAGATGAAGAAGAAAGCTGATTTTTTGGCTGCGGCCATAGTTGAACAGAAAAGGGGAGGTGTCCCTAGTCGACGGAGCAGAGGAAGAGGGCGGGGTCAAGGCGGAGGCCGGACCCAGAAGCTAGGCGTGAACCAATGCGCCTACTGTAGAGAGGAAGGACATTGGAGAGATACGTGCCCGCAACTCGAAGACGCCCAGCAAGATGACGACAGCAGCCATCAGTGGCGAGAAGAAAGACGAGGCTATCCCCGAAAACGAGGAGGAGCCAATCGAGAACAATTCCAGCGAGAAAGAGGAGGAGGAGCCATTCAAGCATTGGCCACACCGGTCCATGATGAGAATGACGTGGATTAGGACAGACCGGGCTCCAAGTTTGCTTTAGGTCTCCAGGAGCCTATGGTCGGAATACAAATAGGAGACCAAATTATGGACTTTATGGTTGATACTGGAGCACAACATTCAGTAATAGACAAAAGATAGCCCCATTTTCTACAAAAGCAGTCACCATTATAGGAGCAACTGGTGCCAAAGCTACAAAGTCTTTTCTTCAGAATCGTATATGCAGTCTAGGAGGACAGCAAATAACTCATCAATTCCTTTACATGCCCGAATGTCCAGTGCCACTACTGGGACGAGATATGTTAGCCAAGCTGCAAGCACAAATATCCTTCTCTGAACAAGGAGAAATGCAAATGACAGTAAATTCCCAAGCCAAACCAGCAGGAATAATGCTGCTGACAGTTCCCCGAGAAGAAGAATGGAGGTATTACATCGATGACTCTATCCAAGACACTTATTTCGAACAAACTTTAAAGAACATTCATGCACCACCTGGAGTATGGGCAGAAGGCAGTCCCCCAGGCCTAGCCAAGCATATAGCTCCAGTGATTGTAACCCTCAAGCCTAGTGCTACACCAGTGCACGTCAAACAGTACCCTCTCCCAAGAGCTGCAATTGAAGGCATTCATCGCCACTTACAAAGATTGCTCGAGTATGGCCTACTAAAAGTATGTCAATCCCCATGGAACACTCCACTTTTGCCAGTAAAGAAACCTGGGACGGAGGATTACCGCCCAGTACAAGATTTAAGAAGAGTAAATGATGCAGTTGAAACTATACATCCAGTTGTACCTAATCCTTACACTCTTCTAGGACTGATACCTGCTGAAGCTACCCATTTCACTGTACTGGATTTGAAAGATGCATTCTTTTGCATAAGATTAGCCCCTGTAAGTCAGATATTGTTTGCCTTTGAATGGCAGGACCCCATCTCTGGAAGAGGGGGCCAACTCACTTGGACAAGATTACCCCAAGGATTCAAGAATTCGCCTACCATCTTTAGTGCTGCACTGAATCAAGACCTTTCAAGCTATCCAGTAGCTCCGGGGAAGAGAGTGCTTCTCCAATACGTGGATGATTTGCTGATAGCTGCCATATCAGAAAGTGAATGTATACTAGCCACCAAAGACCTCTTGCAGTTACTAGATGAAGCTGGATACAAAGTTTCCAGAGCAAAAGCACAGCTATGCCAAAAAGAAGTGAAATACTTGGGTTTTCGTATTACCCAAGGAAGCCGAAGATTAGGCAGAGAAAGAAAAGAAGCAGTATGCAGAATTCCAACTCCAACAACCAGAAAGCAAGTCAGAGCCTTTCTGGGAGCGGCAGGATATTGCCGAATCTGGATACCCAACTTTGCTCAAATTGCCAAACCACTGTATGAAGCCACAAAAGGAGAGGAGAAGTCACCACTGGAGTGGGGACTTGAGCAGGATACAGCCTTCCAGAAATTAAAGGAAGAATTGATGTCATCACCAGCACTTGGACTACCAGATGTCCACAAGCCTTTCCACTTGTTTGTACATGAAGCACAGGGAAATGCCTTAGGCATGTTGACTCAGAAATTGGGAGCGACCTGTAGCGTACCTATCGAAACAATTGGACCCTGTGGCCAAAGGATGGCCACCTTGCTTGAGAGCAGTTGCAGCTACAGCGCTACTAGTGAGCGAAGCAGACAAGCTCACACTAGGACAGAACATACGAGTCACTGTGCCACATGCAGTCCTTGCCCTTATGGAACAGAAAGCAAATTATTGGCTCACCAATTCCCGAATGTTGAAGTACCAGAGCATGTTATGTGAAAACCCACAGATACAACTGGAAGTGAGTCATGCCTTGAACCCAGCCACCTTGATACCCATCAGTGAAGAACTCCCAGAACATGACTGTATCGAAGTCATGGAAACTGTTCTCCAGTCGACCTGACTTGACAGATGTGCCCATAGACAACCCTGACCAAATCTATTATGTTGATGGGAGCAGTCTCATCCTTGATGGACGACGCTGTGCCGGATATGCAGTCGTCACTCAACACGAAGTAGTTGAATCATCAGCTCTAGCCTCAGGCACATCAGCCCAGAAAGCCGAATTGATAGCACTCACCAGAGCATTGTTGTTAGGAGAAAAACTTGTGCTAAATGTATATACAGATTCCAAATATGCCTTCACCACTCTGCATGCCCATGGAGCTCTCTATAAAGAACGAGGGCTCATCACATCTGGAGGAAAATCAGTCAAATATGGTCCCGAGATATTGATGTTACTTGATGCAGTTTGGGCCCCAACACGTGTAGCTGTCATGCATTGCAGAGGACATCAAGCAGGAAAAGGAGAAGTTGCCCGAGGAAATAGGTTTGCAGATGCCTCAGCCCGACAAGCAGCTATGACAGGACAGATTGCCCCACAAGCTATGCCAATGCAAGCAGCATTGTTTCCAGTACCTCTGAATCTGTGGACACCACGATATACCACCAAAGAATTGAATTACTACTGTAACAGAGAAGATGGAATACTGAAAGATGGATGGATTGAGCTGCCACCAGAAGAGGGCAGTCAACCCCCTGGACGGATAGTAATTCCTGAACTGTTAGGACCATCCTTTGTCAAAGCTTTTCATGAAGCTACCCACTATGGGAAAAGTGCTATGGAAAAAGCACTCAGACCACATTTTTACATCCCTCTGATGACAACCATATCAGCCTCAGTAGCACGTCAATGTCTAACCTGTGCCAAAAATAATGCCAAGCAAGGCCTTATTACGGCACCCCAAGTTCAGTCAGGAGGTGTCACCCCCATGCACAACCTCCAAGTTGATTTTACCGAAATGCCAAGAGCCAATGGATACCATTACCTGTTAGTATTAGTTTGTACTTTCTCTGGGTGGGTAGAAGCCTTCCCAACCAGAACTGAGAAAGCCCGAGAAGTTACCAAAGTTTTAATGAGAGAGATTGTCCCTAGGTTCGGAATTCCAGCAGTAATAGGGTCAGACAATGGACCCTCATTTGTCTCCCAAGTTACTCAACAGTTAGCAAAAGCTTTGCAGATACAATGGAAACTCCACACTGCATACAGACCCCAGAGTTCAGGGAAAGTTGAGCGAATGAATCGTACCCTAAAGGCCCAAATGTCCAAGCTTTGTCAGGAGACACACTTGAAGTGGCCCCAAGTGCTCCCCATAGCTTTACTCAGAATACGCTCAGCTCCTGTAAAGTCAACAGGATTTTCTCCTTTTTAAGTTTTGTATGGTAAACCCCCACCAATAGTGCAGGGAGTCAAAGGAAGTTTAGCCCAAATTGGTTCAGAAGTAACCAGACAAGAACTCCTAGCTCTTAGTTTTGTTCTGCAGACTCTCCATGCGTGGATCCAAGACCAGTTGCCTATCAACTTGACGGAACCCTTGCATCCCTATCAGCCTGGTACCTCGGTGTGGATCAAAGATTGGAAGAAGACACCGTTGGAACCCCATTGGAAGGGACCGTACACCGTCATCCTGTCTACCCCAACTGCAGTAAAGGTAGCCGAGATCGACGCCTGGATCCACCACAGCAGAGTCAAGCCCGCCGCTGATCCTGAACCTGAGCAGTGGACGGCAGAACAGCATCCTGATACACCCTTGAGAGTTACTCTGAGACGGCAACCAGCAGCTTAGACACTTCATCACAAGTGCTTTGCAGTAGCCAAGTCTTTCGAAGAGGATTGCTGTTTTCCATGCAGCAACAGTTTTGTTTCAATGAACCCAATTTGTGTGTGATTTGACACACTACTTTGAGACTACATTGACTGAGCCAGACTTCACAAGCCAACTGAAATTGCTAATAAGTTGGTTAATGTGTACTGGACAACCTGAGGATCTTCAATCAACACTCAGCACCCGTTAAATTGCTTCATTAGCAAACGGGACGAAGAATAAAAGACCGTCGTGATCAAGATCAGCAAGCTGAGGATTCAGAAGAACTCCAATCAACATCAACATGCATCTTTACTTTTGCTTTGCCTTGGTTGCCTTATTTGGAGGTTTTGAACAGACTTATGCTCTACCTCCATGCACTGCCTGCATTACTTCTACTCGAACTGGACTGAAAGTAACTCAGACTTTGATTTATCATTCTTACTATACCTGCAAGGGAACAGTGACTCGGTGTATTTATAACACCACTGAACTAAATGTTTGCACTCATGGCAAAATCAGAGCATGCTATAATCCGCATCAGAATCCATCCTATTACACGTTGGAAATACGATGGAAGGATGCAGATGGACCTATACTAGCTGCTACACCACCACTTAAGGACATTACTAAACCTGCTGTTTTGAATTTTGATGCATGTAATGCCATTAATAGGGATAGTTATTCCACCTGTGGTACATGGGAGAAAGCGTATCAAAATGACCATAAGTACATGTGTCCAGAGGGTGCCACAGGATGGAGGAAGTGTACAGGTAAAAAGGAACCAGTCTATAGTACAGCACCAGCAGCAGATTACTATTGCCCGTATTGGGGATGTGTTTTTTATGCTACCTGGAATAATGGTATAACTGATGAGAAGATAGATAAACGAATGGCTACCTTAACCAAGCCAACCACAAATGATAAATGTCAGAAAGATGCTTGTAACCCCTTACACTTACGTATACACAATCCCTATGCATGGAAACAAGGATACAAGTTTGGTTTACGGATTGCTGGAGGGGCAATAGATCCAGGAACCATTGTGTATATAAATAAGTGTTAAATAAATAAATAAATAAGTCATCTAAATATCATATTCATAATACCTTTTATGAAGCTATGCATGTAAATAAGTTTGAGATCCCTCATCCCTCACAGAATTTATTTCTAGAATTAGCCGGAGCAGTAGTATCTAGTCTTAAGATTTCAGATTGCTATTTCTGTGGCGGGACCCAAATGGGAGACCAGTGGCCATGGGAAGCCCAAGAATTGAATTATTCTTTAGTTTACAATCAGACTGAATTACACAAGACTACCAGTGAATGGGTGTTAGCGCACTCAATCGTTGGACGTCTTTGCTATGCCAGAACTGGACCCCAGTTCACTCAGAAGGTAGGACAGCTGGTCTGTCTTAGCCAGAAATACTATAATGCCACGACCAAAAAGACAGCATGGTGGTCAGGAATCAAACACCCTGAACCTCCTAACCCATTAGCCAGATTTCCTGAACTTGCTGGTTTATGGACTAACCTTGCCAAAGTCCAAGCCTGGCAAGCCCCACCTGGCCTATATTGGATCTGTGGAAACCGAGCATATGCACAACTCCCGCCACATTGGGGAGGAGCATGTGTCTTAGGAACCATCAGACCTTCTTTCTTTCTTTTAAACACTGAACATGGAGAACAATTAGGATACCCCGTTTACACTACCCACCGACACAAACGAGCATTAAGACAGAAAAGAGAAGCCTTACAGATAGGCAAGTGGCAAGGTGATGATTGGCCACCAGAAAGAATCATTGAGTATTATGGGCCTGCCACTTGGAATGATGATGGTATGTATGGTTATCGAACTCCAATCTATATGATTAATCGTATTATTCGCTTACAAGCAGTAGTTGAAATAATAACTAATGAAACTAGTCATGCTCTTACGCTCTTAGCTAGACAAAGTACTCAGATGCGCACTGCTATATATCAGAACCGCTTAGCACTTGATTATTTGTTAGCAGCTGAAGGAGGAGTATGTGGTAAACTGAACTTAACTAATTGCTGTTTAAAAATAGATGATAAGGGTCAAGTAGTTGAAGAAATTGCTAAAGATATGCAAAGACATGCTTATGTGCCAGTACAGACTTGGCACTCATTGAAATTTCCTAACTGGTTTGCTAACCTTTTCTCTTGGATGGGAGGATTTAAGACTTTCATTGTCTTAGTACTAATTCTTGTTGCTGTTATTTTCTTATTACCATGTTTAATCCCATGTTGTATGCGTTCCATTCATAATGCTATTGATAGTACAGTAGAGCGGAAGACCGCAACTAAAATCATGGCTTTATACAAAGCCAGCCCTAGTCGAAATCCTTCAATCATGATGTGATTCTTCTAAAGGTGATTTAACTCTCACACCTTATTAAATAATAGGGTGAGATTAATCAAAGGGGGGAATGTGGCAGGTGAAGGCCTGTGATCCACGGTGTCTGACATAAGCAGGCCAGCATGGCTAGCTTGACCTGTAAATGAAGCCTGTGGAGAGGCACATAGGAATTGCACATCCCCCAATATGCTGCTATTGTAGGATAGAACTCTGTAAGAGAACTAAACTAACTTAGGTAAGCAAAACTGAGAGATGGAAAAATACAGAAAAATGTGTTTAAAAGTTACTGATAAGAAAAAGTACATCTGCAAGGAATATAATTGGGAGTGCTGACAGATGAGTTGCAGAGCCCTGCTCCCCTGCATGCACAAATTGGCTATATGGCCTTGAGAGTGTGAAAGTAACAAGTTGATGAACTGACCATTGTAATTGGGACTAGAAGGGGGGTATGCAGGTGCCATGCCCACAGAAGGAACATAATTGGATAAACTTATCAGTACCGGGACCAATGGAAGGGGTACGGGAGGTACGGGAGAGTACCGGGACCAATGAAATGTTTTTCTATACCTAGAATGGAACAGAAGTCTATAAAAGTTGTTGTAATGCTTGAAAACTTTGCTCAGCCATTTTGAAATTGACTGGTTCGAGACTTGTGCACAAATAAATGATTTGGACCTTCTGAACAGACTCCTGGTATCATTGGTTTGTCTGCGCTTTGCTGCTACAATCTAGCTTCCCCATACAAATTCCCTGTTCGTATGGGGAGCTCAGCCGGGGACGGGAAAAGGGGACAAATAGCGAGGATGGACGTCCCAACGGGATGTCTAGCCCCGCTATTCGTGCCTCAGAATAAAACCCACAGCCTCCACAGTTGGACATGACATACAGAGTTTTGAAACCTTGAAATCATCAGATATGATCACCCTAAGGCCTTTCTCCTAGTTAATGCATATTTTTAAATTTCTCTCAGTCTCCATCACACACATGGAAAAGAAGAACACCACAAGGGTGAAAACCTCTAGCAGAAACTCTAGTAAAATGCACTTGTAAAGAGATTTAAATCCTAGTTGATTTAGAGCATCTTTCTAGCTGTTTCTTAATATTATAACATGACCAGATGAGCCAAAGTCCAGCTTTTGTCCTCACTGCATGCTAAGATTTGTAGATTTCTTTTTCTTAGAGAAACTAGGGGCCCAATTTTCAAAACTGCTGATATTCATGGTCAGTGCTTGGATAGGAGCTGCCACTGAACATCTGGGCTGACTAGCAATATCCAGATAAGTGCCAACTCTTCTCCAGTTAGTGGGATTGTCAGCTGGCACTCATCTGGACTGCAACTTAGGACAGCTTTTTATGCAGCCTAGATTACCCAGATAAGTGCTGACAAGCCCTCGCCCCGTCCATGTACTGCCCCTGCACTAACCAGATAGTGCTGGGGCGGTCTATGGAAACATTCAGTGGCACAATCCGGAAAGTGACGCTGAATATTGCAGTTGACACCCTTAAATGGACAGCCTCCCATTGGCTGACTGGCTATGGGTTCTGCATACTGGCCTCTAGAACTACAAGTTCATGATGCAATAATGGGGGCCAAGAAGACTGGCTTTCTCTGTCCCTATGACTTGGAGCTTCCTAGTCTCCCTGTTATTAAGGCTGCAGGCAGACATGGTTATCAGGACTGAGCAGACAAAGCTCCGGAGGCTGCTGAATGCTGACAGGAAGGAAAGAGTTACTTCACATTCCACTGAAGGATTCTGCTAGCTTGCACCAGCCCCTATCCTGAAAGTAGTCTTCTGTCCCTCTGACCCCCAGCCCGCCTCCTCAAGTGCTCCACTCAGTGATAAATGTTAGTCTCTCAGCTGAGAGCTACTCAGCCTATTAGTCAAGGCTCACTTTTTCACATATATAGTTACTGCAGTGACAATAGAACGCAAAGTTTAAAAAAATATG
The DNA here is from genome assembly GCA_033557465.1 of Ichthyophis bannanicus. Lineage (NCBI taxonomy): Eukaryota > Metazoa > Chordata > Amphibia > Gymnophiona > Ichthyophiidae > Ichthyophis > Ichthyophis bannanicus. The sequence continues at coordinate 73,822,547 of CM066051.1, read as the reverse complement.
CTTTTCTTCCTTTACAGTCAAAGTGAATGGGAAAACATGGGGCCTTATTGAATAATGCCTCTCATGTCTCAGGCGCTCCAGGGACAGGGAAATACCTAATGTACCTGACTGTAGCTCACTTTGAACCACTAATGGAAAGGTGTGAACTAAATACTATCAAATAAAATAAAACAAAACATATCTTTTAAAACTTGGACACTGCAGAAAGAAAACAGAGGATGAAGCTTGGTCTGTGTTTAAATACATTGATGTTGCGTGATAAAAAGGAGTCTTGTGATACCAGTTTGGGACACAGATACCTTTTCTATGTCCTCTGTGCAACATAGCCTGTAACTCCATTGCACCTCATTGTCTCCCTGCAAGGTGAGAATATGCCCTTTAATAGCATTAATAACAGAACCTCCTACCTTTTTCCGGTTGGGGTCATTCTTAGCCAGGCAGGATCTCTCCAGTGACAGGTAGCCTCCCAGCACCTGGATCTCCTCTACTGTGGGGTACCTCTTCTTTACCAAAACTGCTTTGGCAGTGTCTGATTTTGATGCGGTATCGATTTTCAGACAGCCATTTTCTGTGCTGGTGGTGCAGGGCCTGATGGCAGCAAGTGGTCCCTTGCGTGGGTTGATGGTGATGGTATTGCCACTGCGCCGTTGCATAGCTGGGTGAGCTGCCTTGCCCATAAGTTCAGGAGATGAAGGTACTACTGCAGACTCGAGACAAGATGGACCTTTTCCCATTGAAACTACATTGCCCATCCTACTCATGGACAAGTCCTTTGCTGGCTGTATTCCCTGATCTGGTGGAAGGACTGATACCATTGGTCTCTCTGCCTGGCCAAAGACAGCACTGGCAGTGCGGACACTGAAGGGGGAAAGCCTTCCTTCCTCTGATGCCAGTGGAGACATTTTTCCTGGCACTAGGGCTGGCTTCAAATTGTAAAGCCTGCTCATGTCAGCAGAGTCCTGCAAGGATCGACTATTCAAAGATGCTGTCTCCTCTTGCCCCTCCACAAAGTCCAAGGCAAACTGTGCCCGGCCGTTCAGAGGCCGGGCATCTTCCCAGCTGGCACCCAGAGCATTCTCTACTGGCTGCTGCTTGTCTTCAGTGGAGGGGATGGCAGCTGCAGGACGTGCAGAAAGGCAGGAAGAGGAAGGGGGATAGCAGCAGCCGGCTGAAGACTTGCAAAGGCAGCTGGCTTCCTCTCTGTGGTTAGGGCTGGGCTGCAGACCCAGGGGAGGGGCTGGCTGCCGGCGGGGGATAATCACAGAGGAACTCTTTGAATGCAATCGGAGGTTAGCCAGGGCTTTTCCATGAAGGTCATCTTCCGCTGGGCGGGAGAAATTGGAATGGGGAGCTGGCCGGATATCAAAAGAGTCACTGAGGCTGGTGGAGGCAGAAATGGCTTGATTTAGGCTTGAAACAAAGATTCCCCCAGTGTTTGTGGTTTTTCCCTGGGTGGGTTCCTGCTCCAGATGGTTCTCATCTGTTCCCTCAAAATGTCTTGAAGGCTCCTTTAGCCACAGTGGGTTGGGACAAGTTGGCATCTTATGGGGTGATTCCAACATTGGCAGAGACTCCTTAGCTTTGAACTGACTGTAGAAGTCCACTACATTGTGCTCAGGATTCCCTTGTGCCCTTTCTCCATCAAGGAGGGATGGGACCCTGGAGAGACCCAGTGACTGTGTGTTGGAGAGATTCAAGGGCCTTGCCACAATGCTTGGCCTGTGCTCATTGGCATTTCTATCCTCCTGAAAATGGACGGGATCCCCTGAATTTGGAGAGCTGCAGTAGGCCTCCGATCCAGCCTGGAAAGGGACTTTGAAGCTATCATGTGATCTTGCTTTGTCCACAATGTTCTCGGTGCTCAGTGATCTAACAGGCCTAATCCATCCACTCTTTTCTTGCCCAAATTTGCTCAACAGCTTGCTGACTGTGCCACGATGAGGATGCCCTTTGATCTGGAGATCCTCCTGTCCTTTGAAAGAGTTGAGGTCCTCCACACTACGACTGAGGGAGGACTTGATAACCAGCATGTCAGCTGCATGAATGTCTGACGTTGCACTGCTCCCACATACAGTCACCGACTCATTGAGGGCCTCTGCACTTTTGCACTTGGCATCGTCCTTCAATGGGGTTGAGTTGCCTTGGAAGATGCGAGGCTCTGACTCAATAATGATGATATTCTCAGCCCTGATGGTCCTTACCCCAGGCATATGGGCATAAAGATCTGTCACTTGCCTCACCCTGGAGGTTGTATCGCTCTCAAAGCTCTCCTTCCGCTGCTTCTCTAGCTTGATAAAAGGATTCTGGTGAACTGGTCCAATCTTCTCTTGAAGAACCAAGCTTTCTGTTGGCTCAGCATTATCGCTGTGAAAAGTATTCACCGTCTGGTTGCAAAAGGCAAGGCTATGCAATTGTGAACCATCCCAGCTCCCAGCTGTCTCTGAAAAAGAAGTTCCAGAGGAGCCCATTTTAGCCCTTCTGCGCTCAATGATCTCTCTCTTCCAAGTGGGCATCTTTGACAGCCTCTCCCGCTGCTCTTCATCCCGCCTCCGCTGCTCTTCTTCCTCTTTCCTCTTTCTCTCAAGCAGCTGTGTCTTCCATTCAGGCAACCCTGACATTTTGCTTCAAGTCAAAGCAACTCCAAACAGTATTGCAGTGAGGAGGTGGTAGAATGTCTCTAGAGAAGGGTGGGGAATTAAACTAAAAGATGCCAGGATTTCCAGGTGATGCGTATCTGTTTGATGGTTCAGTTATATCCATTCAGCAAACTGAGAGGGATTGTTACTGAAGCCATTAACCAAAACCCTAATATTATACTTTGCTTACAGATCTCCTGTTCAGTCACCAATGCCCAAGTCTCTGCCAATGACCTTTTGAATGAGCTCATTAATGTCCACTGAACACAATGAGGAGGCAACAAAAATATTTGACATATGTTACCTGACTTGGGTAAGGTTTGTTGCAACCAAAGGTCTCCTTTAAGGTCTTACCTTGGAGTATTTGCCTCCACATGTCCAGGTACTGTCCTCAGAAGGGCAAAATACAGAAACTGCATGTCCTAAAGATGAGCACTTGGCTGTGTGCTCAGTGAAACAATAACAATCTGGCATCCAAAGCTGCTTCAGCCAGGGGTAATCCTTCCATCCAGAGAGGCACAAATCTTTCAGTCCAGACTGCTGCAAATAAATCCCTTTACTATTCCAAAACCCACACACATGGAACAGCAACAAAAAAAAAATAAACACACAATGGGGAAAAAGATCAATAATGTCTTTTCCAGGAAAGATTACACACAGCTTTCATTCTTGAACGGATCCTGCTGGGATTTCTGTGTATTGAGCAATTATATAAATATATATATATGATCCTCTTCAGAGGAAACTGTCTAATAAGCGGTACAAAGAGGGGCACTTTTCTCCAAAAGCATGGCCGATCCCAGATTTACATTTCAAATGCTGAATTTCTTTCTTTGTAACATCCTCAGCAGCAGCAGCTCTTGCCAATTTCTGTCTTTTAAAAGACCAACCATTTGAAAAAAACACATTGAAGGAAAGGAAGCTGGCTGAAAAGGGGAGGAAAACCCAGAGGAGCTGTGAAAATAATCGCTCCCATGCAGTTGGAAGGAGGTATCTCTGTAGCTGTCTTTCTTGTCTTCTGCTTTCAATAGAAAAGCAAATTCAAGGTGAGGGAAGAGGATTGCTTCTCTTCCTTTCTTCCACTTACCCCCTCAAAACTCTGCAAAGTGAAGGCAGAAAAGGAAAAGAAACCAAAATCTCCGTACAGAAAAGAGACCAGCTACATGGGAAGGAAGGGGAGGGAGAGGGGAGGAGAAAAGAGGATTGTAGATTTTAGCTGCTGCTTGCAGGAAGCACAGAGAAGCAAGAGAAGGAGGAACAGAGGAAGAAGGCTGAGGTTAGATGGAAGATATTAGCCCAGCACAGAGTGGGCTAGTCAAACTGGTGTTCTGGAGCAATTATGCACTGATAGGGGTTGGGCTATAATATGGAAAGGGATTTTGCTTATGTATACTCCCCTTCCTCCTCTCTGCTGACCACGGCTGATGGGGATATTGACAAACGACCAGTTAAAACACTGAATGTGGAAATAAAATGAAAGGGGGAGGGGAAGAGCTGGAAAGATGGTGCTTAGTAAGGAGGTGGGAGTGAGCGGAGATGGGGAACTGACACACATCCTTCCCCCAAGGGGAATTCCTCCTTTGTGAGCTAATGTGAATCAGACTAGGCTACAGAAAATAATCTGCGAGGCTGAGCTAAATCAGTGTGGCACGCCTATCAAACAAATTTAAAAGGGCTTCTACACAGGAATTAGCTTATTTACATCATTTGCAGCAACCACTGAAGAGAAATAGTTGAAAAAAATTACAGAATACTAGGTTATGGTTTTACTATATAAAACTTAACTCCAGAGGAGCCTCTGCACTATAAATATTTACCAGCAAACCATAATATAGTGCTATTAGTGTTAAAACAACAAGATGAAAACAGAATAAACTTAGAACTGATTCAGATGCTGGCAAATAATAATTTAAATAAATAAAGTTTTAACAGGAAACACTAGAACTCATTCTAGAAAACAGAAGGATTATTGTAAAAACATACATATTTGGCCCAGCAGTTTCCTCCTGCTCTTTGGGCCCTTAGCTCAATCAGAACTGACTTTTATTTCATTTCCCTACTGCATCATGGTACATAAGAACATAAGATATGCCATACTGGGCGATCAATCAGGTAAGCCTTGACTTGCAGAAGGTAAGTCCCCACTGAGACTCTGCAAGTCCCTAGAGTCCAGCGACACTCACTCCAGTAGCCTGAACACAAAGAACATAAGAACATAAGATATGCCATACTGGGTCAGGCCAGGGTCTATCAAGCCCAGTATCCTGTTTCCAACAGTGGCCAATCTAGGTCATACGTACCTAGCAGTATCCCCAAGAGACACAGGTTCCACAGTGCTTGTATTGGGTCAAACATTGATATCCTGGGTCCCTTTTTAATAATGGTTTATGGACCTTTCCTCCAGGAACTTGTCCAAACCTTTTTTAAACCCAGCTACACTAACAGCCCTTACTACATCCTCCGGTAACAAATTCCAGAGTTTGATTACATGTTGAGTGAAAAAATATTTTCTCTTATTTGTCTTAAATAGTTTACCCTGTAGCTTCATTACATGTCCCCTAGTCTTTCTATATTCTGCTAGCGTAAACAATCGATCTACGTTTACCCGTTCCACTCCATTCATTAATTTATAGACCTCTATCATATCTCCCCTCAGCCGTCTCTTTTCCAGGTTGAAGAGCCCTAACCTTTGTAGCCTCTCTTCATAGGAGTAGCCTTCCATCCCCTTTACCATTTTGGTGTCTCTTCTCTGTACCTTTTCTAATAACGCTATATTCTTTTTAAGATACGGCGACCAGAATTGCACACAATATTCAAGGTGCGGTCGTACCATGGAACGATACAGAGGCATTATAATATCCTTTGTTTTATTTTCCATTCCTTTCCTTATGATACCTAGCATTCTATTTGCTTTCTTGGCCACCGCTGCACACTGGGCAGAGGGTTTTAACATGTTATCCACGATGACTCCTAAATCTTTTTCCTGGGTGGTGGTTCCCAATGTGGAACCTTGCATTCTGTAACCATAGTGTGGGCTGTTCTTTCCTAGGTGCATAACTTTGCACTTGTCCACATTAAATTTCATCTGCCATTTGGATGCCCAGTCTTCCAATTTATCCAGATCCTCCTGCAGTTTTCCACAATCCTCTTGGGTTTTAACAACTTTAAACAGTTTTGTGTCATCTGCAAATTTGATAACCTCACTAGTTATTCCCTTTTCCAGGTCATTTCTGAATATGTCAAAAATTAACGGACCCAGTACAGATCCCTGGGGTACTCCACTATTCACCTTTTTCCATTGGGAAAATTGGCCATTTAGCCCTACCCTCTGCTTTCTATCTTTTTTTTTTTTTTAATTATTTATTTATGAAATTTTCCATATATCCAAAGAAATTACAATACAAGCCGTAGTGACCTACAACTTAAGAAAAAAAATACCAAAAAGAAAAATAAAATACAACGCACTAGTCCACATCACGGAGGTACTTGCACATATTAAGTATAAATAGGAACAAAATACACCCTGAATGGTCTCATAAAAAAAAAAACTCCTTTTAACTTATCAGTGAACTAAGAAACTTTAAACAATAAAGAAAAAGTAAACTAGGTCTTACTGTCAAGAAAAGCCACTAATTCATCTACCTTAAGAAATATATATCTCTTCCCTTGATAAACAATATGGCATTTACATGGGAACTTTAAAAAGAACAAGGCACCAAGGGCCAAGGCTTTCTATCTTTTAACCAGTTCCCGATCCACAATAGTACACTGCCTCCTATCCCATGACTTTTTAGTTTTGCCAAAAGTCTCTGATGAGGGTCCTTGTCAAAGGCTTTCTGAAAGTCCAGATACACTATATCAACCGACTCACCTTTGTCTACCTGTTTATTCACACCTTCAAAAAAACATAACAGATTAGTAAGACAAGATCTTCCTTGTCTAAAGCCATGTTGGCTGTCTACCATTAGGCCATGACTATCTATATGCTGTGTAATTTTGTTCTTTATGATGGTTTCTACCATTTTCCCCAGTACTGACATCAGGCTCACCGGTCTGTAGTTTCCCGGATCACCCCTGGAACCCTTTTTAAAAATTGGTGTTACATTGGCGATCCTCCAATCTTAAGGTATTACAGATGATTTTAATGAAAGTTCACAGATTACTAATAGCAGGTCTGCAATCTCATATTTCAGTTCTTTCAACACTCTTAGAAGTATACCATCCGGTCCAGGTGATTTGCTACTATTCAATTTATCAAATAGTTGTAATACATATTCCCGGTGTAGCGATATTTCTCTCAATTCCTCTGCAGTATCACCTTTAAATACCACTTCAGTCTTGGGTAACATCCCTACATCTTCCTCAGTAAAGACCGAAGCAAAGAATTCATTCAGTCTCTCTGCTATAGCCGTCTCTCCTCTTACTGCCCCTTTTACCACTCTATCATCTAACGGTCCAATTGACTCTCTCACAGGCCTTTTGCTACGAATGTACTTGAAAAAGTCTTTATTTCGTGTTTTTGCTTCCGTAGCAAGTTCCTTCTCAAATTCTCGCTTTCCCTGCCTTATCAATGCTTTGCTTTTAACTTGCCAGTGCTTGTGCTGTTTCCAGTTTTCGTCATTTGGCTCTTTTTTCCATTTCCTGAAAGATGCTTTTTTGGCAGCAACAGCCTCTCTGACCTCACCTTTAAAAGATGCTGGCAGTTTTTTGGACTTTCTTCTACTTTTCTTAATGCATGGAATACAGCTGGTCTGGGCTTCCGGGATAGTATTTTTTAACACCACCCAAGCTTGATGTAAGTCTTTAACCTTTGCAACCGCTCCTTTTAGTTTTTTCTTAACTATATTTCTCATTTTATCATAGTCTCCCTTTCGAAAGTTAAAAAGTAGTACTGTGGATTTCTTTACTATCCCTCCTCCACTAATTAAATCAAACACGATCATGCTATGATCACTATTGCCAAGTGGCCCCAACACCCTTATTTCTTGCACCAGATCTGATGTTCCACTAAGGACTAGGTCCAGTATGGCTTCCCCTCTGGTCGGTTCATGAACCAGGTGCTGTAAGAAGCAATCATTTATTTCATCTAGAAACTTTATCTCCCTAGCATGTCCTGCCGTGACACTGACCCAGTCGATACCAGGGTAATTGAAATCACCCATTATTACTGTGCTGTGACTTTTGTTAGCTTCCTTGATTTCTTTGAGCATTTCATCATCCATTTGTTCATTCTGGCCTGGCAGTCGATAGTACACCCCCCACTGCCATCACCTTCCCCTTCATACATGGAATTTCAATCCATAGAGATTCTACAGCAAATTTTGTTTCCTGCAAAACTTGAATCCTTTCTGACTCAATGCCCTCTCTAACATAGAGCGCAACCCCTCCACCAATTTGATCAGTTCTATCATTACGATATAATTTGTATCCAGGTATCACAGTATCCCACTGGTTATCCTCCTTCCACCATGTCTCTGAGATTGCAATCATATCTAACCTCTCATTTAGTGCTATATATTCTAACTCTCCCATCTTATTTTTTAGACTTCAAGAATTTGCATACAAGCAGTTTAGAGACTGTATTTTATTAATATTAATCTGGCTATTGGTAGGCATGGGTAATTTGGAATCTTTACACTCGGTCTGCACCATACTCAAGGGCATTTGTGCTACTTTACTCTTTTTTGGAACCTCACTGCTTTTGGTAGTATCCTTCAAGGATACCTTCTTCCGAACCATGCGCTCTTGGGCGACTGTCGGCTTTCCCCTATATTCTAGTTTAAAAGCTTCTCTATCTCCTTTTTAAAGGTTAATGCCAGCAGTCTGGTTCTATACTGGTTAAGGTGAAGCCCATCCCTTTGGAAGAGCCCCTCCATTCCCAGAATGTTCCCCAGTTCCTAACAAATCCAAAACCCTCATTCTTGCACCATCATCTCATCCACACATTGAGACTCCAGAGCTCTGCCTGCCTTTTGGGTCCTGCACGTGGAACGGAAAGCATTTTGGAGAATGCTACCCTGGAAGTTCTGCATTTCAACTTCCTACCTAAAAGCTTAAATTTAGCCTGCAGAACCTCCCTACCACATTTTCCTATGTCATTGGTACCGACATGTACCAAGACAGCAGACTCCTCCCCAGCACTATCTAAGATCTTATCTAGGCGGTGCGTGAGGTCTGCTACCTTCGCTCCAGGCAGGCATGTTACCAGGCGATCCTCAAGTCCACCAGCCACCCAGCTATCTACATGCCTAATGATTGAATCACCAACTATAACAGCTGTCCTAACCCTTCCCTCGTGGGCACATGGCCCTGGAGAAACGTCCTCAGTGCGAGAGGCTTTTACATCACCTGGAGGACAGGTCCTAGTTACAGGATCACGTCCTGCCACACCAGGGTGATACTCTACTGTCACGTGACCTCTCTCTTCCATGGCAACAGGGATGCTGCCAGACTGGAGGTGGGACTTCAGGACTATATCCCTGTAGGTCTCATCCATGTACTTCTCTGTCTTTCTTATGTCTTCCAGGTCTGCTACTCTAGCCTCTAGAGAACGGACTTGTTCCCTGAGAACAAAGAGCTACTTGCACTTAGTGCATACGTAAGACCTCTCACCAACTGGGAGAAAATCATACATGTGACACTCAATGCAAAAGACTGGAAAGCCCCCATTGCTGCTGGGCTTAGTTTAAAGCTTGTGTTTAGGTCTTTAAATTCTGTATTTACTAAGGGTTGGTGTAGATGCTTATACTAATAAAAGTGTATCTAATACCTCTAATATACCTTGTTCACCTTAAGCTTAATTAATGTCAGGTCCTCAATGTATGACTGATTTGGATAAAGAGCTGCACCTGAGAGCAGTCCCTTTCCTCTAAGACATGTAAGTACGTATAAAGCTACAATTACCCCAGGGGTGGGTGGGTGTTGGGGAGGGAAGGAGGGAAATAAGACCTATTAAAAGAGGGCTGCTACAAGGTACCCTGTCCTGTACCCTCACAGGGGGGGAGAGGGTTAGTCCCTCAGGTAAGCTAGAGCAGGAAAAAAAAGTTTAAAACGCAGCACGTTCTGGGGACAGAGCAGGGAGAGATATTTAATTTAAAATAACAGTTAACCTGGCTACCACACAAAGGCCAATTAGTTGAGAGAGGCAGGGTATGTTATACAGCTGAGAAAGCTGAAGTGCAAAACTAAAGGGAACAGGGAGGTGAAGTAGCACACCAATAAAGACAACAAATAAATAAATAAATAGACAGCTAGAACTCACAGCAACAACTGCATCATGAGCCTTATTTGCAAACTGTTCAAAGGCTTTTGGTCATTCCCCCCCCATCCCCATTGAAACAGACTATACATAGTAATGACAGTCCTTAGCCAAGAGGCCCAGTTGGTGGCACCCTGTCTTATCACTAGGGGCAGCCCGAAGCAGGACCATGTGAGGAGATACATTTGCATAAATATGTAAATATCTATAAGCCTCTTGCATAAAGCATAGTTACTCACCTGTAACAGGTGATCTCCGGGAACAGCAGGAATTTAGACTTCACAGTGCCTGCGTGCTGCCTTCCCGCCTTTCCCAACTGTCCCTCTCCAGTTGAGTTTAAAGCTGAGACAAAAAAGAGAGGGAAAGAGAGAGATAGAGAGATATAACTCCTAGGGGAGGTGGGTGGGTTGTGAAGACTAAATTCCTGCTATTCCCGGAGATCACCTGCTACAGGTGAGTAACTATGCTATCTCCAGGAACAAGCGGGAATGTAGTCTTCACATATGGGGACTCCCTAGCTGTAGATGCCAGGGAGAAACCCCAGAGGTTGTGTGCCCTTGTGAAAGGGCTCCACTTCCCACCATGGATCTCTGCCATCTTATCAGGGATGGTGGGTAGGAGTTGATTAAGTATGGAACAGGTGTTGAAGAACAGCCTGACTAAACAAGGCATCCCGGCGGGAGTCCTTGTCTAAGCAGTAATGGGCTGTGAAGGTATCAACCGAAGCCCAAGTAGCTGCTCGGCAGATGTCGTCAATAGACACAGAGTGAAGATGAGCCATAGAGGCTGCCATGGCTCTCACATTGTGAGCTGTGACATGGCCTTCCAGAGGAAGGTTTTTACTCTCATAGGCAAAAGATATATACTGTGCAATCCAGTTGGACAGTGTTCTTTTGGAGACTGGAAGTCCCAAATGACTAGGATCATAAGCAACAAAAAGTTGAGAGGACTTCCTATGTTGCTGTGTCCTTTGTAAGAAAAAGGCCAGAGCCCTTTTACAATCCAAAATAGGAAGATTCCTTTCTGCATTTGAGGCATGAGGCCTTGGGAAGAATACAGGAAGGTAAACCACTTGGATTAAATGAAAAGGTGCCACCACCTTTGGCATAAAATGTGGATGAGTCCTAAGGACTATCTTATCATGATGCATCCTTGTATAAGGAGCATTAGCCACCAATGCTTGCAATTCACTGATGCGACGTGCTGATGTGATTGCAATAATAAAGATGACATTCCAGGAAAGGACTTTCAAAGAAGTAGTGGCTAATGGTTCAAAAGGCGGTTTCATAAGCTGCACAAGAATCAAATTTAAGTCCCATGCCACCGGTGGTGGCTTAATGGGAGGCTTTAAGAAGGCCTCTCATAAAGCTTGCTATGAGAGGATGAGAGGAAATAGGTTGCCCATTTAGAGGCTTGAAAGAAGCTGCAATAGCACTCAAATGAACTCTCACTGAATTTGTCTTAAGCCCTGCATTAGATAAATGAAGGAGATACTCCAGTAATGATTCCAGAGGTATCGCAAGAGGGTTAAGACCCTTCTGCGAGCACCATATAGTAAACCCTTTCCACTTGAAAGCATAAGAGCGTCTTGTGGAAGGCTTCCTGGAAGCATAAAGGATATCCTTTACCTGCTGAGAAAGGTTAAGACCGTGAAGTTCTAGGCTTTCAGCAACCAGGCCCTGAGATGCAGAGACTGGGGATTGGGATGCACACAGCATCCCGTCCTCCTGAGAAAGGAGATCTGGAGCAGATCCTAACTCCAGAGGTGAAGCTTGAGAGAGATATAGGAGCAGAGGGTACCACATTTGCCGTGGCCAATGTGGAGCTATGAGAATCATATGACCTCTGTCTCTCTGAAGCTTGAAAAGGGTTTTGGGAATGGGTGGAAAGGCATACAGGAAGTCCTGGCCCCAACTGAGGAGGAAAGCATCCCTGGCCTGACAACTCTGAGCCAGAATTCTGGAACAGAACAGGGGAAGTTTGGCATTCAGCAGACTTGCGAAGAGGTCTATGTCCAGGGTTCCCCAAATTTGGAAAACTTTGGCCACCTGGTCTGCATAGAGAGACCATTCGTGTGGAAGCAGAACTCGACTGAGTCTGTCTGCCCAAGAGTTTTGAATGCCTGGAAGATACACCACAAGGAGATTAATCTGATGCTCTCTGGCGAGGGCCCATAGTCACAAAGCTTCGTTGCATAGCGACAGCGAGCCTGTTATGCCCTGCTTGTTCACATAGAACATGGCTACTTGATTGTCTGTTTGAACTAGGACTGTCTTGTAGCTGAGCTGGGTGTGGAATACTCGAAGAGCAAGGAAGATTGCTCTGAGTTCCAGGAGATTGATATGTAGATAGGTCTTCTGTGGAGTCCAGGTACCCTGGGTAGAGAGGCCTTGCAGGTGGGCTCCCCAACCCACCTGTGAGGCATCTGTTGTTAGAGTGGCTTGGGGTGGAGAATGCTGAAAAGGAGACCCCACTAAAAGGTTTTGGGGTGATTGCCACCATTGGAGGGACAAAATAAGGCGATCTGAGTTTGCTGTTTTGTCTGACAGGCAACCTGACGCCTGAGTCCATTGAGTGGATAAAGTCCACTTGCTGCCCTCATATGGAGGCGAGCATAAGGAACCACATGCACGGTGGATGCCATGTGGCCTAGCAATTGTAACATTTCCCGAGCAGTGAGGTGAGGTTTTAGCACTGCTTGGGAAGCTAACTGCACAATGTGAAGGCAGCGGGCCTGTGGAAGGTAGGCCCTTGTCTGTCTGGTATCCAGCAGAGCTCCTATGAACTCCAGGGACTGAGTGGGAGCAAGGTTGGATTTTGGGACGTTTATGACAAGTCCCAAATACTGAAGGATGCGCATTGTGCGAGAGAGAGCAACTCTGGTCTCTGGCTCTGAAGGAGCTCGAATGAGCCAGTCGTCTAAGTAAGGGAAGACGAAAATTCCTAGGGTGCGAAGAAATGCTGCCACCACAGCCATGCATTCTGTGAACACCCTTGGTGTCGAGGCCAGGCCAAAAGGAAGAACCCTGTTTTGGTAGTGCTTCCCTTGAAATAGAAAGCAAAGGAACTTTCGATGAGTTGGATGGATGAGAACATGCGTGTACGCATCCTTGAGATCTAGAGAACAAAGCCAATCCTGACTCTGAAGGTATGGCAGCAGAGTTCATAGAGAAATCATTTTGAACTTCTCTTTGAACAGGAATTTGTTCAATTCTCTGAGGTCTAAAATGGGTCTGTGTCCTCCTGTTTTCTTTGGAATAAGGAAATAGGGGGAGTAGAACCCTGTACCCTGTTGGAGAATGGGTACCTCTTCTATTGCCCCTTAGGCAAGAAGCACAGTGACCTCTTGACCTAACTGGTCGTTGAGAGAATTGAACTGTCTTACCATTGTAGGAGGGGGGCATGCTGAGGAAATGAAGCTTGTACCCCTCTCTTACAATAGACAGAGTCCAATTTTCTGCTGTTATCTGATCCCAACTGGGGGCAAAATGACATAACCTTCCTGGAATGGTGGAAGGTTCTGGGCCGTTCAGGGCCAGGAAGGTAAAGTTTTCTAGATAGGAGTCAAAGCCCCTGTGGAGGCTGAGTCTGCTGAGCCGGTTGAGGCTTAGCAGCTTTTGTTTTTCTTTGCCTAGGTTGCTGCTGCTGTCCCTAAACAATGCCCTTCTGGGTATAGAAGGGATAAAACTTCTTCTTCTTACGGAAGAATGGTTTCTTGTAGGATTTTTCCTTGCAGGATCAGCTGTAGAATTAGACAATCTATCCAAAGTGATATTGTCAGCATCTATCTCATTAGCTTTTTCCTGCCAATTCTTGCCAAAGAGATTCTCTCCTGTGCAAGGAATATTCCCTAGTTTATCCTGTACCCAAAGTTTCAAGTCAGATGCCTGGAGCCAGGCAATCCTACGTGCACCTATGGCAATAGCAGAGGTTCTGCTTATGCACTCAAAGCAGTCATAGGCTGCACGATTCACAAACTTGGAAACATCCTGAGCATGTTTGACAAGGGCAAGGTAATCCTGCCTCTTATCATCAGGAAGGAGAGGGCTCATAAGCTCTAAATCTCCTGTGACCTCCTTAAGGAACATTCCCATATATAATATATAGGAACTGATGCTAGCAGAAAGCATGGAAGCCTGGAAGGTTCGACGTCCAAAGGCGTCAAGAGACCTACACTCACGTCCTGGAAGATTAGATGCATGCCTTTTTGCACTCTTGATCCTTCTCATAGCTGATTCTACTACCATGGAATGGTGTGGAAGCTGAGTCTTCTGAAACCCAGGACAAGGAGGAACTCGATACATGGTGTCGAGTTTTTGAGAGTGAGGAGATGTGGTTAGAGGCGTTTCACACATCCTTAACATGAGATCATGCAAGATCTCATGAATAGGTAAGGTAGCTGCTTCCTTGGGAGCTTTAGGGTATTGTAGGATTTCTAATTCCTTTGCCCTAGGCTCTTTTTCAGGAGCCACTATGATGGAAAGACCTCGAGCCACATCTCGGATAAAATCCTGAAAGGACATATCCTCTGGTGGAGACATCCTACGACGAGGAGAAGAATCATCCTCATGAAGAAGTACTCTGGTATCGGCAGAGCTTTCAGAGTCTTCAGATTCATCCGAGGATTCGAAGTATCTCCGATCCGGGTGATTGTGCAAGGCACGGTACCAGTACCAATCAAAGTCGGCACCAGAGGGGGCCCTTGTAAGGGAGAAGCGGCCTCTAAGGCCTCGATCACCAGCTGGGTGGAGCAGTTTGTTCCCAGTAGAATACCTGCCGATGTCGATGCAGTCGGTACCGGTACCGGAGTCGGTGCCGGTACCGGTTGAATTGTCTGAAGCGGTTTCCGGGGCATCAAGGCCATGAGAAGAGCTGCCAGACTGCGTTGAATAGCCAAGAATCTCTGGTCTATCGACGCTGCCGATGCTTGGGTATTGGTACCGGATGAAGCAGCCGGTACCCCAGAGCATGGCACCAGTAGTTCTGCCGAGGTTGAGGCCTCGAGAACATCCTGGAGCCCAGTTAGTGCTTTGAAAGCCGAAGCCTCCCGCCGGGGCAATTTTGCCGGTGAAAGTCCCTCAAGGGCCACGCCAGAGGCATCTCGATACTTAGGGGGAGATCTACCCTTTGAGGACCGGCTAGATTTATGTTTAGTTACCTGAGATCCATGGGAGGAAGACGAAGCCCCGGAAGACGTCGATGCCACAGAGGCTGCATCAGAGGGAAAAAGGGTGCTAAGTTTAGCAGCTCGGTTCTGCCGGCACCTTTTCGACATCATCCCACAGGCAACACACACTGAAATAGAGTGGTCAGGACCACTGTTCCCTCTAATTTTCTGTAGGCTGTGTGCGCATAAAATAACAGCTGTGTGCAGCTTTTGAAGGAAGGTTAAATTTTTGTGCGCCACATAACGACACTCGGAGTTATATACTTTAAAATTTGACTACAAGTCAGAATACAGTATGTACACCACATTGATTTTAATCAAATTAAATGAAAATAGATGATTGCTAAATGAAGCAGGAAATTTCTAGTAATTACAATCATAACTTTTAAATTTTAAGACGTCTGTGGTGTTTTCTATCAGAATCAGAGCTGTAATTTTTGTGCGCTCTGTTGTAAAGTATGTGCGCTTGCTCAGCGAGGTGTGTGCGCGCGCACACGCGCACAGCTTAGAGGGAACAGTGGTCAGGACCTAAACATTTGAGGCACCACTCATGGGTGTCAGTGATGGAGATGGTACCGCCACACTTGGAACACTTTTTAAAACCTGAAGCGGGTTTTTCCATTTTAAAGGAAAAAGTTGGGCCTAGTGCCCAAAATGGCGCGTGGCACCTGAGGAGAAAATAACTGAAAAAGACTCCAGAAGAAAGGTTGTTTTTTTTTTTTTAAAAGAAAGAAGAACCGGCAGTACCGGTGTAGCGTCGAAGGAAGGCAGACGCGACCACAAAAAAAGAATAGAATAGAAGGGAATTATTTTCTGCGGTGACAGGTTATGTGACCTGTCAGCTCCGCAGAAAACAAAGAACTGGAGAGGGACAGTTGGGAAAGGCAGGAAGGCAGCACGCAGGTGCTGTGGGATGCTCCCAAAAGCTTTCCTATTGGACGCTGGGGAGCGTTCCCGCTTAGGCTCCATTGGTACCCATATGTGAAGACTACATTCCTGCTTGTTCCTGGAGATATGAATTTTAAAATTTATGCGCTGTCCATCTAAAATCCTAGGTGGCTTCCAAGGTGAATTAGAACTCACCTGCTAATTGTCTTTCCTTGAGTTCCCTCCAGGCCAGGCACAAATGAGTAGTCAGCCCCTTTCAGCAGTTGAGGACTGAGCATGACAGTCTTGCTGGTGTAGTATAAGAGCTCCCTCTACAGCTCACAATCTCCTACTGGCCACGCAGCTAAACGGAATGCTGTACTAACTATTGTCCTCCTTATGAGATTCACTTCCCAGTCAGTGAGTGAGTGAGAGAGAGAGAGAGAGAAAACAATGGCGAGCACAAGCCCTCTGTACCTCATACAATGGAACAAAGTTATATACATAACATCCTGAATAGGATACCAAATCAACTAGCCGGGCCAACCGGCTCAGCCGGACCGTAGTACTCGGAACATGACCCCTCTACAGAATCCGGGTCGTCCTAAATTCTGACTGAAACTCTTACTGTAACTGCCCCCAGCCTGGACTCGCCCTTACCTGTAACTGCTAAAAACCAGACCCCTCCAACTAACTTTCCTGGGTGGGCCCTGACCTGGAGGGAACTCAAGGAAAGGTCTAATTACGCCTTCCTTATCATTCCTCCAGGCCAGGCACGACTGGGATGTATCAGAGCAGCACCTAAACTTGGGAGGGACCTGCGAGTCTAGCTTGAAGCACAGAGGCTCCAACCACCGCATCTCCTAACACCTGCACATCCAACCGATAATGCCTTGAAAATGTGTGCAGCGACGACCAAGTCGCCGCTCTGCAGATGTCTGCTGGAGGAACCAAGCCACGTTCTACCCAGGACGTAGCCTGCGCCCTAGTGAAATGGGTCCACAAGCCCAAAAGGCGGAATTTTTCCTCAGGCCGCATACACTGCTCCACCCAGCTGGTGATTGAGGCCTTAGAGGCTGCTTCTCCTTTACAAGGGCCCCCAAAATGTACAAAACAGATGATCTGTTTTCTGAAACAACTCTGTCCCGCCAACATATCTTCGCAAGACCCTGTGAAGGTCCAACCTATGCCGCCGCTGATCCTCCTCGGAATTCCCAAGGCTTGGAAAAGCAGGCAGCGCAATAGCCTGGTTCACATGAAACCGCATCACTACTTCAGGCAGAAACAACGGCACTAGGCGCAAACCACGTTTTCTTTGGAAAACAGGAGAAAAGGTTCTCTACACAAGAGTGCCTGCAGCTCTGAGATCCTCTGCACCGAGCAGAGTGCCACTAAAAGCACCATATAAAGGGTAAAGTCCCTCAAGGACGCTCTCAAAAGAGGTTCAAAGGGCTCCCCTGCAAGAGCCTCCAGGACCAAATTCAGGTCCCAAGGTGGGATCACCGGCTGCCAGAGAGGCTGAATGAACTTCACCGCTCTAAAAATTGCACTATATCTGGATGTGCTGCAGCAAATGCCCCTGCACATACCCTTGATAACAGTTCATTGCCACCACCTGCACTTTCAGTGTGCCGAGAGCCAATCCTTTCTCAAGTACCCCTTGAAGGAACATCAGGATGTCAGGCAGAGAGCAACGAAAGGGCCGGACCCCCTTGACAGCACACCACTCTTCAAATATGCACCATACTCTGACATAGGTGAGCATGGTCGAACGCTTCCTAGACCTTAGCATGCTCAAAATGACGGTTGTAGAGTATCCTTGGCTACGCAACCTCACCCTCTCAAAAGCCAGGCCATAAGTGAGAATCTATCCTCCTGTGGCATCAGGACTGGGTCCTGCGCAAACAGGTTGATCCTGCCGGGCAGCCTCCAGGGGCGGTCGATCAGAAGACAAAGGAGATCTGCATACCACAACCTCTGCAGCTAATCTGGTACTATGAGGATCACTGGCCCCTCGTGCACCTCTATCAGCTGAAGTAGTTATCCTATGAGCACCGAAGGCAGAAAGACATACAGGAGGCTTTCCATTGGTCACGCCTGAGCCAATGCATTGAGGCCCTTGGACATGTGTTCTCTGCACTGGCTGAAGAACCACGCCACCTTGGGATTGGTTAGGGTAGCCATGAGATCCATGACTGGCTGACCCTACTGTACCATGAAGTCATGAAACACTGCTGCATTCTCCAGGGTCCAAAGTGTGGCGACTGAGGTAGTCTGCCTGAACATTGTCCTTCCCAACGACATGGGCCGCTAACAGGGCTGTCAGGTGCTCCTCCGCCCACTACAGAAGATCCTGACTCTCCACCAGTAGCGAGGCACTGCCCATGCCCCCCTGCCGGTTGTTATAGGCTACCTTTGTCGCATTGTCGGAGAAGACCCAAACAGCTTTCCCCTCCAGCAGATGCTGGAAACTCTGCATTGCCAGGTAAACCACCCACAATTCGAGGCGACTGATTGACCATGAGGTCTCCTCTGGAGACCAACAACCTTGCATCACCTGAGACAGACAGTGCACTCTCCATCCGGAAAGACTGGCATCCAAAGTCACTAAGACCCACTGCAGCTGCTCCAACGGCATGCCTATCCTCAGATGAGCGGGCTCCAGCCACCATTGCAAGCTTGTTCTCACATCCTGTGGACACACCAGTTTAAGGAACAATGGATGGCGCTGTGGAGACCACCTCAAGAGGAGTACCTGCTGCAGCCTTGGCCCATGGCACTAGATCCAGGGCAGCCACCATGGATCCCAATGGCTGCATTTAAAACCATGCTCTCAGTGTCAGCATGCCCAGGAACATCTGGTCCTGTGCCACCAACTTCAGCATCCTGTCCTAGAGCAGGGAAACTGTCCCCTCAGAGGTATCGAAGAGTGCTCCGAGATAAACCAGGTGCTGTACCGGCCGCAGCTGGCTCCTGGCGAGATTGACCACCCATCTCAGCTGCTGCAAGAATTCCATGACTCGCCGGGTGGCGATGTGCGCCTCTTCCTCCAACTTTGCCTAGATGAGCCAATCGTTTAGTTAGGGGTGCACAAGGATCCCTTCCTGCCGCAAAGCCGCCGCCACCACGACAATGACCTTTGTAAAGGTGTGCGGCACAGTGGCCAAGCTAAAGGTTAACGCCCGGAACTGGAAATGTCCCATGGGCACAGCAAACCACAGGAATTGTTGGTGGTCCAGTCTGATAGGAATAGGAAGATAAGCCTCGGTAAGATCCAGCATGTACAGGAACTCTCCCTGTCATACTGCCAAAATAATCGAGCGCAGCTTCTCCATCCAGAAATGCGGTATCTCAAATTCCCATTCACGAGCTTGAGATTGAGGATAGGCTGAAATGAGCTCTCTTTCTTTGGCACCACTAAATAAATGGAGTATTGACCGGACCCGCATTGGTCTCGGGGTACTGGCAGTACCACCTCCAGCTGTATCAGGCGCTGAAGAGTGGAGGAGACTGCTACCCTCTTCTCCGGCGCACTGCAGAGCGAGATGACAAAGACTTCGGCCAGTGGCCTTGCAAATTCCAGCGCTTACCCTTTGCAGATAACTTCCAAGACCCACTGGTTGATCGTAATTGTGACCCAGAATAAAACTGTCGCAACTGACCTCCTATCGCCCCCGTCTGGACCAGACTGCTTTCATTGAGGCTTCATACCTGGGGTCTGCTGGGCCACGTAGGAACTTCTACCAAAGCCCCAGGCCCGCTGAAAGGGCTGCCCTCTCACTCCAAAGCGACCTCTCTTGTAGAGTCTGAACCGAGTTGAGCAGAACCGCCGGAAATCTGACCTGTCCTCTCTGCGGACCTCCCGGCCTCACAGCTGATGGTTGATCCTCCGGAAGGCACCCCCCTTTGGAATCACCCGGGTCCTTCACAGTCTTGTCCAGCACCTCCGAAAGAGCAGCTTGCCTTTGTAGGGAAGTTTACTAAGTCGTGATTTGGACGAAGAAAGAAAATATTTTTTCACTCAACGTGTAATCAAGCTCTGGAATTTGTTACCGTAGGATGTAGTAAAAGGCTGTTAGTGTAGCTGGGTTTAAAAAAGGTTTGGACAAGTTCCTGGAGGAAAGGTCATAAGAACATAAGACATGCCATACTGGGTCAGACCGAGGTCCATCAAGCCCAGTATCCTGTTTCCAACAGTGGCCAATCTAGGTCCTACACACCTAGCAATATCCCCAAAAGACCACAGGTTCCACAATGCTTGTACTGGGTCAAGCATTGATATCCTGGGTCCCTTTTTAATAGTGGTTTATGGACCTTTCCTCCAGGAACTTGTCCAAACCTTTTTTAAACCCAGCTATACTAACAGCCCTTACTACATCCTCCGGTAACAGATTCCAGAGTTTGATTACACGTTGAGTGAAAAAATATTTTCTCTTATTTGTCTTAAATAGTTTACCCTGTAGTTTCATTACATGTCCCCTAGTCTTTCTATATTCTGCTAGCGTAAACAATTGATCCACGTTTATCCGTTCCACTCCATTCATTAATTTATAGACCTCTATCATATCTCCTCTCAGCCGTCTCTTTTCCAGGTTAAAGAGCCCTAACCTTTTTAGCCTCTCTTCATAGGAGTAGCCTTCCATCCCCTTCACCAATTTGGTGGCTCTTCTCTGTACTTTTTCTAATAACGCTATGTCCTTTTTAAGATACGGTGACCAGAATTGCACACAATATTCAAGGTGCGGTCGTACCATGGAGCGATACAGAGGCATCATAATATCCTTTGTTTTATTCTCCATCCCTTTCTTTATGATACCTAGCATTCTATTTGCTTTCTTGGCCGCCGCTGCACACTGGGCGGAGGGTTTTAACATGTTATCCACGATGACTCCTAAGTCCTTTTCCTGGGTGGTGGTTTCTAATGTGGAGCCTTGCATCGTGTAACTATAGTGTGGGTTGTTCTTTCCTAGGTGCATAACTTTGCATTTGTCCACATTAAATTTCATCTGCCATTTGGATGCCCAGTCTTCCAATTTATCCAGATCCTCCTGCAGCTTTCCACAATCCTCTTGGGTTTTAACAACTTTAAACAGTTTTGTGTCATCTGCAAATTTGATAACCTGACTAGTTATTCCCTTTTCCAGGTCATCTATGAATATGTCAAAAAGTAGCGGACCCAGTACAGATCCCTGGGGTACTCCACTATTCACTTTTTTCCATTGGGAATATTGGCCATTTAGCCCTACCCTCTGCTTTCTATCTTTTAACCAGTTCCCGATCCACAATAGTACACTGCCTCCTATCCCATGACTTTTTAGTTTTGCCAAAAGTCTCTGATGGGGGACCTTGTCAAAAGCTTTCTGGAAGTCCAGATACACTATATCAACCGACTCACCTTTGTCTACCTGTTTATGCACACCTTCAAAGAAACATATCAGATTAGTAAGACAAGATCTTCCTTGTCTAAAGCCATGTTGGCTGTCTCCCATTAGGCCATGACTATCTACATGTTGTGTAATTTTGTTCTTTATGATGGTTTCTACCATTTTCCCCGGTACTGATGTCAGGCTCACCGGTCTGTAATTTCCCGGGTCACCCCTGGAACCTTTTTTAAAAATTGGTGTTACGTTGGCGACCCTCCAATCTTCAGGTATTACAGATGATTTTAATGAAAGTTCACAGATTACCAATAGCAGGTCCGCGATCTCATATTTCAGTTCTTTCAACACTCTGGGATGTATACCATCCGGTCCAGGTGATTTGCTACTATTCAGTTTATCAAATAGTTGTAATATATCTTCCCGGTGTAGTGATATTTCTCTCAATTCCTCTGCAGTATCACCTTTAAGTACCACTTCAGTCATGGGTAACATCCCTACATCTTCCTCAGTAAAGACCGAAGCAAAGAATTCATTCAGTCTCTCTGCTATATCCTTGTCTCCTCTTACTGCCCCTTTTACCCCTCTATCATCTAACGGTCCAATTGACTCTCTCACAGGCCTTTTGCTACGAATGTACTTGAAAAAGTCTTTATTTCGTGTTTTTGCTTCCGTAGCAAGTTTCTTCTCAAATTCCCGCTTTGCCCGCCTTATCAATGCTTTGCATTTAACTTGCCAGTGCTTGTGATGTTTCCAGTTTTCATCATTTGGCTCTTTTTTCCATTTCCTGAAGGTTGCTTTTTTGGCAGCAACAGCCTCTCTGACCTCACCTTTAAACCACGCTGGCAGTTTTTTGGACTTTCTTCCACTCTTCTTAATGCGTGGAATACAGCTGGTCTGGGCTTCGAGGATAGTATTTTTAAATAACACCCAAGCTTGCTGTAAGTCTTTAACCTTTGGAACCGCTCCTTTTAGTTTTTTCCTAACTATATTCCTCATTCTATCATAGTCTCCCTTTTGAAAGTTAAAAGATAATACTGTGGATTCCTTTACTATCTGTCCTCCACTAATTAAATCAAACATGATCATACTATGATCACTATTGCCAAGTGGTCCCAACACCCTTATTTCTTGCACCAGATCTGGCGTTCCACTAAGGATTAGGTCCAGTATGGCTTCCCCTCTGGTCGGTTCATGAACCAGCTGCTCCAAGAAGCAGTCATTTATTCCATCTAGAAACTTTATCTCTTTAGCTTGTCCTGCCGTGACACTGACCCAGTCGATACCGGGGTAATTGAAATCACCCATTATTACTACTCTGTTGTGACTTTTGTTAGCTTCCTTGATTTCTTTGAGCATTTCATCATCCATTTGTTCATTCTGGCCAGGCGGTCGATAGTATACTCCCACTGCCATCGCCTTCCCCTTCATAAATGGGATTTCAATCCATAGAGATTCTACAGCAAATTTTGTTCCCTGCAAAACTTTAATCCTTTCTGACTCAATGCCCGCTCTAACATAGAGCGCAACCCCTCCACCAATTTGATCAGCTCTATCATTACGATATAGTTTGTATCCAGGTATCACAGTGTCCCACTGGTTATCCTCCTTCCACCATGTCTCTGAGAGTGCAATCATATCTAACCTCTCATTTAGTGCTATATATTCTAACTCTCCCATCTTATTGTTTAGACTTCTAGCATTGGCATACAAGCATTTTAGAGACTGTATTTTTTTCATATTAATCTGGCTATTGGTAGGCAGGGGTAATTTGGAATCTTTATGCTCTGTATTAAGAAGGGACCCAGGATATCAATGCTTGACCCAATACAAGCATTGTGGAATCTGTGTCTTTTGGGGAAACTGCTAGGTACGTATGACCTAGATTGGCCACTGTTGGAAACAGAATACTGGGCTTGATGGACCTTGGTCTGACCCAGTATGGCATAGCTTATGTTCTTATGAAGCACCCACTGCCCAGTTCCTCAGCCAGAGAATACGACGTGCCATCGACTTGGAGGCAATGCAAATCAAATCATAAAAGATGTCTGCCATGTATGCAGCTGCCGACTCCAGCTTAGCCACTTCTGAAGTCTCCACACCGTCAGGGTTGGATGAAGCTCCGGTTTGGAAAATAGAAGCCCGAGACACACAGGCTCCGCAAATGGAGGCCTGCAGTGCCAGGGAGCTAGAATCAAAAGCCTGCTTGAGGATCAATTTCAGCTTTCGATCTTGCAGATCTTTAAGCGCCGCTCCGCCTTCTACCAGGATGGTCATCTTCTTGGTCACCGTTTAAGACCAATACATCCACCCTAGGCAATTTCAGGAGCTTCTGCTCCTTCTGCGGGATAAGGTAAAGCTGCCCCATCAGCTTTTACCCCCTCAAAGTAGCCTCTGGATGCACACTTGCGCTCCCCTGAACCCTTGAAGCAGAGGGTCCTCAAGCAGCTCCTCCGTCTGTGCTGCAGACTGTGCCATATTTAATGCTGATAGAGAGTGCACAATAAGTGTCCCAAGTTCCTCCTTGTGGAAGACCCAAAAAATATTCAGATCTTCCCCAGGGGCAATTTCTCCTTCCTCCAACTCCTGAGTCCACGGGTCCGAAGTATCCTCCCAAGGGTCCTCAGGCAGCCAGCAAGGGGACTCCTGACCCCCCCCATCCCATTCCTTCAGTCCCCCCTGGCTTCCTTCAGGAAGGTTTCAACCTGGGATCTCCTTCCAGCAGTGGATCTCCCACTGGGAGAACTGGGAACTTGCATGGAGGACTTGAGGAGTCAGCCTGTTTCCTCTTTCGGCAGTAAGCCCTATGCATCAAGAGGATAAAATGCGGCAAAAAAATGGAATCCAGCCCCTTCTGTAGCCCAAGTGCCATAAGCTGAGGAGCTGCTCCTGTATTGACTGGCTTTTTGCTTTTACTTTTAACTTTACCTTTCCCCCGCTTTTCCTGCCGATCGGGGGAAATGGCTGCCAGCTGTAAAATGGCCGCGGTTCCCTTTACACTTGCAGGAGCCATCGGACTATTCAGCTCCGGAGGGTGTGCTCTCTCCACCCATCACGGTGGCCAAATCCTGCTTAAAACCCCTCTGCAGCCAACTGCCCCATCTGAAACACATGTGGCAAAGGCCAGCCGCACTCAGACCATGGCCGCTGCAGGGGCCGGGACCATGCACAAGCGCCACTGACACTAACCCCTCTGAAAGAAACCACTGCTACAAGAAACATCCCTTGAGTCTGAACTACGCTGGTAGGCTTAATTAAAGTAATGTACCTGAAGCCTTCAGTTCGCCAGCTTGGGGATAGCCGTGGATACTGTGGCTCACAGTTACTGGCTATTCCGCTGGGGCAAGGAATCCTTGGACTCCCAAGCGCTTACACAACCAAGGGCAGTTCTGAGTCCTACCAACCCCTGAGCAGAGGCAAGCCCTGCCTTTGCTGCCCTTTACTTCACTGTTGCCGAAGCTGAGTCTTCCCAGCCTTCTCTGCCTTCAATTACCTGGATAAATACCCTGCCAGAGCAATCTAGAACCTAAACTCCGAAATTGGAAGTTTCACCTTAATAATTTAATTTTCCTATCATCCTTCCAGGCTGGGCACCAGCCAGGAGCTCCATCCCAGCTGCTGAGGACTGGAGTCAGGGACTATAGAGGGAGCTCTTATACTACACCAGCAAGACTCTGTCATGCTCCGTCCTCAGCTGCTGAAGGGGGATGAATACCCATTTGTACCTGTCCTGGCCTTGAGGGACAATAAGGAAACAAAAATAAGCAATTGATTAAAACATACATTACAATTAAAAAAACATAACAGCAATCATGAATCAAAATGAACTTAAAACTACTTTCACATACCCACAATAATCAAGCCATTATAAATATTTAATACCAGATTTATTTGGTCTGTGCTATGACCGATTTATTGATAAGGTTTCTTGGTTTTAGTGCCATCCAGTCAGTGCTGTCTCCTGGCAATCCAGTTGCCTCTGGGTTTTCTTGGCAATCTATCACCAGAAGTAGATTGCCGGGCCTTTACTTCTAAGGCAATGAAGGGTAAAGTGACTTAACATAAGATATGCTATACTGGGTCAGACCAAGGTCCATCAAGCCCAGTATCCTGTTTCCCAACAGTGGCCAATCTAGGTCACAAGTACCTAGCAGTTTCCCCAAAAGACATAGATTCCACAATGCTTGTATTGGGGCAAGCAGTGGATATCCCGGGTCCCCTTTCATAATGGTTTATGGACCTTTCCTCCAAAAAATTGTCCAAACCTTTTTTAAACCTGGCTACACTAACAGTTTTTACTACATCCTCTGGTAACGAATTCCAGAGTTTGATTACACGTTGAGTGAAAAAATATTTTCTCTTATTAGTCTTAAATAGGTTATCCTGTTAGCTTCATTGCATGTTCCCTAGTCTTTCTATATTTTGATGGCGTAAACAATTAATCTACGTTTATCCGTTCTACTCCATTCATTAATTTATAAACCTCTATCATATCTCCCCTCAGCCTTCTCTTTTCCAGGTTGAAGAGCCATAACTTTTTCAGCCTCTTCATAGGGGTATCCTTCCATACCCTTTACCATTTTGGTGGCTCTTCTCAGTGCATAACTTTGCACTTGTCCACATTAAATTTCATCTGACATTTTGATGCCCAGTCTTCCAATTTATCAAGATCCTCTTGCAATTTTCCACAATCCTCATGGGTTTTAACAACTTTAAATAGTTTTGTGTCATCTGCAAATTTGATAACTTCACTCATTAGTCCCATTTCCAGGTCATTTATGAATATGTCAAAAAGCAGTGGACCCAGCACAGATCCCTGGGGTACTCCACTATTCACCTTTCTCCACTGGGAAAACTGGCCATTTAGCCCTAGCCTCTGTTTTCTATCTTTTAACCAGTTCCTGATCCACAATAGTACGCTGCCTCCTATCCCATGACTTTTTAATTTCGCCAAGAGTCTCTCATGAGAGACCTTGTCAAAGGCTTTCTGAAAATCCAGATACACTATATCACCCAACTCACCTTTGTCTACCTGTTTATTCACACCTTAAAAAAACCCATAACAGATTAGTAAGATAAGTCCTTCCTTGGCTAAAGCCATGTTGGCTGTCTCCCATTAAGCCATGACTATCTTCATGTTCAGTAATTTTGTTCTTTATAATGGTTTCTATCATTTTTCCCACTACTGACATCAGGCTCACCTGTTTGTAATTTCCCGGATCACCCCTGGAACCCTTTTTAAAAATTGGAGTTACATTGGCCATCCTCCAATCTTCAGGTATTACAGATGATTTTAATGATAGTTCACAGATTACTAATAATAGGTCTGCAATCTCATATTTCAGTTTTCAACACCCTTGGATTTATACCACCCAGTCCAGGTGATTTGCTATTCAAATAGTTGTAATACATCTTCCTGGTGTATCGATATTTCTTTCAATTCTTCTGCGCTATCACCTTTAAATACCATTTCAGTGATGGGTAATATCCCTACATCTTCCTTAGTAAAGACTGAAGCAAAGAATTCATTCAGTCTCTCCACTATGGCCTTGTCTCCTCTTAGTGCTCCTTTTACCCCTCTATCATCTAATGGTCCAGCTGACTCTCTCACAGGTTTTTTGCTATGAATGTACTTGAAAAAGTCTTTATTATGCAATTTTGCTTCAACGGCAAGCTTCTTCTCAAATATTCTCTTTGCCTGCCTTATCAATGCCTTGCATCTAACTTGCCAGTGCTTATGTTGTTTCCAGTTTGTCATTTGGTTCCTTTATCCATTTCCTGAAAGATGCTTTTTTGGCAACAGCAACCTCTCTCACCTTACCTTTAAACCATGCTGGCAGTTTTTTGGTCTTCCTTTCATTATTCTTAAAGCATGGAATACAGCTGGTCTGGACTTCCAAGATAGTATTTTTAACAACACCCATGCTTGATGTAAATCTTTAACTTTTGCAACTGCTCCTTTTAGTTTAACTATTTTTCTCATTTTATCATAGTCTCCCTTTTGAAAGTTAAAAGGTAGTACTGCTGATTTCCTTGCCGTCCTTCCTCCATTTATTAAATCAAATGTGATCATACTATGATCACTATTGCCAAGTGGCCCCAATAGCCTTATTTCTTGCACCAGATTTTATGTTCCACTAAGGACTAGGTTCAAAATGGCTTTCCCTCTGGTTGGTTCATGAACCAGCTGCTCCAAGAAGCAGTCATTTATTTCATCTAGAAACTTTATCTCCCTAGCATGTTCTGCTCGAGGTTACAAGGTGTGCTAGTGGGAATTGAACCCTTGATCTTCTGGGTACTAGGCAGTTGCTCTAAACACTAGGCTACTCCTCCACTCTGAGTTGGGAAGATATAAAATAATAAAAACTAATCCAGTTAGTAGTGAATTGAAGACCATGGTGCCCAGGCTGGATTGGACCACGCCAGAGCTGGAAAACCCCAGAAATCAGCAGCAGTGAAGCTATCAGGATACTAAACAAAATTAAACAGAGATCTTCCCTTAAAATTTGAGATTTCCTTGAAGTTGAACTGCCAAGTTATTTTACATTTCAGACTGGCAGCATCAAGAACACAAAAGGTGAAATTAGACCTTACCTCCTAATTTTCTTTCCTTGAGTCCCTCCAGTGCAGTCCAGATGCATGAGTTTATGCCCTATCACCAGCAGATGAAAACTAAACACAAAAGATACCATGATGTTACTCTATAAAAAAACCAGTGCATCACTGATCACACCAGTATCCTACTGACAAAGCAGACTCCACATACAGAAAGTTAAAACCATAAACTTAGCATTAAAAAATTATAGAGATATATAGTTGTGGTCAACATTATTGGCACCACTGTTCCCTCTAAGCTGTGCGCGTGTGCGCGCGCACACACCTCGTGGAGCGAGCGCACATACTTTAAAACAGAGCGCACAAAAATTACGGCTCTGATTCTGATAGAAAACAACACAGACGTCTTAAGATGTAAAGGTTGTGATTGTAATTACTAGAAATTTCCTGCTTCATTTAGTAATCGTCTATTTTCATTTAATTTGATTAAAATCAATGTGGTGTACATACTGTATTCTGACGTGTAGTCAAATTTTAAAGTATATAACTCCGAGTGTCATTATGTGGCGCACAAAAATTTAACCTTCCTTCAAAAGCTGCACACAGCTGATATTTTATGCGCACACAGCCTACAGAAAATTAGAGGGAACATTGATTGGCACCCTTACATTTTAGGCATGTTGTATACTCATACAATATCTTGAGAAATAATTGGAATATTCCAACTGTAAGTCATCATAATATTTTAATAGTATGTTCAAAAGGTATACAACAACAAAAACAAATGATGTTTGTGCAACTTCTTGTTAAGTACCGTTGAGTTGGTTTCGACACATGGTGACCCTCTGGATAATTGACCTAAACTGTGTTCGGTTGTCAGTCAGGCGGCTCATTGTTGATAGAGTGGCACCCATAGCTACTGCTATTGTATCGATCCATCTCATTGCTGGCCTTCCTCTTTTGCGTTTGACTTTCTACCTTGTCAAGCATTGAGTCTTTCTCTAATGATCTCTCTCTTCACATGATGTGTCCAAAGTATGAAAGTCGAAGTCATCTGAGCTTCTAAAGAAAGCTTAGGTTTGATCTCCTCTAGTACTGACTGGTTTGTTCTTTGGGCAGTCCATGATATACACAGTAGTCATCGCCAGCACCATAATTCAAATGCATCAATTTTCTTATCTATCTTTTTCACTGTCCAACTTTCATATCAATATGATGTTATTGAAAATACCATGGCTTGGACAAGTCGAATCTTTATATGGAGAGAGACATCTTTGCTCGTGAGAATCTTGTCTAGGCCCTTCATAGCCATTTTGCCAAGAGCAATGCGTCGTCGGATTTCTTGACTGCATGCCCTTTTTTGTGCAACTTACACAGAGTAATTTCAGAGAAAAAAAAAATGACCTGGACAGGATTAATGGCACCCCTATTTGGTTGCACAAGCCTTGGCAGTGATGACAGCCTCAAAACATTTCTTGTAGCCTTCCATAAGTTTTGTACATCTGTCTTCTCGTAGTTTCTCCCACTCTTCAACTGCGATTTGTTCCAGCTCATGAATATTTCCAGGCTTCCTTTTACCAGTGGCATATTTCAGCTCTTTCCAAAGGTTCTCGATTGGAATGGGATCTGGACTCATTGCTGCCCAGTTGTTCCTTTGTAACTATTCTTTTGCACTTGTGGATACATGTTTTGGGTCACTGTCCTATTGGAGGACCTTTGACCCAGACCTAGCTTTCTGACACTAGGTAGCACATTTTGCTCCAAAATACCTTGGTAGTCCTCCGACTTCATGATTCCTTTAATACATTCCAGGTCTCCAGATCCTGAGGCAGGAAAACAGCCCCACAGCATTAAGGAACCTCCACCATATTTAACTGCAGGAAGGGTATTTTTTTCCTTATAAGCTTCATTTCTTTATTTGTAAATGTACTGCTGGTCTGTATTGCCAAAGAGCTCAAGTTTGGTTTAATTTGTCCACAGAACATTTTCCCAGACGGAATATGGTTTCTCAAGGTGGGTTTGGGAAAAGATCAAGCATGCCTTTTTATGTCTGTATTTGAGCAGTGGGATCCTCCTTGGCCCTTGCCCATGAAGTCCTTAATCTCTTTTGATTTTGTACATGGTGATTTTCCAACAGTTCACACTAACCTTCAAAGACTTATTGGATTCATTTTCCACTTCCCACAATGTCCTGAGAGGTTCTTGACATTTCCATGAGCAGAAATCCTCTTAATAACATTGCTAACTGTAGACATAGGAATCCCCAGATCTTTGGAGATGGTCTTGCACCCCTTTGAAGTTTGATAATGGTTTTTCTGACAGTCTCAGGCAGCTCTCATCTTCACCACTGTGAAAATGGAACAGGGAGTTAATGGGGCCATTTTAAACATTAGAGCCATCATTCATTGGTTGATTTAAGTCATGTGAGTACTGACAATTGATCACAGGTGCATCTAATTTTATTGCAATGGAAATGTGGTCCTTCTGTTCAAACAGATTTGAATTGTTTATGCCAATTGTTTATGAGGGTGCCAATAATCATATGCTTAAACAATTATGTTGTAACCAATATTTAAACCCTCAGAAATCAACCGCAATAAATCTCCCAACCACTTGATTTCTAACATCTATTATTCCTTTGGGAACCAGTTGATATTAGAAATCAAGTGGTCGGGAGAATAATCATATCCCAGCAATGTCCAAGTTTTTATACTATTTCTTACTATTTCCTTTTTTTAATTGGTCTTGTTTTATTTGATTCTTTTGTGTGTTAAATATGCGTGCATATATAGTCCAAAGCCATTTCACTGACCACTTTTTTAAAAGAAGATATTGGACATTAAGGGGTTGAACTGTAAGGGTGCCAATAATGTTGACCACAATTGTAGTCATAGAGGAATTTATTGAGATGGTTCCCCACAGACCCAGAACAAAACTTCAACCAAGGTTAGTGTGGAGAACCCACTGTATACCCTCCTAGGAGAGTCAAAAGAAGTTCCTGAATCGGGGCCAATACGCAAAACATTTCTTCCACATCCGAGCCTGTTGAAAGGCAGAATGGGCAGGTTCTGGATTGGACTCAAGGGACTCAAAGAAAGAAAATGTGCAGGTAAGGTCTAATTTTGCCTTCCATATCATCCCTTCAGTCCAGTCCAGACGCATAGGATGACCCAGAGCAGTACTCTGATATGGGCAGGACCCGCAAGCTCAGCTTGCAATAAATATGCCCCAAACCGCACGTCTCCCCTCACCTGCGCATCCAATCAATAGTGCCGTACAAAGAAGTAGAGCGAGGACCATATCGCCACCCTAAAGATATCTCCGGGAGGTACTAGCCCACATTCAGCCCAAGAAGCCTAAGTCCTTGTTGAATGCACCTTTAACCCCTCCAGCAACGTCTTCCACTTAAGCAAATATGCTGAAGCGATGGTCTCCTTCAACCAGCATGCACTGGACACTTTGGAAGCCACCTCACCCTTACGCAGACCTTCAAGCAGCACAAAAAGATGATCAGACTTCCAAAAGCTTTTGGTTTAAATTACGATATTGCCTCAAGACCCTATGGATATCCAACAGATGCAGTTGTCTACACTCTGTTCTGGCCTTGGAACCAGAGAATACAGGACAATCACCATCTCATTAAGATGGAAGGCCGATTCCACTTTTGGCAAGAATGACCACTTTTTCCTTGGAAATCACCAGAAAGAGTTCCTTAAACGATATAGCCTGAAGTTTGGAAATTCTGCGAGCTGAACAGATAGCTATTAGAAAAACTACTTTCAACATCTGATCCTTTAGGGAGGCCCATCCAAGGGGTTCAAAGGGCGGCTCAGTCAGCACTGAGAGCACCAAATTCAAGTCTTAAGGTGGTACAATCCATTGCACTTGCGATCAAACCTGCTGACCCCTTTGAGAAAATGCAAGACATCCGAATGGGCTGCCAAGGAGGCCCGCTGAAGGCAAGCCAGAGCTGCCTTCTCCCCTTGAAGAAAGGCCAGAATATCTGACAGCAACGAGGAGAGGGCCTACAGGCGCCTCTCCTCACACCAGTCTTCAAAGATATGCCAAACGTGTACATAAGCTCGAGAGTTCGAGCATCTACATGCACGCAACAGGGTGTCCATGACTGACGCAGAGTAACGTTGTCGACTCAACCAAGTCCTCTCAAGAGCCAGGCTGTAAGAGAGAATCAAGCTACTGTCATTAGGATGGGGCCCTGAACAGCAGATTGTCCACTGTCGGGAGGCACCAAGACTATTCACCTGATAGACACATGAGCTCAGCATACCATTGCCTCTGAGGCCAATCTGGTATAACTAGAATCACCAGGCTTCAATATGCCTCACTCTTCTGAAGAACTTGACCTATGAATGGCCAGAAGAAACACATACAGCAGGGTATTCATAGGCCAAGGTTGAACCAGCACGTCTAGGCCCTTGGATATCCTTTCTCGTCTGACTGCAAAACCTCACTGCCTTGGCATTGGGGGCTGAAGCCATCAGATCCATGATGAACTCCCTCCATCTGCTAACAATGCTCTGGAATACGGAGTCCTTCAGGGACCACTCTCTGGAGTCCAGTTGATGTCGAAAGAGAAAGTCGGCTTGTGCGGTTTCCATTCTGGCCGTGTGGGCCGCCGATATCGCCAGAAGGTGAGCCTCAGCCCAAAACTTCCTATGCTCGACTTGCGTTTCCTGTGCCCCCCTGGCGATTGTGATATGCCACTGCAGACGAGTTGTCTGAGAAAACTCAAAGAGCCTTGTGCTGGAGTTGAGGTTGGAAAAACTGTAGAGCCAGAAAAAACACTCGGAGTTCCAGGCGATTTATGGACCAAGTGCTCTCCTCCAGAGACCACTGTCCTTGAGCCACTTGTGACTGGCAATGCGCTCCCCAGTCATAAAGACTGGCATCAGTAGTTAACACCACCCAGTCGGGAGGTTCCAATGGCATGCCCGCTGTCAGTTTGACTGTGTCCAGACACCAGCGCAAGCTCTCACTCACCTCCGAAGGGCACTGCAACTTCTTCCACAGTAACTGTTTCTGTGGTAAAGGCAAGTGATGTTGTGGCCAGACCAAATGGCAGAGCTCAGAACTGGAAATGTCCTATAGGGGCCACAAACTGGAGGTATTAGAATGTGAAGATATGCCTCTGAGAGGTCCAGGGCCATAAGAAACTCGCCTCTTCTCACCACCACTATGACTGACCACAAGGTCTCCATGCAGAAGTGAGGTACCCTCAAGGCTTGATGTACATTTTTGAGGCCCAGAATCAGGCGAAGAAAACCCTCATTTTTGGGTGCCATAAAATAACTAGAGTATCGAACAAGCCCATGCTCAGCAGGGGGCACCTTGGCCACCATGCAGAGCTGTATCAGCCTCTTGAGCGTGTACTTTACCACCTGAGTCTTGCAGGGGGACAGCATAAAGGTGTCGGCGAGCAGACACGCGAACTCTAAGGCATACCCTTCTCGAATTACCTCCAACAACCAGCGGTCCAACGTGATTTGGACCTAAGTGAAATAAAAGTTTTGCAACCATTCTCCCACTGGAACCAGTTCTGCCTGGGCCCTCTGCATTTCATTGGGACTTATTGAGGCCTCCAAAGATGCCTCCATAACAGACCCTACCGCCTCCCTCCAAAAGGGCTGGCCCCTGGGAAGGTAGTGAGCCTGCTAGGAGCATATCACACTGCCCTGAACCTATGAAAGTTTCAAAAACAGCCCCTAGCCGAAGGGGCCAGCTTTGCGGTCTTAGGCTTATCCTCCGGCAGCCATGGGACCTTGGACTCCAAGTCCTTCACCAATTTCTCAAATGCCTCCACAAAGAGGAGCTTTCCCTTGAACAGGAGCTTGCTAAGCCGAGTCTTGGAGGCTATGTCTGCCGACCAACTGAAAAGCCATAACAGATGACATGCAGAAACCACGGAGGCCATATTATTGGTTGAGATTCGCACCAAGTCATACAGCCAGATAGACGGACCCCCGACTCCAGTTTAGCAGCCTCTGACAACGTCCCTAAGGCAACCCCTTTGCCTATCTTAAACAAGTCTGCACCATGTAGGCTACACACATGGATGCCTGTAACGCCAAAGCCATAACTTTGAAGGACTGCTTCAAGAATGTTTCCAGCTTCCGATTCTGAACATCCTTAAGGGCCATACCATTTTCCACAGGGACAGTCATTTTCTTCGTCACAGCCGTGACTGGGGCATCCACCTTCAGGAGCCGGAGAAGCTCCTTTTCCTCTATTGGAATAGTGCTGGTTCAAGCCATTGATCTACTGATCTGTAGCCTGGCCTCTGGGGACTCCCACTCTGCCTCTATCATGTCTTTAATTGCAGCATGCAGTGGGAAAAAACTCTTGAGGCTTCCGAAAGCCCTGCAATAAAGGGTTCTCTAAGGAGTCCTCCTTCTCTGGAGAATGCTGTACCACATATTAAGGGACGCCAGGGACTGCACAATTAGAACTGGCAGCTCTTCCTGGTGAAACACCCTAATTATTGAGGAATCCGCCCCTGGGGCGAGGGATTTCTTCCTCCTCGAGGTCTTCACCCGTGGAGTCCTGCCAACAATCCGAAGGACCCGCCAGCAGATCCTCCGATCCCTCAGAACAGAGAAGACCCCTGGTCATCCCAAGAATTTGGCTCCCCTCTGTGCACTAAGCTGGAAGGTCCACCAGGTCCGAGCCAGGTGCTGCCAATCCTACAGGCCCTTTCTAGGGCTCCAAGCATCGAGACGTCTCCTGTCCTAGCCTTGATTCTTGCAGCAGGCCTTATGCAATAGAAGGATAATCTCTGGAGAGAATGGGAGTCCCAAACTCTCCAGAGGCTCCCTGGAGATCCCCCAAAACCATACACTGGTCCCTAGGAGGGAGCAAATCTCTTTTCTAGCCTCCGGGGTGCTCCCTAATCTCTAAATGCACCAATACATCCACGGCCAAAACCGCGAATTATTGCAGCTGTGGAGAAACCAGCTTTAAACTTGCCTCTGCTTGTGCTTCCAAATGCGCTTCTGCCTCCGGAGCAGAGTCTCACAGGAGAGCCTCCGCTATGCGCCCCTCTGATTCCTGTAACAGGTGTTCTCCAAGGACAGCAGGAATCAGTCCTCACTTATGGGTGACATCGGCACCGACGGAGCCCACCTGGAGCAATTCCCCAACTTTCAAAGAAAACCTTTGGGATTGCTACCATGCATGCGTGGTCCGCTTCCCGTCCAAGGGTGCCATCTTGCTCAGTCTCCCTTTTCCCACAGAGCCCTTCGGACACATGTCCTCGTCCCTCAGAAAAAGTTTTGTTTTCCTCGCCTTAACAGGCTCTCTTTTTTCCAGTTGCACCAGTCCTCTACCTGTCCTTTCCCCTGCTCTATTTTAGAGCTCTTGGGAATACACATTTTCCTCTATTTACATTCTCTTATATACTGTGCTATTCTGCATCAGTGCAGTTTACATTGAACAAACTGAAATTACATTGAACAGGGCATTATAACTTGGAGATAACTATTTTACAGGGAACATGGGCTATGGAGGGTTAAGTGGCTTGCCCAAGACCACAAGGAGCACCTGTGGGACTAGAAACCCTAGTCCTTCCAGCCCAAGGTTGCTGTCCTCTAGTGGGATTTGAACCCCTGACCTTCTGGCCTGAAGTACCTTGCCCCAACCACTAGGCCACTCCTCCACTCCTTTTTTCTTTTCAGGCTTCACACCCTTTTTTCTTCCTAATCGCTGGCTGCGTGGGTCTTCGACGGTGTCGATGTCACCCATAAGTGAGGATTGACTTCCTGCTTGTTCCTGGAGAATATGCTAATATTGCCAACACCTCAGTCACACGCAAAATACAAACTCTGACGAAATTCAGAACAAGAGACCACAAATTAGAAATCTGAAGATGAAAATTGAAGTGGATCCCCAAAAATACTGAGAAATAAAACACAAATGCATTTCATCTTGAACTGAATAAAATACAAAAACATCTGCAGTCTATATTTCTAAAAGTATACTTATCCTAAAGATTAAAAATAAAATATTTTCTATCTTTGTTTTCTGAGGTTTTTAGCTTCCCAATCACGTTGGCGCCAGTCACTCTTTTGTGGTTTCCTTATTTGTCTTTTCTTTTCAGTATCTGCTATTTGTTGTTTCTCCTCCCTCCTCCTGTCTTTTTTCCACTTCCTCCCTACATCTGTTTCTAAGTCTGATATATTGATCTTTACTTTTACCCCTTTCCTCCATTTTTCTCTTTTCTGTTTCTCTGTCCACTCAAACTTTACCCTCAATCTCCATCTTTTTAATTTTCATCTACCTATCAACTTTCCATCTCCTGTCCAGTCTATCTTCCCTAGATTTTTATTTTATTTATTTATTTCTAAGTATTTATATACCGCTTTTTCTGGAGATCAAATACAGATTACATTAAACAATACATTTAATTACATGAAACAATTTCATTAACTATGTACAGTGAACAATAACTTGGGACTTACTCTAGTCCAATTGTGAACTATGTACATTGAACAAGAACTTAGGTCTAGACTTGAATTCAATTGGTGTGTTTGTGTGTAACTTCTGTATGTGTGTGTAGAGTGTGTTTAGTTTTTGTGGTCAAGGTGTGTTGTATTGCCTGGTCATGTGCTAGTCATTGGTATATGGGGGGTGCATTAGATATATTAGGTGGGGTCAGGGTTGGGGGATTCCAGTGGGTTTCCAAAATGCTTTTTGAAGAGGTGGGTTTTGAGTTCTTTGCGGAATGCAGAGAGGTCTTTAATTGTTCTTAATTCGCCTGGTAGTGCATTCCAGAGTATGGGGATGACGTGTGAGAATGCTCTGTTAGTGGCTCTAAAGGATTTTCGGTAGTCAGGGGGAACTGCTAGTTTGTTCTAGTTGCATCCTCGCTTTAGTCTTGTCTCTACTTGTTTGTT
The DNA here is from genome assembly GCA_033557465.1 of Ichthyophis bannanicus. Lineage (NCBI taxonomy): Eukaryota > Metazoa > Chordata > Amphibia > Gymnophiona > Ichthyophiidae > Ichthyophis > Ichthyophis bannanicus. Next base: position 73,785,777 of record CM066051.1, on the reverse strand, counting down.
GATGAGGGAGGTGAGGTGGGATGGGGCTATTTCCCTTATGAGTTTAAATATAATCAGTGTTTGTAATGTATACGACTTTGGACTGGGAGCCAGTGTAAGTTATATAATATAGGTGTAATGTGTTCAGAAATGTTGGCCCTCCATGCTATTTGCGCATTAACATGCTACGCCATCTGGAGTTGTTTTAGGGCTTGTTTGGATAAGCCTCGGAGGGCGCTGTTACAAAAGTCTAAGTGTGGCATGATTAAAGCTTGGAGGACTGATCTGAAGTCATGGTTGGGGAGTAGTGGTTGGAGCTGTTGTAGCATTTTGAGTTTATAGTAGATTTTTTTTGTTGTGCGTTTTATGTGTGTAGACATACTGAGGGTCTGATCTAAGGTGACCCCAAGGTATTTTACTTCATTTTTAACCAAGATATCAGCCCCATTAACTCTGACATTTGGAGGTGGAGCAAAATCTTGGTTCCTAGTTATGAATAATCCTTTTGTTGAGGTTTTGTTGAAACATTCTGTAATATGGTGCGGGATGGAGTTTGTGATGTTAAGCGATAGATATAACATTATATCGTTCGCATAAATGTGGTATCCTACATTGAATTTTTTTAAAGATGGTGCAGATGGCTGGAGGTGTATGTTGAAAAGGAGGGCCAAAAGGGCGGATCCTTGAGGTAGGCCTTGTTTTTGTTTATAAGGTTTGGATGTGTGTTATACAATTTTGACCTGTTGGGTTCTGTCAGACAGGTATGACTGGAACCATTGGAGTACTGTTCCTTTTATCCCTATTTGTTGTAGTCTGATGATCATTATGGTGTGACTAATGCTGACAAATGCAGCTGTGATGTCCAAGAATATCAGGATGAATGCTTGTCTAGTGTTATCTACGCCACTGATCAGTTTGTCCAATAGAACAAGTAGGAGAGTTTTGACGCCATGGTGTGGCCTGACGCCATACTGGTGTTCATCTAGGGGAGCATTGGTATCAATATGGTCTTGCAGTTGAATATGAACTATTTTTTCAATTACTTTAGCCATGAAATTGGTCTATATGATGAGGGGTTGTTTTTATCCAGGGAACTGTTTTTCAGGATAAGGCGGATCATGACATGTTTAGTGTTGGGGGCATACGTCTTTGATTCAGTGATGAGTTAATAATTGGGAGCATGAAGGAGAAAAGTTCTACTTTTGTTGCCTTTATCCAGCTGTCTGGACATGGGTCAAGGCTTGATGCTGTTGTATTCATTTTGGATATTATGTTACTGAGGGCATCTTTCTTGATCTGTGAGAATGTTGTCTAGGTGAACAGTGGTGTAGAACTGACATCATGGGGGGAGTTGAATCTATAGCTAATAGCAGTGCAGGGTTGGCATCATGGGAGGGGGTGGGTGGATGGGAGTTGAATCTATAGCTTATTGCTTTAGTTTTCCCTTATAGGATAGCTAGGTTTTGGGGTTCAATAGTGGGATTATTTATGTCATCGTTTTGATGTTGTGGGTAAGGGTTTTTACGATTTCAAACAATTCTCCGGGGCGGTTGATGGACTTTGTGAGTAGGTTAGAGTAGTACTCCTTCTTGTTGTCAGTGGAATGTTTGTAGTGTTGTAATGTATTCAAGTAGAGGGAACAGAGATCGGTGGACTGTTAACCTCCATTTATGTTCAATCTTCTGCAGTGTGGTCTTTATCTTTTTTAGGTCTAGGGTGTACCATACTGCTTGATGGTGTTTGTTCTTAATTGGTCATGGGGTTTTTGCAGTGGCGGCATTTTAAATGGCATCACTCCAATTGACTATTGCATCTTCTAAGTCTGTTAGATTAGGGTTTAGTTGTTGGAGTGTTTGATTTAAAAAACTATTTTTTAAATGGCTTGTATCTTCTAGATGGGGTGTCCCATGTGGTTGTTGGTGATGTGGGGATTTGGGATGGTAGTTGGAATTTTATTAAATGATGGTCGGACCGTAGGACTGTTGAGTTTGTGTTGGGGAGGGTTGGAAGCGTTTGCAAATTTCATTGGGTATGAAAACTAAGTCTAGAATATTACCTCTGTTGTGAATGGGAACATCTACTATTTGGTAGTAGTCCATATCAATCATGGAATTTAGGAAAGCTGTAGCGTAGGTATTGTGTAATGAGGCTAAATTGAAGTCTTCTAAAAGGATTAAGTTTTTTTTTATTTGATGAAGAGCACACCATTTCAGTGAAGATATCTAGGTTGTCAGGGTTAATTTTTGGGGGTGTATATATTAGACATAAGAACATAAGATATGCCATACTGGGTCAGACCAAGGTCCATCAAGCCCAGTATTCTGTTTCCAACAGTGGCCAATCTAGGTCATATTGTAATGTAGTGGATCTTCCAGAAGCTATGGATCTGGGTGAAGCTGAAGAAAGTGTGTCTGAAACTGACAGCATAGAAAAGCACATGGCCCAGGGTTGCCATGAGCAACGTAAACAAAGAGTGTCACGAGGGGAGAGAACACGCCCAAACTGCAAACAAGCCCCGGGCTCAGTGTGTAATGAGAGGCAGCTGGATGAGGGCGGGGTGCAGTTAAGCCCTAGGACACACGCACATAAAAATTACTCACCTGAGAATAGGAGGAGAACAGCAAGAGGGAGAACAAAAATGACCATACTTCTGGTACCAAAAATGAAACGAAAAAGGAACAGAAACAGCTTCTATCTTCAGCTCACATAAACAATTAGTTGAACACAAACGTAACTGCAGCAGTCCCTTTTCTCAAAGGCAAACTCTCTTGCTTTCAGTGCTGTTTCACCAAAACTCTTAAACAGCTATTCTAGCATAGAGACGTGACATGGTCTGCTACAGACAGCGTACAATCCATTTCTTCTTCTGGGGTTTGTTCCATAAGAAATTCTATTGGCATTTCTTCACACTCACCCCCAGCTAAGTATTCTTGTGGATTATTATACGTCCCTCCAAAGAACAATCTCTCTTCACTGCCTCGAGACTTCCCTTCCCCCGTTGCTACAGAGCAGGGTGGAAGATTATCACATATACTTGAGTTTTCTATAGGAGAGCCCCACAAACTCTGGCAGTCACAGGGAAAACTTTTACATTCAGTTTCTCTGCTATAAGGTTTATACAGCCTACCTTCCGGCTTTCTCACACAGGAACCTCTCAGCACAGCTGGGTCAATAAGGCTTTCACAGCACGGCTGCGTTCTCCTGCCTTTTACCCTTTGCTTTCTCTCTGACATATAAATGTCCTCTGGCCAGGACGTCTCTGCTTCACTGGACCTGCAGCTTTCAACTTGGACACTTTCCTCTGGTCCCTTTCTCCAACTGGTTCCCCAACCAGTCCTCCGACCAAGCCTTCCTTCAGTCCTGCAGCTGGGTCTCTCATCAACTCTCCTGCTGAGACTCCTCCTGGTTCTGAGTCCTCTCCTTCCTGTTCCTGTTCTTGCTCTCCTTGTTCTCCCTCTTGCTGTTCTCCTCCTATTCTCAGGTGAGTAATTTTTATGTGCGTGTGTCCTAGGGCTTAACTGCACCCCGCCCTCATCCAGCTGCCTCTCATTACACACTGAGCTCGGGGCTTGTTTGCAGTTTGGGCGTGTTCTCTCCCCTCATGACACTCTTTGTTTACGTTGCTCATGGAAACCCTGGGCCATGTGCTTTTCTATGCTTTCAGTTTCAGACACACTTTCTTCAGCTTCACCCAGATCCATAGCTTCTGGAAGATCCACTACATTACAATATGTACCTAGCAGTTTCCCCAAGGGACACAGGTTCCACAATGCTTATATTGGTTCAAGCATTGATATCCTGGGTCCCTTCTTAATAATGGTTTATGGACCTTTCCTCCAGGAACTTGTCAAAACCTTTTTTAAACCCAGCTACACTAACAGCCTTTACTACATTCTCCGGTAACAAATTCCAGAGTTTGATTACACGTTGAGTGAAAAAATATTTTCATTAGTCTTAAATAGTTTACCCTGTAGCTTCATTGCATGTCCCCTAGTCTTTCTATATTCTGATAAGGTAAACAATCGATCTACGTTTACCCGTTCCACTCCGTTCATCAATTTATAGACTTCTATGATATCTCCCCTCAGCCGTCTCTTTTCCAGGTTAAAGAGCCCTAACCTTTTTAGCCTTTCTTCATAGGAGTATCCTTCCATCCCCTTTACCATTTTGGTGGCTCTTTTCTGAACCTTTTCTAAAATCGCTATATCCTTTTTAAGATACGGCAACCAGAATTGCACACAATATTCAAGGTGCGGTCTCACCATGGAACGATATAGAGGCATTATAATATCTTTTGCTTTATTTTCCATTCCTTTCCTTATCATACCTAGCATTCTATTTGCTCTCTTGGCTGCTGCTGCACACTGAGCCGAGGGTTTTAACATGGTATCCACAATGATGCCTAAATCTTTTTCCTGGGTGGTAGTTCCTAATGTGGAACCTTGCATCGTGTAACCATAGTTTGGGTTGTTCTACCCTAGGTGCATAACCTTGCACTTGTCCACATTAAATTTCATCTGCCATTTTGATGCCCAGTCTTCCAATTTATCAAGATCCTCTTGCAATTTTTCACAATCCTCTTGGGTTTTAACAACTTTAAATAGTTTTGTGTCATCTGCAAATTTGATAACCTCACTCGTTATTCCACTTTCCAGGTCATTTATGAATATGCCAAAAAGCAGCGGACCCAGCACAGATTCCTGGGGTACACCACTATTCACCTTTCTCCATTGGGAAAATTGGCCATTTAGCCCTACCCTCTGCTTTCTATCTTTTAACCAGTTCCTGATCCACAATAGTACACTGCCTCCTATCCCATGACTCTTTAGTTTTGCCAAAAGTCTCTCATGAGGGACTTTGTCAAAGGCTTTCTGAAAGTCCAGATACACAATATCAACCGACTCACCTTTGTCCACCTGATTATTCACTCCTTCAAAAAAACATAACAGATTAGTAAGACAAGATCTTCCTTGTCTAAAGCCATGTTGGCTGTCTCCCATTAGGTCATGACTATCTACATGCTGAGTAATTTCATTCTTTATGATGGTTTCTACCATTTTTCCTGGTACTGATGTCAGGCTCACCGGTCTGTAGTTTCCCGGATCACCCCTGGAACCCTTTTTAAAATTTGGTGTTACATTGGCGATCCTCCAATCTTCAGGTATTAGAGATGATTTTAATGATAGTTCACAGATTACTAATAGCAGGTCTGCAATCTCATATTTCAGTTCTTTCAACACCCTTGGATGTATACCATCCGGCCCAGGTGATTTGCTACTCTTCAGTTTATCTAATAGTTGTAATACATCTTCCCAATGTATCGATATTTCCTTCAATTCTTCCGCACCTTTAAATACCACTTCAGTCATGGGTAACATCCCTACATCTTCCTCAGTAAAGACTGAAGCAAAGAATTCATTCAGTCTCTCTGGTATCGCCTTGTCGCCTCTTAGTGCTCCTTTAACCCCTTTATCATCTAATGGACCAACTGACTCTCTCACAGGTTTTTTGCTACGAATGTACTTGAAAAGGTCTTTACTTCGCGTTTTTGCTTCCGCATCAAGCTTCTTCTCAAACTCTCCCTTTGCCTGCCTTATGAATGCCTTGCATTTGACTTGCCAGTGCTTGTGCTGTTTCCAGGTTTCGTCGTTTGGCTCTTTTTTCCATTTCCTGAAAGATGCTTTTTTGGCAACAACAGCCTCTCTGACCTCACCTTTAAACCATGCTGGCAGTTTTTTGGACTTCCTTCCACTTTTCTTAAAGCGTGGAATACAGCTGGTCTGGGCTTCCAAGATAGTATTTTTCAACAACAGCCAAGCCTGATGTACGTCTTTAACCTTTGCAACTGCTCCTTTTAGTTTTTTCTTAACTATTTTCCTCATTTTATCATAGTCTCCTTTTCGAAAGTTAAACGGTAGTACTGTGGATTTCCTTACTATTCCTCCTCCACTAATTAAATCAAAGGCGATCATGCTATGATCACTATTGCCAAGCGGCCCCAACAACCTTATCTCTTGCACTAGATCTGGTGTTCCACTAAGGACTAGGTCTAATATGGCTTCCCCTCTGGTCGGTTCATGAACCAGCTGCTCCAAGAAGCAGTCATTTATTTCATCTAGGAACTTTATCTCCCTAGCATGTCCTGACATAACACTGACCCAGTCGATACCGGGGTAGTTGAAATCACCCATTGTTATTACTGCGCTGTAACTTTTGTTAGCTTCCTTGATTTCTTTGAGCATTTCATCATCCATTTGTTCATTCTGGCCAGGCGCTCGATAGTACACCCCCACTGCCATTGCCTTCCCCCTTTTACATGGAATTTCAATCCATATAGATTCTACAGCAGATTTTGTTTCCTGCAAAACTTTAATCCTTTCTGACTCAATGCCCTCTCTAACATAGAGAGCAAACCCTCCACCAATTTGATCAGCTCTATTATTACGATATAGTTTGTACCCAGGTATCACAGTGTCCTACTGGTTGTCCTCCTTCCACCATGTCTCTGATATTCCAATCATATCTAACCTTTCATTTAGTGCTATATATTCTAACTCTCCCATCTTATTTTTTAGACTTCTAGCATTTGCATACAAGCATTTTAGAGAATGTATTTTATTCATATTAATTTGGCTATTGTTAGACATGGGTAATTTGGGATCTTTAAGCTCTGTCTGCTCCATACTTGAGGGCATTGGGGCTACTTTACTCTTTTGTGGATCCTCTCTGCTTTTGATAGTATCCTTCAAAGATACATTCATCCGAACCATCCGCTCTTGGGCGACTGTCGGCTTTCCCCTAATATCTAGTTTAAAAGCTGCTCTATCTCCTTTTTAAAGGTTAATGCCAGCAGCCTGGTTCCATCCCGGTTAAGGTGAAGCCCATCCCTTCGGAAGAGCCCCTCCTTTCCCCAGAATGTTCCCCAGTTCCTAACAAATCGAAAACCCTCATCTCTGCACCATTGTCTCATCCACGCATTGAGACTCCGGAGCTCTGCCTGCCTTTTGGGTCCTGCGCGTGGAACAGGAAGCATTTCGAAGAATGCTACCCTGGAAGTTCTGGATTTCAACTTCCTACCTAAAAGCCTAAATTTAGCCTCCAGAACCTCCCTACCACATTTTCCTATGTCATTGGTACCGACATGTACCAAGACAGAAGACTCCTCCCCAGCACTATCTAAGACCTTATCTAGGTGGCGCGTGAGGTCCGCTACCTTCGCACCAGGCAAGCATGTTACCAGGCGATCCTCACGTCCACCAGCCACCCAGCTATCTACATGTCTAATGATCGAATCACCAACTATAACGGCTGTCCTAACCCTTCCCTCATGGGCACATGGCCCTGGAGAAACTTCCTCGGTGCGAGAGGGTTTTACATCACCTGGAGGACAGGTCCTAGTTACAGGATCACTTCCTGCCACACCAGGGTGATGCTCTCCTGTCACATGACCTCTCTCCTCCATGGCAACAGGGATGCTGCCAGACTGGAGGTGGGACTTCAGGACTATATCCCTGTAGATCTCATCTATGTACCTCTCTGTCTTATGCTTTCCAAGTCTGCTACTTTAGCCTCTAGAGAACGAACTCGTTCCCTGAGAGCAAAGAGCTCTTTGCACCTAGTGCACACGTAAGACCTCTCACCAACTGGGAGAAAATCGTACATGTGACACTCAATGCAAAAGAATGGAAAGCCCCCATCCCGCTGCTGGACTGCTATCTGCATCTTAGTTTTAAGTTTGTGTTTAGATCTAAGTTCTTTACTTACTAAGGGTTGCTATGGATATTTATACTAATAAAACTGTACCTAATACGTGTAATATACCTTGTTCACCTGAAGCTTAACTAATCTCAGGTCCTTAGTGTATGACTGATTTGGGTAATGAGCTTCACCTGAGAGCACCTCCTGCCTTTTAAGATGTGTAAGTACTTATAAAGCTACGATTATCCCAGGGGTGGGTGGGTGTGGGGAGGGAGGGAGGGAAATAACACTTATTAAAAGAGAGCTGCTACACAGTACCCTGTCTTGTGAAAGGAGAGATGGCTACTCTCGACTCTAGATCTGCCACACCCCTTCCTTGATCTCTTATTCTATTCTATCCTTCTTCAACTCCCCATTACCACATTTCTATTCTTTGCACTCAGCATCCTCCTCTCACTCACCTCTTTGACCACATAATTCCATCATGCCCAGCAGCAACTCATTCCATTCTCTCCCTCTCCCCTGTAGCAGTGCAGCATTTTTTCCTTCCCCATTAACAGTATAGCTCACGCCCTATCACATTCCCCACCACCCCAGCAGTGCAGCATCTGCCCTCTCATTTTCCCTGCCAACCCAATAATGCAACATCTATCTTATCCCCATCCCTACCACTCTAAAATAGTGCATCTGTGTTCTCCCCTTTCCTACTACCCCTAACAATGCAGCATCTGCCTTCTTCCTTTCCCCAGCACCAAAACTGTGCAATATCTGCCTTCTATTTATTTAACTATTTTTATCAAGCCACTTTTCTGAGAGTCAAAGCGGTGTACATATAAATGAATCTTGAAAACATTTACATAGAACAAGGATGGTTTAACTTGACGAGATAAATTACATTGATTTGAATCCAAAATGGAATTGCAACTAGGATGGGTTAATAGGGAGGAGTAATCTAACATTAAATTAATGTAATACAGGGCAACTGAGATGATAATCATAGACATTGACTTAAAATAACCAGGAATAGTACTAAGGGCAAATACTCGAATCATAAGGGAAAGCCTTGTTGAGAGGTGTTCGGGTGAGTTGAAGGAGAGGAGGATAGGCATGGGAGAGGTGTGGGTGCCTGGAAGGGAGGGAGGAAGGAAGGAGAGGCGGTTTCAGATGTTATTGTTGAAGGATTCATTGAAGAAGTGTGTCTTAATTGCCTTCCTGAAGTCCTTAAGGATATGGCTTGCAAGGGAGGTCCAAATGGTCGGTGCATATAAGGAAAGGCTTGGTTAGCGGTGGACTGGTTGCTCTATATTTTTAGCTTGGGGATGCTAAAGGTATTTTGAGTATTTGCTCATCTGTATCCGATGTTTGTTTTTCTCTGTAGCAGCACTTGAAGGGTTATAGGGGATAAATCATGCGATGCTTTGAAGGTGGTCACTAGAACTTTATATTTGGAACGGACTATTACTGGGAGCCAGTGCAGTTGTTTGAGGACTGGAGTTGTGTGTTCATTTCTGGATGCGTCAAGTAAGATATGGGCAGTGGTATTTTGTGCCATCTGTAGGGGGTGGAGTGTATTTCAGGAGGCCTCGCAGAAGAATATTACAGTAGTCAAAGTGCAGGAATATTGTGGATTGAAAAACTGTGCAGAAGTAGAGTTGAGTAGTTGTATGTGTTGCAGTGTTTTCATCTTGTAGTAAATCTGCTTGATGTAAGATTGTAGGGTGAGGTGTCGGTCAGTATTATTCCCAGGTACCGTACATGGGTCATGACCTTTAGTTCTGCTCTATGAACTTTTAAAGATTCAGGGGAGTTAAAGGTTGAGTCTCTAGTGATATAGAGTACTTCAGTTTCCTTGTGATTTACAATGAGATTTTGCGTAGATAACCAGCTTGTGACTGAGGTGAAGCAATTTACTAGCACAGTGAGTATGGGATTTGTGGTAGAGAAAGCATAGTTACTCACCTGTAACAGATGTTCTCCAGGGACAGCAGGAATAAGTCCTCACATATGGGTGATGTCAACGCTGATGGAGCCCTCACAGAAGCATCACCCCAGTTTTTAAAGAAAATCTCTGGGAGATGCCACCACGCATGCATGGTCCTTCTCGCCCAAGGGTACCATCTTACTCAGTCAGGTGCCATAGCTAGAGGCCAATCAAGAAGATGGCCAAAAATGAATAGCAACTGCAGGGGAGGGTTGTGAGGACTGATTCCTGCTGTCCCTGGAGAACACCTGTTACAGGTAAATATGCTTTCTTCAGAACAAGCAGGAAGTCAGTCCTCACATATGGGACTCCCTAGCTATAGGATACCGAGAACCTGTAGATTATACGGCCAAGCCGTGAGCAGCTGCAAAAGAATCTGAGGACAGACCAGAGGACCCTGAGTCTGGGGTGAGCCATGACTCCAGTAGTCTGAACAAGAAGGGTCAGAGGGCAGGAGTTGTGGCCTGGCTGAAGGCACTGTCCATACAGGACTCCCTCTACAGGTAGTAGTGGGCTGCGAAAGTGTGAATGGAGGATCAGGTGGCGGCCCGGCAGATGTCTGCCAAGGGCACCAAGTGGAGGTTTGTGACAGACGTCACCATTGCTTGGACATTGTGCACCGTAACCTGGCGCTGCAGGAGTAGCTCAGTCCGTGTATGGGCGAAGGCGATGCAGTCCGCCACCCAGATTGACAAGGTCTGCCTGGTGACAGCCTGCCCCAGATGGCAGGAGTCGTATGATAGGAAACGTTGCCCAGCTTTGAAATGGCCCTGGGTCTGTTGTAGTTAGAAGGATAGGGCCACCTTTTGCAGTCCAGAGTGTGGAGAATGGCCGAAGCCAGATCGGCATGAGGCCATGGGAAGAAGGTGGGCAGTACCACCTCCTGGTTGAGGTGGAAGTCCGTGACTACTTTCAGAAGGAACTTCGGATGTGTACAGAGCACCACTCTGTTCTTGTAAAATCTGGTGTATGGCGTTTCAGCCATCAACGCCTGGAGCTCACTGACTCTGCCAGCAGAGGTGAGAGCCACCAAGGTGGTGACCTTTCAGGACAAGTACCTCAAGGGGCTGGTAGCCAGGGGCTCAAAAGGCAGATTGGTTAGATATATGAGGACCACATTGAGATCCCATTCTGCCGGGGGCAGACGAATAGGGGATTTAGAGAGAAGCAAGCCCTGCATGTAAAAGGAGACAAGGGGTTGCCCTGAGAGGGGTTTGCCCTCGATGGGGTGATGGTTCGCCGAGATTGCACTTAGGTGCACCCTGACCAAATTGGTCTTTAGTCCAGACTGTGAGATATGGAGCAGATATTGCAACACCAAGTGTACCAGGCAGGAGAACAGGTTCACGTGTTGCTCCGTGCACCACTGAAAATCTATGCCACTTGAAGAAGTAAGCTTGTCTCATAGAATCCTTACAAGAGGCCAGGAGGATTTCTTCGACCTCCCTGGGAAGGTTAAGGGCTGCTAAGGCGACCCATTCAGCAACCAGGCTGTGAGGCACAAGGATCCCAGATTGGGGAGGAGCCCTCCTCCTGCATCAGGAGTCCTGGGGAACTCCCGAGAGGAACCGGGGACTGCATCAAGAGATGGAGCAGCAGGAAGAACCATGGCTGCCTGGGCCACCTCGGATCACCGAAGCCTTGTCCTGCTGGACCTTGAAGAGGGTCCGTGCTATCAGTGGCGTGGGAGGGAAGGCATATAGCAGTCCCGATGCCCACAAGATGAGGAAGGCACCTGGAGCCACCTAAGCTAGGTGCCAGTGGGGCCCGCAAAACCAAGGGAGCTGAGTGTTGGATGGGCTGGCAAAGAGGTCGGGGTCTGGAGTGCCCCAGAGCAGGAATAGCCGCCACGCTGTCTTGGGGTCCAGGCGCCACTCATGTGACTGGAGGACCCTGCTCTGCCTGTCTGCCAAGGCATTGTCCTGGCCCAGGAGGTAGACCTCTCCGAGGATGCCCTGGCTTACCGTGTAACAGCAAAGGGCTACCGCTTCCTGGCAGAAGCTGTAAAAGCCTGTGCCGCCCTGTTTATTCATTTAGAACATGGTGACTTGGTTGTCCCTATGCACAAGCACCGCCTGGCGGTGCTGAAAGGCCTTCAGCACTAGGAAGATGGCTCGGACCTCCAGCAGATTGATCTGCTACTGGCTCTCCTCGAGAGACCAGGCCCCCTGGGTGCGCAGCTCCTCGCAATGGGCCTCCACAGCCCGAGAGGGAGGCATCTGTTGTTAGGATCCTCTGGGTGTTCAGGGCCTGAAGGGCATGCCCCAGAGCAGGTGCTGTGCGTCCTGCCACCAGGCTAAGAACTCTGTCAACCGAGGGGACACCGAGATGGGGTCCCGGAGCTAGCCCATAGCCTGGGCCCGCTAGGAGCAAAGGCACCACTGCGCCGCCCACAAGTGAAGGCAGGCACTGGGCACAACATGGACTGTGGAGGCCATGTGGCCCAGGAGGCAAAGCATCGACCAAGCCAATACTGTGCGACGGCTCTGCACCTCGGCTGCTAAGGTCATGAGGCAGTGCGCCCTGTCCTGGGGAAGGAAAGCCTTGGCCTGGAGTGTGTCCAGGTGCGCCCCTATGAACTCCAGGGATTGTGCTGGAGTGAGGTGGGATTTTGGGTGGTTCACCATGAATCTCAGGTGCTGCAGAAGCCGAATGGTGCGGCCTGTAGCCTGCAGGGCTTCCAATGCAATGTCCCCTTTTACGAGCCAGTTGTCGAGGTAAGGATAGGCGAAGGCACCTTGGAGATGAAGATAAGCTGCTACCACTGCAAGGCATTTGGTGAAGACCCGCGGCATGGAGGCAAGACCGAAGGGGAATACCCTGTACTGGTAGTGATTGTCCCCGACCACAAACCTTAGGTACTGTCTGTGACTGGGATGGATAAGGATGTGAGTGTAAGCATCCTTTAGATCCAAGAAGCATAGCCAATCGCCCTGCTGGAGGTAGGGCAGCAGTGTTCCAAGGGAGAACATCTTGAACTTCTCCCGCACCAGGAATTTGTTTAGGTTCCTCAGGTCCAGGATGGGTCTTAGCCTTCCTGTCCTTTTTGGGACTAGGAAATACCTGGAGTAGAACCCCTTTCCTTTTAGGTAGAGCACTATGGGCTCTACTGTCCTGTCCCAGAGGAAGCCTGCGAGCTCTTGGATTAGCAGGACCTGGTGCAGGGGAGTCGGTTGAGGTTCCCCGGGGAAAGTAAAGGGGAAGCAGCTGGTCCAGGTGGAGGAGGTAACCCTCCTTGACCACCTTGAGAACCTGAGTTGGTGGTGATGGAATTCTACCTGTGGGTGAAATGGACCAGCCGTCCCCCTATTGGTAGTTGGTCATCCACCGGTCGACAGGCTATGCCTAGGGTGTCAAAACCCCAACCCAGGCTGGGCCGGGGTCGATGCACAGGCCTTTGGGCTTACAAGATCCCTGCCCAGTGCTCTTACTCTGACTGCTCTGCTGCGAGTCTGGGTAGCCGGTTACAGGGGATACCCCCGATAGGGTTGGCTCTTCCTGTGGAAGGAGGACTTCTTCCCCTGCGGCTTCTTTCTAGGAAGAGTAGAAGTCTTCCTCGAGAGCCGAGTGCAGGTGATGTACTCTGTCTCGATTTTGGCCTCCATGGGCTTGCCAAAGATTTGCTCCCAAAGAGCTTCTTCTGGATTCACTGCTCCAGGTCTGAGGATTAGAGCCAAGTCTGTCAGCAGACGCCGATGCCGGCGGCTGCAACCTTTGGCAAGGCCTCGAAACAGTCATAGACAGCTCGGGACAGATATTTGGAGCACTCACCAACAGACTTCGACAGTGTCTGGAAGCGTCGGAGGTGGCCTCCGTCGAGGCCAGCCGCGAATCCTCTGAGTTCCTTGGTAAGGTCCTGGAGGAACATGCCAGTGTACAGTTGATATACTTTATATATGGCAGGCTAGCATGGAGCCCTGGTAGCACTTACGCCCAAGGGAACCGAGGAATGAGTCTGAACTCTTCTGTCTACACATGGCTGACTCGACTACCATGGAGGTGTGAGGGAGCTGTGCCTTCTGAAACCTCGGTCCCTGCTCAACCCTGTACATGGAATCCAGGTATCGGCTGACAATCAGGACCAATGCCGGCATCTCCCACATGCAGAGGTAGAGCCGGCTAAGGATGAAAGGAACAGGAATTATGAGGGTTTCCTTAAGTGGTTCCTCCATTCAAGGGTCTTCCTCCGACTCAGTGGTGAGGGCGAGAGCCCGCACCATATCCCGGACTAACTCGAGGAATGAGCTGTCCTTGGATGGGGACTGCCGCCTCTGGGTTGGCGGGGACAGGTCCGAAGGGAGGTCTCGGTGAGCCCAAGTCTCCAGGAACATCTCGCCGTTGGACTCCCATTCTGAGTAGTCCATGGAGAACTCAAGATGTGGTGGCTTGATGATCCCCGAGGCCAGCGCTTGGCCGGAGCCAGAGGCGCTCATCTAGGATGATCTCACACCCGAGGAACGGGATGGACGCCGAGACCCTCGCCGAGGATCCTTACAAGGTATCTGGCTCTTGGGGACCACTGCGGCAGCCCGGGGAGTCCTCGAGATCGAAGTCCCTGTGGTCGCAGGGTGCGCACCGGCAGGGCCAAGCATCTGCATCTGCTGGGCAGTGATGAATGTAGAGAGGCTGCATTCTAGAGCCAGCATTCGGGCCTCCCACCCAGGAGTGGGGGCCTGCGACACTGTCCTGGGGTCACCGGTTCAGGTGTCGAGGAGAGGGGGTCTTTGCCAGGACAACCCTCGGGAGACCGGGTGCCATTGCCAGAGGCCTCAGTATTGGTCCTGGGAACTTTCCTTGGCCGCTCCCCCTCCAACTCCTCGGATAGTCACTGGGGCCTGAGGGACCACATGAGACCTTCTTCTTCTTGTTACGCTCATCCTCTGGGGATCCTTGGTCAGAGTGCCTATGGGCTCAACCCGCAGAAACTTTAGGAAACTCCAAGGGTCGCAGGCCTTTGAACGCAAGTCTACTGGGGATACTGGGGTTGAGTCTGCCTTGTGGAAGATGTCGTCCTGCTTCTACTGGCGACTCTGGATGGCCTTAGTGGACATCTTTTTGCACAAGGAGCACTGCTCCGGGTCATGATTGGTGCCCAAAAACCTGAGACAACAGTCATCAGTGTCGGTGAGAGACATGTTTCTAGAGCACCGATCACATTTTTTGAAACTAGTGGCCATTGGGGCAAAAAGGACCCCTGAGAGGTCAAAGACTCTCAATGCGGCCAGCAGTTAAAAAAAAAGGCGCGAAAGTGCCAAAGTGAGAAAAAAGGGGGAAAAAAAAAAGATTCTCAAGGCCCGCTGTGGGAGCAGCGGTGCTTGAAAGGCGGGAAGGAGAACTGGCAACTGCTGGAAAGCACAATTATGCACTAGAGAAGATTAACTTTTTCTGGGGGACAAACATCTGAAGGGCTCCACGGAAAAAGGGAGATTGAGGAAGATGGCATGCTTGGGCAGGAAGGGGACCACACTTGCGTGGTGGCATCTCCCAAAGGCTCTCTCATAGGTATTTCTAATATTATCCCCTCCCCTTCCATAAACTATCAGCTTGTTAGATTTTTCAGTACAATCAAAGGTTTCTCTAAATAAAAGCAGTTGTTAAAAAAAAAAAATAAGAGGGAAAGACACAGACTAGTACAAACTGAGGTATAATAAGCAGATTCAACCCTTCCACTCATTTTTCTCCAGTTCAAACCCAGACAAGTGTGTTTTTGGCGGCATGTGAGATACGGCTGGAATGAAACATCATTTCTTCAACTTTCCATATCAGCCGTATGCTCTTTTGAAAGCAGTTGGGTTTTGCTTTACACCAACAAACGTTTTGCAGCTTTGGTTATTTTATTCCAAGTCAGGAATAAATGAGTCACCTCCTCAACAGTGGATAACCTCCCAAAACATTTTAAAAAGGCTCCTGGAATAAAAGAGTCATCCTCCAACAGAGCCAATGATCTCCTTCATTTATTTCCAGGAATAGGATTATTCTTTCTATAGGTTTAAAGCTTCCACCTATAGAAGATTCCTCTTACAATCTCCAGGAATACAGGACTGATCTAGATTTATATAGTCTCTGGGAATAAATGATTTTATCTCCCAAACAAACCTCCAGAAATAAACGATTCATCCACCAACAACTTTCCCCAGCCTTGAGTAATAGAAGTTTGATCTGATAATAGAGCAAGTTCTATAGGCTTAAATTAGGAGAGGTTAACTGATAGGGGTGGGCATTCATTAGTATGTATTCAGGAGTTTGTTTACTATGTTTACTCATATAAATAAAAGGGACATGGCAGCACTTAACACACCTTTACTAAAGATTAACATGTGCCTCAGTTTATTAGTGAGCCTTAAAAGGTTTACTGCATTCTAAATTGATTTAACATACACTGATTTAGCATGCCTTAATTTAATCAAATTTAGTGCCCACTTAAAATTCCCTATTAAAATTAATGTGTGAAACTAACCAAAGAAAGGCACTTGAAAATGGGCAAAATTCATTGGGGAGAAAAAAGGAAAAAGAACTAGCATATTCCTGGGCACATCCCTATTAACTGAACTCAAGATTCAAAATTCATACAAAAGATGGGCAGCAGCCCCACCAGGTGGCGAGACCAAAAAGTGACACATAGCTGGAAGATAAATACTAAGCAATTCCTGTGTTCACAACTCAGCACAGCAGAAAGGAAATGGTTTGTAAGAGCATTGGTCATGCAGACAAAGCTGTCATTGAGGAGGAATACTATTTATCTGTTCTCTTCTCAATGAGGATGCCCAAACAACTATGCTCTGGAGAAGAGACAACTGTGGAGGTTGAAAGAAGCCAAACTACCATAATGGCTTTCATTTGCAAGGGACACAAAAATATTTCTTAATAGTCTATGGACTACTGCCCTTTGACCCAATGACATATTGTTTGTGGTTCTGTCCCCTAAAGGTATACTATATTATATTGTCCAATCTGTGTACATGATGTTGTGCAAGATTAACTGTAAAATGGGTAGTACTAGTGGGCACTGTTCCCTCTAAGCTGTACGCGTGTGCGCGCACACACACCTCGCCGAGCGAGCGCACATACTTTACAACAGAGCGCACAAAAATTACAGTTCTGATTCTGATAGAAAACAACACAGACGTCTTAAAATTTAAAAGTGGTTATGTATTTACGGTTTTCACAAGTTCTACAATGTTTTCTAGTGCAATCAATGTGGTGTACATACTGTATTCTGATGTGTAGTCAAATTTTAAAGTATATGACTCCGAGTGTCGTTATGTGGCGCACAAAAATTTAACCTTCCTTCAAAAGCTGCACAGCTGATATTTTATGCGCACACAGCCTATAAAAAATTAGAGGGAACATTGCTAGTGGGAATGAAAACCGGATCTGCAGATATGACCATTTTATGTTGTCGGTACTAGCCACCATTGTGAGTTGGAGTTAGCACTGGAACTGAAACTTGTGCCTACAGGTATCAGAGCTGTCTCGTCACAGTGACTTTAGTCAGCGCACTTACTAAGCTTACATGGCACCTGTCTCAAAAAGTGAAATTACTAACCTGTAATGAGGGTTCTGGGTAGGGAGCAGAGGAATGTAGCCACACTGACAGGGGATGTCATGGATGACTCCAGGCTGAATGCTGTTCTGCTAAAGCACAGAAAAACTATGAAGATCTTCATGGGCATGTACAGGGATTTCCCCACTAGCACAGTTCTGTCCTATTCCCTCAGTCGATACTAAAGCTACTTATTCAACAGAGGGGTGGGGGATGTGACTGCATGAAGCCTCATTACAGGGATGCACCTTTGCTCTCTCCACTCATGAGCAGGGAAACACAGCCTAATCATTAGGCAAGATCAGGTGGTCACCTAGAGTGGCAGCTTATGAAGGCAGTCAAAGCAAATCAGTAGATCCTTACAATCCCACAAAGTCAAAGAACCACAGGCACATTATTTTACCTGCAGGGGAGAGGGAGCACAATGCAAAGTTTAAAATTTAAAACTAGGATTTCCAATTATGCATTTTTACAGGATTGTTGTGGGAGGGGTGGTGTTGAGATGAGCATGACTGTTAAGTTTATCAAAATCTTTGAGGGGGGATGGCACATAAAGCTGAAGGTTTGCCTAGGGCATCCAACACCACTGTATCAGCCCTGCCCAAACAGCATATGATTGGGTTGGTTGGTGTTGAAGACACAGAACAGATTGAAGCTGCAGGCAGAGAAGCATAGGGAACAGCAGGAATCAGTCTTCACATATGAGCGACGTCAGCGCTGACGGAACTCACGAGGGAACGCTCCCCAGCGTTCAATAGGAAAGCCTTTGGGAGCACTCCACTGCACCTATGTGCCTGCCTTCCCAGCTCCTCTCCTCAGTTGAGTTTGTAGCTGAGAGGAAGAGAAAGAAATAAAGCCTATAACTCCTAGGGGAGTTGTGGAGACTGATTCCTGCTGTTCCCAGAGATCACGGGTGATTAATTACAGGTAAGTAATTACGCTATCTCCAGTGTGATCCCTGAGGCTAAAGCTTAGAGCTAGACAATGTGAACCGTTGGACTCAATTCCAGGAGGTTATACCATCCCTAATGATAGTCTGGTCTATTGTAGAAGTCCAGGACTGAGGGTAGGAATTGAGTTTAAGTCCCAAAGAGGTGCAGGAGTAGCTTGGCTAAAAACACGTCCCGACAGGAGCCCCTGTCCAGACAATAATGCGCAGCAAAAGTATGAATGGAAGACTGACAAATCTCCTCAACGGATAATTAAAGGAGATTGGCTATGGAGGTTGCCACAGCCCACACATTATGAGCAGTAACATGACCCTCCGGGGAGAGTCCTGCTTGTGCATATGCAAATGAAATGCAATCTGCTATCCCATCTGGATAGAGTTTGTTATGTCACGGGTAGCCTAAGGTGACTGGGATCAAAGGAAATGATTAATTGAGAGGATTTTCTGTCAACCTTAGTTCTATCCAAGTAGTAAGCCAGCACTCACTTGTATTCTAAGGTTTTTAGCGCTGCTTCAGCCCAAGACACATGTGGTTTCGTAAAGAAAATCGGTAGAATTACTGACTGGTTTAGATGGAAGGAAACTATCTTTGGTAGGAAATGCAGATAGGTACTGAGAAACCACCATGTCATGGTGGAATTAGGTATAGGGAAGATCTGCCACCAGAGCCTACAGTTCCCTGATGCAGAGAGCTGACGTGACAGCGATGAGGAAGATTACCTTCCAAGACAGAAACTTCAGTGAAGTGGTGGCTAAAGGCTTGAAAGGAGGCTTTAGAAGTTGAGCCAGAACCATATTGAGATCCCAGGCCACCAGAGGTGGCTTAATGAGTGGCTTGGACAATAGGAGACCCCTCATGAGGCATGCTACTAAGGGTGTGATGAGATAGGCTGTCCATCCAGTCATTTTTGAGAGGCCACAATGGCACTAAGGCAAACTCTCATCAAGTAAGTCCTAAGACCTGACGAGGACAAGTGGAAGAGATATTGTAGAAGAGATTCCACCGGGCAAGCAAAGGGACCAATGCCCTTTGGGGAGCACCAGAGGGTAAACCTAAACCACTTGAAGGCATAAGATCACCTGGTGGAATCCTTGCGTGATACAAGGAGGATATCTGACTTCCTGTGGCAGGTCGAGGTCAGTGAGTACAATCTCTTCAGGAGCCATGCTGTGAGGTGTAGGGAATGAAGACTGGGATGGAGGCATGTCTCTTGGTCCTGAGAGAGGAGTTTGGGAGCACATCCAAATCTGAGGGCTTGAGTCTGCACAAGGTGAAGAAGCAGAGGAAAGCACAGTTGATGGCCAAAAGGGGACTATGAGGATCATGGAACCCTTGTCAGCCTATAGCTTGAACAACGTTTTGTGTATCAAGGGGATGGAAGGAAATGCATAGAGCATACCCTGTCCCCAATAGAGAAGGAAGATGTCTGGGGACTGTCGGTGCAGGGACGGAAGCCTGGAGCAGAAGAGTGGAAGCTGTGTTTTCTGCAGAGTGGCAAAAGGATCTATGAGTGGGGTTCCCCACATTCGGAAGATCCAAACAGCTGCTTCCCAATATAGGGTCCACTAGGGTGGATGAAGGATACGGCTCAGCCTGTCTGCAAGGACATTCAGCTAGCCCGGGAGGGACACCGCTCTGAGGTGAATGCAGTGTGCGATGGCAAAGAACTATAGGCGAAGCGCTTCCTCACATAGGGGATAGGATCCCGTCCTCCCTGTTTGTTCATGTAGAACAAGGCAACATGGTTGTTTGTCCTAAGACATGTTACCCCCAAAACTGGGGTTGAAAAACCCAAAGGGCATTTGTTAGTGCCTGTAGTTCTAGAAGGTTGATCTGCGGAAAAGATTCCTGTTGTGTCAACAGCTCCTGTATGGTTGGGTTGTTCAGATGCACTCCCCAACTCAGCTTGGAGGCATTGGTTGTCAGGGTGTACCGAGGTGGAGGCACCTGAAAAGGTGACCGCTGAGTAGATTCTGTGGAGACCACCACCACTGAAGAGACTTGGTCAGTTGAGGAGTGATGTGGATCTTGTCTCTGGAGACACCTCTTTGCTTGCGCCCATTGAGAAGACAGAGTCCACATATAGGTGACGTCGGTGATGACGGAGCCCTCATGCGGAGCAAATCCCCAGCTTTCAGAGAAAGTCTTTGGGAGTTGCCATCATGCATGCGCGGTCCCCTTCCTGCCCAAGGGTGCCATCTTGCTCAGTCAAACAACACAGCCAAAAAGACCAAAATATAATAATAGTTAGGAATGCAACTCCAAGGGGAGGAGGGAGGGTCGTGAGGACTGATTCCCTGCTGTCCCTGGAGAACACCTGTTACAGGTGAGTAACTACGCTTTCCCTGGGAACAAGCTGGAAGTCAGTCCTCACATATGGGACTCCCGCTATAGGCTACCAAGAACCCATAGCTAAAAAAGGTTCCCTCTACGAGAGCTGCAAGCAGCCGCAACAGAAAACCAAATTAAGGGAATATCACTCCGGTAGCCTAACACAGAGGGGTCGGATGGCAGGAGTTGCCTAGACCTCCAAAAGGTTACTGAGTACAGTCTGGCGAAGGCACTGTCCCGTCGGGACTCCCTATCCAGGCAATAATGGGTTGTGAAAGTCTAGCTCGAAGACCAGGTGGCGGCCCAGCAGATGTCTCTCAAAGGAAAAGAGTGCAAATGAGCCACTGATGCCGCCTTGGCCCTGACCCTATGGGGCCGTAACACAACCCTTCATTGGAAGCTCAGCTGCCTTGTATGCCCAAACAATACAGTCTGCTACCCAGGTGGACAGCGTATGCTTTGATACCGCTACCCCCCAGCTTATTGGGGTTGTAAGATATGAAAAGCTGAGAAGCCTTCCAATGCGCTTGCGTATGCTGGATATAGAAGGCCAGCGCCCTCTTAACAGTCCAGGGTGTGCAGGACCGACTCTGCCAGACTGGCATGTGGCCTGGGAAAAAAGGTAGGCAGAACCACCTCCTGGCTGAGGTGGAACGAGGAGACCACTTTCGGAAGGAACTTGGGGTGCGTGCAAAGCACCACCCGGTTCCTATAGAGCCTGGTGTAAGGCCTTTCCGACACTAGGGCCTGGAGCTCACTCACCCTCCGAGCGAACGTGAGTGCCACCAAGAAAACCACTTTCCAAGAGAGATAGCATAGATGGCAGGTAGCCATTGGTTCAAAGGGCGGCCTAGTAAGCTGCCCTAACACCACATTCAGATCCCATTTGGTCACCGGGGGGACAGCTTGGAGACTGAGCTTACTGGAGCTGGTGGGAGGTGGCAGTGGTATTTATACCAGAGGGTCATCAAATTGATGACGTGCTCAGCCTCCAAGCTGCTGGAAGGGGAGCACAACCCAGAGGAAAGGGACTGGACTACAGGGACGCTAAGGAATAGAAAATATTTTTTCACTCAACATGTAATCAAACTCTGGCATTTGTTACCAGTAGTAAAAGCTGTTAGTGTAGCTGGGTTTAAAAAAGGTTTGGACAAGTTCCTGGAGGAAAGGTCCATAAACCATTATTAAAAGCGACCCAGGATATCACTGCTTGACCCAATACAAGCATTGTGGAACCTGTGTCTTTTCGGGAAACTGCTAGGAATTTGTGATTTGGATTAGCCACTGTTGGAAACAGGATACTGGGCTTGATGGACCTTGATCTGACCAGTATGGCATATCTTATGTTCTTGGCATGGTAGAAGGTCAACGCAAAAGAGGAAGGTCAGCAATGACATGGATTGATACCATAACAGCAGCTATGGGTGTCACTCTGTCAACAATGAACCGCCTGACTGAAGACTGAATGTAGTTTAGGGACAACTATCCAAAGGGTCACCATGAGTTGACAGACTCAACAGCACTTAACAACGACGATGACACAAGAGATCAATGCAGTCTTCCTCTCAAAGTGTGCATTCAAAAACTTGATCTCCACACATCTAGATTAAAGTAAATAAATAATTGTGAACATTTTCTGTGGCTCTCAATGCTCTACAAATAGTACAATACAGCGTGTCTGGGGTATAAGGTATGAAGAAATTTTTCGTCTTGGTGAGTGCACAGTTTCATAAAGAAAACTGTCATAAGGGAGAGTTTGTTTCCTGCTATTTGATTTCATCAGGAGCTGCTGTGCCGCGTCTAATGAGTGGAGGACACGTGACCAGCTCAGGGCTTTAAAATCGTATCCTCCACAGCAGGACGCGCACTGCAGACTCATCCCTGTGGGTGTGTGCTCCGAAGGGGAGTGAACAAAAGGGCAGATTCTGCCCCTTTGGAGCACATTTGGAGTACCTACAGGAGTTGCAGTGTTCAATGGGGAAACGGAAGAAGAGACTTCCACAGCCAATGCTGCCTCTTGTTTATTGTCGGATACTGTTTGTTTTATGTAAACCGCGCTGATCGCAAATAGTGCGGTATATAAGAAATGTTAAATAAATAAATAAATAAATAAGCTAAGGTTGTTGGGCCCATAGATAAGCTGCTTATATCCATTGGGCCAGCTTCTGGTGATTTTTTGTTGGAAGCCTCTTCGCCATCCGTGAGTACTGTTTCTCCTCTTGAGCCTCCGGAATTATCTGGGGTTTTATATTCACCCAATAAGGGAGTTTGTTTAGGGGAAGAGGTTATCACTACCCCATTATCTGGAGGTGGGGCTCCTCCTAATGTGGATTCTCTTCCTGATGCCTCTCTCAGGTTGTCTTCTTCAGAGGCTGTTTTACCAGTCCCGTTTGATTTTGTATCTGTTCAAGACAAAGTTAAGCCCTCAAAAGACATTACACTTCAAGATATTTGGCAGATTTTAATGAAAGTTCAGTACAAGAAACAATCATCCGTGTCCAAGTTATCGGCTTTTACTCATGAGGCTCTGTCCGTCATGTCGGGCCATGACATAAGTATCAAGAATTTAGAGCTACGTGTTACTAAGGACGAAGCTCAGATTCAGACCCTGCAGGCAGCGGCAGCCTCATCAGTACAAGACTCTTTGGTTTTTCATCACCAATATGAAAATCTTGAAAATGTCTCTCGTCAGAAGAATCATTTTTTTGAACTTCCCTTGTAACCCATTATCTTTCACCCTCCATTCCTCTTTTAAAATACCTGAAGTATTGAATATTTCTCAGCTGTCTAAATTATACTATATTTCTAAAGGTATTAAGGGGACTATGGGGAGTCCAAATGCTAGGGGGGATTTGGAAGGTGGTGTGATGGAGACTGATCGGTTATCTGTTTCAAGCTTGGATTTTCTCAGCTTTTTTGGAGACGTCATTGGAAGAAATTTCCTTGCGTGCTACGTTATTGGTGACTTTTTTGTTAGAAAGTGACAAGGATCTTGTTTTGCGTTCTTATTTTTTAAGGCATTCTGTTAATTATTTTGGTCAGGCTATACAAGTTTTTCCTGATATTTCGCGAATCATACAAAAGAGAAGGAAGGCTTTTTTAGATCTTAGACCTCATGCCTTTTTTCTTAAAATATCCTTGTGTGTTATTTTGTATCAAGGTAAGGCATTGATGCTTTACAACTTGAGGGGATTTGCAGGGTAAGGGTTAGATTTATTACGATTTCTCCCTTATTTAGTATAAGGGGTTAGATATTGTTAAATACAGTGTCTCCTTTTCTATTGGTTTTTGCAACTTTCTCAAAGTTAAGATAGCTGGTAGAGTTTAATGTTGTGAGTATTTTTCTATTTTGTGCTTTTTTCTTGTATTTCCTATTGTTTACCTTGAATAAAAGGGATATTGGAAAAAAAAGAGAAATTAGACTTACCTGCTAATTGTTTTTCCTTGAGGAACTCCAGTCAGGTCCCTCACCTCTGGGTACTGCACCTCTCGCAGCATGGAGACTGGGCATGTCAGAATTGTGACACCACTGTATATATTCTGCTGGCACCTCCCACCAGCTCCCAGTGACCTAATGACAAAGCAGACTCAAAGGAGCAACAAATAAGTAGCTATAGTATTAAATACAACTTAACTCTTAAGCTGAACTAAATCCCCGTTAGATAAGAGGATAACTCTCCCTCTGAAGGAAATAGGACAGAAAGGAGGGAGAAGAAAGAATACAGAGCATACATTGCATGAGCACAGAAAAAATTTTTGCTGATTTTCAAGTGCCTGGCTGTTGTCACCCCACACAATAAAAAAAGACTCTGCGGAAGCTGACAAAAAACCCCAGGCAGGAATCGGGACTGGACTAGAGTTTCTCAAGGAACAACAATTAGCAGGTAAGTCTAATTTCTCTTTCCTTATCGTCCCTCCGATCCAGTCCCTCACCTCTGGGATGTAACAGAGTAGTAAACTACTGGGCCCTAGGGACCTGTCCACCTGGACTGCAAAACTGCAGACCCGAAACAAGCATCTCCCGTCACTTGAACATATAGGTGATAATGTCTATTGAAAGTAAGCAAGGAAGACCATGTGGCTGCTCTGCAAATCTCAACCAGGGGAACTAAGCTATGTTCCGCCCACAAAGTCATTTGCGCTCTAGTAGAATGAGCCCGCAGCCCCACGGGCACCTGACAACCTTGCAAGCTGACGCTATTGCTTCACTGACCCATCTGGAAATTGAAGTTTGGCTGCCGCTTCACCCTTACGCGGACCTCCAAAGAGAACGAACAAATGCTCAGACTTGCAGAAGGACCCAGAGACCTTCAAGTATCAACGAAGAACCCTCTTTATATCTAACAAACGGAAACTACGGTCCGACGCGTTCTCACCTGAATTACCCAATACTGGCATAGAGACAGTGATTCACATGAAATGGCGAAACTATCTTTGGCAGAAAAGACGGAACGGGACGCAACACCACTTTTTCCCTAGAAAAAGACAGAAACAGTTCCCGACAGGACAACGCCTGCAACTCCGAGATTCGACGTGCAGAGCAAATGGCTACCAAAAATAGTGTCTTTAAAGTCAAATCCTTTAGCGAAGCCTGATGTAAAGGTTCAAAAGGCTCCCTTGTCAATGCTCCCAAAACCAGATTGAGATCCCACGGAGGAGAAACCACTCTGCGTGAAGGACACAAACGGGATACTGCTCTCAAGAAACGTACAACATCGGCATGGGAACCCAAAGCAACTCCTTGAACTTTTCCTCGATAACAAAAAATAGCTGCCAGCTGTACCCTTAACGAACTGGCTGCCAATCCCTTATCAAAACTATCTTGCAAGAAACTCAACACCATCAGAACTGATACTGTGGCAGGACGGATCTGTCGTTGCGCACACCAATCCTCAAAAATACGCCAGACACACACATATGCTAAAGAAGTCGACCTCTTTCTGACCAAAAGTAAGGTGGCAATCACCACACTAGAATAACCTTTCTTCCTTAACCTCGCCCTTTCAATGGCCAATCTACATGAGGCATTTGCAGAGGACCCTGAAGATCTTCCCTTGTCGGCATCCGCCACGGTTTCCCATTGAGAAAACGCACTAGATCGGCATACCACGGCCAACGAGGCTAATCTGGAGCCACTAACACTACTCTCCCCTGATGAACTTCGATGCGCTGAACCACTCGACCTATGAGAGCCCAAGAGGGGAAAAAGTAGAGGAGACCGTGCGTGGACCATTGTTGCAGTAAGGAGGAAAGGTCCATAAACCATTATTAAGAAGGGACCCAGGATATCAATGCTTGAACCAATACAAGCATTGTGGAACCTGTGTCCCATGGGGAAACTGCTAGGTACGTATGACCTAGATTGGCCACTGTTGGAAACAGAATACTGGGCTTGATGGACCTTGGTCTGACCCAGTATGGCATATCTTATGTTCTTATGTTCTTATCTAGACCTGCCGACATTCTCTCTCGTCTTCTGCTGTAAAAGCGATTCGCCTTGGCCGACAAAAAGGTCCCCATGAGATCCATAACAGGAGATCCCCACTTGATGACTATCTGAGCAAACACCTCCGGATGAAGCTCCCATTCTCCGGGATCCACCCGGACTCGGCTGAGAAAGTCCGCCGTCACATTGTCTGATCCTGCAATGTGCGTCGGCGATAGTGCCTGAAGTCGAGGCTCCACCCAACTGAACAGGCTTTCTGCCTCTTCCTCCAGAGCCGCGCTTCTTGTGCCCTGACGATTGAGGTACGCGACCGTCATGGCATTGTCTGATAGTACTCGAACTGCTCAACCCCGGTAAGTTGGACTCGAAGCACTAGAGCTACTGCTCACAACTCCAGATGGTTGATTGACCATTTGGTCTCCCGCTTGGTCCAGCAGCCTTGCACAAAGAGCTCTCCACAATGAGCTCCCCAACCGGTGAGACTGGCATCTGTTAAAACAGGAACCCACTGCGGCTGCTCGAGAGGCATGCCCGCCGCCAGATTTTGCAGACGAAGCCACCATTGAAGAGATGCCCTGACCTGCATTGGACAGGGAAGGCGTTTGGACAGAGAATTGTTCTGGTGAGACCAATGACCGAGCAGCAACCTCTGTAAAGGACACATGTGTACTCTGGCCCATGGTACGACTTCCAGAGTCGCTGCCATTGTCCCTAGAACACGGAGATAGTGCCAGGCCAACGGTGCTGGACGCTTCAAAAAAACTGCACACCAAGAGCCGAAGACCCTGGGCTTGGAGATCTGGAAGAAAAACTGCTCCCACTCGGGTGTCAAAGCGAACTCCCAAATACTTCAGAACTTGCGATGGAACCAATCGGCTCTTGGCCGCATTGACTACCCAAGCGAGACTCTGTAGGAGCTGCACCACTCTGCCTGTCACTCGTACACTCTTGGCTCTGGATTTTTCTCGAATCAACCAGTCGTCGAGATAGGGATGAACTAATACTCCCTCTTTTCGAAGAGACGCCACTATCACCACCATAACCTTAGTAAAAGTGCGCGGAGCCGTTGCTAGACCAAAGGGCAATGCCTGGAACTGAAAATTCCCCCACGGCAGCACAAACCTTAGAAACCTTTGATGATCTGGCCTGATCGGAATGTGTAAATACGCTTCGGTGAGATCGAGAGACGTCAAGAACTCTCCTTGACGAACCGCTACTATAACGAAACGCAAAGTTTCCATTCGGAAATGAGGTACTCGCAGACAGCGATTTACCCCTTTGAGATCCAGAATTGGGCGGAAGGCTCCGTCTTTCTTTGGCACCATGAAATAGAGTATTGACCGAGTTTCCCGTACCGCAATCGTACTTTCTCACCCTCTGCAAGGAGACAGGACAAAAGAGTTGACTACCGAACGGGCAAACTCGAGAGAATAACCTTTGCGAATGACCTCCAACACCCACTGATCGGATGTTCCTGCCCGAGTCCTCCTCACTTCATTGGGCCTTTCTAAATCCTGAGGAAGAGGGACTAGCAAACCTTCTGCCCGCTCCCCGGATTCCTCTAAAATACTTTGACCTCGAGAGGGAAACCTTCCTCTTTGAAAAGCTCCCAAACAGGAGGTACGAAAATGCCTGAAATCCCGTGGTTGACCCCAGGAAGCTAATGCGGTCCGACCTGGCTTTGGCTTATCCTCCGGCAAGCGACCACCTTTTGATTCCCCCAATCTTTGACCAGCTTGTCAAGATCTTCTCCGAACAACTTCCCCTTAAAAGGAAGTTTGTTAAGATGAGACTTGGAAGAATTGTCCATCGCCCAATTCCTTAGCCAAAGATAACGGTGTGCGGCTACCAAGGAAGACATGCTATTAGCTAAACCTCTAATAAGATCATAGTGGACATTGGCTAAATAAGCTGATCCTGACTCTAGTCTTGTTACATCCGCTAACTGCTCTTGCGTTTGTTGTGCTGGCTGTTGCAAACGCTGCGACCAGCAAAGGCATGCTCTCGCTACCCAAGCCCCACAAATAGACGCTTGTAGAGACAGAGCATTAACCTCAAAGGCCTGCTTTAGTAAGGCATCCACCTTCTGATCCTGTGCATCCTTCAAAGCCGCACTGCCTTCAACCGGAATGGTAGTCTTCTTTGTGACCGCTGAAACTGCTGCATCTACACGCGGAGAACGAAACATCTCCCGTTCTTGATCAGCCAAGGGATAGAGATGATTCATCGACCTCACACCACGCAATCCTGCCTCCGGTAAATCCCATTCATCCTGAATCATCTGCTCGACCACACGGTGAACTGGAAAAACAGCCTGGGACTTCCATACTGCCTGAATGAAAGGGTCCTAAAACCCTCCATCTTCCGCTGGAGCCACAGTAGAGAGCCTGAAGTGACTCTGTAATGAGAGCTGTCAGTTCCTCTCTCCAAAAGACTCGGATAATTCTCGCCTGATCTTCAGGCTCCTGAATCTCACCTTTCTCTAGTTCTTCCATTCCAGCTTCCGGTTCCATATCAAAGTCCTCTCCTTCCGGCCAGTCTGATCCAAGAGGCTGATCCTCCACAGAACGAGCCATCTTAACCGGTCTACAGTCACCACTTCCAAACCTTTCTGTGGCCGTTTGGCCCCAAGCAGCGAAGCATCCGTGACCGCTCTCTGTTGCCGTAAACAGTAGACTTGATGAAGCAGCAGCACAAAATCTGGGGACCCCCCCCCCCCGAGAGCTGCTCCTGCCACCGTTGGGGTGGTGGAAGGACCTGGCAATGCCAGATTCATAGTAAGAGGAGCGGATGGAGACTCAAGAAAAGACTCCCCCTCCGCAGAACCTGCAGGAGTCCCCTTGCAGTTCTTGCTCCATTATTAAGCGCTTCAGTTGCGCAGCCACGACACACCCCCGCGTCTGAGACCGTGCCCCGATGGGAACCACAAACGAGGCAGTGGCCGCGTAGGCATCAGCGCTAGGGGACCGGTTAATAAAAACGGGACCCTGCAGACAACAAAAAAGGGCAAACAAAAAAAACCCGTGAAGACTTTTTTTGGGGGGGGGGGTTTGTGTACTGGCCGTTTAAGAGATCAAACAGTGATAATTAAAAGAACCTCCTCCAAAATTAATCAAAGAGCTAAATCGTTTACTATTTAAAGCTGTCTGCGAGGAAAAACTAGCATTGTAATCAAAAAACGCGGGAAAAACGGCCCACGAAGCTCCTCAGCACTGCTAACCACTAAAACGTGCTCTCCATGCGGTAGCAGGCCCCAATCCTTCCCCCGACTTCAGAAACAGCGATCGGAGCACTCACCTCTGCCTCCAGTACCTTTAGAGCAGGGGTTCTCAACCCTGTCCTCGGGACCCACCTAGCCAGTCGGGTTTTCAGGATAACCAGAATGAATATGTATGAGATAGATTTGCATACACTGCCATTATATGCAAATCTCTGCCATGCATATTCATTGTGGTTATCCTGAAAACCTGACTGGCTAGGTGGGTCCCGAGGACTGGGTTGAGAACCCCTGCTTTAGAGCCTTCTCTGCACATCGCTGAAAGAAAGTGAATTTCTGAAAGCAGCACAGCTGTGAAGAAACTGACAGCCGGCAGCAGCAGCAGGCAGAGAGCCCCGACAATGGTTCCTCACAAAAAAATCACAAGTGCAGAAACTGTGCCGGTAAGAGGAAGAAAAGACTGCTGAACAGCTCCCCTCCGTGCAAACAAGGAGGGGAGAGCAGGCAAAGCAGACAGAAGTAAACAGGAGAGTGAAAGGAGATCCTTCTGATTGCCTTCCGTCTCTTTTTTTTTTCTTTTCAATTAACTTTAAAGATACAGACCAAAAGAAATATAGGGAGAAAATAAAGCCAAATCCCTATCTAACCTGACTAAAGCTCCTTATCTGCTCCTCTAGTGAGCCCAGCACCTAGGCTCACTACCTCCTCCAGCTGCATGGAGACTGAGCACACTGGGAGCTGATGGGAGGTGCCAGCAGGATATATACAGTAGTGTCACAATTCTAACATGCCCAGTCTCCATACTGGGGAGGAGGTGCACTACCCAGAGGTGAGGGACTGGACTGGAGGGACGATAAGGAAACACTGTCATAAATTGTGGTCACTTCCACTTTTTCATCCTGGCAAGTGCACCGTTTCATAAAGAAAACTGAAAAAATGGTGGATTGGTTGAGATGAAATTCTGAGATGACTGTTGGAAAGAGTTTTCAATGAGTGCATTGCACTACTTGATTCGGGAAGAGGTATGTGTAAGAAGGATATGTATGAATGTTTGGACATCACAGATTCTCCTGATGGAGGTGATGACAACCAAAAATATCATTTTTTGAGAAGAGGTACTTAAGAGAGGTTTGCTCCAGTAATTCAAAGGGAACTCAAGAAGTTGGCTTAAGACAATGTTGAGGTCCCATACAAACAAGGGAGGACAGAGAGGTGGTTTTGTGATCAGTAATTCATACATAAATTTCACAGGTCTGCAAAAAAAATTTTTTCGAGAGCTGTTTTGGTTATTCCACGTAATCTTTATGTTTTTTGGTGCGCTGAATCTGAAAATGACCTCCATTTTGTCATAGGACATCACGTTTCCTGACAATTTAGGTAACTATGTTAAATAAGGCAATACCTCAAAATAAATGGAAATAGACTTATAAAATTAAAGTTGTATTACAATATTTTCATGAAAATCCTTTTTTGAACTGAAATGAGCTCACCTACAAACACTAAACTCGATTCTTCTTCCTTGTGAGGCTCCTCTTGGTGCATTTACGCTTGTGAGTAGCATCTGGAATGTCTCTCTGAAGCATCCAACAGTAGTTTGCCATCATTGTAATGCTCCATTTTCCCTGGTATCTCCTTTCCATCTCTTTAATGTCTTGGTGGAATCAATCGTTCACCTTGTTCCTCACTCACAGCTCCCAAATTTTCAGGAAAGTAGTCAAGGTGGGACTGGAGGAAATGCACTTTCAAACTCATCAGGCAACCTAAAGCTTGAAATGCTTTCAGCATTCGTCCGACGATCTTTTTGTAGTGAGGATCTTTGTTATTGCCTAAAAATTTCTGTACGACTTCTTTAAATGCAATCCACCTTTCTTTTTGAGGATCCGTCATGGTATTGACAAACTCTTGATCAACTATAAGCCTTCTAATGTCTGGTCCGACGAACACACCTTCCTTCAATTTTGCCTCCGACAGGCCTGGAAACTTGGTGACCAAGTATTTGAAGCATTCTCCATCTCTTGGAAGTGATTTTACGAATTGCTTCATCAATCCCAATTTTATGTTGCGAGGTGGTAGAAGAACTTTATGGGAAGGTACCAAAGTTTCTCGGAGGACATTTTTTTCACCGACTGTTAGCACCCTCGGCTGCCAACTCTTCTTGGTCCAGTGATTTTGTCGGTCTCGACTGTCCCATAGACACAGAAAACAAGGATATTTGGTATACCCAGCTTGTTGCCCGAGAAGCATGCACAAGACCTTCACGTCCCCACACACTTGCCAACCATGGTCTTCATATTTAAGTTTACGAAGAACCAATTCCAAGTTCTCGTAGGTTTCCTTCAAGTGTACGGAATGACCTACAGGTATGGAAGCGTAAAAACCGTTGTGGAGTAAAACTGCTTTGAGACTTCTTTTTGAAGAATCTATAAAAAGACGCCATTGCTCTGAATCATATTGGATTTTAAATTGACCCATCAGACCTTCGACATTGATGCAATAAACCAACTTGTCTTCCTGGGCGAAGTAAGGAACGAACTCCTTTTCACGATGTCGGAACCATGAAGATGACACTCCTGGCAACAATAAATTCCTGCTTTTCAGCCTTGATCCGAGTAACTCAGCGGCATCTTTGGGAAGATTCAAGTCTCTTACCAAATCATTCATCTCCTCCTGAGAAAACAATTTTGGTCTTGTATCATCTTCAAAGTCAGAACTTGATTCGTCATCTGGTTCAGGTATGACTTCACCTTCATCGGAGATAGGTATCTCTTCCAAGGTAGCAGGGGGTTTGGGTACTGGTATATCTGTGCCATGGGGGATGGGACGAATTGCCGAGTGAAGATTGGGGTATGAAATGGAATGCTTCCATTTGGAATTAAACCCTTTCACATCGCATGAACAAAAGTAACAGTCGTCACTATGGTTCTTTTGCTCTCGCCATACCATAGGAATCCCATAACGGAAAGATTTTTTCTTACCCTTGAACCAGTTTCGGAGGTCTTCAATACACCGTTTGCACGCTTTATGAGGCGCCCAGACTTTATCTTGATCTCCAATTTTTAGTCCAAAGTATGCAAAGTATACTTTTTTCACAAAGTCTGTAATATTCTGCTGTTACTTCAACACTGTATATTCACCACAGATGAAACAGAAACTGTCTGACGAATTAATACACTTTCACGGAGCCATAACGGTTGAAGAATGACGAGCTAACACGAATTGCGTTGAAAAAGTGTGAACAGCCTAGAACCAAGAACCTGATGATGATTCGTGCACAAGTGTGGCATGCAGGAGAGAGCAGCTCTGTGTCTATACACGAGACGTCACAGTGCTGGCCACGCCCCCCTGCACTGACCGGAGCTGCTGCTATCTGCCCTGTGTCTCCCTCCCACTGGATTCTTCAGGAAAGATTAACCCCTTCTACCATTAGAAACATGGACTTAAAACTTGCTTATGTATATATTGCTGACCATCAGATTTACAGTGCTATATTTTTTTTTACATAACTCGGACAACCCCTTTAAGGTTTTTTTGGCATTTTATATCATAAATGCACTTATGTAAATTAATTAATAGTAATTTGAATTAATTAATAGTAATTTGAAAAAAATTGATAAATTTGAAGACAATTTTGCATGTTGTGGCAAATCATGACATCTAGGAGTTTTTTCAATATTTTATTTGTTTTCAGCACACCAAAATACATGGAAATTAGATGAAAATAATCAAACAGCTTTTTAGTCGCAGACCTGTGTTTTTAAATGAGGATGGACAGATAATAACTTTTCATTGATGTGGCTATGATAAGCTGCAATAGTGGATAGGTATTAAGTGCACTGAATTAGAGTTTTAAGCCAAATTCAACATATAGCAATAGACAGGACATTATAATAGGAAAAGAAAAATGCCTGGGGTCAAGGTGGCTATTGCACTAATACACAAAATTGGTTCATTTAAACTAATAAGACTGTCCAGTAGACGGATCTCTAGAGGCCAAAAAAATAGCCTGCATTTCTGCCCTTATTTGCAGCTGAGATTTTGTTATTCAATATCCATATTGTGAATGTTAGACTTGAGACTGGGATGCATTAGGAGACCCATGTTTTGGGTCAGAAGAGAGGATATGATCCCAAGGAGAGGGCTCATCTGCTGCTAGGGCAATGAGCCACAAAAACCAAACTTATCGCAGCCACTGGGGTGTTGTATGATGTGAGCCACATCCTGATTTATCTTTCGAATCATCCCGAAGGGGAATTACCAGAAAAGCATCATGCACTAACTTGTTCTGTGCCAGTCTTCTAAAGTAGAATAGTGCACAACTCATGTGTGTTACATTAACAAGTCAATGACAAGGGGACTCCAATGTCTGAATATTCTGAGTGACCAAATGGCTTAGAGGAACATTTGTGAGGGACCACTCTGTCACTGAGTTTGTCAGTCATCTGAGAAATAGGTAGTATGTAGGTACCCTCCAATCCAAAGCACAGATCCCAAATCTTGACTGCTTTTTAGCACAGCTTATAAGATCCAGAACCTCTTCATTTATTGATGCAGAATATGGCCACTTGGCTGTTGGTTTGAACAAGAGCTATACCTCTTTGAACGCTTGCAGAGTGTAGAAGATTGCCTGAAGTTCTAGTTATCTGTGCAAAGAGATTGTGTTTCTGTTATACCAGAATTCCTGGGTTTGCAAGTCTAAGAGGTGCTCTCCAAGATGTAAAAGCATCTGTAAGGTGGTATCAGGAGAAGAGTCCCCGAAGCGGCCTGACGTTTTGCAGTGAGATCCCTGGGAGGCAGGGGAGCTGGCGCAAGTGCGGTCGAGGATTCCCTGGGATGTGCCTCACAGGCTGAGCACAGATCATTTACCACGATCCTGCATTTCCTCCTGCACCCCAAACATTGAAGAGAGGCCTAGCTGTGTCTGGCAGTTATGCCATGGATAATGTCACCAAATAAATAGAACCCCCCAATGTCCAATGACTGCAAATGTGTATCAAAAACCGAAAGTCATTGGGAAAACCACAAGGATTCCCCCAACACTTCCAATAAGCTTGTAAACTCAAGTTTTTGTCGGGACCAGATCGGCAAGAGAGGGGAGAGGAAAACTCCCGCCTCAGCGTCGAACAGGCCCGTTTTGTTCAACAAGCAACAAGCAAAAAGGAGTGAACATAGTGCAAAAACACACTTATCTGTGAGAGAAGGCGAAAGGACTTCAAATCGGTTCAGCACAGCACGACATGCATGTTTTGGGCGTCAGCAGCCCTGTATCAAGTGCTCGATACTTGAACTGAAAGGTCGCCTCTGAAAGCATCAACTACATTGCTTGGACTTCAGTGACTACCATCTTGAGCCTCTCTCTTCTCATGCTCTCTTTCGCACATCCCTTAAGGATAGGGGTGTCACCAGTGATTGGTTTGGTTCTTTTTAATGTGTGAGGAGGAGGGTTCTTTTTTTTGTTTATTTGTTTGTTTGTTGTTTTTTTTTAAGAAATATTGTGGAAGGACTGTCAAGGAAAGGTTTGTCTCTTTGCAGTTGACACCAGCATCTGCAGCAAAGTAAATGCCCTGAAATATGTGGATGACATGAGCAGGGATCTAGCAAAGTTTGAAGAATAGTCTAGAATTTGGCAGCTAAGATCTAATACTAAAAATAAAAATACAGTGTCACCCAAGTGAGCAGTACACCCTCAAGAGTTGAGGTACTTCTGTGCACGAACAAAGAGCAAGACATGGGAGTGATCCTATCTTTTTTTTTAAGGTGGTCAAACAGGTAGAAAAAGCGATGGCAAAAACAAGGAGGATGTATAGGTGCATAGGGAGAGGAATGAACAACAAGAAAGAGGGGGCACTTGTGCCTCTGTATAAGTCTCTAGTGAGATTTCAGTTGACATACTGTGCAGTTCTGGAGACTACCTTCCAAAGGATATATAAACAATATGGAGTTGAGCTCGAGGACAGCTTCTGAAATGATGGGTATCATAAAGCTAAATATATACCCTGAAGGAAAGGGAAGATAAAGACATTTTAAATACCTCCAAGGTACACATGTTCAGAAA
This sequence comes from Ichthyophis bannanicus, assembly GCA_033557465.1. NCBI lineage: Eukaryota > Metazoa > Chordata > Amphibia > Gymnophiona > Ichthyophiidae > Ichthyophis > Ichthyophis bannanicus. The sequence goes on along the minus strand of CM066051.1, from coordinate 73,750,580 downwards.
TTGGTCCTTTTGCAATGGAAAGGAGAATTTGATGGATAATGTCACAGCTTGGTTTGTTTTTTTGCTTTCTCTGTCTCAGCATCTGCTGGCAAGAGGACACAACCCACTTGTTTGGACTGATTTAGCTGGATGACCTGGAAACACATACTTCCAAGAACCTTTTGAAGGCCTAGACTGAGTTGGCCCAAATATTACACTGGTTTTAAGAGAGCAGAGGTGGTCTGGGACTACAACCGAATAATGGTCACTGTCCCCATTTTGTTTCAGTGCAGGCAAACATTCACTGCTTGTCTTATTTCATGTTCTAGTCATACTGATTATCTTACAATATCTGTATTAATTTTACTGTAAGCTGCTCCATTGCCTTTGAAATGGCAAACTGAAGTTAAACATTCAGGTAAACTATCTGGACAACTTAGGAGAATCTTTTTGCTGCCTTAATTTGTCCAGACAGCTGACTGAATATTGTCACTATCCAGATAATTCCAGCACTGACTGTATTAATGTATAGTCAGCAGTGTTGAAAATATGTATTTTATTTAACTTCTGCAGCTGATGTTTAAATAAATCAACCACCGCAGCAGCTGAATATCAACTCAACTGGCTCCAGATGCACCCGACAAACTTGATCCAGATCTGGGTTTACCCCATTGCATGCTGGGATATGTAGTTTTGATATCTCTATTGCACTTCAAAAGAAAAGCAAGACACATCCCTACATGCAATGGGGTAAACCCAGGACTGTATCAAGCCTGTTGCGCACATCTGGGGCCAGTTGGCAACTCTAGACCTATCCCATCTGCCCATCCAAACCAACAGCCCAGTTTCTACAATATCTTCTTCTCCACTCAGGAGATCCTCTGTGCGTATTCTATGTTTTCTTTGATTCTGATACGGTCCTGGTTTCCCTTGGAAGGCCATGCCACACTACCCCTTCTGTAAAAAAAAATATTTTCTTAGTTTATACCTTTTAGTATCATCACAGAGCCTCCTTTCCATTGAAAAAGGACCAATTTCTGAACATGTGTACCTTGGAGGTATTTAAAATGTCTTTATCTTCCCTTTCCTTCAGGGTATATATTTAGCTTTATGATACCCATCATTTCAGAAGCTGTCCTCGAGCTCAACTCCATATTGTTTATATATCCTTTGGAAGGTAGTCTCCAGAACTGCACAGTATGTCAACTGAAATCTCACTAGAGACTTATACAGAGGCACAAGTGCCCCCTCTTTCTTGTTGTTCATTCCTCTCCCTATGCACCTATACATCCTCCTTGTTTTTGCCATCGCTTTTTCTACCTGTTTGACCACCTTAAAAAAAAAGATAGGATCACTCCCATGTCTTGCTCTTTGTTCGTGCACAGAAGTACCTCAACTCTTGAGGGTGTACTGCTCACTTGGGTGACACTGTATTTTTTTTTTTAGTATTAGATCTTAGCTGCCAAATTCTAGACTATTCTTCAAACTTTGCTAGATCCCTGCTCATGTCATCCACATATTTCAGGGCATTTACTTTGCTGCAGATGCTGGTGTCAACTGCAAAGAGACAAACCTTTCCTTGACAGTCCTTCCACAATATTTCTTAAAAAAAAACAACAAACAAACAAATAAACAAAAAAAAGAACCCTCCTCCTCACACATTAAAAAGAACCAAACCAATCACTGGTGACACCCCTATCCTTAAGGGATGTGCGAAAGAGAGCATGAGAAGAGAGATGCTCAAGATGGTAGTCACTGAAGTCCAAGCAATGTAGTTGATGCTGATCAGTTAGTTGGATCTATAGACCTCAGTACATTGTACACCCAAACAGCTAACTGCGACATCAGGTCATTTATTCTAATTGCAGTCCTAAACATCACCTTTAAACAAGTACGTTCCCACCAGTAAAACCAACTGGGAAGTGGACAGATTTCCTGAAACAAATTATAATGGAAATCAAATATTTTTTTGCAAAGTAACAATTTTTTCACATAATTCTATGATTTTGGAAGCAGTGATCAACTTTAAAGTAAAAGTCATAAAACAAGGATTTCAGGGATAAACCGTTTGTTTCAGCACTTCACCACTCTGCTTGAAGGGATTTCACAAGTGCAGTTTCCCATTATGAAAACAGGGCTACATATTAGGAAGAAAAATATGCATTAAAAAGACCTTGCCATACCCACTGTACATGTCAGAAGGTCAGTGACAGGAAACAGATGTTAATACTCGTATATGTTCTTTGAAGAAACCATGGTAATACAGATGAAGGCAGATTTTACAAAAAGAATGTCAAAATGCAAACTGGGACGTCCATGCTTGAACATCCCTAAAATTCACAAGCACATCCCCCATCTGGGCATGATTTTACAAACCTGGATGTGTCCTTTATTGACATTTGCAGAGACGTCTACATAGACATCCCCAGTACAATATATAATACTGGGGATATCTATGAGACATACAGTAATGTCGCAACCCAAAACAAGTTTCCCAAACACACACAACATTGCACGGTCAATGTGAAGCACATTGAGGATAGTGAAGTGCCAACTTCAACACGCACCAGAGATTTTAGTGCTGAAACGAGCACTTTTCTAATGCTTATTTGTACCTGGAACATGTCTAAGTTTGGACATGGGCACAGATGTCCCTGAGAGTTCTAAGATCTATTGAGGACATCAGTGTCTGTAGGTCCACCCTGGACACGCCTCATCACATCCCCTGCCTACTTTAGAAGCCCCTAAAGCAGAGACATCTGAAAAACCCATTTCTATAATCACTCTGGGAATATCTCCATGATTTGAATATCCATGTAAATGTTTTCGGACATCCAAATCACATCTAAGCGATTTAAAATGACCCCCATACTAAAACCATACTAGTAATGCACTGGCTCTCTCTCAAACCAATGGCATAAGACAAGGACATAGAATAATCTACCACATCACTGAATAGGTGATATCATCAAAGGGGCCTGCTTGCAAACCAGAAGCAAAAGGAACTGATATTTTAAGTTATATGTGCAGGGGGCTCGATTTACAGCAAACAAGGCTGGTTATCTGAAAAAAAGTGCTTTGTATCATCACTAGGAGGAAGAAGTATCTCTTAACCAAATTCAGTCACTGAGAAGACAGGATCGCTACCTTAACATTCAAAGTTTTGCCTTCTGTTCACTCTAAGAAGTTAATCCAAACACAACACAATTGCATTGGCTTTTCAAAGTATGGGGAAGTTTTACTTACCATTCATTTCCCTTCCTACAATCCTATTAGACCAGTCTTATGTCCCCCTGCCAGCAGATGTTGGAGACAGAGAAAGTATCAGAAGCTTCAGTGACTAAGTCCTGGTATATATAGTGGATCACCTAGGGGTCACCTTCAGTATACCCCTGGAAAAGAAGTGAAACATCCATGCTCAGAGCATGAAGCACAACAATCCTATAAAAACACTGAAACAATGAAAATGGCACGAGTGCAACTATGTACAAGGCACTGCAAGATGCCTTAAACAGTCATACTTTAGTTATGGCTCTGCTAAGAAGGCTGTCCAAACAACACAGAGAGAGAGGGTGGGTGCTGGACTAGTCTAGCAGGATTCCAGGAAAGGAAAACAACAGTAAGTAAAATGTCTCCTTCCAATTTATCTTGCTAGACCAGTCCAGACTAGTGGGAACTATCAACGAACCAACCCAGGGTGGGAAGAGACAGCCGCCGTTAGCACACTGGCCTCAAACCTCACCGAATCCAGAGCATGGAGATCAAGGTGGTAATGGCGAGCAAAAGTAGATAAGGAGGACCAGGTAGCTGCCCAACATATGTTGAGAAGGGTGACACGTGAGCATTCTGCACAAGAGGTCACTTGAGCTTGCATGGAGTGAGCCCAAAGTCCATTGGCACGGGCTTACCACACAGGATATAAGCAGATTCAGTAATGTGTTTAATGCAGCGCACAATCGTAGCTTTGGACACAGACAGCTCTTGTGAGGGCCTGCAAAAAGAACAGAGGCAGTCTGACTTTCGAAAAGCATTAGTCACCTTGATGTACCGACGAAGCACTCTGCAGACATTGACTGCATGGAGACAGCTGTTATTCCCCATGCACTGCTCCTTAGGAAAGGAGGGGAGCGAAATAGAGATTCAGGTGGAAGGCCATATGGACCTTCGGCAAAAAGGAGGGAACAGCCTGGAGGGACATGCCTTCAGAGGAGATGGAAAGAAAGGGGTCCTGACAGGAGAAAGCTTGCAGCTCTGAGACTTGTCAGGCCGAAGTAACAGCCACAAGAAAGGCCATCTTGAAGGACAAGTCCCGAAGAATAATCCCTGAAAGGGGCTCAAAGGGAGGACGCATGAGGCTGTTGAACATATGGGAAAGGTCCCAAGAAGGAAACAGAGGTCGCAGCGGAGGGTGTAAGGCCCACACTCCACGAAGAAAGCGGCCAATGCCAGCACGTGAAGCACCGAATAGCCTGCAATAGGCCCTTGGAAACAGGTGAGGGCAGCGAACTGGACCAGCAAAAAGTTGAGGTTCAGGCCCTTGTCAAAGCCATCCTGTAAAAAGGACAGAAGATCCAGAACCTGGACTCGCCAGGGAAATAGATATCATTGGGCACACCAGGTCTCAAAGAAACGCCAAATGCAGGCATAGGCCAGAGAGGTAGGACGACGTGCCTTGAGAAGGGTATCGGCGATCTGTTTAGAATAGCCCTTACGCACTAGCTGGCGTCTTTCAAGAGTCAGACCGTAAGCAAGTAAGGAGCTGGGTCATCCATGACAACAGGACCCTGTCTCAGGAGACCCCGCTGTGATCAGAGTGTCAAGGATGGCATAATGAGAAGGCGCACCAGATCAGCATACCACAGGTGGCATGGCCAGTTGGGCACTACAAGAATAATGGGTCCGGGGTGAGACTCAATGCAATGGAAAGCCTAGCTGATCATTGCCCACAGGGGGAACACATACAGCAGCGTCTTCACAGGTCAGGAATGGACTAAGGTGTCCAAGCCCCGGGTTCTTCGCTCTTTCTGAATTAAGAAGGCTGGGACCTCAGTATTCAAGGAAGCCATCAGGTCGAGGCTCGGTTGGCCCCAGCTGCGTACTATGCGCTGGAACGCCCAGGGAGCGAGTTCCCACTCACTGGGGACGAGAGCATGGTGATTAAGATAGTCGGCTTGTATATTCTCCACTCCCACAACATGCTGAGTTGACAAGGCTTTCAGGAGCTTTTCCACCCAGGAACGAGAAAGGCTATCTCCTTGGCCACTCCCAGGCACAGTCGTCGCATCGTTGCAAAGGAGCAAGAACTGCCTGATTGTGGAGATACAGAAGAAACGACAGAAGGCCCAGGCACACCGCTCGTGCTGCGAGCTGGTTAATGGTCCATCTGGCTTCCCACTGGCTCCAGGAACCCCGAATCATCCTGTGGAGACTATGGATGCCCCAGCCCGTGAGAATGGCATCTGTTACCACAACCCAGCACAGGGTCTCCAAATTAATCCCCTGAAGCAAGTAAGCTAGAGAACCACCAGCACAGATGGGAGCGGGAGCAGAAGGAGAATATCGTAGTCCTGGGAGACAGGGGACCAATGGGTCAGAAGCGAACACTCAAGCACACGGTATTACCTCGATCATGGCCGCCATAAGAACATAAGATATGCCATACTGGGTCAGACCAAGGTCCATCAAGCCAAGTATCATATTTCCAACAGTGGCCAATCTAGGCCAGAAGTACCTAGCAGTTTCCCCAAAAGACACAGGTTCCACAATGCTTGTATTGGGGCAAGCAGTGGATATCCCAGGTCCCCTTTAATAATGATTTATGGACCTTTTCTCCAGGAACTTGTCCAAACCTTTTTTAAACCCAGCTACACTAACAGCTTTTACTACATCCTCCGGTAACAAATTCCAGAGTTTGATTACATGTTGAGTGAAAAAATATTTTCTCTTATTAGTCTTAAATAGGTTACCCTGTAGCTTCATTGCATGTCCCCTAGTCTTTCTATATTTTGATGGCATAAGCAAATCGATCTACGTTTACTCGTTCCACTCCATTTATTAATTTATATATCTCTATCATATCTCCCCTCAGCAATCTCTTTTCCAGGTTGAAAAGCCCTAACCTTATTAGCCTCTCCTCATAGGGGTATCCTTCCATCCCCTTTAACATTTTGGTAGCTCTTCTCTGTACTTTTCTAGTAACGCTATATCCTTTTTAAGATATGGTGACCAGAATTGTACACAATATTCAAGGCCCGGTCGCACCATGGATCAATACAGAGGCATTATAATATCCTTTGCTTTATTCTCCATTCCTTTCCTTATGATACCTAACATTCTATTTGCTATCTTGGCTGCCGCTGCATACTACATGGAGGGTTTCAATATGTTATCCATGATGCCAAAATCTCTCTCCTGGGTGGTGGTTCCTAATGTGGAACCTTGCATCGTGTAACCATAGTTTGTGTTGTTCTTTCCTAGGTGCATAACTGTGCACTTGTCCACATTAAATTTCACCTGCCATTTGGATGCCCAGTCTTCCAGTTTATCAAGGCCCTCTTGCAATTTTTCACAAGCCTCTTGGGTTTTAACAACTTTGAATAATTTTGTGTCATCTGCAAATCTGATTACCTCACTCGTTATTCCCATTTCCAGGTCATTTATTTATTTATTTTATTTACATTCTCTTATATACCGCGCTATTCTGCATCAGTGTGGTTTATATTGAACAAACTGAAATTACATTGAACAGGGCATTATAACTTGGAGATAACTATTTTACAGGGAACATGGGCTATGGAGGGTTAAGTGGCTTGCCCAAGACCACAAGGAGCACCCGTGGGACTAGAAACCCCAGTCCTTCCGGTCCAAGGTTGCTGTCCTCTAGTGGGATTTGAACCCCTGACCTTCCGGCCTGAAGTACCTTGCCCCAACCACTAGGACACTCCTCTACTCCACTCCACTCCATTTATATATTAAAAAGCAGCGGACCCAGCACCTTGGGTACTCCACTATTCACCTTTCTTCATTGGGAAAATTGGCCATTTAGCCCTACTCTCTGCTTTCTTTTAACCAGTTCACTGCCTCCTATCCCATGACTTTTTAATTTCTCCAAGTGTCTCTCATGAGGGACCTTGTCAAAGGCTTTTTGAAAATCCAGATACACTATATCAACCGACTCATCTTTGTCTATCTGTTCATTCACACCTTCAAAAAAAAACATAACAGATTAGTAAGACAAGACCTTCCTTGGCTAAAGTCATGTTGGCTGTCTCCCATTAAGCCATTACCAATTGTGAAAAAATCCACTCTAATACTTTTTTTTAACTTTTTTTCAACCTTAATGCTTCAAACTCTTCTCCACCGGTCTCAGATAAACGATAGTTTTCTTTTACACCTTACTAATGGGTATGGTGATTAACCCAATATGGTGTTCGTTTACATCAATGACCAGGATTATTTTCTTAAACAAAGTTTCCTTCTGCTTTCGAAATATTGCTAAGTTTTCTTATCAACTGAAAATTCATTTAAAACCAGAACACAACACCATTCTACTTATCTGAGGCAGAACGGTGCTAGTTCAAATGCCCCTCTGACATGCGATGAACAATAAGACACCCCTTTTAACGCCTCTGCAAGCGCTCTTAGCGTTTCTCCTGTTGGGTTCTTCAAGGGGATATTAACGATATTGTCCTCCAGGGCTATTATTCCATTCGTTATTCTTCGAATTACTCAAAGCTTTTAATTCTACCACACAAAAACTGTTGAGGGCAAACCCGTAGTTTTTCTCATACTCTTCTATTATGTTCCTTTTTCGGTCAGTCCTCACTGCTGGTAACGTTGTTTTCTGAGGTAACGAAAGACGTTACCTCAGAAAACAACGTTACCAGCAGTGAGGACTGACCGAAAAAGGAACATAATAGAAGAATATGAGAAAAACTACGGGTTTGCCCTCAACAGTTTTTGTGTGGTAGAATTAAAAGCTTTGAGTAATTCGAAGAATAACGAATGGAATAATAGCCCTGGAGGACAATATCGTTAATATCCCCTTGAAGAACCCAACAGGAGAAACGCTAAGAGCGCTTGCAGAGGCGTTAAAAGGGGTGTCTTATTGTTCATCGCATGTCAGAGGGGCATTTGAACTAGCACCGTTCTGCCTCAGATAAGTAGAATGGTGTTGTGTTCTGGTTTTAAATGAATTTTCAGTTGATAAGAAAACTTAGCAATATTTCGAAAGCAGAAGGAAACTTTGTTTAAGAAAATAATCCTGGTCATTGATGTAAACGAACACCATATTGGGTTAATCACCATACCCATTAGTAAGGTGTAAAAGAAAACTATCGTTTATCTGAGACCGGTGGAGAAGAGTTTGAAGCATTAAGGTTGAAAAAAAGAAAAAAAGTTAAAAAAAAGTATTAGAGTGGATTTTTTCACAATTGGTATTGGATAAGTAGTTCACTCTTTCATTGGATCTCCCATTAAGCCATGACTATCTACATGTTCAGTAATTTTGTTCTTTATAATGGTTTATACCATTTTTCCCGGTACTGACGTCAGGCTCACCAGTCTGTAGTTTCCCGGATCACCCCTGAAACCTTCTTTAAAAATTGGCGTTACATTGGCCATCTTCTAATCTTCAGGTATTACAGATGAAATAGTTCCATACTCGGGGTCAAAGTTGCAGCAGGAAAGCATGGAGCTAGTCGGAGAACCTTCCGAAAACAAGCCTCAGTAAGGAAGACTCTGCCTAGTTGGGTAGTGAAATAGGCCCTGAGGAACTCCAAGGATTGGGAGGGGTGCAGACAGCTATTGGTGTGAATGATGACCAAGCCAAGACGCTCCAGAAAGATCACTACACGGTAAACTGCCTCGAGGGCCTCCATACGTGATTTGGCCTGGATGAGCCAATCATCGAGATAAGGATGAACACAAATCCCCTGTCATCACAAAGCAGCTACAACCACCACCACCACCATGATCTTTCAGAAAGTACAGGGGAGCTGTTGCCAGTCCAAATGGTAGCACATGGAACTGACAGTGTTGCTCTAGGATGGCAAAAAGCAGAAAATGGTGCTGATCCTCATGGATGGAAATATACCTTGGCAAGGTCCAGAGATGCCAGAAACTCTCCTCTACGGACTGCCTGAATGAGTGATTGGAGGGTTTTCATGTGAAAGCAAGGTACCTGGGAAGCAATTGACACTCTTGTTATCTAGAATAGGCTGAAAGGATCCGTCTTTCTTGGGGATGACAAAATAGATGGAGTAGTGTCCAGACCCTCTCTTGGAAGGAGGAAGGAGGCACCAGGCAAATGGCTTCGAGCTGAAGAGTACACTGGAGCGTGGCTTATACATTCACACACTTGTGAGAGTAGCCACACCGGGAGACCAAAAAAGACATCTTTTATGGACTTGGCACAATTAAGAACATAACCATGGCAGATAATGTTGAGTACCCAATGAACAGCAGTTATTCGGGCCCACTAGCGCGAGAAAAGGATTAGCCGATCACCTACCTTTGGCGTTCTGGAGTGGACCTCGGGTTGATCTCAAGAACTTAGCTGAGGAAGAGCCTGAATCGGATCAGCCTGAAGAGGAGGCAGCAGAAGACTTACCAGGCCAATAACACCTCAAATTGCAGAAGCAAGACCTGGAGGACAAGGAAAAGGATGTACCCAAACCTGTCCTTGAGTAAGTGCTGAGGCTTGTTTTCTCCCAAATCCTTCACTAGCTTGTCAAGATCTTCCCCAGAAAGGAGCATGCCCTTGAAGGGAAGTTTAGCAAGATGGGCCTTGGACGCTATGTCTGCCAATTAGTGATGAAGTCAGAGGCGCGACACTGAAGCCGCTTCTACTGAACACACTGCCAGCTGCAAAAGGTCATATTGGGCATTCACTAAGAACACGGCTACGAACTCCAAGCACACTGAAGCAGGGTCCTCAGGCAGCAACCGAATCCAGAGAACTCGTGCAGACAACCCACCGCAGACAGAGGCCCAGAGAAGACGAGGAAAATGTAGTCTTCAAAAGTCTCTCAACTTTGTGATCCTGCTGGTCTCGAAGCGCTGCACCGCCTTCCCAGGAATGGTAGTGTGCTTGGTGACAGCCTTAGGATAGCATAACCACTTATCTAAGTCCACCAGGGACCAGATGTAATAGAACATAGTAACATTGTATATGATGACAGATAAAGACCAATATAGTCCATCGAGTCTGCCCAGTAATGGCGGACCAAACACTTTGCTGTGCATAAGGAAGCATCTGTGAATCCTATTCTAGGGTGACCATCTGCTGAAGCTCGAGAGCAAACGCACACCTTTGAGGGCTTCTTTAAGCTGGCTAGGATAGGGTCCACCTGAGATTTGGTCTGTGTGTTTGCTGGTCTGGAGGGTCTGACATACGAAAGGGCTTCTACAATCTGCGCAATTAAGGATGGAATCTCTTCCTTGTGAAAGATGGACATCCTGAGTGCCACCATGGTTTTCTCCCTGATCTTTCATAGGGGACTATTCCTCATCCTCACAATCCAATGCACTGTCATCTATTGAAAGGCCATCTCCCTCATCAGGAAGTGCATAATACCAGTCTCCTGAGGCCCAGGAGACTTCTTTAGGCAGACGCTCTCTCTGTTGTCTCGAGGGCATTTTCAGGAGGAGTCTCTCCCATCAGGCACCGATTTTGGAGTCCCGGTCCAAGAAGCCATAGGTTTGGCCCACTAGAGGCCCCAGGCCTGTCGAAAGAGGGTCAATAATTGGAGTTATGATTTGTAAGTAGCCGAGAGAAGGCTGCCACTCCAGAAGGCTGTGGTAGCTGAGGGAGTAGGAGGGGTGGAGGAGGGACATCTCCCGAAGAAGGGACCGTCATGGAATCAAGCGGAATCCTGAATTGTTGCACCCGCTGCCGCGTTCCGAGGGTTCCTGCATTGATCGTGAAGACTCACCAGGGTCTGCCGAACAAGATGTGCACAGCCGGTCCATGAAGTACCGGCGCTTCTGCCCACAAGCTAAGTAAAGAGGAGGGCATCTTGAAAACAGGCAACACACACTAGTGAAAACAAAGGCAATCGTCCCCCCGGAGACGGCGGAAAGCTGCAGAGAAGGGAAGGAACAGCTTCAAAATGGCCACCACAGTGACAAGCACAGCATGAGGCAGGCCCAATGCTACTGCTATTATTAAGCATTTATATAGCGCTGCAAGGCATATACAGCACTGTACAGACATATATAAAATATGTTCTCTGCTTGTCAGAGCTTACAATCTAATGTGGGAAGGCAGCAGCTGCTGTCAGAGGCAGCGGTTTCCTCATGATAAAGAACTGTGCTGGTGAGCAGCTGAAATGAAATACCCAAGATAGGCAATTCATAAAATGTCTGATCAGTCTGGCAGCTCCTGGGGGTGGGAAGAGTTTACAACTCATCGTGAATCCCAGATAGCCAGCCAGCTGAGAGCCGTCCTGAAGCACTGAAACCATTCAAAACGTATTTCTTTTTTAAAACAATAAAAATGCTGTAGCAACAGATATCTTCGCTGGCCTAAAGATACTGAAGGTTCCCCTATGAGCAGGCTCTACTGGTTCTCCTGTCCACTGGATAAGGGGAGATACGCTGATCCTCTTGATCAGGAGCTCATCCCCTAAAATGCAGTGGGAAATTCCAGTGTAGGCACCTCCTGTGCGCCCCAGAGACTTCCACTAGTCAAAAAAACCATTGGCAGAACACTCTCAAGGTGACTGGCAGGAGCAGAAGAGAAATACTGAAGGTGACCCCTAGAGGATCCACTATACGTACCAGGACTAAGTCATAGTAACATAGTAAATGACGGCAGATAAAGACCAGTATGGTCCAACTAGTCTGCCCAGTAAGATGGCAGGAGTAGATGCACCTACCACTCTGTGCAGGCCACTGTTTAGGGGTGAACCCGCCGCTCCGTGTAGGACACACCTATTTGTGAGAAATTAGATGGTTCAGTTTATTTTGATTTTATCCTGTTGCTGTGAAGGGACCCACTGTGTCTGTCCCATGCCACTTTGAACTCCGTCACTATGTTTGCCCCCACCACTTCCATTGGGAGGGCATTCCAAGCATCCACCACCCTGAAAACGTATTTCCTGACATTGCCTTTCAATTTACCACCTTGCAGCTTCATGTTATGCCCTCTAGTTTTACAGCTTCCCCGTCTTTGGAAGAGGTTTGTTTGTTCATTATTTCTCTTTAAGTATTTAAAGGTCTGAATCATATCTCCCCTATATCTCCTCTCCTACAAAGAGTACATATTTAGGTCTTCAAGTCTCTTCTCATAAGGCTTCTGACGCAATCACTGAAGCTTCTGGTACTTTCTCTGTCTCCAACATCTGCTGGCAGGGAGACATAACCCACTAGTCTGGACTGGTCTAGCAGGATGAATTGGAAAAGTAAATATTTAAAAAAACATGCAAAGTTCTTGAAAATTCTGGATTTTGCCTGGAAGAAAGCAGTACGGTGCAGGATGATTCTGTCAAAGATGATGCTTTGCTCCTTCTGAATAAACAGTTGGATGTGGACATCCATTACAACCTATGACTCTCTTTCTCCAAGGGCTCTAAGCTACACTGGAGGTAATTCTAAGTATCCTGCTAGATAGGGCTTTTTTGAGGAAATATGCAGTGGTATAGAGTATTGGCACCTTTTTCACTGCCTGATAAAACAGATCCATGATCCTCATGTATTAATGGAAGAGCCCTGCATATGAGTACTAGCACCATTTTGGCTAGAAAAAATGCACTGCTGCTAGATATTCAGATGCACTTTAAAAGATGGAGACATCCAAAACTTCAGTAAAATACACAAATCAAAAACCAATGCTCTCTTCATTTCTAGCTGTTCTTGAAATAACTATGCCACTCTTTCACCACAGTTGATTCTTATCGAAGGCTCAGACTTTTCTTGGAAAAAGAAAGCAAAATACTGAGATGGAAATTAAATCTCAAAAAGTAAAACCAATCTCTTCCAACTCTCAATTCTAGCTACCACAACAGGCTAAAAGTATTGCCAGAAGATGGACTAGAAGAGCATTTTTTTTGATAGTCTCATTTTGCTGGGCACAGGTGTTTGGTTTGGTTTTAAGATGCAGAATAAGCTATTTGCTCTGAGTCTCTGCCTGCCAGAAGAAAAATTATATACTCAGCGTTCCAAATTAGCATTTTAGGGTAACGAGAACAAGTGAGTTTCCATTCAGCTTACAGGACAGATGCGTTCCAGAGTCATGGCTGTAATTGGCTCATGCATGGTCTCTAGGCAGTCACGATTTGCCTTACATTTGTAAACAAGTTGTGTACTCGGTCTTTGCTTTAAAATTAAAACAAAGAAGTCAAATACCACAGGGCCCTTCACTATTATTTAGTGCATTTAAGTGCGACTTATACTCAAGAGCATGTAAACGTATGGGTGCCAGGTATAAGCACCTATACATGTAATATGTAAGACACATGAAAATCTGCAGTATACAACACAATTCTACAAAAGGAACAGACTGACGTCTTTGCTCTCACCACAATATCAAAATAAAGCACTGTACTAAATAACATTGATCCCATCTGCAACAAAGTTTCCTTCTGTTAAGACAACAGAGAGGGAATCAGAAACAAACAAGAATCCATTGCCAAAAGATGTGTTAAAAGCACTTTGCGTAGCTGCCATTTAAAAAGACTGTTTGGACAAGTTCCTAGAAGAAAAGTCCATTAAGGTAGACTTGGAATCTTCCTACTTTTTGAAATCCTGGATGAGCACTATTGGTAACAGGATACTCGGCTTGATTAACATTTGTTTTAAGCCAGTATGATAATTTTGTATGTTAAACTTTGGATGCATGGGGAAAACACACTAATCCAACTGACTATGTGTTTTGAATGTGAGATTTGAACTGGAAGATCATAGGGCACAGCTGGCCCAGACTAGCTCTAATGGAAACTTCAGAAACCTCTTTGTTCATCCAATACGCTGGCACTTCCAAGTATGCACAAAGATAAAAGAAAAGTAGGACAAAATTTTTCTTGGGACGTTCAGCCCTCTGTCTGCAATCTGCTCCCACTGGAACCATTTTGCAGGAAGCCATGCCCACAGCTTGTCTCCTCTCGGGAAAAGATGAGGAATTTTTTGTCGAGCTGAGAGCGCAGGTAGACATAGTCCTGCTGGTCTAGCCCATGACCACAGGTCAGATACAGGGTGAGGAGGCCAGCCAGGAGCAGCCGGTCCAAGGAAAAGCAGGGAACAGCCCAAAGGATAAGCAGGAACTCCAGGTACACAGGATGACGGAGATGCGAGTACAGACGCACAGCCCTTGTGGATTTCAGCTCTAAAGGGTTGCCCAGATCCAGGCAATAATAGTACACCTGGAAAAGGGGAGGGGAATAAAAACAGGTAAAAGGACATACACTACAAATAATTTTTCAGTCATAGGAAATCAAAGCAGACTTCATTAAGAATACTATACAACCAGTAAGCTGGAATAACTCAGAAACTGGACTAGATCAGCATCCAGGTCCCAGTCCAACAACTGTCAGCAACTTGACAGCCTAAGAGCTCAGCCTAGAGTCGAGACCCACAAATCCATATTCTAATCCCAATGGGTCACAAAGCCATTCTGTGACCTTCAACAACTGATTCACTGTAATTTAAGACTTGTGCAGCAAAGTGCAAGAGTATCAGATAACTCCTTTTTCTGCTAGAAGGTAGTGACAGCTCTCACTATCAAAGAAGTCTATGATAAATAATGAGCAGTAGAGGCTAGCTCTTTTCCTCTTACCTGCTTTAGCCCCATCAATTCAGCATAGTCAAAGATGAGAACAATGCTGAAGATGACAAGCCAGGCAATGAAATGAAGGATGAAACAGATGAGGGAGATCCAAGTGCCCCAAGGCTCTGTGTAGGCATTCCAAAGGAAGGGGCCATATTTCACAGGCTGCCAGTTCCTCATCAGCACCTGCAAAAGGAATGAGATTTTAGCTTGAATAAGGGGGCAGGCTGCGTAACACACACTGATTTCAAACACAACAAACCATACCTGTAGAGTGAGGGCAGTGCAAGAGACATATACAGATCTCTGCAGGACCCCGAAGCACGTCACAGTCCATTGCTTCACAACTCTGTTGGCCATAAAGCTATGCTGCAGTACAAATAGGACAATGAGTGCCAGGTTAACAGCCAGAGGCTGCAGCACTCTGGAATCCTGCAGGACTGTGCTCCATTCAGGACTTGCTGTCCCTGTCACAAGACATACAAAAAAGCTGTTTTAGCAACAATCAGCACAAAAAAACCTATTGATACAGGTTTCAGTACAAGAAAACAGGCTCCAGGGTACAAACAGCAACAGCTAAGAAGGTATTAGTGCTTAAAAATTTTACTAATGTGCATAGTGTTAAAAATCACTTCAGAATGAGCTAGCAAAATATTTTAATTAAGCAATCATTGCAATGAAGAATCACCATGGATGCTGAGTGACAGAACAGCACTATCATGAGGAATTCCCAGGTTAGGTCTTCAGCTCCCTGGAGATATTACAGGGGTGGAATTGTGGTCTTTTAATACTTAAAAGTGATATGTTTTTCATAATTGCAGGGCTCCAGAATGAGTTCTGGTGCAAGGCCTCTGACCCAGGACTGTCACTGCAATGAGTAAACTAGGCATGTGGCTGGGGGGGGGGGGGGGGGGTAGGTTAGGAATAGAGAACTGTCTTCCATCCTAGTTGACCTTTGGCAGTGGAGGACTGTGTGCTCAAGAAGTATGTTAACAAAAGGAAGAAGGGAGATGGGAAGATAATTAGAAGGAAAGCTAGGATCAAGAGAAAGTTTCTTGAGCAAGGGTGTGACTACAGCATGCTTGAAGGCTGCAGGGACAATAGCAGTGGAGAGCAAGAGACGGAGAATATATGAGATGGAAGAAATGGGTGGGATAGGATCAGAAGAGCAAGTAGTAAGTCTGGAGGAGGAAAGAAGATGAGAGGTTTCATCTTCAAAGATCATGGAAAAGGATGAAAGAGTAATAGAGACTGATGGGAAAAGCTGATATTGAGATAGGGGAAGAGGGGATGGAGTTGTTCTAGTGGGGAACTGAAGAGTAATCTTGTGGATTTTGTTATGGAAAAAGTCAGCAAGGGTTTGGGCAGAAAGTGAAGGCGGGGAGTCAGAGGGGGAGGCACACTGAGGAGTTAAAAGTAGAGAAACAACAGGGGCAGTAGTCTGCTCCTCACTACCTTTCCTGTCCCCCTACATCCCTCCTCCTGAACTCCACTCTTCGACTGGCTTGCTACTCTCTTTGCCCTTTTCTTCCACTTCTAACTCCAGACCGGCCCTTTCACCTTGCTGGCTCCTTATACCTGGAACAGATTTCCCGAGTCTGTGTCAGGCTTCATCTCTGCCTCTTTTCATATGTATACTAAAGGCTCACCTCTTTGAGGCTGCTTTTCGATACTGATCCCTTGTGTCTCCTTACCCTTCCCTATTCTATCCTTATTTCTACATAAGATATACCATACTGGGTCAGACCAAGGTCCATCAAGCCCAGTATTCTGTTTCCAACAGTGGCCAATCTAGGTCATATGTACCAAGCAGTTTCCCCAAGGGACACAGGTTCCACAATGCTTGTACTGGTTCAAGCATTGATATCCTGGGTCCCTTCTTAATAATGGTTTATGGACCTTTCCTCCAGGAACTTGTCCAAACCTTTTTTAAACCCAGCTACACTAACAGCCTTTACTACATCCTCCGGTAACAAATTCCAGAGTTTGATTATACGTTGAGTGAAAAAAATATTTTCTTTTATTAGTCTTAAATAGTTTACCCTGTAGCTTCATTGCATGTCCCCTAGTCTTTCTATATTCTGATAAGGTAAACAATCGATCTACATTTACCCGTTCCACTCCATTCATTAATTTATAGACTTCTATCATATCTCCCCTCAGCCGTCTCTTTTCCAGGTTAAAGAGCCCTACCTAACCTTTTTAGCCTTTCTTCATAGGAGTATCCTTCCATCCCCTTTACCATTTTGGTGGCTCTTCTCTGAACCTTTTCTAAAATCGCTATATCCTTTTTATATCCTACCTTTTGTCTTATCTATCTTGATTAGATTGTAAGTTCTGATGAGTAGGGAACTGCCTCTATCTGTGTTTGCACAGTGTTGCATATGCCTTGCAGTGCTTTATAAATGTTTAATAGTTGTTGTAGTGGAAGAATAGTGGCTATAGAAGCCATCTTGAACTTTTCTTTCTTGAGACAGAGATTAAGCTCCTGGAGGTCGAGAATTGGACATAGGCTTCCTGGGTTTTTTTTCAGAATGAAGAAGAAGCAGGAGTAAGAGCTCTGGTCGTACGGGCTTGATTGCACAGTTATGGATCAGGGTTGCAATCACCTCCACCAAAATGGGAAGGTGAAGAGGAAGAATCCTGCTTGGTGGGGATGATCTTGGCATTGGAGTTGGGGGAGGGGGGGTTGACCGTGAAACTGAGCTTTTAACCTGATGCATTGATACTGAGGACCCACCGATCTTTGGTGATGGACTTCCAGGCCTCCCAGAAGTATTGACCCAAAACCATTACCTGTTGATCCCCGGCCATGGACCAACAACTCATCCTTAACACTACACATTGAACTGTATACAGCTATGTCATAACACACGCCATTGTACATAGTTAATCATGTTACTAACCTACCCCCCCCCCCCTCCACCATTTAAGCCTTTTGTGGTACTTGGGTTAAGGGTTAAATGTTCCATGTACACTGTTGAGTTACATTGTAAATAGCCTTGATTGAAGGATAAGGCAATATAAAAATATGGTTAAATAAATACTGTATACAGCCCCCTACTGGTAGATAGTCAAAAACTGGGTCTCGCAGTGGATGGTTGCACCAAGGCAGTCGCAGGTTGTTTCCTGTCTCTCTGCCTGGGGCATTGACCATAAGCAGGTGCAGGCTGACGCTGTGGTGGAGGATGAGAGTAAGGCTGCAAACACCGCTGAAGATAATACTATTGGAAGTACTGGTAATGGTATGCTCTGCGATACTGAGGATGGTGAGACTGCTGGGATGCCTCTTGGGGGTTGAGTTGCGAGTTCCTGCACTATGGAAGAATGGTCTTTGACTTCTGAGACAGCCTCCTGGACTTTAGGTACGAAAAGGCTCTCTCCTTCACAGGGAGCATCTACCAAGCGAACATGAAGATCGTCCCTGAGCCCAGATACCTGAAGCCAAGTTGTATGATGGACTTAGATGGAAGTAGCTGTAGACCAGGCCATTGAGTCAAAGGCGTCATAAGTGGCCCAAATGATATGACAGAGAGCTCCTGCAGATTGTCTTAAATCTGCATCTCCAGCGCTGGAAAAAATGGGATCCGGCGTTTGCAAAAGAAGATCATAATGATATAGCAACACTGGAAGTTGGTGGACTAGGATCTTCATGGCTAACATTCCACTCTAAAGGAGTTTCTGCCAACTAAATCTAAAGTTTGCTGATCTTTCCCTGGCGGAGTCTGGGGCATGTGATTTGGAGGACTTAGCCTTAAGGACTACCTCGGATACTACAGATTGATGAGGAAGCTGTTGATGTTGGAAACCTTGAGCAAGCAGCACCCTGTATTTAAGGTTGAGGCAATGCACTTTTGCATGTACCAATACAGGCATCTATCAGACTGACGCAAGGAGAAGTCACCACACCAATGGCAATAACGTATTCTTTGTGCATTTCATTACACTGTAAACTATTTTAGGTTTAACAAAGATAGCACATTACTCCCTTTATTGATTGATAACGCAAGAACAGGTATCAACTCATTCCAGTTGTCATAGATTGACATTGGAGGGACATCAGCAGGCAACTGGTAGAGGCCCTGTAACCTAAAATCACAATTTAAATACCCTTTTCCTATCACCACATGAGCAAGAAGAAGTCACTTGATTTTCCCTGGGTTCAGATTTGCAAACTCTTTATTAAAGTACTAAAAGTGTTATTAACGACATCACATATTACAATTTTCACTTTTTTATTGAATATTTAACAGTATTTGTTTATTATTGCACCCTCATTTACTGAATATTTGCTTACTACTGAAACTGCGTATTAATTGATTACAGGACACTAAAGTATTAGTCTAGTAACTTATTTGAAATCATTTTTTTATTCCATGAACTTCAAAACTATTGTCTAACGTGATGTTAGCTTAATATATCTCACCAAATATTTATTACCTTGCTTTATATTAATCTACTATGAACATGCAGTTCTATAAAAATCATCATCATCATCATCATCATATATTAATTTGTCAACCATCCACACTGCAGCACTTGGTAGATTTATCACGGTCCAGTCATGTCCTACTTTTATAAACTAATTAATATTAAAAATTGTTAAAAAACTAATTTAATGCTAAATGTATTTAGAAGAGCTAACACGTTGCTACATATTTGATCATTCGTATTATTAATGATGCATAACATTCGCATCCCCTCCCAGGGGTCCCTCGGTTCTCTCACCCAGCTCAGGCCGCGGGAGGCCGCCGCTGATATTGCGGAAGACGGCGCTGAAGGAGACGAAACGTACGAACTCAGCGACGGTGCCGAAGGCAAAGAGGAAACTGAGAAGAGAGAGCACGGCCAGGGGTAGGACACGGACCAACGAGACCGCCATAGCCCCGGCCTACTCGATCGATGGAGAGGAGAGGATATGGGCGGCACGGCACACTCCCACCTCCCTCCGGCCCGAGCCTACTAAGTCACTACCATCGGGGGGGAGGGGGGAGAATCTTCCTCACAGGCTGCTCCCTTCTCATCAGCGCCAATCTAATTCCCCCTCAAAACCCCCACAAAATGAGATGCTCCGAGCGGGAAAACAGTGCTTCCAACGGTCCGCAGCAGCTGAGCATGGCTGGGCGGGAAGGCGCGCGCTCAGCTAGATAATTAGCCTTGCCGTCTGCTCCCTCTCTCCTTCTCCCCTCCCTGTGCAAACCCGTGGAGGACCTTCGTGCTTGTTCCCAGTTACTTTATGACTGGAACTGGCATAGGAACAAACCATTCTCAAAACGAAGGAGAGGGAGAAAGGGCAAGTCTGTATGAAAAGAAGTTAAATATACATTGGATGCGATTATACAGTTTTACCTTATCTGAAACTATCGTTTAAATATCTTGTATATAAAGATTTTAGAGCAGATTTAAAACAAGACAAAACCACCAGCAAATCTCCACTAATGTAACATTCCAAAGTTGAACATGATGTAAAAGGGAAGGGGGTGTGGCCTCTATGTTATATTAGATAATAGAGAGGGCTGTAATAAGAAGCCCGGCTAGCTCAGTCGGTAGAGCATGAGACTCTTAATCTCAGGGTCGTGGGTTCGAGCCCCACGTTGGGCGGTAGTCTTTTTTTTTTTATTCGATCTAACATTTTTATTGTTGTTTTAAATTTACTTCAAATATAGCTTGATGTGAAAAGAAGTACAGAAAATGAAAAAAAATAATAAAGTGAGGGAATGAGATAATACATTCTTCATCATCTTCAACATGGAAGGAAAACGAATTAACCCAACAGAAGTTACCCCCAAAACGTTTTAACAGAAATGAAATATAGAACTTCCTTATTTGATGTCATCACAATTATGTTCTCTGATTTATTTACCCAGGAAACTTAAAGATACATTGTTAACCATTGAAGTAGGGCATGCATAAGAGATGTGGCAAAGGCCAGGGCTCCAGGTGCACAGAGGGAAAATCTTTTGTGTTCCAGTGTCGCTCATTCAGGTCAGTAAATATAGAGGTCTTACTGTCCATAAATGATGAGACTTACAGTACAGGTGTGAAGTAAAGTCCCAATTTTGCTGGAGCACAAATGACACCAGGATTGCAGCCATTTTGGTTTCTTCCTCAGATTTTTGGAGGAAGCCTCTCATATCCATGCTATCATCCAAAAAAACTATTCTTTCTTCTGGACCAGTTTTAATATAAAACAAGCAGGGCAGTGGCACACATAAAGTTGCCATCAGACAGGGCCGCACAGGGCGCAAATACAGAAGGAAGTGCTGATATCACTGGGCTTTCAGGAAGCTCAAAATGAGTGAGCTACTGAATGTGGCAGGGTGGAGGGGGCATCAGGTTTTTTAGTCACGTAGGGCTCATTTCTAGCTTGTTAGGGTCTTGCCACCAGGAGCCCCGAGTGCATGCAAACTGGAGTGCTGCATGGCCACCTGCCGACTCATCCCGCCACTTCTATCTTTTACCCCCCCACCCACATTACACTTCAGAACCATGACATCCACATAAAAAAAGAAATAAAATACCTAGGGGTGATACTAGATACACACCTTAGTATGAACACACACATAAGAAATACAACAAAGAAAATATACTTTAAACTCAAAGTATTAAAACAATTACGCCCTCTAGTCCACCTGCAAGACTTCCTAAGTATCATTCAAGCCATTATCACCCCACATTTTGACTTCGCCAACCTCTCTCTATTAGGCACAACTAACCAAAACATCAAAAGGCTCCAATTGGCTCAAAATGCTGCAGCCAGAACCATAACGAAGGCACACCCTTTTGAGCACATATCACCCTATCTAGCCAAACTACACTGGCTCCCCATTCAATGTAGAATAAACTATAAATTAATAATAACCACTTTTAAAGCACTAAATAACACCGCCCAACTACCCTAAATAAACTAATCACTAAAGACACACCCCACTGTGCATATAGAAGAGGCAACGCCAATAAAATAAGGATCCCAAAAGAATTCACAAAGACCAAAAAAACAACAAATAAAAAAGCATTCTCCCATGCAGCCCCTATACTCTGGAACTCTCTACCTGATGAAATCAGAGCCTTAACAGACCTTAAAGACCTACGCAAAAACCTAAAAACTCACCTTTTTATCTCCCACTACGGACCAATGGCAAATTCTCAACCTCAAAACGAAAAAGGATAATCTATTTAACACACGGAGACCAATACCGCAATGCCTCAAGATAACTTGACCTTGACACTGTCTACGATGTTTATACTGTTGAACTCTCTTTTACTAACTGTACATAATTAATTGTACATAGTTCTACAAAGTTTAATAGTTAAAAGTTAAACTGTTAATGTACATAGTTCATGATATTGTTTAATGTAAAAACAGAAATACACTTCTGTCTCCTTAACTGTTTTATGTAAACCGCACCTGATCTTCGGAAGGTTGCGGTATAAAAAAGCTTGTTAAATAAATAAATAAAAGTATATGCAAATCTGGAGCACAGCATGGTCCTCAACCAACCCAACCTGCCCCCTCCGTCTGTGGTGCAGATGGTGGCCCACAAACGCCCATGCTAGCAGTGCTATGTGAGAAGTGCCCTCGTCCTGCCTAGTCACTGCTCTGACATGTGCTACCAGGGTAGCATGGGTTTTTAGCACCGGGCCCGATGCTACTTTTTAGTGTTGCACTCAAACCACATGATAAACCATGTGCTGCCAGGTAACACGATTTAATAACCTTGCCCTTAATTGCAGTGGAACGGATGCACACCCTTTCTGAAGTTAAAATTGGCCACCCATGGTGGGTATGCAGCCCACACGTGTGTTACCGGTGCAGGCTTTAGTAATATGTGAAGGCCAAGGCTGACATTAAATACCTTGAAGTAACCCTGGATCAGCACCTCTCCTTCACAGATAAGCAAAGTCACTAGAGCAGTATACCTCAAACCAAAAATCTTGCAACCCCTCCGTACGCTCCTTGATCCAACAGACTTCCGCTCTGCACGTCAAGCCGTCATCTTACCACATATCGACTACTTCAAAGCAATATATCAAGGCCTCCCTCAAACCACACTGCTTCCCTTACAGACTGCCCTCTACATAACCGCATGCATCCTCCAGGGAGCAACCAGACGGGACCACATAACACCCATTCTCAAACAATTCCACTGGCTGCCATTACGCAGTCGGATAAAATACAAAACCCTCCTCCTAATCCACAAAGCCATCCACGCCGACCACCCCCCCCCCCCCACCAACCCACTTGCACTCTTTTCTGGAAACCCTGCAACCCAACAGATCAAGGCGAACCTCTACCAGGAACACCCTAGTCATCCCCTATGCCAGAGCAAAATACAGCCATCAAGCCTATGAGTGCTCCTTCCACCTCTGTGCACCATGAGTCTGGAACACGCTACCAAATCTCTAAGAAACATCACCGACCTCAGCAGCTTCAGGAAACAACTAAAGACACATTTTCGAGCACTTCAACCCAACCATAAATCTCTGCAGAAACAACATCTGCCTACAGCTCAAGCTGCAATATACGATAAATGCCCATATAAACAATACCCCCAGAAACTGTAAATATGTATATAGCTCCTCACCCCTATCTACCCAATCGCATGCTGTACATAGTTTGATTTTTTTACATTATTACATTGTACCATTAAATGTTTAGATCCATGTACACCGCTTTGATCCGGTGAAAGGCGGTATAGAAATCCAGCTAAATAAATAAATATGTCCCTACGTGCAGAAACAGGCTTTTCTAATATTGCATGTAAAGCTATGCATCTAAGTCTATAAGAGGGCCCTTAGGCGCGGACCAAGTAGCTGCTGAAGATTTGCATACCAAGCCCTCTGCGGCCCTACCTTGCCTGGACAATCCACTGCTAATAAATTAACTCTGTTGACCTGCCTTGCCTGGACAAACCACTGCTAGTATAAGTTAATGCTATTACCTTGCCTAGACAATCCACTGCTAGTATAAGTTAATGCTGTTACCTTGCTTAGACAATCCATTGCTTTTATAAGTTAATGCTGTTACCTTGCTTAGACAATCCATTGCTTGTAGATTAATCGCATATAAATTGCTACCTATAATTTGCATTGCATGCTTGCTTTGTAAAACAACACACGCTGCGTAAGCCTATCAATTCTAATAAATAAACTACCACCTCATAGCTAGCCTATGAACTAACCACAAGTAACACAACACACAGAGTAGAGATACCACTACTAATGCAAAACTACAACTACAGGACACAACTTAAGTCGAACCCAGGTCAGTAAACTACAAACCCTATCCCTGATCGGTAAAACATAAGATATAAATGCACTCCTTTACCCACTACTTCATGGCCTACCTCACACTCCTCCACGTGTTTCCACCCCACACACATAGCATCAGACTCAACCAACAAATCCCCTTGATCAACCCACATACCACCCAACCCAGATGCACGCCAGCATCACACATATCCAAGGAACGCCAACAATCAAAAAATACAGCCCACAAACCATACCATGCAACAGGTAATACACCCTCCCACCACACAAACCCAATCATAACAAACATCAAGTGTGCTCTACTAAACACCAGATCTATCAGGAGCAAATCAAATACTATCCTTGACCTAATCCACGACAAGAAGCTTGATATAATATGCATCGCCGAAACCTGGCTAGACGACTCAGACCAGGTCATATTAAACCAAGTAACCTCAACAGGATACTCGGCATTTAACTGCATCAGAGCACAGAAAAGAGGAGGAGTACTAATACTTACCAGAAAGGAATACAGATTCAAAACTATCACCACCACTAACTCAATCGAATCTAACACACTCACTATAGCCAACAAGTACCTAACCATCTCCCTAACATATAGAACACCTGGAACCACAACTGAACACCTGTCTACAGTAATTGAAACGATATGCGCACATAACAGAACGCACAAGCCCCTCATTGCACTAGGAGACTACAACCTAACATCTGCATCCACCAGAGAAACCACAACGTTCTTAAAAGCCATTTCCAGTCTTAGCCGCCCATCACAGCCCATTTCCAGTCCTAGCCCCCCCCATTTCCAGTCCCAGCTTACCCTTCCATCACAGCCCATTTCCAGTCCAAACTTCCCCCATCACAGCCCACGTCCAGTCCTATCCCAGCCCCCATCAGCCCATTACTAGTCCAAGCTTCCCCTCATCAGCCCATTTCCAGTCCTATTCCAGCTCCCCATCAGCCCATTTCCAATCCTAGCCCCCCATCAGTCATTTCCAGTCCAAGCTCCCCCCCCCATCATCTGTTTTCCAGTCCTGGCCCCCCATCACAGCCCATTTCCAATCCTAGCCCCACCATCAGTCATTTCCAGTCCAAGCTTCCCCCACCAGCCCATTTCCAGTCCTATTCCAGCTTCCCATCAGCCCATTTCCAGTCCTAGCCCCCCATTAGTCATTTCCAGTCCAAGCTTCCCCCATCAGCCCATTTCCAGTCCTAACCCCCCATCAAAGCTCATTTCCAGTCCCAGCTTACCCTCCCATCACAGCCCACTTCCAGTCCCAGCTTACTCTCCTATCACAGCCCATTTCCGGTCCAAGCTTCCCCCCATCACAGCCCACTTCCAGTCCTATCCCAGCCCCCATCAGCCCATTTCTAGTCCAAGCTCCCCCTCATCAGCTCATTTCCAGTTCTATTCCAGCTCTCCATCAGCCCATTTCCAATCTTAGCCCCCCCCATCAGTCATTTCCAATCCAAGCTTCCCCCCATCAGCCCATTTCCAGTCCTATTCCAGCTCCCCATCAGCCCATTTCCAGTCCTAGCCCCCCCAATCAGTCATTTCCAGTCCAAGCTTCCCCCATCAGCCCATTTCCAGTCCTAACCCCCCATCACGGCCCATTTCCAGTTCTAGCCCTCCCCCATTTCCAGTCCCAGCTTACTCTCCCATCACAGCCCACTTCCAGTCCTATTCCAGCCCCCATCAGCCCATTTCTAGTCCAAGCTCAACCTAATCAGCCCATTTCCAGTCCTACTCCAGCGCCCCATCAGCCCATGTCCAGTCCTGGCCCCCCATCAGTCATTTCCAGTCCAAGCTTCCCCGCATCAGCCCAGTTCCAGTACTAACCCCCCATCACAGCCCATTTCCAGTCCTAGCCCCACCATTCACAGCCCATTTCCAGTCCCAGCTTACTCTCCCATCACCGCCCATTTCCAGTCCTAGCCCCCCCATTTCCAGTCCCAGCTTACCCTCTCATCACAGCCCATTTCCAATCCTAGTCCCCCATCAGTCATTTCCAGTCCAAGCTTCCCCCATCACAGCCCATTTCCAGTCCTAGCCCCCCCCCCCATTTCCAGTCCCAGCTTACCCTCTCATCACAGCCCATTTCCAGTCCCAGCTTACTCTCCCATCACAGCCCATTTCCAGTCCAAGCTTCCCCCCATCACAGCCCACTTCCAGTCCTATCCCAACCCCCATTCACAGCCCATTTCTAGTCCAAGCTCCCCCTCATCAGCCCATTTCCAGTCTTATTCCAGCTTTCCATCAGCCCATTTCCAATCCTAGCAACCCCCCATCAGTCATTTCCAGTCCAGGCTTCCCCCCCATCACAGCCCATTTCCAGTCCTAGCCCCCCCATTCACAGCCCATTTCCAGTCCCAGCTTACTCTCCCATCAGCCCATTTCCAGTCCAAGCTTCCCCCCATCACAGCCCACTTTCAGTCCTATCCCAGCCCCCATCAGCCCTTTTCCAGTCCTATTCCAGCTCCCCATCAGGCCATTTCCAATCCTAGGCCCCACATCAGTCATTTCCAGTCCAAGCTTCCCCCATCAGCCCATTTCCAGTCCTATTCCAGCTCCCCATCAGCCCATTTCCAGTCCTAGCCCCCCATCAGTCATTTCCAGTCCAAGCTTCCCCGCATCAGCCCAGTTACAGTC
This sequence comes from Ichthyophis bannanicus, assembly GCA_033557465.1. Classification (NCBI taxonomy): domain Eukaryota; kingdom Metazoa; phylum Chordata; class Amphibia; order Gymnophiona; family Ichthyophiidae; genus Ichthyophis; species Ichthyophis bannanicus. The sequence goes on along the minus strand of CM066051.1, from coordinate 73,723,920 downwards.
CTAACCCCCCATCACAGCCCATTTCCAGTCCTAACCCCACCATTCACAGCCCATTTCCAGTCCCAGCTTACTCTCCCATCACCGCCCATTTCCAATCCTAGTCCCCCATCAGTCATTTTCAGTCCAACTTCCCCCATCACAGCCCATTTCCAGTCCTAGCCCCCCCCATTTCCAGTCCCAGCTTACCCTCTCATCACAGCCCATTTCCAGTCCTAGCTTACTCTCCCATCACAGCCCATTTCCAGTTCAAGCTTGCCCCCCTCACAGCCCACTTCCGGTCCTATCCCAGCCCCCATTCACAGCCCATTTATAGTCCAAGCTCCCCCTCATCAGCCCATTTCCAGTCCTATTCCAGCTCTCCATCAGCCCATTTCCAATCCTAGCCCCCCCATCAGTCATTTCCAGTCCAGGCTTCCCCCCCCCCATCAGCCCATTTCCAGTCCTAGCCCCCCCATCATAGCCCTTTTCCAGTCCTAGCCCCCCCCCATTCACAGCCCATTTCCAGTCCCAGCTTACTCTCCCATCACAGCCCATTTCCAGTCCAAGCTTCCCCCCATCACAGCCCACTTCCAGTCCCAGCTTACTCTCCTATCACAGCCCATTTCCGGTCCAAGCTTCCCCCCATCACAGCCCACTTCCAGCCCACTTCCAGTCCTATCCCAGCCCCCATCAGCCCATTTCTAGTCCAAGCTCCCCCTCATCAGCCCATTTCCAGTTCTATTCCAGCTCTCCATCAGCCCATTTCCAATCCTAGCCCCCCCATCAGTCATTTCCAATCCAAGCTTCCCCCCATCAGCCCATTTCCAGTCCTATTCCAGCTCCCCATCAGCCCATTTCCAGTCCTAGCCCCCCAATCAGTCATTTCCAGTCCAAGCTTCCCCCATCAGCCCATTTCCAGTCCTAACCCCCCCTCACGGCCCATTTCCAGTTCTAGCCCTCCCCCATTTCCAGTCCCAGCTTACTCTCCCATCACAGCCCACTTCCAGTCCTATTCCAGCCCCCATCAGCCCATTTCTAGTCCAAGCTGAACCTAATCAGCCCATTTCCAGTCCTACTCCAGCTCCCCATCAGCCCATTTCCAATCCTAGCCCCCCATCAGTCATTTCCAGTCCAAGCTCCCCGCATCAGCCCAGTTCCAGTCCTAACCCCCCATCACAGCCCATTTCCAGTCCTAGCCCCACCATTCACAGCCCATTTCCAGTCCCAGCTTACTCTCCCATCACCGCCCATTTCCAGTCCTAGCCCCCCCCCATTTCCAGTCCCAGCTTAACCTCTTATCACAGCCCATTTCCAATCCTAGTCCCCCATCAATCATTTCCAGTCCAGGCTTCCCCCATCACAGCCCATTTCCAGTCCTATCCCCCCCCCATTTCCAGTCCCAGCTTACCCTCTCATCACAGCCCATTTCCAGTCCCAGCTTACTCTCCCATCACAGCCAATTTCCAGTCCAAGCTTCCCCCCATCAGAGCCCACTTCCAGTCCTATCCCAGCCCCCATTCACAGCCCATTTCTAGTCCAAGTTCCCCCTCATCAGCCCATTTCCAGTCCTATTCCAGCTCACCATCAGCCCACTTCCAATCCTAGCCCCCCCCCCCCAATCAGTCATTTCCAGTCCAGGCTTCCCCCCATCAGCCCATTTCCAGTCCTAGCCCCCCCATCACAGCCCATTTCCAGTCCCAGCTTACTCTCCCATCACAGCCCATTTCCAGTCCAAGCTTCCCCCCCATCACAGCCCACTTCCAGTCCTATCCCAGCCCACATCAGCCCTTTTCCAGTCCTATTCCAGCTCCCCATCAGGCCATTTCCAATCCTAGGCCCCACATCAGTCATTTCCAGTCCAAGCTTCCCCCATCAGCCCATTTCCAGTCCTATTCCAGCTCCCCATCAGCCCATTTCCAGTCCTAGCCCCCCATCAGTCATTTCCAGTCCAAGCTTCCCCGCATCAGCCCAGTTCCAGTCCTAACCCCCCATCACAGCCCATTTCCAGTCCTAGCCCCACCATTCACAGCCCATTTCCAGTCCCAGCTTACTCTCCCATCACCGCCCATTTCCAGTCCTAGCCCCCCCCATTTCCAGTCCCAGCTTACCCTCTCATCACAGCCCATTTCCAATCCTAGTCCCCCATCAGTCATTTCCAGTCCAAGCTTCCCCCATCACAGCCCATTTCCAGTCCTAGCCCCTCCCCATTTCCAGTCCCAGCTTACCCTCTCATCACAGCCCATTTCCAGTCCCAGCTTACTCTCCCATCACAGCCCATTTCCAGTCCAAGCTTCCCCCCATCACAGCCCACTTCCAGTCCTATCCCAGCCCCCATTCACAGCCCATTTCTAGTCCAAGCTCCCCCTCATCAGCCCATTTCCAGTCCTATTCCAGCTCTCCATCAGCCCATTTCCAATCCTAGCCCCCCCCATCAGTCATTTCCAGTCCAGGCTTCCCCCCCCATCAGCCCATTTCCAGTCCTAGCCCCCCCATCATAGCCCATTTCCAGTCCTAGCCCCCCCCCATTCACAGCCCATTTCCAGTCCCAGCTTACTCTCCCATCACAGCCCATTTCCAGTCCAAGCTTCCCCCCATCACAGCCCACTTCCAGTCTTATCCCAGCCCCCATCAGCCCTTTTCCAGTCCTATTCCAGCTCCCCATCAGGCCATTTCCAATCCTAGGCCCCACATCAGTCATTTCCAGTCCAAGCTTCCCCCATCAGCCCATTTCCAGTCCTATTCCAGCTCCCCATCAGCCCATTTCCAGTCCTAGCCTCCCCATCAGTCATTTCCAGTCAAAGCTTCCCCCTATCAGCCCATTTCCAGTCCTACCCCCCCATCACAGCCCATTTCCAGTCCAAGCACTCACCCATTTCCAGTCCCAGCTTACCCTCTCATCACAGCCCATTTCCAGTCCTACACCCACCCATTGCCAGTCCCAGCTTACTCTCCCATCACAGCCCATTCCCAGTCCAAGCATCTCCCCATCACAGCCCATTTCCAGTCCTATTCCAGCTCCCCTTCAGCCCATTTCCAATCCTAGCCCCCCATCAGTCATTTCCAGTCCAAGTCTCCCCCCCATCTTTATCTTTATTTATCTTTATTTGTGACATTTGATAAACCGCCTGTTAGCAAAGTGTTAAGGCGGTGTACAATAAAATTGGGGTTGCTAAGAAACATAGGAGGAAAAGAACGCCATTAAATTTGATAGAAAAGTGATTAGAAAAGGGGGAAGAAGGATAGAATAGGGCAAATATCAACATATGCCATTTCCAGTCCTATTCCAGCTCCCCATCCGCCCATTTCCAGTCCTAGCCCCCCCATTACAGGCCATTTCCAGTCCTAGCCCCCCATTACAGTCCATTTCCAGTCCAAGCTTCCCCCATCAGCCCATTTCCAGTCCTAGCCCCCCCCATTACAGGCCATTTCCAGTCCTAGCCCCCCCATTACAGCCCATTTCCAATCCTAGCCCCCCCATTACAGGCCATTTCCAGTCCTAGCCCCACCATTACAGCCCATTTCCAGTCCAAGCTTCCCCCATCAGCCCATTTCCAGTCCTAGCCCCCCCATTACAGGCCATTTCCAGTCCATGCTCACACCATACAGCCCATTTCCAGTCCTAGCCCCCCCATTACAGGCCATTTCCAGTCCTAGCTCCCCCATTACAGGCTATTTCCAGTCCAAGCTCCCCCCCATACAGCCCATTTCCAGTCCGAGCTTCCCCCATCAGCCCATTTCCAGTCCCAGCTTCCCCCATCAGCCCATTTCCAGTCCTAGCCCCCCCATTACAGGCCATTTCCAGTCCTAGACCCCCCCCCATTACAGCCCATTTCCAGTCCCAGCTTACTCTCCCATCACAGCCCATTTCCAGTCCAAGCTTCCCCCCATCACAGCCCACTTCCCGTCCTAGCCCTCCCATTCACAGCCCATTTGCAGTCCCAGCTTCCCCCATCGGCCTATTTCCAGTCCCATCTTCCCCCATCAGCCCATTTCCAGTTCTAGCCCCCCCATCACAGCCCATTTCCAGTCCTAGCCCCCCCATTCACAGCCCATTTCCAGTCCCAGCTTACCCTCCCATCACAGCCTATTTGCAGTCCAAGCCTCCCCCCCCATTACAGGCCATTTGCAGTCCAAGCTTCCCCCCATCGCAGCTTATTTCCAGTCCTAATGCCCCCGCCAACTCGCCCGCCCACCGAAGAGCCCCGCGGCCATCTAAGGGACTTCATAGGGAGCCAGGAAAGTCCATGCAGGGCCCCGGCTCCCTCTGCAAAGCCGCCATCATGAAGAGCGTTTTCTGGTGTTGTTCCAGTGAAGCGCGCTGAATGCTGGGAAAGGTTAAAGGGCATTTTACCAGCACTCGTGCTTCACAGAAACAGCCACCAGCGTGAGAGAAAACACTCTTCATGCTGGTGACTGTGCAGAGGGAGCCAGGACCTCGCGTGGGCTTCCCTGGCTCCCTCTAAAGCCATCCATCTGTGCGAGAATGGATTCTGCACGGGGTCCCCTGAAGCGTGGGGTCCTGTGTGAACAACATTCTTGCACAATGGACGGGCTGGCCCTGCCTGGCAGAACTCCACAAACTGCTTTCCCTGCAGCCTGACCCTTGATCGGGCTTGCCGTGGCCAAGGTCGGACTGCGGGAACCCCCCTGCGCCCCCTCACCTGCCTTTCCAGGCCTGGGCTGTCCATTGTCCTCCATCCAGGGGAACGTATTCTACCTCCAAAGTGGAATAAGTCCCCTGGGCAAATGGCTGACCCCAGACGTACAGAGCTGACCTTGGAATTGGCCCTGTATGTCCAGAATCTTGGTGCCGCCCACAGCCTGCCCTCTCCCCAGCTGTGGCCTGCCCCCACCCGCCCACAAACAGAGCTCCCTGCACAGCTCAGCTCTACATGGGGGGAGCTCTTTTTCCCGGATACTGGCCAGGCCAATAGTGGGTCTGGATATCCAGATTGGACGTCCAGATCTGCTATTCGCTAAACAGAATAGACCCCATAAATATCAACCGGGTCATGGTCTGACAAAGTGGATCAAGATGCCCAAGATGTTTCAGTATAACGCTTGTATCAACAGACTTATTTAAGTCGTTGATGGTACAAAGAAAAAAGAAAATTTAAAATCCCTTCAAAAAACATAATGATGAATACTGAATCCCAGTGGGGACTCCTCTAAATTTGCGCTGGATAAGCATCTTCCTAATTATTTGGATTCGATATTTGAAGGGATTTTAACTTTTTTTTTTTCTTCCCTTTGCCTCTTTCCCCCCATTTTTGTCTAGACTCTTTGCTGGTTGTTCGGTATGGCTGTCCCTTTGTACACATGAACTGACCTAAGTAAGTTCCTTGATACAGGTGGGAATCTTGAGCTGCTTTGTTGGACCATTTCCTAGCTGATGTTTATGTGTTCATAGGTCCGTGGCATAATATTATTGCTTTTTAATGTTAATACATGTAGTTTTATTATCTAGCTAGTTCACCAGGGAGTTAGTTAGTAATTATTGCTCTTTTTGTTTATATTAACTGAGTGCAGTTGTTTTTTGCCTCTTTGTGTTTTTATATACTTTTGATGTGAATTTTTGCTGACATGTGTGTGCATGTTTTATGCATGTGCACAGTTACAGATTTACCACCTAAAGGGGGCATTTAATAAAAGCTTTTCCATTCATATATGCCAGTATATGTGCCCATAAAATGCCTTAGAAAATGACCCATCACGTAAAAGTACGCATGTGACAAGAACGTGCATACTGTTACACAACTTGGGTGTAGACATTTTTGAGGGGGAATTTTTGGCAGAACATGGGAGGAGTCATGATTAACACACTTACTTTATAGAATACTACCAAACATTTATACCTGCTCCCAGCTTCATTTTATCCACCATTTCTATGTGTTTTCTGGGGCAAGTTTATAAAACACAGAGGTGCCTATGTTTTTATAAAATAGACCCAAAATGGGTGCCTACTTGCTCTCCCAACCTAGGAATCTATTCTAAAATTATACTCTTAAAGTGGCATTTTAGAAAGGACATCCAAGTCAAATCAGGGATGTCCAGGGTGGACCGTGCAGAAAAATTCCAGGGGTGCCTATGTCTCCGTATGATTTTAGGAAGATAGATGTCCCTGACGGTGGCCACATCAGCATCCCCTTAAGGAAAGCTTAGGTAAGGACATCCATCTCATGCAAGCTAGCATAAGGGGATCTCCAGTGCTTAGCAAAATGAAAATAGGAGCCCTCATTCCCCATCAGTGTTCACTGACATACTGTTAAATAAAGGGGGTATTAGTGCAGCTCCCTCTCCACATCCTCCAGACATTTGCTCACAAAATGATCACTTTTCAGATGCCTGTTCATGCCCAGAGCAGGTATAATGTTAGGCGTGATTCTGGACATTTCTGAGATCAGGCAGGGATGTCCAGGCTCTTGAGAAGGCTGCGCCACAACCCTCTTCAGACTTAGACATCCACAGATCTAACTTCTAAAATGGTTCTGGAGAAGTCTCCGTGCCCGTTTTCAGTTGTCCTAAGCATGACTAGGGCTTCCAAAATATAATGCAGTTCTAGCAACCCAGCAGCTCCTGGGTTTTCTTGGCAGTGTGACCAGAAGTAGATTTCCAGGCCTTTCTTCCAAGGAAATGGAGCATTAAGTGACTTGCCCAAGGCATGCTAGTGGGAATTGAACACTGCTCCCTTGGCAATTAAGCCAGTGCTCGAACCACCAGGCCACTACTTCACTCTGTAGGACATCTAAAATAATCCCCTTAATGTGGAAAAGTCTTTTCTTAACATTTTGGGTTAGTTCTTTAATTTTAATAGAAAAACAATTCTTGGCCATTTCAGACTAGATTCATACATTTTACACTAAACATTGTTTTTGATTTCTAGTTCTGATATAGATATATCAATCCAGAAAATCTGGTTGCTGCTGATCAAAGGGTTTGGGAGATAATGTATTCACAAATACAGAGGAAACAAGCACTTTAGAAAACACTAAAAAGGAGCTGGATAAGTCAATATTCTTGCTCAATGTTTGCATTGTAACCATGTGATGTTAGTAAGACAAAATTCAGCATTACATTGTCCGTCTCCCATGACATATCCTGCCATGAGACAGCAGGGATTGTGAGGCAGAAGGGGTGAGTTTTAGGGCTCAACAAATACCATGTTGCCAGGTTGCCATGGTGACCCAACATTTATTTATGGACCTATGGCCCAGGTGGGTAAACAGGAAGACCACCAACTGTAGGCAGGGAAGCAAGAAGTGGTGGTGATTCATGGACCATTTGGCTGAAGAGAACAGGCCAGCAGGGCGCTGGGAGGCAGGGACATCAGCAAGCTGGCTAGCCCATGGAAGGTGGCAGTGTCTGGGGTTACCTAAATGTTATTGCTTTTGGATCCTGATCTGCTTGGTCTCCTGCTCTCCAACTGTGTTTCCTTACTATTCCTCTAGACCTATCCTAGTTCCCAGCTGTTGTGTTGTCTATCTTGATTAGATTACAAGCTGTGATGATCAGGGACAGTCTCTTACATGTCTCTGTACAGTGCTGTGTACATAGAAACATAGAAATATGGCGACAGAAAAAGACCACATGGCCTATCTAGTCTGTCCTTCCATAACAACTACAACAGTCCCCTTTTTACCATAGAAACCATAGAAGGATCCAGGAGAAAATCATCCAGTGGCACACTCTTCCTCAGATGACAGGACTACTGCCACCACCATAGCTGGCCTTCACCATCATTGGGAGCGGGATACATCTTCTTGTTGTTGTTGTTAAGTACCATCGAGTTGGTGTTGACTCCTGGTGACTCTCTGGATAGTTTATCTAAACTTTGCTTGATCTTCAGCCAAGCGGCTTATTGTTGATAGAGTAGTATCCATAGCTGCTGTTATTGTATCAATCCATCTCATTGTCGGCCTTCCTCTTTTACGGTGACCTTCTACCTTGCCAAGCATTATGTCTTTCTCCAGTGTTCTCTCTCTTTGCATGATGTGTCCAAAGTATGAAAGTCAAAGTCTTGTCATCTGAGCTTCTAATGAAAGCTTAGGTTTGATCTCCTCTAGTACTGACAGGTTTGTTCATTGGGCAGTTCATGATATACACAGTATTCATCACCAGCACCATAATTCACTGTCCAACTGTCCAACCTTTGCATCCATATGACGTTATTAAAGATACCATGGCCTGGACAAGTCAAATCTTTGTATGGAGAGAGACAGCTCTGCTCTTGAGAATCTTGCCTAGGTCCTTCATAGCTATTCTATCAAGAGCAATACATCTTCTAATTTCTTGGCTGCTAGTCCTTTCTTTATTGATTGTTGATCCAAGTAAGTTGAAGTTGTCAAGTATTTCAATTTCTTCTCCATCAATGATGAACGTATTGATTTTGCCAGTTATCAGTATCTTTGTCTTCTTAATGTTAAGGTGCAGACCCATTTTAAGACTATGTTCCTTGATCTTGAGAAGCAAATGTTTCATATCGTCTTCATTTTCAGCAGTAATGTGGTATCATCAGAATAGCGAAGGCTGTTGATGAGTCTTCCACCAATCTTCACACCTTGGCTATCTTCATACAGTCCTGCTTCTCTGAAGATTTGTTCTGCATATAAATTAAAGAGGTAGGGGGAAAGAATGCAGCCTTGTCGTACACCTTTGCTGATTTTAAACCATATTGTTTCTCCTAGTTCCGTTCAAATTGTTGCTTCTTGATCAGTGTAAAGGTTGTGCAAGAGAACTATCAGGTGTTCTGGTATACCCATGCTTCTTAATGTGGCCCAGAGTTTCTCATGGTTTACACAGTCAAAAGCCTTGCTGTAGTCAATAAAACACATATGAATATCCTTTTGGTATTCTTTTGTCTTTTCAAGGATCCATAAGAACATAAGATATGCCATATTGGGTCAAACCAAGGTGCATCAAGCCCAGTATCCTGTTTCCAACAGTGGACAATCTAGGTCACAAGTACCTAGCAGTTTCCCCAAAGGACACAGGTTCCACAATGCTTGTATTGGGGCAAGCAGTGGATTTCCTGGGTCCCCTTTAATAATGGTTTATAGACCTTTCCTCCTGGAACTTGTCCAAACCTTTTTTAAACCCAGCTACACTAATAGCTTTTACTACATCCTCCGGTAATGAATTCCAGAGTTTGATTACGTGTTGAGTGAAAAAATATTTTCTCTTATTAGGCTTAAATAGGTTTCACTGTAGCTTCATTGCATGTCCCCTATTTTTTCTATATTTTGATGGTGTAAACAATCGATCTACATTTATCCATTCCACTCCGTTCATTAATTTATAGACCTCTATCATATCTCCCCTCAGCCGTCTCTTTTCCAGGTTGAAGAGCCCTAACCTTTGTAGCCTTTCTTCATAGGAGTAGCCTTCCATCCCCTTTACCATTTTGGTGACTCTTCTCTGTACCTTTTCTAATAACGCTATATCCTATTTAAGATACGGCAACCAGAATTGCACAGAAATGATGTGGTCACACCATGAAACGATACAGAGGCATTATAATATCCTTTGTTTTATCCTCCATTCCTTTCCTTATGATTCTTAGCATTCTATTTGCTCTCTTGGCTGCCGCTGCACACTGGGCAGAGGGTTTCAACATGTTTTTCCACAATGACGCCTAAATCTTTTTCCTGGGTGGTGGTTCCTAATGTGGAACCTTGCATCGTGCACTCATAGTTCCTCTTTCTTTCCTGAACCCTGCTTGTACTTCAGGCAGTTCTCATTCCAGGTATGGTTGTAGTCTCTGCTGAATGATCTTGAATAGAATTTTGCTGGCATGTGGGATCAGAGCGATTGTGTGATAATTTCCACAGTCAGTCAGTCACCGTTCTTCAGTATTGGTATAAACACAGATCTTTTTCAGTCAGTTGGCCATGAATTTGTCTTCCAAATTTCCTTGCAGAGTCTTGTAAGTATGGTAATAGCTTCATCCGATTGCTGTAATACTTCAATGGGAATGCCATCAGTGCCCGGTGGTTTGTTCTTTGATAAGGCTTTCAATGCTGCTTTGACTTCTTCTTTCATCACCAATGGTTCCTGATCATAAGGTACAGGTTGAAATGGCTGTTGGTTCACTTGATCTTTATGGTATAATGACTCTGTATATTCTTTCCACCTCAGCATCATTCAATATGGGTCCTTGAGCATCTTGTAACATTCCAATTTGAGGATGGATTTTTTATTCTTTAACCCTCGTAGCTATAGAAAAGCTGATCTTGTTCTTCCTCTAATAGCTTCTGATTCTATTTCCTTGCATGTGTCATTGTAGTACTTCTCCTTGCCTTGTCTTGCTGTAAGTTGGGAATCTCTGTTGAGTTCTGCAATTGCCTGATCAGACCAAAGGAGGGCATGGCAAATGAAAGGAAGAGCACTATGGGGGGAAAGGGGAGGCAGAGAGAGCGAGAGAGAGAGAGAGAGAGAGAGAGTGAGGGATTGAGGAAGGGGCGGTTGTGTGGGAGAGAGAGAGAGAGAGAGTGAAAGTAATGGGAATGGAGCCACAGCAACAGGTGAAGCAATGAGACAATTTCCTCAGACACAGCTGTCAAAGGGCACGTGGACCTCACAATGGCATATCTAAGAAAAGAGCGGTGGCAGGCTTTGGTGGGAAAAATGCAGTGTAGGTGGGGGGACCTCTAAGAGCTTAGAAACTGCTGATACCTAAGTTTTTCGGCTAGCTCCTAGATCAAACTTTGTCAAGGCTCGCTCAAAGATATTCTAGCATGAAACAGTGGGAACTGTGGAGAAAAGCTATGTTTCCTTTAAACACATTCTTCCATGAGACAGCAGGGACTGTGCAGGAGGGTTGACTCTCCTTCTAGTAAAGGAAATAATATGATCCAGGATACTTTGAAAAACAATCCATAACACCAAAGAGATCGAAAATAAATATGATTTATTTATTTATATATTCAATAGATATCATTTATTCAGTAGCCAGAAAATAAAAAAAACTATGTATAATAATTTACAATTTCAGTCACATATAAATAAATGGATTTTGTGAATTCACAGTCACAGATACACTGGAGAGGTTCTGTGTATCCCTACGGTCCTGGTCCAGCAGAAATATTGCAAGTGTAAAGAGTGCTCACTGCATGGAGAGAACTCTGCAGACACCTTCTATCTGTAACATCATGCGCAAGTTTTAGGTTGCACCCTTCCATCTCAGGGTCACGGGATGTCAGTTCTCAGATCTTTCACTGCTCCCCATTCTTCAGTTGACTAACTGATTGATGAATTTATTCATTTTGTTCTTAAATGTGTCTGTCTTGTTCATGCACATTTTTAGAATTGTGCATTGCTTCGATGGACTTGTCTGATTGAAGGGCAGTAGAGAAAGTAATTGGAAATAAATAAATAAAAATATTTCCATGTCCCTGCAGTAAAGTTCTACAGGAAAAACAGCCTAAGTTCTAGATCATGGGGAAAGTGATAGATCTGTTCCCATATAGACAATCATTTTCAAAAGCCATTTTCCTGCAAAAATTGTCCAACCTTCCCCTAGGCAAGAGTACATGTGGGGAATGAGTAACCTATAGCACATATTTTTATGTGTGTGTGTGGGGGGGGGGGGGGGTACTAGGCAGACTTGGAGACAGCATTAGGTTGGGGGAAGCATGAATATGCATAGTTTTGGATTTTCAAAACTATGCATGTGCTTTGCAGGGTAGCATCAGCAGAAAAAAAAGCAGGCACTAGTCTCTGTGGGTATTTCTTCCTAGGCAGAAGGAAAAGGACATGCATGCTTTTCCTTTGATAACTAGTACAGACTTTAAAGGGAAAAATACCTGCACAAATTGGATGTGTGCCCCCATAAAGCACGATAGAGCCTCCTTTTACTGATACTTAGAGCCCGATTCAGAGAGGCCCATGTCCAGGGTGTCCTGATGACCACAAGCAAGATGGGCCCATTTGGACCCGATCCTAGACTGCAGGAACAAAACTTTCCCATGGTAGCCAGAATCAGGCCCGAGGATGGACCAGCGTGCCCTTGCCGCATGCGGGGGGATGTCCTCCCCGCAGGCGCCCCAACTCCTGCAGCCCCCCTTTTCCCCACCACCCCACCCAAGGCTGGTCTCTCATGGCCTGGATCAAGTGGTGGGGATCCCCTGCATCCGGCTCCAGCTTGGGGGGGATCCCCGGACCCGATTGCCGGGTTTTCGTTACTTATTCCACCTTTGAGGTAGAATAAGCAGTATGTTCCCACAGGCCTAGCAGGACATACAGGGCCATGACCTGAGTCAGTCCTGTACATCCTGACGGCTGGCCCGCTCCTGCTCCTCCCCTATCCTGCCCTCTTCTGCCCACTGCTGACTCTCCCTGCCCTGAGCATCAGGACATCTGGAGAGAGCCAGAGGGAGAATCGGGACCTTAGTGTGTGATATAGCACATTATCTGCGGCAAAGCCCATTGCCTAAAATAACATCTATTCTAATGTTTAGCATGCAACAATGCCATTATTATGCATTATTTATTACAAAACACATTGCACAAAATGGCATTATTGCGCTCTAAGCATTTCTAAATATGTGCTTAAATGTTATGATTAGTAACTTATTATTGTTAGTTTTAGTTAGAAATATGGCTCAAAAAGTCCCCATACTCACTTCCAGTAAGGTGAGCTATCTCCAATACCACCTAGAAAGTACTACCTACCATGTTAATAAGGTCTGTGTTCACTATGTTCAGAGTTATCAATTTTAGTTCTTAGCCTGTTCAACGGCTGTTCCATGTAAACCGCTGTGACCTGGAGATACGGCGGTATGAAAGTGTCATTAAATAAATAAATAAATGCCACAGCCTCATGGGTCCTCCATTCACTATGACCAAAGTGAGCCCTCCCCGGAATTAGAGACTCATAACTCCTACATTCAGTGCCACAAGGTCATGGTACCACAGCCACTGGTGCTCTGCGATACTGCAGCCATTGATTTTGGTCTCCGGTATGTTGTGCCTGCCACTAATTCTCTTTGAAGTATTGCAGCCACTGGTGGTGCTGTCCAGGATACCGGAGTTGCAGCTGCTAGCGATACCTTCCACAGAACTGGAGCTGCTGCTGGCGCTGTCTGTGGCATTGCAGCTATTAGTGCTGTTTTCTAAGGACCTGTAATCACTGGTATTGTTGTCCAGAGCATTTTACCTACTGGTGGTGCTGTCCAGGGTGCTGCAGTCATTCATGTTGCCATCCACATACTGCACTGGTGCTCTCCAGGGTACTGAAGGTACTGATGGAGTTGTTCTGAGTATGACAGCCAGTGGGAATACTGGAGATGCTTTCCGTGGCACCGTTGTGGATGGTGTCAATGCTGTGATATCATAGCCAGTATCTGTGGTTTCCAAGTCTTTTACATTCTATAATAGTGGTGCTGACATTGTCTATGGTATTATGCTGTCCTGTTTATTGTAAGTAGATCTTTGCAATGGTCCTGCAGGTGGAATTGGAGTTAGCGACACTGATGCTGTCAAACCATTTTTAGTGTTTTGTTGGGCCAATTGTAAAGATATTGTTAATAGAAGGTAAATGCGTAATTAGGAATGGAAGAGTTTAGAAAATACTTTGCCATCGTGTTTAGGAAGAAGTGGCATATTAAGAAGGTTTGACTGTCAGATACTCAGATGATGCTAATATCTATTAATTATAAAGTGCTGTCAGCATATATAACACTTCTCATGGGCACAAAACTCTTGACAACTTTGAGTGCAGGCAGCTTGTTCAAGGTCACAGAACTGAGCATTGGTGTGAGCAGTGGGGTTGGAACCTGGACCTGTAGGTGCCACAGCTCTGTGTCCTCACTACTAGTCTGTTACATAGGGGGCTGTGCTGGCACTGCAGTACTGGGTGAGTTCATCCACTTCTGATCATTTTACAAGGTGCTGAGGCTTCAGTGAACCCATGAGAAATATGAAATCAGGTAGCCATGTCCTCCCTACTCCATGTTGTGGATCGCAGTGTGCCAAAACTGGATTTGTTGAACAGGAAGGAGGAACACGCTGTTCAGTCAAAGGTACGAACCAGAAAGTCAAACCAGAATTTGGGAGCATTCCACATCTATCGTAACTGTAAAGAAATAAAGCAACGGATTTGTAAAATTCTATTGTACTTTGAATAGAAGGTCTTTGCCAGTTAGCATTCTTCAATAATGAGGTAACTTCATGCAATAACTATGCCTTAAAGTTCTTCTCTCTCTCTCAGCAAAATGGATCAGACTAGCTTGTTAATGCCCTTCTTTTCAGTGAAATTATGATGTTACTGCAGTCATCTTTCTTAGAGGCAAGGGGAAAGGTGACATCAGAATGAAAAAGCTTTAACTCCTCTTCATTCAAGACTAGGTTGTAATGCAATTTGCCAAGGGCTAGCCAGGGTGAGGATAGGTTGTATGCATTAACCCTTTCCAGGCCGAGCCCAAAACTCTTGGGATCCAAAATTCTGACTAAATAGTCCTATCAAATGGTATATAATACATGACCATAGCAGAAGGAAAATCACTATTAGAACATATTGAATAAGACGGGTACAATTTTCCTGAAATATGCAAAAATTAACCCGGCTGCAGAATGTGGATTAAAAATTTAAAGTAGGCCTTCAAAGGGTTAAGCATGGGATGCAGGTTTAATACTTACTTCTAGCTCCCCTACCATCACCCCCTGTCTGCTCACCATTTGCATGGTTTCAAAATTCCTAATGCAAACAACCAGGCCTGCTAAATGTCAGTCTCTAGAGAGGAACCAGCTGGTGCTCTTCAAAGAGATTTTGGATTTAGCTAACACCTTTTAGCAGTAGCTCAGCTGATATTTCCTTATCCCAAGGCAAGAGAGGGTTAAGTGATTTGTCCAAGATCAGCAGGAGTGTTGATGAGATTTGAATTCCACTGCTAGACTATTCCTGATGGCATCATCCCTCTGAACCGAGAGAAAGCGCCTGTGATGTCATTAGCCACATGGTGCCATATTCCCTCACTGTAAAAGAGGGGCATGGCAGAAGGGAATGTTCCCTACCTCACAAACCAAAGTGACTGAAGTACACACAAGTGGAACCTAAAGACCTACTCATCCCCGACCTTCTAGACCTCCCCTCCTCCCGCCTTTATGCACATGCTCTCTGTCCTTACACAGAAGAAGAAGATGGCGAAGACTCCACCAGCAAACAGCAATACGACTGCCAAGGCGACGAGGATGACACCCCAGAAAGGTAATGTCTCAGTTGTTTCTGCTTGTTGTATGGTGGTGCCTAGGGAAAGAAGTGTTCAGAAATCAGACGAATGGTTCCCTCTGCTGCCTGCAGTTCTGCAATGTCTCCTGCATTTAATTCAGTCTTTGATTTATCTACAACTTTCTACAAAACCTGTGCTCAAAGCATGTTGCAACAAGCACAGGGAAATATGTTTACACAGCATCAGTAAAAAATAACACTATCAAACCTTCACAAAAATAATACACTTTAAGAACACGCCATTCACCCTCCAGTTCACACTCTAAGAACATATGAGACCAAATTAAAATTTCCTTTACCAACTCTCGAATAGAATAACAATTTAATCAGTTGGATCATTCCTAAAGGTGCTAGTAGTTAGTTTAATGGACTTTCCCCTAGTCCTAGAATTATTGTAAAAGATAAATAACCATTCTCTATTAACTTAACATCGTAACTTAGTAAATGACGGCAGATAAAGACCAGCCTGGTCCATCTAGTCTGCCCAGTAAGGTGCCTAGAGTTGTATAGTTGCACCTGCTGCTCCATGCAGGTTACTCTCCCTCTGTGCCCTTGTTTAGGGTTGTGCTTTCCTCTCCCTTCAGATTATCCCTCTCTAGCTTTAGCTGGAGAAATACTGTGAGTCTGCGAAAGCCGTGTTCTTCCCTGCAGCACTTAGAGCAACCTTGGTTTGGGGCAGAGGCTAACAGTGACATCACTGAGGACAGGTCTGATTGGGTTCCTGTCTTGCGTGAGATTACTTATGACATTATAGTCATCTATGACTGCCTCAGGGTTAAAGTCGCCTACTAGTTCATGGGTCTGCTGGGACTTCTGGATTTGTTCCCATTTCATCTACAGACATATTTATTTATTTATTTAATTACATTGATATGCCACCTAAGTCAATCATTCTCCATGCAACATACAAGACAAATCAGCCAGAATAAATCAAGTACAGTCACAAATAAACTCTTAAAAACCCAAACCACACAAGCCCACACTCACCCTACAGGAAGTAACCAAATGAGAATCCTTACAAGTACAACTCCTGAGATAACTTTATCTGCCACCCCAAAAGCATCTCTAAATGATTAAGGCTCTGCATAAAGATTTAAGATCATCAATAACTCTTAACTGATGTGGTAAAGTGTTCCATAGTTTTTAATGCAAATCCTGATCTTTTGAATGACCCAAGCAGAGGGTGCCTGCGACAGCCAGTTCCTTCTTGATTTAGCTGGGCCTACAAGTCCATAGATGCACTGGACAAAAATTAAGACTAACTCAGCCTGTCAATGATGACTTAGAGCTAACTGGTGACTTTAAGCCTGGTGCAGCTCTAAGTGTCAATGATATCATCAATGATCAACTGCCGGATATGAACCAGTTAGATTACTCTTCAGTGGATTCATCGGTGACCCTCTCAGTGTAATGCCCTGCTATAACAGCTGTTTATCAGGGATGAGCTGAGCCCCATTATAGCCCCTTTGTAGAATAACACTACTTGGGATAGTTGTCTAGCCTGGCAACCAGTAAAGACCTGGTACAATGGGGCCAAACCAATTGGCTGCACTGAGAAAAACTACAGTAGATTTGCACACAATATTTAAGCCACTATTACAGCCACAAATGCATAGTCAACTTACCACTGGTGGTACCAGTCAAGGCTGTGGATTTGCTAGTCATGCCATTCATGGATGTGGTTGCACTATCCACACTACTTGTTATTGTGCTTAAATTGTTCATTTCATTCAGTGTGGTTGGGTTGGCTGTACCACTCATGGACATGGTTGCATTGGTCATTCCACTAGCTGGGGTAGTTATAACAGTCGTGCCATTTGTGGACCTTGTTGCATTTGTCATATCATTCATGGGTGTAGTTGATTTGTTCATGTCACTTGTTGTAGATGAGTTGGTTGTACCACTCATGGACATGGTTGCATTGGTCATTCCACTAGCTGGGGTAATTATAACAGTTGTGCCATTTGTGGACCTTGTTGCATTTGTCATATCATTCATGGGTGTAGTTGATTTGTTCATGTCACTTGTTGTGGATGAGATGGTTGTACCACTCATGGACATGGTTGCATTGGTCATTCCACTAGCTGGAGTAGTTATAACAGTCGTGTCATTTGTGGACCTTGCTGCATTTGTCATATTATTCATGGGTGTAGTTGATTTGTTCATGTCACTTGTTGTGGATGAGTTAGTTGTACCACTCATGGACATGGTTGCATTGGTCATTCCACTAGCTGGGGTAGTTATAACAGTTGTGCCATTTGTGGATCTTGTTGCATTTGTCATATCATTCATGGGTGTAGTTGATTTGTTCATGTCACTTGTTGTGGACAAGTTGGTTGTACCACTCATGGACATGGTTGCATTGGTCATTCCACTAGCTGGGGTAGTTATAACAGTCATGCCATTTGTGGACCTTGTTGCATTTGTCATATCATTCATGGGTGTAGTTGATTTGTTCATGTCACTTGTTGTGGACAAGTTGGTTGTACCACTCATGGACATGGTTGCATTGGTCATTCCACTAGCTTGGGTAGTTATAACAGTCGTGCCATTTGTGGACCTTGTTGCATTTGTCATATCATTCATGGGTGTAGTTGATTTGTTCATGTCACTTGTTGTGGATGAGTTGGTTGTACCACTCATGGACATGGTTGCATTGGTAATTCCACCAGCTGGGGTAGTTATAACAGTCGTGCCATTTGTGGATCTTGTTGCATTTGTCATATCATTCATGGGTGTAGTTGATTTGTTCATGTCACTTGTTGTGGATGAGTTGGTTGTACCACTCATGGACATGGTTGCATTGGTCATTCCACTAGCTGGGGTAGTTATAACAGTGATGCTATTTGTGGACCTTGTTGCATTTGTCAAATCATTCATGTGTGTAGTTGATTTGTTCATGTCACTTGTTGTGGATGAATTGGTTGTGTCACCCATGAGTATAGTTGTAGTGGTCATCTCACTTATGACCATACTTGTATTGGTCATGTCCAAGATCTTAGTTGTGGTGGTCATGGAAACTGTAAAAATAAAGTGAACAGAATCTGGTCAATATTCAAAAACATTTGTGTGGGCAGCCTCAGGTTCTGGTTGCATAAATGCTTTGTTTTAAAAATTTCACACCAGTGAATGGATAAAGTTTGTCCTTATAAGTCAATATGCAGCCAAACATTATGTTTAAATATTGAGGGGGTAGGGGTATTCCAAGTGTGAGGCTATAAATTATGCAGATATTCAACCACTATTCAGATGACTTTATCGGTATGAACAGAGGGCCTGATATTCAGCCTGTGGTGGTCAGTATTTTTAAAGCACCTGAAAACCGGCATGGCTATGTGGACAGCAGCGAGATCCCAACATTCTCCAGCTAGCTGCACCGCATAGAATTAGAACAGCTTTTGCCTAACCTAACTTTATGCAGCTATTGACTGAAAATGACTGCTAACTGGATGAATGCTAGGACTGCACTCATCCTGCCCATGCACTGCTCCAGACCATACTGGGGCGGCTGAAGGGGACATTCAGTGGTAGTGTCTGGTTAGTGTCACTCTTAGCAGAGTTTCTCTGATTAGCAGGTCCCGCTAACCGATAAACCCTTTTGAATATCAGGCCCAGATGTCCTAACTTTAAACGGATAGCTTATCTGTTTAAATTTAGATTTGCATATTCAGTGGTCCAACTTTTTGAATAGTTTGGCTGAAATTCTGCAGCGAGATATCCAAATAACATATCTGGATAAGTTTATATGGTCACCGTCCTGCTGAATATTGTCCCCACCCCATGGATACATCACAAACATCTCTACATAGACCAGAAACCGAGTCCTGTGTACAAGTGATGGTGGGATTAAGTTATGCAGATATACATCACATACAACTGACCGAAAATATAGGAATATAGCTTTCTCCCAGTGTTCACAAATTCCTATAGTATGATAATTACCCTGACTACACTATTATATAACCATGCTTCAGCGAAGTCACTGGATGACTGGAAGACCAGAAACTCTCCATCAACTACAACAAGTCGGAAGTATTCATAATATCCAGGGACCCATCCTATAACCTGAACCAGAACAAATAAAACTCAATAATGTCGTGCTACCTGTAAGATCAGAGGTCAAATTTTTAGGAATCACTCTAGATCACAAACTGACCTTCAAGACCCATATAAAAAGAATAACAAATTCTATTTACCAGAACATTAGGATCTTGCACAACCTTCGACCACTACGAGATCCTCAGCATTACCGTACAGTATGCCAGGCCCTAATCACCCCACACCTGGATTATTCTAATTCAGTCCTCTACGGACTCTCAGACTTAGTCCTTAAGCCTCTTCAAACAGCACAGAATACAGTAGCTCACCTCATCAGCAAAACGCCTCAACACAACCACATCATACCAGTACTTAAAGACCTACAATGGCTCCCTGTGGGAACAAGAATAAAATATAAGACCATAATGACCACTTTCGAAACTATGCACAATCTCTCAGCAGCCTGCCTGGTATCACTCATCCAAAGGAGCATGGACACAAGATTACGTAGACAACTCCACCAAAACCTGCTCTCTATCCCAGCCCTAAAAACAAAAAGCTCACAATCGCTCTGTCAAAGAGCTTTTTCTTTCTATGGTCCCACAAATTAGAACTCATTGCCACCCGCTCTATGACTTAAATGAATTTCAAAAAAGCTAAAAACACAACCTCTTCAGAGAAGCCTTTGGAGATATCACTTAGACTATCCACAGCAACCATTCCACATAACAATCCTATGTATATAGTTATCTTTGTTAATGGTTAAAAAAACCCCATATAAACCTTGTTAATTACAATGTATTTAGTTCCACGTTACCAGCATAATATTCTATGTACTATATAGTTGAGTTCTATGTAGACTGCTATGATATTAATGAATAGCGGTATAAAAGAAATGTTAAATAAATAAATCATTACTCCAAAGGACTTCATGAAATTGTCAGAACAAAAAAATGAGGTAGCTATAAATAAGCATCCTGCAATATCTCCTTTTATTCTTTTTTTCATATTTTAATAATATGAAAATGATTTAATAAAATAAAATTAAAAGCAACGCATTTCAAACTTATTAAATTCATTCTGCTTCAGGGCTTTTTTCCTTTAAATGGTGGATTTTCCAACATGTTCCTCTATCGTCACAAGGAGGTGATCGAGATGCTTTACTTGACTATCGTGAGCAATTTTGGATCTTTTTTTTGGATTTTCTCCAACCAAAGGTCTGAATGCCCAAATTGATTGGAACACTCTTCTTTGAGCTGGTCCTCTCTAAGAGAAGGCGGAAGTGGAGCCCGGATTACTATAAAAAATGCTGCGGCCATGTTTTAGCTAGCCAGCTGAGCTCCAAGATGACTCGAAAGCCTATTGCTCTGAGATGATTTGAAAACTTAGGATTGCCGAAGAGTGGTTGAAATTGATATTCATCATTCAGATAAGTCATTAGTTTGCTATTTAAAGAAAAAAAAGCCCTGAAGCAGAACAAATTCAATAAGTTCAAAATGCGTTGGTTTTAATTTTATCTTCACATAGAGCACAATTAAATCGCCATTATATTATTAAAAAATGAAAAAAAAACCCAACAAGAATAAAAGGACATATTGAAGGGTGCTTATTTATAGCTACCTTATTTTTTTGGTCCAACAATTCCTTGAAATCCTTTGGAGTAATTATCAAACTACAGGAATTTGTGAACACAGTGAATGCAGATACACTTAGCGTCTCTTTTTTCTTCTTTCTTAGTCTCATCTTCCATCTGTTCTTCCATCTCCCTCTGTCTCTCTTCCTGTTTCTCCTTCCCACCTTATCTTTTTTCTTCCCCTCTGTTTCTTTTCCTTCTTTCTTTACTGTCTCTCCTCTTCTCTCAAAGTTTGATGTAGCCAGCAGCTTCAAATACAAGTTCGGTCAAAGCTATTAAAAGTTGATTAAATTTACATCAAAACAAAATGTGATGGATCCCCCCTCTGTATCTCGTTAATACCACTGCCTCTGCTCCTTACTGCTCCTTTCTCCTCCTCTTTTCCCCTTCATATCACTTTCTTAGCTCCATGTTCAAGAGCTCTTCTTGACATGACAATTTGTACAGGACAAGCGGCCTATGAAGTGATCAAAAGACTCCCAGGTTTTGCAGCCAATGTGCATTGTATCTGGTCAGATCCCAGTTCCGACTTGATGACATAAGACGACAGATTTTTCAGCCCAATCTCCTTTGCTTCTCTTTCCCTCAGGATCAGATGACAGTTTTCCTGCTTTTATGGGAACTGGACGTCTTGATTTTTTTCTCTCTCGGCTTTAGGAAATGTGCATCTCTTATATCTTTGAATTTTGCACAGCACAGGAGGAATGCATTTCTGCCTTTATTTCTCTGATGTCATGCTGCGTTCAGAGTCTGGCTTCTTGGGTTTCCATTACAGTTCTTGTCTGCACGACTCTATTTCTGATTTGTGGTGTTTGTGTTCTGCGTCTGTGATTGAGGTGAGAGATTCCGCTAGTGTGTACTTCCTGTGCAGGGACCTGTTGCAGTCCAGCTTGTTTCTTGACACTGTCTCTTTCCCTCTTTCTCTCTGTCCCGCTCTTTCCCCTTCTTCCAAACCTGAATCATGACGTACAGCAGCTAAACTGGCAATGGGAAATTCCAGGTGGGAGAATTCAGTGCCATTTTTGGTTAAGACAAATTGGCTCCTATCTCAGGCATCATTCGCTTTAAACTCTTGATACTGATCTACAAGATTACGGGGCTCTTTTACGAATGAGTGCTAGGGTGTTGCACCAATGCGCCGAAAGTATGACACATTAGCTGCAACACCACCACATTAACTGTCAGGGGTGTGGAAAGTGTTTCCCCGACAGTTAATGTGGAAAACTTTCACATTAGCTGAGGAAGTGTTAGGGGAATTCATGCTAATTGCATGGGATGCAGTTAGCGCATGGTGTGAACCTGGTACTAACTGTACTGAGCTCACCAGGCCCACTCTCTGCCCCTACACTACCCACTAATGTGGGTTGACAGCATGGGAATCGTCAGAGGCTGTCATTGCCCTATGCTAGCTGGCAATGCGTGCCCCAACGCACCTTCAGTGAGCGCTGCCAGCCAGTGCCCTTTAGTAAAAGATCCCCTTTGTGTGATATGATGTCTGCATTTACGAGGGCTTTGTGCAGCTGTATGTCTCAGATCATAGATTATTTTTGTCTGAAATATTTAGGTCGAATTTGCCGTCACCAAAAACAGTTCCACCTAAAGGTCTTATGGGATAGGATGATAACTGGAGACACCCCTAGAGCTTTGCCTCTAGAACCTAGGA
This sequence comes from Ichthyophis bannanicus, assembly GCA_033557465.1. Taxonomy (NCBI): domain Eukaryota; kingdom Metazoa; phylum Chordata; class Amphibia; order Gymnophiona; family Ichthyophiidae; genus Ichthyophis; species Ichthyophis bannanicus. The sequence continues at coordinate 73,701,384 of CM066051.1, read as the reverse complement.
TGTCTGCTTTTTATTTGATTTTTAAACATGGGTTATTTTAAAAGCTTTTATGCAAGTATATTGCATTAAGAATTTTTTGACTCATAATTAATGTTTTTGTATATTTATGATATTGTTGTAATGTGCCTAGAACTTCTTTGTGGGGTTAAGTGGAATAAAATTGCCAAAAGAAAATGAAATGAAATTAGCAAAGGAAAAGGAAAATCCGAGGCCTCCATTGCTTTGCCAAATTCAGCGGATCCTTTCCTATCATATAATTGTTAAGCTAATTGCTGTTATTATCAAGTCATACTATTATTTAAATTATATCATTATTTAAGAATAATCTCCTATGAAGTAATTACATACTGTAACATTGTCTTCAGTACTATAGAATGGGTAATATTCAAGAACTTATTTTTGAAGAGAGCTATTTGCCTGGATAGGAGAGATTTTCGGAGGTGTTCTTGGGGCTGGTGAAGCAACAATTTGCACTGTTTTACATTTTCAAAACAAAGCGGCATTTTTACTAAAGGTTTTAAGATGCGTTAATGAAACTAACGCTGGTTAAGTGCCCGCAGTCCTTTTATTTCTATGAGTGCAACGAGGGCCGGTCCAACCATTGGGCAAACCAGGCAGTTACCTAGAGTGGCAACTTCTGTGGGGCCGAAAAGAGCAGGGCATTCAAAGCTAAACAGAAGATTCTGACAGCCAGGAGGGACATAAGGCTTAAAGTCTGCCTCGGGCGCTTACACCCTGAACTGGCCCTGGGTGCAGTAGCACCTAATGTGCATTAACTTAGTAAAAGTGGCCCTTAGCTTGTTGTTTCTGTGGAAAAAATTGCAATGAAAAAGCCAGTGCAAACCTCTGCAGACATTTTTCTGTCTTGGGCACTGTTCATAGAGAAACTGTGTGCATACTTTCCCTTTGAAGCGTTACGCCCCCACCGCCCCCCACCCCTCTCCTGGCCGTCAGAATCTATTGTTATAGTTTTGAATGCCCTACTATTTTCTGTCCTAAAACGTTTCACCCTAGGCGGTCACCTAGTTTGCCTGATGGTTGGGCCACCCCTGCTCCCTAGTCTCATTCCCATCATCTCATTCCCCCTTGCACCCGCCCCCCCCCTCTGCCTCACAACATGTTTGCTGCTAGGACAGGACTTACTTGACAATGGCCCACACACAAGCAGGAAAAGTGAGGTGCTCAGGAGGGGCAGACTGTGGAAAAAGAGCCGTAACTGTGCCATCATGCGGGAGAGCTGTGATTCCTGGCCGACGAAGTCCTGGCTCCTGAGGACAGGTGTCGTGGGCAAGCGCTGGAGGAAGTCTGATGAACGCTGCAACCTGATCTGCTGTATTTAAGATGCTGTTCCCAGCTGCATTGCTCACGCCTCCCTGCCCATTTCTTCTCTTTCCCAAGGTGTGCCCTGACGAACAGGGAGGGGAGCCCAGAGTCCCAGAGGGGATTTCCTTCTCTCTTCCTCATTGCCATTTCATGCGCTGTAGCTTTGTACATACTTCTGCTTTATGACAAACTGATTGTTTCCTGTCTCTTTCCTTCTGGGGGCAGATTTTATCTCAATTTATGATTCTTTAAAATTGAATGATTGTTAGCCAGTACGATATTATGCATTTGGTTTATATATGGTTAAACTTGAATGATTTATTTTAATTTTAACGTGCTAAGCTGGTTTCAATCCGGCATTTTTTGAGACGGCAGGTTGTAGATAAAATGTCCTCGTTATTCATCCTGACTGCCCTTTGTTTTTTTTGGAATCTCCTTTTTCTTTCATTGCTTTGCTTCCTCTTATCTTCTGTTTCTGCTTGTTTCTCTTCCTGCCCGATCTCTGATTTCTTAAATAATACCACACTACTTATTATGAAGAAACTGAGCTTGGTGACCTTCAGTTTCCTCATGGAGTGGGCACTCAGGTCAGGAAATACAGGAGAGAGACCACAAGCTGGCTCAGCCATGGCACTCCTTGGTTCTACCACCCCTGACAGGGCCACTTAGGACTCGGGCGTCAGCACCACTTCATTTGCAGGGGGGTGCAGGCCTGCATGAGGCCGCCTCAGGCCCTGGATTCAAAGAGATGTTTTGTGTAGCCTCTGTCTGGATCAGTGGAGGAGCTGCATATGGTTTAAATCTGCGATGTCATGGCAGACTAGGCCGTCAGTCTCTGGGGGTCCCCCTGATAAGCTGGGCTGGGGATGGAGGCCTTTTCCTGGCACATTCCGTGCCCGGCTTGCACCTCCTAAAGTAAGATCTACAAGGGTGTCTGCACTTGCTGTCTGCAGGGGCAAACAGTCTCCATTGCCCTCTGGTTTCTGCCTTCAGCAGTCTAGGGCAGAGCACATGACCAGTGGGCAGGGGTCTTCTGCTGCAGACTTGGGAGTGGAGGAGCTGCAGGTTGCAGCAGGGACAGGTCGAGGGTGCCTGGTGATGTGTTCTGGAAATAGAAGAAAATATTAGGAGAAGGTAGCATTTTTATAGATAAGTACATAAATAGAGGAGAGCAGAGGGATCTGTCCACCTGGCCAGGTGGATAGAATAGACTGAGGAAGGAAGGGGATGGACACTCTGGTGGAGGGTTGGCACATAACCAGAAGAGTCTTCTGACTCTTCTGAGCTATTGGAGAGCAATTCCGTCCATGGCGCCGTTGGATGATGTCACCCATGTGTGGCTGACTCATCCTGCTTGTCAATGGAGAAACCATTATTGGCCTCGTAGACTTGAGAAAGCCTTGTCCATCCATGAATGTGAGCTACAAGGAATGAATCTACTCTTTGGGATCCTGCCGGGTACTTGTGACCTGGATTGACTACCTCTGGAGAGAGGATACTGAGCCTGATGTCCCTTTGGTCTGAATCACTATGGCAGTTCTTATCTTCTTATGTTCTAACTTTTTATGAGGAGAGCCAGGCATTGGAACAAATTACCCAAGGAGGTGAGGGAAGAGTAGGTTAGACACGCATCTGTCTAGGAGAATTGATTCTGACTGGAAGAAGGGGATGGACTAGATGACTCCTGACATCCCTCCAGACCTTATGCTTCTCTAATTCTGGATGATCTTCTGATCTTCCAGCCATGCTTCTGACGACTCTACACAGTCTCCTTCCAGATTCATCTTTCCTTGATTTTAGATGACCCCCTGAGGTTCCCCCAGCCTTGTCATTCTATCATTCTAGATAAATTCTGGAGATCCACCTCAGTCCTATTTTTCAGAAATGCATTATATTTTGTTACAACTCCTCTACATCCTTTTGTAAGGACACACAAGATCTTTACCAGGAGAATGTGTGCCTTGTAGAAAGAACATGTCATGGTTGGAAAGAGTAGGTAGATGTAGATGAAACCACTAGCTAAATATCTGTTTGGGAGGTGCCACAATGGCTCTGTTCTGTGTTTAATATAGTGGTCCCTTTTGTCCACTTGCTATGGGTTGCAGGAGTGACATCACAGTACATTTTGCTGTGGGGGCTTTGGAAAGGTCTCTTGTCTTAGCAGAATAGGCACTGTAAGTTATATGTCCTTTTCTAGTGTTTTTTGGAAGGCAAAGAGTTTCCGCTTTTACCAAGAGAGGATAGTTCACCTCTCTTTGGGTTGTCTTCTAGAGGAAATACCTGTTTCAATTTTGAGTTGGATTCCGTTGAATTATTCTAGGAATCCACAGTCTTCTGCTACAACAAACTACTTGTGGGAAACAAGTTTTATAACAAACCAAGCCAGTCAATGCAATGATACCCAATGGATATTACATTTATTCTATTTATGTATTTATTTTTGTATTCATAACAGTATAAAATATGCCATACTAGGTCAGACCAAGGTCCATCAAGCCCAGTATCCTGTTTCCAATAGTGACCAATCCAGGTCACAAATACCTAGCATGTACCTATTCAGCTCATGCCTTTCCAGTAGTAGTTCAAGGTGAATTACGGTCAGGTAGAGTAGGTATTTCCCTGTCCCCGGAGGGCTTACAATCAAAGTTTGCACCTGAGGCAATGGAGAGCTAAGTGACCCATGGCCACAAGGAGCATCAGTGGGATTTGGAGAGAGGACCCATCCAGGCCTACCAAGCAAGGAGAAGCAAGGACAAGGACAAGAAGAATGTTAAGGAGATTCAAGTACGTCTCCCCATTGGGAAATCAGGCTCAAGGGATCACAAAGCACAGAAATCCCTAAAACCATTCCTTGCCTTTTGGAGCTAGGATCTTCCAAAGAGTATCTTTGGAAACTTGGATTTTTGCTGCAATATGGATTTGTCTCCTAAAAAACATGGATAATGCCACGCCATCAGCATGGCACACGATCTGAATCAGTAAGCTTTTTGTTCGTTGGAGCATGAGTCCCTGTGTCCAGACTGAATTTTGCAAAACCATCATTCTTGTTTCCTTCAGGGACCTGAAGAGTTTTCTTCTCTCTCCTGCTCAAGATGTACTGGGGCTATGACTCAGAGCCAGGCCTCAGTACCCCAGCTGGGCTCCACTCTGGTCAGGACATGGGGTGTGGTTACAGTTTCAGCACAAAACCACTTCTGCATTGAAATAATTAAAAGTCCGTGGAAGCAGTAGGAGCTTGTTCCTCTCACATGATGAACTCCAGATAAAACCAGCCACATATACAGTACATCAAATAAAGTACCAAAATTATGTCCACTCTACAAAGTTTTGAGCATAAACAGATATGCTCAAAAACTTAAGAATATTATAATTTTAATCCCCACCAAATTATCCTTAATAAGAGTCATCCTAATGACTATAAAACAAACAATCAGTTATGAGAACCCTGGAACTCAAACCGTGGACTTTACAGGCTTGGAAAAATTTCCTTGCCACACCACCTTGTCACAATCATCATCGTTCCACGGGTGAACTGTACCCTACTTATATATGCATTTATACAAAAATCCATAAACATTAATGCAAACATTCATAAACATTTATGTAAAAATTCACATTTAAAACATCAATTACTCCACTTTAAACACAACAATTATGTGGTAATATGCATTTATTTAAAATGCCCTAAGCATTAATATTTTCACAAGCATTTATAGAGGTTAAACCATCAAACTCTCAGGAAACGATACTAATCAGATTCTCAGGGAACAGTACTAAGCCCACTCTATGAACAAGAGGTACTCAATGAAACCTCTCTAGAAATGTCAGACAGTTGGGAGTATATACACCCACTCTCAGGGAACGGTACTAAGCACACTCCATAAACAAGAGGTAGTCAAAGAAACCTGACCACGGCTGTAGGTTTCGCAGCTCCAAACACGGCTTTTTCAAGCCTCATCTTTCAGCCACACCTTGGTGCATAAAAAATCCTTTTTTCCACATGATTCTGAAAGTATACTTTCAAGTCTCATCCCGGCCAGACCGGCTCCTTCCTCCTTCCCAGCACTGAACAAAATTAAAAGTCTGACATTTCAGGGCTGGCTCAGTGATGGTGCTGTGCACTGCTATGTGGTCTGATTTCCAGCGCAGGTCTTCAGCTCTGCAGGATAGTTGGGGCTGGGGATGCAATGGAGGCAGCCCTCAGAGCCTCTGAGGGCAGCGAGTCATAGCTGTGGCTCAGTGGTGCCCACTAGTAGCAACATTTAAGGCCTATGATTGCAGGGTCCCAGAAGAAAGCCTGGTGCATCGACGTCAGTGGGTAGAAGCAGTGACTACAAATCCCACAATGCAACGTGGATGCCAATTGAAAACCAGGACTGGCCTAAAATGAACTTACTGGAAATGGATAAATCGGCAGCTATGAATTACCTCTTTAGTGGGCCATTTTATCCAGAGACAGAAAATCAGAGAAACTTTATTTAAATAGGCCCCTAAGTAAGCTAGGAGAGGAAACGTTTCTGCAGATAAAAGCCAATGGCTCCACATTCCACCCCTGATTCCCACTGAGTTGAAACCCCAAAAGAGCAGGAAGAATCTGGCATATCAAAATCAAAACAAACAAAACAACCTGCATTTGACTCTGCATTTTAAGGCTCCAAGTCACCATAATGAAGAAATAGTTAACTCCCCTGCCCCCACCCACTACAACATTTTAATAGGCTTACAACCAACCATACATTACCTATACCTTATGCCATCCCAGAAAAATGAAAATGTCATGCTTAAATCTAATCAGACAAAGATCAGCAAACAAGTTGTAGGTAATCCCATTTTACGAGGCTAACATAATACGTCACAAATATATTAAGTTAGTCCAATCAAAAGACCCCTCCTACAACTTGTTTGTTGACCTTTCGTTCTACATATCCAAGTGGATGGACAAGCTAACCAGACTGCTAGATTAACGCTTATGTCCAAAGCTCCAATTCAGATACTACGGAACTAACAATTAATATTATGACGTTTGCAAACACTAACAGCATCTGATCCATGGTTTGCAAACTTCTTTTTCAAAGAAGGCTTGCCAACAGATCATCCACTGGTTTCCCAAAACAACGCTTGGGAGAAAAATATAACCTGTGCCCAGTTGCCCACAAGTGTGGGGTTTATTTTGACAATAAGAGGGTAATTTTATAACCAGGTGCCTAGTTTTAGGCACCCGGAACATATCTATCTTAAGCCTATAATTTAAAGAAAACCAGACGCGTACTTTTCTTTATAAAATAGGAGCATAAGTGGCTCCAAAGGTACACTAAATCTAAATGCCATCGCTTACAGCTGCCCTGGGGCTGGCATAAATGCCTGCACCGAGATTTCCTAAGGATGCATGAATTTTATAACTTACGTGTGTAAATTTGCTCTCTGCCCAATCTCAGCCAGTGTTCATGCCCACAACAAAGTATGTGCCATTGGCCTGACACTAGTACTTACAAAATAGTGACCGGCCGAAGTAGGTGTGGAAAGGCCTATCCTTAAACGGAAGTCAATGAAAATAAATAACATGCATTGATGGTGTGTAACTTTACGTGACTCCTTAAAAAATCATCTCCTGAATGGAGACTCTCCAACAAATATATCCTTCAGCTCATTCAAAAGTTTGCTCTCAGATGATACAAAATGACCTCTTCTTCAGCTTCCATTTTGTGAAGGCCTCTCTGGCCTGTACTGTCTTGGTGATACCATGAAGAATATGGCCCACTGTAAACATCAGAACCCATTTCACCCTCTTCATGCCAAGATCCTTAATGGGTTTCATATCTAAATGGCAGTATTGTTGTTGTTGATCCAAACTTTACTTTGTGCTCAGTTGTGGCATGGCCTCTGTCCTGCACATATCTCTTGGAGACTTTAAAGTGTTAAGAGTGAACTCTCTCAAGAAGATCTTTGATCATAGAGGGCAGAGAGGCTTGTAGAATGCAGCTATAAGACTCTGTTTTAAAGGCCACACCTGAAAACAATCATCTTACCCTTTGGGGATTGAAATGTTGGAAGAGTGATCTTCAAAATGAAGTCAGGTGTCCCAGAATTGAGCTAGATGGAAACTGTTATTCAATGAGGCATCACTTGAAGCATCTATCTACTTATGAACCAGCTGACATATCTTCTACCAGGGCTTTCTGAACCTGTTCTGGGGACCCTGCTACTAGTTGGGTTTTGGAGAAATCCATACTGAATTTATCTCTTGCAGATATTCCTTGGCCCCAGAAGAAGTTTGAGAAGACCTGTCTTATATCATAAAATACATCATTCATAAAGGGCTTTTTAATGTATTATGTTTATGTTTATTATTTTGATTGAAAGATAGGACCATGGCATCTCTTAAATCACAGGAGACAGTCACATTTTGTGAAGCCCCTTCTAAATCTAATGGACACATCAGATTCCATCATCTAAGCTCACTTCTATGTTTGCTTGTCTTCTACCTTTCTCTGTCTCTCAGTGTCTCTCTTTGACTGTGTCTCCGAATCATTGTCTTTTTCCTCTTTCCCTCTATCTCCCTGAGATTCACAGAAACCATTACCTCCTGCCCCTGGGGCTGTCTGACTCAGATTGTGCTGCAAAGTTATTTCTGACGCACCTTCTTTCTTTTTATACCTGAGAGGGGGGGGGGGGGAAACCTGTTTTAATTGAGTGTGCAATATGTAAGAACAATAAAGATTTACTAAAATATTACAAACATTTACAATATAAACATACTTGTAAGATTAATTTATCACCGTGCTGATAAACATATCCTCATGGAGTTTGTGCTGTACAATAGAATAGCAGATTATTCTGTCACATGAACGTTTATCAAAGTGTCTCTAATCTTATTCACCATGTTGCTATCAGTGATGTTGAAATGGCCAACTTAAGGAAAAAACAAGCAGGTGATGTCTGTAGCAAGCACACAGGTTAGTCAGATACCCATGTATCTTTATGCCACACCCTTCTCAAGATCCTGCCCCAGCATGGGGGCTGCAAAATCCCTTGTTCTTCCATAGCACTGAAAAGATTTTGCAAGCTCGGACCATCATGATCTTGAATGACTTTATGCTTCCGACCTTGCTAGGGCCTACAAAGGAAGTATCTTGGTGGTGGTTTGGATGGACACTAGTCACCCATTTAGTCTTCTCTGTGATCCTTGTGACAATAGACATAAAGTCAGAGAAAGATGCCGACACCGCAGGCTCATTCAGATGGCACAAAAAAGGCAGAGATGGACCATGGACTGAATACCAAACGCCATATAAGTTGTACAGTTCATTTAGAGGGGAATCTTAGAAAGGACGTCCACGTGCAATCTGGGATATCTAAGCCAAAACATCTGAAAAAAAAGCAGGCAGGTGCAGACATGGTTTCGCAATACGGACATCTGTGGGACGATTACATAGGCATATCCAGAATAGTATTTCAGAATCTGTATGTCTAAGGACAGGACCATACCAAAGAGCAATGCACCCTGTGTGACTGATGAAGCTGGTGCTCACCCGCTGACCCAACTGCATGCTTCAACTCGCATCTGTCAGGCTTACTAGAAGCCCGGTGATGACATCAGCACCCCTTCCGTACTTGCACTCTGTGCAGCTGCCCTTGGTAGGGCCCTGGTCTAGGATAGCCTAACGGGCTAGCATATCATTGAAATAGTACCGAATACTGGGGATAATGGAGTGCTTTCTTCCCCACACCCTCTTGATGCCTGTTCCTGTTCTTGCCTGGAGCAGGTCTAAACATAGATACGATGTTAAAGAAACTCCTCTTCCTGGAGTTCTTTGGCTCAAACATGTGGAGCCTGATTCAGGTAGGGGGAAGTCTGGACCATCCAGATGTCCCCAAGGAAGATAGGCCCATTAAGACCGAATTCTGGATTGCAGGAGCAAAACATTCCCGTGGTGCACAGAATTGGACCGTGGACTGCCTGGCATGCCACTGCCACCTGCGGGCATGTCCTCCTCGCAGGTGCCCCGACTCCCATGGCTTTGGCCCTCCTTTTCCCCACCACCCGACCCACGGCTGGCCTGCCATTGACTGGATCATGTGGCGGGGAACCCCTGCACCTGGTCCTGGCCCCGGGGAGGGGGTCCTGGGCTCGATTGCAGGATTCGTGCTGCTTATTCCACCTTTGAGGAATAAGGTGGAATAAGCAGCACATCCCCAATGGGCCGGCAGGACGTACAGGGCCATGACCTGAATCAGCCCTGTACGTCCTTCTGAGCTAGTCTCCCCCCACTCCGCCCAGATCCCGCCCCCGCTGACTCTCCTCATCCTGATGCTCAGGACATATGAGGAGAGCTGGAGGGGGAATCGGGCCCAGATGGCTTGTGGGACTGAATGTCCCACTGGGACATGCAGCCCCACAACCCACATCCCAGAATCGGGCCCTTAGATACACCTGAATAGCCCCTCACACATAGAACAGTGACCATAACAATGACCATAACTCTTAACACCTGGCCTCCAGACTCCTCAACAAGATGACAAGCACATTACCCATGCGACCCACAGCTCTTTACCCTACTGTCTCCACTTTGCATATTAGAGGGCACAACATGAAGCTGCAAGGGGGTTAACTGAAAGGCAAAGGTAAACCGCCTTGATATCATGAAAGGCGGTATATAAGCAATGTTAAATAAATAAATGTGAAGAAATACTTTTTCACTGAAAGGTGGTGGATGCTTGGAATGCTCTCCCAATGAAAGTGTTGTGGGCAAATACAGTGACAGAATTCAAAATGGCATGGGACAAACACAGTGGATCCCTTTATAGTAACAGGATAAAATCAAAATAAAGATAGCTATCTCTTATAACTCAACAATTAGAGGTGACTACACAGAGCGGTGGGTACACCCTAAACAGAGGCATGGGGAGGAGTGACTTGCATGGAGTGGCAGGTGCACCTACTCTTGCCGCCTTGCTGGGCAGACTAAATGGACCATGCTGGTCTTTATCTGCCGTCATATACTATATTACTATGTTACATTGCACAGTTAACTTTGTCATCAAAGGTTCCAAGGTTGTGTTCTACTGTTACTCTGTTGCCTTGTCAAATGTTCTATAGTTTAAGTGGTTCAATTTACTTTCCTAAGAATTGTTCTATGTAACGTTCCTATCAATTCTATGTAAACCACCATGACTAGTAGATACGGCAGTATAAAAGAGTTGTTAAATAAACAAATACAATTTCTGAGATCAGGCAGCGATGTCCAGGTTCCTGGGAATGCCTCCACCAAGCCCCTGTTCAGATTTGGACATCTTCACACTGGAGATGTCCACAGACCTCGCTTCTAAAATAGCTCTTAGAGACATCTCCATGTTTTGGATATCTCTATGCCCATTCTCAGACATCCAAAGTATGAATAGTGCTTCCAAAATGACCCCCTTATTGCAAAGTACTCATCTTGGCCAAGTTTTGGCTTGGATGCCTTCATCAGGGGTCAGTCTTCAATGAGAAATAACATTCAAGTCTTCCTCAGGTAATAACACAGTAATACTCAATTGTGCAAAACCAGCAAATTACTCATTGCAGGGGTCTGTTATTGGACTATTTAAACAGCTCTATGTCTCTTGTGATGATTAGCCAAAGCTAAGGAGGATATTGTCGCCAACATTCCCACAAAGCTGTGCAAGAGTCATCCACGTAGCTTTCTGCTAGCTGATCTGTGTAGATCCTATTCATCACTTCTTTTTCAACTTTGAGCAAATCACTCCAGCTCTCTATCTTCTAAATTCGAGACTAAAACACCAAAGGCACTAAGGCTGCAGACAGTCAAATTATCTCAAGAATACATTCATGGTTCTCTAGAAATATCATTTTATTTTTTTTATGATAGCCATGCTTCAGGGATATCCAGGTTGGAACCAGAAGGATACAAGTTCTCAGAAACCAACCGGCTGATGCTGGCAGGTTGATGATGGCTAAGTGCCATTCAGCAAATCATGGGGGGCATAGATGACCAAATATTTGGACAACTGACTAACAAGTTTTGATAGCTGCTTAGATTATTTTAAGACTAGGTAGTAAGTCATGGGGGGTGGGGGGGGGGGGGATGGCGGGATCTGAGTATTGGATTAGGCAGGCAACTTTGTACATACAATATCTACCCATGATGGTAGAGAATCAAGAGTTGAGACAACAAAAATGGAACTGGATAAGTAGTGATAGTCTACAGTCAATAGCTGGGATATATCCTTAGCAATGTCGACAAGAATGGCTGGCCAGATTGGATGGCCAATTGATCTTTATCTACCATTATGTTTTTTGTTGCAGCCAGCATTGTATTGGCTCACAGCTCAAGAAAGGAGGCTGCTCCCCCTCTCTCCTCAACCACAACGTGGAAATGTCTTCACCTCCTTGCTGTCTCATAGTAACTAAGCAATTGCCACTAGTTGCATGGATTAGTGCAGTGTAAAGACAGCATGAGCAGAACCTTGGGATGAATGGCACCCCGCCCTTGGAACAAGGAAATGCAACTCAGCCAGGATACTGCTTTTTTTTTTATCAGCAGAAGGCAGGAGCTTCAACCCTGTGCAGTACCTCTGTCTTTTGACATAAAGAGGAATGATGAGATAGGAGTTAGCCAGGGGCCAAGACATAGACCTCTAGTGAGTGGTTTCTACTTCAGTTATCACATCCGTCTGTCTGTACATATCAAACTGCAAAATTCCCAACTCAGTCTAGGATATGATATCCAAGCATACTCCAGTCAAGTTCAGCCATTCCTTGCCACAATCAGTGATTGCATGCACAGTATTGTCACATCATGGTCAGGGGTGGGAGCCACAAATGATGGTCATAGTCCTAATAGGAGTAGTCTAATGTTTAAGAGCACTGGCTTGGGAACCAAGAGACCAGCATTCAGTTCCCACTAGCGCTCCTTGTGGCCTCGGACAAGTCACTTAACCCTCCATTGCCTCAGAAAAAATCACTGTCCCTGATTAATGTAATTCGCTAAGTTTAAGTTACAATGTAAACCACTTTGACTGAAATGATAAAGCAGTGTAAAAAACTTGCCAAATAAATACTGCCACACCATAGTCAGTCATTCCCAATCATAATCCATAACATTGTGATACGGTGGCCACGTCATAGTACTGTTGCACTGTGATCAGCCATTGCCAGTAGATGTTTCTAGATTGAACAATCCTGTAGAAAATCTGCTTAAGTCCTTTATCTCTTGTGAATCATCCTAAAGATCCACAGGCTCTGGAGTTTCCTTTGCTCGTGGCTTGGGGTGGCATAAGCTGTAAAGGGAAGGGGGAAATTATTGTTTATCATGTACCTATTAGCTCTGTGGGTCCTGCGGAAGCTTGAACACACCTCTAAAATTAGATCTGCTCTTCAAGCTCCTGGACCTCCCCAGGGAATTGGGGAGGAGAGACTGAAGAGGTGACCTTTGATGCAGAGGTGATGTTAGGAGTGTCTGCAATGCCTCCCTCACTAGTGAAGCTCCTGAGGTAACCAGGGGGCTCCATTTTAAGAAAAAAAACCTTCCGCATCTGACTGTCCTCTCTACTTCTCCTCATCTGTCTCTCATCCGGAAGCCATCATGTACAGCTCTTTTATTTGTTTAGTAGCTGAGCTAGCTTGCGTTTGCTCAGAAAATCTGCTTTCTAAAGGCTGATTTATTAGAAAATAACCAATGTCAAATAAACCTTGGGAAATATATATAAGATCAGATTTTTACTGCAAAGTATTGGGATATTCAATGTTTTCCGTTTCAGAGTTAAGGCAAGAACGCACTTATTTTTCCAGATTCCAGGCTCTAGGTGATCTTAAATGAAGTTGACCATGCTACCTTAATTGGAGAATCAAAGAGCGAGGAAGTGTTCCTGTGTATCTCTGAGAGCAGGCAAGATTGAGTGTGTTTCTCAAAGAGAGAAAGAGAATGAGAGCATATATGTTTTTCAGAGAGAGAGAGAGAGAGAGGGAGTCTGACTTTCAGAGAGAGAGGGACTGCATGTGTGTTTTTCAGAGAGAAAGAGTGAGAATTTGTGTGATTCTCATAGAATGTGCTTTTCAGAGAAAGAGTGATAATGTGTATATTTTTCAGAGAAAAAGTATATGATTTTTTTTTAGAGAAAGTATGATTTTCAGAGAGAGCAAGAGAAAGTGTTTTTATCATAGAGAAGGAATGAGAGTGTATGTGTTTCTCAGAGAGAGAGGGAGTGGGTGTTTCTCAGAGAGAGAGGGAGTGACAGAGAGTATACAAGTATGTTTTTCAGAGAGAGTGAATTTATGTTTTTCTTAGAGAGCGTGAGACTGTATGTGATTTCAGAGAAAGAGAGAGAGAGAGAGAGAGAGTATTTCTCAGAAAGTATGTGTGTGTTTTTCAGAGACAGCATGTGTACTTCAGAGGTACAGAAAGAGAGTGTGTTTTTCAGAGAGAGGGAGTGAGAAAGAGTGTATTTTTGGGGAGTGAGAGCGCGAGAGACAGCATGTGTGTTCTCAAAGAGAGCATGAGAGAGAGAGAGAGTGTGTGTGTTTTTCAAAAGAGAGAGAGTGTAGTTCTCAGAGACAGAGCGGGCATGAGAGAATATGTATGTTTTTCAGACAACGTGGGACAGGCAGAAAGACTCTCAGTTTGACGTTTCTAGCTTGGATGTTTGGGGTCAAAGGTAGTCAATGGCCCTTCTGGATGGAAAGGTATCCTTTGTCAAGTCTGGTTGTTTTTGCTCAGTGTCCCAAAAAAACTTTGATAATATATAGACAGATTTCCTTACACCTCATCTGGCTCTCATCTGGAAGTCATTGTGCATGGTCTCCCTCCCTACCCTCTGGATCTCATCAAGGAACCTCTTCCCTATCTGTCACTCATTGGGGGGGTGAGGGGGGGGGAGATCATCATACTCAGTCTGTCTCATTTATTTCTCTCCCCTGTCTCCATGGGAACAGATGTCTCATCAGGGTGGGACTGCAGAAGTGAGGGCTCATGAACTGAAAGTGTCCTGTTTTACAACTTTGAGGGAAATATTGCAACAGACAGGGGAGAGAGAGAGGCGCTCTGACTATACGCTTGAGGTGAGTCACTGTATTTCTGAGCTCTGCATCTTGATTCTACAGTACCCTCACCAGAGAACAGGATACCGAGTTAGTTCCCATCATGTTGGGTGACGCAGGCTTGATTATGAGGAATTTCCAAGAACACCTTGATATATTACCCATACATGTTACGTCTTATGCACTCCAAAAGGAGGCTCTCTTTGGCACAATGCAAGTACTACGCCAAGCATTAGCAGTAAATTCCAAATCGTTCCTCCAGTCCATTCCAGACAACTGAGTTATGCCCACCAACCAGTAGATGGAGACTGAGAAACATAAGCTCAAAGGCTAGTATGAGTAGCCTGTGCCATCTGAACAAAGCCAGTATTTCTCAGTCTCCAGCAGGTGGTGAGCATAGCCTGTGCACACTGGCCTATGGAGCCTGGCTGTAGCTGTTTAGCAGGCCTGGGGTGCAGACTCGGTGGTGCTGGGTTCCTCCCCCAGTCACCTCCTCAAGCAAGTACCCTCTTCTCCTCTTCTCCAACCTATGGGAGGAGGCTAGAGGTACAGCAACTGTTTGTTTTAAAAAAAACCCGCACACAACAGGCAGGAACTGCAGCAACACAGAGACTGGCCGCCAGAGTACTTGGTTTCCAAGGGCTATACCTGGGTAAGTCCTTTCAGCAGCACTGGTGGTTTGCAGTGGAGCAAGGGAGAAGTTGCTGCGTGACAGCAGAGCAGTGGTCAATGGATCATGGAAGGTGCATGGTTTGCGGCAGCTGCAGAGCTCAGCCATCTGATTTTGGGGTGTGCCGCGGCTGCCTTAGAGAAGGCGTGACTGCTGCAGAAGGACTCAGGGGAAGCCCAGGAGGCCAGGAATTGTATGGCGCTGGAGCACAAAATTGCACTGGTGCCTCAGGTGATAGCAGCAGCCCCACAGTTTTGGCGGGAACCACCATCATTTTGCAGCCCACAAATCATGCGGGGCTGGAGGGCCCTGATCCTCTGGCACTTCCAGTAGCCTTAGATTTGGCACTGGAGAGCTTGTCTGCTGTGCCAGATGGAGGTTTGGGAGGTAGAGGCTCTCCCTTCACCCCTGAATTTGTTCTTTTACTTCATCAGGCCTTTGTTGAAGCAGGGCTTGGGTGAAGGATTCTGTTTCCCTAAAGTTCCTGTCATGAAAGAGCAAGGGATTGTTGCTGGGGCCAAGTGTTAGCACTGGGATTGCATGGAGGAGGATTTGGAATTCGGGCTGATGGACTCTGGATCTGCTAGAAGAGCCCACAGACCTCTTGGGGAATCAGACCCAGGAAGACCTGGAGCAGGGGGAGTTCCCGAGGGGGAAGATCCAACTGCAGTACGGATCTTTCACTGAGATGAGCTCCCTGCTCTCATCACAGAATCCCTGGTGGTGTTGTGTATTGTGGAAGACCCAGGGCTGGAGGTCCAGGAGCTTGCAGAAGAGCCATTGATGGAGGGCATTTGTAAGCCTCCACAGTCCTTTCCGGTCCATAGGCCATGATTGCTGAGGAGTGGAATGCCCAGACGAGAGTCTACGTATTGGGTGGAGCATGGTAAGGCTATATCTGATCCCCCCTGGATCAGAATGAGAAGTTGCCTTTGCCCTAAGTGGATGCGCTGGTGATGGCAGTCATGCACAAGACCATCATCTTGGTAGAGGGAGATGCTGCCTTGAAGGATCCCCAGGACTGCCGCATGGAGGCGTTGCTCAAGCAGGCCTTCGGGGTGTCGGCTCTGGCACTGCAGGGCACCATCTATGAGGCTTATGTGGCTACAGCAAGTCTGTGGTGGTCTCAGAGGATCCTGGAAGACAGCTTCAGATTCTGCAGGCTGAGAAATCCGGATCAGCTTTCTCAGCAGATCTGCTCTATGAACTGCTTTGGGCATTGGCCAAGGGTATGGCTACTGTGGTTTTGGCCCGAAGACTTTTGTGGTTGTGCCATTGTTCAGCTAATGTGGCCTCCAAGATGAGGCTTAGTAAGCTCCCCTTTGCAGAAAGTTGCTGTTTGGGGAGGATTTGGAGAAGCTGGTTAAGGCTTTGGGTGACTCCAAGATTCCTAAACTAACAGAGGATAAGCCCAAGGCAGGCAGGGGCGCTCCTCTGAGGGGCTGAAGTCAGGACTCTTGTGGGTTTCATCCTGCTAGGGCAGCCAAGCCACAGAGGTCCCACTTCCTGCAGCAGTTTTGTGGTAGTGTTCATGAGGGCTGAGGAGGAGCATCTGGTTCTCCCAGCACTGTCAAGCCCTCGCAATGAAGGTCTGGGGACCTCGGCAGGAATTCAGCCTGTGGGCAACCACCTGCAGAAGTTCTTTCCCACTTGGGCCCAGATTACCATCAGACACCTGGGTATTGGAGGTTGTCTGAGAGGGCTGTGCTCTCGAGTTCGCCAGGCCTCTCCCAGAGGCATTCATGATGTCTCCGAGCTGGGTATCTGGCAAATGATGGAGGAGACTCTCGACTTCCTGCTATAGCTCGAGGTGGAATAAGCAGCATGAACCTGGCGATCGGGGCCAGAACCCCCCTGGGGGCTGGGGCCAGGGGCCAGGGGCATATAAGTCCCTGCCACCCAATTCAGGCCCAGCTGCTCAGCTGTGGGTCAGGCAGTGGGGAAGAAGAGGGGTGGTGCCGCGGGTGACAGGGGAACCTGTGGGGAGGATGTTCTCCCCAGGCATGCAGGAGCATGCTGAGCCCTCCGCAGGCCCAATTCTGTATGCAGCAGATCCTAATGTGCCCATCCTGCTTGGAGCCATCCGTATGTCCCAGATGTGCTCCTTTCTGAATCGGGCTCTATATGTACAACTCTTGACTCTACCAGCAAATTTTCAAGACCTATAATAGGAGTGGAAGCATCAAGAGTTAGATCTAAAAACTATCTCGCTTCAGCTAACTGGCTATGCAGGGATGAGATCAGAACAATATAAGTAGTTGTACGAGCAGTTGTAGATTAAATTATCCAACAATTTAATTTAATTTAATTTAATTAGCAGGTTTTTATATACCGCAACTTCCATAGATCAGTTGCGGTTTACAATGAACAACAATGAACAAGCAAGGCGTTTTACAAGGAACGGCAGTAAACATCATGCTGTTTTTACATATAACAGTGTTAACAATAAGAACAATTTCGGTAATAACAATAATGGGTTCAATCTATCAGAACAGATTGATAGTTGAGAACTATATACATTGAACATGTTTAGAACTAAAATACAGTTTTAAATAGAATCTCTGGATATCTTACAAGGTATTAGTACTCATTCCAGGTCGAAGGTCAATTATCCTTGCTGGTGCGGCTATCCCTTTTCATGTTGTGTTGGTGAGTTTGATACGGAAGCATAATGTGTTGAGAATAGGTATGTTTTGAGTTTTTTCCTAAACTCCATGATTTGGGGTAATGATCTTAGTTCAGCTGGGATGTTGTTCCACAGTATGGGGGCGGCATGGGAGAAGGCTTTCTTGTTCGTTGATTTTTTGGCTTTTATAAATTCCTTTGGTGTTATTAACTTATTTAATTGGTCTCGTCTTTGAAGGTTGTGACTGAGTTCCTTGGTGATTAGGTTATTTACAGTACAGGGTGCCGTATTATTTAGGGCTTTGTATGTGGTTAACAGGGTTTTGTACTGTATGCGGCATTGGATTGGGAGCCAGTGTAGGGATTCTAAGATAGGCGTAATATGTTGGAAGGGAACTGTTTTTATGATGGTCTTGGCTGCTGCATTTTGTGCTAGTTGCAGTTTTTTTAAGTTTTGATTTGTTACGCCTAATAAGGTTAGGTTTGCAAAGTCAAAGTGGGGGGTTATGATAGCTTGTATTATGCGTTGAAAATCTTGTAGGTGCAATAGGGGGCGGAGTTGCTTTAATATTTTAAGTTTGAAATAAACTTTCTTTATTATCCAACAAGAATAGTAATTAGATGCTTCCTATATTTAGATTTCATAAAAGGGCCAGCTAGTAACTAGCAAGAGGGAACGCCAAGGTGCCAAAAGGAATAAACAAGAGATAAGATGATTGCATGTGTGCTCTATCCCCAATGTTTATCTAATTACTAAACATTCGTATGAGGAGGGCAGTCGTCATGAGGACCTCCTAGATTCACTGATATGAAAGTACAAATTAAATGATACGTCGCCCTATGATATGTAAGTCTAATTACATAGAAGCTGAGAGATCTGTATTGCGTTTCATTAATTCTATTAGGATTCCTTGTGGAGACATGTTATCAAGGAGTACATATAACATAAACATAACACTTCACGGTTAATTTATGTATCAACCTGCCACAATCTCAATGTTCCATCGAGCAGATAAAAATATGTATCAATAAATGATAGTGTGGTGTCTGGTTGCATCTTAATAATGTAGGTAATATTATCCAAACGCTAACCACATATTTCAAAACAAACTTGCACAAAAATATGTGAGTAAGGTACCATGTTGCCATGGGAGATATGTACATTGGTCAGACGGAACTTAGGGGATCATTTCTACATTTTGTGAAACTTCAATATAGAGCTATCTGACGGGAAATTACATACATCAAATTCTTACATTATGATATAAAACAGCTGTAGCTCTAGTGTTCTATTTAGGAAAACAAATCTAAAAATCATAGCATGTGATTGCTATGCAGTGGAGTTATGTGCTGAAGAAATGTGTATATAAGAAAGAACATCCACAAATGGAGCAATTGTGTTTTTAAATTATGGGCAATGTTAAATTACTATTGCTTTCGTGAAAAATATACAAATAAGAAATTCAAAAACAAAAGTTAAAGTTAGTCGCCCGACACGATCACATTCTACCAGTTAGAAACAGGGCAAGGACATTAGCAAATAGACGTTCGTACCTCCAGAGTTAGAGATTGCACTAAAACCAAATGAAAGAAAAATTGGTGCCAAGAGCATACGGCTTTTAAAACGAGGATGCTGACGTCACGTATACAGCACATCGGGGCCATAATGTTAATGTGGGATGTCATAGATGATGTAGAGAAGTGGGTTTTTTGCTAAGCTCGAAGGGCCCCGAAAGAGCTCAGTTTATTAAAGATGTTTATAATGTTGCTCCGGACGGTCAGTCTAAGGTACTTATTAGCAAATTATATGCAAAGACCAAAATTGGGCAACCTAACATTTTATTTATTTATTTATTTAGAAACATAGAAACATGACGACAGAAAAAGACCACATGGCCTATCTAGTCTGTCCTTCCATATCAACAGCTACAAAAGTCCCCCTTTTTCCTTTAGAGATCCTCTGTGTTTGTCCCATGCTTTTTTGAATTCAGATATCGTCCTCATCTCTACCACTTCCACTGGGAGACTATTCCACAGATCCACCACTCTTTCCGTAAAGAAATATTTCCGCATATCACTCCTGAATCTATCCCCCTTCATCCTCATCCCATGTCCCCTCGTAGCAGAACTTGCTTTCAATTGAAAGAGGCTCTCTCCCTGAACATTTATGCCACGGAGGTATTTAAACATCTCAATCATATCACCTCTATCCCGCCTTTCTTCTAAGGTGTACATATTAAGATCCTTAAGTCTGTCCTCATATGCTTTATAATGAAGACCACTAATCATTTTAGTAGCCACCCTCTGCACCGACTCCATCCTGTTCACATCCTTTTGAAGGTGAGGTCTCCAGAATTGCACACTATACTCCAAATGAGGTCGCACCAAAGACTTATACAGAGGCACTATCACCTCCTTTTTTCTGCTAGCCATTCCTCTCCGTATGCACCAAAGCATCCTTCTAGCTTTTGCCGTCGCCTTTTCTACCTGTTTAGCTACTTTAAGATCATCAGACACAACCACGCCTAGGTCCCGCTCTTCTTTAGTGGACAAAAGTACTTCACCCCCTATACTATTTGGCTCCCTTGGATTGCTGCAGCCCAAATACATGACCTTAACTTTTTTAACATTAAATCCCAGCTGCCAAATTCTAGACCATTCTTCAAGCTTAGCTAGATCCCTCCTCATGTTATCTACACCTTCCTGGGTGTCTATTCTATTGCAGATTTTGGTATCATCCGCAAAGAGGCAAAGCTTACCTGACAGCCCTTCCGCTATATCACTAACAAAGATGTTAAAAAGAATCGGACCAAGGACAGATCCCTGGGGCACACCACTGGTAACATCCTTCTCCTCAGAGTGAGCTCCATTTACCTGTACTCTTTGTCGCCTCCCACCCAACCAATTTCTAACCCAAGCAGTAACTCTCATTTATTTAACAGGTTTTATATACCGCCTTATCTTCAAATTCAAGGCAGTTTACATGGAACAAATGGAACAATCATAGCAATAAGCTTTTACATAGAACAGGGAGTAGAAACTTGGAGGAGTATATGGGGTATTAGATACATTTAACAATGGGTAACTATGTACAGAAACATTGTTGCAATTGATGTGATATAGTTACATTAATCAGTTGTCCATTGCAACATCTGTAAGGTCTGACTGTGGCATTAGTTTTATTAAGGAGGACCATAGTATTCACAGAATAGATGGGTCTTGATGGCTTTTCTGAAAGCAAGTAGGTCTTTGCTCGTATTGGGGAAGGTAGCTGATTCCAAAGTTGGGGAGCATACAGAGAGATGGCTCTGGTGCAAGTAAATTGCTTTGATGTTTTGTAGTTTTTTGGGGTTTCAATGATGTTAGTGGGGATAGATTTAATATTTTGAAGATGAGTACTATGCATTTGTATTTAGCACGTGTAGCAACAGGAAGCCAGTGCAGTTGTTTAAGAGTTGAAGTTATATGATTGTATCTTGCAGTTCCTGTAATGATTCTCGCCGCAGTGTTTTGCACGAGTTGCAGAGGGAGGGTTGTTTTCTTAGGAAGTCCATGATATATTATATTACAGTAATCAATTATAGGAGTTAGTATGGCCTGACATACAGTTCTGAAGTCGTAATCTGATAGTAGTGGTTTCAGTTTGCGGAGGGTTCTCAACTTGTGGTAGGCTGATCTGGTTGTCTTTTTTATATGCGGCTGGAAGCTGAGATGTTGGTCAAACGTAATTCCAAGATATTTGACCTTTAATAAAGTAGGGGGTGCTAGCAAAGCAGTAGTTCCATTAAATTAATTCTGAACTCCCGTTAAAATACAAGGAACATACTGTATTTACAGGTCTGTACATGACAGTCGCGGACACATCATTCTATTGTAATTCTATAGTATGCTAAAAGGCACACTGGACGCTGGGCAGATTTCAAGATATAAAACAGATCTAGATAAATATTAAAAAATATATTAATAATAATATAACATCCATCGATTGTCCCTCTATCATGATATCTAGCCTTTCTATGCTATCAAATGGAAAAAAAGGGGAGATCAGGCCATGATAAATTTCATTGTACTGCCAATTACTAATAAGATACATATAAGAAGGACTAGAAAAGGGGACTGCTACTTCTGGAGAGAGATCTGCAATTGTGAGTATATACTTTGTCAGACGGCTGCCTAGGGTGAGAACTTACACAATCTTGACGATGCATATATTCATATGATTCTTGCAAGGTATTGTGGGTATTGTAGTTCATTCACTCCCAAACACAGCTGATGACAATAATTTGAGTTGTGAAACCAAGTGGTAAGATCAATAAAATACTTCTTTTATTGATGGGGTTTAATTCACCCAGCACATGTATGCTTGATAGCACTATAAATGAGGTTACTTGCTTGCAGTGTTTAAAAATGGATAACAAAAAGTCACAAAGTAAACCAGAAACAACCTTCAGCTTGTCAGGCAATTAGCTAATGTTTTCTTAGCAAATAATTACCAAATACAAAGGCACAAAGAAAAGAATAAACTTTGCTGGTTAGGTTAACTTCTGCTTATTTTCCACGCAGATCTCAGCAGTGATTCTCCCTTGCTCACCCACACAATCAGGTGCAGCCCTAATTACTACCAATGAACCAGCTGAAAGCCTTTAGCTGGCTGGCTGCTACTGTGTGAGCCCAAATCCTGCTTTAAGAGCTGTTTGCAGTGGAAATAAAGAACAAAGTTAGGTTTCTTTGTGATGGCTGATGTGTTTGCTCATAGAAAACTAGCAATAGCATTTAGATAAAGAACAGTCCATGTAAATAGTTTCATCTGCTGTATTTCCCCCTGCATCAACAATCATAGGGTCAATATCATACATTGGCACAGATGAGTCTTTCATTAAGGCACTATCATGAGAATGCTTATTCCCTTGCTGCCATTCTCTATTATAGATAGGGTCTGGATCAGTGTTCATACCTGAGCCTCTCCTGCTATCATTATTCCTCTCTGTATAGCCTGGCCAATATGTAATCCAATTCTGATGTCCAGCCTTCCAATCTTGATCCCTGGACACTGGATCTTCTCTCACATACCTTCTGGCCTTGGTCTGAAAGTCCCTTCCACATGCAGTCTTCTCTCTTCCAGGTAGCCACTGGTGATTCCTATCTCTGCCACTCCATTCCTCTGGCTGAATCCAGTCCAATGGACTCTGCTGGCTTTTGGAATACCTCCCAGTATGAGTACTGCCTTGGAATCTCCCAGACCTTCCAATGGCCTTTCTTCTCTTCCTTCCAGAGAGTTTCCTTCTCTCTCTATCTGCTTGGCTTTTGCTGAAGCTGTTCTTCAAACTCTCCTTGAAGCTTTTGCTGAAACTGTTTCCTGAAGAATAAGCTCTACTCTTATCCTGTTCTAATGTGTGCTGCTCCCTAACACAGCGCAGCTGTCTTGAATCAGGCCCTGCCCTTTGAGATGAGTGCTTAGGGATTACCTCATAGCTCTCTTGATTGCACACACATTTTCTCTCTTCAGCCTCCCTCATGGCTGCTGGAAACCTGGTGCATTCTGGGACTGGTAGTCTTTTATGTGAAAACTCTGTTTTCTTGCTTCTACCAGAACTGACAGGTTGCTTGTTCAGAGTCACATCATCTTTTCTATAGCTCCTACCTGAGCTATGATAAGCTTCCTTATCACAACTTCTGGGAGTTTTTCTGAAGGGACTTCTTTGGATTAAAGCTGATTAATCTGTGAACCCAGTGTATTTGTTAAATCAGTCAGGGCCTAGTAGCAGCAGTTTAAGTTTAAATTTAAAACACAGAAGAGAGCTTTCTGGTTAGATTTCATACGCAGCAGAGAGCTTGTAGTTTAAATTTAATACTCACTCAGGGCCTAGTATCAGCAGAGTACTTTTAGTTTAAATTTAAAACACAGAAGAGAGCTTTCTGGTTAAATTTAGAACCCAGCAGAGAACCTCTAGTTTACATTTCATAATAAGTTAGAGTCTAGCAGCAGCAAAGAGCTTTAATTTAAATCAAATCAGAATATAACTTAGCATAAAAGGCAAAACAGGGTCAGTATTCTTTGAGCAACAAATAAAGTCTTCTAGAGACCTTTACAAAGACGCCTTCTACCCCCTAGGGGGCAAGAGACCTGTGAAACCTTTTCAATAGGTGTTAACGCCAGGTGGCAGGTCAAAAGGCCATTTTGAAAGACTCCTTCTATCCAAGCAAGGACTGTTAATTACCCAGGAAGTTGGTCACAGCTTATCTCAGAAGCACAGGACAGGGTACTGTGTAGCAGCCCTCTTTTAAAAAGTGTTATTTCCCTCCCTCCCCAATACCCACCCACCCCTGGGATAATCGTAGCTTTATAGGTACTTACACATCTTAAAGGAAAGGAGGTGCTCTGAGGTGCAGCTCGTTATCCCACTCAGTCATACACTAAGGACTTGAGATTAATTAAGCTTCAGGTGAACAAGGTATATTAAACGTATTAGGTACATTTTATTAGTATAAGTATCCATAGCAACCCTTAGTAAGTAAAGAACTTAAAGATCTAAATACAAGCTTAAAACTAAGATGCAGAAAGCAGTCCAGCAGCAAGTTGGGGGCTTTCTAGTCTTTTGCATTGAGTGTCACATGTATGATTTTCTCCCAGTTGGTGAGAGGTCTTACGTTTGCACCAGGTGCAAGGAGCTCTTTGCTCTCAGGGAATGAGTCTGTTTAGAGGCTAGAGTAGCAGACTTGGAAGACATAAGAAAGACAGAGAGGTACATAGATGAGACCTACAGGGATATAGTCCTGAAGTCCCACCTCCAGTCTGGCAGCATCCCTGTTGCCATGGAGGAGAGAGGTCACATGACAGGAGAGCATCACCCTGATGTGGCAGGAAGTGATCCTGTAACTAGGACCTGTCCTCCAGGTGATGTAAAACCCTCTCACACTGAGGAAGTTTCTCCATGGCCATGGGCCCATGAGGGAAGGGTTAGGACAGCCGTTATAGTTGGTGATTCGATCATTAGGCATGTAGATAGCTGGGTGGCTGGTGGACGTGAGGATCGCCTGTTAGCATGCCTGCCTGGTGCGAAGGTAGTGGACCTCACACGCCACCTAGATAAGGTCTTAGATAGTGCTGGGGAGGAGTCTGCTGTCTTAGTACATGTCGGTACCAATGACATAGGAAAATGTGGTAGGGAGGTTCTGGAGGCTAAATTTAGGCTTTTAGGTAGGAAGTTGAAATCCAGAACTTCCAGGGTAGCGTTCTCCAAAATGCTTCCCGTTCTACGCGCAGGACCCAAAAGGCAGAAAGAGCTCCGGAGTCTCAATGTGTGGATGAGACGATGGTGCAAGGATGAGGGTTTTGGATTTCTTGGGAACCGGGGAACATTCTGGGGAAAGGAGGGGCTCTTCTGAAGGGATGGGCTTCACCTTAACTGGGATGGAACCAGGCTGCTGGCATTAACCTTTAAAAAGGAGATAGAGCAATTTTTAAACTAGATAATAGGGGAAAGCCTACAGTCGCACAAGAGCACATGGTTCAGAAGAATGTATCCTTGAAGGATACTTCCAAAAGCAGAGAGGTTCCTAAAAAGAGTAAATGGAGCAGACAGAGCTTAAAGATCCCAAATTACCCATGCCTTGTGATAAGGAAGCTTATCATAGCTCAGGTAGGAGCTATAGAAAAGATGATGTGACTCTGAACAAGCAACCTGTCAGTTCTGGTAGAAGTAAGAAAACAGAGTTTTCACATAAAAGACTACCAGTCCCAGAATGCACCAGGTTTCCAGCAGCCATGAGAGGGGCTGAAGTGAGAAAATGTGTGTGCAATCAAGAGAGCTATGAGGTAATCCCTAAGCACTCATCTCAAAGGGCAGGGCCTGATTCAACACAGCTGCGCTGTGTTAGAGAGGAGCACACATTAGGACAGAATAAGAATAGAGCTTATTCTTCAGATAACAGGTACAGAAAGAGCTTCAGGAAAGGAGACAGCAACAACTTCAAGCTCAAGCACCAGTATCACCTGGAGAAACAGAAGCCAAGCCAAGCGGATAGAGAAAGAAGGAAACTCTCTGGAAGGAAGAGAAGAAAGCCCATTGGATGGTCTGGGAGAGTCCAAGGCAGTACTCATACTGGAAGGTATTTGAAGTGCCAGCAGAGACCATTGGACTGGAGTCAGCCAGAGGAATGGAATGGCAGAGATAGGAATCACCAGTGGCTACCTGGGAGAGAGAAGACTGCATGTGGAAGGGACTTTCAGACCTATACCAGAAGGTATGTGAGGAAGGATCCAGTGTCCAGGGATCAAGATTGGAAGGCTGGACATCAGAATTGGATTACATACTGGCCCGGCTATACAGAGAGGAATTATGATAGCAGGAGAGGCTCAGGTATGAACACTGATCCAGACCCTATCTATAATAGTGAATGGCAGCAAGGGAATAAGCATTCTCATGATAGTGCCTTATGGAAAGACGCGTCTGTGCCAATGTATGATAGTGACCCTATGCTGATTGATGAAGGGGGAGATACAGCAGATGAAACTATTCATTACATGGACTGTTCTCTATCTAAATGCTATTGCTAGCTTTCTGTGAGCAAACACCTCAGCCATCACAAAGAAACCTAACTTTGTTCTTTATTTCCACTGCAAACAGCTCTTAAAGCAGGATTTGGGTTCACACAGTAGCAGCCAGCCAGCTAAAGGGTTTCAGCTGGTCAATTGATAGTAATTAAAGCTGCACCTGATTGTGTGTGTGAGCAAGGGAGAATCACTGCTGGGATCTGCATGGAAAATAAGCAGAAGTTAACCTAACAAGCAAAGTTCATTTATTTCTTTGTGCCTTTTTATTTGGTAATTATTTGCTAAGAAAACATTAGCTAATTGCCTGACAAGCTGAAGGTTGTTTTCTGATTTGCTTTGTGACTTTATGTTATCCATTTAAACACTGCAAGCAAGTAACCTCATTTATATTGCTACCAAGCATATTTGTGCTGGGTGAATTAAACCCCATCAATAAAAGAAGTATTTTATTGGCCTTACCACTGGTATCACAACTCAATTATTGTCTTCAGCTGTGTTTGGAGTGAAAGAACTACATTACCCACAATACCTTGCAAGAATCATATGAGTATATGCATCGTCAAGATTGTGTAAGTTCTCACCCTAGGCAGCCGTCTGACAGCCTACAAATAGCCAAATTAAGTCTCTGAAATGCTTGTATGCAAATGCTAGAAATCTAAAAATAAGATGGGAGAGTTAGAATATATAGCACTAAATGAGAGGTTAGATATGATTGGAATCTCAGAGACATGGTGGAAGGAGGACAACCAGTGGGACACTGTGATACCTGGGTACAAACTATATCGTAATGATAGAGTTGATCATATTGGTGGAGGGGTTGCGCTCTGTGTTAGAGAGGGCATTGAGTCAGAAAGGATTAAAGTTTTGCAGGAAACAAAATTTGCTGTAGAATCTCTATGGATTGAAATTCCATGTAAAAAGGGGAAGGCGATGGCAGTGGGGGTGTACTATCGACTGCCTGGCCAAAATGAACAAATGGATGATGAAATGCTCAAAGAAATCAAGGAAGCTAACAAAAGTTACAGCACAGTAATAATAATGGGTGATTTCAATTACCCCGGTATCGAATGGATCAGTGTCAGGCAGGACATGCTAGGGAGATAAAGTTCCTAGATGAAATAAATGACTGCTTCTTGGAGCAGCTGGTTCATGAACTGACCAGAGGGGAAGGAATATTGGACCTAGTCCTTAGTGGAACACCAGATCTGGTGCAAGAGATAAGGGTGTTGGGGCCTCTTGGCAATAGTTATCATAGCATGATTGCATTTGATCTAATTAATGGAGGAGGGATGGTAAGGAAATCCACAGTACTACCTTTTAATTTTGAAAGGGAGCCTATGATAAAATAAAGAAAATAGTTAAGAAAAAACTAAAAGGAGCAGTTGCAAAGGTTAAAGACTTACATCAAGCTTGCTGTTGAAAAATACTATCTTGGAAGCCCAGACCAGCTGTATTCCACGCTTTAAGAAAAGTGGAAGGAAGTCCAAAAAACTGCCAGCATGGTTTAAAGGTGAGATCAGAGAGGCTGTTGTTGCCAAAAAAGCATCTTTCAGGAAATGGAAAAAAGAGCCAAATGACAAGAACTGGAAACAGCACAAGCACTGGCAAGTTAAATGCAAGGCATTGATAAGGCAGGCAAAGGAAGAATTTGAGAAGAAGCTTGCTGCGGAAGCAAAAATGTGTAATAAAGACTTTTTCAAGTACATTCGTAGCAAAAAACCTGTGAGAGTGTCAGTTGGTCCATTAGATGATAGAGGGGTTAAAGAGGCACTAAGAGGCGACAAGGCGGTAGCGGAGAGACTGAATGAATTCTTTGCTTTGGTCTTTACTGAGGAAGATGTAGGGATGTTACCCATGACTGAAGTGGTATTTAAAGGTGCGGAAGAATTGAAGGAAATATCGATACATCGTAAAGATGTATTACAACTATTTGATAAACTGAAGAGTAGCAAATCACCTGGGCCGGATGGTATACATCCAAGGGTGTTGAAAGAACTGAAATATGAGATTGCAGGACCTGCTATTAGTAATCTGTGAACTATCACTAAAATCATCTGTAATACCCGAAGAGTGGAGGATGGCGAACGTAACACCAATTTTTAAAAAGGGTTCCAGAGGTGATCCGGGAAACTACAGGCTGGTGAGCCTGACATCAGTACCGGGAAAAATGGTAGAAACCATCATAAAAAACAAAATTGCTGAACATGTAGATAGTCATGGCTTAATGGGAGACAGCCAACATGGCTTTAGACAAGGAAGATCTTGTTTTACTAATCTGTTATGTTTTTTTGAAAGTGTGAATAAACAGGTAGACAAAGGTGAGTCGGTTCATATAGTGTATTTGGACTTTCAGAAAGCCTTTGACAAGGTCCCTCATCAGAGACTTTTGGCAAAACTAAAGAGTCATGAGATAGGAGGCAGTGTGAATCAGGAAATGGTTAAAAGATAGAAAGCAGAGGGTAGGGCTAAATGGCCAATTTTCCCAATGGAGAAAGGTGAATAGTGGTGTACCCCAGGGATCTGTGCTGGGTCTGCTGCTTTTTGACATATTCATAAATGACCTGGAAAAGGGAATAACGAGTGAGGTTATCAAATTTGCAGATGACACAAAACTATTTAAAGTTGTTAAAACCCAAGAGGATTGTGGAAAATTGCAAGAGGATCTTGATAAATTGGAAGACTGGGCATCAAAATGGCACATGAAATTTAATGTGGACAAGTGCAAAGTTATGCACCTAGGGAAGAACAACCCAAACTATGGTTACACGATGCAAGGTTCCACATTAGGAACCACCACCCAGGAAAAAGATTTAGGCGTCATTGTGGACAACATGTTAAAACCCTCAGCCCAGTGTGCAGCGGCGGCCAAGAGAGCAAATAGAATGCTATGTATCATAAGGAAAGGAATGGAAAATGAAACAAAGGATATTATAATGCCTCTATATCGTTCCATGGTGAGACCGCACCTTGAATATTGTGTGCAATTCTGGTCACCGTATCTTAAAAAGGATATAGCGTTCTTAGAAAAGGTTCAGAGAAGAGCTACCAAAATGGTAAAGGGGATGGAAGGATACCCCTATGAAGAAAGGCTAAAAAGGTTAGGGCTCTTCAACCTGGAAAAGAGACGGCTGAGGGGAGATATGATAGAAGTCTATAAATTAATGAATGGAGTGGAACGGGTAAACGTAGATTGATTGTTTACATTATCAGAATATAGAAAGACTAGGGGACATGCAATGAAGCTACAGGGTAAACTATTTAAGACTAATAAAAGAAAATATTTTTTCACTCAGCGTGTAATCAAACTCTGGAATTTGTTACCGGAGGATGTAGTACAGGCTGTTAGTGTAGCCGGGTTTAAAAAAGGTTTGGACAAATTCCTGGAGGAAAGGTCCATAAACCATTATTAAGAAGGGACCCAGGATATCATTTCTTGACCCAATACAAGCATTGTGGTACCTGTGTCTTTTGGGAAACTGCTAGGTACGTATGACCTAGATTGGCCACTGTTGGAAACAGGATACTGTACTTGATGGACCTTGGTCTGACCCAGTATGACATATCTTATGTTCTTAAGAAGAACACATCTGATACTACGTTTTTTAGATTTGTTTTCCTAGAGAGAACACTAGAGCTATGGCCGTTTTATATCATAATATAAGGAATTTGATCTACATAATTTCCAATAAGATAGCTCTATATTGAAGTTTCACAAAATGTAGAAATGATTTGCTTAGTTCCCTCTGAACTATGTACATAAACAACTACGGATAGAGCACACATGCAATCATCTTATCTCTTGTTTATTCCTTTTGGCACCTTGGCGTTCCCTCTTGTTGGTTACTAGTTTGCCCTTTTAGGAGATCTAAATATAGCAAGTGGCTTCTAAGGCTTCTATTTACCATTGGATTGGGAAGGCTATTGCATCCGCTTATCTGTTATGGGGATGGCCTGTCCTGTAAGCTTGCAGGCTCATGCTATGTGGGTTCAGGCCTCGTCCTGGGCAGAGGTAGGGTTGGTGACTCCTCTGAACATTTGTAAAGTGGCTACATGGTCATTGCTTCATTCCTTTGTGCATGTCTAGACATGACACGATGTGGCTTTTGGGGCACGGATGTTGCATGCTGCTCTCTCGATTCCCATCTGTCATTAGTATTGGTTTGGTATGTCCCGCCTGTCTGGACTGGACTGGAGGGACGATTTGGAAGATGAAATTAGGCCTTACCTGCTAATTTTCTTTCCTAGAGCCCCTCCAGTCCGGTCCATGGCCCTCCCAAGGGATGTTTGTTTTTGGCTGCTGTCATTTTGATTATCTTTCACGTTTGCTCTTAAGGATTCTGAGACAGAGCAGGTGGGTTGTTGGTTGGGGGTCTGCAGATGCGGTCCTCACATTGTTAGGTTCATGCTTGTTAAAAAAAGAAAAAAACAACAACAACAAAGAACCATGCAGAGTGATCTGCTGGAAGAAGGATTGCTGCTGCTTAGTCTCGTTTCTTTACGGAGGAGGACGTATCTGGCGGAGAATGGGAATCTCGGGGCTCTCTGCTGTCTTTGCTTGGTGAGTTTCATACTGGCTTTGTTCAATGGCGCAGGCTACTTATACCAGACTTTGAGCTTGTGTTTCTCAGTCTCCACCTGCTGGTTGGTGAGCATAACACACTTGTCTGGACTGGACTGTAGAGACTCCAGGACAGAAAATTAGCAGGTAAGGTCTAATTTCACCTTTGAGAGACTGAGATCCTTCTCCACATACTCTGGCTTAGGAGTGAGGTTCATGAATGTGATGGTATGCGCAAAACATCAATGGTATACCAGGAACTTTGCCTATCAATCACTCCAAAAAAATCCCTGTATAATAGAGTAATAAAGAAATTAACAAATTTCTGTTGCAAAGGATAACAAATAATATGTTCAAAACATATCCCTCGATTTTTCAAGGAATTCCTCCCTCACGTTCACAGGGGCTTGCCATTTTCAGCACAACATTCTGTGCACCCAGATGCTGGAACACCCTACCACTCAGCATCCGGGCAATCCCTGACCTAGCCCAGTTTAGGAGGGCATTGAAGCACCACCTCTTCCTTAAGTACTACCCGGTAGACGGTGCTACAATAGCCCCATCCACTATCTAGCCCGTGCAGTACAATTGAATCTTACCCTACATGACACCCATAACTACGACTAGCGAGATACCACTTGTCATGATGCCTAGATGTAAATAGGGAGGAGTGGTCTAGTGGTTAGGACAAGGTACTTCAGGCTGGAGGGCCAGGGGTTCAAGTCCCACCTGGGGACAGCAATCTCAGGCCGGAGGGACTGGGATTTCTAGTCCTATAGGGACTTCTTGTGGTCTTGGGCAAGCCAGTTAACCCTCCATTGCCCATGTTCCCTGTAAGTATTAGCATATGTGTCTCATATCCCCTTGTGTTAAATGTATCCCCCAATTGACCACTTTGACCTGGTGAAAAGCAGGATATAAATACAGCTAAATAAATAAATAGTTACCCCAGGTTATCCAAATTTGAGCACCTGTTCCTTGTAAACACAGATCAGCCAATGCAATGTGTAAGTGTTATGTTTCATGTAAACCACACTGATGTTGAATAGCGTGGTATAAAAGAGACTGTAAATAAATAAATAAATAACATCATGGGTCAGAAAAACTTCTTGATAGTGTTATTTAGTTGTTCTTCTTTCTTTCTTACTCTCTGTCTTTATTTTATCAAGCACATTTTATTTAGGAATCAAAGACTTCTTGAACTTTTTTACTGTGCACACTTTTTTTCAAAATTTTGCCTCATTCCATAACTCATATCCACAGTCTTTCAAAAAATCGTTTTAAAAAATACACAATTATTCCAAAGATGCAAACTTTGACTTATCTAAAAATCCTTTTGCAAAAATTATTCAATGCCCATTGCCCGACAAAGATCTCTGTTTCACTACTGCTGCATCGGGGGTTCCCTCCAAGACTGTCTTTGATCCCGTTTGGAGAAACTTGCTCCCAGGAACATCATAGGCTGCACCACGAGCACATTCATGCGCTCATCACAGAGCAGGTACGGCACATACAGCTCTGACACTCACAGACATGCGTATGCTCTCTGTGCCATCACAGCAGGGCCTGGATCACTCTCATGGACAAGAGATGGCTGCAGAGGAGTGTGATGCATCTATTTTAGGGCGGAAGCGGGCACCAGAGACACATGTGACGAACCTGTCACAGTCACTGCTGACTCTCCCCATAAGGACATTAGCTCAGACTCGGCTTTGCCCTTGTCTGCTTCCAGCACTCCCGGGAGTAATGCAGAAATGAGGAATTTCCAATTATCGGGAAGAATACAGACAGGAAGAGGCGTTAAGCACACGGTAATTAATTAGGCTCAATTACAAAATAGTTTGACTAATTCTTTCCTTTCCATGAAAGGTTTTAGACAACTTTCATGGCCTAACCACTCTCATCAGATTATAAATTTGCATACGGTTTGAGTTTCTCTCACTCAGCTCCAGACACATTCATTCTGCCGCTCCACATTACTTGCTTTCGTTCTCCCTTCCTTCTTATTTGTTTTCAGTAAGCTGCCTAATAGTTAGAGTAATGGGCTAGACCAGGGTTCGAATCCCACTCTGCTCTTTGTGGTGTTGGGCAAGTCACTTAACCCTTGAATGCCTGAGGTGCAAACTTATGGGCCGATGCATAAAACCGGCGCTGGATTGATTTTTTTACGTTCCCAACAATGCACACATTTTAACATGTGATGCAGGAGGATAGGGTATGCAAATGAATGCTGCGGTAACCGTGTGCATGACAATGAGCCACCGCAGTGTTAAAGTGGGAGAGCAAGCCAAACACATGCGCACAAGAAATATGCGCTAGTTTGAGTTGCTCTCCAGGCACCGTGTGGCTAATCTGCATAGCAGCCCTGACAGTATTTTGATGGGATCGGGGACGATCACAGCATCGGGAAAAGCCCCTAATGCAATTAAAATTCTGTTGGGTGCCGGTGCCTGACAAAAGAGAATCCCTAGTGGCCCAGCGGCCCCATTCCCCTCCCCTGACAGTATTTTGATGGCATCAGGGATGATTGCAGCATCAAGAAAAGCCCCCAATGCCATCAAAACACTGTTGGGGGCCAGTGCCCTGACAGAAAATAAGTATCTGGTGGTCTAGTGGCCCCTGTACCTCCCACCCCCAAGTAAAATAAAATAAAAATCACCTGGTGGTCTACTGGGCCCTAAATCCAACCCCCCCCCCATACCTTAAAATAAGCGGGAGGGCTGCCTACGCGCTCCCATTCTGGTCCACCATCTTTTAAAATGACGACATCTGGCTCCATGCGGTGCATCCTAGGATGCAACAGGTGAGGTCAGACTGCCATATAAGGTAGACCAGAGGTTCCCAACTCCAGTCCTGGAGGGCCAAACCCCATTCAGGTTTTCAGGCTGAATATGAAATGAGATATATTTGAATACAATGGGGGCAGTGCATGCAAATGCATCTCATGCATATTTATTAGGGACAGCCTGAAAACCTGAATGGTGTTTGGCCCTCCAGGACTGGAGTTGTGAACTTCTGAGGTAGACTATGCCTTATATGGCAGTCTATCCCTGTCTTGTGCATCCCAGGATGCACCACGTGGAGCCAGGCGTGGTCATTTTGCAAGATGGTGGACCAGAGCGGATGCACATAGACAGAGCTCCCTTCTATTTTAAGGTAATGTGGGGGGTGGGGGGTTGCATTTAGAGGCTGCTAGACCACAAGGTGATTTTTATTTTATTTTACTTGAAGGGTGGGGGTATGGGGCCACTAGACCACCAGGTTATATTCTTTTAATGGGGGGTACAGGGGCCACTAGACCACCGGGTGATTGTTATATTATTTTACTTGGGGGTGGGGGGTACAGGGGCCACTAGACCACCAGGTACTTACTTTCTGTCGGGGCACTGGCCCCCAACGGTGTTTTGATGGCATCAGGGGTTTTGCCCGATGCCTGATCATCTGAGGACAAAATGATCTAGGCATTGGGGAAAGTATATAACATGAGGAGGGATCTAGCTAAGCTTGAAGAATGGTCTAGAATTTGGCAGCTGGGATTTAATGTTAAAAAATGTAGTCATGCATTTGGGCTGCAGCAATCCAAGGGAGCAATATAGTATAGGGGGTGAAGTACTTTTGTCCACTAAAGAAGA
Source organism: Ichthyophis bannanicus (assembly GCA_033557465.1). Classification (NCBI taxonomy): domain Eukaryota; kingdom Metazoa; phylum Chordata; class Amphibia; order Gymnophiona; family Ichthyophiidae; genus Ichthyophis; species Ichthyophis bannanicus. The sequence goes on along the minus strand of CM066051.1, from coordinate 73,666,986 downwards.
GCGGGACCTAGGCGTAGTTGTGTCTGATGATCTTAAAGTAGCTAAACAGGTAGAAAAGGCGACGGCAAAAGCTAGAAGGATGCTTGGGTGCATATGGAGAGGAATGGCTAGCAGAAAAAAGGAGGTGATAATGCCTCTGTATAAGTCTTTGGTGCGACCCCATTTGGAGTATAGTGTGCAATTCTGGAGACCGCACCTTCAAAAGGATGTGAACAGGATGGAGTCGGTGCAGAGGGTGGTTACTAAAATGATTACTGGTCTTCATTATAAAGCATATGAGGACAGACTGAAGAATCTTAATATGTACACCTTAGAGGAAAGGCGGGATAGAGGTGATATGATTGAGATGTTTAAATACCTCCATGGCATAAATGTACAGGGGGAGAGCCTCTTTCAATTGAAAGCAAGTTCTGCTACGAGGGGACATGGGATGAGGGTGAAGGGAGGTAGATTCAGGAGTGATATGCGGAAATATTTCTTTACGGAAAGAGTAGTGGATCCGTGGAATAGTCTCCCAGTGGAGGTGGTAGAGATGAGGACAGTAACTGAATTCAAAAAAGTATGGGACAAACACAGAGGATCTCGAAAGGTAAAAAGGGGACTGTTGTAGTTGTTATGGAAGGACAGACTAGATAGGCCATGTGGTCTTTTTCTGTCATCATATTTCTATGTTTCTAAAGTTTCTATGTTTCTATCTGGTGCCATCAAAATACTGTTGGGGGCGCGCATTAGAGGTTTAAGTTGCCTCAGACCCTTCAGTAAAAAGTTTGGTGCTATGGCTGATTGCAAAATCCTCTATGCCTTTCCCTGCATCAGGCATAGCCATAATTTGCATACCAGACCATTATACGCAGCTGATTAAAATACATTTAAACAGATTTAAATACACATGGCATTAATTGGGCGTTAGTTTTTCCGTCGGTGTTAATGTCTGTTTTCTGCATTGAAAAGATTACTAAAGTGTACTTAAACGTGGCTTTATGTGTTTTTAAAGGCTGTGCTAGCTTTCTGCATCGGCCCGTTAGATTGTAAGCCCTCTGGGCACAGGGCAATACCTCCTGTATCTGAATGTAGCTCACCTTGAACTTCTGCGAAAAGGCGTGAACTAAATCCAGTCCCCTTTCCTCTGTCGGCCGCTCTTGAATGCATGTTCCACCTTGCTGGATCTCTGCCTCATGCTTCCTTTGTAGCTCCATTCAAATCCTCTCTAAAATCTCAGGGAGTAATTGAAAACTTCGGTGGACAGTGCGCTTTTTAAATGCCAGTCGCTGCTGTTACTCAGTATCTGGATAGCAGCTGGTACTGAATATCTCGATACCGCAGTCTGTATTGGTACTATCTGGATCGTGGCGACTGCACGGCAATAAATATTACTGATGCCACGATCTGGTTCCAAGCATATTTTTCTTGCATTGCAATAATTGCTCCTGATGCAGTCATATCGTGCCGAAACATGGCCGTGTCAGGCTGAATAAATCTATGCTGTGGGAATTAATTTACTTTGTGGGATTTCATTAACCCCTCCCCCCTTTTTCTTTTTGGTGTGGACCTACTACCTCCACTGAGAGATTATTCCATGCATCTACCACTCTATATAAATAAATAGTTCCTCAGTTTACTCCTGAGTCTATCCCCTTTCACCCTCATCCCATGTCCCCTCGAGGCAGAGCTTGCTTTCAATGGAAAGAGGCTCTCCTCCGGTGCATTTCTGTTACAGAGGTATTTAATGTCTCTATCATATCTCCCATCTCCCACCTTTCTTCCAAAGTATACATACTGAGATCTTTAAGTCTTTCCCTATATGCTTTATGACTAAGACCACTGACCATTTATTAGCTGCCCTCTGGAGTGAGTTCATTTTGTTTATATCCTTTTGATATAAACAGTATCATTACTGCCCAGTACAATTGAAGGCAAACAGAGATTAAAAATAAAAAAGACCATTTTCAAAGCAATTTAAAATCAATCTAATCACCTTAAAATGAAATATCATACCGAAATTGGCTTGTCTGAAAATATCCTTCCTCTGGCCAGCTAAACTTTGACATGCAGTTCCATATCACTGCAGGTGCACTTTTAGCCAGATTTAAAAGAGGCGCTTCACGCCCCCTTGCCCCTCCCCCAAGATCAGGGAATTATATTTGATTTTCAGAAGTACATTTTCTATTTTATTCCTCCTTCGCTGCCCAAGCAAATAACCATTGAAATGTCCAGTGTGGCTTCTACAGATGTTTCTCCTTGAAAGTTGGGGGAAGGAGAGGGGGAGGGAGGGGAAGGGGGGAAGGGAGGAGGAGGGGAGGGAGGGAAGGGGAAGGGAGGGGGGAATGGGGGGGCTGAACATTTATGGGGTTGTTACTAGGGTCCTGCTAGCTCTACCAGTACCACTGGGAGTAGGCCTGGAATGTCTCACATCCCAACCACCTAGGTCTAACATTCACCCACAGCAAACTGCACCTGCTGCCCACCAATTGGTTTACCAGCCATGCACATACCAACTACAGACAGTTTGCTGGTCAGTACACATTGCATATGCACAGAGCGACCACGTGCATCCAGGCTTGGGATATACGGCATGACACCCACCAGTTGGTTCAGTGATTGGGCTCCCATGACAGGAAATGCACCCACATCACTAGAACTAAACTCTATATAGCACTATATGGATACTTAGCCATGCCATGGTTACTGCTCAGTCAGAGTGAGAATGCCCCCCCCCCCTCCCAGCATGACGTGCTGTGTCCACCCGGTCCTTGCAGGTGGCAGTTGGGCGCTACGGTGTCCCAGCCAATGATCCACCCCAGATGCAGATGCATCCTGGACAATCTGCCCTGTTTTCAACCCATACCCACAATACTTTGCTCCTCATCATGTACATTTTCAGGCTAACTCTGGAAACAGCTTAGGCACTGTGAGGCTCAGTGAGGAGTAGAATGTCACAAAATAATGGATAGACACACACACACAGACACACACACACACACACACATACCCATATAGACGCACTGTGCAAAATGGGGATGGTTAGCATTCCTGCCTGCCACTCTAGTCCCAATCTCAGTTCAGGCATTGTTAAGGTATGCTCATTGTGCGGGAGCTAGTAATGCACTCTGATGTTGATCTATGCTCAATGTGCCGGTGCTGTCAGCCTGGCTCTCCATCCAACTGAGAATAGTGGAGCCTGTCTGTGTGAGTGTTTGTAGCCTTATTGGCTGAAACATTGGGGGTTGCACATGTTGGTGTTGTACCTGCACTGTGGGATGAAAATCTAGCCACAGGGACACGCACTGCATAATCCACAACCAGGACCCAAACCTATGACCTTCTGCTCTTATATATACCAACTGTGTGTAGTGCAAAATCAGAACATAAGATATGCCATACTGGGTCAGACCAAGGTCCATCAAGCCCAGTATCCTGCTTCCAACAGTGACCAATCTAGGTCATACGTACCTAGCAGTTTCCCCAAAGGACACAGGTTCCACAATGCTTGTACTGGGTCAAACATTGATACCCTGGGTCCCTTCTTAATAATGGTTTATGGACCTTTCCTCCAGGAACTTGTCCAAAACTTTTTTAAACCCAGCTACACTAACAGCCTTTACTACATCCTCCGGTAACAAATTCCAGAGTTTGATTACACGTTGAGTGAAAAAATATTTTCTCTTATTGGTCTTAAATAGTTTACCCTGTAGCTTCATTGCATGTCCCCTAGTCTTTCTATATTCTGATAAGGTAAACAATCGATCTACGTTTACCCGTTCCACTCCGTTCATTAATTTATAGACTTCTATCATAACTGCCCTCAGCCGTCTCTTTTCCAGGTTAAAGAGCCCCAACCTTTTTAGCCTTTCTTCATAGGAGTATCCTTCCATTCCCTTTACCATTTTGGTGGCGCTTCTCTGTACCTTTTCTAATAACACTATATCCTTTTTAGGATACGGCGACCAGAATTGCACATAATATTCAAGGTGTGGTCGCACCATGGAACGATGCAGAGGCATTATGATGTCATCCTTTGTTTTATTCTCCATTCCTTTCCTTATGATACCTAGCATTCTATTTGCTCTCTGGGCCGCCGCTGCACACCACAGTGCTGCCACATGGTCACATCAGTCCCTGGGGCTGACATGCTTCCCATCAGACAGACCTTGGCACATGTTGCACTGTGCATGGCGCACTGGAGCAGGGCATGGCCTTGGTCTGCTGCAGGTGGGTGCTGCTGCCCCCTCCGCCAACACCCCCCCACACCATGCTGACATGCCCGTGTGCTGTCAGTGTTGGTGGTGCGCAGTCCTGGGCCAGCCAACATGTGGGTTGGAGAGCGTCTAGGGTGCAGAGTCCGGCAGGGGAGGGGAGTGGCAGAGGCATACATGGACAGACACTCATCTCCCCAACAACCATCTGCCTCTCCAGGGACCCTATCACCGCCTGCCAATGTTATGTCTCTTCAACCTGGGGAAGAGACGGCTGAGGGGTGCTATGTTAGAGGTCTGGAAAATATTCCTGGAGTGGAACGGGTAATTGTAGGTCGATAGTTTATGCCATCAGAATGTAGAAAGACTAGGGGACATGCAATGAGGCTATAGTGTAACCCATTTAGGACTACTAGGTGAAGATTCTTTTTCAGTCAACGCGTTATCAAACCCTGCAGTTCATTACCAAAAGATGCAGTTAAGGCTGTTAGTGTAGCTGGGTTTAAAACATGTTTGGGCAGGTTCCTGGGGAAGATCCATAAACCATTGTTAAAGAGGACCCAGGATATACACTGCTTGCCCCATTACAAGCATTGTGGATCCTGTGTGTCTTTTGGGGAAACTGCTAGGTACCTGTAACCTAGATTGGCCACTATTGGACACAGGATACTGGGCATGATGGACTTTAGTCTGACACAGTCTGGCATATTTTCAGGTCCTATATGCTTATGTGCCACCTAGGCAAATGCCTAGTCTTCCCTGTGCACCAGCGACCCCCACTGCATGACCCACATGCACCCACCTTTGCCCCATCAACATAGTGCCCTTTCATACGTGGATACTATGCTGTTGCTGCTAATGGAGCACTACTATCACTTTCTTGGGCTCACCTGTCTGTGCAGCAAATTGCAGATGCTCAAATAGGCTCTCTCTCCTCAAAATGCACCCTTACCGACAGGTTTGGATATATGGTAAGATTCGTGGTATTAAGGTGCCATCGTTAAGAGAGCAGGTCCTTGTTCCTGCCCACTCCCTGCCGATTGACCCCCTATTCTCTACCTACTCTCCGCCCATAGAGCTTTTTACGCTGCTGATCCTGTTAATGTGCACTAAAGCAGCATTAATAGTACATTAGCACACTTGCTCCTTTAGCATCCCCCTAAGATATTAATTTATTTATATTCTCTTATATACCATGCTATTCTGCATCAGTGCAGTTTACATTGAACAAACTGAAATTACATTGAACAGGGCATTATAACTTGGAGATAACTATTTTACAGGGAACATGGGCTATGGAGGGTTAAGTGGCTTGCCCAAGACCACAAGGAGCACCTGTGGGACTAGAAACCCCAGTCCTTCCGGCCCAAGGTTGCTGTCCTCTAGTGGGATTTGAACCCCCAACCTTCCGGCCTGAAGTACCTTGCCCCAAACACTAGGCCACTCCTCCACTCCTAATGGATTTAATTTAATGGATGAGATGGTGCAAAGGAGAAAAATCCTCATGGAGCAGCACTGTACAAATAAACATACAAGATCATTTCTGCTCCATAGAGCTTATAATCTACTAGGAACCCTCTGCCATCAGATTTTCAGGATATATGAATATACATGAGATACATTTACATGTAATGGAGGCAGTGCATGCATATCTCTCTCATGCATATTCATTGCAGATATCCTGAAAACCTAGCTGACTGGGGGTCCCCCAAGACCGGTTGGGAAACACTGACGTACTTGACTCAGCTTGCAATTGGGTGGATAAAACCAGGACTGGATCAGCCTTTCAGCAGTGACTTGGAGTCAGCAGGTGATTCTGTCCCAGGTGCTGAAGTGATCAGTGACATGGTGCAGTGGAGCCCTGTGCTCGAGCTGGGCACTGGAACTAATGGGAAGTGCGGGGGAAGGTTGAGCTAACCGAAGAGCCTGAGCTGGTGGAGAAATTTAGGTAAAATAATATGAGATCATATCTTAGCAGACTTGAAGATGTATATAAACAGACTCATAGCAGCAAGATCTGAGCTGAGAGTCTCAGAGTGAAGATAAATAATAGCAAAATACAAGGTCCAGACAACCCTAAAGAGGTTCTAATATCTCTACTACTACTAGTTATCATTTCTATAGCACTAGTGATGAATTCAAAGCCGTGCAAATACATATACGAGGCAGTCCCTTCTTCATAGTTTATTTGTATTTATTTATTTAAAGCATTTATAACCCGCCTAATCACACAGTTTAAGGTGGCACAAAAACACGTAAATAATAAAATTACAAAAGTATAAAAACAGACACAAAATCAGTCATCAAACACCTGACGAAACAGGTGATACTTCAGATGCCTACGAAAGGACAAGATATCACAGCAGCCCCACAAAGAATCAGGCACACTATTCCATAAGTTAGAGACAGCCAACACAAAAGCATGAGAACCTGTAACATGCAAACTAGTCCGGAATGCAGGCAACAAGATAAGAGTATCACAAAGGGTATGATGAACTGGACGAGCAGACGTATTCCACAGTGATAACTCACCCAAACAGGACACAGATAAACCCAATCATATTTTCAATACCATACAAAGAACCTTAAACATAATCTGCTGCTGAATAGGCAGCCAATGCAAAGAACGCAAACAGGGTGTAATATGGTCGAACCACGATTTGCCCCAAACTACCCTTGCCGCAGCATTCTGCGCTAACTGCAACAGTATAACGTAGAAAACAGCAACACAACAATATCACATTAGCATAATCAAAGGTTGGAGACAGCACTGCTTGAAACACAGATTGGAAATCAGAAGGAGTAAGGAGCGGCTGAAGTCGACGCAGAAGCCATATTTGGAAAAACAAACGACGCACAAGTTTAGTAACATGAGCCCTCACGCATGTCCAAAGTCAGATCTAAATAAACCACTTCATTATGAACAGCAACCAAATGGCCATTCTGCAACACTTCAGTAGGCTCGACAAAGGACTTATCACGAGAGAAATACAATTCCTCTGTTTTCTCCACAACTCCCAAGCATCGCAGCAAAGACAAAGACGTATACCCAACAAAAACAGCAAAAGACTGGTAAATCAAAAAAATCATCAGCATAAATATAACAAACAACAAAACTCTGCAACAATGAACACACAGGAGCAACATAGATATTAAACAATAAACAGAAAGCACCGGTGCTTGTGTCTGGTCACACTTGATGGTGAATGTAGCCCATCAAGTTTCTCTAAGTACACCTATGCTGCCAGCTGACCCAGTTATGTCAGGGACATTTTAGGACAGTTGTGGATTTCTGACAGCCTCATCCTGATGCATTATGGGATCAGCGAGCCTGATTTCCCTGGGTGGAATCAGGCACTACAAATACCACACTGCTTTGAGATAGCAGAAGAACCAGGAGTGGACTAAAATGTTCCCAGTGGAACTGGGTAACAGCTATGCGTACACTCATTCTGTCCTAGATACTTGCCAGCCATCAATAATGACATCACAAGGAAAAACAAGATTAGATTCTGATTGTGTCTTGCATTGAGTTGAGAATTTAGGTGTGTGTTGACCCACATTTCACTTTTGGGCTTATGGGAGTGTCCCCTGCAGTTGTCATGTCTGAGCTGATTAACGCCACACACATATACACTCTGATAGGGAGGCTCCCTGACAGCTGTCAGCTAGAGCTTATCAAAGGGGAAGTGACAAGCTGAGTAGGAATGCAAGGAGAATGGCGGCGATGGTAAAGAGAACCTTGTTCTGCCGCCTAGACGCAAAAAAGCAGCTTTAGAATTCTGCTTTTCCAACTTCACCTTCATTTATTTATTCAGAGGGTTATACAGCTGGCTATAACACCACGCTATCTCACGGTTAGCTAGCATTATATGACTTGCCTAAAATACTGTTTTCACACCATTTTCTAAAAATGTAATAGAATTATTTTCTAAGTATTATCTTCCCATTTTATAGCATGAGTTACCTCCCATTCTATAAGGGCTACCCTAGAAGTCTATAATATTGCTCTCTTACCATTCATAATATTATCTGACTATAACAATACTATCTTAGAGTTCAATAATAGTGTTATCTGATTCTTCTATAAAAAATTATCTCAATGGTCATATATACAGTAGTGCTTTCTCATGGTTCTGTAATAGTGTTATCTGATTGTTCTATAAGTGTTATCTCACCATTCTATAACAGTGTTATTCAAGGGATCAATAATGCCAAGACTACTTAGTCAATGTCTTGGGTGAACATAATCAAATGCAGAATTCAAGTTGCAACAAGAAAAGCAACAATCTAACAAAAACATGAGAAAAAGCCCGGCTGAGTCAGACCAAGGCCCATCGAGTCCTGCCAAGGTCCTGCCACGGTCCCCTGAGCCACCCTGGTTCAGACCAGCATCCTCTCTCTGAAAGTGACCAGTGCAGGTCACAAGTACTTGGAAGGAAGGCTGGATTTAAGATTCTGCTGTCTATAAGCAAGACCAGAGAGAGGAGCCCAGAGAATTAGACCAGGAGTCACAAAGACTGGAAAGCCAGAAGAGGAGTAGAGGAAGGCCTTAGTGCTACCATTGTTCTCATCTGAAGCAAAGCATGCAGATGGCCGTAAAGTAAGCAGGAAAAGGTTCCTTTTTTTGGCCTGGGTATTTGACACCCTCAGCAAATGCGTATGTTGGCTATGCCTAAATCCGGGACTGCCCAGCAGATCCCGAAAAGTAAATGTCAAACCACAAGTCCTTTCTTACCAATCCATATCACCCCTCTCACTAAGAACATAAGAACATAAGATATGCCATACTGGGTCAGACCAAGGTCCATCAAGCCCAGTATCCTGTTTCCAACAGTGGCCAATCTAGGTCATACGAACCTAGCAGTTTCCCCAAAAGACACAGGTTCCACAATGCTTTACTGGGTCAAGCAGTGATATCCAGGGTCCCTTCTTTTTTTTTTTGTTCTGAAACTCTGTTTATTAATGCACAACACCGTATCACAACAACAATTTTAAAGGCACAATACATAACTTCCTGGGCAGGGCTGTCTCTTGTCCTCCACTCCGGGACCCTGAACAAAGCAGTGTCTTGGTACATCCATTATTGATATTTACTTTACTCCCCTCCTCCAGCCCTCCCCCCTCACCCGCCCCTCTCCTCCCCTCCCCCTCACAGCCCCTCCCTTCTAATCCACCCTCTCTGGGAACTTCCCTAATGATATTATCTAATTATTATCTCATACAACAGTAATACAACAAGCCCCCTGTCCGTCTATCGAGACCCCGCTTTAGTTCACGTGCAATACTTTATTGTGAATACCTGGCCTTAAGGTTTGGATATATGGCTCCCAAATCAGCAAAAAAGAGGTCCAGCGATGAACCTTTCCTCTGGCTCCTCTCTTCTCCAAAAGCATCAACTGATGAAAACAGTTGCGCCATTCCCAGAAGGAAGGAGGCGTGGACGCTCTCCATCCATGGAGCAATGGGCCTTTACCCACCAGACATGCTTTCCTTACTAATAAGTGCTCCCACCTCCCCTTCGGGTGGAGTGGTCCAAGTTGATCTAACACCACAAGAGACCCCGTCCAACAAATCTGCTGGTGTAGTACCCTACTTATATAATTACTAATCTGCATCCAGTACTGGCGGATTTTCTGGCACCCCCACCACATATGTCCTAAATCTGCAAGAGGACAAGAACACTTTAGGCAGCCGCCATCTAACGTGAGATGACTCCGCAAGGCATGTCTTGGGGAGAAATGTGCCCAAATGATACACTTGAACTGTATCTCTCTCCATCTAGCCCCCTCTACCAACCCCATGACCTACCCAGGGCCATATTAATGGAGCCCGGCGCCACCTCCTGACTCAGCTCCCTTGCCCACGAGGCCTCTTCCGCAGAATAGTCTAGCAGGAGAACATACGCGTCCAGTCGGCTCTTCAACTCAGCTATTGTGGACGGGGAGTCTGCTCCCAATGCAAAAAACTCTAATATCTGTGCTGATCGCTCCACCAAAAGCCCTCTCCGTGGAAGCGAAGCAACATAATGGGATACCTGAGCATAAGCGAAATAATGCTGGTTATTCAACTCATATTCCCTTCAAAGAATCTCAAAAGGTTTGCACTTCATTTTCTGATCTGCCACGTGCCCAAGGTTCCGTATCCCCAGCCACTCCCAGAGCCAAAACATGGGCATATCCGATGCTGCAAGGTAATGAAAGTAACTAGATGGATGCAAACATGTCTTCTTTTCCTGGGTTTGTCTTGTGCAGGTGGAAAGAATGTCACTTTATAAATTTTTTTTCATTTTGTTTTCTATTTATTTTGGATTTTCTAATTTTATGTTTGCTTCATTTTGTTTCTTTCTCCTGCCCGCATTTTGGCATTCACTTTTGCCTGTGCCAAAACCATCTAATGGTGTTAATACCATTCAGGTGCACTAAAATGGAAAATGTTTTGGATTGGAAATGACATGAAACAATGCAGGAAAAGAAAGATGCAGGGAGCGTTTGCACATTCCTTTGTCTTCGTAATCTATTTATGCCTTTATGAGTCTTAGGACCTGATGTTCTAAGAATTTTTCCCCAAGGGAAAATCAGATCCTTCAGTACCTTAAATAGACCACTGAGGGGCAGCAGAGACTTACTAATACTGAGGCATATGCAGGCTCAGTCTGGAAAAGAATCTCCGTGGGACACTTGACCCTTTCGCGCAGTCCCTACTGTCTCATGGCCGGATGTGTTACAGGGAGACCAGAGCTGCCAAGTTACTCATTTTCAGGAGGGAGATTTTAGACCAGTTCTGGATTTCTGCCAACCCCACCCTGATGCATTATGGGACCTTCAGTACTGATTTCAATGCGTAAAATCAGGGATTATAAATACCAAATTGCTCTGGGATGTAAGTTGAAAACCAGGACTGGCCAAAAGATATCTCTCCTGGAACGGGGTAACTTGGCAGCTCTGGGACACAGCCATTCTGCACAACCCCTTAATTTCTCATGGCTGGAGGTGTTGCCTTTCACCTGATCCTGTGCTGGGCTCCTACCCACTCTGCCATAGCTATGGAGGAAACAGGAAGTCTTTGTATTTTCAGGTGGTGAGGGACCGGGAGGGAAGGATCTTGCAATATCTAGCACTTTTTTGGCTTCATCTTTAGAGGTACATGTTTTACAGGTGGGGAACATAAGCAGAGTCGGGTCGGTGTCCCCTGGCTCTAGTCACTTCTTTGTTGTCAGCATTAGGGAGAGGAACAGTCTTTATAAAAAGTGGCATGATGCACACCTACATTGCAGGTATGGGCATGTTCACCCACCCTGCAGTTTATAATTTTACACCACGGAGGTCATTTTAGAGCCCTATTCACGATTTCCATGTCTGCAAACTAGAATTCAGACTTGGAAATCACATTTTAGAAAGGTCTGAATTTACATGTGCACGGCTTCATCATGTCCAGGGTTGTGCCTGGGGTATTCTTACAAATATAAAGATGTGTGCCCAGTTTTAGAAGGGCTGTCCAACAGAAAAGCACAATCCACGTACCAACAGCAGACCCAGTAAAAACCGTGGAGGCAAGGAAGGAACTGTTTATACCACCTTTATTTCATAAAGCCAGGCCCGACACAGGGGAGGGGGGTGGGGGAAGGGGAGGAAGGGGAAGGAGAAACGGGGGGGGGAGGGGGGAGGAGGGAAAGGGAAGGGGAGGGGGGAGGGGGAGGGTGGAAGGAGAGGAAAAAGGGGGGGGGGGGTGAGGGGGAGAAAGGAAGGGAGGGGAAGGGAGGGGAAAGAAAAACCAGGGAAAAAGGGGAAAAAAAGGGGGGGGGAGGAGGGGGGAGGGGGGAGAGAAGGGGGAAGGGGGAAAGGGGAATAGAGGGGAAGGAAGGGAGAGGAAAGATGGGAGGGGGAGGAGAGGGGGAGAGGGGGGAGGAAGGGGAAGGGGAAACAAAGGGAAGGGGGGAGGGGGAAAAAGGGGGGGGGGAAGGGGAAGACGGGACGGGGAAGGAAGGGGAGGGAAAGGTCCTAAATTGCTTCCATAAATATACACATCATATTGGTTACCAATACCGCAAAAACAATAAAATACAATAAATTACAAAAAAACTACTATAGTGCAGCAGTTGGTTGAAATTCAACAATGCCTCCACAGATCCCTCCCACAGAATAAAGATGTCGTCTATATATCTCAACCATAGATGTATCTGTTCCTTGAAGGGATTATCCTTTATATATATCTCCTCAAACTCAAACACATAAAGGTTGGCAACGTCGAATTTCAACACCTGGATTAACCAATGTGATAACAATCTCCGGTTCCAATTGACATATGACCCGTATAAAATACCGTATTTGGATTTGCTGATCAAGAAGACTGAAATGGGATTCTGCACAACTTTATATAGAAAGCCCATGGACAGAAACCAACTGCTGCACTATAGTAGTTTCCATAATTTGGCCTTAAAGAATAATCTACCATATGGGCAGTTCCTCAGAGCTAAGAGAATATGTACCTCTGAAGAGGAGTATGAACGACAAGCGGATATCATAAAAGGCCGGTTAGATGTAAGACATTATCCTTCTCAGCAAATTAAAAAAGGATATGAGAAGACCTGTCAGATTCCACGGGAAAAATTGCTGCAGAAGAGAATAAAAGAAGACCAGTCCAATATGGTGTGCCCTCTACTCTACTCTCATCGGTCGCAGGATATTAAGAAGATTCTACAGAAACACTGGCATCTCATCCAGTCTTTACCTGGTTTTTCGGATCTCAACTTAATTATTGCGCACAAACGTAACGTAAATCTAAGGAACATGTTGGTTCCATCAGCGTTCACGGAAAGGAAATATCTGTCACAGTACAAAGGACACTATCAATGTGGGAAATGTTCTGTATGTGTACATGTTTTGTCAGTTAAGAATCAATATATACATCCTGACACAAAGAGTGTTTCACCTAGATGACTATACCAACTGTGCAACGAGTCACGTCGTATACGTGGTTCGTTGCCCATGCCAGAAGTTGTATGTAGGTATGACTTCACGATCTGTCCGTAAGAGGATAATAGAGCACAGAAGCTGCATCAATAGGAGGCTAGAAGACAAACCATTGGTAGCACACTGGTTGGAGTACAACCACAAGATATCAGATCTTAAATTCTTTGTTATTAAGAAGGTGAAGTTAAATTGGCGAGGGGGTGACATAGGACAAACTATAGCGCGGTTGGAACAGCGGTATATTTTTCAGCTTAACAGTTTACATCCCTCTGGCTTGAATATGGAGGAAGACCTGTCGGTGTTTCTATAATGTATTGAAATAAAAATTCTTCCAAAAATTTTTTTAACAGTGCAATATTATGTGGACAGTAGAGGTGATTTGAATTTTCCTGAAGTAGATATGATGTGAATATAAGTATATATTTTAGGTTTAGGTGTAGTCCTGGTCTTACGGATTGAATATGGAAGAAATGTTGTGGTGTTTTTGGAAATTAGTGTAATTTATTAATTTTATGATATTGTGGATAGTGCAATTTTATATGGATAAGGAAGATGATTTGATTGATTTTTTTGATTTTTTCCTGGAAGATTAATAGTGGAAATATATTAGGATCAGTTACAGTCCTGTGTTACGGATTGAACATGGTAGTAATACCTGGTTAGTTTTTTGTAATTTATTGTATTTTATTGTTTTTGCGGTATTGGTAACGAATATGATGTGTATATTTATGGAAGCAATTTAGGACCTTTCCCTCCCCTTCCTTCCCCGTCCCGTCTTCCCCTTCCCCCCCTTTTTCCCCCTCCCCCTTCCTTCCCTCCCCCCTTCCCTTTGTTTCCCCTTCCCCTTCCTCCCCCCTCTCCCCCTCTCCTCCCATCTTTCCTCTCCCTTCCTTCCCCTCTATTCCCCTTTCCCCCTTCTCTCCCCCTCCCCCCTCCCCCCCTTTTTTCCCCTTTTTCCCCGGTTTTTCTTTCCCCTCCCTTCCCCTCCTTTCCTTTCTCCCCCTCCCCCCCACACCTTTTTCCTCTCCTTCCACCCTCCCCCTCCCCCCTCCCCTTCCCTTTCCCTCCTCCCCCCCTCCCCCCCTGTTTCTCCTTCCCCTTCCTCCCCTTCCCCCACCCCCCTCCCCTGCCTCCCTTTGCTACATATAGGTGTAAATATAACGAGGTTAAGTGAAGGGTAGGAAAGACTGTATGGAGTGCACATACACAAAAGTTTTTAAGACACGTATATCTACTGAAAGATTAATAGATTGATACAACCATGGCAGACAATATAAGCTACGATCCATGATGGCATTAATTGTGAATGTTGGTGACCAATAAGAGACGTTTGGTGATGTCACTAGTTTTTCCCGCGCTTTTGAAGACTTAAATAGTATCACGCAGTCGCGGGCGTCTTTAGATTCACTTGCAGAAAGAAAGGAGCAGTGCGGAGACATTCCGGTGTAATTGCGGAAACCTTTTTTAAGACTTTGGTGAGTGATACATGGCAGTGGGTCTGGCGCAGATGCCACGTTTCTGTAATAAATAAAGAATAAAGTCTGGATGTATTGCAATAAGTTGATTTATATAGGAGTAATATAGGAGGAGTTTTTTACCTTTAAGCACACGGATTTTGCATTAACAGTGGCCAGTGGGCATGTTTCTTAGAATGTCGGGTGCAAGTGTGTATACAGCCATTATCAACGGAGTAAAGTGTGCGTTGGATTCATGATTCACATACTATATATATAAAAAATCTTTTTTGTGAAAGGTTCTATGTCATTGAAATAGTTAGTGTACCAGACACTGTTGTTTTTGTATGGACTATAGTGGATGGGTCTCCCATGACTAGGTAGTTAGATCTGAAAGATGGAGTAGTTCACATTTAAAATAAAGAGTATGGCTGGTGAGCAGTGAATGTGGACACTGATGTCATTTTTTCCCGCGCATTTGCAGATATTAGCATACTATTGCGGGTAAAGTCGGACGAGAAAGCAACGGCAAAGTTTGTGCTTTGCCAGTTCTGGCATAAATACCCGGTAAGCGAGAAGGGTTTTATTGTTTTAGAAAAATACAAGGCGTTTTTAAAGAATTCCATAGTTTGAATTATGGTTTAGGGTCAACACCAATTTTAATTTATTTAATCATTTTAATTGTTCATTTTTAAATTTTAAATGTTTAATTAGTTTTATAAAAAAACACATTACATAATTGAACGGATGATCAATAGTCATGATAGTATTTATTATATTAAATTATAACATTATATAGAAAACAGTAGGTTTAAAAAGTTTCTGAGTAAGATGGTTTTAAGTATTGATGTAATTTGGTAGAGGGAGAATTAGTGAATAATCTAATTAATTAAAATGCCCTCGGGTAAATAGATATATAATTTAAAAAAATATATATAATTGAAGAATGTTTGTGGTGGATCGAAAGGATTCATATTAATATTTAAAGCAATCTATAAGACAATAAAATAATATTAAATTGATTTTGCTTTAAATATGTATGTCAATTATAAACACTTTAGATATTCAATTGACCTGTTGCGCTTTCCTGGTTTCAGTGTTCCTCTAATAGTGTTGTTTTTGTTCACTTATTTATTATTTATTATTTTTTTATAATTTTAATCGCAATTTTTTCTATTATTGATTTATGCACCAATAAGGATTTTTATAGGATGTAGTAATTTGGAATGGCTCTTCTATTTTCTTTCCTCTTCTTTTCCTTCAGTCATTGCAGTGTGGCAGGAAAATCATATAGGTAAGAATGTGATCAATAATTTTCAGTACATAAAACTGTAGGTTATGTTGTTTCTTGTTCAAACATCAGTTTTGAGGTTCACATATGGGTTATTTAATTTTAATTTCAGTTGAGTTTTATAACTGTGTGGTTTTACATGTATTATATGCACATTATATATATGTAATTAATTATTATTTTAATTAATTATTTATTATCTACTACAGCTCATTGATACTTGCCACTGTTTTTACCTTGCAATTGTATCAATTCCAACTAAAATTACAGAAAAATATTTATCTGCTACCTCTCACTTGCAAGTCTCACCTGCTACTTCTCATCTCATCTCAATCATTATACTTCTCATCTCATCTCAATCATTATTTTGTGTAGGTATACACAATCAATCCATACTTAAGAGTTGAACACTGCCAGAAATACTGTGTTATTGTATGATACACTGAGCCTGTTTGCTGGTTGCACAATACACAAGCTAAAATCCAGTCAGCCCTAACGTGCCAAAACCCCTCTATTCGCCTCCCAAATAAGCCTCATACCTCACAGGGTTAAAATGGAAGACGTGATCATCAGGTTAATGTGCCTTTTCCTACTTATTATAACGCTACCATCTAATATATTTGCCCTCACCACCTCACAAAACCACATTCCTATTGTACCATCTAGTGAGAGAAAATGGTCAGGAAACTCTTATTACAACCCACGTGGGACCAACCTTCCGCACCGCAACCTCCTATTGCATGTCCCACTACAATACAACACGAAAACTAGACAAACTAAAAGCATCTACCCTAGTAGACTGAAGTGTGCACTTATAAATGCCCGCTCACTTCGAAACAAGTGGCCAGTGATCACAGATGTAATAATATCCCACCAGCTAGACATCCTCATGGTCACTGAAACGTGGCTCTCAACTGAAGACAATATCATCCTCAACCAGCTTCTCCCACCTAACTTTACAGCATTCACTGGACACAGACAAAACAAAAAAGGCGGAGGAGTACTTATCATCACCAAAGCTGACCTCCAGTTCAAAATGGATGAATCCAACAGTAACAACCATCTAGAAACAGTATCAGTCTCAAACAACACATGCTCCATAAATTTGGTCTATAGATCACCATCAGGAGATCCAGACGACCTAGCAACCATAATAAATCTGGCATCCTTCACCCCGGGTCCAAATAAACCTAATTGGATCGTAGGAGATATCAACCTACCATCATTACAGGACACTCAAGCAACAGCATTCCTAGATGCCCTAGATAGCCTAGGATACACACAAATGGTGCAAGAACCTACTCATGAGAAAGGCAATATCCTTGACCTCATATTTGCACCGCAGCTAAGTTTGGATCAACCACAAAACATTGTGCTATCGATAACTGCAGTCCCTTGGACTGACCACAAACTCATCACCTTTCAGATGCCTACCACTAACTGTTCACACAAGACAAAAACAGATGAAAGCAGGCCCGCTAACTCAACTATCAGAAGCTTCCACCCATTTAACAGAGAACGCATCCTCACTGAAATGAGCACACTCTTTGATGACACCTCACTAAGCCTAGATGAGGTGATCTCCTCCTGGAACAAAAAACTCAGCACAATCGCTATCCGCCCTCCAACGAACAAGAACCCAAAGAAGAGATCTACAGCCCCATGGTTCACAGCCGATTTAAAAACCTCACTAACCATTTTAAGAAGGCTAGAAAAACGATGGAGAAAGTCACGTACTAGCAGTGACCAATCAGCTTACATCCAACACCTGTCTGAGCATCGTAAAGCCATCTCAGATAAAATCAGACAACACCACACAGATACCCTGAAACGGTCATTGAATAAACCTCACGACTTGTTTAACTTAGTTAAAACGCTTGCCAAAGAGCCAACCCCTGAGCACCACAGCAGGATCCATCCACAGGACTATGCAATTTACATGCAATCTAAAATGTGCAAGACTAACAAAATATTAATACCGGACTCTCCTGATGAACAAGACTACCCAGTATCACTGGCATCATTCTCTACCCCCTCGAAGAAAACTATTGAAGATACTATTCTAGCTCTGAACACAACCACTGCTCACACAGACCCTTGCCCTGCGCACTGGATAAAGGACCTGCGATGTGACATATCCTCAACTATAGCTAAATCTTAAACTATTCCTTCACCACTGGCTCCTTCCCCGCTACGCTCAAGCAGACCTCTGTAAGACCGCTGTTAAAGAACACCAAACTTGATCCTCAAAAAGTAGAATCTTATAGGCCCATATCTAGCATACCTATGCTAGCAAAAATCATTGAGAAAATAGTGCACAGGCAATTACAGGATCATATAGACACCTCAGCCCCTCTGGACCCAGCTCAACATGGTTTCAGAGAGTCCCATGGAGTAGAAACACTACTCACAACTCTCCTCAACAACATAATCTCGGGTGTGGATAACATACGCCAGGGTTTCGCTCTCGTCTTCCTAGACATAGCAGCGGCTTTTGACTCGGTATGCCACGAAATTCTCATCTGCCGGCTAAGGGAAAAAGGCATCGGTGGAACAGCACTCGAATGGTGTAAATCTTACCTGTCCGATAGATGGCAGCATGTCCGAGTCGATGGGGACACATCTGAACCTTTCCAACAAAGTCAAGGTGTACCTCAAGGATCCTCCTTATCTGCATTGATGTTTAATATATACATCCAACCCATCTGCGACATCATCAGATCCTTTAATGTCAGTTACATGATATATGCAGACGATGTACTACTATATATGCCAATATCATTGGATGGCCTAGACCTCACCCCGCTGACTAACTGCTTTGACACCATATCAGAGTGGCTCTTATCACAAAACCTGAGAATACAACACAAAAAGACGGAAGTACTGTTCGTCTCGAGGAACACCAGTTTCACCCCTCCGAGTTGTATTAACGTAAAGGATGCCCAACTCCAAGTAAAACCGGCAATACGCTACCTTGGAGTAACGCTGGACCAAAACCTTGACATGAAGAACCACATAGCCAATACAGTCAAGGCAATCTACTTTAAAATCAGATCCCTCAGACACCTACGCATGCTACTTGAACCGGATGACTTCCGAACCATTTATCAAGCCCTTATACTCCCCCATTTCGACTTCTCAAACTCCA
Organism: Ichthyophis bannanicus; assembly: GCA_033557465.1. Lineage (NCBI taxonomy): Eukaryota > Metazoa > Chordata > Amphibia > Gymnophiona > Ichthyophiidae > Ichthyophis > Ichthyophis bannanicus. The sequence goes on along the minus strand of CM066051.1, from coordinate 73,647,928 downwards.
TACTACAAGGACTCCCCCGGTCCACCCTGAGCCCCCTGCAACTAGCCATGAATAGTGCAGCAAGGGTACTCCTCGGGGCATCCAGGAGAGATCACGTAACACCCCTTCTAAAACAGCTACACTGGCTCCCCATGCAAGCGAGGATCAGCTTCAAGACCTTACTGCTAACATTCAAAGCGGCTAAGGGACTCACCTCTTCCTCTCTCTCCAACCTCATACAACCACTCGCACCAAACAGGCCACGAAGAACAGCAGAATTAAACACACTAGTTATCCCAAATGATACCACAAGATGCACTAGATCAACAGCCAACAGAGCCTTCCAATTCTGTGCCCCAACTCTATGGAACACCTTACCAGCACAAATCAGAGCAACACCTAATCTGAGTCAGTTCAGAAAGGCACTGAAACATTTCCTCTTCCTTAAATATCTCATTGACAGCTCCGAACATAACCCCCAGGCAAATAGCAGAAGTGGTCAAACAGATAGAACCTCGCAACAGGCCAACTTCACAATGTAAATAGTAAATTGTTCCATGTACTTTTGTACCACCATTGTATATAGTTAACCAGGATATCCTTCATCAGATAACCCTCATTGTATTTAGTTTCCCCTATTTCGCCAAGTTATACTTCCTGTTAAATGTAATGACCAGACATATGTAAATTGTCGGATGTTTTTTGTTCAATGTAAACCGCGCTGATGTCTAATAGTGCGGTATATAAGAATTGTTAATAAATAAATAAATAAATAAGTTAATAGATGTTTTGCTGTGTGTCACTAGTCAGTAATTTATTGATTTTATTAGTGTGACCATATGTTTATAAGCTTTTACATGTGTGGTTTTACATGTATTACACGTATGCAGTTATTTATTTATTTATTTATCTGCCCTTTGGGTTACAGACTTTTGCTGTACTTTAGCAGTTAACATTTATTTATTTATTTATTTACAATTGAGTTTTTATGGATTTTTAATTTCAGAAGTGCCTTATATGTCTATATTTATAATTTACCTCATGATTTTGTTTGTTTTTAATGAGATTTTTATATGTTGTTATAGCCAAAGCCCCTGATGAAGGCATAAATGAAACACGGCCTGTGTCGGGCCTGGCTTTATGAAATAAAGGTGGTATAAACAGTTCCTTCCTTGCCTCCACAGTTTTAGAAGGGCACCATACATGTGAATCGGTGGTGGATATGCTCAAGGCTTTGCTTGCTCCCGGGCACGAATAGGCACCAAAAAGGTGCTCGTTTCGGCAGTCCTAACACCTGTCAACAGAAGAGGAGAAAGCCCTCTCATTGAAAACAAACTGCAGGTAGCTAAAGACAACTTTTTCCTGGCTACCGCACCACCACTTGTAAAATGACAGACTAGGATATGCACACATGTTCTAAAATATCATCAGGTGCACATCTATAATGTCTGGACCTCCACCATCCATACTGGACATATGAAAGTTTCTAAAATAGGGTGACAACTAGCACATGTCTGGCCCATAATTCAGCACTTCCCCATTTCTTTATGTCTTGATGGAGACGTTTATCTTTTAGGGTGGAGACTGGTTGATTTTTGAAGGCACTTACAAGTGCCCACCTTCACTCTGTCCCTCCGTGGAATATTGGATGTTTTGACTTGAATGTCCCAGATTTCACTTACACGACCTTTCTAAAATGCGCCTTCATTTCTGTATTTGCGTGCTTCGCCCATGCTCTGCCCAAACTCCACTGAGGCTCACCGGCAGGACCAATGTTAGGAAATGGCAAACAGGGCTATTGCCCTAGACCAGTGATGGCTAACCTTTTTGAGCCCGAGTGCCCAAACTGCCGCACAAAAACAAAGAATTTCCTCAAAGTGCCAGCACGTCAATTTGCATAAATATTTGCATAATGCTAACATACACTAACTTTTAGTAAACATGTCTCTTAATGAGTGTATGGATAAAGACAGACTAAAAGATTTCTACATTACTATAATCCAGTGCCAACCGCCAGGCACATTAGGAACTACTACAAACACTGCCCATTTAGAACCAATAGCAAACCCGCCGTATCCTAACAGCACTACCAGGACTCACAAAGCACCACACCATACCTATCAAAAGGCAACACTGCAAATATTAAACCAATACATTTCAGACAATAACAATACATGACCTACTGGGGAAAGAGAACAAGTGGCAATGTCAAAAAGGAATTACATAAACAGAATACCTCAGCTCAGTTACACAGCTGCAATTGCTCCAGTCACTTTCTTCTGGTTTCTTCATGTTTTCTGCTAACTCTCCATCATCTGCTGTCCATTTGTCCTTTCTTCTCTCTTCTAGTTTTTTTTCCATTCTCTCTCTCTACATCCGCTTTAACATACTAATCTTTCTCCTTTTGCTCTTTCCTCATTCCTATTTCATCCACTCAAATTTTACCCCTCCATCCTCAATCCCCACTTACTCTCCCAATACCCGGCCAATTGTAGATTTTTTATCCCTCCCACACAAAATATTTTTCCCCTCTCCATTTTACTCTCCCAGCCCCATCCCATTCTAATCCTCCCCCAACATCAGCTCCCTTCTAGTTCCAGCCTCACCCAGCATCCATTCCCTTCTAGTCCCTGCATCAGCCCATTTCCAGTCCTAGCCCCCCATCAGCCCATTTCCAGTCCTAGCAACCCCCCAACCCAATACCAGTCCTAGCCCCCCCCATCAACCCACTTCCAGTCCTAAACCCCCATCACCCCATTTCCAGACAGCCCCCATCAGCCCACAGCCCATTAGCAGTCCTACCCCCCCAGCCCATTAGCAGTCCTACCCCCCCCTGCCCATTAGCAGTCCTAACCCCCCCCTCCCTGCCCATTAGCAGTCCTAACCCCCCCTCCCTGCCTCCCTCCCTGCCCATTAGCAGTCCTAACCCCCCCCTGCCCATTAGCAGTCCTAACCCCCCCCTCCCTGCCTCCCTACCTGCCCATTAGCAATCCTAACCCCCCCCCTGCCCATTAGCAGTCCTAACCCCCCCTCCCTGCCTCCCTCCCTGCCCATTATCAGTCCTACCCCCCCCTCCCTGCCCATTAGCAGTCCTCACCCCCCCTCCCTGCCTCCCTCCCTGCCCATTAGCAGTCCTACCCCCCCCTCCCTGCCCATTAGCAGTCCTAACCCCCCCCCTCCCTGCCTCCCTCCCTGCCCATTAGCAGTCCTAACCCCCCCCTGCCCATTAGCAGTCCTACCCCCCCTCCCTGCCTCCCTCCCTGCCCATTAGCAGTCCTAACCCCCCCAGCCCATTAGCAGTCCTAACCCCCCCTCCCTGCCTCCCTCCCTGCCCATTAGCAGTCCAACCCCCCCCCCCCCCCACCTTGGCAAATTTAAAAAAAAAAAAAGCAGGCTCTGGCTACTGCCGCGGCAGATTGCAATGTCCCGCGGGGCCCCCTCCGCCCGCTAAGCCCCTCTGCAAGGGCTTTCAGATTCGCGAGGGAGAGCATCTCCCTCGCGTCTCTGTTAAGCCCGCAGGGGCTAATGGGAAATTTCCCATCAGTCCCTCGCGTCTAAAGGGGCTGATGGGAAATTTCCCATTAGCCCCTGCGGGCTTAACAGAGACGCGAGGGAGACGCTCTCCCTAGCGAATCTGAAAGCTCTTGCAGAGGGGCTTAGCGGGCGGAGGGGGCCCCGCGGGACGCTGCATTCTGCCCTTGCCGCGTCCGCGGCAGCAGTCAGAGCCAGCTTTTTCTTTTTTTGCGGACCTTCCCGCGTGCCAGCTGCAAGGCCTTCGCGTGCCACAGCTGGCACGCGTGCCATAGGTTCGCCATCGCTGCCCTAGACCCCCATGCCACAGGGGGCCCCAAGCCTGTCTTAAGCTGAAGGAGACATAGACTGTAGTTGGGTTTTGGGGCCCTCTCACCAATTTCTGCCCTGGGCTCCTCCTTGTCTATCACTGTTCTTGTCTACCGGCAAAGTACATGGTGTAGTTTACGCCAGTCAGTGTTCTATTACAAGTCATTTTGGCATGGAAATGTCTTGAAAAGTTGCCTCCATTAGTCTCACTGCTGCTGCAGTGCTGAGGGCCACCATGTCTCCTTATTATTTAATTAGTCCACTAGGCTTCTGATGCCTCATTAATTATGGAAGCTAAAAGTAGTTTTCTGGTAAGATAAAATGTTCTTTTTTTCTATTAGGCATTACAGACTGAAGTAAGCCTGAAGAAAGCGGCTTAGTCAGGAGCTCAATGAGTAGCTGAACGTGAAGCCTTAAATCCCATTGTGAAGGGGGTAAACATCCTAATTGATTTACTCCATCCAGAAACTAAATACCAAATAACTCCCTCTACTAATCCTTCATGTGATGGTTGGATGTTTCACCTTTAGTAAAGGGCAAGCGTGGGTATGTGGGCACTCAGAAAATATTTTTTGTCCAGGCTGAAAATACAATATTTTGTAAGGTCCGAGTTCTATCAGTCACCACTGTTTTGTTAAAAAAACAGTGAGAACCAGGAAATTTTTTTCTATGAAAAAAAGCAATTTTGTCAGTTGCATTTTTTCTTCAGGTTCAATTATATTTATTTAACAAGTGTTAAATGTCACTTTTTCTATAATCAAAGCGTTTTACAAAGAACAGTAATGAACAAACTCAAGTAAGTTAAGGTTAGGGTTTACATGGAACTTAGGAAAGGTATGTGTAACTGGGAGTTAATAAGTTGGGGGAGGGGTTAAACTTAGTTTGAGCATGTGTGGTTGGTTGCCTTCTTAGAAGTTTGGTGTTAGGTGATTGCATCAGTCCCATAGGGACCGATTCTGTGACGAATAGCAGGGCTGTGCGTCCCGGTAAGACATGCGGCCCTGCTATCCATCCCGGCCATACTCTGCAACACATTCTCCACGTACACCCAGAGCTGCAGTGCAGGAAGAGCCGGAGGGGGGCAAGCCGAGGCAGCAGGGGGGGGGGGGGGGCGGAGTGGGCAGGTCGAGGTGGCAAGGTGTACAGGGCCGATTCAGGTCATGGCTCTGTACGTCCTGCGGGTGGGGGTCAGATGTTCTGCTTATTCCACTGCGGAGATGGAATAAGGAGCAGCAAAGTCCCAGTCGGACCTGGAAACCCCTTTCAAGGCTGGAAGCAGCTGCCAGCAGGTCCACACCACCCGATCTGGACTCCGGCTGCCCCGCCAAGGGTTGGGCGGCAGGGAACAGGGGTTGGTGCTGCTGCGGGCTGGCTGTTGAGTGGACAGGATGTCTCCCGCTGGGATGCAGAAGCACGCTGGGCCGTCTCAGTGCGTGATCATGCTACTGTGGGCATCTAGAATCGGGTACAAAGGAGCCCGCCTTCCTCAGGGATGTCTGGACAGCCTGGACATGCCCCTTCCTGGATTGGGTCATAATACTCTATGAAAAAGTGAGCCTTTAGCTTCTTTTCAGATTTTGTTTTGTCTGGGCTGAATTTATGGGTTCCAGAAGGGAGTTCCAAATTGTAGGAGTAAAGAAGGTAAAAGCTTTGTTGCAGGTTTGTTGTGTGCATTTTGTCTTCAGTGGTGGGATCGATAGCAGATTCTGATCTATACATCTTCTTGATCTTATTTCAAATGCTTTGTTGATTAGGGACTCAAGGCAGAGGGCTGATTGGTTATGAAATATATTATATTTATTTATTTATTTTTATTTATTACAGGCTCTTATATACCGCACTATTTGAGATCAGCGCGGTTTACAATATAACAAAATACCAGAACAAGCAGCTGTTTGGTTTTACATAGAACAGGAACAAAAACTTGGATAAAACAAGGGGAAATTATTAACTGAAACTATTTACATACGTAATTACATGTATATACAGCGGTATTATTCTTGGGTTGAGATGGGTCCAATATATATTGTAGTGACGACTTTGTGTTTTATTCTTAGTGCTATCGGTAACCAATGGAGGTTCTTAAGGATAGGTGTGATGTGTTGCAATCTAGAGGTCCTGGTGATTATTCTGGCAGCGGTATTTTGCACCATTTGCAGGGGATACAATGCGTGCCTTGGTAGACCTTGATAGAGAATGTTGCCATAATCTAGGTGGCGTGAGATGATAGACTGAAAGACTGTTTTGAAATCATTGTGCTCTAGTAGCGGGTGTAAGTTTTGTAGTAATTTCATCTTGATGCCATATTAGCTGTTTTCTTTATATGTGATAGCACGTTAAGGTTTTGGTCTAGTGTTATACTCAGATATTTGACTTAATTTTTAACTGAGATCTCTGTGTGGTGAAGCACAGGTTACAGAACCTCAAAGCTTATTAAAGGTTTTCTTTTTTCTTTTTCTTCTTCAATATTTCTTTATAATTGCTTCAGTGAGGTCAGGCTTGCTAATGTCCTGTCTCTCTGTAATGAATTTCAAGTTCCAGTCTTCTATGAATACCGGGGAACTGTCCATGGTATCCATAGAGACTCAGAAAGTCCAAGGAAATCTTTGGGTTTCCAGAATTTCTGGATGCTATCCCCTCGCCTCCTCTTTAGCGCAGGCTGCCTGGGAGGGGGAGAAATTATAGGAGGGGAGGAGCTAGAGCAGACTATCTCATCTCTGTTCACTCTGATCTCATCTCCTCCCCTCCTGTTCTCTGTAGGATGGAAAGGGATGGTTTGGATAAGAGAGCAGAGTGTCTTTTCTCTGTCTGTTCCCTCCTTCACATGTTACCTCAGAGCCGAGAGGACAGTCTGGAGCAGGAGGGAGAGACTTGTTTTCGACAGAATTAGATTCCTTTCAGAAGCCCCGTGTGCCTATGCCTAATGAGGGAGAGAGTGCTGGGCTCAGTTTTAGAGGAAGGGGGAGAGTGTTGGTGTCAGGTTTGAGGATATAGGACAGGGTGTTTGAGTCATCTCTGGGAAGATGGGGGGAGGGGGTGGTGGTGGCGGGAGAGGCAGTGGAAGAGAGAAAGTTGATGCATGCACCACTTCCATCTCTTCCCCCCTCCCTCACCCAACTAAGTTACACCAAATATCAGGGTGACCCAAGCATTCTTGTATATAAATGTTGATAGAAGCCCATATAAATCCTATCACATGATAGAAAAAAATCTGAATGAATCTCTTTCAAATGCTTGTCCAGCTGTTGTGCCTGCTTCTTCTGTACATTTGTTCTACTGAAGTATGAACCAAAATACCAACTGTTTTATTTTGAAATGACCAATGCAATTTTAAGACTGCTACCCAGGGCCAGATTTTAGCCAAGATTCCAATGCCATGCCTCCTGGTCCGGGATGGCATAAGGTCACATTGTGCCTACTTCCAAATACCTCCAGGTCAGTGGCTCAAGATAGGTAGCAACCCTTGGCATGGTATGAGAGAGATGCAATTAAGGAGCAGTGGCCACTAGTGGGCTCTTTAGTTCAATGCGGCATTAGAATTCCTATAATTCTGTATCCCATTTGACCTTAACAACAAGATATGGGGCGAGGTAACAAGGAACGATCTTTATTGAAGAAAAAACTGCCAAACACCCAACATGGCCGTGTTTTGGCGAATAGCCTTCATCAGGGGTGAGACAATTCTAGGCAAAACATGTACAAAACATTAAACAATAAAAAGTTAAAAGATAACGTGAATGTGCAGTGAGCATTCATTTAAGTGGGCTAGATAAACATCCAATTAATATGTGTTAAATAATTAAAAGGTAAAAGATAATGGTAACATTGAGAAACATAATAGAAGAGCTAACCAATTGTTGCTAGATATAACCTTCAGTAAATAAATAATAGGAGAAGTATAAAAACTAAATAAAATCACAAAAAAATCCCTTTATCTTCCTATCTTTCTGTTTCTATCAAATTTCTATCTGTTCACAGCCACCTTGATCTATAGACTAATGACAAACAACCTAAATTTTGGTTATACATTTAGGAAAGTTTAGGTTGCCTGCATTCCTTGCATAGCCTTTCTAAATCAGAAATCTGAGTGTTCTCTCAGTTCATATAAGGTCTACTGGCCGGGGACACTAAGGGGTATGTTTACAAAACAGCAGCAGTGGCCTCCGTGCGATATCGGAGCCGCGGCCCCATTGCTTTATAAACATACCCCTTAAATTTGCCACAGAGTGGACACTTCTGAGGGAGTAGATAACATGAGGAAAGATCAAGAAAAACTGAAAGAATGGTCTAATGCTTGGCATCTTCCCATCTTCCCATCTTCCCTGGAAACATTCTCTAATCCATCCCATCCTCAAGAAATCCTCCCTCGACCCGCATGATCCAAATCACTACCGCCCTGTCTCTCACCTCCCATTCCTTTCTAAGCTTCTCGAAAAGATTGTCTTCGCCCAACTCTCTCACCATCTCGATTCTACTAACTACCTTCACCCCCGTCAATCAGGTTTTCGTCCAGGGCACAGTGTCGAAACCACCCTTCTCGCTTTCACTAATTCCCTGCATGTGGCACATGATCGTGGGGACATTTCGTTGGCGGTAGCACTTGATCTCTCTGCGGCCTTTGATCTAGTTGATCACTCCCTCCTTCTAACCCGTCTCCGTGAAGCTGGTCTTTACGGCAATGTCTACAGGTGGTTTCACTCCTTTCTCTATGCCCGCTCAGCCTCAGTTCTTCCTGCCTCCTCCACCATGCCACCGTCCGCTCCCTTTCCTCTACCTTGTGGGGTCCCCCAGGGTTCTGTCTTGGCCCCTCTTCTGTTTAATCTGTTCCTGGTGCCCCTTACACTAGTCATTCAGCAATTTGGGATATCTGCTTTCTACTATGCGGACGACATTCTTCTTCTTCACCACACATCCCCTTCCCACCCCGACCTCACTCCTCTAAATAACTGCCTCTCAGCCATCACACACTGGCTGACCCAGAACTGTCTTCACCTTAACCTGACTAAGACCACCGCCATTTGGTTCCCTCACAGTCACCCTTCCCCCCCTCTGGCCCCTTCCCTTTCCAACACCCCTATATCCTTGGTCACCTCTTTTCGTTATCTCGGTGTTCTCTTTGACTCGGACCTCACTTTTCACGCTCATATTTCCCATATCACTAAAACCTCTTTCTATTTTCTACGCCAAATTCGGGCCATTCGTCCCTTCCTCTCCATTTCCGCTCTTTCCACATTACTTCTCTCCTTAGTTATGTCCCGGGTCGACTTCTCTAATTCTATCCTCACTGGTTTGTCTTCCTCCCAACTTCATCGCCTTCAGAGAATCCAAAACACTGCAGCTCGCCTTCTCACACACTCGTCCCCCTATCACCACATAACTCCTCTTCTCATCCATCTACACTGGTTACCCGTTTCCTTTCGTTCCCAGTACAAACTACTCACCTTAGTTCACAAGGCCCTTCACACCAGTACCCCACAATATCTAGCTGACCTTATTCATTTTCACACTCCCAGGCACACCCCCCGCTCATTCCATCTGAACCGTCTCACCCTTCCTTCCCCTGCTGCTGCCCGTCTCCAATCCACCCGCTCTTCAGCTTTCTTCTTTATTGGCCCCGCACTATGGAATTCCCTTCCCACTTCCCTTCGTTTAGAACCCTGTCATGCAACATTCAAACAGCAGCTAAAAACCCACCTTTTTTCCATGGCCTTTAACCTCCCTACCTCCTCTTCCCCCCTATAATTCTATTTCTCTCCCCTACTGCTTCCTACCCCACTTTGCTTTTAACTGTAAATTTCCTTTCCTTTCCGGCTTCATGCCTTTTATTGATTGTTATTTATTGTACACCGCTTTGATTTTACTGAAGGGCGGTCTATCAAGTTTTAATAAACATAAACATAAACATAATGTGAAGTACAGTGTCATGCACTCTGGATGCAGAAATCCAAGGGAACTGTATGCGATAGGGGTGAGAGGTTGGTATGCATGGACCAGGAGAAGGACCTCGGAGTGATTGTTTCTGAGGATCTCAAGGTGGGGAAAAAGCATGACAAGGTGGTGGCAAAAGCCAGAAGGATGCTGGGTTGCATACAGAGAGGAATTACCAGCAGAAAGGAAGAGTTACTAATGCCACTGTATAAGTCACTGGTGAGGCCTCACTTGGAATACTGTGTTCAGTTTTGGGGACCATATCTCCCAAAGGATATTAAAAAACTTGAAATGGTTCAGAGGAAGGCGACCAAAATGATTTGGAGCTTGTGCCAGAAGATGTATGAGAAGAGACTTGAAGACCTAAATATGTACACTCTGGAGGAGAGGAGGGACAGGGGTGATATGATTCAGACCTTTAAATACTTAAAGGGTATTAATGAACAAACAAACCTCTTCCAAAGATGGGGAGGCTGTAAAACTAGAGGGCATAACATGAAGCTGCAAGGGGGTAAACTGAAAGGCAACGTCAGGAAATACTTTTTCACTGAAAGGGTGGTGGATGCTTGGAATGCCCTCCCGACAGAAGTGGTGGGGGCAAATACAGTGACACAATTCAAAATGGCATGGGACAGACACTGTGTATCCCTTTATAGCAACAGGATGAAATAAAAATAAACTTGCAATGCAATGCAATGTGTGCCTTTGAGTCAGTCCTGACTCCTGGCGACCCAGCTCCTGGGTTAACTGTCTCTTATATCTCAATAAATTGGGGTGACTTGCATGGAGCAGTACCTCCCTAAACAAAGGCATGGAGAGGAGTGACATGCACAGAGCGGCAGGTGCACCTACTTTTGCCACCTTGCTGATCAGACTAGATGGATCATACTGGTCTTTATCTGCCGCCATATACTATGTTGCTATGTAAATCAATTAAAATATATATATAAATATGTAAAAGTATTCAACAAAATCATTAGGTTTATAATCCTATTGATTTATGTGTGTATTTAAATGGTTACATGTAAACCGCACTGATAGAAAAGAGCTCCCCTTTCCTCCCCGAGCCGCCAATCAACTGCCCTGCTCAACGGCTTAAGAACTGCCGTTGCCGGGGCCTCAGCTGAGCAGCACTTCAGTCCGGGGTGAGAGCAGGAGCTCCCCCTTCCTCCCCGAGCCGCCAATCAACTGCCCTGCTCAACGGTTTAAGAACTGCCGTTGCCGGGGCGCGCCCGCGCCTTGCGGGCCCGCACCTGAGGGCCTTGCAAGAGGGCCCTTTGGCGTGGCCCTTAGGTGTTGGTCCGTGGTGTCGGTTTCTGGAGCCTATATTGATGTCCTGCGTATTTATCAGGGTAACTTGCTGTTCGGTGTCCTTCTCCTCTTATCTGTTTGACTGTTTCTGTCCTCTACTCTGTCCTATCTTATAATTGGCGTTCCTTTCATATTTCCCTAAATGATGTAGCATTGTAAACCGCTCTAATACCTTTTGGTCTGAGCGGTATATCAAATTTAAATAAACATAAACATAAACATAAGAGAATGTAAATAAATAAATTTATACATCATTTATTGTATTAAGATTTTTAATGTTTTGTATGTATGTTTTGCCTAGAATTGTCTCAGCCCTGATGAAGGCTATTTGCTGAAACATGGCCGTGTTGGGTATTTGGCAGCTTTTTCTTCAATAAAGATCCTTGTTCCTTGTTAGCTCACCACATATCTTATTGTTCTGGACTTTTTGTGAGGGTACTGTGCTTGTGTTTTTGGACAGCCCTTTGATCTTATCCTTCCATTTCGTGTCACTTCCTGTTTCCTCTTTTGAAGTGAAGAGAATTCCTGGAGCTGAATGGCTTAGATTTTCCATATCTTTTTTTGAGTCTAATCTAAAACAGTTTACACACCTCACTCCCTTTTCCCTTCCCTCATACTCTTCCCCTATATCATAACAACTTCCACATTTCCGATTTTCCTATAATTTTGCCACTCATAGAAGAAACAGGACAAAACCTTCATGTCGTTAATCATTTATTTTTCCTACACATTCAGAAACATAGATCATACTTTCACAGAACAATATAACAGACATCTGGGGACACAGAATGAAATTTCAGGCAGGTGTCATCAGGACAAAGCTTAGAAGGATTCGGAAATTTGCTACATCACCTGTTTTGGCTACTGGAAGTGCTGTGGAAACTGAGTGGGCTTTCTATGCCTGAAAGTGATCAGTGATATCCTGAGAGACAGAGAGAATCACTGGGGGTTGAGTAGGCCTCAGGTCCACTCGTGGCAGCAAGGTCCTTATGGTGTTTCTAAAAGAGCCGCCCAACCAGGCCCTCAGAAATAAAGATGTGCCCCTGCCACCAGTAAGTGAGAAACCAAACTTTTCCCGAAGAAAAACAGAGATCGCCTAGCAACAGCCTGTTTCTGGAAAAACATCTTTAAAGGCCATTTTAAGGGTATTTACCAAGTGTTTGAGGGCTTCTGTCTCCATGTGAGCCTCAACGGAAACAGGTCCCAGTCTTCCCAGCCACACAAGAGCTGAGGTAAAAATATTAATAATGGGGTAAAATAATGAGATGCTGCCCACCCCCTATATTTTCATTTACTCTGGCATCAGTTTTATCTCTCCTAACCCAGATGGCTCAGACAGGCCTCATTTCTGACAAAGGCTCTGTGACATCAGAAGTAGTGAAGATTGTGACATCAGAATCACTTAAGATTCTGATATCATCACAAGCTTCCAAGTCCTAAAATGGGATTTACAATATAGGAAAGTAAAGAGATATCTAAGTAAATAAAAATAAAAGAAAGGGCAATACAATTTAATGAAAAACAATTTCTCCATGATACACTTTTCAGTGCTTCAAAGGTTTGTATGGCAACTATGTTAGTTTCAGTGGAATCACAAAAGGTTTGCTATATTTAAAGTTTTTCTCATTTTGATTTTAAGAAGCAGGCAGGTAGGCAACCATTCTGAGAAAGTCCAAGGAGATTTTGCAGTCATAAACTATATAAGCTGTACTGGCCGACAGTGGGTGAGATGATGCCACTTGTGATGCAATAGGCAAGATGGCTACTCCAAAGCATGTTGACGATTTAAGGAGACGCTTCTTAACAATACTGAAGTGGAATTTACCAAGAGTGAGTCCTATGCTCCCTCATTCTGTCATGATTCAGTTCTGTAAATAAATAGGTTACATGCTGTTTGGCGAAAATCAGTCTTGCATGGAGGCTGAAGTCTTCTTGTTTCCCAGAATCCAGAGGGGGAAAAGTTCAAGCAGGATCTTTCTGGTTTCCTGAGACCTCAGCAGTCTTGTCTACTACTAAAACCCAAATGGGGAAAGTAGGAGGACACACCAGACTGGGTACTCTCTGTCCCCCGTCTTCTGCAGAACATCTGTGTTTGGGGAGGCACAAGAAATACACCATTAAATTCTCAATATCTTGATACCATTCTTTATGTGCTATGATATTCTCTAAGCAGCTTACTTCCCAATCCAGGGAAATATTTTCACCCTGGATTACTGCAGAAGAGTACTGGCAGTTTAAGCTCAGGCTGTGTTTTCATGTGGAAAAGAGTGCAAGTTGTGGACTGATACACAGGCATTATTTTAGGGATCATTCATGTAAAAAACCACATCTGACCTTTGTGCGCCTGAGTCAGTCTGCAGTAAGTGAGTGTAAACTGCAGCAAGATCAGAACTGGGAGTTCACACATGCACAGGCAGTGACCAAAGAAATCTTCGGAATGGTCGTTTGCAGGGGGATGTGTGGAAGTTATTTGGAATGCAGATATGGCAACAGACAGGGCTCTAAGCACATTGTAATAATTTGTTTCCCTAAACTAGGGATACAAGTGTGTACCATTCACAAATGTGGAATAACAGGTAGCAAAGAGGAGTAAAAGGTGGTATGAGAACATCCAATTTCACCAGCCAGAAGTTTTACTATCTGGTAAGTGGTGATATTCAGCCACTAATCGGATAGTAAAACTGCATAAGCCATTGACCTGTTCTAACATTATGTGGTTTAGCTCTCCGATTAGCGGCTGAATATCATTGCTAACCAGATAACTTTTGAGATTGCCCCAGCTGCAGCCACACCCCACGTGTCTTTACTGCATATTCCTTAGTCCTGTCCGCACAGTGCGGCTGAATATCAGGATTGCCGGAGTATATAGGTGATATAAACCGCATAAACCCATTTGAATATCGATGCCATAAGTTGTTTGTATTTAGGTCATACTTTTCCAGTGGTAGCTTAAAGTGAGTACAATCAGGTACAGTAGGTGTTTCCCTGTCCCTGGAGGTCTCACCATCTAGAATTGTGCCTAAGACAATGGAGGGTTAAGCGACTTGTTCAAGGCCACAGGGAGCATCAGTGGGCTTTGAGCTCTGGCGTCCCTGGGCCTCAGCCTGCTGCTCGAATCACTACTTCTCCACTCCACAAGAATTGGAGAGTGGGGTTTTCTTTTGCTCTGGTATTATGGGAAGCATGATAGGGATGTGAACAGAGATGAACTGAGAAGTTAAAGGGTGGAGAAATACATCAGTCTTTTAACCTTTCCTAACATGTCAGAAAAGCCAAAAGGATGAGAGAGAGAACTAGAAGAGAAAGGAGGCCTTGAAGTGGCAGTGATGGGAGGGTGAGAAAAGGCCAGGCCTCTTTTTGAAAATATTCGTATCACATTTTCTGTTTAATGGGAGGTCACAGAGACATTGGGAGTCTCAACAGATAGGGAGGAGCCTTGTGTGAATGTGTAAGTGTTTGCATGTCCAGAATAGCAGGGGGGGAGGGGGGGGGGTCAGGGTCGGGGTGTTTACAATTATCATTAGAGCTCATGTGTGCAATGCGAAGTTCTTCCCTGCCGAGTGGTTACTGCGCTTGTTTGGTACTCACCATGGTGCAGCACAGCAGTAGCAGGATAAAGAGGATCACCGCTGTAATGGTCAGGAGACCTACAGCCCAGGCTGGGACCGGAGTTTCTGGAAAATGGAAAAGGCAGACTCACTTAAACAGGCAAAGAGAGGGTCAGACAGTGAGACAGAGGCAGAGTCAATATACACTGCAGTCGGCCTGTCTCTGCTTCAGCACTCTGCAGAGACCCCCTTTAGAATTCCAAGTGTCACACAGGCAAGACTATCATGCAAGTGACAACCAAGGATCAGAAAGTAAAATAAGGTGATACCTTTTTATTGGACCTTCCCCCAAAGAATACCTGTCACAGGAACATCCCTTCTACAGAATTCCAGTGGTGGTCACATTCGCCTACAGAACCTCAGTTACAATAACTTTCCCTCACAGGACACCTGTGGTTACATTAACCTATAGAACCTTACATACAAGAACTTTCCTCCACAGGACACCTGTCACAGGAACATTCCTTCTACAGAATTCCAAAGGTGTTTACATTCACCTATAGAACCTCAGATACAAGAACTTTCCCCCATAGGACACCTGTCAAGGGAACATCCCTTCTACAGTAGTGGTCATATTCACCTACAGAACCTCAGATACAAGAACATTCCCCCAAAGAACACCTGTCACAGGAACATCTCTTCTACAGAATTCCAATGGTGTTCACATTCTATAGAACCTCAGATACAAGAACTTTCCCCTTCAGGACACCTGTCACAGGAATATCCCTTCTACAGAATTCAATGGTGGTCACATTAGTCTATAGATCCTCAGAAACAAAAACTTTCCCCCACAGGACACCTGTCACAGGAACATCACTTCTACAGAATTCCAATGGTGGCCACATTCACCTATAGAACCTCAGATACAAGAACGTTGCCCCACAGGACACCTGTCACACAAAACCAGAGCAGGAAATGGAGAACCCTTAGAAGGAACAAATTTTATTAGGGGGTCAGCCCTACACCTGTCACGGGAATATCCCTTCTACAGAATTCCAATGGTGGTCACATTCACCTATAGAACCTCAGATACAAGAACTTTCCCCCACAGGACACCTGTCATGGGAACATCCCTTCTACAGAATTCCAATGGGGATCACATTCACCTATAGAACCTCAGAAACAAGAACATACCCCACAGGACACCTGTCACGGGAATACCCCTTCTACATGATTCCAATGGTGGTCACATTCTCCTATAGAACCTCAGATACAAGAACATTCCCCCACAGGACACCTGTCATGGGAACATCCCTTCTACAGAATTCCAAAGGTGGTCACATTCACCTATAGAACCTCAGATACAAGAACGTTCCTCCACAGGACACCTATCATGGGAACATCCCTTCTACAGAATTCCAAAGGTGGTCACATTCACCTATAGAACCTCAGATACAAGAACGTTCCTCCACAGGACACCTATCATGGGATCATCCCTTCTACAGAATTCCAATGGTGGTCACATTCTCCTATAGAACCTCAGATACAAGTCTTCCACCCATAGAACTCCTGCTACAAGAACACCTGTGTTTCAGGATCATTCCAAATCAATTGTCATTTATAGATCTCTTCTATCTACAGAAATATTCCACCTATAAAACCTGTAATAGGGCCCATCTCCCATACAGTATAGGGATGTTATGATCAGGCTGGGGGAGGGGAAGACAGTGGGGGAAAGGAAAGCACTTGCAGGGGGATGAAAACTGGAGGTGTTTTGGAAACATTCAGCAGATAGCAAGGTGACCTAGAGAAGGAGAGGTGAGAGGAGTGGGTTTAAGTGATTCTTACCTGCCGTTTGGGCCCCTGTAAGAGAGAAAGAGAGCACCAGTTAGTTGCAGCATGGGAAAATGACAGGAAGTCTGTTTCACAGTCAGTTCAATAGCTGAATTTCTGCTTTTCAAGCCCTCACTCTCCTGTGTCCTCTGGCCCTGGGAGTGTGGGAGAGGAAACAACTGCTTCTTACACCCGGGATGTAGCTGCAGTCAGCCTTAAGGCATAGGAAGTGGTAGAAGGAGAGGCAAAGCTTTGACAGAAATCACTTTCATAAATCCAGATTGATTATTTATTCTCAGATCTCTAACTGTTTCAGCAGAGGTTATAATCTGCAATGTACATTGACAATGCCCACAGCAGAACCTAAGGCTATCAATACTATATTAGACAACAGAAGTACATAGAGCAATTTTTGTACAAATCAACATACATTTCTAATGCAGTAACAACACAGAAGGAAAGTGGAAGACATCCCAGGAAAATAATTCATACAATTATACTTTCAAGAGACCTGCATTGGCCACCGTCAGAGACAGGATTCTGTGCTCAACGGTGGTGCATTTTTACATTTGTATGCTCTTAAAAAAAAAGAAACTTTAAGGAAAAGCCACAATGAATGAAGAAGAAAAAAAGAAGAAAAAGGAATCTTTGAAATGATAAAGAAAGCCCCTAACAGGTGGCTAGCATGGAGGCGAAAGATGGGGAGAGACGCCCTTACGTGCTGTTTGGAGGGAGAGGGTGAGGAACACAGCAAGGATCCCACAGGCAGTTTTGGCAGCTGAGAGGGCACGAGCCATGGCTTGGGAGGAGCAGCGAGGATGTGCACCGGCTAAACCTGAGAGGGTACTGCGAGTCCTGGCAAGTCCTGACGGAATTCAGTTATGAAGGAAGGTAGCTAGAACTATTTATACTGGAGCAGGGCGATGCATACAATTCTCTAATTATCCTTTATGTGTTAGGAGTGGCCACGGGCCCTCATCTCTCAGCCTTCTGTGAGAAGATCCTTGTGAGGCAGTCCCAAACTATGCTATCTAAAAACAAGGAGTCAACCATGAATCCCAAAGTATGGCACCAAAAACAACACGTGATCAATCATCCGATACGAGTTTTACTAAGAGCAGGGAAGGTCCGTAGTTTGCATTATCTGCATAGTTCACGGATGGAGTCACAGTGCCTATACAAGCTCCTGGTTCTTTTAAGTGCCATTCTCATAGCATCCATGGGGGGTCAGCACTGCACTTTCACATCACAATTAAGGGATAATTCTCAATGTCTAGAAATAAGCACAGCAACAGTGCATGGAATCCCCTTGACAGGAAGAGGTGGAGCTGATCAGTGCCTATGATAGAACAATCCACTATTCTACTCCACAGCACAGCTACCGTGAGAACACGCTGATCGATGTCTGTGACTGAATAACTCACTATTTTATACTACAGCACAGATACTGATGTTGTTCCTGTCATTCTTTTGGTACATTCAGGGATGTCGTAAGGGTATTAGACATTTTCTAAAGGCCATCCGTATAGCAGGGTAAATGGGCTAAATGAAAATTGCCCACCCTGCCTACGGGTAAAAGCATTCACTGATGCTTCTTTGCATTTATGTCGCTCTCAGTATCTATTGCTTTGCTTTGATCACAGCTGCCCTTTGCCACCCCCAAGAAGCTGCCATCCTAGCCTAGGCAACCGCCTAGCTTGCCTAATGGTTAATTAAGCTAGTCATGGATACCCTATCTTTTTCCTGACTGTATATAGTACCACCTTGATGTATCTAGAGTATCGTGGTATATAAAATGTGAGACACACTGATCAGCACCCATGACAGAATAGCCCACTATTCTTTTTTTGATGAGAGTGTGCACTACAATTTCCTTCCTAGTGCTTTCACTTCCCACTGCATTAGAACTCAGCCTTCATTTGCATCTACGCAGAGATTTTCCCATATTTTATATTCCGTCAGAGCTCACCCAACTCAGTCATCAAAGCAACAGTCTTTAGCTAGAGGCCATGCAAGGAGCTCCTTCGGAACTTTGCCATTGTGGGCCCTATATCTGGTCAATAGATGTAGCCATTTTGTGAGGAGTGGAATTGGCCCCGCCCTCCCAAGAGACCGTGATGTTCCTTGCAACTCAAGTCCTCTACCTGGCTGTTCACAGCACCTGCTACCAAGCCTCTAGGCCAACCTTGAGTATCCCAGTGTTTCCCAAACTTGCCCTAGGGGACCCACCGCCAGGCAGGTTTCTGGATATCTGCGATGAATATTCATGAGAGAGAGTTGCATGCAATGGACCTGGCTTCTAAAATTTCTCCAGTGACGTCTCTGTGCTTTGGGTGTCTCTATCTCCATTTTCATATGTCCAAAGCACAAACAGGGCTCCTAAAACAATCCCCTTATTGTGTAGAGACTGTATTTTTCTTTTGTGTGTTTAATTTGCTGAGTAATATTTACATAGCTGATAATATTGCTTACAAAACTTGAGCACTGTGTATTTTTGTAAGGCAGAAGTTGGCTGGAATAAATATACACATACCTGCATTGCAGTATTACAGTGGGAATCATGTATGAGAACGATGATTGGAATTTGCGTTTGTAAACCATTCAGCACCCAGATGATGGAATCAGAGAAATATCTGCTGGAAAGCAATCTTTTCTGTCTGTTTTAAAAGAGGATCCTGGGCAGTAAATTATTATGTATTTACTGTCTTACGAGTTACTGATTTTATCTGGGGGAGGAGTGGTCTAGTGGTTAGGACAAGGTACATCAGGCCAGAGGGCTGGGGGTTCAAGTCCCACCTGGGGACAGCAATCTCAGGCCGGAGGGACTGGGATTTCTAGTCCTATAGGCCCTCCTTGTGGTCTTGGGCAAGCCACTTAACCCTCCATTGCCCATGTTCCCTGTAAGTATTAGCATATGTGTCTCATATCCCCTTGTGTTAAATGTATCCCCCAATTGACCGCTTTGACCCGGTGAAAAGCAGGATATAAATACAGCTAAATAAATAAATAAAATCTGTTACAAACTGCACTGGGCAATGTTTTTACTGCGGGCTTGATATCTAAATAATCCATGAAATGAAATTTGTTGTTATGTGTTCTTATATTTAATGTAAAATGAACTGAAATCCTGTGAGTTCTAGTGCTTGGGCCAGGTGCAGAGTTGATGTCTGGTCTGCTATAACAGACATGGGAAGCGTCTGCTCTTTCTATATTGTTGGAGAGGGGGGTACAAAAAAACTAAAAGCAATCTATTGTTCTTCTGTGTATGATCACTGTGTGAATTTATCCTTAGAAGGAATGCATTTATGATCTACATGTACTTTTTGAGGCTCACAGGTTTAAGTGAGGGGGGGGGGGGAGCCAGTGGGGGGATGGAAAGTGATGTAGGCTCATCTTAATAGGACCAGGTGTTGCTTTAAGTTTTAAGAAGTCCTGTTTGGTAATACCGCTGTGTTTCTTTAAGCCCTTGCAATTTGCAAAACACAGCAGCAAGAGTCATACAGGGATCATCACATCAACCTCACATCACCCCAATCCTGAAACAACTTCATTGGCTACCTATTACCTCAAGAATTACATTTAAAGTAATACTCAATGTCAGTACCTACAAAATCATGTCTAACCTTTCATGTCTCTAATAAAGAAACCCAACAACAACAGACCATGAAGACATAACACAGTCAACCTACTAGACATAACACCTGAAAGGCCACCCACAACTCAAAGAACAAATAGGGCATTCTCCCTATATGCCCCACACATGTGGAATTCTTTGCCACCTCCAATAAGAACCATTGAACCCATGGAAGAATTCCGCAAGAAGCTTAGAACTCAGCTATTCCTGGAATTCTATGGTGCAGACCCACACCAAAATCAACTAACACATACTAAACACACAGTAAGCACCTAACCCTTACCATATTTTGTATATAGTTCAGTTACTGCTGTTCCCACAACTCTTGCATCATTAATTTGTACCTCAGACCCCTTCCCCATGTTATTTATTTATGATTTTTACCTTGCTCAATGTTTTTTACACTTTCTTTTCTGTAAACCATCTTGACTTGTAGAAAAATGGCATAAAAAAGACATTTTAAAAAAAATAAATAAAATGTGGGAAACTGATTTTAATATGTTTTATTTTGTGAAAATTCTGGAGGTGTCAAGAGAGATCTGAGGAGTTCGGTAGAAAGTGGCAGCAGCTCTCTATCTTAGTTCCTGATACCATCATGGAAAATTCTAGCTTCATATTTTATTCCTAGGCTGTACCCCTTTAAGCCATTAGGATAGAGTAGTCCTGGAGGGCTGTCAATGGGTCAGGTTCTCAAGATGTCTATAATGAATATGCGGGAGAGAGATTTGCATGCATTGAAGATAGTACACATTCAAATGTCTTTCATTCATACTGATTTGGGATGTCCTGAAAATTGTGTTCTTTTTATGCCTGGGGTTCCTGTTGGTCTTTATCTAAAGAATTGTGAGCAATGCTATTATGATTGGGAGCTCAGTAAACCACAGACAAATTCTAGTGACTGAGATCTGTATACAGTCCAGGGAATAATATCCCTCAGCTCACTGTATTATCTGTGGAAAGAGACCTGAAGGGTAGTAGGGTCTCAAGGGGAAAGTTTGGAGAGTGAGGCAGCTTGGAATGTGTTGTCAGCAGTACAGAGGATGTGTACGAATAATAGTGAAACTGTCAAGGTTATATACTGTAGGAACGACTAAACAGAAACCTGTATATGTAGAAAGTTTGGCATGATAAAGCAAAATTAATGATGTTCGTGAATAACTTTGAATGTGAAGTACAAATGTGTTCTGATCAAGGCAAAATATGATGCACAGATGATGGCAAAAATGTACAATGTAGCAATTTTTTCTAATAAAAGTAAGTGCTGCGGACAGCAGAGCTGTGGGAGTTATTGGTGACCGCTCGAGTTTTAACTCTCCAAACTTTCCCCATGAGATCCTAGTACCCCTTAGGTTCCTTTCCACATTATCGACTTATAAAACTCTTTCAAAAGTAACTCCATATTTTCTCTTTAACCTTTTGATTCAATATATTCAGGCAAGAGCATTATAATCCTCACAAGAAAATCTATTGGTCATTCCATTCTATACCCAGGTAAAAGATGAGCTCAGCCATCGCTTTGCCTTTTTTTGTTTAGCTCCTGCCCTCTGGAATGGCCTGTCTCAACATTTAAGATTTGAATCCTCCATCACCAAATTTAGGAAGGGCCTTAAGGGCCTTTGAGTTAGCATTTGGGAACATTCTTGGGGGATGGGGGGGGGGGGGCAGTCAATAGCACCTTCAAATTCTTCCTAATTCCCTCTTATGTAATTCTTTTATTATTCTTAATCTGTAACTGCTGTGGAAAGAAAAGATTAACCAAAGACTTGAAAAACTCAGAACTCTAAGAAATAACTCTTGCTGCAGACCTTGTACTACAGTGGTATGCAAATGTCTTGCATAGGTTGCATGATCAAGCTATTCTCAGCTTTATTTTGACAATCTTTCCAAATTCTTTGGCAGAATCCTGGCTTATTATATACTATTTTGTTGAAAATTTAATTTGGCAGCAATTTCTGCATGTAACATTACTTGTCTGTGAACTTTTGTATGGCTGTCATGAGGAAACGATGTCCCAGTACGATCTACCGGATTCTGTGTCAAAGCGGGATCGATCAACTGGCCTGTATCGCATCTGATGCTCAACGTCCTGGCATGGTGAAGAGGTTGCATTTTCTATCAATGGAGGACCAGGTCTGGTGGTGGTTTTGCACAAAGAGGGGTATTCCAGCCCGCAAATTGCAGCAAAGGTTGGTTGTAATCAGAGCACGGTTGTCCGAATTCTGCAGAAGCATAAGGAGATGGGAAATACGCAGGACCAACATCATAGACATCAAATAAGAGGGATGATAGGGCCTTGATAAGGACACCTCTTGGCAACTGCAAGCTAATCCTCCTGAGCTTCTGCAGGGATGGAAGGAGAAGTGCTCCGTTGTAGTTTGCATTTTCCCCATGAGGAGACGATGCTTGGAGTATGGGTTGAGAGGCTGTAAGGTGTGGAGAAAGCCATTACTAACAGTGGAACAGAGGAAGAGATGCATTGAGTGGGCATCCAAGTACTCAAAATGGAGCAAGGCTGACTGGGAGAAAGTTCTGTTCAGCGATGAAAGCATGTTCTGCATTCTGGGTGACCAGGGCAAAACCAATGTGAGGAGGTTTCCTCATGAAGAGTACAAGCCAGAGTGCTTGAATATTTCCATGAAGCATCCAACCAAGGTCATGATCTGGGGATGCATGGCAGCCAATGGTGTTGGAAGACTCCATATCATTGTTGAGATGCTGAATGCAGCAAAATACATAGGAATTCTGCAGAAGTGCATGCTGCTATCAGCTGAGCAACTGTTTCCTGGCAGACATTTCTTCCAGGATTTATTTATTTAACATTTCTTTTATACGTCCTTTCAAGATTATCAACACAGTTTACATCGAACACAACTGAACTTCCATTAGTGGAACATAAAGTTAGTGTTACATGAGAACAGTAGTTAATTAACTATCAAGTGAATAATGGGGTGGGGAACTAGTTAGGTCATATAAAATGCAGGTAAACTTATTTACAATGCCATTTCGATTGGAGATAGTCTTTTTTGGATATTTGCTGGAAGTTAATTGGTAGCAGTATTGTGAGAACATATGTATTAGTCCCAAAGAACTCTTAGAAAATGTGCATTTTAAGCTTTTTCCTGAAATATTTTATGTCTTTTATTGCTCTTATGTTCTTTGGGAGGGAATTCCATAAGTTGGACCGTAGATAGAGAATGATGGTTGACATGTTTCTTGTGTGCTGGATGTTTTGTATGTTGGAATTCTAAGTAGGTTTTGATTTTGATGCCTTAGTCTGTTGTCTGGTATGGTCTGTATGAGGGTTTGTAGGCAGTTCATGGTTAGGTTGTGTATGGTCTTATATGCATTCATGATAGATTTATATTTTATGCGTGCTTGGAAGGGTAGCCAGTGTATGTTTTAAGGACCGTGGTGTTATGTTCTTGTCTTGTGTCCTTGAGATCATGTGGGCTGCAGAGTTTTGAGCAAGTTGTAGAGGGAAGAGTGTGCATTTTGGGAGGCTTTGGAGTATAGAGTTACAGTAGTCCAGGTGAGGAGTGATGATTGCTTGACAAATTCTACGGAAGAGGTTAGCATCTAATAGCGGTTGTGTAGGATCCTGATTCTAAGATATGTTGCAGCAGATGCTTTCTTAATATGGGCTTGTAAGCTCAGCTTTTGATCTAATAAAGTCAAGGTATTTGACTTCAGTTTTTATGGGAATGTTAAAGTCATTGATTGCTATTGTTTTTGGGAGGTGAGTAGGAGAAATCTCTTTTATTGAATAGATCTTCAGTTTTACTGTAGTTGATCATGAGGCTGTGATCTTGTAGCCATTTTTTGTCATTTAAAGGGGTGTATAACATGAGATCATTTGCATAAATATGGTACTTTATCATGTATTTCTGAATAGTGCGGCAAATGGGTTAGATATATAGGTTAAAGAGGGGGCTGAAGTACAGATCAATGGGGTAATCCTTGATGTAGTCTATAGAGGTTTGATATCTTGTTCCTTATTCTAACTTGTTGGGTGTGTTCAGTCAAATAAGAGCAGAACCATTTTAGGGGATACTGTTTATTCCAATGTCGATCAGGCATTCAATGAGTTTCTTGTGGCTTATGGAGTTGAAGGCTCTGAAATATCAAGGAATATGAGAATAAATCCTTGTTTTGACCTTTCAATTCCTTTGAGTAGGTTGTCTATTAGGAAAGTGAGGAGTGTTTCTACACTGTGATTTTATTTGAACCCGTGTCGTTGAACATTGAGAGGTGCATTTATGTCTACGAAGTCTTGGAGCTGAAGTTGTACAACGTTTTCTATTATTTTAGCTAGGAAAGGAATGCTGGAGAGAGGTCTGTAGGATGTAGGTAGGTTGGTGTCTGCTGAGGGGCTCTTTAAAACAGGTCAGATTGAAGAGGTTTCAGATCAGTTGGCATCTGCCCTTGAGTGAGAGAGAAATTTATTATTTTAAGTAGTGGTGGGGTTAGCTCTTTTCTAGACATTTTGATCCATGATGTTGGGCATGGGTCAAGTGGCGAAGTGGTGGTGCTTAGCAATTATAGTATTTGATTCAGCTGTTCGCTTGAAATTGTGTTGAATGATGTCCACGTAGGTGAAATATCAGCTATGTTGATTGGCTATTGCTATTGTGTCTTCGGTATGGGGGGAATTTATTCTGAAGATAAGAGGCGAAGTCCTGTGAGTGTAATGTTGAGACCTTCTTTGTTGGCGGGGCCTGTTTTAATAATCTGATTATATCAAACAACTCTCTGGGACGATTTAGGGATTTAAGGATGAGGTTGCTATGGTATTCTCTTTTTCTCCTGTTGATCAGCTTGTTATATTCTTCTTGTTTAGTTGTATATTCCTTCTGGTGTTCTGGGCCTTTGGTTCTTCTCCATCATCATTCTAGTTGTCTCAGTTCGAGTTTTTCCTCCTTCATATCCTTAGAATACCAGGGTGCTTTGGTGCTTCGTCAGGAGGTCTTTTTCTGCAGCGCTGGGAAACACTAAGATACTCAAGGTTGGCCTAGAGGCTTGGTAGCAGGTGCTGTGAACAGTCATGTAGAGGACTTGGGTTGCGAGGAGCATCACAGTCCCTGCGGAGGTGGGGGAGGGGGGTCAGTTCCACTCCTCACTAAATGGCTACACCTAGTGACCAAATATAGGGCCCACCTCTAGCTAAAGACTGTCACTTTGATGACTGATTTGGGTGAGCTCTGAGGGGATATAAAGTATGGGAACATATCTGGGTAGATGTAAATGAATGCTGAGTTCTAATACAGTGGGAAGTGAAAGCACTAGGAAGGAAATTGTAGTGCCCGCCCTCATGATAAAAAGAATAGTGGGTTATTCTGTCATGGGTGCTGATCAGTGTGTCTCATATACTTATTTTATATACCACGATACTCTAGATACATCAAGGTGGTTTACAAACAGGAAAAAGATAGGGTACCCATGACTGGCTTAACCATTAGGCAAGCTAGGTGGTTGCCTAGGCTAGGATCACTGTTCCCTCTAAGCTGTGCGCGTGTGCTCGCGCACACACCTCGCCGAACGAGCGCACATACTTTACAACAGAGCGCACAAAAATTACGGCTCTGATTCTGATAGAAAACAACACAGACGTCTTAAAATTTAAAAGTTATGATTGTAATTACTAGAAATTTCCTGCTTCATTTATTAATCGTCTATTTTCATTTAATTTAATTAAAATCAATGTGGTGTACATACTGTATTCTGATGTGTAGTCAAATTTTAAAGTATATAACTCCGAGTGTCATTATGTGGCGCACAAAAATTTAACCTTCCTTCAAAAACTGCACACAGCTGATATTTTATGCGCACACAGCCTATAGAAAATTAGAGGGAACATTGGCTAGGATGGCAGCTTCTTGGGGGTGGCAAAGGGCAGCTGTGATCAAAGCAAAGCGATAGATACTGAGAGCCACATAAATGCAAAGAACCATCAGTGAATGCTTTTACCCGTAGGCAGGGTGGGCAATTTTCATTTAGCCCATTTACCCTGCTATACGTATGGCTTTTAGAAAATGTCTAATACCCTTACGACATCCCTGAAGGTACCAAAAGAATGACAGGGACAACGTCAATATCTGTGCTGTAGTATAAAATAGTGAGTTATTCAGTCACAGACATCGATCAGCGTGTTCTCATGGCAGCTGCGCTGTGGAGTAGAATAGTGGATTGTTCTATCATAGGCACTGATCAGCTCCACCTCTTCCTTTCAAGGGATTCCATGCACTATTGTTGTGCTTATTTCAAGACATTGAGAATTATCCCTTGATTGTGATGTGAAAGTGCAGTGCTGACCCCCCCATGGATGGTATGTGAATGGCTCTTAAAAGAACCGGCAGCTTGTATTGGCATTGTGACTCCATCCATCTCGATTACCTTCTGTCTGTATTTAGAGACTTGATCCATGGTTTTATAAGATACAATTCACTTAATTTGAAATGTGTTTGAGTTGGGTGTTAGATTGAGGTGGCTTACCTTGGCTGTAACTGTTCTATTTAGGTGGTTCTAATGATTGCAGGTCAGTAGGGTGGACTCTACTGGGGCTTGTGTGGACGATGTGTCGGCTTTCCACACATCGGTCCACATGCAAGGGCCACACCCAAGGGCCCTTTGGTGTGGTCCTTAGGCACGGGCGTGCCTTAGGTGCTGTGGAATTTAAAGCTGGTTGGTGATGACGCTGCCAAGCGGGGAGGAGCTTACCTCCTTGCTCCAGGCAGCATTAATCACTCCATCCGGCCTGTGCTGCTGCCACCAGATGGCCCGGAAGGCATAGGAAGGGGCGTGCTGAGGTCATGCTTGCTAAGGATGACAATGCACCTTGCCACCAAGCAAAAACTGTCGCTGACTGGAAGAAAATAAAAGGAGTTGAGACCATTGACTGGCCAGCTCAATCACCCAATCTCAACCCAATTGAGAATCTTTGGTACCAGGTATCAGTTGAGATCACCAAGAAGCAGCCACAGACCAAGCTGATTCCATCCTAGAATCGTATCATAACGCGAGGACACCTCGTCCAACTGGTCCATCCCATGCCAGACAGATGTCATGTGGTGAGAGACAGCAAGAACTGACCCACCAACTACTAATGGCCGCCAACAACTAAAAACAGCCCTTTTCAGAGCTACCCAATGAAATTAAGAAGAAAACATGCACACTGCCAACATACACGGAACAGAAAACACAACAATATTTTGGGCACATAATGCATCTTTGTACACTGGTTCACGACCAAATGAACACGGGTATTAAACAATCATAAAAGAACACTCAGGTCATGGCAAATTTTGTCAGATTTGTACAGAAGACAAAAGGGAAGAAAATGGCATGCAGAAGGGGTTGCAAATTGTAATGCATTTTCTCCCTGTGATCCAAACAACTAACAATTGCCAATTTGGCACTACTAATGCAAGACTTTTTCACACCGCTGTAATTCTACAAATGCAAGAATGAGGGTGGGAAGGTTGTAGATTAAATAGCAAGAACAATTTCTGGCTTGTTAGTTCCCAATTTCCCTAGCTGATGAAAGATACATTGTCTGTGCACTGTCTGTTTTCTCTCTTGCCTGGCAATAATACTAAAATGACGCTCAAAGCGGGCATTGTGTAGTGTGATCTTTTCTTTCAGGATCCACATTGCAAATCACTATTTAATAATTTTATTGATTTTAATTGTATGGTTCTATATTGATTATATCCTGCTTTGTTGTGCCTCCAAAGATGAGTAATCAAGATTTTCATCTGACATTGCTGTAACTACTATGGAATCTTCTGAGAGTCTGAAAGCAGCATTTTCCCAGGTCACCTAGGCAGGGCCAGCCCTTCAGTTGATTGAAAGTGTTGGTGTCCTAGGCGAACCTCAAGATTTACACCCCCTCTAGCTGTCAAAATCTATTATTTAGCTTTGAAAGCCCTGATTTTGCTGCCCTCTGTAAATTGCTAGCCTAGGTGACTGCCTAGTATCCCTAGTGGTTAGGTCAGCCCTGAAGCTAGATCAGTCCTGTGGGCAGTGAATGATTCATTCCCTGGTTCACTATGACAACACTTGTCTGACTGGGACTAATATATGCCCATAACCCTTGTTTGGCTCTTACCCCCTCACAGGGTTTCACACTCGAATTTATCTGATTTTTCAAATGCCTGTATTGCTATCTTGCTGCTGAAGTATGAACTAACAAATCAAATATGCAATTTTGTAATGACAACTGTAATTAAGGTAATTACAATGGAAGCTGCGAGAGACAAATTCCAACACCAACGCCATGCTGCCTGTCTCTCCAAGTCAGCAGCTCAAGACAGGGGCAACTCTAGGCGTGATGTGGGAAATAGCTCAGTAGCAGTGACTCCCTAGTGGGGTCTTTCGCTTCTCCAGAGACAAGCAGCGAGATGCAGGCACATTCACTGGTGAAGTGCTTACTGAACACACAGAGTGGGACATGACCGTCATGTTGTTAACCATTTATTTTTTCATACTCATTCAGAAATACATATCATACTTTCAAAGAAATACAGTATAACAGATATCTGGCAAAAGGCAGAGAAATTTCAGACAAAGGGCGATAGGGACAAGCTCTAGAAGGATTCAGAACATTGCCACATCTCCTGTTT
This sequence comes from Ichthyophis bannanicus, assembly GCA_033557465.1. Taxonomy (NCBI): domain Eukaryota; kingdom Metazoa; phylum Chordata; class Amphibia; order Gymnophiona; family Ichthyophiidae; genus Ichthyophis; species Ichthyophis bannanicus. Next base: position 73,619,237 of record CM066051.1, on the reverse strand, counting down.
TGGTTACTGGAATTACTTGATCACAGGGGATCAGTGATGCCCAGACAGAGAGAATCATTAGACAGCAAGAGGGTTGTGTAGGCCTCAGTTCAAGCTCTCAAAATGGCCTCTCCAGTGACGCCTCATTAGAAAAGAAGGAGCACCCTGCACCAGCTAGTGAGAGACCAAACCTTTTCAAAATACAAAAACAATTTTGCAAAAAACCAGGGTTTTATTCTTTTTTATTCTTGGTTTTATACCCCATTTTACTCCTAAAGGGTCCAAAGTAGTTTAGACAATACTATAATCATAACATTACATATAATATTGTTGTTGGTATATTCTATTGTTGTAAGAGCTGTTGTTCTCCAAGTTGCAACATCACAAGGAAACTGGGGGCAGCTTTTCTAGCAAAGCAAGGACTGAGGTAAAAATATTAATACTGGGAAACAATAATAGCATGCTCCCAGACACAGCTGCATATACTCTAACATTGCAAGTTCTACTGCATCTCTCCCAACCCAGATGGTTTAGCTGGGCCTCCTTTCTAACAAAGCTCCAAGGCTCTATGACATCAGAACAACTGAGGACTGTGACATCATCACTTTTTTCTCTGTTGAGAACAAATCCCAGAATGCATCAGGGAATTTACAATACAGAAATGCAAAGAGGAAAATCTAATTAAATAAAAATAATAAAACTTAATACAATACAATAAAACTTAATGAAGAACAGTTCCTCCATGGTACATTTAACAGAGCTGAGGAAGTTCACGTGGCAAATAATGCTAAAATCAGTGGAACTAAAAAAGAAATAGACATTTTAAAAATTTGAAGCTCTTTTAGGTAAGTTGACCTGCAGGCAGCCATTCTGGAAAGGTCAAAACAACATCAAAGTAAGGCTTGACACAATTAACCAATGCACGAAAGGTGAGTGTGATATCACCTGTTAAGAAAGAGACAAGATGGCTGTTCCCCAAGAAGTTCCGGATTTAAGGAGGAGCCTTTTAACAATACTGACGTGGACATTAACAAGAATGAATCATGTGCTCCTTCATTCTGTTGCAATTCAATTCTTTAAATAAATAGGCTACATATTGTTAATTAAATCACAAGACTAAGCAACAAGGGATTTAGTAGAGAGGGCGAGGGCTTCCTGTTTCCTGGAATCCAGAAGAGTGAAACATCTGCTAGGATCCTCCTGGTTTTCTGGGAGCTCAGCAGCTTTGTCTACTGAAGGTCACCTGGGGAAGGCAAGACGACCAGCCACCTTCATTACATGAGTCCCCTCTTCTGCAGAACATCTGTGTTCAAAGAGAAAAAGTACGCTATTCAAAATCTACCTTCAATGACATGTTCTTTCTGTTCCACGATACTCTCTTAGTGAGGTATTCCCCAACCTAGGAATACTTTCTCACAAAAGATTACTGCAGAGCGTCACTGGCACCCTAAGCTCAGGCTGTAATCTGAAGCAGAAAGATGTTAGCAATTTGCTGAATGAAACATAAACTTCATTCAAAACTATCATATCTGCACAGGAACAGCTATTGTCGAATTAACTCATTTTTAGCTTAGTGTTCCAGTGCCACTCTGCAGTAACTGAAAATAAGCTGAAACCGCATCCAAGCTCGGTGTCCCAGAGGCAGTGATACATAGACAAGTACTACCAAAGGAATCACTTATACACAGGAATATCAGCTACAACAATGGTTCACAAGCCTGTTCTTGGGGACCGCTGGTCAGTCTGGTTTTCAGGATATCCTCAATGAATATCTATGAGATAGATTTGAAAGCAGAGGAGACAGACTGCACATCTATTACTTGCATATTCATTGCAGATAGCCTGAAAATCTCATTAGCAGGGAATTCTCTGGGACCGGTTTGGGAACCACAGAGCTACAGGGGAAAAAACACACCCTGAGCTTTGTGCTGCAGTATCAATGTGCAGAAACTGAGTGTAAAGTGGAACAAGGTCTGAGCTGGAGAACCTAGAGGCAGCCGCATCTAGACCTGAAGGGATCATTTATACACAGTGAGATGAGCTTTAGAAAAGTTACATTCTGAGCCTTAGCCCCATCTGCAGTCACTGAGTGTAAACTATAGCCAGCTCTGAGCTGGGATACTTGGGGCAGCTGCACCCACATGGCGCTATTCAGGCAAAGGGACTTTCATCAAGCACCAGCAATGCTGTACCCTTGTCATCAGGGAGCCTGTATCCAATACAAGGTTCTCCCTGCTGAGTAGCTGCGGCTCCCAGTTAGACACTTACCATTGCGCAACAGAGGAACATCAGCATGAAAAGGATCACAGCTACCAGAACTAAGAGGGCTACAGCCCAGTTTGGGACCTCTGGAAAAAGGACAAGGGAGATCAGTTATTAAACAGGCAAAGACAGTCAGGCAATGAGAAAAACACCCGGACACAGGCAGATCAACAGACATAGCTAAGTCTGCCGGACTTTCTCAGCACTCAAGGGACTGCCACACAAGAGACAACCGGGGATTAAAAATGCAAGCGAGATGGAGGAGATATGCCTATCAATGCTAAGACCACCCTTACTTACAGCTCAGCCACAGTCACCAGGACCTCCCTCACTTCAGGTCAGATCTGTGACAGTCCTGGGAAACAAGACCGTCCCAAAGTGACCCTGCAGACAGAGTGGCGGAGTAGCCTGGTGGCTGGAGCAATGACTGCTGACCTAAGGAAGCCAGAGTTTGAACCCTGCTTCAACCACCCATGCTCCTTGAGAACAACTCAGATTATAACTCACCTTGAGGCTGGATTTGGAAAAGGTTAGTCGTCAAAATGGAAATCTAATACTTGCCACAGATCAGCTGCTCTATAGAATTCCGTTGGTGGCCACATTCACCTATAGGACCTTATAACAACCTTCCACCTATAGAACATCTGCTTCTTAGATCCATTCTTCCTACAAACTGTTCCACCTATAGAAGCTGTTCTATAGGACCTTTCTGCATATAGTACTGCCATAGGGATGGGGGGGGGGGGGGGGTGTCACTAGGTTAAGGCAGTAGAAGGAAAGATATGGTTTTCATGGTGGGTAGAAATGTTCAGCAGAGGTAGAGAGGTACCCTGAAGAAGGGCAGGGAGGGGAAAAAGATCTGACTCTGAATCTTACCTTCCTGTGATTGTGCCTCTGGAAGAGATATAAGAGAAAGGACCAGTTAGTTCCAGCATGGGGCAATTACAGTAATTCAGTTCTATAGGGGGCTTTACAACCCCTCACTTTCCTGTTCCCTCTGACCCCAGGAGATGGAAGGGGAGAAAGGCTTTTAGGAGTGTGATCCAAAGCCATGACTTTCCCCCTGTCGTCTTCAGTACCCCCAGCACGGACCCGTTGCTCTGTCTCTCTCCTTTGAGGTTCTGGGAGCTATCATACTATCCCCAGGGCTTGCAGAAATATTGCAGCTACACTGCGCACTCGGGAGGTGGCTGCAAGTGGAGTTTCCGGTGTATTAACTGATAGGGGGCACTTTGAGAAATCAAGTCTATTACTTATTCTCAGTTTACTGATCCCTGTCTCATTTTAAGTTATAATCTGCAACATACACAGAAAGCACTCATAGAAGAAGCTACTACCTCTGCTACCGTTATCTGGGTTTAGCTACAAGGCGTACGCAGCGCCCTACAGGCACATGTAAAAGACGGTCCCTGCTCATCCGAGCTTACCTATTGCCAAAAATAACAGATGTACTTATGTAGAAGCAAACCTACATCTGCAAATATAAATACAGATAGAAAAAGGATGGGAACACTGGGAAAGTAGTCATTCATAAAGTAGTGGAATGTAAAAAGGCAAAGAAAACGAAAGGAAAGGAAGAAAAAAACAGAAAACTCTATGCAATGCTAAAATGAAACAAGAATGACAGTGAAGGATGGGGAGAGATGCCCTTACGCGCTGCTTGGATGAGGACAGAGAGAAGCACAACCAGTATCCCGCAGGCGGCTTTGGGAGCGGAGAGGGCACGAGCCATGACTTGGGATAGCGACGAGGAGGCACGCTTCGGCTAAACCTGAGAGGGTACTGCGTGTCCTGGCAAGTCCTGCTGGAGTTCCAGATATCCTGCAGGAAGGCATTTGGGATTATTTATACCCGAGAGGAGTCAAGCACACAAACCTCTGATTAGGAGTGGCCACAGCCTCTTGTCCCAAATTGTCCTGTGAGAAGATTCTTATGACACGGTACCAAAATATGTTAACCAGGACCAAGGAGTCATACTCAAATCCAGGTTTTGCTGGTAGGAGGGAAGGTCTGCACTTTTAGTCTTTGGCTTCTAATTAGTTGCATATTTCACGGAGAGAGTCATGATGCATAGGTGAGCTGGCATTTCTTTCTAAGTGCCATTCATATGTTATCCATGGGGGTCAGCTTAGAACTTCATAACACAAATGAGGATCAGAGTTTTCTCTGTGTGTTGAATAAACACAGGAATAGTGATAAGAATTTAATTATAAGAAATATGCTGATTGGTACCTGCAATAGAATAATCCACTATTCTACTCTACAGCACAGATGCCATGGGAAACCCGCTGCCAGTGTCTGTAATTGAATAACTTTCTGATCTGTAGTGCTATACAGCGCAGACACTGTGAGAAATGCACTGATTACTGCATGTAAAAGACTAGCCCACTATTCTTTTTTCTGGGGGGTGGGTTCAACAGTTTCACTTTGCCTTTCTGCATTTAAAACTCAATCCACACTTGGGCTGAGAAGTTACTACTTATAAATTTTTCCGCCATTTTTATTCCCTTCCAACTCATCTAGGTCAGACATTGCAGTAACAGTCTTCAGGCAGAAGCTATGCTCTGAAGCTCCTTTCACAGTCTTGTCATCATGGATTCTAACTCTGGCCAGTAGATGTCGCTAATGTGCAATGACTGTCACTCCGTTTTGTGGCATGCCCTTTCCTTGTTAGCCCAAGCAATGGAAACCTAACACAGGAATTCAACCCAGGTCATTTGTGTGGCAGTGTAGTTAACTGTTACTGAGCGACCAGGCTTACATCAGATAATCCACTATTCTATTCTACAGCTTGGATACCATGAGAAATGTTCTGACTGGTGCTTGTGACAGGTATTGTGTGAAACTTGCCGATCTATTAGCCTGCACAAAACAGTGTAGCCAGAAGCGCAAGAGGTAATTGAAATTAAGGCTTTAAATTCCACTGGAAAGGGAATTGACAGCTCAGATTCACCAGTTAGTCCCAAATAAGGCCTGCTAAGATCATTCTTATACGCTATTAATTATGACCTTTCTGTGGCCATTGGATGTTTCTTTGTCAATAAAGCATGTGCTTGGGTATGTGTGAGGCCATAGAATACTTTGTACCAGGGTTCAACAAGACAAAGCATCTTGTGAGATCAGAGTTTTAATCATCAGCTCTGTTTTGCAAAAACAGCAAGGAAGTGGAGACTTGTTGGCCTGGAACAAGTAATTTTTTAAAACTGTTGTTAAGATGTTGTTTTTCAGACGCAAACTACCAACAATTGAAGCCAAGGCTACAGATCCTTGAAATTATATGTTTTAATTGTTGATAATGCCCTACAGTATTGCTTCAATGTTGTCCGGCTTGATAATGTCTTATTCACTGTAAATTACAAATTCTCTTTTTGTGTATAAATGTTGGCAGGAATCTATAGGTGATGCCTGCTCTCTTAAGTAATAGAAAACATCTGAGTGCCACTATCTGTCTTTCAAATGTCTGTCCTGCTTTTGTCTTTCAAAGTGTACACCAAATTCTCAATTTTGAAATCAGTGGCTCAATTGAGATAATTAAGAATGATATCCCTAGAGCCAGATTTTATCCAAGATCATGTACTGCCCAGTTCAATTTCCGAATCAGGTCTTCTGTTCCCCAGGCTGGTCATGGCTAAGGATGATGTGGAAACAGTGTTTTTGTTATCTGGGTTTAGCTCGGGCCTTTTTAATTGGTAACTGAAGATGGACTACATTCAGTTATAAAAAGTATTCAGAGCCCCAATGGCACAGAGGGAATCATGGTAACTGCTTAAGGGTGACACCTAGTGGCCAGATTTAGACCCAAGCGTACAAGGTTTTGAAAGGAGCCCTGGTATGGCCCATGGCCCAAGACCATCACTGCAATCACCAAATTAGGTATGGTTAGGAGGGGATATAAAATAGGGGAAAATAATCTTTGGATGGTTGCAAATGAATGCTCAGGGTGCAAGATCCCAATCCCGAAGGTATAAAGGAGCAGAGGTAAAATGATGGGTTGAAATAACAAAAATGGTGATACCCCCAGGGCCAGATTTTAGCCCAAACTCCAACCCATACCGCCTGGTCTTGGATGGCAAAAGGTGAAATCCATGAATGCTTCCAGATTTATCCGGGACAGCGGCTCAGGATAACCAGTAATTTTATGCAGGGTGTCGGACATGGTTAAGGAGCAGTGGAGTCTTTAGTTAAGTGAGACATGGAATTCATAGAATTCTGTGCAATCCTTTAGTCGTGTCCTTTTCTGCAGTTTTCGCATTTTGATCCTTTTCCCTCTTTCTCTTATGTCACAACCTCCACAATTAGAGCACCAGCTTGGGGAACCCAGAGACCAGGGTTCGATTCCCACTAGCACTCCTTGTGGCCTTGGGCAAGTCACTTAACCCTCCATTGCCTGAGAAAAAATCCAAGTTATCAATATCCCTGTTTAATGTACATTACCAAGTTTAAGTTTCAATGTAAACCGCTTTGATTGAAATGACAAAGCGGTATATAAAACCTGTTAAATAAAATAAAATGGGATACAACCGTCACGTGGATAGTCATTTATTTTTGCTATATATTCAGAAACACAGAACATACTTTCAGAGACGTACAATGTAATAAGCAACAGATAAAGACATTTCAGAAGAGCGGCATCAGGATAAGATTTAGAAAGACTCAGAGCTTTGCTACGTCTTCTCTTCTGATTACTGGAAGTGCTATGAGTGGGCTTTACATGCCTGAAAGGGATCAGTGATGCCCTGAGATGGAGACAGACATCACTGGGGGAGGGAGTAGACCTCAGTTTCACTTGTGCCAGCAAAGTCCTTATGTACTCCTAAAATGGCCGCCCCACCAGGCCCTCATTAGAAATCCAAGGAGTGCCCCTGGCACTAGGAAGTGAGAAACCAAACCTTTCCCAAAGCAGAACAGAGAGCTCATAACAAAGGTCTTGTAAAAGGTGTTCCTGGAAGAACAGTCTTTCATCCAATTGTCTTAGTTCTAGAGGCCATTTTAAGGGTATTGCCAAGTGTTCTAGAACGTTTGTCTTCATAGCAACATCACAAGAAAAAGATCCCAGTCCTCTCAGCAAAGTAAAAGGGCTGACGTAAAAACATTAATAATGGAATAGAAAAAATGCTGTCTGTCTCCACACTTTAATTTATTCTGGCATTGTCTGTTCTACTGTATCTTTCCCAGCCCAGCTGGGCCTCATTTCTGACAAAGACTCTGTGACATCAACCACTGAGGACTGTGTTTAAAGCAAATCCCTGAATGAAATTTACAATACAGAAAAGCAAAGAGAAAAATCTACTAAAATAAAAATAAAGCATACTTAAATATTTTCCAGTGCAGGTAATGCTAAAACTCAGCGAAGCCAAAAGAATATTTGCTTTTTCAAGTTTTTCTCTTATTGAAACTCTTTAAGAAGCAAGCAGGCAACTATTATGAAAAAGGAAAAAGCAAGATGGTGAGGTCTGAAACCATCAACCCTGGTAGGCCATGCCGTTGTTCTAAAATACACAGGTTATAGCTATACTGGCACTGGCCAAAAAGCACCAGAGTGTGATGTCATCTATGATGCAAAAGACAAGATGGCTGTTCCCAAGGAAGATAAGGATTTAAGGAGAAGCCACTTAATAATACTGAAGTGAACTCTGCCAAGAGTGAGTCATGTACTCCTTAATCATTGCAATTCAATTCATGAAATAAATAAGTTACAGGCTATTAATTAAATCATAAGGCTACATGGCAATGATCTTAGCAAGGGACCCAAGATCTTCTTCTTTCCTGGCATCTAGAAAGGTAAAAGGTCATGCAGGATCCCGGGAGCTCAGCAGTCCTGTCTACCGAAGCTCATCTGGGGAAAGTAGGAGGACCAGCCAGACTGGGTGCCTTGTGAGTCCCCTCGTCTGCAGAACATCTGTGATTGGGGAGCAAAAGAAACACATCGTTACAAATCCGGATATCCAAGTAACTTATTTCCCAATCTCGGGAACTTTTCTCTCATTAGATCGCTGCAGAGCAGCACTGGCAGCCTAAGCTCAGGCTGTGGTCTGATGCATGGCATAGATCTCATACAAAGGGATCATCTCTGCACTGGAACATAACTAAGCTGTGTGCTCCAGTGCTACTTTGCATAATTGAGTATAAAGTACAGCCTGCTTTGAGCCAGCAGTCCCTGAGGCCACTGCATACAATCAGACAACACTCAGGGGGATCCTTGTCATTAGAAGTCCTGGGTCTGGCTCAATGTTCCTTCTCCTTATTGGCCACGGCTTTCATTTGGCACTTACCATGGTGCAGCAGAGCAATATCAGTAACAAAAGGATCATGCTTATCAGAACCAAGAGGGCTATACCCCACCCTGGGACTTCAGGTCCTGGAAAACAGAAAAGGAAAACTTTATTTAACAGGCAAAGAGAGAGACAAATATTCAATGAGAAACACACAGCTAGAGGCAGATCCACAGACATCCAGCAAGTCAGCCTGCAAGCCTTTGTCTCCGCAATGGGCAGACTCCCACCTTAAGTCTTGTCTAGCTTTAGAATTCCAAGCACTACACAAGCAGGGACCGTCATGCAAGTGACAACCAGGGATCACGAACTGCATGCAGCAGAGAGGAGAGAGAGAAGGAGGGCACCATGGAGGGTCGATAGGCTATAAACACTGAAACAACTCATGGCTGCCCTACTGCAGGAATCACCAGGGTCTCCCTCATTTCAGGTTAGATTTATGACGACCTTATTTAGGAAATGAGACCTTCTCAGATGTGGCAGCCTCTGTGCTGGTGCTGTCTGCAGTACGATCAGAAGCCTATTTAATATATTTAAGTGGCCCCAAAATGACAGACTCCCTGGTCTCAATGTGTCCTTATATGCAAATAAAGCATTTGATCAGGACTCATGGCACTTCTTACTCTAGTGCTGAATAAATTTAATTTCTCACAGGTATTTATTATCTGGCTAAGGGGCTATCAGCTAATCCACAATAAATGGTGCTCGCTGATCCCCCCACCGCCAATGATATTACATATGGCATAAGGCAAGGATGCCTCTTATCTCCATACTTACTCAACTGGAGCCGTATATATCGCTTTATATTCAAGAATAAATTGGACTGTACATCCTTGTACACTGTTAGTATCAACTTGTATCTAATTTGAAGGTATTACACCCTATGCTCCTGTCTTTACTGAAATATTTCAGTGAAGTATCCACATATATAATCAGTTATGTTAAGATGGGACTGTGGATGCTGGGAAGCAATTCATTGATGCCCAGGAGTTTTGAGCAGCCCCAGATGGGTTCAGATGCCTAGGTATTAATCCCAAACTGCAAGGCCTGTTGAAGGGATATTGCCCTTCTGCTGTCTGCCAATTGGAACGGAATCTGATCATCTGGAGTGAACTTCCTATCACATGCGCTGAAAGAATAAATTGGATTAAACCGAGTGCTTGACCACATTTCCTGTATCCTTTCCAGCACGTTCCCAGCAATTTCCCACTAAATGAATTTACGAAATCTTGGGTTTTATTTGGAAAGGTAAAATTCCTAGAATCAAATTAGACACATTACTACTTCCTTAGCCGTAAGGAGACATTACTCTCCCTACTCTGAACATTCGCAGTTCACACGGCTCGGACCCTTCATGAACTTGGGCCTCACTTGAGGAACATCAAACTCGTAATTACAGTTTAGCATTTCTCCTGTGCCTGTCTTCTGATGGCGTAGATTCCTGGAAATTTCTAGAAATAACCCCATTTTAGCACATGCCTTGGCTATTTGGGAATCTGCTTGAATATATGCAAATAAACAGTTTAACTCTCATTGATCTGCTCCTCTCTGCACCACTTTGAACTTTTTCCAACTGCATCTTCCCTAGATAGAAAAATCGGGAACGGCGGTGGCTTCCATTTAATGGGTCTAACAATGCAGGGATCTGTAATTGCAACTTTTGATAGCTTATGTGCCAAGTTTAATATTGGTTAACGCTCTTGCTTCCTGTACCTTTAGATTAGACAAGTTATCCCTAAATTGATGTCCGAGGAGAAAACATTTGGTGAAGCAGATAATCTTGATCTAATATTATACCACCTCTCCAAAAACTTGAAGGTCATAACATCGATATATCAGATCCTCTTTCAATGTGATATCATAAGTAACCCTGTTGCTAACCTGATTTAAAAGTGAAATCAGGAAACCAATACTGGTTTTACTAGTTTACATATGGAGGGTGCGGAATTGTCGATGGAATGGTGTCAGACGATGTCGAGTGAATATAGTAAAATGGAGACCGAAAACTGGATCAGACAAATGTGACCGTGGGCTCACGTGGATTGCCTGCTGCTATTGGCGACATGCACAATTGCTAGCTTGGCAGTGGCTAATCAGATACACAGCGACACAATGATCATGATGATGACAACTGGGCTCAGATCTTAACATGCAACAGAAAACGAGAACCGATATAGATTGCTGCATCATACCTAAAAGCATCCTCTATTCTCTTCCAGTTTAGTAACAAAAGCCCACTGGGTTGGGGAGATAACAGACAGTGGGATTTCTTCTACATGCATGGTAGTCAATGCAGATATAGATGGTCACTCTGGCCTCTTTTGGAAGCGGTGTTGGCCCTGATGACTGGTCAATTTTTCTACAGTACTTTGACTACTGGATTACTGGAAAACACCTCCTGCATCAGCCAACAGGAGGAAATGAATCAATCAGCTCATTTATGCAGTATGGCCTGGTATATTCCAGCACACCTCTGGAAATTAGAACTGCAGTAGAGTACCAGAGATGTGACAGAGCTGATAAAGCAAGAACTGGAAATCTTACATATGCGCTGGAAGGGTAGCCAGCAGGCACAAATTAGGATATGGCCTAGCTTGCATTTCTCTTAAATGCTTCCATAAAAACCCTCTTTTTCAGAATTTTATGCCTGTTCTTCTATGTGCCACTAGAACTTAGTTAAAAAATAAATTCCCTTTCCAGAACTCCTGTTACAGGACCATGCACCTCTAGAGGGTAATTTTGTGGAGGGTACGTTTATAACGGGTTACCTAAGTAGAAAGCCCAAGTAACCACCTATTTGGGGGCTATTTTCTAAAGACACATAGGTATAAAATAGCCTCACAAAAGCTGCAGAAATTGTGGCTAAACTGAACCTGGGAGCATTCACCGCAGCTCAGGAGAAGGGGTCAGTGTACGCACCTGCGGTATGTACATAATGTAAATAGTTTTGACAATTAATGCACAGTTATTTGTATAAAGTTACAATGTTATAAATCTCTGTTAATAACTATTATCTGTATAAAGTTAAAAAAAAAATCTCTGTTCCATGTAATGTATACATCTGTATACAAACTTGTTTACTTGTTCCATGTAAACCGCCCCTGATCTCTGGAAGGGGCGGTATAGAAGAAATAGATAAATAAATAAATAAATAAATAAATAATGTGTGCATTTCCTAACCTACATGTGTACTTTGCAACTCCATCCATGCCCCGCCCAAACTACACCCTCAGGAAGACGTACATGCGCTCACTGTGCACACACGGGGTAGTTTTATAAAAGCCCTTTTGCATGGGTAAAATAGGGTTTATGTCCAGGAAAAAATGTATAGAATGACATTTTCCATATCTAAACTATGTTTCCCATGTAGAAAATAGCACTTGCAAAATTTATACACGTGTAAAGAGTAGGCACGCTGATAGATAGCGCCTAGTTTTACATGATCTGCATGTAGGTGTTCCCATGGGCATAGTTTGGGTGGAATTTGGGCAGAGTTGCAGGTCACATGCAATACACCAACGCATATAGAATTGTTTCAGAGCAGATGAAAATTTGGGCGAGTACATTAGTGCATTGTTGGGGATAGTTCTGAGAGTCTAATTTACAAAGGCACACAGCTGCCTAGTTTGCCTTTATAAAACAGACTAAAAAATAGATGCTTTTTTAAAGATTTTTTTAGATGCCTTGTTATGACATTCCCCCCCCCCCCCCAGATGTTAAAGGTCCCATCTCTCTGTTCAATGTTCTGCCTCTAGAAAGCTTGTTCTAGGGCCCCTTTGCATACAGCGCTGCTACAGAAGGGAACAATTTGCAAGGGGTGCATGATGAAAGCAGGAATTCTTAAAAGCATTCAGCAGAGATAGAGAGGGGTCCTAGAGAAGGACAGGTGAGCTGAAGGGTAGACTTGACTCTGCCTCTTACCTGGGGCTGTAGTCTGCGCTTCTGTAAGAGAAAGAGAATCTCCAGTTAGTAGTCACACGGGACAATGATGGTGATTTCAGAAGGAGTTCAACAACTGTGTTTCTGCTTTTCAACCCCTCGCTCTCCTGGTTTCTCTGACCTCAGGGGCTGGAGGGGAGCAAAAGCTTCCAGGAATCTGGCCCATCACTAGGGCTATCCATAAATCTCCAACTGTTTGACCAGAAGTTATCATTTGGAAAATTCACAGAAAACACCCACAGAGTGCCTACTGCCAGAAATAATAGATATACAACATATATATATTTCTGTAGAAACAGACATGCATTGCTAGATAGAAATACAGATAGATGGAGGGTGTACATATTAAGAAAATAATAATTCATAAAATATTGGAATACAAAAAAGGCAAAGAAAATTCAATAAAATCCCATAATGAACAATAAAGAAGAAAAGGAAAAAAAAATAACTGTAAAATGGTAAAATAAACATCAGAAATGCCTATAACGGGAGAGATGCCCTTACTTGCTGTTTGTAGGGAGAGAGCGAGGAACACAGCCATAATCCCAAAGGCGGCTTTGTGAGCTGAGAAAGTGCAAGCCATTGCTTGGGAATTGCGGTAAGGATGCGGGCTTCGGCTAAACCTGAGAGAGTACTGCTTGTCCTGGCAAGTCCTGATGGAGTTCCAGATATCCTGCAAGGACTACTTATACCCGAGTAGGGCTAATTACACAAACCTCTGTTTATCTTTTAGGTGTAAGCCCTCCTCTATCAACCTCCTAATGAGACAGTGAAAAAATATGCTATCCAAAAACAAAGATTCATGCATGAAAGCACTAAACATGGCACGCCAAAAACAACACAGGACCAATAATCAGATCCGGGTTTAACTAACGGCAGGGAAGGTTGGCAGTCTTGGCTCTTACGCTCTCATTACTTGCATAGTTCATGGATAAAGTCACAAGAGCTGCTCTTCCTCTCTAGGTGCGATTCTCATGGTATCCATGGGGTCAACATCACACTGCCAAAGGACAGATGTTTCTAGCATCTGAAATAAACACAAGAATAATGTACAGATAACTGCGAGAAATGTGTTGACTGGTGATAACGGTGGAATAATCCACTATTCTATTCTACAGCACAGAGGCCATGAGAAATGTGCTGTTGGGGGCATGCGATACAGTAACCCACTATGGGGCTGATTTACTAAAGGGTGCACTAGTCATGTGTATTTGTGACATGAAAGAAGCGTGGAGATCCGCCCTAGAGTTGAGGGCATGTGAGGCTGTCTTCCTACCAAAAGCATGCTGGTAATGTGCCGCACTATGCTATCCAGTACATAGGTATATATAACACCACCCCTTGGGGTGCCATTATGTACAACCATGGTAACCCCAACAATCACGGTTAGCGCATATCCAAGACACCCACGCTAACTGCAATGCCCAATCAACACCCACAGTCCACCCCTAACCTGCCCAGCGACCGCCCCATTGCACGCTCAACAGTTAGCATGGGCTTTGCAGCACGGAGCCCTACATTGTTAGGGGCAAACCCTGTGCCAACAGTTAGCAGACATTGGTAAACATGACCCTCTACTGACTGGTGCCTGTGATCAAATACTACTCTATTCGACTGTGCAAATGCTGGGAGAAATATGCTGATGGGAGTCTCTGATAGAATCACCCACTGTTTTATTCTACAGGACCGAGATGATAAGAAATGTGCCGGTCGGTAAACTTGCCCCCGTAGTCCTGAAGTGGTTAGAGTGAATTCAGCTGGCACTGTCTGTAGAGTGTGTTTGAGCATCCGTGCCTCCAGGAATTACTGGTGTTCGTAAATGTAGAACCCTTTTTGGAAACTGACCCCAAAATGGTTATGCTGTTTTTCCAGTCCTTTCTCCAGCATTTGTAGAATTCCAGTTGTTACATTTCATTTCACTCTGTGCCAGGTTTCCTGTTTTGGGCCCGTCACGTGACATATGATTCCTGTACCCTGCATCATTCCTGCTCAGTGTAATCGAAACTCTACAAAAATAATTTATTTACTGTAATTGAAAGGAAATTGATAGCTATTCTTCCCTGGTATTGCTGAAGAGGGAATAGACATGCAAAGTTATTATTTATCAGTTTTGAGTGCACAGGGCTATGTCAGACTGTAATTATTTACTTTGCAAAATATTTACTTTGGCCTGAAATCTTTCTGGTGTTGTGTCTGACGCCTCCCAACTTAAGCTCCAATCCTATGGCTACCACCAACTCTCCCTGTCTGACTAGCTTGTGATGGAATTACAGAGCTGTGACAACAGTATGGGCAGGCTCTAATCCCACGACTGCCATCAGCTCTCATTGTGTGATGTCTAGTGATGAGAACACAGAGCAGGCTGCAATCCCATCCTGTGTGTCAGACTAGTAATGAGCAAACAGAGTTCCAATTCCAGCCCTGCTACCAATGCTGAGGGCATAGTGCTTGAGATCTATGTTTCAACCTCACTTCTTATTTTCTGCTGCACTGAGGCTATACGGCATTAATGATCTGCCTGACTCTGTGAGGCAAACAGCTATATCACTGCAGGGATAAAATGGAACAGTTTTCACAGGTGAGGGAGGTCCCTATGCCCATAGCTGACTGCAATAGAATATATTAAAAGTTAAACTGCAGAGATTATACATCAATTGTATATAAATATAAATTTGAAAAGGTGGTAAGGCAGCCCTATCTTATAATAATATGTTTGTTATCTTGACTCATTTGTAGGCAATAGGGGAGACAGAGGCATGGAGTGGACCACTGGGGCCATGGCTCAACCAATATTTTGCTCAATATAGCATCAGCAATCAGAGAGCTGGATGGGGGTTTGGGCGTGAGATTGCTTTGTTGGACCCCTCTGACTAAGAAGGTACTCCGCTGCTCCTGATTTTGAAAACAGACTTAAGTGGCTAAAATGCTTTTTGCCTGTGCATAAATTGATTTTTTGAGAGTCGCCCATCCTTAGTGCAGATAAACGACAGGCATCATTGTGCAACATGTGATCTTTATATCCGCCCTGGGAGAAGGCGTTCTAGAGGGGGGGTGTTAGCCCTCATTGATCGCATTTTCAAAGCCACATGAGTTATTTCCCTTTAAAGTTTTCCCCGCACAGAAAGCAGATGCAAACCAATGGCAATAAAAGAAATTATGCGTGTAATGTTGCTTTCATTACTGGTCCAAACCCTATGGACAAAAGCACCTTCAGTCTTTGGCAACAGGCTGGGCAGTTTGCTCATTGCCTCCTAAGTGATTGTTTGTTTGTGTGAAGGCCTTTTAGGCATCATCTGGGACATCCAAGTCAAAACGTCTGAAATTCTGTAGGAGGCGCAGCAGAGAAGGCGAGTGCGTGTAAATTAGGGTTGCCAACTGGCTCCAGATGCGCCCGACAGGGTCAATCCAGTCCTGGGTTTACCCCATTGCATGCAGGGATATGTAGTTCTGATTTCTCCATTGCACTCCATAAGAAATGGAAAACTACAAGTCACTGCATGCAATGGGGTAAACCCAGGACTGGATCAAGTCTGTCGGGCGCATCTGGAGCCAGTTGGCAACCCTAGTGTAAATGCCTACTAAAATCAACCTCTCTCCATCCCAAAAAATAAACCTCTCCGTGAAATAGAGGGGAAACAGGGCTGTTCAGAATAAAGCCCCAGACACAAGCAGGAGATCATCTGATTTTAGCAACGTGGACATGCGAAACGTAGGTGGGCAGTTACAGCAACATACATGTGACTGCTCTGGCATTTCCAAACGTGCATGTGGATATGTTGCCACACACATATGTCGACCTGGCGGGTTTCCACATGCAGAGCCGTTCTAAAATCAGGTTCACGCATGTATCTTTTCTGGAATACCCTGGACACACTTCTGCCACACCCCATGCGACATGGACGTGATCGTGACAGCCATGTATAAATTCGGATCTTTTAAAAATGGCTCTTGGGACGTGAATATGATTCACATGTCTGAATGGGTGTTTTCAGATGTGCAAATCACATATAGAGCCACTAGAATGACCCCGTTAGTATTTATGCAAGATTTTATACACCGCTTTTCACAAACAAATTAAAGCAATTTACAATTTGCTGCTATGTAAAAGGGCAGAATTACAGAGGTAGCTGAAAACCAGAGAGGAGAAGCTTACAGCACAACCGCAAGGGAATCCTGGCTGTTAGCAAGCCTCCTCCCTCAGTCAGAGTAGGCTAAAGAAACAAGTAGGGGCCTGATTCTCAGAAGGGCTGATCCAGATTACATCCAGCAGGATCCAGATTGTAGTTGCCACTGAACATCCGGGTTCAGCGCTGCTATCCTGATAAGTGCAGACTTTATCCGGATAACAGCGATTTCCAGCCAACACTTATCCAGATAACAACTTAGGGTCCCTTTCTGCACG
Organism: Ichthyophis bannanicus; assembly: GCA_033557465.1. NCBI lineage: Eukaryota > Metazoa > Chordata > Amphibia > Gymnophiona > Ichthyophiidae > Ichthyophis > Ichthyophis bannanicus. The sequence continues at coordinate 73,602,383 of CM066051.1, read as the reverse complement.
GCCTAAGTGTTGGCTGGAAATTGCACTATCCGGATAAGGTCAGCATGTATCTGGATAGCGGTGATACTGCCCTCACTTCGCCCATGGATCCCCCTGCGTGAACCAGATAGTGCCGCTGAAGATCTTTCTCTGGCCCCTTATCTGGATAGCCTCCTCTTGGCCGTCTGCATAAGAGTTTTGAATATCGGCCCAGCAGTGTTTAGACCTAGTGCATCTTGAGCCTTGCAAGCAGTGTTTCTATCTGAAGGTAGCAGGGGAGAAATCTCCAGCCTCACTGTTGAAGGACGAGGGACTGTAAACAAGTTTTCATTTTGTGAATGGAGCGCTCTTCTGGGCATATACGGAATAAGCAAGTCAAAGAGACGGGCGGGTTAACCGGAATGAAAGGTTCTATGTGTCATAATTAATACTTTGTATTTAATTCTATATTTGACTGGCAGCCAGTGATTCTCCTTCAGTGATGGAGTAACATGGTCATATTTGCTGGAAAAGGTGATAAGTTTCACTGCTATGCTTTGGATGTTTTGCAGACGCTTTATCATGGATACATTTCAACCATTGTAGAATGTGACTCATGATGAGGGCTAAGACTAGTGTAGCGAGTGCAGATTTCTGAAAAGAGGGCCTTGTTATGCTCAAGGCTTAATTTGTAGGCGAAAAGGAAGTGGAACTATGGAGTTGCGGGAGGGGGTCAGGAGCAACAGAAGAAGAGGGGCTGGATTATGGAGTAGCGTGACTGTTCTTTGCTCTACACCCAAGCTCACCCTCTCTCCTCTTCCCGCAGGCTGCCTGGTAGGGAGATGCTAGAAGAGAAACCCCCCTGCTGCTCCAGAACCCAAAAGAAGTAGTGGACTTGCAATCAAGGCTGTTCCTCCAGAAATTAAGCCCTTGATTGTGTGGATGCACCTGAGACTCCGAAAACAGGACTTTACCAAAGCTGAGACTTGCTGGTCAAATGCTAGCTGGGAGTTCAAATGACTGCCAGGTGTTTTAAGCCATGGGACCAATGGAATGAGTTGGCCTGCTATTATGGCTGGTTTTCTAGAACTTCTTGTGGTCCACATGGCTTGTGTTTTTACCACATTAAGATGCAGACAGTGCGAATGTAACCAACTAGCACTTTCTGTCAAACGGTGATTTAGTGTAGAGCAGTCAGGTTGCGAAGGGTCAGTATAAGCTTTGAACTGTAGATTATCAGCAAAATAGTGGGCACTGAAGCTCAGTGACTGCCCTCAGGATGCTAGTAGGTCAGGAAAATGTTGGACAGATAGGGAATAGGACTGAACCTCGAGGGGCCCCACATACCATATCTGTGAACACATCCCACTACATGCCAAACAAGGGAGAAAGGAATTTCTCCACAAGAAGACCAAGTCCAACTGTAAAGCGGAGAAAAACCATAGCCACACCTGTGATATCTTTCAACAGTCGTTTTATTATTGGACCCAACTTGGTCAAGTTTCGGCACTAGGCTTTCATCAGGGTCAATACAGTAGATGGAACTGGCTATCAAGGAGGTGGGTAGTGGTAACAATGTATCAGGCAAACAACTTTTCCAAGCCTCATAAAAAATGTTGTTTTAAATTAGAACAGACAGAAGAACAGACAGTAGAAAACAAACAAGGGACAGTATCCAAATGTGTCTATGAAGGTCTGGACGTGTTTCTGGAGGTCAGGTACATTAGCTAGAAAGACGTGGGCTTCTCTACTTCATATTCTGGGAGTGAATAACATAGATTAGAATCCGGTGGGTACTTCCTGGTTACCTGGACTACCCGTTGTTGGTGGAAGGATCCTGGGTTCAATGCATCATTGGTTTGTCTCAGCCTGGCACCTCTTGGAGGTTATCTTAAATGTTAACACATGTAAAAAAAGGCATTTAAACACGTAAATCAACATTTGTTCATTAGTGACGAGGTCAGGAGAAACATGCAGTGAGAAATTCGGATTTGATGGGGGCATAGTCTGGGCAGCCACTAAAAATCGTATGGGACATGTATTCCCTAGCTTGCAAGAGCAATACACATCCTTGTGGACATTTACACCTGCTGAGTCATGCAAAGCTGTCAGCAAACTACATATTTGCACCTGAGTTTTGGAAGCGTGATTGAGGGGGAATTTTAACCATAAGAACTTAAGATATGCCACACTGGGTCAGACCAAAGGTCCATCAAGTCCAGTATCCTGTTTCCAACACTGGCCAATCCAGATCACAAGTACTTGTCAGGTTCCCAAAAAGGTACACAGGTTCCATAATGCTTGTCCCGGGATAAACAGTGGATTTCCCTAGTTCAGTTTAGTAATGATTTCTGAACTTTTTCTCTAGGAACTTATCTGTAGCTACTCTAAGAGTTTTTACTATGACCTCCAGCAGCAAATTCCAGAGCTTAATTATGTGTTGAGTGAAAAAAATATATTCTATGATTAGTCTTAAATGTACTACTTAATAGCTTCATTGCATATCCCTTAGTTTTTTTTACTTTTTGAAGGAGTAAACAACTGATTCATGTTCACCTATTTCACTCCAATCATTATTTTATTATAGACCTCTATCATATCTCCCTTCTCCAAGCTGAAGAGCCCTAACCTTTTAAGCCTTTCCTGATAGGGGGATCCTTACATCAAGTGCAGAATAAGGGCCAAGCGTGCAGAAAACCAGCTGATTTTAGAAAGACGGACATGCAGGATCTGGACGTGCGTGGTACCGATCACGTGAATGTGTCAGCGCCGGTATTTCAGAATGTGCGCGGTTATATGTCATCACATACACATCTCAGCCTGCCATTTTGGAAATGAGATGTGCTGTAGCACAGCAGTACATAATAAGGCTTCAATATTTACCTGCTAGGTGTTTTGGAGTTGATGAAATATATTGAAGGAATGAAGGTGTATTCTCTCCCTCTCTGTATTTATTAGCTGGCCAAAATGAGCACTTTTAAATGTCTATCTGTGCCCAGGAGTAGCTACAGACATGGATGCATCCGCCAGTGGATTTAAATGTGTAGCAGCAATCTAAAATCGACCACGCATGTGCATCTTTTTCGGAAAGACCCTATAGGACATAGACATGATCGTACTCAGGGCGTTCAAAACTGGTTCTTGGGACGTGGATGTGATTGGGATGTCAGGATAGCCATTTTCAGACTTCCAAATCATGACTAGGACTTCTACAATGACTCCCTTAGTGTGTGTTTTTGACTACCTGCTCCTTATCTTACAAAATAATGCACTTGTGTATAAAATAGGCATGATCAGGGCTGACTCAACCATTATACAAACTAGGTGGTGGCCTAGAAGCAGCACCTTCTGGGGGCGGCAAAGAGCAGGGCATTCAAGCTAAACCATAGATTCTGACAGCCGGGGAGAATGTAAGTTTTAAGGTTTGTCTAGGGCACCAACAACTTGAACTAACTCTGGGGCTGGCCTTGCATGATAGATATGTATACCACATGCATTAAACTAGGCATCTCATATAAAGAAAACCTTCTACACGTGTAGGTGTTCCTACAGGTGGAGAATAGGTGGATCAGGGATTCAAACTTCTCTACATATTTTATAAAATATTTGCATATGCGTTGATTCTTACTGACACATATACACACAAAGTAACCCCTGCCTTGATGCAGGCATTTTGGGGGTGATTTTCTAAAGGAACCATGGAAAGATCTATAGCCCTCCAAGCCAATATTGAGTTGGGGTGTACATGAGGGTAGCGCATGCATAGGGTATAAGCGCAGCCTCGAAAGACACACACATGTTATAGAATACTATGATGTACATGTGTCCCTTCACCGATCTTGATGCTGCCAGCTACGTCTGCTCTAGGGCAGGCGTAACTGATGTGCCTAGAGCATGGCGCGTTGGTACATGCCTATTTATAAAGTAGGGCATGCGCATCAGCAATGTGGAGGGGGGGGGGTTACAAAATTACCCTCAGTTTGTGGGAGCTTTCAGAGAAGCTGTTTTAGACCCATATGTTTCCTTCATAAATGAGATTCATCATATTCTCCTATGTGCCTTCCCTGTCTAGGTGCCCTGTTGGTAAAATTACTCTCTCAATGCTTGGCAAGCATGTTGGCCATGCCACATTTGTGGAAAGATGAAGTTTTGAAGTTGTAAGACACTGTGGGGCAGGTTCCATGCTACCAGGATAGCATGCATTTTGGGCACTGTGCTAAAAGTAGCACATGCCCACATGCTAAAAACCCTGTGCTATCCTGGTAGTGCGCGTCACGGCAGGGATTGGGCAGGACATGGAGGGTTCGTGGGCGTTCCCTGTGCATCACAGCTAGCATGGACGTTAGTGGCTTATGCTAACTGCATGTGATGCCAGTACCATCGGTGCAGTTAACCTCAATGGGTGGTGTAAGTTACATAAGAACATAAGATATGCCATACTGGGTCAGACCAAGGTCCATCGAGCCCAGTATCCTGTTTCCAACAGTGGCCAATCTAGGTCATACGTACCTAGCAGTTTCCCCAAGAGACACAGGTTCCACAATGCTTGTACTGGGTCAAGCATTGATATCCTGGGTCCCTTCTTAATAATGGTTTATGGACCTTTCCTCCAGGAACTTGTCCAAACCTTTTTTAAACCCAGCTACACTAACAGCCTGTACTACATCCTCCGGTAACAAATTCCAGAGTTTGATTACACGTTGAGTGAAAAAATATTTTCTCTTATTTGTCTTAAATAGTTTACCCTGTAGCTTCATTGCATGTCCCCTAGTCTTTCTATAGTGTGATAACGTAAACAATCGATCTACGTTTACCCGTTCCACTCCATTCATTAATTTATTAGACTTCTATCATATCTCCCCTCAGCCGTCTTTTTTCCAGGTTAAAGAGCCCTAACCTTTTCAGCCTCTCTTCATAGGAGTATCCTTCCATCCCCTTTACCATTTTGGTGGCTCTTCTCTGAACCTTTTCGAATAACGCTATATCCTTTTTAAGATACGGCGACCAGAATTGCACACAATATTCAAGGTGCGGTCTCACCATGGAACGATATAGAGGCATTATAATATCTTTTGTTTTATTTTCCATTCCTTTCCTTATCATACCTAGCATTCTACTTGCTCTCTTGGCCGCTGCTGCACACTGGACCGAGGGTTTTAATATGTTATCCACAATGACGCCTAAATCTTTTTCCTGGGTGGTGGTTCCTAATGTGGAACCTTGCATCGTGTAACCATAGTTCGGGTTGTTCTTCCCTAGGTGCATAACCTTGCACTTGTCCACATTAAATTTCATCTGCCATTTTGATGCCCAGTCTTGTTGCATGCTCATAATGGCTAGCATGGTGCCAGCGCACTAGGCCTGCGTTATCTGCAGGGAGATGAAAGCACATGCTCCCTGCCATTACTGCAAACCCCCTGCACTGGTAACATGGTCACATGTGCGTAACCGGGGCAGGGGTTAGTAAACATTCCTTGTTGAGTCGTAACGCATACGGTCCATTTTGTCACTATAATTCGGAACAAATTTTATGCTCATCAGAATTTTAAAATTACTCATCTGTCTATGTCAAAACCACACTTGTCTGATCTGTTTCATTGTATTGAGCTGTTATTTGAATGTTTTACTGAACTGCCAATTGCGACATTTCATTGTATTAGGAGCATCCTATCTATGGAACAAACTACCTGAGTCTGTACGTCAGGTGCCTTCTCTGACCCTTTTCAAATCCAGGCTGAAAATTCACCTCTTCCTTGCCGCTTTCGGATCCTGATTCGTCTATTCTCCTTTGTGTTTCCTTACCATTCCCCCAAGGGTTGCAGAACAGAGATGGCATCCATCTGTCCAAGAAAGGTCGATGCGTCTTCTGTAGTAGACTGGCTAATCTACTGAAGAGGGCTTTAAACTAGATTCATTGGAGATGGCTGAAGAAAGCCCCCAGGTAAGTGATACATTAAATACCTTTATGGAAATAGGTAACAGGGGTAACATATGGAAAGCAGTGTGTATAAATGCCCGTAGCATGGGGAATAAGATCCCTGATGTTGAAGCTTTGGTGGGAGTGGCTGACTTGGATTTAGTGGCAGTTACAGAAACATGGTTCACAGAAAACCATGACTGGGATGTAACTATACCTGGCTATACTTTATTCAGAAAGGATAGAGTAGGAAGAAGGGGAGGAGGAGTAGCACTATATGTAAAAAATACTATTAAGGCTTTGGAATTACAGAGCTTAAAAGGGAGAGAGGAGGCATTCTGGGTTAAATTAGAAAGAGAGAAAGAGAAATCTATTTGCACTGGCGTGATATACAGACCTCCCTCACAAGAGGAAGAGGTGGACAGAGAGTTCATTGAAGACATACGCAACATTGCTAGGAAAGGGGAAGTGCTACTGATAGGGGATTTCAATATGCCAGATGTTGATTGGCACATTCCTGCTGCAGTATCATCTAGAAGTAAGGAGATCCTGGATTCTCTACAGGGAGAACTATTCAGGCAATTGGTAACAGACCCCACACGTGAAGGGGCCATACTGAAATTGGTGCTTACAAATGATGAAAGTGTTTCTGATGTTATAGTGGGAGTTCATTTTGCATCCAGTGATCACCAAATGGTGTGGTTCAGTATTAGGACTAGGGCTGTTAGAATCCATTCAAAGGTGAGGGTCTTGGACTTTAGGAAGACTAACTTTGCCAAGATGGGCCAATACCTCAGGGAGTCGTTAGTGGGATGGGAACAGCTGGGGGATGTAGAAAAACAGTGGACAAAACTGAAAGGGGATATTTTAAGGGCAACCAACCTTTTTGTTAAAATGGTAAATAAAGGTAAAAGGAAAAGGAGACTGCTATGGCTTTCGAAAGAAGTAGCTGAAAAGGTGAAGAAAAAGAGGGAGGCCTTCATGAAATACAAGAGATCACAGAGAGAGGAAGATAGGCATCTATATTTGGAAAAACTTAGAGAAGCTAGCAAAGTAGTCAGGAAAGCAAAGATTCAAAAAGAGGAGGAAATAGCCAATGCAATAAAATTGGGGTATAAGACATTTTTCAGATATGTTAGTGAGAAGAGGCAGGGCAAAAGTGGTATTGTCAGACTCAAGGGTGAAGGGGAGGATTATGTATAAGCTGATGAGGATAAAGCGGACTTGCTTAACAAATATTTCTGTTCTGTGTTCACAGATGAAGAACCAGGAACAGGACCTTAGAAAACACCCTCAAACAGGAAGAGAAGTGAGGGACATCATGAACAATTTTCAGAAGACTGTGTTCGTGAGAAACTAGCTCAACTTAAAGTAGACAAAGCGATGGGACTGGATGGGATACACACTAGAATACTGAGGGAACTTGGGGACGTTCTAGCAGCTCCACTGACTGACCTTTTCAATGCCTCGTTGGAGTAGGGAGTGGTGCCAAAGGACTGGAGAGAGGCTCATGTGGTGCCTTTACACAAAAGCGGAAGTAAGGATGTGGTTGAAAACTACAGGCCGGTTTGTTTAACTTTGGTGGTGAGTAAATTATTGGAAACGCTGCTGAAAGAGAAAATAGTAAGATTTCTGGAGTGCAGCGGATTACAGGATCTGAGGCAGCATGGATTCACCAGAGGCAAGTCTTGTCAGACAAATCTGATTGATTTCTTTGACTGGGTGACCAGGGAGTTGGACCGAGGGAGAGCCCTAGATGTGGTATATTTAGATTTCAGTAAAGCCTTTGACACTGTTCCTCACAGGCGACTTATAAACAAACTGAGCACCCTAGGGATGGACCCTAAAGTTATTGCTTGGGTTAGAAATTGTTTGGGTGGGAGGTGATAAAGAGTACAGGCAAATGGAGCTCACTCTGAGGAGAAGGATGTTACCAGTGGTGTGCCCCAGGGATCTCTCCTTGGTCCGATTCTTTTTAACATCTTTGTTAATGATATAGCGGAAGGGCTGTCGGGTAAGGTTTGCCTCTTTGCGGATGATATCAAAATCTGCAATAGAGTAGACACCTAGGAAGGTGTAGATAACATGAGGAGGGATCTAGCTAAGCTTGAAGAATGGTCTAGAATTTGGCAGCTGGGATTTAATGTTAAAAAATGTGAGGTCATGCATTTGGGCTGCAGCAATCCAAGGGAGCAATATAGTATAGGGGGTGAAGTACTTTTGTCCACTAAAGAAGAGCGGGACCTAGGCGTGGTTGTGTCTGATGATCTTAAAGTAGCTGAACAGGTAGAAAAGGCGACAGCAAAAGCTAGAAGGATGCTTGTGTGCATACGGAGAGGAATGGCTAGCAGAAAAAAGGAGGTGATAGTGCCTCTGTATAAGTCTTTGGTGCGACCTCATTTGGAGTATGGTGTGCAATTCTGGAGACCGCACCTTCAAAAGGATATAAATAGGATGGAGTCAGTACAGAGGGTGGCTACTAAACTGGTTAGTGGTCTTCATTATAAAGCATATGTGGACAGACTTAAGGATCTTAATATGTACACCTTAGAAGAAAGGCGGGATAGAGGTGATATGATTGAGATGTTTAAATACCTCCGTGGCATAAATGTACAGGGGGAGAGCCTCTTTCAATTGAAAGCAAGCTCTGCTACGAGGGGACATGGAATGAGGGTGAAGGGAGATAGATTCAGGAGTGATATGCGGAAATATTTCTTTACGGAAAGAGTGGTGGATCCGTGGAATAGTCTCCCAGTGGAGGTGGTAGAGATGAGGACAGTATCTGTATTCAAAAAAGCATGGGACCAACACAGAGGATCTCTAAAGGTAAAAAGGGGACTGTTGTAGTTGTTGATAGGGAAGGACAGATTAGATAGGCCATGTGGTCTTTTTCTGTCGTCATACTTTATGTTTCTAGATGCATTCTATGTCTACAGCTACTGTGTTGACTGTCTTGACTAGACTGTAAACTCTGAAGAGTAGGGACTGTGTTTTACATGTGTCTGTGCAGCGCTCCGTATGTCTTGTAGCGCTATACAAATGTTCAGTTGTAGTAGTAGTATGTTGTATGAATATTCTACCATGCTGCCTATTATGGTTTATCACTGGTATTCTGTTGACATTTATCATATTTCTGTTATATAAATGCTCTACTGTGCTGTTTTAATGTATACATTACTGACAGTGTATCATATGGCTGCTATTATTAGAATTTCATTTGCTTCTCTCCAAGTTTACCTCATTCTTCTAATGGTCTATTATGCTGACATTTGTTCATTCTACTAATGTTATGTTGTAAATACCATGTAAATTCTTTATTTCAAGCTCTACTTGTACACCACCTTGAGTGAATCTCTTCATAAAGGTGGCCAATCAATGTCAAATATATTAAACAAATAAATGAACAGAAGACTCTCATGCTGGCTGGTTCACGTGTGCTTTATAGGAAGTCTCTTATAAGAGATGTCCTGTTTTGCTTTCTCAGATGGTTTATAATAGTATTAAATGATGCCATCTCAGGCTGCTCTATTTTTAACTACTTTGTGGGAAATGAGCAGCCTGTCAGTGAGAAATCGGAGTTGGTGATACACGGACAAATTATTCCAGTTTACATTTCATCTGGCTGTGTCCTGTTTTCAATCATTTCAAGAATCATATAATTATTAATGACTGTGCAGTAACTAATTTTAACAGCCCTTGAAATGAGATCAAGGGATTCCTAAAGAAAGGGTGTGACTTCAGGGTTTCTGCACACCACATCCATTTTACCTGGAAGGTTTTCATAGGTGAGGAATGAGAAACATTTTGGCGAGTTTGCCACAGGAGGAGCGTGTGCTCTCACTGACGTATGCAGTGTGTGTGTGCCTGCAGGGTTTTGTGAGATCATGCATGGCAGCTGATTGGCCAAAGCCAGGGCCACATTTTGACGTTCATTGGCACTGGGAACCTTCACTTCCAAATATGCACTTTGAGGACATTATTAAAGACTTTGCTGAAAAAGGCACCGAAAAAAGAAACTTAGAAATTCTGGAATTATGCTTTTTGAAATGTAATTCCGGAGTTTTAGTTGCATTAAATTTCCATCTCACAATCTTTTTTCCTTATTTTTTTCTGATTTTAAAAATGTTTCTCTCCTCCGTAGGTCTTACAAATTTTGTAGGCCCTAGGCACTGTGCCTAGAGAGCCTAATGGAAAATCTGTCATGGGTCAAGGCATCCAGTTCACATCGTCTTTGGAAATTCTGCTTTTGGTTGGGCCAAGCACCTACTTACCCCGAGAGGTGTTGGAGGAGGGGGAGGGGAGAGAATACAGGGAAAGATAGTGAAAGGGGCACAAAGCAAGATAAGAGAATCCAGGGAGAGGGTAGGGGTGACGCTTGGAGCTGGGGATTTAATATGATGCGGCACATCATTGGATAGTCCTTAGGTATGTCCATCAGAGAGAGTACCTCACGGAATACAAACATCAGCCGTAGTGTTTACCAGATATTCAGTACTGATATGCAGACTGTGGCTGCACCGAATATCTGAACAGAATATGGTAATAATAAGACTGCTATCCAGAAAGATGTCTGGATAACTTCTGGAGAGCACAAGCAGAGCAGGTGCCCTCGCAAAAATAGAACAGACACACAACAAGCAAGGGGCCTGTGGAGGTCACAGGTGCTTCATTGAATTAAAGCACCTGCGACTTCCACACACTACTTGCTTGTTGTGTGTCTCCATAACGTCTGGGTCAGCAGTATCTGGGATGGTCTATAAGGATAGTCAGCGGCACTGTCTAGATAGTGCTGCTGAGTTTCAGGGATAGCAACGGCTAAGGGAAAGACCTAGTTAACACTGGATTTAGCACATGTCTCTTGGAAGAGTAGCTCAAGACAAGTTACATTCGGGTACACTTCCTGACGCTAGCGGGCTTACAATCTAAGCTTGTACCGGAGGAAATGGAGGGTTAAGTGACTTGCCCAAGATCACAGAGAGAGGCATTGGTATTCAAACATCGGCTTTCCTGGTTCTTACCTCTCTGCACTATTAGGCTACTCCTCCACTCCATTAGCTAGATATATCCTTTTGAATATTGGACCAATACAGTTTATATACAAATACTAGCTGACTATGTGCTGAAATGAGTATTAGTATGAAACATCCCTTTCCCCCTTCCTTCTTTTTCCTTTTTCTCATCATTAGGGTTGCCAACTGGCTCCAGATGCACTCGACAGACTTGATCCAGTTCTGGGTTTGCCCCATTGCATGCAGTGACTTGTAGTTTTCCTTTTCTTATGGAGTGCAATGGAGAAATCAGAACTACATATCCCTGCATACAATGAGGTAAACCCAGGAGAGGATCGAACCTGTTGGGCGCATCTGGAGCCAGTTGGCAACCCTGCTCATCATTCCCTCTTCTCTGAACCTTTTCTGTCTTAATTTGTAAATAGTTACCTGTCTTAATTTGTAAATAGTTACCCCTGTTATCCAAGTTATTTCTTCCTGTTCAAATGTAAACACAAAGTACCATCGGAAATGTGTAAATTCTTTGTTCAATGTAAACCGCGCTGATGCTGAATAGTGCGGTATAGAAGAGACTTTAAATAAATAAAATAAAAATAAAATAGTACTCTGCCTTCCTGACCCTTTTTCCCCTTCAGCGTCTCCTTTGCCTTGCCCTCCTTCCTTGAACCAATCCATTTCTCCTCTACCCAATGCCAGCCCTTCCCATCCCCAAGACCAATCTCAGCACCAGTCTTGACATTTCTACGGTTTTCCAGCCCAACTGGGTGGCATATTAGCCTGGCCCATGGGAAAAATTTGCAGGTTGTGGGTTGCGATTTTTTGGGCGATTTGCCATGCCACTTTGGGCAAGAAAACCGTGGAAAATAAAGGATAAAAAAGTTTTTAAAAGTTGCACACATCTCTTTGCTGCATCTGATTGGTCAGAACCCAGACTAGCTGACCAATGAGATGTAGACGGATGGGAATGATGTACCACCAAATTCCAGCTAGTCAGGGAAGGGAAAGGCATGGCCATGTGGCAAAGTGGGCATGGCCAGAACAGTCAAGCAGGGAAGATGAGAGGGCCAATTGAAGAGAAGGGAGGGGCCAAGGGCAAGATGCGGTTTTGGGCTAGTTTTCAACCCAGTTTGGTTTGGAACTACAGCGACTATCTAGCAACCCTGCTCAGCATTTTGTCCCTCATCCAGTCCTAACTCAGCACCAACCCTCGGTCCCCCGCCTACCTCTAGTCCCACGTCTGGCTGTGTGACTTCACCTGCTTTTTTTGTATTGTGCGCTATTTGTGACGCAGCCCATACTAAGAGACTAATTTTATAAAGTCCCACCTATTTAACACACATTGTCACATGTCTATGTCAAGCCTATTTCATAAAGAAAAGTAGACCTTTCCCCAAATATTGGAAAGAATTGTTAAAGTTCCCTAATTGCGCTCTGCTTCCAACAAGTAACAGATGGAAAGATTGAGAATGGGACATGGCTAGTGACAGCCTGGAGCTGATAAGTTTACTTCAAAGCTGGGGGCAATTGGTTATTAAGCAAGCTAGACTTCTGGTGGCTTCCGTGATTGCTCAGTACAGCAACTCAGTATTGTGTTTGTATCTTCACAAGCCACAATCTACTTTTAAAGATATTAAGCTGACAATACTTCCTGAAGTGAGTAGAAAACACTTTCTGTTTATTCGACGGGTAGTGCTGGCCCTGGGGGCTGAGTTTATTCTCTGTGTTCCTTATGATTAGCTTATTAGACATGAGAATAAGATTTTTCATTTCCTGAACTCTCTTAACTATTTTTTTCCACTATTTAGTGATTTGATTTTAGTTCAAGGCTCTTTATTCTGATTTGGGGTCATTTATAACAGGGCACCAAGAATAATAGGGCAGGAAGGTGTCTATTCTATACCCACATATTTTATTAAATATGTAAGGAAATAACATAATAAATGATGGCAAATAATAACTCTGCCCACGCTCCATGCAAACTCCACCCCTGAACAGGGCCGGCCCGTTCATTGAGCAAGAATGTTTTTTGCACAGGGCTCCGCGTTTCAGGGGGCCCCGCGCAAAGAACATTCTGCTTTTTTAAAAATTTAATAATAAAAAAAAAAAAAGCTGGCTGCTGCTGCTGCCGCCGCGGCAGCGGCAGAATGAAGTGTCCCGCGGGGCCCCCTCTGCCCGGCTGAGCTCTCCCTGCCTGGCTGAGCCCCTCTGCGCCGGCTTTCAGATACGCGAAGGGAGAGTGTCTCCCTCGCGTCTCTGTTAAGCCCACAGGGGCTGATGGGAAACCCATCTGCCCCTGCGGGCTTAACAGAGACGCGAGGGAGACACTCTCCCTTCGTGTATCTGAAAGCCGGCGCAGAGGGGCTCAGCCGGGCCGTGAGAGCTCAGCCGGGCAGAGGGGGCCCCGCGGGACACTCCATTCTGCTACTGCTGCGGCGGCAGCAGCAGCAGCCAGTTTTTTTTTTTTTTTAAATTTTCCATGAGCCGATGGGGGGGGGGGGGAGAGGGTAGGGTTGGTAAGGGGCTTTGGGGGGGGTTAGGACTTGACTTGAGGTGGGCTGTGGGCTGTTGGGGGGGGGCTAGGACTGGTAATGGGCTATGGGGGGGTTAAGACTGGTAATGGACTGTGGGCTGATGGGGGGGATAGGACTGGCAATGGGCTATGGGGCGCTGACTGGAAATGGGCTGATGGGGTTAGGACTGGAAGTAGGCTGATGGGGGTTAGGACTGGTAATGGGCTATGGAGGGGGTTAGGACTTGACTTGAGGTGGGCTGTGGGCTGTTGGGGATGGGTTAGGACTGGTAATGGGCTATGGGCTGATGGGGGCTGTCTGGAAATGGGGTGCTGGGGGGTTAGGACTGGTAATGGGCTATGGTGGGGTTAGGACTGATAATGGGCTATGGGGGGGCTAGGACAGGAAATGGGCTGATGGGGAGGGGTTAGGACTTGAGGTGGGCTGTTGGGGTTAGGACTGTTAATGGTCTGTGGGCTGTTGGGGGGGGGGTTAGGACTGGTAATGGGCTATGGGGGGGGGGGGTTAAGACTGGTAATGGGCTGTGGGCTGATGGGGGCTGTCTGGAAATGGGTTGATGGGGGTTAGGACGTAATGAGCTATGGGGGGGTTAGGACTGATAAAGGGCTATGGGGGGCTAGGACAGGAAATGGGCTGATGGGGAGGGGTTAGGACTTGAGGTGGGCTGATGTGGTTAGGACTGGTAATGGGCTGTGGGCTGATGGGGGGGATTAGGACTGGCAATGGGCTATGGGGGGCTGACTGGAAATGGGCTGATGGGGTTAGGACTGGAAGTGGGCTGATGGGGGGTTAGGACTGGTAATGGGTTATAGGGGGGCTTAAACTGAAAATGGGGTGATGGGGGTTTAGGACTAGAAGTGGGTTGATGGGGGGCTAGGACTGGAAATGGGCTGAGTGGAAGGGGAGACTTGAACTGCAAATAGCTGATGGGGAGGGGGCTTGGAATGGAAATGGGCTGTGAGGGAAGGGAGCTAGGACTGAAAATGGGCTGATGGAGCAGCTAGGATAGGACTGGAAATGGGCTGTTGGGGGGAGCTAAGATTGGAAATGGGCTGTGGTGGGGGCTTGAATTGAAATGGACTCATGGAGGGGCTAGAACTGGAATAGGCTCATGGGCGGGCTTGGACTGGAATTGGGCTGAGTGGAGGGGAGCTAGGATTTGACATGGGCTGATGGTGGGGCTAGGAAATGACTAGAAATGGGCTGATGGGGGGGCTAGGATTGGAAATGAGCTGATGAAGGGACTCGGACTGGAAATGGATGGGGGAGCTAGGACTGGAAATGGGCTGATGGGGGGCTAGGACTGGAAATGGGCTGATGCAGGGACTAGAAGGGAATGGATGCTGGGTGAGACTGGAACTAGAAGGGAGCTGATGTTGGGGGAGGATTAGAATGGGATGGGGCTGGGAGAGTAAAATGGAGAGGGGAAAAATATTTTGTGTGGGAGGGATGAAAAATCTACAATTGGCCGGGTATTGGGAGAGTAAATGGGGATTCAGGATGGAGGGGTAAAATTTGTGTGGATGAAATAGGAATGAGGAAAGAGCAAAAGGAGAAAGATTAGTATGTTAATGCAGATGTAGAGAGAGAGAATGGAAAAAAAAACTAGAAGAGAGAAGAAAGGACAAATGGACAGCAGACGATGGAGAGTTTTGCAGAAAACATGAAGAAACCAGAAGAAAGTGTCTGGAGCAATTGCAACTGAAAAAAATGCACAAAAGATAGAACGATATCTCTTTATTTTGAATTTATTAACTGGAATATGAAAGCTCTGGGAAATGTGCATCATTAACATCCGCGCTTTGTTTGGTACAAGAGGAAATTAATTTATAGTTTTATTTCTACAGTGTTGTTGTACATTCCAAGTTTGGCTTTTGGGGTTCCCAGTTTAATTATTGCCTTCCTGTTTCTAAATTGTGATTCCTTGTTTGGTGATGGTCTATATTCTGCATGTGTAACTGAGCTGAGGTATTCTATTTATGTAATTCCTATCTGACATTGCCACCTGTTCTCTTTCCCCAGTATTCTCTGAAATGTATTGGTTTAATATTTGCAGTGTTGCCTTTTGATAGGTAGGGTATGGTGCTTTGTGAGTCCTGGTAATGCTGTCAGGATACGGCGGGTTTGCTATGGGTTCTAAATGGGCAGCGTTTGTAGTAGTTCCTAATGTGCCTGGCGGTTGGTACTGGATTATAGTAATGTAGAAATCTTTTAGTCTTTCTTTATCCATACACTCATTAAGAGACATGTTTACTAAAAGTTAGTGTATGTTAGCATTATGCAAATATTTATGCAAATAAGGCCACTTATGCAAATGAGGCCCCGCACCGAGTCTCCGCACATGGCCCCGCACCCCCCTTGGGCCGCCCCTGCCCCTGAATAGCCTGTTGATATCGTTCTTGGATTGTCCTATGTCATGGCCTAACTGCCTGGGTTGTCATTTGATTTGGGGCCCTTTTACTATATCCCATTAAGGTGCACTTAACGTGTGTTTTTCACACACACTGAGTGCAAAGGCTCAGGAGCAGGTATAAACATCCACACATAGAGTATGCAAGTACACGCATAGATAAATGTATTGCATAATCCATGCATGATTTCGCATGTGCTCCGCCCAGACCGCATCCCCCGTCCCCCACAATGCCTAATGTACACACATTTATGCCATCATATGCATTTTTATACCTGCTGAAATTTTATAAGAACTCACTACTAAGATCATACGCACCAGGGCTCAAGATAATTACAGCCCACAAAACAATCAAAAGCATAGAGGCCAATTCCATAACATGCACGTCCAGCCCAAGAAACTTCCAAATCGAAAACGTGCCTGATTTCACTCTAATTCTGCAGCCGCACGTATAGACATGCCCGCATTCCGGAATTGGGGACAGAGGTGTTTCCGGCATGGCAAGAGCAAACCACTATGAAGAAACATGCTTTATATGTCTCTGTGGCAAACCATGATCCCATTCTGCCCCCCCTCCCCCGGATATGCTGTGAGATCCCCGTGTTAGCAAGATAAACGTCAGCGGGCACCATGTACCAGCATATGCTTGTAGATGTTTTTGGCAGATAAACGTCCCCAGCGCACATACAAACCCTTATTCGGTTTCTGGAATGACCTCCATAATATCAATGAACTTTATTAATGAAATTAATTTTGAGATCAACCCATGATGGTGGGCATAGTATCACACGGAGGGATGATCATGAAAGTTGGATTATGGTCGTTTTTGAAAAATGAGGAAAAGCTTAAATTAGCTATATGAATTTTTAATCTTTCACGTATACAAGTCTACCAGTTCACATGCCAGGATTAATTCAGCGCATCCACTTTCACTCAATAGGACCTAAGAATAGTTCATCAGGAAGTGAAATTATCCTTGTGTACGCACGGTCCTGCACACTTATTATTTAATAATTTTTAGAAATTGATTTTGGTAGAGCTTGAACAAATTTAAAGGAGACTTTATAAGATCCATTTTATGTGCTTATAGGCATGTTTATTAAAATGCGCTAATGGTCAGCATAGGGTTTACCTTGCGCTACTTGCACTATGCTGTTAGCGCAATGCAGCATGGTAAAAGTCCCGCATCAACTGCTTAGTGTTGGATGGGGTGATGGCTGAATGGATTAGGAGCAGAGTGTGGGCTTTGATGGCATATCACGGTTAATGTGGGCATCATTGGCACGGTTAATGCGGGCATCATTGGCGCGGTTAATGTGGGTATCATTGGCACAGTAAAGGCCATTAATGTGGGTATACTTACCACCTCCTGAATGGGTGGTGGAAAGTGCAACCTGAGATGTGCTTGCTGGTTGGCGCGGTGAGGTGCATCTCCCCCACAGTAACTGCAGGGGAACATGCCAGGCACACTCCCAACAGTTAGTAGGGGTGTACACCACCTTCTGCGCTAACTTTCGTGGCTAGCCACAGTGCGGCCACCAGGCCATACATTCAGTTTAATTTGGATAATTTCTTGGACTGACCCGTAATTATGAGGGTAATTCTATAACAGCATGCCTGAGCTGCGCATGTATATGCATGTTCTGGGTGCACCAATTTTAAACCCGTGCACTTAGCTGATGTAAATGCCTGTGCCTAGATTTTGGAAGGCACACAGGTAGGTCAAAGCATTCTATAACCTGCACGCGTATCCCCGCGCTGCACCTCCCCTCCGCCCCAGTGGTGCCCTATGCACACCCACCTCACAGCTGCATGTGATGTCATATAAATGCATAATTACAGAATAGTAACTGGCTGATGTACACACATATGTGTCAATCTGTGCACATAAGTCACTAGAATATCGTGACTTATGCGCATGGATGGTGTGTACCTTGATTGCCCTCTTGATGGAATTATACCCAAAATGGATAGTCTGGAGCCGAAAATCCATCAGGATGGCCCAATACCATCCTATAATTTTCAAAAATATATGGATAGACTGGTAATATTTTCACTGGCGGCTGGTGAATGTTACTGCTAGGTTTGCCAACTGGCTCTAGATTCACCCAACAGGTTGGATCCAGTCCTCGGTTTACTCCACTGAATGCAGAGACTTGTAGTCTTGCCTCTTTTATGGAGTGCAATAGAGAAAACAGAACTACAATTCCCTGCATGCAATAGGGTAGACCCAGGCTTGGATCCAACTTCTCAGGCGAATCTAGAGCCAATTGGCAACCTTAATTACAGTTGACTTTGAATAGCAGCCTATTTCCTTATCGTCCCTCCAGTCCAGTCCAGACACATGGGTTATGCCCTATCACCAGCAGGTGGAGACTGAGAACCACTGATTTGATGATGTCACACTATAAGGATCCATGCAGAACTGGTAGCTCCGGTATTTCTCCGCCTCCAGCAGATGATGATGAGCTTCCATGCAGTCTGAACTCCACTGAGGTGGTTTAAAGAAAAAAAAAGGGAGAGTATTTATGTTCTCTATCCCTTTTGTAAGGAATGCAGGGTATGTAGCTATGCTGCTGACACAGTATTCTTTATTGAGCTTCTTTGAGGTTTGTGGTGCATAATCTGGTGATACGGGTCCCCCTCCCCCCATCCCAACTATTTTGCTTGGGTAGCTTTTGAGGGAACCCTTGTAGTCCTACATTCCCCCTCACCAACATTTTGGGAGGGGGCCAGGGGATAGTTTTATAGAGCGTTCTGGCCCTTTAAATTTTATCTAACAAAATAAAAAAAGTAAGTGAGCTGACCAGAGCCATTTCTTTGTTTCCTGGCTTGAGAAAGCACTCCGACCAGGATTTTCATTGGACTCTGGCTCTCTGAGAAAAGAAGAGGGTTCTTTGTATCTGCCATTCTGTAACCACGGTTTCTGTCATGCTGGCGGCTTGCATGTCATGTGGCAGCCACCGCAGTCAGATTTTGTTGGCCAGGTTGTGCCATGCTGGTGAGCCGATGGCCGCGCGGATGAGGATTTTCTGAAAGATTTTAAATCACCTGTTGGTGAAATATTGGGGGGGGGGGGGTGATTCCGGTGGCAAGATAGTCCCTCCTCAGCGGATTTCAGAGGGAAATGTGGCCATTTTAGATACAGCTCTGGGGTGAGCTGGGAGAACCTTCTGAGGAGCAGTTGACAACTCTGGGCTCCTGGGGGGAGTCAATAATGTCATCAGGTTGTTCCAGAGGACCTCTCTGCTGGGTAAAATATCCCTTTTTCGCCTGAATTTCTCTTGCTTTTGCATCAGGCCTTCTGCATGAAGCAAGGCCTGGTGCAACGTTCTTCTACTGCTGTGCTTAGAGGGAGAGAGGACCTAATGCCTGCAGCCAAAGATTCTTCTGTGTGGCTGCTAAATGTCGTAAATAGCAGGATGAGGCTGAGGATGGTTATGGTTTAGGCACTTGATATACCGCCCTTTACTTGTGCATCAGAGCGGTTTATATGTATGCATTTCCGTTCTTTCTGCAGGTTCGGAGGACCCTCTAAGGTCCATCTGGTAAAGCGACCAACCATCCTGTATTATATGGGTCAGTCCCGTATTTTAAGGATTTGTCCATGGAATCGTATGGGACACCTAAATGTCCCCTAATTTAAAAGATGTGTCTCACTCCTACACATTTGTACCAGAGGACTTCTCTACTCCAGCTGAAATTTTCAAAGGGAAACTATTTCCATCAGACACACAGAAATATATACACATTCATGCACTCTGTTGTACTTCAGTCACACACACGTGTATGCATCCATTCCCCCCACCCCCCCAAATCAGGAACACACATGCACACTAACACTTTTCAGACAGACAGATTCTGTCTGACTGTCTACTGGTGTTGTGCTGCTTCTGCACTCCTCTACTTCAATGCCCCCAGTTCTTGCTTTTGCTACTAGTTCTTTTTCTCAGCCTGCAATAGCCTCCTCACACTTCACCCCATTCCTCTTACATTTCTACCCTTTCTCGGCAACCCCACTCACCACCCAGGAAAAAGATTTAGGCGTCATTATGGATAACATGTTAAAACCATCGGCCCAGTGTGTAGCGGCGGCCAAGAGAGCAAATAGAATGCTAGGTATCATAAGGAAAGGAATGGAAAATAAACAAAAGATATTATAATGCCTCTATATCGTTCCATTGTGAGACCGCACCTTGAATATTGTGTGCAATTCTGGTCGCCGTATCTTAAAAAGGATATGGCGTTATTAGAAAAGGTTCAGAGAAGAGCCAACAAAATGGTAAAGGGGATGGAAGGATACTCCTATGAAGAAAGGCTAAAAAGGTTAGGGCTCTTTAACCTGGAAAAGAGACGGCTGAGGGGAGATATGATAGAAGTCTATAAATTAATGAATGGAGTGGAACGGGTAAACGTAGATCGATTGTTTATGTTATCAGAATATAGAAAGACTAGGGGACATGCAATGAAGCTACAGGGTAAACTATTTAAGACTAATAAAAGAAAATATTTTTTCACTCAACGTATAATCAAACTCTGGAATTTGTTACCGGAGGATGTAGTAAAGGCTATTAGTGTAGATGGGTTTAAAAAAGGTTTGGACAAGTTCCTGGAGGAAAGGTCCATAAACCATTATTAAGAAGGGACCCAGGATATCGATGCTTGACCCAGTACAAGCATTGTGGAACCTGTGTCTTTTGGGGAACTGCTAGGTACGTATGACCTAGATTGGCCACTGCTGGAAACAGGATACTGGGCTTGATGAACCTTGGTCTGACCCAGTATGGCATATCTTATGTTCTTATGTTCCCCTATCAAGAAACCCACTTATTCCACTGACTTTCTCCCAGATCCTAGGCAAAACATCAGCCCACCCTGCCTGTGACTAGTGCAGCCTTTCCATTGGCTGGAACCTACCACTTATTTTGCATTGTAAAGGGGGAGCATGGCGAGCTGTAGAGCTAAACTCTAAAAAATACCCAGATAGTTTAGACATCATTCTAAGACAGCTACTTTACAAAGCTATAGAATCCTAAAATAATTTAGATGGTTGGCAATTGTAAGCTCTTGAGTCCTCATCACATCTGAGCTCTGATTCCTCCTCAGGGCCCAGGCAACCATCAGTCCGACAAAGCCAGTCAATAGGCTGCAGCAGGCACAGCCAGCCAACAAGGAGCAGGGGGAGGTGGGAGCAGTAGCTGCGATACAGAATTTTTAAATATTTGCCAGGTTCCAATGCTCCCACTGAAAGGTGCTTTTCAATCATGAACAAAGTGTGGTCTACAGAAAAAAAAAACCCAACTGCATGTGTTGTTGTTGTTAAGTGCCGTCGAGTCGGAGTCGACTCATGGCGACCCTCTGGATAGCTATCCTAAATTGTGTTCGGTCTTCAGTCAGGCGGCTCATTGATGACAGACTGGTACCCGTAGCTGCTGTTATTGTAGCGATCCATCTCATTGCTGGCCTTCCTCTTTAGCTTTGACCTTCTATCTTGCCAAGCATGATGTCTTTCTCTAATGATCTCTCTCTTCGCATGATGTGTCCGAAGTATGAAAGTCGAAGTCTTGTCATCTGAGCTTCTAAAGAAAGCTTAGGTTTGATCTCCTCTAATACCGACTGGTTTGTTCTTCGGGCAGTCCATGGTATACACAGTATTCGCCGCCAGCACCATAATTCAAAGGCATCAATTTTCTTCCTGTCTGTCTTTTTCACTGTCCAGCTTTCACATCCATATGATGTTATTGAAAATACCATGGCTTGCACAAGTCGAATCTTTGTATGGAGAGACACATCTCTGCTCTTGAGAATCTTATCTAGGTCTTTCATAGCCATTCTGCCAAGAGCAATGCGTCGTCTGATTTCTTGACTGCTTGTTGCTTCTTTATTGATAGTTGATCCAAGTAGGTTAAAGTTGTTCACAATTTCAATTTCTTCTCCTTCAACGATGAACCTGTTGATTATGCCAGTTGTCATGATCTTTGTCTTCTTTACATTAAGGTGCAGGCCCATTTTGAGACTATGTTCTTTGATTGTGAGAAGCAAATGTTTCAGATCATCTTCGCTTTCAGCCAGTAATGTGGTATCATCAGCATAGCGAAGGTTGTTGATGAGTCTTCCACCAATCTTCACACCTCTGTTGTCTTCATACAGTCCTGCTTCTCTGATGATTTGTTCTGCATATAAATTAAACAGGTAGGGGGAAAGTATGCAGCCTTGTCTTACACCTTTGCTTATTTTAAACCATTCTGTTTCTCCTTGTTCCGTTCGAACTGTTGCTTCTTGATCAATGTACAGATTACGCAAGAGAACGATCAGGTGTTCTGGTATACCCATGCTTCTTAATGTGGCCCAGAGTTTCTCATGGTTTACACAGTCAAAAGCCTTGCTATAGTCGATAAAGCACAAATAGATATCCTTTTGGTATTCTTTAGTCTTTTCAAGGATCCATCTCACATCCGCAATGATGTCTCTCGTTCCTCGCCCTTTCCTGAACCCTGCTTGCACTTCAGGTAGTTCTTGTTCTAGGTATGGCTGTAGTCTCTTTTGAATAATCTTCAGTAGAATCTTGCTTGGATGTGGGATCAGAGCGATTGTGCGATAATTTCCACAGTCAGTTGGATCACCTTTCTTTAGTATTGGTATAAACACAGATCTTTTCCAGTCAGTTGGCCATGATGTTGTCTTCCATATTTCTTGGCAGAGCCTTGTAAGTACGGTAACAGCTGCATCAGATTGCTGCAATACTTCTATGGGAATGCTATCAATGCCTGGTGCTTTGTTCTTTGATAAGGCTTTCAATGCTGCTTCAACTTCTTCTTTCATCACCAATGGTTCCTGATCATAAGGTATAGGTTGAAACGGCTGTTGGTCCACTTGATCTTTATCATATAAAAACTCTGTATATTCCTTCCACCTTTTCTTGATCTTCTCAGCATCATTCAACATAGAACCTTGAGCATCTTGTAACATTCCAATTCGAGGCTGGAACTTTTTCTTTAACTCTCGCAGCTTTAGGAAAGCCGATCTTGTTCTTCCTCTAATAGTTTCTGCTTCTATTTCCTTGCAAGTGTCATTGTAGTACTTTTCCTTGTCCTGTCTTGCTGCACGTTGGAAATCTCTGTTGAGTTCTGCGATTGTCTTTCTTTCTCCTTTGGCTTTAGCTACTCTGCGTTTCTGGGCAATTTTCAGAGTTTCTTCCGTCATCCATTTTGGCCGTTTTTGCTTTTTAACCTTTTGTAGAGACTTCTCGCTTTCTTCCAGCACAACCTTCTTGATGTCATTCCATAACTCTTCCGGAGCTCTGTCATTTGTATCTAAAGCAGCAAATCGATTTTGCAGGCAGTCTTTAAATTCCAGTGGTATATTCTCAAGGTCATATTTTGGTGCATTCATGAGTGGTTTGCTCTTTTTCAACTTTAGCTTAATCTCTATTCGTCTACGAGGATTGCCTATCAACACAACTATAATTCAAGTATATGCCCCAACAACAGCTGCAGAAGAGAATGAAATTGAAGAGTTCTATGAACAAGTACAAGCTGAAATTGACAGAACATGCAAACAGGATATCCTGATAGTCATGGGTGACTGGAACGCAAAAGTTAGCAACAAAGAAGAAGGCAAAGTAGTTGGAAAATATGGACTTGGCAACAGAAATGAAGCTGGAGAAAGATTGATAGAATTCTGCAAGACCAATGATCTATTCATCTCAAACACCTTCTTCCAGCAACACAAGCGACGACTGTACACATGGACTTCACCCAATGGATTGTATAAAAATCAAATTGACTACATCTGTGGAAGTCAACGATGGAAAAGCTCTGTAACATCAACAAAGACAAAACCTGGAGCTGACTGTGGTACAGATCATCAACTACTAGTATGCAAACTCAAGCTAAAGTTGAAAAAGAGCAAACCACTCATGAATGCACCAACTGCATGTAGAGACTCTCAAATGTCTAATGATTGTAAAGTACAATTTTGAGTTCAGTTGCCCATCATTTTTTAATTATCTTAGTGAAAATGTTGTTATTTTGAAGAAAATTCACTCTGTAGAGAAGTACAAGAAGTAGGCCTGATTGGCACATTTGTAAGTAAAGTTATAAACCTAGCCTACTGATTACAATTTTGGATTAAAATTAAAATTGGAATTATAAACATATTTTTTATTTTCCTTAACTTTGAACCCTTTGGCTTGATTGAGTGTCCCATTTTTTTTACTTAGAAAAGATCAGGTAGTTTCTTCAAATGGGTTAGTTTTGCGCATACAATGGCAGTCATGAACCTCACTTCCAAGCCAGTTTATGGGGCGCATGCTCTTAGGGGCACTCTCTTGTGAAGAATTAGAGGAGGGAGAATTCCACCAGGCGAGGACCCTTCTATTTTTAGGGTTTTTCATCAGGAAGAGCTGGCGGTGTTGATTGCTCAGTCCTTACCAGCTCTCAATATCCTTCATGATTCTTTGGGGAAGGAGCCTTCCCTAGAAGATCCTCTGTCGCAAGGTATTCATAAACCTCAGTAGTCTTACCCGCTGCATCGTGCCATTAAAGAAATAAAAGAGTCTGAAAGGGAAGCTCCAGAGGTGGGATTAAAAGGAGGCAGATCTATGGTACATCTCTATCTCATTCCACCTGAGGAAAAAGACCTTCTCAGGCTGCCCAAGGTGGATGTACTAGCTTTGATGGTTTCCAAGAAGACTACAATTCTGGTAAAGGGTGGTGCTGTGCTGAAAGATGCCCAGTGGAAACAGTGTTAAAGCAGTCATTCAAGGTCGCTGCTTTAGCTTTTCTTCTATTTGTGGGCTTATGAGGCTCGAGCCTATTTGAGGTGGGCCCAGAGTTTGCCGGAATCAGATCAAGACCCTTCTGGGGCATTATCTGAGGCAGCTAAGCTGGAGTCTGGTTCAGCATATGACCTGGTGACAGCCTCGGCCAAGAATATGGCTTTGGTGGTTTCGGCTTGGCGTCTTTTATGGCTATGTAATTGGGCAGTGAATGTAGCTTCCAAGACTTGTAGTAAACTTCCATTCAAGGGAAAACTCCTTTTTGGGGAAGCGTTGCAGAAGCTCGTTAAAGACTTCAGAGATTCTAAGATCCCCAGAGGACAAACCTAGAGGGGCCAGATCTATGGCTTCTGCAAAGGGTCACTTCAAAGATTTTCCAAAGTTTTGAGTGTTGTGCTATACTCCCTTTCAACATTCTTGCTATCCTTCTAG
The DNA here is from genome assembly GCA_033557465.1 of Ichthyophis bannanicus. Classification (NCBI taxonomy): domain Eukaryota; kingdom Metazoa; phylum Chordata; class Amphibia; order Gymnophiona; family Ichthyophiidae; genus Ichthyophis; species Ichthyophis bannanicus. Next base: position 73,577,347 of record CM066051.1, on the reverse strand, counting down.
GGATCAGCCTTTTTGGGGGTGGGGGGTGAAGAGGAGGTAGGGACTATTCTGGAGGACCTTCAAGAGGCTCCAGTAAGTCCCAATGAAGTGAGGGCGGCTCAGATGGAATTGATTCCTGTGGGAGGTCATCTGCAGATCTTTTACTCTGCTTTGGTCCAGATTACTCACATATCGGGGTGATATTTCTCTGGTTGTCTCTTTGGATCTTTCTTCGGCTTTCGACCTGATCACTTCACTCTTCTGTCCTGTCTTCATGAGGCTGGGGTCCACAGAATGTTTTTTCGCTTGTTCCACTCATTTCTCTCCTCTTGGTCTCTGATAATTCATTCTCTTCCCTGTGGTGTACCCCAGGACTCAGTGCAGCTCTGCTTCTGTTTAACATCTTCCTGGCTCCCCTCACTTTACTCGTTTAGCAACATGGTCTGCCGGCTTATTACTATGTCAACGTCATTATCCTTCTGTATCACACAAGCCCCACTGCTCTGGATCTATCACCTTTAAAAATGTGCCTTTCACAGATCGCTTTGGTTATCTTCTAACTGTCTGCTCCTTAACCCCTCAAAGATGGCGGCTATCTGATTCATCTTTGGCGGCACCTGTACTCTTCTGGCCCCCTCTCTTCTGGATTCCCTTGTTTCCTCTCTCCAATATCTGGACGTCACTTTAGATTCTGCTTTGTTGTTTTGTGAACACCTCTCCATGCTCATCCGTTGCTCCTTCTATTCACTTAGGCAAATTTGCGCTGTCCGTCCCTTCTTCTCCTCTGACCACTATCTTGTTATGTCACGCACTGACTATTGCAACGCTGCACTTGCCGGTCTCCCCCAATATCAGCTCCACTGCCTTCATCTTCTCCAGAACACTGCTGCCAGGATCCTCTTGCATGCCACCTGCACTAATCACATCACCCCACTACTTATTCACCTCCACCAGCTTCCCGTCAAGTTTCGCATACATTACAAAATTCTTATCCTGGTTCATAAATCTCTTCACAGCAGTACCCCTCTATACCTCTGATCATCTCCATCCTACACGCCAACTGTTTACAGCTTCCCCCTGCTACACGAGCCCACCTGGAATCCCTTCTCCTTCCTTGATCCCTCCCTTGAAATGCCCTGCCCTCAGCCTTTCACCTTGAACCCTCTTTCCAGAGATTCAAGTCCCTGCTCACATGTTCCAATCTGCTTTTGACCTTTAGCTCTCTCACACCTGACCCCTTCTCTGACTCCCCCATCCCCTCTCCTCCTTTCCCTCTCTACCCCTCCTCCTTCCTGTATGAATGTACTACTCTTTCCTATCCATCACTGGAGTTCTTGTTCCTTCCCTTCTTCTCTTGGCAGTCAGCATTATTTTGTAAACCGCCCTGCTCCCTGAGAAGGTGCGGTATACTAAGTCACACAATAAAGATAAAGTTAGAGGTTATTTGTGAGGGCTTCGCCCTGGAGTTGGCTTGTCCTCTCTCAGCTTTTATCTTGTCTCCCTGCAAGGCTCCTGCCAAAGCAAAGGCAGTGGTGTAAACCCTCTAGAGGCTAGAGCATCTCGGGGCACTGGTTGAGATACCTCCAGAAGAACGCAAACTCAGTTGTTACTCCATTTATTTCGTAGTTCCCAAGAAAGAAGGTTCTTTTTATTTATTTAACAGGATTTCTATGCTGCCTTATCCTTCAATCAAAGCAGTTTATATTGTAACTTCAAACAGTTTACATAGCAACAATGATAGAGGGTGGGAGAATTGCAGAACAACATAACTTATATCCATAACTTCTATACATTATCTACATTGTGTGGTGGAGAAGGCTCGGGAGTGGTTAGCTAAAGTGGCTAGAGATCATCCAAAGTGCTCCGTATATAGGTGTTTTCAGTTTTTTTCTGAAGTCTTTAGCGTTTATGGTGGCTCATAGATCGTCTGATAGAGAATTCCACAGGGCAGGAGCAGCGAGGGAAAGTGCCCTTCCGGAAGTGGACTATTCTTGATTTAAAGCATGTGAATCGGACTTTCAGGGTGCCCCATTTTTGCATGGAGACCTAAAGATCGGTCATAGTAGCAGTGAGGAAGGGCAAACGTCTGACCTCTCGTAATCTTTCCGAGGCCTGCTTGCATATTCCTATTCATCCAGATTATCAGCATTTCCTTCGCTTTGTGGTTCTGATGGGACATGTTCAGTTTCAGGCTCTTCCTTTTGGCCTAGTCACAGCTTCTAGAACCTTTACAAGGTGATGCTGGTGGTTGCTGCCACTCTTTGTCGAGAGGGAGTGTTAATTCATCCTTATCTGGATGATTAGTTAATCAGAGCCAAGTTGTTACAAGAGAGTTGAATAGCGACAGAGCGAGTGTTAACCCTCCTACAACTTCTGGGATGGGTTATCAATTTCAACAAGAGCAGTTTGGAGCCTACTCAGGATCTAACTTATCTGGGAGCTCGTTTCAACCCCAGGATGGGCTTTGTATCCCTTCTTCTGGAACATGGCAAAAAAGTATAGGACCAAATACGGTCCTTTTGCCGGTTGCAGTCTCCAAGAGCATGGCATTACCTTCAGCTCCTGGGATCTATGGCAGTGACCTTTGATTTGGTTCCGTGAGCCAGAGTACAAATGCAGCCTCTTCAGAAGGCCTTGTTGGCTCGTTGGTCATCACAGAGACAATCTCTTGGGAAGAGGATGTATTGCCCAGAGGAGGCAAGGGCGAGCCTCAGTTGATGGCTGGATTCTGACAAATTGTTGGCTGGAGTGCCTCTAGAGCCTCCAGAATGGATGATAGTGATCAGCAATGGCAGCCTTTTCAGATGGAGAGCTCATTGTCGAGATCAAGTAGCCCAGAGTCAGAGGTCGCTGGCGGAGAGGTGCTGGTCCATAAATCGCTTGGAAATGTGAGTGGTGTTTCTGACTTTGCAGTCCTTCCTTCCCCTGATGGAACACAAGGCAGTAAGAGTATTCTCAGACAATGCGATCATGGTGGCTTACTTCAATCATAAAGGCAGCACAGGAAGTGCAATCCTGGCAGCGAAAGTTGTTCTTCTTCTTCTCTGGGCAGAGACGCATCTGCTAGCCCTCTCTGCAACTCATGTGACTGGAAGGGAAAACATGCAAGCCGACTTTCTGAGTTGGCACCATCTAGATCCAGGGGAGTAGTCCCTGGAGAGCTCAGTGTTTCAAAACATAGTGTGTCGCTGGGGGATGCCGGTGATGGATCTAATGGCATCTGTATCCAATGTGAAGTTGTCCCATTTCTTCAGCCACTGGTAGGAAAAGATGTCAGATGACCAGGATGCTCTGGCTCAACTGTGGCCAAGTGACAGTGTACTATATATATTCCTGCCATGGTATTTAATAGGTCGGGTAGTACAAGAGGCAGAGTTCCATCGAGGTTTGGTAATTCTAGTAGCTCCGGATTGGCCTTGGAAACCCTGGTATATGGATCTGGTACGTTTGTTAGTGGAGGATCCTTGGCGTCTACTTCTGGTGGACAACCTTCAGATGCAGGTTCCAATTCTCATGCCAGAGGTCACTTGATTCTCTTTTATGGCTTGGCTCTTGAAAGAAATAGGTTAGGCAAGAGGGGATATTCTTCTCAGGTCATAACTACACTGCTTCAAGCACATAAGCTTTCGACTTCCTTGGCATACATTAGAGTCTGGTGCATTTTTGAGAGTTGGCGTGAGGAAAGGGGTCTCCGAGTACTTTCTTCTCTACTTGATGTGCTTGCTGTTTCCTCCAGGCAGGTCTGGATAAAGGTCTTGCAGCTTTAACCTGTTATTGAGGGTGAATTCAGGGAATTTCCCTGGATACTCATCCAGATGTAGTTCGTTTTCTCAGAGGTATCAAGCACATTCGTCTGCTAATGCATCAACTGTTGTCTCTGTGGGACTTGAATTTAGTCTTATCGGTGCTTACCGAAGCTCCTTTTGAAGCACTCGGTCGAGCTTCTTTAAAGGATCTTACTTTGAAGACGGTCTTTTTAGTAGTTATTTGTTCTGCTTGTAGGATTTTGGAGTTACAAGCTTTATCTTGTAGAGAGCCATTCCTGGTGATCTCTAAGATGGTTCTTTGTCTGGTTCTGTCTTTTTGCCAAAGGTAGTTTTGGAATTTCACCTTAATCAATTGGCTACTCTCCCAGTGTTTTCCGGTTCAGAAGATGGTTCAGATTCTTTGCTGTTGTGTCTCTTAGATGTTCGTAGGATCCTTCATTGCTATCTCAAATGTAATAGGACATGACCCATGCATCTGGACTGGAGAGACTCAAGGAAAGAAAATTAGCAGATAAGGTTTAATTTCACCGTATAAACAGGATGTTAAACAAATATCTCATCGGCATTGTGAGCTGCCATAGTGATTTGTGAATTCTATCTCTTGGTTCAATCCATTATTTTTAGTCTAGTAGACTATTTTTTTTTTGTTTCCTTTGTTTATCTCTGCATTTAAAAAAAAATCTCTCTAAGGAGAAACTGAGTATCCTGATTGAACAAAATGCTTTCCCATAACGCCCACTAAATGAACTCATGTTGCCTTTTGGAGGCTATGTGCACTGGAGGAAGGATGCATGCATTTTGGGAAATCGATAAGGTAATGGCCTGTGTCAGTGGACCTCGCCTCCTGGCCTCCATTCTTGATACTGTGAAGCAAGAAGTAAACATTCGTGTAATGAGATCAGGCAGGGCTCTCTTTAGTTACACTCCTTGGGAGTGAGTCAGCATTGAGAGTAACCCTCAGTCACTAGACAAGCCAAACAGGCCAAAAGATAGACAAATAAACAGATAGAGGAAACCTTAACATACTTCAGATATACCGGATAAGGTTACCAGAGAGCCCCGATTTTTGAGAATTATCTCTGATTTTAGAGCTGTGTCCCCGACTCCCACCTGCTTAGCAGCCTCCTGTCTCTGATTCCAGCAATAGGGACAGAGGGGGTAGAGAATAATTATTTTCAATTTAGTGATTTGAACATGTAAGTTTATAGAATTTACATCCTTTCTCTTTATGTTTCTCTGCTGATTTGTCTGCTTGGAAGAGATATTATTGCTGATATGGGATGAATTTGGAAAGGGGGGGGGAGTAATGATTCCTCTTCCCCCTTACACACCTTGTTTCTCAAACCTGGAACCAAGGTGTCCTTCCTCCCCCACTCCCGCCCTTCAGAAAAGTGTCCCAGACTTGCCTGAAGATAATCTAGTAACCTTTATACGGAACCATTTATGTATTATGGACAAAGCAGCTCAAAGTCCTATATGGCGGGGGCACACCTTATAAAATGAAGTGCATGCTAATTTGATTCATTATGCACGAATTGACTTAACACACCTTAATTTGGCAGTTAGTGCAGCTAAATCAATTTATCATGCACTTAAAAATACCATTAAAACAAATGTGTTTAACTGAAAAAAACCCAACAGAAATGTTGAAAATGTTTGTGAGAAAAATGAAAACTAACCAACATTTTCTTGCCTCTGTGTACCCCTATGTATGTGATCTTCGGGAAACGTATTAAGAATTGAGCAGTAACACACTAGGACACCCAAGGAGATCCTGATACTGCACAACATTTTAATTCTTGTCAGTCCATCTTGTTAAACTTAAGCCCAGCTCCTATGTGTTGGTGAATAGGGTGGAAAAAGAGTGAAAGCAGCTGGTTCCCACAATCCAACTATCTTGTTTAATATCATGCAATTAGTCTGAATAAAGTCATTTGCAAATAAAGCGCTAATCTTCCTCATTATTTTACATGCTAGCACCAGGAATCTCTTTGCTTTTTCCATTGTGTCTCTTCGATCATAAACCCTGCAGAAAAATCATGACACCTCTGATTCCTGCACCTGATTCCATCCAAAGCCTTTGTTTAACAATAAAGGAATGTTCTAGAAACCCCAGGTTCACCTGGGAGGACAGAAGTAGGGCAGATATGAGGTGCAGTCTGCTGCATTCCATCCCCAGGAACTTGCGGAAATGACTTGACCTCGTTCCAAAGGCATTCTTTAGGGAGGGGTAGGTGGTACTTGGATGGTCTGATCCCATCATAAAATGACTCAGAGGGATAGATCGTGAAAGTGGTGGGATTGGTGTGTGGGTCTTCAGGTGTCATGATAAACTGCTTTCAGCACTAGGCCATTATACACAAAGTAGGTGGCTGTGGTGGGATTGGAATCTGAGTCTGTGTTCTTATTGGTGGATCCCTTTTCATCTTTTCTCAAAATTTAGCAAGCCAATGGGTGGATACGTTATTTGGATATATCTCATTGAATCTCCAGATACCTTTAGGATAGCCTTGCCCTGGAAATGTATCATGCTCTGTCACTTTGCATGTAAGTAAATTTCATACAAGCAATGATTTGCCCATACAAAAATAAGACTTATCCAGCTGACTCCCAAAGTTAGCGAAATTTTTGAATGTTGACCTCAATCTATCACTACACCTTTTGAGAATAAACAGTGTCTACTTTTCATTTTAGCCACACCCTGGATTAAAAAGTTCCTTTCCTGAATCTGCTTATTCATATAGCTCCTGTATCAGTGTGACACTTTCATGAGGCTCTGATGAAGATCTGTTTGACAGTCTGTGCTATATTCATGCTTCATGTGTATCACCCTGACACCTGAATGGGTGTCTGATGATGAACAGTACCACAGCACCCCTCCTTCTCTGCTTTACTCAAGCTTGTTTATTATTTTATTGTTTGAATTCATACATTGCCCCTCCAAAGAAGCTCAGAATGATGTAAAAAATATTAAATAAAAAAGATTATAGCTAAAACAAACATATCACATAGACACAAATAAATAACTAAAATACCACCAATCACAAAATAAAAACAACAACCATAATTTTTATCAGATAAAATCAGAATAAGAACTGGAGAAAAAGAGAAAAATCCCATTAATGAAATCAGGTTGTAAAATGACATTATTACATCACAAGGACCAAAATTAATTCCTAATAGTAATTCAAAGTACACCGACCATAACTCAAAGAAACATCAATAGAATTCATAGCTGAGAACCAAGTCAACCAAAATAAAATCCTCAATTAAAAAATAATTAGTTGACTAGCAAAAATTTGTTACATTAGGAGTGTCAAATCTTTAACAAAAACCTGTTTGAACACTCGCACCCTTAGGCAGATTATTCCGCCAGTGGGGATCAAATTAATGAAAAGGATTTGTCATGGGTCCCTACTAATCGCAACTCTTCCTCAGAGGGAATGCAGAAAAGATAATCACTTGGTAATCTTACACAGAGACCCAGATAATAAGAAGTCTGTTGATCAGAAAGATACAAGAGGCCCAGCTTATCTAAGGCTCTCAATGCTGGGCAGCAGTGTCTTAAGTTGGGCCTGGAATCTAATCAGTAACCAATAAAAATTCTCTAGTATTGGGGTGGTATGATCCCTAACATTCAGGTCAGCATGCACCCTGGAATTTTGGACCTACTGCAATTTTCTTACCAACTTCTGTGTCAACCCATGCACAAAGGGGGTCATTGGAGAAGGCTTTGTGCGGGATTTACATGCGTGAACAACGGTGTTTTAGCTACGAGGACAATTCTGCTCACCTGCCTGCTATCCAAACCCACCTCAAAAATTTCCCAAATAAGGTTCTTAAGTTCAACTTCCTAATTGTCTCTTCCTGGATGTCCAGTTTTGTGAAATTCAACACTTATTGCATGTAAGTGCCTGCACTTAGGGAAAGAGAAATTGAATTTAGCGTATGCCTTTCTCAGAAGTTCAGGTACAGTAGCTATTTTTCTGTCCCTAGAGGGCTTACAATCTAAGTTTATTCCTGAGGCAGTGGAGGGTTAAATGACTTGCCTAAAATCACACGGAATGACAGAGGGATTCAAACCTGGCTTCCTTGATTCTTAGCCCGTTCCACCTCAATGCTGCCCACGTGCACACCCACGGTGAAAGTATGCAGTATGCAAGCCATGTGTGGACTTTTATGCTGGTTGGTATTTTATAAGAGGCCACTTATGCAAGTTGATGAAAAATGGATCTCAAGGAGGAAGGGCCCAGGGTGAGGAGATAAAAGATGAAGAGTAGGAGAGAAACAGAGAGAAGGGAGATGAGGGAACGAGAAGAAAAGGTGACAGAGGGGGAGAGAAGAAAGAAAAGAGGGATCCAGGCTCAGGAGAAGGGTGGATAGACTCTCACGCCCTGCTCCATGCGCCCTCAGATCCCTTCTTCATCATGGCTCACGCCTCCAGTGTTTACGATTCTGCTCCTCAGTGTTCTTCGAGGCCCCGTGGTGATGGGCGTTTGGGTGTTCCAGGAGTTACGGAAGTGAGACTGGTTCTTCCTAAGGCTCTTCAGCAGGAGGAGTTTTCGCGGTTTAGAAGGGGCTTGCACCTTTTTGTTATCTATTCGTGCATTTGAATAAATGGACATGAATAGGATACTTTTATCACAGGTTGCCTAAGTTTAGAGGCCAAATAGGCACCTATGTCTAGCCATTTTTATAAAGACCCATGGACCCCTATAGCATATCTGTATTAAATACTTGCACAAATCCTACCTCAATCGCAGCTACTTTGAAGTCACAAACATTTACACCTGCAATAACCATGCATAATTTAGCGTGTTTTATAACCAAAGCGTCTATTTTGCAATTCTGCCCATGCTCCACCCAGACAACGAACCCAGGAGTGCCTACAGTATGAGCTTCTGCATTCATGCCACCGGGGGGTAATATCATAAGAGCCATTTTACAGGGCACACTGCCATATATGTACAGAAATGTCTTTATAAATTGAGCCCCCTGTTGTTTTATTGTATTTTATTAGGTGTATATGATGGTGTTTTATTATTTGCTGTACACCATACAGAATGGATTTTTGGATATGCGGTTTATACGTGGGAATAAATAAATAAACATTCCCTCCAATCTCACTCAATCCCTGGGGCGGCAGAGCAGCCGAAGGGGTAAGAGGGCAGAAGCTGGGTGGGAGCAGGAGCAGGTCAACGCACGTCTAGGAAGCTCCAGGTGGACCAGATGAATCCCTTCTGCCTGCACATTCCACCTTCTTCTCAGGCTGAGCGGGCGGCAGGACTTAAGCAGGAGAAAGTAAGCGGAGTTAGGCAGGACCAGCTAGAGCCCATACAACACAAATCTTGGGAAGGTGTGAAGTGAGAAGGGGCATCTGCATTATTTGTAATGTGTATGTTCATTTTGAGCATTAATGTGCAGTAACTGCAAAACATTAGCACAGTTTAGTAAAAGGAAGCCTTAGTGCTTCCTGGACTTGCAAATTACTGTTTGATAATTGCATTATTTATCTATTTATTTATATAGCTGTTTTTTCTATACCACCTTTCAGAATGTCATGGTGGTTTACATGGAACAAACTGAACACTAACGTACATGAAACATTTTTCAATAACTCGAACATTAACATCAAGCATATGATCTAGACGTATACTAGGGGTATCAGGGAGAACCTATATACAATATCCATTGTGAAGATATATACATTGCGTAATTAGAGTGACCATCATGCTATGGGTAGGGGGAGAAGGGGGAAAGTACTTGCAGGAAGAGGGGGGAGGGGGTGGGGATTAGAGTGGGGGAGGGGTGCGGACAGATGGGCTACTACTATATCAATGAAAACATAATTTAGATAGACGTATTGCCAAAGTGTTGAGTAAATAGATATATCTTTATCTGACAGCTGCCTTTGATACTGTTCCTTATAGGCAGTTGATCCAGAGACTAGAAACTTTGGGTGTAGGGGGACAGGTACTATCATGGGTACGTTCCTTTTTGGAGAAGGTAGCATTATGGAAGGATCAGTATGCAAGTCCAAGATGTTAGGATTGTGGGATCTCCCAAAGATCTGTGCTATTACTGCTCTTATTCAATATGGCACCCTTGGGTCGACTATTAGACTGGCTAGGAATAGAATATCACCTGTATGCTAATGACTCATGTTACATTTGACCCAAATCAAGATTAGCAATAGGTTGTTGCTTTATTGAAAGAAGATTTGGGGGAGGTTACTATCTGTTTAAGACTAAATCCTAACAAGCAGAGGAGGTTGATTGCTGATGGTAAAATCAGATTTAGAAGGAGTGCAGCTGGAACCTAAGGCACATATTTGAATTTTTGGTGTTCAAGTAGATTGGCAATTGAGCATGGATAGACAAGTGTCACGGCTTTAAGCAGTGTGTGTTATGGTGAATCCACAAATTGTGTCCTGTTGTTGAAAGGAAGGCTCTTTTGGCAGGCTTTGGTAACATCATGTATAGATTACTGCAATGCTGGGTAACAGGGTTTACTGGGGTACCAGCTGTAGAGACGTCAGCTGGTGCTGAACACAGCAGCTAAGGTGATCTTTGCGAAATGCAAACATGATCATGAGAGACCTTTATAATGAAGTTGCATTGGCTGCTGATAATTCAGAGAGTTAAATTTAAGATCCTATGTTTGGTCTTTCGGTGTTTGGTGACAGGTCAACCACTCTTTCTGGTGAACTTGCTTCAACCTTGGGTAATGGGCAGGCTTTTATGTTTCTTCCAGAAAGGTTTGTTGGAGGTTCTTTGATTTCCACAGATAAGGTTGAATGCTACACAGCACGGATGCTTCCGGTGTTTCATATCGGATTTATGGAATCAGTTGCCAGATAATGTATGTGCTGAGAAAAACTATCTGAACTTCAGGAAACTTGTAAATGCTGTCTGAAGAGACTTTCACTGGGGACAGGGAAGATGGGTCTGGTTTGGGTGAGCTAGTGCTGGATAGTGGGGAGTTCTGGAGGTCTATGTATGTATCTTGACATATTGTGGGACTTGGTTATGTACGTCTGTTTTTACCTGTTTTTCATTGTAAGTGACTCTAGGGTCTTAACTGACTGTGAACAGGATATCAAGAATAAATAAATTTCCTTTATTAGAGTGAAGGAGTAGCCTAATGGTTAGAGCACTGGCTTGAGAACCAAAAGATCAAGCTTCAATTCCTACTAGCAGTTCTTGTGGCCTTGGATAAGTCACTTGACCCTCCATTGCCTCAGAAAAATCCAAGTTATCAATAGCCCTGCTTAATATACATTGCTAAGTTTAAGTTACAATATAAACTGCTTTGACACTTTTCAGTGGTTTAGTTTCTTCCTTCCTACAGCTAACAGGAATCCCAAACCAAGCCACTCGGCTTTCTCCCACATTTAGTGGGACGAGTCCTACCATGCCTGCACGTATTCCTCTGCAGAGGGCAGGAATTCAGCAGTACCATAGGTGAACCATGCGGAGCAGGAAAAGCTACTCTAGCAGGCTGCCACACCCAGGGACAAGTCTGGGAAGGCTTCCTCGGGGAGTGTAGCATGATACGGCCAGTTCGCAAAACCCTGACACAATCCCAACCAGCATAACAGCAACATCATCATCCCAGTGGCCTCCTTCAATATCCACAAGCACGTTTTCATAATTCCAAAGGACATTCTGATACTGGGGATTATATGGATGTGTGAAGCGTCTGCATCCGTGACTGGGAAAGGCCAATCCCAGTGTGACGATACCATAACTGTGGGCCCTCACAGTGATTGCCGATCTCTTTTTCCTCCATAAATTCCTATTCAAGTCAATCTCAGGGTTATACACTGCCTTTTCCCCCCAAAATGGAGATCCACAGCAGGTCAGATTAAAAAATGACACAATACATCCCATAGGCGCCCTTTTACTACATTGTGCTAAGCAGTTACCATGGGAACCAGAGCGCGCTAACTAGTAGTGCAGGCCTGCATTAACAGTTACAGGCAGGGGCATAACAGTTACCATGCACTGATTCCTGCGGTAACAGCACACTGGAGCGGAGGAGTAGCGTAATGGTTAGAGCACTGGCTTGGGACCCAAGAGACCACACTTCAGTTCCCACTAGCACTCCTTGTGACCTTGGGCAAATCACTTAATGTGTCATTGTTTCAGAAGAGTCCAAGTTATCAATGCCCCTGTTTAAAGCACAGTTACTTACCTGTAACAGGTGATCTCTGGGAACAGCAGGAATTAGTCCTCACATATGGGTACGTCGGTACCGACGGAGCCCGCGCGGGAAAGCTCCCCAGCTTCTTAGAATAGAAGCTTTTGGGACCTCCCACTGCACATGCGCACTGCCTTCCCGCCTTCCTGAACAGCTCTCCTCAGTTTCGAGTTTATAGCTGAGTCAACAGAGAGAGGACAGGAAGATAGATAGATAAAAGATACAACTCCTAGGGGAGGTGGGTGGGTTGTGAGGACTAATTCCTGCTGTTCCCAGAGATCACCTGTTACAGGTAAGTAACTGTGCTATCTCCAGGAACAAGCAGGAATAAGTCCTCACATATGGGGACTCCCTAGCTTAGATGCGTGGGATCCCCTGTCAAGGTTCGCCATCTTCGTATGGATCTCAGGCATCCATTCTGGGAAGGTGGGCAGGAGTTGTTTAGGAATGGAACAGGTGCTTGAGGACAGCCTGGCCAAACAAGGCATCCCGGCGGGAGTCCTTGTCCAAACAGTAATGGGCTGTGAAGGTATGAACCGAGGCCCAGGTAGCGGCTCGACAGATCTGATCTATGGAAACAGAGTGCAGATGAGCCATAGAAGTTGCCATGGCCCTCACATTGTGAGCAGTGACATGGCCTTCCAGAGAAATGTTCTTGCTCTGGTAAGCAAAAGAAATACACTGAGCAATCCAATTGGAAAGTGTACGCTTGGAGACTGGAAGTCCCAAATGGGAAGGATCAAAGGCCACAAAAAGTTGAGAAGACTTACGATGTGGCTGAGTCCTGTTAAGGTAAAAAGCGAGAGCTCTTTTACAATCCAGAGTATGAAGGTTCCTCTCTGCATTGGATGCATGAGGAGCTGGAAAAAAGACAGGTAGATATACCTCTTGATTAAGATGAAAAGGCGAGACCACTTTAGGCATAAAGTGGGGATTCGTCCTAAGGACCACCTTATCATGATGAAATCTTGTGTAAGGTGGATTAGCCACTAAAGCCTGCAGTTCACTGATGCGGCGAGCCGAAGTGACTGCAATGAGGAAGATGACCTTCCAGGAAAGAAATTTCAAGGAGGTGGAAAACATTGGCTCAAAAGGTGGCTTCATAAGTTGACCGAGCACTAGATTCAAATCCCATGCGACCGGGGGTGGTCTGATGGGAGGTTTAGTGAGAGTCAGGCCTCTCATGAATCTTGCAACAAGAGGATGAGAGGAGATAGGTTGCCCATTTATGTGTTTCAAGGATGCTGCAATAGCACTTAAATGGACTCTTACCGAATTCGTCTTGAGGCCTGCATTGGATAGATGCAGGAGATAATCAAGAAGAGAATTCAAAGGAAGTGCCAGAGGGTCAAGACCCTGCTGAGCACACCAAATGGAAAAACGTTTCCATTTGAAAGCATAGGAACGCCTGGTAGAGGGTTTCCTAGAGGCATAAAGGATATCTTTCACTGGTTGGGAAAGATGAAAGTCTTGAAGGCTTAAGCCTTCAGTAACCAAGCACTGAGGTGAAGGGATTTGGGGTTTGGGTGCCACAAAGTCCCCTCCTCCTGAGACAGGAGGTCTGGCGCAGCTCCCAGATCCAAGTAGGATCCCTGGGAGAGCTGTAGAAGTAGAGGGAACCACACTTGGCGTGGCCAGCGTGGAGCTATGAGGATCATAGTTCCATGATCCCTCTGGAGTTTGAACAGAGTCTTGGGAATCAAAGGAATGGGTGGAAAGGCATATAGGAATGCCTGATTCCAATTCAGGAGAAAGGCGTCCGTGGCCTGAGCTCTCTGACACGGAGTTCTGGAACAGAACCGGGGAAGTTTGGCATTCCACGGACTTGCAAAGAGGTCTATGTCCGGGGTCCCCCATTCCTGAAAGATTCGGTTTATTTGGTCCAAATGTAGGGACCATTCGTGTGGCAGCAGAACTCGACTGAGCCTGTCTGCCCGAGAGTTTTGAACTCCTGGGAGATACACTGCTAGCAGGTGAATCTGATGCTCTCTGGCGAAGGCCCATAGTCTTAGAGCTTCGTTGCAAAGCGACAGAGAGCCCGTCCCTCCTTGTTTGTTTATGTAAAACATGGCCACCTGATTGTCCGTCTGAACTAGGACAGTCAGGTTGGCTAGGAGGGAGTGGAAGACCTTGAGGGCAAGGTAAATTGCTCGCAGTTCCAGAAGATTGATATGAAGGGTGGTCTCCTGTAGAGACCAAGTGCCCTGAGTGGAGAGAGTTTGCAGATGGGCTCCCCACCCTGTTTGGGAGGCATCTGTTGTGAGGGTTGCTTGTGGTAGCAATGGTTGAAATGGAGCCCCCAACAACAGATTCTTGGTGGAAGTCCACCAGTGTAGGGACCAAAACAGACGATCGGAGGTTTGTATTTGGTCTGAGAGCGCTCCTGACGCCTGAGTCCACTGAGTGGCCAGGGTCCATTGAGCTGCTCTCATATGAAGACGAGCATAGGGCACCACATGCACTGTGGAGGCCATATGACCCAGTAGGCGTAGCATTTCCCTGGCTGTCAAGTGAGTGCTGGACTGAGCTTGGGAGGCCAAACTCAGGAGGCGCTGGCCTCGAACCTGTGGAAGGTAGGCCCTTGCAGTGATGGTGTCCAACTGGGCCCCTATGAATTCTAGAGATTGAGTAGGGATGAGTTGAGACTTGGGAAGGTTTATTACCAGTCCCAGATACTGCAAAAGGCTCCTTGTGTGGTCCAGGGAAATCTGGGCCTGTGACTGAGTTGGAGCTCGGATGAGCCAGTCGTCCAGATATGGGAAGACAAAGATTCCCATGCCTCTTAGAAATGCGGCTACGACTGCCATGCATTTTGTGAATACTCTTGGAGCAGAGGCTAGACCGAAGGGGAGTACTCTGTATTGGAAATGTTTTCCCTGAAACAGAAAGCGAAGATACTTTCTGTGGGATGGATGGATGAGTATATGTGTATACGCATCCTGTAGGTCTAGAGAACAAAGCCAGTCCTGACCCTGAAGGTAAGGAAGGAGAATGCCGAGAGACAGCATTTTGAATTTCTCCTTGAAGAGAAATTTGTTCAATTCTCTCAGATCTAGGATTGGTCTGAATCCCCCTGTCTTCTTTGGAATGAGAAAATAAGGGGAGTAGAAACCGGACCCTTGTTGAGGAAGAGGAACCTCTTCTATGGCCCCTTGGGCAAGAAGAGAAGAAACCTCTTGACCCAACAGGGTTAGGAGAGATGGGGGAGAATTGAATGGTCTCACCATATGATGGGGAGGAAGGCTGGAGAAATGAAGTTTGTAACCCTCTCGGATGATAGAGAGGGTCCATTGTTCTGTTGTGATTTGTTCCCATCTGGGAGCAAAGTGAGCCAACCTTCCGGGTATGGTGAGAGGTTCTGGTTGTGTTAGAACCAGAAGTGGCAAGTTCTCTAGGAGCAAGTCAAAACCCCTGAGGGGTTGGAGCCTGCTGAGCTACAGTAGCTGCTGCAGGCTTAGCTCGTGCTTGTTTGGATTGCTGACGCTTAGCAGTATAGCGAGGCTGAGAAGACTGCTGGCCAGTATTTGAAGCAACTCTGGCCTTCTTATAGTAAGGCCTTTTAAAAGACTTTTTCTTAGTAGGAATTGAAGTGGACTTTGAAAGTCTTTCCAAGGTGGCATTTTCAGCATCCATCTGGGTGGCTTTGATTTGCCACTCTTCCCCAAATAAGTTCTCACCTGTACAGGGCAGATTCCGTAAGCCATCTAGAACCCAAGGTTCCAGATCAGAAGCCTGGAGCCAAGCAAGACGTCGGGCTGCAATAGCAATGCCCGAAGCCCTACTGGCTCCCTCAAAGGAATCATATGCTGCCCTATTAGAGAACTTAGAAACCTCTAAGAGTTGTTTCACTAGGGAAAGGAATTCCTGCTTTTTATCCTCAGGGATAAAGGGGGCAAAATGCCGCACCTTTTTGGCAAGTTCCTCCAGGAACATGCCCATATAGAGACTGTAGGAATTAATCCTGGCTATAAGCATACTAGCCTGGAAAATTTTCCTACCAAAAGAGTCCAAAGTCTTACATTCCCGTCCTGGAGGGGTGGAAGAGTGCCTTTTGGTACTCCTAATCTTCTTCATTGCAGACTTCACCACAATAGAGTGGTGAGGCAATTGAGTCTTTTGGAAACCAGGAGAAGGAGGGACCCTATACATGGTGTCCAACCTACGGGAATAAGGAGACAAAGTCAAAGGATTTTCCCAGAAATCCATCAGTTGTTCTTGAAGGATTTCATGGATAGGCAGGGTAACTGCCTCCTTAGGGGCCTTTGAGTATCCCAAAATATCCAGTTTTTTGGATCTGGGTTCCTTTTCAGAGGATGTGGTAATAGAAAGGGCTTTAGCCATTTCTAAAACAAAGTCCTGGAAGGACAAATCCTCTGGGGGGGACATTCTCCTTTTAGGAGAAGAGGGCTCCTCAGGTAAGTTGAGTGAAAACTCAGCAGAATCATCAGAGGAGTGAAAATCCTCAGAGGAATCGGTGAATTCCCTGCTTTCCTCTAACGCACGATACGCGTACCGATCGGTATCGACATCGGGCGTATCGGGTATGGAACCGGTATGGAGCGAAAGCCCATACGGTACCGACTTGCGTTTAGAGGTGGACGGCCTCGATACCGGCATGGCGGACGATACCGGTATCGGGCCCGGAACCGCTGAAAGCGGAACCGATGGCGTTGCAGCTTTAATGAAGGCCATGACGGCCTGCTGCATGGACTGTACAGTATCGCCCATGGACGCCACAGCTGCCTGGATGTCGGTACCGGAGTGACCCGGTACCCCAGAGCAGACTAGCAGGTGATCTGTCGAGGCCGTAGCATCGATATCAACCTGAGACCCCTGAATTGGCGTTTTTGGAAGTTGGACTTCCCGCCGGGGTTGTTTGGCTGGGGCAGGGTCCTCAAGTTCTAAGCTAAGAGCCTCTCGATGCTTTGAAGGAGATTTGCTCTTTGAGGACTTGCCCACAGAAGGTTTGGTTACCTGAGATCCATCCGGAGAAGAAGACCTGGATGACTGTGATGCTGTATTCTCTGAAGCAAACAGCACATGGAATTTGTTGGCCCGGTTC
The DNA here is from genome assembly GCA_033557465.1 of Ichthyophis bannanicus. NCBI lineage: Eukaryota > Metazoa > Chordata > Amphibia > Gymnophiona > Ichthyophiidae > Ichthyophis > Ichthyophis bannanicus. Next base: position 73,560,337 of record CM066051.1, on the reverse strand, counting down.
TGCAGCCCACGTTTAGACATGTGGGAGCAAGATGGGCAGTCCGGTATGGAATGGTCAGGCCCCAAACATTTCAGACACCAGTCATGGGTGTCTGTGACTGAAATAACAGCATTACATTTGGTACACTTCTTAAATCCAGGGGCTGGCTTCTCCATGAGGAGAAATTGAGTAGGCCGAGAGGCCTCTCTGAAGTGACCAAAAAGCTAAAAAATAAGAAAAAAGAATTATAATTTTTTAAAGAAAGAAAGAAAAGACCGGCGATACCGGTATCGGTATGGGGAAGGCAGGTACGCGGTCTAAAGAAACAAAATAAAATAACAATTTCTTCAGCGGTGACAGGAACACGACCTGCTGGCTCCGCGGAAAAAGAGAAACTGAGGAGAGCTGTTCAGGAAGGCGGGAAGGCAGTGCGCATGTGCAGTGGGAGGTCCCAAAAGCTTCTATTCTAAGAAGCTGGGGAGCTTTCCCGCGCGGGCTCCGTCGGTACCGACGTACCCATATGTGAGGACTTATTCCTGCTTGTTCCTGGAGATAGTACATTACCAAGTTTAAGTTACAATATAAAATGCTTTGACTAAAGTGGTATAAAAAATTGAATAAATTATGTGCTGCAGCTAGCATGGGGGGTACATATTGCACGGTCAATGTTGCAATTAGCACTGTTGCATCCACTTCAGTGTACTATTGGATCAGGAACTGGTTAAAAGATAGAAAGCAGAGGGTAGGGCTAATTAGCCAATTTTCCCAATGGAGAAAGGTGAATAGTGGTGTACCCAGGGATCTGTGCTGGGTCCGCTGCTTTTTGACATATTCATAAATGACCTGGAAAATGGAATAACGAGTGAGGTTATCAAATTTGCAGATGACACAAAACTATTTAAAGTTGTTAAAACCCAAGAGGATTGTGAAAAATTGCAAGAGGATCTTGATAAATTGGAAGACTGGGCATCAAAATGGCAGATGAAATTTAATGTGGACAAGTGCAAGGTTATGCACCTAGGGAAGAACAACCCAAACTATGGTTACACGATGCAAGGTTCCACATGAGGAACCACCAACCAGGAAAAAGATTTAGGCGTCATTGTGGATACCATGTTAAAACCCTCGGCCCAGTGTGCAGCGGCGGCCAAGAGAGCAAATAGAATGCTAGGTATGATAAGGAAAGGAATGGAAAATAAAACAAAAGATATTATAATGCCTCTATATCGTTCCATGATGAGACCGCACCTTGAATATTGTGTGCAATTCTGGTCGCCGTATCTTAAAAAGGATATAGCGATTTTAGAAAAGGTACAGAGAAGAGCCACCAAAATGGTAAAGGGGATGGAAGGATACTCCTATGAAGAAAGGCTAAAAAGGTTAGGGCTCTTTAACCTGGAAAAGAGACGGCTGAGGGGAGATATGATAGAAGTCTATAAATTAATGAACGGAGTGGAATGGGTAAACGTAGATCGATTGTTTACCTTATCAGAATATAGAAAGACTAGGGGACATGCAATGAAGCTACAGGGTAAACTATTTAAGACTAATAAAAGAAAATATTTTTTCACTCAACGTGTAATCAAACTCTGGAATTTGTTACCGGAGGATGTAGTAAAGGCTGTTAGTGTAGCTGGGTTTAAAAAAGGTTTGGCAAGTTCCTGGAGGAAAGGTCCATAAACCATTATTAAGAAGTGACCGAAGATATCAATGCTTGACCCAGTACAAGCATTGTGGAACTTGTGTCTCTTGGGGAAACTGCTAGGTACATATGACCTAGATTGGCCACTGTTGGAAACAGAATACTGGGCTTGATGGACCTTGGTCTGACCCAGTATGGCATATCTTATGTTCTTATGTTCTTAGTGGGTGGTGTTATGTGCACCTATATTAACTGCAAATGCCACCACTAGACAGGGTATGTTTCAGTGCAGTAACTACTGGGAACATGCTGGGTATGCCCCTGACGATTAGCATATGACTATTGCACTTTAATATTTACTCAAAACACAAGGTAAGTGCAAAAACATATTGCACCTTAGTAAGAGGGCCCCAAACACAGTAATACAAGAAATACATTTTCATAATAAATCTAATTATTCAGGTAGGTCTCGCTCTTGCAAAGAAGAAGCTTCAGAGGGCATGGAAGTTTTAGGGGTCTGCATTCGTTATTGCAATTTGGTTCGATTGCACTTTAAAAAATTTAGTGAGTGCTAAATTGATTCGGCATGTACTAATTGAATTAATGTGCCTTACTTCATTGGCTAGGGAACATTAAATCAATTTTATTTGCACTAAAAATTCTCTATTAAAACAACAATATATGAGCCTAACAGACGAAATGCCCAAAAACTGGAAAAAATTCAAGAAAAGAAATGAAAACTAGCCACGTTTTTCTTGCCTGTGCACCTCCCTAAATGAATTTATTGGTGATGTAGCCTTGAAGATGGGACTCTTTCCACGGGCTGAAACATTTCAGCATTTGATCAGGTGGTGAAATCATTTAGCAATTGCTTTGGTAAAAAGAGGCACAAGAGCCCGGTATGGTTTTGTGATTTATTTCTGAAACGGAATTAGCTCTTTCCTAATGTAAACTGTTCAGTCAGAGCAATCTTTCAGCATTCAAAAGCCTCTGTGTCCCCTTTTGGATGCTGAAAGATTAGCTTAACTCGCCCTTTCTTTCTCCTTTTTGGACATTTGGAGATCTTTTGAGGGTGGGTGTGCAAAACTGAAGGCTGCACTCCAAATTCAATGCTAAAACTGTTTTCTATAGGAGCAGGACAATTTGCTGATTCCTAAGTTTTGTCCATTATTTAATACCCCTAGGGATGTGCATTCATTAGCACACAGTTCGTTAGCATATCTTAAAAGATTTGGTGCCCGCCTAATCAATTTAATGCACATAAAATTCATTACAGGTATTAAAAGATTCAAATGCATGCTGGAAATGTTCTACTAACAAAAAGGTTGAAATGAACTGAAAAAATGCCAAAATCTTTCAAAATGCACCTGAAAATGACTCAAAAATGAACCAAAAATTATTTTCCTGCACATTCCTAGTGCACACCAACATGTCCCCTAGCGGTGGCTGCAATTGCCTGGCTGTGCTTATCTTCCCCACTTTATCCATTAGCATCCCCAGAGCTTTTTCCTAGATAGTATTTTGCACCTACAGATCTTAGGCATTGCACTTGATTTTGCAAACAATTTCTAAAAGCCATGTCTCAATTAATTAGCACTCTAATTATAGCTGGGTGACCTGTCAGAGGCATGCTATTTCAGGCTGTCCCATGATTCAGAGCCCTACAAGCCTCCCTAGGGAAATGCATCATTCCAAAACAATAAAAGAATCATCAGTTTCCAATCATGGCTCATTCCAGAACAATAAGAGAATCGGCAAGTTAAAATTAGGGCGCTGCCCAGAAACGGAATCTCGGATTGCAAACGAAGGAATCCGTAGGAAAACAAGCTTGTAACACAAAGGGACAGAAGACGTCAGTTTTCAGTTATGTTATGTGACATTCGGTTCTCAGCAAAGGGGCACTCATCCCTTCTATGCTGTCCCTGCTATCTCATGGTAAAATGCTTTGCGGGGCTACTCAGTCCTTCACACAGTCCCTGCTGGCTGAATAGTTTACAGGGATACTCAGACCTTCATACAGTCCCTGCTGGCTGAATAGTTTACAGGGATACTCAGACCTTCACACAGTCCCTCCTGGCTGAATAGTTTACAGGGATACTCAGTCCTTCACACAGTCCCTGCTGGCTGAATAGTTTACAGGGATACTCAGTCCTTCATACAGTCCCTGCTGGCTGAATAGTTTACAGGGATACTCAGTCCTTCACACAGTCCCTCCTGGCTGAATAGTTTACAGGGATACTCAGTCCTTCACACAGTCCCTGCTGGCTGAATAGTTTACAGGGATACTCAGACCTTCACACAGTCCCTGCTGGCTGAATAGTTTACAGGGATACTCAGTCCTTCACACAGTCCCTGCTGACTGAATAGTTTACAGGGATACTCAGACCTTCACACAGTCCCTGCTGGCTGAATAGTTTACAGGGATACTCAGTCCTTCACACAGTCCCTGCCGGCTGAATAGTTTACAGGGATACTCAGCCCTTCATACAGTCCCTGCTGGCTGAATAGTTTACAGGGATACTCAGTCCTTTACACGGTCCCTGCCGGCTGAATAGTTTACAGGGATACTCAGACCTTCATACAGTCCCTGCTGGCTGAATAGTTTACAGGGATACTCAGTCCTTCATACAGTCCCTGCTGGCTGAATAGTTTACAGGGATACTCAGACCTTCATACAGTCCCTGCTGGCTGAATAGTTTACAGGGATACTCAGTCCTTCATACAGTCCCTGCTGGCTGAATAGTTTACAGGGATACTCAGTCCTTCACACAGTCCCTGCTGGCTGAATAGTTTACAGGGATACTCAGACCTTCATACAGTCCCTGCTGGCTGAATAGTTTACAGGGATACTCAGACCTTCATACAGTCCCTGCTGGCTGAATAGTTTACAGGGATACTCAGTCCTTCATACAGTCCCTGCTGGCTGAATAGTTTACAGGGATACTCAGTCCTTCACACAGTCCCTGCCGGCTGAATAGTTTACAGGGATACTCAGTCCTTCACACAGTCCCTGCTGACTGAATAGTTTACAGGGATACTCAGTCCTTCATACAGTCCCTGCTGGCTGAATAGTTTACAGGGATACTCAGTCCTTCACACAGTCCCTGCTGACTGAATAGTTTACAGGGATACTCAGTCCTTCACACGGTCCCTGCTGGCTGAATAGTTTACAGGGATACTCAGTCCTTCATACAGTCCCTGCTGGCTGAATAGTTTACAGGGATACTCAGTCCTTCATACAGTCCCTGCTGGCTGAATAGTTTACAGGGATACTCAGTCCTTCACACAGTCCCTGCCGGCTGAATAGTTTACAGGGATACTCAGACCTTCACATAGTCCCTGCCGGCTGAATAGTTCACAGGGATACTCAGTCCTTCACACAGTCCCTGCTGGCTGAATAGTTTACAGGGATACTCAGACCTTCATACAGTCCCTGCCGGCTGAATAGTTCACAGGGATACTCAGTGCTTCACACAGTCCCTGCCGGCTGAATAGTTTACAGGGATACTCAGACCTTCATACAGTCCCTGCTGGCTGAATAGTTTACAGGGATACTCAGTGCTTCACACAGTCCCTGCTGGCTGAATAGTTTACAGGGATACTCAGTCCTACATACAGTCCCTGCTGGCTGAATAGTTTACAGGGATACTCAGTCCTTCACACAGTCCCTGCTGGCTGAATAGTTTACAGGGATACTCAGTCCTTCATACAGTCCCTGCTGGCTGAATAGTTTACAGGGATACTCAGTCCTTCACACAGTCCCTGCTGGCTGAATAGTTTACAGGGATACTCAGACCTTCACACAGTCTCTGCTGGCTGAATAGTTTACAGGGATACTCAGTCCTTCATACAGTCCCTGCTGGCTGAATAGTTTACAGGGATACTCAGTCCTTCACACAGTCCCTGCTGGCTGAATAGTTTACAGGGATACTCAGTCCTTCACACAGTCCCTGCTGGCTGAATAGTTTACAGGGATACTCAGTCCTTCACACAGTCCCTGCTGGCTGAATAGTTTACAGGGATACTCAGACCTTCATACAGTCCCTGCTGGCTGAATAGTTTACAGGGATACTCAGACCTTCATACAGTCCCTGCTGGCTGAATAGTTTACAGGGATACTCAGACCTTCATACAGTCCCTGCTGGCTGAATAGTTTACAGGGATACTCAGACCTTCATACAGTCCCTGCTGGCTGAATAGTTTACAGGGATACTCAGTCCTTCACACGGTCCCTGCTGGCTGAATAGTTTACAGGGATACTCAGTCCTTCACACGGTCCCTGCTGGCTGAATAGTTTACAGGGATACTCAGTCCTTCACACGGTCCCTGCTGGCTGAATAGTTTACAGGGATACTCAGTCCTTCACACGGTCCCTGCTGGCTGAATAGTTTACAGGGATACTCAGACCTTCACACGGTCCCTGCTGGCTGAATAGTTTACAGGGATACTCAGTCCTTCATACAGTCCCTGCTGGCTGAATAGTTTACAGGGATACTCAGTCCTTCATACAGTCCCTGCTGGCTGAATAGTTTACAGGGATACTCAGTCCTACATACAGTCCCTGCTGGCTGAATAGTTTACAGGGATACTCAGTCCTTCATACAGTCCCTGCTGGCTGAATAGTTTACAGGGATACTCAGACCTTCATACGGTCCCTGCTGGCTGAATAGTTTACAGGGATACTCAGTCCTTCATACAGTCCCTGCTGGCTGAATAGTTTACAGGGATACTCAGTCCTTCACACGGTCCCTGCTGGCTGAATAGTTTACAGGGATACTCAGTCCTTCATACAGTCCCTGCTGGCTGAATAGTTTACAGGGATACTCAGTCCTTCATACAGTCCCTGCTGGCTGAATAGTTTACAGGGATACTCAGTCCTTCACACAGTCCCTGCTGGCTGAATAGTTTACAGGGATACTCAGTCCTTCATACAGTCCCTGCTGGCTGAATAGTTTACAGGGATACTCAGACCTTCATACAGTCCCTGCTGGCTGAATAGTTTACAGGGATACTCAGTCCTTCACACAGTCCCTGCTGGCTGAATAGTTTACAGGGATACTCAGTCCTTCACACAGTCCCTGCTGGCTGAATAGTTTACAGGGATACTCAGTCCTTCACACAGTCCCTGCTGGCTGAATAGTTTACAGGGATACTCAGTCCTTCACACAGTCCCTGCTGGCTGAATAGTTTACAGGGATACTCAGTCCTACATACAGTCCCTGCTGGCTGAATAGTTTACAGGGATACTCAGTCCTTCATACGGTCCCTGCTGGCTGAATAGTTTACAGGGATACTCAGTCCTTCACACAGTCCCTGCTGACTGAATAGTTTACAGGGATACTCAGTCCTTCACACAGTCCCTGCTGGCTGAATAGTTTACAGGGATACTCAGTCCTTCACACGGTCCCTGCTGGCTGAATAGTTTACAGGGATACTCAGACCTTCATACAGTCCCTGCTGGCTGAATAGTTTACAGGGATACTCAGTCCTTCACACGGTCCCTGCTGGCTGAATAGTTTACAGGGATACTCAGTCCTTCACACGGTCCCTGCTGGCTGAATAGTTTACAGGGATACTCAGTCCTTCACACAGTCCCTGCTGGCTGAATAGTTTACAGGGATACTCAGTCCTTCACACGGTCCCTGCTGGCTGAATAGTTTACAGGGATACTCAGTCCTTCACACAGTCCCTGCTGGCTGAATAGTTTACAGGGATACTCAGTCCTTCACACAGTCCCTGCTGGCTGAATAATTTACAGGGATACTCAGTCCTTCACACAGTCCCTGCTGGCTGAATAATTTACAGGGATACTCAGTCCTTCATACAGTCCCTGCTGGCTGAATAGTTCACAGGGATACTCAGACCTTCACACAGTCCCTGCTGACTGAATAGTTTACAGGGATACTCAGTCCTTCACACAGTCCCTGCTGGCTGAATAGTTTACAGGGATACTCAGTCCTTCACACAGTCCCTGCTGGCTGAATAGTTTACAGGGATACTCAGTCCTTCACACAGTCCCTGCTGGCTGAATAGTTTACAGGGATACTCAGTCCTACATACAGTCCCTGCTGGCTGAATAGTTTACAGGGACACTCAGTCCTTCACACAGTCCCTGCTGGCTGAATAGTTTACAGGGATACTCAGTCCTTCACACAGTCCCTGCTGGCTGAATAGTTTACAGGGATACTCAGTCCTTCATACAGTCCCTGCTGGCTGAATAGTTTACAGGGATACTCAGTCCTTCATACAGTCCCTGCTGGCTGAATAGTTTACAGGGATACTCAGACCTTCACACAGTCCCTGCTGGCTGAATAGTTTACAGGGATACTCAGACCTTCACACAGTCCCTGCTGGCTGAATAGTTTACAGGGATACTCAGTCCTTCATACAGTCCCTGCTGGCTGAATAGTTTACAGGGATACTCAGTCCTTCACACAGTCCCTGCTGGCTGAATAGTTTACAGGGATACTCAGTCCTTCATACAGTCCCTGCTGGCTGAATAGTTTACAGGGATACTCAGTCCTTCACACGGTCCCTGCTGGCTGAATAGTTTACAGGGATACTCAGTCCTTCACACAGTCCCTGCTGGCTGAATAGTTTACAGGGATACTCAGTCCTTCACACAGTCCCTGCTGGCTGAATAGTTTACAGGGATACTCAGTCCTTCATACAGTCCCTGCTGGCTGAATAGTTTACAGGGATACTCAGTCCTTCACACAGTCCCTGCTGGCTGAATAGTTTACAGGGATACTCAGACCTTCATACAGTCCCTGCTGGCTGAATAGTTTACAGGGATACTCAGTCCTTCATACAGTCCCTGCTGGCTGAATAGTTTACAGGGATACTCAGTCCTTCACACAGTCCCTGCTGGCTGAATAGTTTACAGGGATACTCAGACCTTCATACAGTCCCTGCTGGCTGAATAGTTTACAGGGATACTCAGTCCTTCATACAGTCCCTGCTGGCTGAATAGTTTACAGGGATACTCAGTCCTTCATACAGTCCCTGCTGGCTGAATAGTTTACAGGGATACTCAGTCCTTCACACGGTCCCTGCTGGCTGAATAGTTTACAGGGATACTCAGACCTTCATACAGTCCCTGCTGGCTGAATAGTTTACAGGGATACTCAGACCTTCATACAGTCCCTGCTGGCTGAATAGTTTACAGGGATACTCAGTCCTTCATACAGTCCCTGCTGGCTGAATAGTTTACAGGGATACTCAGTCCTTCACACGGTCCCTGCTGGCTGAATAGTTTACAGGGATACTCAGTCCTTCACACAGTCCCTGCTGGCTGAATAGTTTACAGGGATACTCAGACCTTCACACAGTCCCTGCTGGCTGAATAGTTTACAGGGATACTCAGACCTTCACACAGTCCCTGCTGGCTGAATAGTTTACAGGGATACTTAGTCCTTCATACAGTCCCTGCTGGCTGAATAGTTTACAGGGATACTCAGTCCTTCATACAGTCCCTGCTGGCTGAATAGTTTACAGGGATACTCAGTCCTACATACAGTCCCTGCTGGCTGAATAGTTTACAGGGATACTCAGTCCTTCATACAGTCCCTGCTGGCTGAATAGTTTACAGGGATACTCAGACCTTCACACAGTCCCTGCTGGCTGAATAGTTTACAGGGATACTCAGTCCTTCATACAGTCCCTGCTGGCTGAATAGTTTACAGGGATACTCAGTCCTTCATACAGTCCCTGCTGGCTGAATAGTTTACAGGGATACTCAGTCCTACATACGGTCCCTGCTGGCTGAATAGTTTACAGGGATACTCAGTCCTTCATACAGTCCCTGCTGGCTGAATAGTTTACAGGGATACTCAGACCTTCATACGGTCCCTGCTGGCTGAATAGTTTACAGGGATACTCAGTCCTTCACACGGTCCCTGCTGGCTGAATAGTTTACAGGGATACTCAGTCCTTCATACAGTCCCTGCTGGCTGAATAGTTTACAGGGATACTCAGTCCTTCATACAGTCCCTGCTGGCTGAATAGTTTACAGGGATACTCAGTCCTTCATACAGTCCCTGCTGGCTGAATAGTTTACAGGGATACTCAGTCCTTCACACAGTCCCTGCCGGCTGAATAGTTTACAGGGATACTCAGTCCTACATACAGTCCCTGCTGGCTGAATAGTTTACAGGGATACTCAGTCCTACATACAGTCCCTGCTGGCTGAATAGTTTACAGGGATACTCAGTCCTTCACACAGTCCCTGCTGGCTGAATAGTTTACAGGGATACTCAGTCCTTCATACAGTCCCTGCTGGCTGAATAGTTTACAGGGATACTCAGTCCTACATACAGTCCCTGCTGGCTGAATAGTTTACAGGGATACTCAGTCCTTCACACAGTCCCTGCTGGCTGAATAGTTTACAGGGATACTCAGTCCTTCATACAGTCCCTGCTGGCTGAATAGTTTACAGGGATACTCAGACCTTCATACGGTCCCTGCTGGCTGAATAGTTTACAGGGATACTCAGTCCTTCACACGGTCCCTGCTGGCTGAATAGTTTACAGGGATACTCAGTCCTTCACACAGTCCCTGCTGGCTGAATAGTTTACAGGGATACTCAGTCCTTCACACGGTCCCTGCTGGCTGAATAGTTTACAGGGATACTCAGTCCTTCACACAGTCCCTGCTGGCTGAATAGTTTACAGGGATACTCAGTCCTTCACACAGTCCCTGCTGGCTGAATAGTTTACAGGGATACTCAGACCTTCATACGGTCCCTGCTGGCTGAATAGTTTACAGGGATACTCAGTCCTTCACACGGTCCCTGCTGGCTGAATAGTTTACAGGGATACTCAGTCCTTCACACAGTCCCTGCCGGCTGAATAGTTTACAGGGATACTCAGTCCTTCATACAGTCCCTGCTGGCTGAATAGTTTACAGGGATACTCAGTCCTACATACAGTCCCTGCTGGCTGAATAGTTTACAGGGATACTCAGACCTTCATACGGTCCCTGCTGGCTGAATAGTTTACAGGGATACTCAGTCCTTCACACGGTCCCTGCTGGCTGAATAGTTTACAGGGATACTCAGTCCTTCACACAGTCCCTGCCGGCTGAATAGTTTACAGGGATACTCAGTCCTTCATACAGTCCCTGCTGGCTGAATAGTTTACAGGGATACTCAGTCCTACATACAGTCCCTGCTGGCTGAATAGTTTACAGGGATACTCAGTCCTTCATACAGTCCCTGCTGGCTGAATAGTTTACAGGGATACTCAGTCCTTCACACAGTCCCTGCTGGCTGAATAGTTTACAGGGATACTCAGTCCTTCATACAGTCCCTGCTGGCTGAATAGTTTACAGGGATACTCAGACCTTCATACAGTCCCTGCTGGCTGAATAGTTTACAGGGATACTCAGTCCTTCATACAGTCCCTGCTGGCTGAATAGTTTACAGGGATACTCAGTCCTTCACACAGTCCCTGCTGGCTGAATAGTTTACAGGGATACTCAGTCCTTCATACAGTCCCTGCTGGCTGAATAGTTTACAGGGATACTCAGACCTTCACACAGTCCCTGCTGGCTGAATAGTTTACAGGGATACTCAGACCTTCATACAGTCCCTGCTGGCTGAATAGTTTACAGGGATACTCAGTCCTTCACACGGTCCCTGCTGGCTGAATAGTTTACAGGGATACTCAGTCCGTCACACGGTCCCTGCTGGCTCATGGTCGGATGGGTAATCCTGGCTTAGTTCTTTAGGGAGATGAAGGGAGTATACTCAGTACCACTTTTCTATCTTAGAGTAAGGGGCCTTTTTACTAAAGTGTGGTATCGCAGAGAAAAAAACATATATTGTGCATTGAAAAAAAAACATGTATTGTGCATTGAATGCATTGCAGCTAATCAGCTGCAGTTAACACCAGTTAGCAGAAAATAAGTTACTCTGCGCTAACTGCAAGTTACATGTTATGCCCATTCCTCGACGTCCTCCTGCTAAGCATTTAATGTGCAAATTTAGTGTGCGCTAAGTGCCAAGCCAGTGCCCCAGCTATTAGCACGGCCGTGCGTCAACAGCACAAGCTAATTCATGCACAAGATGCTCAGCACACTTCAGTTAAAGGACCCGTCCTTAGCTTCTGCATCACAAAGTTGAGAAGCCACTTTAGCAAAAGCTGTCTGTGGATGATTAGCTTATCCCACATAATACCTGGCATCAAAAATCTCTGATTCGGAGTTCATCTTCATAAACAAACCACAAGTTAGCAATGTGCCTGTAGCTTAATGAAAGTAATACTATGGGAGCCTTTTACTAAAACGTGCTATGCATATAGCACAGGCTTTTCCGTACTCTGCAACCTGCAGTCACTGTTAGTGCGCGGTCAGTATGATGAGCATGGGCTGATTGCTGTGCTAACTGTGCTTTGCACGTTGGGGTGGTATGTGGGCCGGTTAGGGTGGAGAGTGGGCACGGTGACTTGCAAGGAACGTGGGTGCAATTAATGCCACCCCAGCAGGTGGAGGTAGATGCACCTGCGCTAATTTTGGTATCTTATGGTACAGTTCAACACATTAATGACAGGAATATGCTGTCCACACCCCCGACAGTTAAAGCAGTGTTGTTACACCTAATGCATCATAGTTTTGCGTGCCATTGGGACATTAGGTGCAAAACCACAACACACTTTAGTAAAGACACACTTTAGTAAGACTAAAGAACATTGGTATACACGGTATCACATTGAAATGGTTCCACTCGTACCTAACCGAAAGACAGCTACAGGTCAAGGTGGGACACATCACCTCCCGACCCATAAAAGTCCGACAAGGAGTGCCTCAAGGATCTGCGCTCTCAGCACTCCTGTTTAACATCTACATCCAACCAATATGCAACATCATGAAAGAGAACAACATTCAATACACAATCTATGCGGATGACATCATGATATACACCCCGATGTCAATCGACAACCCGGATTTCTCTAAGATAACAAACTGCCTTACCCAAATGACCAGTTGGTGTCAAAACAACAACCTTGCAATAAACTACAACAAGACTGAAGCTTTAATCATCACGCGGAACCAAGGCTTTATACACCCACCAAATATAAAGATTCAAAGCACTACCATACCAATAAGATCAGAAGTGAGATACCTCGGGGTTACTCTGGACAATAAACTCAATCTCAAGCCACACATAGACAAGACCATCCAAAAAGCCTACTACAAGATGCGAATCATAAGGAGACTGAAACCACTCCTCGCCCCAGAACACTTCCGTACCATCTGTCAAGCACTGATAACCCCACTACTGGACTTCTGCAATCCGATATACCTCGGACTACCAAAACAAGCCATCAAACCACTCCAACTGGCACAAAACACAGCAGCAAGAATCATATCCGGAACAGCAAGACAGGAGCACATCACACCCACCTTAAAGGACCTACACTGGCTTCCAATCGGTGCTCGCATCAGATACAAAACTATCATAAACCTATTCAAGATAAAACAGCACACATCAGCCAACAGCCTGCACTCCCTCATACAACCAGACACCAGCACACGTCCTAGAAGAAAGCAAACACACAACCGCGTCAGCACCCCAAGTGAATACAAACACACACGCAAGGACACAACAGACAGAGCACTATCCATGGCTGCTCCAACAATATGGAACAAACTACCGGACGACTTGAGGGCAACCACAGACCTCAAAGGCTTTAGAAAACAGCTGAAAACCATGCTGTTCATAGAACACTATGGACACATCACATAACCTAATTGACTGTATAGCAGCACATGTTAACCGCCTAACACTGTATGTATAAAAATGTCTTTAGCACCACTGTATATAGCCCACATTGTACATAGCTCAAACCAATCCAGCACACAACACAACACACACTAAACAAAATCCTCACCCTCACTGCATGTATAACACACTCACACTACCAGATTGTTTGCTGTGATACCACCTTGATTATTATGATAAGGCGGTTTAGAAATACTGTTAAATAAATAAAATAAATAAATAAAAGGGCGCCTATACAGGGCTGGCCACAGAGCTGGTTCAAGGTGTTGGTGGCCCTAGGCAAACTGTAAGCCTCATTCCCCCCCCCCCACCTCCTTGACTGTCAGAATCTAACTTTGAATGCCTTGCTCTTTGCTGCCCCCAGTAGCTGTCACCCTAGGCAACTATCTAGTTTGCCTAATGGTTGGGCCAACCCTGCCCCTACACCAAGATGTGATAGGAGCAGTATCATACACTAAGACAAATGAAGTGATTCTCCCATCTACACGCCTCATTGATGGGATTATCACGGTAGCAGTTTCCAGTTCTAAAGCTCACACTTCAAGAGAACGGACAAACAAACCTGATGAGGGGCCTGGATGATAAGACCTATGAGTTTATCTTAGAAAAGAAGAGACTAAAGGATGGCCTGACAGGAGTCTTCAGATACATATATACAATGAGGCTGGGGAGGGATTGTCCCCCGGCTCCGCAAGGGACAGGACAGAAAGTCATGGGCTTAAAGTACAACTGCGAGATTTAAGTTTGACATTAGGAAAAACTTTCTACCCGTGAGGAGTTAAGAACTGGAGGCGATGGGATCTCCATCACTGGAGGACTTTAAGAACATGTCAGCCAAACATTTGCCTGTAATGGTTTAGGTACAGAGGAAGCAGATGAATGAACAGATGTCCTCTCAAGACCTCTTTCAGCTTGGTCTTTCCTCTTGATCCTTATCTTTCTCTGACTCTAAGGAGGCAAATTTATATTAGATTGTCTATGTGTGAAAGCAATGTAGGCACCTAGTTTAAGCCTATATTATAAAGATATCTAGATGCCTAAGGGTCCGATATTTGAAAGGCATTTACACGATTTACAGCCTAGTCAACCATGTAAATGCCTTAGACGGGGATATTCCACGGTCCTCTTTGCAACCCGATGCTATCCGGCTAGCATCAGGACATGTTGGGGACTTTCCGGGGCAGAGCGGAGGCGGGGATGCAAAATAACTAGGCAGTAGTGATATTGCATGCTCTGTGCCGAAAAGATAGGCGAGAAAAACCCTCACCTGCCTTTATGGCAAAGGCAAAGATAAACATGGGGCATTTTGCAGTGCAGTCTTTATACTCAAAAAATCTTCCCATTGTGGACCTAAAACCATATCTTTTCATAGATCATTTTGGTGAATCAGGCAATCACACTAATTCACAAGAAAGCTATTGAGCTATCAAATAATTCCATCAGCTAATTCAATAAAGCAAATATGTAGTGTTACAAAATACAAACAATGCAATGAAATTGTATATAGTTTGCATATGCTATATGTTCAATGTATATAGTTCCACTGTTTAATGTAATAGTTATAATGTTGTTCGATGTAAACCGCTTCTGATCACGGGAAGAAGCGGTATATAAAACTTTGTTAAATAAATAAATAAACTGGGCAGCATGTAATATTGTAGCTGCTTGGTTAGCTTCGGCAGCTTACAGATTGTACGACGACGCCCAGATATTCAATGCCAGGGCCACATATGACCCCAGCATTGAATAGCCAGGTTTAAGGATCGGCGAATATTGGGCCCTATGTGTCTATATAAAATATCAGGGGTGAATCGGCAGAAAGGGCACCTAGATTGGGTCATTTACGCCTGCTCAAGAGCAAGCATAAAGTTAGCACGCGTGAAGTATATGCATCACTTATATAAAATACTTGGGTAAATCACGAACCTGCCTGTGCTCTTCTCAAACTCTGCCCCAGGACATACCTACATGTGCATTGTGCAAAAGTTCATGCCTTCTTCTCACTGTGCATATTCTTATGTGCACAACCCCTGAGATGATTTTGTGAAAGCCCTTTAACACACAAAAACTCCTTTATAAAATTAAGAACCCCAAAAAATACCCTCTGAGGTTTCTCTCAGCTCTGTTGTTGTTAAGTGCCGTCGAGTCGGTGTCGACTCATAGTGACCCTCTGGATAGCTGTCCTAAACTGTGTTCAGTATTCAGTCAGGCGGCTCACTGTTGACAGACTGGCACCCATAGTTGCTGTTATTATATCGAGCCATCTTATTGCTGACCTTCCTCTTTTGCATTGATCTTGTACCTTGCCAAGCATGATGTCTTTCTCTAATGATCTCTCTCTTCGCATAATATGCCCAAAGAATGAAAGTCAAATTCTTGTCATCTGAGCTTCTAAAGATAGCTTAGGTTTGATCTCCTCTAGTACTGACTAGTTTGTTCTTCGGGCAGTCCATGGTATACACAGTATTTGTCGCCAGCACCATAATTCAAAGGCATCAGTTTTCTTCCTGTTATCTTTTTCACTGTCCAACTTTTGCATCCATATGATGTTATTGAAATACCATTGCTTGAACAAGTCAAATCTTTGTATGGAGAGAGATATCTCTGCTCCTGAGAATCTTATCTAGGTCTTTCATAGCCATTCTGCCAAAAGCAATGCATCAAATTATTTCTTGATTGCTTGTTGTTTCTTTA
This sequence comes from Ichthyophis bannanicus, assembly GCA_033557465.1. Classification (NCBI taxonomy): domain Eukaryota; kingdom Metazoa; phylum Chordata; class Amphibia; order Gymnophiona; family Ichthyophiidae; genus Ichthyophis; species Ichthyophis bannanicus. Next base: position 73,544,240 of record CM066051.1, on the reverse strand, counting down.
TTGATAGCTGATCAAAGTAGGTTAAAGGTGTCCACTACTTCAATTTCTTCTCTATCAACAATGAACTTATTGATTTTGCCAGTTGTCAGGATCTTTGTTTTCTTTACATTAAGGTGCAGGCCCATTTTAAGACTATGTTCCTTGATCTTGAGAAGCAAATGTTTCAGATCATCTTCACTTTCAGCCAGTAATGTGGTATCATCAGCATAGCGAAGGTTGTTGATGAGTCTTCCACCAATCTTCACACCACTGTTGTCTACATACAGTCCTGCTTCTCTGAGGATTTGTTCTGCATATAAATTAAACAGGTAGGGGGAAAGTATGCAGCCTTGTTGTACACCTTTGCTGATTTTAAACCATTCTGTTTCTCCTTGTTCCATCTGAACTGTTGTTTCTTAATCAATGTAAAGGTTGTGCAAGAGAACGATCAGGTGTTCTGGTGTACCCATGCTTCTTAACGTGGCCCAGAGTTTCTCATGGTTTACACAGTCAAAAGCTATGCTGTAGTCAATAAAACACATATAGATATCCTCTTGGTATTCTTCAGTATTTTCAAGGATCCATCTCACATTCGCGATGATGTCTCTTGTTCCTCGCCCTTTCCTGAACCCTGTTTGCACTTCAGATAGTTTTTTTCCAGGTTTGGTTGTAGTCTCTGCTGAATAATCTTGAGTAGAAACTTGCTGGCATGTGGGTTCAGAGCAACTGTGCGATAATTTCCAGTCAGTTGGATCACCTTTCTTTAGTGTTGGTATAAACACAGATCTTTTTTAGTCAGTTGGCCATGATGTTGTCTTCCAAATTTCCTGGCAGAGCTTTGTAAGTATGGTAACAGCTGCATCAGATTGCTGTAATACTTCTATGGGAATGCCATCAATGCTTGGTGCTTTGTTATTTGATAAGGCTTCCAATGCTGCTTCAACTTGTTCTTTCATCACCAATGGTTCCTGATCAATCTCCTTCTATGACCTTGAGATCCTCATGATCACAGAAACATGGCTATCACCAGAAGACAACGTCCTCCTCAATCAACTACTTCCCCCCAATTTTTCCATACACACGAGACATAGGGAAAACAAAAAAGGAGGAGGGGTGCTCATAATCTCCAAATCAGACCTCAGCTTCCAGATTGTGGACTCTTCTAGCACAAACAGCTTGGACACCCTCTCTGTTGCTAACCAACATTGCTCCCTTACCCTGTTATATAGAACACCATCTACTTCTCCAGTTGACCTTCCAACCATCATCGACCTTGCAGCTAACACAGGCACTCCCAACAAACCAAATTGGATAATGGGTGATTTCAATCTCCCATCCCTACACCAAAACCACGCAAATGCGTTCCTTGATGCAGTGGAAAACCTTGGTCTCAAACAAATCATAAATGAACCCACACATACAAAAGGGAACATTCTGGACATGGTTTTTGTGCCACATCCAGTCAAGGACAAAAGCCACAATCTGCCAACATCAGTCGTGGATGTACCCTGGTCCGACCACAAATTGATCATTATCCAGATTTCCAGCAACAATGACCAGCTGAACAGAAGCCAACCCACGAACATCACCTCTCGAACTTCCACTAGATGCTTCCGCCCCTTCGATAGGGAACTCATCCTTTCGGAGACCCCATCACTCATCAACAAAACAACACCTGACCTTGATGAACTAATCTCTTGCTGGAATTCCAGCCTGCTTGCCATCTCACAACACCCAAACCCTAAAAATACAGCAAGAGCGAAAAGAAGATCCTCCCCCTGGTTCTCTCCTGAGCTACGCGCTTCCCTCATTCAACTACGTAGACTCGAACGCCGATGGCGCCGATCACGCTCACCGGAAGATCAGACCGCATACCTAACCCACCTTGCAATACATCGAGAAACAATCTCTACCAGAATGAGACAATATCACACTGACACCCTAAAGAGATCATTGAATAAACCTCATGACCTCTTCAATTTGGTCAAATCCCTCTCAAAGGAACCATCACCCGAGCAACACATCAACATACACCCACAAGAATTCGCTGATTATCTGCAATCCAAGATTGTACAAACTAACAAGGTCTCAGCAGTCCAATATCAAGAACCGGCGGACCTCTCTCCACTTAACTTTTTTTCCACACCATCCAATAAATGTATTGAGAACACCATAGCATCACTCAACACATCCACTGCACAGACCGACCCATGTCCAGCTTTTTGGATCAAGGAGCTACGTGATGTGCTCAGTCCTGTCATCGCAAATATAATGAAACTCTCCTTTACAACAGGCTATTTTCCCACTTCACTCAAGCAGACTTCCATTAGGCCATTACTGAAAAACCCCAAACTGGACCCCCAAAGGGTTGACTCCTATCGACCAATAGCTAGCATCCCCATCTTAGCCAAAATAATTGAGAAAGAAGCACAACGGCAAATTCAAGATCACATAGACTCTGTTGCTCCCTTAGATAACTGCCAACATGGGTTCAGAGAACATCATGGGGTTGAGACACTACTTACTGGTCTATTCAACAATATCATCACAGGAATTGACAACATCCATCAAGGTTTTGTCCTCATTTTCCTAGACATCGCCGCGGCATTTGACTCCGTGAGTCACGAAATCCTCCTTGGAAGACTAAAAGAAAAGGGTGTCTGCAACAATGCACTAAAATGGTGTAAGTCTTATCTGGACGATAGATGGCAATATGTGAAGTCTGGATCAGAAGAGTCTAGCCACTTCCATCAAAAGCAAGGGGTACCTCAAGGATCCTCGCTATCCTCCTTACTCTTCAATATCTACATGCAGCCCATATGCAATATCATAAGGTCATTCAACGTAAACTGCATGATATATGCAGATGACATTCTTTTATACATGCCTTTCTCCACAACCCACATGGACCTGACCCCACTCACAGATTGTTTCAATGCAGTTTCAACATGGCTCCAGACACAGAACCTACGTATCCAGCATAAAAAAACAGAGGTCCTTTTCATCTCCAGAGACTCCAACTTTACGCCCCCGTCCCACATCAGTGTCAAGGAAGCCGATTTGCAAACTAAAGATGCAATAAAATATTTGGGAGTTACCCTGGACCAACATCTAGACATGAAACGCCACATAAGCAGCGTAGTCAAAGCCATCTACTTCAAAATCCGCTCCCTCAAACACCTACGCTCCCTGCTGGACCCAGATGATTTCCGTACCATATATCAAGCGCTGATCCTGCCGCATTTTGACTTTGCAAATGCCATCTTACAAGGTCTCCCCCAATCCACACTAACCCCATTACAGTTGGCCATGAATGCCGCAGCTAGGGTCCTCTACGGTGCATCCAGAAATGACCACGTGACTTCTATTCTCAAACAACTGCACTGGCTACCAATTCACGGGAGAATCACCTTCAAATCCCTTTTATTAGCATTTAAGGCAATCAAAGGCACCTCATCCCTCTCACTCACGAATCTAATCCACATGGTCCCACCCAACAGATCAAGAAGAACATCAGCTGTAAACTTGCTAGCTATACCAAAGGCTTCGACAAAGTCCAACACGAACACCACAAACAGGGCATTCAGTTTTTATGTCCCAAAATGCTGGAACACCCTACCTCCCAACATTAGAACCATTACCAATCTATATCAGTTCAGGAAGGCTCTCAAAACATACCTTTTCTGCCAATATTTCCCAGACAGCAACTGAACTAGATATCCCCTCCAAGAAATGACCCAATCTAGAAATGCCCTCTCACTGCATTGTAGATAGATTATGTATATAGTTAACCCAGTTATCCAAGTTTGTACTCCTGTTCAATGTAAAACCTGACAGTTTGTCGTTATGGTCGTTGTTGTTATGATGTAAACCGCGCTGATTCTAAATAGCGCGGTATATAAGAAACTGTAATAAAATAAATAAAAATAAATAAATAAGATACAGGTTGAAACGGCTGTTGGTCCACTTGATCTTTATCATATAATGACTCTGTATATTCTTTCCACCTTTTCTTGATCTTCTCAGCAACATTCAACATGGATCCTTGAGCATCTTGAAACATTCCAATTTAAGGCTGGAAGTTTTTCTTTAACTCTCGTAGCTTTAGGAAAGTTGATCTTGTTCTTCCTCTAATAGTTTCTGCTTCTATTTCCTTACATGTGTCATTGTAGTACTTCTCCTTGCCTTGTCTTGCTGCACGTTGGAAATCTCTGTTGAGTTCTGCGATTCCCTCTCTTTCTCCTCTGGCTTTAGCTTCCCTGCATTTCTGGGCAATTTTCAAGTTTTTTCGATCATCCATTATGGCCGTTTTTGCTTTTTTACCTTTTGTAGAGATTTCTCACTTTCTTCCAATACAATCTTCTTGATGTCATCCTATAACTCTCCTGGAGCTCTGCCATTTGTATCTAAAGCATCAAATCTATTTTGCAGGCAGTCTTTAAATTCCGGTGGTATATTCTCAGGGTCATATTTTGCTACATTCATGAGTGGTTTACTCTTTTCCAACTTTAGCTTGAGTTGGTGATCTATACCTCAGTCAGCTCCAGGTTTTGCCTTTGTTGATGTTATAGAGCTTTTCCATTGTTGACTTCCACAGATGTAGTCAATTTGATTTTTGTACAATCCATTGGGTGAAGTCTATGTGTACAGTCACCGCTTGTGTTGCTGGAAGAAGGTGTTTGAGATGAATAGATCATTGGTCTTGCAGAATTCCATCTGTCTTTCTCCAGCCTCATTTCTGTTGCCAAATTCATATTTTCCAACCATTTTGCTTTCTTCTTTGTTGCCAATTTTTGTGTTCCAGTCACCCACGACTATCAGGATATCCTGTTTGCATGTTCTGTCATTTTCAGATTGTACTTGCTCATAGAACTCATCAATTTCATCCTCTTCTGCAGCTGTTGTTGGGGCATATACTTGAATTATAGTTGTGTTGATAGGCATTCCTCATAGACGAATAGAAATTAAGCGTTCACTGATTGCATTGTATTTCATTACAGTTCTTGCAAGTTTCTCCTTAATTATAAATGCAACACCATTTCTTCTTTGTCTTTCATTTCCAGCATAGTAGACCATGTGATCATCAGCTGCAAAGTGCCCGATGCCAGTCCATTTCAGTTCGCTGACACCCAACAGATCGAGTTGTACACGTTCCATTTCATTCTTGACCACTTCCAACTTCCCTTGGCTCACGCTTTGTACGTTCTATGTCCCAATATGTAAGACATCTTTGCAGCTTCTGACTCATTTCATGCACAGCTACATCAGCAGTCAATTGTCCTGAGAGCTTTGATCCAACATCATAAATGCTGGCTTTACTATGAAAAGTCTTCAGCTCCTCCCCAGTAGCCAGTTGAGTGCCTTCCAACCTGGGGGTCTCATCTTTCAGTACTATAGTGCAATTTGTTTTGTTGTGCCTATCCATTGGGTTTTTGTGGCAAGATAAGGAAGTAGATTGCCAGCCCTTTCTTTGCGCAGTTTAATTTAGTGTTGTTGCCATTGTCACAGTAATGTGATCCTCCGCTGCCAACACCGTCCCATTCTGCTGCTGAGACCTGTCCATCTTGGAAGACCCCATCAGTAGTTAAGCTAACCAATAGCTTAGCCCTCAGCATCACTGATGCACATAAGCCCTTACAGCACGACAAGCTGCAAACCAAGTGAGGGCCTCAGCTCTATCTTTCTATAATTCTAGATGATATGCTGAGATCCTTCCAACCTTATTTTTCTTTGTCACTGGTTTTTCCATTGAGTCAGGGCTTTCTACTACTGCTGAGCATTTGTATAGCGCTATAAGACGTATGCAGCGCTGCACAGACATGTAAGAGACAGTCCCTGCTCATCAGAGCTTACAATCTAGTCAAGACAGATAACACAGTAGGTGTAGACATGGGATACATCTAGGGGGAATGGGAAGGAAACACAAGGAGATCAAGTGAGTCAAGATCCGAAAGCAGAAGCGAAGAGGTGAGTTTTCAGCCTGGATTTGAAAAGGGTCAGAGAAGGCATCTGATGTACAGACTTAGTTTGTTCCAGGCGTAAGGGGCAGCAAGGTGAAAGGAGCGATGTCTGGAGTTAGTAATAGAAGAGAAGGGCAAAGGAAGGTTTGGATATACTATTGGGTTTAAAGCAGCTGAGTTATGGGCTAAATTACCTGCACCCATAAAGGGGATTTCTTTGATTAATATGTTTCGTAAAAAGCTCAAATCCTGGTTCTTCTTTTAATTTCCTGACTTCTAATGGTTTGTAGTATCTTGTATTGTAAACCATGCTGAACTAATTTTTAATTGAGATTTCTACGATATATAAATGTTTTATAATAATAATAATTCTCATTTTTGCAAGGGTGAATAAATCTATGAAATGAACAGTCACAGATACATTATACTCTCAGGGGTTTTTTTAATACTACTAAAACTACTATTACTACTACTATTAACAAGGCTTATGTAGCGCTGTACATATAGATGTAAGACACAATCCCTGCTCATCAGAGCATACAATCTAATCAAGACAGAACATGTAGAGCCCGATCCCTGAAGGGGCACGTCCAGGCCGTCTGGGTGCCCCCGAGCAGGCCGGGCCAGTTAGGACCCAATTCTGCACCGCGGAAGCCAGATGTTCCTGCAGGTGTAGGATCAGGTCCTGAGATGGCTCGGCATGCCCCTGTATGCACAGAAACATGACAGCAGAAAAAGACCACATGGCCTCGCTAGTCTGCCCTTCCATATCACCCACTACAAGAGTAACCTTTTTTTCTTTAGAGAGCCTCTGTTTGTCCTATGCTTTTTTGAATTTATATATTGTCCTCATCTCTACCACCTCCACTGGGAGACTACCATCTACTACTCTTTCCGTAAAGAAATATTTCTGCATATAACTCCTGAGTCTATCTCCTTTCACCTTCATCCTATGCCCCCTCATAGCAGAGCTTGCTTTCAATCAAAAGAGACTCTCCTTCTGTACATTTATGCCACGGAGGTATTTAAACGTCTCAATTATATCACCTCTGTCCTGCCTCTCCTCTGAAGTATACTTATTAAGGTCTTTAAGTCTGTCCTCATATGCTTTATAACGAAGACCATTATGCATTTAGTAGCCACCCTCTGTACTAACTCCAACCTGTTTATATCGTTTTGAAGGTGCGGTCTTCAGAATTGCACACAATACTCCAAATGAGGTTGCACCAAAGACTTATACAGAGGCACTATCACCTCCTTTCTTCCTCTGGCCATTCCTCTCCCTATGCACCCAAGCATCCTTCTAGCTCTTGCCGTCACCTTTTCTACCTGTTTAGCTACTTTGAGATTGTCAGACATAATCACGCCTCGGTCCAGTTCTTCTTTTGTGGACAGAAGTACATCCTCCCTGCCGCTCAGTCTGTCTGCCGCTGTCCCTGTCACCCCGCTGCCTGATGAGGACCGCCAGGGCCTGGATCAGGTTGTGGGGACTCGCTGTGGATGGCCTGTTGCTCCGGTGGGGGGAGGATCGGAGTGGTGCCCTGGGCTTATCCCACCTCAGAAGTGGAATACGCAGGACGTCCCCCCAGCGATCCCCAGATGTACAGGGCCATCACCGCCCACTCTCTACCCCCATGCTGCTCCATCCCCCGCAGCACGCACAGCGGCTCTGTACGTGCAGCAGGGCAAGGAGGTGGAATAGGTTGAGGGCAGATAGCGGGGCTGGACGTCCCATCGGGACATACAGCCCCGCTATTCCCCTTCCTGGATCGGGCCCATAGTGAAACTGGGGACTAGAGTACGGTAAGATACACAGAAGTAGTTGACAAGAGAGTGAGGAGCATCAGGATCAAAAGAGGTTGCAAAGAGGTGGTTTTTTAGCCTGGATTTGAATAGGGCTAGAGAAGGGACATGATGCACTAAACTGTGCTGCCCGACAGCACGGGGTAAGCACGCAGTATCGGCACCATGCTAAAAAGCAGCACAGAGCCCTTTGCTGAAAACCCCATACTACCCATGCAATGTGAGTCAGAGTGGAGATTAGGCAGGATGGGGGCATTCCCTCCACAGCACCAGTAGCCTGGGAGTTTGTAGCCAGTGTTGCTTGCCCTCGGTGCAAGTACTGTGAACACAACCAATGCCACCTTAATGGGTGGCACTAGTTACTGCCATGGCTGCCCTACTCACCCCTGTCTTTAATGCAGAGCTCACATATTACCAATGCAGGGCTTAGTAGACATGCGCTAAATATGTTACGATTTTGTTAAAAGTTTTAAACTCTCACTAAGTCTTGATTAGGCAGGGTAAAAGCATTTCCAGCCTCAGCTACATGACATTCACAGGGGAATGACACGGTTTTCAGTATGAATTCCCCGGACTGTAGTCATTCCAGGCACAACACATGCTTTCAGGATTTGTTTTCTTTTTGGGAAATGCTTTTGTTCAACACTTGCACAACCTCCTCTCATGGCAGACAATATATTAATATTTAATCAGTGTACATGAAGCTGTAATTATCTTATCACTCACTGTATAAACGTCCAGGCTATCTGCCTTCAAAGGAATACAGAGGTTCTGTGCACAGCCTGCTTAGGAATGACGAATATTTCCTATGTCAATTATATCACTCTTGAATTCAGTTTTATTGACACATGTGTCTTTTTGATCACACTCTTAAAATTTCCTCCCTAAAGTTGCAGCCCTTTTCCGGCCTATATACCATAAAAAAGTGGGTTAGATATCCAGGATCTGTCTTGCCTGGTAGGATGGCTTACATGGTGGTCACGGGGGGGTTTTGTCACCCTTCTTTGCATTTTTTTTATTCATCACTGCTACTACTACTCCTGATCATTTACATAGCGTTACAAGGCGTGCACAGCGCTGTACAGAGACACGTAAGAGAGAGTCCCTGCTCATAAGAGCTTACAGTCTATTCCAGACAGACGATACAACAATTGGGAACTAAGCTATAGCTAAGGGAATGACAGAGAAACATATATTTATTTATTTGGTTTTATATACCGTCCTATTTTAAATCAGTGCAGTTTAAATTATAACAACTTGATACATAAAAACAAGTATACATAGAACAGTTGAACAGAGCTTAACAATTAGAAAATAAGTCTTTATAGCATGGTGCTCGTGGGTTACAATATAGCAACTATTTACAATCTATCTGGTATTGTGTAAGTTGAGGGGGTGAGATCATCAAAGTCTTCTGAAAGAGGTGCGTTTCTAGCTTGGATTTGAAGACCATCTTCTTTTTGAGATGAGGAGAGCGAACTGCACTCGTATGTCCCACATTCTTTGTAAATCCCCTCCTAAGTATTCCTTAATTTTTCCATTGGCCACTGCCACAGGCTCGATTCTCTGCTCACTCCAGCACCGACAGTTTCCTTAAGACCTGAGGCTGTGCAAAGCCACCATCACAAAAGGACAAGTGGCAACACCAGTCACATAAAAAATCATAAAATGCCTTTTGTTACACAAGGAGACCATCTACTGTCTTTGGCCAAATTAACACCCAGTGACACATTGCTATTATTTTGTATGTTAAGACAATTGTGGGCAGACAACGCACCTCTTGTCTCATCTAAAGTTCCCAGTTGTCCTGTGCCTATGGTATTCACACAGACCCACACCTGAACTCTCTCACTGTTTTGGTTGCTACCAACCCCCCTCCCATCTTCCCAGTCTCAGCCATTGCCTCTCACGTTCTTGTAACGAAGAATCCTCTGTGCCCATCCCAGGCTTCCTTAATGTAATGACACAGGGAATGGAAGCAATGTGGAGAATGGCTACTAAGCTGATAGAAAAACTGTAGCACGAACCCTACTCAGAAAAGCCTAAATTTTGCAAAGGCTATAAAATGCCACCAGCCTCGTTGTCACTTCTCCTGCTACAGATTACCAGAGAAGCGTGGTCTAAGGCTTTCAGAGGATAATTTTATTACAGGTCGCCTAGGGCCAGGGGACAACTAGGCTCCTCTTTTACATGTATTTTAAAAGACATATAGGCACATATCTGGCTTTATAAAATACTAAGGACAAACCAGTAGAAACTGAAGTTGTAGACATCTATGTCTGCTTGGGAGCAGGCCTAAGTGTCAGTGTGCAAAGTACATGCACAAATGTGTATTTTATGAGCTACACACGTAAATAGGACACCGCTCGGGCTCCAAACAAAATCTGCATGCGTTTTGCATAAAAAGAATCAAAAAGGAAAAAAAATCACCAAATGTGCACCAATCTCAAAATTAGCAATTTGTGTCGGGCATGCCAACAGGAGAGTGGTTTGCTCAACCTCAAAAGCTGGACATGCCCATTTTAATCAAGTATATGGTTCAAACTCATTAAAATAAAAGATACTTAGCTTATGAAGTTCAACAGTGAAATGAGGTAGCAAACTTTATCCAAAGAATGAATCAACCGCACGAAGTGCACGTTTAAGTCCAAATGACTCTGTTTCAAGTGTAAGTAGAAGCGTCATCAAAAGCCTCAATGTGCTATCAAAATGTAACTGTCATAAAGGCACACGTCTTCTCAGCATTCTGCATATGTACTGGGATAATCTTAGAAAAAGCCTTTCACGTGCATAAAAAAGGGTTTTATGTGCGGAAAATAAAGTTTTGAAGATTTCCCCACTCCAACTGTATTTACTGGAAGAAAGAATGACAACAGCATTCAAGAACTGAGCAGGTTTTAATAAAGTACGAAAAAGGGCAATTTCCGTGGAAAAACATAGAAACATGACGGCAGTTGGCAGATAAAGACCATATGGCTTATTCAGCCCGCCCTTCCATACCAACTACTATAGACCTTTTTTTCCTTTAGTTACTGTCCTAGTCTTTACTGCCTCCACTGGGAGACTGTTCCATGCATCTACCACTATTTCCAAAAAACAATATTTCTGCATATTGTATTACTCCTGAGTCTATCCCCTTTCACCCTCATCCCGCCTTGTTGCAGAGCTTTCTTTCAATTGAAAGAGGCTCTCTTCCTGTGCATTTATGCCATGGAGGTATTTAAACATCTCTATCATATCTCCTCTCTCCCGCCTTTCCTCCAAAGTATACATATTGAGATCTTTAAGTCTGTCCCCATATGCCTTAAGACTGCACAGACTCCATCCTCTTTTATCTTTTGAAGGTGCGGTCTCCAGAATTGCACACAATACTCCAAACGAGGTCTCACTAAATATTATACAGAGACACTATCACCTCCATCTTCCTGTTGGCTATTCTCTCCCTATGCACCCAAGCATCCTTCTGGCTTTTACTGTCGCCTTTTCTATCTGTTTAGCCATCTTAAGATCATCAGAAACAATCAGACCCAGGTCCCGCTCTTCTTTTGTACTTTACCCCCTATACTGTAACCTCTATACTGTACTCCCTTGAATTTTGCAGCCTAAATGCCTGAACCTGCATTTTTTTGCGTTAAATCTCAGCTGCCAAATTCTTGACTATTCTTCAAGCTTAGTAGATCCCTCCTCATGTTATCTACACTTTCCTGGGTGTCTATTGCAGATTTTGATATCATCCACAAAGAGGCAAACCTTACCCGACAGCCCTTCCAGAGTATCACTAACAAAGATATTAAAAAGAATCGGACCAAAGACAGATCACTGGGGCACACCACTGATAACTCCTTCTCCTCAGAGTGAACTCCATTTACCTGTACCCTTAGTCGCCTCCCACTCAACCAAGTTCTAACCCAGTCAGTCACATTAGGGTCTATTCTAGGATGTTCAATTTATTTGTAAGTCATCTATGCAGAATGGTATCAAAGGCTTTATTGAAATCTAAGTACACCACATCTAGGGCTCTCCCTCGGTCCAACTCTCTGGTCACCCATTCAAAGAAATTAACTAGATTTGTCTGGCAAGACCTGCCTCTAGTAAAACCATGCTGCCTCAGGTTGTGCATCCATTGGACTCTAGAAACCTCACTATCCTCTGTTTTAGCAACAATTCCATTAATTTACTCACCACTGTGGTCAGAAAGAAATTCATGGTATAAAGTTGGAGAGAGACCTAGAGGAACTCTAGTTTTTTATTGAGAGAGTGGTAGACGCCTGGAGATAGTGGATACCGAAATCATGACTGAATTAGAGCATGCTTAGGACAGATACAAAGGGCAGTGATAAGGACAGAAGGGAAGGTAACAGGAGATTAAATAGGGTCTGTTGTCACATAGAAGCCAGGAGCATAACAAGACAGAGTGAGCCATGAGGGGCTTATTTTTTGACAGTGATTAACTATATCAATATGCAATTTTGGCTATTACATACCATTTGCATATGCATGAGTGCAACAGGCTTATGTGTGGTAACCATATTGACATAAGATTTGGGGTTTAATACATATTTTAAAAGATTTTGGGTATTATATATTTTTTTGGGGGGATGCCTTATGTCTGAGGGGCGCTCTTGCAATGAGGGACATTTCCATTAGGGGAAAGATGATTTTCAGGGCTTGGGCTACTCCTGGATTCTTTCCAGGCCCATGGACATGAGGTACAGAAGCCCACACCCCAGGTTCCCTTCTGCAGATCCGATGGCATTAGAGGGGCAAAGAGGGGAGAAAGGACTACAGGAAGTAAACCTCTCCAGTTCTAACAGCTACCAAAGCCATCCTTCCCCCCTATTTTGATGGCATCCGCACAGTAACACAAGGAAATGGTGCAGGAAAAGAGGTGAATGGAGGTGAGCTATAACTCAGCCCATGATGAGGAATGATAATGATTGTTTATTTTTACGATTCTTCCCTGCCTGTGTGTGTATCTTCCGCAAAGTTCTGAAAGAGTCTATTCAACATTTCTGTATCCCAGGCCTTCCCCCGAGACCGAGAATGCAGGGACTGAGTAATCCCCTAAGAAGGATAATTGCAGCTTGCGGGATCCCCTCCTTTCCCAGGAACTATATAAACTCCTGTTTGATACTCTGAGACAGTACAAGCTGCCTCTGACATTCTACTCATTCGTCCTCCGGTGTCCTTTAACCTCCAGTTTTTGGAAATGGCCCGTGGATTTTCTGTTCCCAAGTTAGCTCTTGGGTTTCTGGTGCTGATTCTGGCTCTGAGCTACCATACAGCAGGTGAGAGAGGAGAAGCGGAGGGGGAGGGGGGATACTGCCCTGTGCGCAGGGATGATCTGATGTATCTTTGCCGAGGTACAAGGGATAAATTGGGGGCAGAAGGCGGGTGTCTGAGTTTAAGTGGGTTTGAGAGCCTGGATTTGTTTCAAGGTTCTGAGTGCATCAGTTTGCTCTTGCGCACTCTGACGTTGTTAAAAACAAAGAAATAAAAGACTATTGATACTAGTTTATTAGAACATAGGAGGTAGGGCCTTGAATCTGTGATTTTGATAAGCTCTTGGGACTCTGCCTTCCAGTCCCCAGATCTGTCAGTAATTCTCTGTGTGTTCCCTTATGGAGAGTCACTTTATTCAGAGATTCCAAGTTACCCAGGTCCAAGAGGGAGATTTCATGCCAGTTCTGGTTTTACATTTGCATTGCTGTGCAGTGTGGTACTAGTAGTCCCTGATTTTACTCTTTGGAATCAGTGCTGCAGATCCCATAACGCATCAGGATGAGCTTGTAAAACCGGCACACAGTACAAAACGTGATAATGTGGAAAAACAGTTTATTTGAAATCAGACCTAGCAACCCGACACAGGCCGTGTTTCGGAGACCTTCATCAGGGGTTGTCTAATAGGCACTACAAACATAAAGACAAACAATTAAAAACCAATTTAAAAGTGAAAGTGTAGTACCTATTAGACAACCCCTGATGAAGGTCTCCGAAACACGGCCTGTGTCGGGTTGCTAGGTCTGATTTCAAATAAACTGTTTTTCCACATTATCACGTTTTGTACTGTGTGCCTGTTTTACGTGACAATTTGCCCTGTTTTGGACAGCCTTGAGCTTGTAAAACCTCCAGGAATGGCTTAAAATCTCACTCCTGGAATTGGCAACTTTGTTATCTACTTGTGATTGGTTCTGTCAATGGCTCTGTGTGTAACCATAGATCCAAGTGGCTTTAATCATCCCGTGCCTCAATTTTATTCTATAGCACTACTATTAATAACCATTTCAGAAGTTATTTAGTATTCCAAGTGTAACAAACACTTTGGTGACTCTTCCACCCCAGAAATGGCTGCATGCACATTTCCAAAATATAAAAGTATAAAGTGTTTTGAGGTCAGCTTTTGATGAAGGGAGCTGTTAGGTTTGGGGGGGGGGGCAGAGGGAGGCGATATGTTCCCTGTCTGGAATGGAACCTACCAGCCATCTTGAGTGTTTGAAGGATTTGCTTAAAAAAAAAACGGAAGGGCAGAGTGGTAAATAAATGTCTTGAGCTGCAGTCCCCGCCACGTAACACTAGAGGGGGTCACTGCAACTAAAATAAAATGGCAGACTAAATCCAGATATTTGGGATTGTATTGACAGAACCGATGGATGCAAGCAGGAGGATTTGTGAAGCTTGGAAGCTAATTTCTTATTGTTTTTACTCTTCAGATTCACAGATTCCTGCCAATAACACGACCACTACCACCACGACTACGACCCCTACCACCACGACTACGACCCCTACCACCACGACCAGTACCACGACCACTACCACCACCGGTAAGGTTTTCCAGTCTTCAGCTTCAGTTATGAATTATCACATGATTGATGACACATATATTCTGTGGAGTGCAGGAGAAGCCTAATGATTAGAACACTGGCTTGGGAACCAAGAGACCAGGATTCAATTTCCACTAGCACTCCCCGTGGCCTTGAGCAAGTCACTAACCTTCCATTGCTCAGAAAAATCCAAGTTATCAATGCCCCTGTTTAATGTATATTACCAAGTTTAGGTTACAATGTAAACTGCTTTGACTGAAATGATAGAGCAGAATAAAAAACAAACAAACTATTAATTCCATGATAAGCCCTTCTGCTGGAGCTCAGCACTGGCCATTAGCATCCTGCCCTGTGCTGGAAATGGATCCAAAGTGTCGCCCCAGCTAGCAGCACAGAGCCAAGGGAACCAAATCAGGAAGGAACCCATTCCTTAGTTACCCTGAGTCAGAGGAGATAGGGCCGGGCGTTGCACGAAACCCAGGTCTCTCTCTTTGATAGTGCTGAGACAAAGTCAGGGCCAGTACTGGAACCCGCAGTAAAACCACCTAACTTCCTCCATGTCTCTCTTTTCCTCTAGCTGCCGGTGTCCCGGCTTATGGCATTGCTGTTCTGGTCATGGTCTCTATCATGTTTGTCCTGATCATGTGCATCTTCGGCAGCTGGGTAAGACGGTCCCGTTTCTCTCCCTCTCCTGCCCCATTGCCCTGTCAGACTTTAGCACTGAAAGTCAGGATACCTCTTATTCTGCACTCTCATCTCCCCTCTCTTTGTCCTTTTCCCTTCCAGTTCTACACCACATTTAGCTCATAATGACTGACACGGGAGAAGACCGATGACGTCTTATCTGAGAACACAAGAGAGTCTTCTGCTGGGAAGGGGCGAGCAAAAGGTCCCTCCCCCTCCCTGCACAATATATTTCTGTTTCTTCATACTGTGACTGTGTATATATGTATATCTAACCAGTATTTATTCCATGTACAGTATTTAAAGTCATCCAAGATACTATGATGTCAATCCAAGCCTGTCCTGATTGCCCCCTACTCATGGCTTGCAGAGATTTCCAGTTCGTGTCTAAGCAAACTAGGGCTAAACATCCCAGCATGCCCAGGGGGAAAGAGAGGGATGCTCTATATGTCTCTTTTGACCTGGAGCCACCAGCAGCCAACTGCTGTATGGGGGCAGCCTATTCCTTCATTCCTATTTTGAAAACTGCTTCCTAATTGGTTGTGTGATTCTGCAGCATTCTGGGTATTGTAGTCCTATACGAGGAAAACAGTCTTTATCCCAGAATTCTCTGCTAGGGAAGACAGACAAAGGACGGACAAGCATTTTGAGAGCAGGGAATCCATCCAGTTGGATGAAACAATTTAAACTTTTACTGAATATTCTCAAGCCTGTAAACTCTGTTTATTTTCTGTATCGTAATGAACAAAGTGAATAAACATGCCCTTTACTTAAACTGGTCTGTGTCTTTACTGCCATTGAGTTCAGCATCCAACACATCCTTGATGGTAAGGTAACTCCTTAGAGTGCCTTTGAGACAATCCGGAGCTTTGTACTTTGTAAAACTTCATAAAGTGGTGTACTGACACCTCCGGGGTTTAATGGATTGTAGACACTTCCAAGACAAAGTTGCCAAGTTCCCAGGTCCAAGAATGAGACTTTGTGCCAATTCTGATTTTAAAGTTCCAAGACAAAGTTGCCAAGTTCCCAGGTCCAAGAATGAGACTTTGTGCCAATTCTGATTTTAAAGTTGCCTTGCAATGCAGTATGGAATTTGTAGTCCCTGGTTCTACCCACTGGAATCAGTTATACAAGTCCATTAATGCAGCAGGATGAGATTGTCAGAAATCCAGGACTGGCTTAAAATCTCACTCCTAGAACTGAGCATTCTTGGCAGCTCTAACAAGGGGATAGAAGAGTGAGACAATTTTAAAGGAACAGACCTCCATTCATACCCCAATAACCATTCCCTCTCTAGCCCTTGCAACAGACCTCACATCTATTCCATGAGATTTGTGAATGCCTTGCATGGGAAGCCATCTCAGATATTATAGAATTCCAGAGGAGGGACTTGCCTGCTGATGGGAAATAAAAGATTATTGATGCTAGTTTGTTAGAACATAGGAGACAGGGCCTTGAAGCTGTGATTTAGAAAAGCTCTGGGACTCTGCATTCCAGTCCCCAGATCTGTCACTAATTCCAAGTTACCTAAGTCCATGAGTGAGATTTCATGCCAGTTCTGCTTTTACATTTGCATTATTGTGCAATATGGTACTTGTAATGCCTGATTTTACCCATTAGAATCAGTGCTGCTTGTCCCATAATGCATCAGGATGAGCTTGTCAGAAATCCAGGACTGGTTTAGAATCTCACTCCTGGAACTGGATAACTTGGCAACTCTGTTATCTACGTGTGATTGGTTCTGTCAGTGGCTCTGTGTGTGACCATAGGTCCAAGGGACTTTTATTACCCTGTGCCTCAATTTTATTCTACAGCACTACTATTAATATCCACTTTGGAAGTTGTAAAGTATTCCAAGTGTAACAAACATTTTGCTGATTCGTCCACCCCAGAAGTGGCTGCATGCGTATTTCTGAAATATAAAAAAAGAAAGTCTTTTGAGATCTGCTTTTGATGAAGGGAGTTGTTATATTTATGTGTCCCTGTCAGGACTAGAACCTACCACCTGTCTAGAGTGTTTGAAGCATCAGCTTTAAAAAAACAGGGAGCTGCAGAGCTGTAAACTATTTCAGCTGCAGTCCCTACCTCTCACCACTAGAGGGGGGTTACTACAACTAAAATAAAGTGGCAGCCTGAAAATCCACCTATTTGGGATTTTATTGACTGAAGCGGGTGGATATGTGAAGCCTGGAAGCTAATTTCTTTGAGCCAATACTCTGCAGATTCTTACACCACTGCCACCATGATTATTATCATGACCCCTACCACCACCAGCACCACAGGTAAGGTATTCCAGACATTAGCTCCTGTTGTGACTTGTCACAAGATTGTACTTACATGATAAGCCCCACTGCTGGAGCTCGACACTGGACATTAGCATCCTCCCTGTGCTGGAAATGGATCCAAAGTCTCGCAGCCCAGAGCCAAGGGAACCAAAGGAGGAATGGAACACATTCTTTAGTTACCCTGATTCAGAGGAGATAGGGCCGGGAGTTGTACGAAACCCAGGTCTCTCTCTTTGACGATGCTGAGACAATGACAGGGCCAGTACTGGAACCTACAGCAAAACCACCTAACCTACTCCGTGTCTCTCCTTTCCTCTAGCAGCCGGTGTCCCTGGTTATGGCATTGCTCTTTCGGTCATGGTCTCCGTCATCTTTGCCCTGATCGTGTGCATCTTCGGCTGCTAGGTAAGACCCTCCCGTTTCTCTCTCTCTCCTTCCCCATTCCCCTGTCTCAGACATTAGCACTGAAAGTCAGGATACCTCTTATTACCCAGGTCCAGGAGGGAGAGTGTTTGCCAGTTCTGGTTTTAAATTTGCATTGCAATGCAGTATGGTGTTTGTAATTTCTGATTTTACCCACTGGAATCCGTGTTGGATGTCCCAAAATGCAAGAGGATGAGTGTCAGAAATCCAGAACTGGCTTAAAATCTCACTCCTGGCAGCATGTAACTCTGCGAAGGGGACAGAAGAGTGAGGCCTCCATTCATACCCCAACAACTACCCCTCTCTTACCCTTGCAACAAACCTCACATCTATTCCATGAGATACGTCAATGTCTTGCATGGGAAGCCATCTTGGATATTATCTACATGACTTGTAAAGGAGGTACATACTGGCTGAAAGGAAATCCAGGATTTATGGGACAAGAGTCCTGGACCTGGAAACTGCATATGTCCTCTGGTATGAATTGGGAAATTTATATGATTGGAATTCTCAGTTTTAAGTGCACTAGCTAGTGAAAGTTGGTTGTAAGCAGAAAGGGCTGTTGCAAGCAAAGCGCTAGGGAGCCCCCTGTCTGTGAAGTAGAGAGTGGAGGAATGACTTAGTTGATTGAACAGTGCACTGCCAACCAGAGAAACCAGAATTCAAATCCTCATACTTCTCCCATTGATTTTCTTTATAATTTGAGGCAAGTCACTTCTCCCTCACTTGTGGCCCTCCCTGTAAGTTCTCTGGAGAAGGGAAATACCTAGTGTTCCTGAATTTGTAGCTTTCCTTGTGCTGAAATTTGGAAAGGTAAATCCTTAAACCTAAAATGAAAACAAAATCCCTTTAGGAAAGGCTCTATCGTCCTCCATCTAATACAAGCACGGAGGTCTGCGGCATCCCTCTGCCTCTTATAAGCGGGGAGCAGTGTGTCGCCCTCTAGCTATTACAAGCACAGAGGTCTGCGGCATCCCTCTGCCTCTTATGAGCAGGGAGCAGTGTGTCGCCCTCTAGCTATTACAAGCACGGAGGTCCGCGGCATCCTCTGCCTCTTATGAGCAGGGAGCAGTGTGTCGCCCTCTTTCTATTACAAGCAGAGCGTGCTGGTCATCCACTGTTACTGTTCATTATGAGGTCATTTTGTAAGAGGATGCTTATAAAAATTTCCAAAAATGCACCCGTTTTCTAAAGGCAACATTGGCAGATATGTGCACTTATAAAATAGAATCGAATGTCCTCTTTCTTACTCACAACCCAGGAAGTAGGGGAGCAGAACTGCATGGAGAGGCCTCAGTGTGGTAGGTCTACCGGAATGTAAAAGCCAGAGAGCGGACAGTAATGGAGTGGAGAGTTTCAAACATAAGTACATAAGATATGCCATAATGGGTCAGGCCAAGGTCCATCAAGCCCAATATCCTGTTTCCAACAGTGGCCAATCCAGGTCACAAGTACCTGGCAGGTTCCCAAAAACGTACACAGCATCCACAATGCTTGTACTGGGGCAAGCAGTGGATATCCCGGGTGCCCTTTAATAATGGAACTTGTCTAAACTTTTTTTTAAGCCCAGCTATACTAACAGCTTTTACTACATCCTCCAGTAACGAATTCCAAGGTTTGATTACAAGTTGAGTAAAATAATATTTTCTCTTATTACTCTTAAATGGGTTGCATTGTAGCTTCATTGTGTGTCCTCTAGTTTTTCTATTTTTTGCTGGCATAAACAATTGACCTACATTTACCCGTTCCACTCCATTCATTAATTTAGAGACCTCTATTATATCTCCCCTCAGCTGTCTCTTTTCCAAGTTGAATAGCCCCAGCCTTTTAAACCTCTCCTCAGGGCATCCTTCCATCTCCTTTACATTTTTGTTGCTCTGCTTTGTACCATTTCTAATTCAGTTATATCCTTTTTAAGATATGGCAACCACAACTGCACACAATATTCAAAGGTGGGATTACACCATGGAACAATACAGGGAATTGCATTTGGGGGGGGGGGGGAATGCCTTATGTCTGAGGGCAAATCTGTAATCTGTGAGGGGCACTCTTGCAAAAAGGGACATTTCCTTTGGAGGACAGCTGATTTTCAGGGCTTGGGCTTCTCCTGGATTCTTTCCAGGGCCATGGACATGAAGTATTGAAGCCCACACCCCAGGCTCCCTTCTGCAGATCCGATGCAGTTAGCGGGGCAAAGAGGGGAGAAAGGATTGGAGAGATTTACTTTCTGTAGCTCTAACAGCTACCACAGGCATTGTTCGCCTCTATTTTGATGGCCTCAGCACTGTAACATGAGGAAATGGTGCAGGAAAAGAGGTGCATGAACGTGAGGCCTGACTCAGCCCATGACAAGGAATGATAATGACTATGTATTGATATGTCTCTTCCCTGCCTGTGTGCTCATCTTTTGGAAAATTTTGAAACAGTCTATTTCACATTTTTGTATCCCAGGCTTTCTTCAGAGGCACTACAGAGACTAGGTCATTCCCTATGAAGGATAATTACAGTTTGCGGGATTCCCTCCTTTCCTAGGAACTATATAGACTCCTGTTTGATACTCTGAGACAGTACAAGCTGACATTCTACTTATTCGTCCTCCGGTGTCCTTTGCCCTCCAGTTTTTGAAAATGGTTCGTGGATTTGCTGTTCCCAAGTTAGTTCTTGGGTTTCTGGTGCTGATTTTGGCTCTGAGCTACCATACAGCAGGTGAGAGAGAAGAAGCGGAAGGGGAGGGGGGATTCTGCCCTGTGCGCAGGGATGATCTGAATTATCTTTGACAAATTGGGGGCAGAAGGTGGGTGTCTGAGTTTAAGTGGGTTTGAGAGCCCGGATTTGTTTCAAGGTTCTGAGTGTATCAATTTGCTCTTGCGCACTCTGAAGTTGTTAAAAACAAAGAAATAAAAGACTATTGATACTAGTTTATTAGAACATAGGAGGTAGGGCCTTGAATCTGTGATTTTGATAAGCTCTTGGGACTCTGCCTTCCAGTCCCCAGATCTGTCAGTAATTCTCTGTGTGTTCCCTTACGGAGAGTCACTTTATTCAGAGATTCCAAGTTACCCGGGTCCAAGAGGGAGATTTCATGCCAGTTTTACATTTGCTTTGCTGTGCAGTATGGTACTAGTAGTCCCTGATTTTACTCATTGGAATCAGGGCTGCAGATCCCATAACACATCAGGGTGTGATTTTCAGAAATCCAGGAATGGCTTAAAATCTCACTCCTGGAACTGGCATATCTACTGTTATATCTACTTGTGATTGGTTCTGTCAATGGCTCTGTGTGTAACCATAGATCCAAATGGCTTTAATCACCCCGTGCCTCAATTTTATTCTATAACACTACTATTAATAACCATTTCAGAAGTTATTTAGTATTCCAAGTGTAACAAACACTTTGGTGACTCTTCCACCCCAGAAATGGCTGCATGCACATTTCCAAAATATAAAAGTATAAAGTGTTTTGAGGTCAGCTTTTGATGAAGAGAGCTGTTAGGTTTGGGGGGCAGAGGGCGGCGATAATTTCCCCGTCTGGAATGGAACCTACCAGCCATCTTGAGTGTTTGAAAGATTTGCTTTAAAAAAAAAATGGAAGGGCAGAGCGGTAAATAAATGTCTAGAGCTGCAGTCCCTGCCACTTAACACTAGAGGGGGTCACTGCAACTAAAATAAAATGGCAGACTGTAAATCCAGATGTATTTGGGATTGTACTGATAGAATGGGTGGATGCAAGCAGGAGGATTTGTGAAGCCTGGAAGCTAATTTCTTATTGTTTTGACTCGTCAGATTCACAGAATTCTACCACTACCACCACAACCACGACCCCTACCACCATGACTACGACCCCGACCCCTACCACCATGACTACGACCACGACCCCTACCACCACGACTACGACTCCGACCACCATGACCAGTGCCATGACCACTACCACCACAACTATGACTCCGACCACCATGACCAGTGCCACGACTACTACCACCACCAGCACCACAGGTAAGGTTTTCCAGTCTTCAGCTTCCGTTATGAATTATCACATGATTGATGGCACATATATTCTGTGGAGTGCAGGAGAAGCCTAATGATTAGAACACTGGCTTGGGAACCAAGAGACCAGGATTCAATTTCCACTAGCACTCCCCGTGGCCTTGAGCAAGTCATTAACCTTCCATTGCTCAGAAAAATCCAAGTTATCAATGCCCCTGTTTAATGTATATTACCAAGTTTAGGTTACAATGTAAACCGCTTTGACTGAAATGATAAAGCAGAATAAAAAACAAACAAACTATTAATTCCATGATAAGCCCTTCTGCTGGAGCTCAGCACTGGCCATTAGCATCCTGCCCTGTGCTGGAAATAGATCCAAAGTGTCGCCCCAGCTAGTAGCACAGAGCCAAGGGAACCAAATCAGGAAGGAACCCATTCCTTAGTTACCCTGAGTCAGAGGAGATAGGGCCGGGCGTTGCACGAAACCCAGGTCTCTCTCTTTGATAGTGCTGAGACAAAGTCAGGGCCAGTATTGGAGCCATCAGCAGAACCACCTAACTTCCTCCATGTCTCTCTTTTCCTCTAGCTGCCAGTGTCCCGAGTTATGTCATTGCACTTTTTGTCATGCTCTCTGTCATCATCATCCTGATTATGTGCATCTTCGGCTGCTGGGTAAGACGATCCCGTTTCTCCCCCTCCCCCCCACCCCCCACCTCCTGTTCCATTCCCCAGTCTCAAACTTTAGCCCTGAAAGTCAGGATACCTCTTATTCTGCACTCACAGCTCCCCTCTCTCTGTCATTTTCCCTTCCAGGGCTACACCACATTTAGCTCATAATGACTGACACATCTTGAGAGAAGACTGATGACGTCTTATCTGAGAATACAAGAGAGTCTTCTGCTGGGAAGGGGCGAGCAAGAGGACCCCTCCTCTTTCCTGCACAATATAATATTTCTGTTTCTTCATACTGTGACTGTGTATATATGTATAGCTAACCAGTATTTATTCCATGTACAGTATTTAAAGTCATCCAAGATACTATGATGTCAATCCAAGCCAGTCCTGATTGCCCCCTACTCATGGCTTGCAGAGATTTCCAGTTCGTGTCTAAGCAAACTAGGGCTAAACATCCCAGCATGCCCTGGGGGAAAGAGAGAGATGCTCTATATGTCCCTTTTGACCTGGAGCCACCAGCAGCCAACTGTTGTATGGGGGCAGCCTATTCCTTCATTCCTATTTTGAAAACTGCTTCCTAATTGTTTGTGCTATTCTGCAGCATTCTGGGTATTGTAGTCCTATACGGGGAAAACAGACAAAGGACGGACAAGCATTTTGAGAGCAGGGAATCCATCCAGTTGGTATAAAATAAAAAAGAAAGAATTTAAACTTTTATTGAATATTCTCAAGCCTGTAAACTCTGTTTATTTTCTGTATCGTAAGGAACAAAGTGAATAAACATGTCCTTTACTTAAACTGGTCTGTGTCTTTACTGCCATTGAGTTCAGCATCCAACACATCCTTGATGGTAAGGTAACTCCTTAGAGTGCCTTTGAGCCAATCCGGAGCTTTCTACTTTGTAAGACTTCATAAAGTGGTGTACTGACACCTCCGGGTTTAATGGATTGTAGACACTTCCAAGACAAAGTTGCGAAGTTCCCAGGTCCAAAAATGAGACTTTGTGCCAATTCTGATTTTAAAGTTGCCTTGCAATGCAGTATGGGATTTGTAGTCCCTGGTTCTACCCACTGGAATCAGTTATACAAGTCCATTAATGCAGCAGGATGAGATTGTCAGAAATGCAGGACTGGCTTAAAATCTCACTCCTAGTGAGGCAGCCATGAGGCTCTTACATAAAGTAATCAGCCTGCTAAGAGAAGACATTAAGATTTCAGTAGACACCCTTCCCCCACTCCAGGTCTGAGCACAATATCCCCTAGCCCAGAAATCAACAGACCAGAACATACCGGTTTGGACGGGTCACCCAGGTACCTTCCCCAGGGGCTGCTGATTGGTGGACAGGAAATACCTGTGGCAAATGGGATTATAGAATGAGTTTAAAATTGTACTGTATATAAGGCATTGGAGGACGTCCCTCGGGGCTCAGATTTTTGTGGAGATTGCTGGTTTCTCTATCTGGGCCTGTGCGCACATTAAAAGTTCCTGTTTGCATTCCAGCCTGTCTGTGAGTATTCCTTCTGTGGGTGAGTGATTGAATAAGAGCTTTTTACAGCGTTTGCTATAACATTTCTGGCACCCCCAGGTGGGACCCTTTTAAATTAAAAGAAAAGCCTCTCTCTCATCACACCCACAGTGGGAAGACTACTGCTTTTTGCAGGATCAGGGCCTCCACCAGTCAGGGACCGGCCCCTCCAGGAGATTAACGGTCCTTGGCGCCCCGAGCCACTTTGTGCTCCGGAAGGACACCTTGATTTGTCTGATCAGTCGGTCCCTGCGGCTGAATCCCCGATTGAAAACCGGCTGGATAGACTGGCATCCAAATTCTCTGTCTGATCAGAATTCTGGTGAGTACTGCTACCTTATTACTGTTTTGGCTAGTTCTGTACTCTGTATCTGGAAGTCCTGGTAATCTCTGTAAACCTGTAGCGGCCCGATCACCCGCAACGAGCAGTCCGAATAGGGGCCTTAGTGGCCCTGAAACCATTGCTCGTCCTGTCTGTATCTGGTATCTGGTAAATCTGTTTGGAATAGGGAGGGGGGGGGGCGCTTGCGAGTACCGGTAAATAACTGCAGTATAAATTTAACTTTGCCACCTCGGGCCCCTTAAAGGTATTTAAAGTGCAGCGCTGCCAAAGCTATTTTAAAAATTGCCAAAATATTAGTACTTAACCCCCTTAAGTGTGCCTTTCAAGAATAATTGTGCTGATCGCAATTCTCCGATGATCGGGGCGATTTATTTAGAGCCTTTGCCCCATGTGCTCCTATAGTGTTGGGGGCTTCTTTTGTGCTAGTGATCCTGGAGCCCCATCTAGTGGACATTAGAAAATAGCTAGCTATATTTCTTGTTGCTATTATCCTCATGGTAAAAGTTAAATCCTATGCTAGTGTGTGTAATGTGTAATGTGTATTTGTAACGTATTCGCTGCTGAGACGTCTCTGTTTTCTGTTTTCCCTCTTTCTTTTTCCCTTTGTGGTCCTGTGTGTTTTGTGCAACCAAACTCTGCCTGTTACCTGGATTATATTGTATATTGTATTCCCAGAAGTGAGATTAGAAAATTTACACTGAACATTGCATTCCTAGAATTGAGATTACAAGATTTGCACTGTAAATTGTGATTTTGCAAATTGTGATTAGAGCATGGGGTCCGGAGGCTAAATTGTAGTGAAGGAGTATCCGGACCAGCTTCCCTATATAGATTCATGGCTGGCCCATATAGTTAATGTGCTGTTATGTAGAAACTGTTAGTGTCTCTGTGTTTAGTTGTGACATTAGGGAAAGATTAGGGAAAGAAAGTTTTTGTCCAGACATTAGGTCTTTATATTTCAGGATTGATTTTGATACTCTATCAGTAAACGGTGAAGTTATTAACAAATCGCCCCTGTGTCCCCAAACAGTGAAAAACACCAGGTCTACTGATTGCAGGGAAAGGGACAGTTGAGTAAGGGGTGGTTGAAAACTGCTGAGATAGTTTGCATAGCTATAGAAAGATACTGGGAGGAGTTCCTTCTTCTAGCAGATGAATGGAGGCCCATTAGAGAGTGAAGGAAGACAATTGCTTTATTTAATGCATGTCCAGTTTCATTACTATGTTTCATGCATAGTCAATAGTCAAAGAACCAAATTTTTGATCACACCTTTCAGCAGTGAGTAAGGGGTAGTTGAAACTGCTGAGATAGTTTGCATAGCTATAGAAAGATACTGGGAGGAGTTCCTTCTTCTAGCAGATGAATGGAGGCCCATTAGAGAGTGAAGGAAGACAATTGCTTTATTTAATGCATGTCCAGTTTCATTACTATGTTTCATGCATAGTCAATAGTCAAAGAACCAAAATTTTGATCACACCTTTCAGCAGTGAGTAAGGGGTGGTTGAAACTGCTGAGATAGTTTGCATAGCTATAGAAAGATACTGGGAGGAGTTCCTTCTTCTAGCAGATAAATGGAGGCCCATTAGAGAGGACAAAAGAAATAAAAATCACCTAGGAGTCTTTCTCCTAGAGGACAAAGAACCCCAATTCACCTAGCCACACCTAGCCTGCAAACAATCCTCTTGTCATCAATTTTAATTGTAGAGTTTTGAGCTTCTAGAACCATGAGGGGTGCCTCCTTTGAGCATCCTCAAATGTCTGCTGGAAGCAAACAAAGGCTGAAGAAAATCCTTATAAGATTATGAAGAAATGAAGATTGTTTTTACTTGTCTTTTTAAAGCCTGAATTTGATCTCTGGTACATATATTTGATTTTGACTGCACATACAAAATTAAACAAGTAATACTTCTGCATGATATTGCATTCCAGGTATCCACCAACCTTTTTATAGAAAAGTATCAGTTTCATGCTTGTTTTGAACTGTAGGATTCAAGGTAATTACTTTGCCTTGTTAAGCACTGTGCTGACAAATGATGAACAGAACAGTAACATCATAGATGCTATACTATTGGATGTTGGAATAAATTCACCTGTTATTCTGTATTTGAATTTTACGCATTGGGGTCCAGAGAAAAAGTGTACCTTGTTTTGAGGGTTTTTCAGTTTCAGGAGTACAGTATATTATAGCACTGTGAGAAACAAATCTTTTTAGTTTATACACTTGCACTTTGTTACCAAATATACTGGTAGCAGTACATTATGTAGAGGTCCAGTATACACAGCAATAATAAGGATACATTAGTACCTATGTATGTGATTGGTGGAATGATGCAGGTGATGGGGGAGTGTTGTGAGGGATGAAGTGGGATATTAAGAAGAAGGACTTTTGATGGACATTAAACTGATGAAGGTAATTTGAAGTGATGTATCTGGCTAATGAATATGTAAACAAAAAAAGAAAAAAGAAAAAAAGAGATGAGCATTTTATTCCTGAATGGGGCCTGGAGCCATGTCACCAAATTGCAATCCAGGGAGCCCAGCGGAGGGAGGTGGCTGGGGTCCAGATGGAGCAGACCATCCCAAGAACTCAGAGCTGCCCACCGCTGAGATGTGTGAAGGAGTCCCTATCTGGATCAGTGTGTCACATTGAAAACGGGCCAGGGTGTCTGCCTATGAGAATGAGAGGTTCAAATTTTGAGAGAGACAGAACTTGAACTTCAGAGAAAGGTGAAGCACATTGCGAGGTCCTGGGGAACTGCTGAGAGGCAGGAAAAAGAACTGTTGGACTGACTGGGGGGGTTTTGGGGGCTTCTGTGAATGATTGTATTGTTATCCTTTTAATATTGTTTTCTTAGAAAGTAACTGAAATCTACAAGCCATTTCGGCTTCAGCAACTGCAATACCCACACCAGCTCAAGTTTTCTGTACTATTCTCAGAGCTTTCTTTATCACATTATTAAGCACTGCTGCTTTTGACATACTTTCATGTTATGTGTTTTCAATATTATTGACCAGCTGCAAGAAAATGATGTTACAATGTATGTTGTCTCTAGGGAACAGTACCAGAAGCTGCTTTTCTGATGACCCCTATCTGTCTCAAATGGTTGCTTGTCCATTGCCCTTAGTGGGATTACCTTGCCCCATAAACAAGAAAAGAAAAAGAAAAATTGGGAATGAAGGGAAATTGGCTGATAGGCATGTCTAGTATGGCTGCATCCTTGCCTGAGGCTGTAATACATTATGATGAAAAAAAAAGCATGTGGGCTAAGAAAATGAGTACCCAGAGCCCAGCACAACAAGAGTAAAGCCAGGGGGAACCATACTCTGAGCAGAAGTGCACAGAAAATGGACCCAGCTAAGAAAAGACAGCCCAGGCCTAAACAGATTGAACAGGCCTGAGCAAGCTGGGCAAGCCTGGACAAGTTAAACAGGCCAAACAAAGCTGGTGATACAAAGTACTCATATGCCCTGAAGACTACAGTGCCAATGATTAATGAAGCAAAGGGAAGGCAGGGTGCAGCCAGAATGACTCAACACTAGCAAGAATAAAAGCCATTAATATGCTGATAAGGGTGGATCCCAGGGAAAGAGCCTTTGCCCCAAAGGAAAGAAGCCTCTGCAGACTTTTTGCACACGGCCCTCCTTTGTCTCAAAGGAAAGAGGCCTCTGCAGGCCCTGCAACCTTTTACAGTCAGAACAGCAACTTTTGCACACGGAACAAAAACGTTTGTGCAGGAGTTGCTATAGAGGGTATAGGGTATGTGTTTTAAACTCACTGATGCAAGTGTTTCCATTGAACACTCTATCCAAGATCTAAGTGATCTAGTTAATCATATTACTGACCCGTCCATGGGTCCTGGGTGGTTTATGATGTGGTTCAGTTGGCCAGGGGGACTAAAAATCCCAGTGGTAGGGGTTCTTTTTATTTACTGCTATGTGCCATTCTACCATGTTGTATCCCCATTCTTTGCCGCTTCATTACCACCACCCTTGATACCCTGGTAGAACGCAAGGCGATTACCACTGTCATGGCCCTGACCCAATACACCCCTCTGCGGCTTGCCTCCAGTAATACAGCCCTCAATCGCTTCTAGCGGTTGAGGTCTCACTTAAAAAGGGGGGAGTGAGGCAGCCATGAGGCTCTTACATAAAGTAATCAGCCTGCTAAGAGAAGACATTAAGATTTCAGTAGACACCCTTCCCCCACTCCAGGTCTGAGCACAATATCCCCTAGCCCAGAAATCAACAGACCAGAGCACACCGGTTTGGACGGGTCACCCAGGTACCTTCCCCAGGGGCTGCTGATTGGTGGACAGGAAATACCTGTGGCAAATGGGATTATAGAATGAGTTTAAAATTGTACTGTATATAAGGCATTGAAGGACGTCCCTCGGGGCTCAGATTTTTGTGGAGATTGCTGGTTTCTCTATCTGGGCTTGTGCGCACATTAAAAGTTCCTGTTTGCATTCCAGCCTGTCTGTGAGTATTCCTTCTGTGGGTGAGTGATTGAATAAGAGCTTTTTACAGCGTTTGCTATAACATTTCTGGCACCCCCAGGTGGGACCCTTTTAAATGAAAAGAAAAGCCTCTCTCTCATCACACCCACTGTATAAAAAGATAGACTGCACTTCTAACATACGGAATAAACTTACATGCTGCTTATGCGCGTGTGTGTGTGTTTGTTCCCCTGGGATCCCAGAGAGAGAAAATAAGGTAATTCCTCGACCCAGAGAATTAGAGGACGTCCCAAGGGTAAGTGCTGGGAAAGGAAAGAACAGATACCCTTACATCACTGTTCCCTCTAAGCTGTGCGCGTGTGCGCGCGCACACACCTCGCCGAGTGAGCGCACATACTTTACAACAGAGCGCACAAAAATTACGGTTCTGATTCTGATAGAAAACAACACAGACATTCTTAAAATTGAAAAGTTGTTGTGTATTTATAGTTTTCACAAGTTCTACAATATTTTCTAGTGCAATCAATGTGGTGTACATACTGTATTCTGATATGTAGTCAAATTTTAAAGTATATAACTCCAAGTGTCGTTATGTGGCGCACAAAAATTTAACCTTCCTTCAAAAGCTGCACAGCTGATATTTTATGTGCACACAGCCTACAGAAAATTAGAGGGAACATTGCCTTACATATATATATATATATATATATATATATTGTAACAGTGCAGACCCTAAACAACCCGAGAAAATGCAGTTCAGCATAAAGGAGCACAGAAAAAGTGACAGGGTAAACAAGGAAATGTCAGATGGTTACCATGAGCAACCTAGAAACACGTGCAAAAGCCCAATGAGGACACACCCAGCCAGCAAAGGAAGGGTATTCACTTTACCTGACAGGGTTCAGCTGGGTGGGGGTGGAGCAAGGAAACACTGGGATAAAATAGGCTCCCAGACAGTCAGAGAGAGAGAGAGAGAGGAGCTGAAGCAGCCACAGACACACTCTGAGAAAATACAGCAAAGGCAGCTAAAACCCTGGGAAGCATGGAGCAGGTATGAGAATGTAAGAGAGAGTGACAATGAGGCTTTGGAGCAACTAGAGAGCCAGCGTGAAGGTCAGAGGGGAACCGAAGACCTGAGTGAAGCAGAGAGATATCAACAGCCAGATAGTGTGTTTGAGCCAGAGAGACGTAAGAAGACTGCAGTTGCAGGTTCCAGTGCACAGAGTGAATGCAAGAGTGATTTGCCATATGGAAGAAGACAACCCTGGAGGTATGGAAATAGGCACACAAGGTCCCACTATCTAGAGGCTGAAAATATCCCTTCTTCTGGTTTTAAAAACCCTAGAAGAAAAAGGTTTTACTTACCAGATAAAGCTGAAGAGTTTTGTAGTCATTGTAAGCTCACAGCTCCCTGTGAAACTCCGTCACGAGCTCTTCAATCTATCTCAGCTGGGTTACAAAAGGGAAGCCTGAACCGGCAGAGAAAATCCCTTAATTATCCCACTAGCAGAGCAAACCAGGAGTTGAGCTATATTCTAAAATACCAGCAGGGGCAGTGCCCTGAAAAGCTCAACTCTAGAATACATGGTAATTCCCAGAGAGACACTAGCTCTAAGGAAGAAAGGAACTTCCTGTCTGACGAGGTTAACCAGCCATTCTCCCACGTTACTGCTGAGGTCCAGAATGAACCTTCCAGTCAGCCGGAGTTAATGGAATATCAAAATGCAGAAGAATATGATATGCCAGAATTGATGGACTGCTCTTTGACCTTGATTGAACCTGAGTTCTCTCTCAGATAAGTAATTAGTTTGTGTCATAGCTTTAGTGTTATAAGCAACAGGCTGCAGCTCTCTCTAAGTAAAGCAGATATAAGCTGTGCTGTCAGCTACAGGAGAAAGAACCATATTGAAGTATTTAAGCTGTTTTGTTCTTTTCATTTATTTGTTGTTTTGGAAAGCTGAAGGAAGCAAGTTCTGTTTGCTTTTGTTACTTTATGTTATATGTCCAAGCAAGGCATTTGATTTATGTTCCTGAAGATAAAAGTACCCTCAAGGGACAGGGAATAAAACCCTTTAATTTGGAAAGAAGTGTTTTGTGGTTTATATCAGTGAAGGCACAACTACCACCCTCCAGAGCCTTGCAATACCAGTGGCTACCGCTTGGCCAGAGAGGGCACGACATAAATGGCGTAGAGAAGAGGATAAAAATTTTTTTCGGGGGCATAATAAGGATTTGCCTGAAAGGACATTGCTGAAAGACAAAAAGAAGTGTTTTAAAGCACTAATCAAGGAGGATTCGGCTGGTAAGGCGGCCAGCGGTGGAAAAGACCCCTTCTCACATGCTGATGTCACCAGGAGACTAAGGTATTGGTAGCCTGGGTAGACGGGTATAGGATACCGTGAGGAAAGGGGAGCCAAAAAGAAAAAAAAAAAAACCCAACCTTTGTGTGTGTGCCGCACTTGGTGGGTCTCTTCTCTTTTATTTTCAGGTGCAGCAAAAAGGAAGATGGATCCCCAAGACCTATGGGCCTGGATGAATGAGCAGCAGGAGAAGCAGGCCAAGATGCTCCAACACCTGCAAGAACAGTATATGACTACACTGAAGGAACAGCAGAAACCATTGCTGGAAGCCATGACAGCGTTACTGGAAAAGGCTCGGGAAGACAAAGCTACAATACCGCAAGTAGAAATGAATACGGGACTTGTATGCAAACATTTAGGGCGGGCAGATAACCCCGACGATTTTATAGAGGCCTTTGAACGCATTGCTGAGAACTCAAAATGGCCTGTGGAACAATGGGCTATGCGTTTCGCAATGACTTTGAGTGGCGAGGCCTTATCCGCTTTTAAAACCATGCCTGCCAGTTTGGCAAATAATTATAGTGAAATTAAAAAGGCCGTGAAAGACCGCCTTGGTCTCACGCCCAGACACTACCGGAGATTATTTAGAGAGGCAATAATGATGGAAAACGAGACTCCGAAAGCCTTATGCCAGAGGCTCAAGAACCTAGCCTATAAGTGGTTGGATCCTGATGGCAAAACGCTTGAGTCCATACTTGATGAGATTGTCCTAGAACAGTTTTTGATGTCAATACCAGGTGAAATGAAAACGTTTTTAACTCTGCAAAATTGTTTAAACACAGTTGAAGCAGCTCAGATGGCTGAAGTGTTCAGGGAGGCAGCACATACTAGTACTTTTAAGGTGAACCTTTCAAGAGGTGCAAGTGTGACTGGAGTGGATGAGTGTGAAAAGTACGCGCGAGATAAAGTGACTGCATATGACCCTAGCAAGGAGGGCAGAGATAGGAACACTAGAAGGTGCTACAGATGTAACAAACCTGGTCAGGTGATAAAAGATTCCCGAGTTAAAACAGTTCTTATGGTAGGGGCAGGAAAATCAGTTCCAAAAGGAATATTCCTGCAGGTACAGGTTGAGGGGGCAGATGCTCTAGCCATAATGGATTCAGGGGCGGAGCAAAGTTTAATAGCCCGAGAATTTTGGGAGACTCTGAAACAGTCTCGCCCAGTAGCCCCAAAACAAATAGAAATAAAATGTGTACATGGCGCACAGCTTCCTTACCCTTTATCCCAAGTGCAGGTAAAAGCACTAGGAATAGAAAGGAAGGTGCAAGTAGCGGTGATCCCTGGGCTGCCCCAAAAATTAGTTTTAGGCAGGGACTGGCCTTCCTTTACAGGTGGGTTGAGGCAGGGGATAACCATGAAGGCAGGTTTAGTTTCAACGCGATCCCAGATCCCCATAGATACACCCCAAGAAACTCCCGTAGAGGAAGTAGAAATACCTACAGAAAAAGGGGAAAAAGAAGTTCCTGAGGAAAAGACAGAAGAGGCAGAAGAGGTGAATCCGCTACCTAATCATGATGATTTGGTGCAGAACCCTAAGGGAGAAGGTAAGAAAACTAGGGCTAAAAAACAGCAGGGAAGAAACAAAAGAGCCCACGAGAGAAGGGAGTTAGAAATGGGAGAAGGACTACCCTGGGTCCCTGCCGCCCTTGTACAAAAATTTCCATCGTTCCCAATGGAGCAGAGAGCAGACCAAGCTCTCAAAAGAGCTTTCGAATGGGCCCAAGAAGAGCGGGAGGTGTTGCCCCGGTTCTTGTTGGATAACAATATTTTATATAGAGAAGGTTTAGATCCCTATACCGGAGCGGTGAGAAAGCAATTGGTCGTGCCGGTGGCCTTTAAGGCAGTAGTTCTACGCTTAGCCCACGACCATCCGATTGGGGGGTATAAAGGTGTTCAAGGAACCCTTGATCAAATTTTAGCACGTTTTTATTGGCCTGGGGTGTATCAGGAAACAAAAAGATACTGTGATTCATGCCCTGCATGTCAGAGGGTTTCTGTATCTAAACCCAAAGCAGCCCCCATGATACCATTACCCACCATCGCTGCCCCTATTATAAGAATAGGGATGGATATCGTAGGCCCTTTAACAAAAACACCTAGGGGTTTTCAGTATCTCTTAGTCATCGTGGACCATGCGACCCGATTTCCATGGGCCATACCCCTTAGAAACATCTCTGCTAAAGTCATAGCGCAGGAGCTAATAAAGCTATTTTGCGAGGTGGGGTTTCCCCAGGAAATCCTGACCGATCAAGGCACTAACTTTGTCTCGAGATACCTTGCGAGAGTTTGGGAGGCGTTTGGGATACGCCACATTAAGACATCGGCGTATCACCCCCAAACCAATGGGCTGGTAGAACGCACCAACCAATCGATAAAACACCTATTGCGAAGAGGATTAAGAAAGGATGAAATGAGAGAATGGGATACATTACTTCCCTTCGTAATGTATACTTGCCGAGAGCGGGTACAAACCTCACTGGGAGTATCCCCGTTTGAATTATTATTTGGGAGGACGCCAAGGGGGGTGTTAGACATCTTAAAGGATGAATGGGTAGAACCGAAAGTACCAGAAGTAGGGATTCCTCAATTCCTGAAAGAATTGAGGACACGCTTAAGAAAAACATCCCAAGCCTCAGGGGAGAATCTAAACCATAGCAAACAGCGCCAGAAGCGTTATTATGACAGGGATACACAAACTAGTGAACTGGCAGCGGGCGACAAGGTTCTTATTCAAGTAGCGGACCCAGGTCCGAAATTCGAGTCTCGCTGGAAAGGGCCAGCTGTAGTAATAAAAAAGATAGGTTTTGTATCGTACTTAGTGGAGAATGACAGAGGTCGAAGACAAGTATACCACATAAATGTACTAAAACCCTGGAAAGAAAGGGTAGCCACGGCCAATTTGGCCTATCACGAGCAGCACGGTTGGACCCCGCAAGGGATTACTTGCTGTCCGCTAAAAACTACGCAAGCAAGTAATATTTTAAGGAGGGGAATATGTAACAGTGCAGACCCTAAACAACCCGAGAAAATGCAGTTCAGCATAAAGGAGCACAGAAAAAGTGACAGGGTAAACAAGGAAATGTCAGATGGTTACCGTGAGCAACCTAGAAACACGTGCAAAAGCCCAATGAGGACACACCCAGCCAGCAAAGGAAGGGTATTCACTTTACCTGACAGGGTTCAGCTGGGTGGGGGTGGAGCAAGGAAACACTGGGATAAAATAGGCTCCCAGACAGTCAGAGAGAGAGAGAGAGAGGAGCTGAAGCAGCCACAGACACACTCTGAGAAAATACAGCAAAGGCAGCTAAAACCCTGGGAAGCATGGAGCAGGTATGAGAAAGTAAGAGAGAGTGACAATGAGGCTTTGGAGCAACTAGAGAGCCAGCGTGAAGGTCAGAGGGGAACCGAAGACCTGAGTGAAGCAGAGAGATATCAACAGCCAGATAGTGTGTTTGAGCCAGAGAGACGTAAGAAGACTGCAGTTGCAGGTTCCAGTGCACAGAGTGAATGCAAGAGTGATTTGCCATATGGAAGAAGACAACCCTGGAGGTATGGAAATAGGCACACAAGGTCCCACTATCTAGAGGCTGAAAATATCCCTTCTTCTGGTTTTAAAAACCTTAGAACAGTGATGGCTAACCTTTTTGAGCCCGAGTGCCCAAACTGCCGCACAAAACCAAAGAATTTCCTCAAAGTGCCAGCACGTCAATTTGCATAAATATTTGCATAATGCTAACATTAACTTTTAGTAAACATGTCTCTTAATGAGTGTATGGATAAAGACAGACTAAAAGATTTCTACATTACTATAATCCAGTGCCAACCGCCAGGCACATTAGGAACTACTACAAACACTGCCCATTTAGAACCAATAGCAAACCCGCCGTATCCTAACAGCACTACCAGGACTCACAAAGCACCATACCATACCTATCAAAAGGCAACACTGCAAATATTAAACCAATACATTTCAGAAAATAACAATACATGACCTACTGGGGAAAGAGAACAAGTGGCAATGTCAAAAAGGAATTACATAAACAGAATACCTCAGCTCAGTTACACAGTTGCAATTGCTCCAGCCACTTTCTTCTGGTTTCTTCATGTTTTCTGCTAACTCTCCATCATCTGCTGTCCATTTGTCCTTTCTTCTCTCTTCTAGTTTTTTTTTTCCATTCTCTCTCTCTACATCCGCTTTAACATACTAATCTTTCTCCTTTTGCTCTTTCCTCATTCCTATTTCATCCACTCAAATTTTACCCCTCCATCCTCAATCCCCACTTACTCTCCCAATACCCGGCCAATTGTAGATTTTTTATCCCTCCCACACAAAATATTTTTCCCCTCTCCATTTTACTCTCCCAGCCCCATCCCATTCTAATCCTCCCCCAACATCAGCTCCCTTCTAGTTCCAGCCTCACCCAGCATCCATTCCCTTCTAGTCCCTGCATCAGCCCATTTCCAGTCCTAGCCCCCCATCAGCCCATTTCCAGTCCTAGCAACCCCCCAACCCAATACCAGTCCTAGCCCCCCCCATCAACCCACTTCCAGTCCTAAACCCCCATCACCCCATTTTCAGTTTAAGCCCCCCCTATAACCCATTACCAGTCCTAACCCCCCATCACCCCATTTCCAGACAGCCCCCATCAGCCCAAAGCCCATTACCAGTCCTAACCCCCCCATAGCCCATTACCAGTCCTAACCCCTCATCACCCCATTTCCAGACAGCCCCCATCAGCCCACAGCCCATTAGCAGTCCTAACCCCCCCTAGCCCATTAGCAGTCCTAACACCCCCATAGCCCATTAGCAGTCCTAACCCCCCATCACCCCATTTCCAGACAGCCCCCATCAGCCCACAGCCCATTAGCAGTCCTACCCCCCCAGCCCATTAGCAGTCCTACCCCGCCCGCCCGCCCATTAGCAGTCCTAACCCCCCCCAGCCCATTAGCAGTCCTACCCCCCCACCCGCCCATTCGCCGTCATAACCCCCCCCAGCCCATTAGAAGTCCTACCCCCCCGCCCGCCCGCCCATTAGCAGTCCTAACCCCTCCCCCCCTAACCCCTCCCCCCCTAGCCCATTAGAAGTCCTAACCCCTCCCCCCCCCCCGGCAAATTAAAAAAAAAAAAAAAAGCAGGCTCTGGCTGCTGCCGCAGCAGAATGCAATGTCCCGCGGGGCCCCCTCCGCCCGCTAAGCCCCTCTGCAAGGGCTTTCAGATTCGCGAGGGAGAGCGTCTCCCTCGCGTCTCTGTTAAGCCCGCAGGGGCTAATGGGAAATTTCCCATCAGTCCCTCGCGTCTAAAGGGGCTGATGGGAAATTTCCCATTAGCCCCTGCGGGCTTAACAGAGACGCGAGGGAGACGCTCTCCCTCGCGAATCTGAAAGCCCTTGCAGAGGGGCTTAGCGGGCGGAGGGGGCCCCGCGGGACGCTGCATTCTGCCCTTGCCGCATCCGCGGCAGCAGTCAGAGCCAGCTTTTTCTTTTTTGCGGACCTTCCCGCGTGCCAGCTGCAAGGCCTTCGCGTGCCACAGCTGGCACGCGTGCCATAGGTTCGCCATCGCTGCCCTAGAAGAAAAAGGTTTTACTTACCAGATAAAGCTGAAGAGTTTTGTAGTCATTGTAGCTCACAGCTCCCTGTGAAACTCCGTCACGAGCTCTTCAATCTATCTCAGCTGGGTTACAAAAGGGAAGCCTGAACCGGCAGAGAAAATCCCTTAATTATCCCACTAGCAGAGCAAACCAGGAGTTGAGCTATATTCTAAAATACCAGCAGGGGCAGTGCCCTGAAAAGCTCAACTCTAGAATACATGGTAATTCCCAGAGAGACACTAGCTCTAAGGAAGAAAGGAACTTCCTGTCTGACGAGGTTAACCAGCCATTCTCCCACGTTACTGCTGAGGTCCAGAATGAACCTTCCAGTCAGCCGGAGTTAATGGAATATCAAAATGCAGAAGAATATGATATGCCAGAATTGATGGACTGCTCTTTGACCTTGATTGAACCTGAGTTCTCTCTCAGATAAGTAATTAGTTTGTGTCATAGCTTTAGTGTTATAAGCAACAGGCTGCAGCTCTCTCTAAGTAAAGCAGATATAAGCTGTGCTGTCAGCTACAGGAGAAAGAACCATATTGAAGTATTTAAGCTGTTTTGTTCTTTTCATTTAAATTTGTTGTTTTGAAAGCTGAAGGAAGCAAGTTCTGTTTGCTTTTGTTACTTTATGTTATATGTCCAAGCAAGGCATTTGATTTATGTTCCTGAAGATAAAAGTATCCTCAAGGGACGGGGAATAAAACCCTTTAATTTGGAAAGAAGTGTTTTGTGGTTTATATCAGTGAAGGCACAACTACCACCCTCCAGAGCCTTGCAATACCAGTGGCTACCACTTGGCCAGAGAGGGCACGACAATATGTAACCAGTATTTATGCCATGTACAGTATTTAAAGTCATCTTACACACCATGAGTACATCATGAAGCATTTAAGATGCCATGATGTCAATCCGAGCCAGTCCTGATTGACCGCTACTCATGGCTTGCAGAGATTTCTAGTTCCAGTATCCAAGAAAACTAGGTGCTAAAGATGCCAGCATGCGCTGAAGGAAAGGGAGAGATTCACAAGCCGGCTCAAAATGTCCCTGTTGATGTGGAGCCATCAGCACCCAACTGTTGCATGCAGACAGCCCACCCCTTCTTCATTCCCATTCTGAAAGCTGCTTTCTCATTGGCTGTGGCATTCTGCAGCATTCGGGGTATTGTCGTCCTTGAGTTACTTATATGGGGAATGCGATATTTATCCCAGAATGCTTTGCAAGTGAATATGGACAAAGGACGGACAAGTGTTTTGAGAGCAGGGAATCCATCCAGTTGGTATAATTTTTTTTTTTTAAATTTAACCTTTTACTGAATCTTCTCAGACCTCGTAAACTCGGGGTCTTTTTCTGTATGGTATGGAGCAAAGTGAATAAATGTGTCCTTTACTGAATCTGCTCTGTGTCTTTACTGCCTTTGACGTTTGTATCCAACACATCCTTGATGATGACTCTTCAGTGTGCTTTTGAGCCAAACCAGAGCTTAGTACTTTGTAAGAGTTCAGAAACTGGTGTAACGACACCTCTAAGATTAATGGATTGAAGAATGTACACACTTCCAAGGCAGAGTGGCCAAGTTACCCAGGTCCAGGAGGGAGAGTGTTTGCCAGTTCTGGTTTTAAATTTGCATTGCAATGCAGTATGGTGTTTGTAATTTCTGATTTTACCCACTGGAATCCGTGTTGGATGTCCCATAATGCAACAGGATGAGTGTCAGAAATCCAGGACTGGCTTAAAATCTCACTCCTGGCAGCATGGCAACTCTGCGAAGGGGATAGAAGAGTGAGGCCTCCATTCATACCCCAACAACTATCCCTCTCTTACCCTTGCAACAGACCTCACATCTATTCCATGAGATACGTCAATGTCTTGCATGGGAAGCCATCTTGGATATGAGGTACATACTGGCTGAAAGGAAATCCAGGATTTATGGGACAAGAGTCCTGGACCTGCAAACTGCATATGTCCTCTGGTATGAATTGGGAAATTTATAGGATTGGAATTCTCAGTTTTAAGTGCACTAGCTAGTGAAAGTTGGTTGTAAGCAGAAAGGGCTGTTGCAAGCAAAGCGCTAGGGAGCCCCCTGTCTGTGCAGTAGAGAGTGGAGGAATGACTTAGTTGATTGAACAGTGCACTGCCAACCAGAGAAACCAGAATTCAAATCCTCATACTTCTCCCATTGATTTTCTTTATAATTTGAGGCAAGTCACTTCTCCCTCCCTTGTGGCCCTCCCTGTAAGTCCTCTGGAGAAGGGAAATACCTAGTGTTCCTGAATTTGTAACTTTCCTTGTGCTGAAATTTGGAATGGTAAACCCTTAAACCTAAAATGAAAACAAAATCCCTCTAGGAAAGGCTCTATCGTCCTCCATCTAATACAAGCACGGAGGTCTGCGGCATCCCTCTGCCTCTTATAAGCGGGGAGCAGTGTGTCGCCCTCTAGCTATTACAAGCACGGAGGTCCGCGGCATCCTCTGCCTCTTATGAGCAGGGAGCAGTGTGTCGCCCTCTTTCTATTACAAGCAGAGCGTGCTGGTCATCCACTGTTACTGTTCATTATGAGGTCATTTTGTAAGAGGATGCTTATAAAAATTTCCAAAAATGCACCCGTTTTCTAAAGGCAACATTGGCAGATATGTGCACTTATAAAATAGAATCCGATGTCCTCTTTCTTACTCACAACCCAGGAAGTAGGGGAGCAGAACTGCATGGAGAGGCCTCAGTGTGGTAGCTCTACCGGAATGTAAAAGCCAGAGAGCGGACAGCAATGGAGTGGAGAGTTTCAAACATAAGCACATAAGAATTGCCATAATGGGTCAGACTAAGGTCCATCAAGCCCAATATCCTGTTTCCAACAGTGGCCAATCCAGGTCACAAGTACCTGGCAGGTTCCCAAAAAGGTACACAGCATCCACAATGCTTGTACTGGGGCAAGCAGTGGATATCTCAGTTGCCCTTTAATTATGGTTTATTAACCTTTCCTCTAGGAACTTGTCTAAACCATTTTAAAACCCAGTTACACTTCCAGCTTTTACTACATCCTCCAGTAATGAATTCCAGGGTTTGATTACACGATGAGTAAAAAAGATATTTTCTCTTATTACTCTTAAATGGGTTGCATTGTAGCTTCATTGTGTGTCCTCTAGTCTTTCTACTTTTTGTTGGCATAAACAATTGACCTACATTTACCTGTTCCACTCCATTCATTAATTTAGAGACCTCTATTATATCTCCCCTCAGCTGTCTCTTTTCCAAGTTGAATAGCCCCAGCCTTTTAAACCTCTCCTCAGGGCATCCTTCCATCTCCTTTACATTTTTGTTGCTCTGCTTTGTACCATTTCTAATTCAGTTATATCCTTTCTAAGATATGGCAACCACAACTGCACACAATATTCAAAGGTGTGATTACACCATGGAATAATACAGGGAATTGCATTTGGGGGGTGGGCGGGAAATGCCTTATGTCTGAGGGCAAATCTGTAATCTGTGAGGGGCACTCTTGCAAAAAGGGACATTTCCTTTGGAGGACAGCTGATTTTCAGGGCTTGGGCTTCTCCTGGATTCTTTCCAGGGCCATGGACATGAAGTATTAAAGCCCACACCCCAGACTCCCTTCTGCAGATCCGATGCAGTTAGCGGGGCAAAGAGGGGAGAAAGGATTGGAGAGATTTACTTTCTGTAGATCTAACAGTTACCACAGGCATCGTTCGCCTCTATTTTGATGGCCTCAGCACTGTAACATGAGGAAATGGTGCAGGAAAAGAGGTGCATGAACGTGAGGCCTGACTCAGCCCATGACAAGGAATGATAATGACTATGTATTGATATTTCCCTACGAAGGATAATTGCAGCTTGTGGGATTCCCTCCTTTCCCAGGAACTATATAAACTCCTGTTTGATACTCTGAGACAGTACAAGCTGCCTCTGACATTCTACTCATTCGTCCTCTGCTGTCCTTTGCCCTCGTTTTTGAAAATGGTTCGTGGATTTGCTGTTCCCAAGTTAGCACTTGGGTTTGTGGTGCTGATCCTGGCTCTGAGCTACCATACAGCAGGTGAGAGAGGAGAAGTGGAGGGGGAGGGGGGATACTGCCCTGTGCGCAGGGATGATCTGAATGATCTTTGCCGAGGTACAAGGGACAAATTGGGGGCAGAAGGCGGGTGTCTGAGTTTAAGTGGGTTTGAGAGCCTGGATTTGTTTCAAGGTTCTGAGTGCATCAGTTTGCTCTTGCGCAGTCTGAAGTTGTTAAAAACAAAGAAATAAAAGACTATTGATACTAGTTTATTAGAACATAGGAGGTAGGGCCTTGAATCTGTGATTTTGATAAGCTCTTGGGACTCTGCCTTCCAGTCCCCAGATCTGTCAGTAATTCTCTGTGTGTTCCCTTACGGAGAGTCACTTTATTCAGAGATTCCAAGTTACCCAGGTCCAAGAGGGAGATTTCATGCCAGTTCTGGTTTTACATTTGCATTGCTGTGCAGTGTGGTACTAGTAGTCCCTGATTTTACCCATTGCAATCAGTGCTGCAGATCCCATAACGCATCAGGATGAGCTTGTCAAAACCTCCAGGAATGGCTTAAAATCTCACTCCTGGAACTGGCAACTCTGTTATCTACTTGTGATTGGTTCTGTCAATGGCTCTTTGTGTAACCATAGATCCAAGTGGCTTTAATCACCCTGTGCCTCAATTTTATTCTATAGCACTACTATTAATAACCATTTCAGAAGTTATTTAGTATTCCAAGTGTAACAAACACTTTGGTGACTCTTCCACCCCAGAAATGGCTGCATGCACATTTCCAAAATATAAAAGTATAAAGTGTTTTGAGGTCAGCTTTTGATGAAGGGAGCTGCTAGGTTTGGGGGCAGAGGGAGGCGATAGGTTCCCCGTCTGGAATGGAACCTACCAGCCATCTTGAGTGTTTGAAGGATTTGCTTAAAAAAAACCCGGAAGGGCAGAGCGGTAAATAAATGTCTTGAGCTGCAGTCCCCGCCACTTAACACTAGAGGGGGTCACTGCAACTAAAATAAAATGGCAGACTAAATCCAGATATTTGTTATTGTATTGAGAGAACTGATGGATGCAAGCAGGAGGATTTGTGAAGCTTGGAAGCTAATTTCTTATTGTTTTTACTCTTCAGATTCACAGGGTTCTCCCAATAGCACGACCCCTACCACCACGACTACGACCCCTACCACCACGACTACGACCCCTACCACCACGACCAGTACCACGACCACTACCACCACCAGCACAACAGGTAAGGTTTTCCAGTCTTCAGCTTCAGTTATGAATTATCACATGATTGATGACACATATATTCCGTGGAGTGCAGGAGAAGCCTAATGATTAGAACACTGGCTTGGGAATCAAGAGACCAGGATTCAATTTC
The DNA here is from genome assembly GCA_033557465.1 of Ichthyophis bannanicus. Lineage (NCBI taxonomy): Eukaryota > Metazoa > Chordata > Amphibia > Gymnophiona > Ichthyophiidae > Ichthyophis > Ichthyophis bannanicus. Next base: position 73,501,961 of record CM066051.1, on the reverse strand, counting down.
CACTAGCACTCCCCGTGGCCTTGAGCAAGTCACTAACCTTCCATTGCTCAGAAAAATCCAAGTTATCAATGCCCCTGTTTAATGTATATTACCAAGTTTAGGTTACAATGTAAACCGCTTTGACTGAAATGATAAAGCAGAATAAAAAACAAACAAACTATTAATTACATGATAAGCCCTTCTGCTGGAGCTCAGCACTGGCCATTAGCATCCTGCCCTATGCTGGAAATGGATCCAAAGTGTCGCCCCAGCTAGCAGCACAGAGCCAAAGGAAGCAAATCAGGATGGAACCCATTCCTTAGTTACCCTGAGTCAGAGGAGATAGGGCCGGGAGTTGCACGAAACCCAGGTCTCTCTCTTTGACGATGCTGAGACAAAGTCAGGGCCAGTACTGGAACCCACAGCAAAACCACCTAACCTACTCCATGTCTCTCTTTTCCTCTAGCAGCCGGTGTCCCGGGTTATGGCATTGCTCTTTTGGTCATGGTCTCCGTCATCTTCATCCTGATTATGTGCATCTTCGGCTGCTGGGTAAGACCCTCCCGTTTCTCTCCGTCTCCTGCCCCATTCCCTTGTCAGACTTTAGCATTGATAGTCAGGATACCTCTTATTCTGCACTCACAGCTCCCCTCTCTCTGTCCTTTTCCCTTCCAGGGCTACACCACATTTAGCTCATAATGACTGACACGTCTTGGGAGAAGACCGATGACGTCTTATCTGAGAACACAAGAGAGTCTTCTGCTGGGAAGGAGCAAGCAAAAGGACCCCTCCTCCTCCCTGCACAATATAATATTTCTGTTTCTTCATACTGTGACTGTGTATATATGTATAGCTAACCAGTATTTATTCCATGTACAGTATTTAAAGTCATCCAAGATACTATGATGTCAATCCAAGCCAGTCCTAATTGCCCCCTACTCATGGCTTGCAGAGATTTCCAGTTCGTGTCTAAGCAAACTAGGGCTAAACATCCCAGCATGCCCTGGGGGAAAGAGAGAGATGCTCTATATGTCCCTTTTGACCTGGAGCCACCAGCAGCCAACTGTTGTATGGAGGCAGCTTATTCTTTCATTCCTATTTTGAAAACTGCTTCCTAATTGGTTGTGCTATTCTGCAGCATTCTGGGTATTGTAGTCCTATATGGGGAAAACAGTCTTTATCCCAGAATTCTTTGCTAAGGAAGATGGACAAAGGACGGACAAGCATTTTGAGAGCAGGGAATCCATCCAGTTGGTATAAAATAAAAAATAAACAATTTAAACTTTTACTGAATATTCTCAAGCCTGTAAACTCTGTTTATTTTCTGTATCGTAAGAAACAAAGTGAATAAACATGTCCTTTACTTAAACTGGTCTGTGTCTTTACTGCCTTTGAGTTCAGCATCCAACACATCCTTGATGGTAAGGTTACTCCTTAGAGTGCCTTTGAGCCAATCCGGAGCTTTGTACTTTGTAAGACTTCATAAAGTGGTGACTGACACCTCCGGGGTTTAATGGACTGTAGACACTTCCAAGACAAAGTTGCCAAGTTCCCAGGTCCAAGAATGAGACTTTGTGCCAATTCTGATTTTAAAGTTGCCTTGCAATGCAGTATGGAATTTGTAGTCCCTGGTTCTACCCACTGGAATCAGTTATACAAGTCCATTAATGCAGCAGGATGAGATTGTCAGAAATCCAGGACTGGCTTAAAATCTCACTCCTAGAACTGAGCATTCTTGGCAGCTCTAACAAGGGGATAGAAGAGTGAGACAATTTTAAAGGAACAGACCTCCATTCATACCCCAATAACCAATACCTCTCTTGCCCTTGCAACAGACCTCACATCTGTTCCATGAGATTTGTGAATGCCTTGCATGGGAAGCCATCTTGGATATTATAGAATTCCAAAGGAGGACTTGCCTGCTGATGGGAAATAAAAGATTATTGATGCTAGTTTGTTAGAACATAGGAGGCAGGGTCTTGAATAAGGTTGCCAACTGGCTCCAGATGTGCCCGACAGGCTTGATCCAGTCCTTGGTTTACCCTATTGCATGCAGGGACATGTAGTCTTGCTTTTCTTATGGAGTGCAATAGGGAATTCAGAACTACATCTCCCTGCATGCAATGGGGTAAACACAGGACTGGATCAAGCCTGTCGGGTGCATCTGGAGCCAGTTGGCAAACCTAGTCTTCAAGCTGTGATTTAGAAAAGCTCTGGGACTCTGCATTCCAGTCCCCAGATCTGTCACTAATTCCAAGTTACCTAAGTCCATGAGTGAGATTTCATGCCAGTTCTGCTTTTACATTTGCATTACTGTGCAATATGGTACTTGTAATGCCTGATTTTACCCATTAGAATCAGTGCTGCTGGTCCCATAATGCATCAGGATGAGCTTGTCAAAAATCCAGGACTGGTTTAGAATCTCACTCCTAGAACTGGATAACTTGGCAACTCTGTTATCTACATGTGATTGGTTCTGTCAGTGGCTCTGTGTATGACCATAGGTCCAAGGGACCTTTATCACCCTGTGCCTCAATTTTATTCTACAGCACTACTATTAATATCCACTTAGGAAGTTGTGAAGTATTCCAAGTGTAACAAACATTTTGCTGATTCGTCCACCACAGAAGTGGCTGCATGCGTATTTCTGAAATATAAAAAAATAAAGTTTTTTGAGATCTGCTTTTGATGAAGGAAGTAATGTTATGTTTATGTGTCCCTGTCAGGACTAGAACCTACCGCCTGTCTAGAGTGTTTGAAGCATCAGCTTTAAAAAAAAGGGAGCTGCAGAGCTGTAATTAAATGATTTCAGCTGCAGTCCCTGCCTCTCACCACTAGAGGGGGTCACAACAACTAAAAATAAAGTGACAGCCTGAAAATCCAACTATTTGTGATTTTATTGACTAAAGCGGGTGGATATGTGAAGCCTGGAAGCTGATTTCTTTGAGCCAATACTCTGCAGATTCTAATAACACTGCCACCATGACCATTATCATGACCCCTACCACCACCAGCACCACAGGTAAGGTATTCCAGACATTAGCTCCTGTTGTGACTTGTCACAAGATTGTACTTACATGATAAGCCCCACTGCTGGAGCTCGACACTGGCCATTAGCATCCTCCCCATGCTGGAAATGGATCCAAAGTCTCGCAGCCCAGAGCCAAGGGAACCAAAGGAGGAATGGAACACATTCTTTAGTTACCCTGATTCAGAGGAGATAGGGCCGGGAGTTATACGAAACCCAGGTCTCTCTCTTTGACGATGCTAAGACAAAGTCAGGGCCAGTACTGGAACCCACAGCAAAACCACCTAACCTACTCCGTGTTTCTCTTTTCCTCTAGCAGCCAGTGTCCTGGGTTATGGCATTGCTCTTTCGGTCATGGTCTCCGTCATCTTCGCCCTGATCATGTGCATCTTCGGCTGCTGGGTAAGACCCTCCCGTTTGTCTCCCTCTCCTGCCCCATTCCCCCATCTCAGAGTTGAGCACTAAAAGTCAGTATACCTCTTATTCTGCACTCACATCTCCGCTCTCTCTCTGTCCTTTTCCCTTCCAAGGCTACACCACATTTAGCTCATAATGACTTACATGTCTTGGGAGAAGACAGGTCTTATCTGAGAATACAAGAGAGTCTTCTGCTGGGAAAAGGCGAGCCAAGGACCCCTCCTCTTTTCTGCACAATATAATAGTTATGTTTCTTCACACTGTGACTGTATGTGTGTATATATTTATTTATTTAGCAACATTTATTATACCATTGTACATAGAACAAACAGAATAAGAACTAGAATGTTACATAGAAGACAGGTAACAATTACATTTAACAATGTGAATATAACAGTACAATGAGCTGAAATATATATTTCATGTACAGTATTTAATGTCATGTAAGATGCTGTCAATTCGATCCAGTCCTGATTGCCCCCTACTCATGGCTTACAGAGATTTCTAGTTGCAGTGTCCAAGCAAACTAGGTGCTAAATATCCCAGCATGCGCTGGGGGAAAGAGAGAGATGCAAAAGCCGGCTCAATATGTCCCTGTTGACCTGTAGCCAAGAGCAGCCAGCTGTTGTATGGGGGATTGGCTGTGCCATTCTGCAGCAATCTGGGTATTGTAATCCTTGTATTTCTTATATGGGGGGAAAGCAGTATTTATGCAAGAATGTTTTGCTACGGAAGATGGACAAAGGACAGACAAGTGTTTTGAGAGCAACAATCCCTCCATTTGGTATAAAAAAATTAAATATTTTACTGAATTATCTCAGAGCCTGTAAACTCAGTTGTTTTTTTCTGTATGGTAAGGAGCAAAGTGAATAAATGTGTCCTTTACTTAATCTGGTCTGTATTTTTACTGCATTTGACTTCTCTATCCAACACATCCATGATGGTAAGGTGACTCTTCAGAGTGCCTTTGAGCCAAGCCAGAGCTTAGTACTTTGTAAGAGTTCAGAAACTGGTGTACCGACACCTCTAAGATTAATGGATTGAAGAATGTACACACTTCCAAGGGAGAGTTGCCAAGTTACCTAGGTCCAGGAGGGAGAGTTTTAGCCAATTCTGGTTTTAAATTTTATTGCAATGCAGTATGGAATTTGTAGTTCCTGATTTTACCCACAGGAATCAGTCATAGAGGTCCCATAATGCATCAGGGATGAGATTGACAGAAATCCAGGACTGGTTTAAAATCTCACTCCTGGATCTGGGCACTCTTGGCAACTCTGCGAAGGGGACAGGAGATCTCTTTAAAGGAACAAACCTCCATTCATACCCCAACAACTACCCTTCTCTTGCCCTTGCAACAAACCTCACATCTATTCCATGAGATACGTCAATGCCTTGCATGGGAAGCCATCTTGGATATTGTCTACATGACTTGTAAAGGAGGGACTTACTGGCTGAAGGGAAATCCGGGATTTATGGGACAAGAGTCCTGGACCTGGAAACTGCTTATGTCCTCTGGTATGCATTGGCAAATTTATATGATTGGAATTCTCAGTTTTAAGTGCACTATCTAGTGAAAGTTGGTTGTAAGCAGAAAGGGCTGTTGCAAATAAAGTGCTAGGGTGCCCCCTGTCTGTGCAGTAGAGTGTGAAGGAATGACAGACGTTGCCAACCAGAGAAACCAGAATTCAAATCCTCATACTTCTCCCACTGGTTTTCTTTAAAAACATAGGGCAAGTCACTTCTCCCTCCCTTGCCTCTGAAACAAAATTAGATTGCCAGTCCTCTGGGGAAGGTAAATACCTAGTGTTCCTGAATTTGTAGCTTTCCTTGAAATTCTTAAAATTTGGAAAGGTAAACATTAAACCTAAAATGAAAACAAAATCCCTCTAGGAAACGCTCTGTCGCCCTCTGTCTATTACAAGCACAGAGATCTGCAGCATCTCTCTGCCTCTTATAAGCGGGGAGCAGTGTATCGCCCTCTATCTATTACAAGCATGGAGGTCCACAGCATCCCTCTGCCTCTTATAAGCGTGGAGCAGTGTGTCGCCCTCTGTCTATTACAAGCACGTAGGTCCATGGCAATGTGTCGCCCTCTATCTATTACAAGCACGGAGATCCGCGGCATCCCTCTGCCTCTTAGATGCGGGGAGCAGTGTGTCGCCGTCTATCTATTACAAGCATGGACGTCCGCAGCAGTGTGTCACCCTCTATCTATTAGAAGCACGGAGATCCACGGCATCTCTCTGCCTCTTATAAGCAGGGAGCAGTGTGTCGCCCTCTGTCTATTACAAGCATGGAGGTCCGCAGCAGTGTGTCGCCCTCTATCTATTAGAAGCACGGACATCCGCGGCATCCCTCTGCCTCTTATAAGTGGGGAGCAGTGTGTCGCCCTCTGCCTATTACAAGCACGGAGGTCTGCAGCATCTCTCTGCCTCTTATAAGTGGGGAGCAGTGTGTCGCCCTCTGCCTATTACAAGCACGGAGGTCCGCGGCATCTCTCTGCCTCTTATAAGCGGGGAGCAGTGTGTCGCACTCTATTACAAGCACGGAGATCCACGGCAGTGTGTCACCCTCTGTCTATTACAAGCATGGAGGTCCGCGGCAGTGTGTCGCCCTCTATCTATTAGCACGGAGATCCACGGCATCCCTCTGCCTCTTATAAGTGGGGAGCAGTGTGTCGCTCTCTGTCTATTACAAGCACGGAGGTCCGCGGCAGTGTGTCGGCCTCTATCTATTACAAGAACGGAGGACCGCGGCATCTCTCTGCCTCTTATAAGTGGAGAGCAGTGTGTCACACTCTATCTATTACAAGCACGGAGGTCCGCAGCATCTCTCTGCCTCTTATAAGCAGGGAGCAGTGTGTCGCACTCGATCTATTACAAGCATGGAGGTCCGCGGCATCTCTCTGCCTCTTATAAGCGGGGAGCAGTGTGTCGCACTCTATCTATTACAAGCACAGAGGTCCGCAGTATCTCTCTGCCTCTTATAAGCGGGGAGCAGTGTGTCACACTCTATTTATTACAAGCACGGAGGTCCACGGCAGTGTGTCACCCTCTGTCTATTACAAGCATGGAGGTCCGCGGCAGTGTGTTGCCCTCTATCTATTAGAAGCACGGAGATCTGCGGCATCCCTCTGCCTCTTATAAGTGGGGAGCAGTGTGTCGCTCTCTGTCTATTACAAGCACGGAGGTCCGCGGCAGTGTGTAGCCCTCTATCTATTACAAGCATGGAGGACCGCGGCATCTCTCTGCCTCTTATAAGCAGGGAGCAGTGTGTCGCACTCTATCTATTACAAGCACGGAGGTCCGCGGCAGTGTGTCGCCCTCTATCTATTACAAGCACGGAGGTCCGCGATATACCTCTGCGTCTTAAAAGCGGGGAGCAGTGTGTTGCCCTCTAGCTATTACTAGCAAAGCGGGCTGGTCATCCACTGTTCATTAGGAGGTCATTTTGTAAGAGGATGCTTATAAAAATTTCCAAAAATGCAGCAGTTTTCTAAAGGCAACATTGGCAGATATGTGCACTTATAAAACAGAATCCGATGTCCTCTTTCTTTCTCTTAGCCAAGGAAGCAGAGGAGCCGACGTGCATGGAGGGGCCTCACCGTGGTAGGTCTACAGGGACTCAAAGTATATGTAATAGCTAGAGAGCAGACAGCAATGGATTGGAGAGTTTCAAACATAAGAACACACAAAATGTCATAGTGGATCAGGCCAACGTCCATCAAGCCCAGTATATGGTTTTCAACAGTGGCCAATCCAGGTCACAGGTACCTAGCAGGTTCACAAAAAGGTACACAGATTCCACAATGCTTATTCTGGGGTAGGCAGGTTATTATAGTTTTTTTGGGGTGGAGGGGAGGATTACCTTATTTCTGAAGGAAAAACTGTACCCACCTCCCTCAGGCTTGAGCAGAACCATCGTATCTTTAAGGTCCGTCTAAAAAACCATTTGTTCTCTTCTGCCTTTGACCTCCCTGTGCCCCTCGTGTGACCTTTTTCTATGTTGTCCATCTCTTCAGTTGGTATGATTGATTACACTACTCTCTGTCCTCTCTTGCATTGTAACTTCCTTTCTTTCTCCGGCCCTTGGCCATCTTTGTAATTTATTGATTTACACCACTCTGTTTTTTGCAGAAGGGCGGTATATCAAATGTAATAAACATTCCACTCACACCAACTAAACCTATGAGTTCATTGTACAATGTTAAATGTAACCCAATTGTGCTGTCTAAATGTTGTTAAGTACCCTTATGTTATGTTGTTAAGTACCCTTATATTAAATGTAACCCACCAATTGTGATGTATTATGTTAAGTATAACCCCAATGTGATGTGACCTCTTTGACTGAGGATAAAGTGGTATACAAATCTGTCTAAATAAATAAATAAAATAAACAATCTGTGAGGGGCGCTCTTGCACTGAGGGACACCTCTTTTGGAGGACAGCTGATTTTCAGAGCTTGTGCTGCTCCTAGATTCTTTCCAGGCCGATGGATTTAAGCACTGAAGCCCACACCCCAGGCTCCCTTCTGCAGATCCTATGGAGTTAGAGGGGCAAAGAGGGGAGAAAGGACTTGAGAGGTTTACTTTCTGTACCTGTAAGAGCTACCACAGGCATACGTCGCTCGTATTTTGATAGCATCAGCCCCATAACATGAGGAAATGATGCAGGGAAAAAGGTGTAAGGACGTGAGGCATAACTCAGCCTGTGATAAGGAATGATAATGACTATTTATTGATACAACTCTTCCCTGCTTGTGTGTATCCTCTCGAAAGTTTTGAAACAGTCTCTTCCACATTTTTTGTTTCCCAGGCTTTCCCCCGAGGCACAGCAGGGACTGAGTAATCCCCTAAGAAGGATAATTACAGCTTGCGGGATTCCCTCCTTTCCCAGGAACTATATAAACTCCTGTTTGATACTCTGAGACAGTACAAGCTGCCTCTGACATTCTACTCATTCGGCCTCCTGTGTCCTTTGCCCTCCAGTTTTTGAAAATGGTTCGTGGATTCGCTGTTCCCAAGTTAGCTCTTGGGTTTCTGGTGCTGATTCTGGCTCTGAGCTACCATACAGCAGGTGAGAGAGGAGAAGCGGAGGGGGAGGGGGGATACTGCCCTGTGCGCAGGGATGATCTGATGTATCTTTGCCGAGGTACAAGGGATAAATTGGGGGCAGAAGGCGGGTGTCTGAGTTTAAGTGGGTTTGAGAGCCTGGATTTGTTTCAAGGTTCTGAGTGCATCAGTTTGCTCTTGCGCACTCTGAAGTTGTTAAAAACAAAGAAATAAAAGACTATTGATACTAGTTTATTAGAACATAGGAGGTAGGGCCTTGAATCTGTGATTTTGGTAAGCTCTTGGGGCTCTGCCTTCCAGTCCCCAGATCTGTCACTAATTCTCTGTGTGTTCCCTTACGGAGAGTCACTTTATTCAGAGATTCCAAGTTACCCAGGTCCAAGAGTGAGATTTAATGCCAGTTCTCGTTTTACATTTGCATTGCTGTGCGGTATGGTACTTGTAGTCCCTGATTTTACCCACTGGAATTAGTTCCGAAGGTCCGATAATGCATCAGGATGTGATTTTCAGAAATCCAGGACTGGCTTAAAATTTCAGTCCTAGACGTGGGTAACTTGGCACCTCTGTTATCTACTTGTGATTGGTTCTGTCAGTGGCTCTTTGTGTGACCATTGACCCAAGGGACTTTTATCACCCTGTGACTCAATTTTATTCTACAGCACTACTATTAATAACCACTTTGGAAGTTGTAAAGTATTCCAAGTGTAACAAACATTTTGGTGACTCGTCCACCCCAGAAGTGGCTGCAAGCATATTTCTGAAATATAAAAGTATAAAGTGTTTTGAAGTCTGCTTTAGATTAAGAGAGCTGTTGTGTTTGTGGGGCAATGGGAGGTGATGCGTCCCCTGTCTGGAATGAAACCTACCACCAGTCTTGAGTGTTTGAAGCATCAGCTTTAAAAAAAGGACTGGTGGGGGCAAAGCTGTAATTAATGTCTGCAGCTACTTGTTCCTAACTTTTACCACTAGAGGGGGGTCACTGCAACTAAAATAAAATGGCAGAATGAAAATCCAACTATTTGGGATTTTACTGACATTACGGGTGGATGAAGCAGGAGGATTTGTGGAGCCTGGAAGCTAATTTCTTGTTGTTTTTACTCTTCAGATTCACAGACTTCCCCTAATACTACCACTACCATCACGACCACGACCCCTACCACCACTACCACAACCCCTACCACCACCAGCACCACAGGTAAGGTATTCCAGTCTTCAGCTCCTGTTGTCACATGATTGATGACACATATAATTCTGTAATTACATAAGGCCCCTCTTCTGGAGCCTGGCCATTAGCATCCTATGCTGTGCTGGATATGGATCCAAGATATCACCCCAGCAGGCAGTAAAGAGTCAAGGGAACCACAGCAGAAATGGAACCCATTCCTTAGCTACCCTGAGTCAGAGGAGACAGGGCCGGGAGTTGCACGAAACCCAGGTCTCTCTCTTTGATAGCGCTGAGACAAAGTCAGGGCCAGTACTGGAACCCGCAGCAAAACCACCTAACCTACTCCATATCTTTTCCTCTAGCTGCCAGTGTCCCTGCTTATGGCATTGCACTTCTGGTCATGGTCTCCATCATCTTCGTCCTGATCATGTGCATCTTCGGCTGCTGGGTAAGACCCTCCCGTTTCTCTCTCCCTCCTGCCCCATTCCCCTGTCAGACTTTAGCACTGAAAGTCAGGATACCTCTTATTCTGCACTCACAGCTCCCCTCTCTCTGTCCTTTTCCCTTCCAGGGCTACACCACATTTAGCTCATAATGACCGACACGTCTTGGGAGAAGACCAATGACGTCTTATCTGAGAACACAAGAGAGTCTTCTGCTGGGAAGTGGCGAGCCAAGGACTCCTCCTCTTTCCTGCACAATATAATATTTCTGCTTCTTTACACTGAGACTGTAACCAGTATTTATTCCATGTACAGTATTTAAAGTCACCCGAGATGCTATGATGTCAATCTGAGCAAGTCCTGATTGCCCCCTACTCATGGGCTGCAGTGATTTCCAGTTCCAGTGTCCAAGAAAACTAGATGCTAAAGATCCCAGCATGCCCTGTGGGAAAGGGAGAGATGCAAAAACCGTCTCAATATGTCCCTGTTGAACTGGAGCTATCAGCACCCAGCTGTTATATGGAGACAGCCCACCCCTTCTTCATCCCGATTTTGAAAGCTACTTTCTCATTGGCTGTGCCATTCTCCAGCTTTCTGGATATTGTAGTCCTTGTGTTACTTATATGGGGAAAAGCAGTGTTTATCCCAGAATGCTTTGCAAGGGAATATAAACAAAGGACGGACAAGTGTTTTGAAAGCAGGGAATCCATCATGTTGGTATAAAATTTTAAAAAAAATTAACTTTTTACTGAATCTTCTCAGAGCTCGTAAACTCAGTTTTTTTTCTGTATGGTATGGAGCAAAGTGAATAAATGTGTCCTTTACTTAATCTGGTCTCTGTCTTTACTGCCTTTGACTTCTGTATCCAACACGTCCTTGATGGTAAGGTGATTCTTCAGAGTGCCTTTGAGCCAAACCAGAGCTTATTATTTGTAAGAGTTCAGAAACTAGTATACCGACACCTCTAGGACTGAATCCTGTACACACTTTGAAGGCAGAGTTGCCAAGTTACCCAGGCCCAGGAGGGAGAGTTTTTGCCAGTTCTGGTTTTAAGTTTGCACTGCTATGCAGTATGGTGTTTGTAATTCCTGATTTTACCCATTGGAATCAATGCTGGAGGTCCCATAATGCATCAGGATGAGAATGAAAAATCCTGGACTGACTTAAGATCTCACTTCTGGAACTGGGCAATCTTAGCAACTCTGCCATGGGGACAGAAGAGTGAGACCTCTTTAAAGGAACAGAACTCCAGTCATGCTCCAACAACTATCCCTCTCCCTCGCCCTTGCAACAGACCTCACATCTATTCCATGAGATACATGAATGCCTTGCTTGATAAGCCATCTTGGATGGGAGGGACTTACTCGCTGATGGGAAAGCCAAGAGTTTGGGACAAGAGTCCTGGATCTGGAAATAGGATTTGCCCCATGGCATGAATTAGCAAATTTATATAATTGGAGTTCTCAGTTTTAAGTGCACTCTAGTGAAAATTGATTGTAAGCAGAAAGGGCTGTTGCTCTATGTCTGTTGTAAGCAGAGTGCTAGGGCACCCCCTTTCTGTGCAGTAGAGATTAGAGGAATGACTTGGTTTGAACAGTGCACTGCCAACCAGAGAAACCAGAATTCAAATCCTCATACTTCTCCAACTGATTTTCTTTATAACTTGGGGTAAGTCACTTCTCCCTCCCTCGCCTCTGATACAAAATTTGACTGTATATAAGTCCTCTGGAGAAGGGAAATAGCTAGTGTTCCTGAATTTGTAACTTTTCTTGTGCTGAAATTTGGAAAGGTAAACCCTTAAACCTAAAATGAAAACAAAATCCCTCTAGGAAATGATCTGTTGCCCTATGTCTAATACAAGCACGGAGGTCCGCAGCATCCCTCTACCTCTTATAGTGTGTCACCCTCTATCTATTAAATGCAAAACGTGCTTGTAATAGATAGAGGGTGACACACTATAAGAACCTGATACCCATTGTTTGCATAGAACTTCCTACCCTTTACCCGCACAGAACTTGTTGACCATTGCCATGGCCCCACATCACGTTGTCTTTCTCTTCCTCATCCTCCCGAACTGCATCCCCTCCTACCAACACCCTCCCTCCTCTCCCCCGTCCCCCCCCTACCTTCCTCACTTCTCCCTCCATTCTGTCCTTTAGCCTAGCATCTGCTCTTGAGCTTCATCACAACATCCCCCGATTTCAAACATCCCCCCTCTCTTTAAGGCAACCCCACCCTCGCTTCCGCCATACTGTCTCCGCTTTACCACGCTCTCTACTACTCCTTCTCCTTATATCATCAGGTAACATCAACCCCAACCCTGGCCCCCCTTGATTTCTTTCTCATCCTAAAAAGAGTTCCTCACGCACCTTATCTAATCTCATCCACATCCCGCATCTCCCCCTTTCCGCCCTCCCTCACTCATCCCCCACTCACTCATCCAGAGATATCAACCCCAACCTTATCTCCAAAATGAAATCCTCACACAACCTACCTGATATCATCAATATCATCCCTCACTCACACCTCACTTCCCCTCCCTCAGGTCACTCTTGGAGGGCATACACACCCAGACATATCCATATCCCACACCCTGCTCCCTCCAAATCTCTGCACTACTCTAGAAATAGACCCTCACGTTACTCTGATAAGAAATCCTCACGTAACTTATTCAACCTTATCCATATCCCTCTCCTTCCCCACTCTGCTCTCCCGTTTTCATGTGCCCTATGGAACGCATGCTCAGTCACTAAAAAAACTTCCTTTTATTCACGACCTCTTTATCTCTAATGCCCTACACCTTCTTGCCCTGACTGAGACCTGGCTCCCCCCTGATGACACCGCATCCATTGCTTCCCTCTGCTATGGGGGCTACCAGTTCTCCCATACACCTCGAGCTACTGGTCGCGGTGGTGGTGTTGGCCTCCTACTCTCTCCCTCCTGCCAATTCCAACCCCTCCTGCTACCTCAGTCACACTCTCCCCTCTCCTTTGAACTCCACTCCATTCGCCTCCTCATACCACTTCCCCTCTGAGTAGCTGTTATTTATTGCCCACCCAACAAATCTAAATTGACCTTCCTCACCGACTTCAACTCCTGGCTTTCCGCCTTTCTGGATCCCTCATCCCCCCACTCTTATTCTTGGCGACTTTAACATTCACGTCGAGAACCCCTCCGACCCCAATGCTTTAAAGTTCCTCGCCCTCACCTCCTTGTTCAACCTCCAACTTTGCTCCACCGCCCCCACCCACCTACATGGCCACTGCCTTGACCTAATACTCTTCTCCAATTCCTCTCCCTCTAATTTCCGCAACTCAATCCTTCCCTCATCTGACCATTACCTTTTAACCTTTACTCTTCAGCTTCTGCTGTCTCAACCCTGCCCTGTCTCCTCTGACCTATTTAGAAACCTCCATAATGATCCCCTGACTCTCTCCTCCACCATTTCTCCATCTCTTTCCTCCATTATATTGTCCAAGTCCGTTGATGAGGCACTATCTTCTTACAATGCTACACTATCCTCAGCTCTTGATACCCTTGCCCCACCCACCCCACGTCCTGTCAAACGATCTACTCCCCAACCCTGGCTCTTGCCCACAACCTGCTAACTATGCATCTGTGCCCATTCTGTCGAATGTGCTTATTTATTTATTTAGCTGTATTTATATCCTGCTTTTCACTGGATCAAAGCAGTCAATTGGGGGATACATTTAACACGAGGGGATATGAGACACATACAGTAATACTTACAGGGAACATGGGCAATGGAGGGTTAAGTGGCTTGCCCAAGACCACAAGGAGTGCCTATAGGACTAGAAATCCCAGACCCTCCGGCCTGAGATTGCTGTCCCCAGGTGGGACTTGAACCCCCGGCCCTCCGGCCTGAATTACCTTGTCCTAACCACTAGACCACTCCTCCCTCCTCTTGCTTGGTCCAAATCCCGCTCCCCAGAGGACCTTCTACACTTCAAATTCATGCTTTCTTCCTTCCAGTCAGCCATAGTACTTGCCAAACAAGACTACTACATCCATCTGACCAACTCCCTTGCCTCTGATCCTCGCTGTCTCTTCAACACCCTCAATTCTCTCCTCAAGGTCCCTTCGCCCCCGGTCCCGCCCTCCCTCTCTGCCCAAACCCTAGCCAACTACTTCCATGACAAAATCCACAAGATTATCCTCCAATTCCCCACCCCCTCATCTACCCCCTCCCCAATTCTCCCCCTCCATCCATACTCCCTCTGCTACTTTCCTCCTTCCCTCCAATCTCTGAAGAAGAAACCACACTCCTTCTTACCTCCTCCAAACCTACCACCTGTTCATCCGACCCTATCCCCACCCATCTCCTACACCCCATTTCCCCCACCATTGTCTCCCCCATCTTTCAATCCTCAACCTTTCACTCTCCACTGCAACTGTCCCCGTTGACTTCAAGCATGCTGTTGTCACACCCCTCCTCAAGAAACCCTCGCTCGATCCCACATGTCCTTCCAACTATTGACCCATCTTCCTCCTTCCCTTCATATCTAAACTACTTGAATGAGCAGTTCACCGTCGCTGCCTTGACTTCCTCACCTCCCAGGCCCTCCTGGACCCACTACAATACGGATTCCGTCCCCTACACTCCACTGAAACGGCTCTCACAAAAGTCTCCAATGACCTGTTCCTGGCTAAATCTAATGGCCTCTACTCTATCCTCATCCTTCTTGACCTCTCCGCTGCCTTTGACACCGTTGACCACAATCGTCTCCTCACCATCCTCTCCTCGCTTGGCTTCAAGGACTCCGTACTATCCTGGTTCTTCTCCTACCTCTCCCATCGCTCATTCAGTGTATGCTCTGGAGGCTCCTCCTCCTCCCTTACCCCGTTCCATGTAGGTGTACCCCAGGGATCCGTCTTGGGCCCCCTGCTCTCTCTATACCCATGGCCTTGGCGCGCTTATCTCCTCCCATGGCTTCCAGTACCATTTTTATGCTGATGACTCCCAGATCTACCTCTCTGCATCTGATATTTCTCCAGCAACCCAGTCCAACATCTCTGCCTGCCTTTCCGACATCGCCACTTGGATGTCTCATCGCCGATTGAAACTGAATATGGCAAAGACTGTACTCCTTGTCTTTCCCCCAAATTCCTCCCCTCCTCTTCCCCCTTTCTCAGTCTATGTGGACGGATCCACTATCCTTCCTGTTCCGTCGGCCCGCAATCTAGGAGTTATCTTAGATATCTCTCTCTCCTTCTCCACACATATCCAGCTTGTAGCTAAGACCTGCCGCTTCTTTCTCTACCAAATAAATAAAGGTCCCAGGAAAAACCCCCTGAAAAGTATTATGTGAAAAAAGTAACTTTTTTTGTCGGGATATGATAACAAAGTACAAGGAACTCAGTCTGAGTACCGCTGTAACAATTCCCTTTTTGATTAAATATGGATAAAAAATTTTTGAATCCAAACTTAGCTTTTGGAGAGTGCTATCCTTCGCACTATCGATTTCTGCCAGCAAACAACATTGCGACGTGGCTCCACGTTTCGGGTGTCCGTTCCAAATGTGAAAAAACTTTTAACACCCTGCTTCAGGCCCATCCAAACTGGCAGCGTTCAAAGCTTGAATAAAAATAACCGCGGAGGTGTACCGCACCAAATAGTCGCCAGCGTCTGACGTCAGCAGATACAAGCAGCCATGATCGTCCAATCCTAAGACAATCCTGACATCAGGGGAAGACCCACTAAAACAGGGAAACCCCCTCCAGAAACTCCTCAAATACCTTGAATGACAGCTAGATGATAGTGTGCCAGTCAACCTGGAGATTAAGTCCACGTGGATGAATAGAGTCCAACGTTGTTCTCGCTGTTGAAGACGAAGTTCTCTATCACCCCCCCTAGGATCAACAGGAATATGATCTAATATCCTCCAACGCAAGGAAGAAAAATCATGTGCCTTTGATAAACAGTGATCTACCATAGGGGCAGAGCGAGTCCCGGTCCGTAAACGAGAGGCATGTTCTGCTAAACGAATTTTGACAGCTCGTATAGTCCGTCCTACATAATATAACGAGCAAGGACATATTATTATGTAAACCACAAAACAAGAGGTGCAATCGGTATGCCACCTAGTAGTGTAGACTCGAGAAGTGTGCACATCTAACCAATCAGAACCTTCCAGCGTGAGAGAACAATATGTGCAGTTCCCGCACAAAAAATGTCCATTATCAGCATGCCTTTCCAAAGGGCGATCTTGTAGTGCAGTCGTATGAATAACGGAATCTCTTAAATTCGCTGTACATGAGTATGCAATTCGTAGTGGGACATCTCGAAAACATTCATGAGATCCCAAAATGGGCCAGAACTGATGTAACAGCCTAGTAACTTGCGGCATACGAAGGGTGTACGGCAGGACCCCAGTAATGGCCGCATCAGATGATACAGTATTCTTAGGGGCAAGTAGCCAATCTTGATGTAAATGTTGGGCTCTTTTAAAGGCCCTTTCCACAATTGCCTGCCGTACACCCTTCGTACAGCCTACCTGGGTCTGTATGCCAGGCACCCTCCCTGGCCCTCTTCAAATTCAGATTGAAGACCCACCTCTTCACCACTGCATTCAGATCCTGACTTCTATGCTTATCTTATGCCTTGAACTGAACTGACCTATGCTCTGTATTATTCTGACTAGATTGTAAGCTCCGATGAGCATGACTCTGATGGGTAGGGACTGTCTTTTGTATGTGGGCTGCCTCTTGTAGGTTAGCTGTACAGCACTGCGTGCGTGGCACTCTACAATTGCTAAACAGTAGTAGTAGTAGGTCATCCACTGTCCATTATGAGGTGATTTTGCAAGAGGATGCTTATAAACATTTCTTAAAATGCAGCAGTTTTCTAAAGGCAACACTGGCAGATATGTGCACTTATACAAATAGAATCCATTGTCCTCTTTCTTTCTCTTAGCCCAGGAAGCAGGAGGCCAACCTGCATGGAGAGGCCTCACCGTGGTAGGTCTACAGGGACCCAAAGTACATGTAAAAGCCACAGAGCGGACAGCAATGGAGTGGATTTTTTCAAACATAAGAAATGCCATACTGGGTCAGACCAAGGTGCATCAAGCCTAGTATCCTGTTTCCAACACTGGCCAATCCAGGTCACAAGTACCTAGCAGTTTCCCAAAGAGGCGCAAAGGTTCCACAATGCTTGTCCATGGGCAAGCAGTGGATTTCCTGGGTTTTCTTTAATAATGGCTTATGGACCTTTCCTCCAGGAACTTGTCCAAACCTTTTTTAAACCCAGCTACATTAACAACTTTTACTACATCCTCCAGTAATGAATTCCAGAGTTTGATTATGCATTAGGTCAAAAAATAATTTCTCTTATTATTATTAAATGGGTTACACTGTAGCTTCATTGCATGTCCCCTAGTCTTCCTACTTTTTAATGGAGTAAAGAACTGATCTACATTTACCCATTCCACTCCATTCATTAATTTATATTCCCGTTTCATATCTCCCCTCAGCCTTTCAGGTTGAAGAGCCCCAACCTTTATAGCCTCTCCTCACAGAGGTATCCTTCCATCCCCTTTACCATTTTGGTGGCTCTTCTCTGTACCTTTTCTAATAACGCTATATTCTTTTTAAGATATGGCAACCAGAACTGTGCACAATATTCGAGGTGCGGTCGCAATATGGAACGCTACAGAGGCATTATAATATCCTTTGTTTTATTCTCCATTCCTTTCCTTATTCTATTTTCTCTCTTGGCCGCCACTGCACACTGGGTGGAGGGCTTCTATGGTGGTTCCTAATGTGGAACCTTTAGAGCCCCTATGTGAACACACTGACTAGCAGGCAAGAGAGGTCCTCTCTCATCGTGTGGGCAGGCATGTCGATCATGGGCACATTGAAAGAGTCGCATGAAAAAGAATTTACCTAAAAATAAGAAAACCTGAAGGAACCCAAATGGGAGACATGTTCTCTGGAAAGAAGACTGATGGTAGCCCTAATACTGAATAGATGTTGGACTATGAAAACTGGTGAAATTTTTAAGATTTAGTTAAAGGAGAAGAGGCTTGCCCATGATTTTACAGTTCTCTGACTACATCCCATCCCTCAATCAGATTCAAAATAGAATATTCTATGGAAAGAATTATGTTTTGGACATCGCAGTCTCATTCAACTTCTGAATAGCAAAAATGAACTGATGGGTGCAGAAACCTTCCTTGTCCTAGTTTCCACCCTTTGCCTATGAAAAATCCATTATATGTAGTCAAGTGGCACCATCGTGTATGCTTTGATGAACAGTTGGAGGTAAACACCTCGCAGCATTTGGAATTATTAATTAATTAATAGAACAAGGAGAAAAAGGGCAATGGTATTATTTACATTCTGAGCTTTTACTCAAATTCATTCCCGTCACAGTAGAGGTTAGCAGGCTCCCAAAGGCAAATGCTTGTGAATGAGAAACATGGATATGAATTCAAAGTTACACCAGTCTGCTTTATTTGCAAGTGCAGAATGATAGGAGGAGGCTATCACCAAAGGGAATTCTAGGAAGAGAAGGAAGTCACACGCAGGAAGGCTATCATAGAAAAAAAGGTCATGGAGAGAGACTGGGTTATAAAGGGTGACCCTAACTGACTATCTTTAAACCCAATGCCCCTAGTGGTCATTAGGATTATTGATGCCCAAAGTCGATGCCGTCTAGAGCTGTATCTGCAACGCCCCCCTCTCATCACCTGTTGCACCAGTTCACGACTCCTATCTTCTCAGGAAGCATCTGGAATCAACCTTTTGGTAGTGGCTTGGTTAGTTCATCTGCCATCATCTCTTCTGTTGTGCAGCAGCTCATTTGACTATCCCTTTCTTTCATACATCTTGAATATAAAAATTCCTCATGTCAATATGTTTTGTTTGAGATTTGTCTTTCTCCATTTCTGAGAGCTGAATACAACTTAGGTTACCTTCAAACATCTTGATGGGCTTTGGTTCTTCAATTCCAAAGTCCAGCTATAGTTCCTGTATCCACAAAACGTCCTTGTGTACCTCAGTCGCTAATAGATATTCTGCTTTGGTGGATGACAGGGCAACAACTAGTCCATCTTACAAATCTGTCTACATAAAAAACAGTAGACTTGCCACTAACTTTGTCTTTGGCCCAACCTGCCTCCAGAAGTCTCACTGCTGTAGCCAGGACCAGTTTAACCATTAAGCATGACTAGGTGACTACCTAGGGTGGCAGCTTCTGAAGTACAGCAAAAAGCACCATAGTCAAAGGAAATCAATAGATCCTGATGGCCACCCAAACTCAAAGAGCATCAGCACATTCATTTCCCTGCAGGAAGAATGGGGACACACATATGTACAAAGCCAAATTTATTATTTAAACACATGATGCTCAATTGTGCATTTTTACTGGAGCAGAGTTGGGATAAACACAGTTGCCTTTTACCCCCAGTTTGTTGAGGGGGAGGGAGCATAAAGCTGAAAGTTTACTTGAGGTGCTCAGTATCCTTGTACCAGGCCTGGCTGTAGCCATAGGGCTATATGCAGTAGCTTGCCAATTGCCCTTGTGTATTGGTTGCAGTTTGGTAAAAGTTGGTCGTCTCTCTCTTGCTTCAGGAAATGTATATCCATTGGCGCACTGATTTCATGTGCATCAGTTTCAGGCATTTTGTAGGATCCTTTATTCTTTTGTTTCTGGATGAGAAGGTAGGTAAATGAATGGAAACGTTGTTAAAACAGAGGATAGTGGTGTTTCTGGAATCTACCACTAGTATTGAAGTCTTTTGAGTCTTGAAGGACTAGAAAAGGGGGCTGTTACTTCTGGAGAGAGATCTGCAATTGTGAGTATATACTTCTCGGAATTTTCTGAAAGGAATTCTTTCTATTAAAGCTATTTAATCAGTGAACCCACTATTTTTTGTTAAATCAGTCAGGGTCTAGTTACGGTAGCAGCAGTTTAAGTTTAAATTTAAAACACAGAAGAGAACTTTCTGGTTACATTTCATACCCAGCAGAGAACTTGTAGTTTAAATTTAATAGTCACTCAGGGCCTAGCATCAGCAAAGTACTTTTAGTTTAAATTTAAAACACAGAAGAGAGCTTTCTGGTTAAATTTAGAACCCAGCAGAGAGCTTGTAGTTTAAATTTCATAATAAGTTAGAGCCTAGCAGCAGCAAAGAGCTATAATTTAAATCAAATAAGAATATAGCTTACCTCAGCAGCACAGGACAGGGTACTATGTAGCAGCCCTCTTTTAATAAGTGTTATTTCCCTCCCTCCCCACACCCACCCATCCCTGGGATAATCGTAGCTTTATAGGTACTTACACATCTTAAAAGACAGGAGGTGCTCTCAGGTGAAGCTCGTTACCCAAATCAGTCATACACTAAGGACCTGAGATTAATTAAGCTTCAGGTGAACAAGGTATATTAAACATATTAGGTACAGTTTTATTGGTATAAATATCCATAGCAACCCTTAGTAAGTAAAGAACTTAAAGATCTAAACAAAAACTTAAAACTAAAATGCAGACAGCAGTCCAGCAGCGAGATGGGGGCTTTCCGGTCTTTTGCACTGAGTGTCACATGTATGATTTTCTCCCAGTTGGTGAGAGGTCTTATGTGTGCACTAGGTGCAAGGAGCTCTTTGCTCTCAGGGAACAAGTCCGTTCTCTAGAGGCTAGAGTAGCAGACTTGGAAAACATAAGAAAGAAAGAGAGGTACATAGACGAGACCTACAGGGATATAGTCCTGAAGTCCCACCTCCAGTCTGGCAGCATCCCTGTTGCCATGGTGGAGAGAGGTCACGTGACAGGAGAGCATCACCCTGGTGTGGCAGGAAGTGATCCTGTAACTAGGACCTGTCCTCCAGGTGATGTAAAACCCTCTCGCACCAAGGAAGTTTCTCAAGGGCCATGTACCCATGAGGGAAGGGTTAGGACAGCCGTTATAGTTGGTGATTCGATCATTAGGCATGTAGATAGCTGGGTGGCTGGTGGACGTGAGGATCGCCTGGTAACATGCCTGCCTGGTGCGAAGGTAGCGGACCTCACGCGCCACCTAGATAAGGTCTTAGATAGTGCTGGGGAGGAATCTGCTGTCTTGGTACATGTCGGTACCAATGACATAGGAAAATGTGGTAGGGAGGTTCTGGAGGCTAAATTTAGGCTTTTAGGTAGGAAGTTGAAATCCAGAACTTCCAGGGTAGCGTTCTCCGAAATGCTTCCCGTTCCAAGGAAGCTAGCAAAAGTTACAGTGCGGTAATAATAATGGGTGATTTCAATTACCCCGGTATCGACTGGGTCAGTGTCACGGCAGGACATACTAGGGAGATAAAGTTCCTAGATGACATAAATGACTGCTTCTTGGAGCAGCTGGTTCATGAACCGACCAGAGGGGAAGCCATATTAGACCTAGTTCTTAGTGGAACACCAGATCTAGTGCAAGAGATAAGGGTGTTGGGGCCACTTGGCAATAGTGATCATAGCATGATCGCCTTTGATTTAATTAGTGGAGGAGGGATAGTAAGGAAATCCACAGTACTACCTTTTAACTTTCGAAAGGGAGACTATGATAAAATGAGGAAAATAGTTAAGAAAAAACTAAAAGGAGCAATTGCAAAGGTTAAAGACTTACATCAAGCTTGGGTGTTGTTGAAAAATACTATCTTGGAAGCCCAGACCAGCTGTATTCCACGCTTTACGAAAAGTGGAAGGAAGTCCAAAAAACTGCCAGCATGGTTTAAAGGTGATGTCAGAAAGGCTGTTGTTGCCAAAAAAGCATCTTTCAGGAAATGGAAAAAAGAGCCAAACGACGAAACTTGGAAACAGCACAAGCACTGGCAGGTCAAATGCAAGGCATTGATAAAGCAGGCAAAGGGAGAATTTGAGAAGAAGCTTGCTGCGGAAGCAAAAACGCGAAATAAAGATTTTTTCAAGTACATTTGTAGCAAAAAACCTGTGAGTGAGTCAGTTGGTCCATTAGATGATAGAGGAGTTAAAGGGGCATTAAGAGGTGACAAGGCGATAGCGGAGAGACTGAATTAATTCTTTGCTTCGGTCTTTACTGAGGAAGATGTAGAGATGTTACCCATGACTGAAGTGGTATTTAAAGGTGCGGAAGAATTGAAGGAATTATCAATACATTGGGAAGATGTATTACAACTATTAGATAAACTGAAGAGTAGCAAATCACCTGGGCTGGATGGTATACATCCAAGGGTGTTGAAGGAACTGAAATATGAGATTGCAGACCTGCTATTAGTAATCTGTGAACTATCATTAAAATCATCTGTAATACCTGAAGATTGGAGGATCGCCAATGTAACACCAATTTTTAAAAAGGGTTCCAGGGGTGATCCGGGAAACTACAGACCGGTGAGCCTCACGTCAGTACCGGGAAAAATGGTAGAAACCATCATAAACAATAAAATTACTCAGCATGTAGATAGTCATGGCATAATGGGAGACAGCCAACATGGCTTTTGACAAGGAAGATCTTGTCTTACTAATCTGTTATGTTTTTTTGAAAGTGTGAATAAACAGGTGGACAAAGATGAGTAGGTTGATATAGTGTATCTGGACTTTCAGAAAACCTTTGACAAGGTCCCTCATCAGAGACCTTTGGCAAAACTAAAGAGTCATGGGATAGGAAGCAGTGTACTACTGTGGATCAGGAACTGGTTAAAAGAAAGAAAGCAGAGGGTTGGGCTAAATGGCCAATTTTCCCAATGGAGAAAGGTGAATAGTGCTGTACCCCAGGGATCTGTGCTGGGTCCGCTGCTTTTTGACATATTCATAAATGACCTGGAAAGTGGAATAACGAGTGAGGTTATCAAATTTGCAGATGACACAAAACTATTTAAAGTTGTTAAAACCCCAGAGAATTGTGGAAAATTGCAAGAGGATCTTGATAAATTGGAAGACTGGGCATCAAAATGGCAGATGAAATTTAATGTGGACAAGTGCAAAGTTATGCACCTAGGGAAGAACAACCCAAACTATGGTTACACGATGCAAGGTTCCACATTAGGAACCACCACCCAGGAAAAAGATTTGTGGATAACATGTTAAAACCCTCGGCCCAGTGTGCAGCGGCAGCCAAGAAAGCAAATAGAATGCTAGGTATAATAAGGAAAGGAATGGAAAATAAAACAAAAGATATTATAATGCCTCTATACCGTTCCATGGTGAGACCGCACCTTGAATATCATGTGCAATTCTGGTCGCTGTATCTTTAAAAGGATATAGCGTTATTAGAAAAGGTTCAGAGAAGAGCCACCAAAATGGTAAAGGGGATGGAAGGATACTCCTATGAAGAAAGGCTAAAAAGGTTAGGGCTCTTTAACCTGGAAAAGAGAAGGCTGAGGGGAGATATGATAGAAGTCTATAAATTAATGAACGGAGTGAAACGGGTAAACGTAGATCGATTGTTTACGCTATCAGAATATAGAAAGACTAGTGGACATGCAATGAAGCTACAGGGTAAACTATTTAAGACTAATAAAAGAAAATATTTTTTCACTCAACGTGTAATCAAACTCTGGAATTTGTTACCGGAGGATGTAGTAAAGGCTGTTAGTGTAGCTGGGTTTAAAAAATGTTTGGACAAGTTCCTTGAGGAAAGGTCCATAAACCATTATTAAGAAGGGACCCAGGATATCAATGCTTGACCCAGTACAAGCATTGCAGAACCTGTGTCTTTTGGGGAAACTGCTAGGTACGTATGACCTAGATTGGCCACTGTTGGAAACAGGATACTGGGCTTGATGGACCTTTGTCTGACCCAGTATGGCATATCTTATGATCTTATGATTAATTTCTATAGTGCTACAAGGTGTACGCAGCGCTATACAAATAGATGTAAGACACAGTCCCTGCTCATTAGAGCTTAAAATTTAATCAAGACAAAACACATACGGGGTTATTCTGTGTCACGAATAGCGTGCCTTCCCCTCCCACGTTTAACTTCCCTGCTGGTTGTGCAGAGAAGTTAGATGGGGCAGGGAAGGGGCAGCAAGGGGGCGGAGTCTGGGTGGTCATCTGCCTTGGATGTACAGGGCTGATTCTAATGTCAGCCATGTATGTCCAGGGCCAGTGACCTGTGCGGGGAAGTTATTCCATCTCCGAGGTGGAATAACTTCCCTGGATGTTTTCTTTTTTTGTGCCTGGGGCGCGGATGGGGCAGTGGGGGGCCAGGGCAGCTGAACCCTGGCCTTACGAGTCCAGATCGGGGGTTGGGTTGCAGGGAATAAGCATTTATTTCTGGTGGCCAGCATCGTGGCTTTTAAATGGAGCTTCAGTGCCATGGCAACAAGACGCCATGGCACTGCGGCTCCATTTAAAAGCCCTAACTAAGTTAGTCGGGCAAATTGTGTACATGCAGACCGGACTGAAACGCAGTCCCGGCCTGCACGTACATGACTGTTCGTGATTCTGATCCCACGGGATCAGAATCGTGATCCCCTATGTACATCTGGCTCAGACCAGACATACAGAGGGGATCTACTTCCGGGACAGAATCGGGCCTATAGTGAAACTGGGGACTAGAGAATCTCTATGGATAGAAATCCCATGTAAAAAGGGGAAGGCGATGGCAGTGGGGATGTATTACCGACCGCCTGGCCAGAATGAACAGATGGATGATGAAATGCTAAGAGAAATCAGGGAAGCAAACAAAAGTTACAACACAGTAATAATGGGTGATTTCAATTACCCTGGTATCGACTTGGTCAATGTCACAGCAGGACATTCTAGGGAGATAAATTTTCTAGATGAAATAAATGACTGCTTCCTGGAGCAGCAGAGTCCTGAACCGACAAGATAGGAAGCTATTCTGGACGTAGTCCTTAGTGGAACACAGGATTTGGTACAAAAGATATAGGTGTTGGGGCCACTTGGCAATAATGATCATAGCATGATCATGTTTGATTTAATAAATGGAAGGACAGCAAGGAAATCCACAGTACTACCTTTTAACTTTCATAAGGGAAACTATGATAAAATGAGGAATATAGTTAAGAAAAAACTAAGAGAAGCAGCTGCAAAGATTAAGATTTACATCAAGCATTGGTGTTATTTAAAAATACTATCTTGGAAGCCCAGACCAGCTGTATTCCATGCTTTAAGAAAAGTGGAAAGAAGGCCAAAAAACTGCCAGCATGGTTTAAAGGTGAGGTCAGAGAGGCTGTTGTTGCCAAAAAAGCATCTTTCAGGAAATGGAAAAAGGATCCAAATGATGAAAATGGGAAATATAAGCATTGGCAAATTAGATGCAAGATAAGGCAGGCAAAGAGAGAATTTGAAAAAAAAGCTTGCTGTGGAGGCAAAAAAGCATAATCAAAACACTTTTTCAAGTACATTCATAGCAAAAGCTTGTGAGAGAATCAGATGGACCATTGGATGATAGACTATTATTACTAGTACTGATCATTTGTATAGTGCTAGACTGTGTACGCAGCACTGTACAGACACATGTAAGAGACAGTCCCTGCTCATCAGAGCTTACAATCTAATCAAGACAGCACAACAGCTGAGGACAAGGGTACATTTAGGGGAAGGTAAGGAAACACATTGGAGATTAAGTGGATCAGGATCCAAAAGCGGCCTCAAAGAGATGAGTTTTCAGCCTGGATTTGAAAAGGGCCAGAGATGAAGCCTGACAGACAGACTCAGATAATTTATTCCATGCATAAGGAGCAGCGAGGTGAAAGGATCAAAGTCTGGAGTTGGCAGTAGAAAGGACACAGAAAGAAGTGATTTGCCATAAGAGTGGCGTTCCTGAGGAGGAGTGTAGGGAGAGATAAGAGAGGAGAGGTAGTGAGGAGCTGCAGAATGAATGCACTTATAGGTCAGTAAGAGAAGTCTGAACTGCCTATGGAAGCGGACAGGGAGCTAGTGAAGCAACTTGAGAAGAGGGGTTATACAAACATATCGAGGCTGGTGGAAGATTAGACGTGCAGCTGAAGGGGAGAGAGATGAAAGATCCAAAAGTGTTAAATTAGGGAGGCCAGTTTAGAAAGCTCGTGTGGCTTTTACATGTGGAAAGAGTGGCACTTCCATGTGTAAATGAGTAGTGTGTGAATAGCAATTGTAGAAAGTTTACATGTTTAAAAACTGCAGTGTACACATTTTTCAAGACAGCATGCTGTGGGCATGTCTGAGGTGTGCATGAAAGCATGCACCTATTTCTGATTTTATAGCTGTTATATATATGCAGACTTTAAAAAATAGGAATGTCTTATGTTTGAAGGCAGGCATAAGCGCAGGGCCGGCCCAACCATCAGGTAAAGTAGACACCACCAATGGAGGACAAATTGGATTCACAAATGGGGTTTCTCACTAGTTTCATAAATAAACTAGTCACTATTATAAGGACAGGATTTTGTCTGCCTTGGGGTAATGGCGCCATCTTCTGGCTGATTCTACAATGTGCAGCTCATCAATTCCCATGGATTTAGGGCTATTGCATCAAGATTTGCTGCGTCTAAAGCATTTTACAAATCCCTACTCAGAATTATAAAGAATTTATTTATCACAGGTATTTTGTTAGTATAGGTGTTCAGAGAACACCAAGTCAGAAGGGACAGGCTGGTTAAGAGTCAGCAAACACACAAGAAAATAGTGTTAGTTGGCTTGCCAGTACATCAGAAAGCCCTCTTCTGACAGTCTAGATCTGTATGGATAAAACCAGAAGGCATGCATATTTAGCCAGTTAGAAAAAGGGCAGGATCAGAGGTGCTGCAGGGGGAGCTGGGATGGAGGGGATGTCCATTTACTACACTGGCTCCCAATCAACTCATGCATCAAATACAAAACAATCATAAACATATATAAGATCAAACAACACTCTTCAGCCAACAGCCTACACACCCTCATACAACCAGACACCAGCACACGCCCATGAAGAAAAGGAACCTCCAACCGTGTTAAAGGACTTCAGAAAAACACCCAAGGACACCACAGAACGAGCACTCTCCCTGGCTGCCCCAACAATCTGGAACACCCTCCCAGACGATCTGAGATCAACAACGGACCTTAAAGACTTTCGCAAACAGCTGAAGACAACGCTATTCACAGAGCACTAGGGTCACGACACATGATCTACTAACCAGCAAGAACAATTAACATACCACCATCCTGAACCTCAGAAAGACGAATATATAATAGCACATGATGTAACATAGCACACAATGTATAAAAGTATGTATATTAGACCACAATGTATTATAGCGCACACTGTACATAGCTCAACCTAATCAAACACACAACACATCAGACACACCAAACTCGATACACCTTTCACTGCATGAAAACACACGATCACTCCTTTGATTGTTTGCTATGAAACTGCTTTGATTGTAGGAGAAGGCGGTATAGAAATACTGTTAAATAAATAAATAAATAAATAAAATTTAACTGATTAGGGTGGATTTTCAACACTAACCAGCTAAATTAAACTGCTGAACCTCAGCCATTGAATGGCAAGTCCTACTTATAGACAAAGCCTCTAACCATCACTGGTGAGGATGTGAAGGTAAAGATTCATTGATTGGAAGGGAGAGAATAGGGGATGGGAAAGACTGAGACCAAAGCCAGCTATGGAGAATGGTGCCCAGGGCAGAAAAAGTAAGTTGTGGGCCCAGCCTGCGACGCCCTTTGAAATCGCCTCACGGAAGTAACCAGCTGGCTCTATCTTCATAATCTCTCCATCAACTTCGATAAAACAGAGCTCCTCCATGTCACAAAGGACCCCAACTTCATCCCCCCTGCCACCATCAGACTCAGCAATAACGATATCTGAGTCAGCACCCAGATAAAATACCTTGGAATCGTACTGGACCAGCAGCTGACATTCAAGGCCTATATTAAAGGTATCACCAAGGTGGTATACTATAAACTCAAAACTCTCTGAAACCTATGCCCCCTCCTATCCACCAACACATTACACTCAGTCTGCCAAGCCACCAACCCACTACACTCCTCCCACTACAATTCACCCAAAATACTGTTGCTCAATTTATCTTCCAAGTCTCAAGGCAAACCCACAGCACTCCCATCCTCAACAATTTCCACTAGCTTCCCATCAGCTCCAGAATTCAATTCAAAGTTCTAAGCCTCATTCACAAAACCCTGGACAAACAATCCTCAGAACACCTCCAAACACTAAATTCACACCCTGAACTCCGACAGACCAAGAAGAAAGAGCACCCAGAACCTCCTCAGTCTCCCACTAGAGACTCAAAAATGCAAGCAAAAACCAAGAATCAGAGCATTCTCTCTGAACGCCCCCACCCTCTGGAATTCACTACCCCCCTCAATTCAAAGGATCAATTCAACTTCAGACTTTCACAAACAACTCGAGACTCACCTCTTCCTGGAACATTTTTCCAACAGACACCCAACAACCACAGAACAGGACAACCCTATACAAACAACCACATCATCACCCACCCCACCTCCATGAAGCCCCTACAACCCCTCACACACACCTATCCTTCTCCCCACTGTACATAGTTATTTAAATCTGTATTGATATGAATGTGTTGATATATACAAAAAGTTCTTTGTTCACATTTAAAATATTTGTCATGTTTGCTATAAATGGTTATTGATTTTCATTATAATTCATTCATTGTATCAACTCAGTTTCATGTAAACCGTTTTGACTCTTAGAAAAACGGTATAAAAATGTACTAAATAAATAAATAAAAGGGTGAAGTTTGTTTAGGATGACTGGTACTCTTGCACCGGCCCTGCCTAGCACTTTTTCTGCTTAAGGTTCTGGAGATGAGGTGAGAGAAAGAGTAGGGGAGGATACAGTGGAATTAGAAAAGGAACAGAGAAGAGTGACCAAAACGATAATGGGGATGAAAGGAAACGGCTATGAAATTTCTTCAGTTTGGAAAAGAGACGGCTGAGGGGAGATATGACATAGATCTATAAAATAATGACTGGAGTGGAACAGGTAAACGTAGAACAGTTGTTTACTCTTTCAAAAAGTAGAAAGACTAGGAGACACGCAATGAAGCTACAATGTAACCCATTTAAGACTAAAAAGAGCAAATATTTTTTCACTCAACGCATAATCAAACTCTGAAATGTGGTAAAAGCTGTTAGCCTGGCTGGCTTTATAAGAGATTTGGTCAGGTTCCTGGAGGAAAAAATCCATAAACCATTATTAAAGAAAACCAGGGACATCCACTGTTTACCCCGAGATAAGGAACATGGAATCTGTGTACCTTTTCGGGAGCCTGACAGATACATGTAACCTGGATTGGTCACCGAAAAAGAAAAAGCTTGATGGAGCTTGGTTTGACCCAGTATGATATTTTTATGTATTTACGTTCTAAGTGAAGTGGGTGAGGTGAATGAAGGCTGTGAAAGAGTTGGGGAGGGTGTGAAAGAAGAATGAAAGGAGAGACTGGGGGGGGGGAGGGGGAAGAGACAGAAATTCTTCAGCCTTTTCTACCCCTAGTTATCTGTGATTGGGAGGTGAATGTGGCGTCAAGGACTTCATTCTGTAAAGATGTGTTACAATAGTGCAGTGATGGCTAACCTTTTTGAGCCCGAGTGCCCAAACTGCCGCACAAAACCAAAGAATTTCCTCAAAGTGCCAGCACGTCAATTAAAGCCTCATTTGCATAAGGTGCCTCATTTGCATAAATATTTGCATAATGTTACCATACACTAACTTTTAGTAAACATGCCTCTTAATGAGTATATGGATAAAGAAAGACTAAAAGGTTTCTACATTACTATAATCCAGTACCAACCGCCAGGCACATTAGGAACTACTACAAACGCTGCCCATTTAGAACCCATAGCAAACCCGCCGTATCCTAACAGCACTACCAGGACTCACAAAGCACCAAACCCTACCTATCAAAAGGCAACACTGCAAATATTAAACCAATACATTTCAGAGAACAACAATACATGACCTACTGGGGAAAGAACAAGTGGCAATGTCAAATAGGAATTATATAAACAGAATACCTCAGCTCAGTTACACATGCAGAACAGACCATCACCAAACAAGGAATCACAATTTAGAAACAGGAAGACAATAATTAAACTGGGAACCCCAAAAGCCAAACTTGGAATATACAACAACACTGTAGAAATAAAACTATAAATTAATTTCCTCTTGTACTAAACAAAGCGCAAAAATTAATGATGCACATTTCCCAGAGCTGACATATTCCAGTTAATAAATTCAAAATAAAGAGATATTTTTCTACCTTTTGTGCATTTTTTTTCAGTTGCAATTGTTCCAGCCACTTTCTTCTGGTTTCTTCGTGTCTTCTGCTAACTCTCCATCTGCTGTCCATTTGTCCTTTCTTCTGTCTTGTTTTTTTTTTTTTTCCATTCTCTCTCTACATCTGCTTTAACATACTAATCTTTCTCCTTTTGCTCTTTCCTCATTCCTATTTCATCTACTCAAAATTTACCCCTCCATCCTCAATCCCCACTTATTCTCCCAATACCCGGCCAATTGTAGATTTTTTATCCCTCCCACACAAAATATTTTTCCCCTCTCCATTTTACTCTCCCAGCCCCATCCCATTCTAATCCTCCCCCAACACCAGCTCCCTTCTAGTTCCAGCCTCACCCAGCATCCATTCCCTTCTAGTCCCTGCATCAGCCCATTTCCAGTCCTAGCCCCCCATCAGCCCATTTCCAGTCCTAGCAACCCCCCAACCCAATACCAGTCCTAGCCCCCCCCATCAACCCACTTCCAGTCCTAAACCCCCATCACCCCATTTTCAGTTTAAGCCCCCCTATAACCCATTACCAGTCCTAACCCCCATCACCCCATTTCCAGACAGCCCCCATCAGCCCACAGCCCATTAGCAGTCCTACCCCCCCAGCCCATTAGCAGTCCTACCCCCCCCGCCCGCCCGCCCGCCCGCCCATTAGCAGTCCTAACCCCCCCAGCCCATTAGCAGTCCTACCCCCCCCTCCCTCCCTGCCCATTAGCAGTCCTAACCCCCCCTCCCTCCCTCCCTGCCCGCCCATTAGCAGTCCTAACCCCCCTCCCTCCCTGCCCATTAGCAGTCCTAACCCCCCCCCTCCTCCCTGCCCATTAGCAGTCCTAACCCCCCCTCCCTCCCTGCCCATTAGCAGTCCTAACCCCCCCCTCCCTCCCACCCTGCCCATTAGCAGTCCTAACCCCCCCCTCCCTCCCTCCCTCCCTCCCTGCCCATTAGCAGTCCTAACCCCCCCTCCCTGCCCATTAGCAGTCCTAACCCCCCCCTCCCTCCCTCCCTGCCCATTAGCAGTCCTAACCCCCCCTCCCTCCCTCCCTCCCTGCCCTGCCCATTAGCAGTCCTAACCCCCCTCCCTCCCTGCCCATTAGCAGTCCTAACCCCCCCTCCTCCCTGCCCATTAGCAGTCCTAACCCCCCCTCCCTCCCTGCCCATTAGCAGTCCTAACCCCCCCTCCCTGCCCATTAGCAGTCCTAACCCCCCCTGGCAAATTTAAAAAAAAAAAAGCAGGCTCTGGCTGCTGCCGCGGCAGATTGCAATGTCCCGCGGGGCCCCCTCCGCCCGCTAAGCCCCTCTGCAAGGGCTTTCAGATTCGCGAGGGAGAGCGTCTCCCTCGCGTCTCTGTTAAGCCCGCAGGGGCTAATGGGAAATTTCCCATCAGTCCCTCGCGGGGCTGATGGGAAATTTCCCATTAGCCCCTGCGGGCTTAACAGAGATGCGAGGGAGACGCTCTCCCTCGCGAATCTGAAAGCTCTTGCAGAGGGGCTTAGCGGGCGGAGGGGGCCCCGCGGGACGCTGCATTCTGCCCTTGCCGCGTCCACGGCAGCAGTCAGAGCCAGCTTTTTCTTCTTTTGTGGACCTTCCCGCGTGCCAGCTGCAAGGCCTTCGCGTGCCACAGCTGGCACGCGTGCCATAGGTTCGCCATCGCTGCAATAGTGTTTAACTAAAAAGTTTCAGATTGTCACAAAATTTTAAATTCTACGCTTTTGCGTAAAGACCAAGGGGATTTTTTTTTAACTCGTGGATTTTATGCCTAATTTTTCAGGCAAAATACATGTAGACTATACCTTGTGTGTGGTAGATTTTTAGTGGAAAATAAATGGCCCTCATGTACTAATCCACCACAGAGTTTGCAGGTTAGTACCCATTTTTGTGAAACATTTAGCACGGGATGCAAATGAGCTGCTGACACATCTGCGTCCATAGGTAAATATCACAAGGATATTTTCACTTGTTACTATTATAGGAACTTCAAAGGCTCCAGGCTGTTGCAACATGCAATAAATGTTTAAATAAGCTTCTTTACACAGCAGTGGCTTAAAATTAAAGGGTTTACTAGTCCAAATCTGAGGTCTTCAGGGGGCTTCTGATCCCTAGATAACTCCCCTCACATCCCCAAGACCCTCAACTCATCCAAGGGCTCTGGGGGATGATAGGGGAAGGAGGGATCCCCCACTTTCCCTTGCTCTGTTGGCTGCTGCTGTTAAAATGCCACTACCTGACCTCTAGTGGTAGTCTTATGGCCATACCAAGCTAGAAATGAGCCCTGTGCAACTAATGAATCTGGAGCCCCCCTCCACCCAGCCACGTTCAGTAACTCCCTCTTTTTGAGCTTCCTGGAAGCCCAGTGATGATATCGGTGTCCCCTTCTGTGCTTGAACCCTGTGTGGCTGCATCATTCACACAACCCTTGGTATGGCTCAACTAGCAGCATTTGGTTGGGCAGAGGTGAGTGGTGATTGCTCCTGCCCCATCATCTCCCAGACCTCTTGGATGAGTTGGCAGTTTTGGGGGACGATGGATAGGTTGAGGATAGGTCTGGCTCTTATTATTTCTAGTTTTAAAGGTAGGGCTTCAGCTGAATGGACCTTGCTGGTCTTTATCTGCAATTATCCACTATGTTACTCTGTTTGACTTTTGGTTCTTTAATTTTTAGCTGCCACCACACTAAGGGACTTTGTGTAGCTTTTCCTGAAAAGAATTACAACCCTTGTTCCGTGATTCTTTCATGTGAAAATGAGCCCCCGAAGCCTTTTCGTGACTATGCTTGTTTTCAAAAAATGCCTCATTAATGAGCTGCTTTGCATGAATTTGCATCACAGCAGCTCATTAATGAGACATTTCATAGACTCATAGTAACATAGTATATGACGGCAGATAAAGACCAGTATGGTCTATCTAGTCTGCCCAGCAAGGTGGTAAGAGTAGGTGCACCTGCTGCTCCGTGCAAGTCACCCCTCCCCGTGCCTCACACACAAATATAAATAAATTTTCATTTAATTCTTAATTTATTACAAGACTGGCCCTTTTTTATTTATTTTATTTTATTTTATTTATTTAATGGTTCTTTTATACCGCTTTTACAAGGATCAAAGCGGTTTACAATTTAACAACATTTTACATAGAACATAAGATAGTTGAGGTATACAATGTAACAACAAACTAACAATATTTACAAAACTTTAGGGAAAAGAAACATTTATTTAAGGGAGTAGTAGGATCAGGTGAAAGGAGAGATAGGGGCTTGGAGGTTAACATGTAGCCCTTAAATCAGGTTGTTTAAATTATGTACAACTATTTACAGGCTGTTTGGCTCAGTATGAGAGGTAAGGGATTTATTTTATTTATTTATTTATTTATTGTTCTTTTATACCGCACTCTTTTTCATCAGCGCGGTTTACATTAAACAGAAATACTCATTACAATCAACAAATTGTGATAAGTTTACATATAACAGGATTAGTCAACTGGGAATTTAACTTTGGGAAACTTTGTACATATTTGTAAATAACATATATACAGGGGATAGGATTTCTTAGTTACATCTTGAGTAAATAAGGTATATACAATTTTACTGTGCATGTTAGAGGGATGGTGATGGTATGATGGTATGGGATGTGAGGTATGAGTGTATACTAGAGCATGATGAAGGTAATTTAAGTTGGAAATATTTGATGCAAGTTAGTGTTTCCGAAGTGCTTTTGCAAAAGGAGCTTCCTATGTTAAATATCACAAAAACACCAGTTTTTCGGGCATTGTTGCACAGCTGGGGGGAGGGGGCAATTTGCACTAGTTAGCTGACAAAGCCCCATTATTGAAAGAAAGTTAAACAGTAGTACATGACTGCCAAGGTGTGTAGATTTTAAATTACAAGCTACCCACATTGTTTTCCAAATCCATGCAAAACACGCCCCCCCCCCAAACTCCTGCTCCAATTTGGCAAAAGGTTCTGCACCGTGTGTAATTTTAGGTGGGCTGAGTGACAGTTGGGTTCCTTGGATAGATCACTATCTAAATGACTTTTAAAATCACCCCTAAAAACCTCTAGGCAGGAGTAACAGTCCTCCCTAACTCAGCCAAATGATCTCCACCCTAGAATTACAGATTTTCCATGATGAAGTCTGTCTTTCCCATTCCCCGCAAACTCTGGTTGTTCCAGGCCCGGGCCTGGGATTCTGGATCACTTTATAGGAAATGCACGAGATAACCTTCAGACTGTTCAACACTCGCACAACATTCATCGATGTCAGCTGCTGCTGACAGAAACAATTCATTTACATTTCATCAGTGTACGTGAAGCTGCAATTAACTTATCACTGACGGTACAAAGTTCCCAGATATCTATCTTTAGAGGAATACCGAAGTCCTGTGGCTAGTCTGTTTAGGAACGTAGAGTATTTCCTACGTCATTTATATCACTATTGAAATCTATTCTGTTTTTTTTTTCAATCACATTCTTACAATCTCCACCCTAAAATACAAGATCTTCTGCCTACGTGCCATGAGTAATGTAAGAGCTGGCAAACCTGAGACAGATAGAGTGTGTTAAGAAGCGTCAACTGGGTGGACCACAATGGCCTTATTGTCAGACAGTAGCTATTTTAGTGTGTGTTATTAAGCATCATAGGAATTTGTTTAATGATGGAGGCAGGATCTTTAACCTCTGAAGGACAAATTTTTAATAAATATCATTTCCTACAGAACTGATCTCTAGTGGTCACTTTGATGTCCGTTTCTCTTTCACAGGACATCAATCTTATCGAAAGATATGGTTACAAAACGAGCTTCAAAGCCCACACATGGGGTCCCTTCTCCCAATCCTATGGAGTCAGAGACTTGAAGGAGAGAGAGGGCCAGGAGACGCAGCTCCAAGTTCAGATCCCCGAGTCCTCCACTTCTCAAGCCATTCCCCACCCAATCCACTTCCAAGCTTCTCTGACTAGCCTATAAGTGCCTTCATGGGTCATCATCCCACTCCTCTCTTACATCCCTCATAGCCTCTGCATATGAGGCAAATTGCTCTGTTCTGTGACCTTATCCTCCATCATCAGCTTCCACTTTTCACCTTGATGTACCAGATACTTCAAACAGACTCCATAAGTTGACACATCATGCATCCTCTTGGGTCATATTCCAATTCCAAAAATCTTTTGCCTTTTTGAGGTTGCTTTCAAATCATCACCTGGCTCTTCCCAATCATAGCCTTTTGAAGTTAAGCTATGATTTTATAATAAATTAACTTTACAGAAATCCTCGTTTGCTCATTTGAGTATCATGACCAGATGGTAAGTTCCCTGGAGAAGGGACTGTGTCTTGTGATCTGTTACTGTACAAAATTGATAAGTTGTAGAAGTAGAAAGGAGAGGGCCAGCAGGAGCACCAATTGATGGAACAATGATACAAGGAAACTGTTCCTTGCCAAATCCAAGGGCCTTGACACAGTCCTCTTCCTTCTTGACCTTTTTGTTGCTTTTGATATTGTTGATCACCATCTTTTCCCCTCTACTCGTTCTCGCTTGGATTTAGGGGATCTGTTCTGTCCTGGTTATTTTATTTATTTATTTATTACAGGCTCTTATATACCGCTCTATTCAGCATCAGCACGGTTCACAGTATAACAACAGACCAGAACAACAAACTTTGGTTTTACATAGAATAGGTCAGAGAACTTGGATAAAACAAGGGGATCTATTACTGTAACTATTTACATGAGTATTTACACGTATATACACGACAGGATTATTCTTAGTTTGGGTAGTAATCGAGATTGGTTGGATGGTCTAGTAATAATGGGGGAAAAGGTGGGATTTGAGTGCTTTTCTGAAAATAGATAGATCTGTGATTCTCTTCTGATCTCTCCCATCATACTTTTAGTAGATGTTCTGGTGGATCCTCCTCTACTGCTATCCCACTCTCAGTTGGTGTACCCCAGGGCTCTGTCTTGGGATCTCTCCTTTTCTCTCTCTACACCCATTCCCTTGGTGTACTCATCTCCTTCCATGGTTTTCAGTACCATCTTTACAGCGATGATTCTCAGATCTATCTCTCTGCACCTCTCCAGGAATCCAGGCCTGTATCTCAGCCTGCTTATTTGACACTGCTGCATGGATGTCTCACTGCCATCTGAAACTGAACATGGCCAAAACCAAGCTCCTTATCTTTCCCCCTAAACCCACCTCCCCCTTCCTCCCTTCTCTGTTTCTGTGGATAAAACTACTCCTCCCTGTTTCCTCAGCTTGCAACCTTTCTTTTTCTCTGCACACGTTCGGCAGATAGCTAAAACATGTCGCTTCTTTCTCTATAACATCAGCAAAATTCATCCCTTCCTTTCTGAATGTACTGTTAAGACCTTCACCCCCTCTATAATCACCTCCCGTCTTGACTATTGCGACCTGCTCTTTGCTGGTCTCCCTCTGAATCATCTCTCTCCCCTTCAATCTGTTTAAAATTCAGCTGCACGGCTTATCTTCTGCCAGTGTAGCTATTCACATGTAACCACTCTTCTCAAGTCACTTCACTGGCTCCCTATCCGTTTCTACATCCAGTTCAAACTTCTCCTAGTGACCTACAAGTGCATTCATTCTGCAGCTCCTCAGTATCTTTCCTCTCTTATCTCATTCTAAACCCCTCCTCGGGAACTCCGCTCCTCTGACAGATCCTTTCTATCTGTGCCCTTCTCTGCCACTGCCAACTCCAGACTTCGTTCATTCCATCTTGCTGCTCCATATGCCTGGAATAAACTACCTGATTCTGTGCATTGGGCTCTTTCTCTAGCCCTATTCAAATGCAGGCTAAAAACCCCACCTCTTTGAGGCTGCTTTTGGACCCTGATGTACCTCATTCTCTAGTTCACCACTTATGTTTATCTTACCATACTTTAGTCTCCAGTTTTGTGATGTTCTTCATCTTGATTAAATTGTAAGCTCTGATGAGCAGGGACTGTCTCTTACATGTACTGTACAGTGCTGTGTATGCTTTGTGGCACTATGTAGGTGATAAATAGTAGTACTATGAGTAGGAGATAGGCACATGGAAATAAGGCATAACTCAGGAATGGGTCAGGACTGTTAATTATTTCTTGATATGGATCTTCCCTTTGCATTTCTCAATCCCAGTTCTTTACCTCGAGGCTCCTGAGGGACTGGATCATTCCAAGTCTATGAGGAATAATTACAGATCACAGGATATTCTCCCTTCCCAGTAACTATATAAACTCCTGTTTGATACTCTGGGACACTACAAGGGTTTCTTTGCCATTCTACTGACTTCTGCTCCTGCATCCTTTGGTACCCATTTTTCAGAAATGGCTCATGGATTAACTGCTGCCAAGTTAGCTGTTGGATTTCTGGTGCTGGTTCTGGCCCAGAGTTGCCATTCACAAACAGGTGAGAGAGGAGGGAGAGGGGAAGGATCTCATGGTTTGTACAGAGATGACCTGGAATAAATACCTTTACCTAGTTTCCAGGGCTCAGGGACAGGTAGGAGGTGAGGAGAGGGCCTCTGAGTTAAAGCTGGTTTGGAAAAGAAACGTGGATGTATTTCACAGCTATGAAACATGAACTTTATTTTCTTAACCAAATAAAAACCTGTGAAGGTGGTTTGGTTGAAAGATACTCAGGAAGTGCTATCTCGTCTTGATTGTGGAATTCTCTTGTGTTTGATATTATAGAGGAGCAGTGTCATCTTATATTTAGGAAAGTTTACTTAGGGAAATGTACAGGACTGTATTAAACATATTGTTTATGTGAAGTAGCATTTTAGAAAGGATATCTGGGTGAAAATGTGGCAAAAAATGATGAGCACATCCAAGTTCGGGCATGATTTTACAAACGTGGACACACCCGATATGGATATCTTCGGGGACAGCTACATAAACGTCCTTGTGACGGAATTCCAGACCCGGGAAGCATCCGGGATGGTCATTCAGCAAGTGGAGACACAGGCCAGAGCAACAGTCACAACAAAGGTGTCCCTACTCTCTACCGAATGTCATTACAGTTCTGGACAGCACTAGGGATCTCCTCTAGACCCTCTGGGGCCTTTACGGGTAAAATGAGCACCTTTCAGATGCCTATTTGTGCCCTGGCGCAGATACAGACTTGGACATGAGCTTAGACGTGCCGGCTGGTTCTGAAACCAGGTGCGCATGTCCAAGTCACCAGAACGCCCAGACACGCCCACTGCACATGCCTCCATCCTAGCTGAACGTCCCTGTGCTGAGGACAGCTCGACAGCCATCTTTTAAAGGGACGTCTCTGTGATTTGGATGTCCAAAGCACAAATAGAACTTCTAAAATGACCTCCAGGATCTATGGGGAGCATATTAAAAGGGACTGACATGATTAGCAGACATGCTAACCACATTAATCCCACTGAGCAGGACAACCTGGTTTGTGCCACTGACTATCCCCTCCAAAGTCTTCTGAACACCTCGACACTAACCTCATAGCTTTGGGGCATTCTGGGGGCAGACCGAGGGCAACATTCACAGTTAGTTGGTCAGAGGAGATATTCACCTGCTAACTGGCTCACCTAAACCGGCTAAAGTTAAGCCAAACAAACACTGGCCTAACTTTAACTAGTTTAGCTCTCTGACCAGCGGATATGGCTCCAGCATTATTTAAAATTGCAACACCAGATGCTTTAATCGTGCTGGTTGCCACAGCTGAATATGCCCTTATTATGTTTTTATGTATTTCACTGTTTTATTTTTTTAATTTGTTTCCCTCTTAGAAGCAGTAAGAGCTTGGATTGTACAAGTTATAAATCTGTATATTGAAAAGGATTATTAATGATATTTTCTTAGAATTGGAAGGTGTGGCCTGGCCAGGCTTTTTTTTTTTTTATCTCTCTTGGTCTCAGCTCTAATCCTCGACTCCAGAGTTGCCAAGTTACCCAGTTCCAAGAGTGAGATTTTAAGCCAGTCCTGGATTTCTGGCAATCTCATTCTGATTTATTTATTTAACATTTCTTATATACCGCGCTATTCATTATCAGTGCAGTGTACAATAAAACAGAAACCTTATACTGTGCAGTAGGACCGCATGGTATTTACATTGAACCGGATGTAGAACTTGGAGTTAACTGGGGAAACATATCTACATTTTATTTACAGTGAAGTCCATGTTACAGGCTAAAATCTATTCAAGACTATTCGCGCAGGCTGTCTCTTATCTTGTCAGGTATGCCGTTGGAGGGTTCTAGGTGGTTGATGGTGATGCTCTTTAGTTGGTTTCTGATGCATTATGAGACCTGCAGCACTGATTCCAATGGGTAAAATCGTGGATTCCAAATACCACACTGCATTACAATGTAAAGTCAAAACCAGAACTGGCAAAAAAATCTCACTCCTGGAATTGGGTAACTTGACATCTCTGCGGCTCTGTCCCTTCAACTATTTTAAACACTAAAATGCTGTGCGTGTTTCTTTTGAGGTTGGGCTTTGGGATTTTGGTTGTAAATGGGAGTGTGAAGGATTTTAAGATGGGCAATATATTTATTTTATGATGGTTTGATATTATACTTTTTTTTGTTTTATTGTTATTGTTTCACCGTTTATTTTTGTTTATGAGTGTTATGTACTCCCCACTGCACTTTCCATGATTGAAAGGGCGGAATATAAGTGCTGATGTTAAATTAAATGATCTGCCTTTACCTTACTTTTACCCCAGTGCACTTGGCTAATAACTACTTCCCTCTACAAATTATCATAGTAGAAGCATTCTGGTAGCTGCAAACACATTTCTGAAGTAAAGATCTATAAGGTGTTCTAGGATGTAACTTATATAAACAACTGGGGAATTTCATGGAATGCTTTCCAATCCCTCTGCATGTGTGGGTGGGGGTAGGGGGAGCAGAGGAAGTTTGAGGCTTGGGCAGCAGTTGCAGGGGGAAGGTTTTGGGGGAAAGTGCAGTTTGCAGGGTGGTGGGGCAGTTTAGGGCAGTGGTGGGATTCAATCTGAACAGGAACTAGTTCAGATTGATCCCACCAGACAGAAGCAAGCGGGTGGCAGCACAGCACACATTTGCATTGCTGGCGCTGCACGCTCAGGCCACTGGTGGCCACCGCAGGGCAGCAACTCCCTTTGGCCCAGCAGCCAGATCCCCCAACCTGCCAGTGGTTTGACGGCATCGGGGGCTTCTCTCAATGCAATTGTCCCCCGATGCCATCAAACCACTGGTGGGTGGTGTGCGCATGCACCAGGACACTGTTGTTGGCCCGGTTCGGCAAACACGACCCGTGGCATGAACTGGTTTGTGTGAACCAGTCGAATCCCACCACTGGTTTAAGGGGTAGTTCCTGGGGGTAGGGCAGTTTGTGGGATGGTGGGGAAGTTGCAGGGGGAGGGGGATATTATTATAGTGTGTCTCCAGGAAGCATTAGAAGGGGATTAAAGGATCAGCCAAATAAAGGAGGGAGACACTCTCTGGCAAGCAAACAGCAGATCAGGCCATTAAATACTCTCATCTGCAGACCCTGTCTCTCATCACAAGGGGAGGATTACTGCAACTGATTAAATAAAAGGACACAGGTCAAAAATGCAGATATTCAGGATTTTACTAACAAGAGTAGGAAGTGAAGAAGGGGGATATGTGGAGCCAGGAAGCTAATCTGTTGTGTATTGTTCTTATTTAGTCACTTCAGGAAGTACAATTGCAACGGGGACTGCAAGCAGCTCTGCAGGTAAGCTATTCCTGCTTTCCGCTCCATTGTGACTCAGGGTGTGATTGTCCACAGCAAGAGCTTCTATGCCTTCCTGTCTGCAGGGCCGGCTCAGTCATTATGACGACAAGGCAGTTGCCTAGGGCGGCAGCTTCTTAGGGGCAGCAAAGAGCAGCAGCAGTCAAAGCAAAACCATTGATCCTGACAGCCAAACTAAAAGAGTCATCAGCATTACTTGTCAGAGCCATTACTTGCAGGGAGAGAGGGCACACACACAAATACAAAGCAAAGTTGAATATTTAATAGGATGATGCCCAGTTCTGCATTTTTACAGGATTGTGATGGAAGGAAGCATAGCGTGGTAATGATCATGGCTGTTGAATTTAATTAACAAAATCTCCGGGGGGAGGGGCATAAGAATGAAGGTTCATTTAGGACATCCAATACTCTTGTACCAGCCCCGCTTGCCTGTATGTTTTGTCAGTCTTTCGTTAGCCTGTAAGCAGCAAGGAGCATGGATTGTCCATTATGGAGTAATTGTTAAAGTTTGTTTTTATATGCGGAAAAAGGCTGTTATGAAATTGCACACAAGTGTGCATGCATAAAAAGTAGGTACATTTTACCAGGGCAGAGTTGCAATGTGTGCATATACACTGCAAAATAGGATGTAATTTCGTAAAGCTTTCCTCCTGTAAAGTTAGTTTTAAATGCAAAAAAGGGATTTTTATGAAACTGCGGAACTGCATATGCATGCGGAAAGCACAGTGCCTTCTTAGGAGCAGGTGTAAATTTGTGTGTGGCCGACGGGCATTATTGGGGTGGTTCTGGGGGCATAGTTTATAAAGGCATGCAGGGGCCTTTTTGAACGTCTCACATTTGAAATGACCCTCACCCGAGTCTGTAAAGTGCTGCACACGGCTGATATAATATACTGTAATTAAACTATAAACCCTTCTGCCTGAGGCAGACACTGACTGGTGCCTGGCCAGAGATGAAACTCACTCCTCAGTTCTGCAGCTTGGAGAGGGCCGAGGGCCAGAGGCAGGACTGGAGCCCATGTTTCCCTCTTCCCCATTTAACCTTGATGTTTCTCTGGTTTCCAGCAGCTACAGATTCGAACGC
The DNA here is from genome assembly GCA_033557465.1 of Ichthyophis bannanicus. Classification (NCBI taxonomy): domain Eukaryota; kingdom Metazoa; phylum Chordata; class Amphibia; order Gymnophiona; family Ichthyophiidae; genus Ichthyophis; species Ichthyophis bannanicus. The sequence continues at coordinate 73,459,829 of CM066051.1, read as the reverse complement.
GGTCCCGGGCTGGGCCATTGCGCTCCTGGTACTGGTTAGTCTCATCCTCCTGCTCACATTCTGCCTTTTGTGCAGCCTGGTAAGATCCCCCCTCATGGTGTCTGAATTAATAAGAGAAAATAAAGTGTAGGATTGGGCAGAGGTGACTTTTAGAAGGCAGACAAATGTTTTATGATATATCCCCCAAGAAAGGAAACCTAACTGGCCCCACAGCTTCAAACATTTGTTCAGCTTCTGAAGGTGTCACCTCTCTTTAGGAGTACATAGCTTTAACCCCTTCAAGTGAGGGCAGGTTCTCCATTTTTTTAAATCTGATCCTCCGTACAGTAGGGGAAAGAGAAAGAGACATGACACAGAGATTCAAAAATTAATCTGGAGCTTCAGATAGAAAGCAACCACTGGCCATGAACTTGCGTAGCTTCTTCCTGGTTGATTCAGTAGTCTTATCTCCAAGCTCCCGCGTTTATTGTAATTAAAGAGAAAGTAACTGAGTCATAATCATAAACCTAAAATGACACAAGGTGTCGCTATAATTATTTTACAGAACAAGAGCCGATTACAAATGTATTCAACAAGGTTTGCTTAATCAAAAAGAAATTTGTCTAAACTGCAAGACTGCAGAAATTACGCTGGGCCAGCAGTGACCTATAGCTGTACCAAGTTTACACTTATGCTTACGTCAGCATTGTTCTTTAGTTATTTTAGAACAGTTACACAGTTCTTAAACCCATTATGTATAATTATATTTAAAAACAGTAGGTGAAAAGTTAAATACTGTCACCAAAATCCATCTAATCAACACGTTAGAGGCCTGGTTCAAGAAATTCATCTGCCTTCAACTGCATATTAGGGATTTTGGTATCCCTCTGTCCATTCCTACACAAATGATCTCTCTCTGCAATGTGTCAGGATTTTCTGTAGTTTGTGAAGTCGTCTTATTTTTTAACCAATGTAAGATTTATCTGAAGATCCAGCAGTCCATGTGAGCTCTTAAAACCACAGGCAGGTGGGTGCTATCTGTCTGTGAAAGTGCCTTTAGCTCTGCAGGGATACAAACACTAACAAACAGAATTAAGGTGATAACTGTTGTATTGTACTAGCACCATATGGTTCTTGGGTAGTTTTTGAGAGTCAAAAATGAAACGAGAAAGGGAGCATTGACTCTCCAAGGAGAGTCAAGAAATGTGTTCAGTTCAGATATGACTTTCTGTTCTTTTATTTTTATTAATTAGTCTTTATTTCTGAGCATTCAGGTGGGCTAAGATAGCAACCATATTGCTGTATCCAGGACACCTCTTATCCTCTACTCACTGCTCCTGTTCCTTTCCTTCCAGGGGATTTCCCTAAGGAGACAGTGATCATGTTAAGTGATGTGTTTTAGAGAGAAGATAGATGTCTCATCTGAGAATATTGGAGTCTTAAGCTGGAGAGAAGACAGCCAAGAGCCCACCGCCCCCTTCTTTCCTTCTTAATAATAAGATTATGATTTCTTCACACTCTGTATAGATATGTATTTATTCAGTGTACTGTATTTAAAGACAGCCTAAACGCTTCTTGTGAATGTCTTGTATATGACAACAAGCTGAACCAATCGTGTTTACTTCCACTGCATTCTGGGACTAGTAGTTGCGATTTCTATAACAAAAATCAGGAACTAAAAATCCCAGAATGCGCCATATGTGTAAAAGCTCAGGGTCAGCTCTGTACTCCAGCTGCTAAACAGAGACAGTCTATCTGTTTTGTCATGTGTTACCTTTTCTGATTAAAGTTGCTTTCTGATTGGGTTTCTCATTCTGCAGAATTCTGGGAATTGTAGTCCTAGCGTTTCTTACTTAATGAAAGGCTCTACACATCCCAGAATGCTCTGCAAGGGAAAATGGCCAAAGTGAAAAAGCACTGACAGACATTTAAGAGCAGGGGATTTATCCAGTCAGCTAAAAGTAAAAGAAAGATATGTGTTACTGCATTTTTTTCACAGGCTGTAAACTTCATTTTCTTTGGATGTGGTATGAAACAAGGTGAATAAATGAATCCTTTGCCAAATCTGGTCCATGTCCCGTTGCCTTTGTCCATTTTATCTAGCGTGTTATCATGTAAGTTGAATCTCTAGAGTGTCTTTTCAGCCAAACTAGAGCTTGGTGCCTTAAAAGACTTGGAATTGGGAGGCAAGATGACAGGCTGAGTGTATGGACATTCCCAGTGAGGAGAAGGGACAGATTTGTTCTTAGGGCTACCAACTGGCTCCAGATGTGCCCAACAGGCTTGATCCGGTCCTGGGTTTACTCCATTGCATGCAGGGACATGTATTTCTGATTTCTCCATTGCACTCCATAAAAAAGCAAGACTACAAGTCCCTGCATGCAATGGAGTAAACACAGAACTGGATCAAGCCTGTTGGGCGCATCTGGAGCCAGTTGGCAACACTATTTGTTCTTAGCAGGAGTATGGGATCTCTTTGAACAGCCAGGCCTCTGCAATGCCCAATCACTATTCCTGTTCTCAGCCTTCTAAAATTATTTGGGGTCAATATCCAGCTGCCCTACAGGGGGTAATTTGAACATGCATATTTCAGACATATTTTATAAAGTAAAATGGTTGGTAAACGTATGTACAACTAGTTGCAAGCTCTTATGCCAGCCACAGGGTTGGTGTAAAATGCTCACACCTAGATATCTTATGCACATAAATTGCGCTCCACTGAAGCTTGACCCTTCTGCATGCAGACAATGAAAATACACTCCGTCGGTCCAACGCACATACTTTCAGACTATATTACATGCGTGACTGGCCACTTGCGCAAAATAATCACTAGAATATGTCATTTATGCATGAGCACTCATGCCTAAATGTAGGTGCACCTCATAAAGTTATCTCTTCTATGCATAGGGCCATGGAATATCCTGATAGACTGCCTCAGTGCTATATAGATAATGTCAGGGTCACCCGTGAGTGGAGGGGGGAGGGGGAAGAGCCAGACATTATCCCTATAATGGCAATATTCAACATCATTATCTGGATCACTTAGGACAGGAGAAAACTGGCAGAGTCCCAAAACCTCAGGCCAGACTAACCTTTATTCTATGACTCCTCATTACCTCCTGTCTCCCCGCATCCCTCCTTGGGAATTCAGCTCATCGGACAAATCCCTTTCTCCTGCTGACCACCCTTGTGTATTATAACCACTCCCCTTTGTTCTACCCTAGTCCTCTGCTGGTTGTATGCGTCTGTCTTGGATAGACTGTGAGACCCTTGAGCAGGGAATGTCTCTTGCATGTCAGGTACAGCACTGCATACCCCTTGTAGCGCTATATAAATGTCAACAGTAGTAGTAGTAATGAATGAAAAACATTACAGTAGCGCTCATAAAACATTGAATCAGATACACCTCAATTTCAAAGAGATGAATTAGGGAACATAAGGAACTTTCTGAAGATCTCTGCAAGGCCTCTCCCAATGATTTCTGTTCACAGGTTCTACGTCACTTTTTAGCACACTTGGCTACTGCTGAGTGACAGAGGCATAAGAAGCCTGGATGTATTCTTACTTGAACTGATCCTGTCCTCAGACGGAACTAGCTACTGAGAGAAAACATCTTGAGCTTTGGAAGCTGTTGCTATTCTACAGTAGTCAAGTGCTTTAGAAAGCAATGCACACAGAAGATCTCAAAAGGGGAAAAAAGACATCAAGAGAGTGGTTTTAAATATTGGAGGGGATTTGACTGGGATCGGGGGTCTCTCAGAAACTGCGTGTGAGTGACGGCAGTGAGTATATGATGCTACAGTGACACAGTTTTTGATCTGGTAGCTCCAGAAGCCCAGGGTGAAATGTCAGGGGCAGCAACTCACACTGTTGCAAATTCTCCTCAGTTTTGCAGGTTATGATCTACATAAACCTTTACACTGGCTCGAGGGCTCTGCTTAAAGCTGCTGCCTTTCAAGGCTGGCCTAGAGTTGGTTCAAAGCATTGGTGCCCTAGGCAAAGCTTAAGCCCTATGCCCTCTCTGGCTATTAGAATATATTGCTTAGCTTTGAATGCCCTGCTGTTTCCCACCTCCCAGAAGCTACTGCCCTAGGTGACTGCCTAGTTTGCCTAATGGTTGGGCTGGCCCTGCTGCTATTTCCCCAGCTCGCTTCCTTGATGCTCTATTGATGCTTGACCATATCCTCTCCCCTCAACTCTTTGACACTCTTGCCTATAGTCCCCTCCATGGGTGTCCGCATAATCCTTGCCATCCTCTCAGCCCTTTGTCTATTTTCAATGCTGCCCTCTAGCATATTTAGGTACTCTTTAGGAGCACTGGCTTGGGAACCACAGTTCATTTCCCACTAGCACTCCCTGTGGCCTTGGGCAAGTCACTTAACCCTCCATTGCCTCAGAAAAATCCAAGTTATCGATGTCCCTGCTTAATGTACATAAGAACATAAAAACATAAGATATGCCATACTGGGTCAGACCAAGGTCCATCAAGCCCAGTATCCTGTTTCCAACAGTGGCCAATCTAGGTCATACATACCTAGCAATTTCCCCAAAAGACACAGGTTCCACAATGCTTGTACTGGGTCAAGCACTGATATCCTGGGTCCCTTCTTAATAATGGTTTATGGACCTTTCCTCCAGGAACTTGTCCAAACCTTTTTTAAACCCAGCTACACTAACAGCCTTTACTACATCCTCCGGTAACAAATTCCAGAGTTTGATTACACATTGAGTGAAGAAATATTTTCTTTTATTAGTTTTAAATAGTTTACCCTGTAGCTTCATTGCATGTCCCCTAGTCTTTCTATATTCTGATAAGGTAAACAATCGATCTACGTTTACCCGTTCCACTCCGTTCATTAATTTATAGACTTCTATCATATCTCCCCTCAGCCGTCTCTTTTCCAGGTTTACTCTTCATATCCTTCGATTCCAACAGGCCGGGAAGGCCCATCACATAAAGGACTATCAGAGTAGATATCAGACTGCGTCACCTACTGCCATAACAAGGTAGGCGCGCAGATGGGGACCAAAGTTGGGGCACACCATCTCCGGGTGCTGGCCACCACCGTCACCAACCTGTGCTTGGTGCCGTTGACAGACATCTGCAAGGCCGTCAACTGGTCCTCAGCGCATACCTTCCAGAGACACTACTGCCTGGATCTCAAAGCAAAGGCAGACAGTTCTTTTGGCCAGAGAGTCCTCACTGCAGCCACCACCAGGATGGAGAGCACTGTACTACCACAGGACTCCACTGCTGGGTGGCAGCTGCCAACTGCAGTCAAGTTACTGTGCACTGTACCATGTTGCACAGCATTGTTTGTACAGACCCTGACGATTACACTATACCTGCACAGACAGTTGCGGTCGCACTATATGCCAACAAGTTTGTACTATGTTCTGATAACGTTTGCACTATGTTCTAGCAACGTTTTTGTGCTATGTCTGGCTATAGTCAATGTTGCACTATGTTCTGATATGCTCTGATACATTCCGATAACGTTTGCACTATGTTGTGACATGTTTGCACTATGTTTTAGCCGGGCTGGACGCCACTGTTCAGCACCCCCAGCTGTTATTGCCTGTTCACAATTAAAAAAAATAAATAAAAAAATCTAGAAACCACAGCACAACTCTGAGGTCTACTCTCTACAAGGAAACTGACCCTGCAACCAGTCACCACCTCCCTCTCCAACACAGCACGCACAAGGCACATCTAGGTGTGCCTTCTTATCATGCTGTCCACGGAGTACCCCCATTATAGATAAGTAACCTCACTCTCTCATCTCCTCCATCCCAGCTGAAACCTGCTATTTATCCCTATGTTTCTATTTGACTTCATTTATTCTCTTTTCGGTCATGAACATAAAAATGTAAGATATTTATTTACAATCTCTTATATACTGTGCTATTCTGCATCAGTGTGGTTTACATTGAACAGGGCATTATAACTTGGAGAGAACTATTTTACAGGGAACATGGGCTATGGAGGGTTAAGTGGCTTGCCCAAGACCACAAGGAGCACCTGTGAGACTAGAAACCCCAGTCCTTCTGGCCCAAGGTTGAAGTTCTCTAGTGGGATTTGAACCCCTGACCTTCTGGCCTGAAGTACCTTGCCCCAACCACTAGGCCACTCCTCCTATGCCATACAGGGTCAGACCAAGGTCCATCAAGCCCAGTATCCTGTTTCCAACAGTGGCCAATCTAGGTCACAATTACCTAGCAGTTTCCCCAAAAGACACAGGTTCCACAAAGCTTGTTTTGGGACAAGCAGTGGATTTCCCGGGTTCCCTTTAATAATGGTTTGTGGACCTTTCCTCCAAGAACTTGTCCAAACCTTTCTTAAACCTGGCTACACTAACAGCTTTTACTACATCCTCCAGTAGCGAATTCCAGAGTTTGATTACAAGTTGAGTGAAAAAATAATTCTCTTATTAGTCTTAAATAGGTTACACTCTAGCTTCACTGCATGTCCCCTAGTCCTTCTATATTTTGATGACATAAACAATCGATCTACGTTTACCCTTTGCACTCTATTCGTTAATTTATAGACTTTTATCATATCTCCCTTCAGCCGTCTCTTTTCCAGGTTGAACAGCCCTAACCTTTTTAGCCTCTCTTCATAGGTGTATCCTTCCATCCCTTTACCATTTTGGTGGCTCTTCTCTGTACCTTTTCTAATAACGCTATATACTTTTTAAGATACGGCGACCAGAATTGCACACAATATTCAAGGTGCAGTTGCACCATGGAACGATACAGAGGCATTATAATATCCTTTGTTTTATTCTCCATTCCTTTCCTTATCATACCTAGCATTCTATTGTTGCCTTGGCCGCTGCTGCACACTGGGCGGAGGATTTCAACATGTTATCCACAATGTCGCCTAAATCTTTTTCCTGGGTGGTGGTTCCTAATGTGGAACCTTGCATCGTGTAACCGTAGTCTGGGTTGTTCTTTCCTAGGTGCATAACTTTGCACTTGTCCACATTAAATTTCATCTGCCATTTGGATGCCCAGTCTTCCAGGTCCTCTTGCAATTTTTCACAATCCTCATGGGTTTTAACAACTTTGAATAACTTTGTGTCATCTGCAAATGTGATTACCTCACTCTTTATTCCTTTTGCCAGATCATTTACGAATATGTTAAAAAGCAGCAGACCCAGCACAGATCCCTGGGGTACTCCACTATTCCCCTTTCTCCACCAGGAAAATTGGCCATTTAGCCCTACCCTCTGCTTTCTATCTTTTAACCAGTTCCTGATCCACAATAGTACACTGCCTTCTATCCCATGACTTTTTAATTTCGCCAAGAGTCTCTCATGAGAGACCTTGTCAAAGGCTTTCTGAAAATTCCATTGTTTTTGTTCTTGTTATCTCCAGTTCTATGTAAAATGTTTGATTTCTCGTGTTATATGTAAACCGCACTGATATCAAAAAGCGTGGTATATAAAAGCAAATAAATAAATAAATAAATAAAATACAGATACACTATATCAACTGACTCACCTTTGTTTACCTGTTTATTCACACCTTCAAAAAAACATAACAGATTAATAAGACAAGAACTTCATTGGCTAAAGCCATGTTGGCTGTGTCCCATTAAGCCATGACTATATACATGTTCAGTAATTTTGTTCTTTATAATGGTTTCTATCATTTTTCCCAGTACTGACGTCAGGCTCGCCGGTCTGTAGTTTCCTGGATCACCCCTGGAACCCTTTTTAAAAACTGGCTGGCATTACATTGACTATACTCCAATCTTCAAGTATTACTGATGATTTTAAGATAGTTCACAGATTAGTAATAGTAGGTATGCAATCTCATATTTCAGTTCTTTCAACACCCTTGGATGTATGCCATCCAGTCCAGGTGATTTGCTACTCTTTAGTTTATCAAACAGTTGTAATACATTTTCCCGGTGTAACTAAATTTCTTTCAATTCTTCAACAATATCACATTTAAATACCATTTCATTCATGGGTAATATCCCTACATCTTCCTCAGTAAAAAATTTATTCAGTCTCTCCGCTATGGCCTTGTCCCCTCTTAGTGCCCCTTTTACCCCTCTATCATCTAATGGTCCAACTGACTCTCTCACAGGTTTATTGGTACGAATGTACTTGAAAAGGTCTTTATTAGACATTTTTGCTTCCACAGCAAGCTTCTTCTCAAATTCTCTTTTTGCTTGCCTTATAAATGCCTTGCATCTAACTTGCAAGTGCTTATGTTGTTTTCAGATTTCATCATTTGGCTCTTTTTTCCTTTTCCTGAAAGATGCTTTTTTGGCAACGGCCGCCTCTCTGACCTCACCTTTAAACCATGCTGGCAGTTTTTTGGACTTCCACTTTTCTTGAAGCGTGGAATACAGGTGATCTGGGCTTCCAAGATAGTATTTTTAAACAACACCCATGCTTGATGTAAATCTTTAATCTTTGCAATTGCTCCTTTAATTTTTTTTCTTAACTATTTTCCTCATTTTATCATAGTCTCTCTTTTGAAGTTATACGAATCTCCAGCACACTCAGAGCGTGGAGGTAGATCAAGGACTAGGTATGCTGATTGCTCTGTGGAGTACTACTGCCTTCTGGTTTACTTAATATTTGGGCTTCTTAACCTGTAAAAAATGTAAACAAACCCGTGACCTCCTCCAAACCTGCTCCTCTTCCAAAGCCCCATGCCCCCTTTCAACTTTTTGGGGCCTTTCTGCCCCCCCCCCCCCACCTCCCGATTCTATTTTTCTTTCTGTTTTAAACACGAAACATCTTCGGATGCTCCTCCAGCCCCGAACAACAACAACCGCCCCACCCCCCCATTGCTGCTACTATAGGCAGCCAAACCCCTGCGGAAGCTGAGCAGAGGTCACTTTAATTTAATTTCATTATATATTTCTTATTCAACTGGTTACATTAGGCAACGAGGTTTAGAGTACCCCAGCTTCTTACAGCCCTCTAATCACACCGTCTTCAGCCGATTCTCATCAAAGCCCCAAGCCACCTAAAAAGCTTCAGGCCATGATGGAGGATTTAGAGAGGAGCCGCTGCCTGAGCCACATGGACAGATGACCAAATCCCCACCATGAACCTCCTGAGAAACCTGTTCGAGCTCTTCTGGAGACTCTGGGATCGGGGCACAGCTCAGCCCGCCTGCTACATTATAACCAACCATGGGGAGATGAATTTCAACGTCTCCATCTGCAAGCCCGGACAAGTGTCCCTAGCTGTCGGGAATCGGGGCAGAGACACGGTAATTCCTATAGAGGGTCCCGGGGAGGGAGAAGACGAGGATCCCCGGAATGGAGCTGCTGACGCATTCCTCAGGGAGGAGCCGACACGGTCACGTGCAGCAGCGACCTCTGCTGGGCCCGTGGAGTCAGTGCACATACCAGTTACAGTAATTTCCCGGATCGCCCTGCATGCACATCTCCGGATCTTCCAACTTCTCACACCCTGAGAGACTGGCAATTATCTCTCCTTTAGAAGAGACTTGAAAACCTGAAATGTGACTAAGCAGATTTCTTCTTGAGACTGACTCTAAGACAAACTGATGTGTTAATTTTGATTGCTGCTATCTGATTGATTTATTACTGTATTCTGTTTTTGCTTGTATTCGCAAAGCACTTCTATACTTGTTGCTAAGCAGGTATACTAACTCCGTAAAATCAAATAATCATCACTGCTGCTTGGGAACTGAGCTCAAACGCTGAACTGAGCAATGACAGGGAAATCCAGAGAGACCAACGGAGTACGTAAAAGCTTCAATTTTATTTCAGATGTGGGCAGAATAAATGTTAAATTGTTGAATAGCGTGTTGTTTTGCTTTTCTTACTTTGATGTATTATGGATCTGAAATAATGAAACAATTGATATTATATCAACAAGAGTCCTTATTAGTATCCTAGCATGGAGAGACAGTGGTTAGTTAAAGAAACCAGCAGTCTCTCTGCCATTACAGCTCTTAAATGCAGGTTCTGTCAAGTTACAATATCAGGTACACGCATTATTTCCCTGCTCTCAGAATCAAACTTGCACATGAGGTGATGGAGAATGAAGTGACTTAGCTAAGCTCACAAGGGCAGTCCATGAGAGAAGTAGGAGTTGAACACTAGTCTCCCTGGCTGCAACCAGAGATAAGGTAATTTTTAATCTACAATACATACAGGTAGAAGAGAATATTCTCCGGATGATTTTAAAGTTGGTTTGATCGTTTTGTGGTGGAAAGTAGCAAAATCCGTCTTGCTGGCAAGGCGGAAGAACTGAAACTGGTTAGCTAGGGGCGGGCTGGGGGTGGGGCCAGTTGGCTCATGCTCGGAAGGGCAAAGCCCTTCTGAGCTATGGAGAGTACTTCCGTCTCGGCGCCATCAGATGACGTCACCTATTGTGGCTGACTTATCCTGCTGTCCCCGGAGAACTCCAGTTACAGGTAAGTAACTCCGTTCTCCAACCACTAAGTTACTCTCCATTCCAGTGCTCAGTGCTAGGAAATACCAGGGTAAAGTTCTGTTTTTCCCCCCTAAATACAGAGCACCCCTACTTCTGCTGTTTGTTTTCATGTCAAGTTAATAGAGAGAGAGAACATGAGAGAGCGGGACACAGGGAGGGACTGACAGGCAGACAGGTGACCTGCCCCTGTGGAAGAGAGAGAGAGAGAGAGAGACACACCCCCACCCTTCAGGGTTACCAGAGTTTTGGAGAGTAAATCTGGGACACTCAGGCAGGGCTGAGCTGGGATGGGCAGGAGTCATCCTTCCTTAGGAATCTTTTCCGAAGCATTTCGGAATGAGTAGTCAAAGTAGCATTCAGTAATTTCAAAGGTTTAGAAAAGACAATATCAGCCCTTCTCGAGTTACAAGTGCACAAACATACATGCTTAAACTTTATTGTCTCTGACCCCACTGAAATCATGGACAGGAGGTGGTTATAACCCTTGGGGACTTTACCAAAATTGTGGACAATCCCCGAACATGGGACACATTTGGTAACCTTAAGGACGGGCAGGTTATGTGCATGTGTGAATGAAGAGTGAGAGTGAGACACCGCCAGCCAGGCACAGAGGGACTGACAGGCAGATGACATGGGCACCTGTGTATGAAAAGAACCGAGCGAGACTCCATGCTCCAGAGGTGGGCTAAGGGGCATCCAGGCAGGCAAGGAGGGACTGACAGGCAGATGACATGGGCACCTGTGTATGAAAAGAACCGCGTGAGACTCCATGCTGCAGAGGTGGGCTAAGCAGCATCCAGGCAGGCAAGGAGGGTGCCGGTGTGTGAAACAAATAGAGGGTGAGAGAGACAAGGCCGTACGAAGGGCTCTGCGCGCAGTGTAAGCACACCAGGTGCAAGTCTGGCAGAGGCGCTAATATCATCACTGGACGTCCAGGAACCTGACAAGCGTGTGTGTTCATGCCCACAGATGGGTGGGAGCCAACTTCCAGGAGGCTCTATAGGAATCCTGGCAGCGCCGGGCTCTTCTCTGAGCTCCTCAGTGGGAAAGGATCTGGCGGAGATGTGGATCGTCCCATATAATGTTGCCGGCATGCGGGAGAGCTGAGTTGTGCTCCGATCCCAGACTCCGTGGCAGAGATCGATCAGGCCTCTCAGGATGTGTATGGTGGGGAATCAGTTGCCAGCAAGTGGGGCATGGGGAATCTGTCATGACCTGAACCTTAGGTGGCTTGAGGCTTTGAGAGGACATGGGCCGAAGGCAGTGTGATCACAAGGTTGCAACCCACTGGTATCCTCTCTAAGCCTCAGGTTGCTTAAACCTCAAGATCTGAGACAGGGAAAGCCCTGAACTGAGAAACCGGCAGCACCGGCACTTGCAGGAGCGCCGGCACGGGCTAGAGGAGGTGTCTGTCAGGAGCCGCAGGCGGCTGGGCTGCGATAAACCTTCGTTCTCCGGAGCTGCCTTCCCTTCCTCCTCCAGCCTCTCATCGGAAACTGTAACAAGGTAGTTTGTGTGCAAAAGCTGCTCTCAGTCTTCAGTCCTCTTGGGGCACAGATGCAACGAAAGACCGTATATACTGTAGGGCAGAATTCTCCCTTTGGAGGTCCCTTAGTCTTTGTGAGGTGGCACGAAGGTTGCAACTCATTTCTTCTCTGACCACCTAAGCCTTAGTTAGAGCTGCTGATGCATTCCTCAGGGAGGAGCCGACACGGCAATGTGCAACAGCACCCTCTGCTGGGCCCACGGAGTTAGTGCAGCACAGCACATGCCAGCTACAGTAAATTCCCGGACCGCCCTGCGCGCACATCTTGAGAGACTAGCAATTACCTCTCCTTTAGAAGAGACTTGAAAACCTAAAATTTGACTAGCAGATTTCTCCTTGAGACTGACCCTAAGACAAACAGATGTATTAACTTTGATTGCTGTTATTTGACTGAATAGTTGCTGGATTTCTTATCCAGAGAGATCCCGAGAGTTCTGAAAAGGCTTCAAGTTTATTTCAGATGTGGGCAGAGTATATGTTAAATTTGTGTGTTGTTTTGCTTTTCTTACTTTGATGTATTATGGACCTGAAATAATGATGTGACTTGGGCAAGGTCAGTCCATGGGAGAAGCAGGATTTGAACACTAGTCTCCCCACTGGGCTATTTCTCCACTCAGTTGTAAAGGCCCACTATTTGCTCTCTTTACATTGTGCTCTTCCTAACTCCAGGCTGTGGGCTTTTCTTTACCAGGGGCTCCTTTAATTCAGGATGGTCACCTTTAAAGTGCCCATGGGGCTGCTTTACCCATACAGTAGGTTTGCCTGGTTTAAACTCAGGTGAGATCTCTTTAATTCCCAGAGGATCTGACCTCCAGGTTTGCAAACTTGGGCAGGGCAGGAATGTGGCTGTGCCTTCCCTCTCCCCTTTTGCTTTCCACCATGTTGCACTTGAGGGTAGTGGCCTAGTGATTGGGGCAAGTTGCTGAGGGTCAGGGGTTCAAATTCTGCTGGAGGACAGCAACCTTGGGCCAGAGGGACTGGGGTTTGGGTAAGCCACTTAACCCTCTGTTGCCTCAGGTACAAAAACAGATTGTGAGCCCTTCAGGACAAGGGAAATATATACCATACCTGAATGCACACTGCTTTGACGCAGAGAAAAACAGTATATAAGCATTGCTAAATAAATAAAAAATACATTCTTAAAGTTTAATACAAAATAAATACTCAGGATCTGGTACCAAAATCGTAGGCTGGCTGATCCAGTAGGTACGGTCCCATCTGTAACCTTATTCTCCTGAATCGCCTTGCAAATCCAGCCAGCATCTCTGTCCTCTCTTCCACACTCAGACAGAGAGGTGGATGAAACCCTTGTCAGCACACACACTTTACATAAGGGAAAAATACACTTCACTGTCACATGTAGTTTACTGGCAATACAAACAAACAGATATGGTTGTAGAAAGACACACTCTCACTCAGACTCCCCCGGCCCCTACCTCCTATACAATCGTCCTTTTAATATAACGAGCTAAAGCCGTTCCGGCTGAAGGACAGGGCATTTCATTCTTACAGCCTTTGTTTTTATTGTACACCGCCCTGCTGCATATGTGAAGGACGGTATATCAAACCTAATAAACATAAACATAGGACAGATACATGAAAGCCCCTGCTTCTTTCTGTATTTGGGATTTAGCCTCTCTTTACTGAACCAGCTTCTGTGCCCTGCTAATTTTAGGCTTCTACACTTCCTCAGTGGTCCCATGCCAAGTACAGCCAAAATGACTGCAATAAATCCTTAATCTGACCTAGCTAAGCATGGTTTAATACAGAGTAAATTTATGAATGGTGAGATTAAAAAAAGGGGGGAGAGGGAATTATGTTGTTGTTGTTAAGTACTGTTGAGTGGGTGTCTATTCATGGTGACCCTCTGGATGGTGTTCGATCTTCAGTCAGGTGGTTCATTGTTGACAGAGTGGCACCCATAGCTGCTGTTATTATAACTGATCCATCTCATTGCTGGCCTTCCTCTTCTGCATTGGCCTTCTACCCTGCTAAGTATGATGTCTTTCTTTAATGATCTTTCTCTTCACATGATGTGTCCAAAGTATGAAAGTCGAAGTCTTGTTATCTGAGTTTCTAAGGAAAGCTTAGGTTTGATCTCCTCTTGTACCTACTGGTTTGTTCTTCGGGCAGTCCATGGGATACACAGTATTCTTTGCAAGCATCAAAATTCAAAGGCATCAATTTTCTTCCTATCTTTTTCACTGTCCAACTTTCGCATCCATATGACGTTATTGCCAAATACCATGGTTTGAACAAGTCAAATCTTTGTATGGAGAGAGACATCTCTGTTCTTGAGAATCTTGTCTAGGTCCTTCATAGCCATTTTGCCAAGAGCAATGCGTCATCTGATTTCTTGACTGCTTGTTGTTTCTTTATTGATAGTTGATCCAAGTAGGTTGTAGGGAGTCGGTACAATCCTAAATTTGCAAAAAATTGCAGGAATGTGCGTATCTCATCTGTCTCTTCTCTGATCTATAAACAGTGTGGTTTGCCACTCTCCAAGGTCTTTAATTTGTTTAGGATTGACTACTGTGTTTCTTGCAAGCAGCCTAAACTCTGTAAAAAATGTGTTAGTTATTGTTAATCAATTGACTGGATGGGTAGAAGCCTTTCCCTGTAGAAGAGAGACAGCTTCCCAAGTCACTTCGGCACTCTGTACTGAAATTATCCTGAGATTTGGTATTCCTGCTGTGTTATACTCTGATAATGGCACACATTTCAGAAATGTGCTTCTTTCCCAATTATCTGCTTGTCTCTGTATTAAACAACATTTTGTGTGTGTTTACCGCCCACAGGCAAACGGACTACTGAAAAGAGTTAATGGTCTCTTAAAAACAACTTTACGTAAGATTTGTAGCGACTCTGCCTTGAACTGGTTCCAAGCTCTGTCTCTAGTCCTTTTTTCCCTGCAAAATAGCCCATTGAAGAAATTCTGTCTGACTCTACATCAGCTCCTGACTGGTAGAACCGCCTCTTTTCCCCTCCTCCAAGTTTCATCTGGCAGCACCCAGGATGACATCACTGCCTATGCTACCACCTTCCACACTGCATGGACTCTCATAGACCATGCCTACGGCACAATCACCAAGCTTTGGTCCAGTCCCTGTGTGTACGTATTTGCCCTCCTGCTAGCCCGTCTTTTGCCAGTGTGAGGCCCCTGGCACCTGGCAGCCTGCAGGAGCCCCGGATGGACCGGATCCCACATGAGCCCAGCTGCCCATGTCATGGACTCCTCACTAAAGTCACTCATGACATCATTTCGTTACAAATCATTGAAATCAACTTTAATCAATTACTGACAAACTGACCGACAAAGCCAACAATCCTATGTCCACATCACAATTCACAAACAGCTGTCAGCCTGTCAAACACTTAACAATTGAATTGGAAATTTACAGTTTCAGCATTCTAACTTTGCAATGCATTAATGCACATTCCACATGCTGACTGCTGACGGTTAGCTAAGTATCAACATGTCGAAGTTCGAACATTGTGATAAGGAAGCTTATCATAGCTCAGGTAGGAGCTATAGAAAAGATGATGTGACTCTGAACAAGCAACCTGTCAGTTCTGGTAGAAGCAAGAAAACAGAGTTTTCACATAAAAGACTACCAGTTCCAGAATGCACCAGGTTTCCAGCAGCCATGAGAGGGGCTGAAGTGAGAGAATGTAGGTGCAATCAAGAGAGCTATGAGGTAATCCCTAAGCACTCATCTCAAAGGGCAGGGCCTGATTCAAGACAGCTGCGCTGTGTTAGGGAGCAGCACACATTAGAACAGGATAAGAATAGAGCTTATTCTTCAGATAACAGCTTCAGGGAGAGCTTCAGCAAAAGCTACAGAGGGAGGAAGAGATACAGAGACAGCAACGGCTACAAGCACCAGTATCACCTGGAGAAACAGAAGCCAAGCCAAGCAGATAGAGAGAGAAGGAAACTCTCTGGAAGGAAGAGAAGAAAGGCCATTGGAAGGTCTGGGAGATTCCAAGGCAGTACTCATACTGGGAGGTATTCCAAAAGCCAGCAGAGTCCATTGGACTGGATTCAGCCAGAGGAATGGAGTGGCAGAGATAGGAATCACCAGTGGCTACCTGGAAGAGAGAAGACTGCATGTGGAAGGGACTTTCAGACCAAGGCCAGAAGGTATGTGAGAGAAGATCCAGCGTCCAGGGATCAAGATTGGAAGGCTGGACATCAGAATTGGATTACATATTGGCCAGGCTATACAGAGAGGAATAATGATAGCAGGAGAGGCTCAGGTATGAACACTGATCCAGACCCTATCTATAATAGAGAATGGCAGCAAGGGAATAAGCATTCTCATGATAGTGCCTTAATGAAAGACTCATCTGTGCCAATGTATGATATTGACCCTATGATTGTTGATGCAGGGGGAAATACAGCAGATGAAACTATTTACATGGACTGTTCTTTATCTAAATGCTATTGCTAGTTTTCCATGAGCAAACACATCAGCCATCACAAAGAAACCTAACTTTGTTCTTTATTTCCACTGCAAACAGCTCTTAAAGCAGGATTTGGGCTCACACAGTAGCAGCCAGCCAGCTAAAGGCTTTCAGCTGGTCCATTGATAGTAATTAGGGCTGCACCTGATTGTGTGTGTGAGCAAGGGAGAATCACTGCTGAGATCTGCATGGAAAATAAGCAGAAGTTAACCTAACCAGCAAAGTTTATTCTTTTCTTTGTGCCTTTGTATTTGGTAATTATTTGCTAAGAAAACATTAGCTAATTGCCTGACAAGCTGAAGGTTGTTTTCTGGTTTATTTTGTGATTTTTGTTATCCATTTTAAACACTGCAAGCAAGTAACCTCATTTATAGTGCTATCAAGCATACATGTGCTGGGTGAATTAAACCCCATCAATAAAAGTATTATTTTATTGATCTTACCACTTGGTTTCACAACTCAAATTATTGTCATCAGCTGTGTTTGGGAATGAATGAACTACAATACCCACAATACCTTGCAAGAATCATATGAATATATGCATCGTCAAGATTGTGTAAGTTCTCACCCTAGGCAGCCGTCTGACAACATGTGTTAATGCAAAGTCACGGATAATGCACTCAGAGTCAACTTCTCTCAGAAGGTCCTGCTCAATACTTTACTTACATTCTCTTATATACCGCGCTATTCTGCATCAGTGCGGTTTACATTGAACAAACTGAAATTACATTGAACAGGGTATTATAACTTGGAGATAAGCCTCCATAGCCCATGTTCCCTGTAAAATAGTTAAGTGGCTTGCCCAAGACCACAAGGAGCACCTGTGGAACTAGAAACCCCAGTCCTTCCGGCCCAAGGTTGCTGTCCTCTACTGGGATTTGAACCCCCGACCTTCCGGCCTGAAGTACCTTGCCCCAACCACTAGGCTACTCAACAAGCTAAGCATGTTCAGACGCTTGTGCGATATCGTTGATCTGAGATGATTCTTAATCAGCTTCAGCTTGCTGAATGACCGCTCACCTGAGCAGTTCGTCACCATGAGGCAGAGGAAAATGCACAGGGCGATCTCTGTGTTCGCAAACGTGCTACGGAGGCCATTATCAACGATAAAGCGATGCAACTGAATTTCGATCTTGCTGCAGATAGTAGCATTATCTGGATCGTCATTCTCATCTTCCTCCAGGTTGTTCAACTCCGATGCCTGCAATCCTTCCTTACCCAACTTTGTTTGCAGAGCTGCCTTAAATTGTACTAACTCTTCTGCCAGTTCAGGCTGCAGATCGGAGGCATATCGATTAACTAATTTGCTTGCACCTTCTTGAATTTCTGCATCAGAAAGTGATGAAATTTTACACAAGAAAGCAAATCGGTTGGCCAATTCAGCATATGCTTCCTTGTGCTTCGACAGTGCAGCAGCAAGGCTGTCGATGATAACAATGAATGTGTCAGTATGGAATTTATCACGTGGTTGCAACTGAAGCTCAGTGTCCGTGCTGGATTCGTCGTATCTGCGATTTCGTCTGTGTACTCGCTTGCTGAGATCAGCCCGATAGTTTTCACAGCGTGACAGGTCTTTGCCGTGTGCTTCAAAGTAGTCGAACTGTTCACGAAGGCTTTGGACGTACATCTGCAGTGAGTCATAAATCGCAGCAACAGAATTCAAATTTTGATCAGCTGACTGCAACGACACACTGTTCGCTTGGAATCTTGCGAGAACCTTCTGCCAGAAAGCAGCCATTATACCCATCTCAAGGCACTGCATTCGATCGTGCAATCCTCTGGCTTCCTGACACATCTCTGCCTTGTGTTCGCCCACTCTGTCATCTATAATGTCCTCCAGAGCTTCGACAATCTCATCATAGTCCCTCACCAGAGCATTTGCCGCATCGAATTGTGCTGACCACCGTGTGTCGGACAGTCTCTTTAGTATTAGCCGGCCTGCAGTCTGTTCCAGCTTGTCCTTGAGGATGGCCCAGTGTGCTGTCGAACCAGCAAAAAACACGTACAGCCATTGAACAAAGTCAAAGAACGATACAGCATCGGCACAACAGGCTGCTGCGCACTGACCAACGAGCCTCAAGGAATGGCCTGCACAGGGTATGTAGGAAGCATGAGGATTTACCTGCCGTATAAGAGCCTGCATACCTCTGTATTTGCCGCTCATGTTACTGGCATTATCATATGATTGTCCTCGGCAATCGTCAATGTTGATCCCCCACCTGTGCAGAAACTGAAGCAAGCTATCTGCAAGCTGTTCACCTTTGTGACCTTGCTGAGGTAGAAATGTAAGGAACCGCTCAACAGGGCCAGATGGCAACACGTAATGAATAATCACTGTCAGCTGATCCTGGTGTGTTATATCAGGCGTCGAATCAACTGAGATTGAGAAGTACTTGGCAGACTGAACTTCGGCCTTAATCAGATTGACAACTGACTGGCCAATCAGCTGAACTAGTTGATTGCAGATGTTGGCAGACAGGTATGAAGTGTGTCCTTTTCCCTTGTTAGCATGCATCTGCAGGTGTTGCACCATGAAGGGATCAAATTTTGATATAAGTTCAAGGATTCCCAAATAATTGCCATTATGGGCAGAGCCAACGATCTGGTTGTCACCTCTAAAGGCCAGGCCATATTCAGATAAAAAGGAAATAGTTTCAAACAACCACTGAGAACAGCACGCCAATACTCACGTTGTTTGTCATATTGCTTTACTAGTGCCTGATCAACACGTTTTGCTGTGTCACGTCGCGTTAGCAGTTTGATCATGGATGCTCGATGAATAGAACTGACCTCGTGCTCCATGATTTGTTGCTTCTTATGCTTCCAGTTGCAAAAACCTTTTGTGCCGAAGGCTACAACTTGTGGTGACATTAGATTGCATGGAAAGCAAAATAGACAAAGCTTAGATGGTGAATAGCAAAGCCAGTCACGATCGATAAGTTCCTTCGACAGCGGATGAGCTATTTTGAACAGGTCACGAGAGCATTTCCTTGGTTTTCCATCAGCTGCATAGACAGTTCTGGTTAGAGTGAAATCCGAGTCCCAGTGGGCACATTGCGCACTACCTGCTGTCGCCCAGTACTCGCGCATGTCGTCGACAATCTCGACGGACCATTCACCGAGATCTGTAGAGTAGCAGACAGCAGATAAACACCAAACTGGAACATCATCACGTTCTAGAAACTCGGTAATGTCTGTTGCAGCGTCTTCTGCCTGCTGGAATGGCGGACAGTCCACTTCCATTTTCTCTTCAGTTTTAACTGCTGTCTCATTTACGTTAGTAGTTGCAGTCATTGAAGCTTCGACATCTACTCCTACCTCAGCCTCCTGTGCTGGAGTGGTCATGCAGGGCTGAGTTGTCTGCCCAAAGTAAGTCATAATCGACTGCGTTCCAGTTATAGCGCAGCATCCTGCTGCACCTGTTCATGGCGTTTTTGCCAACCGGACTTATATTTGCGGTTTATGTTGCGCTCCCTTGAAGTCATGCCGTTATATTAACTGTAGTTTTGTTATATAATCTGCAATATAAAATATATAAGCAAGTTAATATTACGGTAACCAGTAAAACTAACTACAGACACGGTTAAATTAAACCAGTAAAACTTAGTAACAGCAGACGACCGTGACAAAACTTGTGTTTACATTACATTTACATTACAAAGAATAGCAAACATATACAGGGTGGCCCAAAAAAAGTGAGAACATCTCATAAATTAAAAGCTTAAATAGTTTACTTATTTACCTTTTTTAGCTATATAACGTCTTTATTTTGACAAATTTCCGGTCGCCATCTTTTTTTTTTTTTAAATTTGTCAATCGTTTACATCTGTCTTTTTGAATTTTTAAATAACTTATATGCTACGAGATGTTCTCACTTTTTTGGGCCACCCTGTATATTATATTACATAACATATCAGACCTTCAGACTTCTTTGTAGTTTAATACTATTTAATATTATTTAAATTAAATGTTACGCTGACAGGTGAGGTATCACAGTGAGACCCTGTCTGTTTCCGGAGTAACCCCACTTGTGTCAACGCCGAGACCGGAGAGTTCGGCGTCTTCCTCTGGGTGTGATCTAACTCCGGACCTGCAAAAACCGCCCGCACTCCCTGCAGACTTTCTGAACCTCAGCGCTTCTGAAGTGGTGCGATCCGAAGAGGTCAGTGCTGATTCTTCAATGGGAGGGAAGGCTTTGGTATCAGACTTGGTGGTTCCGGGGTCATCGTCTGAGGGAGTTGGAAAGGACATGGCAGTTGAGCAACAAACCCCCTGGGATTTCAAAACTTTAAATGTCTTAAACATAAAAAGGATTTATAAAACTAAAACATTACAACAAGCAGCTGCTGGAGCATGTGGGGCCCCTTAGATGCACAGGGCCCCTGGCACAGTGCCATAGTGCCAACCCATAAAGATGGGTCAACCCTCCTGTGCCGTCCACATTCCTTGGGTGCATAGGTGCAGGAGGTGGACGCCCCAGCCCCGGTTGGAGGCATCTGTGGTGATGATGAGGTCAGGTGGGGGGTCCTTGAAGGCTCTGCCGAGGGAGAGATGCGTCCTGCACGTCCACCAGGCTAGGGAGGCTTATATTTCCTGGTCTATGACTATCTGTTGAGACATGGGCTATGTTCACTGGTTACAGTGGCGACAGAGGTGCCATTGTAAGCCTCTCATGTGGTGTCTGGTGAGCTGGATGACATGTGTAGTCACTGCCATGTGACCCAAGAGGCACAAGAGTGTTCTGGCAGTCGTGTCCTTGGCAGCTGAAATTTGTCAGGCTAGATGTGAGATGTTGCCCACCCTGGCCGACCGAAGGAAGGCTTTTGCTTAGCGGGTGCAGAGAGTTGCACCAATGAAATCCAATGTTTGCATGGGCTGCAATTGTGATTTCTCGAAGTTGATTAGGAAGCCAAGGGTGGAAAGGAGCGAGGTGGTTCGGTGCATCACCTCGCTCGCAGCTGGTCTGGAGGGGGCAGCGATCAGCCAGTCATCCAGGTAGGGAAAGACACGGGTGCCGGATTTCTGGAGGTGAGCAGCAGCCACTGCTATGCATTTGGTGAACACTCTCAGAGCCGAGGAGAGGCCGAATGGAAGCACCTTGTACTGGTAATGGGTGTCCCTGATGCAGAAGCATAGAAATTTCCTGTGGGCTGGATGAACAGGGAAGTGGGCGTAGGCATCGTGTAGGTCCAGCGAGGCTAGCCAGTCATCCTGTTGGATAAGGACTAGGATGCACCCCAGGGAATACATCCTGAAGCGTTCTCTGTGGATGAACTTGTTGAGGCGGCGTAGATCGAGGATTGGGCACATATCGCCAGACTTCTTGGGGACCATGAAGTATCTGGAGTAGAAGCCGCTCCCTGCTTCTTCTTGAGGTACCTGCTCTATCACTCGGGCATTCAGAAGTGCCTTGATTTCCTAGCATTGGCGAGATGGAGAGGTATGCAGGATTGGGGGTGGGCCCTCTGCAGAGGGGTCATCGTGAAGCGGATGCGGTAGCCCTGGTGTATAATCCGTAAGAACCCACTTCTCTGTGGTGATTCTCTCCCACGCCTCTTTGAATGTGGTCACGCGTCCTCCCACCATTAGTCGTGTGGGAGTTGTCTCGTTAAAAAGATGGCGTGCTTTTCCCCCGAGGAGGTCGCCACCTGTTTTTGTTTTCTGCGCTCCTTGGTGTGTGGTTTCTGGTTGTAGGGTTGGTAAGTTGACTGGTAGGAGTGGCAGTTAGGCTGTTTTGCTTGCCATCTTTGCTGGGGCTGGTACCTTCTGGGGGGGGGGATGGGGCTTTCGGTAATAGGAGCCCTGAGACTTCCTGGAGCTGGAGCTTTTGTCCAGGCCATTGGAATCCAGAGACTGGAGTGTGTCGAAGTGTTCCTTCATATTGCTGACAGTCTCCTTTACCTTGGCTCTGAAGAGGTTGTCTCTGGTGCAAGAGGCATCTACCAGGCAATCATGCGTGTCCTCTCTCAGACCTGATGCCCTGATCCAAGCTGTACGCCTTGCTGCAATGGCCATCGCGGCTCCTCTGGAGGCAGCATCAAAGGTGGAGCGGATGAGGTGTTTACCGCATTTGCTCAGGTCTCCCTCAGAAGGATCGAAAAGGTAGCCTTGCTTTCTTTAGGCAGCTCATCCGAGGCTTTCTTAAGGCTGTCGAGGATGGTGTCAAGGTAGAGAACCTGCTGGAGTTGTTGTGCTGCAATCTTTGTGCTTAGCATGGTGGCTTGGAAGACCTTCTTCTCATGGTCATCTAGGATCTTGTGGTCCTTGCCTGGTGCAGCATTTGTGTGCATGCGGGACCTCTTTGCCTGTTTGTGTGGACTCCACAACAATTGACTGGTGAGGCAATTGGGTCTTGTTGAAGCAAGGTGAGGGCTGTACTTGGTATTTTGCATCTAGTCTGCGCGACGTGGGGGGGGGGGGGATGGAAGCGGGTGTCAGCCAGTTGCGGTTGAGGGTGTCCAGTAGGAGATGATGGATCGATATGTATATCACCGATCTAGGCGCGTCCAGGTATTTCAGAAGCCCCAGGACCTCATTCCTAGGGTCCGGGGTGTCCGAGGGGTTGAGGGCAAGCCATGAGGTGAGTTTCTGGAGATACTTGGGATACGTAAGGTCCTCTGGAGGTGAAGGCGGAAGGGGTGGTGCTGTGGAAGGTTCTGAGGGCAATTCTCTGCTGCTGGCCATTGGTGAGGGGCTGTATGAAGAGATGCGCTTGGCCGCTTCCTCTGCTTCACTCCCTGAGGGGCTCTGGGGAGAACCCGATGGGTGAGGGTGATCTCCGCAGAGTCAGTGTCCTGGTGTTTGGAAGGTGAGGCTGAGTTGTCGGCGTGTCTTGTGAGGGAAAGTTTTGAGTTAAGAAACTTTTCCACAGGTCCATCATGGCTGCAGGGGGGCGCTCAGGATCGAAGGGGGCTGGAGCTGGTGGATAGTGATGGGAGCGTCGCTTGTGCTCTCTGGGGTCTTGCCGTTGACTTTTCCGTGGGGGTGAGTAGGAGGTAGGAGACGGTGAGCTGCTGTAGGAGTTCCTCTTGCGATGCCTGTGCCTTTTTTGTGTCTCCCTGCTGCTGCTTCTGTAGGAGTTGGTGCTGGCGGGGCTGACTGAACAATGTTGTCGGCGGGGGGAAGGATTCACATTGGAGTGACTGCCCAAGCGGCGTTGAGGTCGGCGCCGGGTGGGAGAGGAGGGCTTGGCTCGGATGGAGCTGATGCGGCTGGTTTTGGTGCCATCACGGGGTTTTTCAGCATCATAGCTGGTTTCACTGTGGTGCTGGCCAATCGTGTGCACCGTGGGCGGGTCTTTCCTTGCAGCGCCAATCGCGAGCTCCATGGGCGTGTCCTTCCTAGCAGTGCGGGAGATGGCACCGGTGAGGGAGGGCTCCTTTCTGTTGCCCACGGCTGTGGAGGATCGGGCAGGAACTGCCGGGACTTGCGGCGGAGAGGCAACAGAGGCATCGGGAGCACAGAGAAGAGGTGCAGGCAGACCGAGGGTGGAGGCCCCAAGAGGCACATCCCGGGTTGCGGCAGAAGAGCTCTGGATGGCAGCCATATTGGGGGTAGCCATGCAGTCGCTTTTTACTGTCCCAGCCGGCTGCTTATTTTTCTTTCCTGCTGAAGTCAGAGGAGCTGCAGAGAGAGAATCGGAGGGCGAATCCTTAGAGGTAATGTTGCAGGGCATGACTGTGGGAACGGCAGGCTCTGGGGGACATGCGGGCACAGTGGAGACAGTCTTCCATGCGGTGGTCCTTACCCAGGCAGCGTAAACAGCGATCATGGGCATCTGTAGAATTCATCTTCTTTGAGCAGCGTGGGCATTTCTTGAAACCGGGTTTGCTGTTCTTATTCAGTTTATCTTTGGTTCTTTTTGAAGTTTTTTCTTTATCCATGGCAATGGTTAGTTGGAGAGCTGAAATTTCCATCCGAGTGGCAAGGCGGAAGAACAAGAACTGAGCCAGGTAGGGGAGGGACCGGTGGTGGAAGCAATCAGCACGTGCTCAGAAAGGCTTACCTTTCTGAGATCTAGGAGAGCACTTTCATATCCATGGCGTCGTCGGATGGCATCACCAGGTGTGGCTGACTCATCCTGCTTGTCCTAGGAGATTGCTTTCTAGATATAGGATTGTATGAGTATGCTTATTTTGAATTCTTTATTTCTTCTTTGTTTTGTCATTTATCTAGATTCTCTGTTCCTTATCTTGTTATGTATACAATTGCTTAAGTATAGCCAAACCTCATAATTTTCTAGTATCATCTTTTATCTCTCTTTGCCTAATGCATATGTTCATTTGGTTTTTTTCTCTTCCCTTAACCCTTGCTGTTCTTTCTCGCTAGAATGACACCTTTTTTCCTTTAGACTATCACAACATGTACACTTCTAACTCATGCTACAACTTATTAGCCTAACATGCTCAACTACAGAACGCCTCTGATTGTGTAATTTGTAGTTATTGTTTCCATGCTTCTTCTATAACAACTTTTTTCCTGACAGAGGAAGTAGATTGCTGTCAAGTCCCTTGTGCTCATCGTTTTTGAACACAGGTCTGTGCTTTCACACTCACCTTTAGGAATGGCTCAAGGGTATATGACCAAACGCAACTCTCCCTTCTCTCCTCTTCAACTAATACTACTTCTGGCCTTGTCGATGTTCCTCTGTTTCTAAACGCTGTGCTTCAGGCCCCCAACATGGTACATGGCAACCTGAAGGCCCAGCTTCTTGTAATACTACCTTTTCTCCTCCTTCCTTAGCGCTCTCCTGTACCTTTGCTTTGCCTAAAACCCCTGACCTGGCTTCTTGTCTTTTCACTGCCCCCCAGCGTTCATGCCGCACGGTCGGCTCTGCTGTATTACTAATTAAAGATTTATTTGGATTTTTGGATCAGCAAAGAATATTGTACTTTACTTTGCAAAGAAATTGCAAAGAAATTGAACTCTTGAGCCATTCTGTATGGCCTGCTGGCCCAGAGATCAAAGCTTGGGGTTACTTTAGGTCAAAATCTCTGAGCAAGCAGCAGCTTTGACTGGACAGAACTGGATGAATGACTCATACAGTGATTCAGAGGCAAGCTGACACCCTTTCAGCTGTAGATCACAAGCACAACATTAACCCTGACCAATCCTGGTATGAACCACGTGCACAACATTAACCCTAACCAATCCTGATTTGAGCATGCAGCATGTTAACCTATGAATTACCAGATCATGCAGCAGGCACGAATCTGAATTGAGTACTTAGCAGGGGGATTTTCAGCAGGTCTTCGGGACTGCAACTGATATACGAGGCAGACGTGTCTCTGTAGTTTCCCGGATTCCTCTAAGTGATCGCTGAAAAGTCCCCCGGTCTGAAGTGAGCTATAATATCCGGTGAAGTATTAATGCTTAACTTTTCCTTATTATTACAAAAGGACTTAATTTAATAAAACTCATATTGTATTTACTAAAGTGTCTATGCCTAATCTGTGAGCTAGTGAATGACAGGGTTAACTTGTATTTTCCAGAGTGTCTATGCATAGTCTGTGAGCTAGTGAGTGACAGGGTTAACTCATATTGTATTTGCCAGAGTGCTTATGCCTAGACTGTGAGCTAGTGAGTGACAGGGTTAAAGGAAGTGTAAAATTTGGCAATACATCTGCCCATCAACTTAACTTTAATACCTGTTTGCTAGGCCCTAGTGGTGGTCCATTTGTAGGTAATAATACTCATTGTAAGTCCATTATTTCTTCGACCAACCTTTGTATACCCCATGCAGCATTTGGGATGCCATTCATGGATCTTTTCTTATCAGTGTGGTACATCTGTTTACTCTTGTCTGCCAGTTAATTGGACAGGTATATGTTCCTTTGTTCTCTTAACATCCCCGATTGCTGTTTTTCCCTCACAGAACTTTTCCTTTTTTTTATCTACCCACTCCTATCACCATCAGGCTCCTCGTATTTGTTCTCTACATGCTAAGTACTCTGATTACTTTAAAGAAAATGATGTGGGGGCAAGATGGCATTGCATAGGCTTGCTTAATGCGGCACGGATTTTTGAATGGGGAAAAAGCGCAAAGCCAGGAGGGCTAAACAGTCCTCTCTGACCCCCTTGGTCTCAACGCTTTTACCTTTTCAGGTCTCTAGCCCATGCCGCGGCAGCCGGCTAGTACTGGGGAGGTTAGCTCAGTGTTGCAGCTGTCGGAGGTAGACTCCTTGGCATCTGCATCGGGCATTGATTCTTTCTTCCCTGGCTCTGATCGTGCATCGAAGATTTGCTGCCGGGAAGAGGTTCCTGACTTGGCGAAACAGTCAGAGGTGTCCATGTTGGTGGTTTCTGCCTGTCAGCAGGGGCTGGTTTTGGGTCCCGGATTGGTTGGGGGTGTTCTCCCGGCTCAGCAACAGAGAGCAGAGGTTTCAGCGTCGATGGCGGAAGGAGGTGAAGCGGGATCTGCTGCTTTGAGGATGCCTGACCCAGTGCCGAGTGTAGATGGGGGTGAGCCCGTAGGAGTGGAGAATTCCCCTTCTGCTTCTCTAGCTCCCCCGGAGATTATAAATTTAAAATCGATCTGATCTGCCGTCATGCAACACAGGGAAGAGTTGGTTCCATAGATGTCCAGCTTGACTACTCTGGTTACTGGTAACTTGATTGCTATTAAGGAGAATGTGACTAAATTGCAGTCTCTTCAGACAGTAGTTTCTGATTTACAAACTAAGCTGATGGTTGTAGAAGATTCTTTAGATTTCATCAAGAAGGATAATCTTAAGAGTTGTTAGGATTAGCAGGGAATGTCTCTTGTTTGTTCCTATTGTAAACCGCGCTGATTTTAAATAGCGCGGTATATAACCAAACAACCATATAATTAATTAATTAATTAATCAATCAATCTTGTTAAGAGATCTAAACTGAAAATGCTGGACAACACTACTAGAGCTGTTAATTTACGGCTGGTGAACTTTCCTAGGATAATGTCTGTGTCTGCAAGGGACATGTTCCATGCTTATTTATCCGAGATTATGGGTATCCCACCTGAATCCCGCCCCCCGATAGTGAAGTTATACTATCTGCCTTTGGGGAAGAAAGAAGAGGGTGCTGGGGTTGTTGCAGGGGTATCACCTGTTGATGTTTTGAATGTGTCTGCCTTGTTAGAGTCATCGTAGGAAGAAACTGTAATTCCTTCTACTTTATTGATCATGTTAGCATTGTTATCTGATAAGGAGTGGTTGTTAAATAAATTTTTTTAGGAAGCAGAATTTGTTGTTTAAAGGTTTGGCTGTTCGCATGTTTCCTGATCTTTCTAGGGATACGCAGAGGAGGAGATGGGAGTTTTCTTCCTCTCCGTCCTGGGGTCCAGCAGTTGGGGGGGGGGCTCTTTTTTCTTAAGTATCCATGTAAATGCCTGATTAAGTATATCAGTCAGTGTCATATATTTTCTATGAGCCTTCCCAACTATTGGCCTTCATAAACACTCAGCGTTTGGAGGGTTGGGGGTACCTTGCCTTCTTTCTCAACATGAGCCTAATTGTAAGCGGCTGTTGAGCTCCCCCTTGTTTCCTTTATATTTTGTTCTATGTTATTTTCCTTTCTTGCCCCTTTTGGATCTGCACTGTGGACTAGAGTGAGTTGAGTAAATTGTTTTTTTTCTATTGTATTGTGGATTTTCCTTATATTTTTATTTCTTTCACCCTATTCAATTTTGTTCAAGAATGTATTCTTGAGTGTTATTTACAATTTCATAAATATATAATTTTAAAAAAAGAAAGAAAATGATGCGCCCTATGAATTCCGTCCTTTCTCTAGCTTTGAAGTATGGTCTGCTTCTTTCTTTACCCCAGGTGTACAAGCTGCTACCAATACTAAATGGTTGCAAAAAGTAAGATATGATTTGATGTTATTAGTTAATTCTACTGTGGTTTTAACGCACTCTGCTGAGCTTGCTGCTAATACCCTTAAGACACAGCAAAACAGACTTGCCCTTGATTATCTTTTTGCCTCATCTAGAGGTGTCAGTGCTTTGAATACCTATATACCCCCCAATTCTGGAGCAGCGGGCAACTTATCCTTCATTATTAAACAATTACATGCTCTTTCAGCTAGAATGTATGCTGAGAATGGAGTTGATCTGTCTATTGACAATTGGTTTAGTAATCTTTTCTCTTGGTTCACTGGCCATGGGTAAAACATCTGCTATTTGTACTTCTAGCCCTACTTGTTATTGTCATTGTATTTTACTTCATGTGTTCCTATTCTCTGTCTCTCTGCAAAAAATCAAGTTACTCATATTATGGTTGTCAACAGTATTGCACCACGTTTGGTCACCTCGGAGTATATGGAGATGTGTCCGATCACTCACTCTTCCTGTTCCCCTAGAACCCCACCGTGGCTGGAAGCAGATGGTCAGTGTTGAGTCTGCTCTGCTTCTCAACCCTGAAGGGGGAGGAGATGTAGGGACTGGACCCAAGCCAGGACAGTGCTCCTGTAGCTAGGCCTATGAAACAGGCTTGGATACAGGCCACGGGCCTGCCTGGGACTCTTGACCACTGTTAGGCTAAAAGAAGAATCACGGTTAAGGAAAAGAATGAGCTGCTGACTTAGCATGAGAAACTTTGGGAGTAGAGTGGTAGGGAATGTTGCTAATATGGTGTGCATCTGCAAAGAAAACCAGATAATACACATAAAACAAAAAGAAGACATGAGGGGGAACTGGGGAGTAAGATTGAATGAGGCACTGGCCTGGGGAAGGTGAAATGGTGTTTCCATGCTAATTTGAATCTTGGGAAATCTAATAGTGTGCCAATATGGCATAGAAAAAAGTATCGCTGAAAACCAACTGCATGAAAAGAAATAACATTTGTAGTCATGCCAGCCTTACAGAAAAGCTGTATAAGAAGGACCAGGACAGAGGAGAAAGGGGGAGGGGGGGGGAGTTTATTCAGCCCTACCACGGAGGTGACAGTTTGCTGAATTGCCCCATTAACCTTTCTCTCTTCTGTCTATTCCCTATACCTTGTACCTGTAAGTAACAGTGTTAAAGAATTTGTGTGTGAAGTATTTAAGGATATCCTGTAATAAAGATTTCATGAGTATTGCTGGGAAATTGGTTTCTGTGTACTTCCTCCATGCAAGGAGTGGAGGAGTGGCCTAGTGGTTGGGGCGAGGTACTTCAGGCCGGAAGGTCGGGGGTTCAAATCCCACTAGAGGACAGCAACCTTGGGCCGGAAGGACTGGGATTTCTAGTCCCACAGGTGCTCCTTGTGGTCTTGGGCAAGCCACTTAACCCTCCATAGCCCATGTTCCCTGTAAAATAGTTATCTCCAAGTTATAATGCCCTGTTCAATGTAATTTCAGTTTGTTCAATGTAAACCACACTGATGCAGAATAGCACAGTATATAAGAGAATATAAATAAATAAATAATGGCCCTTGCGGCCCAGTAGGCCCCTTACAAGGTTAAAGTTGTCCGCTATTTCAATTTCTTCTCCATCAACGATGAACTTATTGATTTTGCCAGTTGTCAGGATCTCAAGATCAAGGAACATAGTCTTACAATGGGCCTGCACCTTAATGTAAAGAAGACAAAGATCATGACAACTGGCAAAATCAATAAGTTCATCATTGATGGAGAAGAAATTGAAATCGTGGACAACTTTAACCTACTTGGATAAACTATC
Organism: Ichthyophis bannanicus; assembly: GCA_033557465.1. Classification (NCBI taxonomy): domain Eukaryota; kingdom Metazoa; phylum Chordata; class Amphibia; order Gymnophiona; family Ichthyophiidae; genus Ichthyophis; species Ichthyophis bannanicus. The sequence goes on along the minus strand of CM066051.1, from coordinate 73,429,762 downwards.
AATAAAGAAACAATAAGCAGTCAAGAAATCTGACGATGCATTGCTGTTGGCAGAATGGCTATGAAGGACCTAGACAAGATTCTCAAGAGCAGAGATGTCTCTCTCCGTACAAAGATTTGACTCATTCAAGCCATGCTATTTTCAATAATGTGGATGCAAAAGTTGGACAGTGAAAAAGATAGATAGGAAGAAAATTGATGTCTTTGAATTATGGTGCTAGTGGCGAATACTGCATATACCATGGACTTCCCAAAGAACAAACCAGTCAGTACAAGAGGAGACCGAACCTAAGCTTTCCTTAGAAGCTCAGATGACAAGACTTTCATACTCTGCACACATAAGACCCCTCACCAACTGGGAGAAAATCATACATGTGACACTCAATGGCGCCTTATACCAAAGATGGGCGTCTGACATCACAAACATAGTCCGCCAATCCAAATTTAACAGAAATTGTGAAGTGCAGTTGGTAGCAAATTTCAAACACATGGACTTTACTGTAAATGAAACTATATCAGTCTCATTCATCATATAACAAAATTGGCAATGTCCACAAGGTATATGACCACCCGATTGTGACTAATTTATTTATTTTATTTAATTTATTTATTTGGACAGCTTTTATATACCGCTGCTTCCAAGGATCAGCAGCGGTTTACATTATAACAAACAGAACAGATACATTGAACTTTAAGAACTAGGAACTAATCTTCTAGGCAGAGCTGGACATACAGCATCTTGCAGGTTTTTACCATGACTATATGCAATTCATGGTCTCAATTTAGAGAAAAGAGGATGTATAGACAGTACTGACCAACATTTAATAGCATTAGAGAAAGACATCATGCTTGGCAAGGTATTAGGTGAACGCAAAAGAGGAAGGCTAGCAATGAGATGGATCAATACAATAACAGCAGCTACGAGTGCCAGTCTGTCATCAATAAGCCGCCTGACTGAAGACCGAACACAATTTAGGACAACTATCCAGAGGGTCGCCATGAGTTGACACCGACTCGACAGCACTTAACAACAACAACAATTTGATATTTTTAGGAATGCAAAAAGCGGTGTTACATAAATACAAAAAATTCAAAATATTGTGGCGAAGATGATCACACATAGTGGTCATAAGGATAGGGTTACTCCCTTATTGTTAAATCTTCATTGGCTGCCACTTCAGACCTGTGTTTTATTTAAGGTGTTGTGTCTGGTTTTTAAAGCTATTCATCAAATTGACCCTATTTGTCTAATAGACTGTTTCACTGTTCATCAACCAAATCACTTAATTTGTCGACGGAGTGATTTTATTTATTTATTTATTTATTTAGACAGATTTGTATACCGCCTTATCCTTCAATCAAAGCGGTCACAACACAATTGGGGGATGCATTTAACACACGGGGATATGACACATACACTAATATTTACAGGGAACATGGGCAATGGAGGGTTAAGAGGCTTGCCCAAGACCACAAGGAGCATCTGTGGGACTAGAAACCCCAGTCCTTCCGGCCCAAGGTTGCTGTCCTCTAGTGGGATTTGAACCCCTGACCTTCCGGCCTGAAGTACCTTGCCCCAACCACTAGGCTACTCCTCCCTCTGCTTCTGCCTTTTGACAAAAGAGGATCAGGGAAAGACGTTTTTCAGGTGCAGTTCCAAAACTGGAATGAATTACTTGTTATAATTAGGGACAATGATGATTATGTGCAATTTCGGAAAGTTTTAAAGACGTGGTTATGGGATACATTTTTTAATCATACTAAATGTAATTGTCTATACTTCAATTTTGTACTTTGCTTTGTATGTCAGAATATAAGTGCTGTTATTAAATTTAATTAATTTAATGTAATTTAATTACAGCTTTTATAATCTGCTTTTACAATCAAAGACATACAAAGCAGAGTATAAAATATTACCACATTACAATATAAAATCACTATCGCACAAACTCTGAAAGACATTTCAGAAATACCAAAGCCTTCAATAATTTACAGAATTGTATACACTACTACTACTACTATTAATCATGTATATAGTGCTACAAGTCATACACAGCGCTGTACAGACACATATAAAAGATGGTCCCTGCTCAGAGCTTACAATCTAATCAAGACAGATAGCACAATAGAAGGTTGTTCAATGTAAACCGCCACATTGATGGAAGGGGCGGTATATAAGAAATGTTTAAATAAATAAATAAATAGATGAAAATAAGGATACAGTAGGGAAGGGTAATGAGACAGAAGGAGAACAAAGGATTAAGATCCAAAAACTGAAAGAGGCGAGCCTTTAGCATGGATTTAAAAAGGGGGAGAGATGAAATCTAACATAAAGATACAGGTAGTTTGTTCCAGGCATAAGGAGCAGCAATGTGAAAGGATCGAAGTTTGGAATTGGCTGTTGAAGAGAAGGACATAGAGAGAAGCAAGCTAGAGGAAGAGCGGAGTTCACGAGGAGGGGTGTAGGGAGAGAGAAGAGAGGGAAGGTAGTGAAGAGCAATAGAATGAATGCACTTATAGGTTAGAAGCAGAAGTTTGTATTGGATACGGAAACGGAAGGGAAGCCAATGAAGTGATTTGAGAAGAGGGTTATATGAGTATTGGGGCTGGTGGAACATTAGCTGCGCAACAGAGTTTTTAACAGATTGAATGGGAGAAAGATGACTCAGAGGGAGACCAGGAAGGAGGAGATTGCAATAATTGAGGCGCGAATAGTCCGCAGAATCCCTAATCTCTACTGGAAACTCATCTGATGAAAAGAAGAAACAGAGGGTAATGACCATGTACAAAGAGTGGCAGATCGTAAAGATCTTGCTGACAAACATATCATCAATCTATCAGATAAATATACAAGACCAATCTTGTGAATGGCTTAAAAGGCCGGACATAATATCTTCAACCAAACTAGTCATTCAATTGGCAACCAATGAAGGCTGTAACCGCTGCGAGTGATCATTTTTCCTGAAATATTCTGGATACACTGCAATTTATTTATATTTTATTTATTTATTACATGCACTTATATACCGCGCTATTTTCCATCAGTGCGGTTTACATAGAACCAGTTAAATACACATCTCAAAACAGTCGATTTGTGTTTACAATTAACAGGCAACAGAACTTGGATAGACAACAAAGGGGTAACTATTTACAATTGTACAGAAAGAGTGGGCTGAATGTCTTTTTGACGTGGTTAGTTTTCTGATGAGGCATTTGAGGTGCTGTCATCCGGGTAATGCTCGAGGTAAAGGTGATATTTCAGAGCTTTCCTAAACTGCGTTAAATTAGTGATTGCCTGTATACTAGGAGGGAGGCTGTTCCAGCATTTTGGTGCAGAGAATTTGAAAGCCCTGTTCACTGTTGTCTGGCAGCACTTGGTTGTTTCTCTTGGGACTATTAGTTTATTGTCCTCAGGGGATCTTCTAGGTCTGTTCAGGGGGGTTATCTGAATGAGGTCTGCTAGGGCTGGTGGGGCGAGCCTATTTATGATCTTGAAGGTCAGAATTATGGTTTTGAACGTAATTCTGCCTTTTATGGGGAGCCAGTGGAGTTGTTTAAGGATGGGTGTAATGTGTTCCCACTTGGAAGCGCCCTGGAGCATTCTTGCAGCAGAGTTTATTGCAAGCTGTAAAGGGTGTAGCGTGGATTGCGGGAGACCGTGGAGTATGGCGTTTGCATAGTCAAGATGCGGTATGATCAAGGCTTGGTATACTGTGCGGAAGTCGCCAGGTTCCAGTAAGGTGCGTATGTGTCTAAGTGACTGGATTTTATGGTATATAGCTCTTGCTACATTGCCTATATGGGTCTTCATGTTGAGTCGCTGGCCAAGTGTGACTCCTAGATATCTAATAGAGGGTTTGGTAAGTAGTTCTGCCTCTAAGACCTTTAAGCACGGTGGTGTGATGAATTTCGGATCTCTGGTGACGAAAAGGACTTCGGTTTTCTTATGTTGGATTCGCAGGTTTTGTGATTGGAGCCATCTGGATACTGCATTGAAACAGTCCATGAGCGGTGAGAGTTCGGGGTTCTCCGTTGCAAAAGGCATATATAGGAGCACGTCGTCTGCATATAACAGGCATTCCACTTTGAAGGACCGGACGATCTCGCAGATCGGTTGCATATAAATATTAAACAGGGCAGATAGAGAGGATCCTTGTGGGACCCCTTGGCTCTGGTGGAAAGGTTCTGATGTTGCTTCATCTGATCTTACATGTTGCCATCTATCCGAGAGATATGACTTGCACCATTCGCGTGCTAAGTCACAAATCCCCTTCTCTTTGAGGCGGTGTAAGAGGATGTCATGGGAAACAGAATCAAAGGCCGCCGCTATATCCAGGAATATGAGTACGTATCCTTGGCGTATGCTGTCAATTCCTGCAATTATGGTACTGAAGAGGATGGTGAGGAGAGTTTCGACCCCATGTGCGGCTCTGAAGCCGTGCTGACACGGATCAAGTGGTGCGGAGGCGTCAATATGATCTTGAATTTGTCTTTGGACGTCTTTCTCGATGACTTTCACCAACAATGGTATGCTGGATATCGGTCTATACGAGTCGGGCTTCTTAGGGTCCAGTTTGTTGTTTTTGAGGAGTGGCCTGATTGAGGTACGTTTGAGGGATTGGGGAAAGGTGCCTGTCGTGTATGAGCAATCCATTAGCTTTGCTACAAAAGGGCTGACTGTAGGTCGTAACTCTTTTATCCAGGACACCGGGCAAGGGTCGGTTTGTGCGGTTGTTGTATTCATTCCAGCAATTATGTCCTCAATGTGTTTGGCAGATGGCTTAGAGAAGGCAGACAGTCGGGCTGAGGATCTCGGTTCAAGTGCCATGGTATGTGTGGGGGACTTATTAGTTTGGCACAGTTTTGCTTTTAAGTAGTCGGCGAAGGCTTGAGGGTGGATTTGACTAGGTTGCTCTGGTACTGGCTCTTTTGCTAGGTTCTTTACCATGAAGAGGTTGTGTGGCTTGTTTAGGGACCGCTTTAGAGTGTCAGTGTGGAATCTCCTAATGCTTTCAGATATTGCTTGGCGGTGTTTTTCTAGTTGAGTGTTGTATGTCCTTAGGTCCTCTGTGGCGTGAGAATGGCGCCAGCGTCTTTCTAGTTTTCTCAAGCAGGAGAGTGACGTTCTAAGCTCTGTGGAGTACCAAGCTGCTGTTGTTCTGTTCTTGGTAGGCTTGTTTGATGGTGGTCGTAATGCAATGGAACTGAAGTTTACATTCCAAGTGGAAACTAACACTTCAGGGTCGTGGGATGTTAGGTCAAAGAGTGTATGGGTATGGTTTAAGATTTGGTCTTTGTCAAAGGCTATGAACCTGCGTGGAGCTGTTTTGAGGCTGCTGGCCTTATCAACACTCTTTTGGAGTTTGTTGGGTAGAGATATTTGGAACATGATTAATTTATATAGTAACTTCTTAAACATTCCCACAAATAATAAATTACAGTAGTCCAAATGACTCAAAACCATCAACTGAACCACCATCTGAAAATCTTGAGGTCTCAACATGGATCTCAACTGTCTGACCAATTTTTACTTATCCTATGCCTTTTTTTGTACATTTTTGTAAAATACATGCGTCACTGAGCACTTTGCCCACACTCCGCTATGTGAATGCCCACAGTGAAAGTACACATGCTTGGCCTAATGTGAGTACTTAGAGAACAGCGACCGGCTAAAGCATGCTCGTAAAGGCCCATTTAAATGCCCAAGTCATTAAAGATACATGATTTACATACGTTGATGGCCGATTACCTTCAATGGATCCTTCTAAAATTACCCCGCACAAACATCCAAGACATTTGTAGAAAAAAATGATAAACCAAAAATGCATTTTTGATGCATGTGAAGCACAGGTATAGTTCCTGAGGGTTAAAACAGTGGGCCGAGAATCAAGGAAACTAGAGTTCAAATCTCACTGATGCTCCTTGTGACCTTGGGCAAGTCACTTAACACTCCAATGCCTCAGGTGCAAAATTAGATTGTAGCTCCTCTGGAGACAGGGAAATACTGGGAAGGTATAAGCTGAATATAAATAAATATGCCAGAATTAGGATGAAAATGAGTGGGATGGATGTTGAGACCAATGTTCCCTCTAATTTTCTGTAGGCTGTGTGCGCATAAAATATCAGCTGTGCAGCTTTTGAAGGAAGGTTAAATTTTTGTGCGCCACATAACGACACTCGGAGTTATATACTTTAAAATTTGAATACAGTATGTACACCACACTGATTTTAATCAAATTAAATGAAAATAGACGATTACTAAATGAAGCAGGAAATTTCTAGTAATTACAATCATAACTTTTAAATTTTAAGATGTCTGTGTTGTTTTCTATCAGAATCAGAGCCGTAATTTTTGTGCGCTCTGTTGTAAAGTATGTGCGCTCGCTCGGCAAGGTGTGTGCGCGCGCACACGCGCACAGCTTAGAGGGAACAGTGGTTGAGACAGCATTAAAAGCAGTTCTTGTTAACTTACTGTAGGTAATTCAGATTATGCTGCTGAGCCTCCAGTCATTTGTTCAACGAATTGGCTTAGGATCATATAATTGTATTGTATCTGGCAAGATATCAAATTATTCAGTATAATGTTTGCTGCAAACCTCAGTAAACAGTTTTAAGAAGAAAATCCTACCACTCCCACACTTGTGTGCACTCAGTGAGAGTAAATTTTCAACTTCAGTGAAAGCCGCTGCCTCTTGCAACTATGATTCCTTTTAACCAGGCAGTGGTTTCCCTTAAAACCACAGCCACTTCTCAATTATAAAATAAGGGAAGGAGCAGAAAAATTGATTTAAAAATTAAAACCTATAGCTGCATGCTCAGCTGGTTCTGTCTTTTATTAACTCTGGTTTCTAAGCATCATGGATTTGTAGTTCAATGTTTCTCTCTCCCAGATGCAGGACTATGGTACTTTATAGCAACATCGGTTCCTCAGAAGCACTGTTCCCTCTAAGCTGTGCGCGTGTGCGCGCGCACACACCTCGCCGAGCGAGCGCACATACTTTACAACAGAGCGCACAAAAATTACAGCTCTGATTCTGATAGAAAACAACACAGACGTCTTAAAATTTAAAAGTTATGATTGTAATTACTAGAAATTTCCCGCTTCATTTAGTAATCGTCTATTTTCATTTAATTTGATTAAAATCAATGTAGTGTACATACTGTATTCTGACGTGTAGTCAAATTTTAAAGTATATAACTCTGAGTGTCGTTATGTGGCGCACAAAAATTTAACCTTCCTTCAAAAGCTGCACACAGCTGATATTTTATGCGCACACAGCCTACAGAAAATTAGAGGGAACATTGCTCAGAAGCCTTGTTTTTCGGGAAAGAGCCGTTAGTGTTTGTGTGATACAAATCTTTAAGAAAATCACTGATTTTATTGTGCTGTTTTTACTGGCATTGGGGCCAGGACAAGGGTATCTGATGCTGTAGGTGAAACTTCAGCTGTGCGTCATCTCCAGAGTGGCTCAAGACCCTTTAATCCAGCATCTCCCTTCTCCTTCCCTTCCATACCCCCACAAAGACCAGAACCTCCCTTTCCCTTCTCCCGAGGTGTCCAGTATCTCCTCTTGTATCTCCCACCAGGTGTCCAGCATCTCCTCTTGTATCTCCCACCAGGTGTCCAGCATCTCCTCTTGTATCTCCCACCAGGTGTCCAGTATCTCCTCTTGTATCTCCCACCAGGTGTCCAGCATCTCCTCTTGTATCTCCCACCAGGTGTCCAGTATCTCCTCTTGTATCTCCCACCAGGTGTCCAGCATCTCCCACTTCTCACCCTATATTTCCCCAAGTCCACCTCCCTCCTCTTTCCTTCCTCCAGCTGCCACCCTCACCCTACCTCATCAAACTGAAAAGAAGCGTGACACCGGGCCTTGATCACAGGCCCACACTCAAGCGCTGCTGCATCTTGTTGACCTCTGATATAGAGGGGCAGGACACTGTAGCACTTGAGCGCCAGTCTGCACTTAAAAGGGTCTGCACCACACTGCTCTCATGTTAAATGGGAACTGTGCCACCACCCTCCAAATCCTTACATTGTAGATGGAAGCCTAGTTCACTTAAGCCGGCAGGGTCAGCCCTGCTTGGCTTCAGTGGGAACGCAGATTTCAGTGGCTATGGACAGGGGTGATATTGAGGTTTGTGTAGAGACCAACACACCATGTGGAGGCATTTCCACTAGAGATGTTTTGCTAAGTCAAGGAAAAATCCCCTGGAGGTTTATATTGGATGTGGGGGGACAGTATCCCTAGAAGTCTATGTGGGGTAGAGGGGCAAACCCTGTAGAGATTTTCTAGGCGATAGTAGTTTCTGTGGCATTGCCTTGCTAGCTGGAAAAGAATTTCCATGGACACTGAAGAACTTTATTTTCATTAATCTCTCATCTTCCATGTGTATGTATATTTCTAGAATCTATAAATCTGTGTTCCTCCCTTCTTCCCAGTTCCTTTTCCCTCTGACACACTGATCTGCTGAACCATCCACATGCCTACACAATACTCAAATTATTTGATTTAATAAATGGTCTCCAGCTCCGTGCAGATCGTGGGAAAGGATTTGGGAGGGGGCAACATTAGAGAGAACCAAAGACGGAGCCGTTCCTTCTGCTGCCTGACGCTGAAAATCATCTGTGTCTGCCTGCAGCCCGGCGTGGTTAACACTGCTCTCCCTGGGGACCTGTAAAAGCTGAGCTAGTGAGCTACTGTGACTGGAGCTGTTCCTTCTGCTGCCTGACGCTGAAAATCATCTGTGTGTGTCTGCCTGCAGCCCGGCACCGTCGTAGTTAACACTGTTCTCCCTGGGGACTTATAAATCTCTCCCTCCCTAGCAGGCGGCTGGTGGCGTGCACTAAGAGGCATGTAACAAGGGGCATGTTATGCCCCTTATGAGCCCCTTTGGAGCACTGTGGAGTGTGGGGCGTTATTCTTCTAATGAAGTTTGCGCTCCTGTATGTAGTAGGTAGTTTTATGTATAGATTGTAATGCGATGCATGGGAAGCGGAAAGTAAAAGGCAGTAAGACTGTGACAGGGCTGGGTCCTATGGACAAACCGTAGTAGTAAAGACTGATGTTTTAGAACAAGCTAGGCTGCAGTCATTATCATCAGGTGAGGGAGCTTTTTTGAGCTCCCTGGAGCGGACCCCGCCCCCACTCCCCAGCCGATTTTGCAAGACTCTCCTATTGGGGTTGGTTCAATTTCTTCTTCTGAAGGCCTCAGTGACTTGATTCCTTGCCCTACTCCTGTGCAATGTAATTTGGACCAGGTTTGTTCTTCTGTAGTGACTTCCACCGTTTCTTTACAGGATGTTTGGCAGGTTGTCTCACACACTGAGGCTCTTCTTGCTACTATAGTTCCTCAGTTTTGTGTATTCTCCCAGAAGACTACTGCAAAATTTCAACAAGTGGATTCCAGGCTGGGGACCATAGAGAGAAAGGTCTCCAGCCTGGACTCTTAGTTTCTTTCATTAGGTTCGGCAGGCATGCCCTGTATTAAGGATAGCCTGTTGATACACCATAGTAACATAGTAAATGATGACAGATAAAGACCAGCATGGTCCATCTAGTCTGCCCAGCAATATGGCAGGAGTAGGTGCACCCCTTCCCATGTCTTTTAGAGAGTAGGTGCATCCCTACCCATGTCTTTGCTTAGTGGTGCACCCACCAGGAGCAGGTGCACCCCTCCCCATATCTTTGTTTCTTTGTTTGTTTAGGGGTGATCCCACCGCTCCTCCCCCCATTGCTCCATGTAGGACACCCCTATTTGTTGAGAAATTAGATGGAATCTCTGGAGAATATTTTTTGTAGTAAGAATCTGCGTTTTATTAATTTTCCTCAGACTCATTTGCTATCACCAGAGATTTTGTTAAGAAAATATTTTACAGAAATTTTGTTATTACGTGTTGCCAATGAGACAGTGATTTCACGTTTGTTTTATAGTCCTGATAAAAGAGTGTGGATTTCCTCGTAACAGGAGGGGGAGGGATTCCTGGATATTAATCCGGAGTTCAATCTCTCAGCTTTTCTCAAGGATTCACATGATACTATAACTACTAGAGCTACCTTAGTTGTTTCCCTTTTGAATGATGGTGATAAAACTTTAATAATGAGAAGTTATTTTTGACATAAAAATGATATTTTCTGTGGTGGGAAACTCCAGATTTTCCCAAATGTCTCCAGAGCAACCCAAGTCAGAAGGAAAGCTTTTCTGCTTCTTAGGTCCCGGGTATTGGGTCTTTCTGGGACCTTTTACCTAAGATTCTCCTGCAAGTGTCTTGTTCCACTGTTAGGGGTGAAATATGTTTTCTTTGATCCTTCTCACTTGGAGAAAACTTCTGGTTAGCAAGGAAACGATTGCCCCTGTGGCTGAGGAAGGTTGAGGGGTTTTAGAGACCATATTCTTACATGGTCTCTTCTAGGGGTACAGTTTTGCAGCTTTGTGAGGCTATCGTCTCTTGTTTTCTTTTATAGAATGTTTCTCATTTAGTTATTGCTCTCTTGATGTGGGCTAATATCCATTTTCTTTTTGTTATTATTCTAAGAATAATTTATTTTGTGTTTATGGAGATTTTTCCTTTTCCTATGTATTTTGTTATATAATCTCAAAACATCAATAAATATATAAATTCAAAAGAGGGAACCAAAGAAACTTCTAGAGTCTGGACATCCATTGACTTTTCACTGGTGGAGGACAAAGGAAAGGAGGCACGGGAAGAGAGAGGGGAGTTTGGATAGAACAAAGTCCCTTAAAAGTTGCATTTATCCCCACATCTCCCCAGTACCTCATGTGTGCTGATCTTCTCTCACTCTGACTGCTGCCATATTTATGTAAACTAGCAGTTTACAAAACTAATAAAAACAACATTAAAAGTGGTGAAAGGAACATGAAATAATGACAGAAAACAAAAGAAAAGCAGAGAAAATGGTTCAGCAATAGAGTGCATTATGCAGGTCTCAAACCATCAACCTAGGCTCCAAAAGACTGGGTGAATAAAAGGGTTTTGAGCTGGGCTTAAAGGTAGGATTGGATGATTTGAGATAGAAGGAGCCATGTTGGAAGTGTGTAATCAGTGGTGACAGAACCATAGAGGCTGGCCAGGAGAGGAGAGGAAGCTGCTGATTTTGTGGCCTCCATGCTGCCGCCCCCCCCCCCCTCTGACACATGCACGCTGAGCTGAAGAATCTGCACCTTCAATGGAAAAGAAGAGGTACAGAAGAGTGCTGTGTACGGACAAGATGGTTCTGCTCTCTGCAATGCTTTCTGTTCTTCCTGTTTCAGCACTGGATGCCCTGGTGCTGCAGGGTCGGCCCAACCATTAGGTATACTAGGTGGTCGCCTAGGGTGGCAGCTTCTGGGAGGGGGGGGGGCAGCAAACAGCAGGGTATTCAAAGCTAAACAATAGTTTCTGACAGCCGGGGAGACATAAGGCTTAAGGTTTGCTTAGGCCGGGCATCAACATTTTGAACTAACTGTGGGGCCAGACCTGGGGAGCTGTGAATGAAAAGGGAGGAGAGAAGGAGCTCAACATTGAGGGGCCAATTGAGAAACCCTGGGTTACAGCTGTGCATTAAAGCTTGCCGCATGGTTTCCCACTGCATGTGCAACAAACGTTTTGCTCTTCAGTGCTATAAGCAAGACACATGCAAATAAGTTCTGCACAAAATGTCTGCACTAAATAAGGAGAGCACACCAGATCCATGTGCATGTGGATCTGCGCTAGCAGCAGCTATATCTTGCACACCAAAAACATTATATGGGCACTTGTGTGCATATGCTGGAATGTGATTTATTGCATAAAAATCGATATCATTCTGTGCAGATTAATACTGTTATTAATGCATGAAATAGCATGTCAGCACATGCGCATAATGCTATTTGTTCCAGCTCACCACCTCCTCATCCTCTGCTGATTTTTTGACCATTTCCCTTCAGCAGCACCAGAAAAAAGTTGTGGGTCCTGTACACTGGAGATAAAGAGAAGAAAGCGGTATAAATTCTGACCGCAGAACAACAGCTAAGCCTTTAAGCCTCCTCAGACCTTGCGTTAGAACCCAGACTCACACTTAGTCTTTTGTGCACTTCTCGGCATCTGCACTGAATAGCTATTTGCTTCATTTACATGGATTTTAATGTTCTGTGCACTGCAGTCTACTTGAGGCTTTGCTCGCAATTAGCTCATGTGCAAAACTCCTTTTGACATTGGTAGCGCACAAGCCAAGCTAACCTCTGTGCAGAGCGCTTAGCACATTTAACTGCATTGGCCTATGAACGGCTAGGAGGGGGAGATGGGGGTAAGGTCATGAAAATAGGAGGTTATGAATGCAGGGAGGAATGCAAGGAGAGGTCAAATGTTTGAATAGAGAGGATGAATACTGAGAGCAGGTAAGGTGATAAGGTAAATCCAAGGCTGGCGCTATCATTAGTTGAACTAGATGGTCACTTAGAGCGCCAGGCCTCCAGGGCTGCCCATTGCCACTGTTGCCTTTCACTGGGACCTACAGCAGTGGCAATAGCTTGAACAGCCCCACGGCACTTACCTTCAAACTTTGGCGCATTCGAGCTGGTTGCTTCCGCTCCCACCAATGAGGACTTCCTGTTTGCATGGGGGTAGCAGTGGTGGCAATGAGGGGCAGCGGGGGGGGGGGGATACAGGGGATGAAGCTTGCACCGGCCCTGGGTAAATCCTAGGAACAGGGGAGGTGAGGAGGGGTTGAACATAGGGAGTGGTATATGAGGAGATGGTGAACTCTGCAAGTCAGAATGGTCTGACTGTCTGGTCCGGCTTTCTTCCCCAAGGTTTACGCTGCCAGATTTGTTGAAAAAAAATCCAAAAAGAATAAACCTCCAGGAATCACCAGTGATTAATTTCTACTAGTATACCAAAGGAGGTCACACAATTCAATATATTATACTAAAATTATGAAGGAATAACAGGGACCATCAGGGGAAGGAGTAGCCTAGTGGTTGGGGCAGTAGCATCAGTCCAAAGGGACCTGAGTTCAAGTCCCACTAGGGGACAGCAGCCCCAGGCTGGAGGGACAGGGGTTTCAGTCCCACTGGCACGCCTTGTGGCCTTAGGCAAGCCACTTAACCTTCTGTATTACTAATTAAAGATTTTTGGATCAGCAAAGAATATTGTACAAAGAATATTTCATGTGAGAGTTGGATCAGCAAAGAATATTGTGCTCTTGAGCCATGCTGAATTAGGAATTAGCCTGCTAGCCCAGAAATCAGAGCCTGGGGGTTACTTTAGGTCAAAATCTCTGAGCAGGCAGCAGTCCTTGGCCGGACAGAACTGGATGAGTGACTCATTCAGTGACTCATACAGTGACTCAGCAGCTGACATTCTTTTCAGCTGCTGGTCACGAGCACACTATTAACTCTGACTAATCCTGGTATGAACCATGTGCACAAAATTAGCTCTAACCAATCCTGATTTGAGCATGCAACATGTTAACCTATGAATTACCAGAGCATGCAGCCAGCACTAGTCTGATTAGAATACTTAACTGGGTGATTTTTCAGCAAGCCTTTGGGACTGACTTCTTCAAGATAGACGGGACAGACGTGTCTCCGTAGTCTCCCGGATCCCCCTAGGCGATCGCTGGTCCCCCGACGGCTAGAGTGATGAACTATAATATCCGGTGAAGTATTAATGCTTAACTTTGTGCTTAATTATTATTCTAAAAGGACTCAATTCAATAAAAGCATATTGTATTTGCTAAAGTGTCTGTGCCTAGTCTGTGAGCTAGTGAATGACAGGGTTAACTTGTATTTTCCAGAATGTCTATGCATAGTCTGTGAGTTAGTGAATGACAGGGTTAACTCATATTGTATTTGCCAGAGTATTTATGCCTAGTCTGTGAGCTAGTGAGTGACAGGGTTAAAGAAAAGTGTAAAATTTGGCAATACATAAATGGCGACAAGGATGGGATGTCCTAAATTCTTACATAATGGGTTAGCAGAGTTGTGGGATAATAAGCTCAAGGAAGCAGGGACCCTAGGACAACAGACCTGGGTGTTGTTAATAGCATATAAGAATCAAGCACTGGATAGAGAAAATCCAGGACAGAGAGAGTGTAGATCTGCTTGGCCAGGCATGAAGAATCCCAGACGTTTGCAGCTTTCGGGGCTGTATGATGAGAAGTCTGGTGAAGTAAATTCAGGACAGAGAGAGAGTGGATCTGCTTGAGCAGGCATGAAGAATCCCAGACTTCTGCAGCCTCCGCTGAGTTCTCCCAGCTGATGTTACTGGACTGCATGATGCAAGTTTGGTGAAGTAAATATTGTTTGTAAATAGCTGCACTATCTCATAACTCTTTCAGTGAAGTATTACCGGTATTCTTCTGTAATTAAGTGTGTTTAGTTATTATTCTAATTGCTTTCTAATTTTCTCTTCTGACTGCTCATGTGTGACTGGGAGAGTTGCTTGCTTTTCTGGATAAGTATCCTTGCTTTGTTTGTGGATAAACTGCACGTCTTTATTAACAAGCTGTGTTAGCCTTTGATGTAGTAAGACATTTGAAAAGAAGAGTGAAGAATGCAAATAGTGTAAAAAATGTGAATATTGTAAATGTTCAAGGTTGGCATTAGGTGTTCCTGCGGGTCAGGATTAAGTGAGAACTGGATGTTGGTTTTAAAAAGTGAATGTCCTTACATGCTTGCAACTGTTGAAGTGCTTTTGTTGCCTGCTTATCGTAAGATGCATCAGATAAAGCCCAGCAAATAAGATTACGATGTTATAATGCCAGACCCGTTTGACAGATAAATTAGATGCCTATCCTGTAGAGTTAGTATTAATCGTTACTTGTTTTTTTAAGGTCCCTGCTTAAGAGAAACTCTGATCAGATAGGTAAAGCACTTGTAAGCTTTAATTTGTTCTGTGTTCAAATGTTTGTTTGTAGTAAAAAACTGTTTTTCTTTCATTACTGGCTACTCCAGTAGATTTTATGGTCCCTGAATGCTGAAGTGACTAGATCAAACAAACAAGGCATGAAACTGTTTTTGTTTTTGTTTTACCTCCAAAGTAGAGGTTGACCCTGACAGGACAATGGGGCATTAAATCCTGAGTAAATAAGAAGGTAATCTTTATCATTAATATGTTATGCATCTATTCTTTGTCTTTGACTGTATATGCTACCAAGCAAACTTAAAAGTTAAAAGAGGATTTTTATATTGTGGCAAGCACCCCAGGGGGCATAGTTAACCATAAACAGCTATAACTATAGGTTAATTGTTCAGCTATATTTGCCTGAAGGACACAAGACAATTGTTTGATTGTTTGTTCTACTGGCTGTGTTGAAGATAACATTTCAGATCTGTTTGATGCCAGTTTCAGGTTAATTTAAATGTAACAAAGCACAATTTTCACCTCTTAGAAGTTTCACCTCACTTGAGAATGCCTGTTTCCTGAACTGTAAGATTCAAGATAATTACTTTACCTTGTTAAGCTTTGTGCTAACGACTGAGGGACACCTGTTTTCCTGTATTTGAATTTTACGTGTTAGTATCCAGAGAAAAAGTGTACTTTGTTCTAAAAAGTTTCCATTTCAGTTTCAGTACAGTTCCTGAGAAAATAGATATATGCTGCAGAGAAAACCGATATATGTTGCAGCACTGTGAGATATTAATTTTCTGTAGTTTATACACTTGCACTTATGACACTTGTTGTAGTGGTACATTACGCAGAGGTCCAGTACACCCACAGCAATTACCAGATGAGTAAAATATTAATAAGTTTGATGGAATTTTGGACAGAGGCTGATATGAAATTGCTTTGTTCCCAAGCATATAGAGCAAATATAGATTAAAGATGGAACTGAATTCCCAGAAAATAATGAGAACTTGAGTTGATTGGATAAAACCAAATCTTGCTTGTCAGCAATGATCCAGGAGAGGTTTGAGAAAAAGAATAAGAGAGAGAGAGAGAGAGGCAGAAAGGTGAAGCCACGATTGCCTTGCAATCCAAGAAGAAAATGTGCTGTTTCCAGTGTGATGACCTGGGCTACCAGAATTCTGACTGCTCTAAGACTCCTCGAGGACCCACAAGGCCTGAAGAACAGGAACCTTGCATATTTATGCCTCTGAAGAGACATAAATAGGCAGGGGGAGAATAGGCAAAGAAGAACCCGAGGATCATCATGAGGCCCAGCCACAAATGCCTTGCAATCCAAGACGTATCGCCATGAGGCCCAACCACCAATGCCTTGTACCCTCTTAGATCTCTCACCTCAAAAGGATCTCTTTTTGACACCATAATTGGTGAGTGGCTTATACAAATCCTTGTGAACACTGCAATTTTAAAATCAGTCTAACAGCACTCTCACTGAGAACAGTGTATACGACAGATTCTAGTTATACGTGAGAGATGAGCCGTATTTCTTTCTATTGGGATTGATGTTATAAAATGCTGCAAAATGATAGTTTTATATTGTAAGGATTTTACCCAAATTGTTCCTATTTTAGAATGAGCATATGTCCACTTAGCACTGGACCAATTAAGTTGATGGGAAAGGGACACTGTTTACTCATACTGTTATGCTTATTGAGAAGAATCTAAATTTATATTCTCTGCCTACTCCAATATTAAGTTATTAACAATTGTTTGATATTCTTAGCAGCCTTGTCAAATAAGGATACATCAGTATGGTATAAAAAACATGAAAGGGACCTATGTATGTGATTGGTGGAATGATGCAGGTGGTGAAAAAGTGTTGTGAGGGATGAAATGGAATATTAAAGGAGAAACTGTGATGGACATTAAACTGATGAAGGTAATTTGAAGTGACATATCTGCCCAATGAATATGTAAACAAAAAATTATGAGCACTTTATTCAACTATGCCGTCTCCAGAAGCTTCAATTCAGGAAGTCATACTCAACAATTGGAAGAAATAGATATTTGGAGACAGGCTAGCTGCACCTTGCACCCTGATGAGCTTTGGAAAACCCACACTGGCCATGTGGTACTTCCGGATGCTTTTTGCCTCACTTTTCCTCTGTATGTCCTGGCCAGGCATGCAGAGGCAAAGGGGGATGATTTGATGACAAATTCTCACACAATTGGGTATAATTCTAAAACTTGCCAAAGTTGCAGAACACGTGTGTGCAGATTGTCTGATCTGAAACATGTAAAGGTCAGTCAAGGGCATAATGGAATATTTCCTACAAGCAAATGAATTTCCAGTGATAGAGAGACAAGGAGTTAATCAAACTGAGAGATAAGATTGACACCATACGAGTTAGTTACTGGTAGACCGCTGAAAGTTTATAAAGCAATATTTATTATTTGTAGGGTATGATCTTAGTAAATATAGATGAAATTAAGTTTGTCTTATTGTAAAATCTAATCTAGAATTTTTAGTCTTTTCATTTAATATTGGTGCTGCTCTTCTGAATGAGGCCTGGAGCCATGTCACCAATTGCAGTCCAGAGAGTCCAGCAGAGAAAATTGGCCAGAGTCCAGATGGAGCAGACCATCCCGAGAAATCCGAACTACACACCGCAGAAACGTGTGAGGGAATCCCTATCTGCTTCAATGTGTCACAATGAAAGAAAGGCCAAGATATCCACCTACGAGAATGAGAGGTTCAACTGTTGAGAGAGGCCAAGCTTAAACTTCAGAGAAAGGTGAAATAACGCTACGGAGTCCTGAAAAACTGCTGAGAAGCAGGCCAAATTATCTGAAAATAGGAAAAGGACTATTGGACTTTTGTGGACTTTTGTGAATGATTTTTTTTTCTTATGTATTGTTATTGTTTCCTTGGAAAGTAACTGTAATTCTAGTATCTCAGATTTTTTCTGCTGAACATCATGTGCCCAATTGCTTATGTCACCTGTTCCCCAGATTTTAGTTATTGAAGTCCATGGGGCAGATGTACAGTGGGAAAAAGTTCTGAATGTGCAGGTGAAATGAGTCCCCCACTGCATGGGGAACTGATAAAGATAGCTGAGACCTACAAGCCATTTGGCTTTGACAATTGTAATGCCGGGGGGAATGGGAAAATATCACCTAAATTACATTGAGACTTGTCCCCTCAAGCGTTTGCCTTAATGCTATCCACTATGTTTTAGCCCATGTTATTATTACTGTATTTCTAAATGAATTACAGAGGCGATTCAGCCATTGCTTACGTACAATATCCTTGTTGATCCAAGGGTGGAATGTATTACTAATTAAAGATTTATTTGGATTTTTGGATCAGCAAAGAATATTGTACAAAGAATATTTCATGTGAGAGTTGGATCAGCAAAGAATATTGTGCTCTTGAGCCATGCTGAATTAGGAATTAGCCTGCTAGGCAAGAAATCAGAGCCTGGGGGTTACTTTAGGTCAAAATCTCTGAGCAGGCAGCAGTCCTTGACCGGACAGAACTGGATGAGTGACTCATTCAGTGACTCAGCAGCTGACATTCTTTTCAGCTGCTGGTCACGAGCACACTATTAACCCTGACCAATCCTGGTATGAACCATGTGCACAAAATTAGCTCTAACCAATCCTGATTTGAGCATGCAACATGTTAACCTATGAATTACCAGAGCATGCAGCCAGCACTAGTCTGATTAGAATACTTAACTGGGGGATTTTTCAGCAAGCCTTTGGGACTGACTTCTTCAAGATAGACGGGACAGATGTGTCTCCATAGTCTCCCGGATCCCCCTAGGCGATCGCTGGTCCCCCGACTGCTAGAGTGATGAGCTATAATATCCGGTGAAGTATTAATGCTTAACTTTGTGCTTAATTATTATTCTAAAAGGACTCAATTCAATAAAAGCATATTGTATTTGCTAAAGTGTCTGTGCCTAGTCTGTGAGCTAGTGAGTGACAGGGTTAGAACATAAGAACATAAGATATGCCATACTGGGTCAGACCAAGGTCCATCAAGCCCAGTATTCTGTTTCCAACAGTGGCCAATCTAGGTCATACGTACCTAGCAGTTTCCCCAAGGGACACAGGTTCCACAATGCTTGTATTGGTTCAAGCATTGATATCCTGGGTCCCTTCTTAATAATGGTTTATGGACCTTTCCTCCAGGAACTTGTCCAAACCTTTTTTAAACCCAGCTACACTAACAGCCTTTACTACATCCTCCGGTAACAAATTCCAGAGTTTGATTACACGTTGAGTGAAAAAATATTTTCTTTTATTAGTCTTAAATAGTTTACCCTGTAGCTTCATTGCATGTCCCCTAGTCTTTCTATATTCTGATAAGGTAAACAATCGATCTACGTTTACCCGTTCCACTCCGTTCATTAACTTATAGACTTCTATCATATCTCCCCTCAGCCGTCTCTTTTCCAGGTTAAAGAGCCCCAACCTTGTTAGCCTTTCTTCATAGGAGTAGCCTTCCATCCCCTTTACCATTTTGGTGGCTCCTCTCTGAACCTTTTCTAAAATCGCTATATCCTTTTTAAGATACGGCGACCAGAATTGCACACAATATTCAAGGTGCGGTCTCACCATGGAACGATATAGAGGCATTATAATATCTTTTGTTTTATTTTCCATTCCTTTCCTTATCATACCTAGCATTCTATTTGCTCTCTTGGCCGCCGCTGCACACTGGGCCGAGGGTTTTAACATGGTATCCACAAGGACGCCTAAATCTTTTTCTTGGGTGGTGGTTCCTAATGTGGAACCTTGCATCGTGTAACCATAGTTTGGGTTGTTCTTCCCTAGGTGCATAACCTTGCACTTCTCCACATTAAATTTCATCTGCCATTTTGATGCCCAGTCTTCCAATTTATCAAGATCCTCTTGCAATTTTCCACAATCCTCCTGGGTTTTAACAACTTTAAATAGTTTTGTGTCATCAGCAAATTTGATAACCTCACTCGTTATTCCACTTTCCAGGTCATTTATGAATATGTCAAAAAGCAGCGGACCCAGCACAGATCCCTGGGGTACACCACTATTCACCTTTCTCCATTGGGAAAATTGGCCATTTAGCCCTACCCTCTGCTTTCTATCTTTTAACCAGTTCCTGATCCACAGTAGTACACTGCCTCCTATCCCATGACTCTTTAGTTTTGCCAAAAGTCTCTCATGAGGGACCTTGTCAAAGGCTTTCTGAAAGTCCAGATACACAATATCAACCGACTCACCTTTGTCCACCTGTTCATTCACTCCTTCAAAAAAACATAACAGATTAGTAAGACAAGATCTTCCTTGTCTAAAGCCATGTTGGCTGTCTCCCATTAGGTCATGACTATCTATATGCTGAGTAATTTTATTCTTTATGATGGTTTCTACCATTTTTCCCGGTACTGATGTCAGGCTCACCGGTCTGTAGTTTCCCGGATCACCCCTTGAACCCTTTTTAAAAATTGGTGTTACATTGGCGATCCTCCAATCCTCAGGTATTAGAGATGATTTTAATGATAGTTCACAGATTACTGATAGCAGGTCTGCAATCTCAAATTTCAGTTCTTTCAACACCCTTGGATGTATACCATCCGGCCCAGGTGATTTGCTACTCTTCAGTTTATCTAATAGTTGTAAGACATCTTCCCGATGTATCGATATTTCCTTCAATTCTTCCACACCTTTAAATACCACTTCAGTCGTGGGTAACATCCCTACATCTTCCTCAGTAAAGACCGAAGCAAAGAATTCATTCAGTCTCTCCGCTATCGCCTTGTCGCCTCTTAGTGCTCCTTTAACCCCTTTATCATCTAATGGACCAACTGACTCTCTCACGGGTTTTTTGCTACGAATGTACTTGAAAAGGTCTTTATTTCGCGTTTTTGCTTCCGCAGCAAGCTTCTTCTCAAATTCTCTCTTTGCCTGCCTTATCAATGCCTTGCATTTGACTTGCCAGTGCTTGTGCTGTTTCCAGGTTTCATCATTTGGCTCTTTTTTCCATTTCTTGAAAGATGCTTTTTTGGCAACAACAGCCTCTCTGACCTCAGCTTTAAACCATGCTGGCAATTTTTTAGACTTCCTTCCACTTTTCTTAAAGCGTGGAATACAGCTGGTCTGGGCTTCCAAGATAGTATTTTTCAACAACACCCAAGCTTGATGTACGTCTTTAACCTTTGCAACTGCTCCTTTTAGTTTTTTCTTAACTGTTTTCCTCATTCTATCATAGTCTCCCTTTCGAAAGTTAAAGGGTAGTACTGTGGATTTCCTTACTATCCCTCCTCCACTAATTAAATCAAAGGCGATCATGCTATGATCACTATTGCCAAGTGGCCCCAACACCCTTATCTCTTGCACTACATCTGGTGTTCCACTAAGGACTAGGTCTAATATTGCTTCCCCTCTGGTCGGTTCATGAACCAGCTGCTCCAAGAAGCAGTCATTTATTTCATCTAGGAACTTTATCTCCCTAGCATGTCCTGTTGTGACACTGACCCAGTCGATGCCGGTTAAAGAAAGGTGTAAAATTTGGCAATACACCTTCCACTGCCTTGGATACAACCCTAGATTATGAGCCCCTTAGGGGACAGGTAAATACATACAGTACCTGAATGTAACTTGCTTAGATGGTATATCAAGATGATATATAAAACCCAAATCAGTCACCTTTAATATATGGGTCAACAGGCATCAATTACAGAGGTACACTAAAAAAAATTTTTTTTAAACTGCCTCTAATGTTTCGATTGATTTTTACGTTTTTTGGTGCGCTGAATCCAAATCTGGTAACCAATTTGCTCCATCACGTACAGATTTTTTGCTACATTGGGTTAGCAGTTTGAGGTGAACGTTTCAGATTGAGAGCGATCGAGATAAAAGTTTCTTGGATAAATTCTTTATACTAATTGTTTAGTAGTTATTCAAATAAGAATAAAGAAAATTGTAACAAGGCAGCACATAAGAATAGAATAATGTCAACAAAACACACTGTGATGGTAGCAAAATTGTCTGCACTTAAAACAGCCACATACATGTGCACAAACATTGAGCATATAAGAGCGAGGTTAGACACAAAGCAAAGCAAAGAAATGTGCAAAAAATGTTGTACAGGTATGTATGTAAGAATAGAAAATGCAAACCGCACCATTGCAATACATGAAGACAAACACCCGATGGTGTGAAAATAAAATTCTAATAAATGAGATCCGACACTGTGGTAATAACTAGCAAATTTTTATTTCAAAGTTTAGTAAAAACACGATATTTGTCAACACAGTTTAGATTTTAAAGTCATTCTTGGGTCAATCAATCTCCAGGTGGGCCCGTTTCTTCTTCCCCCGAATGCTTCTCTTGGTGCGCTGCTTGGCGTATTTTTCATCTGGGGTTTCCCGCAGCAGCAACCAGCAGAAATCAGTCATCATAGTGGTGTTCCATCTTCCTTGGTACCTTCTCTCTGCATCCTTGATGTCCTGGTGAAACCTTTCACCTTGTTCTTCACTGTACGCCCCCAAGTTTTCGGGAAAGTAGTTCACATGGGAGTGCAAGAAATGGACTTTCAGGCTCATGTTACAGCCTTGTTCTTTGAAGGCATTGAGCATCCTGGCAACAATATCCTTATAGTTCTCATCCCGCCTGTTCCCCAAGAATTTGAGAACAACATCCTTGAAGGAATCCCAGGCTTCTTTTTCCTTCTCAGACATCGTTTCAGCGAATGCTCCATCTGAAATGAGTTTCCTTATATCAGGGCCAACAAACACTCCTTCCTTTAGCTTTGCTTCAGAAAGTCGGGGGAACTTTGAGCAAAGGTACCGAAAGCACTCACCATCTTTTGGAAGGGACTTGATGAATTGCTTAATGAGACCCAACTTAATGTGGAGAGGTGGTAATAGAATTTTATCACGAGGTACCAAGCTCTCATGAAGAACATTTTTCTCACCGGGTCTCAAATACTCCCGAATTGGCCAGTCTTTTTCCCCCAGTGTAGGTTGCGGGCCCGGCTATCCACAAGCAAAGGAAGCAGGGATATTTGGTGAAACCGGATTGCTGCCCTAATAGCATGGATAGAATTTTAAAGTCTCCACAAATCATCCACTTATGCTCATCATAACGAATCTTCTGAAGAATCAGGGCCAAATTCTCGTATTTTTCTTGGAGAATAACAGAGTGAGCAATAGGAACTGAAGCGAATGTGTTGCCATTATGAAGAAGAACACCTTTTATGCTGTCTTTTGACGAATCAATGAACAGCCGCCATTCAGCAGGATCATACTTGAGTTTAAACTTTTCCATCACTCCGTATATATCGTTGCAAAATACCAAATCTTCCTCTTTGCTGAAATACTTCAAAAATTGTGTCTCGCGGTTGCGGTACCAATAAAAAGTTGTTCCTGGTGACAATAGATTTTTCTGTTTAAGCCGAGAACCTAGCAGTTGGGCAGCATCTTTTGGGAGTCCTAAATCCTGGACTAAATCATTCAATTCAGCTTGAGAGAAAAGTTCAGGTTTCGGATCTGGTTCAGTTTCAAACTCGGAAGTACTGGACTCATCGGGAAAAGCCATCTGATGAGTCTCATCATGATCAGAACCGTCCACACAAATATGATTCAAAGATTTTGGTGGTTCAGGCACAGGTACTTCGTTGCTATGAGGCATAGGCCTAATTGCTGAGGGAAGGTTGGGGTAACTTATTACGTTCTTATTTTTTAAGTTGTATCCTTTCACAATGCAAGAGCAAAAATAGCAGTCACTGCTGTGGTCTCTTTGTTCACGCCACATCATAGGTGTTCCGAAACGAAATGCTTGTTTTTTACCTTTCATCCATAAGCGTAGATCTTCCTCACATGTCTTGCACACTTTGTGAGGAGCCCACGGTTTGTCTTGATCGCCTAACTTCAAACCGAAATAGGCGAAATATACTTTTTAAATAAATGCAGAAATGTTCCTCTGCCGCTTTTTCACGGTATATTCCCCACAAATAAAACAAAAACTGTCCGGAGAGTTGACACAACCTCTGGCTCTGTGAGCCATCACAAATACACAGCACTGCAAACTACAACTGTAGTGAACCACTTCGGAAT
The DNA here is from genome assembly GCA_033557465.1 of Ichthyophis bannanicus. Classification (NCBI taxonomy): domain Eukaryota; kingdom Metazoa; phylum Chordata; class Amphibia; order Gymnophiona; family Ichthyophiidae; genus Ichthyophis; species Ichthyophis bannanicus. The sequence goes on along the minus strand of CM066051.1, from coordinate 73,405,829 downwards.
AAAGCTGGATTATGACTGAGCAAACAAAAGGTAATAATGAACTTGCAAGAAACTGAAATTTGACAGGAACGTTCATGTCGCAACCACCGTGTTTGAGCGAGCGAACGAGGCAAGGCGAACAGGAAAGAACATGCGCCAGCGCGAGTACTGGATTTAGCCCCCTGCCTCCCAATTGTCCTGTTAATGTATAAAATGAACACAAAACACTCTAAAATATCATGAGGGAGTGTTTCTAGTTCGTTAACCATTACAACCTCTATTTTGGGCCAAGAAAATAAACTGCAGTCGGCTAAAAAGAAATTATGTGAACATTCCTTATATGGGTAAGAAATCTAATTTTGCAAGAAAACGTGACGTGATGGAACATTTTGGCTATTTTTCCTGGATTCAGCACCCCAAAATCTATAGGAATCAGTTGCAAAACTGGAGGCAGTTTTTTGGTAGTGTACCTGTGTTATCAATCCCACATTCATTCCTAAAAGTCCATTTATTTTTTTCGCTTTTTGTGCATCCATTTCTTTCTTTAAAAATATGTAACAAACAAGTTATTTATTATTTATTTATTTAATCAGTTTTATATACCACCTTATCCTTCAATTAAAGTGGTCAACAAGACAATAAAGGGTCTACATTGAGGGAAGGGAAGACAATAAGATAATACATTACAGTAAATTACATTACATTGCAGTATATTACATACATTTCAGCAAGTTACATTTCATAATAATTCATTGCAATTACATTAAACAAATAACTGCAATCTTATAAAGTGTTAAAATAAGTCTAAACATTTTAAGAAAATTCAAATTCAAATGGTTAGTAAGACATTTTGGTCTATTGGAGTTAGGTTAGTTGCCATATGCTTCAATAAATAGGTATGTTTTAAGGGACTTTCGAAAATCTTTGATATCAAATTGAGTTCTTAATTCATCAGGAATGGAATATATATATATAAGTTATATATATCTTCCCCCTCCACCAAAGGATACCAGCACTAACTAAGTCGCAATTGCGGAGACATGACACTTCACAGAAACATTTTTACTTATCTGGACTCAGCAATGATTCTCTTCATGACGCTGTCTGCTTCCATAGAAGTGTCATCAAGGCACATCGCCATTCCATATCAGCGCTCTTTGCCTCCTCCAGCCAAACTCAACCTGACTATATGGTTTCGTTTCCTGCAGCAGAGGCGGGCAAATTGCTATAGCAGCATACTGTCTCTGCTCACTTTCTCTCAATTGCAATGGCAACAGCGTGATGCCTCTATACAGCTTCGTGTGTACTGAGACTTTTTTTAAGCAGCCATTTATGAAGGTGCAATTCCCTCTGGCAAGAACGATGTTTAGACAGTAATTTGTTTGCGAAAATCTAATCCTTTAAACCTTTTGTCCTTTATACCTTGATCTTTTAATTATCTTCCTTGAGGATTACATCAGGTTTAATTGTGCAAACCTAATACCCCAAATAATGCAGTGTTTCTATTGGGAGCAGTTTTTCCAAATGGATTAGTTTTGCGCATAATCAAATACACAATTCACTACAAATATTACACCTCAAATCTACTAAACACTTCCTTACCTCAGGCAAAAATGACCTCAGGATGGCTTATACCCTACATGTAGTGAACAAGTTCACTATAGGGAACAGTTGACGCTCACATCACCGCTCAAAAAGCCTTAAAAATGCTATTAATATATTTTAATTATCAATTATAACATTTGAACTCCACATGAATACTCCTGGGGATTCAAAACCTACCTATATCAAACTACACCACTAAACAAAATTATACATATAGCATCATTTTCACAAAACTGCACACCAATAGACTCCATGTCATCCCCTGTAAAATAACAGAACGATTTTAGCAAATCTCAACACCAATAACCATATCGAGTAAATCCACAAGTACTTATCTTAAGAACTCAAGATATGAGGTCAATGGCTATTCGACTTTAATCCATCAAGGACTCCATGGCTGATGAGACGTAATCCGTCCTGAACTTCCAATCACTCAACGGGCAGGAAGTACATTCTTCAAAAACAGCTCACACACTTTGAAAACAAAAACACCACCTTAAAACTGAAAACAAAAACATCACCCTACAAAAGCTTTTGTTTTGCCTATTCCCGGCTTCTTCAGGGGTTAAGAATAAACGTAGTCTATACAACCAATGTTACCCACTGCTTTTGCTCTGCCGCTATTACAAACCGATGTCTAACACCCTCCATTTAAAAAACCAGCCACCAATAGAAACACTCAACCAAAATGGCGTCACACATACACTCACTCACCTACATCAAATCAAATGAAAACACAGCTGATCAGAACTCCAAAGCGGCACTGGCAGAATTTCTTCAAAAAAACACTGTCCACTGTTCTTGTCATTCAGGCCATCTGGATGGAAAGTGTTCAATATATAAATCCAACGCTGTTCTTTCTGCAACAGCAGCCGACCTCTGTCTCCTCTTCTTATATTATGAGGAACATGCTCTAAAACTGTACATCGTAGATCCTCGAAACAATGTTGCAAATCCAAACAATGTTGAATCAGTGGTGTATCCACCCTCGCTTTATTCAAACTATACTTATGTTCTGTAAGACGTGTCCTCAAGGGCCGTGTAGTCTTACCTATATACAGTTTAAAGCACGGGCACCATAACGCATAAATTACAAACGGGGTATCACATGTTGTGTTATAAGTCAGAGTATGAACTTTACTCCAGTATTTTAAACATATCAAATTCTCCATAATCTTACAATAAGAGCAATGATCACATTCCATGTGCCCTGTAACTCTAACTGGTTTCTCCTGTTGCGGAACCGCAGAACAAAGCCAATCCCTCAGGTTACAGCCACGGCTGTACGCCAGACGTAAAGAACAATCAGACAGTTTAGGATGCGTCCTAAATAAACTCCATCTTTTTCGAAGTGAGGCTGCTATGCGATTCGAAAGGCTTGAATGTTGCAAAACACATGTTATAGGCAGTACAGTAAATGAAACTGTCGATTCCGATTTGCCTTGATCAGAATTAAGTAGCCACTCCCGATGATTATATCTTGCCCTTTTATAAGCTTTCCATAGTATTGAACTGGGGTATCCACGTTCCTCGAATTTAAACATCATAATCTTCGCCTGTTTTTTAAACTCCTGAAGCGTAGAACAAATGCGTCTACAATGCAAAAGTTGTGAATATGGCAAGCTATGTTTGAGGGGCACAGGATGAAAGCTCGAACAGTGTAATAGAGGATTTCTATCAGTGGGATTAGTATACACAGTGGTTAAGAAACCTTCTGGATGTTTAAATATCTTGACATCTAAAAAATGAATTTCTAGAGCTTGTGCATCCATCTCAAAACTAATATTGACATTACAGGTGTTCAAATACTGAAAGAATTCATCAAGACAAGCCTTTGAACCCTTCAAAAGTAAAAATATATCATCGATATACCAATACCATTTAATAATATACTGTGCATATTGTTGGGATATTTTGGCTTAGGGATAGTTCTGCTCAGCTCTGCTTCATATGACTTCTATGTCTACACTCTTGCTGGCCTGCAACATACAGAAGCATCCTGTTTATGGCACAGAAATACAGCATGTGGGCTATAAAAGAAAGTATATGTTATGAGGCCTACTATAGTCTGGGAAGCCATGTTTGAGCAGAAGTGTTCAGAATGTGAGCCCAGAGAAATGCAGGCCAATCTAAAACTAATTAGCAGAAATACTTTCAGCCTTGAAGATTACATTTAGTGCCAAAAGAAAGAAAACAGGCCCCGCACAGGAAGGCAAAGGAAAGAAATGCTTGACAGCACACAGATAAGCAGAGACCTTGAAGAACACCAAGCTGCAGGCCCCGATAATTATGGGAGGGTCCCAGAAAAAGAACTTCACAGAAAGCTGCAAATGACATAAGAGTTTTATGCAGAACTTTCTGGTACTTGCTAGAACTTTGGGCCAGAGAATCCATATAAGGAAGCAGCTACATAGCTCAGGGGTGACTTTCTCTCTCACCACTGAGGGGTAGGGAGAACGTCACCTGCTCTCAGGTCCCTCAGACAGACACTTGTATATTTGTGCTTACAGCTTTGCTGCTTGTACTAAAATAAAGAGTTTTTGCTGACAGGTGACTGTGATCTGAGTTCCTTTTGTTTTGTTTTTCTCCTGGTGTACGGCTCCCATGTGCCCAGGCAATCTTGGTGATTATTAGGGATGCTTTGTAGGTAAGAACCCACCTACAATATCGAGAGGAATATACATATTTCGTTTCAAAAAAATGCATATATAAATTTGCCAAAGATGGGGCAAAGGTTGCACCCATAGCTGTTCCTGAAATCTGCTGGAAAAATTCATGTTTATACACAAAATAGTTTCTCTTGAGTACCACTTCTGTTAAAGTAGATGAAAAAGTAGTTGGCACCTTTTGTGGTATTTCCCTTGCATCCCAAATTTCTATTAAAATCTGTATTCCATTGTCTTGAGGAATGGAGGTGTATATAATGCTGCTACATCCAAGCATGCCATCCATGTGACCTGTTCAGTTGATCCAATACTCCCCAGAAGTTGTAAAAAATGCGTAGTGTCCTTGATGTACGATGGAATTTTAGGAACCTCATTCTTCAAAAACATATTTGTTGGAGATAAGCTCTTATACAGTGATTGGTGTGGTCTTAGTTTTGCGCATACCATGATAGCAAAGAACCTTACTCCTAAGCCAAAGTATGTGGCGTATGATCTGTTTCTATTGTCTGGAACCTCTGCTGTTCTTCTCTGACTAGTTTTCATCAGTGAGCCATCAGGCACTGCCTCTCTCCTCATCGGATTCCATGAGGAAATCATTGTTCACAGTTTGCTATTTTTTTGCTTTTAAAGCTGCATTTTGCCACAAGACATTTCTTCTCATTCGAGCAGCAACCCCAACTCTAGCCAAGCATAGAAACCTACAGGTGGATACTGACCAATACTGACCATGCTGGTTAGAAAAAGATGTGGTTATTCAGTGCCAGTATTCGGATAGTGGCCAGCACTGAATATCCAGATAGACCAAATACTGCCACTACTATCTGGATATTAGTGGCAGTATTTTTTGCTATCCTCAGTTATTACTACTACTGCTACTTATAATTTATATAGCACTACTAGGCATATGCAGCGCTGTATACATACTTGTAAAAGACAGTCCCTGCTCTACAGAGCTTATATTCAAGACATACAAACAGAACAAACAGGGGGGACTAGGGTAATTGTTTTTGGGAAATGATGAAAGAACAAATGGGTGTTAGACAGGAGAATAAGGGGGCCAGGATCCCAAAGCAGCCTCCAATAGATGAGTTTTTAGCCTGGATTTAAATAGAACCAGAGATGGAACTTAACGTACTGACTCAGGTAGTCTTTTCCAGGCATTAGTTGCACCCCTGCTAGCTGTGCCACACTGGGAATGCCCTGTCTCGCTCAGTCGTGGCCTCAATGGGTGCTGCCAGGGCAGCATGGGATTTCTGGTACGGGGCCCCGTGCTGTTTTTTAATGCAGTTCCAAAACCATTAAAGATCTCTTAATCCTGCTTCCCCCACCGCAAGTGCAGAAATCCATGATGAGAAAAAGAGCTATTTCTTTTATGGGTCCATTATATTGGAATCAACTCCCGGAGCAGCTGCAATTGAATGCTGATATGTTTTCCTTTCGGAAAAGATTAAAGGCACGCTTTATTTTATGAATCATTTCAAGCTGAGTTAGATTATTCTGACTGATATTAGCCAACCCTTATGGATGTGTGCCATTTGAATGCGTTTTGCTGTTTCATATTGATGATGGTGCAACATACTGATGCCTGTTATATTAATGCTTGCTATGCTGATGCTTCTTTTATAATCACTGCAGATGTTCTCTCCTGTAAATTACACAGATGTGTTTTCCATGTTGAGTCTACAAATGTAATAAATTATAATAATAATCCTGTATATTCAGTAGCTGCTACACCTCTATGTCCCCTATCTGTGACTTTTCAGTGGCAGCATGTGGACAGTTCCCTGAATAGCGCTGGAGCATTTAGATAAGGCCAGGGTGGAACAGGGCATTTGTGCGTAGTGTCAATCCTCATCCATCCATGTAGCTAAGCGGTAGAATTTAGGAGAAAAGAACCCGTCGTAAATTCATCTCTGCAATGGGGGTAATTTTTTAAAGGATATTTTGCATGCAAGACCTTTTATGAAATTATCTCATGGGAAATGTGCACGGTGCCAAGGAGACACTACTTTTACATGACCCATATGTAGGCGTATCTGGGATGGAGTCGCAATTTATGCAAATTATATACAAAATGTTGTGTACTTTATGCGTGAACATTTATGTTCCTCCTGAGCAGATGTAAATGTTTGTGGCTTTAGTCTAAGCATGATCTTTGCCTATTTGCCCCTAATATTTTATTAAGATAAACAGATGCCAAGTGTCTTTATAAAACGGCCTGAAAACAGGTGGCCTTCACGCATAGGCGGGCTGTTATAAACTTGAAAGAATATCTTTGCCTGGGTTACTCCTGACCAGGTAGCAAAATTCAGCCTCAGCTCTTTGACTTCAGTTCTCTAAATTCAAATGCAAATAAGAAAGCACACATACAGAGAGTTATATAAAACTGTATGACTTAAGCTTAAGTGAGAAATTCACAGGTGTGCAAATTTGTGCAGGTTCCTATGATTCCTACTTGAACCAGGCCATCACACCTTTTATTAACAAAAATATTGCTACATGGTACAATTTTGTTTCTACGTCAAGCTTTGCTTCACTTTGTTCATCTACATGTTACAAGTCAAAATAAGTACAGACATATTGCTCAGTTGAATCAGAACAAAAGCTCCCTCTCTTGCAAGATGTAACCTTGAGTGTCTCTCTCTTATTCATAAACACTGCCTTGTAATACTGACAGAAATATTCAGAGCTATTTTTTCACACTTTATATTAACACTTTCAGAAGGCTCTGGTCCCCCAACTTCAAGTCCCTATCAACAAAAATTACCCTCAGGGCAGCTGAATATTGCTGCTATCCATATAATTGCTGGCTGCAGGCGCTCTCTATGTATATTCAGCGCTGCTCTCTATCCACATAGTGGCTCTCAATATCCGTGTTAGTTTACACACTACAGCCAGCATTCAAAAAACATGCTCGCTGCCACAGCTGACTATTAGGCCCAGTAATTATTACGGGGGTGAGGGAGGGGGGATATATTCAAAGCATTCTAGCTGGTTAGCAGATCTGGATAGCGACACTGAATATTGCTTGGTTAGAACCTGGGCGGTCTGTCAGTGGAATGGGAGTGGTGCCAGTCGCTATCCAGTCAGTGGTGATATTCAGCTGCTAACCGCATAGCTAAACCGGTGAAAGTTAGGCCACCTCAAAAGCTATCCTAACTTCAACTGGTTTTCTCTATGCAGGTAGAGGTTGAACATTGCCACTATCCAGTTAGTGATGTTGCTGTCTGGTGAACTTGGATATTCAGCGCTAGATACCGGATACCAGCGTTTAAAGTAGTGGCGGCTAGGCTGCATATCAGCGCTTAAGATAACAAAGGACAAATAAAATCTCTGCTTTATAAAAACTAATAAAATAATAGTTCATATTACGTAAAACTCAACATGGCCATGTTTTGGAATAAGCCTTCTTCAAGAGTAAAAGACAATGGTAAAAGCTCAATATGGTGGTCACAAATCAGTCAAGAGAAGATACAATTTATTCTCCATTCCTAATTCAAGCTCAAGGCAGTAAAATGCAATTTGAATCACAGCCTAAACATCACCTTCTAAATAACTGTTCACTGACTCATGACCAAAAATCTCAGTGTCTGTGATCAGACAATAAAAACAGGTAACAAACACCACCATAGACTCATCCAAATAAAGCTTCAACCACTTAGTGATATAAATGACCAAGCTGACAACACAAACAATAAACTAAAACTCATACTAATAAACATCCGATCCATACGAAACAAAATACCAATAATCAATGACATAATAAACGACACAACCCCTGACATTATCTGCATTACTGAGACATGGCTCTCTCCTACAGACACTATACTACTAAACCAACTAACCACACATCAATATGACATATTCAACTGCCATCGAAATATAAAAAGAGGAGGTGGCACATTGATACTCACCAAAAAGGAACTACAATTCACTCTAACAAACTTAAATAATATAGACGGAATGGACATTGTCAATATAGAAAATAAAACCCTTGCACTCACCCTCATATACAGACCCCCAACATCCGATCAAAAAAACCTCACCCCTATCCTTGAACTCGCATGCACAGCATCCCAAAGCAAACCACTCATACTCCTTGGTGACCTGAACCTTCCATCGCTGAACCACTCACAATCAGATAACTTCATTGATGCTATGACACAAATGGGTTACACACAGATAATACATACCCCCACACACAAAAAAGGTAACATACTTGACCTAATATTCCTCCCATCTACGCTTTACAGTCACCGACTACATACCACCCCAACTATAACCGAAGTACCTTGGTCCGACCACCACCTCACCACAATCCACTTACCAGCACAAGCTCCAAAAACAACCACAAGTGCAACTCCACATACCTCACGCTTCGCACGCTTTGACAAAAGCACATTCCTCAACAAAGTATTGCCCAAACTCAACACTAACGCAACAGACATCAATTCAGCTATAACACATTGGAACCTTACCATTCAAAATGCAGCTGTTCCCACACAAGCCTTACATAAACAAATAAAAAAGACGGAAAAATGGTTCACGAAAGAGCTAACAAAACTAAAAAAGCAACTGAGGAAACAAGAAAAGAGATGGAGAAAAACAAAATCAGATGAAAACAAATCCCAATACATGCTCTTACTTACTGGATATAAAAATGCAATCAACAAATCAAAAAGAGACTACCATTCTAAAGTAATAAACTCAGCCATCAACCGCCCTAGAGAGTTATTCGCGATTGTAAAAACACTAACCAAAACGAATAACACTGAGCCTAAACAACAAGCAATAAGTGTACAAACACTAGCAACACATTTTGCAGAAAAACTAAAAAGCAATACCACTACCCCGACATCACTACTAACAAGTACCAAAACCATTAACGAATGGACAAGTTTTCATTTGACCGATCAAAAACAACTCCTTAAGATCATAACAATGATCAACACCACAACCTCCCCACTCGATCCATGCCCTGTGTCTTGGATTAAGTGTGCAAAGGATGAACTGGCTGAATATTTACTACACATAGTCAACCAATCCCTTTCACAAGGCACCATGCCTGATGCCTTAAAGCTCACAACACTCCGACCAATAATAAAGAATAGTAAGCTTGACTCAAAAGACCCGAACTCATACAGACCAATAGCCAGCATTCCATTTATAGCCAAAATAATAGAGAAAACAATTCAACTACAGTTACAGGAACACATTGACGAACACAAACCACTTGACTCACACCAATTTGGATTCCGCCCCTTCCATGGAGTAGAAACTCTCTTAATCACCCTAATGGACTTCCTCATCCGTGGTACAGATGACAACAACCAAGGCTTCCTACTCCTCTTCTTAGATATTTCAGCCGCCTTCGACAACATCAACCACCTTACACTAATCAACAGACTAGAGAACTTAGGAATAGGCGGGACTGTCCTCAAATGGTTCAAGTCCTACATCACACATAGACTAATATGCGTCCAAATTGACCAACAAGCATCAGAAACATTCCCCCAGGGACAGGGAATACCCCAAGGATCGGCCCTTTCAGCCCTCCTATTTAACCTGTACCTGCAACCTATAACAAACATATTTAAAAAACACAGGATTAAGCATTTTATATACGCTGATGACATCATGCTTGCTATCCCCATAAACACTAAAAACCCCACTTATGACACACTATCCAAATGCATGGCAGAGACGTCCTCCTGGATGGAATCAAATTACCTTAGCATCAACCTCAGAAAAACGGAAGCAATGTTCGTAACAAGGTCATCTATGACTGAGAACACTTACCCGGAAACAATCACAAAACTACCATACCTGTTAGAAAACAGGTAAAATACTTAGGTGTAATAATCGACCACACACTCACTATGCTACCACACATAAAACAAACAGTGAAAACTATTTTCTATAAACTTAAAACTATTCAACACCTAAGGCCATTCCTCGAAACACAAGACTTTAGATCTGTAGTAAGCACACTGATCACCCCACACTTCGACTATTGCAATAGTCTCCTAACAGACCTTCCTCAAAAAAGCACATACCTTCTACAAAGAGCTCAGAACATCTGTGCAAAAGTAATTGCTAAAGCCCACCTAGCAGATCACGTAACCCCAATACTACGGGAACTACACTGGCTCCCTATAAACAGCCATATTAGATACAAAATTGTCCTAACAACCTTTAAACTCATAAATGACTTAGCCCCCTCACACCTATCTACACTACTGCACTCTCCAACCACAACTAGATCCCACAGACAAAATGCAGCCCACTCCCTCATCACACCAAAAGCTATCCGGAAGACTAAGAAAACCACCAGCTCCAGAGCATTCACATTCGCTGCTCCAATGCTCTGGAACGACCTCCCAATAGACATTCGAATCATAAAAGACCTCTCCCAATTCAGGAAAGAATTAAAAACCTACCTATTCACAGAGCACTTTGAAATCCCCTACTCCCCCAAAACATGCTACACAACAAACATGGACACACATACACAATCACCCCCCTAACCCCCGTTAACTAACTCCCTGTCTGCTGCCCCCTCCCCCTCACCCCTCATTTACGACATAAAAGGAAATTATGCATAAAAGGAAATAAATTCCAACTCCTACACTTGTCCTACTCACCACACACAGCCACTGTAAATATTTATTGTAAATAGTTTGACGATTGTTCTACTTTAATACCTTACAAAGTTAAATTTTATTGTTCAATGTAAATAGTTGAATTCTACTGTTCAATGTAAATGTATACAGATGTGTACAATACTGTTAAACTGTTACATGTAAACCGCCCTTGATCTCTGGAAGGGGCGGTATAGAAGAAAATAGTTAAATAAATAAATAAAAATAAAAAATAAAAAAACTACAAAGACACAACTCATTGCACATTAACAGAAAATACAAAATGGGTACTTGAGTCAGATCAGGTCCAGATTTGGCAAAGATAACTTAGGCAACTGCTTGGGGCACCAAATGTTGAACGCACCAAATACCCTGGCCAGCGAGGAGCCTTCCTCTGCTTACTTTAGGGCCAGTTGAATATGCTAGTTCAAAGGGGCACCACTGTGGCACTAAGGTCATCCTCTGCTGCTGCCCTGGTCTTCCAGTCTTTGGAACTTCTGAGAATTCCTCCCCCTGCTCTCTGGAATCTGCTGACTGGTCTTGTCTGTGGGCACCAAAATCTTAAATTCAACTCTGACCCGGATATTTTAAAGCAGTTAAGAGAATAAGCAGTCCCTGTACCATCTAATCTAAATACTTCCATAAAATTATTTATATAGATGTGACTAAATATATGCAGCATTTCTCCTGATGGACTATGTGTTTACAGCTCCAGATTGTAGAGGAGGCTTGGACATATTGGGCCTGATTCCGTCCTGGATGTCCCGGTCCTCTGTGTGCCCGGTTGGAATTGGATGCACAGAGTTAGACAGGATTCTGATCCCGTGGGGCACATCTAGCCCCACGGGATCAGAATCGCATCCAGGCCTGTACATGCAGGCCAGGATCCCAATTCCGGTCAGCCTGCCAGTTAACTCAGTCAGGGTTCCTGAACGGAGCCACAGCGCCATGGTGTCCAGTTGCCATGGCACTGCAGCTCTATTCAGGAGCCCTGATCCCGGGCCGCCGGACAAGAATTTTCATTCTCCGCAGCCTGACCCCCGATTTGGACTCCCAAGGCCAGGGTCGGGCTGCGGGAATCTTCTCTGCCTCCTCTCGCATTTGCTGCGCCCTGGGCCTGCCAGATCCACCCAACTAGGGGAACTTATTCTACCATAGGGGTAGAATAAGTTCCCAGAACAGGCAGCCAGACCTGGATGTACAAAGCAGACAATGGAATCGGCCCTGTACATCCAGGGCCGCAGACCGTCCACTGCCCGCCCTAACTCCGCTCCCACAATGCTCCTTTCCTGCCCCCATATAACAAGCCCATACAACCTGTGGGGAAGTTAGTCGGGGGTCGGTAGAGGTGCCGAATAGCGGGGATGGACATCCCAACGGGACGTCCATCTCCACTATTTGCACCTCGAAATGACTCCTATTATAAACATTGAACTACTGCTCATCAGTGCTGTTGAATATATTTTTTGGTTTATTTAGTATTTAGCTCACACCTTTCCAGTAGTCGTTCAAAGTGAGTTACAATCAGGTACTGTAGGCATCTCCCTTTCTCTGAAGCACTTATGTACAATCTAAGTTTGTACCTGAGGCTGTAGCAGCTGATAAGCATGCAATAAATAATACCAGGAGTCAGTTCAAAGATCCAAGCCAATTTATTGTGCACAAGGCTCAGATGGTCAAGCTTCAAAAAGGACTGAGCAAAGTTTTACAGAAGCATATTCATTATATACATTTCTTTTCAGTTTGATACATGCAGACTTTCTATTGGTCCCAACACCCCTTGCACTTGTCCAATCAGAGACCCTTTCTGGGCCTAGCTCTCCGTTCCCCCTTCTAGGACTGTTCTAACAATGGCACAGTTTCTAGGTATGGATACAATTCTTCTGCAAGGTCATTGCTAGCTCCAGGAATGCAAGTATTGAAACATTTCTACCATCAGAACGTAAGAGAATAATAAAGGATTTATAAATTCATGAAATACTTCTTGTTAAGCAATTTAAAGCAGTTTTCTCAGACTTTCACAGACTTTCGTTTCTCTTAGGCAGGGGTTGGGATCAGGGCCTAGCTTACAGGCCTCTCATATATTTGCAGGCTATTGTAGGCCATAGCCTACCACATTCCCCCCTTTGATTATTCTCACCCGCAAGTGAGAAAGGGTGAGAATTAAATCACATATTATATTTGCGTAAAAGCATCATTATGGGGTATAGGGTAATATTGCCACATAGCTAATACTTTTGTAGCTGCCTTCCGTTCTACAGTGCTATCAGTGGCTGCTGGCTTTACTCGACTGTGATGAATCCAGGGTTCGAGTTCTGCAACTTTAACTGCAGTTGGGGTTGATAAGATAACAACATAAGGTCCCTTCCAATGTGGTATCAATGGTGTCTTTCTCCACTCTTTAATCCACACCGAGACTCCAGTCTTGAGAGGATGCAGGGGTTCTGTTAGATGGATGGGCAGCTGATCTTGTATCCACGTATGAAGACTCTGCAAAACAGAACTTAAAGCCAATAGTTTTTGTCTAGTAATTTCAGATCCAATCTGTTTCATATCTCCTTTTATTCCTTGTACAATAGGCGGGGGTCGCCCATACAGAATCTCAAAAGGGGAAACTCCTAAAGACAGTAGGGGCTAAGCATATCCTAAGAAGGGCTATAGGAAGAACCTGGGGCCACTTCAGGTGAACTTCTTGACAATGTTTAGCCAACTGAGATTTCAGGGTTCTATTCATACGTTCTACTTTCCCTAAATTCTGAGATCTGTAGGCAGTATGCATCTGATAATGTCAATATCTCAGGGCCATACTTAAACCCTCATTCTTTGTACAGGGTCCCATGTGCATGCAAGGTTGTAAGGGCATACTTGGAATCTGTGTACACATTTAGACGGGGCCCTTTTCCTATTATCAGTGCTCCAGTGAGAGCTATCAGTTCAGCTCTTTGTGCTGAAGTCCCTGGGGGCAAAGCTGAGGACTCAACTACCAGATCAAGGGTCACCACTGCATACCCGGCACAACGATGTCCATTGATGATGAGACTACTTCCATCCACAAAGAAAGTCCGTTCTGGGTTCTCCAAAGGAACATCAGTCAAATCCTGGCGACTTGAGAATACAGTGTCCATAATTTCTAAACAGTCATGATCATGGGGGCCAGGACCCACTGGAAACAACGTAGCGGGATTCAAAGCTTGACTGACCTTCAATTGTATCTGGGGGTTCTCACACAGCATACTCTGATACCCCAACATTCGCGAATTTGTGAGCCAGAAACTTCCTTTGTGTTCCATGAGGGTCAGAACAGAGTGTGGTACAGTAACTTGAAGATTTTGTCCCAGAGTGAGCTTGTCAGCTTCGCTCACTAGGAGGGCTGTGGCTGCAACAGCTCTCAAACAAGGGGGCCAGCCTTTCGCAACCACATCCAACTGCTTTGATAAATAGGCTACTGGCCGTTGCCAAGATCCAAGAGATTGAGTCAACACTCCTAGAACATTTCCTTGTGACTCATAAATATAGAGGCGAAAAGGCTTCTGGACATCTGGTAGACCTAGAGCTGGTGATGACATCAGAGCAACTTTTAAAGATCGAAATGCTGCATCCTGTTCAGGTCCCCACTCCAATGGAGACCTTTCCATTCTTTGGTAGCTTGATACAATGGTTTTGCGAGCAGAGTGAAATTGGGGATCCATATACGACAGTACCCTGTGGCCCCCAAGTAGGCTCTTACTTGCCTCCTGGTGGTTGGAGTAGGAATACAGCATACAGCTTCTTTGCGTTCCGGTCCCAAGCGTCGAATTCCACTGGACAACTGGAATCCTAGATATTTAACTTCAGTTTGACATAATTGCGCCTTGGCTCTTGAGACTTTGTATCCAGCCTCATTTAGAAGGTGCAAGAGTTCACTGGTGGCTTGTAGACATTCACTTTCTGAATTTGTGGCTATGAGCAGGTCGTCCACGTACTGAAGAAGAACCCTTTGTCCTGGGTTCACAGAGTAACTTGAGAGATCTTGATTTAAAGCAGCACTGAAGAGAGTAGGTGAATTCTTAAATCCTTGGGGTAATCGAGTCCAGGTAAGCTGACCTCACCTTCCTGTTGTAGGGTCTTGCCATTCAAAAGCAAACAAAAGTTGACTGGTGTGGGCTAGGCGTATGCAGAAGAAGGCATCTTTCAGGTCCAGGACAGTGAAATGAGTAGCCTCAGCAGGGATCAGTCCCAAGAGAGTATAAGGATTTGGTACTACAGGGTGTATAGTTTAGGCTGCATCGTTTACTCGCCTCAGATCTTGTACTGGGCGGTAATCCCCTGTCCTAGGTTTCTTGACTGGGAGAAGGGGAGTATTCCAAGGTGACTGGCACTCCTTGAGAAGTCCATACTTCAGCAGTTTTATTAGATGACAGTGGATACCTTCAATGGCTGGTCGAGGAAGAGGATAAACACACAATTCGATATCTAGGCATTACTCTTGACCAGCGGCTAGACATGTCAGCGCATGTCACAAACACCACAAAAGCAATTTATCATAAGATCCGAACATTTCGTCACCTCCGCCCACTACTTGACTTCTCTGACTACCGATCAATCTTCCAAGCCTTAGTTATCCCACATCTTGACTTCGCTAACGTCATCCTACATAGACTTCCACAGTCGACTCTAAACCCACTCCGACTTGCCATGAACTTAGCCGCGAGGGTACTGGTAGGACTTTCAAGGTCAGACCATATAATGCCAGTCCTGAAGAACCTATATTGGCTACCGCTGCAGGCCAGAATCCACTACAAGATCCTAGTCTTGACATTCAAAGCCCTCAAGAACCAGCCCCCCACGCCCATCAGTAAACTTCTCCACAGCACACCAGACAACAGAGTCAGGAGATCTACGTTGATGAACACACTTGAAGTCCCTAAGTTGCTGATAAAATGTACAAAGTCAACAGCCAGTAGAGCCTTCTCCATTTTCGCACCTATTGCCTGGAATGCCCTCCCTGCTGAAATCCGGGCCATCTCGAATCTAGCATTATTCAGAAAAGCCCTCAAACACCACCTGTTCCTACAGCATTACTCTGATTCCAATCCCGTAAAGCACACCGCCACCACCTTGCCTTCCTACCCAGCCCATCCCATAGATCAGCCTCCCGCAGATAATGGCTAATCAACTTTCCCCTACCCCCTCTCACTGACCCATGAGCATATGCCTCTATTCAAAGACCCTTATATGTCCTGTGGTGAAGACTCCTCTCCAGAGGAAATGGAGATAGGGGAAAATCCTGATAGAAGGGATGACACACACAGGATTTCCAAAACTGACTTGGAAAAAACACAGTTATCTGCTGAGCTGAAGACAAGCCCCAGCCCAGGGGAGGAGTTAGGCTTCAGCACTGATTGGGCATGCCCAGGGGAACGACAGGGAGTGCCAGGAAATGAAGCCCTTTTTAAATCCTCAGACAGGATTGACAAAGAAGGCAGCAAGGCTGGCAAGGCAGACAGCAAGGCTGGCAAAGCAGGCAGCAAGGCTGACAAGGAGAGCAGCAAGAAACAAAGCAGACGAGAAGCAGCTTCTAGTGCACGTTGGTCTTCAGGAGGAACTTGGAATCAAAGGGGAAAAATGCTAGAATCCTGGGAGAAGGCAGAACCCTGGAGCAGTAAGCCTTGGAGCCCAATATACTCTGAAGGAGATCCTTACTACATGGTAGAGCCTAGACGTGGGAAGGTTAGCAAACCCAGCTCTTGGAGAAAAGGTATTTTGTCTGGTGGCGAGCAGTGCTATAAAAGCCAGGAACCAAAACAGGAAAGAAGTTTTTCTGAGAGAAATTCTCCTAGCAGAAGAACTAGCCATAAGGCTCCTGAGTTTCTAAAGAGGAGAGAGTCCTGGAAGAAAGGTGCCTGTTCTTATGCCAACGTCTCTGATAAAGGTAAAGCTGAATTTCCTAATTTTAATGCCTTGCTGGAGAAACCCTTTTATTGTGCTGACCTCCCTAAGCCAAACTCTGCAACAGGAGCAGATAGTGAGTGGGGGAAGGGTGTAACCCTTACCGGAGACTATCAAGCAGCTAAAGAGCAGCTATAGGCTGAATTGCTTCTAAAAGAATTTCAGCAATTTCTGGAGCTAAAGTCAGGGAAACATAAGAAACCTGATGAAGAGAACAATTGCCGTAGCCCAGATGAATGTATGCAGATAGATAATGATGTGCCTACCTTGAGTTATGATCCTTGTGCAATGGATTGCTCTTTATGTTTTAGAGAGTAGCAGTGTAAAGAAGCATCTGGAGTTTGTATGAGAAGAATACAAAATGTTTGCTATACCTGTTGCCTAGCCGTGAAAGTTCACAAATTGTTTTCACCTGTTTCTGTAAAGCCACGCTGTGAGGAGAACAGCTGTTACTGTGAGGCTGCAATAATCCCAAGCAACCACACGAGGCAAAGCTGAGTAGAAGCTACTGTGACTGTGTAAAGCTGAGTTAACGCTATTTGATATCAGTTGTTTTCCTGACCTCCTGATTTCACCTTTATGTTGAAAGTTGCACCTTTACGTTATGCACCTTTGAATTGTAATGCGTTGAAAATATCCCCACAACAAATAAATTTCTTGCAAGCCTTATCACTCGAGTCACAACTACAACTTTCATCCCTAAAGAAAAAAACAAGTGTACTACGAATCCCAGCATTCAAAGGGATCAGTACCACCTTTATTCATAAGGGACATTATATAAGGCCACTCCTGCCTGTAAGCTCTAGGGCCCAGGCAGGAGCGTCGCAGTCCTTCATATGATTACACAGGTACACTAAAAAAATTTTTTTTTAAACTGCCTCTAATGTTTCTATTGATTTTAACGTTTTTTGGTGCGCTGAATCCAAATCTGGTAACCAATTTGCTCCATCACGTACAGATTTTTTGCTACATTGGGTTAGCAGTTTGAGGTGAACGTTTCAGATTGAGTGCGATCGAGATAAAAGTTTCTTGGATGAATTCTTTATACTAATTGTTTAGTAGTTATTCAAATAAGAATAAAGAAAATTGTAACAAGGCAGCACATAAGAATAGAGTAATGTCAACAAAACACACTGTGATGGTAGCAAAATTGTCTGCACTTAAAACAGCCACATACATGTGCACAAACATTGAGCATATAAGAGCGAGGTTAGACACAAAGCAAAGCAAAGAAATGTGCAAAAGATGTTGTACAGGTATGTATGTAAGAATAGAAAACGCAAACCGCACCATTGCAATACATGAAGACAAACACCCGATGGTGTGAAAATAAAATTCTAATAAATGAGATCCGACACTGTGGTAATAACTAGCAAATTTTTATTTCAAAGTTTAGTAAAAACACGATATTTGTCAACACAGTTTAGATTTTAAAGTCAATCAATCTCCTGGTGGGCCCGTTTCTTCTTCCCCCGAATGCTTCTCTTGGTGCGCTGCTTGGCGTATTTTTCATCTGGGGTTTCCCGCAGCAGCAACCAGCAGAAATCAGCCATCATAGTGGTGTTCCATCTTCCTTGGTACCTTCTCTCTGCGTCCTTGATGTCCTGGTGAAACCTTTCACCTTGTTCTTCACTGTATGCTCCCAGGTTTTCGGGAAAGCAGTTCACATGGGAGTGCAAGAAATGGACTTTCAGGCTCATGTTACAGCCTTGTTCTTTGAAGGCATTGAGCATCCTGGCAACAATATCCTTATAGTTCTCATCCCGCCTGTTCCCCAAGAATTTGAGAACAACATCCTTGAAGGAATCCCAGCCTTCTTTTTCCTTCTCAGACATCGTTTCAGCGAATGCTCCATCTGAAATGAGTTTCCTTATATCAGGGCCAACAAACACTCCTTCCTTTAGCTTTGCTTCAGAAAGTCGGGGGAACTTTGAGCAAAGGTACCGAAAGCACTCACCATCTTTTGGAAGGGACTTGATGAATTGCTTAATGAGACCTAACTTAATGTGGAGAGGTGGTAATAGAATTTTATCACGAGGTACCAAGCTCTCATGAAGAACATTTTTCTCACCGGGTCTCAAATACTCCCGAATTGGCCAGTCTTTTTTCCCCCAGTGTAGGTCGCGGGCCCGGCTATCCCACAAGCAAAGGAAGCAGGGATATTTGGTGAAACCGGATTGCTGCCCTAATAGCATGGATAGAATTTTAAAGTCTCCACAAATCATCCACTTATGCTCATCATAACGAATCTTCTGAAGAATCAGGGCCAAATTCTCGTATTTTTCTTGGAGAATAACAGAGTGAGCAATAGGAACTGAAGCGAATGTGTTGCCATTATGAAGAAGAACACCTTTTATGCTGTCTTTTGACGAATCAATGAACAGCCGCCATTCAGCAGGATCATACTTGAGTTTAAACTTTTCCATCACTCCGTATATATCGTTGCAAAATACCAAATCTTCCTCTTTGCTGAAATACTTCAAAATTGTGTCTCGCGGTTGCGGTACCAATAAAAAGTTGTTCCTGGTGACAATAGATTTTTCTGTTTAAGCCGAGAACCTAGCAGTTGGGCAGCATCTTTTGGGAGTCCTAAATCCCGGACTAAATCATTCAATTCAGCTTGAGAGAAAAGTTCAGGTTTCGGATCTGGTTCAGTTTCAAACTCGGAAGTACTGGACTCATCGGGAAAAGCCATCTGATGAGTCTCATCATGATCAGAACCGTCCACACAAATATGATCCAAAGATTTTGGTGGTTCAGGCACAGGTACTTCGTTGCTATGAGGCATAGGCCTAATTGCTGAGGGAAGGTTGGGGTAACTTATTACATTCTTATTTTTTAAGTTGTATCCCTTCACAATGCAAGAGCAAAAATAGCAGTCACTGCTGTGTTCACGCCACATCATAGGTATTCCGAAACGAAATGCTTGTTTTTTACCTTTCATCCATAAGCGTAGATCTTCCTCACATGTCTTGCACACTTTGTGAGGAGCCCACGGTTTGTCTTGATCGCCTAACTTCAAACCGAAATAGGCGAAATATACTTTTTTAATAAATGCAGAAATGTTCCTCTGCCGCTTTTTCACAGTATATTCCCCACAAATAAAACAAAAACTGTCCGGAGAGTTGACGCAACCTTTGGCTCTGTGAGCCATCACAAATACACAGCACTGCAAACTACAACTGTAGTGAACCACTTCGGAATAAAGCTGGATTACGACTGAGCAAACAAAAGGTAATAATGAACTTGCAAGAAACTGAAATTTGACAGGAACGTTCATGTCGCAACCACCGTGTTTGAGCGAGCGAACGAGGCGAACAGGAAAGAACATGCGCCAGCGCGAGTACTGGATTTAGCCCCCCGCCTCCCAATTGTCCTGTTAATGTATAAAATGAATACAAAACACTCTAAAATATCATGAGGG
Source organism: Ichthyophis bannanicus (assembly GCA_033557465.1). NCBI lineage: Eukaryota > Metazoa > Chordata > Amphibia > Gymnophiona > Ichthyophiidae > Ichthyophis > Ichthyophis bannanicus. The sequence goes on along the minus strand of CM066051.1, from coordinate 73,385,586 downwards.
AGTGTTTCTAGTTAGTTAACCATTACAACCTCTATTTTGGGCCAAGAAAATAAACTGCAGTCGGCTAAAAAGAAATTATGTGAACAGTCCTTATATGGGTAAGAAATCTAATTTTGCAAGAAAACGTGACGTGATGGAACATTTTGGCTATTTTTCCTGGATTCAGCACCCCAAAATCTATAGGAATCAGTTGCAAAACTGGAGGCAGTTTTTTGGTAGTGTAGCTGTGTTATTCATATTTTGTATAATTTGTATATAGTTCCCCTGGTTTCTTCCATGTTTTACTACCCTTGTTCTATGTAAACTCAATGTGACCTGTTACATTGTAGTATGCTTTTGTTTCAATTGTAAACCCCACTGATTATAATAGCGCGGTATATAAGAAATATAAATAAATAAATAAATAAAATAAATAAATAAATACTGCTTCACATGCACTGGTTCCGCTCCTGGCTTGAGGGTGACAATGATGAGGGCTATGTTCTTCGCTAGGCCAGGTGGATTATCCTCCGCCCTTACTTCAGGCGGGGCTGAAAGGTTGGTGGGTATACAGGAACTAGCTGGCTTGGTTGGAGATGCACTATAGAACCGCCACTCTTCTTCTCGGGGGACAGTCAGGATCATCAATCCAGCAGGCTTTGAGTTCACAGTCATTTGCCTTTCTCCCCCTTCCGCAAAGGATATCTGCGCCTGGAGCTTAGCAAGCATATCTCGGCCCAAAAGTGGAATAGGGCATTCAGGCATATACAGGAACAGGTGCGTTATTTTCTGTCCCCCTAGTTCACACGTGCGGTTCTGCAGGAAAGCACAGTTACTTACCTGTAACAGGTGATCTCTGGGAACAGCAGGAATAAGTCTTCACATATGGGTACGTCAGTACCGACGGAGTCTGCGCGGGAACGCTCCCCAGCGTCCAATCAGAATGCTTTTGGAAGCATCCCAACACGCCTGCGTGCTGCCTTCCCGCCTTTCCCAACTGCCTCTCCTCAGTTAAGTTTTAAAGCTGAGGCAAAGAGAGAGAGAGAGCAAGGAAGGGAAAGATAAAGATAGAGAAATGGCAACTCCTAGGGGAGGTGGGTGGGTTGTGAAGACTTATTCTTGCTGTTCCCAGAGATCACCTGTTACAGGTAAGTAACTGTGCTATCTCCAGGAACAAGCAGGAATGAGTCTTCACATATGGGGACTCCCAAGCTGAGATGCCCAGAGGGAGTCCTAGCATGTTGCGAATGTAGAAAGAGCCATGCTACTCCTCAGAACCTCAGGCATCCTGGGGATGGAGGGTAGGAGTTGAATTACAGAAAAGGTGCTGTGGAACAGCTGGACTAGAACAGGACTTCTATAGAGGAAGACCCTGTATAGAGGGTATTTAGTAGTAAAATATTGAATGTAATATTCTAATATGGGCCTCCCTTGGTGGCATTGTAAAAAGTCTATTGAGGCTCATATGGGTCTGTTAGAAGAGCCAGTGGAAGATCCTCAAGGAGTACCTCACTGAGAAGTAGAGGTAATAACTGTAGACAAAACAAGTGGAGGTCAGAAATAGCCCCAGGGGAAATTGGGGTAGTATGAAGAGGTAGAGCTTCAGCGGAAAACGCAGAAGGCACTATTAGACAAAGCTTAAGCTCTTTTGGCCCAAGAACAGTACAATCCTAGGACCAAAAGGAAAATGAGTCTGACCCATCTGGACTGGCAATGGAATTAGTCCATGTAGGAGAGAAAGGGTATGGAGACCCTTGTATCTGATAAGAAAGTAAGGACAGACTTAGGAAGCGTTAAGCTTTAGATTAACTGAAGTTCCGCAATGTCTTTCCTAAATGGGGTCAATTAGGAAAGAAAAAAGGTACATGGAGAGCTTCAGAGGTACCTAACCCTGAAAGGTTATGGTAAGAAAAAAATTTGTTAATTACCACAGGGAGTGGTTGTATGTGTAGAACCCTAAGCACGCTGGCACAGCATTGATAGGGGTAGTGCCCATCTGTCAGGGTCATATAGGAATATATGGATATCCGAACCTAACAGAGAGATAGATAAGTATGTAGATACATATCTACCTAAAAGATATATCTCAACAGATATATATATATATATATATATATATATGTATGTAGATTTATTTATTTAACTGTATTTATATCCCGCTTTTCACCGGGTCAAAGCGGTGGAACATATAACCGGGGGGTGGGGGGGGAATCAAATGTGGGGGGGCCATCACCGGGGGCTCAACATTGATGATTTTTGGGATGAACATATAGACTGACAAGATAGCATAGTTACTGGTTTGGATTTCTTGGAGAGAAATAGGGGGGTTCCTATTCAGAGATGTTCTTGGAATAGGATGGTTTTTAGCTGCTTTTTGAATGATGGGAGATCACCGTTGTTCCTGATGTGGTTTGGTAGAGAGTTCCAGAGGGATGGAGCATAAAGTTCAAAGGCTCTGTTGCAGGTCCGTTGAGTTGCTTTGGTTCTTTTGTGGGGGATGGTAATGGAGCTGTTGGAGGATTGTCTGGTTGTTCTGCTGTGGGTTGGGCGAGGCAATAGGGCGCGGAGTGGGGTGCCTTGTGTTTGGTGGATGGTTTTGTGGGTGAGTAGAAGAGTTTTGTACTTGATTCTTGCTTCGATGGGAAGAATATGAAGGTCTCTCAGAATTGGGGTGATGTGGTCTCGTTTCTTTGCATTGTGAATTATTCTCGCCGTGGTGTTTAGGGCAGTTCAGAGAGGATTGGTCTGTGTGGCAGGTAGGCCATGGTAGATTATGTTGCAGTAGTCCAGATGAGGGAGTGTTAGAGCTTGCATTACTATCCTGAAGTCTTGTGGTTCGAGGAGGGGTCGGAGGCGTTGTACCGTTTTTGCCTTGTGGAATACAGTTCTCGTGGTCTTGTTGATTTGTTGCTTAAGGGTTAGGGCTTGGTCAATGATAATGCCAAGATATCTTATGTGTGGTTGAATTTGCGTGGTTCCAATGGTGAGGTGAGTGGGTGGTTTGAAGTCTGGGTCTTTTGTCACTATAAGGGCTTCGGTCTTCTTTATGTTAATGGATATGTTGTTCTCTTGTAGCCAGTTGGATACGTCGGTGAAGCAGGTTGATAGCTGGTCGTTTGTTGGGTCCGTGGTTGTAATTGGGGCGTAGAGCATTATGTCGTCGGCGTATATGTGGAAGTTGACATTGTGAGTGCGTATGACTGAGCAGAGTGGACGGAGGTAGATGTTGAAAAGCATGGCTGATAGTGTGGATCCTTGAGGTACTCCTTGATGTTGCTGGAAGGGGGGTGAGGTGGAGGTTTTGGTGCGGATCAGTTGCTGTCGGTTGGTTAGATAGGACCTGAACCATTGGAGTACAGTATTTTTGATCCCAATTGTTTGGAGTCTGTGGATAAGGGTGTTATGGGAGATGGTGTCGAATGCCGCTGATATATCCAGAAAAATTAGGATGTATCCGGAGTGTTTCTCTTGGGTTCCTATGATGAGGGTGTTCATCAGCATGGTCATTAGGGTCTCGACCCCATGTAATGGTCGGAATCCGTGTTGCTGCGGGTCCAGTATGTTGTTAATGTCTATGTGTTCTTGAAGCTGACGTTAGACTATCTTCTCGATTATCTTTGCGGTGAGCGGGAGGCTTGCTACTGGCCTGTAGGAGGTGGGGTCTAGGGGATCTAGGTTGTGCTTTTTTAGGGTTGGTCGTAGATATATATATATATATTGTGGTGCACAGCGCCCTCCTGAGGCTATGGAGACGGATGAAAATCCTGAGCTTCAGCAGAATTTATGCCTATTTGATAAAGCTGGAAAGAAAGAGAGACTCTATTCCACGGCGCTGAGCATGGAGACCAGCCCAGGGGAGGAGTCCTGCAGTCCTGATTGGGCACACCCTGTCCTTGGAAGGGGCGTGTCCAGAAGAGAACGTGGTTTTAAACCAGAGTATGGCTTTGCTAGTCAGAATGAGAAGGAGGAGTATGAGAAGGAGAGGAGGATTAAGGAGAGACCGATAGAGAAGAAGAATGAGAATGATTGGAAGTCCAGAAGACAGTATGGTGATACTTGGAAGCCTGGCACTAGAAAGAGACCTGCAAAGATCTATTCAGAGGCAGTGAGTAGAAGTCCCAAGGAAAGTGGACCTAGCCCTGGAATAGACAACAGCTGGAAGGCACAGCCCTGGGAGAGGAAGCCTTCAAGGCAGGCACGAGAGAGAAAACAATCATTCTGGGAATTACCGTTTGGGCCAGAGAGGCACGGACATTCTCACAGCTGGAGAACATCGGAGCCATCTGAAGTAAGAGGGGCTTGGCAACAAATAAGCGATTTGCCAAAGAGTTTCCAGACTGAAGGTAAAGCTAACTCTCCTGTTTTTGAAACATTAGCAAAAGAGCCTAAGAGTTACTCTGACACAATTAACCTGAGAGAGGAGAAGAGAAACAGCCTTAAGCCAGAGGGAAGTTTAATAGTTGATAGCAATTCCCTATCTCACAGACAACAGGCTGAATTGCTCCTACAGGGTTTTAAAGAGTTTTTAGAGCTAAAAGCTAAAAGACAGCCAGTGTTACAAGAAGCCAATAATTCCATACAGCTTGAAGAATCAGCACAAGATAGTTCTAACTTACCTGATTGTGAGAGCATGGATTGTACTATCTGTTGTGTGGAGATACCAAGCTGAAGGAAACTGGTTTTACCGTATATGAATTGAATACTACAGAGCTGTTGTGCTGCCTTGCTAGGAAAGCTCTAATTACATGCACCTGAAATGCCCAGCACTGTGAAACGTAACAGTGTCTGAAAAGAGGCTGCAGTTAAAGCGAGTGACCTCTTGGGGCAAAGTTGAGTAACTTGCTTAGAAGTGAAAAGCAGCAGTTCTACTTTAAGTTGACTTTATCCTGAGTTCATTCTGTTTGCATTTGAAGCACCTATTTTGTTCACATTTATTTGTCATGCAATGGAAGAATATCCTTTACTATAATAAATATACTTGCTATTAAGAAACCCCACAACTACACTCTTTATTTCGGAGCGAAAGGAGCAGGAAACTACAATACCCAGCATTCCAGGGATACAGGTTAACTCTCCTTCCTCACGAGGCATTAGGCCCCGCTCCTGTCTTTAGCCCCAAGGCAGGGCAGGAGCGCCGCAATATATTCCTAAATATATACCCATATAGGGTATATATGCATATATATAGAGAGAGATATACATGGGCAGAAGATACACACACACACACACATATATATATATAGGCATATAGACACATGTCTCCAGGTATGTGGATGGAGAGATGCTTATATAACTAGATCCCCCTAGGAAAATGGGGAGGGAAAAAGATTCCTCTAGTAGCAAGAAGGATGATACCTGCTTGAATAGATGCATAGCAAATCTTCTTTCCCTGGTTATGACTGACACAGTCAGAGGAATGGTCTCCCTGACAAGAAGGACTCTAGATTCCTTTCAGAAATCGAGCTCTTGAATAACCAGGATGGCCTACGTGAAAAATGCAGAGGATAATTTCAGTCTGCAGGCAGCAAGTCCAGATTTCTCCAGAACTGCAGTATGGTGAATGGATAGAGGGCGCCAGTGGAATAAGATACCATAGTGACCCGCCTATAAGGGCAGATGGGTATCAGGCGTCCTTGAGCTGCCACTGAAGAAAAGTATCTCTGGCGAGAAGTCCAAAGGAGAAATGGGCCAAGCCAGGGAATTGGCCATTCTTTAGGTTTTCACGTGATGAAAGGCCTGTGTCTTATCTCTCAAAAGAGATTTAGATGAGATGGTAAGGGTAGGGAACACCTACCAGTCATGAGAACATGACTGGGAGAACCCCTCCTAACCATCTGGGGATATCTGCTAGGCAAGATACTAATGCTCTCTAGCAAGGGCCCATAGTGCAAAGCTACTCTGTAGAGTTGCAGAGAGCATGCTGCAGGCTGGTTAGAAGAAAAACTGACTGTTTAAAGCCAGTGGGCAACTTAACTATTCTGCCAAGGACAAGGGGGCGAAGAATAGAAGTTAACCAACCAGTCTGTGATAATAGGGTTTCCAAACAAGTTTGATAACCTGTTTGGGGTTTAGCACTGAGGCTAGAAGGATTGTTAGTGGAGGAGAAACCCTGGTTGTGTGGTGAACAGAACCAGTGACTTAACCACTAGGAGTTGCTGTATCTGCAGCAACTACCAGGGCAGCGGAAAAAAAATTCTTTTTCCCCTTTTTTTTTTTTTTTTTAGATTGGGAAAAAGAAACAACAGACATAGTAGGAGTGGTAAGACTTCCTATTGTCTGATGAGCTGCCCTAAGGTAATAAAGGGGGAGACAACTCTGAAAGGGAGAATCCCCCTGTGGAATAGGTAGAGGACCATAGGGGCTTACCAGTGTAATAGAGCCACTCTTACAAACCGAATGTTGTATTAAGAGGGAGGTAAGACAGAGCTGAAGGAGACTGACTATGTAGTAAGTCTCTGAAAGGTAAGATGATACATGCTAGTACAGGGAAAAACTGTCTTATTGATAGTTGTCACTTCTCTTTTCCCAGAAGAGGAAGAGAAACCTGTTAACTATGGGCATGATCATCATAAGACTCTTAGAGTGAAAGAAAAGATGTCTCGTGAAGAGAGATCTAGGAAAAGTTAGGATGAAATTAGTGCAGATGCTTCAGGTGAAAAGAAGCAGACTGCAACTCTAACCACCAACCAAGAGAGGTAATTTTGATCTATCTGAAATCCTGCGACTCCTGGGTTTGCTGAACCTGTTGAGATTGTGGTTCCCTTAGACCAGGGCGATGTTTCCCCTGTTTGGGAACATCTGTATGATGGGCAGAAGATGGATAAAACTTTTTCCCCCTAGCGAAAGAAAGCTTGGTAGGACATTCCCTACCATCTGGGAAAGAGGAAGGCGTAGAACAGCCTCTGGAAACAGGAATGTCAGTGGTTAACTGAGCAACTTGGAGTAAAGACTCCTTGTTAAAGAGATTTTCTCCAGTGCAAGGAGTATTTCCCAGTCTTTCTTGTGCCCATTTGTCCAAGTCTGAAACTTGGAGTCAGGCTTTACGTCGTGCCCCTACAGCTGTAGCAGACGTTCTGCTAACAGACTCAAAGGAGTCTAGGGAAACACGAGTAAGGAACCTAGAGATATTTTGAGCATGACTAACCAGTAAGGAATAGTCTGCTCTTTTGGGCTCTTGAAGAAAAGGAGTCAAAAACAGTAATTTCTTTGTGACCTCTTCAAGAGATAATCCCATATAGAAAATATATGAGAGAATTCTTGCTGAAAGCATGGATGCCTGGAAGGTTTGGCGTCCAAAGGCATCCAAAGTCTTAGACTCATGACCTGGCGGAAAAGAAGAGTGCTTTTTAGTACTCTTAATACGCCTCATTGCTAATTCTACAACAATGGAATGATGAGGAAGTTGAGTCCTTTGAAAACCTGGAGAGGGGGGCACCTGATATAGAAGTTCAGTTGCCCTAGAAGGTGGGGGTACCCTTAAAGGAGCTTCCCACATTCGTAAGAGGAGATCCTGCAAGGACTGATGCAAGGGAAGCATGATGTTCTCCTTTGCACTCCCAGGAATATACAGGGATTCTGTACTCCCTTGTGTAGGATCCTGTCCAGGTATAGAAATGGCAAGTAATTGTGCCATATCCAGCAGAAAAGCTTGAAAAGAAAAATCCCCAGAGGGAAATCCTCTTGGAAGAGGAGGACAGGCTAGATTTGTTGAAGAACTAGCATTGGTACCCAGGGATCTATCCAATTTTAGAGGAGTAGAAGATCCTAAAGGGTGGAGTATGGGATCCTTAGAGGATGGTTGCCAGTACCGTAGGAGGTCGGGACCAGCAACAGTCGGTAGCGTATCGTCCATGCCAGGGATCGATTCCAGACTCGGTACCGAGGGAAGCGAGCCTGATGAAAGAAGCATGGAAGGTACTGACAGCGATGGTAAAATGGATACCGGTACCGTCTCCAATACCGGTGGAAGAAGGCCAGCCGGTGACAGCTCTAGCGGTATCGGAAGAACCGAGAGTGCCGAACATAGATCATCGGAACCGTGCCTTCGGTATCGTCCGGTGTCGGTACCAAGGTGAGTCGGTACCCAGTCCTTCAGAATGGAGATCGATTCCAGACTCGGCATCGAAGGAAGTGAGTCTATCGATGCACATCTGGAAAGTACCAACGTCGGTACCAGTACCGGTACCGGAATCGATACCGATACAGGAAGATCGGTCTGCAGCGTATCCAACGGGCCTGCAGGTACCGAGGACGTCAGACTACGATCCGTGGTGAGGAATGTTTCATTCAACACCATTGCCGATGCCAGGGTATCGGTACCACCCGAAGCGGATGCCACCACCGAGCATGGCTCAGGTATGTTCGGAGAGGGGTGAACCTCAGGAACAACCTGAAACCCCACTAAGGCTTTGGAGGCCGAAGACTCCCACCGGGGTTGTAAAACCAGTGTGTTCTCGAGGGCAAGGCCAGAGGCATCTCTATGCTGTGCATGAGATCTACCACTCGAGGACTGGCTAGTCTTAACAGACTGCTTTTGGGTTACCTGATCCTGTGAAGAAGAAGGGGTGGTCGGTGCCCTGAGGTTGAATGGGGACCGAGTATCGAGGGGAACTCGATGCTGAAGACTTCTTCCAACTATACTGTTACAGGAGGGACACTCCAGAGGAAAATGGTCAGGACCCAAGCAGGGCAGACACCAATTATGAGTGTCTAAAATAAGTTTTGTACTGCCACAGTTTGAACATTTCTTAGGAATAGTGGCTGGCGCTTCCATGAGGAAAAACGGGGTAGGCCTAGCAGGCCGGGAAAAACCCCGTCAGACACTAAGAAGGAAAAAATATTCCCTAACAGGAATAAGTTGAAGAAAAAAGAAAAGAAATACCGTCAGTACCGGTGGCGTCGGGGAAGGCAGCCGCGACCACAAGAAAACTAAAAAATAAAAGAAGAATTTTCTGCGGTGACAGAAGGACGTCCTGTTGGCTCCACGGAAAAACGAAAACTGAGGAGAGGCAGTTGGGAAAGGCAGGAAGGCAGCACGCAGGCGTGTTGGGACGCTTCCAAAAGCATTCTGATTGGACGCTGGGGAGCGTTCCCACGCAGACTCCGTCGGTACCGACGTACCCATATGTGAAGACTCATTCCTGCTTGTTCCTGGAGATAGGCTTAGTGGCCTTAGCCCCAGTGGCTCCGACAATGGTGATGCATCAAGAAGACAAAGGGGCTACTGGCTTTGCCACCACAGAATGTTCTGCTCCTGTATCCACCATAAGGTCCATATATTGGTCCCCTACTTTCAAACTGAGCATAGGCTCCTGGGGACCCAGGGTGAACTTGGAGCCCGGTCTGGCCTAGTCTTCATCCATGTCATAGCCCGTTGCAACTGCCACTCCCTCAATAGCTTCTTCCCTCTCTTGCTGGAACTGTGCTCGGTTTATTCTTCCACGACTCTGAAATCGACCTCCTGTTCTCCAGGTACTCCCTCCTCCCCTCCTGGGGGTGGAGTCAAGATGCGGGCATTCACTTCTCCAATGTCCTTCTTCTCTGCAATGGGCGCACTGATTCGCACCCAGTGGGGTCCAATTATTTTCACGACCCCTTCCACGTCCTCTGCTCCTTCGATTAGGAAAACCTCCTCCACGTCGTTCAATTAAAGCGGCAGCAAGAAGATCTGCTTTCTTCTTCATCTTACGTTCACTTTCTCTGTAGCATTCATTTTCATGATTCACATACAATTTCTGAGCAACTTCCATTAACTGTGCTGTATTCATGCCCGCAAATCCATCCAGTTTCTGTAATTTTCGTCTTATATCTCTCTGGGACTGACTGACAAAGGCTGCATTTACCATACGCAAATTCTCCTGGGCTGCTGGATCATATGGGGTATACAATCTATAGGCTTCAGACAACTGCTCATAAAGGCCGCTGGGCTCTCATCCGGACCCTGGATAACTTCTGATACCTTCCCAATATTCATAGCTTTCTGGCCTCCCTTTTTCAGGCCCTGTTCATTCAGGATAAGTATACCAGGTACTTGACGCAATGGCATAAGGTTACCATCTCTTTGACTTGCTGTTGTACTTCTGAAAGTATAAGGTGGTCTGGATTGTTGAAATTCTGCTCCCCGGCTTTGGCTGTCTGCAGTAAGTGACCCCCAACTGGCAAATGAATCCCTACTGGCAGTGTCATCGGTGGACTGTGGTCCTCCCGAGGCACTGTGAACTGAGCCGGGGCTTCCGGTCAAGAGGGGATGCGCATCCTCCTGCTGCGGAGGTGGCTGGTGAACTACTTGGGGTACATCTGCAGGGAGGTGTCCCCCCCTGCCCCAGGCTCTGCCCGGGGTAGTGGCAGAGCTGAGGAGACTGGCCTATAAAGATACTGGGACGGACAGAGTGGAATGTCTAGAGATTCTGGGGCAGAATAAACGGGCAGCTTTTTTTTTTCTCCAGACTTCCATGCCCCCCCCCTTGTGGCTGCTACTAATCTCCTACACTGTTCCTCATAGCAACGCTTTATCCAGGAGGGCTTTTTTTTTTCTCTCAACACTTAACCAGGAATCTAATCTGTATAGGGGAATTGATCAGAGAACATTTTCTGTACAACCTGATAAACACGAGAACTATACTAATATCAAAGGTGCCCTCACGGGGCCATGAAGTGACCAACACTGGCCACTCCCTTTCACAGAGCATTTCTAATCGGGACGGAGACATTCTATTCCATGGTCTCCAGCAAATCCCTTGCTAAAATTCCTAGTCATACATTTCAACAGAATCTGCGTGGACTCCGACCCCCCCCCCCATGATGACGTACTTGACAACAGACAGAGGGGGCGGGCAGTCAGGCTGCATTTTCCTGAGGACTATGAGTCAGAACTATGCAACAATATTCCTCTGGGTGCACTTATTACAAAACTTAAACAAAGGGTAGGCAGAAAACATAAGCTTAACTTGGTTGTAATAAGCATAATGGATGCATGTGCTCATTCTAAATAGGAACAATTTAGATAAAGTCCTTAAAATATAAAACTATTATTTCCTAACATGACGGCCACATATCTGTTACGTATGACTAGAATAAAAATACTTGGCATGAAACTAACTGCCAGCCGTAATCAGCACTTAAGCTGAACAATGTTTCTGCAAAAGAAATTACTTTAAATCTTACAGTTTAGAAAGCAGATATTCAAAGGACATGAAACGAATACCTTTTCATAAAGTTGGTGGATATCTGGAATGCATATACTCCCCTTTTTTTTTTCATAAACAATAAGTATGTCCTCTATGAGGTGCTTGCCACAGTATATAAAATCCCATTTTACTTTTAATTTTGCTCGATAGCATACGCAATCAAAACCAAATATATATCAAGCACGATTAACTCCTCATTCCCTCAGGATTTAGATCATTTTCAAGTCGCGATCTGGTAACTACTGGCTCGGGATGCTTCATAGTCCTGTCAGGGTTCTTAACCTCTACTTCGAAGGTCAAAGAAAAAACAAAAGCAGTTTCCTTAATTTCTCTATCACTTCTGTTTGGACCATTACAGTGTTTGCTGAAGACTGAAACATAAAAATCCTCCTCACTTGGTCTATACTCGGTATTTGCAAGAACAGTTGAGGAGCTCAAAAGGGGTTAATAAGAACTTAACCCTTTCCAGGCTGAGCCCAAAACTGTCGGGATCCAAAATTCTGACTAATCATTCCTACCAAATGATATATAGCACATGACCATAGCAGAAGGAACATCACTATTAGAACATATTGAATAAGACAGGTACAATTTTCCTGAAATAAGCACAAATTAACCCAGCTGCAGAATGTGGATTAAAAATTGAAAATAAGCCTTCAAAGGGTTAAAGGATACTAAACATTCCTTTCTACAGGGCTGTGTGAAAGACACACCCCTTCTCTCTCTGCTTGCTAGAAACTCACTGCTGTGCTGAAAAAAAACTGAAATCAGTGAGACAGCTGTCTTTGTATTTAGAAGTGACTCCTGAGTTGTTTTATTTCCCCTTCTTTCTTCTTTTCTTGGTACTATTCCTTAATCGGTAAACTGTTTCACAAATTACCCAACAGAATAATCTTACATTATACCAGAAAGGAAACCCGCAGTTTCAACAGATAACAAAACCAAATACAAACAACAGACAATAAGGGAGACAAACACCAAACACTTCCTCCTTTTCGCGACCTGGGCGCGGTTGCCCGGCCAGGAACTGCGCTACTCAGGAGTCCGCTCTCACTTGTTCTATTTCTAGACCTCTCAGTCACACAGCAGTCATACCAGCAACAAGAAATCATTTTTCAAATGCCCAAGGTTTTACTGACTAACTGACTATCCCAAACAAAGGGTCGATGGCTTCTGCTCCGCTAACCCTTATGCGGAGCGTACTAGGACCGCCCTTGAGAGGTGATCAAGCTCTCTTGTCTCGCGCACTCATGCAAGACTTTCCCAGTTAGTCTATATCAAATTAGTCTCGCATACTCATGCAAGGCTTTTCCCCAGGCTTCACTGACGATCCCAGTCTCGCATACTCATGCAAGGCGTTCCCCAGGCTTCACTGACTCAAATGCCAAGGTTTTCTACTCACCGGATCCGGTTCCCGATACCAAACCAGTTCTTGGGTTGGATCCTGGACTCCCCTCGGGTTCGGAGGTGTTGGCCAGCTGGACCCAGTGGTCCGCCGAGGCAAGGCGGAACCCTCCCCGATACAAGAGGACCGGTGGCGCCTGAGGTTTCCCCTGCGGTCGGACAGACACGGTTCCAACCGGACCAAACCTTTGAGGTGAGACGTCATGGTATATTCACTTGAATACTATCACACTACTCCCACATTCCCGGCCAACGCACCAAGAATATGTAGCAGCTGATAAGCATGTAATAAATAATACCAGGAGTCAGTTCAAAGATCCAAGCCAATTTATTGTGCACAAGGCTCAGATGGTCAAGCTTCAAAAAGGACTGAGCAAAGTTTTACAGAAGCATATTCATTATATACATTTCTTTTCAGTTTGATACATGCAGACTTTCTATTGGTCCCAACACCCCTTGCACTTGTCCAATCAGAGACCCTTTCTGGGCCTAGCTCTCCGTTCCCCCTTCTAACAATGGCACAGTTTCTAGGTATGGATACAATTCTACTGCGAGGTCATTGCTAGCTCCAGGAATGCAAGTATTGAAACGTTTCTACCATCAGAACGTAAGAGAATAATAAAGGATTTATAAATTCATGAAAAACGTCTTGTTAAGCAATTTAAAGCATTTTTCTCAGACTTTCACAGACTTTGGTTTCTCTTAGGCGGGGTTGGGATCAGGGCCTAGCTTACAGGCCTCTCATATATTTGCAGGCTATTGTAGGCCATAGCCTACCACAAGGCAACTGTGGACTTTTTGATCACAAGGCCACTGCTTTAACCAATAGGCTACTTCTCCTATTAACCCTTAAGGGCAGCTCAAGGCAATCTGCTGCCTGAGACAAGGGATGAGATTGCAACCCTCTGGGGGGGGGGGGGGGGGGGTTGTAACAGCTAATCGAGCAAGGAAAGAAAATACCCCGGAGTCTCTTAGGAAAACAAGCCTTTAATATGCAGCATATAGGGCTGATACATACTAATATAGACATTTTTATCAGTACTTCAAGGCATCTCTTCATGATAGGTTAAGTTTACTACCATACATTTTTGATTGGAGAATCTTTAGTGCAGTGTTATCTCTAGCAAAACAGACAGCGATGGCACAGAACAAAGCAGCAGGGAGGTGCAAACTTGTGTCTGTGTGTCATTAGCAAGGGGGTGTATCCTTTTCACACAGCAAAGTAGGGAGAATAATTTCTTTCAGTAACCCTTTCAGTTCTCATTAACCCTCACAGCTCTCAGCCCCGTCTGGATTCCACCTCAGTTTCTCTAAACTCCATTCAAGAACTGAACCAAATCAAAATGCCGATTAGATAATGTGGAGGAAATGCAAGATGTTTGCACACCAAGGAACTAAAAAGAGCAAGAAACACATGTGGCACAGTTTATAAAACCAAATTATAACTCATTTTTATTTTGTTGTTATAAACTGCGTTCTGGTTCTTGCTTTTTATTTTTGAACATATATTTTGCATTCACAGAACCCTCTCCCTCAACAATGGGAGCAGAGCAGAACTAGGACAGTCACCCATAGAATTTAATATCTAAAAAAAAAAAAAATCTGATTCTGACCATCTCACTAAAAACAAGCATTCTCCCAGGGCACCTGCAGCAGTGTATCTTCCCACTAGAAGTGGAGCAGCTCTGTTGCACATAATCCCACAGTTCAGCTGCGCCGGTTTTGGCAGGAGAGTTTGTCGCTTTGTCCTGGGATCAGCACCAGAGATGACACAGAGAGATGAAGGGGACATTGGCAATGCTGGAGGTGCTCAGGGGGAGCAATACTTGGCCAACAACTACCGCAGTGGGACAAACTGTGCAATGGGAGTATTTACAAACAGTCGGGTAGGTCTGCCTTTCCTGCAAGTTCAAGCGTTCAGTATGGAGACTTTGATCACACTGTATACTGTGAACTAAAACAAAACCCTACAAAGTCAATGAGGATCTATGGAACAAATCTACCAGACCATACCATACCAGCACCAACTTCCAAAACTCACATAAAGGAGCCCACCCAAAAAAGCATCACTGTAAATACTTCAGTATGCCCTGGAATATCCAACACCTATTTGAAAAGCTGAACAATTTAGATTACTAGAGTACAGATCTATATATACAAACTCCTGGCTTTGGTCATACATTCTGAACACAGAATCTCACCAAGTACAGAATAAGTGACCATAACCTAAAAATAAACATATGTAGATAAAATCCCAAGAAGTTAGATTCTGCATACAATGCAATACCAACAAAACAGAAAGAGATATGCATTTCATGTAGTGTACAAAATATAAAGATAGCACCAAGTCTGATTATTAAAATTTAAAATTCTTGTCTACCTTTGTTGTGTATCTTGTTCTCTGATTGTGCTGGTCCCAATCTGAGGTTTCTGCTTTCTTCTTCCTCCCAATGCCCCCCCACCTACTTCCTCCCAGGGGCAGCATGAAGGTGATACAGGGTCACGTGTGGAGATTCACTGCAGCGTCATTTGCATAAATTTAGCATACTTTATTTTAAAATTTATATGCCATCCTTCTAAAATTCTAGATGGCTTCCAAACACATATGCAATTCAATAAAACTGATGTTACAGTAAAACAAACATAATAATAAAACATTACATTTAATTAATGAAAAGCCACTTACACAATCCCCCCACACAAATCAAATCAAATCATTATAAGTATCTGCACATCAGATTTATTTTGCTATGACCAGATTATTGATGAGGAGGGAACATATAAAATGAGAAACTAATCCTGGTAGTCATGAATTCAAACGTGGATTGGATTGTGCAAGAGCTGGAAAAGTCTGGAACTCAGCAGCAGTGAAGCTATCAAGCTACTAAACAAAATTAAACTGAGACATTCCCTTAAAATTTGAAATTTCCTTGAATCTGAACTGAAAAAATATTTTAAATTTCAGTCTTGCAGCGTAAAGAACGTAAAACTGCAAATCTCAAAGACAATACATAGTCCAGTACCTCCCCCCAACCAACACCCTAGAGTTGACCACATCAAGAACCCAGAGTACAGAACCCTTAGAGCAAATCTAATATTCCATAACAGCACTAACTTTCAGCACACAGCATAGAGCATATCCATACACCAATTTGAAAAGCTGAACAAGTCAAATTACTACAGTACAGACCCTTACATACAAACTCCATGTTAACAGAATACCTGGCCTAGTTAACACACTCAAAACACAAACCCTCACCAAGTACAGAATAAGAGCCCGATTCAGAGAGGAGCACGTCCAAGCCATCCGGACGGCCCCAAGCAGGACGGGCCTGTTTGGAACTGATTCTGGACTGTGGGAACAAACCGTTCTCGTGGTGGCCAGAATCGGGACCGAGGATGGCCAGGCATGTCTTTGCCCCTACAGGGATGTCTTCCCCGCAGGTGCCTCCAACTCCTGCGACTCCAGTCCCCCTTTTCCCCACCACCTGACCCAAGGCTAGCCTGTGGCCTGGATTGGGTGATGGGGAAACCCTCTGCACCCAGCCCCGGGGGGGGATCCCTGGGCCTGATCGCCGGGTTTTCGTTGCTTATTCCACCTTTGAGGTGGAATAAGTAGTGTGTCCCCATGGGTCTGGTAGGACATACAAGGCCTTGACCTGAATCGGCCCTGTATGTCCTGCGGGCTGGCCTGCCTCCGCTCTGTCCCCTGTTATGAGCATCAGGATGTATGGGAAGAGCAACCCATGTCCCGGAATCGGGCCCTAAGTGACCACAGCCTAAAGTAAAAATAAAAATATGTAGACAAAAATTAAACTGAAACCCAAAAAGCCAGACTCCACATGCGGTACAACAGCAGGGAAATAAGAGATGCAGTTCCACATCCTGTTTAAAATATAAATAGGGAGAAGTGATGTCAGCCCAGCCATGCGGGTGGGAGAGTGAAAAGCTGGCTCCCCATCTATCTCACCAAAAGATTGTTTTTTTTTCAAGCCCCATCAGTGGCAAAAACCCTGAACAGCAAGGGGAATGCATGGGCTTCCAACAGCGAGCACAATGACCTCCACGAGATGTAAAATAGCGGACTTAAGAGAGTTTGCCTATGCCGGTCAGAGAGCGTAGGAAAAGGAGACTGAAAAAACGGCGACCAATGACGAGGGAGCACAGACGGGGGCAGCTATGAGCGGAGTGTGGGCAGGAAAAAGTGCAATGGTACAAATTACCAGATCGGAGTTCCATTCTTGGTTCAATGAAATACAAGTGGATATAGCAAAGGTGAGAACTGAAGTAGAAGAAGCGCTGGGAGAACTGAGACGTGATATACAGGAGGTAGGCCGACGCATAGAGGACATTGAAATGCACATGGAGGAAATGCAAGACCAGATTGAGACTTTGGAGACTTCTATCTCCTCTATGGAACTGGCAAATGAACAACTACAACTCAAGGTAGAGGATCTGGAGAACCGCTCTAGTGGAATAACTTAAGAATTAAAGGAGTACCTGAAAGTGAAAAATACCGCGACTGTGAACGGGTAGCTCAGGAAGCGTGTGTGGCTCTTCTGCAAAACTCCGGCAGCAGAGAAGAGCAACCGATTAACACGATAAAAATAGACAGAGCTCACAGAGCTGTAGGGCCCATACGTGCTGAACGACTTCGGGACATTGTAATCTGTCTGCATACTTATACTCAGAAGAAGGAAACAGCCCGACGAATGAGGGCAGCAGAACAATTTATGTGGCTGGCAATCAGGTGGCCATATTCGCTGACCTGGCGCAGGCAACTTTGCAAAGGTGAAAAGATTGGAGTGGATGTACAAAATTCTTTCGCGAGGCTGGCTATCCAATAGACTTGGCATTCACAGCTAATGGAGTCACTAAAAGAGCTGTGACTATACAGGAACTGACTGCAGCAATGAAAGAAGCAGGGCTACAGGAGGTACCTGGAACAGCTGTGGCGGGGAAATGCCGAGGCGGGGGACGCCCACAATACAAGTGGAAGAAAATGGATAAAAAGGAGCAACGGAAGAAAAGAACATGAGGTCTGCTGAAAAGCGTCTGAACTGTTTTGGGGGAGAATGGTGCAGCGATGAGCGGCTCCGAAGCTGGACAGTAAATCGCAGCACGGGAGATAGAAGGAAGGGGATCTTACAATACCCCCCTTCTTGTATTTTAACAGTTCAATTTACAGAGGGTGGAGGTGGGGGGAAAGGGGAGAGAGGACCATTGTATACAAAGGGAGGATGATAAGGGATGAGGGGGGAGTGGGCCCATGGGATGGGGGGGGGCTCAGGTAAAGGAAGGGGAAGGAGTAAAAGAAGGATAAAGTTCGTGATATGGGATAATGGCACACAAGGCTGGGTAATATGGAAGGCTGAGGGCATGCATGGGCTGAGTCTCTCCGCAGAGAATATGAGCTGGGACGGGGAGGGAGGGAGGGAGAAGGGTGGTCCGTATTGGGAGAAAGATGGATATTTTGAGTATAAGTCATGGATCCTAAAGGGGGAGGGGATGGGGGACTCAGGGTCATGACACTTAATGTTAAAGGGTTAAATGTATGGCAAAAAAGAAAATCTCTCTTGAGAGAGGGGGAGCGCATGCAAGCGGATATTCCGATGGTGCAGGAGGCTCATCTCACACAAGTACAGAAGTGGTGGTTGAAAAGTGAATCATATGATCAAATATACACAGCCCCGAATAGAGCACATCCCTAAAAAAGACGTGTAGGCCTTCTGTTTTCAAAAGATCTAGTTCTAGAGGAGAGGGAATTGTTAAGAGATCCAGCAGGGAGGTTTATTTTGTGGACAGGGAAGATTAATGGATGGGAGGTCACACCGAGTAGAATTCTATGAATGACTGAGAGATGAATACAAGACCATGTGAGAGGACCCCTAATATTAGGTGGGGACTTCAATACAATGGTGAATCCCAAGCTAGACACTACAGGGGGGGAAGGAGCAGGGGGGCCAGGCTCGGGTTACAGGCAACAGTGAAGACGTTGGGGGTACAGGAGGTATGGCGACACCTGAAAGGCAACAGTCGTGAATATACCTATTATTCGCATGCACATGAAACCTACAGTAGACTTGACATGCTTTGGGTGGGCACATCAATAGTGGAGCGAATCCAAGACATAACAGTAGAACCAATCACGTGGTCTGACCATGCACTGGTGGTAATTACATTAGATACTGAGGGGCTAAAAAAGAGGATTAAAATTTTGGTGGTTAAACGACTCCTTTGAAAGCCAGGTAAGAGCCAAACAAGTAATAATAAAAATATACCTCCATTTTAACAAACAAGGGGATACGACCACCTCAATACTATGGGATGGGCTCAAGGCACTCTTCAGGGGTCATTTAAAATTGGTAGGATCTAGGAAGAAAAAACAAAAGGAACAGAAGGAAATTGAATTTAGAGATAAAAACCATCAGCTAACTATACAACATGGGAAACGGGGAGGGAAACGGATGCAGAGGCAATCAACAGTTTTATGCAGTGAGTTAGAAGCACTCAAAGCTGAGGAATGGGCCTTTGAGCTTATTAAGTTGAGGCACAACATGTTCATCTCCGGGAATAAGCCAGGCAGATATTTAGCTAGGAAACTTTGTGAAAGACAAGTGCAGCAGCATATAGGGAAGATCAAAAATAGAGAGGGGCAATGTGAGATGGGCACAAAGAAAATTCTCAAGGTAGTTAGTGATTTCTATCAGAAGGTATACCAATCCGAATATAAAGCAGGGGAAAGACCACTACAGGATTACTTAGATGAAGTAAAGTTACCCAGGTTAGAGGAAGAGGAAGGGGTATGGCTGGATAGGGATATAGAAAAAGCAGAAGTGTTGAAAGTAATCAAAGGGTTGAAAGAAGGCAAGGCACCAGGCCTTGATGGAATGATAGCCACCCTGTACAAAATGTTTGCGGTAGAGCTAACCCCCGAATTAACGGATGTATTTAATGGAGTCTTGAGAGGCAAAGAGTTACCAAAGTCAACTAGAACAGCGGGAATCACTGTCCTGCCAAAACCAGGCAAGGACGTACGACAATGCGCATCCTACCACCTGATATTCCTAATTAATTTGGATGTAAAAATTCTGGCAAAGGTACTGGTAAATAGAGTACAACATTTTCTGCCAAGACTAGTAGAAGGAGGCCAAAGAGGCTTTATTCTAGGGTGGCAAGCCAGTGATAATCTATGTAAACTTTTAAACCTAATTTGGTTAATTCAGAAGGATAAAATCCCTCTCTAGTAATGGCAGTAGATGTTGAAAAGCGTTCTACCAAGTGGAATGGCCATTCCTGTTTGCAGTTTTGGAAAAAATGGGATTTGGAGAGAAATTTTTAAGGTGGATACATGCTTTGTATACAGAACCATGCGCTAGAATAAGGGTAAACTGAGAGTATCCTCAAGAATTTCCATTACGTAGAGGAACGCAGCAGGGGTGTCCCTTATTGCCGATCTTGTTTGTTCTAGTAATTGAACCTTTAGCAGCGAAGATACAAGCCCAGGCTGACATAAAAGGGTTTCAGTTTGCAAAATCTTGCTTTTTGCAGATGATGTAATTTATTTTGTTACACAATTCCTAATCACACTACTATGTTTGATGAAGGAGATACAGGATACAAGATGAATATGGGAAAAACAGAGATACTCAAAGTTGCTCTCTCATGAGATTTAGAAAACAGACTAAAGAAAGCATGCCCATTTCAATGGGCCAAGAAACATGTTAAATATCTGGGGGTGCAAGTAGGCAGTCAGTGGAAGAATTTAGCAAAATGTAATTATGAACCCCAATGCAAGAAGGTCCTGAATGATCTCAGTAGATGGGATAAGAATTGTTTTTCCTGGTTTGGCCGGATAACCATAATCAAGATGAATGTGCTGCCTAGGCTACTGTTCCTTTTCATGTCCTTACCCATACCAGCCCCAAATGTAATGATGAAATTAGTGAAGAGGAGAATGTTTTCTTATATATGGAGGAAGTGTCCATCCAGGACAAGTGATTTGTGGACCTAAGGATAAAGGAGGACTAGCAGTGCCAGATGTGAATAAATACTACCAAGCTGAGCAGTTACGAGCCATCTTTAATTGGAGGGCAGGGCCTCAAGGCCCAGCATGGTGCCAAATAGAACGGGAATCGGTGTATGGTGAGTCTCAAAAAACTGGAGAGTTATTAGATTTGCTCTGGAGACCGGAATACATGGGGGTAAGAGTGGAGAAGAATATAACCCTTTTGTGAAAAACACTGTGCAAGTGTGGCAAAAAACTAAGAAGTGCCTGGTGAGGCGTATGGGGGAAGTGCGGATGCAGAGATTAGTAGCCTTTGACGAGATTAAGGACATCGACAAATTCCCATATTTTAAGGGGTGGGAGGCCAAAGGAGTTGTATATGTTAATCAGTTGCTCCCCCGACAAGGAAAACTCAGAAGCTTCCGAGAACTGCAAGATGATCACATACTTGATCAGGGAGATTGGTATGGATATTGCCAGTTGGCATACATACTGAGAGAGAAAGGGCAAGACCAGATAGAGAGTGGGCCATAACAATTTTTGAAAAGGCCTTTCTTAGAGCGCAGGGGGTTAAAGGGATGATATCCTGCATATATAAAGAACTGAGCAGCTCAGGAGAACAGGAACAGTATGAAAAGGCCTGGGAACAGGACCTAGGAGGGGAATGGAATCAAGAGAGATGGGGGAGAATTTATGAAGGGGTGAAGATCTCCTCAGCATCAGCATCCATACAAGAACAAGGGTACAAGATGCTGTATAGAATGCATTACACCCCAGCCAAGCTAGCTAAACTGTGGGGCAGGTGTAATGTTTTTATTTATTTATACATTTCTTCTATACCGCCCCTTCCAGAGATCAAGGGCAGTTTACCGTTAACAACTGAACAACTTGTACATGGAACATTGGTATTAACTATTTACAAGGAACATATTTTACAAGCAAATCTGTATGACAACTTTCTATTTACATATGTACAGGAGTCAGCGTATTCTTAATTTAGCTATTTTCTTTGGATGGGTGGGGCAAGGTTCTGGGGTTGTTTAGGTAGGGGGAGGGAAGGGGGAGGTTAGTAGGTTGGTTTTGTATTTGTCGGGAGATTGTCTGTGGGAGATGAGGGGTTTCAGTTGGGTTTTCGAAGTGTTCAGTGAAAAGGAGTGTTTTGAGTCCTTTTCTGAATAGTTGGAGGCCTTTTGTCATGCGGAGAGCAAATGAGAAGGCTCTGGAACTTGTGGTTTATTTTGTCCTGCAGATGGTTTTGGGTATGGCAAATGAGTGAGTTGCATTCTGTCTGTGCGATCTGGATTCTGGTGGGGAGTGTATGAAGGTGGTTAGGTAGGAGGGGGAGATGTCATTGAGCAGTTTTAATGTTGTAATGAGTATTTTATATTTTATCCGGCTGTTTATAGGGAGCCAGTGTAGTTCACGTAGATTGGGGGTTATATGATCAGCTAGGCAAGCTTTTGCGATCACCCTGGCAGTGATGTTCTGGGCTCTTTGTAGTATATTTGTGTTTTTAAGTGGTAGACCATTCAGTAGACTATTACAATAGTTGAAATGGGGGGTAATTAATGAGTGGACCACAGACTTGAAATCATGGGTGTTGACAAGGGGTCTTAGGTGCTGTACGGCTTTTAGTTTAAAGAATGCAGTTTTTATTGTTTGCTTTATGTGGAGGAGCATACTGAGTGTGTGGTCTAGTATTATCCCTAGGTATTTTACCTCTTGTTTAACAGGAATGGCTGTGCTGTTGATTATGATGGCTTTTGGATGGATTGTATCTTGGTTTCTCGATACGAACATAGCTTCAGTTTTTTTTAAGTTAATACTGAGGTAGTTGGTCTCCAGTCAAGATTCGGTCTCTCTGATGCATTCAGAAAGATTGTGGTATGAGGGGTTGCTAGTGTTTATGGGGATAGAGAGCAAGATGTCGTCTGCATAAATGTAATGGTTAATTTTGAATTTTCTAAATATATTTGTGATGGGCTGTAGGTATAGGTTAAAAAAGAGGGCTGAGAGGGCCGAGCCTTGTGGAATTCCCTGTCCTTGGGGGAATGTTTCTGAGATATCTTGGCCTAATTGGACACGTAGCATACGGTGTGATATATATGACATAAACCATTTAAGGACATTGCCTCCTATTCCCATATTTGCCAATTTTTCGATTAGTGTGTTATGATTGATGTTGTCGAATGCGGAGGCTATATCTATGAAAAGGAGGATGAATCCTGGTTTGTCGTCATCTGTACCTCTAATGAGGTTGTCCATCAGTGTTATAAGCAACGTTTCAATGCCGTGGTAGGGGCGGAACCCAAATTGGTGGGAGTCCAGAGGAGCGTGGAGGTCAATGTAGTCTTGCAATTGGAGTTGGATGATTTTTCCAATATCTTAGCAATTTATTTATTATTTTATTATTTTTTTATACTGCGCTTTTTAGAATCAGTACGGTTTACATGTATACTAACAGGTACTTTTTATTCCCTTGTCCCCGAAGGGCTCACAATCTAAGTGTACCTGAGGCAATGGAGGGTTAAGTGGCTTGCCCAAGGCCACAAGGAGTGGTCATGAGACTAGAGGCAATGAATGGTATACTGGCTATGGGCCTGTATGAGCTTGGGTCTTTTGGATCCAGTACATTATTAATGTGCTATGCTGGAGGGGCTGCGGACAAGAAGGTTTTTTTTTACATATGTGGTGGACATGCCTAGTAATTATGGAAGTGGATGAGAGCCAGAGCAAAAGAAATTGTGGGATGGAGGGGGATCACTCACCCCAGAGGCCGCCCTATTAAATGAGTGGGGCGAGGGAAACAAAGCAGCCATGATTAAATTTTTGTTATTTTGCTACTGCTGTGAGAATGGAGATAGCAAAGGAATGGAAAACTGAGGGGCATATAGATTGCCAGAAGGTTCTATCTTGTTTGGACTACTTGTGTGAGATGAGCAGAATAACTGCCTGCGAAACAAAATCTAAAGAAGCTTTTAGCAAGATCTTGAGTCCATATAAAGAGTGGAGGCAGCAATAATGATTTGAACATTGAGAGAAACAGTAAGAGGATAGCTGGACAAGAGGAGGGGAGGGAGGGTTAGGGGAAGGAGGAAGAAGGGGAGGAGGGGGAAGGCTGAACAAGTGAAGCAAGAGAGGGAAGGGAAGGAGGGCAAGATAACTGGATAATGAACCGACTGTAGAAGGTGCTGAACCCTAGGCTGGAGGATAAGTACTAATTTGGGTATACAGAAAGGCAGATGGTTGGTTACAATGTGCATGTTGTAAGTTGAACCGATTAGAGTGATTTGAATTATGGTACTCATTTATTCAGATGTGTTCTGTATGATATTGCATTGTATTGTAATGGACACTGATAGTTGTGGGGGCGGGGAGGAGAGGAGAGGGGGAAGGAGGGAATCGAACAAGGAGAGAATTGGTGAAAATGGTTGTAAATGATGTGTTATCTAAAAATAATAAAGTAACAAAAAATATATTAAAATAGTGCAAAGTCCAGTAATTAAATTGATAATAAAAATATTTTTCTACCTTTTGTTGTCTGACCATTTTATTCTCTGATCATGCTGGTCCCGATCTGAGGCTTCTGCTTTCCTCTTTCTTCTCTTAGCTCTCTTTCTCCATTCTCTAGTCAATCTGCCATTTTTTGTCTCTCCTTTTGTTTTCTTCACTTCTTTCCATCTTGGATATTTTTTTTTCCTTTCAACTTTCTTCCATTTATTTCTCTCTCTCTGTCCACCCAGATTTCATTACTCCTTACTATCCATTTCTTAGTCTCCCTCTTTTTTACGCCATCTACCTACCGCTTTTCAGTCTTCACCCCAGCTCTTCTTCCCTGGTCCATTATTCCCCAGTCTTTTGCTCAATCTCTCACCCCATCATCCAGTCTCTCTCTCTCTCTCTTTCCCTCCATCCAGTACCTCAGTCCTCTCTTTCCTTCCATGTCTGCCCTCTACCTTCCTATCCCCTCTGTAACCAGCATCTACCCCAAAGTTGAACTCGGATTTCAACTTCTCTCAGCCAAGAGCACCATACATGCGGACATAATCACCATTGCCAATAAAGAAATTACCATAAACCTCATTTATAGATCCCCCTCCTCTCCACCGGAGGTCATTTCTACCTTTATTGACCTAGCCTGCAACCCAACTAACCCTCGCAATCCCAACTGGCTGCTCGGGGACTTCAACTTACCCTCCCTGCAGTCCGTCCATGCAGACGCCTTCCTAGAAGCTATGCAAACACTTGGGTTTGAGCAAATAGTAAAAACCTCCACTCATCTTAAAGGTAATCCGCTGGATCTAATTTTTGCTCCTCACTCTGCTGCCAGCCAGAAGGCCAACCTAAACATGGATATCACCCCCATTCCTTGGTCGGATCATAAGCTAATCATGTTCCAGATACCCATCCATCGTACTCATTTATCCTCCAAGGACTCCGGTACTGAATCCAGAACAACTACTCATTTCAGACCACTTGATAAAGAAGAGTTCGTTAAACTTGCCTTACCTAAGCTCAATCCAATACCTCCAAACCTTGAAGAAGCAATCATCAACTGGAACGTCACGCTGAAAACATTTGCTCAACTACCAACTATAGACAAATCAGGAGCTCCCAAGAGACCTAAAGGAAGCAGACATCCAGCCCCGTGGTTTACAGCAGATCTTCGGTCATCCCTCCTCTCCCTTAGGAAACTTGAAAGAAAATGGAGAAGATCCCGATCCGAAACTGACAAACAAACATACCTTTCCAGCCTTAAACTCCACCGTGAAACCATATACCTCAGATTGAGCGAATACCATGCCAAACTCCTTCTCCGCTCTCTAAACAAACCTAGAGACCTTTTCAACTTAGCAAAATCCCTAACTAAGGAACCTTCACCTACCCAACTCGAGCCTATTTCCCCCCAATCATATGCTGACTACCTCCAATCTAAAACTTCTATAACCAACACAGTTTCAATAACCACTCCCTACTACACACTCACCTCACTTCCACCTATTACAATGTTCACAACTCCAACAGAGAAAAACATCCAAGATCTTATCGCCATCATCAATACCTCTACAGCCCCAAGTGATCCCTGCCCAGCATACTGGATCAGAACTCTGCGAGTTGAACTTAGCCCAATTCTAATCAACATCATTGAACTCTCCTTTACAACAGGCTCCTTCCCCGCATTCCTCAAACAAACATCAATAAGACCACTTCTGAAGAATAACAGACTTGACCCACTAAAAACTGACTCTTACCGCCCAATCTCGAGTATACCTCTACTGTCCAAGATAATAGAGAAGGTTGTTCAGCGGCAGATTCAACACCACATTGACGAGGTGGCTCCTCTCGACCCCTGTCAACACGGTTTCAGGGAGGCCCACGGAGTAGAAACTCTCCTCACCACCCTAACCAACGCCTTGAATAGAGGATTGGACAAAGTTGAAAATGGCTTCGCCCTCATTTTCCTTGATATCTCCGCTGCCTTTGACTCCGTTAATCACAATCAACTTCTCACTCGTCTCCAAGAGAAGGGCATCTGTGGCCTCGCCTGGGAATGGTGTAGATCTTATCTATCAGATCATTGGCAGCATGTCAGAGTTGGTTCCACCACATCTGCGCCATTCCACCAACACCAAGGTGTTCCGCAGGGCTCCTCCTTATCCGCGCTGCTGTTCAATGTCTACATGCAGCCAATATGTGACATCATTCGCTCCTTCAATATCTCCACTCTAATCTATGCGGACGACGTCCTGTTGTTTACACCATTCAAAATCAAACAACCAGACTTCTCCAGCCTTATCAACTGTTTCAACGCCATCACCGACTGGTTACTATCTCAAAACCTCCGCATAAACTTTAAAAAGATGGAAGTTCTCTTCATATCAAGGAACAAAGATTTCTCCCATCCATCCTCCCTAAAAGTAAGAGATGCGGAACTCCCTAGTAAACCTTCCATTCGCTACCTAGGGATTACTCTGGACCAGCATTTCGACTTTAAGGAGCACATACGGAACACCACCAGAGCTGTCTACAATAAAATTAGAACGCTGAGGCATCTCAGACCCATGTTACCTCATAATGACTTCAGGACCATTTTCCAGGCCCTCATTCTTCCACATCTTGATTACACAAATGTGGCCCTGTATGGACGCCCCAAGAACACCCTTAATCCGCTGCAACTCGCCATGAATGCGGCTGCACGGGTTCTCTGCGGTTTAGCAAGATCAGACCATATTACCCCGATACTCAAGGAGCTCCACTGGCTTCCAATTCACTGCAGGTTAACATACAAAATCCTTCTCATCATCTTCAAGATTATTAATAACCTAGCCCCCACAACACTCAGTGACCTTATCACCCTCACCCCGAAAAACAGACTCAGAAGATCAGTAACTGACAACACCTTGCTCATCCCCAAGGAGTCCATCAAGTGCACCCAGATGACCAAGAAAAGAACATTTGCATTCTATGCCCCAAAATGCTGGAACGACCTTCCACCAGAAATTAGATCCATCAAAGGCCTTATGCAGTTCCGTAAGGCAATCAAACACCACATTTTCCTACTTCACTTTTCTCAAGCACCCACCCCACCTCTGCTCACCCACTCACCAATGTCTACGAATCCTTCCCTGTAACAAGTATTTTGAGCTTACCTTAGCCATCCGTGTATATACAAACCAAATCTAATTGTATTTTGTACATATGTTTACAGTTTACCTGTTGCTCCAAGTTCAAACTCCTGTTACAATGTAAGATCCAAGTTTTAAACTCCTGTTACAATGTAAGCACAATACAGGCTGCTGACTGTGTACCCTTGTTGTATGTAAACCGCACTGATAACAAATAGCGCGGTATATAAGAGTTGTTAAATAAATAAATAAAATCTCCATACCATATCATTCCCTCTCCCATGTCAAGCATCTCTCTGTCTCATTCTCCACTAATTTAACCTGTGTCCATCTTCTCCTCTCTCTCACATGTCCCTCATCTTCTCTTCTTATTACTCCATCTCCCCTCTGTCTCCCTCTGCCCCCCCCCCCCCCAATTCCAGCATTTTCCCATAGGCTCCTTATATCCCCTGGCCAACATCACCACTCCATCTCCCCTCCTTGCTTCTCCATTTGCCCCTTCCCATGTCCAGTAGCTCCTTTTATCTGCCTAGCCCCCCCTCAATCTTATCCTCTCTCTCTCTCTCCCTGTTCCCCACCCCGCATCTTCCTTCTGACTCATTATGCCCATCTCCCAATGCCCCTTCACATCCACCCCTTGTATGTAACAAGGGGCAGAGCCTGCCCATAGAGCAGCATCTCTCACAGACGGGGGATGTGCAAGCAGTGATCCCAACCCAGAGAAGCAGGGTACCATTGGCCTTGCACAGCCCCTGTCCACAGGACATGCTGCTCCCACAGGCTACAATCTCTGCCTTCCACATCCTTCTGTCCTGCAGGCATGGGCTGTGCAAGCCATGATTGCAGCCCTGAGAAACAGAGCCTGCCTGCAGGAGGGCACTGCCGTTGTCTGCCTGGCCCCACTTCCCAGTTAGGGTCAGCCCATCCATTGTGCAAAAATGTTGTTCGCACAGGGCCCTGCGCAAACTTCATTCTCACATGGTGCTCTTCACGCTGGCGGCTGTGCAGAGGGAGCTGGGGAAGACCAAGTGAGGCTCCCTCTCCACAGCCGCCAGTGTGAAGAGCAGTGTTTTCTCTCACACTGGCAACTGTGTTACTGTGAAGTGCGCGAGTGCTAGGAAATGCCCTTTAACTTTTCCCGGCATTCAGCATGCTTCACTAGAACACAGATGCCAGTGAGAGGGAAAACGCTGCTCTTCACGCTGGTGGCTGTGCAGAGATGAGTCGGGGCCTCGCGTGGACTTCCCTGGCTCCCTCTGAAGCAGCTTAGATAGCCGCGGGGCCCTTCGGGGGGGGGGGGGAGGTGTCTAGGATAGAACAGGAAATGGCCTATAGGGGGCTGGGCTAGGACTAGAAATGAGCTGATAGGGGGCTGAAATAGGACTGGAAATGGCTGATAGGGGCTAGGCCTCGAAATGAGCTGATGGGGGGGGGGGCCTTGGACTGGAAATTGGCTGATGGGGGACTGGAATAGTACTGGAAATGGCTGATGGGGGGCTGGAATTGGAAATGGGCTGATGGGTGGAGCTTGGACTGGAAATGGGCTGATGGGGAGCTGGAATACGACTGGAAAGGATTTGAACATTGAGAGAAGCAGTTAGAGGACAGCCGGACAAGGGAGGGGGGTAGCTGATGGGGAACTGGAAATGCGTTGATGGAGAGGGCTAGGACTGGAAATGGGCTGATGGGGAGCTAGAATAGGCCTGGAAATGGGCTGATAGAGGTAGCTTGGACTGGAAATAGTTAATGGGGGGCTAGGATTGGAAATGGGCTGATGAGGGGGCATGGGAGAATAGGACTAGAAGGGAGCGGATGCTGGGTGAGGCTGGAACTAGAAGGTGTAAAGGGAAAAATAAGTTTCTTGTTGTACAGAGGGACCACAAGGCCCACAAGGGAAAATGGATAGTTTGTGCATACCTAGATGGAAAGGAATGTATTGTGCTAAGGCTAATTGATTGATCTTCACAGAGACGAGTACCATTTTGTACGGTTTCTGATAAGCAGTGGTGGGCTGCTGGGATGGGTTTATGACGTATGTATATGTTTTTGTTACTGTATAAAAAATAGACTGCACTTCTAACGTACGGAAAAAAATTACATACTACTTATGTGCGAGTGTGGTTGTGAAGTTCATTCCCCTGGAATTCCAGGCAGCCGAGGAGGAACAAAGGAAGCAGACAGAGGGGATTCCCCCGGGCCTGGAGGCTGTGAACAGGGGCAACCCCATAACAGAAGGGAGCTGATGTTGGGGAAGGAATAGAAGAGGATGGGGCTAGGGAATGAGGATAGAGAAGGGAAAAGATATTGTGTGTAGGAGGGAAGTCTTGGTAGTGCTGTTACGATTGGCCGGTAATTGGGATTAAGTGGGAATTAAGGATGGAAGAGTGAATTTTGAGTGGATGATAAAGGTTTAAGAAAGAAATGGAGGAAAGAGCAAAAGGTGAAAGATCAGTATGTTAAAGCAGATATAGAGAGGGAATGGAAAACTTCTAGAAGAGAGAAGAAAGGACAAATGGACAGCTAGCAGATGACATGAAGAAATCAGAAGAAAGTGACTGGAACAATTGCAACTGAAAAATAAAATGCCCAAAGAAAAGGCAGAAAAAGACTTTTTATTTTGAATTCATTAACTGAAATATGTCAGTTCTGGGAAATATGTATCGCTAACGTCTTTGTGTTTTTGTTTAATACAAGAGGAAATTAATTTATAGTTTTATTTTTCCAGTGTTATTGTACATTTCAAGTTTGGCTTTTGGGCTTCCCAATTTAATTATTGTATTTCTATTTCTAAATTGTGATCCCTTGTTCTTTGTTTGGCCACAGTCTATGTTCTGCATGTGTAACCAAGCTGAGGTATTCTGTTCATGTAGTTTCTATGTGATAGTGCCACTTGTTCTTTTCCCCCAGTAGAAGATGTATTGGTATTCTCTGAGATGTATTGGTTTAATATTTGCAATGTTGCCTTTTTGATAGGTAGGGTATGGTGCTTTGTGAGTCCTGGTAGTGATATGATTTGCTATGAATTCTAAATGGTCAGTGTTTGTAGTACTTCTTAAAGTGCCTGGTGATTGGCACTGGAATATAGTAATGTAGAAATCTGGTAGTCTTTCTTTATGCAGACACTCTTTAAGAGGCATGTTTACTAAAAGTTTTAGCGCAGGTTACATTATGCAAATATTTATTCAAATAAGGCTTCTTATGCAAATGAGGTCCCACACCTCCCTTGGGCCGCCCCTGTCCCCAGTCAGGATGGCCTGCAGACTAGTGGACAGCCTGCCCATAGGCAGAAGGCTGTGAGTAGCTATTGCAGCCTCTCACAGCCTTCTGCCTGCAGGAGCAGCATATCCTGCAGGCAGGCTCTCCACTAAGTCGCTGGCACTCTGCAGGCCATCGTGAATGGGAAGTGGAGGGCAGGTGGCTAGCAATAGCACTCTCTTGACATCGATGCCTCCTTGCCGTACTTACCCAGCTTACTGGGAAGCGCGGGGCCCTGGTTCTGCATTTGTCCTCTTGTTTCCCCTTCCTGTTGTCCTCCGAGCCCCGGTGCCCCCCTTTTCTATTGTCCAGCATCTCTCTTCTTTCCTCTCCCCGCCCCCTTCTTAGCGGCCTCGAAGTTTCTTAGCTGCTGCACCTGCAGCAAGCAATACAAAAGCGCGGGATTTTCAAGTCTTCCTCGAAGTACCTTCTGGTTCTGCCCCGCACGCGACAGCAGCATCATCAGAGGGGGCGGGGCCGTCAGGGCCTTATAGACATCCTGGTGCCAACTGCCACGGGCTTGCTTTCTGAGTTTTGTTTTGTTGTTGGTTTTTTTAAGTTTGATGGAAAAAGAGAGGGTTTTTTTTAATCTATTAATACGGTTTGATTCTGTGGCATTTAAATTGTTATTATTTGTTCCGAGCTGTTTTGGCAAGCTTTCTTTTGCCTCCAATTTTTATGATCATCCCCTTTTTTGTTTTGATTTCTGCATAACCACTTTTTTTTTAAATCTTAATTTTATTCCTTCCCACGGATCCTTTTTTTTTTTTACTATGAATTACATATACCATGGCGGCATTTTAAGCTTTTTTTTCTTTGAATGACCGAACACGCTGTTATTATTGTGGGAGGGATTACACCACGTTATCTTAGTGTAATGGCCCTGGTCGTAGGGAAAGTAGTATAAAAACCTAGTTGAATAACAAAATAAAAGAAAACGATCGAATGCGCGGTTCTTGATCATCACGCGAGAGCAGTAGGTATTGATTGGGTTCTGCCTGGGAAAACTAGGCACTCTTGGGCATTTACATCCTTAACAGTCGTCGTCATTCCCTCGGCACGCGGCATCTATCTGCCAGTCGCGCGCCCTTAACGTGTGTGGCGATGTACAGCGACTGCTTCTTTAATTTTAAATAGTTGCGACTTCTTTTATGCTTTTGGTTTTCTTTACCCTGAAGTGTTCCATTTATGCTTTTGTTTTTTTAATGTTCTATGAGCAGTCGGGAGCCGTTCGCTGGCGTCGTGCCCGTTACCCTTTTGGCGGGCTTTTGCTTCTGGAAATGGCCGCCGTGCGGGCCCTGCCGTTTTTTGACTACTCGAGGCGAGCAGTCGAGGATCGGCGCGCAGCGGGTAGGTCATTCTATGCTCTTTTTGATTCCTACGTAAAAGAAGTACTTATAGATTGACTTTTCCTATGTTTGTTTGGCAAACCTTTGCGGTGTACTATTGGCCTGTCTCGTCTCCGGTCCCGCGGATTAGCAAAAAACAATAAAACAGAACTCATGATTGATTACGTTACATAGCTCCCTAAAGTAGTTGGTATTGATCTTCGGATACAATTTGTCAGCTTCTCGTCCTCCTGCACGATTATTTTAATTGAATCTTTTGATGTGTTTTTATATTGGATTTCATGTGTTGCTTATTGATTTGCATTATTTTAACAGCATGCTTGATTGTACTCTGCACGTTTATGTATGATTATTTGCATACCAATTTCCTATGCTCCTCTGATTTGTTTATTTTATGTTTTTGATAAGGTCCCATAGCCCCTGATGAAGGTTTCCACTAGCCGAAACACGGCCGTGTAGGGTGGGACGAGGTTTGATCCTGCCACGTGTTCATCTGCCTTCCCTTGCCATCTGTATAATGCAACGGCAGTTCGATGGGGGATTTACAGTATTTAGCTGCTGCTGCTAAATTCGCCCAGCCTTTTCAAGCTGATTAGACAGTTAGCAGGAAGGTTTTGGGAGCCGCTGATTTAGGGAGGGACTAAGCATGAGCTTCTGTAAAGACGGTTGGAGGATAATAAGAATAGAATCTCCCAGCAGCCTGACTTCTTACAACTTTCTGGTTAACATGACATTGTAAGGCACAACTCACTATCTAGCAAACTTAACTGCAGTCCACCATAGTGCCCAAGAGATGGCCCTGCCACTATATGGAAGACAGAATTTTCTGGCTTGGCAAAAACAGAATGAGACAATAAAATGATATTTATTACTACTTTTTTATTCTTCTTTGTAAATGCAGTGGTATGCATCTTCCACAGACCATGGATGACTGAAAACCATTTTCTTAATCAATTACAGCCTCTGTCAGCCTGTCTGGACAGGATTGCAAATTCCAAGGAGAAGGGGCAGCCTGGTATATATTAAGATTTGTTAATTGCCTTCACAGGTGCATCTCTGTCACCTCCAGACCATCCAAAATACTACTCTTTGCATACCGGCTCATGCATGCAAATGTAATCATATTACACCACTGTTCGTCAAATACCATTGGTTACCTATAAATTCTCTGATCATTTTCAAGCTTTATATCATGAGACAGTTCTGGATTACTTGTCTGCTATTGTCTCCCTATATACCCCAGCAAAATTTCTCTGCTCGCCCCATGATTTTCATTTATACCTACCCTCCTTGTGGGAAATTACGAATCTACAAGGAAATTAGCTTTTTCTGCTGCGGCTCTGGCACATTGGAATGGCTTGCTGGGCCACCTCTGCACAGAATTAAATTTCAAGTGCTTCAAAAAATCTCTGAAAGCCTTCCTTTTTAGGACTGCTTTTAATTTACCTATTATGGTATGATAGCACCCTTTGGGCATGGTAAGGACAGTCCTATAGTCTAGGAATTGGGTGTATTTATCTTTATTAGTTTATTTGCTTATCTTTTCTATGCTGTTCCTATCTCTCTTATACTGTCCTGTCTACACTATGGCGTTCCTTTCACTTCTTTTCTTTTCTTATTTATTGTACATGGTATAGAGGTATATCAAATAAAATATAACCATAACAATGTTCCCAAAGGCTCTTCTGTGTTTCTGCACAGCATCACGTGCTACACAAATTTATTTATTTAATAAGTTTTATATACCTCCTTTAATCCAAGGCAGTTTACATAGAACAATAGTATACAATCTTAGAGTTGTTTTACATAAAACATGGGGAAGTAAACGGTGTTAAATATGGGCGTTATACATACATTAAAGGTGTGTGGATGGTTATGGAATAATACAAAGATAATACAATTTATATGTACAATACTCCTCTTCTTCGGGGTCTCAAAAGGGTCTAGATGATCTTCTCAAGAACGTGGGTCTCACAACATACACACACTAGAAATAAAGTCAGAAAAGAGAAGATTAAGAGTGCTTTTTATGGAGGAAAATTAACCCAGACTCATGTTAACGTGGGTCCTGAGGTTCAGCAGGCAATAGAAAACTTTTCTTAAAATCTTATTTCACCCAGACTATGAATACAGCACAGACAGCTGAGGAGAGAGCAGCACCCTCAGATTCCCAAAAACAAAGACAGCTTAAGAGAGACTTCAAGAGAAGTGACAGCAACACTTTGAGACATCCTAAGTAGAAAGACAGCACAAACTGCAGAAGTGTGAAGGCAGCAGAGTCTACGTCAGTGGTTCTTAACTCAATCCTCTGGGACCCCCAGGCCACTCAGGTTTTCAGGATATCCACGATGAATATGCAGGAGAGAGATCTGCATGCACTGCTTCTATTGTGGATATCCTGAAAACCTGAGAGGACTGGATTGAGAACTACTGGTTTATACTCACCACTATGATGATGATGATCAACGTGAAGACAGCACCGATAACTATCAAAGCAATGGCCCAACCTGCTAGGCTGCCTTGCCCTCCTGATCCACCTGAGATAGAGGGAAAAGGAAAATGGATCAGAACCAGACATGAAGAATGTAAATTACCGTTATGTCCAGCATGGTAGCTTATGGTGCTGCTCAGTCTAGTTTGATTTTTGTCCCGGAGCTGACATGTTTTGCTGCTCTAGCCAAGTTCCTCCTAGGATTATTCAGAGTTTTTGTTGAAAATCTAGCACTGGTCAGGCCTGGAACTTTTGTTTGCGGTGTGCGTAGCAGGCAGTCCTAAATCACCGGCAAAAACACTTTCAGTGATGTAGGAAGTGACTTTGCATTTTCCAGTGGCTGCATGCAAGGCAAACTAGGATAGAAAATAATAAATGTGTTCCTTATCGTTCCTCCAGTTCAGTCCTCTACCTCTGGGTTGTCAACCTCCTCCTGCAGCTTGGAGACTGGCATGTCAGAATTCTGACATCACTGGATATAGCCTGCCGGACACTCCCATCAGTCCCAGTGTGACCAGTCTCCATGCAGCAGGAGGACGTTGTGAGCCTAGTCTGGGGCTCACTAGAGGAACAGATAAGGAGCCTGTAGGAGAGAGTAGTTTTAGGTTTGATTTGTTTAAAAGGGAAAATTTACTATTTGAGTACTGTGACTTTAAAAAAAGAAAAAAGGAAAGCGTTCTTTCTTGGCTGCTCCCTGCCTATCTGTGTCATTGCTGTCAGTAATTTTCGCCTAATTCTTTATCTGGGAAATCTCTCTCCCCGGACTTTTGGGGGAGAGTTCCTTGGCTGGCAACTCTGCTCCGCCAGTCCTGGGGAGCTGACAGGAGTCGTGCCTGTGGTGGGTCGGCTGGAGAGCAGTGGAAAAGTGAGTAGTTAGCCGGCGGCATTCTTTGGATCAGCGGGGTGCCACGTGGTGTGGGATAAAAACAGGTACGAGTTGTGGAGACCTGGCCGGTAAGCAGAGAACCGGTTTCAGGCTTCTCAGGGGGGGGGGGGCGCTAGGCCAGAAAGCGAGGCACCGTGTCAGCGTTCGCTTTGGTGCCCTTTTTTCTCCTCTGGTGTTAGCGGTGGCCATTTTAAGCGGTGCGAGGGAGCCGTGTGGCCGCCAGGCTGGAGGAGAGCGTATTAGAATTTAAGGAAAGCTTTTAATTTTCTTTTTCTGCCGTTTAGCTTGCTCGCTTGATTGTGGCAGGTTTATTTCATTTTTGGGGTTTATTTTGCGGGCAGTAAATCCCCTGGGGGGGGGGCGGGGTTCTCCATGTTTGCTCTTAGTTGCGTAAGTTAAGGGAGAGTCTCACTGGAAGGGCAATTAAAAGTTAAAGTTAAGTCTTTTCCTTTCTACATTTATAAAAAAAAAAAGATTTCTCAGAGGAATATAAATATATTTGCAGCCTTATGGCAGCACGGCCACAGTGTGTGGTGTGCGGCACCCGGAGAGGCACGGTTGCCGATTCAGGAGTCTGCCGCTGCTGTGCTGCTTTATCTACCACGGTAGAGCAACAGATGGATGCCAAAGAACTCCCAGAGGCGCAGGTGGCGTTGACAGGAACAGGGTCTGAATCAGTACAACTTGACGTGCAAGGACCAGCGTTGGAGGAGATGGCAGGTTATTCCGGGACTCCGTCGGTCCCAGGGTCGTCGGATCTCGGGGAGTTTTGCCCTGATTTCATTTTAATAATGCACCAGGCCTTTTGCTTGCAGCGATAGGGCAAAATGCGGGGGCTTTTGCCACTTTCTGCCCTTTCTCAGCAGATGGACGCAGCTGAGGGGAGGGGCATGGGTCTTCCCGCACCTAAGAAAGCAAGGACTCGAGCTTTGTCGTCCACAGAAGGCGATTGGCCGGATGTTGAGGACCCTGACTGGGAGCATGAGGAAGGGTTGGAGGATCTGGAAGAGGGGGAGATCCCAGAACCCGAGGATCAAGCTAAGATCATAAGGGTCTTCCGTAGAGAGGAGCTGGCAGTGCTTATCACTGAAACAATGCAGATGTTGAATCTCGCTGCACAGCCCACTAGTGAAGAAGAGGTTGAAGATCCGGTTATTCAAGCGGTGAGACAACCGCAGGTGGTGTTTCTCGTTCACCGGGTAGTTGACAAAATGATCCAAGGGGAATGGGATCAGCTGGAAGTGGGGCTCAGAGAGATACGGACAATGAATAGACTCTATCCCCTAGCCAACAAGGATAAGGAGAGGTTCCGTTCGCCTTGGGTGGATGCGGCGGTGACAAAGAAGACCACTATCCCGGTGGAAGGCAGTGCGGCACTGAAGGATGCACAGGACCGTAAGGTCGACAGCTTGCTAAAACAGATATTTGAAGCAGATGCGCTGTCGTTGCAGGCTTCCATTTGTGGGGCTTGGGTGGCATGGGCGTGTCTGCGCTGGGTTCAGTGTTTACGCCTGTCGTCGCACCTGGGTCAAGAGGAGCTCAACGAGCTGGGACGTCTGGAGTCAGGGACAGCGTATTTAGCGGACGTCCATTATGACTTGATCAGAGCTCTCGCGAATAGCACGGCTTCGGTAGTGGCAGCCCGCAGATCTGTGTGGTTGCGAAATTGGGCGGTGGATGGTTCTTCCAAGTCCTGTCTCAGTAAGTTGCCCTTTAAGGGTCAATTGTTTGGAGAGGATCTGGATAAGTTGGTAAAGGACCTTGGGGAGCCCAAGAGTGGTAGACCTCCAGAGGATAAGCCGAAACAGGGGAAGACTGGGCTGGGATTTCGGGGCCAGTTTTTGGATTTCCGGAGATTTCGCACGTTGCGTTTCGGGGGCTTCCAGAGGGGAAGTTTTTCTTCTCGGGCCCAGGGATTTAGAGGAGCAAATAGAGGTTTCTCCACAAGCTCCGCGTCAGCGACTCGAAAACCACAATGAAATGATGCGGGTCCCGGCGGGAGGTCCTCCGATAGGCGGGAGGCTTCGGGAGTTTCTTCCTGCTTGGACCCACATTACGTCCGATCAGTGGGTGTTAGAGGTCATTCGTCAGGGTTACGCGCTGGAGTTTGCACATCCCGTGCGGGATTCTTTTGTAGTGTCACCCTGCAGGGGACAAGAGAAAAACTTGGCGATTCGCAGTACATTACAGCGGCTCCTACATTTTAGGGGCAGTCGTGGAGGTGCCGGAGACAGAGTACGGAGTGGGTCGGTACTCCATTTATTTCATGGTGCCAAAAAAGGGCAGGGCGTTGCAGCCCATTTTGGATCTGAAAGGCTTAAATCGATGTCTTCGGGTACCACATTTCGAGATGGAAACCTTGCGGTCAGTCATTGTGGCAGTGCGGCAAGGGGAGTACTTGACTTCTCTCAACCTCACCGAGGCGTACTTACACATTCCCATTCGATCAGCTCATCAGAAGTCTGAGGTTTGCCTTTCCTTGGGGACACTATCAGTTCCAGGCATTGCCCTTCAGTCTGGCAACGGCGCTGCAAACCTTCACCAAAATCGTGGTGGTGGTGGTGGTGGCGGCGGCGTTGCGCAAAGAAGGGATCTTGGTAAACCCGTACCTCGACGAGTGGTTAATTCGGGCCAAGTCTGAGACAGAGAGCCTGCAGGTCACAGGCAAAGTGGTAAATTTTCTACAGCGTCTTGGTTGGGTGGTCAATCCAGCCAAAAGCTGGTTGCAACCGTCTCAGAACCTGGAGTATCTGGGGGTGCTGTTCGACACGAGCGGAAAGGTGTTTTTACCAGAGAAGCGAGCCCGAGGGCTCAGGTGCCTGATACTCAGATTCAGGGCCACCCCAGCACCGTTGGCTTGGTCTTATCTTCGCGTGCTGGGAACTATGGCGGCGACTCTAGAGGTGGTGCCTTGGGCCAAGGTTCACATGCGGCCTCTCCAGAGGTTGCTCCTTCATCGGTGGTTGCATCAGGCGGATTCATTGAGCAAACGGCTTCCGTGCCCCTTCAAGGTCAGGCAGTCTCTTTGGTGGTGGTTGCTTCCGATGTCATTGGTGGCCGGAATGCCGCTGGAGCAGCCGGAGTGGCTTCCATTATTAACAGATGCCAGCCTCGGGGGCTGGGGAGCCCACTGCGAGAGCAGGTTCGCGCAGGGATTTTGGTCTCCTCTGGAGAGCTCATGGTCGATCAATCGGCTGGAGCTCTGAGCAGTTTTCTGAGCACTCCAGGCGTTCGGGCCGGTCAGTTTGAGTTCTATCTGACAACTTGGCGGCAGTCGCCTATATCAATCGCCAGGGCGGCACGGGGAGTGCAGCCATGGAAGAGGAGGCAACCTTATTGTTCGCTTGGGTAGAGAGTCGGTTGTCAGCAATTTCGGCGGCGCACATCGCAGGAAAGGACAATGTCATGGCTGACTTTCTCAGCAGGGTCCGAGTGGATGCAGGGGAGTGGGAACTGCATCCGGACGTCTTTGCACAAATAGTTTGCTGTTGGGGGAGGCCGATAATGGATCTAATGGTGACCTTTCAATCGGAAAAGGCCAATCGTTTCTTCAGCAGAAGGCGGGAAAGAATGTCAGAAGGCATAGATGCGTTGTTGCATCAGTGGCCGTCCACGGGTCTGCTGTATGTCTTTCCTCCCTGGGCGCTGATTGGCCGGGTGGTTCAGCGAATCGGAGCTCATCTGGGAAGGGTGCTCTTGGTAGCACTGGACTGGCCGAGGCGTCCGTGGTACGCGGATCTCGTACATCTTCTCGACGGTGATCCTTGGTGGTTGCCGAGGAGGGCAGACCTGTTGAAGCAAGGGCCTCTCTTCATGCCTCAAGTGGATTGGTTCTCGCTTACGGTTTGGCCATTGAGAGGGCCAAGTTAACGAGAAAAGGCTATTCGGTGTCGGTCATTTCTACGATGCTTAGAGCAAGGAAACAGTCCACATATCTGACGTATGTTCAGATCTGGCGTATTTTTGAGGATTGGTGTTCGAGGCGGCAGATCCGGGCGGCGACGGTTTCCATCCCCTCGATATTAAGTTTTCTGCAGGACGGCTTTGATAAGGGTCTGGCAGCCAGTTCCTACGCGTGCAGCTGGCGGCTTTCTCATGTTATCGAGGCAAGGTTCAGGGTATTGCACTCGGTATCATGCGGACGTGTTGCGTTTTCTCAAAGCAATTTTGAGATTGCGACTGTCGCGTAGAGTGTTCATCCCGTCTTGGGATCTCAATTTAGTGTTAGCAGCATTAACCAACCGCCCTTTGAGCTGTTGCATCAGATTTCGGTAAAAGACTTGACGTTAAAAACGGTGTTTCTGGTGGCTATTTGTTCAGCCAGACGTTATTTCGGAGTTGCAAGCGTTATCTTGTCGGGAACCGTTTTTGTCCTTTTCTAGGGAAAAGGTGGTGCTGTGTCCAGTTCCGTCCTTTTTGCCAAAGGTGGTTTTGCCCTTTTCACCTGAATCAGACGGTCTCCTTGCCGGTCCTGGGCTCTTTGAAGGGAGACGTTCGAGACCTCAGTTTATGCTGTTTGGATGTAAAGAGGATATTGCGGCAGTATTTAAAGGTTTCGGAATTGTTGTGTAAGTCAGACCGGTTGTTTGTGCTGTTTGGAGGTGTTCGCAAAGGAGAAGCGGCAGCGAAGGCTTCCATTGCCAGATGGATTCGAGAAGCTATTGCTTCAGCTTATCTTATTCATGGTTGGTCGGTACCGGTAGGATTGTGAGCGCATTCCACCAGAGCGCAAGCGTCTTCCTGGGCGGAGTACAGTTTAGTTCTGCTAGGAGAAATTTGTAGGGCAGCTACGTGGTCATCTCTGCATACGTTCAGCAAGCACTACTGTCTTGATGTGGCAGGTGCGAGTGATGCCTATTTTGGATCGGCGGTATTGCGTACCGGCTGGAAGGGGTAGAGGACTGAACTGGAGGAACGATAAGGAAATGATAATTACACTTACCTGGTAATTGTAGTTCCTTGAGTGACGACAGTTCAGTCCTCAATCCCACCCGAGGTTCTTTCATGAATGATAGTAGATCAGTAGCACGATGAAACAGATTACAGGTAGGTTTGTCTTTGAAATTGTTTATTTTCACTCTTTCCTTTGCCTACTTGTGTGTGTGGCAGGGAAGGGTGTAAGAAAGGGTGGCATAGATACCTATAGTGTTGGTTCAGTTTAATTTACATTTGTTATTATAGCTACTTATTTGTTGCTCCTTTGAGTCTGCTTTGTTAATAGTTCACACTGGGACTGATGGGAGTGTCCGGCAGGCTATATCCAGTGATGTCAGAATTCTGACATGCCAGTCTCCAAGCTGCAGGAGGAGGTTGACAACCCAGAGGTAGAGGACTGAACTGTTGTCACTCAAGGAACTACACTTACCAGGTAAGTGTAATTATCATTTAGCGAATGCTTTATTAAACTGCTTCTATGTGGAAACCTATTTTACATGCAGAATGAGGGCTTTTATAGCAGAACCCCATAGGCATGTAAAAGTACATGCACAGGAATGCATTTGCATGTACACATTATAGTACATGTTTACTAAAGGCTGCATCAGTAATATGTATGTGGGCCGTATTCCCAGCACTATCTAAAGGGAGCCTATACGTCCATGCTCTTGTAGTTGGTGAAGGCTCAAGATGCTTGCTGCACTAGCAGGCACAAAGGATGCTTAACACCACCCAGTGAGGAGGGGTTAAGTGCATAAGTACTATTTATTTAGCTGTATTTATATCCCACTTTTCACCGGGTCAGAGCGGTCAATTGGGGGATACATTTAACATGAGGGGATATGAGACAAATGCTAATACTTACAGGGAACATGGGCAATGGAGGTTAAGTGACTTGCCCAAGATTGCAAGGAGTGCTATAGGACTAGAAATCCCAGTCGCTCCGGCCTGAGATTGCTGGCAGGTGGGACTTGAACCTCTGGCCTGAAGTACCTTGTCTTAACCACTAGACCACTCCTCCCCTCAAGTACTAAGGGCGGTAAGCGCTGCTGGTGTGGATTCCTAACACCCATACTAACGACATGCCCGCAGTGCCTAGACTTTGCCCCTGTCCCATGTAGTCCCTGCCGCATTGCATGCAGCTGAGGTAGCATGGGATTTTTGGCACTATGGTTTAGCCCCATGCTACCAGCTAGGGCATCTTAGTAAGCACCCCTCTGTGCTTAAACATTTCTGGGGCTACAGTTTGGGCACAGTAGAGGTGCAGATATGAGGCGTGTGTGTATGTATGTATATGTATATCTATATATATTGTTTTCAGCAGTATACAACAAAAAC
Source organism: Ichthyophis bannanicus (assembly GCA_033557465.1). Lineage (NCBI taxonomy): Eukaryota > Metazoa > Chordata > Amphibia > Gymnophiona > Ichthyophiidae > Ichthyophis > Ichthyophis bannanicus. The sequence goes on along the minus strand of CM066051.1, from coordinate 73,344,129 downwards.
ATGCAACATCAGCCATTGCTCTGAGTCAAACCAAAATAGGTGATGCACCACTAGAGCATACAGTAATAGTATATCATCATGTTGCAAGTCCCCCTCCTGTTAACGCCTTTCCTCTTCGTCTCTCGAGGCCAGTCCAAGCACCTTTGGGTAGTCAGCCCCCTCAGCAGCTGAGGACTGAATTATACAAGTCTTACTGATGTAGTATCTGCTCTCCCTAGAGCATCCACCTAAGGCTGGAAAGGACCTCTTTGAGCTGGCTCCCTGGGCAGCAAGAAAGGATTAGGCAGATACCAGAGAGATATTGCAAAAAAAAAAAAAAAAGCCGTCCGGGTCTTCTCTGACAATGCGACAACCGTGGCCTATATCAACAAACAAGGAGTAATGGGAAGTGCCACCCTGGTGGAGGAGAGTCAGCTTCTTCTGCAGTGGGCGGAGAAGCATGTGGTAGTGTTGTCAGCAGCACATGTAGCAGGAAAGGACAACGTGCAGGCCGACTACATCAGTCTTCATGCCGGGGAATGGGAGCTGAATGTGCCATTCTCCTTCCTTGCCTTCATGTCTGGTCATACCAGCACAATCCCAGCCATTTTGAAATCAGAACCTATCTGAGAAGTCTAAAAAGATGCCAGTTTTATAAGGATGATACAGATGCTTATGTGCCTTTCTAAAACAGACTTCCAGAACCAGCTGCAGTAGCACACAAATGCCAAAGTGCGCATTTATGCCTATTGCAAGAAAAGGTCTAAATATGCATGTGGCCTACGTGTTTATCTGTGTATTGCATACAATATACACAAAATAAACAGAAAGGAGAAATTAGACCTTATGTGCTAATTGTCTTTCCTTGAGATCTCTCCAGTCCAGGCACCTGCACCTTCAGGGAGTAAAGGGCAGCCCCTTGTCTAGTCTACCCTGCAGATACAGCAATATGTCTGGTAGCGAATAAGTGAAAGGACTAGTGCCCTATCTGTGCACCATCCTTCGAAAATGCGCCATATACGGGCATAAAACAAGGACGTGGAGCGCTTCCTGGAGTTCAACATGGTGGAAATAACTGCCGCTGAGTAACCGCGGTGCCACAAATGCTCCCTCTCAAGAGCCAATCCATAAGCGAAAACCGATCCACCTGTGGTATCAACACTGGGCCCTGGCTCAACAAGTTGATCTGTAGGGCAGCTTCCAGGGGTGATCCACCAGCAAATGGACGAGGTCTGCATACCATGGCCTCCGCGGCTAATCCGGCACTATTAGAATCACATGCCCATCATGAGCCGCTATCCTCTGCAAGAGATAACCGATAAGAGCTCATGGCAGAAACACATACAGCAGCCCTTCTTCCGGCCACAGCTGTGCCAGGGTGTTGAGTCCCTCCGACATGTGTTCCCTGCGCATGCTGAAGAACCGTGCGGCTTTGGTTGCGTAGCCAGAAGGTCCATGACTGGCCGTTCCCAACACTTCATTATGTCTTGAAACATTACAGCCTCTCCCTTCCCTGTCCAGGATCAATGGAATGTTAAACCCTTCCTGTTTGGCTTGCAGGATGACCATATGTTAGCCATCCTCTAAAATACTTTCTCCATGGCTGAACAGTCTACTGTGGATACATGCGCTCTCTGAGAACATTACTGCAGTGGTTTCTATTGGAAACTCCACAATGGCCTTTCTAGAGAGTCCTTTTTTCTTATGTTGCTCGTCTCTATTCATTTATCTCATATCTGGGTCATCCTCCCAGGCTGATGGTTTTCTGGTTTCTTGGATTTGCGCCCTGTATGAGAATCTGGGTCAACCTTCAAAGTATGGGTTCCTTTTTGGGCTCCATCTAGACTGTTCAAAGTCTTCTCCTTTGTATCTTCATCTGAGGTTGCATTGGCAGCAATACCCAATTGCTTTACAGCTTCTTTTTGTTTCACTCTGTCAGCAAAGCTTAATTGCTCTGTAGCTTTACCATGGCCCATGTCTGTTGCGATGTTCACAGGCACCATCTGCACAAGGCTCAATGAAGTCATGATGTCTAGCAATGCACCTCTTTGAAGAGCCTACTTCAGATTACTGTCACTTCTGTCCCAGGGAAGAGGATTCTGTATTCCCAATCTTGTTTGATGTATCCCAATAGCACACCTTCTGTAGCTTTGCCTGTCATCTTGGAGACCTTTTCATTTATGAGAAATCTGTAGTCCTTGAAGCCAAATACTCTTGGTTGACTCGTGAGGTTTTCTGCTGTGCCACATTTTGCATGGTGTTGCCTCATTTGCAATGCTGGCTTCAGGAAAGAACGAGCAGGGCACTTGCTTCAAATTGGTTCTGCAGTAGTTGCTGAAGTAAATGAAAAGCAAAGGCGATTTAATAGCACTCTAGGGGGTTGCTGTCAGATAAAGGCCAGAACACAGGAAAACTCTGACCAACTTGTATATATCTGACGTGATCTTAAAGACAGAAATGAAGAGAACCAATCAAGCATAAGTCCACCCATTCCAAAGCCGTTTAAATGGTGGAGCAAAATCTCATGAACCACTGAGTCAAAGGTCACAGACAGATACAAAGGCACGATTAAAGCATCCGAGAGTCCAGGCCTCTTTGCAAATAATCTAAAAAGACCAAAAGGGCACTCAATACTGAACCAGGAGGGATGCACAGACCAAAATGTTTCATTTGTTTAGTTTCCTACAGTATCTCGTTATGGGATGTTTTGTTTCGTTCAGGTTTTTATTTATTTTGTTTTCAGTTTGGGGGCAATGTTGCTAGTAGTGTGCACTGTAGATCACTTGCGCATGGGAAAAATCCTGAAATCTTGTTTTTCTCCTGTCATTTTGAATTAAAAAAAAATATTAAACCACATAAAGGCACATCCTTAATGAAAACAGAATTGACAGCAGTCTAGGAGACATTAATCTATAAACTGCTTTAGTTAGATTCCTACAGTCTTTGCATCAGTTTATCTAAATACAACAAACTGAAAATAGGCTGATAGTTTTAAACAACTGATAGGGCTAAGCTGGAACTTTTCAAGATAAGGGAAGCAATAGCCCAGTGGTCTTTATTCCTAGTCCTCGAGGGCTGCATGGGTCAGGTTTTCAGGATATGCCTAATCAATATGCACAAGAGAGAGTTGCATACAATGGAAGTAGTAGGCAGGTGTGTTTATCCCATGCATATTCATTAGGGATATCCTAAAAGCCAGGTTCATTGGCAGCCCTTGAGAATTGGGAGTGAGCATGAAAGTGGAAACCTCTTTCAAACTCCTTGAAAGACCTTGGGGTGTAATGCATATATTTTGAGTCCATGCTGACCCAGCAGCTCCTGGGCTGGCTTTCTTGGCAGTGTGACCACAAAGTATATTGCCAGGCCTTTCTTCCATGGAAATGGAGGGTTAAGTAACTTTCTCAAGACTACAGGGAGAGCTGGTGAGAATCAAACCCTGGTCTCGTGGTTACTAATCCAGTGCTCTTAACAATTACGCTACTCCTCCATGCGGAGTGCAAGCTCCCAGGTACACAGAGGCAAGTTTAGTAAACCACGGTAAATTCCTGCGTTAACTGGTTAGTATGTGATGGGATGGGGGCTGGGCAGGCTAGGGGAAGAGCGTGGCCATCGACATATTGTGGACGCTATTGTGTGTGCTAATAATATTGCCATTAGTGTGGCTGCTGTAACTGCCTCAAGGGATTGTGGTAAGCATGCCTGTGTGCTGTTTAGCTCAGTGAGTCATGAATCTGGCTCTTGGCTGAGATTTGTATATGGTAAATGACACAACCTCTCATCCCCCAATTTCTATCAAACCACCTTCAGCTTTTAGACTTATTTCTTTGGATTTCACTCATGTCTTCTCATTGTTAGCTCAAGAAAGTTCACATAAGTGTATCTCCCAGATCTGGATGGAAAGCTATTTTATAAGAAGATTGAATGAAACTTACCGCCATTGCTGGTGGAAGTGGCCGTAGTTCTGGTAGTAGCGTATTTTGTGGTAGTGGTAGTAGTGGAGGTGTTATTAGATGTAGTAGTGACAGTGATGGTGGGTGTAGTAGTGGTGGTAGTATTAGGTGTGGTGGTGGTGGATGTAGTAGTTGTGGTTGTGGGGGTAGTGGTGGTGGATGTGGTTGTGGGGGTAGTGGTGGTGGATATAGTTGGAGTAGTGGTGGGGGTAGTAGTGGCGGTGGATGTAGTGGTTGTGGGGGTAGTGGTGGTGGATGTAGTGGTGGTTGTGGGTGTAGTGGTGGTGGAGGTAGTGGTTGTAGGGGTAGTGGTGGTTGTGGGTGTAGTGGTGGAGGTAGTGGTTGTAGGGGTAGTGGTTGTTGGGGTAGTGGTGGTGGTGGGGGTAGTGGTTGTTGGGGTAGTGGTGGTTGTGGGGGTAGTGGTTGTTGGGGTAGTGGTGGTGGTGGGGGTAGTAGTGGTTGTTGGGGTAGTGGTGGTGGTGGGGGTAGTAGTGGTTGTGGGGGTAGTGGTGGTGGTGGTGGCGGCAGGAGTAGTAGAGATTGTGGTGGTGCTACTTTGTCCACTTATAGCTATAAGAAAACCATACATTAAAATAATTGTTTAGTCATTAATTCATTTCACATTAATATACATCTTTAAATAAATCAACATCCCTGGCTCCCCCACCACCTGACAAGATCAGCTCGGGAGCTGAAGATATCCCAGTCATCACATTCCAGGATAACCCTAAAGCAGCCTTAGCAGAAGTGACCCTTGAGCCAACTAAACAGACAGATACCACTCTGAAAGGATTGCTTTTTACCCAGCAATTTCGTAAAGCTGGGGGGGGGGGGGGATTTCTCCTAACAGGACGAACCTGAGGAGAGAGGAACTGTCATTCCAGTAAATAAAGTTTCTGACTGGAAAGCCTCAGAGGACACTGAAGGCTGAAATATTATCTGATACTGAGTCTTGCTGAAACTACCCTCCCATAGATCAATCAAACCCCTTACCTGTCCCTAGTCAATTCATTCTCTTTCCTCCACTCTCTGTTCCTTTTTCAACTTCCTGTTGCCTGATATTGAACCTTATTCTCACTTTTTATCTTTTTCTCTCCTGGCCCCATGCTGATGGAATAACTCCCTGAAGGGTGTCCAGAAGACCTCCCCTCTATGCTTCTTCAAATTTAAGCTCATGTTTTCTGTTTTATGGTTGCCTGACCTAGTCTCCAGCCAAGAGCCATAGAATATGGTAAATAGATAACGACTTTGGAAATGTTCTCTTAGGTTTCCAGAGCTAGTATCATGGTCTTTGCAGTTTTCTGGGTCATGCCACATCTTGGTAGTGGCATGACCTGGAAAACTGCAAAGATCGACACTGAAAAGTTTATTTTCACTCATGCATGATCGCTTTTGTGTTTGAGCGGTATCAGGTCAAAGAGTAGGCATGACTGCCACGATGGCTAGGTCATGGTGGGGTGGGGGGAGTGGAAATTGGGTCTTTTGGGGGGCATCTATTCTACAGGATTAGGGGTTCTTATTGCCAGCATGGATTCCTGGGAGAGGTCTCTTGATGGGACTAACTGTAAGGAAAGGCATATTCCAGGGCTGGCTTCCTTTGAAAGGCTTTGGGGGCTTGACTGTCTATGAAGGGGGTGCTGAAAGGGGAGGGTGCAAATCTGGTGGTGGTGGGTCTGATGTTCGGGGTATCGGGTCTGGAAAGGGTTGCTTGGGTGTGCAAAGTGATTGGATGTTTTGGGGTTGGTCAGGGTATTCTGAAAACATTTTTGGCACTGGGACTGTGTTCTCAGCCTTGGCAGGTATTGTGGGTGTTACCGATCGAGGCAGAGAACTCTGGCCCATGTGGTAAGTTTCTGCCCTGTGTGATAAATACAGGACAGCTGATGGGCATGCCCTCCGCATTTATCATGGAGGTTTTGCACAAACCGCATGCCAGTTTTTGCATATAACATGTCATAAGTGCAAAAACTTACCATACTTTAGGAAAGATGCCCTTCTCACACAATAGTGTGCATTAGAACTGAAATACAGGGAAATAAGGTGACTTGCCCCGAGATTGTTTGCAGAGAGGGCAATAATAAAAGTTGTTTCCACGGGTAAACCGCCACTCTACTTACAGAAAATGGCTGTTTGAAAACTGCCCCCCTTAATGCCTGTAAAAATTTGCACATTGTTCCACAGTATACCTGGTTTTATTGGGTATATTCCCTAAGTTGGTTTTTCTTTAGGTTTATCTGCTTAGTGCCATCCCTGGTGATGGGGTTAGGTGGGAGGCATGAACAGCATTCAGGGTTTTACATTTCCAACCATGTGCCATGTTTTAGACTTGCAAGAAAAGCAGATGCAAATCTCTGCGGGTGCTTTTTCCCGTGGCAATCATCCACACAAAGGTATGTGCACACCTTGGTTTAGAATATTGGTGTAAAACCCAGACAGTCCAATTTGTCTGTTTCTCAGAATCAGTGACAGAGGCCCAGGAGATAATGTGACTTGCCCAGGGAAACAAACTGTGCCATTGGCAGAACGGGGATTGGAACAGAGGTGCACGGAGACAACATTTATTTATTTTAAAGGATTTTTATACCTTTTTATCCTTAAATCAAAGTGGTTTACAATTCAACCCAAACGTGTTACATGGAGCGAGGGTGTCAGCATGCAGTGGGATGTTGCAATGTGGTTAAGTAGGTGATATTGTAGTATAACTATGTACAAGATGCGCTATATACAAAATGAGCTTATATGCAAGGAGGAAATGTTGGTTCATTTGATGGGATAGGTGGGATAAAGGGAATGGGGTGGGGAGGGAGGGAAGGGGAAAGAATGGGTAAGGGTGGGAGCAATTACGACGCAGAAAGTTGAGTCCTATGGTCGGGTCATGTAAGGTCACTGAAGTATTTTATGTAGAGCATGGTTTTAAGCAACTTTCTGAAGTCCTTAATGTCTACAGTGGATCTTAGGCAGTCCGGGAGCGAGCTCCATAGGGTGGGAGCAGCCAGCATCCCTCCAGTTCTGTCCAGACAATTGGGTTGTGCACACCGACCAGCAGGTGGAGACTGAGGAACACTTTCTCAGTTCAGGCCTGTGCCCACTGACTGAGCCAGTATTTCCTTAGTCTCAGCAGGTAGTGTAGCATTGTCTGGATTGGACTAAGGAGCCCTAGCTTGGGCCTGAAGCCGGGAGTAGCTAAGGCCAGGGGTGCAGAACCCAGTGGGTCTGGGTTCCTTCCCCATTTTCCCCCAGAGACCTCCCTAAGAACATAAGATATGCCATACTGGGTCAGACCAAGGTCCATCAAGCTCAGTATCCCATTTCCAATAGTGATCAATCTAGGTCACAAAAAACAGCAGTTTCTCCAAAAGGCACAGGTTCCACAATGCTTATACTGGGGCAAGCAGTGGATTTCCTGGGTCCCCTTTAATAATGGATTATGGACTTTTCCTCCTGGAACTTGTCCAAATCTTTTTTAACACTGGCTGTACCAATAGCTTTTACTACATCCTCCGGTAACAAATTCCAGAGTTTGATTACACGTGTGTGAAAAAATATTTTCTGTTATTAGTCTTAAATAGGTTATACTGTAACTTCATTGCATGTCCCATAGTCTTTCTGTATTTTGATGGCGTAAACAATCAATCTATGTTAACCCAATCCACTCCATTCATTAATTTATAGATCTCTATCATATCTCCCCTCAGCCGTCTCTTTTCGAGGTTGAAGAGCCCTAACCTTTTTAGCCTCTCTTCATAGGGGTATCCTTACATCCCCTTTACCATTTTAGTGGCTCTTCTCTATCTTTTCTAATAACGCTATATGCTTTTTAAGATATGGTGACCAGAATTGCACACAAAATTCAAGGTACAGTCGCACCATGGAGCGATACAGAGGCATTATAATATCCTTTATTTTATTCTCCATTTCTTTCCTTATGATTCCTAGCATTCTATTTGCTTTCTTGACCGCCGCTGCACACTGGGCGGAGGGTTTCAACATGTTATCCAGGATGACACCTAAATCTTTCTCCTGGGTGATGGTTCCTAATGCAGAACCTTGCATCGTGTAACCATAGTTTGTGTTGTTCTTTCCTAGGTGCATAACTTTGCACTTGTCCACATTAAATTTCATCTGCCATTTGGATGCCCAGTATTCCAATTTATAAAGGTCCTCTTGCAATTTTTCACAATCATCATGGGTTTGAACAACTTTGAATAATTTTTTGTCATCTGCAAATTTGATTACCTCACTCATTATTCCCATTTCTAGATCATTTACGAATATGTTAAAAAGCAGCGGACCATTTTAACCTTGGCCTGTTTTTGGTGTGGTTATACCAAAGAAAATTTGAATAAACAAAGTTAAACATAAAAAGTAGCGGACCCAGCACAGATCCCTGGGGTACTCCATTATTCACCTTTCTCCATTGGGAGTCTTCCTGGCTCCCTCCTTTCCCTCTCCCCCACTATTGGGAGAGTGCTGGAGGTGACAGCCTCGTGCCTACCTCCCTGCCTTGCACCGTGATTTGCAGTTTTAAAGTAAAGTAAAAAAAAAAAGACTTTTAGGCAGGGAGACAGGCATGTGGCTCTGAGGAACGTGGGTCCAGCAATTCAGAGGAGTGGCCACTCCGGGTAAGTAGTGGTGCTTTTCTTTTGTTTTTTCCTGTGTCGCAGATCGTTGGGGGAAGCAGAGCACACTGTATCCGCATGGAGTGGGCTTGGTGTGCTCTGTATGTCAGCCAGCAGTTACAGCTTTCTGAGATTGCGCTATGCCATGGTTGCTGTAGCGTGGACATATTGTCTGAAGGGAACTTGTGGGTTCCCAGAATGAAGCCGGTTAGTTTGGTGGCCACAGAGAGGCTGTGGCTGACCTTGGTTGGCCCGCAATTTTAGCTGGAACTGCACAGTCTTTCAATCCCCTCTAAAGTTGCTAGCAGAGGAGCTGGAACCTCTGGTCCTGCAGTTAGCCCAGAAGACCCACGGAACAAGGGCCCTTTGCCCAGGTAACATTGGGGGAGGGGCTAGGGTATCCCCTTTCCCAAATTTGTCATTTTAATGCACCAAGCTTTTTTGCCAAAGAAGGGTGCTTTGGGGGTGCCTTCAGCAGCCCCCTTGGGCCAGGACAAGGAATCTGTCCTCCCTAAACGCCCCAGGGGGACTTATTGAGTGGGGAGTGTGATGGGGCATCCCTGGTATCCACTGAACCCTGGTACCCCCTGGAAGGCTCATCTGAGCTCTTGGATTGGGAAGAGTTGGAGGAAGGGGAGCTTCCGGTTTCCGGAGGACCCTCCGTCCTACGGGTCTTCCATCGCAATGAACTTGGAGCCTTGATCTCTGAATCTCTAGTAGCTCTAAGGATTGCAGAGTGTATTACTAATTAAAGATTTATTTGGATTTTTGGATCAGCAAAGACTATTGTACAAAGAATATTTCATGTGAGAGAAATCATGCTAAGTCAGCCTGCTAGCACAGATCAGAGCTTGGGGTTACTTTAGGTCAAAATCTCTGAGCAGGCAGGCAGTTTTAGCCAGATAGAACTGAATGAATGACTCATACAGTGACTCAGCAGCAGCTGACATTCTTTTCAGCTGCTGGTCACGAGCACAGTATTAACCCTGACCAATCCTGGTATGAACCATGAGCACAACATTAACTCCAACCAATCCTGATTTGAGCATGCTGCAGGCTAATCAATGAATTGTAATGGCATGCAGCAGGCACAATCTTAGTTAGGTACTTTAGGGGGACTCTCAGCAGGAAAGATGGGGCTGCAACTGATATACGAGGCAGACGTGTCTCTGTAGTTTTTTCCCGGATTTCCTCTAAGTGATCGCTGAACAGTCCCCCGACCTGGAGTGATGAGCTACAATAATCCGGTGATGTATTGATGCTTAACTTTGTGCTTATTATTATTATTCCAAAAGGACTTAATTTAATAAAACTCATATTGTATTTACTAAAGTGTCTATGCCTAGTCTGTGAGCTAGGGAATGACAGGGTTAACTTGTATTTTCCAGAGTGTCTATGCATAGTCTGTGAGCTAGTGAGTGACAGGGTTAACTCATATTGTATTTGCCAGAGTGCTTATGCCTAGTCTGTGAGCTAGTGAGTGACAGGGTTAAAGGAAGTGTAAAATTTGGCAATACACAGAACCAGTGGCTGGGATTCCTATAACAGATGAGGACCCCATCATGGAAGGAATTAGGAGACTGTCACTGTCCTTCCCAGTCCATAGGGCCCTATGGCCATGATTGAGGAGGAATGGCTTGCCCCTAATGTAGGGCTCTGGGTGGGAAGGAGTATGGTGCTCCTTTATCCAATCCCCCCGGAAGAGAAGGATAGGTTGTGCCTCTCCAAGGTGGACGCCGTAGTGGCGGCTGTCACCCAGAAGACTACCATTCAGATAGAAGGGGGTGTGGCCCTCAAGGACCCTGTGGACAGATGCATGGAGATGCTCCTCAAGCAGGTCTTTGAAGTATCAGCAGGGTGCAATCTGTGGGGCCTATGGTGCTTGTTTACAAAGCCGCAGTAGCTGTTTCCGCCCGATATCGGAGCCGCGGCCCCATTGAATTCAATGGGGCTGCGGCTCCGATATTGGGTGGAAACTGCTACCGCAGCTTTGTAAACAAGCCCCTATGGTCCCATTCATGTTTTCAGTGATCCCAAGGCTCCTAGGAGGAGGATGGGGCCATAGTTTGAGCTCCGAATGCTAGGCTGGAATCTGGGATGGCCTACTTAGCACAGCTGCTCTATGATTTGTTGAGGGTCTTGGCCAAGAGCATGGCATCGGTGATGGAGGCCCGCCGCCTTCTGTGGCTTCAGGATTGGTTGGCGGATGTGGCCTCGAAGGTCAAGCTGATGAAGCTTCCCTTTGCGGGCAAGCTGCTCTTTGGGGAAGACCTGGAAAAATTTGTTAAGACTCTGGGTGAGTCCAAAGTTCGCTGTCTGCTGGAGGATAAGCTCAAGGCAAGCAGGGGTGGACCTGGCTGGGGCCATGGGGGCAACATTTGCTGTTACCGGCCATCCCATGAAGGTAACTCCCAGAAAACCTGTTTCCTATGGGAGGCTCACCTTTTCAAGGGGGTAGGGGTTTGTCCCCTTCTCACCAGTGGTCCCGAAATCCCCACAATGAAGGTGCAGGGGTCCTGGCAAAGTTGCAGTCAGTTAGGCCACCTGCGTTTTCTCTCTGCCTGGGCCCAGATCACGACTGACACCTGGGTCCTATAGGTGATTCACGAGGGCTATACACTTGAATTCCTTCATCCAGTCCCCAACCGCTTCATGTTCTCCCCATGTGGGGCGGTGCAAAAGCAGATGGCAGTAGAGGAGACATTCGAACATCTGCTATGACTCAAGGTAGTGGTCCTAGTCCCGGAACTCGAAATCGGTCAAGGCTGGTATTCAATTTACTTTGTGGTGCCCAAGAAGGAGGGATCCTGGAGACCCATTCTGACCTCAAAGGAGTCAACAGGTTTCTCAAAGTGTCCAGATTTTGCATGGAGACTTTGAGAACCGTGATTGTTTGGGCGAGTTCCTCACCTCTTTGGAATGACTGGTTAATCCATGGGAAGATTCACAAGGAGTGTGAGAGGTCTATGGCTGAGGTGGTTCGCTGCCTGCAATCTCTTGGTTGGATAGTGAATCTCCAGAAGAATCAGTTGCGACCGACCCAGTCCTTGGAGTGTCTGGGAGCCCAGTTTGACACTGTGCAGTGGATGGTGTTTCTCCCTGAAGGTTGGGTGGCATGGGACTATCTCCAGGTACTTAGATCAATGGCAGCATCCTTGGAATTAGTCCCTTGGGCGCGCTTACACATGAGGGTCTTGCAGGGCCACCTTCTGGCCAGGTGGACTCCTGAGGAGAAATCTGTGGAGGTTCGCTGATGTCTGCCATGGAGAGTCTAGAGCAGCTTGAGCTGGTGACTATACCTCTCGAATCTGGAGGGCAGGTTTGTCCCTTGACACACCCACCTAGGTGGTGGTGATGATGGATGTGAGCTTCTCCAGATGGGGGGGGGGGGTCATTGCCTAGATCAGGTAGCACAGGGCTGATGGTTGCCGAAGGAGCGTCCGTGGGCCATCAACCATCTGGAAATGCGGGCGGTGTGACTGGCCCTGGCAGCGTTCCTCCTATTGGTCCATCACCAGCCTGTACGAATTCTGTCAGACAATGCAATTACCGCAGCATACATCAACCAGCAAGGGGGCACAAGAATTTCCCAGATGGCCACAGAGGCATTCCTGCTTTTTCACTGCGCCAAACAGCACCTCATGGCCTTGTTGGTGGCATATGTGGAAGGAGTTGCAAATTTTCAGGAGGATTACTTGAGTCGCCACATCCTGGATCTGGGAGAATGTTCCCTGTCGGAGTTGGTGTTTCGCTTTCTGGTGGAGCGCTGGGGGACCCCTATGATGGACCTGATGGCATGGCACGACAATGCCAAGGCGCCATGTTTCTTCAGCCGGCGAAGGTCTCCCATGGCCAAAGACCTCGACGCACTCTTCCAGTCCCGGAGAGGGTTGCTATATGTTTTTCCACCCTGGGCCTTGTTCGGCCTAGTGATTCAGTGCATAGAGGCTCATTGGGGATGAGTTCTTCTGATTGTGCCATATTGGCTGAGGCACCCTTGGTTCGCAGATCGGACGAGCCGGTACAACTGCTTCCAGTACTTGACCTGCTAGTGCAAGGACCAGTGTGCATGCCAGCAATGGATTGATTCTCGCTTACGGTCTGGCTCTTGAAAGGGTGCAACTGAGACACCGGGGGGTACTCAGAGCTGGTGATAGCGACACTGCTGCAGGCCCGGCAGTGCTCTACGTCTGTGGCATACATCGGTCTGGCACCTGTGCCAGCCCTGCTGTGATTTCTGCAGGCCAGCCTGGACAAGGGCCTTGTTCTTGGTTCATTGAAGGTGCAGGTGGCAGCGCTCTCTTGCTATCAGGGACGGGTTCAGGGGGGTATCCCTGGCAGTGCACCTGGATGTGGTTCGCTTTTTGCGGGAGGTCAAACACCTCCGCCCCCTGAGCAGACCAGTGGTAGAGTTGTGGGACCTCAGTTTGGTTCTGAATGTTTTGTGAGGTCCCCCCTTCAAACTACTGTGAGGGGTGTCCCTTAAGGACTTGACGTTGAAAGCAGTTTTCCTAGTAGCCATGGCCAGGAGGATATCTAAGATACAGGCCTGGTCTTGCAAGGAGCCCTTTTTGGTCTTCTCCAGGAAGCGGGTTGTCCTTCGGACAGTCCCCTCCTTTCTGTTTAAGGTGGTATCTGAGTTCCACCGTAACCAGTCGGTGGTCCCCCCGTCTTTCATGGGAGAGGTAGGTTTCCCAGAAGTGGCCCTGTTACATAAGCCAAACACCCTACCATTATGTGCGGCACTTCTTACCGTCACACGTACTTTTCTGGCGGCTCCCAAATGAGAACAAATTACACCCATTCTCAAGCAACTCCACTGGCTTCCCCTTAGCAGTTGCATCAAATACAAAACATTGATGACAATCCACAAAGCACTAACTGGTCTCTCCTCCTTCCACCTTCTCAGCTTCCTTCATCCCTTTCAATCCAATAGAGCCAGCTGCCAATCCAGCCGCTCAGTCAGTGGGTACAGGCTACTTATATTGAACTGAGAAAGTGTTCCTCAGTCTCCACCTGCTGATTGGTGTGCACAACCCAATTGTTTGGACTAGACTGGGAGGACTACAGGAAAGCAAATTAGTAGTTATGGTCTAATTTCACCTTCCCAGGGTCACGCACTGTATCAGTGGCAGAGTTGGGGATTAGGTATCAGTGGCAGAGTTGGGGATTAGAAGGGAACCACAGAAAGATAGCATGATTCTCCCTAGTAATGCTTTTCATAGTGTAGTGTGACAATTCTGTGCTGTGGCAGATGAGCACAATGAGGAAGCATAAATTCAAGGCAAATTATTTTGTAAACTATTCTCAGGTCTCTATAAATCTAAACTCTTAATTAGAACTTGTAGAACACAGTGCACTTTGTCAGAGCCACGTAAATGGAAGTTATGAATTAATTTCTTACCAGAGATATGGAGGAGACAGAGGAGTAGGAAGAATAACACATTCCATGTGCAGTGTGGTGACCCCTTCAGCCCTATCTCCATCTTCAACAGAGTCCAATTAATCCAACAAAAAGATGTTGTATGCAGGATAAGAGTCTGTCCAGAATTTCCAGTGTGTGAGGAGGAAGCGTTTTTATACCTTGTTGCATCCTGTCTTCATTACAGAGCTTGGCCTAGGAATTTCCATAATTAAGGTCACATTACAAGTCTTTTTCATTAGGCATTAAGAAGCAGCCAAAATCAATTACACAGGGATGCAAATAAATGAATGGCTAATTAATGGGTTGATTGCCACATTATTCCAGTGCCCCAGGTTAAACCATGCACTTAGATTCGGAAACGTGAGCCTTTGAATTGGTTTCTTTGAAAATAGGTAAAACAGATCACGGAGTACTCTTAGGTATTCAAGAGGATCCTGGAAAAACCTTAGGCTGAGATGTGCATAAGGCTGAAGAGCAGAGGCCATGGGTATGCAAGGGTTAAAATGTATTTTAATGTCCATGGGATAGCCTGTCATAGCTGACATATTTCCTATGATGGAGTTCAGAAAGTAGCTGACATATTTCCTATGATGGAATTCAGAAAGTGAAGCACTCGGAGCTTTGTTTTTCAGTCATAGCGTACGGTGCAGGGACGGTCCAAGACAGGAACCAGCCATAGAGATGTCTTAGAAGATAGAGAGACCACCTTTACTCAGGCCTTACGGGAGTGGGAAGGGGCAATCTAAAATTCAGGAGCAGTGGTTGGTGAATTGCTGTGCATCTCTTAGGGGGAGAGAATAAAGTTCCCTCCCCAAGTCTCGCTGAGTGTCTTCATATGGTGACCCACTGTATAACATCTGTATTAAATCTCAGCAGGGCAACACTACAATTGAAATATGGTAGGAACCAAAAAGAAAAATACATAATGGCCGCATGATACCCAGGATAAAAAGGTGCCAACCCGTAGCTTACACACTAGAGCTAATAATGGTGGTTGCGATAGTGCAGACACTGCAGATGCAGGTAACATCCTTGCCACAGATAAAGGCCATGGTGGGCATATTCGTGGACCCAGTGTGACAGGAGATAAACCACAGAAATTAATGAAAAAGTTAAGAGATTAACTATATTTAAGTAGACTTCTGCAGATAAGGAGGAGATAATGTACAGCTGCTTTTATGCTACAAAACCTATAAATCAAGAGGGTATACAAAAAGAATCTGCCAAAAACTGGATGAAAGAGGAATATTGCTATAGGAAATACTGCAAAAGACCCCCCAGCCTGTGGACACAGAAGAGAATTCAGTAGCTGAGCTGGCTAGAGCAGAAAGCGCAGACCTTGCGCGCTCCTTCAATAGACAGAAAAATAATGACCCTCTCAAAGGGCAAGAGGGATCCCAGAGAGGTAAATATACACCATGATGCCATCACGCATTGTGGATTTTTTATCTTTAGTCAGTTTCTTGATAGACCGCTCAGGCCAGAGCATAAGAGCGGTTAACATTACAAAGGATTGCAAACAAAATGATGAAAGGAAAGGAACGCCATTATCACACAGGACAGGGAAAAAGAGGAGAGAGAGAGCAAAGTACGAGGAGAAGGAAAGGGGTAAAAAAAGGCGAGGAAAGGGCAATACAGAAAAGTAGAGGATCCAAGGGTAAGGGTCACAGGATGAGAGTATTAGGGAGGAGGGTCAGAAGGGAGAAAGGTTTTTAGGGCATCCTTGAAATGGGTTTTGGAGAAAGGGGCTACTCCTAGGCCCCCTGATTTTATACTAGCACTGTTTCAGCAGAGTTGTAATTCACTGTTGCTGAAAGCATAGGTGACGTGGGACTGGACACTTGCCTAGAAATTCCTAATGAAATTGGGGTCCTTCCATACCAAAATCAGTTTAAGTAAAGTTAATCTGCACTGGTTGTTTCCATATAAATGAAAACCTTGGGCTGTGGGCTCCAGTTGCAAAGGATTTGCTGCCTGAAACTCAAAAGTGAGATATTAGAACATAAGATGCCATACTGAGTCAGACCAAAGGTCCATTGAGCTCAGTATCCAGTTTCCAACAGTGGCCAATCCAGGTTGCAAGTACCTGTCAGGTTCCCAAAATGTTGACAGATTCCATGCTGCTTGTCCCAGGGGTAAGCAGTGGATTTCCCTGGTCCACTATAATAATGGTTGATGGATTTTCCCCAAGAAACTTGTCCAAACCTTTTTTAAACACAGCACTACTACATCCTCCGGCAAAGAATTCCATGTTGAGTGAAAAAATATTTTGTCTGATTTGTCTTAAAATGTTATATTGCAGTTTCATTGCATGCCCCCTAACCTTTGAGATGAGAGGGGTGAGCTTCCAGCATCACGTGAGGAGTTGGGAAGAAAAACCTGTTATGGATTAAATCCTGTCTATGCTGTACATGAGGGCATAATATGGAAACTGGATGCTGGGGGCCGTGAAACCTGTTAGAGGACTCATATAAGATTTATTCAGAGATGATGTTTTAAGCAAGATTTTGAGGATCACCCACAGGCCCTTCTTCAAATTTGCGACATATGAATGGTCTGTATGATGAGATATCGGGTGAATTGCTGAAACAGTTGTTTGTGTAGTGTTGTGCCATCCAAGAGGTTTAGGCAAGCAGAGAACATATAGGTACTCTGGAGAGAGGCAAGCGAAAACCTTTTGACCTTTCAGCGGATGTTACTTCCTACAGATGCAGGATCATGGACTCCCCCCTCCCCTCAGCGGAGCTAATGTCTGAGATGCTGTAGCTCCTGGTGACCTTCAGGGCTCGCTATTTCAGTGACCCCCCCTCCCATTTCAACTTAGCTGATCAGGAGTGATTCATGGCTCCCACATTCCAGTGCCAGATTGGTGATTCAGGACAGTGACTCTGCACCTGCTTTTTACCACAGTCCTTACTCTTGCAGGATTGAATGGACTTTTCATGGCACAGGCACCTGGGCTAAACATGTTAGTGTCATGCTGCAACCATGATCTATTGAGGGCTCCGCCCCAACTTTATCTATGCAGCACTGGGCAGTTTGCCCAAAAGGAAATATCTGGGATGCTTAACCTCATACTTTAGGTAAATACAGGTGAGCAGTATGTTTAAAATCAGACAAGAACTCTTAATTATGGGAAAGTTATTTATCTCCCCGCACAGTCTTTCAAATTGAAAACTGTTGACATACCCGGAATGTTCTTTCCTACTAGTAATTAAATACAGGAAAGCAGCATGTTTCATAGAAAAAGAAATTCACAGATAGGGAGATTTGTCAGGAGATGGCCAACATTTTGGGAAAGGAGGAACTTATTGTGAAAGGATGGACTCCATCTTAACCAGGGTAGAAAGTAGCTGCTGGTGCCAAGATTTTGAAAGGAGATAGGGCAGCTTTTAAACTAGAAGATGGTATAAAGCTGACAGTCGCTTAGTAGCATCAGGGACAGCTCAAGGCAATCTGCTGCCTGAGGCAAAGGATGAGATGCCCCCCCCCCCTGTAGAGGGGGGTGCTTGCTTAAAACTCCAGTCAGGGACTGAACGAAACCAAAAAGCTGATTAGATTATATGGAGGAAATGCAAGATGTTTGCACACCAAGAAACTAAAAGAGAGCGAGAACCACAGCACAGTTTATAAAACTAAATTATAACTCATTTTTATTTTGTTGTTATACCAAACCGCGTTATGGTTCTTGCTTTTTCTTTTTGAACATTATTTTGCATCCACAGAACTCCCTTCAACAGTGGGTGCAGAGCAGAACCAGTACATTAACCCACAGAACTCAATATCTTAAAAATAGAAATCTATTCTGATCATTTCACTAACAACAACAACAAAAAATATTCTCCAGTACCAGGCATATTGTAAACTAAAATAAAACCCTATAACAAAGTCACTAAGTATCTATAGAGCAAATCTACCATACCATACCCAGGGGCGGCCCAAGGGGGGTGCGGGGCCATGTGTGGTGTGGGGCCTCATTTGCATAAATATTTGCATAATGTTACCTTACACTAACTTTTAGTAAACATGCCTCTTAATGAGTGTATGGATAAAGAAAAACTAAAAGAGTTCTACATTACTATAATCCAGTGCCAACTGCCAGGCACATTAGTAACTACTACAAACACTGCCCATTTAGAACCCATCCTACCCAATACACCCCTGGAAATCAACCCAATGTAAACCAAAAAAACATGATTCCCCTATAATCTATCACCAACCCAAACATCTACAAATGTTACCCTAGACTCTAAGACCAATAACTATCCCCACAAAAAAATGACAAGTTTTTTGTCGGATCGTTCACCGTGAGACGAAACTTTTCACCTCCTGAAGTGAACCCTCCTTTTTAATCATAATTGAAAGCGGCTGTTTACCAGCCTAGCCGACCAAATCAGCACATTGCTGTTGTCAGCAAAAAATCTTTATGTTAAAACTTCAAAAAGAGTCTATTGGATCCCAAAGGTCCTCGGGCTAACAGAACCCAAACGCACAGCTTCAAAAGGTCCCCCTTCACACACAAAGATATTTTAGAGGACTTAGCTGTTTAGAGAACTTAGCTGTTGTGGAACGGGTCCCAGTCACTCCGTCGTTAATAGTCTCCAAAATTCACTCCTCTAGAATTTTGGAGACTATTAACGACGGAGTGACTGGGACCCGTTCCACAACAGCTAAGTTCTCTAAACAGCTAAGTCCTCTAAAATATCTTTGTGTGTGAAGGGGGACCTTTTGAAGCTGTGCGTTTGGGTTCTGTTAGCCCGAGGACCTTTGGGATCCAATAGACTCTTTTTGAAGTTTTAACATAAAGATTTTTTGCTGACAACAGCAATGTGCTGATTTGGTCGGCTAGGCTGGTAAACAGCCGCTTTCAATTATGATTAAAAAGGAGGGTTCACTTCAGGAGGTGAAAATTCTCCAGGACCAAGCAGGAAGTCAGTCCTCACTTATGGGTGACGTCGGCGCCGACGGAGCCCTCGCGGAGCAATTTTCCCCAGCTTTCAAAGAAAGCCTTTGGGAATTGCAGCGCGCATGCGCGGTCGTCTTCCCGCCCGAGGGTGCCATCTTAGCCAGTCTTCTTTTTTCCGCGGAGCCCTACAGACGTCCCCGTCTTGTCCCCGCGAAAAAGTCGATTTTCTTCTTTATTTTATCCTTTTTTCCTTCGGTTCGACGCCGATCTTTTTCCCGCCCGGACTCGCGACGCCGGTCACGAGTCCTCTTACTTTTTTCGGTTTTTCTGACTTAGTCAGCTTTCGTTTTCGGTTTTTCCCTGGCAGCCCGGTCCTTTGACCTCGCAGGGGCCCTTTTTCCCCCGATGGCTGCCAGTGGGTTTAAGCGGTGTGGTCGGTGTGACCGAAATATGTCACTAACTGACACACACGACTTTTGCCTCCGCTGCCTGGGCCCGGATCATGAGGAACTGATCTGTGGGCCCTGCAGCAAAATGTCCTCAAAGGCGTTGAGAAGTCGGCGGCATCAGCGTGAGAGAATCTTCGCTGACCCCAGCCGTACCCGGACCTCGTCGGAGGCCTCCGCGTCGAAAGGCTCCAGCTCGGACCGTCGCCGGAGTTCCTCCGACCGGGGTTCTCCCTCCGGGGACCATCGTCGGAAGGTGAAACCCGCGAGGGCGGCGTCGGTGGACGCTCCTGGTTCCGCGAGGGCCAGGTCGCATAGCCCCGACAGCCGCCCCGGGTCCTTGGAGAAGGAACACATCCCGAAGCGACCTCGCCTGGAGTCGGAGATGCCTGCCCGGGTAAGTCCTGTGGTCCTTCTGGACTCGCCTCCGCGACAGCCGACGTCGGGCCCGACGCCGTCGGGGCCCGAGTCGGGGGCTGCTGGGTCACCTGAGCTCGGACTCAGGTTGACTGCCTTGGAGAGCAGACTGTCTGCCTTCATGGACCAGCAGAGGGCACTGCTCGCTGGCTTCGCTGGCGCCGCTGCCCCGACCGCCGGGACGTCGACGTCCAAGTCGACCCCGGAGACCGAGCCGATCCTCGAGTCGATGAGAAACTCGAGTCGATCCTCGGTCGAGGTCACCCTCGGCCTCCCGTTCGGGACCGAGGTCGCCGACGCCGACTCCCTCGGCGTCGGGGCGGCTGGCGCCGCGCCCTGCCCGGGCCGACCCCACCGAGTCCTCGTCGGAGTCGGTCTGGGAGTCTGAGGAGGAAGAGTCGCCTGATTCTTTCCGGACTCGGTGTGTCCCATCGGACTCACCGGAGTCCGAGCCTCGGAAGCAGTCCCCCCCGGAGGATGCCCGGTTCTCGGACTTCGTTAGGGATATGGCCAAGGCTTTGGCCTTCCCTGCGGATCCCGAGGAGGAGCCTCGAGCCGAAGAGCTCGACGCCCTCCAGTATGACTCTCCCGCGAGGGAACACTTTACTGTACCGGTTCCTCCTATGCTGGAACGACTACTCTTCCGCATGTGGGAGAGTCCGGCCTCCTCGCCGGTCCTGAGCAAGCGGGTCGATTCTATCTATCGAGTCCGCAAGAGCCCTGGCTTTCAAAAGGCACAGCTGCCACACCATTCCATGGTAGTGGAATCGGCCATGCATCGTCTTAAGAGCCAGAAGATGCACTCCTCGGTGCCTCCTGGAAGGGAGGCCCGTAACCTGGATGGCCTTGGCAAGAAGTGTTTCCAGGGCTCTATGCTCGCATGTCGTGTCCAGACTTACCAGCTATACATGGGCATGTATCTCCGGGATCTGGCTAAAGAGCTAGCCGGATTCTCCGCTGGTCTGTCCGAGGAACCCTTGCGGAGGTTCCTAGCCTTGTCCACTGGCATTCGGGAATGCTCAAAGTTCATGTCCCGAGCAGCCTATGATGGCTTTGAAGCATCGGCTCGAGTGGCCGCAGCCGGCATCGGTGCCCGCCGACAGGCTTGGCTTCAGTCGTCAGACCTTGAGCCCTGGGTGCAGGACAAGTTGGTCGATGTCCCCTGCCGAGGCGAAAACCTCTTTGGCAAGCCCATGGCGGAAAAGGCTGCGCAAATTGAGACTGAGACTCTCACCAGGACCAGGCTTTCTAGGAAGACCTCCGCCCCTTCCCAGAAAAAGAAGGGCTCGGGGAAAAAGTCCTTTTACCCGAGGAAGGCGGCTGCCTACAAACAATACCCCCATTATCAGGCCCCTGCAGCTCCCCAACAGGGCCAGCAGGCCAAGGGACGGGGTAACGGGTCCCGTAGGCAGCAAGCCCCCAAGCCTGCACCACCAGCCCCTGCTCAGCAGGGTGGGGGTTTTTGACTCACACAGCATAGCCGTTCCCCCCCCGCTGGTTCCTCCCAGCACCGGAGGCTGGCTGGTTCACTTCGCCCACAGGTGGTCCAGCATCACCGCAGATGCCTGGGTGCTTCAAGTCGTGCGAGAAGGCTATCTTCTCCACTTCCATCAGGTCCCTCCCTCCTATTTTCCGGGAGAACCTCCGCGACCCCCTCTGCACAGGGAATTACTCCTTCAGGAGTTAGCAGGTCTTCTGCAGGAACAGGCGGTGGAACCGGTGCCCCACCACCTGAGAGGTCAAGGCTTTTATTCCAGGTATTTTCTGATACCAAAGAGAACAGGGGGCCTCAGACCCATCCTGGACTTGCGCAACCTCAACAAGTTCCTTGTGCGGGAGAAGTTCAAAATGCTTACCCTTGGAATCCTTCTGCCCTACCTCCAGCAGGGAGATTGGCTATGCTCCTTGGATCTAAAGGATGCCTACACGCACATCCTCATCCACCCAAGCCACCGCCAATACCTAAGGTTTGTGGTGGCAGGAAATCATTACCAGTACAGAGTACTGCCCTTTGGCCTGTCCTCCGCACTGCGAGTCTTCACAAAATGTCTCGCGGTCATGGCGGCCCATCTCCGGCTTCACGGCCTCTATGTCTTTCCGTACCTCGACGACTGGCTCATCAGAGCAGCGTCCGCTCAGGAGGTCACCAACGCCACGTGCCGCACGGTGACTCTTCTGCAGCACTTGGGCTTTGTTATAAACTTCGCAAAGTCCACTTTGCTCCCCTCACAGGATCTCGAGTTCATCGGCGCGAGGCTGCACACTCCTCAGGCGCGAGCATACCTACCGCTCGACAGGGCTCAACGGCTCATGGACCTAGCCGACCGCTTTCGCAGCCAGCCCCTGGTCTCCGCCAGGCGCTTCCTGAGACTGCTCGGCCATATGGCTTCCACCGTCCATGTGACCCCCAATGCCCGCCTGAATATGCGGTCTGCTCAATGGTGTCTCCGCCAGCAGTGGCGACAAGCCACAGGCAGCCTAGCAGACCTAGTGCGCGTCTCCGAGCCGCTGGTCTCGTCTCTCCGGTGGTGGCTCCGGCAGCCGAACCTGATATTCGGAATGCCTTTCCAGTCACCTCAACCGACCCGGGTGCTGACCACCGATGCATCCCTCCTGGGCTGGGGAGCACATTGCCAAGAGGCACGTACTCAGGGCCTCTGGACCACGTGGGAGTCTGCTCAGCAGATCAACTTCCTGGAGCTCAGGGCGATCCGCCTAGCTCTCAAGGCCTTCTCCCACCTGACTTCCCAACAGTCCGTCCTTGTCCAGACGGACAATCAAGTTGCCATGTTCTACGTGAACAAACAAGGGGGCACGGGCTCCTTCCTCCTCTGCCGGGAGGCACAGAAGCTCTGCTCTTGGGCCGTCAGTCACGGCATTCTCCTCAAGGCAGTTTATCTCCCGGGCCAAGAAAATTGCCTTGCGGACAAACTCAGCAGGGTCCTCCAGCCGCACGAGTGGCGTCTGGATCCCTTGGTAGTTCAGAAGCTCTTCCTCGAGTGGGGCCTCCCCACGGTGGATCTCTTTGCCAGTCCTCACAACCGGCAGCTTCCTCGCTTCTGCTCTCGTCAGCCACACCCCCTTCGGGTTGCGGCGGACGCCTTTCTGATCTCATGGTCGGGGAGCCTTCTGTATGCTTTCCCTCCCATCCCGCTAGTCTCTCGGACTCTTTTCAAGGTTCTCCGAGACAAAGCCTTCATGATCCTGGTGGCCCCTCGTTGGCCCAGGCAGCCGTGGTTTCCGCTCCTGCTGCAACTGGCGGTGGAGGATCCAATCCCTCTGGGGGTACAACCGGATCTCCTCACTCAGGATCAGGGGTCCCTACTGCACCCCAACCTCAGGTCTCTCAACCTCATGGCCTGGCTGCTGAGAGGGTAGTCCTTGCTCCCCTTCTCCTGCCGGCGGAGGTGGAGGAGGTCGTCTTGGCTTCGCGACGGCCTTCTACCCGCAAATGCTACGCCCTTAAATGGCGTCGCTTTGCAGTCTGGTGTACCCAACAGTCTCAGGATCCCTTCTCCTGCCCGGTGTCGGTGATCTTGCAGTACTTGCTGCACCTCTCTAATCTGGGACTTAAGTCCAACTCCGTCAAAGTTCACCTCAGTGCTCTTTCAGCACATCATGTGCCGGTGGACGGCAGACCTCTCTCCAACGACCCTCTCGTAGCGAGGTTTCTCCGAGGTCTCCTTCTACTTAAACCACCTCTGCGCCCGCCAGCGCCTGACTGGGACCTGAATGTGGTTTTGCAGCGGATCACCTGTCCGCCTTTTGAACCTATGGCTACCTGTTCTCTCCGTTTTCTGTCTTGGAAAACACTGTTCTTGATAGCCCTCACTTCCGCTAGACGCGTAAGTGAATTGCAGGCCCTCGTGTCTGATCCCCCTTACACTAGGTTCTACAAGAATAGGGTAGTCCTACGGACTCACCCAAAATTTCTGCCTAAAGTGGTCTCCCCTTTTCACATCAATCAGGAGGTGGTACTTCCAACCTTCTTTCCCAGACCACACTCCAGCCGAGCTGAAACGGTCCTCCATACCCTGGACTGTAGAAGGGCATTGAACTTCTACCTTGACCGTACGCGGGAGCACCGTAAAGCTGCTCAGCTTTTTGTGTCTTTTGACCCCAATAAATTGGGGCTCCCGGTCTCCAAGCGTACTCTGTCCATCTGGGTTGCGGACTGTATCTCTTGGGCTTATGGGGCAGCCGGACTCTCCTTGGAAGGTCGAGTCACGGCTCATTGCGTTCGGGCAAAGGCTACGTCAGTGGCTTACCTCCGCTCTGTTCCGCTGGCAGACATCTGCCGGGCCGCTACTTGGTCTTCGAGCCAGACTTTTGCGGTCCATTACTGTCTCGAGAGGGAGTCCCGTAGGGACAGTGCTTTCGGACAGGCAGTCCTCCGTAATCTCTTTGAGGTCTGAGCAACTCCTACCCTCCATCCCGGATGTGGGCTACCGGTGGGTGATAATTCAGCGAAGATTCTATCCTTCTGTGCTGCTGAGCTAGAGGGAGCTCATTTTTGTGCTTAGGGTCTCCGGTAGCCTTGAGCTTGGGAGTCCCATAAGTGAGGACTGACTTCCTGCTTGGTCCTGGAGAAAGCGTAGTTACTCACCTGTAACAGGTGTTCTCCAGGAGCAGCAGTAATCAGTCCTCACTACCCTCCCTCCTCCCCTTGGAGTTGCAATCGTCTGCTTATGTTCTTTTTGCAAATTTTTATGCTGTCTTTTTTAGCTATGTCATCTGACTGGCTAAGATGGCACCCTCGGGCGGGAAGACGACCGCGCATGCGCGCTGCAATTCCCAAAGGCTTTCTTTGAAAGCTGGGGAAAATTGCTCCGCGAGGGCTCCATCGGCGCCGACGTCACCCATAAGTGAGGACTGATTCCTGCTGCTCCTGGAGAACACCTGTTACAGGTGAGTAACTACGCTGTTTCGTCTCACGGTGAACGATCCGACAAAAAACTTGACACTTTTTTGTGGGGATAGTTATTGGTCTTAGAGTCTAGGGTAACATTTGTAGATGTTTGGGTTGGTGATAGATTATAGGGGAATCATGATTTTTTGGTTTACATTTAGAACCCATAGCAAACCAGCCGTATCATAACAGCACTACCAGGACTCACAAAGCACAAGACCCTACCTATCAAAAGGCTACACTGAAAATATTAAACCAATACATTTCAGAGAATAACAATACATGACTTACTGGGGAAAGAGAACAAGTGGCAATGTCAAATAGGAATTACATAAACAGAATACCTCAGCTCAGTTACACATGCAGAACATAGACCATCACCAAACAAGGAATCACAATTTAGAAACAGGAAGACAATAATTAAACTGGGAACCCCAAAAGCCCAACAACACTGTAGAAATAAAACTATAAATTAATTTCCTCTTGTACTAAACAAAGCGCAGACGTTAATGATGCACATTTCCCAGAGCTGACATATTTCAGTTAATAAATTCAATAAAGAGATATTTTTCTACCTTTTGTGCATTTTTTTTCAGTTGCAATTGCTCCAGCCACTTTCTTCTGGTTTCTTCGTGTCTTCTGCTAACTCTCCATCGTCTGTTGTCCATTTGCCTTTTCTTCACGCTTCTAGTTTTTTTCCATTCTCTCTCTACATCTGCTTTAACATACTAATCTTTCTCCTTTTGCTCTTTCCTCATTCCTATTTCATCCACTCAAATTTTACCCCTCCATCCTCAATCCCCACTTACTCTCCCAATATCCGGCCAATTGTAGATTTGTCTTCCCTCCCACACAAAATATTTTTTCACTCTCCCAGCTCTATCCCATTCTAATCCTCCCCAACATCAGCTCCCTTCTAGTTCCAGCCCCACCCAGCATCCGCTCCCTTCTAGTCCACGCATCAGCCCATTTCCAGTCCTAGCCCCCCATAAGCCAATTTCTAGTCCTATCCTAGCCCCACCATCAGCCCATTTCCAGTCCTAGCTCCCCCATCCGAGTCCCTCCATAAGCTCATTTCCAATCCCAGCCCCCCATCAGCCATTTCTACTCCTTTCCTAGCCCCACCATCAGCCCATGTCAAATCCTAGCTCCCCTCCATTCAGCCCATTTTCAGTCAAAGCCTCCCATGAGCCTACTTCCAGTTCTAACCCCTCCATGAGTCCATTTCAATCCAAGCCCCCCCAACAGCCCATTTCCAGTCCTAGCTCCCCCATCCGAGTCCCTCCATAAGCTCATTTCCAATCCCAGCCCCCCATCAGCCATTTCTACTCCTTTCCTAGCCCCACCATCAGCCCATGTCAAATCCTAGCTCCCCTCCATTCAGCCCATTTTCAGTCAAAGCCTCCCATGAGCCTACTTCCAGTTCTAACCCCTCCATGAGTCCATTTCAATCCAAGCCCCCCCAACAGCCCATTTCCAGTCCTATCCTAGCCCTCCATCAGCCCATTTCCTGTCCTAGCCCCCCTCACTCAGCCCATTACCAGTCCTAACCCCCCCATCAGCCCATTACCAGTCCTAAGCCCCCCCTAACCCATTAGCAGTCCTAAGCCCCCCATCACCCCATTTTGTCTTAGCCCCCCCATAGCCCATTACCAGTCCTAACCCCATCAGCCCATTTCCAGTCGTAGCCTCCCCACAGCCCATTGCAGTCCTAACCCGCCCATTAGCCCATTTCCAGTACTAGACCCGCCGAATGGACTTTACAAGTCCTATCCACCTATCTCACCATTTCTCGTCTTAGCAAGCCCATAGCCCATTACCAGTCCTAACCCCCCCATCAGCACATTTCCAGTCCTAGCCCCCCCTATAGCCCATTACCAGTCCTACCCCCCCATCAGCCCATTTCCAGTCTTAGCCCCCCCATAGCCCATTACCAGTCCTAACCCCCTTCCCCCATAAGCCCACTTCCAGTCTTAGTCCCCCCCGTAGCCCATTAGTAGTCCTAACCCCCCATAGCCCATTACCAGTCCTAACCCCCTCCCCCATCAGCCCACTTCCAGTATTATTTCCCCCCATAGCCCATTAGTAGTCCTAACCCCCCATAGCCCATTACCAGTCCTAACCCCCTCCCCCAGCATCCCACTTCCAATCTTAGTCCCCCCCCATAGCCCATTACCAGTCATAACCCCCTCCCCCATCAGCCCACTTCCAGTCTTAGTCCCCCCCCCATAGCTCATTAGTAGTCCTAACTCCCCCCCCCCCCTACCCAGATAGATTAAAAAAATACCGGCTGCTGCTGCTGCCGCTGTGGCAGCGGCAGAATCAAACGTCAACGCCGCGGGGCCCCGACTGCCCGGCAGAACCTCCCTCAAGCATCAGCTCCCGAGTCCCTCCCAAAGCGCGGGCTTTCAGAGCCGCGAGAGTTTCCCTTCTTCTCGCGGCTCTGTTAATCTCGCCAGGGCTGATGGGATTTCCCATCAGCCCCGGCGGGATTAACAGAGCCGCGAGAGGTCAGAGAAGCTCTCGCGGCTCTGAAAGCCCGCACTTTGGGAGGGATTCGGGAGCTGATGCTCAAGGGAGGTTCTGCCGGCAGTCGGGGCCCCGCGGCGTTGATGTTTGATTCTGCCGCTGCCACGGCGGCAGCAGCAGCAGCCGGTATTTTTTTTTAAATGTACTTGGGCTAATGAATGTTTTTTGCATGGGGCCCCCTGAAATGCGGGGCCCTGTGCAAAAAACATTCTTGCTCAATGGACGGGCCGGCCCTGACCATACCATATCATACCAGTACCAACTTCCAAAACTCACATAAGAAGCCCATCAAAAAAAAGCATCACTGTAAATACTACAGTGGACCCTGGAACATCCAAACACCTATTTGAAAAGCTGAAC
Organism: Ichthyophis bannanicus; assembly: GCA_033557465.1. Lineage (NCBI taxonomy): Eukaryota > Metazoa > Chordata > Amphibia > Gymnophiona > Ichthyophiidae > Ichthyophis > Ichthyophis bannanicus. Next base: position 73,316,589 of record CM066051.1, on the reverse strand, counting down.
AATTCAGATAACTACAGTACAGATCCCTACATACAAACTCCATGTTAACAGAACACCTAGTCTTGGTCACACACTCATAACACAGACCCTCACCAAGTACAGAATAAGTGACCATAACCTAAAAACAAACATATGTAGATACAAATTAAACTGAAACTCAAGAAGCCAGATTCTGCATACAGTGCAATACCAGAGAAATAGAAAGAGATGCTTTTCCATGTACTGTATAAAATATAAAGACTGAAAATAAATTTCTCTTTGAACTTTGTTGTCTGACCATTTTATTTCCTGATCATGTAGGTCCCAATCTGATGTTTCTGCTTTCCTCTATCTCCCAGTGATGAAGGGTCATGTGCGGAGACTTATTGCAGCATCATGTGCATTACAGATGTTAAAATAAAATAAACATAGTAATAAAACATTATATTTGATTAATGAAAAGACATTTACACCCCCCCCCCAATCAAATCATTATAAGTATCTGCACATTAGATTTATTTTGCTATGACCAGATTATTGATGAAGAGGGAACATATAAAATGAGAAACTAATCCTGGTAGCCATGAATTCAAACACCGAATTAGATTGTGCTAGAGCTAGAAAAAGTCCAGAATTCAGCAGCGGTGAAGCTATCAGGCTACTAAACAAAATTAAACTGAGATGTTCCCTTAAAATTAGAAATTTCCTTGAATCTGAACTGACAAAATATTTTAATTTTCAGTCTGGCAGCATAAAGAATGCAAAACTGCAAATCTCAAAAACAATACATATTTCAGTACCCTGCCCCACCTCCCCCCCCAACCGACATCCTACAGTTGACCTCACCAAGAACCCAGAATACAAGACCCATAGAGCAAATCTACTGTTCTATAACAGTACTAACTTCCAAAACTCACACAACATGGAGTGTACCAAAAACGGACAGCGCCATATATATTGCAGTGGGCCTTAGAACATCCATATTCCTATTCAGAAACCTGAACAAGCCAGATTACTACAGCTCCCTACATAGAAACTCCATGCTAACAGATCATGTAGCCTCAGTCACACATAATGCAGAACAGAGATAGATCTTCGCCAAGTAGGAAATATATTAGTAGAAATTAAAATCTGACATATGTAGTCAAAAAATGCTTTTACCCATTACTGTTAGATTTACAGGATTTCTTTCCCAAAATTATACTTTACTGCAGAGTGAGGTGAGAGAAAGAACTCTCACACAGAGGCATATGCATTGTCAGCAGAAATTACATAATGGCTCAGTGGAAGTAGGGTGAGTTCAACTAATGCCACCTCAGTGGGAGGCATTATTTGCACCAGCAGCTGTTTTGCCACGCTGAAATGCAGTAACTGCAGAGGGATGTAACTGCCTCCATGCAGTTAGCCTATGTCCCTGCATAATCAAACTCTTGAATTAGTTACCAGAGGATGTAGTTAAAGCTGTTAGTGTATCTGGATTTAAAAAAGATTTGGACAAGTTCCTGGAGGAAAGGTCCATAAACTATCTTTAAAGAGGACCTGGGAAATCCACTGCTTGCCCTGGGACAAGCATTGTGGAAACTGCATGGCTTTCTTCCTTGTCTAAAGCCATGTTTTTGTCTCCCATTAAGCCATAACTATCTACATGTTGAGTAATTTTGTTCTTTATGATGGTTTCTACCATTTTCCCCGGTACGGACGTCAGGCTCACCGGTCTGTAGTTTCCCGGATCACCCCTGGAACCCCTTTTAAAAATTGGCATTACATTGGCGATCCTCCAATCTTCAGGTATTAGAGATGATTTTAATGATAGTTCACAGATTACTAATAGCAGGTCTGCAATCTCATATTTCAGTTCTTTCAGCACCCTTGGATGTATACCATCCGGTCCAGGTGATTTGCTACTCTTCAATTTATCAAATAGTTGTAATGCATCTTCCCAGTGTATCGATATTTCTTTCAATTCTTCCGCAGTATTACCTTTAAATACCACTTCAGTCATGGGTAACATCCCTACATCTTTCTCAGTAAAGACAGAAGCAAAGAATTCATTCAGTCTCTTCGCTATAGCCTTGTCCCCTCTTAGTGATCCTTTTACCCCTCTGTCATCTAATGGTCCAACTGACACTCTCACAGGGTTTTTGCTATGAATATAATTGAAAAAGTCTTTATTACATGTTTTTGTTTCCACAGCAAGTTTCTTCTCAAATTCTCTCTTTGCCTGCCTTATCAATGCCTTGCATTTAACTTGCCAGTGCTTGTGCTGTTTCCAGTTTTCGTCATTTGGCTCTTTTTTTTTCCATTTCCTGAAAGATGCTTTTTTGGCAACAACAGCCTCTCTGACCTCACCTTTAAACCATGCTGGCAGTTTTTTGGACTTCCCTCCACTTTTCTTAAAGCGTGGAATACAGCTGGTCTGGGCTTCCAAGATAGTATTTTTAAACAACACCCAAGCTTGATGTAAGTCTTTAACCTTTGCAACTGCTCCTTTTAGTTTTTTCTTAACTATTTTTCTCATTTTATCATAGTCTCCCTTTTGAAAGTTAAAAGGTAGTACTGTGGATTTCCTTACCATCTCTCCTCCATTAATTAAATCAAACACAATCATGCTATGATCACTATTGCCAAGTGGCCCCAACACCCTTATCTCTTGCACCAGATCTGGTGTTTCACTAAGGATTAAGTCCAAAATGGCTTCCCCTCTGGTCAGTTCATGAACCAGCTGCTCCAAGAAGCAGTCATTTATTTCATCTAGAAACTTTATCTCCCTAGCATGTCCTGCCGTGACACTGACCCAGTCAATACCAGGGTAATTGAAATCACCCATTATTATTACTATGCTGTAACTTTTGTTAGCTTCCCTGATTTCTTTGAGCATTTCATCATCCATTTGTTGATTCTGGCCAGGTGGTCAACCCCACTGCTATCGCCTTTCCCTTTTTACATGGAATTTCAATCCATAGAGATTCTACAACAAATTTTGTTTCCTGCAAAACTTTAATCCTTTGTGACTCAATGTCCTCTCTAACATAGAGCACAACCTCTCCTCCAATTTGATCAGCTTTATCATTACGATATAATTTGTACCCAGGTATCACAGTGTCCCACTGGTTGTCCTCTTTCCACCATGTCTCTGAGATACTAATCATTTCTAACTTCTCATTTAGTGCTATATATTCTAACTCTCCCATCTTATTTTTTAGACTTCTAGCATTTGCATACAAGCATTTTAGAGACTGTGTTGTATTCATATTAATCTGGTTATTGGAAGGCAGGGGTAATTTGGAATCTTTAAGCTCTGTCTGTTCTGTACTCAAGGGCATTTGGGCTACCTTTGTCTTTATTGGAACCTCTCTGCTGATGTGCCCTATCTTCATTTTTTGGTAGTATCCTTCAAGGATACATTGTTCCGAACCATGCGCTCTTGGGCGACTGTCGGCTCTCCCCTATTATCTAGTTCAAAAGCTGCTTTATCTCCTTTTTAAAGGTTAACGCCAGCAGCCTGGTTCCATCCCGGTTAAGGTGAAGTCCATCCCTTTGGAAGAGCACGTCCTTTACCCAGAATGTTCCCCAGTTCCTAACAAATCCAAAACCCTCATCCTTGCACCATTGTCTCATCCACACATTGAGACTCCGGAGCTCTGCCTGCCTTTTGGGTCCTGCGCATGGAACGGGAAGCATTTCGGAGAACACTATCCTTGAAGTTCTGGATTTCAACTTCCTACTGAAAAGCCTAAATTTAGCCTCCAGAACCTCCCTACCACATTTTCCTATGTTATTGGTACCGAAATAGACCAAGAAAGCAGACTCCTCCCCAGCACTATCTTGTCTAAGTGGCACATGAGGTCCTCTACCTTCGCACCAAGCAGGCATGTTACCAGTCGATCCCCACATCCACCAGCTACCCAGGTATCTACATGCCTAATGATCGAATCACCAACTATAACAGCTGTCCTAACCCTTCCCTCATGGACACATGGCCCTGGAGAAACTTCCTTGGTGCGAGAGGGTTTTACATCACCTGGAGGACAGGTCCTAGTTACAGGATCACTTCCTGCCCCACCAGGGTGATGCTCTCCTGTCACATGACCTCTCTCCTCTATAGCAACAGGGATGCTGCCAGACTTGAGGTGGGACTTCAGGACTATATCCCTGTAGGTCTCGTCTATGTACTTCTCTGTCTTCCTTATGTCTTCGAAGACTGCTACTCTTGCCTCCAGAGTTCGGACTCGTTCCCTGAGAGCAAAGAGCTCCTTGTGCACACGTAAGACCCCTCACGAAATGGGAGAAAATCATACATGTGATACTCAATGCAAAAGACTGGAAAGCTCCCATCTCACTGCTGGACTGCTGTCTGCATCTTTGTTTTAAGGTTGTGTTTAGATATTAAAGTTCTTAACCTATTAAGGGTTGTTGGGGATATTTATACTAATAAAACTATACCTAGAATGTTTAATGTGCTTTGTTCACCTGAAGTTCAATTAATCTCAGATTCTTAATGTATGCTAATGAGAATAAACAGCTGCCTCTGAGAGTGAATATGGCACCTCCTTTCCTTTAAGAGATTTAAGCACCTATAAAGCTATGATTATCCCACGGGTGGGTGGGTGGGTGTCGGGGAGAGAGGGAAGGAAGACTTATTAAAAGCTGGCTGCTGCACAGTACCTTGTCCTGTGCTTCTAAGGTAATCCGTGACCAATCTCCAAGGGGAGTCCTACAGCCCTTGCTTGGATAGAGGGAGTCTTGGGTTCTAAATTTAACGAGAAAGTTCTCTTCTGTGTTTTAAATTTAAATTGAAAACTCTTTGCTGCTACTAGGCCCTGACTGATTTAACAAATACACTGGGTTCACAGATTAATCAGCTTTAATCTAAAGAATTCCTTTTTCCCCCAAGATTTAGAAAAATTCCCAGAAGTTGTTGTTGTTAAGTGCCGTCGAGTCGGAGTCGACTCATGGCGACCCTCTGGATAGCTATCCTAAATTGTGTTCGATCTTCAGTCAGGCGGCTCATTGTTGACAGATTGGTACCCATAGCTGTTGTTATTGTATCGATCCATCTCATTGCTGGTCTTCCTCTTTTGCGTTGACCTTCTATCTTGCCAAGCATGATGTCTTTCTCTAATGATCTCTCTCTCCGCATGATGTGTCCAAAGTATGAAAGTCGAAGTCTTGTCATCTGAGCTTCTAAAGAAAGCTTAGGTTTGATCTCCTCTAGTACAGACTGGTTTGTTCTTTGGGCAGTCCATGGTATACACAGTATTCGCCGCCAGCACCATAATTCAAAGGCATCAATTTTCTTCCTGTCTATCTTTTTCACTGTCCAGCTTTCACATCCATATGATGTTATTGAAAATACCATGGCTTGAACAAGTCGAATCTTTGTATGGAGAGAGACATCTCTGCTCTTGAGAATCTTATCTAGGTCTTTCATAGCCATTCTGCCAAGAGCAATGCGTCGTCTGATTTCTTGACTGCTTGTTGCTTCTTTATTGATAGTTGATCCAAATAGGTTAAAGTTATTCACGATTTCAATTTCTTCTCCTTCGACGATGAACCTGTTGATTATTCCAGTTGTCATGATCTTTGTCTTCTTTACATTAAGGTGCAGGCCCATTTTGAGACTATGTTCTTTGATTGTGAGAAGCAAATGTTTCAGATCATCTTCACTTTCCGCCAGTAATGTGGTATCATCAGCATAGCGAAGGTTGTTGATGAGTCTTCCACCAATCTTCACACCTCTGTTGTCTTCATACAATCCTGCTTCTCTGATGATTTGTTCTGCATATAAATTAAACAGGTAGGGGGAAAGTATGCAGCCTTGTCTTACACCTTTGCTTATTTTAAACCATTCTGTTTCTCCTTGTTCCGTTCGAACTGTTGCTTCTTGATCAATGTACAGATTGTGCAAGAGAATGATCAGGTGTTCTGGTATACCCATGCTTCTTAATGTTGCCCAGAGTTTCTCATGGTTTACACAGTCAAAAGCTTTGCTATAGTCGATAAAGCACAAATAGATATCCCAGAAGTAAATACTTACAATTGCAGATCTCTCTCCAGAAGTAGCAGTCCCCTTTTGTAGTCCTTCAAGACTCCCCTCCCAGTACTTTCCAATGTCAACCACCTTGCATTCCCAGAACTGCCTCTGGTGTTCATTCCTTTCCAGTCCCCCTCCTTTCCCACTGTCCAGCCCCTTCTAGTCCAAATACCATCACAGCTATCAGTTCACTTCCACTCTGTGCCACCTCTCCTCCCATCAGCTCCCTTCCAGTCACCCTACCCTCTGTCCATCCCCCTTCCAGTGCCATCCCCACATGTCAGCTCCCTTCCAACCCCAGTGCCCTCCTCCCTTCCAGCCTCCTCTCCATTACCCAGCCACCTACCAGTTCCATCCCCAGTTCCCTTCCAGTTCCTCTTCGGTATCAACCCCAAGTGTCAGCTTCTTTCCAGCCCCCACCTACTCTCCCCCTGTGTCAGCTCCTTTCCTGCCCCCCTCCTTCCCCTGGTAGACCCTCTCAGCATGTCTTCTCTTCCAGTCCTATTCTCCATCCCCCCGCATCAACCCTTTTGTAGCCCTAGCCCCTAGTTTTCTTCCAGGGCCAGCAGCACTATCCTCCCCCCCCCATCAGCCCATTTCCAGTCCCAGCCTATTTCCAGTCCTATCCCCCTTATCAGCCCACTCCAGTCCTAGCCATCCCCAATCAGCCTATTACCAGTCCTAGCTCATTTCCAGTGCTAGCCCCTCATCAGCCCATTATCAGTCCTAACCCCCCCAATCAGCCTATTTCCAGTCCTAGCCACCCCTGAAGAGCTACAACTGGAAATAGGCTGATTTCAAGTCCTACCCCACCTGACCAGCCCATTTTCAATCCTAACTCCCCCGATTAGCCCATTTCCAGTCATAGCCTCCCTTAAGCACCTTCCATCAGCCCACTACCATTCCTAACCATCCCTGATCAGCCTGTTTCCATGCTTAACCCCCCATCAGCCCATTTCCAGTCCTTGCCCCCCATCAGCCCATTACAAGTCCTATCCCCCTCAATCAGACTATTTCAAATGCTAACCCCCTCCCCCTCCATCCCAGCCCAGCCCCAGACCTCTTCAGCTGATTTCCAGTCCAAGCCCCTTTGGGGAAGAGTCCTGCTGTTTTACCAGCGCCGCAGCTCACCTTTGCAGAGCCATGAGAAGAGCAGTGTTTCTCTTCTTTCCCATGGCTCTGTTAAAGTTGAGCCCGCCGACGCTGAGGGTAAAAGAGGTATTTCTTGTCTCATGTGAGACAGGAAATGCCTCTTTTATCCTTAGCGTCGGTGGGCTCAACTTTAACAGACAATAAATAAAGGAGGGAGGAGTGGCTCAGTGGTTGGGACAGGTTGCCTCAGGCCAGAAGGCCGGGAGTTCAATTCCACATGGGGACAAGCAACCTCAGGCCAGAGGGACTGGGGTCTCTAGTCCCATGGCCACTCCTTGTGGCCTTGGGCAAGCCACTTAACCCTCCATTGCCTCAGGTACACTTAGATTGTGAGCCCTTTGGGGACAAGGGAATAAAAAAAAAAGTACCTGTTAGTATACATGTAAACCGCACTGATTCTAAAGAGCGCGGTATAAAAAAAAATAAAATAAAGACAATAAATAAAGACAATAAGCAAATAAATAATTGATAATCAAATAATTAAATAATTAAATAGATTAAATAAAATAAATAAATAAATAAAGACAATAAAGTGCCTTAAAGTATAGAGCAGGCAGAGTTGAAAGATTCCATATTATTCTGGTCAACTACTAAGCAGGTTATAAATACAAACCAAATGAAATACCTTGAAGTGTCTATATGCAAATGATAGAAATCTAAAAATAAGATGGGAGAGTCAGAATATATAGCACTGAATGAAGAGGTAGGGATATGCATTCATTTGAAATGACATGGGAAGCATCATTTGCTTCATATCAATTTAATCTGAAAATTACACAGTATGTCTCCTGAGGGGCTGGCTCTAGTCAGCTGTGTCTTGTATTTCTGGTAATATTAGTTTCTGTTTCCTGACTGGCCTAAATTCCCTTGTTGGTTTTGAGTTTTGTGGAAAACCCTTCCTGGAATTTTTGCCTTGTGAACCTATTGACACCTGCTGTATACTCCAAAGATTGTTTTGTGACAGAAATTCTGAGAAACCTTTTCTAAGTTTAAACATTAGACATGATTTCTCAGAATTTCTGAACGGGATCACTAATTGGACTGCTAGGATTTAGAATAGGCTTGGTAAATATCTTTGGTAATATAATAACTGTGAATTTCACACAAGATTAGGATGCTGAGTTCAAGATGTCAACAAGGAAGACATTTGACAAGGTTTCCATGATACTTTTCATAGAACTTACAAGGCACAAGAAAAGACTTTTGAGTAAATCTCTAAAGCTTGATTCAATAGATTCACAAGGCAAAAAATCCAGGGAGAGTTTTCCACAGAGCTCAAGACCATTCAAGGAAACTTGGCTCAGTCAGGAAACACAAACTATTACTAGAAATACAAGACACAACTAAAGCCAGCCCCCAAGCAAAATAATAGCTTTTGTATTTCACTTCAACTCTACCCAAGTATGGCACAGGGCAGATTATAATAATTAAAATGCATAAGTGAGTATATTACAATGATTAAATGCCATTTTCAGCATTGCAGTATATATACATAGAATAAAACAAATGAGAGCATTTAAAACCTTTTTGAATAATATAAATATTTTCAAATGTCTTCTAAAATATACATACATTGCTATAGAAATGATTGATAGTAGCAGTAGTAATAGTTGTTAATTGTCTCAGATTCAGAGGTAAAGAGTTCCTCAACTTAGGGGCAACCACAAAGGAAGCTCTTTTTAAGGTGTCCTTCAAATGAAATTCCTTTGTAGATGTAAAGCGAGTTTACACATTTCATTAGATCTCAACTCCTGAGAGGGGAAATAATAATGAATTAAATATGACATATAGTTGTTATAGAAACATATAAACTGAATTCTTTCCATTAGGAAGTTTTTGTAACTAAACCCTAGCACTATTCTATCTAGAGCCTCTAAAGGTCGGATTTGCAGTGACATTTTGTACAGAGTGCAGTCTTGCTAACCATCATTATGGAAAGCCCAAAAGAGCAATATTATAGGAATCTAAATTTGGGATTGTTGTTGCCGTCGAGTCGGAGTCAACTCATGGCAACCCTCTGGATAGCTATCCTAAATTGTGTTCGGTCTTCAGTCAGGCGACTCATTGTTGACAGACTGGTACCCGTAGCTGCTGTTATTGTATCGATCCATCTCATTGCTGGCCTTCCTCTTTTGCGTTGACCTTCTATCTTGCCAAGCATGATGTCTTTCTCTAATGATCTCTCTCTTCGCATGATGTGTCCAAAGTATGAAAGTCGAAGTCTTGTCATCTGAGCTTCTAAAGAAAGCTTAGGTTTGATCTCCTCTAGTACAGACTGGTTTGTTCTTCGGGCAGTCCATGGTATACACAGTATTTTGCCACCAGCACCATAATTCAAAGGCATCAATTTTCTTCCTGTCTGTCTTTTTCACTGTCCAGCTTTCACATCCATATGATGTTATTGAAAATACCATGGCTTGAACAAGTCGAATCTTTGTATGGAGAGAGACATCTCTGCTCTTGAGAATCTTATCTAGGTCTTTCATAGCCATTCTGCCAAGAGCAATGCGTCGTTTGATTTCTTGACTGCTTGTTGCTTCTTTATTGATAGTTGATTCAAGTAGGTTAAATTTGTTCACAATTTCAATTTCTTCTCCTTCAACGATGAACCTGTTGATTATGCCAGTTGTCATGATCTTTGTCTTCTTTACATTAAGGTGCAGGCCCATTTTGAGACTATGTTCTTTGATTGTGAGAAGCAAATGTTTCAGATCATCTTCACTTTCAGCCAGTAATGTAGTATCATCAGCATAACGAAGGTTGTTGATGAGTCTTCCACCAATCTTCACACCTCTGTTGTCTTCATACAATCCTGCTTCTCTGATGATTTGTTCTGCATATAAATTAAACAGGTAGGGGGAAAGTATGCAGCCTTGTCTTATACCTTTGCTTATTTTAAACCATTCTGTTTCTCCTTGTTCCGTTCGAACTGTTGCTTCTTGATCAATGTACAGATTGCGCAAGAGAACGATCAGGTGTTCTGGTATACCCATGCTTCTTAATGTGGCCCAGAGTTTCTCATGGTTTACACAGTCAAAAGCCTTCTATAGTCGATAAAGCACAAATAGATATCCTTTTGGTATTCTTTAGGCTTTTCAAGGATCCATCTCACATCCGCAATGATGTCTCTCGTTCCTCGCCCTTTCCTGAACCCTGCTTGGACTTCAGGTAGTTCTTATTCCAGGTATGGTTGTAGTCTCTTTTGAATAATCTTCAGTAGAATCTTGCTGGCATGTGGGATCAGAGCGATTGTTTGATAATTTCCACAGTCAGTTGGATCACCTTTCTTTAGTATTGGTATAAACACAGATCTTTTCCAGTCAGTTGGCCATGATGTTGTCTTCCATATTTCTTGGCAGAGCCTTGTAAGTATGGTAACAGCTGCATCAGATTGCTGTAATACTTCTATAGGAATGCTATCAATGCCTGGTGCTTTGTTCTTTGATAAGGCTTTCAATGCTGCTTCAACTTTTTCTTTCATCACCAATGGTTCCCGATCATAAGGTACAGGTTGAAACGGCTGTTGGTCCACTTGATCTTTATCATATAAAAACTCTGTATATTCCTTCCACCTATTCTTGATCTTCTCAACATCATTCAACATAGAACCTTGAGCATCTTGTAACATTCCAATTCGAGGCTGGAACTTTTTCTTTAACTCTCGTAGTTTTAGGAAAGCTGATCTTGTTCTTCCTCTAATAGTTTCTGCTTCTATTTCCTTGCAAGTGTCATTGTAGAACTTTTCCTTGTCCTGCCTTGCTGCATGTTGGAAATCTCTGTTGAGTTCTGCGATTGTCTTTCTTTCTCCTCTGGCTTTAGCTTCTCTGCGTTTCTGGGCAATTTTCAGAGTTTCTTCCGTCATCCATTTTGGCCGTTTTTGCTTTTTCACCTTTTGTAGAGACTTCTCGCTTTCTTCCAACACAACCTTCTTGATGTCATTCCATAACTCTTCCGGAGCTCTGTCATTTGTATCTAAAGCAGCAAATCGATTTTGCAGGCAGTCTTTAAATTCCAGTGGTATATTCCCAAGGTCATATTTCGCTGCATTCATGAGTGGTTTGCTCTTTTTCAACTTTAGCTTGAATTTGCATACTAGTAGTTGATGATCTGTACCACAGTCAGCTCCAGGTTTTGTCTTTGTTGATGCTATAGAACTTTTCCATTGTTGACTTCCACAGATGTAGTCAATTTGAGTTTTATACAATCCATTGGGTGAAGTCCATGTGTACAGTCGCCGCATGTGTTGCTGGAAGAAGGTGTTTGAGATGAATAGATCATTGGTCTTGCAGAATTCTGTCAGTCTTTCTCCAGCTTCATTTCTGTTGCCAAGTCCATATTTTCCAACTACTTTGCCTTCTTCTTTGTTGCCAGCTTTTGCGTTCCAGTCACCCATGACTATCAGGATATCCTGTTTGCATGTTCTGTCAATTTCAGCTTGTACTTGTTCATAGAACTCTTCAATTTCATTCTCTTCTGCAGCTGTTGTTGGGGCATATACTTGAATTATAGTTGTATTGATAGGCAATCCTCGTAGACGAATAGAGATTAAGCGTTCGCTGACTGCATTGTATTTCATTACAGTTCTTGCAAGTTCCATATTTTCCAACTACTTTGCCTTCTTCTTTGTTGCCAACTTTTGCGTTCCAGTCACCCATGACTATCAGGATATCCTGTTTGCATGTTCTGTCAATTTCAGCTTGTACTTGTTCATAGAACTCTTCAATTTCATTCTCTTCTGCAGCTGTTGTTGGGGCATATACTTGAATTATAGTTGTATTGATAGGCAATCCTCGTAGACGAATAGAGATTAAGCGTTCGCTGACTGCATTGTATTTCATTACAGTTCTTGCAAGTTCCATATTTTCCAACTACTTTGCCTTCTTCTTTGTTGCCAACTTTTGCGTTCCAGTCACCCATGACTATCAGGATATCCTGTTTGCATGTTCTGTCAATTTCAGCTTGTACTTGTTCATAGAACTCTTCAATTTCATTCTCTTCTGCAGCTGTTGTTGGGGCATATACTTGAATTATAGTTGTATTGATAGGCAATCCTCGTAGATGAATAGAGATTAAGCGTTCAAAGACTGCATTGTATTTCATTACAGTTCTTGCAAGAACTGTAATGAAATTTGGGATTACAACCAGTTAATACAGCTGGAGAAAAGAAAAACAAATTTTGGGTTTTGATTTGCTTGGAAACCTTTAGTAATCTTTCACTCATTTTTGTTGCCGTTTAGGCAGCAACCACAGCCATGCCTTAATTAACAAAATTTCCCTGAATTGAAAATTCATAAAAACAAAATGAAACGATGAAAATCTATAAAGACAAAGCAAAAACAACTGTAAATAACACAGGAAACCAAACATTTTATTTGCCTGCATATTCTTAGATATAATAGACATATCAGAAAGGAAGATAATCAATGGGACACTGTAATATCAAGTCATAAATTATATTTAAATGATGCTAAAGAGATCATTGAGTCAAATAGAATGCAAATTTTCCAGGAAACAGAATGCACCATGGAATCCTTATGCATAGAAATTCCATGTGTGAAAGGAAAGAGAATAGTGGCGGGTATATAGTAATGTCTGCCTGGTCAGAATGGTTGGATATGTAATGGAATGTTAAAAGAAATTAAGGAAGCTAACAAATTTGGCAACACTGTAATAATGGGTGATTTCAAGTATCCCAACATTGACTGGATAAATATCACATGAGGGCATGCTAGGGCGGTAAAATTCCTAGATTAAATAAATGCCTGTTTCATGAAGCACCTGCAAAGGTTAAGAGTTTTGCATCAGGTATGGATGTTCAAAAATACCATCTTGGAAGCCCAGACTAGATGTATTCCTCGTATTAAAAAAAAGGCAGGAGGCAGGCCAAACAATAGCAGGCATGGTTAAAAGATGAGGTGAAAGATCATAGGAAACAGCATAAGCACTGGCAAGTTGGATGCAAAGCATTGATAAGTAAGGCAAAAAGAGAATTTGAAAAGAAGCTTGCCATAGAGGCAGGAACTCATAATAAAAACGTCTTCAGGTACATTCAAAGCAAGGAGTCTGTGATGGAGTCAGTTGGACTATTAGATGATTATGATATATCAGGACACTCAAGGAGGGCAAAGCCATAGTGGAAAGACTAAATGAATTCTTTGCTTCAATCTTTACCAAAGAAGATGCAAGGGAGTTATCTATGCCAAAAACTGTATTTTGTTAATGATAATTTGGAGTAACAGAAACAAATCTCAGTGCACATGGATGATGTAATAGGCCAACTTACCAAACTAAAGAGTAATAAATCATCTAGACCAGGTGGTATACACCCTAAAGTGTTGCAAGAACTCAAAAATAAAATTGAAAATATACTATTACATGACTTTTACTGTACAAGCCATGATGTTTTCATATGCCTGTGAAAGAAGAATAGTGAAGAAATAAGACAGGAAGAAAATTGATGTCTTTGAATTATGATGCTGGCGAAGAATACTGTGTATTCCATGGACTTCTCAAATAACAAATCAGTTAGTACTAGAGGAGATCAAATCTAAGCTTTCTTTAGAAGCTCAGATGACAAGATTTTAGGGCTGTCTGCTGCATGGCCCATTTTTATTCCTTTGGACTCTGTGGCAGATAGCCCTTAGACTTTAATAATGTGTTCAAACTATGTGCAGAGAAAGATCATTAGAGAAAAACATAATGCTTGGCAAGGTTGAAGGTCAGTGCAAAAGAGGAAAGCTAGAATTCGATGGATCAATACAATAACAGCTATGGATGCCACTCTATCAGTAATTAGCTGCCTGATTGAAGACTGAACACAATTTAGGACAATTATCCACAAGGTCGCCATGAGTCGACATTGACTCAAAGATACTTAACAACAGCATTCTATCATTAAATTTGTCTATGGTATCTGAAGATTGGAGGGTGGGCATTGAAACACCAACTTTAAAAAAGGGTTCCAGGAATGATCTGGGAAACTACAGACTAGTGAGCCTGACATCAGTGCCGGGCAGAACAGAATTACTGAGCACATGGGTCAAAGTCGAATGGATTTAGCCAGAGGAAGTTTTGGCTCACCAATCTGCTACGTTTTTTTGAAGATGTGAATAAACATGTTGATAAAGGTGCGCCAGTCGTTATAGTATATCTGGATTTTCGGAAAGAGTTTGACAAAGTACCTTATGAGAGACCTCTGAGGAAATTAAAAAGCCATCAGATAAAAGACAATGTACTATTGTGGATTGGAAAACTGGTTATATAAATAACAAACAGAGAATAGGGTTAAATGGTCAATTTTCTCAGTGGGGGAACATGTATAGAGGAGTCAGGGTTGGCCCGTCCATTGTGTGGGAATGTTGTTTGTACAGGGCTCCGCACTTCAGGGGGCCTTGCACCAATATGCTGCACATGGTGTTCGGCTCCCAAGTCCCGATCATTTGCAGGACTAGCTTCAGAGGGAGCCCGGGAGGGCCGAGGCCTCGGCTCACCTCTGCACTGTCGCCTGAGTGAAGAGCGGGGTTTTCCTTCACTGAGTCCAGCAGCTGTGTTCTCATGGAGCCCGGAGGTTAAAGGGTATTTCCTGTTTCCCAGCACTCAGCTCGTGATGGGCTCCGCGAGAACACAGCCGCTGGACTCGGTGAAGGAAAACCCTGCTTTTCACTCCAGCAGCTGTGCAGAGGTGAGCTGGGGCTTTGGGCCTCCCTGGCTCCCTCTAAAGCCAGTCAGACAAGCATGGGGCTCTTAGGGGTAGGAGGTGCTAGGACTGGAAATGAGCTGATGGGGGGGGGGGTTAGGATAGGACTAGAAATGGGCTCATTGGAGGAGGCAGGATAGGACTGGAAATGGCTGATAGGGAGGCTAGGACTTGAAATGGGCTGATTGGAAAGGGCTGATGGGGAGGCTAGGACTGGAAATGGGCTGATGGGCTAGAGCTGGAAATGGGATAATGGGGGGGCAAGGATAGGACTGAAACGAGCTGATGGGGAGGGTTAGGACTGGAAATGGACTGACTGAAAAGGGCTGATGGGGTCTAGGACTGGAATGGAATAATGGGGGGATGAGGATAGGACTGGAAATGGGCTGATTCAGGGGGAGGGCTTGGACTGAAATGGGCTAATGGAGGGGCTTGGACTGGAAATGGGCTAACGGGGGGGGGGCGCTAGGATAAGACTGGAAAGGACTGATATATGGGCTAAGACTGGAAATGGGCTGAGGGTGGACTTGGACTGGAAATGGCTGATGCGTGGGGATGGGAGAATGGGACTAGAAGAGAGCGGATGCTGGGTGGGGCTGGAACTAGAAGGTGTATTACTAATTAAAGATTTATATGGATTTTTGGATCAGCAAAGGATATTGTACTTTATCTGAGCCAACTTGCTCCAGAGATGAGAGATTTTTGCACATCTAGCCTGGGGAGTGTTAAGAGATCAGAGAGGGAGACAGAATTCTTCCCTTGGCCTTTGAACAATTCTCTTGGACAGGATAAGAATTCATCAATTATAATGTAAAAGCTTTGAGATGCTTTTGGGTGTCTCCCTTTACAGAGACCCATTAATGATAACAAAAGAACACTTAGGCCATGGAGGATGTGTCCTTTGAGCATTCTCAGATGTCTGACCATGTCTGACTGTGTAAGTTTGCGCTTCTAACACCAAGGGGGGTAATCAAAAGCCTGCCCGGAAACCGAAGCAAAAAAGGTGGAGGGGGTGGAGAGAAGCTCATGGGTGAGAGCTGGCTGCAACATATAAGTACAGAAAATATCCAGAACAGACAGAGCGTAGATCTGCTTGGCCAAGCATGAAGTATCCTAGACTGTCATTAGTTCCTCTCGCTGAGCGCTCCCAGCTGATGTGTAAAGGGGTTATGACAAGTTTGGTGAAGTATATTCTTTGTACATAGCTGCATTCTCTCATAATTCTTTCAGTATTGTAATTAAGTGTGCATTCTAGTTATCTTTTCTAACTACTCATGTGTAACTAAGAGAATTACTTGTCTTTCTAAATGTTTCCTTACTTTGTTTGTAAATAAACTGCACGTCTTCATTACAAGGTGTTAGCCTTTGTTGAAGTAAGACAATTGGTACCAGAAGTGGGGTACGGAAAAAAGGCTTGGACAATGTTGAAAAGAAAAGAAAATAGTGTAAATACTGTGAATATTGTAAATAATCATAGCGGGTATCAGGCTTTTTATGAAATATTAGCTAGAGAGTGTTATTATGGGTCAGGTCTAAGTGAGAATTCGGAATCTGTTTTAAAAGATGATGAACCTGTTAATTCCCTTACATGCTTGCAAAAAATACCTGTTGAAAAAGGAACAGAATTGCATACCTTAGGGAGAAGGAGATTGCTTTTGTTGTCTGCATATTGTAAGATGCATCAGACAAATTCTAGCAAATTAGATTTGATTGCATGGACAGATAAAATAGACATTTATCAGCAAGTTGCTGAGAGGGTGGCTCAGTATAAATACCGTAGGAGACGGGGAATTAATTCTGACCCACTGATACAAGATCAGGTATAATGCACTTGTAAGCTTTGATTTGTTCTGTATGATTGGTTTTGACCCACTGATACAAGATCAGTTTTGTTTAGGAAAAATATGTAACCTTGTGCTGCAAAGATGTTTAATTCAGTGCTTTGAACAAAATGCCTATCCTGCACAGTTAGTATTAATTGTTATGGAAAATCCTTATAAGATTATGAAGAAGTGAAGACCTTTTTTTTAAGGTCCCTGGTTAAGAGAAACTCTGATCAGATGTTAGGTATAAAGCACTTGTAAGCTTTGATTTGTTCTGTATTCAAATGTTTGTAGTAAAAATCTATTTTTCTTCCATTACTGGCTATTCCAGTAGATTTTATAGTCCCTGAATGCTGAAGTGACTAGCTCAAATAAACAAGGCAAACTTTTTTCCTCCAAAGTGGAGGTTGAGAATCCTGACAGGACGGTGGGGCATTGAATCCTGAGTAAGTGAGAGGGTGATCTTTATCATTAATATGTTATGCATCTGTTCTTTGTCTTTGACTGTATATGCTACCAGGCAAACCTAAAAGTTAAAGGAGGATTTTTTTTTTTTTTTAATTGTGGCAAGCACCCCAGGGGGCATAGTTAAACATAAACAGCTATAACTATAGGTTAATTGTTCAGTCACATCTGCCAGAAGGACAAAAGACAATGGTTTGTTCTACTGGCTGTGTTGAAGATAACATGTTAATTTAAAAGTAACACCTTTTAGAAGTTTCACCTCACTTGAGCCTGAACTGTGAGCTTCAAGATAATTACTTTAAGCTTTGTGCTAACGACTGAGGGACACCTGTTTTCCTGTATTTGAATTTTAGAGAAAAAGTGTACTTTGTTCTAAAAGTTTATATTTCATTTTCAGTACAGTTCCTGAGAAAATAGATATAAAACAGATATATGTTGCAGCATTGTGAGATATTAAGTTGGTAGTTTATACACTTGCACTTATGACACTTGTGGTAATAGTACATTACGCAGAGGTCCAGTACACACACAGCAATTAAAATATTAATAAGTTTGATGAAATTTTAGACAGAGGCTGATATGAAATTGCTCTTTTCTCAAGCTATATAGAACAAATATAGATTAAAGATGGAACTGAGTTCCCAGAGAATGAGAACTTGAGTTGATTGGATAAAACCAAATATTGCTTGTCAGCAATGATCCAGGAGGTTTGAGAAAAAGAATAAGAGAGAGAGAGAGAGGCAGAAAGGTGAGGCCACAGCCTAGGCTAAATGTGCTGCTTCCAGTGTGATGATCTGGGCTACCAAGCACTAAGACGCCTCGAGGACACAGAAGGCCTGAAGAACCGGAACCTTGCATATTTATGTCTCTGAAGAGACATGAATAGGCAGGGTGGAATCGGCCAAGAAGAACCCGAGGATAGTCATGAGGCCCAACCACAAGCCTTGCAATCCAAGAAGAACCTGAAGATAAGGCCTAGCCACCAATGCCTTGTACCCTCTTAGATCTCTCACCTCAAAAGGATCTCTTTTTGACACCATAATTAATGAGTAGCTTATACAAATCCTTGTGAACACTGCAATTTTAAAATCAGTCTAACAGCACTCTCACTGAGGACAGGGTATACGATAGATTCTAGTTATACGTGAGAGATGAGCCATATTTCTTTCTATTGGGGTTGATGTTATAGAATGCTGCAAAATAATAGTTTTATATTGTAAGGATTTTACCCAGATTGTTCCTATTTTAGAATGAGTATATGTCTACTTAGCACTGGACCAATTAAGTTGATGGGAAAGGGACACTGTTTACTCATACTGTTATCTTATTGAGAAGAATCTAAATTTAAGTTATTAACAATTGTTTGATATTCTTAGCAGCCTTGCCAAATAAGGATACAATAGTGTTGTATAAAAGAAACAGGAAAAGGACCTATGTAAGTAGTTGGTGGAATGATGCAGGTGATGAAAAAGTGTTGTGTTATGAGGGGTGAAGTGGAATATTAAAGGGGAAACTGTGATAGACAAGAAACTGATGAAGGTAATTTGAAGTGATGTATCTGCCTAATGAATATGGAAACAAAAAAAAAAAATTATGAGCACTTTATTCAACTATGCCGTCTCCAGAAGCTTCAATTCAGGAAGTCATACTCAACAATTGGAAGAAATAGATATTTGGAGACAGGCTAGGTGCACCTTGCACCCTGATGAGCTTTGGAAAACCCACACTGGCCATGTGGTACTTCTGGATGCTTTGTGCCTCACTTTTCCTCTGTATGTCCTGGCCAGGCATGCAGAGGCAAAGGGGGATGATTTGATGACAAATTCTCACACAATTGGGTATAATTCTAAAACTTGTCAAAATTGCAGAACACGTATGTGCAGCTTGTCTGATCTGAAACATGTAAAGGTCATTCAAGGGCAAAATGGAATATTTCCTACAAGCAAAATGAATTTCCAGTGATAGAGAGACAAGGAGTTAATCAAACTGCGAGATAAGATTGACACCATACGAGATAGTTACTAATAGATCACTGAAAGTTTATAAAAGCAATATTTTTTATCTGTAGGATATGATCTTAGTAAATATAGATGAAATTAAGTTTGTCTTATTGTAAAGTCTAACCTAGAATTTTTTTAGTCTTTTCATTTAATATTGGCGCTGCTCTTCTGAATGAGGCCTGGAGCCATGTCACCAACTGCAAGCCGGAGAGTCTAGCGGAGGGAATTGACCAGAGTCCAGATGGAGCAGACCATCCCGAGAGATCTGGACTACACACCGCAGAAACGTGTGAGGAAGTCCCTATCTACTTCAATGTGTCGCAATGAAAGAAAGGCCAAGATGTCCACCTACGAGAATGAGAGGTTCAACTGTTGAGAGAGGCCAAGTTTAAACTTCAGAGAAAGGTGAAAATGACGCTACGGAGTCCTGAAAAACTGCTGAGAAGCAGGCCAAATTATCTGAAAATAGGAAAAGGACTATTGGACTTTTGTGGACTTTTGTGAATGATTTTTTTTTTCTCTTATGTATTGTTATTGTTTCCTTGGAAAGTAACTGTAATTTTAGTATCTCAGATTTTTTCTGCTGAACATCATGTGCCCAATTGCTTATGTCACCTGTTCCCCAGATTTTAGTTATTAGAGTCTATGGGGCAGATGTACAGTGGGAAAAAGTTCTGAATGTGCAGGTGAAATGAGTCCCCCACTGCATGGGGAACTGATAAAGATAGCTGAGACCTACAAGCCATTTGGCTTTGACAATTGTAATGCTGAGGGGGGGGGGGGAATGGGAAAATATCACCCAAATTACACTGAGGCTTGTCCCCTCCAGCGTTTGCCTTAATGCTATCCACTATGTTTAAGCCCATGTTGTTATTATTGTATTTCTAAATGAATTACAAATGCGATTCAGCCATTGCTTACGTACAATATCCTTGTTGATCCAAGGGTGGAATGTATTACTAATTAAAGATTTATATGGATTTTTGGATCAGCAAAGGATATTGTACTTTATCTGAGCCAACTTGCTCCAGAGATGAGAGATTTTTGCACATCTAGCCTGGGGAGTGTTAAGAGATCAGAGAGGGAGACAGAATTCTTCCCTTGGCCTTTGAACAATTCTCTTGGACAGGATAAGAATTCATCAATTATAATGTAAAAGCTTTGAGATGCTTTTGGGTGTCTCCCTTGACAGAGACCCATTAATGATAACAAAAGAACACTTAGGCCATGGAGGATGTGTCCTTTGAGCATTCTCAGATGTCTGACCATGTCTGACTGTGTAAGTTTGAGCTTCTAACACCAAGGGGGGTAATCAAAAGCCTGCCCGGAAACCGAAGCAAAAAAGGTGGAGGGGGTGGGGAGAAGCTGGCTGCAACATATAAGTACAGAAAATATCCAGAACAGACAGAGCGTAGATCTGCTTGGCCAAGCATGAAGTATCCTAGACTGTCATTAGTTCCTCTCGCTGAGCGCTCCCAGCTGATGTGTAAAGGGGTTATGACAAGTTTGGTGAAGTATATTCTTTGTACATAGCTGCATTCTCTCATAATTCTTTCAGTATTGTAATTAAGTGTGCATTCTAGTTATCTTTTCTAACTACTCATGTGTAACTAAGAGAATTACTTGTCTTTCTAAATGTTTCCTTACTTTGTTTGTAAATAAACTGCACGTCTTCATTACAAGGTGTTAGCCTTTGTTGAAGTAAGACAATGGAGCTGATGTTGGGGGAAGACTAGAAAGGGATGAGGCTGGGGGAGTGAGGATGGAGAGGGGAAAAGATTTGGTGTGGGAGGGAAGAAAAATCTATGATTGGCTGGGTATTGGGAGAGTAAGTGAGGATTGAGGATGGAAGAGTGAAATTTGAGTGTATGAAAAAGGAATAAAGAAAGAAATGGAGGAAAGAGCAAAAGGGGAAAGTTCATTATGTTAAAGCATATGTAGAGAGAGAGTAGAAAAAACCTAGAAGAGAGAAGAAAGGACAAATGGACAGCAGACAATGGAGAGTTAGCAGAAGACAAGAAAAAAAAAAACACAGAAGAAAGTGACTGGAGCAATTGCAACTAAAAAATAAAATGCCCAAGCAACAACAAAAGGTAGAAAAATACTTTTTTATTTTGAATTTATTAACTGGAATATGTCAGCTCTGAAAAATGTGCATCGCTAACGTCTTTGTGTTTTGTTTAGTACAAGAGGAAATTAATTTAATTTATAGTTTTATTTCTCCAGTGTTGTACAATCCAAGTTTGATTTATGGGGTTCCCAGTTTAATTATTGTCTTCACATTTCTAAATTGTGATCCCTTGTTCTTGGTTTGTTGACAATCTGTATTCGGCATGTGTAACCACGCTGAGGTAATTTGTTCATGTAGTTTCTGTTTGACAGTGCCACTTGTTCTCTTTCCCCAGTAGGAGATATATTGGTATTCTCTGAGATGTATTGGTTTAATATTTGCAATGTTGCCATTTGATAAGTAGGGTTTGGTGCTTTGTGAGTCCTGGTAGTGCTGTTATGATACAGCGGGTTTGCTATGGCTTCTCAATTGGCAGGGTTTATAGTACTTCCTAATATGTCTGGCAGTTGACACTGGAGTATAGTAATATAGAAATCTGGATCCTTTCCTTATCCTCACTGCCCATGTAAATGGTATTCAGACACTCATTAAGAGGCATATTTACTAAACATTGATGCGCATTCACAAATGTTAATGTGCATTAAATGCAGGAACACCCATTTATTTCTATTGGCGCAGTGGCACTTAACACACATTAATATTTAGTAAACATACCACTAAGTCATTGCCAGGAGAAAAAAAGAGGCCTGTGAAGGGCTCCTTTGAAAGCTTCCTAAAATTTTAGATGGGCAACATATACATTTTAAAATAAAATGAATTAAATGTATGCAGATGAGGTCCAGTGGATATGCAGATTAAGCCCCACAATGAGTCTCTGCACATGGCCCCGCATCACCCTTAGGCCGCCCCTGAGAGGAGTATCCCAAGGACCTGTACTAGGACTGGTGCTTTTTAACATATACTGTATAACAAGGCCAGATCTGGGGGAGGTTACTCCAAGCAGAACATAAGATATGCTATACTGGGTCAGACCAAGGTCCATCAAGCCCAGTATCCTGTTTCCAACAGTGGCCAATCTTGGTCATACGTACCTAGCAGTTTCCCCAAAAGACACAAGTTCCACAATGCTTGTATTGGGTCAAGCAGTGATATCCTGGGTCCCTTTTTAATAATGGTTTATGGACCTTTCCTCCAGGAACTTGTCCAAACCTTTTTTAAACCCAGCTACACTAACAGCTTTTATTACATCCTCCAGTAACAAATTCCAGAGTTTGATTACACGTTGAGTGAAAAAATATTTTCTCTTATTTGTCTTGAATAGTTTACCCTGTAGCTTCATTGCATGTCCCCTAGTCTTTTTATATTCTGATGATGTAAACAATTGATGTATGTATCTCCAGGAACAAGCAGGAATGTAGTCGTCACACATGGGTATTGTCGGTACCGACGGAGCCTGCGCGGGAACGCTCCCCAGCATCCAATAGGAACGCTTTTGGGAGGATCCCACAGCACATGCGTGCTGCCTTTCCTCCTCTGTACCTCTTTTACTTCAGTTCTTCATTTTCCGCGGAGCCGACAGGACGTGTACCCTGTCACCGCAGAAAATCTCCTTTTATTCTTTGTATTTTTGTGGTCGCGTCTGCCTTCATTCGACGCCTACCGGTACCTCCGGTTCTTCTTCTTTCTTTAAAAAAAACACAAAAAAACCCTTATATTTCTTCAGGGGTCTTTCCCCTGTTTCTGGTGCTAGGCGCCATTTTGGGCACTAGGCCCACTTTTCTTCAGGCATGGAGAAAACAGCTAGTGGTTTCAAATAATGCTCAAAGTGTGGCGGTACCATTTCCGTCACTGACACCCATGATTGGTGTCTAAAATGTTTAGGTCCTGAACATTGTCCAACGGAGTGTCTCTCCTGCACGAGGATGACCAAAAGGGACCTGCAGAATAGAGCTGCAAAACACGGTACCCTTTTTGCCGCGGATACGATGTCGGTTGCATCGACGTCTTCCAGGGCTTCATCTTCCTCCCATGGATCTCAGGTAACTAAACTTAAGTCTTCTAAGATTGGCCGGTCCTCGAAGGGTAGATCTCCTTCAAAGTATCGAGATGCCACTGGCGTTGCCCTCGAGGATAGTTCACCGGCAAAACAGCCCCGGGGGGAGTCTTCGGGCTCCAAAGCATTAACGGGGCTCCAGGATGTTCCAGAGGCTTCTACCTCTGCAGAACTACTGGTGCCATGTTCTGGGGTCGTAGCCGCTTCCACCGGTACTGATACCCAGGCATCGGCAGGAGCGATGGATAAGAGAATCCTCGCTATTGAACGCATTCTAGTGTCCTTCTTAGCAGCTTCGGTACCGCTAAGACTGCTACAGACAGTTCAACAGGTATCGGTACCGACAGTACCTGCTTTGACAGGACTGCTTTCCCCCTATGCCGAGCCTCGAGTCTATCTCGAGGGAGGGAGGAGGAGTAGCCTAGTGGGAGGAGTGGCCTAGTGGTTGGGGCAAGGTACTTCAGGCCAGAAGGTCAGGGGTTCAAATCCCACTAGAGGACAGCAACCTTGGGCCGGAAGGACTGGGGTTTCTAGTCCCACAGATGCTCCTTGTGGTCTTGGGCAAGCCACTTAACCCTCCATTGCCCATGTTCCCTGTAAGTATTAGTGTGTGTCTCATATCCCCACGTGTTAAATATATCCCCCAATTGTGTTGTGACCGCTTTGATTGAAGGATAAGGCGGTATACAAAACTGTCTAAATAAATAAATCTTGGGTATTGGGGATCAGGTACCGACTTCGAGCGGTACCAATACCATGCGTTACGGGAGCACCCAGTACAGTGCCCTTGAGTCTTCCGATGACTCTGACTCAGATTCTTGCTTACACTCAATAAAATTAGAAGAATAAATTGTTTAATGATTGTTTATAGTTTTGGAATTTTCTATACTGCCTTTTTGGGTAAGCAAAGCAGTTTATAAATAAAAAAATAAGATAGGAAATTGAGAAAGGAACTCCATAATAAGGATATAAGGAAAAAGAAGCAAGCAAGTACACAGTAGGCACAGACAGAGAATTCATTCAAAATTCGGAATACAGAAACCATCATTCTGGGCATGGGGCACCTCTCAAAACATTAGGCAGGCAGTTTGAATGCTTGACAAAAAAGGTATGCCTTCATCTCAGATTTAAATGAGGAGAGGGTTGGTTGCAGCCACACAGAATTTGGCAGACTGTTCCATAACAAGGGGCTGAGTAGAAAAATGCACGTGGTCTTGTAGTGTACTTGGTTGGGTGAGGGAAGGCACATTCGATAGCTGTGAACTGAAGACAAATAATGGGCAGGGCAATACAGAATGATAAGATTAGATAGATAATCAGGGGCCAACTGATGTAAGGATCAAAATTTTGTATTGCCCTAATCGGAAGCCAATGATATTGAATAAGTAGGGGAGTCATATGGTCAAAACAGTTTGCATGAGCCAAAATGTTTAAGAGTTCCATGTGGTCAAAGTCAGGAGACTACCAGGCAGGTACTGGATACCATGCACTTTGGCCGAGCCACTGAAGCTATTGCTTGCTGTCCTTCCCCTTGTGGTATTAGAATTTATTTTATGTTCCAAACTTTGTATCCATTCCAGCGGAAGGCAAAAACACATGCTCTGGGATCACTGACACAGGCATGATTTGCTGAACCTCGGCCGAGTTGGATCTTAATAAAACTTGATTATCTTCAAGAGCATCAGCCATGGTCATTCTCCATTGGTCGTCTTCTTTTGCATCTACCCACTGGATACTGTAGGCCAGCAGCGATACTGTTTCAAAGTCCTTCTTAGATGTAGGGCTCAGTTAAATTAATCGCTCCACTCCGAGTTAATGTAACAAAACTCCAAGTTTATTGGGACCCATTGGGGGTCAAGGCAACGCTTTGAAACATCTCAAGATGAGGGTAGCACCTTCTGGGTGAGGTAGTACACATTTCAGTTAACAGCTTAATTCAACAGTCCTCTGAATAATCCTTAGTACAACATATATTTTATGTTCTCTCTCATGCCACTTTCTCCATTGCCTCTAACCTCATTTACTTAGCTGTGTTAACTGATCTGTTCCCTGTAGTTGTAGTAACTTATCCTTGGAACCCCTCTTGTGCAGGTTCTCCTCCAGATTCTTGCCAGGCTGCAAACCCTGTTTCCTTTCCCCTCATGTATGGTTTTGTTTGACTCCAGACCTTTCAATACTGGAGACCCAACTGCTTCTTGCTAGGTCAGTAATTTTAGGCCAGTTCATTAGAAACAGAGACCCTGTTTGGTGATTGTTCTTTGCTGATGCTTGCAAGTCGCTTCACTGATAGTGACAGTGGTCTCTCTGAAAGCAGGGCAACTTCCTGAGGCTCATGTCCACCATGCTCCTAGCATTCTTATTTCCACTCTTTTCTATCACCAGGGAAGTGAACAAGATGCTTGTTCTGGAGGGCTCAAAAGATACTTTCCTACTAAAAGTTTGGTATTTATACTTCCACTAAGGAACCTCCCAGCTCTTCCCTTTGGCCTGAGTTTCTATCCTTGTCAATCTCCCAGACATTTACTATGCATGTTCCAGGGTCCACACTTCCCTTTTTAGTGGCCCAGATATGGCATAGTGTAGCACTAGGCTTGAGGGTTACAATTACTGGAGCTATATGTTTGGCTAGGCCTGGGGGGCTGCCTTCTGCCCATACTGCCCAGGGAACAGATCAGACCTCAACTTCCAGATTGTGGACTCTTCTAGCACAAACAGCCTGGACACTCTCTCTGTTGCTAACCAACAACTCTCCCTTACCCTATTATATAGAACACCATCTACGTCTCCTGTTGACCTTCCAACCATCATTGACCTTGCAGCTAACACCCGCACTCCCAACAAACCAAATTGGATAATGGGTGATTTCAATCTCCCATCGCTACACCAAAACCACGCAAATGCGTTCCTTGATGCAATGGAAGACCTGGGTCTCAAACAAATCATAAATGAACCCACACATACAAAAGGGAACATTCTGGACTTGGTTTTTATGCCACATCCAGTCAAGGACAAAAGCCACAATCTGCCAACATCAGTCGTGGATGTACCCTGGTCCGACCACAAATTGATCATTATCCAGATTCCCAGCAACAATGACCAGCTGAACAGAAGCCAACCCAAGAACATCACCTCTCGAACTTCCACTAGATGCTTCCGCCCCTTCGATAGGGAACTCATCCTTTCGGAGACCCCATCACTCATCAACAAAACAACACCTGACCTTGATGAACTAATCTCTCACTGGAACTCCAGCCTGCTTGCCATCTCACAACACCCAAACCCTAAAAATACAGCAAGAGCGAAAAGAAAATCCGCCCCATGGTTCTCTCCTGACCTACGCGCTTCCCTCATGCAACTACGTAGACTCGAACGCCGATGGCGCCGATCACGCTCACCGGAAGATCAGACCGCATACCTAACCCACCTTGCAATACATCGAGGAACAATCTCTATCAGAATGAGACAATATCACACTGACACCCTAAAGAGGTCATTGAATAAACCTCGTGACCTCTTCAATTTGGTCAAATCCCTCTCAAAGGAACCATCACCCGAGCAACACATCAACATACACCCACAAGATTTCGCTGATTATCTGCAATCCAAGATTGTACAAACTAACAAGGTCACAGCAGTCCAATATCAAGAACCAGCGGACCTCTCTCCACTTAACTTTTTTTCCACACCATCCATTAAATGTATTGAGAACACCATAGCATCACTCAACACCTCCACTGCACAGACCGACCCATGTCCAGCTTTTTGGATCAAGGAACTACGTGATGTGCTCAGTCCTGTCATCGCAAATATAATGAAACTCTCCTTTACAACAGGTTATTTTCCCACTTCACTCAAGCAGACTTCCATTAGACCATTACTGAAAAACCCCAAACTGGACCCCCAAAGGGTGGACTCCTATCGACCAATAGCTAGCATCCCCATCTTAGCCAAAATAATTGAGAAGGAAGCGCAACGGCAAATTCAAGATCACATAGACTCTGTTGCTCCCTTAGATAACTGCCAACATGGGTTCAGAGAACATCATGGGGTTGAGACACTACTCACTGGTCTAATCAACGATATCATCACAGGAATTGACAACATCCATCAAGGTTTTGTCCTCATTTTCCTAGACATCGCCGCGGCTTTTGACTCCGTCAGTCACGAAATCCTCCTGGGAAGACTAAAAGAAAAGGGTGTCTGCAACAAGGCACTAAAATGGTGCAAGTCTTATCTGGACGATAGATGGCAATATGTGAAGTCTGGATCAGAAGAGTCTAGCCACTTCCATCAAAAACAAGGGGTACCTCAAGGATCCTCACTATCCTCCTTACTCTTCAATATCTACATGCAGCCCATATGCAATATCATAAGATCATTCAACGTAAACTGCATGATATATGCAGATGACATTCTTTTATACATGCCTTTCTCCACAACCCACATGGACCTGACCCCACTCACAGATTGTTTCAATGCAGTTTCAACATGGCTCCAGACACAGAACCTACGTATCCAGCATAAGAAAACAGAGGTCCTTTTCATCTCCAGAGACTCCAGCTTTACGCCCCCATCCCACGTCAGTGTCAAGGAAGCTGATTTGCAAACTAAAGATGCAATAAAATATTTGGGAGTGACCCTGGACCAACATCTAGACATGAGACGCCACATAAGCAGCGTAGTCAAAGCCATCTACTTCAAAATCCGTTCCCTCAAACACCTACGCTCCCTGCTGGACCCAGACGATTTCCGTACCATATATCAAGCGCTGATCCTGCCGCATTTTGACTTTGCAAATGCCATCCTACAAGGTCTGCCCCAATCCACACTAACCCCCTTACAGTTGGCCATGAATGCCGCAGCTAGGGTCCTCTACGGTGCATCCAGAAACGACCACGTGACTCCTATTCTCAAACAGCTACACTAGCTACCAATTCACGGGAGAATCACCTTCAAATCCCTTGTATTAGCATTTAAGGCAATCAAAGGCACCTCATCCCTCTCACTCACGAATCTAATCCACATGGTCCCCCCCAACAGAGCAAGAAGAACATCAGCTGTAAACTTGCTAGCAATACCAAAGGCTTCAACAAAGTCCAACACGAACACCACAAACAGGGCATTCAGTTTTTATGTACCAAAATGCTGGAACACCCTACCCCCTGACATTAGAGCCATTACCAATCTATATCAGTTCAGGAAGGCTCTCAAAACATACCTTTTCTGCCAATATTTCCCAGACAGCAACTGAACTAGATATCCCCTCCAAGAAATGAGCCAATCTAGAAATGCCCTCACACTGCAGTGTAGATAGTTTATGTATATAGTTAACCCAGTTATCCAAGTTTGTATATAGTTAACCCAGTTATCCAAGTTTGTACTCCTGTTCAATGTAAAACCTGACAGTTTGTCGTTATGGTCGTTTTGTTATGATGTAAACCGCGCTGATTCTAAATAGCGCGGTATATAAGAAACTGTAATAAATAAATAAATAAATACTCCAGGTGGTGCATCAATACTTTTCAAAGTTTGTTCAAAATAGGTATCTTGTATCGAATCATCAATGTAGTATCTCCATTCTTCTTCTCGGGGAACTGTCAGCAGCATCACTCCTGCTGGTTTGGTTTGGGAATGGCCTGTGACCCACAATAGCAGTGTGAGGAGTGACATCTGGGTCTCACATGTTTTATAAATGATCTGGAAATGGGAACAAAGAGTGAAGTGTTCAGATTTGCAGATGATGCAAAATTATTCAAAGTTGTGAAACCACAAGCGGGAAGGAGTGGTCTAGTGGTTAGGGCAAGTTGCCTAAGGCTGGAGGTCTAGGGTTTGAAACCTGCTGGAGGACAGCAATATCAGGCTGGAGGGAGTGGGGTTTCTAGTTCCACAGGTGCTCCTTGTGGCCTTGAGCAAGGCGCTTAACCCTGCAGCCCCCTGTCCGCACTGGCTGATGGCCTCCAGGAAACCGGCCTCCACGATCCTGCCCATATGGGCCATCTGAGTTGAAAGGTGAGTAGGCAGCAGGGGCCAATGTGGCCCATGACATTTTGAGCCACTGGATAGACTGCCTGTTGCCATAGTGCTCAGACACCACTGCTCACTTGCCCCTGCAGTGGCGTTTGAGCGGGGGGACGGGCAAGCTCTTATGCATTGTTCCCCCTTGGAATCCAGGGAGCACCAGGACATCTCCTCATTCTGCCATCTCGGTTACAGCTAGACCTCACGGCAGCAGAATCTGGGGTCTATGTTGGACCTGTCTAGGTATTGGGTGGGCAATGAGGTCAGGAATGCAGGGGACAGAATTGGCCTCCAAGGCAAACTGTGGACTAAAATATAGTAAGATACACATAAGTAGTGGACAAGAAAGTGAGGAGCATCAAGATCCAAAAGTGCCTTCAAAGAGGTGGGGTTTCCGCCTGTATTTGAATAGGGCTAGAGAAGGGGCCTGAAGCACAGACTCAGGTAGTTTGTTCCAGGCTTATGGAACAGGAAGATGGAATAAGCTAAGTCTGGAGTTGGCAGTGTCAGAGAAGGGCACAGATAAAAGGGATCTGCCAGAGGAGCGGAGTTCCTGAGGAGAGGTGTAGAGTTAGGTAAGAGTAGTGAGGAGCTGCAGAATGAATGCATTTGTAGGTCAAGAGAAATTTGAACTGGATGCGGAAAATTAGAACAGGGAAGGGCGACCAAGATGATAAAAGAGGACAGAATGATTCCTCCTCTCTTCACATCATGCCAACACTCAACTCATTGAGGACTCCAGCCACTTTTCCAATGGCACCATCCACTGCACCGATGAGGCCTCCCATCACTCCTCCCCCCAATTCCCTGATGAGTCTTCCCACTGCTTGGCTTCCAAAAATTGCAACAGTGTGCAACTAACAAAACTTGAATTTAAAGAACAAGGGCACCATCTTCCTTTTGGCTACATAGTTTCAAACTTATGCTCATATTTACCCCTCTTCTCAAGTCACTTCATTGGCTCCCTATCCTTTTTCGCATCCAGTTCAGACTTCTCCTGTTGACCTATATGTGCATTCACTTTGCAGCTCCTCATTACCTTTCTTCTCTTATCTCACCCTACACTCCTCCTAGGGAATGCCACTCTTGTGGCAAATCACTTCTATCTGTGCCCTTCTCTTCTATTGCTAACTCCAGACTTTGCTTCTTTCATTTTGCTGCTTCTTATGTCTGGAACAAAATACTTGAGTATGTACATCAGGCGCCTTTGCTGATCCTTTTCAAATCCAAGCTGGAAACTCACCTCTTCGCTACTGCTTTCGAATCTTGACTCACCTGATCTCCTTTGTGTTTCCTTACCATTCCCCCTAGATGTATCCCATGTCTACAGCTATTGTGTTGTCTGTCTTGGATAGATTGTAAGCTCTGATGAGCAGGGACTGTCTTTTACATGTGTCTGTGCAGCGCTGCTTATGTTTTGTAGCGTTATGCAAATGTTCAACAGTAGTAGTAGCGAACTGCTGTAAAAATTAGATCTCTGAGGGATGCAGAAAGAAATTAAGTTTATTTTACCCTGAAATACTACTTCTTCCAGGCTGGCAGCAAAGTGTTGTAATACAACAAAACACATTTAAACAATTCAGCAATATGAAAGAACTTTAACGCAAGGAATGAAGCTTCTGCCATTCAAACATCTATAACAACAACAGTGTTTCAGCTCATTTGTGCCTGCCTCGGGGGCTCTTTTAAATCGCTTAAAAATCCCTTAATATTCCTGCATCTCTTCGCTAAAGTAAAAAGAACAGCAAATGTCACTGATATTTACATAATCAACCCTTTAATATATTTACTTTTATAGATATCCTACTCTTAGCTGTCAGTCACACGTGCCACTCTTAATCCTCACACACAGCTCATAATCCTCATGCTTTTAATGAGTCACTAGCAAACCACATCCACGGACCAGGACACAATATTAATTTGAAAGCAGTCATACAATTATCAAAGTGTTTATCATCTGCAGAAATCTCTCTTCTTAATAACAGTGTATCCTTTGTTCAAACAAAGAACTTTAACCAATCGGATAGAAATATACTGAAGCGATTTATAAAGACTCAACTTTGAAAAGTTTTTTTTTTTTTAGCTCATCCCTTGATTTTCTTGCTGATGAAATCTTCAAATTTGGCATCTCCAGGTCCTGGTGATTCAGTTATAGTTATGTTCTATGCTAGACTGCAATTATCTAACAAGTCAAGATATGATAGTGAAAAGAAGATTGATATTATTTTGAGAGACAGCTTAGATCGGCTTTAGATAACTAAGAAAGCATTAGAAGTTTTGACAGTAGCATATCTTAGGATGCCTGTTATGTATGCTTTACCAGAAAATCATAAAACCTTGCAAAACCTCTTTGGGAAATTGATTATATTGTCCAAGGGTTCTCTTATGCTGCTACTATTATGACTACTACTTATCACGGGAGGATAACTCGTATTCAAAGGCATTTACATGGTTTGCAGTCCCGCAAACCTTGTAAATGCCAGTTAGTGGGATATTCAGCAGTACTAACATGGTTAATGCCACTTACACGCCCCAATGCTATGCGGTTAGCACTGGGGCATGTCGTGGGAGCAGAGGTGACACCTGACACTAACCGGGCAACAGCGAGATTGAGCTGCTGCCCAGTTAGCAACCTGCAAGTAAAGTCAGGTGTGGCAATAGCTGGCCTATCTTTACCTGCAGAAGCTAATCGGGCAGTGGGTCAATATCGCCACTGCCTGGTTAGCTTCTGGGTTCTGCAGCTACTCCGGATATTCAGTGCTGGTGGTCGGATATTGCCCTGGCATTGAATATCTGGGGTTGGTATTCAGTGGCGATTGAATATCTGGGGTTGGTATTCAGTGGCTTTGCAAGTGCTGGTCGCCGCTGCTGAATATCCCTCCCCACTTGTATAGCACTACAAGGGATATGCAGCACTGTATATATACACGCAAGAGACAGTCTCTTCTTAATAGAGCTTACAGTCTATTCAAGAAAGAAAGACAGACAATACAACAAACAGGGGTCAAAGATAAAACTAAGGGAAAATGGTTATAATACACATGAGCAGTAAAGAGGAAAATAAGGATGTCGGGATCCAAAAACAGCCTCAAAGAGGTGGGTGTTTAGCTTGGATTTGAAAAGAAATGGAGATGGAGCCTGACGTATAAGTGATACATTTTTGAGACTTAGTTTCATCTCTTCCATTGTATGCATGAGATTCATCGGATATAATTACACACAGAGAGATTCTTCTTAGTGTTCTTACATGATGTAATGTGGGTGACTATTGATGTAGGAGCGGCAGCTCTCTATATAAATTGTAGGGAGTCAGTCCTGAGCCGGGACAGTGCAGAAGACGCATGGAAACATAACTACAAATTACACAATCAGGGGCATTCTATAATTGAGCATGTTGGGCTAATATGTTGTACCATGAGTTAGAAGTGTACATGTTGTAGTAATCTGAAGGAAAAAAGGTATCATTTTGGTGGGAAAGAACAGCAAGGATTAAGGAATCCAAAATGTGCAAGACTGACAAAATAGTAATACCTGACCCCCAGACGAGCAAGAGTACCCAGCATCGCTAACATCCTTCTCCACACCTTCAAAGAGAATTATCGAAAATACCATCCTAGCCCTAAACACCACCACTGCACACATAGATCCATGTCCGGCATTCTGGATAAAAGATCTGCCTTGTGACCTCGCTCCAATCATAGCCAACATGATAAACCAATCCTTTAACACTGGGTCTTTCCCCTCTACTCTCAAGCAGACCTCCGTCAGGCCTCTTTTAAAAAACGCCAAGCTAGACCCCCAAAAGGTGGAGTCCTACAGGCCCATATCTAGTATTCCTATGCTCGCAAAAATCATTGAAAAGATAGTGTACAGGCAACTACAGGATCACATCGACACTACTGCCCCACTAGATCCATCCCAACATGGATTCAGAGAGTCTCATGGAGTGGAAACACTACTCACAGCCCTGTTCAACAATATAATTTCAGTCATGGACAACATACGACATGGTTTCGCACTCATCTTTTTAGATATAGCAGCAGCTTTCGACTGTATGCCACGAGATTCTCCTATGCCGGTTAAGGGAAAAAGGCATCAGCGGCACAGCGCTTGAATGGTGCAAATCCTACCTCTCTGGAAGATGGCAGCATGTTCGAGCAGACGGGGCTACATCTGAACCATTTCAACAAAGTCAAGGAGTGCCTCAAGGATCTTCCCTATCATCCTTGATGTTTAATATATACATCCAACCCATCTGCAACATCATTAGATCCTTCAATGTTAGCTGCATGATATATGCTGACGATGTGCTGTTATACATGCCAGTATCATTGGACAGACTAGACCTTGCCCCTCTGACCAATTGCTTCAACACCATATCTGAGTGGCTCCTATCACAAAATCTGTGAATCCAACACAAGAAGACGGCGGTTCTTTTCATCTCGAGAAATCCCAGTTTCATACCACCCAGCTGTATGAAGGTAAATGATGCCGAACTACAAGTGAAACTGGCTAAACGTTACCTTGGGGTGACGTTGGACCAAAATCTCGACATGAAGAAACACATAGCCAATACCGTAAGAGCGATCTACTTTAAAATCAGATCCCTCAGACACCTACGCCCGTTACTCGAACCAGATGATTTCCGCACCATTTACCAAGCCCTTATCATTCTTCATTTCGATTATTCAAACTCCATACTACAAGGACTTCCCCGATCCACCCTGAACCCCCTGCAACTTGCTATGAATAGTGCAGCGCGAGTACTCTTTGGAGCTTCCAGGAGAGACCATGTGACACCCCTCCTGAAACAGCTACACTGGCTCCCCATTCAAGCCAGGATCAGTTTTAAGACCTTGCTGATGACTTTCAAAGCTGCCAAGGGGCTCTCCTCCTCCTCTATATCCGACCTCATCCAACCACTTGCACCTAACAGACCAAGAAGAACCGCAGAGTCCAACATGCTAGTAATACCGAAAGAAATGACAAGCTTCACCAAAACAACTGCTAACAGAGCCTTCCGACTCTGCGCCCCAAGTCTATGGAATACCTTACCACCACATATCAGAGCAATCCCCAACTTGAGCCAGTTCAGGAAGGCCCTTAAACATTTCCTATTCATCAAATATCTCACCGACAACTCCGAACCCCGGTCACACTCGAATAGCCTACACCTCAACATCAGTAGTAGTCAACCAGACAAGATCTTGCAACAGGTGTACCCTACTATGTAAAACACCAAACAGTATCCGTTCTCATTCAACTTCATATGTATATAGTTTACCTTGTTCTCCAAGTTCCATTTCCTGTTAAATGTAATTGACCAGACATATATATATTGTCGGATGTTTATGTTCCATGTAAACCACGCTGATAGCAAATAGTGCGGTATATAACGATGTTAATAAAATAAAATAAATAAATAAATGGAAACATAACTACAAATTACACATTCTCCAGGACCAAGCAGGAAGTCAGTCCTCACTTATGGGTGACATCGGCGCCGACAGAGCCCTCGCGGTGCAATTTTCCCCAGCTTTCGAAGAAAGCCTTTGGGAATTGCAGCGCGCATGCGCAGTCCCCTTCCCGCCCAAGGGTGCCATCTTGCTCAGTCTTCTTTTTTCCGCGGAGCCCTACAGATGTAGTTTGTGATCGCCGCTGAAAAAGTTGATTTTTTCGTTTTGTTTTTCTCGGTTCGACGCCGTGTCCTTTTCCCGCCCGGCCTCGATACTCCAATATCGAGTCCGTTCACATTTTTTCGGTTTTTGTCCTTCGTAACTGGCATTCCCGCCACTTTTTTTCTTTCTCCCTGGCAGCACGGTCTTTCGAACTCGCAGGGGCCCTTTTTCCCCCGATGGCTGCCAGCGGGTTTAAAAAGTGTGATCGTTGTACCAGACTTATGTCTCTTACCGACACACATGACTGCTGCCTCCGTTGCCTCGGACCCAATCATGACTTGATGAGTTGTGGTCCGTGCACCAAAATGTCCTCAAAGGCGTTGAGGAGTCGGCAGTCACAAAAGGAACGAATCTTCTCTGACTCCGCGTCCGGTCGGGCCCGGACCTCGTCTGAGGCTTCGACGTCTCGTGACTCTGGCCCCGAGCATTGTCGGAGTTCCTCTGAGCGGGGGTCCCCCGCCCGGGAACATCATCGGAAGAAGAAACCTGCGAGGGCGTCGTCGGAGGATGCTCCTGGTTCCTCGAGGGCCAGGTCGCATAGCCACGTCAGCCGCCCCGGGTCCTCGGAGGCGGAGAGGCCTTCGAAGCATCCTCGTCTCGAAGTGGAGTCTCCTGGACACGTGAGTACTGTAGTCCTCGTGGACTCACCTCCGAGGGAGCCGACATCAGGCCCGACGCCATCGGGGCCCGAGTCGGGGGCTGCTGGGTTTTCTGAGTTTGGTCTCAGATTGACGGCCTTGGAGTGCAGTATCGCTGCCTTCATGGACCAGCAGCGGGCATTGATGGCCGGCCTCGCCAGTGCATCTGCCCCGACCACTGGGACGTCGACGTCCAAGTCGACCCCGGAGGCCGAGCCGATCCTCGAGTCCATACGAGCTCGAGTTGATCCTCGGCCAAGGTCTCCCTCGGCCTCCCGTTCGGGACCGAGGTCGTCGACGCCGGCCTCGGCGTCGGGGCGGAGGTCCTCGGCACTCGCCCGCACGGAGCCACTCGATTCCTCCATGGAGGAGTCAGGCTGGGACATGGAGGAGGACGAGTCACCCGGTTCTTTTCAGACTCGGTGCGTCCCCTCCGACTCGCCCGAGTCGGAGCCTCGGAGACGATCCCCCCCGGAGGATACCCGGTTCTCCGATTTCGTGAGGGACATGGCCAAGGCTTTGGCCTTCCCCGCGGATCCGGAGGAGAAGCCTCGAGCCGAAGAGCTCGAGGCCCTCCAGTATGACTCTCCCCTGAAGGAGGCCTTTACTGTACCGGTTCCTCCGATGCTGGAGCGGCTGCTCTTCCGCATGTGGGAGAGCCCGGCCTCGACGCCAGTGTTAAGCAAGCGGGTCGATTCCATGTATCGAGTCCGCAAGAGCCCCGGGTTCCAGAAGGCACAACTACCGCACCATTCCATGGTGGTGGAATCGGCCATGCATCGACTTAAGAGTCAAAAGATGCACTCCTCGGTGCCTCCGGGTAAGGAGGCCCAGAACCTGGATGCCCTCGGTAGGAAGTGCTTCCAGGGCTCTATGGTTGCTTGCCGAGTCCAGACATACCAGCTATATATGGGCATGTATCTTCGAGACCTGGCAAAAGAAATTGCCGGGTTCTCGGCTGGTCTCTCCGAGGAACCTTTGCAGAGGTTCCAGGCCTTGTCCACTGGTATTCGAGAGTGCTCGAAGTTTATTTCTCGAGCAGCCTACGATGGCTTCGAAGCATTGGCTCGAGTAGCCGGAGCCGGCATCGGTGCTCGCCGTCAGGCTTGGCTTCAGTCATCCGACCTCGAGCCATGGGTGCAGGACAAGTTGGTCAATGTCCCCTGCAGAGTTGAAAACCTCTTTGGCAAGCCCATGGCTGAAAAAGCGGCGGAACTCGAGTCCGAGACTCTCACCAGAACTCACCTATCCAGAAAGACCTCTGCCCCTTCACAGAAGAGGAAGGGCTCGGGGAAAAAGCCCTTTTACCCGAGGAAGGTGTCTGCCTATAAGCAACACCACCCACAATATCAAGCATCAGCAGCTCCCCATCAGGGCCTGCAGGCTAAGGGACAGGGTAATGGGTCCCGTAGGCAGAAGGCCCCCAAGCCCACTACACAGCCCCCTGCTCAGCAGGGTGGGGATTTTTGACTATGCCAGCATAGCCTCTCCCCCTCCGCAGCCTTCGCTCAGCACGGGGGGCCGGCTGACCCACTTTGCCCACAGGTGGTCAGCCATAACATCCGATTCCTGGGTGCTGCAGGTGGTTCAAAAGGGCTACCTCTTACATTTTCACCAGGTGCCTCCCCCCTACTTTCCAGGGGAGCCTCCAAGACCCCCTCTGCACAGGGACTTACTCCTTCAGGAGCTGCAAAGTCTGCTTCAGGAACAGGCTGTGGAGCCAGTGCGGCTGTGGGGTCACGGGTTTTATTCAAGGTACTTCCTGATACCAAAAAGAACAGGAGGCCTCAGACCCATCCTGGACTTACGCAACCTCAACAAGTTCCTGCAGCGGGAAAAGTTCAAGATGCTTACCCTTGGAATCCTACTGCCCTACCTCCAGCAGAGAGATTGGCTATGCTCCTTGGATCTAAAGGATGCTTATACTCACATCCTTATTCATCCGGACCACCGGCAATATCTAAGATTTGTGGTGGCAGGGAATCATTATCAGTACCGCGTACTGCCCTTTGGCCTATCCTCCGCTCCCAGGGTGTTCACGAAATGCCTGGCAGTGGTGGCAGCCTTCCTGAGGCTTCAAGGCCTCTTCGTCTTCCCCTACCTGGACGACTGGCTCATCCGGGCACAGTCTTCCCTAGAGGTCACTCAGGCCACTCAACGCACAGTGGCTCTGCTTCAGCACTTGGGCTTCGTCATAAACTTCGAAAAGTCCACTTTGCTCCCCTCTCAGGATCTCGAATTCATAGGAGCACGGCTGGACACTCTGCAGGCTCATGCCTTCTTGCCTCTGGAACGGGCCAACAGGCTCATAGCTCTGGCCGGCAGGTTCCACAGCGCGTCACCGGTCTCTGCCAGGCAATTCCTGCAACTACTCGGTCATATGGCCTCCACGGTCCATGTCACTCCGAATGCCCGTCTACATATGAGACCTGCTCAGTGGAGCCTTCACACTCAATGGCATCAGGCCACAGGGAGACTGACGGACTTAATACAGATCTCCGACCGCCTGGTCTCCTCTCTGCAATGGTGGCTTCACCTGCCCAATCTGGTACTCGGCATGACCTTTCAGTCTCCTCCACCTTCCCAGGTGCTAACGACAGATGCCTCTCTCCTGGGATGGGGAGCGCATTGCCAGGGAACATGCACTCAAGGCCTTTGGACACCTTGGGAGGCTGCTCAGCAGATAAACTTCCTGGAGCTGCGGGCAATCCGCCTAGCTCTGCGGACCTTCTTTCACCTCACTTCTCGTCAGTCTGTACTGGTGCAGACGGACAATCAGGTTGCCATGTTCTACGTGAACAAACAGGGGGGCACGGGCTCCCTCCTTCTATGTCAGGAGGCTCAGAGACTGTGCTCTTGGGCAGTCGACCACGACATCCTCCTCAAGGCTGTTTACCTGCCCAGGCAGGAAAATTGCCTGGCCGACAAACTGAGCCGGACTCTGCAGCCACACGAATGGAGGTTGAACCCCGTAGTTGTCCAGCAGATCTTCCGCCGGTGGGGCTTCCCCACCGTGGATCTCTTTGCCAGTCCTCTGAACCAGCAACTTCCCAGGTTCTGCTCTCGGCACCCGCATCCTCTCAGAGTAGCGCCGGATGCTTTCCTCATCTCGTGGTCCACGGGCCTACTGTATGCCTTTCCTCCCACGCCACTTGTGTCCCGGACGCTGTTCAAAGTTGTCCAGGACAGGGCCTCCGTGATCCTGGTAGCGCCCAGGTGGCCGAGACAACCCTGGTTCCCTCTACTCCTGCAGCTAGCGGTGGACACCCCTCTTCTTCTGGGGTTTCAGCCCGATCTCCTGACCCAGGATCAGGGTACTCTCCTGCACCCCAACCTCCGGGCCCTTCATCTGATGGCCTGGCTGCTGAAAGGGTAGTCCTAGCTCCGCTCTTACTTCCTCCGGAGGTGGAAGCTGTCATCCTGGCGTCTCGGCGTCCTTCCACCCGGAAATCTTACGCCCTTAAATGGCGTCGCTTCTCGGTCTGGTGTTCTCAGCACTCTGAGGACCCCTTCGCCTGCTTAGTATCGGTGGTACTGCAATACTTGCTTCATCTCTCCGATCTAGGCCTCAAATCCAACTCTGTCAGAGTCCACCTCAGTGCTCTCTCTGCACATCATTCGCCGGTGGAGGGCCAGCCTCTTTTCTCGCACCCCTTGGTGGCGCGTTTTCTCAGAGGCCTTCTTCTGCTTAAGCCTCCGTTGCGCCCTCCAGCTCCTGACCGGGATCTCAGTATGGTCTTGCAAAGGCTTACCTGTCCGCCTTTTGAACCCATGGCTACCTGCCCTCTTCGTTTCCTCTCCTGGAAAACTCTCTTCTTGTTAGCCCTTACCTCCGCTAGGCGCGTTAGTGAACTACAGGCCCTAGTGTCGGAGCCCCCATACACTAGGTTCTACAAGAATAGGGTAGTCTTACGGACTCACCCTAAGTTTCTTCCAAAGGTGGTCTCCCCTTTTCACATCAATCAAGAGGTGGTTCTTCCGACCTTCTTTCCCAGGCCGCATACCAGCCGAGCTGAAACTGTTCTGCATACCCTGGACTGTAGAAGAGCCTTATCCTTCTACCTTGACCGTACGCGAGAGCATAGAAAAGCTGTCCAGCTTTTCGTATCTTTTGACCCCAATCGGTTGGGGGTACCTGTCTCTAAGCGTGCTTTGTCCATCTGGATAGCTGACTGTATCGCCTGGGCTTATGGGGCAGCCGGCCTCTCCTTAGAGAGTCGAGTCACGGCTCACCGTGTCAGGGCGAAGGCTGCGTCAGTAGCTCATCTCCGCTCTGTTCCGTTGGCAGACATCTGCCGGGCCGCTACTTGGTCTTCCAGCCAGACTTTTGCGGCTCATTACTGCCTGGAGAGGGAGTCCCGCAGGGACAGTGCTTTCGGACAGGCAGTCCTCCACAATCTCTTTGAGGTCTAGGCAACTCCTACCCTCCGGCCCTGGTGTTGGGCTACCGGCCGGATTCGTATTCAGAGAAGCTTCCTTCCTTCTGTACTGTTGAGCTTGAGGGAGCTCATTTTTCGGCTTGAGGTCTCCGGTAGCCTTAAGCTCGGGAGTCCCATAAGTGAGGACTGACTTCCTGCTTGGTCCTGGAGAAAGAGTAGTTACTCACCTGTAACAGGTGTTCTCCAGGAGCAGCAGGAATCAGTCCTCACTACCCTCCCTCCTCCCCTTGGAGTTGCAGTCATTCTTATTATATGTTTATGCTAACTTTTTTGCAGTCTTTTCGCTATGTCATCAGACTGAGCAAGATGGCACCCTTGGGCGGGAAGGGGACCGCGCATGCGTGCTGCAATTCCCAAAGGCTTTCTTCGAAAGCTGGGGAAAATTGCTCCGCGAGGGCTCCGTCGGCGCCGACGTCACCCATAAGTGAGGACTGAGTCCTGCTGCTCCTGGAGAACACCTGTTACAGGTGAGTAACTACTCTATCAGGGGCATTCTATAATTGAGCATGTTGGGCTAATATGTTGTACCATGAGTTAGAAGTGTACATGTTGTAGTAATCTGAAGGAAAAAAGGTATCATTTTGGTGGGAAAGAACAGCAAGGATTAAGGAAAGAAAAGAGAAAGAAGAAGTAAACAAACATCAATTCAGGAGCAGCAGGCAACTTATCCCTTACATTATATATCACTAGATGCAGCCGTGTTGATGATACAACCTTCTTATTTAATTAATTAATTAATTTATTTATTTTCATTCTCTTATATACCGCGCTATTCTGCATCAGTGCGGTTTACATTGAACAAACTGAAATTACATTGAAAAGGGCATTATAACTTAAGAGATAACTATTTTACAGGGAATATGGGCTATGGAGGGTTAAGTGGCTTGCCCAAGACCACAAGGAGCACCGGTGGGACTAGAAACCCCAGTCCTTCTGGCCCAAGGTTGCTATCCTCTAGTGGGATTTGAACCCCCGACCTTCTGGCCTGAAGTACCTTGCCCCAACCACTAGGCCACTCCTCCACTCCACTTCTTAGAATTGTGGAAGGCTTGATGATAGAGTCACAACAATTTTCTTGTGTGATTGAACTGAATTAGTGTTAAAGAAAACTGTTCTTTATGTTTGATTATATTGTACATTCTCCAGGAACAAGCAGGAAGCCAGTCCTCACTTATGGGCGATGTCGGCACTGATGGAGTCTGCGCGGAGCACTTCCCCAGCTTTCAAAGAAAGCCTTTGGGATTGCTACCACGCATGTGTGGTCCTCTTCCCGCTCAAGGGTGCCGTTCAGTCTCCCTTTTTCTGTGGAGCCCATCAGACACATCCTCGTCCCTCGGAAAAAGTTTCGTTTTTTTGCCTTAACAGGCCTTCCTATTTTCTGGTTGCACCGGTCCTCTACCCGTTCTTCCCCTGCTCTATTCTCTTAGAGGTGTCGGAGTTACTTTTTTCCAATTATCAAGATCCTCTTGCAATTTTCCACAATCCTCTTGGGTTTTAACAACTTTAAATAGTTTTGTGTCATCTGCAAATTTGATAACCTCACTCGTTATTCCCTTTTCCAGGTCATTTATGAATATGTCAAAAAGCAGCGGATCCAGCACAGATCCCTGGCGTACACCACTATTCACCTTTCTCCATTGGGAAAGGCCTTGTCATGATCGCCGCTCACCTTCAGCATCTGGGCATACCGGTCTTTCCCTACCTCAATGACTGGCTCGTTATGGGCTCCTCGATCGAGGAGGCTCAGCGGGCAATGTCGTGCACCATCCTCCTCTTAGAGAGCTTGGGGTTCTTGGTCAACTACCCGGTCTCACCTCGAGCCCAGGCAGGCTCTCGAGTTTATCACGGCACGTCTCGATACTCAACAGGTGACCGCCTTCTTGCTGGTGGATCGCGCCGCCCGCCTACGAGCTCTGGCAGCTCGCATCCAGAGCGCTCCCCAGGTTACCGCTCGAACCATGCTACGTCTCCTAGGCCACATGGCCTTGACCATTCATGTGGTCCCCCACCCCGCCTGTACATGCGGACGGCTCAATGGTGTCTCAGTGCCCAACGGAGCTAGTCCCTCAGACACCTCAGGGACCTTGTCAAGGTCTTACCTGAACTCCATCTGTCCCTGAACTGGTGGCAAAACCCCCGCAACCTCCTACAGGGACTGCCTTTCCAGGTCCTGCGGCCTGATGCGGTGCTGAAGACAGATGCTTCCCTATTAGAGTGGGGAACCCACTGCGGGCCACTATACACCATGCTCAAGCTCCAGGTGATTCGGTGGGCCCTGAGGGCCTTCAAGGAACACCTCAGCGGGAGGTCAGTTCTCATGCAGACTGACAACCGTGTGGTGATGTTCTACATCAACAAGGAAGGAGGCACAGGATCGCGCTCCCTCTGCCGGGAAGCGGTCCTCATCTGCTCTTTCGCTGTCCGATGGAGGATGTCGCTCAAGGCGACATACCTCCCGGGTCAGGAGAATGGCCTGGTAGACAGACTCAGCAGATCCTTCGCCCCCACGAATGGCAGCTGGATCCCAGAGTAGTAGACCGGCTGTTTCTCTTCTGGGGGATGCCAGCGATAGACCTCTTCGCCAGCCCCCAGACCACGCAGCTCCCCTGCTTTTGCGGGCTGGTGCCGCATCCGAGCAGGGAGAGCCCCGATGCATTTCTCCTGGACTGGTCGTCCAGGCTACTCTATACATTCCTTCCCTTCCCCCTCATTGCGAGGACCCTTTTCAAGGCTCAGCGGGACAGGGCTTTATTGATTCTCATGGCCCCCTCATGGCCTCGGCAGCCCTGGTTCCCGTTCTTGCTCCGGCTGCTGATGGAGTCTCCTGTTCCCCTGGGCTCTGTCCTGGATCTGCTGACACAGATGGAAGGTCGGGTGTTGCACCCAAACCTAACCTCCCCATCCCTCACGGCCTGGCGACTGAATAGGTCTCCCTAGCCTCTCTGGCCCTGCCGGAGGAGGTCGAGGAAGTTCTCCTCACATCAAGGAAGGACTCCACTAGACGAGCCTATGCCTTCAAGTGGAAATGCTTTTCCATCTGGTGCTCGGAACACCAGATCGACCCCTTCTCGTGCCCCGTTCGATGGGTCCTCCAGTACCTCCTCCATCTCTCAAGGGAAGGGCTGAAGTCTAACTCTGTCAGGGTTCACTTAAAAACCATTTCGGCGAATCACCTCCCCATCAAGGCAACTGTTAGTCTCCCGCTTCATGCGGAGTCTTCTACTTTCCAAACCACCCATCCGCCCTTCTCTGGCGGAATGGGACCTGAACGTGGTGCTCATGCAGCTCACCCGTCCTCCTTTCAAACTGATGGCGACGTGTTCGCTCCGGCGACTATCCTGGAAGGCAGCCTTCCTGGTGGCCCTGACCTCAGCTCGCTGAGTCAGTAAGCTCCAAGCTCTCATGGCTGATGCCCCTTACACCAGGTTTTATTGAAACAGGGTGGTCCTCGTACCTACCCTAAGTTCCTACCTAAGGTCGTTTCAGACTTCCATCTCAACCAGGAGATAGTCCTGCCGACCTTGTTTCCGAGGCCCCACGCCGACCAGGCATCGATGGCTCTCCACACCCTCGACTGCAGAAGGGCTCTCGTCTTCTACTTGCAGCCACCCAGACTCATCACAAGTCTGGCCAGCATTTTGTGACCTATGATCCCAATAGACTGGGACAGGCAGTCACCAAGCGCACCCTCTCGGTCTGGGTGGCGGACTGCATCATTTTCGCCAATGCGAAGGCGGGTGCCCCGCTAGATCATCGAGTCACTACACATTGGGTTCGGGTCAAGGCGGCCTCGGTGGCCTCGCTGGCCTCCGTACCCCTGATGGACATCTTCTGGGCCGTGACCTGGTCTTCCACGAATACCTTCGCTGCCCACTGCTGCCTGGAGAGGGAGTCCTGCTGGAACAGTGCCTTTGGCCAAGCTGTACTCTGTAACCTGTTCGGGGTGTAAGCAACTCCTGCCCTCCGACCCTTCTTCATGGCTACCGAGGGCTTCGTCCCAAGGACTCGAGCTCCTTTGGGCTTCGGCTTCTGCTCACGTCCTCGTGGAGGTGTTTTTTGGTTGCAGGTTCTGTAGCCTGTAGCTAGGGAGTCCCATAAGTGAGGACTGACTTCCTGCTTGTTCCTGGAGACAGCAAAGTTACTCACCTGTAACAGGTGTTCTCCAGGAACATCAGGAATCAGTCCTCACTACCCTCCCGCCTCCCCTGATGAGTTGCTGAATTTTTGTCCTCCCCTTGCCATCTGCTTGGTAGGGTTTGAGCTAAGGGACCTGACTGAGCAAGATGGCACCCTTGGGCGGGAAGAGGACCACGCATGCGTGGTAGCAATCCCAAAGGCTTTCTTTGAAAGCTGGGGAATTGCTCCACACGGGCTCCGTCGGTGCTGACATCACCTATAAGTGAGGACTGACTTCCTGCTGTCCCTGGAGAACACCTGTTACAGGTGAGTAACTATGCTTTTTCACATCAGTTGTGCAGTTCTGGAAATTTTGGGCCCAGTATTCAAAAAAGCTGAGCTGCTATATTTAAGCTCCTAAATTGTGCCCTATATTCAGCCACACTTAGGAGCCAAAGTTTTCAGTTGAAAAATTATCTTAGCCATTTGAAGGCTTACTTTAAATTTGTAATCCACATTCTGCAGCCGGGTTAATTTCTTGCATATTTCAGGAAAACTATAC
Organism: Ichthyophis bannanicus; assembly: GCA_033557465.1. NCBI lineage: Eukaryota > Metazoa > Chordata > Amphibia > Gymnophiona > Ichthyophiidae > Ichthyophis > Ichthyophis bannanicus. Next base: position 73,271,865 of record CM066051.1, on the reverse strand, counting down.
CCGTCTTATTCAATATGTTATAACAGTGATTTTCTTTCTGCTATGGTCATGTATTATATACCATTTGATAGAAAAATGAGACAGCAATTTTGGATCCCAAGAGTTTTGGGACCGGCCTGGATATTTAGGAGCTTAAAAATGGTCCTCCTAAATTTAAGACTATCATTCATTTGTCTAGGTTTATGAGCCTAATTTAGGGCCTAGTGCTGAAAATCCATGCTAAGCTCCCCTTCCAAAATCCACCCCCCACCCCCCATTACCACTCACTTTTATGCTCTTATATTTGGGAGTTTAGTGATAATTTAAGAAAATACTTAGGCACTCACTCCTAGTAAATTTTCAAAAAGGCCAATTTAGGAGCATAACTCAAATTAGGAGCATAAATTCTTTGAATATCGGGCCCTATGCTTCTATATTTGCCTCCTTGAAAATTTAATAGGGCTGAGTGCCTCAGTTTTTTTAAAAGCCTTTTTGTGCTGAAAATGGGCAGAGACATCCCTGGAGCCATTTTGGAAGCTGGTTCTATAGATCTCCCTAGCGTGAGAACGGCCATGTCACAAAGGGACATTACTGAAGTGTGACCATGGAGTTCTGACCAAGTTGGACATGCATGCCCAATTTCAGAAATGGTGAGCAAGGCCCCCCCCACCCCCAGCAGGACTCGCCATATCTATTCCTGCTCCAGAGCATGAATAGGCATCAGAAAAGCCCTCAATCTGCCATCAAGACACCTGGAGAGCACAGAGATGAAGGTACTCTGATATCCCCTATACTTTTTGTGATGTTAACGAAAACTGCAGGGAAATGAGGGCATTTGTTTTTGGTTTGGCACACTGATGCATATCCCCACATGCACAATAGCTTGCATTCAGGCTAGGATAGATGTCCCCACCCCAAGTATTTGTAGCGGGGATGTCTATGTGGCTGCCTGTGTGGCCATCCATTTCAGGGACATCCAAGTTGCTAAAATTAAGCCAAAATATAAACATCCCTGGCTCTTTATCGGATGTTTCGCCCTGGATGTCCCGGAGTGCTATTAAATGTATATTCAAAATTTCACTGAAGTCCTTTACCACTATGTCTGGTTTTCTTGCATTCAGCTTTTTATCAGTTGGAACGGGAATGGAAAGGGAGAGGCCTCACAAATATATTTTGCACTGTTTTAAGTGTAAAAATATTCATTGTTACACAAACATGGGCTGGCAGATAAAGACTGAACTGGTCATTTCTGCCCCATGGAAACAGGAAATTGGTATCGGGCATCAGAAGGAACATTTTAGGTAAATGCTGTGAGGGCTGCTTGAAGTCATTGCCACTGTTGCAGGCCCTGGAGAGGGGTGGACCACTGGCACTATAGGCGACCACCTAGGCGACCCTTGGACCACTGGCACTATAGGCGACCACCTAGTTAGTTTATTTATTTAACAGTTTTTCTATACCGCCTTTGTCCAAAGCAGTTTACATTGAACAGCATAACATAATCTCAATGGATTTGTTTTACAATAAACAGGGAGAAAAAACTTGGAGATAAATAGGGAGAGGGGAATAATTGGTAGACCAGATTTACCTAATGGTCACACCAGCTGTGACTTTGGATTTGAATAATAACTATAATTCATCTAGTATAGGCAAACCTATCTAATATATATTTATTGTGGATATTCTGAAAACACAGATGGTTTTGGGAACAACTGATCTAGGAAGGGGTTGCATGTACTACATACTATTCAGAAAAGAAAAACGATGCAATGCAGAGAAATGCTTGGGTGTCTGCAGCAAAGCAGATAACATTTAAAATAGGGAGTAAAAATAATAACAAATAAAAACTCCAACAACAACAACTTTTTAAATTTCAGGTTAACAAGGCATTATAAAACAAACAATATACAATGAAAATGAAACACAACTGTCTTTCATACAGATGGCCAAAAGATGGCGATGTAACATCACAGAAGACTGAATTTATCTTGCTAGCAAATATAAAATTATGTGCCGTTTTAAGGCACGATACATTTATGCATATGCATTTTTTTTAGTGCCATCAAGTCAATGCTGATTCCTGGTAACTCAGCAACCCCTGGGCTTTCTTAGTAAGGTATGACCAGAAGTAGAGTGACAGGCCTTTTCTTCTGAGGCACTGGAGGGTAAAGAGACTTGCCCAAGGTCACAAGGAGTGCCAGTGGGAGTCAAACCCAAACTAGGCAGGGTACTAGGCTGTTGCTCATCCACTAGGCTACTTCTCCACTCCAATATGTAGTATAAATATATATAATATATATTACTTTTTTTTCTTGTGTTTCTTTGCAGATACACTGACACTTTCACGTACTACTTGTGACTGAAAGCTATCAATCACAATTACAGGCCCTATCAGTCTGTCTTAACTAGATTATGAGCTCTAAGGAGTTTGAACCATCTATTATATGTTTTTGTAAAGCACCAGGTATATCTGGTAGCATTATACCGATGATGATGATGATACATTTTCCTCATAGATCTTTTCATAAAGATAATCTCATAATGATGTTTAAAATGATCCTCTTCTTCCTGGGAATCTTCTGAAGGGGCGAAATAGTCTTCCAAAGAATGAGGGTCTCGCTAACCACACCATCTAAAAATAAAGAAGAAAATGTTATTTATGGAGAAAAATTATTCCAGATTTACATGAATGCAGGTCCTCATGGTCTGTTGATCAATGGAAAACTTTGCTTACTGTTTTGGGCAACATCCTGATCCACCCAAAGTATGAATACAGCACAGATGGCTGAAGCAAAATCTCAGGAAAAAAGAAAGCAGCACTCTGAGGCACCCAGAATATTGAATAGAACATGGGCAGCTGAAGCGAGACCTCAGTAGAAGAGACAGCAACCCCCTGAGGGACATGAAGTATGTATACAGCATGGACAGCTGAAGCGAGACCTCAGGAGAAGAGACAGTAGCACTCTGAGGTACCCAGAGTATGAATACAGCATGGACTGATTAAATGTGAAGTGTCAGTGGAGAAGCCTCAGGAAAATCCAAGTTATCAATGTCCCTGTTTAATGTAAATTAGCAAGTTTAAGTTACAATGTAAACTGCTCTGACTGAAATGATAAAGTGGTATAAGAAACCTGTTAAATAAATAAATAAGATAGCACAGTCCATACTCACCACAATGATGATGATAATAACACCACAAATACAGCCTACTACGATTAGGGCAATGGCCCAATCTGCCAGGTCTCTTCCTCCCGATGATCCAACTGAGAGATGGAGAAAGAAAGAATGGATCAGAACCAGATGTAGAGACTGTAAATTACACTAATATCCAGCACAACAGGGTCACACGCTCAGAGATCTCATTCCCAGAAGTCTCTTTCCAAGAGATTTTGGTCTTTGAAAGCTAGTCACAGCATGCATTAAGTTAATCCAATAAAAAAATACTACCTTCTTTTCTTTGTTTTATTTTTTTAATCCTAAGCGGACAAACATGGCACCACACTACTTTATATCAGATTCAAGAACTTTCCTTGACTTGCTAATATGTCCAGAATTGTATAAAATATCTCTTCTAAAATTAGGTCATGCTGACACATACCTATATTGTAGGCATGCTTAGGGGGGAGGGGTTTGGGTGGAGAGTGGAGAGTGGGCAGAACTCTGATTTATGTGCATCTTTTACATACCGTGTGCCTATGCATGTTAACTATGCACCAACATCCATGCCTGTTCTCAGCGTAAGCACGATTTCTACAGGATTTCTGCAAGTATTTTATAAAGACACATAGGGGCATGTTTACTAAAGGGCGTTAGCTGCTGCTGCAGTGCCAAAGCAGAGATATCACACGATGGTAGCAGCTAACGCAGGAACAATGCAGACATTGCAGTGCATTTCCATGATCTCTGCAGATCGCACGGTAGATGCATGCCTGGACAGGGTATGTGCAGAGAGTGGCAGTGGCAGTGACATGTAATTACCATGAGCGTCAACAGCGTGCGGTAGCCGCACACTGTGCAGACATCGTGGGTGCAGCTAACACCACCTCAAAGACACAGTATAGAAAAGATGTGGAGATCAGAAATGAGATGTCGAGGTCATGGCATTTGCAGTTCTGGCAGTGTTTTAGAAAGGCTCTGCTAAAGCTGGAGCCTTTTCTAAATATGAGTAAAGAGTGCACATGTAGCTGCTGATATGTGGAGATGGAGGAGCCATTGTGCAAATGTACATGTGCGAAAAATCCACGGGGCAAACTCAACAACTGCCACCTGTGAGTGCCGACTCTTTGATAGGAAAGTTGTTATTTCACAATTTTCATGTGGAAGTTCTGGTAGTTACATGTGTGGGTCGGCCATTTTGCAAACATAAACATATAAAACCTGCCAATTAAGTACAGGCACCACTATCTTTATTTATTTTCAATTTGGAGGAAAAAAACAGGGAATTGAGGAGAACCCCCTTAATCCCTCCTGTAAAGGATTGCACAAAAGGAGCACTTTTTGAAAACCTAAACATGCCAGAGAGCAGCTGTAAATCCCAGTATGGACTACTGCAGTCCTACACATATGTTCCCTATATGAAATGGAAAATACATGTGCAGATTTTCAACCTGCCCAGCCCACTCCCTATCCACACCTGATATGCCTCCTTACAATTTCTATGTAGTGAGGATATTTATATATAAAATTGCCCCTTTCTAAAATCTCTAAAGCAACTAGCCAATGGTGCTGAACCTAACACCCAGATATTTAATGCTGGGGCCATATCTGGGCTCCGGGATTTAATATCTGGGCTGCCTGGATTGCCACAAAGCTAAATGGGCAGCAGCGATATTCAGACGCTGCCCAGATAGCTTCCTCATCATCCCTCTAGGTCAGTCCAGGGAACCATATACCCTTGGATAGTCACCATTCTCGAGGGGGAGTAGGGGCTTGAGGGGGAGTTCTTCTACTGGGCTATCAGAAAACCTGTCATGCTCAGTTCTCAGCTGCTGGAGAATGGTGACTACCCAAGTGTATATGGTTCCCTGGACGGGCCTGGAGGGACTCCAGGAAAGACAATTAGCAGGTAAGGCCTAATTTCTCCTTGGGTTTCTTGTGCCTGGCTTTTGCCATGTGTCAAAATCTGGGCACTGGTGATATTGAGCCACTGCCCGGTTAGCAATGGGTGCTGCCCCAGAATGACCCCAGCATGCCTCATTGCTAACTAGTTAGCATTGGGGCATGTACTGGTGGCATCTGCGGATATTCATCAAATATCCCGCAAAGTGGCATTTACATGGTTTGCAGGTTTGCAAACAGCATTAATGCCTTTTAATATCAGGCCCTTTTAGGCTGGCTTCTAAATTCAAAGACATTTTGCCAATGCCTAACATTAATATTAATATTAGAGCAGGGGCAGACAAACTACATCCTATCAACATCTAAATTCTGAACCATTCTGCACCCCCATTGTTTATAATACCGTTGGCCTGTCCTTCCACCTGCGCCATTGCCATGGCTGTGATGAAAACAGAGGCAGCAGTATGTTAGTACTCCTGCCAGTCACTTTGCTGGGGTCATCCTTCAGAGCATTGAATGTCTGCTTTGATGTGTTGCTATCATCAATGGTGGACATGCAGGGCTCTTAGAGATGATGGCAGAACAACCAACAGGGCTCTAGCATGCTCCTTTCTCTGCTTTCATCATGGCAGTATCATCCACTGGGAAGAGGATGGAAAAGAAGGAAGAAAGGGAGGGACAACAACTAGCCTACCAGTCAGGAAGAGTAGGCTTTTTAAAATGACCATACCACATGTATTTAATTTTATGGTGATAAATTCATTATTTGGTAATAAATTAAATTCACAGGTAATTATTCTATCACTGTAAAAACCCATACATGTGGCACTAGTAATTTGAGAAAACCAACTTTTCCCATATACCAAGTATAATTGATGTGATGACCCCCCTCCCCCCCTCCCCCTCTGCTCCTCAAACCTGACTACATTGGTCCCCTAGCCCAGTAGTAGTTCCTAATATAGATTTTGGGCCAGAAGGTTTGCCCACCTCTGCATTAGAGCACACCCAGTCAGACAGGTTTTCCACAATGAATATGTATGAGAGAGATTTGCATACAATTGGCCTCACATATATACAGATTTAACACATATATGCAGTTCAACATAGGCATATTCATAGTGATAATCCTGGAAACTCAAATGGACAGGACAGGGTTGAGAAACACTGTATTAGAAATCAAGACAAAAGGAGGGCATACTCTAAAGGATTAACGTGATTAGCAAACCTGCTAACCACATTAATCCTGGTAAGTCAGATACAGCGGCAAATAGCTATTTTGTGCCTCTAAATATACTCTCCTAACGCTGCTGCATGCTCCAATGGTAACCATATATCACTGGGACATTCAGGGGTGTTCTGGAGGCAGTACTTGAATTAACTGGACAGCACATAAAAGCTACTGTCTGATTAGAAAAAAAACTATCCTAGCATACTGGATTGAATATCTGGGTCTAATTTAAAACTCTGATATCCAGCTGCTTTACTCATGCTGGCCACTGCTGTTGAATATTGGCCCCACTAAGTCTGGGATGATGGGAGAAGGAGAGGCTAGAAGTCTTCCGGGAGTGCTTTTCTGTTCTGATTTTATGCCAGGTCATGGACTTTGAATCTTACTGAATGTGCTGAATAAGAACATAAGATATACCATACTGGTTCAGACCAAGGTCAATCAAGCCCAGTATCCTGTTTCCACAATGTCCAATCCAGGTGACTAGTACCTGTCAGGTTCTCTCCAGTCTTTTTAATAATGGTTTATGGACTTTTGCTCTAGGAACTCATCCAAACCCCTTTTAAACCCAGCTACACTAATAGCTTTTACTACATCCTCTGGTAACAAATTCCAGTATCAGATTACGTGTTGAGAGAAAAGTATTTTCTTTTTTCCTAGGACCAGGTGGTAGGTGGAGATCACCTCTGGCTCCGACTTACATTCTGTTATATTTAAATTCTGTTATATACCGCGCTATTCTGCATCAGTGCAGTTTACATTGAACAAACTGAAATTACATTGAACAGGGCATTATAACTTGGAGATAACTATTTTACAGGGAACAGGGGCTATGGACTTAGAACCTTTTTATTTTTTTTAAACCACCACTTCCACATTGAGATCATATTTTTCTTCACTCAGAGCCTGGAAGATGTTTCCTCTGAGAGTCAGGAAGGTTTACATGATAGCAAAATGTATGCTGGAGTCTTGCTTCTGAGCACACATCCTTTACAGACTAGGATTCCTAGTTCCTTCCTTTCTATGTTTGGCACTAGAGTGACATTTCTATATAGAGTAACACAGGCTCTCTTCCTATGATCCCTGTCTGACTAACACCTTCCTTAGTTTTCAAACTGTTTTGTTTTGGATTTAGCTCATGCTTTTTCATAGGCAGAAAGATCACATGAATGCACCTTTCAGCTATGGATGCAAAACTATTTTTTAAAGAAAGAGGGAATATAACTTACCAATATTTTCTGGCTTAGGTAGATTGGGAATGGAGTTTGTGGTGGTGGTGGTTGTAGCTGCAGTGGTTAATTCTCTTGTGGTGGTGGTATCTGATGCTGTGGTGGTGGCTTTAGTGGTTCCTGCTGCTGTGGTAGCTGCTGGTATGGTGGTATCTGCTGATGCTGTGGTGGCTAGAGTGGTAGCTGTTGTGGTAGTGGTGGCTGCTGTTGTTGTGGCTGCTGCTGTGGTTGAAGAAGTTGCTGTGATAGTAGCTGCAGTGGTTAATTCTGTTGTGGTGGTATCTGATGCTGTGGTGGTGGCTTCAGTGGTTCCTGCTGCTGTGGTAGCTGCTGGTGTGGTAGCTGCTGCTGTGGTGGTGGCTAGAGTGGTAGCTTTTGTGGTAGTAGTGGCTGCTGCTGAGGTGGTGGCTAGAGTGGTAGCTGCTGTGGTAGAGGTGGCTGCTGGGGTAGTGGCTGCTGCTGTGGTGGTGGCTAGAGTGGTAGCTGTTGTGGTAGTGGTGGTTGCTGGGGTAGTGGCTGCTGCTGTGGTGGTGGCTAGAGTGGTAGCTGTTGTGGTAGTAGTGGCTGCTGCTGTGGTAGTGGCTAGAGTGATAGCTGTGGAGGTAGTGGTGGCTGCTGTTGTGGTGGCGGTATATGATGCTGTGGTGGTGGCTTCAGTGATTCCTGCTGCTGTGGTAACTGCTGGTGTAGTGGTGGCTGCTGGGGTAGTGGCTGCTGTTGTGACAGTGGTGGCTGCTGGGGTAGTGGCTGCTGCTGTGGTGGTGGCTAGAGTGATAGCTGCTGAGGTAGTGGTGGCTGCTGTTGTGTTGGTGGTGGTGGTGGTATCTGATGCTGTGGTGGTGGCTTTGGTGGTTCCTGCTGCTGTGGTAGCTGCTGTGGTAGTGGTGGCTGCTGAGGTAGTGGCTGCTGCTGTGGTGGTGGCTAGAGTGGTAGCTGCTGTGGTAGTGGTGGCTGCTGGGGTAGTGGTTGCTGCTGTGGTGGTGGCTAGAGTGGTAGCTGCTGTGATAGTGGTGGCTGCTGGGGTAGTGGCTGCTGTTGTAGTGCTGGCTGCTAGGGTAGTGGCTGCTGCTGAGGTGGTGGCTAGAGTGGTAGCGGCTGTGATATTGGTGGCTGCTGGGGTAGTGGGTGCTGCTGTGGTGGCTAGAGTGGTAGCTGCTGTGGTAGTGGTGGCTGCTGGGGTAGTGGCTGCTGCTGTGGTGGTGGCTAGAGTGGTAGCTGCTATGGTAGTGGTGGCTGCTGGGGTACTGGCTGCTATGGTAGTGTTGGCTGCTGAGGTAGTGGCTGCTGTTGTAGTGATGGCTGCTGTGGTGGTGGCTAGAGTGGTAGCTGCTGTGGTAGTGGTGGCTTCTGGGGTAGTGGCTGCTGCTGTGGTTCTGGCTAGAGTGGTAGCTGCTGTGGTAGTGGTGGCTCCTGGGGTAGTGGCTGCTGTTGTAGTGCTGGCTGCTGTGGTAGTGGCTGCTGCTGTGGTAGTGGTGGCTGCTGGGTTAGTGGCTGCTGTTGTAGTGGTGGCTGATGGGGTAGTGGCTGCTGCTGTGGTGGTGGCTAGAGTGGTAGCTGCTGTGGTAGTGGTGGCTGCTGGGGTAGTGGCTGCTGTTGTAGTGCTGGCTGCTGGGGTAGTGGCTGCTGCTGTGGTGGTGGCTAGAGTGGTAGGTGCTGTGGTAGTGGTGGCTGCTAGGATAGTGGCTGCTGTTGTAGTGCTGGCTGATGGGGTAGTGGCTGCTGCTGTGGTGGTGGCTAGAGTGGTAGCTGCTGTGGTAGTGGTGGCTGCTGGTGTGGTGGCTGCTGCTGTGGTGGCTAGAGTGGTAGCTGCTCTGTCAGTGGTGGCTGATGGGGTGGTGGCTGCTGCTGTGGTGGTGGCTAGAGTGGTAGCTGCTGTGGTAGTGGTGGCTGCTGTGGTAGTGGCTGCTGCTGTGGTGGTGGCTAGAGTGGCTGCTGGGGTAGCTGCTGTGGTAGTGGTGGCTGCTGGGGTAGTGGCTGCTGCTGTGGTGGTAGCTAGAGTGGTAGCTGCTGTGGTAGTGGTGGCTGCTGTGGTGGTGGGTAGAGTGGTAGCTGCTGTGGTAGTAGTGGCTGCTGGGGTAGTGGCTGCTGTTGTAGTGGTGGCTGCTGGGGTAGTGGCTGCTGCTGTGGTGGTGGCTAGAGTGGTAGCTGCTGTGGTAGTGGTGGCTGCTGGGGTAGTGGCTGCTGCTGTGGTGGTGGCTAGAGGGGTAGCTGCTGTGGTAGTGGTGGCTGCTGGGGTAGTGGCTGCTGTTGTGGTGGCTGCTGGGGTAGTGGCTGCTGCTGTGGTGGTGTCTAGAGTGGTAGCTGCTGTGGTAGTGGTTCCTGCTGGTGTGGTGACTGCTGCTGTGGTGGTGGCTAGAGGGGTAGCTGCTGTGGTAGTGGTGGCTGCTGGGGTAGTGGCTGCCACTGTGGTGGTGGCTAGAGTGGCTGCTGGGGTAGTGGCTGCTGTTGTGGTGGCTGCTGGGGTAGTGGCTGCTGCTGTGGTGGTGGCTAGAGTGGTAGCTGCTGTGGTAGTGGTGGCTGCTGGTGTGGTGGCTGCTGATGTGGTGGTGGCTAGAGTGGTAGCTGCTGTGGTAGTGGTGGCTGCTGGGGTGGTGGCTGCTGCTGTGGTGGTAGCTAGAGTGGTAGCTGCTGTGGTAGTGGTGGCTGCTGGGGTAGTGGCTGCTGCTGTTGTGGTGGCTAGAGTGGTAGCTGCTGTGGTAGTGGTGGCTGCTGGGGTAGTGGCTGCTGTTGTAGTGCTGGCTGCTGGGGTAGTGGCTGCTGCTGTGGTGGTGGCTAGAGTGGTAGCTGCTGTGGTAGTGGTGGCTGCTGGTGTGGTGGCTGCTGCTGTGGTGGTGGCTAGAGTGGTAGCTGCTGTGGTAGTGGTGGCTGCTGTGGTAGTGGCTGCTGCTGTGGTGATGGCTAGAGTGGTAGCTGCTGTGGTAGTGGTGGCTGTTGTGGTAGTGGCTGCTGCTGTGGTGATGGCTAGAGTGGTAGCTGCTGTGGTAGTGATGGCTGCTGGGGTAGTGGCTGCTGCTGTGGTGGTAGCTAGAGTGGTAGCTGCTGTGGTAGTGGTGGCTGCTGGTGTGGTGGCTGCTGCTGTGGTGGTGGCTAGAGTGGTAGCTGCTGTGGTAGTGGTGGCTGCTGGGGTAGTGGCTGCTGCTGTGGTGGTGGCTAGAGTGGTAGCTGCTGTGGTAGTGGTGGCTGCTGGTGTGGTGGCTGCTGCTGTGGTGGTGGCTAGAGTGGTAGCTGCTGTGGTAGTGGTGGCTGCTGGGGTAGTGGCTGCTGCTGTGGTGGTGGCTAGAGTGGTAGCTGCTGTGGTAGTGGTGGCTGCTGGGGTAGTGGCTGCTGCTGTGGTGGTGGCTAGAGTGGTAGCTGCTGTGGTAGTGGTGGCTGCTGCTGTGGTGGCTGCTGCTGTGGTGGTGGCTAGAATGGCAGCTGCTGTGGTAGTGGTGGCTGCTGGGGTAGTGGCTGCTGCTGTGGTGGTGGCTAGAGTGGTAGCTGCTGTGGTAGTGGTGGCTGCTGGGGTAGTGGCTGCCACTGTGGTGGTGGCTAGAGTGGTAGTGGTGGCTGCTGGGGTAGTGGCTGCTGTTGTGGTAGTGGTGGCTGCTGGTGTAGTGGCTGCTGCTGTGGTGGTGGCTAGAGTTATAGCTGCTGAGGTAGTGGTGCCTGCTGTTGTTGTGGTGGTGGGGGTAGTGGTATCTGATGCTGTGGTGGTGGCTTCAGTGGTTCCTGCTGCTGTGGTAACTGCTGGTGTGGTGGTGGCTACTGCTGGTGTGGTGGTGGCTAGAGTGGTCGCTGCTGTGGTAGTGATGACTGCTGTGGTGGTTGTTGCTGTTGTAGTTTGCCCATCTATAGTATAAGGAAAGCATATGGGTAGTACAGTTATTTCATTATTAGTTCATTTCACATTAATATACATCTTCAAATAAACCAACATCCACCTGACAAGCTCAGCTCTAGAGCTAAACATATCCTAGGCATCATATTTCATAGCAGCCCTGTGCTATCCTAAGACATTTAATTATTCATTTAAAATATTTATATTCTGCCACTCCTAAGTTTTCACAGTGGATCACAATTAAAACATATGAGATAATATAATTCACATACAGTAATAAACAAATATGCACAGCCATAACAAAATACTTATAAAATTGATTATCAAAATAATTAGACAAAAGCCTGAGTAAAATAAAACCTCTTCAATATTCTTCTAAAATAAGTCACATCAGTCAAAAGTCTTTTAATGTAAATTTTTTTTTATTATTTATTTTTTTTATACTGCGCTCTTTAGAATCAGTGCAGTTTAAATGTATACTAACAGGTACTTTTTATTCCCTTGTCCCTGAAGGGCTCACAATCTAAGTGTACCTGAGACAATGGAGGGTTAAGTGGCTTGCCCAAGGCCACAAGGAGTGGCCATGGGACTAAAGAACCCAGTCCCTCCAGCCTGAGGTTGCTTGTCCCCATGTGGGAATTGAACCCCCGGCCTTCTGGCCTGAGGTAACCTGTCCCAATCACTGAGCCACTCCTCCCACATTTAGTATAAAATTGTTGTGTTCACATTTAAAGTCTTGCTGATTCCTGTGCCAGTTTGTTATAATGTTGGAGTCCGTTCTCTCAGATGCCAAGAGCAAGGCTCATTAATTGTCTCTTTCTATGCCTTTGTTGTCAAAGCAGTTCCCTGTCACACTAAGGGGTATGTTTACTAAACCGGGCTAACGGTTAACCCGGGCTATCTGCAACTAGGTCCCACAGGGGGGCATCTGGTCCTCTATGCCCATAGGAGGGTGACCATCACCACCAATTCCTGGGCACTAAGGGTCATCAGGAAGGGTTACCACCTCCACCTGACTCAGACACCTCCCTCTTATTTCTTGGGAGAGCCCCTCAGATCTCCCCTCTACTGCAACCTTCTTCTGAAGGAGTTGGCAGGTCTTCACGAGGACAAAGAGGTGGAATCCGTGCCCACCACCTCAAGGGTAAGTGGTTCTACTCCAGGTACTTCCTCATGCCAAAGAGGACAGGGAGCCTAAGGCCCATCCTCGACCTGTGCAACCTCAACAAATTCCTTATGTGGGAGAAGTTCAAGATGCTCTCCCTTGGAACATTGCTGCCATACCTCCAGCAGGAAGACTGCCTATGCTCCTTAGACCTCAAGGATGCTTATACCCACATCCTCATCCACCCCAACCACAGGCAGTATCTGCGGTTTGTAGTGGCATTTTCAATACAGAGTGCTCCCCTTTGGCCTAGCCTCTGCCCCAAGAGTTTTCACAAAATGCCTGGCAGTCGTAGCCACCTTCCTCTGGCTTCAGGGTGTCTTCATCATTCTCTACCTGGACGACTGGCTCATAAAGGGAGGCATGGCCTCTGAGGTGCATCAGGCCACTGCATGCACATCCAGGTTCTGCAACACTTGGACTTTGTCATAAACTACCCCAAGTCTCACCTCCTCTTGACACAGTGTTTGGAGTTCATTGGGGGCAAAGATCGACACTCTTCAGTCAAAGGCCTTCTTGCCCAGGGACTGAGTCGATCGTCTCAGGTCTCTGGCTTGGGACATATAGTACAATCCCCCGATGCCCGTTTGGCTTCTCCTGCGCCTCCTCGGGCACATGGCCTCTACAGTCCACTTCACCCTCAGACGCTCACCTACACATGATGGTGGCGCAGTGGTGTCTCCAGGACTAGTGGTCTCTGGCCACGGGCCACCTCCGAGACAGTGTTTCTGTGACCCGCCAATTGGCTGACTCCCTGTACTTGTGGCAGTCGCCCCAGCATCTCGAGGCGGGCATGCCTTTTCAGGCCCCAAGCCCCTTGGGGGTCCTCACCAGGGACACCTCCCTGCTCGGCGGGGGGGGGGGGGGGCCCCCACTGTGGAGATCTCTGCACTCAGGGCAACTGGTCACTGGATGAGAGCACCCAACAAATCAACCTCCTGGAGCTCCAAGCCATACACCTCGCTCTGAAAGTCTTCTGTCATCACTTGCATCACCAGCTGATGCTGGTCCATATGGACAACCTTGTGGCAATGTTTTACGTGAACGAACAGGGGGGTACGGGGTCTCGTACCCTTTGTCAGGAGGCACTGGTCCTCTGCTCATACGCAATCCAAAAGGGTATCCTCCTGCGGGTGGTGTACCTGCCAGGCCAGGACAACCTCCTGGCCAACAAACTCAGCAGAGTTCTCCAGCCGCACAAGTGGCAGCTGGACCCTAAGGTAGCCAGTCGGCTTTTCTGGTTCTGGGGGGAACCCACGATGGACCTGTTCACCAGCCCAGACAACTTCCAGTTGCCCCACTTCTGCTCGACAGGCCTACCGTTCCAGGGTGGCAGCTGACGTGTTCCAGGTCTCATGATCAGAAGGCCTTCTCATGGTCAGAAGGCCTCATGTACGCCTTCCCTCCAACACCGCTTATCATCAAGACCTTGTTCAGGACCCTTCGCGACAGGGCCTCCCTCATCCTGATAGCTCCTCAGTGGCCCAGACAGCTGTGGTTCCCCCTGCTTCTACAGCTGACGGTGGAGGCCCCCATCCCCTTGGGGACTGCCTTCAGGACTCCTATCTCAGGAGGGCGGCTCCCTCCTGCACCCCGACCTGGGGTCCCTGTTGCTGAAAGGGTGACTCTGGCCCCTTTCAACCTTCCTTTTGAGATGAAGGACATTCTGCTGGCCTCTCGCAAGGCCTCTAGTAGGAAGGCTTATGCCCTCAAATGGCAGAGGTTCTCTGTTTGGTGCACTGAACATGGGGCTGATCCTTTTTCCTGCCCAGCAGCCCTGGTATTACAGTACCTTCTCCACCTCTCTCAGTCCGTGCTCAAGTCTTACTCCGTCCGAGTGCACCTTAGTGCCCTGGCGGCGCACCACCATCTGGTGGATAGTAAGCCCCTCTCAGTCCAACCATTGGTGACCCATTTCCTTCGGGGCCTTCTCTTATCGAAGCCCCTGGTTTGCCCTCTGGTAACCGACTGGGACCTCAGCGTAGCGTTGGGGCAGCTCACTTGCTCACCCTTCGAGCCTCTGGCTACCTGCCACCTTCGCTACCTCTCTTGGAAGTTGGCTTTCCTAGTTGCGCTCACTTCCGCTCATAGAGTTAGCGAGCTTCAGGCCCTTGTGGCGGATGCTTAACAAGAACAGAGTAGTGCTTCGCGCGCACCCCAAATTTCTTCCGAAGGTTGTGTCGCCCTTCCATCTCAACTAGGAAGCGGTGCTCTCTACCTTCTTTCCAAGACCTCACTCCAGTCGGGCGGAGATGGTCCTTCACACCTTGGACTGTAAGAAGACTTTGTCCTTCTACATCCAAAGCACTCAGGGCCACCACACAGCTTCTCAACCTTTCGTTTCCTATGACCCCAGTAAGCTGGGGGAGGCGGTGACCAAGTGTACGCTGTCCACATGGCAGACTTTTTCACCCATGCTTACAAACAAGTGAGGCTCCCACTGGAAGCGAGGCTCCCGTGTCAGGGCCATGGCGGCCTTGGTGGCAAACGTGCGCTCTGTCCTGATGGTGGACATTTGCCGGGCCACCATCCGGTCTTCAGTCCATACCTTCACAGACCATTACTGCCTGGAAAGAGAGTCCTGTTGGGAAAGTGCCTTCGGCCAGGCTGTGCACCGTAACCTTTTTGAGGATTAGGCAGCTCCTACCCTCCGACCCTTCTGTGTTCAGGCTACCGGCGTGCTGGTTTCATTGGATACAGGGGTTATACCGTGGTATGTGGATACAGACTCAATTGCTGCTGCTTGCGGCTCCCCATGAGGGAGCCCTTGTTTTTGCTGTGGGCTTTCAGGAGCCTGTAGCTGGGGAGTCCCATATGTGAGGACTGACTTCCTGTTTGTTCCTGGAGAAAGCATAGGTACTCACCTGTAACAGGTGTTCTCCGGGGACAGCAGGGGCTCTCTCAGGAAATAAGAGGGTGGTATCTGAGTCAGGTAGAGGTGGTAACCCTCCCTCCTCCCCTTGGAGTTGCTCCTTTACCATCTTGGAGCAGTAGGTGCTCCTACTCTTGCCATCTTACTGGGCAGACTAGATGGACCATACTGGTCTTTATCTGCTGTCATTTACTATGTTACTGTGTTACTATGTTTATTTTTGCCATGTTTTAGCTATGTCATCTGACTGATCAAGATGGTACCTTGGGCAGGAAGGGGCCACGCATTCGTGGTGGCATCTCCCAAAGGCTTTCTTTGAACGCTGGGGGGATGCTTCTAAGAGGGCTCCATCAGTGCCGATGTCACCCATATGTGAGGACTGATTTCTGCTGTCCCCGGGGAACACCTATTATAGATGAGTAACTACGCTTTCGATGCTACCCGCTTAGCCCCTGTGCCTGAAAGATAGGCGAGGAAAAACCTCACCTATCTTTAAGGCACAGAGGTCTAAGAGGGTAGCATCGAAAATCATTGCTATGCATTTAACCCTTTCTTCTGCCACGGAATGCCCCTAACACACCCCGATGCTAACTGCATAGCTTCTGGACGCATTAGGGACTTATCCGGGATTTTCGAAAGGCACTATCCGACTTATCCAGGATTTTTGAAGGGCACTAACCGTGTAGGTGCCTTTCAAAAATCATGGATAAGGCATTTACATGGGCAACTAGAACAGTTATCCGTGTAAATGCCTTTGAAAACCGAGCCCTTAGCTTTCATTTTCCAAACTACTTGTGTTTTTTACATTCACAGCTGTGCAGTGCTGAAACTATCACACTGGACTCAAGTCTCGCAAAACCAGCATTGTAGTTTTTACCCCATGCAGCTCAGACTTGCTGAGAGCTGCACAGTGCACAGAGGGGGACGCTCCTGTTTTGGTAGTGGCCACAGACTGTAAGATAAGGATCAAGGTCAGTAGACCTGTCCTAATGAGAAATCTGGGGGGTGTGAGGGGAGAGCTAGCCAAAGGCAATGGCTGCTAAGGGTCACTACCTGGATGGTGTGGGCTAGTTGGAGGGATGTAGTTGGCTACATAGGAAGGTTAGGGATAGGGGAGCGCAGCTGACAAGTTTCCAAGGTAGTGAAGGCTAGCTGGGTACATGTGAGAGGGTTATAGGCTCAATGTTGTGGCTGACTGGTTTCCTGGATGATGAGGGTATGCAAGGCACAAATCTCTGCATGTCTGTGTTTTTCTGTGGTGTCTACTTCTGCTTTGACTATGGGTATGAACCTCATGGGTAAGACATACAGTACTTGCAAGGCTTGCACCAAAGTGTGCACGCTGGCTTCCTGTTAAATGCAGAGTTATTTTTATATGTTTGTATTTGATCCCCAAAAGCATTTATTTATCGATAGCCTCAGATCTTGTAGAGTTATTAAATATCTATCAACTGTGTCGTCTTCACAACAGTGTCTGTAAACATTTCCTTCTATTTATGAGGTTAGGAAAGTTTCAACGAAAAACAGTTTTTTCCCTATTTATTAGCCTATATTGGGTAATACTTTGGAGCCCTTTTTCTAAAGCACACCATGCACTGAATGCAAAAATTGCATGCTATACATGCAGCATCTCTATGGTAACTGTCACAGGCATGGCCAGCATGTTCCCAGTAGTTACTGCAGGGATAAGACTTGTAACATGAGTTAGACCTATGCACAATTACTACGGGGCACTTACCACCACCCACTGAGGAGACAGTAAGGGCAATTGTTCCCACAGTAGCCAAAATGTGCTCTCCAAGCCTGCTCTCCTCCCCTACCCCGCCCACTCCCTGCCCCCTCGCGTAATGTGCATGGTAACTGTCATGCCATCGTGGCAATAGTGCCTATGCATTAAAACGCATGTTAACTGCACAGCCCACTTCATCTTCAGATATTAGGGTGGAACAGAACTTTGGGTATTTTCTCCAGGAAATTGAAAACTTGGTTGTTTACTAATCCATTTTTGTGGTTTTAGATGTTACTGTTTTATTTATTCTATTTCAGCCATTTATTTTAAATGATATAGTGTGACAATGTTTTTGTTTCTGTTGCTACATGTGGTGAAAAATTTGTAAACCATCTAAAAGATTTACTGATAAGTGAGTGTAAATGAATAAAAGAAATTAAATGTCTCAGAGCTTGAAATAAGAATTCTTTGGGACTTAACTAACTTTGAGTCCAATTCATGGAGGTGGACGTCCGGGCCATCCAGACATCCCAGATGAAGACTGGCTGTGTGGACTTGATTCTGGTCTGCAGGAACAAAATTGTAAGGGTGGGGTCCTTTTCCCTTCCCAGCACTTATATCACTTACCCTGGGAAATCCGTTAATCCTCTGGGCCGAGGAATTACCTTACCTTCTCTGTCTGGGATCCCAGGAGAACAAATACACAAAAATGTCGTCCTCGCAGGTGCTCCTGACATCCATGGCACCAGCCCCCCATTTCCTCACTGCCCGATCCATAGTTGACCTGCTGCGGCTCTGGCTCTGGTGGGTGTTCCCCGGGCCTGATCAGGCAAAACGTTTTGCTTATACCACCTTGTATGTGCTTCCAGACTTGTCTGCCCCCGCTCTGCCCCATTCTCGCCCTCTCCCGTCCCCTGCTAACTCTCCCCACCGGGACGTGAAGCCCCGTAACCCATGTTCGGGAATGACCTCCTTTTGTCTTTTTAGTTTTTTCTTGTTTACATTCTGCTTTTGTATTGTACATACTTCATGTAGCTCTGTCCCCTGGACGAGGTGTGGCCAGACTCTTAGGATAGTACTAAAGATGTTATAGTAGAGTCAGATGGCCAAATGGTTACTCGAAGTCTGTCTCACTCGCATGGAGGCTTACAGATTTCACTAACCTTGTCTTATCTTCCTCTACCGTTCAGTAGCGAGAAGTATAAGACGAAAATAAATCTAATTGGGATAAGCCTTACCAATGAGATATTATAACCATTGTGGAATGGTAGAGGATTTCAGTATGGAAGAAAAAGAATACATTTATTTTCATAGATGGAATTTTTAGTAAAATTTATTAAACTGCAGAATAAATAGTTAAATAAGCTTTAAAAGTGGAGCACTCCAACAATTTCCACAACTAATTAAAACGCGGGAATAAATAAAGTGATTTTAAACTAATGTACATTTCTTTTTACATTTTAATATGAATCACAGTTTCGTCCTCTTGAAACAATTCTCTTTCAACAATTACAGGTAAGTGAGATAATTTCCAAACAACCTTTATTTTTATTTCTCACCTCTATTCCCATTTCTTTCCCATCAATAAATGTATTCTCCCTTGGTGCAGGGACTGTAAACAATCACCCTTTAACAAGTAAGTTCCCCTCTTACACTGAGTAATCTGTTTTTATTTTATTTAAATTAGCACAATATGAACTCATAGATGCTTATATGTCTCTCAGGGTATGAGTGCTCTAGTACCTCTTCATAGACCTTTCTTGCAAATGGGCATGGTCATTCATCCAGCAGTCCAGCGATGTTGCCTCTTCTTCCAGTCTGACTTCAGAAACAGCTCCGGTCCAGCAATGTCCAGCACCCTACTGCCTGCCTAAAAAAACTTTAAAAAAAGGAAAAAACCTGTCCTGGTGTTGAGGTTGAATCTGCAGTCTATTTGTTTTTATTAAAGTTCAGACTGAGACTTATTTAGTCACTGTCCCTAAGCTAATCAAAAAGTGTTTTTTTGTAAACTGTCTTGAATTGTAGAAAGACGGTATATAAAAAAAAAGTTTAAATAAATAAATAAATGGGGAATCCCAAACTAAATTCCACACTCACTCGAACACACTAAACCAGAGTCACATCTTTTTTTTCTTTAGGAAAATCCTTTTTCAGGAATCTGTACTTTAATACTCTTAAGAAGTCACAACAGAAAATAAACTGAACTTCAGAAATCTGAACTTCAAATCAATAATTTCATCTTTGAGTCTCAGCTCCCAGCAGCTCACCAAACTGTCACAGAACTCAGCACAGATCTTCAGACTCAGGAGTTAAACTCCTCTTCCAGGAATTTTTGTTTAAAATTCCATTCAAATACTTCCAGTATGTAGATGGTTCGGAGGTTTTTTCCCTAGCTCTTTAACAGAGGTCAGACCAGTTTTCCCTAAAGTTCAAGGCTGTCATCTTTACTTTCCAGCAACCACCAGTTGGTTTTATATCTGGTTTTAAAACCAGTTTTTTTTTATTCATCTCTTTACAAAGGTAATAATTGAAATTTTAGCTGAGCATCAACTCAGATCCTCTCTTTTTTTCAGATCCTTCTTTACAGATTCCTGCCAAACAGGAATATCTGATCAATAAAGCTATCGGAGTTCTGAAGAAGATATTTCAGAGACAAGTCTCTGTCAAAAGCAGCATCAACTCTGCCAAATAAAAACTTGTACTTCTCTTCAGTTCTCAATAGGACTCCCAAGGAAGTGTCAACCACCTTCTTTTTCTCCAATTTTCACTTAGACAGCACAAGTCAAATATCTTTTACTCTTTCTCTCTATAAACACCAACTTTTAAACCCCAAACTCTACTTCTCACACTCCACATTCTTCATACACATCAGGGGTCACACTGAGGCATGAATAGCGGGGATGGATGTCCCAAATCCCCACTATTCGTGCCGGCTCCTGCCCCTGTATAACTTCCCCTCCGATTGTGCGGGGAAGTTATATGGGGGCAGGGAAGGGGTGGCAAGGGGGCGGAGAGTGGGTCGCCGGCCCTGGATATACAGGGTTGATTCTTTTTTTTATTTTATTTTTTTTAGCTTCTTTATT
Source organism: Ichthyophis bannanicus (assembly GCA_033557465.1). Classification (NCBI taxonomy): domain Eukaryota; kingdom Metazoa; phylum Chordata; class Amphibia; order Gymnophiona; family Ichthyophiidae; genus Ichthyophis; species Ichthyophis bannanicus. The sequence continues at coordinate 73,251,705 of CM066051.1, read as the reverse complement.
TACATTTTCAAACAAATTACAACAAAACCAAAAATTACAATTAAAGTGAAACTTCTCTTTAACATAAGAGCAAAAACAAGGCTTCAACAGCCTACCCCAACCTTACCCTCCCTTCACCATGCGATCATCAATAAGACTCTAAAAAAGCACAGAAAAGATCTACAAGGGCTAAGGCACACCAAGCAGCTCTCCACTATGTGGAAACATGATGTCTTGACTAATTACCCCTTAATTTACACCATGTCATGCTTTTGAAATGTAAATATGCAGGGGTTTCCACTTGAGGAAGGTGGAAGGCATAAGAGTTGTACCATAATGTGGCGTTTGTTCATATTTGTGGCATAAGAGTTGTACCATAACATGGTGTTTGTTCATATTTGCAACATAAGCACAGACGATTCCACCATTCATGCCAGCTAAGATCTGCTGTATGTTTCCAGTTAGCAATAACGAGATGCAGAGCCACTCCCATCATGAAGTCAAATAAAAAATGGCAATCACTCTGTAACGACGAGATGCCAATTGTTGACCGAAAAACAATGACAGACCAGGAGAGAGTGGCTCTGAATCCCAAGACCGCTTGGATTCGGTTCCAGATCGAAATCCAATGGGACTGAATGTTAGAGCAGTCATATACCACATGTCTTAAAGTGCCAACATCACTCTGACAAGACCAACATCATTTCCAGCTGTTTTATCCCACTTAGCAACCTTTATCGGGGTAAAGTGAGCTCTATGTACAAAAAAAATATAAAGCTTGGGAGATAGAGGCAGACTGAGATACCCTAGTTAGCTTACCCCAGAATTTCACCCATGATTCCGGAGAAGGAGTCTCCCCGGTGTCATTTTCCCATATTTATTGAACACCAATGGACTGTGGGGTGGGGTTCTGAATGACCAATTTATAATAGTAAGAAGCCACCCTGGAAGCCATTTGGGCTGAACCTATAATACTCAGCAACCCCCATTCTTCAGGTAAAGATTTAATATCAATAGTGGATTTCTCTATACAATGTCTCAGCTGAATCCACTGGAAGTATAAGGATTTAGGCAAGTCAAACTCATGCTGTAAACACGCAAAAGGCTTCCACTTGCCATCCAATAACAGTTGGCCTATAGCCCAAATGCCCCTACTGAACCATTGTTTCCATGCTAACCGATTTTGATGAATTTTTAAAAAAGGACTGTGCCAGATAGGGTTAAGTTTCGATAAGCATTCCTCTTTAGGAATTGCCCTTGCTAGCTGCTGAAAGGCCCTTTGAGTGTCTGCTATTACCCTATGAGACTTCAACCTTTCAGAAGACACCATGCCAGGGAGGAGATTCAGGAGGAAGGAGCACTCAATCTCTCTTCCAAGTCAAGCCACACTGGGCGATTCCCCCCAGCCCCCTCCACCCATTCTGAACTTTGTTTTAGCAAAAAAGCGCAATGGTAGGCCTGGAAATCAGGGAAGTTCACACCTCCCTCCTCTTTTTTAGACTTGAGCTTCCTGAGAGCTATTCTAGGCGGTTTGTTTTTCCATAAGAATTGGACAAGAGTCCTTTAAACTTGATGATAAGTATTACTTGTAAGAAAAGCTGGTAACATTTCTAACACATAGTTCACTTTAGGAGTGATAGTCATTTTTATCGCTTCAAGACGACCCCGCCAAGAAAGATAGACTGGCGACCATTTCGCAGTCATATTACGAACCGTAGAAAGAAGTTCCCCTTCATTATACTGTAAAGTTTCACTAAGTGGATAACAATGGTGAACTCCCAAGTATTTCACCATTCTGGGCTCCCACACAAAGGGAAAATCTTCCAAATCCGTCCTACAAACCCTTGAATTTGAAGGGAACGCTACAGACTTTGACCAATTAATTTTGTAGCCTGATAATCCTGAGTATTGCTCTATCGACTCTAAAATAGCCAGTATGGAGCTGGGCTTGGTGAACAGCAGTAGGTCATCAGTGTACGCAAAAAGTTAAATTTCCATGTCAGCAATGGACACACCTTTAATCCCAAGGCTTTGTTTTAACAATAGGGCCAAAGGTTCCAAGGCCAGATTGAAAAGAATGGGTGAAAGGGGGCAACCCTGGCGGGTGCCACACCCTAAGAGAAAGTCTCTAGACTGAGTTGCATTTGCAAAAATATTAGCACTTGGTCTCGCATACATAAATTTGATTAATCTACAGAAACCCTCGCCAAACCCAAACCACTTCAGAACCGCAAACAAGAAAGGCCACTCCAGTCGGTCAAACGCTTTCTCTGCGTCTAACGATAATCCCACAAGTGGACCCTCTGTTCCTTCCGTACCTTCCAGAATGTGACAAAGTACTCTAGCATTATCAGCTGTGGAGTGTCCCTCAGTGAAGCCACATGGGTCCGGATGAATCAAAGAAGGGATCAATTTGGAGAGACGACCAGCTAAGATGGCAGCAAAAATTTTATAATCTGCATTTAGTAACGAGATTGGGTGATAATTACTAACCAACTGAGGGTCCTCCCTGGTTTTTCAAGAACAACAATGTTTGCAGAGGCGAATGCTCCAGTCTGGGCCTCCGTTTCCAAAAGAAGCCTATAATATTGTTGAAGATATGGGCCTAAGGTTTTAGAAAAGGTTTTGTAAAATTCAACCGGAAGGCCATCTGGTCCAGTAGCCATGCCCACTTGCATAGAGTCAATAGCCTGGATAATTTCCAATCGGCTCAAAGACAGGACAGAGAGAAAAGCATTTGATATACTAAAATGTTCGACCATTGTGAGTCATCTGATAGAAACTAACAGCTTGGGCTAAAATTAGTGATACCATTGAAAGCTGGTGTTTTTGACGCAACCCCCTGAAGAAACTAATAGTCGGTGAAATGCAGATACAGCGCAGAAGGTAGCGTTGGGGAAGACGCTGCAAGTTAAGCACAGCTCTGAGTTTCCACTTATCTAAATAATTGATTTCAAGCAACTGATTAGACAAAGGTCATTGATGCAAATTGAGGTGATTTCCTGACATTGCATATAAGTCTGAATGTCTATAACGCCCAATAAGTCTGAGACCTATAAATTGCTTGAATTAGATTGTTTTGGATTGATGGGCTTGCTGGGATAGGAAAGATAATACATATGATGTGTGATACAATACGCTTCTATGAATGACATCAGAGTATATTTAATTCAAAAGAGTTGACAGGCATACCGCTCTGAATAAGTGACCACTGAAGGATTTGTTGGATAATTTCCATGACCGTAATCTGCCCATCCAATCCAGCAGCTATTTCTTGATCTAACACTGTCCTCTGTATATTGGCCAGTAATCTATCAAAGTCCTCCACAGAGAATTCTATCTCTGGGGAGTATAACTGAGCATAAAATTGGTGAAAGGTCTCTGCAATATCAGAGTCCTTGACAATCAATTGTTGCACCTGAGGATCTCTCAAAGCAGTGATGCGAAAGGCTTCCTTATGACCTTTTAACGAGTTAGCTAGTAACTGACCGGCCCTGTTACCTTCCAAATAATACTGCCCTTTCTGCACTTGAATATTCTGTGAAGCCTCAGTAGTCCAGTTCAAATTATATCTAAACTGTAACTGTATCAGAATGTTAAGATCAGTTTTATGACCTATAATGCGTTCTCCCGCTTTAATCTGCTTGTCTAAAGCTTCAAATTCTGCCTTACGCTGCTTGGCCTGCCATATAGCAAAACTGGTAATGGTGGCCCGCATATTAGCTTTAAATCCTTCCCACCATGCCCAACCCGAGGTATCCTGAGGCAAATTAAACTGAAAATACTCCTTTATAGCCATCAGGATGGACTCACGGAACTCCTGGCTGCTAAGAAGAGTTCTATCAAAATGCCAGCATGTGTGAGATGGGCCGTTCGTTGAGTCAAATAGGGTGAATGAGACTGCGGAATGATCAGAGATTTGAGCCGCATGGATATTGGACTCACTAATTCTAGAACAGAGTCCTTTGGAGACTAGGAAAAAGTCTATGCGTGAAACCGAGTTATGAGGAGGAGAGAAGAAAGTGTATTCTTTGTCCATAGGGTGTTGCAACCGCTGTATGTCTGTCAGGCCCAATTTTTGCATTAGAGACAAGAGAACAGGGTGAGCTTTGGGGATCTTATTGGTTCTCACTGGACTTCTGTCTACCAAGGGGTCTAGCACGAGGTTGAAGTCTCCCCCCAGGATAGTCGGGTAACTGGACACCTCTTGCACCAAGGCCGCAATGGAACTAAAGAAGGTAGGGCAATCTATATTAGGAGCATAAATATTGATTAAGGCCAGTTCAGTGGATCCAACTTTAATGACAACCATTGTCCACCACCCTTCTGTATCAGATCTGGTTTGTATTACAGTGGGGGATAAAGATTTCCTTAGTAGGATGGCTACCCCATTTTTTTATGATTGGCAGCTGAAAAAGCCACTAATGAAAAGGGTTTTATATCTAGTTTTAATGACTCCTTCACATTCAAATGTGTCTCCTGTAGCAGTAAGATGTCAGCATTTTCTTTGCGTCCATATAAAAATATATTTTTCCTCTTAATGGGATTGTTAATGCCCTTAACATTCAGTGAAACTATCTTAAAGGAAGACATGTTGACAGTATAACACAAAATGATAGTCAAATGTTGCAGAAACATACCAAGTTGTAACAAATGATTTTACATTGTTAATCCACACCTTAAAAGCTTTCAAAAGGATAGCTGCATTTATAGCCCAAGGGAAGAAATACAAAACAAAAAGCCACTGCATTAGCCATATCCCTTGTGTAAGATCGCACAAAGAAAATACATAATTCTAAATAACAAAGCCACCAAAACCCTGGGGGGCTATAACAAGTAAGAACTTAGCAGGTGAGCCCAAAAGGACAAGACAGGCACGGAGGGTATAGCTGACTAGATCACTTCAACTCCTCTGCCACTTAAGGCATCTTAAACTACACACTACCCATTCCAGAAACAGGAACAACCTCCCCAAACACAAAGCGCCAGAACACTACAGCAAAACAACCCCCACCAAAACAGTCCATGGTAACAGAAGGCCACATGTATGTAGGCAAGGGCCGTCCCACTCATCCAATTCCCACCGCCCTCCCAACCACAACAGACACCACAGACAACACAAAACACAAAAGAAGAGAGAAAAAACAAGAGTAGGACATTGTGACCAGGGCAATATGCTGGAGTTCCTCCAAGAGAGCCACATTGAATGGCACATTGAATGTCAACTCTGCATAATTGAATGTCAACTCTGCATAACTTAAGTCGCTACTTCACAACCTCAGACCATTCAAAACACCCATGTAGGAAAGCGTTGAAGAACTTCTGCAAGCCACTGATTGCAAGGCAAGCTTTCACCGCATCGACATCAGCTCCTTGTCCTCCAAAAACACGTGCAACTCCCCTAGATCATCAAAAGTCCTAGTCTGGTTGTGCAGCGTGACTCTCATGCAGGCAGGGTAAAGTAGCCCGAATTGGGCCTGCAGCTGCAATAAGCGTGGACATAGCGCCAAAAAACCTTTCCTCTGGTCTACCATCGCCTTCGCGAAGCCAGGGAAGAAGAGGAGTTTGTGCCCCTGATATTCCAAGGGAGAGTGTGCTCTGGCGGCTGCCATTATTTGTGTGACTTGTTGGAAGCGCAAAACTTTTAGGATGATTGGACATGGACTGAGTAGGCACACGGTGGGTGCGCTTGATCTCAAAAGGCATGACAAACTTCACTTTCAACACACCCGGCATCATTGACTGTAAGAAAGCTACCGAATCAGGACCTTCAGCTTCCTCGAACTCCCAAAATTCTTATGTTGTTCCTTCGAGCGCGATTGTTACCGTCTTCTAACTCTCTTTGCAGTGACCGTATCAACTTTGCTTGCTTCTCAACAGCCCTGAGCCGCTCTCCATGCGTAGCCACCATGCTCTCCACCTTCTCCAATCTCACCATAATTGACTCCAAAGGATTTTTCAAGGCACTGATATCCTCCTGCATTGTACACAGTGAGTCTCCGTTAGAATTTACCAAGTCTTTAACAGCACAAATCTCAGCAAGAAGTTCCTGCAAGGCCTCAGGACAATCTCAGATGACTGCCATCTTGTGAGGCGAGAGGGGCTCTGTTTTGGTTCTCTGTGCGCTGGCGTTTTGAGATATTTGCTAATCCAGACGCGTTGGCTTGGGGCCAGACATATCCAAGATCGAATGATGTCAAAGTAGGTAGGAACCACTTAGTTAAAGTCTGCAAAAATCAGGATTCTTGACCATTGCCCTCCGGAGCACATCTCTTACACATCCATCTTGTCTGAAGTTAGGCTTCACCCCCTCTGTACAGGGCTGATTCTAATGTCGGCCCTGTATGCCAGGCCAGGCCCTGTATGCCAGGCGAAATGGCTGGGGACGTTATTCCACCCCCAGGATGGAATAACTTTTCTGGACGTTTCAATTTTCCTGCTCTGGGGGGGGGGGGGGGGTGGGGGTGGGGCAGAAGGGGCTGGGGGGCCGGGAGGGGGCACGGTTAAGTCCCCATAGTCCGACCCTGGCCTTAGGAGGCCGGATCGGGGGTCGGGCTGTGGGCAATTAACATTTTGGGCAGGCGACCGGCATCGTGGCTTTTCAATGGAGCTGTGGTGCCATGGCAACATGACGCCATGGCACTGTGGCTCCATTTAAAAGCCCTGCACGTACAGGCTTGTTCGCAATTCTGATCCCATGGAGCTAGACGTGCCCCACAGGATCAGAATTGTGATCTCCTTTGTACGTCCAGGTCAACCTGGACGTACAAAGAAGATGTACGTTGGGATCGGAATCGGGCCAAACCTCTCTTCATTCTTCACCAGCTCCTAACTGCCAGTTTCTCTGCCTAGCAAGCAAAGTTCTGTGGGCAGCAGCAGAAATGCTCCTCCACTGCTAAACCCCAAGATAGACCCAGGGACCATCTATGGAGCTGCTTAATCCAACCAACTGTCCCAAAAAAGCACTGTTTTTCACCTAATTAGTGGTTTTAGTAAATTTCAGGGTTTTTTTTTTTAAGAACAAAGGGAGTCTGCTAAAAGGACACGAAACTGCATCACAGAAATGTTACTTTCACAGCTTGGCTGCTAAAAACATCCACTGCCACCCTGCAGAGACACAGCCAGGTAAAATTTAATTTAATTTAATTTCATCTATCTGATTACATTAATTTTCAGGGATCACCAATTAAGGTGTTTTATATAAAGATACTTTTGGTATCCAAGTGTCTGTTTTGAGAGCTTTTGAATGTTTCCTCCACTCTAGCTTTTATTTATTTATTTATTTATTTGGCAGGTTTTATATACTGCAGTTCCAAGGGTCAATGCAGTTTACATAGAACTGAACTCAACGTTACAAAGAACTTACATGGAAGAATTGGATGCTAAACAAAACCGATGACATAATAACTTAAGTAGCCTAGTGGTTAGAACACTGGCTTGGTAACCAAACAACCAGGGTTCAATTCCCACTAGCACTCCTTGTAGCCTTGGGCAAATCACTTAACCCTCAGTTGCCTTGGAAGAAAGGGCTGGCAATCTACTTCTGGTGACACTGCCAAGAAAACACAGGAGCTTCTGGGTCACCAGGAGTCAGGACTGACTCAAAGGCACACATTGTATTTTGCATAACAGCTATGTACATGGTGCTAAATGTAGCTTTTGGTAGCAATAGATTTGATGGGGTCAGGAGGGATGTCAGAAAGGAACATGGGGGAGAGGGGGGAAACAGCTGAGTAACTGGGGTTTCGCCTTCTCTGTGCCACCAGGACCCTTTGCTTTGCTGCACTCAGAGGTGGCACAATGCAGTAAGCAAGCTAAGAATTGGGGGAGAGGGGTGGCAAAATACCAAAAAATAAAAAAAGAGAAAATAAAAAATAAAACAATAGAAAAATAACATGGCAAAAATGGAAGAAACCTTAAAAACTAAGGTGTTATCAGAATCATCATTGTGGGTATAGCCACTAGTTATTGACTAATGAGGAAGGAGGACACTGAGTTATAGGTCACAGGGGGCGCCAGAAACCCTAGCTCCAGTCCTGGCTATACTGATGAGTTTTCTACCTTTTTACACTTGATTTTTTAAGTACAAATGTAATTTTCATTTTGTGTAGTGCCTTCAGGAATACCCTCATCCCCTGAGCAAGAGGCCCCTACATTAAATTATTATTCCAATTACTTTCTAAACTACTCTCAGTTCTCTATAAATCTAAACTAGTAATTAGAACTTGTAGCATATAGTGCACTTGGGCAGGTCCACATAAAATGGAAATTATGAATTAATTTCTTACTGGAGACATAGAGGAGACAGAGGAAAAATATCACAGTCCTCGTGTGGCATGACAACCCCTTGCGTCCTATCTCCATCTTCAACAAAGTCCACTTAATCCCGCAAGAAGACACTGTACAGGTTAAAAGTTAGTCCAGAGTTCCTGCCTTGTGCATGTGACCTGATGTACAAGGAGGAAGAGCTTTTATACCTTGATACATCCTGTCTTCATTACCAAGCTTGACCTAGGAGTTTTCAGAATTAAGGTCACATTACCAAGCTTTGTCTTATTGACACAGTCATTTATGTGGAGATATGAAGATATAAAAGACTATAATTAATCGGTCAATTGCCAAATGATTGCAATGCCCGAAGGCAAACCATGCAGTCAAATTTAGAAACGTAAGTGTTTGGTTTGGTTTCTATGAGTAAAGTGAAACAGATCAAGGAATACTCTTAGGTATGCAAGAGGATCCAGGAAAAACCTTAGGCCAAGGTTTGGTGAAGGCTGTAGGGCAGAGGCAACAGATGTTCAAGGGCTAAAATGTATTTTTAAATCACTGTTGGCAGCAGCCTGCTGTTGAGTTTAGTTGAGATATCTCGGGGTGATTTTTCCACATGAGTTATTTTTGTGCACCATGACAAGGTGGGAGGAGTGGCCTAGTGGTTAGGACAAGGTACCTCAAGCCAGAGGACCAGAGGTTCAATTCCCACCTGGGGGCAGCAATCTCAGGCCAGAGGGACTGGGGTTTCTAGTCCTATAGGCACTCCTTGTGGCCTTGAGCAAGCCACTTAACCCTCCATTGCCTCAGGTACACTTAGATTGTGAGCCCTTTGGGGACAAGGGAATGTATACAGTACCTGTGTATAGTGATTGTAAATCACTCTGATGCCCTTCAGCCTGGGTGGTATATCAAGCAATTGCATAAACATGACAACAATGAGACTCACTCCTAAGACCAAATATGTGGTGTAACTCCTGTGGAAGGACTCAGCAAGTGAAGTGTTCAGAATATCGGCTTATGAATCGAGACAAGAACTAGCAGTAGGGATGTTTTGGAAGATTTATTTATTAACATTTCTTATATACCGCGCTATTATAATCAGTGCGGTTCACAGAAGAACAGAAACACACTACAATGCAGTATGGTACATTGAGTTTACATGGAACAGGTGGTCAAAAACTTGGATGAACTGGGGAGAACTATAAACAAATTATACACAATTGTACAGTAGTGAGTATTCACATGGGGCATGTAGGATTCGTAGTGGATGCAAGAGCACTTGAGGTGGGGGGGACGGAGGTGGCGGTTGATTATCCATTGTCGGCCGGGGGCTATTCAATGGGATGAGGTAGGCGGGGGGTCGATGTAGAGGTCGTGTGTTTTTCAGGCTTGGTATCAGGGTAGTGCTGAAGGAACAGGTGGTGTTTGAGGGCTTTTCTGAACAACATTAAGTTCGGGATGGCACGGATTTCTGCAGGAAGGGCGTTCCAAGCCATGGGTGCGAAGATGGAGAAGGCTCTACTTGCTGATGACTGTACATTTCATCAAAGATTTAGGGACTTCAAGTGTGTTCAACTGTGTAGATCTCCTGGCCCTGTTTGCTGGTGTATGATGGAAAAGAGTGCTGATAGGCGTGGGTGGTAATTTCCTGATGGCTTTAAATGTCAGAACTAGCGTCTTGTAGGTAATTCTAGCAGGTAGCGGTAGCCAGTGTAGGTTTTTCAGGACTGGCGTTATGTGGTTGGACCTTGAGGATCTGACTAGAACCCTTGATGGAGATGGAGAGGCATTCTTCATTCAGGTATATCCCCCTCTCCCAAAGCGCAATGCTATTCTTGAGTTTGTCATCCCACGAAGGCAGTGTCATTAAGGCTGGTCCCAATCACTAAGCAAACTAGGCAGTTGCTTAGGGCAGCAAAGAGCAGGACATTCAAAGCTAAGCAATATATTCTGACAGCCAGAGGGAGCATAAGGCTTAAGGTTTGCCTAGAGTGCCAACACTTTGAGCCTCATCCCATGTAATAGAAGGCATATTGGTGGCAGAGTTGGCCAGACCAGAACTTACTTACTCTTTCAATTGACAGGAAAATAATGGCCCTCTTGAAGGTAAATGAGGGCTTTCTAGAGAGACTGGTATGCATTGTGATGCCATCATGTTCCATGGGCACTGGTCTTTGGAGAAATGGGATCCTCCCTGCCACCAGTTCTTTTTCATGACTTATTTTAAACCAGCAGCGCTTCAACTTTAGAATCATAATTTGATTGTTCAAAGAGTACTGGGCTGTGGGATCACCGCCTTCTCTAGAATTCCTTGATGAAACTGGAAACCTCTTCTTCCCACCAAAATCAGTCCAAGTAAAGTCCATCTGCACTGGTTTATTGTTTATAAATAGAAAACATTACTAGTACTACTAGGAAGGCCAGCAATGAGATGGATTGATGCAATAACAGCAGCTGTGAATGCCACTCTATCAATTATGAACCACCTGACTGAAGACCGAACACAGCTTAGGACAACTATCCAGAGGGTCACCACAAGTCGACACTGACTTGACGGCACTTAACAACAACTAGTACTACTACTTATCATTTGTATAGCGCTACAGTGCTTATGCAGTGCTGTGCATATACACATGGGAGACAATCCCTGCTCAACAGAGCTTAGAATCTATGCAAGACAGAAACACAATAGAGAGGAGACTAAGAAGGTCCACACATACATGGGTGATAAACGGGAGAATAAAGGCTCAGGATCCAAAAGCAGCCTCGAAGAGGTGGGTTTTTAGCCTGGATTTGAATAGGACCAGAGATGGAGCCTGATGCACTGACTCAGAGAGTTTGTTCCAGGTATACAGTGCAACAAAGTGGAAAGAATGCAGTCTGGCGTTGGCAGTGGAAGAGAGAGGCATAGATAAAAGAGATTTGCCTGATGAGTGGAGCCGTGAATTCTAACAGCAAAGGGTTTGCCTCCTGATACTTGAGAGTGAGATGAGAGGGGTGAACTTTCCAGGCAACACTAGTGAGGAGATGGGATGAAAAACCTGTTATAGATTAGATCCTGTCTCTACTGTACATTGGAAGTCAGAAAGGAAGCAGGACTCACATCACACCGTGGACAGAGGCAAAAGCTTATCTCCAGGAACAAGCAGGAATGTAGTCTTCGCATATGGGTATCGTCGGCACCGACGTAGCCTGCGTGGGAACGCTCCCCAGTGTTCTATAGGGAAGCTTTTGGGAGCATCCCACTGTGCCTGCGCTGCTGCCTTCCTGCCTTTCCCTCTTCATTTTTTTGTTTTCCGCCGAGCCGACAGGCAGCAATTCCTTTCACTGCAGAAAATTTTCTATTTTTGTGGTCGTGTCTGCCTTCCTGTCGACGCTGACACCGGCACCATCGGTGTCTTCTTCTTTCTTCTTAAAAAAAAAAAAAGCTTTTTCTTGAGGGTCTTTCCCTTCTTGCTGCCTAGGCACCATTGGTACCGCAGTGTCCCAGGTTGCAAAAAACACAGTTATCACACCATTCCATGGTTGTGGAATTGGCAGTGTGCCAAATAAAAAGTGCCAAGACACATTCATCTAATCCTCCAGGCTGTGAGGCGAGAACTCTCGATGCCTTTGGCAGCAGGGCCGGCCCGTCCATTGAGCGAGAATGTTTTTTGCACAGGGCCCCGCGTTTCAGGGGGCCCCGCGCAAAAAACATTCTGATCCTAAAGTAAAACTTTAAAAAGAAAAAAAAAGCTGTCTTCTCCGGCTGCCGGGGCCGCCGCGGCAGAATCGAGTGTGCCGCGGGGCCCCCCCTGCCCAGCAGAGCCTGCCCTCCCCTTTATCACCTCTGTCTTCGCAGCTTCAGTCAAACGCGCTGGCTTTCAGAGCGCGAGAGGAGAGTTTCTCCCTCGCTGCTCTGTTAAGCCCGTGGGGGCTGATGGGAATTTCCCATCAGCCCCCGCGGGCTTAACAGAGCCGCGAAAGGGAAACTAGTCCTTTCGTGCTCTGAAAGCCGGCGCGTGTGACTGAAGCTGTGAAGACAGAGGTGATAAAGGGGAGGGCAGGCTCTGCTGGGCAGGGGGGGCCCCGCGGCACACTCGATTCTGCCGCGGCGGCCCCGGCAGCCGGAGAAGACAGCTTCTTTTTTAAAAAAATTTCCCTAGGCTGGACTGGGCTGGGCTGGGGGGGGTTGGGGGGGATTAGGAGTGGTGATGGGCTGGGGGGGGGTTAGGAGTGGTGATGGGCTGGGGGGGTTAGGTGATGGGCTATGGGGGGGTTGGGGGGGGGCTAGGAGTGGTGATGGGCTATGGGGGGCTGGGGGGGGTTTGGAGTGGTGTTGGGCTATTGGGGAGCTAAGTCTGTATATGGGCTGATGGGATTAGGACTGAAAGTGGGTTGATGGGGAGGTTAGGACTGGTAATGGGCTATGGGGGGGTTTAAACTAAAAATTGGGTGATGGGGGATTAGGACTGGAAATGGGCTGGTGGGATTAGGACTGGGAGTGGGCTGATGGGGAGGTTAGGACTGGTAATGGGGTATGGGGGGCTTAAACTGAAAATTGGGTGATGGGGATTAGGACTGGAAATGGGCTGGTGGGATTAGGACTGGGAGTGGGCTATGGGGGGCTAGGACTGGTAATGGGTTGGGGGGGGGGTTGCTAGGACTGGAAATGGGCTGGAGGGATTAAGACTGGAGGTGGGCTGATGGGATTAGGACTGGTAATGGGCTGTGGGCTGTTGGGGGGGTTAGGACTGGTAATGGGCTATGGGGGGGCTAGGACTGGAAATGGGCTGATGGGGGGGGTTAACACTGGAGGTGGGCTGATGGGGTTAGGACTGGTAATGGGCTGGTGGGATTAGGACTGGGAGTGGGCTATGGGGGGCTAGGACTGGTAATGGGTTGGGGGGGTTGCTAGGACTGGAAATGGGCTGGGGGGATTAAGACTGGAGGTGGGCTGATGGGGTTAGGACTGGTAATGGGCTGTGGGCTGTTGGGGGGGGTGGTAGGACTGGTAATGGGCTATAGGGGGGCTAGGACTGGAAATGGGCTGATGGGGGGGTTAACACAGGAGGTGGGCTGAAGGGGTTAGGACAGGTAATGGGCTGTGGGCTGATGGGGGGTTAGGACTGGTAATGGGCTATGGGGGGGTTAGGACTGATAATGGGCTATGGGGGGGCTAGGACAGGAAATGGGCTGATGGGGAGGGGTTAGGACTTGAGGTGGGCTGATGGGGTTAGGACTGGTAATGGGCTGTGGGCTGATGGGGGGGTTAGGACTGGCAATGGGCTATGGGGGGCTGACTGGAAATGGGTTGATGGGGTTAGGACTGGAAGTGGGCTGATGGGGGTTAGGACTGGAAGTGGGTTGATGGGGGGGCTAGGACTGGTATTGGGTTGGGGGTTGCTAGGACTGGAAATGGGCTGATGGGGGGCTAGGACTGGAAATGGGCTGATGCAGGGACTAGAAGGGAATGGATGCTGGGTGAGGCTGGAACTAGAAGGGAGCTGATGTTGGGGGAGGATTAGAATGGGATGGGGCTGGGAGAGTAAAATGGAGAGGGGAAAAATATTTTGTGTGGGAGGGATAAAAAATCTACACTTAGCCAGGTATTGGGAGAGTAAGTGGGGATTGAGGATGGAGGGGTAAAATTTGAGTGGATGAAATAGGAATGAGGAAAGAGCAAAAGGAGAAAGATTAGTATGTTAAAGCAGATGTAGAGAGAGAGAATGGAAAAAAAACTAGAAGAGAGAAGAAAGGACAAATGGACAGCAGATGATGGAGAGTTAGCAGAAAACATGAAGAAACCAGAAGAAAGTGGCTGGAGCAATTGCAACTGAAAAAAATGCACAAAAGGTAGAAAGATATCTCTTTATTTTGAATTTATTAACTGGAATATGAAAGCTCTGGGAAATGTGCATCATTAACGTCTGCGCTTTGTTTGGTACAAGAGGAAATTAATTTATAGTTTTATTTCTACAGTGTTGTTGTACATTCCAAGTTTGGCTTTTGGGGTTCCCAGTTTAATTATTTATTTATTTATTTGTAGTCTCTTTTATACCGCGCTATTCGACATCAGTGCGGTTTACAATGAACATGAGAGTTGCACATCTCAATTTTGTGATTTGTGCTTACAGTGAAACAGGTATAATAACTTGGGTATACATTAAATTATTGCCTTCCTGTTTCTAAATTGTGATTCCTTGTTTGGTGATGGTCTATGTTCTGCATGTGTAACTGAGCTGAGGTATTCTGTTTATGTAATTCCTATTTGACATTGCCACTTGTTCTCTTTCCCCAGTAGGTCATGTATTGTTGTTCTCTGAAATGCATTGGTTTAATATTTGCAGTGTTGCCTTTTGATAGGTAGGGTATGGTGCTTTGTGAGTCCTGGTAGTGCTGTTAGGATACGGTGGGTTTGCTATGGGTTCTAAATGGGCAGTGTTTGTAGTAGTTCCTAATGTGCCTGGCGGTTGGCACTGGATTATAGTAATGTAGAAATCTTTTAGTCTGTCTTTATCCATACACACACTAACCTTTAGTAAACATGTCTCTTAATGAATGTTAGCATTATGCAAATATTTATGCAAATAAGGCCACTTATGCAAATGAGGCCCCGCACCGAGTCTCCGCACATGGCCCCGCACCCCCCTTGGGCCGCCCCTGTTTGGCAGTCGATGTTTTCAGGCCTCTATGTTATTGGCCAGAATAAGTTCATACATACTCTACATGGGTATGTTTCTTCAAGAGGTTACTAAAGATTTGGAACTAATGGCTCTTCTTCTCCCTGATGACAAGAGGGCTGATTTCCTTACACTTGTTAAACATGCCCAGAATGTTTCTAAGTTTATGTTTGATTGTTTGAAATGTATCAGCAGGACTTCTGCTATTTCCATCAGTGTACGTCGGATTGCTTGGTTACAAGCATCTGATTTAGAGCAGTGGGTGCAAGATAAGCTGGGGAATATTCCTTACACAGGAGAAAACCTGATTGGCAGGACAAAGCTTCTCAACTTGAGTCCGAGAACACTACCTTAAATAGTCTCTAAAGGACTACTGCCAACCCAGCTAAGAAAAAGACGGTTAAGAAACCCTTTTTCAACAAGAAAAATAAATTATATCCTTCTTACACCTATACTGTCCGCTGCCCAATCCATGCTTCCCAGAAGGGGCAACAGCAGCTGAAACAACAAAGAAAGGCTCAAGTCCTCAGAGCTCAACCAACTCAGCAGACACAGCCTCCACAAGGTCTTTGACTCCTTCCTAGAGAACCTAGTCATCCTACCTCTAAAAATTCCAGAGCCACTGAACATTCCAGGCAGACTGTGTTACTTTGCCAAGAGGTGGCAGCAAATAACATCAGAGCATTGGACTCTCTCCATAGTGACAGAGGGATAAAACCTCCATTTCCACAGTATGCCCCCTCCCTCCACTCCATGAGAGTTCAGTTCTCGGCCCCCCCTCACCACTCTCTTGGGTCAGGAAGTTATCTCACTCCTTGCTCAGGGTGCGATAGAGGAAGTACCTCTTTTTCAACAAGGCCTGGGCTCTTACTCCCCCTACTTCCTTATACCAAAGAAAACAGGAGGGTACAGGCCCATACTGAACTTCAGGGAGTTAAACAAGTATCTGTTCCGAGAGAAATTCAAAATGATCTCTCTTGGAACACTTCTCCCTTCCATTCAGAGTCAGGATTAGCTATGTTCTCTAGACCTAAAGGACGCATATACACATATCCTTATTCATGCAGAACAAAGGATGTTTCTTCGAGTCCTCTTTCAGGGAAGACATTACCAGTACAGGGTTCTACCCGTTGGCCTGGCTTCTACCCTAAGAGTCTTCACAAAATGCATGGCAGTAGTTGCAGCAACTCTAGGGATATTTGTCTCCCCCTACTTAGACAACTGGCTGATCCGAGCAACAACAGCTTCAGAGGTCAGCTCTGCTCTTTCCTGCACAATGCAGCCTCTTCAATATCTGGGATTGGTCATAAACCTCCCAAAGTCCCATCTTACCCCTACTCAATCCCTAGAGTTCATAGGGGCTCTTCTAGATACGTGGCAGTCAAGGGCTTTCCTGCCACAACTTCACTGTGCTCGAATAGTTCAACTGGCTTCTCTAGCAGCTATGAAAACTTTCCTGACTACTCGAGAAATGCTTCAGTTGCTCAGTCATATGGCGTCCACTATATATGTGGTCCCCTATGTTTGCCTACATATGCGAGCAGCCCAGTGGACCCTAGCCTCTCAGTGGACTCAGGCGTCGGGTCATCTTGGGGACAGAATCAGAAACTCAGCATGCCTCATTTCATCCCTTCAGTGGTGGCACTCACTAGAAAACCTACTCATAGGGTCACCTTTTCAGCAGCCATTGCACCAAGCTACCTTGATGACGGATGCGTCCAAGTTGGGTTGGGGAGCTCATCTGGACAATCTCTCCACTCAAGGTCTCTGGACCCATCAGGAGACTTATCTTCACATAAACCTACTAGAACTCAGAGCCATTTTCTACGCTCTTCAAGTATTCCAGGACCATCTGCGCTACAAGACAGTTCTTGTCCAGACGGACAATCAGGTAGCCATATTCTATGTGAACAAGCAGGGTGGAACAGGTTCTCAGGCGTTGTGCAATGAAGCTCTACAATCAGAAATTGGTCTGATACTTTCAGAGTAATACACCGTTGAGCCAAATAATAAACAGTTACTCTAATTATAACACGAGAATGTCTAAGAGACAAGTTCTAACTTCCCATCTCAAATATTAAAGTGGTTTGCACCGGGTCTCAGACTTGAATGAGCTATGGTATTGTGTTTCTTAACCAAATGCTCAAATTTGCATCAATGACCCTTCATTTTCATTATATCGTTGTGCTAATTTTCATTATATCATTTAAAATACACGTTGTTTTAAAGGTAAATAAGTCAGGCTTAGCTTTTGTTGAAGGCTCCCAACGCCAGTCTCAGCGCCACTGCGTTTCACGAGGTATCGTTTCGTCAGGGGTTATTGCACTGACTTGTTTTATCATCAAGTTTTAACACATGCTTTGCTCTTCAATCAATCTTCTTATCTTGTGATGTGCGGCATTTTTTCACAAGATAAGAAGATTGATTGAAGAGCAAAGCATGTGTTAAAACTTGATGATAAAACAAGTCAGTGCAATAACCCCTGACGAAACGATGCAAACCACTTTAATATTTGAGATGGGAAGTTAGAACTTGTCTCTTAGACATTCTCGTGTTATAATTAGAGTAACTGTTTATTATTTGGCTCAACAATGAAGCTCTACACCTATGGTCCTTTGCAAGAGGCCTTCACATTCACCTACTAGCAGTGTATCTCCCAAGCAAACAGAATCTCCTAGCAGACAAACTCAGTTGAGTACTGCTGCCACACGAGTGGTCTCTTCATTCAGAGCAAATTGCTCGAATCTTTTGAATCTTGGGAATCCAGATATAGACCTATTTGCAAGTCCTCAGAGTGCCAAACTTTCCCGATTCTGTTCCAGAATTCCTGCTCAGAACAGTCAGGCAATGGATTCTTTCCACCTCCACTGGGGTCAGGACTTCCTATATGCCTATCCGCCCATTCCCCGCATTCCCAAGACTCTTTTCAAACTTCAGAGAGACAGGGGCCATATGATCCTCATAGCCCCATGCTGGCCATGACAGACATGGTATCCACTGTTTCTATGTCTCTCTCAAGCCAAACCTCTGGAGTTGGGAGGGGCTCCAGATCTTCTATCCCAGGAGAACGGGACGCTTCTGCACCCCAACCCTCAGTCCTTTTAGCTGATGGCGTGGCTGCTGAGGGCTTAGAACTACATGTTATCAACCTCTCTCAACAGGTTAACCCTGGCAGTACCGATGGGGTCAAAAGTGACCCCATTGCAAGTTTCACAATGCGTATCTCGGAAACTAGTTGTTCAAGAATGCAATCTTTTAATGACTTTTCACGTGTCAATATTCTCTTTATATTGCACCATGAGAGGAATAATTTTCATCCGCTAGGTGACGCTAGTGATGAATTGCAGCACAGAGTACCAGTGGGGTCATTTTTGACGCCAGTTGCTTACGTCTGGTTTGGATCGTGATAAAATTTGCAGTTTTGTGAATTTTTTGATCTGACAAAGGTATTTATCATTAATTATGTATCATTTAATTTTTGTACTCTTATTTTATGAAAATTACACATTTTCTGTAATTGATATCATATGTTCTCTCATTATTTCCAATGAAATCTAAAGGCTTTCAGCTCATTCATCACGATTATTGTACACCTATAGTAAAACTGCTTTGTGTTTTATTCAACTTTATCTTTGTTTATTTATTTTAGGTTATTGTTTATGATGTCAAAATGAAAGTATTCAGCTGCCCAAGTAAGAGAAATATTACAACGAGATGCTGACAGTGACGGCTCTGAGTCGTCTGATGATGCAGCATATTCAGCAAGCGAAGAAGCATATCAGCCAAGTTCGGGTGATAAATCTGATGATGACAGTCATGATTTAGATGGCGACAGAAGTTGGTCGCCAAGTGAATATGAGACTGATGTTGAGCCGGTAACATCGCCTGCAGCAAAGAGTTAAGTTACAGGTCGAGGCAAAGGTCGAGGCTGTGCTGGACAGGGAAGAAGTCCTCGGTGTCAGTATCATCTGTGAGGAATCTTAGTTGTGGTCGTAGAGGAGCTAAGAGGTCATCAACTATAAGCACAAATGTTGCCATTGAAGCCTATGTATCTAAGGATGCCACATCATGGAACAGGAAACCTATAAAGCAAGCTGCTGGAAGATACGCCAGAGCTAATGTCATGCCCGTACAACAAGGTCCTACAAGGTATGTTGTACGAAATGTTGATGGCCCTCTCGCAGCATTCCACTTGTTCATGAGGAAGAACTTATTGAATGAAATCATGATGTGGACGAGCAAACAAGGAAGACACATTTATGACAACACCTGGAAAGATTTGACAGACTGAGAATTTCAACGTTTTCTTGGACTTCTCATCCTCTCAGGCGTGTACAAGTCACGAAATGAATCCATAGTTCAGTTGTGGAACCTTGAAGATGGTTGTTCTGTTTTCAGCAAAAATATGGCCCGTAACCGTTTTCAGCAAATTTCTTGTGTTCTCATATTTGATGATGCAACCAACAGACGTGTACCTTTGTTCCTGGTGAAAATGTTACCGTGGATGAGCAACTGCTTACATTTCGTGGCCGTGTTCCGTTCAGACAATATATTCCCAGCAAACCTGGGAAATATGGCATAAAGCTATGGATGTTGTGTGACAGTGCAACGTCATATGTTCTGCGTCTTCAAGTATATACAGGAAGGGAACTCGGACAAAACAGGGAACAGAATCAGGGTAAAAGGGTTGTGCTGCAACTCACTGAAGGATTGACGTGATCTGGCAGAAATGTTACTGTTGACAATTTCTTCTGCAGTTTATCCCTGTCATGGAAATTGCTAGAAAAACAAATGACACTTTTGGGGACAATTCGAAAGAACAGAAAAGAATTACCTCCAGAATTTGTAACAGTAAAGGGCCAAGAGGTATTCACTTCACTGTTTGCCTTTCGCGATGACGCCACTCTGGTTTCCTATTGCCCGAAGAAAGGAAAAGTGGTTGTTCTTCTGAGCAGTTTGCATGATCAAGAAGAAGTAGATAACACATGTCCAGACAAAAAAAACACGCATGATCTTGGACTATAATTTTAGTAAAGGTGGAGTAGATATGACAGATCAAATGTTGCGCACGTATACCACAAAACGAATGACAAGATGCTGGCCAGTGACAATCTTCTACAACATGTTGGACATCAGTGCTTTGAACGCCTTCATTGTTTGGATGTTACTAAATCCAGAATGGCAGTCCAAGTCAAAGCACAGATGTCGTCTATTCCTCTTGGAATTAGGAAAGCAGCTGCTTCAGAGTAATTGCAGCATTGAAGAAGTCACTGATGCTGTTTGCAATGTCGGGATCCCAAAGAAAAGGGCAAGGTGTTACTGCTGTTCCAGAGAAAAAGACAAGAAAAGCAACATAGTTTGCACCTCCTGCAAGCGCAATGTTTGCAAAGAACATTCATAAATTGTCTGTGTCTCATGCAAATGACTGTAGTACTTTACTGTGTTCATCAAGTGCATGCAAAAACTGCTTTCATGGCAACTCTTCTTCATGTAATTTTATGATAAAGCATTAAATTTCAAAACATTTAACCTTCATATAATAAATAATTAATTCGGAATAATATTTTGTTGGTTTAGTTTAAAATTTTCATGGTTAACAATTAAAATTCGTCGTGGGGTCATTTATGACCCCAACAGTATTCAGTGTGTGTAAAAAATCTCGGTAATTACAGGGTTAAAGATATCCTTTTGGCCTCCAGGAAACTTTCCACAAGGCATGCTTATGCTTTTAAGTGGAGAAGGTTCTCTATCTGGTGTTTAGAGAAGGAACTTAATCCTTTTTCAGTTCCAGTAGAGGGGTTACTGGAGTATCTCCTCCACCTTTCATCCTCTGGACTTAAAACTAATTCAGTAAGGGTACACCTTAGTGCCATTGCGGCTTTCCATGCACCCTTTGCTGGACAACCTGTCTCCTCTCAGCCGCTCGTAGCACATTTTATGAGAGGTCTACTCTTAACTAAGCCTCCCATTAAGCCACCACCCATGGCATGGGATTTAAATCTTGTCCTTGGACAGCTTATGAA
Organism: Ichthyophis bannanicus; assembly: GCA_033557465.1. NCBI lineage: Eukaryota > Metazoa > Chordata > Amphibia > Gymnophiona > Ichthyophiidae > Ichthyophis > Ichthyophis bannanicus. Next base: position 73,230,770 of record CM066051.1, on the reverse strand, counting down.
GCCACCATTTGAACCCTTAGCCACTACATCCCTGAAATTTCTTTCTTGGAAGGTGATCTTCTTAATTGCCCTCACTTCTGCAAGACGCATCAGTGAGCTACAAGCTTTAGTGGCTGACCCTCCTTACACAAGGTTCCACCATGATAAGGTAGTCCTTAGGTTTCATCCTCACTTTATGCCAAAGGTGGTTTCACCTTTTCATTTAAACCAGTTGTTTTAACCTTCCTGTCTTTTTCCCTAGGCCTCATGTCTCTAGTGCAGAAAGGAATCTTCACACTCTAGACTGTAAATAGGGTTTAGCTTTTACTTTCAGAGGACTAGGCAACTTAGAAAGGATTCACAGCTTTTTGTTGCCTTTGATTCCAGTCACCTGGGTTTACCAGTTTCCAAGAGAACACTCTCCAAGTAGATTGCAGACTGCATATCCTTTACCTATGAGAGTAAGGGACTTTCTCTCAAAGGTCATGTCACAGTTCACAATGTGAGAGCAATGGCTGCTTCTATGGCCAACCTTCGCTTGGTGTCGATTGATGACATCTGCAAAGCAGTCACTTGGTCCTCTGTCCACACTTTTGTGGCCCATTTCTGCTTGGACAAGGACTCCCGTCGGGATGCCTTGTTTGGCCAGGCTGTTCTCCAGCATATCTTTCAGACTTAGAACAACTCCTACCCCCTCATCCTGGGTTTCGATACCAGAGATCCTTGGGAGGAAACATGACCCACTTCAGCCTGTGTTTCACTGCTCTCTCTGGGGTCATCTCCCTGGCATCTTTAAGCTTGAGAGTCCCATATGTGACTACTACATTTCTGCTTGTTCCTGGAGATAGCGTAGTTACTTACCTGTAACAGGTGATCTCCGGGAACAGCAGGAATTGAATCTTCACAACCCACCCACCTCCCCTAGGAGTTGTATCTCTGTCTCTCTCTCCCTTTTTTCTTTCCTTCTCTCCTTTTGTCTCAGCTACAAACCCAACTGAAGAGGGAGAGTTGGAAAGGCAGGAAGGCAGCAGTGCAGGCGCAGTGGGATGCTCCCAAAAGCTTTCCCATAGGACGCTGGGGAGCGTTCCCACGTGGGCTCTGTTGGTGCTGACGATACCCATATGTGAAGACTCAATTCCTGCTGTTCCCAGAGATCACCTGTTACAGGTGAGTAACTACGCTTTTTCTGTTATCCAGCGAGGTACAAACCCTACACGTGTTTCGGCATAAGCTTTCCTGAGGGACTTGAGACCTGAAAAGCTCAACTACTTCTGATCCTTGCTGCAGACGCTATGAACTGTCTCTACAAACTACCTGCTACTGATAGCAGTGTAGGGTTTGTACCTTACTAGATACCCAAATAAAGCTTTTGCCCCATCCATAGTGTGGTGTGAGTCCTGCTTCTTTTCTGACTTTCTGGACACTGCAGGTTGGTGTGCTCTTTGTTGTTCTCTGCTGTACATTGGGGTATAATATGGAAATTGTAGGGCTGTGATATCTGGTATGGGACCCATATAAGATTATCCACAAATGATATTTTGTATGAGATTTTGAGGATCACTCACAGGTCCCTTCTGCAGATTTACCACTTATGAATGGTCTGTGTGATGACTGAAAAGATATCAGATGAACTCCTGAAATAGTTGTGTGTGTGGCATTGTGCCAGCCAGATTTAGTTATCAGAGCCCACAGAGGTGCTCTGGAGAGAGTCAGGTGAAAACTCTTCTCCAGATGTGTCTTCCAACAGATGCAGGATCATGGGCACCTACCCCCAAAAATCAGGGCCAGTGCCTAAGATATTAAAGCAGCTGATGCCCCTCTGTGGCCTCTACTTCAGTGGCCATCCCGTCCTCCAATTCTTCTGAGCTGATATGGAATGAGTCATGTCTCCCACATTCCAGTGCTGGAGGGGTGAGTCAGAATGCTCACTCTACACCCAGTTTTTGCAATAGGCCTGGCTTTTGTGAGATTATATGTGCTTTTCATGGCACAGAAACATGGCATTGTCATACTGCACCCATGTAGTATTAAGGGCTCCACCCCAGCTTTATCTAGGCACTGCTGAGCAGTTTGCCCAAAGGAAATATCTGAGATTCTTAACCTTGTGTTTCAGGAAAACTCAAGCAAGCAAGAACTGTAATGTGTTTAAAACCTGTCAAGAACTCTTAATGATCTCAAAGCAATTCACTTCCCTGCACAGCTAGAATTTTTTCAAATCCCAAATTTTTACAGAGAAACAGAGAAAATGACAACAGAAAGACCATAGGGCCCAATATTTAAAAAAAACTGATATTTTAAAAAAGTTGCGCTCCTAAATTTGTGCTCTATTTTCAGCCTAAATTTTCAGATGAAAATTCACCCTAATTAAGGAGCTTAAAATGTATGCTCCTAAATTTAGGCCTGCCATTCATTCGCCTAGATTTAGGCCTAAATTTAGGAACATATATTTAAGCTCCTAAATTAGGATGAATTTTCAGCTGAAAACTTAGGTTCCTAAGTGTGGTTGAAAATAGGGAAAAATTTGAAAGTCTCTAAAGCGCCTACATTTAGGAGTTTAGCTTTTTTGACTATCAGACCCATAAAACCTTTCAATATCAGGCCCATATTTCCTATCCAGTCTGCCATCTTTATTTTCCACCATATTCTTTCCTACTGAGTGATTAAATACAGGTAGGGGCATGGAGCAACAGCTTAAAATATTGCTGCTGCCATCTAGCTGAAAAACAAGAATTCAAGTTTTTTTTTTAAAGTTGTTAATGCATGTCCACCACCATACACTTTGGCACTATGGTCAGGAATACAGGAAAGGGGGATGTTCCACAGAAAAAAAGAAATTCAAGAACAGAGGGTCATGTTATGAAATTTGAGGCAGGATGGTTCAAGAAGTGTGAAGAAATACACTTTTACTGAGAGGCCAATGCACACCTGGAATAATCAACCGTTAGCAGAGGTAATGGAAAGTAAAACCATAGGACAAGTAAAAGGGTGGTATGTCAACAATCCAATAAATAGCATTTATTAAATCTTGTTTGCAGGGGTTTTCTGTAAAGGGTAAAAAGGTAAAGAATTGCAGCCTACCTTACGGAACTGGACACATGGGTCCCAGCCAACCCACCTTAAGCAAAAAGAAAGCAACTGATTTACAGGAAGCAGATTTCTCTTCCCCACACCTTTGCAAGTAAACACTCGGAAAACTAAAAGGGAAAGAGACTGTGGGAGCAGGTACTCACTGACCCAGAATCAGGATATATTTTCAGAAAGGCCAGGAAACCACTGTTCATACAGCATGATATTTGCATCCAACTCAGAGCAGTGATGTGATAGAAACCTTACTATATGCCCAAGTTCCACTGACAAGCCATTTTCCAGGGGATCAATAAAAATGGGCAAGATAGAAGAGACCCCAAGAATTCAGGTTTTCTGATGGGGCTAATAATAAAGTCAGATGACTCAATATGATTTTTCATAGACTTCCAATATGTTAATCAGATATCCAAACTGGATACTTATAGAATTGCCAGCATTGATAAGAATGATTGAGAAAGAGGGAGACCCCGTTATCTCTCCCCTTTAGGTTTGACCAAACAATATTAACATGAACAATCAAGGAAAAGATGGTCTTTATTATACCAGAAGGTTTCCACCAGTTCATCCTATTCCCTTTTGGATTCCACAAAGCATCTGCCATCTTCCAGCATCTCATGGACTGTTTATTCTGCCACCCACTAAAAGTATGCCAGTAATGACTGGCAAACTCAACTGAAGAGTCTAATTGTAGGTGTGATGGCTCTGAGATGTCTGCCTGACAGCAAACTCCCAAAAATATGCATATTTGGGACCTGGACAGCGTCAGATATCCCTCTGGACTAGCAATATGGATGTCATAGCTCATATCTTTTTTAGAAGTAGCTCAAGGCCGTAGACCAAAATGCAAATCAAAATCTAGGCCTTTTTGGTGTAATTGCTTGGGTAGTTGGGAAGCTTAATAGCAGGCATACAATGCAGGAAAGAGGCAAACCTCTAGGCTGCTAACTCCAGAACACATGTTGGGAGAGCTGACTCTCAAGGCCCTACCTTCTGCGCAATGTTATCTTCCTTCTCTGGCGGCTACTTCTACTACTACTTTTATTTCTATAGCACTATGAAGCATATGTAGCGCTGTACAGAGATGTGCTGCATCAGTTTGTTCATCCTGATTCACACCGCAAAGTCAATTGTCCAAACCAGTCTCTGAATTAAAGCATATGGATCAATATTCAGCCACAGCTAAAAAAAAAATCTAGATATTCAGTTCTGGTAGCTGGATTGTGATGAGGTTGAATATCTAGATAGTATGGTGAGCTGCCATTATCTGATTTTGGGAGGGAGGGCAGGGGTTTCAATGATCCTTTATTAGATTTTATACTACAGTACATATATCATAAAAAAATATAGCGAATCCATGTATAAGTCCTAAATATTGGAGCCATGATAAACAATAAATCAAAACTAATCAAATTCAAGCCTCTCCACCCACTAATCATACCATCCCAGAAATTAACATTCCAATGACAAATCAGAATCTGACTTGTCTAGAACATGTTCCTGCAGATGTGCAAAGAAAAAAAAGGGTCAGATAACTGCGCTGGTTCATAAGAAAGATAACCTTCAGCTGATAAATCATTCAATGCTTACAAGGACAATGTAAGAAAATAAGAAATAATGTGGTCTTTCAATTCAAGACACTTCCTTTTGGGTGACTAGCTACTTGTGGAAAATTAGGTAAATGTATAATCTCCAGGAACAAGCAGGAATGAGTCTTCACATATGGGTACGTCGGTACCGACGGAGCCTGCGCGGGAATGCTCCCCAGCTTCCCTAAAAGGAAAGCTTTTGGGAGCATCCCACAGCGCATGCGCGCTGCCTTCCCGCCTTTCCTGACTGACTCTCCTCAGTTCTTCTTTTCCGTGGAGCCAGCAGGTCGAGCCCTGTCACCGCTGAAGAATTTCTTATTTTATTTTGTTTTTCTTGGTCACGTGTCTGCCTTCCTCGACCCGGGACCGGTACCGCCGGTCTTTCTTTCTTAAAAAAAAACAAAAAAACTTTTTCTAATACTTTTTCTATTCTTTTACCTCACTTGGTATATTTTTCTTCTTAGGCCTATAGGCCCTTAAGAAATTCTCCCTTATGGAGAAACAACCCTCCAGGTTTAAAAAATGTACTAAGTGTAGTGGTACTATTTCTATTACAGATACCCACGAATGGGGTCTTAAATGTTTGGGTCCTGAACACTCCATTCTGGATTGTCCGTCCTGCTCCATGATGTCTAAACGTGGGTTACAGAATCAAGCAGCCAAGCTCCATACGCTGTTTCCCACCGAAGCACCGCCGGTTGCATTGACATCTTCCAGGTCTTCATCCCCTTGATGGATGTCAGGTAACCAAACATAAACCTAACAGGTCCTCGAAGGGTAGATCTCCCTCTAAGCATCGAGATGCCTCTGGGCTTGCCCTCGAGGATCCTGCACCAGCCAAACAACCCCGGCGGGAAGCTCTGGCTTCCAAAGCTCCTCCTATGGGGTTACAGGTTGACATCGATGGCACGGCCTCGACCGATCACCTGTTTGAATGCTCTGGGGTACCGGCACACCAGTCCGGTACCGATTTCCAGGCATTCATGGCGTCTATGGATCGGAATGTTCTGACCATGCAGCAGGCTGTCACATCTTTCATAAATGCTGCGACGCCGTTGATACTGCAACGAGCACCGTTGCCGGTATTGACTGCGGCACCGGTACCAGCCCCGATACCGGTACCGGCCGCATCGACATCAACTAGGATACCGACTACTGCGGTTCCTGGTTTACGGTTCTCCCTCGATACCGATCCGGTACCGGGAACACCCGATGTCAATACCGCTCGATACGCGTATCGAGCATCGGAAGAGCACCATGAACATCGATACTTTGTTTCTTCTGACGATTCCGAATCATCAGATGAAGCACCTGAAGTATCCATTACTCTTCCTGAGGAGCCTTCTTCTCCAAAAAGAAGAATGCCTCCTCCAGAGGACTTGTCCTTTCAGGACTTCATAAGAGAAGTTGCCAGAGGACTTTCTATGCAAGTTTCCTCTGAATCAGAGCCTAGAGCAAAGAAATTAGACATTCTAGGATACTCCAAGGCTGCTAAAGAGGCTGTCACCCTCCCAATTCATGAGATTCTTCATGATTGATCTCTGGGAGACTCCTCTCACTCTCTCTCCTCATTCTCGCAGGTTGGACACCATGTATCATGTCCCTCCCTGTCCTGGCTTTCAAAAATCTCAGCTCCCTCACCATTTCATTGTGGTGCAGTCAGCCATGAAGAGAATAAAGAGTATGAAGAGACATTCTTCTACTCCGCCAGGGAGAGAATGCAGAACCTTGGATGCTTTTGGTAGAAAAATCTTCCAAGCCAGTATGCTCATTGCCAGAATTAACTCATATAGTCTCTTTATGGGTATGTTCCTGAAGGAGGTTGCACAAAAATTGCACACTTTCCTCCCTTTTATTCCAGATGACAAAAGGGACGAATTCCTCCTTTGCCTTCAGCATACTCAGGATATCTCAAAGTTTTCCAACAGGGCAGCTTTTGACTCCTTTGAGGGTGCCAGCAGGGCATCAGGCATTGCCATAGCTGCCCGCAGGATTGCTTGGCTCCAGGCTTCTGACCTCGAACCCTGGGTTCAAGATGGCCTAGGAAATCTACCCTGTACAGGTGAGAATCTGTTTGGCAAGGAGTGGCAAATAAAAGCCACTCAAATGGATGCCGAAAATGCGGCTTTGGATAGACTTTCAAAGTCAACCTCCATTCCTGCCAAGAAAAAGACTTTCAAAAAGTCTTATTATAAAAAGGGCAGATTTCCTGCTACCTCAGGCCAACAGTCTTACGCAGGTCGCTTTGCCACCAAGCGTCAGCAGCCTAAACAGTCCAGGCCTAAGCCTGCAGGGGCTACTGTAACTCAGCAGTCCCAACCCCCTCAGGGTTTTTGACTTGATGCTAGAGAACTTAGCCTTTCTGACTCTACAACAGCCAGAACCTCTCACCATTCCAGGAAGGTTAACTCACTTTGCTCCCAGATGGGAGCAAATCACATCAGAGCAGTGGACCCTCTCCATCATAAGAGAGGGCTACAAACTTCACTTCTCAGACCTTCCTCCCTTCACAATGGTGAGACATTTCAATTCTCCCACGTCACTCCTTGGTTTACTAGGTCAGGAGGTGACCACCCTGCTTGCCCAAGGGGCAATAGAAGAGGTCCCCCCTCTTCATCAAGGGTCAGGGTTCTACTCCCCCTATTTTCTCATCCCAAAGAAAACAGGGGGATACAGACCCATTCTGGATCTCAGAGAATTGAACAAGATGCTCTACAAGGAGAAGTTCAAGATGCTTTCTCTAGGCATTCTCCTTCCCTACCTTCAAAGCCAGGATTGGCTTTGTTCTCTAGATCTCAAGGATGCGTACACACATGTTCTCATCCATCCATCTCACAGGAGATTCCTACGTTTTCTCTTCCAGGGAAAACATTACCAATACAGAGTGCTTCCTTTCGGTCTGGCCTCTGCTCCCAGGGTGTTCACCAAATGCATGGCAGTAGTTGCTGCATTTCTTCGCACACTGGGAATTTTTGTCTTCCCATATCTGGACGACTGGCTCATCTGAGCTCCAACCCAGTCAGAAGCCCAGATATCCCTGGACCGTACAAGGCGCATTCTGCACTACCTGGGAGTAGTAGTAAACATTCCAAAGTCCCAGCTCATCCCTACCCAGTCCCTAGAATTCATAGGGGCCTGGTTGGATACTACCACTGCAAGGGCCTACCTTCCCCAGGCCCGTTGCCAACGTCTGGTACATCTAGCCTCCCAGTTTCAGTCAAGGACCCACTTAACTGCTCGGGAGATGCTGCAACTACTAGGCCACATGGCTTCCACAGTAGATGTGGTACCCTATGCTCGCCTACACATGAGAGCAGCTCAGTGGACTTTATCCACCCAGTGGACTCAAGCTTCAGGAGCTCTCTCAGACCAAATAGCAACCTCAAAACGTCTCTTTTGGTCTCTCCAATGGTGGAGGTCCACTCAAAATCTGTTGCTGGGGTCCCCCTTCCAACAGTTGTTGCCCCAGGCAACTCTCACAACAGATGCCTCCCAAACAGGTTGGGGAGCTCATCTACAAGACCTCTCCACCCAAGGCACTTGGTCTCTACAAGAGACCTCCCTTCATATCAATCACTTGGAACTTCGAGCAGTATTCTTAGCTCTCAAGGTCTTTCATACCCTCCTTTGCTGCAAGACAGTCCTCATTCACACGGACAATCAAGTAGCCATGTTTTACATAAACAAGCAAGGAGGGACGGGCTCTCTGTCGCTTTGCAATGAAGCTCTCAGATTGTGGGCCTTCACCAGAGAGCATCAAATCCATCTCCTGGCAGTATACCTCCCAGGAATCCAAAACTCTTGGGCAGACAGACTCAGTCGAGTTCTGCTTCCTCACGAGTGGTCCCTGCATATGGATCAGGTACTCAGAATCTTTCAGGAATGGGGAACCCCGGACATAGACCTCTTTGCAAGTCCGTGGAATGCCAAACTTCCCCGGTTCTGCTCCAGAATTCCGTGTCAGGGAGTTCAGGCCAAGGATGCCTTCCTCCTTCACTGGGGGCAGGACTTCCTGTATACCTTTCCACCCATTCCCTTGATTCCCAAGACTCTGTTTAAACTCCAGAGGGATCAGGGATCCATGATCCTCATAGCTCCACGCTGGCCACGCCAAGTGTGGTACCCTCTACTTCTGCATCTCTCCCAAGTACCCTCCCTGGACTTGGGAGCTGCTCCAGACCTTCTGTCCCAGGAGGAGGGGACTTTGTGGCACCCAAACCCCAAGTCCCTTCACCTCAGGGCTTGGTTACTGAAGGCCTAGACCTTCAAAGCTTGAATCTTTCTCAACAAGTGAAGGATATCCTCCATGCTTCCAGGAAGCCTTCCACCAGGCGTTCCTATGCTTTCAAGTGGAAATGTTTTTCCATTTGATGTGCGGAAAAGGGTCTTGACCCTCTGGCACTACCATTAACTTCTCTGTTGGACTACCTCCTGCATTTCTCCAATGCAGGACTTAAGACAAATTCTGTAAGAGTCCATTTGAGTGCTATTGCAGCATCCCTGCAGCCCATCAATGGACAACCTATCTCCTCTCATCCTCTTATCTCCAGATTCATGAGAGGCCTGACTTTAACTAAACCTCCCATCAGGCCCCCTCCGGTAGCATGGGATTTAAACTTGGTTCTTGGTGAGCTTATGAAGCCACCCTTTGAACCCCTATCTTCAACTTCCCTGAAATTCCTTTCTTGGAAGGTTATTTTCCTTATTGCAGTCACTTCTGCTCGCCGCATCAGTGAGCTGCAGGCCTTAGTGGCAAATCCACCTTATACAAGGTTCCATCATGACAAGGTGGTCCTTAGGACAAATCCACACTTTATGCCCAAAGTGGTCTCACCTTTTCATCTTAATCAAGAGGTATATTTACCTGTCTTTTTTCCAGCCCCTCATGCATCCAGTGCAGAGAGGGCTCTACATACTTTAGATTGTAAAAGAGCTCTAGCTTTTTACTTAAATAGGACACAGCAACACAGAAAGTCTTCCCAGCTTTTTGTTGCTTTTGACCCTTCGCATTTAGGTCTTCCAGTCTCTAAGAGAACACTGTCCAACTGGATTGCTCAGTGTATTTCTTTCGCCTACCAGAGTAAGAACCTTTCTCTGGAAAGCCATGTCACAGCTCATAATGTGAGGGCCATGGCCACCTCTATGGTTCATCTACATTCTGTATCCATCGACCAGATCCGTCGAGCAGCCACCTGGGCCTCGGTTCATACCTTCACAGCCCATTACTACTTAGACAAGGACTCCCGCCGGGATGCCTTGTTTGGTCAGGCTGTCCTCAGACACCTGTTCCACTCTTGAGCAACTCCTGCCCTCCTTCCCAGAATGGATGCCTGAGATCCACAGGAGGACGTAGACCCCCTTCAGGATCTCATATCCTTGGGGATCTCTCGGCCATCTCAGCTAGGGAGTCCCCATATGTGAAGACTCATTCCTGCTTGTTCCTGGAGATAGCACAGTTACTTACCTGTAACAGGTGATCTCTGGGAACAGCAGGAATTAGTCTTCACAACCCACCCACCTCCCCTAGGAGTTGTCTCTCTTTTTTCTGTTATTCCTTTCCTCTCTCTCTCTATTGTCTCAGCTTTAAACTCGAACTGAGGAGAGTCAGTCAGGAAAGGCGGGAAGGCAGTGCGCATGCGCTGTGGGATGCTCCCAAAAGCTTTCCTTTTAGGGAAGCTGGGGAGCATTCCTGCACAGGCTCCGTCGGTACCGACGTACCCATATGTGAAGACTAATTCCTACTGTTCCCAGAGATCACCTGTTACAGGTAAGTAACTGTGCTTTCCTTAGTGTCCCTCCAGTCCAGTCCCTTTCCTCTGGGTTGTGCTCCCCTTCTAGCAGCATGGATACTGAGCCAATCAACAACTTGCTGATCCTCGGGTATAAATACCACTGGCACCACCCACCAGATCCAGTAAGCTTAGTCTCCATGCAGCTGGAGGGAAGCAGTAAGCCAGAGATAGGGGCTTACTGGAGAGACATTTAAGAACTAGTGGACGTTTGTTCAGGGTTCCTGTTTGTAGCTGTTAGGCTATTTTCTCTATTTATTTTTCTTTAATTCCCCTTTAACTTTGTTTATTTTCTCTATTGGGAGTTGAGGCCCTCCCCTTTTTCCCCCTCCCCCCCCCCCACTGGAGATTTTCCCTTCTTGGGCCAAGAAGAAGGAGGAGGCCTGCCATCTGCACAAAGTGGGAATGGTAAGCTGGGAGAGGGGTTGGAGGAGTGCTTTCTTGAAGCGTGCAGCCGAGGAAGACCGGCCGCTGCGAGATAAAGGGCCAAATCTGCCTTCTCGCCTCGCGCAGAAGCCCCTGAGGTGGCTGAGCGCAGGGGCGGAGGATCGCCAGAGATTGGAGAAGTTCCTGGCGGTTGTCAGTCACAGGCGGAGATGGCGGCAACAAATTGCGTAGTGAGTGCAGACCACACGGCTGCCAACCGTGTGGCTAGACACGGGCCCTGAAGCCTAGGGGGAGTGGAAAGCTGAGGAGGTGAGTGCCTATGTTTTTCCCGTGTTTTCGCGCGGTTTTTAGTAGAAGAACTTAGGGATCTTTTGCTTGGGGGGGGGCCTCTTCCTCGATTCACGGTTTCCAAAAAAAAAAAAAAGTTTACGTTAAAGAGGTAGTCTCTATTTAGAGGTGTCTGTATAGATATAGATATAGACAGTTATATATGTAGCTTTATATATTTATAGATAGAGGAAGAAGTCATAGATTCACAAGTTTGCCTTTTTGGATAACAATCAGTTTCTCAGCGACATGTCGGGTAGACTGCAGTATTTGGTATGCAGTACCTGGCAGGGAGTGGTCTCAGAGGCCGGTGTCTGCAGAGGCTGTGCTGCAGAGGCTGCCTCTGTGGAGCAGGAGATTCAGTTGGTGCAGGATTTGCTGCCCTCCGACTCCCAGGGATTGGCTGGTCCTCTTGAGGTAGATCTCATGCAGCCCTCTTCTCTGCCGCTAGGCTTGGAACAGTCAACCCCTCTGTTGTCCCATCCCACACCCTCCACTTCCTCAGGGATTCTGGAGGGAGGAGGGGGGGGGGGGTTTCCCCGGAGTTTGTTTTACTGCTGCATAAGGATTTTTGTCTGCGTCAGCAGGGAGCAAGTGGGGTGCCAATTGCGCAAGGACACGTACCTGCGGAACAGGGGAGTGGCAAGGGACAGGAGGAGACAGTCGTATCACCTAAGCGGGCTAGGTTGTCGAATAAGGATGTTCACAGATCTCCCTTGTCTGATGTTCTGGAGGGCGAGGCCTCCGATAGGGACTTGGGGGAAGATGAGGAGGAACCTGAAGAGGGAGAGATCCCGGAGGAGGAGCAAGCTCAGATTGTTAGACTGTTCCGGCGGGAAGAACTCCCAGCGTTGATTGGTGAATCCCTGAAGGTGCTCAATATGGCAGTGGGTGCTCCTGCAGAAGAAGAGGTGTTGGAAGACCCGTTGATTCAGGCAGTCAGAAAATCACAGAAGGTTTTTCCGGTTCACCGAATAGTGCGGCAGATGATTCAGGAGGAGTGGAATCAGCCAGAGTCAGGTTTAAGGGGGTGCGTTCCATGACACGCTTATACCCCTTGCCTGAAATGGATAAGGAGTTGCTCTGATCCCCTAGAGTGGATGCAGCAGTGTCGGCAGTCACTAAGAAGATGACTATCCCAGTTGAGGGCAGTGTGGCCCTTAAGGACACCCAGGATAAAAAGCTGGACACTTTGTTAAAGCAGGCCTTTGATGTCAGTGCTCTGGCTCTTCAGGCCTCAGTTTGTGGGGCCTGGGTAGCCAGGGCTTGCCTGCGATGGTCACAGCAGCTTCAAGGAGTGGACGGCTGATCCGGTGAGGCGCAGGGGGAGGCGGCCAGGATCGAGTCAGGAGCAGCTTACCTTGCTGATAGTCAGTACGATCTCATTAGGAGCTTAGTGAAGAATATGGCTTCAGTGGTAGCGGCTCGGCGTTACCTGTGGCTGCGCAATTGGGCGACAGATGCTTCTTCAAAGGCACGCCTTAGCAGACGCCTCTTTAAGGGAAAATTGTTGTTTGGGGAGGATTTGGACAAATTGGGAAAGGAGCTTGGCGAGACTAAGGGAGGCAGGCTCCCTGAGGATAGGTCGAAGTAGAGCTGAACGCCCGCTCCCACCCGTAGTCAGCAGTGGGAGTTTCAAAGGTTTCGTGCGGCCCGTTCGGCACCCTTTCATAAGTCCTGTTTCCCCTCTAGGGGACAGGGTTTCCGGGGGTTTCGAGGGGCAGGAAGAGGCTTTGGGTCTTCTTCCTCCTCCTTGGGGCCTAGGAAGTCACAATGAGACAGCGGGGTCCCGTGAGGGAGTTCTGCCGGTGGAAGGTCGTCTAAGGCAGTTTTTTTCCGCCTGGGCCCGGATCACGTCCGATCAATGGGTTCTGGAGGTGGTCTGAGAAGGATATGCCCTCGAGTTTGCCAGAGTTTGTTCGTCTGGCGTTTGTACGGTTTCCTTGCAGATCCCCAGCAAAGGCCGCTGCAGTGGAAGACATTCTTGTGTGACTGCTATCATTGGAAGCTGTGGTGCCAGTTCCTGCAGACCAGTACGGCTGCAGTGCTGTCCGACAATGTAACCACCGTGGCCTACATCAATCGGCAGGGTGGAACGAGCAGTCCTCGGTTAGAGGAGGAAGCGGACAGTCTGATGCAGTGGGCCGAAGTCCATCAGATAGCCTTGTCGGCTCAACATGTAGCCAGGGTAGAATATGTCACGGCGGATTACCTGAGCAGGCACAAGGTAGATCACGGTGAGTGGGTGCTCTGTCAGGAAGTGTACAACAGGTGATAGCCTGTTGGGGGATTCCGGTCATGGACCTCATGGCACGTTGGGAGTCAGCCAAGGCGAGCCGGTTCTTCAGTCGGATGAAGGAGAGGATGTCGGAAGGCCTGGACGCTCTGGTTCAAAGTTGACCCTCGGAAGGTCTTCTGTACGTTTTTCCGCCTTGGGCTCTCATAGCAAGGGTTCTTCAGCGGGTGGAGGGTCACCGAGGATTGGTGATTCTCATAGCCCTGGACTGGCCAAGGCGGCCGTGGTATGCCGATCTTGTGAGGTTGTTAGCCGATCAACCATGGTGTCTGCCGTGCAGAGACGACCTCCTGGTTCAGGGTCCCATAAGGATGCCTCAGGTGGATCGGTTCTTGCTTACGGCCTGGCTATTGAAAGGGCAAGGCTCCATAAGCGGGGATATTCCGGAGCAGTGATCTTGACCTTGTTGAGTGCCTTTAATACGTAAGGATCTGGCACATATTTGAGGGCTGGTGTGCAGCCCAGAGGAAAAGACCCTTGGCAGTCTCTGTGCCGGAGGTTTTGGAGTTTATACAGGCAGGGTTTGAGAAGGGGCTGGCGGCCAGCTCTTTGAGGGTTCAGTTGACAGCTATTCCTGCTACAGCGGGAAGGTTCACGGCAAGTCCTTAGGGGAACATGCAGACGTGAGGAGGTTCTTTCAGGCGGTGCGGCGCCTATGACCGCAACAGAGGTCGGCAGTTCCTCCTTGGGATCTTAATTTGGTTTTGAATGCTTTGGCAGGAGACCTTATGAGCCTGTGGGGAAGGCTACTTTGCAGGACTTGACTCTCAAGACAGTTTTCTTGGTGGCTATCTGTTCGGCTAGGTGTATCTCGGCGCTTCAGGCTCTGTCGTGTCATCCACCTTACATTTCTTTCTTTAAGGAAAAGATGATCTTATGAACAGTTCCTTCATTTTTGCCCAAGGTAGTCTCACCTTCTCATGTGAATCAGTCGGTTTCTCAATGAACAAATGGATGACAAAATGCTCAAAGAAATCAAGGAACCTAACAAAAGTTACAGTACAGTAATAATAATGGGTGATTTCAATTACCCCGGTATCGACTGGGTCAGTGTCACGGCAGGACATGCTAGGGAAATAAAGTTCCTAGATGAAACAAATGACTGCTTCTTGGAGCAGCTGGTTCATGAACCGACCAGAGGGGAAGCCATATTGGACCTAGTCCTTAGTGGAACACCAGATATGGTATAAGAAATAAGGGTGTTGGGGCCACTTGGCAATAGTGATCATAGCATGATTGAGCTTGATTTAATTAGTGGAGGAGGGATAGTACTACCTTTTAACTTTTGAAAGGGAGACTATGATAAAATGAGGAAAATAGTTAAACTAAAAGGAGCAGTTGCAAAGGTTAAAGACTTACATCAAGCTTGGGTGTTGTTGAAAAATACTATCTTGGAAGCCCAGACCAGCTGTATTCCACGCTTTAAGAAAAGTGGAAGGAAGTCCAAAAACTGCCAGCATGGTTTAAAGGTGAGGTCAGAGAGGCTGTTGTTGCCAAAAAAGCATCTTTCAGGAAATGGAAAAAAGAGCCAAACGACGAAACCTGGAAACAGCACAAGTACTGGCAAGTTAAATGCAAGGCATTGATAAGGCAGGCAAAGGGAAATTTGAGAAGAAGCTTGCTGCAGAAGCAAAAACGTGTAATAAAGACTTTTTCAAGTACATTCATAGCAAAAAATCTGTGAGAGAGTCAGTTGGTCCATTAGATGATAGAGGTGTTAAAGATGCACTAAGAGGCGACAAGGCGATAGCGGAGAGACTGAATGAATTCTTTGCTTTGGTCTTTACTGAGGAAGATGTAGGGATATTACCCATGACTGAAGTGGTATTTAAAGGTGTGCAAGAATTTAAGGAAATATCGATACATCGGGAAGATGTATTACAACTATTAGATAAACTGAAGAGTAGCAAATCACCTGGGCCGGATGATATACATCCAAGGGTGTTGAAAGAAGTGAAATATGAGATTTCAGACCTGCTATTAGTAATCTGTGAACTATCATTAAAATCATCTGTAATACCTGAAGATTGCAGGATGGCAAACGTAACGCCAATTTTTAAAAAGGGTTCCAGGGGTGATCTGGGAAACTACAGACTGGTGAGCCTTATGTCAGTACCGGGAAAAATGGTAGAAACCATCATAAAGAACAAAAATGCTGAACATGTAGATAGTGTCACGGGGCTGCAGGCCTTCACCTAGGGCCCCAAGGTTGGAGTTGCCTTGCTATCTTCTAGTGGTCAAAAATAGTCTCAAGTCGAGTGGTTAAGGCAAAACAAAACAAGGGCTTTATTCCCCTTCCCCCAAGGATATCATGTGCATAACCAAAAACAGGGGAAAAAAAACAGTTTCTCTCAAAGAAAAATATCTTCTTTTTCCTTGCTCTTTTTACAGGGCTTCAGCACAAAGATTCAATATCATCCGCAAGACATAATGTACAATCCATAGGAGCCTGTTCTGGAACCCTGGCGTTACTTTCCCATTGCATCTCCTCACCTTCAGCATACGTTGTGCTTGGGTTTAAACCTTCACAGCTGTTTTTATGAAAACCCCTCTCTGAAAGTTCAGATAGCGTACAGGAACACAGTTCTGTGCAAGTATGTTTACCTGTATCTGTAGGGTTGCCTCTCCAGCTCTCCTTTTCCACCCTCCAGTTGTTAGGGATTATTTTATAGCTTCCTGCAGATATTTCTGGCCTGGAGCACTGCTATGACCCTCCGTTCCGAATGGAGCTTCTAGCTTTCCCTCTCACAGTGCTAGGCTCCCACCTGTATAATTGTTGAGGTCTTCCCTCTGGCAGTGAGGACTGGGGACTTTCCTGCTCACTCGGTCTAGGCAGCCTCCTAGCCCCAGGTTGTGCCCTCCTTCTCTCTGGAGCACTGGCTTCTCTCCCTGGGCTGTAAACAGGTTCCTCGTAGGACCTCCAGCTACCGGCAGTCTGAGCACTTCCCCTGCCACGTTCCTCTGAAGCCTTGCCTCTGCTGCTTCCTGTTCCAGTGGCACGCCCAGTGCTTCCTCTGTTCAGCAGGCTTCTCCCTCTGTGACCTCTGCCTCCCTGGTTGCTGACCTCTGCTCTCTCCTTCTGCTTCTCTTTCTCTTCCTCCTCCTTCTCTTTCTTCCTTCTTGCTGGATCTACCAACCAGCTTTTATCTCCCTGTTCGCTGTAAGCTGACTGTGTTTTCTTGGCCAGGTGATCATAATCAATCCCCAAGCTTTCTGCTACGTCATAGCTTGGGTGTGGTAGTTCTGCTCCTCTGTTCCTTTGCTTCTCCTGAGCTGCACATGCTGGCTGCCTAACAGATTCTAAAGTAAATTTCTCCTTTCTATCTATCTGCATAGGCTCTGTGTGGGCTTCTATGTCACAATAGTCATGGCTTAATGGGAGACAGCCAACATGGCTTTAGACAAGGAAGATCTTGTCTTACTAATCTGATGTTTTTTTGAATGTGTGAATAAACAGGTAGACAAAGGTGAGCCAGTTGATATAGTGTATTTGGACTTTCAGAAAGCCTTTGACAAGGTCCCTCATCAGAGACTTTTGGCAAAACTAAAGAGTCATGGGATAGGAGGCAGTGTACTATTGTGGATCAGGAACTGGTTAAAAGATAGAAAGCAGAGGGTAGGGCTAAATGGCCAATTTTCCCAATGGAGAAAGGTGAATAGTGGTGTACCCCAGGAATCTGTGCTGGGTCCGCTGCTTTTTGACATATTTATATATGACCTGGAAAAGGGAATAATGAGTGAGGTTATCAAATTTGCAGATGACCCAAAACTATTTAAAGTTGTTGAAACCCAAGAGGATTGTGGAAAATTGCAAGAGGATCTTGATAAATTGGAAGACTGGGCATCAAAATGGCAGATGAAATTTAATGTGGACAAGTGCAAAGTTATGCAGCTAGGGAACAACAACCCAAACTATAGTTACATGATGCAAGGTTCCACATTAGGAACCACCACCCAGGAAAAAGATTTAAGCGGCATTGTGGATAACATGTTAAAACCCTCAGCCCAGTGTGCAGCGGCGGCCAAGAGAGCAAATAGAATGCTAGGTATCATAAGGAAAGGAATGGAAAATAAAACAAAAGATATTATAATGCCTCTATATTGTTCCATGGTGAGACCACACCTTGAATATTGTGTGCAATTTTGGTTGCCGTATCTTAAAAAGGATATAGCGTTATTAGAAAAGGTTCAGAGAAGAGCCACCAAAATGGTAAAGGGGATGGAAGGATACTCCTATGAAGAAAGGCTAAAAAGGTTAGGGCTCTTTAACCTGGAAAAGAGACGCCTGAGGGGAGATATGATAGAAGTCTGTAAATTAATGAACGGAGTGGAACAGGTAAACTAGATCGATTGTTTACGTTATTAGAATATAGAAGGACTAGGGGACATGCAATGAAGCTACAGGGTAAACTATTCAAGACTAATAAAAGAAAATATTTTTTCACTCAACGTTAAATCAAACTCTGGAATTTGTTACCGGAGGATGTAGTAAAGGCTGTTAGTGTAGCTGGGTTTAAAAAGGTTTGGACAAGTTCCTGGAGGAAATGTCCATAAACCATTATTAAGAAGGGACCCAGGATATCAGTGATTGACCTAATTATCCTATTGTGGAACCTGTGTTTTTTGGGGAATCTGCTAGGTACGTATGACCTAGATTGGCCACTGTTGGAAACAGGATACTGGGCTTGATGGACCTTGGTCTGACCCAATATGGCATATCTTATGT
Source organism: Ichthyophis bannanicus (assembly GCA_033557465.1). Taxonomy (NCBI): domain Eukaryota; kingdom Metazoa; phylum Chordata; class Amphibia; order Gymnophiona; family Ichthyophiidae; genus Ichthyophis; species Ichthyophis bannanicus. The sequence continues at coordinate 73,212,593 of CM066051.1, read as the reverse complement.
TCTTATGTGCAGTCTCAACAAGTTCCTGGTGAGGGAGTGGTTCAAGATGCTCTCCCTTGGAACACTACTGCCCTACCTCTGCCATGGAGACTGGCTTTGCTTCTTGGATTTCATGGATGCTTATGCCCACATCCTGATTCATCCCTTCCTCAGGCAATACCTGAGGTTTATGGTGGGAAGTCTTCACTTCCAGGACAGAGTGCTCCCATTCGGTCTCGCCTGCTCCCCAAGGGTCTTCACAAAGTGCCAGGCCACAGTACCTTTGAAATACAAATCGGGCCATTTTCCACAAATTTATTTATTTATTTAACAGTTATTTATATACCGCTCTTTCCCTTGTTTCAAGTGCGGTTTACATGTAACAGTAGGTTAATTGGTATGAGATATACCAGGACATTTTACATAGAACAGATAAATTAAGAGTCTTGCAGCCTCTACGTAACATCCTCAATCATGCCGACTTCAGGTCTGTCGCACAAGCACTCATCATTCCACATCTAGACTATTGCAATGCCATACTGCAAGGCTTGCCAAAGAAAACTATAAATATTCTGCAAATGGCACAAATTTTGTTGCCAGAATCATTATGCAAAAAGGCCTCTCTGAGCACATTACACCTGTTCTAATTGAGCTACATTGGCTCCCCATTGCGGCCCGCATTCAATACAAAATAATAGTCATTACTTTCAAACTCATTCATAATTTAGCACCCTCACACCTCAACAGTCTAATCTCCAATCTACCCAACAACAGGAGTAGAAGAACAGTAAACCTCAATACCCTCTGTCTCCCGAAGTGCATCAGAAATGTTAATGCATGTACAAGTAACAGAGCATTCTCACTTATCGCTCCACCACTCTGGAACCGGCTGCCATGTGAACTGCGTGCAAACTGTGACTTGAAAGACTTCAGAAAAAAGCTTAAGACGCACCTCTTCCAATCGCATTACAATGTAACCTAGGCCCTGTATCCCACTACCACTGTATCCCACTACCAATTGTCTTCCATGCGTGGGAAAGCCACTATACCCCATGTATTCTCTCAACGAGAAATGCATTCAGTTTATGTGTAAATATGTGTATAATATATCCTGTGTGAAGTGTTTCCCATCAATCAACTGTAATCTGTAACCCTATGTTTGCTGTGTACTATCTCTCCCTCCCAATCACAATGTATATCCTTCTAATTCCTGGCCGGTACAGCCACTCTTACCATGTATAGCAACCGCTGCTGATCGCTGGAAGCAGCGGGATACAAATGTACACTAAATAAATAAATAAATAAAAATAAAACAGTAGCCACATATGTGTGCCTTCAAGGAGCTCATGTCTTCCCCTATCTGGACGACTGGCTCATCAGGGGCAGCACAGCTGGGGAGGTGGACTGGGCCACAAGGCTGACCATTTATGCCTTCTATCAGTTGGGATTCGTCATCAACTACCTGAAGTCCAGGTTCTCCCCATCTCAGACCCCTTAATTCATATGGGCCCAGCTGAACACTCTGCTGGCCAAGGCTTTCCTCCCAGAAGACATAGCTCACCGCCTGATGCGGTTGGCCAGGGAGGTGCAAGCCTGTAGGTCAGTGCCTTCCCATTGGCTCCTCCACTTGTTGGGCCACATGGCTCCAATGGTGCACGTTATGCCTCTAGCCCGCCTACACATGCATGCGGCTCAGTGGTGCCTCCGGTCTCAATGGTCTAAGGCCACTGCCTGGACCCATTCGCCTCTCTGGACAATGCTCAGCTTCCGCGGTTCTGCTCTCCTCAACCACACCGCGGGAGGGTGGCGTTTCTGATCTCATGGTCACAGGGCCTGCTTTACGCATTCTTGCCAACCCCCCTGATACCCAAATGCCTGTTCAAAATCCAGAGCGAGCATGCCTCAGTGATCCTGGTGGCCCCTAGGTGGCCCAGGCAACCCTGGTTCACCCTGCTGCTCTCTCTGTTGGTGACAACCCCAGTATCCTTGGGCCAGGCCCTGGGCTCCCTCCTGCACCCCAACCTGAGAGCTCTAACGCTGACAGCATGGCTGCTGAAAGGGTAGCATTGGCACCTTTCCATCTCTTGAGGGAAGTTGAGGAGATCCTCCTGGCTTCCTGGAAGCCCTGCACTAGGAAGGCTTATGCTATTTGGTGCGCAGACAGGAATGTGAATTCGTTCTGTTGCCAGGTACAGCTCGTGTTGCAGTACCTTTTGCATCTCTTGCACTCCGGCCTGAAATCTAATTCAGTCAGGGTGCATCTCAGCGCCATAGCTGTGAACCAGCACCTGTAGAGGGGAAGCTCTTCTCAACCCTGCCCCTGGTCTCCATATTCCTCAGGGGCCTTCTGTTGTCAAGGCACCCCCTCTGCCCTCTGGCATCGGAATGGGACCTCTATGTGGTGCTGTGCCAGCTCACCAGACTGCCATTTGCACCTATGGCCACCTGTCACCTAAGATACCTCTCCTGGAAGGTGATTTTCTTGGTGGCCGTGACCTTTGCCTGCAGGGTAAGTGAGCCGCTTGCCCTGGTGGCGGATCCTCCCTACACCCAGTTCTACACGAACAGAGTGGTTCTGCATACGCATACCAATTTCCTTTCAATTTGTGTTTAAATTTATAAGACAGCACAACTTATGAGTAACAACCAATCTCTTCCTAAGGTTGTGTCTGCTTTTCACCTCAACCAGGAGATGGTTCTTCCTACCTTCTTTCCACAGCCTCACTCTGGCAGGGTAGAGTCGGTCTTGCATACCTTGGATTGCAAGAGGGCCCTGTCCCTTCTATCTTTGTCTTGTTCGACCCCAGTAAACTGGGGCTACCCTTAACCAAAAGGACTCTGTCCTCTTGGGTGGTGGACTGCATCGCCTTCGCTTACAAGCAGACAGGCCTTTCCTTGGAGCACCGGATCACTGCTCCACTTTAGTGGCCAACCTGCGCTCAATACCGGTGATGGAAATATACAAAGCCGCCACATGGTCTTCGGTGCATATCTTTGCAGCACATTACTGCCTAGAAAGTGAGTCCTGCAGGGACAGTGCCTTCTGCCAGGTGGTAATCCATAGCATACTCGGTGTATAGGCAACTCCTGCCCTCCAGCCCATTGATGGTCAGGCTCCCGGACTAACAGCGATGAGGATAGCTGGGCGTTGTGGAGTCTCTGGATAGGGACTCGTCTTCTGCAACTGGTGGCCTCTCCTGGTGGTTGCTGTTGGTGCTGTCGTGGTTTGAGTCCCGGAAGCCTGGAGCTAGGGAGTCCCATATGTGAGGACTGACTTCCTGCTTGTTCCTGTAGAAAGCGTAGTTACTCACCAGTAACAGGTGTTCTCTGGGAACAGCAGGAATCAACCTTCCCTCCTCCCCTGGGAGTTGCCCTCTCTATCTGTTTTTGTCTTTGCCTAAGCAATGTGACTGAACAAGATGGCACCCTTGGGCAGGAAAGGGACCATGAATGCATGGTAGCATTCCCAAAGGCTTTCTTTGAAAGCTGGGGAAATGCTTCACACGGGCTCCATCGGCACCGACATCACCCATATGTGAGGACTGATTCCTGCTGTTCCCGGAGAACACCTGTTACAGGTGAGTAACTACGCTTTCCCTAGAAATGTATTAACACAGCTATTGCAGGCTCATTCTTCCAACCATCCCATAGGACAATGCTCCCAGAAGACATTTAGGGTTCCATTAATGGGTACTGGGAGAAATTAGATGAACAAAGTAGGGCATTCTTAAGATATAAGAAAATAAGATGCCATACTGGGTCAAAGCAAGGGTCCATCAAGCTCATTATCCTGTTTTCAACAGTGGCCAATCCAGGTCACAAGTATCTGCCAGGTTCCCAAAAGGTACACAGATTCCATGCTGCTTGTCAAATGGTAAGCAGTAGATTTTCCCAGTTCTTTTTAATAATGGTTTATGGACTTTTCCTTCAGAAACTTGTCCATACCTCTTTTAAATCCAGGTACTAACAGCTTTTACTACATCCTCTGGTAACAAATTCCAGAGTTTGATTACACATTGAGTGAAAAAATATTTTCTCCAATTAGTCTTAAATGTGCTACATTATAACTTCATTGTGTGTCCCCCCCCTAGTATTTCTACCTTTTGAAGGGTTAAACAACTGATCTACGTTTATCTGTTCTACTCCATTCATTATTTTATAGACCTCTTTCATATCTCCCCTCAGCCATCTCTTTTCCAAGTTGAAGAGCCCTAACCTTTTAAGCCTTTCCTCAAAAGGATATCCTTCCATTCCATTTACCATTTTTGTCGCTCTTCTCTGTACCTTTTCTAATTCTGCTATATCCTTTTTAAGATATAGTGACCAGAATTGCACACAATATTCAAGATGTGGTTGCACCATGGAGCGATACAGAGGCATTATAATATCCTTTGTTTTATTCTCTATTCCTTCCCTTATGATTCCTAGCATTCTATTCGCTTTCTTTGCCGCTGCTGCACACTGAGCAGAGGTTTTCAATGTATTATCCACGATTTTGCCTAAATCCTTTTCCTGGGTGGTGATTCCTAATGTGGAACCTTGTATCGTACAACTATAGTTTAGGTTGTTCTTCCCTAAGTGCATAACTTTGCACTTGTCCACATTAAATGTTATGTGCATATTAAATGTCATCTGCCATTTGAACGCCCAGTCTCCCAATTTATTAAGGTCCTCTTGCAGTTTTTTACAATCCTCTTGTGTGTTAACAACTTTGAATAATTTGGTGAATCTGCAAATTTGATCACCTAACTTGTTATTCCCATTTCCAGATCCTTTATAAATATGTTAAAAAGCAGCGAGCCCAGCACAGATCCCTGGGATATTCCACTATTCACCTTTCTCCATTGAGAAAATTGCCCATTTAGCCCTATTCTCTGTTTTCTTTCCACCAGTTCCTAATCCACAATAGTTTCCTATCCCATGGCTTTTTAATTTTCCCAAGAGTCTCTCATGAGGCACTTTGTCCAAGGCTTTCTGAAAATCTAGATAGATAAAGGCGAGCTGATTGATATAATGTATCTGTTTATTCACAACTTCAAAAAAAATACAAAATTGGTGAGACAAGACTTTCCTTGGCTAAATCCATGTTGACTTTCTCCCATCAAACCATGACTATCTACATGTGCATGAAATGAGTCAGAAGCTGCAAAGATGTTTTACATATTGGGACATGGAACGTACGAAGCATGAACCAAGGGAAGTTGGAGGTGGTCAAGAATGAAATGGAACGTGTACAATGTGATCTGTTGGGTGTAAATGAACTGAATCGGACTGGCATCGGGCACTTTGCATCAGATGATCACATGGTCTACTATGCTGGAAATGAAAGACAAAGAAGAAATGGTGTTGCATTTATAATTAAGAAGAAACTCACAAGAACTGTAATGAAATACAATGCAGTCAGTGAATGCTTAATCTCTATTCTTCTATGAGGAATGCATATCAACACAACTATAATTCAAGTATATGCCCCAACCACAGCTGCAGAAGAGAATGAAATTGAAGAGTTCTATGAACAAGTACAAGCTGAAATTGACAGAACATGCAAACAGGATATTCTGATAGTCATGGGTGACTGGAACGCAAATGTTGGCAACAAAGAAGAAGGCAAAGTGGTTGGAAAATATGGATTTGGCAACAGAAATGAAGCCTGAGAAAGACCTGATAGAATTCTGCAAGACCAACGATCTATTCAACCTGAACACCTTCTTTCAGCAATACAAGCGGTGACTATAAACATGGACTTCACCTAATGGATTGTACAAAAATCAAATTGACTACATCTGTGGAAGTCCAATTATGGAAAAGCTCTATAACGTGAACAAAGACAAAACCTAGAGCTGACTGTGGTACAGATCATCAACTAGTATGCAAACTTAAGCTAAAGTTGAAAAAGAGCAAGCCACTCATGGATGTAGAAAAATATGACCTTGAGAATATACCACTGGAATTTAAAGACTGTCTGCAAAATCAATTTGCTGCTTTAGATACAGATGACAGAGCTCCAGAAGAGCTATGGAATGACATCAAGAAGGTTGAGTTGGAAGAAAGCGTGAAGTCTCTATAAAAGATGAAAAAGCAAAAACAGCCAAAATGGATGATGGAAGAAACTCTGAAAATTACCCAGAAATGCAGAGAAGCTAAAGCCAGAGGAGAAAGAGAGGCAATCGCAGAACTCAACAGAGATTTCCAACGAGCAGCAAGACAGGATAAGTAAAAGTACTACAATGACACATGCAAGGAAATAGAAGCAGAAACTATTAGAGGAAGAACAAGATTGGCTTTCCTAAAGCTATGAGAGTTAAAGAAAAAATTCCAGCCTTGAATTGGAATGTTACAAGATGCTCAAGGATCTATGTTAAATGATGCTGAGAAGATCAAGAAAGGATGGACAGAATATACAGTTTTTATATGATAAAGATCAAGTGGACCAACAGCTGTTTCAATCTGTACCTTATGATCAGGAACCATTGGTGATGAAAGAAGAAGTCGAAGCAGCATTGAAAGCCTTATCAAAGAACTAAGCACTAGACATTGATGGCATTCCCATAGAAGTATTACAGCAATCTGATGCAGCTGTTACTGTACTTACAAGGCTCTGCCAGGAAATTTGGAAGATAACATCACGGCCAACTGACTGGAAAAGATCTGTGTTTATACCAGTACTAAAGAAAGATGATCCAACTGACTGTGGAAATTATCGCACAATTGCTCTGACCCCACATGCCAACAAGATTCTACTGAAGATTATTCAACAGAGACAAGAACTAGTTGAAGTGGAAGCAGGGTTCAGGAAAGGGCGAGGAACGAGAGACATCATCGTGGATGTGAGCGGATCCTTGAAAAGACTAAAGAATACTAAAAAGATATCTATTTGTGCTTTATTGACTACAACGAGGCTTTTGACTGTATAAACCATGAGAAACTCTGGGCTACATTATGAAGCATGGGTATACCAGAACACCTGATCATTCTCTTGCACAATCTGTACATTGATCAAGAAGCAATAGTTCGAACGGAACAAGGAGAAACAGAATGGTTTAAAATCAGCAAAGATGTACGACAAGGCTGCATCCTTTCCCTCTACCTGTTTAATTTATATGCAGAGAAGCAGGATTGTATGAAGACAACAAAAGTGTGAAGATTGGTAGAAGACTCATCAACAACCTTCATTATTTATTTATTTAACAGCTCTTCTATACCGCGCTCTTTCTTATCAGCGCGGTTTACATATAACAGTTTGACTCTTGGACAGGCGGAAACTGCCCCGAGTTTACATATAACAGGTCTAATAACATGTGGATGAACTGGGGGAAAACTATGTACATTATAATCAGTAACATATAACAGGTCAAGTAACATGGGGTTGAACTGGGGGAAACTATGTACAATATGTCAATTATGCTGATGATAGCACATTACTGGCTGAAAGTGAAGATGATCTGAAACATTAGCTTCTCAAGATCAAGGAACATAGTCTTAAAATGGGCCTGCACCTTAATGTAAAGAAGACAAAGATCATGACAACTGGCAAAAATCAATAAGTTCATCATTGATGGAGAAGAAATTGTGGCCAACTTTAACCTACTTGGATCAACTATCAAGAAAGAAGCAACAAGCAGTCAAGAAATCCGACGATGCATTGCTCTTGGCAGAATGGCTATGAAAGACCTAGACAACATTCTCAAGAGCAGAGATGTCTCTCTCCATACAAAGATTTGACTTGTTCAAGCCATGGTATTTTCAATAACATCACATGGAGTGAAAGCTGGTCAGTGAAAAAGATAGACAGGAAGAAAATTGATGCCTTTGAATTATGGTGCTGGCAGCGAATACTGTGTATACCATGGACTGCCCGAAGAACAAACCAGTCAGTACTAGAGGACATCAAACCTATGCTTTCTTTAGAAGCTCAGATGACAAGACTTAGACTTTCATACTTTGGACACATCATGCGAAGAGAGAGATCATCATGCTTGGCAAGATAGAAGGTCAACACAAAAGAGGAAGGCCAGCAATGAGATGGATCGCCACAATAACAGCAGTTACAGGTGCCAGTTTGTCAACAATGAGCTGCCTGACTGAAGACCGAATACAATTTAGGACAACTATCGATATGTCGCCATGAGTCGACATCGACTTGATGGCACTTAGCAACAACAACAACATCTACATGTTAAGTAATTTTGTTTTTTTTTAATAGTTTCTACCATTTTGCCTGGCAGTGATGTCAGGCTGACTGATCTGTAGTTTGCTGGATTACCCCGAACCCTTTTTAAAAATGGCATTACATTGGCCATTCTCCAATCTTCGGGTGGTATAGATAATTTTAATGATAGATCACAGATTACTAATAGTTGTTCTACAATCTCATATTTCAGTTCTTTCAGCACCCTGAGATGTGTGCCATCTGGTCCAGGTGATATGCTGCTCTTTAGTTTATAAATTAGCTGTAATACATCATCCTGATTTATGGAGATGTGTTTCAGTTCCTCTGATATATCAGTTTTAAAAATCATTTATGGCATAAGCAAGTTTCCTACATCTTCTTAAGTAAAGATTGAAGCAGAAAATTCATTCAGTCACTCCGCTATGGCCTTGTCCTCTCTCAGTGCACCTTTTACCGCTCCATCATCGAATGGTCCGACTGACTCCCTTACAGGTGTTTTACTATGAATATTCTTGAAAAAGGTTTTATTATGCACTTTTGCTTCCACGGCAAGCTTCTTTTCAAATTTTCTGTTTGCCTGCCTTATCAATGTCTTGCACTTAACTTGTCTTTATTTTTGTTATTTCCTGTGAACCAATCGCTGCAACAAGGAATCATGCCCACACAACTCAAGAGATCTATAATAAGGCCAATCCTAAAGAACAACTCACTCAACAAGGACGACCCAGCCTCCTACCGCCCCATTTCCAGCATATCTTTCCTGGCAAAGATCATTGAGAAGGCAGTCCTATTACAACTACAAGACCATCTGGATGAACATGAAACCCTAGATGAACAGCAATACAGTTTCCGACAATGTCATGGGGTGGAAACGCTGTTGATAGCACTGCTTAACAACCTCCTCAAGGGCCTTGAAGACAAAAAGAAAATGTTTATACTCATTTTCATTGACATCTCTGCCGCCTTTGATACAGTCCATCATGGAATCCTCCTACAAAGGATTGAATCAATAGGAATATTGGGAACCCCCCTGAAATGGTTCTCTTCTTACATAACCAACAGAATGCCACAGGTTCATTTCAATGGCGAAGAAGCAGAAGCTTTCCTGCAAACGCAAGGCATACCTCAGGGCTCCGCTCTCTCGGCACTACTTTTCAATGTCTATATGCGACCCCTCTGTAATATTCTCCAACAACACAATATCAACTACCACATTTATGCGGATGATATTATGCTCTACACACAGTTGGATACCGAGAACCCTAACTATACTCAGCTTGAAACATGCATAAACGAAATGTTAAATTGGATACAGCAGAACAACATGGCGATCAACCATAAGAAAACTGAGGTGATGTATATCTCAAGAAAACCAAACTTTGACCCTCCTGCGTCAGTCACCCTATGTAACAATACATACAACACGAAGACTGAAATAAAATATCTGGGTGTAACACTTGACAGCAATCTAAAGATGGAAAAGCACCTCCGCAAAACCAACAAGGCCGTAACCGAGGCAGGCGGACCTGGTGCTTCGGGACCCTTTTCACCATCCCCCCATCACCCTCCATCTCCCAGCCCCACAAAAGACACCACACCAAATATTTCATGGAACACAACTGGTCGCAGCTTTATTAACCTTTTAACAATTTTACAACAGGCCAGCCTCCTACACCTTCTCAATCGATTAGCGGCACCCGGCCCGCACCAGCCATACCTTAGCAAAGTGCCTTGCCACCGCTAACGCCATAACTTGCCCACCGGCAAGTTACCTAAACCTTCCCCCGACTTCGCCATGCTATAGCAAAAGTCGTCCAGGGTTTGACCGGGTCAGGGGCACCCCGCCCCCGCCCAAGTGTAGCCTGAGGCTCCGGACCCCGGAAACCTCCGGGATCCCGCCAACCCCCCCCAAGCTGCAACACCCCATAACCAAAACCCCCATAACAATTCATGGGAGGGAGGGCGGGCGGGAAACCGGCACCCCCGAGCAGCTTCCGCCGTGACTGACCACGCGGAGGCTGCCCGCCGGGCCCAACCCACCCCCCACGCTGACATGGCCATCTCTGATTGGCTCCCGCGTGGCCGCACCCGCCGGGAGCCAATGACTTTAAATCTGCAGAGGCCGCGCACAGGATCCCAGCCCCAGGCCGCGCGCCCGGTTAGGTTCGGCCGCCGGGACCCTGCCCGCGGCCTCGTCAGTTTTCCACAAACTTAGAGTCCTACAACCTCTACGGAGCATCATTGAACCTCACGATTTCAGGTCTGTTGCGCAAGCCCTAATTATGCCGCACCTCGACTACTGCAATGCCATCTTAAAGGGCCTTCCAAAGAAAACCCTCAACATTCTCCAAATGGCCCAAAATGTAGCGGCTAGGGTCATCATGAAAAAAAACCTTACTGATCACATTACACCTGTATTAATCGAGCTACACTGGCTCCCCATTGCAGCCTGGGTAAAATATAAAACACTAATAACCACCTTCAAGCTTATACATAACATAGCACCATCCTTTCTCTCCACCCTTATCAGCACGCAACCACCCAACAGAAGCAGGCGAACAATCCACTCAAACATACTCCACGTTCCCACTGATATCAGATCTGTAACAACCAGTACTAGCCAACGAGCATACTCCTACTCGGCCCCGACCCTCTGGAACCAACTACCACCAGAGCTAAGAGCTATCAAAGACCTTATGGATTTCAGAAAGAAACTCAAGACACATCTTTTCCAGTGTCAATACAATCTGATATAGTCCCAGGGGTATAAATGATACCACCCAATGAAACATGGTTGCAGTCATGTAAATATGTGCATATGTAAATTCTGACTCCTCCCCGTAAGACCTTTCACCGTGTGCTGTGCTTTCCCCTTCAAATCAATGTGTATATACCGCAAAAATTTCTGTCATGATTTGACAAATTCATATCTGTAATCAAACCGCTACTGATCGCTGGAAGTAGCGGTATACAAATGCATGCTAAATAAATAAATAAATTTTCTGAATGATTCTGTCTTAGCTATAACAGCTTCTGTAACCTCACCCCTGAGCCATGCTGACTGCCATTTGGCCTTCTTTCCACCTTTTTATGAAGCATGTAGTGCATCTGGTATGGGCTTCCAAGATAGTATTTTTAAATAACGTTCAGGCCTCATGTAAACTCTTAGTGCCCGATATTTGAAGGGCAGTTTCATGGTTTACAGTTACAGTCATGTAACTGCCGCTAGGAGGGATATTCAATGGCACTAACACAGTTAGTGCTGCTGAATAGTCCCGATTATGGCCCTTATGCACCCCGATGCTAACCGCTTAGCATTGGGGTGTGTTGGGGGCATTCCGGGGAGGAGCGGCGGCAAAGACAATCTATAACTGGACAGCAGAGATATTGCATGCTGACCAGTTACTGACCTGTGCCTAAAAAATAAGTGAGGAAAAACCTCGCTAATCTTTTAGGTGCAGGAATTAACCAGGCAGCATGCGATATCGCTGCTGCCCGGTTAGCTACTGTGGCTTCCAGCATGTGCAGCGATCCCCAGATATTCAATGCCAGGGCCGCATATGATCCCAGCATTGAATATCTGGGGTTAAGGGTTAGCGGACACAGTTGTGTGCCATAGCAATGCATAGCCAGCCCAAGTGAATATCTGGCCCTTAACCTTTGCAGTTGCTCCTTTTAATTTTTTCTTAACCATTTTCCTCATTTTATTATAGTCTCCTTTTTGAAAGTTAAATGCTAGCACAGTCAAATTCCTTGCTATCTTTCCTCCACTTATGAAATCAAATGTGATCATATTATGATCGCTATTGCCAAGTGGCCCCAAAACAGTTACCTCTCGCACTAGATCCTGTGTTCCGCTGAGGATTAAGTCTAAAATTGCTTCCCTGCCTGTCGGTTCCTGAACCTGCTGCTCCATGAAGCAATCATTTACTTCATCTAGAAACTTTATCTCCCTAGCATGCCCTGATGTGACATTGACCCAGTCAATACTGGGGTAATTGAAATCTCCTATTGTCATTGTGTTGTAAACCTTGCTAGCTTTCCTAATTTCTGTTTGCATTTCATTATCCAAGCTGTCAGTAGTACACCACAAATGCCATTCCCTTTCTCTTTTTGCATGGAATTTCTGTCCATAGAAATTCTACAGTGTATTTTGTTTCCTGCAAAACCTTTATCCTGTTTGACTCAATGCCCTTTTTAACATATACAGCCACCTCTCCACTAATATGATCTACCCTATCATTACGATATAGTTTGTAGCCTGGTATCACAGTGTCCCATTGGTTATCCTTCTTCTATCAGGTCTCTGAAATGCCAGTTATATATACCATGCATTTAGACTGTCCTACCCAATGAACTGAAAAGGGCAACTAGTACTGATGTATTCCAAAGGGGACTAAAAGCACATCTGTTTAGTTATCTGCAGGGGGTAATATTTAGCATTAGATTGAACTTGGGGTAACTGTTGGTAGGTCAGCGTACATTTATTTTTGTGTATTTTACTGCTGTTGCTGTATCTCACCTTGATCTGGTGCAAAGAGGTGATTAATAAGTAATTTTAATATACGAGTATAAATAAAAGGAACCTTACACATCTAATCATTCGTCTTATACACTCAATCTCTCCTTCTTTGTCTTTTCTCAGATGACCATCCATCAGACTCTTCCTGCATTTTCATCAGGGAAAGTCACCACAGGGCCTGGCCCAGCATTAGCAGTACCAGAGGTAGAAGCAGCTGGGGGGGGGGGACACCTGAAGCCCCATCACCTGCAGAGGCACCAACCCCCACCCCCCCACACACACTTTGGGGTATGTTTACTAAATGGTGGTAGCTGCTTCCATGCAATATCAGAGCCGTGGCCCCATTGAATATCCGGGGTTAAGGGTTGGTGGGCACAGCTGTGTGCCATAGCAACGCTATCGCATGGAAGCTGCTACCGCCATTTAGTAAACATACTCTTTTGCTTTCCTCAACTTCCTCTGCTCCCCCACCTGTTGTTTTGCCGCTGGGAGATAAGGATGGGTGTCTGAAGGTGGTTCTGAAATTGGAGGTCCTCCCCATCCCTGCTGACAGCCAGCTGCTCATGCCAACCCCTGAGAATGCTGAGAAGAGATAGGTCCCAGCCTTCCGTTTCACCTTTTCCCGGTAACCATTCAGATGGTGTGAGGAAAGCTAAATCCTGCTAATCAGAAAAGCCCCTTTGAATATGGGCCCGATATTTTATTAATTAGAAAGCAGAAAAAATGTGCATCGTCTGATCCTCTACATGTGTGCCTATTATTGCTCAGTTAAGCATATTTATGCCTGTTTTATAAGCAAGTGCATGCTGTCTGCCGGGAACACTCAGAATGGCGGTCAAGAGGGGAGCAGTATTTAGAAAGGCCAAATTTTCTTCATCAGCAGTAGTTCTCCTTGTGAGGGAAGTGACTAAGTATAGTCGTCTATGGGCCAGGCTAAACCAAGGTCACTGCCTACCATAAACAAAAAGTATGGCAGCACATTTACTGGTAGACACCATTTCCCCTTAACTATGTGAAAGCTTCAGACTCAAAACTGCTGGGTTGCAGCCACCTCCTCCAGGGTGCCGGCCTTCTGGTAGCCCAAGATTGCTGTTTAAGACCTCTCTGCACTTGACTGAAAGGGTTCTGCAGAGGGCAAGAGCTGCTATCCCATTCTTGATGGAAGAGTAGTGCGGCGGGTGGAGGCCCTGGGCTGAGGACTGGGAGAACAGCCTGAAATGAGTTCATAGGACATGCTTTGTAGACCCAGCTGCTTCGTGCACCGATAGCTGGCTGCTGTTATGTGCAAGTCCTGGCTTTCTTCTCAGAGTCCCATGGGCAAGGCAATGCTCCAGGGGTATTACAAGTAATTACAAACCAGTGAGTCTAACGTTGGTGCTGGGTAAAAAAGATGGAAACTATTGTTAAGATCAAAATTACTGGTCATATATATAACAAGGCTTCATCGGAAAGAGCCAGCACAGATTTGAAAAAGGAAAGTCATGCTATATTCATTTATTAGATATGTTTGAAGATGTAAATAGTGGGAGTGGAGGAGTGGCCTAGTGGTTGGGGCAAGGTACTTCAGGCCAGAAGGTCAGGGGTTCAAATCCCACTAGAGGACAGCAACCTTGGGCCAGAAGTACTGGGGTTTCTAGTCCCACAGGTGCTCCTTGTGGTCTTGGGCAAGCCACTTAACCCTCCATAGCCCATGTTCCCTGTAAATAATTATCTCCAAGTTATAATGCCTTGTTCAATGTAATTTCAGTTTGTTCAATATAAACCACACTGATACAGAATAGCACAGTATATAAGAGAATGTAAATAAAATAAATAAACACATGGGTAATAATGAACTGCTTGATTTAGTGTATTTGGATTTTCAGATGGCTTTTGATAAAAGATGGGGGCCCGACATACTGACTCAGGATAAAATCCTACCTCTTTGATGTTGCTTTTGGATCCTGACCTCTCCCCTCCCATATTCTTCTGTCTACTCTCATGTGTACTTTAATTATTTCCCTTAATGAATGACCCTAGTCGCCTGTTTGTTCTTCTTGTCCATCTTGAATAGACTGTAATCTCTCTGGAACAGAGGCAGTCTCTTACGTGTTTGTGTACAGCGCTGCGTGAGTCTAGTAACGCTACAGAAATGATAATTAGTAGTAATCGTAGTAATGAGAGATTCCTTAGGAAACGAAAACATCACTGTGGCCTTGGGCAAGCCACTTAACCCTCCATTGCCTCAGGTACGCATATAAATTGTGAGCCCTTTGGGACGAGGGGATATATCTAGTACTTGCTTGTAGCGTTTGTAAACTGTTCTAATCCCTTTCAGCTGGGGCAGTATATAAATTAAATAAAGATAAAGATCATGGGAATAGGAGCAGGGGCAGATCCTGAGCAGTCTGGGCATGATGAACCTGTTCCTGGCCCCTCCTTTCCACTCGGTTGCTCTCTTCTTCCTCCTCCTCTCCACTGTCTTGGCTGCTTCAGTTTCTGACTGCTGCAGGTCTGCCTTAATTGATGTAGACAAGCTTTAAAAGCAGCCTACTCTTTCTTTATATCAGTGGCTGTAATAAACAATAATAATGTTATTGCAATAACAGACACCTCAGTGAAACCAAAGTTTCTTTTATTTATTTATTTATTATTCAATCTTGCAAGACGGGTGTCCACAATTTTTTTTTATTAGTGAGCACACTTGTCATACAAACCAAAAAGCGTAGTTACTCACCTGTAACAGGTGTTCTCCAGGAGCAGCAGGAATCAGTCCTCACTTATGGGTGACGTCGGCGCCGACGGAGCCCTCGCGGAGCAATTTTCCCCAGCTTTCAAAGAAAGCCTTTGGGAATTGCAGCGCGCCAGCGCGGTCGTCTTCCCGCCCGAGGGTGCCATCTTAGCCAGTCAGATGACATAGCTAAAAAAGACAGCATAAAAATTTGCAAAAAGAACATAAGCAGACGATTGCAACTCCAAGGGGAGGAGGGAGGGTAGTGAGGACTGATTCCTGCTGCTCCTGGAGAACACCTGTTACAGGTGAGTAACTACGCTTTCTCCAGGACCAAGCAGGAAGTCAGTCCTCACTTATGGGACTCCCAAGCTCAAGGCTACCGGAGACCCTAAGCACAAAAATGAGCTCCCTCTAGCTCAGCAGCACAGAAGGATAGAATCTTCGCTGAATTATCACCCACCGGTAGCCCACATCCGGGATGGAGGGTAGGAGTTGCTCAGACCTCAAAGAGATTACGGAGGACTGCCTGTCCGAAAGCACTGTCCCTACGGGACTCCCTCTCGAGACAGTAATGGACCGCAAAAGTCTGGCTCGAAGACCAAGTAGCGGCCCGGCAGATGTCTGCCAGCGGAACAGAACAGAGCGGAGGTAAGCCACTGACGTGGCCTTTGCCCGAACGCAATGAGCCGTGACTCGACTTTCTAAGGAGAGTCCGGCTGCCCCATAAGCCCAAGAGATACAGTCCGCAACCCAGATGGACAGAGTACGCTTGGAGACCGGGAGCCCCAATTTATTGGGGTCAAAAGACACAAAAAGCTGAGCAGCTTTACGGTGCTCCCGCGTACGGTCAAGGTAGAAGTTCAATGCCCTTCTACAGTCCAGGGTATGGAGGACCGTTTCAGCTCGGCTGGAGTGTGGTCTGAGAAAGAAGGTTGGAAGTACCACCTCCTGATTGATGTGAAAAGGGGAGACCACTTTAGGCAGAAATTTTGGGTGAGTCCGTAGGACTACCCTATTCTTGTAGAACCTAGTGTAAGGGGGATCAGACACGAGGGCCTGCAATTCACTTACGCGCCTAGCGGAAGTGAGGGCTATCAAGAACAGTGTTTTCCAAGACAGAAAACGTAGAGAACAGGTAGCCATAGGTTCAAAAGGCGGACAGGTGATCCGCTGCAAAACCACATTCAGGTCCCAGTCAGGCGCTGGCGGGCGCAGAGGTGGTTTAAGTAGAAGGAGACCTCGGAGAAACCTCGCTACGAGAGGGTCATTGGAGAGGGGTCTGCCGTCCACTGGCACATGATGTGCTGAAAGAGCACTGAGGTGAACTTTGACGGAGTTGGACTTAAGTCCCAGATTAGAGAGGTGCAGCAAGTACTGCAAGATCACCGACACCGGGCAGGAGAAGGGATCCTGAGACTGTTGGGTACACCAGACTGCAAAGCGACGCCATTTAAGGGCGTAGCATTTGCGGGTAGAAGGCCGTCGCGAAGCTAAGACGACCTCCTCCACCTCCGCCGGCAGGAGAAGGGGAGCAAGGACTACCCTCTCAGCAGCCAGGCCATAAGGTTGAGAGACCTGAGGTTGGGGTGCAGAAGGGACCCCTGATCCTGAGTGAGGAGATCCGGTTGTATCCCCAGAGGGATTGGGCCCTCCACCGCCAGTTGCAGCAGGAGTGGAAACCACGGCTGCCTGGGCCAGCGAGGGGCCACCAGGATCATGAAGGCTTTGTCTCGGAGAACCTTGAAAAGAGTCCGAGAGACCAGCGGGATGGGAGGGAAAGCGTACAGAAGGCTCCCCGACCACGAGATCAGAAAGGCGTCCGCCGCAACCCGAAGGGGGTGTGGCTGACGAGAGCAGAAGCGAGGAAGTTGCCGGTTGTGAGGACTGGCAAAGAGATCCACCGTGGGGAGACCCCACTTGAGGAAGAGCTTCTGAACTACCAAGGGATCCAGACGCCACTCGTGCGGCTGGAGGACCCTGCTGAGTTTGTCTGCAAGGCAATTTTCTTGGCCCGGGAGATAAACTGCCTTGAGGAGAATGCCGTGACTGACGGCCCAAGAGCAGAGCTTCTGTGCCTCCCGGCAGAGGAGGAAGGAGCCCGTGCCCCCCTGCTTGTTCACGTAGAACATGGCAACCTGATTGTCCGTCTGGACAAGGACGGACTGTTGGGAAGTCAGGTGGGAGAAGGCCTTGAGAGCGAGGCGGATCGCCCTGAGCTCCAGGAAGTTGATCTGCTGAGCAGACTCCCACGTGGTCCAGAGGCCCTGAGTACGTGCCTCTTGGCAATGTGCTCCCCAGCCCAGGAGGGATGCATCGGTGGTCAGCACCCTGGTCGGCTGAGGTGACTGGAAAGGCATTCCGAATATCAGGTTCGGCTGCCGGAGCCACCACCGGAGAGACGAGAGCAGCGGCTCGGAGACGCGCACTAGGTCTGCCAGGCCGCCTGTGGCTTGTCGCCACTGCTGGCGGAGACACCATTGAGCAGACCGCATGTTCAGGCGGGCATTGGGGGTCACATGGACAGTGGAAGCCATATGGCCGAGCAGTCTCAGGAAGCGCCTGGCGGAGACCAGGGGCTGGCTGCGAAAGCGGTCGGCTAGGTCCATGAGCCGTTGAGCCCTGTCGAGCGGTAGGTACGCTCGTGCCGAGGGGTGTGCAGCCTTGCGCCGATGAACTCGAGATCCTGTGAGGGGAGCAAAGTGGACTTTGCGAAGTTTATGACAAAGCCCAAGTGCTGCAGCAGAGTCACCGTGCGGCACGTGGCGTTGGTGACCTCCTGAGCGGACGCTGCTCTGATGAGCCAGTCGTCGAGGTACGGAAAGACATAGAGGCCGTGAAGCCGGAGATGGGCCGCCACGACCGCGAGACATTTTGTGAAGACTCGCGGTGCGGAGGATAGGCCAAAGGGCAGTACTCTGTACTGGTAATGATTTCCTGCCACCACAAACCTTAGGTATTGGCGGTGGCTTGGGTGGATGAGGATGTGCGTGTAGGCATCCTTTAGATCCAAGGAGCATAGCCAATCTCCCTGCTGGAGGTAGGGCAGAAGGATTCCAAGGGTAAGCATTTTGAACTTCTCCCGCACAAGGAACTTGTTGAGGTTGCGCAAGTCCAGGATGGGTCTGAGGCCCCCTGTTCTCTTTGGTATCAGAAAATACCTTGAATAAAAGCCTTGACCTCTCAGGTGGTGGGGCACCGGTTCCACCGCCTGTTCCTGCAGAAGACCTGCTAACTCCTGAAGGAGCAACTCCCTGTGCAGAGGGGGGGCGCGAAGGTTCTCTCCCGGAAAATAGGAGGGAGGGACCTGATGGAAGTGGAGAAGGTAGCCCTCTCGCACGACCTGAAGCACCCAGGCATCTGCGGTGATGCTGGACCACCTGTGGGCGAAGTGAACCAGCCGGCCTCCGGTGCTGGGAGGGACCAGCGGGGGGGGAGAGGCTATGCTGAGCGAGTCAAAAACCCCCTCCCTGCTGAGCAGGGGCTGGTGGTGCAGGCTTGGGGGCTTGCTGCCTACGGGACCCGTTACCCCCGTCCCTTGGCCTGCTGGCCCTGTTGGGGAGCTGCAGGGGCCTGATAATGGGGGTACTGTTTGTAGGCAGCCGCCTTCCTCGGGTTAAAAGGACTTTTTTCCCGAGCCCTTCTTTTTCTGGGAAGGGGCGGAGGTCTTCCTAGAAAGCCTGGTCCTGGTGAGAGTCTCAGTCTCAATTTGTGCAGCCTTTTCCCGCCATGGGCTTGCCAAAGAGGTTTTCGCCTCGGCAGGGGACATCGACCAACTTGTCCTGTACCCAGGGCTCAAGGTCCGACGACTGAAGCCAAGCCTGTCGGCGGGCACCGATGCCGGCTGCGGCCACTCTAGACGAGGCCTCAAAGCCATCATAGGCTGCTCGGGACATGAACTTTGAGCATTCCCGAATGCCCGTGGACAAGGCTAGGAACCTCCGCAAGTGCTCATCGGAGAGACCAGCGGAGAATTCCGGCTAGCTCTTTGCCAGATCCCGGAGGATACATGCCCATGTAGAGCTGGTAAGTCTGGACACGACATGCGAGCATAGAGCCCTGGAAGCACTCTTTCTTGCCAAGGCCATCCAGGTTACGGGCCTCCCTTCCAGGAGGCACCGAGGAGTGCATCTTCTGGCTCTTAAGACGATGCATGGCCGATTCCACTACCATGGAATGGTGTGGCAGCTGTGCCTTCTGAAAGCCAGGGCTCTTGCGGACCCGATAGATAGAATCGACCCGCTTGCTCAGGACCGGCGCGGAGGCCGGACTCTCCCACATGCGGAAGAGTAGTCGTTCCAGCATAGGAGGAACCGGCACAGTAAAGTGCTCCCTCGCGGCGGGAGAGTCATACTGGAGGGCGTCGAGCTCTTCGGCTCGAGGCTCCTCCTCGGGATCCGCAGGGAAGGCCAAAGCCTTGGCCATATCCCTAACGAAGTCCGAGAACCGGGCATCCTCCGGGGGGGACTGCTTCCGAGGCTCGGACCCCGGTGAGTCCGATGGGACACACCGAGTCCGGAAAGAATCAGGTGACTCTTCCTCCTCAGACTCCCAGACCGACTCCGACGAGGACTCGGTGGGGTCGGCCCGGGCAGGGTGCGGCGCCAGCCGCCCCGACGTCGAGGGAGTCGGCGTCGGCGACCTCGGTCCCGAACGGGAGGCCGAGGGTGACCTCGACCGAGGATCGACTCGAGTTCTCATTGACTCGAGGATCGGCTCGGTCTCCGGGGTCGACTTGGACGTCGACGTCCCGGCGGTCGGGGCAGCGGCACCAGCGAGGCCAGCGAGCAGTGCCCGCTGCTGGTCCATGAAGGCAGACAGTCTGCTCTCCAAGGCCGTCAACCTGAGTCCGAGCTCAGGTGACCCAGCAGCCCCCGACTCGGGCCCCGACGGCGTCGGGCCCGACGTCGGCTGTCGCGGAGGCGAGTCCAGAAGGACTACAGGACTTACCCGGGCAGGCATCTCCGACTCCAGGCGAGGTCGCTTCGGGAGATGTTCCTTCTCCAAGGACCCGGGGCGGCTGTCGGGGCTATGCGACCTGGCCCTCGCGGAGCCAGGAGCGTCCACCGACGCCGCCCTCGCGGGTTTTTCCTTCCGACGATGGTCCCCGGAGGGAGAACCCCGGTCGGAGGAGCTCCGGCGACGGTCCGAGCTGGAGCCCTTTGACACGGAGGCCTCCGACGAGGTCCGGGTACGGCTGGGGTCAGCGAAGATTCTCTCGCGCTGATGCCGCCGACTTCTCAACGCCTTCGAGGACAGTTTTGCTGCAGGGCCCACAGATCAGTTCCTC
The DNA here is from genome assembly GCA_033557465.1 of Ichthyophis bannanicus. Taxonomy (NCBI): domain Eukaryota; kingdom Metazoa; phylum Chordata; class Amphibia; order Gymnophiona; family Ichthyophiidae; genus Ichthyophis; species Ichthyophis bannanicus. The sequence goes on along the minus strand of CM066051.1, from coordinate 73,191,922 downwards.
ATGATCCGGGCCCAAGCAGCGGAGGCAAAAGTCGTGTGTGTCGGTTAGTGACATATTTCGGTCACACCGACCACACCGCTTAAAGCCACTGGCAGCCATCGGGGGAAAAAGGGCCCCTGCGAGGTCAAAGGACCGGGCTGCCAGGGAAAACGAAAATGAAAGCTGACTAAGTCAGAAAAAACCGAAAAAATGCTAGAGGACTCGAGGACCGGCGTCGCGAGTCCGGGCGGGAAAACGATCGGCGTCGAACCGAAAGAAAAAAGTATAAAATAAAGAGGAAAATCAACTTTTTCGCGGGGACAAGACGGGGACGTCTGCAGGGCTCCGCGGAAAAAAGAAGACTGGCTAAGATGGCACCCTCGGGCGGGAAGACGACCGCGCATGCGCGCTGCAATTCCCAAAGGCTTTCTTTGAAAGCTGGGGAAAATTGCTCCGCGAGGGCTCCGTCGGCGCCGACGTCACCCATAAGTGAGGACTGACTTCCTGCTTGGTCCTGGAGAAAGTTCCAGATTTATTACATTCATTTCTCCTACAAATTCCTCCCCTATTATTCTATTGGTGCAGGTACTTCTAATCTCCTACCTATTCGTGATCTTTATTCAGGTCAGTTGAATCTCCGCCTCTGTTTACTTCTCCTAACTCCTGCCCCTTTTACCCCTCTTCCCATATTTACCTTATTCCTTTTATGGTTATATTACCGATCTCATGAGTTCTCAGAAATTCCCCCCTCCCTTAGTGCCCATGGTCTTAATTTTCATGTTTTTAAGTTTCTTTCTTCCCTTTCTCTGCACCTAGCAAATTTTGTATCAGCATGTTTCACACAGTGTTCCTTCTGTCCTTGAGCTTCCAATTCTTTTATTTCTCATGTACAGTAGTCTAGAAACTAAGGGAGGGGTGTATGGGGAAAACGTAAGATTTGCAAGGCTAAGAGAAAATATTTTTATTATGTACAGCATAAGAAAATTTAGCATGTGAGCCAATGTATTGTGGCAAGCAAATAGCGTCCTATAGATTTTTATTTCTACTTTGTGTTCTACATGTATTTTTGTAAAAACAACAAATTAAACCTTTAAAACGTTTCTAACAGTGGCTAGCCAGGGGATGCCCAATCCCACGATAGGGCAATCTGTCTCTGGAAAGGAGGCAACATTTTACAGTGGATCACCAACTGGTTAAAGGAAAAGAAGCAAAGAGTACGGTTTGGGGTTATGGTTTATTCTATTCTTGATAGACCGCCTTTAAAGTTGTCATCAGGACAGTTTACACAGGAATATAAAAGAAAAAGAAATAGAAGGAACTCCAATACAAAGGAAAATAAAGTTACAGGGAGTAAATAAAAACATACAATAAGGAAAAAATATTAAAATATTGCAACATTCAGTTAAAAACAAATTTATAAAAACAAAATATAATAACAGACTTAAAGACCAGCTATAAAACAGAAGAATCCAAAATAAAATTAAAGGTCTGCTGTGCCTTTCTCCCAGATGTCAATCCTGGTCAAATGCTCTTTGAAAAAGGTGTGTTTTAAGGCTAGCTTTGAATTCCAGGAATGGTGATTCTAAATGAAATGATGGTGGTAGATCATTCCAAAGGCAGGTGGAGGGGCTAATGCGAAAAATGCAGCCCTTCGGGCACTTTCCTGTCTCACATTACCATGTGTGAGTATGTTTAGTCGATTAGAATGAACGCCACATAACATAGGACTCAGAGCATGAAGAGAAATGAAGGACGCAGTGGTCAATTTTCTAGTGGAAAGGGGTAAGTAGTGGAGTGCCTCAGCGATTTCTACTGGGACTAGTGTTGTTATATCAGAGAAATTAAAAATAGATAGTAAAACTTCTTAAGGGATTTATTTTATGATATATATTTAACTTTGATTTATATACAAATCTATGTTTTATGTTTTATATGCATAAATGTTTTTGTATATTAATACTATTAAGTTCTTAGAAGTATGATGGTAGATGGTCTGTAAATGTATTAAATTGAATGAAAACAAAGTGATCCAGAAAAAGGAACAAGTGAACCAATCAAATTTGCAGATGACATGAAAATATTCAGTGGCTAAAACACAGACAGACTGTGAGGAACTGCAGATGGGACTTTGTACGACTATAGAAGTAGGCGTCAAAATGTAAGATGAAATATGTGGACAAGAACAAAGGGATGCACATAGGTTACAACAATCCCAAATATACTTATATAATGTGAGGTTCAACAGTAAAAGTCCCCCATCCATCCAGACAAAGGATCTTGGAGTCATTATGGCCAGTACGCTGGAATCCTAGGCTCAGTGTGCAGCAGCAGTCAAAAAAGGAAATAGATGGCTAGGAATTATTCAGATAGGAATGGAAAATAAAACAGAGAATATGAGTATGCCTCTCTAGCAATCCATAGTGTTATTGTAACTGGAGTACTGTGCACAGTTCTGGTCACTCTGTCTCATAAAAGATAGTATGATAATTAGAAAAGGCACCGAGAAGGGTAATCGAAATGATAAAGGGGATGGAACAGCTGTTTTAGGAAGAACAGCTGAACAAATGAGGGCCTTCAGCTTGGAGAAGTTATGACCTAGAAGGGATATGACAGGCTTATAAAATGATGAGGGAGAGGGGAGAAATTTATTTATGTCTGCAGATTGTGCCAGGACTAGGGAACACTAGGGAACAGGTAGTTGATTTAAAACACTGGACATCTTGCTCCCGATCTGGGGAGAGAGGGGGTTGGTAAGTGTGTGTGTGTGTGTATATGTTGAGAGAGAGGCTGGGAAAGTGAGATAGGGGCTGGGAGATAGCCTTTTGGACTTAGAGAGGGATCACGCATTAGGTTAAAGGGAGTGCATAACTGTGTGGATCAGGTAACTTAGGTACCAAACATGTCTTGCTGGGAGAAAATCGATATGTATAACTTTGGGAACCTGACAGGTACTTGAGACCTGTAATGGCTACTGTTGGAAACAGGATACTGGGTTTGATGGACTCTTGGTCTGATCCAGTATGCTACATCGTATGTTCTTATGACAATATAGAAAAACCTAGTACAGTGTTACCTCCTTCTTAGGGATTGATGGGTAGAGGGTGTGAGGAGGGAGGCTTAAAAATTATAAAAATGTGAATGACTTTTGTTAACTGGCATGTGTAAGGAACACAGCATGCTTGGATCTTTGTTTAATGCTCTGTCTGATAATTAAAAAAAAATCTTAAACTAAATCAAATTGGAGAAAGCATTTATTTTTTAACTCCATGAACAAATCAGCTATAGGTGTGAACAGATTCCTAGAGAAGACCATGAACAATTAGTAATTAAGTAGACTTTGGAAAGCTACTGCTCAATCCTGGGAGGGAGTTGTAAGAATCTGATCTTTTCTTCGGGATCTGCCATGTACTGACCCAGATTGCTTGTGTCAGAGACAGGATACTGGGCTTGACGGACCTTTGGTCTAATCCAGCATGGGATATCTTGTATTTCATGTGGAAGCCATAACATGGAATTCCTTTGCTCCAACCAAGGGAGTTCTTCTCACGACTACGCCTTTTGCTCTCTGACTTCTGGAGATAGATTTTGGCACCTGATGTTAAGCAATAGACGTTGTCTTTCTTGTCTGACTGAAATCACAGAACCAGTTCTGCTTGTGCATCCATGGAACACTGCAGAAAACCCAAAGGCAGAAAGAAAGTGAGCCAAGAATGGAGCCCATTTATAAATTAGCTTATTTGCAAAGGGAAGATGAAATTTCTGCCATTTGAATTCAAGTTTTTCTTCAGGGCTTAGGTGGTTTTCTACACTAGAGACATTACAGATGGTAGTTTGGGATGAACTTGATGAATTAAAGTTTTTTCCCATTGTGGGGGTGATTTTAGAATTGTTTCTCACACATAAAACTCGGTTTTACATACTTAAAATGGAGTCACAGTATTAAAATGTGCATGATTGCAAGTAGGCATATTTGGGGCAGAGTTTGGGTGGAGCAGGGCAGAAATGCACATGAGTTCTAAAATAAATACTTAAACATTGCAAACTTCATTCACATACATTATCCTCGTGCACCTACTTCAGCTGTGTATATTTACCCCAGCAGACCTGTTACATCAGCGGGAGTAGGAATATATTTATCAAAGGCGAACACTGAATCCTAAAGGACTGAATGCCGACACTGAATGGAAGCAGTTTTATTAGAGTAATTGAAGAGGGTGTTGGTATTTAATATATATAAATGATAGCTGTGAATGTTGGGTAGGAAACACCAATATGGTGGTCTGAGAACTAATAGAGTGGAGGAGTAGCCTAGTGGTTAGAGCACTGGCTTGGAAACCAAGAGACTAGGTTTTGATTTCCACTAGCACTCCTTGTGGCCTTGGGCAAGTCACTTAACCCTCCATTGCCTCAGCAAAATTCAAGTTATCACTGTCCCTGTTTAATATTCCTACCAAAGTATTTCTTCATATCACCTACATTATTATTAACAGTTTTTTTATACCACTTTATCATTTCACTCAAAGCGGTTTACATTGTAACTTAAAATGGAAATTACACTTGCCTGGTAATTGTGGTTCCTGAGCGGTCCTCCAGTTTAGTCCTCCACGTCTGGGTAGTGCACCTCCTCCTGCAGCATGGAGACTGGACCAATCAGAATATTGTCCTCACTGGCTGTATGCTGCTGGAGCTCCTATCAGCCCCCAGTGTGTCCAGTCTCCATGCAGCAGGAGGACGTGTGAGCATTGAGCTGGGCTCACTTAGGGACTAAGTAGGCAACACTGTAGTTTGTTTTCAGTATTTATTTTTTCCCCTTTAACTTAGTTTGATTTCCTTTCTTCCCAGGTTGCTGTACCTTTAAAAAAAAAGAAAAAGACGGGGGCACGTTGCAGAGGAGCCGGGCTTTACACTGCCCTTCTGTCTCGTTGCTATTCTGCCTCTATTTCTTTGTGCAGCTGGCAGCTTCGGATCTCTCCTCCTAGACGGTACGGGGGAGAGATCTGTTAGGCACAGCTACACGCTCTGCTCTCTGGGGTCCTGCTTGTCGGAATCCAACGCGCCGGAGCGGGAGGCAGCGTGCACAGTCTGACGGCTCAGTTCTCGGCGCACACGTCGCTCAGGAGTCGAGCAGAGTTGTGGCGCGTGGAGCTGGTTTTCGGGGGTAAGTCTCCTGTGAGTGAAGGGGGTACTGGATGCCCGATGGGCAGCGATCAGGTGCGTAGAGGCTCAGGCCTGACTGCTGTTTTTCGTGCCCTTTTGATTGGCAGCGGCAGCCATTTTGTTTAGTTTCCCGCGCGGAGAGCGCTGAGTAGCAGGTTTCATTGCAGGGTTTTCCTCAGCGGCACGAGCGGGCATGTGGCTGGAGGGCTGTTTTCTGATTCAGCTCTCTGTGACAGCTCGGATTCTTTATTGTTGGGGGGATTGTTTTTGGGGTACTTTGGTGCTTACTTCTATATAAAAAAAAAAAAGGAGAAAGGTAGGTTTTTTTCCCTTGGGAGAGATCAGTCAAGCCAAATCCCCTCCACTCTCTCTCTCTCTCTCTTTGGTACTAGATTGCTGTCTAGTGCTTCATGTCTACTCATCCGCAGTGCGTGGTCTGCGGTTCACGCAGGGGGATGGTGTCTGATACAGGTATTTGCAGGGGCTGCGCTACTGTTTCTTCCAACGTGGAACAACAAATGGAAGACAGAGCAGTCCAGGACTCCCTAGACTCTGCGGTAAGTGCTGGGGGTGAGCCGTCTCTGGGAACTCTGGTAGCTTCTCCTCTGGCTAAGCCCGCGGGGCTATCGGGCATGCAGCCGGTAGGGCTGTTGAAACGTCCTTGGGGGATTTTTCCCCAGACTTTGTCCTTATTATGCATCAGGCCTTTCGCTTAGGGTGGCTAGGAAAGTTGTCAGAGTCCTTATCGCCGCCGGCGCCTCTGCAGTCTCCCAAAGGGGAGGACATGAGAGGAGATAACCCTAAGCCTGCAAAGTGGCCTCGGGACGCGGAGATGGAGCGAGTAGACCCGGAGTGGCAGGATGCGGAGGATGCTGAGGTAGAGCCCGAGGACGGTGTTGACGAATTGGAAGAGGGGGAGATTCCTGAGCCTGAAGATCAGGCAAGGATCATACGGGTGTTTCGTAAGGATGAACTTGTACCCCTGATTACGGAGTCTCTCCAGGCACTCAATCTCACTACAGCTTGACCTGCGGAGGAGGACGGTCTAGAGGATCCCCTCATTCAGGCGGTGCGAGAGTCTCAAATGGTGTTTCCGGTTCACAGAGTGTTAGATCAGATGATTCAAACTGAGTGGGATCAACCTGAAGCGGGCTTGAAGGTCATCAGGACAATGAACTGGCTCTATCCTTCGGCTGATAAAGACAAAGGAAAAGTTTCAGTCACCGCGAGTAGACGTGGCGGTGTCGGCAGTGACCAAGAGGACAACTATCCCGGTGGAAGGTAGTGCTGCCTTGAAAGACGCGCAGGACAGAAAGGTGGATGGTTTATTGAAACAGGCCTTTGAGGCCGATGCTCTATTGTTACAGGCCTCTATCTGTGGTGCCTGGGTGGCAAGGGCCTGCCTGCAGTGGGCTCAACACTTAAGGAAGGAGCCTCACCTGGATCAGCAGAGTTTGCTGGAGGTGACTCGGCTGGAATCCGGCTCGGCATATTTGGCAGATGTATACTATGATTTGATCCGAGCGTTGGCAAATAGTATGGCATCCGTGTTGGCCACCCGGAGGTCCATTTGGCTGTGGAATTGTGCGGCCAACTGGTCTTCTAAGTCGCGGCTCAGCAAGCTCCCCTTTAAGGGCAAGTTGTTGTTCGGGGAGGATCTGGATAAGTTGGTGAAGGACTTGGGAGACTCCAAAGGAGGCAGGCTCCCGGAGGATAAGCCTATGCAGGGAAGATCCTTGCCGGCCGTTCGAGGCCAATTGTGAGACTTCAGGAGATTCCGGTCTTCCCACCTCGGAGGATTCCAGCATGGTAGGTTTGCTGCAAGATCCCAAGGTTTTCATGGGTTTCGAGGGGCAGGCAGAGGTTTCACAGCAGTCTCCTCTTCCTCCTCCTCTTCCTTTAGCCGAAAGCTGCAATGAAACGCGGTGGACCCCGGAAGGAAGTCAATTGATCGGAGGTCGGCTTCGGGATTTTCTTCCTGCCTGGGTCCAAATAACGTCATATCGGTGGGTGTTGGAGATAGTTCGAGAAGGCTATACGATGGAATTGGCTTGTCTGCTCTGGGACTCTTTTGTTCTGTCGCCCAGCAAAGGACAGCAAAAAGCTCTGGTGATCCGTCTAACGTTGGATCGGCTGTTAGCCTTGGGGGCGGTAGTTCCCGTCCCTGTTTCCAACCTCGGCGTAGGTCGTTACTCCATTTATTTTGTGATACCAAAGAAAGACGGGTCCCTGACCTATTCTAGATCTCAAAGGAGTGAATTGTTGTCTGCGTGTGCCTCATTTCCGCATGGAAACCCTGAAATCCATCATAGTGGCGGTGCGTCAAGGGGAGTTTTTGAGGTCACTTGATCTCACGGAGGCCTACTTTCACATTCCGATCAGAGTGGCCCATCAGAAGTTCCTGAGGTTCGTGTTCCCGTGGGGCCATTATCAGTTCCAGGCGTTGCTGTTCGGGTTGGCTATGGCACCGCGCACTTTCACCAAGATCATGGTGGTGATAGCAGCGGCGTTGCGAAAAGAGGGTATTCTAGTCCACCCTTATCTCGACGATTGGTTAATCCGGGCAAAGTCCAAGGTCGAGAGTTTGCAGGCCACGGACAGAGTAGTGAAGCTTCTGCAGAGTCTCAGCTGGGTAGTCAATTCAAAGAAGAGTCACTTGGTTCCATCTCAGACACTTGAATATCTAGGAGTACGGTTTGACACTTTGAGAGGCTTGGTATTTTTGCCGGATCGCCGCGTGCAGGTCTTGCGCCAGCTCGTACGCAGATTCTCAGGGATCCCGGTGCCATACGCATGGTGGTACCTTCGGCTGCTGGGGACCATGGCGGCAACTCTGGAGGTGGTCCTGTGGGCCCGATTTCATATGCGGCCATTACAAAGAGCGCTACTGCAACGCTGGTCGAACCAATCAGATTCGCTGAACAAGCGCCTTCCCTGCCCGATGCGAGTTCGTCGATCCCTGCAGTGGTGGCTGTCCCCGAAGTTCCTGCAGGCGGGCATGCCCTTGGAACAACCAGTTTGGCTCCCTCTAATGACGGATGCGAGTCTGGAAGGGTGGGGAACCCATTGCGAGGGCCGGTTCGCACAAGGGATCTGGTCTGCCAGGAAGCCTCTTGGTCGATCAACCGTCTCGAGCTGCGGGCGGTGTTTCAAGTGCTGCAGACATTCGAGAGTTCAGTGAGGGGTCGAGCGGTGTGAGTTCTCTCAGACAATTCGGCAATGGTGGCGTACCTCAACTGGCAAGGCGGAACGGGGAGTATAGCCATGGAGGAAGAGTCAGAGGTGTTGTTCGAGTGGATAGAGCCTCGTCTGCTGGCCATTTCGGCAGCGCACATCACGGGAAAGGACAATGTGAATGCATATTTTCTCAGCAGGGTGCGTGTGGACGCTGGAGAATGGGAGCTTCATCCGCAGCTGTTCGCGCAAATTGTCCGTAGATGGGGGCCGCCAGTAATGGATCTCATGGCGACATTTCAGTCAGCAAAAATAGGTTGGTTTTTCAGCAGACGGAGGGAAAGGATGTCCGAAGGCATCGACGTGCTCATTCAGCCCTGGCCGGAGTCCAAGCTCCTCTATGTCTTCCCTCTCCTCTATGTCTTCCCTCCGTGGACTCTCATCGGCCGAGTGGTTCAGCACATTGAGGCGTCCGTGGCATAGTACTGTTCGTGGCCCCGGATTGGCCCAGATGCCTGTGGTATGCGGATCTAGTCCGACTGCTCGATGGAGAGCTGTGGAGACTTCCGCCATCAGTGGATCTGCTGATTCAGGGTCCCCTGCGGATGCCCCAGGTGGATCGGTTCTCGCTTACGGTATGGCAATTGAAAAGGCACGGTTGAATAGGAAAGGTTATTCAGCGGCAGTCATTGCCACACTCCTTCGGGCAAGGAAATCATCGACATCTCTCGCGTATGTGCGCATGTGGCGGATTTTTGAAGATTGGTGTTCCAGGCGACATATTCGTGCGGCGACTACTTCCGTTCCAGTGATACTCAGTTTCTTGCAAGACAGTTTCGAGAAAGGGTTAGCCGCCAGTTCCCTGAAGGTCCAGCTGGCAGCTCTCTTATGTTATAGGGGCAGGATTCAGGGAGTACCACTGGGTTCGCACGCGGATGTGCAGCGTTTCCTTAAGGCGGTGTTCAGGCTTCGGCCTTCGCGCAGAGTGTCTGTACCACCATGGGACTTGAATCTGGTCTTGGAGGCCTTGCTCAAGAAACCCTTTGAGCCCCTGAACCAGGCATCTGTTAAGGACTTAACGTTGACGACGGTGTTCTTGGTGGCCATCTGTACTGCGAGGCAGATTTCGGAGTTATAGGTGCTGTCGTGCAGGGAGCCGTTCTTATCTTTTTCTAGAGATAGGGTAATTTTAAGGCCAGTTCCATCATTTCTGCCTAAAGTGGTCTCTCCGTTTCATTTGAATCAATCGGTCTTCCTTCCAGTATTCAACTCTGGGGCGGAACAGTCCACAGACCGGGGCTTGCATCGTCTGGATGTCCGACGGGTGTTGCGCCGGTACCTAAAAGTTTCGGAAGCCTACCGTAAGTCGGACCAACTATTCGTGCTGTTCGGCGGTGTGCGAAAGGGGGAAACGGCGGCAAAGGCTTCCATTTCCAGATGGATTAAGGAGGCAATTGCGTTGGCATATATTTTGCAAGGGCGTCCGGTTCCGGTGGGATTACGGGCACACTCTACTAGGGCTCAGGTGACGTCGTGGGCGGAGCACAGCTTGGTTCTGCCAGCAGAAATTTGCAGGGCGGCTACCTGGTCGTCTCTTCATGCTTTCAGCAAACACTACCGCCTGGATGTTCTGGCAGCACAGGATTCCTGCTTTGGATCGGCGGTATTGTGCGCCAGTTGGAAAAGTCCCACCCAATGATAACTGCTCTGTTACATCCCAGACGTGGAGGATTAAACTGGAGGACCGCTCAGGAAATGGAAATTACACTTACCTGGTAATTGTGGTTCTCCAGGACCAAGCAGGAAGTCAGTCCTCACTTATGGGTGACGTCGGCGCCGACGGAGCCCTCGCGGAGCAATTTTCCCCAGCTTTCAAAGAAAGCCTTTGGGAATTGCAGCGCGCATGCGCGGTCGTCTTCCCGCCCGAGGGTGCCATCTTAGCCAGTCTTCTTTTTTCCGCGGAGCCCTGCAGACGTCCCCGTCTTGTCCCCGCGAAAAAGTTGATTTTCCTCTTTATTTTATATTTTTTTCTTTCGGTTCGACGCCGACCGTTTTCCCGCCCGGACTCGCGACGCCGGTCTCGAGTCCTCTAGCGTTTTTTTCGGTTTTTCTGACTTAGTCAGCTTTCATTTTCGTTTTCCCTGGCAGCCCGGTCCTTTGACCTCGCAGGGGCCCTTTTTCCCCCGATGGCTGCCAGTGGCTTTAAGCGGTGTGGTCGGTGTGACCGAAATATGTCACTAACCGACACACACGACTTTTGCCTCCGCTGCTTGGGCCCGGATCATGAGGAACTGATCTGTGGGCCCTGCAGCAAACTGTCCTCGAAGGCGTTGAGAAGTCGGCGGCATCAGCGCGAGAGAATCTTCGCTGACCCCAGCCGTACCCGGACCTCGTCGGAGGCCTCCGTGTCAAAGGGCTCCAGCTCGGACCGTCGCCGGAGCTCCTCCGACCGGGGTTCTCCCTCCGGGGACCATCGTCGGAAGGAAAAACCCGCGAGGGCGGCGTCGGTGGACGCTCCTGGCTCCGCGAGGGCCAGGTCGCATAGCCCCGACAGCCGCCCGGGTCCTTGGAGAAGGAACATCTCCCGAAGCGACCTCGCCTGGAGTCGGAGATGCCTGCCCGGGTAAGTCCTGTAGTCCTTCTGGACTCGCCTCCGCGACAGCCGACGTCGGGCCCGACGCCGTCGGGGCCCGAGTCGGGGGCTGCTGGGTCACCTGAGCTCGGACTCAGGTTGACGGCCTTGGAGAGCAGACTGTCTGCCTTCATGGACCAGCAGCGGGCACTGCTCGCTGGCCTCGCTGGCGCCGCTGCCCCGACCGCCGGGACGTCGACGTCCAAGTCGACCCCGGAGACCGAGCCGATCCTCGAGTCAATGAGAACTCGAGTCGATCCTCGGTCGAGGTCACCCTCGGCCTCCCGTTCGGGACCGAGGTCGCCGACGCCGACTCCCTCGACGTCGGGGCGGCTGGCGCCGCATCCGAGCCTCGGAAGCAGTCCCCCCCGGAGGATGCCCGGTTCTCGGACTTCGTTAGGGATATGGCCAAGGCTTTGGCCTTCCCTGCGGATCCCGAGGAGGAGCCTCGAGCCGAAGAGCTCGACGCCCTCCAGTATGACTCTCCCGCGAGGGAGCACTTTACTGTGCCGGTTCCTCCTATGCTGGAACGACTACTCTTCCGCATGTGGGAGAGTCCGGCCTCCTCGCCGGTCCTGAGCAAGCGGGTCGATTCTATCTATCGGGTCCGCAAGAGCCCTGGCTTTCAGAAGGCACAGCTGCCACACCATTCCATGGTAGTGGAATCGGCCATGCATCGTCTTAAGAGCCAGAAGATGCACTCCTCGGTGCCTCCTGGAAGGGAGGCCCGTAACCTGGATGGCCTTGGCAAGAAGTGCTTCCAGGGCTCTATGCTCGCATGTCGTGTCCAGACTTACCAGCTCTACATGGGCATGTATCTCCGGGATCTGGCTAAAGAGCTAGCCGGATTCTCCGCTGGTCTCTCCGAGGAGCCCTTGCGGAGGTTCCTAGCCTTGTCCACGGGCATTCGGGAATGCTCAAAGTTCATGTCCCGAGCAGCCTATGATGGCTTTGAGGCCTCGGCTAGAGTGGCCGCAGCCGGCATCGGTGCCCGCCGACAGGCTTGGCTTCAGTCGTCGGATCTTGAGCCCTGGGTACAGGACAAGTTGGTCGATGTCCCCTGCCGAGGCGAAAACCTCTTTGGCAAGCCCATGGCGGAAAAGGCTGCACAAATTGAGACTGAGACTCTCACCAGGACCAGGCTTTCTAGGAAGACCTCCGCCCCTTCCCAGAAAAAGAAGGGCTCGGGAAAAAAAGTCCTTTTACCCGAGGAAGGCGGCTGCCTACAAACAGTACCCCCATTATCAGGCCCCTGCAGCTCCCCAACAGGGCCAGCAGGCCAAGGGACGGGGTAACGGGTCCCGTAGGCAGCAAGCCCCCAAGCCTGCACCACCAGCCCCTGCTCAGCAGGGTGGGGGTTTTTGACTCGCTCAGCATAGCCTCTCCCCCCCGCTGGTTCCTCCCAGCACCGGAGGCCGGCTGGTTCACTTCGGCCACAGGTGGTCCAGCATCACCGCAGATGCCTGGGTACTTCAGGTCGTGCGAGAAGGCTACCTTCTCCACTTCCATCAGGTCCCTCCCTCCTATTTTCCGGGAGAACCTTCGCGCCCCCCTCTGCACAGGGAGTTGCTCCTTCAGGAGTTAGCAGGTCTTCTGCAGGAACAGGCGGTGGAACCGGTGCCCCACCACCTGAGAGGTCAAGGCTTTTATTCAAGGTATTTTCTGATACCAAAGAGAACAGGGGGCCTCAGACCCATCCTGGACTTGCGCAACCTCAACAAGTTCCTTGTGCGGGAGAAGTTCAAAATGCTTACCCTTGGAATCCTTCTGCCCTACCTCCAGCAGGGAGATTGGCTATGCTCCTTGGATCTAAAGGATGCCTACACGCACATCCTCATCCACCCAAGCCACCGCCAATACCTAAGGTTTGTGGTGGCAGGAAATCATTACCAGTACAGAGTACTGCCCTTTGGCCTATCCTCCGCACCGCGAGTCTTCACAAAATGTCTCGCGGTCGTGGCGGCCCATCTCCGGCTTCATGGCCTCTATGTCTTTCCGTACCTCGACGACTGGCTCATCAGAGCAGCGTCCGCTCAGGAGGTCGCCAACGCCACGCGCCGCACGGTGACTCTGCTGCAGCACTTGGGCTTTGTCATAAACTTCGCAAAGTCCACTTTGCTCCCCTCACAGGATCTCGAGTTCATCGGCGCAAGGCTGCACACTCCTCGGGCACGAGCGTACCTACCGCTCGACAGGGCGCAACGGCTCATGGACCTAGCCGACCGCTTTCGCAGCCAGCCCCTGGTCTCCGCCAGGCGCTTCCTGAGACTGCTCGGCCATATGGCTTCCACCGTCCATGTGACCCCCAATGCCCGCCTGAACATGCGGTCTGCTCAATGGTGTCTCCGCCAGCAGTGGCGACAAGCCACAGGCGGCCTGGCGGACCTGGTGCGCGTCTCCGAGCCGCTGCTCTCGTCTCTCCGGTGGTGGCTCCGGCAGCCGAACCTGATATTCGGAATGCCTTTCCAGTCACCTCAGCCGACCCGGGTGCTGACCACCGATGCATCCCTCCTGGGCTGGGGAGCGCATTGCCAAGAGGCACGTACTCAGGGCCTCTGGACCATGTGGGAGTCTGCTCAGCAGATCAACTTCCTGGAGCTCAGGGCGATCCGCCTAGCTCTCAAGGCCTTCTCCCACCTGACTTCCCAACAGTCCGTCCTTGTCCAGACGGACAATCAAGTTGCCATGTTCTACGTGAACAAGCAGGGGGGCACGGGCTCCTTCCTCCTCTGCCGGGAGGCACAAAAGCTCTGCTCTTGGGCCGTCAGTCACGGCATTCTCCTCAAGGCAGTTTATCTCCCGGGCCAAGAAAATTGCCTTGCAGACAAACTCAGCAGGGTCCTCCAGCCGCACGAGTGGCGTCTGGATCCCTTGGTAGTTCAGAAGCTCTTCCTCAAGTGGGGTCTCCCCACGGTGGATCTCTTTGCCAGTCCTCACAACCGGCAGCTTCCTCGCTTCTGCTCTCGTCAGCCACACCCCCTTCGGGTGGCGGCGGACGCCTTTCTGATCTCGTGGTCGGGGAGCCTTCTGTACGCTTTCCCTCCCATCCCGCTGGTCTCTCGGACTCTTTTCAAGGTTCTCCGAGACAAAGCCTTCATGATCCTGGTGGCCCCTCGCTGGCCCAGGCAGCCGTGGTTTCCGCTCCTGCTGCAACTGGCGGTGGAGGATCCAATCCCTCTGGGGGTACAACCGGATCTCCTCACTCAGGATCAGGGGTCCCTTCTGCACCCCAACCTCAGGTCTCTCAACCTCATGGCCTGGCTGCTGAGAGGGTAGTCCTTGCTCCCTTCTCCTGCCGGCGGAGGTGGAGGAGGTCGTCTTAGCTTCGCGACGGCCTTCTACCCGCAAATGCTACGCCCTTAAATGGCGTCGCTTTGCAGTCTGGTGTACCCAACAGTCTCAGGATCCCTTCTCCTGCACGGTGTCGGTGATCTTGCAGTACTTGCTGCACCTCTCTAATCTGGGACTTAAGTCCAACTCCGTCAAAGTTCACCTCAGTGCTCTTTCAGCACATCATGTGCCAGTGGACGGCAGACCTCTCTCCAATGACCCTCTCGTAGCGAGGTTTCTCCGAGGTCTCCTTCTACTTAAACCACCTCTGCGCCCGCCAGCGCCTGACTGGGACCTGAATGTGGTTTTGCAGCGGATCACCTGTCCGCCTTTTGAACCTATGGCTACCTGTTCTCTCCGTTTCTGTCTTGGAAAACACTGTTCTTGATAGCCCTCACTTCCGCTAGGCGCGTAAGTGAATTGCAGGCCCTCGTGTCTGATCCCCCTTACACTCGGTTCTACAAGAATAGGGTAGTCCTACGGACTCACCCAAAATTTCTGCCTAAAGTGGTCTCCCCTTTTCACATCAATCAGGAGGTGGTACTTCCAACCTTCTTTCCCAGACCACACTCCAGCCGAGCTGAAACGGTCCTCCATACCCTGGACTGTAGAAGGGCATTGAACTTCTACCTTGACCGTACGCGGGAGCACCGTAAAGCTGCTCAGCTTTTTTGTGTCTTTTGACCCCAATAAATTGGGGCTCCCGGTCTCCAAGCGTACTCTGTCCATCTGGGTTGCGGACTGTATCTCTTGGGCTTATGGGGCAGCTGGACTCTCCTTAGAAAGTCGAGTCACGGCTCATTGCGTTCGGGCAAAGGCCACGTCAGTGGCTTACCTCCGCTCTGTTCCGCTGGCAGACATCTGCCGGGCCGCTACTTGGTCTTCGAGCCAGACTTTTGCGGTCCATTACTGTCTCGAGAGGGAGTCCCGTAGGGACAGTGCTTTCGGACAGGCAGTCCTCCGTAATCTCTTTGAGGTCTGAGCAACTCCTACCCTCCATCCCGGATGTGGGCTACCGGTGGGTGATAATTCAGCGAAGATTCTATCCTTCTGTGCTGCTGAGCTAGAGGGAGCTCATTTTTGTGCTTAGGGTCTCCGGTAGCCTTGAGCTTGGGAGTCCCATAAGTGAGGACTGACTTCCTGCTTGGTCCTGGAGAAAGCGTAGTTACTCACCTGTAACAGGTGTTCTCCAGGAGCAGCAGGAATCAGTCCTCACTACCCTCCCTCCTCCCCTTGGAGTTGCAATCGTCTGCTTATGTTCTTTTTTGCAAATTTTTATGCTGTCTTTTTTAGCTATGTCATCTGACTGGCTAAGATGGCACCCTCGGGCGGGAAGACGACCGCGCATGCGCGCTGCAATTCCCAAAGGCTTTCTTTGAAAGCTGGGGAAAATTGCTCCGCGAGGGCTCCGTCGGCGCCGACGTCACCCATAAGTGAGGACTGATTCCTGCTGCTCCTGGAGAACACCTGTTACAGGTGAGTAACTACGCTTTCCCGGAGGGACTCCAGTTTAGTCCTCATTCCCACCCAGGAGAGAGTTCTGTCTGAAGGGCACGATAACTGTGGGAAGAGATGGTTCTGATAAGCAAAACACAGTATGATTCATGTTTGGAGCCTCTGGCTAGGGCCAGTCCTTCTTTTCCTTTTCTATTTTCTCTCTTTCTTGGTCTTCTGCTGTCGCTACCACTTATTTTGGGGTGATGGGGCAGAAGCAATGTGCGGAATTCTGGCTTCTTCGTTTTGGGGGGGGTGTCAGGTGAATTGTTTCAGGTTAATGGTTTACATTAATGATTTACGATTATAGTTAGTTAGCTTTTACTTCCTCATGTGTTGCTTCTTTAAGTCTGCTTTGTCAATAGTTCACTGGGGGCTGATGGGAGCTCCAGCAGCATACAGCCAGTGAGGACAAGATTCTGATTGGTCCAGTCTCCATGCTGCAGGAGGAGGTGCACTACCCAGACATGGAGGACTAAACTGGAGTCCCTCCAGGAACCACAATTACCAGGCAAGTGTAATTTCCATTTTAAATTACAATGTAAACCGCTTTGAGTGAAATGATAAAGTGGTATAAAAAAACCTGTTAATAATAATGTAGGTGATATGAAGAAATACTTTGGTAGGAATATTTGGTAAACGAGTTTATATTTAAATATGTCAGGGAAAACCAACAACTTTGATGGAGATTGTACTGCTTATATGTTTATTAGAGGCGCTCCCTGACAAAGCCTGTTGTTTGCAATGGCCGGGTTGGAGGATATGGACTGTGAAGTTCAAGCAGTGAAGTACAGATTGAATTGATCATCTGGCAACCTATAAGATTATAGTAAAAGTGAACATGGAGAACAACGACTGTAGAAGGAATCCATGGAACCTACCTAAAAAGACATCATTTGACAGTGAAAGAGCAGTATAGTATCCACGTTGCAAAAGTTATATTTTTATTTAAAAAGGACTCCATGGAGATCTGAACAATTCTACACAGAACCCACTCTGTGAAGCATTTGGATCGCCTTTGTGGACTGGTTATTTCGACAGAGGATTCAGAGACTGTTGCTGAATGATTTCTATGTATTTTTAAGTATGTGTAGAAGAATGTTTGATTTGTGTACATGTTTTTTATAATCTTGGTATATTTCTAGTATACTCAGAATAAAGGGGTTGAAAAATATTTAAGGCATTGGGTATATGTGTGTATAATAAGAAATTTGTTTAAATAGGTATATGATATTCTCCAGGAATAAGCAGGAAGTCAGTCCTCACTTATGGGTGACGTTGGCACCGATGGAGCCTGCGCGGAGCAATTTCCCAGCTTTCAAAGAAAGCCTTTGGGATTGCTGCCACGCAAGCGTGGTCCTCTTTCCGCCTAAAGGTGGCATCTTGCTCAGTCTCCCTTTTTTTGTGGAACTCTTTGGACGCACGTCCTCGTCCCTTGGAAAAAGTGTTTTTGTTTTCTGCCTCTGGCCCTCTCTTTTCTGGTAGTACTGGTCCTCTCCCATCATCCCCTTAGCTCTTTATTCCAGCCTTTTTGGAAAATTTCTCTCTTCGGTCCTTTTCGCACCCTTTTCAACTGCTGGCATCGAGGGTCTTTGACCTAGCAGGGGCCCTTTTTGCCCCAATGGCCACTGTTTTTGAAAAATGTGACAAATGCTCCAAAAATATATCACTCACAGACACCTATGACCGCTGTCTCTGGTGTCTGGGGGTCGACCATTACCTGAAGCTCTGCTCTCTCTGTAAGAAAATGTCCACCAAGGCCCTTCTAAGTTGTAAGCAGAAGTCCGATGACATTTTCCATAAGGCAGCCCCGGAATCCCCGGTGGCATCCTCGGGTGTCCCTCCGCTTATGGGATCCCCCCGGTGGTTCCGTGTTGAAGGCGGCACTCCTATCAGGGGCCCTGAGGTGGAGAGGCACAAGAAGAAGAAGACCTCGAAGTCACTGTTGGGGACTCCAGACAAGCGCAAACATTCCTGTGCTCGGTCGCTCAGCCCTCCCTAGCGTTCTCGAGAGTCGGATAAGGAGCGGCCTCGAAAGGTACCTCGTACAGACACGGAGGCCTCTGTTGATGGCGCCCGGTCCCCTGAGGGTTATCCCAGTGAGGACCCCCTCTCTTCTTCCACGCCAGGCCCGGTAACCCCAGTGTTGGCATCGCAGGGACCCACGCCTGCGTGTGAATCCCGAATGCTGGCACTAGAGCACAGCATTTCTGCCTTCTTAGCTGCCCAGCAGGCGCTTCTGCCCAGCATGACTGGCCCGCGCCTTGAGACTGAGGTTCCCAAAAGAGCGGCACCTAAACCTGCCCTGGAAACCCCCAAGAGCCGTGGGCCTCGTGAATGTCCTCGGCGCCGGTCTCGCTCGCTCTCCCATTCCTCGGGGGCGAGGTCCTCCAAGGTCAGTGCCTCCGGTTCCAAGCAGGCCTCGGCTTCTGGACAGGGTAACCAGCCTGACTCAGACTTCTTTTCGGACCTCTCGGGCTGGGAGTTGGACGGGGATACCTCCCTTGAGACCTTAACTCACAGGGACCTTCCTTCGGAACCGTCCCCATCCACTTCCCAAAGGCGTTCGCCTCCCGAAGACATGTCCTTTCTGGTGTTTGTGCGGGACATGGTGCGGGCCCTCAATCTGGCCACGCAGGCTGAGGAAGAACTGAGGGCAGAGAAACTCGACATCTTACAGTACGAGTCCCTGTCTTGGAAGTTTCTTATGGTCAACGTGCCTCCCATTCTGTCCCAGCTGCTCCTCTGCATGTGGGAGGCACCTGCTTCAGTCCCCATTGTGAGCAAACACCTTGATGCCATGTATAGGGTCCAGCGTGGCCCAGGGTTCCGGAAGGCCCAGCTTCCGCACACCTCCATGGTAGTAGAATCGGTGATGCTGAAGCAAAAGAGCCCGAAGTCACATTCTTCATTCCCGCCAGGTAGGGAGCCCAGAGCCCTCGACACCCTTGAGTGCAAGGCCTATCAGGGGTCCATGCTGACATGCCGCATTCAGGTCTACCAACTGTACATGGGCATGTTCCTGCGTGACCTCGCCAAAGAGCTCAACGTATTTTCCTCAGGTCTTGGGGGTGAACACCTTCTCAGGTTCCAGAACTTCCTGAGGTCGATCGTGGACTGCTTGAAGTACCTCCTGTGCCGCGTATGACGGGTTTGAGTCCTCTGCCTGAGCGGCAGAGGCCGGCATCGGAGCCTGGCGCCAGGCATGGTTCCCGTCTTCGGACCTGGAGCAGTGGGTCCAGGAGAAGCTCTTGGATGTCCCTTGCCTGGGGGAACAGCTGTTTGGCAAGCCCATGGAGGATAAGGCCACCGAAATTGAAATGGAGTTCATAACACGAACCCGCCTCTCGCGTAAGACCTTTGCTCTCCTACGGAAGAAGCAGCAAACAAAGAAACCGTTCTTCCAGAGAAAGGGACTTCCCTACTGGGGATATTCGCACTACCCGCCCAGCCCCGCACCTACCACCGGCATGCAGGGAAAGGCGGGAGCACACAGGCCTCGCAAGCCTAAAGGGCCCAAAGCCCAATCACTGGCGCCACCCCAAGCCGCTCAGGGGTTTTGACGCCGAAGGTATAGCCTCTCGCCCCCCGGCAGCACTTCCACCAGTGGGGGAGGGGGGGGACGCCTGTCCTTTTTCGCCCCCCAATGGGCGCCGATCATGTCGGACACCTGAGTGCTCAGGGTGGTCCGGGACGATTATCATCTTCCCTGGACAGGCTCCCTCCTCCCTTCTCCCCAGCAGAGCCTTCTTGGCTTCCTTCGCACCAGGCTTGCTTGCAACAGGAACTGACCAACCTCCGCAGCCAGTGAACGGTCAAAAAGGTACTGCCGCATCTCTGAGGTCGAGGGTTCTACTCCTGATACTTCCTCGTTACGAAGAAGATGGGGGGCCTATGCTCTATCCTCGATCTCAGGAACCTAAACGTTTCTGGTGCGGGAGAAGTTCACAATTCTATTGCTAGGTGTCCTGCTGCCCTTCCTCCAGCAGCATGATTGGCTATGCGCCTTGGACCTCAGGGATGCTTACGCCCACATTCTGATCCACCCCCAGCACAGGCAGTTTCTGTGCATCAGGGTACAGGGAGAGTACTACCAATACAGTGTGCGTCCCTTCGGGCTTGCATCTGCCTTTCCGTGGCCGCCGCCTGCCTCCGGTGACAGGGCATATCTGTTTTCCCTTATCTAGATGACTGGCTCGTTACGGGGGCATCGGCCGGGGAAGCCTGCCTTGCGGCATCGCGCACTATCCTCCTCCTCGAATGCCTTGGTTTCCTGGTCAATTACTCCATCCCACCTCGAACTGGTGCAGACCCTGGAGTTCATCAGCGTGCTCCTCGACATGGAGCAGGCAACCGCCTTCCTGCCCTGGGACCATGCGGATTGTCTCCACGCCCTGGCAGCCATGGTCCAAGGCAGGGTTCGGATTCTGGCCCGAGCCATGTTGCGCCTCCTGGGGCACATGGCCTCCACTGTCCACATTGTTCCCCACACCCGCATGCACATGCGGATGGCTCAGTGGTGCCTCAGAGCACAATGGAGCCAGGTTGCCGGCCACGTCCGGGACTCTGTTTGAATCTCCCACAGTCTTTACATCTCCCTGGATTGGTGGCAGGATCCCCAAAGCTTTCTTCAAGGAATGCCCTTCCAGGCCCCGCAGCACAAGCTCATCCTGCTGTGTTGGTGGAGCCCACTGTGGCGACCTGCACACCCAGGGACAGTGGTTGCCCAAAGAATCTCAGCAAAGATCAATCTGCTTGAGCTTCGGGTGGTCCAGTGGGCCCTGAGGGCCTTCGAATACCATCTAAGGGGAAAGTCGGTGCTCGTGCTGACCGACAATAGGGTAGTCATGTTCTACATAAACAAGGAGAGGGGAACAGGTTCCCACCCACTCTGCCGGGAGGCGGTCCTCCTTTGTTCCTATGCCATTCGCCGGGGCATGACCCTCAGAGCGGTCTATCTCCCTGTCTTACTTCAACAAAGGCTAACACACCTTGTTAATGAAGACGTGCGTTTATTTATAATACAAAGCAGGGATAACTTGAATTTCACTTATTTAACTTCTTAATTCGTACTTATTTAGAAAGGCAAGTAATTCATATATCTACCTATGATTAGTTAAAAAGATATCTGGAAAACTATTAGAATAAAAGCACTTAATTACAGAATAGATAACTAGAAAGATAATTACAGAAGAAGAATATACTTCACCGAAAGAGATTTACTTCATCCCTGTCACACTTCGATTGAATGGATCCCTGATTCAACCAGACAAGAGAGACTTCTCAATCGGGAGTTTCTCTAGGCAATGCGTCCATTCCTAGATGAATCCATTTCTCTCTCTGTCTAGCTGAAAACAGGTACCCATTTTATCCAGTTGCAAGAACAATCCAGTTATTTCCTATCATGTGACACATACGTAGTATAGAGTCAGTTATCCATTAAGCACATCCAAGACACTGGCCAGGTGCTTGAAAATGCTCAAGGGAACCCCCCAACCCCCCTGGTCTACATTACAATTGATGAATTCTTAGGAGAAATGTTTCCAAGGCAAGGTGAATTGTCCTGTTTTGTCCTGTTAATGGGTTTCAATTTGTCTGCTAGTAGAAAGGCTCCTAGGTGAAGTGTTCTTTTGTTCTCTGTAATGGGTCTCCATTTCTTGCTAGGAGAAGGTCTCCTCCCTGATCTTTCCAGTATCTGTAGTTATGTAAATTGTTTCAACAGTTTCAAGTGCTCCTATTTACAGTTGAGGCATATTCACTACTGAGGCATAATCAATAGTGAGGCATAATCAAATAGTCAAAATTCATCTGTACCACATTCGGTCCTTTGACTATTGATTGTGCCTATAAGATACTGGTAACATTGTGGGGACTTTGGGTGGATGAAATATAGTAATGAAACTGGGTATGCATTGAATAAAACAACATATCATAATTAATAAACAAATACAAATAATAATTCCCCCAATGATTTGTCTGAGGCTACCCATACTGGGCAGCCATCCAAATACCCAATCCCACCAATTAACATTAATATCTTGTTTAATATCTTTGGCTAGTTCTTGCAAAGCTTGAATATGAGACTGAATGGAAGTAGCATGGTCAGTTAAATTAAAGCAACACATGCCTTCAAAATGTCACATAAAAGTATTATATCAATGTCCTTGGCAATTTCTTGTTGCATCTTTAGTTGTTGGCATTTCGGTATTTCATCAGGATTACATGTCATGTTATAACATACATCGCCTGGGGCGATATTATGGGTGATTATTTGAGTCATGTTATCCCAAAAATTGAAATTAGTGGGACAATCTCTGCAATATTCGTATAGCATGGGGTGTGTCCTTATATCTTCTTCATTTGCGCAACTGTCATTTTGTGTAGCTTTAAAATAGTACAACAAAACTCGAGCTGGTGTGAGTATTGCAATCAAACATGTAGTTAACAGATCCACTGGATTACGCATGTCCGAAAGGCAAAAGTTAGAAATATTTAAAACTTTTCGGGCTAAATAAGTCCAGATATTCTGAGGTGGTTCTATCGCATCTGCTAAACGCTTGGGCAAGTGTAATTCGGGTTGGGTTACCACTTGCACTCTCCAGTAATAGACTTTCCATGTACCAAAGATCAGGCTGGTAATGAGTGCCCATGTCACTACATGGCATATGAAAGCTTGCTGGAACCGATCCCGGTCCTTGATAGAAATATGCTGGTTCATTGGTTCAGAAGGTGTAGAGATAACCTATAATGAAAAGACATCATTTTATTCTCGCAGGTAACATTTGTTTGCTGGTATATATTCCCACTTTTCTTGTCCAGGTCTCATAATCAGTATTATGTTATCATTCCCAGTGGCAATAACTTCTGCCTGCTCAGGTGGGTGATTTGGTGATTGTACCCAAATCCTTGCTCCGGTGTTTAAATTAGCAGATCCAAATCCAGCATCGCCTCTAACTGTTAGAGCAGTGGGGGCATTCCCCTTCTTTACTACTCCTCCATAAGTGGGGATGATAAGTAATTGGGCCACTCTGTCCCCAGTCTGGATCATTAAATCTGAGTTACCACTGTTCATTAGAATAATTTTTATCTCTCCTTGATAATCTGCATTAATCACTCCTCCAAGTATTTGTATGCCTTTCAGGGCCAATCCAGAGCGAGGGGCAATTAACCCAAAATGCTCGGGTGGTAACTGGACTCCTATTCCTGTTTCTATTAATTGCAAATCATGGACCTTTATTCTATATTCCTGCAGAGCATGTAAATCTAGTCCGGCTGCCTCTGGTGTTGCCCGATACGGGGCTAAGGCACCTTCTTTAATTTCCCAATATAGAATAGTGTTAGTGGCTACATAAGATTTGATTTGTAATGCGGGAGTCAACATCCTCATTAGAGGAGTTTCAGTTTCTGCAATTGGTCTATTGTTAAGGATCTGTAGTGCTGCAGATAAATGATCTCTCCACTTTTGCAGGGATCCTTCCCCTAATTTCCTAAGCTGTTCTTTGAGCAATCCATTCATTCTTTCTATAAGTCCTGCAGCTTGAGGGTAATAGGGTATATGAAATATCCATTCAATGTTATGCTGTCTACTGTGATCCTGTACAAGCCTCCCTTTAAAATGAGACCCATTATCACTTTGAATCTGAAGAGGGATCCCATAATATAAAGTAATGAGGTCTAATGTTTTAATGGTGTTAATCTGCGTAGCCCTCTTACATGGATATGCCACTAAATACCCGGAATATGTATCCACAGCCGTGCATACATATTGACATCCCTTACTGGTAGGTAGAGGTCCTATGTAATCTATTTGCCATATCTGGCCTGGTAGTTTTCCTCGCCCTAAATGGCCATACACTATGTGTGGGACAGACCTGTGCTGTATATGCTGACAAATTGGGCATTGCAAGATAATTGTTCTAATGGCATCTAAGGGGATAGGGATTCCCCGTGTTTGTGCCCAGCGGAAAGTAGCTTTTTCACCTAAATGCCCACATTTCTGGTGAGCCCATTTTGCCATGCCCAGCAAGTCAGATTCTTTGGTGTCTGTTTGTGCTTCAGCAATTTTAGCTTGTTCATCAGTAATAGAGTTAAACCATCTGTCTAACGAATCAATAGCACAATGAGCATCTACATGATACACAGTTACCGTACTTAAAAGCAACATTTCCCAAATTTGCTGCCACAGTTCTTTTCCCCAAATTTCTCTTGAATGTATCTCCCAATTATTTTGCTGCCAGGTAGGTAGCCATGTGGCTAAGCCATTGGCTACTGACCAGGAATCAGTGTAAATATGACAAGTCCCTGGGGTCTCTTGTTTTAAAGCCTGAAATACTGCATAAAGTTCAGCATATTGGCTACTTTTCCCTTCACCTGTAGTTGTCAACAATTTTTTAGTAGTGGGATTGTAAGACACAGCCTTCCAACACCTTTTATTTCCCACATATTTAGCAGACCCATCAGTAAACCAAACATGATTTCTTTGTTCTGAGGTTAATTGTACAAATGGTTGTCCCCACTTCACTGGAGACTCTGTTGCTGTTAATTCATGATTTGGCAATTGCATGGTCTCAGTGTCCTTAAGAGGGGCTTGAGCTACCCTTTCATGTAAGGTAGCAGTTCCCCCTATACCAATTTTAGCTCTATCCTGAATATACCATTTCCATTTGATTATGCTTGCTTCTTGTGCATGTCCTATTCTGTGTGTCTTGGGGGAGCTCATTACCCACTGCATAATAGGAATTTCTGGTCTTAACATCACAGTGTGTCCTATGGTCACCTGTTCTGTATCCACCAAAGCCCAATAACATGCTAACAACTGTTTTTCAAAAGGGGTATATCTAGTCCCTGCTTCGGGGAGCTTCCTCGTCCAGAATCCTAGAGGTACTTTTTTCTTTCCCTGTTTCTGCCATAAACTCCAATTAGCATACTGTTCTTGTACTGATACATTGAGCTCGAGTTCCCCAGGTTGAACAGGCCATAAATCTAAGGCTTGCTGTATAGCTTGTTTAGCCAGTTCAAAAGCCTGCTGCTGCACATCTCCCCATTCAAACTCATATTTCTTCCTAGTTATTTTATACAATGGTGCCAGTATTTGACTCAAATGGGGAATGTGCTGCCTCCAAAAGCCAAACAGTCCAACAAATTTCTGGGCCTCCTTTTTATTTCGAGGAGTATTAAATTCCATTATTTTCTGTTTGGCTTTTGGGAGCACTTCTCTATGACCCTGATGCCACTGTATGCCCAGGAATTTTACTGTCTGGGCTGGTCCTTGAATTTTTGCAGGGTTAATTTCCCAGCCCTTCTTTTTCATGTGTGCAATGAGAGCTTCAAGATGTTCCTGCACTATCTCTTGTGAGGGCCCCTGCATTAAAATATCATCAATATAATGTGAAATTTGTACCCCATCCGGAGGTGGGAGTTCATCTAAGTGTTCTGCTACAATCCTGTGACAGATAGTGGGGCTATGTAAATACCCCTGGGGAAGTCTAGTGGGACAGTACTGTCTACCCTGCCAAGAAAATGAGAACTGCTCCCAATTCTCCTCCGAAATTGGAATAGTAAAAAATGCATTAGCCAAATCTATGACAGCATACCATGTCCCTGCGTGTCTTTGAATATTTTCAATAAGAGTAATTGTATCTGGTACAGCAGCAGTCAGTGGAGGGGTATACTTATTCAATTCTCTATAATCAACTGTCATTCTCCAACTGCCATCTGATTTCTTTACCGGCCACACCGGATTATTCCAGCCAGTGGTAACTGGCTTAATCACCCCTGCTTCTAGCAATTCCTGAATTGTTTCTCCTATTTCCTGATGTCCTCCCGGGATCCTATACTGCTTCATACTCACCATTTTAGTGGCGGGGGGCAGCTTTACTGCTGGCATTTTAAGGTGTCCTACAGTAATAGGTCTAGCAGACATGTAAGGTTTGATGCCAAATTGGTATTGTTCCTCATCAAGTATCAGTGTCAACCCTTTTAATATGTCTATCCCAATTATATACTCGGGAATGGGAACAATTAACACCGAGTATTTTCTCTTAGGTAACTGACCAATTTTCATTTCCAATGTGGTTTGTACAGCATCTGTTTTCCTTCCTCCCAGCCCAGTGATTGTAACATGCTGTCCTCTGAAATGTTTTGGATTTCCATAAATTAAGGTGGCCTCCGCTCCAGTATCTACTAAGGCTCGGACCCTCTGATTGTTCTTATGTTTCCAAAAAATGTCTAAATTTACATGGGGTCTCATGTCTTTATGAGTCCACCCTTCAACTGGAGCTTGGCCTACTTCCTATTCTTGAAACAAATCCTGTGCCCATGAAAGATCAGGGTATAAGTCAGAAAGTGGTGCTGTGGGAATAACATTTGATCTTGCTTCTCTAATCTCACCCTCCTTCCTTTTCCCCTCATTCTTTCTCTCCTCTTCATTCACTTCAGAATTTTGTTTACTCACATTCCTATTTCCACTTTTCTTATACAGCCCTCTTTTCTTATATATTTCCCACATGCTCTGTGTGTCAATTCCATCAATCTGTTCCTTTTTAACACCATCTTTAAGGAGAGCAGTAAACATATCTTTCCTGGATACTCTGTTGTTTATATTTCCCTTCTGTCCTTCTGATCTATTCTCCCTTCTGTCACCAGCACTGTACTTTGGACCCCACTCTCCCAATTCACCTAATTGTCTCACTGCTTCTATTACTTCTGATAAAGGATTCCCTGTTTGATTTATCAGTAAAGTCATAATAACATGTTTGTAAGCTGGTGGAGCCAAACGTATAATCTTATTCCTCATTGATGCAGTCATGGCACAATTCATTAACTGATCAGCTTGCCCTATAAAAATAGCAGTTTTCATGCCTTCCTCTTTAATGCGCTGAATAGCGTCACGCAAAGCAAACCATTGTTTATCATTTGGGGGCCAATCAGCTTCGGCAGGAAATTTAGCATTACATCCTTCTACTGCCAGTTGGAGTAAACTAGTCATATTTTGTGATATGTAATTACGAAACTGCTCTTGTATCACAGGGTCAACACTAATTAGACAAAATTTCCTAGCATCACCATGATCTAGCTGTACTCCTGCAGCTCCAGTTTCATAAATACGCACCATCCAGGTAATCAGTGATTCCCCAGGTTTCTGCCTAAACCTGTCCTGGATATCATTAATCTCTTGTTGATTAAAATCCTCCACAGTATCTAGATTAACTCCTCCAGGATTTTGGGGAGTACTCTGCACTTTCCTCCTATAAATCGGTTGTGCCTGATAGTTTTTATTACTAACTCCTTGCTCTTCCTCAGAGTTAGATGATTCAGTAGAATCCCAGATATTACCATCCCAGTCATCAGGATTCCAATTTACACCTGCTTTAGCAATAGACATGTGCACTTTCTTTTTATTTACTCTCCCCTTTTTTTTACGATATTTATACTGGGCCACCCTGACAGCTGCTCTCTCAGCAACCTGCTGATAAGTATCTAATTTATCCGTCAACAAACGGATTTGGCATTGTAGCATTGTTATCATATTTTGTAAATCACAATTCTGTTTTTCAAGTTGCTCAATCAAATCTACTTTGCTGGATTTTGTCTGATGTATCTTACGATATGCAGACAGCAAAAGCCAACCTCTCCTCCCCAACACACTCAATTCTATCCCTTTTTCAACAGGTATTTTTTGCAAGCATGTAAGGAGATTTACAGGTTCCGCATCTTTTAAAACAGATTCCCAATTCTCACTTAGTCCTGAATTGCAAGACCATTCTCTAGCTAATATTTCATAAGGCGCCTGATCCCATCCGGGGATATTTACAAAATTTACAACATCTTTATCTTCCTTTACAGTCTTTGTACTATTTACATTTTTTACTCTTCTTTTCAACATTGTTATAGCCTTTCTTTTTATCGCACCCCACTTCTGGTACCAAATGTCTTACTTCAACAAAGGCTAACACACCTTGTTAATGAAGACGTGCGTTTATTTATAATACAAAGCAGGGATAACTTGAATTTCACTTATTTAACTTCTTAATTCGTACTTATTTAGAAAGGCAAGTAATTCATATATCTACCTATGATTAGTTAAAAAGATATCTGGAAAACTATTAGAATAAAAGCACTTAATTACAGAATAGATAACTAGAAAGATAATTACAGAAGAAGAATATACTTCACCGAAAGAGATTTACTTCATCCCTGTCACACTTCGATTGAATGGATCCCTGATTCAACCAGACAAGAGAGACTTCTCAATCGGGAGTTTCTCTAGGCAATGCGTCCATTCCTAGATGAATCCATTTCTCTCTCTGTCTAGCTGAAAACAGGTACCCATTTTATCCAGTTGCAAGAACAATCCAGTTATTTCCTATCATGTGACACATACGTAGTATAGAGTCAGTTATCCATTAAGCACATCCAAGACACTGGCCAGGTGCTTGAAAATGCTCAAGGGAACCCCCCACCCCCCCTGGTCTACATTACAATTGATGAATTCTTAGGAGAAATGTTTCCAAGGCAAGGTGAATTGTCCTGTTTTGTCCTGTTAATGGGTTTCAATTTGTCTGCTAGTAGAAAGGCTCCTAGGTGAAGTGTTCTTTTGTTCTCTGTAATGGGTCTCCATTTGCTTGCTAGGAGAAGGTCTCCTCCCTGATCTTTCCAGTATCTGTAGTTATGTAAATTGTTTCAACAGTTTCAAGTGCTCCTATTTACAGTTGAGGCATATTCACTACTGAGGCATAATCAATAGTGAGGCATAATCAAATAGTCAAAATTCATCTGTACCACACTCCCAGGCCAGGAGAATGTCCTCGCGGACAAACAGCAGAATCCTCTGCCCACACAAGTGGTGACTGGATCCGGAGGTGGCCAGCCTCTTATTCCATCGGTGGGGGACTCCGTCCATGGACCTGTTCGCCAACCTGGTGAAGTGCAGCTTCCCCACTTCTGCGGACCTGTTCCACACCCAAACAGGGTAACCCCAATGCATTCCTCTTGACTTGGACCTCCGGGCTTCTTTACACCTCCCCCCCCCTCTCATTGCGAGGACCCTCCACAAGGTCCAGCGGGAACTAGCTTCAATGATTCTCATGGCTCCTTCGTGGCCTTGACAGCTTTAGTTTCCGCTTCTGCTCTGGCTCTTGTCCAAGCCTCCAGTTCCCCTAGGCTGCGCCCCGAGCCTGCTAACATAGGAGGAGGGACGGGTGCTCCACCCGAACCTGGCCTCGTTATCCCTTACAGCACGCAGCTTAACAGGTCTCCTTAGCCCCGCTGCACCTCCCGGTGGAGGTTGAGGAGATCCTCCTTGTGTCGAGGAAGGACTCGACAAGGTGAGCCTATACCTTTTAAGTGGCAACGTTTCTCGATCTGGTGCTTCGAGCTCCAGATCGACCCGTTCTCCTACTCTCTCTGGTGTGTTCTCCAGTACCTCCTCCACCTCTCGAAGGAGGGACTGAAGTCCAACTTAGTCAAGGTACACCTGAGCACCATCTCAGCTAACCACCTCCTCATCGAGGGTAAACCCCTCTTGGGGCAGCCCCTGGTCTCCTGCTTCATGCAGGGCCTCTTACTTTCCAAGCCTCCTATCTGGCCTCCTCCGGCGGAATGGGACCTGAACATTGTGCTCATGCAGCTTATGCAGCCGCCCTTCAAGCCGATGGTGACGTGCTTGCTTCAGCACCTCTCTTGGAAGATAGTTTTCCTGGTGTCTCTGACCTCGGCTCTGCGAGTCAGCGAACTCCAGGTCCTCATGGCTGAGGCTCCCTACACCAGGTTCTATGGGAACAGGGTGGTTCCCCCAAGTTCCTACTGAAGGTTGTCTCAGATTTCCTTCTCAATCAGGAGATAGTCTTGCCGACCTTCTTCCCGAGACCTCATGCCGGCCGGGCATCAGCAGTCTTGCATACGCTCAACTGCAAGAGGGTTCTCGCCTTCTACCTGCAGTGCACCCAGGTTCATCGCAAGTCCGATCAGCTCTTTTTTGCCTATGATCCCAACTGCCTGGGGCAGGCAGTCATCAAGCGCACCCTCTCCATCTGGGTGGCAGACTGCATCGCCTTTGCCCAGGCAAAGGCGGGTGTCCCACTGGATCGGCAAGTCTCCGCACACGGTGTCCAGGCTAAGGCGGCTTCGATGGCTCTGCTGTATCCAGTGCCTCTAATGGACATCTGCCGGGCTGCAACCTGGTCTTCAGCAAACACTTTTGCTTCGCACTACTGCCTGGAGAGTGAGTCCCACTGGGACGGCGCCTTCAGCCAGGCTGTACTCCATACTCTGTTCGGGGTATAAGCAACTCCTGCCCTCCGACCCTTCTTCAGCGGCTACTGAGAGCTTCACCCCAGGGACCCAAAAACCTGGGCTCCTTCGGTCATTGGCTTCTGCTCACGACCTCGCAGATGCACTTTTGGGTTACAGGTTCGGTAGCCTGTAGCTGGGGAGTCCCATAAGTGAGGACTGACTTTCTGCTTGTTCCTGGAGAAAGAGTAGTTACTCACCTGTAACAGGTGTTCTCCAGGGACAGCAGGAATCAGTCCTCAGTACCCTCCCAACTCCCCTGAAGAGTCATGGGATAGGAGGCAGTGTACTATTGTGGATCAGGAACTGGTACTATTGTGGATCAGGAACTGGTTAAAAGATAGAAAGCAGAGGGTAGGGCTAAATGGCCAATTTTCCCAATGGAGAAAGTTGAATAGTGGTGTACCCCAGGGATCTATGCTGGGTCTGCTGCTTTTTTTTTTTTTAAACTTTTATTTTCATTTTGCAACAAACAAAAGAAACAACACACCAAAAGAGACAAAACAAGTATACAATAAGGAAAAGTAAACCCATTACCCCCCACCCCGATGCTTCTTCTCTACCCGATTATATCAGCATGTGAGCGCTTCCAATTAACAGTGATTATACATCAAACGATCAAAAGAGTATCTACAATACAGCATGATCATGGGACAGAGATATATACAAAGTTAGACAGTCAGATGAGAGCATTTAGCAAAATGTACATAGTCATTGAGCATCTTCCATTGAGACCAATGAGAAGGAGTCTGAACGGAGGAAGCGAACAGACGAGGTATTTGTTCATATTTACTGTAAAGACAGGCATGATTCCACCATTCATTGGGGCTCAGATGGGAGCTAATTTTCCAGTATTACTTAATTAGGGAAATAGCAATGCCAAGCATAAAGTTCGAAAGGAGATAAGCCATTTTTGGGAGAGAGGGGATCCCCGCAACTGGGCGAAGTCCCACTATCCTCCAAGAAAGGGGCTCCTGAGAGTGCGAGATAGACTAAATACGACCCCAGACCCGACGCCAGTAATACTGTAGTGCGGGATATTCATGCATAACATGAGGCAATGAACCAATGGCCGCAGGACGTGTCCAGCAGCCATTGCCCTGAGTAGTGTTCCATTTGTCTAATCTGTGAGAAGTGTAAAAACACCGGTGGGCTAGAAAGAAGAGGGTCTGAGTGAGTGAGGCGAATCGGGAACCCGTGTCCCTCTACTCCAGATAAGGCTCCATTGCTCCGAGGTCAAAGTCACATGCAATTCTCTCTCCCATACTTTCTGCGCTATAGGGGTATCTCTAGTTATAGCATTATATAAGGTTTAGTAAAATTGGATGCTACACCCGGTGAACTACCGAGAGATCGGAAAGTCTCCAATCAACCTTATGTAGGGAATGCCGATGGCGGGAGTACTCTAGTGCTCCGAAGGCGATGCTGAAGTTGCACTGACCAGAGTCGGGAGTCTAAAAATTGCATAAGAGTATTAAAGGCACCTAAAGTGTCTAAAAACATTGGTGGATAGTGGGAGTCCGATGGGAGAGTCATACCAGGGAGAAAGGTAAGAGGAATCGGTTTGCAAAGGCCCGCTTCTACATCTAGCCACACAGGTCTACTCGGTACTGGATCTTCCAACCAACGAGCACCGTGTTTGAGAAGAAAAGATTGTGGGAACACTTGAGTAAAATCGCCACCAAGTATTAATGGAGCATTGGCAGAGGCCTAGGCCAACTGCGCAATACTTGCATAGTAAGCAGGGTTGTCCACATTCGGGGCATAATGCAAATACACGTGAATTCACTATCTCCAACCTCAAGGTGTACACGGGCCCATCTACCCTCCTTGTCAGCGCTAATATCAGGTACAGTAGCGTGCAAAGACTTCTTAACCAGAATGGTTATCCCGTACCATTTGGAAACGGTGGGAGAATAGGCAGCTACCATGTGAGGCTTAGCATTGAGGTTCAGTGTTTCAGCAGAGTTTAAATGCGTTTCCTGAAGAAACACTAAATCAACATGTTCATGGCTAAGATAGCTAAGGATTTTCTTTCCTTTGAGTGGACCATTAATGCCTTTGACGGTGAATGATAAGATTTTACATAAGGCCATTCAGAAAAGTTAAAATTCTGAGCATGATAGCACACATAATTTCACTATGTCCCTCAAGCTGACTGTATCTGGCTGTACACATGACATAGGAAAAATAAGCTAATATAATACAATGAAGCGCCCCACATTAACAAAGAAAACCGCAGTACGGTAGAGGAGAAGCAAAACCCCAAAATTACTGGCGACCATGTGTCTGCGGGGCGAAACCCCAGAGAAGGCCGAAATTGAAAAAACACATAACCTGTAGGACTGTGCGTGCTCCGAATCCGACCGAGGCACACATCATGAAGGGATAGGAGACCAAAAAACAAAAGTCATATAGAGAAAGAAAGAAAGTCCAGGCTATTTCTGTGCTTGGCTATGACCGCCGCATCGGGCCCTTCAAAATGGCGGATAGAGCCGGCAGATAAGAGTCCAAGATTTGGGATTAGCGCATCTGCTCTGCTTCTTTGGAGTCTAAAAATGTTGATAGTAGATCAGGATCTTCGAACGTCCTGGTTTGGTTGTGGAGAGTCACTCGGAGCTTCGCTGGATACAACAGGCCAAAGCGAGCCTGTAGCTGTTGAAGTCGAGGGCGAAAAGCAAGGAGTTTCTTCCGACGGTCAACGGTAGGCTTTGCCAAATCAGGAAAGAAGGAGACCTTACTACCTTCAAATTCCAAGTGATGATTCGCTCGGGCAACATGTAAAATTTGTTCCACTTGTTGATATCGTAGCAAGCTAAAGATAATAGGCCGGGGGGTCGTGCGGTTGAGCGCCATGTGGGCAGGAACACGGTGTGCGCGATCGATTTCCAGTTCTCTGTGAAAAGTGATCTTCAGCAAGGAGGGAAGAGTTTTGAGCAAGAATTCTCTTATATCTCCTGCTTCCACCCCCTCCGGCATTCCGAGGAGCCTCACATTGTTGCGACGGGCTCGATTATTGCTATCTTCTAACTCCTTTTGAAGATTCTGTATCTGGCGCTCAGCCTTGTCCAGTTTGCCCAGGCGCACCTCGTGCGAGTCGAGGACCCCCGCCATGTTGTCCTGCCGTAATGAAAGACTTTCAAGTCGGTCCTGGAGCACTCCAAAGTCTTCTCGCATGGCTCGAAGCGCTTCTCCATTGGACTGCACCAATTCCTTCACGCCGCGTATTTCCTCCAAAATCTCCAGGTGCATTTCGGGGTTTTCACGAAATGGGACCATCTTCTGTGGGGAGGACACCTCTGTTTTGGAGCGTTTTCCGTGAGAAGAAGAAGGAGACCCGAAGTCCAAGCGCGCTGGTTTATGGGCCGCCATCCCCCCCGAGGTGCCCCGGTCAGCTCGGAGCGAAATAGTAAATTTGTATAGGTATTAAGTCAGGATTCTAAGTAGGCCTCTCGGGAGCTTCAACGCAAAGCGTCCTACCCGCTGGACATCAGGCTCCGCCCCCCCGGGTCTGCTGCTTTTTGACATATTCATAAATGACCTGGAAAATGGAATAACGCGTGAGGTTATCAAATTTGCAGATGACACAAAACTATTTAAAGTTGTTAAAAAACCCAAGAGGATTGTGAAAAATTGCAAGAGGATCTTGATAAATTGGAAGACTGGGCATCAAAATGGAAGATGAAATTTAATGTGGACAAGTGCAAGGTTATGCACCTAGGGAAGAACAACCCAAACTATGGTTACACGATGCAAGGTTCCACATTAGGAACCACCACCCAGGAAAAAGATTTAGGCGTCATTATGGATACCATGTTAAAACCCTCGGCCCAGTGTGCAGCAGCGGCCAAGAGAGCAAATAGAATGCTAGGTATGATAAGGAAAGGAATGGAAAATAAAACAAAAGATATTATAATGCCTCTATATCGTTCCATGGTGAGACCGCACCTTGAATATTGTGTGCAGTTCTGGTCGCCGTATCTTAAAAAGGATATAGCGATTTTAGAAAAGGTACAGAGAAGAGCCACCAAAATGGTAAAGGGGATGGAAGGATACTCCTATGAAGAAAGGCTAAAAAGGTTAGGGCTCTTTAACCTGGAAAAGAGACGGCTGAGGGGAGATATGATAGAAGTCTATAAATTAATGAATGGAGTGGAACGGGTAAATGTAGATCGATTGTTTACCTTATCAGAATATAGAAAGACTAGGGGACATGCAATGAAGCTACAGGGTAAACTATTTAAGACTAATAAAATAAAATATTTTTTCACTCAACGTGTAATCAAACTCTGGAATTTGTTACCGGAGGATGTAGTAAAGGCTGTTAGTGTAGCTGGGTTTAAAAAAGGTTTGGACAAGTTCCTGGAGGAAAGGTCCATAAACCATTATTAAGAAGTGACCGAAGATATCAGTGCTTGAACCAGTACAAATATTGTGGAACTTGTGTCTCTTGGGGAAACTCTAGGTACATATGATCTAGATTGGCCACTGTTGGAAACAGAATACTGGGCTTGATGGACCTTGGTCTGACCCAGTATGGCATATGGTATGGCATATCTTATGTTGCTAGTTTTGTCCTTCCCTTGCCATCTGCTTAGTAAGGCTCTAGCTATGGGACCTGAATGAGCAAGATGGCACCTTTGGGTGGGAAGAGGATCACGCATGCTTGGCAGCAATCCCAAAGGCTTTCTTTGAAAGCTGGGGAATTGCTCCACCAGGGCTCCGTTGGTGCCGATGTCTCCCATAAGTGAGGACTGATTCCTGCTGTCCCTGGAGATCACCTGTTACAGGTGAGTAACTATGCTTTCAGTAGGTTCTTAAGGGGAGCATACCACATAATTTTGTATTCTTTAGATGCAAAAGTAACCCATAACATCTGCACGTCGATATCATCATGTGGAAGCCTCATTCGTTCACCACACACGCCTTACATATCCTTTTGTTGAAAATTAGATGAAATCTTCCAAATTGCTAGAAATGTTCCAGCTTCCTTGTTTCTCTCCAGTAGAGCTTTCAGCACATTCATGTGCGTAACCTGCTGCATGGCTGACTGCCATAGTGTCTCATCAGGCCATTCTTTCTCTGTCATTAATGCATACTTCCTGGGCTGAGAATAATGGCAATGACACAAACTTCCTTGTACTCGTGCCAGGGCAAATCAAGGTTTTAGTTGTGCCAAGCAGAGCATGAGTGTTCAAAAGATTCACCTGCTCTAGAAATATCCTTAGCTTTTTAAATCACTGATAACCAAACTTGCTACACTCCAGGACAGTGGAAGGTAGCGAGAGCTAATGGCATTCCAGCTTTATTGCCTTTTGAGTTAGCCTTAGATATGGGTATTGCAGTACAAGTTCTGGTAATTTGGTCCATGTAAGCAGCTACAAATCGCTAAGAATTGCATTGCTTTTGGACTGGGATCAAATGGAATTCCCTGTGCCTGAATAAGGAACTGCTGCTGGTCGCTTCCATGAAAATCCAATCGGATTAATGGTTAGCCATGGCGGTCAACATTTTTTAAAATGCCAGCTGCCACATATTCAGCATCAGTATCCGGAAAGTGGCCAGCACTGGCTATCCAGACACTGGCCAGTTCCGGCACTATCT
This sequence comes from Ichthyophis bannanicus, assembly GCA_033557465.1. Lineage (NCBI taxonomy): Eukaryota > Metazoa > Chordata > Amphibia > Gymnophiona > Ichthyophiidae > Ichthyophis > Ichthyophis bannanicus. The sequence goes on along the minus strand of CM066051.1, from coordinate 73,156,263 downwards.
ATATAGTGCTGTCCTAAGCCATCCACTATCAATCTCAGTAGGTGCTGCTAACCAGAAAAGTTCTTTTTGAAACTGACCCAGACATATTCCTATTCTGAAAACCTTTCTACAGTTTGTACCCATACAATGATAAGCTGATACTGTATGACATCTTGTATAGTCATGGAATCCAGTGCCTGATCAGCTAATAAGCTTGGAGGAATTATTTGAACAAATAATGTGGTAGTGTTGATCATAGGTTGCAGGTCAGACTTGCTAGGAATCATAAGGAAAGGAATGGAGAATAAAACCAAGGATATTATAATGCCTCTGTATCGTTCCATGGTGCAATGCACCTTGAATATTGTGTGCAGTTCTGGTCATCATATCTTAAAAAGAACATAGCAGAATTAAAAAAGGTACAGAGAAGAGACACCAAAATAGTAAAGGCAATGGAAGGATATCCCTATGAGGAAAGGATTAAAAGACTAGGACTCTTCAACTTGGAAAAGAGATGGCTGAGGCGCGGTGATATGATAGAGGTCTATAAATTAATGAATAGATTGGGTAAACGTAGATAGGTTGTTTACTCCATCAAAAAGTAGAAAGACTAGGGGACATGCAATGAAGCAGCAATGTAACCCATTTAAGAGTAATAAGAGAAAATAATTTTTCACTCAATTCCAAATCAAACTCAAATTCATTACCGGAGGACATACTAAAAGCTGTTAGTGTAGCTGTGTTCGGTTTTAGAGACCATAACTCGCAAAGGATATAAAAAGACTGGAAACAGTTCAGAGGAAGGCGACCAAAATGATCTGGAGCCTGCGTCAGAAGACTTATGAGAAGAGACTTAAGGACCTAAATATGTACACTCTGGAGGAGAGGAAGGACAGGGGAGATATGATTCAGACCTTTATAAGAACATAAGAACATAAGATATGCCATACTGGGTCAGACCAAGGTTCATCAAGCCCAGTATCCTGTTTCCAACAGTGGCCAATCTAGGTCATACGTACCTAGCAGTTTCCCCAAAAGACACAGGTTCCACAATGCTTGTACTGGGTCAAGCATTGCTATCCTGGGTCCCTTCTTAATAATGGTTTATGGACCTTTCCTCCAGGAACTTATCCAAACCTTTTTAAACCCAGCTACACTAACAGCCTTTACTACATCCTTCGGTAACAAATTCCAGAGTTTGATTACACACTGAGTGAAAAAATAGTTTCTTTTATTAGTCTTTTATTTTTTAATTTTTTATTAACAAATTAAAGAAAAGACAAGAAATTTTCAGTTAAGGAAAAAATACAGAAAATAACATAGTCCACATCCAGGGGAGCGGCCATCACAATTTGAACCCCCCCCCCCCAAAAGAATACACAATATAGTTGAAATTAGAACGGGAAGGAGCTATTGCCCAAACAATTATATAAAACTCTTATTACTTTGCTTACTGAAATTTAACACATTAATCTACATACTAAGTCGAAGGAGCCTGATTTATAATAAATGATTCAAGAGATGAAGTCTCAGAGAAAACGTACTTGGTGCCGCCAAATATAACCACACATTTACAAGGAAATTTAAGGAAAAAGGATGCACCAAGTGCTAAGACGCGGGGCTTTAAGAACAAAAAAGCCCTACGTCTAAGCTGCGTTTGCCTAGAGACATCAGGAAAAATATTTACCTCCCCCCCACAAAATTCAGCATTCTTGTTTGCAAAAAACAAACGCATAACAGAATGTTTATCAGCCTCAGACACAAAGGAAACAAGCAGAGTAGCACGAGAGGAAATAATATCATGAGAAGATTCTATGAACTCAGACACATCCAATGAATCTACTAATCCTTTAGGGGCAACTCCAGGGGAACCACCTCCAGGGGGCGCCCCAGTCACAGGAAGATAGTAAAGCTTATTTATAACCGGTTTTGCATTATCCTCATACCCCAAAACTTCAGTTAAATATTTATCAAACAGTATCTGAGGAGAGAATAAACAAGTATAAGGAAAATTTAAACATCGAATATTCATTGCCCTTAAGGAATTCTCCAATAATTCCTGCTGAGTATGCAAAGTAATACTATCCTTAATAAAGGACATAGAAGATTTTTGTAAAATACTACAATGACTTTCCAATTTCTGACATTTAGCATCCAAAGCAGCAATTTGAGAATCATGCTGAGCCATCTTAGCTACTGAGCCTTTCGAGAATTCAGAAAGTTGAGAAGCCACAGAAGCTAATGAAGTAATAGAGGCCTCTATTCGTGAGAGGACGGACCAAACATCAGCAAGCGAAACATTTTGAATGTCCACACTACCAGGAATACCTTCCGAATGCACCATAGCACAGTCCAGCGGTAGCTGAAGAACCTGTGGCAGCAGAACTACCAAAGGCTCACAGTCACTCTTCAACGGAACAGGAAAAGATAAAACATCCCCATTCCGTAACTGAGCTTCCACCGTCAGAGAAGATGTCACTGGGTCGATGCAATCCAGTTCAGTAAGCAGGGCAGAGTTTGAAAACCCCCGAGAGGAACCATCTAAGAGGGGAACAAGCTTGGTGGCACTACTAGAATCCTCTTCTTCCCGGTTCACAGAAACAACATGCTTATCCATGGGCCCCACAGTTTTAACAACCTTAGAGGGATTCACAGTACTTACATTCAAATGACGTTTTCTACGTTTGCCCATACCAAGGATACCACCTCTAGATCACCTCGAGCGCCGAAGGAGCGCATAAGGAGCATACCATGCCCCTTTAAATCGCAACCCTTCAAAGTGCGACCGCAACCGCGTGACCGCAGAGCAGAACAGATCTTATACCCCGTAGATGACGTCGGGGCAAGGCGCCGCGTGGATGCAAGGCCTACAGGTGCCTGGAGAGACCACACGGAGCACAGACCGGGCAGAACTCCTTCTCTCACACTCCCGACTGCAGCAGGAACCGCTCCTTCTTTTAAGCCCCGTAGATGACATCGGGGCAAGGCACCGTGTGGATGCAAGGCCTACAGGTGCCTGGAGAGACCACACAGCACACGGAGCACAGACCGGGCAGAACTCCTTCTCTCACACTCCCCTTCTTTTATTAGTCTTAAATAGTTTACCCTGTAGCTTCATTGCATGTCCCCTAGTCTTCCTATATTCTGATAACGTAAACAATCGATCTATGTTTACCCGTTCCACTCCGTTCATTATTTTATAGACTTCTATCATATCTCCCCTCAGTCGTCTCTTTTCCAGGTTAACCCTGGAATTACCGAGATTTTTTGCACACACTGAATACCCTTGGGGTCATAAATGACCCCACGACGAATTTTAATTGTTAACCATGAAAATTTTAAAGTAAACAGACAAAATATTATTCCGAATTAATTATTTATTATATCAAGGTTAAATGTTTTGAAATTTAATGATTTATTATAAAATTACATGAAGAAGAGTTGCCATGAAAGCAGTTTTTGCATGCACTTGATGAACACAGTAAAGTACTACAGTGATTTGCTTGAGACACAGACAATTTCTGAATGTTCTTTGCAAACATTGCGCTTGCAGGAGGTGCAAACTATGTTGCTTTTCTTGTCTTTTTCTCTGGAACAGCAGTGACACCTTGCCCTTTTCTTTGGGATCCCGACATTGCAAACAGCATCAGTGGCTGCTTCAATGCTGGAAAGAAGTCTCGCTGCAATTACTCTGAAGCAGCTGCTTTCCTAATTCCAAGAGTACCAGTCCTAATTGAGCTTTACTGGCTCCCAATTACCGCCCGCATAAAATACAAACTCCTAGTAACCACATTCAAACTTATACATAACATAGCGCCGTCATTCCTAACCAATCTCATCAGCGCTCAAACTCACAATAGAAGCAGAAGAACCGCCAACTTAAACACTCTCAGTGTCCCAAAGAGTATAAGAACGGCCAAGATACATACCAGCAACAGAGCATTCTCTTACATTGCACCCATGCTATGGAATCAACTGCCACATGGCATGCGTGCAATCAACAACCTAACAGACTTTAGGAAAAAGCTCAAAACCCACCTGTTTATAACTCACTATAATCTAACAGAGTAAATAATAACTAGAACACAAAGGGTCAACCGTATCCATGACACTAGAGTGACTTTACAATATGACTTTAAGGGATTTGAACACCATGTAATGCATCTAGGTTAGTGCATCCCCCAGTTTAGTTGTAATTAGTGTAACAGATTGTATATATATAACTGCAAGTTGTAAATATTGTAACAATATGTATATATGTAATTGCATCTGTAAATATTGTATCAGATTTTTGTGCAGTGTAAACCCAGTGTGAATCTTGGCATGCAATCATTCTGTATTAACTGTTGATTACCTCTCCTGATATGTATAGTCAACCGCTGCTGATTGCTGGAAGCAGCGATATACAAATGTTCTCTAATAAATAAATAAAATAAATAAAGAGGAATAGACGACGTCTGTGCTTTGACTTGGACTGCCATTCTGGATTTAGTACCAAAACAAACTAACCTAAACCCTATACCAAAATGTCCATCCAAAAATAGAGTGTAGTATGTAACAGCAATTAAGCTAGCACCATAAATAATGTCGGAAGAATCGCCTTGAGGTTTAAATCACCTCTTGAAGCTTAACTTCCATTTTGCTCAAAATATTTAAATTGAGCTCACAATGGAGCAAAATAGGTAAAAACACCATAAAAAGTGCCCCCTATATAAAACCAAAATGTGTGAATAAAGCCAACGTAGTTAAATATGGCTCTCAACCTATCATGAAAACATACTCATGAAAAAAGCTGGAAGGAATTTCAAGGATGAAAAACGCGGGTAAGACTTATCTTAAATTGTTGAAAGAATGTCCTCCATATCCGCTACATGTTTTTTCAATTCCTCGACAAAATCTCTCCCAAATGTCAGGAAGCATTTGCAGTTAAAAGCAAGACACAGTACTGCGTTTCGGGCTCCAAAATTATTTAGCCCTATTTCAACGCTCAATACAACTGCAAGAAGAAGAACTCGATCTGACAACCGCTCCAAAACGCTAGCGCATGCTCAATGGCAATCTGGCCCACTATCACAAAGTGCATGAGTGATATAGTAAGAATCCACCAATCAGCTTACTTCTTAGCATTTGCAGATGAAAAAAAAGTTGTAATGTTTTTATAGCAGATAAATTCAAAGACATCTCCAAATTGAAAAATGTTTTCTCCAAACTGAAAAGATATACATTTTCAAATGATACTAGCCCAATCTAATTCACGATTTAAACCCGAAGGTTCCACTGTGGACCAACGAAAAATCCAATGTTGTTCTAATACTTGAAGTTGTTGCTCACGGTCCCCACCTCTAGGATGTTCCGGGATAAAATCCAAAATTCGCCATCGAAATTCATTAAAATCATGATGCATATCCAAACAGTGTTGGACCAATGGAGCTGATAACACAGAATTTCGTATTCTAGAGGCATGTTCGTTCAATCGGACTTTCATCGGGCGGATTGTCCGTCCTATATACAACAAGTGGCAAGGGCACATCAGTACATATACCACAAACGAAGATGTGCATGATGTAGACCAACGTGCTATATGAATGAATGATGAATCACCGAGAATGGCTTTTTCTTCCACAATCTTCAGCTGACTCTGATAGTTCAGATACTTTTGTAGGTGTGCTACCTTATATGTGTCATACTGATCGGATCAGGAAGATTTTAGTCAAACATTGGCATCTTTTACAATTACACCCATGTTTCCAAAAGAACTTGCGGATAGCACACTCTCGGGGTCCGAATCTTCGGGACATGGTGGCAGCTACTTCTGCTCCTTTAGATAGACCAACTGAGGGCTCTATTGTTTTGGGTCATTTTGCTTGTGAGAATGTTTCTTGTTCCCATTGCCCGCAAACGATCTCGGGCAAAGATTGGCAGGTTCCTGATTCATCATTCATTCATATAGCACGTTGGTCTACATCATGCACATCTTCGTTTGTGGTATATGTACTGATGTGCCCTTGCCACTTGTTGTATATAGGACGGACAATCCGCCCGATGAAAGTCCGATTGAACGAACATGCCTCTAGAATACGAAATTCTGTGTTATCAGCTCCATTGGTCCAACACTGTTTGGATATGCATCATGATTTTAATGAATTTCGATGGCGAATTTTGGATTTTATCCCGGAACATCCTAGAGGTGGGGACCGTGAGCAACAACTTCAAGTATTAGAACAACATTGGATTTTTCGTTGGTCCACAGTGGAACCTTCGGGTTTAAATCGTGAATTAGATTGGGCTAGTATCATTTGAAAATGTATATCTTTTCAGTTTGGAGAAAACATTTTTCAATTTGGAGATGTCTTTGAATTTATCTGCTATAAAAACATTACAACTTTTTTTTCATCTGCAAATGCTAAGAAGTAAGCTGATTGGTGGATTCTTACTATATCACTCATGCACTTTGTGATAGTGGGCCAGATTGCCATTGAGCATGCGCTAGCGTTTTGGAGCGGTTGTCAGATCAAGTTCTTCTTCTTGCAGTTGTATTGAGCGTTGAAACAGGGCTAAATAATTTTGGAGCCCGAAACGCAGTACTGTGTCTTGCTTTTAACTGCAAATGCTTCCTGACATTTGGGAGAGATTTTGTCGAGGAATTGAAAAAACATGTAGCGGATATGGAGGACATTCTTTCAACAATTTAAGATAAGTCTTACCCGCGTTTTTCATCCTTGAAATTCCTTACAGCTTTTTCATGAGTATGTTTTCATGATAGGTTGAGAGCCATATTTAACTACGTTGGCTTTATTCACACATTTTGGTTTTATAGGGGGCACTTTTTATGGTGTTTTTACCTATTTTGCTCCATTGTGAGCTCAATTTAAATATTTTGAGCAAAATGGAAGTTAAGCTTCAAGAGGTGATTTAAACCTCAAGGCGATTCTTCCGACATTATTTATGGTGCTAGCTTAATTGCTGTTACATACTACACTTTATTCTGGATTTAGTGACATACAAACAATGAAGGCGTTCAAAGCACTGATGTCCAACATGTTGTAGAAGATGTCACTGGCCAGCATCTTGTCATTCGTTTTGTGGTATACTTGCGCAACATTTGATCTGCCGTATCTACTCCACCTTTACTAGAATTATAGTCCAAGATCATGCGTGTTTTTTTGTCTGGACGTGTGTTATCTACTTCTTCTTGATCATGCAAACTGCTCAGAAGAACAACCACTTTTCCTTTCTTCAGGCAATAGGAAACCAGAGTGGCGTCATTGCGAAAGGCAAACAGTGAAGTGAATACCTCTCGGCCCTTTGCTGTTACAAATTCTGGAGGTAATTCTTTTCTGTTTTTCGAATTGTCCCCAAAAGTGTCATTTGTTTTTCTAGCAATTTCCATGACAGGGATAAATTGCAGAAGAAATTGTCAAAAGTAACATTTCTGCCAGATCGTGTCAATACTTCAGTGAGTTGCAGCACAACCCTTTCACCCTGATTCTGTTCCCTGTTTTGTCCGAGTTCCCTTCCTGTATATACTTGAAGACGCAGAACATATGACGTTGCACTGTCACACAACATCCATAGCTTTATGCCATATTTGCCAGGTTTGCTGGGAATATATTGTCTGAATGGAACACGGCCACGAAATGTAAGCAGTTGCTCATCCACGGTAACATTTTCACCAGGAACAAAGGCCTCACTTAGAGTTGCTTCCCAGGTATCAAAAATGTGTCTGATTGGAGCAAGCTTATCCACGCCTCGTTGTTCACGTCTGTTGGTTGCATCATCAAATCTGAGAGCACAAGAAATTAGCTGAAAACGGTTACGGGCCATATTTTTGCTGAAAACAGAATGACCATCTTCAAGGTTCCACAACTGAACTATGAATTCATTTTCTGACTTGTACATGCCTGAGAGGATCAGAAGTCCAAGAAAACGTTGAAATTCTCAGTTTGTCAAATCTTTCCAGGTGTCATCATAAATGTGTCTTCTTTGTTTGCTCATCCACGTCATGATTTCATTCAATAAGTTCTTCCTCATGAACAAGTGGAATGCTGTGAGAGGGCCATCAACATTTTGTACAACATACCTTGTAGGACCTTGTTGTACGGGCATGACATTAGCTCTGGCATATCTTCCAGCAGCTTGCTTTATAGGTTTCCTGTTCCATGATGTGGCATCCTTAAATACATTGGCTTCAATGGCAACATTTGTGCTTATAGTTGATGACCTCTTAGCTCCTCTACGACCACAACTAAGATTTCTCACAGATGATACTGACACCGAGGACTCCTGCCTTCTTCCCCGTCAAGCACAGCCTCGACCTTTGCCTCGACCTGTAACTTGACTCTTTGCTGCAGGCGATGTTACCGGCTCAACATCAGTCTCACATTCACTTGGTGAACAACTGCTGTCGCCATCTGAATCATGACTGTCATCATCAGATTTATCGCCCGAACTTGGCTGATATGCTTCTTCGCTTGCTGAATATGCTGCATCATCAGACGACTCAGAGCCATCACTGTCAGCATCTCGTTGCAATATTTCTCTTACTTGGGCAGCTGAATACTTTCGTTTTGACATCATAAACAATAACCTAAAATAAATAAACAAAGATAAAGTTGAATAAAATGCAAAGCAGTTTTACTATAGGTGTACAATAATCATGATGAACGAGCTGAAAGCCTTTAGATTTCATTGGAAATAATGAGAGAACATATAATATCAATTACAGAAAATGTGTAATTTTCATAAAATAAGAGTACAAAAAATAAATGATGCATAATTAATGATAAATACCTTTGTCAGATCAAAAAATTCACAAAACTGCAAATTGTATCACGATCCAAACCGGACGTAAGCAACTGGGGTCAAAAATGACCCCACTGGTACTCTGTGCTGCAATTCATCACTACCGTCACCTAGCGGATGAAAATTATTCCTCTCATGGCGCAATATAAAGAGAATATTGACATGGGAAAAGTCATAAAAAGATTGCATTGAACAACTAGTTTCCGAGATACGCATTGTGAAACTTGCAATGGGGTCACTTTTGACCCCAACGGTACTCCCAGGGTGAAAGAGCCCTAAAATAACGCTATATACTTTTTAAGATACGGCGACCAGAATTGCACACAGTATTCAAGGTGCGGTCTCACCATGGAACGATATAGAGGCATTATAATATCTTTTGTTTTATTTTCCATTCCTTTCCTTATGATACCTAGCATTCTATTTGCTCTCTTGGCCGCCGCTGCACACTGGGCCGAGGGTTTTAACATGTTATCCACAATGACGCCTAAATCTTTTTCCTGGGTGGTGGTTCCTAATGTGGAACCTTGCATCGTGTAACCATAGTTTGGGTTGTTCTTCCCTAGGTGCATAACTTTGCATTTGTCCACATTCAAGTTCATCTACCATTTTTATGCCCAGTCTTCCAATTTATCAAGATCTTCTTGCAATTTTCCACAATCCTCTTGGGTTTTAACAACTTTAAATAGTTTTGTGTCATCTGCAAATTTGATAACCTCACTCGTTATTCCCTTTTCCAGGTCATTTATGAATATGTCAAAAAGCAGCGGGCCCAACACAGATCCCTGGGGTACACCACTATTCATCTTTCTCCATTGGGAAAATTGGCCATTTAGCCTTACCCTCTGCTTTCTATCTTTCCTATCTGATGACTCTTTAGTTTTGCCAAAAGTCTCTGATGAGGGACCTTGTCAAAGTCTTTCTGAAAGTCCAGATACACTATATCAACCGACTCACCTTTGTCCATCTGTTTATTCACACCATCAAAAAAACATAACAGATTAGTAAGACAAGATCTTCCTTTTCTAAAGCCATGTTGGCTGTCTCCCATTAGGCCATGACTATCTACATGCTGAGTAATTTTGTTCTTTATGATGTTTTCTGCCATTTTTCCCGGTACTGACGACAGGCTCACCGGTCTGTAGTTTCCCGGATCACCCCTGGAACCCTTTTTAAAAATTGGCGTTACATTGGTGATCCTCCAGTCTTCAGGTATTACAGATGATTTTAATGAAAGTTCACAGATTACTAATAGCAGGTCTGCAATCTCATATTTCAGTTCTTTCAACACCCTTGGATGTATACCATCCGGCCCTTGTGATTTGCTACTCTTCAGTTTAATAGTTGTAATACATCTTCTCGATGTATCGATATTTCCTTAAATTCTTCTGCATCTTTAAATACCACTTCAGTCATAGGTAACATCCATACATCTTCCTCAGTAAAGACTGAAGCAAAGAATTCATTCAGTCTCTCCGCTATCGCCTTGTCGCCTCGTAGTGCCCCTTTTACCCCTCTATCATCTAATGGACCAACTGACTCTCTCACAGGTTTTTTGCTATGAATGCACTTGAAAAAGTCTTTACTTCACATTTTTGCTTCCGCAGCAAGCTTCTTCTCAAATTCTCCCTTTGCCTGCCTTATCAATGCCTTGCATTTAACTTGCCAGTGCTTGTGCTGTTTCCAGGTGTCATCATTTGGCTCTTTTTTCCATTTCCTGAAAGATGCTTTTTTGGCAACAACAGCCTCTCTGACCTCACCTTTAAGCCATGCTGGCAGTTTTTTGGACTTCCTTCCACTTTTCTTAAAGCGTGGAATACAGCTGGTCTTCCAAGATAGTATTTTTCAACAACACCCAAGCTTGATGTAAGTCTTTAACCTTTGCAACTGCTCCTTTTAGATTTTTCTTATCTATTTTCCTCATTTTATCATAGTCTCCCTTTCGAAAGTTAAAAGATAGTACTGTGGATTTCCTTACTATCCCTCCTCCACTAATTAAATCAAATGCGATCATGCTATGATCACTATTGCCAAGTGGCCCCAACACCCTTATCTCTTGCACTAGATCTGGTGTTCCACTAAGAACTAGGTCCAATATGGCTTCCCCTCTGGTCAGTTAAAAAGTATTAACGAACAAACAAACCTCTTCCAAAAACGGGGAAGCTGTAAAACTAGAGGGCATAACATGAAGCTGCAAGGGGGTAAATTGAAAGGCAATGTCAGGAAATACTTTTTCACTGAAAGGGTACTGTATGCTTGGACAGCCCTCCCGATAGAAGTGGTGGAGGCAAATACAGTGACAGAATTCAAAATGGCATGGGACAGCCACAGTGGATCCCTTTATAGCAACTGGATAAAATCAAAATAAACTTAACTATCTCTTATATCTCATCAAACAGGGGTGCCCTACACGGAGTGGTGAGTACACCCTAAACAAAGGCATGGGGAGGTGTGACCTGCATGGAGCAGCAGGTGCACCTACTCTTGCTACCTTGCTGGGCAGACTAGGTGGACCATACTGGTCTTTATCTGCCATCATATACAGTCAAACCTCGGTTTTAATGATTAATCCGTTCTAAGCAGTCTGACTAAAACCGAAACGTACGAAAACCGAAGCAATATTTCCCATAGGAAATAATGTAAATTCAATGTAATCCGTTCCAGACACCCAGCTCCTGTCACTTCTCTCACCTGCCCGATCGTCCACAGGACAGCAAACACACAGATATTGTACTGTACGGCACTGTAATCTGATCGCTGACTCCGTCTCAACAGCAATTTGCAAGCGTACCCTGCAAGATAAAGAACTGCCTCCCACATTCATGCAACATCTCCTGCTTACATTGACAGCTACCCTGCTACCTCCGAGCCTGAGGGGGCGCTCCAGAGAACAGGCAGGCGGTGGAGAGATCGGGGCCTTCCTCTCTGTGCAATCCTTGCATCTCTGGCTCGAGGATGTTGCTCAGCTGACTTTGGCTTCTCAACATGCGATCGGGTGAGTCCGGGGGGGGAGGGGGGTAGTGCTGCCGGGACTGGGCGGGCAGACCAGCGCGAGGGTGTAGGTTTTCAGATCTGGCAGCACTGGTTCCTGACGAAAACCGAGGCGATAAACGATAACCGAGACAAGATCTCAGTTAGAAAAGACGTCGAAAACCGAAACGAACGAAAACCGGGGCACACGAAAACCAAGGTTTGACTGTACTATGTTACTATGTAAAAAAGGTTTAGACAAGTTCCTGGAGGAAAAGTCCATAAACTGTTTTTAAAGAGGACCCGGAAAATCCACTGCTTAACTCGGGACAAGCATTGTGGATCTTGTGGATCTTTTTGTGAACCTGCCAGGTACTTGTGACCTGGATTGACCACTGTTGGAAACAGATACTGGGTTTGATGGAGCTTGGTCTGACACAGTATGGCATTTCTTATGTTCTTAGCCTTAGGGATTTATGAGCTATTTATATAGGAATTTGATATTAGTTCCTGCTATAAAGAATGATTGTCTCTTCATCTTGATTTCATTAGTAATAGTTTATATGAGTACACATTAATAATGATAATAAATCATAGTATATGCAGAGCTAATCTGCTGCCCAAACACACCTAGGCATAACAAGCAAGCTATTTATTTATATTACATATGGTGATCTCATCCTTTTGATAAAACTCTGTAACCCCTATATTTATTTATTTATTTAACCAGTTTTGTATACCACCTTATCCTTCAATCAAAGTGGTTGACAAGACAACAAAGGATTTACATGTTAGGAGTAAAGGAGGACAGAGAAGACAATACATTACAATACAAACAATATATTACTATACAATTCCATATAATAAATTAAATAAGAAGAATTACTATGATATTCAGGATATATGGGATTGGCCCTTGGGATGAGCTCTGCTCCTACATAACCATAGGACACCACTTCTCTTTAATCCTAGACACTCTCTCAGCCATCATGAACTGTGAGCTCTGCTCTCTTCACCTCTAGGGCACTCATGACCTATTATACCTTGATGGCATCTTTGTCTCTTTCCCCTGCCCATTCTAATCACTCTTGTATTATAATGTTATAATGCTGGGTTGGCTTTTCGCCTTATGTTAAACTGTTCTCTGTAATGTAAAGTTACGTTATATGTAAACCACCTTGATCATTGGAAATGCAGAATACAAGCTTTTCAAATAAATAAATCTTCATTGGCTGCCTATTTTGTGGCGGGTTCACTTTAAGATTTTATGTTTTACATTTAAAACGCTATCCAATGAAGCACCTTTTAGCATATGCATTGCTCTAGAGGTTTGTCATCCACCCAGATCCTTGTGTATAAAAGGGGCTCCATCAGTGAAGCACTACCCTCTGGCAAGTATACTACATTGCTGGGTAAGTCCTTTGGAATGACCTCCCTGTACAGCCGTGCAGCTTTTCTCTTTATTTACTGTTTCGTAAGCAGCTAATGGCCTTTTGGTTTCAGCAAGCATTTTTAGGAATCGCATAATGCTGTTAGTTATCTTTGGTCACTGGTGCAAACAATCATCTCTAACAGCTGGACTGAGCAATATTTTGGCAAGTGCAAGTAGTTCCTATTTGCTTTTATTTTGCTTTGTTGTTTTATTTGTTTTATTGTTCTGTTTCATTTATTTTATTCATAACTATTATTGGTTCCATTGTTGAGTCGATTTGATATTTAGTTTGACTTGATTTTATGGTGTATGCTGCGCTGTAATCCGCCAGGATCTCAGGATTGTGCAGAATGTAAATTTTTTAAATAAAGAAATAGTCAAGGAAGAGTTTGGAGGGCATTTTAGAAAAGGTGTGCAGCATTTACGAGGCCACTGGGCATGTTCTAGGCATGGTTTGGATTGTCCAATAAATTATAAATTATACATCTATAGCCAGTGGTTGTAGGACAAGTCATGCCCCCAAGAACCAATTCACAGGAAGCTTCTTTCTGGATTCTTTCCCACTCATTTTCTTATCCAGCACACACTCTTATCCACAGGAAGCTGATTTTCCACCAATCTTCCTCTCTTGTTCTCCCCTCTTTTTCCATTGCTGCTCCTTCCCCTCTTCCATCCATTTTTCTCCCTAGTCTTGCATTTACTTTAACCATTCCCCCCTTCCAACTCTTGTTCCTGTCCCTTGCTCCACAAGACCCCCTCTCTTTTTCCATTATGCACCTGATGCAGTGTCAGGGTTTTCAACAAGAGTAGGAAACAGTGTCTCTGACCATGCGGTTTCCTGCACGGAATGGCTCATTTTTGCTCACTTGGACCAATCAGTGACAGGAAACGAAGAAACAATAGCAACAGCTGGAAGCTGAGCGAAACTTTCTCCTATTTGCCACCTCTGTGGCGGTCCTTGTGCTCGTCTGCTACTGGAGGAAAGAGAGGCACTTGCAGAGGCCAGAAATTCCAATGTTTCTCCAAGAGCCAGCGGGGGCAGCCCAAGGGTGATGTGGGGCCATATGCAGAGGCTCATTGTGGGGCCTCATTTGCATAGCCGCTGGGCCTCATTTGCATGAGGTCCCTGATACCCACCCACCCCTGGGATAATCATAGCTTTATAGGTGCTTAAATCTCCTAAAGGAAAGGAGCTGCCATATTCATTCTCAGGTGCAGCTCATCAGGCATACATTAAGGACCTGAGATTAATTAAGTTTCAGGTGAACAAAGTACATTAAATGTATTAGGTATAGTTTTATTAGTATAAGTATCCACAGCAACCCTTAGTAAGTAAAGAACTTAAAAACCTAAACACAACCTTAAAACTAAGATGCAGACAGTAGTCCAGCAGCTCTTTGCTCTCAGGGAATGAATGCAATACCTGGAGACTAGAGTAGCAGACTTGGAGAACATAAGGAAGACAGAAAGGTACATAGACAAGACCTACAGGGATATAGTACTGAAGTCCCACCTCCAGTCTGGCAACATCCCTGTTGCCATGGAGGAGAGAGGTCACGTGACAGGAGAGCATCACCCTGGTGTGGCAGGAAGTGATCCTATAGCTAGGACCTGTCCTCCAGGTGATGTAAAATCCTCTCGCACCGAGGAAGATTCTCCAGGGCCATGTTCCCATGAGGGAAGGGTTAGGACAGCCGTTATAGTTGGTGATTCAATTATTAGGCATGTAGATAGCTGGGTGGCTGGTGGACGTGAGGATCGCCTGGTAACATGCCTGCCTGGTGCAAAGGTAGTGGACTTCACGCGCCACCTAGACAAGGTCTTAGATAGTGTTGGGAAGGAGTCTTCTGTCTTGGTACATGTTGGTACCAATGTCATAGGAAAATGTGGTAGGGAGTTTCTGGAGGCTAAATTTAGGCTTTGAGGTAGGGAGTTGAAATCCAGAACTTCCAGGGTAGCATTCTCCGAAATGCTTCCCATTCCACGCACAGGACCCAAAAAGGCAGGCAGCGTTCCAGAGTCTCAATGTGTGAATGAGACAATGGTGCAAGGATGAGGGTTTTGGATTTGTTAGGAACTGGGGAACATTCTGGGGAAAGGAGGGGCTCTTCCAAATGGATGGGCTTCACCTTAACTGGGATGGAATCAGGCTGATGGCATTAACCTTTAAAAAGGAGATAAAGCAGCTTTTAAACTAGATAATAGGGGAGAGCCAACAGTTGCCCAAGAGCACACAGTTCGGAACTATGTTTCCTTGAAGGATACTACCAAAGAAATGAATTTAGGGCACATCAGCAGAGAGGTTCCAATAAAGACAAAGGTGGCCCAAATGCTCTTGATTATGGAGCAGACAGAGCTGAAAGATTCCAAATTACCCCTGCCTACTGATAACCAGATTAGTATGAATAAAATACAGTCTCTAAAATGCTTGTATGCAAATGCTAGAAGTCTAAAAAATAAGATGGGAGAGTTAGAATATATAGCACTAAATGAGAAGTTAGATATGATTGGTATCTCAGAGACATGGTGGAAGAAGGACAACCATTGGGACACTGTGATACCTGGGTACAAACTATATCATAATGATAGAGCTGATCAAATTGGTGGAGGTGTTTTGCTCTATGTTAGAGAGGGCATTGAGTCACAAAGGATTAAAGTTTTGCAGGAAACAAAATTCGCTGTAGAATCTCTATGGATTGAAATTCCATGTAAAAAGGGAAAGGTGATGGCAGTGGGGGTGTATTATCGACCGCCAAGCCAGAATGAACAATGGATGATGAAATGCTCAAAGAAATCAGGGAAGCTAACAAAAGTTACAGAACGGTAATAATAATGGGTGATTTCAATATCCCCGGTATTGACTGGGTCAGTGTCACGGCAGGACATGCTGGGGAGATAAAGTTTCTAGATGAAATAAATGACTGCTTCTTGCAGCAGCTGGTTCATGAACCGACCAGAGGGGAAGCCATTTTGGACTTAGTCCTTAGTGGAACACCGGATCTGGTGCAAGAGATAAGGTTGTTGGGGCCACTTGGCAATAGTGATCATAGCATGATTGCGTTTGATTTAATTATTGGAGGAAGGATGGTAAGGAAATCCACAGTACTACCTTTTAACTTTTGAAAGGGAGACTATGATAAAATGAAGAAAACAGTTAAGAAAAAACTAAAAGGAGCAGTAGCAAAGGTTAAAGGCTTACATCATGCTTGGGTGTTGTTGAAAAATACTATCTTGGAAGCCCAGACCAGCTGTATTCCACGCTTTAAGAAAAGTGGAAGGAAGTCCAAAAAACTGCAAGCATGGTTTAAAGGTGAGGTCAGAGAGGCTGTTGTTGCCAAAAAAGCATCTTTCAGGAAATGGAAAAAAGAGCCAAACGATGACACCTGGAAACAGCACAAGCACTGGCAAGTTAAATGCAAGGCATTGATAAGGCAGGCAAAGGGAGAATTTGAGAAGAAGCTTGCTGCGGAAGCAAAAACGGGAAATAAAGACTTTTTCATAGAGAGTGTCTGGACTTTCAGAAAGCCTTTGACAAGGTCCTTCATCAGAGATTTTTGGCAAAACTAAAATGTCATGGGATAGGAGGTGGTGTACTATTGTGGATCAGGAACTGGTTAAAAGATAGAAAGCAGAGGGTAGGGCTAAATGGCCAATTTTCCCAATGGAAATACGTGAATAGTGGAGTACCCCAGGGATCTGTGCTGGGTCCGCTGCTTTTTGACATATTCATAAATGACCTGGAAAAGGGAATAACAAGTGAGGTTATCAAATTTGCAGATGACACAAAACCATTTAAAGTTGTTAAAACCTATGAGGATTGTGGAAAATTGCAAGAGGATCTTGATATTGTATTTGGAAAAACTTAGAGAAACTAGCAAAGTAGTCAAGAAGGCAAAGATTCAAAAGGAGGAGGAAATAGCCAATGCAATAAAATGGGGAGATAAGACATTTTTCAGATATATTAGTGAGAAGAGGAAGGGCAAAAGTGGTATTGTCAGACTCAAGGGTACAGGGGGGGAATATGTAGAAGCTGATAAAGATAAAGCGGAATTGCTTAACAAATATTTTTGTTCTGTGTTCACAGATGAAGAACCAGGAGCAGGACCTCAGAAAACACCCACAAATAAGAACAGAAGCGAGGGACATCTTGAACAATTTTCAGAAGACTGTGTTCGTGAGAAACTAGCTCAACTTAAAGTAGACAAAGCGATGGGACCGGATGGGATACACCCTAGAATACTGAGGGAACTTGGGGACGTTCTAGCAACTCCACTGACTGACCTTTTCAATGCCTCGTTGGAGTCGGGAGTGGTGCCAAAGGACTGGAGAGAGGCTCATGTGGTGCCTTTACACAAAAGCGGAAGTAAGGATGTGGTTGAAAACTACAGGCCGGTTAGTTTAACTTCAGTGGTGAGTAAATTAATGGAAACACTGTTGAAAGAGAAAATAGTGAGGTTTCTGGAGTCCAGCGGATTACAGGATCCGAGGCAGCATGGCTTCACCAGAGGCAGGTCTTGTCAGACAAATCTGATTGATTTCTTTGACTGGGTGACCAGGGAGTTGGACCGAGGGAGAGCTCTAGATGTGGTGTATTTAGATTTCAGTAAAGCCTTTGACACTGTTCCTCACAGGCGACTTATAAACAAACTGAGCACCCTAGGGATGGACCCTAAAGTTACTGCTTGGGTTAGAAATTGGTTGGGTGGGAGGCGACAAAGAGTACAAGTAAATGGAGCTCACTCTGAGGAGAAGGATGTTACCAGTGGTGTGCCCCAGGGATCTGTCCTTGGTCCGATTCTTTTTAACATCTTTGTTAGTGATATAGCGGAAGGGCTGTCGGGTAAGGTTTGCCTCTTTGCGGATGATACCAAAATTTGCAATAAAGTAGACACCCAGGAAGGTGTAGATAACATGAGGAGGGATCTAGCTAAGCTTGAAGAATGGTCTAGAATTTGGCAGCTGGGATTTAATGTTAAAAAATGTAAGGTCATGCATTTGGGCTGCAGCAATCCAAGGGAGCAATACAGCATAGGAGGTGAAGTACTTTTGTCCACTAAAGAAGAGCGGGACCTAGGCGTAGTTGTGTCGGATGATCTTAAAGTAGCTAAACAGGTAGAAAAGGCGACGGCAAAAGCTAGAAGGATGCTTGGGTGCATACGGAGAGGAATGGCTAGCAGAAAAAAGGAGGTGATAATGCCTCTGTATAAGTCTTTGGTGCGACCTCATTTGGAGTATGGTGTGCAATTCTGGAGACCGCACCTTCAAAAGGTTGTGAACAGGATGGAGTCGGTGCAGAGGGTTGCTACTAAGATGATTAGTAGTCTTCATTATAAAGCATATGAGGACAGACTTAAGGATCTTAATATGTACACCTTAGAGGAAAGGCGGGATAGAGGTGATATGATTGAGATGTTTAAATACCTCCGTGGCATAAATGTTCAGGGAGAGCCTCTTTCAATTGAAAGCAAGTTCTGCGACGAGGGGACATGGGATGAGGGTGAAGGGAGATAGATTCAGGAGTGATATGCGGAAATATTTCTTTACGGAAAGAGTAGTGGATCCGTGGAATAGTCTCCCAGTGGAGGTGGTAGAGATGAGGACAGTAACTGAATTCAGAAAAGCATGGGACCAACACAGAGGATCTCTAAAGGTAAAAAGTGGACTGTTGTAGTTGTTGTTATGGAAGGACAGACTAGATGGGCCTTGTGGTCTTTTTCTGTCATCATGTTTCTATGTTTCTATGTTTCTATGATAAATTGGAAGACTGAGCATCCAAATGGCAGATGAAATTTAATGTGGACAAGTGCAAAGTTATGCACCTAGGAGAGAACAGCCCAAACAATGGTTACATGATGCAAAGTTCCACATTGGGAACCACCACCCAGGAAAAAGATTTAGGCGTCGTTGTGGATATCATGTTAAAACTCTCCACCCAGTGTGCAGCGGCGGCCAGGAGAGCAAATAGAATGCTAGGTATCATAAGGAAAGGAATGGAAAATAAAACAAAGGATATTATCATGCCTCTTTATCGTTCCATGGTGAGACCTCACCTTGAATATTGTGTGCAATTCTGGTCGCCATATCTTAAAAAGGTTATAGTGTTATTAGAAACGGTACAGAGAAGAGCCACCAAAATGGTAAAGGGGATGGAAGACTACTCCTATGAAGAGAGGCTAAAAAGGTTATGGCTCTTCAACTTGGAAAAGAGATGGCTGAGATATGATAGCGGTCTATAAATTAGTGAACGGAGTGGAACGGGTAAACATAGAATGATTGTTTACGTCATCAGAATATAAAAAGACTAGGGGACATGCAATGAAGCTACCGGATAATCTGTTTAAGACTAATAAGAGAAAATATTTTTTCACTCAACATGTAATCAAACTCTGGAATTTGTTACCGGAGGATGTAGTAAAAGCTGTTAGTGTAGCTGGGTTTAAAAAAGGTTTGGACAAGTTCCTGGAGGAAATGTCCATAAACCATTATTAAAAGGGACCGAGGATATTACTGCTTGACCCAATACAAGCATTGTGGAACCTGTGTCTTTTGGGTATAGTGCTAGGTACTTATGACCTAGATTGGCCACTGTTGGAAACAGGATACTGGGCTTGATGGCGCCATATCGAGGAAACATAGTGGTTTACATTGAACAGGATAATACTTACATGTGAATAACAAGCAATCAGGGATATATACATGATTAATATAACAGTTAACTATTTACAAATTATCTGGACATAGGGAGACTTAAGTTCTCAATTTTATGTATTTTTACTGGGGGTGGGGTGGGGCTCTGTGTAATGGGTGATCGTGGGATGTGAGGCTAATTGTTTATTTTTATGTTTATTAAAAACTTAATATACCGCCCATTACATATGCATCTGGGTGGTTTACAATAAAAATCAAGTGCTGCAAGAAAAGAAGAAAGGAAAAGGAACGCCATTAAAATTTTAAGCAGGAGAGAGAAGAGAAAGAGAGGTAAGAATAGAGAAGGGAGAGACAGCAGGGTATCAAGCAGAACAGGGAATGAGTATGCTGATAAGGAGGGTAGGGCAGGGTAGACATCAGTGGGGAGGGTGTGGTGAAAGAGGCAACGGAGGGGGGTAGGTCATAGGCTAGGCAGAAAAGGTGGGTATTCATGCTAAATAGGATTAAGTTGGGTCAATAGTTGGAGTTGTGTCTTTTTGTCCGAAGTGTTCTATGAATAAGAAGGTTTTAAGTTGTGTGCGAAAAGTGGAGAAGTCAGTGATATTTCTGAGTCCCTCTGGTAAACAGTTCCAGAGCATTGGAGCAAGGTACTCAAATGCTCTGTTACTAGTGTGTTGTTTTGTCTTTCGGTATTCAAGCGGGAATAGGAGAGTATTATTCATTGAGGCTCTAGACAGGAACAAGTCACTGGAGACTTTGTCAAGAACCATTTCAGTAGAATATAAGGGACAAAAGCCAGATTGTAGTGGATCTAGAAGGGCTTGAGAGGAGAGAAATTGAAGGCAAAGGTGGAGAACTGCATGTTCAATAAGTTTAGAAATGAAGGGAAGAAGGGAGATGGGAGAATAATTAGAAGGACAAGTAGGTCAAGTGAAGATTTTTTGAGGAGAGATGTGACCACAGCATGCTTGAAGGCTGCTGGAACAGTTGAAGTGGAGAGCGATACATTGAGAATATGAGAGATGGAAGGGATGACAGAGGAGGAGATAGAGTTAGAGACAGGTGGGGATAGGATCCAAGGACCAAGTAGTGAGTTTAGAGGAAAAAAGAAGATGAGTGGTTTCCTCTTTAGAGATCTTAGAAAAGGATGAAAGGGTAGAGGGGGAAGAGGGAATGAAGTGAACTTGTGGGGAATTGGAGTGTAATCTTGTGGACTTTGTCATGGAAATAGTCGGCTAGGGTTTGGGCAGAAAGGGAAGGAAGGGTCGGAGGAGGAGGCTCCTTGATGAGAGAGTTAAGAGTTGAAAAGAGACGGCGAGGGCCAGAGGCAAGAGAGTTAATCAGATGGACATAGTAGTTTTGCTTGGGGAGTGCTATGGCTGACTGGAAAGAGGTAAGCTTGAATTTGAAGTGAAGAAAGTCAGAAAGGGTGCGGGATTTGAGCCAGATATGCTCAGCTGAGCGGGCAGAAGAGTGTAGATAATGGGTATTTGAAGACAGCCAAGGTTGAGGTATAGTGCGCCCCACAGGATGTGGCATGGGCAGAGCAAGAGCATCCAGAGCAGAGGAGAGTGAAGTATTATAGGAAACTACAGTCTCATCAACAGTTTTAGAAGACAAGGTGGAGGAAAGAAGTGACAATAGTGGAGAGAGTAGCAAAGAAGACCTCATAGCACCAAAAGAAGGGCAAAGGGCACTGTGGCATGACAATTCTAAATCACTATCAGAAGAGCACAGTGGCACAAACAGTGGAATGAAAACCCCAAAGTACCAGGAGAGGGACCAGCACCAGTATTGGCAGAATGACCCTAAAGTGCCAGAAGAGGGGTAAAGTGGCACCATCACTGGTGTCCTTTTCAGTTTATTTTGTTATGATTCTCACTACAGAGTCTTCTGTTCTGCACCATAGAGTTTGAGTTTTGTCTGACACACAAACTTAGTCAGTGCCTAGCCCTTCAGTATGTGAGTCCTGTGTGTGCTCTTTGTTTTCTCTCTTTCTCTAAACTTGATCATTTTTACCTCTTCTCCTCTGGCGTCCTGAGCCCTGTGTGTGCTTTTTGCTTTTTCTCTGTCTCTGTCTGATCATTTTCACACCTTTTCTTCTGAAGCCTGCACCTTCCTAACACAAGCTTCCCTCCCCTCTGAAATCCAAGGCAAGGGTGCTGGTGTTAGATGCATGACGGCATCCTCTGCCTTTGGATTTGGAAATAAGATTGGGATAGGCCTGTTTGGCTGCTTTGTTAAAATGTTTCAGCATCCTGGTTAAGTGACTGTTGCTTCTTCCTTCCATATCCCAGTTTTCTGTGATGGTATTTAGTGTGTGCTGCTAGCACGAACCTGCAGTAATACCTACCACATGCAAAAACCAGCCAACATGCTAAAAATCCCACTACCCGGTTAGCATCGCCTAGTTTTAGCCGTGGGTGGCTAACCATGTAGTGGTCCAATATCGCTGCTACCTGGTTACTGGGTCTCCCCGCCTTTGCTCCGTCCCCAACATGCCCCGATGCTAACTGGATAGCATCGGGATGTGTAGGGGACATAGATGGGAATATTCAGAGGCACTAATCATGTAGGTGCTGTTGAATATTCCCATCTAAGGCATTTACATGGTTTACAGGGCTGCAAACTGTGTAAATACCTTTCCAGTATCAGGCCCTTAATGTAGCAACCAGTGAATAGTTATCTTTCAGGTGGCAGAATTCAAGACGTCTGCTGAACCAGCATGTGTGTCCTTGATTAGGGTCCACTAGACTCCTCCAGGAGCTTGTCTCATTTATGGTTGCCCAGGGGATAATTATTCACTAGCTTCTATTTTGACCATAGCACTCTTGTGGCTTCAATAGCAAGTCTTTAGCCTTCCCTACCAAGGGTCATTGGTTTGATTACCAATGAACTTCATGCTGCTTTCTAGTTCCATAGACCAAGTTTAATCAAGCCATGCCTTGACTGCTCCCTAGCTAGTTTGGTTTTCAGGATATCCATAATGAATCTTCATGAGATAGATTTGTATGCAAATCTCCTTCTCTGTTATTATGGACTCTATTGAATCATCTACTCGGGCTCTATCCTGTGGTGGACCTCAAGGGTCTGTTTTAGCCCATCTCCTTTTCAAAAAGTTTTGAAGTCCACTTGCTTCCATAATTGAGGACCTAGGGTCAGTGCATTTTTTTATGCAGATGATATTCTCTTAGTTACCTACACTGAGCCCTCTGCCCCTGACCTGTCCTGCTTGAATCACTGTCTCACGCAAGTGTCATAGTAGTTGCATAATCATTCTCTCAAGCTCCATCCTACCTAAATCACTGCTGCCTGGATCACCGGTCATGCTACTCGAACCTCCTTTCCCCATCATGAGCTCACACCTCAGCCACTCTCAGTGACAGCTTTAAATATCGGGACATCATTCTTGATTCAGAACTCACTTTTGAGAAACAAGTTTCAGCAGTTACTAAATCTGTTTTTGTTACCCTGTGCCAATTTTGGGGGCTGTGCCCCTTTCTTGACGTTCCTGTGCAACACATTCTTATACATGCTACAGAAACACCCCGATTCAGTTATTGCAACCCAGTCTTTGCAGGGCTTATGCTCCTCTGAGCTTAAGCGCCTACAGACCACCCAAAATACAACCATTCATATTCTTTCTCAGGCACATATGTTTAATCATGTGACCCTGTTATGCATCCAACACCACTGCCTGCCATTAGGATTTTTCATCCAATTTAAGACAGTGTCTGACTCATAAAGGTTTTTACACAGGCATTCTATCTTACTCATCATATCTCACTGTCCCTTGTACTTCCTTCATTATGTTTAATTCATGATAAGCGTCATTTTGTACCCTCCGTTTTCTGTCCAGGGCTTGAAATTCAGCCTTTTTCTACAAAGCCTTGTGAAACGACCTACCCGCCATCCTGTGGAACAAATCATCTTATAAAAAAGTTTTGTTCTGCTCTAAAAACCCATCTGCTTTCACTGGCATTTGAGAGTGACTTATAATTGTTTTCTGCTGCATTGAGATGCCAAAACCTTTCCCACTGGCCACAGTTTTCTACTCTTTGTACCATTTTTATCTTGGAATGCTGACATTCTTTTCAATTCTTTTTAATTCTTTTTAATTTGTAAACTGCTTTGGTGATCTGAATGGTGGTATATGAAGAGTAATAATAAAAAAAAAGATAGAGACCCATAGTCATTTGGTTTAACAACAACAACAACATAGTTATATGAACTGAAAATAGCCTAATTTCACTGCAAGTGAACACACATTCCTAACAGTAGCTCACCCTCCATTCATCTTGGCACTATAGGGCTGACCAGGGCAGCAGGTGCTTCTAGGGGCAGCCCAGAGGCAGAAGCATCTTCTCTCGGTCTGGCCTAGTCGCTGGCTATGGTGGCATTCGGAAGGTGCCAGACATTATGATTTAGGTTCATAGACGATCTGGTGCCCAGGATTTGTGCCACTCTGTATATGCAACTCTATATATGCATGTGTGTGCATCTTCTGTTTGGAATTCAAATAGCTTTGTGCACTCTTGAAGTTGTACACATTAATTCAACAGTTAGGTACTCTACTCGAAATTTTCCATGTCATTTTTACGTAGATGTAACTGACCTACATTTGAATTACCAGGTTTATCCATGGGGTGGCAGAAAAGTACTAAAAAAAAAACAAGAGCTGGAAATAAGCTCCTATTAAAAGGATAGTTCAATTCTTCTTTTATGGTAAATGAAGGGAGGAAATGTTTTATCCTTAATATAAAATGATACAAGATAACTCGTTTACAGGGATGGCAAAGGAAGCAGACATTTTCTCCTTAATATAAAGGAATGCAGCTTAACTCTTGTATGGAGGACAGTGAGGAGAAGCGAGTACTTTGTTTTTAATTTATAGTTAGTCAGTACATGGATGGTTAAAAACCTGTCCTGCCTGAGATGTCGCTGATAGCAGCCCTGCTTGAGATAGTGACAGTAACTAGGGTGGCCACTGACACATACCTAGATCAGCGGACACCCCACTAATAAATATTGCCACATTTGAATGACTGAGCTCCCTCTCTCCCCCCCCCCCACCCCTTCTCTCTGTATCCTAAGAAACCGAGAAGAGGCGGGGTGAAACTTGAGGGAGAAGAGGAAATGGATGGGAACTTGGGATGACTGGGGGGGGGGGGGGGAGACAGAGGAAATCTTCAGGGAAAAAAGGTGAGGGCAGTAGGGGAAGATATGGGAGACTTAGTCAGGAAGGAGGAGATGGGGGAGCATTGGAGGAGAGGAAAAGGAGTAGCCTAGTGGTTAGGGAGAGACCAGGGTTCAGTTCCCACCAGCCCTCCTTGTGGCCTTGGGCAAGTCACTTAACCCTCCATTGCTCAGAAACATCCAAGTTATCAATGTCCCTGTTCAATGTACATCACCAAGTTTAAATTACAATGTAAACCGCTTTGATTGAAATGAAATAAAGCAGTATAAAAAAACTATTAAATAAATAAAGTTTAATTTAGAGGAGATGGGGAAGGTTCTGAAGGGGGAGACACAGAAGAACCTGGCAGCAGAGTGGAGGAAACTGAGAACAACCAGCAGAAGGAAGGTGGACGGAAACCTGGAACAAGGAGGAAAGAGGAGGAAAGAGAGAAGGAGACACAAAAAGGTCACAAGAGGGGCAAGGATGAGGGGATAATGATGCAGTGCACTCTCTGTTCCTCCTCCTGCCCCCTACATTTTAAAGTCCTAAATCTGACCGTGCATGCCATGTATAAAACTCAGTTGAATTTCTTTTTCAGCTGGCGATACTGCCTTGGGAGCTTCTAGATAATCTACCGGGGGCCAGATCTCTAAACGGATTAATTTTGTGCAGACTATGACAGCCATGAACCTCACTCCGAAGCCAAGGTATGTGGAGTATGATCTCAATCTTTCAAATCTACTGCTAACACTTGCCACAGTACTTGCATGTGCCAAAGAGAGCTCCCTTCTGGAGTTCATAAGATTAACATGTATAGGCAACTTATGGAGGTGTGATTAGAAATTCCTCTTAATCAAGCCTGTGGCTCCCAACACGATGAGAAGCATTTCTGTATCTTCCTGCCGTGTATTATTGGTCTCTGACTGCATTTCTTGATAATTCAGGATCTTCTCCCTCTCCAAGCGATTCATAGAATAATCACTTAGAATCGACACATCTGTTATGCAGTTCTGGTGATCAAAACCTCTTCATTTTCTGTATTTCTTTGAGGGTATGATGATAGTGTTAGGATTACGGAGTTTCCAATGGATGAGACGTACCACTTTATTGTGCCTTTTTGTACAGAAATTTTCTGCCATCCAAACTTTATGGCCAGCTGGGAGTTAAGTGATCACTTCCAGGTTTTTCTCACAGAATCCTGTCAGGTTTTTCAATACTCGCTATAAACCATTTCGTCCATAATCCATTCTCCTGGGCTGCAAATATCAGTCTCTCATCCTTTGGCTTCAGTTCATCTCACCTTAGCCATTCATGTGTCTGGTTTTGATCAATAAATGGTTCCTGGAGTAATACTTTGTATTTCACACTGCATTTGTGTATTTGCCATTTTTTGTTTCTTGTTTTCTGACGTAATGTTTTGAAGAAATCTTTTCTCTTGTTTTGCAAATTACGTTGCTTCATCCACTATGGGGATCATTCTGTCTCGCAAATAGCAGGGTGGATGCCCTATTGGGACGTCCATCCCTGCTATTTGCCTCTCTGCTGGCCCCAACAAAAGCCTCCCCGTACGAACAGCATGTTTGTATGAGGAGGCCTAGATGGGGGCGGGAGGGGGCGTTCTGTATGCAGAGTGAGGGCAGGGCATGGGCGGGCCTTGACCCTGGACATACAGGGCTGATTCAGAGGTTGGCCTTGTATGTCCGGGGCATCTGATCTAGACGGGGGACTTATTCCACCTCAGAATAAATCCCCCTGGATGCGGCATTCTGGCTATGAAGACAGGTGAGGCAGGGGTGCAGGAAGTTCCCTGCAGCCGGACCGTTGCCATGAGAGACCAAATTGAGGGTCCAGCTGCGGGGAAGGGAAGATTTTGGCGGCAGCTGGCATTTGCAGTTCCTGAATGGAGCTGCGGTGCCATGGCAATGGGATGCCATGGCTATGTGGCTTCATTCAGGAGCCTGATTGACCTAATTGGGTTATAACTGGGCATGCGGCCGGTCAGAACCAGGACCCGGCCTGTACGTCCAGGTGCTAGACCCAATTCTGATCCTGTGGGGGCCATGGGATCAGAATCGGATCTAACTTTGCATGGCCCAATTCTGCCTGGACATAGAGGGGCTGGATGGCCTGAATGGAATAGGCCGCCACATCTGCTGATGGATTCTCACTCATTCCCTCTACTCATCGGAATTCTTGGTCAAGTTTAATGATGCTCGCAATAATCCAAAATTTTGCACTTTTTGGTGATATTTTTTTCTGTGTTGTATTTTAAATAAAGTATCACTCAAAAACAATATGTTTTTTTATTTTGACTAACAAAGCATGCAGAATTTTGCATAATTTAGACCTACAGTATGGATGCAGAATTCCAGCAGTAGCCTGTACTGCAGGTCCTACTATACAGATAAGTACCACTGAATATCGACCATTTAGCTCTATAATCAGTGACCCACACTGTGTTTTTTATGTCCCAAGAATGTTAAGGGGGTTATTTAGAAGCCCTGTTCATGCTTTGGATGTCTGAAAATAGGCATAGAGACGTCCCTGGAGCCATTTTAGTAGCTGGTTCTGTGGACGTCCACATCTGAATGGGGGGATGGTATAGGTGTGTCCGGGATGTTACTCAGAACCTGCACATCCTCGTTCAATTGAAGAAATGCCCTGAACATCCCATGCCATGTCCAAGTTTATATCTACCCCAGGCATAAATAAGCTGCAGAAAAGTGCTTGTTTTTGCCTGCTAAACATCCGGAGGGTGTGGAGGATGTAAACTCCTCTCCTAAATATGTGTCCCATGTTGTTAACAAACTGCTGGGGAATGGGGGCTCATATTTCCAGCTTGCCTCACTGCTGGACATCCCCATATGCAACCTCGCAAGGGCTAGACGTCCCTATCCCACTATTCTGTAATTGGGATGTCTATGTGGACAGGGCTGTGGATGTCCACATTGGGGATGTCTATGCTTCTAAAATTGGGCTGAAATATAGACATCTCCAATGGTTTTTTGCATGTTTCACCCTGGACATCCCAGATTGCACCTGGACGTCCTTCTAAAATTCCACTTCATATGTGTTTCCTCTAATGCTAAGTGCTTGAGTACTACTTAAGGTGGACTAACCGCTGTCTTTTTCTCCACTTTTAATTTTGCATCAGTGTACAGAAAATGGTTTATAAAGTTGTTGACATTGTTTGAGTTATTTGGAAGTGGACTTGATTTGGGGTGGTGAAGTAGTATACGGCCGGGGTGGATTTACCAATTGGCAGAGCAGAGAGTTTAATTTGTGGCAGCCACACTGCCTGTATGTGCCACTCTCTTTAGATTATCAGGTCTGACACTGCACCACTACAGAGTTTTACCTTTCTTGCATTTTGTAAATATCTCAGTTTTTGGTAGGAGGGAGCAGCCAGCTATCTGCATGCCTAAGGGTAGCCAGAAACATAAATCCAATGGTGATAGTGGCGGTGGTGGTGCTTGCAATGATAATGGCTACTTTCATGAGAGCTGGTGCTGTGGTGGTTGCAATGGTTGCTGTGCTGGTGACTGGAGTAGTGGCAGTTGCATTCGTGGTGGCTGTCGGTATTCCACGAAACCTACTAACATAACTAGTCCTAGAACCATGTCATGGTTTTCTGAGAAACATTGCTCAATTGCAAAGGAGTGACTTTGGGATACCAGTAAGCACACATGTCTCTTTTAAAGCTACGCCCAGGTTTTGGAAGAGCAGAAGGGCTTAATGCATCAGTTTTAATCCTTGATAAATAAAAAGAAAACAATTTTAATCCTTTTGGAGATGGGAAGAAACACCTATGTTTGAACCAAACAATTCTGCATATCAAAACTTTCTCTAGCAAGGGTTCAGACAGCAACCAGGTAAAGTGCAGTGGAGAACAGAACATTAATCATAGTTGGGCTAGCAAAACCTTCTTTATCTTAAAACTTAAATAGTGTTTGGGGAAAGAAGGATCCCTTTTCTTCTTCCCTCACAGCCAAGAAGATAATCTTTACAGATAATCAGATGCCCCGGACATAAAATGCACCGCATGAACACCCGTTTATAGTTTGGCTACCAATCCCATTGGCTTTCAAAAGATGAATCTGGGACAGAAAATTGAGTTCCCGGATTCAAAGGTAAACTTCGAGAGAGAGAAGCCTGAGTATCTCAAGCTCCAAGAATCTGGTATTTGGAGGATTATTCAAAGAAAGAAAACCTGGCAGCGACTGCAGCAGTGACTGCTGAACAGGCAGCTGTATGGGTGGAGGACAGAGTCATAGTTGCTGCATTAGTGTCTGCAGAATTAGTTGCTGGAGCAATTGTTTCTGCAGAGCTGAGAGCAGTGGCAGTGCCTGCTGCAGAGGTAGTAGTGGTGGTAGCTGGTTGCTGTAGTCGTGACTGCAGAAGTGGATGCAGTTTTAGTGGATGGAAATGAAATTGCAGAGGTTGGTGCACTTGATGGAGGTCGTTTTGCAAAGTCATATGGGGTGATTTTAAAAGGGAACTGCAGAAATATCTGTGGTCCCTTCATGCAGAAATCCAGATTTTCCTGGACTTGCGAGTTCTGCATGGGCACCTCTGTGCTCACTTTGGTTGGGCACCATTCTGTAAGCATATGCAGATGTACCTTCCACAGAACATGCATGAGGGCATGACATGGGTGGAACATAGGCATGTCTCAAGGGATGCATGCATACTATACAATACTATGACATATACATGCCCGTATGCCAATCTATGTGCCTTAAGCTACACCTCCTATAGAAAATGTGTAACTAACATGCCTAGCATATGGTGCGCTGCTACACTGTTGTGTACATGATGCACGGTAGCCATGCAAAGGGTTATAAAATTACCATCTTAATGTGCATATCTGGCAGTTTCACACACTAATGGCCTCTTATAAAATACCAACTAGCATAAAAGTACACGCATTGCAATGAAGGCATGTATTTGGTGGTAGGTGTACCCAGGGACATGGTCTGGGTGCAGTATAGGTGGAGTTCACAGCAATGTTCCCAAGAAGCTATGCAGAAATCCTCTGCCTGGGCTGCTGCTAGTGTGAGGAGGTACTGCGATATCATTTTTTTAGTCACAGGGAGCAGGCGCAACCTCCCACCAGCAGCAGCACAGGCAGAGAACTCCTATATAGCTTCTTGGGAATATTGTCTTGCAAGCACACACATTGTTTATAAAACATGTTACTTTACACATGCACTTATGAACCTGACATGCATTCATTTGAACAGGTGTAAATGTCTGCACCTGAATTTAAGGCATAATCTCTGTCACTTACACTAGTGTTTTATAAAGGCAAGTTTGTAAAAAAGGATTAAAATAGGTGCATTAAGGCATCCAAAATTATCCTCAGTGAGTCCAGAGCTAGCTGTTGGATCAGTGTTTGCTGCAGGGCTAGATGCATTGGTAGTAGTGGAGGTGACTGGAGTAGTAGTTGCTGTGGGGGTGGATGCATTGGTAGTAACAGATGTGGCTTGAGTAGTAGTTGCCTTGGGGATGGATGCATTGGAAGTAACAGATGTGGCTGGAACAGTAGTTGCTGTGGGGATGGATACATTGGTAGCAGCAGATGTGGCTGGAACAGTGGTTGCTGTGGGGATGGATGCATTGGTAGTAACAGATATGGCTGGAGAAGTAGTTGCTGTGGGGATGGATGCATTGGTAGTAACAGATGTGGCTGGAGTAGTACTGTAGTTGCTGTGGGGGATGGATGCATTGGAAGTAACAGATGTGGCTGGAACAGTAGTTGCTGTGGGGATGAATGCATTGGAAGTAACAGATGTGGCTGGAGTAGTACTGTAGTTGCTGTGGGGATGGATACATTGGTAGTAGCAGACGTGGCTGGAAAAGTGGTTGCTGTGGGGGATGGATGCATTGGTAGTAACAGATATGGCTGGAACAGTGGCTGCTGTGGGGATGGATGCATTGGTAGTAACAGATGTGGCTGGAACAGTGGTTGCTGTGGGGATGGATACATTGGTAGCAGCAGATGTGGCTGGAACAGTGGTTGCTGTGGGGATGGATGCATTGGTAGTAACAGATATGGATGGAGAAGTAGTTGCTGTGGGGATGGATGCATTGGTAGTAACAGATGTGGCTGGAGTAGTACTGTAGTTGCTGTGGGGATGGATACATTGGTAGTAGCAGATGTGGCTGGAAAAGTGGTTGCTGTGGGGGATGGATGCATTGGTAGTAACAGATGTGGCTGGAACAGTGGTCGCTGTGGGGATGGATGCATTGGTAGTAACAGATGTGGCTGGAACAGTGTTTGCTGTGGGGATGGATACATTGGTAGCAGCAGATGTGGCTGGAACAGTGGTTGCTGTGGGGATGGATGCATTGGTAGTAACAGATATGGCTGGAGAAGTAGTTGCTGTGGGGATGGATGCATTGGTAGTAACAGATGTGGCTGGAGTAGTACTGTAGTTGCTGTGGGGATGGATACATTGGTAGTAGCAGACGTGGCTGGAAAAGTGGTTGCTGTGGGGGATGGATGCATTGGTAGTAACAGATGTGGCTGGAACAGTGGTTGCTGTGGGGATGGATGCATTGGTAGTAGCAGACGTGGCTTGTAGTGGTGGTTCCAGTAGTAGTGGCTGAAGCAGTGGTTGCTGCAGGGGTAGATACATCTATACAAAATTATGCTGCTCGATTAATATTCCGCCAGTCTCGCCATGCTCACATTACTCCTCTTCTCAAGTCACTTCATTGGCTCCCCATGCAATTCCGCATACAGTTCAAACTTCTCATACTGACCTATAAATGCATCCACTCTGCGGCCCCTCAATACCTCTCATCCCTTATCTCCCTCTACATCCCCTCTCGGGAACTTCGCTCCGCTAACAAATTACTTCTATTTAGGCCTTTCACTCGCACAGCTAACTCACGCCTTCGCTCCTTTCACCTTGCTGCACCCTACACCTGGAACAACCTACCTATGTCTATACGCCAAGCACCCTCACTGGCCCTCTTCAAATCCAAGTTGAAAATCCACCTCTTCACAGTTGCCTTCAGATCCTGACTTCCACCCTTATCCTAACCCGACTCCCATCAATCTCCCATGACCGAATTACACAGACCACATTATGCTTTCCACCGAACTATCGCTTTGTATTGTTGTATTAGATTGTAAACTCGGATGAGTATTAGATTTTAAGCTCAGATGAGCACGACTCTGACGAGCACGGACTGTCTATTATATGTATATCTTTTATATGCATGTCTTACCTGTACAGTGCTGCGTGCTCGGTGCTAAATAGTAGTAGTAGTAGTAGATACAGTAGTAATGGCTAGATCCTTAGTTTCTTCAGGGATGGATGCGTTGATAGTAGCAGACATGGCTGGATCAGTGATTGCTGCAGGGGTGGATGCTTTGGGAGTGGTGGAGGTGGCTGCAGCAATGATTGCTTCAGGGATGGATATATAGGTAGTAGCAGACATGGCTGCATTACTGGTTCCAGTAGTAGTGACTGGATCAATGGTTGCTGCACGGTTGTGTACAGTGGTAATGGCTTGATCAATGGTTGCGACATTAGTGGATGCAATGGCAGTAGTGGAGGTGGCTGGAGCAGTGGTTGCTACAGGGGTGGATGCAGTGCTTGTAGTTGCTACAGAGGTAGCTATGTTGCTGGGGGCCAGAGCAGTGATTGCATAAATATCTCTAGAAGTGATTTTTTCATCTTTCTTAACTATTTTGCTGTTGTGCTTTGGATAACATAAGAACATAAGATATTCCATACTGGGTCAGACCAAGGTCCATCAAGCCCAGTATCCTGTTTCCAACAGTGGTCAATCTAGGTCACAAGTACCTAGCAGTTTCCCCAAAAGACACACAGGTATCTCCAGGAACAAGCAGGAGTGTAGTCATCACATATGGGTATCGTCGGTACCGACGGAGCCTGCGTAGGAACGCTCCCCAGCATCCAATTAGAAAGCTTTTGGGAGCATACCACAGCGCCTGCGTGCTGCCTTCCCGCCTTTCCCAACTACCTCTCTCCAGTTCTTCTATTTCCGCGTAGCCAGCAGGTCATTGTTCCTGTCACCGCAGAAGAATACTTCTTTTTTCTTTCTTTTTGATGGTTGCGTTTGCCTTCCCCGACACTCTACCGGTACCGCCAGTTTTTTCTTTCTTATTTTCTGTCTTTAAAAAAAAAAAAAAAATATATATATATTAGTACTATTCCTTTTTTCTCAGGTGCACGCGCCTTTTTGGGCCTTAGGCCCAAAATGTTTTCCTACAATGGAGAAACTTGCCTCAGGTTTCAAAAAGTGCACCAAGTGTGGTGGTACCATCTCCGTCACCGACACCCATGAATGGTGTCTAAAATGTTTAGGTCCTGACCACTCCATCACGGATTGTATGTCCTGCGCCATGATGTCTAAGAAAGGTCGGCAGAACCGAGCTGCCAAGCTCAGTACCCTGTTTCCCTCTGATGCAGCTTCGGTGGCATCGACGTCTTCCAGGGCTTCTTCTTCCTCCCGTGGATCTCAGGTAACTAAACATAAATCTAGCCGGTCCTCAAAGGGTAGATCTCCTTCTAAGCATCAAGATGCCTCTGGCGTTGCCCTTGAGGAATCTGTACCGGCAAAATTGCCCCGGTGGGAGGCTTCGGCTTCCAAAGCATTATCGGGGCTCCAGGATGTTCTCAAGGCCTTGACCTCGGCAGAACTACTGGTGCCATGCTCTGGGGTACCGGCGGTCTTCTCCGGTACCAACATCCAGGCATCGGCAGCGTCGATAGACCAGAGGGTTCTGGCTATTGAACGCAGTCTGGCAGCTCTCTTTGCGGCATCGATGCCCTCGGAACCATGTCAGACAGTTCAACCGGTACCGGCACCAACTCCGGTCCCGGTATCGGTACCGGTACCAACAGCATCGGCATTGACATCGGTGTCCGCT
Source organism: Ichthyophis bannanicus (assembly GCA_033557465.1). Lineage (NCBI taxonomy): Eukaryota > Metazoa > Chordata > Amphibia > Gymnophiona > Ichthyophiidae > Ichthyophis > Ichthyophis bannanicus. The sequence continues at coordinate 73,122,342 of CM066051.1, read as the reverse complement.
TTGCCGGTACCCAGTCATGCGATGCCTTCCAGTACCGTTACACCGGTACCGATTCCCCTCGGTACCGACTTCGGGCTCTTCAAGAGCATCTGGACAGAAGATATTTCGAGTCCTCAGAGGAATCTGATAGTTCTGTCAATGCGGGGATACTTCTCCCAGAGGAGCCCTCCTCCCCTAAGCGTAGGATGTCTCCTCCAGAGGATATTTCCTTTCAGGATTTTATCAGGGAGGTGGCTCGGGGTATGTCCATTACTGTTGCCCCTGAAACAGAGCCCGGAGCAAAGGAGTTGGAAATTTTACAATATCCCAAAACTCCCAAAGAGGCAGCTACCTTGCCCATTCATGAGATTCTGCATGATCTCATGTTAAGAATGTGGGAGACACCTCCTACCATCTCTCCTCATTCTCGTAGACTGGATACTCTGTATCGAGTCCCTCCTTGTCCTGGTTTCCAAAAAACTCAGCTTCCTCACCAGTCTATGGTAGTGGAATCAGCTATGAGAAGGATCAAGAGTGCAAAGAGGCATGCCTCTAATCCTCCAGGACGTGAGTGCAGAACTCTGGATACTTTTGGACGTCGTGTCTTCCAAGCTTCCATGCTTTCTGCCAGGATCAGTTCCTATAGTCTATACATGGAAATGTTCCTGAAGGAGGTCACAGGTGATTTAGAGGCTTTGAGTTCTATTCTTCCTGAGGATAGAAGACAGGATTTTCACACATTGGTCAAACATGCCCAAGATGTTTCTAAATTTGTCAACCGTGCAGCTTTTGACTGTTTTGAGTGCATAAGCAGAACCTCTGCCATTGCCATAGGTGCACGTAGAATTGCTTGGCTCCAGGCATCTGATCTGGAGCTCTGGGTACAAGACAAATTGGGAAATATCCCTTGTACTGGTGAGAACCTGTTTGGTAGAGATTGGCAGGAAAAAGCCAATGAGTTGGATGCTGACAACTCCACCTTGGATAGATTATCCAAGTCCACAGCTGATCCTGCTAGAAAGAAATCTTTCAAGAAACCATTCTTTTCTAAGAAGAAAAGATATTATCCTGCTTATGCTCAGCAGGGACGTTCTGCAGGTCAGCTTGTCAGGAAAGGTCAGCAACCACCCAAACAGAAGAAAGCAAAGACTGCTAAGCCTCAGCCGTCCCAGCAGTCTCATCCTTCACAGGGCCTTTGACTTTCAGCTAGAGAACTTAGCCTTCCTGGTTCTCGTGGGACCAGAGCCTTTCACCATTCCAGGAAGGTTATGTCACTTTGCCCCCAGATGGGGGCAAATAACAGCAGAGCATTGGACACTCTCCATCATAAAGGAGGGGTACAAGCTTCATTTTTCGAGCATGCCCCCTCCCATAATAATAAGGCAGTTCAATTCTCCGACCTCTCTCATCAACCTGTTAGTTCAGGAGGTCACTATGTTTCTTGCCCAAGGGGCAATAGAAGAAGTACCCATCCATCAGCAGGGTACAGGATTTTACTCCCCCTATTTCCTTATCCCAAAGAAAACAGGGGGATACAGACCAATCTTGGACCTCAGAGAATTGAACAAATTCCTTGTCAAAGAGAAATTCAAGATGATTTCTCTCGGAACTCTGCTGCCATACCTTCAGAGTCAGGATTAGCTTTGTTCTCTAGATCTCAAGGATGCATACACCCATGTCCTCATCCATCCAACTCACAGAAGGTTCCTTCGGTTCCTTTTTCAAGGAAAGCACTACCAATACAGGGTGCTTCCTTTTGGCCTGGCCTCAGCACCAAGGGTGTTCACGAAATGCATGGCTGTGGTAGCAGCATTCCTCCGCACTCTAGGGATATTCGTCTTCCCCTACTTAGACGACTGGCTCATTCGAGCCCCAACAGTCAGAGGCCAGGACTTCTCTATCCTGCACAATGCATATCCTTCAGTATTTGAGTCTGGTAATGTTATAGCAAACGCTGTGAAAAGCTCTTATTCAATCACTCACCCACAGAAGGAAAACTCACAGACAGGCTGGAATGCAAACAGGAACTTTTAATGTGCGCACAGGCCCAGATAGAGAAACCAGCAATCTCCACAAAAATCTGAGCCACGAGGGACGTCCTACAATACCTTATATACTGTACATTTTCAAACTCATTCTACAATCCCATTTGTCTCAGATATTTCCTGTCCACCAATCAGCAGCCCCTGGGAAAGGTACCTGGATGACCTGTCCAAACCGGTGTGCTCTGGTCTGTTGATTTCTGGGCTAGGGGATATTGTGCTCAGACCTGGAGTGGGGGAAGGGTGTCTACTGAAATCTTAATGTCTTCTCTTAGCAGGCTGATTACTTTATGTAAGAGCCTCATGGCTTGGGGGGAAGGGTCAGGCTGATCACTTGTGTAAGAGCCTCATGGCTGCCTCACTCCCCTCTTTTTAAGTGAGACCTCAACCGCTAGAGGTGGTTGAGGGCTGTATTACTGGAGGCAAGCCGCAGAGGGGTGTATTGGGTCAGGGCCATGACAGTGGTAATCGCCTTGCGTTCTACCAGGGTGTCAAGGGTGGTGGTAATGAAGCGGTAAAGAATGGGGATACAACATGGCAGAATGGCACATAACAGTAAATAAAAAGAACCCCTACCACTGGGATTTTTAGTCCCCCTGGCCAACTGAACCACTTCATAAACCACCCAGGACCCATGGACAGGTCAGTAATATGATTAACTAGATCACTTAGATCTTGGATAGAGTGTTCAATGGAAACACTTGCATCAGTGAGTTTAAAACAACACATACCCTATACCCTCTATAGCAACTCCTGCACAAATGTTTTTGTTCCGTGTGCAAAAGTTGCTGTTCTGACTGTAAAAGGTTGCAGGGCCTGAAGAGGCCTCTTTCCTTTGGGACAAAGGAGGGCCGTGTGCAAAAAGTCTGCAGAGGCTTCTTTCCTTTGGGGCAAAGGCTCTTTCCCTGGGATCCACCCTTATCAGCATATTAATGGCTTTTATTCTTGCTAGTGTTGAGTCATTCTGGCTGCACCCTGCCATTCCCTTTGCTTCATTAATCACTGGCACTGTAGTCTTCAGGGCATATGAGTACTTTGTATCACCAGCTTTGTTTGGCCTGTTTAACTTGTCCAGGCTTGCCCAGCTTGCTCAGGCCTGTTCAATCTGTTCAGGCCTGGGCTGTCTTTTCTTAGCTGGGTCCATTTTCTGTGCACTTCTGCTCAGAGTATGGTTCCCCCTGGCTTTACTCTTGTTGTGCTGGGCACTGGGTACTCATTTTCTTAGCCCACATGCTTTTTTTCCGTGCCATCATAATGTATTACAGCCTCAGGCAAGGATGCAGCCATACTAGACATACCTATCAGCCAATTTCCCTTCATTCCCAATTTTTCTTTTTCTTTTCTTGTTTATGGGGCAAAGGTAATCCCACTAAGGGCAATGGACAAGCAACCATTTGAGACAGATATTGAGACAGATAGGGGTCATCAGAAAAGCAGCTTCTGGTACTGTTCCCTAGAGACAACATACATTGTAACATCATTTTCTTGCAGCTGGTCAATAATATTGAAAACACATAACATGAAAGTATGTCAAAAGCAGCAGTGCTTAATAATGTGATAAAGAAAGCTCTGAGAATAGTACAGCAAAAACTTGAGCTGGTGTGGGTATTGCAGTTGCTGAAGCCGAAATGGCTTGTAGATTTCAGTTACTTTCTAAGAAAATAATATTAAAAGGATAACAATACAATCATTCACAGAAGCCCCCAAAGCCCCCCCAGTCAGTCCAACAGTTCTTTTTCCTGCCTCTCAGCAGTTCCCCAGGACCTCGCAGTGTGCTTTACCTTTCTCTGAAGTTCAAGTTCTGTCTCTCTCAAAATTTGAACCTCTCATTCTCATAGGCAGACACCCTGGCCCGTTTTCAATGTGACACACTGATCCAGATAGGGACTCCTTCACACATCTCAGCGGTGGGCAGCTCTGAGTTCTCGGGATGGTCTGCTCCATCTGGACCCCGGCCACCTCCCTCCGCTGGGCTCCCTGGATTGCAATTTGGTGACATGGCTCCAGGCCCCATTCAGGAATAAAATGCTCATCTCTTTTTTTCTTTTTTTTTTTGTTTACATATTCATTAGCCAGATACATCACTTCAAATTACCTTCATCAGTTTAATGTCCATCAAAAGTCCTTCTTCTTAATATCCCACTTCATCCCTCACAACACTCCCCCATTACCTGCATCATTCCACCAATCACATACATAGGTACTAATGTATCCTTATTATTGCTGTGTATACTGGACCTCTACATAATGTACTGCTACCAGTATATTTGGTAACAAAGTGCAAGTGTATAAACTAAAAAGATTTGTTTCTCACAGTGCTATAATATACTGTACTCCTGAAACTGAAAGACCCTCAAAACAAGGTACACTTTTTCTCTGGACCCCAATGCGTAAAATTCAAATATAGAATAACAGGTGAATTTATTCCAACATCCAATAGTATAGCATCTATGATGTTACTGTTCTGTTCATCATTTGTCAGCACAGTGCTTAACAAGGCAAAGTAATTACCTTGAATCCTACAGTTCAAAACAAGCATGAAACTGATACTTTTCTATAAAAAGGTTGGTGGATACCTGGAATGCAATATCATTGTAGTATCAGAAAAATGAATACAGTTGATCAAGGCAGTTTAAGGTACCAAACAGGAAAGAATGCAATATTACTTGCTTAATTTTGTATGTGCAGTCAAAACCAAATATATGTACCAGAGAGACATTTGAGGATGCTCAAAGGAGGCACCCCCCATGGTTCCAGAAGCTTAAAACTCTACAATCTGAATTGATGACCAGAGGATTGTTTGGAGACTAGGTGTGGCATTTGCTAGGAGAAAGACTCCTAGGTGATTTTTTTTCTTTTGTCCTCTCTAATGTGCCTCCATTTATCTGCTAGAAGAAGGAACTCCTCCCAGTATCTTTCTATAGCTATGCAAACTATCTCAGCAGTTTTCAACCACCCCTTACTCAACTGTCCCTTTCCCTGCAATCAGTAGACCTGGTGTTTTTCACTGTTTGGGGACACAGGGGCGATTTGTTAATAACTTCACCTTTTACTGATAGAGTATCAAAATCAATCCTGAAATATAAAGACCTAATGTCTGGACAAAAACTTTCTTTCCCTAATCTTTCCCTAATGTCACAACTAAACACAGAGACACTCTAACAAACACAGAGGCACTAACAGTTTCTACATAACAGCACATTAACTATATGGGCCAGCCATGAATCTATATAGGGAAGCTGGTCCGGATACTCCTTCACTACAATTTAGCCTCCGGACCCCATGCTCTAATCACAATTTGCAAAATCACAATTTACAGTGCAAATCTTGTAATCTCAATTCTAGGAATGCAATGTTCAGTGTAAATTTTCTAATCTCACTTCTGGGAATACAATATACAATATAATCCAGGTAACAGGCAGAGTTTGGTTGCACAAAACACACAGGACCACAAAGGGAAAAAGAAAGAGGGAAAACAGAAAACAGAGACGTCTCAGCAGCGAATACGTTACAAATACACATTACACACACTAGCATAGGATTTAACTTTTACCATGAGGATAATAGCAACGAGAAATATAGCTAGCTATTTTCTAATGTCCACTAGATGGGGCTCCAGGATCACTAGCACAAAAGAAGCCCCCAACACTATAGGAGCACATGGGGCAAAGGCTCTAAATAAATCGCCCCGATCATCGGAGAATTGCGATCAGCGCAATTATTCTTGAAAGGCACACTTAAGGGGGTTAAGTACTAATATTTTGGCAATTTTTAAAATAGCTTTGGCAGCACTGCACTTTAAATACCTTTAAGGGGCCCGAGGTGGCAAAGTTAAATTTATACTGCAGTTATTTACCAGTACTCGCAAGCGCCCCCCCCCCTCCCTATTCCAAACAGATTTACCAGATACCAGATACAGACAGGACAAGCAATGGTTTCAGGGCCACTAAGGCCCCTATTCGGACTGCTCGTTGCGGGTGATCGGGCCGCTACAGGTTTACAGAAATTACCAGGACTTCCAGATACAGAGTACAGAACTAGCCAAAACAGTAATAAGGTAGCAGTACTCACCAGAATTCTGATCAGACAGAGAGTTTGGATGCCAGTCTATCCAGCCGGTTTTCAATCGGGGATTCAGCCGCAGGGACCGACTGACCAGACAAATCAAGGTGTCCTTCCAGAGCACAAAGTGGCCCGGGGCGCCAAGGACCGTTAATCTCCTGGAGGGGCCGGTCCCTGACTGGTGGAGGCCCTGATCCTGCAAAAAGCAGTAGTCTTCCTACTGTGGGTGTGATGAGAGAGAGGCTTTTCTTTTAATTTAAAAGAGTCCCACCTGGGGGTGCCAGAAATGTTGTAGCAAACGCTGTGAAAAGCTCTTATTCAATCACTCACCCACAGAAGGAAAACTCACAGACAGGCTGGAATGCAAACAGGAACTTTTAATGTGCACACAGGCCCAGATAGAGAAACCAGCAATCTCCACAAAAATCTGAGCCACGAGGGACGTCCTACAATACCTTATATACTGTACATTTTCAAACTCATTCTACAATCCCATTTGTCTCAGATATTTCCTGTCCACCAATCAGCAGCCCCTGGGGAAGGTATCTGGATGACCCGTCCAAACCGGTGTGCTCTGGTCTGTTGATTTCTGGGCTAGGGGATATTGTGCTCAGACCTGGAGTGGGGGAAGGGTGTCTACTGAAATCTTAATGTCTTCTCTTAGCAGGCTGATTACTTTATGTAAGAGCCTCATGGCTTGGGGGGAAGGGTCAGGCTGATCACTTGTGTAAGAGCCTCATGGCTGCCTCAGTAATAAACATCCCAAAATCCAGTCTAACTCCCACCCCGTCTTTAGAGTTCATAGGAGCTTTGCTGGATACCAGAAAGGCAAGGGCCTATCTCCCCCAGGCCCGTTGCCTTCGCATGGTGCAGTTAGCTTCTCAAGCAGTGCTAAAGCCTCATCTCACTGCCCGAGAAATGCTACAACTGCTAGGCCACATGGCATCTACTGTGCATGTGGTTCCCTATGCTCGCCTCCATATGAGGGCAGCCCAGTGGACTTTATCCACTCAATGGACCCAGGCATCAGGGTGCCTGTCAGACAAAATAGCAAACACAAGTCGCCTTATTTTGTCCCTCCAGTGGTCTTTTACCTCTCTATCATCTAATAGTCCAACTGACCCTCTCACAGGTTTTTTTGCTATGAATATATTTGAAAATGTTTTTATTATGCGTTTTTGCTTCCACGGCAAGCTTTTTTTCAAATTCTCTCTTTGCCTACCTTATCAGTGCAAATGTTGTTTCCAGTTTTCATTATTTGGCTCCCTTTTCCATTTCCTGAAAGATGCTTGTTTGGCAACAACAGCCTCTCTGACCTCACCTTTAAATAATCTGTAGTACTAGAGGATTGGTTGATATAGCGTATCTGGATTTTCAGAAAGCCTTTGACAAGGTCCCTCATAAGAGAAGCTTGGCAAAATTATCAGATTGGAGGCAGTGTAGTATTGTGGATCAGGAAATGGTTAAAAGACAGAAAGAGAGTAGGGATAAATGGCCAATTTTCTCAATGGAAAAAGGTGAATATTGGAGTAGCCCAGTGTTCTGTGCTGAGCCCGCTGCTTTTTAACATATTCATAAATGACCTGGAAATAGGAATAGCAAGTGAGGCGATCACATTTGCAGATGACACAAAATTATTTAAAGTTATTAAAACGCAAGAGGATTGTTAGGGATTGCAAGAGGACCTTGGAAAATTGGAGGAAATTTATTGTGGACAAGTGCAAACTTATACACCTAGGAATGAACAACCCAAACTATGGTTACACAATGCAAGGTACCACCTTAGAAACCACCACCCAGGAAAAAGATTTAGGCGCCATTGTGGATAACACATGGAAACCCTCCGCCCAGTGTGCAGCAGTGGTCAAGAAGGCCAACAGAATGCTAGGAATCATAAGGAAAGGAATGGAGAATAAAACAATGGATATTATAATGCCTCTGTATCGTTCCATGGCGCAACTGCACCTTGAATATTGTGTGCAGTTCTGGTTGCTATATCTTAAAAAGGATAAAACTGAATTAGAAAAGGTACAAAGAAGAGCGACAAAAATGGTAAAGGGAATGGAAGGATACCTGAACACCCTTATCTAGGCCTATACCCAGTGTAAATATGTTCATAATACTATATGTTCCATGTTACCACATTTACTCGTTCAATGTGCCTTTGTTGAGTTCAATGTAAACCGCTTTGACACCATGAAAAGCAGTATAGAAGAAATGTTAAATAAATAAATAAATAAGTAAATAAATAAATAATTTAACAAGCAACATAGAACAAAATAGGTAAACATAACTGGACTTCACTTAACATGGGTAAACTATAATTCACAGTTAACAGTTTAATTGGAAGTTTATGGAACATAGTGGGTTAAATTAACTGGACTTAAGTTAATGTGAGCAACTATAAAATGAGCAATGCGGAAAAGCGGAGACATTGGTAGGGAGAGAGTATATGATTGAGTTGAATGGCGAGAGGGGCTTAGGGGTAGGGGATGGAGGGCAAAGGGGGAGTTAGGGGGTACGTCATCTTGTTGGTGTGGGATAATGCTTATGTAATAGTTCAGTCAAAGTGTTCCCTGAAAAGTGTTTAGTACTTTCCAGAAATCTTTAAGGTCATTCATGGCTCGGATATTATCTGGTAGTTCATTCCAGAGGTGTGAAGTGTAGAGCGAGAATGCTCTGTTTGATGTTGCACAATTGCTGCTTCTATATACTGGTGGGACAGAGAGGGTGAATAGCCTGTTCGTTCTTCTTGGTCTATCATTAGGCGTCCTCTGGATTAGTGTGTGCGGATACTGGAAAGAAAGACTGTGGTGGGCTTTGAACATTGTAATGATGCTCTTGTATTTAGAATGTGAGGCAACGGGGGGCTAGTGCAGACTGTGGAGTATTGGTGTTGTGAAGAGATTCCATGCAGGATTTTTGAGGCAGTGTTTTGGGATATCTGCAGGGGATGGATTGTGCATGCTTCAGAGTGTAGATGTATATCAATGTGGATATGTGTGCAGAATGGCAATTTGGATGTGGGGAATGTATAGGGGGATGATGTCTGGAGTATTGGTGTGGGCACCTTTATGTGGTAGCTGCAGGGGGGTGGTTCAGTCTCTTGGCATGTCCATCTCCCCCTCAGCCTTATCCTCTGCCCCTTTGCACTAACCTCTTCATCCTTCTGTCCTCTTGCACTCTTTCCTCATTTCTATCCCCTTTACACTGACACTTCCTCTCTCCCCTGTCCTCCCTTCCTCTCCCCTGCTTGTACCCTTCCTCCACTCCCTCCGTATTCACTCTTTCCTCCCCTTTCCCCTTGCATCGTCATCCCCTCTAGCTTCAATCTATCTCCCTCCACTTCATTCTCTCCCCTCCCCTCACCATCCACCCTCCCCTGCATTCTCTCTCCTCCCTCCCACTCTCACCGTGGCCCTTCTCTTCTAAAGCTGGCAGGGACTTGGATCCCTGCTGGCACGCAGCATTTTTGTGCCACTGCCTTTCTCTTCATGCATGTTCTTCAGACTTTTCTTCTGGTGGTGGGGCCTGACTTCCCCACTACTCCACCATGTCCCTTTGATGAACCCATGCTGACTCATTCCCATTAAGCTCAGCCTATCTATTTATGCCATCAAAAAGTAAAAAGATTAGAGGACACACAATGAAGCTACAATGCAACCCATTGAAGACTAATATTTTTTTTACTCAGCGCATAATCAACCTCTAAAATTCGTTACCGGAGGATGTAGTAAGAAGATAAGAACATAAGAAATGCCATACTAGATCAGACCGAGGTCCATTAAGCCCAGTATCCTGTTTCCATTAGTGGCCAATCTAGGTCACAAGTACCTGGCAAGTTCACAAAAAGGACACAGGTTCCACAATGCTTGTATTGGTGCAAGCAGTGGATTTCCTGGGTGCTCTTTAATAATGGTGTATGGACCTTCACTCCGGGACCTTCTCCAAATCTTTTTTAAACCCAGCTACACTAACAGCTTTTACTACATCCTCAGGTAACGAATTCCAGAGTTTGATTACTCGTTGAGGGAAAAAATATTTTTTTTAGTAGTCTGAAACGGGTTTTGAAATTTAAAAGTTAGTACTGTGGATTTCCTTGCCGTCCTTCCTCCATTTATTAAATCAGATGTGATCATGCTATGAACACTATTGGCAAGTGGCCCCAACTCCCTTACCTCTTGCACGAGATCTTGTGTTCCACTAAGGACTAGGTCCAAAAGGGCTTCCTCTCTTGTCAGTTCATGAAATGACTGCTTCTTGGAGCAGCTAGTTATTTCATCTAGAAACTTTATCTCCCTAGCATGTCCTGCCGTGACACTGACCCAGTCAATACCGGGGTAATTGAAATCACCCATTATTATTACCGTTCAGTAATTTTTGTTAGCTTCCCTGTTTTATTTGAGCATTTCATCATCCATTTGGCTAGGCAGTTGGTAGTACACCCCCACTGCCATTGCCTTCCCCTTTTTACATGGAATTTCAATCCATAGAGATTCTACAGTGTATTGTGTTTCCTGCAAAACTTTAATCCTGTGTGACTCAATGCCCTCTCTATCATAGAGTGCAAGCTCTCCACCAATTTGAGCTACCGTATCATTGTGATATAATTTGTACCCAGATATCACAGTGTTCCACTGGCTGTCCTCCTTCCACCGTGTCTCTGAGATACCAATCATATCTAACCTCTCATTTAGCGCTATATATTCCAATCTTCTCATCTATTTTTAAGATTTCTAGTATTTGCATGCAAGCATTTTAGAGGTTGTATTTTATTCATATTAATCTGCTAATTAGTAAGCAGTGTTAATTTGGAATCTGTAAGCTCTGTCTGCTCTGTACTTAAGGGCATTTGTGTTACTTTTGTCTTTACTAACTAGCTGGGTTTAAAAAAGGTTTGGACAAGTTCCTGGAGGTCCATAAACCATTGTTAAAGAGGACGCAGGAAATCCACTGCTTACCACGGGACAAGCATTGTGGAACCTTGTGACCTGGATTGGCCACTGTTGGAAACAGGATACTGGGCTTGATGGGCCTTGGTCTGACCCAGTGAGGCATTTCTTAGTTCTGTATCCTTTCTAATTCCGCTATATCTTTTTTGAGATGCGGAAGTCTGAACTGCATGCAATATTCGAGGTAAGATTGTATCATGGAGCTATACAGAGGCATTATGATATTCTTTGATTTATTTAAACATAAGAATATAAGAAGTTCTGTACTGGGTCGAACCGAGGGTCCATCGAGTCCAGTCTACTGTCCCTGACAGTGGCCACTCCAGGCCCCAGGAAGTAGCCAGCAGAATACCAGAGAGGAGACCCTTTCCTTGTTACCCATTCCTGGAGATAAGTGGTAGCTTTGCTCAGGTCTTACTGAATAATACTTGTTTTGGGATTTTATCTCCAGGAATTTGTCCAAATCCCTTTTTAACCTAGCTTAAGCCCAAACCAAACTTAGGCTCTTAGGTAGAAAGCTGAAATCTAGAACCTCCAGGATAGGATTCTCAGAAACGCTCCTTGTTCCAGACGCAGGACTAAAGAGGCAGGCAGGACTCCTGAGTTTCAATATATAGAAAAGACGATGACACAGGAAGAGGTACCTAGAGTTGCTAGGAATGGAGCAACATTCTGGCAAAGAGGGAGCCTATTCCAAAAAGATGAGCTCCAGTTTAACTGGAGTTAAACCAGGCCACTGGCAGTAGAATTTAATAAGGAGAGAGAGCAGCTTTAAAAATAGATCATGAGGCAAAGGCAACAGTTACTCAGAAGTGCATGATTTGGAGTAAGGTATCTCTAAAGGATACTATCAAACAGGGAAGTTAGAGAATCCCGATAAAGAGGTTGTAATAAAGGTAAAAGCAGCCCAGCCATTAAGTGAAGAGAGAGTGAAAGTACCCTTTCAAGTGGGGGCGGAGCCTGATGTCCAGCGGGATGGTCGCATAACGCTGAGGCTCCCGAGAGGCCTACTCAGAATCCTGAATTAACACCGTACATACTTGGAACTTCTACTCTGATCTTACCGGGGCACATTGGTGAGATGGCGGGGACCAAACCCACGCGCCTGGAATTTGGATCTCCAGCGGCTTCTCACGGCAAACGTTCCAAAACTGAACCCCCGTCCCCGCAGAAGGGGCTGGCCTTGCACGAGGGCCCCGAAATGCAGCAGGAAATCCTCGCAGAGATTAGAGGGGTCAAAAACCTCGTGCAGTCAAACGGTGAAGCACTCCGAGCGCTGCGGGAAGATCTTGGTGTGCTGCAAAGCAAGCTAGAAGGGCTTTCTTCGCATCAGGACAAAATGGAGAGCATATTGGACTCCCATGCGGCCCGGTTGTCCAAACTCGACAAAGTTGAACGTCAGGTGCGGGCCTTGCAGAAAGAAGTGGAAGATGGCAATAATAGAGCGCGCCGCAACAACATACGACTCGTGGGCATACCGGAGGGAGCGGAATCGGGAGACATGAAAGAGTTTTTATGCAAAATCCTCCCTTCCCTGCTCCAAATCACCTTTACCAAAGATTTGGAGGTCGATCGCGCTCATCGTGTACCCACAAGCATAACGCTCAACAGGAAGACCCCGCGGCCTATCATTTTTCGACTTTTGAGATATCAACACGTGGAGCAAATTCTAAGTGCCTCTCGGGCAAAGGGCCATATGGAGTTTGAGAGCCACAAGATCTCCTTCTATCCTGACTTGGCTAAACCCACGGTTGACCGCCGAAAGCGCTTTCTGGAATTCCGGCCGAGGCTTCAACAACTACAAGCACGCTATGGCCTGATGTACCCGGCCAAGCTCCGAGTCACGCTTCACAATCAGACAAGAACATTTGAGGACCCTGATCTACTAGCGGAGTTTTTGGATTCCAAAGAAGCCGACTTGATGCGCTGACTTCCAGAATATTCCTGCAAGTATTCTCATATCCGCTGTACCTGCCATATTGGATCTGCCGCAGCCCAGCAAAGAGTCTGGCGAGGGCAGTTTGTTTGCCTTACTTTTGATGATATCTGTGACCCGACTCCATCTACCCACAGTAGCCTCGATGAGTATCAGAGACAGTGTTAATTATGGACTCTGGTGTTTCTTTTCTCTTTTTTTCATGTCTTTCTATTTCCTCTCTAGGGCCTCCTCCCGCAGACATATGGTCGCCATATTCTTTGGGGGTTTTGCTTCTTCTCTAAGATACAATGGTACATACTTTTCAATATGGGGTGTATTAGCCAGCATACTCGGTGATTATGTCATTGTTGCACAGATTCTGATTATGTTGTATGTTTTCAAGCGCCCTTACCTAAAATGTCTATTACCGATTGATGGCACCATGTAAGATTTTCTCATTGAACGTAAAAGGAATCAATAATCCGATAAAACGGAAGAAAATCCTAAGCTACCTAAGTCAGGAAGCTGCGGATCTGATTTTTCTCCAAGAAACGCATTTAAATTCGAAGGAAACTCTTAAACTCAATATTAAACCTTACATGGTGGCCGCCTATTCCCCAGCCGTTTCTAAGAAATGTGGGGTTGCCATACTGGTTAGGAAATCTTTGCATGCTACTATTATTGCGACTAGCTCAGATACAGAAGGTAGATGGTCCAGAGTTCACCTCAAGATAGGTAGCCTTGAAGTTACATGTATATGCCTTTACGCTCCTAATGTGGATGACCCTGCCTTTTTTTTGCTACCATTGCTCAGGTTGCGCAGGCCTCTGCTAATACTTCATTGATAATTGGGGGGGATTTCAATCTAGTCCTTGATCCCCTGATTGACAAACAGCCGCCTAGGACAAGTGGTCCCCCCAAGAGTCACACCACGCTTACCTCCCTGATCAAAGATCTTGCTTTAGTTGATCTATGGAGGTTACTACACCCCAATGAGCTTGACTTCACCTTCTTCTCTTCCCCTCACAAATCCCAGTCTCGCATAGACTTCTTTCTAATATCAAAACTGTTAGTTCCTCAGGTGGACACTGCAAAGATTCACTCCCAACATATTTCAGATCATGCTGCTATTTCCTTTCAATTACACACTACTGCACCCCAAGGGAATTCGGGGGCCTGGTTCTTTGATAGAGCTCTGTTAACTCAGCCAGAGTTCCAGTTAGAAATTCGAGCAGCCATACAGGATTACTTCCATTTTAATCTACCCCAGGATACTGCGAATTGGGCTTGGTGGGAGGGCTTCAAAGCGGCCACTCGAGCAACGATCACTAGCTATCAAATCCGCCTGCGGAAACAACGCAAACAGCAGCTATAAAATATTATGTCAGGGTACAGACACGGCCACTTTTAGAGCCCAACAAGCCTGGGAGCGCGAATTGCAAACCACTTTAACCCCTGTGCAATGGAGCGTTTTCTGGAGCAAAGTAGTGCGGGTTTCCCGGTTTGCCTCTGTTACCCAAACTCTCTTCTTTTTTGCACACAGATGCTTTTATACCCCCAAAAAATAGCCAAATGGAACACAACTGCTAGGGACCAGTGTTGGTCTTGCCATACTGCTGTGGGAACCTTCGCTCATGTTATTTATGAATGTCCTCAACTACAGGTTTATTGGGGGCGGGTTTGGGGTTGTATTCAATTTATCTTACACCTTCACGAACCTCTCTCTTGGAAGATCGTGGGACTACGCTCTGTGGCGGAGGTCCCCTCTCTTCCTAAGAAGGGTCGCTTTCTCCTTGATTTCATGCTGGGTATAGCCATATGCTTAATCACGAGGAATTGGAAGGATAGCTCTCGACTTACTGTCAATGAATGGTGGAACCTCGTCTGCTTATATAGTAAATATGAGCAGATACCTCGGAGAGCTATTCCCCATGCCCAAACTCACTCTCGCTTGTCTAAATGGCAGATGCTTAATGATTATGTACAATCTGCTCGTTTCCAACATGCCTGAATAATGTGCACTCATCATGTTTCAGATCACCGTTAGGTTTTGTAACACAATAATGTAAGTACACGCCCGCTTCGGGAATGATTAGTTTTCTAGAGAAGAAGCAGGGGGGAGGGGGGTGGCAGGGGTTTACTTTGGTGTATGTATTACACTTTATGTATCTGTCTTTTAGCTGTATGTCTTCCTTTTCCTTTGTTGTTATAAAACGAAAATAAAGAATTTAAAAAAAAAGAAAGTACCCTTTCAACTGTTACGCGAGTGGTAAGTACAAACAGAAAACCTACTTTGAAATGCCTGTATATAAATGCTAGGGGCCCAATTTTCGACGGCAATTACACGGGTAACTGCCCTAATTACCCATGTAAATGCCTTAACAAGGAATTTTCGAAGGCACCTATACGGGTAATGCCTTCAAAAATTCTCTGGTTAGTCCCTTACATGCCCCGATGCTATGCTGTTAGCATTGGGGTGTGTCGGGGGCATTCCAGGAAAGAGCGGGGGTGGAGGAAAGGGCTAAGTGGGTAGCAGCGATTTTCAATGCCACCCGGTTAGTCCTCGGTGCCTTAAAGATAGGCGAGAGTTTTCCTCGCCTGTCTTTGAGGCACTGGGGCAAACCAGTAATATTGAAAATTGTTGCTACCCACTTAGCCCTTTCCTCCACCCCCGCTCTTTCCTGGAATGAGCAACTGATGGCATGTCCAGCTAAACCCATATAAAATCCGGGTTAAGGGGGTCAGTGGGCAGGCTATGCGCCATTGCGGTACATAACCTGCCTAAATGAAAATTGGGCCCTAGAAGCCTAAAAATAAGATAGAGGAGTTAAAATATGTAGCACTAAAAAGGTAGATATAATTGGCATCTCAGAGACCTTGAAAGGAGTCAGTTGGACCATTAGATGATCATGGGGTATAAGGGGCACTCAGGAAGGACAAGATCATAGCGGAGAGACTAAATTAATTCTTTGGTTCTATCTTACCAAAGAAGATGCAAGGGAAATACCTTGCCAAAAATAGTATTTAATGGTGTTGATTCAGAGGAGCTGAAACAAATCTCAGTGAACCTGGAAAATATAATAGGCCAAATCAACAAATTAAAGAGTAGCAAATCACCTGCACCAGATAGTATGCATGCCAGAATACTGAAAGAACTCAAAAGTGAAAATGCGGATTTTTAGTTATTTGTAATCTATTATTAAAATCATCTATTGTACTTGAAGCTTGGAAGCAGCCAATGTAACACCAATTTTTAAAAAAACTTACCTGAGATGATCTGGGAAACTACAGCCTGACATCAGTGCGGGCCAAAATGGAGTCACCGGCCAGAAAAGGATCTAGGCATCATTGTATTGGACAATACATTGAAATCTTCTATTCAGTCTATGGCGGTGGCCACAGAAACAAACAGAATGTTAGGAATTATTAGGAAACTGTAAAGGGTTCGTTATTCCTTTCCCAGCACTTCTTATCACTAACCCTGGGGACGTCTGTCTGGGTTGAGGACTCATCTTACCTTCTCTGTCTGGAATCCAGGGGAACAAACACACACACACTTGCACATAAGTGGTATGCAGTTTATTCCAAAGGGTGGAGGGATTGTCAGTACTTTTATACATTCTTAGAAACATAGTCATACGTCATCCACCCATCTTCTGGGGGCCCACTATAGTTTATCAGTAACTAATACAAAAACAAGTCATCCTTGAGTCAGAGACATAGTCATCCTAGAACAAACAGCTTACACAGCAAATTCCTTTTTCCAACCCACCAGAATGTACAAAGGGCACACACATAGGATCTGATTCTATAAGATTCTAATTTCTCTTGTGCAGGCCTCTTGTATATACACTTAAACTAAGCATTATTATTACAAAGGACATATATATATATATAGGATTCTGATTTCCCTAACATTAGCTCACCTATCCTCCTCTCTCTCTTCTCAGTAATTTTTGCATTTCTGGTTACTCCCTCCAGCTCATCCTCCTCTGTTTCACCTCCAGAATGCAATAGGATAAAACCTTTTGGGAACTTGACAGGTACTTGTGACCTGGATTGGCCATGGTTGGAAACAGGATACTAGGCTTGATGGACCTTTGGTCTCATCCAATTGGCAATTCTTATTCTTAAGGTATGACACTACTAGAAGGTGGAGGAGTAGCTTAGGAGTTAGAGATTTTGGCCTCACCTCCTAACCTAGCCGCATCCCACTCTACCCATGCCCTGCCCTCCTCCAGCCCCTCTGCAATCCCTCTCTGCAGCACTGAAACCCTGAGCAGCTTCAAACCTCACAGCTGACACTTTCTGCCTGCTAATCTCAAATCAGGAAGTGTCAGGGGTGAGATTTGGTGCTGTCTGGTGTTACGTGCAGGCAGGGAAAGAACTGATTGGCTCCTGTTCTTCAGGAGTGTCCTGTTTTGGGGTGGGAGATGGCCCTTCAAAGCAGAGGTCTCCTATTCTATGTGGGAGACTTGGTAGGTCCAGATAAAGATTTGCAGTCAGCTATCTGTGTGGTATTCATGCTTTACATGTATCAGTGTGACACCTACACAGAGCTGTTTTAAAGAATTGTCCTCCAGTTATCCATGCTGTATATTTATGTACCTTCAGCTAGGCCTCACCAAACATGTTCTGTCCTAAATCTGCCCAGGCACCCTACAGATTGAGTTCAAGTACCTGGAAGAATTTTAATTTATTTATTTATATTCTCTTATATATTGTGCTATTCTGCATTGAGGCAGCCATGAGGCTCTTACACAAGTGATCAGCCTGACCCTTCCCCCCAAGCCATGAGGCTCTTACACAAGTGATCAGCCTGACCCTTCCCCCAAGCCATGAGGCTCTTACATAAAGTAATCAGCCTGCTAAGAAAAGACATTAAGATTTCAGTAGACACCCTTCCCCCACTCCAGGTCTGAGCACAATATCCCCTAGCCCAGAAATCAACAGACCAGAGCACACCGGTTTGGACGGGTCACCCAGGTACCTTCCCCAGGGGCTGCTGATTGGTGGACAGGAAATACCTGTGGCAAATGGGATTATAGAATGAGTTTAAAATTGTACTGTATATAAGGCATAGTAGGAAGTCCCTCGTGGCTCAGATTTTTGTGGAGATTGCTGGTTTCTCTATCTGGGCCTGTGCGCACATTAAAAGTTCCTGTTTGCATTCCAGCCTGTCTGTGAGTTTTCCTTCTGTGGGTGAGTGATTGAATAAGAGCTTTTCACAGCGTTTGCTATAACAGCATCAGTGTGGTTTACATTGAACAAACTGAAATTACATTGAACAGGGCATTATAACTTGGAGATAACTATTTTACAGGGAACATGGGCTATGGAGGGTTAAATGGTTTGCCCAAGACCACAAGGAGCACCTGTGGGACTAGAAACCCCAGTCCTTCCAGCCCAAGGTTGCTGTCCTCTAGTGGGATTTGAACCCCCAACCTTCTGGTCTGAAGTACCTTGCCCCCAACCACTAGGCCACTCCTCCACTCCATAATTGGTATTATCCACAGTGTACCTGTTGAAAATCAGCTGCCAGAGGAGTTTTATGTTTACCAGCTGCCGATAAGCTTATGACAGGCTCCAAAAATGCCCCAGAAATGCTTCCTCCAAATGTGGCTAGCAACATATGTAGTAGGAGTGAAGGAGTAGGTTAATGGTTAGCACACTGCCTTACTAGACAAGTGACCAGGGTTTGATTCCCACTAGCACTCCGTGAGCAAGTCATTTAACCCTCCATTGTCCCAGAAGAAAGGCCTGGCAATCTACTTCTGATCACACTGCCAAGAAAACCCAGGAGCTGCTGGGTCACCAGGAGTCAGAATTGACTTGAAGGCACACATTGCATTATTGTGGGACCCCGTGTGTACTGCTAACTGGATTGAGGCTGGGAGAGTTGCCAGCTGACCACTTTGCCTGGATAAATCACTCTACCTGCATGAATAGCTTTCAAACTTGCTCTCTGGATGACTTCTCAATATCCTGGCTGGTTTCTCTTTCTGTGCTGACCTAAATCTCAGAGAACCCCAAAAGCTGTGCCTGATATCCTCCTGTGAACTAAAACACAATCTCTGTACAGTAAGGCAGACAGGCTTAAGTGTTGATAAGTAAACCTGTCTATTTTATTCTTGTCAAAAATGTGTTACTCGCTTCCTTATAAATACTCTCTACATATAACAGTTATTTTCAGTATTGCCTTATTACATTAAATATTGAACATTACAAAGTAGTTGATTACTATAGGAAAAGACTTGAATTAGCAACAGAATGTTTCATAAATCAGACCCAGAGTCCAAAGAATTTCCTTCTATCAAAGAAAGGGGTAGAAATGCAATTATTCTGACGAGTTCTTTGATTTATACTGTGTCCTCTTTGACAGCCTATGTGTGGGGCGTTCACTAGGACTGCAGGCTGACACTCTTCTAATGCACACTGTAGGTTAAGATTGGCCGATAAGCTTCATGTCTTCAGGGACACCCCGAGTCCTGGTTCTACCCCCATCACATCAAAAGACTTGTAGTTCCAATGGCCAGTGACCACGGTCATGGTATTGTCACTTCAGTCAATCACACTCAGCTATGGCCAGTGAGCAGAACAGTAATTTTTAGCCTTGGTAGAATAGGAATGGCCCTTGATGAACAAAATTGATAACTAAATCCTGAGTTTAAGCATTCTCCCAACTTTTATATGATTGGGATAAGAGGTGGGGTGCATGATGGGCGGCGGGGAAGGGAATGGCATGAAAGTGCAAATGGTTTCTAGAGATACTCTATCCAGGAAGAGTTAGCACCAGGATCCATCTACACATCGAAGCGACTGTTTCTGTCTCTGGAGCCTCGGCGATCAAAGTCTCTGGAGCCTCGGCGATCAAAGTCCCTGGAGTCTCGGTGATCGAAGTCCCTAGAGTCTCCGTGATCAAAATTCCTGGAGTCTCGGGGCTCTGACATTTCAATGTTGTTCCCTCCAGAATTCCCAAAGGTCAGATGTGGTAAGTAGGTGCCAATGCCAGTGCCAATGCCAACGCCAACGCCTGCAGTAAATCCGCCAAAAAGTGCAAATCCCACCTACAGTTCCAAAGAATAATGATTACAAAATGAAATTCCTATCTCTCTCATTGTACCTCTGCCACTTCCAGCTTTCCTCAGGGAGTCATCATACTCAGGTTTTCTCCATCTGGCTCTCAAAAAGAAGCCATTATGCACACTCTTTCTTCTCATTTCTTTGCCTTCTGACTTTCATCAGGGAACCATTACACACCATTCACCTGGCTCTCATTGAAGAGACATTGCCCCTCTCTCTCTTTCCATCCACCATCCAGCTCTCACAGGGGAAGCACTGTGCATGGTCTTCCTCTTTACTCCACCCATGCAACTCTCATTAGGGAATCATTGCACACAGTCTCAGTCCTCACTGCTTCTCCATCTGCCTCTTATCAGGAAGCCATCTTGCATGGCCTCCCTCCTGACTGCTTTCTCATTAGTCTTGCGCCAGGGGCCTGTCATTCAGAAGCTGGGTGGGAAGAGACTTACCATGAAAGCGATACCCATTGCTAGCAGCACGCCAAGTATAGCAGCCAAAGTGATAAGGGCTACGGCCCAGCCTGCCAGACCTGTGAGAAAAACAAGAGAGGAGGGAAAACCCCCCACAAAATTATAGGTTCAGTTGTCATATATGTTGCAGTTCATTTGTCCATGCACGCTTTCAAGTCACTGTTTCAGTACTTGCATGCAGTCTCCTCAAAGGTGCCCAGCCTAGATGCACATACCTGTCCTACAAGTGCTTCTATCATTAAAAAAAAAGTTTTTAGAAAAGCGTGAAAGCAGCAGCCATTTAGGGAGCAGCTACAGATTTGGGGAGG
Organism: Ichthyophis bannanicus; assembly: GCA_033557465.1. NCBI lineage: Eukaryota > Metazoa > Chordata > Amphibia > Gymnophiona > Ichthyophiidae > Ichthyophis > Ichthyophis bannanicus. The sequence goes on along the minus strand of CM066051.1, from coordinate 73,101,528 downwards.
TCCAATTAGAAAGCAGGTGAGGACAAAGGGGGCGGAAATCAGACAGTGTCTTAGGACATTCTATCCAGCCGACCACTGTAAATGCATTTTTGCATCCAATTAAAGATAATTTAAGTGATGGTACCAGATTTAAATGCTGCCCCTCGTTTGTCTCCCAGAAATTTTTAACCCTGCTCCTGGAGATCACTCATAAAGAGGTTTGGTTTTCAGTGCAACCTCATAGTAAAAGGTTTTTGTGTAGATGTATCCTTGAAGGATACTACCAAAAGCAGAGAGGTTCCAAAAAAGAGAAAGGAGCCCAAATGCCCTCGAGTATGGAGGAGATAGAGCTTAAAGATCCCAAATTACCCATGTCTACCAATAGCCAAATTAATATGAATAAAATACAGTCTCTAAAATGCTTGTATGCAAATGCTAGAAGTCTAAAAAATAAGATTGGAGAGTTAGAATATATAGCACTAAATGAGAGGTTAGATATGATTGGAATATCAGAGACATGGTGGAAGGAGGACAACCAGTGGGACACTGTGATACCTGGGTACAAACTATATTGTAATGATAGAGCTGATCAAATTGGTGGAGGGGTTGCGCTCTATGTTAGAGAGGGCATTGAGTCAGAAAGGATTAAAGTTTTGCATGAAACAAAATTTGCTGTAGAATCTCTATGGATTAAAATTCTATGTAAAAAGGGGAAGACGATGGCAGTGCGGGTCTACTATCGACCGCCTGGTCAGAATGAACAAATGGATGATAAAATACTCAAAGAAATCAAGGAAACTAACAAATGTTACAGTGCAGTAATAATAATAGGTAATTTCAATTACCCTGGTATCGACTGGGTCAGTGTCACGGCAGGACATGCTAGGGAGATGAAGTTCCTAGATGAAATAAATGACTGCTTCTTGGAGCAGCTGGTTCATGAACCGACCAGAGGGGAAGCCATATTAGACCTAGACTGTAGTGGAACACCAGATCAAGTGCAAGAGATAAGGGTGTTGGGGCCACTTGGCAATAGTGATCATAGCATGATCGCCTTTGTTTTAATTAGTGGAGGAGGGATAGTAAGGAAATGCACAGTACTACCTTTTAACTTTCGAAAGGGAGACTATGATAAAATGAGGAAAATAGTTAAGAAAAAACTAAAAGGAGCAGTTGCAAAGGTTAAAGACTTACATCAAGCTTGGGTGTTGTTGAAAAATACTATCTTGGAAGCCCAGACCAGCTGTATTCCACGCTTTAAGAAAAGTGGAAGGAAGTCCAAAAAACTGCCAGCATGGTTTAAAAGTGAGGTCAGAGAGGCTGTTGTCGCCAAAAAAGCATCTTTCAGGAAATGGAAAAAAGAGCCAAACGACGAAACCTGGAAACAGCACAAGCACTGGCAAGTCAAATGCAAGGCGTTGATTAGGCAGGGAAAGGGAGAATTTGAGAAGAAGCTTGCTGCGGAAGCAAAAACGCGAAATAAAGACTTTTTCAAGTACATTCGTAGCAAAAAACCTGTGAGAGAGTCAGTTGGTCCATTAGATGATAGAGGGGTTAAAGGGGCACTAAAAAGAGACAAGGCGATAGCGGAGAGACTGAATGAATTCTTTGCTTCGGTCTTTACTGAGGAAGATGGGATGTTACCCATGACTGAAGTGGTATTTAAAGGTGCAGAAGAATTGAAGGAAATATCGATACATCAGGAAGATGTATTACAACTATTAGATAAACTGAAGAGTAGCAAATCACCTGGGCTGGATGGTATACATCCAAGGGTGTTGAAAGAACTGAAATATGAGATTGCAGACCTGCTATTAGTAATCTGTGAACTATCATTAAAATCATCTCTAATACCTGAAGATTGGAGGATCGCCAATGTAACACCAATTTTTAAAAAGGGCTCCAGGGGTGATCCGGGAAACTACAGACCGGTGAGCCTAACATCAGTACCGGGAAAAATGGTAGAAACCGTTAGAAAGGAATAAAATTACTCAGCATGTAGATAGTCATGGCCTAATGGGAGACAGCCAACATGGCTTTAGACAGGGAAGATCTTGTCTTACTAATCTGTTATGTTTTTTTGAAGGTGTGAATAAACAGGTGGACAAAGGTGAGTTGGTTGATATAGTGTATCTGGACTTTCAGAAAGCCTTTGACAAGGTCTCTTATCAGAGACGTTTGACAAAACTAAAGAGTCATGGGATAGGAAGCAGTGTACTACTGTGGATCAGGAACTGGTTAAAAGATAGAAAGCAGAGGGTACGGCTAAATGGCCAATTTTCCCAATGGAGAAAGATGAATAGTGGTGTACCCAGGGATCTGTGCTGGGTTCGCTGCTTTTTGACATATTCATAAATGACTTGGAAAGTGGAATAACGAGTGAGGTTATCAAATTTTCAGATGACACAAAACTATTAAAGTTGTTAAAACCCAAGAGGATTGTGGAAAATTGCTAGAGGATCTTGATAAATTGGAAGACTGGGCATCAAAATGGCAGATGAAATTTAATGTGGACAAGTGCAAAGTTATGCACCTAGGGAAGAACAACCCAAACTATGGTTACATGATGCAAGGTTCCACATTAGGAACCACCACCCAGGAAAAAGATTTAGGTGTCATTGTGGATAACATGTCAAAACCCTCCGCCCAGTGTGCAGTGGCGGCCAAGAGAGCAAATAGAATACTAGGTATCATAAGGAAAGGAATGGAAAATAAAACAAAAGATATTATAATGCCTCTATATCGTTCCATGGTGAGACCGCACATTGAATATTGTGTGCAGTTCTGGTCACCGTATCTTAAAAAAGATATAGTGATATTAGAAAAGGTTCAGAGAAGAGCCACCAAAATGGTAAAGGGGATGGAAGGATACTCCTATGAAGAAAGGCTAAAAAGGTTAGGGCTCTTTAATATGGAAAAGAGAAGGCTGAGGGGAGATATGATAGAAGTCTATAAATTAATGAACGGAGTGGAATAGGTAAACGTAGATCGATTGTTTACGTTATCAGAAAATAGAAAGACTAGGGGACATGCAATGAAGCTACAAGGTAAACTATTTATTTATTTATTTAAAGGTTCTTATATACCGCACTCTTAAAAATCAGTGCGGTTTACATATAATGATAATGTGCAAAGTAGGCACTTACAATGAAACAGGGGATTGAACTTGGAATTCAACAGGGGAACTATATACAATTTCAGATAGTTATCTACAATTTGTATCTAGAATATGTACAATCTTTGACAGCTTTTCAAATGGTCATTGTTGTGCGTGTGATAGAAGGTGTTAGTTTGTGCGTGTGATAGATGGTGTTAGGTTGGTGTATTGCGAGTAGTGTAGGAGAAATAGTTGGTGCTTTAGTGCCTTTCTGAATTGGGTTAGGTTTGTTATGGTTCTGATGGACGCTGGGAGGGCATTCCAGCAGCAAACTCTGGAATTTGTTACTGGAGCATGTAGTAAAGGCTGTTAGTGTAGCTGGGTTTAAAAAAGGTCTGTACAAGTTCCTGGAGGAAAGGTCCATAAACCATTATTAAGAAGGGAGCCAGGATATCAATGCTTGACCCAGTACAAGCATTGTGGAACCTGTGTCTTTTGGGGAAACTGCTAGGTATGTATGACCTAGATTGGCCACTGTTGGAAACAGGATACTGGGCTTGATGGACCTTGGTCTGACCCAGTATGGCATATCTTATGTTCTTATGTTATGTTCTTATATGCTTTTGCTCCAAGAAACCAGGTTCATGTGGGTCTTAACTCTCAGGCCTCCTTTCCTTTTTGTACTAACATGTGTTATTGTTTTTGCTTCCATGCTATTTTTTTTTTTCAAATAAAAGGTATGAACTTTCATTGCAGTCTTGCCCCATGTGGTTTTTTTTTAAATTTTAGATGCTTTTTTTCCTCCAACTCCTCATTTCATCCTGTGTCAGAAACTAGGCTTGCCAACTTTTTGAAAGAGAAAACCCTACTTGCTGCTGCCCAGGCTCCGCCCTTGCCCTGCTCATACTGCACCTCCAATAATGACCACAGGTCATATCAGGAAGGGGTGGTGTACAAGAGGTTGCACTTTTTAGCTCCCATTGAACTACAGTTTCCTTCTCAGTCCTCTGAGACACATATGTTCCCCCATGCAGTATTTTTGGATTTAACAATGCATGGGGGAACATGCATCCATGGAACCCCTTGCACAATGGGTGCAGAGCAGAGCTAGGCATTTCCTCATAGAACTTACCATGCAAAGAAAAATTCTGATTCTAGTGTCATCTCATTAACAACAACATAAACTCGACAATAGGTCATTCAGGACTGACAGAAAATCTACCTTGCCAGAGCTAATTTCCAAAACTTACACAACAAGGACCCTACCTAGGAAAAGACAGTACTGTAAATATTTTAGTGAGCCCTAAACAAAAGTAGACCTATTAGGAACAAACCAGAATAACTACACATTCTTACATATGAACTCCATGTTAATAGAATATCCTGCCTCAACTGCACACACACAACACAGACTGATCCTCACCAAGCTTGCCCACCCTCCAGTTCTCAAGTTCATAAGAACATAAGATATGCCATACTGGGTCAGACCAAGGTCCATCAAGCCCAGTATCCTGTTTCCAGCAGTGGCCAATCTAGGTCATACGTACCTAGCAGTTTCCCCAAAAGACACAGGTTCCGCAATGCTTGTACTGGGTCAAGCATTGATATCCTGGGTCCCTTCTTAATAATGGTTTATGGACCTTTCCTCCAGGAGCTTGTCCAAACCTTTTTTAAACCCAGCTACACTAACAGCCTTTACTACATGCTCTGGTAACAAATTCCAGAGTTTGATTACACGTTGAGTGAAAAAATATTTTCTTTTATTAGTCTTAAATAGTTTACCCTGTAGCTTCATTGCATGTCCTAGTCTTTCTATATTCTGATAATGTAAACAATCGATCTACGTTTACCCGTTCCACTCCGTTCATTAATTTATAGACTTCTATCATATCTCCCCTCAGCCGTCTCTTTTCCAGGTTAAAGAGCCCTAACCTTTTTAGCCTCTCCTCATAGGAGTATCCTTCCATCCCCTTTACCATTTTGGTGGCTCTTCTCTGAACATTTTCTAATAACGCTATATCCTTTTTAAGATACGGCGACCAGAATTGACTCTTTAGTTTTGTCAAAAGTCTCTGATGAGGGACCTTGTCAAAGGCTTTCTGAAAGTCTTTTTTTTTAACCTCCTCTCATCTCTTTCCCAGCGCAATGCCCTCACTCTTATCCTCTCTCTAGCTCTCCCATTCCTCCTCTTCCTCAGCATCTTTTCTCTTTTGTCTTTCATCTACAGGTATGCCACTTCTGCCCTTTGTATTTCCTCCCTTCCCAGTCATCATCTACTTTTCTATTTCTCACCCCTTCACCAGCCTCAGCTCTTTCCCTGCCCTTTATTCTCTGTAGTCCAGTAGCTGCCTTTGCCCTCTTCCTCTGCTCCCAGTTCAGCTCACTGCTGTAACATCCCTCTTCCCCCTACTCTAGCCCAACAGCTGTCACCTTTCCTTTTCTCCCCCCCCCCCTCCAGTCCAGCTCTGTATCTGCTACCTTTCCCCTTCCTCCAAGTGCAGCACAGAATCAGCACCTTTCTCCTTCACCTCTCCCAAGTCTAGCCTAGCCCAGTATCACCTCCTTTCCCTGTTCTCCCCCCACTTCTCCCTCCCCTTCCCTACCCCTAAACCAATTTGCCTTCCACATCTCCATATGATCTTTGTACTGTGTTCTGTACTGTTCTCAACTGCTCACCTTACTCCACCTTCCTTGGTCTGCCACACCTAACCCATCTCGTTGCATCCAGCTGCCTCTTCATACGTACCCCTTTCTGCTGCTCAAACTGATGGATCCTGAAGCTGTCAAAGTTAAAGCATCACATTGTAGCTCTTGCTGGCTCTTGAATCTATCTCCTCATTTTTCAATCAGTACTGCTTTGCACATTCCCTGTTTCTACTGAGGGGGGAGGGAGGAGGAGGGAATAGATTGGGGGTGGGGGCTCTGTATCTACGAAGCCTGTCTGGTTCTAACAGCTTGTGTTTGAATTGAATGATTCTGTTTAGTTCAAATATCGGATCTTTGAACCATACAGGCCTCCATACATACATAGCCCCCCCCCCCCCTCTGTCCCCAATCAAAACAGGGGCACAGATTTCAAAACAGAGGAGACAGAAAACAAGCACTGACAAGAGCTACAGCTTGATGTTTTACCTCTGGCAGATTCAGGATCTATGGCTGCAGGGTAAGCTGGGTAGGTGCAGGGAAAAAATGGCTTTTTTTAGTGCCGTTTTAAAAAGTTTGCTGGCAGTCAGTCTAGCCATATGAAAACCGACCAGGTCGTCTGAAAACCACCAGTTGGCAACCCTATCAGATACCCATAAAAAGTATTTACTAAGGACCAGCACAGCAGTGAGAGACCATTGCTTTAACAATGGTTGATTCCTGGGTGTGTGGGTCACATATTTCTAGTTCATAGGAGGAGAAGGAAGCAGGAACAGCCAATTATAAGTTCATGCTAGGCCAGTGGGTCGTTGGTGACATCATAGGAAAATAAAATGATGGCTTCTACAGTCATAGCCATGTTGCCCAGCTCCAGGACAGAGGTTTTTGAGCGGTCTTGAATTTCTGACAGTCCCTTTTTGATAAATTATGGGACCTGCAGCACTGATTTCAGTAAGCAGGATCCAGGATTGCAAATACCACTCTATTTTGGGTTGTAAGTGCAAACGAGGACTAGTCAAAAGGTCTCCTTCCTGGAATTCAGTAACTTGGCAGCACTGCTCACTAGGGAAGGATGCTTATTGACTATTCCTGATCTAGTCCTAATTTTATCTCCACAGCATGCATGAACTTGCATCTTAAAATCTTTTATGGAAATCAGTGTGAAAATCCAAACTTCACCCCCATGCATGCAATGGAGTAAAACCAGGGTGGGATCAGCTTATACCGAAAAAAATGGAACAGTTGACAGTCCTTGTATTAGATGGGTTGTTCACTGATGCATTGCACAAGATCTGAGAACAGGGTGAGAGATGGTTTAGGGTTTGATGGCATGATCACATCCAACATGACGCACAACCACAGCTAAGAGGCCATCTCAGCTGGAACTTACCAGGAGCTCTAGTGGTGGTGGTGGTTCCAGCTCCTGCTGAACCTGTAAGGAGTAAAAGATGTATGTAACTATCTCGAGTATTGATTCCTTCTTGTCCAGTTATGGTCAGCCACTAGGGGAGACATCCCATCTGGGGCCATGTGCAGAAGTTAACTGTCCTGAGTTGAAGCTATGAATTCATACCAGTAGAGCAATGCTTATCAACCTAGTCCTTGGGGCACACCAATCCAGTCCATTTTACAGGATATCCACAATGAATATGCATGAGATAGAATTGCATACTCTGCCTCTTTGGTTTGCAAATCTGCCTCATGTATATTCATTGTGGATATTTTGATAACCCAATTAGATGGGTGTGCCCCATGGATGTTTTTGAGAATCACTGCATTAGAGGATGTCCCATGTCAATTGTAATCCTAATTTTTGGGAGGAAATCAATAGGAAAATCCAAACTTCACACCCCTGCATGCAATGGAGTAAAACCAGAGTGGGATCAGCTGGTACTGAAAAAAATGGAGCAGTTGACAGTCCTTGCATTAGCTGGGTTGTGCACTGATGTATTGCATAAGATCTGACAACAGGGCGGGAGATGGTTTAGGGTTTGATGGCATGATCACATCCAACATGGCGCACAACCATAGCCAAGAGGCCATCTCAGTTGGTACTTACCAGGAGCTTTAGTGGTGGTGGTGGTTCCAGCTCCTGCTGAACCTGTAAGGAGTAAAAGATGTCTATGACCATCTTGACAATGATTCCTTCTTTTCCAGTTATCCCAGACAGGACTGGAGCCCATGATCTGGTCAGTCACCAGACAACGTCTCATCTGGGGCCAGGCAGCAGAAGTTAGCTGTCCTGAGTTGAAGCTGTGAATTCATACCACTAGAGCAATGATTATCAACCTAGTCCTTGGAACAAAGCAATCTAGTCCATTTTACAGAATATCCACAATGAATCTGCATGAGATAGATTTGCATACATTGTCTCCTTGGTATGCAAATCGATCTCATGTATATTCATTGTGGATATCCTGATAACTCTACTGGATGGGTATGCCCCAAGGATTTTTTTGAGAAGTTTTGCACTAGAGCAGGGTTCTCCAACTCCAGTCCTGGAGGGTCACAAGCCAGTCACATTTTTAGGATGTCCCTAATGAATATGCATGAGATATATTTGCATGCACTTCCCCATTGTTTGCAAATTTAACACATGCATATTCATTAGGGATATCCTGAAAATCTGACTGGTTTGCGGTCCTCCAGGACTGGAGTTGATCCCTGCACTAGAGGATATTCTATGTCAATTGAAATCATAATTTTGGGGGGAAATCAATAGGAAAATCCCATCTTCACACCCCTGCATGCAATGGAGTAAAACAAGTGAGATCAGTTTGTATTGAAGTGGAGACTACTTGAATGCTGCAGTAAGAGCGTGGCACCATCCAATATCCCTACTAAATACTGCAAGTAGAGAGAAAAGGATCTGGCATTTTCCAGCAGAGAGGAAGTTCTTTCTGACAGTCATTTCTGACTAGGAAGAGATTTCACTGAAAGGGAGATTCCCACTCAGTATGGAAACCACTTCCAAAGGCAGAATCCTGTATTTGGCCCCTAGCCATTGCATCATGAGGTTGTAAGGGGGAGTCTGCCCCTTAGGAGCAGCTGCCTCTGGCAATTAGTCAGAGCAATCATCTTGCAAGGAAGAGTATCTGCACCCATCTACCAGGGCCAGAAAATAAATTGGATAGGCTTGGAACCGCTACCAGAAAGCAGAGGGGAGTTCAGCCTAGTAAAAGATTTTCTCAGTGATCCTAAAACTGAGTTAAATCCTTGGTTCATAACACAATTTCTGGCCTGGATTCAAGCTATTTGAGAGGGGAGTATGTGAGAATGTCAAGTGCTAGGGGCCTCCCATCTTTTGCCAATCTCCACCAAAAGAACACTGATACTTTAAAATTAATGAGCTTCAGCGAAATCCTGAGTAAAGAACTCATAGGATTGGTGTGCTCCCTTATCTATCAAGCACTTGTAAAGCAGCTGTGAAGAACTACAGAAGGTTATTCTGAAAAAAAAAATGGAGCCACTGCTTGCATTAGCTGGGTTGTGCACTGATGCACCGCACAAGATCTATAACAAAGTGAGAGATCACTTAGGTTTTCATGATATTATCACATTCTACATTGTGCACAGCATAGCCAAGAGATTGTCTTAGCTGGAACTTACCAGATGCTGCAGTGGTGCTGGCGTTAGTAGTTCCTGTGGTGCTACTGACGCTGCTTCCTGTTCCTGCTGAACCTGTAAAATAAAAAAATTGTTTATGACCCTCTCAAGCATTGATTCCTTCTGGGCTAATTATCCCAGCCAGGACTGGAGCCCATGTCCTGATCAGCCACTAGCATATGTCCCTTCTGGTGGCCAGGCAGCAAAAGTTACATGTCATGATCTGAAACTGTGAATTATTAGCACTAGAGGATGTCTTATGCCTCTTGTAATCCTAAATTGTTTTAGAGAAATCAATAAGAAGATTCAAACATCATTCCCCTGCATGCATTGGAGTAAAACCAGGGCGGGATCAGCTTATGCTGATGTGGAGACTACTTGGATGCTGCACTAAGAGCAGTAGCACCAGCCAGTGTCCACACTTAATATTACAAGAAGCTTAGAGAGAAGTTTCTGGCATTTTCCAGCACAGGGGAGGTTCTTTCTGCCAGTCATTTCTGATTGGCAGGAGATTCCTCAGAGATGGAGAAACTCACTTGGCATAAATATCACTCCCAAAGGCAGAATCCTGTCTTTGGCCCCCTAGCCATTGCACCATGAGGTTGTAAGGGGAATCTTCCCCTAAGGGGCAGGGGCCTCTGGCATTCAGCCAGAGCAATCATCTTGCAAGGAGGAGTATCTGCACCCAGCTACTATGACCAGAAAAGAAAATTGACAGGCTTGGAGCTGCCTCCAGGAGGCAAAGGAAAGCTCAGCATATTGAAAGGTACCAAGAGTGAGCCTGCATATTATAGGAGCCAGGAGTCAAGTGGAGCCGCACGGGGCAGAACTCCCTCTTCACCAGCACCCCTCTAGGAAAGAAAACTCAATAGATACTGCATACCAGGAGTGCAGAAGCAAAGGGTGGCATCAATCACAGGTCTGTGGATCTGTGAGTTCAACACCTTCATGCTCAGGTACTCTGGGATAGATAGTGGTAGGAGATAGACAGAGATTCCTTAGAGTAAAATGGAATTGGTAAAGTGCATCAGGGATATTTAAGAAACCATTTGCTTAAAATTAAGGTCCATAGAACTGGGAAGGAATGGCGAATAAGACACCCTAACTAATGGCGAGAGGAATAGGTAGTTTTGTAACTTAATTATTGTTCACTGTTCATGCCTGTTATTATTGTTTTTCTCAGTGACCCTAAATATAGGTAAACCCTTTGTTCATAAAATAATTTCTGGCTTGGACTCAGTGATGTCAGAGAGAAGTGTGTGAGAGTTGCAAGTGCCAAAGGCCTCCTGACTTTGGTAGTCCCCACCAAGAAAATCCTGGTACTTTAAAATCCATTAACTGCAGAGGATGACTGGGTAAAGAGCTTATAAGATTGGTGTTCTCCCTTGTCTGCCAAACAGTTGTGAAGCAGCTATGAGGACCACATAGAAAGGGCATTCTTCTGAAAAAAATGGAGTCAGTTGACAGTCCTTGCATTAACTGGATTGTGCACTGATGTACTGCACAAGATCTGATGACAGTGTAAGAGATCCATTAGGGTTTAATGATATTATCACATTATACACTGCACAGTCACAGGAAGGAGGCAATCTTTGCTGGAACTTACCAGATGCTGCAATGGTGCTGGCATTAGTAGTTCCTGTGGTGATGCTGACACTGCTTCCTGTTCCTGCTGAACCTGTAAGGTGAAAAAAATGCTTGTGACCATCTCGAGCATTGATTCTTTTTGGGCTAATTATCCCAGCTAGGACTGGAGCCCATGACCTGATCAGCCACTATGAGATGTCCCTTCTGGTGGCCAGACAGCAGATGTTTCCTGTCATGATCTGAAACTGTGACTTGTTACCACTAGAAGATGTCCTAAGCCACTTGTAATCCTAAATTGATTTAGGGAAATCAATAAGTAGATCAAAACTTCACACCTCTGCATGCAATGCAGTAAAACCAGGGTGGGATCAGCTTGTACTGATGTGGAGACTACTTGGATTCTGCACTAAGAGCAATGGCACCATCTAGTGTCCATAGTAAATATTACAAGAAGCTGAGAGAGAAGGGCCTGGCATTTTCCAGCACAGGGGAGGTTCTTTCTGCCAGTCATTTCTGATTGGCAGGAGATTCCTCAGAGAAGGAGAAACCTACTTAGCATAAATATCACTCCCAAAGGCAGAATCCTGTCGTTGGCCCCTAGCCATTGCACCATGAGGTTGTAAGGAGAGTATGCCCCTAAGGGGCAGGTACCTCTAGTGTTCAGCCAGAGCAATCATCTTTCAAGGAGGAGTATCTGTATCCAATCACCATGACCAGAGAAGAAACTGGACAGACTTGGAGCTGCCTCCAGGAGGCAAAGGAGAGCTCAACTTAGTGAGTGTGCCTGCATCAACCCTCCATACTACAGGAACTGGGAGTCAAGTGGAGCCGCATGGGGCAGAAATGCCTCTTCAGCAGCTGCCCCTCTAGGAAAGGAAACTCACTGGATACTGTATACCAGGAGTGCTGGATGGCATCAATCACAGCTCTGAGGAACTGTGAGTTGAGCACCTTCATGCTCAGGTACTCTGGGACGGACAGTGGTAGGGGATAGACTGAGATTTCCTAGAGTGAAATTGAATTGGTAAAGTGTTTCAGGGATGTTTAAGAAACCATTTGCTTAAAATTAAGGTCCATAGAACTGGGAAGGAATGGGGAATAGAACACTCTAACCAAAGGAGATAGGAATAGGTAGTTTTGTAATTTAATTATTGTTCATTATTCATGCTAGTTATTATTAATTTCTCCTTGACCCTAAATATAAGTAACCCTTGGTTCATAAAAGAATTTCCAGTCTGGACACTCATGTGTAAGAGTGTCCAGTGTCAAAGGCCTCCTGACATTTGGTAGTCCCCACCAAGAAAACCCTGGTACTTTAAAATCCATTAGCCGCAGAGAATGACTGGGTAAAGAGCTTATAAGATTGGTATACTCCCTTGTCTGCCAAGCAGTTGTGAAGCAACCGTGAGGACCACACGGAAAGAGCGTTATTCTGAAAAAAATGGAGTCAATTGACAGTCCTTGCATTAACTGGGCTGTGCATGATGCACCACACACGATCTGATGACAGTGTAAGAGATCCGTTAGGGTTTAATGATATTATCACATTATACACTGCAAAGCCACAGGAAGGAGGCCGTCTTTGCTGGAACTTACCAGATGCTGCAGTGGTGCTGGCATTAGTAGTACCCATTGTGCTGGTGCCTGTTGTTCCAGTACCCGTTGTCCCGGTGCCTGTTGTTCCAGTACCCGTTGTTCCGGTACTTGTTGTCCCAGTGCCTGTTGTTCCGGTGCCTGTTGTTCCAGTACCCGTTGTCCCGGTGCCTGTTGTTCCAGTACCCATTGTCCCGGTGCCTGTTGTTCCAGTACCCGTTGTTCCGGTGCCTGTTGTTCCAGTACCTGTTGTTCCGGTACTTGTTGTCCCAGTGCCTGTTGTCCCAGTCACAGTTGTTCCAGTAGTGGCAGTTGTTGTTGTTGTAGCTGCAGTGGTTGTACTTGTAGATGCTGCAGTGGTAGTATCTGTTCCACTGGTCGTGGCTGCTGCAGTGGTAGTAGCTGCTCCAGTGGTTGTGGTTGCTCCAGTGCTGGTGGCTGCTGCAGTGCTGGTGGCTGCTGCAGTGGTGGTGGCTGCTGGAGTGGTGGCTGCTGGAGTGGTAGCTGCTGGAGTGGTAGCTGCTGGAGTGGTGGCTGCTGGAGTGGTAGCTGCTGGAGTGGTGGCTGCTGGAGTGGTAGCTGCTGGAGTGGTAGCTGCTGGAGTGGTGGCTGCAGGAGTGGTGGCTGCTGGAGTGGTGGCTGCTGTAGTGTTTTGTCCATCTGTGGATGTAAGGAGACATTTAACATACAGTTATATGTTATTTGCTTATTTATTAATTTCCTGTTACTGCTCTTTCCTAACTTCTTAGTTTAAATGACCAAAAAATTAGATCAGGGCAAGTGCTCATGGATTTTAATAGAGATTTTATCACTGTTCCAGAAAGAAGGCTCACAAATAAATTAATTCAGCCTAGAGCTGTGCGCTGAGTTGACTGACTTGGTCTGGTCAGTGACTGAATTAGGGCTGAGTGAGCAGGACTTTGCTTTGGGTGCTGTATTTCTAAAGGCATTAAATGCAGGTCTCTGAGGAGCAGAGGGACACCACATCGCTACATCGTATTCAGCATTGCCCCAGGTGCCTCAGCACCTAGGTCCCAGCACTGTGTCTAGTTGAATGATAGACAACTAGCAGTGGCAATGATAAATGGAGTTCACTCCAAAGAAACCAGTGGAGTGCCTGAGGGTTTGGTCCTGAGGCTGACTGTGAGCAATAGTTTCATAGGTGATAGAGCAGAAGAATTATTGGGAAAGTTTTGCAAAAGGAGTGAAGAAGTCTTATGGTGTATAGGGAATGAGAAGTGATCTGCGAAAGCTCAGGGTGAAGAATAGTAGTTTGCAAAACAAAACAAAACAACAACATAATTCATATACAGATACGGCTCTTTTCAAGTCCCCCTCCTCCCTTAGCTTGCAGCTCCATGGGCACTAGTTACCACAGGACTGCAAACAGATTTTTCAGGTGGAAAACTTGCAATGGATAAAGATAATGTGTGTCTTAAAGTCAATGCTGACTCCTGGAGACCCAGTAGCTCCTGAGTTTTCTTGGGAGTATAACGGGAAGTAGCTTGGCAGGCCTTTCTTTGGAGGCAAAGGAAGGTTAAGTGACTTGCCCAAGGCCACAAGGAGTGCTAGGGGAACTGAACCCTGGTCTCGGGGTTACCAAACTCCAATCACTAGGCTATACCCTTTAATTTGCCTGCTGGCCAGTGCAGAAGAGAAGCTTTTCCCCAACTACTTTGCAGGTACTAATTATGTGGTGAAAAGCAGGAGGGAGCAGGCACTGCAGTTTCCCTGAAGAAAGCCAGGACATTTAATAAAGGGGAGTTTGCCATGATTAAACACCCATTCACCCACAAAACGTGCTTGAAAACTGCCATATTAGGGTTCAGAAATCCGGGGGAATAGTATGCAGTGTAGGGTGAAGGACTGATAGACACCAACCAGGAGAGGTTGAAGGCATATTTTAAAGTACAAGAGATCAGAATAGAGACATGGAGGTTGTGGCATTTGCAGTTCCATCAATAGTTTAGAAAAGGCTCTGTGAAATGTGGGGTCTTTTCTAAAATGCAGAATAAGGAGGCAGAGGAGGGCATGTGTATGTGCCGATACAGGAAGCCGGAGGAGCCATTTTGCAAATCCACAGACAGGAAAATTCAATGCGGTAAACATGACTGCCAAACGTGCATTTCACATGTACATGCCTGCACTTACACATGTATGTAGCTATTATGCAAATCCACAGACAGGAAAATTCAATGCGGTAAACATGGCTGCCAACCGTGCATTTCACATGTACATGCCTGCACTTACACATGTATGTAGCTATTATGCAAATCCACAGACAGGAAACTTCAATGGGGTAAACATGGCTGCCAAACGTGCATTTCACATGTACATGCCTAGGGGTAATAATAGACCATACACTCACCATGCTACCACATATAAAACAGACGGTAAAAACCATATTCTACAAACTCAAAACCATACAACACCTAAGACCCCTTCTTGACACCCATGACTTTAGATCAGTTGTCAACACACTCATCACCCACACTTCGACTATTGTAATAGTCTCTTAATTGGCCTACCACAAAAAAGTACATACCTACTCCAAAGAGCCCAGAACATCTGTGCCAAAGTAGTCACAAAAGCCCGCCTAGTAGATCATATAACCCCAATAATGCTGGAACTGCATTGGCTCCCTATAAACAGCAGAATCAGATATAAAATCCTCCTAATCACATTCAAGCTCCTGAACAACATCGCCCCATCATATCTATCCATGCTATTACATGCCCCATCAGAATCAAGAACTCGCAGACTAAACGCAACACACTCACTTGAAATACCAAATTCATTCAAAAAAACTAAAAAATCCACTAGCACCAGAGCCTTCTCATTCACTGCCCCCATGCTCTGGAATAATCTCCCAATAAACCTTCGGATCATAAAAGACCTCACCCAATTTAGAAAGGAACTCAAAACATACCTTTTCTCCGAACACTATGAAATCCCATATCCCCAAGCCCAACCACACACCATCCCCAAACACTCAAACACAAAGCCCTAAAACCACACTCAACTACACACACACATACACCCACCACATACTCCCACCACATACACCCCATAATACTCCCAAGAAATGAAAAAAGGAAATAAATTCCTCCACACACACACATATGAAAGGTAAAAAAAAAAAACAAAAAAAAAAAACTCTGACTACCTATAAAAAGGTAGAAAACTCTGATCAACACTACGCTACAGAAACTTATTAATGTATATAAAATGTAAATAGTTTTGACAATTAATGCACAGTTATTTGTATAAAGTTACAATGTTATAAATCCCTGTTAATAACTATTATCTGTATAAAGTTAAAAAAAATCTCTGTTCCATGTAATGTATACATTAGTATACAAACTTGTTTACTTGTTCCATGTAAACCGCCCCTGATCTCTGGAAGGGG
This sequence comes from Ichthyophis bannanicus, assembly GCA_033557465.1. Lineage (NCBI taxonomy): Eukaryota > Metazoa > Chordata > Amphibia > Gymnophiona > Ichthyophiidae > Ichthyophis > Ichthyophis bannanicus. The sequence goes on along the minus strand of CM066051.1, from coordinate 73,085,614 downwards.
CGGTATAGAAGAAATAGATAAATAAATAAATAAATAAATAAATAAATAAAACATGCCTGCACTTACACATGTATGTAGCTATTATGCAAATCTACATGTAGAAATGTTGCCAGTTAAAAGCAGATGTGCTACATCTATCTAATTTAACTTTGGAAGGGGACATAAAGAAATGGGGATTACCCCTTAATCCCTTCTGTAAAGGGATGGCCAAACCAAGTGCTTTTGTAAAACCTGTTGTTGTTAAGTGCCGTAGAGTCATTGTCAACTCATGGCGTCCCTCTGGATAGTTGTCCTAAACTGTGTTCGGTCTTCAGTCAGGCAGCTCATTTTTGACAGACCGGAACCCAAAACTGCTGTTATTGTATCAATCTATCTCATTGCTGGCTTTCCTCTTTTGCGTTGACCTTCTTCCTTGCCAAGCATGATGTCTTTGTAAAGTCTAAACATGGTAAGTTTTCACATTTTTTGTTACGTGCCTTCAATGCAATGCTGACTCCTGGTGACCCAGTAGCCCCTGGGTTTTCTTGAGAGTGTAACCAGAAGTAGATTGCCAGGCCTTTTCTTCCAGGCAATGGAGGTTAAACTGACTGGCCCATGGGCACAAAGAGTACCAGTGGAAAATGAACCCAGATTTCTTGGATAGTAAGCTGTTGCTCTAAGCACTAGGCTACTCCTTCACTCAAAGATGGTAAGTAGCAGGTGTAAATCCCGACATGGACAACTTCAGTCCTACTCCTACACATGCATTCCTTCTATTACTAAGTGCCTCTTTATTGTGTCTTTCACCCTGACTTTTCATCCCTTTACCTACCACAGCCCTCCATGCCTGTCCCAAACATGCTGAAAGTCTTAAAAGCAACGGTCTTCAGCAGCTTCGCTAGAAGACTAACAGCCATGCCACCTTCCAAGTGTAGTAATAAACCCCTACTGCTACCCAAATTAATGTGACTTTGTCCGAGAAGCATCCAGCCTCCTCATGCCCACAGACATTTGAACATTAAATGTTGTCGATCTATGCATGTTGCCATTTTGAAAGCCCTATGTAGTCATATCACTGCTGTTTAGGGTTGTAGTCATCACTTCCAGGGCTGACGCAAGGTGATGAAGCGATGAACCTTATCCTCTCCCCAACCCCTGCTCCCACCCCTTCCCTGTCCCCAGTGCTGTTGCTGTCACTCCTCTACCGAAGTTCAGTGGTGGCAATGGCAAACAGCCCTGCAGCGTTTACTTTCAACCTCCAGCGCTGCAAGGCTGTTCGCCTCTGACCTGCTCCAAGGCCCGATGTCAAATTCCGGTTTGCATAAAAGAAGTTGCCATTGGGCCTCAGCAGGGGCGGAACAGAAAAAGCCTTGCAATGCTGAGGTTGCAGTTAAGCAATGCAGGGCTGTTTGTGACTGCTGCCACTGCTGCAGGTCCCGGAGAGAGGCAGCAGCATGGCGGACCCAGACCATTGGCATTCTAGGTGGCCACCTAGTTCACCTAATGGTCATGTAGGCGCTGATTGCTCCATATTGCTTCAGTGCTTTCTTACCATGTTCTTGGCCACTAGGGATCTATTCCAGGACTCTATTCCATGTATTCACCACCCATTCCATGAAAAATATAATTTTTCATGTTGCTCCTGAATCTATCCCCCCAGAACTTCATAAAATGGCCTCTTGTTCTAGAGTAGAGATTCCCAAACCTGCCCTAGGGAATCCTCAGCCTTTGCCTGCTGCCAGCTCTTTTCTGACCACCCTAACTGCTTATGGACTACATACCAGCTTATAACTTGGTTCTCCCTGTTATATGCCCCCGTTCAATGTAATATGCAGCACATTCTGAGATGCGCCCAATTCTGCTCCCATGGGGGCTAGGGGTCCCCGCGGGAGCAGAATCTCAGCATAGTGGCTGGATATCCAGGATGTGCCCCGATTCAGGCATCCCGGATGTCCAGCCACTTATCCGGCTAACTCAGCCAGGCTCCTGAATGGAGCCACTGTGCCATGGCGTCCCATTGCCATGGCACTGCGGCTCCATTCAAGAGTCGCAATCCCCAGCCGCCGCTGAAAAGTTTCTTTCCCTGCAGCCGGACCCCTGATCCGGCCTGCCATGGCTAGGGTCCAGCTGTGAGGAACCTCTTGTGCCCCTACCTTCCTTTTTCCCCGCCAGCTGCCACCAAAATGCCGTGTCCAGTTTAACTGGCATACCCTAGACGTACAGAACTGACCTCAGAATCGACCCTGTATGTCTGGGGTGATGACCCGCCCTTACTCCGCTCTACTCCGCCGTATGGGAAGCCTTTTGCTGGCAGCCACATTTGCACAAATAGCAGGGATGTATGTCCAGGCAGGACGTACATCCCCATTATTCGTGCCACAGAATGACCCCCTTTTTTTATTGTGCAATGTTAGACATTTATTGTATTGTTCTGTGATGCCTGTTCAATGTAAAACGTTTATTCTGTGTATACCACGCTGATTTTGAAATAGTGCAGTATATGAAATAAATCAATAAATGAGATAACTGCGTGCAATGAAGGCAGCGCATGCAAACCTATTTCATACCTATTGATAGCAAATATCCTGAAAATCTGACTAGCTGAAAGCAGCTGGCCTACTTTCCTCTAAAACAGTTTGCATCTTGTGCCTGATTTATTCATTTGAATGTCTCTGTCATATTTCCCCAGTCTCTTCTCTCCTCTAGTGCATATGTATTTGGCTCTTTCAGTCTCATTTCTCATGGCTTTTGGTACAAACCTTGCATTGTTTTGGTAGCTTTTGGTAGCCTTTCACTGAATCATCTCCAGGCAGTCTTCACCCTTTTAGGTGAGATCTCACGTATTGCTCGCCTGGAGAGACATATTGTGGCCAACTCCCTCTCTTTTCCTCTGTGACTCCTTGTACTTGGTAAGGGACCGCTAAGAATCTGTGGTAGACCTGAGACAGCTGCATATCATGCAGTACCTAAAGGGATTACATGTCTATTGAGAGACGTCAGCTACAGGAATAAAACATGTCCTGAGCTTTCTACTACAGTGTCACTCTGCAGTAACTGAGTGTAAATTACAGCAGGGTCTAAATTGGGCATCCCAAAAGCAGCCATACGCACACAAGCAGCACTGAAATGGATGTTTAGTTTATCAGTCTTGATATACGGCCTTTTGTGGATGAGGAGCCATCAAAATGGATCTTTTATAGAATTTTATTATTTATTTACTTGTTATGTTTTTTTTTCTACAAGTCAAAGCAGTTTACAGTAAACTGGGTGCAATCAGAAAACATATGTGCACTAAGTAACTTACAGTTAATGAGAACAATAAGAATAACAACTGAACCAGCATACTGGCTTAGTTAACTTATATACACGGATAGAGGGCGATGGACGTCCTGGTCCTGGGAGGTAAGGCGAGAGGGTGCAAGGAGAACCCGCGGCCTGACCTTGGCCATAACAGGTCTCATCAGGGATTGGGCTGCAGGGAAAGGAAAAAGTGAGGGTCAGCCGAGGATTGCAGCTCCTGCATGGAGCCGTGGTGCCACAGAAACCTGATGCCATGGCATGGCGACTCCATGCAGGAGCCTGGCTGTGCTAGCCGGGGATGTGGCTGGATGTCTGGGGTGCCTGAATCGGGGCACGTCCCAGACATCTAGCCCCTATTCATGATTCTGCTCCCTTGGGCATGTCTAGCCCCCATGGGAGCAGAATTGGGTGCATTTCTGGGCTGTCCAGATTTCTGGATGTCTGGATGGCCCAGATGTGCACCTACAGAACTGGTCTCAATATGGGGCAATGGGGTAGATTCTGACCCACTAAACGTCCAGGACCATCGGCCCTCACCAAAGCTCCTCGCATGTATAGGGAAGATGTACAGAGAGCTCTGGACGGGGGTGGGAAAGAATAGGCCAAGAGAGGAGCAAGGGCGGATGGTGGGTGGTGCCATGACCCTGGATGTACTGGTCTGACTCCAAGATTGGCCCTGTATGTCCAGGGCCAGTCATTTAAACGGGGGACTTATTCTACCTTGGAGGTGGAAAAAGTCCCCCTGGATGGAGGCAGATGTGGGAGCCGGGGCCAGGAAAAGGAAAGGGGTAAAGGGGGATCCCCACTGCCCAACCCTGGCCATGGCAGGCCCAATTGGGGGTTGGGCAGCGGGGGAAGGAGAATTGTGGGTCTGCCGGGGATCGTTGCTCCTGCATGGAGCTATGGTGCCATGGCAACATTACGCCATGGTGCCATGGCAACATTACGCCATGGCACTGTGACTCCTTGCAGGATTCAGGCTGGGCTAGCCCGGGAGTTCATTGGACGTCCGGGTGGCGAGAATCGGGGCATGGCCTTCATGTGCAGGCCAGTGGACCCAATTCTGATCCCGTGGGCATGTCTAGCCCCAAAGGATCAGAATTGGGTGCAATTGGGACACGTCCAAATTCTGACCACCCGGACAGGCAGAGTAAGTACAGAACGCAATTGGCCTCCACCTGTATATCATTTTCCATGTGGAAATAAAGCCTCTTTTTCACACACTGGCATATAAACTACTTGCGCTGAAAGTTTCTGCATATTTTTATGTGATCTGGGTGCAGATGTGCCCAAGGGCATAGTTTGGGCAGAGTGGAGGCATTTTCAGAGGTATAAATTTGTGTGTGTGAATTTGCAAGCTATTGGGGCAGGAGCTAGGTGCCTGGTTTAGGAAGGCAGGGAGAGGCTTATATTGTCTTTATAAAATTGGCACCCATTTGGACTTTTCACATAATCACCTTCTGATAAATTCATCCGCTATGTGGAATTATGTGAATGCCTGATGAATGGGCCACAATTTCTAGATCTCCTACTTTTCAACCCTCGGCAGTCTGCTGGACTCACCAGCATTCCCAAGACGGCCTGTGATTATTTTGTCATTGCACCAATTGATACATTTCTTCTGGAGTCTGTGCTGTATAATAGAACTGTGGATTATTCTATCACAGGCACCAATCAGTATCTTTCTTATGGCATCTATGCCGTACAATAGAATAGCAGATTATTCCTTCACAGGTGCCTGTCATCACCTTTCTTATGGTATCTTTGCTGTAGAATAGAATAGCGGTTTATTCTATTACATAGTAACACAGTATATGATGGCAGATGAAGAATAGTAAGGTCCATCTAGTCTGCACCAATCAGCATATGGTGCCTGTGTTGTAGAATAAATAGTGCTCTGCTTTCTTTTTTTGCTGGTCCTGCCCTCTGGAACTCCCTGCCCTCCTCACTCCGCCTGGACCCTCACCACCCCACATTTAAACAAAACCTGAAAACTCACCTCTTTTCCCTGGCGTTTGATGTTCCCTCCCCTTTTGTGTGAATCCCATTTGTTCTATCCTCTGCTTTTTTTGTGATTTGTCTTTATTTATGTTTTGGTCTTGTCCCTCCTGCTTTTATTGCTCTTCTGTCCAGAAATTGTATTTCCTTTCTATTTTACTGGCTTTGGCCTTTTTTTTTAAATTTGGTTTTATTGTACACCGCTTTGCTTGCCACTGAAAGGCGGTTTTTATCAAGTAAAATAAAACATAAACATAAACATAAACATATCAGAGGCATAAGCCAGTGCATTTCTCACAGCATCTCTGCTGTATAATAGAATAGTAGATTATTTCATCTTATCATATTTTCTGATATTCTAAGATCTTCAGCTCTTTTTTGCTATTATTTGTTCATGCCACAGATAAAATGATACGATGCATAGGAAGCTTCCGTGAAATCCTATAAGTAAAATTATTTTTATTTCTATATCATATTTCTTGGACTAGTAAGATATAACCTACCCTATAATGTATCTTTCTTAGCCTATTCATTTATGCAACTTTTTTACTACATTGCTTCTTGAAAACAAATCTAAAATCCAATGTATTAAGCGCTTGTGAGCATATAATTAATTAATGCATTTTATTAAGAAAAAAGGAGTTAATCTTACCTGTTGTATGTAGACACAAAGCAACTGATAAAATTATAGTCCTTATCAGGAGACTGGAAGTTGTTCTTTTGGGATCCATAATGTCCCTTGGCTGGTGTGTTCCTTAGTCTTGGCTCCTTAACACAAATTCATTCTTCCTTGCCATGAGCCGTTTTTATAGAAGGCTGGATCAGCCATCCATGCCTCGGAGCCTCAATTGGCACGTTTGACTCAGGAATTTTTGTGTATGAGCTGTGCCATTTTTGCAAGAATAGAATTCAGGCACTCACAGATAAGTGTGTATCTCAATTAGGTAAATTAGATTAATGACTTTAGTAGATGAAAAAAGAGGCATGACACGGTATGAGAAATATGTCTCCTGACACTCACAGAAGAATCTCCTGGTTTAGACATGCTTGCAAGGGTTTCCTCTGCTTTTCTTATTCCTATGGAAATCAGAGAAAACATACATAGTTCTAGTGCTTTGATGGACAAGGCTATATGGACCAGCCTAACTTTGGCAAATAAAAAAAGACGAGAGGTTTATTTCTTAGGCTCATGGCTCCTACTACATTATAAGGTGTGAGTTAATAGCTTGAGATTATTTTGCATGTCAAATGATAAAAATGATCAATTCCATGTGTTGACAATGTAGGCAGGGCTGACAACGAAGAGCTTCTCTGCTGCCCACAGGATCCTTCTGCCTGTGATGTCCTCTCACGTTCTAGGTCATCCCTTTCCAACAAGCCTAGTCTAAGATGAAGGAGATTTCAGTGTCTAACCCTGAGACCCTGCTATGACACTTTGTGCCAGCAGTGGGATTTGAGCCCTGGATTCCACATTCAGAACACCAACCACCCAGCACCACTGCCCTTTTCTTGAAACACATGAGAATGCCATCTTCTGTTTATTCGGTTCTTCCCTGAGAAAACTGGTCAAGAAATATACTTGGTACAATAACACATTATCATCTTACATATTTTTTGTTTTTATTTGTTCAATTTTATTTATTCATATTCAAGTGAATTAAAATGGCAATCACACTACTATAATTACCTGAGTGACTATAGCTCTATGACACTTGGATAATTGATATAATTTTAACCTTCTTCAGGGATCACTCATGCCATGACTAGGATTATTGCTATTCATGGATTACTCTGTAACTGGTTATGGGACAGATTTTGGTATGTGATTGTTTCACCCAAATTCGGTCCACAGCATTTTACCATGTGACATGTCATAAAATCACTCAGATGTCCTTGATGTGACAATTCTTTAATTGTGGTCTTGGACTGTGACTGAGAATGGCTGTCTGTGGTGTGACAATGCTGTGACCTCGGTAGCCAGTGGTGGCTGGGAATAGCTGTCAATTGTGTGAGACTACTGTGACTGTGACCACAGCTGGGAATGACTGAGCCTGATGCAACAATGTTGACTGTGGTCATTGACTGTGGCTCAGAACAGTTGAGTATGGGATTGGCTCAACCATTAGGCAAGACTCATTGGTTGCGTAGGGCATCAGCTTCTGAGGGGCGACAAAGAGCAGCAGCAGTCAAAGCAAAACACTGGATCCTGACAGCCAGACAAACTCAAGGAGCCTCAGCACCTTATTTTACCTGCAGGGAGAGTGGGCACGTACATACAAAGCAAAGTTTAATATTTAAAAGTATACAGTAATATCCAATATGCCATGCCTGTGGGAGGGGGTGGGGTTGGAATGATCAGGAGCTTATTGAAATCTTGGGAACTGGGGGGTGTAAGGGTGAAGGTTCTTCTACGACACCCACTACCCTTGAACCGGCCCTGGAAGTAAAGAGATGTGACTCTCATTTCCTGGTTTTCCCTGCCACAATTAGGGAAGTGCTGGAAGCTACTGGAGCCTGGAAGCAGGGAAAAGTGGCGGTGTGAGATTGCTTTATGTTTTCTTTGTATCATAATACTGTTTTGTTATCCACCAAGGGAAAGTCATTACTAGGATTACAGAATGTAAGTATACACTAAGATCAGATTTTTTTGCATTCTGGCTCTCCACCCAGAATAATATATGAAGCTTTAATTACAATGATTAACAAAGAAGAAAAACAATGATAACAACAGCACTGGATTTTTACCACGCCTTGCAGGTGTGCAATATGTCTCAAAGTGTCTAGCAAAGATTCATTTAACATTTACACTTTAATAAATCACTTGAAGAGAAGCGTGTGAAAAACATTGGTGGGGTCCATTTCTTCCTAGCGGTGTCCAGGGGTAAACCTCTCGCCTGGCTCAAGATGGAGATAAATATGTTGAACACAATACTGGCCAGAACAATTCTAATGAACAGAGACCAAGAAAGTTTTGTTAAAACATGACAACTGCTGACATGCTTCAAACTCTGGAGGAAATCCAGACCACGGGAGAGCTGCTTCTCTATGATATCGATGGCCTTTTCTGGATGAGGTGCTTAAGCATGTGGGAGGGAGGAAGTTTTCAGTGCTGGTTCTCTATGGTGTATTATTTCCCTGGGCAAAAATTGCAGTGGGCGGCCCATGATTTTGTTATTTTGGGAAAGAGCAGGGTATTTGATAGGGTTGCCCTCTTTCTCTCTTATGATTTTCACTATGCGGTCTATTCTGTCCCACCCCCCCTTGCCGCCTCTGACTAAGCCTCCACATACAAACAAGGAGTTTGTACAGGGAGGCTTAGACAGGGGTGGAAGGGGGCGGGGCAGAGGCAGAGCTAGGGCAGGTAGTCTGCAGCCCCAGATGTACAGGGCCGATTCTGAAGTCAGCCCTGTATGTCAGGGACCGGCAGACTGGATGGGGAACTTATTCCACCTCAGAGGTAGAATAAGTCCTCCTAGACCTCAGGGGATGGGAGGCCTGGCCGGGATTGAAATGGTGAAGGGTGCAGGAGATTTCCCACAGCCCGACCCTGGCCAAGGGAAGCTAGTTTGGGGGTCAGGCTAAGGGGAAAGTGGTCAGTGACTGGGGATTGCAGCTCCTGAATGGAGCCATGGTACCACAGATCCATTCAGGATTCTCAGTTAGCCAGGCAAGGGCCTGTATGTGCAGACTGATGGAAATTGGGTCCCAGCCTGCTTGTACAGGCCCAGACATAATTCTGATCCCATGGGGGCTAGACATGCCCTGAAGGATCAAAATTGTGACTACCTCTGTGTATCCAGTTCCAACCAGATGCACAGAGGCCAGAATGCATAGTATGGAATGTGCCTCTACTGTTCATTTAACAGGTTTTATATACTGGTTTATCATTTCAATCAAAGCAGTTTACATTGTAATGTAACCTTGGTAATGTACATTAAACAGGGACATTGATAACTTGGATTTTTCTGAGGCAATGGAGGGTTAAGTGACTTGCCCAAGGCCACAAGGAGTACTAGTGGGAATTGAACGCTGGTCTCTGGGTTCCCAAGCCAGTGCTCTAACCATTAGGCTACTCCTTAGCCTTGGGAAGCTCATAAATTCATAAGATCAGTTAAAAATATTAAAAGAGCCATGGTGGCAGATTTAGAACAAAAGATTGCGTTGTATGCGGATCACATTCTATCATATGTTTGTGATCTCATTCAGTTGAGTCCATAGATAATGACAATGTTGGAAGAATTTGGAGCTATAAAACAATTTGGGCTAAAAAACAAATACTTCTAAAAATAATGCTACTTGTATTTCTCCATGGACAAGCAGGATTTCTCAGCCACACCTGGTGATGTCCTCCGGGTGGCGCCATAGACGGAAATGTTCTCCAGAGCTCAGAAAGGTGAATTTTCTGAGCATGTTTAGGTGGTCCCACCTCCCCTGCCCGCCCTTAGCCAGGCCAATCTTTTTTCTTCTGCCTTGCCTCAAGACGGATTCTCCAGCTCTCCAAACATACTTTCTAATAAGACAGAAAGGATGCCCAAACCAGGGTTTAAAAAGTAAGGAAAGTGAATAGCACAGATGCTCACGATCTATGTATCTGGTGTCTAGGAACCAACCATCGGGTAGAAGACTATTTGCACTGCTCCGGGATGTCACCCAGGGCAAGAAAATCAAGAAGCCATACTCTTCAAGATTTCCTGGCCTCCACGAGTGGATTTGCACCGGCAAACCAGCCTGCAGAGACCAGCCTCCCGCCTCCCGGATCACCTAATCTAGGTCTGCCCTCAGAACATGTGCGGTCTTCACTGGCATGGGATGTGCCTGGCAGGGCCTCCATTCCTAGCCGGCCAGTGGGAGAGAACCTGTGCTTCTCTTGTAAGAGTGTTGCTGTGGCCTTACAGACTCCCGCTGCAGCTCAGCCACCACCCGAGACTTCAGTCAGGATTTCTGAGCCACCCCATGGCTCCCCGGCTGACTGACTTATCCTGCCGTCCACAGAGAACCCCCGTTACAAGTAAGTAAAAATGCAATGTGTGACTTCGAGTCAGTCCTGACTTCTGGTGACCCAGAAGCTCCTGGTAACCTCGCTTAAATTTAATACACAGAAGAGAACTTTCTGGTTACATTTCATACCCAGCAGAGAGCTTGTAGTTTAAATTTAATAGTCACTCAGGGCCTAGTATCAGCAAAGTACTTTTAGTTTAACTTTAAAACACAGAAGAGAGCTTTCTGGTTAAATTTGGAACCCAGCAGAGAGCTTGTAGTTTAAATTTAATAGTCACTCGGGGCCTAGTATCCGCAAAGTACTTTTAGTTTAAATTTAAAACACAGAAGAGAGCTTTCTGGTTAAATTTAGAACCCAGCAGAGAGCTTGTAGTTTAAATTTCATAATAAGTCAGAGCCTAGCAGCAGCAAAGAGCTGTAATTTAAATCAAATCAGAATATAACTTAGCATAAAAGGCAAAACAGGATCAGTACTCTTTGAGCAACAAATAAAGTCTTCTAGAGACCTTTACAAAGAGGCCTTCTACCTAGGGGGCAAGAGACCTGTGCAACTTTTTCAATAGGTGTTAACACCAGGTGGCAGCTCAAAAGGCCATTTTGAAAAACTCCTTCTATCCAAGCAAGGGCTGTTAATCACCCAGGAAGTTGGTCACAGCTTACCTCAGAAGCACAGGACAGGGTACTATGTAGCAGCCCTCTTTTAATAAGTGTTATTTCCCTCCATCCCTCCCCAACACCCACCCACCGCTGGGACAATTGTAGCTTTATAGGTACTTACACATTTTAAAGGAAAGGAGGGGCTCTCAGGTGAAGCTCGTTATCCAAATCAGTTATACACTAAGGACCTGAGATTAATTAAGCTTCAGGTGAACAAGGTATATTAAATGTATTAGGTACAGTTTTATTAGTATAAATATCCATAGCAATTCTTAGTAAGTAAAGAACTTAAAGATCTAAACACAAGCTTAAAACTAAGATGCAGACAGCAGTCCAGCAGCGAGATGGGGGCTTTCCAGTCTTTTGCATTGAGTGTCACATGTATGATTTTCTCCCAGTTGGTGAGAGGTCTTGCGTGTGCACTAGGTGCAAGGAGCTCTTTGCTCTCAGGGAACGAGTCCGTTCTCTAGAGGCTAGGGTAGCAGACTTTGAAAACATAAGAAAGACAGAGAGGTACGTAGACGAGACCTACAGGGATATAGTCCTGAAGTCCCACCTCCAGTCTGGCAACATCCCTGATGCCATGGAGGAGAGAGGTCACGTGAAAGGAGAGCCCATGAGGGAATGGTTAGGACAGCCGTTATAGTTGGTGATTCGATCATTAGGCATGTAGTTAGCTGGGTGGCTGGTGGACATGAGGCTCGCCTGGTAATATACCTGCCTGGTGCAAAGGTAACAGACATCACACGCCACCTAAATAAGGTCTAGGATAGTGCTGGGGAGGAGTCTACTGTCTTGGTACATGTCGGTACCAATGACATAGGAAAATGTGGTAGGGAGGTTCTGGAGGCTAAATTTAGGCTTTTAGATAGGAAGTTGAAATCCAGAACTTCCAGGGTAGTGTTCTCCAAAATGCTTCCTGTTCCACGCGCAGGACCCAAAAGGCAGGCAGAGCTCCGGAGTCTCAATGTGTGGATGAGACAATCGTGCAGAGATGAGGGTTTTGGATTTGTTAGGAACTGGGGAACATTCTGGGGAAAGGAGGGGCTCTTCCAAAGGGATGAGCTTCACCTTAACTGGGATGGAACCATGCTGCTGGCATTAACCTTTAAAAAGGAGATAGAGCAGCTTTTAAACTGGATAATAGGGGAAAGCTGACAGTCGCCAAGAGCGCATGGTTTGGAAAAATGTATCCTTGAAGGATACTACCAAAAGCAGAGAGTTTCCAAAAAAGAGTAAAGTAGACCAAATGCCCTCAAGTATGGAGCAGACAGAGCTTAAAGATCCCAAATTACCCATGTCTTCCAATAGCCAGATTAATATGAATAAAATACAGTCTCTAAAATGCTTGTATGCAAATGCTAGAAGTCTAAAAAATAAGACGGGAGAGTTAGAATATATAGCACTAAATGAGAGGTTAGATATGATTGGAATATCAGAGACATGGTGGAAGGAGGACAACCAGTGGGACACTGTGATACCTGGTTACAAACTATATCGTAATGATAGAGCTGATCAAATTGGTGGAGGGGTTGCGCTCTATGTTAGAGAGGGCATTGAGTCAGAAAGGATTAAAGTTTTGTAGGAAACAAAATTTGCTGTAGAAGCTCTATGGATTGAAATTCCATGTAAAAAAGGGAAGGTGATGGCAGTGGGGGTGTACTATTGACCGCCTGGCCAGAATGAACAAATGGATGATGAAATGCTCAAAGAAATCAAGGAAGCTAACAAAAGTTACAGCGCAGTAATAATAATGGGTAATTTCAATTACCCCGGTATCGACTGGGTCAGTGTCACGGCAGGACATTCTAGGAAGATGAAGTTCCTAGATGAAATAAATGACTGCTTCTTGGAGCAGCTGGTTTATGAACCGACCAGAGGGGAAGCCATATTAGACCTAGTCCTTACTGGAACACCAGATCTAGTGCAAGAGATAAGGGTGTTGGGGCCACTTGGCAATAGTGATCATAGCATGATCGCGTTTGATTTAATTAGTGGAGGAGGGATAGTAAGGAAATCCACAGTACTACCTTTTAACTTTCGAAAGGGAGACTATGATAAAATGAGGAAAATAGTTAAGAAAAAACTAAAAGGAGCAGTTGCAAAGGTTAAAGACTTACATCAAGCTTGGGTGTTGTTGAAAAATACTATCTTGGAAGCCCAGACCAGCTGTATCCCATGCTTTAAGAAAAGTGGAAAGAAGTCCAAAAAACTGCCAGGCATGGTTTAAAGGTGAGGTCAGAGAGGCTGTTGTTGCCAAAAATGCATCTTTCAGGAAATGGAAAAAAGAGCCAAACGACGAAACCTGGAAACAGCACAAGCACTGGCAAGTCAAATGTAAGGCATTGATAAGGCAGGCAAAGGGAGAATTTGAGAAGAAGCTTGCTGCGGAAGCAAAAAAGCAAAATAAAGACTTTTTCAAGTACATTCATAGCAAAAAACCTGTGAGAGAGTCAGTTAGTCCATTAGATGATAGAGGGGTTAAAGGAGCACTATGAGGCGACAAGGCGATAGCAGAGAGACTGAAAGAATTCTTTGCTTCGGTCTTTACTGAGGAAGATGTAGGGATGTTACCCATGACTGAAGTGGTATTTAAAGGTGCAGAAGAATTGAAGGAAATATCGTTACATCGGGAAGATGTATTACAACTATTAGATAAACTGAAGAGTAGCAAATCACCTGGGCCAGATGATATACATCCAAGGGTGTTGAAAGAAGTGAAATATGAGATTTCAGACCTGCTATTAGTAATCTGTGAATTTTCATTAAAATCATCTGTAATACCTGAAGATTGGAGGATCGCCAATGTAACGCCAATTTTTTTTTTTTTAATTTAAATTTTATGCAATTTACATAATATTCACAAACAAATATATGCAATTCCATGCAAGTACAGAACAGGGGAAAACAGAAATCCAAATAGAAAAAAGAAACTCAACCATAAACAAAACCATATCCCCTATTATACATCTAGTTCTCTATAGGACAACCTCAATATGGTTCCATCAGAGAAATATACAGAAAGCAATCAGGATAAACCTAAATCATCTTATGAGCATATAATAATTCTCATGGCAGCCAATACAGGGGCTAACCCTCACCCCCCTGTTCCCTTGCCTGAAGAAATTTCACAAGTTGCACAGGTTCAAAAAAAAGGAAATGTTTAGTTTGATATAACAATGCACACTTACATGGATACCTCAATTTAAATTGGGCACCCAGGGCGGTGACTCTCTGGCGTAAAGCCAGAAATTCTTTCCGCCTCTTCTGGGTATCCCTCGACAAATCAGGAAATAATAAAATTTTTGAACCCATAAACAAAGAAAGAGATATTCTTCGGAAATAAAGCCTAAGGACCGTATTGCGATCGGATTCAAAGGCAAAGCTGACTAACAAAGTTGCCCTAGAGGTCACAACTTCCAAGGAAGACTCTAAAAATTCAGACAATTCCATCTGTCCCTGTCCATCCCTCCCCCCTGGGCCCCCCTCAGCCACACATCCTGGAACGACAGCAACATATTGAACCCTAACAAAGGTGCAGAAGAATTGAAGGAAATATCGATACATCGGGAAGATGTATTACAACTATTAGATAAACTGAAGAGTAGCAAATCACCTGGGCCAGATGATATACATCCAAGGGTGTTGAAAGAAGTGAAATATGAGATTTCAGACCTGCTATTAGTAATCTGTGAATTTTCATTAAAATCATCTGTAATACCTGAAGATTGGAGGATCGCCAATGTAACGCCAATTTTTAAAGAAGGTTTCAGGGGTGATCCGGAAAACTACAGACCGGTGAGCCTGACGTCAGTACTGGGAAAAATGGTAGAAACCATCATAAAGAACAAAATTACTCAGCATGTAGATAGTCATGGCCTAATGGGAGACAGCCAACATGGCTTTAGACAAAGAAGTCTTACTAATCTGTTATGTTTTTTTGAAGGTGTGAATAAACAGGTGGAGAAAGGTGAGTCAGTTGATATAGTGTATCTGGACTTTCAGAAAGCCTTTGACAAGGTCCCTCATTAGAGACTTTTGGCAAAACTAAAGAGTCATGGGATAGGAGGCAGTGTACTATTGTGGATCAGGAACTGGTTAAAAGATAGAAAGCAGAGGGTAGGGCTAAATGGCCAATTTTCCCAATGGAGAAAGGTGAATAGTGGTGTACCCCAGGGATCTGTGCTGGGTCCGCTGCTTTTTAACATATTCATAAATGACCTGGAAAGGGGAATTACAAGTGAGGTTATCAAATTTGCAGATGACACAAAACTATTTAAAGTTGTTAAAACCCAAGAGGATTGTGGAAAATTGCAAGAGGATCTTGATAAATTGGAAGACTGGGCATCAAAATGGCAGATGAAATTTAATGTGGACAAGTGCAAAGTTATGCACCTAGGGAAGAACAACCCAAACTATGGTTACACGATGCAAGGTTCCACATTAGGAACCACCACCCAGGAAAAAGATTTAGGCGTCATTGTGGATAACATGTTAAAACCCTCGGCCCAGTGTGCAGCGGCGGCCAAGAGAGCAAATAGAATGCTAGGTATCATAAGGAAAGGAATGGAAAATAAAACAAAAGATATTATAATGCCTCTATATCGTTCCATGGTGAGACCGCACCTTGAATATTGTGTGCAATTCTGGTCGTCGTATCTTAAAAAGGATATAGCGTTATTAGAAAAGGTTCAGAGAAGAGCCACCAAAATGGTAAAGGGATGGAAGGATACTCCTATGAAGAAAGGCTAAAAAGGTTAGGGCTCTTTAACCTGGAAAAGAGAAAGCTGAGGGGAGATATGATAGAAGTCTATAAATTAATGAACGGAGTGGAACGGGTAAACGTAGATCGATTGTTTACGTTCAGATTATAGAAGACTAGGGGACATGCAATGAAGCTACAGGGTAAACTATTTAAGACTAATAAAAGAAAATATTTTTTCACTCAACGTGTAATCAAACTCTGGAATTTGTTACCGGAGGATGTAGTAAAGGCTGTTAGTGTAGCTGGGTTTAAAAAAGGTTTGGACAAGTTCCTGGAGGAAAGGTCCATAAACCATTATTAAGAAGGGACCCAGGATATCAATGCTTGACCCAGTACAAGCATTGTGGAACCTGTGTCTTTTGGGGAAACTGCTAGGTACGTATGACCTAGATTGGCCACTGTTGGAAACAGGATACTGGGCTTGATGGACCTTGGTCTGACCCAGTATGGCATATCGTATGTTCTTATGTTCTTATGCTGTATGGCAGAAAGGGTAATGCAACAGCTGAGAGAGTCATTTAATTACTAAGGGTTTTACCAGCTATCCAAAAACAACTTAGCACAGTGCACAAAGAAACTTCTGAAAGAGTTATGGAATAACAGAGTTTGGACACAATAAAATATCCAGGGGTGTATATCTCGGCTAGCCCTGAAAGCTGTTTAATTATCTTACCTTACTCTTGGCTTTTATGGAACATGGTCATTTGGGAGCATGCTTACTAAAAAGTGCTCTGGTAGTGTGTAGTTGGGCCGCAAAACTGGTGTGGAGACCTGTGCCAACTTCATGGTGTGTGTGTGTGTGTCCATCTCCCTGCCGTTGGCACGTTTCTAATGTGTAGCACTAAGGAATCTGGTACATGGGTGCACCTAACGCCACAGCAACAATTGTGGTTAGTGTGCGCCCATGATGCACTGTCAATGGCTGCATTCTACCACCAACACGACCTGTTTCCGCCCCTCTTCCCCATTAACAGCACCGCTTAGTAAACACCCCCCTTAAATGCTCATTTTGGAGCTGAGATTTGGAGGAATAATGGGCAACAATTGTGCTTATCTCTCTGGTCTTAAAAACCATCTAAAAAATACAAAATTGAATTTTGTAGCTTTGTGCCTTAATTGACATCCCTGGCACTTATAAATTTAAAGTTTTAGCTATAGGAGGAAGTTTTTCTTTGTGTTGCTTGTAAATGCCTGCTGGTATTCCAAGGGAATCAGTTTATTTTCTTTGACACTTTGCAGTTAGAGGATTTCCTTAGAGATAAAGTGATTAGTAAATTTAGGAGGGTAACAGTTTTTTCCTTGAATGTTTGTTTCTTCATGTCTTTATTCTGTTACTCAATGCAATATAATTGAAATTGCAATTTAAAAAAATCCCAAATGATGCCGCTTGTTTTAAGAATGTCTTTCCTTTGTACAATGGCACCTCGACATGGACGTGCTGCAAAAATCACCTGTTTTTCCTGTGGTCTTAGAGGTACAAAATGGCTCTGTATTCAGCGAGTCTTTTGTAAAATGCTCTGCAAACTGAAAAATGCCCACACTTGGATGCCGCTTTTTCTACCTAATAAACCTATGCAAAATCAACTTTTATAGGTCTCAAGGGGAAGAGACAAACAGCTCTGTGGAATATAAGAAGTTGCAACAAGATACTGTAAAGTACTCATATAGTGCTGGTAGACATTGATGTCTTTGTGCGGTAATTTTGGAAGGTGACACCCACTTTAAGCATGAGAGTTGGGCTAGTTGAATCATTTATGCATTTTTATGGCCACATGTGCACATAAATGGGACCGTATATAATAAGTCAGAAAGTTACAGGCATACTTCGGATCAGGAGGTCTGAATGATCTCTCTGCAGTTTTGTTTTATTTGGTACTGGGTTGCTATGTTTTTAATTAAAACCAATGTGGGAAACAAACAGAAAAAAGGCTTAAAATTTGGAAAAAAGACAAAACGAACCAGGAATATTTTCCCTGTGCACATCCCAAGAGTATAAATAGGGGCGTAATCTGGTCATTATCCATATAGAGACATAGCAGGGAAAGGAGAAAACTTGGAATGACTGACTTGGGGGTGACAGCACTGTGACTGCAGCCACTGGCTGTGGCTCTGAAAATTCATCTCTATTTAGGATCCTACAACTTAAACAAAGCATAGGCCTGCAGTTAACATTGTCTAGATGTGAAGGCACATTTGAGATAATACGTGGAGAATGGAATTGAGGCACTGAGGTTGCGATGTACACAAGTGCAGCAGTATTTTAGAACAGGCTCTGCTAAACATGAGCCTTTCTAATAGTGCAGGTGTGCATGTTTATTTGCTGATATGTGGAGTTGGAGGACCCATTATAGTCACACACGTGCATTGCCTATATGAAATGGAAAATACAGGTGTGGATTTTTTACCCCATTAGCTTGTGCTAACACCAGTAATGTGCATTATTGGTAAATAAGTCCTCTAGCATAAAGTGGTGTAGATAACATGCATTTTAGTGTGCATTAATGTCTTTTAGTAAATCTAGTGCTCCTTAGGTATCTAGTGCTGAAAATCAGTGCTAGGGGTCTATTGTTTCCCTGCCCTAACTCTACTTCTGTAGCTGCCCACAGTTTAGGATCCTAAATTTAGGTGCTCAGGTTTCAAAGGGGCTGATGTAGGTGCCTAAATGCCTAAATTAAGCACCTAAACCCTTTTAAAACTGACCCTACTGTGACTACAGCCATTGACTGTGATTAGGTAGAGCTAACCATGGAGATTAACTTTCACTTACTATGATTTCTCCTGACTCATAATTCTCTTCTCTTAACAATTAAACCATATCTTTCCCCTCCATGTGATAATGTCCATGTTGCACCCCTACTTCATATATTATAAATAAATAAATTATTGTAGAGAAAGCAAAGTGTACATCAAAATTGTTTTACAGAAGACTAAATGAGCCATATAGATTTCTAGAAAACCATGGTATGCACACTGCATCTGATGTTCCTCTCTGATGACAGTGTGGGGATTTCCACATTTACACCAGATGAACTTGAGTTGCTGCCCAAGGCCAATCAGAATAATTCCCAGAGAGCCTGGTGTTCCCCAAAAACAACTAGATGTCCTCTACTGGTTTTCACAAATGCATTCTGCAGGTCTTGATGTTCCACCCATCTCATTAACCGTGATCCCAGACATTCGGCCGCAGTCAGACCTATAGGTGGGCATGGAAGTTCTCCTGCAGTCACCACTCCTGAAGGCCAGATGTGGGAAATAAGTGCTGCACCGATCCCGCTCCGAGCTCCTTCTACCTAAAAGCTAAAACATCAGAAGGAAGAGTTGTCATCTACATAATGGCCTTGTGTCCATAACATTTCCAACTCCAGCATGCTTTGTATTTTGCCAATGTCTCCTCTGGCATTCTCAGCCCCTGTGCAAATTTTGCTACAGACTCAAGACTTCTCAGCTGATCTCAAGATCAGGTGAGTTATCCAAGATCAGAGAGATATTAATTAGTAACAAAGAGAGATGGAAATAGTATTTCCAGCATTATGTAATCAGCTCTGGACCATCTGGGATTGAGCAAGCTATAAGAAATTAAACTAAATTAAATTAAACTTATTGCTTCTTAATGCATTAAGAGACCAAGAAAATGCAGTGGAAAGGTACTGAAATGCTCTAAGTTGTACTGGGTGCTGGCGGACTGATTAAAAAGAATTTGCAACCTCATCTCGAAACATTGTATATTATACCTCATGAACTCCAGAAGGAGTCACTCTTTAGCACAATACAAGTCCTGAGGTGAGCATTAACAGTGAATCTGAGAGGTTGAGATCATCTCTAATATACCCTGGTATAGTGTTGAAGTTCATTCCCATCATGGTATACACAAAATTAACCCATTTGAAGACATTATCCCCTCTCATCTTCCCACTACATCCTGTCTACTATATTACTTACCGAGAACAGGAGAAGGAATATGAGAGCAAGACCCAGTACGGAGGCCAAGCAAATTAGAACAATAGCCCAGTTTGGCAATCGACCTGCAGTACCTTTAATGAAAACAGGAGGAAAATCACGATTAGGACCATAATCCTGCAGTGCCATTTGACGTACACAACACTGAACAAGTATAATACATAATAGTGGATACATGGTGGATCAGGATGAAAGAAGATCAGAGTCCCATCATATCCAAGAGTCTTCTGATTACCTAACAATCCCTTACTACAGTATAAGAGAGTCCTGCTTTGGCAGCATCTGAAAAGAAGGAGAGAGGTGTGTAGAAGAGACGCTGGCTGGGTCATTTCACACATAAAGGCAGATAATCCCCAGTAGTGGCTCAATTATGTGCTGGGATGGAGAAAAGATAGGAGCTCAAAGATCAAAGGGAATAGGTCATTGGCCATAATTATCAGGATCTGACCTTAACTAGCCACTGACAGGTGTCATATTTGGTAACTAGGAAATAGGAAGTAGATTGAGATTTAAGAAGGCAACTTACTGCTACTTCCAGAAGTTTTCGTAGTATTCATAGTGCCAGTAGTTCCAGTAACAGTGATTCTAATACTGCTTGCTCCAGTGCTACTAGTTCCTGTGTTACTGGTTGTTCCAGTACCCGTTGTTCCGGTGCCTGTTGTTCCAGTACCCGTTGTTCCGGTACTTGTTGTCCCAGTGCCTGTTGTTCCAGTACCCATTGTCCCAGTGCCTGTTGTTCCAGTACCCGTTGTTCCGGTGCCTGTTGTTCCAGTACCCGTTGTTCCGGTACTTGTTGTTCCAGTACCCGTTGTTCCGGTACTTGTTGTCCCAGTGCCTGTTGTTCCAGTACCCGTTGTTCCGGTGCCTGTTGTTCCAGTACCCGTTGTTCCGGTACTTGTTGTCCCAGTGCCTGTTGTTCCGGTTCCTGTTGTTCCAGTACCTGTTGTCCCGGTGCCTGTTGTTCCAGTGACAGTTGTTCCAGTAGTGGCAGTTGTTGTTGTTGTAGCAGCAGTGGTTGTACTTGTAGATGCTGCAGTGGTGGTAGTGGCTGCTGCAGTGGTAGTAGCTGTTCCAGTGGTAGTGGCTGCTACAGTGGTGGTAGCTGTTCCAGTGGTCGTGGCTGCTGCAGTTGTAGTAGCCGTTTCAGTGGTCGTGACTGCTGCAGTGGTAGTAGCTGCTCCAGTGGTTGTGACTGCTGCAGTGGTAGTAGCTGCTCCAGTGGTCGTGACTGCTGCAGTGGTGGTAGCTGCTCCAGTGGTTGTGACTGCTGCAGTGGTGGTAGCTGCTGCAGTGGTGGTGGCTGCTGCAGTAGTGGTGTCTGCTGCTGTGGTCGCTGCTGCAGTGGTAGCTGCTGCTGTGGTGGTGTCTGCTGCAGTGGTGGCTGCTGCAGTGGTAGCTGCTGCAGTGGTGGCTGCTGCAGTGGTAGCTGCTGCTGTGGTAGCTGCTGCTGTGGTGGTGTCTGCTGCAGTGGTAGCTGCTGCTGCGGTGGTGGCTGCTGCAGTGGTAGCTGCTGCAGTGGTGGCTGCTGCAGTGGTAGCTGCTGCAGTGGTGGCTGCTGCAGTGGTTGTAGTATCTTGTCCATCTGTGGATGTAAGGAGACATTTAACATACAGTTATATGTTATTTGCTTATTTATTAATTTCCTGTTACTGCTCTTTCCTAATTTCTTAGTTTAAATGACCAAAAAATTAGATCAGGGCAAGTGCTCATGGATTTTAATAGAGATGAAATCACTGTTTCAGAAAGAAGGCTCACAAATAAATTGATTCAGCCTAGAGCTGTGTGCTAAGTTGACTGACTTGGTTTGGTGAACGACTGAATTAGGGTTGAGTGACCAGGACTTTGCTTTGGGTGCTGTATTTCTAAAGGCATTAAATGCAGGTCTCTGGGGAGCAGAGGGACACCACATCACTGCATTGTATTCAACATTGCCCCAGGTGCCTCAGCACCTAGGTTCCAGCACTGTGTCTAGTTGAATGAGAGACAACTAACAATGGCAATGATAAATGGAGTTCACTCCAAGGAAACCAGTGGAGTGCCTGAGGGTTTGGTCTTGAGGCTGGCTGTGAGCAATAGTTTCATATGTGTTACAGCAGAAGAATTAATGGGAAAGGTTTGCAAAAGAAGTGAAGAAGTTTTATGGCGTATAGGGAATGAGAAGTGATCTGCGAAAGCTCAGGGTGAAGTATAGTGCTTTGCAAAAAAAAAACAACAACCCATAATTCATATACAGATATGGCTCTTTTCAAGTCCCCCTCCTCCCTTAGCTTGCAACTCCATGGGCACTAGTTACCCACAGGACTGCAAACAGATTTTTCAGGTGGAAAACTTGCAATGGATAAAGATAATGTGTGTCTTAAAGTCAATGCTGACTCCTGGAGACCCAGTAGCTCTTGAGTTTTCTTGGGAGTATAACGGGAAGTAGCTTGGCAGGCCTTTCTTTGGAGGCAAAGGAAAGTTAAGTGACTTGCCCAAGGCCACAAGGAGTGCTAGGGGAACTGAACCCTGGTCTCAGGGTTACCAAACTCCAATCACTAGGCTATACCCTTTAATTTGCCTGCTGGCCAGTGCAGCAGAGAAGCTCTTCCCCAACTGCTTTGCAGGTACTAATTATGTGGTGAAAAGCAGGAGGGAGCAGGCACTGCAGTTTCCCTGAAGAAAGCCAGGGCATTTAATAAAGGGGAGTTTTCCATGATTAAACACCCATTCACCCACAAAACGTGCTTGAAAATTGCCATATTAGGGTTCAGAAATCCAGGGGAATAGTATGCAGTGTAGGGTGAAGGACTGATAGACACCAACCAGGAGAGGTTGAAGGCATATTTTAAAGTACAAGAGATCAGAATAGAGACATGGAGGTTGTGGCATTTGCAATTCCATCAATAGTTTAGAAAAGGCTCTGTGAAATGTGGGGTCTTTTCTAAAATGCAGAATAAGGAGGCAGAGGAGGGCATGTGTATGTGCCGATACAGGAAGCTGGAGGAGCCATTTTGCAAATCCACAGACAGGAAAATTCAATGCAAATCTACATGTAGAAATGTTGCCAGTTAAAAACAGATGTGCTACATCTATCTAATTTAACTTTGGAAGGGGACATAAAGAAATGGGGATTACCCCTTAATCCCTTCTGTAAAGGGATGGCCAAACCAAGTGCTTTTGTAAAACCTGTTGTTGTTAAGTGCCGTAGAGTCATTGTCAACTCATGGCGTCCCTCTGGATAGTTGTCCTAAACTGTGTTCGGTCTTCAGTCAGGCAGCTCATTTTTTGACAGATTGGAACCCAAAACTGCTGTTATTGTATCAATCTATCTCATTGCTGGCTTTCCTCTTTTGCGTTGACCTTCTACCTTGCCAAGCATGATGTCTTTGTAAAGCCTAAACATGGCAAGTTTTCGCATTTTTTGTTACGTGCCTTCAACGCAATGCTGACTCCTGGTGACCCAGTAGCCCCTGGGTTTTCTTGGGAGTGTAACCAGAAGTAGATTGCCAGGCCTTTTCTTCCAGGCAACAGAGGGTAAAGTGACTGGCCCAAAGGCACAAAGAGTACCAGTGGAAAGTGAACCCAGATTTCTTGGATAGTAAGCTGTTGCTCTAACCGCTAGACTACTCCTTCACTCAAAGTTGGTAAGTAGCAGGTGTAAATCCCGACATGGACAACTTCAATCCTACACATGCATTCCTTCTAGGAAATGGGGAATGCCCATGTAGACTTTTGACTTGCCGCGGCCACTCCTTAATCACACCTGCAACAACACCCCCTTGCAATTTCTACGTAGTTATGACGTCCATGTGTGAATTCAGACTTTTCTAAAATTGACATTTCTATGTGTAAAATGCCTACTTTTCAATATGGAAATTGTGCCTAAGGCTTCTAAAAAAGCCTCTAAGAGATATAAAGCCCCAAAGAAACTAGAAATATAGAAAATGATGGCAGATAAAGACTATGGGGGTCATTCTGACCTGCAAATAGCGAAGCTGTATGTCCGGGTTGGACATGCAACTCGCTCTATTTGCATGGAGTGTATTCCTTCTCCCTGGCTCCCCGCATGCATAATGGGCTTGTGCAGGGAGTGTTGAATGGGGACAGGAGGGGGAGGGACCGAGTCGGAGACTGAGCAGAGCAGGGTGGGCCAACTCACTCAGATGTACAGGACCTATTCTTATCTGGGACCTGCATGTCTGGTATCGGGAAGATGGATGTGGGACTTATTCCACCTCAGAGTTGGAATAAGACCCACCGATGGTGGCGATCAGGCTAGGCAGCCCCTCCAAAGTCATGACGCAGGAGTAGGTAAGCCCCCGCCACCCGATCCTGGCCCTGGCAGCCCCCGCCGAGGGTCAGGCAGCAGGGAAAGGAAACCTGCAGCGATGTTGAACCTCTGTACTCCTGCTGGTGCCATGGTGATGGGATGCCACGGCACTGGCACACCAGCAGGAGCTTCAGGCGGGCTGGCTGGGCAGGGCAATGGATGTCCCACGCTGCTGAATCTGGGCAATGCTGGGCTGTCTAAATGCCCGATTCTGCAACCACGGGACTGTCTAGCTCTCGTGGTTGCAGAATCGGGTACACTTTGGGCCCTTCCATTTTTTGGACACCTGGACATGCCCCATTTGGAACTGGGCTCCACACGGCCTAACCAGTCTTCCCATCCATATCAGCTACTAAGTTCTACAATCCCTTCCTTTCCCTCAGAGATCCTGTGTTTGTTCCATGCTTTCTTAAATTCAGATATAGTCCTCATCTCCACCATCTGCTACTACTAGTTAAATTTGCATAGAGCAACAAGGCATATGCAGTGCTGAACATATACATGCAAGAGATATTCCCTTCTTTATAGAGTTTACAATCTAACCAAGACAGACACACAACAACTGGTGACTAGGGTGAGTTTAGGCAGGGTCGTCCCCAGAGTTGGCTCAAGGTGTTGCCGCTCTAGGCAAAACTTAACCTTTACTCCTTCTCTGGCTGTCAAAATCTATTGTTTAGCTTTGAATGTCCTGCAGTTTTCTTCCCCACCCCTCCAGAGGTTGCTGCCCTAGGCAATTGCCTAGTTTGCCTAGAGGTTGGGCTGGCCCTGAGTCTAGGGGAATGGTAAAAGACCTCACCTGGGAAGCTATTCCACACATCCAACATTCCTTTTTGCATACAGGCTCTTTGCAAGTCAGGACATTTGCGTTTCCCCTTGTATTTTATAAAAGGCTCTGTTAAATGCAGAGGTTTTTATAAACTGTCTATAAGGACGTGAAGAACTGCACATGCATGGGCAGAGCGTCAGTTTTAAAAAGCTGCTTGTGCAGAAAAACAGCAGCATCACACAGATGCGACAGAGGTTAGCACAGTTGCCCCCTCAATCATTGGTGGAGATTCCAGGCAAGGCTGTACAAAGGGCTGTGCGAGCGGGGCAGCTGCATAGGGCGCAAGTATGGAAGCCCAATAAGAGCAAGTTCCTGCATGTGGCTGGAGTGGTGGTTCACAAGTCACACAAGGCGCATTTCTAGCTTGCTACGGCCCTGATTCTAGGTCCAAATAAGTAAACAGTTGGCAATAATGTCTGGTGCGGAGCTAGTGAAAGAGCCAGCATGGAAATGTTTTTTTAAATGTACAGATATTTCCTTTGTAAAAGGGGAATTACACATATAGGGGCCGATATTCAAAGCGTTTTAGCTGGACTTGCTAACTGGCTAAAACATGCTGAGCGATATTCAGTCACTAGTCAGATAGCTAAACCAGTTAAAGACAGGCTATTTTAATAGCGGTCCTAACTTTAATGAGTTTTCCCTATCCAGTTAGCAGGGGAATATTACCCCTAGTAGGATAGCGGTGCTGCCATCCAAGAAAATGTGGATATTCAGACCAGATAAGTTCTGGTGTAGAATATCTGAGTTTATTTAAAGTGGCAGCTAGGTGCCAAAACCCTGTCACTGAATATCAGGCAGCATAATTTTTTTGGCCTGCACAAACCATGTTCTCTAAAAATCTCTGTGTCTAGGGGCATCTGCATGACTGTGTAAGCAGCAGTTTTCTGACATCGCCATTTTCATGTGTAAATGTCACGGTTTCCACATGTAGATTCTTCTAAAGTGATTTCCACTGTAACATCGTAGATCATCGGAAAAACAAACCAGGGCCCTCCCAGTCAACCCGATTATCCTCACCCATACTGCAAAGGTCTTTTACCAAGCTGGCAGCGTGTTTTGACGATTCCCACATTGACTGTGCAACCTACTTTAGGGTCACAAGTGGGCAGTTTAGGGGTGGAGAGCGGGCGTGGTGAGCTCGGAGCAGTTAGCACTGTATTCACATTTTACACTGACTGCATTATCGTTGGTTCACCTAACGCCACTTAGGTTTCAGCGCTATTGGCAGGGACATAGCGCCCTTTAGTAAGAGACCTCCTTATATATCTCTTTATCCAGAATAGATTTTGCTACCTTCCTCATTTCTTCTCTACCATCGGGAAGGGTAATTTTATATCAGAGCTGCCCATCTTGTGCTACAGGAATGACTGCAAGTTACGATTTCCCTTTTTAAATTACTGCACAGAAGTAGATGCACACATTTATACCTCTCTCAGGCACGTGCAGTTTTCCTGACTTTGCCCAATACTTCCTTCCATGCACAGTAAGTTCAAACCCTTGTCCTGGAAATGCCAGGTCTACTAAACATATTCATACACAAGGTGCGTACATGTATTTTATTTTTATTTATTTATTTAACAGGGGTTTTTTTATACCGCTTTATCATTTCAGTCAAAGTGATTTACATTGTAACTTAAATTTGGTAATGTACATTAAACAGGGTCATCGATAACTTGGATATGCCCTGTACAGGATTTAAGAAGTCTATTTCTCTGCAAGAAGGCCTTATAAATGACCCCCCTAGGCTTGCATTTAGTTCACACCTAGCACCCATCCCTTCTCATGTTTCCACAAAGCTTTCTAATAACCTAAATAGCAGCTAATTCTAGCTTGGCTGTTTTCCAAGGTCCCCTGCATAGTTTGCCAGATAGATCTGGCTGTTTAATCACCTGCGTTTCTGCTAGGACTTCAAATTATTAATATACTTGCAACCTGCCAGACAGACCCACTTCTAGTTTAATTGTGTCACGTGTAGTCTAAACAAATCGCTTCCACTGCTGGGTGGTTATTTCCTGGACCTCTGGCATCCTAAGTCACCTGAGCAGCCTGAACGACTAAGTGAGCGCTTGCATTTCAGCTTTGACTTCTAGTTATTCATGTACTAGTTGCTTGCCAGACAGAACAGGTTGAATGGTTGGCTGTGTTTGTGCTTGAGTTTCTAATATTTCATATTAGCGACTTTGCCATTCTTGCTGTCAAACTAGTTTGAGTATGACACTTTAAGGAGGCAGTTTTCAAACAGTGCATATATGACCTTGTACCTAATTTTCAAAGGGGAAGTACATAGATATGTTTCCTTTGAAAACTGCAGAGCTCATCAGTCTTTGAGCTCAGCTGTGGAGGAGGGAGGGGTAAAGCCTGGGATGGACTCAGTGGGTCCTCAGCAGTGAGATAGTGAGATATAAAGCCTGGGAGAGGCACAGAGGATCCTTGGCAGTGGGAGAGTGAGGGGTAAAGCCTGGGATGGGCACAGAGGATCCTCAGCAGTGAGAGATAAAGCCTGGGAGAGGCACAGAGGATCAGGAATTGGGGTAATGCTGGGAGAATCACAGAGAATACTCACTAATAGGGAGTGAGGATAAATCCTGTGACTGGCAAAAGGGATCTTCAGTAGTGAGGGAAGTAAAAGCTACAGCCTGAGAATGGCACAGAAGATCTTCAGTAAGTGGGAGAGTGAGGGGGTAAAGCCTGGAATGAGCCCAGAGGATCCTCAGCAGTGGGGGGAGTGAGAGGTAAATCCCAGGATGGATACAGAGGATCCTCAGTGGTGTGGAAGGGCACAGGCAATTCTTAAATATGATGATAATGAGGGTAAAGCCTGAAGTTAGACAGACTCTGTGATGCTGTATCAGGAATGGACAGAGCAAATGGTCTTTGCGGTTTTTATCTCCCCTTCTGTTCTGTTTCAATGTTGATGCCATCACTTCAAGGAGGGATAAGACGCCTGACCTCACAGTCTGTTTATTTATTATTAAAACTTAATACACCTGCCTTCCCAATGCAAAGGTCATTCTAAGTGATTAACAAACTAAAAATCACAACAAAGAACAACCAAATCAGGTAAAAAGCCAACAATCACAACAAATAAAAAAACATGAATAATTCCCAGGTCTTTGTATCAGGGCTGCCCTGAGTACTGAAGGGATAAACTGTTCTTTTATACAATCTCTCAGGATTTATTAGAAGGACTTAATCAAAATCACATTACAATGTACCCGGGGACATGCTTTTGTGTTTTTGGGCCCTAATCTATAGAACCAGATTCTCATTTGAGAGCAAGAAGAAAGAGGATTATCTCTCATTTTGGAAACATTTTAAAGCCTGGTCTTTTTTAAGGACATTTGGCTGACAGGATCTTGGATAGGTTTGTAACAAGGGCTACGTTCTGGTTTCCTTGATATTATGAATTTGAATAGTGTAACATTTCTATTTTTTATGTAAGTCCACCTAATGTTTATGTTAGTCTTTGTACTTTACTTCAAAAGTGTTTGAAGAGGAAAACAGTGCAACAGATGAATAAGGAATCACAATTTAATTTAATCTAATTTTTAATATCCTGCTCAACCAGCAGCTCAGAACACCTTACAGTAAGCAGGATCCAATCACAACAATAATTAAAAAAACAATATAAAATTAATCATCAAAAATGCATGGGACAAACACAGGAGATCTCTAAAGGGAAAAAAAGGGGACTATGGTATTTGATATGGAAGGGCAGACTAGATAGGCCATGTGGTCTGTTTTCTGCCATCATGTTTCTCTGTTTCTATCAGTTCTACAGTAAAATATTTTTCAAACAGCCAAGTTTTCAAAGGCTATTAAAATCTGCACAGGAGCTAAATTCAGTGCTCACTGCCAACCCATCTAACTCATGGGGAACGGAAGGGATTTTGGTTTTAGTTCACACCTTTTTTCAGGAGTAACTCAAAGCAAGTTACTTTCAGTACAGTAGGTATTTACCAGTCCCTGGAGGGCTTACAATCTATGAACCCCTTTTATTAAAGTGTGGTAATTTTTTTGCTCCTAACACAATTTGAGTCAAAATCAATGTGCATTATCCGAGAGTTAATGCACAGGTAAAACCTTTAGTGCACCTTCCAACCCTTACAGCTTACTGCGGGTGGCGTTACGTGCACCCACACTAATTGCAACATTAACAGTGTGCAATATGTTCCTCCATGCTTACTGCAATGTGCTCTCTATTTCTATTCTACACTCCTAACCCACGCAACACACGATTTGCAGTTAGCATGAGAATTAGCATGTACTAACCATCATGCCCATGCAGTAAGTTACCCTGAGTGCTTGAGCACAGTTATTTCAGGCTAAATTTAGGCTTTTAGGTAGGAAGTTGAAATCCAGAACTTCCAGGGTAGCGTTCTTCGAAATGCTTCCCATTCCACGCGCAGGACCCAAAAGGCAGGCAGAGCTCCGGAGTCTCAATGCGTGGATGAGACAATGGTGCAGAGATGAGGGTTTTGGATTTGTTAGGAACTGGGGAACATTCTGGGGAAAGGAGGGGCTCTTCCGAAGGGATGGGCTTCACCTTAACCGGGATTGAACCAGGCTGCTGGCATTAACCTTTAAAAAGGAGAAAGAGCAGCTTTTAAATTAGGTAATAGGGGAGCACCGATAATCACCCAAGAGCGGATGGTTCGGAAGAATGTATCCTTGAAGGACACTACCAAAAAAATGAAGTTAGGGCACATCAGCAGAGAGGTTCCAATAAAGACAAAAGTAGCCCAAATGCCCTTGAGTACAGAGCAGACAGAGCTTAAAGATTCCAAATTACCCCTGCCTACCGATAACCAGATTAATATGAATAAAATACAGTCTCTAAAATGCACGTATGCAAATGCTAGACATCTAAAAAATAAGATGGGAGAGTTAGAATATGTAGCATTAAATGAGAAGTTAGATATGATTAGAATATCAGAGACATGGTGGAAGGAGGACAACCAGTGGGACACTGTGATACCTGGGTACAAACTATATCGCAATGTTAGAGCTGATCAAATTGGTGGAGGTGTTGCGCTCTATGTTAGAGAGGGCATTGAGTCACAAATGATTAAAGTTTTGCAGGAAACAAAATTTGTTGTAGAATCTCTATGGATTGAAATTCCATGTAAAAAGGGGAAGGCAATGGCAGTGGGGTTGTACTATCGACCGCCTGGCCAGAATGAACAAATGGATGATGAAATGCTCAAAGAAATCAGGGAAGCTAACAAAAGTTACAGAACAGTAATAATAATGGGTGATTTCAATTACCCTGGTATTGACTGGGTCAGTGTCATGGCAGGACATGCTAGGGAGATATTAGTTTCTAGATGAAATAAATGACTGCTTTTTGGAGCAGCTGGTTCATGAACCGATCAGAGGGGAAGCTATTTTGGACTTAGTCCTTAGTGGAACACCAGATCTGGTGCAAGAGATAAGGGTGCTGGGGCCGCTTGGCAATAGTGATCATAGCATGATCGCATTTGATTTAATTAAGGAGGAGGGATGGTAAGGAAATCCACAGAACTACCTTTTAACTTTCAAAAGGGAAACTATGATAAAATGAGGAAAATAGTTAAGAAAAAACTAAAAGGAGCAGTTGCAAAGGTAAAAGACTTAAATCAAGCTTGGGTGTTGTTTAAAAATACTATCTTGGAAGCCTAGACCAGCTGTATTCCATGCTTTAAGAAACGTGGAAGGATGTCCAAAAACTGCCAGCATGGTTTAAAGGTGAGGTCAGAGAGGCTGTTGTTGCCAAAAAAGCATCTTTCAGGAAATGGAAAAAAGAGCCAAATGATGAAAACGGGAAACAGCTCAAGCACTGGCAAGTTAAATGCAAGGCACCGATAAGGCAGGCAAAGAGAGAATTTGAGAAGAAGCTTGCTGTGGAAGCAAAAACGCATAATAAAGACTTTTTCAAGTACATTCGTAGCAAAAAAAACCTGTGAGAGAGTCAGTTGGACCATTAGATGATAGAGGGGTAAAAGGAGCAATAAGAGGGGACAAGGCTATAGCAGAGAGACTTAATGAATTCTTTGCTTCAGTGTTTACTGAGGAAGATGTAGGGATGTTACCCATGGCTGAAGTGGTATTTAAAGGTGATACTGCGGAAGAATTTAAAGAAATATCGATACACCAGGAAGATGTATTATAACTATTTGATAAACTGAAGAGTAGCAAATCACCTGGGCCGGATGGAATACTTCCAAGGGTGTTGAAAGAACTGAAATATGAGATTGCAGACCTGCTATTAGTAATCTGTGAACTATCATTAAAATCATCTTTAATACCTGAAGATAGGAGGATCACCAATGTAACACCAATATTTATAAAGGGTTCCAGGGGTGATCCGGGAAACTACAGACTGGTGAGCCTGACGTCAGTACCGGGAAAAATGGTAGAAACCATCATAAAGAACAAAATTACTCAACATGGTCATGGCTTAATGTGAGACAGCCAACATGACTTTAGACAAGGAAGATCTTGTCTTACTAATCTGCTCTGTTTTATGAAGGTGTGAATAAACAGGTAGACAAAGGTGAGTCAGTTGATATAGTGTATCTGGACTTTCAGAAAGTCTTTGACAAGGTCCCTCATCAGAGACTTTTGGCAAAACTAAAAAGTCATGGGATAGGAGGCAGTGTACTATTGTGGATCAAGAACTGGTTAAAAGATAGAAGGCAGAGGGTAGGGCTAAATGGCCAATTTTCCCAATGGAAAAAGGTGAATAGTGGAGTACCCCAGGGATCTGTGCTGGGTCTGCTGCTTTTTGACATATTCATAAATGACCTGGAAAAGGGAATAACGAGCCTTTGAGGACCCTTAGTAGATACCACTGCCATATTCTGTCCCTCATCCGGTTCTCATTGGCTGTTAACATTAAGTCCAGAAGAAAAACATATCCTATGCCTTGTATTCCACTTCCAATCTGAAGTAGCTGTGCATGCAAGAAATAAAACTGTGCATTTGCCAATAACCTGAATTGGGAGACTCAGAGCAGTCTCAGGTGAATATTACTCAGTATAATATCAGCTCTACACAACAACCTGTTTGCTTGAGACCTCTGGGGCAGACCTGACCTCCTTCTTTAAAAACTGGGGAAACAGTATGGCATACTTCTCTTACCAACTGCAGGAGGGAGCATAGATCACACTGGTCCCTCCCTGTCCCTTCTGCACGCAAGCACCTCCTGCCCCTACAGCTATATTCCTTGCATTCAGAGCTTTGAAGTTAATCCTCTGCTCTCAGAGACTGTCAGTTGTCTGTGGATGGAGGTTTGGAAGTTCACTGGGTGAGTAGCAATGCAAAGTTTATATCTGGATAAATTCTTGCAAACTAGTTGTGAAAGAGGCAGTGTGTTGTAGAACAGAATAGCTGTTTTTTCTAGCACAGACACAGAATAATGCATTTTTCCTGGTGTTGGTGCTGTAGCGTAGAATAGTGGCCTGTTTTTCCATAGAAGCACCCCTTGCTATTATAAAATAATTTTCTGTATGGTATTTCACTATTTTTGCTTTTGCCCGTGTCTGCACATGCTTAACTCCAATCGTCTGAACTAAACAATATAAATCAGAGCATCCTAAGTTCTTTAGGTTCCTTCAGTGACTCTGCGTTTTGACTCATGGTTGCTAGCCGGCCTTGCAGGAGACAATGCAGCTGAAACAGGTCTAACTTTCATCAACAGCGTTCTCACACGTCAAACGGCCATGAAACATGTTTCTTGTTTCTTAGATATGGAATCAATTAAGCCCCTGAACACCATGGTGTCCTCATTATCTTTTTTATGAAAATTACTTTAGCATTTGGGGAAGAGGGAACAGGAATCCATTCATACGGCTTCTGGAGAGCAACCATTTTAAGAGCAGTGTCCAGTATGATGCCACACAATTTAAGCACATAAGTCATGTAAGTGGTTTTGAAAATCATCCTCCCTGAGAGTAAGATGAGTGGGTCAATATAAATATCAGCATAGGGATGGCTACACCCTGATATACCACACTGAAGAAGCCAAGAAAGTCTCAGGAACAACCTGCAGACAAACTGGAGTCTGCACAAAGATGCCTGAACCTGTACGCAGGGATATCAGAATCAAAGGAAGATATGTCCTCATGATGCTTAACATTGGTGGGCCATTATCTGGGGGACTGTGGCCCAGTTCTGGTCCCCACATTTCAAAAAACTAAAAAGAAATTAAGAGAAGAAAATCAGGTATTAAGGGAGATGTGGATAATATGACCCACAAGAAAAGTGTGACCAGACTGGTTTATAATAAAGGGCAACATGAGAGCAATTTTCAGATACATAAAAGAGATAGGGTGACACTGAGTACTTGGATTGGTCATTCTCCAACTACACTGGGGAAAGGACAAGAAGTCATGGCCTTAAAATACAGCAGCAAGGTTTGAGGTTAGGGGAAATTATGTGTTTATGTGATTTTAGAATACAACATCAAGAAATCTTAAGAATACGAGAGGTAAATTCTCAACAGAAAATAGCAATAAAGCAAACTTAAGAAACATATGCTACTTCCTATACATATTCAGAGAATTCAGCCAATTCCCAGCCAATCTAGACTCTCCGCAGATAATCGTTCTACTATTTCAACAGCGTATAAAGCAACACATTACACTGAAAGCAGATAATCAGGGCTGCAATTAGGGGGTGGACGAGAGGGACAGCTCTCTGGGGCAATGGGGTTTGGGGGTACAAAAATAAGCATAGACCAACAGCAGATGAAAATCCAGGAAGAGTACTGCTCTCGTCCTGTAAACCGAAGTCAGAGGGAGAAGGTAAGAGGACTGAGGATCAGGGCAAGTCAGGAATGAGGATGAATTGCCTGCCCTTTGTGCTAAATTTCCTAATTATTGCTCTGCGTATAATTCATTTAAGTGGTGGAAGGCATGACACTTGCCGGAACCTTTAAAACCTTCAAATGCTATTTCTTAAATATATCTCCTGGCATCACATTGGGAGATTCGGGGAGACAGAAGAAATGTAGATTCAAAAGTGCAATTAATGTTGAAGGCCCATGGGTAATCCTGAAAGCTCATTTTTAAAGTGAAACTTCCTCGAGTGTCCCTTTGAGTATGTCATAACTGATATGGACTACTGTCACAAAAATACGTATAAGTGCAACTCCACAATGTTAAGTATGCACAAGGACTCCTCGCATCTACAGTGCCCAGATGGCCCCCGGCACCATTCCCTTTCCCCAAAGGAACACAAATGCTTGCTGTGGGCAATGCACGTGGCTGCTTTTGGATCCTGACCCCCTTATTCTCCTATTTAACAGTCTTATGTGATGTGTTTTGTCATTTCCCTTAAGCTACCCTATCCCCCTGCTTGTTTTACTTGTCTGTCTTGAATAGATTGTAGTCACTATTGTAATAACTCCAAAGGAATTGGCAACCAAAACAAACAATCAATCTCCAAAGTAAGGTCCCAAAATTTATACCAATGGGAAAAATGTAACTTGTAAGTATGTTGGAGCCTTCTTCATAAGGGGGAAGGAAACAGCTTACCCTCTCACTGTAGGGGTTCTTTTAGCTTATTTTATTAGTCATTTTCAGCTTAACTTGTGTAATCTTGTCTTGTAAAAGTGCCAAACATCATAGAATCCTGTGCTTGGAGTCCCTTTTGAGGAAGGCTCCAACATACTTTTATAAGTTATACTTTTACCCATTGGTATACATTTTTGGACCTTGAATAGACTGTAAGCTTTGTCAAGCAAGGACTGTCTCTTATGTGTCTCTTATGGAATATTCAGTGCCACTATCTGGGACGTGCCGCTGAATATATCCACAGACCGCCCTGAAACTATCCAGTTAGAGCAGGGGTGGTCTGTAGGTGGAGAGAAGGCATGTCGGCACTAATCATAATTTGGCTGGGACTTCTTTGGGTGACTTGCGACACCTAAAAGGCTGTCCTAAGTTGCTATCCACAGACATCCTGGCTGAATATCAGACTAACCGGATAAGTGCCGGCATTTATCCATTTGGTGCCCCACAGCCAGGATATTCAGCAAAACTCCTATCTGGATACTGCTTTTGAATATCACACCAATATTTAAGCTCCATGTTTAACTGCCATGTGGTTTAAATATTGTCCACTCTGAATATCGACCCCGGAATGTATAATTCTATTTATGGGTTAAATAAGCACATGTATTGACCTTCACACTCACTGTCATATATGTATTTATGATAATAATTTAAAAAGAGCAGTAAAGAGAAGAGAAAAACCTAAAATCTTTCCATAGTCCATGAGTGAAATGATCAGATAATTTTAAAGAGCTTTGGCAGAATAATTTCTGGCTCCAAAGTTAATTCACCAGTCATTTACTTCTCTAAAGAAAAGAAAATGAACATGAAAAGGTCTTTAACAATATAAAATAAAATGGCAATCACTATACATTGAGCAGATTTCTCAATGGAGTCATAAAACACACTTACCTGCCCCATAAAGGCACAAAAGTATAAGAATGATTGCACTCCTCAGGAGCTTAGATATGTCCTTTCTGCATCCCATCCTCGGTATTGTCCCTTTAGAGACAGAGGTGTCTATTCTCAGCCTCCCGCAAAGGAATATATTTTATTAACAGCGTTTGCAAACTGAAGATACCTTCCTCTGAAGACGACACTTTTATACCCAGGACAGCACGGACATCTGTCCCCTCCTTTCTGCCCTGCACTGGCTGACTCAGGGTTAGCCAAAAATATTTTCATTTTGCAGAAGTATGAGGCATCAGGTCAGAGACTCATTTTTTTCCATTTGAGGTAATTAGTTAAATTAAGTAAATCAATTAAATTGGGAGAAAGAAAGAGACAGACAAATGACAAACGTTAAAAGAATCTACAGAGAAACCGTGCCAATCACGTTACTAATTTTTCAAGTCATCCATGAAATGGACTCATAATTTTTTTGGCACATTTTTCATATTTTGCATGTGGAGATGAATGTATGTACTCCTTGTAGTGCTATACAAATAATTAGTAGTAACAGCAGTAGGGTAACATTCTTGATTAATGTGTCTTAAATGACCGGAAGTTTCAACTACTCTTGACCATTCTCGGAGCTCCCGAAAGGAGAGAGAGGAAGCCATTGACATCATAAAATTGCATTTTGATGACCAAGTGTAGAGAGCCTGGAATCTTGATTTTATGAGTTAATATCAAGAAGTTGATCATTTGTCATGTAAAAATTAACCTGCTCGTGCACTTCAAAATAGAGATTGACTGGAAATGTCTTTCATATTTAAATCTGGAAAAGAAAAGACTGACGGAATAGGGATTATGATTAACGTTCTTTCCAGAGTTTGAATGCACAGCCCTGGAGATGGTAAAACACAAGACATGCATCAAAGGGTAGCATTTCCCATAAAAAAAGGCTCCAGGACATGGAGTGATGATATGAAGTTTGAAGGAATATAAAGACATACTGAGAAGGTGGTAAATGCCTGGACTGATTACTGGAGTAGGAAGCGCCACATCGGAGCCCGTTTTCATGCCTGGAACAGGTCTAACTGGCTGTGATTTGAGATGTTCAGGGCACTTCTGAGATCAAGCGTAGACATCTGGGATAGCAGTATCACCCTGGCCATGCCTCTGCCATCTCCACTGAGACCTGGACATCTTCACGCTCTGGATGTCCCCAGAACCATCTTCTAAAATGGCTCTGAGGGTGTCTCCATGATTTGGATATCTGAATGCTCATTTACAGACATCCAAATCTTGAATAACACTTCTATAATTTCCCTCAGAGATCATATGTGTATAGTTACGTAATGAATGTGTTTTAATTTGTGCAGTATTGGGACTGCTTCTGGGTGTTCATTTCTAAAGGCACACAAGTACCTCTATTGCCTTTGGAAAACAAGCACTAACCACATTTTACAGGCACTCTTATAAAATTCTCCCTTATGGAAGTCATCTGAGCACATATGTGACTCTTATAAGATTGCTAAACATCAAGACTAGTGGGCAATCAATAAATCCAAACATAGAAATCAATATCTATCAAATAGGAAAGTGCCAAAACTTTAAGAAAACAATAAATCAAAACCTGATGTAGACAAAGGCATAAAAACAAATCATTGATTCACCCAACATGTTTCAGAAACACATGGCCTGCATCTGGGGAGTGCCATAACTTATAGATATTCCTACAAAAATAACGAGTTCAAAACTAGTTTGGTTTCTTAGTGCGCCATAAAAATTTAGTACATGCTAAATTGATCTAAGATTCACTAATCAACTTAGCATATCTTTGTTCATTGGTTAGTGCCCCTTAAGGGACATGTTTGTTAAAGGTTAACATGTACTAAAGTCTATAAGTGTGCGTTAAGTGCTGTCACGGAGCATTTTATCCTATGGCCATGTCAGCACTTAATGCATGCTAACAGACATAGGGGCTTGTTTACAAAGCCGCGGTAGCGGTTTGCGATCGTAATCGGAGCCGCGGCCCCATAGTGCGCCATAACGTTTAGTAAACATGACACTAAGACCCCAATTTTATAAGGCGGATAGCTGCCTCCTATCCCCCCTGCGTGCACAGAGCCTCTTTGCGTGCTGTGGGGGATGGTGTGGCACAGGCAGAGAGTGGGAGGAATGTGGGTGGGACCGATACCCGGACGAACAGGGCCAATTCCACTCACGGCCCTGTACATCCTGGGGGCACCGGGGGGGGCAGCCATACTATTCCACTTTGAGGTGGAATAAGCACTGGCCGCCCCACCGGATCAGCCAGCCAGGCATCTGCGGCAAGCCAGTTGAGTCCCTGCCACCCGATCTGGGGCCTTGCCGCCCCTGTCATGAGTTGGGTGGCAGGGAAGGAAGGTCTTGTCGGCTGCAGGCAGGCTGTGCTGCGGGGAAGTCATCCCAATGGTAATACAGAGGCATGTTGGGCATCTCCCAGGGCCCAATCATGCACCCGTGGGAATGTCTTGCTCCCACAGTGCAGAATCAGGTCCAAATGGGCCCATTCTGCCATGGGCCATCCAGACAGCCTGGATGTGCCCCTTAGAGAATCAGGTTCCATATTAATTTAGTGTGCACTAAAATTTTCATATAAAAATGAATGTGTGAAACTAACCAAAAAGAATTAGAAAAAATTCAGGAAAAAAACAAAAACCAAACGCATTTTTCTAGTCTGTGTACAAGTCCACTTTATGCATGGACATTTCTATCTGCTGTTGAGCAGAGGTGATGTCTGCACCTTTGATGTAAGAATGATGGCTGCAGGGTTTGTCAGAGTATCTTATAAAGATACATAGCCACCTTTGGAGACTGTTTGCTAAAGTACATTAGGTTTTTGCACTTAATGTGTGTTTAATGCTAAAACTACATAAGAACATGAGATACGCCATATTCGGTCATACCAAGTGTCCATTAAGCCCAGTATCCTGTTTCCAACAGTGACCAATCCAGGTCACAAGTACCTGCCAGGTTCCCGAGAGGTACACAGATTCCATGTTGCTTGATTAATGGGTAAGCAGTGGATTTCCCAAGTCCTCACTAATAATAGTTTATGGACTTTTTCTCCAGAAACATATCCAAATCTCTTTTAATTCCAGCTATGTTAACAGCTTTACTACATCCTCCAGTAACAATTTCCAGAGTTTGGTTACGCTTTGAGTGAAAAAATATTTTCTCTTATTAGTCTTAAATGTCCTAAATTGTAGCTTCATTGTGTGCCCCTAGTCTTTCTACTTTTTTGAAGGGGTAAACAACCAATCTACATTTACCCATTCCATTCCACTCCATTCATTAATTTATAGAGCTCTATCATATCTCCCCTCAGCGGTCTCTTTTCCAAGTTGAAGAGTCCTAACCTTTTAAGCCTTTCCTCATAGGGATATCCTTCCATCCCCTTTACAGTTTTATTGCTCTTTTCTGTACTTTTTCTAATTCTGCTATATCGTTTTTGAGATGTGGCAACCAGAATTACACACAATATTCAAGGTGTGGTCATACCATGGAGCGATAGAGAGGCATTATAATATACTTTGTTTTATTCTCCATTCCTTTCTTTATGGGGACAATCCTTAAAATTGGGGACATCTGTTAACCTTACCCAACACCCCACATATTGTCCTACCCGCCCTAAAATACTCCCTCACAAGTGCCCTACCCCCCCCCCCTCACCAAATGGGAGGGAGGCTTTTGGGGGTGGGGCATTTTGTGAGGCAGTAGGACAGTTGTAGGGGTATTTCTTTTAGAGGTGGGTGCAGTCTGTGGAGTGGTAGGGAATTGTAAGAGGACATTTATTAGATGTGAGGTAGTTTGTGGTGTAGCAGGGCAGTTATGGGAGTGTAGTTTAGGGGCTGGGGCAGTTTGCAGAAGGTTATTTTTTTGGGATGGGTACAGTTATAGGTGTAGTAGGGCAGTTCTAGTGGGTGTAGGTTTTGGGAATGGGCAGTTTGCAAGGTGGTGAGGCAGTTGTGGGGAAGGTATTTTTTTCTTCATTATGGAATCATTTGGCAGGTTTGTACAACAGTTGCAAGGGAGTATATTTTGGGGAGGCAGTGTGTGGAGTGGTGTGGGGCAATTGTGAAGGGGTGGGCACAGTTTTGGTGGTGGCAGCAGTTTGGGGAGTTGGAAGAGTAGAGATCAGGGAGAGGGAGCTTGAAAGGAGCACTGCCCCATCTGCTATGTTTCGCTACATGTAGATTTCTATGCTGCAGAAGCTGGAACTCCTTCCACAGAAATACATTGAGCTAAATTAGGAAGCTTATTTCTCTAAAACCTCTGGTCCAATTTAGCCCATTTTTTAAACTCAGTGTGTCTTTTTACCATCAATGGCACACTACAATGCATTCATCTCCAGGATGCAATCTTCTCTACTTAGGACATTACCCTGAACAGGAAAGACAAGGAGAATAGTACCTGTATTACTATCTATCTTTCACCTTCTCTCACAGGGCCACCAACTCACTTTTGATATATTTGGGCAGATACTTACTGTAGCAGTGGTGGATGCTTGGAATGCCATCCTGCTGGAGGTGGTGTGGGCAAATGACGGAATTCAAAATGCCATGGAACAGACACAGTGGATCCCTTTTTAGCAAGAGGATGAAATCAAAGCAAACTATTTATTTTATTTATTTAACTGTGTTTATATACCGCTGATCTATGAGTCTAAGCAGTTTACAGATAACAACTTGGCCATGTTGGCTTACATGGAACATGCATAACTTAATGAGGTACATAGAACTAGCTTATATATATAAGAGTTATAGCTTAATAAAAACATTGAGCTATATACATTGATGTGTAGCTGGCATGTAATAAATAAAGATAAGTACATCTAATGGGTGTGAGTTTGTTGTTATGTGGGAGTGGGATGAGGAGGAGGGTGGGGAAGGTTGGGGGGTTGATGGGATGGTTACACTGGTGGTACAGTGGTTATGTTTTCTCATTGGTGAAATGTTCAAGGAACGAGTG
This sequence comes from Ichthyophis bannanicus, assembly GCA_033557465.1. Taxonomy (NCBI): domain Eukaryota; kingdom Metazoa; phylum Chordata; class Amphibia; order Gymnophiona; family Ichthyophiidae; genus Ichthyophis; species Ichthyophis bannanicus. The sequence goes on along the minus strand of CM066051.1, from coordinate 73,045,385 downwards.
AGTTTTTAGATTTTTCTTGAAACCTGTGTGGTCATTCGCAGTGTGGAGATGGTGTGGTAGTGCAATCCATAATGTTGGAGTGAAGAGTGAGAAGGCTCTTTTGGATGTTGTGGAATTGGTTTTCATGTTTAAGGATGGTATATGGAATGTGTCGGTAAAGTTTGTTCTTCTGGATCTGTTATTAGGAGTTTTCTGTATTAATGTTTGTAGGTAGGTGGTAGAGAGTCCATGCAATAGCTTGAAGATTGTGTGGATGGTTTTGTGGTTTGATTCTTAGACTGATGAGCAGCCAGTGCAGTTATTTGAGTATTGGGTTATATGTTCAGTCCTTTGGGCGTTGCAGAGGATGTGTGGCAGCAGTATTCATGGCTAGTTGGAGTGGTCAAAGAATGGATTTAGGTAAGCCTTGCAGGATGATGTTGGAGTAATCGAAATGAGGGAATATGAGTGCTTGAAGAACTGTACGGAAATTGCTTAGCTCCAGGAATGGTCTTAGGTGTTACACTGCCTTGAATTTGTGGTAGATGGTTCTTGTGATGTTGGTTATATGAGGAGAAAGTGTGAGGTGTTGATCAAGGATGATCCCCAGGTAGCGTACTTGTGGCTTGACTTGGAGTTGGGATCCAGCAATTGTTATGTGATTAGGTGGTGCGAAGTTGGTGTCTTTGAAGATATATAAGACTTTAGTTTTCTTGAAGTTTATATTCAAGTTGTGTTTAGTGAGCTATGTTGATATGGACGTAAAGCCTTTCTTTACGCAGGTGATGGTTGGGTTGGTGGTGTTGATAGGAGTGTACAACATGATATCATATATGTGGTAGAGTAAGCTGTGTGTTTGTAGTATGATGAAGATTGGTTGAAGGAAGAGATTGAATAACAATGAGAATAGGGCTGATCCTTGGGGAACTTCCTGCTGTTGTAAGTAGTGCTTTGAGGTTTCATTGCCCAACTTTACTCTGAGATGGTGCTCTGGTATGAGATGAACCATTTAAGCGTGGTGCCTTGCAGGCCGATTGCTTGTAAGTGCTGGATGATCAGATTGTGTGGGATGCAGTCAAAGTCAGCTTTGATGTCCAGAAATATGAGCATGAATCTTTGTTTTATTTAACTAGTTTTCTATACTGCCTTATCCTTCAATCAATATAATTAGTACAAACAGGTACTGGATATATTCCCTTATCCCCAAGGGGCTCACAAGCTATGTGTAACCTGAGGCAACAGAGGGTCAAGTGGTTTGCCCAAGGCCACAAAGAGTGCCTATAGGACTAGAAATCCCAGTCCCTCTGGTTTGAGATTACTGTCCCTAGGTGGGACTTGAACCCCTAGCCCTCTGGCCTGAGGTACCATGTCCTAACCACTAAGCCACTCCTCCCCATATTTGTTTTTGTTTGTATTTGTTTATTTTGTCAATGCCTTTAGCGAGGCTGTGGGTTAGAATGCTAAGTAAGGATTCTACTTCATGTTGAGGCCTAAAGCCATATTGCTGGGGGGTCAAGTGGGTGGTTTGTGTCTATGTATTCTTGCATTTGTGAAAGTACTATTCTCTATATTACTTTTGCCAGGAATGGCAGGCTGGTGGTTGGTCGGTATGAGGTTGGTTGTTTAGGAATGGATGAGGCTATTAATGCTGGATGAATGGAGGCTGGTTTTAGGTCCATGGGCATGTATCCTTGTTGCAATGATAATTCTGTTCATGTAGCTTTGATCCAGCTGACTGGACATGGGTCAAGAGGGGATGCTGCAGTATTGATGTTTGTGATGACTTTGTCCATGTGTTCAGAGAGGATGGTCAAGAAAGAGTCCCAAGTGATGTCCCAGGTTATATGGTCGTGGGCTGGTTGAGTTGTTGTGTGGATATGGTTGTCCGTAAGACATGGCAGTGTTTGGAAGTGATCCGCCATGGCTTGTGAGGTGAGGTTTGTAACCTGCTGTTTTGGTGCAGGTACTTTTACAAGGTTTTAACTAGGTCAAATAGCTCCCGGGGATGGTTTAAGGACTTTTGGATCATATTGGTGTGGAATTCCTTCTTGGCCCTGTTTGTGGCTGCTTGGTATTCTTGTAATTTGGTAAGGTAGTTGTTGAGGTTGATAGTTGAGTTGATGTGTCTCCATTTCCTTTCTAGTACTCTTAGGCGATGTTTCATGTTTTTGAGTTCTATGGAGTACCAAGCGGCTGAGTTTCTGTTATGTTTGCTAATTGGAGCGTGTTGGTTTATTGCTGTATTGCTTATAGTTTTGTTCCAGTTGTGGATGAGTGAGTCTAAGTTGTCAGATGAGTCTTGAAGGTGTGGTAGTATCTTTGCTAGGAATTGTTGCGTTTCTAGATGGTGGAATTTGTGAACAGTAGATTGCATCTTTGGCTCATCTTGCGGGTGTGTTCTATGTGGGAGAAAGAAGGTGAGTGTCTTGGTCTGACCGGGGGATGCTGGTTTTGGTGGGGGCTGGGAGGTTGTAGCCTCTGAGTAAGGGTAGTGGGAGGAATATCAAATCTAGCATGTTACCCTTGTTATGAGTAGGTTGTCTGATGATTTGGGTTTGTCCCAGAGTGTCCATGGCATCCAGAAATGCTTTTGCTGCTTTAGAGACTGTGGAAGTGAGGTTAAAGTCACCTAGGGTCAGTAAGTGGTTGTAGCTAGATTTGTGTTTGCAGCCTGTTTCTAGAATGCTGTCCCTAGAATACTGTCCAGGTCATCTGGGCTGGCATTTGGAGATCTGTTCACCAGGAGGAGGGTTTTGGCCTCATTGGTGACAGTTAAGTTATCTAGGCCTCTGCTTGTGCTGTTATTGAGGAAGCAGAAGTTGAGGTGGTTTTTTTTTGTTAGGATGGTAACTGCTCTTCCTCTGTATTCAGTTCTTGTACGGGTGATATGAGTTGATTCATTAGGACATTGTCGAAGTCTGAAAACCAGGTTCCGGTGATGCATAAGATGTTCAGTTGGTTGTCTATGAGGAGGTCAGTGAGCGGGCGTTAATGAGGGAGCATTTGTGGGAGAGTAGTTAGAGGGTGTTGTATGCTTGTTGTAGCTATATGTGGGTGGGGTTTGATTCATATGAGGCATTGATATGTGTTTGGTCTGGGCTTGTGTGTGCAGTGTGGTATTGGGGTGATATTGTGTGGATGCATGATGGGTATGTAATTGTGGGTGGGGAGGAATTAGTGACGTGGTGTGTGTTAGGAGATGAGCCAGGTAGAGGAGTATAAGAAGGGTGGCTGTTGTGGCCATAGTGTATCTGGGTGTAATGTAGGTGTGGTGGATCCTGTGGTGTGTGTGATGTGATTATATCTGGGGGGAGTGTGTTGGGTGGTTAGTGTGGTTTTCTTTTATCAGCAGGTTTGAGGAAAGATCCTGGTTGTGTTATTTCACATGCAGCGAGAGTTACCTTTGTCATCAAGCTTTTGCAATACTTGTGTGATGCTTCCCCGTGTCTGTGTGTGCTTCTGGTGGTGTTGGGTAGGAGAGACGCTGGAGGGATGGTTCAGTGATAGCGATGTGAGCAGTGCTTATGTGAATGGTCCTAGGTGATTTTCTCAGTGGGTGTTGCTTTCTCCTTTTGGTCGGGGCCAGCAAAGTTCTTCCACCTAATTGCACGCCTAAGGACCATGCCAGATAGCATAGAAAATTGCTGCATTTGCCCCATGTTAGCTGTTAATGCGTCATGCTTGGCAAGCGTTATCTGCTATGTTAACAGCTAGCGCAGTTTAATAAGCATGCTTCTTAGGTATATATTGGTTCTACACACCTTAAAAATGTGTTTTTTTCATGGTGTTTTTGTTACAAATGTTTTAAAAATGTCTATACATTTTTATCCTTCTTTCTAAAGGGAATAAGGCTTATACTTTTGCCTTGTGTGCGTACCCTCCTGAAAATATTTTTTTGTTTGGTGTCCTGCCCACACCAAAATTATAGGGCATGTCAGGGGGATGCAAGCATGTGTGTGTGGTCTTATCATTATAATTAATGTGCTATGCACCACTGCCTACTGTGAATCACCTTCCAGCCCTCTTTGGAAAGACAGTATAGAAATGTGATCAAATAAAATAAACCCTGGAGAGTGGACTCCTCTTATTCTGCATCCAGCCTCTATTTTAAGGGGCATGTCTACTAAAGGGATTTAACATGAGTTAACAAAGTTGGCATGCATTATTAAAGTTAATGTGTGTTACGTGCCAGAACTGCAGTGGCACATAATTCACTTTAATAAACGCACATAATCTTTATTAACGTGTGTTAACCTTAGTAGACATGCCCCTAAGTGCTGATTGTGTTAAATTGAATTGTTTTCTCCTAGTTTCACTATCTCACACTTCTTATCACGTGTGACTTTTTAGTCTTTCTTTCCCATGTATCAGTAGTGTTTCATCTCCAAAATTGGGCAAAATGGGTTAAAATATTAAAAGTAAAAAATAGTTACCTTTATGTTTCAAGAAAGCTAAATTAAAAAAAAGAGATTGCTTACAATCTCAGTTGAAAATAACAATGGTTTATTAATTATTTACATTTTTTAACTCTATAATGTTAGAAAATTTATAATGTTTTTTCCTAGTCCCTCTTGCTAGATATTTGCATTAAGCACCAAAAATCTATTTTATATCTTTTTGAAATATTTGGTGATACATAAATTATTTATCAGCGGGTTTAACTTTCCTTAATTATACTCTGCTAGATACTTCTGTAGCTTTTAATCCCCAATTTTCTTTATTCTTGAAAGAAAACATTTATAGCTTTCTTCTTTGAGGAAAGGGATATAAAAAGAAACATTGACACACACAGACACACAACTTATGTTAAAGGAAAATGGTGTATTCAAATACCCTTACGGACAGATCAGTTTGTTATAGACATGTTCCAAGGAGAGGAAAAGACCTAAGCTTTTTTTTTCCCTTTACATTAAGAAATCTCTTTTATATTTTACTTTTAATAGAAAAGCTAGAGTTTTTAAAAATAAGGGGGATTAGGATGTTTTTGCTTCTTTTAATTCACGGTGGAATCCTTATAGAAAATGAATAAATATTTAGGAATACTAATTTGCATGCCATAGCTACTTTCCAGATAACTTTCAACCAAATTTTTTTTTTTTTTGCTGAGAATGTGACTGAGAGGAGTCCATCAGCAGATAGCCCAGCCCACTGAGTCAGCCCGGCCAGCACACTCTGAGCTGTAGCATTTCACATTTAGAACAATTATTGCACTGCAGAGGAGCCGTGCTCGTGGAAATAAGGCAGAAATTATTACAATATGGTGCATTCCAGAAGGCAGCGGTTCACTTAAATGCACCTCTTGACGTGCTGTCAGTCCTGGCTCAGCACTGAAATATGTACAATGAAAATATCCTAGCGCATTCCAGGGAAACGCTTACCCACATTGGGAGAACATCATTTTGTGAGCAAAATGTTAGCGGCGCGTATGTGTGTGTTAAATTTGGTAACCGTTTAAAATCACCAGTACAGTTTTCAGCTTGGACTATCATTTCAATTTTGTGTGTGTGTGTGTGTGCTATTTGAAATTATATTAATAAGCTAAAATGTTACTCTTTACATTTGCTGGCAAACCTTATAGGAGGGTTCTACTTTCACTTGAAACAAAATAGGAACTTTTTACTTTATTTAATTTTATAAGATTTTTTACAAAACAAGTAGAAACTACAGCTTACATTCAACATCTAGCAGGTACATCAGTCATATGGCTATTTATACAAAAGAGTGGAACATCTAAAATAAGATTTCTTTTAGACTAATAGAGCATTTTGTTGCTTATAATATACTGGTGTTATTCTGGGACAATGGTTAATTCATAAAATTCAAAAAACTGAAAACAAACAATTTTGGAAAATTAATGATTAAAATTGTTTGCAAAAGAATCGAAGGAAAATTAAAATCTCGCATGCCCAAAATAAGAACTTTTATCAAACTTTCCTATTTTGTTTCATTCCTCATTTTGTTTCATTTTTCATGTTTTTTCAATCTAGCAGTCAATTTGGAGCACCCAGCCCCTCCCCTCCACTCCTCTCCATCCTGCTCTAACAGCACCAACACCACCAGCACCACAGCACCATACAAAAGTGCCTTTCACTTTAAAAATCTTTGCTGCATCCTTGTCCTCATCACCCTACCCTAAGAATAGGGGGCAGCAGTGATCCTCACTGCCGACTGGTGGCTTTTCCAAAAGGATATCAGTGCACCCAAGGACAGCGCCATTTTTAATGTCTTGCTGTATGGATGGAGGGAGATGGGAGATGGTTTGCGAGAGGTTTATTGTCCAACATGAATTTTTCCAAACTAAAAGTGCTTAAATCTTAAGAATTGTAAATGCTGTGGATAAGCAAAGGACAGGGAGGGGGCTAAGGCTTATTCTTGATCCACGCAACCTCAACAAATTCCTGGTGAGGGAGAAGTTCCAGCCACCGGCCCGATCGGCGACGGGGAAGGGAGCAGGCAGGTATGCTCCCCCCTGCTCCCCACCGCATGGCCAATCAGGCCGAAGAAACACCCCGGCACTAGATTTAAAAACTGAAGCGTTCCTTGGTGCACCCGCATCTGGTGGCCCTTAGGCATGGCACTGTGGAAGGGTCACAGCCTCCTCCTCCCCCTCATTCCAGCAACTCCACCGAAGAACTGGCCAGATGCAGTGGAACTACGCAAAACGTCACCATGTAAGCATCCTCCAAGTATATCCCATGATGTGTTGTAATGTAGCCCATGATGCCAGCTTGCCTGTATTGTAACCCTTAATGTAATGTATTGTAACCTGATGTAATGTGTTGTTTTGTAATGTAATGCAGTGTTTAAATAGAAATGCGCAGTAGTACTATTAGTAGTAATGGGAGACAACTAGCCTGGTTTTGCTCTAAGTAGAATTTTGCTCTGTGTGCTTTTCGTCTTGATTAGATTGTAAGCTCTAACGAGCAGCGACCGTCACTCTTATATGCCTGTACAGCGCTGTGTTGGTAGCGCTTTATAAATGTTAAATAGTAGTAGTAGTAGTAGTAGTAGTGGTATGAATATAGCATGAAACAAAAAAATAAGAATATTTTCTTTCCTCCCTCAACTTTCCATTCAATAAAAAGCAAAACCCATGCACAATATTGTAAAGGCCTGGAAGAATTCCCCCCTCCCCCCCCCCAAAAAAAAATATAGAGAAGCTATAATTCATTTTGGAAGGACCATACATAAAGAATCAATTCACAGAAAAAGTGGGACTCAAATGAATTTTAGAGGACCGCGTCTGCCTAGGCTAAGTTTAGAGATGTCTCTCCTCTAATGCAGCCTATCTGGTGAAATAGGGCTGTGGTAGGAGAAGCAGACTGAGGATAGCAGGTCACGCCAGGTCACCCATCTGGAATCTTTTGTTACCGATCAGAAAAGGTTTAGAAGTTGTTTCTTTTTCCCCACCTGGAGTAGAAGGTGATGGTCCACTGCAGGTGCAAAACTGTGGGGTTCTTTTTAGTAGTTACCACTGGGGGACAAATTTGTCTTCAATGGATACAAGAGTACCATCTTCCAGAATTTGCTCTTTTTGGAGGGGACTAGTGAGCTGTTACTGTAGCTAGGTTTAAAAAAGGTTTGGACAAGTTCCTGGAGGAAAGGTCCATAAACCATTATTAAAGAAGACCCAGGAAATCCACTGTTTGCCCCAATACAAGCATTGTGGAACCCGTGTGCCTGTTTAGGAACCTGCCAGGTACTTGTGACCTGGATTGGCCACTATTGGAAATAGGATACTGGGCTTGATGGACCTTAATCTGACCCAGTATGGTATTTCTTATGTTTCTTAAACTTTAGGGAGTATAACATGATGATTTGAAGGACACATTTTGGGTACAAAAATTGTAAGATATAATGGCATGACATGATTATATCTGTAGCTGACCTAATTACATCTCATTGAGTGCAGGGCTACATTTTATCAGGGCAATTGACAAAGTCATTTAGCTTTTTGTTTTTTAAACATTTATAGCTTGCAACACTAGTCAAAACCATTTGATGTGGTGAATAATCAAACATACGCCAATTATAATAAAAACACAATAAAGCAAAGTTTAGATAGCATGTGGAGATGGGAACTGAGGCGTCGATGTCAGGATGTATGCTAATGTGAGCCTTTTCTAAAATATGTTAAAGATGTATTGGACTGTGTACTGACTGGGGTTGAGGTTGTATTAGTGTTAGGAGTGGTGTGATAATGAGTTGGTTTTGATTTGGTAGGGGGCTACAGAAAGCTTTGTACTCTGTGAAGAGCAAGAGGTGAACGAGGGTGGCAGATTGTCTTGGCTTAAGGGCATATTTACCAAGCCCCTCGCTGGTAACATGTGTGTGGACTGCATTACACTCCATTACATTGAACGACATGGGGGATATTTCAATGTCCATCTGCGAGTCACTCAAAAAGCAGCTGGGCGTCTTAACATCTCTGAGGATCTCAAAAGGATTTACACCATTTGCATTATTCAACAGTTTGGAAATTGCCCTCCTTCATTATCGTGAAAGGCTGTGCTTTGTTCCACAACATGTGTGGAGTTTCTTGAGGTCCATGCAAAGCTGCGTTCTATTTCAGCTAAATCTAGATATGGGATGATTTCGTGTTTTTTCATATCGCAGTGGATATACAGTAAAACCCTGAGTGGCCCCATCATTTACTTACTGACCACATAACACCCTTACTTTATAATTTACATTGGTTGCCAATAGCAAGTTGAATCAAATATAAAATGTTAATGATAACTTTCAAGATTGCTAATGATATTGCTACATCATACCCCTCAACATTAATTACTCGATCAACAAATACAAGATCTAGAACGGAACACTCACAGAATATACTTGTAATCCCTCCCACCCTCCGCAAAGCAAAACAAATCACAAGTAACCGAGCCTACTCCCTTGTTGCACCCATGTTATGGAATGCCCTTCCAGACTCATTACGCGTCATTAAAGATGTACAAACTTTTAGGAAGGAATTAAAAACGTTACTGTTTTCTCAGCACTACGGAGAAAATAATGTTATTGACGACACTCAATAAGTATCACCCTAAACCCTCCTTAATCCACGGCTCTCGCCTGCTACACAAAGATGATGGAGTTGTGTAATCGTTGTAAATAGTTAATTGTACATAGTTCTGTTAATTGTTTGAATGTTTGGACTGTAAACTTATTCTCTGTAATGATGTTGTTCATTGTAAACTGCCCCTGATCTCAGGAAGGGGCAGTATAGAAGACATAAATAAATAAAAATAAAAATAAAATTTAATCCTCCCTGTCAAAGATCAAGGAAGACCCCTCTACGAATCAATGTTGGATGTAATTTTTGAAAAGAGTTATGAAAATTCAGCTTATTTGTATGAGTGAGCATGATTGTGTTAATACAAAGCGTGTTCTATGTAAAAATTAAAATGTTTACGCAGCTACAAGATATTTCTGTGCATTAACCAGGGCAGCCCGTACACTTGCCCCCGCCCTCCGAATACCACCCACCCCTCTACTTCAACTTACTTAGCCCTTACCCCCCTTCCAACAATGACAAGACACCTGTGTTGGTAAACATGCATGGTTGCAACTTTATTAACACAACTTTGTTAAACACAACCCGAGTCAACAAATAACTCCAAACAGGACACATATGATTCCATGCCCCCTTTTCCGGACGATGCTCACCACCAGCCATATTAATAGCAAAGTGGTGTATCCTCTACATCCCCAACATACACCCCCTCTTGCCAGCCTCACCATGTTATTAGCAAAGGCTGCCCCCCCCCCTTTCCTTGATCCGGGCGAAGATCCCCACCAAGACCCCTGCCCACTTACCCTTTCCGGGAGCTAAGTCTCACATACCTTCTCCATGGCCATTAGGCCCTGCTGTCCCCACATCAGTTGGCTCTGGACTTTGCCACCAGCGTAAGGTAGTATACTATCCTTGCACCGCCTCCCCCTCCCCCAATGAAGTTTGTTGTGACCTGCACCACTACTCCTAACGATGGCTTCCAAGATCTAATGCCAGTCATTCAATAGTAAATCTTGGCGAGTCGGTGACAGGTGAACCCTATCAGACTGGTACAACCCCTGACAGTGAGCATCTGCCCAGGGGTGCTGGATCTGGAAGCCTCTGCTCCCCTACACCCACCCCCAATTTGTCTATTCACTTTCACTAAACCCCGAGATCATCTCTTCTGATCATGGCAGGCAGACCGCGGGATGATGTCAGACTACACAATAATTATCCTGGCAACAATGCCTGCACAGCCATGATATCCTGTTGCACCACTCGAATAAGCTGCTTGCAAGTTGAACCAGACAAGTTGTTGCCCCCCAAATGTATCACAGGCCCGAAGGGTCTGCCGTGCTATTTGAAGTGATATTGCACTACTGGCAACAACCGGTACCACCGCATTCCACGCTCGTCCAGCCAATCCAGTTGCACGCCCGCTGGTGCGAGCCTGAGATGCAGCCCAAAGGACACACAGGGGCCCGGCGACTAGCCCAGTACATGAAGGAATGGCCCAACATCCACCACTGCGCATAGCTGCTGCCACTGCCATCTGCAAGAGAATAAATTGTGTTGCCATTTGCAAAACAACAGAGCCATTAATGCCTTCCACCCTCCACATTTCATTTCAACCACCAAAGTCCCCCTTTAACTCAGGTCCGAGACACTGGGGCCTAGCAGGCGCATGCAGCCTGCGTATGCCGCAGAACGCCACCAGCTTATCTGCTGAATCATGTCCCATCAAGCCCAGCTGTGGCCACACTAGCAGCAGCCCCATTGCGGAAAGAATGGGATGCAAATGGATGCTCATTACAGCCGAGATGGCATTACACCAGCCACAACACTCTTGAATAGTGGACATCCTGCAGACACCTGGTTGAACCTAGGCTCCACAGCTTCTCCTACAAACAGATAAGCTTATAGCTTTGTATCTTTTAATAAGCTTGCAGCTTGGTATCTCTTACCTATTTTCTTACCTATCCTGTTGGTTGTGTAGCTGATATATAATATTTAACTGCTGTTGGGTTTACCTATCCTGGTGGTTGTGTAGCTACGTTAACTGCTGGTTTTACATTCACTTCTGGGAATAATCTGTCTGATTACATTCCTTGTGTAGCCCTCCTATCAGAAATCTAAAGGTTCCCTCGGTTCAGGTAAGGCCTGCTGGCCAAGGACACTTAGGTTCCTGCCCACCCCACCCCACCCCTCGCCCCACCCACCCCAGGGCTGCATTGCTTATATAGCGGTCATATACGTTGACATCTATCCTCTTAATTCGACCACACATGTCTTGTATTCAGTGCAATAATTGTGGTGCCTTTATTCTGAGACAAATCATCTAGAACCTAAGAACTTGCCCTATATGCCTCAAATTGGCAGCCATACATAATGAATTGACTCTAGTAAGGGAAGAAGTAGCTGCAATGAAATGCACCTCTTCTAGGATACAAACCAAACAAAGTCCCCCGCTGCTCCCACAGAGACTCAAACATCCCAGGAACAAATGGATCACAGTGGGCTCTGGTAGACTACGTCCTGTAATGCAGAAACAACCTGTACATCAAGAGATATCACTGCATAGTGCTTTCTCTGCTTTGGTTAATGAGGATGCCCAAGCCAGGGAAGCTCAAGGACCCTTAAATGAGATAGTCAATGCCCAATCTCCTGATAAAGCACCAAATATGAAGAAAGACTCAAGGAACAGAAAACTACTACTACTTGGTGATTCCATCATCAGAAGCACCAACTTGGAAACACAGTTCAAAGGAGGGAAGTTAGTCAAATGCCTCCCAGGCTCTTCTTCTAGCAAGAATACAAACCAAATTGTTGATGTACTTAGCGCTGAAAGTGAGCACTCCAAAACTGATGTTATCATCCACTTGGGTACAAATGACCTGGCTAGAAACAGTGCCACTACAGTTATATTTTATTTTCATTTTATTTATTTTTCTTCTATACCGCGCTATTCACATCAGTGTGGTGTACATCGAACAAAACCATATACATTGCAGGCTTGCTGCAATGCATTCACAGTTGAACAGGGAATATAACTTGGATACATATGGGGTAATTATCTACAGTTATATACATTGTTGAGTATCTACAGTTATTTACATTGTTGAGTATCTCTCCCTATAGAACCTACACCAAGTAGTATTTTGTGAATAGATAATGCTGCAGATCCTTCCTGAATTGGGTTAGGTTGGTGAGGGCCCTCATGTCTGAGGGTAGGGCATTCCAAGCTCTGGGGGCGTAGATGCTAAAGGCTCTATTAGATGTTGCCTTTGTGCATTTCGTTGTTTCTTTCGGGACTGTGAGGGTGTTCATCGCTGTGGATCTTCTGATTCTATTGGGGGGTGAGGTGTGTATTGCTCTGTGATGGATGTAGGGGGCTGATTGTTCAGGGCTTTGAAGGCACTGTTCCCTCTAAGCTGTGCGTGTGCGCGCGTTGTGATAAGGAAGCTTATCATAGCTCAGGAAGGAGCTATAGAAAAGGTGAAGTGACTCTGAACAAGCAACCTGTCAGTTCTGGTAGAAATAAGAAAACAGAATTTTCCCATAAAAGACTACCAGTCCCAGAATGCACCAGGTTTCCAACAGCCATTAGAGGAGCTGAAGTGGGGAAACGTGTGTTCAATCAGGAGGGCTATGAGGTAATCCCTAAGCACTCATCTCAAAGGGCAGAATAAAGCACTCATCAAAGCAGAATAAAGGTAGAGTTTATTCTACAGAGAATTATCCTCAGAATCCTCATCTTGATCCTCATCCTCAGTTTCATCTGGGAGATCCTTATCCTCAGAATCAGCTTGGATATTCTCAGCTTGGACGTCTTCATCATCTGGAGGATCATCAGAAGCAGAAGCCAGAGCGGACGGACAGAGAGGGCAAGAAACCCTTTGGAAGAAAGAAGAGAAAAGCATTTGGGAGGTCTAAAGGAATCCAGAGCAGTACGTATACTGGGAGACATTCAAAAGGCCAGAATACACCATTGGACTGGAGAAAACCAGAGTAGTGGTGCTGCAGAGCTAGGAATCTCCAGACGGTACCTGTGAGGGAGATGGCTGCACTTGGAAGGGACCCTAGGACCCGTGCCAGAAGGTATGTGAAGAGAGATCCAGAGTCCAGGGATCTGGATTGGAAGGCTGGACATCAGAACTGGACTACATACTGGCCAGGCTATTTAGAGAGGAACTCTAACAGCAATGGAAGCTCAGGTATGAACACTGATCTATGCCCTAGCTATAACCTTGAAAGACAGCAGGGAAACAAGTATTCTCCTGAGAGTGCTCCATTGAGAAATTCCTCTGTACCAATCCATGATATTGAACCCATGATTGTTGAAGAAGGGGGAGCGGTCTTAGATACAGGCTGTGAATATATGGATTGCTCTCTGTCTAAACTCCTTTGGTAATTTACTGTTACAAAGTACAACGACCATCACAAAGAAATACAAACTTGTTCTTTAATCTACTCAGAAAAGCTCCTGCGTAGGATTTTGAGCCATGCAGTAGAAATTAAGCCAGCTAAGGGGTTTCAGCTGGATAACTGCTAGCAATTGAGCCTTACCTAATTGCTTGTGAGCTCTGAGGGAATCACTTCTGAATCTATGTGTGAAGATATAAGAAGTTAACCTGAAAAGAACAGTTTTTCCCTTCTTTGTGGGTTTTGCTTGTTGTTTGAAACGCTGCTAAGAAAATATTAGCTAAAGCCTATAGAAAAGACCAGTTTGTTACCAACCAGGTCTTTATTCTTTTGCTTTGATTGCCTGACAAGTTCATCTGTTGTTTTCCTGATTTTGTTTTTCTAAGTTTAACACTGAAAGCAAGTATCCTGTTTTATGTGCTACCAAGCATATCTGTGTTGGGAGAAATAACCCCATAAATAAATATCTTATTGGCTTTACACTCAAGCACAACTAATTATTGTGAGCAGCTGTGTCTGGTGTGAATGAACTGCATTTCCCACAATCCCTTGCAAATCATATTGATATATGCACTTGCCAAGACTGTGAACATTCTCACCCAGGCAGCCGTCTGACAGCGTGCACACACCTCGTAGAGCGAGCGCACACACTTTACAACAGAGCGCACAAAAATTACGGTTCTGATACAACACAGACGTCTTAAAATTTAAAAGCTGTGATTGTAATTACTAGAAATTTTCTGCTTCATTTAGTAATCGTATATTTTCATTTAATTTGATTAAAATCAATGTGGTGTACATACTGTATTCTGACGTGTAGTCAAATTTTAAAGTATATAACTCCGAGTGTTGTTATGTGGAGCACAAAAATTTAACCTTCCTTCAAAAGCTGCACAGCTGATATTTTATGCGCACACAGCCTACAGAAAATTAGAGGGAACATTGTTTGAAGGTCATAATTAGGATCTTGTATCGGGTTCTGGCTTGTATCGGCAAACAATGGAGTTCAAAGGGACTTTCAAACTCTGGGGGAGAAACTAAAGCCCATTGTTAACACTGTAGCATTCTCAGAAGTTCTACCTGTTCTTGTTAAGGGGGCAGAAAGGCTGCATCACATAAACAGCTTTAACGCATGCAGGGACAGCTCAAGGCAGTCTGCTGCCTGAGGCGAAGAATGAGATGGCGCCCTCCCCCCCATTACCTTAGAGGGGGCGGGGCTTTTTCAGAAATCCAGTCAGAGACTGAACCAAATCAAAAAGCCGATTAGATTATATGGAGGAAATGCAAGATGTTTGCACCCAGGGCCGTATCGAACTGCAATCGTGCCTTATGTAACTTGCAACTCGGGCGCACGCCCCCCTCTCCCCCCATACCTCCATCCAGCGCTGCCTGCTCTTTCCCTGCTGCTGCCGCCCTCTGTTTTTTTCACGGCGGCGCTGGCAGCAGGGAAAGAGCAGGCAGCACTGGACAGAGGTATGGGGAGGAGGAGCGGGGCATGCACCCAATCTGAAAGGCGCCGGCACTCTAAGCAGATCTGTCCCTCCCTGCTCTGACATCGTGTCGGAGGAGGGAGGGACCAGACCTGCTTAAAGTGCTGCGAAAAGGCTTTGGGGCACATTTTAACTGCCTGCTATTGTCCTGCCAGCGGCAGCAGGGCAACAGCACAGAGCCGAAATGCGCCCCTAAGCCTTTGCGCCCTGTGCGGCTGCACTGCTTGCACAGGGCTAGGTACGGTCCTCTTTGCACACCAAGGAACTAAAAGACAGCAAGAATGAATAGCACAGTTTATAAAACTAAATTATAACCCATTTTTATTTTGTTATAAACTGCGTTATAGTTCTCCCTTTTTCTTTTTTCAACATATATTTTTCATCCACAGTAGGTGCAGAGCAGAACCAGGACATTCACCCACAGAACTCAACATTAAAAAAAAAATCTGATTCTGATCATCTCACTAACAACAACAACAACAACAACAACAATTCTCCAGTACCAGGCATATTGTGAACTAATAAAAAACCTTACAACAAAAAGCAAACCTACCATACCATACCATATTAGCACAAACTTCCAAAAGTCACATAAGGAGCCCATCCAAAAAAAGCGTCATTGTAAATACTACAGTGGGCCCTGGAACATCCATACACCTATTTGAAAAGCTGAACAAGTCAAATTACTACAGTATAGTATAGATCTTTATATACAAACTGCATGTTAAAAGAACACCTGACCTCAGTCACACACGCACAACATCGACCTTCACCAAGTACAGAATAAATAACCACAATCTAAAGTAAAAATAAAAATATGTAGACAAAATTTAAACTGAAACCCCAAGAAGCCAGAGTCCACATGCAGTGCAACATCAGATAAATAAGAGATGCAGTTCCCCAATACTGTGTAAAATATAAAAATAGCACAAAGTCCAATCACCAAATTTAAATAAAATTATTTTTCTACCTTTGTTGTCTGACCATTTTATTCTCTGATCATGCTGGTCCTGATCTGAGGCTTCTGCTTTCCTGTCTTCTCTTAGCTCTCTTTCTGTGGTCTATGATCCATGGTCCATCTGCCATTTCTTATCTCTTCTTTTGTTTTCTTCACTTCCTTCCATCAGCCCATTTCCAGTTTTAGTAACCCTCCCCAGTATCAGTCCCCTTTCCAGTCCTCCCCTCTCAGTACCTTCCAATGTCAACCACCTTGCATTCCCATGACTGCCACTTGTGTCCATTCCCTTCCAGTCCCCCTCCTTTCCCACTGTCCAGCCCCTTCTAGTACAAATACCATCCCAGCTATCAGCTCAGGTTCACTCTCAGTGCTACCCCCCCAGTCAGCTCCCTTCCAGCCACCCTACCCTCTGTCCATCTCTCTTCCAGTGCCATTCACGTCAGCTCCCTTCCAGCCTCCTCCCTATTACCCAGCTACCTACTACTCCCATCCCCAAGTGTCAGCTCCCTTCCAGTCCCCCTTCGGTACATTCCAGGTGTCAGCTCCTTTCCAGCCCCTTCCTTCCCTTCCTGCCCCATCCTTCCCCTGGCAGACCCTCTCAGTATCCACTCCCTTCCAGTCCTATTCTACCATCCCCCCCCACCCCCGCATCAGCCCATTTGTAGCTCAAGCCCCTAGTTTTCTTCCAGGGCCAGCAGAACTCTCCTCCACTATTAGCCCATTTCCTGTCCCAGCCCATTTCTAGTCCTATCCCCTTTATCAGCCCACCCCAGTCCTAGCCCCCCCAATCAGCCCATTACCAGTTGTAACCCTCCAATGTACATTTTCAGTCCTAGCACCCCAATCAGCCCATTTCCTGTCCTAGTCTCCCCCCATAGCCCATTACTAGTCCTAACCCCCCCATCAGCCCATTTCCAGTTCTAAAACCCCATAAGTCCATTTCCAGTCCTAGCCCTCCCTGATAGCCCATTACCAGTCCTAGCCCCCTCCGATCAGCCCATTTCCAGTCCTAAGCCCCCATCAGCCCATTTCCAGTTCTAACCCCCATGATAGCCCATTATCAGTCCTAACCCCCCTCCAGGTCAGTCCATTTCCAGTTCTACACCCCCATCAGTCGATTTCCAGTCCTAACCCCCCATCAGCCCATTTCCATTTCTAACACCCCATAGCCCATTAACAGTCCTAGCCCCCTTCCCGATCAGCCCATTTCCAGTACTAACCCCCATCAGCCCATTTCCAGTTCTAACCCCGCCATAACCCATTACCAGTCCTAACCCCCATCAGCCCATTTCCAGTTCTAACCCACCCCCTGATAGCCCATTACCAGTCCTAACCCCCCTCCTGATCAGTCGATTTCCAGTCCTAACCCCCCATCAGCCCATTTCCAATTCTAACCCCTCATAGACCATTACCAGTCCTAGCCCCCTCCCGATCAGCCCATTTCCAGTACTAACCCCCATCAGCCCATTTCCAGTTCTAACCCCCCCCATAGCCCATTACCATTCCTAACCCCCCATCAGCCCATTTCCAATCCTAAATCCCCCAATCAGTCCAGTTCCTGTCCTACCCCCCCATCAGCCCAGTTCCAGTCCTAGACCCCTCCCCCCAACCCAGGGAAATTGAAAAAAACCCTAAAACTCTGGCATAAGAAGCAGCTGCTGCTGCTGCTCTAGTGGCGGCAGCGGCAGAATGAGCCCCACGGCCGCCTGCCCACCCCCCCGGAGAGCCTGCTGGTTTCCCCGGCTCTGCTTTGCAGAGCTGCGGTGAAGGGACAGTGTTTCCCTTAACTGCGGCTCTGTTAAAGCTGAGCCCATGGCACTGATGGGAAACAGGAAATCCTGTTTCCCACAAGTACCTTGGGCTCAGCTTTAACAAACCCGCGGTTAAGGGAAACACTGTCCCTTTGCCACAGCTCTGCAAAGCGGAGCCGGGGAAACCAGTAGGCTGTCCGGGGGGGGGGGGCAGGCGAGTGGCCGCAGGGCTCCTGATTCTGCCACTGCCGCCGCCGCCGCTGGAGCAGCAGCAGCAGCTGCTTCTTGCGCCGGAGTTTTGTTTTTTTCTTTTATTTTGAAGGCTGAGTGAGGCGGTGACGGCGGTCTTTTTGGGGGCAATTTTGCTGCTCCCAAAAAGTCTAAAAAGCTGCTGCCTGAGGCCACCGCCTCACTTGGTCTCATTATAGAGCCGCCTATGAATGCATGGCTCCAAACCTGGTGCAAAGAGGAAGGATTCAGATTTATAGGCGACTGGGGAAACAGATGGACCAACAAGAGACTATACTGTGCTGATGGACTACATCTCTCTGTCGCAGGGAAAAGAATCCTAAGTGAAAAATTCAGGCAGTATGTGGATATGCATTTAAACTAGAAAAAGGGTGTGACGGATGGGGAAGGTCATGTTCTGGACATCACTCCCTGCAAAAACAGAACAACTTCAGAAACAGATACACTTTTAAACCACACATCAAAAACAAGTTGGAAGAAGTGGACAGAACAAAATCAATACAAAACACACGCAAGCCAGTTAAATGCTGGAAAGCAATGAGCACAAATGCTCGAAACTTATCCAATAAAGTTCCAGACCTGGAAGCCCTAATGGTGGAAATGGACGGACATTGTGGCCATTACAGAAACATGGTTTAATGAATCGCATGATTGGGATATAGCCATAGCTGGCTATAATCTATTCAGAAGAGACAGAGAAAATGGAAGAGGAGGAAGAGTAGCCTTGTATGTCAAAAGCAATATTAAAGCTACTGAAATGCAGGGGGCATGGGGAAAAGAAGAAGTGCTCTGGGTTGTGTTTGAAAGAGGAGATGGCACTGTCATCCATACTGCTGTAGTCTACAGACCTCCAACTCAGATCAAAGAGTTAGATAACGAATTGATTATAGACATTGTCAAAATAGCCACAAAGGGGGAAGTGATCATATTGGGTGACTTTAATCTACCCAATGTGGATTGGATTACTCCTTCTGCAAATCTGGAAAGAAGCAAAAAAATTGTGGATGCTCTCCAAGATGCGTTACTTAGACAAATGGTGATGGAACCAACAAGGAAAGCTCAACGCTGGATTTAGTGCTCACCAACGGTGATAGCATGTCGAATGTCTGGGTGGGTGCACCTATGAGCAGCAGCGATCATCACACGGTGTGGTTTGAGATAAAAACCAAGGTGCAGTCCAACTACAGCAAGCTCAAAGTCCTAAACTTCAAAAACACTGACTTCAATAAAATGGCCATGTACCTTAAGGAGGAGTTGACAGGGTGGAAGGAGATAAGGGAAGTGGAATTGCAATGGGCTAAACTAAAGGTGGCAATAAAAGGTGCAACAGATAAATATTAAGAAAAGTAAATAAAAACAAAAGGAGAAGGAAACCTATTTGGTTTTCCAAAGAAGTGGCTGCTCAAATAAAGGCAAAAAACACAGCTTTCGCAAAATTCAAAAGCTTGCAAACAGAGGAACACAGAAACGAATAAAGGATCAAACTCAAAGAAACAAAAAGAGAATAAGGATAGCAAAATCAAAGGCAGAGGAAAAGATGGCTAAAGATGTTAAGTGTGGCGACAAAACTTTCTTCAGGTATATTCAGGAAAGGAAGAAGATCAGAGGTGGAATCACAGGACTCAGAAGTGCTGGGAATGCTCTTCTTTAGTGGACAAAAGTACTTCACCCCCTATACTATATTGCTCCCTTGGATTGCTGCAGCCCAAATGCATGACCTTACATTTTTTAACATTAAATCCCAGCTGCCAAATTCTAGACCATTCTTCAAGCTTAGCTAGATCCCTCCTCATGTTATCTACACCTTCCTGGGTGTCAACTCTATTGCAGATTTTGGTATCATCCACAAATAGGCAAACCTTACCTGACAGCCCTTCCACTATGTCACTAACAAAGATGTTAAAAAGAATCGGATCAAGGACAGATCCCTGGGGCACACCACTAGTAACATCCTTCTCCTCAGAGTGAGCTCCATTTACCTGTACTCTTTGTCGCCTCCCACCCAACCAATTTCTAACCCAAGCAGTAACTTTAGGATCCATCCCTAGGGTGCTCAGTTTGTTTATAAGTCGCCTGTGAGGAACAGTGTCAAAGGCTTTACTGAAATCTAAATATACCACATCTAGGGTTCTCCCTCGGTCCAACTCCCTGGTCACCCAGTCAAAGAAATCAATCAGATTTGTCTGACAAGACCTGCCTCTGGTAATAATATGCAGAGACACAGTGTTGTTGAACCAGAAGAGTGAGAGGGGTCAGGAAAATGTTAAACAAGAGGGGAGCAAGAACAGACCCCTGGGGGACACCACAGGGGGGGGGGGTGATTGATGAGGAGGAGGAGCCAGCCTGGTCAGAGAAGGATCTGGAGGAAAGAAAAGAGCGGAACCATGTGAGGACAGTCCCTCCGATCCCAGCATCTGAGAGGCGAGAGAGGAGGGTGACGTGATCAACAAGATCGAAGGCAGAGGACAGACCCAGGGAGACAGCAATAGAGTAAAGCCCATGATTATGAGAAGAGTGCAATTTGTTAAAGAAGGAAAGAAGGACAGTCTCAGAGCTATGCCCAGGGCGAAAATCCGATTGACGAGGGTGTAAGGTGAGAGTTGTGTTGAGGTGAGAAGAGAGCTGTAAGAAAACCAACTTCTCTAAGAGCTTAGAGTGAAAAGGGAGGTTAGAAATGGGGCACCAGTTTATGGGAGAGGAGGGGTCAAGGGAGGGCTACCTGGGTGTCCACTCTATTGCAAATTTTGGTATCATCTGCAAACAAGCAAACATTACACGACAGCCCTTCCGCAATTTTATTAACAAAGATGTTAAAATCCTGTTGACCAAAGTGGACCCCTAACTCTCTCAATCCTCTTGAACCCATCTTCAAAGTCTCTGCTGCCACCCTCTTCCAAAATAGCAGCATCTGACCACTAGTAATGTGCCTGGATACTCCATTAGGGGCCAGTCTGCCAAATAAGGCAATGTTTCTAATCTAATCTAATCTGTTTTTATATACCACCTTTTGGGTCCATCAAAGGACCAATCAATGTGGTTTACAGTTATCCAAATAAGGGAAGCATTCCCAACACAGCACTAGGGGCCATGTGTTGCCAATTTCCAAAATAGTGGTGTGAAGAGAGGATGCCACTGGACACTTCCCCTGACCAGTTAAATATCAGTCTGGGGCTCCCCAGTCGGGGGATAGAGCAGGCGGAAGCTAGCTCCAACGAGCAGCTGCTCCTCCACCGCTGCCGACAGAGCTGTGCTGCCCAATCGGGGCAGGCAGCTCCTGGATAAAAAGCAGAGCACCGTCGGGCACTCCAACAGCACGAGGCTCCCCAGTTGGGGGATAGAGCAGGCGGAAGCCAGCTCCAACGAGCAGCTGCTCCTCCACCGCTGCCGACAGAGCTGTGCTGCCCAATCGGGGCAGGCAGCTCCTGGATAAAAAGCAGAGCGCCGTCGGGCACTCCAACAGCACGAGGCTCCCCAGTTGGGGGATAGAGCAGGCGGAAGCCAGCTCCAACGAGCAGCTGCTCCTCCACCGCTGCTGACAGAGCTGTGCTGCCCAATAGGGGCAGGCAGCTCCTGGATAAAAAGCAGAGCGCTGTCGGGCGTGCCCGCGCCGGCAGGCCCGCACCTGAGGGCCTCGCCAGAGGGCCCTTTGGCGTGGCCCTTAGGCAGTGGCCCTTAGGCAGAGGCAGAGGCCCTTAGGCAGAGGCCCTCTAACCAAGAGAACAACGAGAAAGGCGCCCACCACAAAAGAGCAGAAGGTTGAATCAACACGCCATGACAACCACATAGACCAGCTGGTAACACGTCGGAACGCCAGGTGAACACAGCTAGAGCTCCCCCAGTGGGTCGAGCTCGCTAACCCGGGATAGCAACCGACAAGGAGATAAGAAGGTATCACATCTGCACATTGTCAAACTTTCCGACTCTGCAACAGTAGACAATAAGAAACTGTAACCTAGACAAGTAACTGTAGCACTGACAAGCTCGGCGCAATTTTGTAGCTAACAACCCCACCCAATTTCTCTAACAAGATATTCCTCAGAATCAGCCATACAATGTCTCTTTTTAAGTATGTACTTATATTATATTGCTACCTAACGTTTGCTTTATCTTTATCTGATGCTCTCTACAACCAAATACTGCTCTACTACACGCCTTACATATGGTGCCCAGTATTTCATTATCCCCCACTCACTATGCCTACACTCATACTGCACGGACATATCAACACTGCCCACAGAAAAGCTGCACCCCAACCCACCCTGAGGCCTCTCAACATGGCCCACACCACTAGGACCTCAAAACAAACGAAACCACATAAGGCTAAGAACAAAGAAAAACATAATACATTTCTGCTACCTAACACGCCAACACATGCGCTATTCTCATGCATTCTAATAAACGCCAGGTCCATAAGGAACAAGACCAACATCATACACAACATCATCACCGATGAAAACCCTGACCTCCTTTGCATCACTGAAACCTGGCTCTCCGACAGCGAAGCAGCTATAATGAACCAAATAAACAAACCGGGCTATGAGATATTCAACTGTCCACGCACTCACAAAAGAGGAGGAGGAGTCCTAATCATTGCTAAGGCCTTACTTGGTCTGACAAACACATCAAAAATCACTACGCAAGGAATCGATATTCTCAAAGTTGAGAACAAGACCCTGTCAATCTGCCTAATATATAGACCTCCAACGCCAACCCACCAAACCCTCGCAGACGCACTGGAAACTATCTCAACCACTGCAATTAAGAAGTACCAGATAATTCTGGGAGACATAAATCTTACATCAGTCCCACTGATGCAGGCAAACTCCTTCCTAGAAGCCATGGACCAGCTCGGGTATAAGCAATTAATATGAGAGGCGACCCATAACAAAGGGAACACCCTGGGCATGGTATTCCTACCCAAGAAGCCTCAGCAAATGGAAGGGAAGCAACCCAAAACTCGAGTAACTCAAGTACCATGGTCCGACCATTACCAAATTGAGCTCACCCTATATCTATGCACCACAACAAACAAACAGGAAGCTGGCTCAACGGCACACCTGCGAAGAAAGTTCCAGAAACTCAACAAGGAAACTCTAATAAACTCTCTGGAGGTGCGCATAACCTCAGACAACACAGACATCGAAGACCTAGTACAACAATGGACCTCTGCAATAGAAGCCACCTCGGAGCCAAAATGGAAGTCCTCAACCGGTGCGACTAAAACAGGAAATGAACCTTGGTACACACCACCGCTGCACAAAATGAAGAAGGAACTAAGAAAATTGGAGAGAAAATGGAGACGAACCAAGAATGATGCGCACAAGATGGAATACCTGGCGCTCTTAGCTAAATACAAAAATGAGGTCAACCACGCCAAAAAAGTGCACCACACCAACATACTCAACCAAGCCATTAATAGACCCAGAGAGCTGTTCGAATTTGTCAAGACGCTCACAAAAACCTCGCAAGATCATGACTGCAATGGCAAAATAAAGGCCCAAGACTTGGCTGATCATTATGCAAACAAACTTAACCCCCCTATCCCGACACTGCAGCCGCAGGACTGGAACACAACATGCCCCAGTCAGCAAAACAGCAAGAACACAAGCTCCAAATTGAAAGAAGAATGGTCTACTTTCCAAACAATAGATGATAAACTAATCATAAAGACCATCTCAAACCTAAATACAACAACTTCTATTTTAGATCCATGTCCAGCAGAATGGATCAAATCCGCTAAACAAGAAATTGCTCATCATATAGCGCACATAGTAAACCAATCTCTGCAACAAGGTATCATGCCAGCACAACTCAAGAGATCCCTCATTAGGCCTATATTAAAAAATAAAACTCTCAACAAAGAAGACCCAACCTCCTACCGTCCGATGTCAAGCATATCCTTCCTTGCAAAGATTATCGAAAAAGTAACCCAACAGCAACTACAGGACCACCTAGACGAAAACAAAATCCTTGATGTTCATCAATACGGGTTCCGACAGCACCATGGAGTAGAAACCCTACTCATAGCGCTTCTAGACAACCTCATCAAGGGCCTGGAAAACAAAAACAAGATGTTCCTACTTATATTCATAGATATATCAGCAGCGTTTGACACAGTACATCATGAAACACTCTTGAGCAGACTTGCGTCCATAGGAATAGCAGGAACCCCGTTAAAGTGGTTCGAGTCCTACTTAACAAATAGAATGCAGCAGGTACACTTCAATAACGAACAAGCAAAGCCTTTCCCCCAAACCCAAGGAAAACCCTAGGCTCAGCTATCTCCTCCCTGCTATTCAACGTGTACATTCAGCCAGTATGTAAGATCTTCCAGAAACACAATATCAGCTACCACCTGTATGCGGATCATATTATGATGTATACGCAACTCGATGTAAACAACCCTAAGTACAACCAATTAGAAGAATGCTTAAACGAAATGCAAAATTGGCTCCAACGCAATAACATGTCTATAAACCACAAAAAAACAGAAGTAATGTTCATCTCTGGAAAACAGGGCTTCTATCCTCCTGCAACTATCACCCTGAACAACAACACCTATCACTCTAAAAATGAGATAAAATATCTAGGTGTATTGATTGATGATAACTTAAAAATGGACAAACACCTCCGGAGAACCAACCGAGCAATATTTCATAAGCTGAGAGTTCTACAACCTCTACGCAGCATCATTGAACATTCGGACTTCAGAACAGTAGCTCAGGCTCTCATCATTCCTCACCTTGACTACTGTAACGCCATCTTACAAGGTCTACCGAAGAAAACCTTAAACATCCTACAAATGGCACAAAACGTATCAGCCAGGATTATTATGAATAAGAAGCTGGTGGACCACATTACACCAGTCCTGACTGAGCTCCACTGGCTCCCCATCACTGCACGCATAAAATACAAAGTACTAGTAACTACATTTAAAACTATTCACAACGTATCCCCTTCTTTTCTCACTAACCTGATCACCACACAACCCCTCAACAGAAGCAGACGGACCACTAACCTTAACACCCTCTGCGTTCCAAGTAGCATAAGAGCAGTCAAAGAACTGATGAGCAACAGAGCTTACACGTATTCAGCACCCATGCTCTGGAACCAGCTGCCTCACGAGATACGTCTAATCAAAGACCTAAAGGACTTCAGGAAAAAGCTTAAGACCCACCTCTTCCAGACTCATTACGGCATCACCTAGGCTGATTTACCACTTCTATAATCCCCTCTTGCCTACTTTGATCATTGAATAATGGACTTTCCATCCTGGATATAGAAGACTATATTTATGTAAATATTCAGGCGCCTATGTTCTCTTAAAAGGCTTACCTGTGATCTTGTAAAATGTATATATGTATATATCTACCCCCTCATGCTCATCTACAAATCTACTATCCTACCCCATTGACCAAATGTATAACCTGTACCATATTTTGTTGATGTGTGATCCTCCCTGAAATCAGATTTGTATACTTAAATTGTACTGTACATCCACCCTTGCTTCACAAGTAGACCGCTGCTGATCGCTGGAAGTAGCGGTATACAAATTTACGCCAAATAAATAAATAAATAAAGGTGCATTGGAGGCAATCTGGTTGAGGACCTCCCTTGGCCAAGTGCCTGGATCAGGGATGCCCAGGCACCTGCTACAGAGAAGCTCTTGACCAGAAGGACACCAACTTTTTTCTCTTTTGTTGAACTGATCCCCATGTGAGTTGTATTTTCTCATATGGCTTTCTCCAGTGAGGGGGGGTGAATGCTATAATGAGAAAAAAGTTCTTCCTTTTGCTTTTAACACCACTAGTTTTAATGTCATCTGTGTGTTTTTGTGTTTTGACATACAAATAATATAAAAAATAAAATCTTGGCTATTTGGGTGGAAGTCCTTTTGATTTATAGCGATGCACAGTTTAGTTGTATCAGGGGTTGGAAGGGAGATCTAATCTCAATATACAGGGGTGGTGGGATGATTATTTCTGAATTGGATTGGGAGGGGGTTCGATTGTGTTTTGATGTTTATTGTGATTCACCTTGAGCTGTTGGTGAGGCATAATAAGCAAATACTGAAAAGAAATTGATACCATGTACAGTATTAAACCCTTTCAGGAAAAATCAATCCAGATATTTCCTACTATTCCGTAATAGAATTATCAGTGCCCATTTGCTCCCTCTTTACGAGTACAGAAGAAGCTGGAACTTTCCATGTAAGTCTAGCCAAGGGCAGTGGAACATCTTTCTGGTTAAGGGGCCAATAAACCAATCTCTGGAGCTACTCTCAAGCTCTGTCTAGGGCAGGGGTTCTCAACCCCGTCCTTGGGACACACCTAACCAGTCAGGCTTTCAGGACAGCCACAATGAATATGCATGTGAGAGATTTGTGTGCACTGCCTCCACCGTATGCAGATCTCTCTTATGCATGTTCATTGTGATTATCCTGAAAACCTGGCTAGGATAAGTGTTTTCCGAGGACCGCATTGAGAACTCCTGCTCTAGATGGTGATGCTACGATGGGCAAATATTTCAGGGGCTATAACCCCAGTGACCCCCCACCCCATTCCACTGCCTAATAGATTAACTCCTCCATAATATTGTGAAGAGAGATATGGGATTTGATGACTGACATCAAGCATCATCTGCAGTTATAGATGTTTTGAAACTTGTAGTCACACTTCTACCTCAATATCCTCTATATCTGGTTTCAATCTAATGTGCTATATCAGAGATTCCTTCTTCACTGTCCTTTGCATTTGTTCATTGCCCCCTTTGGGATTCCTCCCCTCCGTCTCCAGCAATGATGTCACCTGTTCACCCCGGACACCAGAACTGAGACAGCAGCTTCTAGCTCTCGGAGCTTTCCTCTGAAGCCAGCATTTCTTAGGAAAGCATAATAAAAGGATAGAGCTGGAAGCTTTAATTAAAGCCATGGGAGGGGCATGGTCTCTCATGCAGGTTCTCAGCCTCACCCTGGCCATCTTATCCTCCTCCTCACCTTTGTTCCAGAGATGCTAGGGCAGGACCAGCCTAAGCCCTTGCAGCACTGTGGTGTAAGATCAAGCTAATATCAGATCTTCCATTGAGCTATGACGTGTCCATCTTCTGTGGAAGCAAAAGGAACCATGGATACCCCAGGGAGTTGAGTGTCAGTTTTCAGGTCTGTTGAAGTCTGGTTGCCAGACAATTAACAAGCCAGAACTTGCCAAACCTGTGCTGGGATCCCCACAGTCAATCAGTTTTTCAGGATATCTCAATCCCTTCTCTATTTCTGTGGATAACACTACACTCCTCCCTGTTTCCTCAACTTGCAACCTTGGGGTCACTCTATCCTTTCTTTCTCTACACACATTCAACAGATAGCTAAAACCTGTCACTTTTCTTTCTCTGTAACAATGGCAAAATTTGTCCCTTCCTTTCTACACACACTACTAAACCCCTTTCCACTCACTAGTTACCTCCTGTCTTGACTATTGTAACCAGCTCCTCATTGGACTTCCTTTGAATCATCTTTCTCTTCTTAAATCTGTTCAAAACTTAGCTGTACAGCTTATCATCTGCCAGTGTCACCATGCTCATGTAACCTAGGGGTGGCTCTATAATGAGGTGGAGTGAGGCGGAGTGAGGCGGTCGCCTCATGCGGCAAAGTTTTGGGGACAGCAACAAATGCCCCCAAAACAGCTACCTCACTCCGCCTTTAAACTTTAAAAAAAAAAGCGGAAAGCTGCTGCTGCTCAGCAGCGGCATATTCAACTCCCGCCGCAGCCCCCCCTCACCCCCACGGGAGACCCTGCAAGTTGCCTGATGGTCGGCGGCCCCAGCTCTCCAGAGCCATGAGAAAGAACTGCCTTTCCTTTCTTTCCCTTGGCTCTGGTAAAGTTGAGCCTGGAGCCGCCGCTGAGGATAAACAATAGCATTTTCTGTTCTGGGTGAGGGGGGGGGGGCTAGGACTGATAATGGGCTGATGGGGGGGGGGGGTTAGAACTGGTAATGAACTGATGAGGGACTAGCATTGGAAATGGGCTGATCAGGGGTGCTAGGACTGGAAATGGGCAGATTGGAGTGGGCTAGGACTGGTAATGGGCTGATTAGGGGGGCTAAGACTGGTAATGGGCTGATTTTAGGGGGACTAGCACTGGTAGTGGGTTGATTAGGGAAAGCTAGGACTGGGCATGGGCCAATCGACTGGGGGCTGGGACTGGTAATGGGCTGATTAGGGGGCTAGCACTGGTAATGGGCTGAGGGGGGGACTAGCACTGGAAATTGGCCGATCGGGGGGGGGGGGGACTAGGACTGGTAATGACCTGATTAGGGGAGGATAGGACTGATAATGGGCTGATGGGGGGGGGTGTTAGAACTGGTAATGGACTGATGGGGGGCTAGCATTGGAAATGGGCTCATCGGGGGGCTATTGGAAATGGGCTGATTAGTGGAGGCTATGACTGGTAATGGGCTAATTAGTGGAGGCTAGCACTGGTAATGGTGCTGAAGGGGGATTAGCACTGGAAATGGGCTGATGGGGGGGACTAGCACTGGAAGTGAGCAGATTAGGGGTGGCTGGAACTGGAATGGGCTGATGGGGGGGGGGTGGAGGGAGATGCTGGTCCTGGAAGAAGATTGGGAGGCTAGAACTGGAAATGGGCTGATGGCAGGGAGGGGAGGATAGAGCTGTTGGCCTTGGAAGAAAACTGGGGGCTAGGGCTACAAATGGGCTGATGCGGGGGGAGGGGGGGATGGTAGAATGGGACTGGGGTATGGATGCTGAGAGGGGCTGCCATGGTATTTGGACTAGAAGGTGCTAGACAGTGGGGAAAGAGGGGGACTGGAAGGGAATGGATACCAGTGGCAGTTATGGGAATGTAAGTTGACATTGGAAGGTACTGGGAGGGAGGACTGGAAAGGGGCTGATACTGGGAAGGGTTACTGTGACTGGAAATAGACTGATGGAAGGAAGTGAAGAAAACAAAATAAGAGATAAGAAATTGCAGATGGACTATAGACCATAGAAAGAGAGCCAAAATAAGACAGGGCAGCTGAAGCTGAGATCGGGACCAGCATGATCAGAGAATAAAATGGTCAGACAACAAAGGTATAAAAAATAATTTTATTTTCATTTTAGTGATTGGCATGTGCGCTATCTTGATATTTTACACGGTATGGGAAACTGCATTTCTATCTGATGTTGCACTGCATGCGGAGTCTGTTTCAGTTTAATTTTTGTCTACATATTTTTATTTTAGGTTGTAGTCAATTATTCTGTACTTGGTGAGGGTCTGTGTTCTGAGTGTGTGACTGAGGCCAAGTATTCTGTTAAAATGGAGTTTGTATATAGGGATCTATACTATACTGTAGTAATTTGGCTTGTTCAGCTTTTCAAACACGTGTATGGATGTTCTAGGGCCCGCTGCAATATTTATGGTGTTGCCCTTTTCTGGGTACACTCCGTCTTGTGTGAGTTTTGGAAGTTAGTGCTGTTATGGAATAGTAGATTTGCTCTATGGATCCTGTACTCTGGGTTCTTGGTGAGGTCAACTGTAGGGTGTTGGTTTGGGGTGGGGAGGTACTGGAATATGTAGTGTTTTTGAGATTTGCAGTTTTGCATTCTTCATGCTGCCAGACTGAAATTTAAAATATTTTGTTCAGATTCAAGGAAATTTTAAATTTTCAGAGAATGTCTCAGTTTAATTTTGTTTAGTAGCCTGAAAGCTTCACCGCTGCTGAGTTCCGGACTTTTCCAGCTCTAACACAATCCAATCCAGCATTTGAATTCATGGCTATTAGGATTAGTTTCTCATTTTATATCTTCCCTCCTCATCAATAATCTGGTCATAGCAAAATAAATCTGATGTGCAGATACTTATAATGGTTTGATTGAGGGGGGCGGGGGGCTGAGTAAGTGACTTTTCATTAATCAAATTTCATGTTTTATTATTATGTTTGTTTAATTGTAACATTGTTTTACTAAATTGCATGTGTATGTTTAGAAGCCGCCTAGGATTTTAGATGGGTACCATATACATTTTAAAATAAAGTATACTCAATTTATGCAAATAATGCCGCGGTGAGTCTCTACACATGCCCTGCATCACCCTCGTGCCATCTCTGGGGGAAAGTAGACAGGAGGGTGCACTGGGAGACAGAGAAAAGCAGAAACCTCAGATTGGGACCTAGAAAATCAGAGAATAATGTGGTCAGACAACAAAGTTAGAAGAGAATTTTATTTTCAATTTAAAGACCAGACGGTGCTATCTTTATATTTTATACAGTACAAGGAAATGCATCTCTTTCTATTTCTCTGGTATTGCACTGTATGCAGAATCTGGCTTCTTGAGGTTGTAGTTTAATTTTTATCTACATACGTTTATTTTTAGGTTACGGTCACTTATTCTGTGCTTGGTGAGGGTCTGTGTTATGAGTGTGTGACCAAGACCAGGTGTTCTGTTAACATGGAGTTTGTATGTAGGGATCTGTACTGTAGTAATCTGAATTGTTCAGCTGTCCAAATAGGTGTTTGGATGTTCCAGGGCCCACGGTAGTATTCATAGTGATGCTGTTTTTTGAATGACCTTCTTATGTGAGTTTTGGAAGCTGGTGCTGGTATGGTATGGTAGATTTGTTCTATAGATACTCGGTGACTTTGTTGTAGGGTTTTGTATTAGTTCACAGTATGCCTGGTACTGGATAACATTTGTTTGTTTGTTTTTTTTAAGGAGTTCTTTGGGTGAATGTCCTGGTTCTGCTCTGCACCCACTGTTGAGGAAGGGGGTTCTGTGGATGTAAAATATATGTTCAAAAAGAAAAAGCAAGAACCGAAATGCAGTTTATAACAACAAAATAAAACTGAGTTATAATTTAATTTTATAAACTGTGCTGTGGTTCTCACTCTTTCTTTTAGTTCCTTGGTGTGCAATCTCTTGCATTTCTTTCATATAATCTAATCAGCTTTTTGGTTTGGTCCAGTACCTGACTGGAGTTTTGAGAAAGCCTCCCAGATTGCCTTGAGCCGCCCCTGATTTAACCCCTTGTCTCAAGTCACTTCACTGGCTTCCTATTCATTTCCACATCCAGTTTAAACTTCTCCTACTTATCTACAAGGGCGTTCATTCTGCGGCTCCTCACTTTCTTTCCTCTCTCATCTCACTCTACACTCCTCCTCGGGAATTCCACTCCTCTGGCAGATCCCGTTTATCAGTACCCTCCTCTGCCACTGCCAACTCCAGACTTTATCCATTCCACCTTGCTGCTCATATGCCTGGAACAACCTACTTGAATCAGTGCGTCGGGCTCCTTCTCTGGCCCTATTCAAGTCCAGGCTGAAGATCCACCTCTTTGAGGCTGCTTTTGGATCCTGACACTCCTTATTCTCTTGTCCACTACTTAGGAGGGAGGAGTAGCCTAGTGGTTGGGGCAAGGTACTTCAGGCCGGAAGGTCAGGGGTTCAAATCCCACTAGAGGACAGCAACCTTGGGCTGGAAGGACTGGGGTTTCTCGTCCCACAGATGCTCCTTGTGGTCTTGGGCAAGCCACTTAACCCTCCATTGCCCATGTTCCCTGTAAGTATTAGTGTATGTGTCTCATATCCCTGCATGTTAAATGTATCCCCCAATTGTGTTGTGACCGCTTTGATTGAAGGATAAGGTGGTATACAAAACTGTCTAAATAAAAAATAAATAAATTATGTGTATCTTGCCATACTCTAGTCCCCAATTTTGCAATGTTTTTTCTTCTTGATTAGATTGTAAGCTCTGATGAACAGGAACTGTGTCTTATATCTATATGTACAGCGCTGTGTATGTCTTGTAGCGCTATACAAATGATTAGTAGTAGTAACATAGTTGCATCCATTGAAAATCCAGTATATGTAAATTTGTCTCATACATATTAAGTGTGAAAATCCTGAAAGCTAGCTGACTGTTGGATCCACTGGACAGGTTGAGGAAGCCCTTACCGAATCTCTAAAGATTTGGTAAGGGCTTAACTGATTTAACTGATCTAATCTTAACTGATTTAATTTTCTTCCCCTTTTATTAAGCTGATCCCCATCTGGGTTTTATTTTCCCACATGGTTTTTGTCAATGTAGCGTGTGGACATTATAATCAGAAAAAAACAGTCGTGCTTTGACTGTTCTAATTTTTATTCTAATCTGTACTTTTATTGCATTGACACATAAGGAACATACAAAGCACATCTGCAATGCAAATCATGTTTACAAAAGATCCATAAGTTTGCATGAATTATGTTATTTTTTTTTAAAAAATCTCTATATTATTATATTGAAGCTTTTTCATTTGGGGAAAAGCGGTGCTTCTATCTCCACCCATCCAATTAACATTGCCACCTCACTTGATATCAGAGCTGCTCCACTGCTAATTTTGGCCTCTTGTATGCAGGAATGCTTTCATTTGAATCAACCATGTAAAGACTAAAGGAACATATGGTGGCTACAGACCATTAGATGTATAAGGAGAACTGCAAATGATTGACTGGGATGTGACAGCACTGATACTATGACTGGGAATGGCTGACAATGGTATTATGATTGTGACTGGGATTGGCTGGCTGTAGCGTGACATCACTGCAGCTGTGGTCACTGACTGTAGCTAGGAATGGCCGACTGGTACAGCAGTAGGTCTTACTGTGGTCAGTGACTGTGACTGGGAATGGCTAATTGCGGTATGACCATATTGTAACTATGGTAACTCACTATGACCAGGGATGGCTGACTGTGATGTGAC
Source organism: Ichthyophis bannanicus (assembly GCA_033557465.1). NCBI lineage: Eukaryota > Metazoa > Chordata > Amphibia > Gymnophiona > Ichthyophiidae > Ichthyophis > Ichthyophis bannanicus. The sequence goes on along the minus strand of CM066051.1, from coordinate 73,012,805 downwards.
ACTAGTGCAAGTGTGTGACTTCTGACCCTAACTGGAAATGGCTGACTGTGGAAATTAATTTTCACCTTCCAGGAGCCTCCTGACTCATAATCTCCATTCTAACACTTATGACTGCGCCTCTTCCTTCACTATATGATAACTTCTACATTGCATTTTTCCTTCAAACACTGTTAATAAATATAATACTGTATAGAAAAAAAACATGAATTAATCTATTTTTTGAACAGAAAACTAAATAAGTCTTAAACATTTGTCCAGAAAATCATAGCATGCACACTGCATCTATTGATGTCCATCCTTCAGTGATGATGGTGTGTGGATTCCGTATTCTTTCTGGTGAACATGGGTTGACACTAAAGAATGGAAAGACTTGATGTCCCTTAAAAGCCACTACATGTGTGCCTTGGCACGTTTCCACAGTGAGCGTGTGCAGGCCTTGACATTCCACCCATTTCACATTCTGATGTGTAGGCAGGCACGGAGTTATCCCTGCAGTAGCTCAGATTTGGGATAGAAGAACCCCATCCACCACCGCCTCCTCCGCACTTACGAGCTGCAAGCTGAAACAGCAGAAAGAGCATCTGTCAGTCATGGTCTTGTGTCTCCAGCATTCTCCAAATCTCATTGCTGTCTTTTTTAGCAAGTTCATTCACTGCGCTCTCTGCATTTTGCCAGTATCTCTTCTGGCATTTTCAGGTTCCTACAACTTCTGCCTTTTGCTAGAGTTTCCTCTGGTATTTTCAGGCCCTGCACTTTCTGCATTTTTGCCTGAGACTTCAAGATTTTCAGCCCAGTCAAGTAATTTACCCAAATGCCTAGAGACTATGGAAGGCGAATCCCTGACTCCTTTACTGGCCTCCCCCTTCAACAATATTCTGCCGATTTCATTACTTACATAGAAACAGAGGCACATTAACAGAACGAAAGCCAGTATGGAACCCAAGGAAATCAAAATAATGGCCCAAACTGGCAGTACACTCCCAGCAGCAGCAGATCCTCCAGTAGCTGCAATGAAAATAGTAATACAGTCATAATTAGGACAATGATCCCATAATGCAATTGAGGTACAGAGAACAGTCAATTACGGTTACATAATGGATTCATTGGAAAGAAGACCAGAGTCCAATCAAGCCCAAACATTTTCCAAGTTACCCAACAGCTCATGTTAAAGGATAAGATTTAGGGAGAAGAAGGCAGTGTTGAGGCAGGACTGGAAAAGAAAGATAAAAGTTGTTGGAAAGAGATCATGATTGGTCATGCCAGAGAGAGAGGTAGATGTTTACCAGCTGTAGCTGAAAAGAATATATGGAGAGTAAAGCAAATAGCGAGAGAGTGGAAAAAAGACTTGGGATAGACAGGAGATAGGAGTTAGAAGAGCAAAGGGGATAAGAGGAGGCTGGGAAGAAGTCTTTGGACAGAAATGCAAAGGATTTAGAGAAGGTGACTGGAGAGAAGCTTTGGGACAGAGAGAGGAGGCAGAAGAACAGAGGGAATGGCGAGGGGATAGATAGAAGTCTTGGGACAGTGCGAAGCCAGAAGTCCATTGGAATGTCCAAACCAGTTGGAAAGATATGTCAAGATCTATTCAGAGTATAAAAGGTTAGCGAAGATGCAAGTGAGTGAAGGGAAGGTGTGAAACAGTTTTGTTCATAATTAATTTGCAACTTTGCCTAGACATTTGCATATGCTAATACCCTATGCTAATTGAGGGTTATTTTACAGCAGGTCACCTAGGTAGGAAATCCAAATAGGTGTCTATTTTGGGGCTATTTTGTCTATGGTGCCCTTTTATGAAAGTGCAGTAAAGTTCTGCACATACTGCCCAGTAAGTGCCCAAATTAAAGCATGGTAAATGCAAAGCCTGTGCGCTAACAGTTGGGGATGCTCCCAGCCTGTTCCCTTACAGTTACCAAGCAGAAAAACTCCACATTATCTGCAGCATTGATAACATGTGGTAAGTGATCATGCATTAATTGTGATTTCCAGCCCATGCACAATTTCCACCCCATAACATGCTATGCAGTTAGGACATAAATTAGCATCTGCCAAAGCAGTAAGGGTTATTGTGACTGTGCACTAAGTTACTGCACACCAATTTACCAAACTACTTACCATACTTTGGTAAAAAGCCCACTAGGGGCTTGATTCTGTAAGGCAGATAGTGGGACTGTATGTCCCAGCGGGACATCCAGTCTTGCTAGCCACCTGCACCATATGCCGCCTCCTGGCCCCCCTACATGCACAGAGCCACTGTGTGTGTGGGGGATGGTGGTGGCATAGGGATGGAGAGTGGGCAGGGCATGGGCAGGACCGGCACCCAGACATACAGGGTCAATTCAGGTCACGGCTGCGTAAGTCCAGGGAGCACCAGGGGGAACAGCCAGGTTATTCCAGTTCCTTGGAGGTGGAATAAGCACTGGCTACCCCTCTAAATTGGCTGGCCAGCCCCCTAGCAGCAACAGCGGCAAGCCAGGTGAGTCCCTGCACCCGATCCGGGCCCTGTCTGCCCCTGCTGGGGTCTCCACAGCAGTGGGCTGGATTTGAGGGGAAACTGGGGTCTCCACAGCAGTGGGCTGGATGTGCCACTGGAAGGATGTCCCCGTGGCAATGCAGGGACACACCAGGCCGTCTCTCAGTGCCCGATCCTGCATCCGTGGGAACATCTTGCTCCCGTGGTGCAGAATCGAGTGTTGATGAGCCCGTCCTGTTCTGGGCTTTCCAGACGGCCCAGACGTGCCCCATCTGGAATTAGGCTCCATGTGTCTTTATACATTAGCCTCACAAAAACTGCAACAATTGTGGTGTAAAATGCAGCTGTGAACATTTACCCTTGCTTGAGATTTGATATGTATGTATGCAGTATTGCATTTAATATGGATGCGCTTTGCGAGTCTGCCCAAACTCTACCCCCGAACATGCCTAAATGTGGGTTGCATAATAGTAGCTAGAATATTCTCCATGCCTATTTTATATGTGCATCACTCTGATATAATATTGTAAAAGTCCTTTTCTACACGTAAAACTGAAAAAGGTTTATAAAATGATCCCCTTGAAACTTGATTCTGGAAGTGGGACGTCAATGCCGCCTGGACGTCCTCACTGAAGATGGGGCCTTTAGGACCCAATTCTGGTCCACAGGAAGAAAACGTTTCCATGGGAGCCAGACTCAGGCCTGAGGACAGCCCAGCATTCCCCTCCAGCCTGCAGGGACCTCCTCCAGCAGATGCCCCAGACTGCTGCAGCTCCAGACCCCAAAATCCCCACCGCTTGACCCACAGCTGGCCTCCCCACACCCAGCCCTGGCCCCGGTGGTGGCTGCTGTGCCCCGATTCACTGAAAAAATCAGTTTATATCACCGCATTATAGAATGAAGGCCATGGTGTCCTATGGTACTGACTATCCCAGTGACAACAGTAAGGCTGAGCCCTCTCTGTATCCCTTCCATTTTCTTACCCTGTTTATAGAACCATACTGATACTTGCTGAGCCCCAGGGGGGTAATAATACTACTCTCAATCATGGCTCTTGATCACCAGTCACACTGCCCACTGATGACCTTGCTTGGCCAGTGACAAGAAATAGAAAATAGGATGAGAACTGAGGAGTCAACTTACTGCTACTCCCAGTGCCAGTTGTTCCGGTACCTGTTGTTCTAGTACTCGTTGTTCCGGTGCCTGTTGTTCCAGTACCTGTTGTCTCAGTACCTGTTGTTCCAGTGCCTGTTGTCCCAGTGCCTGTTGTTCCAGTACCTGTTGTTCCAGTGCCTGTTGTTCCAGTACCTGTTGTCCCTGTACCTGTTGTTCCAGTGCCTGTAGTTCCAGTGCCTGTTGTTCCAGTACCTGTTGTCCCTGAACCTGTTGTTCCAGTGCCTGTTGTTCCAGTACCTGTTGTCCCAGTGCCTGTTGTCCCTGTACCTGTTGTTCCAGTGCCTGTAGTTCCTGAACCTGTTGTTCCAGTGCCTGTTGTTCCAGTACCCGTTGTTCCAGTACCTGTTGTCCCTGTACCTGTTGTTCCAGTGCCTGTAGTTCCTGAACCTGTTGTTCCAGTGCCTGTTGTTCCAGTACCCGTTGTCCCAGTGCCTGTTGTTCCAGTGCCTGCTGTCGCAGTGCTAGTTGTTCCACTGGTGGCAGTGGTTGCTGTATTTGTAGTAGTGGTGGCTGCTGTAGTGGTTGTGGCTGTTGCAGTGGTGGTGGTAGATGTTGCAGTAGTAGTGGTTGTTGTAGCGGTGGTATCTGCTGCTGTAATGGTGGTGGGTGTTGTACCGGTGGTGGTGGGTGTTGTAGTGGTGGTGGCTGTTGCAGAGGTGGTGGGTGTTGTAGTGGTGGAGGGTGCTGTAGTGGTGGTGGGTGTTGTAGTGGGTGTTGTAGTGGTGGTGGCTTCTGCTGTGATGGTAGTTGCTGCAGTGGTGGCTTCTGTACTGCTTTGTCCATCTGTGGATGTAAGGAGACATTTAACATACAGTTATATGTTAGTTGCTTATTTATTAATTTCCTGTTACCATTCTTTCCCAATTTCTTGGTTTGAGTGACCAAAGAATTGGACTGGGGTGAGTACTGATAGAATTTACCTGGATTTTAATAGATATTTCATCACTATCCCAGATGGAAGACTCATAAATAAACTGAGCCGACTAGAGTTGGGCTCTAGGTTGACTGACTTGGTTTGCAGCTGGTCAGGGACTAGACTAGGATGGGATGTCAGTCTCTGGGGAGGAGAGGGGCATTTCATGCAGCACTGCTGGCTCAGAACCTGGCATGGCATGGCAGCTAGCTGAACAATAGACAATTAGCAGCAGTAGGGCTAAATGGGGTTTACTCCAAGGGAATCACTGGAGACCCTTAGGGCTTGGTCTTAAGACTGACTGTGAATAATAGTTTCATATGTCAGGGCCTACCCTACCATTGACCAACTGTGTTTTGTGCACACGCCCAGCTTTTTAGCCCACTTTTCGGCCCCTATTGATTTATGCAAATGAGGTCCCACAATCAGCTTCTGCACATGGTCCCGTATCCCTCTTCATTCCCTCCAGACCATCCCTAAGAGGAGTTAACAGAAAAGATCTGCAACAGAGTGAACAGTTCTGATGGTATATAGAAAACAAGAAGTGATTTGGGAAAACTCAGTGAGAACTGAAATGCTTGGCAGCTGAAATTCACTCCAAGAAAATCGTAACTCATATATAGGTAGGGATATTTTCAAAGCCTCCCCAAAACCCCTTTAGCTTGCAGTCCCATGAATACTAGGCACCCACAGGACTGCAAGCAGATTTTTCAGAGGGGAAACTCTCAATGGAGTTTCCTTTTAATTTGCCTGTTCAGCAGAGAAGCTTTTCCCCCAAATGCTTTGTGGGTGCTTAGTATATGGCAAAAACCAGGAAGGAGTAGACACTGTCATTTCCCTGAAGAGACCTCAGGGCAATTCTTAAAGGGCTTTTTTTCCCATGATTAAGCACTCATTAACCTGCTGAAATTGCTTGAAAATTGCAGTATTATGGTTCAGAAATCCAAGGAAATAGCACAGGATGTAGGGTGAAGTACTGATACGCACCAACCAAGAGAGTTGTGAAGGCAGATTTTAGAAAAGAGGTGGCAATTGGAATAGAGATGTCGAGGTTGCAGTGCTCACAGTTCTGGTGGTATTTTAGAAAGGGCTCTGCTGAATGTGTTGCTTTTTCTAAAGTGCAGAATAAGGAGGTAGAGGAGGGTACATGCATGTGCTGAACGTGTTGCTTTTTCTAAAGTGCAGAATAAGGAGGTAGAGGAGGGTACATGCATGTGCTGAACATGACGCCTTTTCTAAAGTGCAGAATAAGGAGGTAGAGGAGGGTACATGTATGTGCTAAACGTGATGACTTTTCTAAAGTGCAGTATAAGGAGGTAGAGGAGAGTACATGTATGTGCTGAGCGTGACACCTTTCAGAATAAGGTAGTAGAGGATGGTACATGTATGTGCTGAACGTGATGCCTTTTCTAAAGTGTAGAAAAAGAACGTAGTGGAGGTTACATGTATGTGCTGAAAGGTGGAGCTGGAGGAGCCATTTTACAAATTTATGCATAGAAAAAATCTAAAGGATAAACAAGGCTGCTAAACCCACATAGGTGCTGGATTTAACAGCTTATACATGTAAGTGCTTACAGACATGTATGATGGCTATTTTGCAACCCTATGCATTTAAACGAAGCTGCAACAGTGATTGCAGCTGCTACAGCAATCGTGGTGGCTTGTCCATTGGTAGATGTAAGGAGAGATTTAAACGGTTATTCCCTAATTTGTTAATTTCATGATACTGGAGTGGAGGAGTGGCCTAGTGGTTGGGGCAAGGTACTTCAGGCCAGAAGGTCAGGGGTTCAAATCCCACTAGAGGACAGCAACCTTGTGCCGGAAGGACTGGGGTTTCTAGTCCCACAGGTGCTCCTTGTGGTCTTGGGCAAGCCACTTAACCCTCCATAGCCCATGTTCCCTGTAAAATAGTTCTCTCCAAGTTATAATGCCCTGTTCAATGTAATTTCAGTTTGTTCAATGTAAACCGCACTGATGCAGAATAGCGCGGTATATAAGAGAATGTAAATAAATAAATACTGTCCTTTCCTGATTTTTAAATTTCCTAAACAGTGCTTCTATATCTTAGCAGAGAGAGATCATATATCAGAATCTATTCTTGTAAATAGTTGCTAAGCAACTCTGGTCAATACTGTACCTGTGACCTGAGTGCCCAGTATATATATAGTTACCCACGTTAGTTCCAAGTTACATCACCCGTTCATTGTAAGTACAGTGCAGGTTTCTACCACACTGTACAGGTTATTGTTTGCCTGTAAACCGCACTGATTTCAAAGAGTGTGGTATAGAAAAGGTATTAAATAAATAAATAAAACTTTGGTCTTTTCACCTTGCTGCTCCTTATGCATAGAACAAACTTCCTCTATCTTTACGTCAAGTCTTTCCTCTTCCCCTCTTCAAATCCATGCTAAAGACTTACCTCTTTGAGGCCACATTTTGATCCTAATCCCTTGTTTTCCTTGTCTCCTTCCCTATTTGAACCCCCTTCTCTTGTACTGTGCAATCTGTCTTGATTAGATTGTAAGCACTATGAGCAGGGACTGTCTTCTATAAGTGTTGGTATAGAGATGAGTATGCCTTGTAGACCTATATAAATGATTAATAGTAGCAGAAGTGCCAACTAGATCAGCCCATCAAGCACAGCATCCTGTCTGACAGTGGCCAATCCAGGACACAAGTACCAGGCAGGATCCCAAGGAGAAGATCCATTCGTTATTGCTTACATCCAGATTTAAGCAGTGTCTTTCTGAAGTTTGCAAGGCTAATAATAATTTATGGACTTTTCCTCCAGGAATTTGTCTCAAACCATTTCAACGCAGGTGGCGGCTGAAACTTCTTTGGGAAGGTGAAAGCAGAGGAGCAAAAGGAGGGTGAATGGTGATATCTAGATGATATCTGGATGGTCCTCTCTTCCTTAACCCCCCTCCCCCCCAACTCCTCATGGAAGTGCTGCCACTGACATCTTGAAGCTATTCTGTCTGTGCCCTCCACCCCTCACTGCAGGACCTGGAAAAGCGCTTCCTCACCTCTAGCCATTGATTGGCTCATTATGCTGGCTTGGACCAATCAGATCAAAACAACACAAGAAAAAAAAGGAGGGTGACAACCCCTACCAATAATGGTCCACAACAAAAACAAAAAAGGGGAGGGGTTAATAAAAACACTGTAGAATAAATTTATCTCCACGGTATCAGCATGGCAAAGGATATTGTAGATACCATGATCTGGTTTTATACATATTTTCCTTGGATTGCAATAATTTTCCCTGACGCAGGCATATCGTGCTGAAACATGGCCATGTCGAGCTGAATGAACCTACTGTGGCAAAGGTTCATAAAGGAACAAAGTAGCCTAGAGTTGGACACTTAGTTGATTTGCAGCTGTTCGAACGACAGACAGCAGAAAGCAGTGCTAATAGAGTTCACTCCAAGGAAAGAAGAATTACTTGAGAAGTGCCTCTCTGATGGAATGTGGAGAATGAGATTTGAGACAGTTTGAGGGGCCATGCCTTGCCTGGCAGCTAAGATGCAGCGCCAAAAAAGTGCGGAGTTATACCCATGGAGGGTACTTCCATAAAGTCACATTCCGTGGATACCAACATTCTTGCAAAGCTGTGCGGGAATCTTCTGCCTGCACTACTGCTGGTGGGGAGAGGATTCCTGCGTAACTTTGCGGGAACATTGGCATTTTCACGTGCCTTACACATGCACTTCTTGTATAAATCTATACTACTCCTTATAAAATTACCCCCTTAAAGATCAGAAATGCAACGGAGCAGCTGGAGGGTAAGGAACTCATGAGCACAAACCGGAAGAGGTTGTGAGGGTTAGGAGTTGATTTTAGAGGGATTATGTGCCATTTATGAGTGCAAACAGCTGATTGACATGTAATCGGAGTGCAAGCAATGATGTTATATAAGGTTCTACTTATCCCTGGGAGGGGCAGCGTGCAGAAATTTAAAGGAGTGCTCTGGGCAAGATTAGGGCAGTTCTTCAAAGTATACATGCCTTCTTTATTTTACAAAGACAATGCACAAATAAATACAATGGAAGAGTTCCACTATATTGGTGCAAAAATTGTCCAAAAGTTTGAGTTTCAGAGCTCAGCTCCTTAAGTAGCTCCCCTTGGAAGCAAATGGTAAAGTGTGGAACCTCAGTGAGTTCAGACTTCCAAAAAAGCATTAGATTAACCTGTATGGAGAAGTAATTGCAACCCTAATCATTCTTTCTACAACAGCTGCAGGCTTTCAAGATGATGTGGAAACACCATGATTAAAACTCAGGCTCCATCCAGCCTGGGCAGGCCGGAATTTTTTGGACAACAGCTTCACAAAGTTTGGTAGCTATAGGGGATTTTTACAAAAGTAAATACTGAGACTTGGATGAGGGCTTGAGTGTTGGGTTAAGGATTGGTCTTGCAGAAATCAAAGCTCTTGATAACAAAGCCTGAAAGGGTCTGCCAGCAGAGGTAGTGGAGTACAGCATTTTAAATACATTTTGGGTGAGTTTTGGATGTATGTGTGTGGCAGTGGTGGGTAAAAGACATGATGAGAGGGGGAGATGGGGATATATATATATATTCATCCATCAAAAGTGAAGGAATCACAACTGGACAAAATAGCTGGGCAAGTTTGGTCTTTATCTGCCATTATCTATGATGTTACTATGTTACCCCTTTAGACATTCTAGCTCTCAACAAAGACTCATCATGTACAGCTTCTCACCTTATTCCTTCCACCATCCATATTTCATGTTGAGGAGTTTTTGTTTTTTTCCTGGAGGTGTGTTTGAGTGTTGCTGGGAGCTTTTGGCCCTCTTCAATGGGGACTCCATGACAATGGACTGGCGTGGCAGTTGTGCCGCTTCGAAGCCTGGTGCAGACTGGACCTGGTATTTGAGTTCCAGTCTCTTGGTGATGGTGGGGGCCATTGCAGGGGTCTTGCTGTCCAGTAGTACCTAGTGAACTGGTATGGCCATCAGAGTCTTGGGCGAGTCCAGGTATTTATGGATCCCGAGGACTTCATTTCTTGGGTCTGGCATGTTTTTCGGTCATAGTCCGAGGTGCATAAAGAGCTTTAGTAGAAATTTGAATATATGAGGACCTCGGGGGGGGGGGGGGGGAGGGGAGGCAGGTGTTGGTGGTGGCGATGCAGTGTCCAAGGGAATGCTCGGTGAGCATCATGAGGTAGGAGACTGGGTCCTGCTATCATCCCTTGATTTCCAGGAGTCATCAGAATCCCAGATCTTGTCCTCCTCATCCATAAAGAGAGACGGGCGGAGAGAGGTGGTCACGAGCAGTTGGTGGTGGGGTCAGGGTGACACTGATGGGACTGTCCACTGTAGCTGGAGTTGGGTGCTGTGCCTGTGGGAGTGTGACAGGAACTGTTGGGCCAGGAACTTTCCCCAGAGCTCCATCAGGGCCCCTTGTTGTGCTGTATGGGGTGGTGCTGCTCCAGACTCCTGGCTGCAGGCTACTCCAGTGACTGGGTATCTCTGTGCTTTGCAGCTCTGTTTTTTGCAGGGGGAGTTTGAGGGACAGGAAGAGGAGGAGATATCAGCTCCTCTCCTGGTAGAGTGTCTGCCCCTGGAGGTGGAGTCACGTCTGCATGGTCGGGCGGAGGAGCTATGACGTTGGTGCCTGTGGTGGTCATGGTGCTGACGTTCAGTGTCCCCCAGCTTACCTGAGCGGTGTGGGGATTCCTTGTATCATCAAACTTCTGTCGCCCTTGGGGAAAAGTGGCTCAAGGTGTCCTGCCTTCCCGGACAGTGTAGGGGGGTCCAAGCACCATTGGGGTTCCAGTATCACTGTGGTCAGGGCCTCTGGAGGCAGGAGAGGAGTCTGGGCCGCAGGAGTGGGTACAGCAGAAGTCAGGGGGTTGTATAAGGGTCCCCCGGAGAGGTGCGGATTGCAAGAAACAGAGGCAACTGACTGAAGAGGAAGAACCTCTGAAGAGAAAATCCTGGAAGCTGGGCTTACCTGCTCAAAAGCTGCGGCCTCTGCGGGAGTTGCTAGGACTGCTGGAGGTTCTGCCGGTCCCCCATTAATGTGGTTGTCTGGCTCAGTCCGCTTGCTGTTCTTTGAGGCAGTTCTGGCCCATTTCTTCTTCTGCCCCCTGTCTTCGGGGGGAGGAGGGGGTCTGCTGCCAATTCTGGACCAGTGTCTTTCCGCTCTTTACCATGTGTGCAGGCCCACACATGATGGTCCAGGTCCAGACATTTTGGGCAGCGATCCTGCTCGGTGAGACTGATTCTCCTACTGCAGCAGAGGCATTTCTTCAATCTTCTTTTCTCCCATCTTCTGGTGAGGGTTTTTTTTTTAGTGGTTTCTGCTTGAATCTTTTCAAATGCTAGGGAGAGCTGGAGATCCATCCATCCTGGAAGACGGATGGCAAAAACTGAGGGAGGAAGGGCAAGGACAGGATCAGGAAGAGGAGGGAATAGACTCAGAGGAATCCCCCCTCTTTCCCCCTCCCAAAAAAGAGGGAGGATTCCTCTGAGCTAAGGGAGAGCTAATCCGATCCCTGGGGATGGCACACCTAGGCGTGGCTGACTCAGACTGCTTGTCCATGGAGAAACCATCAGAATCAGAGAGAGCTTCTTTCCTGTCGCCTTTCCCATCTGACTCTCAACCGGGAGCCATTCCCTACTCTAGCTTCTCCCTTTAGCCTTTCCATCTATCCAGCTCTCACCAGGGGACCATTAGTCCCTGTCTCTTGCCGTATTCCTCATCAGGATCTCATGAGAAAGCCATTGTGTATGGCCTCACTCCTTCCCTAGCCCTTTCTTGTTAGAAAACCATCAGATACAGGTTCTCTTCTTATTGTTTCAGCCATTCATTCTTATAAAAAAGTTATCACCCATAGCTGCTGTGCTTACTCTTTCATTCGTCTGGCTCTCATTGCCCGATTCCATTAACTGCAGAAATAAAACTTAGCCCACACTTTGTGTTCCATTGCTGATCTGCAGTAGCCATGACTATAAAACATAAAACTGTAACTTTTTGCCAATAACCTGAGCTACAGAGCAGTCTCAGAGGAGCGTTATGTAATGCAGTCTTTGCTTAAAACTTCTGGCACAGTCCTGACCTTTAAAAAAGGGAAACACTGGGGAGACAGTGTGGCGCTGGAGAATGGAGCATAGATTACACTGGTCCCTCCCTGTCCCTTCTGCACGCAAGCCACCTCCTGCCCCTAAAGCAATACTCCTCACATTCAGAGCTTTGAAGTTAATCCTTTGCTCTCAGAGACTTTCAGTTGCACATTCTGTGGATGGAGTTTTGGAAGTTCATTGGGTGAGTAGCAATGCAAAGTTTATATCTGAAAAACGTTTTTTGAAAGCTAGTGCCAGAGAATAGCAGGTTATCCTATCGCAGGCGGCGATCAGTGTATTTCCCATGGGGCCTGTGCTGTAGAACAGAATAGAGGCATGGTTTGCTATAGAAGCATTCGTCACTATATGAAACCTTTTGTAATCTCTTATTTTCATATTTTTACCCTTTTCCATTTCTGAATATGCTGAATTCTAATTATCTGTCTGAGCTAAGCAATATAAATTGACTGAGCTCTCCAGGCTGCTCTCTTGACTTTCGGTTTTATCTCATAGCTGTTTGCCGGCCTTGCAGGAGATGATAGGTCTCAAATAGGTCAGGTACGCATCCAAAGGTGAAAAATATTTAAACTCTGTTCAGGATTGAACTTGAGGAAACAGAACATTCCCATACTAAAATTAAATTATCTTTGGAAAACTGTAGGGTCCTTCAAAAAAAACGTTTACATGAAATTGAAGTTAGTTTAAAAAGGACTCAGTTGGAGAAAGGAAACAGAGTCCTATTCATATTAGTTTTGGAGACAAATCAGCCGCTAATGCTGCCACCACTTGCAGCAAAAAGTGACAGATTCTTGTGTCAAGTTAGGTAGGGCGTAATTTAATGTACAGCAGCCCTGCTTAAAAATCAGTAGACTTCATGGTTAGGAAACAATCTACATTACATTGAATACAAAAATAAATAGTCATAGAACATTGCAATCAGAAATTTTGTGTTCGACTTAATTGAAGGATTTCTTTGTTGTCTGTTACTGCTCTGTATATATATACATTTTGTATTGGAGCATTTTGCTCTATTAAAAGTTAAAAAAACAATCTACATGTATAAAACAGAGCTTAGTGAGTAGAACTTGCTTCTTTCAAAACTGCCCTGATTATTTTTAGGTGTCAGTATGCACATAAGGCCATTGTGCACATACTTTCACCTATGAACGATAGAGGCGTTCTGAAAAGCGGAACCCGGCTGGGGTTTGAACTTCTGCATATACTTTTAGTTTTCCCACTGTATGCATGTAAATGTTCAAGAAAATGTTGCATGTTCTAAATAACAGGTGCAAATGTGTGTGAGTTCATTCCAGCGGCTAATTTTTGAAGGGAAAGAATGCATATATTTGCTTATACAAACTGGCATCCTGCTATAAAATTACCCTCTTGAAGTGAAAGAGGAGCTGGGTGTTAATATAGATACCATTATAGTGATGGCTATACCCTGATATACAGCAAGAAAAGGACTAGGCAGATCCTAGGGCTGGTCGGGTCTGCGTAAGATATCTAAAACTGTAAACAGAAGTATCAGAATCAGGCAATGAAAGTGATTCTCCCATGACACCCAACATTGTTGAGGCCATTATTTGGGTTTAATAATCTAGAGAACATGAGTAAGGTGCATTACTGTCATGGTAGATACAAAACTAATAAATCCAAAAAAACGCCTAATCACTTTTCTTAAAGAACACCATCAACCTTACACACACCGTCAAAAGCTAAACTCACCGTCTCTAATGAAACAAAACTCACCGTCTCTATTAAATGTTTTCCATTTCTGCCTGAAAAGCAACTTTGTAACAATACAATTCAATTCCCAAAACTAGCAAGGGAAAAAAAGGCCTCAATAATATAACCAATTTTTCAATTACTGGAGGGAGCGTTGAATTGCCTGTTTGAAGTCCTGTCCCTGAAGAAGCCATTTTTTCGGCGAAACAAGGATCTTTGTTGGGTGGTTGTTCTGCCTGAGGAGCTGGCAATTGCAAGCTTAGTTACTTTGAGCACTGGTTGTGCCGTTGGTGTAATGTGCCTTCCAGTTAAGTCATTCTCTTTTCTATTTCAGGAACAGTGATAGTGTTGTATTACCGCTATAACTTTGCTAAGCGATATCAGCGTAAAACACTGCTGCGCTATTTTTTGGAAAGCTTGTGTGGATGAAAAACGTCTTAATCTTTTTTAAAAAAATATATAAAAACAGTAATTAAAAAATTGGCTACAAGTTATAGATTGGTAAAAATAAATAGTTGGGAGTTTTTCAGGCAAGTGATGGTGAGATGCGTTTCTCTTTGGGCAGGTTTCTGCCGTATAGAGGGAAAACGTTGGTTGTATTACTGAGGCCTTTTTCTCCCTTGCTAGTTTTGGGAAATGAATTGTATTGTTACAAAGTCGCTCTTCAGGCAGATATGGAAAACATTTAATAGAGACGTTGAGTTTAGCTTTTGAGGATGTGTGTAAGGTTGATGTTATTCTTTAAAAAAAGCGACTGGGAGTTTTTTTGGATTTATTGGATTAATACTGCTGGTGTGGGATTTATTTGTTTGCAATTTGCTTAGGTACAAAGCCAAGTCATTTGGAGACATTGACCCAAGAGAATTGAGCATGAGATAAGGTCTTGATATATGGTCCTTGAAGAGAGGGTGAAGGAGCGGAGGAACTGGGTTAAGTAGACTGAGGGATATATCTTCAGATACATAAAAGGGGGCAAAAGTGAGAATGAGGATTGGTCCATTTGTCATTTCTACCAGGGGTAGGACAGGAAGACATTTCTTTATTTACTTATTTCTTTCATATTTATTGATTGTCGTTTTCTACCAGCCAGCCATGGGCTTAAAATATAGCTGTGAGATTTAAGTTTGACATTAGGATGAGCTTTCTAACTGTGGAGGGAGTCAGGTCCTGAAACATCTCCCTGGGGGTTATATTTTTCAGACCTCTCATTCTGCAAAGTGCTACATATGCTGATTTAACAAGAGATATAAAATATACAATTATTTTATAAGAGCATAAGATATGCCATTCTGGGTCAGACCATAGGTCCATCAAACCCAGTGTCCTGTTTCCAGCAGTGGTCATTCCAGGTCAGAAGTACCTGGCATAAAGTCAAAAGCAGCCAGTTCCATGCTTCTTATCCCCAGGGGTAAGCAGTGGCTAAAGACAAATATTTTTATGATTATAATTTAAAAAGAGCAGTAAAGAGAAGAGAAAAACCTAAACTTTTTGCATAGTCCGCGAGTAAAATGATCAGATAAGGAGCTTTGGCAGAATAACTTCTGGCTCCAAAGTTAATTCACCTTTTACCTCTCTAAAGAAAAGAAAATGAGGTCTTTAACAATATAAAATAAAACGGCAATCACTGTGCATTGAGCGCCTCACTGCAGTCATAAAACACACTTACCTGCCCCGTAAAGGCACAAAAGTATAAGAATGATTGCACTCCTCAGGAGCTTAGATATATCCTTTCTGCATCCCATCCTCGGTATAGTCCCTTTAGAGACAGAGGTGCCTAGCCTCCCACAAAAGAATATATTTTATTAACAACGTTTACAAACTGAAAATACCTTCCTCTGAAGCCGGCACTTTTATACACAGGACAGCACAGATACCTGTCCCCTCCTTTCTGCCTTGCACTGGGTGACTCAGGTTTAGCCATAAATATTTTTATTTTACAGAAGAAGTATGAGGCATCAGGTGAAAGACTCATTTTTTTCCACCAGAGGTAATTAGCTAAATTAGGTAAATTAACTTGAGAAAGAGAGAGAGACAGATGAATGACAAATGCCAATAAAATCTCCGGTGAAACAGCAGTTGCTACGTTAATAATTTTCTGATTTGCCTGTGAAATGGTCTCACTTTTGCGCACATTTTTTGAAGAGGAGAGGAGAGTGCCGTTCCTGTGTCTCAAATGACCTTTAATTTGTATGATTTTTTAACATTTTTGTGCCTCCTAAAAGAAGAAGGTGGAAGTGGTCAATATCCAGGGGCGTAGTTGTGCCAATTTAAAATCTTAAATTTGGGAAACCTGGAATCTTAGGGCCCCTTTTACCTACACTTAGCTTGATAGTCCATAGGAATAAAATGGGCCATGTAGCAGATAGCTCGAGCTAAAAGGGGCCCTTAGTTTTATGAGTTAATATTGAGAGTTTCTTCCACAAAGAATTTGAGTGCATAGCCATGGATGGTGATAGTACGTTATCTAAGAGTAACATTTTCCATGAAATAGGAAGCTCCAAAGACAAGAGGTCATGATATGAAGCTCGAAAGAGAGTGGCTCAGAAAAAATGTGAAGAGACTCTTCTTTCCCCAGAGGGTGGTGGATGCCAAGAATCACCACAGAGAATAGTGTGGCATAGTAAATTGCCTTAAAGCTACCTGTTAAGTTTTTTTTATTGGTTTAGGGCCCTATTACCAAGAACTGGTAGTTCAAGCAGAAAACGGTTTGAATTACTGAATATTTCATTTTTGCTGTTATTTTATGAATTTTAGACTGTCTTTTTTCATTTTAACTTTTTTAGATTTTCTGCTTTGAACATGTAGGAATTATTTGTATTTTGGGTCATGATTCTTTAGATTGTTAAAATACTGTAGATATAGTGACTATTATACAAATTTTTTCAGGGATTTGTTTTTGGATTGCTGAATCAGATATTTATCACTGAATCTGTTGGTATTATAAAATTATCCTCCATATATACATATATATAATACTGGTTGATTTTTGAAAAATAAATTAACTTAGGCATAAACCGCAGTGTCAAATGCATAGGTTCTTTCTGAATATCGGGCCCACTATATTTCACCATATATTCCTATTTAAGGCCCTGCATTTCTAAGACTCTACATTAAAAACTTGAAAATCCTTTTGTGTACCTTATCACATTTCCTTATTTAATATTTACTTATTTCTATTATTTTTAAAAAGCTCCTGTTCCCTGCTCCATGGAAATGGATATGTCAACATAAATTCAGAATATAAAAAATTACTATATTACTCACTATACCATTATTTTATTTAAGAGGATACAAATCTGTAAGAGAAGAAAAAAATCTCAGATCATCAAGCCAATGCAGAAAGATGATCTTAAAGTAGCTAAACAGGTAGAAAAAGCAACAGCAAAAGCTAGAAGGATGCTTGGGTGATATGGAAGGGAATGGCTAGCAGAAAAAAGGAGGTGATAGTGCCTCTGTATAAGTCTTTGGTGCAACCTCATTTGGAGTATGGTGTGCAATTCTGGAGACCGCACCTTCAAAAGGATATAAACAGGATGGAGTCAGTACAGAGGGTGGCTGCTAAAATGGTTAGTGGTCTTCATTATAAAGCATATGAGGACAGACTTAAGGATCTTAATATGTACACCTTAGAGGAAAGGCGGGGTAGAGGTGATATGATTGAGATGTTTAAATACCTCTGTGGCATAAATGTTCAGGGAGAGAGCCTCTTTCAATTGAAAGCAAGTTCTGCTATTAGGGGACATGGGATGAGGGTGAAGGGGGATAGATTCAGGAGTGATATGCGGAAATATTTCTTTACGGAAAGAGTGGTGGATCCGTGGAATAGTCTCCCAGTAGAGGTGGTAGAGATGAGGAACACAAAAAGAGCACAAGGCCCTCGCAGTGGAGGAACCAAACACAAGAAGCGTGTGGAGGTCACAGGTGCCTTTATTATAAATACTAAATAATCCCCTATGCGTTTCTGCAGTTGCCTTCTTCAGGGGGTATGCAGGTATGCACTTTGTGAGAATCTTTAGGAGAGATATTATTATGCAAATGTATCTCTAAACTTGCGAGCAGTGCGTTGCTGACTTCTTTTGGAAAAGCCAAACTCTAGCAATGTCAGGCTCTGTGACTAGACTAGATAGGCCATGTGGTCTTTTTCTGTCGTCATTTTTCTATGTTTCTATGAAGTCACACTCTATTAGCAGTATACGCATTTTCACAGCATACTGATAAAGCTAGACTTCAGCGCCAGTATGCAGCAAAGAGTGTATATGCAAATGAACTGTGTGCAAAACTTTGGCATAAAGTTGAAAGGAGGGGAGCCAAAGCATGCGTAAACAACAGACGC
Source organism: Ichthyophis bannanicus (assembly GCA_033557465.1). Taxonomy (NCBI): domain Eukaryota; kingdom Metazoa; phylum Chordata; class Amphibia; order Gymnophiona; family Ichthyophiidae; genus Ichthyophis; species Ichthyophis bannanicus. The sequence goes on along the minus strand of CM066051.1, from coordinate 72,995,097 downwards.
GCCACAAGTGGCCATGTGTGCATGTGCATAAATGTCAAACGCTCACGTTATGCGCACATGAAGTTCAGGTTCTTCTGGCGCTCAGCCTAAAATAATCAACACTATTTTGCCCAAAAACATTTTTTTATGAAATTACAACAGTAAATGGAGTCCAAAAAACACACAAGGATAATAAGCAAAAGATATTTGTTTTTGAACGATGAAATTTCATTTATACGCCGAAAGATACATGCAGGAAATTTTCACATCGAAGGTAACTGTTCACTGGTAAATAACCCTGAAATAGTCTTTTCCTACATGCACAAGATGTTTAAGTCACTTCAGATCAGGCATAGAGATATTGGCGCTTTTGTTGGTTATGTAAATATCTATGCGTATTTCTGCATCAAGCGCAGACCTTATTACCATCTCATTTTAATATGTACAGGTCTTTTGCATATATTTTAAATATGCTTGGCATTGCTGTGTACGCATACTTTTACTCCCTCTTTACATGCATGTCAAGCTTTCAGTTTGTTCAATGTAAACCGCACTGATGCAGAATAGCGCGGTATATAAGAGAATGTAAATAAATAAATAAATAAAAATAAATAAGCTCTTTTCTGCATTTGGTGGGCAGAACCTATGTGTAAAAGTTACATTATCTGTGCACAAAGGATGCGCTAGTCTTTCTGCATCAGCCCATATGTCCTTATACTTATTCAAACCTTTGAAACCGAAAAAGAATTTCCCTTTACCTATTCATTTTAATTCCTCAGATTTTAATGTTATAAAAAAACGTATCCCCAAAACCTTGAAAATATGAAGTTTACTGAGGATGGCCAGCGTTTCACAATATATGCTTCATCAGGGGTGTACCCTAGAAACATACAAATTAAGGGTAGTTTTTACTAATGGGAGCTATCTGGCAGTGCGTGTTCTGGCGTGCGCTGAAGGCGTGCTGGGACGCGTGTTGCCAACTAGCACAGGGGTATGACAGTCAGTGCAGGATGATTGGGCAACCCACGTTAGGGTCACTAGTGGGTGTGTTAGGGATGGTGAGTGAGCCACTAGGTGGAGTTAAGTGCACCTGCAATATTTTACATAAGAACATAAGATTTGGCATAGGTCCATCAAGCCCAGTATGACACAGGTTCCACAATGCTTGTATTGGGTCAAGCAGTGATATCCTGGGTCCCTTTTAATAATGGTTTATGGACCTTTCGTCCAGGAACTTTAACGTGTGTTATGTGAAAGGGTTCCATATTAACTGCCAAGGAAATGCTTTCCACACACCCAACAGTTAACGCAGTGATGTTGCATCTAACGCTTTGGTTTCAGTGCTTTTGGCGCATTAGGTGCAACACCTTAACGCAGGGGTTCTTAACCCAGTCCTTGGGACACACCTCGCCAGTCAGGTTTTCAAGTTAACCACAATGAATATGCATGAGAAAAAATCTGTATACATTACCTCCATTGAATGCAAATCTCTCTCATGAATATTAATTGTAGTTATCCTGAAAATCTGACTGACTAGGTGTGTCCCGAGGATTGGGTTGAGAACCCCTGCCTTAATGCCCTTTAGTAAAAGACTCCTAAGTGACTGAAATCAACTTTCTTTGATGACAACATCAATATTTCCTCATACTGAGGTTGCTAATAGGTTTGCTAACTGGCTAAAACATTTTAAATATACCGCCCTCCCCCCATATGTAAAACAGGTTTCAATGGTTTGAATAAATATATGGACACAACCTGAGATCTTTTTCCTCCCTTATAGACTTTTATCTTCTTAAATGAAATAATGGTACAGTGACTAGTATATGATTTTTTTTCAGTGATTTATTTTTGGGACATATATAGTAACATAGTAAATGACGGCAGATAAAGACCAGTATGGTCCATCTAGTCTACCCAGCAAGGTGGCAAGAGTAGGTGCACCTGCCGCTCCATGCAGGTCACCCCTCTCCATGTCTTTGTTTATGGATGAACCCACCGCTCCGTATAGGACACCCCCTTTTGTTGAGAAATTAGATAGTTAGGTTTATTTTGATTTTATCCTGTTGCTATAGAGGGATCCACTGCGTCTGTCCCATGCCATTTTGAATTCTGTCACTGTATTTGCCCCCACCACTTCCATCGGGAGGGCATTCCAAGCATCCATCACCCTTTCAGTGAAAAAGTATTTCCTGACATTGCCTTTCAATTTACCCTCTTGCAGCTTTATGTTATGCCGGGCTCAGCTCTACTCCCCAGGAACCTTTTCTCTGGCTTACAGCACTGCGTGTAAGGGGGCTAGCAGGCAGATCCCTCTGAGAGCCTTCTACAATCTTTGGGAGAGAGCTGGGGGGGAGGGGCAGAGGAGGTGTTGAAATCGTGTGAGGCAGTTGTACTCTTTGAGGAATCTGTGCAGGATCTTCTGCTCTCTAACATATTCATAAATGACCTGGAAATAGGAATGATATGTGAGGTGATCAAATTTGCAGATGACACAAAAACTATTCAAAGCTGTTAAAACACAAGAGGATTATGAAAAAATGCAAGAGGACCTTGATAAAGTGGAAGACTGGACATCCAAATGGTAGTCTATAAGGGACAAGAACACACAGACAAAACACAACTCACTCTCTCAACATACAAAAAACCTTCAGAAAAACAAAGAAAACCACAAGCTCTAGAGCTTTCTCCTTTGCTGCCCCCACTCTCTGGAACAAGCCCCCAATAACTCTTCGCTTGATGAAAGACCTTCATCAATTCAGAAAATAACTCAAAACCTACCTCTTCGCTGAACATTTTGAAATCCCCTACCTCCAGAGAGCCACCCCCCAGCAATCACAGAAACATTCACACAAAACTCATGAAATCACAAATGACTAACTCAGACAGACCCTCCGCTATTAATACACATGTCTTACAATGGAAAAGGAAAAAATCCCAAACTTACACAAGTTCAATTGAAATATATGTTTAATGTCTATTGCCCTCTGTAACATATTGTTTATTGTTCTTTGTAAATAGTTCCATGTAAATAGTTTTGAAACTGTTCCATGCAATGTTACCTGTACATAGTTACAAATACCGTTCTATGTAAAGTATACAGAAGTATACAAAATTGTTAACTGTTCCATGTAAACCGCCCTTGATCTCTGGAAGGGGCGGTATAGAAGAAATAGATAAATAAATAAATAGATGAAATTTAATGTGGATAAGTGCAAAGTTATGAACCTAGAAAGGAGCAACCCAAACTATGGTTACATGATGCAAGGTCCCACCTTAGAAACCACCACCCAGGCGTCATCGTGGATCATACATTGAAACCCTCCACCCAGTGTGCGGCGGTGGCCAAGAAAGCAAATAGAATGCTAGGAATCATAAGGAGAAGAACAGAGAATAAAACCATTTATTGGGGTTCTTCAATTTGGAAAAGAGACGGCTAAGGGGGGATATGATAGAGGTTTACAAATTAATGAATGGAGTGGAACAGGTAAACATAGATCGGTTGTATATGCCATGAAAAAGTCAAGAGACTAGAGCAGTGGTTCTCAATCTTTTTTGTACCGTGACCCCTTTTACCATTGGTCAACTTGTGGTGACCCCCAATGATAAAATCAAATGCATCTCTCTTCCTTTACCGTTAACGCATTGTCGCTGTAATCATTTGTTGAATTATTAATATATTATAGGCCTTTGCAATATGTTTTTATTTATAAAATGTATTTATTTAAACCACAATAATTAATCACAAGTAACAATATTTGATTTCAAAATTATTTATTTATTTACATTCTCTTATATACCGCGCTATTCTGCATCAGTACGGTTTACATTGAACAAACTGAAATTACATTGAACAGGGCATTATAACTTGGAGATAACTATTTTACGGGGAACATGTTATGATTTTGATTATGATTTTGTAGTCAAATCACTAATATGAAATAAAATTATTTTTTCTACCTTTGTTGTCTGACCAATTTATTCTCTGATCATGCTGGTCCTGATCTGAGGCTTCTGCTTTCCTGTCTTCTCTTAGCTCTCTTTCTGTGGTCTATGGTCCATCTGCCATTTCTTATCTCTTCTTTTGTTTTCTTCACTTCTTTCCATCAGCCTATTTCCAGTCCCCTTCTAGTCCAAATAACATGGCAGCCTCTCTCAGCATCCACTCCCTTCCAGTCCCATTCTCCCATCCCGTCGCATCAGCCCATTTGTAGCCCTAGCCCCCCATTTTCTTCCAAGGCCAGCAGCTCTATCCTCCCCTCCCCACCATCAGCCCATTTCCAGTTGAAGCCCCCCCCCCCAATCAGCTCACTTCCAGTGCTAGTCCCCCCTGAACCCCATTACCAGTTCTAGGCTCCCCTAATCAGCCCATTACCAGTCCTACCCCCCCATCAGCCCATTTCCAGTTGAAGCCTCCCCCCAATCAGCTCACTTCCATTTCAATTCAGAGGGGGAAATAAACGTTGGGGGATTAAAGGGGCTATCGGATATCTCCCTTAATCTCTGTTATAAAAAGATGGCCAAAAGGAGCACTTTTAAAATCCCTCTTTGTGTCATGGAGCAGGTATAAATCCGGATGTGGACAATTTTGGGCTTACATGTGCGTTTCCCAGATGAAATAGGGACGACGTGTAGATTTTTGTCCTGTCCTGCTACGCCCAGACTATGCTCCGATACACATCCACATAATTTCGACGCACTAAGAACATCAATGTGTACATCAGACCCTTTCTAAAATGGGCCATTTCCTCATGTAGAGCTCTGATTTTGCATGTGGAAATTGTGAATAAGGCTTCTAAAGGAACCCTCATAATCTATTCCTATAGTGGCACATCCACATATATCATTACCTTCAGTAACGCTGAAGAAATAAATAATTTGAAACATTTAGATTAGGGCTCAGTGTGTCTTTCACATAAGTGTGCGATTGTCGTGGCTGGTAAAGGAAATTGCTTCTATATTTCTCATCAAAAGTTGAAACCGTTGGATAAATATAGTACTAGAGGCTAATTCAGGAATGCTAATGCTATAAATTATTGTATGACATTATTGCATGTGACACTCTTACAACTTGCTAGCTATTTCTTTCATATATAAAACTGTGAAACTGAATAAAGAAATTGGATTTTAGAAAAAGTACATTGTAATGTGATCAAATGTTTGCTCTAAAATTATTGTGTTTTCATGTGTTAATTAAGGAATTAGCTCTCACTCCTCCATGCAGGGCGGTGTGCTAAATCCCGCACCTGCTGAATGCTGTTTTTTCTAACAGTGGGAATTTAATTCCGGGATCAGAGGTGAAGTAAATTTAACTCACATTTTTGGGATTAGTGTTAGACAGTGGTGCTGTGACAACATGGCCCCAGAAAGTGAGCTGATTAGCTGCAGAACTGTGACTTAACTTTACTCCACCTTCGACCTAGGAGTTACATTTCTAGCATAAAAAAACATGGGGGTATCCAAGTCTGGAAGCCCCAAATCCAGGAGACCCAAGACCAGAGAGGCTCTGTTTTAGGATCCCCAGGCCAAATAGACTTAGATGAAGTGATTTCATTTAAAAAATGGAAGACAAGAGGATTCTTTCTAATTCGAGGGTAAGTATATAGGGAGAGGGGACTGTAGGGTAGGTTGAAACAGAACATGGGCTGATAGACTGTAATGGGTGCTTGAAAACAGGGTCATACCAAGGGCTGTACAAGTACCAAAGGGGCGCTGATTCCATCACTGGGCTTCCAGGAAGCTCAAAAAAAGTGAGTTATTGGACATGACTGAGTGGGGGTGGGGGGAAGGGGGCAGATTAGTTTGTCACACAGGGCACATTTCCAGCTTCGTACGGTCCTGCTTGTGAACTAGAGGTTGAGTTTTGCATCTCCTGGTTTTAGCATTTGATTTTCAGGAAGACATCGTATATTCAAGATGCTATCTGATATAAATCATTCCTTCACTGCATTAGTTTTATCTGTTTTGTGGGTATTTGATCAGTTTTCAGCTCTTTATTTCATGTTACGTGCATGTGATCTATTTTGAGCATTTAAATGGCATGATGGCAGATAGGAATAAATGAATTAATTTATAATGTGACTCTCTTTGAGGGGGTATTTTATCAGGGACTTCAGCCTGCAGAACAGCATTTTACGTGCTCTATTAGGCACTTAAAAATGGCCTGGGGCATGTGCAAAGAAGAATAGGCATTCTGAAAACAAGGAGATAAATTCCATAATGAATTTTTCATCGTAAAGACCTTAATATGCGGGTAAAAGAGCTTTTTAAAATACCCGCAGGGGTTATGTGTCTGAAAGAACGTGCGCGTGACAAGAAGGCACCCACTTTTATGAGACCGGTGTCTTTTAGGATAGAGTTTGGGTGGAGCACAGGCTGAGCCATAATTTACATACATATTTGAAATACATGCCTACCCACTTGATTCGCGCGCTCCCAAGCAGGCATTCATGTCTACAGCTTCAGTTTAGCTGCAGTTTCTTCCAGTTCACACATAGGCATCTCTGGAGCATGTTTACTAACAGGTGCGGGCCATGAAATCATCATGGAGGTCTAAGCCAACTTCAGGAGACATGTGCATCCATCTCCCTGTTGTTGGCGCATTGCCAATGTGCAGCACGGTGGTATCTCGGCATATGGGGAGCCTAATGCCAGCCATTAAGGTGGCATTAAGTACACTCACGCTAACATCCACCATCATGGTTAGCGCATGGCCAAAATGCCCACACTAACCACAACATGCCCTCTACGCCCATGTTATGCCCCCAACCTGCCCTATTCACACGCTAACCATCTAGCGTGGGATTTTTTGTGCAGGACCCCATGCTAAATTTTAGTGTGACATGCTCACCATGAGCTGAACCCGCACTACCTCTGTGTGTCTTTATAAAATTGACTAGAAATAGGCGCCTAGTTGACCTTCACACATAGATGGCCAGTTGTAAAAGTTCCCTTATATGCCTACTTTTATGTACTATATGAAAAAGAGATCCCAGAGTGAGTCAGGGTCAAGAAAGACACTTATGAACATATTTTGTAAGATGGATGCATATGAGATGATTCCTACAGGCACATACATGCACAAACTGACATCTACTTCAGGGCAACTGGAGCTTGGTGTAGGAACTTACAGACGGACTACTTTATCAAAATATGTGAAGCATCATTTTAGAAGGACCAACTAGGAGGAATCTGGGATATTCAGGGCACCACCTCCAAAATTCCAAGGGAGCAGTGGCAGTGGAGGGAGACACATGAAAGTGTCTTCTGAAATTGCACCATTTCTGCCCCAAAGGATGCACGTCCCCGCAGCTGGGTCTGAAGATGGGCCTGTGCATACAGCAAGGCTGGGTATGTGCACATCTGCAGGTATTTTAGAAATGTGGATGTTTCTGATATTCGTGGGCAGGTACATAGACATACCACCCGAGTTATTTCAGAACAGGGGCGTCTATACTATGATACATCTATGTCCCAGCCTGCCATTTCAGATCAGCAGGTGTGTGATGGTGGGGCAGCAAAATGAATGCACAGTTAATTAACATGCAGGATTTTTTTGACCCACAAAATGTATTATGGCAATGAGAGCACATTTCGCTCTCCCCCCTGCAAGTGTTGCTGCAAAGAAAAAAGCACTTTTTTTTTTGTAACTTTTCCTTTATTGGTTTTTCAGTATACACAACAATCACACAATAACCAGAAAATACAACATGACCCCATCAACCCCCCCCCCACCCCAAATGCACCCTCAAACAGAACTACTACCAACCATCCCCCCATTCCAGGGCCAAGCCAACCCTCCTCAGATACAGATCGTCCACCATACTCCATCGGGGATTCCATTTCGCCCCCGCAAAGTCATACCCCCCCTCCCACCCCTCAGACCGAGCACTACCCCTCCCCACCTCCCCCCTCCCCAGCCTTACTCCCCCCGTGCCTGCTCCCCCCTTCCCTCCCTGCCCGCCCGCCACCTCTCCAGCCACCCATCATAGCCCTTCCACACCTGCCGAAAGTGCGGCACCCTATGCGCCCCATAGGCCGCAATTTCGCACATACCCCGCAGCCCACTTAAGCGTCCCACAATATCTCCCCTAGAGGGGGGAGCTTTACTCCTCCAGCGCAACAAAATCTCCCCCCGCGCTGCAGCAATACAATAGCCAATCATCAACTGCACCTCCCTGTCCCCTTCACCCTCCAATTCATTCAACAAGACCATGGCAGGAGCCAAGACCACCTGGACCCCCGTCATCCCCTCCCAGTCCTCCCACATAGTCCGCACTATCGGGCAGTCCCACAGCAAATGATATAGGTCCCCTCTCCCCTTACACCCCCTCCAACACTGCCCTGATTCCTCCTTACCGAGGGCCCTCAATTTCCATGGAGTCCAATAGGTCTGATATCGAATCTTCAAACTACTCTCCAGATAAGCAGTGCCCGGGGCCAATCTCCTAGACCAGGGGTCTGCAACCTTTAAGACATAAAGAGCCACTTGGACCCGTTTCCGAAGGGAAAAAAAAAACTGGGAGCCGCAAAACCATTGCGACATTTAAAACAAATCTAACACTGCATATATTGTTTCTTACCTTAATGCTATATACGACCCCCTACTTTTCCTGTTAAAATATAGGTGTTTGGCCTATACTCGCCGTATAAGACTACCCCTCTTCCGTCGCACACCAAAAAAAATACGCCAGAAAATATAACAACAAGAAGTAACAATATTTGATTTCAAAATTATGATGATTTTGTAGTCAAATCACTAATATGAAATAAAATTATTTTTTCTACCTTTGTTGTCTGACCAATTTATTCTTTGATCATGCTGGTCCCGATCTGAGGCTTCTGCTTTCCTGTCTTCTCTTAGCTCTCTTTCTGTGGTCTATGGTCCATCTGCCAGTTCTTATCTCTTCTTTCATTTTCTTCACTTCTTTCCATCAGCCTATTTCCAGTCCCAGTAACCCTCCCCAATATCAGCCCCTTTCCAGTCCTCACTCCCAGTACCTTCCAATGTCAACTTGCATTCCCATGATTGCCACTGGTGTCCATTTCCTTCCAGTCCCCCTCCTTCCCCACTGACCAGTCCCTTCTAGTACAAATACCATGGCAGCCCCTCTCAGATCCAGTTCCATTCTCCCATCCCCTCATATCAGCCCATTTGTAGCCTTAGCCCCCAGTTATCTTCCAGGGCCAGCAGCTCTATCCTCCCCTCCCCACAATCAGCCCATGCCCAGTCAAAGCCCCCCAATCAGCTCGCTTCCAGTGCTAATCCCCCCTCAACCCCATTACCAGTGCTAGCCTCCCCTAATCAGCCCAATACCAGTCCTACCCCCCATCAGCTCATTACCAGTCCTAGCCTCCCCTAATCAGCTCATTTCCAGTGCTCGTCCCCTCAACCCCATTACCAGTGCTCCATCCCTCCATGTCAGCCCCCTCCCTCCCTCCCTCCATCCATATCAGCTCCCTCCCTCCATGTCAGCCCGCCTCCCCAATCCCTCCATGTCAGCCCCCTCCATGTCAGCCCCCCTCCCTCCATGTCAGCCCCCTCCATTCCTCCATGTCAGCCCCCCTCCCTCCATCCATATCAGCTCCCTCCCTCCATGTCAGCCCCCCTCCCTCCCTCCATGTCAGCCCCCTCCCTCCATGTCAGCCCCCTCCATCCCTCCATGTCAGCCCCCCTCCCTCCATCCATTTCATATCTGCTCCCTCCCTCCATGTCAGCCCCCCTCCCTACATGTCAGCCCCCTCCATCCCTCCATGTCAGCCCCCCTCCCTCCCTCCATTCATATCTGCTCCCTCCCTCCATGTCAGCCCCCTCCATCCCTCCATGTCAGCCCCCCTCCCTCCCTCCCTCCCTCCCTCCATGTCAGCCCCCTCCATCCCTCCATGTCAGCCCCCCTCCCTCCATCCATTCATATCTGCTCCCTCCCTCCATGTCAGCCCCCTCCATCCCTCCCTGTCAGCCCCCCTCGATCCATCCCTCCATGTCAGCCCCCTCCATCCCACCATGTCAGACCCCCACCCACCATTCATTCATATCTGCTCCCTCCCTCCATGTCAGCCCCCTCCATCCCAGCCCCCCTCCCTCCATGTCAGCCCCCCTCCCTCCATCCCTCCATGTCAGACCCCCTCCCTCCATCCATTCATATCTGCTCCCTCCCTCCATGTCAGCCCCCCTCCCTCCATGTCAGCCCCCTCCATCCCTCCATGTCAGCCCCCCTCCCTCCATCCATATCAGCTCCCTCCCTCCATGTCAGCCCCCCTCCCTCCATCCATCCCTCCATGTCAGCCCCCCCCTCCATGTCAGCCCCTCCCTCCATGTCAGCCCCCTCCATCCCTCCATGTCAGCCCCCCTCCCTCCATCCATTCATATCTGCTCCCTCCCTCCATGTCAGCCCCCCCCTCCATCCATCCATTCATATCTGCTCCCTCCCTCCATGTCAGCTCCCTCCCTTCTTCTGCAGCCGCGGCTCCCTGCCTCTTACGGAACCACGGCTGTGCTTTTAAAATCATCTCGGAGCCCTTCCTGTCTTGACGGGCTCCGTGCAGCATTGTCCCGCCTCCAAACTTCCTTTAGAGGCGGGACAATGCTGCACGGAGCCCGTCAAGACAGGAAGGGCTCCGAGATGATTTTAAAAGCACAGCCGCGGTTCCCTAAGAGACAGGGAACCGCGGCTGCAGAAGAAGGGATGGAGCTGACATGGAGGGAGCCCATAACGCGACGTTTAAAGCGGGCAGTGTGCTCCGGAGCCGCGGCAAAGGTGAGAAAGAGCCGCATGCGGCTCCGGAGCCGCGGGTTGCCGACCCCTGTCCTAGACCACACATAAATATCTTGCCAACGCTCCCGATTCCACTCCCCCCCCAGTATCCTCTCCCAGGCCACCTCCCCCCGGATAGACGCCCCAACCCCCCCCCACCAGCATAAGCAATTCCCTATAAAATTGGGTAATGGCCCCCCTCCGCACCCCCTTCACCAAAAGTGCTTCAATCGCCGTGGCATCCCGGAGAACATCAGCCTTGACCTCTCGCCTACTCAAAAAAGACACTACCTGCAAATAGGCAAAAAGCCCTCTACCATCCAACCCATATTCAGCTTGTAAATCCCCCTAGCTCTTAAAATCCCCCTCTCATGGAGCACCTGTCCCATAAACCGTAACCCCTTCCCCCTCCACTCCCGAAACACTCCCCCCACTTTACCAGGGGCAAACTCCTGAACCCCCATGATAGACATTCCCCGAGTGTATTTGTTTCCCCCTAATAACTGACGCCGCCACCGTACCCAAATCGCCTTTGTCAGGGCCCGAAAAGGATTCCCTTCCGTCCCCCCGTCGACCCCCCTCCCGGTCCCAGAGCCACTCCCCCAGACTCTCCCCTTGTCCAGCCCCCTGTTCCAGCTGCACCCAGCGAGGGGTCTCCACCTCTGCCCCCTGCCAACTGAGCAATGCCCTCAACTGAGAAGCCAAATAGTACTTTTCCAACCAGGGAACGCCCATTCCCCCCTCCCTACCCGGGCGGTACATAACAAGCCGCGCTACCCTCGGGCGCTGCCCAGCCCAGATAAACTCCATCATAACCCTTTGCGCACGTTTCAAGAAGTTCCGGGACACCTTACACGGAAGGGAGCTAAACAAGAACAAAAACCTTGGGAGTACATTCATCTTTAAAACTGCTATCCTACCCAACCACGTAAGATATAAACCTTTCCACCTTTGCAAATCCCGGCACACTTCATTCAAAAGCCCCCCATAATTGACCCTCGCCAGGCCCTCCAAATTCTGTCCCATCTGAATCCCCAGATATCGGTAATGTTCCCCCACCCACTTAAACGCAAATCCCCCTCTCAGCACCCCTCCAATTCAGTGGTGAGATTAAACCCCAAGATCTCTGATTTACTGTCATTGATCTTATACCCTGCTACCCGACTATAACACGCAATCTCTTGCATCAAATTCGGTAAGGTTACCAGGGGCTCGCGCAGGGTAAAGATGACATTGTCCGCAAATAAAGTAATCTTAACCTCCTGGGAATTCATGAGAATCTCCTTAATATCGGAGGACCCCCTAATCTTTGCAGCCAGCGGCTCGATGACCAAGGCAAAAAGCAGGGGGGACAAGGGGCACCCCTGCCTAGTACCCCTGCCCAGCGCAAACGCCCCCGAGTAGCTTCCATTGACCCACACCCTGGCCTGAGGGGCCCTATACATCGCTTGAACCCAGTGAACAAAGTTGGGACCCACCCCCACTTTCTCCAACACACTAAGCATAAAGGGCCATTCCACCCTATCAAACGCTTTTTCCGCATCCACCGTTAGGAAAACAGCCCGCTGCCCCGTCCGCTGGACCTCCCAGGTAAGGTTACAGATCTTACGAATATTGTCCCCTCCTTGCCGCCCGGAGATAAACCCGGTTTGGTCTGGATGTATTAACTCAGGCAACACCGTGGCCAATCTATTGGCCAAGACCTTTGCAAAAAGTTTTGCATCCACGTTCAATAATGAAATGGGCCTGTAGGACCCACAGACCATCGGGTCCTTCCCGGGCTTAGGGATAAGGGTAATCCCAGCTTCCCGCATCGACTGTGGAGTCTCCCCACATGATAACACCCCATTAAAGACTTCCACCATCAAAGGCCCCAGTAGGGAGCGGAACACCTGATAGAAGCGCCCCGACAAGCCATCTAGGCCTGGAGCTTTACCCCGTTTCAACGTCCCAATCGCCAGAGCCACTTCTGCCTCTTGTATGGGCCGATCCAGCCACTCCATCTCCTCTTCGGACAGTGAGGGTAGGGCACAGTCCTTCAGGTACTCGACACATGGAGCTTTCCCCCCCCTCACCTCGCTGGTGTACAATGTCTTGTAATAGTCCGCGAAGGTCGCCCGAATTTCATTGTTCCCATGGACCAGCCTCCCCCCGGCTCCCTGGATACCCCCAATATTCTTCCTCATCACCTTACTACGGATCCGTTGGGCCAATCTCCGCCCTACCTTATTTCCCCCCTCGAACCACCCCTGTTTTAAAACCCGGAGCTCATAGGCCAAGTCGCTCGCCCTCAATTGCTCCAGTTGCCCCCGCAACTCTTTCAATTTCTCAGCATCCCCCCCACCCACACCCCCTCTCCCGTGCACTCTCCCCTCCAAACGCCGAATATCCTGCAACAGTTGGAACTCCCTTTCCCCCTTTCCCCCTTACTTCAACGCTCCCGGGCAGCTTCCTGAACCAGATGCCCCCTCACCACCGCCTTGAGCCCATCCCACACCATCCCTAACTCCACCTCGCCGTTCATATTGATCCCCTGGTACTCCTTTACCACCTTCCCAATACGCTCAATCACCCCTGGCTCATCCAACAAGGCTTCATTAAGCCTCCAGAATTTTACCCCCTCGTCCACATACCCCAAACTAAACCGTACCCACACAGGCGCGTGATCCGTCCACGTAATGGGGCCCTGATCCGCCTCAACCACCCTGTTCAGCCATCCTCCCCCCGCCCACACCATATCAATCCTACTATAGGTACCATGTGGCGCTGAATAAAAAGTATATTGTTTGCACCCAGGGTGTTGACTCCGCCAGACATCTTCCACCCCTAAGCTGTCCTTCAAGTGCATCAATTTCACCCGATCCACCCGCCGCCCCAGCCCACTGCCCCCCCCCCATTATCCACCCTCAGATTCACCGTCAGATTAAAGTCACCCCCAATGATAAGGGGGGCATCACTTAAACTCCCCAGCTCCCCTTGCATACGGGCAAAAAAGTCCCCCTGCCTTTCATTAGGGCCATACAAACTCACAATCCAAACCGGCTCCCTCCCAATTTGAATTTTAAGCCCCACTGCCCGCCCCCTCTTATCCCGGTATTCCCCCACCACCTTGTCCACCCAATCCTCCCCCACCAAAATACCTACCCCCCCTTCCGAGCCTCCGCCCTCTGCCCGGCCAACATTACTTGGGGGTACCGCTTCATCTGCAATAGCCTTTCCTGGCCTACTTTCAGATGGGTTTCTTGTATACATATGAAATCCGCTCTCAACCTACCCCCCTCACGCTCCACCATGCGCCGCTTCCTCCAAGTACCCAACCCCCGCACATTCATCGTGGCTACGGTCAACTGCTGCTGTCCCACTCTTTTCCCTCCACTGTTTACCCTTCACCCCCTCCGTTCCCCCCCCTCACCCCGTCCCTGCCCCCCTTCTCCCATCCCCCCCCCTCTCCCCAATCCCCCCTCCCCTGCCCCCTCCCCTTCCAAATCCCCCTCCACCCTCTGGAGATCTCCTTCGGAGTAGTGCTCATCAACCAGAGGCAGCTCCCTACCTATCTCCCCCCACCCTCCACCCGTGCTCTTCCCCCATCCAACCCCTCTCTCATCCCCCTCCTCCACCCAACCCAAGCCACCCCCCCTAACACCCAGTCACCCGTACTCTCCCCTCCCCCTCCCCCCAACTGCTCCAACAAACACACCACCCCGCATCCCGCGATGTCCCCCCCTCAGTGATCAACATTGATCTTCCCGCAAAACACCATTATACATAAAATAACATGCATTTCAAGAACATTGCAATCTTTAAGGAGCATAAGTCGGTCCATAAAGGAACCGCTCCCAAATCAAAAACTTTGGAAGTCCCCAATCCCTCATGTACCCCCCTCCACAGCAGTGTCTCCAGATTGCTCTCCAGCTTCCACCACCGGACTCCCTCGCCACTTCGCGCTGCTCCTCTGGGGTGCTGGCGTCTCTTCCCTTCCACTACCTCCCACCGAGTCCTGCGACAGTCCGCTCCCCAGTCCCGCCACTTTGACGGCTGCCATTGCCTCCGAAACTGTGTGGGCCCTCCAGTTCTTGAGCCCCACAGTGAAAAGGATGCCAAAGGGGTATAGCCAGCGGTATCGAACATTCTCCCTCCGCAGTATGGATGTAACCGGCTGCATTTCACGTCTCCTCTGCAAAGTTCCGGCAGCCAAGTCCGGGAAAATCTGTATGGTATATCCTTGCCAGACAATGGGCTGTGGTGGGGGCTTGAATTGAAATGGACTCATGGAGGGGCTAGAACTGGAAGTAGGCTCATGGGGGGGCTTGGACTGGAATTGGGCTGAGTGGAGGTGAGCTAGGATTTGACATGGGCTGATGGTGGGGCTAGGAAATGACTAGAAATGGGCTGATGGGGGGCTAGGATTGGAAATGAGCTGATGAAGGGACTCAGACTGAAAATGGATGGGGGAGCTAGGACTGGACCTGGGTCGCGGGGGGGCTAGGACTGGAAATGGGCTGATGCAGGGACTAGAAGGGAATGGATGCTGGGTGAGACTGGAACTAGAAGGGAGCTGATGTTGGGGGAGGATTAGAATGGGATGGGGCTGGGAGAGTAAAATGGAGAGGGGAAAAATATTTTGTGTGGGAGGGATGAAAAATCTACAATTGGCCGGGTATTGGGAGAGTAAGTGGGGATTGAGGATGGAGGGGTAAAATTTGTGTGGATGAAATAAGAATGAGGAAAGAGCAAAAGGAGAAAGATTAGTATGTTAAAGCAGATGTAGAGAGAGAGGATGGAAAGAAAACTAGAAGAGAGAAGAAAGGACAAATGGACAGCAGACGATGGAGAGTTAGCAGAAAACATGAAGAAACCAGAAGAAAGTGGCTGGAGCAATTGCAACTGAAAAAAATGCACAAAAGGTAGAAAGATATCTCTTTATTTTGAATTTATTAACTGGAATATGAAAGCTCTGGGAAATGTGCATCATTAACGTCTGCGCTTTGTTTGGTACAAGAGGAAATTGATTTATAGTTTTATTTCTACAGTGTTGTTTGTACATTCCAAGTTTGGCTTTTGGGGTTCCCAGTTTAATTATTGCCTTCCTGTTTCTAAATTGCGATTCCTTGTTTGGTGATGGTCTATGTTCTGCATGTGTAACTGAGCTGAGGTATTCTGTTTATGTAATTCCTATTTGACATTGCCACTTGTTCTCTTTCCCCAGTATTCTCTGAAATGTACTGGTTTAATATTTGCAGTGTTTCCTTTTGATAGGTAGGGTCTGGTGCTTTGTGAGTCCTGGTAATGCTGTCAGGATACAGCGGGTTTGCTATGGGTTCTAAATGGGCAGCGTTTGTAGTAGTTCCTAATGTGCCTGGCGGTTGGCACTGGATTATAGTAATGTAGAAATCTTTTAGTCTTTCTTTATCCATATACTCATTAAGAGACATGTTTACTAAAAGTTAGTGAATGGTAACATTATGCAAATTGTATACAAATTGTGTACAAGACTGTTAATCTGTTATATGTAAACCGCCCTTGATCTCTGGAAGGGGCGGTATAAAAGAAATAGTTAAATAAATAAAATATTTATGCAAATAAGACCACTTATGCAAATGAGGCCCCGCACCGAGTCTCCGCACATGGCCCCGCACCCCCCTTGGGCCGCCCCTGGATGAGGTGGTACATTATCAGAACCTATTAATTGAGGACAATACTCACTTATGCACTCTGTGTTGGACCCTTGAAGAACCACTAATGTGCAATTAGAAACATAGAAACATGATGACAGAAAAAGACCACATGGCCTATCTAGTCTGTCCTTCCATATCAACAACTACAACAGTCCCCTTTTTACCTTTAGAGATCCTCTGTGTTGGTCTCATGCTTTTTTGAATTCAGTTACTGTCCTCATCTCTACCACCTCCACTGGGAGACTATTCCACGGATCCACTACTCTTTCTGTAAAGAAATATTTCCGCATATCACTCCTGAATCTATCTCCCTTCACCCTCATCCTATGTCCCCTTGTAGCAGAACTTGCTTTCAATTGAAAGAGGCTCTCTCCCTGAACATTTATGCCACGGAGGTATTTAAACATCTCAATCATATCACCTCTATCCTGCCTTTCCTCTAAGGTTACATATTAAGATCCTTAAGTCTGTCCTCATATGCTTTATAATGAAGCCCACTAATCATTTTAGTAGCCACCCTCTGCACCGACTCCATCCTGTTCACATCCTTTTGAAGGTGCGGTCTCCAGAATTGCACACTATACTCCAAATGAGGTCGCACCAAAGACTTATACAGAGGCATTATCACCTCCTTTTTTCTGCTAGCCATTCCTCTCCGTATGCACCCAAGCATCCTTCTAGCTTTTGCCGTCGCCTTTTCTACCTGTTTAGCTACTTTAAGATCATCAGACACAACCATGCCTAGGTCCCGCTCTTCTTTAGTGGACAAAAGTACTTCACCTCCTATACTGTATTGCTCCCTTGGATTGCTGCAGCCCAAATGCATGACCTTACATTTTTTAACATTAAATCCCAGCTGCCAAATTCTAGGCCATTCTTCAAGCTTATCTAGATCCCTCCTCATGTTATCTACACCTTCCTGGGTGTCTACTCTATTGCAGATTTTGGTATCATCTGCAAAGAGGCAAACCTTACCTGACAGCCCTTCCGCTATATCACTAAAAAAGATGTTAAAAAGAATCGGACCAAGGACAGATCCCTGGGGCACACCACTGGTAACATCCTTCTCCTCAGAGTGAGCTCCATTTACTTGTACTCTTTGTCGCCTCCCACCCAACCAATTTCTAACCCAAGCAGTAACTTTAGGGTCCATCCCTAGGGTGCTCAGTTTGTTTATAAGTCGCCTGTGAGGAACAGTGTCAAAGGCTTATTATTTCCATTTATACACAGGTAACTCTGTTCCGAGATAATAACGAATAGACAAACATTATATTACATGAAGCTTTACATAAATAGAAGGGCCTATAATGGGAGAGGGGAGAGACACAATACACCTGTACTCATAAAAAACTATGGAAATTAAGCTCTTTAAACAAACAGAAACTAACCAGCTAAAAAATGTTAAAAAAGAAAAACGTTTATTTCAAAGAAACTAAATAAAAGACTATACTCTATAAACCAATCAATGAGCGATACTCATGTATTAATGGTAAAAAGGGGGGGGGGGTGGATGTTAAAAACATCTACTGTACTAGGGACTATATAAAATAAAACTGCTATACTATACTCCTGCCTGTGTATAAATGGAAATAATATACTCATAGCAAGGCACTTCTACATAATACATAAAGGATTTAACCTTATAAGTGGAACTATACTTTTATATCCAAATTTTTAAAAGAAACTTAGTTGTGGACCCCTCTTAAAGTGAATAAGACACTGTATCAGTTGCAGCTACAAAAACGGTACCAAAAAGCCATATTTAAGAGATGGGTAATGTAGCTTATGCTGCCAGAGGTCTGTTTTACATGAAATAATGAGATCTTATCGCATTAGCGATCCACATATCTTAAAAGTTGAAATGTTTCACTTCTTCATACACCCTCCCTTTTTTTGTATGATTATAATGTTTTTAGATGTTTGCAGCACACAGCACGCTGACTTGTATTAGCTGCTATCAGAGGTCCGTTGTACATGTAAAAGTAAGCAGTCACTTTTTCAATTGCAGTTCTCCTAATAATTCTTTTATCAACTGTTTAATATGCAGTATATATATTTTGAACATCTTATTTAGACTTACTGAATTATGCAATCAGAATTTTTTAACACCATTTTTTAAAATAATATATTTTTTGTAAAATAACCTTTGACCTTTGTTGGTGCAATTTTGGAGAAGTAGAAGCAACCGCTGTAAGAGGTTTGTTTCATATAAAGAAAAGTATGTCGTTTTTTCCTCTCATTTTCTTCTGTCTTCTTTTGTAATCTATGCGCCCCATAGGTTCTGACCATGAATAATTTTTGTGTTTCACTCTTCCGACAGCACTTAAAACATAGTGAGCCCCTACTGTATCAATGATTCATATATATTCAAAATGCTTTACTTTTCTATATCTCATTAAAACTGAACAGTTTGTTTACCCCACTTGCTGACCTTACCAGTGTATGTCATCTTATAGCACAGAGTGTGTCATCAACACACAGGCTCAAATATAATATTTTCTCCTGCGCTTTCTTTTTCCAAGCCTGGCATCCTTTACGATCTGTATTAGTTTCTTTTAGCAAAATAAATGCACGGGTATGGGAACAATATGATTATCGGCGTGCCGTGTGCTGCAGACCTTTAATTCCTCCAAAAACGCGCCAACAAAAGGTCAAGAGTTATTTTTGCAAATAATTATTTTTTTAAAAAAAGGTGTTAGAAGACTTTAAATCGCTTGTTGTGTTTCTGTCTCCCACAGATTGCGAGGGCCGTTGCTTTCTTTGTGGTTTCAAGAGGGGCTGGGGCTGGGGCCAGAGGAATGGGATTTAGGACATTCCTAATGAATATGCATGAAGAGATTTGCATACAACAGAGATAGTAGGCATGCAAATATCTCTTGTGCATCTTCATTGAGGATATCCTGGAAACCTGACCTGTTAGCGGCCCTTGACGACTGGGGGTGAATACCAAGGGGCGAGAGAGTTCATCTTGGAGAGGGTTTGCTCCTCCCTCTGGGGATTTCATTCTGTGCTGCAGTCGTAGATTTGAAGCATAGATATACTCCGTGCATTTTAGCTAGCAATAGAGATGCTGTTACTTACATACAGTGCTCTTTCATTAACACATGAGGGCCATGGGTCAGTTTAAGCAGGCAATGGAAAAGGTGCCAATACTCAGTACCACAAAGTGCCCTCTCAAAAAAAGCCTTGTATATAATAATTTTATCCTTAGCTGGAGGAAGGGGTAAAATGTTGCGAGGTCAGGTTGGTGGGAGGGAGGTAGATTTAGCTACTGGACCATTTGGAAGGAGTCTCTGGCTTCCACACACTTTCCCCAAACTCCACCTATATTTGGAGGAGAGGAAGCAACATCACTGAATTCTCTGTCAGTAAAAAAATGGCCGCCCCCTCTCTGTACCAAGAGTTACATTTTCAAGACAAGCTAGTAGTTCGGTACTTGCTGAAGTCTAGAATCTCCTGTCCAACCAGCGTCAAAACATGTGGTCAACCATTTATGTTGAAGTTGCATTGAATTTCAAGCTGATGTATGATTTATTCCATGGTGCGAACTGTAGCTTTGGATATATAATGAAGTGTGCAGATAAGTACAAATGATATGCCCTGATGCAGAACTAATTTATGTTTGATAAACATAGAAATATGATGACAGAAAAAGACCACATGGCCTATCTAGTCTGTCCTTCCATATCAACGACTACAACAGTCCCCTTTTTTCCCTTAGAGATCCTATAGAAACATAGAAATATGACGACAGAAAAAGACCACAGATAAAGTTTGAAACGCAGCACTGGGTCAGCAATATCATTAACAGCACAGCTTCAGTACAATTTACTTTTAATGGAAGGTATAAATGGTATAGTTAGTGGAGTACCTCAGAAGATATTTTAATATTTACATTAATAAAGAGTAAAAGGATCATGCAGTAACTGACTAGTTTCAATAATGAGTCCAGGATCTAGATAGGTCCGACAAAAAAAAAATAATTTTTTTTTTTTTTTGTGAAGCAACAAGAGTGTGAGTTACAAAGTTAAATATGCTCCAAGTACAAACAGGCACCTGAAAAGTGCTTGTTTTATCAGGCAAACATCTGGAAGGTGTGGAGAAGGAGCTGCACTAATACCCTCTGTATTTTACACTATGTCAGCAAACACTGACGGGGAATGGGGGCTCCTGTTTTCACTTTGCTATCACGCTGGACTTGCTCTTATGCTAGCTTGTCTGAGATGGATGTTCTCCACCCTGGCGTCCCTACTGGAGATGTCTATTGGCCGCCTACATTTATGTCCAGGTCTGGGACATATATGTTCCTGAAATCAGCTGGAGACATAGACATTCCTGGTGTTTTTCTGCACATTCTGCCTTAGACATTCCCAATTTAACTTGGACATCCTTTCTAAAATCCCTCTCTCTATATATCTTGTGACATTATCTACATCAGATTTTCTGATGAACACCCTCTTTGCTGCTGCCTGTGCTGCATTATGCCTTCAATGGAGCCTCTGAAAAAGATCCACTGAAAACCTCCCTTCTGCTGTCCATGCTGTATTCATGTTTTTCATGTTTTGTGGGGTTTTTTGTTTTTATTTACTTTTTTACTTTTTTTGCCTTTTTTGATTCTACAGTTTGCTCCTGCTGCTTTGGATCTCCATCTCAACTGGAACCAGAGCTGGGATCTTGGTAACTCTAACCTTCATTTGCAATTATCCAGTCACATCTAGTCTGGACATTCTAGGGACAGTCATTTGGACCGGGGCTCCTTCTGCAATCCTGGGCACAGAATCTGGTTCTGGGTGTCACCTTTAGGCAGTGACCACAACTTCTTTGCTCACCTCGCTCTGGATGCTTTAAACACTATCTCTGGAGCATATCTCAGGCTTAGCCGACATGGAGAACTGAAGCAACCCAATCTGAGGACTGAAGTGGGGACATTCCATATTAGGGAATGTGTACACTGGCCATTTTTGCTTTCTGTTTCAGGGTACTGGTAGCAGTATTTCTTATCATTTAAATTGTTTTTATTTCATTTTGATACAAAACAAGCCTGAAATGAAACAAAGCGAAACAAATCTATTTCAGTGTGTTTTTCATTTTGTTGCAAAATGAATGCACATTCTTGCTCCACAGAGCGGTGCACAGAGCTACCACCTAGCCAGTTACAGGCTACACATGTATTTTTGTAAAGTCTACATGGACTTTTTTGATGCCAGTCAGCACAGCAACGCCCTCAGATTTACTATGCATTTTAGCTAGGTAGAATTGTCTCAGCAGGACAGAATTTTCTAAAAAGGACAGAGGATCTTGTTGCTTTGTTTTTAACTGGAATCGGAATCATTTTTTTAAAAAATGACTAAGGGGCCGATATAAAGTGACGGCAGCTAGGTGCTTTTAAAGAACCTAGCCACCACTTTATTTAAACTTGATATTCTGCACTGGAAGTTATCCGGCATCCAGCGCTGAATATCCAGCTTTGACGGACATCACCTTCACTATCTGGTCAGCAGCTATATTCAGTTGCTAATCAGATAGCGGAAACCTGTTAAAGTTAGGACAGGCAGTTTACCTATCCAGTTAGAGGCTGAATATTGCCGCTGACTGTACAATGACCAGGACTTCCCCCAATCTGCCTACAGCCCATCCAATTTTTAACTGTACATCTTTTGCACATGCTGTGGTGATATTCAGCAGCACTGTGCTCTGAATATCAGGATCATTGCTAACTAGCCAAAAACGATGAGCCCCTAAATTTAGGCACCTAAGAATGCTAATTTGCATGCCTTCACTACGGAGAAGACTAGTAGCCAAACCACTTTTTTGCTAAGAATAAGACTGAAAGGAGTCCGTAAGTAGCTAGACCAGCCCACTGAGTCAGCCCGGCCAGCGCACTCTGAGCTGTAGCATTTCACATTTAGAACAATTATTGCACTGCAGAGGAGCCCTGCCCATGGAAATACATCAGGAATGATTACAACATGGTGCATTCCAGAAGGCAGCAATTTACTTAAATGCACCTCTTCACGTGCTGTCAGTCCAGGCTCAGCACTGAAATATGTACAATGAAAATATCCTAGCGCATTCTAGGGAAACGCTTCCCCACTTGAGAGAAGGTGACTTTTGGGGTGATTTTAAAAGAGCTGTTTCAACAGTGTATGCACATAAAATGATACCATATAAATCCACCGCTTCCCCTGCATAAAAGCACAAGTAATGACAAATAAGCACGCACATTACACGACTCAGGCATAGAATTCTTTGCGGGTAGAGCATGGGTGGAGTCATGATTTATGGACATTATTTATAAAATTCCCACTTTCCTCTGTACTTCACATGTGCACATTTCCACCTATACCTGAACACATGTACATATATAGAAGCTGATGCCAGTCGTAATTGCTGCAGGTATTGTGTACATAGGCACTGTGGGGGTCATTCTGTTCCACAAATAGTGGGGATGGATGTCCTATAGGGACGTCCATCCCTGCTATTCGTCCCCCTGCCAGTTCCAGCAATATCCTCCCCATACGAACAGCAGGTTTGTACAGGGAGGCCTAGATGGGGGTGGGAGGGGGAGTTCCAGAGGCTGTGACCCCGGATGTACAGGGCTGATTCAGAGGTCAGCCCTGTACATCCGGGTCCTTGAATCTAGACAGGGGACTTATTCCACCTTGAAGGTGGAATAAGACCTCCTGGTGGAGGGGGATTGTGATGTGGGACCTGGGGATGAAGGTGAGAGGGCGCAGGAGATTCCCCACAGCCTGATCCAGGCCTTGGAAGACCAGATCGGGGGTAGGGCTGCAGGGAAAAAAGAGCTTGGCCGGTGACCGGGGATCGCAGCTCCTGAATAGAGCCCCATTGCCATGGCAACGGGACGCCATGGCACTGGGGCTCCATTTAGGAGCCTGGCTGAGGTAGCCAGGTATGTGGCTAGGCATGCAAGCCAATCAGAATCGGGGTCCGGCCTGCACATCCAGGCTGTAGACTGATTCTGATCCCGCGGGCACCTCTAGCCCCTATTTATTTATTTATTTATTTATTTACATTCTCTTATATACCGTGCTATTCTGCATCAGTGCGGTTTACATTGAACAAACTGAAATTACATTGAACAGGGCATTATAACTTGGAGATAACTATTTTACAGGGAACATGGGCTATGGAGGGTTAAGTGGCTTGCCCAAGACCACAAGGAGCACCTGTGGGACTAGAAACCCCAGTCCTTCCGGCCCAAGATTGCTGTCCTCTAGTGGGATTTGAACCCCCGACCTTCCGGCCTGAAGTACCTTGCCCCAACCACTAGGCCACTCCTCCACTCCCATGGGATCAGAATCGGCTCTACCTCTGTACGCCCAGCTTCTGATCGGCCACACAGGGGCTGCTCGGCCTGAATGGAATTGGCCTCTATGAGTCTTTCTAAAATAGACCAAGAACAGATGCCTACATGGCCTCCCCACCCAGGTGCCCTGTTATAGAATTGCTCTTTATGACAAGGTTGGAGTTTTAAAGGTCCTGAATGTATCTATTGTAGAGGAGGAGGTGGGGGCATTGGTGGGGTTTTTCAGTTTAATGGGCAAAGAACAGTTTATGATCTTTGAAAGTGAATTTGTCAGTAGCTGCTGCTGAACTATAGTATGTGAGGCAAACAATGTGACAATTTTGCAAAGGATATCTAAATATTTGGAAGTCTGCTGCAGGCAAGGCTGGCCCCAGAGTTGGTTCAAGGTGTTGTCACACTAGTAAAATGTTAAGCCTTATGCCCCCTGGCTGCCAGAATCTATTGTTTAGCTTTGAATACATTGCTGTTTGCTCTCTCCCAGAAGCTGCTGCCCAAGGTGACTGCCTAGTTTCCCTAGTGGTTGGGCCGGCCCTGCAGGAATGGAAAGACTTCTTGATGAGAGTGAATGATTCCCTCGACCCAACTGGAGCTTAGGATAAATAGAGTAGTGGGAGGCGGGTAAGGGGTTGTAGAAGGGATCCTAGATTAGGAATAAGATGATAATGGCATGTGGACTCTTCTGGGTGGTTGAGGGCCTTCACTTGGCTGTATTAGCCTTTGACAAATAGAATAAAATATGAATTTGGCTAGATTTATCTACTTTTTTAACAGGCTTCTGAAGGTGGAGGCTAAGATCAGTTTCCTTTTGATATTACCTGACTAGCTCTGTGTTCAGACTTCCTTTTTATCCATTGTATTCCATTAGGGAGCCTCCCGGTAATATCATAGGAAAGATATGTATTCAGATTGGATTTTGGAAAATGCAAAGTGCATTTCTTTAAAATATATCTTAAAATATCCTAAATAAAGTAAGTTTGCAAAACTGTTCATTTTTTTAAATAAAATGTTCACAATAAATACATAAAAGTGTATTTTAGAAAAGAAACAGTGCAAAGGTTACTGAACATGAACGTAGATTTCTACTAGAAAAGGCCGGCCGATATTTTTGTAGTAACTGCAAAAGTGAAATTTATTTCAAAATAGCTCAGACTTCTTGGATGACAGAGGTAGGAAGGGTTTTATTAAAAATAACCTTCTGCTTCACTGAGCCGTTTTCAAATTCAATCACTCAATAAAAGAAAAGAGGAAAGACAAATCTCTCAGAAATAATACATGTGCCAAATCTTTTAACAATTGAAAACAATGGGGGTGGGAGGGGGTGGGGGAGTGGAAGGAAGGTCTCCAGGGATTGTGTATCTAATGAGAATCAAACCTAATTATTTCACCAAAACAACTTCCAAGTCCAAGCAGAATATTGTAATTCCTGGGAAGAATATTCCAATACCACTTGCCTAAGTATTTTATATACCGAGCTCCAGTACCATGTCCACAAAAACTGAGAACACGTGCTTTTACTTTTTCCTCTCAAATGCAGAAAAACATTCCCTAGATGATCAATACAAGCCAGAGAATTTTTATTTATTTATTTATTTGACTGTGCTTATATACCGCTGATCTATGCGTCTAAGCGGTTTACAAATAACTTGGCCACATGGGCTTAAATGGAACATAGATAACTTAGTGAGGTACATAGAAGTGGTTGCATATAACAGTAATAAGTTGGTAGAAACATTGAACTATATACATAGAACTATAAACATTGAACAGTGGTTAGTTTATGGTGATTAAAGACAGGTACATCAATTGGGCGTAAGTTTGTTACGTTGAGGGGAGTAGGGTGGGGGAAGGAGAAGGGGAGGGGCTGGGGTGGGATGGTTATGTATTCTCATTGGTAAAGTATTCAAATTTGTGTGAATTTATAAAAATCAGGAGGGTTAGTCATTGATCTGAGAATATGATATGACAGTATGACTATGAATGACCTAAACAAGATTTTCAAGTGAATAGATGTATCTCTGCATACAAAAATTTGACTTGTCCAAGCCATGTTATTGTATTTTCGATAATGTCTTATAGATGTGAAAGTTGGACAGCGAAGAAGAAAGACAGGAAGAAAATCTATGTTTTTGAATTATGGTGCTGATGAAGATACTGTGTATACCATAGACTGCCCAAAGAATAAATCAATTGGTACTGGAGGAGATGAAACCTAAACTTTCCTTAGAAACTCAAATGATAAAACTTAGACTTTAATACTTTAGACACATCATACGAAGAGAAAGGCCATTAGAGAAAGACATCATGTATGACAAGGCTGAAGATCAACACAAAAAA
Organism: Ichthyophis bannanicus; assembly: GCA_033557465.1. Lineage (NCBI taxonomy): Eukaryota > Metazoa > Chordata > Amphibia > Gymnophiona > Ichthyophiidae > Ichthyophis > Ichthyophis bannanicus. The sequence continues at coordinate 72,969,028 of CM066051.1, read as the reverse complement.
GACCAGCATTGTAATGAATCAATGCAATAACAGCAGCTATGGAAGTCATTCTAGCAACCTGACTGAAAACTGAACATAATTTTGGACAACAATCCACAAAGATGACGTGAGTCAAAATCGACTTGATAACATTTAACAACATAGTATTAGAGATGGTTTGATTATTTCTAGTACTCCAGAGATGTGCATGTTCAGAAGGACTGGAGAGAAAGCCAATTAAGTCCCACTGATAGTAACTGCTTCGTTCTTGACAAGGTAAGCTTACAACAGGAACATGGGAGTGACACCAAGATCTGGACACTCCCTCAAGGAAAAGGCAGAAAGAGGAGCGATCTAAGAACTTGGCAGCTCATATTCAGTGCCACCAAGCATGAGCTCTGCATTAGGGGGCCTCAAAAATCCCAAGAGCACAGTACAGGATGGGGTGAGGTGAGAAACTGATGGACACCAAGCAAGAGATAAATCTCTCGGGATAGGTGTCTGATGGTCTTCAGGTAGCAAAACAATGTGATATGGCAAAATACGGAGTTGATGCCTCTGTAAACCTGCTAGAGTACGATAGTCACTTATGGGGACCTTATTTCTGATAGGACACAGACTAGGTAAAGTTAGTTCAGAGAAGGGCTGAAAGGGGATATTTTAAGGGCAACCAACATTTTTGTTAAAATAGTAAATAAAAGGAAAAGGAGACCACTATGGTTCTCAAAAGAGGTAGCTGAAAAGATGAAGAAAAAGAGGGAGGCCTTTATGAAATACAAGACAACACAGAGAGAGGAAGACAGGCATCTATATTTGGAAAAATTTAGAGAGGCTCGCAATGTAGCCAGGAAAGCAAAAGTACACAACAAAGAAGAAATAGCCAATGCAATAAAATGGGGGGATAAGACATTTTTCAGATATGTTAGTGAGAGGAGGAAGGGAAAAGTGGTATTGTCAGACTCAAGGGTGAAGGGGAGGAATATATAAAAGCTGATGAGGATAAAGCGGAATTGCTTAACAAATATTTCTGTTCTGTGTTCACAGATGGAGGACTGGGAGCAGGACCTCAACACCCACAAACAGAAACAAAAGTGAGGGGCATCTCAAATGATTTTCAGAGAACTGTGTTAATGAAGAACTAGCTAAACTAAAAGTGGACAAAGTGATGGGACCAGATGGGATACATCCAAGAATACTGAAGGAACTTGGGGACGTTCTAGCATCTCCACTGACTGACCTTTTCATTGCCTCTTTGGAGTCAGGGGTGGTGCTAGAGGACTGGAAAGAGGCACATGTGGTCCCTTTACATAAAAATGGAAGTAAGGATGTGGTTGAAAACTATATGATCCCTTTACACAAAAGCAGAAGTAAGGATATGGTCGAAAACTACAGGCTGGTTAGTTTAACCTCGGTGGTGAGTAAATTATTGGAAACGCTGCTGAACGAGAAAATAGTGAGGTTTCTGGAATCCAACGGATTGCAGGATCTGAGGCAGCATGGATTCACCAGAGGCAGGTCTTGCCAGACAAATCTGATTGATTTCATTGACTGGGTGACCAGGAAGTTGGACCGAGGGAGAGCCCTAGATGTGGTGTATTTAGATTTCAATAAAGCATTTGACACTGTTCCGCATAGGCAACTTATAAACAAACTAAGCACTCTTGGGATGGACCCTAAAGTTACTGCTTGGATTAGAAATTGGTTGAGTGGGAGGCGACAAAGGGTACAGGTAAGTGGAGTTTACTCTGAAGAGAAGGATGTTATCAGTGGAGTGCCGCAGGGATTTGTCCTTGGTCCAATTATTTTTAACATCTTTGTTAGTGATATTGCAAAAGGGCTGTCGGGTAAGGTTTGCCTCTTTGCAGATGATACCAAAAGCTACAACAGAGTAGACACACAGGAAGGTGTAAATAACACGAGGAGGGATCTAGCTAAGCTTGAAAAATAGTCTAGAATTTGGCAGCTGAGATTTAATGCTCAAAAAATGTAGGGTCATGCCTTTGGGCTGCAACAATCCAAGGGAGCAGTATACTATGGGGGTGATATATTTCTGTCCACAAAAGAAGAAAATGACCTAGGCATGATTGTGTCTGACGATCTCAAAGTAGCTAAACAGGTAGAAAAGACGACGGCAAAAGCTAGAAGGATGCTTGGGTGCATAGGGAGAGGAATGGCCAGCAGAAGAAAGGAGATGATAGTGCCTCTGCATAAGTCTTTGGTGCGACCTTATTTGGAGTATTGTGTGCAATTCTGGAGAATGCAGCTTCAAAAGGATATAAACAGGTTGGAGTTGGTGCAAAGGGTGGCTACTAAAATGGTTGATGGTCTTCGTTATAAGGCATATGAGGTCAGAGTTAAAGACCTTAATATGTATACCTTAGAGGAAAGGTGGGACAGAGGTGATATGATTGAGACATTTAAATACCTATGTCCCTGCTGCGAGGGGACATAGGATGAAGGTGAAAGGGGATAGACTCAGGAGTAATATGTGGAAATATTTCTTTGCGAAAGGAGTGGTAGATGCATGGAATTGTCTCCCAATGGAGGTAGTAGAGATGAGGGCAGTATCTAATTTCAAAAAAGCATGGGACAAATACAGAGGGTCTCTTAAGGAAAAAAGGGGACTCTTGTCTTGGGTGATATGGAAGGGCAGACTAGATAGGCCATGTGGTCTTTTTCTGCCGTCATGTTTCTATGTTTCAAAATAGTGCAGATTTGCACCCAAAAGCCCTGAGACAGAATGTAAAGAGTTAATATATTGAAAAGAAGTTCCAAAACACTATTTGAGGTAATTTTATAAATCGATTTTGTGCATAAAAAGCTGACTTATGCACCCAAAAGGCCTCTTATAACATTAACTCACTCCTAAAAGTGTGCAAGGAGCAAGTAGGCCCATATTTGTAGAGTAGGTATGGGTGGAATGTGGATGAAGCCGCGATTTCCATGCATATTTTATAAAATTTAGATCATACCCTCTGTAAATATCTCTTGACAAATTCCTAAAATTTTATGGGACCATCAACAACAGGAGTTTCTACACATGTCCCTCCAGCATCTGCTCTTGGTCTGCTCTTCAAAGGGCCAGGGCACAGCATTGATGATTTTATGGTGAGAGTCCTGAAGGAAGATTTAAATCTATCCAGGACCATAAAACATTTGAAATGAAATTGATAAGATACTTTGAATCAGACCAGACAAGACGCAATAAGGACATTGGTTCCCTGTAACATTATAAACAAAATATTTACAACCTGATCACCAACAGGGCTCAACAACTACATGTACTTTCTGTCACATTATACTTAAACTCTAAACAGTTATAGCCTGGTCACCCTCTGATCAACCATCCATCCCTTCTCCCTCCCCTTCTGTCTATGTAATGCTGTATAGATTCCTGTATATATTTTAGTATCAACATCTGTTGCTTATACTGTCCTGATCTGAAGAAGGTGGTTTTACCTTTGAAAGCTAGCCTACGAATGCATTAAGTATTCCAATAACAAATATTACAAATATATTGCATTCCAAAAATGTATCGAAATCAGCACATCGTCTTGGGTGAGCAAATTCACAAAATCAACATTGTCAAATGTCATGTGTTGTGTGTATTTTATGTGTTACCATGTACTTTGCTCCCAAGCAAGCATGAATGTCCACACCTTCAATGGAAACACAATTTCTGCAGGGTTTGGGCTAGGAAATATTTCTCTCTATAGAAGGTTCAGAGGCTAAATCGATAACAGAATTTTAAGAAGCCTGGGACAAATCCACTGGATTCATAATTTTGAAAACGTAAAGGGAAAGCCGCAGTGCACTAACAAGTAAACTGGGCTGATGAGATGGGCCTTACGGTTTCTCATCTACCATTTGTTCAGTGGTGATTTTATGCCAAGACGCTGACTCGTAACCCTTTGTTTTGTAAAGAAAATTGCCACTATCTCCAATTCTAGGTTTCTGAGTGATGAACAAGGCTTTAGAAAAAGGCTTCACTGTGGTTCACAAGGAGCAGGAGAGTTCCAGCATAGAATTCAACATATATAATAACTAAACTATTTAAACAGCTACAAACGATTCTGGTGCATTTCTCCCAATGGAGTCACTTCTCTACTAGGCTGTAATTAGAGTGCCGTGATAGTCTAAGCTGCAATAATTGGGTTAAGTCACAAATCAAGAACAGGGCAGGGAGTGGCCTCCCCAATTGTCTGTTATTGTTACTTGGCCTTCTTCGGTTCCTTGCCTGAGGTAAAAAGGCCCAAAATATTGAGTGACGCTCTCCGTCTTTCTATACAGTCTCTGCTGTTTCAACACAGTTTCTGCTGTTTCATAGTAGGCTATGTTACAAGGACATTCAGCCCTTCTGCACAATCCCTGCTGCTTTTTTAGGGCAGGATACCTTATAGCAGAAGAGACAACAAGAGAAGAGAACAACGAATATATTTGCAGAGAAACGGTGAGAAAGACATATAAAAAGACACAATGAGAGACCCAAAGGAAGAGGGAACAAGAGGCAGAGAGAGAAAAGCATTTTTGATTTATTTCACGGTTAAAAACCTCCTGCTTTCTCCTCCCCTTTCTTCCATCACTGTTTTTTGCGTGGGGTCACCTCCCTCTTCAGTGCTCCTCTACTCCCTGCCTGCCATTGAAAACTCTTTATTAGAATTCTTTTAAGTTTGAAGAGTTTGGGGAGATTTCTAAGGAATTGGTTTCTACCTTGTCCGCTTTCTGTTCCTTCCCTGCTCCTATCAAAGTATGAGTTAGCTGCTGGTCCAGTATTATAAACCTTCCCACCTTATCCCTCACTCACCCACCCCAGTGCCAGTTTTTATTTCATAGATTTATTTTGCTTTTCAGTGGCCTATTTCATAACAAACTCTACGCAACATGCAACATAGTTCTGATAGAGTATAACATGCATCTCAGTTCTTACCCTCTCCCCTTAATTCCCTCATTCCTCTGTGCCCTCGTCAATCTCTTCCTCTCCACCCTCAGCTCTCTCATCCCAAGTAAGGCAAGAGCTGGAGGAGCATCAGGAGCTTATCCTGCTGCTCGTTCCCTTTTGTGCCAGTCCTGTGGGCATGTTTCATATTCACTGGCTGTTTCCATCACTAACAGTTCCCAGATTGCATAGCCGTTTATGAGGTAGAGTCCTTTCAATTTATCAACCCCCTGACAAGTCCAACTCTACCTTTCTCTCTGACTTTGACTCTTGGCTTTCCTTCTTTCAGGATTCATCTTCCCCCTCCCTTATTCTCACGGATTTTAGTATTCATTTTAATAACCCCTCTGACCCTTATGCTTTAAGGCTCCTTTCCCTTATCTCCTCATTCATCCTCAACCTTTGCTCTACTGCCCCCACTCACCAGTATGGTCACTGCCTTGACCTTGTCTTCGTCTCTAATTGCTAATTTCTATGTTTCTATAAAGATAAAAAGGGGACTGTTGTAGTTGTTGATATGGAAGGACAGACTAGATAGGCCATGTGCTCTTTTTCTGTTGTCATATTTCTATGTTTCTATGCTTACCCTTCTGTACCTGAGTTCTTCTGTATCTGACCATCATCTGTTAATCTTCACTCTTTATCACCTCCGCCTCAATCTCACCCAGTTTCCTCCAATCTCTTTAGAAATCCTCATGCTATCGATCCATCAGCTCTCTCCACTATTTTCTTATCACCTCTTTCCTCCACTATGTCATCTGAGTCTGTTGATGGGGCAGTAGCCTCCTATAACACTGCACTTTCCTCTGCTCTGGATGCTCTTGCTCAGCCCATAACGTGTCCTGTAAGGCTGGCTTTGACTACCCGCTATCTACATTCCTGTGCCTGCTCAGCTGAGAGCATCTGGCTCAAATCCCACACACTTGCTGACTTTCTACACTTCAAATTCATGCTTGTCTCCTTCCAGTCAGCCATAGCACCCATCAAGCAAAACTACTATGTCCACTTGACTAACTCTCTTGTCTCTGACCTTTGCCATCTCTTTACAATACTGAACTCTCTACTCAAGGCACCTCTGCCTCTGCCTCCGACTCCTCTTTCCGTTTTTGCCCAAACCTTGGTCGACTATTTCTATGACAAAGTCCACGCGATTACACTCCAATTCCACATGAGGTCAGCTCCATCCCCTCTTCCCCCTGTTCACTCTCAACTCTTCCCCTCAACCTTTGCCACTCTTTCTTCCTTTTCTACAATCTCTGACAAGGAAACCACACTTCTTCTTTCCTCCTGCAAACTCACTACCTGCTCCTCTGATCCTATTCCCCCCCTTCTTCTAAACTCCATCTTCTCCATCTCTCATATTCTCAACCTATTGCTCTCCACTGCTACTGTTCCTGCAGCCTTCAAGCATGCTGTGGCCACACCTCTCCTCAAGAAACCTTCACTTGACCCTACCTGTCCTTTTATTTATCAACCAATCTCCCTCCTTCCCATCATTTCTAAACTACTTGAATGTGCAGTTCACAGCCATTGCCTTGACTTTCTCTCCTCTCAAGCTTTTCTGGATCCATTGAAATCTGGCTTTCATCCTTTACATTCTAGTGAAATGGCTCTTGCCAAAGTCTTCAGTGGCATGTTTCTGGCAAAATCTAAGGGCCTTTACTAATCCTCATCCTTCTTGACCTTTCTGCTGCTTTTGACACTGTTGACCACAACCTTCTCAGTACCTTGTCCTTGCTTGATTTTAAGGGCTTTGTGCTATCCTGGTTCTCTTTGTATCTCTCCCATTGCTCCTTTAGTGTTTGTTCTGGTGGATCCTCCTCTGCTGCTATCTCACTCTCAGTTGGTGTACCCAAAGAGTCCACTCCTTTTCTCTCTATATACCCCGTCCATTGGTGCACTCATCTCTTCCCGTTGCTTTCAGGACCATCTATATGCTGATCTACCTCTCTACACCTGAATTCTCTTTGCCAATCCAGGCCAGGACTGCCTATCTGCCATTGCTGCCTGGATATCTCACTGCTGTTTGAGAATGAACATGGCCAAAACTGAGCTTCTTATTTTTCTTCCTAAACCCACCTCCCCCTTCCTCTTTTCTCAATCTCTGTGGATAACACTTTACTACTCCCTGTTTCCTTGGCTCACAAATTTGGGATCATCTTTGACTCCTCCTTCTCCTTTTCTACACACATCCAACTGATAGCTAAAACCTGCCGTTTCTATCTCTATAACATCAGCAAAATTTGCCCATTCCTTTCTGAACACACTATTAAGATAGTTATCCACTCTTTAGTCACTTCCCATCTAGACTATTGCAACCTCCTCCTTGATGGTCTCCCTCTGAATCATCTCTCTCCCCTTCAATCTGTTCAAAACTTGACTGCACAGTTAATCTTCCATCAGCCTCGATATGCTCATATTATCTCTCTTCTCAAGTCGCTTCACTGGCTCCCTATCCATTTCCACATCCAGTTCTAACTTCTCCTACTGACCTATAAATGCACTCATTCTGCCGCTCCTCACTACCTCTCCTCTCTTATCTCTCCCTACACCCCTCCTCGGGATCTGCACTCTTTTGTCAGATCTCTTCTGTCTGTGCCCGTCTCTTCCACTGCCAACTCCAGGCTTTGCTCTTTCCACTATGCCGATCCTTATGCCTGAAACAAACTACCTGAGTCTGTATGTCAGGCTTCATCTCTGGCCCTTTTCAAATCCAGGCTGAAAACTCACCTCTTTGAGGCTGCTTTTGTACCCTGATCTGCTTAATCTTCTATGTGTTTCCTTACCATTCCCCTAGATGTATCCTTGTCCTCAGCTCATATTGTCTGTCTTAATAAGAGTGTAAGCTCTGATGAGCAGAGACCGTCTTTTACATGTGCCTGTACAGCACTGAGTATGCCTTGTAGCGCTATATAAATGATCAATAGTAGTAGTAGTAGTAGTAATTAGATAAAGTTATCCCAGGCCTCAGTTGAATCCTACCTCATCACCAACCTTTGATACTTGTACTGGCTGGGATGTAGAAAAAGCTTGTTAGCAACAGCCTACATAGCACAGGTCTGCGACTAAAAAGCTGTTTGATTATTTTCATCTAATTTCCATGTATTTTGGTGTGCTGAAAATAAGTAAAATATTGAAAAAACTCCTAGATGTCATGATTTGCCACAACATGCAAAATTGTCTTCAAATTTATCAAATTTTTTCAAATTACTATTAATTAATTCAAATTACTATTAATTAATTCACATAAGAGCATATAAGATATAAAATGCCAAAAAAACCTTAAAGGGGTTGTCCGAGTTATGTAAAAAAAAATATAGCTCTGTAAATCTGATGGTCAGCAATATATACATAAGCTAAGCAAGTTTTAAGTCCGTGCTTCTAATGATAGAAGGGGTTAATCTTTCCTGAAAAATCCAGTGGGAGGGAGACACAGGGCAGATAGCAGCAGCTCCGGTCAGTGCAGGGGGGGTGTGGCCAGCACTGTGACGTCTCGTGTACAGACACAGAGCTGCTCTCTCCTGCATGCCACACTTGTGCACGAATCATCATCAGGTTCTTGGTTCTAGGCTGTTCACACTTTTTCATCCATTTCATCCACAATCTTCACTCGGCAATTTGTCCCATCCCCCATGGCACAGATATACCAGTACCCAAGCCCCCTGCTACCTTGGAAGAGATACCTATCTCCGATGAAGGTGAAGTCATACCTGAACCAGATGACGAATCAAGTTATGACTTTGAAGATGATACAAGACCAAAATTGTTTTCTCAGGAGGAGATGAATGATTTGGTAAGAGACTTGAATCTTCCCAAAGATGCCGCTGAGTTACTCGGATCAAGGCTGAAAAGCAGGAATTTATTGTTGCCAGGATGTCATCTTCATGGTTCAGACATCGTGAAAAGGAGTTCGTTCCTTACTTCGCCCAGGAAGACAAGTTGGTTTATTGCATCGATGTCGAAGGTCTGATGGGTCAATTTAAAATCCAATATGATTCAGAGCAATGGCATCTTTTTATAGATTCTTCAAAAAGAAGTCTCAAAGCAGTTTTACTCCACAACAGCTTTTACGCTTCCATACCTGTAGGTCATTCCGTACACTTGAAGAAAACCTACGAGAACTTGGAATTGGTTCTTCGTAAACTTAAATATGAAGACCATGGTTGGCAAGTGTGTGGGGACTTGAAGGTCTTGTGCATGCTGCTCGAGCAACAAGCTGGGTATACCAAATATCCTTGTTTTCTGTGTCTATGGGACAGTCGAGACCGACAAAATCACTGGACCAAGAAGAGTTGGCAGCCGAGGGTGCTAACAGTCGGTGAAAAAAATGTCCTCCGAGAAACTTTGGTACCTTCCCATAAAGTTCTTCTACCACCTCTCCACATAAAATTGGGATTGATGAAGCAATTCGTAAAATCACTTCCAAGAGATGGAGAATGCTTCAAATACTTGGTCACCAAGTTTCCAGGCCTGTCGGAGGCAAAATTGAAGGAAGGTGTGTTCGTCGGACCAGATATTAGAAGGCTTATAGTTGATCAAGAGTTTGTCAATACCATGACGGATCCTCAAAAAGAAGGGTGGATTGCATTTAAAAAAGTCGTACAGAAACTTTTAGGCAATAACAAAGATCCTCACTACAAAAAGATCGTCGGACGAATGCTGAAAGCATTTCAAGCTTTAGGTTGCCTGATGAGTTTGAAAGTGCATTTCCTCCAGTCCCACCTTGACTACTTTCCTGAAAATTTGGGAGCTGTGAGTGAGGAACAAGGTGAACGATTCCACCAAGTCATTAAAGAGATGGAAAGGAGATACCAGGGAAAATGGAGCATTACAATGATGGCAGACTACTGTTGGATGCTTCAGAGAGACATTCCAGATGCTACTCACAAGCGTAAATGCACCAAAAGGAGCCTCACAAGGAAGAAGAATCGAGTTTACTGTGTGTAGGTGAGCTCATTTCAGTTCAAAAAACGATTTTCATGAAAATATTGTAATAAAACTTTAATTTTATAAGTCTATTTCCATTTATTTTGAGGTATTGCCTTATTTAACATAGTTACCTAATTTGTCAGGAAACGTGATGTCCTATGACAAAATGGAGGTCATTTTCGGATTCAGCGCACCAAAAAACATAAAGATTACATGAAACAACCAAAACAGCTCTCGAAAAAAGTTTTTTTTGCAGACCTGTGATAATTAGAGTTCTCCTTAAAATATTTTCAGAACCCAGAATATTGACTAATAAGGATCAACTTATTATATTTATTTATTTTTTTAGTGCTGTCAAGTCAGTGCTGACTCCTGGTGACCCAGCTGTCTCTGGATTTTCTTGGTAATGCATCAACTGAAGAAGATTGCCAGGCCTTTCCTTCCAAGGCAATGGAGGGTAAAGTGATTTGCCCAAGGTCACAAGGACTGCCAGTGGGAATCTAACCCTTGATTCTATGGGTAGTAGGAGTTGCTCTAACCACTAAGCTATTCATCCACTCAATATCTATTTATCTTATTTATTTAAAAATATTTGTAGACCGCTAATCAAAAATTATCTAAGTGATTTACATCCAAATATACATAATAAAAATAAACACAATACTCAAATATAAATAGAAACAAAAAGACTAAACAAACAATAGTTAAAATCAGATCCTATCAGAGCGAGACTTAGGGGTATTCGTATAGGATGATCTTATAGTGGTCAAAGGTAGAAAAGCCAGAAGGATGCTTGGGTGCACAGGGAAAGGAATGACCAGCAAGAAGGAGGTGATAGTGCCCCTGTATAAGTCTTTGGTGGGACCTCATTTGGAGTATTGTGTGCAGTTCTGGAGTGCACCTTGTAAAGGATATAAACAGGATGTAGTTGGTGCAGATAATGGCTACCAAAATGATCAGTGATCTTCGAGGACAGGGAAATACCTACTATACCTGATTGTAATTTGCTTTGAATTACTACTGGAAAGGTGTGAGCTAAATACTAATATATAAATACATAAATACACTTTGGAGGAAAGGTGAGAGAGGGATGATACGACAGAGACGTTTAAATACCTCTGTGGAATAAATGCACAAGAGGAGGTCCTCTTCCAGTTGAAAGGAAGCTTTGGAATGAGAGGTCATATGATGAAGGTGAAAGGGAATAAACTCAGGAGCAATCTAAGGAAATATTTCTTTCTGGAAATGGTGGTGGACGCATGGACAGCCTCCCAGTGGAGGAGTGGAGATTACTGTATCTAAATTCAAGAAAGCATGGAAGAAACACAAAGGATCTTTGAGGGAAAGGAAGGGATTGTAGAACTCAATAGTTCTCATTGAGGGGCAGACTTGATAGACTGAATGGTCTTTTATCTGCTGTCATTTTCTATATTTTTGCCACCACAGGCAGGAGCCACAGCCATACCCCCCCCCCCCAAACTGAGCTGCAACAGCCCCCCCCCCTCCCGCCGCTGCTGAGTCCATCTTCTGGAAGGACTGGGCAGTTGTGGCAGTTTAAAAGTGGCAGTTTTGTGCCGCTGCTTCAGCACCCTGGTAAGCTATGACTCACACACTCATGGCCTGCTGCTCCTTCCCGCCTCCAGCAAGAAGTGGCGTTGGAGGGGGATCAGAAGCGGCATGCCAAGGTTCTCATGCCACAGGTGCCCAAGTACACCAAAGTCTCTGTGCTACCAACCAGGTCTACCATCCTAGGACAGGCGCTGGAGAGAGGTCTTAAATTTCTTCTGAAAACTAAGTTAAGAGACGTAATGCATGGGGAAGATATTTCCATAATGATCATCTTCTACCCCAGGTTTGGCATGACCATTCCTCAGTGCATTGTGGAAACAGATGTAACACTGCGGCCTCACCCCAGGTGAACTGAGCAGGCTGCTTCGGTTCTGATTTTGATCTCATGGCATGCAGGGATTCTGGTTCTGAGTTTCGTAGGTAAATCTATGGGAAAATTAGAAACTGTATGTCCCTGCTTGCCCTGGGAGAAAACCAGGACTGCATCAGATTGTTTGTTTGACCTGAGTTGATGCAGCAACCTTAATCATGAGTCCCAGAATATCCCACGGGATGCACGTCAGAGAAAATCACTTATTAACGATGTAGTCTTTCAAGACTGCTGAAATCTTGTCCTAGGGCAATTTCTAATCCTCAAAGCTGCAACATTGAACCCTCACTCACCTATGACAGGTATCAGCCCTGCCCAAACTGGTCCCAAACAGAGTGCCAGCTTTACCCTTAATTCATTTCATTTTTATCACTTTATTACATATCAGTGGCCCAAGCCTCTCCTGGAGGCATACGTAACTGATCTAGTTTGCAGAAGATCCTTAACGAATATGCATCAAATGGATTTGCATATATTGGAGGCCCACTGTATGCAAATCTATCTCATGCATATTCATGGGGTGATCCTGTAAACCTGTGTGGGCAGGGGTGCTGCCATAAAAGGACTGGGAAACACCGATTTACAGTAATCTCTCTGCTAGGCAGGGGAAGTATTTCCCACAAAAATGTCATCAGTGTTTGGGCATTGACATTCTAAAAATGGGAGAGAAAAATCCTTTGCTTTTATGTGTTAATGTTATTTTCTTATTTGTTTAACTTGTATTGTTTTTGAATTTTGACAAGAGGTTTGCCATCTTACCCTAGATCAGTGTTTCTCGCACTGGTCCTGGAATACCCCCTAGCCAGTGTGGGTATCCAAAATGAATATCCATGAGATAGATTTGCATATAATGGAGGCAGTGCATGCAAATCTATCTCATGCATATTCATTATGGATATCCTGAAAAACAGACTGGCTATGGGGGACTTCAAGTCTGGCTTGACAAACATATCCCAGTCCAACCAAACTAGCCGATCCAGCCCTGGTTTTGCCTTATTGCCTGCAGGGATCTATAGTTCTGATTTTTGCAAATAATATTTTTCATTTCTAGACTTTTATTTAGCACTCTTTCATTTTCTGGAGTTCTTACACCCCCCACACCCAATGTTCTGCTGTTGCTTATAGGATCACTGGGTCAGTGGGTACAGATTGCGCCCATTCTGATTTTACGCACATGGAATGTTAGGGGATGTAGTTTGGAGTCCTTTCCCAGGATGCAGTGGGGAGGGGCATAAACATAAACCTGGCCTATCCCTGTCCTCTTTGAAACAGTTCTATGTGGTCACTCGAGGTGCAGGAGTGATCCCCAGTAGCTCCTATCCTTGCTTACCACTAGGGGTTAACCAGCGCTATTTAGAATCTGGTGTCGGAAGGGGCAGGAGCGGCTCACATACTCTATGGGATGTTTACTAAAACGCATTAGATCTTTGCAGCTAACATAGCAAAAAAGTGCAGCTAGCATGGCCTTGGCTGCAAAAGCTCTACAGTTTTTGTTGGGGGCTTGCTCAGCATTTGCTCAGCAAATATTATACTGAAAATGCAGAAATTGTGATCCAACAATGAGGTGGCATTAGTTGCACCTGCACTGTCTGCAAATCCAAAGGGTACTGTGCGGTGTTGAGACCCACAGTAACCACACATTGTGCACATGCCCACTTTCTACCCTAACCCCGCTTCCTCATGCTGATAAGGAACTTTCTGCAGATAGAGCAGAAAATCACTGCATTATCTGCAATCTCCAGGAACAGACAGGAATGTAGTCTTTACATACGGGTAACATCGGTACCAACAGAGCCCGCATGGGAATGCTCCCCAGAGTCCAATAGGAAAGCTTTTTGGAGCATCCCACTAGGTGCGCGTAGCTGCCTTCCCGCCTTTCCAGCTCTCCTTCCTCAGTTCTTCATTTTCCGTGGAGCAATAAATTCCTGTCACCGCAGAAAATTTGTCCTTTCTTATTTTTTGTGGTCACGTCTGCCTTCCCGTTGACGCTGGTACCAACTCCCGTTGGTGCTTTCTTTCTTTCTTTCTAAAAAAAAAAAAAAATCTGTGAGGGAAGGAATTATTTCTTCCTTAAGGCGCATCAATGCCAACTTAGGCTTAGGCCTTTCCTTTTGTGACAGACAAAATGGAAAAACCATCCAGTGGTTTTAAAAAGTGTTCTAAATGTGGCAGTACCATTTCAGCCACAGACACCCATGACTGGTGCCTAAAATGTTTAGGACCAGATCATCAACTGTCTGAATGTCCTCTTTGTAGGGAGATGACAAAGAGAGGCCTACAGAACCGAGCTGCAAAGTTAGGCACCCTCTTTGTCTCCGATGCAGTATCTTTATCATCGATGTCATCGAGAGCTTCATCTTCCTCCCAAGGATTTCAGGTATCAAAACCTAGGTTTTCTTCGAAGAATGGCTGGCCCTCCAAGGGTAGATCTCCTTCTAAGCAACGAGATGCCTCGGGCATTGCCCTGGAGGGAGACACACCGGCCAAACCACCCCGGCAGGAGGACCTTGCCTCCAAAGCCTTAGTGGGGTCCCACGATGCTCCCGAGGCCTCCACCTCTAGAGAGCTCCTGGTGCCATGCTCTGGGATTTTGGCCCGCAATTCCGGCAAGCTCTATGGATCAATGTATCCTGGCTATTGAGTGTAGCTTAGCGGCCTTACTGGCGGCCTCTGTACCGGTAAAGCCTTTACAGTCGATCCCTCAGGCATCGTTATTGGCTCTGGTACCGACACAGCCTGCATCGACTTTTTTGCTGCTTACCACGCTACCGCCCATGCCAGCCCTCGAATCTGTTTCTGGTACCGAGGTTCTGGCACTGCCAGCTTCAGCTACCAGTTTTGATCGGAGTCTGATTCATCGGATGATGAATTGTCTGATATCCGGGACATGAGAACTCTCCCAGAAGACCCATCTCCGTCTCCACAATGTCGCATGTCCCCTCCGGAGGACATGTCTTTTCAAGACTTTATTCGCGATGTTGCTCAGGGTCTGTCCATAATTGTGACCTTGGAGAAAGAGCCTAGGGCTGAAGAACTTTAAACCCTTCAATACCCTACAGCCCCGAAGGAAGCTGCTACTCTCCCTATTCATTGCATACTTCATGACCTTATACTTCGTATGTGGGAGACACCCCTTACCATCTCTCCACATATCCAATGACTCGATACCATGATCTGGCTACCGGAGTGTCACACTTTTCAAAATACGCAATTACCATGCCATTCCATGGTGGTGGAATCAGCAATGCGTCGAATAAAGAGTGCAAAGACACATTCCTCGAACCCTCCAGGTAGGGAATTGAGAACCCTCGACACCTTTGGTCGATGTTGTTTTCAGGCTTCCATGTTATCAGCCAGGATCAGTTCCTACATACTCTATATGGGTATGTTCCTTAGAGAGGTGGCTAGGGATTTGGAGTTAATGGCTTCTCTTCTCCCTGATGACAAGAGAGCAGATTATCTCACTCTTGTAAAACATGCTCAAAATATTTAAAAGTTTGTTGACAGGGCAACTTTTGACTGTTTTGAGTGCATCAGCAGAACTTCATCTATCTGCACTGGAGCATGCAGGATTGCTTGGCACCAAGCATCGTATCTTGAACAATGGGTTCAAGATAAATTGGGTAATATCCCTTGCACCGGTGAAAACCTTTTTTGGCAAGGATTGGCAGGACAAGTCTTCTCAGTTAGAATCCGATAACACCACTCTTAATAGACTATCTAGATCTACTGCCAACCCAGCTAGGAAAAAAGCAGCAAAGAAAGCTTCTTTCAATAATAATAATAAGTACTATCCTTCTTACACCCCTGCTGTACAGTGTCAACACCACGTTCCTCAGAAGGGGCAGCAGCCATCAAAACAGCAAAGGAAGGCTCAGACTCCTAGGTCACAGCCACCTCAACAGACACAGCCTCCTCAGGGTCTTTGACTCCTTTCTGGAGAACACAGTCGCTCTGCCTCTGGAGATTCCAAATCCTACCCTCATCCACGGCAGACTTTTCACTTTGCCCACAGGTGGCATCTTATCACATCAGAGCAGTGGACACTGTCCATAGTACGGGAGGGGTACAAGCTTCATCTACAAAGTCTACCCCCCCCCCCCCGACTCCTCCAAAAGAGTTCTGCTCTCAGCCCCCTCTCACTGCTCTGTTGTTGCAAGAGGTCACCTCCCTTCTTCTTCAGGGCACAATAGAGGAGGTTCCACTATCTCAGCAGGGAATGGGCTTTTATTCTCTGTACTTCCTCATTCCAAATAAATCAGGAGGATACAGGCCCATTCTGAACCTCAGAGAATTGAACAAGTTCCTGCTACGGGAGAAATTCAAATGATCTCCCTAGGCACCCTTCTCCCCTATCTCCAGTCAGGACTGGCTCTGTTCTCTAGATCTAAATGAGGTATACACTCGCATACTTATTCACTCACAGCCCAGAAAGTTCCTGTGCTTCATATTTCAAGGGAGACCTTATCAACACAGAGTCCTGCCTTTCGGTCTCACCTCTGCCACAAGAGTTTTCACAAAGTGCATGGCGGTAGTAGCCGCATTCCTAAGGACTCTTGGGATATTTGTCTTCCCTTACTTAGACGACTGGCTCATTCAAGCAAACACTTCTCTAGAGGCCAGACTCTCCCTCGAGTGCACCATGCAAGTACTGCAACACTTGCGATTTGTAATAAATCTTTCAAAGTCCCAACTCATTCCCTCTCAGATTCTAGAGTTCATAGGGGCTTTCTTAGACACTCAGCTGTCAAAGGCATTTCTGCCTCAACTCTGCTGCGCTTGACTCAGTCAGTTAGCATCTCAAGCAAGCCTCAAGAACTTTCTCACTGCTCGAGAACTGCTACAACTTCTGGGTCAGATGGCATCAACTGTGCATGTTGTGCCATATGCTCGTCTACATATGTGCGCAGCTCAATGGACACTGGCTTCCCAGTGGTCTCAGGCATCTGGTCACCTGGGAGACAAACTAATGGTATCTACCCATCTAATCTCGTCTCTCCAGTGGTGGCAATCCCCAGAAAACCTCCTGGTAGGGTCACCTTTTCAGATGCCAGCACATCAATGTACCCTGATGACGGATGCATCCAAATTGGGCTGGGGGAGCTCATCTGGACAGTCTCTTCACTCAGGGGCTTTGGTCTCATCAGGAGTCACGACTTCACATAAATCTGATGGAACTCAGAGCCATTCACAGTGCTCTCAAAGTCTTCTAGGACCATCTTTGATTCCGCACAGTTCTAGTCAGACAGACAATCAAGTAGCCATGTTCTACTTGAACAAGCAGGGCAGAACAGGCTCTTGGACCCTCGGCAGCGAGGCTTTGCATCTGTGGTCTTTTGCCATACAGCATCACATTCACCTACTTGCGGTGTATCTTCCTAGCAAACACAAAATCTTGGTGGACAAACTCAGTTGAGTCCTTCTACCTCACGAGTGGTCTCTCCATGCAGACAAGATCGCTCACATCTTTCAGATCTGGGGAACCCCAGAGATAGACCTATTCGCAAGTCCTCAGAATGCCAAGCTTCCTTGCTTCTGCTCCAGGACTCCTGCATTGGACAGCCAGCCGGTGGATGCTTTTTACCTCCACTGGGGTCAGGGCTTCCTATATGCCCTCCCTCCCATTCCCCTCATTCCCAAGACATTTTTCAAACTCCAGAGAGACAGGGGCTACATGATACTCATAGCCCCAAGCTGGCCACGACAACCATGGTATTCTCTCCTTCTACGTCTATCTCGGGCTCAACCCATAGGTCTAGGGTCTGCTCCAGATCTCCTCTCTCAGGAGAAAGGGACACTGCTCCATCCCAATCCACAGTCCCTCCATCTTACAGTATGGCTGCTGAAGATATAGCCTTCCAAGACATTAACCTCTCTCAACAGGTTATGGATATCCTTTTAGCTTCCAGGAAGCCTTCCACCAGGTGCTCCTATGCTTTCAAGTGGCATAGATTCTCACTCTGGTGTTCGCAGAGGGTGCTTAACCCCTTCTCAGCTCCGGTGGATGCATTACTTGGGTATCTTCTCCACATGTCTTCTTCTGGACTTAAAAACAATTCAGTAAGAATACACTTAAGTGCAATTGTGGTCTCTCACATGCACTTAGATGGTCAGCCCATCTCTTCTTAGCCGCTTGTAGCACACTTCATGAGGGGTCTTCTATTAACCAAACCTCCCATTAAGCCCCCTCCAGTGGCATGGGATTTCAATGTTATTCTAGGACAGCTTCTCAAGCTGCCCTTTGAACCTCTAGCCACTACCTTTCTGAAGTTTCTCATGTGGAAGGTCACCTTCCTTATTGCTCTCACTTCAGCGAGATGCATTAGTGAGCTCCAAGCTTTGGTGGCTGACCCTCTTTATATATGATTCCACCATGATAAGGTAGTCCTTAGGACTCATCCTCACTTTATGCCAAAGGTGGTCTTGCCCTTCCATTTAAACCAGTCAGTCTACCTTCCTGTCTTTTTCTTTAGACCTCATTCCTCTAGGGCAGAGGCAACCTTTCACACCCTGGATTGGAAATGTGCTTTGACTTTTTATCTCCAGAGAACTCGAGAGAACAGAAAAGCTTCCCAACTTTTCATCGCCTTTGACGCGAGTCACCTGGGCTTCCCAGTATCTAAGTGAACTCTCTCAAGGTGGATAGCGGATTGCATCTCATTTACTTACGAAAGTGCAGGAATCTCTCTCGAGGGTCACGTCACTGCACATAATGTTCAAGCCATGGCTGCCTCCATGGCAAATCTATGCTCTGTGGCCATTGATGAGATATGCAAAGCAGCAACTTGGTCTTCCATCCACATTTTTGCTACTCACTATTGCCTGGACAAGGACTCCTGCCAGGATGCCTTGTTTGGCCAAGCTGTTCTCCAGCATCTCTTTCAGACCTAGATCAACTCCTACCCTCCATCCTGGGTTTTGATACCAGACATCCTTGGAGGATACATGACCTACTAAGTTATGCCTGTGATCCACAGCTCACCCTGAGGTCATCGCTCTGGCTTCTTCGAGCTAGGGAGTCCCATATGTGAAGACTACATTCCTGCTTGTTCCTGGAAATAGCGTAGTTACTCACCTGTAACAGGTGATCTTCGAGAACAACAGGAATTTAGTCTTCAGAACTCACTCTCCTCCCCTAGGTCTTCTTCTTCTTCTCTCCTTTTATCTCAGCTAAAAACTCAACTGAGGAGGGAGAGCTGGAAAGGCGGGAAGGCAGCTATGCAGGCGCAGTGGGATGCTTCCAAAAGTGTTCCTATTGGATGCTGGGGAGCGTTCCTGCACGGGCTCCGTCAGTACCGACGTTACCCATATGTGAAGACTAAATTCCTGCTTTTCCCAGAGATCACCTGTTACAGGTGAGTAACTACGCTTTTTGCATGCGTCATCTTTTAATGCAGTCAGATAGCATGCGCTGTCTAGCGCAACTTAGTAAACATCCCCCGATATGTGGATATTTTCACCTGCTCCCAAGAAGTTATAAATGTCCACTTCCTCAATATAGCAATGACTGCTACTGGATTTGCCCTAAACACTCCATTATAAATTACACTCTGTGTGACACAACATAAAGATCAGCATCTATACAACTGATCTGATCCTGCCCTAAAGCAGAAACATTTTGGCAAAAAAAGCTTTGCTGTATAGCAGGGAAGCGAGTCACGTCCTTCTCAGGATTAGGAACACGGAAACAAGCAGGTGGCGGAGTTCAAAATATTATTATAACTGGCAGAGAGGATTATCCTCGGGACCTGGAAATGGCTCTGTCCAAACTTGTCTAAGGAGTGGTGTTATAAGAGTCTCTCTCATTGCATCATCTGAAGAAATTGAGTTCTCCATGAAGAGCAAACCTGCCTCTTTATATGAGGTCTACAATAAATTCTTTTTTTGAGCTGTTATAAGGATGATTAAGTCTTTAGCAAAAGATGTTGCTTCTTGATTTATGAGACAAATGTTATATAGCAATTAAGCTAGATATCAATATTGCAGGTGTAGTGATATTTAGATAGGGACAGTGTGTTTTGCGGTTGGGAGGGAGAGGGATTAAATGAGTGAGGCGGGAGTGGTTTAGTATTTGTTAAGATATTAATTCAAACATTTATAAAAATCATAAAAACAAGGCTCTGGCTTATGATAAGAAAGCTGTCCAAAGAAGCTGTTGTTGAACAAAATGGTGACTTCTTTTTTTGCTTGCACTTTATTAAGGCTGTTCTGTTCACTAGTATGTCTGGTCAGTCTTGGTAATTATCTTCTATGAGTTATTGCTCGATATAGAGATTTTGGAAGATTGCCATTGATTGTTTATTTTTTATATTTTATTATTTAACTTTTTGTATTTTTTAAATAAAACAGTATAATTGGGAGGGGTTGTGTTTATTGTATATGGTGTTTATGTATTTGTATTTTTATTGTACACTGCACTGGTATGTCCTGTGACAGGAAAGACATTTATAAATCAATATATGAATGGAAATGAAAATGAAATACCAGATTCTGTTTCTGTAATGGAAATTTGTAACCGGTTATGTTCTATGCTGAAGCTGGTTTGTGGGTTTGCAATTCCTTTAATGCAAATAAGCATATCTCATGACAAAATAAAGCCCTGCAAAAGCAACTGGCTAAAGTGCGGCAATCCCAATATTCAGAGGCAGTATCTGGGTAGTTCCTCAGAATATCCCCACAGACCATGTTAAAAGCACCCACTTAAAACCAAGGCAGTTTGTGGGTGGATCGAGGGTGGTCCCAGGAGCTATCTGGTCAGCGTCAAAATTCAATTACTAACCAGATAACTAAACCAGTTTAAGTGGGGACAGTTCAATGGCTCCTAACTTTAATTGGTTATCACTATGCGATTAGTGGCTGAATATTGCCGCTGACTGAACAGCAAGGTGTTGACCGTGTATCAGGATATTCAGCGTCAGATGCCGGATACACTCCAACATTGAATATCTGTATTTCTTAAAGCAGCAGTGGCTAGGCGCTATCACCGTCAATGGACATTGACCCCCAAGGTGTCTGCATTTACACCTGCTCCAAGTTACATACTCATTTGGACCTGGGGTTTGGAGGAATGATGAGGAGTAATTGTGCTTTTTCTAGCCATCCAGTTTTATAAAATTCAGCATTTGCATGCGTAAGCAGCAGCACTTCGATTTTCAAAACCCTGCATGGTGCTGCTCTTTTTACAGCATTGTTCCTTTCTAAAATGGGTCTTCCTGTTAGATGTGCTGCAGATTACATAAGTTCCATGGCAACCTTAGAAATATTTTATAATAGCTAAACTCACTGTAAAATAGTCTGCAAACTAGACATCTCTTTTTCTACCTAGACAACATATACAGAATTGGGATTTGATGGGTTAAATTGACGATCTGCCACACTCAGTGTGATTACTGGTGAGCTCTTCTGATATAAACCCTTATAAAAAATAATTGCCCCAGGACCCAGCCATAATAAATAATTTATTGGTGCATAGTAAGACACAGGTAACACTGAGCTGCACTGAGTCCTCTTTTTAACTTGCTTTGATGCCGGTTTGGAAGCTCCAAACTCCGTCTGCGTCCCCAGTTGTTCTTCCATTTTGGCACTGAGGTATCTTCTGTTCTATGCGGCAAGGTGGATGAGTGTGCCCCTTCTTCCTTCAGCTGCAGCGATGAACAGCATTCCACACAGCTTTCACTCGAGTCCACCTACCTGAGCAGGTTAAAGAAACCCCTTTATGGGAGAGGCCTGTGTTTCTGGCCCACAGGCTGACAGCATTGAATCCCTTTTTGCCCCAACAATATGGAACATGCTACCCCCTACACTAAGAGGATGTCACAACTTTACAGAATTCCACAAAAAATTGAAAACATACCTATTCCAGGACCACAATGAATTGGACTTACCTTCTAACCTACAAGCAGACATTTACCAGTTACCTGAGTAGCCTCCACCATCTAAAATGTACCTTCCCACTAAATATTATGAACAAATGGACCCTTTTACAGAACACAGACCAACAGTCATATTGGTCCTACAATGAACATATTACATTGCCCTTGTATATAGTTGTATGATATTATAAGTTAATGTTGTAAAAGTTCATGAATTACTTCCATCAGTTCCATGTACAACAGTAGTATTTCTGCACGGTTAAACATTGTTATATGTAAACTGCTTTGAATTTTAGAAAGGTGGTATAGAAATGTATACAAATAAATAAATTAATAAATTAAGGAGTGAGAGCAAGGCTCAAATTTGTAAGACTTCAAATATTTTCTAGTTTCTGAATATATGCCAACTAGCCA
Organism: Ichthyophis bannanicus; assembly: GCA_033557465.1. Lineage (NCBI taxonomy): Eukaryota > Metazoa > Chordata > Amphibia > Gymnophiona > Ichthyophiidae > Ichthyophis > Ichthyophis bannanicus. The sequence goes on along the minus strand of CM066051.1, from coordinate 72,946,959 downwards.
GCCCCAGGGTATTTCTGTCTCTTGTTCCATTACAAACCAAGATACACTTGTTTTAGGAGATCTAAAGCATTAGGCATATAATAATTGCCACAGTCACAATATCGTCACACTGTGATCAGCCATTTTCTTCCATGGTCAATGACCACAGACACAGTATTGTTACATTTTGATCAGCCATCCTCTTCCACGATCAGTGGTCAGTGTTGTCATACCATGGTCAGCCATTCCCTTCTATAGTCAATGACGACAGTTCCAGCATTGCCATATTTAATCAGCGATCCCTTTCCATGGCCAATGACCACAGTCACTGTATTGTCACATTGTGATCAGCCATTCCTTTCCATGGTCAATGACCACAGTCACACTGTATTATCACACCGTGGTCAGCCATTTCCTTGCACAGTCAATAATCACAGTCACAATATTCTCCCCCTATCATCAGCCATCCTTCACCCTGGTGAATCAACCACAGTCAAGAGCTTCCTGGGGAGGAAATGACTTGCCCTTATGTATAATGTGGTTCCTTTCAATTAAATGCTTTAAATAAATACAGAATCTTGTAAGATAAGTTAGGAAAGTGCATTGGCAGGAAAAATGCAATTGTCATCTCCCTTCCCTTCAGTCTTGGTTGAGTGCATCTGGTGACTGGGTTTCAGGGGATCGGTAGGCTCCCTCGATTCATGTCCCTGAGTTCCAGATGTGGGATATAACGTGCAAAGGTGATGGTGCCCGTCCTCGATGCCTTCACACAGTATATAATCTGCAAAGATAAAAAAGGGACTCTGCTCTTTAGACATTACAGACTACAGGGAAGACTTAGCATCTGGTCAATCCCCTCCCTACAGCTTTGCTATCCAAGCTGATATCAATATCAGCCAGAATTACCAAACTATCCCCTAGAAATTCATTTAAAGTTATATTTTTGTCGGAATGTGCCAGAAGAGGTAAGAATTGCAATCTAACCACACCAAGCGGCTTAATGGAATAAGCCGCTTGGTGTGGTTAGATTGTAATTCTTACCTCCTCCGGCGCATTCCGACAAAAATATAACTTTAAATGAATTTCTAGGGGATAGTTTGGTAATTCTGGCTGATATTGATTATAATTTATTGCCAAACAACGTTTTTTTTTGATCCAAGCTGATATGGCAGTACTTCCCAAACCTGTCAGGAGGACCAATTTTCAAAATATCCACAGTTAATAGGTATTTTATAAATATATCTGAGGCCCATTCATTCTAAAATACAATATGTGCCATTGAGTCAATGCTGATTCTTGGTGACCTAGCCCTTGTTCATTGGGACATCCTGAAAACCTAGCTCACTGATTCATGGAGTGGGGCCTTAGTAGGGCTACGTTGTCATACATGAGATTCTGAACCCACAGATGTAGCCATGGGCAAAGGTGAACCCCGATATTCATTACTGGAGCCTATCTGGCATCCGGCGCCGACTATCTAGTTTCACTGCTGACCTGTTTTGCTTTCTGGTCAGTGGCAATATTCAACCTCTAACCAGAGAGCAAAAACCGCCATTACTTATCCAGTTAATGGGTTGAACATCGCTGCTAACTGGATAGGTGCCGGGCACGCCCTAGTCCCACCCACGGACCATCCCTGCACTATCTGGATTGTGCCAAGGTGGTCTGTGGGGATATTCAATGGCATTAGCTGTCAGTGTCGCTGAATATCAGGAAGAACAGGATTTATGTGGTTTGCAAGTCCTGCAAATCTCACAACCCCTTATAAATATCAGGCCATGGGTTCTTTGCAGGCTTTCAGACCTTTTATGGGACCAAAAGTGCAATTATTCAGTGTTCAGTGATGGTGGAGGAGTAGCCTAGTGGTTAAAGCAGCACATTAAAAACCAGGGAAACCAAGGTTCAAAAACCATTCATGCTCTTTGTGATCTTGAGTAAGTTGCTTAGTCCTCCATTGACTCATGTGCAAATTTAGATTGCAGACCCTCTGCGGATAGGAAAATACATCCTGTACTTGAATGTAGCTTGACTTGAACTTCTTAGAACCGCGCATGAGCTAACTCTACCTCCCTATTAAATGCTGGCTGGTGATGCTGAGTATACTATTCTACATATCCAGCAGTCACCGCTGGCCCTAAGGGGTAGTTTTATAAACTCATTCCCACATGCATGCGGCAGGCACACACATATAAAAACCTCTCATAAAATACCCACCTGCATAAAAGTATGAGCTTTGGCACGAAGAAGTATACTGGTAGACATAGCTAGGGATTTGGTCTGGGCAGAGCGTGGGTGGTGTTTTCATATATGCAAATAGACTATAAAGTACCTCAATTTATGCAATTATGTGTGCTAAGCGCACACAATTATTTATACCTGCTCGCTAGCAAGTGTGATTGCGCCATTTAACGCGTGTTCTCTGCCACGTTCACTGTTTTTTTTATGAAGACAAGTAAGCGCCTACTTGTGTTTATAAAACAGCACCTACATAGATGCCTCTAGGGGCCTGCACATGGTGCACCCTGTTATAAAATTAGCCTTCACATGTATAGCTAAGTGGTTTAATTCAGGGCAGCTTTTGTTTGATCAAATTTAAACTACACACATGGAAGATCATTCCGTTTACTCCAGTGAAGGCAACGCATGGCATCGTGTGTGCAGTTTGGGTATATTTTTTAATGTAAAGCACACACCCACTCTGCTTTACAAAATGAGGGAATACGGATGCACTGGAACCTAAACATGGTGGCTACACCTGCCCAAGATCAGGTGTAACTTACCGCACCTAGGTCAGCGTCCTGACATGCGAAAGTCATAGTATTTTAGAACTTATGTGCAGAGGTGGCGGCTGCATTGCCCCCATGCACGCTCCTAGGGCTCCTATGCATGGTGACACGTGCGCACATGCTTACAGTAGTCAATATTCTGTAGGCCCGTGTAAGTTGTATTACGGTGTGCACCGGGATATAGCTTGGACAGCGCAGAGACATGGCCTCAATTGACGCACATGAGCTATAGAACACTATGATTTATGTGTGTCAGTGCGCCTATCTAGGTGCAGCAAGTTATGCCTGTCCTAGAGCAAGCGTAAATGGCCACACCTAGGTTCCAGAGCCTACATGCACACATTACCACATGTGAAACCTGGAATTACCCTCTAGGCAGCCATAACTAAACATATAAACCCTATTGAATATTGACCTAATTGTTATTTGTTGATGCTTTCTCATATGTTGGCCCTGCATTTTTGTGGCTTCTCTGGAGATGCTGATTTGGATTGGCCTTATGTGATCTCTTATATTTTGTTTTATTTATGGCTGATTGTTAGTTTATGTATTTTTTTGCAAACCACTTCAGACAACTTCTTAATTAGAAAGACAAAATGCAACAATTTCAATTAAATCAAATTATTAGACTCTTTGGCTTTTGATTGGCTCATGCAGTATGCGTTCTTTGTGACATCAGAATCAACATGGACCTCTCATATCTACTGTGAGCAAATGAGGTAATCTGTGAAGCTGTTCCTGAATGCAGAGGCTCCCAAGGGGACCCAGGGTCTGTAGTGAACAATTTAAACACTCTTAACACTTTCACCTAAAAGAATAATTGTTCAATACCTGAGAAATATTACTGATGACAAATAATGTGTCCTTACCGAGAAGCCAAGGAAGAGTGACACTATCAAAAGGAGAACAGCAGCCAAGCCAATAAGGATAATGGTCAAAGCTGGAAGACCCTTGTTTGCAACAGCTGTTGTACCTGCTACAGAAGCAAAGAGAAATGATTTAATCTATATTGTTATCTGTATATATTAGGAATGTCTATGGCCAAAAATAAAATCAGTTAGTCTTTGTTTAAAGGAAAGTTTTAGCACTTTTCATGTGTTTTCTTTTTTTTTTGGGGGGGGGGGGAAGGGGATGCTTCTCTTAATTGAGCACCTTCTATGCATGCTACAGCTTTTTTGTACATACAAATTGATTGCATATTGTTCATTCATAGCTATACGTGCACACAAGCAATTTGTGTGCACTTCAAATTTTTAGGCATCAAATGAACACTCAAAAGAACCTTCAATGCACATACCTAATATCTATGGACCCAATTTTTGAAGGCATTTACATGGGTAACTGCCCTAATTACCCGTGTAAATGCCATATCTGGGATTTTCAAAGGGTACCTACACAGGTAGTGCCCTTTGAAAATCCCAGATGTCCCTAAGACACCCAGATGCTATGCGGTTAGCATTGGGGCATATTAGGGGTGGAGCGGGGTGGAGCGGGGGCGGAGGAAAGAGCTAACTAGGTAGCACCGATTTTTGATGCTACCTGCTTAGCCTTCTGTCCCTTAAAGATAGGCAGGCTTCTGGATTGTGCGGCGAGACCTGGATTTTCAATGCCGGGGCATCCGGCCCGTCCAAGAGCCCCAATTCCGCTCCTGTGGGAATGTCTAGCTTCCATGGGTGAAGAATCGGGTGCAAATCCGGCTCATCCAAATTTTGGATGTCCAGATGTGCCGGATGTCCCCCAATCGGAATTGGCCTCCACGTGAGTTGATTTTTTTTTCTTTAGTATCTGACCTATCTCCACCTCCTCCTATACATTTTCTATACTGAATAATATAAACTAAATTAGAGGAGAAGCAAGTGTTTTCCCTTATTTGAGTGACTATGGGGTTTGTCCAATAAAAAGTTATAGTCTGCAACTTCTTTGCAGACTTTTCTTCCTGCATATGAAAGTCAGCTAATAAATCTTGTGGCCTTGGGCAAGCCACTTAACCCTCCATTGCCTCAAGTACACTTAGATTGTGAGCCCTTCGGGGATGAGGAAATAAAAATAATTGCCTGTTAGAATATATCTGTAAACCACTCCGATACATACAGTAAAGGGCGGTATATCAAGTGCCTAAACTATAAACAGCAAGGATATGATCCCAACATTGAAAATTCAGGTTAGGTGGAAGGAGGCTGGGCTATGTGCTGATGCAGTGCATAGCACCACCCTGTTGAAAATCGGGCCCTATAACTATGCGTATGTCAAAAGACGAGTTAATTTAGTAATGATAATGTATTTTACCTTTATTTGAAATTTTTAGTGCAAATTCCCACATAAAAAAATGTCAAAGAATCCAAAGAAACCATTTAAATGAGAACTAATCCTTGTCAAAATATCCAAATAGATTTGGAATGTATTTCGAAAGCTAGATCTTTGTCCACCCAGTCAGTGGGTAGTGAAATCCAGTTTCTTGCACTGTTTGGAATATGCTTTTTTGCTGCGGTTTGCGTCTCACTCCTCATATTTTTGCTGCATTGAAGAATGTTTACTTATCCCTCTTACACTCTATGGCAAGGTTCTTCTCAAATTCTCTTGGCACATGTTATGCTCTTGCTCTATTCATCTTGTCAGACTTCCCGCTCGCTTTCCTCCCTTCCTCCTCTCTCCCTCACTTGCAACTCATCTGAATATGCAATTATTCAGACAAATGTTCCAGCAATCTCCATTAAGACCACCCACTTTTACCAAAATCTACTCTAGCACCAGTGAAATGGAGGAATAATGTAGTGGATAGTTAAGGTTCAAATCTTGCTGATTTTCCTTTTGACCTTGGGAAATCATTTTATTCTCCATTTCCTCAGGTACAACTTAGGTCATAAGCTCTATTGGGAAGTAACCTGCCAACTATATCTAAATTCATAACTTGCCTTCAGCTTAGAGTTGCAAAAAGTGATTAATTAAATCCAGACATCATTCCTGTAACTGGCCCCACATTCCTATTTTTATTTGTCTCCTATCTTCTCCTGTAAGTTCAGAATTATGGAGAACCCCCTCTACTCTATTGTATGACTTGTCTTATTTATTTAACATTTTTTATATACCGCTTTTCAAAATCTCAAAGCGGTTTACAAAGAACATAACTCTGTTTACATAGAACGGTTCATCGGCAGCAATTTACAATACAGGTAGCAGTGACAATCTTACAACATTTGTAACTATTTACAGAAGAAATTCTTCATTATCCATTACATAGCTACAATAAGGGAAAGATGGCAATGTGATAGAAAGAGGAAAGAATGGTTGGCACTGAAGAAATTATGAGAAAAGAGAAGTGGATGGAAGCGTGATTATCATTAACCATATAAATATTGATGCCCTTTCAATCTTAGTTTACCTGTGTTTTCTGATGCGGTGCCAGGGCCCAACCAAGATGTTGCATTTTGGGTGGAGGCAGATTTTGAGAAATTCACAGTGGTTGGACTTTGGAAGGTGGCACTAGCAACCAGTGAAGATCCAGATGAAACCAAAGGTTTTTCAGATGAGCCTGAATGACTTCCATTTGAGGTAGTGACATCAGAAGATGCTGTGGAATTTTGCACAGTTGAGGACATAATAACAGGAGATGTTGTGGAATTTCCTCCACTTGAAATTGTGATATCTGAAGATTCTGTGGAATTTGCTCCAGTTGAAGCTGTGGAAGGAGAGCTTGAGGTACTTCTTTCAGTTGAAGTCCTGAAAGAAAACATTGTGTATCTTTCTCCAGTTAAGCCAGTGATAGTTGGAAAGCCTGTAGTACTTCTTCCAGAGGAATTGGTGATTGGGAATGCTGTGTAACTTTCTCCAGCTGAGGTAGTGATACCAGTAGAAGTTGTATTAGTGACACTGGAAGTTACTGTGATGCCTTGTAATGGAGAATTGCTGACACGAGGAATTACTGAAGGACTTTCTTTTGTTGAAATGGCAATACTAAATATTGTTGAAATTTTGTCAGTTGAGGGGGTGAAAGTTGAAGATGTTGTGGGATTTTCTGCAGTTGCATTAGTGGTATTAGAAGTTATTGTGGTACTTTTTTTAGGAGAAGTGAAGAAACTAGAAATTGCTTTAGAACTTTCACCTGCTGAGGAGATGACTGCAAGAGATGTGGAACTTCCTGTAGTTGAGAATGTATTAAAATGAGGTCCCATATTACTTATTTCATTTGAAGTGCTGATAGAAGAAGCTATGGAACTCTCTCTAGTGATAGTAGTTGGAGGTCCTGTAGTACTTTTCTTAGTTGTGTCGGCTGTTCGAGGATCTGAGGTTATGAAAGAAGAGGATAATATGCTTGTACTTCCAGTTGAAGTGCTTATAGGAGATACTGTGTAACTTTCTCTAGTTGAAGAGATGATAGCAGGAGATGTTGTGGCAGTTAAGATAATGAGAGTTGAAGATCCTGTGGCATTTCTTCCAACAGGAGATAATGTAGAACTTTGTCCAGTTGGAAAAGTGATAGCGAAAGCTGTTGTGGAATTTCTATCAGTTGAGGCTGAGATAGCAGAAGATGTTGAGAAAATGTTGCTATTTGAGATGGTATTAGCAGATGTGGAACTTTCCTTAGATGAGGTTGAAATAGCATGAGATGTTGTGGAAATGTCTCTATTTGAGGTGATTTTAGTAGATGTTGTGAGACGTTTCTCAGTTGAGGTTGAGATGGCAGGAGATGTTGTGGAAATTATGCTATCTGAGATATTATTAGAAGATGTGGAACTTCTCTCAGTTAGAGTTGGGATAGCAGGAGATGTTGTAGAAATGTCTCTATTTGAGGCAATATTAGTAGAAGTGGAGCTATTCTCAGTTATGGATGAGATAGTAGGTGTTATTGTGGAAATGTTGCTATTTGAGGTGATATTAGATATTATGGGACGTCTCTCGGTTGAAGTCAAGATGGCAGGAGATGTCATGAAAATGTTGCTATTTGAGGCATTATTATCAGATGTAGAACTTCTCTCAGTTGAGGATGTCATAGCAAATGTTGTCGAAATATCATTATTTGAGATGTTATTAGCAGCTGTGGATCCTTTCTCAGTTGATATTGAGATAGCAGGAAATGTTGTAGAAACATCTATGTTTGACTTGATATTAGCAGATATTATGGAACTTCTCTCAGTTGAAGTTGAGATAGGAAGAAATATTGTAGAAATGCCGCTATTTGAGGTGCTGTTAACAAATGTGGAAATTCTCTCAGCTAAGGATGAGATAACAGGAGATGTTATGGAAATGTTGCTAATTGAGGTGATATTAGCAGATGATGTGGGACTTCTCTCAGTTGAGGTTGAGATAGCAGGAGATGTTGTGGGAATGTCTCTGTCTGAGGTAATATTGGCAGATGTTGTCTGACTTCTCTCAGTTAATGATGAGATAACAGGAGATGTGGAAACATCTATATTTGAGGTGATATTAGCAGATGTAGGAATTCTCTCAGTTGAGGTTGAGATAACAGGAGATTTTGTGGAAATGTTTATATTTGAGGTAATATTAGAAGATGTCATGGGATTTCTTTCAGTTGATGTTGAGATAGCAGGGGATGTGGAAAAATCTATATTTGAGGTTATATTAGCAGATGTGGGACTTCCCTCAGATGAGATTGAGATAGCATGAGATGTTGTGGAAATATCTCGGTTTGAGGTAATAATAGAAGGTGTCATGGGACCTCTTTCAGTTGATGCTGAGATAGCAGGGGATGCGGAAACATCTATATTTGAGGTTATATTAGCAGATGTGGGACTTCTCTCAGATGAGGATGAGATAGCATGAGATGTTGTGGAAATGTCTCTGTTTGAGGTGATGTTAGCAGATATTGTGGGATTGCTCTCAGTTGAGGTTGAGATGGCAGGAGAGGTTGTGGAAATGATGCTATTTGAGATATTATTAGAAGATGTGGAACTTTTGCCAGTTAGAGTTGGGATAGCAGGAAATGTTGTGGAAATGTCTTTATTTGAGGTATTATTAGCAGATGTGGAGCTACTCTCAGTTGAGGTCGAGATAGCAGGAGATATTGTGGAAACATCTCTATGGGATGTAATATTAGCATGTATTGTGGGACTTCTCTGAGTTGAGGTTGAGATGGCAGGAGAAGTTGTGGAAATGATGCTATTTGAGATATTATTAGAAGATGTGGAACGTTTGTCAGTTAGAGTTGGGATAGCAGGAAATGTTGTGGAAATGTCTCTATTTGAGGTAATATTAGAAGATACCATGGGACCTCTTTCAGTTGATGTTGAGATAGCAGGGGATATGGAAACATCTATATTTGAGGTTATATTAGCAGATGTGGGACTTCCCTCAGATGAGGATGAGAAAGCATGAGATGTTGTGGAAATGTCTCTGCTTGAGGTGATATTAGCAGATATTGTGGGACTTCTCTCAGTTGAGGTTGAGATGGCAGGAGAAGTTTTGGAAATAATGCCATTTGAGATATTATTAGAAGATGTGGAACTTTTGTCAGTTAGAGTTGGGATAGCAGGAAATGTTGTGGAAATGTCTTTATTTGAGGTATTATTAGCAGATGTGGAGCTACTCTCAGTTGAGGTCGAGATAACAGGAGATATTGTAGAAACATCTATATTTGAGGTGATATTAGCAGATATTGTGCGACTTCTCTCAGTTGAGCTAGCAGGAGATGTTGTGGAAACATATCTATTGGATGTAATATTAGCAGATATTGTGGGACTTCTCTCAGTTGAGGTTGAGATGGCAGGAAATGTTGTGGAAATGTCTCTATTTGAGGTAATATTAGAAGATACCATGGGACTTCTTTCAGTTAATGTTGAGATAGCAGGGGATATGGAAACATTTATATTTGAGGTTATATTAGCAGATGTGGGACTTCTCTCAAATGAGGAAGAGATAGCAGGAGATATTGTGGAAACATCTCTATGGGATGTAATATTAGCAGATATTGTGGGACTTCTCTCAGTTGAGATTGAGATGGCTGGAGAAGTTGTGGAAATGACGCTATTTGAGATATTATTAGAAGATGTGGAAATTTTGTCAGTTAGAGCTGGGATAGCAGGAAATGTTTTGGAAATGTATTTATTTGAGGTATTATTAGCAGATGTAGAGCTACTCTCAGTTGAGTTCAAGTTAGCAGGAGATATTGTGGTAACATCTATATTTGAGGTGATATTAGCAGATATTGTGGGAGTTTTCTCAGTTGATGTTGAGCTAGCAGGAGATGTTGTGGAAACATCTCTATTGGACGTAATATTAGGAGATATTGTGGGACTTCTCTCAGTTGAGGTTGAGAAAATGACGCTATTTGAGATATTATTAGAAGATGTGGAACTTTTGTCAGTTAGAGTTGGGATAGCAGGAAATGTGAAAATGTCTTTATTTGAGGTATTATTAGCAGATGTGGAGCTACTCTCAGTTGAGGTTGAGATAGAAGGAGATATTGTGGAAACATCTATATTTGAGGTGATATTAGCAAATATTGTGGGACTTCTCTTAGTTGAGGTTGAGCTAGCAGGAGATGTTGTGGAAACATCTATATTTGTTGTAATATTAGCAGATATTGTGGGACTTCTCTCAGTTGAGGTTGAGATAGCAGGAGATATTGTGGAAATGTCTCTATCTGAGGTATGATTCACAGATGTGAAGCTTATCTCAGTTACGGATGAGATAGTAGGGGTTATTGTGGAAATGTTGCTATTTAAGGTGATATTAGCAGATGTTATGGAACTTCTCTCAGTTGAAGTCAAGATGGCAGGAGATGTCATGGAAATGTTACTATTTGAGGCATTATTATCAGATGTAGAACTTCTCTCAGTTGAGGTTGTCATAACAAATGTTGTTGAAATATCAGTGTTTGAGATGTTATTAGCAGATTTGGATCCTCTCTCAGTTGATATTGAGATAGCAGGAAATGTTGTAGAAACAAATATGTTTAAGTTGATATTAGCTGATATTGTGGAACCTCTCTCAGCTGAAGCTGAGATAGGAAGAAATGTTGTAGAAATGTTGTTATTTGAGGTGCTATTAACAGATGTGGAACTTCTCTCAGCTGAAGATGAGATAACAGGAGATGTAATGGAAATGTTGCTAATTGAGGTGATATTAGCAGATGTTGTGGGACTTCTCTCAGTTGAGGTTGAAAAAGCAGATGATGTTGTGGAAATGTCTCTATATGAGGTAATATTGGCAGATGTCTGACTTCTCTCAGTTGATGCTGAGATTGCAGGAGATGTGGAAACATCTATATTTGAGGTGATATTAGCAGATGTGGGAATTCTCTCAGTTGAGGTTGAGATAACAGGAGATGTTGTGGAAATATCTCTATTTGAGGTTATATTAGAAAATTTTGTAGGGCTTCTCTCAGTTGAGGTTGAGATAACAGGAGATGTGGAAATGTCTCTATTTGAGTTGATCTTAGCAGATGTCAAACTTTTCACAGGAGAGGTTGAGATAACAGCAGATGTTATAGAAATGTCACTATTAGAGGTATTATTAGAAGATGTTGTGGAACCTCTCACAGTTGAGGTTGCAATAGCAGGAGATGTTGTGGAAATGTCTCTATTTGAGGTATTTTTAGCAGATGTGGAGCTTCTCTCAGTTATGATTGTGGAAACATCTATATTTGTGTTGATATTAGCAGATGTTGTGAGATTTCTCTCAGGTGAGGTTGAAATAGAAGGAGATGTTGTGGAAATGTCTCTATTTGAGGTAATATTAGCAGATGTTGTGGAACTTCTCTCAGTTGATGTTGAGATAGGAGGAGATGTTGAGGAAACATCTATATTTGAGGTAATATTAGCAGATGTTTTGGGACTTCTGTCAGTTGAGGTTGACATAGCAGGAGATGTTGTGGAAGTGTCTCTATTTGAGGTATTATTAGCAGATGTGGAGCTCTCAGTTATGGATGAAATAGAAGGGGTTGTTGTGGAAATGTGTCTATTTGAGGTGATATTTGCAGATGTTATGAGACTTCTCTTGGTTGAAGTCAAGATGGCAGAAGATGTCATGAAAATGTTACTATTTGAGTCATTATTACCAGATATAGAACTTATCTCAGTTGAGGTTGAGATAGCAGATGTTGTGGAAATGTCACTATTTGAGGTGTTATTAGCATATATGGATCCTCTCTCAATTGATGTCGGGATAGCAGATGTTGTAGAAATGTCAATGTTTGAGTTGATATTAGCAGATATTGTGGAGCTTCTCTCAGTTGAGGTTGATATAGGGGGAAATATAGAAATGTCACTATTTGAGGTGTTATTAACAGATGTGGAACTTCTCTCAGCTGAAGTTGAGATAGAAAATGTTGTGGAAATATTGCTATTTGAGGTGATATTAGCAGATGTGGAACTTCTCTCAGTTGAGAATGAGATAGCAGGAGACATGGAAATGTCACTATTTGAGATAATATTAGCAGATGTTGTAGAACGTCTTTCAAGTGAAGTTGAGATAGCGGGAAATGTTGAGGAAATGTTGCTATTTGAGGTAATATTAGCAGATGTCATGGGACTGCTCTCAAATGAGATTGAGATAGCAGGAGATGTTGTGGAAATGTCTATATTTGAGTTGATATTGGCAGATATTGTGGAACTTTTCTCAGTTGAGGTTGAGATAGCAAGAGATGTGGAAATGTTGCTATTTGAGGAATTATTATCAGATGTGGAACTTCTGTCAGTTGTTGAGATAACAGAAGATGTTGTGGAAACATCTATATTTGAGGTGATATTATTAGATATTGTGGGATTTCTTTCAGTTGAGGTTGAGATGGCAGGAAATGTTGTGGAAATGTCTCTATTTGAGGTATTATTATTAGCAGATGTGGAGCTTCTCTCAGTTATGGATAAGATAGCAGGGGATATTGTGGAAATGTCACTATCTGAGTTGGTATTAGCAGATGTTGTGGTACTTCTTTCCGTTGATGTCAAGATAGCAGGAGATGTTATGAAAATGTTGCTATTTGAGGTGTTATTATCAGCTGTGGAAGTTCTGTCAGTTACAGATGAGATATTAAGAGATATGGAAATGTCGTTCTTTGAGGTGATATTAGCAAATATTATGGGACTTCTCTCAGTTGAAGTTGAAATAGCAGGAGATGTTGTGGAAATGTTGCTATTTGAGGTATTATTAGCAAATGTTGTGGATCTTCTCTCAGGTGAGGTTGCAATAGCAGGAGATGTTGTGGAAATGTCTCTATTTGAGGTATTATTTGCAGATGTGGAACTTCTCTCAGTTGAGAATGACATAGGAGAAGATGTTGTAGGAATGTCTTTATTTAAGGTATAATAAGCAGATGTTGTGGGACTTTCTCCAGTTGAGGACATGACACCTATATCTGTGATGATACTAGAAGTGTTTGTAGAAGCTGTGGACAAAAAGATACAAAGAAATATCAGTACTCGCCTTTAGTTGAAAAAGCATTGGATGGCTCTCCCACCATTATTACGATGCCTGAAACATCAGTGAAACTCTACAGGGCCTGTGATGCATTGACATACACAATTCAAGACAGAGAATGTGCACTGAAGAAACAAGTAACATCCCTTCCAACCATGTAGTATATCATCAAGTGCTTGTTAGGAGCTCTTTCAGTTTTTGGAGTCTAGCTGTCTAATGACACCAAAGCAACTTGAGGCCCGATATTCCAAGGCATTTACATGATTTAGAGAGCTGTAAACCATGTAAATGTCACTGCATGGGATATCCCCAACTAATGCCGCTATACGCCCTGATGCTAATCACTTCGGGGCATGCCGTGGGCGGCAGCTGTTTCTAACCAGGTAGTGGCAGTATTGCATCACTACCCGGTTAGCGACCTGCAGGTAAAACTAGGCAAAGCAAAATCTGGCCTAGTTTTACCCATGTTTGCTAACTGTGTAGCCGTGCAATATCGCTGCTACCTGGTTCGTTTCTGCGGTGCTGGAGGCTGTGCGGTGAGCCTGGATATTAAATGCTGGGGCCACATATGACCTTGGCATTGAATATCCAGGGTTAGAGGTCGGCGGCAATGGCTATGTGCTGTAGCGGTAGATAGCTATCCCAATTGAATATTGGGTCCTTGATGTCTTGTAGACAAAACTCCATGTTGCTTGCTGTTTGCATATCAGGTGCCCTGAGGTAATTTTATAATGTATTTCCTAGATGTAAAGAATGTGTTGCATGGAGAAAATGACAGTGATACAATTGTATAGGTCTATACATGGAGCAGGAGTGGATTTATGGTAAACATATGTATTTTATGAAATACAAGCATACAGGCCTGGAGTGCATGCATACGTTCAGACCTGACTCAGAGCCTAAGTTATAGAGGTTCATAAATATCTATGCCATTTTTATAAAATTAACCAACATATCTTCCAACTTAGAACAAGCCAAACAAACTCAATCCAAATTTTCAGTGTCTTACAAGCATCCTTTAGTTAAACAGGATCATCAATCTGGGCATACACCTTTAATCAAAGGAAGGGTAACTGAGCCTCACTTATTAACGGTCTAAAAACTTATTAGAATTATATTTTTAAAGGAATTATTCCACTTTTTAAGAGTTGTCCAAAATTTATAAAGAAGCTTCATTCCTTGGCATCCAATATTCAGTATGTCAAAAGCATCTTATCAAATTCCTTAATCTTGGAAGACGGGCCATAAGAAGATTAGCTACTTTCTGCATCAGGGTATCTCTTTTGAAATGTGATTATCACATCGGTGGTGAATGGCGTACTGAAATATGAATAGCCTGCTACAGAGAAAAACACATAAGATCTTTTAAAAAGTGGAATAATTCCTTTAATAATATAATTCTAATAAGCTTTTAGACTGATAATAAGTGAGGCACAGTTACCCTTCCTTTGATAAAAGGTGTGTGCCTAGATTGATGGCCCTGTTTGATAGGGCTTTCAATGCTGCTTCGATTTCTTCTTTCATCACCAATGGCTCCTGATCATAAGGTACAGGTTAAAATGGCTGTTGATCCACCTGATCTTTATCGTATAATGACTCTGTATATTCTTTCCATCTTTTCTTGATCTTCTCAACATCATTCAACATGGATCCTTGAGCATCTTGTAACATTCCAATTCGAGGCTAGAATTTTTTTCTTTAACTCTCGTAGCTTTAGGAAAGTCAATCTTTTTCTTTCTCTGATAGTTTCTGCTTCTATTTCCTTGCATGTGTCATTGTAGTACTTCTCCTTGTCTTGACTTGCTGCATGTTGGAAATCTCTGTTGAGTTCTGCGATTGCCTCTCTTTCTCCTCTAGCTTTAGTTTCTCTGCGTTTCTGGGCAATTTTCAGAGTTTCTTTGGTCATCCATTTTGGCCATTTTTTCTTTTTTACCTTTTATTTATTTATTTAGACAGATTTATATGCCACCTTATCCTTCAATCAAGGTGGTCACGTCACATCACAATTGGAGGGTTACATTTAACATTAGGTTACGTGTAAACATTTGGACAGTACACTTAACAGTATTTAGATAGTATAATTGAGGGTTAACATTTAATGGAAGGGTATTTATTAACTTGGTATGATAAACTTGTGTGTATGGATAGGATGAGTGCGAGTTTAGTTGGCAGAGGAAGTAGTGTATCTGTTTAGGTAGGGGATGTTGCCTGAATGCTCATATGTTTCTATAAATAAGAATGTTTTGAGGTCTTTGCGGAAGTCTGTAAGGTCATCTAATTCCCTTAGGCTCGTTGGGAGGGAGCTCCATAGTGTGGATGGCAGTAGTGATGGTGCTCTTTTTGAAGTTGTTTGTTTGGTTTTGTGATAGCTTGCAGGTGTGCCGATTATGTTGTTGTGATTGGTTCTTCTTGGTCTATTGCTGATATCCCTTGTTATAACATTTTGGAGTACGTCTGCTGAGAGATGGTGAATGATTTTGAAGATGATCATGAGTGTTTTATATTTAGCTCTTGCCATCATTGGGAGCCAGTGTAGTTGTTGTAGAACGGGAGTCATGTGCTCAGTCCTTGGAGTGTCTGTAATGATGCGTGCTGTGGTGTTTTGTACCATCTGTAGTGGGTGGAGTGTCTGCTGAGGAAGGCCTTGATATAGTGAGTTTCCGTAATCAAGCAGTGGTGTAATGAGTGCTTGGCACACTGTGCAGAAGTGGTTTTGAAGGAGCATTGGTCTGATTTGTCTGATTGTCCTCAATCGTTGATAGGCCTTGTTTGTGGTTTTGGTGATGTGGGATTTCAGGTTCAGAGCTCTGTCTAGTGTGATACACAGATACTTAACTTCTTCTTTGACTACTATGTATTTGTCTAGGATGTTGATGGTTTGTGGAGGTATGAAGGTGGGGTTCCTGGTGACGAACATTGCCTCATTTTTATCTTAATTGACGGTTAAGTTGTTGGCTGTGAGCCAGTCATTCATGTCTTCGAGGCATTTGGTTATTGTTGTGGTGCTTAGTGTTGTCTATTCCTCTTAGGAGATTGTCGAAGAGGGAGGTGAGTAGTGTTTCCACGCCGTGTTGGGGCTTAAAACCATGCTGATGGATGTCCAGTGGTGCATTTATGTCAATATGGTCCTGAAGTTGCCTTTGCACTGCCTTTTCCACGATTTTAGCAAGGAATGGCAGGCTGGAGATAGGACGGTATGATTTTGGTTCGGAGGGGCTCAGATTGCTACTTTTAAGTATTGGTCGTATCATTGCGTGTTTTAGTGGTTGCGGCATGTATCCTTGTTGGAGTGAATCTTTGACGATTTTTTGAATGTGTTGAGAGAGTTGGCTTTTTGTAGCTTTGAGCCACAACACTGGGCATGGGTCTGATGGTGAAGTTGTTGTGTTTAGTCCAGATATCATTTCTTCTATTTGCTGCTTTGTTGGTATGTTGAAGCTCTTCCATGTTTGATGTTGTTTTTTTATCATATAATCGTTCATTTGTGGTGTAGTAGAGCATGTTTGGTTGGTGTTTTTTGACATAATGTAATCTGCATATTTTTGTGAGTCAAGATGGTGGGTACTTTGTTGCGTGTCATCCTTTGTGAGCTTTTGGACAATGCTAAAGAGTTCTCTTGGTCTGTTAGTAGATTTCATGATTAGGTTGGTATGGTGTTGCTGTTTACGTTCATTTATTAGATTGTTATATTCCAATTGTTTGTCTTTGTATTGGGTTAGGAGGTAGTGTGATTTGTTCCGCCTCCATTTTCTTTCCAGTCTTCTGAGTGTGTGTTTTGCAACTCTGATTTCATGTGAGTACCATGGGGCATTGGATCTCTTTCGTGTTTGAAGTTCTTTGATGGCTGGGGCAGATGCTGAGTTGGATATTATTGTATTCCATTCCTCTATGTTTAGGTCAAGGGTGTCGTGCTTCTGATGAAGTTGTGGAATGATTTCATTTATGAATGAGTCTCTGTTAAATGTTTTGAACCGTCTAATTATTTGTTCATCTTCTTTGCGTTGTGTGGGGTTATTCAGGGTTATGGTGAATTCAATCACATGGTGGTCTGACCAAGGGACTGGCGTGATTGTTGGTTTTGTGGTCTTGTTTTGTTCCACTAATTGCGTTTGCATGAAGACCATGTCCGGAGTTGTACCATGCTGGTGCATTGGGGCGTTGATTGTCTGGCAGTATTTTAATGACTCCATGGCTTTTAAGAATGTTGTCGTTTCTCTGGTGGGTGCGGATGTTAGGTTGTAGTCTCCTATTGCAATGAGGGGTTTGTGTCTTGTGTTATGCGCACATATTATTTCAATTACTGTGGATAGGTGTTCAGTTGTGGTTCCAGGTGGTCTGTATGTGAGGGAGATGCTTAGGTATTTGTTGGCTATCGTGAGTGTGTTAGATTCAATAGTGTTAGTGGTGGCGATCGTTTTGAATCTGTATTCTTTTCTGGTAAGTATTAGTACTCCTCCTCCTCTCTTTTGTGCTCTGATGCAGTTAAATGCCAAGTATCCTGTTGGGGTTACTTGGTTTAATATGACCTGGTCTGAGTCGTCTAGCCAGGTCTCGGTGATGCATATTATATCCAGCTTCTTGTCGTGGATTAGGTCAAGGATAGTATTTGGTTTGTTCCTGATAGATCTGGCATTTAGTAGAGCACACCTGATGTTTGTTGTTATGATTGGGTTTGTGTGTTCATTATCTGTATGGTGAGTGGGTATGTTACGTGTGGCATTGTAATGTTTGTGGGCTGTATACTTTGGTTGTTGGCGTTCTTTGGATATGTTTGATGGTAGTGTGCACCTGGGTTGGGTGGTATGTAGGTTGATCAAGGGGATTTGCTCGTTGTGTCTGATTTTATGTGTGCATGGTGCGAACATGTGGAGGAGTGTGAGGTAGGCCATGAGGTAGTGGGTAGAGGAGTACATTTTGTAATATGTATCTTATTGACCTGGGAATATGTTTGTGGTTTACTGACATGGGCTCAACTTGAGTTGTGTCCTATTGGTGCATCTTTATATTGTTAGTGGTGTCTTTATTCTATGTGTTGTGTTACTTGTGGTTGGTTAGCAGACTAATTGAGTTAATAGGCTATACAGTGTGAGTTGTATTGCAAACAATGGGTAGCAATTCCTATGCAAGTAATCTACAAGCAATGAATTGTCCAGGCAGAGCAGCAGAATTAACTTATAAGCAATGGATTGTCCATTTAATGCAGCAGTATTCATGCAGGGGCATGGCCAGTCCCCTGCATTCGCTAGTCAATGGAGTAGGGCCTGCGATGCAGTTCCTTGGCCGCCATTTGGCACACACCTAAGGGCCACGCCAAAGCAATGAGGCAGCAATGGATTGTCCAGGCAAAGCTAAGCTAGTTCAAGCAATGGGGTAGCAAACAGACAATGCAGTAGCAGTGGAATTTAACTGGTAGCATAAGCTAGTTCAAGCAATGAGGTAGCAAATAGTAGCAATGGATTCTATAAGGTATACATACATGCGGTAGCAGTGGAATCTATTTGGAATGCAGCATAAGCTAGAACAAGCAATGAGGTAGTAAAAGAGTCAGCATTTGTATTTGCAAGCAATGAGGTAGCAAGGGTCAGGTTGTTTTACTTAGCGTGAGTTGTTCCAGTGTCATTTTCTGCCGTAGGGTATGGTCAGTGCTGTTCCAGTGTCATTTTCTGCTGTAGGGTATGGTCGGTGCTGTTCCAGTGTCGTTTTCTGCTGTAGGGTATGGTCATTGGTCTATGTGATCGGTCCATGCCTAAGGGCCACGCCAAACAGGCATGGGCGCACCCAATGGCGCTTTCCTTTAAATGGTGCCGCTTCCTTTGATGTGTTGCTGGGGCGGGTTGATGCCGCGGCCCCCCGCTCTACCCCGATCGCTCAGGGGAGCTCTGATGGCGTCAGGAGAGTGCTGAAGCGCCCGATGGTGCTTTCCTTTAAATGGTGCCGCTTCCTTTCATGTGTTGCTGGGGTGGGTTGATGCCAAGGCCCCCCCGCTCTGCCCCGATCACTCAGGGGAGCTCTGGTGGCGTCGGGTGCTGAAGCGCTTGATGGCGCTTTCCTTTAAATGATGCCACTTCCTTTGATGTGTTGCCGGGGTGGGTTGATGTCGCGGTCCCCGCGCTCTACCCCGATCGCTCAAGGGAGCTCTGGTGGTGTCGGGAGAGTGCTGAAGTGCCCAATGGCGCTTTCCTTTAAATGGTGCCGCTTCCTTTGATGTGTTGCTGAGGCGGGTTTCATTGATGTATTGCTGGGGCAGGTTTCATTACAGTTCTTGCAAGCTTTTGTAGAGACTTCTCACTTTCTTTCAACACAATCTTTTGATGTCATCCCATAACTCTTCTGGGGCTCTGTCATTTGTATCTAAAGCAGCAAATTGATTTTGCAGGTAGTCTTTAAATTCAAGGTCATATTTTGCTACATTCATGAGTGGCTTGGTCTTTTTCAACTTTAGTTTGAGTTTGCATACTAGTAGTTGGTGATCTGTACCACAGTCAGCTCCAGGTTTTGTTTTTGTTGATGTTATAGAGCTTTTCTATCATTGACTTCCACAGATGTAGTCAATTTGATTTTTGTACAATCCACTAGGTGAAGGCCATGTGTACAGTCACCGCTTGTGTTGATGGAAGAAGGTGTTTGAGATGAATAGATTGTTGGTTTTGCAGAATTCTATCAGTCTTTCTGCAGCTTCATTTCTGTTGCCAAGTCCATATTTTCCAACCACTTTGCCTTCTTCTTTGTTGCCAACCTTTGCGTTCCAGTCACCCATGACTATCAGGATATCTTGTTTGCATGTTCTGTCAATTTCAGCTTGTACTTGTTTGTAGAACTCATCAACTTCGTCCTCTTCCTCAGCTGTTATTGGCGCATATACTTGAATTACAGTTGTGTTGATGGGCATTCCTCTTAGACAAATAGAAATTAAGCGTTCACTGATTGCATTGTATTTCATTACAGTTCTTGCAAGCTTCTTAATTATAAATGCAATACCATTTCTTCTTTGTCTTTCATTTCCAGCATAGTAGACCATGTGATCATCAGATACAAAGTACCCGATGCCAGTCCATTTCAGTTTGCTGACACCCAACAGATCCAGTTGTACATGTTCCATTTCATTCTTGATCAACTCCAACTTCCCTTGGTTCATGCTTCATATGTTCCATGTCCCAATATGTAAGACAAGTTTGCAGCTTCTGACTCTCATTTCATGCACAGCTACATCAGTAGTCAGATGTCCCGAGGGCTTTGATCCAAACCACATCCTAAATGCTGGCTTTTCTCTGAAAAGTCTTCAGCTCCTCCCCAGTAGCCAGTTGAGTGCCTTCCGACCTGGGGGTCTTATCTTCCAGCACTATAGTGCAATTTGTTTTGTTGTGACCCAGTGGATAGTCAGTGGCACAGTTACCCTTCCTTTAACAGGAGCTGTACGCCCAGATTGGTGGTCCTGTTTTACTGAAGGATGCCTACTGGACACTGAAAATTGGATTGAGGTTTCATAAACTAGACACAAACTAGAAGCATGCTTGAGAATGTTTATAGGCCATTTTTATAAGATTATTCCCAGCTCATTTAGGTCACCTGGCAAAATAAAAATCTAAATAAATTAAATACTTGGCAGCGAAGGCGGACACACAATCCGATCAGTAATATCTGGCTTCTGAATTCAGATTGGGTAGATTTCTAAAGTTGAGAAGCTGTATATCTAAGCAGAGTCTTTATGTCTATCAAAATATTTGTTCCAGAAACAGGATGGACTTTGAATTAACATGAGCAGCAGAAACGCCATCGCAATCACAAATTGGCTACCTCAGTGCTTATCGCCTAAGATGCTTATAGACCTGGACCAGTAACGTGTCGTACATTTACCTGGTTCCATGTCTTAGCGGTTAATGTTTCAGTGTATCGAGAGTATGTTTTAGAGAGAGGGAGTGACTTTGCCACTAGTATAACATGGATGCGAACCATGGGATCCTGATTCAAATATTTCTACCATGGACACTCACCGTGATCTGGCAAGGCCTTCAAAGGAAAGGGGAAGGAAAAAAAAACAGGACACGTCTTTATGGAGATGGGAAAATTCAGAAAGGGTGATATTCAGGGAGAAATGGGGAACTAGAGCTGTAATGAGGCATTTTAGCACCCAGGGCAAGCAAGCATATGCCCCCACTCTAATCCTTTCTCCTTTCTTCCTTTAGCCAATCTACTCCTCTCTCCCTTCACCCCCTCCACTCTGATCCATAGTCCTTTTTTTTGCTCTTTCTTCTGTTCCCCCACAACTAGGGTGGTAGGAGGAGAGATGTATTCCTCTTGGCTTTTCATCTGCCATTGGCGCACTTTTGTATTTCAGTCAGTCTTATCTTACTTTGGATCCAGTACTTGCTCCATCCAACTCTCCTCTTTTCCTGGATTTTGGTATCTGGATGATAGCTGGGTTGGTGCAAGTGTCTAAGGTATCCTAGACAAACTTTCAATCTTGTACCCCTCCTACCCAATTAATTTTCAGACCCCCTATATCTCCTGCCCTGAAATTTTCATAATTAAAGTAAACAATTACAATTACCCTAGTACCACCCTTCCCAAAATAAGTCTAGAAAAACACACAATTGTACATCATTGAAGGCAATTTCCAAAAAACCTTTACCTGGGTAAATGAGCCATGTGAAAACTGCCCTGCCCCACCTCTCTGGGGGTAAAAAAACAGAGGTTCCTTGAATTGACAGGGCTTTCAACACCTGTTATTTTGCTCTGATTGTAGCTGCTGTTTGCCAACGTCCCCCAAAACTTCCACCCTAGGTGACTGCCTTGTTTTTCTGATGGTTAAGCCAGCCCTAGATGATACCTTCTTCAGCATTTCCTCTGTGGGTGCTCCTTTTTTGTGAAAGAACTGAATCTCCTTTTTTTTTTCGTAGGTACCTCTTAGGCAATGAAATATCTTGCCTCACTCTTCCACCTTCACGGCATATGGATATCTCTAACTGAGATCTCCCAGAAATTGCTTTAGATGCCTCTTAAATGAGCAATTTGGTGAACCTGTAATGATTAAAATGACATTTACCGTCTGGTGTGGATGACAAAATGTTCTTTCCTCCCTCGGTACACTCCAACAAAAAAATTTAAAAAAATTTTCAGGGACTTTATTGGTGATTTTTTGTATCATAGTAACATAGTAAATGACGGCAGATGGGACAGACACAGTGGATCCCTTTACAGCATCAGGATAAAATTAAAATAAATGTAACTATCTAATTTCTCAACAAATAAGAGTGTCCTACATGGAGCAGTGGGTTCACCCTTAAACAAGGACATGGGGAGGGGTGGCCTGCACAGAGTGGCAGGTGCACCTACTCTTGCCATCTTACTGGGCAGACTAGATGGACCATACTGGTCAAGTATTGATTTGGGCACTGGTAATTAGGGATTGTTATTTATAGACTTTAGATGCCTCTTAAGCTTCAGGAAGAGAGGAGTCAACTAAAATCCTGCTTCCCATAGCAAAAAAATAGAAAGGGGAAACCAGAAATGATTCTCCTTCAACTGCAATTACACCCTTGCTTTTTAAGAATTAAAGCTTGAATCAAAGAGCAGAAAAGTGTAGTTGCTGTGTTAGTCCACTTAGATATGTGCAAATAAAGATCAACAAGCAAGCTGACAGTGAGACCTTTTAATTGGACTAACTACAGTTGTGGTCAACATTATTGGCATCCTTGAATTTTACGTATGTTATGTACAATTTCTTGATAAATAATTGGAAATATTCCAACTGCATATCATCATAATATTTTAATAGGATGTTCAAAGGTATACAACAAAAAATAAGATGTCTGTGCAACTTAGGCATAGTTTCTGAGAAAAAACCCAAAATATGACCTGGATAGGATTAATGATACCCTTCACTAATATTTGGTTGCACAACCCTTGGCAGTGATAACAGCATCCAAACGTTTCTTGTAGCCATCTATAAGTTTGGTACATCTGTCTGCTGGCAGTCTCTCCCACACTTCAACTGCGATCTGTTCCAGCTCATGAATGTTTCCAGGATTCCTTTTACCAATTGCAGATTTCAGCTCTTTCCAAAGGTTCTGGATTGAATTGAGATCAGGACTTACTGCTGGCCAGTTTAAAACAGTCCATTTGTTCCTTCTTAACCATTCTTTTATACTTTTGGATGTATGTTTTGGGTCTTTGTCCTGCTGGAGGACCCACGATCTTCGACCCAGACCTAACTTTCTGACACTAGGTTGTATATTTCGCTCCAAAATACTTTGGTAGTCCTCTGACGTCATGATTCCTTTAATACGTTCCAGGCCTCTAGTTCCTGAGGCAGCAAAACAGTCCCACAACATTATGGAACCTCCACCATGTTCAATTGTAGGAATGGTGCCTTTTCTCTTATAAGCTTCTTTTCTTCGCCTGTAAATGTATCACTGATCTGCATTGCCAAAGAACTCAAGTTTGGTTTCATCTGTCCATAGTGCTGTAGCAAAGTGCAGTCAATGAATAAGTCCAGGAGTCGATAGACAGGGTCCAAGTCAGTTTATTGTGCACAAGGCCCAGTCAGTCAAGCTTCAAAAGGTACTGAGCGAAGGTTTATACAGAGACATAACTTTTTATACCGCTTTTTCAGTTTGATATGTGAGAATTTTCTATTGGTTCTAACTTGATACATGCAAACTTCTCATTGGCTATACATTCCCTTCATTTGTCCAATTAGAAATCCCTCCGGAGCCTAGCAACCGGCCCCCTCCTTTAGGATTGCTTGAACAGTGGTACAGTTCTGCATTTCGTTACATTTCTACTGCAAGGTTAACTTTGACTTCTGGAATGCATATACTGAAACATTTTAGTTCTTTCACACACAAGAGAATAATAGAAGACTTATGAATTTATAAAAACTTCTGATTAAGCATTTTAAAACAGCTTTCTTATTTTCCACAGATTTCTGGCTCTTTTCTAGTTCTAATGGGAGTTAGGATCCAGGCCTAATTTACAGGCCTTTCATAGTAGCAGGCTATGCTAGGCCATCACCTACCTCAATAGTACATCGTCCCAGAAAGATTATGGTTTCTCAAGGTGGGTTTGGGCAAAGATCAGGCATGTCTTTTTATGTCTGTCTTTGAGTAGTGGGTCCTCCTTGGCTTTTGCCCATGAAGTCCTTCATTTAGTGCACTGCATATGGTGCGGGTTGAAACCACCACTCCAGATTGCTCCAGGTCAGCCTTAAGCTCTTTGGATGTTGTACCAACAATTCGCACTAACCTTCAGAGACTTCTTGAATTAATTTTCCTCTTCCAACCACATCCTGGGAGGTTCTTGACAGTTCCATTTATTTATTTATTTTAATTCTCTTATATACCGTGCTATTCTGCATCAGTGCGGTTTACATTGAACAAACTGAAATTACATTGAACAGGGCATTATAACTTGGAGATAACTATTTTACAGGGAACATAAATTATGAGTAGAAAACATTTTAATAACATTGCGCACTGTAGACACAGAAATCCTAAGGTCTTTAGAGATGGCCTTGTAACCCTTTGAAGTTTGATGTTTGGTGATAATGGCTTTTCTTACAGTCTCAGGCAGCTCTCTTGTCTTCACCATTGTGAAAATGGAACAGAGTGAATGTGGCCATTTTAAACATTAGAGCCATCATTCATTTGTTGATTCAAGTCATGTGAGCACTGACAATTGATCACAGATGTGTCTAATTTTACTGCAATGGGAATGGGAACCGACTAGTTCTCCCAACCACTTAGGAGTCCTATGACATTTCAGCCATATGAACAACATGACAAGCTGAAGTTGTTGAGAGAACTAGTTGGTTCTCTGAACACGATTATTGGTTGCAGCAGCTGTCATTAAGCAGAGTTTGAGACAGTGTTGGAATCACGGACTCTTTGGTGCTGCTTCAGATAAGTACATCTGGGGGTAGGCTTTGTGTCATCCCTTCGGGTACTAGAAGAGGGAAATTTCCTTCTATAAAAGAGAAAAACGGAAGGTTTGCTACAGGAGGGAGTAATCTCTCAAGGCAAATGATCCAACAAAAAAACTGTAGTCTTTTGTAATAAGTTATTCAGGTAGAATTTATAATCTCCTTAAAATTTAGAGTATATAGGTGGGGATTAGGGTAGTCTCCTTTGATTATTAATAATCATGCCCTAGCAATGTCCCAGTTTTTATACTCTTTCCTCTTTCCTTTTTTAATTGGAGGAGTGGCCTAGTGGTTGGGGCAAGGTACTTCAGGCCAGAAGGTCAGGGGTTCAAATCCCACTAGAGGACAGCAACCTTGGGCCAGAAGAACTGGGGTTTCTAGTCCCACAGGTGCTCCTTGTGGTCTTGGGCAAGCCACTTAACCCTCCATAGCCCATGTTCCCTGTAAAATAGTTATCTCCAAGTTATAATGCCGTGTTCAATGTAATTTCAGTTTGTTCAATGTAAACCACACTGATGCTGAATAGCGCGGTATATAAGAGAATATAAATAATTGGTCTTGTTTTATTTGATTCTTTTATGTGTCAAATATGTGTGCATATATAGTCCAAGGCCATTTCACTGGCCACTTTTCTTTAGGAAATATTTGACATCAAGGAGTTGAACTGCAAGTGTGGCAATAATGTTGACCACAACTGTAAATATATTTTTGACAAGCTTTTGAGAACTATCCTCTCTTTACCAGTTCTATGAAGAGGCAATGCAGCTATACTGAGCTGAAGTACTGCAAACTAATTTGGACTCAGGATTGTCTGCAGCTTGAATCAAATAAAGGTTTGGTAGAGCTATTAGACTCCACGCCTTTTGCTCACTTAAGAATTCAAATTTAATAAAGTGAGATTTAGCAGAATAAGCAGGAAGAAACCCTGCATTAAGTACCTCAACTCAGAAGATTTACTGGGAAAGAGGGAGCTACCCTGCTTCTACTAGGTCCAACTAAAATGTCCAGAAGTAATCTAGTGTTGGGTAGACATTACAGAAAAAGGGAAATACCATTACAACAATTCTTATGGGGGTGCTATAGCATGATAGTATACTCTTCTACCCTAAGCTGCTTGATATGTTCTATTAGAGAGTGCACTCTGTTAATAGCAGTGAATCGCAAGGGAGTCACTATACATGAAATAATTCCACTCTCTACAGGGGCTCACATGCCTTCAATGGACTGAGAACCAGCAAAGCCAGGGCTCAGATCCTACTTTTTTCCACACCTTCTGAAATTGGGCATATAGTTCCTTGAACTGTAAACTCTTCAAGGAAGGGACAAATTGTATCTGAATATTTATCAGCACAGCATACATGCTATAAAGACTGATAAGTATTACGATCATAAGGAGAGGAATTTTCAGTGAGCCAATATCGCTTCTAGGCCTACCGATACTCTCTACCCACAAGCCTGTGACTGATTTTTTTTTTAACAGAAACTCTCAGCAGAGTTTTCTTTTAAAACTCATTTTTCCTGACGGGGGCCAGATACAGGAGTATCTGAAGAGCTGATAGGAAGTGGAGAATTAACAATAAACTCCTTATACGTAACTTGCAGGGTCAGCCCTGCCCCCTTCTCCTGGCAAGGGGTGGTGGGGGAAAACCTAGATGTTGCTTTTCTCCATGGAAGGGAGAGGGCAGCTTTTAAAAGACCTTTCCCCAAGATAAACTACCCCCCAGCGAATCCTTTGGAAAATTCCTTCCATAACAATAGATATGCTCCAATATAAGGCAATACATACAGTTAGTGCAAGAGAAATATTTAACAGTAATTATACCTCCTATGGGATCTTGTACATGGTCTGCGCTGTATAAATATATTTATTTCATTTCACTTCTATACCGCGCATCCAAAAATGCTCTTTGGGGTTTACAAAAATAACACAATTCACAATACATCAATACAGAACAATTTTTCCCTCACAACTCTCCTCCAAAAGCCTGTACAAACACATATGTTTTCAAAATAACCTTCAACAATTTAAAATCAACCTTCTTTCACAACTGTAGCAGAAGTGAATTCCAAAGCACGGGAGCCTGTGGCTGGAATACTCAAAGCCAATGACCTGCCTTCTGAATATCTCACAAACCTGGGACCACCAACAGCCCCATATCCTAAACCCTGTATAGGACCATGCACACCTTCAGAGACACAAAAATATATAACAGTAATTACATCATACTGAGGACTGCATTCACCATCGGTATCAGATAAATAAATGAAAATTATACCCTATATAGGGTCACCATGTGGTTATAAAAATTTTTATCTAAGAAACATCCTCTGTGCGCTTTTTAATTTTGGAATTTAAGATGCATAGATTTTTTTCCTTTAACTCTTTTTCTCAAATTCTATTGATAGAACCGCAGTACTTACCTACTAGAGCAAGGTAGGAGCTTATAAAAACCAGATTGACCCTTAAGTGGTCTCTGAGTGTGAATGCTGCCCACACCATGCTTGGGGACTGAATTTCTTGGCCAAGGGAGGTATTGGCACCTCTCCTCCTTTGGCCAGGGAGGTAGAGGTTTTTATACCAGTGTACTATTCAGCCCCACACCTTGTTTTCTCCCATTGTTCAGAGCTAGGTGTGTCTGCTATCACACCTTGTTTCCAGCAGAAGGGGCAGAGTCAGTGTGACTTTTCTTCCCGGTCAGTTTATTCAAATCACACTTAGCACAATGGAAGCTGTTGACTACATATACGAAAAATGTGCCCAGAAACTTATTGTGAGGAAAGATGGAAACTTCACAGGATTTATGGGGAACAGAGTGGGCAGGCCCATGTCGTGTATTAATAGTGGTTGACTTTAGCAATAACCCATGCCTAGCTTTGCCATTCATAATGGTTCACTATTGTAATAACCTCAGCTCTGCTCTACCTCTGATGATGGTTTGCTATGGTTACACAGCCCATACCAGCTGTGAAGGAGATGGGAAGAATTGATTAAATATGGAAATTGGTAAGCTTGTCTACCCAGGATGGTAGAGAAAAGCTCCCTTGGCTTTCTTCTTCTCTCTCCCATCTGAGGTTTAGTGTACGCGCTGGTGAATCCTCCTCCGCTGCTATCCTACATTCAGTTGGTATACCTCAGCCAGGGCTCTGTCTCGGCACGTCTTTTCTTCTTTCTATATACTCATTCCCTTGGTGCCCTCATCTCCTCCCATGGTTTCCAGTGCTATCTTTACGCTGATGATTTCAAATTTACCTCTTTGCTCCAGAAATCTCACCAGGAATCCAAGCTCACATCTCAGCCTGCTTGTCTGATGTCGCTGTCTGGATATCCCACTGCCATCTGAAAATGAACATGGCCAAGATGGAGCTTCTTATCTTTCTCCCTAAACCCACCTCTCCCCTTCCTCCTTTCTCTCTTTCCGTGGATAACACTATACTCCTCCCTGTTCCTCGGCATGCAACCTTGGGGTCATCTTTGACTCTCTCTTTCTCTGCACATATCAAATAGACCGCTAAAATCTGTTGTTCCTTTCTCTGTAACATCAGAAAAATTCATCCCTCCCTTTCTGAACACCAAGACCCTTATGCATTCTCTCATCCCGTCATGTCTAGACTATTGCAACTTGCTCCTCATTGATCTCCGACTGAAGCATCTCTCTCCCCCTCAGTGTATTCAAAACTTTCCACCAGGGTCACTGCACTGCTGTAACCCTTCTTCTCAAGTCACTTTATTGCCCCCCTACCTGTTTCCACCTACAGTTCCAACTTCTCCTACTGCATTCCAAGTGCATTAATTCTATGGCTGCTCATTCCCTTGCCTCTCTTATCCCTCCCTACGCCCCTCCTCAGCAACTCCACTCATCACGCAAATCAACTTTCTCTGGGTTCTTTTCCTCCACCACAAACTCCAGACTCCACGCCTTCTATCTTGCTGTGCTATATACCTGGAATAGACTTCCTGAGTCGTGACATCAAGCCGTGTCCTTGGCCCTATTCAAATCCAGGCAAAACCTGCACCATTTTGAGGCTGCTTGTGGATCCCGACCCCCTCATTATACTGTTTTACACTCATGTGGGTTAATCATTTCCTTATAAACGGAATTCCCTAGTCTCTCATTTGTTCTATTTGTCTTGAATGGATTGTAAGCTCTTCGGGGCGGAGACTTTCTCTTACATGTATGTGTACAACACTGTGTATGCTTAGTAGTGTTATAGAAATGAAAGTAGTAAAGAGAGATGTGCGTGCGCCTCCTTTGTATGCAACCACCTCTTATGCATTTTGATTGTGAATATCCTGAAGCCCCTACTGGCTGGATATGCCTCGAGGACTGGGTTGAGAGCCACTGCTCTAGCTGAGGCAGAAGACTGGGGGCCTTGCTTATAACCTTACCCATCTCTGTCATAGATAAGGATTACCAGTCACTGACACTTGACTCTAGGGTTGATAACCAGCTCCCTTGTTCCAGGACAGGTTGATCCAGTCCTGGTTTTAGTCTACTGCATGCATGGACCTGGAAAATCAAAAGGTACTCTGGACTACAAGTCCCTGCATACAGTGGGGTACAACCAGGCGTGGATCAGCTTATTCTGAAAAAAGGAAACCAATTTCTTTTAACTCCTTGCTTTAATCAATATAATGTACTACTTTGATAACACCTATAAAATTGGCATACTAATAAAGCTATCTGATTATTTATTTATTTGAGAAGTTTATATATCGCATTTCCAATGTTCAATACGGTTTACATATAACAGAACATTACTTTACATGGAACATGTTAAAATTACAAAGAACATTGAACCACATATAAGAAACCCATATAACTTTGCAAGGAAGTAAATAATCCATAACATTGCTAAGATATAACTAAATATTAGTAAATAATCTCAAACATTAACAAAATACCAAAAATGTTTTGGATAATAAAGCTAGATCTACGGGCATCAGAAATCTGTGCTCTCAGCTCTTCACTGCCTCACAGTAAGAGCTAGTGGGAGCAATAGGTTTGGAACCTGAGTCTGAAGGGGTCACAGCTCTATGTTGTTAGCACTAGCCTGTCACACAAGGAGAGTTGGAGGCAGCAGTGGGATTGGAACCTGAATATTTGATGGTTACAACTCTGCGCTCTCACAAGGGAGCATGACCAGCACTGTGGTGAGGAGAGAGAGGAGCAAATGTGGCAGCTGTCTTAGGCCCACAGCTACAAGGGGCTTCAAGGAGCAAAGGTAGGGACAGCTCTAATCAAAACTGTGATAAGTTATAGATGTGGGAATAAAAGAAACTACAAGCCGGGGCCTTTGAGCACAAGTGCACCTCAAAGGTCCTGCTTATCCTGCCACCTCCAATGCTTCCTTTTCATGTCAGAAGGGGCGAGACCAGCAGGGCCTTTAAGGCATACATGTACTCAAGGGCTCTACGCTTGTTTCTTGTTTCATTTGCGCTGGTGTCCACAGGTTTAGTGAGATCTTCAGCGGTGGTGGCCATCACAGCAGGAGGGGAGATAAAGTGAAAGGATCACATGGTGGAGAAGGAAAGTGAGATAGTAGATACTGGACACGGGGAGGAGGGGCCAAGGGTGACAGAAAGAAGATGCTGGATATGAGGGGGAGGGGCTAGGGAGATGGAGGGGAGATACTGGACACGGGGGGGAGGAGGGGCCAAGGGTGACAGAAAGAAGATGCTGGATATGAGGGGGAGGGGCTAGGGAGATGGAGGGGAGATGCTGGACACAGGATGATAGAGAGAAACAAAGGAAAAAATGCTGGACCAAGGGGAGAGGAGAAGGAGAAATGCTGGACAGAGGGGATGCTAGATGGGGGGCAAGAGAGAGAGAGAGAGGGTAGAGATGCTGCATAAGGGTGAGAGTGAGAGAGGATGGTGATACTGGATTGGGGGGGCAAGAGATAGAGGGGGAAATGCTGGACAGAGAGAAGAAAGAGTTGGTAAGATCTGGGAAGATGGGGAATTGGAGAGCTGGTGTAAAGACTGAAAAGCTGTAGATAGATATAGTAAAAAAGAAAGATTAAGGGATGGATGGTAAGGAGGAGGAGTAAAATCCTAGTGGATAGAGAGAAAGAAAAATAAATGGAGGAAAGTTGAAAGGAAAAGCTCAATATCAGCAATGATAAATGCAGGGGAGGACATGAAGGCAAGAGAAGAAAAGAAATGGAAAATGGAAAGACAATCCTGGAAAGAGAGTTAAGAGAAGACAGAGGAAAGCAGAAACCAAAGACTGAGAGCAACATGATTAGAAAAATAAAATGGCTAGAAAACAAAAATGGAAAAATAATTTTATTTTCAGTTTAGTGATGGGGATATGTCACTTTTTGGAATTTACATGTGCTAGCTTTATATTTGGCTCTGTACAGGGGAAATGCATATCTTTCTACTTTTCTGGTGTTATACTGCAGGGAGAATCTGGATTCATGGAGTTTCTATTTTTAGTTTGTAGTAATTTAGTCTGTGCTTGTTCAAAATCTGCCTGTGTTCTGCATGTGTGACTGATGGCAGGTATTCTTTTAGCTCTGAACAGCTTGCTCACTTCTCCTAATAGGTATATGGATATTTTTGGGCCCACTGCAATATTTATGGCAAGTGGACAGGAAAATTAAGGTATCTTGGGCTTAAAAGGAGTTTAAACAAGTTCCTGGAATAAAAGTCTTGTAAATAAATATTAGCAAGATAGACTTGGAAAAAATTGGGGGTGAGGGCACAGAAAGGAGAGGGGATTGGGGCCTCCTCCTTAATTTCTGCCCTGGGCCCCTGCATGTCTAACACCAGCCCTGCAAGGGAGTTGGTGAGAGCAAGAGGATATTAGTAATCACAGAAAGTTGAGCAACACTCCTGGATTGCTGAATTTTTCAGCTTTGTGCTTTATGCTAATCAGTTTGATTCCTACATGGTACAAATTGTGGAAATTCTCTTCCCACTTTGCTCAGCACTTACCTATAGAGAACACGGTTCATGCCAAATCATTCACATGTGTGCAGCGAGGAAATGCTCGCCATGGGCAGAATGTTTCAGAGGGCACTCCATACTGCTAACACGTGTGAAAAGATTTTGTCAGTCTGCCTTTGTATGTGTCTTTTGCTTTCATTAGCTGTACTCCGGCATGTGTAAGGGACGTGCAGTCTTTTATCAGCTCTTCCTTCTTCCTCAATCCTGGAAAGGCAGGACCAGCTCTGTATGTTAGGCATTATCCTCCATTGCCTCAGAAGAAAAGGTCTGCCAATCTACTTCAGGTGATACATTGCCAAGAAAACTCAGAGGCAGCTGAATCAGCACTGACTTAACAAAAAAAACCTAAGTAGGATCTATAAAGTGCATGCTTACAGAGAAGCTAAATCATGATTGTATCAGCCCATTTGGGTGACCAGTGATAAGGTGTGACTGTACCCTACTTTATAGGGTTGCCATCTGCCTCCAAATTTGGCAGAGAGGGTTGATCTAGTCCCAGGTTTACCCCACTGAATGCTGTGACTTATCATCTTGCTTTTCTTAGGAAATGCAACAGGGAAATCAGAACTACAAATCCCTATAGGCAGCAGGGTAAACCCAGGACAAGATCAACCCCATCAGATGAATCGAGTCAGTTAATGACCTTCCACCTCTGTAAAGCTGCCAGGTTCATTCTGTAATATCCCTCCCCCATCCAAGCAAATAGTGCGAGAACAATATACATTATTTTAAATAAAGAGTGATCCTTGAACTTTCAGGTTCCATTCCCACTGCTGCCACCAAATCTCCCTGTGTGCCAGCTAAAGACGCAGAACTGTGACCCTGGAAGACTCAGATTCCCAGTGTCCTGCCAATTCTTACTGCATAAAAAAACCAAACCTTAACCCAACGACCTATAAATAAAATATATATTTAGGTGACCATCTTGTGCGGACTTCTATGCTAGAGGATCGCCCTTCCTATCGTGAACCGGTTCAAGGCCATTCTGCATGTCAAAGTTGTGCATATTGTGCCTCAACGATGGTGGGCATTGAATGGAGTCATCCTAAAACGCATCAGATATATCGACGCTGCTGGGACACTAATTGTGATTCAACCTTTGTTGTGTATTTAATTAAATGCCCATGTTCTCTTTTATACATTGGCCGTACTACCCGTCCCATGCGACGTCGTTTAATGGAACATGCCTCTCGTCATCGCCGAGGGATTTTATCGGCACCAATGGTTTCCCACTGTCTTGATCTGTCTCACCAGTTTGATCAACTCAGTTGGTCTATAATAGACCATGTTCCATCTGACCCTCGAGGAGGGCATAGGGAAGATCGCCTTCAACGTTTAGAACAGCGATGGATTTTTCTTCTAGATATGGTAGAGCTGGGTGGTTTAAATCGGGAGATAGACTGGCAGAGTCTTTTATGAATGCTGCTTGCGTCACTGCTCTGTTTTCCAATCAAATTTGGGATTCCCCGTCATGTGGGGTTCTCTCATCTTTTGATTGGTTGGTTCTTCTTTTAAAAAATGGTGGATCGGCCATTGTAATTTAGATCTAAGCTGCATTGACGGTGATTCTGCAGATGGCTGCTAAAGACGAAAACTCTTGGATATTGCACTTGAGACAGGGCAAAGGTGCCCGAAACGTGCGTGTCGTGCAGTAGGATCTCTTCATTTAGCGCCTATGAACTGAGATAAGTTATATTGCGATATAAGAATTCTGTTTTTTTGGTGAAGAACCTTATGAGAAAAAGAAGCTGCCCGCTTGGTGTAGGTCGTTTTCCCTTTCGACCTTCCTACGGCTAGCTCCGACAAAAAAAATATATTTTATTTATAGGTCGTTGGGTTAAGGTTTGTTTTTTTTGTGCTGTTTGTAGTTGTCCAGACCTAAGGGTTTTTTTCTATATTGAATTCTTACTGCATGGCAGGTTAGTGCTGAGAGCACAGTGTTGTGACACCTGCAGGCACAGATTCATTGATATCAGTATTGGAACTGGGCCTGGATTCCACCCAAACAAATAAAATGGCACATTCATCTTATATAAAATTTTCTGATATAAAGCAGAATTTATGAGTGAATCAATGAGGGCAATCCATCCAAGTCCTGATGCAGTAGAGCAGTCCCAAACCAGGATGCCTCCACTACCATGCTTGACATTCTGGACGAGGTTCTTACTGTTTGGCTTTCACCAAACAAAACATTTGTTACTTAAGACCCAAAAGTTCCATTTTTGATTCATCTGTCTGGAGAACATTATTCCAGAAGGCTTGGAGTTATTCAGATGCCCTTGGGTGGGCAGCAATGTACTTTGAAGAGAGTAGTTGCTCCTTCCTAGCTATCCTAGCTAGAGTGGAGGAGTGGCCTAGTGGTTGGGGCAAGGTACTTCGGGCCGGAAGGTCGGGGGTTCAAATCCCACTAGAGGACAGCAATCTTGGGCCGGAAGGACTGGGGTTTCTAGTCCCACAGGTGCTCCTTGTGGTCTTGGGCAAGCCACTTAACCCTCCATAGCCCATGTTCCCTGTAAAATAGTTCTCTGTGAGCTGTGCTTTCCTGTCTAATCAATGTGTTTATACCTCAAAAATTTCCTGTCATGATTTGACAATTTCCAATCTGTAATCAAACCGCTGCTGATCGCTGGAAGTAGCGGTATACAAATGTATACTAAATAAATAAATAAATAAATCCTCCCATGAACACCAGGCCCGTTCAGAGTCTTCCTGATGGTTGATATATGAACCCTCATATCAGTCACATTGAGAGAGGCTTGTATATCTTCAAAAGTTAGTCTGGGGCTCTTTGTGACTTCCTCAATAATTCTTCAGACTCCCAGGAAGCATAATAACTCCTTCTGGAAGACCAGTGCCTTCCAACCCAAGAGACACTGGTTCAAGACCAGACCATGATGACACTGGCGGAAAAAGACAAAATGTTGGCTATTTTCATGCCATCCTGGATCTAAATAATGATGGATGTTTCAAACAAACACACATCCCTACTGTCCACACTGTATGATATACAAATCAGGATCCCCTGTAAGGGGAACAAGTCCGATCTCTGAAGGCTAGAGTAGCAGACTTGGAGGACATAAGGAAGACAGAGAAGTACATAGACAAGACCTACAGGTATACAGTACTGAAGTCCCACCTCCAGTCTGGCAGCATCCCTGTTGCCATGGAGGAGAGAGGTCATGTGACAGGAGAGCATCACCCTGGTGCAGCAGGAAGTGACCCTGTAGCTAGGACCTGTCCTCCAGGTGATGTAAAACCCTCTTGCACTGAGGAGGATTCTCCAGGGCCATGTTCCCATGAGGGAAGGGTTAGGACAGGCATTATAGTTGGTGATTCGATCATTAGGCAATTAGATAGCTGGGTGGCTGGTGGACATGAGGATCGCCTGGTAACATGCCTGCCTAGTGCGAAGGTAGAGGACCTCATGTGCCACCTAGATAAGGTCTTAGATGGTGCTGGAGAGGAGTCTGCTGGTACATGTTGGTACAAATGACATAGGAAAGCATGGTAGGGAGGTTCTGGAGGCTAAATTTAGGCTTTTAGGTAGGAAGTTGAAATCCAGAACTTCTAGGGTAGCATTCTCCGAACCTTGGCTTGATGGACTTTGGTCTGACCCAGAATGGCATATCTTATGTTCTTATGTATCAACCTATTTGATAGCAAAGTGAAGGAGGCACTGAATCTTATAAAAGACCACTGCAGACTCTGTCCAGATCCTGCATCAATTACCAGGAGGTTTCAACCATCTTCCTAGAAGACATGGTACTTTTACTACCAAAGATGTCATACATCACAGTCACATGCATGTTCTTCACAAATCCAGAGGTCTTGTCCATGTAAGCAAAGGCCAAAGAAAACTACCTTGGCTTCATCATCCAAGCTGAGTTTTTGACTCCCAATAGAGACTTTAGCCAGTGTCCCAGACTTGGGACAAAACAATATTTCCATCAAAGTGAAGCTAACCAATTTTGCAGATCAATGATCTCTTTGCAAGCCCACAGTCTCAGAGCACACAATAAATTCCTGCAGAAAGTAAAGTTCAGGATGGATGTGTTGACCACAATTTTGCTACTGATAGGAAAGACTAGTTTCGTATCTAGATGTGAAAGAAGGGCATATGCATAGAGGGGCATATTTACTAAACCTGTTACCCGGTAGCATGGGCTTTAGCACCAAAAAACCCATGCTACCTGGTAGCATGCATCAGGCAGGGATTGGATGGGGCAGGGGCAGGAACAGAACCCTGGCATTGCTGGTGTGCCATGTCTAGAACAGGCGTTAATGGCCCATGCTAACTGCACTTGAGATCCTTAGCATGGATTCCCTTTATGCCACTTCAGTGGGTGGCGTAAAGTGTGCCTGCATGCTGGTTTGCGTGGCACTACATCCTGGGTCTGTGCTAACTGCAGAGATCAGAAGCATCCATCACTGAAGTTAGCGCTGACCCTCTGCACTAGTAACTTGGCCCACACATGCGTTACCGGCACAGAGAGAGCAATTTTCTGCAAAGTCTTTGAGCATTCCTTTTTACCTTTTTATGCATGAGCTTTGCCTTCATTTTCAAAGTAAAAGCATCCTTGCACTTTGACATTTGCCTAAGAAGAAAGGGTTTGATATTGAAAAATAGTTGAGTGCCCAAATTCAGGCTTCTAAGTTAGGTGTCTTATTTTATTCTCTATTTTCAGTCAAACATAGCAGCCTAAGTTTTCAGCTGGAAATTCACCTAAATTTAGGCGCTTAAAATTTATGCTCCTAAATATAGCCCTGCCATTTGTCTTCCTACATTTACTAATTTATGAGCCTAGTACTGAAAATCAGGAAGTCTGCATTGGAGGGAGCGAAAGAGGGAACAACACGCAGAGCTGGAGGTTGTAGAAAGTGCTGCATTAATTGCCACCAGTGAAGATCCTCGAGAGGGGTGGCAGCGGTGGCAATGGGCCACCCTCTAACCACTGGCGCTCTAGGCAACCACCTAGTTCGCCTAATGGTAGCACCGACCCTGGGTAAAAAGGATGCCCCTGGACTCTGCAGCAAGGTGGGTAGTTTGAAAGTGGCCACATATACGCTTCCGCATCCTCCTGGAGTTCACAGTTTTCAATGTAAATCTCTAAGATATAACTGAATGCATCTCACAGTAGGCAGCAGCGCAGTACTGAACGCACACGAGCAGAAAAGTCTTCCTGGCGTTTCAAGCTCAAGCTGGTAAAAATTACATTCTCAGCACTATTGAGTGACATCGCTCATGTGTCGATTGATTACTGTCATGGAGCAACTTTATTGTACAGGACAAACAGCTGAACTGTTGGACTCAGGGAATGAGCTTTTTTAAAGAAAAGAATTATAATGAAAGTTAAAAAGGTTAAAACAAGAGCAATTAACTTCACTATAAAATAATGAAAGCAGAGTTGGCAAGATTAACCAATTCCATAACAGATCCCACCCTGATACATTATGGTACTGGCAGGTCTGATTGCAATAGGTAGAAACAGGAACAACTAGCCCACTAAGTTGTAAGTTCAAAGCCAGGACT
Organism: Ichthyophis bannanicus; assembly: GCA_033557465.1. NCBI lineage: Eukaryota > Metazoa > Chordata > Amphibia > Gymnophiona > Ichthyophiidae > Ichthyophis > Ichthyophis bannanicus. The sequence continues at coordinate 72,909,418 of CM066051.1, read as the reverse complement.
TGCCAAAAGTCTCCCTCCTGGAAATGGGCAACTTGGCAGCTCTGTGAAAGGGTCCCACAGATAAGGCAAAAAATCACGTAAGTATCGAAAACACAGTCCAAAAACATGATAATAGTGGAAAAACAAATTTATTTGAATTCAAAGACCTATAGCCAACCCGACACAGGCCGTGTTTCGCAAACCTTCATCAGGGGTTGATCAGGCAGGTGCTCTGTACTGGACAGTGAAGACCCAGCAACTTATGGCCTTCACAGGAAATTATACTTGTATGACTTCATACTACATGAGGCAACTATAAAGAAGAAAAACAAATTTTCTTTGAACTCACAGAACCAGCACGGTGCACGCTTTATCATTGAACCATTGACTGTAAAAAACGCCGGCTCATGCGCTCTGTGAAAGGGGACATAGAACTATGACTTGAAGGGAATACAGTGGAACCAAGAAAATGACTGCTTATGAACGAGTAAACCCTCTGTAGATCTTCCCTGTGGGTGATGCTGACACCTAGTGGAGAGGCTTGGAAATGACACCCTGGTGCCTAGCATGGGAGGAAGCAGGTAACTTTAGGAAAAGAATTTCAGCCTTTAGAAGTTGTCATAAAGGTTTTAATTGATACAGTTTTTCTTTTAACAACTGCAGACACTATAATCCCATTAACATCCTTAAACGAAGGCATAGGGCAGAGATGGTACCCTGCATGGAGCAGCAGTTACAACTCCCTACCGGTTTACTGAGAAGACTGGATGGACCATTTTGGTCTATATCTGCCCAGATCTCCTCTCTTTCTATTAATTATCTTTTAGAGAAGAGTCAAAGAAATTCTTTCAATTCTTGTGGAGCAGACCCCAGGTGTTTTCCAGAACAGATCAATGATCAGGTCCCACAGTCAGTGGGTTTCTTTAAATGCTGGCCACGGTGTTATAGAAAATCCATATAGCTAGTGCCGCTAAACATCAGAGTTGAGCAGTTTCATTTAGGACAGCTTTTTCACAGATCTAAATTAAACCACTTAGCTATCCGGGGGGGGGGGGAGGGGGCATTTTCTATATTTCCATGCTGGCAACACGCGGTACCATGCACGTAGTTCAGACCTCTTTTATAAAGTACGGCACATGCGTGCTTTGTTTTACAAAATAGAAGTGTACAGACACGCAGTTAAGTCTGCCTGAGAGCAGGTGTAACTTGCCACACCTAGATCGGTGACCTGACACGCTTAAGTCACATTTTGATAACTTACATGTGTCAGCGAAAGCCATGCCTATGTTCCGCTCAAGCACCACCCCTGTGCACACCCCTATAGCATTAATGTGTGGTGATTATATATGCATGCGCTTATGACGTTCGCTATTTTGTAAGTGTGCATGTAAGTCCCCATTCATGTGCATAAGTCCTTGGAAATAGGGACACATGTTTATGTTTATTTATTTGATATACCGCCCTACTTTAGCAATCAGAGTGGTTTACAATTCACAAACAGAAACAGGCAAAAGGCCAGAAAGGAGGAAAGGAAGTTACAATTGTTGATAGGATAGTACGAGAGAAAGGATACAGGACTATACGTAGGGGACAGGATCAGACAAAAGGGGAGGGAAGGTCATAGCATACCATCCTGTGTACCCTATATAAATCTCCCCCATCATGTCCTTAGCTTTGGGGAGGATGTTTTGGAAAAATTAGTATCTCAAGAACGACTAGTTGATTGTGAAAGATGTCCTTAACTGTCCAGATAGATCCACTGAAAATCCACAGATAGGGAACTTGTATGTTTAGTGGTAGCTGTGAAATGTTTAAGTCCCTTTGAATGTCAGGCCCAGACATATTCTGTCCTGAGAAGTAAATGTGAAAGGAGGAGAAATGGAAGGGCCAGAGCGAATGTAGTGAGCCTGCTGCTTAACAGAGCAGCAGACCCATCACTCGCCAAACTCCCCAGACCCAGAAACAGCAAGGCAGAAATTTTACTGCCACAGCCTCCTGTAATGGCATCTGTCACAATGGGATGATGTGGGTACTTGGTGGGTGCATGGCCCAATAAAAGGGAGCAGGAGCAGTGCGGTCTCCCTTTTCGATCTACTGCAAAGTTCCTGCTTGTGACTGCAAGCTGCTCCTCTCGATGCTCCGGGCTTCTGCTGTTGTCTAGTGCCATCAACCTCTGCGAACATGCTGCCACTCATCTCATCAACACTGCTGCTGCTTGTGCTGACGGGTGCTGAGATCCTCACTTCTGATCACCCCCTGCACTGACACTGCTGCTGCTACTGATGGTCATTGTGATTGCCGACACATGCTGGTGTAGCAGTCATAAGCTTGACACGTGGCTTTGCTCTTGGGCAGCCGTTCTGGATCGCAGCCACCCCAACCAGCTTTCTGCCCGGATCAGTGTATTTTGGCCACAACGAGGACAACGGTAAAGCTCAAGTAGGTGCAATCAGGCCTTGGTCAGCTAGCAGAAAAAAAAGAAAGGGGAAGAGGATTGGGGTTGTTACCAGTGAGGAAGGCCTTCCGTTGGATTGTGCCTGGGAGGCCCCCCCCCCCAGAGCAAGGCACCTCAGTGAATGCAAGCCAACACACACCAGCTCGTGATGTCTCCTAAGAGGAATCGTGATCTCCCATGTCAAGAATGCCATCACTATCAAGCAAAGGGGGAGGGTGGCTGAGCTAGAAGGGCTTAGAGATGCCTGTGGCCACCCCACAGGAGACTCCTCTTCTGGCAGCCATGTGGCCGATCTTGATGATTTGATCCCACCCATGCCTGATGCCTGCCACCAAGGGGTCCCACCAAATACGAAGAAGCCTGAGGAGTAACTACCAGACCCAGCATACATTGATTTGACACAGCAGGAGCAGTCAGTGACCCCAGGGCAGATGGAGCAGGTGCATAGTAAACCCACCAGTACCTGTGGGTTACCAGCATGTTATCTAGACCAGCATGACCAGGCATGACCAGTCATGAGGTTTGCAAACAAGCACATAGCTTGGTGACAGGGTCCAAGCTTAGCTACTGGATTCTTCAGCTGAACTCCCTATTGGTCAGCAAAATGACCCACCTGGCCACACACTGGCTCGACCCACAGTCTCGACCCCTTGATTTTGTCATCCTGCTGGGAGCTAGCTCATCGCAGCAGCACATGTTCCTGGTCATCGAGCGGTGAACACACTACCTCCCAGCACACACCATGAAAGTTCAGAAAGTACCATCACAGCAGACATGGACAATGGACCTCATGCAAGTGCTCAAGACACCTATCCAGCTCATCCAGCAGAAGCAGAAGCAACAGTACTGAGGAAAGACACCATTGTCACCACTGCAGATCATCACAGGGACAATGGCATCATTCATACTACAGGCATCGCAAAGGACAAAGGTGCACTACATTATGCAGCTCTTCCAGTGAAGCCTCCTCCAGTGACTAACTTCATTGGAAGTGGCACACATCGCCCTGAAAAAAAGAGGACCGCCACGGCACCAGGCATCACCCACCATCAACTGATTGGGTGGCTCACAGGACGTCGGTGCATTGGCAACCCTCACATCGCATTCCATTCTGCAGGGACATCAACCAGCTCCACAACATGACGCACCACCACTAGCAAGCACCACAGCACCACCAGCAGTCGGGACAAAGGCAATGGACCCCAGAAACCCATGCCATCTTCCTCTTATTCCTACTCCTATCCAGCCGGGAACAGCACAGATTCATTTGCCATTCCACAAGTTCTGACAGCATCTCAACCCCAAAGGACTAGCATGTAAAAATGAAAGAAGAGACACAGTCAATCCTATTCATCATCATCATCGTCCTGCTCCTGCTCTTCCTCATCCACATCCTTTTCATCCTGCATCGAAGTGATATGATGTAAATACTTTGACATATTCAAACTGCTGGAGGGTCGATGTGAAGAAGAGGGCCAAGACTGGAGACTTCTTGTACCCACTGGACTGCCTCATCGCCTGAAACATCACCAGTTGGACTCTGATGTATGTATGCCCGGATGATCAGCGTTACATGTAGAAAGACCCCATGCAACCCAGGCACATGTTAGTCTATCTCAACACAATTGTCAACATCTTGAAGGAATACCAGGGACATGCTTGGCTGTTGTATGACAAGCACTTTCGCGATAAGATGAAGATGAGGCCAAACATGTTTTGGAGCATGAATGTTGTCAAGATATGGCTGCACAGGATCCATGCGAAGTATGGTCAGAATTTCCAGAAGAGGCTGACATATGCTGCATCCAGCAAGACCACTGCTGGCAACAACATATGCAGGCGATTGCACCACACACCACTCCGCACTGCACTACCCAAAGAAACTCTAGCTCAAAATGGCACTGCAACCAAAGCCATGACACAGCATTTTTGAGAGCCCCCACCCCTGTCTGCATCGAGGCTTTGGACCCATGGTTGAACATGTTGAATATTCTCCTTATATGCTCCTGCATTATGAAACTCCCTACCCTTACAAATCAGAACTACCACAGATTTTAAGGACTTCAGAAAGCTACTAAAAGCACTGTTCAGAAAGCACTTTGAGGGAGTCACATAAATACAGACACAGCTACTATGAACTATGAGTTCTCTCACAACTCCTATTATAATTGCATGACCATCATTCAAGATGATACCTGTCCCCCTACCCCTAGTTACACTAATATTTACCATTTATGTTCCCTTGTTATCTAGTTCTTTGTAATGTTAACTGGTTCTCTGTAATGTTATGTTAATGTTACGTGTAAACTACCTTGATCATTGGAAATGTGGTATATAAGCCTTTCAAATAAATAAATAAATAAACTTGTACCATTAACGGAAAGATACCAAGACACTTGCCAATGGTTTCACATTCGGATTCATCATACAATTTTGCGGGTTGCACCAGGGTTCTTACAAACATCCATCACAACCCCTACAGCACCTGTGTCACATTATACCAAAGAAATTAGACCTCGAGATCAAGCTGCAGCATGTGGCGGGTCCCTGTAAGGATCCTCCTTTCTCAGTTCTGCATATCCCCACTATTAGTGGTTACCATGAAGGAGCCTGGAAAGTACAGGCTCATTCACAACCTATCTTTCCCTGAAGAGGACTCCGTGAATGACTTCATACCCTTTGATGCTTGCGCGGTCCAGTATGCCTCGTTTGCCCAGGCCCTAGTGATGGTACGAGCTGCAGGCAGGGACATGTACCTCATGAAAGCAGACATAGAATTGGCATTCTGGTTTCAAGTTGCTTTCTTTTCTTGGGTTTCCAGTTTGGTGATGGGTGTTATTTCAATAGATGTAGGGCTGTTTGGTGTCTTGCGCTGCCTTTGAGACATTCAGCATATTCCTTCACTGGGTGGTCCTACAGAGAACGGGGCTGAAATCGGTGACCCACTACCTTGACAACTTCCTATTTGCAGAACCCAAGGGCTCAGATTCCTGTGGAATGCTGTTACACACCTTTCAAGCAGTTGCAGCTGAGTTCAATGTATCACTGTCCGAAGAAAAGACCATGGGTCCCACAACAAAGTTGTCCTTCCTGAGCATCGAGATTGACACCAGAGATGTCATCACTAGACTCCAAATGGATAAGGTAGTAGATCTCAGGAGCAAGATCGCCACCACCTGTCAAGTAATCATGATGGGTAAACCATTCCTGAGACACCTCGCCTTCACGACATCCGGGCTCCAAAGATTACATCATCGGAACCGTCTCTCTCTGAGTTTGAAGTACAACCTGGACCTATGGTTGCAGTTTCTCGACACTTCTCCTAACTAGACCTCCTCAACAATCCAGCAGATTTCTCTGGATTTGGCGCATACTTCCGTGGTGCCTGGAGCGCTGCCCCCTGGCCTGAGCACTGGGTGACCAAGGGCCTCATCAAAAAATTACACTGCTGGAACTGTTTCTCTTATATGTTTCAATACATGTGTGGGGCGACTCCCTACACAACCACAAAGTCATCTCCTAGTGCGACAATCAGGCAGTAGTCGCTGTGGTTAACCACTCCGCAGTATGCGTGGTAGTAGCACAGCCTGCTGAATGCTAAATAGTAGTAGTAGTAGTAGTAGTTTGTGTTGAAATGCTTGCAGCTCAATATCATGGCACAAGCGTAGTGCATCCCAGGTTTAAGTAATAATATTGCTGATTCCCTTTCATACTTCCAGTGGGATACATTCCAATGCATGGCTCCAATGGCTGAAGAACATCCAACAAGACTCCTGCACTCAATTTGGGACCTCAAGTAGGCATGGATTGGCAGCTAGTTCAATAGGCGGTAACCCCTCATACATGGACTACCCACCTTTGCGGGTATGCAAGCATCACCTCCTTCCTGTCCACCCAAAGCTGGCAACAGGGGCCGCCAGACCATAGAGTGCTGGCAGCCTAAATCATTGCAGCCATAGCACAGGGCCTGTCACATTCCATGCTGCAGTCGTACCTTGCTGGTTTCTCCTTCTTTGCCAAGCATTATGTCTTTCTCTAATGATCTCTCTCTTTGCATGATGTGTCCAAACTATGAAAGTCAAAGTCTTACCATCTGAGCTTCTAAAGAAAACTTTGGTTTGATCTCCTCTAGTACTTACTGATTTGTTCTTCAGGCAATCCATGGTATACACAGTATTCTTCACCAGCACCTTAATTCAAAGGCATCGATTTTCTTCCTGTCTATCTTTTTCACCATTCAACATACACATCCGTAAGATGTTATTAAAAATACTATGGCTTGGACAAGTCGAATCTTTGTATGCAGAGAGACATCTTTGCTCTTGAGAATTTTGTCTAGGTTCTTCATAGCCATTCTGCCAAGAGCAATGCGTCATCGGATTTCTTGACTGCTTGTTGTTTCTTTATTGATTATTGATTCAAGTAGGTTAAAGTTGTCAGCTATTTCAGTTTCTTCTCCGTCAATGATGAACTTATTGATTTTGACAGTTGTCAGGATCTTTGTCTTCTTTACATTAAGGTGCAGGTCCATTTTAAGACTATGTTCTTTGATCTTGAGAAGCAAATGTTTTAGATCATCTTCACTTTCAGCCAGTATTGTGGTGTCATCAGCATAGCAAAGCTTGTTGATGACTCTTCCGCCGATCTTCATACTTTGGTTGTTTTCATATAATACTTCTCTGATGGTTTGTTCTGCATATAAGTTAAACAGGTAGGGGGAAAGTATGCAGCCTTGTCATACACCTTTGCTGATTTTAAACAATTCTGTTTCTCCTTGTTCCATTCAAAGTGTTGCTTCTTGATCAATGTAAAGGTTGTGCAAGAGAATGATCAGGTGTTCTGGTATACCCATGCTTCTTAATGTGGTCCAGAGTTTTTCATAGTTTACACAGTCAAAAGCCTTGCTGTAGCCAATAAAACACATATAGATCTCCTTTTGGTATTATTTTGTGTTTTCAAGGATCCATCTCACATCCGCAATGATGTCTCTCATTCCTCGCCCTTTCCTGAACCCTGCTACCACTTTAGGCAGTTCTCATTCCAGGTATGGTTATAGTCTCTGCTGAATGATCTTGAGTAGAATCTTGCTGGCATGTGGGATCAGAGCGATTGTGTGATAATTTCCACAGTCCGTCAAATCACCTTTCTTCAGTATTGGTATAAATACAGATCTTTTCCAGTCATTTGGCCATGATGTTTTCTTCCAAATTTCTTGGCCAGAACCTTGTAAGTATGGCAACAGCCACATTTGATTGCTGAAATACTTCAGCGGGAATGCCATCAATACCCGGTGCTTTGTTCTTTGATGATGGAAACTTTGATGAAATGTAGAGTGTGTGAGGTTGATAATATTAAAGGATACTAGAGCAAAAAGCAAAGAACTCAGATACTGAAACTATTGAAGAATTTTCTGCCAAAATGCAGAGGTGTCAAAGAGGACATTTCTATATTGTATTTATTTATTTAGTTATTTATTTAACACTTTTTCTATACTGCTTTTCAAAGAGTCAAATCAGTTACAATAAACTGAGTACAATTGAATAAGAGCATGGTGTTCTTGAACAGTTTTACAGAAAACAATAACGAGAACAATAGTTAACTGATACTGTATGTATCAGTCCCTTATTGACTTGGTAGTGCTGGCAGTCAGCAATCCAAAGACAGTAATGAGGAGTCTTACTGGCGACAAAGTTTGCTTATTGCAGCTTCTGGTAATTCAGGAAAATCCTGCTTCTCTTTTCCCAGAGAACTTGTAATTAGAGTAGTGCACCAGCTGCAGGGCAGAGGGAGGAGACAGATTTCTATCCCATTGCTCAGAATTCAACTCGCGACATGGCACAGCTGGCGGTGAAAACAGCAGAGGAGCTGAAAGCGGCACTGCCCACCTGCACTGGGCCAGCTGGGAACACAGTTCCTTGAGAACATTAGTAGCACATGTAAAAACGTACAGACCTCTTTAAAATGAACTGCAGGCTTTCCCCATGACTTGACATTCTTGTTTAATAGTCGTTATGCATGAACCCTTGATGCTTTCTGCAGAAAGCTTGCACTATGGATGATACTGAGAACACCGAAACTGGCTTCATTTCCTGTCTTTTCCAACCTGAAAGGACACAATAAAAGCAAAACATTTTCCCTTTTGGCTTAATTTCTGCGTTTCAGCATGCAGTCGATGAGTTTAGTGTGTATTAAATGGCCAAAACAATTGGTGTGCTAAAACACTGAAATGTAATGTGAAAAAAAGAGTAATATGAAAAGCAACCAAACTGAAAGGTTGGCTCAGCTACATAGCTAGTTGTGCTGCATTATCTGTTACATTTTTCAGATGCTGTCGTGAAAGCTATGGGGCCCTTTTACTAAAGTGCTCTATGCAATTAGCACGGGTTACAGCATGCGCTATCCCCGGGCTGTGACCCATGGCAACTGTTAGTGCTGGGCCAGGACGGTTAGCGTGCTTCGATTTCTGTGCTGTGTTTTGCATGTTGGGGTGGTAAGTGGGCAGGTTAGGGATGGAGAGTGGGCGGGGTGAGCCTCTTGCAGCCAGCGTGCCTCACGCTAGCTCCAATCTTGTCGTGAAACAACTATGTGTGGTCTGTTCTTTGAGCGATATTTGTGTCAATCAAAGTAATACGTATTCACTCAAAATGTAGCTGAAGAGTAGATGTACTGAAAGTGTTACCTGTGGTTAAACTCCCACTCGTCTCAGATAACAAATTCCTTAACTCATTGAGGAAGGTCTCAGACTCTACGGCACTGGTTTAGACTTCAAAAATGTCAAATAGTAGTGCCTATTCGCATCAATGACCTTCCCCAGTAAATATATTATTCTAAAGTTGTATTGTGCTTGAAAGGTAATCTCTCACAATGCTTTGAATTTATTTCAAAAAGATTGCTTAGCTTATTTCCCAATGCTATCCTTCGGTACCTCATCCACGTTTCACATTTCAAGTTTCCTCAGGGGTTTTTCGTAGCACAAAGCTCTACAAGGACGGAAAAATACATAACCACTAAAATAACTTCAAAAGTCATCACCTCTCACTAACGTTATATCTAATGAGACTATATCCAAATCACCTACCAGGATTAGCGGGAAAATCACAAGAGCAATCTTTGCTGATAAGGGAGCAGAGATGGATTTTTTGATCTAAACTCGGTGACACCAGGAGGTTTAAATATATATATAGATTGGAAGTCTTGTATATGAAGACACAGGTCGTTTATGTTTAAGGAGTAAACGGCACGGCTCTGTCGTATTGTAAGTGACAACTTCGGGCAGTAGATTGTCTAACTCAGAATATAAGGTTAACATATAATTGCAAATAGGGGGATAGCTCTCTATATACCCGTAAAAATAAGCGCAATCTGTAAATAAGGATTTTACAGTAATGGGGAGAACCAGCTTAAGCTTGGCAATGAAATTAGATAAATGAGGAACCACTGATTTTGATTGGGTCCATGAGTACAGGGGTTTAAAGCAGGGATCTAGTAAGTATCCCGCATGTGCAGCGTCTTTGCAAGATGAGTTTTCTGAGAGAGCCCAAAGTTTGTGGAAAGTAGGACATGTGCAGCATCGATCACAGTTTTTGGTAGGTGATTTGGATATAGTCTCATTAGACATAACGTTAGTGTGAGGTGATGACTTTTGAAGTTATTTTAGTGGTTGTGTATTTTTCCGTCTATGTAGAGCTTTGTGCTACGAAAAACCCCTGAGGAAACTTGAAAAGTGAAACGTGGATGAGGTACCGAAGGATGGCATTGGGAAATAAGCTAAGCAATCTTTTTGAAATAAGTTCAAAGCATTGTGAGAGATAATCTTTCAAGCGCAATACAACTTTAGAATAATATATTTACTGGGGAAGGTCATTGATACGAATAGGCACTACTATTTGACATTTTTGAAGTCTAAACCAGTGCCGTAGAGTCTGAAACCTTCCTCAATGAGTTAAGGAATTTGTTATCTGAGACGAGTGGGAGTTTAACCACAGGTAACACTTTCAGTACATCTTTACTCTTCAGCTACATTTTGAGTGAATAAGTATTACTTTGATTGTCACACTAGCTCCAGGAATGTAATTGGCATAGGTACACTTACCACCACGTCCAAAGAGGGAGCATAGTACACCTGTGCTAATTTTATCCCACATTACAGCAGGGTGCACTGTGTTAGCTACCAGGAAAATGCTTTTCGTGCCCCTGACAGTTTACGCGGTGGTGTTGCACCTAACATGCTATGGTTTTGAGCACTATGGGGGCGTTAGGTGCAACATCATATGCCTTCAAGTAAAAGACCCTCTAAGTGCTCATACTTTCTTTACCAGCTTATCTTTTAATTCATACGGCACATTTCCAACACTAATTTACTTGAAATATGTTGGAATTACTGTGGCATGTCTTAGAAATACTCAGAAGTTCTGAATTTGCCCCTTGATGTTATCCTCTCTCCAGGGAAACAGAGCTAGATGTGATGTACTCAGAGAGGAGGAGCTGATGTTGTTCTGTAGGGGTGACAATGAGCTTCAGGGCTCAAACGACTTCCCACCTTCCTTATCTTGGCTTCCTTCCTTTCTTCAGCTGAGGGCTGGGGCCCAGGGTCCATAGAGGCATCCAAAGAGCTCACTGAGCACACTGAAAGCAAGGATTCCTGCTGAAACTCGCAAAATATTAACATCCCCTTTAGTCTGGATTGGAGGAGAAGCTTCATGGTTAGAGATTTGGCTTAGTAACCAGAGAGATCAGGGCTTGATTCCCACTAGCACACCTTGTGGTCTTGAGCAAGTCATTTAACCCTCCATTGCCTCAGAAGAAAGGCCTGACCATCTACTTCCAGTCACACTGCCAAGAAAACCCAGGAGCTGCATTTTTTGGTCTTATTCCCTGGACTCCTTACATTTGTGACCATGTATATATCCTATTGTTTTTTGTGGGGTAATTGAGATATAAATGGTAAGCACTTTTTATCACACCCCACTGTCTTTTAAACATCTCCTCTAAGTCACATTCTTCAGCTGTCCATGCTGTATTCAAGCTTTGCAAGTATCAGTATGACACCTACAACTACATGGAACGCTTATGGAGCTCCACTCCTCAGCTCTCTGTGCTGTATTCAAGCTTTCTATGTATCTGTGTGATTCCGGTGGAGAGTTCTGTGATGAAGAACTGTTTTACAGCTGACCATGCTGTTGAATAATGCTATGGAAACATATGCAAGAGGCAAGATGCCACTGGGCCTGTCAAAGCGGGAAGGCAGAAAGGCCCCATGTTGAAAATTAATTTCAAATTTGCTGCTACCTTGGCTGGCACAGGAAAACAAAGGGCAGGCCTGGATGGGGGCTTGGTGGCAATGCTATGGTGCCTATCAAAATTTAGTGCCAAAGGCTGCTGCCCATGTTACCCTATGCCTAGATCCAGGCCTGGCTCTGTCCACATGTAGCAACCTCACCGCAAATGTTCAACTCTTGGCCCAGAATGTTGGCTGCCACCTCAGAGGTGATGTCATAAATGTGTCCTCCGGAATGCCTGGCATGTGCCATTAGGAGCCTGCCACCTTCATGGAATGCAGCTGCCAACCAGGATGTGTCAGGACCTTGCCATTACCAAACACAAGAGAAAAAATAATGAACCATGATGCCAAATATAGTTGGCTGAACAACTGAAAACATGAGTATGTGATCTGTAAACTGGGGCCACACCCATGTTGTTTGTACCAGTGCAAATAACTCTTATATGTTCCACACACGATAATGAGTATTACATCCTAAGCAGCAAGGCTGGGACTTGACTGGCAGCAAAAGAGTTTCCCTGTAACAGGGAGATTAAGTTGGAGGAAGTCCAGAGGAGAGAAAGAATAGCCGCCTGCATAAAATAACCTGTGAGAAGAACGTGAAGGTATTTAACCTAAAAAACAAGAATGGCCAAACAGTATTCTTGAGATACATAAAGAATGTGACGTGGGATTTTAGAAAGGGCGTCCAAGAACAATCTGGAACATCCATGGTGGAACATGCAGAAAAATGCCAGGGATTTATATGTTTCAGTCCAATTGTAGAAACATAAATGACTCTGATATAGATGCCTGCACCAATATCCATACAGACATTGCAATGGACAATTGATTAATGTAACTATATCACATCAATTGCAACAATGTTTCTGTACATAGTTAGCCATTGTTAAATGTATCGCATACCCCATATACTCCTCCAAGTTTCTACTCCCTGTTCTATGTAAAAGGTTATTGCTATGTTTGTTCTATGTAAACCACCTTGAATTTGACGATAAGGCGGTATATAAAAACTGTTAAATAAATAAATAAATGTCCTCACTATGAAACCGTGGGGTGGGAATATCCATCTCAAGCCAGGTTGCAAATGGGAATGACATGGCAAAATGAAAACATGAACCCCTATTCCCTGTCAATGTTTCTTGTCAAATTGAAAAATAAAGGGGATATGAGTGTGCCTCCTTCACCACACCCTCCAGATGTTTGCCTGACAAAATGAGCACTTTTCAGATGCTTGTTCATGCCCGTAGCAGGTAGAACATTTGATAAAGCTTGGGACATCCTGGATGTTTCTGAAATCAGGCAAGGGCATCCAAGGTCTTGAGAATGCCCCAGCCACACTTCCACCATGCCCCCATTCCAACTTGGATGTCCTCATGCTGGGGCTGTCCACAGTTTCGGCTTCTAAAATGGCTTCAGGAGTCATCTCTGTGCTTTGAACAACTCTATGCCCGTTTTCAGAGATCCAAGGCACGAAGAGGGCTTCTAAAGTACCACCCACAGTAACCAGTGGTTTTCTGTCTGAGAACACAAGAAGAAGCTGGGGGCTTAAATTACAGCAGGGGAGACTGAAGTGAGATATTGAGATAAGCTTTCCAGTTGTGAGGGGGAGTCACTTAAGCAAGGAGGTGGTGGAATCTCTATCACTGTCTTAGATGATTTAATTACCTAGATGATGGGCTAGATGACGTCCCTTCCAGCCCTGTCTTTAGATATTTCTATCTGACCCTAGCTGGTCTGGTTTTTGGCATACTACAATGAGAAGAATTTTATAACAGAATGCTTAGGTTAAGTGAGCTAAAAAATGCCTATGTTGTGCCTAGTTTACAAAGAGAAATAGGCATCTATTTGTCTTTATAAAACATTAGAGGCAAATCCTGTAGAGATGATGCCTATATTGCAGGCATGGACACTACAAGAGTCAATGAAAAAAATCCACAAGTGGATTATTGAAGAATGTGTATAAATTAACATATTTTATAATCAATGGTGGGTTCAACGCAGTCTCATAGTAGCCATTTTACATCTATAGGTTGCCATATCTGCACCAAAATGACGTCATAGAATTACCACCACTGAAATAGACTTGCATGCAAATCTATTTCATACGTGAATATCCTGAAAATCACTTGAAGAAGTAAGACTTGAATCCCAGATTGCTCTGTTCTCACTCATATTATCCCTGTAGGAATTCCCAGTGCTATCACTGCTCAAATTCTCCCCCCAAAAGATTTTCAAAACAGACGATACTCAAACACCATGGTGGTCAGCTGTGGCACTTAAATATTGGTGGATTATTCAGTGGCAGTATTCGGATAGGAGCCGTGTTGGTGCTGACACTACCCTCACCTTGACCATGGGCTGCCCCTGCACTAGCCAGATAGTGCTGAGGTGGTCTTTGAAATATTCAGCAGGCGTTATCTTGATAGTATCACTGAATATCATGGTTAGATTCCCATTAACCAATTGGTAAGGGTTCTGAATATCAGACCATATTCTTTAAGTCTCCCCTGAACGTTGTCATTGATGCCAGTCCCATGTAATACTGTGCATATAGCTCCAAAACATTGCTATGTAGGCTTGAATACAAAGAGAAGAGTCTTGTCCAAAGTTACACAGGGAGAGCTGGTGGAAGCAGTGGGATTGCAATTTGGGTCTCCAGTTGCTAGAACTCAAGAAACCTGAGGCGCTCATTTAGTAAGGACCAGGAAGCTGATCTTTGAGAATATATGCAACTTAAATTCACCTGAAATCATTAGTAGATAGGCATGGCCTTTCAGACCTTTGGCACTGCCTCATAATCTGACTCACTGTCCTGTGACTGTTCTTGCAGCTGCATCGTCACAGTGAAAGAGCACATCTGGAATGCCGTAAGTCTTCCACTGCTAATGGGAGCTTTAATCCTTCAGCTCAATTCCAGAGCTGTAACGCATTGGAGTTGGGAAGAAAAGGGTGTCGCCATCGCTGAGGCGGAAATCAGAGAGAAAAGCATCCCACAGACCAAGCTGTACCATTTAAGAACATAAGAACATAAGAAATGCCATACTGGGCATTATTAAGCCCAGTATCCTGTTTCCAACAGAGGTCATTCCAGATCACAAGTACTTGGCAGTTTCCCAAAAAGATACACAGGTTCCACAATGCTTGTATTGGGGCAAGCAGTGGATTTCTCGGGTCCTCTTTAATAGTGGTGTATGGATCTTTCCTCCAGGAACTTGTCCAAACCTTTCTAAAACCCAGCTACACTATCAGCTTTTACTACATCTTACGGTAACGAATTCCAGAGTTTGATTACGTATTGAGTGAAAAAATATTTTCTCTTATTAATCTTCCTTCAATGAATGGCAATTTCTAGGAGATATGCCTATGATAATACAACACTGCCCATCTCCCTGTTGTCTCAGTTCTAATCCCCATTATGTTCTCTCTCAATACCTCAGTTCTTCTCCCTCACTGTCACTGACTCAGTAGAAAATCTTGGGAGAAGTCCCTTTTCCTCTCTGTGCCTGAGTTCTAAGTCCAGTTCTGTTATTGACTCTTGGCTTCTGACCTCAGGGGCAAGTCGCTTGTGGGCTGATATTCAGTAGTTTTCAGGTTATCTAATATTTTCAGCGGCACTTATCCAGTTAATGTTGCTGAAAACAATCAGCCAAAACTTACGGGAAAAAGATCCTCCATAAACTTTACTGCCAACAACACTACTGAATACTAGTCATGAGTACTGGGAAAAATGTTAGGTTTGTTTTCAGATTTTTGGCCCTTTTTCCTGATTTTGGGGCATTTTTAGTTCATTTCACAGATTCATGATAATGTTGTTGTTGTTGTCGAGTCAGTGTCGACTCATGGCGACCCTCTGGAAAGTTGTCCTAAATTATGTTCGGTCTGCAGTCAGGCGGCTCATTGTTGACAGAGTGTCATCCATAGATATTGTATCGATTCTTCACATTGCTGGCCTTCCTCTTTTGTGTTGACCTTCTACCTTGCCAAGTATGATGTCTTTCTGTAATGATCTCTCTCTTCGCATGATGTATCCAAAGTATGAAAGTCAAAGTCTTGTCATCTGAGCTTCAAAAGAAAGCTTAGGTTTGATCTTCTCTAGTACTGACTGGTTTGTTCTTTGAGCAGTCCATGGTACACACAGTATTCGTTGCCAGCACCATAATTCAAAGGCATCAATTTTCTTCCTATCTTTTTCGCTATCCATCTTTCACATCCATATGACGTTATTGAAAAAAACATTGCTTGAATGAGTCAAATCTTTGTATGGAGAGAGACATTTCTGCTCTTCAGAATCTTATCTAGGTCCTTCACAGCCATTTTGCCAAGAGCAATGTGTCGTCGGATTTCTTGACTGCTTGTTGCTTCTTTATTGATAGTTAATCTAAATAGGCTAAAGTTGTGCACTACTTCAATTTCTTCTCCATCAACAATGAACTTATTGGTTTTGCCAGTTGTCAGGATATTTGTCTTCTTTATATTAAGGTGCAGGTCCATTTTAAGACTATTTTCCTTGATCTTGAGAAGCAAATGTTTCAGATCTTCTTCACTTTCAGCCAGTAATGTGGTATCATCAGCATAGCGAAGGTTGTTGATGAGTCTTCCACCAATCTTCACACCTTTGTTGTCTTCATACAGTCCTGCTTCTCTGATGATTTGTTCTGCATATAAATTAAACAGGTAGGAGGAAAATATGCAGCCTTATTGTATACCTTTGCTGATTTTAAACCATTCTGTTTCTCCTTGTTCCATTCAAACTGTTGCTTTTTCATCACTGTAAAGGTTGTGCACGAGAACAATTAGGTGTTCTGTATACCCATACTCCCTCACTCCCTCACTTGGTTTGCAGCTTGTCATGCTGTGAGGGCTTGTGTGCATCAGTGATGCTGAGAGCTAAACTATTGGTAGTTTAACTACTGGCAGGGTCTCCCAAGATGGACAGGTCTCAGCTGAGGTGCCAGACCAAGACAAACCACCCATCTGGGCAGCAGCAGAATGGGATAGTGCTGACGGCGGAGGATCACATTTCTGTGACAACGGCAACAACACCAAACTTAAACTGCGCGGAAGAAAGGCACGGAAATCTACTTCTGCATCTTGCCATGAAAACCCAATGGATAGTTACAACAAAACAAATTGTGCTATAGTGCTGGAAGATGAGGCACTCAACTAGCTAATGGGGAAGAGCTGAAGACTTTTCAGAGTAAAGCCAGCATTTATGATGTGGTTGGATCAAAGCCCTCGGGACGTCTGACTGCTGATGTAGCTGCGCATGAAATGAGAGTCAGAAGCTGTAAAGATGTCTTACACATTGGAACATTGAACATACAAAGCATGAACCAAGGGAAGTTGGAGGTGGTCAAGAATGAAATGGAACGTGTACAACTTGATCTGTTGGGTGTCAGCGAACTGAAATGGACTGGCATCGGGCACTTTGCATCAGATGATCACATGGTCTACTATGCTGGAAATGAAAGACAAAGAAGAAATGGTGTTGCATTTATAATAAAGAAGAAACTTGCAAGAACTGTAATGAAATACAATGCAGTCAGCGAACGCTTATTCTCTATTCGTCTACGAGGAATGCCTATCAACACAATTTATAATTCAAGTATATGCCCCAACAACAGCTGCAGAAGAGAATGAAATTGAAGAGTTCTATGAACAAGTACAAGCTGAAATTGACAGAACATGCAAACAGGATATCCTGATAGTCATGGGTGACTGGAATGCAAAAGCTGGCAACAAAGAAGAAGGCAAAGTAGTTGGAAAATATGGACTTGGCAACAGAAATGAAGCTGGAGAAAGACTGATAGAATTCTGCAAGATCAACGATCTATTCATCTCAAACACCTTCTTCCAGCAACACAAGTGGCGACTGTACACATGGATGTCACCCAATGGATTGTATAAAAATCAAATTGACTACATCTGTGGAAGTCAATGATGGAAAAGCTCTATAACATCAACAAAGACAAAAGCTGGAGCTGACTGTGCTACAGATCATCAACTACTAGTATGCAAACTCAAGCTAAAGTTGAAAAAGAGCAAACCACTCATGAATGCAGCAAAACATGACCTTGAGAATATATCACTGGAATTTAAAGACTGCCTGCAAAATTGATTTGCTGCTTTAGATACAAATGACAGAGGTCAAGAAGAGTTATGGAATGAGATCAAGAAGGTCACGATGGAAGAAAGCGAGAAGTCTCTACAAAAGGTGAAAAAGAAAAAACGGCCAAAATGGATGACATAAGAAACTCTGAAAATTGCCCAGAAACGCAAAGAAGCTAAAGCCAGAGAAGAAAGAAAGACAATCACAGAACTCAACAGAGATTTCCAACGTGCAGCAAGACAGGACAAGGAAAAGTACTACAACGACACATACATGGAAATAAAAGCAAAAACTATTAGAGGAAGAACAAGATCGGCTTTCCTAAAGCTACAAGAGTTAAAGAAAAGGTTCCAGCCTCAAATTGGAATGTTACAAGATGCTCAAGGTTCTATGTTGAATGATGCTGAGAAGATCGAGAAAAGGTGGAAGGAATATACAGAGTTTTTATATGATAAAGATCAAGTGGACCAACAGCCGTTTCAACCTGTACCTTATGATCGGGAACCATTGGTGATGAAAGAAGTTGAAGCAACATTGAAAGCCTTATCAAAGAACAAAGCACCAGGCATTGATATCATTCCCATAGAAGTATTACAGCAATCTGATGCAGCTGTTACCATACTTACAAGGCTCTGCCAAGAGGAAGACAACATCATGGCCAATTGACTGGAAAAGATTTGTGTTTATACCAATACTAAAGAAAGGTGATCCAACTGACTGTGGAAATTATCGCACAATCGCTCTGATCCCACATGCCAGCAAGATTCTACTGAAGATTATTCAAAAGAGACTACAACCATACCTGAAACAAGAACTACCTGAAGTGCAAGCAGGTTTCAGGAAAGGGCAAGGAATGAGAGACATCATTGCGGATGTGAGATGGATCCTTGAAAAGACTAAAGAATACCAAAAGGATATCTATTTGTGCTTTATCCACTATAGCAAGGCTTTTGGCTGTGTAAACCATGAGAAACTCTGTGCCACATTAAGAAGCATGGGTATACCAGAACACCTGATCGTACTCTTGCATAATCTGTACATTGATCAAGAAGCAACAGTTTGAACGGAACAAGGATAAACAGAATGGTTTAAAATAAGCAAATATGTAAGACAAGGCTGCATACTTTCCCGCTACCTGTTTAATTTATATGCAGAACAAATCATCAGAGAAGCAGGATTGTATGAATACAACAGAGGTGTGAAGACTGGTGGAAGACTCATCAACAACCTTCGCTATGCTGATGATACCACATTACTGGCTGAAAGTGAAGATGATCTGAAACATTTGCTTCTCACAATCAAAGAACATAGTCTCAAAATGGGCCTGCACCTTAATGTAAAGAAGACAAAGATCATGACAACTGGCATAATCAACAGGTTCATCGTTGAAGGAGAAGAAATTGAAATCGTGAACAACTTTAACCTACTTGGATCAACTATCAATAAAGAAGCAACAAGCAGTCAAGAAATCAGACAACACATTGCTCTTGGCAGAATGACTATGAAAGACCTAGATAAGATTCTCAAGAGCAGAGATGTCTCTCTTCATACAAAGATTTGACTTGTTGAAGCCATGGTATTTTCAATAACATCATATGGATGTGAAAGCTGGACAGTGAAAAAGATAGACAGGAAGAAAATTGATGCCTTTGAATTATGGTGCTGGCAACGAATACTGTGTGTACCATGGACTGCTCAAAGAACAAACCAGTCAGTACTAGAGAAGATCAAACCTAAGCTTTCTTTAGAAGCTCAGATGACAAGACTTCTACTTTCATACTTTGGACACATCATGCGAAGAGAGAGATCATTAGAGAAAGACATCATGCTTGGCAAGATAGAAGATTAATGCAAAAGAGGAAGGCCAGCAATGAGATGGAACGATACAATAACAGCAGCTACGGGTGCCAGTCTGTCAACAACGAGCCACCTGACTGAAGACCAAACACAATTTAGGATAGCTATCCAGAGGGTCGCCATGAGTCGACTCCGACTCGACAGCACTTAAAAACAACAACAACATACCCATACTTCTTAATGTGGCCCAGAGTTGTTCATGGTTTACACAAGCAAAAGCCTTGGTGTAGTCAATAAAACACATATAGATATCCTTTTGATATTTTTTAGTCTTTTCAAGGATACATTTAACATCCGCGATGATGTCTCTCATTCCTTGCCCTTTCCTTAACCCTGCTTGCACTTCAGGCAGTTCTCATTCTAGGTATGGTTTTAATCTCTGCTGAATGATCTTCAGTAGAATCCTGCTGGCATGTGGGATCAGAGCTACATGCCAGCAAGATTCTTTAGTATTGGTATAAACACAGATCTTTTCCAGTCAGTTGGCCATGATGTTGTCTTCCAAATTTCCTGGAAGAGCCTTGTAAGTATGGTAACAGCTGCATCAGATTGCTGTAATACTTCAAAGGGAATGCCATCAATGCCTGGTGCTTTGTTCTTGTCTTGTCTTGTCTTGCTGCACGTTGGAATCTCTGTTGAGTTTTCTGATTGCCTCTCTTTATCCTGTTGCTTTAGCTTATCAGCATTTCTGGAGAATTTTCAGAGTTTCTTCAGTCGTCCATTTTGGCCATTTTTGCTTTTTCACCGTTTGTAGAGATTTCTCACTTTCTTCCAACAAGCCTTCTTCATGTCATCGCATAACTCTTCTGGAGCACTGTCATTTGTATCTAAAGCAGCAAATCAATTTTGCAGGCAGTTTTTAAATTCTGGTGGTATATTATCAAGGTCATATTTTGCTACCTTCATGAGTGTACAATCCATTGGGTGAAGTCCATGTGTACAGTTGCCGCTTGTGTTGCTGGAAGAAGGTGTTTGAGATGAATAGATCGTTGGGCTTGCAGAATTCTATCAGTCTTTCTCCAGCTTCATTTCTGTTGCCAAGTCCGTATTTTACAACCACTTTGCTTTTTTCTTTGTTGCCAGCTGTTGCATTCCAGTCACCCATGACTGTCAGGATACCTTGTTTGCATGTTCTGAGTGGAGGAGTGGCCTACTGGTTGGGGCAAGGTATTTCGGGCTGGAAGGTCAGAGGTTCAAATCCCACTAGAGGACAGCAACCTTGGGCCGGAAGGACTGGGGTTTCTAGTCCCACAGGTGCTCCTTGTGGTCTTGGGCAAGCCACTTAACCCTCCATAGCCCATGTTCCCTGTAAATAGTTCTCTGTGTGCTGTGCTTTCCTGTCTAATCAATGTGTTTATACCTCAAAAATTTCCTGTCATGATTTGACAATTTCCAATCTGTAATCAAAACCGCTGCTGATCGCTGGAAGTAGCGGTATACAAATGTATACTAAATAAAATAAAATAAAAATAAATAAATAAACTTCAGCTTGTACTTGTTCAATGTCATCTTCTTCTGCAGCTGTTGTTGGGGCATGTACTTGAATTATATTTATGTTGATGGGCATTCCTCGTAGACAAATAGAAATTAAGCGTTCACTGATTGCATTGTATTTCATTACAGTTCTTGCAAGTTTTTTCTTAATTATAAATGAAAAAAACATTTCTTCTTTGTCTTTCATTTCCAGTATAGTAGACCATGTGATCATCAGTTGCAAAGTGCCCGATGACAGTCCATTTCAGTTTGCTGATGCCCAACAGATCCAGTTGTACACGTTCCATTTCATTCTTGACCACTTCCAACTTCCCTTGGTTCATGCTTCATACATTCCATGTCCCAATATGTAAGACATCTTTGCAACTTCTGACTCTCATTTCATGCACAGCTGCATCAGCAGTCAGACATCTCGAGGGCTTTGATCCAACCACATTATAAATGCTGGCTTTTTTCTGAAAAGTCTTCAGCTCCTCCCCAGTAGCCAATCGAGTGCCTTCCAACCTGGGAGTCTCATCTTTCAGCACTATAGTGCAATTTGTTTTGTTGTGACTATCCATTGGGTTTTTGTGGCTAGATACGGAAGTAGATTGCCAGGCTTTTCTTCCGCACAGTTTAATTTAGTGTGGTTACCATTGTCAGAGAAATGTGATCCTCCGCTGCCAACCCCGTCCCATTCTGCTGCTGCCCAGATGGGTTATAAAGATCTTTTAACACACAAATCAGCTTTACGTGTGTTCATTCTTAAGTTAACGAACATTAAATTGATTTTGCATGCACTTTAATGAAAGTATGCTAGGCAGTTAACATGCTTTTTAGTGTGCGCTATCAGTGCCGGGCCACAGTAACTGTTGTATAACAGTTTACCGCATGCTAATTCCTGTGATAAATACACATTGCGTGATAGGGTAGAGAACGGGAGGAGTGGGGCGGAGAATGGACGTGGAGAGCTCATTGCAGTTAGCACAGGGGGACTGTCGATGCTGCAATTAGTGTGGGTGCATTTCATGACACCTCAGTGGGTGGCGTTAAGTGCACCAGTGTTATCAATGCCACTATTGCGCATTAGGGTATTTCTCAGTGTGGTGATTGCTGGGAACATGCTGGCCGTACCTCTGACAGCGCATAACTTTTACACTTACTGTGCATTATAGTTTAATCAAAATGTGCATTAAGTGCAAAATCCTAACGCGCTTTAGTAAAAGGGCCCCTAGGTTTTTTAAGGTGCACTAAGGATATGAATGCACACTAGTATATGCACATCGCTAGCTACTAGGGATAATTTTTAAATTTCAAAATTTGTCTGGGTAAATCTGGAAGTTATGCAGATGAATCTTTTGAATATTTTTAAACCTTTGCACCTCAGTTCTCTTCTCAGCTGCATCACTGACTCTTCATTTCTAATCTCAAGGGTGAGAGGGGGAAAATCTCCTTTTTCTCCCCATGCCTCAGATTTAATCCCTGGTTCTATTATGGATTGTGTGTGATATCGGGATAAGTCACTTTAACTACCTAAAGCACACATGAGGAATCTCTCTGCTGCTCAGCAGTCAGCGACGCATTGGATAACAGATTAAAGATAAGGCTGATTTAGAAAGTACTGTTGGAACTAATTAATCACAGAGCATGGTCTGTTTATGTTTGTTTTATTATATAAGAAAAGATCCCGTTCTCTTCCCGTTTCATGCTTTCTCCTCCTACACCTTATTATTCTTGGGAACTTGCCTGCTTTCTTGAAAGCTTCCTCCATTCCTTCACTCTGATTATTTTCTTGCTACTACTACTAATCAGTGCTGTACATATAGATGTAAGACACAGTCCCTGCTCATCAGAGCTTACAATCAGAGCCAGCCTGTCCACTAGGTGGGCTAGGCAGCTGCCTAAGGTGGCATACCTTTGTGGGCAGCAGACCATGTGCTTTGGAACACATGGCCTGCCGCCATTTTTGCACAGAGCCTCACTGCTGCCCCCTGCTGCTGCTGATTCCAGTAGGAGAGTCAGCAGCTAGGCTTGGCAGCAATGGCCCGTGGCAGGCCATGTGCATCAGTGCACATGGCCTGCTGCTTCTGACCCTACAAAGTTGTGTCAGAGGGGAGGTCAGAAGCAGTAGGCCATGTGTACTGAAGCACACATGGCCTGCTGCTGCCACCAAGTGAAGCCACCCCCCGACCCCGCTGCCAGAATCAATGGCAGTGGAGGTGGCAGCGGGGGGGGGGGGGGGCGGTATGGCTCGGTGCATGCAGAGGGGACAGCACAGCTGGGGCTTCTACCTGGAGTGGCAGAAACCCTTGGGCAGCCCTGCTTACAAACTAATCAAGAGGAAAAAACATTGCAAAACTGGAGACTAGAGTATGGCAAGATACACATAAGAAGTGGGCAAGAGAAATGAGGAGCATCAGGATTCAAAAGCAGCCTCAAAGAGGCGGGTCTTCGGCCAACAAACTCACCTGGAGAGGTCAGGTCTCAGTTGCAAAAACTTCCTTGAACTTTCCAGGTCTTGTTTAAAACTTGTCAGTTTTCTCTGGGACAAGGGAGCGTGCTATTGACAGTAATTTCCCCATCTAGGCTCCCAATTACCCCTCCGCGCAGGGACTAATACTGTAGCCTAGAAGTTAGATAAGGGGTTCTCAACCCAGTTTTCAGGACCCACCAAGCCAGTCAGGTTCTCAGGATAACCACGATGAATATGCATGAGAGAGATTTGCTTATAATGGAGGCAGTGTATGCAAATCTCTGAATCATATTCATCATGGTTATCCTGAAAACCCGACTGGCTAGGTGGGTCCCAAGGCTTGGGTTGAGAGCCCTTGGGTTAGATCAGTGGTCTAAGATCTAATGAAGCTGCAGTTCAAATCCCACTGCTACCACCAACACTCCTTGTGAGATTAAGCAGTTCACTTTAGCTTTCATTGCTTCAGGTACCCACTTAAAAGTGTCCTTTGATAACAGGCTGCCTACATGTGAAGGCCAAGTAGGTGCAAAAAAGCCTTTATAAACCTACCCCCTTAGATGGTAAACTATTTGGGACAGGAACATTTTGTACCTGAAAGTTGTATGGCACTAACTACAGCTATTGGCCCATGTGAAAGAGTTTAGGGCCAGGAACAAACCCTCCTTGCCATTCCATTCCCCTCTCATTGTCCTGCAAAGCGTTTGCCCCAGTTTTGGTCCTGAAGTGTTGTAGTTAATAGGTCAGGGCCAGGAAACGTAAACAACAATTATGCTAATTATCTTAATAATAGTTTATGATCAACACTCCATTTTCTCAGCATTAAAAATATATTAGTTCAGAGCAATTGTGTTCTGCAAGGGGTGATGATGATACCATTCCTTATTTGGTACATTATCTGAAAGGGACAGATTCTGTACACTCTGTCAGATATACTTGGAGACCTTGTTCCAAAATGCCATTGATAGGAGTGTGGGTCCCGCGGTAATGAGCCCTGTTTTTTTTTTTTTTAAATTCTTTATTTTCGTTTTATAACAACAAAGGAAAAGGAAGACATACAGCTAAAAGACAGATACAATAAAGTGTAATACATACACCAAAGTAAACCCCTGCCACCCCCCTCCCCCCTGCTTCTTCTCTAGAAAACTAATCATACCCGAAGCGGGCGTGTACTTACATTATTGTGTTACAAAACCTAACGGTGATCTGAAACATGATGAGTGCACATTATACAGGCATGTTGGAGCAATGAGCAGATTGTACATAATCATTAAGCATCTGCCATTTAGACAAGCGAGAGTGAGTTTGGACGTGGGGAATAGCTCTCCGAGGTATCTGCTCATATTTACTATATAAGCAGACGAGGTTCCACCATTCATTGACAGTAAGTCGAGAGCTATCCTTCCAATTCCTCGTGATTAAGCATATGGCTATACCCAGCATGAAATCAAGGAGAAAGCGACCCTTCTTAGGAAGAGAGGGGACCTCCGCCACAGAGCGGAGTCCCACGATCTTCCAAGAGAGAGGTTCGTGAAGGTGTAAGATAAATTGAATACAACCCCAGACCCGCCCCCAATAAACCTGTAGTTGAGGACATTCATAAATAACATGAGCGAAGGTTCCTACAGCAGTATGGCAAGACCAACACTGGTCCCTAGCAGTGATGTTCCATTTGGCTATTTTTTCTGGGGTATAAAAGCATCTGTGTGCAAAAAAGAAGAGAGTTTGGGTAACAGAGGCAGACCGGGAAACCCGCACTACTTTGCTCCAGAAAACGCTCCATTGCACAGGGGTTAAAGTGGTTTGCAGTTCGCGCTCCCAGGCTTGTTGGGCTCTAAAAGTGGCCGTGTCTGTACCCTGACATAATATTTTATAAAAGTTAGAGGCTACCCCATGTGTACTACTAATAGAGTGAACTATCTCTAATAGCCCGTCCTCAGTAGGGGCAGAGGGCGGCATGATTCGAGCACTTTTGAGGCAGTGTTGAAGCTGCATCAATTGAAAGTAGTGTTTCGCTGGTAACGCAAATTCCTTTTGTAAATCAGAAAAGGTTTTCCAACGAGCTGCAGAGAAAAGCTGTTGAGGTGTCCAGATCCCCCTTGAGTACCAGGGTTTCCATGCTATCGTTCTATTTAGGACTTGAATTCTGGGGTTATTCCATAGCGGGAGTCCGTCCCGTGGACATGCGTTCGGGCCCAGTGATAGAATGAGAGTGTTAAAGGCCGCAAGAGTATCGACAATCATTGGTGGATGGCGGGTGTCTACTTGATAGGACATACCGGGGAGATGGGTCAACGGAATTGGGCTACTAAGCTCCTCTTCTATGTCAAGCCAAACTGGTCTGCTGTCTGTGGAGGCATCTAGCCATCGGGCACCTTGCTTAAGTAGGAAGGCTTGATGATATCTAAGAAAATCAGGAAATCTGGTACCCCCTCTTTCCTTTGCAGATTGTAGTTTTTGTTTAGCTATCCTTGGTGGCTTGCCCTGCCAGAGATAACGGACGAGAAGGCCCTCAATATCTTTATAAGTATGTAGCGGGAGTAAGCATGGCAGCATTTCTAAAATGTAGTTCACTTTGGGGACTATCATCATTTTCACAGTTTCTAAGCGGCCCCACCATGTAAGAGATAAGGGAGACCAACGATTTGTGAGCTCACGGACTTTGGAGACTACCTCTTTGGCATTAAAACTGATAGTGTCTTCTAAAGGAGAACAGTAATGGACCCCGAGATACTTCACCATGCGGGATTGCCAAAGGAAGGGAAAGGCCTGCATGTCAGCCTCATGTACCCAGCGGTTCAGTGGGAATGCTACAGATTTGGTCCAGTTAATTTTATAGCCCGATAATTGTGAGTATCCGTCAATCAGATCCAAGACAGCTGGAACCGAATCGAGGGATACGAAAAGCATAAGGTCATCTGCATATGCAGAGAGTTTAATCTCCCTATGACTGAAGGGGACACCTCGAATACGTGCGGACTGTCTAATAAGGAGGGCTAGGGGTTCAAGAGCTAGATCAAAGAGCATTGGTGATAGGGGGCAACCTTGACGCGTGCCTCTTTGGAGATTAAATGGCTGAGACTTAATGGCATTTACACAAATACTGGCGATGGGTTGAGTATACATGACTTGGAGATATCGGAGGAAGCCCTCCCCAAAGCCATACCATCGGAGAACTGCAAATAAGAAGGGCCATTCTAGACGATCAAAGGCTTTTTCGGCATCCAGGGAAAGACCCACCCATGGATGATCTAGATTGGCAGCACTGGATAGCACATGGCACAAGGTCCGAGCATTGTCAGCAGTTGATCTGCCGGGTATAAAACCGCATTGGTCGGGGTGAATTAGGGTGGCCATCCTGTCAGATAGCCGGGTGGCCAAGATCGTTGCGAAGATCTTATAATCGGCATTAAGTAGGGAGATTGGACGGTAGTTGGCAGTTAGTAGCGGGTCTCTGCCTTCTTTCTCAAATACTACCACATTAGCTGCAGAAAAGGATCCCAAAGAGGATGTATCTACCGCAAGGGCAGTAAAATAGAGTTTTAAATAGGGAACTAAATCTGCACTGAACGTTCTGTAGAATTCGGTCGGGAGACCATCGGGCCCTGCGGCACGGCCCGAGGCTGTTCGTTTTAGGGCAGATTGGATCTCTGAAGTAGAGAAGGGTTCATCCATCGCATCCCTATCATCTTCAGAGAGGGTCGGCCGCTGAATGCCAGAAAGCAATCGCTCGAATGTCTCTGACGAGAACTCACATTCAGATTGATATAGGCGGGTATAGAAATCCCGAAAGAGCTCTACAATGTCGGAGTCTGTGGTCACTATGCCCCCTCCCTGTGGAGCTCGAAGGGCCGCTACGCGTTTGGCTTCTTTTTGACCTTTCAAGGCGTTGGCTAAGAGTCGACCGGCTCGGTTATTTTCACGATAATATGTCCCTCGCTGAAGCTCAATACTCTTAGAAGCTGCAGTTGAGAGGATTGAATTATATTGAAAACGGAGACGCTGTAATCGAATTAATACACATGGATCAGTACGTGAAGTTAGAACTTGTTCGCCTGCTTTTATTTGTTGGTCTAGTATGAGTAGCTGCTGTTTGCATTGTTTCCGCAGGCGGATTTGATAGCTAGTGATCGTTGCTCGAATGGCCGCTTTGAAGCCCTCCCACCAAGCCCAATTTGCAGTATCCTGGGGTAGATTAAAATGGAAGTAATCCTTTATGGCTGCTCGAATTTCTAACTGGAACTCTGGCTGAGTTAACAGGGCTCTATCAAAGAACCAGGCCCCCGAATTCCCTTGGGGTGTAGTAGTGTGTAATTGAAAGGAAATGGCAGCATGATCTGAAATATGTTGGGAGTGAATCTTTGCAGTGTCCACCTGAGGAACTAACAGTTTTGATATTAGAAAGAAGTCTATGCGAGACTGGGATTTATGAGGGGAAGAGAAGAAGGTGAAGTCAAGCTCATTGGGGTGTAGTAACCTCCATAGATCAACTAAAGCAAGATCTTTGATCAGGGAGGTAAGCGTGGTGTGACTCTTGGGGGGACCACTTGTCCTAGGCGGCTGTTTGTCAATCAGGGGATCAAGGACTAGATTGAAATCCCCCCCAATTATCAATGAAGTATTAGCAGAGGCCTGCGCAACCTGAGCAATGGTAGCAAAAAAGGCAGGGTCATCCACATTAGGAGCGTAAAGGCATATACATGTAACTTCAAGGCTACCTATCTTGAGGTGAACTCTGGACCATCTACCTTCTGTATCTGAGCTAGTCGCAATAATAGTAGCATGCAAAGATTTCCTAACCAGTATGGCAACCCCACATTTCTTAGAAACGGCTGGGGAATAGGCGGCCACCATGTAAGGTTTAATATTGAGTTTAAGAGTTTCCTTCAAATTTAAATGCGTTTCTTGGAGAAAAATCAGATCCGCAGCTTCCTGACTTAGGTAGCTTAGGATTTTCTTCCGTTTTATCGGATTATTGATTCCTTTTACGTTCAATGAGAAAATCTTACATGGTGCCATCAATCGGTAATAGACATTTTAGGTAAGGGCGCTTGAAAACATACAACATAATCAGAATCTGTGCAACAATGACATAATCACCGAGTATTCTGGCTAATACACCCCATATTGAAAAGTATGTACCAAAGTATCTTAGAGAAGAAGCAAAACCCCCAAAGAATATGGCGACCATATGTCTGCGGGAGGAGGCCCTAGAGAGGAAATAGAAAGACATGAAAAAAAAGAAAAGAAACACCAGAGTCCATAATTAACACTGTCTCTGATACTCATCGAGGCTACTGTGGGTAGATGGAGTCGGGTCACAGATATCATCAAGAGTAAGGCAACAAACTGCCCTCGCCAGACTCTTTGCTGGGCTGCGGCAGATCCAATATGGCAGGTACAGCAGATATGAGAAGACTTGCAGGAATATTCTGGAAGTCAGCGCATCAAGTCGGCTTCTTTGGAATCCAAAAACTCCGCTAGTAGATCAGGGTCCTCAAATGTTCTTGTCTGATTGTGAAGCGTGACTCGGAACTTGGCCGGGTACATCAGGCCATAGCGTGCTTGTAGTTGTTGAAGCCTCGGCCGGAATTCCAGAAAGCGCTTTCGGTGGTCGACCGTGGGTTTAGCCAAGTCGGGATAGAAGGAGATCTTGTGGTTCTCAAACTCCATATGGCCCTTTGCCCGAGAGGCACTTAGAATTTGCGCCACGTGTTGATATCTCAAAAGTCGAAAAATGATAGGCCGCGGGGTCTTCCTGTTGAGCATTATGCTTGTGGGTACACGATGAGCGCGATCGATCTCCAAATCTTTGGTAAAGGTGATTTGGAGCAGGGAAGGGAGGATTTTGCATAAAAACTCTTTCATGTCTCCCGATTCCGCTCCCTCCGGTATGCCCACGAGTCGTATGTTGTTGCGGCGCGCTCTATTATTGCCATCTTCCACTTCTTTCTGCAAGGCCCGCACCTGACGTTCAACTTTGTCGAGTTTGGACAACCGGGCCGCATGGGAGTCCAATATGCTCTCCATTTTGTCCTGACGCGAAGAAAGCCCTTCTAGCTTGCTTTGCAGCACACCAAAATCTTCCCGCAGCGCTCGGAGTGCTTCACCGTTTGACTGCACGAGGTTTTTGACCCCTCTAATCTCTGCGAGGATTTCCTGCTGCATTTCGGGGCCCTCGCACAGGGCCAGCCCCTTCTGCGGGGACGGAGGTTCAGTTTTGGAGCGTTTGCCGTGAGGAGCCGCTGGAGATCCAAATTCCAGGCGCGTGGGTTTGGTCCCCGTCATCTCACCAATGTGCCCCGGCAAGATCAGAGTAGAAGTTCCAAGTATGTACGGTGTTAATTCAGGATTCTGAGTAGGCCTCTCGGGAGCCTCAGCGTTATGCGACCATCCCGCTGGACATCAGGCTCCGCCCATGAGCCCTGTTTTAACCAGAAATGGAAACTGGCTTCTTCATAGATAGTGTGCCTTACCATAGCAATGCTGTACATCTCCATTTCTAAAATGGCAGGCGAGGGCATACTGTATATATAATATCACATGTTCGTGAGTTCTGAAATACTGGCGCCGACACTTCTATGTGGCCAATGCCTCAAACATCTATAGCTCACATGTCCATGTTTATGAAATTGGTCAGTCTTCTGTATGTCCCTGTCCCGTTCTACATCGCGGCAGACACATTTCTCTTTTAGGGTGCAGATAGGGTAATTTTAGATGGCATTTGCACCTCTCCACCTTTATTGCTGCCTCTCCCACAGAATTTCAGACATTTTGACACAGACATCCCAGGTTTCACTTACATGGCCTTTCCAAAATGCACCTTATAATGTGTCTACCCATAGATTTTTGGTCACTCTATGGATTCCATTGGGCTGAAAATCCATCTAAATGGCCTAATTTTATCCAAATAGAAGGTGGGCTGCAAAAATGATCTGGAGAGCAGCAGTATTCAGCAGGTTCAGACATTCAGAGCCATTGACTATATCGTGTTCATTTAAACACCCATGTCAGCATTTAAATTAATATGGCTGCTGCCATCACTGAATATTGGCCACTGACCTTGGTCACGGAAATGTCACACTACACATTCCATAAAGCTCTGTGGCTTGACCACCAGTGTTTATTGGAAAGACTGCAACTTAGGGACAAGTGTTGCTACACCACATGGGCTCAGTCTGCACACAGACTCCTGGTCTCATTATGCTGCAGCCACAGGAAGGAACGTAAAATGTGCCTTTCAATGGACTTTGCCACCCCCCCCCCCCCTGTATGGGAGAGCAGGGGCCAAGGGGGGTTGCAAAAATTGAGGTTCTCCCATGGTGCTGTAAAACCTTTTCCTTCCCTGGACCATTCCCCCTCCCACAGTGATCTACTGGTGAGAAGCAACAGCTCCTAGTGCCGGGACCTTCTCTGTCTCCAGGGTCCCATTGTTGCTTTGATCCATGTGGCTCATGACAACAGCAGAGGAGGATGTGGCCAGATAAATTGCTGCGGCCCCCCTCTTCTTCATGTCACCCTCTCAGCACAGTGGTGCTAGTGGGGAGAGTGGGATCTAGATAGGAGAATAGGAGGAAGAAGATGGGTGATTGTTCAAATGGAATAGCTGGTGGGAGAAGGGGTTGAATAAAAGGGCTGGAGTGAAGAGAGAGACTGAGAGGGGCTTGGGGCTGGATTAGTGTCTATGTGTACATGAGCCCCTGAGATGGGGACAGGAAAGGAAAGAAGGAACAGTGGTTGGAAGGGGGAGGAAGAATCAATAAGGATCAGGAGTGGGAAGGGCTGGGGATGAGAGAGCGGTAGGGCTGGAACCAGGAGAGGGGGCAGAGAGAGAGTGGGGGGGGGGGGGAGAGGGGGGCGACAGGGCTGAGTTGGAAGCCACCTAGCGAATACCCCCCCAGCAACCATTACCATCAGTTGAAACAGTCCCTTTGTCTGATCATAGCTTAATAAGCTTCACTCTACCACAAGCAATCAAACGTAATCCAACACTAGACACTACTACTACAATCCGAAGATTCCTTCCTTTCAACAACCAAGCCTTCCTTCAAAAGGTCCTTCTACAGCTGACAACCAACCTAGCTGAAGCCCACTTTGAAGACATTCTCAACAAATGGAATTAATCTATATCGCACCGCTTTGACCCGGAGAAAGGCGGGATATAAATACAGTTAAATAAATAAATAAATATCATCCATGGCTCAAGCACCTCCAAATGCCAACAAAAATAATCAACACCACCTTGCCGCATGGTACTCAGCAGCACTAAAGGAATAGAAACTTACTCTACGTCGCCTTAAGCATAAATGGAGGAGAACAAACAGCCTGCAACTTCTAGCCAAATATCTAGATGAACAAAAAAGATATTGCAATATCACAAACAGAGCCAAACGCTAACGCCATACCACCCTTATCATAATTGTCATCAACAAACCCAGGGAGCTCTTTGATATAGCTAAATCACTGACAAGCGAACCCACATCCACATGCCATAAAAACACCCTTAACCCACATAACATAGCATCCTATTTGCAAACTAAACACAACACAAACAACTATAATAAACTCACAACCAGCAGAACCCGGCTTACCACCGATGATCTACATTTGATAATTCTACTCCGGAACATCTCGACAACATAATTGCCAACGTAAATACAAAAACTTCCCCACTGGCTCCATGCCCACTATTCTGGATAAAGATTACAAGATCTCACCTCATACCATTCATCTCAGAAAGTTCTTAACACATGGATACTTACTGCCTTCACTAAAACAACCCTCAATTAGACCAATAATAAAGAAACCCAACTCTGACCCCAACGTACCATCCTCTTACAAACCCATATCCAAGCATCCCATTCATAGTGAAGATCATAGAGAAAGCAGTATAAATGCAGCTACAAAATCATGTGCCACTCGACCAGCACCAGCACGAATTTCGACCACACCACAGTGTCAAAACCCTCCTCACCTCTTTGCTTGACACACTCATCACTGGCAAAGAAAACCTCACTCACAGATTCATCCTACTATTTTTGGATATATCTGCAGCATTTCACTCCATATCCCACCAATTGTACTCAACAGACTCCATCATATTGAACTACAAGGAATAACCTCTCAGATTGCAGCCAGTAAAAGTAGGAATCCAAAAATCCCTCCTATACACTCTATACCAATTGGTTCCCCAAGGCTTCTCCCTATCATCTATACTATTTAACATTCACATCCAGCCACTATGTGCAATTATTCGTAGTTTCAAAATCAATTATCTAATATATGCAGATGATATTATGATCTACAAACCATTTTCCACATCCATGCTGGATTACTCCAATATAACCAAATGTTTCACAGAAATAACCAAGTAGTTCCGTAATAACAATCTCAACATCAACTATAACAAAACTGAAGTCCTACACATAACAAAAGACATCAAATTCAAATCACCAGCAAAAATCAAGATAACACAGAACTCAAGGTCAAATACTTTGGAGTCATCCTTGGCCAAGGCTTAAACCTGTAAGCTCAAATGAAAAATGTCACCAAGGCCATCTACTACAAAATCAGAACATTGAAAAATCTCTACCCCCTCCTTAATCCTGATGACTTCTGAACAGTCTGCCAGGCAATCATAACACCCATCCTGGATTACAATAACTCAGTATACCAGGGTCTCCCAAAAACATACTCTGTACCCATTGCAGTTGGCACAGAACACAGCAGCAAGACTCACACAAGGAACATCACGACAAACCCATATCACCCCCATCCTTAAGCAACTACATCACCTCCAGAATCAAGTACAAAGTCATCCTCAACATCCACAGGCCATAAACAACCAATCAACTGGATACTT
The DNA here is from genome assembly GCA_033557465.1 of Ichthyophis bannanicus. NCBI lineage: Eukaryota > Metazoa > Chordata > Amphibia > Gymnophiona > Ichthyophiidae > Ichthyophis > Ichthyophis bannanicus. The sequence goes on along the minus strand of CM066051.1, from coordinate 72,875,930 downwards.
ACAGATCCTACTATGGAAACCCACTAAACAACAGGCTAAGAAGACACAATGAAATCAATTTGCTTGACATACCAGCCCAAACGCTCAAGACCAAGCAAAACACATGCAACAGGGCCTTCTCCCTTTACACCCGAACTATTTGTAACTGCTTACCTCCCAGGTTGAAAGCCATCGAATCCCTAGGAGACTTCTGAAAAAAAAAATGAAAACCCATCTAATATTGATATTCTATGGGGCAAACCCCAATCAGGAATGAACAAAACCATAAACCATGCACCAATACCACTGAACACAACACCAATTACGATCTCATAGCCTCAACCCCCAGACCATTGATTAACCATCCACAAAGAGCATTCAGATCCTCCGCTAACACACAACAATGGAAACTACTCATTCCCACACCTCAGCACTCCTAAAATCTTTTACTTCAACTTCACTACGACTCAGCCATTCATTCCACCATAACCTTATTGTATATAAGGTTTACCTATTGTTTACTACCATTCCTGTTCTTGTTATTGTTGCATGTAACTCATGATTCTTCCTGTACATCATGTTATGACTGCACCTTAGTTGTGACTGCATCAAGTTCATTTTAACTGTCTTGACTGGTAGAAAGACAGTATAGAAAAGATGTTAAATAAATAAATAAATAAATTCAAATTTATGCAAATATTTTGCATAATTAACATAAATTTTTCTCTTAATCCACTTTTGCTGCAGAATGACACCCATTCTCCCATCCCAAATTATAGCAGGAAACTGGGCTGTGACTATAGATTGCAGTTTAGTCCTTGTAGGGCTGCAGTGACACCTAGTGGTAGATTGAGAGATTGCAGGTTAGAAGGGTTAATCACACAGTATTTTTAATTTAGTTCATTTTTTATTTGCATTTAGCTCACAGCTTTTCAGTAATAGTTCAAGGTGAGTTACATTAAGGTACAGTAGATATTTCCCTGCCCCAGAAAGCCTATAATAAATTTTACTCTGGAGAGTTAAGAGACTTGCCCAAGGTCACAAGGAGCATTGGAGGCATTTGAACTTTGACTTCATGGTTTCTTTGATCACTTTTCTAACCACTAGGCTACTACTATATCCACCAAGCCAAATGGTTATAACCAGGGTCCCTGGTCTCCCGTTATTCTTCAGTCACAGTAAGGACCACAAAAAGAGACCCCTCCCCATGGAATTGCCAGGTCACTCATGCAATCTTGGGAACTGGGAGCTGCACTGGGCAGGTGCATCTCTTTCTGATGAGCCTTCACTTACTGAAGTCCTATTAGAAACTTTTCCACAAAATTTACAAACTCTTGCTGCAGAATCTATCCCTGAGTTGCTCCAGGAAGCCACGGACTGCGATTACAATGGATCAGCATAAACAGAAATATTAGTAAACTATCCTGAGGAAAAGCAAAAGCCTGCACTGGAGTCAGATTGCGTGCTCCCCAGGCACCGAACCACTGGCCATAACATCTTCATCATATAGTCTGTGACTAATTTGCATATGGAAAATATTTACATGTTTCCTTGACTTTAAAAAAACATTTGATTTGATGTGGTATCTTGGCCTCAACCTCCATCTACTGAAAGGTGGAATTTGGGGAGGGGTGGTGGTGCCAGCGAGGGGAGGAAATATGATATAGATAAATCCATGCATTACCGTAATCCATCAGCTGTAAGGTAAAGATGAACAACCTGCGGGCAGGCAGCCTCGGAAAATAGTGAGAAGCGAGGATCTAGCCTGGACCTTGCTTTCCCTAACATCCATATTGATGAAATCCCTCCGTGTGCACCAAGACTGAAAGTGAAGGAGGGGAATGAGCCTGTGGAAAGGGGAAAAGGAGAGAACAAGCTCTCTTTTCCCCTTGCCACTGGCTCAACAAGCCCCAGCACATCAAGGAGAGGAGGCAATGTATGTATAATTTCAAAAGACTACCTTAATTTCAGTATCATCAAAACCTACTCCACAGATGACCTAGACATCCTCAGAATCTCCAGCAAGCACCTACCACTATGCCTAGCATATAGATCACCTTCGACAAAATCGAATGATCTATCACCCCTTCTTGAAGAAGAATGTTTGAACAGTATCAGCAACAAATGGCTCTTTCTACTAGGCGACCTACACCTGCCCCCCTCTTTCAGAAAACAATCCACCTCCTTTCTCGATGCCATGGAGGTCCTCCATGATAAGTAACTCATTAAAGACCCAACCCACAAAAAAGGAGGAATTTTAGATCTCACCTTCATTCCCACTGAAATGCTAAATCAACACCTCCTCCCACCCACATGGATCACTCCAATACCCTAGTCAGAACACAGCATGACTTTCTCCTTACCACAGCTCTCCAACCCAGTCCTCAATGACAATTCATCATATAATGCTCATAGATTTTGCCACTTTGACAAACATTCCTTCCTAAATAAAGTCCTCCCACTTGCACATTCAGACTAAACAGACCTTGTTTTGCTAATTAACAGTTGGAGTGACACAATAGGCTGCGGGGAATCTACTCTGCTCCCTCCTGTCTTTTCTGTGTCCCGGGCCTGCCATCCCCCACCGACTAGGGGATCTTATTCCACCTTCCCCTTTCATGCCGCCGGCCCCGGATGTACAGGGCAAACATTGGAATCGGCCCTGTTTGTCTGTGGGGCCACTGACCACCCACTGCCTGCCCTAACTCTGCCCCCGCATCGTCCCTTTCCTGCCTCATCTAACCTCCCCACACAACATGCGAGGAAGTTAGTTGGGGTCAGCAGAGGGGCCAAATAGCAGGGATGGACGTCCCCCCATTATTTGTGCCTCGGAATGACCCCGTCACTAACACATACAAAAGACAGTACCACACAAAACTCATTAGAACCTCACTAAACCGTCTTAGAGAGCTATTTGATATAGCAAAGCACCTGATAAAAGATCCCAGCTCAATGAAAGCATAGAAACATAGAAATATGACGACAGAAAAAGACCACATGGCCTATCTAGTCTGTCCTTCCATAACAACTACAACAGTCCCCTTTTTACCTTTAGAGATCCTCTGTGTTTGTCCCATGCTTTTTTGAATTCAGTTACTGTCCTCATCTCTACCACCTCCACTGGGAGACTATTCCACGGATTCACTACTCTATCCATAAAGAAATATTTCCGCATATCACTCCTGAATCTATCTCCCTTCACCCTCATAGAAACATAGAAATATGATGACAGAAAAGGACCACATGGCCTATCTAGTCTGTCCTTCCATAACAACTACAACAGCACAAAAAGCGAACATTACCTTATGCTCATATGACATTGCCAAATTCCTCCAAACTAAGCTAAGCATTACTGCCACCAGAACATGCAAAAAAACAACTGATCCAAACTGCGTCACCATCAAGCACACTTGGAGCACTTTTAATACTATCCCCGCAGAACAACTGGATAGCATCATCTCAAATCTCAACACCACAGCTTCCTCTCTTGACCTGTGCCTGGTTTCATGGACCAAACTTACCAGACCGGAGCTTATTGCAGTTCTACTCAAGATCGTTCAGTCATTCCTCACACTTGGGTACATGCCTAAGAGTCTTAACGTGTTTCTATCAGACCACTACTAAAACATCCCACATTGGACCCAAAGTCCCCAAATTCCTACAGACCTATCTCTAGTATACCTTTTATCATCAAGGTCATTGAAAAGGCAGTACAACTATAGATGCAAGACCACATAGACTCCTATGCACCTCTTGAACCACAACAACACGGATTCAGACTAAAACCTTAATTACCTCCCCCTTAGACAGTTTGATCAAAGGAATAGATAAACCAATGCAAAGATTTGTTCTCATCTTCTTAGACATATCTGCGGCCATTGATTCAATTAACCACCATAACCTATTATCCCAACTACAGTCAATTGGGCTACAACACAAAACTGGAGTGGTTCCAATCATACCTAGAGGATCGGCACAAACAAGTGAAAGTAGGGCCTCTCAACTCCTATCTGTACAAGGAACAGCAAGGTCTACCATACAGTCACTATGCCCAATAATTCAGAAATTTAACATTCTCTGTCATGTATACACTGATGGCATCCTGATTTACACACTATTCTCCACAGACAAACCAGATTACACAACATAGGAAAATGCTTCAAGGCTATATCACAGTGATTTTCTCAACATAATCTAGACATCAATTTCAGAAAAATTGAGGTCCTGCACATTACAAGAGACTCAACATTCACTCCAACTACCATAACATTATCAGATGCAATCCTTGAAATAAAGGAGGAAGTCAAATATCTAGGAATAATGGGCGGCATTTTTGAAGGCATTTACACAAGTAACTGGCCTAGTTACCCATGTAAATGTCTTATTTGGGATTTTCGAAAAGCACCTACACAGGTAGTGCCCTTCAAAAATCCCAGATAAGTCCCTAACGTGCCCAAATGCTATGTGGTTAGTATCAGGTTGTGTTAGAGATATTCCAGGGTGGAGTGGGGTGGAGGAAAGGGCTAAATGAGTAGCACCGATATTCAATGCTACCCGCTTAGACCTCTGTGCCTTAAAGATAGGCTTACGGGTTTTGCAGCGAGACCTGGATTTTCAACGCTGGGGCTGCATATGACCTTGGCATTGAAAATCCAGGTTAGACAGATGGCGTGCAGCTATGTGCCGACGTGGCACATAGAACCACTCAAATAAAAATTGGGCCCAATTTTTTTTCTTTTTGGTGTAAATATTTTATTGAGGTCAAGAAAATAACAGAAATGCACCAGCCCCTCCAAATGGTACAAACAAATACCAGAGGCAAACAGGATCTCCTTAGGTAACATGACCACATGAAAATATAGTAGTAGATACATATCAGAACTCAAACAAAATCTCAAATTTGTGATCTCATTTACCCCCTCCCAAAAAGATCAAACAAAGGTTGAACAATACTTCCACATTAGGCAAAGCAAGACTGAGACGGGCATAAGATACAAGTAATCATTTAACTAGATCCCCCCAACACCCTCCCCCTTCCCTCCCCACCATCCACCCACCTCCACCCTCCCCCCTCTTCCCCCACCCACCTCTTTGTATTTCCCCCACAGTCAGAAAAAACCTCATAGTCAACACTTAGAATAGGGGGCTATTAAGTAGTCCTAGGAGAATGAAAAGCAGATAAGGGGCAAACCTAAGGTAGGAGATGGCTACTAGGCTCAAACCAGCACTCCCTGTTGCACAGGTCTTCACTCAGATATCAGGAGGAATTTTGACCAGAGTCACACCACCTGGTCTGGCTGTACTCTCAGGTCAGCTGTAAGCTTCTCCATCTTATAGATGTCCCACACCTTCACCATCCACTCCGATAAGGAGGGGGCAAAGGCCCTTTTCCAAAATTGACTAACAACAGAGCATGCCGCCAAAAGTAGGCAATTTATCAGATGAGAGGTGTCCATTGGCAGAGTATTGGATGGAAGGAATCCCAAGATGCAGGTCTCAAGCTCAAGGGGGAAAGAGATCCCCAGAGTTTTTGTAATACGGCCGTGAACTTGAGTCCAGAAGGTCTGCATTTTCAGACAGTTCCACCACATGTGACAAAAGATTCCTTGCTGTCCATACATTCTCCAGCAAAGGAAATCATCTGCCCTACCCCAATGAAACAAATCATCTGGAATGACTGACATACGATAGAGAATTCGTAATTGGATACTGACTAAAGAGAGCGATATAGAACATTTATGAATATAGTAGTACACCTCAAGCCAGAAGTCACCTGATTTGTTTGGGAGGTCCAAATCCCAGTGTAGCCAGAAAGTAGGTCGAGAAGACTCAGTTGAAACATCCAGAGCAACAGAATTGTATAGACAGGCAAGAAACGCCTTGAAACACCAAGTCAAAGAGTATCTGCTCCCAAGCTTTAGGCGAGCGGATACTTGCGGAGATTAATAATGTTGGAGTTGAAAGTACTGAAAAGTGGAAATTGAGGTACCTAATAGCTGAATCAGTCATGGCTGAATGATAAAAGACGAGTGATTAAAGAGAGAAGATAAGTGTGCCATTCCTCCCCAGGCACAGACTTGACCACCAACATCTCAAACAAAGGGGAAGGCACCTATTGAAATATAAGGAGAAAACTGCAGCGAAAGATGGGATCTCTTACACAGGAACTGCCAAGCCCACCAAACTGGGCCTACAAAATGTGAGAGAGAACCAACTTTTTGTCACACACGACTTGAGCAAAGGGGGTAGCCATCAGCAGATTAGACTCTACCCATGCAGCCTCAATAGCCAGTCAGAAAGAACTAAGATTGGCCACCCAAAAATGGAGTATATGCCCATAATAGAGTTTAACGTCCAGGAGCCCAATACCCCCTAGGGATTTTGGATGAACCAAAGTGAGCCAGCGAACACGTGGGCTATGTCCTTGCCAGATAAACTTAGTCAATGCACTGCGAAGTGTCATAAAGAAGGATCTAGGAACAAAAATAGGAAGCTGAAGAAATATGAAAAGCATTTTAGGTAATAGTAACATCTTGATTGTGTATACTTATTCAAACCATAAAACCGAAAGAGAATGCCACAAATTTAAATCTCTACTAATAGACTGTAGGAGAGGTTTGTAATTAAGCGCATATAGATCACGCACATTTTGCGGAATGATGGTGCCTAAATATCAGAACACATGTGGTACTATCATAAAGCCATATGTGACCGGTATATTGGCTACACTAGAAGCAGAAAGGCAGGGAAGAAGCGCCAATTTTTGGGTGTTGATGATACCCCGAGATATTGGAGAATATTTGCAGGAGATTAACAATTATGGGTAGAGTAGCAGACAGATGTTGCATAAAAATCAAAGAGAAACCACATTATGTTGGCCCCCTAGAGAGATCCCAATAATCGAGACAGGCTTCCGCAGATATACTGCCAGTGGTTCAATGGCTAGAGCGAAAAGGAGTGGGGAGAGAGGACGGCCTTGTCGCGTCCCCCATTCCAACTCAAATGGAGGGGGAAGAAAAGCCATTCACTTGGACCGAGGCCAAATGAGCCCTATAAAGGGCCGCAATCCAGCATTGATAAGAGGTGCCAAACCCAAAGTGCTCCATGCCTGCCAATAAATATCACCATTCCACCTTATCGAAGGCTTTTCAGCATCTAAAGAAAGGATGGCAAAGTTCCCCTTTACTCGCCACAAGCTAAACAGGATATTCAGCAATGACGAACATTTTCAAAGCTAAATCGCCCTTTAATGAAACCCATTTGATCCAGATGAATGATTTCATGAATCCACAATTCCAAACAAACCAAAAGAATCTTTGTCAAAATCTTATAATCTAAATTAAGTAAAGAGATTGGGTGATAACTACTGGATAGCAACGAGTCCTTCCCCTCCTTAGGGGAAGCCTGGTTCAAGGAATTAGGTAGGCACCATTGGGGTAGGATATCATTGAAGACCCATACTAACAATGGAGCTAAAAGATCTGGCATGGCTTTATACATTTCAGCCAGGAAGAAATCAGGGCCCATCATCTTGGCATTTTTTAACTGCTGAATGGCCAGGTGAACCTTCACAAGAGTGATAGGGTGATATAGCGCTTCTTGCACCTTGCCAGATAACTTGGGCAGCTTGGCATCAGCTAACCATCTATGGATAAGTCCATCATCTACAGACAACTGGGAAGCATACAGATCACGGTAAAATTGGGCAAAACACCCTGCAACAGTAGATGATTTCTTAGTCATTGACCCCTGTGGTGGCAGCAATCTTACGATTTTGATGTCACCATTTCAGCTGCCATAGGAGTAACTGGCTCGCTTTATTCCTGTGCTCATAGAAATTTTGACGCATGTGCAGGAGTTGGGAGGTGATCTCCTCCATTTCCAGGGCAGTCAGTTCTCCCCTCAAGGAGGTAAGTTGATGCCACACCTTGGAGAAGGTCCTCTCTGATGGTTCATCTCTAGTTGTGCTATCTTTTTCCTCAACTCATCCTGCTTCTCCACTTTTTGTCATTTGAAGGCTGCTGAGAGGGAGATCAGCTACCCTCATAAAACTGCCTTTCCCACCTCCCAGAGAAGAAAATTTGGCATCTCCTCAGTGTCAGCATTGCTGCTAAGAAACATTCATTCTTCAACAGATGTTGGGGAAAGGTCCACGAGTGAGGAGGTGTTTCTAGGACCCTAATGTGCCAGTCCAGAGTCAAAATATGGTGGTCAAAATACCCTTGGTCCTGATAGTGACGTGTAGAAGCAATGATAGCAGTGACCAAGAGGCTAGTCACATGTCTTTGAGTGAGTAGGACTGATGCACAGGAGAGTAATAGGTGTAATCTCTTTCCCCAGAGTATAGCAGTCTCCAGACATCGCCTAGATCAAGCTCTACAACCACAGACACCAGAAGCTGGGAGTTCTTAGACAAAGTCACAGTACAACCTGTCCTGTCCAGATCTGAAAAGGCACAATTAAAGTACCACCCCCCCATGAGGATCTCCCCCTGAGCACGAGCTTTGAGTGCAACAAGCAACTCAGACAAAGAGCCAGCAATCTCCGTGGGAGAAATGTAAACATTCACCAAAGTAATCTTTGTGTCGAGTAATGAGCCCGATAAAATCAAAAAGCAACCTTGAAGATCACTATATTGAGTTAAAGGTTGGAAGGGACATTGTGGAAACAGTATAACAATCCATAAACAACCATAATGTTCCTGAGGCAAAAGTACCCATCTCCATCCCAGCTGGTCAGAACTTATCCCTCTACAGGATCTCACACCCCATGACCTCCCAGTTGCAGCCCATACCCCTCCCCCTCCCATCACTCCCTCCTACTCTAGAACCCTAGCCTTCAATTTAAAGGACCAAGATATCTCCAAACATCTTAAACTATAAAAGCGAAGCACAGCTGCCTCGAATATAAGGGTCAAAGAAAGAGCCGAAAGACTCCTGCGTGACTTAGACCTTTGCCCCAAACCCTAACCCAAGCCCCTTAACCAACTGCTGCCCCACCGCTCCACCCAAAATATCTCCTCTATGAACCCCCATAAGCCCTCCCCACAACCTCCAGTGCCTTCAATCCAGTCCCAAGCCTTAAACAGACCAAGATACCACATGCCATTCCACGACCCCTTAGGTAATTTGCAGGGAAATAACTAAGCGTCCAATAAACACTGCATAGAGAAGGTTTAAATAGAACAAAAACACCCATTGTGCAGCAAGAATATCAAGGTAAATCCAGGGTAGAAACAACAAGATCAGTTATCAAGTAACTAAGTCCCACAGCACAGCTACTCAGTGTGGTGCAGTTGTATCCATTGCCTTGTTCGTTGTCTCCTCCGGGTCAGCCTCTGAATGGTTGTGGGAGTGAGAAACTTTCCGGCGTTTCAGAGTAGAGACATCCCAATCGGGTTGCACATTTCTTTGTTGTGGTGTGCGGCACTCCTCATTCTGGAGCTGATCTAAAAAGTCCATGCAGGTTGTAAACTCTGAGATCTTGTGGAGGATATTATTTCACTCGAACACCAGCGTGAATGGGAAGCTCCAGCAATATTTGATGGATTTGGCTTGCAGCACTTGAGTAAGTGGTTTAAAGAGTTCCAAAGTATATTGAGAAAGATCCTGGTATATCTGAAGTTCCCAAGCATGAAAGGAAATTTTAGCATTTTATTTATTTATTTATTTAAACGGATTTCTATACCGCCTTTTCCTACAATCAAGGTGGTCTACACAGCAAACAATCAACAAAATACTGTGTCTAGTGTGCGCATGCATTGAACAGTGAGTGCATGTGTGTGTAGATGGTCGTTGATTCTTGGTGAGCTATTTACAACGTGCACTATTTACAATACTATGTACATCAGGACTTTACTTCAATACTATGATCGTGTCGCGAGAGGAGGGTGGTAGAGCTGGGGTATTGTCTGTTGCACAGTTTAAGTGATGTCACCGTAGTACTCTATGAAGAGGGTCATCTTTAGCAGTTTCCTAAAGTCCTTAATGTCTGTTGTTGACCGTAGTTCATCAGGGAGGGCGTTCCAGATTGTTGGTGCCGCCTTGCCACATAAACTGACAAGGTCCTCATCAGAGACTTTTGGCAAAACTAAAGAGTCATGGGATAGGAGGCAGTGTACTATTGTGGATCAGGAACTGGTTAAAAGATAGAAAGCAGAGGGTAGGGCTAAATGGCCAATTTTCCCAATGGAGAAAGGTGAATAGTGGTGTACCCCAGGGATCTGTGCTGGGTCCGCTGCTTTTTGACATATTCATAAATGACTTGGAAAAGGGAATAACGAGTGAGGTTATCAAATCTGCAGATGACACAAACCTATTTAAAGTTGTTAAAACCCAAGAGGATTGTGGAAAATTGCAAGAGGATCTTGATAAATTGGAAGACTGGGCATCAAAATGGCAGATGAAATTTAATGTGGACAAGTGCAAAGTTATGCACCTAGGGAAGAACAACCCAAACTGATAGAAGTCTATAAATTAATGAACGGAGTGGAACGGGTAAACGTAGATCGATTGTTTACGTTATCAGAATATAGAAAGACTAGGGGACATGCAATGAAGCTACAGGGTAAACTATTTAAGTCTAATAAAAGAAAATATTTCTTCACTCAACGTGTAATCAAACTCTGGAATTTGTTACCGGAGGATGTAGTAAAGGCTGTTAGTGTAGCTGGGTTTAAAAAAGGTTTGGACAAGTTCCTGGAGGAAAGGTCCATAAACCATTATTAAGAAGGGACCCAGGATATCAATGCTTGACCCAGTACAAGCATTGCGGAACCTGTGTCTTTTGGGGAAACTGCTAGGTACGTATGACCTAGATTGGCCACTGTTGGAAACAGGATACTGGGCTTGATGGACCTTGGTCTGACCCAGTATGGCATATCTTCTGTTCTTATGTAACTATGGTTACATGATGCAAGGTTCCATATTAGGAACCACCACCCAGGAAAAAGATTTAGGTGTCATTGTGGATAATATGTTAAAACCCTTGGCCCAGTGTGCAGCGGTGGCCAAGAGAGCAAATAGAATGCTAGGTATCATAAGGAAAGGAATGGAAAATAAAACAAAAGATATTATAATGCCTCTATATCGTTCCATGGTGAGACCGCACCTTGAATATTGTGTGCAATTCTGGTCGCCATATCTTAAAAAGGATATAGTGTTATTAGAAAAGGTTCAGAGAAGAGCCACCAAAATGGTAAAGGGGATGGAAGGATACTCCTATGAAGAAAGGCTAAAAAGGTTAGGGCTCTTTAACCTGGAAAAGAGACGGCTGAAGGGAGATATGATACAAGTCTATAAATTAATGAACGGAGTGGAACAGGTAAACGTAAATTGATGGTTTATGTTATCAGAATATAGAAAGACTAGGGGACATGCAATGAAGCTACAGGATAAACTATTTAAGACTAATAAAAGAAAATATTTTTTCACTCAACGTGTAATCAAACTCTGGAATTTATTACCGGAGGATGTAGTAAAGGCTGTTAATGTAGCTGGGTTTAAAAAAGGTTTGGACAAGTTCCTGAAGGAAAGGTCCATAAACCATTATTAAGAAGGGATCCAGGATATCAATGTTTGACCCAGTACAAGCATTGCGGAACCTGTGTCTTTTGGGGAAACTGCTAGGTACGTATGACCTAGATTGGCCACTGTTGGAAACAGGATACTGAGCTTGATGGACCTTGGTCTGACCCAGTATGGCATATCTTATGTTCTTATGTTAAACTCTGCATTAGAGACACCTTGTCTTCAAAGAAGTCGAGTCAAGCCACAGTGGGGCAGGGGCATGCATCTCTATCTGGTTGGAGGCCATCACCTCTATGAGCACTCTCCAGTTTAATGGAACCCGAAGTTACAGATACACAAAAGGCATTTCTATGCACAATTTCTATGATGTCTTCCTCTCTTCCAGAAGGTTCAGGCATCCCAAGAATATGGATGTTATTATGCCTCTGCCTATTCTCCAGATTCATCATTCTTTTCCTTCAAATCCTTACTGAATTGATCCAATTTATGAAGTTTAGATTGAAACAGTGCAGTAGCATCAATCTGTTCTCCTATACTGATCTCATTCTGCATTACGTGATCATCCAAGTACTTCATAACAGAGCACAGATCCGATATTACTTTGGAAAAATTCAGTGCAATTCTTGTAGCACCTCTTTTAGTAGCAGGTTACATTGCAGTGGCTTCCTCACATTGCATCAGAGGAGAGCTGGGAGATGGTGCCTGAGCTCAAGGACGGCTGCCAGTGCTAGCGCCGTCCGACTTCCAAGAGTATTTGGATAATGCAGCTACTTAGGTATTCTTAGATGACATAATTCACAGTAGAGGAAGAGAAGGCCCCCTAGCCTGAAGAGAAGACAGACACGGTGATGTTGTTGCCCCGCAGACGAAAAAGAGGCTTGTATGGCACCCCTCACGAACTTCATGCTATATAGAGAGAAAATCTGTGTAGCTCTTAGTGAGCAAAACCCCCACAATTGGCCACTGGAGGGAGCTCCCAACACACAGATGAAATGGGCTCAGAGTTTGCAGGCATCCAATTTCAGAGGCACGGTAATCTGCACACCAGAAACTCGCCTGCAAGAAGAAGACAACGATTTTATCCAGAGAGGATACCCCAGGACGGAGAACAGGAAGAAGCAGAAGCCACAAAGCACCCCGAATCTGGAGAGCAAAAGGAAGGATGCACTGCACAGGCTGATTTATCCTGCTGTCAACGGAGAACTCCCATTACAGGTAATTAACCCCGCTTTCTTCATGGACAAGCATGATTCGTCAGCCACACCTGGTGCCTCCCTAGCTGCGCGACTGGACGGTGCGCTATGGTGGATGAGGGATGCCGAGACAGAAGAGGTTGAGGTTCTGAATTTTATTGCAGGACTTCTCAACAGTGCAAACAATAGTGCAAGCCAACGAAGCAGTGCAAGCAACAGTCCAAACAAAAACAATGCAAAGCAACATGGCCTTACAACATCAAGCGGTGTAACCAAGAGGCCAACCTGGCCGAACAATAACACCGAATGTGTACACAGCCAATATGGCCTATTAGTAATGACAAATGTGCTTGGTTGCCATGGAGGTTCATGGTCTCTGAGTAATAGAAATAGGCTAGTTTAAAGTCCGCTCCCGCCACTTGGGAGAGTCCTGTGGTGACTGTGGTGAGGACCGCCTGGCTGAAGGAGCATCGTACCTGTGTGTCCAGGTCCAAGCAGTAGTGTCTCTGGAAGGTGTGGACTGAAAACCATGTGGCGGCTTTACAGATGCCTGCCAGAGGAATGGAGCACAGGTTGGCGATGATGGCAGCCAACGCCCTGAGTTGGTGTGCTCCGACATTGGTCGGGGCTTGAGTGCCCACCTTGTTGTAGCAGAATGTGTTGCAGTCCGATATCCACTGCGATAGAGTTCGCTTCATGACTGGTTGGCCTGGCCTGTTCAGGTCATAGGAAAGGAAGAGCTGCATACCCCATCTGACTGGCCTTGTCCTCAGGAGGTAGATGCGTAGAAACCTAGTACAATCCAGGATATGGAGTCTCTGTTCTTCTGCAGAGGAGTGGGGCTCTGGATAAAAGGTGGGCAGCTCAATGGTCTGGTTGATATGGAAGACAGAGACCACTTTAGGGATGAACTGGGGGGGTGTACGCAAAGAGGTCCTGTCATGGAGGAGTTGCGTGTATGGGGAGGGGGGGGTGCCACGAGAGCTTGGAGTTCACTAATGTGCCTGGGAGACATGATTGCAATTAAGAAGAGTGTCTTCCAAGAGAAGTGCTTCAGTGAGGTGGAATGCATGGACTTGAAGGGGTCCTGCGTCAGTTGCTGGAGAACAATGTTGAGGTCCCATGGTGGAACAGGGTGTCTCACTGTGGGTCGCAGGTTGTTGAACCCTCTCATGAAGCTCACTATCAGAGGCAGCGAGGTGATGGAATTGCTCCCTATGCGGTCGTGGAAGGCAGCAATGGCCGAGAGGTATACACGGATGGAAGCCGACTTGAGGTCTTGCTCGAAAAGGGAGGTATGGTATTGTAGAACTATGGCCAGCGGAGAGGAGACCGGGCTCACCCCCCTTGCTGCGCACCAGGTGCTGAAGCATTTCCACTTGAGTCCATAAGATTTTCTGGTGGATGGGCGCCTGGCTGCCAGGATGACGTGCTAGACCTCCACCGGTATGCTGAGGGAAGAAAGGGTCATCCGCTCAATCTTCATTCTGTCAGTGCTAGTGCCCCCAGGTTGGCGTGGAGTGTGCATCCGTTGTCCTGGGTGAGGAGGGGCGGACTAAGGAGAAGGCGGAGTGGCTGGTCCTGCGAGAGATGGTGAAGAGACAGGAACCACATCTGGCGAGGCCAGTGGGGGGACCACCAGGATGATCTGTGCCTTGTCCTGGACTACTTTCTGAAGTGTTTTGGAGATCAGGGGGAGGGGTTGGGGGGAAAGGCATACATGACAGACCACTTCCCCAGCACATGTTGAAGGCATCGAAGCTATGCTGTGCGCTGACGGGTGTTTGGAACAGAAGAGGTGACATTTCCTGTTCTGTTCTGTGGCAAGTAGGTCAATATGAGGGTGACCCCAGTGTAGAAAGATGGCCTCTGAAAACTCTGGGTCCAGTGTCCACTCGTGGGGGCTGAGTTGAGAGCTCAACCTGTCTGCCAGCGCATTCTGTTCGCCAGGGAGGTAGGATGCTTACAGCCAGTAGTGGTTTGCAAGGGCTAGGGACCATTTCACAAGCGCCTCCCTGCACATAGTCCGTGATCCGGTGCCCTCTTGCTTGTTGATATAGAACATGGCCACTTGGTTGTTTGTCTGTATTAGAATTGATTTGTGTTTGATGTGCAGTTGGAAGGCTTGCGGGGTGTATTGGATAGCCCTGAGCTCCAGCAGGTTGTGTGGCAAGCTGACTCCGATGCTGTCCAGGCTCCCTGGGTGTGTAGGTGTAGCAAGTGAGCTCCCCATCCAGTCCTGGATGCATTGGTGATAATGGTGATATGGTGATATGGCTGTTGGAGGCTTCTGCCAACCATGAGATTCTCTTTGATAGTCCACCAGTGGAGGTTCTGCCTGGTTCGAGAGTTGAGCAAGACACGCATGGACAGGGGTTGTATGCATTGGTTCCAGCATGACCGCAGGTGCCACTGTAGAGTGCGCATGTGTAGTCACGCTAAAGACAGCACTTGAGTGGTTGCAGCCATGTGGCCTAGAAGCTGCAGGAGAGTCCGAGCCGTTGTGGATGTCTGCGAGGCGACCTTCCAGACTAGTGTGATGATCATGTCCACCCGCTGGGCAGGGAGGAAAGCCTTCGCTGCTACAATGTCTATGTCAGCCCTGATGAATTCCAGGTGTTGAGATAGGGAGAAATGCGACTTCTGGTAGTTCACCAGGACCCCGAGGGAGGTGAGAAGATGAATTGTTTCACTGACTACCTCTTGTGTTTCCTGCACTGAGGGTGAAGATAGAAGCCAATTGTCCAAGTATGGGAAGATGTGGATGCCCTGTTAGTGCAGATGTGTTGCCGTCACTGTTATGCATTTTGTGAACACCCGTGGAGCCGGGGAGAGGTGAATGGGAGGACTTGGTACTGGTAGTGGTTGCCCAGAGCTTGGAATCATAGATATTTCCTGTATATAGGGTGGATGGAAACATGAGTGTAAGAATCCTGTAGGTCCAGGGAGGCTAGCCAGTCTCTGGCTTGGAGGAGAGGTAGGATGGAACCCAGGAGTACATTTAGAATGTCTCCTTGTAGATGAATTTATTCAGTTTCCGGAGGTTGAGGATGGGGCATAGCCTGTCTGATTTCTTGAGGACCAGGAAGAACCTGGCGTAGAACCCACTGTTGATTTGGTCGGTGGGAACAGGTTTGATTGCTTGTGCTGTCAGGAGGTGTATCAACTCCATGGTCATTTGTAGGACTGCGTCTGTGGGGATAACGCTGGTGGGCATTGAACGCTGGCAGGGTGGGGAGAGGAACCGGATGTGGTACCCCTCTTGTATAATCTGTAAGACCCATTCGCCAATAGAGATGAGCCACCAGGACTTCCAGAAGGCTGACAATCTTCCCCCCTACCAGGAGTACAGCATGCGAGGCTTGAGGCTGTTTGTCAAAAGAACATAAGAACATAAGAACATAAGATATGCCATACTGGGTCAGACCAAGGTCCATCAAGCCCAGTATTCTGTTTCCAACAGTGGCCAATCTAGGTCATACGTACCTAGCAGTTTCCCCAAGGGACACAGGTTCCACAATGCTTGTATTGGTTCAAGCATTGATATCCTGGGTCCCTTCTTAATAATGGTTTATGGACCTTTCTCCAGGAACTTGTCCAAACCTTTTTTAAACCCAGCTACACTAACAGCCTTTACTACATCCTCCGGTAACAAATTCCAGAGTTTGATTACACGTTGAGTGAAAAAATATTTTCTTTTATTAGTCTTAAATAGTTTACCCTGTAGCTTCATTGCATGTCCCCTAGTCTTTCTATATTCTGATAAGGTAAACAATCGATCTACGTTTACCCGTTTCCACTCCGTTCATTAATTATAGACTTCTATCATATCTCCCCTCAGCCGTCTCTTTTCCAGGTTAAAGAGCCCCAACCTTTTTAGCCTTTCTTCATAGGAGTAGCCTTCCATCCCTTTACCATTTTGGTGGCTCTTCTCTGAACCTTTTCTAAAATCGCTATATCCTTTTTAAGATACGGCGACCAGAATAGCACACAATATTCAAGGTGCGGTCTCACCATGGAACGATATAGAGGCATTATAATATCTTTTGTTTTATTTTCCATTCCTTTCCTTATCATACCTAGCATTCTATTTGCTCTCTTGGCCGCCGCTGCACACTGGGCCGAGGGTTTTAACATGGTATCCACAAGGACGCCTAAATCTTTTTCTTGGGTGGTGGTTCCTAATGTGGAAACCTTGCATCGTGTAACCATAGTTTGGGTTGTTCTTCCCTAGGTGCATACCTTGCACTTCTCCACATTAAAGTCATCTGCCATTTTGATGCCCAGTCTTCCAATTTATCAAGATCCTCTTGCAATTTTCCACAATCCTCCTGGGTTTTAACAACTTTAAATAGTTTTGTGTCATCAGCAAATTTGATAACCTCACTCGTTATTCCACTTTCCAGGTCATTTATGAATATGTCAAAAAGCAGCACAGATCCCTGGGGTACACCACTATTCACCTTTCTCCATTGGGAAAATTGGCCATTTAGCCATACCCTCTGCTTTCTATCTTTTAAACAGTTCCTGATCCACAGTAGTACACTGCCTCCTATCCCATGACTCTTTAGTTTTGCCAAAAGTCTCTCATGAGGGACCTTGTCAAAGGCTTTCTGAAAGTCCAGATACACAATATCATCAGAATCACCTTTGTACACCTGTTTATTCACTTCTTCAAAAAAACATAACAGATTAGTAAGACAAGATCTTCCTTGTCTAAAGCCATGTTGGCTGTCTCCCATTAGGTCATGACTATCTATATGCTGAGTAATTTTATTCTTTATGATGGTTTCTACCATTTTTCCCGGTACTGATGTCAGGCTCACCGGTCTGTAGTTTCCCGGATCACCCCTCGAACCCTTTTTAAAAATTGGTGTTACATTGGCGATCCTCCAATCCTCAGGTATTAGAGATGATTTTAATGATAGTTCACAGATTACTGATAGCAGGTCTGCAATCTCAAATTTCAGTTCTTTCAACACCCTTGGATGTATACCATCCGGCCCAGGTGATTTGCTACTCTTCAGTTTATCTAATAGTTGTAGGACATCTTCCCGATGTATCGATATTTCCTTCAATTCTTCCACACCTTTAAATACCACTTCAGTCGTGGGTAACATCCCTACATCTTCCTCAGTAAAGACCGAAGCAAAGAATTCATTCAGTCTCTCGCTATCGCCTTGTCGCCTCTTAGTGCTCCTTTAACCCCTTTATCATCTAATGGACCAACTGACTCTCTCACGGGTTTTTTGCTACGAATGTACTTGAAAAGGTCTTTATTTCGCATTTTTGCTTCCGCAGCAAGCTTCTTCTCAAAAGGATGGACCATTCTTCCCTGATGCAGGGGGGGGGGCCTATTTCTTTTGTTTCCTGTCTCTTTGGTGTTTTTGATCATGGGGTGTGTTGTAAGAAGATTGATAAGCTTGCTTATATTGTGTGGGCTGCCTTTTGCGGTAGAAGTTGTACTTCCTGTGTGCGGAGTAAGACTTGCAGCTGTAGATCCCTTTCTGCATGTTGGTTCTACACTCTAGACCATCCTCAGCAAGGGTTCCTTTATATCATTCATTGTATCCGTGACTTTGTCTCCAAACAGGGATTCACCATTGCAAGGGGCATTGGCAATGTGTTTGTAGGTATCATCCCTCAGCCACGATGTGCACAGACATGCCAGGTGTCTAGTGGAGATGACTATACCAGCGGTATGTGTAGCAGTCCTGAAGGCATCATACTCCGTACTGTCCAAGTGTTTATTGCATTCCTTGAGGTCTGCCAGCATGGCCATGGCTGCTGCTTAAGCCGCTTGTGGCAAAGAGGCAATGGTGTTCTTCAGGATCCCCAGCAAGGTGTCCTGGAAGAGGATATGCTTGAACTGGTACGCTGCAATCCTTGCATTGAGCATTGCTCTTTGGAACACCTTCTTTCCCATGTCATCTATAAGTTTAGGTTCTCTCCTAAGTGGAGAATTGGCGTGGGTGAACAATGATTTGACATGCTTCAGAGAAGAAGATACAATGATTGAGTGGTGGGGAAGCTGGCTCTTAGCGAATCCTGGGGCCTCTCAGACCTGATAATGTCCAGCTTGTGAGGGCATGCAAGGGTCAAAGTCGGGGTCTGCCAGAGCTTGGTTTGGGCATCCAGTAGGTGCTGGTGAATCTGCAGGGTTACTGGTGTTTTTGGTGTGTCTTTGAGAACCTCAGGTCCTGCCTGGTCTGACAGATTGGAGGGCACGAGGGCAAGGGCGGTCGCCACCTTACACAAGAACATCAGGCACATAAGGTCTTCAGGAGGCAGAGCTGGTGGGGGCAGGTCAGGGCCCATGCCTGATGCTGTGAGGGAGTCCCTTGCTGAATCCCTAGAAGTTATGGAACCAGGGTCCTTTACTGGGGAGCCTGAGCCCAGTGGAGCTGTTCCTTCTTCCTCCTCTCCCTCGCTGATAGAGGATGGGGAGTCCAGTTCCGAGTCATCCGCAGTGTCGACAGGGCGCTGGTCCTCTTAGTCACGATCCTGTTATGGCTGGGGCTCTCGGGTAGCTGGCACGTGGTGCTCTGTTGAGTTGAGCAAGAAGCTGGGGTAGCTTGGAGGCCCTGCTGCAGGAGACCTGTGAGGTTAGAGAGTACCTACTTGTGACCTGGATTGGAGATGGTTGGAAACAGGAGACTAGCCTCGATAGACTTTTGGTCTGACCCAGCTTGGCATTTCCTATGTTCTTATGTTCTAACCAGATAAATGCCAATGAATATTGATTTTTATATGCTTATTTTTATTCATTTAAGTAGAAACACATAAAGAACTGAACTAACTTAAAAGGCTAGCTTTAAGGTTCGGATCACATATTCAGTGGCCTCCTCTGAAATGTATTGGAGGTCATTTGAGGGAGGCTTTTCCATGTTTAAAGCCTCTATAATATGTGGAAAAGGGACTTTTCTAAAATCATGTGGCTGTAGCAGGTCATATAGGGCTTGATATTCACCTCTATTGCCTCAGAAAAATCCAAGTTATTCATGTCCCTGTTTAATGTACATGACCCATTTTAAGTTACAATGTAAACCGCTTCGACTGAAATGATAAAGCGGTATAAAAAAAACTGTTAAAGAAATAAATTAAAGAAATAACAATCTGTGCTGGCTATGTGCTTCTAAGGCAATAGCCGTCGCCGCGGAACCTTAACCTTGGATAGTCAATGCTGAAGCCATATCCGAGCACCAGAATTGAATATCCAGCTCTGCTGCAATGCTCCGCACTGCATGGAAGCTAACCGGGCAGCGGCGATATTGAGCCACTGCCGGTTAGCTCCAACGGGTAAAGTTAGGTCAGCTTTCCCCATGCCTATCTTCACTCACGGATTGCTAATCGCCACTGCCGGTTAGCTCCAACGGGTAAAGTTAGGTCAGCTTTCCCCATGCCTATCTTCACTCACGGGTTGCTAATCGCCACTGCCGGTTAGCTCCAACGGGTAAAGTTAGGTCAGCTTTCCCCATGCCTATCTTCACTCACGGGTTGCTAATCGCCACTGCCCGGCTGGCAACGGGTGCCACCTCCGCTCTTCCCCAGAATGCCCGCGTCATGCTCTGACTCTACATGGTGAGCATGGTGACAGAACCGGTGGATATTTAGCGGCCCTAACCATGCTAGTGCTGTTGAATATCCGTCTATAGCAGCATTTACATAGTTTACAGGTTTTTAAACCATGTAAATGTCTTTGAATATCAGGCCCATAGTACTCTGACATATAGGCTCCTGTGCGCAGCGTGCACAGGCGTTCCCGGGATAGAGATGCAGTAAACGCACGTACTCTATAAAGATATGCACAGACACACATTTCCATCTGCCTCAGATAAATTAGTATATTTCAATTTTCACCCTGCTAGGGCTCCTTCTGGGCGCTTAACTGGTAAAGGCACATTGGTGCCGATGTTGCCTGTAGAAACTAGAACAACCCAGTCAGGTTCTTATCCATACGGTTATATAATGTAGATATAAAGGGGGGGGGGGTGTTGTCAGCAGTGGCAGCAGACCGAGTAAAGCTGCTGACAGTCTCCGCTTTAAATTTAACCTGGATATTCAATGTCAGGGTCATATCCAGCCATCAGCACTGAGGGTTAGCGCTCTGCTCAGCGGCAATAATCAGCTGCTAGCCAGATAGCTAAACCGGCTAAAGTTAGGCCAGCCTTTTTTAGTTTTGGGCCTAAGTCTAACCGTTTAAGGTTAACTGGCCAGCAGTTATTGCCACTAACCAGTTAGCTGTGGTTTGCCACCTCCACTCCACCCCAGTTATGGCATTCAAACTGGGTAGCAGAGGATAGCAGCACTAAACGCTCTAGTACCACTAAGTATCCCACCGACTGTGACCACCTAGCAGGTCTGCTAACCGGTTTAAACATTTTGAATAAGCCCCCCTAAATTTATTTATTTATGTGGCAAGGAGAGAATTTTTGGTCATGTGATCTCTATAAACTAAGCATTAGTCACATTTTTTAGTCTCACTGTTATAAATTTCCTTTTATAATGCGGCCAAAAATAAGCTTTAATGTTTTCCGATAAGTTATTTGAATATCTTGAAGTAGCAACCACCCGAGTGAATATTGACCTTGGCAATTTTTTTGAAACCGATGGGATGAATTGGACAGGATCTTTAAGAACCTCTGTCAGCACCTAAATGTTTCCAAAGAGAGAGAGCTTTTATTTTAGGAAATGATAAAACTGCAAATTGCAACATGTCACTAGGCCCAGTAAATCCTTCAGCTTGGTGTAGGGAAGAACATTATCTGTCACAGTAGCTTTATGCGTCCCTCGCAGTTTTACAAGTTCATTTTCAGTCAGTTAACGTGTCAGGTTTAGTCTCAGAAATGCTGTTCCTTAGCTTTTATCAGCTGCTAAAGAGATCTGTGGAATCAAAAATTGCTTCATCCCAAAAATTGCCTTCCACATTATCTAGAAACACCAGGTGGTTTTCATAATGGAAATCTCTGCTTATCCCCATCTCTTAAGTGCATGGGGGGGGGGAGGGGTTACCTGTTTTTTAATAGCTTACAGAAGGAATATTTGCGGTGCAGCAGTGATACCTGATGGCCTATGGAGAGATTACAGCACTGAGTCTTTGTGGAGCCAGAATTAACTCTAGCAACTGATCGAAAGTTTTCTTTTCATTTTATTTATCCATATACCGTACCACCTTTCTGCAGTGACACAATTTAACCAAAGCAGTTAATTGTGTTTATATTTATTTTCCAGGCTGAAATCTGTTCACAGCAATGTACAAAGGTTACAGAAACCTAATACTAAGGTTGCAGAAACCACAGCAGTAAAAATAAACATGCAATCAAAGCAGACTTATGTAAAAGTCATACTTGATCATAAAAATGCAACAAAGTAAATAACAAGTGATAGAATTTGGCACTGAATCTTGGAACGCAATGTATGAGAATGCCGGCTAACAGGGGAGTTATTTTAGAAGCCCTATTCATGATTTACAGGTATCCGGCATATACACGGGTGATTTGCATCCATGTGTACATGGACATTTTAGAGAGGGTTCCATTTACACGCAAATGTCCTCAGGACAAGGAATTTTTGAGGGGACGCGTCAAAGCTGTGGTCTGGGCATGACTTCGGCGGGACAAAAGGCTTCATGTACATTCCTCATTTCATTTAGGGAATGCACATGTAACCCCAAATTTCTCCCCGTCTGGATTTACATCTACTCCCCACCACATGTAGGTTTTAAAAAGTATGTATTTCAGCCAGTCCTTTACAGGTGGAATTAAAAGGGTTATCCTCCTTAATACCCCCTTAGTTTATTTCCTCCTCTGAAATGAAATGAGTTTAAGATAGTGTCCTCTACAGGTAACTAGCAGCAGCTATATGTCATGTCTACATTTGCAAAACGGCTCCATGCACACGGAAGTGCCGACATTCACAAGTGCTAGATATGACATCAGGGGCTGCGGAACACCTCTCTGATTAGGGGGGCCAAGCTCCACCTTCACTCCATCCCAAGCTCTGTCCTAACTTCGCCCATAGCCCCTACAGTCTTCCCTTCCTGTTCTGCCTGCAAGGATCCAATCTCCCATGGGCAAAAGAGAAGGGAATGGCTGCGATCGTGGCAGACTCCTTTTGTGTGACATGCTGGGTTTCTGGGTTTTCCCACATGTAAATTTGAAAAACGACATCTCCTGCTGCACCTGGATATCAGTTTAAGTGCATTCCTGCCCTTCCTTCTAGGTATATTAGAAACAACTCCATCTTTAGCAGAATTGACTACATTCCAGTCTCGAAGTCTCAGTTCCAGTCTCTACCTACAATTTGAAATGTGCCTTTCACCTCTAGGCTTCAATCTGTTTTTTTTTTAAATAAGGTAACTGGTTTCAAGTTCAAGGATCAAGGAGTGGAGGAGTAGCCTAGTGGTTGGGGCAAGGTACTTCAGGCCAGAAGGTCAGGGGTTCAAATCCCACTAGAGGACAGCAACCTTGGGCCGGAAGGACTGGGGTTTCTAGTCCCACAGGTGCTCCTTGTGGTCTTGGGCAAGCCACTTAACCCTCCATAGCCCATGTTCCCTGTAAAATAGTTCTCTGTGTGCTGTGCTTTCCTGTCTAATCAATGTGTTTATACCTCAAAAATTTCCTGTCATGATTTGACAATTTCCAATCTGTAATCAAAAACCACTGCTGATCACTGGAAGTAGCGGTATACAAATGTATACTAAATAAATAAAATAAATAAAAAGGATAGGAGGGGTGGTGTTCCACAAAATTGGGCCATAAAGGCAAATGATCCGTTGTGGGATTCAGTGAGTCTAAGTTCTTCGGTAGACTCCATCCAAAATAGATTTCTCCAAGCTTGCATAACAATTTTAAAATCATCAGGGCACAAAAATAATCTAAACTGCTTAAGTCCAATTTAAAGAAAGTTTTCTGTGCCATTGAGAGTACCTGGAAATATAGATAACTTAGCACTCAAGGCAGAAATCCTGTGCTATAACCTGGCACTAAAGCTCTAGCAGAGGGTTTTCTAATGCAGATTTAGTGCAGATGTTTTGCTCAGCAATGACACTGTAAGCAAACAGCATGTAAATGAGACGGGGAGCAAGCAAACGTATGCATCACAGGGTCTGCGTTCCATGTCCTGCACACAAAAGGCACTTCTGTACATGTGCTGGAATGCTCTGCCACACATAAGAGCAATATCATGGTGCTCAGAAATTCTGCCCAGAATAATATTGCTGTTTTCCGCTGCTCTGTATTCTACCACATGTGCATAACATTGGCCCAATGCACTCCCCCTGCCATGTTTTCAGCATCCTCTTCAGCAAAGTCAGAAAAAAAGTTGTGGGGGCTGTGTGCTAAAAAAAACTGCATAAATTCCTCACCAGCAACTGCTACAGATCTATGAGTTAACCTTCAACATCTCTTCAGACCTGGCGTTAAAATCCTGGCATTCAACCTTTTGCTGTTCTGTGCACTTCTCTGCATCTGTGCCACATAGCTAATTGCTCCGTTAGCAGCATCCATTGATCCGTTGGCATCAAATCTGTTATTGAATGTGCTGTGCACTGCTGTTGCGGCAGGCAAGAGCGCATCGATTACATTTGCGTTAGATCCCTTGCTACATTCTGTGCTCACACTTGTGCAGAAATTGTGCGCAAACACTGCACTATTGCCTATGCGAAGAGCAGTGCACTTTGCACTCTAGATATGATACTGATGGGGAAAGATCATCCAGTGTTGCATGTCAGCTACAACTGGGGGTAATCATTTCTCTATCCATAGTACCTGTTTTTTGAATGTTTAAATCAAAGGTTCTCAACCCACTCCTCGGGACCCACCTAGCCAGGCAGGTTTTCAGGATAACCATCAGGAATATGCATGAGATATATTGACATGCACTGCTTCAATTCTATGCAAATCTCTCATGTGCATTCATGGTGGTTAACCTGAAAACCTGATCCGGCTAGGTATGTCCCAAGGACTGGGTTGAGAACCCCTGGTTTAGACAAAGGTTGTATTTATAAAGTCACAAGTCAACATGGGTGCTGAGCACATAACTGCTTTTTTAAAAAAGGACCCGATAGTCCAAAAACACTGAGCTCCTAAATGTTATATGCGTTTAGATATGTAAATAGCGCCTTTACACCTCTAGATCACATGCGCTTCTACATAGCCATTTTAGAAAGCTGCTCTGTGGAGATGTGTATCCACTGGGATGCAGAGATGTAAAGCGGACAAGGCTGGGGAATATCAGGGGTGTGGTTTGGGTTGCTTCCAAGCATAGACCTATTTTACAATAAAAAATATCCATGTTGACTTTGACACCTGCTACAAGGCACAGGCAAGTTCCAGCACTCAGTTTAGACCTGGGAAGGTGCAAAGATCAAACCCCGTCCCACCCTCCCCTACCCCTCTGACATAAAACAACCCTCCGACCCCTTCTCCCATACCACACCGCAACAAAAGCAGGGACCTGCCATGAGCCCCCACAGACACCCTCTGACAAAGACAGACCCCCCTAACAAAAACCACCAACCCTCAATCCTTCAGGTCTTGCAAGAGGACTCACTAGTGTCTAAAGGGAGGGGGGGGGCAGAAGTGACCCAGTTCAAAATGGGACCTCTGACTCCTAGCGGCAGTTTCATGCTCCTTATTTGGCACCTTAAAAAAGCAGAAATAAATTAACATGTTGTTAAGTGCCATCGAATCGGTGTTGACTCATGATGACCTTCTGAATAGTTGTCCTAAACTGTATTCGGTCTTCAGTTAGGTGGCTCATTGTTGAAAGAGCTGCTGTTATTGTATCGATCCATCTCATTGCTGGCCTTCCTCTTTTGCATTGACCTTTTACCTTGCCAAGCATGATGTCATTCTCTAATGATCTCTCTCGTCGCATGATGTGTCCAAATTATGAAAGTCGAAGTCTTGTAATCTCAGCTTCTAAAGAAAGCTTAGGTTTGATCTCCTCTAGTACTGACTGGTTTGTTCTTTGGGCAGTCCATGGTATACACAGTATTCGTCGCCAGCACCATAATTCAAAGGCATCAATTTTCTTCCTGTCTATCTTTTTCACTGTCCAAATTTTGATTCCATATGACGTTATTGAAAATACCTTGGCTTGAACAAGTTGAATCTTTGTATGGAGAGAGAGACATCTCTGTTCTTGAGAATCTTATCTAGGTCTTTCATAGCCATTCTGCCAAGAACAATGCGTCGTCGGATTTCTTGACTGCTTGTTGCTTCTTTATTGATAGTTGGTCCAAGTAGGTTAAAGTTGTCCACTATTTCAATTCCTTCTCCATCTATAAAACAAGATAAAATACTTAATAAAAACAAATCACTCTTCTCACCCCAACCAATCATACTGCACTATATTCCCATTCCTGGGCTCCCAACCTGCCCAAAGAGAGCAGATGCAGAGTCCCTGGGGGAGGCTACATGAATAATTTCCCTTTAAAAATTAGATACAATGCCCACAGGGAGTTTGCGCCCAGGCTTGCTGTTTGGAAATCTGCCCACTCCTTTGCTTTACCCAATGTCTAAGATGAATTGGTCATTTTCCTGCAGGGTGCGGCTGTGCTCTCATCTCTTCTGATGGGGCGAGAGAAAAGAAGTCACATCGCCCATAAAAACAGATAATTATACGAGCAACTGTTGTTCCTGGCTGGGGCAGGACAGCAGCCTGTCAGCAGCCAAATATGATAAAAGGCAGCTTTTGTTCCCAAAAACCTGCTAAACGTGGCTCAGTTTGGAAGGTGGGGTAAAATATCAATAGGCCACCTTCCCTGTGACAGCCTTAACTTCACTCCCCTCGCAGGTTCCTAATGGGGAAATCAGAAATATCAACACCCCCTCCCTTTGCCTCTCAACTCCTGATTTTACTATAAAATGGAAGGAGGGTTAACGGGGGGGGGGGGGGCTGTTTGTTGTGTTTCAGTCTGGCGCAGAGCCCTGGGGCTGTTGCTTCTGCCCAGGGGTGTGACCAAGCACGGTCTCTGCACACAGAGAGTTGGGGAGGGGGGAGAAGAGGGTGTCGAGGCAGACAGTCTTTTCTCTATCTCACTCTAGATCCAGCACAGAGGGAGCCAGGCTCCGGGGCACCTCAGGACCTTTCTGCCCTCATCCCTCCACCATGGATAGTCAGATCCTGGATCTCAGGATTCGGATTTCTGATATCTTCTTCCTGGCTGCTTCCCTCCACCTGTCAGGTAAGATTCAGAGTTCTCTCTTCACTTCTTCGCCCATCTGACTCTCATCGGCTAGTCATCACACATAGCCTCTCTCTTCACTCCTTCCCACCCCCCTCCAGCTCTTAGCAGGGAACCAGCATACACAGCCTCCCTCCTTACCCATTACAGAGCTATTGCATATACCTCTTTCCTCACCGCTCCCTTATCCAGTTCTCATCAGGAACCCATCACATATGGCCTCTCTCCTTACCCCTTCACTATAGGGCAGTTATCAGGGTCCTCTCTGCTCACTTCTTCCTCTGGTCAGCTCTTATCAGGGATCCATCATTCCTTTCCCATGCAACTGCTGTGAGGGAGCCATCAAACATAGTTTATCTTCTTTCGCCTTCTGCCATGTCAATAGGAGTCATTTAGATCATGTCTATCATTGCTTCCCCCCCCCCTTCACCCCCAATGCCCTGCTGGCTGCTGCCCTGCTAATGTCCACCTCTCCCCAGTAATTTCAGGGGTATTTCTCTCCCTTACCTTTTTGCTTTATTCCAGATCACCTTAGATGCGTTTTTTCTGCCTGGTGCGTTTCGCCCTGCTGCCTCGCCCTGTCCCTGCACATCGAGTTATGTTCTACTAGTGAGGAGTATGGGGCCCGTAGCATCCAAGGCTTTGCTTTCAGGTAATAGCATCAGTGCTGATGGAGGCTTAACAGAAAGTGCCTCCGGGATGAGGCTTCAAGCTTTACAGGCAAGCTGGCTCCCTGTGAAGGTGGCGCCTCGATGTTACTTGGGGTGGCCATTTTGTGCATCCAAGCTAGTGATGTCACTGCATTTCCCCAGTCGTCAGTGACATCATTTCCTTTCCGCCCCAGAGCCCCCAGATAAATAATTTACCTAAACCTGATGGTACACATCCTTTAATGTAAATGATTTACATATGTATTCTGATACTGCCATCTTTTGTTCATTCTGTCCTGATTTGAGGACAGATTTTAACTTCTGAAAACCAGTTAAAAAGTGTATGAAGTCCAATAAAAAAGGAATCACCTTAATTCTTTTTAAAATTTATAGTTATTAACCTAAAATGCAACTGGAGTATCTATTTAGGTAAAAAGCTTAAGGAAGGATATTCAAAGCATTTTAGTGCTACCCCGAGCCGAGCCCAATATTCAGCCTGGAAGATGCCACTGAATATCACCATAGTCCATGTAAAAAACACTTGATTAAAACCGGGGTGGTCTGGGGGCAATAGGGGGCAGTACCTGTCACTATCCAGGTAATCGGAGAACTTAACTGGTTAAAGTTAGGCTATCTCAATTGCTGTCCTAATATAATTGCTATCCTGCTAGTGACTGAATATTATCACTAAGCAAACAGTGCCGCTGCCCAGCAAACCAGAATATTTAGTGCTAGATGCTGGATAAGTTCCAGGTTTAGTTTAAGTGGCAGTGGCTAGGTGCTTTAAGTAGCCTAGTCGCTACCGCTGAATATCCCAGGTGACAGCAGTCGTGAAAAAATCTTGGATGAAGATTCAGTTGGTTTGCCAGTTTCGTTTTCGTCTTCGGCTGCAGGACTTTAGGAGAGTAATGTAGACAGGGTCTTGCATCATTTTGATGCAGTTTATATTGGGCTTCCTAAAAAAGATGATAAGCAGAATAAAAAAGCTTCCAGATTTAGCAGCCAAGCTGTAACTAGAAAAGCAAAGTCTGATCAACTTACTCCCATGTTACTGTAGAGGCCGCCTATAGTTCAAAATCATATATTGGACAATTAAAGCATTTTATAACTTTGGATCCCTCTTATCTGAGGGAAAATTGACTAAATATCACCCGTCACGGACTCTTAGATCAAGTCAAGTTGGAAATGTTACTATACCAGGCCCCGGGACATTTAATTTAGTCAAAATCCAACAAAGGAGGTTTGTAAGAGTTGCACCGGCATTATGGAATAGACAAGAACCACTTATCTGATCCTTCCTCATTGCCTAAAAGCCTGTGGGCCAATATTCAGGGCAAGTTATATGTTCACCAGCAGCCAGTGAACATCTAACCTACCCATCTATGGATTTTCAGCCTGGCATTTGGTCAAGAGTGGAAGAGCAGCCTAGTGGTTAGACCAACAGCCCAACACCCAGAAGATCTGAGTTTGATTCCCACTTGCACTCTTTGTGACCTTGGCCAAGTCATTTGACCCTCCATTATCTCAGAAGAAAAGGCCTGGCAATCTACTTGAGGTCATACCTTACAAAGAAAACCCCAGGAGCTGCTGGGTTGCCATGAGTTAACATTGACTTGACAGCACTTAAAAAAAAATTGGACAAAAATCCATCCAAATGGCCCAACACTATCAGGTATATTTACTAAATCAGGCTAACAGTTAACTCATGCAATTTGTAACTAGATCCTATTGAATAATGTGGGACCTAGTTGCAGATAGCATGGTTAACCATTAGCTTGGCTTAGTAAACACACCCCTTTCTGTATAGAAAGGGAATGGATTTGGGGCAGAGTAGAGGCAGACTTAAATTATCTGGATAGCGGCAATTTTACAGCCACTATACGAACAGGTTCTAAGTTAGTTTAGGCCTGCTAAACAGCAAGCTTAATCTAAGCATACAGTGGCGGCATGGCGACATGATAGCATGACTATTCAGTGTTGTTAATGAAGCAGACCAAAGTGTTTACATGTTTTATGTGACTATTTTAATTGCTTTGATTATGTATTACATGTTTATGTTTTGTGATAATTTGTATTTTACTAATTCTGTACTCCAATTTGTGCATTCCAGAGAATGAAAATGCAGATTTTAAATATTCAAATTGAATTACATTAAAATGGTTGCCACCAGCTGCAAGTGGCCCTTTTCAAATGAAGATGTCCTGCTGTATCCCTCATTCCATTTTTCAAAAAGCACAATTCCTTACTGTACACACTTTCGAGAACCTACACCACCCCTAACCTTTTTGTAATGTTATATTGTTGCTGATACTCTACCTTGCTCTTAGTTTTAGGCACTGAAGCTCCCACAATGGCATCTAAAGGCTCAGCCACTGCTTCCTTGTCTACAAATGCCACCAATGCCCACTGCCATGGCCTTGCTCCCACCGCCATGCCCACTCCCACGTCCTCCTTTATGAAGATGGAAACTACTAACCCTATTCTGGCCAGAGCTGTGACAGAAACAATAAACCACTCCCTTCCTCCACCTCCCACAGCCATCGTCTCGTTATCCATGCCAGTTAAGGGGAAAATACCCCTTTCTCAATATTTGGAGAAAAACTCTCCCTCATTCTCCTCCTCTGTTCGGGAAGCCATCAATACTTTTCTGACCACATCAGCAGCCATCTCTTTGCCCTCGAAGATGGACATGAAGTCAGTTTTCTTAGTGGCCACTGAAAGACCTACCCCCTCACCAGCCTCAACCGAAGAAGTGCCTCTCCAAGCTAAGGGCACCACTGCACACTTCAAGTCATTGATGGATGAAAACGTGAGGTTGGTTGTCTTACCATCGATGAGGAGACAAAAAAGTAGAAGTGAAAAGATGGCCTCTCAGGAGATACCAGAAAGCCAAAGCGTAGGGTCTCTAACTGCAATTCCATCAGTTTCAGCTATCTCCAAGGTCTCCATGACAACTACCATTAGGACCAAAAGGGCAAGGAAAAGAGCAAGCAGACCACCCTATGCAACTGTTTTCAAAGGCCCAGCAGTGAGTAAGTATCTTATCTTAATATTTACTGCACTATCTTTAATTCTAGGTGGGTAACAAGATTACACAAAAAATCATAAACACATCAAAACAAAATATATAGATCAAGATACAGATAAAAAATAACTTCCTAATAAAACTAGTACATTTTATCACTGACCCAAAGAGGTAACCCAATTATTTTCAAACTCAATATACCCCCTAATAAGAAAATCTCTAAACAGTTTACAATATACTCAGTCAATGAAAAACTACAGTAAAATAGCAATTATCATAAAGAAAGCAACATAAAATATAATAACAGGTAATAATATAACATACAACTAAAAACAATAATAAAAATAACAAAACTACATACAGTAGACCCAAACTAAGTGAATGCAAGGACTATGGCAATTCTCCGCTGTGGCTGATGGAATCTCTCAGGGCAACGGTAACCAACCACATCCACTATTTTCCAGGCAAATTGATCCAGACCTGGGTTTACCCCACCTTGCATGCATGGACTTGCAGTTCATACAGTATTTCTCTCAGAAGAAATGGAGCTGCATGTCTCTTCATGCAGTGGGACAGAGCCAAGATTGGGTGAGTCTGCCCTGAAATAAAGGAGACAACTTGTGCCTCCTACTTGATGCTCAGTGTTAGTACAACTCTTGGGAGAAGAATGAGGAGGTTGACATTAACTAGTCGTGTTTGCAGGATCAGCACTACCATTAGGCGAGCTAGGTAGTCTCCTAGAGTGCCGACCCTCAGGGAGGGGGGTGGTGCCAATTGCTGCTGCTGCCACATCTCACCGGGAACTACAATGGCACCAATAGCTTGAAAGAGCCCTGCTGCATTTATCTTCAAACATTGGCACCACAGGGCTGTTTGCTTCTGCTCCCACCGATGCTGACTTCCTGATTGCATGGGGTGGACGTAACAGCTTTGCTGCACTAAAGTTTGAAGGTAAATGCCATGAGGCTGTTTCAAGACATTGCCACTGCTATAGGTCATAGTGAGGGGTGACAGCGGTGGCAATGAGGGGCAGTCAGGGAAGGGGGGCACACAATGGATGAGGCTTGTCTAGGGCACCCTATCTCCTTGCACCTGCCTTGCGTGTTTGCACTATAAGCCCTATGAGCTGGGGATAATTAGGGATCTAATTCTATATGCCTTAGAGAAAGGGGGGGAGGATATGACAGAGACCTTCAAATAACTCAAATGTGTGAATAAGGCAGAAGAGGTACGGTGAAATTAGGTCTTACCTGCTAATTGGCTTTCCTTGAGTACCTCCAATCCAACCTCGACCTCTGGGTAGTCAACCCCCACCAGCAGCTTGGAGACTGAGCATGTCATTTTTTGATGATATCAGTGTACTTAGGCAGCTGGCACTACCTACCATCCCCAGAAACCTATTGACAAAGCAGACTCATGGGAGCAACAAATAAGAAGTTAACATTTAAACTAAAGATATAGGTTCCAAAAAACCCTGCTAGAACGAGGCCCCCAAACTCTACCAGGAACGAGGTCCTCCTCCACCAGGAAGATGAAGCTTACCTGTCCCATCTGTATTCCAAATGACAGGGCTAGCTTGCCAAAATATGAGAAACATCAAAGTACCAATAAAATTCTTGATAATCTTTGTTATTATGTTATCGAAAGGAATGTGGCTCTTGCTTGGAAGCTCCCAAGCCCCTAACACCATAGCATCTTAAGCAATGTTGACCTTCTTCAGGACCAGGGTCACTAACCCCACCTCAGTAAACAGATCAGGGAGGGTATCAGGACTGGACTAGAGGTACTCAAGGAAAGTCAATAGCAGGCAAGGCCTAATTTCACCTTCCTTATTATCCCTCCAGTCCAGTCCTGACTTCTGGGATGTATCATAGCAGTACTAATGATGGGAAATCTTGTGTTCCCCACCTCCTACACATTTAGGCGATAATGCTTCACAAAGGTATAGGGGGATGACCACTTGGCCACCCTTACAAATATCTCCCGGTGGAACTAGACCATACTCCGCCCACGAAGTGGCCTGGGCTCGGGTCAAATGAGCTCTCAGTCCCGCTGATACAATCTTTCTACTCAACAAATACGTTGACGTGACAGTCTCTTTAATCCACCTAGGAGCCTTAGCTGCTGCCTCCCCCTTATGTGGACCTCCAAAGAGGACAAACAAATGATCCGATTTCGCAAATGGAGCTGTCCTCTTCAAATAGAAACAAAGAAACCTAGAAACATGACGGCAGAAAAAGACCACATGGCTTATCTAGTCTGCCCTTCCATATTACCCACTACAAGAGTCCCCTTTTTTCCTTAAGAGAGCCTCTGTGTTTGTCCCATGCTTCTTTGAATTTAGATATTGCCCTCATCTCTATCACCTCCACTGGGAGACTATTGTATGCATCTACCACTCTTGGTGTGCAAAGAAATATTTTTGCATATTACCCCTGAGTCTATCCCCTTTCACCCTCATCCTATGTCCCCTCATAGCAGAGTTTGCTTTCAATCGAAAGAGGCTCTCCTTCTGTGCATTTATGCCACGGAGGTATTTAAAAGTCTCAATTATATCACCTCTGTCCTGCCTTTCCTCTAAAGTATACATAATAAGATCCTTAAGTCTGTCCTCATATGCTTTATAATGAAGACCACCAACCATTTTAGTAGCCACCTTCTGTACTGACTCCAACCTGTTTATATCCTTTTGAAGGTGTGGTCGCTAGAATTGCATACAATACCCCAAATGAAGTCGCACCAAAGACATACAGAGGCACTATCACCTCCTTTCTTCTGCTGGCCATTCCTCGCTCTATGCACCCAAGCATCCTTCTATCTTTCACTGTCGCCTTTCTACCTGTTTAGCTACTTTGAGATCGACAGACACAATCATGCCTAGGTCCCGTTCTTCTTTCTTGGACAGAAGTATGTCACCCCCTATACTGTACCTCTTTTGGATTGTTGCAGCCCAAATGCATGACCTTAAATTTTTTAGCATTAAATCTCAGCTGCCAAATTCTAGACTATTCTTCAAGCTTAGCTAGATCCCTCCTCATGTTATCTACACCTTCCTGGGTGTCTACTCTGTTGCAGATTTTGATATCATCCGCAAAGAGGCAAACCTTACCTGACAGCCCTTTTGCAATATCACTAACAATGATGTTAAAAAGAATCGGACCAAAGACAGATCCCTGTGGCACGCCACTGGTAACCTCCTTCTTCTCAGAGTGAACTCCATTTAGCTTACACTTTGTTGCCTCCCACTCAATCAATTTCTAACCCAAGCCATAACTTTAGGGTCCATCCCTAGGGTGCTTAGTTTGTTTATAAGTTGCCTGTGCAGAACAGTGTCAAATGCTTTACTGAAATCTAAATATACCACATCTAGGGCTCTCCCTCGGTCCAACTCCCTGGTCACCCAGTCAAAGAAATCAATCACATTTGTCTGACAAGACCTGCCCCTGATGAATCCATGCTGCCTCGGATCCTGTAATCTGTAGGATTCAAAAAACCTCACTCTTATCTCTTTCAGCAGCGTTTCCAATAATTTACTCACCACAGAGGTTAAACTAACCGGCCTGTAGTTTTTAATCACATCCTTACTTTCGCTTTTGTGTAAAGGGACCACATGAGCCTTTCTTCAGTCCTCTGGCACAACCCCTGACTCCAAAGAGGCATTGAAAAGGTCAGTCAGTGGAGCTGTTAGAACATTCCCAAGTTCCTTCAGTATTTTTGGATATATCTGAGCGTCTAGGAGGTGTAACTGTGGATCAGAAACCTCCTCGGGCACCCCGGAGCGCACTGGCAGGGTGACCGGCTGGTTCAAGTGAAAAACTGAGAGCACTTTTGGCAAAAATGAGGGCACTGGACACAGCACCAGCTTCTCATTAGAGATGGAGAGAAAAGATTCCCTACAGAACAGAGACTGGAGTTCTGATATTCTCCTGGCAACCAAGAAAACTGTCTTAAGGGTCAAGTCCTTCAGTTTGCAGGACTCCAGAGGCTCAAAAGGTTCTTCTGCTAGCACTGATAACACTAAATTGAGGTCCCAAGGAGGAATCACTGACCGCCCAATTATGTAGCCAAAGATAGCAGCGCACCATCACCACCGATGCCATACTCTTAGAGAGACCTCTGATGAGATCATAGAAAGTGTCTGCCAGATACACGGCACCCGAATCCAGTCTTGCCAATGCTGCAGCAGGCTCCTGGGATTCCTCTGTCAGCTCCAGAATTCCCTGCACCTGCGCCCACCGCAGGCAAACCCTGGCCACAAACGCCCCACAAACTGATGCATGTTAGGACAGGGCATTAATATCAAATGCCTGTTTCAACAAGGTATCCAACTTTCTATCCTGAATATTCTTGAGTGCCGAACTGCCCTCAACAGGGATCATGAACTTCTTGGTCACGGCCAACACTGTGGCATCTATCTTAGGGGAACGCAGCATCTCCCACTCCTGCTCAGGCTGCAGGTAAAGATGGGTCATGGTCCTAGTCCATCTAAGACCTGCCTCTGGGAGGTCGCACTCATCATGGATCATCTGCTTAATCACCCGATGCAAGGGAAACACCTTTTGTGGCTTTCACACAGCTTGCAACAGCGGGTCTTCCAGTGCGTCCTCATCCAGCAGCCATCTTGTCAGCGTATTATGTGTTTTCAATGTCTGCATTATGACTTCCACCAGCTCCTCCCAGCAGATGATGCAGACTATGTGGGATTCCTCTTCTTGTGGAATCTCACCTTCCTTTAGCTCCTCCAACTCCATTTCATCTTCCATGTCCAAGTGTTCCAGCTTATCCGAGTAAAAGGACCCCATCTCCTCGCCCGGGTCAATTTCGAGTCTATGCCTGTCCGAGGCCGGATCCTCGTCCAACTTGGATTCTGACCGGATCTCTGTTGCCACTCTGTTTCAACTCTGCTCAGGCACGGGGGGAAGGGATGTCTTTCCCCCACTGCTTCATGCAGAACGCCTTGTGCATGCAGAGGATGAACTCGGGGGAAAAGCCCCCAACTGCTCCTGGGAGGTTGACGGCCTTGGAGAGTGTTTTCCCTACTGTAAGGCTCCGTGACTGCCCTTAGATTGTTAACCTCCCTCGGAGCCCCTGGAGGACCCTGCTCCTCCCGATTTGTCTGCATTGTCCTCCTGTAGGCTGTTTTCTGCCATCCAGGCTTCCGCTTCACATCCACAGCATATACCCGTGGCCGAGCCCCTGCCTCGCTGAGCCCACAAGCTAAACATTGCGGCCCTGGTAAGGCCAGGGGAGAGGGAAAGCCTGTTCCCCCTTCCAAACCCCCTGTCAGTGCGGAGGTTCTGGCAGTAGCAGGCTCTTTCTTCCTTGTCCTTTTTTTTTTAAACTGCAGATGCCAGAAAGAAACCAATCAAAAACAAAAAATCGTGAAGGCAGAGAGCCAGCATCCAAGGAGTCCTTCCCTCTCTACTTTCCCCATTTGCTTCTTCCCTCCTGCAGAGAAAATGGCGCAGCTTCCCACGCTGCTGACAAAATTGCTCAGAGACACACATGGTTATAGGCTGGACCACAAAAGCAAAAATGCAGGCTGCTGCAGCACTCCCTCCCCCCACCCCCGGCTATTTCCCCCACAACTCTCACACACACGATCCCTCTTCTGCTTCCTGCCTCATGCTCAACCCACTTACCAGCTGCAGCGCTGAGGCAGGAGCCCGACCAGAAAGCTGCAACCAAACTGACAGGCCTCTGCTTCCGTAGCGGTTCCTCAACCGATGACGGGTTCGGGAGCCGCTGCAACTGTCACCGCGGGACCGGCAAGCCTCCTCCTCCCCCAGAGAAAGAGCCCCTGCCCTGATCGCTGTCCAAATTTTTTTTAAATTAATGTGCCAGACAAAGTGTTGCAGCTAATTTCCTTCAACACTAAGGGCTACCAGTAGCTGCCCAAGCAAGGGAAAACAGTAAAGCCAGTCAAAAAAGAAGGGAGAAAAATAACATAGCTCTGGGATCACATGCTCCAGCTGCTTGGAGACTGAGCTTACTGAGGCTAGTAGGTGGTGTCAGCTGCCTAAGTATACTGATGTCATCAAAAGATGACATGCTGCTGGTGGGAGTTGACTAACCAGAAGTCGTGACGGGTCTGGAGGGGCGATAAGGAATTTGCAAGTGTTAACATCAGAAGATCTTTCATCACAGAAAGGGTGGTGGATATATGGACCAGCCTCCCTGTGGAAATGATAAAGGCAAAAGCAGTAACAAAATTCAAGAAATCAAGATTTAAGTGCAGAGGATCTAGTGGGAGAGTGAGGGGTAAAGTGTAAGAGAGGCACAAAGGATCTTCAGTAATGGGGAAGTGAGAGATAAAGGATGGGGTGGGCACAGAAAATCCTCAGTGGTAGAGAGTGAGGGATAAAGAATGGGGTGGGCACAGAAAATCCTCAGTAGTAGAGAGTGAGGGATAAAGGATGGGGTGGGTATAGACAATCCTCAGTGGTAGAGAGTGAGGGATAAAGAATGGGGTGGGCACAGAAAATCCTCAGTAGTAGAGAGTGAGGGATAAAGGATGGGGTGGGTATAGACAATCCTCAGTGGTAGAGAGTGATGGATAAAGGATGGGGTGGGTATAGACAATCCTCAGTAGTAGAGAGTGAGGGATAAAGGATGGGGTGGGCATAGACAATCCTCAGTAGTAGAGAGTGAGGGATGAAGGATGGGGTGGGTATAGACAATCCTCAGTGGTAGAGAGTGAGGGATTGAAGGGATAATCAGTCCAAATCTGGATTTCAAGCCTGCTCTATG
Organism: Ichthyophis bannanicus; assembly: GCA_033557465.1. NCBI lineage: Eukaryota > Metazoa > Chordata > Amphibia > Gymnophiona > Ichthyophiidae > Ichthyophis > Ichthyophis bannanicus. The sequence continues at coordinate 72,838,614 of CM066051.1, read as the reverse complement.
GGTTTGCTTTGTATGATTGCACCCTTGCCTGCCTGCCTGAAAATATACACAGCAACATATGATTGACACAAGACACGCATGTGGGTTATGAAACAGAGTATTTTGTGGCCTTGCATGGGAGAGCCTGGTGAGCCACACTTTTGTGCAGAAGTGTACAAGAGAATGTGAAACTAGGAAAACAGGAATACAGGCCCAGAAGCTGACAAACTGAGAGAAAAAACTGTCAGTTGAGCCATACTCTGAGCCCTGAAGCAAGATAGTGTCAGAAGATGGAACTCCAAGAAATGAAAAGGCATTTACAAGGGGGCTGTGATCAGCTAATAAGCAGACCCTGAGCAGACTTTGAAATGCAGACCTTGTTGAAATACCAACTGTTGTTTGGTGATAAATTGTTGCTTGGCGATAAACATAGGTGGGGTGGGTCTGAGGGTCTCACTGGCCGAAGTTCTCTGACTTAGCAGGTTTTGCTGGTTTTTTGCAAGTTTGGCCAATGACGTCAGTAATTCAAGCAATTCACTGGAACTTTGGGACAGAGGTTTGTGACAAAGAACAGGTATATAAGAGAGACATTTGCAGAGCTCAGCGCGGGTGACTCTCTCCCCAGGGGGAGGGCTACCCGTCCTCAGATCCCTCAGATAGACACGTGTATCTGTGCTTGCAGTTTTTGCTTGTACTGAATAAAGGAATTTTGATGACAAGTGACTGTGATCTGAGTTTAAATCCTGGTGCACGGCTCCCATGTGCTCAGGCAATCTTGATGAAAATTTAGGGATCATTTTGTAGGTCTGACCCTGCCTACAGGATAAAGGATGGGGTGGGCATAGACAATCCTCAGTGGTAGAGAGTGAGGGATAAAGGATGCGGTGGGCATAGATGATCCTCAGTGGTGGTGAAAGGAGGAATCAATCCTGGGATGGACACAGAGACTCTTCAGAAGTGGTAAAAGAGAGCCAAAGCCTGGGATGGGTGCCAAGGTCCTTCAGTTGTGGGCGAATGAATGAAGGATGAATCAGAGACAGTAAGCCATATTAGAGCAAGAAGGAAGGGTAAGAAAGAGAATGGATAGGCCTAAAGATCTTTATGTGAAGATCCTGAAGTACCTAGAAATGCGTTCAGAGACCAAGAGAATGTGACAGAAAGATACAGAAATATTTCCCATCTTATTGGGGGCCACAGGCCTGATTAAGAAGAATTTCCAAGCACACCTTGATAAATTTCCATACATGTTACATCTCACAGACCCCAGAAGGGGCTGTCTTTGACATGAGGCAAGTACTATGCCGAGTATTGGCAGTCAATTTGAGAGACTGAGATCCTACTCTGCATACCCTGGCTTTGGAGTGACGTTTATGACTGTCCTAGTATATGCAAAACTAACCCATTTGGATTCACTGCCCCCTGTGTTGCCAGGTTGCCAGGAATTGTTTGAATCTAGGTATAATTATTCACCTTCCAGCTGCAGAGCTGGTGCAACAGCAAAGAATGGTCAAAGCAAAAAACACAAAATCCTGCCACTGTAGAGGGGCTGATGCAGGGGCTGGAGAGAGAGGCTGTGGTTGCTGCTGAGGCAAGGGTTGAGGGTCTGTTGCTGGGGCTTAGAGAAGAAGGGCTGGCACTGGAAAACTGTATTTTGTGTCAGAAATGGAATCCACCTAAAAAGCCACTACAATTGTTTTTCATGACACGAATATACCCATTAACCCCTACTGTTCCAGCCCTGGGAAAGCACCTAATAGCTTCAAAAATAAACCCCTAAATTTCCAAACAATAAACACCTAGGATCAGAAGCCCTGGGTATAATTAATTACAACAACTCAGTATGACTCATAAAGTAATGATACATCTTGATAGTTTGACCATGAAGTGATTACAAAAGCCACAGAAGACAAACAAGCAAAAGGATCTGTCCCTTCGCCCCTCCCAAAATGACTGCATGCACACACTCTAAATATAGTTACTGACGGAGGAGTGGAGAAATACTTATCCCCATCTATAGAAATATTGGGAAAGGCTGGCAGCCCCACTCTAAGGTGACCAGATGTCCCTGATTTTTGGGATTGCCCTCAGTTGAGGTAGTGACCCAGACCCCATGGTCCATGTACACCCCCTGTTCCTGATTTCAGTGGGGATAGAGGCCAAGGACATTGCTTCTCCTGCACACACATTTGATGCAGTCTTCTCAACTTGTTTTCTGAATAAAAGAGGACTGAATTTTAGAAATATCTAGAATATTTATGTAGATGTATGTAGCAAAGTTTAAGCATATATGTATTAGTGTACACTTATAACGCGGGAAGAGCTGCTCCTCTCTTCTTTAAATATTTGAAATTACTGCTACTCAGTCTGCTCATTTTGGAATATGTGGAGAAAAGATGCTCAGGAAGGGAGGACCCTGCCCCTCCCAGCCCAGTTCAGTTCTGCCCAGGTGTCCTAGATTTGATCTCCAAAAATCTGGTAGCCCTACCCATCTCCCTTCTTGGGAAACATAGTTTAGTCACCGGACATCAGAGTTCTTAAAGGGTACAGGCAAAACCAGCCAACTCCTGTCGCTCGAACCAAGTTTTCACACTCTGTAAAATGGGGCTTCTTGTTCTGTGATCATGGCTGGAAATGGCTTATTGTGGTGTGATAATAGTGTGAGTGTGGTCACTACCTTGGCCATGGCCTGTAAAATAGTTATCTCCAAGTTATAATACCCTGTTCAATGTAATTTCAGTTTGTTCAATGTAAACCGCACTGATGCAGAATAGCGCGGTATATAAGAGGATATAAATAAATAAAATAAATAAATAAATATGGCTAAGGTCAGGTTTACCTTTTTGTCACCCCTCACCATTGTGGGGGATAAAGGAGATCTCACTCCAAGGAAGCAAAGATTGGGGTGCTCCTACTTTCCTCCCCACCTCCAGTGAAAGGGGGTATCTTTGCCTCTACAGGACAGCCATCTCTGTAGAATCTCCCAGGAATGGCTCAGTCTCTGCAGCGGTGTCCCATCAGATCCTGCTGTCTTAAAGGGACAGGGACAGTAGAACAGTTCTTTGAATGCCATTGGCCTTCCCATGCCTTTAAGGAGGCAGGTCCAAAGGGACAGATGCTGCTGCCATCAGACTTACCCTTAAAAAGAAAGTGATTATTGCCCAGTGCTTCAAATAGCATTGGTCCATTCTTGGGTCTTCAAGGGAACAGGTCTGAAGGGAAGCCGCTGCCATCGGACAAGCACTGTTAAAGGGAAAGTGACAATTGAACAGTGCATCAAAAGTTATTAGTCCATCTCTGTGTCATTAAGAGGTGGGTCTGAAGGTTCAGGCTGAGTGGGACTTAGGAAAAAGCTCACCTGGATGGAGGAGGCGGCTTCCCTTTCAGCTCAGTGCCCTTTTCAGCCCTGTGTTGCTTACTTTGTCTAATGGCAATTATGGCCTAACGATAGCCAGGAATGGCCAACCATGTTGTGACAATACTGTGATTCTGGTCACTAACCATGCCACATTGTCACTGTAGTCTCATGTCCTCTCTTGCTCTTTGTCTCCTCCCCAGCTATGGCAGTACTAAGCACAAAGATCACAACCTTTACTTCAGTCGACATGGGAGGCTCCAACGACATCAAGAAGTTCCTGAAAAAGGTGACAACCCTGTGACTGCACATTGCAGTCTGTTTCCAAAGTTCTACTCCAGAACTGAGCACAGCTAAATAGTCTCATCCTGGTTATTCCTAGTATACTGTGCCATGATAAGTCCTGGTCTATTTCCACCACACACATCCACTACCAAAAGAGGGGGAAAACACAGCCATGAAAATAATCAGCCACGAGAAGCGCTTTTCTCAGCTGCCTTAGGATGCACGATTTTAATGGTGGAAGTTCTTCTCTAGTGGAAGGAGCACAGAAGGGTAATAGGCGATCAGCTGAATGGGGAGGTTTATTTGCCCTTCATACAGATACGTATGAGAAACATCTGCAAGATGGGCATTGTTTTTTTGTCTGTCAATCTTCTTTGCCAGACTGATTGATACATAGAATAAAGAACCCAATCTGTTCTGGTAGCTAAGAGTTTTGGTGTCAGAAAGTGGGATTTGATGGTGTGGATAAGTAACACATTGTTTTTTTGTCTGTCAATCTTTGCCAGACTGATGACTCGGCTCAAGCATAAATAGGTAGAGACACATATGTGTCTTCTTCATAGGTCGTACTCTTTGTGTGTGCCCTTCAGGGGTTCTCGATATTTCAATCTTTTTTCATAAATGATACACATTATTCCTAGCATGACTCTTCTTTTTTCATGGATGTGTTTTTCCTCTGTTTTTGTGTATGTCCACCACTACCACCAGCACATTCATTGCCGACCACACCACCACTATTCTCACTGGTATCATGGCCCATTCCACTATGATTGCCAGTAGCAGCTCAGGTAAGCCCACTGTTAACAGACCTACCAACATTATTACCTAGAATCCCAGGGGTATCAATTCAACCAAGAGAAACTTTAATTGAAGAAAGTGATTGATAGTAGAAAATATATTTTATGATATGGTTCATGAGCTTCACTAAGTCTCTAGTATTCTCAAAGGTTTGAGTAGCATTGGACTTTTATCCTAGTATTGTAATTGAGTTAAATAATGAGTACCACTAAGACTTTTGCATTCCTAAGTGTTTAGTAGTCTCCATTGGGCCTCTACTCTACTGTTCCCAGTGGTTTCAATGATGAGTACTATTAAGCCTTTAGCATTCCCAGTGGTTTAATAATCTCCACTGAGCTCCTATTCTAGTATTGCCATTGGTTTAATGAGAAGCATTGTTCCTGATGTTTTAAGAGCTCTAATGGGCCTTTAGCATACTCAAGAGTTTAATGATTTCCGTTTAGTCTCTACTATTATGTCCTCAGTGTTTTAATGAGTATCACTGGGCCCCTAGCAGTCCCAATAATTTAATGAGTTCCATTCTCAGGGCTGCCACTGGGGGAAGTGGGTACAAACAGGACAATTGCCCTGGGCTCCCCTGCTCAAAGCTGAAAAATGCACTGCCTGCCAGGGAGCCATGCCAAGGTCTTCGTTGACTACCAGTGGGTCTCCCTCAGTTTTTTTCTCATCACCAACATGAAACAATGTGTTGATTCTGCATCTCCTTTCTTCTTCCTCCCACCTCCTGCCTCACAGGTATGTCAGATGCTGATGTCAAGACTCCCTCTAAAAGGCTGTGAACCCATCTGGTGGTTGACTGAAGTGGTCAAACTTTTGCCCAGTCCTGACAAGAAGAATCAGACTAATGCTCTCAGGCCTTAGAAACTGAAGGTGATAGAGCACCTTACATTCCTCCGCCTCTCATTCTCTCACTAACCTATCCATTTGACCTCCAGCTCTTTTCTTGTCTCTTATCCCAACCAGTTTTCTATTTCCTTTTTTTCACCTCTCAGGCCCTTTCACAGGCCTGTCCCTTTTTCCCATCTCTCTTCACCTTCATATTCCCCTGTCCCCTTCATAGCTCAACCAGCCCCTCCAGGAACTTCAAACCATTTATCCATTGTTTCCCTTCCTTCTGCATTTTCTCATCCCATCCAGCCCATCTAACACGCTCCCAATCATAGTTCGCACCCAGCTGCAAAATCCCTGGATGCCTGTTCACTCTTCTCACCTATGCTCCTTCCTGCTGTCAAGTAAGGTTTGCCTCTTTGCAGATGATACCAAAATCTGCAATAGAGTAGACACCCAGGAAGGAATAGATAATATGAGAAAGGATTTAGCTAAGCTTGAAGAATAGTCAAAAATTTGGCAGCTGAGATTTAATGCTAAAAAATTCAGGGTCATGCATTTGGACTGCAAAAATCCAAGAGAGCGGAACAATGTAGGGGTGATGCCAGTAGAGACCAATTAAGCTAAAGAGAGTGGTGGGAGCAATGGCAGCAAGTTCCCACCACTGTCCAGACATCTGTGGTGGGTAAGGGGGCAGGAAGAAGGGGGGCCTGATACTGATGCTGGGAGAGGGAGGAGAGCAGATGTTGGCACTGGGAGAAACTTGTGTGGTGGGGGAAGCTGATGCCGGCACTGGGGAAACATTGAGGCATTGATGCTGATGCTGGTAGCTGGAGGGAGGAGAAAGGGGCATTGATATTGGGGACATGGTAACGTGGGAGAACAGGCATAAAGCCTAAGGCAGAGGCTCTAGGTTTGGCTGGTAGAGTAGAAGGTGACAGACTCTAAAATTGGCTAGCTATTGGGAGCATCAGAGGGGACTCTAAGCTTGGTTTGGATTGTAAGTGAGGACTTAGGAATTTGGTAGGATGGAAGGGTGGTGACCTGGGGATTCAGTGGTGGGATATTGAGGACTGAGAAACTGAGCAGGGATTAGGAGGGCAACAGGTAACATCATATTTGGGTGATGGGTACCAGTAGGTCTGTGAGCAAATGAAGAAATATGCGGAGGGGAGATGACTTGAAAGACGTGGAAGATTTGGAAGGCAGTTGAAAGGGGCAGAAGGCTATGGACAGGATGAGAGACAAAGGCAGGGGAAGGATCTTTGGATTAAATGTGTGAAGGTGGGAAAGGGAGCCTGAATAGATGGTAACACATAAGAAAGGGAGAGGCAGGAGGGGGGATGAGTCACAGGGAAGATTCAGAAATGGAAAGCTTCTACACAGGCGAAAAGTAAAAAGAGAGAGGCTGAAGACTGGATGGAGGAGAACAAGGAATGAAATATAGCCATAGGCTGTTAAGAAAAATGGGGGGAAAAGATGAAACTAAAAGATCAACGTCAAAGATAGATGCAGGGTAAGAAGGAAAAAAAACAGGGAGTGAAGAAACAGAAAATGGAAATGAGATCCTGAAAAAGGACTTAGGAGAGAGCCAACAAGGGGAAGTAGTAAATAAAATGATCCAGACAACAAAAGGTACCCTAAACATTGCCCAGGTTTTAGAGTTTTCTTTCTGTTTTGTTCAATACAAAAGGAAGTTAATTTCTGTTTTGGGGAGTTTTCCATATAATGTTTCATCTGCATATTTGTTTTTCATTTGTATTTCGTATTCCCTTGTAAGTAACAGTCTGTGTTTTCTATATGTAACTGAAGTGAGAGACTCATTGTAGGAATCCATAGCAGCCCAGCTCTTTGCTTTTCTCAACTGCAGATGTAGCAGTATTCTAGAATATTTTTGGTGCTAGCATTTCATAGGTAGTGTTAGTGCTGATATGATATGGTAAATTTCTGATTATCCATTTGCAGGGTTTCATGTTACTTCACACAATGTCTGGTCTATTGGTTTTAATAAACCATAAACCAATAAACAATAGACAAATGGACAAGATTTTCAAGAGCAGAGATGTCTCTCTTCATACAAAGATTCAACTTGTTCAAGCCATGGTATTTTCAGTAACATCATATGGATGTGAAAGCTGGACAGTGAAAAAGATAGATAGGAAGAAAATTGATGCCTTTGAGTTATAGTGCTGGTGGCGAATACTGCATGTACCATGGACTGCCCGAAAAACAAACCAGTCAGTACTAGAGGAGATCAAACCTAAGCTTTCTTTAGAAGCTCAGATGACAAGACTTCGACTTTCATACTTTGGACACATCATGCCAAGAGAGAGATTATTAGAGAAAGACATCATGCTTGGCAAGATAGAAGGTCAACGCAAAAGAGGAAGGCCAGCAATGAGATGGATCGATACAATAACAGCAGCTATGGGTACCAGTCTCTCAACAATGAACCGCCAGACTGAAGACCGGACACAACTTAGGACAACTATCCAGAGGGTCGCCATGAGTCAACACCGACTCGATGGCACTTAACAACAACAACAAACCAATAGAAACATAGAAATATGACGACAGAAAAAGACCACATGGCCTATCTAGTCTGTCCTTCCAAAACAACTACAACAGTCCCCTTTTTTCCTTTAGAGATCCTCTGTGTTTGTCCCATGCTTTTTTTAAATTTAGATACTGTCCTCATCTCTACCACCTCCACTGGGAGACTATTCCACGGATCCACCACTCTTTCTGTAAAGAAATATTTCAGCCTATCACTCCTGAATCTATCCCCTTTCACCCTCATCCCATATCCCTTCGTAGCAGAACTTGCTTTCAATTGAAAGAGGCTCTCCCCCTGTACATTTATGCCATGGATGTATTTAAACATCTCAATCATATCACCTCTATCCCGCCTTTCCTCTAAGGTGCACATATTAAGATCCTTAAGTCTGTCCTCATATGCTTTATAATGAAGACCACTAACCATTTTAGTAGCCACCCTCTGTACTGACTCCATCCTGTTTATATCTTTTTGAAGGTGCGGTCTCCAGAATTGCACACTATACTCCATAAAAGGTCGCACCAAAGACTTATATAGGTCCTGCTCTTCTTTAGTGGACAAAAGTACTTCACCCACTATACTATATTGCTCCCTTGGACTGCTGCAGCCCAAATGCATGACCTTACATTTTTTAACATTAAATCCCAGCTGCCAAATTCTAGACCATTCTTCAAGCTTAGCTAGATCCCTCCTCATGTTATCTACATCTTCCTGGATGTCTACTCTATTGCAGAATTTGGCATCATCCACAAAGAGGCAAACCTTACCCGACAGCCCTTCCGCTGTATTTCTAACAAAGATGTTAAAAAGAATCAGACCAAGGACAGATCCCTGGGGCACACCACTGGTAACATCCTTCTCCTCAGAGTGAGCTCCATTTACCTGTACTCTTTGTCGACTCCCACCCAACCAATTTCTAACCCAAGCAATAACTTTAGGGTCCATCCCTAGGGTGCTCAGTTTGTTTATAAGTCACCTGTGAAGAACAGTGTCAAAGGCTTTACTGAAATCTAAATACACCACATCTAGGGCTCTCCCTCGGTCCAACTCCCTGGTTACCCAGTCAATGAAATCAATCAGATTTGTCTGACAAGACCTGTCTCTGGTGAATCCATGCTGCCTCGGATACTGTAATCTGCTGGACTCCAGAAATCTCACTATTTTCTCTTTCAGCAGCGTTTCTAATAATTTACTCACCACCGAAGTTAAACTAACCGGCCTGTAGTTTTCAACCACATCTTTACTTCCACTTTTGTGTAAAGGCACCACATAAGCCTCTCTCCAGTCCTTTGGCACCACTCCCGACTCCAACGAGGCATTGAAAAGGTCAGTCAGTGGAGCTGCTAGAACGTCCCCAAATTCCCTCAGTAGTCTGGGGTATATCCCATCTAGTCCCATCGCTTTGTCTACTTTAAGTTGAGCTAGTTTCTCACAAACACAGTCTTCTGAAAATTGTTCAAGATGTCCCTCGCTTCTGTTCTTGTTTATGGGTGTTTTCTGAGGTCCTGCTCCTGGTTCTTCATCTGTGAACACAGAACAGAAATATTTATTAATCAATTCTGCTTTATCCTCATCAGCTTCTACATATTCCTCCCCTTCACCCTTGAGTCTGACAATACCACTTTTGCCCTTCCTCTTCTCACTAACATATCTGAAAAATGTCTTATCCCCCCTCCCCCCCCTCCCATTTTATTGCATTGGCTATTTCCTCCTCTTTTTCAATCTGTGCTTTCCTGACTACTTTGCTAGCTTCGCTAAGTTTTTCCCAAATATAGATGCCTGTCTTCCTCTCTCTGTGATCTCTTGTATTTCATGAAGGCCTCCCTCTTTTTCTTTACGTTTTCAGCTACTTCTTTCGAAAGCCATAGCAGTCTCCTTTAGCTTTTACCTTTATTTACCATTTTAACAAAAAGGTTGGTTGCCCTTGAAATATCCCCTTTCAGTTTTGCCCTCTCTTTTTCTACATCCACCAGCTGTTCCCATCCTGCTAACGACTCCATGAGATATTGACCCATCTTGGCAAAGTTAGTCTTCCTAAAGTCTAAGACCCTCAGCTTTGAATGGATTCTAACAGCCCTAGTCCTAATACTGAACCACACCATCTGGTGATCACTGGATGCAAAATGATCTCCCACTATAACACAGAAACACTTTCACCATTGGTAAGCACCAAGTCCAGTATGGCCCCTTCACGTTTGGGGTCTGTTACCAATTGCTTGAATAGTTCTCCCTGTAGAGAATCCAGGATCTCTTTACTTCTAGGTGATACTGCAGCATGAATCTGCCAATCAACATCTGGCATATTGAAATCCCCTATCAGTAGCACTTCCCCTTTCCTAGCAATGCTGCGTATGTCTTTAATTAACTCTCTGTCCACCTCTTCCTCTTGTAAGGGAGGTCTGTATATCACGTCAATGCAAATAGATTTCTCTTTCCATCTTTCTAGTTTAACCCACAATGCCTCCTCTCTCCCTTTTAAGCTCTGTAATTCCAAAGCTTTAATAGTATTTTTCACATATAGTGCCACTCCTCCTCCCCTTCTTCCTACCCTGACCTTTCTGAATAAAGTATATCCTGGTATAGTTACATCCCAGTCATGGTTTTCTGTGAACCATGTTTCTGTAACTGACACGAAATCCAAGTCGGCCACTCCCACCAAAGCTTCAACATCAGGGATCTTATTTCCCATGCTATGAGACACAAGAATAAAGCAAGCTACGGGACACAAGAATAAACCAGACACTTTGTGGAGTAACATGAAACCCTGAAAATGGACAATCATTATAATCTTATTCTCTATGTTAATATGTATATAGTTACCCTGTTTATCCCAAGTTTTATTCCCTGTTATAATGTAAACACAAACTAGTCTTGACTAAATTGTGCAACCTTTGTTGAATGTAAACCGCACTGATAACAAATAGCGCGGTATATAAAAGATGTTAAATAAATAAATAAAATCAGAAGCTTACCATATCATATCAGCACCAACCCTACATATGAAAAGTTAGCACTGAAAATATTCTAGGGGCAGTTTCTCCAAATGGGTTAGTTTTGCACATACCATGACAGCAATGAACCTCAGTTATAAGCCAGGGTATGTGGATTAGGATCTCAGACTCTCAAATTTCCTGCTAATGCTCAATATAGTACTTGCATCGTGCCAAAGAGAGCTTCCTTCTGGATTTCATAAAATGTAATATTTATTTATTTAACCAGGTTTGTATACCACCTTATCCTTCAATCAAAGTGGTTGACAAGACAACAAAGACTTACATACTGAGGATATGGGAAAACAAAAACGATACATTACAATATACAAAACAAAACAGTATGTTATAATACTATATCATAGTGAAATTAAATATACATAATGGTAAATTTAAGTTATTTCACCAAATGATTCTATAAATAAATAAGTCTTTAAAGATTTGTGAAAGTCCTTAATGTCTTCTTGAGTTCTTAAGTCTTCAGGAATAGAATTCCTTAACTCTGGTGCCATAAAGGAAAACGCTCTTTTGGAAGTCATTTGTTTTGATTTGTTGACGTTCAAAGGAGTATTGTTTATTGATATTTTGAGAACGCCTTGGTCTTATGCTCTTTTCTTTTGAAATTATAGATTGTAGAATATCCGCTGAGGATTGGTGAAAATTTTTGAAAATAGTAATTAGGTTTTATATTTTGCTCTTGCAATAACCGGAAGGAAATGTAACTGTTTGAGGACAGGAGTTATGTGTTCAAATTGTGTAGAGCCAGTTACAATACGCGCAGTGGTGTTCTGAACTAATTGGAGAGGATGGATAGAGTGTTTAGGAAGACCTTGATACAAGATGTTTCCAAAATCAAGTAGAGGTAACATAGTAACATAGTAAATGACGGCAGATAAAGACCAGCGTGGTCCATCTAGTCTGCCCAGCAATATGGCAGGAGTAGGTGCACCCCTACCCATGTCTTTGCTTAGTGGTGCACCCACCAGGAGCAGGTGCACCCCTCCCCATATCTTTGATTTTTTGTTTGTTTAGGGGTGAACCCACCGCTCCTCCCCCTATTGCTCAATGTAGGACACCCCCTATTTGCTGAGAAATTAGATGGTTCAGTTTATTTAGATTTAATCTTGTTGCTGTAAAGTGATCCACTGTGTCTGTCCCAGGCCACTTTGAATTCCATCACTGTGTTTGCCCCCACCAGCTCCATCGGGAGGGCATTCCAAGCATCCACCACCCTTTCAGTAAAAAAGTATTTCCTGACATTGCCTTTCAATTTACCACCTTGCAGCTTCATGTTATGCCTTCTCGTTTTACAGCTTCCCCGTCTCTGGAAGAGGTTTGTTTGTTCATTATTTCTCTTTAAGTATTTAAAGGTCTGAATCATATCTCCCCTATCCCTCCTCTCCTCCAAAGTGTACATATTTAGCTCTTCAAGTCTCTCCTCATAAGGCTTCTGACGCAGGCTCCAAATCATTTTAGTCGCCTTCCTCTGAACAGCTTCCATTCTTTTTACATCCTTTGCAAGATATGTTCTCCAAAACTGAACACAGTATTCCAAGTGAGGCCTCACCAGTGACTAATACAGTGGCATAAGTACTTCTTCCTTTCTGCTGGTAATTCCTCTTCGTATGCAGTCCAACATCCTCCTGGCTTTTGCCACCGCCTTGTCGCACTGTTTTGCCACCTTGAGATCTACAGAAATAATCACACCGAGTTCTTTCTCCTGCTCCATGCACACCAACCTCTCGCCCCCTATCGTGTACATTTCTTTGGATTTCTGCTACCCAAGTGCATGACACTGTACTTTATCACATTAAATCTCAATTGTCAAGCATCAGACCATTCCTCCACCTTTTGCAGATCCCTCTTCATGTTCAGCACTCCCTCGGGGGAGTCCACTCTGTTGCAAATTTTCGTGTCATCTGCAAAAAGACAGACCTTTCCATTCAGTCCTTCAGCAATATCACTCACAAATTCATTGAACAGTGCCAGGCCCAGGACCGAACCCTGCGGCATCCCGCTAATCCTTTCATCCGAGTGAGCTCCATTTACCATCACCTTCTGTCGTCTGTCAGTCAACCAATTTCTGATCCAGTTTACCAGCTTGGAACCCATCCCCAAACTACTGAGTTTATTGATAAGCCTCCTATGAGGGACAGTATCAAAGGCTTTGCTGAAATCCAGGTAGACGATATCCATCGCGTGTCCTTGATCCAGTTCTTTGGTCACCCAGTCAAAGAACTCAATCAGATTTGTCTGGCAAGATCGCCCCTCGGTAAAACCATGTTGCCTCGGATCCTGTAACCCTCTGGTTTTGAGAAAGTTCACTATTCGCTCTTTCAGGAGAGTTCCTGCCACCGAGTTAAGGCTCACGGGCCTGTAGTTTGACACTTCTTCCCTGTCACCACTTTTGTGTAGAGGTATGACGTCAGCCATTCTCCAGTCTTGAGGAACCTCTCCTGGTTCCAAGGATCTGTTGAAAACATCCTTTAACGGCCCTGCAAGAACCTCTCTGAGCTCTTTCAGTATCCTAGGATGTATCCCATCTGGTCCAATGGCCTTGTCTACTTTCAGTTTTGCAAGTTGTTCTAACACCTCATCCTCTCCGAATGGTGTGAAATCTACCTCATTCCCATTTTTATATTTGGGAGTCACAGGTGGTCCTTCACCAGGATTTTCTTTAGTAAAAACAGAGCAGAAGTATTTGTTTAGCAATTTTGCTTTATCAATGTCATTTTCCATGAGTCCGTTCCCAGCACTTCTGAGTCCTGCAATTCCACCTCTGATCTTCTTCCTTTCCTGAATATACCTGAAGAAAGTTTTGTTGCCGCACTTAACATCTTTAGCCATCTTTTCCTCTGCCTTTGATTTTGCTATCCTTATTTCTCTTTTTGTCTCCTTGAGTTTGGTCCTGTAATCATTTCTGTGTTCTTCTGTTTACAAGCTTTTGAATTTTGCAAAAGCTGTGTTTTTTGCCCTTATTTGAGCAGCCACTTCTTTGGAAAACCAAATAGGTTTCCTTCTCCTCTTGTTTTTATTTACTTTTCTTACATATTTATATGTTGCCCCTTTTATTGCCTCTTTTAGTTTAACCCATTGCAATTCCACTTCCCTTATCCCCTTCCACCCTGTCAGCTCCTCCTTTAGGTACGTGGCCATTTTGTTGAAGTCAGTGTTTTTGAAGTTTAGGACTTTGAGCTTGCTGTGATTGGACTGCACCTTGGCTTTTATCTCAAACCACACCGTATGATGATCACTGTTGCTCACAGGGGCACTCACCCAGACATTTGACATGCTATCACTGTTGGTGAGCACCAAATCCAGTGTTGAGCTTTCCCTGGTTGGTTCCATCACCATTTGTCTAAGTAATGCATCTTGGATACCGTCCACAATTTTTTTGCTTCTTTCCAGATTTTCAGAAGGAGTAATCCAATCCACATCAGGTAGATTAAAGTCACCGAATATGATCGCTTCCCCCTTTGTTGCTGTCTTGGCAATATCTATAATCAATTCGTTATCTCTCTCTTCAATTTGAGTCGGAGGTCTGTAGACTACAGCAATATGGATGACAGTGCCATCTCCTCTTTCCAACGCAATCCAGAGCGCTTCTTCTTTTCCCCATGTCCCCTGCATTTCAGTAGCTTTAATATTGGATTTGACATACAAGGCTTCTCCTCCCCCTTTTCCATTTTCTCTATCTCTTCTGAATAGATTATAGCCAGGTATGGCTATATCCCATTCATGTGATTCATTAAACCATGTTTCTGTAATGGCCACAATGTCCAAGTCCTTTTCCACATTAGGGCTTCCAGGTCTGGAAGTTTGTTGGCTAAGCTACGAGCATTTGTACTCATTGCTTTCCAGCATTTAACTGGCTTGTGTGTATTTTGCATTGATTTTATTCTATCCACTTATTCCCAGTTGCTTTTGATGTGTTGTTTAAAAGTGTGGTTGTTTCTGTTATTCTGCTTTTGCAGGGGGTGATGACCAGAACTTGACCTTCCCCACCCGTCGCCCCCTTCTTCTAATTTAAATGCAAATTGACATACTGGCTGAATTTTTCACGTAGGATTTTTTCCCCTGCGACAGAGAGATGTAGTCCATCAGCACAGTATAGTTTCTTGTTGGTCCATGTGTTTTCCCAGTCACCAATAAATCTGAATCCTTCTCGTTTGCACCAGATCTGGAGCCATGTATTAAAGCTGTTAATGAGATTTAGCCTTTTTGCCCCCTTGCCTAGAACAGGTAGAACTTCTGAGAATGCTACAGTGTTAACAATGGGCTTTTCTCCCAGAGATTGGAAGTCCTTTTGGACTGTAGAGGCACTATTTCTAGCCAGGTCATTTGTACCCAAGTGAATTACAACATCAAATTTGGAGTGTTTGCTTTCCGCGCTAAGTACATCAATAATTTGGTTTGTATTCCTGCCGGCTGAGGAGCCTGAGAGGCATTTGAATATCTTCTCTCCTTTGAACTGTGTTCCCATATTGGTGTCTCTGATGATGGAATCTCCAAATAGTAGTAGTTTTCTGTTTGGTGAGTTTTTCTTCATATTTGGTGCTTTAGCAGGAGATTGGGCATTGACTGACTCCTCTAAGGGCTGCTCAGTTTCTTTGGATTGGGCATCCTCAATAACCACGGCAGAGAATGCATTATGCAGGGATATCTCTTGGTGTATAGGATGTCTCTGTGTCACAGATCGCAATCTACCTGAACCCACTGTGATCCATTTGTTCCTGGTGTGTTTGGCTCTTTGTGGGAGCAGTGGTGGACTTTGTTCAGTCTGTATCCTAGAAGAGGTGAGCTTCATTGCAGCCAGTTCTTCCCTCAGTTAGGTCTTCTCTTAGTAGAGTCAATTCGTTATGCAAGGCCGATGACCTTCGGCACATAGGACATGCTCTAAGGCACCAAATGATTTTTCTTGGAATGAAAGTACCACAGGTATTGCACTGAATACAAGACATGCTGGTTGAGAGAATGTGGGCGTATCCCAAGCTTTTGGCCACTATATAGGCAATGCAGCCCCAGGGGTGGGTGGGGGTAGGGGTAGGGTGGGTGGGAACCCAAGTGTCCCTGCCCCAGTAGGCTTATGCCTGAACTGAGGGCACACTCAGAAAACTGTTAAGGCTACACAAGGAAATCAAGCAGTTTGACTATCCCCAAATGTAATGTAGGACCAGCAATTAGCAATTTTCCAAATACCTAAGGTTTAACCCACAGCTAATATTCTATATTTGCAATAAAAAAAAACAGCAGAGATAGAAAGGAGTAAGCTTATCTGTGTCTTGGGCAGCTCCGGCCTTTCAGACTGGCTGGCTGTGACCGGTATGAGAAGCCAGGTGCCTGATGATTTAAAGTAGGTCCTCCCTGGGAGATGCCTTTCAAGCAGACAATCAACCAGAATTACCCAAAATATACCTTTATAGTTCTGTCGGCCCCCTGTGTAAAGGCCTCTGTTGTTCCCTTGCAATGTAAGTATGTCTTTTCCAAATAGCTGATTTCTCTTACAAGTGTCCCTGCCCCAGAAGGCTTATGCCTGAACTGAGGGCACACTCAGAAAACTGTTAAGGCTACACAAGGAAATCAAGCAGTTTGACTATCCCCAAATGTAATGTAGGACCAGTAATTAGCAATTTTCCAAATACCTAAGGTTTAACCCACAGCTAATATTCTATATTTGCAATAAAAAAAAACCAAGCAGAGATAGAAAGGAGTAAGCTTATTTGTGTCTTGAGCAGCTCTGGTCTTACTATAATTGTTATGACTGCCTGACATACCGTGCAAAAGTGATTTGTATTTAGTATTGGTTTTAGTCTTCTTATAATCTTTAAACGATGGTATGCTTTAGACGCAATTTTGTTTATATGAGATTTTAAATTTAAATATTTATCTAATGTTACACCTAAATATCTTACTTCATCTTTAATTTTTATTTCTCTGTTTAATAAATTAATTTAAATTGGTAGTTTTAAGGACTAGCATTTAGATATGAACATTTTATTTATTTTTTTTATTTATTTGTAGTCTCTTTTATACCGCGCTATTCGACATCAGTGCGGTTTACAATGAACATAAGAGTTGCACATCTCAATTTCGTGATTTGTGCTTACAGTGAAACAGGTATAATAACTTGGGTATACATTAAACAGGAAAATTAAACTTGGGTATGCATTAAGCAGGTATAACAGGTAAAATAGGGTATAAATAACATTGCTTCTGTTTTGTCAGAATTTATTTTCAAGTTGTTGTTATTAAGCCAATCATTCATATCAGCCAAACAGTTATTCATTTTTGTTGTATCAAAGGTATTTTGGTCAATTATAGTATAAACCATATGTATGGGTAGTTTGTCAATTCTTGTCTATCAAGCCTGTGGCTCCCAGTACAATGGGAAATATTTCTGTATCTTTCTGTCACATTTTCTTGGTCTCTGACTTCATTTCCTGGTACTTCAGGATCTTCTGCCCCTCCACGCGATTCACAGAATTGTCAGTTGGAACCGACACTTCTATTATCAATGCCGTTCTGGTATTCTTCTCCTTTACCACTATGTCAGGTTTTCTCGCATCAAGTTTCTTATCCCTCAAAATGGGAATGTCCCAGGTGATCATAACCTCTTTATTCTCTGTAATTCTTTTAGGGTCATAATCCCAATGCTTTTCAGGCACAGTGATGTTGTAGTGTTTACAGAGTTTCCACTGTATGAGGGGTGCTACTTTGTTGTGCCTTTCTGTATTGAAATCTTCTGCCATCAGAACTTCACAGCCAACTATGAAGTGAATCGCTGTTTCCAGGCCTTTCTTACAGAATCGTCATATGTCTGTGTTGCCAGTTTTTTCATTGCTCGCTGTAAACCATCTCGTCCATATTCCACTGTCCTGGCCTACAACTCTCCATCTCCCATCCTTCGATTTCAGTTCTCCTTAACCATTCTTGTGTCTGTTTGTGATCGACAAAGGGTTCCTGGAGTAACACTTTGTATTTCCCACTGTATTTGTGCATTTGTCACTTATTTAGCAGTGGAGGGAGTTTGTTGCTGTCACTGATGTGACACCAGAATTTGAATACAATCTTTTATATCTGTTCAGTTGTAGAGTGAGACATTCTACTTCTGTTTTGTCCCGTTGTTAGAGGAGTTTTATTGGCTGATCTGCAAATGTTCCATGTGAATTAATAATTATATTTTGTTGAGCTGATAGTCAAGGTGATTATGTGTTCATCAGCCTTGGTTTACCATTCCTTAAGGCCTCTACTGCCTATCATGCCCCAATGGCATTAAGTCTCAGGATTCACATAGCATCTACAAAAGGCAGCAATAGAGCAGAAATATGCTTCCTATTGGGAAAACAGAACAAGTCAGGTTGCTACAGATTCCTCCAAGGAAACTAGATGCTAGCACAATCCCTCACCTCGGTCACACGGAGAACACAGACAACCCCTCACCAAATATAGAATTAGGGATCACTAATTAGAAATAGAATCATGGAGATAAAAACTGAACTTAATGTGCTTCAAATAATTCAAAATTCAGTAGCATATTTAATATTCAGAGTATGGAAATTAAATCAAATATTAGCTTATCTTCAGAATTTGTACCAGCCCCCTGTGCAGGAATGCGGCAAATTTAAGTGCATATCTTTACTGCATAATACTATTTGGCAGGGTTTGGACAATGAGTTGATAAACACGGCGAGATTTATGTCTCAATGTAATTTGTGCTCTAGTCCACGGGATTTAATACCTGTTCCTTCTTTAAGATAAGGTTGTTTGGCTTGTACCCAAAACGGGGCTTTCTCTTTGTGCCCTAGGCTGTGGAATCATATTTCTATACCACTGCACTGAGAGCAGAAGACTTTATTATTCAGAAAGATGCTAAAAACATTGAGTCCAATATTAAGTGGCGGTGGCCAGCACAATGAGGGCGGCTGGCTGTCGCTGCTTTAAGATAGCCCAGGATATTCGATGCCAAGGTCGTATCAGGCCACCAGCACTGAATAGCCAGGTTGGCCGGATAGAGAATTAGCTATCAGATCAGCGGTGATATTCAGCCACTGGACAGATAGCTAAACTGGCTAAAGTTAGGCCTGCTTTTATTTATCCTAACTTTAACCAGTTTAACCGCCCAGCAGCTGAATATCGCCGCTGCCTAGTTAACACTGGTGTCGTCCCCAGAATTCCCCGACACTAGCGCTTAACATCAGGCAATCAGCGGCACAAACTGCAGATATTCAGCGGCACTAACGCCTCTGACTATAACAATGAGCAGCACGTACGTGGTTTGCAGGTGTGCGAGCCGCATCAATGCCTGTGAATAGCTCCCACTGTCCATTAACAAGCATATGCATCTTAATTAAGAGTTAGTTTATCTTTGACTGATTATAAGTCTAGAAGTTATTATTTTAATATCTTTTAATGGGTTGATGAATATTGTCTTATTTTATATTTTGTTTGATTGTTTATTGTATGAATTTCATTATGTATGTATTTTCCGGGAACTACATTAATGTACTTTCGTTTTGCAGTCTATAAATATTATAAATAAAATGAAATGAACTGGAAATCCCAAGAAACCAGACTCTGCATGCAATGCAACACTGGAGACAAAGACACAGAAAAGCATTTTCCCCTGAACTGTGCAAAATCTAAAGATAAATAACAACATACCGGAATAGTATACTTCATTTGAAGCACTGTTGTTGTTAAGTGCCATTGAATCAAGTAACCAAGGGACTGATTACCAAAGTGAATAGAATGAGTGGTCTAGATCAGTGGTTCCCAATCCAGTTCTCAGGTACCCCCAGGCCAGTCAGGTTTTCAAGGTATCCACAATGAATATGCATGAGATAGATCTGCATACAATGGAAGCAGTGCATGCAGATCTATCTCATGCATTTTCACTGTATTATTCCTGAAAACCTGACTGGCCTGGGAACCACTGATCGAGATCATCACATCGACAGATATGGGATATTTGGAAAAAGGAGTTAGACATTAAAGGCCTGATATTGAGTTATGAGGGCTCCCTCCTAACCTCGCTCCGACCTCTAACCCCAGATATGTTAGTGCCGTTGAATATCCTGGATAGCGGCATTTCAATACATTTACAGGGCTGTAAACCGTGTAAATGTCTTTTGAATATTGGGCCCTACATATATAGAACAGTGGGAAGAAAGCTGGGAAACATTCTGTTTCACTAAGCGGTCATGCAAATGGTTATTTGATACTGTACAGGTGGCAGAGTATAAGCAGGAGCTTTCCAGAAGTAAGTGCTGTGGTGCTGTTTCAAGTCCCGGAGAGGGGCAGTGGCAATGAGCAGCCCTCTCACCATTTGCGCTCTAGGCAACAGCCTAGTTTCCTAATGGTAGTGCCAGCCCTGGACTGGACTTTTATTCTGTTGGTTAGAGGTCTAGTTCAGTGATTCCTAAGCCTGTCCTGGTGGACCCTCCAGTCAATAGGTTTTCAGGAATGAATATGCATGAGGGAAACCTGCATGCAGTGCATACAAATTGATCTGATGAATATTGATTGTGGATATCCTGAAACAATAAGTTTGAGAGCTGCTGGACTAGTCTTTGTGTCCTAATTTACTGAGCAAAACAAAATATTTTCCAGAGTTAACAAATAAGAAACAGGCAGACAAACTCTGAAATGGAAACCCCAAGAAACCCCACAGGGTAATTGCCCAAGGCTGCAGATTGTCAGGTCTAACGAGCAGGGACTGTGTCTTATGTACAGCGCTGCGTATGTCTTGTAGCGCTATACAAATGATTAGTAGTGGCAGTGATGGCAATAAGGCAGCTCTTCCGGGTTCCTCCACTCTCTGGACCCTCTCCTTAGTTTCCCCACTAGACCCCACTGTATCTAACACTGGCCTTGAGAGGTGCAACACCAAAGAAAGGGAACCAGAAATGCATTTCCTCCCGTACTGTAAAGAGACCAGAGCTGCACATTTCTGGAAGCAAAGAGTTCCCATAAAAGACTGAGCGGGATAAAATCCTGGGAAAAGAGAAAAAACAGCAGGCTAAAGCAGCAAGACCTGTCATCTCCTATCCCCGGGCCAGGGCAAAAACGGAGCAGCAAGACCCAGGAATCATCGCAGTAATTCTTTCTTCATACCACTTTGCGATTGAGTTTCAAACCGATCTAACCTATTCCTCAAAACAGCTAAATATAGTCACCCAGAAGGTTGGAATTTAGCAACTCAAACTGGGGGTGGGATTGAGTTACAAGAATAATTTAGCCAGTCAACGCTAATCTCCAGTTAGCGAGATCCATCCACATATTTCATCCGTGATCAGTCGTCTGGGCTGCAGCTGCAGATTCACCCATAGAAAGCTGGCTTTAACCTAGCTGACTATCTTACTATAGGGTGCAGTATTGAAAAGTGTCCTCTCTGTACAAGAAGGATTCAAAAATAATGTGAATTTTTGAGGCTGCACTTCATATTGTTTACTGACCCCCCAACCCCCTCCTCATGTATGTTACTTGGACAACACATAGACAAATTGTGAAGTCAAAAAGATTAATTGAACTTTGAAAGAGAAAGAGAGACAGACACACAGAGAGGGACGGCCCTACCACAGGGGCCCCTTTTACTCAAGCTAAGGTTCAGCAGCTTACATGCAAACACATGCTAAGGTGAAGCCTCTGCATTAGCTGTCAGAGACGTGACTAGTATGTTCCCAGCACTTAATGCAGTACACTTAACCCAGGCGCAGCTAACGCCACCCATAGAGGTGCACAGTGTGCGGTCCATATCTAGCCTCTACCCATTCCCTGCCCCGTCCTGCGATGGCCAATCACCGTACGTAGTCACCAGCCTGCCCTCACATTAGCATTTCTGCTGCCACTTACGTTAAAACCCACATTAACCAGTTACCGGGGTCCACTCAGGGCGGCAGCACCAGAGCATAACAGCAACACAGAGGTGTCCTTAGATCACTCACATGCACTGTAGGCCTGCCCCATCCTGCCCCCTCTGACAGGCAGTATCAGAAGGAACGGACGAAGCAGGTTTTGAGTGCACACGAGTGCTCTAAGGCTCACTACTACACTGAGTTTATTTTAGAAGCAGCCATGGCTAGGGAGGAGGGTGGAGATAGGGCGGCTGTGGCAGCAGCAGGGGGAAGGTAGGGAGGGGTGATGCTGGACACGAAGGAGAATGGAGAAGATGGACGGGGGGTGTCATGCTGAACACCTGGGGAGTCAGGGAAGATGCAATGCTGGATATGGTGGGAGGGGAGAAAAGGAATAATTCTGGACACCTAGGTGGTCAGTGAAGGTGCTGGACTATTGGGGGAAGGTAGGAAAGGGGAGGATCAGGAGAGGGAAGGGAAGGATAGGTGCTGGGAATGGAAAAAGAAAGGAGGATGCTGGACATTGTGAGGGAGTAAGTCAGGGACAGGGGGGTGCTGCACTGGGGAGGGGAGGGGAGAGGCTGGTCATCGTGAGGGATTAAGCCAGGGAGAGGGGGTGCTGCACTGGGGAAGGGAGGGAAGGGGAGAGGCTGGACATCGTGAGCGAGTAAGCCAGGGATAGGGGGTGCTGCACTGGGGATGGGAGGGGAGGAGAGATGCTGGACATCGTGAGGGAGTAAGTCAGGGACAGGGGGTGCTGCACTGGGGAGGGGAGGGAAGGGGAGAGGCTGGACATCGTGAAGGAGTAAGTCAGGGACAGGGGAGTGCTGCACTGGGGAGGGGAGGGAAGGGAGAGGCTGGTCATCGTGAGGGAGTAAGTCAGGGACAGGGGGGTGCTGCACTAGGGAGGGGAGGGGAGGGGAGAGGCTGGACATCATGAGGGAGTAAGACAGGGACAGGGGGGTGCTGCACTGGGGTGGGGAGGGAAGGGGAGAGGCTGGGCATCGTGAGGGAGTACGTCAGGGACTGGGGTGTGCTGCACGGGGGAGGGGAGGGACGGGGAGAGTCTGGGCATCGTGAGCGAGTAAGTCAGGGGCAGGGGGTGCTGCACTGGGGAGGGGAGGGAAGGGGAGAGGCTGGACATCATGAGCGAGTAAGCCAGGGACAGGGGGGTGCTGCACTGGGGAGGGGAGGGAAGGGGAGAGGCTGGACATCATGAGGGAGTAAGCCAGGGACAGGGGGTGCTGCACTGGGGAGGGGAGGGAAGGGGAGAGGCTGGACATCGTGAGGGAGTAAGTCAGGGGCAGGGGGGTGCTGCACTGGGGAGGGGAGGGAAGGGGAGGAAAGGGAAGAGGCTGGACATCATGAGCGAGTAAGCCAGGGACAGGGGGGTGCTGCACTGGGGAGGGGAGGGAAGGGGAGAGGCTGCACATCGTGAGGGAGTACGCCAGGGACAGGGGGTGCTGCACTGGGGAGGGGAGGGGAGGGAAGGGGAGAGGCTGGACATCGTGAGGGAATAAGCCAGGGACAGGGGGGCTGCACTGGGGAGGGGAGGGAAGGAGAGAGACTGGACATCGTGAGGGAGTAAGTCAGGGGCAGGGGGTGCTGCACTGGGGAGGGGAGGGAAGGGAGAGGCTGGACATCGTGAGGGAGTAAGCCAGGGACAGCGGGGTGCTGCACTGGGGAGGGGAGGGAAGGGGAGATGCTGGACATTGGTGAGGGAGTAAGCCAGGGACAGGGGGGGTGCTGCACTGGGGAGGGGAGGGAAGGGGAGAGACTGGACATCGTGAGGGAGTAAGTCAGGACAGGGGTGGTTTGCTGCACTGGGGAGGGAGGGAGGGAAGGGGAGAGGCTGGACATCATGAGCGAGTAAGCCAGGGACAGGGCGGTGATGCACTGGGGAGGGGAGGGAAGGGGAGAGGCTGGACATCGTGAGGGAGTAAGTCAGGGACAGGGGGGTGCTGCCTGGGGAGGGGAGGGAAGGGGAGAGGCTGGACATCATGAGCGAGTTAAGCCAGGGACTGGGGTTGCTGCACTGGGGTGGGGAGGGAAGGGGAGAGGCTGGACATCATGAGGGAGTAAGTCAGGGACAGGGGGGTGCTGCACTGGGGAGGGGAGGGAAGGGGAGAGGCTGGACATCGTGAGGGAGTAAGCCAGGGATAGGGGGGTTCTGCACTGGGGAGGGGAGGGAAGGGGAGAGGCTGGACATCGTGAGGGAGTAAGCCAGGGACAGGGGGTGCTGCAATGGGAGGGGAGGGAAGGGGAGAGGCTGGACATCGCGATGAGAGAGTAAGTCCAGGGACAGGGGGGTGCTGCACTGGGGAGGGGAGGAAGGGGAGAGGCTGGACATCATGAGCGAGTAAGCCAGGGACAGGGGGTGCAGCCCGAGGGAGGGGAGGGAAGGGGAGATGCTTAGCCTTGTGTGGGAATAATTCAGGGACCGGGGGGTGCTGCACTGGGGACGGGAGGGAAGGGGAGAGGCTGGACATCATGAGCGAGTAAGCTAGGGACAGGGGGGTGCTGCACTGGGGAGGGGAGGGAAGGGGAGAGGCTGGACATCGTGAGGGGAATAAGCCAGGGACAGGGGGGCTGCACGGGGGAGGGGAGGGAAGGGGAGAGGCTGGACATCGTGAGGGAGTAAGTCAGGGACAGGGGGTGCTGCACTGGGGAGGGGAGGGAAGGGGAGAGGCTGGGCATCGTGAGGGAGTAAGTCAGGGACAGGGGGGTGCTGCACTGGGGAGGGGAGGGAGGGAAGGGGAGCGGCTGGACATCGTGAGGGAGTAAGTCAGGGACTGGGGGTTGCTGCACTGGGGAGGGGAGGGATGGGGAGAGGCTGGGCATCGTGAGGGAGTAAGTCAGGGATAGGGGGTGCTGCACTGGGGAAGGGAGTGGAGGGAAGGGGAGATGCTGGACATCGTGAGGGACTATGTCAGGGACAGGGGAATGCTGCACTGGGGAGGGGAGGGAAGGGGAGAGGCTGAGCATTGTGAGGGAGTAAGTCAGGGACAGGGGGGTGCTGCACTGGGGAGGGGAGGGAAGGGGAGAGGCTGAGCATGGTGAGGGAGTAAGTCAGGGACAGGGGAATGCTGCACTGGGGAGGGGAGGGAAGGGGAGAGGCTGGACATCGTGAGGGACTAAGTCAGGGACAGGGGAATGCTGCACTGGGGAGGGGAGGGAAGGGGAGATGCTGGACATCGTGAGGGAGTAAGTCAGGGACAGGGGGGTGCTGCACTGGGGAGGTGAGGGAAGGGGAGAGGCTGAGCATTGTGAGGGAGTAAGTCAGGGGCAAGGGGGTGCTGCACTGGGGAGGGGAGGGGAGATGATGGACATCGTGAGGGAGTAAGTCAGGGACAGGGGGTGCTGCACTGGGGAGAGGAGGGGACGGGAGGGGAGAGGCTGGTCATCTTGAGGGATTAAGCCAGGGACAGGGGGGAGCTGCACTGGGGAGGGGAGGGAAGGGGAGATGCTGGACTTCGTGAGGGAGTAAGGCAGGGATAGGGGGTGCTGCACTGGGGTGGGGTGGGAAGGGGAGAGGCTGGACATCATGAGGGAGTAAGTCAGGGACAGGGGTTGCTGCACTAGGGAGGGGAGGGAAGGGGAGAGCCTGGGCATCGTGAGGGAGTAAGCCAGGGATAGGGGGGTTCTGCACTGGGGAGGGAAGGGGAGAGGGCTGGACACATGAGGGAGTAAGTCAGGGACAGGGGGGTACTGCACTGGGGAGGGGAGGGAAGGGGAGATGCTGGACTTCGTGAGGGAGTAAGCCAGGGATAGGGGGTGCTGCACTGGGGAGGGGAGGGAAGGGGAGAGGCTGGACATCATGAGGGAGTAAGTCAGGGACAGGGGGTGCTGCACTCGGGAGGGGAGGGAAGGGGAGAGGCAGGGCATCGTGAGGGAGTAAGCCAGGGATAGGGGGGTTCTGCACTGGGGAGGGAAGGGGAGAGGCTGGACATCATGAGGGAGTAAGTCAGGGACAGGGGGTGCTGCACTGGGGCGGGGAGGGAAGGGGAGAGGCTGGACATCATGAGGGAGTAAGTCAGGGACAGGGGGTGCTGCACTGGGGAGGGGAGGGAAGGGGAGAGGCTGAGCATCGTGAGCGAGTAAGCCAGGGACAGGGAGGTGTTGCACTGGGGGGGGGAGGGGAGGTGAGATGCTGGACATCGTGAGGGAGTAAGTCAGGGACAGGGGGGTGCTGCACTGGGGAGGGGAGGGAAGGGGAGAGTCTGGGCATCGTGAGCGAGTAAGCCAGGGACAGGGAGGTGTTGCACTGGGGTGGGAGGGGAGGTGAGATGCTGGACATCGTGAGGGAGTAAGTCAGGGACAGGGGGGTGCTGCACTGGGGAGGGGAGGGAAGGGGAGATGCTGGACATCGTGAGGGAGTAAGCCAGGGACAGGGGGGTGCTGCACTGGGGAGGGGAGGGTAGGGGAGATGCTGGACATCGTGTGGGAGTAAGCCAGGGACAGGGGGGTGCTGCACTGGGCAGGGGAGGGGAGGGGAGGGGAGAGGCTGGACATCGTGAGGGAGTAAGCCAGGGACAGGGGGGTGTTGCACTGGGGAGGGGAGGGAAGGGGAGATGCTGGACTACTGGGGGAGGTGCATGGCTGGTGGTTCACTTAGGGCATCAGATACCCTTGGGCCAGCCCTACACACACATATGGGATATGTAAATACCAGATGGATTTTATTGAAAAGATATCAGATCTCACCGAGATTTTGGTAGCATCAGTATCTCCAGGAATGCTATAAATAAAATCCAGAATGAAATGTCACCTGGCCATACAAAAAAATAATAATAATTTATTTTGCTGTAGAATTGAATGAATAAAAGTTTGAAGAAAGACTCAAATCAAAAAAATCAAGGAAAAGGATAAAGTTTACAGCTTGCTCTCTCCTGTGCCTGTGGGCAAGTGGACACAGGCCTGGTGCACATCATCTGCAGAATGCAGGATCCTTCTGCTCTGGGGGTCCAAAGGGTGCCATTTGGCGGAGGAAGACACTGGCCTCCCCAGGGCCACTCAAGGACGTGGTTGCTATGAGTGCTCTATGCAATTTTACAGAAAAACTACCCACTTTCTCTCTCTCTGAAAATTAACCAATGAAAAATACAGAAGCTAAACAGCGTTTCTGCATTTAGATCTTATTTGCCGAGGATGCTGGTCACAGGTTATCTGGGCAGTGGCTGTATATTGTCGCAGCCTGGTTAGTTTTGCACTATGCAGCCAACCTGGCTAGTCAGTGCTGGTGACCGGATATGGCCCCGACATTGAATATTGGGTTTAACTGTCAGTGGCGACTGTTAGCTGATGCCACTGAATAAATCGAGCCCCAAATTCATTCAAACTGTTTTCTTCCCCTGACCTAAATACAGTAGAACCACACTTCCTGTCATAGCTGCCCTGGAAAGGATAATTTTCAGCCAAGATAATTTACCTGGATGAAAACGTATTTACTCACACTAATTATTTTGAAAATTGCTCTCCCCAAGTCTAATACTGCAGAAAATTAATTTTAAAAAGTTCTTTGGGTCCCTCACTGGTTGGGTCAGCTCGGTCACATGAGCCGCTGCTGGACAGATGTGTGGGAGGATAATGATCTTGGCAAGGGTTTTTCTTTTTTAATTTCTGTTTTAATAACAGGATTCTCCAGAACACAGAGAATTGTAAGGTGGTGCCAGGAGAGGGTAATTATTAATATGATGTCTATTTATGTAGCGTTCATCATGTTCATTTATAAAGCATTTCATGAAGAACACATTTTGAAATATGTGGTCAGAGAACGGGAGGGGAGGAGGAGAATCAAAGATACAGAGAATTAGGAGGATTAGGCCTTGTGGATTTTAGCCCAAATATTTATATTGGTCTTCTCTGCTTATAGTGACTTGATAGTAAGCTCTATGGAGAAGGGACTGTCTCCTATGTGTATTTATACAGTGCCTTATACAGCTGGCAGCCCTATAGAAATGAGCCTACTGTACTACTAAACGTGTCAACGGAGACCTGCCTGCCTGTAAAGGAGAACTGCCATTTGTACAGACCGTGGTCCTGTGCGCCAGTTAAACGCAGGAAAGGCAGCGGCTGAGAGTGGCACAAGCTCTCTTGGTTATGACTTAATTATGTGGCATGTGGCATCCATCACCTGCTACTCACACGACCCACTGTCTCCTCTACCTCTCCACCTTCTCCTAAGCCGAAACCTGGCACTGGGCACCAGGATCATAAATCATAATAATGCCATAACAATTAACCCTGATACTTCTCAGCCACACCTCCCTGTGCCTTAGCCGTCAGACCTGGCTGCCCACTGTTTTGGGTATAGCAGGTGTGGCCAGATGTCGGAAGCCCAGCCTGGCTATAAAACTCTGGACAGAGGCACCGAGGGATGAGGTACGATCACAGGCAGGCAAGGGCTGGACAGACATACGGAAAAGCAGAAAGAGAAGCAGCTCTCAGGATGGGCATCAGAAAAGCTGTTTTGATTGCACCCTACTGTCTCGCCATCCTTGCTCTCTGCGGACGCCATTCAGGTGAGTCCCTGCCTTTTCTGCGATTTTCATGGTTTTACGCGCTGCTATGTGAAATGCTTCGAAAGAGCATGGATAGCAACGGTGCAAGCTTCCCACACACACTCAGAAATGCACAACACCCATCACAGGACAGATACAGCACAGCCAGCAACAGAACAAGCCTCACACACACACACACACTGCTCCATCACAGGACAGATACAGCACAACAGCGGGTGCAAACCAGTGGGCATACCTCTGCCTTGAAAACTGAGTTAAAACATGCAAATATAAAATAACCACAGACTTTAAGCATACATATTTGTTTGAACGTTGTTTCCATAGGAAATATCATCTCCCCATCTCTCCTTTGCATTATAACTGTAATATCTCTTCCCCTCTCACAGGTGCCTCGGTGGTGAAGGGAAAACCTTGCTATGACCCCCTGAAAACGCCACAGAACCCAGGTATGTTTCATCCCATGACGTGAGCATCTTAGGTCCGGGATAACTGATCATGACTGGGAGTAACCTTCTGTCTCAGGAAGTGACATCCAAGTTCTTGAATCGCTTTCAGAAGGTCTCACAATATGCAGAGTCCAATGTCCATAACTGGGAATAGACCATTATATAATGACACTGTCTGCGGTCACTGAATATGGCTGGGAATGCTGACCACGATACAATAATAATGTACTTGTGGTCACTGAATGTGACTGGGAGTGGCTGACTGTGGTATGAAAACGTTGGGCCTGATATTCAAAGGCATTTACATGGTTTACAGACCTGCTAACCAGCTAAACTGCGGTGACTCCAATGTTCAGTGGCGTACTCCCTCAGACTGCGGAAAAGACGCCCTCTTAGACCCATGGTGGTCTGCAGGTGGAATGGGGGTGGTTCCAGCAACTATACAGTTAGTGGCAATTCTCAACCACCAACCTGAAAGCTAAACTGGATAAAGTTAGGAGAGGTCAATGGCCATCCTAACTCTGTCCAGTGCTATCCTAGAGTGGCTGAATATCATTGCTAACTGGATAGACACCGCAATGTCTGGCTAAACCAGATAATCAGCACTGGACGCTGGATAATCTTTGGTGCTGAATATTTTGTTTAATTTAAAGTGATGGCAGCCAAGCGCTTTAAAAGCACTGAATGTTGCTGCAAAATATCCCTCCACTCCCACAGTTTATGGATAACATTCAACAATACTGGCCAGCTATTGTTTTCTTCTGGACATGGTAGACACCAGTTTGAGTGAAGGGCGGTCTCGCTGATGAAATTAACTAGATCTAACCTTCCATCCTAAACTTAGATTGTAAGCCCTGTAAGGACAGGAAAATACCTAGTGTACCCAAATGTGCACTCGCCATGATCTTCTAAGAAAGGCGTGAGCTCAATCTAATTCCCTGGGGCTATATCTTGCCATGGTGCTTCCACTCTGATAAATATCTCCTCACGTTCTCTCGTAGAGTCATCTGGAATCAAGGGTGCTCCTAATCTTCCACCCTGCGACTCTCTTCAGGATTCCCAGAACTTCCCGTATGTCTCATCTGGAAACACTGGTACGTTCTATTAACAGACTAGGAATGAAATCCAGTATTCATATGCGAGAAGGGATGCCCCCATCTGCTGTGTGTGAGATGTACTGAATCACTGTATATAGAGAGACATTTCCAAAGACATTCATGCACTGGGTGAATAAGTCTTTCCCCAGTCAAAACGCTTTACTAGAACTTACCTAACTGTGTGCAAGAGTATTTACGGTTTCCGCAGCACGTGAACCATTAGCTGCTTTAAATGGAGGCATATTCCTGGGAGGTTTGCTGAGGGCAGGGCTGGAACATGGTCCCCGTCGGGGCTATTTTTAAATGGATGGACACATTTCCCCTCCTACCCTCCAACTGCCTGTAGAAATACCAGGTATAAAATACATGGGCAGGTTTACAGTGCCTCATTTTCAAAGAGAAACACCACAGCGATTTTTACCGAGATTATCTGTGTGGGGCGGGCATAATGTACCTGCTTATTTTAGAACCTAGAGTGACGTAGCTAATAACGGCAGATAAAGAGTGAAGTGACCCAGCCAGTCTGCCCAGGAAAGATCGTAAATGTAGCTCCATGCGGGTTAGCCCCTCGTCCCCCATGTCTTTTAAAAAGGGCAAAATTGCTATTTCACTGATGTTCTGAGTCAAGGTGCCCATTGCTTGACTTCTATTCTCTTGCCATTCAAGGGTCCTCTGGGATTATCCCGTGCCTTTTTGCACCTACTACTTCCAGGAGGGCATTCAGGCATCTACCACCCTTTCCATGAAAAGATATTTTCTGATATGGCTTTTAAGTGCACCTCCTTGCAGCTTCAGCGCCTGTCCCTCGTTCTACATTTCCTTTCCTCTGGAAAGAGATCATTTCTGGTGCTTTAATATCTTTCAAGTATTTCAATGTCTACATCATACCTCCCTTGCCCCTTCTCTCCTCTAGGGTCTACATGGCTGGGTCTTCAAGATTCTACTCATATGCCTTCTGGCTCTCATCCCGCACCATTCCGGCTGCTCTCCTCTGAACTGCTTCAAGTCTGAGATACGGCCTCCAAAACTGAGCCCAGTGCTCCAAGTGAGGCTTCACCCGCAACCTGTACAGGGGGATTATCTCATCCTCCCATCTTCTTCTTTCGCTGCAGCCCAGAATCCTTCCAGTCTATCCCACTGTTTCGCTTTCTTGAGATTGTCAGATACTGTCACCCTGAGGTCTCTCTCCTAGCCTGTGGACATCATTTTCTGTGCTCCTAACACACACATCTCCTCTGGATTTCATTGCTCTGCATTTCATCACATTAAAGAGTAAGTGCCAAGCACGTGGCTCATCTTCTAGTTTCTGTAGATCCTTTCTCATATTATCCACTCCTTACGGGGCATCCGCTCTGCTATAAATCTTCATATCGTTTACAAAAGGGCAAACATTTCCGTCTAATCTTTCTGTAATATCACTTGCAAAGATATCAAATATAGGTGATCCCGGGATTGATCCTTGAGGCTATTCCTTTTCATTTTTCTCTACTCCTCTTCCAGCAATCTAAAAAGTGCCTGAATTAAGGATAAGAACATAATAACATAAGATATGCCATACTGGATCAGACCAAGGTCCATCAAGCACAGTATCCTGTTTCCAACAGTGGCCAATCTAGGTCATACGTACCTAGCAGTTTCCCCAAAAGACACAGGTTCCACAAAGCTTGTATTGGGTCTAGCAGGGATATCCTGGGTCCCTTTTAATCAAGGTCTATGGACCTTTCCTCCAGGAACTTGTCCAAACCTTTTTGAAACCCAGCTACGCTAACAGCTTTTACTACATCCTCTGGTAACAAATTCCAGAGTTTGATTACACTTGAGTGAAAAAATATTTTCTCTTATTAGTCTTAAATAGTTTACCCTGTAGCTTCATTGCATGTCCCCTAGTCTTTCTATATTCTGATGATGTAAACAATCGATCTATGTTTACCCGTTCCACTCCATTCATTAATTTATAGACCTCTATCATATCTCCCCTCAGCCATCTTTTTTCCAGGTTGAAGAGCCCTAAGCTATTTAGCCTCTCTTCATAGGGGTATCCTTCCATCCCATTTACCATTTTGGTGGCTCTTCGCTGTACCTTTTCTAATAATTCTATATCCTTTTTAAGATATGGCGACCAGAATTGCACACAATATTCAAGGTGCGGTCGCACCATGGAACGATACAGGGGCATTATAATATCCTTTGTTTTATTTTCCATTCCTTTCCTTATGATACCTAGCATTCTATTTGCTCTCTTGGCCGCCGCTGCACACTGGGCGGAGGGTTTAACACGTTATCCACGATGTCGCCTAAATCTTTTTCCTGGATGGCGGTTCCTAATGTGGAACCTTGCATCGTGTAACCATAGTTTGGGTTGTTCTTTCCTAGGTGCATTACTTTGCACTTGTCCACATTAAATTTCATCAGCCATTTGGATGCCCAGTCTTCCAATTTATCAAGATTCTCTTGCAATTTTCCACAATCCTCATGGGTTTTAACAACTTTAAATAGGTTTGTGTCATCTGCAAAGTTGATAACCTCACTCGTTATTCCCTTTACTAGGTCATTTATGAATATGCCAAAAAGCAGCGGACCCAGCACAGATCCCTGGGGTACACCACTATTCACCTTTCTCCATTGGGAAAATTGTCCATTTAGCCCTACCCTCTGCTTTCTATCCTTTAACCAGTTCCTGATCCACAATAGTACACTGCCTCCTATCCCACGACTCTTTAGTTTTGCCAAAAGTCTCTGATGAGGGACCTTGTCAAAGGCTTTCTGAAAGTCCAAATACACTATATCAACCGACTCACCTTTGTCTACCTGTTTATTCACACCTTCAAAAAAACATAACAGATTAGTAAGACAAGATCTTCCTTGTCTAAAGCCATGTTGGCTGTCTCCCATTAAGCCATGACTATCTACATGTTCAGTAATTTTGTTCTTTATGATGGTTTCTACCTTTTTCCTGGTACTGACGTCAAAACACCTCATTCTTGCGAGTTACACTGTATCATTTTATATTACGGATAAAACGTCAGCTCCCTTCATTGTCCCCTATACACGAGTTACACAGTCTCACTTTATATAATGCTTTAATCAGCCGCTCGCCTTGCTGCCCCTCCTACACAAATTATATAGCATGTCATTATATATTAAAGCTAAAACATTTGTTCCCCTTACTGTTCGCTGCATGTAAGTAACAATGTAGCACTTGATTTGAAGGATAGCACTATGTTAGGGATGATGTGTGGTGATATGGTCAGACTTATCTGTACCTGCTGGCCCCCTCTTTTTGTGATACTGGTGGTCTGGATCATCACAAAGGATGGGCTAGAAGAGTAAATACTGTACCTTGGGCACCAAACCGGCTTGATGAGGTGGATCATTTGATCTTTTTGAGTTAGTCTGCAACCCTGAGAGCTCCTGAGTCTTAAAAAGGCAGAAAGCACTGAAAGGAACCTTTGCCCACAGCACTGTTACCCAGAGACTGTCCAGGGGTTCTGGGTCAGGGGGGTTATAACATTGCTGATGCTTATCTCCTTCCTAATGTCTTACAGGCTCTGGGACAGCCTCTCCTGGGACGGCCTCTTCCAGTTCCTCACTTCTTTCTTCTGATGACAGTGTAATTCTGCAGAACACTGGCAACACATCTGGAGCACTGCCTCAGGGCAAGAACAGCACCTCTGGAAGCACACTTCAGTCGGACAATAGCAGCACATCTGGAAGCACCCTTCAGTCGGACAACAGCAGCACATCTGGAATTCTGCCTCAGTGCAACAGCAGCATCATTGGACTCATACTTCAGAAGGGTAATAGTAGCACATCTGGAATGCTGTCTCAAGGCAACAGCAACATCACTAAACTAGCACTTCAGTCATGCAATAGCAGCACCTACGGAAATGCACTTCAACAGGATTCTGGCTCCACAACTGTTAATGTGTCTCCACAGAGCTGGAATAGTACATCTGGAAATTCAGGTAAGCCCACTAGCAGACAGCAGATACTCATGAGGACGAGTGCATCCGGGCATGTAGGTATAAATATCAGCGTGCACACATGTACCTTGCCCAGTTTGGAAATGTGGATATTGCGCTGCTCTTCCTGATATTGAAATGATTCCGTGTTGCCCCCAATAGCTTGTAAAGGGGTAAATGAATATTGGCAGGTTGAGGAGGCTGCTCCCTTAATTCCTCCTGTAAAGGGTTGGCCAAAAAAAAACACTTTTTTAAACCTAAACATGCCAGACATAGATAAATGATGCCACCCATTTGCAAACTTTGTATGAAATTAGAGATATGTGTATATTTCATTGTTCCATCCCAAACGAGGCCCCTGACCTGCACTGACACACCTCTGTGTGACTTGAATGTAATTACGGTGAACATGTGTAAATTTGGGCCTCTCTAAAATTGCTTTTGGGGTGTGGATGTGAATCATTTTCACATGTGCAAATCACAGAATAACCTCCTAAATGTCTTCCCATGGACACAGAATGGGGGGAAACGCTTTAGTAAATCAGATTCTATATGTAAAAGTGAAAGTTAGACTTTGCCAAGTTCTTAGGCTAAGATCGTTTCTCCAGGATAGGCGCCTCTCCGAAGCCCCATTGCTAAGCGCCTCTTCATCTTCTTGCAGACTCTGCAGCCGCTCCCGCAAACATTCTTGGGTCATCTGGATCCACATCAGCTTCCAACAGTACCCCAGAGTCCCTGCTTATCATAGTGGTTCAAGATCCAGACGTTCCTTCCATCGCTGAGAGTGGCTCCTCTGAAAAGGGATATGGTTCTGATTCTGGGGACACATCTGAAGATGCATCTCAGCAGGACTCCAGCTCCGCAACTAGTGGCACAGGTAAAGGAGTGAGGAGAAAGAGAAGCTTAAGAGATTCACAGATAAGAGCTTCAGTAAAACTCTGCATGGTGAAATAAGGCAGCGCATTGAGGCTTCTGACCAAATTCATATTATCAGATCCCCAGGGGCGGCCCAAGGGGGGTGAGGGGCTATGGGCAGAGATTAATTGCGAGGCCTCATTTGCATAGGAAGCTTCATTTGCATAAAT
Organism: Ichthyophis bannanicus; assembly: GCA_033557465.1. Classification (NCBI taxonomy): domain Eukaryota; kingdom Metazoa; phylum Chordata; class Amphibia; order Gymnophiona; family Ichthyophiidae; genus Ichthyophis; species Ichthyophis bannanicus. The sequence goes on along the minus strand of CM066051.1, from coordinate 72,803,861 downwards.
GTTTGCATAATGTTAACATGCATTTTTAGTAAACATGCTTCTTAATGAGTGTCTGGATAAAGAAAGACTAATAGATTTCTATGTTACTATATTCCAGTGCCAACCGCCAGGCCCATTAGGAAGTACTATAAACTGATCATTTAGAACCCATAGCTAATCCACCCTATCATAACAGCTCTGCCAGGACTCACAAAACACCAAACCCTACCTATCAAAAGGCAACACTGCAAATATTAAACCAATACATCTCAAAGAATACCAATGCATCTCCTGCTAGGGAAAGAGAATAAGTGACACAGTCAAATAGAAAATACATTAACAGAATACCTCATCTTGGTTACACATACAGAACATAGACCATCACCAAAGAACAAGGGATCACAATTTAGAAATAGGAAGACAATAATTAAACTGGGACCCCCAAAAGCCAAACTTGGGATGTACAACAACACTGGAGAAATAAAACTATAAATTAATTTCCTCTTGTACTAAACAAAAACACAAAAGACGTTAACGATGCACATTTCCCAGAGCTGATATATTCCAGTTAATAAATTCAAAATAAAAATGTATTTTTCTACCTTTTGTTGCTTGTGCATTTTCTTTTTCAGTTGCGATTGCTCCAGTCACTTTCTTCTGGTTTCTTCGTGTCTTCTGGGAGCTATCCATTTGTCCTTTATTCTCTTTTAGATATTTTTCCAAATTGTTACTCTATATCTGCTTTAACATACTGATCTTTCCCCTTTTGCTCTTTCCCCATTTCTTTTCTTATTCCTTTATCATCCACTCAAATTTCACCCTTCCATTCTCAATCTCCACTTACTCTTCCAATGCCCAGCCCATCGTGGACTTTTCTTCCCTCCCACACAAAATATCTTTCCCCTCTCCATTCTCATTCCCCATCTCTTTCTAGTCCTCCCCCCAAATCAGCTCCCTTATAGTTCTAGACCCACCCAGCATCTGCCCCCTTCTAGGTCCAGTCTTCCAAGCTTCCGCATCAGCCCATTTCCAGTCCTAGCCCCCCATATGCTGTTTTCCAGTTCCATTCCAGCCCCCAATCAGCCCATTTCCACTCCAAACTCCCCCATCAGCCCATTTCCAGCCCTATTCCAACTCCCATCAGCCCACCTTCAGTCCTATTCCAGCCCCCATCAGCCCATTTCCAGTCCTATTCCAGTCCATCACCCATTTGCAGTCCATGTTCCCCCCATCAGCCCATTTCTAGTCCTATTCCAGCTCATCAGTCCATTTCCAGTCCTAGCCCCCCATATGCTCTTTTCCAGTTCCATTCCAGTCCCCCATCAGCCCATTTCCACTCCAAGCTCCCCCATCAGCCAATTTCCAAACCTAGCCCCCTCGTCAGCCCACTTTGTCCTATTCCAACCCCCATCAGCCCATTTCCAGTCCTAATCCAGCTCTTCATCAGCCCATTTCCAGTTCAAGATCCCGCCCCCACCATCACAGCCCATTTCGTCCATTCCCCCCCCCCCCCCCATCACAACCCATTTCCAGTTCGTTCCCCTCCCCATCACAGCCCAATTGCAGTCCGTTCCCCCCCCACCATCACAGCCCATTTGCAGTCCCACCCACCATCACAGCCCAATTGCAGTCCGTTCCCCCCCCCCCCCACATCACAGCTCACTTGCAGTCCCCCCATCACAGCCCATTTCCAGTCCGTTTCCCCCCATCACAGCCCATTTCCAGTCGGTTTCCCCCCCCCCCCACCATCACAGCCCATCCAGTCCTAGCCGCCCCCTCCTTCCGAAGAGCCCCACGCCATCTAAGGGGCTGCAGAGGGAGCCGGGGAAGCCCTGCGAGGCCCCGGCTCCCTCTAAACAGCCGTCAACGTGAAGAGAGGGAGCCAGGGCCTCGCGTGGGCTTCCCCGGCTCCCTCTGCAGCTGTCCATTGAGCGAGAATGTGGTTTGCGCGGGGCCCTCTGAAGCACAGGGCCCTGTGCGAACAACATTCTTGCTCAATGGACGGGCCGGCCCTGCAGATCCAGGTGAGGATCCCTGGTGTCCCAGAGCCTCAGTCACTACCTGTTGCTAACCTACTTCTAAATGTGATCTTGCCTCTTGACAGGTCCTGCAAAGACTCAACCTTCTGGGCTCAAAGGTCTCCTGTTCCCCACACCCTGCCGCGACCCGCAGGGAGTGAAATCCTCCTCTGACAGCAAAGGTGAGCACTGTCACAGAACCATCAGAACCAAAGCTTAATTTATAGGCAAAAAGAAAGTGGAACTGTGAAGCCCAGAGAGAGGGTAGACCAGGGGTAGGAGCAACAGCAAAGAAGAGCTGGATTAGGGAGACTGCTCCTGGCTTCTCTTCCCCTGCTCTTTCCTGTAGGCTGCCTTCATTAAAGTTAGGTCACCCTTTAAGGAGTCTAATTTTTTCCACTTAGCGATAACCAGGCAGCAGCTGAATATCACCGCTGCCCAGTTATCTCTGGGTGCCGCCTCCACGCTACCCCTGGCACACCAGCTGGCATCAGAGCATTCAGAGGTGGTACCCGGGGAAAGTCATTGGCACTAAGCACATTAGTGCCGCTAACCATCCTGGTCAAGTCAATTAGCGCAGTTATCAGGTCTGCTATCATGTTAATCGCTCTCAGTATCAAGCCCTACATGTGTTTTATCCTGTTCATATAGGGAATGCGCATGTACGACAAAAATTGACCATATCGGGATTTACATCTGCTCCCTGCTCCTTTCGGCCAGCCCTTGACAGGAGGGATTAAGGGGATTATCCTCCTTAATTCTCCATTGTTTATTTCTCACTCTGAATTGAAATGAATTAAAGATAGCAGTCTCTACAGTTAGTTATACTTGTAGATTTCACTATTTTTGAAAAGGCTCCACATCTGACAAAGCCAACACCAATAAGGCTTCACCTATTCCAGTACCATCAGAGTGGATAACCATGGATAGAATTTATTTATTTATTTATTTATTTATTTATTTAACAATTCTTTTATACCGCGCTATTAAAATCAGTGCGGTGTACATAGAACAATAACATACTACAATGCATACAGGCAACATTGAGTTTTACATTGAACAGGGAACTTCAACAATGGGACAACCGGGGGAACTATGTACAGATTAACTTTAATGGTATATACAATAACATCAAGCTCTATTGGATGTTACAATGTGGTTCATTAATAAGACTAGAGAAAAGGTCGACCAACTAGCCCTTTTCAGGTTGAATTGAGGTGGTAGATTTGTTAGTGTCTAGGTTGACTTCTGGGTAGCATTTTGTGAACAGGTGGAATTTCAATGCTTTTCTGAATAGGATTAGGTTTTGATAGCACGGATTTCATGGGGTAGAGCATTCCAGTTTAAAGGAGCAAATAAGGAGAAGGCCCTGTTGGAGGTGGCCTTAGTGCACTTCGTTACTATCTTTGGGACAATTAAGGTGTTCATTGAAGTGGTTCTCCTTTTTCTGTTTTCCAGGGTGCCATGGATAAGCTTGCTGATTGGCGTAGGGGGGTAGTTATTTAGTGCCTTGAAAGTAAGGACTAAAGACTTATACTGGATTCTGGCATGTAATGGTAACCAATGCAGTTCTTTCATGATGGGTGTTATATGGTCAGATCTTGATGAGCCAGAGAGGACTCTGGCGGCTGTATTCATGGCTAGGCGGAGCGGGTTTAAAGTTGATTGAGGGAGGCCATGTAGGATGATGTTGGCAAAATCCAGGTGTGGGAGGACTAATGCCTGGAAGGTTGTACGGAAGTCTGTGGGATCAAGTAGGGAGCGGAGGTGACGTAGCGATTTGATCTTATAATATACATTTTTTTGTGATATTCTTGACATGAGTTGTCATATCCAAGTGTTGATCCAATGTGATGCCGAGGTAACGGATGGTAGCTTTTGATTTCAGCTCTATGTTGTTGACGAGTAGTGATGGAGGCGGTATGAACTTACGGTTCCTTGTGACAAAAAGAACGTCAGTTTTGTTGTGGTTAATCCGGAGGTTTTGTGATAGCACCATTCGGCTACAGCTTCAAAACATTTGATTATTGGGGAGAATACTGGATGTTCAATTGTGAACGGCATATATAGGAGGATGTCATCTGCGTAAGCGAGACATTGTACATTAAAGGATCTGATTAAGTCACATATCGGCTGCATGTAGATATTAAACATTAGTGCCGATAAGGACGATCCTTGAGGTACACCCTGTGATTGCAGGAATGGTTCAGAGGATGAGTGGCCTGTTTTTACTTGTTGCCACCTGTTAGATAGGTAGGATTTACACCACTCGAGTGCTGTGCTTTGAATCCCCTTGTCTTTCAAACGTTGTAGGAGTATGTCGTGACTCACAGAGTCGAACGCAGCGGAGATGTCCAGGAAGATCTCCACTGATCTCCACTGAAGATCTCCACAGATCACCTCAGCGCCATCTGCTGGTGACTCTCTGGATAGCGGAGATATTTAGCTGCTGTCTGGATAGGTGACCAGTGCTGACTGTAATCTCTGGATATCCAGATACCAGCACTGAATATCTAGTTGATATCTGGGTGCCTCAACTGACTGCCACTGTGTTTCAATATCCCAGGTTCTGAATACTGACCCTCAGGGTCTAAATTAGGCTCCTAAAATTTGGGGCCCGATATTCAGCATCAGCGACTAGCGTGATTACAGTGGCTAGCCGCTGGCGCTGAACATTAAACCCAGATATCCAATGCCGGGGGTCATATGCGGCCCCAGCATGTAATATCCGGGGTCGCCGCACAATCGCCAACAGTGCAGGTTGCTAACCGGGCAGCATGGTATTGAGCTGGCCTGTCTTTGCCCGCAGGTTGCTAACCGGGCAGCATGGTATTGAGCTGGCCTGTCTTTGCCCGCAGGTTGATAACCAGGCAGCGTGGTATTGAGCTGGCCTGTCTTTGCCCGCAGGTTGATAACCGGGCAGCGTGGTATTGAGCTGGCCTGTCTTTGCCCGCAGGTTGCTAACCGGGCAGCGTGGTATTGAGCTGGCCTCTCTTTGCCCCCAGGTTGCTAACCGGGCAGCATGGTATTGAGCTGGCCTCTCTTTGCCCGCAGGTTGCTAACCGGGCAGCATGGTATTGAGCTGGCCTGTCTTTGCCCGCAGGTTGCTAACCGGGCAGCATGGTATTGAGCTGGCCTGTCTTTGCCCGCAGGTTGCTAACCGGGCAGTGTGGTATTGAGCTGGCCTGTCTTTGCCCGCAGGTTGCTAACCGGGCAGCATGGTATTGAGCTGGCCTGTCTTTGCCCGCAGGTTGCTAACCGGGCAGAGTGTTATTGAGCTGGCCTGTCTTTGCCCGCAGGTTGCTAACCGGGCAGCATGGTATTGAGCTGGCCTGTCTTTGCCCGCAGGTTGCTAACCGGGCAGCATGGTATTGAGCTGGCCTGTCTTTGCCCGCAGGTTGCTAACCGGGCAGCATGGTATTGAGCTGGCCTGTCTTTGCCCGCAGGTTGCTAACCGGGCAGCATGGTATTGAGCTGGCCTGTCTTTGCCCGCAGGTTGCTAACCGGGCAGCGTGGTATTGAGCTGGCCTGTCTTTGCCCACAGGTTGCTAACCGGGCAGCATGGTATTGAGCTGGCCTGTCTTTGCCCGCAGGTTGCTAACCGGGCAGCGTGGTATTGAGCTGGCCTGTCTTTGCCCGCAGGTGATAACCGGGCAGCAGTTCAAGATCGCCACTGCCCGGTTAGCAACTGGCACAGCCTCCGCTTCACGCAGGAAGATCCACAACACAGCATCAGAGCATGTAGCAGTATTAATCAGAGATATCCAGCTAACTGGGTTAGTGCCGCTATATATCCCTCTAAGCGGCATTTACACGGTTACAGGTCTGTAACCCGTGTAAATACCTTTGAATATCGGGCCCTAGATACTTAGATTTAGGGGAATTTTCAGTCAAATGTAGAAGCGTAAGCTCTCAGAAGAAAATGTACCTAAATATAGGATCTTAAAGTTATAGAAACCTAAATTTAAGGCTGCAATTCAATCATGTAAATCTAAGAACCTAAGTTAGGTGCCCTTACTCCAGCTCCATGGCCACTCAATTTTTAGGCTTTTATCTTTAGTTACCTATTGAAAATAGGATCCTAAATTTAGGTGCTTAGTCCTAACCACTTTCCAAAGGAGTCAGTTTAGGTGCCTACTTCCAAAAGTTAGGAACCAAACCATTTGAAAATGGCCCCTACATTCCCTAGTGTGGCCATCTGTCCTAGGTCACTGTGCAGAAGCTGGTCCAAGCCTGCCATCCTCCTCATTTTAAAGTCCTTCAATTCCTTACAATGAGTCCATAGAGAAAGAGAAGGCAGTAAAACTAGGTCTGACAGCCTGGGTTGACCTCGAGGTACTTGAAGATCCCTTACCTGGGGATTTCTCTGCTTGCCACCACACCCCACCCCCCTCAAAACTTAACAGTGAGAATAGACCAGTCTGGATCCTTGCAGGCAGTCAAGTGATTTTAGTCCTCCTGGCCCCATCTGTAATGGGATGCATCTCTGACCCTGTTGTGACAATGTCTGATCTCTGCTCCTCCTTAAAGATACTAAATGAACTAATGTTTTTGTCTTAGATCTTACCAATGCCAAGGATTCGGGTTCATTCATCCAGAACTAGATACTCGTGACCAGGGCTCACACAGCACAGGTGGGCAAAGTTTGTTCTGTCTTCATGTTGGATCTTCAAGCCTCTAGTTCATGGTGACTCCTCTATTATACCCCTTTGGGTGATCCTTCTATCTGTGACTTTTTCTGGGTGGCTTCTGTGTGCCCATGGGGAGAAGAACCCCCTTTTCCCTCAGGCTCTGCATACTTCCTGGGATGGATGAACCCTGATGTATACTTTCTTGGGTAACTGAAAACCTTTTTTTTCCTGGAGGCATCTTTTGGGTGATGAAGCCTGAGATCTCTCTATAATCTCTGGGGGAGACAATTCTTTTATTCCTGAAGGCTCTATATAAGTCCTAAGAGAGGTGAACCCTAAGATCGCTGTACAATCTCTGGGGAGAGGAAACCCTTTAATCCAAGAGGCTCTGCTACTTCCTGGAGGTCTCTATAACTGTTGTGTGTCCCTTTGGATGGATATATGAAGGCTTCTCAGTTGTAGACAGACTTTCTCCAATAACCTGGCTCTCTTTGTCCACAGTTTCTGGCTACCATCATTTGCCTTGTAAAAGTGACTGCAAGATTTCCAAAGATGGATCTGAGGAGGACCAGAGGCAGGGAACAGCTGTTCTATTGCCAGATGTTGAAGGTCTCTTCCATGATGATCTATGCATGGAATTCCAACACCCACCCTTCATCCCTGCCACCCTTTCTTCTCCACTCTCCGGTGTCCTCAGGCACTTCCAGACCCTAACCCATCAGAAACTCTTCAGCTCCTCAGGATACTGGGATCTTGAGAAAGATATCTACTGCAGCCAAAAATGATTGAATCATCAGTCATTCCTTGGCTCTACCAGAACTTACAGTCACCTGACAAGATCTGACTGTGTTTGAGACAAGGTATTGCCACCAATCTGACCCACTTGGTTCCTAGTGGTCCTGACCACTCTTAGGAATGTGTTTAAGTGAGAAAGGTCAGTGGCTTGCCATGGTCCAGTTCTTATAACAGTCCATGATCAGCCATTTCCAGACATATGCATTAACCACGGCCACCATATTGCCTTGCTGTGGGCACGCATTCCTTGAAATAACTTATGAAGGACTTTGCCAAGCCGACACATTTTTGGAAATGCCTGAGATGTTTCTTTAAACCGGAACTTTCATCTCCCAGAATTCTTGCCTGACCACTGCAGGATCTGAGGTGCATTCACAGTGACGGTTAATGAATGTTTAATCTCTTGTTAATGAGAATCATTTCCTCTTTGAAGTGAGTTGACAACCGTCTATGGTGCAGCTGTCAATTTTTGCCACACATCCAGCCCCTGGCACTTCAAGGACACAACCTAAATCCAAATGTGTTCATGCTTGCCTACAGCTAATAAATACGCTAAACCTAGTTTGCTTATGTCTCCCTGCTCTTCTTCCTGCTTGATCTGGTAACTCACTGCACATCTTCAAGTTTCTAATTCTTGGAGGTTTCTGTAGTGATCAAAATTTCTATATATAAAAGATACCTCAGTGCATCTGCTCTGTGACTCTCAGCTCAGATCCATTCAGCTCTTATCCTGAGTTTGTGCTCCAGTGTCACTCTGCAATACCTGATCATGGGAAAACAGAAAAAGAAGGATATAACCAATGAATTGCAGCAATATCTGATCTGGAAGTCCCAGAGGCAGGCTCACAAACACCGGCAGTACCCAAAGGCATCATTTATATATATAGCAGGAGTTCTCAACCCAGTCCTCGGGACACACCTAGCCAGTCAGGTTTTCAGGATAACCTCAATGAATATGCATGAGAGAGATTTGCAGGCACTGCCTCATTATACACAGATCTCTTTCAGGCATATTCATTGTGGTTTTCCTGTAAACCTGACTGGCTAGGTGTGTCCCGAGGACTGGGTTGAGAACCCCTGATATACAGGGATATCAATTACATACAAGCTTTGCACTTCAGTATCACTCTGCAGTAGGGTTGCCAATTGGCCCCAGATACGCCCGACAGGCTTGATCCAGTTCTGGGTTTACCCCATTGCATTCAGGGACATGTAGTCTTGCTTTTCTTATGGAGTGCAATGGAAAAATCAGAACTACATGTCCCTGCATGCAGTGGGGTAAACCTAGTACCAGATCAAGCGTGTTGGGCGCATCTGGAACCAGTTGGCAACCCTACTCTGTAGTAACTGTAGCAAGTTCTAAGCTGAGAATCTCCCCCCCCCATCCCCCCTCCCACAGATGTACACAATCACCTACAGAACCAGCGCTCTTGTTCTAAAATAGTTGAGAAAACTGTTGTTACTAAATGTAGCTTCTAGATAATGAAACAACAGAATTAGCCATTCCACTGGAACCTTCAACAAGAGGCCAAGAAATTAGTCATCAATACAGGTTTTAACCACAGGGTGGCAGTACTACCACAGAAGAAGTAGGTGGTTTCCAAAAACTACGCCATGAACACTTTCTAGTGCTTTCCATAGCATCTTGAGTTGCCACCTTATTCTTAGTCAGTAGGAAAGGCTTATCCAGTCCAGGTGTGGTTCCATCGCATGCTGGAATTTGTATAGTGCTACAAGTTTGTATGCAGCGCTGCACAGACACATAAGAGACAGTCCCTGCTCATCAGAGCTTACAGTCTAGTCAAGACAGTCAACACAGTAGCTGTAGACATAGAATACATCTAGGGGGAATGATAAGGAAACACAAAGGAGAACAGACGAATCAGGATCCGAAAGCAGCAGTGAAGAGGTGAGTTTTCAGCCTGGATTTGAAGAGGGTCAGAGCAGGTGCCTGATGTACAGACACAGGTAGTTTGTTCCAGGCATAAGGAGCAGCAAGTTGAAAGGAGCGAAGTCTAGAGTTAGCAGTAGAAGAGAAGGGCACAGATAGAAACAACTTGCCAGAAGAGCGGAGTTTTCGGGGAGGGGTGTAGGGAGAGACAAGAGAGGAAAGGTAGTGAGGAGCTGCAGAGTGAATGTACTGATAGGTCAGTTGGAGGAGTTTGAAAGGTGTTGGAAAGGGTGGGCCACAGGGTGAGCTCTATTTACCTGTACCCTTTGTCGCCTTCCACTCAACCAATTTCTAACCCAGTCGGTCACTTTAGGGCCCATCCCCAAGGCGTTCAATTTATTTATGTCACCTGTGTGGAACAGTGCCAAAGGCTTTACTGAAATCCAAGTACAGCACATCTAGGGCTCTCCTTCAGTCCAACTCTGGTCATCCAGTCAAAGAAATCAATCAGATGTGTCTGGCAAGACCTGCCTCTAGTAAACTCATGCGGCCTCGGATCCTGTAATCCATTGGACTCCATAAGCCTCCCTGTCCTCTGTTTTAGCAGCGTATCCACTAATTTACTCACCACAGAGGTCAGACTAACTGGCCTGTAGTTCTCATTCTCATCCTTACTTCCACTTTTGTGTGAAGGGACCACAGGCACCTTTTGCCAGTCCTCTGGGACCACTCCCGACTCTAAAGAAGCATTTCTGGAGGATGACTTACTAAAATAAATTTTTCCACCCTCCGATTCTAACCTTCCACCAACCACACAACCTGGAAAAAAATCTTAAAAGGAGTAAACTCCAAACAGAATCCGAATTGGAAGAAAATGTCCGAAAACATTACCAAAGTGCACGGTACAAGTTAGGTGAACACATATCACAGGACCCTATAACTACCCACATGGGAAAAACATTCAAAATAAAAGACTCGGAGCCCTGCTCCTGATGAATGTAGCATGTATGAACCAGCGCAAAAGATGTGAGGAGGGCTGCTATATTGACGAAACAAGCCAAAAACTGAGGTCAGACTTTAACCTTCACAGACACACTATAAACTGCTACAGAGAAAACCAGAACACTTCATGCCCTTAACAGCCTCACAATTAGAGCCCTGAGCGGAAATTTCAGGAAAGGAAAATATGTGAAATTAAAATCAGAGTATTTCAACACCGACAAAAGGTGACTGAATAGGGGCATTGATTTCCTTACCCATTACCAGACATAAAACATGGAAATGCAAAGGGCTACTGTCTTCCCACTTACGCCTTTCATTGTAACTTAATGACAGATGTGGACTGCCTGAGTTCAGACAGGACCTGTACAATTGCCACCATATCCCACACTTTGCTTTGATATGTAATGACATATGAGGTGTGACAAAAAAGAAACGAGACTGTCCCGTAAATGGTTTATTACAAAATCTACAGAGAAATTACACATTGTCCCCTTCAAAGTAATCCCCCCCCCCCCCCCCGAGTTAATGCACTTCTGCATTAGCTTCTAACACGTACGGAAGCACTAGGTAAAGTCCTCTTCCTTGAGGTCCCTCAGCTCCCTCTTCACAGTGGCCTTGATCTCTTCTACAGAGGCAAAATGAGTTCCTTTGAGCAGTCTTCAGCATGGGGAAGAGCCAGAAGTCGCATGGTGCGAGATCTGGGGAATAAGGAGGGTGGTCGAGAGCTGTGATCTGTTTGTTGGCCAAGAACTACCTCACCCTGAGCGCGGTGTGTGCGGGTGTGTTGTCATGGTGGAGCAGCCATGACGTCTCTCCACAGAGCCCGTCTGCTGTGCTGAACCCAGTCATGGAAGCGATTGAGGACCTGCTGGCAGAAGTGCTGGTTGACTGATCCTCAGGCACAAACTCATGATGGACCACTCTCTTCTGTTCGAAGAATGCGATCAGCATTACCTTGATTTGGACATGCATGCCTTCTTGGGATCGGGTGACAGTCGAGTCTTCCACTGCAGGCTCTGTCTCTTGGTTTCAGGGTCGTACTGGAAGACCCAAGTCTCGTCTGCTGTGATGACTCGGCCAACGAACTCTGGATCTTCTCCGATCTTCTCTAGCAAGTCTCAACAAACATTGACCCGGTGCTCCTTCTGGTCATCTGATAAAAGCTTGGGCACCATCTTGGCTCACACCTTCTGCATCCCCAGCTCCTGCACCAAGATGGTCCGCACTGACTCCCTGTTCAGGCTGAGCTTCTCAGCTATCATCTGCACCGTCAATCTGTGATCACTCCGCACCAGCTGGTTCACTCTGTCAATGTTCTCAGCCGTCTTTGTCGTGGAAGGCCGTCTTGACTTGGGGTCATCCTCCACCTCCTCGCGGCCAGTCTTGAAGCGTTTGTGCCACTCGAAGACTCGCGGCCTCAACATTGCATCTTCTTCATAAGCCTTTTGTAGAAGTTGGAGACACTCAGTTGGGCCCTTCTCCAACTTAACCAGAAATTTCAAGTTGATTCTTTGCTCCATATTTCTGCCACCTCCAGTTGCGTGACAAAGCGATGGAGCAGTGTGCTACAAAAAAACCTGAAAAAGAAAAACAGAGTGAGAGAGATGAAAAATATTATAGCAGAATAGTGGCGAGATGTTGCACAACACAGTGACATAAGCAGTTAGCCAACTGGCATTGAGTCATGGGTGTGGCTGCCACAGTCTCGGTTTTTTTTATCACACCTCGTATGCCAGCTGCACAAAGCATAGAAGAGTTTAAATCCAGCAGAACTGCATTATACCTTCATAGACCTGATGAAGACAGTAGAGCTCTCGAAAGGTTGTCAAAAATATATTGTTAATCCACTAAAAAGGTATCATGACTCACTTGTTGAACTTCATTTATATTTATAGAATTACTATAACTTTGGAGATCATAAAAGATGTGCACCGTTAATTAAGATCAATGTTTCTCCCCACGTCAATTTTAAAAATCTCTTTCCCGAAGTCTCATTTCAGCTGTCGGTGCTGTATTCATGCTTTGATTAGGCATATTAGTGTGATTCCTGAAGAGGGCTTTAATGAATATCCTCCCTTCAACTGTCCATGCTGCATGGGGCTTTCATTATGACTTGCTCTTTAGTCGTCTGTGCTGTATTCATTCCTTAACTCAATTAATATGTCACCATCATGGGGCTCTGATATGGATCTACTCTCTAGCTGTCTGTGCTGTATTTATGCTTTATGCATATTAGTTTGAAGCCTGCATGGGACTCTGGTGACGATCCACTCTTCAGCTGTCTGTGCTGTATTCATGCTTTATGTGAATCGGTTGGATGCTCGAATTGCCCTCTAAGAAAGATCCACTCTTCAACTGTCCGTGCTCTCTATTCATGCTTCATGCATATCGGTGGGACACCTGCTTGGGGCTTTGAAGATCTGCTCTTCAGCTGTCCGTGCTGTATGCATGCCTTATGTGTATTAGGTGTATACCAGCATGAGGCTCTCTGATAAAGATCTGCTTTTTTGCTGTCCATGCTCTATCCATGCTCCTGCACGGGACTTTGATGTAGCTCAGTACCACAGTTCCCCTGATTCACTAAGAGTCAAAATGGTAAAAGCAGTTGTTACTGTTAGTGCTTCTTATCATTTGTATAGTGCTACTAGGCCTACGCAGAACTTATACATATACATGTAAGAGACGGCCCCTCCTCCACAGAGCTTACAATCTATATTCAAGACAGACAAACAACCAGGGACTAGGGAATTTTATTTAAGGGAAATGATTAAAACACACATGCATATTAAACAGGAATATAAGGGGATCAGGCGGATTTTTATTCTGTGTTTCATATCTGTGCAGTTCATGCTCCCTCCTATATTCAGGATTTGTGATAGGCATCTCTAACAGCTGACTTTCTGCCTCTCTCTGGATTTTTCCATGTTAATCCTACTTCCCAATGTAGTAAGAGTTTTAGTGTGGGAAAATCTGCAGTGAGACCGTAGCATTAAAGCAGTGTTTCTCAGCCCTCTCCTGAAGGCATACCTAGTCAGTCAGATTTTCAGATTGCCACAGAGAATATGCATGAAAGAGGCTGCACCTGATTGATTTTTCCAATAATGCATTCTTCCCATTTCTGTTCCTTCTCCTTCGAAGGCTAGAAGCATCACGGTCACAGAGAATAACGTGCAATGCTGACTTCTGGCAACCCAACCCCTGGGGTTTCTTGTCCTCTGATATTCCAAGGTGGTCTCCTATCCAAGCTCATCCCTGCTTAGCTTCAGAAGTCAGCCAAGAGCAAGGTCATTTCGGACAACTGAAGACTCATACACTGTACTAAATTAGCAAAATAAACCCTGCTATTTCAAGGGACTAGCTCAGTGTTGGTGTCCTTGATGTCTTCATAGCAGCAGGAATGTGCTGAAAAGGATTTAATAAAATTTTAGAAGTAAAACTAATACTTATTTGTCTACACATGGCTGTGTCCTTCCACAAGAATGGCACAAGGGTGAGAAGGTAAAAAGTCCTTTATTAACAAAATCCCTAAACGGACACGTTTCAGCGTAGCCTTCATCAGGGGGCAACCTCAAAGAGAACAGCAACACAAAAATAGATCATTCGTAACATAAAAACATACAAGTACCAAATATATGACCATACAGAATTAAAAGAGTAAAAGTATAATAGATAAAATAAATCATCAATAAATGTTAGAAGAAAAGTAAAAAGTTAAGTAAATAACTTGAAAAACATGTAAATAAAAAGCCAATTAATAAATAACGGTAAATGAGAATAACAGAAGATAATAGTAATAATAATACTAAAAACAATCATACAACAGTTAATGGGAATATACAATCAAAATTACAGTGAAAAGGGACAAAAAGGACAGGTAATAAATAAGCAATACAGGAGGAGGGCATCTAGGCACACCAAAGCAGGGAGGGAAAGGCAAGATAAAAACTTACTGTCAATGAAGGCCAATAATTAAGCTGAATGAGGAATCCTGTTAAATAATGTTGACACAATCCGCAATAAAAATATAATAAAAAAGGTAAATAGCCATATAGGAAAATGATACATGCCTAAAAACCTTCCAAATAATCTAAAAATGCTAGAACCACCATTGAGACAATATCTCAAACAAGAAAAACGTTACTCTAAAAAGAATATCAGTGTGCCTTAAGAGAAACAATTACCTACATGGGTTAATGATTTAAACATGAATCAATATAGTTAAAAACAGGAGCTTAATTCAAAAACATGGAGCCAATAAAAAGAGGTAAGTAATAAATGAAGACCAAAAGGAGAAGGGAAATAAAAATCAATAAATGAACCTGACTGTAAAAATGAATGTATGCATTGATCAAAAATGTGACCATAAGACAAAAAAGACCACACACATGTATTAAAAATGACATCTGGGTAAAATATTAACAATACAAGACTACATCTAAAAAATAAGAATAAAGTAAGATTAAAACAAGTAAGGGAAAGACATAACTAATAAATATGTGAAACGATATATCAATAATTCATAAAGGATAAAATCGAATCAACATATGTTGCAAATAATGCATCCTTTGTACACCACAGACAAGGGACTGCTGTAAAGGAAACCCCAGAGAACAGGTGCATGAAACCATGTTAAAATAGTCTCAATTAGAAAAGACCCATTGAAAAGCACCATGAGAACTAAACCACCAACATTGAATCTACAATTCAGTGTAGGCCAATATGTACTGTATAACGTAAAACGAATGCTCATCAACTGGTCAGTAAAACAAATATCTAGGAAGTCCATATGCTAATTCCAAATGCCCAAGAACCAATGTGGACAGATGAAATCAAGCGGCACCAGCCATACTATCTAATATATACAAATAAAAACTGAGATTCTTATAGAATGTCAGATGCAGGCAACATGAGACCCAGGTCTGTGAAAATAGCGACACCAGGACAAACAATGGTCATAAAGTGTTGCTAAGGTTATAGTACAATGAATAAAAGACTAAATAAATACCCATAAGCAAATGATAAGATAACAATATCGAAAACCAAGAACTTCTGTAAGAGCTCTTAAAGTGCGTTCATGTAAACCGATGACAATAAAAGAAGGCATACATAGCGTCTAATATAGAGAAACAAGGGATAAGGTACTACTGAGTACCAGGTAGACAGTAAAGGACATTGTCAAAAGACATATTAGAACCATGTCTGTAGAATTAATAAAAAAACGCTGAACCTATAAACATATTAACCACATTAGACACGAATGACCATAATATGAAAATAGAACTAAGGATAGTTGTACCAATGACAAAATGAGTCCTAATCTATGCAGAAGGCAGGTCTCCTTACACAGCACAAAGGATCCCAAGTTGGAGTTGAAGGCAGGTCTCCTTACACAGCATACAGGAACACAAGTTGGAGTAGAAGGCAGGTCTCCTTACACAGCATACAGGAACACAAGTTGGAGTAGAAGGCAGGTCTCCTTACACAGCATACAGGAACACAAGTTGGAGTTGAAGGCAGGTCTCCTTACACAGCATACAGGAACACAAGTTGGAGTTGAAGGCAGGTCTCCTTACACAGCATACAGGAACACAAGTTGGAGTAGAAGGCAGGTCTCCTTACACAGCATACAGGAACACAAGTTGGAGTAGAAGGCAGGTCTCCTTACACAGTATACAGGAACACAAGTTGGAGTAGAAGGCAGGTCTCCTTACACAGCATACAGGAACACAAGTTGGAGTAGAAGGCAGGTCTCCTTACACAGCATACAGGAACACAAGTTGGAGTAGAAGGCAGGTCTCCTTACACAGCATACAGGAACACAAGTTGGAGTAGAAGGCAGGTCTCCTTACACAGCATACAGGAACACAAGTTGGAGTAGAAGGCAGGTCTCCTTACACAGCATACAGGAACACAAGTTGGAGTAGAAGGCAGGTCTCCTTTAACCATATCAGTCCTATTTTGAAAATTATGATGTAGTTTAGCTGCAGACATCATGATCTGGAAGATTTCAAACCCTGACAAATGTACATAGATGGGAGTGGCATTCTTGTACACATGACATGTACCAGTCGGGGCACTTCTCATCTCCCTCCAGCAACCCAACATATCAGCTCCCTCCCCTGGCTAGCACCTGCCATCTCTCTCTTTTGGTTGTCCCTTACATTTTACCCAGAGCTGATCCAAGTATATCTGGCACCCTGGATGAACCTTCAGCCATGCACCCTGTGCTATTTGCAAGTAACCCGCCCTCTTGTATTGTTCAGGTGTGCAACTGAATGATAGAAGACTGACCCAATGCTGCTAATGCAACCAGTGACTCATAGTCTGTCTCAGATTCAAGCGCTCCTTCATGGTACCTTGTTTTATGCCTCCCTAAAATTCTGCCACCTTAGGCAGCTGCCTGGTTTGCCTAGTGTTAGGGCTGGCCCTGGTTTTGCCAGCTATCTGATGAGGGCAGCAGCCAACTTTAAAACAGAAAACTCGACTTCCGGTGACGTCACCGAGCTGAATGGCAGCGAAGTGATTGAGCTCCGCTGCCAACGCCTGCAATAGTGGGTGTTAGTGCCTCCAAATAGTGGGCGAGAAAGGCGGAATGTAGTAGTAGCACAAGCAGCCATCCCTATAACCACAATTGTGTAAGTTAAAGCACCGGCGGAGAGGGGAGCCGGGCCGCGGTGCACGGAGAGGATTAGTACAGCAGAGGAGGCTGGCCCGCAGAGAACGATACCACTGAGAGCATTGAAGAGGGCTTGCGGTGCAGCATTGGCCAGCCGGCAAAAGTAGGAGCGAAGTGGAGCGGCGGGATCTGGTTGCGAGAGAGCGGGAAGATAGAAGGAGCTGGGGACTCGGTGCAGCGGATCTTCACGTGGCGGAGGAGGCAGCAGGCAGCTTGCAGCACCACGTGGTGGGGCCGTGGAAGAGTGTGAAATTGTGGCAAACAGACTGAAATTTAATAACTCCAAGTAGGGCAGTCTGTCCAGTCCGGGAAACAGCGGTGGATTGCCAGGGGCGTTGCCAAAAGGCCGGGCAGTGTGAAGAAGAGGACTGCCTTTGAGCCGGAGAGGCCCGTAGGGCGGCAGTGGAGGCTGTGGTGTGATTGAGCCGGCCCAGAGAGAAGTTTGTGGGGAAGCGGAGCAGCGCAGAGGGAGGCCCGCCTGGGTGACCCGGTGAGAGCAGCAGTATTGTACCGCTCGTGTGCGGCAGCGTCACGGGGCCCGGAGGAGGCGGGAGCAGATGCACTGACGAGGTAGCGCAGCGATCTGGTGAGTGAGCATGGAGGAAGCTAGTACGGGGGGCATAAAACAAAGAAGGACTGAAGTGCGTGCATTGCCCCAAATCCAGCATCAGAGTGTGTGGTGAAGTGCTCCAGGGCCCAGGAGGAGTACTCTGTCTGTGAGTTTAACCGAGGGAGGACTGCTCTGGTTGGATCCAGGCCTGAATCTGGTCATATACGGACCTGCAGTACTGCAGTGCACAAACAACAAAGAACTGCCCGGCGTGGGTGACCAGGGAGGGCTGAGAAGTGAGACTTTCTAAGAGCATTGAGCTTGGGGGTCCAAGTGGTGCACGATTGAGAACTGAAACTGAATAGCCGGTGGGTGCAGCTTGAGCGGTGGAGATGCTGCACCAGGGGGGTAATTGCTCCCGGAGCCCCAGCTCTGCAGCACTGCCTGGAGTGATCATGGAGAAAAGAAAAAGCAGACAGACAGTCAAGAAGAAGCTAGCGGAATTTTGCTCCACCTATGCCACACCCAAAGGTGGAAAGAAGGGAGACAAGGTGAGTAAAATGCACCCCATGGCTTCAAACGATCCCGAGCAGGGGTTGGAGAATGAAGGCAGCTCCGAGTTAGCAACCATGCTAAAGGACTGGCTCATAAAGATGAAATCAAGATGGAGCTCAGTGGGGTAAAGAAGGAACTAAAGGAGTCAATTCAAGCACTGAGACGAGATCTAATGGACTTGGGCAGTCGTGTGGAAGAAACTGAAGTGCAGCTGGAGCAACAAGGAGAAGTTTTAGAGGAGCTACAAAAAGGATGGGCAGAGAACACGTGTGGGCAAAGTGAGCTACCAATGAAACTGGAGGATCTAGAAGATAGATCTCAGAGATGCAATATAAGGGTGCGAGGCCTCCCGGAAGAGCAGAAATACAGGAATTCGGAAGAGGTGGTTGCTAAAATTTTCAGTTCGCTGCTAGCCTCGGCAGCCGAGGAAGAAGGTGAAACAGAAGTGCCTATACTTATAGAGAGAGCACACCGTAGCCTGGGCCCGGTGCGGGACAATAAGCCTCGAGATACAGTGGTTTGTCTTGGCTCGTACAAGAGTAAAGAAAAATTACTCAGAGCTGCAAGGAAACTGACACAGTTTGTCTGGGAAGAGCATCAGTTGGAATTCTTCCAAGACCTGTCCCCAGGAACGTTACAACGCAGAAGAAGCTTTAAAGAGGTGACGGCGTATCTGCGGAGAGAGGATCTGTAATATAAGTGGCTGTTCCCATTTGGGCTGTTGATAATTGTTAAGGGCAGATCGAGGCGGGTGCAGTCGAGTGAGGAAGCCTGGAAAGCATTAAGTGAATTGGGCGCTGTACACCTGCCAGTGGGAGCACAGCCGTCTACTGGAAGTGAGAAGGCAACGGGGACATCGGCAGCCAAATGGAGCTCTCAGCGATGGCACAGGGTACCTGTTGGAGGCAGAAGAGTGGCGAGATTGAATCGAGGGAGCGCAGGAGCGCCGGCTGAGAAGAGTGGAGCGAGCTGAAAGCCAAAGACTTTAATTGTGGGGGTGGAAATTGTTAATATGTAAGGGATGGGGGGGGGGAAGAGCGAGAGGGGGTAGCTGTGGATGCAGGGAAGTGGTAGGGAAGGTGGGGGGAGATGGTTGGAGGGGGACGGGGGTGGAGGGAGAAGGGTGAAGGGCAGGCTTAGGCTCGATAGTCACGAGTATGGAAGTCGATACTCCCATTCGGTAGGGTGGCCAGGGGTGGGTGCTGGGGTGGAAGGGGGTGGGGAAGGGAGAATGGGGGGTGGGGAGGGAGGGGGAGGGGGAAGGTCAGGCCAAGGGGAGGGGGGGAAAGGGGGGTGGGTTGGAGTAGAAGGGGGGGAGATGGGGGGGGGAGCAGCATAGGTGATCTGAAAATTGTTACCTTAAATGTGAAAGGATTAAATTCACCCTTCAAGAGGCAGGAATTATATAGGGAATTAACGCGGCAGAAAGCCTCACTTGTTTTATTACAAGAGACGCATCTGTTACAACGGCATGAGTACGTAGTTAAGCCACCCGGGTACAAGGAGATGGTGTTTGCCTCTAATATGCAGGAGCAGAAGAAAGGTGGGGTGGCGCTGTTAGTGAATGCGGCCCTCAAGGTGGAACTGCACACCATAATCAGAGATAGAGGGGGTAGATATTTAATGGTGCGAATGAAGATTGGAGATGAGTGGTTTTGTGTGATGAATGTGTACACTCCCACAGGAACGCAAAAAGATTTTTGGGAAGTAGTGGGCAAGAAAGAGAATACATTGGGGGAAGGAGCGAGAATTTGTGGAGGGGACTTTAATATGACTTGGGAGGTAGGCAGAGATTCTACAGGGAGGGGGGGCGGATAGGAGGCGATATCAGAGATTTGTGAAAGACAATGACTTGATTGATGCTTGGCGGTTGCTTAATCCAAGTAGGCAAAAGTACTCCTTCTATTCAGCGGTGCATGGCACGTATCCTAGGACTGATACCATCTGGGTAGGGAAGGAGATAGCGGGTAGGATTAAAGAAGGTGAGATAGAGCCAATCACATGGTCGGATCATGCGCCAGTGATAGTGAGTCTGCAGTGTCGGGGAGAGAGTAAAGGGCGGCGCGACTGGAAATTGAATGAGGCCTTATTAGGAGACGGAAGACTGCCGCAGGAGTTGGAAGGGGCGATACCAGCATATTTTGCCCATAACGATAATGGAGAGGTGCCGAAGGGAGTGGTGTGGGGTGCATTCAAGGCGGTGATGAGAGGCATTCTGGTTAAATGGGGGGCGAGAATAAAGAGAGAAAGGGAGGAGAAGTGCCTCCATTTGCGGCAGCAGCTGGTTAGGTTAGAAGAGGTGGATGCCCAAGATATGAGCGGGAAATTCCGGGGGGAGGTCTTAGCGACCAGGGCTCAGCTGAATGCGCTGGAAGCGGAGGAAATTCAATATCGGTTACAATTGCTGCGCCAAGAGTTCCTTGAAGGAGGGAACAGGGCAGGGAGATATCTGGCGCAAAGATTAAAGCAGAAGCGGAATAGGGCGCTGATCACACAGATCAGGGGTAGAGGAGGGGTAGAAAGAGACGAGCAGAAGATTAGAGAGGAATTTGTGGATTATTACAAGAGGTTGTATGAAGCAAAACCGGAGGGGACGGAGGGAGTGCTGAGGGAGTACCTGGTGACAGCAGGGCTTACGAAATTGGAGGAAGGGGAAAGGGAGGGGATGGATAGAGAAATACAGGCCGAGGAAGTGGCGGTGGCAATTAGGAGCTTGAAACCAGGCAAGGCCCCCGGGTTGGATGGGCTCACGGCCAGCTTTTATAAAAAATTTGAGAGAGTGTTGGTGAAGCCATTAACGAGGTTGTTTAATTTACCAAGGGAGGGGGAGAAGTTGGCAGAAACGATGGGGTGGGCGGGGATTACGTTGATTCATAAAGAGGGGAAGGACTCCCAAGAATGTGCGTCGTATCGGCCCATCTCTCTGATTAACCTAGACGCGAAGCTGCTGGCCAAAGTACTAGCGGGGGGACTCAACAGAATATTGGGGAAGTTGGTGCATGAAGATCAAGCGGGGTTTATACCTGGGAGGCAGGTGGCGGATAACGTTAGGAAGATTTTGAATGTAATTTGGTCCGCAAAACAGGTACCGGAGCCGGTAATGCTCCTTTCGCTTGACGCAGAGAAAGCATTCGACCAAGTATCGTGGCAATTTTTGTTTTCAGTATTGGATCATATGGGGTTTGGTCAAGGCTTTTTGGATTGGGTAAAGGCGTTGTATGCGGGACCCAAAGCGTGTGTTAGGGTGAACAGGGGATATTCCGAATTTTTTCCGTTGGGAAGGGGAACGCGGCAGGGCTGCCCCCTTTCACCACTGCTGTTTGCTTTGTCCATGGAACCATTAGCAGAGAAGATTAGAAGGGGATTAGACATCAAGGGGGTGGTGGTGGGGCAGAGAGAATATAAACTGGCCATGTTTGCAGATGATATCATATTGATGCTTGCGCGGCCACTGGAGACAGTGCCAGCGCTTATGAGGGAGATTCAGGTATATGGGGAATTGGCGGGTTTTAGGATTAATTGGGGGAAATCGGAAATTCTGAACCTGTCAGTAGGGGCAGAGATGCAGAGGCATTTAGAGTGAACTTTCCAATTTAGGTGGGCAAAAAGAACTATTAGATATTTGGGAGTGCAGCTGGGGAGGGATCTTGAGGATCTGTACGAGCTGAATTACAAGAAAGCATTTGAGCGAGTAGGGGCACAATTGGAGGTATGGAATAGGGGGTTTGTCTCCTGGCTGGGAATGATGCTACTTCCCCAGTTTCTTTTTTATTTTCAAGTGCTACCAGTTGAGGTCCCTATAAAGGTGCTAAAGAGGTTTCAAAAGCAAGTAGAGGGGTTTATATGGGGGCACAAGCGACCTAGGGTGGCTGCCAGGACATTACAGGTGGCAAGGATGGAAGGGAGTATGGGAGTGCCCAATTTCAGAAAGTATTATCTTGCGGCACAGCTGCGGGCAGTGTATTCATGGTTAAGGGAACAGCATAAGCATTGGGTGGTGATGGAAGAAGCGGGATGGAGGCCAGGAGAGCTGGAAAGAATGGTTTGGGGAGGGAAGGGTAGTAAGGGGAGAAATCCGCTGGTCGGCCATACTCTGAGGCTGTGGCAGTTGTATAGGAAGCGGTTATTAGGGGAAAAGAGGTGGTCACGTGTGATTCATTAGGGACCTGTTGTGAAGAGGGGGAAGGCCCGGGTGTGGCGGTTTTGCAAAGGTGGGCGCAACAGGGGTTGAGACAGGTGTCCCAGATCATCTCAGGGGAAGGGGTAAGAGATTTTGAGGGCATACGAGATTTGTATCGGTTAAGTGAGAATGATGGGTTCTATTATCTTCAGATAGGTTCCTATGTCAGGCAGAGAAGGCATTGGCAGGATATCGTAAAGGAAGCGGGTTGGTTTGAAGGTAGTTGTTTGGGGTCGTTGGGCAGGAAGGGGGTTATCTCCCGAATTTATAAGGGGATGACAGAGAGAGGAGAGGAGAAATTAAGCTACATGAAGGCTTGGGAGAAAGAGTTGGGGATTTCATGGGATTTAGAAGAGTGGGAGCGGTTGGTTCAAGGTATAGCGAGGGCATCTATAGCTACGTCCCTGCGAGAGAATGGGTGGAAAGTGCTGTCTAGATGGTACTTGACACTGGAGCGCCTATACAAAGCGGGAATTGGTGGGTCGGATGAATGCTGGAGAATGTGTGGAGAGAAAGGAACCTGGCTGCATATGTGGTGGACTTGCCCAGTCGTTCATCAGTACTGGGAGAAAATAGGAGATATTATAGGTGAAATTTCCGGTTCAAGAGTCTGTCTTACACCGGAGATATGTCTGTTACTAAAGCAGAGTGAGGAGGGTGACGGAAACTGGAATATAGTGTGGCAATGTATAATAGCGGCAAGATGTGAAATTGCATTGCATTGGAAGGATAGGGTAATGCCACCCATAAGGGCTAATGCTCGGCGAATGTCAGAGTTGTACCTAATGCATAGGTTAACAGGGTTAAAGAAGGGGAAGGTGGAGAAAGTGGAGAGGTAGTGGGCGGGGGGGGGATGGTTGGGCAGGCCTGGACAAGCGGGGTGGTGCGAGGTGAGGGGGAAGGGGTGTAGAAGGGGGAAGCAGGAGTGCGGATTTAGAGGTGTATGTGTAACAGCTTATGGATTCAATGTAGAAGGGGGGATGGAGGGAGAGTGGGGAGGGGGGAAGGGGGGTCAAAGGGAAGAAATAGGGTAAGTGCAGCTTAGGAGGCGTTATAGGTGAGGTGAGGGGGTAGTGTTGGGACACTTATGAACGAACTGTACAGGAAGATAGATAGTTTGTATTATGCCAGCGAAAACAAAGTGATGTACAGAGGATAGTTTTTTTTTTCCCCTCAATGTCTGTGTAAGTGCCATATAATATTGAAAATTTCGGATGGGAAGGGGAAAGAATATGCCTTAAGGAATAAATGCACACTACATAGTTTAGTGAGAATCAAAATGGTTTAACATGCTAGGCTATACGGTAACTGCACAAAAAGACTGGGAGGCATTGAAAATTACATCATAGTTAATGCGGTTTACTAGAGTAATTGTGGGCTCCTAGTAGAGGGAGATAAATAGTTGGAATGGTAGATATGGATAGGATTTTTCGATGTGTAGTTAGAATAAAGGTTCACACCTTGAGAGGGTATATTTCAAATGTGAAGGAGAACTTAAGATTGTATAAGGGTAGTGAAAGATTGTGTATTTTGTGGTTGGTTGTGGTGGTTATGTTCTGTGATGTTTATTATGCTGTGTGCTAATAAAATTTTAAATTAAAAAAACAAACAAACAGAAAACTCAGCCAAGGATAGGAAAGAGCTCACAAAGCCCAAAAGGCCTCATAAAAATAGATTATGCATATGGAGCTACTATCATGGGCCTTCAGATCCAAATATGCACAAAAGTGCTGAAATACAGAAGTAAACATCCAGAATCTGTCTCTGTTATTAAACTAGCACACATAGAAAAGGAAGCAGCAGATACTGTCCTCATTTCTATAATCTCCCAGGGGAGGTAGTAGAGACGAGGACTGTATCTGAATTCAAAAAAGCATGGGACAAACACAGAGAAGATCTCTAAAGGAAAAGGACTATAGTAGTTGGTATGGAAGGGCAAGTTGAATAGGTCATAAGGTCTTTATCTGCCGCCATGTTTCTATGTAACAGAATATACAAAGCAAGAGAAGAAAAGCGTCAAAATATTAGATCAGAAAACAAGGAAAAGCAAATGTCAAATGCACAAAGACAGTGGGAAATAGAAAGTATTAATCCAAGAAGCAGTTGACAATCAAGACCAGGCACATGAATGACTAAGGAGAGATGATCTGAAACCAAAGGATGAGAGATTGTTAGTTGCAGCCCAGGACAGTGGATTACAGATGAAATGGTTTACCGGGAGCATTGAAAAAACTGGTAAAACAGACATATGCTGATTTTGTGAGAAAGAGCTGAAAATGGTTACTCACCTTCTAGCTGACTGCAAAGTTCTAATAGCAGAAAATATCTATACAGAAAGGCACAATAAAGTAGCACTCCTCATCCACTGGAAACTGGAAACACTACAACATTATTGTGCCTAAAAAGCACTGGGACAATGACCCTAAGAGAATTACAGAGAATAAAGAGGCTATGATCATCTGGGACATTCCCATTCCAATGGATAGGAAATTAGATGTGAGGAAACCCGATATAATGGTACAGGAGAAAAACACCAGAACGGCATTGATAATAGAGGTGCCGGTCCCAAGCAGCCATTCTGTGAATCACATTGAGAGGGAGAAGATCTTTAAGTACCAAGAAATGAGGTCAGACCAAGAAAATATGGAAGAAAGATAGAGAAATATTTCCCATTGTACTGGGAGTCACAGGCCTGATTTTCAGTCTCTCCTTGACAAGTTGCTTCTACATGTTATATCTAATGAACTCCAGAGGGAAGCTCTCTTTGGCATGATGCAAGTATTACGTTGAACGTTACAGTAAGTCTGAGAGACTGAGATCCTACCCCACATCCCCAGACTTAGGAGTGAGGTTCATTTCTGTCGTGGTATGCACAAAACTAACCCATCTGGAGAAATTTGCCCCCAAAAGATGACATAATACCCTGAAACAGAGTCCTCGACCAACAGACTTGACCTACCCCTTAGCTTCAGATATTCGTTTTTGACGTTCTCTCCCTGTAAGTAACTTTCAATCAGAATGTTTCAGAAGGAAGCAAAATGGTTTTAGACAGGTTTCTTCTGCAGGATCTGTCAATTTTGTGCCTACGGCTGTCACCCACCCCATCTAATCGACGCAGGCTTCATTTTCTTTTGGCAGCTCCATCCCTGGTCATAGGGCGTACCACGGCACACCCTAGACAAAGCAAAAACCAAAAATGTGAACTGGCAGCACAAAACTTAGTCAGAGGAGCTCCCAAGTAGTAGAAAGTGAGGCATCCTCGTATCCTCGGTCCTTCCTCCTTACACATTTCTTATGGGAAAATTACCAGTTTCATCCCTTGTCCATATCATCCCCCAGTCACCAACTTTGAATAGCAGAGAAGCTGAATGTCCTCCCAAAAGATTCACTGCACACAAAAATTCACCATCCGATAAGTCTTCTTTGGATAGAAACAGGGCTAAAATTTGAACTCTAACCCCCAGCTCTGCCACTAGCTCTATGGGGCTTATTTACTAAAGATCGCACCAATAAAGTGCGATTGGGCTGCAAAACCTGCATCAGGAGGCATGTGCATCCATCTCCTGCAGTTGCTGCTTTGCGAATGTGCTGCACCGCAGTAAGCCGGCATACAGGTGCACGTGCCATCATCCAATGAGATGACATTACTTGCACCTGTGCTAATGGAAACCACTGCGGTTAACATGCACCCCATATGCCCGTGCTAACCATAACGCACTGTCAACACCCATCTTTCTTCCCCAACCTGCCTTGTCTCCGCCAATCACACGCTAACCTAGTGTGGGATTTTAGGCATGGGATACCAGGCTAAAATTTAGCAATGCGCTTACCGCCGCTGTACCCACTGGTAGTGGTTAGCGCAGTTTAGTAAACATACTCTGTGTGCAGGAGACCTTGGGATAAGTCACTTTGTTTTCCTGTGCCTTAGTTCTAAGCCCTGGCTCTGTTACTGACTCTGGGGCTGACTTAATAAAATGTGGGGGGCTTAGTGCAGGTTTTGTGCACAGCCTTTTGCGCTGAGATGGCTGCCAGAAGAGTTTAAAGCATAAGAAAACTGTGGGCAAAGCCTTGCAGAGACATTAGCACACTGCTCATTTAAATCCCATGTGATGAAGACATTAGGAAGTTATTCATCCCGATGCAAAGGAGTGTACAAAAGACCCAAAGTGCACAATTTTCTAACACTGCGGCTTTACCGTGTGGTCTGAGGAGGAATAAAAGCTCACTTATGCTGGTGAATGCTTTCTGCCCATCCATTCTGCCCTTCCCCACCAACTACTAACCTTTACAGTCCCTTTTTTAAATTTAGAGATCTTCTGTGTTTGTCCCATGTTTTCTTGAATTCAGATCCTGTCCTTGTCTCTACTGTCTCCACAGACTATTCCACGCATCTATCACTCTTTCCATAAAGAAATATCTCCATATATTACTCCTGAGTCTATCCCTTTTCAGCTTCATCCTATGCCTTTCGTTACAGAGCTTGCTTTCAATTGAAAGAGACTTTCCTCCTGTACATTAATGCCACAGAGGTATTTAAACGTCTCTATCACATCTCCCTTCTTCTGTCTTTCTTCTAAAGTATGCATATTGAAATCTTTAAGTCTGTTCTCATATGCCTAATGGTGAAGTCCACGGACTATTTTGGTAGCCCCCCTCTGCACTGACTCCTTCCTGTTCACATCCTTTTGAAGGTGCGGTCTCCAGAATTGCACACTATACTCCAAATGAGGTCGCACCAAAGACTTATACAGAGGCACTATCACATCATTTCTTTTGCTGGCCATTCCTCTCCCTATGCACCCAAGCATCCTTCTAGCTTTCGTTTTTGCTTTTTCTACCTGTTTAGCCACTTTAAGAAACAGAAAAGGCAGGAACTGAGCTCAGGACAATGAGAGAGAAGAAAGAGGAAAGAGGACCAGGCAGCCTTGGCCCAGGCCATCATTAGGAATCCCGCACGCAGTGCGCCCAGTATTCAGACAACGAACACAAAGACAGGACATGAAGTTGAGGGTTTTTTTAATATCACTAGTATGCCAAATGTGATGGGCATGGTAGACTGCAGCCATGTTGCTCTTTCACCTCCATCTAATAAATAGTATGGTCATAAATTTATGCATGGAAAATACATTTGGCATTCTAGATATGTGCATAACCTAAACTGTGACTCGAAGGCACACATCGCATCGCAATGCCTCATGCAATCAACTGTGTACTTTTTCCACGTACTCTGCTCACGAGTTGCATATCGCATTGGGCATAACATATATTTTAATGCATCTGTTAGGAACTGTGCTCTTCTGTATGCAATCTCAGGACAATTCACTTTATCCTCTTATGCCTTCGCTCTAATCCCCACCATTGTCATTGACTCTTCAACCTCACAGCGAGTCAAATTTCCTATTAAGCAATGAAGGCATCTACCGAGGGGTAACCGCACTGCAGAGGGCACAATAGTGCTGAAACGGGCACTGCTGTGCTAAATGGGCATCTTCACACTAAAGCGATAACTGTTCTCCAGAATGGATGCCCACGTGCTGTATTGCAAAGCGGGTCACAAAGATGGAGCAGTAGCCACTGGAGTGAGGCAAAGTGCTCTTAATGGAGCAGCACCCTTTTAGCACCGTGATGCCCTCTGCGGTGCAGGTACCCCTGAAATGATATCCTTTATGCCCTAGGGCCTCAGATCACTCTCCTGGGGAAAGGCCAGGTGCCAGAAATGTGTAGCCAGGTCTCTGTACCCCAGAAGTGGCTTGTGAGTAGACCGTTTGGATGAAAGGGCTGTATGTTTCCAGATTATAATTACCCTTCTCGGGAAACACAGCTGTATCTAACAAAAATGTTCCCAGAATCCATACAAAATATAGGCCTGTCTGCTCAGAGTGAAGGGTGAGGAGGGCGGATTTGATTCCCACTGAGCCTCTGGGCTCAGGAGCTCAAGGCACTGTGCCAACAGAGTCCACAGCAGATTTTGGAACCAAACTCCAGCTGTCAGATCATCTCCCTTAATTGCTTGAGGGGTTACACTCAGGAGCGCAGGACCCACACAGTTCCCACAGGCAGCATGGAATGGAAAGCTCAGCATGTGTTTTGTCTGCAGTGGGGCACAAGACAAGCTGCTGGGCTAGCAGTGTGGCAGGTAAACAAAACTCATCCTGAGCTTTGTGTTCCATTGCCACACCGCAGTTTCCCTGCTGGTCACTTCTCCTTTAAATAATCTCTGACTGCTTTGAGGTTAGCTGCTGGCGTACAGAGTTCAAATATGGAGATTGCATCCCCTATCCACCCTGCATGTTGCATGCTCTTCAGCAAAATCACTTAACATATAACTTGGGTGAGCAAACTTCAGTGTTTTCTCCCTTGGAATGGTGTGCACTAAAGCATTAACTAGGAAAAGAAATACAAATGTAGACGATGACAGTCGGATACCCAGTGGTGATGGAAAACATCATTTTGGATGCCACATCCTCATCCGAATCTTGAGATTCAGCCTGGACTCACCTGAAATCCAGGGCAGTTCCTGAGCTCTCTTGCCAACCTGAGAAACCTATATGGCTTAGATATGTCAAAGAAAGCTACTTCGGGGCTGATGCAGAAATATTAGCGCACTATTTGCGCAATTAGTGTGACATAATGGCATACTTACCATCGTGTCACAATGCAGAGGGTGGATCGGCATGAGCAGTGGTGGGATCCGGCCAATTCGGCCCAGTTTGCACAAACCGGTTCCTTCCATGGGTCAGGTTCACTGAACCATGCTGACAACAGCGTCCCAATGCCAGCACTGCACTGGCGGGAATCTCCCCATCCGCCAGTGCTTTGACGGCATCAGGGGACCGCAGCAGGGGGAAAAGCCCCCAATGCCATCAAACTACTGGCAGGTGGGGGGTGAAATCGGGCCACCGGGCCACCAGGCCAAGCATATCGCGCCACCAATGCAAACATGTGCCAGGCTGCCACCCACTCGGCTCCTTCAGTGGCGGGATCGATTTGAACTGGTTCCTGGTCGGATTGAATCCCGCCACTGGATACAAGCCTTATCTGCAGACAAATGGCTGTGCAGATAGTAGTGTGAGCTTATTAAAATTACATTATAATGAGCTGTGCATATTCAAATGAAATGCTAACAAGATCATTAACTATTCCACCCAGATGCAAAGAAGAGCACAGATGACCGAAAGGCTGAGCACAGAATTCAACAGTGTCATTGTTCAAATGCCGGACCAGAGGTGAAGTAAAATTTTGGTGCGCGTAGGAGAAGAAAACCTTGGCGCATGAAACTTCAAGGGGTATAGGAAAAAAAATCAGTCCATAGGAGAACAGAAATGTATTCTGAACTGATTTACCACCTGGTGGCTTTGCGGTGGGGTCCATTCCTTACTGTACCTACAAAACATATAGACACCCTCCAGGAGCATACCAAGCTACAGTAGCAATGAGCCCTGTGTAACTGGTGAACCTGGCACCCCCAACCCACCCTTGGTATGGCCCTGGTGCCCTCCACAAACCAGTTTTGGGCACAAGTTAAGCTTATAACTTTCCCCACCGCCATGCGGGTAAGCAATCATTACAGTGAGAAACTCCTACCATTTTCCATCCCTTGAAAACTTTTGGTCATACATTTCCCTCTTGTTTGAAAGCTGCTGTCTTGCACTCAGCCCATCTACTCTATGATCTGTAGAGTGATCAGGCCCTCAGGGCAGTGTGACTGCCCGCTGGCTCATAGGGCGCAGACAGGGCTTGGGCCCTACAAAGTGTCATTAATGCAGCAGGTGTGCAGGAAAATATTAGCAGGGTCAGGTGAGCCTCCTCACGTCTCTGTCCTTAGGCTGGGTGTGTTGGCGTGTTGATATAAATTTTAAGCAGCCTCAGAATAGATCATCACACAAAGCACATCTCTGCCCTCTTTCCAATTCACAATACAGAATACCCACGCATGAGAAATTATTAGAATCCTCCCCTTAGATTCAATTTGTTTGGTTTTTTTGTTCAGCAAGGGCTGGAATCTGGTGCATAAGCCTTCATTTGTGACCACCTGTGGATTTTTCTCTGCCCTCGATAGACCTAATCTGGCCGCTATAGTGATGGCCCTGGACAGGGGATCATTCACCAGAGTTCCTTCAAGACTCTGCAGTCATGGGCTCTAAATCTAGCCACTAGGTGGTACCCTTGTGCAATGGGCACAACTCACTACCCTCTCTTCTAGCAGGAGCTTTGAATATTCCCTCCTCAATATCTCAAGTCAACCTATGAAGTGGAAGACACAACTTAGGTCTGATTGAGACCTTCCATATGGCAGCGCACAGCAGCACTGCCCCTGAGCCACCAGACCAGTCCCTTGCCTTTTGATTTTTGTGACTAGAGGTTTAGAAGAAGCAAGGCATCCGCTTCCTCCACAAAAACCTCTCACAGCTTTTGAAAGCTGCTCTTCAGCTGCTTTCATCATAACAAATGAGTAAATCAGGGACACCTCTATGCTGATGGTTTTCAGAAAATCACCACACAGATGTGTCATTCATACGCATAAGACATTAATACAGCACAGATAACTGAAGAGAAGATTGATCTTTATTCATTCATTCCTTTTAAATTGCTGCAGCGTTAATGTTCATTGGAGTTGCATGCAGTTATCATATTGATGTACGTAAAGCATGAATACAGCATGGACAGCTGCAGAGCTAATGTTCATTGGAGTTGCATGCAATTATCATATTGATGTACGTAAAGCATGAATACAGCACAGATAACTGAAGAGAAGATTGATCTTTATTCATTCATTCCTTTTAAATTGCTGCAGAGCTAATGTTCAATGGAGTTGCATGCAATTATCATATTGATGTACGTAAAGCATGAATACAGCATGGACAGCTGCAGAGCTAATGTTCATCAGAGTCACATGCCGTTATCATATTGATATTTTGCAAAGCATGAATACAGCACGGGCAGTTGAAAAGCAGATCTTCATAACAGCCGCATATTTTTCTCTTTCTCTCTTCTTGCCTACCTCTCTATCATCTAAGGCTCTTTTCACCCCTTCCCCCACCAATTTCCTTCCATCTCTTTCTATCTCTTTCCCTCTCCCTTTTGGCACTACGCTTATTTCTCCTTCTCCAGGGTGGATCTCAGACACCTGGAAAAACGAGTTTCATGTTTCCAAAAAGGAAGCATTGGCAAGGTGATGGGGTGTTACTCCCATGGGGTGTCTCCTGAAATACTTCTCCACCCATAGATGAGGCATAGCGAGGGCTCACCCGGATCCTGGCACCTGGGATTCTACCTCCCAGCCCTGTGGTATAAATATCCCCAGAACCTCACAGAGTGAGATGGTCCAATAGAGGAAGGTTGCACTCACACACACAAACACACACAGGAACAGAAGACAGGGAGAGGGAACTCAGCACCCCCAACGATGGACAGAAGAAGCCCTGCTTTCAAGATGCTCTCCTGCTGCCTCTTAATTCTAATCCCTGGTTTCCAGCTCTCCAGTAAGTTCCCTGAAATACAGGCACCCAGCAGTGCCTCTTATGCATAACAGGTGTCAGCTTGTGCTGGCTGGTTCGTGAGTGCATTAGGATAAGTTAGTAGATGCTGGAAGGGATATCTCTAACGCTATAAGTGTTGCCTTGTGCTCACTGGTTCATGGGTGCTTTATGATAACTTCATAGGTGCTGGAAAGGATGTCTCTTATGCTACAAAAAATGTCACCACAAGCTAGCTCGTTCATGGTGCTTTATGATAAGTTAGTAGGTGCTGGAAGAGATGTCTCTTATGCTATAAGAGGTAGCTTCTCTCTATAATTGACTCATGGGTTACGGAAAGATATTAGGATGGTGTTTAGGTGATGTCTCTTCTGGTGTAAGAGACCATATTTTGCACCATTTGGGCAACAGTTGCATAAAAGCTCTCAGAAAGAACAATGCTATTTTACAATTCAAATGACAAGCCAAGAGAATGAAATCTTACCCAAGTTTACTTTAATGTTTTTTCTATGCTTTTCCATCCCCACAGACTCAATGTCGGTCAGCGTGAAGTGGCCATGCCGGGACCCCAGAGGTAGGTGAATGTCCTTACAGGGGAGGGAAAGAGAGGGAGAAGATACATTCTCTTAGTTTGGGGACGAAAGGGCACACCCTCAAGTCATTTAATATCATCATTTAGTATGATGGGAAACCAATCTACCAAAAACACAGCTAAGTAATTATTTCCATGCCATCTATATAGACATTTTGGGTCCCTCAGATCCTTCCAGGGGTGGAAACTGCAGGATCCTTCCAGGGGTGCAGGGTGGAAACTGCAGGATCCTTCCAGGGGTGCAGGGTGGAAACTGCAGGATCCTTCCAGGGGTGCAGGGTGGAAACTGCAGGATCCTTCCAGGGGTGCAGGGTGGAAACTGCTGCATTATCTTGTTGCTTCCATACAATTTGGTGAGCTGCAAAACACAGTAACACCTTCCAGTCCCTGAGGAAGGGTCTTAGAGAGTCAAACGCCAGCTAAGAAGGTCTGCAAATAAACTGCAGGTATATTCACTTGTTTTCTGACAGGGGTGCCAGGAAAGAGTTATGTCTGCATGGACAGATTGGTCCAATTCTGCTATCACTCCCATTGAATGCTGGGGCTTGTAAGCTCCAGTACTTTCTAGAAAAACCTCAATTACAAGTTTAGCAGAATAATGAGGGTAAAACCAGGACCAGATTTGATTATTCTGGATGACTCTGAACCATCTAAACATTTTATTTATTTATTTATTCGTAAGATTTTTATACCGCTAGGGTACAGAACATCTAAATGGTTTAAAGTCCATTAAAATAGGGAAACCAGAGGAATCCGAAATACACACATTGACAGATACAAGAGATGCAAGGGGGTCAATATCAGTCGGGACAGGTATTGAAACAAAAACTGAACACACTGGGAACACACAGGCAGTGGTTGTTTACTGCTGAAAAAAAAATCACCCCCAATCCTTTCTCCATAAATCTCTTTCTTATTTTACCGTATACCTGCTGAGGTGCATCAGTCAATTCATATAATATTCCCTTTCACTCCATTTGTGATACCCAGAAGGAGACGACAAGGCTGGCTCAACCATCAGGCAAGACTAAACTGTTGCCTAGGGTGTCAGCTTCTGAGGAGCACAAGTCAAAGCAAAACAATGGATCATGATGGCCAGGCAAACCCAAAGAACCATCAGCACATTCTTTGATCTGCAGGGAGAGTGGGCGTGTACATACAAAGCAAAGTTTAATATTTAAAAGTATGCATTTTTACAGGGATGGTATTAGATGATTGCTGAACTTAATTATCAAAATTCCGGGAGGTGGCAGAAGGCTGGAGGTTCGCCTAAAGCGCCCAATACCTTTGCATCAGCCCTGGGTGGGAGAGAGGATTCTGATGACCATCAGCACAGCAGCGCCCTACTGATTCCCTCAGGTTCCTAATTGTAGGGTGCAGAGGGGGCTTCTGAAAACATGTTATGGATGCTAAAGAACTAAATAAAAAAAAAGGCCCTTTGTGACCCTGAGTGAGTTACTTTAGCTCCAACTGCCTCCGGCACCCACTTAGAGTGTTAGATTGTAAGCTCTTCTGGAAAGGTCTGATCATACACGAGTAGTCAAAGCCAGCATATAATTATAAAAAGAATCAGCATCTGTATTAGTAATGAGCACAGGCGTGTCTGAGCAAACTTTAGTTATTAATCATTCAGCCTGCTGTAATGAGTCCTAAGGAGAGGCTGGCTTTCCCTGGCTAGGAGCCCCGCTTTTATTGTGATCCGCATAGAATACGTAAATCGAGCAGAATATAAACCTTTTAAATACATATATAAACACTGTTCCCTATTCTCCACCATCATCCCCCTGAATCCACAGCACCCTTTGTTTGGAGATGCCTCCCTGCCCAATGCATCTCTTAATTCATACCGCTTTACAGATTAAATCACAAAGCCTTCAGATGCCAGTAGCTTGTTCTGCCTGTGTAATGAATGCAATTCAATTAATTTTCTGCCCATTTTCCCCACTTCTTTAGCAGGGGGAAACCAAGACTTGAGTCTGCCTATCTGTGATAACATCCAGGTGATCCAGGTGCCCGGTTCCAGCAGCTCAGGTAGGCTATGCAGCCTTAGGCAGGGAGGGAAGGGGGCTGCAGGTGGCTGGGAGCAGGTAGGAGGGCAAAAAAAGAAAGGGAGGGAAGGAGTTTGTTATGTGAGTCAATGGCAAGACTGTCTCTTGCAGCAGGGAGATGGGTCTCATACAGATGGGAATTATTTATGCTAGTTACATTGATCTTCACAGTTCACTCTTCATCTTCTTGCCCCACGCTTCACAGTTCATTTGCCTTACTCTGGGATGGTTCTTTTTATTTATTTATTTAGTATACATTTGTATACCACTACTTCCAGCGATCAGCAGTGGTTTGATTACAGATTGGAAATTGTCAAATCATGACAGGAAATTTTTGAGGTATAAACACATTGATTAGACAGGAAAGCACAGCACACAGAGAACTATTTTACAGGGAACATGGGCTATGGAGGGTTAAGTGGCTTGCCCAAGACCACAAGGAGCACCTGTGGGACTAGAAACCCCAGTCCTTCTGGCCAAAGGTTGCTGTCCTCTAGTGGGATTTGAACCCCTGACCTTCTGGTCTGAAGTACCTTGCCCCAACCACAAGGCCACTCCTCCACTCCTTGCACCTCAATAGCCTTCAGAGTTGCCAAGTTTCCCAGTTTCAGGAGTGAGATTTTAAGCCAGTCCTGGATTTCTGATCATGTTATCCTGATGCATTATGGGACCTGCAGCACTGATTCCAGTGGATTAAATGAGGGGCTACAAATACCGTACTGTATTGCAATGCAAATTTAAAACCAGAACTGACAAAACAAATCACTCCTGGAACTGGGTAACTTGGAAATTCTGTATCTTCATGCCCCATTTCCCCAGTTTCTTTACCTTCCTTCCTAATGGTTCTTCAATCTCAATACTCTTCACAGAGTTCCCAGGTTTCCTAGTTCCAGGAAGGAGGTTTTAGGCCAGTCCTGGATTTCTGACAGTCCCATCCTGGTGTAGTATGGGACCTGCAGCATGGCATTCAAATGATATATTCAGGTACTACAAATCCCACAATGCAGTGGGGTGTAATAGCAAAATCAGGAATGGAATAAAAGTTTCCCTCCTCAAACTGGGTCACTCGGCAGCTCTAAGAATGCAAGCAGAAACCTGTACAGAATCTAGTCTTGTACACCTGTAATTACTGTGTTTGTACAGCTCCAAAACAGAGGCCTCCTTTGCCTCAGGGTTAAAGATAGTCAAGAGATGAAAATCTGGGCAAAACCCACTTTGGGAATTTTTGCACCTTAGCCCACAGAGTAAATTTAGGAAAAGCATTTCACCCTCCCTGCCTCATCAACACTTTTTCCATAAATTTTAGTACAGACTTTGACTTCTTTTTCCTTACGAGAAGCCTTAAGGGCTGGATTTATACAGAAAAATAAAATTAAGGGGTGTTAGAATTTTGCACAGAACTAACTTGGCACATTTTTTTTCACACGCTTTCTTTTGTCTAAATCTGGCCCATCGTTACTTAAAATCTAGATACCAGAGAGGTTTTGTGGCGGGCTGTTAAAATTAAACTTCATAACAAAAAACCTAATAAAGCTGTTAGCACAGCTTATCTGTCGGATGAGCACGGATGCAAGCAGGGAAGCCTGCAATGGTGCGGCCCTTCCTTGAACAGGTCCTTAGGCATAGAATCCTGCAGACACCTGGTGCATATCCAGACATTCACCCAATAAAGACACCGTCTCTACCCAATGTCTTTGTGAAAAATAACACAGCAGCTAAGGGCTGACTGGACAACCCAATCTGCCCAGCTGTTCTGGTCTACAACTGCTTTGCTGAAGGATATCTCCCACCTGTTCACCATACGTGCTAGACAGCCTGCAGGATATCGCTGCTCACCCAAGCCAGTGTTATGGTCTTTGCTCTGTGGTCTTACGCAGCATAGATGAACATGCAAGCTCTTATAATTAAACCAACACCCAGTCCCCTCCCTCATGCCCCTGCTCCAATAGACCAAAAACTAACAGAATACCGTAAATCCCCTCCACCATCCACTACTTTTTTGTCGGGCATAAACCACAAGAGGAATAGAAGCACTCTACCACTCACATATAGTACATGCCCCTTTTATTCATCCAAAGTTCTTTTTTATGCGAGGTTTAAAAATCAACAAAATTTTGTTGATTTTTTTTTGTTGTTAATTTTTAAACCTCGCATAAAAAAGAACTTTGGATGAATAAAAGGGGCATGTACTATATGTGAGTGGTAGAGTGGTTCTATCCCTCTTGTGGTTTATGCCCGACAAAAAAGTAGTGGATGGTGGAGGGGATTTACGGTATTCTGTTAGTTTTTGATGTATTTTGTATTTTGAATACTGTTATCCGGGTGTCTGACAGTTTTGGTGCCTGCTCCAATAGAAACATAGAAACATGACGGCAGAAAAAGACCACATGGCCTATCTAGTCTGCCTTTCCATATCAACCTCTAAAACAGTCCCCTTTTTTCCTTTAGAGATCCTCTGTGTTTTGTCCCATGCTTTTTTTCAATTCAGATACTGTCCTCATCTCTCCCACCTCCACTGAGAGACTCTTCCACGCATCTACCACTGTTTTTAGACCAACTCGTTACTCCTGTTCTCACCACTGCCCTCTGTATCTGTCCCAAATATATTTATATTCTGTCACAATATTATTACCTACTGATGATGATGGTAAAGATTTAGATAGGGCTCCAAGGTGTACATAGCACAGAAGAGAGAGTCCCTGCTCTATGGAGCTTACAGACGAATTGAGGAGCGGACACTGAGAACAGATGGATATCAAGGATAAAACCACTTTGGTGGATCGGGGATTTCTGTTTTCTAAAGTCTAAGGGAGAAACAGGCTGATAGATGAGTGTGCTTCCACAGAGGAGATGCTGGTAGGATCATTTGTTTCTGTTAGCTGAAGTGAGTTACATGCAAACATGGTTGCTGTATTATATTTAGGATGTCCCATCATCTCTGCTGTAGTCATCTGCCATTCTCTTAGTAAAGAGATATGTCCTCACCTTCCCTCAGAGTTTGATCATTTTCTTAGAGCTTATTTCATCCAAAAATGAACTAATTAATGGTGTTAGTAATGATCAATATTTGCCCCAAAGTCCACAATGGGGGCTAAGTCTGAGAATCAACAGTGAAAAGTGCCATGGGTTAGTCAAGAGAGATCACTGGGGTTGGGTAAGATTAGTCCCTAAGAAGGGGTTTAGGCAAGCTCGGCTATGGCCCATTGGTCCTGGAATTGTAAGGTCATTATCAAGGTATTAATTTATTTATTTAATGTTTGTTTTATATCGCCTTTCAGATTAACAAGGTGATTTACATGGAACACAAGCTTGGGCATGCTCAGAGAACTTGAGTATACATTGAACAGTAAACAGTGATCAGGATTAATAGGAGAAAGTTGACTACATACAAAGCATGTGCTTATGTTGGAAAGGGATGGCATTAGTGGGGATGAGGGTTACTTAGGTGAGTTATCCGTGAGGGTGGAAAACATAATGTGTTAGGTGTTAGAGCCAAAGTATTCTAGGAATAAAAAGGTCTTTCGCTTTTTGCGTAAGTCTCTGTAGTCCATGATGCTTCTTAGGGTACTTGGGAGGGAATATGTATTAAGTCCTCTTTGTAATGTTCACCCTTTCTTCACAGGCGGGTCAGTACAGATGTCTGGAAGCAGTGGAGGGTCTTCCGGTTCTTCACATTCCATTCAGATGAGTGGTGGATCTTCTGGTTCCTCGGTAATTCATAGAGGATCCTCAGGTTCTTCCGTGCAGATGATTGGTGGAGGATCCTCAGGTTCTTCATATTCCGGGCAGATGAGTGGTGGAGGATCCTCAGGTTCTTCATATTCCGGGCAGATGAGTGGTGGAGGATCCTCAGGTTCTTCACATTCCATGCAGATGAGTGGTGGAGGATCCTCAGGTTCTTCACATTCCATGCAGATGAGTGGTGGAGGATCCTCAGGTTCTTCACATTCCATGCAGATGAGTGGTGGAGGATCCTCAGGTTCTTCACAGTCCGGGCATATGAGTGGTGGATTTGGTGGAGGATCTTCAGGTTCACAGTCTGTGCAGATGATTGGTGGAGGATCTTCAGGTTCTTCACAGCGCATCCAGATCAGTGGTGGATCTTCTGGTTCCTCAGTAATCCATAGAGGATCCTCGGGTTCTGCACAGTTCCCTGGATTGGGTGGAAGACCCTCAGGTTCTGCACAGTTTCCTGGATATGGTGTGGGATCTTCAGGCTCTTCAAATTTCATCCATATCAGTGGTGGATCTTCTGGTTCCTCTGGAATTTATGGAGGATCCTCGGGTTCTGCACAGTTCCCGGGATATAATGGTTTAGTCAACTTAGGTAAGTATTGTCAAAAGATATGAAAACATATGATTTCCCATCCTACAAACTTGGCATTTGAATAAAGACTCTTTCACTTGTAGAATAGTA
Source organism: Ichthyophis bannanicus (assembly GCA_033557465.1). Lineage (NCBI taxonomy): Eukaryota > Metazoa > Chordata > Amphibia > Gymnophiona > Ichthyophiidae > Ichthyophis > Ichthyophis bannanicus. The sequence goes on along the minus strand of CM066051.1, from coordinate 72,765,051 downwards.
TAGTGGAGAGGTAAGGCGGGATGGAGGGATGAACAAGGAATAGAGAAAGCACAGAATTCTTGGACACCACCGAGTGACTGGTGGCATGGCCGGTACTGCTCCTAGGAAAGGGTAGGAGATAAAAGACTGAGACAACCCACACCTACTGCGAGAATTCATTTGGAAACAGAAAATTATTTCCACCATATGTCAGTCAATTGCTCTTGACAGATTATGGGTGAACCCAATGTTCTCCTACAAGCTATTCATATGATATTTTCATTAGAAGGCCATATTAGGAGGGTACCTGCATGCTTGGCATGGGGGAAGGGAGGAAAAGGAAGGGAATACCGTAAGAAGGAAATGTTTTTCTGTTTCTCTCAGTGAGGGAAGAAATCACTGTTGTGGTAGTCCTGAGGAAAAGAGAAACCCCAATAATAATCATCACAAGGGAGGCCCTGACAAAAGCCCAAAAGGGTCTTCTACGAGATGAGATCAGGGCCAGCACCACCTTTAGGCAAACTAGGCAGCAGCTCCAGGGGACAACAAAGAGCAGCTCATTCAACACTAAACAACGATTCTGACAGCCGGGGTGGGGGGAAGGGGGATATGACATAAGGCTAGCCTACGGCGCCAACACCATGAACCAGTTCTGAGACTGGCCCTGTATGGCCTTTGTAGACGTTAAGAGCTTCATACAGTGATAGTCAGAGTCAGGGATTGGGGTGGGGGAGTGAGGGGAAGGCTAGAGCTAAGACTCAGGCGGTATCCAAGAGATAGAGGAATATGCCCTTTGATGCCCAAATAATTCATTATCTCATTGTTTCTTATAGGATCCATGAGGCTGGAAGATGTCCCAGTCTCTCCCGGCTGTGATAAAGTGAGCAAAACGTCTCAAGACTCATTCAGTGCAGGTATGTTTCTGATTGGAAATGGCTGACCATGATTCTGGCCCCTGACTGTGGCTGGGAACAGCGGACCGTGATGTGTTAATACTGTGATGGTGGTAGCACTGGATAAGAACATCCTGTAATAATCTTTCTCACAGGTTCCTCTGATAATCAGGGTCCTCCACCGTGCCTGTCAAATGGGATTTCCAGCGGTTCCAGCTCCTCCTCAGGTACCTGTGTTAGATAAGTAAAATAATCCTGTCACCTTCCGTTGCGGGAAGTGGCTTCCCACGTCCCACTGTCCTCCCTGTGTTTTCCGATAGCACCCTACTACCAGAAGACATGAGACCTGATATTCAGCTGGATCTCCACCGGTGCTGAATCTCCGGTTGCGCCGCTGACCTATGTTTTTGCTCTCCAGTCGGTGGTGATATTCATTTGCTAACTGGATAGCAAAACCACATGAAATTAGGACAGCCATTGACTTGTCCTAACTTTATGCGGTGACCTATCTGGTTAGTGGGCCAAAAATTTCCACTGACCATATAGGTGTTGGGGCAGCCCCAAATCCCCCAACCCCCACCATGAACCATCCCGACACTGTCCGAATTGTGCCAAGGTCGTCTGTGTGGATATTCAGCGGCACTGGCTGGTAGGTGCCACTGAACGTCAGGCTTTGGGGGTTTATGCCATTTGCAGGACCTGCAAACATCCTAAATCCTTCTGAATATTGGGCCCTTGGTCTTTAGGCATTGGGTTGCCAACTAGCTCCAGATGCGCCCGACAAGCTAGATCCAGTTTTGTGTTTACCCCATTGCATGCAGGGATATGTAGTTCTTGTTTCTCTATTGTACTCCATAAGAAAAGCAAGACTACAAGTCCCTGCATGCAAGGTGTTAAACCCAGGACTGGATCAAGCCTGTCGGGCGCATCTGGAGCCAGTTGGCAACCCTATTTAGGCATCATTGGGTCTGCCACACTCACCTCTGAATGTAACAACACCGATTTAGGATTAATGTTGTGAACTGCCTCTGTTGTTTTAAAAACTAGAAGAGCGGCCTAGAGGGATGCGTCATCGATAGTGCAGTTATGGTAGGGATAGAAACCTAGAAAACGATGGCAGATAAAGAGACAGTGACATATCTAATCTGCTAAATCATACCAACTGCTGAGCTGTACAACCCCTTTCTCTCCCTCAGACATCCCCTATGCTTTCCCCATGCTTCCTTGAGTGTGTCAGATGCAACGAGCCCGGCATTAAGCAGCCTGGTTCCCCTAGATATACTCCTATCGAGTAGATGCTATTCAGACACATACAGTAGCAGGTTAGATTGTTCTAAAACTGCCTTCCTCTGTCCAACTTAACGCACTGAGTCAGGCTAAAGAGAGGAAGTCCCATGGGATTGTTTAGCTTGGAGAAGGAAAACCACCTATTGAGGATTTCCAAAAATACATGAGCGGTTTAACTCTCCAACCCCCCAGCTGCCTACATGAATAGTACGCAGAAAATATTGTACATAAGGACTTGTAGAGAATAATTTCATAAACTTCCGCAGACTTAATGCACAAAAGCGCACATGTATTTGAAGCCTGTTTTATAAAATGAAGTAGACAAGTACTTTATAAGACAAGGGTGTAAGTAGTGTAAAAACGTGTCAAACTAGGTGCGAGCACGTGTGCCTGCTCTTGGGTAGGTGCCAATACCCGTGCCTTGATTCTGCAGAGCTGAGTTATGATACTTAATAGTTTACACATGTAAATTTGCACTCCGCCCAATCTCCACCCCTATAGATGCCCACACTGAAAGTTGCTATTCTGTAAGTACATGCATCAGACCAATCGCATGTACTTTCAGTGTGCATGTGCATCAGGATGGATTTTGGGCAGAGCGCAAATTTACATGCATAAGTCATAATTTTCAAGGACTTATGAGCATGCTTTAGCCAGCCGCTATTCTGTAAGTACACGCATAAGTGCCCCTTCATACAGGGCTGGTGCTACCGCTGGGCAAACTAGTCAGCTGCCTAGGGCGCCAGACCTCTGAGGACACCCATTGCTGCCGCCCCTCTCTGGGACCTGCAACGGTGGCAATAGCCTTCAAACCACAATGCAGCACTTACTAACACTCTGGTACTGTGTCACGGTTTCCTTCTCTTCACAGTGTGCCGTTTCTGCCGCCCCATCTGAAACCAGAAGCAGTATCAGAGGGAGGCAGAAACAGCACATTGTGAACAAGAAGAAACCATGACACACACTGGAGTGTAAGCAATGCGTTGCAGTTTGGAGGCTATTGCCACCATTGCAGGCCCCAGAAAGGGGCAGAAGCAGTGGCAATGGGAGCAGGAGGCGCTGTGTGGGGGGAGGCGGCAGGATGGAGAACCCGTCTAGAGCACCTCCAATCCTTGCACCAGCCCTGCATTCACTGATGTACGCATGTAAATGCTGCTTATCTTATAAAATCACTCCATGGGCTTACTTTCTGCTAGCTAATTTTCAATTAGCTATAAAGCACCTATTGGAAAAGTGACCATACAACAACAAACGCTCTGTCCCATTACGCAGGTTCTTCAGGAGGTGCTGGTTCCTCATCTGGTACCGGTGTCATCCAAGCTGGTGGTGGATCAAGTTCAGGTCATATGTCTGGTGGATCCGCAGGTAATTCTCTGGATTGAATCGAGTCTCAAAGGGTTCTGCAGTTGCTGTGTGCAATCAAGAGAACCCATAGCCAAGTCCCAAAACTGCGTTTCTGTAGATCTGAATGAAAATAGCCTTAGAATGTGTTTTGTTGTTGTTGGTTTTTTAATATTTTTTGTTCACCAGGCAGTTTCCTCCTGCACCTTTGAGCTTCTGACTCAACTGTGAACCAGGCCTGAGATCTGGTGCCATAGCTTTCATTCACAAATACCCAGAGATTTTTCTCTTTGGATTTTATATCCCTTCCCAACTTTGGTCCTTGAATGGGGGAGGGGGGATCAACTTAAATATCTGAAAGATTTTGATAGTGCATGAGATGCTAACCTATTTCAATGGGAAGACAATTCTAAAAATAAGGGAACATGACATGAAGCTCTGAGGTGGAAGACCAAGGAACGTCAGGAAATATTTGTTCATAGCAAGGGTGAGAGATGCCTGGAACGCCCTCTTGACTAGGGGAACAGAGGCAAAACAATAAGAGTTTAAGATGGCATGGCGTAAGTGCAGAGGACCCTTGACTGCTAAAAGTGAAGAGAAATGATGATTTAGTTCAAATCATTTTTATTCATTTTATATAGAAACAAGACAGACACAGGCACGAAACTCAAAAGGCCCAGATCGGTGCCAAACAATATACAATACACGCAATTTCCATCATGTACGATTTCTACCTTGTAGACTGCATATTCCATGTTTAACATGCTGGTTGCATACTGCGTGTATTGTATATTGTTTGGCACAGAAATGATGATTTAGTGGCACACTTCAGTGTTTAACGCATCGTACCAGACTGATTTGAGTGCTAGAGATGCCAGAACAAATAGCAAAGTGGTTGATATGAAATGTTAGAACTAACACATGGGCATCCACATGGTCAGGTTTGTCTAGCAGGCACTAATGACGAGGAGTTGCATCTATCTGGCAAGCTGCAGGTACTATAATAATCAGCAGAAATGCAAGCAGACAAGTAGCCGAGTACATTTTCACGCAAGGGACCCAGGAGGCCAGAGTTCTGGCAGACAACCATGCGGAGCTTTTTTGGCTAGGCACGGGAAAGGTGAAAGAGGGGATCTCATAAGCTCTTCTACCCAGCATGGCAATATGCAGAGGAGGAAGACAAAAATAGAAAATGTCCTGGAGAAGGAAATCTTGCAGGCAGTGGTGCCATGAGGCTGATGGTGGAGTTGTATCTTTAGCAGTGTGGATAGCGAAAGTGGGCAGGCGGTCCAAAGGTCTTTTTCAGCTGTCACCTAGAGTGTTGCTACGATCATGTGTGTTGCCAAATCTTTCCCCGAGGTTCTAAAAGAACTTAAAATGTATTTCTAAGGCTCCTCCCAAGATTGCCTAGCACTGAACGACAGAGCTTATAGTGCATTGCCAAGGCTGTCGCCATTGTTTCATTGTTTGAAAAACCATAATAGTATGTATGCCTCTTTGACCTCTGCATAATATTTCTTTAGTTCTACTAGGTATATGCGGTGCTGAGGAAAACATCTTCACCAGTATAATTATGCCAAAGAGCTTCTAGGATCTAAGTCAACAATGAGGCTGGTGCCAAATAAGCAATCCTACAATTCCAAATGGTCTGTTTCATTACACAGGTTCCTCATCTGGCAGTCATGTTGTACAAGTTGGTGGTGGCTCTTCAGGTTCATCTGGGGGATCCTGGGGTTCTAGTCAAATTTCTGAGGAATCAAGTCAAATCCACGTTTCTGGTGGATCAAGTCAAGTCCACATTTCTGGTGGATCTTCTGGTGGATCAAATCAAATCCACATTTCTGGTGAGTTTTCAGATACCGCCTCTGGATTGAATCAGTCCAAGATATTCATTACCATGAAAAATGCTAAATTTTTCTCCACAGGGCTTTGCCTTAGGTGTGCTGTCAAGAGAAACCATCTCCTAGTTCCCCCAAATTGAACAAAACTTTCTATGTGTTTCCAAGGACTCTATGATAGAGCTGTAGAACGTGTGTCTAACATTCTCCTGCCTATCCCAGTCCTGTTTGGTACACTTCTATATATAGCTATGATGTTCTTGTGGAGCCATAGTTCTATAAATATATAAGCAAATTTCAGGGTTTTCATTCACAATCAAGATTTAATGGATGCCATCAGAATGGTCCATACAACTGAGCCCTTAACACAAGCACAATGGAATGGCCCAGGAATATATTTATAAATCAAACTTTGTATTATGTTTTGTCCATAGGAAATAATCGTGGATACAATCAAGCACAGATGTCTGGAAAATAGCCTTAGGCCAGCATCACTCCCCAGGACCACAGCACAGATTTTTAAAGGCCAGGTGCGTCCCAAGCAGCCAAACAAGACTCAAATATCTGAAATGCAAGCCGACACTCATCTGTGGGACCAGGCCACCATGGTTAGCCAGGACTGGGAATTGCTGACAACAATGTGACAGTGTTGGGACTGACGTTGGTGCAACAAGACTGGGTCTGTGGACACTGACCATAGCTGGGAATGACCCACCCACAGTGTGACAAGACCAGGACTGGAGGCCGCATTTATTGCAAACTTCATTGCTATAGTCTCAGCCATCAATTCTGATAGAGGCCAATATGGCTTAATGCTGAACAGATTATTCAGGCAAAGGTACAAATTAAAAGGTAGGCACTACACAACGGGGCCAATATTCAGCAGTGTGGAGAAGTCTCCATTTGAAGTTATGCAGATTTCCAGCAGCACTTAAACATCTAAGCAACGGCTTGAAAAGTCACCTATAACTCTAAACAGAGAGTTATCTGTTTGAAAATGATGCCCACCTTTGGCTGTTGGCTCATATATGTCTAAGTTACAAGTTTAGCGGCTGAATTTCACTGGGGGTTTTTGCAATCCTTACTCTGCCCCATATCCAACCCTTCATCCAGATAGTTAAATTTGATCAATTTAGCCACAGATCTGTCACAAACTTAAATTTTTTTTTTAAATTTTTGTGGTCAGTGTTGCCACTGACAGCATCAATGTTTCCGAGTATCGACCTCAATACGTTACGACTTGTGGTGTTAATTTACCAAAATATCTGCAGGCAAGCCGTGGAAAGCTGAGCAAGGCCAGGCCCCATCCCAGCCCAGAATGAACTGGGATAAAACAGGAGACAGATATCCCAGGCAGACAGCAAAATCTACTAATCACATGTATCTAATTGCAAGAGAAAAGTCACATCATATAGGGAATCTGAACAAAGTTTTGTGGAGGTGGGGGCTATCTTTGCCTAGCTGATGCCTCCTTCCAAACTGAATTCTGTATTCTCGTCCAGGGGTGATAAAAAAAAGTCTTTGGTGCATCGACACCTTCATTCCAACCCCCAGCTTTCCATATTACAGGGTCACTCCATTACCTACTAAACTCTCAGGGGGTGCTGCAGTTTAAGGTGCAGCACTTTAACTCTTTTGGCACTATCCTTGCCAACGGTGACATGAAACTCTGAAATGGAATGAGCATGACCCCCGTCATGGAGGGTTTGTCCTTTTATGGTAGGCCAGTTTCATATGCACCAGATAAGGCACACTGGAAACCTACCATGGCCCAGTTGATCCACTTCAACCCAGATTGTTCAGCAATGCTGAAAGGTGCTGGTGGAGCCGAGAGGGGGAGCACCGTGTACATTGCACGAATCTGTACCAGATCTTCTCCACATGGAGACACATGAATATCTATCAGCAACGAGACTGCTCTTGAGAGCAGCCCTGGGCAGCGTTGGATAGCTGTCAAGCTCTGCTAGGTTTGGTTCAAGCTAAGCAACACTGGTCCTCAGCTATCACAGGCCCAGCCAATTGCACAGCCCAAAATCACACAGCCTCCCTCCTACCCTGCACTGTCACTGTGATTACTATTTTTTCCCCATTGCACAAACCTCTTGTTAATAAAAGATATTTTCTTTTCTATTTTTACTGTCATGTCTGGCTTTGTGCAAGGATTTTGTCGGGGGGAGGGGGGGGTCTTTTCTCGTAAAGGCAAAAAGGGTTGCTTTGTCTTGGGACAGACTGATATCTCCACAGACCAAACTTCCAGTCTGGGGAATAGAGACAGTACTGTTTTAAATACAGCAAATGTGTGTGGACTGCGTATGTATCAGGTATTTTACACGGAGCAAGAAAAGAACCTGTGTGTGGACTTGAAATTTGCAGCAACCTCATACCTGTCAAATCACTTTTTTAAGGGGAGGCGCAGAGGGAGGGAAGACATTGTGTCACTCTTAAGCAGCGGGTCACCTCCTGGCAATTACAAAGGCTGCGATTGAACTTTGAATCTATAGAAAATACCCAAAGGGGAGTATGGAAACCTTCCGGAGATAAATCTTGTCATCTTCTCCAGTATATGGAAGCATTTCTCTGTGGTTTGATTTACAAGGGATCACAGTATGAACCTGTAAAAGAGGGGTGGGGGGAGGAGAAGACTCAGGAGCAACAGAAAGAAATAATTTTTCACAAAAGGGAAGTGGGTGCAAACCCCACACTGCTTCCCCATGTCACGATCTTAGGAGCACACTGGGAAGAACAAACACTTCTCCAATGAAGCAGCAATTCCACTTGTTCTGGCCAAAAGCAGCAGTGAGTGCAGCCAGAGGCAAAGCTAAAATTGTGCTGACCTTGGTTTTTTGTTTTTAAAGAACTTTACAAGGCAACTGCTAAGAAGGACAGAGTCTCTGCCTCGACAGGTTCTAGCCAGTCACACCAAAAATCAACTCCTCCAAGAGTCTCGCAGTAGGGAGGGGTAAGGGAAAGTAGGACTGATGCCCAGAGCCCTAACCTTGATCCAAAGTCTTTAGAGAAGAAGAGCAAGGGCTTTTGTCCCCTAACAACCTATACCAGACCAATGGACAGCATCTGCATCAGCTGCTGAAGACAGAAAAGTACTGCCAGAGGAGCCGATTTAGCCTGGGGAAGGGCTCTTTTTCTCTGTCTCCATCTGCTGGTAGGAGGACTCAAATACACTTGTTTGGATTGGACTGGTATAGACATATAATAAGAAATAGAGGGGGTGGAAGCAAGAATGGGACTGGCACAGAGGATCCTCAGTGGTGGGAGAGAAGACAGCAGTGAGGGAGCAATGGGTAAATCTGGAGACAAGATCGGCTTTTTCAAGCAAATAAAAATTCACTTATTCCAAGAACACTTTGGAAATGAAACCATACACAGTTCCATAGCCTAGCACATGTCAGAATTAACCTCCGTCTCTTCTGTTGGCTACCAAGTTACCCTCTCCTTCACTTCTTTCCCTTTTGACTCATAGTATATGCTCCTTGTCGATTACACATTCTGTAAAAGCATTAAAGGGAACAGTAAATATAAAGCAGTCTATAAAGATCAATAAATAAAAATAAGCTTTATGGAAGTATAGGAGACTGAGACACAGACACTGAGCATTTTTCTTTATTTTCCATCTAGTTCCACTACTATCCCCCTTAATGTTCAGTGCAAAAAGTCATTTGAATGAGTTTCTAGAATCTGCTAAAACCGCCCCAGCACTGCCGCCTCCTCCTCCTCCTCTTTACTGTCCTGATCTGCGACAATGGCCAGGACCCCTCAGAGCTCCATCCTGCAATCGGCAGGTGAAGAACTGGTTGCATCTCTTCCACATGTCCGTCCCACATCTCACGTCTTCTCTGCGGCCGTGGCCGTCATTCGAGTGAAATCCTGCATCGCCTGATCCAGTCGTGTCAGCTCCGCTTGCAGTGCTGAAATCTTACAGGGAAACGAAAGGGCACAGGAGAAAGGAAAAAAAAAAAAAGGTGGTTAATCTCTTATGATTAACGTGAGGTGCAATGAGGGCCCTGCAGGGGAGTGGCAGCGCACAGCAAACAGGATTTACTTTTAAATAAGTTGCCAAGTCACCTCTCTCTCTGACTTTCTCCAGTGAAAGCACCCTCGCCCTGCCTTCTGGCATCCAGAGAGGCACAGGCGTGCCCCATCACCTACTGCCAGGCTGAAGTCTTGCAAAACAGCTGTAAAAATTACACCGCTGTTACTGCAGGACTCTGGCCTGGCGCCTGGAGGGGAGGCGCTTCTATGCTTCCCTAGCCCCTGAGAGACAGTACTTTTTCTTAGAGAAAGCCAGAGAGAAGCAGCACAGCAACCTAATTAAGAGTAAGTTATGTTTGCCGAAGTCTTCTTCTGCTACTATGGTGTGGGATCGCTAGTCACCTTCTTGACTGGGCCACCTCACACAGCGGGCACTGCTTTTGCAGAATTTACATCTCCTGCTATTCTTTCAGCTCTTTGCAGGAATCTTGGAAACAGACAGACAATATGATTACATATCAGAGTCGCAAAAATCAGACTGACTTGGACTCCCCCATTTCCTTCGAACGTCCCAGAATCCATTTTCCTGCATACCACTAATGCCTTTTACTCACCCTCTGTTCATGCTGCGCCCGCATCCCCGCCGAGGCCTTGTCACTGTATCCTTCCCCCTGCAACACTGCTGTGATCTCTGCCAGCTGACATATCACTTTATGTCGGCGGGATTCCAGCCTGGGGAGCGCCTGCTGAGGGTCCACCAGCCCCTGTCAGACAACACAGACAACATAGGGGCATCAAAAAAATGGCCGTCGTACACCTCATGCCAGTCCAAAACAAGTTATTTTAATTTTTTTTCAAGACATAACCCTGCATTCCTCCACGCCACCCAGGCCCTTGGGTGCAGCCATGGTTGAAAAACAGCTGCAAATTCTCTCCATAGATATGCACACCACAGCCTGATTGGTTCCAGTTGGCAAACTCTTTGTGATGTCACAATTAACAGAGACCAAATCGTACGCCAGAGTTCCTGGTGCCATTGGCAAGATGGCCACCCACAAAGGCGGAGAGAGGTCCAAGGAGGCAAGATGCTACTATATCTTCTCTCTGTTTTGTGTATAACACCACCTCTGATACAACAGCACAGATACAAAGTCAATTATGGATAAATGACACTTTAATAATACACTACTGAAGTTGTAAAATCCAATAAAGGCATCAATAAAATAGTCATTATACACATGTACACCCCAGGGTTTAATGGTGTAATGTAGTATTAAAGTACCATTTATCTAAAACCGACTTTATTTATTTCATTCTGTCAGTGGTGGTGCTACTGAATTTTCCCTCCCCGTCAGAGGTGGCCAGAAACTATTTAAAAGAAAACGGAGAGAAAAGAGAGATAGAGACACATGCAGAGAGAGTGAAAGAGAAAAAAGGCACCTAGAGATGCTTCAGTGCTCATGGAGATAAAAAGGCAACATACAGCAGCCAAACAAGCTCCTCCCGGAAGCCCACATCAACCTGCCTCACGCTGACCTGCAGATTGAGAAAGACCCGCGTGTGCTCGTTCACCACACCAACTGCACAGCCGGCAAGAGCATCCGCTTCTGCTGTCCCTCGAAGAAGTTCCAGAGCCCCCGAGAGCGAGAGAGTCAGCAGGGGCTCCCGATACTCCTGCAGCAACCTGAGAGCCCTCTCGTCGGAGCACGCCACAAACACTGCGGGGTGAAAAAAGGCAAACGCAGTCTGAGCCTCGCTACTCCCAGCTTAACTAGAAGCAAAACGAGACTCAACTGAGAATGGAAGCCACTGCTGGCCGGCCTAGGCAACTGGCAGAGAATACTAGAAACACAGATTATTCTGCAACATTTAAGATCTGCTGTGAGACTGGGAAGGCACCTGTCAAAGCCATTTACAGGGGGGTCAATCAGCCATTCGAAAACTGTCCCCCTTGAAAAGCATGTGTGCAGTTCCAAAGACAAACACCTCCTGCCGTGGCTTCTTATAACGCAGCTGAAAGTATGAAAGTCGAGAGAGGAAAAGCCCGAGCACCTTGCAGTTTCATATCAATGCAGTATGCCTCAGTAAAATGAGCACCCACACAAAACCTGACGCCACTATCCAAGTGTGTGTCATTCCTTGTGGGCAGTTTTGAAAAGTGCTCTGTTCCTGACATGGAGGCTAATGACCCATATGTACCACTGCAATATAAATGCCAACGAACAGCCACATTTCAGTAACTTTTCCTTAAAATGGCGCTAAGAGCAAGAGTCTTCAAACTATCATGATGCCTGTTCCTTGCTTCTCGTGTGCTCTTCCGCTTTTATTCCTCAGTTGCCCTTTTTTACCTGTACACGTGCATTCTTCTACAGTGCTAATAATACCCAGTGCTACTCCTGGGGCAATTCTGTCCCACCCTGTCCCTGCACGTTGCTGAACTGGCGCAGCATTCCCCTCCCAGGCAGAATTATGCACAGGGACCAGGAGGTGCACTGTTGCTCTCCCTTTCCCCTCCCTTGCAAAGACGCATCCCTGCAGCTCCCACTCCTCAAGCTTAGCCTCCTTCTCTCTTCCTCCGCCCTCCCCCACACCAATTAGCGCGAGCACTGGACTGTGTCCTCCTCCTACGTCGCCCAAGCAGACTGCTGAATTTGAACCTTGGGGTCCTACAGGGTCCCAGGCTACACATACAAGTGTCTGAGCCAGGGCGGCAGAGGAGGAGAATGAAGCCCTTCATGCATCTGCTCTCCTCCTCCTGGCATTTGTGCCGATGAGCGCCTTGTGGGCACGGGAGGAGTTGAAAGAGAAAGAGAGTGCAAAGCAGGCACTGCTTTTGCAGAATTTACGGATGGTTCATTCATCTTTCTTTGCACTATGAAGAATAAGAGCATTGAAACCTATCTCCCCCCCCCCCCCCAGTTTCCCTTTTGTACATATGTTTTTGGAAATTATTATTGTTCTATATACATTTCCTCCCTTGTGTGTCATTGCCTTAGACTTTGCTGTATTTTAATGGAATTGTATAAATGCATTAACTTGTTTTATATGTTGTGATGCTATCGCCTTTGGCTGTCTTCCTCAGCTTTAAACCGCCATGATGTATAACTCGAATGGCGGTATATCAAATTTTGTTAAATAACCAAATAGATGGCTTGCCTAGTGGTCGGCCTGACCCTGGGAGCCAGGCTTTTATGATGGGGACATTCTAAACAAAAATGAAATTAAAATAAAGAAAGCAGAATTTTGTGGAGTTTTAAAAGAACCTGTGCGCAGAATTTTCAAAAAACATTGTGCATAGAATTTCCCAGGGGTAACATAGTAAACTTATTTTCACTTATTCTGCAAATATGGGGGATGAGGGTCCCCTAGTACTCACATGGTGGCCGTGCCTTTGTTAGCTGGAAGGTGACCCTCAATGATCGCACCACGCGAACCACTTCCTGTACCAGCTGGAAGTCCGCCTCCGACTCGGGTCTGCACCAGTGAGCCTTTTCAAACAGAATATAAATCAAAGTGTTTATCACGAAAGCAAGCCAGCACAGTTATGTCAACTGGAAAGTGAAGGCATTTGGTCTCTAAGCTCTCTTTTCTGCATGTCCTACAGAGAATGTCACTGGATGGCTGTACATCATTTAGGACATATTCAGCCAGTCCTGGTTTTGTACCAATATCTCCATGACAGCTCTAGTTCCAGGATCCTGAATGAAAGTCACTTTCTTCAGGTCCAGTCTCTGGCTCTCTGATTCTGTACATGACCTCGAAGCGGGTCACTTTATCTCCTTTGTGCCTCAGCTGGTAAGCTCTTTGAGACAGGGGCATGTTGTACCTCTCTGTGAATAGGTTGTACAGCGCTGCTTCAGTATTGTTGATGGTGGATGTGGGTTCTCAAGATATAGTTACCAGTTGGCTAGGGCTGGGGTACTCTGCCACACAGATGCTGGGGGTGGGATCCACGTCCTGCCTCGGAAGACGCTGCCACAACTCCTCTGTGAGGAAAGGCATGAATGGAGAGAGAAGGCGCAAGCCGAGCTCCACACACCAGTACAGGACCTGCCGGGCCTCCTCGATCCGAGGGAGGTCATCACCTCGCAGCACTGGTTTCACCGATTCCTGGGAGCAGAAAGGGGAAGATGGGAGAGAGGGAAAGAAGAGAAACAGTAAGACCATGAGAAATAAAGAAAGAGACATTTGGCAGGAGGAAGTGTGATAAAATACAGAAAAAAGAAATTAAGATTCACCGTACACACTTTAGAGTACAGGAGCAGCCCAGTGGTTAGAGCAGTGACCTGGTGACCAAGAGACCAAGGTTTGATTCCCACCGACATCACATTACCCTCCATTGCCTCAGAAGAAAGGCCTGGCAATCTGCTTCCGGTCACACACGGCCAAGAAAACCCAGGGGCTGCTGGACCGCCAGGAGTCAGCATTGACTCAACAGCACATAACATATGTGAAATAAAAATAAGCCTCACATGAACCCACCCGCTTGTTCCTCACCCTCTCCTTTTCTATCAATCACTTATCCTCTTCGTACCAAATACACATCACAGAAGCTCTGGAGCCAAAATCCATGGATGGCAGAAGTGACCGCCTGGAGCTCATACTCTTCAAACTTTCGCCGACAGTCATCCACAGCATGATACAACTGACTGCATATCCAGCGCTCCATGGGTGCCTCGGGGAACAGCTGGTGGGGATAGGGAGGAAGAGATTGAGAGATGCAATAAATGCTCATGCTCATTGGGTAGAGGGAGGAGAGTGGACGGTATCTCACCTCTTCCACAGAACGAGGCAAGAACCCCCCTTCAAGAGCTGCTAGCGTAAACCTCAGGGCATTCCAGATTTTATTGCAGAAGTGCCGAGCAGACAGAACCCTAGAGACATCCAGATTTATCTCATCACCTGCAAAGAGTGAATCGCAAAGGATTTAATTTCTCTGCACCAGAGCACCACTTGTCTTTCTTTTTGGTCAGTGAAGGCCCCATGTGTTCTGGCAGATGCCTCAATTCCACGACCTAGGTCTGAAAGCATGGGACCCATGATGGACCACAAAAAAGGCACCACGGCCCTCATCACCAGACCTGCTCCTTCGTTAAACACTCTCTCCCATGCCTGAATTAGCCCAAAAGGAAAAAAAAACATCCCTGCTCTACGCTTTTCTTGCATTAACTTTAATGAAATGCCCAAAGGGTCCTTAAAGATGCTACAAAGAACAGTTTTCATAACATTCATTTCTTCGACTGGAAGCCTCCCCCTCCTCTCACCCCCCTTCCCTCACAGAGGGCTTAAGAGAAACCCGATGAAAGTCTATGAAACACCAAAGGAAACTTCCAACCCGATGACTCTAAGGAGAACTGAAGATAGGTTTTCAGAAAACTGTGGCAATTTTTGCCCATTTCTGTGAACTTAGCAGTGGTGAAAACACGGCAATAAAAATTCTCTCTTTTCAAGTGATAATTCACAACCAAACAATTCATTTTTTTGAGCACTACCATTTGGTATCCCAAGAACTTTTCAACCTCTACTGGACACTGCCCTTACCTTGGACCTTGTAGGTACAGAGAGCAAACCTTAAAGCATCTGTCCCACACTCTGGAATCCCATTTGGAAAATCTTTCCACTACAATACAAGGAATGCCAATTAATGTATTTTTCCAAAGTTAACGTAGCCTTGCATCACTGCACTCAACTCCCTTTTTCTGTGAGAGTCGAGAAGTGTGATATACTGACATATTGCAAAGTAATGTACCCTGATAAGAGGTAAAAGAAACAAGTACATTGGAAGGAATTTATGTTGCTTTACTTTATAGAAATAGCTGATTTCCCAGATTTCTTTTGTGCACTTTGCTTAGTCGCTCTAGAAATTAATTTATTACTATTCTGAGTCAATGCTCTCCATAAACATACAAAAACCTTCTCCAAAAGTCAGAAATACCATCTCCCACTACAGATGAACACAAAGGAGATGGTTCATGTTTTGCACAGGGAGATTTACACGGGGGGGAAATAGACATGCAAACCCACCTGTCCCTTTTCAGCCACTGCGATTTCTCGGGGATCCAGGTTCCCATCACGTACCTTCTCCTGCAAAGTCTGCAAAGAAAGCAACATCAGAGACCCTAAGACACTCTCCGTTCTCTGGAGACAGAGACAATGAAGGGAAAAGCTCCTCAGCAGTAGAGGTGTGTAAGGAATTTATTTTATCGGTTTCACAAACTACATCACATATTGTCCCATCTCAAACTCCAGCCTCTGGAGAAACATTAAAAAGCATGAAGAGAGACGTTAAAATTACTTTCACTAAAGTCTGATTTACCAGAAGGTTCCAAGTCAACAGCAACAGCCTGAGCCAGTCCTAAATTTTAAATCCATTACATCTATAGACTTGCAGAGAAACAGGAATTACAAGTCCCATGGATTCAATGAAAGCAAAACCAGGACTGGCTCAAGCTGTTAACGCAACTAGCAGATAACCTCATAGGGTCAAGTAGCTTCAGGCTATCATGGACACTGGTTTTAAACTCCACAAAGCACAGCACGCATGGAGCAGATATTCCAGTTTTTCCTAGAAAACTGGAACTACAAATCCCAGCATGCAACTTTACAAGGCTGCAGGCCTGCTCCACCCAAAAAACACTGTCCACATACTTGCAGGGAGACCCCCGAGATCACATCCAGGGGATCCACGATGTTCCCCAGCGACTTGCTCATCTTCCTGCCATGGGAGTCCCGGACCATGGAGTGCAGGAATACCTTTTGGGAGAGAAGGGCAAGGTATCAGAGCGGGGGGAGTGGAGGAGAGAGGGAAGAGAGAAACAGTCATGCCCAGCAATGGAACATATGAACTGTCAAACTGGGTTGGACCAACAGGTCTATCAAGCCCAGCATTCTGCTTCCAACAGTAGCTAATTGAGATCACAAGTATCTGGCAGGATGAAGCAACAGAACTTCCTACAATCAGAAGCCCAAAGCTCCAAGCACTAACATATACAAAATAAAATACGAATAATGAATCGGCAAATTCTACGTTTGTCAGGGTATGTGCACATGAAGGTGGGCGAGGTGGGAAGACCGGTCAGAATATGTGTGTGCTATTCTGGGGTGAGATTTTTACATGCCAACATTAGGTTTTCCTTGCCACTGGGTTCACCACTAAAGCCTCCCTATTAGAGCAGCCCACATGGTTTGCTATACCTGGGTAAAGGGCAACTGCCCTGTCAGCTGCTCCCCCAACATCACCATTCGGGCCACCCAGAAAAAGAGGAGATCACTTCCTGTTTCCAGCAGGCTGTTAGGATAGAACTCCTGCATGTCGGCTGTCTGCACAAAGAAGGAGAAAGAGAGCAAGCCCTCAGGACTCTGACAACTGCAGATTCAAGTTCTAATTCCACCCCTCCCATCAACACTCACTGTGCTAACAGAACAGAACTTCAGCCCCCAAAACCTTTGACAACAGACAGAAAATGGATAGGAGTCAGAGCATGGGATGGTTTTGAAGGTCACGAAATGACACCATGTTTTCTGGTTGTTGTATTTATCGAGCCAGGGGCTAGAGGATAATACATTGATTAGCACTCACTGCCTGAGGCCAGCCGAGCATCGCGAAAGAGAAGAGACCAGAGGAAAACCATGTGTCCAGAACATCCGTGTCTTTCACAAGAGAGAGAGAGAAACACATACACATTACATTGCACAGAATAATTAGAAAAAAAGGCAAGCGAAAATTGTATCCATAATATGAAATGATATGGTGCAACTCATGTATGGAAGACAGAGAGAAGCAGGTGCTTTTATCTTGTATATAAAGGTAGATAGTCTTCTGCACACCTCTCACCATCCTGACTTCTTCTTCGGATGTCCCTCGTGCCTCTGCAGCCTTCCTCCGTGCCTCCTCTTCGGTCCTCCCCACAACCCACAATGCCTCACTTTCTTCCTAAAGCCACAGGATGAGAAAGACGATATTACAATCAGCAGTTCTGTGACAATTAACAGAATAGGACAACACAAGGTGAGGTGGTTACCATCTCTGGGTCACATGGTGCGAACACCCGATAGGCTGGGATCTGGTGACCCCACCACAGCTGCCGGGAGACACACCAGTCACTAAAAGAAATACAAGAGAACATTAAATGACACCACAAGGAAATGTGGCTTCAGAAGTACAAGGGAGGGTTGCAAACTAGGCCCAAAGCAAAGGATTCCTAACTGTCCCACATTCACTACACAGTCCTCTACGGGATTCTATACCCATCCCCAATTCACTACACAGTCCTCTACGGGATTCTATACCCATCCCACATTCAGTACACATTCCTCTATGGGGTTCTATACCCATCCCACATTCAGTACACAGTCCTCTATGGGATTCTATACCCATCCCACATTCAGTACAAATTACTCTACGGGATTCTATACCCATCCCACATTCAGTACACAGTCCTCTACGGGATTCTATACCCATCCCACATTCAGTACAAATTACTCTACGGGATTCTATACCCATCCCACATTCAGTACACAGTCCTCTACGGGATTCTATACCCATCCCACATTCAGTACACATTCCTCTACGGGATTCTATACCCATCCCACATTCAGTACACATTCCTCTACGGGATTCTATACCCATCCCACATTCAGTACACATTCCTCTACGGGATTCTATACCCGTCCCCAATTCAGTACACATTACTCTACGGGATTCTATACCCATCCCACATTCAGTACACAGTCCTCTACGGGATTCTATACCCATCCCACATTCAGTACACATTCCTCTACGGGATTCTATACCCGTCCCCAATTCAGTACACATTCCTCTACGGGATTCTATACCCGTCCCCAATTCAGTACACATTCCTCTACGGGATTCTATACCCGTCCCCAATTCAGTACACATTCCTCTACGGGATTCTATACCCGTCCCCAATTCAGTACACATTCCTCTACGGGATTCTATACCCGTCCCCAATTCACTACACATTCCTCTACGGGATTCTATACCCGTCCCCAATTCAGTACACATTCCTCTACGGGATTCTATACCCGTCCCACATTCAGTACACATTCCTCTACGGGATTCTATACCCGTCCCACATTCAGTACACATTCCTCTACGGGATTCTATACCCGTCCCACATAAAGGACATGGTCCACGTTTTCTATACTTGCTCTCACATCTCACCTGGTATTGCTCAGCCATGTTCTCCAGATTCTCTCATGAAAACTGGGTATAAGCTTCAGTCTCCCAGATTCTACAGCCTGCAAGATGTTAAAAAGGAAACACAGATTTCCAAATCTGTACATGTGCTAAACAAATTACTGTAATTATTAGGTATTATAATGTAAATAGATTCCATGCGATGAAGGTTTATAAAGTATTTGTGCAGCACATTGGTGGCAGTGATGGGACTGGAACCTGGGTCTGCAGGTATCACAGCCGTGTTCTGTCTGAACTAGGTTATCACACAGAGTGAGATGGTGGCAAAGGTGGGACTGGTACTTGAGTCAGTTATTACATCTCTATACTCTCAGCAGTATGCTCTCATGCAGTGATAGTTGGTGGCAGTAGTGGGATTAGAGTCTGGGCTCTCAGAGCTCTTTGCCAGCAGTGTCCTCATTTCTCACCTCCAGGGCTCTGTGGGCCATTGCCTCACAGCGAACAAACCACTGACTTTTCTGCAGATACTCAATCACATCTCCAGAACGGCTGTGGAAGAAGAGAAAGCAGCGGCAAGTTGGGGGATCTCGGGATGAAGAAACTTTGGGGACTAGAGAGAGGGAGGTAGTCTACTGCTTACCTGCAGAGGGGAAGCACCATGGAGTGGTCTTGTGTCCCTCGATAAAGGCCCTTCTCCTTCAGTGCTGAAATCACTTTCTCCCGAGCCAGGAATCGCTTCGTGCCCTACAGAGGAGGAAGACAAGGAACAAGAAGAGATCAAGGAGAGAAACAGGAGAAAAATCACAGGAAGTACTTTTGTCACTTAAAGGATTCAAAAGAGATTTGGACAAGCTCCTGGAGGAAAAGTCCATAAATAACATTATCAGCCAGGCAGACTTGGGAGAGGCATTTCTCATCCGTGGAAATGAGCTATGAGAATTAGATCTACATTTTGGATCTGTTGGGTGCTTGTGACTCAGACTGGTCACTATTGGAGATGGGATGCTGGGCTCAATGGACCTTGGTCTGATTCAGCAAGACTTATGCTCTTATAAAAAAGAAATCTAGACTAAGACAGACATACAGAAAAAGGAAGGAAACAAAACAGAAAAAAAGAGAGAGAGAAAGGAAGCGAGAGCAGAGAGCGCAGTAAGAGGGAAAGCACGTCTGAAACCTTCAGCCAGTCCCCGCATTCCTCCGTCATCTCTCCGTCCTCCCCAATCACCGAGACCAGTGGCAGATTGTGGGCGATTCCCATCTCATGATCCACAGGACTGTGTGCTGGCGTGACCTTCACTGCACCTGTGGTTGAGGGAGGAGGAGAGAGAGAAATGGTCACAAATTTATATGCAAAATCTTTATACACTAAAGTAAATTGTCTTGGATATGAATAACAGAACAAAAAACAATCAAAACAAAAAAACATTCAACTTACTAGTTAGAAATTACTTCCTTTACATGGTCACTTACTGCAAAATGAAAATAGATTAGAAAGCTAAGGGTGTGTTTTGCGTTCAGTAAACAATTAATATTATGTCCTTCCAGCTGTCTGCAGGATCCGTAGATTACTGATGAAACACACAAGGATACAGATACATTCTGCCGGATTAGTTCACTTAAACACTATGACTTTCTGTCTCTGGCAATCCAGCACAGGATCGAACAAGCTTGCTGCAGCGTGAATGAGGAATCGGACTCCTGCATAAATATACAACCAGCTACAAGTGGCAGGAGATGGCCACCAGCAAAGCATGAACCAGATGAAGATACAACTAGAACACTGTTAAGCTGAGGCTGCTTTTAGTGCAGAACACATCCTCAGCTTTGGAATCTACTGTCACTCTTCAGTGCCCAAGTACGGAAAACGATTTTATAAACCTGGTGAACTGAACTCAAGCAGCCTCAAGAACTGACAGGCGGAGGCCAGGGACCTCTATGCTCTCTTACCAGTTCCCAGGCTTGGATCCACCTGGGGGTCCATAATCACAGGCAGCAGGCGGTCAAAGAACGGGTGCCGAAGCCACTTCCCATGGAATGCCTGGAGGTTTTTGGATATGCCAAATAGGAAAACAAACCAGAGGACAAAAATAAGGTATCAATAATGTAAATTCCATCACTGCAATAGGGAACTGTTTGTTTAGTTTCTAATTTATACTTGGGGCTGATGGCGGGGGAGAGAGAAACGACAAATCTGCAGAGAAATGTACTTAAAACCAACCAGTGCGAATCCTATTACTCTTTAACTGAAGGTATAAAGCATTAAAGGGGGAGAAAATAAAGGAATTAATAAGATGAACAAAAAACAGCCCTTGCAAACCATTAATCTGAAGGTATCGTCTTTTCAAGATGGGTCGCGTTAGTAAATCTGCCCTTTATGACCTGGTTGCTAATGGCACTTTTTCCTACCAGATAGCGGGGGTCCTCCGGATGAACGGCCACTGCCGTATCTCCCAGCATGGTCTCTGGGCGTGTGGTGGCCACAGAAATCTCCATGTCTGCATGAAAACAGAGGGAGGGACAAAAAAGGGGTCATTTCCAGGAAGAGAAGCTGCTTCTGCCTAAGTGGGGGTAGATCTCATCTCCAATCTGCTCTGTGTTATTTTCCATCAGTCTATCTCAGTGTTATTCCCATCAATAACCAATTTTCAGTTTGTCAAAGCACAAATCTCCCATCCATGAAGGGCTGGCACCATCTATTGGTTACTCTGTGAACTCCAGTTTCCTATACTGATTAGTTTTAGTAAAGTTTATTACAATATTTTATATAGTGCCCTACACTTGGGGCATCAAAATCCTCTCCCTTGTCTTCTCTGTGCCTCAGAAATTCCTCTGTCTGGGTGTTACCCTGGCTGTTCCACCTTTGCCCACCCACCCCGCTTCTCTTTCCTTAGCAATTCCTGTATGTTGTTATTGGCCCTCTTTATTTCTAAATAGCCAATTAAAGCAAGGGGCCACAGTTCACTCACCGTCAACTCCTTCTGCCTTGTACGCAAACATCACCAGCTCTCCAAAAGGGATCTTCTCCTGGTATCCCGGCACAGAGAGGTAGGTCTTGCCACTAAGCTGCCTGCTGTCCACCTATGGGAGACAAACCAGGAGATGTGATGTCAGACGCTCAATACCCTACACTCATGGCAAAGGCTCGAGGCTTCTGCAAAAGCATTCCAGAGATGGGAGCCAACTCACACCTCGATATCCGAAATCGCCGACCTCAAGGTGCAGGACCAGTTCACAAGTCGACGACGACGGTATATTAACCCATCCTCATGTAACCGCACAAATGCCTCAGTCACTGCCATGGAGAATCTCTGGAGAGGGAAGGGAGGGAGTCAAGTTAACAGGGAATTCCTCTAAGACGCAGATTTAAGAACCGAGCAACAAAATAAAGACATGAAGCCTACAGGTCTGTTCTTGTCCAAACCTTTTGTAGGTCCTTCTATGCTAACTGCTTTTATCACATCCTCCGGCAACAAGCTCTAGCTACAAGCGCCAAAGCTTAATTATTTATTAACAAGTTTTTTATACCACTTTATCATTTCACTTAAAGCGGTTTACATTGTAACTTAAACTTGGTAATGTACATTAAACAGGGACATTGATAACTTGGATTTTTCTGAGGCAATGGAGGGTTAAGTGATTTGCCCAAGGCCACAAGGAGTGCTAGTGGGAATCAAATCCCGGTCTCTTAGTTCCCAAGCCAGTGCCCTAACCATTCAGCTACTCCTCCACTTCTATAAAATATTTTCTCCTATTTGTTTTAAAATGTACCACTTTGTAACTTCATGGTGCATCCCCTGGTCTTTGAACTTTTTGAAAGAGTAAGCAATCAATCTGTGTTTACTATTCCACTACACTCAGGATTTGATAGACCTCTATGATATCTCCCCTCAGCAGTCTCTTCTCCAAGCTGAAGTTGCCTAGCCTCCTTGGCCGTTCCTCATAGGAGAGTTACCCCTTTACGATTCCGGTCACCCTTCTCTGAACCTTTTCTAATTCTGCTTTATCTTTTTCAAGATGAGGCAACCAGAACAGCACACAAGGTGCGATCACATCATGGACCAATACAGAGGCAATACAATACTGTTTGTTTTATTCGTTATTTATTTCCTGAAGCAGCTGTATCTTTTGGCCCAGGATTTAATACTCTGCAATTTCTAGAAGGAGAAAAAAAATTCTTCAAGAAAGAATTGTGCAAAGGTGGTGGGACCTTTGGCCCCTTAACCTTAAATTGACCCTTTACGAGTGAAAAGAGAAAAGAGCTGATCCCTGTTCTCCTGATACTTACATTGTCCATAGTGAAGCATGACCGGTCCCACTCCAGAGATGCCCCCAGGGTCTGGAGTTGGCGGAATATCTCTCCACCTTTCCTTAGTGTGGAAAACCAGAGAGGTGGTTCGCAGACCAAAAGAGAGAGAGAAAAAGAAATAAGTTCAGAGAAATCAAACATGATCGAGTTTCTCTGGAAGAAAAATTCCCCGTCTTTCCCTTTTTAGTTTCAGCACCCTTCACCCCTTGTCTTTATCTTGGTCTCCCACCCTCACACACACCACATACATACTCACTCCTCCTTCCATCTCCAGACCTCATGCAGAAAGGCCTCCCGGTCCAGATCCCGGCGCAGGATGCGACGATCCCTCCACAGCTGCTTCTCTACCACAGCCTGGGAACAGAGCACAAGCAAAGACATGCGAGACCCCTCAGTGCTTCATGTCCCTTATCACAGCCAGAGCGTGCAGAAATCCTTCCACAGCCTCGAGCTGAGAGTCCCTGTCCTCTGCTGCTAACTCACCTGAGTGGCAATCCCGGCGTGGTCAGAACCTGGAACCCACAGTGTCTTCCAACCCTCCATCCTTCTCCTATGGGAAGCAAGACAGAGCAGTCAGTACCTCCAACGTCTGTCAGCCCTGCACTCTACCCACTGAGGGTTAGAGTCCAACAGGAAAAGCAGCAATCCACGTGCAACAACTAGACCCAGTACAAACCGTGGATTATAAAGGAAGAATATGTTTTATTTTATTTGATCGAATCCAGCCAATGGCCCGACACAGGCCGTGTTTCGTCAAGCCTTCTTCAGGCGCTAAATCGGCTAAAAAATTCATAGAGATAAAAATAAAAATACAAATACAATAATAAATAAATAATTAAACACTCAAATGTAGAATCAAGGCACAAACATAAATTAACATATATTAATGAAATGGTACACAATATTATACCTATCACAAGTATGCATAAATCGGAGAAAAAACTTCATTATAAAACAATTAAAAATGTATAAAAATTATACATCAAAACCATTAAATAATAAAAACAAGAACACATAAAAAGTACATAAAGTCATGCTTATTATAAACAACAAAGAACTAAGGGTGTGACAAAAAACTATGGAAAGATCATACCTGTGTATATATATTCTATGTCCGGATTAATCTATATTATCATAGGAAAAAAGGTATATAGTGAGACAGCAAAAGTGAAAATCCAAACTAAATTAGTGGAATATGTGGATGCAAATGCCTTATACGGATAGAATTTAAGTGGTACTATGTATAAAATTTGAAAAACTGAAGTTGCTTTCCAGAACGGATGACTCTTAAAAAACAATCACTACTGTAGGAATGAAAATTAAAAATATCTAAACTCATAATCAAATACCAAGCCCTGAATCTATATCATTCTCAATATAAATATTCAAAATACAAATATATAAAAGAAAATTTTATCTAAAGAACATTTTTAAATAAACGATTGGATTTATACGTGCCTGTGCAAGACGGCAAAAAGTAACTGTCTTGATGTATAATCCAATACCAATCTTAAATAATGCACCAAACACTGTTTAAAACCCTTCAAAACGCTGATCTTCAAAAGCACTTTAGGCTGTAAATGACACCAAACCGAAACAATTGTTTATAGCTCTAAAAAGCCTAAAAACTAAATTTATTCATCAATGTAAAATAAAGATAAATAATAAAAAAGGGGGGTAACAATCCATGTTTTCACACCAATTATCCATTTTTAGAGCAGATGATCGTACATGAGGAAAGGGTAAGAAAATGCCTAAACCTTGTACAAAATAAATGATAAGTTGTATAAAACTTACGCGGACCTAATAATATAGGTGAAGATTCCAAAAACTAAGAACGATGGACAATTGGGGAAAAATAACATGCATTGATATTAAACTAAGGCAGGTAATGACATATAAAAACATATAAAAAGTGAAATATAAACAAAATGTAAAAGGTCCAACCTCTGTATCTCAGAAAATAAAAAGATCTACCAACAAGAGCGGCTCGCCGTCCCGGCACACAGAGCAGTGACCGCCATCTGCAAAAGACGCCGGCATCTGCGCTATAGAAAAGGAGAAATTTCGGCGGGAGAAATGGCAATGACGTGGGAGTGCTAATATGCAAATATATCACAGACGAAGGTGAAGTAGGAAAATGAACCACAAACCCTTCTCAATATGTCAAATCTAAACTTAGAACAAGAAATAAAAGTTAAAAATGTTTCGGCCTCTAACTACTTCAGCCCGAGCGCGAACCATGCTAAAACCTGTCCTCAATCCCCGAAAGTACTTCTCACCCTAACAAAATAATCATCGTAAAATGCAAGCATAAATAACAGGCAATAGGCAAAAAGATGGCAAAGGGCTAAGAACCTGCCCAAAGAACACTCCAATCAAGCTCCAGAGTTCAATGAGATAAATCCTCACTATAGACATGTACTTTATAAAATGTGTACATGACAAATGCAGGGTGCCAATGTAAAGGATAAATAGATAGATAAATAAAACTAATGCATAAAAAGTAATTGCTGCCTGCCATATCAAACCAAGGAGAACCGATATTAAACCTATGAATCAAAAAATAAATAGACTTATTATGTAAAAAATAAATAAAACAACAATATAAAAACATAAATAAATAAACGTATTATATAAAAAGCATTCCAGCTTGAATGAGCTAAAACACGGGAACTGTGCATAAAAGGCCTGGTTACTTAATAAACTCAGAAGCATATCCAAAAGAAACCCAAATATTAGAGAAAAACAGATAGGTCACGTTCCATATTTAATCCCTCAGGATGTAAACTATTAAGATTAAAAATGTATCGTTGTTCAAGGCGTAATATGGTCTTGTCTAAGTTACCACCACGCCAATTCAACTTAACTTTTTTAATAACAAAATAACTCAAATCAGGCACCTTATGATTGTTTTGCACGTGGATTGGTGCTTTTCCTATTGAGCCCTGCACTCTACTCCTGCAAGGAGCAGGCCGCTGTCTACCCTCAGTGATCAAGTTAACTTCATGCATGGGGCAGGCAGAATTCAGGGAGCTGGAACTATCCTCATTCCTGCCGGTGGCAGCTAAAAATTAGCTCCACAAAACCTCACCTCTCACTCACCAGCGCACAAGGGAATCCTCAATGGCGACTGTAAGAGCATGGCCAAGGTGCAAGGCCCCTGTGACATTCGGAGGCGGGATGCATAGTGCAAACACTCCATCGTGTGCATGGGAAAGCCATCTCTGTGAGGCAGCAAAGAGGGAAAAGGCAGCAAGTAAACAGAACGGTCATATGGCCAATGATCACAATCAGAAATGAAAGTCAGCACAGGTGTACCTTCAAACTCAGCCCCCCACAGAACAGTACCCGGGATGGGAAGAGTGAGGGGCAAAGCACATATGAGCTACATCTGAATCCTGGAATGAACCTTTACAGAAAGATCATTTAATTATGAATGTTTTATACTTTCTTCTCGTGAAAAATTATCCCACTTGAATATGCTGCTTTGATCTAGCCAATCAATAATTTGCAGGCACAATATTTTGCGTGAAAATTCACCAATCAGGTCCCAAATTATGGGGAAAGGGGGGGGGGAGAGGGCACGCAAGTGGAAATTGGACATGGCACTTGCATTTTAAATTCATTTTTAATAAGGCAATAAGTCAAAGGTCATTTTCAAAAAGATCAAAGTTGAAAGGCAATAGAAGATCCAGGCTGCGTTCCTTATCTCAACTGTGAATTGGTTTTAGTCTAACTTTGACTGTTTGATTTAAAAAATGATGAAGTCTGGATTAAGAGGATGGGGTCATGGTGCAAACAGAGATGACTCAAAAGGATTATTTCTATTCTATTAACCTTAATTACAGAGAATAAAACACAGACCGAGCTTCCTTTTCCTATGTCACTCTGCAGTGACCAAATGTGAAAAAATATTTTTTCCCCAACTAGTCACTAAGTCAGGAGCTAAAGAGCCACCAAAATGTCATGTTATAAATGGTGTTTTTTAGCATAGGGAGGGGAAAAAGCTAAGATGTCTGTACCTGATACTCAGGTTTGAAGAAGCCCTGCTTCACCCACCAGGGGTACCAGGCTGCCTCAACGTAGCGGGGGCTGTATGAAGTAGGTAAGGGAGCTGAGATATCTGTGAAACAAGAGAACAGAGACATGCTATCACATGAGAACAGCGTCTTCCTCTGCCTTGTCTACAAATCTTTGGCAAAATGGCTCAAGTTACATCCTTCAATTTATTCATCCAGTGATGTGCTTACGTAGCGGCCAAAAAGATCTCCCTCCTGGTCAGGAATATCAACTAGGGGTCACAGGGATCCAGAACTCTCTCCAGAGGGCTCTGGCCCCAATTCTGTCTCTGGGATTCAGTCATTCTAAGCACACGAACGAGGGACAGCTGAAAGACGGAAGAGGGAGTGAGCAGAGTACCTTTCTTCTGTCCTGGTTCAGTTGGGACCTCATACAGTACCACCTCCTTCTGAGTCCAGGCCTTCCCCTGCCTTGCTGACACCTGCTGAAAGGAAAAGAGGGAGATTTTGGGATTCAGTCCATTTAAAACATCCCCGTCTAGCCTTTGCCCAGGAATCAAACACAGTCTCCCTTTTCACTCCTTCCCGCCCCTCCTACTCTCACCAGCACAACCTTCCCCCTTCCCCACTTCATCTAGTTGTCATCCGAGAACCATTAGGCATGGACTCTCTCCTTACTAGGGTTGCCAATTGGCTCCAGATGCGCCCGACAGGCTTGATCCAGTCCTGTGTTTACCCCATTGCATGCAGGGATGTGTAGTCTTGCTTTTCTTATGGAGTGCAATGGAGAAATCAGAACTGTGTCCCTGCATGCAATAGAGTAAAGCCAGGACTGGATCAAGCCTGTCGGACGCATCTGGAGACAGTTGACAACCCTACTCCTCACCCCCATGTGGCTCTCACTGGGGAACCATCACATTAAAGCTCTCACCTCACTCCTTACCCATCCAATTGAGGAATCATCGCATATGGCCTCTCACCTTACACTTTTCCCCATGCTGTTCTCCCGCGTTTACCTCTTGACTCCTGGCGATCTTGGCCTCTAAGGATTTCCACTTCTCCCTCCTTCTCTTCTCTTTCTGAGCTTTGTTATCCTGCGGCAGCAATGCAGCTCCTCCTCCGCGATCAGCCTGGCCCCTGGGAGCACCTGAGCAGCAGGCCCTAGTGCAGCAGCAGCTACCACTTTTTCCCCACAGGGGAAACTGGAGCACGCCCCATCCACCTTGGGGCCCAGAAACTAAACGCAACATATCCAGATGGATACCAAGGAGGATCTTAAACAAACATCATTTCACAGATCTGTTCCCTTCCCTTTGCTCCAAACTTGCTGCAATGTTCTGGTTTTAAGGCAGCGTCTATCTTGGGGGTTCAGGAGGTGCCTGAATACCATCCCACGGCAATGAAAGCATCCTGGAAATAAGAAACAAAAAAACAGAATTAGCAACTGGAGGTCAGTTCAAAAATCTGGTTACTGCAGCAGGACACTGGAGAACAAAGCTCAGGATAACTTTCTTCTGTAGCCACATGTCCCTGTGTGAGTTATACCAAGATCAGAACTGGGAATCGAAGAGGTAGTCACACACAAACAGGTTGCATAGCCCAATGATCACAATCTTTTGATTATACCAGGGAGATTTTATATCTCCAATATCATATTCTAAGCTCCTTTCACCACTGCCACCACCAGGCACCCCATTGCAATGTCCTAGGATGGTTAGGTATCCAAATTTGAGCCAGACTGTCCTACTGTAGCCTGCACTGCATTTTTTTTTACCCGAGTCACTGTGCCACAGAACACTGTCTGCCAGACCAAGCATTCCACAGCCGCCTCTTGGGCCATGAAACTATCACCTGCCTCCTTGGAATCCAGGCTCCCAAGGGCAAGCCAAGCTGCCCATCATACAAGAGCATTCTGCCCCTTCCAGGCTGCAAAAGCGACTAGTTGGTAGCAATGCCTGTTACCAGTATGGTTGGTCTCCTATTGTCAGAGACCCTGGATAAGGCTCACTCAGGAACTAAATAACACTCCAGCAAAGATAGTGGCTAAAGACACCCCCTGGCAGCTGGAGGGAAAGAAAACATGGTGGGGTAAGTGTCAGGGCTCTCACTTGGTTTGCAGCTTGTCGTGCTGTGAGGGCTTGCGTGCATCAGTGATGCTGAGAGCTAAACTATCGGTAGTTTAACTACTGGCAGGGTCTCCCAAGATGGACAGGTCTCAGCTGAGGTGCCAGACCAAGACAAACCACCCATCTGGGCAGCAGCAGAATGGGATAGTGTTGACGGCGGAGGATCACATTTTTGTGACAACGGCAACAACACCAAACTTAAACTGCGTGGAAGAAACGCCCGGCAATCTACTTCTGTATCTTGCCATGAAACCCCAATGGATAGTTACAACAAAACAAATTGTGCTATGGTGCTGGAAGATGAGACCCCCAGGTAGGAAGGCACTCAACTAGCTACTGGGGAAGAGCTGAAGACTTTTCAGAGTAAAGCCAGCATTTAGGATGTGGTTGGATCAAAGCCCTCGGGAAGTCTGACTGCTGATGTAGCTGTGCATGAATTGAGAGTCAGAAGCTGTAAAGATGTCTTACACATTGGAACATGGAACGTACGAAGCATGAACCAAGGGAAGTTGGAGGTAGTCAAGAATGAAATGGAACGTGTACAACTTGATCTGTTGGGTGTCAGCGAACTGAAATGGACTGGCATGGGGCACTTTGCATCAGATGATCACATGGTCTACTATGCTGGAAATGAAAGACAAAGAAGAAATGGTGTTGCATTTATAATAAAGAAGAAACTTGCAAGAACTGTAATGAAATACAATGCAGTCAGCAAACGCTTAATCTCTATTCGTCTACGAGGAATGCCTATCAACACAACTATAATTCAAGTATATGCCCCAACAACAGCTGCAGAAGAAGATGACATTGAACAAGTACAAGCTGAAGTTGACAGAACATGCAAACAGGATATCCTGATAGTCATGGGCGACTGGAACGCAAAAGTTGGCAACAAAGAAGAAGGCAAAGTAGTTGGAAAATATGGACTTGGCAACAGAAATGAAGCTGGAGAAAGACTGATAGAATTCTGCAAGACCAATGATCTATTCATCTCAAACACCTTCTTCCAGCAACACAAGCGGCGACTGTACACATGGACTTCACCCAATGGATTGTATAAAAATCAAATTGACTACATCTGTGGAAGTCAACGATGGAAAAGCTCTGTAACATCAACAAAGACAAAACCTGGAGCTGACTGTGGTACAGATCATCAACTACTAGTATGCAAACTCAAACTAAAGTTGAAAAAGAGCAAACCACTCATGAATGCAGCAAAATATGACCTTGAGAACATACCACTGCAATTTAAAGACTGCCTGCAAAATCGATTTGCTGCTTTAGATACAAATGACAGAGCACCGGAAGAGTTATGGAATGACATCAAGAAGGTTGTGTTGGAAGAAAGCGAGAAGTCTCTACAAAAGGTAAAAAAGCAAAAACGGCCAAAATGGATGACAGAAGAAACTCTGAAAATTGCCCAGAAACGCAGAGAAGCTAAAGCCAGAGGAGAAAGAAAGACAATCGCAGAACTCAACAGAGATTTCCAACGTGCAGCAAGACAGGACAAGGAAAAGTACTACAACAACACATGCAAGGAAATAGAAGCAGAAACTATTAGAGGAAGAACAAGATCGGCTTTCCTAAAGCTACGAGAGTTAAAGAAAAGGTTTCAGCCTCGAATTGGAATGTTACAAGATGCTCAAGGTTCTATGTTGAATGATGCTGAGAAGATCAAAAGAAGGTGGAAGGAATATACAGAGTTTTTATATGATAAAGATCAAGTGGACCAACAGCCGTTTCAACCTGTACCTTATGATCGGGAACCATTGGTAATGAAAGAAGAAGTTGAAGCAGCACTGAAAGCCTTATCAAAGAACAAAGCACCAGGCATTGATGGCATTCCTATAGAAGTATTGCAGCAATCTGATGCAGCTGTTACCATACTTACAAGGCTCTGCTAAGAAATATGGAAGCAATATGGGAAAACCTCAAAATTATTTCAGATGACTACTTTTGATGTCTCCAAACAGAAAAGTCATTGAAAATGCATCGTTGAGTTCTGAAAGTATAGAACTCCACCAACTTTTTTATGTCGGGCTTACCTGCCAGTCTACTTTTGTTGTCTACATGCTCAATTGTCCCTGTGGGCTATCCTATGTAGGCAGGACGATCAGACCCATTCGGGTTCGACTAGGCGAACATGCCTCTCGAATAAAATCAAGGACTCTCTCGGCCCCTATCGTTGGACCATTGCATTCAGTTTAATCACACCTTTGCTGACCTTCGTTGGAGGGTCATAGACTGTGTTCCTTTTACCTCTACGGGTGGGCAGCGTGAACGTCACCTACAGAAGCGTGAACAGCATTGGATTTTCCGTTTGAACACTGTCATCCCCACAGGACTTAATTTGGAATGTGTAACTTTGTAACTTTATTTTTTGGTCAGACTCCTTGTTATAGTTTTTGGTGATTTGGCACTTTGGGCATTCTTTGTGTTGCTTTCACCAATCAGGTGCCTTTGGATAATTTCATACTGGACATTCCTCCTTTGACGTATCAACCAATCAGCTGCCATTATGGTTCTACAAATGAGGCCGTTGGGTTCGGCGTTTTTTAGGGCGATGGATTTTCAACACGGGATATTATCACTTGAAACAGGGCTTTTGATGGGCCCGAAACATGCATGTCGTGTGTGTGCCTAATGCTTTGTTGTTCCCTCACGATGGATGCATATCGCCAGTTCATGAGATAAGTGTTTTTTCACTATTTCAATTGTTCTGTGCAATGTGAACTTTCTTTGTTTAACAAAAGGGATTTCCTGGAGTGGAGGGGAAGGGTTTCCTCCTTCTCTCTCTTGCCGGGGAAGCCCGACATAAAAAAGTTGGTGGAGTTCTATACTTTCAGAACTCAATGATGCATTTTCAATGACTTTTCTGTTTGAAGAAATATGGAAGACAACATCATGGCCAACTGACTGGAAAAGATCTGTGTTTATACCAATACTACAGAAAGGTGATCCAACTGACTGTGGAAATTATCGCACAATCGTTCTGATCCCACATGCCAGCAAGATTCTACTGAAGATTATTCAAAAGAGACTACAGCCATACCTGGAAGAAGAACTACCTGAAGTGCAAGCAGGGTTCAGGAAAGGGCGAGGAACGAGAGACATCATTGCGGATGTGAGATGGATCCTTGAAAAGACTAAAGAATACCAAAAGGATATCTATTGCTTTATTGACTATAGCAAGGCTTTTGACTGTGTAAACCATGAGAAACTCTGGGCCACATTAAGAAGCATGGGTATACCAGAACACCTGATCGTTCTCTTGCGCAATCTGTACATTGATCAAGAAGCAACAGTTTGAACAGAATGGTTTAAAATAAGCAAAGGTGTAAGACAAGGCTGCATACTTTCCCCCTACCTCTTTAATTTATATGCAGAACAAATCATCAGAGAAGCAGGATTGTATGAAGACAACAGAGGTGTGAAGATTGGGGAAGACTCATCAACAACCTTCGCTATGCTGATGATACCACATTACTGGCTGAAAGTGAAGATCATCTGAAACATTTGCTTCTCACAATCAAAGAACATAGTCTCAAAATGGGCCTGCACCTTAATGTAAAGAAGACAAAGATCATGACAACTGGCATAATCAACAGGTTCATTGTTGAAGGAGAAGAAATTGAAATTGTGAACAACTTTAACCTACTTGGATCAACTATCAATAAAGAAGCAACAAGCAGTCAAGAAATCAGACGACGCATTGCTCTTGGCAGAATGGCTTTGAAAGACCTAGATAAGATTCTCAAGAGCAGAGATGTCTCTCTCCATACAAAGATTCGACTTGTTCAAGTCATGGTATTTTCAATAACATCATATGGATGTGAAAGCTGGACAGTGAAAAAGACAGATAGGAAGAAAATTGATGCCTTTGCATTATTATGGTGCTGGCGGTGAATACTGTGTATACCATGGACTGCCCGAAGAACAAACCAGTAGGTATTAGAGGAGATCAACCCTAAGCTTTCTTTAGAAGCTCAGATGACAAGACTTCGACTTTCATACTTTGGACACATCAAGCGAAGAGAGAGATCATTAGAGAAAGACATCATGCTTGGCAAGATAGAAGGTCAACGCAAAAGAGGAAGGCCAGCAATGAGATGGATCGATACAATAATAGCAACTACGGGTACCAGTCTGTCAACAATGAGCCGCCTGACTGAAGACCAAACACAATTTAGGATAGCTATCCAGAGGGTCGCCATGAGTCGACTCCAACTCGACGGCACTTAACAACAAGTGTCAGGGAGAAAATTTTCAGAGTGAATACATAGTAGCCAAATTACCCAGTTCCATGAGTGAAATTTTTTACACTAACTTAACCAACTGTTTCAATTCAATAACAGATTGGCTCTTAGCCCAAAACATGCGAGTTAATCTCAAGAAGACAGAAGTCTTGGTTGTCACCAGAAACAAGCTATTCTCCCCACCAGTCTCACTCAAAGTAAGAAATGCTGAGCTCCCAATTAAGAAGTCAATCCGCTACCTAGGTGTTATACTAGATCAACGGCTAGATTTTACTGAGCATATAAAAAGTACAGTAAAAACGATTTACTTTAAGATAAAAAGCCTACGCCACCTAAAACCCATGTTAGAAGCAAATGACTTCCGTTCAATATTCCAGGCAATAGTCACCCCTCACTTTGACTATGCAAATATTGTCTTAAATGGCTTACCTATGAACACCATCAACCCGTTGCAACTAGTAATGAATGCTGCGGCACAGCTCTTAGTTGGCGCATCAAGAAGAGACCATATTACGCCAATCCTAATGGACCTACACTGGCTCCCAATAAGATGCAGAATTACTTATAAAGCACTCCTTATCACATTCAAAGCCTTCCATAACATTTTGCTATCAACGATCGCTGACCTCATCTGTAAAACACCTAGCACAAGAGCAAGAAGACCTCTCACTGAAAACATGCTAGTCATACCCAGTGAAACCACAAATTGGTCCCAATCAACGATCAACAGGGCTTTTAATTCTTTTGCTCCTAGATGCTGGAACAAACTCCCCCCAGATATTAGAGCAATACGAGATATTAAACAATTCAGAAAGGCGATCAAGCACTATTTATTCATGGAATACTTTCAGCCACCGTAATATAGATCACCTCCAACATATACCTCCAATGTTTAACAAAAAACCCAAATGCATTAGAATTACGCAATGTAGTTGTATATACACTTAGAAATATTTATGTTGTTGATCTCAGGTAAATTTTAAATTCATATGTTTTTGTTGATCTTATGTAAATAGTTTATGGAATGGTTCTACAAATAGATTTTCCCAGTTATCCAAGTTCTTAAACTGTTATCTGTAAACTCATACTTGTTAAATGTACTGAGATGTTTTTGTTCCATGTAAACCGCGCTGATGCCGAATAGTGCGGTATAAAAGAAACTTTAAATAAATAAATAAATAAAATCCTGGATTTCTGACAGTCTTATCCTGATGCATTATGGGACCTACGACACTGATTCCCATGGGTAAAATCAGAGACTACAAATACCTTACTGCATTGCACTGCAGATTTAAAACCAGAACTGGAAAAAAAAAAATCTCACTCCTGGAAGTGGGTAACTTGGCAACTCTGAACGTGAGGATAGAGCATGGTTTAATACATTCTGTTTAGTTAATTACTCTGTTCTATATTTACATATGCTGTTTAGTTAATACATTGTTTGTTTATTATAAGACGTTCCATGTAAAACAAACCTTGCTTTGTTAATTGTTGTTTATTGTGAACCGCAACTGATCTCTGGAAGATGCGGTATATAAATGAATGTTAAATAAATAAATAAAATAAAATGGTGGAAAAGCGATGGAAGAGCAAAGTAGGAGAACGTGGATGGGAAGTAGGCTTGTGAGTGGGAAGGAGAAAGTATGGGGCAAGAGAGGATGGGTGTGGAAGAGACATGAGTGATGATAGGAATGAACAAGGGGTGGGAATGGAATGGAATGGGGAAGTACAGTAAGTGGTAGCCTCGTCTAGTGGCTTATACAGAGGACAAGGATTTGATTCTATATGTTTTGCATACACGAATATATATTTAAATTAATGCGCATTCTTGGCTTCCTTTTTAGGTACTCTGGATTGTCCATGCTCCCTCTCCCTGGGTTTATTAGCAGCCAATAGCGCACTCTGGATGTTATGGTCGGCAAGCAAGACCACATATCCCAGAATGCAAAGGAAACACTACAAAAACAGTCGCTGTTCCTACGGCCCTTGCATGCTGCAGCTATGGGGAAGGAGAAATTACCTGCCCCCACTCCTCCAAGGGCAGAATTATAATGCTTACCTTCGCTTTCCTCCTCCTGTCACAACACAGCATCCCAGGAAGTAATGGGACAACCATAGAAAAGTGCAAAAGAACCAATAGCCCATGCTACGCTTGGACATCTCTATGGTATTCATTGACGTTTTTAACGTCACAGAAAAAAAGGTGTGGTCTCATGATTCAAGCCTCGCTCTGATTAAGAAATCCGCCCCTTTTCCTAGGAGGGGGGGAACCTTGCTGGAAAAGGGCGGGGCTTCGTGTTTCAAGTCTCGCCATGTGATTGAATCTTGCGGCGCTTCGGAGATTCTCTGCCCAATCGGTTTGTGAGATTTGTGCGGTGGGTGTCTCCGGAGGATGGCTTCCAGAAGGAGGCTTGGAACGCATGGTCTCTTCCCAGGTCCCTGTTGCCGGGGTGGGAGCAGGCGATGAAGCCGGGAAGGAGTTGAGGATTTGCTTGCGTATGCGGTTTTCCATTGCGCGGATTGGAGTTGAAGAGTCTCTGAAACGGCCGAAGCGTCCCCGCTGTCCTCAGCTCGCTTTGTTTGGGATGCAGAAAGTAGGGTTATCTGAGTTTTTGCAGGCAAGTCTGAGACACTTCTCTGAAGAGTTTGTGTATGGGGGGAGGAGGAGTCATCACAATGCCCATCACCCCCTGATAGCAACACTGTCACTGCCAACTTGACAAATCGACAGAAATAGATGTTAAAAGCTGACATATGCACATCAGTACACTGAGTATTTCTTTCTACCCCTTCTGTCCCCATTGCTGCCAAACAGGTGGGAGTCAGGGAGGTAGCTTGTAAAAGACTAATATCTGGTACCCTTCGCAGCAGGGGCTGCTCAAGGCAGTCTGCTGCCTGAGGCAAAGAATGAGATGGCGCCCCCCCCCCCCCTCATCACTGCACTGATGCAGAATAGCGCGGTATATAAGAGAATGTAAATAAATAAAATAAATCACCTTAGAGGGGGGCGGGGCTTTTTCAGAAATCCAATCAGAGACAACCAAATCAAAAAGCCGATTAGATTGTTGTTGTTAAGTGCCGTCGAGTCGGAGTCGACTCATGGCGACCCTCTGGATAGCTATCCTAAATTGTGTTCGGTCTTCAGTCAGGCGGCTCATTGACGACAGACTGGTACCCGTAGCTGCTGTTATTGTAGCGATCCATCTCATTGCTGGCCTTCCTCTTTTGCGTTGACCTTCTATCTTGCCAAGCATGATGTCTTTCTCTAATGATCTCTCTCTTCGCATGATGTGTCCGAAGTATGAAAGTCGAAGTCTTGTCATCTGAGCTTCTAAAGAAAGCTTAGGTTTGATCTCCTCTAGTACCGACTTGTTTGTTCTTCGGGCAGTCCATGGTATACACAGTATTCGCC
Organism: Ichthyophis bannanicus; assembly: GCA_033557465.1. Lineage (NCBI taxonomy): Eukaryota > Metazoa > Chordata > Amphibia > Gymnophiona > Ichthyophiidae > Ichthyophis > Ichthyophis bannanicus. The sequence continues at coordinate 72,728,444 of CM066051.1, read as the reverse complement.
GCCAGCACCATAATTCAAAGGCATCAATTTTCTTCCTGTCTGTCTTTTTCACTGTCCAGCTTTCACATCCATATGATGTTATTGAAAATACCATGGCTTGAACAAGTCGAATCTTTGTATGGAGAGACACATCTCTGCTCTTGAGAATCTTATCTAGGTCTTTCATAGCCATTCTGCCAAGAGCAATGCGTCGTCTGATTTCTTGACTGCTTGTTGCTTCTTTATTGATAGTTGATCCAAGTAGGTTAAAGTTGTTCACAATTTCAATTTCTTCTCCTTCAACGATGAACCTGTTGATTATACCAGTTGTCATGATCTTTGTCTTCTTTACATTAAGGTGCAGGCCCATTTTGAGACTATGTTCTTTGATTGTGAGAAGCAAATGTTTCAGATCATCTTCGCTTTCAGCCAGTAATGTGGTATCATCAGCATAGCGAAGGTTGTTGATGAGTCTTCCACCAATCTTCACACCTCTGTTGTCTTCATACAGTCCTGCTTCTCTGATGATTTGTTCTGCATATAAATTAAACAGGTAGGGGGAAAGTATGCAACCTTGTCTTACACCTTTGCTTATTTTAAACCATTCTGTTTCTCCTTGTTCCGTTCGAACTGTTGCTTCTTGATCAATGTACAGATTACGCAAGAGAACGATCAGGTGTTCTGGTATACCCATGCTTCTTAATGTGGCCCAGAGTTTCTCATGGTTTACACAGTCAAAAGCCTTGCTATAGTCGATAAAGCACAAATAGATATCGTTTTGGTATTCTTTAGTCTTTTCAAGGATCCATCTCACATCCGCAATGATGTCTCTCGTTCCTCGCCCTTTCCTGAACCCTGCTTGCACTTCAGGTAGTTCTTGTTCTAGGTATGGCTGTAGTCTCTTTTGAATAATCTTCAGTAGAATCTTGCTGGCATGTGGGATCAGAGCGATTGTGCGATAATTTCCACAGTCAGTTGGATCACCTTTCTTTAGTATTGGTATAAACACAGATCTTTTCCAGTCAGTTGGCCATGATGTTGTCTTCCATATTTCTTGGCAGAGCCTTGTAAGTATGGTAACAGCTGCATCAGATTGCTGCAATACTTCTATGGGAATGCTATCAATGCCTGGTGCTTTGTTCTTTGATAAGGCTTTCAATGCTGCTTCAACTTCTTCTTTCATCACCAATGGTTCCTGATCATAAGGTATAGGTTGAAACGGCTGTTGGTCCACTTGATCTTTATCATATAAAAACTCTGTATATTCCTTCCACCTTTTCTTGATCTTCTCAGCATCATTCAACATAGAACCTTGAGCATCTTGTAACATTCCAATTCGAGGCTGGAACTTTTTCTTTAACTCTCGCAGCTTTAGGAAAGCCGATCTTGTTCTTCCTCTAATAGTTTCTGCTTCTATTTCCTTGCAAGTGTCATTGTAGTACTTTTCCTTGTCCTGTCTTGCTGCACGTTGGAAATCTCTGTTGAGTTCTGCGATTGTCTTTCTTTCTCCTTTGGCTTTAGCTTCTCTGCGTTTCTGGGCAATTTTCAGAGTTTCTTCCGTCATCCATTTTGGCCGTTTTTGCTTTTTCACCTTTTGTAGAGACTTCTCGCTTTCTTCCAGCACAACCTTCTTGATGTCATTCCATAACTCTTCCGGAGCTCTGTCATTTGTATCTAAAGCAGCAAATCGATTTTGCAGGCAGTCTTTAAATTCCAGTGGTATATTCTCAAGGTCATATTTTGGTGCATTCATGAGTGGTTTGCTCTTTTTCAACTTTAGCTTGAGTTTGCATACTAGTAGTTGATGATCTGTACCACAGTCAGCTCCAGGTTTTGTCTTTGTTGATGTTACAGAGCTTTTCCATCGTTGACTTCCACAGATGTAGTCAATTTGATTTTTATACAATCCATTGGGTGAAGTCCATGTGTACAGTCGTCGCTTGTGTTGCTGGAAGAAGGTGTTTGAGATGAATAGATCATTGGTCTTGCAGAATTCTATCAATCTTTCTCCAGCTTCATTTCTGTTGCCAAGTCCATATTTTCCAACTACTTTGCCTTCTTCTTTGTTGCCAACTTTTGCGTTCCAGTCACCCATGACTATCAGGATATCCTGTTTGCATGTTCTGTCAATTTCAGCTTGTACTTGTTCATAGAACTCTTCAATTTCATTCTCTTCTGCAGCTGTTGTTGGGGCATATACTTGAATTATAGTTGTGTTGATAGGCAATCCTCGTAGACGAATAGAGATTAAGCGTTCGCTGACTGCATTGTATTTCATTACAGTTCTTGCAAGTTTCTTCTTTATTATAAATGCAACACCATTTCTTCTTTGTCTTTCATTTCCAGCATAGTAGACCATGTGATCATCTGATGCAAAGTGCCCGATGCCAGTCCATTTCAGTTCGCTGACACCCAACAGATCAAGTTGTACACGTTCCATTTCATTCTTGACCACCTCCAACTTCCCTTGGTTCATGCTTCGTACGTTCCATGTTCCAATGTGTAAGACATCTTTACAGCTTCTGACTCTCATTTCATGCGCAGCTACATCAGCAGTCAGACTTCCCGAGGGCTTTGATCCAACCACATCATAAATGCTGGCTTTACTCTGAAAAGTCTTCAGCTCTTCCCCAGTAGCTAGTTGAGTGCCTTCCGACCTGGGAGTCTCATCTTCCAGCACCATAGCACAATTTGTTTTGTTGTAACTATCCATTGGGTTTTCCGATTAGATTATATGGAGGAAATACAAGATGTTTGCACACAGGGCCGTATCGAACTGCAATCGCGCCTTATGTGACTTGCAACTTGGGCGCACCCCCCCCCCCCATACCTCCATCCAGCACTGCCTGCTCTTTCCCTGCTGCTGCCATTATTTAATTTATTTATTTAATGTTTTTTCTATACCGTGCTATTTGTCATCAGTGCGGTTCACAAGTAACAAAATCGTTCAGTGTAGGAGGTCTACAGTGAGCTTACAATAAACGGGACATTATCAGTCCTAACCCCCCTCCTGATAGTCCATTTCCAGTTCTAAACCCCCATCAGTCCATTTCCAGTCCTAACCCCCCCATCAGCCCATTAGTCTTAGTCCCCCTCCCGATCAGCCCATTTCCAGTCCTAACCCCCCATCAGCCCATTTCCAGTTCTAACCCCCCCGATAGCCCATTACCAGTCCTAGCCCCCCTCCTGATCAGTCCATTTCCAGTTCTAAACCCCCATCAGTCAATTTCTAGTCCTAACCCCCCCATCAGCCCATTTCCAAGTCTAACCCCCCCCCCATAGACCATTACCAGTCTTAGCCCCCCTCCCGATCAGCCCATTTCCTGTACTAACCCCCATCAGCCCATTTCCAGTTCTAAACCTCCCAATCAGTCCAGTTCCTGTCCTACGCCCCCCCCCCCCCATCAGCCCAGTTCCAGTCCTAGACCTCTCCCCCCAACCCAGGTAAATTTAAAAAAAAAAAAAAAACTCCGGCGGAAGAAGCAGCTGCTGCTGCTGCTCTAGCGGCAGCAGCGGCAGAATGAGGAGCCCTGCGGCCGCCCCCCCCCCCCAGAGAGCCTACTGGTTTCCCATCAGCACCTCGGGCTCAGCTTTAACAGAGCTGCGGTTAAGGGAAACACTGTCCCTTCGCTGCGGCTCTGCAAAGAGGAGCCGGGGAAACCAGCAGGCTCTCCGGGGGGGGGGGGGGCCGCGGGGCTCCTCATTCTGGCACCGGAGTTTTGTTTTTTTCTTTTATTTTGAAGGCTGAGTGAGGCGGTGACGGCGGTCTTTTTGGGGGCAATTTTGCTGCCCCAAAAAAGCTGCCGCCTGAGGCCATCACCTCGCTTGGCCTCATTATAGAGCCGCCTATGCTTCGCAGGAAGGGAAGGGGGGAGCAGGGTCGTAGCTAGCCCTGTGCAAGCGTTGCAGCCACACAGGGCGCAAAAGGATTAGGGGTGCATTTCAGTTTGCGGCCTCGGCTTCCCACGCTGCCTGTTGTTGCCCTGCTGCCACCACTTTTTGTTTTCTCAGCAGCAGCGGAGCAGACCTGAGTTCAAATTTAAAAAAAGAAAGAAACCAAAACACGCGGGTCTTTCCGGCATTATGCTCTGTAGGCAGGTCGGTTCCTCCCTTTCCTTCTCTGATATAGGTCACCTCGGGGGGGGGGGGGAGAGGAGCCCCAGGCCCCCCTGTCTCCCCTCCTCTGATCCGACCTGCCTACAAGCGCGGAGTCGGAAAGACCTGTGTTCTTTGTTTTCTTGCTTTTTTTAAATTTGAAGTCTGCTCTTCTTCACACTGCTGCAATTATGGCTTGGTACGGCCCTGGAGGGGAGTGTGCGTATCAGGATCTCACTTCTTCCACCATCTCCATGTGAGGAGGGCTATGATGAGAACTGCTTGTTCCCAGATAATCAAGTCCTGACCTTATTATTTTTCTGATATTCCACTTTTGCCACTGTCCCCAAGCAACAGTCGCATTTCCCGTGACAGCAATAGCTCGTTCCATCCAGGAAGCTCAGACCAGTTGCTAAGTGTTGACCACAATTTGTTGGTTCTCTTACATATTGCTTCACCTTGTGCCCCTTCCACCTCAAACTGTTCCAGTCCCTATTCTGTCCAGGATCCCACTATAGAACTAACTTTTCCAACTGATCTTCATAAGATAAAATGTCTTGCTATTCTTCATGGTATGGTAAAGTAATTCATAAACATAAACAATCTGGAATTTCCAAGTCTGATTCCTCATCACATTTATATTCTTTCCTCTTTTACTTTTTAAATGCAATATCGACTCTGGTCAGAACTATTTATTTATTTAACAGAGAATTTTATACCGTCTTTCTACAAGTCAAGACAGTTTACAAGTAACTCAGTGTGATAACAGGAAAAACAATAAACGGTGGCGCACATTACATTGAACACATTGTAGCAGAAGCTATTAACACAATTTCATAAGGGTTAACAAACTATGTACATATTGTGATGAAGTGTTATGAACTGCAAGATGCCAAATGTGTGTGTTATGCGTGGAGTTGATATGTAGGATATTTGTCTTTTATTGCTGGCCATAGCATTCCGTGAATAAATGGGTTTTCAAGCATTTTCTGAAGTTTTGTAATAGTTGAGTCTCTCTTATTTGTGGAGGAAGTGAGTTCCACAATGTGGGTGCATATAGCGAGTAGGCCCTGTTGCTGGTTCTTTGGCTACATTTTGTTCTTTCTGTTGGATTGCCTAGTGTGTTTGACATGCTCTGTCTGGTGGGTCTATTGCCGCTGCAGGTGGAGATCAAGGCGGGGACATTAAGAACTGAGACGTGAATGATTTTATGTGTGATAAGGACCTTATATTTGATTCTTTGAGATATCGGCAGCCGGTGAAGTTGTTTGAGGATTAGCGTGATATGAGATTGATGAGCTTGTCCCAGGATAATCCTTGCAGCGGTATTCTGTGCTAGCTGCAGTGGGTACAGTGAGCTCTTTGGGATGCCGTGATATATTGAATTGGTGTAATCGAGCAGTGGTGGTGTTACAGCTTTGCATACAGACTGGAAGTCGGTAGGTGAGAGGAGTGGGCATAAGTTCTTTATTCGTAACTTGTGATATATTGCAGAGGTTGTATGGTTTGTGTGGCAGTAGCGAGAATTGTTGGTCCACTGTTACACTGAGGTATTACAAATCAGAGTCAAAACTGAGATTATGTTGTCCAGTGTGATAGTTGTTGGTGGTGTAGAGTTCCGGTCTCATGTGATGTGGAGGACTTCAGTTTTGTCACGGTTTATGCTGAGGTCGTGTGCATGAAGCCATTTAGACATTGCTATGAAGCAGTTGTCGAGTTTTGTGTAATCGGGTATTTGTAGCAAACGGAATAAAGAACATGATGTCATCTGGGTAAATTAGGCAGTGTATGCCAAAACTCTTGATGACATTGCATATTGGTTGCATGTAAATGTTGAAAAGGATAGAGGAAAGTGCTGATCCCTGTGGTACACCTCATATTCTATTTGCTGTAGCCTATTTAGGACTATCTGGGGAGAGACTGAACCAAACACAGCAGAGATATCTATAAATAGTAGTATGAATCCTTGCGATAGCTTTTCTGTGCCTCTGATTAAGGTGTTAATGAGGTAGTGTTTCAGTTCCATGGTTAGGTCTGAACCCATGCTGTTGCGGGTCTAGTGGTGTGTATCCATCCAGAGGTTCCTGCAGTCGTGATTGAACTGCCTTTCAATGATATTGGCTATGAATGGAATACTGGATATAGGTCTGTACGTTGTTGGGTTGAGGGTGGGCTTTTTGAATATGGATCGTATGGAGGATTGTTTGAGGACAGGTAGTAGGTTTCCATGATTTAGGGAGTCATTGGCCATAAGTGGTATGAGGAGGTTTCTTGCTGCTTTGACCCAAACCTCTGGACGAGGGTCGAGAGGGGAAGTGGTGGTATTCAGAGTGGATATAATGTTATCTAGTTGGTTGGTGCTGATGGAATTGAATGAGGTCCATTGGTGGATGCTTTCGTTGTGAGGTCTGTTTCACCGTCTGCCGCATTAATGTTATTTGCTTGTAGGTGAAGTGCCACTATGTGCAGGCTGAGTGCTTTATCTACGGGTTTTGTGTCAGGGTTCTTTATGAGGGAGCTAGGTATATCGAAAAGCTCTCTTGGTTGGTTTGATTTTGTTTTGATGAGGTTTGAGTAGTACTCATTTTTGGCTTTGTTGGTGATGCTGTGGTATTTGTTTAGCTCTTGCATGTAGTGTGCCTGTGTTTGCTTGTCCGGGTTGTGTCTCCACTTTCTCTCCTGGCGGCATAGTTCAGCTTTCAACTGCTTCAGTTCTGATGAATACCAGGGCGCAATTCTGTTGCGTTCGGAAGATTGGGTGATTGTTGGGGTTTGAGCAGCATCTGTCATTGTCAAATTCCAGGTCTTTGTGTGAGTAGCTATATCATCCAAAGGACTGTGGTCTGTCAATTGAGGTGCAATTTTGCTGGTGAAGTCATGCACATCTATGGATAAGAACTTTCTCCTGGTGGGTTCATGTTCTGTTTTCCTTGTCAGTCTAGGTTGGTGAGGTAGTCTGATATCAGGTGATGGTCTGACCGTGGTTGTGGTGGTTTCAATTCGTCGTCTGTTGCTTTTGGGATGAATATAAGGTCTAATGTAGATTGGACTTGCATCCAGCTCTTTGCAGAGATTCTGTTTATTCTAATCCAGGGATTCTTTGATATTTTCTGATTTTGGAAAAAGATTCACTCTTTGGTTGAGCAGGCTGTAAAGTTTTAAACTGCTTCATTCTTTTATTAGTATATAATCCTATACAGGATATGAATCTGCAAGCCCCTCATCCGAAAGGTCTTGCTACTGCTGAGCTGAAAGAATTTCTTCCCTAGCTGCACTGGTAGGTGGTCCTGGTCTCCTTTGGATTAATTAATTAATTAATTTAATCCGCCTGGATTAATTACCCATTCTGACTTTCTTGCAAGTAAACTCAAGAGTACTTCATGTAGTCCCATAAAGGCCTTTTCCCCTTTAAACCTTGTTGTTTTATGCTGTTGTCTTGTATCTTGTTCTATCGTTGCTATTGTTCTTGTGTATATAATTGTATATGTCACGTTTTGGTTTGTATTATTATAATATGTATCATCTTATATATGTTTTTTGTTATCCGCTATGAGTTTAATAAAATAAAACTTGAAGTGGTCAGTGCATCTTCTCAGTTCAGGTGGGAGGAACGCCCTCTCACCTGAACTGAGAGGGTGCACTGACCACCTCAATTTCAGGAAGAAACACAAAGCATTCTTATTCCAGGAATACTTCAATACCACCACAGCTCATGACCTGCAGTCAAGCATGACCTGGCAACACATGTACATTAACATATTCTTCAAAGCCAAGATGCTGCAGCGCCTCAGACCATTTATTGACCCAAAGGACTTCAGGACAGTCATGCAGGCAATGGCGCTTCCCCCAGTGGACTATTGTAATACAATTTAGCAAGGTCTCCCGACCACCAACCTCAACCCCCTTCGGACAGCTATCAATGCAACAGCCAGGATCATCCGTAGAGGTAGGAAGTATGTCCACATCACCCCCATTTTGAGAGAGCTTCACTTCCTCCCCCTTGAGGCGCAGATCAAGTATAAAATATTGGTACTAATCCATAAAGCAGTTCTTCAGCAACAAACCTCCCATATGAGAACCCAATTTCAACAACTGATCTCCAAAAGACCAGCACGCCAGGCCACAAGCAACTTCCTGTCAGTGCCGCACCAAAGGTCTAAATACAACCAGCAAACTTGCAACCGTGCGCTTGACCTATACACCCCTTCTCTATGGAACACTCTCCCAGCCACACTGTGGAACAACAAAGATCTCCCCTCATTCAGGAAACAACTGAAGACATGTTTGTTCAGAGAACACCTCAAAATGGAACAGAGCCTCACTCAGCAGACTTATGATCACCCCGATCATTGGACAAACTGATACTCCAAGCCAGATTATATTTGCGGATAAATCACTTAGACCTGATACATAGCAATTTCGCAAATGTAAATATGTTTACCCTCCCATGGTGATGGCTCCCCCTCCCCCCCCCAGGTGAGATATCATTCCTGTTTATTGTAATTCCTTGGTTCGGTGTATTATATACCACTTTTCAGTGGGTCAAAGTGGTTTACAAGTACAGCTAAATAAATACTACAATTTCAGAAACTCTCATCCTGTCCTACAATGTGCACAGACCATGCACCACCTATCTCCCTTAGCTCCCAGGCTTGTACGTAGTTACTACGTTTACTGTTCATAGTTATGGGACCTTTGATACTAGTTCGTATTTAATGGAATGTTCTTGTTCTCTGTAAAACAGTCGCTCAGGCACTGTTTCATCTGTTAAGTTTTATGTAAACCGTCTTGGATAGTAGGAAGGCAGTATATAAACAAAAGTTAAATAAATAAATAAAATAAACCATGTTTTGTCTATAGTCTCGTGGGGGACCGTTGCAGTCATTTGAAAAGATCCATACAGTTTCTGCAGCATTTCATAAGCGGGTGGGATTGGAAGGGATGTGCTTCCGACTCCTGTTTCCCACCAGATGATTCTTTCGTTCTGGGGGGGAGGTCTTTGTTAACTGAGCTCATAGGAGGTCCCTTGTGCCTGTGTTCTGTTGCTTCATCCCTTGATGGGATGTGACTTAGGGACATGTTTACTAAAGGGTAGTTGCAGGGTTAGCGTGAGGTTTCAGCACAGTGCTGGAAAGTAGCTTGAGGTCTCTTGCCAAAAACCCTGCTCTTCCCTTATAGTGCTTTTTGGGGCGGCGACTGGGTGAGATGGGGACGTTTGTAACCCACGCTATCTGGGCTCGGCAGAAGTAGCATGGGTGCAACTAACGCCGCATTAACTGCAGAGGATAGATGTACTTTCCTCCTACAATTAGCTTGAAGCCCCATGCTAGTAACACGGCTCACATGTGCATTACCAGCACGGAGTTCAGTATACATACCCCTGACTTGCTAAAGACAGACTTTAGTCTAGTTCTTGTGTTCTGCTGCATTTTGGTTCCTTATAGTTCTGAATACACGTAAAAGAAACAGTGATTATGTGTCCGAGGAAGTACTGGGAATAAAAGATCCAAAGCTAGAACTGGCTAGAAGTCTCTCTTCAGAAAGAGGATCACCTCTCTGCCTTTGCCTTCATGTTCAGAAGCAGTTGAAGTGTAAAAGTTCATTCTCCCTCCTACTCTGTCCCTCTGTTTCAGCTTTGGTGTGGGCAGGATGAAGCTGAACAGAGTGCAGCTGAAGTGCAAGAACCTGCATGAGTTTCTGCAAGAGCTGAGCCCAGCCATCCTCGACCGACTGTATAACCACCCAGCCACCTGTCTGGCTGTCTTCAGGTGAGCCGATTACCCCAGGCTGTATATCCATGGGCCCCACTGGCGGCTGTAACTCATGGATACGGCAAGACCCCATGAAATGCTTTGCATGCACAAAAAGAGGCGAGGGATAACCGGCGATGTTGGCTCCGCCTCCATATGTCTTTGGTGGGTGGACTACGTTGCTCGGTGGTGGTCTTAAGAGAGGTATTTAGCGATGAGAGAGCTCAGGGGAGGGGAGGCTGGGATTGTATGTGAATGCCTTGTCTTGAAATTTGCATGAGGGACTGCAGGATCCAGTACCAAGGATGGGGAGCTAAACCTGAAACAGGTGCCATGTAACAGCCTGCTGCTGCCCCTTGTCATGCGTAGAGCATTTAAGCAAACTCGCTCCCTGCAGGGCCTGGGATAGTTAGGTGGATGGATTGTTGTTTATGTTTTATGAACTATATTTAGAATTTGATTTAATGCTATAATTTACATATTATTGTAATTATCTCTTCTCTTAGTGAGAGCAGGAAGAGATTAGCATTAGGCTTGTATGATATAAACCGCATCGTTTTATGCTTAGCGATTTTTGTGACACTTTGATTTGTTGTGTTTCTGGGGGTAAATGGGTATGGATAACCCCAATTCTTTCCTATTCTATTCTGTTAATTTTCTTTGCAAAGCTTTAAGTCTGTTAACAGAGGCAAAGAAATATGGAAAAGGGTTGGGGTTGCTGATGATAGCGGGAAGAATAGGGTCAGCCGTGGGTGCTGAGTGCATCCCGGCAAGAAAAGAGCAGAATGTAGCCAAGTGTACAAGAAAAAGAGCTGTGATGGTGTCTTGTTTTCAGAGCTCTGGGGGATCGCTTGCATGAACTGTGGCTGTGTTTGTGTATCTGAGATCATGAAAAGAAGTTAACTAAAAAGCCGGTGATGCCCCCACCCCCCTGTTCCCCTTTCCCTGATCGTTTGCTGTTTGTTATTGGCAGAGAGCTACCAGGACTGGCCAAGAATTATGTGATGCGATTGCTCTTTCTGGACCAGCCTCTCCCGCAGGCCACTGTGGCCCTGTGGGTGAAGAAAGAGAACCAGAAGTGAGTATGGGAGAAGAGGCGCGGGTCAGGGCATCTCTTATGGTGTAAGATTACCTCGGTGCTCTTTTGGTTCTCCAGGCAAACCTGCATGCAGCGATGCTCTTCTGTGATGAGAGACACGGCTCTTGTTTTTGCTGTTACTGTAGGGAGCATGAGGAGAACACCCAAGTCCTGTCTGGCCTGCGGCTCTGGCATACTCAGCAGCTCCCGGGGGGACTGCAGGGCTTCATCCTGAACCCTATCTTCAAAGAGAATCTTCGCGTGGCACTGCTGGGAGGGTAGGTGTGGCCCGCGCTCTCTTTTCCTGAACACAGTCCTGCCATATTTTAAAAGGAAGGAGTGCTGTCATCTTGTAGGGACTGAGTCTTTGTGAAAAAGTGATGACTGGTGGCTTTTTATTCATTTAATTATGCGTTCGGCTACTGTAGAGTTGCAATGGCATCCAAAGCTCAGAGTGTGTTCTTTACCATGGTGATGTCTTATTCTTGTGGTGATGGGAATAAGCGTGAACTAGATGGGGGAAAGGTATGGGGTTTTGTTTTTGTTTTGTGGCTTCCCACTGGTGTGAGATTTCTGGAGGGTGCCCCTGGAAAAGAGACAGCTGAGGGGAGATATGATAAGAGGTCTATAAATGAATGAATAGAGTGGATAGATTGATTCTTTACTCCATCAAAATATAGAAAAACTAGGGGATGTGCAATGAAGCTACAGTGTAACCTATCTAAGACTAATAAGAGGAATTTTTTTCACTCAACATGTAATCAAACTCTGGAATTCATTACTAGAGGATGTAGTAAAAGCTGTTAGTGTAGCTGGGTTTAACAAAGGTTTGGACAAGTTCCTGGAGGAAAGGTCTATAAACCATTATTAAAGGGGACCCGGAATATCCACTGCTTGCCCCAATACAAGCATTGTGGAACCTGTGTCTTTTGGGGAAACTGCTAGGTACGTATGACCTAGATTGGCCACTGTTGGAAACAGGATACTGGGCTTGATGGACCTTGGTCTTACCCTGTATGGCATATCTTATGTTCTTGTGGCTATGTTCTCTTGGCAGGGGAAAGGCCTGGGCAGATGACACCAGTGTGCTGGGGCCAGATAGACATGCCCGAGATGTGCCCTCGCTGGATAAGTACGCGGAAGACAGGTGGGAGGTATGACAGTAGCCACACATAGACAGGTCAAGAGGTCAAGACCCCCTCCTCCCCCCCCCCATTGCTCCAGACATCTCTTGCCCTCTGTCCCCATCTACTTCTCCTCTCTTCGTAGCTTTTCCTCCCATGTTTTTCTGTCCATTTGTCCCCATCAGGTGACATTTGAAGAGGGGACTCGAGTAGACTCGTATCGTGTACTATGGCTGTCTATAATCTTTATGTTGCTTTGATATCTGACTTGATGTTTTCTTTTTCATGCTCTCTCACTCTTCCTTTGTTCCCCTCTCTCTCATACTATTTGTGTCTCCCTCAGGTGATCCTGCATTTCATGGTGGGCTCCCCCAATGCTGCCGTGAGCCAGGATTTAGCGCAGCTCCTGGTCCAGGCCGGCCTTATGAAGAAGTGAGTGATTATGCAGAGGCACTTGGGTGACCAACGTCTCGCCAGTGACTGTCGCTTCCGTGGCTAAAAATCCTGGACACTTTGCAAACTTGTGGTTGGCCCTCATAAGCAGCAAACGGCTTGGGCACAGTTCTTGAGGAGCCCCAGTGCCATTTCCTAAAATATGGCTCATACAATGGAGACACTGCATGCAGATCGATCTCATGCATATTCATGGGGAGACTCCTGAAAACCAAACTGATTGTGGCCCTTAAAGACCAATGTCAGGGACCCCTGATATAAGGGGATCACAGGCAGGGATCAGAGAACTCCCTTAACAGCGCTTACTATATCACAATGATGGGGGGGGGGGGGCATATTTTTTTACTGTTTCATAATCTGTCGTCCCTCTTTCTTCTCTACAGTGAGCCCGGAGAGCCTCCCTGCATCTCTTCGGCCGGCTTTCAGTTCTTGCTTTTGGACACATCATCCCAGCTCTGGTACTTCACGTTGCAGTACCTCAAGTCTGCTGAGGTGAGTGTGACACCCCCCCCCACTGACTCCAACTCCCTTCCTTCCCATCATGCCCTGCTTCGCTTCTCATGGCCCACCGTCCTCCCCCTTAAAGGTCTGTCCATCAGCATATCGGAGAAAGGCAGCTTATTCTAAAAGGAAGGGTGTGGGGGCTGAAGGAAAGGCAAAAGACCAAGGCACAGAAGCGAGAGACCTTAGTGGAGGGAGGGGAGGGAGTTAGAGACGAGAGAATGAGGGGGAAGTGCAGAAGGAGGCTGAGACAGGGAGAGGGGTTACGTAGAATTGAACCTCTCTAATTACAGTTTTCCTTTTGAGTAATTTCTTCCCCTCCCCCCCCATTGAAGTTGCAGGTATTGAAGTCTGCACACACAACGCAGCTGCTTCAGACTCTGCTACACGGTTTTGTTTGCCCCTCCATTTGTCTTAGTAGTAAATTTGTGAGGGCCGAAAGTGTGAAAGCATCTTGTCCTTGCACCCTGAGCCCCCAGGGAAAGCTCAGCATACAGCGCCACCCCCCCCCCCCCCCAAGAATTTTTGTGGACTCTGTGACCTCCTTGTCTCTTCCACAGTCTCGCGGGATGGACCTGGTGGAAATTCTCTCCTTCCTCTTCCAGCTCAGCTTCTCCACCCTTGGAAAGGTGAGATGTCCTCCTTGGGCAGGTGTTTTCAGTAGCCTGCAAAGCACACTGGCCTGTACATACATGTGCACGGTCTGCGTGGGTGTTTGATGTTCATTTCTCTCTTTTCTTCATAGGATTACTCGGTGGAAGGGATGGGGGACTCGCTGCTCACCTTCCTGCAGCACCTTCGAGAGTTCGGCCTGGTCTTCCAGAGAAAGGTGAAGAGACCACTTGGAACAAGACTTTGGTCTTCACTCCCAGTACTAAAGGGCTTCCGACAAGTCAGGTTTTCAGAATATTCCCATTGCATGTACATGAGAGAGATCTATATGCCCACCTCCTGTGCTGTAATGCATATTCATTAGTGCCGGCCAGAAAACCTGGCCAGTCACTGGCTGCCGAGGACTGGGAGTGAAGACCAAGGGAATAGGAGGATGCCAACCTTCACTAGGTCTGTGTGTGCGAGAGAAGCTTATGCTGTACCTATTCTGTGTACTGCGATCATTTCCTTTCCTATCTCTCCCAGAGAAAGTCTCGACGGTTCTACCCCACCCGACTGGCCATTAACCTTGCATCTGGTATCTCTGGAACCTCAGTGGACATCCATAACCAGGGCTTCATAGTCGTGGAAACCAACTACAGGATCTATGCCTACACAGGTGAGGAATCAAAGGTCGCTTGCATGTTGCGCACTGCTCTGAGTTCACTCCTCAGTTTGGTCGCTCTCCTGAGTTACTTTTCGGCTTGCATGTAGTATTCCTACTGGGGGTGTCGGGGGGGTGCTCTGTCTCTTTCTCATGCCTTGTGCCTCTCCCCAGAGTCAGAGCTGCAGATTGCACTGATCGCTCTCTTCTCCGAGATGCTGTATCGCTTCCCTAATCTGATAGTGGCTCATGTGACGAGGGAAAGCATTCAGCAAGCCATCTCCAATGGGATCACAGCGGAACAGGTGAATACCCAGCTGGGTGGGGAGGAGGGGCAGAGAGAGACCAGATGGAGAAGTTAAATATTTCAGCCAGTGTTATAAATAAATAAATAAATATACTTTTATCTGTGGGGGACGGGGGAAGATCTTAAAATACTTTAATTAGGATAATGTAACACGTTTTTCATATCGTCCTGCTAGACTAGTCCAGACAAGTGGGTTGTGTTCCCCTACCAGCAGATTGGTGAAGACAAAGAAACAATGAAAAGCCCAGGCTTCAGTGACATCATTCTCATGCCTCTACCTCAGCCACCAGAGGTCCCTCAGTATTTCTTTGTCTCCAGCAGATGGTGGATGGATTTTCTCTTCTCTCTGAAGAAAATCTGAAGATGGAGTAAATGCTTGTGAATGACCACCATGAGGGTGACTCTCACTTGAGCGTGACATGAGAGGTTCCACTAGACTGCAGCCTTTTCGGTGGCCGTAGGAGGAGGGAAAATTGGTTCAGCTCCATGCTCTTATCATGATAAAAGCCTGTTGAGCAGCCGCAAAACTGTAAGGATCTGGAGGCGTGCAGCAGCCTCACACAACTTCATTGCCCCCCCCCTCCTCTTCTATTCCCCTCTCTGCTCTCTCCCGAATATTGCAGGCTCTGAGGGATCTGCCTGCCACCTTTAAACACAGTGCTGCAAAGCCATTGAAATTGCTTCAGGGGAGTAGAACTGAGCTTGGCACGTATTCTCTGTCTGGGGCTCACAGGGGATAAGTGCCAAGGCTTGACTTGGTCATTATCCTTATTGGGGGGGCTCCCAATTCTGTCTATGTAGGATGAAATTTGGGGTAGACTGCTGACAACCATAAACGCAGTGTGGAGGTTTCCCGCTGTTTTCTACACACGTTAGTAGAATTTTTTCCTGTTGTGCATCTGGCAGTCATGTGGTCTGTATGCGCATTCCTGCCCAAGCTACTCCAACGCACATTGCAGTAAAAGCACAGTGAATGCACGCCATTAGGCCACCGTGGCCTTAGCTCGCGCTGTTGTGATACTTGCCTTAACTCTCTGGGTCGTCTTCCAGGAAACACTGTTTGGCCTGTGGAAAGCGAGGTGCCTCATCTCCGGTTTCTCGACTCTGCTCTTCTGACATGGCAGTTTCCAGATCTTCCTGCTAGACCAGACCAGACTAGTGGGTCATTTCCCCCTGCCAGCAGATAGGAGACAGAGAAAAGAAAGTAAAACTATTGACGTGACATCACCACTGGCATAAAACTAGCACAGCTAGAGGGAGCCCCCAGTATTTTCTCTGTCTCGGCAGATGGTGGTTTTGTTCCAGAGAGGTCTAGGGAGGTCTATAGCTCCTGTCCAGTCTGCATCTGGGTGCAGTGTAGCTAGGCCACTTCAGATCCCAGGGGGGTGGGGGGGGGGGTGTATGAGGGACCCTTTTTTTCTGGTTGATCTGTTACTTTGGAGCTAGCTTCTGGCTAGGAGAGCCATTGTAGCGTGGTAGGAGCGTTGGATCACGAGGATCCTTCTGAGGGACCCTTTGCTGTATTTTGGCCTTTTTACTTTTCTTTCTGTAAGCAAACAAAAGAAGTATAAAAGGTGTGAGAGTCTTCTGCAAGGTTCCATTTAGCTCCTTAGCATATGGCTGATCGGGGTTTCCTCCCTGCACCTCCCCCTCCCACCATCGTCCCTGCTCTCCTATCATGGGACCGCAGCACTGAAGCTGCAGTGGATTGCCACCTTTTTCAGTGGGCAACTGCAGAGGATCGCTGCCTGAACTTTGCCAGCGGCAATAAGGGGCCGCTGCACCTAACCGTGAGTATTTGCTGTGACCTCACCTGACATCCCTGGCCTGTGCAAACTACGCATCAGCAGCAAAAAGGGCCATGGCATCTAACCTTGAGAGTTTGCTGCTATCCTGCCAGACATTCCTGGCCTCTGCAGATCGCGCAGCAGGGGCAAAAAGGGACTGCTGCACCTAACCGTGAGTGTTTGCTGCAATCCCTCCTTTCCCGCCGGATGTCCTGGGCCTGTGCAGGCCGCGCACCATTTTTCCTTCCTTAAGGCCTACAGCTCCTGGTCAGTTTGAGACTGGTTTCAGTGCAGCTTGGTCAGCCGAGACCCCAGGAAGATATGAGATACCCCTCTGGTGGTTCTCTCCTTCCTGGGGCGAGTTCCTGGCTATGAGAGCCAGTGTAACTCTGTGGTGCGTTAGGATCAGTGCTCTGTTGCCCTGACACCTCAGCTGCAGTAGGTGGCGACTGTTCCCTTGTCGATTGTCTCTGCACCACTTGCTTATCTGGGGTAGACTTCTGCCAATTCAGCGTCCTTGTTGGCGGTTCTGGCTCCTGATGCAGTTGAGGCTTCGTTGCTGCCTTCCACATTGGGGATTATCAGTGCAAGTCTCCAGGCAGATCTGCTGTTCCCACAATGCCGAATTTCACCATGGGACTGGCTCCTGTGGCTGACAGGGAATCTTCTCGCCCTCTATTCCACAGTCGCTGTGCTTCCAGCCACAGCAGTCACAAGTGTTTCAGCCACAGCAGCTGTTGGACCCTGCAGCGACAGATTTTTCACCCATCTTCCAACATGTTTGTGGGCTATCGAAGGGGGGGGGGGGTCAAGGCCTTGTTCCATATCAGCCGGACCCATTTTCCGCTGCTCCTCCGATACTCCTTCGGGCGGTTCCCGCAAAAGATTGAGAGGGCAGGACTCTGTCTGGGAGGGTCTACAGCCCCCTCCGTAGTTCCTTATTGGAGTGAGGCAGAATTTTTCGGTGATGGCGTTTCCCAGGATGATTCCGCTTGAGCTGCCTCCAACACTGAGGAAGGGGAATTCTTTCAGGGGGAGGACCATAGCGATTCTTGCATGGTGCATCTTTGTTGCTGAGTGGCAATTCCCCCCACATCCCCTTAATTGTCTAGATTGCCACTGAAATGCGAATTCCATAGCTCTCTGGACTGGCCCCGACCCTCCCACCCCCTCCACTTCTGATCCTGGCATCATGGGGCCTTCCAGAGTCTTTCCTTTCCTACTGGAGCTTTTCCTGATGTGCCCCTCAAGAAGGCCTAGTGATTGGGTTGCATTTAAGCCTGGTCACCGACGGAAAGTGGTTGCATTTTCCCAGGGTCGACACCTCAAAATGAGAACCATCAGACGCCTCAAACCTATTCTCTCACAGGATCATTTCCGCACTAATCACTCCCACATTAGACTACTGCAACCCCATTTACCTTGAGCTCACAAAACAAACACTCCGACCATTACAAATAGCGCAGAACACTGCTGCCCGCATAATAACAGGCACCTCAAGGCACGATCACATTACCCCCATTCTCAACCACCTCCACTGGCTCCCAATCAGCTCATGCATCCGATATAAGGCATTACTAAATATATTCAAAATAAAAACATAACCTCTCAGCGAACAGTCTGCATCCCCTCATCAGAGCTGACCAAGGCACCAGACCCAGGAGAAGAGGAACCTCAGACACCATCACCACCCCAGAGCATTCGCTAGAACAAGACAAGACACCTCAGGAAGAGCACTATCCCTGGTGGCACCCACTCTATGGAACTCACTCCCTGATGACCTAAGATCAACTGTAGACCTCAAGGACTTCAGGAAGATGCTCAAAACTATGCTCTTCATAGAACGCTATAAGGACTTCATGTGACCCAGCTATCTAATGTACTCCCTCCTCTGCAGGCTCCCTCGGCCTCCTCCTACACCTTGTATATAGTTCCTTGTACTTGGCTCACCATGTATATAGCTCACTACATAATCATTCACACATCACACACACCCTATGTCAATTTAACCACTGCATGCATTTGCTCACACACACTGACACATGATTTGTTTGACGTGTTAACCACTTTGATTTCAAGATAAAGCGGTATATTAAATCCTTTTAAATAAATAAACGGAAGGTGGAAGGATTCTCCTCCACTGGGTTCAGCTCCTTCCTGAAGATGAGTATTCAGCCCATCTTGAATATCTGGCGGCCTTCTTGGTGGATGCTTTTTATAATAAAGATAACAGATAAAGATCTTTTACGCCTTTTTGCATGGGGAATCGCAGCAGCGACAATGGCTCACCATGAGCTGTGGCTCAGAAATTGTTGGCAGATATCGTATCTAAGGGGTGCTTAGCCAAATTGCCCTTTTAAGGACAGGCTCCTGTTTGGCAAGCTCTTGGGAAATTTAGTCAAGGACTTCAGAGAGGTCAAGCCCCAGCGCTGCCGGAGGATAAACCCAAGGATTCCTTCAAGCACTCTTCTTTGACATTAGGGGAGTCATCTTCGCTGCCAAAGTTCCGCGATTCTCATCAGTATCAACAGAATAAGCTGATCTCCTCCTCTTCTGAAACAGTATCCACATGCGTCTTCTACAGCAGGCTTGCTGACCGGCTGGTTCCTGTGCTTGCAGGACTATAGAGTCCAACTCCTGCTTCCTTTCTTATATCGACACAGCCTCCTCTGGTGGGCCTTCCCTGACAACATGTTGGGGGGATGCCTCTTGAAACTCCATCCTGGGTGTTCCTCACCACCAATATCAGTCTTTCCAGTTGTGGAGTTCATTGTCTTAACCAGACTGCATAGGGTCGCGCTCTCCAGTGGAAGCAAAATGGGCCATCCATCACTTATAGATCAGGACCATCTGTCTGGCATTGCTGCACTTAAGTAAACTGCTCCACGGGAGTGCTGTGTGATTCCTCTTGAGCAAAGCAACCGCGGTGGGTTACATCAGTAGCCAGGGCAGAACAAAATGCCTGGGATTAATTTGGGAAATGTCTCTACTGTTCCCCTGCATTGAACTGCACCTCTAAGCGCTTAAGTAGTACTAGCAGTAGTACAGCCCAGCACATCGGGGGCGAGGACAGTTGGGAAGTGGATTTCCTAAGCTGTCACCACCTCGATCTCAGTAATTGGGAACTTGCCTCATGGGCATTCCAGCGGATAGTGGATCGGTGGGGCTTCCCAGGGGTTGACTGGATGGCGATGGCAGCCAGTGCCAAGGTCTTCGCCTTCTTCAGACATTGTTCAGAGCCCAAGTCCAAGAGGGTGGATGTACCGGTCCAGCCCTGGCCCCGGATCACCTGCTCTGTGTCTCCTACCCCATGGGCCAGATACCCAGAGTTCTTTAGAGCATTGAGGGTCACCTGAGTTTGGTGATCCTGGTCCACCAGACTGGCCTCTTCGGCCGTAATAAGCGAACATAGTCTGTCTCCTCGCCTCCCAGTCCCCGTGCCTTGGGGGTAGCAGGGTCGCCTAAAGTGTAAGGGCTATTCCCTGTTGAAGACTAGACAGCTCTCCACCTCATTGTCTTATACCTGGGTCTGTATCTCTTCGAGAACTGGTGTCATCGATGTCTCCTTTCCCCATTGGGCCAGGGATGGTGCCCTGATGACTGTGTCATGGCTTTAGATTTGGCTTTTGCTCTGGCACTGGGCAGTGGAGACAGCTTCCATGGCCCAGTTGGCCCAACTAGCCTTTCAGGGGAAGCTTCTGTTTGGAGCAGATTTGGAGAAGCTGATGAAGGACCTGGGAGAGACACAATCTTTACCACCTTCCGGAAGATAGGTCTAATGCGCTCCATGAAGCGAACTGGTAGCCCTTCTCGTCAGCCTCCAGCCGTTCACCGAGGATGTGCTGGCCAGATTCCTGGGATCTCTGGACTCTTGTTTTCAGTCCTTTTGTGGAGTGCATGGGCACAGGGACTCGGTCCCTTTTGAGATGCACAAGGAAGGTTTGGAGGCCTGTTCTGTAATTGGAGGCAGGCTTCACCTTTTCTTTCAGGACTGGTCCAGGGTTACCTGGGACCGCTGGGTGCTAGGCACCATTCAGTCTGGCTATGCTCTGGCATGCAGAGAGTCTATTCTTGATGCCTTCATCATATCCCCATGTGTGTCTGAATCAAAAGTGCTCCTGTCTGGACCACCTTGGACAAGTTGTTGCACCTAAAGGCAGTGATGCCCTTCCCGCCGAATGAGCAGAGGAACAGCAGATACTCCATCTATTTTGTGGTGCCCAAAAAGGATGATTCATTCCTGCTCATTCTGGACATCAAGAGTGTCAACAAGCACTTTGCACCCTGTGCTTCCGAATTGAATCACTGAGTATAAGGTTTCAAGCAGTACACTGAGGGGCGTTCTTGGCTTCTCTGGATCTGGCCGAGGTGTATTTTCTTATCCCACTCCGGGTGGATCAGCAAAGTATCTGCATGTTGCCATGTTTGACTCTCACTATCACTTCGTCGCCGTCTTCCCTTTCAGGCTGTTCACCGCCCCAAAGATGTTTTCCAAGATCATGGTGGTTGCGGCTGTGGCACCAAGGGATCTGTGTCCATCCTTATCTGGATGTCTGGCTCGCCAGGACCCTTTCAGAAGTGTCTCATTGGTGTCCCGAGTGGTGTTCTTCTTAGAAAGTCTCGACTGGGTGGTGTTGGGGTTTTTCTGGGCTTTCTCTGCAATTATTTGGGGAATTTTCTATTTTTGTTTGGCTGCTTGTGTTCAACCCCAACATACATACAGGACCTTAAACAAATTGCTCGTGCCACCATAAAAGCATGGAAATTATTTTATTTATTTTGCCAGGTCTGTAACATCACAAGCTTTGCTTTTGACTTATGAGGTAAAAATTCCAATATCAATCCATAGCATCAATACATCTATAAACAAACAAAGCACCTGACTTAAGTGTAAAAAGGTCCTGGAGACAGAGACAGCCTAACTCCAGTGAGATCAGCTAATGTCTGTCTGCTTATTAGAATTTATTCTCTATATTTATATTAATTTTTAGGCTCAAATTGCTGATAAATAGATTTCCCTTCTTTTCTCATTCTCTATTATTTCAAACAAATCTGCTTCCCAATCTCTACCCTTTATTTTTTCCCTTGTAGCATCCTGTCTTCTCATTTTCACGGCAGTCCTTGTCGCTGTGTGCTGGCTCTGTTTCCTGCAGGTTAAGTTCTTCGTTCTGTTCCCCTTTGTTCATTCAAGGGGCCCAGGTGACAGCTTTTCACTAGCTGTGTAGTTTTCAGAGCCTCTCATTGTGTCAGCTCTCTGGGACAGGATATTAGCTAATTTCTTTGCTCAATCTTGCTGATTCTGCAGTTTCAGTGTGAAAAAGTCAGAGCAGGCTGTTTCTTTCTTAGGCCTGAGCTATAGACATTAGCACAAGATGGATTCAACTGTAACAAAGGTACCTGAAGGGGGATTCAATTTTCCTCTTCAGTGTTCAGTGGGGGGAAAGAGCCAGCTGTGGCCTTCCTGTCCCTGGAGTTTCTGGGAGTACGTTTTGATGGTCGAGTGGTCAGCGTTTCCTGACAGAAGAGAAAGTCAAAAGACTGTTCGATTGTCTGATGCTGTTCTGTGCACAGCAGATTATATTCAGCTCTTCGAATTGATGACAGCAACTATAAAGATGGTGTCGTGGACGCGTGTTCTCAAGTGACCACTGCAGCGGTCCTGGTTGACTCGATGGTTTTCGAGTTCTCAGGAGTTTGAGCGCAG
This sequence comes from Ichthyophis bannanicus, assembly GCA_033557465.1. Taxonomy (NCBI): domain Eukaryota; kingdom Metazoa; phylum Chordata; class Amphibia; order Gymnophiona; family Ichthyophiidae; genus Ichthyophis; species Ichthyophis bannanicus. Next base: position 72,706,411 of record CM066051.1, on the reverse strand, counting down.
GCTCCTGCTCTGGTTGATGGTAAAGTCCAGCCTGTGGTGGTGGCGGCAGCAGCAGCCCTATCATCTGAGGAAGGGCATGCCGCTGGACTATTTCTCCTAGATTTCCTGACAACAGATGACAGTCTCTCAGACAGAGGAACTGGTTGCCAAGACCACACGGCCCAGAGCTGTTGAAACTACAGGGAAGCATTGTGATTCATCAACTTCCTCAAGGCGAGGGCCATCAGGTAGGCTCTTCTGCATTTCCTGTCCTTGATCGAGGGCTGGATGGTTTGGGTGTTTTCAGACGCCACGCAATGTCATGTCAGTTGGCAAGGCAGCACAAAGAGTGCCAAGGTAGCTCTGAATATGGCTCTCCTAGTTGCCTGTGCGGAGAAGAATTTCTGAGTCTTGTCGGCTCAGCACATTGGTGGTGTGGACAGTATGGAAGCGGACTTCCTCTGCTGGCACTCTCTGAACCCTGGAGTGTGGGAGTTGAGTTAGGAGGCATTTCAGTTGATTCTGCGCCACTGGGGCCATGCCGAAATGGATCTGATGGTGACCAGCTTCAATGTCAAAGTTTGCTGCTTCAGTCACCACAATAAGACGGGGTCCAAGGGCATTGTCATCCTGACCCATCCTTGACCAAGTCAGTATCTGTTATACATGTTTTCTCCCTAGCCCCTGGTGGGGCTTGTGATCCTGCATATGGATTGCCACCTGGGCAGGATTGTTCTGATGGCGCCAGATTGGCCGAGGAGAGTGTGGCTCAGAGACCCAAAGCAACTCCTGCAGGCACCCCGTCTTCAGTTGTCACTGTCTCAGTGCCTATTGCGGCAGGGACCAATTATCCTGGAAGACCCGGTTCATTTCTTGCTTACAACTTGGCTCTTAAAAGGAGATGACTAGTGCTTAAGGGCTACTCTCCAGCGGTGATCTCTACTCTGCTTTGAGCCTGGAGGAGGTCTACCAAACTAGCATGCTTACAAATCTGGTGTCTCTTTGAGTGATGGTGTGGCGCTTGGCAGTTGGCTTCTGAGGCAGCCAAGATTGGCCTTTCTATAGGATGGCATGGAGAAGGGCCTTTCCCTTAGCTCCCTGAAAGTTCAGGTGGAAGCTTTTGTCCTGTTTCCAAGGTCCATGGTAAGTCTTTGGCCTTGCACCCGGACATCTCGTGTTTTCTCCAGGGGGTTCGGCATCTGCAAACTCCCCTTCAGTCTGTGATCCCTGCCTTCAGTCTGTGTCTGGCACTGGGGGCCTGATGTCAGCACCCTTTGACCTGTTGAAGCAAAGATTTGATGCACAAGACTGTCTTCTTGGTTGTGATTTGTTCCGCAGGGTGGATATCCGAGCTGCAGGCTCTCTCTTGCTGAGATCCTTATCTGTTTTTCTCAAGGGAGGCCGTTTCCATTCGGCCTGTGCCTTCCTTCTTGCCTAAGTTTCAGTTTCCCTTTCAAGTGAACTAGATGGTTTGCCTGCCCTCCTTCTTGAAGGAGCAGTGTCGGAGGAACAATAAGGATCTCCACCTTCTGGATGTCCAGAGGGTGCTCCGGTACTTTGGAGGTTACAAATTTCTTTTGAAAGTCCAACCATCTTTTTGTGCTGTTTGCTGGCCTGTTCAAGGGTGACGCAACAACTGTGTTGGTTTTTGGGTGCTAGATTGAGGAGGCCATGGCCTCTGTGTATCTCTTGCAGAACTAGCCGGTGCCGGAGGGTTTCTGCACCCATTCTACCCAAGCACAAACGTCCTCGTAAGTGGTGTGGAGCTTGGTAATCCCTGCACACATTTGTCAGGCAGCAACGTGGGCATCACTTTCCACTTTTGTCGAGCATTACCGCTTGGATGTCCACATGTGGGGCCCCAGTAAGGTTGTAGCTTTGGTACATCCTGCTTGTATGGACTGGTCTAGCAGGACGATATGGAAGGTAACATTTTACATACCAGTTGATGTTCTTTCCTTGAGTCCTGTTAGACCAGTCCAGGGCCCGCCCTTGAAACTATATTTACTCTGCTCTTCTGGAGCTGCTATGATTTTTATACTTAGCTTTGTAGGTTCATCTTCTACTGACAGCCTTCTCTGTTTGCTTTCCTGTACATAATTCTCTATTGTTTCTCAAAACTGAGGGAACTCCAGAAGGAAGCTGTCTTCGGCACAATGCAATTTTTATGCTGAGCATTAGCAGTAAATTTGAGAGACTGAAATCATACTCCACGTACTCTGGCGTAGAAGTGTGGTTCATGACTGTCATGGTATGCACAAACTAATCCAATTTGCCCACAGTTGAGGTTGTGTGAGGCTTGCCTTGTTTCTCCCATATGCTTTGGATTGAATACAGAGGAGACCTCTGGTGGGTGGGGGGGGGGGGGTGAATAAAGACGTATGAGCGATGTCACTGAAATCTGGGATTGTCATTGGTTCTTTGTCTACACCAATCTGCTGGTAGGGGAACACAACCCACTTGTCTGGACTGGTCTAGCAGGACTCAAGGAAAGGACATTAACCAGTAAGTAAAATGTCACCTTGGTTTTCAAGTCACGGATTTTCTAAATCACGAGAGGAATTATAAAGGTGGTAAGACCCAGCAGATCTTAATTACTCTCTGGGAGTTCTTTACCTGCTCTTTCCCTCACTTCTTTTGCTCCCTCCACTGCTCTTACTCCAGAGAGGGGACATTAGACACAGAGCAAATGTGGGAGAGATGGCTCTTATTAGCAGTTGGTTGCATCCTTTTAATAGAACGTTGTTAAAAACTTTTTTTTTTTAAATAAGAATGGCATATTAAGCTTCTCAGCACAGGCTGACGACATATTATTTTCTGATGGTGAGCAGTGATGTCATCAATATGCAATGGGTGTACTGAAGTAGGGGAGCATGACTTTGAGAGGCATGTCTTCATTTCAAAGTTAGGGTGTCGATTATTGGAGCAACGAGAAGGTGGGGGTGGAACTAGCTTTGATGAGGATGTGGAATGGCGAGTGAGTGACTTAGTCTTTGACTCATTGGCTACGCTTACAGGTGATCCATTTCCTGAGGACACGAGCCCATCCAGTGATGCTGAAACAGGTGAGGGGCCCCGGGGACCAGGATGTGCCTCTTTATACTGATCAGCTTCCCATCCTGAAAGAACCACAAAGTGGTATCAATGTTTCAAAGATGCTTAACACAGGGGTGGAAAAATTGGAGGGTGAGATGATTTGGCTGGTGGTGGTGAGTCATCTGCTTTAGGACTAGGTTAGAATTGTTGAATAGCTGGGCTTGGGGATATCGCTTGCTGATTTGGGGAGGTTAACAGCTATTGATGGGGTGTAGTGTGAGCTTTGGAGTGCAATCTGACGATACCAGCTGGGTGTTGTGCACACAAGGATCCGGCTTGGTCAGAGACCTACCTAGTGGGGCTGAATTCTGAAGTCACCCCCTGAATACCATCCACAGTCCAAGGCAAGCGAGAGAAGCCACCTGGAGACAAGTCACAAGACGCTGTGCACCTCTGTGAGCAAATCACTACAGTTCAAAATAGATCTGTTTTTGTTTATTCCATCATGTTTCAAATCCAGATGCACCTCTGACAGTATAATGGTGGGGGATGGGGGTGTCTTTGAATACATTCATTTCTGCCCCTTTTCTCACCCTGCTGTGACTCCTGCCATCCACCTCTTACCCACCTGAAGCCATCTCATGCTCTCTGTCCCCTCTGCAGACCCCAGTGCTCCCCCCTACCATCACAGACCAGATCCGCCTCTGGGAACTGGAGAAGGACCGGCTGCGCTTCTCCGAGGGTGAGCAGCTGGAGTCGGGGACGATGTTAACATCCTTAACTTGGATGTTGCTGCTGGTATTTCATCACATAGGAAGATGGGCAGACGAGTTGGACTCAGTCAGTAAAATTAATTGGGGGCAGCAGCAGGGAGGAGGATGTAGCTGGATTATTTTCCAGTTCCTAACTTTTTTTTTTTTCTCTCTCTCTCTCCTTCCGCTTCCCCTGCCACAGGTGTTCTGTATAATCAGTTCCTGTCTCAGGTGGACTTTGAGCTATTGAGGAACTATGCCCGGGACTTGGGGGTTCTGGTCTTCGAAAACCCCAGCAAAAGGGTGATGGTGGTGACCCCTGGAGGTCATGCTGACGTCAAACGTTTCTGGAAGCGTCAGAAGCAGAGCTCCTGAGAGTTCCTTGCAGTTGGAAAGGAGGAACGCCTCGTGTTTCCAAGCCCGATATGGAAGGACTGTACACAGTTCCTGAGAGTACAGTTGGCTCCCTCTATCTCATCCTCCACCTCCAATACTGTGGGACTGTAGAAGATAATCTCACTGAGAACAAGAAGAGATGGCCATGCCAGGAAAGGGGGGCGAGGAGTCCTCCCAGTCATCGTCGTCAGAGAGCAACAAGGGGGTATCGCAAGGAGAGAGTTATCATGAGGAAGTATGGGCTGAGCAGTTCTTGTGAGCCCTTAGCATGAATGGGGAAATCTTGTCCCCATTATTCGCCTTCCCCTCGCTGTGTCTAGCCTGCTTTTAATGTTCAAGCAAGGGGACAGTTTGTAAATAGTTCTGAAAAGGATTAAATAAATGGAAACTAAGGTGCATGGCTCTTTCATATTACATAAAATGAATTAATGTGATCTTTAAAAAGCTTGTAAGGTAGCCTGTGAAAAGGACAGGTCTCTGTGGCATGCAGACTCATAGCTCAGGGAAGGGATTTGGATTAACTTCAGTCCTTTTCATGAATAGTTCAAGGTGAGTTAGGTATTTCCCTGTCCCTGGAGGGTTTGTTCCTGGGGCAATGGAGGATTAAGCAACTTGCCCAAGATCACAAGGAGTAGCAGTAAATCTGTACATAGCAGGCAGAGTCAAAATCCAGTGAGATGACGGGTCTTCTCTATCCCGTTAGCCGGATCACGGCCTGAATGCAAGGCAGACCTCTCCTTCAGTTTTTGTAAACGGATTAGATAAGCCTTGGAGTGACAGTAAAAGGGGGCGGGGGAGAATGTGTCATCCTGCTCCCAGAGGGGCATCGAGGTTACAGAATGACCAGGTTATCCACTAGGGATGCGCAAACTATGGTTCATAGGTCAGAATCATCCTGTGGGATCACATTACCCAGCCTGTTGTGGGGTTGTGTTTTTTTCCAATACTAGTACTTTAGTTGATTTCCTTATCGTCCCTCCAGTCCAGTCCCGCACCTCTGGGTAGTCGACCCCCACCAGCAGCTGTCCTATTTTGATGACATCAGAGTACATAGACAGCCAGTGCCGCCCATCATCCCCCAGTAAGTTCATTCTCCAAGCAGCTGGAGTGGGGTAATCCCAGAAGCGACAACTAAGAAGCCTGTTAGGTTTGCGTAATTTTATGGTTTTGGTCTTAACTGGTGTCCCTCTCCTCCCCCCCCCCCTTGATCGTTTGCTGGCACAGAACTGGTGGCAGTCAACTGCTGGATCCCAGTCAATGCCTTTGTAAGCCTGAGGGCTCCACATTAAGGCTGTTTCAAAAAAAAAGAAACAGCATCGGGGGCTCTTCAGCGGTGGGGGGACTTGCCAGTGCAAGACAAAAAGCTGCAGCGGCTCCCAAACCTGGCATCGGGTGAGCAGCCGGGTGGGGGGGGGGGTGGAGAACATCCGAGCCTAGCCGGTCTTCAGCTCTCCTTTTCCTTCCAGCCTCTGCGCTGCAGCCAGTAATGGGCTGAGCGAGGGGTAGGGAGTACAGCTGCGGAAGGCCTGTTTTCAGCCGGTGGTGAGAGCTGGGACCACAGTGGAACAGATACCTGCAATCCTCCTGGTGAGCAGGTTAGTGCTCGCGAGCGGCCTGCTACTGTGTGGTAGTCCAATAAGAAAGGCTCACTCTCGGTATCCCTATCCTAACATCATAAACATGTTTTTAATGGTAGACAATTTCCCACAGTGTATGTTTTTGTCGGATCGTCTGTACTGAGGATGTAAAACATACTCGTTTAACAGACCCTCCTTTTTATTCGGTTTTTTAAAAGGACACTTCGACCAAATTCTGCCTGAGGCTATAACGGCCCATAAGACCAGCCTCTGCAAACATCCCATGTGATAAATGCTATGTGCAAAATCCTCTCTTTCAATAAACAGTTTTCTGTAACCACTGAATGTCTCTTATTAGGGAAATGGTGCTACTTATCTGGACCCGTTGAAATTTCTTACAAGACGGCGTTAGTTTTCCCGTTCTCCTCACTATCGCCATAGTACTCCCACATGGTCCAAAGTTGTCAATCCATCCAGCCGGGAATCCAAAAGGCTTACCCGCCACTGTCATTCCCTTGGAGACATTCCAACAGCAGTTGGGTAATCGTGCGACACAAAACTTTGTGTTTCAAGCCCGCTGTCAAAATGGACCTTTATCAAGCTTAACTTACCCAACTTCCTGTTCCGTTCTAACGTGAATGATGTCATCTCTACTCAGTAGAAACACATAGGAACAGACGATGGCATCACACAAAAACTGAAGCTCAATTTAAAGACCACCAATCTATCTCCGCATTCAATCCTAATGGAGTGACTGTTTGAAGCACAAAAATCCACCGTTGTTCTTTGTGGTGTAACAAAGACAGGCGATCACCACCCCGCGTTAACGGGGGGACCACGTCCAATATTGTCCACCGTAGCTGCTCAAAAGTATGGGAATAACACATACAATGTTGAACCATCGGGGCATTCAACACTTTAGTGTTTATCCGTGGTCTATGTTCTTGTAACCGTTTCCGAATTGCTCTTGTTGTCATACCCACATAAAACATCATGCAAGGACACATGATCAGATAAACTACATAAGTAGACATGCAATCAGTAGCGTATCGTAGTGGGTATCTTTTATGATCATGTGGGTCCACCCACTCTGTGCCCTCCAGGGTAGATGAACACATATCACACATTCCACAAGCTTGATGACCCCCTATTGCCAACGTTATATCATTATGTATACTAGCATGGACCACCCGATCTGCTAAATTAGCACCTCGGCGATACGCCAGTCACAAGGGTACTTGAAAACAAGAATGCTCCTCCAGAATGTTCCAGTGGGTTTGAAGAATCCGAGAAATTTCCATCGTATGAGGCATACAAGGTAATACCCCCGTAAAATGTTTCGTTGATTCTTCCTTCTGCGAATGTGAAACTTCCTACCATTCGGGATGATTATTAAGTGCCCGTTTGTATGCTGAATTAATTAACATCATTGGATATCCACGGGCCTGTAATCAATTCCTCAAATCTGCAGAATGTTTCTTATACTCTGTCCTTGTAGAACAAAGGCGCCGAACACAAATAAATTGACCTATAGGAAGAGCCCGTCGAAGAGAGCGAGGATGAAAACTCCTATAGGTCAATTTATTCGTGTTCGGCGCGGGGTGGTGATCGCCGGTCTTTGTTACACCACAAAGAACAACGGTGGATTTTTGTGCTTCAAACAGTCACATACACTGTGGGAAATTGTCTACCATTAAAAATATGTTTATGATGTTAGGATAGGGATACCAAGAGTGAGCCTTTCTTATTGGATTATATTGTGGCTTTACTTGACAAGGTTTAGTGAGTGTATAGTACCGTGTGGTAGTCAGCAGGAGGCCTGTCAGTCGCATGGGAAACGGTGCCATTTTTTCTTGGTGGGAAGATTGTGGTAGCAGTGGGGTGCAGGAGGGGGTAGGGGCCTCGGAAGGGGCGCAGCAGGAAGAGGGTTGCTTCTGAGATGCAGCCTGAGAGCTCCACATTAAGGCTGTTTCAAAAAAATAAAAAACCCGAAAAGGAGCTCAAAAGATTGGTTGATGTGCCATGGTGATGCCACCTTTGGCAGAAACTTGGGGTGGGTTCGCAGCGAGGCACGGTCCAGGTTAGAGGATGGTGTAGGGTGGGTATGTGCAGGGCCAGCCCAAGGGTGATGAGGGCCATGCGCGGAGACTCACTGTGGGGCCTGATTTGCATATCCATGACCTCATTTGCATAATTTATTTTATTTTAAAATGTATATGTTGCCCATTTAAAATTTTAAGCGGCTTTCAAAGGAGCCCTTCACAAGCCTCTTTTTTTCTCCTGGCAATGACTTAGGGGCATGTTTACTAAATATTAACATACGTTAAGTGCCACTGCGCCAATAGAAATAAATGGGTGTTGCTGCACTTAGCGCATTAACATTTGTGAATTTGCATTAACTTTTAGTAAATATGCCTCTTAATGAGTGTCTGAATACCAGTGGGCAGTGAGGATAAAGAGACTACCAGATTTCTACATTACTATACTCCAGTGTCAACTGCCAGGCATAATAGGAAGTACTATAAACCCTGCCAATTAAGAAGCCATAGCAAACTCACCGTATCATAACAGCACTACCAGGACTCTCAAAGCACCAAACCCTACCTATCAAAAGGCAACACTGCAAATATTAAACCAATACATCTCAGAGAATACCAATACATCTCCTACTGGGGAAAGGGAACAAGTGGAACTATCAAATATAAACTACATGAACAGAATACCTCAGCTTGGTTACACATGCAGACCATAGATCGTCACCAAACAAAGAAAAAAGGGATCACACTTTAGAAATAAAAGGACAATAATTAAACTGGGAACCCCAAAAGCCAAACTTGGAATGTACAACAACACTGCAGAAATAAAACTATAAATTAATTTCCTCTTGTACTACATAAAACACAAAGATATTAATGATGCACATTTCCCAGAACTGACATATTCCAGTTAATAAATTCAAAATAAAAAAGTATTCCAATTCATCCTGCTAGACCAGTCCAGACAATCAGGTTATGTCCCCCTGCCAGCAGATGTTGGAGACAGAGAAAAACCTCTACCAGAAGCTGATTGGCCAGGATCTGGTAACCATATAGGCATCCCCTAGGGGTCACCCTCAGTATTTTCTCTGTCTCCAGCAGATGATGGTGCTTTTACTTAATTCTCTGATATTTTTTTTCTTTTTAATTTCCTTGACTGGAGGTTTCAGGGCACACAAGGTGTTTCCCTGCATTTCCCAGTCTCTAAGATCCCCCTTTGATCCTCAACGTTAGGAGCTCCTGGTCTGGAGGATCAGTTGAGCTCCTAACATCACCGGGGATCCCTTTGCTGGCTCCGGGCCAGGAGGACCTGACCTGCCAGGAGCACGGGGTTGCCTTCACACGCTCTGCAGCCTTCCCTTCTCTTATTCTGGCTCCCCAGCTCGACTTGCTGCACGGAGGCTTCAAACAGTGAGTTTTTACTCTAGCTGGCTGTACTCTTTCTCCCTCCCCCCCTCTTACCTTTGCGATCGTTTTCAGGGTGCTGAATTCTTCATTATCAGCTGCGGGTAGTCTGTACCGGCGGGGGAGCGCTCCGATGAACGCAAGGACATGTTTTAAAAACAAAACACCGTTGGGACACCTTTTACTGCAAAACCACTGTCTTTGCCGTGATTGCGCAACAGATCGCTGGTCCTCAGCAGACTTGAATCTTTCAAACGCGGCTAATACGTTTCACTCCAGGACTTAATCCGGCCATATTTCACTTTCTTACCTTCAGATCAATTATAATTCAGTGTATGTGGTCAACTCAGTGTTTTTACAACGCACTGTTTTGGCAGGCTTTTCTGACGGCAGACATTTTGTTTTCCTCTCTCCTCGTGGCTGCCTGCGGTGGCCATCTTTGACTGCAGCCTTCATTTGCTGATATTGTTTCAAAAATGCCTACCTCCTTTCAGCGCTGCATCGTATGCAGCAAAAAACTAAAGATCTGAAAGATAGAGTTTGTTTTGCCTGTTCTGCCCACACAGGAGATTCTTCAGCTGCTTCTGGGTGCTCTGTAAGAGATGCTCCTCCTGCTGTCTCAGTTTGTGCAGCAAGTCCACACACAGCACAAGCAGCGGAGGGGTTCACTGACCTTCCTCTATTACTTCCTCAGTCTACTAATTCCACAATTCTGGCTGGGGAAGAGCCTTTGCCAACCTCAGATGCACAGTTTTTGTCTCTTTTTAAGCAGGCCTGGTCCATCTGGCGCTCTGAGCCCTCCACATTAGGGGTAGCAGCACAGGTCTTGTCTTCGAACAAAGCCAGCGCGAGCACAACTTCCCAGAAATGCTCCCGTAGCGAGTTCTTCCCTAAGAACAATGCCCGTCCCCCCAAGGAAATCTGGTGGGGTTCGGAGGCATGGCCAGATGGACCAGAGGACGACTTATCTTCAGAGGCAAGAAGTTCTGATCGAGAGGACGGTGAATACTCCCCATCGGTCGCTTTTGCTGACAGCCAGGGAGATGCCCAAGATCTTCGGCTTTTTCACAAGGACAAGTTACCGGCGTTGATTGCTCAAATCGTGGAAGTTTTACGCTTGTCGGATCCTCCTGCATCTCGGGAGGCTCAACCACAACCGCAATTGGACCCCGTTCTGCAGGGTATCCAAAAGCCATCCAAAGCCTTTCCTTTTCCAGCGGAACTACAACAAATTGTGTCACAGGAATGGGAAGCGCCAGATGGCTCCTTGCGCATAGCTCGTCGTCTCGGTCAGTTTTATCTTTGGTCTCCCACAGATCGGGATAAGTGGCTGGCATATCCCAAGGTGGACGTGCTGGTGACAGGAGTCACGAAGCATACAACCATCCCAGTGGAGGGAGGTGCAGCTCTGCAAAACCAGCAGGATAGGAAAGTTGAGAGTCTTCTCAAAACTGGCTTTTCCTCCTCGACGTTAGCTCTCCAAGCCACCGTCTGTGGTGGGCTCGGGCCTTGCTGCGATGGATTCAGCGTTTGCCGGAAGACCCGGCTCTAACTCTTCTAGAGTCGGTCATGGCTTATTTAGCAGATGCCTTTTATGATTTGCTCTGGCTCTCGGCTCATTCAATAGCGGCGATCACTGTGCCCCGGCGATGGCTCTGGTTGCGCCAGTGGCCTGCAGACATCGCCTCCAAAGCACATCTCTCTAAGCTGCCTTTTAAGGGTAGGCTCCTCTTTGGGGAAGACCTGGATAAGTTGGTTAAGGATCTAGGGGAGGTGAAGCCATAACGTCTACCTGAGGACAAACCAAAGTCCTCCAGTCGCCGATCATCCTGTCCTTATGTTGCAACGTTTCGGCGTACAAATCGATTCAGAGATACTCGCCGTTATCGCATAAATAGAACAACACCTTCTGCCTCTTCCAATTGCTTTGACCAGAAGGCATAGTCCTTTCGGGGAGCCCGAAAGAACAATGACTCATACTCGGGCCCAAACAAGTTCACTGGAACCATGCGTTCCTCCCGCTGACAGGACTTGTTGCCCACCCGAGATACCGTCTCCTGTTGGAGGTCGTCTGTCTCTCTTTTCTTAGCAGTGGGCCCTCATCACTTCAGATCATTGGGTCCTTCAGGTGGTAGCTCAAGGTTACGCTCTCGAGACTTATTGACCCATTCGGGAAGCCTTTCTTATCTCTCCAGGAGGAGCGCCTCAAAAAAGGGAAATCATTCTCTCCACGATTCGATGCCGCCTTCTCCTACGGACAATTTGTCCCGTACCTTCTACCGAGCGCGGTACTGGCCGCTATTCCATCTATTTCATGGTCCCCAAAAGGGACGGCTCCTTTTGGCCGATCCTTGACCTCAAAGGCATCAACCGCTGCCTTCGCATCCCTCCAATCGCAAGGTTTCCATGCGGAAGCGTTATCCAGGCGGTCCGCAAGGGGGAGTTCTGGCTTCATTAGATCTCGCGGAAGCCTATTTCCACATTCTGATTTGCAGCGACCATCAACGCTTCCTGCGATTCGCCATCCTGGGCGATCATTTCCAATTTTGTGCCATGCTTTTTGGCCTAGCCACAGCACCGCACACCACCTCGAAGGTCATGGTGGTGGTGGCAGTGGCCTTACGCAGGAAAGGAATTAGAGTACATCCCTACTTGGACGACTGGCTCATGCAAGCGGATTCCTTTGCGGAAGCCTGACAAACAGTAAACCAGGTGGTTTCCTTCTTAGAAAGTCTCGGCTGGGTGGTCAATTGAGCCAAAAGCTCCTTACAACCCACTCAGTGTTTGGAGTTTCTTGGAGTTCGCTTCGATACCGCTCAGGGCAAGGTTTTCCTGACTCACGAATGGTTTTGCAAACTGTTGTTCCAGATTTGCAGCTTTCTCTCCCGCCCCTATCCGCGCGTGTGGGACTATCTTCAGGTGCTGGGGTCCATGGCAGCCACCATAGAGGTGGTGCCATGGGCCAGAGCACACATGCATGGACTACAACGGGCCTTGCTCGCCCGGTGGTCACCGGTGTCGGAAGACTACAATGTTCTGCTCCTGATTCCTCCATCCACCAGAAACGACCTGCAATGGTGGCTTTTGCCGTCTCACCTTTTCAAGGGTGTTCCCCTAGAACCACCTCGCTGAGTTTTGTTAACAAACGATGCAAGTGTTTCCAGATGGGGAGCAAATTGTCTGAGTTGCACGGCTCAGGGCGTTTGGTCGCCTCGCGAAGTGCGTTGGTCTATCAACAGACTGGAAGCTCGAGCTGTTCACCTAGCCTTAATACAGTTTCTGCCGCTGCTCCATTGCCAGGCGGTTCGAGTTTTCTCCGACAATGCGACAACAGTGACCTACCAGGGCGGAACAAAAAGTCTCGGAGTAGCCAAAGAAATGCTCCTCCTTTTCCATTGGGCAGAAAGACATATTCAGGCTCTCTCCACACAGCACATCGTGGGAACATCCAATGTGATGGCAGATTTTCTCAGCCGTCATGCCCTCGATCCAGGAGAATGGGAGCTAGCTCCCTGGGCGTTCCAAAAGATTGTGCACAAATGGGGTTGTCCCACAATGGATCTCATGATGTCATCAACCAACGCCAAAGCCCTAGTCTTCTTCAGTGCAGGAGGGAACACGGGTCACAGGGCCTGGATGCCTTAGCACAGCCATGGCCGGTGTCAACACTGCGCTACATTTTTCCTCCATGGCCACTGATCGGCAGGGTTCTCCAATGAATCAGGATGTCCTCGAGTGCCGTGATTCTGGTAACTCTGGATTGGCCTCAGCGACCGTGGTACGCCGACCTCGTGCTTCTAGTCTGAGCACCCCCTCTGTGACTAGGGTCTCACAGAGAACTTTTAAGGCAGGGTCCCATCCTAATGGACAACCCTGCTCCCTACTCACTTACGGCTTGGCTCTTGAATGCCGCCATCTGAAAGATGAGGGTTATTCTCCCAAGGTAGTGGCACCCTTTCTTAAGGCTCATTGTCCTTCTACATCCCGGGCTTATGCCTGGGTGTGGTGTAAATTTGAAGCCTGGTGTTCTGACCGTCGGCTATCACCGTGGCATGTTCATATTCCTCAAGTCCTAGCTTTTCTCCAAGAAGGTCTTGACAAAGGATTAGTGCTTGGGTCTCCTCGAGTCCACATTTCGGCCCTTACCTGTTTAGGGGCCCAATAGATGGCTGTTCCCTCGCATTACACTCCGACGTGGTGCATTTTCTTAAGGGGCGAAGGTGGTCCGGCCACCTTTCCGTCCTGTGGTTCCTCCTTGTGATCTTTCCTTGGTCCTAAGGGTGCTTACAGAAGCGCCTTTTGAACCACTTCACAAAACATCTCTTCACGATCTATCTCTAAAGACAGCCTTTCTGGTAGCAATTACCTCAGCACGTAGGGTTTCGGAGTTGCGGGCTTTGTCTTACCATGATCCTTATCTCTCCTTCTCGGAGGGTGGTGTCACCTTACGTACTGTTCCTTCCTTTTTGCCAAAGGTCCTGACACCTTTTCTCGCGAACCAGCCTATTTTCTTACCTTCCTTTCCCAAAGATCAGTCTTCCGGAAAGCAGAAACCTTTTTGAAAACTTGATCTCAAAAGGGTTCTTTACCGTTATTTGAAGTCTGATTGTCTTTTTGTTCTGTTCGCTGGGCCTCGAAAGGGTCTTGCAGCTTCAAAGTCGACCATCTCTAGATGGCTGCGGCAAACGATTGAGTCCGCTTATATCCTCCGTGGAAAATCAGTACCCTCTGGGCTACGAGCGCATTCTACGCGTGCTCAAATGATGTCATGGGTGGAGTGCTCTCAAACTGCTACTCTTGATATTTGTAGAGCAGCCACCTGGTCCTCCCTATCCACTTTCGTCCGTCACTATCTTCTAGATCTTCAGGCACGGGAGGACACCGCATTTGGGGTCAAGGTGGTTACTGCGGCGTTGTCTTCCCACTCGGAGGGCAGTTAGCTTAGGTACTACCCGATTGTCTGGACTGGTCTAGCAGGATGAATTGGAAGGAGAAATTTCACTTACCGTTGATTTCCTTTCCTGGAATCCTGCTAGACCAGTCCAGGACCCTCCCATGATTGAATACAGTCACTAATTTTGCGAAAGTCTCTCTTCCTTATGGCAGTGTCATAGCTCGAGCAGGGGTTCTCCATTGCTTCTTCAGACTTTCTCAACACTGTGCATAGTTTCTTACTGTTCTCTTGTGTTCTTGTTGCTTGTCAGAGTTTATTGAGGGTGTCCCCTAGGTGTATGCCTATATGGTTACCAGATCCTGGCCATTCAGCTTCTGGTAGAGTTTTTTTCTCTGTCTCCAACATCTGCTGGCAGGGGGACATAACCCGATTGTCTGGACTGGTCTAGCAGGATTCCATGAAAGGAAATTAACGGTAAGTGAAATTTTCTCCTTTTTCTACCTTTTTGTTATTTGTGCATTTTATTTTTCAGTTGCAATTGCTCCAGTTACTTTCTTCTGGTTTCTTCATGTTTTCTGTTAACTCTTTATTGTCTGCTGTCCATTTGTCCTTTCTTCTCTCTTCTAGTTTTTTCCATGCTTTCTCTGCATCTGCTTTACCGTACTGATCTTTCCCCTATTTTTCTTTCCTCCATCTTTTTCTTTATTCCTTTTTCATCCACTCAGATTTCACCCTCCATTCTCATTCCCCACACTTGGCCAATTGTAGATTTTTCTTCCCTCCCACAAAATATCTTTTCCCCTCTCCATCCTCAATCCCCCAGCTTCATTTTTTTTCTCTTGCCAGTTCCATCCACTAATAGTCCTCCCCCAGCATCAGCTCCCTTCTAGTTCCAGCCCCTCCCAGCATCCGCTCCTTTCCAGTCCCATTCACCTATCCCTCCGTATCAGCCCATTTGCAGTCCTAGCCCTTGGGCCAGCAACTCTCTTCTCCCCCCATCAGCCCATTTTGAGTCCTAGCCCCCCCCCCCCAACAGTGTTGGAAGCTTAAATGGGGGCATTTCCTGTCTCGGGCAAGACAGGAAATGCTCTCGTTTACCCTCCAGACACTCAGCACACCGGCAGGCTCAATTCTAACAGAGCCACAGGAAAGAAGGAAAATGCTGTTCTTTCTCGTGGTTCTGCAGAGGTGAGTTGGGGTCCCCTGGCTCCCTCTGAAGCTGGGCAGGCAGGCACAGGGCCTCTTGAGGCATGGGGCCATGTGCGTGCAACATTCCTACATAATGGACAGGCTGGCCCTGGGGCTGTGATGAGTGCCTGGAGTTCACTCACCCTCCTTTCCGAGGTGATGGCGACGAGGAACAGGGTCTTCCATTTGGCATATTTGAGAGGCGTGCTTTCCAGCAGCTCAAAGGGTTCTTTCGTGAGTTGCTCTAGGATGATGTTGAGGTCCCAGGGGAACACAGGCCTCTTCATGGTAGGTCGTAGATTCACCAAACCCTTCAGGAAGTGTGAGACCAGTGAGTGGGCCGTCAGGCTGTGATGGCTGAGAGGTGCACCTTGATGGAAGAAATCTGGAGACTCATTTATGTGAGGGTGGTGAGGTATTGGAGTACCCTTGGCAGGAGATGGGGTCCAGGCTCATCAACCTGCACCAGGCATCAAATCGCTTCCACTTCAAGGATTATGAGCATCTGGTGGACGTCACCTGTGAGGTCTAGGGCAGACAGCTGTGACCTTTCAACTTCCAGGCAGTCAGTGTGAGGGCAGGCAGGTTGGGATGTAGATCCCTCCATCGTCCTGAGTGATGAGGTTCAGTCGAAGGGGCAAATGCACTGGCGATCCCTCAGCGAGGCATTGAAGATACTACTACTACTACTAAGCATTTGCATAGCACTGCAAGATGTACGCAGCACTGCACAGACATGTAAGAGATAATCCCTGCTCATCAGAGCTTACAATCTAGTCAAGACAGACAACACAGTGGAAAAACAAGGAGATCAGGTGTGTCAAGATCCAAAAGCAGCAGTGACGACGTGAGTTTTCAGCCTGGATTTGAGAAGGGTCAGAGGAGGCATCTGACATACAGACTCAGGTAGTTTGTTCCAGGCCTAAGGTGCAGCAAGGTGAAAGGAGCGGTCTTGAGTTAGCAATAGAAGAGAAGGGCACAGATAGAAGTGATTTGCCAGAAGAGCGGAGTTCCCAAGAAGGGGTGGAAGGAGAGAGAAGAGAAGAAAGGTGGTGAGGAGCTGCAGAGTGAATGCACTTATAGAGGAGAACTACACCTGCCTTAGCCAATAGAATGACTATGGCTTTGTCGGAGATGGTCTTCTGCAGAATCTTGGAGATGAGAGGCATTGGGGGGTAGGCATACAGTAGGTTGTGGCTCTCCCATTTCAAGCTGAATGCATCTGCCACTGTCCTCCACTCCGATGAGTGTCTGGAGCAGAGCTCTGTGTATTTCATGTTGATGAGATGAGCAAAGGGGTCTATCTGTGGCTGATCCCACCAATGGTACAGGGAGGCCGTGATCACTGTGTTGAGGGACCACTTGTGGGGTTGCATCTGTCGGCTGAGCTTGTTTGCCAGCTGGTTGTGCTTGCCAGGCAGGTAGTTGCTAGATGGCAGTCCTTGGACAGTACGAGGTTCCAGATCTTGTATGTTTCCCTGCACAGAGGGAGCAATCCCATGCCCCCTTGCTCGTTGCCATAGAACATGGCAACCTGGTTGTCTATCTAGATCAGTACCACCTTGCCAACTATCCAGGACACGAAGGCCTGGAAGAGGATACATGATCACCTTCAATTCCAGCAGGTTGATGTGCAGCCGGCCCGCTGTTGCCAATCAACATCCCTTGGTGTGCAGATGGTGGAGGTGGGCCCCCCAGCCTAGCTTTGAGGCATCCGTGGTGATGAACAAGTCTTGTTGGGGGTCCTTGAAGGGCTTGCCTTGGGTCAAGTGCTCCTTATGCATCCACCAGACCTGTGATGCTCATGCTCTCTGATCTATGGCAATCCTGTGGGACATGGGTTGAAATAGTTGGTCCCAGGGCTGGCACAGGTGCCACTGGAGACCGCTCATATAGTGTCTGGTAAAGCGAACAATTTGAGTTGTTGCCGCCATTTGGCCAGGAGGCGATATCGGCTGTTGACACATCCCATGCCAGGGAAATGATGGTGTCCACTCGAGCTGAAGGGAGAAAGACCCTCACCTGAGGGGTACAAAGTGTCGCACCGATGAAGTCTAAGGCTTGTGTGGGTTGCAATTGTGATTTCTCGAAATTGACCAGGAAGCCCAAGGTGGATAGTAGGGAGATGGTGTCCCTTATGGCCTCCTCTTCCTCCAGTCTGTGATGGGGCAGTAATGAGCCAGTCGCCCAGGTAGGGGAAAACACCCATGCTGGATCTCTGGAGGTGAGCAGTAGCCACTGCCACGCATTTGGTGAATACCCTCAGAGCTGGGGGAGAGCCTGAAGGGCAGCACCTTGTATTGGTAGTGTTGATACATGATGCAGATGTGCAAGAACGTCCTTTGCATTGGGTGGATGGGAATGTGCATGTAGGCATCCTGAAGGTCCAATGATGCCAGCCAGTCGTCGTGCTGTATGAGGGGCAGAATGGATCAGAGTGAGTACATCCAGAAGCACTCTTTATGGATAAATTTGTTGAGGCGGCGTAAGTCAAGGATGGGGCTCACACTTTCAGACTTCTTGGGAATAAAGAAGTACCTGGAGTAAGAGTCGTGCCCAATCTCCTCCTGTGGACCTGTTCTAAGGCCCCGGCATTGAGGAGGCTTTGGATTTCCATCGACACAGTGGCTTGTAAGTAGTCCGGAATGTGGTTGAGAGAGATGGCTTTCTGGTGAGGGGTTGAGTGGAACCAGATGTGATAACCATGGTCTCTGATCTGCAGCACCCACTTGTTGGTGGTGATGCTTGCCCAGGCTATCTTGAAGGAGACACGGCCCCCTACCGGCAGGGCTGTCAAGGCATCAAAAGGAAGGGGTACTCTTCCCCAAGGAAGCAACAGTCTGTCTCTGCTGCTTGCGCTCCTTTTAGCATGGTTTCTGGTGATAAGAGTGGTGGGACTGGTGCTTGGAGCGTTGGGCTGCCACCTGTGATACTGTTGATAGGTTTCAAGGAGGAGTAATATTTGTGCTGGTATGATCCTTGCAGCTTGCGGGAGTTGCAGTTCTGCTCGAGACTGTTGGAGGCTAAGGTCTGTAGGGTGGTGAAGCGCTCCTTCATGTCATGAACTGTTTCTTTGACTTTTTCTCTGAGTAGGTTGTCCCTAGTGCAGGGGGCATCTATGAGGCACTCGTGCGTGTCCTTTCAGAGGCCTGATGCTTGGATCCAGGCCATACTTCTCGAGGCAATGGCTGTTGCGGCTGTCCGGGATGCTGAGTTGAAGGCATCTAAGGCTGAGCGAATGAGGTGCTTGCCGCATTCACTCAGGTCCCCTAGTAGCAGCAGGAAGGTTGTCCTGGACTCCGCCATCAGCCCTCTAATGCCTTCCTAAGGCTCTCTGCAATAGAATCCAGGTACAGCACCTGTTGGAATTAGTGAGTGGCAATTTTGGCACTCGGGATGGTGGCCTGATAGGTCTTTTTGCTGTGCTCGTCCAGAGGTCTGTGGTCCTTCCCAGGCGGTCTGTTGGAATGGGTGCGGGAGGCTTTCGCTCGCTTTAAGGCAGACTCCACCATGATGGACTGGTGCAGCAGGTGGGTCTTGTCGAACCCCAGTGGTGGCTGCACTTGGTACTTGGCATCTAGTCTCTGGGATGTGGCTGGGCCAGATGCAGGAGTCTGCCAGATGTGTGTGAGGTTGTCCAGTAGGAGGCGGTAGACTGGGATGGAGATCACCGACCTTTGGGTATCAAGGTACTTGAGGAGGCCCAGGACCTCATTTCTGGGGTTGATTGCATCCCCTGGTTTCAGCTCTAGATGAGAGGACAGCTTCTGGAGGAACTTTGGATAAGTTAAGTCCTTTGGTGTCTGTAGTAGGAGTGGATGTTGGAAGGAGGGCTCCGAAGGGGTATTGCCTTTATTGGTGGGATGGTGAGAGCTGCCTGTGGAGCTGGAGCCTGCAGCTTCCTCTCCTTTGCTGTCTGTGGAGAAAGGCTCTGGGGAGAAGCTGCCTTCGATGAGAGTGTCTGTGTCAAAGGGATGGATGCTAGAGGAATGGCTGGGACCTGTGCAGACTGGGACTGACAAGGTTCCTGTTCTGGATAGTTTTATGCCAGGAAGTGTTTCCAGAGGTCCATCATGGTTGCAGGAGGATGTTCTGGTTGCAGTGTGCATGACCTGTCCTGCCTCTGGCATCACTGGAGGGGTGGGGGGGGTGTTGAAGAGTAGGGATTGGAGGAAGGGCTTCTAGCCCTTCTGTCTGTGCTGCCTGCCCCATGCCCTAGAGTAGCTGTTCCTGCTGCAGCTGAAGGAGCTGACTCAAGCAGCGCAGTCAAAAGTCTCTGTTTCTGTGTCAGTGTGCTCATTCTAGGGAGGAGGAGTGCATGGCACTGATGAGGCAGGCTCCGGGACTCAGCGCAACAACGGCCAATGTCATCCAATCGTGGCGGCTGTGCAAAGAGTCAAGGGCTGTTATTAGATGTTGGTACTGATGGAAGGAAGCCTTTGCCTGAAGTCCTTTCTTCTCTCCGTGTTGCTGGTAGCTGCAGCGGCTGCCTCTGTTGGAGGGAAAGCGGCTGCAAGGGGAGGAGGCACACTTGCTGGGCTGGAGGGCACATCCCGTGCAGTGGCTGCAGCAACAAAATGTCTTTGGCTAGTGGCCATGTTGTCTGCAGCCATGCGGCTGCTCCTTTCAGCTGTTGCAATACCTGAGGGTTTCTTCTTTTTGCTGCTTTCCCCGGAATGGCAGGCTGATGTGAAGGGGGAAGGTCTGCGGACTGTAGGTGGTAGTTTTGAAGAATGTGGCTGCGGGAGCGGTGAGCCCTGGAGGATATGCGGGCACAGTGAGGGTAATCCTCCAGGCAGTGGCTTTCTCCCAGGCAGGCAGTGATCTTGAGTATCCTCGGTGTTCATCTTCCTGGAACACTTCGGGCATTTCTTAAACCCAGGTTTATTGGATTTTCAATGTTCGTGATTTGTTTTGGATTGAGGAGAGCTGGGGTTGTGTCCATATGGCTGGGTGGAAGAACAAGAACTGAGCCAGTTAGGGGCAGGCTCAGGGGGTGGGCAACAGGGGCATGTTCAGAAAGGCTTTGGAGAGCTCTCCTGTATCTTTGACACCATTGCATGACATCACCAGGTGTGACTGATGTATCCTGCTTTCCATGGAGAACTAGTGTTAGCAGTCAGAACTACACCTGCTCCATGGCAGTTCCTATTGGAAGAGCACATCCTGAGCTTTGAAGCTGTTCTTGCTCTGCAGTAGCCAGAAGTTAAATCAAATGCACTAAGTTGCTCTGAGCTCGGGGTCATGGATGAAACACAGACATCAGAAATTTCTCCTCTGTGTCTTTCTCCATGTGAATCCTGACTAGATCTCTTAAAATAACCCCCATGGCAGTTAAACATCACTACTATACATACAGTTTCTAGTGGTCAGCAATACTTCTTGGTACAATGTTTCTGCGCTGCCTTAACCTGGCCTTCGCTGATGAGAACAGGATGTGTAGGAAGCCCCTCGTTTGCAAATTGAAAGGCCCATTTATGCACATATGGGAGGACGCGATCCCTCAGATAACAAGGGCCTAATTCATTAGGATCCTGTGAAGAAGTGTATGGGGAAACTCGCCATCCCAAGCAGCGACTCTGCCCTGCCAAGGCCAGAACCGGTGAGGTGTTGCTCTGATAAGAGTTAAACCCTTGTCCCTTTAAGAGAATAGGCTGGAGAATGCCTGAGGAGGGTGTGGGCTGGCCTCAGGGTTTAACCCAGGAAGCAGGAGACCTGAAGGGGAGAGAGAAGCCTGGGCTGCTGGAGCACACCTGAAGACTACTTACTTACCTGTGGAGGTAGGAAGCATTTGAACTTTATTACTGTCTGCTGGAGTTCTGCTTGGTTGGAGAGACTTCTTGCTGGGCTGTGCTGCCCAAAGTGAAGAAACTTTGGGAAGCAGTTTTGTTTGTTTTGGGCTGTCTGTGCTGGAGCACTAATCAGCTGTTGGGCAGAGCAGTCCTGCTGAGAGTGAGTATGGACTGCTTACAGCTGGGGAAGAAGCCTACGGTGGTTGGTTGCCCAAATAAAATAAATTTTCTTGTGACCACTCTTAGCTGTGGAGTCCTATGTTTGTTCCTTATGCTGGCAACATCTACCGCAGGCCTAATAGCTGAAGTCAATGTCTTGCATTGTGCTGGAAATACAGAGCAGTCAGTGCCAATCTTTCAAAATATGGCTACGATGGGCCACAACATGCAGGGCCAACCCAAAGGTTTCTGCTTCCCCAAACAAAAACCCAAGCTTGCTGCCTGCCCTGCATCAAGCTGCTCCTGCCGAGCCATGTCACTGACCCGCCCCCCCCCCCCAATGATGCTGCCGATTCTGTCCTGGGGAGGGGGCAGCATCAGTATTTGAAAAGCGGTGGCTTTGTACTACCCCTTTGTTGCCCATGACAAGCCATGTGCTTCAGCAAACATAGCCTATAGCTTCTGCCCTCCCCCTGCCCCCCCCCCCACAGTAAGTTACATCG
Organism: Ichthyophis bannanicus; assembly: GCA_033557465.1. Classification (NCBI taxonomy): domain Eukaryota; kingdom Metazoa; phylum Chordata; class Amphibia; order Gymnophiona; family Ichthyophiidae; genus Ichthyophis; species Ichthyophis bannanicus. The sequence goes on along the minus strand of CM066051.1, from coordinate 72,684,695 downwards.
GAGGGGATCAGAAGCAACAGATCATGAGTAGTAAAACACATGGCCTGCCAAGGCAACAAAGTGGTGGCACACAGCCACTCACCTGGATTGGCTGCCCTAGGCTGCTGCCTAGCTTGCCTAGTGGACATGCCAGCCCTAACGACATGTGCACTAGTTAAAGTTTCAAAACACATGGCCTAAGAAGCCCCATATAAAGGACATTATAATAATTAGACGGAGAAGTATCCAGGCATAAATTACTGAGGGTAGATCCAGCTAGACCAGTGGCTCTTGACACAGTTTCCAGTACTTCTAGGCCAGTCAGGTTTTCAGGTATTACCAATGCAGATCAATTTTATGGATATTCATACAATGGAGGCAGGGCATGCAAATCTATCTCATGCGTATTCATTGTGGATATCATGAAAATCAACTGACTTAGGGGATACTGGAGGAATGGATTGAGAATTACGACTTATAGACAATGAAAATATTATTTATTTAACATTTTTTATATACTGCCTTTCAGATTCTCAAGGCGGTTTACATAGAACAGAACTTTGCTTACATAAAACACTTTTTCAGAACTATATACAAGAGATGTTAACTGTGTTTACATTTATTTTATTTACATTCTCTTACATATCGTGCTATTCTGCATCAGTGTGGTTTACATTGAACAAACTGAAATTACATTGAACAGGGCATTATAACGTGGAGATAACTATTTTACAGGGAACATGGGCTATGGAGGGTTAAGTGGCTTGCCCAAGACCACAAGGAGCACCTGTGGGACTAGAAACCCCAGTCCTTCCGGCCCAAGGTTGCTGTCCTCTAGTGGGATTTGAACCCCCTACCTTCCGACCTGAAGTACCTTGCCCCAACCACTAGGCCACTCCTCCACTCCAATTTATTCATATTTACAGGGAGTTTGAGCTCTGCAGGGTGCCTCAGAATTTCAGGTCCATCTGGCGTAGTCAATACATTACGTGGTTGATGCGATATGGAAGTGTTCGGTAAATAGGTGAGTCTTCAAGAGCTTCCAGAAGTCAGTGACATCTGTGGTGGCTCTCAGGTGGGGGAGAGAGTTCTAAAGTGATGGACTACTTGACATTTCCATAGGGCTAAGAAAACAAAAACAGCTTCAGGAGGATATATTTTGGAGATCCCCGAAGCTGGGCAGGAGAAAGAGAATTAAATACTCCCTTCATCGCACAGCCACATTATAAGGGCAAACTTGTTCTCCCTCTCTCAGCTCGTGGTAATCGCTGCATGACAGAAGTGAGGGGATGCAGCGCTCAGAGATGAAGGCTTCAGTTATTACACTGGCAGGCAGTGACATTGAGATCTCTCTCCTCTCCATGTCCTGCAGGCAGCAGCAGCAGGGCGCTCTCTTTCAATGCAGGGACTGCAGACTGAGAGTTCAAACCACTGTATTCTGTGAAGCAGCCACCCTGCCCCAGGCTGGTTTACTACAGGATACATCTGTAAATCATTACAGATACTGAGGGGAATGTGCTGTAGCAGAGCAGTAAAACCGCTCTCTGCCCATTATTTCCCAGGGACTGAGAGGTTAAAATCCCCTGATAAACAGCTCAAGTCAAAGTCGGACAAATTCTCATTCCTGAACGTCTGAGAAACCACTGGAAAAACACATTGCATAACTTAAGAAGACCGAGCTCTTTCTGGAAAAGCGCAGAGACTTCCTTGCAGTTCTCGCAAAAAGGCGGAATTAAATCAATATTTCTAGTCAGTGATTGGCTACAGGGTAGAAATTCTGCCTGAAAATTCGAGAAGGGGCTGGAGGTACCCGCCTCTACTCACCTGTGATTGGTTAAAGGATGTAGATGCTTCCTGAAATTTCCAGAAGGGGAAGGGATGAACCGTCCTTCTCCAGCTCTGATTGGCCAGCCTAGGCTGGAATTTCCAGACTGTTCCTGATGTTGCCAGGGTGTCCAGGAATGCTTCCTTCTGTTTGACCAGTGCTGCCCTCAAGGTGAATGGGGTTGGATCTTGCTGTGCTCCGCCCTTATGCTCCTGCCTGTCAGGCAGAGCCGGCTCTATAAATAGTGGAGCACAGAGCAGGGAAGCATCAGTCAGAGACAGAAGCTGAGAGAGAGAGAAAGCGAATCCCTTGGCTTCAACGGAGTAAAGCCATTCACTATCCAGAGGCAAAGAAAAGAGCTGAGATGTCTGCATCAAAGGGAGTAGCCATCGGCATCGACCTGGGCACCACCTATTCCTGCGTGGGGGTGTTTCAGCATGGCAAGGTGGAGATCATTGCTAATGACCAGGGCAACAGGACCACCCCCAGCTATGTGGCTTTCACGGACTCTGAGAGGCTGATTGGAGATGCTGCCAAGAACCAGGTGGCCATGAACCCCCAAAACACAGTCTTTGATGCCAAGAGGCTGATTGGCAGGAAGTTCGAGGACCCCGTGGTGCAGTCTGACATGAAGCACTGGCCCTTCCAGGTCATGAGTGATGGGGGCAAGCCCAAGGTGCAGGTGGAGTACAAAGGAGAGGCAAAAACCTTCAATCCAGAAGAGATTTCCTCCATGGTGCTGACCAAGATGAAAGAGACTGCAGAGGCTTATCTGGGCCATAAAGTCACTAATGCTGTCATCACGGTACCAGCTTATTTCAATGACTCCCAGCGGCAGGCCACCAAAGATGCAGGCGTGATAGCTGGACTGAATGTGCTGAGGATCATCAATGAGCCCACTGCAGCTGCCATTGCTTATGGCCTGGACAAGGGTGGCCGAGGAGAGCACCATGTCCTCATTTTTGACCTAGGCGGTGGCACCTTTGATGTCTCCATCTTGACCATTGATGATGGGATCTTTGAGGTGAAGGCCACAGCAGGAGATACTCACCTAGGTGGAGAAGACTTTGATAACCGCATGGTGAATCATTTCATTGAGGAGTTTAAGAGAAAGCAAAAGAAAGACATTAGCCAGAACAAGAGAGCGGTCAGGAGGCTGAGGACGGCCTGTGAGAGAGCCAAGAGAACCCTGTCGTCCAGCACCCAGGCCAATATTGAAATTGATTCCCTGTATGAAGGCATTGACTTCTATACCTCAATTACAAGGGCTCGCTTTGAAGAGCTGTGTGCTGACCTCTTCAGAGGAACTCTGGAGCCAGTGGAGAAAGCCCTTCGAGACGCTAAGATGGACAAGGCTCAGATCCATGACATTGTGCTGGTTGGCGGTTCCACCCGTATTCCTAAAATCCAGAAGCTGTTGCAAGACTTCTTTAATGGTCGTGAGCTGAACAAGAGCATTAACCCAGATGAGGCCGTGGCCTATGGTGCAGCTGTACAAGGAGCCATCCTGATGGGGGACAAGTCTGAAAATGTGCAAGATCTTCTCCTCCTTGATGTGGCTCCATTGTCCTTGGGTCTGGAGACAGCAGGAGGAGTGATGACTGCCCTCATCAAACGCAATTCTACCATCCCAACCAAGCAGACTCAGACCTTCACTACCTACTCAGACAACCAACCTGGTGTCCTCATCCAGGTATATGAAGGTGAAAGAGCCATGACCAAGGACAACAACCTACTGGGCAAGTTTGAGTTGTCTGGTATCCCACCTGCCCCTCGTGGTGTGCCACAGATTGAAGTCACCTTTGACATTGATGCCAATGGCATCCTGAATGTGTCTGCCATGGACAAGAGCACAGGCAAAAATAACAAGATCACCATCACCAATGACAAGGGCCGTCTGAGCAAAGAGGAGATTGAGAAGATGGTGCAGGATGCTGAGAAATACAAAGCTGATGATGATGTCCAGCGAGAAAAGATCTCTGCCAAGAACTCCCTGGAGTCCTATGCCTTCAACCTGAAGAGCACAGTGGAGGACGAGAACCTGAAGGGCAAGATCAGTGAGGAGGACAAGAGGAGCATCCTAGAAAAATGCAACCAGACCATTTCCTGGCTGGAGAACAACCAGCTGGCGGAGAGAGAAGAGTATGAGCACCAGCAGAAGGAGCTGGAGAAGGTGTGTAAGCCCATCATCACCAAACTGTACCAGGGAGGAATGCCAGGAGCCAGCTGTGGGGCTCAGGCTCGCCGGGGCACCTCCAGCACAGGCCCCACCGTTGAGGAGGTGGATTAAAGAGACTGTGATGGACATTGAAAGGACTGATTTTCCATTTTGATAAAATAAAATGTAAATAAGTAGAATGTATGATTTCTCTGTAATGCTGCTGTGTCTGAGGGACAGAAGATATTCTCATGCAGATGGAAATTGTTCATTTTATAGTCTTCCTATAATGTTTAATAGTCTGTATTACAGTCATTTGTATATTTCTATTTTATTCTGAGAATGTTTTTGAGCCATGCTTACCTTGTCTGTCTATTTTTATAACCATATTTAGTTTTTAATAAAACATTAAACAAATTGGGAATTGTCTTAATTTATTTTTATGGAATATTTTTATACATAAGGTTTAAAAATAGAAGATCTGGGGGCGTTGATGGGGGAAACCAGGTGTAATACTTTTGTATCTGAGCTTGGAAGTCTGTGAATCTCTAGTTAAGAGTCCTTATTTTTTAGAATTAGAGTTTGATTTACCCTGGCTTTTTCTTGATAGTGCTTGAAGCAAAGAAGTTCATTTAACCAGAGAAAAGTGTTGGGGTTTGTTACAGCATAATGTAGTTGTTTTTCTCTCACACAAAGCCGTAGACTTGTTTTGAAGATATTGGTCAGCTTGCTTTTTCCATCGTTTACTACCAATCAGAGTCTGTGTAGTGGAAGAGTTTTACACGATTGACACAAAGCTTTTGAGCTGAAAATATTCTACATACATTCAGTGCCTTTAATATATTATGCAGCTTTCAGAACTGAGAATGGATTCAACAGCACTGTAGGGAAACACTTAAAATAAAAATCATTCCCTGCCCTGTAGAGCTTAGAGTATAGTCAGGGCTTCTGATTTTAGTTTTCAACTAATAAAACGCCAATGTTAAAAAAAAATCAAGATGCTGCTGTTAGCTCCTCCAGAAGAAAACACATATTGTCCTCTACACTCTGCCCCTCTTTTCATGCTTAGGTCTGCTGTATCCCCTTTAAGGATTCAAACAGAGAGTGTATATGACTCACCCCCTTTGAAGCCTGTATGTGTGTCTGCTCTGTGACTTTCAGCTCAGATTTGCTTAGCTTAGCAGGTAAAGGCAACTTCTTTTTACACCCTCTGTTCCTGCAGGGTGGCAATGGCATAAGAAGCTCAGGCTGTGTTCTTTCCTCAGCTGATATAAACCAGATAACTAATGTTATCAGTCGGAACTAAACCTACTGCTTCATGGCAGTTCCTTTTGGAAGAACACATCCTGAGCGTTGACGCTCTTATCACTTGGCAGCAGTCAGATATTAAATTCAGTGCACTAAGTTGCTCTGAGCCTGGGGTCACAGACAAAACACAAAGATATCAGACATTTCTTCCTCTGTGTCTTTCTCCTATGGGGAAGAAAGATAGACAATAATCAAACTTCCCATTTGACAAGAATCTGGCAGGAGGAGTTAGATCTGAATCAGGTGCCTGTCCCGAGGTATCTTGAGAGTGCAAGGAGAAAGTTCCCAAAGCAGCACTTAAAGCAGACGTCCAGAGTGGGAAAAGTAATGAGGAATCAAAGGCAGAGATGGAAGCAATGGGAATACTGGAGTCGGGGAGTGCAAAGCCCAAAGGAAGGGAAGGAGGGTAAACTCCACAAACTAATTACGGAAGCACTGAACAAGTAACTTTATCATGGATCAGAGATTCACAGGTGTGTCTCCATCAGCTTTTTTAATATCCATCACCCTCTCCCCACTGCCTCTTGTCCCCTCCTGCTATTGGCACCAGCTTCTGCCTTAGATTTGGAAAATCTCCTGGTCCAGTATTCAAAGGGACTCACTGTTGCGGAAGGTGAATGGCATTTTCACCATGTCAAGGTTTTGCTTGCTGTCCACCACAGGGAACAGTTTCAGATCAGTGGTACATACGTCTGAATAAATACATTTAGTGGCCACTGCTCTCCTAATTTGAGCAGCATTTTGGAGGCTATTTAGAAACAGTGACATAAGTAAATAGCGACATTCACTTTTGTTATTAGCGCTTTCAGAAAGCCGTTACCCATGGAGATGTCCTGCTTGCTGAATTTTCAAGGGGTTATGTCTTGGGCAGGTCAATGTATTCCCCATTTTATAAAGTAAATTAATGTAGACTCAATTTATAATTTCCCTGTTGCCTGTTGTACTTTCTCCAAAGCAAACGCATGAAGATGGTGTAAACGCACCGAAGGTTTAGAGCAGTCGACTGAGAACCAGGGTTCAGATCCCAACACTGTTCCTTGTGACCTTGGGCTCACTGTGATCTTGCCTTAGGTACAAACCTAGGGGCCCTTCTAATAAAATGCACTAAGCAGCTAACACATGTTTTAGCAAATGATAACAGTCCACCTGGCCCCAAGGTAACTATTACCATGTGGGCATAGCAGGTAAGTGCTAATTCCAGTGGTCAGTGCAGATCTCACAGTGGAGTACTCCAGAGCCGCTGCTTTTTAGCATATTCATAAATGACCTAGAAATGGGAATAACAAGTGAGGTATCAAAATTTGCAGATGACACAAAATTATTCAAAGTTGTTAAAACCCAAGAGGATTGTGAAAAAATGCAAAAGGACTTTTATAAATTGGAAGACTGGACGTTCAAATGGCAGATGAAATTAATGTGGACAATTGCAAAGTTATGCACCTATGAAAAAACAACCCAAACTATGGTTACATGATGTAGGGTTCCACATTAGGAACCACCACCCAGGAAAAAGACTTAGGTGTCATTATGGATAACATGTTGAAACCCTCCGTCCGGTCTGCAGTGGCGGCCAAGAAAGCAAATAGAATGCTAGGAATCATAAGGAAAGGAATGGAGAATAAAACAATGGATATTATAATGCCTCTGTATCAGTCCATGGTGCGACCACACCTTGAATATTGTGTGCAGTTCTGGTTGCCGCATCTTCAAAAGGATATAGTGGAATTAGAAAATATAGAGAAAAGAGCCACCATAATGTTAAAGGGGATGGAAGGATATCTATGAAGAGAGGCTAAAAAGGTTAGGGCTCTTCAACCCGGAAAAGAGACGGCTGAGGGGAGATATGATAGAGATCTATAAATTAATGAACGGAGTGGAACAGATAAACGTAGATCTATTGTTTATGCCATCAAAAGGTAGAAAGACTAGAGGACATGCAATGAAGCTACAGAGTAACCCATTTAAGACTAATAAGAGAAAATATTTTTTTGCTCCAACATGTAATCAAACTCTGGAATTTGATACCGGAGGATGTAGTAAAAGCTGTTAGTGTAGCTGGGTTTAAAAAAGGTTTGGACAATTTCCTGGAGGAAATCTCCATAAACCATTATTAAAAAGGACCCAGGATATCAATGCTTGACCCAATACAAGCATTGTGGAACCTGTGTCTTTTGGGGAAACTGCTAGGTACGTATGACCTGGATTGGCCACTGTTGGAAACAGGATACTGGGCTTGATGGGCCTTGGTCTGACCCAGTATAGCATTTCTTATGTTCCTATGTTCTTATGACCCTTTCTCAAATGACTGTGTCAGAAGTTTTATGAGAAGAGACTTGAAGACCTAAATATGTACACGCTGGAGGAGAGGAGGGACAGGGGAGATATTATTCAGACCTTTAAATACTTAAAGAGTATTAATGAACGAACAAATCTCTTCCAAAGACGGGGAAGCTGTAAAACTAGAGGACATAACATGAAGCTGCAAGGGGATAAATTGAAAGGCAATGCCAGGAAATATTTTTTCACTGAAAGGGTGGTGGATGCTTGGAATGCCCTCCCAATGGAAGTGGTGGGGGCAAACACAGTGACAGAATTCAAAATGGCATGGGATAAACACAGTGCATCCCTTTGTAGAAATAAGATAAGTTTATTTTGATTTTACCTGTCTTTTATATCTTAACAAGTCGAGGTGACCTGCACGGAGCGGTGGGTACATCCCTAAACAAAGGCATGCGGAGGGGTGACCTGCACAGAGCAGCGGGCGCACCTACTCTTGCCACCTTGCTGGGCAGACTAGATGGACCATACTAGTCTTTTTCTGCCATCGTATACTTTGTTATTATGTTTAGAGTCCTCGGGCACAAACCACACAACATGACATCTGTTAGACTTCCCCATACGATGGACGGGTTATTCCCAGCGGCTACTGCTGTACGTATGTTCCAGAGCTTTCTGAATCCTGCATCTTAATCCTTAGGAGATCACAACTGAGCTAAATATGAAGGCAGAAGCAGAGGAAATGGATTGCAAAGGCCAGGATGTAGTTTATTACATACAGTATTTGATGGCAGAAGACAATCACCATTTAATAATTCCTAAATTAGTATCATGTTCTTTCTGGCCAGGTTGAAATCCTACCTACAGGCATCTTTTGAGGTGCCTTTTGACCTTAAACGAGAGGTGTCCAACTCATTCTAATGCTGAGTCACATTGCCACCGAGCCTACTGACTGGACTGGGGTCTCCCTTGGAAATTGTGGCCAACAGGGCAGGGATATATTTGTACATCAAATTATATTTGCATTTCCAATTATGAAAATTTTGTCTTGATTACTTTTAATGAGGTTGGGAGAAGGGAAAAAGAATAGGGCTTGCATCAGAGCTGGCCTAATCAGTAGGCAAACAAGGCATGCACCTAGGGCATTAACATGTGGGCCATGACAAAGAGCAGAGCATCTATAGCTAAACAGTAGATTTTGACAGCCAAGGAGGAGGAGTGTAAGGCTCAAGGTCTGCCTAGGGTGTGTTGGGGTTTTTGCCCTCTTGTTAATTGTCGTGGCTGCAGGGTTCACCCCAACATAAGTGTAAAGCACAGGACCCTCTTTCAAATAAAGTATCGTGCCACTGAAGTAAAGTAGAAATTTTATTGTCAGGTATGTAATATCACAAGCTTTGCAAGTTTAACGTCAATGCTCTAATTATATTACAAATCAGCATGAAACAGGAAAATGAATATAAAATTGTCTTTATGCGCAAAGCACCTGAGGTCTCCTATGAAGGGTCCTGGGGACAGAGTAGCGTTGCCCTCTAAGGAGCGTGTGCCAGTCTGTCCATCCATCAGAGTTTCTGTCCTATATTTATACTCAATTTTAGACTTGTGAATCAAAACTGCTGATAGGCAGATTTCCTTTCTTTTCTTATTCACTATTCTTTCAAGCAAATGTGCTCCTTAATCTATTGCCCTCTTGCCCTTGTGGTATCCTGTCTGTCTGTTCTCATGGAAGTCCTCGTCGCTGTGTGCTGGCTCTGTTTCCTGCAGATTAAGTTCTTCGTTTTGTTCCCCTTTGTTCATTCAAAGGGCCCAGGTGACAGCTTTTCACTAGCTGTGTAGCTTTCAGAGCCTCTCATTGTCTCAGCTCTGGGTCAGGATATTAGCTCATTTCATAGCTCAATCTTGCTGATTCTGCAGTTTCAGTGTGAAAAGAGTCAGCAGGCTATTTCTTACTTAGGCCTTGAGCTTAGATATTAGCACAAGATGGATTGAACCTGAGACAAGAGTACCTGAAGGGGGATTCATTTTCCCCTTCAGGTGCTAACACCTTGAACCAACTCTGGGGCTGGCCCAGGCATTTGCAGCGCTGTACAGATACATGAGAGAGATCTGCATATAATGGGGACAGGGCATGCAAATCTATTTCATGCATATTCATTGTGGATATCATGAAAACTCAACTGGCCTAGAGGATACTGGAGGGCTGGATTGAGAACTACTGCTTCTAGACAATGGAAATATTACTATGATTATTACTTGACAATAACATAGGGCTACAAGATATATTCAGAACTACAGAAACAGATAAGAGATGGTCCCAAATCCTTAGAATTTACACTCAAATCAAGACTCATAGAATTCTCCATGGCAAGCAGGATGCGGCAGCCACACCTGGTTACATCCATCCGATGACACCATAGATGGAAGTGCTCTTCAGAGCTCAGAAAGGTAAACCTGTCTGAGCATATGCCCAGGTAGCCCTACCTCCTGGCCCACTCCTACTTAGCCCAGTTTAACTTCTTCTGTCTTGCCAGTATGATGGACCTCCTCTAGCGCTCCAAAAAAAAGAACAGAACAGCAGAAAGAAGCAAAAGAAAGGATTCTCTGAGAACTCATCTGTGAGAAAGATCTGCAGATCTAGTTACCAACTATGACTAAACCGGGGTTTAAAAAGTGCCCCAAATGCTGCAAAAAATATGAACAGCACCGTTGCACATGATCTTTGCGTACAGTGTCTGGGAGTCAGCCAAAGGGTTGAGGATTTTCCACACTGTGCCTGGATTCCCCCCCCCCCTCCCCTCATCTCCTTCCCCACACTAGGAAATCCCAAAGCCATGGTTTGAAAGAATTCATCATTGTGACCCCATTTACCTCTGCAGCTACCTCTGACCGGGACCAAGCTGCTGACCACGAGGCTCACCGGACCCTGTAGGACTCCTCTGCAGCTCGGAATGTGCTATCCAGGGCCTCCATCCCCAGCTACGCTTCACCTGGGCTCCCATATCCATCATGGGCCAAGTAGAGATGCCCCAGGTTAGCTTGGACCTCCCAGCTTCAAACCCAGAGATCCTTTATGCTTCAGCCTTCCTCATCAGTGTTGAACGCCAATGCCATGCCATGCCATGCTAGGCTGGCTCTGCTGGGGCGATCCTCATCATCTCCGTCACCTTGCCATCCACGGACCTTCATGCAGTGGACAGCGGGGAGGAGGAGACAGCTACATTGGGCTCATTGGGCATGGGGGATGCCCTCAAGTCACCCAGCATAACATCCGAGCCCTCTCCGTCTCCATCTTAACCACCCTTCCCACCTGAGGACATCGCCTATCCCAAGTTCCTACAGAAGGTGGTGTCCCTGCTCGTCCTCGTATCTGCTGGCACTCAGCGCCTGTGGAGCGAAATCCTGATGGTCATCAAGTATCTGGAGTCACCAAGGATGTTAGTCACCCGGCCAGTCCCCCCAGCTACTCAAGGACAACTTGATAAAGCTCTGGCTAACCCCGGCATCAGGGCCTGCCTGCTCCCTCATTCTTGAGATAAAATTCCAAGTGCAGTCTGCCCCAAGGTTTACAAAGACACAGCCCCCGCACCAGTCCATCACTGTTGAAACCATAGTGAAGCGAGTCGGGTCATACTGCAACCATGCCAACACTCTGCCCAGGTGGGATTCAAAACTCCTGGATGATGTGGGATAAGAAAATGTTTCAGGGAGCCATGCTGAGTGCAGAGATAGCAGCGCATCAGTTCCAGCACATATTATTCCATGATGCCTTGCTGGGGAATCTCAAAGGCGCCATAGTGACATTGCCCCCGAATACCAGACGGCCACCACTGCAGCCTTGGCAGTCCTAACGGAGTGCAGCAAACATCTAATCCATGCGGCCTTCGACATAGCTGCCTGCACAGCCGGGACGGCCATCTCTGCCTGCTGCTTGGCCTGGCTTCAGGCATCAGGCCTGTGAGAAGCACGACTGCATAGCTGATGCCCCCTGCATGAGTGACTCATTATTAGGAGACAAGATCAAGGACATAGTGAATGACATGAAGGAACACTGTACCACCCTGCAGATACTCATGGTGGAGGACCTCAAACACATTGTCAGCAACTCCAAAGGAAGCTATTACCGCAAGTCATATGCTTCATCCAAGTGGACTAGCTCTTACCACAAGTGGCAGACCCCACGGTACATGCAGCAATCATACCAGGTGCCCTATCAACAAACACCGACAGGGAGCGTAAACAGCATAAGCAGGCTGTGCCCTCTTCGGGAAAGAATATCCCCTCCTTTTACAATGCATGCCCAGCCAGGAACCCCATGAGCACCTGTAAACACATCACAATGGACAAGTGGATCCTGCAGATCACTGCAGAGGGATATCGTATCCATTTCTCATCCCTCCCCCCACTAACATTCCCAGCCCAACAGCGAGACTTTGCCACATTTGTTACCATCCATGACTGCGGAACTATCGTTGCTCCTGCCATGTCAAGCAAGAGAGCCTGTTCCGCTAGATCAGCTCAACAGTGGCTTTTACTCCAGCTACTTTCTGATACCCAAAGGTCTAGAGGGTTCCGCCCCATCCTTGACCTCCGGAACCTGAACAAATTCATCTTCAAGGAGAAGTTCCAGATGTTCTATTTGGGGTCCATCCTGCCCCTCATCCAAACAAGGGACTGGGTAGGCTTCCTTGGATTTGCAGGATACCTACACACACGTCCGCATACACCGGACTCACAGGAAATGCTTATGCTTCCGAGTGTTGGGCAGCCACAACCAAAGCAAGGTTCTCCCCTTTGGCCTCTATCAAGCTCCAAGGGTGTCACTGTGGCAGCAGCCCACCTCCTCAAATAAGGCGTCTGTGTCTTCCCCAACCTAGATGATTGGCGCCTCTCAGCGCCTTCATCACAGGAGGCTCGGAGGGTAGCCAGCCAGACCATCACCCTTCTGTCCTCCCTTGGTTTCCTCATGAACTATCAGAAGTCCTTCCTCCACCCTAACAATGCTGGGAGTTCATTGGGGCAGACATCGACATCACCCTGTCCAAAGCATTCCTCCCCACACAGTGAGTGGATGCCATCACTTATCTGGCATGGAGCATCACCTCAGTCACACAGATCACAGCTCAAACCCTACTCTGCCTCCGGGGCTACATGGCAGTGACAACACTGGTCCTACCTCTTGTGAGACTACAAATTCACCACCTGCAGTGTCACCTGGGCACCTACTGGAATCAGCACACACAACCCCTGTCCATGTGCATTCCACTGGACACGGAGTCAAGAGGTTCCTCCTTCTCCTCTTGGAGGTCAAGCCCCTCTAGCAACTGTGCCACCACTTTACCATCACCAGCAATGTTTCAAGAGCAGGCTGGGGAGCCCTTCACACCCAAGGGACTTGGTCGGCAAAAGAACAGACCTTCCACATCATCCTGCTGAAACTCCGAGCAATCCAATATGCACTGAGCCTTCCACCAGCACATTGCCGACAAGAGTGTCATAATCCAAACTGACAACCAGGAAGTCATGTTCTATGTCAACAAGCAAGGGGGGATGGGATCATGTACACTCTGCAGGGAGGCATTCAGACTCTGGTTCTTTGCCCTCTCCAAGAGCTTCTTGCTGCAAGCCTCCTACCTACCGGGCACACTGAATGATCTGGCACACTGAGCGACCTGATGAACGGGCTAAGCTACCATCTGGACCCCTATGAGTGGACACTCAACCCCCAAATGGTGGAGTCCCTCTTCCAGTGCTGGGAACGCCCGCATATGACCTATTCACCACCAAGACAAACACAGAGTGCCCACACTTCTGCTCAAAACCCATCGACCCAGATCCTCAGCATGGATGCCTTTGACATACTGGGGGGGGGGGGGTTGTGATCACTCGTATATGCTTTCCCTCCATCTCATTTATATCCAGGACGCTCCAGAGGATCACCCAGGACAAAGCACAGGCCATCCCCAATGGCCGAGACAGATGTATTCCTCTTTCTCCACCCATCCAGCTCCCCCTTACACCAGAGCTGGTCACCCAGGAAGGGGGTCCATGCTGCATCACAACCTACAAGCACTTGCTTTGAGAGCCTGTAGATTGAGAGGCTTACCCTGCTCTTCCTCAGCCTATCGACCAAGGTGCAACAGATCATCATCACAGCCCAACATCCATCCACAAGGAAATCCTATGGACTAAAATAAAAATGCTTCAGCACCTGGTGCTGGTCCCAGGACCTGGACCTGGTCTCCTGCTCAGTCCTGCAAGTCTTCCAGTATCACCATCTGCTTTGATCATGGTCTCAAGACAGAGTCCATCTGAGCTCACCTTTCAGCCATCGCAACCTTCCACAATCGCCTCAGAAATGGTCCGCCTCTACACCCCTTCCACTAGTTGCCCACTTCATGAGGGGCCTGGCCAATCTGCGGCCAACAGGCCAGCCCCCAGTTCCATCTTGGGACCTGAACATCATTCTCCACCAATTGACATAGGAACCATGTCAGTTGGCACCTTTAAAGTTTGCATCCTGGAAGACCCTCTTCCTCATAGCTATTACTTCTGCTCGGGTCAGCGAGCTACAGGCCCTGATATTGCATCCACCATATATGTACCTCTTCCACAAGCGGGCCATCCTATGGACTCACCCAAGGTTAGTCCCCAAGGTGGTCTCTGCATTCCAAATCAGCCAGGCTATAGAGCTGCCTGCCTTCTACCCAGAGACCACATGCCTCTCCCGAGGAACAGAAACTCCATATTCTTGACTGTGTCACCTTTATGTACATACATCCATAGGACAGGGCCCCCAATGACGGGGCAAATAACTTTCCATGTCTTTAAGACCAAGCATGTGAGGACGCACGGTCACCAAGAGAACTCTGTCACAGTGGATCTCAGACTGCATGGCTTTTTGCCATGACCATGCAGGCACCCAGACCACAATGAAGGGCCGGGCCCACCAGCTCCAAGCACTAGCCCCCACTATTTCCAATCTGTGATTCATGCCCGTAACTGACTTATGCAAAGCTGCCACCTGGTCCTCTGTACTTACATTCCAGAGACCTTACTGCCTTGATCTTGCGGTGTTGGCAAACAGCTTATTTGGCCAAGAGGTGTTGGCCTCAGTGGTGTTTTCCCCGCTCCACAAGAACTAAACTCTGGGCTCTAATGTCCAGTGATGTTCCACCACCCACTGCTTACCAGGTCACTGGGACATGTTTGTTTTGCCATGAGCCACTGTTACATTGCACAGGTGCTCACATTGCTCACTGGCACTGTGGTTTTGTGCTGTTATGGTTACCTTTGATCACAGCACCCTGTTGTGCTGAGGTCTGCCGTTGTTATTATTGTTCATGTTACCGCTCTGCCCAGTTGCGCTGGGACCATTGCTTGTCCACGTTTGTTTCAAGTTGGACTGTTGTGTTCATTACGCTACTCAGGGGGGTGGCCACTATTAATGAGAGTAAAGTTCTGTTGACTGGAGTAAAGTAATAAAACCTTAACACACAAGACACCGTGTACTGTCATCCTAGGCACCGGTATATCCATGCGCCTCTACACACCTCGATCACCCACCTCCCTCTCATCTACCACAGTATCTCGGCGGTGCAGCTAGGGAGGCACCAGGTGTGGTTGACGCATCCTGCTTGTCCAAGAAGAAAGCAAGGCTATTTACCTGTAACAGGGGATCTCCATGGGCAGCAGGATTAGTCATCTACACAAACCCTCCCACATCCCTTGGATGACAGCAGCCTCACAATGTGGGTGCCCACCTACCTAGTGGCAAGGCACTGCTTGAAACATACTGGGCAAGATAGGGTGGGCCAGGATGTAGAACTACCTAGGAAGACAGTTCTGTCTATGGTGCTTCCAGATGATGTTACCAGATGTGGCTGACTTATACTGCTGTCCAAAAAGAACCCCCATTACAGGTAAGTAACCTCGCTAAGCCAAACAAAAAAGCTTCAAGGACATATATTCTAGAGACCCCCAAAGCTGGACAGGGGAAAGAAAATGAAACACTCCCTTTATCAACAGCTGCATTATAAGGTCAAACTTATTCTCCCTCTCTCAGCTCGTGGTAATCGCTACATGACAGAAGTGAGGGGATGCAGGCACAGAGATGAAGGCTTCAGTAATTACAATGACAGAAAGTGACTCCCCGATCTCTCGCCTCCCCATCTCCTGCAGGCAGCAGCAGGGCGCTCTCTTTCAGTGCAGGGACTGCAGACTGACAGAGCTCAAACTACTGTATTCTGTGAAGCAGCCACCCTGCCCCGGGCTGGTTTACTACAGGATACATCAGTAAATCATTAAAGATACTGAGGGGAATGTGCTGTAGCAGAGCACTAAAACCGCTCTCTGCCCATTCACTCCAGGTCTAATTTCCTGGGGACAGAGGATAAAATCCCCTGAAAAACACCAAGTCAGAGTCAGACAAATTCTTATTCCTGAATGTCTGAGAAACCACTGGAAAAAAACATTACACAGCTTAAGACCGGGATCCTGGAAAAGCCCAGAAAACTCCTGAACAGGACCAATGTCAGTGACTGACTACAGGGTAGAGACTCTTCCAGAAAATTTGAGAATGGGGCTGGAGGTACCTGCCTCTACTCAGCTGTGATTGGCTAAAGGACATAGGCGCTTCCTGAAATTTCCATAAGGGGAAGGGATGGTACCGTCCCTTTGCAGCTCTGATTGGCCAGCCTAGGCTGGACTTGCCAGATTGTTCCTGTTGTTTCTAGGGTGTCCAGGAATGCTTCCTTCAGTTTTACCAATGCTGCCGTCATGGCTGATACTTCAGTTCGAGGTGTGTGTGGGCAGGGTTGGATTTCGCTGTGCTCCGCCCTTATGAGCCTGCCATTACTCTGTCAGGCAGAGCCGGCTCTATAAATAGTGGAACACAGAGCAGGGAAGCATCAGTCAGAGACAGAAGCTGAGAGAGAGAGAAAGCAAATCCCTTGGCTTCCACGGAGTAAAGCCATTCACTATCCAGAGGCAAAGAAAAGAGCCGAGATGTCTGCATCAAAGGGAGTAGCCATCGGCATCGACCTGGGCACCACCTATTCCTGCGTGGGGGTGTTCCAGCATGGCAAGGTGGAGATCATCGCTAATGACCAGGGCAACAGAACGACCCCCAGCTACGTCTCTTTCACGGACACTGAGAGGCTGATCGGAGATGCTGCCAAGAACCAGGTGGCCATGAACCCCCAGAACACAGTCTTTGATGCCAAGAGGCTGATTGGCAGGAGGTTTGAGGACCCTGTGGTGCAGTCTGACATGAAGCACTGGCCCTTCCAGGTGGTGAGTGATGGGGGCAAGCCCAAGGTGCAGGTGGAGTACAAAGGAGAGGCGAAAACCTTCAATCCAGAAGAGATTTCCTCCATGGTGCTGACTAAGATGAAAGAGACTGCAGAAGCTTACCTGGGCCATAAAGTCACTAATGCTGTCATCACAGTACCAGCTTATTTCAATGACTCCCAGCGCCAGGCCACCAAAGATGCAGGAGTTATAGCTGGACTGAATGTGCTGAGGATCATCAATGAGCCCACTGCAGCCGCCATTGCTTATGGCCTGGAAAAGGGTGGCCGAGGAGAGCACCATGTCCTCATTTTTGACCTAGGCGGTGGCACCTTTGATGTCTCCATCTTGACCATTGATGATGGGATCTTTGAGGTGAAGGCCACAGCGGGAGATACTCACCTAGGTGGAGAAGACTTTGATAACCGCATGGTGAATCATTTCATTGAGGAGTTTAAGAGAAAGCAAAAGAAAGACATTAGCCAGAACAAGAGAGCGGTCAGGAGGCTGAGGACGGCCTGTGAGAGAGCCAAGAGAACCCTGTCGTCCAGCACCCAGGCCAATATTGAAATTGATTCCCTGTATGAAGGCATTGACTTCTATACCTCAATTACCAGGGCTCGCTTTGAAGAGTTGTGTGCTGACCTCTTCAGAGGAACTCTGGAGCCAGTGGAGAAAGCCCTTCGAGATGCTAAGATGGACAAGACTCAGATCCATGACATTGTGCTGGTTGGCGGTTCCACCCGTATTCCTAAAATCCAGAAGCTGTTGCAAGACTTCTTTAATGGTCGTGAGCTGAACAAGAGCATTAACCCAGATGAGGCCGTGGCCTATGGTGCAGCTGTACAAGGAGCCATCCTGATGGGGGACAAGTCTGAAAATGTGCAAGATCTTCTCCTCCTAGATGTGGCTCCATTGTCCTTGGGTCTGGAGACAGCAGGAGGAGTAATGACTGCCCTCATCAATCGCAATTCTACCATCCCAAGCAAGCAGACTCAGACCTTCACTACATACTCAGACAACCAACCTGGTGTCCTCATCCAGGTATATGAAGGTGAAAGAGCCATGACCAAGGACAACAACCTACTGGGCAAGTTTGAGTTGTCTGGTATCCCACCTGCCCCTCGTGGTGTGCCACAGATTGAAGTCACCTTTGACATTGATGCCAATGGCATTCTGAATGTTTCTGCCATGGACAAGAGCACAGGCAAGCACAACAAGATCACCATCACCAATGACAAGGGCCGTCTGAGCAAAGAGGAGATTGAGAAGATGGTGCAGGATGCTGAGAAATACAAAGCTGATGATGATGTCCAGCGAGAAAAGATCTCTGCCAAGAACTCCCTGGAGTCTTATGCCTTCAACCTGAAGAGCACAGTGGAGGACGAGAACCTGAAGGGCAAGATCAGTGAGGAGGACAAGAGGAGCATCCTAGAAAAATGCAACCAGACCATCTCCTGGCTGGAGAACAACCAGCTGGCGGAGAGAGAAGAGTATGAGCACCAGCAGAAGGAGCTAGAGAAGGTGTGTAAGCCCATCATCACCAAACTGTACCAGGGAGGAATGCCAGGAGCCAACTGTGGGGCTCAGGCTCGCCGGGGCACCTCCAGCACCGGCCCCACCGTTGAGGAGGTGGATTAAAGAGACTGTGATGGACATTGAAAGGACTGATTTCCATTTTGATAAAATAAAATGTAAATAAGTAGAATGTATGATTTTTCTGTAATGCTGCTGTGTCCGAGGGACAGAAGATATTCTCATGCAGATGGAAATTGATCATTTTACAGTCTTCCTATAACGTTTAATCGTCTGTATTACAGTCATATGTATATTTCTGTTTTATTCTGAGAATGTTTTTGAGCCATGCCTACCTTGTCTATTTTTATAACCATATTTATTTTTTAATAAAACATTAAACAGATTATGGGATCTGTCTTAATTTATTTTTATTGAGTATTTTTATACATAAGGTTTAAAACCAGGTGTAATACTTTTGTATCTGAGCTTGGAAGTCTGTGAATCTCTAGCTAAGAGTCCTTATTTTTTTAGGATTAGAGTTTGATTTACATGGTGGATTTTTCTTGATAGTGCTTGAAGAAAAGAAGTTCGTTTAACCAGAGAAAAGGGTTGGGGTTTGTTTTTTTTATTTTTTTCCCTCTACAGCATAATGTAGTTGCTCTTCCCTGCCCTGTGGAGCTTAGAGTAGAGTCAGGGCTTCTGATTTTAGGTTTCAACTAATAAAATGCCAATGAAAAAAAATGCAGATGCTGCTGTTAGCTCCTCCAGAGGAAAACACATATTGTCCTTTACACTCTGACTCTCCTCTGCCCCTCTTCTCACGTTTACTTCAGCTGTATCCCCCTTAAGGATTCAAACAGAGAGTGTATATGACTCGCCCCCTTTGAAGCCTCTATGTGTGTCTGCTCTGTGACTTTCAGCTCGGATTTGCTTGATTTAGCAGGTAAAGGCAACTTCTATTTACACACTCAATTCCTGCAGGGTGGCAGTGGCATAAGAAGCTCAGGCTGTGTTCTTTCCTGAGCTGATATAAACCAGATAACTAATGTTATCCATCAGAACTAAACTTACTGCTCCATGGCGGTTCCTGTTGGAAGAACACATCCTGAGCGTTGAAGCTCTTATCAGATATTAAATTCAGTGCCCTAAGTTGCTGTGAGCCTGGGTCACAAATGAAACACAAAGACATCAGACATTTCTTTTTCTGTGCCTTTCTCCTACGGGGAAGAAATATAGACAATAATCAAACTTCCCATTTAACAAGAATCTGGCAGGAGGAGTTAGATGTGAGTCAGGAGTCTGTCCCAAGGTGTCCTGCATTGAACAATTAACTTCCTCATGGATCAGAGATTCACAGCTGTGTCTCCATCAGCTCTTTTAATATCCATCACCCTCTCCCCACTACCTTTTGTCCCCTCCTGCTATTGGCACCAGCTTCTGCCTTAGATTTGGAAAATCTCCTGGTCCAGTATTCAAAGGGACTCACTGTTGCAGAAGGTGAATGATATTTTCACCATGTCAAGGTTTTGCTTGCTGTCCACCACAGGGAACAGTTTCAGATCGGTGGTACATACGTCTGAATAAATACATTTAGTGGCCACTGCTCTAAGTCCCTAATTTGAGCAGCATTTTGGAGGCTATTTAGAAACAGTGACATAAGTAAATAGCGACATTTACATGTGTAATTAGCGCTTTCAGAAATCCGTTACCCGTGGAGATGTCCTGGTTGCTGAGTTTTCAAGGGGGTATGTCTTGGGCAGGTCAATGTATTCCCCATTTTATAAAGTAAATTAACATAGACTCAAACTATAATTTCCCTGTTGGCTTTTGTACTTCCTTCAAAGCACGCGCAAGAAGAGGGCACAAACACACCAAATGGTTAGAGCAGTCGGCTGAGAACCAGGGAAACCAGGGTTCAGATACTAACACTGTTCCTTGCGAACTTGGGCTCACTGTGATCTTGCCTTAGGTACAAACCTAGGGGCCCTTCTAATAAAATGCACTAAGCAGCTAACACATATTTTAGCAAATAACAGTCCACCTGGCCCCAGGGTAACTATTACCATGTGAGCATGCAGGTAAGCGCTAATTCCAGTGGTCAGTGCAGATCTCACAGTGGAGTACTCTAGAGTCCGCTGTACATTCGGGAGGAGAGGAGGGACAGGGGAGATATGATTCAGACCTTTAAATATTTAAAGAGTATTAATGAACAAACAAACCTCTTCCAAAGACGGGGAAGCTGTAAAACTACAGGATATAACATGAAGCTGCAAGGGGGTAAACTGAAAGGCAACGTCAGGAAATATTTTTTACTGAAATGGTGGTGGATGCTTGGAATGCCCTCCCGATGGAAGTGGTGGGGGCAAATACAGTGACAGAATTCAAAATGGCATGAGAGAGACACAGTGGATCCCTTTATAGCAACATGATAAAATCAAAATAAACGTTAACTATCTCTTATATCTTAACAGATAGGGGTGACCTACCCGGAGTGGCGGGTATACCTCTAAACAAAGGCATGGGGAGAGGTGACCTGCACGGAGTGGCAGGTGCACCTACTCTTGCCGCCTTGCTGGGCAGACTAGATGGACCATACTGGTCTTTATCTGCCGTCATTTACTATGTTACTATGTTTAGAATCCTCAGGCACAAACCGCACAACATGACATCTGATATGATGGGCGGGTTATTCCCAGCGGCTACTGCTGTACGTATGCTCCAGAGCTTTCTGAATCCTGCATCTTAATCTTAGGAGAACACAGCTGAGCTAAATATGAAGACAGAAGCAGAGGAAATGGATTGCAAAGGCCAGGATGTAGTTTATTAGATACAGTATTCTATGGCAGAAGACACTCGGCATTTAATAATTCCTAAATTAGTATCATATTCTTTCTGGCCAGGTTCAAATCCTACCTACAGGCATCTTTTGAGGTGCCTTTTAACCTTAAACGAGAGGTGTCC
Source organism: Ichthyophis bannanicus (assembly GCA_033557465.1). Lineage (NCBI taxonomy): Eukaryota > Metazoa > Chordata > Amphibia > Gymnophiona > Ichthyophiidae > Ichthyophis > Ichthyophis bannanicus. The sequence goes on along the minus strand of CM066051.1, from coordinate 72,663,384 downwards.
AACTCATTCTAATACTGAGTCACATTGCCACCGAGCCTACTGACTGGACTGGGGTCTCCCTTGGAAGTTGTGGCCAACAGGTCAGGGATATATTTGCACATCAAATTATATTTGCATTTCCAATTATGCAAATTTTGTCTTGATTACTTTTAATGAGGTTGGGAGAAGGGAAAAAGAATAGGACTTGCATCAGAGCTGGCCCAATCATTAGGAAAACACCTAGAGCAGCAATATCTGGGGCATGACAAAGAGCAGGACATCTAAAGCTAAACAGTAGATTTTGACAGCCAAGGGGAAGTGTAAAGCTTAAGGTCTGTCTAGGGTGCTAACACCTGGAACCAACTCTGGGGCCTGCCCAGGTATTTCCAGCGCTGTACGGAGACCTGAGAGAGATCTGCATATAATGGGGGCAGGGCATGCAAATCTCTCTCATGCATATTCATTGTGGATATCATGAAAACTCAACTGGCCTGGGGAATACCGGAGGACTGGATTAAGAACTACTGCTTCTAGACAATGGAAATATTACTATGACTATTACGTGACAATAGCATAGAGCTACAAGATATATTCAGAACTACAGAAACAGAGAAGAGATGGTCCCAACTCCTTAGAACTTACCCTCAAATTAAGACTCATAGAATTTTCCATGGACAAGCAGGATGCGTCAGCCACACCTGGTGACCTCCATCTGATGGCGCCATAGACGGACGTGCGCTCCAGTGCTCAGAAAGGTAAACCTGTCCGAGCATATGCCTAGGTAGCCCTACGTCCTGGCCCGCTCCTATGTAGCCCATTTTCACTTCTACCTCCTTGCCAGCATGACGGATCTCCTCTAGTGCTCCAAAAAAAGAGAACAGAACAGCAAAAAGAATCAAAAGAAAGGATCCTCTGAGAACTCATCCGCTAGAAGGATCTGCAGATCTAGTTACCTACTAGGACTAAACCAGGGTTTAAAAAGTGCCCCAAATGCTGCAAACAAACGAACAATGCGAAAAGAAAAACCTCCAAAATTGTGATGACACACTAGGAATACCATCAGAAAAAAGTCAAAACAATAAGCCAAACCTGTGAATCCGTTTACCAAAACAAAATAAAGTTCAAAACAAACCAACAGAGTAACTACATTTTTAGATTTTTTTCTGTCGGGATCCGTCGACCTGAGACGGGGAGGAGAAAAACTCCCCTCTCTGTGTCGGCAGAGGCCTTTTATGGAAAACTTTTATCAAAGCGTCAAAATATTTATAATAGTGACAAACACTTATCTGATGATAAATAAGAAGGGCGAGAAAATAACAGCATAAAAGCAGCGACATGCATGTTTCGAGCCCAAACAAGGTCCTGAATCAAGCTGAGTCTATCATTTCTCGCGCCCTAAGAAAAACGCCGGATTCTACAGGTAATTTAAACCCCCCAAAGATACTTCTGAATGGCTGCTGAGACAAAGACGTCACCAAGTGAAAGAGACGCCAAGGGTAAAGGGGGAGGAGCTAGGCCACAGCTCATATTAAAGATCCAAAAATACTAACTGAAAACATGTAATGTAGTAGAAAAATCAATCAAAGTAAGCTCCACCAGTCACATTCCAAATTCAGTCCCGTAGGTAAAACAGTATGCAACCAGAATATCTAGCGTTGTTCACGTTGTTGGAGTGTTTGCTCACGATCCCCTCCCCGAGGATTCGGGGGAATTGAATCAATGACCCTCCAGCAGAGTTCCTCAAAAGTGTGGTGATATTGAAGGCAATGTTCTACGATGGGGGCCGAAAGGATCTGAGTTGACAGTCGGGAAGCATGCTCCCGTAAACGGATCCGGACTGGGCGAATAGTTCTGCCAATGTACGACAAGCCACAAGGGCAAGTGATCATATATACCACAAAGGGCGTTAGGCAGGTAGAATGGCCCAAAAAAGAAAAAGATCTACCAGAAAAGGGATGCGTCCAACGAACCCCCTCTTCCGTAGTAACGCAAAAACGGCAATTGCGACAAGGCCAATGGCCAGGAGGACGATCATCACAAACAGGGACAAGTGGTGGAAGGACCGCGTGCACCAAGCGGTCACAAATGTTCCTGCCCCGTGTATAAGCCAAACGAAGTGGCTTCTGAAAGCAGGAGTGTAATTGTAAAATTCCCCAATGTTTCTTTAAAAGCGCTGTAACTCAGGAAGTGTATTGTGTAAAAGGGAGAATCCCTGTCACCACTTCCATCTCTTGCTTATGGGAAAAATCCTGAGAAGAATCAGATGGTTCACAAAAACCTCCCAGAAGCCACTCTCTATGGGAGAACCGAGCTCTTAAATATGCCCGGTGTATCACCGACCGGGGATAGCCGCGATCCAACAACCGTGCTCAAAGATCTCATGCCTGGGCTTTAAAATCTTGCAAAGTAGAACATATCCGGCGCAAACGCAAAAACTGACCCACCGGAAGGCCATTCCGCAGAGAAAAAGGATGATGACTGTGATAACGTAAAAGATTATTACGCTGACTTGGTTTCCGAAATAAAGTCGTGGTCAAAGCGTTTCCCTGTTTGATGACCAAGACATCGAGGAACTCCATCCTCTGTGGATCCACATGTAGCGTGAACTGTATGTTAGGTTTGATGCTATTTAACCAATCCACAAAAAGTAACAATTGATCCTGGGTGGAAGACCAGAGAAGAAAAATATCATCCAAAAAATGAAGCCAAAGGCGGACATGCTGAAATGCTGGAGCCACATAGATAAAGCGCTCTTCCATGTCAGCCAGATATAGGGGAGCTATTGAGGGCGCTACAGTGGCCCCCATCGCTATCCCATGGCACTGTTGGTAAAATTGACCCTGAAAAACAAAGTAATTTTTGGTGAGCACCAGCCGAAGAAGATCCAAAAGGAAGGATTTTGGGATCCGAGAAGGCGCTGTAGTAAAGGCAAAATCCAACAAAGATAATGCCTCTTCTTGATCAATGTTGGTGTATAGCGCCACGACATCCAACGTAACTAGGAGATGATCCTCCAGAGACCCAGAGACTTCAGAAAGGAGAGTGAGAAAATGTGATGTATCCCGTAGGAAAGATTTGACACGCCGAGCTTCCTGCCTTAAAAAAATGTCACCAAACTGAGACAGCGGTTCAAGAATGGAACCTCTGCAGGATACGATAGGGCGTACTGGGGGATATGATAAAGATTTATGTATCTTAGGAACAGTGTACAAAACTGGGATACGAGGATGCCGTTGCAACAAAAACATTGCTTCCCGTGAAGTGATCCAACCTTGAAGGCGTGCCTTTTCCACCATAGGTTCTATCAACAATTGTAGTTGCGGTGTAGGATCTGCCGGTAGAAGTTTGTAATACTTAGGGTCAGCTAATTGAGACAAAATGCCCTGTGTATAAGCGGTACGAGATTGAATGACCACAGCACTGCCTTTGTCCGCCCCCCGTATGACCACTGTTCCCAGCCAATTCATCAAGGGCTGACCGCTGTATATTGGATATATTAGAGAAGTGGGCCATTCTACCTGCCTAACGCCCTTTGTGGTATATATGATCACTTGCCCTTGTGGCTTGTCATACATTGGCAGAACTATTCGCCCAGTCCGGATCCGTTTACGGGAGCATGCTTCCCGACTGTCAACTCAGACCCTTTCGGCTCCCATCGTAGAACATTGCCTTAATATCACCACACTTTTGAGGAAATCTGCTGGAGGGTCATTGATTTCAATTCCCCTGAATCCTCGGGGAGGGGATCGTGAGCAAACACTCCAACAACGTGAACAACGCTGGATTTTCCGGTTGCATACTGTTTTACCTACGGGACTGAATTTGGAATGTGACTGGTGGAGCTTACTTTGATTGATTTTTCTACTACATTACATGTTTTCAGTCAGTATTTTTGGATCTTTCATATGAGCTGTGGCCTAGCTCCTCCCCCTTTACCCTTGGCGTCTCTTTCACTTGGTGACGTCTTTGTCTCAGTAGCCATTCAGAAATATCTTTGGGGGTTTTAAATTACCTGTTGAATCCGGCATTTTTCTTAGGGCGCGAGAAATGATGGACTCAGCTTGATACAGGGCCTTGTTTGGGCTCGAAACATGCATGTCGCTGCTTTTCTGCTGTTATGTGCTCGCCCTTCTTATTTATCATCAGATAAGTGTTTGTCACTATTATAAATATTTTGACGCTTTGATAAAAGTTTTCCATAAAAAGGCCTCTACCGACACAGGTCGACGGATCCCGACAGAAAAAAATCTAAAAATTTAGTTACTCTGTTGGTTTGTTTTGAACTTTATTTTGTTTTGGTAAACGGATTCACAGGTTTGGCTTATTGTTTTGACTTTTTTCTGATGGCAAACAAACGAACAGCACCGATGCACATGATCGTTGTGTTCGGTGTCTGGCAGTCAGCCACAGGGTTGAGGATTTTCCACACTGTGCCTAGATTTCCCCCCTCCCTCCATCATTCCCCACACTAGGGAATCCCAAAGTCACGGTTTGAAAGAATTCATCACGGGGACCCCACTAACCTCTGTGGTTACCCCTGACCAGGACCAAGTCACTGACCACAAGGATCACTGGACCCCGAAGGACTCCTCTGCAGCTCAGAATGTGTTATCCAGGGCCTCCATCCACAGCCACATTCCACCCAGGGCTCCCATGTCTGTCATGGGCCAAGTAGAGATGCCCCAGGCCAGCTTCAAACCCAGAGATCCTTTATGCTTCAGCCTTCCTCATCAGTGTTGAATGCCGATGCCATGCTAGGCTCTGCCCCCATGATTCCATCAATAGACATCACAACAGAGGGAGACCCCAATGATGAATCCATGTTGACAGAAGGACTCCCTGCTCATATGGCAATGCTAGACACCTCTCTCCCTCAGTGCGGAGAAGTTCTCCAAGACTGTGCCATTGCGGCAGGCAGAGCCACAAGGATCATAGAAAAGACCAACCATAGACACCAGCAACAGCAGCAGCCCATACAGCCTGCAAAGGCAGCACAAACAAAACACAAACTCTGGCACTCTCGTCATCACTCCAGCAGCCCCTCAAAACTCCTGGATGATGTGGGCAAGAAAATGTTCCAGGGAGCCATGCTGAGTGCAGAGATAGCAGCACATCTTTTCCAGCACATATTATTCCGTGATGCCTTGCTGGGGAATCTCAAAGGTGCCATAGTGACACTGCCGCCGAAATCCCAGATAGTCACCACTGCAGCTCTAGCATACCTAATGGAGTGTAGCACACTTTTAATCCGTGCGGCCTTCGACATAGCTGTCCACACAGCCGGGATGGTCATCTGTGCCTGGAGTTTGGCCTGGCTTCAGGCATCAGGCCTGCGAGAAGAGAAGCACGACTGCAAAGCTGATGCCCCCTGTGTGGGTGAATCATTATTTGGAGACAAGACAGTGAATGACATGAAGGAGCACTGTACTACCCTGCAGATACTCATGGCAGAGGACATCAAACACAACATCAACAACTGCAAAGGAAGCTACCACCGCAAGTCATACGCTTCATCCAGGTGGATCAGCTCTTACCACAAGTGACAAACCCCACGGTACATGCAGCAATCATACCAGGTGTTCTATCAACAAACACCGACAAAGGGAGTGTAAACAGTAGAAGCAGGCTGTGCCCTCTTCGGGAAAGAGTACCCCCTCCTTTTGACAATGCATGCACAGCCAGGACTCCCATGAGCACCTGTAAACACATCACAATGGACAAGTGGATCCTGCAGATCATTGCCGAGGGATATCGTATCCATGTCTCATCCCTCCCCCCCCCCATTAGCCTTCCCAGCCCAACAGCGAGACTTCACCACATTTGCTACCATCCATGACTGCAGAGCTGTTGTAGCTCCTGGCATCCCAAGCAAGAGAGCCTGTTCCACTAGATTAACTGAACAGCGTCTTTTACTCCAGCTACTTTCTGATTCCCAAAGGTCTGGAGGGGTCCGCCCCATCCTTGACCTCCGGATGCTGAACAGATTTATCCTCAAGGAGAAGTTCCAGATGTACTATTTGGGGTCCATACTGCCCCTCATCCAAACAGGGGACTGGGTAGGCTTCCTTGGATTTGCAGGATTCCTACACACACATCCATATACACCAGACTCACAGGAAATACTTATGCTTCCGAGTCTTGGGCAACCACTACCAGAGCAATGTTCTCCCCTTTGGCCTCTCTCCAGCACTGAGAGTGTTCACCAAGAGTGTCACTATGGCAGTAGCCCACCGCCTCAAATAAGGCATCTGTGTCTTCCCATACTTAGATGATTGGCTCCTATCAGCATCTTCATTGCAGGAGGCTCGGACAGTAGACAGCCAGATCATCACCCTTCTGTCTTCCCTCGGTTTCCTCATGAACTATTAGAAGTCCTGCCTCCACCCTAACCATGCTGGGAGTTCATTGGGGCAGACATCAACACCATCCTGTCCAAAGCATTCCTCCCCACACAATGAGTGAAGGCCAACACTTCTCTGGCATGGAGCGTCGCCTCAGCCACACAGATCACAGCTCAAACCCTACTCTGCCTCCGGGGCCACATGGCAGCGACAACACAGGCTCTATCCCTTGTGAGACTACAAATGCACCACTTGCAATGTCACCTGGGCACCCACTGGAATCAGCACACACAACCCCTGGCCATGTGCATTCCACTGGACACAGAAATCAAGAGGTTTCTCCTGTGGTGGACCCTCTGAGAAAACGTCTTGGAGGGCAAGCCCCTCTAGCAACCGTGCCACCACTTCACCATCACCACCAATGCTTCAACAGCAGGCTGGGGAGCCCTCCACACCCAGGGGACTTGGTCGGCAAAAGAACAGACCTACCACATCATCCTGCTGGAGCTCCGAGCAATCTGATATGCACTGAGCCTTCCACCAGCACATTGCCGAAAGAGTGTCATGATCCAAACTGATAATCAGGTAGTCATGTTCTATGTCAACAAGCAAGGGGGGGACGGGATCACGCACACTCTGTAGGGAGGCATTCGGACTCTGGCTCTTTGCCCACTCCAAGCGCTGCTTGCTGCAAGCCTCTTACCTACCAGGCGCACTGAATGATCTGGCACACTAAATGACCTGGTGGACAGGCTAAGCCACCATCTGGACCCCTATGAGTGGACACTCAACCCTCAAATGGTGGAATCCCCCTTCCAGTGCTGGGGACAGCCGCACATGAACTATTCGCCACTGAGACAAATACAAAGTGCCCCCACTTCTGCTCAAAACACCCATCCACCCGGAGCCTCACCACGGATGCCTTTGACATACCTGGGGGAGTGGTCACTCGTATATGCTTTCCCCCCATCTCATTTATATCCTGGACTCTCCAGAGGATCACCCAGGACAAAACACAGGCATCCTCAATGCTCTCAATGCACTGGCCAAGACAGATATGTTCCTCTTCCTCTTCCTCTTTCTCCACCCATCCAGTTCCTCTTACACCAGAGCTGGTCACCCAGGAAGGGGGTCCGTGCTGCATCACAAGCTACAAGCACTTGCTTTTACAGCTTGTAGATTGAGAGACTAACCCTGTTCTCCCTCAGCCTATCTACCAAGGTGCAACAGATCATCATCACAGCTCAACATCCATCCACAAGGAAATCCTATGGACTAAAATAGAAATGCTTCAGCATCTGGTGCTGGTCGCAAGACCTGGACCTGGTCTCCTGCCAGATCCTACAGGTCTTCCAGTATCACCACCCTCTGATGACGGTCTCAAGACAGAGTCCATCTAAGCCCACCTTTCAGCCATCGCAACCTTCCACAACCGCCTCAGAAATGGCTCCATCTCTACACCACCTCCACTAGTTGCACACTCCATGAGGGGCCTGACCAACCTGCAGCCAACAGTCTAGCCCCATTTCCGTCCTGGAACCTGAACATCATTCTCCACCAGTTGAAACAGGAACTATGTCAGTCAGCAGCTTTTAAAGTTTGCATCCTGGAAGACCCTCTTCCTCATAGCTATTACATCTACACAAGTCAGCGAGCTACAGGTCCTGATAGTGCATCCACTATACATGCAGCTCTTCCACAACCAGGCCACCGTACGGACTCACCCAAGGTTAGTCATCAAGTTGGTCTCTGCATTCCACATCTACCAGGCGATAGAGCTGCACACCTTCAACCCAGAGCCTCATGCCTTTCCAGAGGAACAAAAGCTCCATACTCTTGACTGCATCACCTTTATGTTCATACCTCCACAGGACAGGATCCCAATGACAGGGAACACAGCACTTCATGTTTTTCAACTCAAGCAGGCCAGGATGTCTGGTCACCAAGAGAACTCTGTCACAGTGGATCTCAGACTGCATCGCTTTTTGCCATGACCAGGCAGGTGCCCAGAGCACAATAAAGGGCCGGGCCCACCAGCTCCGAGCACTAGCCCCCACTATTGCCAATCTGCGATTCATACCCATAACTGACTTATGCAAAGCTGCCACCTGGTCCTCTGTACACACCTTCCAGACACATTACTGCCTCGATCTCGAGGTGCCGGCAAACAGTTTATTTGGCCAAGTGGTTTTGGCCTCAGTGGTGCCTTCCCTGCTGTACAAGAACTAAACTCTGGACCGGCACGTCCACTGATGTTCCACTGCCCACTGCATATCAGGTCACTGGGACATGTTTGTTTTGCCATGAGCCACTGTTACATTGCACAGGTGCTCACATTGCCCACTGGCACTGGGGTTTTGTGCTGTTATGGTTACCTTTGATCACAGCACCCAATTGTGCTGGGGTCTGCCGTTGTTAGTATTGTTCATGTTATCGCTCTGCCCAGTTGTGCTGGGACCATTGCTTGTCCATGTTTGTTTCAAGTTGGACATTTTGTGTTCATTACGCTACTTGGGGGGGGGGGGGGAAGTGGCCACTATTGATGTGAGTAAAGTTCTGTTGGCTGGAGTAAAGTAAAAAACCTTAACACACAAGGCACCTTGTACTGTCATCCTAGGCACCAGTATATGCATGCACCTCTACATACCTCAGTCACTTGCCTCTCTCTCATCCACGATAGTGTCTGGGTGGTGCAGCTAGGGAGGCACCAGGTGTGGTTGACGCATCCTGCTGGTCTAAGAAGAAAGCAAAGCTATTTACCTGTAACAGGGAGTCTCCATGGGCAGCAGGATTAGTCATCCACACATACCCTTCCACATTCCTTAGATGACAGCAACCTCAAATTGTGGGCGCCTGCCTACCTGGCGACAAGGGACTGCTTGGAACATACTGGGCAAGGTAGGGGTGGGCCAGGAGGTAGAACTAGGTAGATGCTCAGGTTTACATTTCTAAGTTCTGGAGAACAGTTTTGTCTATGGTGCTGTCGGATGATGTCACCAGATGTGGCTGTATCTTGCTGTCCAAAGAGAATCCGCATTACAGGTAAGTAACCCCACTAAGCCAAACAAAAAAAGCTTCAAGGACATATATTTTACAGACCCTCAAAGCTGGGCAGGAGAAAGAGAATTAAATACTCCCTTCATCGCACAGCCACATTATAAGGGCAAACTTGTTCTCCCTCTCTCAGCTCATGGTAATCGCTGCATGGCAGAAGTGAGGGGATGCAGCACTCAGAGCTGAAGGCTCCAGTAATTACACTGGCAGGCAGTGACTCCCCGATCTCTCTCCTCTGCATGTCCTGCAGGCAGCAGCAGCAGGGCGCTCTCTTTCAATGCAGGGACTGCAGACTGAGAGAGTTCAAACCACTGTATTCTGTGAAGCAGCCACCCTGCCCCAGGCTGGTTTACTACAGGATACATCTGTAAATCATTACAGATACTGAGGGGAATGTGCTGTAGCAGAGCAGTAAAACCGCTCTCTGCCCATTATTTCCCAGGGACTGAGAGGTTAAAATCCCCTGATAAACAGCTCCAGTCAAAGTCGGACAAATTCTTATTCCTGAATGTCTGAGAAACCACGGGAAAAACACATTGCATAGCTTAAGAAGACCGGGCTCTTTCTGGAAAAGCCCAGAAAGCTCCTGAACAGGTCCAGTCAGTGACTGGCTACAAGGTAGAGACTCTTCCTGAAAATTTGAGAATAGGGCTGGACGTACCTGCCTCTACTCAACTGTGATTGGCTAAAGGACATAGGCGCTTCCTGAAATTTCCATAAGGGGAAGGGATGGTACCGTCCCTTTGCAGCTCTGATTGGCCAGCCTAGGCTGGACTTGCCAGATTGTTCCTGTTGTTTCTAGGGTGTCCAGGAATGCTTCCTTCAGTTTTACCAGTGCTGCCATCATGGCTGATGCTTCAGTTGGAGGTGTGTGTGGGCAGGGTTGGATCTCGCTGTGCTCCGCCCTTATGAGCCTGCCATTACTCTGTCAGGCAGAGCCGGCTCTATAAATAGTGGAGCACAGAGCAGGGAAGCTTCAGTCAGAGACAGAAGCTGAGAGAGAGAGAAAGCAAATCCCTTGGCTTCCACGGAGTAAAGCCGTTCACTATCCAGAGGCAAAGAAAAGAGCCAAGATGTCTGCATCAAAGGGAGTAGCCATCGGCATCGACCTGGGCACCACCTATTCCTGCGTCGGGGTGTTCCAGCATGGCAAGGTGGAGATCATCGCTAATGACCAGGGCAACAGAACAACCCCCAGCTATGTCTCTTTCACGGACACTGAGAGGCTGATCGGAGATGCTGCCAAGAACCAGGTGGCCATGAACCCCCAGAACACAGTCTTCGATGCCAAGAGGCTGATTGGCAGGAAGTTCGAGGACACCGTGGTGCAGTCTGACATGAAGCACTGGCCCTTCCAGGTGGTGAGTGATGGGGGCAAGCCCAAGGTGCAGGTGGAGTACAAAGGAGAGGCGAAAACCTTCAATCCAGAAGAGATTTCCTCCATGGTGCTGACCAAGATGAAAGAGACTGCAGAGGCTTACCTGGGCCATAAAGTCACTAATGCTGTCATCACGGTACCAGCTTATTTCAATGACTCCCAGCGCCAGGCCACCAAAGATGCAGGAGTAATAGCTGGACTGAATGTGCTGAGGATCATCAATGAGCCCACTGCAGCCGCCATTGCTTATGGCCTGGACAAGGGTGGCCGAGGAGAGCACCATGTCCTCATTTTTGACCTAGGCGGTGGCACCTTTGATGTCTCCATCTTGACTATTAATGATGGGATCTTTGAGGTGAAGGCCACAGCCGGAGATACTCACCTAGGTGGAGAAGACTTTGATAACCGCATGGTGAATCATTTCATTGAGGAGTTTAAAAGAAAGCAAAAGAAAGACATTAGCCAGAACAAGAGAGCGGTCAGGAGGCTGAGGACGGCCTGTGAGAGAGCCAAGAGAACCCTGTCGTCCAGCACCCAGGCCAATATTGAAATTGATTCCCTGTATGAAGGCATTGACTTCTATACCTCAATTACCAGGGCTCGCTTTGAAGAGTTGTGTGCTGACCTCTTCAGAGGAACTCTGGAGCCAGTGGAGAAAGCCCTTCGAGATGCTAAGATGGACAAGGCTCAGATCCATGACATTGTGCTGGTTGGTGGTTCCACCCGTATTCCTAAAATCCAGAAGCTGTTGCAAGACTTCTTTAATGGTCGTGAGCTGAACAAGAGCATTAACCCAGATGAGGCTGTGGCCTATGGTGCAGCTGTACAAGGAGCCATTCTGATGGGGGACAAGTCTGAAAATGTGCAAGATCTTCTCCTCCTAGATGTGGCTCCATTGTCCTTGGGTCTGGAGACAGCAGGAGGAGTGATGACTGCCCTCATCAAACGTAATTCTACCATCCCAACCAAGCAGACTCAGACCTTCACTACTTACTCAGACAACCAACCTGGTGTCCTCATCCAGGTATATGAAGGTGAAAGAGCCATGACCAAAGACAACAACCTACTGGGCAAGTTTGAGTTGTCTGGTATCCCACCTGCCCCTCGTGGCGTGCCACAGATCGAAGTCACCTTTGACATTGATGCCAATGGCATCCTGAATGTGTCTGCCATGGACAAGAGCTCAGGCAAGCACAACAAGATCACCATCACCAATGACAAGGGCCGTCTGAGCAAAGAGGAGATTGAGAAGATGTTGCAGGATGCTGAGAAATACAAAGCTGATGATGATGTCCAGCGAGAAAAGATCTCTGCCAAGAACTCCCTGGAGTCCTATGCCTTCAATCTGAAGAGCACAGTGGAGGACGAGAACCTGAAGGGCAAGATCAGTGAGGAGGACAAGAGGAGCATCCTAGAAAAATGCAACCATACCATCTCCTGGCTGGAGAACAACCAGCTGGCAGAGAGAGAAGAGTATGAGCACCAGCAGAAGGAGTTGGAGAAGGTGTGTAAGCCCATCATCACCAAACTGTACCAAGGAGGAATGCCAGGAGCCAGCTGTGGGGCTCAGGCTCGCCAGGGCACCTCCAGCACCGGCCCCACTGTTGAGGAGGTGGATTAAAGAGACTAAAATGGACATTGAAAGGGCTGATTTTCCATTACCTTTTTCTATTTTTTTTTATATAATCCAAGTTGGGTCAGATTAACAGACAAGTTTCTAGTATAGTAAGGAAATCGTTCATTTTACAGTGTTTAATACTGTGTATTAAAGTAATTAAAGTCTAATATTTCTTCAGCGCCTGATTTGATCTATGTTTATAACCGGATCTGAAGGTTTATTTATTTTGTTAATAAAATATTGAAATGATTAAGAGTCTCCTGTTTTGATTTATACGGAGTATTTCAAATGGAGGAGTTGTCTAGTGGTAAGAGCAGCAGCCTACTACCCAAGAGATCAGGCCTCAAGTCCTTGTGACCTTGGGCAGGTCACTTTACCTCCCATTGATTAGGAAGAGAGACCTGGCGATCTTCTTCCAGTCCAATCTTGCCAAGAAAACCCAGTAGTCAGCATTGACTTGAAAGCACTTATAAAAGAGCAACTAAAAATGACATCCCCAAGGATTAATGAAGAGCGACTCCAGGTACGATGCTTCAGAGTATGTGGACCAATCAGTCACAACTAAATTACAGAGATTTCTGTAAGTGTTTTGAAATCTGTCACATCTCCAAGGTTTGATTATTCTGTGGGTCTTACTAATCATACACTGACTTGAAATACGAGAGGATCCTTTACAGCTGGAAATTCAAAAGGTTTCCTTCCTCTAGGGCAGTGAATGCTTCTCACACAACTTCTTGTTTTCAAGATGGTTGCAGAATTTCTCTTGCAAATTCTTGCTAGAAAAAGAGAGAGCTGTGTGGCAGGGTCTTTCACACTCTAAACATAGCAATCTTGCTGACAATATTTCACATTTTCAAAGTATTCTTATCTAGTGCTTTTTAATAAAACTTGCTTTTCCATGAGCTGATTCTCTACTTTCTGATCCATTATGGTGCTGCACCTATTCAGCTTACACAGCACTGTATATGATACAGTCCCTGCTGTGTGACATGCAAAATGCAGTCAAGACACACATACAAGATAAATGCTTAAGGAGAGGTATTTCGTTTAAGATAACAGTGCTAAATTTAACAGCAATAATGGGCAGGACGAGTCAGGGTTTATGGTAGGGTGTCAAAAGATGTACTTCTGTCCCACAAGGCTTCCTAATCTGGCTTCCTGAGTGCTGCTGGAAATCTCCCCTGCACGGCTTACTTTGCAGTGATGGGAGAACTCAAGGCTGACAGCAATGTTCTCTCTGTGTGGGGAAAAGATGAATCCCCCTTCAGGTACCTTTGTTACAGGTTGAATCCATCTTGTGCTAACGTTTATAGCTCAGGCCTAAGAAACAGCTTGCTCTGACTTTTTCACACTGAAACTGCTAATTCAGCAAGACTGAGCAATGAAATGAGCTAATATCCTGTCCCAGAGAGCTTTCACAATGAGAGACTCTGAACGCTATACAGTTAATGAAAGACTGTCGCCTGGGTCTCTCGAATGAACAAAAGGAGAACGTAAAGAAGGAAGATGAACATTGGTATCTACAGCTTATCTACAGGATACAGAGCCAGCACACAGCGACAAGGCGAGTGAGACTGGAATAGACAGGATGCTACAGAGTGGACAAGAGGGTAAAGGATCGGAAAGCAGATTTGCTTAAGATAATGGAGAATGAGAAAAGACGGGAAATCTATTAATCAGCAATTTCAGCCTAAAAATGGATATAAATATGAGAGAGAAATGTTAATAAATAGACAGACGGTAGCTGATCTCACTAGAGTAAGGCTCTCTCTCTGTCCCAGGATCTTCTTTATCAGGTGCTTTACTTGCTTGTAAATGTATTGATGCTATGGATTGATATTGAAATTTGTGCAAAAGTAAAGCTTGTGATGTTACAGACCTGACAAGATAAATAAAACAATTTCCATGCTCTTACTGTGGCACAAGCAATTTGTTTAAGGTCCTGTATATGTATGTTGGGGTCAAACACAAACAGCCAGAACAAAAAGTAGAAAATCCCCAAATAATTTTAGGGGAAGCCCAGAAAAGCCCCAACACCCGACAGCTTCTGTAGAAAATGTTCAACCCATGTGCAAAAATCTGCACTGAGCAAATTTGTGAGCCACTGTGTGCAATGGACACTATTGATTTAAAAAACATAATTCTAACAAGGTGACAAAATTAAAGACATTATTCAATTTAAATTATTATTACTTTAATAGTAATTCATTAATATCATTTATCTCTCTGATATGCTTTCATTTGAGTTGCAGAAAATCTTTCCGAAAAGTGACTCCTTCAAGAGTATACCTTTTTTCAGTGCTAACATAATGTAACAAGTTTATAGACCTGAACTGAGTGCCCCCCCCCCCCTTGGACAGAATGACCGGGAGTGTGGTGAGCTGCAGGGAAAACATCAGCAGTCATGGAAGCCAGGCTGTCCACGGCACAGCCCACACAGCTTAGAGGGAATATTGCTAGCGATGCTGACATCATTCCATTTTGCAGATTTGTCAAGGTAAGTTTTAACAATCTATGGTTAATATTATAGCACCATCCCATGGATGGGACCTGAACATCCAACTAATCAGAGCACCAATCCATGCACAGTTTAGAAATATCCACAGGGATGGTTTGAATCAACATCGGCTTGATGGGATTTAACAACAACCACAAATCACACTCAGCTGCTAAAATCAGACAGATGCAAATGGTTTGATTTCTTTGTGCTGCTTTATAAACAACTAATTAAAACTGATCTCAGCATTATATTTTTTTGTGCATGCTATATTTTGCTGTGTGTGCAGGGTTCATGATCCACACGTGTGCAGTTTAAAGGGGACATTGACCAGCAGGTAAGGCTCCAGGAAGCAGAGAGTTGCACCAGCCAGGGCCACTGCTAGGGTATTAGGTGCCCGAGGCAAAATGTCAGCCTTGCAATTAGCATTTAGACCCCCTAGCCCCTCCCCCAAAATTTGGATTAAAAAACTCAACTGTAATTATCTTAATTCCACCCCTTCCAGAATAATCCTATAAAATGCATAGTTGGACGTCAACTTTTAAATATTAAACTTTGTTTACAATTGTTGTGGAGGAGTAGCCTAATGGATAGAGTGACAGCCTAGTACCCAGGAGATCCAGTTTCACTTCCCACTAGCATGCCTTGTGACCTTGGGCGAGACACTTTACCCTCCATTGCCTCGGAAGAAAAGACCTGGCAATCTATTTCTGGTCCTTCCTTGCTAACAAACCTCAGGGACTGCTGGGTTGCCAGGAATCAGCATTGACTTGATGGCACAAAAAATAAAACAAACATATACGAGTGTATATATATAAAATTAGGAATAGCCACTTGCAAGGGTAAATGGATTATTCGCATGTTGCTCTTTCTTCCTGCAGCTGAAAGTAAGCGCTGTTGACTTTTTCAGTTGGTATGGCTGTCAGGATCCTTTGCTTTGATTGTAGCTTCTCTTTGCTACTCCCCCCCCTTTCCCCCCGCTACTATCCTATGCAACCACCTAGTTTGCATAGTGGTTGGTCCAGCCCTGGCATCAGTATCTGCATCCCCAGCACAAAAAGCAGCAACAGGAATGTTGCCGACACCTCCAAGAGCAGCTTAAGAGGCCCAGAGGAGGCTCGTGCCCTGAACCTCCGCAGCTTCTCTTCATGCCTCCTGCTCACTGACCCTCCCCTCCTTCGCTCCCCCCACTGATGTGCCACACTGCTGCACCAGACTCCCTCTCCCATGAGGCTGATTCAATGAGCGTAGAAAGAGAGGAAATGCTTTGCAGTCATGGTGAAATGTGTGTGTTCCCTGAAGATCTCTGCTATTACTAATCATTTGTATAGAGCTACAAGGCATATGCAGCGCTGTACAGAGACATGTAAGGGACGGTCCCTTTTCAGAAGAGCTTACAGTCTAGTCAAGGCAAGATAAATCTCATTTGTGGGTGGTGGTCCTTGGTTGTTTGGCTATCCCTGCTGGACCACTGTTGAGGAAAAAACATGAGGTCAGCCAGAGCCACTAGACTAGCCAGACACTGATGGTAGAGTTACCAGAGAGGCCCAGGTCATCAGGGACAGACTGAGCCAGTCCTGGTTTTATCCCAGTTGAATGCAAGCTAGGGCCGGCCCCAGAGTTGTTTCAAGGTGTTAGCACCCTAGGCAGACCTTAAGCCTTACACTTCCCCTTGGCTGTCAAAATCTTCTGTTTAGCTTTAGATGCCCTGCTCTTTTATCACGCCCCAGAAGTTGCTGCTCTAGGTGCATGCCTTGTTTGCCTAATGGCTGGGCCAGCCCTGATGCAAGCCCCATTCTTTTTCCCTTCTCCCAACCCCATTAAAATGTATTTATTTTATTTTATTGAATGCTTTTTTTTTAATACCACTTTATCCTGTAGTCAAAGACGTTCACATTATAAGAGAACTGTTGTTAGTTGTCTATGTGCTATACGAAGTGGTCTGAGAAGCAGTCTTTGAATACGTGAGTCTCGAGGGCTTTTCTGAAGGATGTTAGGTCCTTTATTGTCCGAAGCTTGTCCAGGATAGAATTCCAGTGTTCTTTTTGATGTGGTGGAGATGGTTTTGGTATATATTGCTGGAATAATTAGCGTGTTCTGGGAGCCAGTTCATCTGTTTCTGTTGTGAGGTGTCTCTTGTAGTAGTGATTTCAGGTGTAGTGAAGATAGGCTGTTGAGGACTTTAAAGGTTGTGAGGATGGCTTTGTATTTCATACATTCAGTTACGGGTAGCCAATGTAGTTGTTTGAGCAGGGGGGTTATGTGTTCTGTTCTGTGTGCATTGCAGAGGGATCATGCTGCTGTTAGATCAGGATGATAGCTGTTTTGGTAGGCCTTGGAAGATAATATTACAGTAGTCAATGTGTGGAAAGAACGTTGCTTGGAGAACTGATCGAAAGCCATGGTGGGCTAGTAGAGCTTTGAGATGCTGGATATGCAAATATAGTTATATGTGCAAATGTATCCCTGCCCTGTTGGCCACAACTTCCAAGGGAGACGCCCATCTCAGTCAGAAGGCTCGATGACAATGTGATTAAACATTAGAATGAGTTTGACACCTCTCATTTAAGGTTAAAAAGCACCTCAAAAAGATACCTGCAAGAAGGATTTGAACCTGTCCAGAAAGAGCAGGACACTGATTCAGGAATCATTAAACGGCGATTGTCTTCTGCTATCAAACATGTAGCAAACTACATCCTGACCTTTGTAATCCATCTCCTCTGCTTCTATCTTCATATTTAGCTCAGCTATGTTCTCCTAAGGATTAAGATGCAAGATTCAGAAAGCCCTGGAGCAAGCGTACAGCAGTAGCCGTTGTGAATAACCCGTCCATCATATGGGGTAAGTCTGACAGATGTCACGTTGTGTGGTTTGCACCTGAGGACTCTAAAGCACAGCAGTATCTGTAGTGTATTGTGAATCTGAAAGGATGGCATCTGACCCAGGGCTCGGTCTCACTTCTCTCCCCTTGTCGTACAGTTAAATATGAAACTTTGCTTTGTATGTATATATGTGTCCGTTCTCCCTGCAGGGAAAGCAATGTGCCATGTCTGGCTATCGGAATGTAGTGTTTCACTTTGATTGTTTCTGCTCTATGCTGCCCCTTGGAAACTGCTGCCCTGGGCAAACCCCTCATCGTGCCTAATGGTTGAGCCGGCCCTGCTGACACTCCCCATCCCCAGTCCTCACTCCATGCCCAGTGCATACAGGCTCTGACTTCTTGCAGTTTCCACTTTAGTTTTTTTCTGCACATTGTGGTCAGCTAGTCTGCATTGCACTGTGCGTACGCATGACCAGACTGAAACATTCTGTGAGGGTGGTGGGACCTTCCCAATAGAAAGTGTATTGGTGTTTTAGGACAGTCCTGATTCAGGTTCCTAGGGATCTTACTCGGCACAATTACTCAAAGGAAAGTGTTTATTAAAATCTATTCAGTAACATTCGGAACCAATAGCAGAAGATGTCTCTATGAAACAATATGTAAGTTTACAGAGCTTTGTATATGTAATATGCAAACCAACAACATTAAATTTCCCAGCCAAGTTACACCTACTGTACTTGAATGTAACACAAAATAATTCAGCCCGTGTTGTTTAGTGCAAGCAGCATTATTGCATTTGCATAATAATGAGCTGTTCTGCATGCATTTGCATATTTTGCAGCTCTTGAGGAAACACGTGTTGGAGTAATTTATCATGCATTAAGGTAAATAATGTAAGCTATTGCCCTTTAATGCGTGTTAAGGAGCAAATAGTGTGTGTTATTCCCATAAGGCACTTTAGTAACTCCCCCCCCCCCCTTGAAGGTGCATAGAGGGATAGCGTATTTTTAGGTATTCTGGCCCATCTCATCTGAGAGCTTTGAAACTCAGAGTTTTAAATTTGGCCCTGTAGGCTCCTGGTGCCCAGTGCAGCTTTTGCAGGAAGGGTTAATACGGCAGGATTTTAAAATATGAAGAATTTCTGAATTTTTTTCATTACATTGTTTGAATTTCTGTCCTTACATCCTGCTTTTCTCTCTTTTATCCTACACTACGACCCTCAATGAAATGTTCTAACAGACAATCTTTTTCCGGTTATTGTCTATCTGTGCAGGCACATGGTTACATTAAGATTTAAGCAGAGAAAAACCTTTTATCTGTAAGTGAATTGTGATCTTCAGACTGAAACTGCAAAGGCTGAGAGAAGTGTGGGCACAAATAGCTGTAAGGCAGTCCTCGGTGATCATTCAACTAACTATAAGCTTAGCTGCTATTTAAAGAAATAAAAAGGCAAGTTGTTTTTTTTTTCTGAAGAAGCTGAAGTTCTGGTATTTCATAATGAAAGAACAGAATGTTTCCTAAGGGTGTTGTGAGCAGTGTAAGATTGAAAGTGGCAGAGAGCACGAGAGAGAATTTTAGAGCCCCAGGTCCTGGGATGAACCGCAGGTGAATTCAGATCCCTACAGGCCAGACTCAGCGGGTGGACTGGGATCGGCAGGGGGCTATTTAGATAGGAACCCCTTAAATCTTAATTTCATTAGATAAGACTCATAGTACTTATTTTTTTAAAGTAACTAGCACTTTATTTTTAGGTTGATAGTTTTGACGGGTTTCTATTGTGCGGCTGTGCTGTGCTAACTGCAGGTGGACAGATGTATGCGCCCCCTGCAGTTAGTGATGAGACTTGCACTGGTAACACAGTCCAAACACGCATTATCAGTGTGGAGCTTACTAAACATTCCCCTTAGAGCCATATGTTCTTCGCCCATCACTATCAATCCATTTATTTTTATTTATTTATTTAACCAGTTTCATATACCACTTTATCCTTCAATCAAAGTGGTCGATGACACAGTGGGTCTACATTGAACGAGAGGGGTGGGGCAACAAGACGTACATGCAGACATTTAGACATTTGTTACTTATTCTTCTCTATGCGCGCCAGTGGGGCTTGGAGTCCTAGGTTAGGTATGAAAAGTGTTCTGTGAAAAGGAGCGTTTTGAGTGCGTTTTGAGTGCCTTGCAGAAGTCCTTAATGTCACTTAGGGCTCTCAGTCCATCTGGGAGGGAGTTCCAAAGGGCCGGTGCCGAGAAAGATAAGGCTCTGTTGGAGATGGTTTGCTTTGTCTTTTGGTATCCGGTGGGTGTTCGGAGTCTGTTGATGCTGTTGGCTCTTCTGGGTCTTCTGTTGGTTTCTCTGATCAGTGTGCTTTGTAGAATATTTGCTGAGCATTGATGTACGATTTTGAAGATATTTAGTGTTGTCTTGAATCTTGCTTTTGCTGTAATGGGTAACCAATGGAGTTGCTGCAGTACAAGTGTGATGTGTTCGTATTTTCTGTACCCGTGATGCAGTGTCTTGCACCATTTCAAGTGGATGGGTGGTTTGCTTGGGAAGTCCTTGATACAACGAGTAACCGTAGTCCAGTATGGGAGTGATTACAGCGGAATTTGTCCTGATTGAGGATTGGTCAAAGCCTCCTGATAGTTTATAAATGGTGGTATGCCTTTGCCGTGGTTTTCTTTATATGTGATTGTAAGTTCAGGTTCTTGTCCAGGATGATGCCTACGTATTTCACCTCATCCCTTGTAGATATTGTTTTGTCCAGGATGTTGATGTTTTGAGGTGGGCTGAAGGTGGGGTCCCTGGAAATGAACAATGCCTCTGTTTTGTCAAAGTTAATTTTCAGATTATTGTCCGACAGCCAGTTGTTCATGTCCTCCAGGCATTGGGTTATGTGGGTCATATCCGGTGCCTGTGTGTCTATTGGGGCGTAGACCATGATGTCATCTGCATATAGGTGGTAATGTAGTCCGCGTCGCTGGATAATGTTACAGATAGGTTGGATGTATATATTGAATAGGATGGAGGACAGTACTGATCCTTGGGGTATTCCTTGGTTGATGGTAAATTGGGTTGATTTCATTTGGTTGCATTTGACTTCCATCCATCACCATTTGACTTCCATCCATCACAGTCAATACCAGAGGACTCTACATTGGTGCCTATTGCAAGAAAGTTTCCTCCTTCAAGAAATATAAATGGCATTTAATTTGATAAACTTATTGTCCCGAGTATATTTTAAAAAAGATTGTTTTGTTTTCTACTTACCTGATTTAAATTTAGGGGTGTTGTTTTTATTAAAGGTTAATGTGCAGTAATGTCTGCAAGTCCCTTAGAGAAGAAAAGGTATACCACTCAAAAGCTGTTGAAGGAAGCTGTAAAGATCCTGTAAAATAAATTTTGTAACCAAGAGTATCAAGTTCTATGAGGAAACTATTGCAGTGGCGTAAATTCTGTCCAAGCAGCGCCCCCTGCAAGAAAGGGGGCCCACATAGCAGTGGCGGCAACAACAGAGTAAACATACTTTATCACGTTTGCCGCACTGCTCTTGTTAAGTTCCCACAGGGCCACACCTCAACTTTGGCGCAGTGTGGAACAGCTGCTAGACCTGTAGGAACTTACAAGACCAGAGCACGCAGCAAACATGAAAACAGCAAATTTGTCACCACAGCCACCTGGGGGGGGGGGGGTGACACACAATGGGGGGGGGCATGCCACCGCCACTGCTACGACATGGGGGGCCCTCAGCAAAATTTTGCTTGGGGCCCCTCATTGCAGCTTACTCCACTGAGCTATTGTAAAAGTAATAAATTCAGAATTCTGTAATACTATTACATACCTAAAAGTCCAGACGTTGTAGTTCCTATTGACTTTCAGAAGTAATCAGCTCAACAAGTTGAAAAGTGTACATTAGCTATGTAACCCAATGGCGCATTTCCCCGTGTCCAGAATCAGCAATGCAGGGTGTTCATGTGTGTTTCATGGGAAGTGCCAGGTGGTATCAATGGTTAGGTGGGTGCAGTTTATGGGTGTGTCATTGGGAGTGTCAGGAACTCTGTGTGTGTGTAATTTAGTGTTGGGGACTGAGTATGTGTGTGTGTGTCTCTCTCTCTCACTCTCTCTCATGAACTCCCTCCCAGGCTACCTCCAGAGAGTTTCTTCCTCTTGCCCTCCTAAGCACCCAGCTTTCCATCAGTCTGTCTCTTTCTCTCTCCCTTTGATATGAGACCCCCTCCACCAGGTTTCAAAAGTTTCTCTCTCTCTCTCCCTTTGATATGACCCCACCAGGCTTCACCCAGTCTCTCTGCTTTTTTCATAAGCCCCCCCTCAACCCCCCCCCCCCCCCCGCCTTCATCCAATGTCTGTCTCTCTCGGCCTCATACCCCCTCCCCCTCTCCCGACATGCAATCTTTCTTTTGCTTACCTATTCTGGCTGCGGCTTCTCCAGAACACCCTAGTTGAGGCTTCCTGTACCGCGATCGGTTCTCTGAATGGTGGAGACACACAGGACAGGAAGTACAGGCTGATCTCTCAACTGTGACATGAGTGCAGACCTCCTGCCCCTATGCAGCTCCACCATGCAGAGAGCCGATCGCGATGAAGGAAGCTGCGGAACTTCAGCATTGGCTCCATACATATGCGCAAATATGTGTATGGATAGACAATTTCCCTGCCACTGAACCCTCGATAACAGATGTTTTTGCCTTAGCAAAACATGCCTACAAAGCACACTGTTATAAGTTAACACTTTGGGGCCCTTTTGCTAAAGTGCAGGAAGGATTTTCACTTAGCTCCTCTTAACTGCAAACGTTAAGATGTGGTATTTGTGCGATAAGTGCCGGAGGTGTGCCCAGCATCTGCCCATTTACTGTGCAGGGCAAACACTTGCTGCAAAGGGCCTGCCTTCCCTTTCCCTGCAGGTAGCAGAGTGCTTTTGTGCTGCCTATCTTGGCAGGGAACTCAAGCCTAGCGGCCAAAAAGTTTAAAAAACCCAAGCAGCCGCAGCCACAACATGCTAACGGACCCTGCTCTGATCCTTCATGAGAACGCAAGACCTCCCTGGATTGCAACATTCCCCCCTGAGCACCCCTCCCCCTCTTTCAGCACCCTCCCAGTCAGCCAAGACCTGCCAGATGGCCCACCCCCAAACAGGCCCCCCCCCTGCTCTCCCACCTTCGGAGCCTTCCTCCCAGGTCATCTAGCACTCCTGCCTCCACTGGGGGGGGGGGGGGAATTCAGAATAGCAGCAGTAAACCCTAGCAATAATTTCATACTCCCTAATAGTAGTGCACTGTATTGTAGCAATTAATTGATGCCATCTTCTCTTTGAACAAGTTCGGATTTGACTGGTGATTGACCCTGGAGTTGTCTGACATACTCCCCAGTGAATGAGTTTTCTAAAAAAAGTGGCCTTGGTATCCCTACAACCAATTAACAGTATTGACACAGGGTCACCCCGTTAAGGGTCTCCACTGCCTGCAATTGTTTTGTAATCTAGTTTTTCAGCTGTCTTTTGGCTAGCTATCAACTCCATTTAAAGCTACATCCCCAAGCTGAAGCAGATTCAACACCAAAACATGTTGGGCCTATATATGGACGTCGATAATTATCAAATGTAGCAAAGTTGATGCTATGAAATATGCTATGCATTTATTTATTATATGGTTATGTATGTTGTATGAATAAACAGGTTTTCATGTTCTTATTTATTATTTTTACCTAGCAAGTCTGTGGTCTTAGAAGTTTATATTTATCAAAACTTTTATTTATACTGTCTTGTGCTGCACTGACTTCCTTACTGCTTGTTTTTCCAACTAGTTTATGTCTGCCGCAGTATTTAGCCTCTTTATGTTTGTTTTATATTTGTGCTTAAATTTGTACTATGCAGAGGTTGTGT
Organism: Ichthyophis bannanicus; assembly: GCA_033557465.1. NCBI lineage: Eukaryota > Metazoa > Chordata > Amphibia > Gymnophiona > Ichthyophiidae > Ichthyophis > Ichthyophis bannanicus. The sequence continues at coordinate 72,639,797 of CM066051.1, read as the reverse complement.
TGTGTCAGCTTCTGTTCACTACATTTTGACCTAAACATTTGCACACAACTGTAGCTGAAAGAAATTGTTTCTGGAAGAAGGCCTTGGGTGTGTTATAAGGGGCCTGTCTCTCTTTCTTGACATTTTCTTTCCCACAATCAGCTTTTGATGCCCTGCGGTCACTGTACCTATTGATTAGTTGCAGTTGGCAGTCTTGGCTTCCCATTGGCCGTCACTTGTTCTTGTTCTGTCTTTTTCTCATGTCAGCTGTTCCTGTTCACTGGGGCTGGCGCCCCGTTCTGCCTGGCCTCGTCCCTCCTGGTCATCTTGCTCGTCAACCCTCAAATCTCATCCTCTGCCCATGTTCCTCTTCTCCCCGGCTATCCTCTCCTACCCCCTCCTAAATACTTCTACAACTTGCCCTATTAAACTGTCGATCACTACGTACAAAAACTCTTTTGGTAAATGATTTGATATCTCAACATGCCCTGGATCTTTTCTTCCTAACTGAAACATGGTTGAGAGAGGGTGAGGATTCCTTTCTCAACCGCTGTCTCCCACCAGGCTACTCCTTTCTATCTACTTCCCGCCGGGGGAGGGCCGGTGGAGGAGTTGCTGTTATCTATCGCTCCTCTCTCCCCCTTCTTGAGCTCTCTACTTCCTCTTCCCTGTCTTATCCAGAATCTCTGCTTCTCCGTTTAAATTCCTCCTCTCCTCCCTGTCACTTTCTTCTTATCTATGCTCCCCCGTCTATTGCTGCAGCCGCTTGGGACTCTCTTTTAGCTTCCATTTTAGAAGCCTCATTGCAGTACTCCTCTCTTCTGATTTTAGGTGATTTTAATGTTCATGTTGACTTCCCTTCTACAGCGAGAGATCTTTCCTTCCTTACCTTTTTATCTGATCTATCTCTTCGTCAGTTCGTCTCCTTCCCTACCCATATCGCTGGTCACTCTCTTGATCTCATCATTACCTCTACTTCCACCCCTGTTCCTCCCTCTTCTCTTTTTTCCTTTCCTCTTCCCTGGTCTGATCATTCTCCATCCCTATACCCTCCCCTCCACCCTCTACACTACCTGGTAATACTTCTATTACCAATCCAGGTCAACTCCTATCCGTCCGTAAGATTACCTCAGACACGTTATCCCATTTCCCTTCCTCTGCTTCTCTATTTCCAGAAGATTTTGCGTCTCGTTCTCTTGATGCCCAAGCACATCTTTGGCACTCTTCTCTTTCTTCTGCCCTGGATACTGTTGCTCCTTTATGCCTTCGTCAGACCCCTTGGCACCGTCCTCATCACCCTTGGTTCCACCCTGATCTTCTTCTACATCGTAAACATCTCCGCCATGTGGAACGCCTTTGGCGAAAACATCCATCCTTACCTACACTACAGGCTTTCCGTTCTTGTCACCAACATTATCGTATCCTTCTTCATTCCGCTAAGCGTGACTACTACTCTCAGCTAATCTCTAATTCCTCCAATTCTTCCTGTCAACTGCATTCTGTTCTTCGTTCTCTTACTGCTTCCCACTCGGTCTTATCCTCTCCTCCAGATCCCTCTGCGCTTGCCTCCTTCTTTATCTCCAAGGTTCATACCCTTCGCCAATCTCTCCCCTTATGTCCTTCCCCCCTTTCCCCCCCTCCAACGCCCTCCCCCTCTTCCCCTCTTCCCCTTGTTCCTCCCTCTCCAGCATTGTCGCATTCTTGGTCCTCCTTTGAGCCAATTTCCTCAGCCGTCCTGCTCAAGACCTTTCAGTCTATCCGTAAAACAAGATGCTCTGCTGACCCTATTCCATCACAGTGGCTGCTTGAACCCTCATTGCACTTGTCCCCCTTTATTCTTTTACTTCTCAACTCTAGTCTGTCCTCTGGTGCTTTCCCTTCACCATGGAAGCACGCTGTTGTCCGTCCAATTCAGAAATCGCACTCCTCTGATCCTACCACTCTCTCCAACTGGCGTCCTATTTCTAATCTCTGTTTTCTCTCAAAGCTTCTTGAGAAACTTGTTTTCCTTCAACTCTCCACTCACCTTGAAGCTTCCCTTACCCTCCATCCCCGGCAATTTGGTTTCCGCCCCGGTCACAGCACAGAGTCTATCCTTCTTTCTGTTCTTAATGAACTGCACTATGCACATGATCACGGTCTTATTACTCTTGCTGTATCTCTTGATCTTTCTGCGGCTTTTGATTTGGTGGATCATCGTACTCTCCTCACTCGTCTTCAAGAAGCCGGTATTTCAGGCACGGTTCTTCGATGGTTTCACTCTTTCCTTTTTGATCTTCTTTCACTGTTGTTTCTGGGTCTGCTTCCTCGGCCCCGACTCCTCTTTTCTGTGGTGTCCCCCAAGGGTCTGTCCTTGCCCCACTTCTTTTTAATGTTTTCTTAGCACCTCTTGCTCTTGTTGTTCAGCAGTTCGGTATCTCTGCATATTATTATGCAGATGATATTCTTCTCTTACATCACACTGACTCACACCAGATATCTCCCCTCTCAATCACTGTCTTTCCGCTGTTGCATCTTGGTTCACATCCAATTTTCTTCATGTTAATCCCTCTAAGTCTTTTGCCACCTGGTTTACATTAGGAAGTCCCTCCCCCCCCCCCCCTATGCTCCGACATTTTCCTCCCAGCCTATCCCTTTGGTCTCTTCCTTTCGTTACCTTGGTGTAGTTCTCGACTCTTCTCTTTCCTTTAAGGAACACATTTCTTCGGTTGTTCAACGGTCTTTTCTGTCTCTCAGACAACTGCGAGTTGTTCGCCCTTTTCTTTCTCCCTCTGCCTTAGCTACCCTTCTGCTCACTCTGGTGATATCCCGGCTCGACTATTGTAATGTTGTTCTAGCAGGTTTGCCCCAGTCTCAACTCACCCGGATTCAGCGCATCCAGAACACTGCAGTCCGTCTCTTAACCCATGCTTCCCGGTATGATCACGTCACCCCTCTCCTTATACAGCAACACTGGTTACCGGTACCATTTCGTATCCAATATAAGATTCTTACATTTGTTCACAGGGCTCTCCACACAGGTGTCCCCCTCTATCTTGCGGATCAAGTTCACTTCCATTCTTCTCACCGCTCTCTTCGCTCTATTCACCTTGATCGTGTGTTTCTTCCTCCTCCCTCACATGCACATTTGGAATCCACCCGCTCTTCCGCTTTTTATTTTCTGGGCCTGCGGCTATGGAACTCGCTCCCTTCCTCCCTCCGGTCCGAAACATGTTTCCGGTTGTTCAAAACAAAACTCAAAACTTATCTGTTTAGTTTGGCATTTAACCTCCCCCCATAACGCTTGTTCCCTTCCCCCGCTTCCCTATCATTGTGTTTTGATGTGATTATTTATTTGCCTGTTTTCTGTTCCTTTTCTCTTCTTTCCTGTTTTTAACATGATGGCGTTCTTTTCTATTTTCGCAGCTCTGTTATTTTTAAGATTGTAAACCACCCAGATGCCTTCTGGTGTGGGTGGTATATCAAATTTTACTAAAACATAAACATAAACATTAGTTTGTCAGATGACTTCAGCTTCCCCTCCTTGCACCACGCCTCCCCCTCCTACCTCAAAGGCCACCCCTCATTTTTCAAGCATTGGAGGTCAGGGTAGCTCTGAAAGCCCTTGGGGTGTATGTAGCTTCTCAGCATTCACTGCAACGGATCCACCCATCACATGGTGCGAGTCGGAAATGTCAACTTGTTCCAGAACGGAGCTATTAACCTGTTGTATTTCTGAAATGAAGGCACCTGAAGCAGGGTTCAGTCCCCAGATCCTGCAACTACTTTCACTTCCTCCCTCTCTCTCCTCTTCTTCCGATCCAGATCTGCAATCCCCCCCCCCCCGACCCCCAGCTCTCAATCCGTTATTTGGCAGTTTGACTCTTAGCAGTAGCACCACCAGACTACTGTTAGGGGTCAAGTGATGCCGCTTTAGACAAGACAGCTGTCGGTCGGCCCTGGACCCCTTGGTGTGAGTCTATGTCTCAAGGAGGGGGTGGTGAGGATGGGACTGACCTTTATGTATTTTAGATCCCATTTGGGACTGGAGAAGGATTCCAGCACACTTGACCACCAGGGATCAAAGGTTCCCCAGCGGTCTGACTGGGGGATCCTTTCTTAATTCATTGATGTCCCTTGTCAAAGCTTAAAGGTAGGGTTTGAGGCCCACCACATGCCAAGGGGCCTCCTGTTTCAGTCAATGGGCCCTTTACATCTTGCTGAGTGAAAGGGTAAGATTTCTTAAATTTAATTTTAAATATTGCTACAGCCAGGGCGCTTGAGAAATTTTGTATGAAATTTCGCTAAGTGGTGGAAATGAGTCAAGAATATTTTTGCATCTCTTAGCTAACATTTTGCTGGAATGGATACTAACCCACGGATATTTTTGCAAATTAGTACATAAGAATCAAAATAACAGCACAAAGCAAGAAATCTGGAGTGGGAACTGGGCGAACCTTGGTTTATTAGCTTGACCCCATTTATTCATCTTTTATATTTATTTTGTATTTATTTCCCATAGGCTGGATTAAATAATTCCCTGCTTGGATGATTGGCAGTCCTGCAGACCAGAATGTTTTCCCATTTTTTTCACTCATTGGATTTCTGCACTTTCCATCTGTTAGGAACAGAAATGAGCACGTGTTAAGTGCAATTGCTTGTGCTAACTGTCGGGGGCGTGCCTAGCATGTTCCGGGCAGTTACTGCAGTGAAAAATCCCTTAATACATGGCAACAGTATTTGCAATTACCACGGGTGCACTTAAGGACACTTGTTAAGTGCACCCACACTAGCTGCAACATTGCCAATCAGGTGTTAATCTCTCCATGTTAAGTGCACACTAGTAGTCATCATCCAGTCTCCGACCCAAACTCATTCAGTCCCTGCCCCTTCATTCAAAAAGCAGTTAACATGGGAATTTGTGTGAGGCAAATGTCATGGTATAAGTGACCAATACATTGTGCTAATTTTTGGCACTATAGCATGTGCTAAGTGCCGAAAATTAGCAGTGGGGCCAGGCCAGACCTGTGCTGCTAACTTCTGGTGGTATTCCTAGCATGTCCCAATGCAGCTAGTGTGGGTCAGAGGAATCTGGCATGCTAAAGCCACAGCCGCACTGACTATTGAGGTGGTGGTAAATGTAGCCTGCTAACTGCAACAATTGCGATTGTCATTGTTGTTGTTAAGTGCTGTCGAGTGCTGTTGTTGTTAAGTGCTGATGGCGACTCTGGATAGTTGTCCTAAGCTATGTTCGGTCTTCAGTCAGGCAGCTCATTGTTGACAGACTGGCACCCATAGCTGCTGTTATTGTATCGATCCATCTCATTGTTAGCCTTCTTCTCTTGCATTGATCTTATACCCTGCCAAGCATGATGTCTTTCTCTAATTACCTCTCTCTTTGCATGATGTGTTCAAAGTATGAAAGTCGAAGTCTTGTCATCTGAGCTTCTAAAGAAAGCTTAGGTTTGATCTCCTCTAGTACTGACTAGTTTGTTCTTCGGGCAGTCCAAGGTATATACAGTATTCGTCGCCAGCACCATAATTCAAAGGCATAAATTTTCTTCCTGTCTATCTTTTTCACTGTTGAACGCTCACATCCATATGATGTTATTCGAAATACCATGGCTTGGACAAGTCAAATCTTTGTATGGAGAAAGACATCGCTGCTCTTGAGAATCTTGTCTAGGTCCTTCATAACCCTTCTGCCAAGAGCAATGTGGCATCGGATTTCTTGACTGCTTGTCCTTTCTTTATTGATTGTTAAACCAAGAAGGTTAAAGTTGTCAACTATTTCAACTTCTTCTCCATCAATGATGAACTTATTGATTTTGCCAGTTATCAAGATCTTTGTCTTCTTAACGTTAAGGTGTAGGCCCATTTTAAGACTATGTTCCTTGATCTTGAGAAGCAAATGTTTCAGATTGTCTTCACTTTTCCAGTAATGTAGTATTATCAGCATAGCGAAGGTTGTTGATGAGTCTTCCACCAATCTTCACACCTCAGTTGTACAGTCCTATTTCTCTGATGATTTGTTCTGCATATAAATTAAAGATGTAGGGGGAAAGAATGCAGCCTTGTCATACACCTTTGCTGATTTTAAACCATGCTGTTTCTCCTAATTCATTAGTTCTCTTGCACAACCTTTACATTGATCAAGAAGCAACAGTTCGATCAGGTATTCTGGTATAACCATGCTTCTTAATGTGGCCCAAAGTTTCATATGGTTTACAGTTAAAAGCCTTGCTGTAGTCAATAAAGTACATATGGATATCCTTTTGATATTCTTTTGTCTTTTCAAGGATCCATCTCACATCCGCGATGATGTCGTCTCTCATTCCTTGCCCTTTCCTGAACCCTGCTGGCACTTCAATTCAGGGCTGGCCCTTCCATTGTGCAAGAATATTGTTCGCATAGGGCCCCATGCATCAGGTGGCCCCGCGCAAACAACATCCGCACATGCTGTTTGGTTCCCGGCAGGCCCCAGCACACCTCTCTACTGTGGCTCCCGGCAGACCCCGGCACACCTCTCTACTGTGGCTCCTGGCAGACCCCGGCGCACCACCCTTCAGCGGCTCCCGGCAGGCCCTGGCACACCTCTCTACTGTGGCTCCCGGTAGACTCCGGCACACCTCTCTACTGTGGCTCCCGGCAGACCCTGGCGCACCTCCCTTCAGCGGCTCCCGGCAGGCCCCGGCGCACCTCTCTACTGTGACTCCTGGCAGACCCCGGTGCACCTCTCTACTGTGGCTCCCAGCATAACCCAGCACACCTCCCTTCAGAGGCTCCTGGCAGACCCCGGCGCACCTCTCTACTGTGGCTCCCAGCAGACCCCGGTGCACCTCCCTTCAGCGGCTCCTGGCAGGCCCCGGCTCACCTCTCTACTGTGGCTCCTGGCAGACCCTGGCACACCTCCCTTTAGTGGCTCCTGGCAGGTCCCGGCACACCTCTCACCTGTGGCTCCCGGCAGACCCCGGCACACCTCCCTTCAGCAGCTCCTGGCAGACCCCAGCGCACCTCTCTACTGTGGCTCCCGGCAGACCCCGGCGCACCTCCCTTCAGCAGCTCCTGGCAGGCCCCGGCTCACCTCTCTACTGTGGCTCCCAGCAGACCCTGGTGCACCTCCCTTCAACGGCTCCTGGCAGGCCCCGGCTCACCTCTCTACTGTGGCTCCTGGCAGGCCCCGGTGCACCTCCCTTCAGCGGCTTCTGGCAGGCCCCGGCTCACCTCTCTACTGTGGCTCCCGGCAGACCCCGGCTCACCTCCCTTCAGCGGCTCCTGGCAGGCCTTGGCTCACCTCTCTACTGTGGCTCCTGGCAGGCTCTGGCACACCTCCCTTCAGCAGCTCCTGGCAGGCCCCGGCTCACCTCTCTACAGCCACTGAAGTGAAGAGTGACATTTTTCTTCACTTCGGTAGCTGTGTTCTAAGGCCGCTGGTGCACTGGAAGTCAAGGGACATTTCCTGTGTCCCAGCACTCAGCGCATCAGCGGCCTACATTAGATCACAGCTGCTGAAGTGAAGAAAAATGGCTGCAGAGAGGTGAGCCGGGGTCTGCTGAGAGCCCTCTAAAGCCATTCAGAAATAGCTAATGGGGGGCTAGGGCTGGAAATGGGTTATGTGGGGGGGGGGGGGCTTGGACTGGAAATGGACTTAGTGGGGGGGCTAGGATTGGAAATGTGCTGGGGGGAGCCTATGGCTGGAAATGGGCTGATGGCGGCTGGAATAGGACTGGAAATGAGCTGATTGGGGGGGGGGGGCTAGGACTGGAAATGAACTGAAGGGTGCTAGAATTAGAGATGGGCTGATTGGGCACTTGAACTGGAAATGGGCTAATGAGGGGGGCTAGGATAGGATTGGAAATAGCTGATGGGGGAACTAGGACTGGAAATGGGCTGATGGGAGGGCTTGGACTGGAAATGGGCTGATGGGGAGGCTAGGATAGGATTGGAAATAGACTGATGGGGGGCTAGGATAGGACTGGAAATGGCTGATGGGGGAACTAGGTCTGGAAATGGGCTGATGGAGGGGCTAGGATAGCACTGGAAATGGCTGATGGGGGCTAGGACTGGAAATGGGTTGATGGGGGGGCTATGATAGGACATGAAATACAAAAGATCACAGAGAGAGGAAGGCAGGCATCTGTATTTGGAAAAACTTAGAGAAGCTAGCAAAGTAGTCAAGAAGGCAAAGATTCAAAAGGAGGAGGAAATAGCCAATGCAATAAAATGGGGGGATAAGACATTTTTCAGATATATGAGTGAGAAGAGGAAGGGCAAAAGTGGTATTGTCAGACTCAAGAGTACAGGGGAGGAATATGTAGAAGCTGATAAGGATAAAGCGGAATTGCTTAACAAATATTTCTGTTCTGTGTTCACAGATGAAGAACCAGGAGCAGGACCTCAGAAAACACCCACAAATAGGAACAGAAGCGAGGGACATCTTGAACAATTTTCAGAAGACTGTGTTTGTGAGAAACTAGTTCAACTTAAAGTAGACAAAGCGATGGGACCGGATGGGATACACCCTAGAATACTGGGGGACATTCTAGCAGCTCCACTGACTGACCTTTTCAATGCCTTGTTGGAGTCGGGAGTGGTGCCAAAGGACTGGAGAGAGGCTCATGTGGTGCCTTTACACAAAATCGGAAGTAAGGATGTGGTTGAAAACTACAGGCTGGTTAGTTTAACTTCGGTGATGAGTAAATTATTGCAAACGCTGCTGAAAGAGAAAATAGTGAGGTTTCTGGAGTCCAGCGGATTACAGGATCCGAGGCAGCATGGATTCACCAGAGGCAGGTCTTGCCGACAAATCTGATTGATTTCTTTGACTGGGTGACCAGGGAGTTGGACCGCGGGAGAACCCTAGATATGGTGTATTTAGATTTCAGTAAAGCCTTTGACACTGTTCCTCACAGGCGACTTAGAAACAAACTGAGCACCCTAGGGATGGACCCTAAAGTTACTGCTTGGATTAGGAATTGGTTGGGTGGGAGGCAACAAAGAGTACAGGTAAATGGAGCTCACTCTGAGGAGAAGGAGGTTACCAGTGGTGTGCCCCAGGGATCTGTCCTTGGTCCGATTCTTTTTAACATCTTTGTTAGTGATATAGCGGAAGGGCTGTCGGGTAAGATTTTCCTCTTTGCAGATGATACCAAAATCTACAATAGAGTAGACACCCAGGAAGGTGTAGATAACATGCGGAGGGATCTAGCTAAGCTTGAAGAATGATCTAGAATTTGGCAGCCGGGATTTAATGTTAAAAAATGTAAGGTCATTGCCCGGATGGAGGAGTCATTAACTGCTTCTCTTCAAAATGTTTCTGAAATTACTAAAGAAACTGTGTCTAAATTTAAGGATCATGAGAATCGTTTAGTGACTTTGGAAACAGCTGCTGTCGCTCTGGAGGCTCGTCAATCCTCTCATTCTGATTTACCTTTTAAATTGTCTCAGGATGTTTCTTTACTATGTAGGCAGGAGGAAAATTTAGAAAATGTTTTGCGTTCTAGGAATTTACGGCTGTTAAATTTCCCCAAGACCCATTACTTATCGTCTTCTATTCTTTTTTATAAATATCTGAAAGAGGTTTTGCTATTTTCAAATGCTGAAGAGATAGGCTTGTCAAAAATTTACTATCTACCTTCGGGTAAAGTGACTCCTGTTAATGTGGGAGATGTTAATGGTGCTGTAGATATCTGTTATGATAAGGTTGTTTCCTCTATCTTGGATATCTCTGGGTTTCTGGAGTCTTCCAAAGACGATATTGCAACACGAGCTACATTATTAGTCACTTTTATTTCGGAATTGGATAAGGAGAAAGTTTTACGTGCCTATTTAAAAAAAAAGGATGAAAAGTATTGTGGTCAATCGATACAAATGTTTCCTGATGTCTCCAGGGCCACTCAGATCTGTCGGAAAGCCTTTTTGGAGGTATGTCCGCGGGTCTTGGCTCTGGGGGCTTTATTTTACTTGAAGTTCCCCTGTAAATGCCATGTAGTATTTCAGGGGAAACGTTATATTTTTTTTGCTGTTGAGCAATTGCTAGTCTTTTTGAAAGGCAAGGCTTGATTTATGGTATGGTTTCCTCTTTGTAGTATTTCAGGTCTCCTGATTAGTTAAAAGGAATTTTGCTGGTTTTTAGTTCAGGAACTAGTGTTGGGTGTTATATTTTTCTTTTGTATTTAGAAAATGATTCACCTCCTTAATGTGGACTTGTTCTGGGGTTTAGTGATATTTATTTCTTTGTATTATTATGTACTTGTTTGATATTTACTCTTGTGATTTTCTTTGTAAATGTATAAATTTCAATAAAAAAAAAAAAAGTAAGGTCATGCATTTGGGCTGCAGCAATCCAAGGGAGTAATATAGTATAGGGGATGAAGTACTTTTGTTCACTAAAGAAAAGCGGGACCTAGGCATGGTTGTGTCTGATGATCTTAAAATAGTTAAACAGGTAGAAAAGGTGACGGCAAAAGCTAAAAGGATGCTTGGGTGCATACGGAGAGGAATGGCTAGCAGAAAAAAGGAGGCGATAATGCCTCTGTATAAGTCTTTGGTGCGACCTCATTTGGAGTATAGTGTGCAATTCTGGAGACCGCACCTTCAAAAGGATGTGAACAGGATGGAGTCAGTGCAGAGGGTGGCTACTAAAATGATTAGTGGTCTTCATTATAAAGCATATGAGGACAGACTTAAGGATCTTAATATGTACACCTTAGAGGAAAGGCGGGATAGAGGTGATATGATTGAGATGTTTAAATACCTCCGTGGCATAAATGTTCAGGGAGACAGCCTCTTTCAATTGAAAGCAAGTTCTGCTACGAGGGGACATGGGATGAGGGTGAAGGGGGATAGATTCATGAGTGATATGCGGAAATATTTCTTTACGGAAAGAGTAGTGGATCCGTGGAATAGTCTCCCAGTGGAGGTGGTAGAGATGAGGACAGTAACTGAATTCAAAAAAGCATGGGACAAACACAGAGAATCTCTAAAGGTAAAAAGGGGACTGTTGTAGTTGTTGATATGGAAGGACAGACTAGATAGGCCATGTGGTCTTTTTCTGTCATCATATTTCTATGTTTCTAGAAATGGCTGATAGTGAACTAGGCTTGGAAATGGGCTGATGGGGGGCTAGAACTGAAAATGGACTGACACGGGGGGATTGGAGAATGGGACTAGAAGGGAACAGATGCCGGGTGGGGCTGGAACTAGAAAGGAGCTGATGTTGGGGGAAGACTAGAATGGGATGGGACTGGGGGAGTGAAATGGAGAGGGGAAAAATATTTTGGTTGGGAGGGAAGAAAAATCTACGATTAGCCGGGTATTGGGAGAGTAAGTGGGGACTGAGGATGGAGGGGTGAAATTTGAGTGGATGAAAAAGGAATAAAGAAAGAGATGGAGGAAAGAGCAAAAGGGGAAAGATCAGAAGAGAGAAGAAAGGACAAATGGACAGCAGACAATGGAGAGTTAGCAGAAGACACAAAGACACCAGAAGAATGTGACTGGAGAAACTGCAACTGAAAAATAAATGCACAAACAACAAAAGGTAGAAAAATACTTTTTTATTTTGAATTTATTAACTGGACTATGTCAGCTCTGGGAAATGTGCATCGCTAACGTCTTTGCATTTTGTTTAGTGCAAGAGGAAATTAATTTATAGTTTTATTTCTTCAGTGCTGTTGTACTTTCCAAGTTTGGTTTTTGGGGTTCCCAGTTTAATTATTGTCTTCCCATTTCTAAATTGTGATCTCTTGTTCTTTGTTTGGTGATGGTCTATGTTCTGCATGTGTAACCTAACAGGTATTCTGTTCATGTAGTTTCTATGTGACAGTGCCACTTGTTCTCTTTCCCCAGTAGGAGATGTGTTGATATTCTCCGAGATGTATTGGTTTAATATTTGCAGTGTTGCCTTTTGATAGGTAGGGTTTGGTGCTTTGTGAGTCCTGGTAGTGCTGTTATGATACAGTGGGTTTGCTATGGCTTCTAAATTTTATTACCACCCCACAGTGAAACAACTAAAACATCAGAACATCAAGAATCACTGAATCAGCACCTCATTACTTTTATACAATTTTTTTGTTGAAGCTAAGCTGTAGGAGGGATAGCACTGTCATCTATCCCACACCAGACAGCTAGCTGCCTTTTTTTCTTTTTTCGGTCCTGTATCACCAATCAATAATTTTTTTAAACAACATGAAATTTGTACTTAGCTTAGAACTCTCAATCTCAGCTTTGTCGTACCGTCACTCTAAAGGAGAAAACATTAGCATGACGCACGCGTTTCGAGCCATAGGCTCTGTATCAAATGCTGAAGTATTCGCTATTCCGGTAACGGAATCCCAAAAAACGCCGTCCTTGCGGCTGAGGTATACGTCTCTCCTCTACGGGTGCAGTATCCAAATTCGCAAATTTTAAACAGGAGCCCAGCCAATGAGAAGAGGAAATACCCCACATAGAGGGGAATCCCTATTCTGATTGGTTCTCACAACTGATCGACTCCAACAACTACAATTACTTGAACAAAGATGGATTTTTCAGCTAAACACCGTGGAACCCGAGGGGTTAAATCGAGAAGTGGAATGGCATTCTATTGTTTGATGTTCTTGAATGAGAACCAATCAGAATAGGGATTCCCCTCTATGTGGGGTATTTCCTCTTCTCATTGGCTGGGCTCCTGTTTAAAATTTGCGAATTTGGATACTGCACCCGTAGAGGAGAGACGTATACCTCAGCCGCAAGGACGGCGTTTTTTGGGATTCCGTTACCGGAATAGCGAATACTTCAGCATTTGATACAGAGCCTACGGCTCGAAACGCGCGCATCATGCTAATGTTTTCTCCTTTAGAGTGACGGTACGACAAAGCTGAGATTGAGAGTTCTAAGCTAAGTACAAATTTCATGTTGTTTAAAAAAATTATTGATTGGTGATACAGGACCGAAAAAAGAAAAAAAGGCAGCTAGCTGTCTGGTGTGGGATAGATGACAGTGCTATCCCTCCTACAGCTTAGCTTCGACAAAAAAATTGTATAAAAGTAATGAGGTGCTGATTCAGTGATTCTTGATGTTCTGATGGCTTCTAAATTGGCAGGGTTTATAGTACTTCCTAATATGCCTAGCAATTGGCACTGGAGTAAAGTAATGTAGAAATCTAGTGGTGTTTCTTTATCCATACACTCATCCCTCTTAGGTCATCCCTGCTTCAGGCAGTTCTCGTTCCAGGTATGGTTGTAGTCTCTGTGGAATAATCTTCAGTAGAATCTTGCTGGCATGTGGGATCACAGTGTTTGTGTGATAATTTCCACAGTCAATTGAATCATCTTTCTTCAGTATTGGTATAAACACAAATATTTTCCAGTCAGTTAGCCATGAATTTGTCTTCCAAATTTCCTGGCAGAGCCTTGTAAGTATGGTAACAGCTGCATCAGATTGCTGTATTACTTCTATGGGAATGCCATCAATGCCCGGTGCTTTGTTCTTTGATAAGGCTTTCAATGTTACTTCGACTTCTTCTTTCATCACCAATGATTCCTGATCATAAGGTACAGGTTGAAACGGCTGTTGATTCACTTGATCTTTATGGTATAATGACTCTGTATATTCTTTCCACCTTTTCTTGATCTTCTCAGTATCATTCAACCTGGATCCTTGAGCATCTTGTAGCATTCCAATTCGAGGCTGGAATTTTTTCTTTAACTCTTATAGCTTTAGGAAAGCCAATCTTATTCTTCCTCTAATAATTTCTGCTTCTATTTCCTTGCACGTGTCATTATAGTACTTCTCCTTGTCTTATCTTGCTGTGCGCTAGAAATCTCTGTTTAGTTCTATGATTGCCTCTCTTTCTCCTCTGGCTTTTGCATTTCTCGGCAATTTTTAGAGTTTCTTCAGTCATCCATTTTGGCCATTTTTGCTTTTTCACCTTTTGTAGAGATTTCTCGCTTTCTTCCAACACAACTTTCTTGATGTCATCCCATAATACTTCTGGAGCTCTGTCATTTGTATCTAAAGCAGCAAATTGATTTTGCAGGCAGTCTTTAAATTCCAGTGGCATATTCTCAAGGTCATATCTTGCTACATTCATGAGTGGCTTGCTCTTTTTCAACTTTAGCTTGAGTTTGCATACTAGTAGTTGGTGATCTGTACCACAGTCAGCACCAGATTTTGTCTTTGTTGATGTTATAGAGCTTTTCCATTGTTGTCTTCCTCAGATGTAGTCAATTTGATTTTGGTACAATCCATTGGGTGAAGTCCATGTGTACAGTCGGCACGTGTTGCTGGAAGAAGGTGTTTGAGATGACTAGATCGTTGGTCTCACAGAATTCTATCAGTCTTTCTCCAGCTTCATTTCTGTTGCAAATCCATATTTTCCAACCACTTTGTCGCCTTCTTTGTTGCCAACTTTTCTGTTCCAGTCACCCATGACTATCAGAAATCCTGTTTGCATGTTCTGTCAATTTCAGCTTGTACTGTCCATAGAACTCATAAACGTCTTCCTCTTCTGCAGCTGTTGGCATGAGCTAATGATGCCCGCATTAAGCACCATGTGCAATCAAGATCCACTCTCCACCCTAAACCCACTCAGTCCCCATTTCATCCCATCATAAGGGTTAGGCTGTGTTTTTAGCTCGTGGTTGCAGTGCAGTGCTAACCATTTAGTGTGGGATTTAACGCATGGCAATTGTGACTGCACTTTAGTAGATATGCACCTTTTATCTATTTAGCATCTTGTGTATTTTTTTTAAGATTTTGAACTGAATTGTAGAAGGCTTATGTGCATTTTCACATGTCAATATGGCTATATCAACAAAACAAAAGAAGAACACAATATTGCCTATGGCACAAAAGTCTTTATTAAACAAAGCATTCTTGCACAGGGTATGTTTTGAATCTGTAGGGGGTAGATGATGATCTAAACATGCATGAGGCAGTGCAAGATTCACTGCTGTAAGATCCATGTGTTTGCCGTGGTTGATTCTATATTGATGTCCCCTATAGTGTATGTACAGCATATATATTTTGTTTTATGGGGTGGGGGGGGGTAATATTTTTTAAGATTTTTGAATGTTTTGTTTACTAAAGAATTTTGTGGCTTAGGAACTACTGTGTTCTTATTTTGTTTTGTTGACTCATTTTTTTGTATTTTTTTTCTTTATATGTCTCAAAAGCAATTTAAAAAAATTGCCGTGCTTATGTGGATATGCGATTAGTATGTGAAGACGTAAAGGAGGTGTGTTCTGGACATAAGGAGGATAAGTTTATAATGTGCCTTTTATGCATTTTCACATAAATACTTTATGCCTATTTCAGAAAGTCAAGGACTCATGCATTCAGCTTTGTAAAATAAGCTATAAGGCCAAAAGTACACACAGACATTAAGGCACGATCACTTACACGAGCCCTAGAGCTTGGGAAAAGGACTGTGCTTTCTCTTTGCAAGGACACACATAAATTAAGGAATTTTATAAGCTAAGTACATACTTGCTTGCATCGCCATGCTCCGCTAAACTCCATGCATGGACACGTCCACAGTGAAAGGACGTGCAATGCAAATAATGCACATATTTTCGCACTTGTCAGTATTTTATAAGAGGTCATTTACATACATGAGTGGTCACTTATGTGCATAAATGACTTACATATTGACATTTGTGCTCATACTTGTGGAAATCTAGAGAGCTCCCTATGAAATTAGTCACAGATTGCATAGTCCTTTAAAACATATCTGTATTCTATATTTTAGAATGGTGATACACATATACCTAAAAAAAAGTTGCATGTTGGCATTTACATCTTTTTTGAATCATATAGAACCTCTGGCTAACTTTTCGTTTGGACATGGGGTTAAGCAGGGTGTGATGGGGTTTATAGAGTGTTGCCCATCCCTCTCCAGAGGGATTATATCAACAGGCCCCTTTAAGAGAGCCTGCAGCCCACAGTTCAGGACTGGGAGGGCGTAACTCACAAGAAGAGGTTAAAAACCCAGCAGTCCACAGGAGAGAGAGAGGTCCCAGGAGGAAGAGAGGTCCGTGGAGCCAGGAGGCCTTTCCAGGCAAGTCCTTCAAAGATAGCAACGTTAACTGGGCAAGGAAGGAACTTTAACTGGGCTGAAGGAAGGACCAGGAGACAAGCTTTGTGAAGGTTTAACAAATTGGGTCTGAAGAGAAACAAGTTTTGCTTTCCCTGAACTGCTGTCTGTTTGGTGTTTAACAGAAAACCCCTTCCCACTGCACACCACATTACCACACAGGGCCGAACCAAGGGCTATGTGTGCAGTGCAGAAGGGAAGTGCTGATATCATCACTGAGCTTTGAAGAAGCTCATGAAGAGTGAGTTACTGAATGCGGCTGGGTGGAGGAGGGGCATAAGATTTATTAGTCGCACAGGGCATATTTCTGGCACGGTACGGTCCTTGGGGGTCCTAAGAAGGAGGGCTTCGCAGAGGAAGTGCGCTGATCATCCTGGCATCTAAAGCCACCTCTTTTCTGCAAAGTGTTATGAGAAGCCAGCTCCTTATTCAGCTCCTCACAGACATGCAGATTTACAAAATCCACCAGAAATACATGCAAACGGTGACCTATGTGTGAATAGAAAAATTGTACTTTTATTTGTAAACCTGAAATGAAGATCCCACAATCAGGTTTTCAGAATATCCACAATGAATATGCATGAGATACATTTGCATAGAATAGAGGCAGCTCATGTAGATCTATCCCAGGCATAATTCTTGCGAATATCTTGAAACCGTGACTGGCTGTGGGGTCCCCAGGACAGTTTTGAGAAGCCCCGCTCTAGCGATCCGTGAAATGGCATTGGCTGTCCATTGTGCCAAACAGATGTGCTTCTGTCACAGCCCTACATATATTTTATAAAAGGCTTACTGCTTACCAAGCTTTTTATAAAAAGCTAGCATAGCTTTAAATACATGGACTGAAATGGCTGGTTTGCAGTCTAGATGACCTAGACAAAATGATTCTCTGCATGTTTCTGATCATTTCTTAAAAAGAAATGTTGGTCTCTGTGCTGTTGTGAGCAGAGTAGATTTTAACAAGATACTGGCCTGGGGAATTTTTTGAGCCCAGCCCATCTGTTTCTCTTACCCCAGCCTGCACCAAGGAAGCAGAAAATAAACACAGGACCTCTGAGTCCCCACAGGGCTCATTGCCCTGCCTCGTATCCCACCCTTGCCTGAAGCACAGACTTATATTTTGCTTCTTGCTTCGCTTTTTTGGCTGCGATGCAACTTTCATGCACAAGACGCTGCCCCTTCCCAGTCCTGACTTCCAGCAACACTTGGCTCACCGGGGCGTGCCCCCTAGTTAGGAGCTATTTTCCCCCTTATGCAGCCATAAACTGAAACACAGCCACATTGGGTGGTTTTTTTAATTTTGAGTGTTTGACAACTTTTTCTCAAAGTTTTTGTTACTGTTTTAGTAGATTTTAAATAAAATAGCCGTGGATTTCCATTTTTAGGTTTGTTTTCTTTTTAAAGACAGGATATCCTTTGGTTTTGTTGTGCAGACCTCTAAGGTCCTGTATCTTTTATTTTGCCAGGATCTCTAAGGGCTCTATCAGAGACGTTCAGTCTAATCCGTCAGTGCCCTGCCTGTTTCTAGAACAGGAGAAGCTGTTTTTGCCTTTGATTCAGCTGGGAGGATCCTTGACCTAATGTTCTTGTTTAGGGGAGGAGTGTACATTGAAGAGAACATGAAAGGGGTATAAAACCCCAGCCTTAATTCAAACCTTGTCTTTGGGCTTCACAGACATTGCATTACAGTAAGTTGCCTCTAGCCATTGGCCAAGCATCTAAGAGAGAGAGAAGCAGTGATGTAACCTTGTGTCCATCTTAAGAGCTTTCTGGAGGCTGCTTAAGCCAAAGAACCATAGGGGGTCTCATCAGACATGGGAACAGCTTCCATTAAAGAGGAGGAAATCTTCAGGGAGATACAGAGACTTTGGGACTCAGAGACAAGGAGAAGCTGCACACCGAGAGGAAACAGTGTCATCAGTGGTCGAGGCCGTAAGTTGATCATTTGCTATTTGGTATTATGCCACATGTTTGAAAGTGTGATTTTGTGGTTGGAGACTTTCTCATTGGTCCTGATTTTCCCTAAGTAAACTTACAGAGTTCAGAAGCTTCTTTTGGGCTGGACTGAGTTCTTTGGCAGTGAAAAAAGTGGGGCGAGTGAATTTGCATGCAATGGCCTCCTGGCTGTTGCAGGTCCCACAGCAAGGACCCTGTAGAAAGCCCAAGAATCCAACCTACAGGGGAAGTGATGGCTCCTGGAAGTTGTGTCCCCGGACTCCCAACAGTATTCCCAGCCTCTAAAAGAGGCTTCCAGCCTGGCAGTTTACTTTCTCTTTAGTTTTTTAATCCTCCTGCTGTGTCCTTTGTCTGGTTACCACGTCTCTTTTCTTTTGGGCATCTTGTGAATTTGTAGTAGAAAGCAAGAGGCATGTCAATCTACCCTTTTTGCCATATATGCCTGCTAGAGAAAACACTGTTCTGGAATGGATGAAAGCAGAGATTCATCAGTGTAACCAAAAAAGGATTAATAGAGAAATTTCCATCTCCACTCGTTATTCACAGACTCTACACTAATCAAGTATCTTAGCATAACTAATCATGGTGGAATAAAAAAAAACACAAGGCAATCAGACGTTGCCTATTACCAGCTATCTTCAGCACACCCAATGGATAAATGATCATCATCATTCATAAACGGGTGGCTTTAAATTTGAGGTGGTCAGTTTCTTGGCTGGCTGGCTGGAAGTATTAAGCTTTGTTCTTCTTCAAACATTTGGGGAAAAAATTGTGCATTAATAAAAGCTACTGTAACTGACCGCCATACATTCACTCCCCGACAGAGGTATGGAAGTGGGACACCATTTTATACCTATGTAGAATGACTCCAGAGCTTTTTAGGATGTAGAGCTACATTCACAACTGCATGAATGTGGTTAAAAGTGTAGGTTTGTAATGAGGTGGAGATCTTATGGAAAGTTTCTCGTCTGTTGTATAAGCTGTCACCAGTGCAGTAAACCTTCATTTTACCGTCTCTCATTCACAGCTGCATGAATGTGGTTAAAGCTGTAGATTTGTAATGAGGTGGAGATCTTATGGAAAGTTTCTCATCTGTTGTATAAGCTGTCCACCAGTTCAGTAAACCTTCATTTTACCGTCTCTCACTTTCTCACGTCTGAATCTGGACAAAGAGATTTACATTCGTTAGGGTTAAAGCATTGTTTGATCTGCTATTATTCTAGGCTTGGTTTTTCTACCTCCATAGATTTATGTATTCATACATTGAAATAGTTCTGGTTTCTCCCCTTACTCAGTAGCATTAAGAAATTGTTGTTAGAACTTTTGTTAGTAAAACCTCAGCATACAAAATGGGCTGACTTTGTAACTGGGTTTTGTGACTGACTTGTACATTTCTCTCTTCCCTTCTCTGAGGTGCACAGAGCTGTAAACACCGCGAACTTGAAAAGATAGAAAGAGGATCGGTGCGGTGTCCGATCCCAGGTCTTGCTTCCCTCTGTCTGTCGGATTTTAAAGCAGAAGCGTCATGGACTTTGCTGAGATTCTGAGAGATGAAGATGACGATCGGAGGAGAAACCTCTCTCGCCGGAGGATCACCTTTGATAACAACCCGTATCTCTCCCTAAATGATCTGCCTCTCAGGAATGACGTCACCTCTGATTCCCTAATCCTGTGCCGAGCATCAGCAATAAATCTGAGAGATTGAGATCATACTGCACATACCCTGGGGCTTAGGAGGGGGGTTTATTATTGTCATG
Organism: Ichthyophis bannanicus; assembly: GCA_033557465.1. Lineage (NCBI taxonomy): Eukaryota > Metazoa > Chordata > Amphibia > Gymnophiona > Ichthyophiidae > Ichthyophis > Ichthyophis bannanicus. The sequence goes on along the minus strand of CM066051.1, from coordinate 72,620,051 downwards.
GTATGCGCAAAACTAACCCTTTCAGGGAAATCGTCCCTGGGAGATTCTGCTTTATATCATTCTGAACATAGCATGCAAGTCTCAGGCTCTAGGATCCAGGCAGGAGAAGAAGTAATTTGGTATAAATGTGATCCCACGGAGTTGCTCTCTGGGTCACCAGTTCAGATCCAGTTTTGGGATTATAATAATCAAACTTGTTTCATCTTGTGAGCTATAACCTCAGCTCAGAACTTTATCTGACATTTCAACTTACGTAGAGTTTTCTCCTGTTTCAGATCCTGTTTCTGATAAGACATACATCAGCGTCTTACAGCCAAGAATCAATCCAGCTGGAAGTGAGTGACTCTTGGTCTTGTGAATACAGATTTCCCCAGTAGGACCAGCTTTAAAATTCTCATCCCCACAGGCAGGACTAGCAAGAGAGGAGGTGGAGGAGGTCCCTTTTTAGCCTGGGCCTTCAAAATGTGTTGACCTAGGCAGTTGTCTATATTTCTTATGCCTAAATCAGGTCAGTTCTCCAGTGGTCTTCTGTACCCAAACCTATGACCCCTTCACTCATACTTGTTGCTGCCAATCTGGAGATGGGGCGTATCCCATGATTAAAAGCCTTTAAGGGGATCATGATATGAGACTAGAGTCAGAAAGGTTCAGAGGAAACAGCAGCCACAGCCCCTAGGAGGGAGGAAGATGGGAGCTGTCAGTGCTGGGGGCAGTAACTGCTTCTCCTACCTATCACTTCTACAGCGCTACCAGATGTGTACAGCAGAGGGCAGTGCTCTTAGCCCCTGGGAGGGAGAGAGATGGGAGGTGCAAATGCTGGGGGCAGTAACTGCTCCTCCTATAGATTAGTTCTAGAGCACTACACAGCGGGGGAGTAATCTTGAGGTTAGAGCACTGGCTTGATTACCAGGAAACCAGGTTTTGATTCCCACTAACACTCCTTGTAGCCTTGGGCAAGTCACTAAACCTTCCATTGCCTTGGAAGAAAGGTCTGGCAATCTACTTTTGGTCACACTGCCAAGAAACCCAGGAGCTGCTGGGTTGCCAGGAATCAGCACTGACTTGAAGGCACACACACACCATATGTGCACAGCATCTGCAGATTGGCAAAGGACCAGATCCCGTTACAGTAGTGGCTTTGCACAGGGAGGGTATAGCTCATATTAACATGCATCCTCGGTATTAAGTGGATAAAGATCATCTAGTTGGGATTTGGCCTAACTTTATTCCACTGTTTTTTCAGGGCAGAGACATGGGGTGATCGCTACTGCTGCTGGGCTCTGTGTGGGATTTGCCATTGCTGTGATTCGCTATGTCAAAAGGAGATGATGCAGGAGACCTTCCAGGATTGCGGCAACTCCCCCGTACCACTGCAATTGTCACAGACAGGGAGCGATGGGAGCATTCTAGTGACTGTGACGGGGTTTAACAGTATCTTTGATGCAACAAACAGCCCATTGTGAAGTAATCGTGTGGGGTAACATGGTGAGAATTCCCCCTGGGAACCTGAGACAATCTGAGGAAGGAGCTCTTATTTTCAGGGACTCTCTGCACCCCCTGGTGGCAGCATGGGACATGAATCTCTGTAACATGGTATCTCTCTCTCTCTGCCCCTTCCTCCACCTGTTCCCCCCAATGTCGTCCTTTAAAATACACACCATTAAAAGTAAGCAAAACTAAATTTACATGATTTGATATGCATGTGCAAACGCAGCCTGCCTCGTTGGCCAGGGCATCTAAGTTACTGGCCCACTTATGATGTAACCCAATAAATAAGAGCTTGACACTGATCTAAGGTCTAAAAGCCAGAAGGAGCTTGACATTAATTAAGAAAAGTTGACATCATTAAACAGTGCTGATCTTCTGCCATCAGTTCTAGAGTAAAACACATCTTGAACTTTGCAATCCATTTCCTTTACTTCTGTCTTCATATTTGCTCAGCTGTGTTCCCCTAAGGATGTCTAAAAAGAACAGGATTATGTGTATTTCCTTTCTGACCCATATTTCAGATACTGCCTGTCTCTCTGCTCTGATTCCAAGTTCCCATCTTCGTAGTTCACTAGATAAAAGTAACTCTGTTATTGCAGTGATAGCAAGAAGAAAAGCTCTGGATAGGTTCCCTGACACTTGGGGGGAGTTTGTATTATTGAATGGGGGCTGACACTGGGGGGTTACTGGGACTGAAAGGAGACTGATACTCAGGAGTTACTGGGACTGGAAGGGGGTTGATACTTGGGAGGCTGGGACTGGAAGGGAGCTGACACTGGTAGGGGGTATTGAGACTGGAAGGAAGCTGATACTGAGGGGATACTGGGACTGGAAGGGAACTGATGCTAGAGGTGAGAGACTGGGACTGGAAGGGAGCAGATGCTGGGGGGGAGAGACTGGGACTGGAAGAGAACTGATGCTAGGGGTGTGGGACTGGGACTGGAAGGGAGCAGATGCTGGGGGTGAGAGACTGGGACTGAAAGGGAACTGATGCTAGGGGTGTGGGACTGGGACTGGAAGGGAGCAGATGCTGGGGGTGAGAGACTGGGACTGGAAGGGGGCAGATGCTAGGGGTGAGAGACTGGGACTGGAAGGGGACTGATGCTAGGGGTGTGGGACTGGAAGGGGACATACTGGGGGTGTGGGACTGGAAGGGGGCAGATGCTGGGGTGAGAGAGTGGGACTGGAAGGGGCAGATGCTGGGGCGAGAGAGTGGGACTGGAAGGGAGCTGACTCGAGGGCTCTGGCTGCAGAAATCTCATCTCATCTTGCTTTTCTTTTCTATGTGAACTGCCCTGTTGTCAGTTTTAATTGAAAGGCGTTAATATCAAATTGCTATATAAACTAAAATAAACAGCAGGAAACCTGTATGGGTGGGGGGGAGGGGGTAGGAGAAATCACTGCTGGCAGACTTAATCTGCCATCATTTACTATGTTCCCATGACTGGGGCTTGACCTCTGGCTTCCAGTCGAGCTCCTGAAGCAGGGGGTTGATGGCAGCCTCCTGCTGGGAAAGCCGATGTCCATTCAGCTCTGGAAACCTCTGAGAATTGGTCAGATAAAGCCCCAGGGCCAGATCAGGGAGAGAAACAAGGTCCGAGCTGTGGATCTCAATGAGGCACCACTCCTGTTTAACTGCTCTCAGAGATGGAGAGTGTCATGCTGCAGAAGGTTTTCCTACATCCCTGGATCACACTGTCCTGGTTGTTTCCCTTCTCTCTGCTTGTATGGATGGCACGTAGAATATGGATTTTCCACCACAAGGCGCATCAGCAAGGGAGCTGCGCAGTGCTGTGATCTCAGTGTGGTTCCCAGGCATTGCGGTGTGTATTAGGAGCAGTGGGCTGAGACCCAGGGAAGCTAAGGATTGAATCTCACTAATGCTCCTTGTGATCTTGGATAAGTCACTTAGCCATCCATTACCTCAGCTACAACCTTAGGGCCCGACATTCAGCAGCTGCAGCGCACTGTAGTAAAGCGGCTGCTACTATTGCCACTGACTGAAGACCTGTATAATCAATGTTGGGGCCACATCCAGCCACTGACGCTGAGCATCCAGGTTGGCCGGGTAGCAGAGATATTCAGTTGCCAGGTTAGCTTCAGCAGTGAACGTTAGGCCACCCTCTGCCCCCAGAATACCCAGATGCTAATCGGCCAGTATCATATCCCGGTAACCGTGATTAATGCATAAGAACATAAGATATGCCATACTGGGTCAGACCAAGGTCCATCAAGCCCAGTATCCTGTTTCCAACAGTAGCCAGTCTAGGTCATAAGTACCTAGCAGTCTCCCCAAAAGACACAGGTTCCACAATGCTTGTACTGGGTCAAGCATTGATATCCTGGGTCCCTTCTTAATAATGGTTTATGGACCTTTCCTCCAGGAACTTGTCCAAACCTTTTTTAAACCCAGCTACACTAACAGCTTTTACTACATCCTCCGGTAACAAATTCCAGAGTTTGATTACACGTTGAATGAAAAAATATTTTCTTTTATTAGTTTTAAATAGTTTACCCTGTAGCTTCATTGCATGTCCCCTAGTCTTTCTATATTCTGATAGCGTAATCGATCTACGTTTACCCGTTCCACTCCGTTCATTAATTTATAACCTTCTATCATATCTCCCCTCAGCCGTCTCTTTTCCAGGTTGAAGAGCCCTAACCTTTTTAGCCTTTCTTCATAGGAGTATCCTTTCATCCCCTTTACCATTTTGGTGGCTCTTCTCTGAACCTTTTCTAATAACGCTATATCCTTTTTAAGATACGGCGACCAAAATTGCACACAATATTCAAGGTGCGGTCTCACCATGGAACGATACAGAGGCATTATAATATCCTTTGTTTTATTTTCCATTCCTTTCCTTTTCATACCTAGCAGTCTATTTGCTCTCTTGGCCGCTGCTGCACACTGGGCCGAGGGTTTTAATGCAATTTGCAGGTCTGCCAGTATCGTTAATTTAACTCACTTTGGCTAAATCCAAACCCCTCTTCCCCTTCCCTGGTCCCCCCTCCCCCACCAGTATTTATTTCTCTGCCCTCTACTGATTCCTGACTCTACCTTTTGGCGTCTGTTCCTGATCATCCCCACCCAAATCAAAAGAAAATGCCTTTTGGCAAAATAAATATTATTTTGTGCTTATTGTCCTATAGTTGACTTAATTCTGGCAAATCCATTTCCCATAAAAGATAATCCCAGCTAATCCAGTGTAAAGGAACAGAACAAACTGTGATTTCATTCCTTCTGTTTTTCTTATTTGCCGTTATGTGGTGGAGCCGGTAAGGGACTGTGGACTGATAACAGCCAGAGAGTAGAATGGGCAAAACATAAGAAAAGTAATTACTGACATTTTAGTTTTGGGGTACGTGGTGATGAGAGGGATCACTGAGCAGGAAGCATTTCCAACTTCCGTCCCTGCCTTTCACAACCCCCAAAAACGTGGTCAAACCCAAATAATGACCTTAGAGGTCACCAGCGCTGGCGGCAGAGGTGCCTGGTGATTGGCTGCCTGTGTGAGGATGGGGGAAGGGGGCAATGCACTTGCTGCCTAGCGCCAACTGAAGGCTTAAAACTTCTTTCTCTTACATAGCAAATGGCGGCAGACAAAGACAAAAATGGTGCATCCAGTCTGCGTAGCAGCAGTCTGTCCACTGTCAGTAGAGGTGTGTACAAATTCCCATATGGAGGAACTCAATATCCAGACCTCATCCCCTCTGTCCCTCACCTAACCTGTTAAAATAGTGCCATTGCCTTCCACGGTTGCAACAGCTGCTCCATGCTGGTTACCCCCACTGCTAACCTGCTGATCTGGGTCATAGCTGCTGCTCCATGCTGGTTACCCCCACTGCTAACCTGCTGATCTGGGTCATAGCTGCTACTCCATGCTGTTACCCCCACTGCTAACCTGCTGATCTGGGTCATAGCTGCTGCTTCATGCTGGTTACCCCCACTGCTAACCTGTTGATCTGGGTCATAGCTGCTGCTCCATGCTGGTTACCCCCACTGCTAACCTGCTGATCTGGGTCATAGCTGCTGCTCCATGCTGGTTGTCCCAGTGTTTCATTTCCACCAGAAATCCTTTCTGTTTATCCCATGCTTTTTTTTTTAAAATTCTGCTACTATTTTTATCTCTGTCGTCTCCAGGAGGGCATTCCAGGTATGCACCATACTTTCAATGAAAAACTATTTCCTGATGCAGTCCCAGAGTCTATCCCTTGGAGCTTCATAGTGTGACCCCCAAGTCTTTGAACTTTCTTCCCACTGAAAAAGATTTCTTGAGCATTATTGATACCTTTTAGGTAGTTAAGAGGGTAACTTTACAAGGGGGCATCTAGTTTTAGGCAGTAAAAACATCTAGTCTTGCCTAATCATTGTACAAGTCTGCTCTCCTATACTTCCAACCAACTCAGCCCAACCCTACGTCTGCCTATCAGTCAAATACTTTTCTAAATGAGAAACATCAAGGAAAATATAGGACTGTCCCAGAAGGGAAGACCTCTGCTACGAACACAAAGCAGCAAAAAGGAGCAGGAAAGCCACACCACTGGAAGACAGGAGCTTTATTGCGTGTCATCAGACCTGCCCTGCACGTGTTTCGGCCTGAGGCCTTCTTCAGGGGACTACGACCACTCAGGAGACACTTTTTAATATCAGGTAAAAGCTACTTCTGTCGGTCTGAAGACTCTACATTTTTTATTCCCAGTGCAAGTCTCTGTTGTACTGTCTTGAGACCGACAGAAGTAGCTATTACCATCTAGTCACATAAGGAAATACATTTATTTTTTTGACCACAAAAGGGAACATCCTTATTCTTAAAATATAACTTCAATATTTTTACCTCCACTGCCTCAGCAGCAAAAGTAACCAATAAGGTGTTTCTCTTTATGATCGTATCAGAAGAATCTTCCAAGAATTCAGTACGATTCTGGCTTACAGTCGGACGAAGGGAATCAAACTTCCCTCCATCCAATGAAGCCAGTACCAGCTGCTCTTCTGCTACCTTCAGATCACCAAATACTATTATCCCAGAGCCTCTCTTCTTGTTAGTGTATATCAGCCCTACAATTCCTTTGGATTTCTGCACCACAAGTACGTAACTGCAACTTTTGTTTGCATTCAACTTTGGTTGTCACGCATTGGCCCTTCTCAGGCCTTTTGCTCTTCATTCTGTCTACTCTCTGTCATATCCACAAAAAGTGACTGAATACACTGGACTGGACTCTGCGGTCTCTTCCAGTAGATTTGTGTACCAGCAGTTGGAGGGTTTGAGATCAAGCTGGGAACTGGGAGCTACTCTAGGCTAGAGCAGCTCTGAAAGAGATGATGAAAGAAGACACGAAGGAGACCGAGTCAGACTGAGGTCAGGAGTTAGAGATCTAGGGTCAGAATAAGTACTACAACTAGGAGCCATAATAGAACTGCGACCAGGGCCTGAAGCCTGGGGCTGGGTCTTGCTGCTGCAGTAATGTGTGATCTGTGTGCAGTATCTGAAATTGAGAGCTTTTTAATTTAGTGTTGCTTTATCAATTTTATTTCCTGTTAGGCAGGAGTCCAAGTGTCCCCTGAAGCTTTATTTCTAGGCTGGAGCCCAGGAACAGAGGCTGCAGTCAGAGTGGGTGTTGCCACGGGTGGAGTCTTAGGATCATGTTTACCCCTGTGCCAGGTGAAATTGTGAGACCTTCTGCCAGGCTGAGAATCTCCGGGGCATGATTTTCCTTCAGTGGATGTGAAAGGTGGTATAGGACTCAGAAACAGAGATCCCAGGACTCTACAGCTGAGGGGCTGCTGTTTTCAGCTTACCAGATTGGCACCTTATAAAGGAACAAGAACTGGTGCTCTTAGGCGTGAGGTACTGCAACCATAAGGCTGTCCTCTGGGACTTGGAGCCAATTCATCTCTGCCCCGATCAGTAAGACTCGTAACCCACTTCTGTTGCCGATTCTCACCCCTACTGGACTTTTGTCCAAGGGTAAGAGTTGGAGGGTATTAAAGATTTGGTGCTCTGGGAAGGGCTCTGCTCACTGCTACCGCCTCCATCCGGGGGCACAGTTGAATTATCTCTGCATTGAATTTTCTTTATATTAGCACCAGAGTAATAAATGACTATAAAGAGGGCCAGATAGTCAAAGGATTTATGCCCCTACTCTGAGAATTATGTCCCTAAATTGGCCTCTTTGAAAATGTACTAGGGTTGAGCGACTAAAGCTTTCCTTAAAATTTCACTAAAGCCCTAAATTTAGGAGCATAAAATGTGAGTGGCAACGGGGGCAGGATTTAGGATGGGGAAAAGGAGTTAGGAGCTTAGCAGGGATTTCCAGCACTAGCCACCTGCACTAGGCTCATAAATCTAGGCAAATGAACGGCAGCACAAAATTAGTAGTGTAAATTTTAAGCTTCTAAACTTGGATGAATTTTCAGCTGAAAGCTTAAGCTCTTAAATGGGACTGAAAATAAGGCACAATAAGGACCCTAACATAGAAGCCTAAATTTAGGAGTTCAGCTTTTTTGAATATCGGGCCCAGACTGTCTAAGTTGGTCTAACCTCTGTGGTTAGTACATTATTGGAAAGGCTACTAAAGGAGAGAAAAGTGAGGTTTCTGGAGCAGAGTGGATCACAGGATCCGAGGCAGCATGGATTCGCCAGAGGCAGGTCTTGTCAGGCAAATCTGATAGATTTCTTTGACTGGGTGACCAGGGAGTTGGACTAAGGGAGAGCCCTAGATGTGGTGTATTTAGATTTCAGTAAAGCATTTACACTGTTCCACACAGGCGACTTATAAACAAACTGAGTACACTAGGGATGGACCCTAAAGTTACTGGTTGGGTTAGAAATTGGTTGAGTGGGAGGCGATAAAGGATACAGATAAATGGAGCTCACTCTGAGGAGAAGGAGGTCACCAGTGGTGTGCCACAGGGATCTGTCCTTGGTCTGATTCTGTTTAACATCTTTGTTAGTGATATTGCAGAAGGACTGTCAGGTAAGGTTTGCTTGCTTACAGACAATACCAAAATCTGCAATAGAGTAGACACACAGGAAGGAGTCTACAACATGAGGAGGGATCTAGCTAAACTTGGACTAGAATATGGCAGCTAAAATTTAATGCTAAAAATGCAAGGTCATTTAGGCTGCAAAAATCCAAAGGAGCTGTACAATGTAGGGGTGAGGTACTTCTGTCCACTAAAGAAGAGCGGGACCTGGGCGTAATTGTGTCTGATGATCTTAAAGTAGCTAAACAGGTAGGAAAGGCAACTGCGAAAGCCAGAAGGAGGCTTGGGTACATAGGGGGAGGAATGGCCAGCAGAAGAAAGGAGGTGATAGTGCCTCTGTATAAGTCTTTGGTGCGACCTCATTTGGAGTATTGTTTGCAATTCTGGAGGCCTCACCTTCAGAAGGATATAGACAGATTGGAGTTGGTGTGGAGGGTAGCTACTAAAATGGTTAATGGTCTTCGTTATGAAGCATATGAGGACAGACTTAAAGATCTTAACATGTATACATGTAACATGAGGAAAGGTAGGATAGAGGTGGGATAGAGACATTTAAATACCTCCGTGGCATAAATGCACAGGAGGGTCTCTTTCAATTGAAGGCAAGCTCTGCTACAAGGGGACATAGGATGAAAGTGAAAGGGGAAAGACTCGGGAGTAATATGCGGAAATATTTTTTTATGGAAAGAGTGGTAGATGAGTGGAATAGTCTCCTAGTGGAGGTGGTGAATTCAAAGAACCATGAGACAAACACAGAAGATCTCTAAAGGTAAAAAGGGAACTATTGTAGTTGATATGGAAGGGCAGACTAGATAGGCCATGTGGTCTTTTTCTGCCATCATGTTTCTGTGTTTATATGGAAACATATAGAGGACGCATAATCCACTGGAACATAAGGACATAAGAAATGCCATACTGGGTCAGACCAAAGTCCATCACGTCCAGTATCCTGTTTCTAACAGTGGCCAATCCAGATCACAAATACCAGGCAGATTCCCAAAAAGGCCCACAGATTCCACAATGCTTGTCCTGAGATAAGCAGTGGATTTCCCGGGTCCTCTTTAACCCTTTCATGTTTACCCAAGTGTTCATGCCAATAATTGCCTGATACTTCTATAATTTTCAATATTTTTCACTTTACTACTACCAATACTGGCAGAATGCACCATTCTTAGACTAAATATGATGACGTGTAATTGGGACATTATTAGAAAATAAATGGACAACAGTGGAAAGATTTCAAAAATGTTATTAGATGCTAAAGGGGTTAATAATGGTTTCTGGACTTCTCCTCCAGGAACTTGTCCAAACCTTTTTTAACTCACCTACATCAACAACTTTTACTACATCCTCCGGTACTAAATTACAGAGTTTGATTACACATTGAGTGAAAAAATATTTTCTATTATCAGTCTTAAATGGGTTACACTGTAGCCTCATTGCATGTCCCCTAGTATTTTTACCTTTTGATGTAGTAAACAATTGATCTACATTTACCATTCCATACTATTCATTAATTTATAGACCTCTATCATATCTCTACTCAGCTGTCTCTTTGCCAAGTTGCAGAGCCCTAACCTTTTAAGCCTTTCCTCATAGGTGTATCCTTCCATTTCATTTTCCATTTTGGTGGCTCTTCTTTGTACCTTTTCTAATTGCACTATATTCTTTTTAAGATATGGTGACCAGAATTGCACATAATATTTGAGGTGTGGTAGCACCATGGAATGATACAGAGGCATTATGATGTCATCCTTTGTTTTATTCTCATTCCTTTCCTTATGATTCCGAGCATTCTATTTGCTTTCTTGGCCGCCGCTGCACACTGGGCAGAGGGTTTCAATGTATTGTTCACAATGATGCCTACATCTTTTTCCTGGGTGGTGGGACTTGTAAGGAAAATGCTTTCGCTAATCTCTGAAGGGGTATCAAAGGGATCAGATGAAACTCTTGCTATCCCTCTACTTAACAGTGCCAGCAACTAAACTGTCCATATGTATTCTACTAATATACATACTGTATATATATCCACTGAATTTAAAACTACTACCCTTTATATCTCAATATTTATTCAAGTTAACCTGTCACTACACGTTCCAGGCATCTGGTGAATCTTTGTTTGAGTCAATCCACTGAACCAAAAACTGCCCAGTTTATGAGAGATCCTGCCATGTGCTGACAGTGGACCACGACAAGGCTTTGAGGTGCCTTAATCCAGGGCTTCCCCATCCTGCCCCTGGGATCATACAGCCAGCCAGCTTTTCCAGAGAGCCACCATGAATATGCGCGGGAGAGATTTGCATAGAAAGTAAGCACTACATGAAGATCTCGTTCATGCATATTCATTGTGGCTACCTGTAAACCTTAATGGCCATGGAGTCCACAGGACAGGTTTGGGAAGTCCTGCCATAGGCAACCATTCAGCATTGCTCCATCCATGCCCTCCAAATGCATTTTAATAGCCTAAGCCATTACAATATTTTGATAAATAAATCCAACGGTCTTGATTACTGTAATACCACCCTACCAAAATTATTCTGTAGAAATATGTAATCGTACACTATATTTTTCAATATTAAACTTTGATTCATATAGAGAGATCTCTATTATATCTCTTTACATTTATAGATTAATATATGTATATAGATAATTTAGATACAGATGAGCTTGGTGCAGGGTCTTCCCAGGTTGAAGGCCAGTGGGTCATGTAGGAGGTCAGCCCAAACTGACATAGGGATGGTCAAGGTAACTACAAACTGGGGAGATCAGTTTCAGGCAAAATGGTAGAATCTATTCTAACAAAAATACAATTACTGGCCATTTGGATAGACACAGCTTAATAGGAATGATTTAGTATAGAGTTAGAAAAGGGAAGACCTGCCTTGCCAAGCTGTTAGTTGTGAATAAACTTGGTTAAAGGTGATCTAGTTGATGTTTGGCATGTGTGAACTTATCTGCAAACTGCTGCTCCATCTGTAAATTTATGCAGCAAAAAAATAGGCGTTCTGGGATAAGGAAGCGATGCTGCAAACCATTCGCATAAGTTCCAGGTTACGCATAAAAATGCATGTACAAAGTTTTACCTGCAAGTGAGTCCATGCAATTTTGTGTGCCCCTTTTTGTGCCCGTTCAAAGGGGTAGTTTATAAGAGAAATTATTCACGTACTTTCTGGTAAAAATTATCCTAATTGGTATGCCAGCCTACCCACTGGTGCTCAGGTGATCCATTATGAAATTACCCTCCACATCTGGCGGAAAGGGGGGGGGGGTGATAAAGTCTCTGTGGCCCAGTCCTGGGAAGGGGGGAGGCCTGTTCACTGCTGCTGCCTGTATCTGGGGATAAATGCTGGGGGTCTGGGAATGTTTTCTATCTTGGGTGTATAGTTTTAGGGATGATACTATAAGTTGATCACTAGATTAGGATAAGCGGGTGGAGATATGTCCTGCTATTCATTTCTCAGATATAACACCTGCTCTCCTAAGACCCCTCTTTGTACTGTTTGCTGTTCATCTCAAAGCCAGGGGTCACTTGGGTTAGAGACAAATATGGCTCTCCTACAGAGTTCATATATCAAACTCCCAAAGGCATCACTGGAACAGAGCCATCTAGCCATATGAAAAGTTATTAGCTGAGTAAAATTATTTAAAACCCCAGAAAGATAAGGGAGGAGAGTTTGTCTGGAAGGCCCCCAGCTCCCTCCAGGGTAGTTCCAGCTCCCGGGCTGCACATCCTGGAAATGTCTTTATATTTCCATAGTTGCTCTAAAAGGCTCACGGCCAGGGGTGCAATGGTGCAGCTGCTTCTGAGATCGAGCCCGGAAACCTCCAGGGGCGAGGTGAAGACGCTGCTTCAGGACCTCGGACAGAGCACATGCGGCGCCCTCTACACACACATTCCACAGCTGTAGCTCCCAGGCCAGGGTCTGAGTCCAGTCCGAAGCTCCTTCAACCATCACCTGAACGGATTAGCAAAGTCCCAGCATTGCAAGGGGCGAGGTGAAGACGCTGCTTCAGGACCTCGGACAGAGCACATGCGGCGCTCTCTACACACATTCCACAGCTGCAGCTCCCACCCCGGGGTTTGAGTCCAGTCCGAAGCTCCTTCAACCATCACCTGAACGGATTAGCAGAGTCCCAGCATTGCAAGGGGCGAGGTGAAGACGCTGCTTCAGGACCTCGGACAGAGCACATGCGGCGCTCTCTACACACATTCCACAGCTGCAGCTCCCACCCCGGGGTTTGAGTCCAGTCCGAAGCTCCTTCAACCATCACCTGAACGGATTAGCAAAGTCCCAGCATTGCAAGTGGGGGTTTGTAACCGATCTGTTTACTCCTTTCGGGTGCAGGGAGTCCCGGACGCCGTGAGGTCAGGCAAACAGTGCCCCGTCCCCGCTCTCCGTGTGCTTTAGAGATACACGTTCAGCCGACTTTGCTCGGAGTCTGAGGGCTGAAGCTGAACATCGGAAGAGGAGCTTTTCCTATGAGAGGATTGTCTTTGGTGATGGCTCCATCCGTCGTACAGATCTGCGTCTCAGCGATGAGGGCAGGGCAGCTTCTGCTCCATATGACCGTGAACACAAAACGTAAGACTCAGGCTGTAGAATAAGTAACTTCAGATAAATCTCCTCCCCTGAGTTCCGGGTCAGGTTTGCTCACAGTTTATACTTTCTTTAAGGGATACAGAGTCCCACCTCCAGATTCAAATCCAGCCCTGGGTTTATAGGCACTGTTCCTGGTCTTTTGCAATTCCGAGGGCATGCAAAGGACTGCAAAATCTGTCTCTTCCCAAAGAATTTCTTCTTCGCCACAAGAGACAAGTGGACTGATATAAGCCCCGACTGTGGCAACCCCTCCCCCCTCCTCATACCTATCTCGCTTCCTTTAACCTTAAAGCATAATACCAGTATTGCACCACGGGCTGTACCCTTATCCTGTGAGGGTCGCTTTCTTGGCTGGCAGTACCATGTCCCCAGCACAGAGGTGTAAATTCCACCCAAGGAGGGGCAAAGAAAGAGGGGGTCCACATGTGGCACCTCACATATCTTCCGTGGTGGATTCCCCCCTGCTCAGAGAGGTTTATATACTGGCTATGGGAAGAGATCCTTCTCCTCCCTCTCCTGATCTAGGATACCTCCCCTCCCTTTCTCCCCCATCTCTAAGAGCCCCCTACCCTCTCTTACCTCTGCTTCCAACTTTTCCCTCCTCACCTCCATCTGCTCTCCCTCTAACCCTACCACCCTGAAGTCTCTTTCCTATTCCCTAGATCTCTGCCTCCGGCAGTACTCTTCACCGCCCCCTCCTCATTTTAATGCTGGGGCAAGCACGCCCATGTGTGCCACCTCCACCGTCATCCTATGCCCAGTCCTCTTCCCCTGCCCCTTCCCCATAAGCTGGATGGTAGGAGAAGAGCAGCTCTCCTCCTGGCTTGTCACTTGGGTTTCAGTCATTTTTTGCCCCCAGGGATGTTTTGTGGTCTTGGCAGCTGCCCCTCTTGCCCACTCCTAGTTAGAACCCTGTCACTCCCCAGCACTGATCACTAAGATCACTTTTCCCCTAATTAATTAATAAATAATCAATCTGGACCTGCATTAAATATCTAAAACAAATTTATTTTTATAAAGCGTAATACAAATCTGCATTATTTAAAATGGAATCGCTGCAAGTGGACTGCTGGAACCAGGGGCTGTGATTATAGTAACCGACGCTGCCATCCTCTGAGCCGCCTGTCTGTCCTTTGCTCCGATCTAACACAGGTAAAACTTTTTTCCAGTTTCAGATCCCTTTGAGGAGAGAGACACCAGTGGCTACCATCATCCACATCCTTCCGAGGGAACTATACCAGCGCCTACCCTCAGATAGGCACCGGTCTGACTCCAACCCCAGTCCCCAACCCCAACCCCAAGTGAGTGACCGGTGGGTTTTGCACCGTCGTCATATTTTGTACTCAATGGGCTGTTTGGACGCCCTAGAAAGCTGTTAAACTCCCCAGTACTTCGTTAAATACATATTTGGCAAAGGTCCTTCTGTTTAGGATATAGTCTAATTTTTATTCCACGGTCTTTTTAGGTTCCACGGACTCCAGGAACTCATTTGACTGGCTGATTGTGATCTTTTTGCTAATTTTTTCTGAGGTGACAAGGCTGCAGGTACAACAGCAACAGCACTGGCTGGGATGCAGAGACCCCCCTCCGTCTTTGCAGGAGTTCCAGACAGAACCTGGCGAGACATCTCTAGTGACTTCCATTACAGCAGAGCCAGAGTGTTACTGTGCCTGTGATGAGGAAGCCCTATGTGAAACAAACAGTTATGAGTAATCTGGAGAAAAGTTAACACAAATCCCCCCCCACCCCCCCACCCCCCTCCAAAGTGTTGCTCTGCTCCCTGGTCTAAGAACCATAATTTTCTGGGCTCTGTCGCCCTCTCCTGGCAGCAACATGAAAATACTCTTACGACAAATCTTTATCTTTATTGGTGCATTTAATATACTGCTTTTACCAGTGGCATCAAAGCGGTGTACAATAACAAATATATGACCTGCTGAAAAGGAAAAAGAATGCCATAAAGGATTAAGAAAAAGGATAGAGTATAGAGGAAGAGTAAAGCAACAGACAGAGCAAGCAAAGTGCACGGCAACAAAATTGGTACAACTGGAACTATCGAGGCAGGGGAGAAAGGGGGATGGAGGGAGGGGGAAGATTGAAAGCGGTGCAGAAAAGATGGGTCTTCAATCTGGCCTTAAAGGTTTTGTAAGAGGGCTCCAGACGAAGGGCGGAGGGGAGCGAGTTCCAGAGTCGGGGACCCAAGAAGAAAAACGCTGAGGAACGGGTAGACTCCAAGTGGGCTTGTGATGGGGAGGGAAGGGACATACGATTCAAGTGGACAGACCTAAGAGAATGGTGAGCTGAGTGAAGGTGTATTAAATTGGTGAGATAAAGGGGGACACCGGTGTGGATGGTTCTGTGCACGTATATGAGTACTTTGAACTGTATACGATAGACCAAGGGAAGCCAGTGAAGATGAATCAGAATGGGGGTGATATGATCGAAATAGGAAGCGTGAGTGAGAATACGAGCAGCTGTGTGGTGGACAAGTTGTAGTCTGCGCAACTGGGTTTGAGGGAGGCCAGCCAGCACAGCATTGCAGTAATCCAAACGAGATACTACCAGGGACAGCATTAATGTGGTCAAGGAGGAAAATGATATGAAGGGGCGGATGGAGCAAAGTTGTCGTAGGGTGTGAAAGGACCATTGTACGACAGAGGAAATATGTTCTTTGAAAGACAGAGGGGAGTCCAGAATGACTTCTAAATAGTGCAGGGAAGCAACTACTGGCAAGGGGGAGCAGAACAAGATAGGAGCGAGAGAGGGAGTCGGGGCACCAGAGGTGAACCAAATGGCGGACGTTTTAGAGGGATTCACATGCAAAAAATTAGCAGAAAACCAGGAGGACACTGAGGCTAAGCAGGAGTTGAGGGGGGCGAGATCCGGGGAAGAGGGGTCTGTATGGTGGAGAAGAATGATATCATCAGCATAATAGTGGGCAGAGATATTGTGCTGCTGAACTACAAGTGCAAGGGGGGCCATGAAAACAAATCTGTTGCTTGTTATCGACAGGGGACTGGGTGGCTTGGAGGCTCAATCCTGCATCTCCCTATTATTTTCTTACTTTGCCTTATCTTTGGAGTGGAGGAGTAGCCTAGTGGTTAGAACACTGGCTTGATAATCAAGCACCCACGGTTCAATTCCCACTAGCACTCCTTGTGGCCTTGGGCAAGTTCCTTAACTCTCTATTGCCTTGGAAGAAAGGCCTGGTATTCTACTTCCAGTCACACCTTGCTAAGAAAACCCAGGTGCTTCTGGGTTGCCAGGAGTCAGGACTGACTCAAAGGCACACATTACATTTTTACCTTATCTTAAGTGTGTTCTAGGTGGGGCAAAACAGCCAAAAGCTCACAGTTTCCTTTACACAAATGAATATAAAATTATAATATCAATTAATGATATACTTAACACAAACAAAATAAAATATACCCTAGATAAACTGAAACAAAGTATATCAATATACAGTAGATTCTAAAGCACACTGAATAATAAAATATAATAAAACAGTAATTAATATTGTAATTAATATAACTTTTCCCACAAGTGAAGATAGTTCATAGTCATGCCTTAATTTGATTTGGAAACACATAAATTGGCAGTCTATATCCGATTGCTTAATGGAATTATCTTGTCTTCCACTGGCCACAAAAAGTCACTAAGCCACAGATCTGAAATAAAACAGCAGAATGCCCAGTTGTGGGTCAGAGTCCAGCTTACCTCTTTGACCGGAGGAATAACCAAAATATTGTCTTTCCTAGACATTAGAGGAGACTTATTCCTGCTGTCAAAGGAGAACACCTGCTACAGGTGAGTAACTACCTTTTCCTGTGTAGGAGTATAAATGACCTTCCATGTGACTTTGGTCAAGTCAGCTTCTCTCCTGCTGCCTCAGACACTCACTTAGATTATAGGCTCTTTGGACAGGGACCTCATTTACCTGAATTGTAACCATGATGTAAGAAACCTTTGGCATTATACATAGAAGGAGGGTTAAAAATTCATATTTCTCATTTGCACTATATATCTCCTGTTGGAAAAATAGAATAAGTGGGACTGCACAGAAACTACATACTAGCAGAAGAGCGTCTCTTTCGTTTTCTGCTCTGTCCATTCTAGTCTTATCCCATCCCCTCTTGTCCCCTCCCCACTTTCTTGAAGTGGAGGGGCTGCAACAGGAAGGAGGAAGCTGTTCTCTGCTTCAGGGTCACTGGTCAATAGACTCATCAAGTGGTGCAGGGCAGGAGCGAGGTGCAGCAGCAGAGCTGTGTGTGTGTGTGTGTGTGTGTGCGGGGGGGGAGGGCTCAGTATTGAAATAAACAGAGGTGTTAGAGTACAGGAAAGAGCTCAGGACAGCAGGAGTTGTGAGCTCCCCCCACACCTAGGGCACCTGCACCATTCCCTACAGTGCCTCCTGCTGGGAGAGGCTGAGACTGCAGGAGCTGTGAGCAGGATTTCACTCCTGTATCTCTTTGCCAGGCCTGTGAATCACCACATCCAAATGCTTCCTGTGGATTCTGAGCCCTCTTTCAACCTCCCCCCCCCCCTCCCCGGGTCAATGGGCGGAAGTCAGTGTGTATTCTGAGATGCCTCGCCCCAGGAATGAAGCCCCTGCTAATGCTACGCTCACCCCCTGACCTCCCTCGCTTCTCAGAGGAGCTTTATGGAGGGAAGTGATGTGAAGGGGTGAGAGGCTGAAGGGAGGCTGTGTGTGTGTCACAATGAGGATGTGCGGTGTTATAGGAGGGAATATGGCCTGTAGGCACTAGAGCTGCAATGATGGTTACTGAGTCTTAAGCCCCCTGTCTCATGGCTGATCTTTAGACCTTCTCCAAGACCCGATTGGAGCCTGATATACAGCCAGGAGGTTGCTGACCGGCTCATGTAGCATCGCAGCTTAAAACCAGGATCTCTGCCCAGTTCTGCTTCAACTTCACACAGCCTTTCACGAGCCCAGCCTTGGACTGTACCTGCCCTTCCATACAGACCCCTCAGCCATCGATGACCCATTCCAGGGTGCTGTCAGCATAAGACAGACCACAGACAGACTATATCTCCCAACCTATACTGAGATATCTGCCTCTGATATATAGCTCTCTCTGAAACACAGCTCTTTCTATAATATACAGCTGTTTCAATAATACACAGATCTAGCTTTCCTTCGGATATACAGCTCTATCTGTATATACAGCTGTCTATGATATACAACTCTCTCTGACATTCAGCTAGCTCCCTCTCTGATGTACAGCTCAGTAGGATAACTCTTTCCCTCTGATACATTTCTCTTTTTCTGACACACAGTTTGCTGTATGGAATCACCTAATGGTTAGTATCTGGGCTGGAAACAGAGGTAACCCAGGGTTTAAGTCCCACTGCTGCTCCTTGTGACCTTGAGCAAGTCACTTAATCCTCCATTGCCTCGGGTGCAAATTTAGGGACATGTTTACTAAAGTGCACTAGCCTGATGAGTGACCAGTGTGTTTTGAATGCATTATATTTGGTAGCATGCTGCCCAAAGGTGTCCCCCAAAAATCCTGCATTGTCCAAGCAATGTGCGAATAAGCAGGGTTAGAGCGAAGAGAGGGCAGAAGCATAGTGTGTGGCAGGGGCAGACTCTCTAGTTGTGTGCTAGCTGCAGACACCATGCTAGTGTGCTCCAACCACGAGACTCGGACATGAGTGTTAGGAAATATAAAGGGCAGGAACAGGGCAAGCAAACAAGAAAAAGATAGGGGCAATAGGAGATGGGAGCTTAAGACCAAGGTGCCTGCCTAGGACACCTGTTTGGAGGGGCGGCATGGTGCTGCAGACATGGCAGTGGAACACAACAGCCTGACAGCCACAAACCAGGGCCTGCAGGACAGGAGTGACCCTGCTGGGACAGTGGCCAAACATCCATGGACACATCAACAGCTGTCCTGACTGGCTGCTGGGCACGTCTGCATATGCAAGAAGTAGCTGTCAGAGGCCTGCTGATGTGGAGGTGTCAGGACATAGGACCTGTGTTCTGTGCTGCAGTCAGTACTGACCTCATAGCCAGAGTTAGAGTCCGCAGACTATAGTTGGGGGGGGGGGGGGGAGGGGCATGCATATTAGGGGCTGCACTTACTAGTAACATGACAGTACCAGCAAAATAGCTGTCTGAACCCTGCATGGGGGGGGGGGGGTGGGGGGGGGGCGAGGGCTGGTAACAGTGCACATATGCAAACAGGGAGGGAGCATGACCCTGCCAGAGGCCATGTGCCTGTGGGCTGATGGCCCCTCACCCTGAAAAAAGGAGGCTGTGGCTGAAGCCTACAGGCTCCATGTGAGCTGTCAGAGCTCACCACTTCCTTGCAGTATTCTTCTAAAGTTGTTGGCAGGAAGGAACATGGGGGGTCATCTGTGACCAGATGTCTACTGATGGCAAACCACAAGGGGGTTGTTCTATGAGTAGGTTGAGCTATACTGACCTTATTATCCCCCATGTGCTAACTCCCCTGATTCTATCCATTGACCTTGGTGTCACAGGACCCACCATACTTCAGGACAAGAGTGTAGAACCCTAGTACTCACCTAACATCTTCCTCCTGGAACAGGATAGTTTGGCAGCTAAGTCTGAGGTTGAGGCAATGTTGTCCAGATGTGAATAGTGGGTATGGGAGAGTCACAGGTTCTGATGGCTTTAAGGCCAGAATAACCAAAGCCTTCAAAATGAATGTCAGAAAAGACTCTGATATAACCCCAGATACTGCATGTCACAAAGAGATGGTGTGTACAGTAGGGTTGCTAACTGACTCCAGATCGTCTGACAGGCTTGATCCAGTCCTGAGTTCACCCCACTGGATCATAGCTGTCAGGTGAATCTGAAGCAAGTTGGCTACCTGTAGAGCAGTGGTTCTCAACCCAGTCCTCTGGGACTCCTAGGCCAGTCAGGTTTTCAGGATATCCACAATGACTATGCATGAGATACTGCATGCACTGCTTCCATTGTATGCAGATCTATCTCATGCATAGTCGTTGTAGATACCCTGAAAACCCAACTGGACCAAGAGGACTGGGTTGAGAACCACTGCATTGAATTAGTGCTGCAGATCCCATAATGCATTAAAATGAGATGGTTAGAAATCCAGGATTGGCTTAAAATCTCACTCCAGGAACTGTCAACTTGGCAACTCTGCAGATTTAGGGTTGACAACTGGCTCCAGATGCACCTGACAGACTTGATCCATTCCTGGTTTTACCCTATTGCATGCAGGGATGTGTAGTCTTGCTTTTCTTATGGATTCAATGGAAAAATCAGAACTGCATATCCTTGCATGCAATGGTGTAAATCCAGGACTGGATCAAGCCTGTCAGGCACATATGGAGCCAGTTGGCAACCCTATACAGATTTGATTTGATTGATTTAATAGTTTACTTCTCGTAACAAATAGCAAAGGGGATGACAAGAAAATAAAAGAGAACTGTTGAATAATCAGCTCTATAAAAACAGAAAATATAACAAAATTATGACATAAATAAAGAGTAAAATGAATCAAGACTCCCCAGCCAAACAACGGGAGTACGGAGGTAAAGTTAGAAAACGTGGGGCACATTATCCGAGACTGATAAGGTGATGGAATGCCTGGGCGCAGTGACATCATCAGAGTGAGACCATTACCCACAATGCCCTGGGACAACCAAGCTGCCCAATTCCAGGAGGGAACGATTGGGCCCATACTGAATTTCTGACAGCCCCATCCTGGTGCAATATGGGGCCTGCAACATTATATTGATTCAAGCACAACTACCACATTGCTTAGGATGTGACTTCAAAACCAGGACTGATCCTAAGGAGTCTCCCTCCTGGAACTGAGTAACTTGGACGCTCTGCAGCAGTCTCTGGTATTTTCAGTCAGCTGCACTCTCTGAGTTGTCCTGTAGTCTCTGGTATTTTCAGTCCATATTGTTTCTGTGTTGTGCTGCAGTCTCTCAGTTAGTTTCAGCTCACTGTGCTGTGCTCTTTGATATTTTCAGTCCCTTTGCTCGCTGCGCTATGATACAGTCTCTCAGGTATTTTCAGCTCACTGTGCTGTATCTCTGGTATTTTCAGTCCCTGTGCTCTCTGCGCTATGATACAGTCTCTCGGGTATTTTCAGCTCACTGTGCTGTATCTCTGATATTTTCAGTCCCTGTGCTCTCTGCGCTATGATACAGTCTCTCGGGTATTTTCAGCTCACTGTGCTGTATCTCTGATATTTTCAGTCCCTGTGCTCTCTGCGCTATGATACAGTCTCTCGGGTATTTTCAGCTCGCTGTGCTGTATCTCTGATATTTTCAGTCCCTTTGCTCTCTGCGCTATGATACAGTCTCTCAGTTAGTTTCAGCTCACTGTGCTGTATCTCTGATATTTTCAGTCCCTTTGCTCTCTGCGCTATGATACAGTCTCTCGGGTATTTTCAGCTCGCTGTGCTGTATCTCTGATATTTTCAGTCCCTGTGCTCTCTGCGCTATGATACAGTCTCTCGGGTATTTTCAGCTCACTGTGCTGTATCTCTGATATTTTCAGTCCCTGTGCTCTCTGCGCTATGATACAGTCTCTCGGGTATTTTCAGCTCGCTGTGCTGTATCTCTGATATTTTCAGTCCCTGTGCTCTCTGCGCTATGATACAGTCTCTCGGGTATTTTCAGCTCGCTGTGCTGTATCTCTGATATTTTCAGTCCCTGTGCTCTCTGCGCTATGATACAGTCTCTCAGTTAGTTTCAGCTCACTGTGCTGTATCTCTGATATTTTCAGTCCCTTTGCTCTCTGCGCTATGATACAGTCTCTCGGGTATTTTCAGCTCGCTGTGCTGTATCTCTGATATTTTCAGTCCCTTTGCTCTCTGCACTATGATACAGTCTCTCGGGTATTTTCAGCTCGCTGTGCTGTATCTCTGATATTTTCAGTCCCTTTGCTCTCTGCGCTATGATACAGTCTCTCGGGTATTTTCAGCTCACTGTGCTGTATCTCTGGTATTTTCAGTCCCTGTGCTCTCTGCGCTATGATACAGTCTCTCGGGTATTTTCAGCTCGCTGTGCTGTATCTCTGATATTTTCAGTCCCTGTGCTCTCTGCGCTATGATACAGTCTCTCGGGTATTTTCAGCTCACTGTGCTGTATCTCTGATATTTTCAGTCCCTTTGCTCTCTGCGCTATGATACAGTCTCTCGGGTATTTTCAGCTCGCTGTGCTGTATCTCTGATATTTTCAGTCCCTTTGCTCTCTGCGCTATGATACAGTCTCTCGGGTATTTTCAGCTCGCTGTGCTGTATCTCTGATATTTTCAGTCCCTTTGCTCTCTGCGCTATGATACAGTCTCTCGGGTATTTTCAGCTCGCTGTGCTGTATCTCTGATATTTTCAGTCCCTTTGCTCTCTGCGCTATGATACTGTCTCTCGGGTATTTTCAGCTCGCTGTGCTGTATCTCTGATATTTTCAGTCCCTGTGCTCTCTGCGCTATGATACAGTCTCTCGGGTATTTTCAGCTCACTGTGCTGTATCTCTGATATTTTCAGTCCCTGTGCTCTCTGCGCTATGATACAGTCTCTCGGGTATTTTCAGCTCGCTGTGCTGTATCTCTGATATTTTCAGTCCCTTTGCTCTCTGCGCTATGATACTGTCTCTCGGGTATTTTCAGCTCGCTGTGCTGTATCTCTGATATTTTCAGTCCCTTTGCTCTCTGCGCTATGATACTGTCTCTCGGGTATTTTCAGCTCACTGTGCTGTATCTCTGATATTTTCAGTCCCTTTGCTCTCTGCGCTATGATACTGTCTCTCGGGTATTTTCAGCTCGCTGTGCTGTATCTCTGATATTTTCAGTCCCTGTGCTCTCTGCGCTATGATACAGTCTCTCGGGTATTTTCAGCTCGCTGTGCTGTATCTCTGATATTTTCAGTCCCTGTGCTCTCTGCGCTATGATACAGTCTCTCGGGTATTTTCAGCTCACTGTGCTGTATCTCTGATATTTTCAGTCCCTGTGCTCTCTGCGCTATGATACAGTCTCTCGGGTATTTTCAGCTCGCTGTGCTGTATCTCTGATATTTTCAGTCCCTTTGCTCTCTGCGCTATGATACAGTCTCTCGGGTATTTTCAGCTCACTGTGCTGTATCTCTGATATTTTCAGTCCCTTTGCTCTCTGCGCTATGATACAGTCTCTCGGGTATTTTCAGCTCGCTGTGCTGTATCTCTGATATTTTCAGTCCCTGTGCTCTCTGCGCTATGATACAGTCTCTCGGGTATTTTCAGCTCGCTGTGCTGTATCTCTGATATTTTCAGTCCCTTTGCTCTCTGCGCTATGATACAGTCTCTCGGGTATTTTCAGCTCGCTGTGCTGTATCTCTGATATTTTCAGTCCCTTTGCTCTCTGCGCTATGATACAGTCTCTCGGGTATTTTCAGCTCGCTGTGCTGTATCTCTGGTATTTTCAGTCCCTTTGCTCTCTGCGCTATGATACAGTCTCTCGGGTATTTTCAGCTCGCTGTGCTGTATCTCTGATATTTTCAGTCCCTGTGCTCTCTGCGCTATGATACAGTCTCTCGGGTATTTTCAGCTCGCTGTGCTGTATCTCTGATATTTTCAGTCCCTGTGCTCTCTGCGCTATGATACAGTCTCTCGGGTATTTTCAGCTCGCTGTGCTGTATCTCTGATATTTTCAGTCCCTTTGCTCTCTGCGCTATGATACAGTCTCTCGGGTATTTTCAGCTCGCTGTGCTGTATCTCTGATATTTTCAGTCCCTTTGCTCTCTGCGCTATGATACAGTCTCTCGGGTATTTTCAGCTCGCTGTGCTGTATCTCTGATATTTTCAGTCCCTGTGCTCTCTGCGCTATGATACAGTCTCTCGGGTATTTTCAGCTCACTGTGCTGTATCTCTGATATTTTCAGTCCCTTTGCTCTCTGCGCTATGATACAGTCTCTCGGGTATTTTCAGCTCGCTGTGCTGTATCTCTGGTATTTTCAGTCCCTTTGCTCTCTGCGCTATGATACAGTCTCTCGGGTATTTTCAGCTCGCTGTGCTGTATCTCTGATATTTTCAGTCCCTTTGCTCTCTGCGCTATGATACAGTCTCTCGGGTATTTTCAGCTCGCTGTGCTGTATCTCTGATATTTTCAGTCCCTTTGCTCTCTGCGCTATGATACAGTCTCTCGGGTATTTTCAGCTCGCTGTGCTGTATCTCTGATATTTTCAGTCCCTTTGCTCTCTGCGCTATGATACAGTCTCTCGGGTATTTTCAGCTCGCTGTGCTGTATCTCTGATATTTTCAGTCCCTGTGCTCTCTGCGCTATGATACAGTCTCTCGGGTATTTTCAGCTCGCTGTGCTGTATCTCTGATATTTTCAGTCCCTTTGCTCTCTGCGCTATGATACAGTCTCTCGGGTATTTTCAGCTCGCTGTGCTGTATCTCTGATATTTTCAGTCCCTGTGCTCTCTGCGCTATGATACAGTCTCTCGGGTATTTTCAGCTCGCTGTGCTGTATCTCTGATATTTTCAGTCCCTGTGCTCTCTGCGCTATGATACAGTCTCTCGGGTATTTTCAGCTCGCTGTGCTGTATCTCTGATATTTTCAGTCCCTTTGCTCTCTGCGCTATGATACAGTCTCTCGGGTATTTTCAGCTCGCTGTGCTGTATCTCTGGTATTTTCAGTCCCTTTGCTCTCTGCGCTATGATACAGTCTCTCGGGTATTTTCAGCTCACTGTGCTGTATCTCTGATATTTTCAGTCCCTTTGCTCTCTGCGCTATGATACAGTCTCTCGGGTATTTTCAGCTCGCTGTGCTGTATCTCTGATATTTTCAGTCCCTGTGCTCTCTGCGCTATGATGCAGTCTCTCGGGTATTTTCAGCTCACTGTGCTGTATCTCTGGTATTTTCAGTCCCTTTGCTCTCTGCGCTATGATACAGTCTCTCGGGTATTTTCAGCTCACTGTGCTGTATCTCTGATATTTTCAGTCCCTGTGCTCTCTGCGCTATGATACAGTCTCTCGGGTATTTTCAGCTCGCTGTGCTGTATCTCTGGTATTTTCAGTTTCTGTGCTCTATGGTACCAATGCAATAACACGCGGGAGGTTTAGCACAGAGCTTAGCATGAATTCTGCGCACAATTTTCTGCGCTACCATTCCACCCTATGCAGAAAGGAGTTTAACATACAAGAAAACCTTACACAAAGATTCATGTAGACCTCAGTGCACTGCTCATTTAGATCCACTGCTAATGCAGGAATTAGCTATTGGACTCAGAAGAAAAGAAGTGCACAGTAGACCTGAAGGCCGAGTGCGGTTTTCTAATGCTGGGGCTTAGCGCGTGGTCTCAGAAGGAGTAGAAAGTTAGCGTGTCCTGCTGTAGCTAGACTTAGTGAGGGCTTCCTGCCTGTTTCTTCTTTTTTTGTGTGAAGAGGATGAGTCAATTAAACTGAATGGCAAGGGGATGAGATGCTGAGCTGAATCCCACAGTCAAAACCAGGGCCAAGGGGAGGTGCAGCGACTGCGAAATGATTGGCGATGAGCTTGACTGCAGGAATCTGCATAATACCTTTATGTGCAGAGCAAACATTTGGCACTTCAGATATGGACATCATGAGGGTGTTTTTTAGACAGGATGAACAAGTTAAATCAGAGAGGTCCAGGGGACGTCTCTGTCTCTTGCTGATTTCAGAAACACGGACGTCCCTGACATGGATATGCAAGTGGGCACATAGACATCCCCATTAGGATCACCTGTGTTGCTGGTGTCCATCTCAGCAAGCAAAGCATAAGGAGATGTCCAGTGGCATAGCAAAGACCAAACATTAGCCGCCATTCTCCATCAGTGTTCATCGACATATGGTAAAATACAGGGGGTAGTACTGTAGCTTCTTCTCCACACCTTCCAGGCTCTGTGCTCCATTGCAATCTCTGGCATGAAGTCTGAGTGCCAGGGGCACAGACCTGTTTCCTCGGTTAAAATTAGGAATATGGACACCACAGAGCCCCAGGTCTCCATATATCAAGCGATAGCCCAACAGGACAGTATAAGACAGACAGGGAGGAAATTGTGCAAGCACTGATGAGGTGGGGGGGGGGGGGTATCTGCCCCTAGGCACATTAACAACCCAATATAAAATTCATATCTGTAAATATGTAACACACACATGCGGAACTTAAGGGGAGCACCTGGGGACAGCTGCAGGGCAATCTTGCTTTTCTAGCACACAGAGAGCACCCCTGGACTCTCTATATTACAAGTTTAGACCGTCCAGGTTTACTAGGAATGGCCACTGGGGGCAGCATTGCTCTCGCTCCTCAGGGGCTGGCACACACTCCTTTCTTCATTCACGTTCAGGACTCAATTCTTGAGCTCCACCATAACCTTCTTTAAAACTTGGGGGGGGGGGGGGGAGAAGGAAGAATGCCATTGCCTTAATGTTAGCAGTAGCAGTAGGAGAGGGAGGGGCTCCCAGGGATACACAGCAGAGTGCAGACTACAGCTGGCAGAGGTAAAGGGCATCACTTGTAGCTGCTGCGTCATCTATACAGGAGGTTGTGGCTTCTAGTCTAACTTAGCCAGAAGCTAGGTGAGACTGGAAAGAGGTCCCACTTATCTTTTAAAGCCAAATCAAGGAATGAGAGGTATAAGAGGAAGAAAAAGCAGACACTAGGAGATCTGCTGACTGGTGGTTCAGAGGCTGGTGAGCTTTATTCCAATAGAGGTGACTGTGGTTTGGAGTCTGATTTTCCCAGAAGCTAGGTGGGTCTTAGTTACATTTTAAAGCCAAATCAAGGAATAGGAGGTATAAGGGGTCAAAAGCAAATTCTTCTTCACTGGCTGACTGGTGGTTCAGCTTCTAGTAGAACTTTACTCCAATATAGATAGCTGTGGGTTTGAGTCTAGTTCAGCCAGAAGAGGAAAAACAACCCACTTGTGTTTTAAAGCCAAATCAAGGAATAAGAGCTATAAGGGGAAGGAAAAGCAGCTGCAAGCAGATGGGCTGAATGGTGGCTCAGCTGGTAGAGAGCTTTACTCCAGTATAAGAGGTTGTGGGTTCGAGTCTAGTTTAGCCAGATGTGGAGAAAGGACCCACATATGTTTTAAAGCCAAATCAAGGAAAGAGAGGATAAGAGGACGAAAAAGTTAAAGGCTGGAGACTGGCTGACTGGTGGCTCAGCAGCTAAAGGGCCTTTACTCCAATATAGGAGGTTGTGGGTTCGAGTCTAGCTTAGCCAGAAGCTAGGTGGGGGCCAGAGCAGGTAAGTGGTGTGGGTGGATGGGGAGGAGGGGGTTAGATAGACCTGCATATCAAGTATATTGGGGGAAAACCTGATAACTGACGAGAGCCACCAGCAGCCAGGGTTATGCTGCTTTTTACTATGAAAAATAGTCAAATCTTTCCTAAAACTACCTCTCCAACTTCACTGCAAGCACTAACACCAGCTCTCTTTTGATGGGGTTTGAACCCACCACCTTGGGTGTTAGTAATCACACACCCAACCACTGGGCCACCAAGGCTTTTCACACCTAAGTCTTTTCGGATCTTCCCTTTATCCATTTCTGGCTCCAGGGTTCTCAAGGAGTGAAAAGAATCTCTGGAGCTACCCCAATCACAAGCTGCTGGTGGTTAAAAGGCAAAGAAACACACCATAGCCAGTTACAGAACTTGGTTTTAAGGGTTCAAATCTCAGTTAAAAAGTGTTCCTTTATTCATTCCAGTAATTTTGATAAATTATAGGCTTGTGTTACAATGGCAATTCTCTGGGGCTGGCCCTGCATTTGGGGTCCAGAAACCACTGCACAGCAGGTACATCTTTAAAAAAACTCAAAGGCAGGTCCTTCCCCTAGCACCTCCACTTGGCAGTTCAGATGGACGATACCAAGCTCTTTCCTGGCCTTCTCCCCCAAGTGCCCAGTAAATCGCCTTCCTCCATCATTTCTTGCCTTGCCCTTGCCGAGCCTGCTCCCTCCCCTTATCTGCTGCTGGTGCCTTTGCGCTCTCTCTACCTGGCCACCCTCCAGTCCTAAAAGCCAGTGCTCATGACATGGGGCCTTTGTCCATGCACACTCCAGGCCTTCTACGTTGCAGCCCCTCTGTGCAAACTTCCTGGTGAATGGGTTGGGACATGCAGCTGCAGACCTTGCAAAGTCCCAAGCCTTCCACCACACTGGGGGCTTTTAAAAGCCCTTTTCTGCTGCCCCAGCCCTCATCACCTGTGTCACCGCCATCACTATTGCTAAGGACACGGGTCATAAACTGGGGAAAATCTCAAAAAAATGAGATGTCTGATAACCTCATTGAGCGGGAAAAACACACAGGACCCATGCTAATGACTAATACTGGCAGAAATTAAGCACATTGTGGGTAACCTGTATGGACTGATTGCCAGTTACATCTCTAAATAGCAGACATCTGATCAGGGTCAGCCAAACGAGGAAGTTGCCTAGGGCAGTAATTTCACAGGGGGAGGAGGTGGCCAATAGCAGAGCATTCAAAGTTAAACAATAGATTTTGAAAGCCAGTGACAGTATAAAGCTTAAGCCAGGGGTCTCCCACTCTGGTCCTAGAGGACACAAAACCAGTCAGGCTTTCAGGATGTCCCTAATGAATATGCATGAGATATAGTTGCATACACTGCCCCCATTGTCTTCAATTTTATCTCATGCATATTCATTAGGGACATCCTGAAAGCCTGACTGGTTTGGTGCCCTTGAGGACTGGAGTTGGAGACCCCTGGCTTAAGTTGCTTAGGGTGTCAGCACCTTGAACCATCTCTGGGGCTGCCCTGCAGACGATAGCATCAGGGCTCCAAAAAGCATTGAAGAGGTCAACCCTGTAAAGAACTGCTTCAGAAAGAAGGGAGAAGAGGGCTGAGAGGAGCAGTGGAAGACATAGACAAGAAGGGGCTTGGTGCAGGGTGGCATTTGGCCATTCTTGAAGCATGTTTTCCAAGGAAATAGGAATGAACTTTTGCCTTGATCTACTTCATTTACTATGTCACCAAGTGTAAGAGTTCAAAGATTTATTTCTCTGTCTTTGGAACTTAAAGCAACTTTATAGAAAATGAATATCAGAGATAAAATCCCAAGGAATTAAGGCAGGGGGCGGGGAGAAATGAGAGCATGAATAAGAGTATGGGGGAAGGGGAAAAGGACAGAGCATAATCAGGCAGGTGGGAATGGTGCCCTAACTCAGTAGTAGAATAATCTGTATTATGAAGGTTTACCACAAGAGGGCACCAGCGAGCATGTTGCATGGTAAGTGGCACACCTCCTAATGCAATGGTGCCCTCTTGTGGTGAATTGTCAGACTAGCGTGATAGAAAAACTGAGATAGAGAGGAAATTGTGGGAAGGGAAAAGGGATTTGAACCTATACTATTGGTCGAACTAAATCCAGCATCCAGCACCTTCTCCTCCTGACCTATAAATGTATTCACTCTTCTACCCCCAGTACCTTTCATCTCTCATCTCTCCTTACACCCCCTCTCGGTTGCTTCGCTCTTCTAACAGTCTTCGTTTATCTGTGCCCTTTACTCATACTGTCAATTCCAGACTTCGCTCCTTCCAACTGGCAGCACCCTTTGCTTGGAATAGTCTTCCTATCTCTGTGCGCCAGACGTCCTCCCTGGCCATTTTCAAGTGCAGACTAAAATCCCACCTCTTCACTATTGCTTTCCATTCCTGTCTTACCCTATCTTGATCTCTCTATCAACATTTGCTTACAAATAACAAAACTTTACAGGACAAAGTATTATGTAACTTATTTCATTTTCTGTCTTATTAGATTGTGAGCTCTGATGAGCAGGGACTGTCTCTCTTGTATGTTTGTACAGCGCTTCATATGTTGCAACGCTTTATAAGTCTTTATTAATAATAAAAATAATAATAACACCTGGACAACTGAGACTTTAAGAATGTCTGGATAGATGTACCATTGCTAGGTGCCACTGAGTCTAAGATACTATCAGCCTTCATGTTATTGATTTTACATTTTTCTTTGTTTAAACTTTCTAAAGAGAGGAATGGTTCTTTTATTTCATTAGATTTAGCTCAGACCTGTGAAGTTAATTCAAGATGAGTTACATTCAGGTATAGTCAGCCTTTCCCTGTCCCCAAAGGGCGTACACTCTAAGATTATATTTAATAAGCATAAGTGGAAGGGATTTGCCATTAAAGAAACCATGTCTTCCAAAAGGTAATTGTAGCAAAATCAGGAAAAAGTGTGTAGAATTCTAATCAATGCACCTGAAGGTGTCTGTGTCTATGTGGAACTGGAAGCACAAAACCTCCTATAATTCCAAGGCCCCGTTTAGAGCAAAGTCAGAGATCTGTAGCAATTATTGCAAGACAGCAATTTTTGCATTGAACTTTGATGACACCTGTTCTCTCCCTCCTGGCCATGTCTATGAGGAGCACCATTGAAGTCCCTTGATGTTAGGCAGATTTCCACCTTGTAGGTTTCTACAAGGGCAGAGTCCTCACTTGTAATTAGAAGGAGGGGCAAAAATAGAAGTGTGCTTGATACAGTAGCTCCATTTGCATTCACAGACTGTACATTTATTCTTTAATAAAACTGTGCATAGCCCAAAAACCTGTCGCTTCACTGGGACAGGTTTATGGTAAAAAGTCAAAGTGCCCAACTTGTAAACCAAGTGGTGCTGTAATACACATAATGGCCACCAGAGGGCGACAGGTGAACTCAATGCTGCCCTACCGTGGCTGTTTATAAGTACACTATTAACTAAAAAAACCAAAACCCTCTCAAGGGGCCCAAATGAACACAAGAAAAAAAAGAAATAAAGAACCCCAAAAAGGCACAAACCCACCCCCCCAAAAAAAATAAATAAATAAAAGCAGAAGAACAAAAAGCAAAGAGAGCTTCCAAAGAATAAACTAACACACACATTGGTTCTATAGAAGAAAAAGACCTCAGCTGCCCTCTTATATAATGAGGAAAAAGAGTGTGGGCTAGCCGATCAGCAAGACATTACCAAACACTGCCCAAAACATCATCATCGCTCAAAAAACCTCTATTATGGGGGAAGAAGGTGTCTCTACACAATTCAAACACCTTTCACTAAATAAAAAATCAAAATCACACAGACAGCCCCATATTACATAAACAGTGCTTGAGACAAATGCAAAAAAGGGTAGCAATACAGATAGTATATAGTGCTGCCACCCTGTGGTGACTTGTAAAATAACAAATTGTACTCATCTTCAGGTCCACACAGGCAGCAACCTCTAGGACCTCAAGTTGCAAGGATGCCTGTGTCTCCCACAGCTCTCTCTCTGCTTGCAGGAATGCCAGGGGGTGCCTGTGTGTCTCATTGCTCCCTTTACCATGGGCATCCCAGGATCAAAGGCTGCCTTCCCAATTTGTCAGCAGATGAGAGATTCTCTGTGTGATGGTAGCAGGTGCAGGAATTTCTCATCTAATTCTACAGCCTGTGAAATCATAGCAGCAGTTTAAGCATTTAGCAGGTCCACTGCCCCATCTGTACCATCTTGTTAAATGGCCTGTGCTGGTATAAAGAGAAGTCCTTCTGGGTAGCAAAGTCTTGGGCTTGGCACTCCAGGGCACTGGAAGGTTTCATACTGAAGTCAATACTCTATAACTGCTCCATAAATGCCACCTATATACAAGTGTGTCAGTGCCCTGTGTTTGGGTGACAGGAGCTGTATCACATGTGTATATGTGTGTGTGTGCATTTTGTATGTACTCACACTTGCTTAAGCATGATTTTTGTGTGCACTCACTGTAGAGTGGGAATGGATTTCTAAGCTCAGGCTGTGTTCTCATGTTAATGTAATTTGTCCAGCAATAGGGGACACCGATTGTGATAAAGAGAGAGGAATCCTCGCTGTGTTACATGGGGCTGGAGTTGCAGTTGTGGAATTTGCTGTAGAGTGAGGCGTCCTGATGAGATACAATCCCACAGGCACCTGCTTCCCTTTCTCTTCAGGCATAGAGAGGTAGATCTGGGAGTCATCAGCATAAAGATGGTACTGAAAGCCATGGGAAGAGATGAGCACACCAAGGGACTGGGTATATAGAGAGAAAAGGAGTGGATTCAAGACAGATCCTTGGGGTACACCAACTGGGAGCAGGATAGCCAAGAGGAGCCACCAGAACTAACACGGAAAGAGCGATGGGAGAGATAAGAGGAGAACCAGGATAGTACAGAGCCCTTAAAACCAAGTGAGGACAGGGTATCAAGGAGAAGGTTGTGGTCAACAGTGTCAAAAGCAGCAGAAAGGTCAAGAAGGAAGAGGACTGAGTAAAGGCCCTTAGATTTTGCCAAGAACAGGTCACTGGAGACTTTGACAAGAACCGTTTTAGTAGAATGTAGAGGACAAATGTAAAGGATCCAGGAGGGCTTGAGAGGAGAGAAAGTCAAGGCAATTGTGGTAAATCGCCCATAAAAGTAGTTTAGAAATGAAGGGGAGAAGAGAGATGGGTCGAAAGTTAGAAAGACAGGTATGGTCTAGTGAGGGTCTCTTGAGAAGAGGTGAAACTACCGCATGCTTGAAGGTTGCAGGAACAGTTGCGGTGGAGAGCGATAGGTTGAGAATATGAGAGATGGAAGGGACAACAGTGGAGGAGATGGGGCTTAGGAGACGGATGAGAATAGGATCAGAGGGGCAGGTAGTGAGTTGGAGGAGGAAAGAAGGTGTGTGGTTTCCTCCTCAGAGATCATAGAAAAGGAAGAAAGGGTAGCAGAAGAGGGGGAAAGTTGGGCGTGCAGAGGGGGAAGAGAGGAAGTAGCTGACTTTTGTGGGGAATTGGAGGATGATCTTGTGGATTTTGTCATGGAAATAGCCAGGGTTTGGGTAGAAAGGGAAGGAGGGGCAGGAGACGGAGGCACCTTGAGGAGAGAGCTGAGAGTAATAAAGAGACAGCAAGGGTCAGAATCAAGAGAGTCAGATGGACATAATAGTCTTGTTTGGCGAGTGCTATGGCAATACTTCCTCTATCCTCGGCCTTCGTTCTTGTCAGTCGTCCCCTTCTTCCAGCTTGTCTACACTCTGCTGGCAATCGCAGATCCATCCTCCGGTGGTTCTGTTCTTTGCTGTCTGATCGCTCTTACTTGGGTGTGATTTCATTCTTCTACCTCTTATACATTTCCACTGACATGTGATGTCCTTCAGGGTTCTGTCCTTGCCCCTCTGCTCTTTTATTTATTGATTTATTTCACGGTTGTTTTATACTGTTTTATCATTTAGTCAAAGCACTTTACATTGTAACTTAAGGTACATTAAACAGAGACATTGATAACTTGAATTCTTCTGAGGCAATGGAGGGTCAAGTGGCTTCCCCATGGTCACAAAGAGTGCTACTGGGAATGAAACTCTGGTCTCCTGGTTCTCAAGCCAGTGCTCTACCCATTAGGCTATTCCTCCACTCCACTTTAACGTTTTACTGGCCCATCTTGCTAATCTTATTCAACAGCCCGGGATTCCTGCCTACCAATAAGCAGATGACATCCTACTTCTCTTTCATGCTCCCCCTTCATCTCCTGATCTCACCATTATTAACTTCTGCCTTTCCAATGAGGGCAACTGGCCACACACTAATCACCTTAAGTTGAACCCATCTAAGACCTTCACAATTTGGTTCACTGGCTCTTCTTCTGTTCCCACTGTGACTCCCTTCACTGGACTGTTCCCCACTCACCCTGGTCTCGTCTCTTAAATATCCCGGTGTTGTTCTTACCTTTCATGATCAGATCAGCGCAGTGGTTTGACGTTCTTTCCTTACTCTATGTCAGATCCATTCACTACGCCCCTTTCCTACTGACTCCACCATCTTTACTTTACTTCTTACTCTTGTTATCTCAAGCCTCAACTACTGTAATATTATTTACTCTGATCCATCCATTTATCACTTCAAACACTTAGAAACGATCCAAAATACTGCTATTCATATTCTTCATCACGCATCCAAATTTAACATTATCCCTCTGCTTCTCAAATCTCACTGGCTGCCCATTTCCTTCCGCATTCAGTTTAAACTTCTCTTCCTGATTCACAAAACATTACACTTTGGCACCTCCGCTTATCTCTCCTCTCACATTATCCTGTGCGCTCCCCTGGTCTACTTTGCTCTATTCACATAAACTGGTTTTCCCTACCTCCACCCTCCCAGGCTCGATATGAATCCAGGAGACACTCAGCAATCTACGTTCTTGGTCACAGCTTGTGGAACTCCCTTCCCCCGGATATCCGTCGTGAGCTCTCCTACCCCAAGTTCAAAACACTTCTGAAGACTTCTCTCTTTCAACAGGCTTTGGACTCTTCCTTCTAGGTAAATCATTCCGCCCCTTCCCCTCCTTTCTTCTCTGCTTCCCCTCTATCCCTCTATCCATGATTATGTCTTGTTTGCATCAGTTTCTCTCCTCTTTTCTTTCCTGTTATTTTTATGGTGTTCCTTTTCCTTTTCTAATATGATTTTATTGCTATTGTACGCTGCTCTGTTGTTTTGAGTTTGTTTGTTGGTTTTGAAGGGCAGTAAATAAAGTTTTTAATAAACCATAAACCATACAGAGAAACATAAAACGTACAACATAAAGGAGCGATGGTCATGCTGGGAATGGGGGAGGGTATAGCCTGGCAATGTCCAGGGAGGTCACTGGTATATATTGGGGGGGGGGGGGGAAAGAGGTTGGCAGTGCTGAGGCTGCTTTCTTTACTTCTAAAGACTCTGTCCTCGGCATCCACATGTTGACTAGGTGTAAGTTCCAGCAGGCAAGAACTGCACAGCTCTATACCTCTATCTAAATGTTTAATAGTAGCAGAGACTTTGCTTTTATGGGTGACAGATGCCTCAGGGAGGGGGCCGTATGATGCTGGAAGCCATGCCCTTTACCCCCGACTTGCTGGAAAACAGCTGGAGCCTGCATCCCACAGTGGATCCTTGGGAGCCCAAATACTCTGTGCTCCTGCTAAAATTAGGGCAAAGACACTATTCATTGCCCCCTTCCCTCCTCTCCCCAAAGTTTTAAAAATAGTTATGGAAGGGCTCAGGAATTTGGCAGGCGGCCAAGGAAGAGGTGATGCCATGGACTTTCATAGGTTTCTAAAGAGTCTCCGGCATGCTTGAAGAAAGTTGAAAGTGATGCTCATATTGTTGCCCAATGCCTGCAGGAGCTACCAAGCTCTGCTCTGCCCACGAGAGTGCTTATGCTTGGATAGCACGGGTGCGCAACCCTCCAGCACCAGCCAGTTCTGCAACAGATACACTGAGGCAATGGTCTCCTTATTCCAGCATCCCAAAGTCAACTTGGCTGCCACTTCCAGCTCTCAAAAAGGCACCACATCTATACATATGGTAGCGAGGTAGACCTCCTCTGGGCACCAAGAAGAGTAGAGACCACTGCTGAATAGTAGCCCATACGTACCAGCCATCTCTTTTCAAGAGCAATACCATAAGCGAGAAAAGAGCCAGGACGATTGCAATAGGCCTTGAAGTGGAGCCAACCAAAGAGGAGGAGCTGGCGAGAGTCATATCAGGTTTCCAAACTATGCTCGCCTCGATCAATCTGGTGCCATGAGAACAATTCTACCCGGCTGGCGCTCTATACATTGAAGCACAACTCCCACCAGGGCCCATGGTGGAAAACATACAGCAGTCACTGACTTGGCCAAGGCTGGGTCAGGGCATCGATGCCCTCAGACCTAGTCTCCATGTGACAACTGAAGAAGCAGCAAACTTTGGCATTGAAGCAGGTCACCATCAGATTCATTTTGGGGAAACCCCAGTGGCACAGAATCAACTGAAATGCCTTCCGACTCAACTCCCACTAGAGAGTGCTAGCTGAGGAAGTCCACTTCCACACTGTTTACCCTACTACTACTCAGCATTTATATAGCACTACCAGTCATACATAGCGCTGTACAGCACAGACATGTAAGAGACAGTCCCTGCTCATCAGAGCTTACAGTCTAGTCAACCAGGCAATGTGCTGAACCAACAAGGCTAGGAATTTCTTTTCCGGCCCATCAACAGGAGAGCCATCTCGAAAAGCTAACCCGGCACACCTCATGCCCCCTTGCTGATTCAGACAATGCCACAGCGGTGGCTTATGTCAAAACATTCAAACCGCCCAGCCCTTGAGCAGGGTTTGGAAATGCAGAAGAGGTAACCTGATGGTTCTCATCTTGAGGCAGTTGATGGGCCACACCACTTCCCTGCAGTTCCAATGGCCCTGGGCTGTATGGTCTTGGCAATGGGCTCCCCAGCCCCAGAGACTGGCATCTGTTGTCACCAGGATCCAGGAGAAATCATTCAGTGGTACATCCTTCCTCAAATCATAGATCTGCCACCACCATCACAGGCTGGCCTTCGCGATCAACTGGAGCGGACGCCTACATGTAAACTCCTGAGCACTCGAGGACCACAGAGTCAACAAGGACCGCTGGAGCGTCGCTTCTGAGCATGCACCCACAGCACCATCTCTATGGTCGCTTCTGAGCATGCACCCACAGCACCATCTCTATGGTCGCTTCTGAGCATGCACCCACAGCACCATCTCTATGGTCGCTTCTGAGCATGCACCCACAGCACCATCTCTATGGTCGCTTCTGAGCATGCACCCACAGCACCATCTCTATGGTCGCTTCTGAGCATGCACCCACAGCACCATCTCTGTGGTCGCTTCTGAGCATGCACCCACAACACCATCTCTATGGTCGCTTCTGAGCATGCACCCACAACACCATCTCTGTGGTCGCTTCTGAGCATGCACCCACAACACCATCTCTGTGGTCGCTTCTGAGCATGCACCCACAGCACCATCTCTATGGTCGCTTCTGAGCATGCACCCACAACACCATCTCTATGGTCGCTTCTGAGCATGCACCCACAGCACCATCTCTATGGTCGCTTCTGAGCATGCACCCACAGCACCATCTCTATGATCGCTTCTGAGCATGCACCCACAACACCATCTCTATGGTCGCTTCTGAGCATGCACCCACAACACCATCTCTATGGTCGCTTCTGAGCATGCACCCACAGCACCATCTCTATGGTCGCTTCTGAGCATGCACCCACAACACCATCTCTGTGGTCGCTGCCATCAATCCAAAGAGCTGAAGATAATCCCAGACTCAGGGAGCCTGCTGCACATACAACAGTGTCAGGCAATCCAACAGTCTTCTGACTTTCTCTTCTGGCAGGAAAGCTCTGCCCACTCGAATGCAGAAACGTGCTCCCAGAAACTCCAGGGACTGGGAAGACAGCAGCTGGCTCTTTCCCCAATTGATCATCCAGCTGAGGCTGTCCAAAAAAAAAAGACCCCATCCGAGATGCTTCTGAAAGGGAACAGGTTCAGATGTGTCAGTCATCCTGTAGGACTGGTACCCTGAGGGCTGCTCTGAACCAAAGCCTGAACCAAGCAACGTGGATTCCTGCTACAAGACTATTGTTCCCAGCCATGACTATGTGCAAGAGAACCTGCATCTCAGGCCTTTCTCATCCACAGACTGCTCTGCTAGTGCTGGACATGTGCAACAATGTATGAGACTTCATACCATCATCTTCTGCATTTTGGCTCTCACCATGGACCCTTTGTCTGCAGGATAACCACCTGATGACTACCTCCTGATTCGCTGAGACGTCATGTAGTATCTCATGCCAACCAATCACCAAAATGTGACAAGAAAATCACAAAGAATAATACAGTATGCACAGAAAAACTTGTGATCTACCTAGATTTCAGCAAAGCCTTTGATATTGTTCCTCACAGGAGGCTTATCAATAAACTGAACAGCCTGGGGTTGCATCCCAAGGTGGTGAACTGGATCAGAAACTGGTTGACTGACAGACTACAGAAGGTGATGGTAAACGGAACTCACTCAGATGAAAGGAAGGTGATTAGCGGCGTGCCCCAGGGATTGGTCCTGGGATCGGTACTGTTCAATGTATTTGTGAGTGATATTGCTGAAGGACTGAATAAAAAGTCTGTCTTCTTGCAGATGACATGAAAATTTGCAACAGAGTGGACTCTCCTGAGGGAGTGAACATGAGAAAAGATCTACAAAAACTGGAAGAATAAATCTTAACTGCCAAGCATTAGACCAATGTGAAGAAGTACAGTGTCATGCACTTGGGATGCAGAAATCCAAGGGAATTGTATGCAATAGGGGACGAGAAGTTGGTTTGCATAGACCAGGAGAAGGACCTTGGAGTGATTGTTTCTGAGGATCTCAAGGTGGCGAAACAGTGTGTCAAGGTGGTGGCCAAAGCCAGAAGGATGCTGGGATGCATACAGAGAGGAATTACCAGCAGAAAGGAAGAGGTACTGATGCCACTGTACAAGTCGCTGGTGAGGCCTCACTTGGAATACTGTGTTCAGTTTTGGAGACCATATCTCACAAAGGATATAAAAAGACTTCAAACGGTTCAGAGGAAGGCGACCAAAATGATTTGGAGCTTGTGTCAGAAGCCTTATGAGGAGAGACTTGAAGACCTAAATATGTACACTCTGGAGGAGAAGAGGGACAGGGGAGATATGATTCAGACAATGAAATACTTAAAGATTATTAATGAACAAACACACCTCTTCCAAAGACGGGGAAGCTGTAAAACTAGAGGGCATAACAGGAAGCTGCAATGGGGTAAACTGAAAGGCAATGTCAGGAAATACTTTTTCACTGAAAGGGTGGTGGATGCTTGGAATGCTCTCCGAATGGAAGTGGTGCGGACAAATACAGTGACAGAATTTAAAATGGCATGGGACAGACTCAGTAGATCCCTTTATAAAAACAGGATAAAATCAGAATAAACGTAACTATCTCTTATATCTCACCAAATAATTGTGACCTGCACGGAGCGGTGGGTACACCCTAAACAAAGGCATGGGGAGGGATGACCCGCACGGAGCGGCAGGTGCACCTAACTCTTGCCGTCTTGCTGGGCAGACTAGATGGACCATGCTGGTCTTTATCTGCCGTCAAATACTATGTTACTATTTTGTACCTTCTGCCTTGCTTGCTACTCTTGAAAAGAAAGACACACACTGTGTGTGTGCAATGCGGTCTCACTTGCCTTTGGACGGCTGGAATTAGCGTTATCTAGCCTAGCTGCCTCATTTGGACTTTGTGCTGTACCAGATACTGCCTCAGACACCAGCTGCAATCGCCCAGCTGGCTAAGCCAAGGTACTGGTCTTAGATTTTTCCCCAGAGGGTGGTTATCAGTCAGATAGCTTTCTAAACTTTCCTAAGTGCAGAGCATGATGGTAACCTATGTTTGCTAATTAGCAAATTTATGACCTTCGCATAATGGTAATCAAGGTTTAAAATCAGCAAAGGTGTATGACAAAGCTGCATACTTTCCCCCTACCTGTTTAATTTATATGCAGAACAAATCATCAGAGAAGCAGGATTGTATGAAGACAACCGAAGTGTGAAATTTCTGGAAGACTCATCAACAACCTTCGCTATGCTGATGAAACCACATTACTGGCTGAAAGTGAAGACGATGTGAAACATTTGCTTCTCAAGAGCAAGGAACATAGTCTTAAAATGGGCCTGCACCTTAATGTAAAGAAGACAAAGATACCGACAACTGGCAAAAGCAATAAGTTCATTGTTGATGGAGAAGAAATTGAAATGGTGGACAACTTTAACCTACTTGGATCAATTATCAATAAAGAAACAAAAAGCAGTCAAGACATCCGACAACACATTACTCTTGGCAGAATGGCCATAAAACATAGAATTATCACGACAGAAAAAGGCCACATGGCCTATCTAGTCTGTCCTTCCATATCAACAACTACAACAGTCCCCTTTTTACCTTTAGAGATCCTCTGTGTTTGTCCCATGCTTTTTTTAATTCAGTTACTGTCCTCATCTCTACCACCTCCATTGGGAGACTATTCCATGGATCCACTACTCTTTCCATAAAGAAATATTTCCGCATATCACTCCTGAATCTATCTCCCTTCACCCTCATCCCATGTCCCCTCGTAGCAGGACTTGCTTTCAACTGAAAGAGGCTCTCCCCCTGAACATTTATGCCACAGAGGTATTTAAACATCTCAATCATATCACCTCTATCCCACCTTTCCTCTAAGGTGTACATATTAAGATCCTTAAGTCTGTCCTCATATGCTTTATAATGAAGACCACTAACCATTTTAGTAGCCACCCTCTGCACCGACTCCATCCTGTTCACATCCTTTTGAAGGTGCGGTCTCCAGAATTGCACACTATACTCCAAATGAGGTTGCACCAAAGACTTATACAAAGGCACTATCACCTCCTTTTTTCTGCTAGCCATTCCTCTCCATATGCACCCAAGCATCCTTCTAGCTTTTGCAGTCACCTTTTCTACCTGTTTAGCTACTTTAAGTTCATCAGACACAACCATGTCTAGGCCCCGTTCTTCTTTAGTGGACAAAAGTACTTCACCCGCTATACTATATTGCTCCCTTGGATTGCTGCAGCCCAAATGCATGACCTTACATTTTTTAACATTAAATCCCAGCTGCCAAATTCTAGACCTTTCTTCAAGCTTAGTTAGATCCCTCCTCATGTTATCTGCACCTTTCTGGATGTCTACTCTATTGCAGATTTTGGTATCATCCGCAAAGAGGCAAACCTTACCAGACAGCCCTTCTGCTATATCACTAACAAAGATGTTAAAAAGAATTGGACCAAGGACAGATCCCTGGGGCATACCACTGGTAACATCCTTCTCCTCAGAGTGAGCTCCATTTACCTGTACTCTTTGTTGCCTCCCACCCAACTAATTTCTAACCCAAGCAGTAACTTTAGGGTCCATCCCTAGGATGCTCAGTTTGTATGTAAGTCGTCTGTGAGGAACAGTGTCAAAGGCTTTACTGAAATCCAAATATACCACATCTAGGGCTCTCCCTCGGTCCAACTCCCTGGTCACCCAGTCAAAGAAATCAATCAGATTTGTCTGACAAGACCTGCCTCTGGTGAATCCATGCTGCCTCGGATCCTGTAATCCGCTGGACTCCAGAAACCTCACTATTTTCTCTTTCACCAGCATTTCCAATATTTTACTCACCACCGAAGTTAAACTAACCGGCCTGTAGTTTTCAACCACATCCTTACTACCGCTTTTGTGTAAAGGCACCACATGAGCTTCTCTCCAGTCCTTTGGCACCACTCCCGACTCCAACGAGGCATTGAAAAGATCGGTCAATGGAGCTACTAGAAAATCCCCAAGTTCCCTCAGGATTCTCGGGTGTATCCCATCCAGTCCCATCGCTTTGTCTACTTTAAGTTGAGCTAGTTTCTCACGAACACAGTCTTCTGAAAATTGTTCAAGATGTCCCTCTCTTTTGTTCCTGTTTGTGGGTGTTTTCTGAGGTCCTGCTCTTGGTTCTTCATCTGTGAACACAGAACAGAAATATTTCTTAAGCAATTCCGCTTTATCCTTCTCAGCTTCTACATATTCCTCCCCTGCACCCTTGAATCTGACAATACCACTTTTGCCCTTCCTCTTCTCACTAACATATCTGAAAAATGTCTTATCCCCCCCCCCCCCCATTTTATTGCATTGACTATTTCCTCCTCTTTTTGAGTCTTTGCCTTCCTGACTACTTTGCTAGCTTCTCTTAAGTTTTTCCAAATATAGATGCCTGTCTTCCTCTCTCTGTGATCTCTTGTATTTCATGAAGACCTCCCTCTTTTTCTTCACTTTTTCAGCTACTTCTTTCAAAAGCCATAGCGGTCTCCTTTTCCTTTTATTTACCATTTTGACAAAAAGGTTGGTTGCCCTTAAAATATCCCCTTTCAGTTTTTCCCACTGTTTTTCTACATCCCCCAGCTGTTCCCATCCCACTAACGACTCCCTGAGGTATTGGCCCATCTCGGCAAAGTTAGTCTTCCAAAAGTCTAAGATCCTCACCTTTGAATGGATTCTAACAGCCCTAGTCCTAATACTGAACCACACCATCTGGTGATCACTGGATGCAAAATGATCTCCCACTACAACATCAGAAACACTTTCATCATTGGTAAGCACCAAGTCCAGTATGGCCCCTTCATGTGTGGGGTCTGTTACCAATTGCCTGAATATTTCTCCCTGTAGAGAACCCAGGATCTCCTTACTTCTAGATGATACCTGCAGCAGGAATGTTCCAATCAACATCTGGCATATTGAAATCCACTATCAGTAGCACTTCCCCTTTCCTAGCAATGCTACGTATGTCTTCAATTAACTCTCTGTCTACCTCTTCCTCTTGTGAGGGAGGTCTGTATATCACACCAATGTAAATAGATTTCTCTTTCCCTCTTTCTAGTTTAACCCACAATGCGTCCTCTCTCTCTTTTAAGCTCTGTAATTCCAAAGCTTTAATAGTAGTTTTTACATATAGTGCCACTCCTCCTCCCCTTCTTCCTACCCTGTCCTTTCGGAATAATGTATATCCAGGTATAGTTACATCCCAATCATGGTTTTCTGTGAACCATGTTTCTGTAACTGCCACTAAATCCAAGTCAGGCACTCCCACCAAAGCTTCAACATCGGGGATCTTATTTCCCATGCTACGGGCATTTATACACACTGCTTTCCATATGTTACCCCTATTACCCATTTCCATAAAGGTATTTAATATATTACTTACCTGGGGCCTTTCTTCACCCATCCCCAATGAATCTAGTTTAAAGCCCTCTTCAGTAGATTAGGCAGTCTACTACCAAAGACGCATTGACCTTTCTTGGACAGATGGATGCCATCTCTGCTCTGCAACCCTTGAAACAGCATCCCATGGTCTAGGATACCAAAACGCTCTTGATGACACCATCCACGCAGCCATGCATTCATCTCCAGGATGTGAGCCTCTCTGAAGCAACTAGACACGATTCTCAAGAGCAGAGATTTGACTTGTTCAAGCCATGGTATTTTCAATAAGATCATATGAATGTGAAAGCTGGACAGTGAAAAAGATAGATAGGAAGAAAATCGATGCCTTTGAATTATGGTGCTGAAGACGAATACTGTGTATACCGTGGACTGCTCGAAGAACAAACCAGTCAGTACTAGAGGAGATCAAACCTAAGCTTTCTTTAGAAGTTCAGATGACAAAGACTTTGACTTTCATACTTTGGACACATCATGCGAAGAGAGAGATCATTAGAGAAAGACATCATGCTTGGCAAGGTTGAAGGTCAACACAAAAGAGGAAAGCCAGCAATGAGATGGATCGATACAGTAACAGCAGCTATGGGTGTCACTCAGTCAACAATGAGCTGCCTGACTGAAGACCAAACACAGTTTAGGACAACTATCCAGAGGGTTGCTATGAGTTGACAGCACGTAACAATAGTAATCATCGTGCTGCTACAACTTGCTACCTCATATCTCTAATTATATATAAAGATTATTTATATATCTTCATTTTTCTATCCATAATAAAGCCTATAAGGCCTATAAGGATAGAAATATAAGGCT
The DNA here is from genome assembly GCA_033557465.1 of Ichthyophis bannanicus. NCBI lineage: Eukaryota > Metazoa > Chordata > Amphibia > Gymnophiona > Ichthyophiidae > Ichthyophis > Ichthyophis bannanicus. The sequence continues at coordinate 72,576,577 of CM066051.1, read as the reverse complement.
TTATTATGGATAGAAAAATGACAGAGTGGCACCCATAGCTGCTGTTATTGTATCGATCCATCTCATTGCTGGCCTTCCTCTTTTGCATTGACCTTCTATCTTGCCAAGCATGATGTCTTTCTTTAATGATCCCTCTCTTCGCATGATGTGTCCACAGTATGAAAGTCGAAGTCTTGTCATCTGAACCTCTAAAGAAAGCTTAGGTTTGATCTCCTCTAGTACTGACTGGTTTGTTCTTCGAGCAGTACTTCTTCAAGCAGTATGTATATATATCTGTACAGACTTGGCTCTTTCATGGCTCATTTGCCAGAAAGTCTCCCCGAACCCAGGGCAGGAAAGCAAAAAGTTTCACCTGCTAATAAACCCTACAGTCCAAATGACCTTGGAGAATGTCCTTGGGGCAGTGGATAGCCCGAAAGGGAGCGAGACAAACTGATATTGAGAGCCAAGTACAGCAAAACGCAGATAGCTGTGCTGATCCACCCAGATAAAATCTAAGATTTGCCTCAGCAGGATCCAGAGAAGACAAGAACTCCTCTCGGCGCACTGCTTGAGTCATGGACCACAAGGTTTCCATCCAGAGGCACAGGACATGTAAGTGCTCGTTGACCCCCTTGAGACCAGAATGGGCCAGATGTAACCATCTCTTTTTTTTTTGGCTCTACGAAATAGATGAAGTATTTGCCCTGGTCCCACTCATCTGGGAGAGAAGGGCACCACCGCCTTCAGGCATAGCAACTTGTCCAAGGTGGTCTGCACAGCGGTACTTTTGATTGCAAACCCACAAGAGGAAATGATGAAAGCAACTGAAATTGGTTCTGTGCATGCCAGGACACAGCAATCCTTGGTAACCCAGGCCCATTCCTGCAAGAAAAGGTGAAGCCTGCCTCCAACTGGAAGAACCAGGGAATGGGCCCCAAAATCTTCATTGTGCAGCCCAGGAGAGACCTCCTCTGGAAGGGACCAAGTACCTGGACCCACATGCTCAATGAAGGAACTGAGATTGACCCTGAGGCCCAGAAGCAGAGGGGAAGGTTTTCCAAGTTGATAACGAAGACAGTCCCGAAACCTCTGGGAATCAGACCAGCGCACCTTCGGTGGACGGGCAGAGGCTGCCGAGAAAGGGGCACCTGCCCATTTTACAGGCCTGTTGGACCTGTCCTCCAGAAGTTGGAAGATTTTGTCTTCCCAGGTCCTTTACCAGCTTCTCCAAATCGGCTCCAAACAGAAGCTTTCTGTTAAAAAGCAATTGGGCCAACCGAGCTTTGGAAGAGGTGTCTGTTGCCCAGTGCAGGAGTTAATCCAACGTCATCGGGAAACCATCCCTGGCTATCAAGTATAGCAGATCATACATGGCATCAGAAAGGAAGGCCGTAGCTGACTCCAAAAGCAGGGAGTCTGGAGAGTCCCACTCTGACCGGATCATATCTTTGATCACCTCCAGGAACAGGAAGACAGTAGTGGAGTTTTGCACATCTTGAAGGAGCGGGTGTACCTTCTGCTCCTGCTCCATCTGGAAGCATCCATCAAGTTCAAAGTGGATGGGACCCTGATAAGCAACTCCGCCAGCAACTCCTTCTGAGATAGGCGGATCACTCCAGCCTCTGCACAGTCCTTTCAAGGTGAGAGCACATCTTAATCCACATCAGAGCCCAGTACTGAGCCATCCGAATCCAAGTCATTGTCAAAATTTCAGACAGCTCCTGCTGTTCACCATCACCAGGGAAGAGCTCCTTGTTGGGGACACTTAGCCAAAGATAATCAAACAGGGCTTCCACTCTCAGCCTGCCTCACATGAGACTGCACCCAGGGGGCACCCAGATGTCATAGGGTCTGGATTTCCATGCTAGAAGGATCAGGCCTGCTGCAAAAAGGAAATTATTCTGGGGAGCACAATACAGAGTCCAGAAGCTCTCCTCTCAGACATGACTCCCCAATGCCCCCACAGACCCCCTAGAGGATGATGAGTGGTTCACAGCACAGTCACCAGATCATCCGGCCAGCTGAATATCCTTACCCATAGTGCTATCAGTCACCTCCTGTCCTGAGGCAGGCAAGGTCGGACTAACTGCATCTCCCGGCTGAGAACAGGTCCTCCAGGGCTGATTCAGAAGCTGCCATGCAAGAAGAGCAGAATCCAGAATCCAGGGACGAGGCACATTTGCCACAGGTCAAGCAACATTTCCTGGAAGAAGATATAGAGAGTTAGGCAAGTAGCACAACAGAGCGTGCTAAGGTTGCGGATGCAGAAAGTGCACATTAATTGCACTTTTATGCAACATTGCAGGCGCTTGGGAAGGAGCATGCATAGGAGCCGGGTGGAATGTGCATTAGGACTGTGCAACCACCAGGCGCACAATAGATAAAAATGTTATTAACTCATGCAGAAAATGGCAGGAAAGCCCCACACCACACCATTGGTCACCAGCAGCCCACCCTGAATTTCATCCCAGGAAGATGAAATCGGGAGCACCCAAGGACAATGATGAGCTCAAGCCTTGGGACTCACTCCCTGAAAGCCCCTGGCAGAGGATCGATGCCCGGCTAAGCTCTTCTGCCCTGAGACTGTGCTACTGGCTGGCTGTGCAGCAATGCATGGAAGGTGGCTGGCAGGGAGATCTCGGAGTCTTCTGTAATCTTTGGGAGAGCAGGTGGGACAGAGGAGGGAGGGAGGGGCACTGAGGTCGTATGAGGCTGCTGCACTCTTCTAGATCCTTTCAATTTTGTGGCTGCTCAACAGGCTTTTATAAGAGCATGGAGCTGAACCAGTTTCCCCTCTTCCTATGACTACCAAAAAGACCTTAGACTAAGGGAATCTCTCACGTCACGCTCAAGTGAGAGAGTCACCCTCATGGTGGTCAATCACGAGTATTTACTTAATCTTTTTCTCTCAATCTTGAGATTTTCTTCAGAGAGGAGAAAGTCCATCCACCATCTGCTGGAGACAAAGAAATACTGAGGAACCTTTGGTGGCTGAGGCGAATAGAGGTAGGAGAGTGATGTCACTGAAACCTGGGCTTTTCATTGTTTCTTTGCCTCCACCAATCTGCTGGTAGTGGAACACAACCCACTTGTCTGGACTGGTCTAGTAGGACAATATGGAACCCTAATTTTAACTGAGGAAACAGAATTGCTCCCTTTTGTACTCAGACCTCATGCCAGAGATTACAGAGGAACACAGAGTGCACGGCCTGAAAAAAACCTCAATACTGCCAGAGATGCAGATATAAAACACTGTGTGTTAGAGCCATGTGCTGTATCCCTAATGTGGATAAAAAATATATTTATGCTCAATGCATCAAGCAAATAACATACAAGGTGCTCCTTGTGGTCTTGGGCAAGCCACTTAACCCTCCATAGCCCATGTTCCCTGTAAAATAGTTATCTCCAAGTTATAATGCCCTGTTCAATGTAATTTCAGTTTGTTCAATGTAAACCGCACTGATGCAGAATAGCGCGGTATATAAGAGAATGTAAATAAATAAATAAATAATGTGCGCAAACATGGGGGGAATGCGCTGATTGTCATAGAAATGTGTGGTCATCAGGCATCCATTAGCAGACAATTTGATATTTTGTGCAGAGATTCTGCTGGGATCTAGAGGAGCCTGTGCTTTAGTTGTGTATATCTGGAGTGCCCAGGCCCAACGCTATCATTAGGCGAAGTAAGCAGCTGCCTAGAGCATTGGCCTTCTGGAGGCATCCACTGCCATCACTTCCAACCATCTCCAGGGTCATCAGCGGTGGCAATGGCAATGGAACTGCGACGTGGCGCTTACCTAAGGCTCAGGTGCTGCGTCGTGGTTCATGCCTGATATCATCAGCCGCTTCTTCCCACTCCAATGCAGATTTCCAGTTTGCATAAACCGTGACACAGCACCTGAGCTTTAGGTAAGTGCTGCATCGCAGTTCCTTTGCCATTTCCACCGCTGCTGGCTCTGGAGAGGGGCAACAGCAGCAATAACAGGGGTTGGGGGACTGGCAGGATGGAGGAGCCACCTAGAGCGCCTCTGATCCTTACACCGGTCCTGGGACTGCCAGATGCTAGTTCTGCATATAAATCTATCATGTAGATTCCTGCAGTCAGACTCATTACCCATCATTTCACAGTCATTGCACCATCCCTTAGCCCAGTGTTCGACAATGCCATTCACCTCAGCTCCTCATCCCCCTGCCGTTCTTTTCAATTCACTCGTCCCCTTCATACAAAAGAGAAGAAACAGGCAGGAAACCCTCACTAAGGCTAACTACAAAAGGACACGCTAACTTTCTACTCTCTGAGACCACAAGCTAAAACCCCAGCATTAAAAAACTGCGCTCAGCCTTCAGGTCTATTGCGTGCCTCTTTTCATCTGAGTTCAATAGCTAATTCCTGCATTACAAGTGGATTTAAATGAGTAGTGCAACGAGGTCTACGTGAGTCTTTACACCCAGTTTTCTTGTGTGTTAAACTCCTTTCCGCAGAGATCTGCCATTGTAGCGCAGAAAATTGTCACAGAATCCATGCTAAACTCTGATAAGCCTCCCACATGTTACTGAATTGACCCCATAGAGCACAGAAACTGAAAATAACAGAGACACAGCACAGTAGGCTGAAAACAGTTGAGAGACTGCAGCATAAGGCAGAGAGAGCACAGAGGATTAAAATGTATCAGAGACTACAGGACAATAAAGAGAGAACAGAACTACAGCACAGTGGGCTGAAAACAGCTATGAGACTGCACCACAACACAGAGAATCCAGGGAAATAAAAATACCAGAGACTGCTGCAGAGCTTCCAAGTTACTCAGTCCAGGAAAAAGATTCTTCTGCTCGCTCCTGGTTTTGAAGTCACATCCCAAAGCAGTGTGGGATTTGTAGTGTCAGATTCAATATGATGTTGCAAGTCCCATAATGCACCAGTACTGGGCTGTCAGAAATTCAGCAAAGGCCCATTGTCCCTCCTGGAACTGGGTAACTTGGTTGTTCCAGGGCATTGTGGGTAATGGGCTCACTCTGATGATGTCACTGCGTCAGAGACATTCCATGGCCTTGCATTTTCCAACTCTACTGCCCTACTCCCATCCTTTGGGTGGGGAGTCTTGATTCATATTACCTTTTATTTTATGTCATAATTTTTTTAATGTTTTCTATTTTTATAGAGCTGATTATTGAGCAGTTCTCATTTATTTTCTTCTAATCCCCCTCGATATTTGTTACGAGAGGTGAAATATTAAATCAATCAAATCAAATCTGCAGTTGCCAAGTTGTCCTGTTGCAGGAGTGAGATTTTTAAGCCAGTCCTGGATTTCTGACAATCTTATGATGCATTATGGGACCAGCAGTACTGACACCAATGGGTAAAATCAGGGACTACAAATACCATACTGCATTGTAATGCAAATTTATAACCAGAAATGGCAAAAAATCTCACTCCTGGAACTGGGTAACTTGACAACTCTGAATCTGTTCTGAGTGGGACGATGCCTGGCCTTTGGGTCACCATCCAGGCCTGGTTGAGCCCTCACTGCCTACTGGGAGGTAAAGTTTCCTGCTTTTCTTAGCAGAGTCCAGAACTATAGCTCCATGCATTGCAATGAGGCAAACTTAGGCCTGGATCAGTATTTTCAGAGTGACCTGGGAGAGAAGATGCCTCTACACTAAGATTGCCAACTGGCTCCAGATTCGCCTTACATGTATGATCATGCCCTGGGTTTGCCCTATTGCATGCAGGGACCTGTAGTTCTGATTATCTCTATTGCACACCATAAAAAAAGCCATTCAGTGGGATGAACCCAGGACTGGATCAAGCCTGTTGGGCAAATATGGAACCAATGAGGAAGCCTACTGCACACATTGTCTCCCTGCAGCATGCAGTATCTGGGGCTGGGTCAGAGTCTTTCCTGACATTCATTTCCAAGGCTTTGGTTATTCTTGTTCTAAAGCCATCAGGACCCGTATCTCTCCCATACACACTATTCACATCTGGACAGCAGTGCCTGCAGTACCTCAGCCTCAGATGGAGCTGACAAATTGCCTTATTCCAGGGAGGGAGATATTAGGCCAGTCCTGGAGTTTTAGAATCTTATCCTGATGCATTGTGGATCTTATGACACCAATGTCAATGGATAGAAACAGGGACTGCAAATACCACAGTGCATTAAGATTTAAGCTCAAATTCAGGGCTGGACCAAAAGTCTTTCTCTTGGAATGGGGCAACATACGGGCATTCTGGGGGGCATTCTGCTATGAGGGGACATGGGATGAGGGTGAAGGGAGAGAGATTCAGGAGTGATATGCGGAAATATTTCTTTACGGAAAGAGTAGTGGATCCGTGGAATAGTCTCCCAGTGGAGGTGGTAGAGATGAGGACAGTAACCGAATTCAATTGTTAGTGATATAGCGGAAGGGCTGTCGGGTAAGGTTTGCCTCTTTGCGGACGATACCAAAATCTGCAATAAAGTAGACACCCAGGAAGGTGTAGATAACATGAGGAGGGATCTAGCTAAGCTTGAAGAATGGTCTAGAATTTGGCAACTGGGATTTAATGTTAAAAAATGTAAGGTCATGCATTTGGGCTGCAGCAATCCAAGGGAGCAATACAGTATAGGAGGTGAAGTACTTTTGTCCACTAAAGAAGAGCGGGACCTAGGCGTAGTTGTGTCCGATGATCTTAAAGTAGCTAAACAGGTAGAAAAGGCGACGGCAAAAGGCTAGAAGGATGCTTGGGTGCATACGGAGAGGAATGGCTAGCAGAAAAAAGGAGGTGATAATGCCTCTGTATAAGTCTTTGGTGCGACCTCATTTGGAGTATGGTGTGCAATTCTGGAGACCGCACCTTCAAAAGGATGTGAACAGGATGGAGTCGGTGCAGAGGGTTGCTACTAAGATGATTAGTGGTCTTCATTATAAAGCATATGAGGACAGACTTAAGGATCTTAATATGTACACCTTAGAGGAAAGGCGGGAAAGAGGTGATATGATTGAGATGTTTAAATACCTCCGTGGCATAAATGTTCAGGGGGAGAGCCTCTTTCAATTGAAAGCAAGTTCTGCGACGAGGGGACATGGGATGAGGGTGAAGGGAGATAGATTCAGGAGTGATATGCGGAAATATTTCTTTACGGAAAGAGTAGTGGATCCGTGGAATAATCTCCCAGTGGAGGTGGTAGAGATGAGGACAGTAACTGAATTCAAAAAAGCATGGGACCAACACAGAGGATCCCTAAAGGTAAAAAGTGGACTGTTGTAGTTGTTGTTATGGAAGGACAGACTAGATAGGCCATGTGGTCTTTTTCTGTCGTCATATTTCTATGTTTCTATAGCAGCTCTGGAACTTGCGTTAACTGCTCAGTGTTAGAAAACCCTGTGCTCAGCCTTTTGTCTTCTCTGCACTTCTCAGCGTCAGCAATGAATAGCCAATATCTTCCATACTATGGGATTTAAATAAGTCTGCTGTCTGCCCAAGGCTTTGTGTTGCAATTAGTTCAGGCGCAGGGCTCATATTTACACAGGGCATCTATGATAGCACACAGCATTCTGCACAAAACCTAGTGCTCTCTATTGCATCAGCCCCACAATGTGTGTCTTGGGACCTGTCTCTTTGCAAGTGAAGGGGGAGGGGGCTTGGTGCACAAGTGAATGAGAAGGGAAAGGAGAACTGTATATCAGAGGGCAGGGCCGGCGCGTCAATGATGTGGACTAGGCGGCTGCCTAGGGTGGCAGAGTTCTGTGGTTAGCAGGCCATGTGCTTCAGCTTAATGGCCTGCCCCATGCCCAGCTGTGCCACGTTCCCCCCATGCTGAGCCATGACGCCGCTCCCCCGCTGCCCCCGATTCCAGTGTCAGTCAGCTAAGCTCGACGGCAGCAGCCCATCTGCTTCTCACATAGCTTGCCACTGCCGGAGAGCTGCCCACTGCCGGAATCAGCATCAGCAGGGGGGGAGGGGGGAGGGGTTGGCATGGCCAGGGGCTTCTGCCTAAAGCAGAAGAAACCCCAGGGCCGGCCCTGTCAGAGAGAGATGGGATTTGGCTCACAACCTTTTCAATAGTAGATGACGGTAAGTTACCTTCAAGCACAGTAGTTATTTTCCCCTCCGCAGAGGACTCATGACTGAAGATTGTACCTGAGGTACTGGAGAGTTAAGGGACTTGTCAAAAATCTCAAGGAGCAGAAGTGGGATTTGAATCCTGGTTTCCCTTGTTCTCAGCCCAGTGCACTAATCATAGGTGACCTCATATAGTATCAGAAAAAGAGCTGAATATCAGGGGGAATGAGGTATCCTAGAGAGCTGTATATCAGAGGGAACAAGGTATCCTAGAGAGCTGAATATCAGGGGGAATGAGATATCCTAGAGAGCTGAATATCAGGGGGAATGAGGTTTCCTAGAGAGCTGTATATCAGAGGGAATGAGGCATCCTAGAGAGCTGAATATCAGGGGGAATGAGGTATCCTAGAGAGCTGTATATCAGACATAGATAACAGAACAGGGTGGGCCCAATGGGCCCTGGTCCCCACCAAATTTACCCACCAGCAGAGACAACAGAGCAGCCACGATTGAGGCAGACTCCTCTGCCCGTGGGAGATCGGATCCCCGCGGGCAGACAGAAGGACGGTTTGCCATGGTCATGGTGGCCTTCCACCCCTGCCCGTGGGGATCTGATGTCCCACGGCCAGACTGAAGGAGCCATTCCTTTCTCTTCTGCTTTCAGGAGATGACCAATGAAAGATTCACCAGGCCCCACTGTAAAATCTCTGGTGGTATAGTGAAGATTCTTTTAAACCTTTTTGTTAGTGATATTGCAGAAGGGCTGTCGGGTAAGGTTTGCCTCTTTGCAGATGATACCAAAATCATCAATAGATTAGACACCAAGGAAGGAGTATATAACATGAGGTGGGATCTAGCTAATGTTGAAGAATGGTTGAGAAGTTGGCAGCTGAGATTTAATGCTAAGTAATGCAGGATCATGTATTTGGACTGCAAAAATCCAAGGGAGCGGTACAGTGTAGGGGGTGAAGTACTTCTGTCACCAAAGAAGAGCAGGACCTGGGTGTGGTTGTGTCTGATGATCTAAAAGTAGCTAAACAGGTAGAAAAGGCGACTGCAAAAGCTAGAAGGATGCTTGGGTGCATACGGAGAGGAATGGCTAGCAGAAAAAAGGAGGTGATAATGCCTCTGTATAAGTCTTTGGTGCGACCTCATTTGGAGTATTGTGTGCAATTCTGGAGACCACACCTGCAAAAGGACATAAACAGGTTGGAGTCAGTTCAGAGGGTGGCTACTAAAATTGTTAGTGGTCTTCATTATAAAGTATATGAGGACAGACTTAAGGATCTTAATATGTACACCTTAGAGGAAAGGCGGGATAGAGGTGATATGATTGAGATGTTTAAATACCTCCATGGCATAAATGTTCAGGGAGAGAGTCTCTTTCAATTGAAAGCAAGTTCTGCTACGAGGGGACATGGAATGAGGGTGAAGGGGGATAGATTAGGAGTGATATGCAGAAATATTTCTTTAAGGAAAGAGTGGTGGATCCGTGGAATAGTCTCCCAGTGAAGGCGGTAGAGATGAGGACAGTAACTGAATTCAAAAAAGCATGGGACCCCAACACAGAGGATCTCTAAAGAAAAAGAAGGGACTTTAGTAGATGATATGGAAGGGCAGACAAGGTAGGCATATGGCCTTTTTCTGCTGTCATGCTTCTGTTTGAAAAAGAATGAAAACCAACTAAATGCAAATCCTCCCAGGTCCAAGCATGTTTATGTTTTGTTAAACCATAATAGCGGCCATGGCTGGAAAAGAAAAAGAAAAATTAACAGTAAAGTGAGAGTACAATCACACAAGGAGGAGAAAAGCAGAAAGAGGGTGACAGTTAAGGAGTCAGCTGAGGCTGGAGGATAAGTCAAACGCACTGCAGAAGAGATGGGTCTTCAGTAACCTCTGAAGGTGGAGAAAGAAAGCTCGTGACGAAGGGCAAGAGGGAGGGAATTCCAGAGAGCGGGACACAGATAAAAAAAGGTGGAGAGGCAGGTGGTCTGGAGGTGAGCCCATGATGGAGAAGGAAGAGCTAGCCGACTACGAGAGGGAGTGTGGAACTGCAGAAGGTCTGCTAAATACTGAGGGGGGTGGAAGTGTAGATAGTACGATGTAAAATGGTAAGGACTTTATAGCGAATACGTAAGGCCAATGGGAGCCAATGCAACTGTATCAGAACGAGAGGTGTGAGTGATGATTCGAGTGGCTGTAGTCTGAATTAGCTGTAAACGGTGGAGCCGTGATTGAGTAATACCTGTAAGAGCCGGGTTGCAGAAATCTATCAGGGACATAACCAGGGAGAGGAGGAGGGCAGTCAGGGCTTGAGGGGACAAGAAAGACAACAAAACAGTGGGGTCTGTGGTGTCAAACATCTCTTCAATCCTCCACTTTTCTCTCCCCTTTCATCGTCCTACCCCTCCATTCCACTGTCCTCTCGCCTACATTTCCACTTCTACAGCATGTTATTGATACTGTTTTCTTGGATGAAGACTTAAAGACCATTGGTTGGCATAGACGGTCATCTACTGAACACCATTGGTATGATATTTTTACCAGGTGGCCCCCTTTCAGCTTCTGCTGTGTTATCCACTGTAATTCATCCCCTGTTAATAATAATAACATTTGGGTAAAATTCCAAGACCAGATTCACAGCGATGGAGGGAGAAGTGGATGAAGGTAAAGTTAATACAGTTGTGTTGGCCTCATCACTTTAAATAGAGAACTTGTTTATTGAAGAGAGTGAATTGGTGTGGGGGGTTTTTCGTCTTTCTTACAGGTGTCTTTTGCTCCTACCTTGATGGGGGTGAACTTGTGCCCACCTGGAGATCTTCATAAGATCCAGAACTTTACTCTCTCCAATCCAAAGAATGCTACAGTACGTTGGAATGATAATTCTACTTATGAATCCTCTAAATGCAGACTCACTAAATTAACCACAACTGATTCTGCAGTGACTTGGACCTCTTGTGGTTATCGAATAGGAGGAAGGACGACACCCTTGGAGGGGATTCAGATTCAGATTCAAAATACAGCAGCATTTCATTGTAGGAAATTTCCAATATTTATACCTTCTGATGTTTTAATCTTAACTACATATTTTAATTTAGTCAATGTTACAGAAACTTTGTATGTACCTGTGTTTACTATGTTTTATGTGTAAATAGTATTCCTATTGTGAATTCTACTAGGAAACGTAGTGCATATTATATTGCAGTAAGCTATTACCCGTCTTCACTTGTTCCATTTCCTTCTACATGTAGACAGGTGCGTTTGTCTCCTCCGATTACCTTGGTAAGTTTTAAAGTATCCTTCCCCCATTACCTAAAGTACCAGGCTGTAGACCTAAATGAGCCTGGTATGATATATTGCTAGGAGGTGTAGGCGCGGGAGTAGGAACTCTCAACTCAATTGACATTGAAACCTTGACTAAATCAATTAAAATCAACAGGAGCAGATACAGAAAAGGTCTTGAATATGCAGGCAAAATGGGCACCTACAGTCCGGGGCACAGACAAACAAAAGCGGGATTTCCAAACTGTATGGCTCCGGCAATATAATACCAGTGGACAAGGGTAGCAAATGCTTTTGTAAGTATTACTCAATTTACAAATTGGACTTATTGTTCTCTCAAGCGATTATATTATACATTACAAAGGGATCATTTTCAGCAATCACTGCGTATTAATAGTGAACAATTATGGAAAGGTATTCTCAACATAACTGGAAAGAGCCTGACCCAGAGGCTTCCAGTTGTAGTCCAGAGGAATGTACAAGACATTTTGTCCTGTATCAGTACACAAGGTCTGACAACATTCTATGTGAGTTTGAAATAATGTCCATTGTTTTAAAAGCTTACTTTCTACAGGGGGGGTGGAGCCTGATGTCCAGTGGGAAAGTCGCATAGCGCTGAGGCTCCCGAGAGGCCTACTTGGAATCCTGAACAAAACCGCACTAAACCCCTGACTTACTTTCCCAAATCTGCCACGGGTGTCTAACAGGATGGCGGGACCCAAACCGTTGCGTCTGGACTATGGGAATCCGATCAATGCACACGGCAAGCGCTCAAAGACGGAGCCCCCGTCTCCCCAAAAGATGGCGCCGCCTCGAGAAGGGCCTGAGGGACTTTCAGAAATCCTGGCTGAAATACAGGGAGTAAAAGAGCTTGTGCAAACGAACGGGGAATCACTCCGGGCAGTACGAGAACATCTGGCCATGCTGCAAGAAAAATTTGAAGGGATCTCTCTGCGCCAAGATAAAATGGAAGGGATCCTTAATGCACACGATGCTCGCCTAGCGAAACTGGATAAAGTTGAGCGGCAGCTACGGGCGCTTCAGAGAGAAGTGGAAGAAGGAAACAACAGGTCCCGCAGAAATAACGTGCGGATCGTCGGCGTCCCTGAGGGAGCTGAAAATAATGATATGAAGGCCTTCCTTGGTAAATTGCTTCCCTCGCTGCTCAAAATTACTTTTGAACGGGACCTAGAAATAGATCGAGCGCACAGAGTCCCCACAAGCCTACCACTTCATCGCAAGACCCCGAGGCCGATTATCTTCCGGTTCCTCCGCTACCAACATGTGGAGCAGATATTGAGTGCGGCACGCACAAGGGGTCCTATGGAATTCGAGAGCCACAAAATTTCCTTTTACCCGGACCTAGCCAAGCCTACGGTAGAGCGAAGAAAGCACTTTTTAGAATATCGGCCGCGGCTACAACAACTGCAAGCTCGTTATGGCCTTATGTATCCAGCTAAGCTACGGGTAACGCTGCATAACCAGACCAGGACATTTGATGATCCGGAAGCCTTAGCCATTTACCTGGAGGCAAAGGAGGCCAACCAGATGCGCTGAAATCCATTATGGCAGTTTACTATGTACTGAGAACTCCATTGCCGTGTCACGGTGTGCTACCTGTAATGGGGCTTTAGTGATACTTGGTATGGCTGTGCCCTGGTTTGGGTTTTTTTGCACATATTGGTTTGGTACCCGAGGGCTGTTGGGCATCCGAGGGCAGAGCCGATATTTGCGGTCTGCAAAATGGCTCTCTCGGGCCTATCCCTCTGGAACAAGCTCACCATAGTCTGTTTGGGGTTTACTTCTCCTCTAGGGCATAACGGGGATTATTTAGCACGATGGGATGTATGCATGTATAACATGACTGTACCAATGTATTGTATTGTGGCGTACTTTTGTAGAGAATATGTAGTTTCAATATCATTCGCCCACTCGAAATGTCTTATTCTGTATAGATGGCCCCATGTAAGGTTTTGTCACTGAATGTAAAAGGGATCAACAACCCGATCAAAAGGAAAAAAATCCTTAACTATCTGTGTCATGAAAAAGCTGATCTCGTGTTGTTACAAGAGACACACTTAAATCAAAAAGAAACCCTGAAACTTGGTATAAAGCCTTACATGGTGGCCGCCTACTCTCCGGCTGTCTCCAAAAAATGTGGGGTTGCTATCTTGGTATGGCGATCCCTGAATGCTACCATTATAGATACCTGCTCTGATTCAGTAGGCAGATGGGCCAGAGCTTTACTCCGGTTCGGGAACCTGGAGGTGGCCTGTCTGTGCCTCTATGCTCCCAATATTGATGACCCCACTTTCTTTGCTACCATAGCTCAGGAGGCCCAGGCTTCTGCCCGAGCTCCTCTTATCATTGGAGGTGACTTTAATCAGGCCATTGATCCGCTAATTGATAGGCTGCCGCCCAGGACTTCGGGTGGGCTCAAGGGCCATCATATGCTCACCTCCATGATTAAGGAGCTCGCTCTCGTTGACATATGGCGGTTGCTACACCCCTCTGAGCTAGAGTTCACATTTTTCTCCCCTCCCCACCACTCTCAATCGAGAATAGATTTCTTTCTTATATCTAAGACACTAGTCCCTACTGTAGAGGCGGCGGTAATCCACTCCCTACATATTTCAGATCACGCTGCCATCTCATTCACGTTAAATGGTGATCAGGTAGTGGGAAAACAGGGGGTATGGTCTTTTGATAGGACTCTGCTGGATAACCAGGAGTTTCGAGCAGAAATTCGGCTGGCCATCCAAGATTATTTTCAGTTTAACTTACCTCAAGCCACTGCGGGATGGGCATGGTGGGAAGGTTTTAAAGCTGCTATACGTGCGGTCATTACCAGTTTTCAAATCTGCTTGGGGAAGCAACGGAAACAGCAGTTGTTAATATTAGAGCAACAAATTAAGGCGGGGGAACGGGTGCTCACTTCCAGAACGGACTCCTGTGTTCTGGTCAGACTACAGCGGCTACGCTTTCAGTATAATCTACTCTTATCCACAGCAGCCTCGCAAAGTATTAAGGCACAGAAGGGGATTTACTACAGAGAGAGCAATCGCGCGGGAAGGCTGCTTGCCAATGCTTTGAAGGGGCAGCGCGAAGCTAAAAGAGTAGCGGCCCTTAGGAATCCGCAGGGGCGCGGAATGATCACGAATGATGCCGATATAGTAGAGCTCTTTCGGGAATTTTATGCCCAATTGTACCACTCTGAGAGTGATTTCACACAAAGGGACTTTGAGTGCTTGGTCTCAGGCTTGCAGCGCCCACGACTATCCGCTGAGGACAGGGAGGACATGGATCGTCCCTTTTCTGATAACGAGATCCAACTGGCCATCAAACGGGTGGCTGCTGGTCGCGCGGCGGGTCCCGATGGCCTCCCAGCGGAATTTTATAAAACTTTTCTCAAAGACCTAGTCCCTCAGTTACGCCACTATTATACCACACTGGTTGCGGATAACTCTCAGAGTGGAGCCTTTTCGGCGGCAAATGTAGTGGTCTTTGAAAAGGCAGGGCGGGATCCCCTTCTCACAGCAAACTATCGTCCCATCTCACTGCTCAACGTAGATTATAAGATTTTTGCAACCATACTGGCCACTCGGCTTTCAGAGAAAATACCTACGTTAATTCATCCAGACCAATGTGGTTTTGTAACCGGGAGGTCTACTGCGGATAACGCTCGAACTCTATGTCACATATTAGCAGGCTCTGTGAACATGGAACAACCCCTAGTCGGCCTCTCTCTCGATGCTGAAAAAGCTTTTGATCGCTTGGAATGGCCCTTTTTATTTGCGACTCTCAAATGGTTTGGTTTTGGTACAGGTTTCCTCCGCCACTTAGAAGTTATGTATGCTCAACCCACGGCCAGTATTTGTGTCAATACTATCAAATCCTGCCAGTTTAGTCTTCAACGGGGCACCCGTCAAGGGTGTCCGCTATCCCCTATGCTCTTCAATTTAGCACTAGAACCGCTGGCCCTCCTTCTTCGGCAATGTGTGGACATCCACGGGGTCCCCATTGCCAAGAGGGAGATTAAATTATCAGCATATGCAGATGACCTTATGCTCTTCATCTCCCTTGCCTCGGTTCCCAAAGTACTTGAGAGGATAGACTGCTATTCTCGGCTATCTGGCTATAAAATCAACTGGAATAAATCTGTTGCATTTCCACTCAACCACTGGGTGCATAGGGAAGATATGAGCGCCTTCCCCTTCGTCTGGCAACCCCGTATGGTAAAGTATTTAGGGGTCCACTATTGCTATCCCTTAGAAGACACCATAACCTTTAATGCGAAAGCATTAGTATCCAAAGTGCAGGAATTGACTATACAATGGTCCCCTTTGACGATATCCTGGTGGGGGTGGGTCGAGACCATAAAGATGATGATTGTCCCGAAGGTGAACTACATCCTAGAAATGATACCATGTCTACTACCCCCACAAACATATCGGGAGGTAGAGGGCATCCTTAGTCGCTATTTATGGCAGAACAAACCGCCACGATTAGCAAGACAAAAGCTGAAACTTGACAAAGGGAGGGGTGGAGTCAGATTCCCAGATTTTTTCTCATATCACAGAGCTTTCCTATTAAAGCAGGGCTCCCGATGGTTAGAATCCTCTGCCGACAATCGGCCTGTGTGGGTGGATATAGAGGAGGCCCTCGTCGCCCCGGTTCCACTGCCCCACCTACCCGGCATGCGCCTTTCGCATTGCCCACGAATGATTGTTGATACCCTGGCGGCGTTTACAGCTCTCATTCATGCTAGGGGTCCAAAAGCGTGCCCCCCCTGTCGCCTCCTGCTGTGGTTTAATCCTCTCTTTAAAATTCAGAATAGGGTGATCACCTGGCGCCAATGGTATTCTCGGGGAATATGGATGGCAAGTCAACTGTTTTCAGGCACGCGTTGGAAGACCTTTAGTGTGTTGCAACGTGAGTTTGGTCTCCCATCTCAGTTTTACTTTCAATGGTTACAGCTTAAACATTGTCTTGAGAGTGCTCAGGTTACCCCGAGTTTGGATGTGAGCGAGGTGGGGGTAACTGACCTCATCCGCTCGACCGGAAGTAACCCGGGAGCTGCATCCAACTTCTACAAACTGATGTGCCCAAGCGAAGAACAGAAAATATTTAAGGTCCAGCAAGCTTGGGAACGAGAACTGCAGATTACCCTAACCGCTCAGAAATGGAGGATAGTCTGGAGCAAGTCAGTCCGGGTCTCCAGATCTGCTTCTATTACCCAATCTCTTTTTCTCTTTACACATCGGTGCCTATACACTCCGGACAGGATGTCCAAATGGGACAATACTATCAGTAATCTCTGTTGGACCTGTCATGACGCAGTAGGCACGTTAGCTCATATGATCTATGAGTGTCCAAAACTGCGGCAATTTTGGGAGCGGGTATGGGGACGCATACAGACCATCCTCCAATTCCATGAGCCTCTTAGCTGGAGAGTAGTGGGACTACGTTCGGTAGCAGGGCTTCCCTCCTTGCCAAAGGCGAGCAACTTTTTGTTAGATTTTATGGTGGGCCTGGCTATCTGTCTGGTCATACGTAACTGGAAGGATTGCGCCAACCTTAGTTTGCAGGAGTGGTGGAACATGGTCTGTTTATACAGTAAATATGAACAGATGCCCCGTAGGGCTCTCTTCCACCATGGCCCTCACCTACTAAAGTGGAAATTGCTAAATGATTATGTTAATGTTGCTAAATGTTCCCTAGAGTAACTTGGTCCCGCTTAACGAGGCTTATACCTGCTCTTGTATCCACTTGTAGCAGGGAGTAGACATACATCCGGATTCTGATATGGTCTCCCCGGTTGTCCTAGAGGAGAGGGGGGGGAGGGATGGGTAGTTTTCTTTTCTGTATCAGTCAGTCGTTAATGGTTCTGTATGTTTTGTTCTGTTTGATGTTTTATAAAATGAAAATAAACGTTTTAAAAAAAAAAAAAAAGCTTACTTTTTACAACTTATATGCGAGGGAAAGTATATAGACTGGGGAACCGATTGGACATACAATGTAAGGGAATGTGAAGAATTACCAGGGAAATATATCTGTGGAGTGAAGGCACCTGAACATGAACACTCTGTAAATAGATGTCAATGGACACATGTACCTCTGCTAAATTACTCTTCTGTCATACCAACAGCTGCGTATTCCGTTTGTGTTGTTTCTCATATTCCAATTAGAGTGAATAACGTAACTCATCAGCCCGTATTTCTGCCTGTTTTCATAATGAATCTGTGGTGACCATTAACAATGAAACTTGGATGCTAATGAACATTTCTCAGGGGACACAGAATATTATATATCAGTATTTACATTTATTTATACCTCCTCCGCTGATTAGTTTACAAGTGATACAAACCTTAGTGAAGTGTCATTAATTTGGCACTATTTGCAGGAACTGAGTGACTATCCTACAGCATGATATTGATGCTGTTTTCTTGGCTGAAGACCATTGATCGGCATTGACGGTCATCCACTGAACACCACTGGCATGATATTTTTACCAGATGGTCCCCTTTGGCTTTTGCTGTGTTATTCCACTACATTTCATCTGATGCTAATAATAATAAGTGTACTGAATGGCCTGATCTTATGGAATTGTATTCTCACTTTATCTTTATTATAATTCCTGATATACTGCTCGATGAAGGCACATGAGAGCGGTTTACAAAAGTCCAAAAAACATACTACCAGAAAAAGGAAAAGAACACCAGAAAATTCAACAGGAAAGAAGGGAAACGCCAGGACAGAAGACAGAGGGAAAAAGTGAGTTAACAGAGAGAGCAGAAAGGACAGGGCGCAAGAAGGGGGTGTTATTGTATTTCCAAGCAAGCTACGAGGGCAGCTCGCTCAGTGCTTATGTACAGTAGCCTTGCAGATCCATAGGTGAAATGTAATAGGTGAAAGTGTACTCTGCTCCGGTAACAGCACCTGGGCTTTCGGGTAACGGATTTCCACACTCAGAGCAACGAGAAGGAAGCAAAAACCATTAATAACACAATTCACACACAATTGTATTCTATACACAACCAAAGCTTTGGGAGAGAGAGTAAAAGCTTGCGCCTTCTCTCTTTGACCCCCACCTACTTCAGTCACTGTTTTTATTGGTCAAAATTCCATCTCACAGCCTAATTTCCACCTTATTATTCTACGTCAAACATCACATATATTCATACTATATGTCATAGGTCAGATTTTATTAGTATAGTAGGTCATCAGGAGACATACATGTATTCCCAGACATAACTTCTTAAACAATAAATCTAACAAAAGCAGTTTTCACATGTATGTTTCAAGACTGAAGAGAACGTTCTTCCCTGCACTTTCTGTATTATAAACAAACCTAGTTTCTCTGTTATGTGAAAGTTCAACATAGTTTTTCAGTAGAGTCTCTCAAGGTCGTTAGCTAAGTAATGGTCCCTGGAATGCCTGAGCTATTGAATCTGTGGTGTTAACTCTTTCTGAGGGCTTTCTGTGATATAGTATTATTAAGTACCCTCACAGTGTACACAGCCCTGTACAGATAAGCTTCCTTTCAATAGGGATTTAAAAGATTTGTTAGGATCAGCAAGAAATACTGAACTTTTGAACCTCCCTGTATGTAAGGAATCATGAGGAGCCAGCTGTACCAGGATGTTTACTAGCCCGGAGACCAAAGGTGTATGGTGGGAAAAATGTTTGTAGGGATAACCTCATGTTAGGAGTCACGTTGGCTGGCTGTGACACATTTGTTACAGTCTATAAAAGTGCTAGAAAAACCCAGAAGCAGGTTTAAAGGGCATCTCCGCTTGGCCAGCATGAAGGTTTTCCCAAACTGATCTCCAGTCTTTGTTGCTAGGGGGCTTTCCCAACTGATGACCATGGAATGTGATGAAGCAATAAGTGTTGTAGTAATAGATTTATGTTAGCTTGGGTTGGGGTGAATGTTATAAATAGCATACAATCATAAATTATTAAAGTGAGCGCGTAAAATTATTTACTCTAAACTTCATATTTAAATTAATCTAACTGGAGGAATGGCCTAATGGTTAGAGCCCTGGCTTGAAAACCAAGAAATCCCCACTAGCAGTCCTTGTGGCCTTGGAGAAGTCACTTATCTCTCCATTGCCTCAGAAGAAAGGCCTGGCATCTACCGCTGGTCACACTGCCATGAAAAACCCAGGAACTGCTGGGTCACCAAGAGCCAGCATTGACTCAATGGCTCATAATGCATAATACATGTAACCAAGCCTTCTCCCTCTATATGGAACACTCTGCCTCCTGGCCTAAGAGGATGCCTCGACAACGCGGAAGTCCACAAAAAGCTTAAAACCTTCCTCTTTAGTGAATACTTTACCCTCCCCCACTAAACATTAGTTCTTCAAAGCTAAGCAAAATTAAACCCCATCTTCTCCCCTCCTCATTCCTGATCCCCCCATCCTCCCACCTCCCACTGTAAATATGTACACATCCCTGTTGAAAAGGTTCTACCATTGTTCAAACTGTTGTTGTTCAGTTGTGAACCTTTTGTTACTTGCAAACCATTTTGAATTGCAGAAAAACAGTATATAAAAAATGTTAAATAAATAAATAAATAAATAAATAAACAGCAGCAGCATCTCCTGATGGCCAGAAGAGGGTGTAAAAACCCAGCAAGGAAAGGCTTCTGATTCGGGGAGCGGGACAGTATTCACTTCGCTCCCACGTTATTTATGTGAGAAGCTACTTCATGTGTGGCTGTTTCCTGACCGCAGCCACCATTACACTCTGCTGCAACCCTGAACATTAGAAAGATCCTGTGACCTCTGTAGGGGGATCTCTCCTCTTCCGGAACCGTTCTGAAGCAGAAGTATGGTGATATCTGCACCCTGGGGAGGGCTTCTCTTGGATTTCCATCTGATCCAGCAAGCCACAAGAACGGTGAGTACCACACCAAGCCCAGCAGCAGCAAGTAATCTGTACCTGTGGCGCTTTATAGTGTTGGTGAGATCTGAAAAGACAGTGAAAAAAAGTTATGATACGTCCCAAAACAGAAGATCCTCATACACTGATTCTGGAGGACCCCAGGTCACAGGAACCCTTCCCCTATACCTGCTCCTGTCATATGTCTGTAGAAATGATCTATAGGAGGAGCAGTTACTGCCCCCAGCACTGGCAGCTCCCATCCCCCTCCCTCCCAGGGGCTGCGAGGACTCCCTCTGTAGGGTACTCAGCTCTGGCCAGCCTCAGGAGCAGAACCGGGTCAGGTAAGCTGGTTCAGAGTAGCTTATGGAAGAAAAAAAAAAGACTCAAGGGGGCTTTAGAAGTCCTATTTGTGTTTTATGTGTGATGCAAATACAAGCCCGTATCTCCTCCAATCACATGGCGACAGGGTCTGGGCGGCACCAAGAGATCCACGTGCATCCCTGATTACACAGAGCAGCCTCATGGTTAAAGCTCCAATCAGTCACCTCTAAATTTACAGCTGCTCTCTGCTAGTTTTGACACAACAAAGCAAAAGGTGTATGGAGGTTGCAGGTGCTTTATTGGGTAAAAAACCCCTACACGTTTCAGCAATCGCCTTCCTCAGGGGGTTCACATCCTCAAAGAGTATTAAACACAAAGCATAGTCTGACCTAGTATTAAATAGGTACATACATACCTAGGAAAGAGTCTAAAGCATGAGTGCAGGGTGAGCCCATCCTTACTAGTTTTGTTTTATTTTTTTGACTGATATGTGGTTTTGAGGGCACAGCACTGAGACTGCAGCTCCCCCACACGATATCACCAGTAGGGTTGAAAAACAATATCACTTGCAGTTTGGGGCCGCTCCTGCTCTCACAGTTCACTAACACATTGAGGGGAAAATGAATCCCCTTCAGGTACCCTTGTCTCAGGTTGGACTACTGTCCTCCATCTTTATTTATTTATTTACATTCTCTTATATACTGCGGTATTCTGCATCAGTGCGGTTTACATTGAACAAACTGAAATTACATTGAACAGGGCATTATAACTTGGAGATAACTATTTTACAGGGAACATGGGCTATGGAGGGTTAAGTGGCTTGCCTAAGACCACAAGGAGCACCTGTGGGACTAGAAACCCCAGTCCTTCCAGCCCAAGGTTACTGTCCTCCAGTGGGATTTGAACCCCTGACCTTCCAGCCTGAAGTACCTTGCCCCAACCACTAGGCCACTCCTCCACTCCTTGTGCTAACGTTGTACTACCGTCTTCAGCTCCAGGCCTAAGTAAGAAATAGCCTGCTGACCCTTCCACCCTGGAATTGCAGAATAAGCAGTTTGAGCTATGGAATGTGCTAACATCCTGAAATCACAGAGCTGGCACAATGAGAGGTGCTGACCTTATCGGCTCTGAAAACTACACAGCTATTGAAAATGCCACCTGGGCCCATAGATTAGGAAAAGGGGAACAAAAAGAAGAACTAGGTGGCAGGATGGAGTTGACCAACATCAGCATCTGGAGTTAATCTGCAGGAAACAGGATTAGTAAAAGGCAAAGGACCTGCCAGGAGGATGAGAAGACAGGATGCCACAAAGGGAAAGCAGAGGGCAAGAGGGCAAAAGGTTAAGGAGCAGATATGCTTTAAATAGGGAACAAGAAGAGGGAAAGGAATCTGCTTATCAGCAGTTGTGTTTCACAAGCCTAAAAATGAGTATAAATATAGGAGAGAAACTCTGACGGATGGACAGACTGGCACACGCTCCTGAGAGGGCAACGCTGCTCAGTTCCCAGGACCCTTCATAGGAGACCTCAGGTGCTTTGCGCATAAAGACAATTTTATATTCATTTTCCTGTTTCATACCGATTTGTAATATAGAGATTAGAGCATTGACTTTAAACTTGCGAAGCTTGTGATATTATAGACCTGAAAATAAAATTTCTACTTTACTTCAGTGGCACGATACTTTATTTGAAAGAGGGTCCTGTGCTTTACACGTATGTTGGGGTGAACCCTGCAGCCGCGACAATTAACAAGAGGGCGAAAACCCCAAACAATATATACATTTTTTAACAGTATACAATTACTTCAATTTTACATTGTGCGATCAATGAAAAAAGATTATTTTTACCACACATGCAGATTAGGCACATTTGACCCTTCTGGCGTGAAACAGTGGTGGATTTCAAAGTGCCCCTGTTTCCACGCAAGTTTCTAGAATCCATTGGATATTTGAAAGATTGCGGAGAGCAAATAGTCACACCGTAGCAGGGTAAGGAACATGATTGTTAAAATGGCCACAAACGTGCAATAAAGAAAATAAAATAAAAAGGAGAGGGGGCGGGATGTTATCTCTAGTGCTTTTAATCTCATTATTTAGAGCTCTTCTCATTATAGGATTTATATCTGGTTCCCTCTGGCTCTGACCTTCCGTTTGCTGTTCATGTTACAGCAGAATAATTTTTTAAAACGGTAATCAGCTTGGATTTAGTTCCTCCAGTTTTGGTTACTGATAAATCAACCTCGCTGCTCTTTCCGTTGTTTGCAAGATGTGTTTGATAGTGAGCATGACACTCCCCTTTTGGAGACAATAGCTTTGCTCTATGATCTGATTTTTGTTTTTATTTTTACAGATTTGCTTTTAACTTTGTAGGCTATTGGAGTGCTCTCTCTCAAGATATATTTTCCAGAGAGTGTACCATTGTAAGTACAAATTCATTATACATTAAAGATGGCACACCTCTTAGCTCCTCCTCATCTCTCTTTATCCCCCCAAGGTTGGGTCAATTTATGTGTTTTGCTTATTGTGATGTGATTGGGTAACTTAACTTGTATTTTGCCTTATGTTTATGATTCCCATATGAGTTTTTATTGCTTTTTATCTTCACTTTTGCTCTTTATTGTGTTTAAGTATTTATTTATATACTTGTTTAGTACTAGTTCAGACTATGCTTTGTTGTTAATACTATTTATGATTTTGTTTTTAATTCTGGAGTGCACCCAAAGCCCGGGGGCACTGGCTTACTGAGTAGGATGTAGGCTGACGCAATAGTCTGGTGGAGCCAAAAGGCAATGGTGGCCTTAGAAGCTGCAAGGCCCTTTTCAAGCCCCGCAAATCAGGACAAAGATGATCCGGCTTGCAAAAGGAATTTGTAGCCTTCAGATAGGGCCATAGCACTCTACTGAGATCTACAACATGGAGGCCTTTGTTGGGCCCCAAACACTGATCTTTGGAAAAAGCAGGGAGTGATAGTCTGATTCATGTGAAAAGATGTAAGGACCTACAGAAGGAAGGAACTATACGTAGACAGAGAAGGAGAGGAAAGGGTCCCGACCTGAGATAGCTTGTAGCTCGGAGACCCTCCTTGCTGAGGTGATGACAAGTAGGAATGCAGTCTTGAGAAACAAGTCCCTGAGAGTGATCCACTTGAGCTGCTTGAAAGGTGGCCCCATAAGGGATTCGAGGACCAAGGAGAGATCCAGGGGGGGGTGGTACCACTGGGTGGACAGGAGGGCAAAGCATATGCACGCCCCTAAAAAACCTGCTAACATCAGCATGGGACACAATTGAGCATCCTGTGATAGGTCCAAGGTCCTAAGTTAGCGCAGAAACCTGGACCCGGAGAGAGCTGAGGGCAAGACCCTTGTCGATGCCCTCCTGAAGGAATGCTAAGACATCTGGGATCTGCACCTGCCAGGGCAAAAAGGTGCTGCCAAGCACTCCATGCCTCAAAAAGACACCAGATCCTCGCATATGCCAAGGAGGTAGAGGGGCACTGTGACTTTAAAAGGGTAGCCACCACTTGTCTCGAGTAGCTCTTACGAGTTAGCCTGGTTCTTGAAAGGCATTGCCTATAAGCAACTGGCCCTTGCCACAGGAGTTCCTTGTGGATCCCAAGTGCCAGAGGTGACACATGGAGCAGGCAATCAAGGTTTGCATAATATGGCCACCAAGGACAGTTGGGCACCACCAGGATCACTGTGTCTGGGTGGGACTCGATGCGCTGGAGAATTCTCCCGATCATTGCCCATGGAAGGAACAGGTACAAAAGAGTTTAGGTAGGTCACGGTTGAACTAAAACATCTAGGCCCTGTGACCTGTACTATTTCCTTCGACTGAAGAACACATGCGTCTTTGCATTCGCCGCTGTCAATATCAGATCCATCGTGGGCTGCCCCCAGGTCTGAACTATCCTCTGAAAGGCCAGTATCCACTCACCTGTGGCCAGAGTGTGATGGCGGAGGAAGTCCACCTGCACTTTGTCAACCCCGGTAATGTGCTGGACTGACAGAGCCTGCAGATGATGCTCCGCCCATGGGAAAAGGAGGACCATTTCCAAGGCCACTCCCAGACACTTTGTTCTGCCTTGTTGGGTGAGATAGCACACTGTCATTGCATTGTCAGAAAGAACGCTGACAGTGAAGGAGAGGCAGAAAGTGTAGCAGGGCCAGGTAAACCACCTAAGCCTCCAGGCAGTTGATCATCCATCTGGCCTCCAGTTGCGACCAGGACCCTTGAGTTGTTTGGTTCAGGCAATGAGCTCCCCACACCGAGAGGCTGAAGTCTGTGGTCACTTGAACTCAGTGAGGAAACTCCAAGGGGATGCCTTGGAGCAAATGGTCCAGCAAGAGCCATCAGAGAAGACTGTCACATATTGATCGAAAGAGCGGAAGTCGGAGGTTGTAGTCCTCATACTGGGGATCTGCGGGAGAGTTGTGCTTGTTGAAGGTTCCACATGTGCACTCAGGCCCATGGGACAGCATTGATGGTGGCTGCCATGGATCCTAGAATCTGAAGGTAGTCCCACACCCGGGGACTTAGTGACAGGCAGAGCTGTGCTGAGAGCTTTCAAAAGCGCTCCTGTGTGAGAAAAACCTTGCCCTGTAGAATAGTGAACCAGGCCCCCAGAAAGTCCATGGCTTGAGATGGCTGCAGACAACTTTTGGTATGATTGACAACCCAGCCAAGGCTCTCTAGGAAGGACACCACGCAGGAGACAGTCTGGCAGGCCTCAGGGAAAGACCCTGCATGAATGAGCAAGTTATCCAGATACAGGTGGACTTGAATGCCTTGTTTCCACAAGGCTGCTACAGCCACCACCATAACCTTGGAGAAGGTACATGGGACTGATGCCAGGCCGAAGGGAAGAGCTCAGAACTGAAAGTGCTGATAGAGGATCACAAAGCATAAAAACTGCTGTTGATCCTCATGGATAGGAATAAAGAAATACACATCTGCCAGGTCAAGAAAGGCTAGAAACTCTTTCCAGGCCACCTAGATAAACGACCATGGTGCCTCCATGCAAAAGTGAAGCACTCGTAGGGCCCAATTGATCTTTGAGATCCAGATTTGGGCAAAAGGACCCGTCCTTCTTGGGTACCAAAAAGTAGATGGAGTAGCGGCCAGAACCCCTCTTGGAGGGGGGGACCGGCCAAATAGCCTGCAGCCAAAGGAAGCATTGATGGGTGGTGCATATAGTGGCACTTTTTCCTGGCAATCTGCAGGGCAAAACGAGGAAGGCATCTCAGATGGGGTGCAGAAAGTCGAGTGCATAGATGCGATAGACAAATGTTGAGGACCTATTGATCGGAGGTTATGAGAGCCCACTCCCAGGAAAACTCTGCCAGCCATCTGCCCACCAGTGGCAATCTTTATCTTTCTTTATCTTTATTAGGAACTTAATATAACCTCGTTGCTCTTTCTGTTGTTTGCAAGATGTGTTTAATAGTTAGCATGACACTCCCCTTTTGGAGACAATAGCGCTGCTCTATGTTCTGATTTTTGTTTTTATTTTTACAGATTTGCTTTTAAAATTGTAGGCTACTGCAGTGCTCTTTCTCACGATATATTTTCCAGACTGTGGCACTGTAAGTACAAATTCATCATACATTAAAGATGGCACACCTCTTAGTCCCTCCTCATCTCTCTTTATCGCCCCAAAGCTGGGTCTATATATGTTTTTTGCTTATTGTGATGTGATGTGATTGGGTAACTTAGCTTGTATGTCGCCTTATGTTTTTGATTCCCATGAGTTTTTATTGTTTTTTAATCTTCACTTTTGCTCTTTTATATACCCGTTTAGTACTAGCTCAGACTATGCTTTATTTTCAATACTATTTATGATTCTGTTTTTAATTTTTGAGGACGTGTACCCTCTGAGGAAGGCATTTACAAAAACATGTAGGGGTTGTTTACCCAATAAAGCACATGTGACCCCCATACGCCTTTCGCTTTGTTGTGTTTTTGCTACCTACTGCGAGGGTTCGGTACCATGTCTAAGCGGTTAACAATTCTATAGAGTCAGGTACATATTTTTCCCTCATCCCTGAAGGGCTCACAATCTATGTATTTGTGGAGAAATTTCACTTACTGTTAATTTCCTTTCCTGGAATCCTGCTAGACCAGTCCAGACAAGTGGGTTCAGTCCCCATGCCAGCAGATATTGGAGACACAGAAAACAAAATACCAGAAGCTTGATTGTCTGAGCCCTGGTAGATATATGGCTATACCCCTAGGGGTCATCTTCAGTATACTCTGGCAAAGCAAGGAACGCTTGCACAAAGGCAAGACAGGATAATGCAGCACTGGAGTGTGCAGGTGCAAACATGAAGTATGTACAATATGCACCCCTCGGTGGGGCACGACAGCGGTTGAAAGATGAACAGCCCCATAAGAATGGGAGCTGTGGCTCTGCTACATACAGTCCAGGAGGGTCCTGGACTGGTCTCACAGGATTCCAGGAAAGGAAATTAAACGGTGAGTGACATTTCTCCTTCCAAGTCATCCTGCTAGACCAGTCCAAACAAGCAGGAAGAACCCAAGCTAACTCACCTCAGGGCTGCTACCACCCCGGCCCCAAAATACACTGTATCTCAGGCTTAGAGATCGAGGCGATAATGTCGGAAAAAAATGGACTACAAGGACCAGGTAGCTGCTCAACAAATGCCAAGGGGCGAGACATGCAAGTGCTCCACCGACAATGTTGATTGTGACCGAGTGGAGTGCATCCGAAGCCCCGGGGGTACTGGCTTACCGAGCAGGATATAGGCTGACGCAATGGGCTGGTGGAGCCAGCAGGCAATGGTGGTCTTAGAATCCGCAAGGCCCTTTTGAAGCCCCGCAAATGAGGACAAAGAGGTGATCTGACTTGCGAAAGGAATTTGTAACCTTCAGATAGTGCCGTAGCACTCTACAGAGATCTATGACATGGAGGCCTTTGTTGGGTCCCAAATACTGATCTTAGGAAAAAGCAGGGAGTGATAGTCTGATTCATGTGAAAAGACATAAGGACCTTCGAAAGGAAGGAACCATACCTAGGGACACCCTTTCCGAGGAGAAGGAGAGCAAAGGGTCCTGACCTGAGACAGCTTGTAGCTCAGAGACCCTCCTTGCCGAGGTGATGGCAACTAGGAATGCAGTCTTGAGAAACAAGTCCCTGAGGGTGATCCACTTGAGCTGCTCGAAAGGTGGCCCCATAAGGGATTCAAGGACCAAGGAGAGATCCCAGGGGGTGGGGGGACCACTGGGTGGATAGGAGGGCAAAGCACATGCACCTGAAAAACCTGCTAACATCGGCATGGGACGCAATTGAGCATCCTGTGATAGGCCCTCTGAAGTAAGTTAGCGCACAGACCTGGACCCAGAGAGAGCTGAGGGCAAGACCCTTGTTGACACCCTCCTGAAGGAATGCTAAGACATCTGGGATCTGCACATGCCAGGGCGAAAGGTGCTGCCAAACACTCCATGCCTCAAAAAGGCACCAGATCCTCGCATATGCCAAGGAGGTAGAGGGGCATCATGACTTTAAAAGGGTGGCTACCACTTGTCTCGAGTAGCCCTTACGAGTCAGGCAATGCCTTTCAACAGCCAGGCAATGCCTTTCAACAGCCAGGCCATAAGCGAGTTGGGAGCCGGATCCTCCAGCGTGACTGGCCCTTGCCGCAGGAGCTTCTTGCGGACCCCAAGTGCCAGATGTGACACATGGAGCATGCAAACGAGGTTTGTATAACATGGCCACCAAGGCCAGTGGGGCACCACCAGGATCACTGTGTCTGGGTGGGACTCGATACGCTGGAGAATTCTCCTAATCATCGCCCATGGAGGGAACAGGTACAAAAGAGTTGAGGTAGGTCACGGTTGAACTAAAGCATCTAGGCCCTGCGACCTGTACTATTTCCTTCTACTGAAGAACATGCATGTCTTTGCGTTTGCCGCTGTTGACATCAGATCCATTGCGGGCTGCCCCCAGGACCGAACTATCTGCTGAAAGGCCAGTTCCCACTCACCTCTGGCCAGAGTGTGATGGCTGCACTTTGTCGACCCCGGTAATGTGCTGGACTGACAGAGCCTGCAGATGACGCTCCGCCCATGGGAAAAGAAGGACCATTTCTAGGCCACTCCCAGACACTTTGTTCTGCCTTGTTGGTTGAGATAGCACACTGTCATTGCATTGTCAGAAAGAATGCAGACCGCTCGACAGAGAAGGAGAGGCAGAAAGTGTAGCAGGGCCAGGCAAACCGCCTAGGCCTCCAGGCAGTTGGTTGTCCATCTGGCCTCCAGTTGCGACCAGGACCATTGAGTCGTCTGGTTCAGGCAATGAGCTCCCCAGACCGAGAGGCTGAAGTCTGTCACTAGAATCCAGCGTGGAAACTCCAAGGGGATGCCTTGGAGCAGATGGTCCAGCAAGAGCCATCAGAGAAGACTGTTGCGTGTTGATCAAAAGAGCGGAAGTCAGAGGTTGTAGTCCTCAAATTGGTGACCTGCAGGAGAGTTGTGCACGTTGAAGGTTCCACATGTGCACTAAGGCCCATGGGACAACATTGATGGTGGCTGCCATGGATCCTAGAATCTGAAGGTAGTCCCACACCTGGGGACTTAGAAACAGGCAGAGCTGTGCTGAGAACTTTCAAAAGCGCTCCTGTGTGAAAAAAACCTTGCCCTGTAGAATACTGAACCAGGCCCCCAGAAAGTTCATGGCTTCAGATGGCCGCAAACAACTCTTGGTATCATTGATGACCCAGCCGAGGCTCTCTAGGAAGAACACCATGCAGGAGACAGTCTGGCAGGCCTCGGATAAGGACCCTGCGTGAATGAGCAAGTCGTCCAGATATGGGTGGACTCGAATACCTTGTTTCCGCAAGGCCGCTGCAGCCACCACCATGACCTTAGAGAAGGTGCGTGAGGCTGATGCCAGGCTGAAGGGCAGAGCACAGAACTGAAAGTGCTGACAGAGGATCACAAAGCATAAAAACCGCTGTTGATCCTCATGGATGGGAATAAGGAAATACACATTCGCCAGGTCAAGAGAGGCTAGAAACTCTTTCTGAGCCACCTGGATAAATGACTGTGGTGTCTCCATGCAAAAAAGTGAAGCACTCGTAGGGCCCAATTGATCTCTTTGAGATACAGATTCAAGCAAAAGGACCCATCCTTCTTGGGTACCACAAAGTAGATGGAGTAGTGGCCAGAACCCCTCATGGAGGGGGGAACTGGCCAAATAGCCTGCAGCCGAAGGAAGCGTTGAAGGGTGGTGCATATAGCGACACCTTTTCCTGGGCAATCTGCAGGGCAAAACGAGGAAGGTATCTCTGATGAGGTGCAGAAAGGTGAGTGCACAGACATGATAGACAATGTTGAGGACCTATTGATCGGAGGTTATGAGAGCCCACTCCCGGGAAAACTCTGCCAGCTGTCTGCCCACCAGTGGCAGTGTCCTGGAGGGGTGGCCACCCTATCAACAAGATGAATTTTTCTGGGGCTGAATAGGTGCCCTTCTCTTTTCTGATGCTGCGAAAGGATTGTGCCAACTGGCCTGAGCGCCCTGACAAGGCTGACACAAACGACCTGCTGGGTTTGTAGCACCAGAAGTTGCACCACCTGGATCGCGAGGTGGACAATGGATAAAGTCATTGACTCTAGCGTTGCGAAGATGGTCAAGGCTTGTCCTCTGGGAGCCGCTGGGGCTTGACTTCACCAAGGTCCTTGACAAGCTTATCAAGGTCTTCGCCAAATAGTAGCATGCCCTTGAAGGAGAGCTTGGGAAGCCGCACCTTCAAAGCCACATCTGCCGACCACTGTCGTAGCCAGAGTCAGCGGCGAGTTATCGGCACAGAGGCCACTGAATGGGCTGAGAGGCAAAGCAGATCATAAGAGGCATCCGCCAAAAAGGCTGCAATCGATTCTAAGCGGGCTAGTGCTGGATCTTCGGGTAAGCACTGAATCCAACACAAGAGGGCATGGGCTGCCATCCTTCCACATACCGAGGCTTAGAGTGCAAGAATGGAAGAGGAAAAGCCTATCTTAAGGAGCCCTTTGACCTTCTGGTCCTGTTGATCCCAAAGCGCTGCTCCGCCTTCTACAGGAATAGTCGTGTGCTTGGTGACACCTGACAGCAGAGCGTCTACCTTCAGATATGTGAGCCAATGCTCTAGGTCCACAGGAGAGCAAAGATAGCACTGACCCAAACCCCGGCCTGTCCATAAGGGGGTGTCAAACAACTCACATTCCCGATACCAGTTTTTGGAGCTCCAGCAGGAAGGGAAAGTCTCTGGATGGTTGACAAAAGCCCCATAAGATAGGATCATCCTGAGACTTACCCTGGGCAGGTTCGTGTTCAGGAGGATCCGAAAGGCGCACGGTTTCCATGATTTGAGTAATCAGAGTTGGAAGCTCCTCCCTGCGGAACAGTCATATATTCTGTGATCAGTCCTGCTCCTCGTTTGAGGTTTCCAAGAGACACCATTCGCCATCCTCCTGGTCGGAGGTCTCCAGGCTGTCCTCCTCAGACAGAGCTTCTTCCTCCGGAGGAACATCCATACAGTCCCCCAAGGTCCAAGATACCTCTTTGGTCGGGCAACCATTGACCATGAAAATGAAATCCTCACAAGGTCACTTCCTGGCTCCTGATGCAGAATGTAACAAGGATTTCTGGGTGGGACGATGCTCCATCTTGGAGGTGACAGAATCCGAGCACCAGAGGTTCCAAGCCTGCATGAATAGCAACACAAACTGGGAATCCTGGTCCTCTAGCATCTGCACTGGAGGTCCTGCAGGCTGGAGCAGACGAAGAGGCAGGGCAAGAGTGTCTTCAGCAGGAATAATGCCCCTGGCATTCCCCTGGGCTGGGAGATGTGAGGTTGAGTCTCCCACAGGCCTCTTACTCATTAGGAGGGTGAATAGTTCCGATTGTGCGATGTGTGAGGATTCCCCCGGGTAAGAAGAGCAAGCTGAGCACACCCGGTCTTCCAGGTTTCTGCATTTGTGGCTGCACACAAATGCACCTCTGAAGGGAGGAGAGCATTGTAAAAGAATGTACCCTGAGCGTTGCCGATCTCATGCTGTGCCCCGCCGTACGAAGGGAAGATGAAGCTATAGCAGCCTTCTAGGGGACATTTCAGCATGCCATGTGGCCAGTTGAAAATGAAAAACCCCACTGTTTGTTTCCTGCCAAAATTGGTCACTGCGGCTGAGCACGCCACACGGCTGTGATCACAAAATGGCCACTGCGCATGCCTCAGAGTTCAGAAGAGAGCGGGAGGTGGTGGCAGAAGGCCGCAGCGGCGGTGGCTGGAAGTGGAGGCATAAACAGCTGTCAAGAGCAAGGCAGTCTCGAATGCGAGAAGGACCGGCTGGAGAACGCTCGCAGTTACCCACTGGGGGGCAGGGAGTAGAACACTCACTGTGACCTTGTCGTTTGATGAAATGTAGGAGAGCCAAGTATCACAGATCCCGAGGGTTGTAATGAGTCTTAATCCTTTTTGTTTTTGTAAAATAAATATAGCTAAGCTATGCCAGAGCAGAGGAAGGCTCTCCCTGCTGACGGGCTGCAATGGTCCTCCTGACCAGAAGCCCAGAAGCCCTCCCCACCCCGAGGGAAGCTCAATTTGGCAGCTCAGGTGTTGTGCTGGGAACTCCAGAGGGGCATCTCCTGTGCGCCTGGAGACATCCAGCCACGAAAGTGTTTCCCAGATAAAAAACGGTTAGGGGAAACGCCATCATCTGCTGGAGACAGAGAAATACTGAAGGCCATCCCTAGGGGTTCAGCCATATATCTACCAGGGCTCAGCCAATCAGGCTTTTACGATTCATTTCTCTGTATCCATCAGCTGCTGGCAGGGGGAATTAACCCACTTGTCTGGACTGGTACAGCAGGATGATTTAGAAACCATCAAGTCCTATGTCATTGCTTAAGAGCAACTGTATGTCCGAGTTTGCAAATCTGACTCACCTACTAAAGGGCGTTAGCTTGTGGTACGTGCTGGGACCTGCATTGCCAGCTAGTATGGAATGATGCCCACATTAACTGTTGCAACCTTCATTAGGGACAGACTGTGGGCATGACGGGTTCAGCAGAATTATCACACCGTACAGTAACAGCATTAGCATGGATTCAACTAACACCACCTCAATAGGCAGAGCTACGTGGACAGAGGCTAATGCAGTTCTTGAACTTTCTCCTTTAGAGAAGGCCACCTGGAGATAAGATAAAGCGGCATTCACAAGGTCAACGGCCACTCACTGGAATCCGGAGGACGACGGGTGTCTGTCTGAGCAGAGTCACTGGTGAATCTCTTCTTAATAGAGCTTGAAACAGAAGAATGCTTTACTTAATTTAGATCTGGGAAGTAAAATCCTGAGCAGTAGACCATTCATGATGCTACAAAGTGCCCTTGTACTCCCCTCCATCATTGAGAGACAGATTTTACAGATGGAGGTACTAATCGTCATCGAAGGTGATCCTCTGGCGAGAAAGTTTTCATCAACCCTTAGAATCTGAGCAAAGTCTGTGGAGCTTCTGCCTCTAAACTTGGACAGAGGGAAGGAGACCTGGGATTCGACACTATACAGGCCTGCACTCTGGCTGTGCATCGATGAGATGAGAAAGAAATACAAGTTGGAAGCATGAAGAAAACCTGACCTAGAGCCCAAAGGAAAAAAATTCATATCAAGCTGCTTATTCTCCTGTCTGGCTCCTAGAACCCATGGCTTAGGTAATACACTCACATTCATATGAGGCAGAACCTCAGGGCAATTTCTCCAAATGGTTTAATTTTACACAATCCAAAATATCTCCTTGTAAAATATCATAACAAAAATTCTTAAGTTATGTTGTTCATTTAAGCACACTTAATCACCCAAACATATTCTCCAAACCAGGAATGAAAAAGTATGAATATAGTAAGTTTGGCTAATACAGGGACCCACATGCCACACCATTTGTGTCTGGGTCCCAGCATTAGCAAAACTATTGGGTCTGCTGCAATCTCCAGAGAAAGTGTTGGGAAACCTTGAGCAAGATCGGAGTTGAAGAACTTTTTTTCATGCTTCAAGCATTTGTGGACGCTGCTGTATTTTGAGAGGTAAGTGATCACTTTTTTATGGACTGTTTTTTTATGCATTTAAATTGATGAAAATGATGGATTTGGGACAGTGATTAAGTTACCTGTGGGGGTGGTTCCCGGTTTAACAGTGAGCTGTTTTACTCCATCTCTAAAACATTTTGACTTTATTCATAATTTGTTCACTGCCTGGGTTGGAAAATATGTTTGGGTGATTAAATGTGCTTAAATGAACATCATAATTTAAGAATTTATGGCATGATATTTTCCACAGATATATTTCTGCAGTGATTATATAGTAGTCCAGAGGTATATTTTGCTAATATTGTGTTTCTTTGTGACCATTAGGTTTGTGCATACGACGACATTCCTGAACTTCACTCCTAAACCCCAACGGTATGTGGAGCAGGATCTCAGTCTCTCAAATTTACTGCCAATGCTCACGATAGTACTTTGCATTGTGCCAAAGAGCTTCCTTCTGGAGTTCATGAGACGTAACACTTAGTTTGTCAAGATATGACGGGAAGTTCTTTATCAGGACTCTGGCTCCCAATGCAATGGGAGATTTCTTTCTCTCTCTGCACATTTTCTTTATCTGGCTGCATTTCTTTGTACTTCAGGATCGTCTGCCTCTGCAAGAGATTCACAGAATAATCACTTGGAACCAACACCTCTACTATCAATGCTATTCTGGTGTTTCTCCTTTATCACTATTTTGGTTTCCTTGCACCCAGTTTCTTAGAATGGAAACGTCCCAGGTACTCTTATATAATTCTTCATTCTCTTAGGGTCATGATCCCAGTGCTTTTCAGGCAAAGTGATGTTGTAGTGTTTAGAGTTTCCAGTGGATGAGACGTGCTACTTTATTGTGACTTTCTGTATAGACATTGTGCATTATTAGAACTTCACAGCCAGCTAGGAGGTGAGTCACTGTTTCCAGATTTTTCTTGCAGAACCTGCTTATGTCTGTTTTGCCAGTTTTTTCAATGCTTGCTGTAAACCATCTCGTCCGTCATCTGGTGCCCTGGGCTGCAGCTATCAATCTCCCATCTTTCGGTTTCAGTTCACTTCTCCTTAACTATTCATGTGTCCATTCTTGATCAACAAAGAGTTCCTGGAGTAACACTTTGTATTTCCCAATGTATTTTTGCATTTGTCACTTATTTTTCTATGTTTGGTCTAATTCTTTGAAGAGTTTTTCTCTCTTGTTTAGCAAATTCTGTTGCTTCCTTTCCTGTGTGTGTTTGTGGATTCTCATTCGTTCCTTCTAGTCATCAGAATGCTTGTCCAAATTTGATAATGGAGATGGATAATGGACATTTACTTTCATATTTCAGCACTTTTTGCATATTT
Source organism: Ichthyophis bannanicus (assembly GCA_033557465.1). NCBI lineage: Eukaryota > Metazoa > Chordata > Amphibia > Gymnophiona > Ichthyophiidae > Ichthyophis > Ichthyophis bannanicus. Next base: position 72,541,649 of record CM066051.1, on the reverse strand, counting down.
GGATTGGAGGATGCAGTTAAATAGGCCTAGAGGCCTATGATAGTAGCTCTATATGTGTAATCAATCTCTTTGAGTCCTAGCCCTCCTTCAGCTCTAGAGATGCACAGTCTTAGCATACACTGATTCTTGTAAATTACCTCATGGGCATGGAGGAGTTTTCTTGTTCGCCAATCTAGTTTTTCAATATCTTTATGAGACCAGTCTATAATCCCAAAGCTATATGAATGCACAGGAATTGCCAGCTGAATAATGGCTTGTATCTTATGCTGTGATGTTAAACTCATCACTGAAAAGTGCTTTAACTGAGAAAAGATTAGTAAAGAATATTACAGGAGATTAATTTCTGCTCAATTGTCATTCCTTCCTCTACTCCTAGATGTTTTTATATGCTTTCTTGTTCAAGTTCATTGATGACAAAGCCCCCAGCCAAGCTGATATCTGATGGGTATGGATCTTAATGTTTCTTTTATTGGTTAGATTTATAATGGTTTTAAAGTTATTTAATGTTTGATTACAAATCTGTTTTCCATTTGTTTAATGATTTTTTTTGTTTGGTTATGTTTTCACTTGTTATATTTATGTAAGTGAAATTGTTCCCCACCCAGAATTGTAGATAGAATATACATTTTAATCTCCTCTACTATGAAAAATAGAAAGGGCTGAAAGTCATCAGATGTAAAATGAAGACGTCCACTTACCTACTTTCAGTTCCAGCGTTGCTTCTTCATGCTGAATGTGGCAGGTGTAGCTTCCTCCATCGTCCTTTCTAGCGTTGCGTATCCTGAGCGACACGTTTCCATTGGTGATGTGATCTCTGATCATCTCCGTCCTCCCTCGGTATTCTGGGAGTTGCTGCTCATTCCGATCCTTCCCATTTTCATACAAGTGCACAAGTGATTCGAAGTTATTGTTTCGGAACCACCTCATCTGAATGTCCTCAGCACTGAGGGGCAGGACGAGACTGCAGGGTAACACAACATCTTCACCTACAATGGCACGCACTGGATCCTGAGATCCGATGACTTTAAAGCTTGCTGTTTAATATGGGATAGAAAAACAAAAGCAGTGAGATCAGTCAGCAAAACTCCCATTTCTTCTGAACCTGCCTCCTTCCAGCCTCATATCAAGACCCCTTAAAGATCTACAAACTCTGAAACCTTCCTGTTTCCTGGTAGGAAGTGAGAGATGTGATTGTGTCACATGCTGGGGTACAGCCAGTGGGGGGCTTCTGTAGTTTCTCCTTTAAAGAACACTCTTTCCCCCATGAGACCTGATAAAGCGAGGTTACTTACCTGTAACGGGGGTTCTCTGTGAATAAGTCAGCCACACCTGGTGACGTCCTCCGGGCGGCGCCATAGTGGAAGTGCTCTCCAGAGCTCAGAAAGGTGATCCTTTCTGAGCATGTGTAGGTGATCTCAAGTGCTTCCTGGCAGAGGGAGCGTGATCCGGTTCCCCCCTGCTTGTTGATGTAGAACATGGCCACTTGATTGTCCGTCTGGACCAGGACTGATTTTCCCATTAGTTGCTCCTGGAAGGCCTTTAGCGCATATCTGATGGCTCTGAGCTCGAGCAGGTTGATATGGAGAGTTCTCTCCCCTGTAGACCAGGCACCTTGGGTGCTGAGATGTAGCAGGTGGGCTCCCCACCCTGTGGAAGATACGTCCGTGGTCACCACGATGTGAGGTTGGTGTTGGTGGAGGTCCTTGCCCCCTGCGAGGTTGGCAGGATTGGTCCATCACCAGAGGCCTTTCACGACCAACATGTCTACTGGAATGGGCGTTGTCAGAGGCTGAGATTGATGCTTCCAATGCGTGCGTAGGTGCCACTGGAGGCTGCGCATATGTAGCCTTGCTAGAGGCAGAACTGACATTGCCATCGCCATGCAACCTAGAAGGCGTAGGATGGATCATGCTGTGGTCGCCGACATCTCTCTGGCAAGGGACGTGATCGTTGATATCCCTTGTTCTGGGAGGAAGGCCTTTGATGTGCAGGTGTTGATGACCGAACTGATGAATTCTAGGCTCTGGTATGGTTTCAAATGCGACTATGCATGGTTTAACAGTAATCCCAGCGTGGACAGAAGGGTCATTGTTTTTTTGCACTGCGGTCCATGACTCATCAGCTGAGGGTGCAGAGAGTAGCCAGTTGTCCAGATACAGAAAGATGGTGATGCCCTGCTTGCGGAGGTGCGCAGCTGCTATGGCTTCGCACTTCGTGAAGACCCACAGTGCCGGGGATAAGCCAAGGGGGAGCACCCAGTACAATAGTGATGCCCCAGCACCTGGAAGCGCAGGTATCTCCTGTGCGCTTTGTGAATGGGGACATGGGTTTAGGCCTCCTGCAGGTCCAGGGAGGCCAGCCAGTCGCCGGTGTGAACGAGCGGCAGGATGGAAACATAGAAACATAGAAACATGATGACAGAAAAAGACCACATGGCCTATCTAGTCTGTCCTTCCATAACAACTACAACAGTCCACTTTTTACCTTTAGAGATCCTCTGTGTTGGTCCCATGCTTTTTTGAATTCAGTTACTGTCCTCATCTCTACCACCTCCACTGGGAGACTATTCCATGGATCCACTACTCTTTCCGTAAAGAAATATTTCCGCATATCACTCCTGAATCAATCTCCCTTCACCCTCATCCCATGTCCCCTCGTAGCAGAACTTGCTTTCAATTGAAAGAGGCTCTCTCCCTGAACATTTATGCCATGGAGGTATTTAAACATCTCAATCATATCACCTCTATCCCGCCTTTCCTCTAAGGTGTACATATTAAGATCCTTAAGTCTGTCCTCATATGCTTTATAATGAAGCCCACTAATCATTTTAGTAGCCACCCTCTGCACCGACTCCATCCTGTTCACATCCTTTTGAAGGTGCGGTCTCCAGAATTGCACACCATACTCCAAATGAGGTCGCACCAAAGACTTATACAGAGGCACTATCACCTCCTTTTTTCTGCTAGCCATTCCTCTCCGTATGCACCCAAGCATCCTTCTAGCTTTTGCCGTCGCCTTTTCTACCTGTTTAGCTACTTTAAGATCATCAGACACAACCACGCCTAGGTCCCGCTCTTCTTTAGTGGACAAAAGTACTTCACCTCCTATACTGTATTGCTCCCTTGGATTGCTGCAGCCCAAATGCATGACCTTACATTTTTTAACATTAAATCCCAGCTGCCAAATTCTAGACCATTCTTCAAGCTTAGCTAGATCCCTCCTCATGTTAACTACACCTTCCTGGGTGTCTACTCTATTGCAGATTTTGGTATCATCTGCAAAGAGGCACACCTTACCCAACAGCCCTTCCGCTATATCACTAACAAAGATGTTAAAAAGAATCGGACCAAGGACAGATCCCTGGGGCACACCACTGGTAACATCCTTCTCCTCAGAGTGAGCTCCATTTACCTGTACTCTATGTCGCCTCCCACCCAAATAATTTCTAACCCAAGCAGTAACTTTAGGGTCCATCCCTAGGGTGCTCAGTTTGTTTATAAGTTGCCTGTGAGGAACAGTGTCAAAGGCTTTACTGAAATCTAAATACACCACATCTAGAGCTCTCCCTCGGTCCAACTCCCTGGTCACCCAGTCAAAGAAATCAATCAGATTTGTCTGACAAGACCTGCCTCTGGTGAATCCATGCTGCCTCGGATCCTGTAATCCGCTGGACTCCAGAAACCTCACTATTTTCTCTTTCAGCAGCGTTTCCAATAATTTACTCACCACCGAAGTTAAACTAACTGGCCTGTAGTTTTCAACCACATCCTTACTTCCGCTTTTGTGTAAAGGCACCACATGAGCCTCTCTCCAGTCCTTTGGCACCACTCCCGACTCCAACGAGGCATTGAAAAGGTCAGTCAGTGGAATTGCTAGAACGTCCCCAAGTTCCCTCAGTATTCTAGGGTGTATCCCATCCGGTCCCATCGCTTTGTCTACTTTAAGTTGAGCTAGTTTCTCACGAACACAGTCTTCTGAAAATTGTTCAATATGTCCCTCGCTTCTGTTCTTATTTATGGGTGTTTTCTGAGGTCCTGTTCCTGGTTCTTCATCTGTGAACACAGAACAAAAATATTTGTTAAGCAATTCCGCTTTATCCTTATCAGCTTCTACATATTCCCCCCCCCCTGCATCCTTGAGTCTGACAATACCACTTTTGCCCTTCCTCTTCTCACTAATATATCTGAAAAATGTCTTAGCCACTGCAATAAAATGGGGGGATATTTCCTCCTCCTTTTGAATCTTTGCCTTCTTGACTATTTTGCTAGCTTCTCTAAGTTTTTCCAAATACAGATTCCTGTCTTCCTCTCTCTGTGATCTCTTGTATTTCATGAAGGCCTCCCTCTTTTTCTTCACTTTTTCAGCTACTTCCTTCGTAAACCATAGCGGTCTCCTTTTCCTTTTGCCTTTATTTACCATTTTAACAAAAAGGTTGGTTGCCCTTAAAATACCCCCTTTCAGTTTTGCCCACTGTTTTTCTACATCCCCCAGCTGTTCCCATCCCACTAACGACTCCCTGAGGTATTGGCCCATCTTCGCAAAGTTAGTCTTCCTAAAGTCTAAGATCCTTACCTTGGAATGGATTCTAACAGCCCTAGTCCTAATACTGAACCACACCATCTGGTGATCACTGGATGCAAAATGATCTCCCACTACAACTTCAGAAACACTTTCACCATTGGTAAGCACCAAGTCCAGTATGGCCCCTTCACGTGTAGGGTCTGTTACCAATTGCCTGAATAGTTCTCCTTGTAGAGAATCCAGGATCTCCTTACTTCTAGATGATACTGCAGCAGGAATGTGCCAATCAACATCTGGCATATTGAAATCTCCCATCAGTAGCACTTCCCCTTTCCTAGCAATGCTGCGTATGTCTTCAATTAACTCTCTGTCCACCTCTTCCTCTTGTGAGGGAGGTCTGTATATCACACCAATGCAAATAGATTTCTCTTTCCCTCTTTCTAGTTTAACCCAGAATGCCTCCCCTCTCCCTTTTAAGCTCTGTAATTCCAAAGCTTTAATAGTAGTTTTTACATATAGTGCCACTCCTCCTCCCCTTCTTCCTACCCTGTCCTTTCTGAATAAAGTATAGCCAGGTATAGTTACATCCCAGTCATGGTTTTCTGTGAACCATGTTTCTGTAACTGCCACTAAATCCAAGTCAGCCACTCCCACCAAAGCTTCAACTTCAGGGATCTTATTTCCCATGCTACGGGCATTAATACACACTGCTTTCCATATGTTACCCCTGTTACCCATTTCCATAAAGGTATTTAATGTATCACCTACCTAGGGGCTTTCACTTACCTGGAGGCTTTCTTCACCCATCCCCAACGAATCTAGTTTAAAGCCCTCTACAGTAGATTAGCCAGTCTACTACCGAAGATGCGTTGACCTTTCTTGGACAGGTGGATGCCATCTCTGCTCTGTAACCCTTGGAACAGCATCCCATGGTCTAGGAAACCAAAACGCTCTCGAAGACACCATCCACGCAGCCAAGCATTTATCTCCAGGATGCGAGCCTCTCTGCCTTGGCCTTTACCCTCAACAGGGAGGATTGAAGAGAACACCACCTGTGCACCTAATTGCTTCATCCTCTGTCCCAGAGCCATGAAGTCACTTTTGATACGTTCCGAGGTATACCTGGCAGTATCATTTGTTACAACATGGATTAGCAACATTGGGTAATAGTCAGTGGGCTTGATGAGTCTCGGCAAACTCTCCGTAACATCTTGGATTTTGGCACCAGGCAGACAGCATACCTCTCTGGACATCAAGTCTGGTCGGCAGATGGACGCCTCAGTACCCCTCAGAAGAGAGTCTCCAACCACCACTACCCTTCGTTTCCTTCTGGTCACTGATTCTGCAACTTTGGGGTACTTGAACTCTGGTTCTTCCCTTTCCAGGGATGCTTTCACCTCCTCCACTTCCAGGGCTGCATAATGGTTCTTCAATTCAAGGGCTGGAGAAGTTGGATTGGTGATTTTGCAGGCCCTGGTGACTTGTGTCCACCCATCAACATTCTGTTGGCATCCATCTTCTCCTGGACGTAAGGGAGTACATCCTGAACTTTTCCTTGGTGATGAATCTGTTCAATTTGCGTAGGTCCAGGATGGGGTGTACTCTCCCTGATTTTCTCGGGATGAGGAAGTACCTGGAAAAGAATCCAGTGTTGATTTCTTTGGCGGGCACCCTTTCTATTGCCTGTGATGTTAGGAGATGTAGGAGCTGTTCTGTCATCTCAAGAGGTGAGGTGATAGGGTGGAGAGGGGAAATGTATGCGATAGCCTTCCTGGATGAACTGTAGTACCCATTTGTCTGAAGTGATGGCCTCCCAGGCCTGCAGGAAGGCTGACAGGCGTCCCTCAAACTACAGGGTAGTCTGACACCCAGCCGGGAGGGCAGCCTGACACCGCCTATCAAAAGGAGGAAGAATTTTTTCCTGTCTGTGAAGTTATTTGCTTCTTCTGCTTGCTCTCCCTCTGGTGCTACATCTGATGGGTAGAGGCCTGGAGGGCTGTTTGCAACGGGAGCCTGCCACTTGCGGTTGGAGTGATTTAGATGAGAGTTACACGAAGGCGCCGACTTACTGATTGTACAAGAGTTTTATTTTACAAGGGTCACAAGTTCAGGTGTCCTCGATACTCAACACAGAGTTCCTTTACCAGTTCAACCCCTGACGAAGGGTAACGAAACACGGCCTGTGTCGGGTGGTAATGGGCCAATAAATAAAAGCTGTCTTTTCTACAATAATCACGCAATACTCCTTGAGGTCATTTACTGTGTCGGTGACCTTGTCGCTGAAGAGCGACTCACACGCACAGGGGGTATCTGCAATCATGTTGTGCGTGTCGTCCCATAGCCCGGAGGCCCTTAGCCTTGCCCATCACTTGGCTGAGATAGCTGTGCCGGTGGTCCTGATGGCTGTGTCGAAAGAGTTGAAGGCCGTGCTCAACATTCTGCAAGATCTGCGAGAGTGGCTGAGGCCACAGTCTGCGACTCTTTAGGCAGGGCAGAGATGCAGTTCTTGAGGTTTGCCATCAGCACATCCTGGAAGAGGATGTGTTAGAATTGATGCGCCGCGATCCTGGTTCCTTGAAAGACTTTCCTCCCAACATCGTCCAGGCGTTTTGGGTCTCGACTTGGTGGGTGGTTGGGCGTGAGTATTATACTCTTTTTAGAGCTGATAACACAAAGATGGACTGATTGAGAAATTGCAGTTTGGTGAAGCCCAGTGTGAGTTGGACTTGATATTTCGTGTCCAACTTTCTGGAGCAGGTGTGGCCCAAAGCCGGCATCTGCCACAGTATCACTTGATTATCCCAGAGTTTTTGGTGGATGGGCAAGGCAAGACCAGGTTTGGGCGCATTGAGGTATTTAAGGATCTCTGGTTCCTGCTCACCTGACTTGTCAGAAGGTGCCAGATTCAGGGCTGCCGTCACCTTCCTTAAGAACTTAGGGTAGATGAGGTCCTCCGTGGAGTTTTGACATGGCTGCCCTTCCAAGTCGGCTGCAGGGTTATCATTGGCAGGTTGAGTCCTTTGAGGCTGTAGAGCCCAGGGGAGCTGATTCTGCATTATCCTCTTCACTCTCCTCAATCTAGGGGGCCGGAGAGGAGGAGTGCATCCAGGTGGGTGTCCGAGCAGGACTTGGAGAATTACAAGCTGGAGGAGGAGACGGGCATGAGGTGGTAGAGAGTGGGTGGCTTGGCTCCAATGTGGGCGGTGGTGCGGTCCGCTCCACTAGGCGTGTGAGGAGCTGCAAGATCGATGCGGAATTGTCCATGCCCATTGGGTCCCGGTGTCTGTGCCTGCTCCTGCTGTGGTTTCTGGTGTGGCCTCCATTGCTGTTCTGCCCTTTACTGCTATCACTTTACCGTGCTTGGGCCTCGTACCTGCCGCTGTTGCTGTGCTCCTCTGCATGCTGATGGGGAGTCCCTCTTTCAGCGCGTGATGTCTGTGAGGGCTAGATGCATTAGTTTCTTTCTCTCCTTGCAGATGGGAAGCTCCTGTGTTGGCACGGTGATGTGATCTCCCATGCTGTTGAGAGCTCCTCTTTTCTTGACCAATCAGTGATCTGGGGGCAGAGCTGGGAGTGGCCACATTGCCAGACCCATGATGAGAGCCATGCCGCTGTGCTGGGAAGCCATTGGAGGGGTCAAAAGGCTATGCTTAGAGGGTGCTGGAGCTGCAACAGGAACCCGGGAGGCTGCAGGAACACTCTTTGAAGTCTAGCACTGACTCTCTCCCGTAGTACGGCAAGGGATGGAACCCTGCTGGGCACATCCTGTGCCAGGGAAGACCACACGTTGTCGGATGCCTGACCTGGGGTAGGTGAGGGTGGGAGGTGGCAGGCTGGGCTCTGTAGGCAGGTTTGCCAGTGTGGGTTTGCTCGTGGAGGCCAGGAAATCCTGTAGCGTATGGCTTCTGGATTTCCTCGCTCTGGGTGACATCCTGGAGCAGTGTGAGCACTTTTCCACCCAATGACTGGCTCCGAGACACTGGACACATTGATCATGGGTATCTGTGCTGTTCATCTTCCTTTCACATCGTGGGCACTTTTTAAACCCTGGTTTGGGCATCCTTGCAATCTTCTTTCTTGTTAATAGATAGGATGTTTGGAGAGCTGAGAAAAATCCGTCTTGAGGCAAGATGGAAGAAAAAAAGAAAAGACTGGCCTGGCTAAGGGCGGGCCAGGGAGGTGGGGCCGCCTACAAATGCTCAGAAAGGGTCACCTTTCTGAGCTATGGAGAGCACGTCTGTCTATGGCGCCACCCGGAGGACGTCACCAGGTGTGGCTGACTTATCCTGCTTGTCCATGGAGAAAACAATGTTTAGGTCAATTCTTATTAAAAGCTTGTTATACTGCTCTTTGCCACATTAGCTACAGAAGCTCAAAAAGCGCTCATTGGGGGCTGGAGGTGACTCGGTGCCTGTCTGTGGCTAACAGCTGGAATCTCCCCTCAGACGTGCAGCAGATGAAGCTCTCGGCTGAGGGCAGACAGTTCACAGCATGACAACATTATAATCTCAAAGCTGCATTTAAAACTGTGACCTGGAGGTGGGACTCCTGCAGCCCTTAAAGAAAATATTTGGGAGCAGGAAGCAGACCCGACTCAGAACCCAGCAGTAGCAGATTTATCTCAAGTTATCTATTCCCCTGTCTGGACTCCAGAACCAGAGACTTACCTTTTACGGTCACAATTATATGAAGCAGAACCTCCTCGGGGGAGTCAGCGGTGACCTTGTACTCCCCCCCATCACTGAGACGCAGATTGTCCAGAAACATGTACCGATGGTCATCAAAGGTGATCCTGCGGCGAGAGAGGGTTCTCCTCTGATCCTCATCTTCAACCCTTAGAATCTCAGCAAAATCTCCGGAGCTTCTGCCTTTAAACCAGACGGACAGAGGGAAGCGGAGACCAGGGACCGGAAACTGCACATATCCTCCCTCTCTCTGTTCAAACTCATAGTATTTAACTGTCTGTGCACCTAAGGGAAGAGAAGAGGAGAAATGTACATCCAAGGGTGTTGAAAGAACTGAAATATGAGATTGCAGACCTGCTATTAGTAATCTGTGAACTATCATTAAAATCATCTCTAATACCTGAAGATTGGAGGAACGCCAATTTTTAAAAAGGGTTCCAGGGGTGATCTGGGAAACTACAGACCGGTGAGCCTGACGTCAGTACCGGGAAAAATGGTAGAAACCATCATAAAGAATAAAATTACTCAGCATGTAGACAGTCATGGCCTAATGGGAGACAGCCAACATGGCTTTAGACAAGGAAGATCTTGTCTTACTAATCTGTTATGGTTTTTTGAAGGTGTGAATAAACAGGTGGACAAAGGTGAGTTGGTTGATACAGTGTATCTGGACTTTCAGAAAGCCTTTGACAAGGTCCCTCATCAGAGACTTTTGGCAAAACTAAAGAGTCATGGGATAGGAGGCAGTGTACTACTGTGGATCAAGAACTGGTTAAAAGATAGAAAGCAGAGGGTTGGGTTAAATAGCCAATTTTCCCAATGGAGAAAGGTGAATAGTGGTGTACCCCAGGGATCTGTGCTGGGTCCGCTGCTTTTTGACATATTCATAAATGAACTGGAAAGTGGAATAACGAGTGAGGTTATCAAATTTGCAGATGACACAAAACTATTTAAAGTTGTTAAAACCCAAGAGGATTGTGGAAAATTGCAAGAGGATCTTGATAAATTGGAAGACTGGGCATCAAAATGGCAGATGAAATTTAATGTGGACAAGTACAAAGTTATGCACCTAGGGAAGAACCACCCAAACTATGGTTACACAATGCAAGGTTCCACATTAGGAACCACCACCCAGGAAAAAAAATGTAGGCGTCATTGTGGATAACATGTTAAAACCCTCGGCCCAGTGTGCAGCGGAATCCAAGAGAGCAAATAGAATGCTAGGTATCATAAGGAAAGGAATGGAAAATAAAACAAAAGATATTATAATGCCTCTATACCGTTCCATGGTGAGACCGCACCTTGAATATTGTGTGCAATTCTGGTCGCCGTATCTTAAAAAGGATATAGCGTTATTAGAAAAGGTTGAGAGAAGAGCCACCAAAATGGTAAAGGGGATGGAAGGATACTCCTATGAAGAAAGGCTAAAAAGGTTAGGGCTCTTTAACCTGGAAAAGAGACTGCTGAGGGGAGATATGATAGAAGTCTATAAATTAATGAACGGAGTGGAACAGGTAAACGTAGATCGATTGTTTACGTTATCAGAATATAGAAAGACTAGCGGACATGCAATGAAGCTACAGGGTAAACTATTTAAGACTAATAAAAGAAAATATTTTTTCACTCAACGTGTAATCAAACTCTGGAATTTGTTACCTGAGGATGTAGTAAAGGCTGTTAGTGTAGCTGGGTTTAAAAAAAAGGTTTGGACAAGTTCCTGGAGGAAAGGTCCATAAACCATTATTAAGAAGGGGCCCAGGATATCAATGCTTGACCCAGTACATGCATTGCGGAACCTGTGTCTTTTGGGGAAACTGCTAGGTACGTACGACCTAGATTGGCCACTGTTGGAAACAGGATACTGGGCTTGAAGGACCTTGGTCTGACCCAGTATGGCATATCTTATGTTCTTATGTACAAGTCCGTCACAAAACCTATAGACCGGCGTTAAAGTTATACCCAGTCAAGTTTAGGATGGAGAGAAATCGGTGTATACATTGGTGAGCACACATTCAGTTTTGTTTGCCCTCCACAGGTTGCTGCCCTAGGTGACCGCCTAGTTGTTGGGCCAGCCCTGCTCCCTCCATATTTTCTTCCTGCCAACTCTACATCCTACACATCATCCCAAGACCCACTGCCAGATTTTACTCCTACCTCTGTCAGATAACGACTGACCCTGGACAGATAAGCCTATAAAGTCCAATATTCAACCCAACACTAGCTCCCATCCCTCATGTTCTCTACCTGAACTTTCAACTCTTTCTCTACCACTGCCCTCTATATCAGTCCCAAGCATGCACAGAATCCGTTTCAGCTATGGCTTCCACCGCCTCCATTCATAGGCCATTACAGGCCTCATTGAAGATTACCCACGATCTGGCCAAAATACCTCGGCTCTTTCGGTCTCGGGTCCCTCAAGCAGTGAAAAATAAGCAGAGAGTAACACTGAACACAATCACACACAAAGTGCTACTTTCTTTGAGCTCAGAGGGAAAGCAACAGAGGGTCCATGGACACAGCACAGTTCCACCTCTGTTGGATTCAAAGTCTTCCTCCCTTGAAGCCCCTTTTATTCAAGAAAAAAAGGGAAGTAACACAGTCAATCATAAACATGAAATAACACAAGGTGTCGCTAGAATTCTTTTACAGAGTAAGAGCTGATTACAGTGTATTAGATGAAATTTACTTGATTATGACAGAATTATTTATAATTACAGAGTTGCAGAAATTATGCTGTGCCAACAGTGAACTATAGTTGACTGTACAATGAACTGTGGTTGCACAGTTTACTCTTTATGCTTGCGTTAACAATGTTCTCAAACTTTTAATTTCCAGTATATGTTATGATCAAAGGTCCCTAATTCTTGGAAAGTTCATAAGATTTTGCTGAAGCATGCAAGCCTTAGTTTGACCTTTATGGTAACAATTTGCAGTGGCACTTTTACAGTTAGGTCCTTTCTGGTACAATGCTTACGGTTACAATTAAAACATAACTCATGATCAGCAACACATACTTATGCTCAGTAGTAGTAGTAGTACTAGCTGTTAGCCTTGCTAATATGGTTTCAAGCTTAAACCAATTTTTACAAACCTGTCTCTTCTGTCTCTTCCTCAACTTCAATAGTGCCATATGTTGAATCAATAGTGGCATATGCTATATCAAGGGTAGGATCAGCTGTCTCAGCTATCTCATCTACCTGGGGATGGGTGTCCTCGCCTGTATCTCCATTCCTACACTCATTACGCTTTCAAGCCCAATACTTAATCCATCATCCAGTTCCCCCCATCTGTGGTGGTACCACACAGCCAACAAAACCAGGCAGGGGAGGCCTCTATCCAATGCATATAGCCACCCCATAATGAAGCCTGGGCTCCAACCTGTCACCCAACCTTTGTAGAATGCCAATGCACTAATACCACCACTGGTATAGGGCTTCCGGTAAATCATTTTGGGATTTTAGGGCTTTGAAGCTATTAGGTGATGTAAAATGTGATTTGCCAATGCTCGTCCTTTCTCCCAGCTCCAGTGTCAGCTTCTACCTATTCACAAAACTGAATATCTTGACAAGCTACCCATACATGTTACAGCTTAGGAACTCCAGAAGGAGGCTCTCTCTGGCACGATGAAAGTACTACATCAAGCATTAGCAGTTAATTTGAGAGACCGAGATCCTACTCCACATACCCAGGCTTAGGAGTGAGGTTCACAACTGTCATGGTATCTGCAAAACTAACCCATTTGGAAATATTGCCCCTGAACAAGCTGGATTACTGCAGATCCCTACATAGAAACTCCATGCTAACAGCCCACCTCACCTCCCTCACATACAGAGACAGACCCTCAAAGGAGGACAGAATAAGTAATGACAAACTTAAAACCACGAATCCTCCCCTAAACATCACTGCCTCTGATCAACTTCTTGGGGCTAGACTAGGCGGTTGCCTAGGGCAGCAGCTTGAGGGGTGGGAAAGAGCAGCAGCAGCCATCAAAGCAAAATATGAGATCCTGAAAGTCACAAAATCTCAGCGCCTTCAGCACATTCCTTTGCCTGCAGGACTGTTGTGGGTGAGGAGAGTTTGAGATGATTGTGATTTTGTGGAGTTCGGTTATCAAAATCTCGGGGGGGGGGGGGAAACTAGAGGTCTGAAAATTAGTTGAGGGAAGGGGGCATAAGGCTGAAATTTCACCTTGCACAGGCCCTGAGGGTGATAGAGGGGGAGCTTGTATGCAAATGCTAGAAGTCTAAAAAATAAGATGGGAGAGTTAGAATATATAGCACTAAATGAGAGGTTATATATAATTAGAATATCAGAGACATGGTGGAAGGACGACAACCAGTGGGACACTGCGATACCTGGGTACAAACTATATCGTAATGATAGAGCTGATCAAATTGGTGGAGGGGTTGCGCTCTATGTTAGAGATGGCATTGAGTCACAAAGGATTAAAGTTTTGCAGGAAACAAAATTCACTGTAGAATCCCTGTGGATTGAAATTCCATGTACAAGGAGAAGGAAATGGCAGCGGGGTTTACTATCGACCACCTGGTCAGAATGAACAAATGGATGGTGAAATGCTCAAAGAAATCAGGGAAGCAAACAAAAGTTACAAAACAGTAATAATAATGGGTGATTTCAATTATCCCGGTATTGACTGGGTCAGTGTCACTGCAGGACATGCTAGGGAGATAAAGTTTCTAGATGAAATAAATGACTGCTTCTTGGAGCAGCTGGTTCATGAACCGACCAGACAGGAAGCCATTTTGGACTTAGTCCTTAGTGGAGCACCAGATCTGGTGCAAGAGATAAGGGTGTTGGGGCCACTTGGCAATAGTGATCATAGAATAATCGTGTTTGATTTAATTAATGGAGGAGGGATGGTAAGGAAATCCACAGTACTACATTTTAACTTGCAAAAGGGAGACTATGATAAAATGAGGAAAATAGTTAAGAAAAAACTAAAAGGAGCAGTTGCAAAGGTTAAAGACTTACATCAAGCTTGGGTACTGTTTAAAAATACTATCTTGGAAGCCCAGACCAGCTGTATTCCATGCTTTAAGAAAAGTGGAAGGAAGTCCAAAAAACTGCCAGCATGGTTTAAAGGTGAGGTCAGAGATGCTGTTGTTGCCAAAAACCAAAAATCAAAAGTAGAGAAAGTAAAAATCCAAAATTGCTAGCGTGAAAATATGTGTACTTTATGTCGGAAGCGCAGCCATGAGGCATTAAATACCTCTTGAAGCTAACATTTCCATTTTGCTCAAGTTTTTGAGCCCCTCACGGAGCCAACAATAAATAAGGTAAAACACCACAATCTTAGTGTCACCAATAAAACTCTTAGAAAACGCTGTATTTCAGCATATGTAATCAAAAAGAACCAGGAAAACTACTGTGCAAAACTGCTGAAGAAAACGGAGGTCACTTATCTGAGTCTCTCGTTGTTCACAACGCTTTAGTAGTTAAGTCTCAAAAGTTCATTTCTTTTCAAACGTGCTCCATGAAAGAAAGACTTGCAATCCAATGCATTTAGAGAGAATGTTGTTGCCAAAAAAGCATCTTTCCGGAAATGGAAAAAAGAGCCAAATGACGAAAACGGGAAATAGCACAAACACTGGCAAGTTAAATGCAAGGCATTGATAAGGTAGGCAAAGAGAGAATTTGAGAAGAAACTTGCTGTGGAAGCAAAACGCTTACTAAAGACTTTTTCAAGTATATTCGTAGCAAAAATCCTGTGACAGTCAGTTGGACCATTAGATGATAGAGGGGTAAAAGGGGCAGTAAGAGGGGACAAGGCTATAGTGGAGAGACAGAATGAATTCTTTGCTTCGGTCTTTACTGAGGAAGATGTAGGGATGTTACGCATGACTGAAGTGGTATTTAAAGATGATACTGTGGAAGAATTGAAGGAAATATCGATACACCGGGAAGATGTATTACATCTATTTGATAAATTGAAGAGTAACAAATCACCTGGACCAGATGGTATACATCCGAGGGTGTTGAAAGAACTGAAATATGAGATTACAGACCTGCTATTAGTAATCTGTGAACTATAATTAAAATCATCTGTAATACCTGAAGATTGGAGGATCGCCAATTTAACGCCAGTTTTTAAAGAGGGTTCCAGGGGTGATCCGAGAAACTACAGACCAGTGAGCCTGACATCAGTACCGGGAAAAATGGTAGAAACCATCATAAAGAACAAAATTACTCAGCATGCAGATAGTTATGGCTTAATGGGAGACAGCCAACATGGCTTTGGACAAGGAAGATCTTGTCTTACTAATCTGTTATGTTTTTTTGAAGGTGTGAATAAACAGGTAGACAAAGGTAAGTCGGTTGATATAGTGTATCTGGACTTTCAGAAAGCCTTTGACAAGGTCCCTCATCAGAGACTTTTGGCAAAATTAAAGAGTCATGGGATAGGAGGCAGTGTAATAATGTGGCTCAGGAGCTGGTTAAAAGATAGAAAGCAGAGGGTAGGGCTAAATAGTGGAGTACCCCAGGGATCTGTGCTGGGTACGCTGCTTTTTGACATATTCATAAATGACCTAGAAAAGGGAATAACGAGTGAGGTTATCAAATTTGCAGATGACACAAAACTATTTGAAGTTGTTAAAACCCAAGAGGATTGTGGAAAATTGCAAGAGGATCTTGATAAATTGGAAGACTGGGCATCAAAATGGCAGATGAAATTTAATGTGGACAAAGTGCAAAGTTATGCACCTAGGAAAGAAAAACCCAAACTATGATTACACAATGCAAGGTTCCACATTGGGAACCACCACCCAGGAAAAAGATTTAGGCGTCATCGTGGATAACATGTTAAAACCCTCTGCCCAGTGTGCTGCGGCAGCCAAGAGAGCAAATAGAATGCTAGGTATCATAAGGAAAGGAATGGAAAATAAAACAAAGGATATTATAATGCCTCTGTATCGTTCCATGGTGCGACCGCACCTTGAATATTGTGCAATACTGGTCGCCGTATCTTAAAAAGGATATAGCATTATTGGAAAAGGTACAGAGAAGAGCCACCAAAATGGTAAAGGGGATGAAAGGATATCTCTATGAAGAGAGGCTAAAAATGTTAGGGCACTTTAACCTGGAAAAGAGACGGCTGAGGGGAGATATGATATCTATAAATGAATGAATGGAGTGGAACAGGTAAACGTAGATCGATTGTTTGTGCCATCAAAATATAGAAAAATTAGGGGAAATGCAATGAAGCTATTTAAGACTAATAAGAGAAAATATTTTTTCACTCAACGTGTAATCAAACTGTGGAATTTGTTACCGGAGGATGTAGTAAAAGCTGTTAGTGTAGCTGGGTTTAAAAAAGGTTTGGACAAGTTCCTGGAGGAAAGGTCCATAAACCATTATTAAAGTGGACCCAGAGTGTCCTGCTGTTAGGTACTTGTGACCTAAATTGGCCACTGTTGGAAACAGGATACTGGGCTTGATGGACCTTGGTCTGACCCAGTATGGCATATCTTATGTTCTTATGTAACCTGTGCCATAATAGTGTTTTTGATATCCCGCTCTTTTTTAAAACTCTATATTGCGAAGGCATGTTTCCAAAAAAAAATCAAGACAGTGATTAAACAACCTCATCTATATTCACAGTGGCATACACTCTGGCTGCTAGTTGTCTCACACATTTACCCGTGTCCTAGGCAACAATAATGTAGACTTTGAAAACTAGTCGCCTTGCAAGAGGGAAGGAAAAAGTCAAGAAGGCAGGCTGTCAATAGTGGCACAGGTGGGCAGATATAAATTACTAGCTTGCATGTAGAGAATGATTTTTGCATAGACTGTGCCTTTGTTGTGCTTGATCCCCCAAGTCCCAAGCATGAGCATTAAGTGGTGCTTTGGTTTAGGCATTTGATATACTGCCCTTTACTTGCTCATCAGAGTGGTTTACATGTATACGAACAGGTACTTTTTATTCCCTTGTTCCCAAAGAGCTCACAATCTAAGTGTACCTGAGGCAATGGAGGGTTAAGTGGCTTGTGCAAGGCCACAAGGAGTGTCCATGGGACTAGAGACCCCAGTCCCTCTGGTTTGAAGTTGCTTGTCCCCATACAGGAATTGAACCCCCTGCTCTCTGGCTTGAGGTAACTTGTCCCAACCACTAAGCCATTCCTCCCTCCAGCGTGCATACCCAAAGATAGTGAGAAGCTAAACACTTAGTTATGAGTTGTGCCAGTGCCTCAAAGATTCAAAATCGATCCAATCATGCCTTTCAGATCTCAACTGGATTGCTCGAGATCATCGGATGGCTCACAAGGGAATGGGCAAAAGAGATGTCTTCAGACTAGGATACCATCAGACAGCAGCCAAAGAGAGCAATGTGAATGAACAATTCCAATGGATAAGTTAAGTCAATGCTGTGTTGCTGCATCCGTTAATGGAGGGAACCAGCTGGGGATACTGACACCGCAGGCCCATCTTCCACCAAAGGAGGTCTGATCCAAAAAGCAGATTGGGCATACTTGCATCCTCCAAGACTGTCATGCCCACCCATTGTCATGATAAAGCCATGTATGCAGAACTGCAGCAAGGTACATGGAACATAGAAACATGGCGACCTGGCAGTGAAGAGAAAGCCATAGGACACCTCCAGACTGCCCCCCTTCCAGACAGCTGAACGTATTGCTTACCCACCTTCACAAGGAGTGTGGAACAGAGACTACAGAACAACAGGGCACGATTACATTCATGGTAGATTCCTTCCTACCTTCAGCATCCATACTGACACATAGAACAGTGTGTAAGTGCTGTGTATTGGTAGCACGCTTATCTGTGTCAGCACCTTATGAGGTACAAGCTGGAGGCACTAAGTCCACTCAAGTACCGAACTGCATTGATGTTTATGTTTGTTTATTTTTATGTTTATTGATTTCTTGATAGACCGCCCATCACAACAGTGTCTGAGCGGTTTACAAAATACACTAAAAAAGGCTGATAGAAAAAGAAAAAGAAGAGGAACGCCATTATAAGACAGGATAGAAGAGAGTAGGATAGAGGTAAAAGCAGGGGAAAGAGGAAAAATCGGCAGGGAAAGAGTAGCTACTCACCTGTAACAGATGTTCTCCAGGAGCAGCAGGAATCAGTCCTCACATATGGATGTCATCGGCGCCGATGAAGCCCCAGCGGAGCATTTCCCAGGCTTTCCATGAAAGCCTTTGGGAATGCTGGCACGCATGCGCAGTTCCCTTCCTGCCTAAAGGTGCCATCTTACCTCAGTCAAATGACATAGCTAAGAACAGCACACAAAAATGGAAAAACAAACTATGTACAACTGCAACTCCAAGGGGAGGAGGGAGGGTTGTGAGGACTGATTCCTGCTGCTCCTGGAGAACACCTGTTACAGATGAGTAACTACTCTTTCTCCAGGACCAAGCAGGAAGTCAGTCCTCACATATGGGTGACTCTCCAGCTCTGGGCTACCGAGGAACCCAGGCTGGACAAGAGAACTCCCTCTAGTCTCAGCAGCAAAGAAAGGCTTTTCAAGGACACAACCTCCACCGGTAGCCCAACAGAGGGCAGGAGTTGCCTAAACCTCAAAGAGATTCCGGAGTACTGCTTGGCCAAAAGCACTGTCCCTACGGGACTCCCTCTCCAGACAGTAATGGGCCGCAAAAATCTGGCTTGAAGACCGTTGCAGCCCTGCAGATGTCTACCAAGGGCACAGAGCGGAGATGAGCCACTGAGGCAGCCATTGCCCTGACACGGTGGGCCGTAACCCGACCCTGCAAAGGAAGGTCAGCCGCCTTGTAAGCTCAGGTGATACAGTCAGCCACCCAGATGGACAAGGTACGCTTGGACACAGCCAACCCCAACTTATTGGGGTCAAAGGATACGAAGAGCTGAGTAGCCCTTCGATGCCCTTGCGTACGGTTAAGGTAGAAGGATAAGGCCCTCCTACAGTCCAGGGTATGCAGGACTGCTTCAGCCTGGCTTGCATGAGACATAGGGAAGAATGTTGGAAGAACCACCTCCTGATTGAGGTGGAAAGAGGAGACAACTTTAGGGAGGAACTTTGGATGAGTCCTGAGGACTACCCTGTTCCTATAAATCCTGGTGTAAGGCCTATCACAGACCAGGGCCTGAAGCTCACTCACTCGCCTAGCCAAAGTAAGGGCTATTAGGAAGAGAGTCTTCCAGGAAAGGAAGCGTAGAGGGCAGGTAGCCATCGGCTCAAAAGGTGGGCGAGTCAGTTGCTGCAAGACCACATTCAGCTCCCAATCAGGAGCAGGACGACGGATGGGAGGCTTGAGTAAGAGCAAGCCTCTGAGAAACCTGGACATGAAGGGATGCCCAGACAGAGAATGTCCTTCCACCAGTGAGTGGTGAGCTGCTAGAGCTGAGAGGTGGACCTGAACAGAATTGGACTTGAGTCCCTGATTGGATAAGTACAGTAAGTACTGAAGCACCACTGGTACAGTACAGGAGAAAGGATCCACGGCAAATAGCTGACACCACACAGAAAACCTTTTCCACTTGAGTGCATAGGTTTTCCTAGTGGACTGTTTCCTAGAAGCTAGGACAACCTCCTCAACTTCCTGAGGCAGGCCCCAGGGAGCCAAAACTACCCTTGCAGCCTCCAGGCCATCAAATTGAGAGCTTTGAGATTGGGGTGCAGAAGGGATCCCTGATCCTGAGAGAGAAGGTCTGGTTGCAACCCCAGAGGCAGTGGGGGATCCACTGCTAGCTGAAGCAGAAGTGGAAACCAAGGCTGTCTCGGCCACCTGGGAGCCACCAGCAGGACCGAGGCCTTGTCCTGAAGAATCTTGAAGAGAGTTCGGGCCACCAATGGCGCGAGAGGAAACGCATAAAGGAGGCCCTGAGACCAGGATATCAGAAAAGCATCTGGTGCTATCCTCAAAGGATGCGGTTGTCTGGAGCAGAACTTGGGCAGTTGCTTGTTCAGCGGACTGGCAAACAGATCTATCCAAGGGAGACCCCATTTCAGGAAGATCTTCTGAACCACCAAGGGATGGAGCTGCCACTCGTGGGGCTGCAGAATCCTGCTCAACCGGTCGGCCAGGCAGTTCTCCTGGCCTGGAAGGTACACCGCCCTGAGGAGCATGTTGTGCTTTAGGGCACAGGAACAAAGGTCTTGAGCTTCCCGACAAAGGAGCCTGGACCCAGTCCTGCCCTGTTTGTTCACGTAAAACATGGCCACCTGGTTGTCTGTTTGAATCAGGACAGATTGATGAGCCAGGGCAGGAGAAAAAGCTTTGAGAGCTAAGCGGATAGCCCTGAGTTCCAGGAGTTTGATCTGCTGGGCCGCCTCCCAAGGAGACCACAGGCCCTGGGTGCACTTGTCTAGACAATGAGCTCCCCAGCCCTGCAGAGAGGCATCGGTGGTCAGTACCACCGAGTAACCAGGAATCTGAAAAGGCATCCCTTTCAGTAGATTGGGTGGGTGGAGCCACCAGCTGAGGGAGGTCAGAAAGTGTTTGGACACCCTGATCCTGTCTTTGAGGCTGCCTGAGGCCTGTGACCACTGAGTCCGAAGGCACCACTGTGCAGGCCTCATATGGAGCCTGGCATTGGGAGTGACATGTACTGTCGAAGCCATGTGGCCTAGAAGCCTCAGGCAGAGTCTGGCGGAGACCAGTGACCTGCTTAGAAACTGGCTGGCCAAGTCCATTAGTCTTTGGGCTCTGTCTACTGGCAAGAATGCCTTTGCCAGTTGAGAATCTAATCTTGCCCCTATGAACTCCAAGTTCTGGGAGGGGAGCAAAGTGGACTTTGCGAAGTTTATGACAAAGCCCACCTTCTGAAGCAGAGCAATGGTTCTGAGAGTGACTTGTCGGGCCTCCTGGCACGTCTGACCCCTGATGAGCCAGTTGTCCAGATAGGGAAAGACAAAGATGCCCTGATTTCGCAGGTAGGCCGCAACCACTGCCAGGCATTTGGTAAAGACTCTGGGAGCGGAGGTTAGGCCAAAAGGTAGTACCCTGTACTGATAATGGCTTCCTCCTACAATGAACCTGAGGTACTTTCTGTGGTCTGGATGAATGAGGATGTGAGTGTACGCATCCTTTAGATCTAAGGAGCATAGCCAATCTCCCTGCTGGAGGTAGGGCAGAAGTGTTCCAAGAGTAAGCATCTTGAATTTTTCTCTCGAGGAACTTGTTGAGGTTCCTGAGATCTAGAATGGGTCGAAGGCCACCGGTTCTTTTGGGTACCAGGAAATACCTGAAGTAGAATCCGTGACCTTGGAAGTGAGGAGGCACAGGCTCTACCACCCTGTCCACCAACAGACCTTGAAGTTCTTGAAGGAGAAGGTCTGTGTGCAGGGGAGGCCTCAGGGGCTCCCCTGGAAAGTATGGCGGAGGCAGTTGGTGAAAATGTAGTGCATAGTCCTTTTGGACGATGTTCAACACCCAACTGTCCATGGTAATAAGGGGCCACTGGTGGGCAAATAGGGCAAGGTGACCGCCTGTGCAGGGTTGGGAGAGCAGGGATGGAGTGGCTACGCTCAAGGAGTCAAAAACCCCCACCCTGCTGAGTGGGAGCAGGGGCCGGAGGCTTGGGGGTCCTCTGCCTACGGGGCCCATTACCCTGGCCCTTGGCTTGCTGACCCTGAGGGGCAGCCTGGGCAGCCTGATATTGTGGGTACTGTTTGTAGGCAGTGCCCTTCCTCGGGTAAAAGGGCTTCTTACCCGAGCCCTTCTTCTTATGAGAAGGGGCAGAGGTCTTTCTAGACAGCCTTGTCCTTGTAAGGTGCTCAGTTTCGAGCTGTGCGGCCTTCTCGGTCATGGGCTTGCCAAAAAGGTTGTCACCTCGGCAAGGGACATCGACCAACTTGTCCTGGACCCATGGCTCGAGGTCCGATGACTGCAGCCATGCCTGGCGTCGAGCCGCGATGCCGGCTGCCGCAACTCGGGCCGAAGCCTCGAAGCCATCGTAGGCGGCGTGGGACATGAACTTCGAGCATTCTCGAATCCCCCAGGACAAGGACTTGAATCTCTGCAAGGGTTCCCCGGAGAGTCCAGCAGAGAACCCGGCCAACTCCTTGGCCAGGTCCCGCAAGTACATGCCCATGTACAGCTGGTAAGACTGGGCACGGCAAGCAAGCATTGACCCCTGGAAGCACTTTCTACCGACACCATCAAGGTTCCGGGCCTCCCTGCCAGGGGGCACCGCGGAGTGCATCTTCTGGCTCTTCAGATGATGCATGGCCGATTCCACAACCATGGAATGGTGTGGTAGCTGTGCCTTTTAAAAACCAGGGCTTTTCCTGAGTCGATAGATCGAGTCGACTCGCTTGCTAAGAACCGGCGCCGAGGCCGGGCCTCCCACATCCGGAAGAGGAACCGTTCCAGCATCGGAGGAACTGGGACAGTAAAGGCCTCCTTCGGAGGAGAGTCGTACTGCAGGGCCTCGAGCTCGAGGCTCGAGGCTCTTCCTTGGGGTCGGCTGGGATAGCCAAGGCAGTGGCCATATCCCGGACAAACTCCGAAAACCTAGTGTCCTCCGGAGGGGATCTACTCCGGGGCTCAGACTATGGTGAGTCCAACGGGATGCACCGAGTCTTAAAGGTATCGGGGGACTCCTCATCCTCCGTCTCCCAGGCGGACTTGTCCAACGAGGAGTCAGGGTCCGACCCCGCGGGGCCCTGGGGCACCTGCCCCGACGCCGGAAGCACCGGCGTCGACGCCCTCGGTCTCGAGCGGGAGGTCGAGGGAGACCTCGACCGAGATCGACTTCGAGCCACGAGGGACTCGAGTATCGGCTCGGTCTCCGGGGTCGACTTCAAAGTCGATGTTCCGGTGGTCGGGGCAGATACGCCAGACAGGCTGGCCATCAGTGCCCGCTGCTGCTCCATGAAGGCAGACAATCTGCTCTCCAAGGCTGTCATCCTGAGACTCAGCTCGGGAGACGCAGCAGCCACCGACTTGGGCCCCGGTGGCGCTGGGCCCGACATCGGCTCTCTGGGAGTCCACGAGGACTACGGGGCTTACGTGTCCAGCAGACTCCAGCTCCACGCGAGGAACTTTGGCAGGCTTCTCTTGGTCCACGGGCCCGGGGCGACAGTCGGGGGTCTTAGACCTGGCCCTCGAGGGACCAGGGACCTCCTCCGACGCCGCCCTCACGAGCCGCTTCTTCCTCTTGCGTTCCCGGTCGGGGGACCCCCTGTCCGAGGAGCTTCGACGGCGCTCGGGATCGGAATCACGGGATGTCGAGGCTTCAGACGAGGTCCGGGCCCGGCCGGAGGCTGAGTCCGAGAAAAGACTTTCTTTTTGCTGCTGGCGACTTCGGAGTGCCTTGGAAGACATCTTCCCACATGGCTCACACGACTTAGGGTCGTAATCAGGGCCGAGGCACCGAAGGCAGCAGTCGTGTGTGTCGGTGAGAGACATTCATTTCTTACACCGATCACACTTTTTGAAACCTCTGGTAGCCATCGGGGAAAAAAAGAGTCCCTGCGAGGTCAAAGGACCGGCCTTCCAGGGAAAAATGAAAAAAGGGCGCGAACGCCAGCCATGAAGGGCAAAAACCGAAAAGAAGAATCGGGCTCAATACCGGCGTACCGAACCCGGCGGGAGGGGAACCGGCGTCGAACCGGGAGAAAAAATAGCAATTATCGCTGAAAAAAATCAACTTTTATCCGGGAGGACAGGACACACGTCCGGTGGGCTTCTCGGAAAAAAAGAGACTGAGGTAAGATGGCACCTTTAGGAGGGAAGGGAACCGCGCATGCGTGCCTGCATTCCCAAAGGCTTTCATGGAAAACTGGGGAAATGCTCCGCTGGGGCTTCATCGGCGCCGATGACACCCATATGTGAGGACTGACTTCCTGCTTGGTCCTGGAGAATAAACAGATTATTGAGCAGATTATTGGGCATCACAGGGAGGGGGGGGGGGAAAGAGCGGGGAGGGGGTGAGAGAAGGTCAAAGGCTAGACAAAAAAAAGAGGTGGGTTTTTAATTTTGCTTTAAAAATTTTGTGGGAAGGCTCTAGGCGGAGGTCCGGGGGAAGGGAGTTCCAGAGGCAGGGGCCGAGAAAGTAGAATGCAGAGGAGCGGATAGATTCTAGGCGTGCTTGGGATGGGGAAGGTAGGATCATGCAGTTTGCGTGAATAGTGCGGAGGGAACGGTGGGGAGTGTGGAGGTGAACCAAGTCAGCAAGATAACGGGGAGTAGCAGTATGAATAGACTTAAGAACAAAGAGGAGGAATTTGTATTGGATTCGGAAGGGAATGGGAAGCCAATGTAGACGAATAAGAAGGGGAGTGATGTGGTCGAAATGGGAGGAGCAGGTAAGGACATGAGCGGCTGTGTTGTGGACTCGTTGCAAACGTTGGAGCTAGGATTGGGGAAGGCCTGTCAGGGAAGCATTACAGTAGTCTAAGCGTGAAACGATGAGAGAGGAGAAGGGTGGTCATAGAAGAGAGAGAAAGGAAGGGACGAACAGAACGGAGTTGTCGTAGAGTGAAAAAACAGCGTTGGACTACAGAAGAGATATGGGCTTTGAAAGATAAGGAGGAGTCAAGAATTACGCCAAGATAACGCAGAGAGGTTACAATGAGGATGGGGGAGGAGGAAAGCAGGGGAGTAAGAGGCTAAAAATAAGCATAAGAATATAAAACTGCAGCTCTAAATGGATCCTTCCCTTCCCGGAGCTTTTCTGCAATAAGGGGATGCAGGAGAGGGAGGGGTTAAACCATTAGCACATCCCTGTGTCTTGAGCCCCCCCCCCTCCCTGATAGGTCAATAGCTCTATCCCTTACTTATTACTTTCACCGTGTTTCCCAGCCTGACTTCATTCCCCTCTCAACTCTCCCTCATCCCCAGATTCCAGTGCTGTGAACTGTATTTGCAAATGGATGGATAGCGACTGAGGGATAATTACAATTTGGGATCGTCAAAACTAAGCAAGCTAGTTTGGACATATGCCATTATCTACTACTGATACCACCCCCAACAGTATTTTGATGGCATCGGGGGCTATCGGGGCTGTTGGACTACTAGGATCATTTTATTGTGCGGCATGGCCTCCAACAGTATTCTGATGGCATTGGGGGCTTTTCCCATACCTCATCATCTGAGGAGGAGATGATCTAGGCATCGGGAAAAGCACATGGTGCCATCAAAATACTATCAGGAGAACGTGTTAGAGATTTACTTCTACTTAGACCCTGAAGTAAAAGTTTTGGTGCGGTGGCTGGTTGCAAAATCCTTGCCTGTCTCTGCATTGGACATAGCTAGGGTTGCCAACTGGTCCAGATGTGCCCGACAGGCTTGATCCAGTCCTGGGTTTACTCCATTGCATGCAAGGACACATAGTTCTGATTTCTCCATTGTACCCCATAAGAAAAGCAAGACTACAAGTCCCTGCATGCAATGAGGTAAACCCAGGACTGGATCAAGCCTGTCGGACGCATCTGGAGCCAGTTTGCAACCCTAAACATAGCTATCATTTGCATACCAGGCCGGCTGACTATAATAGATTAAAATAATTCAAGTTAATTTAAATACAGGTTGTGTTTGTTGGGTGCTAGTTTTTCCGATGGCGTTTATGTCTCTTTTCTGCATTTGCAAGATCAATAAAAGTGCTTAAATGCGGCGTTAGGGGCTTATAAATTTTACGTGTTAGTATCCAGAGAAAAAGTGTAGTTTCTATTTCAGTTAAAATAGATATATGTTGCAGAGAAAACATATATATGTTGCAGCACTGTGAGATATTAATTTTCTCTAATTTATACCCTTGCACTTATGTTACCAAATACACCTGTTATAGTAGTACATTACGCAGAGGTCCAGTACACACACAGCAATTACCAAATGAGTAAAATATTAATAAGTTTGATGAAATTTTAGACAGAGGCTGATATGAAATTGCTCTGTTCTTAAGCATAGAGCAAATATAGATTAAAGATGGAACTGAGTTCCCAGAAAATAATGAGAACTTGAGTTGATTGCATAAAACCAAATTTTGCTTGTCAGCAATGATCCAGGAGAGGTTTGAGAAAAGAATAAGAGAGAGAGAGAGAGAGAGGCAGAAAGGTGAAGCCACAAATGCCTTGCAATCCAAGAAGAAAATGTGCTGCTTCCAGTGTGATGATCTGGGCTACCAAGCTCTAAGACTCCTTGAGGACCCACAAGGCCTGAAGAACAGGAACCTTGCATATTTATGCCTCTGAAGAGACATAGATAGGCAGGGGGAGCATAGGCCGAGAAGAACCCGAGGATAGTCATGAGGCCCAGCCACAAATGCCTTGCAATCCAAGAAGAACCTGAAGATGAGGCCTAGCCACCAATGCCTTGTACCCTCTTAGATCTCTCACCTCAAAAGGATCTCTTTTTGACACCATAATTAATGAGTAGCTTATACAAATCCTTGTGAACACTGCAATTTTAAAATCAGCCTAACAGCACTCTCACTGAGAACAGTGTATATGACAGATTCTAGTTATACGTGAGAGATGAGCCATATTTCTTTCTATTGGGGTTGATGTTATAGAATGCTGCAAAATGATAGTTTTATATTGTAAGGATTTTACCCAGATTGTTCCTATTTTAGAATGAGTATATGTCCACTTAGCACTGGACCAATTAAGTTGATGGGAAAGGGACACTGTTTACTCATACTGTTATCTTATTGAGAAAAATCTAAATTTAAGTTATTAACAATTGTTTGATATTCTTAGCAGCCTTGCCAAATAAGGATACATTAGTGTGGTATAAAAGAAACAGGAAAAGGACCTATGTAAGTAGTTGGTGGGATGATGCAGGTGATGAAAAAGTGTTGTGTTATGAGGGATGAAATGGAATATTAAAGGAGAAACTGTGATAGACAATAAACTGATGAAGGTAATTTGAAGTGATGTATCTGCCTAATGAATATGTAAACAAAAAAATATTATGAGCACTTTATTCAACTATGCCGTCTCCAGAAGCTTCAATTCAGGAAGTCATACTCAACAATTGGAAGAAATAGATATTTGGAGACAGGCTAGGTGCACCTTGCACCCTGATGAGCTTTGGAAAACCCACATTGGCCATGTGGTACTTCCGGATGCTTTGTGCCTCACTTTTCCTCTGTATGTCCTGGCCAGGCATGCAGAGGCAAAGGGGGATGATTTGATGACAAAGTCTCACACAATTGGGTATAATTCTAAAACTTGTCAAAATTGCAGAACACGTGTGTGCAGCTTGTCTGATCTGAAACATGTAAAGGTCAGTCAAGGGCAAAATGGAATATTTCCTACAAGCAAAATGAATTTCCAGTGATAGAGAGACAAGGAGTTAATCAAACTGCAAGATAAGATTGACACCATACGAGATAGTTACTGGTAGATCACTGAAAGTTTATAAAAGCAATATTTATTATTTGTAGGATATGATCTTAGTAAATATAGATGAAATTAAGTTCGTCTTATTGTGAAATCTAATCTAGAATTTTTAGTCTTTTCATTTAATATTGGTGCTGCTCTTCTGAATGAGGCCTGGAGCCATGTCACCAATTGCAATCCAAAGAGTCCAGCAGAGAGAATTGGCCAGAGTCCAGATGGAGCAGACCATCCCGAGAAATCCGAACTACACACCGCAGAAACGTGTGAGGAAGTCCCTATCTGCTTCAATGTGTCGCAATGAAAGAAAGGCCAAGATGTCCACCTACGAGAATGAGAGGTTCAACTGCGGAGAAGCAGGCCAAATTATCTGAAAAATAGGAAAATGACTATTGGACTTTTGTGGACTTTTGTGAATGATTTTTTTTTTCTTATGTATTGTTATTGTTTCCTTGGAAAGTAACTGTAATTTTAGTATCTCAGATTTTTTCTGCTGAACATCATGTGCCCAATTGCTTATGTCACCTGTTCCCCAGATTTTAGTTATTAAAGTCCATGGGGCAGATGTACAGTGGGAAAATGTTCTGAATGCGCAGGTGAAATGAATCCCCCACTGCATGGGGAACTGATAAAGATAGCTGAGACCTACAAGCCATTTGGCTTTGGCAATTGTAATGCCGGGGGGGGGGGGGAATGGAAAATATCACCCAAATTACACTGAGGCTTGTCCCCTCCAGCGTTTGCCTTAATGCTATCCACTATGTTTTAGCCCAAGTTGTTATTACTGTATTTCTAAATGAATTACAAAGGCGATTCAGCCATTGCTTACGTACAATATCCTTGTTGATCCAAGGGTGGAATGTATTACTAATTAAAGATTTATTTGAATTTTTGGATCAGCAAAGATATTGTACTGAACTCATGAGCCATTCTAACTCATGAGCCATTCTGCCTGTGAGGACTCATGCTGAGCCAATTTGCTAGCTCAGAGACCATAGCTGTATTTACAGTCTAGTGAGAGATCTTTACACATCTAGCCTGGGGAGTGTTAAAAGGCCAGAGAGGGAGACAGAATTCTTCCCTTCGCCTTTGAACAATTCTCTTGGCCAATATAGAAACATTTGCCTAGCCAATGTAGACAGGATAAGAATTCATCAATTATAATGTAGAAACTTTGAGCTGCTTCTAAAACCATGGGGGGTGTCTCCCTTGACAGGAAGATGCTGGAAGATTAAGGCAAACAAATTTAAACCCATTAATGATGACAAAAGAACACTTCATCTAGCCTTGGAATGTAGACCATGGGGGATGTGTCCTTTGAGCATTCTCAGATGTCTGACCACAAGGGGGGTGATCAGAAGCCTGCCCGGAAACCAAAGCAAAAAAGGTGGATGGGGTGGAGAGAAGTTCATGTGAGAGTCTGACCAGCAAAGAATGTTGTAGGTCAAAATTCTCTAAGCAGGCAAACAGGTTTGGCCGGACAAAACTAGATGAGTGACTCATGCAGTGACTCAGCAGCTAACACTGCTGGTCACGAGCACAGATTTGGCCCTGGCCAATCCTGGTGTGAACCATGTGCACAGGATTGACCCTGGCCAATCCTGATATGAGCATGCAGCATGTTAACCAATGAATTGTAATATCATGCAGCAGGCACGATCTTAGTTAAGGTACTTTAGGGGGACTCTCAGAAGGAAAGATGGGACTGCAACTGATATACGAGGCAGGCGTGTCTCTGTAGTTTTTCCCGGATTTTCCTCCTGAGTGATTGCTGAACAGTCCCCCACCTGGAGTGATGAGCTATAATATCCGGTAAAAGTATTAATGCTTACCATTGTGCTTTATTATTATTCCAAAAGGACTTAATTTAATAAAACTCATATTGCATTTACTAAAGTGTCTATGCATAGTCTGTGAGCTAATGAGTGACAGTTAACTCATACTGTATTTGCCAGAATATTTATGCCTAGTCAGTGAGCTAAGTGAGTGACAGGGTCAAAGGAAAAGCGTAGAATTTGGCAATACACGAGGAAATACCTGCTGGAGTGCATGGGGCGGGAGCAAGCCAGCTCCTGAAACATGCCCACGATATTAAATCATCTTGCTGCAGTTCCAGGAGTCAGGAAAAGCCGCTGCCTGCACAGCCTGGGCTCCAGGACACAACCAAATTACCGATCCCCACACTCACCTTCAGCAGCGTTCCAATCAGGGCAAAAAGAGGCCGCCTCTCAGCTCTTATCGCGTGTTTAACGCGCCTGGAGACTTCTGGCTTTGTCCTGCCCTTATCCCATGGCAGGGACGCACTCTCTCCGGGGATTCCGCCGCCACGTTAACTCATGTCTTTTCCCCAAAAAGGAAACTCTCCCCCTCTTCTCCATCTGCAATCTTGTGGCAGAGAGGCGATAGGTGCCCTGATCTATAAGACTCTGAGACGAGCAGGGGTGCTGCACACTGTACTCTGAAAAACAAAACTCTCTCCCCGCCTTCTGCAGTCTTAAAAGGGAGAGGGGGAGAGAGAAGTGGGGAGGGGAAGGACAGCATACTCTGAGAAACACCCAAGACACAAAACTCGCACCCCGCCCTCTGTAGTCTTAGGAGGGAGAGGGGGAGGAGCAACAGGGGCCCTGGTTGTCCGCAGTGCGGCAGTGAAATCACTGCCCGTGCTTGTTTTCAGGACTGATTAAATCCGCAATGCTGAGCTGCGCGGTGGGCTCCGGCGTGGCATCTTTTGTCCCCATTTCTCTTCAGTTTGAGACTGACTCTGACTGAGGCTTTGAGCTTCTCTTCCCTCCATGACTGTGTCACTATAAC
Organism: Ichthyophis bannanicus; assembly: GCA_033557465.1. Classification (NCBI taxonomy): domain Eukaryota; kingdom Metazoa; phylum Chordata; class Amphibia; order Gymnophiona; family Ichthyophiidae; genus Ichthyophis; species Ichthyophis bannanicus. The sequence goes on along the minus strand of CM066051.1, from coordinate 72,511,325 downwards.
GGATTGAAGTGTGTTTCATCCATGGGCTACGATTCCTTTTATATAGATGTTTTTGGAGTTCCCTATGCTGTGCGTTTTTCCGGGCTCCATCTCTGCCCCGAGCTCCTGTGCTGAGGGGGCAAAGAGCAGGGCATCATCGGGGACTTTCATGTGTAGGAGGCTCCAGCTCCAGTACATTGTGAAATATTCTTAGAACAAGACAGGTAATTGCACAGAGTCAGAGGAGCTGAAAATGCAATCTGGGTTTCCCCTATGAGCCCCAGGGATCCGATCTCCTGTAGGCAGAAAGCATAGTTACTCACCTATAACAGGTGATCTCCAAGAACAGCAGGAATTGAGTCTTCACATATGGGTGACGTTGGTACCGACAGAGCCCGTGCGGGAAAGCTCACCAGTGGTCCAATAGGAAAGCTTTTGAGAGCATCCCACTGTGCCTGCATAGCTGCCTTCCTGCCTTTCCAGCTCTCCCTCCTCAGTTGAATTTGTAACCAAGATAAAAGGAGAGAAGGAGAAGAGGAAAAGTACAACTCCTAGGGGAGGAGGGTGCGTTGTGAAAACTATTCCTGGAGATCACCTGTTACAGGTGAGTAACTACACTATTTCCAGGAACAAGTAGGAATGTAGTCGTCACATACGGGACTCCCTAGCTTGGAGATGCCAGAGAGATGACCTCAGAATGAACTGTGGAACACAGGGCTAAGTAGTAGGTCATATATCCTCCAAGGATATCTGGTATCGAAACCTGAGACGATCTTAGTCTGAAAGAGATGCTGGAGAACAGCTTGGCCAAACAAGGCATCCTGACGGGAGTCCTTGTCCAGGCAATAGTGAGCAGCAAAAGTATGGACAAAGGACCAGGTTGCTGTTCTGCATATCTCATCAATCGCTACAGAGCGCAGATTTGCCATGGAGGTAGCCATTGCCCGAACATTATGTGCAGTGACATGACCCTCGAGAGAGAGTCTTGCACTGTTGTAAGCAAAGGAGATACAATCTGCTATCCATTTGGAGAGAGTTTGTTTGGATACTGGCAGTCCTAGGTGACTGGAATCAAAATCAATGAAAAGTTGGGAAGCTTTTCTATGTGCCCGAGTTCTCTGGAGATAAAAGGCCAAAGCACATTTGCAATCCAGAGTATGAAGGGTTACTTCTGCCCTAGAAGAATGAGGTCTAGGGGAAAAAACAGAGAGGCATACCGACTGGTTTAAGTGAAAGGGCGAGACCACCTTTGGCATAAAGTGAGGATGAGTCCTAAGGACTACCTTATCATGGTGGAATCGAACATAAGGAGGATCAGCCACCAAAGCCTGAAGCTCACTGATGCACCTTACTGAAGTGACAGCAATAAGGAAGGTGACCTTCTAGGTAAGAAACTTCAGAGAAGTAGTGGCTAGGGGTTCAAAGGGTGGCTTCATAAGCTGTTCTAAAACCACATTAAGGTCCCATGCCACTGGGGGTGGCTTAATGGGAGGTTTAGTTAATAGAAGACATCTCAAGAAGCATGCTACAAGCGGCTGAGAGGAGATGGGCTGACCATCTAAGGGCATGTGAGAAGCCGCAATGGCACTTAGGTGGACGCTTACTGAATTGGTTTTGAGTCCAGAGGAAGAGAAGTGTGAAGATATTCAAGTAATGCTTTCACCAGAGCTGAAAAGGGGTTAAGATCCCTTTTCGAACACCAGAGAGAATCTACGCCACTTGAATGCGTAGGAGCGCCTTGTGGAAGGTTTCCTAGAATCCAAAAGGATAGCTTTCACTTATTGAGAGAGGCTGATGTCCTGGAATGCTATGCCTTCAGCAGCTATGCTGTAAGGTCTAGGGACTGCGGACTGGAATGCAGCAGTGTCCCGTTCTCCTGTGAGAAGAGATCTGTAGCAGACCTCAAATCAACTGGTTGAACCTGAGAGACACACAGAAGCAGCGGATACCACGGTTGTTGTGCCCAACACGGGGCTATAAGAATCATGTAGCCCTTGTCTCTCTGGAGTTTGAAAAGAGTTTTGGAGATGAGGGGAATGGGAGGGAAGTCATATAGAAAGCCTTGCCCCCAGTGAAGGTGAAAGGCACCTACCGTTTGGTTGTTCTGAGCAGGCGTTCTGGAGAAGACATTGGGAAGTTTGGCATTCTGAGGACTTGCAAACAGGTCTATATCTGGGGTTCCCCAGATCTGAAAAATGTGAGCAACCTTGCCCACATGAAGAGACCACTCTTGGGATAGCAGTATTCGACTGAGTTTGTCCGCCAAGAGATTCTGTTTGCCTGGGAGATACACTACAAGTAGGTAAATCTGATGCTGTATGGTGAAGGACCACAGGTGTAGGGCTTCGGTGCAAAGCATCCAAGAGCCTGTTCCGTCCTGCTTGTTCAAGTAGAATATGGCTACCTAATTGTCCATCTGGACTAGAACTGTGCGGAAGCGAAGGTGGTTGTGGAACACCTTGAGAGCATTGTGGACGGCTCTGAGTTCAAGCAGATTTATGTGGAGTTGTGACTCCTGATGAGACCAAAGACCCTGAATGGAGAGGTTGTCCAGATGAGCTCCCCAGCCCAATTTGGACGCATCTGTCATCAGGGTGTATTGATGTGGAGGCTTCTGAAAAGGTGAACCTACGAAAAGGTGTTCTGGGAATTATCACCACTGGAGAGACGAGATGAGACGTGCAGAGGTATTATTCTGTCTCCCAAACGACCAGATGCCTGAGACCACTGGGAAGCCAGGGTCCATTGAGCTGCATGCATATGCAGACAAGCGTATGGAACAACATGTACAATAGATGCCATATGGCCCAGGAGTTGCAGCATTTCTCGAGCAGTGAGAAAGGTCTTGAGGCATGCTTGAGATGCAAGCTGAATGAGTCGAGCACAGCGGGCTTGGGGCAGAAAAGCCCTTGACTGTTGAGTGTCTAGGAGAGCCCCTATAAACTTTAGAGTTTGAGAGGGAATGAGATGGGACTTTGGAATATTTATTACAAATCCTAAATGTTGCAGCACCTGCATGGTATACGTGATAGAAAGATTGGCCTCTAGAGATGTGCTTGCTCGAATGAGCCAGTCATCTAAGTAGGGGAAGACAAATATCCCTAGAGTCCTTAGGAATGCAGCTACCAATGCCATGCATTTTGTAAAGACTCTTGGGGCAGAGGTGAGGCCAAAAGGTAGGACTCTGTACTGATAATGTCTCCCCTGGAACAGGAAACGCAGGAACCTTCTGTGTTTTGTGTGGATAAGAATATGAGTGTATACATCCTTTAGATCTAGAGAACAGAGCCAATCCTGACTCTAGAGATAGGGGAGAAGAGTACCTAGGGAGATCATCTTGAATTTCTTCCAAAGTAGATACTTCTCCAGTTTTCTGAGGTCCAGGATGGGCCTGTAACCCCCTGTCTTCTTTGGATTGAGGAAGTAAGGAGAATAGAAGCCCAGACCTTGCTGGGAGAGTGGCACCTCCTCTATTGCACCCTGTGAGAGAAGGGAGGTGATCTCCTGCAATAACAGAGTGGTGAGAGGGGGTTGAGAATTGAACTGTCTTGGAGGAGACTGGGGGGGGGGAGGGGGGATTTCAGAAGTGAAGCTTGTACCCCTCTCTTACTATGGAGAGAGTCCAGAGTTCTGATGTTACAAGATGCCACCAGTGGGCAAAGTGACATAGTCTGCCTGGAATGCGGATGGGATCTGGAATCTCCAGTGGCAGGATGGCTATGTTCTCCAGAAAGGAGTCAAAGACCCTGAGGAAGTTGGGTCTGCTGGATTGGCTGAGACCTTGGAGTCTGAGCCTTTCTTTGCTGTTTTGGTTGTTGCTGCCCTTTTTGGGGAGCATGGATGGGACAGTACAGCGCAGGAGTGTAAGAAGGGTAGTACTTATTTTTCTTATTGAAAAAGGTTTCTTCAATGTCTTTTTCTTAGCTGGGTTGGCAGTAGATCTAGAAAGTCTATTAAGAGTGGTGTTCTCAGATTCTAACTGAGAAGCCTTATCCTGCCAGTCTGTGCCAAAAAGGTTTTTCACCTGTGCAAGGTATATTACCAGCTTATCTTGAACCCACTGTTCAAGATCAGAGGCTTGGAGCCAAGCTATCCTGCATGCACCAATGCATATAGTTGAAGTTCTGCTGATGCACTCAAAATAGTCAAAAGTTGCTCTGTTAACAAATTTGGAAACATTTTGGGCATGTTTCACCAGGGTGAGATAATCAGCTCTCTTGTCATCAGGGAGAAGAGGAGCCATCAACTCCAAATCCCTAGACACCTCCCTAAGGAACATAACTATGTAGAGTATGTAGGAACTGACTCTGGGCGACAACATGGAGGCCTGAAAACATCGACGACCAAAAGCATTGAGGGTTCTTGATTCCCTTCCCAGAGGGTTCGAGGAATGTGTTTTAGCACTTTTAATTTGACGCATTGCCGTTTCCACCACCATGGAATGGTGTGGTAATTGCATCTTCTGGAAGCCGGGGCACTCCAGTACCCAGTACACTGTATCAAGCCTTCGAGTATGTGGAGAGATGGTTAGGGGTGTCTCCCATATTCGAAGTATAAAGTTGTGATGTATTCGATGAATAGGGAGCTTCCTTTGGGGCTGCAGGGTATTGAAGAATTTCGAACTCCTCTGCCCTAGGTTCCTTCTTCGAAGTTACCGTTATGGACAGGCCCTGAGCAACATCGCGGATAAAGTCTTGGAAAGACAAGTCCTCCGAAGGGGACATGCGACGTTGTGGGGATGGATCCTCCGGGAGAGTTCTCATTTCCCGGGTACCGGACGATTCATCACCCGACGAATCGGAGTCAGAAGACTCGAAGTATCAACGGGCAGGGTGCTCGTGCTCTGCACGTACTCAATACCGTTGGAAGTCAGTATCTGAAAGTTGCGGTGCTGGAACCTCAATACCGGAGGCAGATTCAAGGGCCGACATGGGTGGTAGCGTGGTAAGTGGCAAAAAAGTCGATGCAGGCACTTTCGGTACCGTCGTTGGTACCGATGACTAAGGAATTGACTGTAGAGGCTTTACCAGTACGGAAGCCACTAGTAAGGCCGCTAAGCTCTGCTCAATAGCCAGGATACATTGATCCATGGAGCCTGCCGATGCTTGGGTATCAGTACCGAAGCTGCGGACCATGATCCCTGAGCATGGCACCAAGAGCTCTCTGGAGGTCGAGGCCTCGGGAGCATCCTGGGACCCCACTAAGGTTTTGGAGGCAAAGACCTCCTGCCGGGGTTGTTTGGCCGGTGTGTCCCCCTCCAGGGCAACGCTTAGGGCATCTCGATGCTTAGAAGGAGATCTACCCTTGGAGGGCTGGCTAGTCTTTGAGGAAGACCTGTGTTTCGATACCTGAGATCCCTGGGAGGAAGATGAAGCTCTTGATGACATCGATGCTACCGACATTGCATCGATGGTAAAGAAGGTGCCGAGTTTCACAGCTCTGTTCTGCAGGCCTCTCTGTCATCTTCCTACAGAGAGGACATTCAGACGGTTGATAATCCGGTCCTAAACATTTTAGACACCAGTCATGGGTGTCCGTGGCTGAAATTGTACTGCCACATTTGGTACACTTCTTAAAACCACTGGCTGATTTGTCCATTATGTAAAAAAAAAACAAGGCCTAAGCCTAAGATGGCATTGATGCGCCCTGAGGAAAGGGTTTATCCCCTCAGAGAAGGTGAAGTTAGACTTACCTGCTAATTGTTGTTCTTTAAGGAACTCCAGGCTAGTCCTGAACCTTTGGGTCTTGCTCCTCCTCCAGCAGCTTGGAGACTGAGAAACGTCACACCTCTTTGATGACACCAGCATAAGTAGCCAGGATCCGCCCTCTGATGCCAGTAACCTATTGACAAAGCAAACTCACCAGAGCAACAATTAAGTGGAAATTGTATACATAACCTTCCTATAAACTACTCATAAGTATACTAAATGAGCTAAATGGGCGAAACCCAATTTGACAGTATGCAAGTATCTCCCAAATAATACAGAACTGGAATACATGCTGAGATTCTTATTTCCAGAAAAAAACAGACAAAAAATTCTCCCTATTACCCCCATAGAAAGAACGTCCCCCCTTAACGGACTATACCCATGCTCCCCAGACAAAAACCACCTACCTGTCACCCCTGAGGAGCTTCAGGCCATAGTCCACGCAAACCTACGGGAGGGAGGGATACAGGACTAGCCTGGAGTTCCTTAAGGAACAACAATTAGCAGGTAAGTCTACTTTCACCTTCCTTTGCGTCCCTCCAGGCTAGTCCTGAACCTTTGAGGATGTATCAGAGCAGTGCAAAAAAGTCAACGGGAGGGACCTGCTAGCCCAGCCTGAAGCACCGCCGCTCCAAAACAGGCATCCCTCTCCGCCTGCACATTCAAACGGTAAAGTTTGACAAAGGAATGTAGAGACGACCAAGTAGCCGCCCTACAAATTTCCACCAGCGGAACTAGATTGCATTCCGCCCAAGACGCGGCTTGCGCCCCAGTCGAATGAGCATGCAATCCCTTCGGAACCGCCCTAGCTTTCAAAATATACGCAAACGCGATGGCCTCCTTAATCCATCTGGCAATGGACGCCTTCGACACTGCTTGACCCTTCTTAAGGCCCCCAAACAGCACAAACAACCTATCCAAACTACGGAAGGAAGCTGTAGATTTCAGATACCATTTCAGAGCTCTCCTAACATCCAATCTATGCAACTGCCTCTGTGCAGTACTCGCACCGTCTACCTCAAAAACCGGCAATGACACCACCTGATTCACAAGAAATGGAGAGACTACCTTGGGTAAGAAGGATGGCACCGTCCGCAACACCACCTTGGAATCACTAAATACCAGAAACGGTTCTCTGCAGGACAACGCCTGCAACTCCAAAATTCTCCTGGCCGAAGAAATAGCCACTAGAAACACCACTTTCAAGGTAAGATCCTTCAACGACGCTTTCGCCAGCGGCTCAAAAGGCGCTCGCACCAAAGCTTCTAGCACCAAATGCAAATCCCAAGACGGAATCACCGGTCTACAAGGAGGTCGCAAAAGCGTTACTGATCTCAAAAAACGCTTAACGTCTGGATGACTCCCCAGACACTCGCCGCCTATTTTACCTCTGTAACAGGACAGGGCTGCTAACTGCACCTTCAACGAAGCCGCCGCTAACCCTTTCTCGTAACCATCTTGCAAAAAGCCCAAACTTGCGGAACGGAAGCCCTTAAGGCCGTAACGGCCCTATCTCCACACCAAGCCTCGAACACACGCCAAATACGAATATACGCCAACGAAGTAGATCGTCTTCGAGCTTTCAACAAAGTGGCTACCACCGCCTCTGAGTAACCTCTCGCTGTTAACCTCGCCCTTTCAATAGCCAAGCCGTAAGTGAGAACCGATCCAACTGAGGCATCCGCAGAGGTCCCTGAGTCAAGAGATCCCCCCGTACCGGAAGCTTCCACGGCTTGTCCACCAGAAGCCTGATGAGATCCGCATACCACGGCCGCCTCGGCCAATCCGGTGCAATCAACACCACTCGCCTTTTGTGAAGTTCTACACGCTGCAGAACCCGACCTATTAGCACCCATGGCGGAAAAACGTAGAGCAACTGGTCCTCCGGCCACGGCTGAATCAACGCATCCAGACCTTCCGACATCCTTTCCCGCCTTCTGCTGAAGAAGCGGCTGGCCTTTGCGGACTGAAAAGTCGCCATGAGATCCATGACCGGCAGACCCCAGCGTCGCACCACCATCTCGAACACCTGCAGATGAAGGACCCACTCCCCCGGGTCCACCTTTACCCGACTCAGAAAATCTGCCTCTACATTTTCCACCCCTGCTACATGCGCCGCCGACACCGCCCGGAGATGTACCTCGGCCCATTCAAACAATTGGTCGGCTTTGGTTTCCAACGCCACACTGCTGGTGCCGCCCTGCCGAATGATATAAGCCACCGTCGTCGCATTGTCGGAAAACACCCGGACAGCCTTTCCGTGAAGGCACTCCTGAAAAGCTCTTAGCGCCAGAACCACCGCTCGCAACTCTAACCTGTTGATCGACCAAACCTTCTCTTGACGCGACCACCAACCCTGCGCGTACCGTCCTTGGACATGAGCCCCCCAACCGACTAGGCTGGCATCCATCGTCAGGGGAATCCAAACCGGTGCCTCCAACGGCATTCCCTCCTCGAGGCTCTCCGCCCGCAACCACCAAAGGAGGGCGCGACGCGTCTCCTGCTGACAGGGTAAGACCTGAGACAGACTGTCGTGCTGGTGCGACCAACGCCTTAGTAAGGCTCTCCGTAGGGGTCTCATGTGCACTCTCGCCCACGGCACCACCTCGAGAGTCGCTGCCATGGTTCCCAACATCTGCAGGTAGTGCCAGGCCGTGGGATGTCTGTTGTGAAGAAATCTGCATACCAACCCTCACAGACCCTGTGCCCGTTTCAGCGCAGAAACACCTTTCCAACCCTCATATCGAACCGGGCCCCCAAGTACTCGAGCTCTTGCGAGGGAATCAACCTGCTTTTGGCCATATTTACTACCCAACCGAGCTGTTCCAAGAACGCCACCACTCTGGCTGTGACCACCTCGCTCTCCTCTCTGGATTTCGTCCGAATCAACCAATCGTCCAGGTAAGGATGGACCAGAATCCCATCCTTTCTTAGAGCCGCCACCACTACCACCATCACCTTGGTGAAGGTCCTTGGCGCTGTCGCCAGACCAAAAGATAACACTTGGAACTGAAAGTGTCCCATCGGCACTGCAAACCGTAGAAACCTTTGATGCTCCTGACGAATGGGAATGTGAAGGTAGGCTTCCGACAAGTCGAGGGACGTAAGAAACTCGCCTTGGCGCATCGCTACTATAACCGACCTCAACGTCTCCATTCGAAAATGAGACACCTTTAAACAACGGTTCACTCGCTTGAGATCCAGAATTGGCCGAAAACTGCCTTCCTTCTTTGGCACCACGAAATAGATGGAGTACCGACCGCAACCGCATTGGTCTGGCGGAACCGGCACTACCGCCTCGAGGGCGAGCAACCGGTCTAAGGTCTCTTGTACCGCTGCATACTTTGCCTGTGCTTTGCAGGGGGATTGTACGAATGACTCGGCCACCGGCCGCTGAAGCTCCAAGGCATAACCTTCTCGGATGACCTCCAGCACCCACCGATCGGTCGTTATCTGAGCCCAGGCAGGATAAAACTTGCGCAGGCGACCCCCTATTTGCACCTGCACCGCCTGGACCCCCCTGGCTTCATTGTGACTTACGCGGATTGGAGGGAGTGGAGGACGCAAACCCTCTACTCGCTCCTCTGAATCCCCTGAATCCCTGGCTGTGGTAGGGAAACCGTCCCCTCTGCACTTGCCCAAACCGTGGGGGACGAAAACCACGAAAATCCCGCTGTTGTCCTCTAGCCGCCGGACCCGAGCGACTCTGTTTCTGCTTATCCTCAGGCAGCCTACCACCCTTGGATTCTCCTAAATCCTTCACGAGCTTCTCTAGATCCTCCCCAAACAGAAGCTTTCCCCTGAACGGGAGTTTACTTAGCCTAGACTTGGACGAAGTATCTGCCGCCCAATTGCGCAACCACAGATACCGTCTGGCTGCCACAGCCGATGCCATACTATTCGACAATCCGCGAACCAAATCATAGTGAATGTCGGCTAGATAAGCCGCCCCTGTCTCCAACCTAGCCGCCTCAGCGGCCGCATCCCCTGACTGACCTGCTTGTAGCCCTTGCGCCCACCGCAAGCAAGCTCTGGCCACCCAAGCCCCACAAATGGATGATTGAAGGGACAGTGCATTCACCTCAAAAACTTGCTTCAACAAGGTATCTAACTTCCTGTCCTGCGTATCCTTCAGCGCCGCACTGCCTTCCACCGGAATAGTGGTCTTCTTAGTAACTGCCGAAACTGCAGCATCTACTTTAGGGGATCTAAACAACTCCCGATCCTGTTCCACTAACGGGTAGAGCCGAGACATTACCCTGGACCCCTTAAGTCCTGCCTCAGGCGTATCCTATTCACCTTGTATCATCTCTTTGAACACTCTATGCACAGGGAAGGCCTTTTGAGATTTACGAAAAGCCTGCAATAAAGGATCCTCCAACTGCGCCTTCTCTGAGGGCCCCGTCGCTGGAATATTAAGCCCCTTCAGCATATCAGATATCAGCTCTGGTAACTCTTCTCTCCTAAAAATCCAAACCACACGTGCCTGATCCTCCTGTTCTATAATCTCTCCTTCCTCCAAATCCTCTACCAATTCCGAATCCTGCTCTAAGTCCTCTGAAGCCACACATTCAGAAGCCACTGACTGCCCTGACCGCTTTCTCTCCACTCGCAGCCTCTTCACGGGAATGCCCGACTCTCCTGTGCTCAGGGGGGTCCTCGGCCTCTTATCCCCCAAGTACCCTCCTGAAGAACTTGCGGAGGCCTTCATCTGCACTCCGAAAGCCTGCTGAATTAGGGAGACGAACTGTGGAGAAAAAATTGTCGCTAATCCCCCTGGGATCTGTCCCTGCGGCGCCTGAACACCCTGCAGGGACGACGGCCCCGGAACTGGCTCTAGAGAGAGATCACTGGGAGCCTTGTCCTCCAGGAGGCTGGAGGTGTCTTCCCTCTTGCTCTCCCCCTCCTGTTCAAGCCCCTGCTCCATTATCAGAGACTCTTTCAAACAGCTCTTACACAGCCCAGCTTCTGAAATAGCTCCCCTCCTGGACCCACACAATAAACACCCCAATGAGTACTCACCCAACTCGGGAAAGACCACAAGGTTTTTTGGGGTTTTTTTGTGTTTTAACAGTGGGGTATGGAAATCGGCTTCCCCACCCCCGAGCAGCACTCCGCTCCTAAAACCGAAGCTACCCTGCTTCACAGGAGGCCCCGATACGGTAGCAGCACAAAACTCGAGTTTTCCCGCGTGCGCGCCAACCACGCAGCACAGCCCTGCGCGGCCTCCACACGCGGCTGCTGCCAAACAAGCAAGAAGCTGTCTCGACGACCCCAGCCCCTGCTTACCTCATCCCCAAGGTCCCAGAAGTGCCGAAACAACTTCTCAGCGCTCTGCCGAGATCGCGGCAGCAGCGCACAGAAGGGAACGCCGAAGAAAACTGCAGCCCAGCTGAAACAGCTCCACCGGAATCCAACTTCGGCGTGAGAGCTGTCAGCCACCTTCTGGCAACTGCCCTGCTGCTAAATAGCCGGTTCCTCACCCATAATGGTGGGATCAGGAACCGGACACCAGCACCCCCTCTGCTTCAGAGCTAACTCGTTACCCGGTAAGAGCAGTGTGAGAGAAGAGGAGGAGGGGGAGGGGGGAGGGAGAGACAAGAAAATGAGCAGAAATAAGTAGCTCAGCACAGATTCTCCCCCCCCCCAAAGTACCTCACAGCTATCAGAAATAAAGAAAGGAAAATAAAGAAACCTTAAACCCCCTTATGAACTAAACCTCAAGCTACGCTTAATTGCTCCTCTTAGTGAGCCCCTATCTCAGCCCTCCAGCTGCTTGGAGACTGAGATAACTGGCATCAGAGGGCGGATCCTGGCTACTTATGCTGGTGTCAACAAAGAGGTGTGACGTTTCTCAGTCTCCAAGCTGCTGGAGGAGGAGCAAGACCCAAACGTTCAGGACTAGCCTGGAGGGACGCAAAAGAATTTTTTTATTTTTTTAAGAAAGAAAGAATGTGAACATCAACGAGGTCGGTACCAGCATCGACGGGAAGGCAGACACGTCCACAAAAAATAAGAAAAAAAACAAATTTTCTGCGGTGACAGGAATTGCTTCTTGTCTGCTCCATGGAAAATAAAGAACTGAGGAGGGAGAGCTGGAAAGGCGGGAAGGCAGCTACACAGGTGCAGTGGGATGCTCCCAAAAGCTTTCCTATTGGATGCTGGGGAAGGTTCCTGCGCGGGCTCCATCGGTACTGACGTCACCCAAATGTGAAGATTACATTTCTGCTTGTTCCTGGAGATCAGCACTACGATCGCAGCTTCTCTTCTATTAGGATCGTAAGAACATAAGATATGCCACACTGGATCAGACTGAGGTCCATCAAGCCCAGTATCCTGTTTCCAACAGTGGCCAATTTAGGTCACAAGCACCTGGCAGTTTCCCCAAAAGACACAGGTTCCACAATGCTCATCCTGGGGTAGGCAATGGATATCCCGGGTCTCCTTTAATAATGGTTTATGGACTTTTCCTCTAGGAACTTGTCCAAACCTTTTTTAAACCGGGCTACACTAACAGCTTTTACTACATCCTCTGGTAACAAATTCCAGAGTTTGATTACATGTCGAGTGAAAAAATATTTTCTCTTATTAGTCTTAAATAGTTTACTCTGTAGCTTCATTGCATGTGCCCTAGTCTTTCTATAATCTGATAACGTAAACAATCGATCTACGTTTACCCGTTCCACTCCGTTCATTAATTTATAGACTTCTATCATATCTCCCCTCAGCCGTCTCTTTTCCAGGTTTAAGAGCCCTAACCTTTTTAGCCTTTCTTCATAGGGGTATCCTTCCATCCCCTTTACCATTTTGGTGGCTCTTCTCTGTACCATTTCTAATTGCGCTATCCCTGTGGGCAGCCTACTACCTGCCGGCCTCAATCTTTGCAGAGACTCCTGTGTGCCCCCAGTGATCATGGACTGACAGGAACAGTGTTTTCAGTGATCGCCTGAGGCTGTCTACCTATGGGGATCCCATCTCCCGCAGGCAGGCAGAAGGGCTCTGTGCCGCACCCATAGCATTCTTCTGTCATCAGGGGAGGGGGGGGATCTCCTCGGGCACCCTGCTGTTTGCTGAATTGCAGTCACTGGCCTTCTCCCATGAGTAGAAGAACAGCCATGATAGCAGCAAAGACTCCTAACAGGAAGGGTGTCTGCCCTATTTCTTTGGGGGTTCTGCTTGACTCCCCCAAAGAAAAGCCCCTTCCCCTGCCCCTGATGCTTGTGGCAAGGTGGAGCAGTTTGGGCGACTCATCCCAGCATCAAGGACAGAGAACCTGAACTGACTTGTTCAAATAAAGTTCAGTGGGAGACAACCAGCATGGCTTTAGACAAGGAAGATCTTGTCTTACTAATCTGTTATGTTTTTTTGAAGGTGTGAATAAACAGGTGGACAAAGGTGAGTCGGTTGATATAGTGTATCTGGACTTTCAGAAAGCCTTTGACAAGGTCCCTCATCAGAGACTTCTGGCAAAACTAAAGAGTCATGGGATAGGAGGCAGTGTACTATTGTGGATCAGGAACTGGTTAAAAGATAGAAAGCAGAGGGTAGGGCTAAATGGCCAATTTTCCCAATGGAGAAAGGTGAATAGTGGTGTACCCCAGGGATCTGTGCTGGGTCCGCTGCTTTTTGACATATTCATAAATGAACTGGAAAAGTGGAATAACGAGTGAGGTTATCAAATTTGCAGATGACACAAAACTATTTAAAGTTATTAAAACCCAAGAGGATTGTGGAAAATTGCAAGAGGATCTTGATAAATTGGAAGACTGGGCATCAAAATGGCAGATGAAATTTAATGTGGACAAGTGCAAAGTTAGGCACTTAGGAAAGAAAAACCCAAACTATGGTTACATGATGCAAGGTTCCACATTAGGAGCCATCACCCAGGAAAAAGATTTAGACGTCATTGTGGATAACATGTTTAAACCCTCAGCCCAGTGTGCAGCAGCAGCCAAGAGAGCAAATAGAATGCTAGGTATCATAAGGAAAGGAATGGAACATAAAACAAAAGATATTATAAAGCCTTTATATCATTCCATGGTGAGACCGCATCTTGAATATTGTGTGCAATTCTGGTCGCCGTATCTTAAAAAGGATATAGCATTATTAGAAAAGGTTCAGAGAAGAGCCACCAAAATGTTAAAGGGGATGGAAGAATACCACATATTTCCTAGCGCATTATAGACACACACACGCACTCCATATTCCCCACCAAATTATACACACACACACACTCACTCCATATTCCCCAGCGCATTATACACACACTTTTCTCTGGATTCCCAAACACATTATAGACACACTCACACACACACACAATCACTCCATATTTCCCAATGCATTATATACACACACACACTCTTTCACTCCATAGTTCCCAGAGCAAGATACACAGACACACAATCATTCCCCAGTGAATTATACACACACACACACACACACTCACTCACTCCAACCTTCCCCAGCACATTATACACACACACACACACAAACACAGTGTCAATCCATATTCCCCAGTGCATTATACACACACACACACACACAGTGTCAATCCATATTCCCCAGTGCATTATACACACACACACGCTCTCAATCCCTATTCCCCAGCTCATTATACACACACACACACACACACACACACACAGTGTCACTTCACATTCCCCAATGCATTATACACACACACACACACTCCATATTCCCCAACGCATTATACACACACACTTCATACTGCCCAGCACATTGCACACACACACAGACTCACTCCTTATTCACCAGCACATTACACAGTGTCATTCTATATTCCCAAGCGCATTATACACACACACACTCCACATTCCACAATTCCCTCCGTGTGTGTGTGTGTGTGTGTGTGTGTGTGTGTGTGTGTGTGTGTGTGTGTGTGTACAATGCACTGGGGAATGTGGAGAGTGTGTGTAATGCACTGGGGAATGTGGAGTGTGTGTGTGTGTATAATGCACTGGGGAATACGGAAGAGAGTGTGTGTGTGTATAATGCAATGGGGAATATGGAGAGAGAGTGTGTTTACCCTAAGTGGCGCTGCCGCGCTCAACTTTAACAGGGCTGCGGGAAAGAAACGAAAGGCAGTAATTTCTCGTGGCTCTGTAGAGCTGGGGCTGCTGACCGTCAGGCAAGTGCAGGGCATCCCATGGGGGCGACGGGGGGGGGGAGGCAGCTAAGACTTAAAATGGGCAGATGGGGGGGGCTAGGATTGGTAATGGGCTGATTAGGGGAGCTAGGACTGGGAATGGGCAATTTTAGGGGGAGTTGCACTGGTAATGGATTGATTAGGGAAAGCTAGTACTGGGAATGGGCTGATCGAGTGAGGGCTGGGACTGGTAATGGTGCTGAGGGGGGATTAGCACTGGAAATGGGTTGATGTGGGGGGCTAGCACTGGAAGTGAGCTGGTTGGGGGGGGGGCTAAGACTGGAATGGGCTGATGAGGGGGAGGGAGCTGCTGGCCCTGAAAGACTACTTGGGGGGGCTAGAACTGGAAGTGGGCTGATGGCAGGGAAGGGAGGCTAGAGCTGCTGAAAGAAAACTGGGGGCTCGGGTTACAAAAGGGCTGTTGTAGGGGGGGGATGGGAGAATAGGACTGGAAGGGAGTGGATGCTGAGAGTGGCTGCCATGGAAGGGGCTGGACATTGAGGAAGTAGGGGGACTGGAAAGGAATGCAAGTTTAACAGGTTTTTATACCGCTTTATCACTTCAATCAAAGCGGTTTACATTGTAACTTAAACTTGGTAAAGTACATTAAACAAGGACATTGATAACCCTTCATTGCTCGGAAACATCCAAGTTAAGTGACTTGCCCAAGGCCACAAGGAATGCTAGTGGAAATCGAACCCCAGTCTCTGCCAGTGCTCTAAGCACTAGGCTACTCCTCCACTCCTAGTTGACATTGGAAGGTACTGGGGAGGGAGGACTGGAAAGGGGCTGATACTGGGGAGGGTTACTGGGACTGGAAATAGACTGATGGAAGGAAGTAAAGAAAACAAGAGATAAGAAATTGCAGATGGACTATAGACCATAGAAAGAGAGCCAAAAGGAGACAGGAAAGCAGAAGCTGAGATCGGGACCAGCATGATCAGAGAATAAAATGGTCAGACAACAAAGGTAGAAAAATAATTTTATTTTCATTTTAGTGATTGGCATGTGCGCTATCTTGATATTTTACACAGTATGGGGAAACTGCATTTCTATCTGATGTTGCACTGCATGCGGAGTCTGTTTCAGTTTAATTTTTGTCTACATATTTTTATTTTAGGTTGTAGTCACTTATTCTGTACTTGGTGAGGGTCTGTGTTCTGAGTGTGTGACTGAGGCCAAGTATTCTGTTAAAATGGAGTTTGTATATAGGGATCTATACTATACTGTAGTAATTTGGCTTGTTCAGCTTTTCAAACACGTGTATGGATGTTCTAGGGCCCGCTGCAATATTTATGGTGTTGCCCTTTTCTGGGTACACTCCGTCTTGTGTGAGTTTTGGAAGTTAGTGCTGTTATGGAATAGTAGATTTGCTCTATGGATCCTGTACTCTGGGTTCTTGGTGAGGTCAACTGTAGGGTGTTGGTTTGGGGTGGGGAGGTACTGGAAAATGTATTGTTTTTGAGATTTGCAGTTTTGCGTTCTTTATGCTGCCAGACTGAAATTTAAAATATTTTGTCAGTTCAGATTCAAGGAAATTTCAAATTTTCAGAGAATGTCTCAGTTTGATTTTGTTTAATAGCCTGAAAGCTTCACCGCTGCTAAGTTCTGGACTTTTCCAGCTCTAACACAATCCAATCCAGCGTTTGAATTCATGGCTATTAGGATTAGTTTCTCATTTTATATCTTCCCTCCTCATCAATAATCTGGTCATAGCAAAATAAATCTGATGTGCAGATACTTATAACGGTTTGATTTGGGGGAGGGGGGCTGAGTAAGTGACTTTTCATTAATCAAATTTCATGTTTTATTATTATGTTTGTTTTATTGTAACATTGTTTTACTAAATTGCGTGTGTATGTTTAGAAGCCGCCTAGGATTTTAGATGGGTACCATATACATTTTAAAATAAACTATACTAAATTTATGCAAATGATGCCGCGGTGAGTCTCTACACATGCCCTGCATCACCCTCGTGCTGTCTCTGGGGGAAAGTAGACAGGAGGGTGCACTGGGAGACAGAGAAAAGCAGAAACCTCAGATTGGGACCTACATGATCAGGGAATAAAATGGTCAGACAACAAAGTTAGATGAGAATTTTATTTTCAATTTAATGATCGGACTTGGTGCTATCTTTATATTTTATACAGTACATGGAAATGCATCTCTTTCTATTTCTCTGGTATTGCACTGTATGCAGAATATGGAAATTACACTTACCTGGTAATTGATGTTCCTTGAGGGAGTACAGTTCAGTCCTCCACCACTGGGTAGTGCACCTCCTCCTGCAACATGGAGACTGGACAAGTCAAACTTGTGACATCACCGGGTATATCCTGCTGGTCTTCTCCCATGATCCCCCAGTGACCTACTGTCAAAGCAGACTCAAAGGAGCAAACAAACAACCAGTTAAAGTACTAAATACAAAGCTATGCTCAAACTTCAACTTTAAAATCACAGGGCCCCAAAAAGAAAGGCCGAAAACACCCTCCTCCGTGCCCCTGTCCCCCTGCGCACCAAACAGCGGAAGACAGAGAGCTAGAAGGAAGGAGAACTAAGGAAGAGTATAGGCAGAAAAGGTTGCTCTCGCGATTACCTGCCAATCAGAGCCCGTTGCCAACTCTAGGATCCGAAAGCATACTCGGAACTGACGCCTCGCGTCTGAAACATCCATCCCCGGGCGGGAATGAGGACTGAACTGTACTCCCTCAAGGAACATCAATTACCAGGTAAGTGTAATTTCCATTTCCTTATCGGTCCTACAGTTCAGTCCTCCACCACGGGATGTACCAGAGCAGTAATCATTGGGAGGGACCTATCCAGTCGGCTCGGCCCCTAAACGAACAGAGCAGGCACCGACCCCAGCCCGCTCCTCACGTCAACAGGCGATAAGCCGACCAGGAAGACACGACCGAGAGCCCACTTGGATCCTCATCACTGGTGAAAACAGCACAGAACTCTGCCCCAAGCAGCGCTAGTGCTTCAGAAAGACAAACTCGCCATCGCAAACACACTGAACGCCCTAGAAACAGACCTACTGAGAAGGCTACCGGAGCTCCGCCTGAAAAATCCGCTTGAGCTCCCCTTGGCTCTCGACCCCACCAGGGTGTCAAGTGTTAGCAACCGCTGCTTTCCCGCAGAACCCGCCTCCACGGAGGGACAGGCAGCGAAGAGACCTCCCAGAAAGCGACGGAACCTCACCTAAGGTCCAAGGAACGCAGGTTACAAGCAAAGTGTTCTTGCGTAAGTCCCAAACCGACAACTAAACAGGCACAGCCGGATTCCACGAGGGAGAACGGAACCGAGGTCCATCCAGACAGAGGTGGGAAGCAAAATGAGGGAAATGGAAAAAACCACCAGCGTCAAACACCCTATTTGTCACACCTCTTAAGGGCTTTATTCTTTGCAACACAAAGTAGCTCTACAGCTATGTCCTGGACCAGTTGGAGTCTTTTTAATTGAGAATGTGGAATGCAGCAAAGCAATGAGTTGCAATAAACCAAGCGTGATCCACCAAGGGCATATAAGAGGGTGTCAAGTGCCCCAGAGTCCAGCGTTGTTTCAGAAGATGTGGAGTCTTACATGGTGTGACAAAAAAGAAAGGAGACTCTGGTAGCCACGCCCACGACGCAATGCCAGTAGGCCAACCGCTTACATCACCTGGATATGCCCTCCGGAATTGGAGGAACCATGCAGAAGTAGCAATCGCCGACGTGATCCATGGGCCCTCTCCAGATCATTGGAACCGCAAAAGACTTTGATGGTCTTTTCCCATCCATCCACAGCCTGAGATCTGCTACACATGTATTGCAGCATATGTGTGGCGCCTAGCTTTTATCCTGATCTTTTATTCTGCAGCCAAAATATAAATTGTAGGCTTTCTGAACCGCCACAGTCATATGCCATTTTTGTGATGTAAAAGTCACATCACCACAACTAGAGCAGAAATTATCTGCATGATTAACACCAGGACGAGGAATCGCCAAATATGCTGTGAGTGACCTATCGGTATAAAATAAATATGTCTTTTTTTTTTTTTTTTTTTTTACTGTCAAGCGAGGCAAATTTAAGTAGTGACTGCATCAACTGGTTTTGGACAGGTATTTCGATTGGTTGCAAGTAAAGATTATGCAAGCTCACGCAAATGTTGCAGAATACACTGGTAATGGTCCCCACTGACTAATGAAGAGCACATATCTTAGCAACCAGACCCAGTCGGTCATTTTCACTATGACCTCTGAAAGGCATAGAATGGACCGGGCTACGGCCCTGTACCAATGCGTCGACGCTATCCAGTAGCCTCATATGTCCTCTGCTAAACATCGACCCGTCGCCGCAGACTGACAGGTCGCCATGAGGTCCAATATGGGCTGACCGCATCTGAGCACACGCGGCGCGCACACCGCCTGATGCAATCTCACTCCTCCGGCAAACACTCGGACCCCACTATGGACATTCGCCACCACAGTGTCCCCACCGAAACGCAGGCCGCCAAGGCTTCAACCGCGCACGCTGTCCCTTCGCTCGGGCCACCCTGACCACCCGACCGACTCCACCCTGCCGATCGAAATAGGCCACCATCCCGGAGATCTCAGACAGCACCTACAGCGCTCGATCCGCTACCGTGTCCGTGAACGCCTGCCACGGCTGACGTACCGCGTACCGTTCCAGTCAGACGATGGAACACTGGGCGTGCTGCGTACACTAAAACGCCTTGTACATAAGGGATCCCCAAAATGTAGCTGAGTCTAACCACGCTCCGGCCAAGCTCCCGGAAGAAAGGGACAGAACCTTATAAAAAAGAAGTGGGGACAATTAGGAAGGCTTTCCTGTTTGATTATTCTTTTTGTTTTGTTTTTTTGTTTTTCCTTTTTACAACTCCATAAGGGCCCCAAGGCACACAACCGAACAGGGCATTGTCCAGAGAACGCAAGGCCCCTCCTCCAGGCTGACTCCACAGCCTAAACCGGCAGTCACCTTGGCTGATGCCGAGCAGCGCGGAAGCCAACTTGTAAGCCCAGCATATGAAGTATGCCTACTAGTACAGCATTCCACAATGGAGGGACATGTAACCGGACGGCTTTGAATATGAACCTACAGATATCCCGCGCTTGCTCCAAGACAAGCACTGTGCAGCCTACTGGTCTTCTCGGAGCACCGCCATGACCCGAAGACCTAAACCGGCCAGCAAAAGACGACGTACGCTGGGCCCGAAGGAACCTGGTTGAGCGGATCCCAGCACTCCCTGTATCGTTAGGATCGGAGCCTCCCCCCAAGGACTCAGCCCTGGCTGGAACCGGCTGAGCATAACTCCAGGCCCTGCGGCGAGCCCCCACGAAGAAGTGGGACGCAACGATGCCTTGAGGAAAGGGAAGGCCCAATGGGTGAAGCAAGTTGCTAGCTGACCAAGGGAGTAAACCCCACACGCGCACCTCAACGGAAGGTCGGAAGAACCGAGGATTCTGGTCCCACAGGTGCGCCTGCTAGCCTTTAACAACATACAACTCCGCAGGTACAAAAAACTTAAACTGTGAGCACCTTCAGGGGTAAGGGGAATAGACGACAGCCTCCGACTGTTGACCACCTTGTCTTGCACAACAGACAGCAGCACCCCACCAAACAAATGATTGGGAATATATGACCTCAGAACCCCAAGTCAGAGGTAAAACAGTAGAACGTGCAGTGGACGTGAATTTCCAGATCTGCCAGCCCCCCTGCCCACATTGAGAAGAGGCAGAGAAGAACTGGACCGGCGGATCTGGAGGGGTGCCTTCTGGACAGCCGGGCCACCGAAGGGAAAGCTGATGACTGAGGCCCAAACTCCTCAGGATGGCCCCGTCTTGCATTGGCAACCCCATGCAACACCATGACAACCCCGCTCACGATATCCCAAGCGATCTCTGTCATTGCTGCAACAATCACCTGAGCATGAGATCACAGACGGAACACGGACATGCAGACGCACTCAAGGAAAGTGCACCTAAGAAGTATGAGCCTATCCAACATCCAGCACCACATGTCCAGGTGTCCCACTCCTGTCACCCAAAACACAGGACGCTTGAACCTAGGTGACCGTCATAGCAAAGACAGGGAGGCCTGACTGCCGCTATCAACCCTTCCAGGACCCTGGAACACTAAGCCCCGGACTGTGCCATCCAGCAACACTTCTCACGATCCCCAGCAGGGGCCTTTCCCCAGATGGCCCAGATGGGCAGTGTTCCCGCCAAATGGGCAAGCTGCGCTCTGATAACATAGTGCAGAAAACCAAATCAAAGTGTCTTAACCTAGCTAATTTTTGTCTAATAGTGATCATTCATAATATCAGCCAGACTCAATCATAACATTAGTATTAATGATCTCTAAAGATTGAAGAGTTACTAATGTAACACTAATTGGTTTTTTTTGTTTGTTTGTTTGTTTGTTTTTTAAAGAGCTTCAAAGGCGATCTTGGAAACTACAGACCAATGAATCTGAGTTCAGTGCCAGTTAAATGATAGAACTTGTTCTGAAAAGCAGCACCAAGCTGTCTTTTCAAAGGGTTAATAAACATGTGAGTAAGCCAAATGATATGTATCTGGATGTTTTAGAAGGTACTTGACAAAGCCCCTTATGAACTTTCTCCTGAGGAAGGAGATGATGTGCTATTATAGAATGGGAAATGGATCAAAAACAGGAACACAATAGGACTAAATGGCCAGTTTTCTCACAGGAGACCCGTAAATAGTGGAATGTCTCGGGATCTGCACTGGAACTGGCATCTGGTAACATCTACTGCACTGAAATGATCTGGAAAAGAGATCAGCAAGCATGGCGATCAAATTTGCAGATGGCATAACGACATTTAGAGGCTGTCTGCACAATTTCCAAGCGTATAAACATGGAAATAGCATCCTTATGTAAATGACAATTTCAGAAAGGGCTCAATTTGTAGGTGGTTGTGCCGCCGATGACCCTGAATGGCCAAATCCTAGCACGGAAACCTGCTGCTGACAGACGTCGCTAACTGCCAGAATGCAGACAAAGGTAAAGGCACCCCCCAAGAAGTAAAACCCAAACCAATCACATTGCAGTCAAAGAACTATAAACTATCATGAAATTAAAAGGAAATTAAAATTAAAATTAAAATTAAAAGTAACAGCAAAAGGAAGTCCTTATCTGGGTGTAGCCGCGTGGAACAGCGTCGTCTGCTCAAACGCGGGGCTGCTCCGCTCTCCGCCACGAGGCCTCAGCCCTGCCGAGAAAATGGCGCCAATCCGAAGCAGGACCGTTTGGCGCCAAACACCACAGAGGCGGCAAGAGCTCAGAGCCCCTCCATGCGGACTCGAGAGACTCCCTTGTGGCGTCGGGATGCAGCAGTTACCCCGCTGTAGCTGCGGGGTGAAGAGCTGTCCAGACACGCTGCTGCCTCGCGCCACCAGAAGTAGCAGACGCTGCGAGCCCCGGCCCACCGGCTAAAGAACCTCGAACGGCCTGAGGCTCCCGAAGCGATGGGAATCTGCCGCATGGACACTGCCAAAATGCAGGTGTTCCACAGAGCTCTCCCCCGTACAGTCCTGGGGGAGAGATCATCACCGGGCACAGAGACCGAAGAATCCCAAGCAGAGAGGCTAGCTGGCAGCATGAACTTTGAAAAGGGACAGAACCCCCCTTTACACTAAGGCAGACTAGGTGAAAATAAATAAAGTAAAAGTAAATGAAATTAAATGAAAATGAATTCAATTTACAGGATTACACCTAAAGAAGGGCAAAAGAAATGCAAGGTAAATCAAATCCTGACTAACTGCTCCTAAACTGCTTCTCAAGTGAGCCCAGCACCTAGGCTCACTACATCCTCATGCTGCATGGAGACTGGACACACTGGGGGATCATGGGAGAAGACCAGCAGGATATACCCGGTGATGTCACAAGTTTGACTTGTCCAGTCTCCATGTTGCAGGAGGAGGTGCACTACCCAGTGGTGGAGGACTGAACTGTAGGACCGATAAGGAACTGGCTTCTTGAGTTGCAGTTTAATTTGTATCTACATGTGTTTGTTTTTAGGTTATGGTCACTTATTCTGTGCTTGGTGAGGGTCTGTGTTATGAGAGTCTGACCAAGACCAAGTGTTCCGTTAACATGGAGTTTGTATGTAGGGACCTTTACTGTAGTAATCTGAATTGTTCAGCTGTCCAAATAGGTGTTTGGATGTTCCAGGGCCCACGGTAGTATTTACAGTGATGCTTTTTTTGGATGGTCTCCTTATGTGAGTTTTGGAAGCTGGTGCTGGTATGTTATGGTAGATTTGCTCTATAGATACCCGGTGACTTTGTTATAGGGTTTTGTATTAGTTCACAATATGCCTGGTACTGGAGACTGTTCTTTTTTTTTTAAGATATTGAATTCTGTGGGTGAATGTCCTGGTTCTGCTCTGCACCCACTTTTGAGGAAGGGGGTTCTGTGGATGCAAAATATATGTTCAAAAAGAAACCGAAACACAGTTTATAACAACATGAGTTATAATTGAATTTTATAAACTGTGCTGTGGTTCTCACTCTTTCTTTTAGTTCCTTGGTGTGGAAACTCTTGCATTTCCTTTATATAATCTAAATCAGCTTTTTGGTTTGGTTCAGTACCTGACTGGAGTTTTGAGAAAGCCTTCCCACCAACCCACTATGGGGAGGGAGAGGGCGTCATCTCATCCCTCGCCTCAGGCAGCAGATTGCCTTGAGCCGTCCCTGACCCCATTACACCTGACAGAAGAGGTGGAGGTGTTCTAATTCTGGCAAAGAAACACCTGAACTTCTCCACGGTTAACTCGCAATCCCTACAAAAAATAGACTTCCTAACTATCTCCAACTGTGATCACACTATTTGCTTGACATACAGAAAACCTTCCGCCAACACTGATGAACTCTCCATTATACTAGACAAGGTATGTACACACAGAGCATCTAAAAAACCCTCATGGGAGATCTAAACCTCCCAGCCACAACAAAGCAAGCCAGCGCGTCCATGAACCCCATGGAAACTACAACTGAGCCAGATAGTTGACGCACCTACTCACTACAAAGGTTCTCTCCTTGACCTCATATTTGTACCAGAAACATTATGGAAAGCAGATCTAAACATCCAAATTTACCCCGTGCCTTGGTGTGACCATGCTATGATCTCACTCAGACTTCCAAACAATATACAACCTTTCCTTGACTATTCTAAAGATAGTCCACACCTCCCTCTGAGCTCTGAAACAGGTTTCAATTCGCCCTATACTAGAGAAACCTTCATTAGACATAACACACCCCAATTCATACAGACCAATCGCAAGTATCCCATTCCTGGCTAAAATAATTGAGAAAACCATAAAGCAACTCTTCCAAGACCATGTTGATTCTCATGCTCCACAACAGTATGGCTTCTGCCCTCGGCATGGCACTGAAACTCTTCACTGATCTCTTCAACCGGCTCATCATAGGCCTAGACAGCCCTCACCATGGATTTGTGATGAGCTTCCTGGACATCAGTGCTGCGTTTGTCAGTATCACATCACACCATGCTAGACAGAAGCATAGGCCTGATCAACAGCACATTAAATGGGTTTATATCCTACATCTCAGACAGAACCATGCAAGTAAAAAATTGATCCAGCAATTCCACACCATCTAAGATAAGGCATTCCACAAGGTTCAGCCCCGTCTGGCTTACTATTTAACATCAAACAGGAAAAAACACCTCTCCTGCTGTCGTGGAACACAAACAAAGAAAGAGCAGGCAGAGCCCCTCCCCTCTCCCTTCCCCCCTTCCCCCCGCTGTAAGACAGAGCTTTATTGTAGTGTCAAAAGGTCAGCCCTACACGTGTTTTGGCAAACGCCTTCTTCAGGGGACTGTGACCTTAGAACGTAATACACATATAAAATAAAACATAGAAAAAACAGTATAAAATTATACATAATAATATTAAATTAACCAATAAAAATAACAGATACTAAAAAGTAGAGACAAACATATTAAAAAATGAAAAGTTAAAAACAAAAAGAGCCTAAGTATAATTTAAAAGTAATATAAATAATTATGAATAATGATAATAAAGGAGGGCCCATAATTAAATACATAATAGTAAAATAAAGACAATGAACAGTAGTACTAATAGATAGTAAGGGATGCTTGGAGATACCATATCGGGGAAGGTAATGACAGCACACAAAAGAAACCATCCACCACAGGAGCATATTTTGACTTGAAAAAATGTGTGCCAAGGACACAAATACATTGTTGGAAACACTAATACAGAGGAGGGTGCAATAGTGACAGGAGAGAAAAACCACCCAAACTGGGACATGTTATATAAGAGAGCCATCCACCATAAAATATATATGAAGGCACATCTTAAATCTTAATAAAGAAGCTACACTCAACACTGGATAGACACTTATCCAATTCAACAGCGCACAAATGAAACGCTAAAAATTAATGAACACTTGATTGTTGAGAAGGGCAGTCAATAAAAAACGTGTGATGGCATGCCAACGTGAACAAGCTCAAACATTTGCGAGCAATGGTAGATGTTAGAACCTCAAAAACACAAAGCCATGAGGTGAAAGCTATCACAAAAGAGAACTAATGTCAACACATTAAAAAACGCCAAGGAGAGCGCGTGAAGAGAGGGAGCGGAGGAGTCAGAACCAGCAAAGAGCGCTGGAGGAACTATAATAGTATCTTTGTAAAACCTATAGTGTACATACCTTGAATCAAACGTAAAATCAGATAAAGGAAGGCTGAGGAGTAGAGGAGGACTTTTTAAATCCAAAACATACTATATACCTACTCAATGACGTGGACAATTATTCAACAAACCCAGAAGGCAACAGGAGGCTGTCACAAACCTTCTCGCCTCCTAACAGGTGTATCAAGTCATCAACACATAATGCCAACTCTCAGAAGTCTGCACTGGCTCCCCATCTTAATGTTTCTTTTATTGTTTGAAATTATAATGGCTTTTTAAATGTAGTTAATGTTTGATTACAAATCTGTTTTCCATTTGTTTATTGTTTTTTGTTGTTCGGTCATGTTTTCATTTCTTATATTTATGTAAGTGACATTTTTCCCCACCTGGAATTGTAGATAGCATATACATTTTAATCACCTCTACTATGAAAAACAAAGAAAGGGCTGGAAGTCGTCAGATGTAAAATGAAGACGTCCACTTACCTACTCTCAGTTCCAGCGTTGCTTCTTCATAAACTTCATGCTGAACGTGGCAGGTGTAGCTTCCTCCATCGTCCTTTCTAGCGTTGCGTATCCTGAGCGACATGTTTCCGTTGGTGATGTGATCTCTGATCATCTCCGTCCTCCCTCGGTATTCTGGGAGTTGCTGCTCATTTCGATCCCTCCCATTTTCATACAAGTGCACAAGCGATTCGAAGTTATTGTTTCGGAACCACCTCACCTGAATGTCCTCAGCACTGAGGGGCGGGACGAGACGGCAGGGTAACACAACATCTTCACCTACAAGGGCATGCACTGGATCCTGAGATCCGATGACTTTAAAGCTTGCTGTTTAATATGGGATAGAAAAACAAAAGCAGTGAGATAAGTCAGCAAAACTCCCATTTCTTCAGAACCTGCCTCCTTCCAGCCTTATATCACGACCCCTTAAAGATCTAAAAACTCTGAAACCTTCCTGTCTCCTGGCAGGAAGTAAGAGATGTGATAGTGTCACAGATAGGGGTGCAGCCAGTGGGGGGGGGGGGGGCTTCTGTAGTTTCTCCTTTACAGAACCCCCCCTCGCTCCGTGAGACCTGATAAACCTACGTTGTTTATGTCTGTTCTTATTAAAAGCTTGTTCTACTGCTCTCTGCCACACTGGCTACAGAAGCTCAAGGAGCTCATTGGGGGCTGGAGGTGACTCGGTGCCTGTCTGTGGGAAGCAGCTGCTGAATCTCCCCTCACGAGGTGGACGTGTAGCGGGTGAAGCTCTCAGCTGAGGACAGACAGTTCACAGCGTGAGGGTGTTATAATCTCAAAGCTGCATTTAAAACTGTGACCTGGAGGTGGGACTCTTGCAGCCCTTAAAGAAAATACTTGGGAGCAGGAAGCAGACCTGACTCAGAACCCAGCATTAGCAGATTCATCTCAAGTTATCTATTTCCCTGACTGGACTCCAGAACCTGAGACTTACGTTTTATGCTCACAGTCATATGAAGTTGAACCTCCTCGGGGGAGTCAGCGATGACTTTGTACTCCCCTTCATCACTGAGACGCAGATTGTCCAGATGGAGGTACTGATAGTCATCAAAGGTGATCCAGTGGCGAGAGAGGTTTCTCATCTGATCCTCATCTTCAACCCTCAGAATCTCAGCAAAGTCTCTGGAGCTTCTGCCTTTAAACCAGACCGACAGAGGGAAGCGGAGACCTGGGATCGGATACTGCACAGACCCTCCCTCTATCTGTTCAAGCTCATAGTGTGTAACTGTTTGTGCACCTGAGAGAAGAGAAGAGGAGAAATGTACAAGTCTGTCACAAAACCTACAGACCGGCGCTAAAGTTATACCAGTCAAGTTTAGGATGGAGAGAATCAGGGGTGTGCATTGGTGGGCATGCATTCAGTTTTCTTTGGCCACCTAAAAATCTAAAGTGCTCAGATGGTTTGTGCACGCAGATATCTATAGGTTAGATTTGCGTACATGAACGTTATAGCAGGAATACAACGTGTGCCTGAAGAACACATGTGAAATGAGCATGAAACAGACAATGGCTGAAAAGTGGGAAAATCTGTTGAATAAATAAATGCAACATGTTCTTTATACTGCTTTATCATTTCAGTCAAAGTGGTTTACATTGTAACTTAAACTTGGCTATGAATATTAAACAGGGACATTGATAACCTGGATTCTTCTGAGGTAATGGAGGGTTAAACAACAAGAAGGGCTAGTAGGAATTGAACCCCAGTCTTAGTTCTCCTTGGACAAGCAGGATGTGTCAGCCACACCTGGTGACGTCCTCCGGGTGGCGCCATGACGGAAGTGCTCTCTAGAGCTCAGACCTTTCTGAGCATGTGTGAGTGGTCCCACCTCCCTAGCCAGGCTAGTCTTTTTTCTTCAGCCTTGCCTCAAGATGGATTTCTCTTAGCTCTCTATCTCATCTACAAAAAAAAAAAAAAGCCCAAACTGGGTTTTAAAAAATGCCCAAGATGCAACAGAAAGATGAACACCACGGATACTCATGAGTGCCTTGGGGCTCAATACAAGGTAGAAGACTGTGCCAGCTGCTCCAGGATGTCTCCCAGAGTGAGAAAATCCAGAGGACATGCTCTTAAGGACTTCGTAGCCTCTTCGTCTGAGTCGGCTTCAGCAGCGATGTCTTCTCAGCCTGCAGAAAGAAACCGACCTGCTCCTGCTCCAGGTCTGCCTGATGCATCGGCTCGGGATGTGCCCTGCAGGGCCTCCATCCCCAGCCATTCTGGGAGAGCATGAAGCACTTTGCCGAGTCAAACGGCTTCTCTGGCACCCACAGCACCCTGGGAAGGCTCCCCTGTGGCTGCAGACTTCTCCTGCCCTCCCTCTCCTCCATGCGGCTCATCCCCACAGAGTTCAAGGCTGCCCCGTTCCCAAAATGGCGCCGGCAATGTGGGATTCACTGGCTCCACCCATCCACCTCCAATTGGCCAATTCCAGCTCCCGGCCAGTCACGCCGACGCTGCAGCTTCCCGTCAGCACAGAGAATCCCCCTCACGCTCCAGAGCTCTCCACGCCGACAGGGCACATCGCGCCGAGGGGAACCCCCACTGGTGCAGAGAGAAAAGATGCCTCAGCGGCAGCAGAAGCACCAGCAGACACAAAGGGAGCCACCACAGCAGGAAACGCAGGAGAAAACACAACTCTGACGCAGCCCTCAACAACGCAGGCATCAGGTCAGTCCCAGTGGAGGGAACAGCTCCGACAGTTCTCCCCCCAGACGCCACAAGAGAGGAAGGGTCAGACAGCGCTCCCAATCCGGCTCTTCTTCTCCCCAGAGACACAGGAGGCAGGGCTCTTCGGATGCAGGCACCTCTGCTGCAATCCTCCAACTCCTTACATGCCTGGTCGACCAGACTGCCCCCCCCCCATGCCACCACCATGAACGCTCGTATTCCAAAGAGGCTCCTCTGTCTCCTCCTACCCAGTCTAGCCTCCTGTGGATCCCTCCCAGACGCCCCCCCAGAACTCGGACTCCCTCTCCAGAACAAGTGTATTACTAATTAAAGATTTATTTGGATTTTTTTTTTGGATCAGCAAAGATATTGTACTTTATTATAAGAAATTGAACTCATGAGCCATTCTGCCTGTGAGGACAGGATAAGAATTCATCAATTGTAATGTAAAGCCTTGAACTGCTTCTAAAACCATGGGGGGTGTCTCCCTTGACAAGGAGTCCTTAAGGCAAACAATTTTAAACCCATTAATGTCTGACCAGCAAAGAATGTTGTAGGTCAAAATTCTCTAAGCAGGCAAACAGGTTTGGCTGGACAAAACTAGATGAGTGACTCAGCAGCTAACACTGCTGGTCACAGCACAGATTTGGCCCTGGCCAATCCTGATTTGAGCATACAACATGTTAACCTATGGCATGCAGGCAAGTCTGACTCTGTGTTAACCAATGGCATGCTGCCAGCACAAGTCTGACTCTGTGTTAACCTATGGCATGCAGGCAAGTTTGAATCTGTGTTAACCTATGGCATGCAGGCAAGTTTGAATCTGTGTTAACCTATGGCATGCAGCCAGCACAAGTCTGATTCTGTGTTAACCTATGGCATGCAGCCAGCATGAGTCTGGTTAAGGTACTTTAGGGGGACTCTCAGAAGGAAAGATGGGACTGCAACTGATATACGAGACAAGCGTTCCGGATTTTCCTCCTGAGAGTGATTATTAAACAGTCCCCCACCTGGAGTGATGAGCTATAATATCTGGTAAAAGTATTAATGCTTACCTCTGTGCTTTATCATTATTTCAAAAGGACTTAATTTAATAAAACTCATATTGCATTTACTAAAGTGTCTATGCATAGTCTGTAAGCTAGTCTGTGACAGAGTTAACTCATACTGTATTTGCCAGAGTATTTTTTGCCTAGTCAGTGAACTAGTGAGTGATAGGGTTAAAGGAAAAGCGTAGAACTTGGCAATACAACAAGGTCTTCCCTCCAGGGAGAGCAATGAGGAGGAGGCAGGTCTGGGCTCCTCCGTCTCCAAAGGCATGCCAAGCGACAAGTTCCCTGCGGACGAGCCTGAGGAACCGCAGTGACAAAATCCTCCTGAGGACCTCACCTACCCCAAGTTCCTGAGGAAGGTGGCAGCCATGCTGAACCTAGCCATGGATGACGCCTCCGGCAAACAGGAACCAGAGGTCCTAAAATACCTCAATGCTCTTAAGCCCGCTCTGGCCCTACCCCTCCACTGGAAGCTGCGTGACAACCAGTTAGCACTGTGGCAGACTCCGGCCTCTGGCCACGCCTGTTCCAGAAAGCTGGACAACAAATACCTCATCCACCTGGCCCCAGGCTTCAACAGAACTCAACTTCCACACCAATCCATAGTGGTGTTTTCTGCTCTAAAAAGAGTCAAGTCTTCACACACCCATGTGAACCACCCACCTGGCCGAGACCCCAAACTTATCGATGACGTGGTGAAGAAAGTCTACCAAGGAGCGATGCTCAGTGCCAGGATAGCGGCACACCAGTTCCAACACATCCTCTTCTAGGACGTGATGATGGCTAATCTCAAAGGTCACCTGACAGCCTTCCCAAAGGACTCACAGCTGGCAGTGTCAGCCACCCTACAGGAACTGGCCTAATGCAGCAAACATCTAGTGAGCATGGCTTTTGACTCCTTTGACAAAGCCATCAGGACCGCAGGCACAGCCATATCGGCCTGGTGCTGGGCATGGCTGCATGCATCCAGACTCAGAGAGGATACTCACGACAGGATCGCAGATGTACCCTGTGCCGGCAAGTCCCTCTTTGGCGACAAGGTTGCAGACACTGTGAATGACCTTAAAGAGCATTGCACCACTCTGCAAACGCTGGCAGCTGACAGACTCAAACGCCACTCCAATTCACAGAAAGGGAGTTACTACCGCAAACCATGCTACTATTCTAAAAAATATAGCACAAACTGGAAATTGCAAGCTACCAGGTACAAGCAGCCCTACAACTCCTCTATCTTTCAGAGACAGCAGCAGAGGGAGTGCAAACAGAAAAAGCAGAACCTCCTGCAGTCCGGTAAGAACGCTGCTTCCTTTTGACAATTCGAGATGGCTGGCCTC
This sequence comes from Ichthyophis bannanicus, assembly GCA_033557465.1. Taxonomy (NCBI): domain Eukaryota; kingdom Metazoa; phylum Chordata; class Amphibia; order Gymnophiona; family Ichthyophiidae; genus Ichthyophis; species Ichthyophis bannanicus. The sequence goes on along the minus strand of CM066051.1, from coordinate 72,480,201 downwards.
ACTGCCGGGAGGACTGGGAGCTCTTCCGGTAGGGGGCCACCTATCATCTTTCCTATCTGCCTGGGAGACAATCACTACAGACAAGCGGGTGCTCCAGATCATCAAAGCAGGCTACCGCCTGCACTTCTTCTCCCCACCTTGTCACCGTGAACAGCCTATCAGCAAGACCCCCCCGCACCTAACATCTGATGTCGGATCTCCTCCAGCACTTCCTTGCCTCACGGGCCAAGCAGGTGCCCCTAGCGAGGTCAACACTGGATTCTACTCCTGGTACTTCCTTATTCCTAAGACATCTGGTGGACTATGCCCTATCCTGGACCTCCGCAAATTGAACAGGTTCATCACGAAGGAGGAATTCAGGATGTACTAACTCAACTTCATCCTACCCCTCATCAAGGCTGGAGACTGGATGGCAACTCTGGACCTTCAGGACGCATATTCCCATGTCCCAATCCATGAAACACACAGTAAATTCTTGCGCTTCATAGCACTGGGGCGCCACTGCCAGTACCGGGTACTCCCCTTCGGCCTGTCCCCGGCACCCAGGGTCTCCACAAAGTGTGTAGCTGTTGCCACTGCACACCTCCGCAAGCAAGGCATCGCCATCTTTACCTACCTGAACGACTGGCTACTCTCTGCACCCTCAGCTCCCAAGCTGCAGGCCGCAGTGCAAGCAACAACACACCTGCTAGCCTGGCTGGGGTCCCTCCTCAACAGAGCGAAGTCTCATCTGGATCCAGCCCAGAACATAGAGATCATCGGGGCAATCATCGACACCTGCGTCTCGAAGGCCTTCCTCCCCGAGCAGCGGATAACGGCCATCATATCCCTAGCCAATGGCATGTCAACATCCAGACGGACCACTGCGCGCTCCATTCTGCGCCTCCTGGGCCACATGGCAGCGACGACTTCAGGCCTACTGATGGCAAGACTACATATGTGCATCCTCCAGTGGCATCTCCGTGCTCACTGGAAACAACTCTCCCAGCCACTCAACATGTGCGTCCCCATTGACGCCCAAGTCGTGAGGTGTCTCCGCTAGTGGACCGACCCGGACAACCTCTCAGTGGGCAAGGACCTCCAACTGCGCAGCTACCAGCTCATCCTCACCACGGATGCGTCCTCCACAGGCTGGGGATCCCACCTTCTGCACCTCAACACGCAAGGAGCCTGGTCCAGAAGAGAACAGTCCCTTCACATCAACCTGCTCGAGCTCAGAGTGGTCATATATGCGTTACAGACCTTCCGGGCTCAGCTCACAGGGAAGTCCATCCTGGTCCAGACAGACAACCAGGTTGCAATGTTTTATATCAGCAAGCAGGGAGGCATGGGGTCGTGTTCCCTCTGCAAGGAGATTCTCGCGACCTGGTCCCTAGCACTAGCCAACAACTGTGTCCTGCAGTCAGCATACCTTCCTGGGGATCAAAATGTCCTAGCAGACAACTCCAGCCCCTCGAGTGAACCCTTCACCCGGAGGTCGCAGCCACCATCTTCCAATGCTGGGGGACTCCCCAAATCGACCTCTTTGCGACCAAACTCAACGTGAAGTGCCCTCTATTCTGCTCCAAGCACCTGCACAGGAGGATGGCCTCAGATGCATTCACCGTGCCCTGGGGGGTTTGGTCGCTGGTGTACTCTTTCCCCCCAATCCCCCTAATCACAGCAACAATACAATGGATCAACACAGACAGGGCACACATCATACTGATCGCCCCCTACTGGCCATGACAGATGTGGTTCGCCCTGCTGCTTCGCCTTGCTCGGGAACTGCCAGTCCGGCTGCCAGTGAGACCAGACCTGCTCACCCTGAATGACGGGAACACCCTACACCCCAACCTACAAACTCTGGCCCTGACAGCCTGCAGGTTGAAAGGATGAACCTCATGGCCCTCCACTTGCCCACAGAAGTGCAGCACGTAATCTTGGCAGCTAGAAGTCCTTCCCCACGCAAGTCCTATGGCCTCAAGTGGAAACACTTCAGCATCTGGTATGCGAACCAAGGAGTGGACCCAGTCTCCTGCCCCGTGCCCAAGATCTTGCAGTATCTTACCTACCTCTTCAACCTTGGGCTAAAACCGCAATCCATCAGAATCCACCTCGCTGTGATTCGGTCACTGCACGAACACCGAAGTGGAGCCACCACGGACTCCCTTGCTGCACTGCCCATCGTATCCCAGCTCATGAGAGGCCTTGCGAATCTCAGGCCCCCAGTCCAGTGGCCGGTACCTGCCTGGGACCTCAACGTTGTCCTGCAGCAACTGACACAGGAACCCTTTGAGCCGCTGCACACGGCTGACATCAAGTTTATGCCTTGGAAGACTCTCTTCCTAATCGCCATCACATCAGCCAGGAGAATCAGCGAGCTGCAGGCACTCGTTGCCCACCCACCATACACGCAGCTCCACCACAACCGGGCATCCCTCCGCAGCCCTCCAAAGTTTGTCCCGAAGGTCGCCTCAGCATTCCATGTCAACCAATCCATTGAACTGTCTACCTTTTTTCCAGCCCCGCACTCCTCCCCAGAGGAGCAGCGGCTTCCCTCACTCGATTGCGTCAGAGCCCTGCGCACTTATATCGACAGGACTTCCACTGTAAGGCATGGGGCTGAGCTCTTCATGTCCTTTGACCCTAACAGGCCAGGGTGACCCATCACCAAGCGCATGCTCTCCCACTGGATTGTTTATTGCGTCGCTTACTGCCATCGCAGAACGGGCGCACTCACAGCCAATAAGGTTGGAGCGCACTAGCTCTGTGCTCTAGCAACCTCCCTTGCAAACCTGCAGGAGATTCCAGTAAATGACATCTGCAAAGCCGCGACCTGGTCCTCGCAGCTCACCTTCCAGAGACACTACTGCCTTGACCTCCAGGCAGAGGCCGACAGTTCCTTTGGCCAAGCTGTCTTATCTGCGGCCACCGCAGCTGCAGCCAGAAAGCCTCAGACCAATACAACCAGCCTGCATCACACGCTCCGTGATGGACTCCAACCCAGTGACTGACACTACCCTGCAGATAAATGCATTACGGGTTGTCTGTTAGCCATCCAGCATGCCTAGCTGGTGTGACATGCTGCCTATGTCTCATGCACTGTTCTTGTACTTTACCTTATGGATGATCCTTGTTGCACTATGTTTGAGCTGTTGTGAATTACACTCCTATGTTTTGCACTATTCACTGTCATATTTGCACTATTCCTTGTTGCACTATTGTCACACTATTCATAGCTGTTCTTGCACAATTCACCTTGCACTACCTCTCGCGCTTCTGGTTCATGTCATCACCTATACTCAGGCCTCATTCCTCCCTCATCCACCACAGCGCGCCAATGTGTAGCTTGGAAGGCACCAGGTATGGCTGACACATCCTTCTTGCCCAAGGAGAAAACTGGGTTACTTACCTGTAACGGGCGTTCTCCGTGGACAGCGGGATAAGTCAGCCACACAATCCCGCCCACCTCCCCTGTATGAGTTCGGCCTGCGCCCTAGCCAGAAAAGCATAGCTAATTACTCACTGGCCTGGCTAGGGGCGGGCCGGGGAGGTGGGACCACCTCACACATGCTCAGAAAGGTCTGAGCTCTAGAGAGCACTTCCGTCATGGCACCGCCTGGAGGATGTCACCAGGTGTGGCTGACTTATCCTGCTACTCCTCCACTCCACAAATGAGCATGAACCAATCTTATTCTTTGGCCATGCAGGCCCCTAGAGTTCTCAACCCCATCCTTGGGACATACCTAGCCAGTCAGGATTTCAGGATAATCCTAATTAATATGCACATGAGAGAAATTTGCATGCATTGCCTCTACTGTATGCAAATCTCTCTCATATGCATAGGCATTATGATTATCCTGAAAACCTCTCAGGCTATGTATGTCCCAAGAACTCGAGAGAGACAGAATAATGGGTTACATTTATTGCTTCCTGTTCCTTATAACATTATCATATTCCATATAATGTTGTGTTACTGTTAGCTGTAAACCGTGTTGATTTTTGGAAATGCGGTATATAAACTTTTCAAATAAGAAAGTAAGTAATGGTTATTGTTCAAATTCCAGGCTCCCCAGCAAATCATGCAGGTCTCTTTCCCATGGTTACTTCACAGGATGCAGGAAGGTGACCCCCTTCACCAAAAAGAGCTTAATCTACTCAAAATCTGCAGAGCCAGCCTACAAGGTCTTGTGCCTTTGAGACTAGATACAATCCCGTATAATCCCCTCTTAGAAGGTGCAGGACTTTCCAAATGGCTCCAGATTTCCATAACAGGTTAATCCAGTCCTGAGTTTATCCCTGGCATACAGGGGCTTGCAAATCTGATTTCCCTAAGAAATAAACACACCTACACATCCTTGCATACAATGGGATAAACCCAGGACTGGATGATATGGAGACAGCTGCAGTCCTACTCACAGGCTTGTAGGAGGACGTCAACTTTAGGCATTGGACTGCCTGACATCATCTGCCCAGCTGATTTCATTTGCTTTAAGCAGCTCCCTTGCCCGATCACAAGCTAAGCTTCCCTGCTCCAGTCAGGGCTGGGGGAGGAGCCTCTGGTGCTGTTAAACAGTTGCTGCCATCAGGCGTGCCTGCGCCTTGCGGGCCCGTGCCTGAGGGCCTCGCTAGAGGGCCCTTTGGTGCAGCCCTTAGGTGAGGCACAGAACCTGGCTTGTCAACAACCGCTGCACTTTCTACCATCCGGGTATAGGTCAGTAACCCCCAATATGTTTCATAACCCTAATTACCTCTCTGCAGTCCATACTATCTTTTGTAGATTTCTTCCCTTTACACAAGCATTTATTCCCAGTATACATTTTCCTCTCTCCAATTTACATCTTATGCAACCTATTTGGTCCACTAGGTTGCCACACTATGATGATTGTCAGCAATCTAAGCACAAGGCACATAATGCCACATGTTTTATGCCTTATCATTCTATAAATTCTACACATATTAACCCAATCAATAAAGCTAATATCAAATATGCTCTTCTGAATGCTAGATCAGTCAGAAATAAATTAAATATGATCCGTGATATAATACTAAATAAACAATTAGACATTATTTGCATTACAGAGACTTGGTTGGATGACTTTGATCATCTTAAATCAGTTAACTCCACCTGGCTTCTCAGCATTTAATTGCATTAGAACACAGAAGAAAGGGGGAGGTGTACTCATATTAACCAGAAATGAATATAGATTTAAACTGATTTCTTCCAGTAACTCCTTTGAATCTAGTACAATTACTATTGCAAATAAATTTCTTAGCATCTCTCTAACCTATAGACTGCCAGGAGCCACAACTGAATACTTATCCTCTGTCCTCGAAACTGTATGTGCCAACACCTCTAAGCACAAGCCCCTCATTGCTTTAGGTGATTACAATCTACATCTACGTCCTCTAAAGAAGCAGCAGCATTTTTAAAAGCTATGACTTCATTAAAGTATCGCCAAATAATTACTTCTCCTACACATCAACATGGCTCTACTCCAGATTTGGTCTTCATTCCAAAGCAACTAATGAGGCACGATAAGACTTTAACAACAGCAATCACGTCAGTCCCTTGGTCAGATCACTTAATTGAATTTTCCTTGATATTAAATAATTCCTTTCAACAATTAGTCTATGAGAGCACAACCAGACGCTTCAAGGCCTTTGACAGAGATACATTTATGAATGAAGTCATTCCACAATTAGAGCAAAACCTTGATACCCTTGATTCAGGTATAGACAATTGGAATTGCACTTTATCTAATGCAGCATCAGCTCTGACTCGATCTCAACCAAAAGCACGTAGGAGATCTAATGCTCCTTGGTACTCGAGTGATATCAGGATTATGAAACGCACTCTCCGAAGGATAGAAAGAAAATGGAGGAGATTTAAATCTCATGATCTACTGACCCAATACAGAGCTAAACAACTTGAATATAACGATCTTATAAATGAACGTAAGCAACTTTATCATACCAATATAATTATGAAATCTATCAATAGACCGAGGGAGCTTTTTAGCATTGTTCTAAGCTCACAAAAGACTCTATGCAGCATCGTGCCCAACACATAGACCCACAGGTCTTTGCAGATTACCTAAGATCCAAAAATATCACTACTCATACATGCCCCCCTTCTACACTGACAAATGGCTATAGTATCAACGATTCTCAACACATTTGGGAGAATTTCACTATTCCTTCACCCCAGAAAATTGAAGACATAATACAGGGACTTAATACAACAACATCACCTTCAGATCCTTGTCCAGTGTCTTGGATCAAAGCAACAAAACATCAGCTTTCACCTTACATTCATAAGATTGTTAAGAACTCCCTTCAACAAGGATCCTTACCCCAGTCATTAAAACAAGCCATGATTCGCCCAGTCCTTAAGAATAACACACTAGGCCCTTCTGATCCGAAATCTTACCGGCCAATTTCCAGCTTACCTTTCCTTTCCAAAGTCATTGAAAAATCAGTACAAAATCAACTTCAGGATCACTTGGACTTACATGCACCACTGGAGATTCACCAGCATGGCTTTAAACCACAACACAATGTTGAAACCTTGCTCACCTATCTTTTAAGAGGTATCGATAACATTAAGAATGGATTCCTGTTAGTATTCATGGATATTTCAGCTGCTTTTGACACAATATCTCGCTCTAAGCTACTGCACCGTTTGCATCATATAGGTTTACGAAATAATACTTTAAACTGGTTTAGCTCTTACTTGGAAGGTCGTATGCAACAAGTCAAATGTGACCAGAAAAATTCTTTGCAATTCCCAATCATTCAAGGAGTGCCTCAGGGTTCAGCTTTATCTTCTATTCTGTTCAATATTTATATCCAACCTTTATGCAATATTATTAAACTACACAAATTCCATTATCACCTTTATGCTGATGACATAATGGTATATACCCCAATTGTTTTACAATCTCTTGACTTTTCAGCAATTTCTAGATGTCTCCAAGACATGAATACCTGGCTTTCAAATAATAACTTTACACTTAATTATGACAAAACTGAGGTAAAGAGTAGTTACTCACCTGTAACAGGTGTTCCCCAGGAGCAGCAGGAATCAGTCCTCACATATGGGTGACATCGACGTCGATGGAGCCCCATGTGGAGCATTTCCCCAGCTTTCTATGAAAACCTTTGGGAATACTCACACGCATGCGCGGCCCCCTTCCCGCCCAAAGGTGCCATCTTGCTCAATCTGATGACATAGCTAAAAGACAGCACACAAAAAACAAATGAACTATGTACAACTACAACTCCAAGGGGAGGAGGGAGGGTTGTGAGGACTGATTCCTGCTGCTCCTGGAGAACATCTGTTACAGGTGAGTAACTACTCTTTCTCCAGGACCAAGCAGGAAGTCAGTCCTCACATATGGGTGACTCTCTAGCTCTGGGCTACCAGGAACCCAGGCTGAACAAGAGAACTCCCTCTAGTCCCAGCATCACAGAAAGGCTTTTCACTGAAAGAACCTCCACCGGTAGCCCAACGGAGGGCTGGAGGGCAGGAGTTGCCTAAACCTCAAAGAGATTCCGGAGTACTGCCTGACTCAAAAGCACTGTCCCTACGGGACTCCCTCTCCAGGCAGTAATGAGCTGCAAAAGTCTGGCTTGAGGACCAAGTTGCAGCCCTGCAGATGTCTGCCAATGGTAGAGAGCGGAGATGAGCTACTGAGGCAGCCACAGCCCTGACACGGTGGGCCGTGACCCGACCCTGCAAGGGAAGGTCAGCTAGGTGATACAGTTAGCCACCCAGATGGACAAGGTATGCTTGGACACAGAGAACCCCAATTTATTAGGGTCAAAAGACACGAAGAGCTGAGTAGCTCTCCTATGCCCCTGCATACGGTCAATGTAGAAGGAAAGGGCCCTTCTACAGTCCAGGGTATGCAGGACCGCCTCAGCCTGGCTTGCATGAGGCCTAGGGAAGAATGTCGGAAGAACCACCTCCTCGTTGAGGTGGAAAGAGGAGACAACTTTTGGGAGGAACTTAGGGTGAGTCCTAAGGACTACCCTGTTCCTATAGAAGCAAGTGTAAGGCCTGTCACAGACCAGGGCCTGGAGCTCACTCACTCGCCTGGCCAAGGTTAGGGCTACCAGAAAAAGAGTCTTCCAGGAAAGGAAGCGGAGTGGACAAGTAGCCATCGGCTCAAAGGGTGGGTGAGTCAGTTGCTGCAAGACCACATTCAACTCCCACTCAGGGGCTGGAGGGCGGATAGGAGGCTTGAGCAAGAGCAAACCTCTGAGGAAGCGGGACACCAGGGGGTGAATCGACAAAGAATGTCCCTCCACCAGTGAGTGGTGAGCTGCCAGAGCAGAGAGGTGGACCCGAACAGAATTGGACTTAAGGCCCTGATTGGACAAGTGCAGCAGGTACTGAAGCACTACTGGCTGGCACAGAGCAGGAGAAAGGATCCTCTGTGTGCTGTTGACACCACAAAGAGAACCTTTTCCACTTCAGGGCATAGGTTTTCCTGGTGGATTGCTTTCTAGAGGCCAAGACCACCTCTTCAACTTCCTGAGGCAGGCCCCAGGGAGCCAGTCTTGAAGGACTAGAAAAGGGGACTGTTACTTCTGGAGAGAGATCTGCAATTGTGAGTATATACTTCTGGGAATTTTTCTGAAATGAATTTTTTTTATTAAAGCTAATTAATCTGTGAACCCACAATTTTTTGTTAAATCACTCAGGGCCTAGTAGCAGCATTTAAGTTTAAATTTAAAACACACAAGAGAACTTTATGGTTACCTTTCATACCCAGCAGAGAGCTTGTAGTTTAAATTTAATAGTCAGTCAGGGCCTAGCATCAGCAAAGTACTTTTAGTTTCAATTTAAAACACAGAAGAGAGCTTTCTGGTTAAATTTAGAACCCAGCAGAAAGCTTGTAGTTGAAAAGTCCTAATAGGTTAGAGCCTAGCAGCAGCAAAGAGCTATAATTTAAATCAAATCAGAATACAGCTTACCTCAGCAGCACAGAACAGGGTACTGTGTAGCAGCCCTCTTTTAATAAGTGTTATTTCCCTCCCTCCCTCCCCACACTCACCCACCCCTGGGATAATCGTAGCTTTATAGGTACTTACACATCTTAAAAGACAGTAGGTGCTCTCAGGTGAAGTTCGTTACCCAAATCAGTCATATACTAAGGACCTGAGATTAATTAAGCTTCAGGTGAACAAGGTATATTAAACGTATTAGGTACAGTTTTATTGGTATAACTATCCATAGCAACCCTTAGTAAGTAAAGAACTTAAAGATCTAAACACAAACTTAAAACTAAGATGCAGACAGCAGTCCAGCAGTGAGATGGGGGCTTTCCAGTCTTTTGCATTGAGTGTCACATGTATGATTTTCTCCCAGTTGGTGAGAGGTCTTACGTGTGCACTAGGTGCAAGGAGCTCTTTGCTCTCAGGGAACGTTCTCCGTTCTCTAGAGGCTAGAGTAGCAGACTTGGAAAACATAAGACAGACAGAGAGGTACATAGACGAGACCTACAGGGATATAGTCCTGAAGTCCCACCTCCAGTCTGGCAGTATCCCTGTTGCCATGGAGGAGAGAGGTCACATGACAGGAGAGCATCACCCTGGTGTGGCAGGGAGTGATCCTGTAACTAGGACCTGTCCTCCAGGTGATGTAAAACCCTCTCACACAGAGGAAGTTTCTCCAGGGCCATGTGCCCATGAGGGAAGGGTTAGGACAGCCGTTATAGTTGGTGATTCGATCATTAGGCATACAGATAGCTGGGTGGCTGATGGACGTGAGGAACGCCTGGTAACATGCCTGCCTGGTGCGAAGGTAGTGGACCTCACACGCCACCTAGATAAGGTCTTAGATAGTGCTGGGGAGGAGTCTGCTGTCTTAGTACATGTCGGTACCAATGACATAGGAAAATGTGGTTGGGAGGTTCTGGAAGCTAAATTTAGGCTTTTAGGTCAGAAGTTGAAATCCAGAACTTCCAGGGTAGCGTTCTCCGAAATGCTTCCCGTTCCACGCGCAGGACCCAAAAGGCAGGCAGAGCTCCGGAGCCTCAATGCGTGGATGAGACGATGGTGCAGAGATGAGGGTTTTGGATTTGTTAGGAACTGGGTACATTCTGGGGAAAGGAGGGGCTCTTCCGAAGGGATGGGCTTCACCTTAACCGGGATGGAACCAGGCTGCTGGCATTAACCTTTAAAAAAGGAGATAGAGCAGCTTTTAAACTAGATAATAGGGGAAAGCCGACAATCGCCCAAGAGCGCATGGTTCGGAAGAATGTATCCTTGAAGGATACTACCAAAAGCAGAGAGGTTCCAAAAAAGAGTAATCGGTATAGGTTACAGGACATTTGCTAATTCTGCAGAAGAAGTCTGTTAGCATGTTTACTGTGCTTAGTTTATCTATGTGCCTATACGACACCCCCCAGTCTCTGGAGAAGGTAAAACCGATGACTCAGGGTCCCTGGAATGCAAGTGACAAGCGGTGTTTGTTTATTTGTCTCTCTATTCTTCCAAGCCTTTACTGTCTTCTTTAGCTAAGAGGAAGGTTCCTGGGTGAGGGGGACCGACCTACTAAACCTTTCATAAAATTTCAAAAACAAAACATCTCCCAAGGTCTGCTATAGCTCGCTCATCCATTAATTGTGAACTAATGTGTTGGGACAGCTAGTTCTTTTCTTCTTGTCTGTATGAGTTTGTATTGTAGCATGGAATGGATTTTCTGAGGCAATGGATTGGGATCGGAATGTATTGTTCACTGAAGTAAGAACCTTAAAAGCAGACCGTACAGATAACCAGCCTGGCAGTGCTTTGTGTGTTTACATTACTTCTGTACTGCCAGCTGCGGAAAAAAAAATGCACTTTTGTTTTGAAACACTGAAAAATAAAACGCATTTCTGATTTCAGTTTTGGGGGAACAACTAAAAAAAAAAAAACCCACGGATATATGTTAAGAGCTCTTAACCTGCTTCACAATATTCCTCTCTTAGGCTCATTGGCCAGGTTGGCCAAAGGTGAATTGGCCACAGGTCAAGGTGTAAATAACAGCTGGGGCTCGCCGGGATTTTTCCACGGCAGAGTGACTCCTGCTGAGTGGAGATGGAGTGACGCGTCCTGTTGATTTTAAACAGTTTCATCTCTCTCTCTGCGGAGCTGTTTCTCTGCTAGTTGGAAATGATCCTGGGGTAAACATAGAGCAGAGGTGTTGTGAACCAGATTGTAGAAATCGTTGCTTTAAAAGCAAGCACTGCAGCAATTAAGTAATTCTGTGCACAGACCGCAGTAAGGAAAAGGGGGAGAATGATAAGAACTGTAGTCTTAGTCCCTTGGGAAAGATGCTAATGATGAAATACTGTTGTTTCCTTTGCACAAAGGAAAGTATCCCTCCTCCTGCTGTTTTGGTTGCTTGGATTTGTTAGGTGTTAACTCTTTATGTGACTGGTAAGTCTGAAGTGGAGAAATCAAAGGAGAGGGGTGTGCTCCAAATACCCCAAGGGTCTAGCTCATTATGCAGGGTGAAATTTCTTAAGAAAGCACTTGTAAGCTTTGATTTGTCTTCTGTCTAAATTAAGAACCTTTGTAATATGTTTTAGTGGCTGGGGCAGCATTTAAGGAATTTGAATAAGATTGTCTAGACCCAGCATCCTGTGGTCCCAAACCCTTATATATCTTGTTGAGCAAAATTCTGCATGACCACAAATGGTTCAGTGTAGTAGATTTGAGGTACGTGTTTTGGGCCTGCTAAGTTCAGAAAAAAAAATAAAATAAAAAATAATAAAAATTTACAATCTGTGAAGAGGGAGGTTAAGTATTTGGGACACCTCATAAGTGAAGGAAAGAGAAAAATAAATCCGGAGAGAATAAAGGGTATTGTGCAAGCAACGCAACTTTTTATTTTTAAACTCTTAATATTTAGGACTTTTCTCTCTCTTGTTCAACTATATAGTAATCTGCATTTGCCTGAAGGAATCTGGACACAAGAGAGACCTGCTGTTTACTTTGCTATTTGTGTTTGAGATAACATCAAGGTTGAACTGTTACTCTGAGCAAATTGCTTTAACATCATTTCATTGTTTCAGATCAGTTTGATACCAGTCTCAAGTATTATGTATAAGGTTTTAATTTAAATGTGACAAAGCATGATTCTGAATTCACATCTTTGCAGTTTCATGTTATTTGAATGTCTATTTCCTGAACTGTAAGACTTAAGTTAATTACTTTGCATTGTTTAGCTCGGTGCGGATGGCTGATGAACAGGACAGTAGCACCATGGTTGCTGGCTATATTGATCTTTCCAGTTTAATTTATTACAATATTGGATTTTTAGGATAAATTCATCTGTTTTTCTGTATTTGAATTTTATGTGTTGGGGTCCAGAGGAAAAAAAATTGTACTTTGTTTTGAAAGCTTTTAAAATTTCAGTTTTAGGAATACAGTATATTGTAGCACTATGACATACGAATTTTCTTTAGTTTACACACTTGCACTTATGTTACCAAAATACTTGTAGCAGTACATTATGTAGAGGTCCAGTATACACAGAAATTATAGAATTTTGGAAAGAGGCTGATCTGCAATTGCTTTGTTCCCAAGCATATGGATCACATTTAGTGGAAAGATGGAGCTTAGTTCCCAGGAAATATGAGAATATTTGTAAAGTTAGTAGACAAATAAAACAATAACATTAACTTGAGTTCATTGGAAAAAAAAGAGAAGGAAAAAATCCCCCAAACCAAGGTCTTGCTTGTCAGCAACGATCCAGGGGCGGTTTGGAAAAAAAGAATCAGAGAGAGAGATACAGAAGGTGAGGCTACAGCCTTGGGAAAGGCAATAAACGTGCTGCTCTGCGTGTGATGATCTGGGCCACTGGAATTCTGACTGCTTTAAGACTCCTCGAGGACCCCCAAGGCCTGAAGAACATGAACCTTGTATATTTATGCCTCGGCAGAGACATGAATAGGCAGGGGAGAGTAGGCCAAGAAGAACCTGAGGAAGTATCGCCATGACGACCAACCACAAATGCCTTGAACCTTCTTAGGCCTCTCACCTCAAAAGGATCTCTTAAACACCATGATTAGTGAGTAACTTGCACAGATCCTTGTGGGCACTGCAATTATAAGATCAGTCCTCAAATATTTTTAAGTTTCCACAGCACTCTCACTGGGAACCGGGTATAAGATAGACTTTAGTCACACCTGAGAGAGTATGTGGCCATTCTGTTAGAAGCCATACTCCTTCCTATTGGGATTGATGTTATAAAATGCCGTGAAGCGCTAGTCTATATTGTAAGGACTTTACTTATATTTTGTTTAGGCAGTTGCTAATTAGAATGAGCACTGTTTACTCATATTGTTATGCTTATTGAAAAGGATCTACATTTATATTTTATATATACCTTTTGTTTACAAAAATACTAAGTTTTTTAACAATTGTTTGATGTTCTTAGCAGCCTTACCAAATAAGGATACACTAGTATGGTATAAACAAGACAGAAGGACCTATACAATGTAGTTTGATGGAATGATGTAAGTGGAAAAATAAGTGGTGTTGAGAGGAGTATGATGGAATATTCATGTTGGAAAAGAGAACTCAGATTAATATTATAAAATGGTGAGGGTAAATTGAAATGTGAAATGATGTATCTGATGTATTCACTTAGAAAGAAAACTGACAATGAATATTCTACAATATTTGATTATGCCATCCCCATTAACTCCAAATTTGGAAGTCATCTAGCCCAGATATATATTCAATAATTGGAAATAGACACTTGGAGATAGGCTGAATGTACTTTTCATCCTAATGAGCTTTGGGGAGACCCACACTGGCCATGTGGTGCTTTTCAGATGCTTTTATCCCTTTTTGCCTCTATGTGTCCTGGCCCGACACATGAAGGTAAAGGAGGAAAGTTACCTACACAAATTCCTACACATATTTTTACAAATTGGTATAATTCTAAAATTGTGAAAAATTGAGGAAGTGTGGGCATCTTGTCAAAATGTATTAGTTAAATTGAGTTGCTTAGGATTGGCTGTTGTATGCAAGCAGCAATCACGAAAGGGGGAACCTCCGAAACCTTAAAAAACTTTGTAAAGAAACTAAACTGTCTTGCCTTTGACTCTGTTCAACAACAACAACAAAAAAAAAATTGCCCTAAGGGAGTAGACTGAAAATGTTCTCCCTTTGAACTGTTATATGGAAGACTGCTTACTTTTTATACTCCTGAGCCTCACATTTGATCTCTTGTATTTCCTAGCAGCAGAGGCAACTCTCTTCCCTCCACAGGTATGCTCAGCAGGTCCAGTCCTTTCTGCTGGATGGCTCAGCTCTTTTCTTTCAATCCGGAGACTGGATTTTGGTAAAGACATACCACCAGCACACAATACAAGCCCCTTTTCCAGTATGGGACCGTTCCAAGTTCTTCTGATAACACCGATTGCAGTGAAGGTGGTGGCTAAAAGATCCTGAAGCCATTGCCCTCACTGGAAACATTCTCCATCTACAGATCAGGCTTCAGGACCAGGATGAGAAGTAGCTGACGCCGGGGCAGTCAAGGCCCTAGCAACTGGAGAGGAGAGGAGAAGACTCCTGAAGAAAAGCAGCTTTCGGCCTAGAGGTACAGAACCAACATATCCCTTCAAGGTTGGTGACCAGGTACAGGTCAGAGCACCTCACAAGCACGGTACCCTGGACCCGCCCTACGGACCTCCAACTACAGTGATCGCCATCACATGGACAGCCATCCTGTGGGACTCCTGCCCTTCGCGGATCCATGCGTCAAGAATCAAGCGTGTATCGTCTCCACTGACATCATCTTCGGTTCCAGACCACCCTCCAGCCTCCTGACCATCACGCACAAGACTGTGTTGACTCCTCCTACCACTCATGTGGTGCTTCCTTCAGCCCATATCTGGAACTGTTAATACGGCAATACTACTTGCCCAGACTGCCTTACCTTTGTGTGCGCAGCTCGCTACAAGCTGGAGCTTTTCTCTCAACGTCTCATTACTGTACCTTCTAATCTGTGTGAAATGCAGAAGTTTACAGTATTTGACAATTTAAACTGCACCCAGCCCCATGTTTCGTTTTCTACTTTCTTGTATAACATTGGTGTTACTCGCCCCTCTTTGGGATATGACTAGGTCCATTGCCCATTGTAAACTGTCTCTAGTTTTAATGCTACAGATTGTTTTATTGTTTCTGCTTTTAACCTGTCTAATACTGCTCTATACTGTTCTTCAACTACAGCAGTTTCTCATGCTTACTCTCTGATGAATCTTCCTTTGGGCTGGTCTCAAAGGGCTGATTATTGCCCTATTGAGCGGTTTTGTAATCCTTGTTCTTTTCTGTTGTATATTTTCATTTGTTCTTGGCTGCTGTCGGAAGGCCCTACAGAGCTCCACCACTTTTATGTACTCTTATACACCTGCTTTTACGGTGGCTGATGTACCTGAGCTGTCATGTACAGATATTCAGTTAATAATGCCTGTTTAGTTATTTTGTAGTAGATTGTTAGGCTGTTCTTCTAGTGGGCCTGTACAGGCCCAAAGGGGGGAATTGTAAGGGGAAAATAAGTTTCTTGTTGTACAGAGGGACCATGAGGCCCATCTGTGAATACCTAGATAGAAAGGAATGTGTTGTGCTAAGATAAGATTCAGTGACCTTCACAGAGACAGGTACCAGTTTGTACGATTGCTAATTAGCAATATCAGGAGCAGGGCTATGCTGCTGGGATGGGTTTATGACAAATATATGTTTTTGATACTGTATAAAAGATAGACTGCACTTCTAACGTACGGAATAAACTTACATGCTACTTATGTGCGAGTGTGTGTGTGTTTGTTCTCCTGGGATCCCAGACAGAGAAGGTAAGGTAATTCCTCGACCCAGAGGATTAACGGACGTCCCAGGGTAAGTGATATAAGTGTTGGGAAGGAAAAAGGACCCTACCCTTAGAGACGGTACCAATGACATAGGAAAATGTGGTAGGGAGGTTTTGGAAGTTAAATTTAGGCTTTTAGGTAGGAAGTTGAAATCCAGAACTTCCAGGGTAGCGTTCTCCGAAATGCTTCCCGTTCCATGCGCAGGACCCAAAAGGCAGGCAGAGCTCCGGAGTCTCAATGCATGGATGAGACGATGGTGCAGAGATGAGGGTTTTGGATTTGTTAGGAACTGGGGAACATTCTGGGGAAAGGAGGGGCTCTTCCGAAGGGATGGGCTTCACCTTAACCGGGATGGAACCAGGCTGCTGGTATTAACCTTTAAAAAAGGAGATAGAGCAGCTTTTAAACTAGATAATAGGGGAAAGCCGACAGTCGCCCAAGAGCGCATGGTTCGGAAGAATGTATCCTTGAAGGATACTACCAAAAGCAGAGAGGTTCCAAAAAAGAGTAAAGTAGCCCAAATGCCCTCGAGTATGGAGCAGACAGAGCTTAAAGATCCCAAATTACCCATGTCTACCAATAGCCAAATTAATATGAATAAAATACAGTCTCTAAAATGCTTGTATGCAAATGCTAGAAGGCTAAAAAACAAGATGGGAGAGTTAGAATATATAGCACTAAACGAGAGGTTAGATATGATTGGGATATCAGAGCCATGGTAGAAGGAGGACAACCAGTGGGACACTGTGATACCTGGGTACAAACTATATCGTAATGATAGAGCTGATCAAAATGGTGGAGGGGTTGCGCTCTATGTTAGAGAGGGCATTGAGTCAGAAAGGATTAAAGTTTTGCAAGAAACAAAATTTGCTGTAGAATCTCTATGGATTGAAATTCCATGTAAAAAGGGGAAGGCGATGGCAGTGGGGGTGTACTATCGACTACCTGGCCAGAATGAACAAATGGATGATGAAATGCTCAAAGAAATCTAGGAAGCTAACAAATGTTACAGCGCAGTAATAATAATGGGTGATTTCAATTACCCCGGTATCGAATGGGTCAGTGTCACGGCAGTACATGCTAGAGAGATAAAGTTCCTAGATGAAATAAATGACTGCTTCTTGGAGCAGCTGGTTCATGAACCGACCAGAGGGGAAGCCATATTGGACCTAGTCCTTAGTGGAACACCAGATCTAGTGCAAGAGATAAGGGTGTTAGGGCCACTTGGCAAAAGTGATCATAGCATGATCGCCTTTGATTTATTTAGTGGAGGAGGGATAGTAAGGAAATCCACAATACTACCTTTTAACTTTCGAAAGGGAGACTATGATAAAATGAGGAAAACAGTTAAGAAAAAACTAAAAGGAGCAGTTGCAAAGGTTAAAGACTTACATCAAGCTTGGGTGTTGCTGAAAAATACTATCTTGGAAGCCCAAGCCAGCTTTATTCCACGCTTTAAGAAAAGTGGAAGGAAGTCCAAAAAACTGCCAGCGTGGTTTAAAGGTGAGGTCAGAGAGGCTGTTGTTGCCAAAAAAGCATCTTTCAGGAAATGGAAAAAAGAGCCAAATGACATAACCTGGAAACAGCACAAGCACTGGCAAGTCAAATGCAAGGCATTGATAAAGCAGGCAAAGGGAGAATTTGAGAAGAAGCTTGCTGCAGAAGCAAAAACGCGAAATAAAGATTTTTTCAAGTACATTCGCAGCAAAAAACCTGTGAGAGAGTCAGTTGGTCCATTAGATGATAAAGGAGTTAAAGGGGCACTAAGAGGCGACAAAGCGATAGCGGAGAGACTGAATGAATTCTTTGCTTCTGTCTTTACTGTGGAAGATATAGGGATGATACCCATGACTGAAGTGGTATTTAAAGGTGCGGAAGAATTGAAGGAAATATCGATACATCGGGAAGATGTATTACAACTATTAGATAAACTGAAGAGTAGCAAATCACTTGGGCCGGATGGTATACATCCAAGGGAGTTGAAAGAACTGAAATATGAGATTGCAGACCTGCTATTAGTAATCTGTGAACTATCATTAAAATCATCTCTAATACCTGAAGATTGGAGGATCGCCAATGTAACACCAATTTTTAAAAAGGGTTCCAGAGGTGATCTGGGAAACTACAGACCGGTGAGCCTGACGTCAGTACCGGGAAAAGTGGTAGAAACCATCATAAAGAATAAAATTACTCAGCATTTAGATAGTCATGGCCTAATGGGAGACAGCCAACATGGCTTTAGACAAGGGAGATCTTGTCTTACTAATCTGTTATGTTTATTTGAAGGTGTGAATAAACAGGTGGACAAAGGTGAGTCGGTTGATATAGTGTATCTGGACTTTCAGAAAGCCTTTGACAAGGTCCCTCATCAGAGACTTTTGACACAACTAAAGAATCATGGGATAGGAGGCAGTGTACTACTGTGGATCAGGAACTGGTTAAAAGATAGAAAGCAGAGGGTTGGGCTAAATGGCCAATTTTCCCAATGGAGAAAGGTGAATAGTGGTGTACCCCAGGGATCTGTGCTGGGTCCGCTGCTCTTTGACATATTCATAAATGACCTGGAAAGTGGAATAACGAGTGAGGTTATCAAATTTGCAGATGACACAAAACTATTTAAAGTTGTTAAAACCCAAGAGGATTGTGTAAAATTGCAAGAGGATCTTGATAAATTGGAAGACTGGGCATCAAAATGGCAGATGAAATTTAATGTGGACAAGTGCAAAGTTATGCACCTAGGGAAGAACAACCCAAACTATGGTTACACGATGCAAGGTTCCACTTTAGGAACCACCACCCAGGAAAAAGATTTAGGCATTATTGTGGATAACATGTTAAAACCTTCGGCCCAATGTGCAGTGGCGGCCAAGAGAGCAAATAGAATGCTAGGTATCATAAGGAAAGGAATGGAAAATAAAACAAAAGATATTATAATGCCTCTATATCGTTTCATGGTGAGACCGCACCTTGAATATTGTGTGCAATTCTGGTCGCCGTATCTTAAAAAGGATATAGCGTTATTAGAAAAGGTTCAGAGAAGAGCCACCAAAATGGTAAAGGGGATGGAAGGATACTCCTATGAAGAAAGGCTAAAAAGGTTAGGGCTCTTTAACCTGGAAAAGAGACGGCTGAGGGGAGATATGATAGAAGTCTATAAATTAATGAACGGAGTGGAACGGGTAAACGTAGATCGATTGTTTACGTTATCAGAATATAGAAAGACTAGGGGACATGCAATGAAGCTACAGGGTAAACTATTTAAGACTAATAGAAAATATTTTTTCACTCAACGTGTAATCAAACTCTGGAATTTGTTACCGGAGGATGTAGTAAAGGCTGTTAGTGTAGCTGGGTTTAAAAAAGGTTTGGACAAGTTACTGGAGGAAAAGTCCATAAACCATTATTAAGAAGGGACCCAGGATATCAATGCTTGACCCAGTACAAGCATTGTGGAACCTGTGTCTTTTGGAGAAACTGCTAGGTATGTATGACCTAGATTGGCCACTGTTGGAAACAGGATACTGGGCTTGATGGACCTTGGTCTGACCCAGTATGGCATATCTTATGTTCTTATGTAACACTACCCTTGCAGCCTCCAGGCCATCAAGTTTAGAGATTTGAGGTTGGGGTACAGACGGGAACCCTGATCCTGAGAGAGAACATCGGGTTGCAACCCCAGGAGGTAGTTGGTTGTCCACTGCTAGTTGAAGCAGAAGTGGAAACCAAGGCTGCCTCGGCCACCTGGGGCCACCAGAAGTACCGAGGCCTTGTCCCTCAGAATCTTGAACAAGGTTCGGGCCACCAGAGGCGTGGGAGGAAACGCATACAGGAGGCCCTGGGACCATGAAATCAGGAAGGCATCCGCTGCCAGCCTTCTGGGATGCTGTTGCCTGGAGCAGAACTTGGGCAGCTGCCGGTTCAGGGGACTGGCAAAGAGATCTATGGATGGAAGTCCCCATTTCAGGAAACTTTTCTGAACCACTAAGGGATGCAGTTGCCATTCGTGGGGCTGCTGAACCCTGCTCAATCTGTCTGCCAGGAAGTTCTCCTGGCCAGGTAGATACACAGCCTTGAGAAACATGTTGTGCTTGAGCATAAACAAGCAAAGGGCCTGTGCCTTCTGGCACAGGGGTCTGGACCCAGTGCTGCCCTGCTTGTTCACATAGAACATGGCCACTTGGTTGTCTGTCTGTATTAAGACAGACTGGTGAGCCAGGGTCTGAGAGAAGGCCTTGAGGGCTAAGCGAATAGCCCAAAGTTCCAGTAGGTTGATCTGTTGCGTGGTCTCCCATGGAGACCACAGGCCTTGGGTACACTTGTCCAGACAATGTGCCCCCCAGCCTTGCAAGGAGGCATCGGTGGTCAACACTACCGTGAATCCAGGTATCTGAAAAGGCACCCCCTATAGTAAGTTGGGAGGGTGCAGCCACCATTGTAGGGAGTTCAGGAATGGTCTGGACACCCGTACTGTGTCTCTGAGGCTCCCCGTGGCCTGAGTCCACTGAGCTCTGAGGCACCATTGGCCAGGCCTCATGTAGAGGTGGGCATTTGGAGTCACATGTACAGTCGATGCCATGTGTCCCAGAAGCCTCAGAGTCTGGCGGTAACCAGTGACATGCTGAGAAACTGGCCTGCCAAGTCCATAAGCCTTTGTGCTCTGTCCTCTGGCAAGTAAGCCTTTGCCTGCAGGGAATCCATCCTTGCTCCTATGAACTCTAGGTTCTGTGAGGGGAGCAAAGTGGACTTTCCGAAGTTTATGACAAAGCCCAGGTGCTGGAGGAGAGAGACAGTTCTGAGGGTGGCTTGACTGGCCTCCTGGTATGTCTGACCCCTGATGAGCCAGTCGTCCAGGTAGGGGAAGACAAAAATACCCTGATTTCTTAAGTAGGCCGCCACCACTGCTAGGCATTTTGTAAAGACTCTTGGGGCGTAGGTGAGGCCAAAAGGCATTACTCTGTACTGGTAATGGTTTCCTCCCACAATGAACCTGAGGTACTTTCTGTGGTCTGGATGGATGAGGATGTGGGTATACGCATCCTTTAGATCTAAGGAGCATAGTCAATCTCCCTGCTGGAGGTAGGGCAGTAATGTTCCAAGAGTAAGCATCTTGAACTTCTCTTTCTCCAAGAACTTGTTGAGATTTCTGAGGCCTCCGGTTCTCTTTGGTACTAGGAAGTACCTGGAGTAGAAACCGTGACCTTGTAGGAGGGGAGGTACAGGCTCCACCGCCCTGTCCAGCAGCAGACCCCGAAGCTCCTGAAGGAGGAGGTCTGTGTGCAGAGGAGGCCTTGGAGTCTCTCCTGGGAATTAAGGAGGAGGCAACTGTTGGAAATGAAGCATGTAGCCCTTGTGGACTATGCTTAAGACCCAACTGTCTCCTGTAATGGGTGGCCACCTGTGGGCAAACAGGACTAGTCGACCTCCTGTGCAGGGATGGGACAGCAGAGACAGAGAGGCTATGCCTTGGGAGTCAAAAACCCCCACCCTGCTGAATGGGAGCAGGGGAGGCCTGGTAATGTGGGAACTGCTTGTAGGCAGCTGCCTTCCTCGGATAAAAGGGCTTCTTACCCGAGCCCTTCTTTTTCTGTGAAGGGGCAGAGGTTTTTCTGGATAGCCTTGTCCTAGTGAGGTGCTCGGATTCGAGCTCAGCAGCCTTTTCGGCCATGGGCTTGCCAAAAAGGTTTTCACCTCGGCAAGGGACATCGACCAACTTGTCTTGTACCCATGGCTCGAGGTCCGATAATTGGAGCCATGCCTGGTGTCGAGCCGGAATGCCGGCTGCTGCCACACGGGCCGAGGCCTTGAAGCCATCATAGGCGGCTCGGGACATGAACTTCGAGCATTCCCATACTCCCGAGGACAAGGACTTGAACCTCTGCAAATGTTCCCCATAGAGACCAGCAGAGAACCCGGCGAGCTCCTTCGCCAGGTCCCGCAAGTACATGCCCATGTACAGCTGGTAAGACTGGACATGGCAAGCAAGCATAGAGCCCTGGAAGCATTTTCTACCAAACGCATCCAGGTTCCGGGCCTCCCTGCCGGGGGGCACCGCAGAGTACATCTTCTGGCTTTTCAGACGATGCATGGCCGATTCCACCACCGTGGAATGGTGTGGTAGCTGTGCCTTTTGGAAGCCAGGGCTCTTACGGAGTCGATAGATGGAATCGACCCGCTTGCTCAGAACCAGCGCTGAGGCCGGCGCCTCCCACATCCTGAAGAGGAGCCGTTCCAGCATCGGAGGAACCGGCACAGTAAAGGCCTCCTTTGGAGGAGAGTCATACTGGAGGGCCTCGAGCTCCTCGGCTCGAGGCTCCTCCTCGGGGTCCGTGGGAATCGCCAAAGCTGTGGCCATATCCCTAACGAACTCTGAGAACCGGGTGTCCTCCGGAGGGGATCTACTCCGGGGTTTGGACTGCGGTGAGTCCGAAGGGACGCACCGAGTCCGAAAGGTATCGGGGGACTCCTCATCCTCCGTTTCCCATGCCGACTTGTCCGAAGAGGAGTCGGGGGGCTCCGACCGCGTGGGTCCTGGCGGCACCCGCCCCAATGCCGAGGGCACCGGCGTCGACGCCCTCGGTCCCGAGCGGTAGGTCGAGGGTGACCGCAACCGAGGACGACCTCGAGCCTTCATGGTCTCGAGTATCGGCTCGGTCTCCGGGGTTGACTTCGAGGTCGATGTCCTGGTGGTCGGGGCAGATGCACCAGCGAGGCTGGCCATCAACACCTGCTGCTGATCCATGAAGGCAATCTGCATTCCAAGGCTGTCAACCTGAGTCCAAGCTCAGGAGACTCAGCAGCCACCGACTCGGGCCCCGGCAGCGCCGGGCCCGACGTCGGCTCCCTGGGAGCAGAGTCCACGAGGATAACAGGACTTACGTGTCCAGCAGACTCCGGCTCCACACGAGGCATTTTGGACGGCTTCTCCTGTTCCAAGGGCCCGGGATGGTGGTCGGGGGTCCAAGACCTGGCCCTCGAGGAACCAGGGACCTCTTCCGACGCCGCCCTCGTGAGCCGCTTCTTCCTCTTCTGTTCCCGGTCAGGGGACCCCCTGTCCAAGGAACCCCGGCGATGCTCGGGGTCAGACTCCCGAGACATCGAGGCCTCAGACGAGGTCCGGGCCCGGCCGGAGGACGAGTCAGAGAAAAGCCTTTCCTTTTGATGCTGACGACTTCGCAGTGCCTTGGTGGACATTTTACCACATGGGCCACAGATCTTAGGATCATGATCTGGGCCGAGGCACCGGAGGTAGCAGTGGTGTGTGTCGGTGAGAGACATCAGTTTCTTACACTGATCACACTTTTTGAAACCACTGGAAGCCATCGGGGAAAAAAGGGCCCCTGCGAGGTCAAAGGACCGGCCTTCCAGGGAAAAGAAAAAAAGGCGTGAACGCCAGCCACTAAGGGCAAAAACCAAAAAAAAGAAGACGGGATCGATACCGGTGTACCGAACCCGGTGGGAAGGGGAACCGGCGTCGAAGCGGACAAGAAACGCAAGGAATCGCAAGAAAAAAATCTAGCTTTTCTCCGGGTGACACGGACAGACGTCCGTTGGGCTCCACGGAAAAAGAAAAACTGAGCAAGATGGCACCTTTGGGCGGGAAGGGGACCGCGCATGCGTGGGAGTATTCCCAAAGGCTTTCATAGAAAGCTGAGGAAATGCTCCGCATGGGGCTCCATCGACGTCGATGTCACCCATATGTGAGGACTGACTTCCTGCTTGGTCCTGGAGAATGTTTGTTACTAGGAACCCTAACTTCATTCCTCCAAATACTATTGATTTATTAGGTAAGCCCATCATAGTTAAAAACGAAATCAAATACCTTGGCATAATTTTGGATAAAGCATTGAACCTTAAATCTCACATTGCTAAAACTGCTAACAAGGCCTATCATCGTCTAAAGATTGTGAGAAAACTAAAGCCATTACTCCATCAAGACCATTTCCGTACCGTTTGTCAGGCTCTCATCACCCCCCTCCTAGACTACGGAATCCTGCTTTATCAAGGCCCCCCTCAGCTAACTCTACACCCTCTCCAGATGGTTCAGAATACTGCTGCACGTATTATTACTGGTACAGCAAAAACAGATCATATCTCCCCTGTCCTACAACAGTTGCACTGGCTTCCAGTAAGTGTCAGGTCAAAATTCAAGATACTTTTAATTATCTTTAGGATTTACAATCACCTGTCAGCAGATGCTTTACAAAATATTATAACTAGAGATATCATCAATAGACCAAGAAGAAGCAGCGCCAATAATGACAACATAATTAGTACCCCTGCTGGATACTGTAGGACTAAACAAGCAACTTCAAAAAGAGCTCCTTCTTTACTGGCTTCCAAACTTTGGAACTCTCTTCCGATGGACCTCAGAATTATGACTGATATCAAAGGTTTTCGCAAGGCCATGAAGACCCTGCTATTTGCTGAAACTTATAATTTGATATATAATTAATAGTTTTTACCAATAGGCCCATTTTATTACATTAATTCATCTTAGTTTTATCTGTTAATGTCTTATCTACCCTATGTTATTTGTAACCTTCCATTTGTATTGTGACCACTTTGATTGAAGGATAAGGTGGGATACAAATCTGTCTAAATAAATAAATTGATCTCATGAGCTAGTGTCTAATGCTACTGCAGCACCTGCCCTTATCATTCCCCTTCCCTCTCCCCAAGCCCCCTCCCTCTAACCTCCCTCCCTTCCCCAATCCTCATCCCTTCCCCAATCCTTTTCCAGGCTCCCCTCTCTCATGCCTTCCACTTTGTCCACTTCCCAGGTACTCTCCCAACCAGGCCCAACCTAGAGTTGATCCAAAGCACTGGAGCCCTAAGCGAACCTTAATCTTTACACCCCCTCTGGCAGTCAAATGTTTATATCATCCCACACTTTGACTACGCAAACATCATTCTACATAGTCTACCTGATTGTGCTCGCCATCCCCTACAAATGGCCATGAACACTGCAGCTTGAGCCCTTTATGGAACTTCCAGATAAGAGCAAGCAACACCTATCCTGAAGCAGCTTCAATGGCTCCCGATAGCCAATTGCCTCAAATACAAAGCCCTCATAATGACGTTTAAATCCTGCCCCACCTCTCTGCAACCACCCTGGAAGAACTCTGGTGTCCAGACAACAGAGCTAGGAGGTCAAGCATGGCTAACACTCTTACCATCCCTACCTCAGCCAGATACAGTTCCCAAACTGCCAAGCATAGAGCTTTCACCTTGTTTGCGTCTTCACTCTGGAACTGCCTTCCTGCCCCAATTCTTGGCATATTGGACCTTGCGACCTTCAGAAAGGTAATAAAGGCACGTCTATTCCAACTTCACTTTGAACATGTGGTATAGCCCTTCCTGGACTCAACTATTCTCCTTAGTGCAAACCTACCTACACATCATAGTCTTCCAGTCATCATGTACATAGTTGCACAGGGTTCTCCCTAATTGTATATAGTTGCCCAGGGTGTTACCCTAATAGTTCCCCTTGATATAGTAGATAGATTATGTTCAACCTGTCTTAAATGGCTACTGTTCATTGTGATGTCTGTTAAGTTTGGTTCACTTGTTCCTTGTAATGAGCTGTTTCACTGTAAACCACGCTGATTTAAAAATAGTGCGGTACATAAAACCAAATACATAAATAAATAAAAATATATATTTAGCCTGCTTTTGCTGCCCTTGGCAACTGGCTAGTTTGCCTAGTGGTTGCGCTAGCCCTGCTCCCTCATGTTTCCTTCCTGCCAACTCTACATCCTACGCATCATCCCAAGACCCACTTCCAGATTTCACTCCTACCTCTGTCAGATAAAGACTGACCCTGGACAGATAATCTATAAAATCCAATGTTCAACCCAACACTAGCTCCCCATCCCGCATGTTCTCTACCTGAACTTTCAACTCTTTCCCTACCACTGCCCTCTATATCAGTCCCAGGCATGCACTGAATCCGTTTCAGCTATGGCTTCCACTGCCTCCACTCGTAGGCCATTTCAGGCCTCATTATGCTTCCAAACCCAATAATTAATCTATCACCCAGTTCTCCTTATATGTGGTGGTACCAAAGACTTCTAACAATCCACACAGCCAACAAAACCAGGCAGGGGAGGCCTCTATCCAGTGCATATAGCCACCCCGTAATGAAGCCTGGGCTCCAACCTGTTACCCAACCTTTGTAGAATGCCAATGCAGTAATACCACCACTGGTATGGCTATAATTATGGCTTCCGGTTCATCATTTTGGGATTTTAGGGCTTTGAAGCTATTAGGACTAGCATTGGAAAATCATGTTTTATATCAGTTTATCCCAGCCCCAGTGTCAGCATCCATCTATTCACCAAAGTGAAGCAGCCGGATTACTGCAGATCCCTACATAGAAACTCCATGCTAACAGTCCACCTCACCTCCCTCACATACCCAGAACAGAGACAGACCCTCACCGGAGGACAGAATAAGTGATCACAAACTTAAAATTGTGATTCCTCCCCTAAACATCACTGCCTCTGATGAACCTCTTGGGACTAGACTAGGCAGTTGCCTAGGGTGGAAGCTTGAGGGATGGGAAAGAGCAGCAGCGAAAGCAAAATACGAGATCCTGAAAGCCACAAAATCTCAGAGCCATCAGCACATTCCTTTACCTGCAGGACTGTTGT
Source organism: Ichthyophis bannanicus (assembly GCA_033557465.1). Classification (NCBI taxonomy): domain Eukaryota; kingdom Metazoa; phylum Chordata; class Amphibia; order Gymnophiona; family Ichthyophiidae; genus Ichthyophis; species Ichthyophis bannanicus. Next base: position 72,453,692 of record CM066051.1, on the reverse strand, counting down.
GGGTGACAAGAGTTTGAGATGATTGTGATTTTGCTGACTAAAGTTATCAAAATCTCGTGGGGGGGGGGAGGGGGATGACTAGAGTTCTGAAAGCTAATTGAGGGAAGGGGCATAAGGCTGAAATTTCACCTGATACCCTTGCACAAGCCCTGAGGGCGATAGAGAGGATGATGGGAGGAAGGGGTTACATAGTAACATAGAATATGATGGCAGATAAAGACCAGTATGATCCATCTAGTCTGCCCAGCAAGATAGCAAGAGTAGGTGCACTTGTCGCTCCATACAGGTCACTTCTCCCTGTGCTTTTGTTTAGAGATGTACCCACTGCTCTGTGCAGGTCACCCCTAATTGTTCAGATATAAGAGATAGTTAAGTTTATTTTGATTTTATTCTGTTGCTATAAAGGGATCCACTGTGTCTGTCCCATGCCATTTTGAGTTCTGTCACAGTATTTGCCCCACCACTTCCATCGGGAAGGCATTCCAAGCATCCACCATCATTTCAGTGAAAAAGTATTTCCTGACGTTGCCTTTCAGTTTACCCCCTTGCAGCTTCATGGTGTGCCCTCTAGTTTTACAGCTTTCCCGTCTCTGGAAGAGGTTTGTTTGTCCATTAATACTCTTTAAGTATTTAAAGGTCTGAATCATATCTCCCCTGTCCCACCTGTCCTCCAGAGTGTGCATATTTAGATCTTTAAGTTTCTTCTCATAAGTCTTCTGATGCAGGCTCCAAGTCATTTTGTTCGCCTTCCTCTGAACAGTTTCCAGTCTTTTTATATCCTTTGTGAGATATGGTCTCCAGAACTGATCATAATATTCCAAGTGAGGCCTTGTACAGTGGCACTAGTACCTCTTCCTTTCTGCTGTAATTCAACCAATCTGCAAGTCAACCAATCTGCAACCTTCTACAGAAATGGAACATGCACTACCACCTCTATGCAGATGGCATGTTCTACATGCAGTTCAGCACTAATAATCCAGACTTCTCGACTACAACAAATGTCTTCAATGCCGTGACTAATCTCTTAGCTAATATCAACCTCACGGTAAACAGAAATAAAACAGAAGCACTACTCATCTTCAGAGACCAAGATTCAAGGCACCAAAAAAAGATAATAACACAAGATACCGATATATCTATAAAACAACATACCAAATACCTAGGCATAACCATAGACAACAATCTCAACATGGAAACCCACATCAAGAACTCAGCGAAACTGGCATACTGGAAGCTAAAGTTAATCAAACCGCTTTGACAAATCTTACCCAAAACTGACTTCAGATCAATACTACAAGCCATAGTCACACCACACCTTGACTATGGAAACATCATCTACTAGGGCCTCGCAAAATCTGCACTATCACCACTACACCTAGTTCAAAACACCGCAGCTAGAATCCTCACTGCCAGTCCAACAATTCTTCATATAACACCAATACTTAAAAACTTGCACTGGTTCACAATTGCACAACGAACTAAATATAAAGTCATCATCACCACCTTTAAAATCATTCATAACACAGGTACACTACCAAAAAACTGCCTCCAGTTTTGCAACTGATTCCTATAGATTTTGGGGTGCTGAATCCAGGAAAAATAGCCAAAATGTTCCATCACGTCACGTTTTCTTGCAAAATTAGATTTCTTACCCATATAAGGAATGTTCACATAATTTCTTTTTAGCCGACTGCAGTTTATTTTCTTGGCCCAAAATAGAGGTTGTAATGGTTAACTAACTAGAAACACTCCCTCATGATATTTTAGAGTGTTTTGTATTCATTTTATACATTAACAGGACAATTGGGAGGCGGGGGGCTAAATCCAGTACTCGCGCTGGCGCATGTTCTTTCCTGTTCGCCTCGCCTTGTTCGCTCGCTCAAACACGGTGGTTGCGACATGAACGTTCCTGTCAAATTTCAGTTTCTTGCAAGTTCATTATTACCTTTTGTTTGCTCAGTCGTAATCCAGCTTTATTCCGAAGTGGTTCACTACAGTTGTAGTTTGCAGTGCTGTGTATTTGTGATGGCTCACAGAGCCAGAGGTTGCGTCAACTCTCCGGACAGTTTTTGTTTTATTTGTGGGGAATATACCGTGAAAAAGCGGCAGAGGAACATTTCTGCATTTATTAAAAAAGTATATTTCGCCTATTTCGGTTTGAAGTTAGGCGATCAAGACAAACCGTGGGCTCCTCACAAAGTGTGCAAGACATGTGAGGAAGATCTACGCTTATGGATGAAAGGTAAAAAACAAGCATTTCGTTTCGGAATACCTATGATGTGGCGTGAACAAAGAGACCACAGCAGTGACTGCTATTTTTGCTCTTGCAAAATAAGAACGTAATAAGTTACCCCAACCTTCCCTCAGCAATTAGGCCTATGCCTCATAGCAACGAAGTACCTGTGCCTGAACCACCAAAATCTTTGGATCATATTTGTGTGGACGGTTCTGATCATGATGAGACTCATCAGATGGCTTTTCCCGATGAGTCCAGTACTTCCGAGTTTGAAACTGAACCAGATCCGAAACCTGAACTTTTCTCTCAAGCTGAATTGAATGATTTAGTCCGAGATTTAGGACTCCCAAAAGATGCTGCCCAACTGCTAGGTTCTCGGCTTAAACAGAAAAATCTATTGTCACCAGGAACAACTTTTTATTGGTACCGCAACCGCGAGACACAATTTTTGAAGTATTTCAGCAAAGAGGAAGATTTGGTATTTTGCAACGATATATACGGAGTGATGGAAAAGTTTAAACTCAAGTATGATCCTGCTGAATGGCGGCTGTTCATTGATTCGTCAAAAGACAGCATAAAAGGTGTTCTTCTTCATAATGGCAACACATTCGCTTCAGTTCCTATTGCTCACTCTGTTATTCTCCAAGAAAAATACGAGAATTTGGCCCTGATTCTTCAGAAGATTCGTTATGATGAGCATAAGTGGATGATTTGTGGAGACTTTAAAATTCTATCCATGCTATTAGGGCAGCAATCCGGTTTCACCAAATATCCCTGCTTCCTTTGCTTGTGGGATAGCCGGGCCCACGACCTACACTGGGGGAAAAAAGACTGGCCAATTCGGGAGTATTTGAGACCCGGTGAGAAAAATGTTCTTCATGAGAGCTTGGTACCTCGTGATAAAATTCTATTACCACCTCTCCACATTAAGTTGGGTCTCATTAAGCAATTCATCAAGTCCCTTCCAAAAGATGGTGAGTGCTTTCGGTACCTTTGCTCAAAGTTCCCCCGACTTTCTGAAGCAAAGCTAAAGGAAGGAGTGTTTGTTGGCCCTGATATAAGGAAACTCATTTCAGATGGAGCATTCGCTGAAACGATGTCTGAGAAGGAAAAAGAAGCCTGGGATTCCTTCAAGGATGTTGTTCTCAAATTCTTGGGGAACAGGCGGCATGAGAACTATAAGGATATTGTTGCCAGGATGCTCAATGCCTTCAAAGAACAAGGCTGTAACATGAGCCTGAAAGTCCATTTCTTGCACTCCCATGTGAACTACTTTCCCGAAAACTTGGGGGCGTACAGTGAAGAACAAGGTGAAAGGTTTCACCAGGACATCAAGGACGCAGAGAGAAGGTACCAAGGAAGATGGAACACCACTATGATGGCTGATTTCTGCTGGTTGCTGCTGCGGGAAACCCCAGATGAAAAATACGCCAAGCAGCGCACCAAGAGAAGCATTCGGGGGAAGAAGAAACGGGCCCACCAGGAGTTTAGATTTTAAAGTTATTCTTGGGTCAATCAAACTGTGTTGACAAATATCGTGTTTTTACTAAACTTTGAAATAAAAATTTGCTAGTTATTACCACAGTGTCGGATCTCATTTATTAGAATTTTATTTTCACACCATCGGGTGTTTGTCTTCATGTATTGCAGTGGTGCGGTTTGCGTTTTCTATTCTTACATACATACCTGTACAACATTTTTTGCACATTTCTTTGCTTTGCTTTGTGTCTAACCTCGCTCTTATATGCTCAATGCTTGTGCACATGTATGTGGCTGTTTTAAGTGCAGACAATTTTGCTACCATCACAGTGTGTTTTGTTGACATTACTCTATTCTTATGTGCTGCCTTGTTACAATTTTCTTTATTCTTATTTGAATAACTACTAAAGAATTAGTATAAAGAATTCATCCAAGAAACTTTTATCTCAATCGCACTCAATCTGAAACGTTCACCTCAAACTGCTAACCCAATGTAGCAAAAAATCTGTACGTGATGGAGCAAATTGGTTACCAGATTTGGATTCAGCGCACCAAAAAACGTAAAAATCAATCGAAACATTAGAGGCAGTTTAAAAAAAAAATTTTTTAGTGTACCTGTGTAATCTATCGGTTCCCTGTCTCTCTGAAATGATCACAACATCGCACACAACAAGACCTAAAAGAGCTGCCTGTCAGAATCTCCTGAACATCCCCCTACTGAAGACCAAAACTACAAAACAGACCAGCAAAAGAGCATTCTCCTTGTATGCTCTATTTATATGGAACACACTTCCGGACAACATGTTGTTGTTGTTAAGTGCCGTCGAGTCGGAGTCGACTCATGGCGACCCTCTGGATAGCTATCCTAAATTGTGTTCGTTCTTCAGTCAGGCGGCTCATTGTTGACAGACTGGTACCCGTAGCTGCTGTTATTGTAGCGATCCATCTCATTGCTGGCCTTCCTCTTTTGCGTTGACCTTCTATCTTGCCAAGCATGATGTCTTTCTCTAATGATCTCTCTCTTCCGCATGATGTGTCCAAAGTATGAAAGTCGAAGTCTTGTCATCTGAGCTTCTAAAGAAAGCTTAGGTTTGATCTCCTCTAGTACAGACTGGTTTGTTCTTCGGGCAGTCCATGGTATACACAGTATTCGCCGCCAGCACCATAATTCAAAGGCATCAATTTTCTTCCTGTCTATCTTTTTCAGCTTTCACATCCATATGATGTTATTGAAAATACCATGGCTTGAACAAGTCGAATCTTTGTATGGAGAGAGACATCTCTGCTCTTGAGAATCTTATCTAGGTCTTTCATAGCCATTCTGCCAAGAGCAATGCGTCGTCTGATTTCTTGACTGCTTGTTGCTTCTTTATTGATAGTTGATCCAAGTAGGTTAAAGTTATTCACGATTTCAATTTCTTCTCCTTCGACGATGAACCTGATTATGCCAGTTGTCATGATCTTTGTCTTCTTTACATTAAGGTGCAGGCCCATTTTGAGACTATGTTCTTTGATTGTGAGAAGCAAATGTTTCAGATCATCTTCATTTTCCGCCAGTAATGTGGTATCATCAGCATAGCGAAGGTTGTTGATGAGTCTTCCACCAATCTTCACACCTCTGTTGTCTTCATACAATCCTGCTTCTCTGATGATTTGTTCTGCATATAAATTAAACAAGTAGGGGAAAGTATGCAGCCTTGTCTTACACCTTTGCTTATTTTAAACCATTCTGTTTCTCCTTGTTCCGTTCGAACTGTTGCTTCTTGATCAATGTACAGATTGTGCAATAGAACGATCAGGTGTTCTGGTATACCCATGCTTCTTAATGTGGCCCAGAGTTTCTCATGGTTTACACAGTCAAAAGCCTTGCTATAGTCGATAAAGCACAAATAGATATCCTTTTGGTATTCTTTAGTCTTTTCAAGGATCCATCTCACATCCGCAATGATGTCTCTCGTTCCTCGCCCTTTTCTGAACCCTGCTTGCACTTCAGGTAGTTCTTGTTCCAGGTATGATTGTAGTCTCTTTTGAATAATCTTCAGTAGAATCTTGCTGGCATGTGGGATCAGAGTGATTGTGCGATAATTTCCACAGTCAGTTGGATCACCTTTCTTTAGTATTGGTATAAACACAGATCTTTTCCAGTCAGTTGGCCATGATACTGTCTTCCATATTTCTTGGCAGAGCCTTGTAAGTACGGTAACAGCTGCATCAGATTGCTGTAATACTTCTATGGGAATGCAATCAATGCCTGGTGCTTTGTTCTTTGATAAGGCTTTCAATGCTGCTTCAACTTCTTCTTTCATCACCAATGGTTCCAGATCATAAGGTACAAGTTGAAATGGCTGTTGGTCCACTTGATCTTTATCATATAAAAACTCTGTATATTCCTTCCATCTTTTCTTGATCTTCTCAGCATCATTCAACATAGAACCTTGAGCATCTTGTAACATTCCAATTCGAGGCTGGAACTTTTTCTTTAACTCTCGTAGCTTTAGGAAAGCCGATCTTGTTCTTCCTCTAATAGTTTTCTGCTTCTATTTCCTTGCATGCGTCATTGTAGTACTTTTCCTTGTCCTGTCTTGCTGCATGTTGGAAATCTCTGTTGAGTTCTGTGATTGTCTTTCTTTCTCCTCTGGCTTTAGCTTCTCTGCGTTTCTGGGCAATTTTCAGTTTCTTCCGTCATCCATTTTGGCCGTTTTTTCTTTTTTACCTTTTGTAGGGACTTCTCGCTTTCTTCCAACACAACCTTCTTGATGTCATTCCATAACTCTTCTGGAACTCTATCATTTGTATCTAAAGCAGCAAATCGATTTTGCAGGCAGTCTTTAAATTCCAGTGGTATATTCTCAAGGTCATATTTTGCTGCATTCATGAGTGGTTTGCTCTTTTTCAGCTTTTGCTTGAGTTTGCATACTAGTAGTTGATGATCTGTACCACAGTCAGCTCCAGGTTTTGTCTTGGTTGATGTTATAGAGCTTTTCCATCATTGACTTCCACAGATGTAGTCAATTTGATTTTTATACAATCCATTGGGTGAAGTCCATGTGTACAGTCGCCGCTTGTGTTGCTGGAAGAAGGTTTTCGAGATGAATAGATCGTTGGTCTTGCAGAATTCTATCAGTCTTTCTCCAGCTTCATTTCTGTTGCCAAGTCCATATTTTCCAACTACTTTGTCTTCTTCTTTGTTGCCAACCTTTGCGTTCCAATCACCCATGACTATCAGGATATCCTGTTTGCATGTTCTGTCAATTTCAGCTTGTACTTGTTCATAGAACTCTTCAATTTCATTCTCTTCTGCAGCTGTTGTTGGGGCATTTACCTGAATTATAGTTGTGTTGATAAGCATTCCTCGTAGACGAATAGAGATTAAGCGTTCGCTGACTGCATTGTATTTCATTACAGTTCTTGCAAGTTTCTTCTTTATTATAAGAAGGTATGTCATTAGTTTTATGCGAGTTGGCAGCAGCAGCCTTCGTTAGTTAAAAGAAGAAGCGTAAACTTAATAGTCATGGTCAAGCCCACCTTCCTCCCCAAATTTCTCTTGGACACCCTTATCATCCTTCAACGATTATGCACACCCCACTTACAGCTCCAATATATATATATATATGGTTTCTAACAGTCATATCAATATACCACATGCTGAATTGCTCTTCTATGAGATCACACATTAAATCCTGTAACAAACACGATGATGGCAGCCACCACAATCATTTAAATCCTAAAGCATGCCCTAAAAAACCTCACACGCTAAGCACCACCTCTATAGAACTTATGAACACTAGATCAGTAAGAAACAAGATTTATTTAATCAGAGATCACATTGAGGCCCAGCACCCAGACATTTTATGCATTACAGAATCTTGGCTCTCCCCATCTGATAGTGTCCTCCTCAACCAACTGGTCCCCCCTACATACTCCGCCTTTAATAACCCTCGCACTCTGAAGAGAGGTGGCGGAGTTCTGATCATTGCTAAAGACTCATTGCAGCTTCAAACACTCACTTCTAGCAGCTCTGAGCATTGCAGTTCTATTGCAGTGGGAAACAAGCATCTAGCCATTTGCCTTGTTTATAGAGCCCCCCACGCCCCAGCTGAAGAGCTAACTACCACTCTTGAAACTGTCTGCGCAGTCAGCACGAGTCACAAACCTTTAATCTTGCTAGGTGACTTTAATCTCAGTTCTGCAACTAACAATGATAGGCAAACCTTCCTGCAGGCAATGGACTCTTTACTATTCTCTCAGCTAATAACCACTACCACCCATAGATATGGTTCCACACCAGACCTAGTTTTTGCCCCAAATTATATCTTAGACAAGGGATTTATTTCCTCACCCATAATCACCCCGATTCCTTGGTCTGATCACCACAGAATCAAAATTGAATTCACAAACAATACGGGCAAGTTCAACAAAGCACACTCTGCTTCATTTGGAATTAGAAGATTTAAAGCTTTCAGAAAAGATCAATTCTTAAAAGACACACTACCCTATCTCAACTCGGATGAACCTGACTTGGATGAACTGGTTAAGAATTGGAACATTACCATCAGTACAGCAGCAAAATCTAAACCATACATAAAATCGAAGAGCATAAGACAACACGCTCCATGGTACTCCAATACCATACGTAACGCTAAAAGAGAGTTAAGGAAGTTAGAACGCCACTGGAGACGCTCCAAATCTCCAACCGCACAAAACATTTACTTAACAAAGCAAAAGAGATATAATGATCTTATTAACGATACAAAACGAGAGCATCACACAAACACTATTCTGAAAGCCTACAATAAACCCAGAGAACTCTTCGAGATAGTAAAAGATCTAACTAACGAACCAAGTCCTGACAAAGACATACAAATCAACCCTCAAACCTTCGCAAACTTTCTTCATGAGAAAATAGGTCACACACCGACTCAAATACATACTGAAACCTACAACTCCATCACAACAACAACAACAACAAGTTGGGACAGATTCCACACTCCTTCAACCAAACAAATTTCGGATATCATCTCTGCTCTCAATACTAGCACTGCGCCTACTGATCCTTGCCCAGTTCAATGGCTCAAAGCAACCAAGCATAACTTCCTCAGTTATATACACAACATCGTATCCATCTCCCTATCTCAAGGAACAATGCCTGAACAACTTAAACTAGCCTCAATAAGGCCTATCCTCAAAAAAACCAACCTGGATAAGAACAATCCAGCAGCTTACAGGCCAATCTCTAGCATACCACTCCTAGCCAAAGTAATAGAAAAAGCAGTACAGCTACAACTCCAAGACCATGTTGACGACCATGCCCCACTCGATCTACATCAACATGGCTTCCGCCCCAACCATGGAGCTGAAACACTGCTGCTATATCTGTTCAGTGATATCACCCAGACCATAGACAATTACAGGCAAGGATCTCTAATGATCTTCATAGATATATCAGCGGCGTTCGACACAGTTGACCACACTATCCTCCTATCAAGATTGGAAAGTATCGGTATCTCTGGTACTGTCCTTAGTTGGTTTAACTCTTACTTAACAAACAGGCAGTTCCAGGTTAAAATTGGAACCAACACTTCACAACCTACAAATATCAAACAAGGAGTACCACAGGGATCTGCGCTTTCTTCCCTTCTGTTCAACATTTTTATCCAGCCAATTTGTCAAATTATGGCAGCCCATCAAATAAGTTACACGATTTATGCAGATGACATTATGATTTATACACCGATTGATCTCATCAACCCCGACTACAGCAAGATTATAAATTGCCTTGACAACATGTCTTCCTGGCTCACACTCAATAACCTTGCCATAAACTACAATAACACTAAAGAACGTCACTTTTCAGAGCTTGTTGCTGTTCAGCTATATAATGTTGAATAAGCTCTACTCTTTCACCTTTCTCTTTTATGTAACTAACTTTCTGAATTCATTCAAGACTATAGCAATCAGGTCTCAGAATTTAGACTGCTTATGAAAATTTGCTCATTAAAGGCAAAGGTAAGCGTCTGTTGTACATCAACGACCTGTATAGTATTGCTAGTATAGTCTTATATCAATATTTTTTAAACTGTTTTTTGAAGATTTTCTTTTTAACTTTTTTTGAAGATTTTTTTAATGTTGTTTTATACAAACAGTCCACAACTCACATGTAAATCATATCTAAATCGCGAATGAGAGGCAAGTGAACAATTAGAGGGTTACTTAGCTTTGCTTTTCTGAATTCTCTTAAACACAGATTTTCACTCTCTCTCGTTATCACGCTGGTCATGTGTCATTTCAACTGGAAATCCAGCAGCGTTTTTTGAGAGATTAATACATTCTAAGGAGTGGAGCCGCAATCCCCTGACGAAACACTATCGGTGAAACGCCACGGCGCCTAGTTGCAGCGTCGGGATTATGAACATTTAGATCTCTTTCCATAACCACATGGATTCAACCACATGGATTTTCAGTTGAAACAAACATGACCAGTGTGGCAATGAGGAAAGTTGAAAATCTGGATTTCCAGTTGCTTTTAGCCTTCATAATCTCTTACTCCAGAATAACAACAGGCCAAGAAGAAAAACTACATCAAACACTCTCAGCACCCCAAGTAGCTTCAGAAAAGCGTGTAAATGTACTACACAAAGGGCAATTTCCTTATCGGCCCCACTTATATGGAACTCTCTCCCTCCCGATGTGCGATCCATAGATGATTTAAAGGAGTTCAGAAAACAACTGAAGTTTGTACTCTTCATTGAGCACTATGGCACAGACACCTAACAAGTCTTTATTATTATAGCCTGCATGTAACGTGTTTATCTGTAACAGTTCCTTGATGTTGTGTATCCCAATTTTACCTTCACTGTATAGTTTAGTCAGTGTATGCCCCCCTGCCTCTGTTCTCCCTTCTTGTGTCTTGGTAACCGCTTTGATTTAAGGAAAAGGCGGTATAGAAAACCTGTTAAATAAATAAATAAATAAATGCAACACCATTTCTTCTTTGTCTTTCATTTCCAGCATAGTAGACCATGTGATCATCTGATGCAAAGTGCCCGATGCCAGTCCATTTCAGTTCGCTGACACCCAACAGATCAAGTTGTACACGTTCCATTTCATTCTTGACTACCTCCAACTTCCCTTGGTTCATGCTTCGTACGTTCCATGTTCCAATGTGTAAGACATCTTTACAGCTTCTGACTCTCATTTCATAAGATCATCCAAATCCATCAACGATTTAAAAAAAAACAAGTAAAAACGCATCTATTCAGGGAATTCTACGGACTTGATGACAAAACATAAACCAATCTCTAACATGCCACACATAAGACCAAAAAAAAAGATATTTCAACCATCACTACCCAAAAAGAAATTATTTATAAATGTAAATAGCTACTCCCCCATTATATCCAAGTTACATGCTCTTGTTTAATGTAAAGCAATTCCTTGTAATTGTTGTTATGTTTGATGTAAACCGCTTTGGATAAAGGAGGTATACGTAGAAAAGCTGTTAAATAAAATAAAAATAAATTTCTCTCTGTATGCAATCCAGCATCCTTCAGGCTTTGGCCACTGCCTTGTCAAACTGTTCTTCCACCTTGAGATCCTCAGAAACAATCACTCCGAGGTCCTTCTCCTGGTCCATGCACACCAACCTCTCGCCCCCTATCGCATACAATTCCCTTGGATTTCTGCATCCCAAGTGCATGACACTGCACTTCTTCACATTAAATCTTGACTGCCAAGCATTAGACCAATCTTCGAGCTTTTGTAGATCTTTCCTCATGTTATCCGCTCCCTCAGGGGAGTCCACTCTGTTACAAATTTTTGTGTCATTTGCAAAAAGACACACTTTTCCATGAAGTCCTTCAGCAATATCACTCACAAATACGATGAACAGTACTAGTTCCAGGACTGATCCCAGGGGCACACCACTAATCACCTTCCTTTCATCCGAGTGAGTTCCAGTTACCTTCACCTTCTGTTGACTGTCAGTCAACTAATTTCTGATCCAGTTCACCACCTGGGGACCCATCCCCAAGCTGTTCAGTTTATTGATAAGCCTTCTATGAGGAACAGTGTCAAAAGCTTTGCTGAAATCTAGGTAGATCACATCCATTGCATTCTCTTGATCTAGTTCTCCGGTCACCCAGAGGCACAGTGCAGGTGGGATGTGAAAGTGTTTGTAGAGCAGTGGTTCCCAAACTGTGGGTTGCAACCCCAAACAGGGTCGCAAAATTTTCATTTGGAATCTTGGCCACATGCAGAATTTGGGGGGAAGGTAAAGAAGACTGTCACCAAAACTCTGCCACTGCTGCCTTCAACCAACCTCCCCTACCCCGATCCAGCATCAGCCTTCCCTTTCCTTAGTGGCCAAATGAATCGTGCCCCTCCTTCTTCCCTAGAACCTGTATCAGCAAGTGCTCAGATGAGAAGTGCGGGGACCTCAAGCTGGAGTATGTGCATGCACCAACGCCTTAGCCTCAGTCATGACCCGCCCCCTCCCAGACGTCCTGTTTCCATGGGGTGGGACGCAACTGAGGCCGAACCTTCTGCGTATTGGTACTGTGAGCACCAATGCAGGGGTGGGAAGAGGGGCGTGATTCAATTGGCTGCAGAAGGAAGGGGAAGGTTGATGCTGGATCAGGGGTAGGGGAGGTTGGTTGAAGGCTGTAGTGTGAGTGCTTGCTCCTGCGGGTTCGGAGGATACGGGATGGGGCGGGGGGAATGATGTAGTCAGCTGCAGACTGGCTAAGATAGTGTAGGATTTGGGGAAGATGCTTGACTGCAGAGGAGGAAGGAGGGAACGCTGGAGGCTGGACCATTAGGGGATGGGTCAATAGGGAAGAAGCTGCGCATGATGGGGATTAGAGTAGTTTGAATGGCAGGGAGATGATTGACATGGGAGGTACAGGGGCGGGGAGAGAAAAGAGATGCTGGATATGGGTGAGGGGGAACTAGGGAGAAAAAAGATGCTGGATATGTGTGGGATGGATGAGGGAGGCAGACTGGAATTACTTTAGATGAGAGGGATTAAGAGTCCCTGGACGGGGAGGGGAGACAGGGGAGAGTTCATGAGAGTGGGCAATAATGTTTGGGAAGGAGAGCGAGATGGGGATGGAAGAGTTCAATGATGGATGGTGATGGAAAGTTGTCAGTAAATACAGCAAACAGCAGAAGGAAGAAAACTGAAGAGATCAATATTTTAGATTGATATAAGTGATGAAGTTAAGGCAGAAGGAGAGAGAAGACATGGCAAATAGACCAAGAGTTAAGAGAAGGCAGAGAAAAGCAGAAACCAGACCCTGGGACCAACACGATTAGAAAAATAAAATGGCCAGAAAACAAGGTTAAAAAAAATAAAATTGTATTTTCTATTAGTGATTGGATTATCTGAGCTTTTGGAATGCACATCTGCTAGGACCAGTGATAGATATGGCTGGGGCCCAGCTCAAGGGAAAACTTTGGAGGAAACCTCAAAACCCACTATCAAACTGTGCTTTCTTCAGCTTCAGACACACACACTGACCCCGGCCACTTTGCCCCCACAACCATGCACAAATAGAGCTCCCAGACAATGAACTGCTGCACAAACATACACACACTGCCCCAAGACATTCAACCCCACCCCGACACACACCCACTGCCCCCAGATGCTTAACCCCCAGCACACACTGCCCCCAGAGACACTCAGCCCCCACACTGCCTATGTTCATGAAGTGGGTCATAACTTCCAAGCCTCTATTTGTCAGGTGAGTTGAATACATCAGACAATTATTTTAAAATGCAGATATTTGCATATTTGCTTATATTTATCTTATTTGAGTAATAATTTAATTTGATTTTTATCTGGGGGAATCAGCAACAGTGCAGCTCAGCATGGGAAGGTGGTGGCACGGCCAGTACTTCTGCCTAGGGTGGCAGAAACACTTGGATCAGCCCTGATAGTCTTCAACTCAGGACCATAGCTAGCCCTGTGCGAACAGTGCGGCCGCACAGGGCGCAAAGGCTTAAGAGGTGCATTTTGGCTGTCTGCCATTGCCTGCCACAGCCAATTATTCTTCTCTCAGTGGCGGCAGGTAACAGCCGACATCTGAAATGCGCCCCTTAAGCCTTCTCGTGGCAGGCTAAGCACATCTGTCCCTCCCTGCTCTGAAGCGAAGGGAGGGACAGATCTGCTTAGCGCACCGGCAACTTACACAGCGGGCGTGCCTCTTCTCTCCCACCGTGGTGAAGCAGCGAAAGAGTCAGGAAAGGACACGTGGAGTCTCAGGGAAATACAAGCCAAAGTTTATTGTGCCAGCACAGACTCTGAGGAATCATTTCCAAAAACTCTGAGCCCCTAATCAGGGGCTGTACAATCCTTATATACTCTATTCATATCATTAGTTCAATCTCGAGCATTCCCCAACTTGCAAAAATTATCGAGAAAGCTGCCCAACAACAGCTCCAGCAGCATATTGACACTGAAGCGCCTCTAGACAAATCACAACATGGTTTCAGAGAAGCACATGGAGTTGACACAATCCTTACAACCTTATTCAATGATCTCATCACGGGAATAAACAACATTAAACAGGGATTTGTGCTCATATTTTTAGACATCTCCGCTGCCTTTGATTCTGTAAACCACAACATACTGCTGCAACGTCTGAGTGAGAAGGGAATTCAAAGCACAGCACTTGAATGGTGTAGATCCTACCTTTCCAATAGGTGGCAACAAGTTAAAACAGGTCAGGAATCATCAGAGCCATTCCTACAGTCTCAAGGTGTACCTCAAGGATCTTCATTATCAGCATTAATGTTCAACATTTATATGCAGCCGATATGTGAGTTGATCCGATCCTTCAACGTGCAATGCCTGGCATACGCAGATGACATCCTCATATACATGCCGTTTAATACTGACCAACCAGTGTTCACACCAATAATTAATTGTTTTGGTGCAATAGCCGAATGGCTGTTGACACAAAACTTAAGAATAAATCACAGCAAAACTGATGTATTATTTGTCACAAGAAATCGCAAGTTCTTACCCCCTCCGTCGCTGCTAATCAATAACATAGAACTGACGTCAAAACCCACTATCCGATACCTCGGCATCACATTGGATCAACACCTAGATATGACATCGCATGTGAAGAATGTGACAAAGAGGATATATCATAAGATCAGAACGCTACGCCACCTCCGACCACTACTTGACTATACTGATTATCGTTCAATATTCCAGGCACTAGTCATCCCACACCTAGATTTTGCGAATATCATCCTCCATGGCCTCTCTCAATCAACCTTAAATCCACTTCGTCTGGCTATGAACGCAGCTGCAAGAGTCCTCTCTGGGTCACCAAGAGCTGCTCACATAACGCCGATCATGAAGGACCTACACTGGTTACCATTACAAGCCAGACTTACATATAAGTCACTAGTTCTGACCTTCAAGGCCAGGAATAACTACCCTCCGACACCAATTAGCAAACTAATACATAAACACCCTCGAAAATAGAAACAGAAGGACCACTGCTATGAATACCTTAATAGTTCCCAAGATGATGACATCATGTACTAAAGCTACATCGAACAGAGCTTTCTCTTTATTTGCACCCCTGAACTGGAATTTACTTCCTCATGAAATTCGTTGTATCAAAAACCTTTTACAATTCAGGAAAGCCGTGAAGCATCACTTATTCACAAAATTCTACCCAGAAGTGACATCGCATGTTCACTCAAACAACAGACCTCCAACTTACACTAAACACCATATTACCTTAATTCAACCAGAAAATGGTTAAGCTCCACGATAGCTCCACATCCTCTCTGTTGATTCGCGCCTCCTACATAAATTACGCAGATAATCTCCACTTGAGCTAACATATTTATATAGTAAAAACATATACATATATGATGTTGACTGTACATAGTTTTCCCTGTTAATCCATGTTATATATTCCCATGTTCTATGTAAACTCAATGTTACTTGTATACATTGTTGTATATTTTGTTCAATGTACACCGCACTGATTTTAATAGCGCGGTATAGAAGAAATGTTAAATAAATAAATAAATAAATATCTACGTTCAGGTTTCTGACTGGTGTTCCCTGCCCAATCATATTCTCTTAGGTAAGGGGCTAGCTCTTTCCCCCCACAGCACCAGAATCGAAACTAGAAACCTAACAAGGAATCGAAACTAGAAACCTAACAAGGAGAACAAAGAAGGAGAAAGGGTGAGGGGCAGCCCCCCTCCTGAGGGCTACCGGTAAAACAAATTGATTAGACCACAGCACAGCCCTTCTCTCTGGCCGTTTGTCTCTGCAATTTGTTGCAAGGGTGTATTCACTAGCCAGGGGCTGAATCCCTTTCATCCTGAGGTGACTGCCACATTCCCCTCTTTGATTCTTCCACCTGCGGAAGTGGGTGGAAGAAAATCATCTTAGATAGGACGGGCCTCCCTGCTGGGGAAGGGCATGATAGTCCCACATGGCTATAACATGGGCAGTCGTCTGCCGTTCTACAGCCGCATCCACGACTGAGTGGAAAGTACGGATACAAAGTGGTAGAAGACAAGGCAAAAGCATACAACCTACAAAAAAACAGCAGTACCATAAATACAAGCGTTTTCAGTCCACCCAACCCAGAGAAGACAGACCCAAATCAGCCATCCAGGCTAATCTCATTCCAGGTCTGAACAGGCGCCTGCGCTATCTTCCGCATCCGGTTAGCGATCTCCTAGATCACCTGGCCATGATCATCAATCTGTAGACAGCAATTTGTCAAATTAAATTTTCCACATACTCACTCCTCCTTCCGTGGCCAGCAGATAATCCAAAGCCAGGCGATTTTGGTAGACAGCTGCCCACATTTGGGTGTTCTGTTAAGCTAAAAGGGTTAGTGCTTTGCTGGTTTCATTAATAATAATCTCTACTACAGCTTGCAAGTGGATAATATGATTCAGCATGTAAATGGGAGTGCAGTAGCCATAGGTTCCATCCTCGGCCCATGTGGCGGGGCCATAATACTGTATGATACGTTCAGGGGACCATTCATTATCTTTCCAGTTACCTGCACGTAGGAGGTCGGTACTCCTGGAGGAGCGCCTGTTACGGGCCTCATAAACAGGGATACCCAACATTTCTCCCTGAGGGATAGGAATGAGGAAAAAGGAGGGCCAGATCGTGCCGAGTACACATGCCCCAGCCCACGTTCTGGGTAGTCAGGCGTATGCCCGGGGCCCGCAAATGAACCTCGATAACCTGATAGGTGGGGCTAGACCGGGGGTCATAACATGTTGCAAATGGTTAAGTGTGTGCTATTGTAACGGCAACGGGTAGTATTTCAGGAGTTACAGGCATAATGGGAATGGTACACAAGGGTCTGGGTGACTTTCTGGCCAATCTTAGTCACCTTTTAAACAAGCGGCACAGGAAGACGGGACTGCCATGGAAGAACCCAGGGCTACCGCAAGGACAAAAAACACACATATGTTAAACATTTTTGGCTACAGTGATCTGAACTGCCATTAAAGTTGAAAACTGTAAGTCCTTCTTTTCCACAGCTTCTGCCGTACGTAGACCTGTCAGCTTCCGGTAGCGACAGGAGTAGGGCTGAAGGTTCCAATGGGGTCAATCCGGTGCCGGCGCAAGGTGAGACGTAAAGGAAACCCAGGATGTTCGAGGTCCAAGGGTCGTTTTCCTTGTCCGCTGCCGGTTTCAGTCTACTGTGATGTATCCACGAAGCCAGTTCTGCCACCTTTACTGCAGTGGGAGTTGAGAGCAGAACAATGTATGGCCCCCTCCACTGGGGGGCATGAGGGTCCTTTTTCCACTCCTTAACCCACACCCGGATAACAGGCAGGAACGGATACAGAGGTTTGGTTAGCGAGACAGGCAAGCGGTCCTGAACCCAGGTGAGGAGACTCTGCAAAACAGAACTTAAAGCTAACAGTTCCTGCCTAGTAATTTCTGACCCAATCTGGCCAATGTCCCCCTTTATATCCTGGACAATGGGAGGGGTGGTCTCCCATACAAGATTTCAAATGGGGATACCCCTAGTGCTTTTATTGGGGAGGAGCATATCCTGAGGAGTGCTATGTGTAGAACTTGGAGCCACTTCAGACGAGATTCCTGGCAGAGCTTTGAGAGCTGAGCTTTCAATGTACAGTTCATGCGCTCCACCTTTCCTGAACTTTGGGGGCGGTAAGCTGCATGTAACTTCCAATCAATCTGTAGGGCATGGGCCAGCTGCTGGGTAACCTGGGGCACAAAGGTTGGGCCGTTATCTGAGCCCATGGCAAGTGGCATACCAAATCGGGGAATAATTTCATGAAGGAGGGCCTTAGTAACTTCCCTCGCTTTCTCCGTTCTAGTGGGAAATACCTCCACCCACCCTGAAAAGGTACAGACCAGAACCAGCAAGTATCGGTAGCCGTTTGCCCGGGGCATTTCAGTAAAATCTACCTGAATGTTTTCCATTGGGGCCGTAACTACGGACTGAATTCCTTGAGGGGACAGGGGACCCTGTCGCGGATTGTTCTTTGCACAGGTCAGGCACCGCTGACTTACTGAAGTGGCCAGGGGCCCAAGCATGGAGATGTAAAAGTGTGGCCACAAGACCCTTTCTCGGGGCACCCAGTGGTTAAGGGGTACTGGAAACAAAGGTGCCTGGACAGGGCAGTGGTCCCTCAATGTAACTCCAGAGAGGGCAGCTCTCCGAGCAGCAGCAGCAGCCATCCGATTTCCATTAGCAACCTCCCCTCCCCCTCTTTGGTGGCCCCCCACAATGCATTACTGCAATCTGCTTTGGGGCCCATACGGCATCTAATAGGGTCAGGATCTCACGATCATACTTTATGGGCTTCCCTATTGATGTTATTAACCCTCGCTCTTTGTAAAGGGCCCCATGGGCATGCAAGGTGGTGAAAGCGTATTTGGAATCAGTGTACACATTTACCCGCAGACCCTCCCCTAATAACAAGGCTCTCGTGAGGGCCACCAGTTTGGCCTTCTGGGCAGAGGTTCCTGGGGCGAGAGCCGAGGACTCTATTACCGTACATAGGATCACCACCGCATACCCCGCACGTCGTTGACCATTGGCTATAAAGCTGCTCCCATCCACAAAATAGGTAACATCTGGGGTCTTGAGAGGGAGATCCATCAAGTCCGGGCAACTGGAGAACACAGTATCCATAACTTCCAGGCAGTCGTGGTCAGGGGGTCCAGGACCAGCAGGTAGAAGCGTGGCCGGATTCAGAGTCTGGCTGGAGAGTAGCTCAAGTCGGGGATTTTCACACAACATACTCTGGCACTTGAGCATCCGAGAGTTAGTGAACCAGTAGTTTCCCTTGTGTTCCATGAGGGTCAGAACGGAGTGTGGAACTGTGACTTGAAGGTTCTGGCCCAGAGTTAATTTGTCTGCCTCCTCCACCAGAAGTGCCGTGGCTGCAATAGCCCACGAACATGGGGGCCATCCTTTGGCAACTATATCCGGTTGTTTAGACAAATCAGCAACAGGGCACTGCCAGGAACTGAGGGCCTGAGTCAGGACTCCCAGGGCGGTGCCTCCAACCTCATGGACATAGAGGCGGAATGGTTTCTGCACATTTGGGAGTCCCAGGGCTGGTGATGACATCAGAGCCTTTTTCAGGGCCTTGAAGGCCGTATCTTGTTCAGCCCCCTACTCCATAGGGGCCACTTCTGCTCCTTTTGTGGCCTCGTAGAGGGTTTTTGCCATCAGTGCAAGGTTTGGGATCCAGATGCGACAATAGCCTGTGACCCCTAGAAAGGCTCTCAGTTCCTTCCTGGTCCGGGGGACGGGTATGCGGCACACAGCCTCCTTTCTCTCAGGGCCTAATCGGCGGATGCCTGTTGACAGATGGAATCCTAGGTACTTGACTTCCGTTTGGCACAACTGCGCCTTGCTTCTGGAGACCCTGTATCCTACCTTTCACAGGAGGTGAAGCAGATCATTGGTGGCCTGCACGCACTCTTCCCGTGAGTCTGCAGCGACTAAGAGATCATCGATATACTGCAGTAAGATCCTCTTACCCGGAGTGACGGGATAATTCGCTAGATCTTGGCTGAGAGCTGCACTGAGGAGCGTGGGTGAGTTCTTGAAGCCCTGAGGCAACTGGGTCCAGGTAAGTTGGCCTTGTGTTCCAGTGACGAGGTCCTCCCATTCAAAGGCAAACAGGGGTTGGCTGGCTACCGCGAGGCGCATGCAGAAGAAGGCATCTTTTAAGTCAAACACTGTAAAATGGGTAGCCTCGGCAGGGATCAGTCCCAGGAGAGAGTGTAGGGGTTTGGGACTACAGGGTGTATAGCAACGACTGCATCATTTACCCTTCTCAGGTCTTGACCGGACAATAATCCCCCGTTCCGGGTTTTCGGACAGGGAGGAGGGGTGTATTCCATGGTGATTGACATTTTCGTAGTAGCCCATACTTAAGTAATTTTCTCAAATGCTGATGGATTCCCTCTTCCGCTGGCCGCGGGAGAGGATATTGTTTCACATGTACCGGTATCGCCCTTGGCTTGAGGGTGACAATACAATGATGGGGAGAGCATTCTTCACCAGAACAGGTGGGTTTCCTTCTGCCCATACTCCAGGTGGAGCCAGAATACCAGGTGGGACTCTGGGGTTCGGGGGCCCAGAAGGGGGTGTGCTGTAGAGTTGCTACTCCTCCTTGCAGGGGACGGACAGGACTAGTATACCGGCAGGCTTCTCTTTTAATGTCATTTCCATGTGCCCCCCTTCAGCGAAGGATATCTGTGCTTGGAGTTTAGCAAGCAGGTCACGGCCCAGGAGGGGGACAGGGCATTCCGGCATGTACAGAAACTGGTGGGCTACCCTCTGCCCCCCTAGTTCGCAGGTACGGGTTTTCAGGAAGGATCTAGTGGCCCGGAGTGCCGGTGGCCCCCACAATAGTGACTGTTCGAGAGGAGGGGGGGCCACGGGCCTTGCCACCACAGAGTGTTCGGCCCCTGTATCCACCATAAAGTCCATAGTTTGGTCCCCAATCTTCAAACTGACCATGGGCTCCTGGGGACCTAGCAGAAACTTGGAGCCCAGTCTGGCCTAGTAGTCATCTGAGTAGTACTACTCCACCCCGGCGAGGCCTTCAAATGCTGTCTCCTCGCACCATTGGTTCCACCTATCAGTTGTTGCACCCCTCCTTGCTCCCTGTAGTTCTGACGTGGAGCTACCCTGACCTCCAAATGTTTGGGCATTCGTTTCTTCCAGTGTCCCTCTTCCTTACAATAGGCGCATTGATTGGTGTCTAAGGGAGGCCGCCCGGAGTGGAAAAAGGGACATAAACAAAACTCGGGGACCCAAAACAACTTGGCCCATGTAATTTAGAGTAGGGAGGCCCTGGGCCTCACGAAGGGGAAACAAGGAACCGGAGGTTTTACTGCACCTGGTCTCATAGGCAGCAGACGAGGGAAGTTTCTTTTCTTTCTGAGACTTCCGCATGACGTGGTTTGTCGTGGGGGTTGCGGTGGTTAGACCTTGAGAGGAAAAGGAGGCCCGGTTGTCGCCGGAGCCTAGAGTATAAACAGAAGAAAGGGGGGGGGGGTGTCAGTTTCTGGACTTTCCAAATCTGACCCAGAGGCCGCAAGGTCGGGATCTGGCCAGGGTGCTGGAGAGTCCAGACTCAAGGGGTCCACCTGGTCTGAGTCCGGGGTGGCCGGAGTGGCAGGGTCTTCGATATAGGGTGGGGGTGGGGCTTCAGCAGATTCCCGGCAGCACCGAGGACTCCCGCAGGGGAGCGACAAATTCAGTGGGGTAGGAGCAGGAGCACTCGGAAGAGAGGTGGATAAAGGTGTGACCGGGGCTGTTGCAAGTCTGAATCCGACTGTTCAGTGGTCTGGTACACCGGGGGCGATTTGGAGGAGGCAGGGGGGGTGTTTACTCATGGCCAATGTTCCCTCTAATTTTCTGTAGGCTGTGTGCGCATAAAATATCAGCTATGCAGATTCTGAAGGAAGGTTACATTTTTGTGCGGATTATCTTCGAGAAAAAATAGGCCAGACTCCACCTTTAAAACAATCTGAAAAAAACAATCTTATTTTACCAAGTACAATTTGGAACAAGTTTCATATTCCCTCAACTAAGCAGCTTTCAGACATCATTGCTGCACTTAACACAAGTACCGCACCCACAGATCCTTGCCCAGTACCTTGGGTCAAAGCTACTAAGTCAAACTTCATTAATTTTATACACCACCTCGTAACCATCTCCCTAAATCAAGGAATCATGCCAGAACAGCTGAAATTAGCCACAATTAGGCCTATCCTTAAGAAAACCAACCTTGAAAAAAACAATCCAGCTGCATATAGACCAATTTCCAGCTTACCACTCCTGGCAAAAATTATCGAGAAGGTAGTACAACTACAGCTCCAAGACCATATTGATGAGCATGCGCCACTTGACATACATCAGCATGGCTTCCGCCCGAACCATGGAGTTGAGACGCTGCTACTTTATTTATTTAATGATATCACTCAAACCATAGACAACTATAATAGAGGAACCTTAATGATTTTCTTAGATATTTCAGCGGCCTTTGATTCAGTGGACCATTCAATACTATTAGCCAGACTAAAGAACATCGGTCTAACTGGCACCGTCCTAAACTGGTTTGAGTCCTACCTAATTGGTAGACAGTTCCAAGTTAAAGTCGGTCTAAACACTTCTCATCATACAGTTATCAAACAAGGCGTACCGCAGGGATCTGCACTCTCATCACTTCTTTTTAACCTCTTTATCCAACCAATATGTCACATAATATCAACTCATCATATAGACTACACAATTTACGCAGATGATATTATGATCTACACTCCGATTGATATCAACTGCCCAAACTACAACAAGATTTCAAACTGCATTACCAGCATTTCCATTTGGCTGTCAAATAACAACCTTGCAATAAACTTGAAGAAGACTGAAGCACTTATTGTCACTAGAAACACCAACTTTAATCCCCCACCATACATCACATGCAACAGTACTGAGATTCCAATTAAGGATGAAGTAAGATACCTCGGGGTAACCCTCGATAAGAAGCTAGACCTGCGATCTCACATAAAGAAAACTGTTAAAAGCGCTTATTACCGAATGAAAATAATTAGACGCCTCAAGCCTCTTATCTCTAATGAACACTTTCGTACAGTCTGCCAGGCACTTATTACCCCCATTCTGGATTTTTGCAACCCTATCTACAATGGGCTGTCAAAACATGCTCTCAAACCTCTTCAAATGGCACAGAATACAGCAGCCAGAATAATTAACGGTTCCACTAATCATGACCACATTACCCCCATCCTTAAAAATCTCCACTGGCTCCCTATAACCCTTCGCATAAAATATAAATTAATCATAAACATCTTCAAAATGAAGCACAACAGTTCTGCAACCAGCCTCCATGCCCTCTTATCCCGTGATACCAGCAACAGACCTAGAAGATTATCCACCTCAAACACCCTCAATACCCCAAGAAACTTCGCTAAATCACGCAAATGTACATCACAACGAGCAATTTCTTTGGCTGCCCCTTTGATTTGGAACTCTCTCCCCCCTGATTTACGTGCAATTGATGTTTTAAGTGACTTTCGTAAGCAATTAAAAACTTTACTTTTTATTGAGCACTATGGATCAACAAATGACTAAGATATCATCTATTGTATATGTTTTATAAATAATCCACTATTTTGTTAACCCTTGTTATTTTTCCTACATTACCATATGTTGTCATGTCTATACTGTTTGTTTCCCTTGTTTATACCTTGTATTTCTTGTGACCGCTTTGATTGAAGGAAAAGGCGGTATAAAAAACTTGTTAAATAAATAAATAAATAAATAAATAACGATACTCGGAGTTATATACTTTAAAATTTGACTACACATCAGAATACAGTATGTACACCACATTGATTTTAATCAAATTAAATGAAAATAGATTATTACTAAATGAAGCAGAAAATTTCTAGTAATTACAATCACAACTTTTAAATTTTAAGACGTCTGTGTTGTTTTCTATCAGAATCAGAACCGTAATTTTTGTGCACTCTGTTGCAAAGTATGTGCACTCGCTCGGCAAGGTGTGTGCGCGCGCACACGCGCACAGCTTAGAGGGAACAGTGCTCATGGCCTTAGCTACAAGGATCCTACAGTGTTCTTCATAACACTTATTTAACCAGGGGGGACATTTTTGGCAAACCTCAAGCCAGGAATCTATATATGGGAATTAATCTGGGTGCTTTTGGCATACAATTTGATGTACCAGAGACACCATACTAACATCCAGAGTCCCTGAAGTGGGCCAGGATGCTGACAAAACTGGCCACTCCCTTTCACATAATACTTGCAATCTAGAGGCACACATTTTTACACCATAATACCCAGAAAAAAAATCTTTTAAAGTTTTGGATCATACATTTCAGAGGCATCAAAGTGGACTTGTACCCGCCCATAATGACCCACAGACTACAGACAAAAGAAACAGGTAGGCGGACTGGAGGTAAGGGGTCCGTCCAGTCGTGGAAACAAAGAAGGAGACAAACACCACACGCTTCCTCCTTTTCGCAACCTGGGCGCAATCGCCTGGCCAGGAACTGCGCTACTCAGAAGTCCGCAATCACTCGGTATTTATTCTCAATACCTCTCACACATACACAAAGCAACCATACAGACACTTCCCAGCAATCCCGGTAACTGACTGACTAACAAAAGGTCATTGGTTTCAGTTGCAAAAGCAGCTTACTCGGACCGACCAGAGAGGTGATCTGGCTCTCATAAAAGACCCAACCTTACAGACTGACTATATCCCCTTAGTACTCACCGGATCCGGTGCAGGTAACAGGACAGGGTTGGTTCCCGGACTCCGCTCGGGTTCGAGGGTGTCGACCGGAAGGAACAGGCGGCTCTGGCAAGGCAAGAAGGAAATTCTCCCCGGAACAAACCGCCCGGTGGCACCTGAGATTTCCCCCTGTGTTTGGAACACCTCGGCTCCGTCCGGTCCAGACCCAGAGGCGGCAAACGCCGAACCTTTACCGCGAATCTTTACTGCTTCTTCCCAGCTAAATGCACCAGAAATGAAGCAGCGAAAGAGTCAGGAAAGTGAGGCAGATCCCCTTAGTTCTAACACCGGAAGCGCCATAATGGGAGAAGCTGGGCTATGTTTAAGTTTCGTTTCAACTTGAAAGTTTCCATTGGGCAAGGAAGAGGGTGTTGGAACCAATAGAACTGTGACTTTTGGCAGAGTAAGAATGTATAAAAGTAGCAGGCTAATCTCACCTCGCTCTCTCAGATCGTTTTGTTCAGGGTGCCGGCTCTGCCTGAGACTGTGCGCACAATAAACAGCATCTGTTTGCATACCGGTCTGTCTCTGTGTTTTCATCTGAGGGTTGGAGGGACAGACTTTGAATAGATAATAGATCTCCTGCTACATTTCCTGGTGCATTGGCCAGGAAACCCCCGTCTGTCTCCTCGCACCCCCAGGTGAAGGCACCGCGGTTTGCGCAACCAGGACTCGCCCGGTCCGGGCCCGACCTCCTGGTCGTCGACAGTCCCCGGCGTCACCGGACCCTTTGTTCCGGGGGGATCCCTCGGCGTATCCTGCGCACTCGGTCCTGGATGGCCGACTCCCTGGATACAGAAATCCGGCTTGATAGACTGGCATCCAAACCCTCTTCAGGACGGTGAGTACTCACTCTCTTAATTTTCTGAAATGGGTTGAAAAGTCTGGTACGGGATTGGCCACCCCCTACGGGCAGTCCAAGTAAGAACCGTAGTCTGAGATATTGGGTTCTGAAACCACCGCCTGTCCTGGTGTCTGGATTCGGGAAACGGGAGTCTGGGAGGGTATATATATATATGTGTGTCTGTCTGTCTGTGTCCCTGCCTGTTGTCTCCCCTGTGCTGTCTCGTTCTGTGTTATAAACGCGAGAGTTGTATATGAATTAGGATAATAATTACAGTATGGGGTCTAGTGGATCCAAGAATAGGACTCCGCTGAAATGCATGCTAAGCCATTTTAAAACTGCCTTTGGGGGTGACTATGGAATTAGGCTCACTGCCCCCAGACTAGTTGTACTGTGTGAGCGGGAGTGGCCCATCTTAGTGCGAGCATGGCCGCCTGAAGGCACTACTGATATCTCTATTGTATTCCTAGTCCATCAGATTGTCACAAAAGAACACCTAGATCAGTTCCCCTATATAGACTCCTGGTTGGCCGCGTGTCAGAAAAAGCCAAAATGGCTGCAGCGCTGCCATGAAGACCAGTGTAGAATCATGGTGGCTGCAGCCGAGGGTCAAAAGAAGGCAACACCTGCCTTGCCCATTCCTATTTATAGGGGGCAGGATTCTCCTGAGCTTCCGGTTTGCCCCCCGATACCTATGGCCCCGCTACAGGACTCGCTCCCAGTTGTACATATGGTACCGTCAGATACCCCAGGAGACCCCCCCAGTTCTTCCCCGATCAGCACACCCGGGGAACACAGCCGACACTGACACCTCCCCTGGTCCTCCTGGCCATAGTTACGACTCCTCCCATGCCCGCGGATCACATGAATCGAGTCAGATTTCCTCTGCTTCCTCAGACCCAACCCCTAGTATATCTACAGGAACGTCCACATCTGCCTCCTCCTCCCAACTGGAACCTAAAGCCTCCACCCCGCTGCAAGGCCGCCTGCGGTCCGGATACCAGAACCTGAGAAAGCGGATCCTGGAGACCGACGTCTTTCATATGCCTCTCCGCCAAGTGCAGGGATTGCCCATCATCGATGCGGGAGGACAGGTGGCAGTGGGACCTCCCAGTCTGATATATGTGCCCTTCTCCCCCACTGATCTTCTGAATTGGAAGACCCATTATGCCTCGTACACTGAGAAACCCCAGGAGCTGACAGACCTCATGACCAGCATTATGCAGACACACCAACCTACCTGGTCGGACTGCCGCCAGCTGCTTTCCACCCTGTTCAGCACGGAAGAATGAGCTCGCATTGTACAAGCAACCATCAAGTGGCTAGAAGCTAATCCTGTGGATGCTGGAGGAATCAATCCCCAGCAGGCGGCAGTAGCGGATTTCCCGAATGAAGACCCACAGTGGGATCCAAACACCCCCGCTGGAGCACGAGCCCTCTCCCGTTTCCGAACTGCCCTACTCGAAGGACTTAAGAAAGGGGGGGCAGCGGGCCATGAACATCAGCAAAGTTGCAGAGACTCTCCAGTCCCTAGATGAGAGCCCTGTAGTTTTTTACGAGCGACTGACGGAGGCATACTGGCTGTACACCCCCCATGACCCGGCAGCTCCTGAGAATCTCCGTATGATTAATACTGCCTTTGTGGCGCAGGCTCAGAGTGACATCAGACGGAAGTTGCAAAAGTTAGAAGGGTTTGCGGGCATGAACACAGCACAGTTAATGGAAGTTGCACAGAAAGGTTTTGTGAATTGTGACCAGGAGCTAAGGAGGGAATCCGAGCGTCGGATGAAAAAGAAGGCAGATTTCCTGGCAGCTGCCCTAGCTGAGCGAACGCCCGCTCCGGCATGGGCCAGGGATGGGAGCAGAGGACGGGGACGCGGTCAAGGAGGTACCCGACCCCCATTAGGCAAAAATCAATGTGCCTATTGTAAGGAAGAAGGACATTGGAAGAATGAATGCCCAAATCGCAACCCGAAGAGAGTTCAACTTCCGTCCACCAGAGGTGTAAGAGCCTTCACCCGAGGACGAGACCAGAAACGGCCTGCACCATATCCATACGAGACCTACCCGCCTCCACCAGAGCCAGCCTTTGAGGGCCTTGCGACCATGGAACATTATGACTCTGATGATTACTAGGCCAGACCGGGCTCCAAGTTTCTACTGGGTCCCCAGAAGCCTATGGTCAAGATCAACCTAGGGGACCAAGAAATGCAATTCATGGTTGATACAGGAGCAGAACACTCAGTTGTCACCCGGCAGGTGGCCCCGGTTTCCGCCAGGACCGTGAAAGTTGTAGGAGCGACGGGAAATCAAGCCCAGCGATCCTTCCTGCAAAACCGCATGTGCCAGTTGGGGGGACGGACCATCACCCACCAGTTCTTGTGTATGCCTAAGTGTCCCATACCCCTGCAGGGGCGGGACGTCCTGTCGAAGCTCCAGGCCCAGATATCGTTTGGGCCAGAGGGCCAGGCGGAGCTTGAAATACCCAGCCTGGGCCGATAAGTTTTGGTATTGTCCGTCCCACGGGAAGAAGAATGGCGGTTGTTTGAAGAAAGGCCCGGACCGACCAGCGCCACTCAATTTCGATGGCAATCAATTCCCAACGGAGTTTGGGCAGAAGGGAATCCCCCGGGACTCGCCACCAACATATCCCCAGTTTGTGTTGTCTTGAAACCAGGAGCAACTCCAGTGCATGTAAAGCAGTATCCGCTGCCCCGGGCTGCAGTGGAAGGAATCCATCATCACCTGGTACGTCTTCAGCAGCACGGCATCCTGCGGCCCTGCCAGTCAGCTTGGAATACTCCCCTGTTACCAGTCTGCAAACCAGGTACATCAGATTACCGGCCGGTCCAAGATCTGCGCCAAGTCAATGAAGCTGTTCTAACTCTGCATCCAGTGGTGCCCAACCCTTATACCTTACTGGGCCTCATCCCTGCAACGGCCACCCATTTCTCAGTTCTGGATCTGAAGGATGCCTTCTTCTGTCTACGGCTGGCCCCTGAGAGCCAACATCTGTTTGCCTTTGAAAAAGAAGATCCTGCTACTGGTAGCAAGTCTCAGATTACGTGGACCCGGCTTCCGCAAGGATTCAAGAATGCCCCCACCATTTTCAGTACCGCTCTGGCAAAAGACCTTGCTGCTTTTCCCCTTGGGGAATCAGGGAGACGGGTACTCTACAGTATGTCGATGATCTGCTGGTTGCAGCCGACTCAGAGGCTGAATGCATACAGGCAACTACGGAACTCTTACAACTTCTTTATAAGGCTGGATACCGAGTCTCGAGGAGTAAGGCCCAATTATGTCAACTGGAAGTGAAGTACCTGGGTTTCCACCTTGCGAAGGGGAGCCGCCGGTTGGGAAGCGAAAGGAAGGAGGCTGTATGCCGGTTCCCTGTGCCAGCAACCCGAAAACAAGTGCGTGCCTTCCTCGGAGCAGCAGGATACTGCCGTATTTGGATCCCCACTTTTGCCAAGATTGCAAAGCCTCTGTATGAGTCCACAAAAGGCCCAGAGAAAAGTCCCCTCGAATGGGGACCCAGCCAACAGGAGGCCTTCCAGCAGTTGAAGCAAGCTTTACTGTCTTCACCAGCCTTAGGTCTTCCGGATGTGACCAAACCTTTCACTCTTTATGTGCATGAAGCAGCAGGAACAGCCCTAGGAGTCCTGACCCAACGCCTGGGATCCTGGCCACGCCCAATAGCATACCCATCGAAGCAGTTGGACCCGGTGGCAAAAGGATGGCCACCCTGTTTGAGAGCGATAGCTGCAACTGCACTGTTAGTGGAAGAATCTGATAAATTATCAATGGGCCAGAATCTCCTAGTTACCGTCCCACACTCAGTCCAAACCCTGTTGGAGCACAAAGGGAGTTACTGGTTCACCAGTTCCCGAATGTTAAAATATCAGAGCATGTTATGGGGAAATCCCAGAGTACAGATCACAACCAGTCAAGCTCTAAATCCTGCCACTTTTCTACCAATCAGTCCGGGACCACCTGATCACGATTGTCTGGAAGTAATGGACACAGTATTCTTCAGTAACCCTGACCTGACAGATGTGCCCTTGAGTAATCCAGATGAGACTTACTTTGTAGATAGCAGTAGCTTCATGGTTGAAGGTCGCAGGTGTGCCGGGTATGCGGTGGTGACGGCAGAAGCAACGGTTGAAGCCCAACCCCTACCCACTGGAACTTTGGCACAAAAAGCAGAACTCATTGCCCTTACCCGTGCCCTGACCCTGGGAGCAGACCTAAGCCTGAATGTATACACAGACTCCAGATATGCATTTGCCATCCTCCATGCCCACGGTGCCCTGTACAGGAGAGGGGGTTAATTACTGCAGCCGGTTCCGAGATAAAGAACGGTCCCCAGGTGCTAGCCTTGCTGGAAGCTGTTTGGTGTCCTAAGGCAGTTGCAGTCATGCACTGCAGGAGCCATCAGAAGGGGAATAGTGAGGTAGTTAGAGGCAACCGGCGAGCGGACCTGGAAGCAAAGCGGGTTGCCTCGGTACCCCTCTTGCAATTAACAGAACCCCCTGGCCTGCAGGTCCCCCTGTTCCCTGTCCCGTTAAGTTACTGGGCCCCCCCCAGTACTCTACTCAGGAATTGGACTTTTTCTGCCAGAAGGAGGGAGCAGTACTACATCCTGACGGATGGTTGAGACTGCCTAGTAAGGAGAACACCTCCCTGATAGTAATCCCAGAAAGTTTAGCCCCGGCTTTCCTGACTTCCTTCCATCAGGCTACACATTTCGGCAAGATGGCCATGGAAATTGTCCTACGCACACATTTCTTTATTTCCTGTCTTTCATCCATGGTAGCAGCAACAGTTAGGCAGTGCACTACATGTGCTAGAAACAATGCCCACCCGGGTCCGCACCAACCCCCTGGGGTCCAGTCATATGGTGTCACACCCATGGGAAATATCCAAATTGACTTTTCAGAAATGTCCCGAGCCAATGGGTATAGGTATCTGTTAGTACTAGTCTGTACCTTCACGGGGTGGGTAGAAGCATTCCGTTAGGACAGAAAAAGCCCGGGAAGTTACCAAGATACTGTTGCATGAAATCATTCCCTGGTTCGGTCTCCCTGTAGTTATAGGTTCAGACAATGGCCCTGCATTTGTAGCCCAAATAGTACAGCAAGTAGCTAGATCCCTACGGATAGAATGGAAACTCCATACAGCCTACCGACCCCAGAGTTCAGGGAAAGTGGAGTGTATGAACCTCACCTTAAGATCCCAACTAGCAAAAATGTGTCAGGAGACCTGCCTGAAATGGTCCCAATTACTGCCGGTAGTTCTACTCCGCATACGCTCAGCTCCGCAGAAGGGTATTAATATCTCCCCATTTGAAGCCCTATATGGTCGCCCAGCTCCTATAGTGCAGGGTGTGATAGGTGATTTGACCCAGATAGGATCTGAGATAACTAGACAGGAACTGTTGGCTCTCAGTTCTACCTTACAGGAGATACACCACTGGGTCCAGGACAGACTGCCAATCAACTTGACTGAACCCCTCCATCCGCATCAGCCTGGTACTTGTGTTTGGGTTAAGGAGTGGAAGAAAGATCCATTGACTCCGCAGTGGAGAGGTCCGTATACTGTTCTCCTCGCCACCCCCACTGCTGTCAAAGTGGCTGAAATAGTCCCGTGGATCTACCATACTCATGTCAAGACTGCCGCACCTGCTCTAGCTCCGCCCTGAACTTCAACTGTGTCTCCAGATCACCCCCTGCGTCTGAAATTGACAAGGACATCTCCGCCCGGAGACCAACCATCTTCAGGCAACTGAAGTACTCCGGCCCTACTCCTGTCACCACCAAAAGCTGACCGGACTACGTACGATAGAATTTTAAGAATCTACGTGTGTACTGCCTCAGCTGATATCCTCTTCGACCCAGACCGCCCTCCTGCTTCTGGACCATCATGGGTAGGATCACATCGACTTTCCTCCTACCACTCAGTCCAGCTCAGGAACTGTTAATACGGCAATACTACTTGCCCAAACTGCCTTAAATATGTCAGACTTTTGTATGCGCAGCTCATTACAAACTGGAGCCTTCTTATCAACATGTCTCATTGCTGTACCCTCCAATCTGTGTGAAATGCAGAATTTTACTATACTTGCCGGTTTAACCTGCACTCAGCCCAATGTTTATTTTTCTACCTTCTTCTATCACATTGGAGTTACTAGTCCTACCTCAGTCTACTTTAACAGGGTCCCTTTCTCCCTGCAGGTTGTCTCCACGCTTAATGCTACAGATTGCTTTCTTTTTGTAAATGCCACTAAAGGGGTTTTTAATGTGTCAAACACCGTATTATCATGCAATTCTATTACTAAAGTATCTTATGCTTACTCAGAAATGTATCTTCCCTTAGGATGGTTTCTGTTATGTGGTAAAACTGCTTATACTTATGTTCCCATGAACGCTACTGGAGGTCCTTGCACTTTTGGAAGACTTACTACTGCTGCTTTCTCCCATACCCCTAGTAAGGTTAGTTCCCACCCGTGCTATCCTCAATCAAAACCTATGCATCCTACCTGTAACTCTAATGTGGAACCTTATAGCGATCAAACAGCTCTAGGACTGGCAATATCCATTGTAGGAGCACCCGGGTTTATTTATTTATTTATTTATTTAACTGTATTTCTATACCGCTTTTTCTTACAATCAAGGCGGTTTCACAGCAAACAATCAAAAGGGGTGATAGTGTTTTTCATGCAGTGAAGAATATATTGTGACTTGTGTGTATGTTGTGTTGTGTGTTTGATTATGTTGAGCTATGTACATTGTGCGCTATGATACATCGTGTTCTATAGTACATTCTTTTATACATTTAGTGTTAAGAAACGTCATGTGCCGTTATACATTCTCTTTTCGGTGGGTCGGAGGGAGGTATGTTGGTTATTCCTGGTAGTTAGATCATGTGACGTATCCATAGTGTTCTATGAACAGCGTTGTCTTCAGCTGTTTGCGAAAGTCTTTGTGGTCCGTCGTTGATCTCAGATCGTCTGGGAGGTTGTTTCAGATTGTAGGTGCAGCCAGGGAGAGTGCTCTTTCTGTGGTGTCCTTGCGAGTGTTTCTGAAGTCTCTTGGGGTGCTGACTCGGTTGGAGGTTCCTTTTCTTCTTGGGCGTGTGCTGGTGTCTGGTTGTATGAGGGTGTGCAGGCTGTTAGATGAAGTGTGTTGTTTGATCTTAAATATGTTTATGATTGTTTTGTATTTGATGCGTGAACTGATTGGGAGCCAGTGTAAGTCTTTCAGAATAGGTGTGATGTGTTCATGTCTTGTTGATCCAGATATTATGCAGGCTGCCATGTTTTGTGCTAGTTGTAGTGGTTTGAGTGTTTGTTTTGCTAGTCCAAGGTAGATTGGGTTGCGGAAGTCCAGTAAGGGGGTTATTAGCGTTTGGCATACGGTACGGAAGTGCTCAGTGGCGAGGAGGGGTTTCAGTCTTCTGATGATTCTCATCCTATAGTATGCATTTTTGATTGTTTTGCTTACGTGTGTCTTGAGGTTCAGTTCATTGTCCAGAGTCACTCCGAGGTATTTTACTTCTGATTTTATTGGTATGGTTGTATTTTGTATCTTGATGTCTGGTGGGTGGATGAAGTCTGGGTTACGAGTGATGATTATTGCCTCAGTCTTGCTGTAGTTGATTGCGAGGTTGTTGTTTTGACACCATCTTGTCATTTGTGTGAGGCAGTTTGTTATTTTAGAGTAATCCGGGTCGTGAACTGAGATAGGTGTGTTTATCATGATGTCATCTGCATAGATAGTATATTGAATGCTGTTCTTTTTCAGGATGTCGCATATTGGTTGGATGTAGATGTTAAACAGTAGTGCTGAGAGTGCGGATCCTTGTGGTACTCCTTGGAGGACTTTTATGGGTCGAGAGGTGTTGTGGCCTACCTTTACCTGTATCCGCCTGTCGGTTAGGTATGAGTGGAACCATTTTAAGGTGGGTCCATGTAGCCCAATGTTTTTTAATCTTTCCAGGAGAGTTTTGTGATCTACTGTGTCGAATGCTGAAGAGATGTCAATGAAGATCATTATGATTCCATTCTTGATGTTGTCTATGGTTCGGAGGATGCTGTCGAAGAGGTAAATCAGTAATGTTTCGACTATATGGTTGGGGCGAAAGCCGTGTTGGTTGTCATCCAGTGGTGCGTGGTTGTCGATGTGTTCTTGTAGTTGTTGTTGTACTGTTTTTTCGATGATTTTTGCCAGAAAGGGTATGCTGGATATTGGTCGGTATGCTGCTGGGTTGTTCTTGTCGAGAGTTGTTTTCTTTGGGATCGGTCTTACTGTGGCGAGCTTTAGTTGATTCGGCATGAGTCCTTGAGTGAGGAAGTTGTGCACCATGTTGTGGATGATGTGGATGAAGTTTGATTTGGTGGCTTTGATCCATGACACTGGGCAAGGGTCTGTAGGGGCGGTGCTTGTATTGATTGTGGAGATGATGAGGGATAGCTGCTCTGTTGAAGGTGAGGAGAATGTGTCCCAGGTCTTAGGGTGTGAGTTAGACCTGGTGGGTGCGCTGGGTCTTGTTCGCTCTGCTGAGTGAAATCTTTCCTTGATGTGGTCGGCAAATTTTTGCGGGTCTATTTGTTAGCTTTGCACAACGCTATGGAAGTAAGCCGTGTTGCTTGTTCCTTGGACAAATCCATTAATCTCACCTCAACCATCCTAGCCACTATGAATCATGAGATGTCCGGTCTGCGGATGGCGATTCTGCAGAACAGGATGGCCATCGATTTTTTGCTCCTACGGCTAAATCATGGCTGTGAGGAATTTGAGGGTATGTGTTGTTTTAACCTCACTGACGCAAGTGTTTCCATTGAACACTCTATCCAAGACCTACGTGATCTAGTTAATCATATTACTGTCCCATCCATGGGTCCTGGATGGTTTATGAAGTGGTTCAGTTGGCTAGGGGGACTAAAAACTCTAGTGGTAGGGGTTCTTCTTATCCTACTGCTATGTGCCATTCTGCCATGTTTGTATCCCTATCCTCAGTCGATTTATTACCTCCACCATTGAGAACACGGTGGAGCGTAAAACCGCAGCCCAAGTAATGGCTATCTGGAACTACCAGCCCCTCCCCCAGCATGAATTAACTGACTCTGTTTAGCAGTGATTTACTTCTTACCCCAGTCTTTGGAAGGTAAGAAGAATCAAAGGGGGGAATGAGGCAGATCCCCTTAGTTCTAACACCGGAAGCACCATAATGGGAGAGGAGGGGCTATGTTTAAGTTTCGTTTCAACTTGAAAGTTTCTATTGGGCAAGGAAGAGGGTGTTGGAACCAATAGAACTGTGACTTTTGGCAGAGTAAAAATGTATAAAAGTAGCAGGCTAACCTCACCTCGCTCGCTCAGATCGTTTTGTTCAGGGTGCCGGCTCTGCCTGAGACTGTGCGCACAATAAACAGCATCTGTTTGCAT
Organism: Ichthyophis bannanicus; assembly: GCA_033557465.1. Lineage (NCBI taxonomy): Eukaryota > Metazoa > Chordata > Amphibia > Gymnophiona > Ichthyophiidae > Ichthyophis > Ichthyophis bannanicus. The sequence goes on along the minus strand of CM066051.1, from coordinate 72,418,843 downwards.
ACCGGTTTGTCTCTGTGTTTTCATCTGAGGGTTCGAGAGACAGACTTCGAATAGATAATAGATCTCCTGCTACAAAAGGACACCCGGAGTCTCAGGGAAATACAAGCCAAAGTTTATTGTGCCAGCACAGACTCAGAGGAATCATTTCCAAAAACTCTGAGCCCCTAATCAGGGGCTGTACAATCCTTATATACTCTATTCGTATCATTAGTTCATACCTACGTTCAGATTTCTGACTGGTGTTCCCTTGGGTGTCTGCCCAATTATATTCTCTTAGGTAAGGGGCTAGCTCTTTCCTCCCACAGCACCAGAATCGAAACTAGAAACCTAACATGGAATCAAAACTAGAAACCTAACAAGGAGAACAAAGAAGGAGAAAGGGTGAGGGGCAGCCCCCCTCCTGTGGGCTACCGGTAAAACAAATTGATTAGACCACAGCACAGCCCTTCTCTCTGGCCGTTTGTCTCTGCAATTTGTTGCATGGGTGTATTCACTAGCCAGGGGCTGAATCCCTTTCATCCTGAGGTGAATGCCACAGCGGGGGAGGGGGGCGCGAGCCCATTGTGCAAATCGCACAAGGCGCAATTCAATCTCGGTACGGCCCTGCTTTGACTCACTGTATGCACATTATACCATGACACTCCTCTGCGGATAGCTGTGTCCCTTTCCTTTCTAGTAGAAGGTGGAAGTAATCCTGCCTTTGTGATGTGCTGTATGTGCAGAGCCCACCTAAAGTTGAAAGTCAAATTTATTGGCTGTATGCTACAATGTAATCCATTTAAGACTAATAAGAATGTGCAATCAAATTCTGGAATTTGTTACTAGAGGATGTAGTGAAGGCTGTTAGCATAGCTGGGTTTAAAAAGAGATTTGGACGAGTTCCTGGAGGAAAGGTCCATAAACCATACTGCCAGATACTTGTGACATGGCTGGGCCACTGTTGGAAACAGGATACTGGGCTTCATGGTCCTCGACCAGACCCATTTCTGTTCTCAGCTTAGTAAATATAGCTTTCAGTCTCTAGGCCGTTTATTTTCATTAAATCTAGGTTCTTTCATGATAATCAAAATTAGGTGGTCACCTAAGGCAGAAGCTTCGGAGTGGAAAAGAGCAGCTGCAGCAGCAGCAGCCACAGGCGCTATCTGGCTCTGCGGGAGAGGAACGTGGAACATTTTTCAGACTGTGGGAGGAAAGGAAAGTAATGCAGCAAAGGGCTGAAATACAATGCAGACATGTCAGGACCTAGGAGAGGCGGGGAAGGGCGTGGCGATCTGGTATAGACCAGCCAATTAGGGCTTTGCGTGTGAGAGGAGTGAATGACGTTACGTTTTATGAAAACAAACAAGAAGCTGTGGAAAGTCCCCAAGGTTACTTGCAGCAAACTCCGTCCCTCGTTGGGAGGCGAGTAGGCGACACTGACCCAACAGGCGGCAGTAAAGGGCAACAGTCTGTAGTACTGAGCCAGTTGTTCTCGAGCTGCGGTTCTACGCTGTCCCCCTCCGATTGTGTGTCTCCCCTCCCTCTCCTAACGTGCAGGATCGCTCGACCGTGTCAGGAAGGGGGTAGCAGCTGCTGCAATCTTTTTGAAAAGTTGGGTCTTAGGGCCCAAACGAAGGGGGTGACCCCCCTTTCCGGTCCCCGCTGCACTCACAGGAAAATCCCGATCCGCTCAAAAACCCTAAAACGCCGACATCCACCAAACCCAGACGGGCAGCAGCAGAAGCGATCGTGCCTTACCCATGTCACTTGCACCCTGACGAGACCGCTCGGGAAAAATCACTGAATGACTTACCCCCGAGGAGCAGGAGCAGGAGTAGGGGGACGAGAGCCGGAGACATCGCGGCAGCCGCTCCTGGGGACTCTGGGAGCACAACTGAAAGCGAGCGAGCGAAACTGAAAACATCATAGGAAAATCCGCACCTCCGCCTTTCAGCAAAACGGAAATCTTGCTTACAGTCCCCGACTGGTTGGTTTATACCACATCGCCACGCCCCTCCCCTCCTCTTCTGAGTCCTGACCAGGTAGTTGCACCTAAGGGAAGGCTTCTAGCCACAAGCAGGTCCTTCCTGAGTTACAGGTTCCACTGTGAGTCTAAGAGCTGACTGTCCTACATACCGCAAGAACGTAAGATACGCCACTGGGTCAGATCACGCCCAGTATCCTGCTTCCAACAGTGGCCAGTCCAGAGCACAAGTACCAGGCAGGTTGTCAAAAAGACACACAGGTTCTGCAATGCTTATACTGGGCCAAGCAGTGGATTTCCCCGGTCCTCTTTAATAATGGTGTATGCAGGGGCAGCCCATGGGGGTGCGGGGCCATGGGCAGAGACTGATGACCCCACAGCCCCTCCATAAATCATCATTAAAGAGAACCCGGGGAATCCCCTTCACCTTAACTGGCTTCTGGTTCTGTGGTTTTAACTGTATTTGCCGGTTCCTTCTTCTCTGTAATTTCTTTCTGTTCTGGCTTCTTCTCCTTTATTCTTCCTTTTCTTTTATTAGATGGCTTCCTTTCCTTTTTCTTTCTTGTAGCTACTGTATTTTATTGTAAACCTGCTTTATGCTCAGGCTCTAGTGGTATATCAAGAGTGGATACAAATAAATTGTGGGGCCTCATTTCTATAAACATTTGCATAATGTTAACATACACTAACTTTTAGTAAATATGCCTCTTAATGACTGTCTGAATACTATTTGCATGGGCAGTGAGGATAAGGAAAGGCTCCAGATTTCTACATCACTATACTTCAGTGTCAATTGCCAGGCATATTGTTGTTGTTAAGTGCCGTCGAGTCGGAGTCGACTCATGGCGACCCTCTGGATAGCTATCCTAAATTGTGTTCGGTCTTCAGTCAGGCGGCTCATTGTTGACAGACTGGCACCCGTAGCTGCTGTTATTGTAGCGATCCATCTCATTGCTGGCCTTCCTCTTTTGCGTTGACCTTCTATCTTGCCAAGCATGATGTCTTTCTCTAATGAACTCTCTCTTCGCATGATGTGTCCGAAGTATGAAAGTCGAAGTCTTGTCATCTGAGCTTCTAAAGAAAGCTTAGGTTTGATCTCCTCTAGTACCGACTGGTTTGTTCTTCGGGCAGTCCATGGTATGTTGGGAAATCTGACTTAAATCTGCCTTAGGTCTGCTATATATATATTGGCTTTATATTAGCTTTATATGACTGCACCCTTGCCTGATGATACTACACAGTATATGGATGGCACAGAAGACAAGCATGTGGGTATAAAGGAGTAGATGTGGCCTGCTATGCAGGATTTGCTATGGAGAATTCTGGGTAACCATATTCTGCATAGGAATATGCAAAAATATTGGGCCTAGCAGTATTTGAGCCTAAGCAAGAAAAAATACAGGCTAAGCCAGGAATGCAATGAATTCAAACTTATGAGCATAAACACACTCTCCTACCCTGAAGGTTTCAATTAGTGCCAGAAGAAGAAAATACACAGGAAGGGGCAGAGGTCACAGGCCATGCATAGATAAATAGACCTAAAAGCATGTCCAGATGTATAGAGGTCATAGGCCATGTATAAATAAGCAGGTCTAAGTGCAGGTCCAGATAGGTCCAGATGTACACATGTAAAGAGATTCTCCCCTGGGAAAAGTGTTGCAGGGCCCTGCTGACACTTAAGAATGTATGATTAATTTGAAACAGACATTTGAGACGGGGAGAAATATATATAAGGCAGTTATTTTTCAGGTAAGGGTGGGCAGTATTTTCTTCCTCTTCACAGAGAGAGAAAGTACTGTCTGCCATTTCTATAGACGGGCTTTTGCTGTTCTGTATGACACTGCTATTTTGTTATGCTGAAATAAAAGTTCTTATAGCAATTGCCGTCTAAGTAATTCTTTGATTGATGCTGCTTGTGAGAACCAGAAGCCACAATTGGTGCCGCAACCCGGCCTTCTAAATTTTCTTTTCTAAATTGCCCACGGACTCCTCTGACTGCAGTTTTGATTTGCCTGCATTTTTGTCAGAGGGACTACCTCCTGTTTTTCACAGAGAAAAAAACAGGGGATGAGAATACCTTCTCATTAGGAGAAGAGGATTCCTTCTGTTGGTCCAGAAGATGGGAGAGTGACGTCGAGAGAGATTTTGATACCCTAGGACGACTCCAGCGGGTGAGTTTTGTTTTTCCTGTCTACAAACAAAGACGGAAGATTTACCCAGGTTCGCTTGGTGGGTGAGTACCAAATTTACACATATGCATATGTATTTTATTTGCTTAATGTTTTGTTATGTAGCTAAATTGTTAGATTGTCTTTGCCTTTAGTTGTAATGTTAAGGAAAGAAAGTTTGAAAGTTTTGCCCAGACATTAGGTCTCTGTCTTTCCGGGATTGATTGATGTACGCTTGAGACTGTACGTATTATTATTAATACGAAGCGAGTGTGTGTCTTTATCCACGTTTTCATACCCCGCGAGGAGATTGGCTGGGTTTAGACAAAGCGCAAGAGTTGTATGTGTGTATGAGTCCTGGATTCGTAATTTTCACTCCTCTCTTAATTAAGAGGTTTGGATTGCCACCTAAAAGCGAAATTACGCGCGCCTCTGTATATAAAGAGGTTCAATTTGCTATTGGTAAAAGGCGAAGTTAATTGCCCCTGTCCCTGAACAGTGAAAACACCAGGTCTACATAGACTATAGAGAAGGGACAGCTAGGGAAATGTTTAAAAGAAAATCTAAACAGGAGGTAAATACTGAGAAAGGAACTGAGCCCGGTCCTAATCCCATAGATAGCCTTGTTAAACAGAACCCCCTATTGGAGGCTTCAATAAAAAATTGTTCTAAACAATGGGAAAAATGGACGAAGAAAACACCCTCTCTTGCCTGGCCAGCAGGGGGGTCGTTTGATCCGCTCATTTTGACCAAAATTAGGGATCATATTTTATTTAACAAATGTGGCAAAGCCCAATTGGAACATTTGCAACATATTTCCCTGTGGATGCAGGCTGGTCCAGAGCCTTTGTCTTCTGCCCCTGTACCCCCACCTTCTTATTGGGCAGCCGAAAGTAAAGCTATGGCAGCCATAGGCTATTCTGATCCTGTTTTCCAGCCCAAGTCAGAACCGACTTCTCACCCAGCAGCCTCTATACCCCCAGAACAGGTTCTGCATAAACTCTTGGACACTGAGGGAGCTTGGGCAAAGATTGAGGGTCATGTTAACTTAAAAGCCACCCCTGCCCCAGATCCCAGTGCATATGCTGAGGCACAGGCAAGATTAGAAGAGTTGAAACAGCAATTAACAGCAGAACATGAAGATTTAGAAAGTCAGGCTCAAGCTTTAAAACTATCTGAGGTTAAAATTACTGAGAATCTTAGAAGATGGGAGTTAGACCTGACAGATAGGGAAAAACGTCTTAAGGCGATTATAGAAGAAGAAGAAGAGGAGAAGGTAGAGGAGGGAGAAGATGACGAAAAGACAAAAAGTGCACTTACAGTGATTTGTGGAGTTGTGAAAGATGGTAAAGCTCCTCGAGCTCCACAACCCTGTATCCTTACTTTTATTATAGAGCAGGAGGATGGAAATGGTTATTATGTTTACCGATGGTCCTCCAACATGTACGGTTGGACAAGAGCCAATCAGCCCCAGATGTTACAGTGGCCCCCTAATGGATCACTAGAAACTGTACACCTTAACACCGCCCGACTCTGCATTCGCGGCGGAGCAGGAGACCCTAACTGGGATTCTGCCTATATGGAGGCAGGTCTGAGGGTTTGGGAAAAGTATGAGAATCAGGACGCTAATAAACAGCTTCTGTTTCCAGTAATCTACACAAATGAAGGAAAATCTAAATATATCCCATGGAGTTTTACTGATATGACTAATATAGCCAGCAGTCTCCCTCCACTTAGTAGAGGGGGAGAGACATGGATTCAAAAATTTGAAAGAATTACGGCTGGATATCATTTGGCTTTGGGAGATATCAAAGCTTTATTGGCCAAAATTCTGGGAAATAGTGCGACAAATCAAGTGTTCGCTAATGCCGATTTAGGCCAGGTGAAGGTCACAGTTAACACTTATGATGGTTCTTCCTTCAACGAGTTTCGTCCTCGTATTTGGGACTCCCTCAGGGAGATGTACCCTACTCAGCGCAGTTTGGCTCCTCTCACTACTATGAGATTCCAAATAGGTGAGGATATCAGTGCATACCTCGTACGATTTCAAGATTTATGGGAAGCACAAATGGGGGTACCATACGATGATGTTTGTATGAGACCTGTATTTTTCCAGACTTTGTGTAATACATTACCCCCATCCGTAACTGCAAAATTAAAGTCTATAGTAGCCTTGGAGTCTGAGCCATGGCCTAAACAACAGGCCCATATTTTGCATTATATCCGGTCTTTAGAAGAGGACACTTTGAAACCTGAGAAGGATTTGAAACAGGCCCAAGCACGCTTGTTACACCTTCAACTTAAAGGGTTACAAGAAATTAAAGATCCCCAATCCACCACCAAATTACATCTTGATAAATCTAATAATGAACTTATTAGACAACTAAAACAGAAAATTAGGGAACAGCAGGAGAAAATTGATGACATGGAATATCTGGATCCTTATGAGGATGATGTTCCAGACCCATGTGATGAGGTATGGGATAGAGATAAGGAGCGCATTTACTATAACGGAGCCCAACGACCCCGTTATCCTCAGCCACAGCGTCGAGGTCCCTCGTACCAACAAAATAACCGTACTCTTGCCCCACAGTGTTGGAACTGTGGTGGTTACGGTCATTTTCAGCGCTCATGCCGTGCTCAGCGCAGAAATGAGAACTTTGACAGGAGGCGTTTTCCCTTGTGGACACCTCCCCGGGACTCTGGACCCCCACCCCAACAATGACTGGGAATCTATATCTTACAGGCGAGGCTCACATATCAGGAACCTCTGATCACAGTATATCTTAATGATGAGCCCACAGAAATGTTACTTGATACAGGAGCCACGTCCTCTGTATTAACTGCTTTACCACAGAGATGCCAGCTTAGTAGAAAGAAAATGACTACCACTGGTTTTGATGGTAGACCCCTTACATCTTATCTAACTACTCCTATTTGTTTAAGAATAGGAGATCAGCAGATTTCTCATTCTTTTCTGTTTGCTCCATATTGCCCAGTAAATTTGATGGGTAGGGACTTATTGGTGAAATTACAGGTTGAATTCACCTATGGTCCGCTGGGAGAAAAAGGCTCTGAACGGTCACTGCTCCTCAGCCCTTATGGCCGAGTTAAATCACATCTGCCTATTACCATTCATATTAAGCCTGGCTGTAAACCACCAAAGATTCCGCAGTATCCCCTCCAACCAGAGGCCCTGCAGGGATCTCGCCAGGAGATTCAGGAGCTGTTACAGCATGGAATTATTGAACTCAGTAACTCCCCATATAACACCCCACTATTCCCTGTGAAAAAGCCTAATGGGAAGTGGAGAATAGTTCATGACTTACGTGCACTTAACAGTGTTATTGAACCACAGTTTCCAGTAGTCTCAAACCCTGCCACATTGCTGACAACGACTACTCTGTACAAATATCATACTGTTTTGGACCTTTCCCATGCCTTTTTTGGGATAGAGGTCGAACCCACATCCAGGCAGTTTTTGGCATTTATTTTTGAGGGTCAGCATTATCAGTGGACCAGGTTACCCCAAGGATATGTGGAAAGCCCCTCCATATTCTCTCAAGCACTAGTTGCTGATTTGCAATCATTCAGGGCAGAGCTGCCCAGCAATGTGTCTTTGTTACAGTATGTAGATGACTTACTGCTTTCCACAGCTGAGGCTGCAACAAATCTGGCCCTCACAGATAAACTTGTTTGTTATCTTTTGGAAAGTGGCTACCAGATTAACATGGCCAAGGCACAGATCTGCCAAACTGAAGTCACCTTTCTGGGTTTCCTAGTAGGAGATGGAATGCTGTCTCTAACAGAGAAAACTAAACAACACTGCTTGCAATTACAGATGCCTACCACTGTAAAGCAATTGCGATCTCTGCTCGGCATGATAAATTTCTGCCGGAATTGGATCCCAGGTCACAGTCAACGCACACATCCCTTTCGCAAATATTTAAAAGGGGGGGCTAAGGGGTCGACTGTTATCAGCCTGTCAGCTCCTGACCAGATTTTGCTTCAATCTCTTTTGACTGATGTATCGCACACACCAAGTATCTGTCTCCCTGACTATTCAAAGGATATGTTTCTCATTAGCTTTCACGGACATCACACGTGGGCAGCTGTGATTTATCAGGATGATGGTAAAATTGTGTCCTACTTGTCAGGATCTTTTTCTGTTACAGAAATAGTTCTGCCTGATGTTGAGAGAGGATTAGTAGCCAACAGTGAGGCAGTCAGGAAGACCTATAACACCTTTCATCCCTTACGACTCACTGTGTATTGCTCCGGTGATATAGAGGCATTATTATGCAGTAATACTCTCCACTTTACCCCACATCGGGTGCACCAGCTTTGTGCTAATCTGCTACGGAGTCATATTCTCATTAAGCCATTCCCTGCAAGTCACCCTTTTGGCTACCTACAAAATTTAGTTTCTGTCATTGTTGGAGAAGAAGGAGATAAGATCCCCATCTTTTCTTTCGCAGATAATATTCTGTCTCTTCACGAAATGCCTGTCAATTCTAAAGTCTGGTTCACTGACGGTTCTGAGACGTCACTATGTTCTGGTTTCAGTGCAGTACAAATATCTCCTTCTGGTGACATTCTAGATGTGTTGCAATATCAGTTGCTGAGTGCTTATAGTGCTCAAGGTGCTGAACTCTGTGCAATTTTGGCAGTCTTACTGCATCAGGAGAGACAGAACATTATTATATTCACTGACTCCCAATATGCAGCACAAGTGCTGACAGCGCTTCACCAGAAATGGTCACAAAGAGGTTTTATCACTTCCTCAGCCAGCTCAATCTCACATCTTGATGAGATATATCAAATTTATGAGTGTTTAGAGAAACGCAGAATCAACAATCTGTTTCTGTGCTGTGAATGGGTTCCTGGACATACACAGGGAGACTCTTTCCGCCAGATGGGCAATGCCCTGGCAGATCAGTTAGCCAAAGAAGTAACTAGTAATGCTTCCCTGACCTTGCCTGTCACCAGATCACAGATCTATTTAGTACCTGACCTTGCTGATTATCAGAAAGATGCTGTTTCTCATGAGATAGGAAACTGGGAGAGACTAGGTTGTTCCCAAATTAAGAAAATGTGGGTACATCCATCAGGAAGACTCTGTATCTGTTATGTAGCACTGAAACGCCTCACAGAACTCATTCATGATATCTATCATTCTAGTACTGCAAATGTTTACAGCATGCTTGAGGACATTTTTTGGTGTCCACACATGAAAAATCGCATTCAGGAACTAGTAGCTAAATGTCCTGTGTGTATCCTGAACTCTCAGCCAGGAGGAAAACCCATAGCCAAAGGTCACCTTTTGAATCCTGGTATGTAGATTTTACTGACATGATCCACAGATGTGCTCAGAAGCGGTACCTTTTAGTGTGGGTTTGCCCTTGGTCTAAATGGATTGAGGCTTTCCCCTGCAATAGAGAGACTGCTGAAGAAGTAGTAGAGGTTTTGCTAACACAAATAATTCCCCGATTTGGCATTCCTAAAGTCATATATTCTGATAATGGCTCTCACTTTCGTAATGCTCTTGTGACTGCACTCACCCAGCATCTCCCTGTTCAGTGGAAGTATGTTTCTGTGTATAAACCTACTTCCAATGGTCTTGTTGAACGATGTAATGGCATTTTGAAAACTCAACTCAGAAAAATTTGTGCTTCTGGTCATATGACCTGGCTACAAGCATTACCAATGTGCTTATTTCAGCTGCGTAATAGCCCGATCAAGCGATTACATCTGACACCTCATGAAATGGCCACTGGCAGGCGTATGCGCACAACTAATTTATCACAGTCCCAGGTTCCGATTCATGATAGTCTCTCTGCTTACCTTGCAGGACTCCGGATTGCGCTCCAAGAAATTGCTGACCGTGTAGCAGACACACAGTCTCTGTCCAGTCCATCCTTATTACCTTGCTTCCCTGTAGGGTCCACTGTCTATAAAAGAAATTGTGTTCGTGCATCCTGGGACTGCCCAACCTTTTCAGGACCCCACGTTGTCACTGCTGCTTCCCCTTTTGCTGCCAGACTGAATGATACTGATACTTGGGTGCATGTCAGCCATCTAAAAGCGTCTCCAGCTGTCCCATTTGATTAATCAGTTTTATTTCCCTACAGAACTCACGTGTTCTCACCACAGTGCTATGTTATTAGTACCAAAGATGATCGCTGTCAAGCCTACTCCATGGGCGTCCTTGTGCTTTTTTCTGGGAATCTCTGTCATAATCGTGCTCCTTATTGAGTGTTTACATCCAGATGGACAGCTAGCCTTGTTTCTCCAGGGATGGAACCAGACTAACCAGACGATATCTCGAGCACCCCGGGCTTTACCTGAAGGCTCTTTGAACTTGTGGAAGCAATCAGTATTATACATTGTTTCCCTGATGAACATTACAGACTGCATTATTTGTACCCCTTTACCGAAGGGTGTATCATATGCTCCAGTACATGTTTCAAAGGTTCCCTTAAATGAGTATGCAGGACAGCTTGCTTGTGTAGATAATAATAATTTTTCTGCCAGTTGTTATGAAACTTTTAATTGTTCCCAGACGTGGCATGCAATGAATATGATACATGACCCTTTGCGTGTATATGTTGACCCGAATATGATATTTGATCTATGTTTAATAACAAATGTATCCATTGCTTTTTCAGACAGGTGTAACCTGTCGTATAATGTTATTAATGGATCCTTTCATTTTGCTAGTAATTCTGTCATGATAAAGTGGTATAATCAATCCGGTAATATGGACCCCTCCAATATGAAATATGATTGGAGAAATATTACAAGAAACCCGGTAGTGTTTAATGGAGCTGACTTCCGCTGGTATGTGGGGGTTGGTCCCATTTATCACGATGGTTCAGCTGTGCTGACAACGGGTTCTCAGAATGAATCTCCATATACTTCTTGCTATCTCCCAATGTCCAGTTTCAGGAGGGATCTTACCTCAGCTACCACGGGAAAATCTTTTGTTAAGTGGTTTGATGGGCATCATATGAGTCGCATATGGACACCTGCTACAAACCTCTTTGCTGTAATGGGTCATTATTGGTTGTGTGGGGAAACTCTGTATCAGGTAATTAACCTCTCCCTATTACCCTGCGCTTTGGTTAAAGTTTCTTCTTCTTTTCTGTCTTGATACCTCTTAATGTTACCCATCATTCTGCTTCTCGCTCTACCCTGCATAGATTAAAACGTAGCTCCTCAGCTTATGCTAGCCCCTGGGATTCCTCTATAGCCGAGGATGATGCCATTCAGGCCTCATTTGAGTATATCAATTCCACTTATCCCATGACTAAAACTCGTTTGGATGCCCTTAGCGCAACGGCCTGGATTCCCTTTGCCACCCCCGCCCTTACTGCTGAGCTTGGTATGGCTGTACGCCGTTTGCAATGTTTGTTGCATATTCAAATGAAAGCTGTTACTGAATCCATATCACGCCTAGCCGAGTCCCTTGAGCAAAATACACAAATGACTCTGCAGAATAGGCAAGCTTTGGATTTACTTTTGGCCGCTGAAGGCGGAACATGCACTTTCATTAATGCTACAAACTGTTGTACTGTAATCGCTAACCACACGGTGTTTGTGTTAGATGCAATGAATAAGATAAAGCATCTCTCTGAATTACATATTGATGATTTTAAAGGGGGGCTTCAACTTAATAATATCTGGGGTAGTATTGCTTCATGGTTTGCTAGTTTAGGTGTAGGACTTAAAGCCTTCTTTATTACGCTTTTAAGTATCGCTTGTTTTGCAATCATTGCCTGTTGTGCCTTATCCATTTTACTTGCCTGTTGTAAACGAATGATATCGCAAAGCACTAAAACCATGTATATTGTGTCAAGGGAACAGTACCAACGATTGCCTTTGAATGATCCATCTTTGTCTCAAATGGTTGTTATTCACGCCCCTTAGTGGGATTACTTTTACTACCCCCCCAAAAAAAAAAAAAAGAAAAGAAAAAGTGGAAAATGTTGGGAAATCTGACTTAAATCTGCCTTAGGTCTGCTATATATATATTGGCTTTATATTAGCTTTATATGACTGCACCCTTGCCTGATGATACTACACAGTATATGGATGGCACAGAAGACAAACATGTGGGTATAAAGGAGTAGATGTGGCCTGCTATGGAGGATTTGCTATGGAGAATTCTGGGTAACCATATTCTGCATAGGAGTATGCAAAAATATTGGGCCTAGCAGTATTTGAGCCTAAGCAAGAAAAAATACAGGCTAAGCCAGGAATGCAATGAATTCAAACTTATGAGCATAAACACACTCTCCTACCCTGAAGGTTTCAATTAGTGCCAGAAGAAGAAAATACACAGGAAGGGGCAGAGGTCACAGGCCATGCATAGATAAATAGACCTAAAAGCATGTCCAGATGTATAGAGGTCATAGGTCGAGCCCTCCCTTCGTGGGAGCCCTCCCTCCACACACTCCTGCCCAATCCGGGCAGTGGGAGGCTCACACGCACGCAGGCAGAACCGCATAAAAGCGGCGTCCCTACTTCGTGGGAGCCGCTGAGCATCGCTAGCCCTCCAACCGCCCTGGTGAAGCTCCTGCCCTATCCGGGCAGTGGGAGCCTTTCCCCCACACACTCCTGCCCTATCTGGGCAGTGGGAGCCCTCCCTCCACACACTCCTGCCCTATCCGGGCAGTGGGAGCCTTCCCTCCACACACTCCTGCCCTATCCGGGCAGTGGGAGCCCTCCCTCCACACACTCCTGCCCTATCCGGGCAGTGGGAGCCCTCCCTCCACACACTCCTGCCCTATCCGGGCAGTGGGAGCCTTCCCTCCACACACTCCTGCCCTATCCGGGCAGTGGGAGCCCTCCCTCCACACACTCCTGCCCTATCCGGGCAGTGGGAGCCCTCCCTCCACACACTCCTGCCCTATCCGGGCAGTGGGAGCCTTCCCTCCACACACTCCTGCCCTATCCGGGCAGTGGGAGCCCTCCCTCCACACACTCCTGCCCTATCCGGGCAGTGGGAGCCCTCCCTCCACACACTCCTGCCCAATCCGGGCAGTGGGAGCCCTCCCTCCACACACTCCTGCCCAATCCGGGCAGTGGGAGGCTCACACGCACGCAGGCAGAACCGCATAAAAGCGGCGTCCCTACTTCGTGGGAGCCGCTGAGCATCACTAGCCCTCCAACCGCCCTGGTGAAGCTCCTGCCCTTTCCGGGCAGGGGGAGCCTTTCCCCGCCACACTCCTGCCCTATCCGGGCAGTGGGAGCCCTCCCTCCACACACTCCTGCCCTATCCGGGCAGTGGGAGCCTTCCCTCCACACACTCCTGCCCTATCCGGGCAGTGGGAGCCCTCCCTCCACACACTCCTGCCCTATCCGGGCAGTGGGAGCCCTCCCTCCACACACTCCTGCCCTATCCGGGCAGTGGGAGCCCTCCCTCCACACACTCCTGCCCAATCCGGGCAGTGGGAGCCCTCCCTCCACACACTCCTGCCCAATCCGGGCAGTGGGAGGCTCACACGCACGCAGGCAGAACCGCATAAAAGCGGCGTCCCTACAGGGCGCGCCCGCGCCTTGCGGGCCCGCGCCTGAGGGCCTCGCCAGAGGGCCCTTTGGCGGTGGCCCTTAGGCGGTGGAGATTAGGCGCAGTTGAAACATCATCCACTCAACCGTAACAAGGCTGCAAGTATCAAGAAGCCTGACTCACATGACCAAAACTCCGATAACGGACAGAAAACGAAAGTGCAACAATCAAACGACTGACGGCTTGAGCTCCCCAGGCCGGGTCTGAGCTCGCCGGTCCCGACCACCACGCTCCACGAGATTCCCATAGCTGGACCAAAATTCGACATCAAGAGCTTTCAACTACAACGATATCACCCAGGTAAACAATTACTGGACTTATCTACCTCCTGATGCAAAAGACCACTGTGCAACCCTGGCCTAACCCCCCCCCCCCCCAAGTAGGAGCCAACATACCTCTGTATATAATGTGTAAACTCCCCACTGTCACAAGCCCTGTTCTCCTCAAGCCAGCTGTTACATTGTAAACCCCTACCAACTCTAAAGGCTACTACTGTTTATTTAGAGCTAAATGAAACAAAGTATCTCTAACCAGCAAGTTGTTACATTTCAATGCAGTAACCCAATAACCTTCTTGCAATAACCTTAAGACTGTATCGCACAATACTGTATCTGTTTATACTGAATGATAGGTAACGATAGGACTGTATCGCACAATACTGTATCTGTTTATACTGAGTGATAAGGAACGTTAGGACTGTATCCCTATTTTGTTAAAATAATAAGAAACGCTGTACCCCAACCCATCTATCCCTGCTAGACTGTTGGTACCCAACAAACTATCTTGCCGGCCTACACTCACTCATCTCTAGGCCAGCTGCCTTGACTTCACCCCACACTGCGCCACTCGAATCCAAAATCCAAGTATTTCTGGCAGACATAAAATGGAGCCTGCTCACACCTTCCTGATTTTGTGCATGTGTATACTAACATCTTCATATAGAACCATCCCACACTCACAATACTGCATTCCTCTACTATATACACCAATCTACCTTCTCCACCCCCCCCCCTCCATTACCCATCCTGCATCAATACAACTTAAATCCTATCACCACCACACAAACACCAAGTAAATTACCCCAACGACACACCCATATCAAAGGGAACAAATCTCAAAAACACCCTAAAACCAAAGCAAAGAACACTATTGGATCTCAAATACAATTCACACGAACCACACACCAAGAACATCACACATGTAACATTATCCTTATTAATGCTAGGTCAATAAGGAATAAAACGCATATTATCCACAACATTCTAACTGACGAACAACCAGATATCCTATGCATAACAGAAACATGGCTCACTGACTCAGACTCTGCAACAATGAACCAAATACAGAAGCCCGGATACCAACTATACAACTGCCCACGCATCAACAGAAGAGGAGGCGGAGTCCTTATAGCAGCCAAAACCAGCCTTCAACTCACAACCACATCTACGGTCACAAATCCAGATCTTGACCTACTTAAAGTCGAGAGCATGGCATTATCCATCTGCCTAATCTATCGACCTCCCTCACCACAGCACGAAACACTAGCCACAGCACTAGAAACCATCACATCCACACAAAGCAAAAAATTCCAGATCATCCTCGGAGATTTGAACCTAGCATCAATTCCTCCGTCCCACACGGACTCCTTCTATGAAGCCATCGACCAATTGGGTTTCCAACAAATAATAAGCAACCCCACACACGATAGAGGAAACATCCTAGATATGATTTTCATACCCAGAAATCCACAACAAAGCAATGAACCACCTATAATAAACATAACTCAAGTACCATGGTCAGACCACCACCAAATCAACTGTAAACTTAAACTACAGTGCCAACCCAAAAACTCAAAGGAAATGAGAATGACCAACCCCATTAGGAAATTCAGCAAACTCAACGAGGAACACCTCATAAGCACCATTGCATCCCACATAAACCTAGAGTTCACAGACCTAGACGAACTAACTAACAGATGGAACACACACATCCAAAATACATCTAACCCAACTCTGAAACACACATCAAACCCACATAAGATCAACTCGGAACCCTGGTACACAGGAACTCTAATAAAATCAAAAAGGGAGCTCCGTAAAATAGAGAGAAAATGGAGACAAACCAAATCCTCCGATCTCAAAACTAAATACATGGCCCATCTCGCAAAATACAAAGACGACGTGAACAATGCAAAAAAATTACATCACACCAACATCCTAAACAAGGCAATCAATCGCCCACGAGAGTTATTTGAACTAGTCAAATCACTAACCAAAACCGACCAAAATGCCAACCTCAACAAATCCATCAAGGTCCAAACACTGGCAAACCACTACGCGACCAAACTGACGGCCCCTGGTCCTCCACCCCCCCCCCACCAACACCGCAAATCAGAAGTGAGAACAACACAACGCAAAACCAGTTATGGGAGCACTTCCACAAAATAGGAACCAAGCAAATCACAGCCATTGTCACAAGCCTGAAAAGCACCACCTCACCACTAGATCCCTGTCCTGCATCCTGGATCAAGGCAGTGAAACAAGACATAGCACCTCACATAGCACACATAGTTAACCTATCCCTACAACAAGGAATCATGCCCTCAGAACTAAAGAAATCAGTCATTAGACCGATCCTAAAAAACACTACACTCAACGGAGAAGACCCAGCCTCCTACCGTCCCATATCAAGTATCTCATTCCTGGCAAAGATCATAGAAAAAACGGTCCTTCTACAACTCCAAGACCATCTGACTGACAGTGCTCCTCTTGATGACCAGCAATATGGCTTCAGGCAACATCATGGAGTTGAAACCCTGTTACTAGTTCTACTTAACAACCTCCTAAAGGGCCTTGAAAACAAAAAGAAAATGTACATTCTTGTATTCATTGACATCTCAGCTGCCTTTGATACAGTTAATCATGGGACCCTCATAAATAGGATAAAATCAATAGGAATAACAGGAACCCCACTAAAATGGTTCTCATCCTACATCTCAAATCGAACACAACAGGTTCAATTCAACGGAGAAAAAGCAGAATCTTTCTCACAAACACAGGGAATCCCCCAAGGCTCTGCTCTCTCAGCACTTCTGTTTAACATATATATGCAGCCACTATGCAAAATTTTCTCACGGCACGAAATTAATTACCACATCTATGCCGATGATATCATGCTATACACACAACTAGACACTAAAAACCCAGACTACAACCCACTGGAGACATGTATCGGAGAGATGCAAGACTGGTTACAACAAAGTAGTATGTCAATTAATCACAAAAAAACCGAAGTAATGTATATCTCCAAAGAACCGAATTTTGACCCTCCCACATCAATAACACTATGTAACAACACTTACCAAACAAAAAAGAAATAAAGTATCTAGGAGTCACATTTGACTGTGACCTAAAGATGGAAAAACACCTCCGAAAGACCAACAGAGCAGTTTTCCACAAGCTTAGAGTGCTCCAACCCATTTGGAATATTATTGATCCCCAAGACTTCAGAACAGTGGCCCAAGCACTCATCATGCCACATTTTGACTACTGCAACGCCATCCTACAAGGTTTACCTAAAAAAAAAACTAAACATATTACAAATGGCACAAAATGTAGCTGCCAGGGTCATAATGAAGAAAAATCTAAGTGACCACATCACACCAGTACTAATTCAATTACACTGGCTACCCATAACAGCTCGCACAAAATACAAAATACTAACAACCACCTTCAAACTCATCCACAACTTAGCACCTTCCTTCCTCAACAACCTAGTAAGATTGCAACCTCCTACCCGAAACAGAAGAACCCACAATTCCAACATCCTTCACACTCCAACAGATATAAGATCTGCCAAAGCTAACACCAGCCACAGGGCTTTCTCATATGCGGCGCCAACACTGTGGAACCAACTCCCACCAGAACTACGAGCTAGCAATGACCTTCTAGACTTCAGAAAGAAACTCAAAACGCACATTTTCCAATCACATTTCAACCTGAACTAAACCCACAGATGGAGCAGCCCCTGACCACTGTGTCCAAGAAGATTATCCTGTATATATGTATTTATGTATATATGTAAATGAACTCCCCCATAGCTAAGAAGTGTTAACTCTGTATGATGTGCTTTTCTGACAATCTGTATGTAAACAAAATTTGTACCTGCCTTGATTCGGCAGTTTCACAATAGTAATCCTACCCGCTTCTGATCGCTGGAAGGAGCGGGCTACAAATGCTTGCTAAATAAATAAATAAAATAGGCCATGTATAAATAAGCAGGTCTAAGTGCAGGTCCAGATAGGTCCAGATGTACACATGTAAAGAGATTCTCCCCTGGGAAAAGTGTTGCAGGGCCCTGCTGACACTTAAGAATGTATGATTAATTTGAAACAGACATTTGAGACGGGGAGAAATATATATAAGGCAGTTATTTTTCAGGTAAGGGTGGGCAGTATTTTCTTCCTCTTCACAGAGAGAGAAAGTACTGTCTGCCATTTCTATAGACGGGCTTTTGCTGTTCTGTATGACACTGCTATTTTGTTATGCTGAAATAAAAGTTCTTATAGCAATTGCCGTCTAAGTAATTCTTTGATTGATGCTGCTTGTGAGAACCAGAAGCCACAGGTATACACAGTATTCGCCGCCAGCACCATAATTCAAAGGCATCAATTTTCTTCCTCTCTGTCTTTTTCACTGTCCAGCTTTCACATCCATATGATGTTATTGAAAATACCATGGCTTGAACAAGTCAAATCTTTGTATGGAGAGAGACATCTCTGCTCTTGAGAATCTTATCTAGGTCTTTCATAGCCATTCTGCCAAGAGCAATGCGTCGTCTGATTTCTTGACTGCTTGTTGCTTCTTTATTGATAGTTGATCCAAGTAGGTTAAAGTTGTTCACGATTTCAATTTCTTCTCCTTCAACGATGAACCTGTTGATTATGCCAGTTGTCATGATCTTTGTCTTCTTTACATTAAGGTGCAGGCCCATTTTGAGACTATGTTCTTTGATTGTGAGAAGCAAATGTTTCAGATCATCTTCACTTTCAGCCAGTAATGTGGTATCATCAGCATAGCGAAGGTTGTTGATGAGTCTTCCACCAATCTTCACACCTCTGTTGTCTTCATACAGTCCTGCTTCTCTGATGATTTGTTCTGCATATAAATTAAACAGGTAGGGGGAAAGTATGCAGCCTTGTCTTACACCTTTGCTTATTTTAAACCATTCTGTTTCTCCTTGTTCCGTTCGAACTGTTGCTTCTTGATCAATGTACAGATTGCGCAAGAGAACGATCAGGTGTTCTGGTATACCCATGCTTCTTAATGTGGCCCAGAGTTTCTCATGGTTTACACAGTCAAAAGCCTTGCTATAGTCGATAAAGCACAAATAGATATCCTTTTGGTATTCTTTAGTCTTTTCAAGGATCCATCTCACATCTGCAATGATGTCTCTCATTCCTCGCCCTTTCCTGAACCCTGCTTGCACTTCAGGTAGTTCTTGTTCTAGGTATGGCTGTAGTCTCTTTTGAATAATCTTCAGTAGAATCTTGCTGGCATGTGGGATCAGAGCAATTGTGCGATAATTTCCACAGTCAGTTGGATCACCTTTCTTTAGTATTGGTATAAACACAGATCTTTTCCAGTCAGTTGGCCATGATGTTGTCTTCCATATTTCTTGGCAGAGCCTTGTAAGTACGGTAACAGCTGCATCAGATTGCTGCAATACTTCTATGGGAATGCTATCAATGCCCGGTGCTTTGTTCTTTGATAAGGCTTTCAGTGCTGCTTCAACTTCTTCTTTCATCACCAATGGTTCCTGATCATAAGGTATAGGTTGAAACGGCTGTTGGTCCTCTTGATCTTTATCGTATAAAACCTCTGTATATTCCTTCCACCTTTTCTTGATCTTCTCAGCATCATTCAACATAGAACCTTGAGCATCTTGTAACATTCCAATTCGAGGCTGGAACTTTTTCTTTAACTCTCGCAGCTTTAGGAAAGCCGATCTTGTTCTTCCTCTAATAGTTTCTGCTTCTATTTCCTTGCAAGTGTCATTGTAGTACTTTTCCTTGTCCTGTCTTGCTGCACGTTGGAAATCTCTGTTGAGTTCTGCGATTGTCTTTCTTTCTCCTTTGGCTTTAGCTTCTCTGCGTTTCTGGGCAATTTTCAGAGTTTCTTCCGTCATCCATTTTGGCCGTTTTTGCTTTTTCACCTTTTGTAGAGACTTCTCGCTTTCTTCCAGCACAACCTTCTTGATGTCATTCCATAACTCTTCCGGAGCTCTGTCATTTGTATCTAAAGCAGCAAATCGATTTTGCAGGCAGTCTTTAAATTCCAGTGGTATATTCTCAAGGTCATATTTTGCTGCATTCATGAGTGGTTTGCTCTTTTTCAACTTTAGCTTGAGTTTGCATACTAGTAGTTGATGATCTGTACCACAGTCAGCTCCAGGTTTTGTCTTTGTTGATGTTACAGAGCTTTTCCATCGTTGACTTCCACAGATGTAGTCAATTTGATTTTTATACAATCCATTGGGTGAAGTCCATGTGTACAGTCGCCGCTTGTGTTGCTGGAAGAAGGTGTTTGAGATGAATAGATCATTGGTCTTGCAGAATTCTATCAATCTTTCTCCAGCTTCATTTCTGTTGCCAAGTCAATATTTTCCAACTACTTTGCCTTCTTCTTTGTTGCCAACTTTTGCGTTCCAGTCACCCATGACTATCAGGATATCCTGTTTGCATGTTCTGTCAATTTCAGCTTGTACTTGTTCATAGAACTCTTCAATTTCATTCTCTTCTGCAGCTGTTGTTGGGGCATATACTTGAATTATAGTTGTGTTGATAGGCAATCCTCGTAGACGAATAGAGATTAAGCGTTCGCTGACTGCATTGTATTTCATTACAGTTCTTGCAAGTTTCTTCTTTATTATAAATGCAACACCATTTCTTCTTTGTCTTTCATTTCCAGCATAGTAGACCATGTGATCATCTGATGCAAAGTGCCCGATGCCAGTCCATTTCAGTTCGCTGACACCCAACAGATCAAGTTGTACACGTTCCATTTCATTCTTGACCACCTCCAACTTCCCTTGGTTCATGCTTCGTACGTTCCATGTTCCAATGTGTAAGACATCTTTACAGCTTCTGACTCTCATTTCATGCGCAGCTACATCAGCAGTCAGACGTCCCGAGGGCTTTGATCCAACCACATCATAAATGCTGGCTTTACTCTGAAAAGTCTTCAGCTCTTCCCCAGTAGCTAGTTGAGTGCCTTCCGACCTGGGAGTCTCATCTTCCAGCACCATAGCACAATTTGTTTTGTTGTAACTATCCATTGGGTTTTCATGGCAAGATACAGAAGTAGATTGCCGGGCCTTCCTTCCGCGCAGTTTAAGTTTGGTGTTGTTGCCGTTGTCACAGAAATGTGATCCTCCGCCGTCAACACTATCCCATTCTGCTGCTGCCCAGATGGGTGGTTTGTCTTCGTCTGGCACCTCAGCTGTATTAGGAAGTACAGGCATATTAGGAAGTACTATAAACCCTGCCCATTTAGAAGCCATAGCAAACCCACCGTATCATAACAGCACTACCAGGACTCACAAAGCACCAAACCCTACCTATCAAAAGGCAACACTGCAAATATTAAACCAATACATCTCAGAGAATACCAATACATCTCCTACTGAGGTAAGAGAACAAGTGGTAATGTCACATAGAAACTACATGAACAGAATACCTCAGCTTGGCTACACATGGAGAACATAGACCGTCCCCAAACAAAGAGGAAGGGATCACAATTTAGAAATAAAAAGGATAATAATTAAACTGGGAGCCCCAAAAGCCAAACTTCAAATATACACCACCACTGGAGAAATACACCTACTAATTAATTTCAACTTGTACTGAACAAAATGCAAAGATATTAGTGATGCACATTTCCTACAGCTGACATATTCCAGTTAATAAATTCAAAATAAAAAATATTTTTCTACCTTTTGTTGTTTGTGCATTTTATTTTTCAGTTGCAATTGCTCCAGTCACTTTCTTCTGGCTTCTTTTTGTCTTCTGCTATCTCTCCATTGTCTGCTGTCTATTTGTCCTTTCTTCTCTCTTCTAGATTTTTTCCATTCTCTCTCTACATCTGCTTTAACATACTGATCTTTCCCATTTGCTTTTTCCTCAATTTCTTTCTTTATTCCTTTATCATCCACTCAAATTTTACCCTTCCATCCTCAATCCCCACTTACTCTGCCAGTACGCAGCTATTCATAAATTTTTCTTCCCTTTATTCCATGTATAAAGGGGAAGGCGATGGCAGTGGAAGTGTAGTATCAACCGCCTGGCCAAAGCGAACAATGGATGATGAAATGTTCAAAGAAATCAAGGAAGCTAACAAAAGTTACAGTACAGTAATAATACCGGGTGATTTCAATTACCCCAGTATCGACTGGCTCAGTGTCATGACAGGGTATGCTAGGGAGAAAAAGTTTCTAGATGAAATAAATGACGGCTTCTTGCAGCAGCTGGTTCATGAATCGACCAGAAGGGAAGCCATTTTGAACCTAGTTCTTAGTGGAACACAAGATCTGCTACAAGAGATAAGGACATTGGGGCCACTTGGCAATAGTGATCATAGCATGATTGCATTTGATTTAATTAATGGAGGAAGAACAGTAAGGAAATCCACAGTACTACCTTTTAACTTTCGAAAGGGAGGCTATGATAAAATGAGGAAAACAGTTAATAAAAAACTAAAGGGAGCAGTTGCAAAGGTTCAAGATTTACATCAAGCTTGGGTGTTGTTTAAAAATACTATCTTGGAAGCCCAGACCAGCTGTATTCCACGCTTTAAGAAAAGTGGAAGTCCAAAAAACTACCAGCATGGTTTAAAGGTGAGGTCAGAGAGGCTGTTGTTGCCAAAAAAGCATCTTTCAGGAAATTGAAAAAAGGAGCCAAATAAGAAAAACTGGAAATAACATAAGCACTGGCAAGTTAGATGCAAGACATCGATAAGGCAGGCAAAGAGAGAATTTGAGAAGAAGCTTGTTGTGGAAGGAAAAACGCATAATAAAGACTTTTTTAAGTACACTCATAGCAAAAAAAAAAAAACTGTGAGAGAGTTAGATGGACCATTAGATGATGGAGGGCTAAAAGGGGCACTAAGAGGGGACAATGACATAACGGAAAGACTCAATGAATTCTTTGGTCTTTACTAAGGAAGATGTAGGGAATTTACCTCTGCCAGAAATGGTATCGGAAGAATTGAAAGAAATAGCAATATTCTGGGAGGATCTATTACAACTATTTGATAAACGGAAGAGTAGCAAATCACCTGGACCAGGTGGTATACATCCAAGGGTGCTGAAAGAATCATCTTTTAGGGCAAAGCAAAACATGAATCACATCAGCAAGCAAAATCATGTTTTTAAGGAGAGCTCTTTTACTGTCCTGTACTGTTTTGTTAATACATGGTTGAAATAGCGGCATCATAAGTACCAGACAGGGTACTTCCCTCATGTACATATTAGTGTGTAACTAGAGGTAAAGTCATACGGTTTGGAGCAGAGATTTGCCAGATGATGGAGAGATTCTCTCTACAATGAGAAACGCCTCTCGTCTCTGGGTAGCCTTTACAAGCCATCTTTACTGACTTTACAAAACACGAATGAGGAATTTTATCTGAGCCCACCTCAAGGAAGGACAAGAGAGATACCACCGAGCTCTGAGGAGCAGATTGGATTAAAGGGAATTTCTTCTGAAATGAAACTGGTGGGCACAGTCGTCACCCAGAATAGTTTGCCAGTTAAACAGCTAACTTCCGAATTTGGTTTAGTATATCAAACCCTGACTCTCCTCTTAACTTCCAGAATTTTATTAAGCAAGTAAGAGGAAATGGAAAAAATACAACTGACTAAACGATGCAACAGAATGTAGAATAACAGATTCATGGTCTTTAAAGGTGTCAGGAATTGTTAGGAGTCCTCACTGCAACGCATCTGCTAAATGGCTGGGAAAAAGCAGTGGGCCCATGTGGTACAGATGAATTTTGACTATTGATTATGCCTCAGTAGTGAATATGCCTCAACTGTAAATAGGGGCACTTGAAACTGTTGAAACAATTTACATAACTACAGATACTGGAAAGATCAGGGAGGAGACCTTCTCCTAGCAAGCAAATGGAGACCCATTACAGAGAACAAAAGAACACTTCACCTAGGAGCCTTTCTACTAGCAGACAAATTGAAACCCATTAACAGGACAAAACAGGACAATTCACCTTGCCTTGGAAACATTTCTCCTAAGAATTCATCAATTGTAATGTAGACCGGGGGGGGGGGGGGGGGGTTACCTTGAGCATTTTCAAGCACCTGGCCAGTGTCTTGGATGTGCTTAATGGATAACTGACTCTATACTACGTATGTGTCACATGATAGGAAATAACTGGATTGTTCTTGCAACTGGATAAAATGGGTACCTGTTTTCAGCTAGACAGAGAGAAATGGATTCATCTAGGAATGGACGCATTGCCTAGAGAAACTCCCGATTGAGAAGTCTCTCTTGTCTGGTTGAATCAGGGATCCATTCAATCGAAGTGTGACAAGGGATGAAGTAGAGCTCTTTCGGTGAAGTATATTCTTCTTCTGTAATTATCTTTCTAGTTATCTATTCTGTAATTAAGTGCTTTTATTCTAATAGTTTTCCAGATATCTTTTTAACTAATCATAGGTAGATATATGAATTACTTGCCTTTCTAAATAAGTACGAATTAAGAAGTTAAATAAGTGAAATTCAAGTTATCCCTGCTTTGTATTATAAATAAACGCACGTCTTCATTAACAAGGTGTGTTAGCCTTTGTTGAAGTAAGACATTTGGTACCAGGAGTGGGGTGCGATAAAAAGAAAGGCTATAACAATGTTGAAAAGAAGAGTAAAAAATGTAAATAGTACAAAGACTGTAAAGGAAGATAAAGATTTTGTAAATATCCCCGGATGGGATCAGGCGCCTTATGAAATGTTAGCTAGAGAATGGTCTTGCAGTTCAGGACTAAGTGAGAATTGGGAATCTGTTTTAAAAGATGCGGAACCTGTAAATCTCCTTACATGCTTGCAAAAAATACCTGTTGAAAAAGGGATAGAATTGAGTGTGTTGGGGAGGAGAGGTTGGCTTTTGCTGTCTGCATATCGTAAGATACATCAGACAAAATCCAGCAAAGTAGATTTGATTGAGCAACTTGAAAAACAGAATTGTGATTTACAAAATATGATAACAATGCTACAATGCCAAATCCGTTTGTTGACGGATAAATTAGATATTTATCAGCAGGTTGCTGAGAGAGCAGCTGTCAGGGTGGCCCAGTATAAATATCGTAAAAGAAAGGGGAGAGTAAATAA
The DNA here is from genome assembly GCA_033557465.1 of Ichthyophis bannanicus. NCBI lineage: Eukaryota > Metazoa > Chordata > Amphibia > Gymnophiona > Ichthyophiidae > Ichthyophis > Ichthyophis bannanicus. The sequence goes on along the minus strand of CM066051.1, from coordinate 72,393,749 downwards.
AAAGAAAGTGCACATGTCTATTGCTAAAGCAGGTATAAATTGGAATCCTGATGACTGGGATGGTAATATCTGGGATTCTACTGAATCATCTAACTCTGAGGAAGAGCAAGGAGTTAGTAATGAAAACTATCAGGCACAACCGATTTATAGGAGGAAAGTGCAGAGTACTCCCCAAAATCCTGGAGGAGTTAATCTAGATACTGTGGAGGATTTTAATCAACAAGAGATTAATGATATCCAGGACAGGTTTAGGCAGAAACCTGGGGAATCACTGATTACCTGGATGGTGCGTATTTATGAAACTGGAGCTGCAGGAGTACAGCTAGATCATGGTGATGCTAGGAAATTTTGTCTAATTAGTGTTGACCCTGTGATACAAGAGCAGTTTCGTAATTACATATCACAAAATATGACTAATTTACTCCAACTGGCAGTAGAAGGATGTAATGCTAAATTTCCTGCCGAAGCTGATTGGCCCCCAAATGATAAACAATGGTTTGCTTTGCGTGATGCTATTCAGCGCATTAAAGAGGAAGGCATGAAAACTGCTATTTTTATAGGGCAAGCTGATCAGTTAATGAATTGTGCCATGACTGCATCAATGAGGAATAAGATTATACGTTTGGCTCCACCAGCTTACAAACATGTTATTATGACTTTACTGATAAATCAAACAGGGAATCCTTTATCAGAAGTAATAGAAGCAGTGAGACAATTAGGTGAATTGGGAGAGTGGGGTCCAAAGTACAGTGCTGGTGACAGAAGGGAGAATAGATCAGAAGGACAGAAGGGAAATATAAACAACCGAGTATCCAGGAAAGATATGTTTACTGCTCTCCTTAAAGATGGTGTTAAAAAGGAACAGATTGATGGAATTGACACACAGAGCATGTGGGAAATATATAAGAAAAGAGGGCTGTATAAGAAAAGTGGAAATAGGAATGTGAGTAAACAAAATTCTGAAGTGAATGAAGAGGAGAGCAAGAATGAGGGGAAAAGGAAGGAGGGTGAGATTAGAGAAGCAAGATCAAATGTTATTCCCACAGCACCACTTTCTGACTTATACCCTGATCTTTCATGGGCACAGGATTTGTTTCAAGAATAGGAAGTAGGCCAAGCTCCAGTTGAAGGGTGGACTCATAAAGACATGAGACCCCATGTAAATTTAGAAATTTTTTGGAAACATAAGAACAATCAGAGGGTCCGAGCCTTAGTAGATACTGGAGCGGAGGCCACCTTAATTTATGGAAATCCAAAACATTTCAGAGGACAGCATGTTACAATCACTGGGATGGGAGGAAGGAAAACAGATGCTGTACAAACCACATTGGAAATGAAAATTGGTCAGTTACCTAAGAGAAAATACTCGGTGTTAATTGTTCCCATTCCCGAGTATATAATTGGGATAGACATATTAAAAGGGTTGACACTGATACTTGATGAGGAACAATACCAATTTGGCATCAAACCTTACATGTCTGCTAGACCTATTACTGTAGGACACCTTAAAATGCCAGCAGTAAAGCTGCCCCCCGCCACTAAAATGGTGAGTATGAAGCAGTATAGGATCCCGGGAGGACATCAGGAAATAGGAGAAACAATTCAGGAATTGCTAGAAGCAGGGGTGATTAAGCCAGTTACCACTGGCTGGAATAATCCGGTGTGGCCGGTAAAGAAATCAGATGGCAGTTGGAGAATGACAGTTGATTATAGAGAATTGAATAAGTATACCCCTCCACTGACTGCTGCTGTACCAGATACAATTACTCTTATTGAAAATATTCAAAGACACGCAGGGACATGGTATGCTGTCATAGATTTGGCTAATGCATTTTTTACTATTCCAATTTCGGAGGAGAATTGGGAGCAGTTCTCATTTTCTTGGCAGGGTAGACAGTACTGTCCCACTAGACTTCCCCAGGGGTATTTACATAGCCTCACTATCTGTCACAGGATTGTAGCAGAACACTTAGATGAACTCCCACCTCCGGATGGGGTACAAATTTCACATTATATTGATGATATTTTAATGCAGGGGCCCTCACAAGAGATAGTGCAGGAACATCTTGAAGCTCTCATTGCACACATGATAAAGAAGGGCTGGGAAATTAACCCTGCAAAAATTCAAGGACCAGCCCAGACAGTAAAATTCCTGGGCATACAGTGGCATCAGGGTCATAGAGAAGTGCTCCCAAAAGTCAAACAGAAAATAATGGAATTTAATACTCCCCAAAATAAAAAGGAGGCCCAGAAATGTATTGGACTGTTTGGCTTTTGAAGGCAGCACATTCCCCATTTGAGTCAAATACTGGCACCATTGTATAAAATAACTAGGAAGAAATATGAGTTTGAATGGGGAGATGTGCAGCAGCAGGCTTTTGAACTAGCTAAACAAGCTATACAGCAAGCCTTAGATTTATGGCCTGTTCAACCTGGGGAACTCGAGCTCAATGTATCAGTACAAGAACAGTATGCTAATTGGAGTTTATGGCAGAAACAGGGAAAGAAAAAAGTACCTCTAGGATTCTGGACGAGGAAGCTCCCTGAAGCAGGGACTAGATATACCCCTTTTGAAAAACAGTTGTTAGCATGTTATTGGGCTTTGGTGGATACAGAACAGGTGACCATAGGACACACTGTGATGTTAAGACCAGAAATTCCTATTATGCAGTGGGTAATGAGCTCCCCCAAGACACACAGAATAGGACATGCACAAGAAGCAAGCATAATCAAATGGAAATGGTATATTCAGGATAGAGCTAAAATTGGTATAGGGGGAACTGCTACCTTATATGAAAGGGTAGCTCAAGCCCCTCTTAAGGACACTGAGACCATGCAATTGCCAAATCATGAATTAACAGCAACAGAGTCTCCAGTGAAGTGGGGACAACCATTTGTACAATTAACCTCAGAACAGAGAAATCATGTTTGGTTTACTGATGGGTCTGCTAAATATGTGGGAAATAAAAGGTGTTGGAAGGCTGTGTCTTACAATCCCACTACTAAAAAATTGTTGACAACTACAGGTGAAGGGAAAAATAGCCAATATGCTGAACTTTATGCAGTATTTCAGGCTTTAAAACAAGAGACACCAGGGACTTGTCATATTTACACTGATTCCTGGTCAGTAGCCAATGGCTTAGCCACATGGCTACCTACCTGGCAGCAAAATAATTGGGAGATACATTCAAGAGAAATTTGGGGAAAAGAACTGTGGCAGCAAATTTGGGAAATGTTGCTTTTAAGTACGGTAACTGTGTATCATGTAGATGCTCATTGTGCTATTGATTCGTTAGACAGATGGTTTAACTCTATTACTGATGAACAAGCTAAAATTGCTGAAGCACAAACAGACACCAAAGAATCTGACTTGCTGGGCATGGCAAAATGGGCTCACCAGAAATGTGGGCATTTAGGTGAAAAAGCTACTTTCCGCTGGGCACAAACACGGGGAATCCCTATCCCCTTAGATGCCATTAGAACAATTATCTTGCAATGCCCAATTTGTCAGCATATACAGCACAGGTCTGTCCCACACATAGTGTATGGCCATTTAGGGCGAGGAAAACTACCAGGCCAGATATGGCAAATAGATTACATAGGACCTCTACCTACCAGTAAGGGATGTCAATATGTATGCACGGCTGTGGATACATATTCCGGGTATTTAGTGGCATATCCATGTAAGAGGGCTACGCAGATTAACACCATTAAAACATTAGACCTCATTACTTTATATTATGGGATCCCTCTTCAGATTCAAAGTGATAATGGGTCTCATTTTAAAGGGAGGCTTGTACAGGATCACAGTAGACAGCATAACATTGAATGGATATTTCATATACCCTATTACCCTCAAGCTGCAGGACTTATAGAAAGAATGAATGGATTGCTCAAAGAACAGCTTAGGAAATTAGGGGAAGGATCCCTGCAAAAGTGGAGAGATCATTTATCTGCAGCACTACAGATCCTTAACAATAGACCAATTGCAGAAACTGAAACTCCTCTAATGAGGATGTTGACTCCCGCATTACAAATCAAATCTTATGTAGCCACTAACACTATTCTATATTGGGAAATTAAAGAAGGTGCCTTAGCCCCGTATCGGGCAACACCAGAGGCAGCCGGACTAGATTTACATGCTCTGCAGGAATATAGAATAAAGGTCCATGATTTGCAATTAATAGAAACAGGAATAGGAGTCCAGTTACCACCCGAGCATTTTGGGTTAATTGCCCCTCGCTCTGGATTGGCCCTGAAAGGCATACAAATACTTGGAGGAGTGATTAATGCAGATTATCAAGGAGAGATAAAAATTATTCTAATGAACAGTGGTAACTCAGATTTAATGATCCAGACTGGGGACAGAGTGGCCCAATTACTTATCATCCCCACCTATGGAGGAGTAGTAAAGAAGGGGAGTGCCCCCACTGCTCTAACAGTTAGAGGCGATGCTGGATTTGGATCTGCTAATTTTAACACCGGGGCAAGGATTTGGGTACAATCACCAAATCACCCACCTGAGCAGGCAGAAGTTATTGCCACTGGGAATGATAACATAATATTGATTATGAGACCTGGACAAGAAAAGTGGGAATATATACCAGCAAACAAATGTTACCTGCGAGAATAAAATGATGTCTTTTCATTATAGGTTATCTCTACACCTTCTGAACCAATGAACCAGCATATTTCTATCAAGGACCGGGATCGGTTCCAGCAAGCTTTCATATGCCATGTAGTGACATGGGCACTCATTACTAGCCTGATCTTTGGTACATGGAAAGTCTATTACTGGAGAGTGCAAGTGGTAACCCAACCCGAATTACACTTGCCCAAGCGTTTAGCAGATGCGATAGAACCACCTCAGAATATCTGGACTTATTTAGCCCGAAAAGTTTTAAATATTTCTAACTTTTGCCTTTCGGACATGCGTAATCCAGTGGATCTGTTAACTACATGTTTGATTGCAATACCCACACCAGCTCGAGTTTTGTTGTACTATTTTAAAGCTACACAAAATGACAGTTGGGCAAATAAAGAAGATATAAGGACACACCCCATGCTATACGAATATTGCAGAGATTGTCCCACTAATTTCAATTTTTGGGATAACATGACTCAAATAATCACCCATAATATCGCCCCAGGCGATGTATGTTATAACATGACATGTAATCCTGATGAAATACCGAAATGCCAACAACTAAAGATGCAACAAGAAATTGCCAAGGACATTGATATAATACTTTTATGTGATGCAACTAGGAAATGTAGAAATGTAACTAATACTATGAATTGTAATAATACAATAGTACAAGCTAGTTATGGTAGAAATGTTAAACTGCCAATAGGGTGGTTATTGTCTTGTGGTAATACCACTTATACATATATTCCAGGAAATCTCACAGGGGGGCCTTGCACTCTTAGTCGATTAGGACTTATTATGCCACCCTCTCCTAAAACTAAAATTAGAAAGAGAAGAACAATAACAGCTATGATACCCGCAGATTGTGATTCAAAAGTCACTTTACTTTCTAAAGTAGAATATACCAGTGCAGCCGTTTCCCTTCTGGGAGTGCCTGGTTTAGCCCTATATAACACTCGCACAATTAATGCTTTAGCTTGCACCATGGTAAAAAGTCTTAATCATACTTCAGTTGCTTTACAAGAATTATTTATTGACTTAAGTAGTACTAGGAAGGCAGTCTTGCAAAATCGAGTAGCAATAGATTATTTACTTTTAAAACACAATTATGGATGTGAACATTTTGAAGGCATGTGTTGCTTTAATTTAACTGACCATGCTACTTCCATTCAGTCTCATATTCAAGCTTTGCAAGAACTAGCCAAAGATATTAAACAAGATATTAATGTTAATTGGTGGGATTGGGTATTTGGATGGCTGCCCAGTATGGGTAGCCTCAGATAAATCATTGGGGGAATTATTATTTGTATTTGTTTATTAATTATGATATGTTGTTTTATTCAATGCATACCCAGTTTCATTACTATATTTCATCCACCCAAAGTCCCACAATGTTACCAGTATCTTATAGGCACAATCAATAGTCAAAGGACCGAATGTGGTACAGATGAATTTTGACTATTGATTATGCCTCAGTAGTGAATATGCCTCAACTGTAAATAGGGGCACTTGAAACTGTTGAAACAATTTACATAACTACAGATACTGGAAAGATCAGGGAGGAGACCTTCTCCTAGCAAGCAAATGGAGACCCATTACAGAGAACAAAAGAACACTTCACCTAGGAGCCTTTCTACTAGCAGACAAATTGAAACCCATTAACAGGACAAAACAGGACAGTTCACCTTGCCTTGGAAACATTTCTCCTAAGAATTCATCAATTGTAATGTAGACCAGGGGGGGGGGGGGGGTTCCCTTGAGCATTTTCAGGCACCTGGCCAGTGTCTTGGATGTGCTTAATGGATAACTGACTCTATACTACGTATGTGTCACATGATAGGAAATAACTGGATTGTTCTTGCAACTGGATAAAATGGGTACCTGTTTTCAGCTAGACAGAGAGAAATGGATTCATCTAGGAATGGACGCATTGCCTAGAGAAACTCCCGATTGAGAAGTCTCTCTTGTCTGGTTGAATCAGGGATCCATTCAATCGAAGTGTGACAAGGGATGAAGTAGAGCTCTTTCGGTGAAGTATATTCTTCTTCTGTAATTATCTTTCTAGTTATCTATTCTGTAATTAAGTGCTTTTATTCTAATAGTTTTCCAGATATCTTTTTAACTAATCATAGGTAGATATATGAATTACTTGCCTTTCTAAATAAGTACGAATTAAGAAGTTAAATAAGTGAAATTCAAGTTATCCCTGCTTTGTATTATAAATAAACGCACGTCTTCATTAACAAGGTGTGTTAGCCTTTGTTGAAGTAAGACAGCCCAATTTTCAAAAAAAGCTGAGCTCCTATTTTCAGATGCACTTAGGAGCCGAAGTTTGCAACTGAAAACGTATCCTGATTTAGGAGCTTAAAAATGGATGCTCGTAAATTTAGCCCTGCCAGTCATTTGCCTAGATTCATGAGCCTAATTTAAGTGTTTAGTGCTGATAATCAGTGCTAAGCTCCCCACTTCTTTTCCTCAGCCTAAACCCGACCCCATTTCCATCTAATTTTTATGCTTCTAAATTTAGGAGTTTAATGACATGACATCTTAAGAACATATTTAGGTGCTCAGTCCTAGTAAATAGTCAAAAGGGACCAATTTAGAAGCACACAATCTTTGAATAATTGGGCCCTATGGCTTCTGAAGGCTCTCTAGAGACAGAGACAGGCAGGTGAACCAGAGTTGTAAGTCCTTCAGCATCTTGGCCTACAGAACAGAGAATCTGATCTACATGAGAAACTTCCTAAGACTGTAATACAGTGCCACTTGCCCCAAAGCACAGTTACTCACCTGTAACAGGTGTTCTCCAGGGGCAGCAGGAATTAATCCTCACATATGGGTGATGTCGATGCCAACAGAGACCACGTGGAGCATTTACCAAGCTTTCAAAGAAAGCCTTTGGGACATGCTACCACACCTGCATGGTCTCCTTCCCACCCAAGGGTGCCATTTTTCTCAGTAAGATGACATAGCTAGGATGGTAGTAAAAAACTGAAACAAGATAGGGAGGCAACTCCGAGGGGAGGGTGGAGGGTTGTGAGGACTGATTCCTGCTGTCCCTGGAGAACACCTGTTACAGGTGAGTAACTATACTTTCTCCTTAGCTCCAGGCTGCCGAGGACTGAACCACAACAGCACCAACAGTGACCACTGGGGGTAGCTGTGAGTTGCAGAAGATGTCCCCACTGAGAGACTCTGCAAGACCCTAGTGTCCAGTGGTACTATCACTCCAGTAGCCTGAACACAGAAGGGTTGGAGGGCAGGAGTTACCTACACCCCGAGAATATTATAGAGTACTGCCTGGTCAAATACACTGTCCCTGCAGGACTCACTATCCAGCCAGTAGTGAGTTGCAAACGTATGAACTGAAGACCATGTGGCGGCCTTATTCTCCATCACGGTTACTGAGCACAGGTTGGCCACCAATGTGGCCATCGCCCTCATGTGATCCGCTGTGATTCAGTGGTCAAGGGAGAGGCCAGTTCGCTCATAGGAGTGAAAGGTTAATCTGGACCATATTCAGTTCTCTAATACGCTGCTTCTCAGCCCTCTCCTAGAGGTGCACCTAGCCAGTCAGGTTTTTGTGGTTACCGCAATGAATATGCATGAGAGAAATTTGCACACAGCGGCTCTCCACCGCGGACAGGAAAATGCTTATTGTACCTGAATAAAATTTCCCTTGTTCTCCTACCAGATGACTGTGAGCTAAATACTATTCAATTAATACATAAATAAATAAAATAAACTCAAGCCTGTTGGCCTAATTTTATCCAGATTCTTATGAGCAGTGAGTGAGAATCAGCTGTGCCTACTTAGTTGGGAACTGTGTGTGAGAGAAAACTGCAGCCAATCTGAGCACTTTTCAAATCATTTAGAATCCCTTCAGCAAAGGCTCCAACGATCCTGTGAGCAGTGAGTGAGAATCAGCTGTGCCTACTTAGTTGGGAACTGTGTGTGAGAGAAAACTGCAGCCAATCTGAGCACTTTTCAAATCATTTAGAATCCCTTCAGCAAAGGCTCCAACGATCCTGTGAGCAGTGAGTGAGAATCAGCTGTGCCTACTTAGTTGGGAACTGTGTGTGAGAGAAAATTGCAGCCAATCTGAGCACTTTTCAAATCATTTAAAATCCCTTCAGCAATGGCGCGCCCGTGCCTTGCGGGCCCGTGCCTGAGGGCCTCGCAAGAGGGCCCTTTGGCGTGGCCCTTAGGCGGTGGACCGTGCGGGACCCACTATCTGCTGCTATATGCTTATTCTATATGCTCATTCTGTTCAGCGATATGCTGTTTGTAGTTAATGTAAGGTAATGTAATGTAAGTTATGTACTGTGTTCCCTGTTTGTACTCCTAGTGTTTTGTTGTGATGTAATGATAATGCAATGTATGTTTCCCTCACCTTTGTTTAACTTTGTGCTGTATTAACCGCTTTGATTGAAGGAAAAGGCGGGATACAAAACATGTTAAATAAATAAATAAATAAATAAATAAATCTGAATTGCCGACTCCTTATCGCCACCGACACTTAGCACTGTCTGTCTAGTCAGTCTCTGCTGCAGTTCGGATATCGTACTGACTATGCAGCTCTTTTTTTAACCAAGGCGACTAATGTTTAAAAAACCCCGTGGTGAATGGAGACTGGCCTCGGACTGGAACTGCACTTGGTATGTCTATGAAAAGAGAAATGTGCAACAGATTTACAAGCCTTCCCCTGTAACGTCTGCCCTCCTGGTCCATATGTAAAACTAGCTCATGCATGTTCCCTGGAGGGTCCATAGGTTCTCCTTCCTGCAAGGCCGATCCCTGCGGATTAGTAATGAGCCTTCTCAACCATCACTACCATTACTCACCTCCCCCAGGTCAGCCTGAGCAGCTTCCCCTCCCCCCGCCCCCTCCGTCTAGGCCTTCCTGTTCTGCACCTCCTCACCAGTGGGGAAGTTGTGGAGAGCAGTGAGAGTCTTCTTGTTGGCAAGGTGGAAGAATTGAAACTGGGTGAGCCAGGGCTGGGCTGGTGAGTATGGCTACCTTGCACACACTCAAGAACACTTATGAAGAGCACTTCCATCTCTGGCACCGTTGGATGACGTCACCAGGTGTGGCCGAGTCATCCTACATGTTCCAGGAGAACTGCGATAACTCTGATGTTGTGATGTAATCAGAAAGGCCAAGCGGGTACCTCGGAATCCGGCACTCGACTCATATGGAGACTCACAAGAGGTCACTAACCTCAACTTCTTCTCTCTTAGCAATAAGTAAGGAGGAGAATAAGAGGAAAATAGCATCTAAAGTGGAGAGGATTCGCCAGTACCAATGTGATGTAACAGATTTCAACTGGGCAATAAGGCAGAGAAGTTCAGAAATTAAATAAAACACATCAATAAACTGAATTTTCTGTTAAATATATTAATTTTCCAAAATAAACTATTAAATATATTTCTTAAAAGTGAGGAGCACTCAAGAATTAAAATTCCTAATTAAAATCTCCAACAAATAATGTTTTATGCTGTATTGCAGAATGGAACACAACAACAATGGATAGCAGCAAAGATGTACTTTTGTTCTTAAAGAAATATTTTACTTCACTTCCAAATATATCTACATAAGTATTTCTAGATATAAATTGTATCAGTTTCTGCTCAAATTTAACATTATCAAATTATTTCTGAAATTTTATTTTCCCTTTAATTACAGGTTATATATAAAGAATATCATTTAGGTGTGTCTAAATATCCTTTAAATTTGTTTTTAACTCTTTCTCCACATTTTCTAGCTTAATTACTGCTTAAAAAATAAGCCACTTCTTTACTTTCTGTTTGCAGGTGATTTGGAATTCCCAACCATTGCAATGTAAGTCTTTGGGGTCGGTTTACTAAACGGCTGTTAAGGGAGCAGATCTTTCCAAGTGGTAAGAGCAGCGATAAGCAGAGCCAGGACTGTGCGAGGCGGGCAAGAGACCTGAGTAACACCCAGGCACAAAATGAATAAGTGGGATTCAAACTCTGTACCTTTGACTATGGAGATATTGCATCAACCAGAAGGCTACACCTCCACATAGCCCTACACAGCTGCATAGAGCCTGCAGGTCTCTGAAAAAACTTTGCTGTATGTGCTGGTATAAGTTGGGCCCTCCACTACCTATGAGGCACTGCACATGCAAAACGGTGGCCTGCAGCTGAAGAACCAATGGAGAATTCACTCATCCAGAATATCAGCTCAGTAAGATGCACTGACTGTGTGTGGTACATGCACATAACTGCAAGCCATGCTGCAGAGCGGTTTCAGCTATCACCCTGAGGGCAAAGATGGGGGCCCAGCATCTGGTCCACTGAACCTGCACTGGTAGAGATGGTCTCTGCTAGCTGGGCTGCAGGTCCACATCACTGCTTCTGCGTGGCAGGTAGTGTCTGCAGTGTTATACCTTTCTCCTTGTTTCCTACATGCGGTAGGTGACAGTAACAGTTGAGTCCTATGTTTGCCGTGTTGGACACTAACCCTCCGATAACAGTGCAGGTTAGTGCCCAGTATCAGTATGCGGCTGCCATGGACAGTCACTGCAGTGGAGGCATATAGGATAGCAAGGAGCTACTGCCGGCCATGATATAAGAACATAAGATATGCCATACTGGGTCAGACCAAGGTCCATCAAGCCCAGTATCCTGTTTCCAACAGTGGCCAATCTAGGTCATAAGTACGTAGCAGTTTCCCCAAAAGACACAGGTTCCACAATGCTTGTACTGGGTCAATCAGTGATATCCTGGGTCCCTTCTTAATAATGGTTTATGGACCTATCCTCCAGGAACTTGTCCAAACCTTTTTTAAACCCAACTACACTAACAGCCTTTACTACATCCTCCGGTAACAAATTCCAGAGTTTGATTACACGTTGAATGAAAAAATATTTTCTTTTATTAGTCTTAAATAGTTTATCCTTTAGCTTCATTGCATGTACCCTAGTATTTCTATATTCTGATAACATAAACAATCGATCTACGTTTACCCGTTCCAATCCATTCATTAATTTATAGACTTCTATCATATCTCCCCTCAGCCGTCTCTTTTCCAGGTTAAAGAGCCCTAACCTTTTTAGCCTTTCTTCATAGGAGTATCCTTCCATCCCCTTTATCATTTTGGTGGCTCTTCTCTGAACCTTTTCTAATAACGCTATATCCTTTTTAAGATACGGCGACCAGAATTGCACACAATATTCAAGGTGCAGTCTCACCAAGGAACGATATAGAGGCATTATAATATCTTTTGTTTTATTTTCCATTCCTTTCCTTATGATACCTAGCATTCTATTTGCTCTCTTGGCCGAGGGTTTTAACATGTTATCCACAATGACGCCTAAATCTTTTTCCTGGGTGGTGGTTCCTAATGTGGAACGTTGCATCGTGTAACCATAGTTTCAGTTGTTCTTCCCTAGGTGCATAACCTTGCACTTGTCCACATTAAATTTCATCTGCCATTTTGATGCCCAGTCTTCCAATTTATCAAGATCTTCTTGCAATTTTCCACAATCCTCTTGGATTTTAACAACTTTAAATAGTTTTGTGTCATCTGCAAATTTCATAACCTGTGATAAGGAAGCTTATCATAGCTCAGGTAGGAGCTATAGAAAAGATGATGTGACTCTGAACAAGCAACCTGTCAGTTCTGGTAGAAGTGAGAAAACAGAGTTTTCACATAAAAGACTACCAGTCCCAGAATGCACCAGGTTTCCAGCAGCCATGAGAGGTGCTGAAGTGAGAAAATGTGTGTGCAATCAAGAGAACTATGAGGTAATCCCTAAGCACTCATCTCAAAGGGCAGGGCCTGATTCAAGACAGCTGCGCTGTGTTAGGGAGCAGCACACATTAGAACAGGATAAGAATAGAGCTTATTCTTCAGATAACGGCTACAGAGGGAGGAAGAGATACAGAGACAGCAACGGCTACAAGCTCAAACACCAGTATCACCTGGAGAAACAGAAGCCAAGCCAAGTGGATAGAGAAAGAAGGAAACTCTCTGGAAGGAAGAGAAGAAAGCCCATTGGAAGGTCTGGGAGATTCCAAGGCAGTACCCCTACTGGGAGGTATTCCAAATGCCAGCCGAGTCCATTGGACTGGATTCAGCCAGAGGAATGGATTGGCAGAGATAGGAATCACCAGTGGCTACCTGGAAGAGAGAAGACTGCATGTGGAAGGGACTTTCAGACCAAGGCCAGAAGGTATGTGAGAGGAGATCCAGTGTCCAGGGATCAAGATTGGAAGGCTGGACATCAGAATTGGGTTACATATTGGCCAGGCTATACAGAGAGGAATAATGATAGCAGGAGAGGCTCAGGTATGAACACTGATCCAGACCCTATCTATAATAGAGAATGGCAGCAAGGGAATAAGCATTCTCATGATAGTGCCTTAATGAAAGACTCATCTGTGCCAATGTATGATATTGACCCTATGATTGTTGATGAAGGGGGAGATACAGCAGATGAAACTATTTATATGGACTGTTCTCTATCTAAATGCTATTGCTAGTTTTCCGTGAGCAAACACATCAGCCATCACAAAGAAACCTAACTTTGTTCTTTATTTCCACTGCAAACAGCTCTTAAAGCAGGATTTGGGTTCACACAGTAGCAGCCAGCCAGCTAAAGGCTTTCAGCTGGTCCATTGATAGTAATTAGGGCTGCACCTGATTGTGTGTGTGAGCAAGGGAGAATCACTGCTGAGATCTGCGTGGAAAATAAGCAGAAGTTAACCTAACCAGCAAAGTTTATTCTTTTCTTTGTGCCTTTGTATTTGGTAATTATTTGCTAAGAAAACATTAGCTAATTGCCTGACAAGCTGAAGGTTGTTTTCTGGTTTACTTTGTGACTTTTTGTTATCCATTTTAAACACTGCAAGCAAGTAACCTCATTTATAGTGCTATCAAGCATACATGTGTTGGGTGAATTAAACCCCATCAATAAAAGAAGTATTTTATTGATCTTACCACTTGGTTTCACAACTCAAATTATTGTCATCAGCTGTGTTTGGGAGTGAATGAACTACAATACCCACAATACCTTGCAAGAATCATATGAATATATGCATCGTCAAGATTGTGTAAGTTCTCACCCTAGGCAGCCGTCTGACAAACCTCACTCGTTATTCCTCTTTCCAGGTCATTTATGAATATGTCAAAAAGCAGCGGACCCAGCACAGATCCCTGGGGTACACCACTATTCACCTTTCTCCATTGGGAAAATTGGCCATTTAGCCCTACCCTCTGCTTTCTATCTTTTAACCAGTTTCTGATCCACAATAGTACACTGCCTCCTATCCCATGACTCTTTAGTTTTGCCAAATGTCTCTGATGAGGGACCTTGTCAAAGGCTTTATGAAAGTCCAGATACACTATATCAACCGACTCATCTTTGTCCACCTGTTAATTCACACCTTCAAAAAAACATAACAGATTAGTAAGACAAGATCTTCCTTGTCTAAAGCCATGTTGGCTGTCTCCCATTAGGCCATGACTATCTACATGCTGAGTAATTTTGTTCTTTATGATGGTTTCTACCATTTTTCCCGGTACTGACGTCAGGCTCACCGGTCTGTAGTTTCCCAGATCACCCCTGGAACCCTTTTTAAAAACTGGCATTACATTGGCGATCCTCCAATCTTCAGGTATTACAGATGATTTTAATGAAAGTTCACAGATTACTAATAGCAGGTCTGCAATCTCATATTTCAGTTCTTTCAACACCCTTGGATGTATACCATCCGGCCCAGGTGATTTGCTACTCTTCAGTTTATCTAATAGTTGTAATACCTCTTCCCGATGTATTGATATTTCCTTCAATTCTTCCGCACCTTTAAATACCACTTCAGTCATGGGTAACATCCCTACATCTTCCTCAGTAAAGAACGAAGCAAAGAATTCATTCAGTCTCTCCGCTGTCACCTTGTCGCCTCTTAGTACCCCTTTAATCCCTCTATCATCTAATGGACCAACTGACCTCATGCGAAAACCACCTAGATGTATAAAGGTGCAGTTTTTCAAAAGAAGTTACACAAAGGTTGGCAATACTGGGAGCAACTGTCGCACCCATTGACACCCCATGAATCTACACAAAATATGCCTCCTTAAACCGGAAATAATGCCTCTGAAGCACAAGGTGTACTAAAGACAACAAGAATTGCACCGGTATTCTATCAATGGGAGGATGTTGATGTAAAACTTCCTGGACCAACTCTAGAGCTTGAATTTGAGGAACATTAGTGTAAAGCGCTGCATATCAAAATGTAACCAATAGCACAGAACAAGAGGGCAAAAAAATTATTAATTTTATTCAAAAAATCAGTAGTGCCTTTAAGATATGATTTAGCCATTTTCACTATGGGTTGTAAAAAATAAACCAAACATACTGACAGAGGTTTTAATAATGAAGATTTCCTAGACACAATCGGTCTGCTAGGAAGAGATACTAAAGTTTTATGAACTTTCGGGACAGTATAGAAGATTACTTTCTGGAACTTGTACTCATGCAAAGTGATTGTGGCCCTGCTGCAAAGCCTCTTGAAGCAGATCGAAAATGAGATGTTGTAATTCTTTGGTAGTACACTCCATCACTAGCAGATAATATTTCCTATCTGACAACTGACGTTCAACTTCCTGAAGATACTGTACATTATCCTGAACAACTGTGGATCCACCTTTATTGGCAGGTTTAATAATCAAGTGCTGATGAACAAGTTCCTGTAAAGCTTTATACTCAACAGGCGATAAACTATGGTGCCTCCATCGCCTATGAGAACCTCTTTCCATTTCCTGTAAATCCTGGAGGACCAAATCCCAAAACGTAGCTTCCAGCTGTCAGTGGTTCCGGGAGGAATCCAATGTGATTTAGGATGAAAAAGAGATTTTGCCTACTGAAAAAAACAATCTGATCTGTAGAGATCTAATGAGTCGGTGAACATCTAGACAAGCTTGAAAAGGGTCATGATGGTTAGTGGGAACAAAAGAAAGACCTTGATTGAGAAGCAACTCCTGAGAAGATGAAGGAGGTGTAGAAGACAAATTAATCACGACTGAAGCTACAAGGTGGTAAATTGAAAGGCAATGTCAGGAAATACGTTTTCACTGAAAGGGTGGTGGATGCTTGGAATGCGCTCCCCATGGAAGTGGTGGGGGCAAATACAGTGACAGAGTTCAAAAGGGCATGGGACAGACACAGTGGATCCCTTTACAGCAACAAGACAATATCAAAATAATCTGAACCATCTAATTCCTTAACATATAGGGGTATCCTACATGGAGAGGCGGGATCACCCCTGGACAAAGACATGGGGAGGGGGGGCCTGCACGGAGCGGCAGGTTTACCTACTCTTGGCATCATACTGGGCAGACTAGATGGACCATACTGGTCTTTATCTGCCGTCATTTACTATGTTACTATCTTACTATATTCTGTCATACATATTGTCTGATCAGTGGACAATTGATCTCCTCGCAGGGGTTGCATGGCCAGTGGTGCCGCTGGGTCCCCCGGTATCCCCACTGATGAAAAGGGGGTTGTTGGTTTTGATAGTCTGTCTGAGGACTGCTTATGGGTGCTACTGCTGCCTTTAAAAGATAGAATGAAGAAACAGCCGCCTTCATCAAAGAGAATTCTTGAGAAGCGGCACTTTCCTGTCCTGATGCATTCTTATAGCAGTGACGCTTGTCCAGCTTGCTAGACATCTAGCCTTCCAAGAGAGTGAATTATAGCCTTCAAAGACATACTGCTGTTAAGCTAAGTGTTTCCTGGTGTTTTTAAATGCATTTAGAAAATTGTAAAACACATTTTGGCCTATGAATAATATTTGAGGAAAACGGGTGGTGTTGGCTTGAGGCTTGCTGCCTAATTAGCTAACTTTTCTCTCGCACCCCCTCCTGTCTGAGGCCTCTGAACACTATTGACAGATTTCTCTAGTCGGCTGCCTCTTATGCGTTTAGGTGTTGTGGAAATTTGATCATCACCTCCCCTTCATCGCTTAGTGTTTGCACTTGGTGACTTTCTGTACCGTCTCTTTAAATTTTCAGACAACTCTTACTTTTGTTTCTACATAGTAAAATATAGTAACATAGTAAGTGACAGAAGATAAAGACCAGCATGGTCCATCTAGTCTGCCCAGTAAGATGGCAGGAGTAGGTGCACCCCTCCCCTTGTCTTTGTTTAGGGGTGAACCCACTGCTCCATGTAGAAGCTAAATATTCAACCTCCAATAAAAGAAAATCTAGATCTAAATTGACTGAGAAATGGTACACCTCTGAGCTTGCTACACTAAAGAAAAACCTTCGGAAATTGGAGACTAAGTGGAGGAAGAAAAAAACCACTGAATTCAGAGTTCAATACTTCACAAGCCTTAAAACCTACAAGGAAGCCATTAACAACACAAAAAGGCTATTCCACACTAAAACATTAGCCAAGGCCATCAATCGACCCAGAGAACTTTTTGAGATTATTAAATCTCTAACTAAGGTTCCCGATAACACCTCTAACAAAACACCAATAGATCCACAACTCCTTGCAAACCATTTTGCTAATAAGCGCCCGTCCAAGCATTATCTTGACCTCTCCCACACCAAATTCCATCACGGAGTGGAGCTCATTCCATACAATCACCAACAAACAACTGATAGAGATTATATCAAACCTCAATACCACCACGTCATTACTTGATCCTTGCCCGGTATCTTGGATTAAAACAACAAAATCCGAACTAGCCCCATACATTTTGAAGCTGGTAAACCAATCTCTACTTCAAGGCTTCATGCCAGATGATCTGAAATACTCGGCGATTCGCCCTTTACTAAAAAATAAAACCCTTAACAGTTCTGACCCTTCCTCATACCGCCCCATTGCCAGCATACCTTTCTTGGCCAAAATTATTGAAAAGGTAGCTCAGACACAACTTCAGGATCATATTGATACCAACTTCCCTTTAGATGAGTACCAGTATGGTTTTCGCTCATATCACGGAGTAGAAACCCTACTCATATCCCTTCTTGATTCACTTATCCGAGGTATGGATAATATAAAACAGACCACCTTGCTCATCTTCCTTGACATTTCCTCAGCCTTTGACAGCGTTGATCATAATACGCTCTTATCTAGACTATCCCAACTAGGTTTAAAAGATACCACTCTTAACTGGTTTAAGTCCTACATTTCTAATCGCTTCCAATATGTCCATTTAGACCATTCCCCCTCACTACCATTCCCCCAAGAACGTGGTATCCCACAAGGATCCTCACTCTCTGCATTACTTTTTAACCTTTATATACAACCTATCTGTACAATCTTTCAACGCCACAATCTAAAATATTTTATCTATGCAGACGACATTATGCTGTTCGCCCCGTTAGACATAGCTAACCTTAATTTCAACAAAATTGCCACCTGCCTCTTTGAAGCTGAAAAATGGCTCCACTCAATCCATATGGATATCAATTTCAAAAAGACCGAAGCACTCTTCGTAACCAGAAGTACCACCTTCACCCCTCCAACTTCCATCAACCTTATGAACATTACTCTCCCAGTCAAGTCTGAAATTAAATACCTTGGAGTTACACTAGACAAAACCCTAAGCATGACCAACCACATAAAACAGACTGCCAAAACTATATTTTTCAAACTGAGAACCATACAGCAACTCAGACCCCTCATCGACATCAACGATTTCAGAACAGTTGTCCAGGCTCTCATTATGCCACATTTAGACTTCTGCAATGGCATACTCCAAGGAACATCCAAAAAGAATTTACACATCCTTCAAAGAGCTCAGAATGTCACTGCTCGAATCATTATGAAAGCTAAAATATTCGATCACATCTCTCCCATCCTATACGCTCTCCACTGGCTTCCTATCTATAGTAGGATTCAATATAAAACACTTGTCACCACTTTTAAACTCATTAATGACCTAGCCCCATCACAGT
Organism: Ichthyophis bannanicus; assembly: GCA_033557465.1. Lineage (NCBI taxonomy): Eukaryota > Metazoa > Chordata > Amphibia > Gymnophiona > Ichthyophiidae > Ichthyophis > Ichthyophis bannanicus. The sequence goes on along the minus strand of CM066051.1, from coordinate 72,375,160 downwards.
TGGCCACTCTACTCCAAACCCCACAAGAAAACAGAACCAGAAGAAAAACTAACCTCAACATGCTATTAATTCCCATTGCAGTGACAAAATCAAAACAAATAACCACCAACACTGCTTTTTCATATTATGCTCCCAGCCAATGGAATAAACTGCCACTAAACCTCAGAGAGATTAAAGATCTTACAACTTTCAGGAAGGAACTTAAAACCTACCTATTTAGTCAACACTATAGCAACATACAACCTGAAATCAAATTTACTACACAAAAACATGCAACAAACCAAACACAAGTCTACCCCACCTAATTCCATTTTCATATCCACCCAAGTTAGTCTACTCCCAACACTGTACTTATGATCGCAAATAACTATTATAATCTCTTGCTAACCATGTAAAGCTACTTTTTGGTTCTTTGTAACATAGTTTTATGTTTCCTTTTATGTTAATAACCCACACATTGTTTTCCATGTAACCTAGTTCTTATGTAATCTAGTTTTATGTTCACCTAATGTTTAATGTAATGCAATATTGCACTGTTTTGCTATATTGTTGTTTTAAGTTCCTTGTAAACCGCCCCTGATCTCTGGAAGAGGCGGTATAGAAAAGCACACAAATAAAATAAATAAATGTAGGACACCCCTATTTGTTGAGAAATTAGATGGTTCAGTTTATTTTGATTTTATCCTGTTGCTGTAAAGGGATCCACTGTGTCTGTCCCATGCCATTTTGAATTCCGTCACTATGTTTGCCCCCACCACCTCCATCGGGAGGGCATTCCCAGCATCCACCACCCTTTCAGTGAAAAAGTATTTCCTGACATTGCCTTTCAATTTACCACCTTCCAGCTTCCTGTTATGCCCTCTCGTATTACAGCTTCCCTGTCTCTGGAAGAGGTTTGTTTGTTCATTATTTCTCTTTAAGTATTTAAAGGTCTGAATCATATCTTCCCTGTCCCTCCTCTCCTCCAAAGTGTACATATTTAGGCCTTCAAGTCTCTTCTCATAAGGCTTCTGACACAGGCTCCAAATCATTTTGGTCGCCTTCCTCTGAACAGTTTCCATTCTTTTTACATCCTTTGCAAGATACGGTCGCCAAAACTGAACACAGTATTCCAAGTGAGGCTTCACCAGTGACTTACAGAGTGGCATTAGTACCTCTTCCTTTCTGCTGGTAATTCCTCTTCGAATGCAGCCCAACATCCTCCTGGCTTTTGCCATCGCCTTGTCGTACTGTTTAGCCACCTTGAGATCTACAGAAATAATCACACCAAGGTCTTTCTCCTGATCCATGCACACCAACCTCTCTCCCCCTTATCGCGTACATTTCCCTTGGATTTCTGCTACCCAAATGCATGACACTGCACTTCTTTTCATTAAATCTTAATTGCCAAGCATTAGACCATTCTTCCAGCTTTTGTAGATCTTTCCTCATGTTATCCACTCATTCAGGGGAGTCCACTCTGTTGCAAATTTTTGTGTCATCTGCAAAAAGACAGACCTTTCCATTCAGTCTTTCAGCAATATCACTCACAAATACATTCAACAGTGCCGGGCCGAGGACCAAACCCTGGGGCACCCCGCTAATCACCTTCCCTTCATCCGAGTGAGCACCGAGTGAGCCTGAAGCTGGTGAAAAGTAAGAAAAGCTTTTGTTTGGCTGTTTATAAGAAAACATTGCATAGAGAATTGCTTGCCTGTGAAGAGTTTAACTGCCTTGTTGAAAGTTTTTCTATGTTTAAGAAGACAAACAGTGTTCTGGACTGAGAGAAAAAGAAACCTGCTTTAGGAAAAGCTGTTTTCTGTTTGTTTGATCAGCACTGCAAGCCATGCCTGATAGCATGGGCTCTTAAAGTATTTATATTTAAGCTGGAGAACATTACAAGCTGTTTTGTTTAGAATTCAGTTATATCCCGATGTTCATTTACAAGAATCCTGGAGAAATAATCCAAAGGTGGAATTTGTGAACCTTAGCGTTTTTTTTTTTTTTTTCAGTTAATAAATTGGCATTACCTTATCACTCAAGGCAACTACAAAGGTGGTTTTTTTTACCTGAGGTTAAATACTTTCTGACTGAACTACCTTTCCCATAAGGCATTACAAGGCAATCAGCCAGGTAAAGACCAAAAGGTGAATCTTTCTAATGACAACCACGCCCCTCCATACTGCATGTAAGGGGCTATGGGCGTGACAACATTCTCCCCTTTTTGGTATTGGTCCATCTTGGCAAAGTTGGTTTTCCTAAAGTCTAAGATCCTCACTTTTGAATGGATTTTAACAGCCCTAGTCCTAATACTGGTGATCATTAAATACAAAATGATCTCACACTAACATCAGAAACACTTTCACCATTGGTAAGCACCAAGTCCAGTATGGCCCCTTCACGTGTGGGGTCTGTTACCAATTGCCTGAATAGTTCTCCCTGTAGAGATCCAGGATCTCCTTACTTCTAGATGATACTGCAGCAGGAATGTGCCAATCAACATCTGGCATATTGAAATCTCCTATCAGTAGCACTTCCCCTTTCCTAGCAATGCTGCGTATGTCTTCAATTAACTCTCTGTCCACCTCTTCCTCTTGTGAGGGAGGTCTGTATATCACACCAATGCAAATAGATTTCTCTTTCCCTCTTTCTAGTTTAACCCACAATGCCTCCTCTCTCCCTTTTAAGCTCTGTAATTCCAAAGCTTTAATATTATTTTTTACATATAGTGCCACTCCTCCTCCCCTTCTTCCTACCCTGTCCTTTCTGAATAAAGTAAAACCAGGTATAGTTACATCCCAGTCATGGTTTTCTGTGAACCATGTTTCTGTAACTGCCACGAAATCCAAGTCAGCCTCTTCCATTAAAGCTTCAACATCTGGGATCTTATTTCCCATGCTAGGGGCATTTATACACACCACTTTCTATATGTTGCTCCTTTTACCCATTTCCATAAACAGTTGGTGAATTGCCATAAGAGAAAGAATCATCTTTTAGGGAAAGAAAAACATGAATCGCATCAGCAAGCAAAATCATGTTTTTAAGGAGAGAGCTCTTACTGTCCTATACTGTTGTTTTGGGGTTAATACATGGTTGAAATAGCGGCATCATATAAGTACCAGGCAGGGTAATTCCCTCATGTACATACTAGAGTGTGACTAGAAAGAAAGTCGTACAGTTTGGAGGAAAGATTCACCAGATGATGGAGAGATTCTCTCTACAATGGCAAATGCTTCTCGTCTCAGGGTAGCTTTTACAAGCCATCTTTACTGACTTTACAAAACACGAATGAGGAATATTATCTGAGCCCATCTCAGGGAAGGACAAGAGATATCAACAAGCTCTTAGGAGCAGATTGAATTAATGGGAATGTCTTCTGAAATGACAATGGTGGGCACAGTCGTCACTGTATGTCACAGAGCAGTTTGCCAGTTAAACAGCTAACTTAGGAATTTGGCTTAGTATATCAAGACCCAACTCTCCTCTTAACTTCCAGAATTTTATTAAGCAAGTAAGAGGAAATGGAAAAAATACAACTGACTAAATGATGCAGCAGAATGTAGAATAACAGTTTTTATGGTCTTTAAAGGTGTCAGGAATTGTTAGGAGTCCTCGCTGCAGCGCATCTGCTAAATGGCTGGGTTAAAAGCAGTGGGCCCAGTTTTCAGATGCACTTAAGAGTCTAAGGGGCTTGTTTACAAAGCTGCGGTAGCAGTTCGCGATCATTATCGGAGCCGCGGCCCCATTGATTTCAATGGGGCCGCGGCTCCGATAACGACCGCAAACCGCTACCGCGGCTTTGTAAACAAGCCCCTAAGTTTGCAACTGAAAATTTATCCTGATTTAGGAACTTAAAAATTGATGCTCCTAAATTTAGCCCTGCCAGTCATTTGCCTAGATTTATGAGCCTAATTTAGGTGCTTAGTGTTGAAAATCAGTGCCAAGCTCCCCACTTCTTTTCCTCAGCCTAAATCCGCCCCAATTTCCATCTAATTTTTATGTGCCTAAATTTAGGAGTTTAATGACATCTTAAGAAAATATTTAGGTGCTCAGTCCTAGTAAATTGTCGAAAGGGACCAATTTAGAAGCACACAATCTTTGAATAATTGGGCCCAATGGCTTCTGAAAGTTCTTTTTAGACAGAGACAGGCAGGTGAACCAAAGTTGTAAGTCCTTCAGCATCTTGGCCTACAAAATAGAGAATCTGATCTACATGAGAAACTTCCTAAGATTGTAATATGGTGCCACTCGCCCCAAGGCACAGTTACTCATCTGTAATAGGTGTTCTCTGGGGGCAGCAGGAATTAATCCTCACATATGGGTGATGGCACCAATGGAGCCCATGTGGAGCATTTCCCAAGCTTTCAAAGAAAGCCTATGGGACATGCTACCCCACCTGCATGGTCTCCTTCCTGCCCAAGGGTGCCATCTTGCTCAGTCAGATGACATAGTAGGATGGTAGTAAAAAACTAAAACAAGACAGGGAGGCAACTCCGAGGGGAGGAGGGAGGGTTGTGAGGACTGATTCCTGCTGTCCCTGGAGAACACCTGTAACTATACTTTCTCCTTAGCTCCATGCTGCGGAGGACTCAACCGTACCAGCACCAACAGTGACCAGTGGGATAGCTGTGAATTGCAGAAGATGGGTCCCCACTGAGAGACTCTGCAAGACCCTAGTGTCCAGTGGTACTATCACTCCGGTAGCCTGGATGGTTGGAGGGCAGGAGCTGAGAATATTATCAAGTACTGCCTGATCAAATACACTGTCCCTGCAGGATTCACTCTCCAGGGAACGTATGAACTGAAGACCATGTGGCGGCCTTGCATATCTCCGTCACAGGTGCTGAGCACAGGTTGGCCACCAATGTGGCCATCGCCTTCACACGATGCGCTGTGATTCAATGGTCAAGGGAGAGTCCAGCTCGCTCATAGGAGTGGAAGGTTAATCTGGACCATATTCAGTTCTCTAATACACTGCTTCTCAGCCCTCTCCTAGAGGCAACCTAGCCAGTCAGGTTTTTGCGGTTACCGCAATGAATATGCATGAGAGAAATTTGCACACAATGGCTCTCCACCACGGACAGGAAAATGTTTATTGTACCTGAATGGAATTTCCCTTGTCCTCTTACTGGAGGACTGTGAGCTAAGTACTATTCAATTTATACATGAATAAATAAAATAAACTCAGGCCTGTTGTCCTAATTTTATCCAGATTGTTATCTGAATAGAAGACTCTTTATCACCACCGACACTCAGCACTCTGTCTGTCTAGTCAGCAGGTGGGATATCAGTACTGAATATGCAGCTCTTTTTATAACCAAGGCCACCAATGTTTAAAAACCCTGTGGTGACTAGAGACTGGCCTCAGACTGGAACTGCACTTGGTATGTCTATGAGAAGAGAAATGTGCAACAGATTTACAAGCCTTCCCCTGTAACGTCTGCCCTCCTGGTCCATATGTAAAACTAGCTCATGCATGTTCCCTGGAGGGTCCATAGGTTCTCCTTCCTGCAAGGCCGATCCCTGCGGATTAGTAATGAGCCTTCTCAACCACCACTACCATTACTCACCTCCCCCAGGTCAGCCTGAGCAGCTTCCCCTCCCCCCACCCCCTCCGTCTAGGCCTTCCTGTTCTGCACCTCCTCACCAGTGGGGAAGTTGTGGAGAGCAGTGAGAGTCATCTTGTTGGCAAGGTGGAAGAATTGAAACTGGGTGAGCCAGGGCTGGGCTGGTGAGTATGGCTACCTTGCACACACTCAAAAACACTTATGAAGAGCACTTCCATCTCTGGCACCGTTGGATGACGTCACCAGGTGTGGCCGAGTCATCCTACATGTTCCAGGAGAACTGCGATAACTCTGATGTTGTGATGTAATCAGAAAGGCCAAGCGGGTACCTCGGAATCCGGCACTCGACTCATATGGAGACTCACAAGAGGTCACTAACCTCAACTTCTTCTCTCTTAGCAATAAGTAAGGAGGAGAATAAGAGGAAAATAGCATCTAAAGTGGAGAGGATTCGCCAGTACCAATGTGATGTAACAGATTTCAACTGGGCAATAAGGCAGAGAAGTTCAGAAATTAAATAAAACAGATCAATAAACTGAATTTTCTGTTAAATGTATTAATTTTCCAAAATAAACTATTAAATATATTTCTTAAAAGTGAGGAGCACTCAAGAATTAAAATTCCTAATTAAAATCTCCAACAAATAATGTTTTATGCTCTATTGCACAATGGAACACAACAACAATGGATAGCATCAAAGATGTACTTTTGTTCTTAAAGAAATATTTTACTTCACTTCCAAATATATCTACATAAGTATTTCTAGATATAAATTGTATCAGTTTCTGCTTAAATTTAACATTATCAAATTATTTCTGAAATTTTATTTTCCCTTTAATTACAGGTTATATATAAAGAATATCATTTAGGTGTGTCTAAATATCCTTTAAATTCGTTTTTAACTCTTTCTCCACATTTTCTAGCTTAATTACTGCTTAAAAAATAAGCCACTTCTTTACTTTCTGTTTGCAGGTGATTTGGAATTCCCAACCATTGCAATGTAAGTCTTTGGGGTCCGTTTACTAAACGTCTGTTAAGGGAGCAGGTCTTTCCAAGTGGTAAAAGCAGCGATAAGCAGAGCCAGGACTGTGCGAGGCGGGCAAGAGACCTGAGTAACACCCAGGCACAAAATGAATAAGTGGGATTCAAACTCTGTACCTTTGACTATGGAGATATTGCATCAACCAGAAGGCTACACCTCCACATAGCCCCACACAGCTGCATAGAGGCTGCAGGTCTCTGAAAAAACTTTGCTGTATGTGCTGGTATAGGTTGGGCCCTCCACTACCAATGAGGCACTGCACATGCAAAACGTTGCCCTTTAGCCAAAGAACCAAGGGAGAATTCACTCATCCAGCATATCAGCTCAGTAAGATGCACGGACCGTGTGTGGTACATGCACATAACAACTGCAAGCCGTGCTGCAGAGCGGTTTCAGCTGTCACCCTGAGGGCGAGGATGGGGGGCCCAGCATCTGGTCCACTGAACCTGCACTGGTAGAGATGGTCTCTGCTAGCTGTGCTGCAGGTCCACATCACTGCTTGTGCGTTGCAGGTAGTGTCTGCAGGGTTATACTTTTCTCCTCGTTTCCTACATGCGGTAGGTGGCAGTAACAGTTGAGTCCTGTGTTTGCCCTATTGGACACTAACCATCTGATAACAGTGCAGCTTAGTGCCCAGTGTCAGTATGCTGCTGCCATGGACAGTCACTGCAGTGGGGGCATATAGGATAGCGAGGAGCTACTGCCGGCCATGATATAAGAACATAAGATATGCCAGACTGGGTCAGACCAAGGTCCATCAAGCCCAGTATCCTGTTTCCAACAGTGGCCACTCTAGGTCATACGTACCTAGCAGTTTCCCCAAAAGACACAGGTTCGCAATGCTTGTACTGGGTCAAGCATTGATATCCTGGGTCCCTTCTTAATAATGGTTTATGGAACTTTCCTCCAGGAACTTGTCCAAACCTTTCTTAAACCCAGCTACAGTAACAGCCTTTACTGTTACTGTTATCCTCCAGTAACATATTCCAGAGTTTGATTACACATTGAGTGAAAAAATATTTTCTTTTATTAGTCTTAAATAGTTTACCCTGTAGCTTCATTGCATGTCCCCTAGTCTTTCTATATTCTGATAACGTAAACAATTGATCTATGTTTACCCGTTCCACGCCATTCATTAATTTATAGACTTCTATCATATCTCCCCTCAGCCGTCTCTTTTCCAGGTTAAAGAGCCCTAACCTTTTTAGTCTTTCTTCATAGGGATATCCTTCCATCCCCTTTACCATTTTGGTGGCTCTTCTCTGAACCTTTTCTAATAACTCTATATCCTTTTTAAGATACGGCGACCAGAATTGCACACAATATTCAAGGTGCGGTCTCACCATGGAACGATATAGAGGCATTATAATATCTTTTGTTTTATTTTCCATTCCTTTCCTTATCATACCTAGCATTCTATTTGCTCTCTTGGCTGCCGCTGCACACTGTGCCGAGGGTTTTAACATGTTATCCACAATGACGCCTAAATCTTTTTCCTGGGTGGTGGTTCCTAATGTGGAACCTTGCATCGTGTAACCATAGTTTGGGTTGTTCTTCCCTAGGTGCATAACTTTGCACTTGTCCACATTAAATTTCATCTGCCATTTTGATGCCCAGTCTTCCAATTTATCAAGATCTTCTTGCAATTTTCCACAATCCTCTTGGGTTTTAACAACTTTAAATAGTTTTGTGTCATCTGCAAATTTGATAACCTCACTCGTTATTCCCTTTTCCAGGTCATTTATGAATATGTCAAAAAGCAGCAGACTCATCACAGATCCCTGGGGTACACCACTATTCACCTTTCTCCATTGGGAAAATTGGCCATTTAGCCCTACCCTCTGCTTTCTATCTTTTAACCAGTTCCCGATCCACAATAGTACACTGCCTCCTATCCCATGACTCTTTAGTTTTGCCAAATGTCTCTGAGGGGCCTTGTCAAAGGCTTTATGAAAGTCCAGATACACTATATCAACCGACTCACCTTTGTCCACCTGTTTATTCACACCTTCAAAAAAACATAACAGATTAGTAAGACAAGATCTTCCTTGTCTAAAGCCATGTTGGCTGTCTCCCATTAGGCCATGACTACATGCTGAGTAATTTTGTTCTTTATGATGGTTTCTACCATTTTTCCCGGTACTGACGTCAGGCTCACTGGTCTGTAGTTTCCCAGATCACCCCTGGAACCCTTTTTAAAAATTTGCATTACATTGGCGATCCTCCAATCTTCAGGTATTACAGGTGATTTTAATGAAAGTTCAGAGATTACTGATAGCAGGTCTGCAATCTCATATTTCAGTTCTTTCAACACCCTTGGATGTATACCATCTGGCCCAGGTGATTTGCTACTCTTCAGTTTATCTAATAGTTGTAATACATCTTCCCGATGTATCGATATTTCCCTCAATTCTTCCGCACCTTTAAATACCACTTCAGTCATGGGTAACATCCCTACATCCTCCTCAGTAAAGACCGAAGAAAAGAATTCATTCAGTCTCTCCGCTATCACCTTGTTGCCTCTTAGTGCCCCTTTAATCCCTCTATCATCTAATGGACCAACTGACCTCATGCGAAAACCACCTAGATGTATAAAGGTGCAGTTTTTCAAAAGAAGTTACATAAAGGTTGGCAATACTGGGAGCAACTGTCGCACCCATTGACACCCCATGAATCTACACAAAATATGACTCCTTAAACCGGACATAATGCCTCTGAAGCACAAGGTGTACTAAAGACAACAAGAATTGCACCAGTATTTATTTTTATTTATTTATTTATTTAACATTTTTTATATACCGCACTATTCATCATCAGTGCGGTTTACATTGAAACAACAATATACCTGCCAATACATGACTGATCTAGGTTTACAGATAACAGGGAAGATAAACTGGGTGTGAACTGGGGATAACTATCTACATAATTATGCATAATTATATATACATTGAATATGTTACATCAAGATTCGAATTTGACAAGAATACAGAATACAAGAATACAGTGTTTTCACATTTTGATCCTTTGTTCTGGATTGCTGTTATGTGTAGGAGTTATCCGAGTGGGCGATAGCTGGTTCTATTGTGGGTATGGTAGCCTGAAGTGCAAAGTGAATAAATAGTGCTTGATGGACTTTCTAAATTGGGTGATATCCCTGATTGATCTGATGTTTGGAGGTAGATTGTTCCAGCACTTGGGAGCATAGGACACAAAAGCTCTGTTAGTAGTTTGTTGTGTCCATTTTGTGGAGATACTAGGAGTAACTAGTGTGTTTTCTATCAATGGGAGGATGTTGACGTAAAGCTTCCTGGACCAACTCTAGAGCTTGAATTTGAGAAACATTAGTGTAAAGCGCTGCCTATCAAAATGTAACCAATAGCACAGAACAAGAGGGCAAAAAAAATTTATTAATTTTATTCAAAAAATCAGTAGTGCCTTTAAGATATGATTTAGCCATTTTCACCATGGGTTGTAAAAAATAAACCAAACATACTGACAGAGGTTTTAATAATGAAGATTTCCCAGACACAATCGGTCTACTAGGAGGAGATACTAAAGTTTTATGAACTTTCGGGACAGTATAGAAGATTACTTTCTGGAACTTGTACTCATGGAAAGTGATGTGGCCCTGTTGCAAAGCCTCTTGAAGCAGATCGAAAATGAGACGTTGTAATTCTTTGGTAGTACACTCCATCACTAGCAGATAAAATTTCCTATCTGACAACTGACGTTCAACTTCCTGAAGATACTGTACATTATCCTGAACAACTGTGGATCCACCTTTATTGGCAGGTTTAATAATCAAGTGCTGATGATGAACAAGTTCCTGTAAAGCTTTATACTCAACAGGCGATAAACTGTGGTGCCTCCATCGCCTATGAGAACCTCTTTCCATTTCCTGTAAATCCTGGAGGACCAAATCCCAAAACGTAGCTTCCAGCTGTCAATGGTTCCGGGAGGAGTCCAATGTGATTTAGGATGAAAAAGAGAAACCTTGGATGTCCCATGCAAATCAGATTTCGCCTACTGAAAAAAACAATCTGATCTGTAGAGATCTAATGAGTCGGTGAACATCTAGACAAGCTTGAAAAGGGTCATGATGGTTAGTGGGAACAAAAGAAAGACCTTGATTGAGAAGCAACTTCTGAGAAGATGAAAGAGGTGTAGAAGACAAATTAATCATGACTGAAGCTACAAGGTGGTAAATTGAAAGGCAATGTCAGGAAATACGTTTTCACTGAAAGGGTGGTGGATGCTTGGAATGCGCTCCCGATGGAAGTGGTGGGGGCAAATACAGTGACGGAGTTCAAAAGGGCAAGGGACAGACACAGTGGATCCCTTTACAGCAACAAGACAATATCAAAATAAACTGAACCATCTAATTCCTTAACATATAGGGGTATCCTACATGGAGAGGCGAGATCACCCCTGGACAAAGGCATGGGGAGGGGGGGCCTGCACGGAGCGGCAGGTGTACCTACTCTTGGCATCGTACTGGGCAGACTAGATGGACCATACTGGTCTTTATCTGCCGTCATTTACTATGTTACTATGTTACTATATTCTGTCGTACATATTGTCTGATCAGTGGACAATTGATCTCCTTGCCGGGGTTGCATGGCCAGTGGTGCCCCCGGTATCCCCACTGATGAAAAGGGGGTTGTTGGTTTTGATAGTCTGTCTGAGGACTGCTTATGGGTGCTACCGCTGCCTTTAAAAGATTGATGAAGGCGGCTGTTTCCTTATTCTAAGAGAATTCTTGAGAAGCAGCACTTTCCTGTCTTGATGCATTCTTATAGCAGTGACGCTTGTCCAGCTTGCTAGACATCTAGCCTTCCAAGAGAGTGAATTATAGCCTTCAAAGAGATACTGCTGCTAAGCTAAGTGTTTCCTGGTGTTTTTAAATGCATTTAGAAAATTGTAAAACACATTTTGGCCTATGAATGATATTTGAGGAAAACGGGTGGTGTTGGCTTGAGGCTTGCTGCCTAGTTAGCTAACTTTTCTCTTGCACCCCCTCCTTTCTGAGGCCTCTGAACAATATTGACAGATTTCTCTAGTCAGCTGCCTCTTATGCGTTTAGGTGTTGTGGAAATTTGATCATCACCTCCCCTTCATCGCTTAGTGTTTGCACTTGGTGACTTTCTGTACCGTCTCTTTACATTTTCAGACAACTATTACTTTTGTTTCTACATAGTAACATAGTAAGTGATGGCAGATAAAGACCAGCATGGTCCATCTAGTCTGCCCAGTAAGATGGCAGGAGTAGGTGCACCCTTCCCCTTGTCTTTGTTTAGGGGTGAACCCACTACTCCATGTAGGACACCCCTATTTGTTGAGACATTAGATGGTTCAGTTTATTTTGATTTTATCCTGTTGCTGTAGAGGGATCCACTGTGTCTGTCCCATGCCATTTTGAATTCCGTCACTATGTTTGCCCCCACCACTTCCATTGGGAGCATTCCAAGCATCCACCACCCTTTCAGTGAAAACGTATTTCCTGACATTGCCTCTCAATTTACCCCCTTGCAGCTTCACGTTATGCCCCCTAGTTCTACAGCTTCCCCGTCTCTGGAAGAGGTTTGTTTGTTCATTATTTCTCTTTAAGTATTTAAAGATCTGAATCATATCTCCCCTATCCCTCCTCTCCTCCAGAGTGTACATATTTAGGTCTTCAGGTCTCTTCTCATAAGGCTTCTGACACAGGCTCCAAATCATTTTGGTCGCCTTCCTCTGAACAGTTTCCAGTCTTTTTATATCCTTTGCAAGATATGGTCTCCAAAACTGAACACAGTATTCCAAGTGAGGCCTCACCAGTGACTTATACAGTGGCATTAGTACCTCTTCCTTTCTGCTGGTAATTCCTCTTTGTATGCAGCCCAACATCCTCCTGGCTTTTGCCATCGCCTTGTCGTACTGTTTAGCCACCTTGAGATCTACAGAAATAATCACACCAAGGTCTTTCTCCTGATCCGTGCACACCAACCTTTCGCCCCCTTATCGCGTACATTTCTGCTACCAAAATGCATGACACTACACTTCTTTGCATTAAATCTTAATTGCCAAGCATTAGACCATTCTTCCAGCTTTTGTAAATCTTTCCTCATGTTATCCACTCATTCAGGGGAGTCCACTCTGTTGCAAATTTTCGTGTCATCTGCAAAAAGACAGACCTTTCCATTCAGTCTTTCAGCAATATCACTCACAAATACATTGAACAGTGGCAGGCCCAGGATCGAACCCTGGGGCACCCCGCTAATCACCTTCCCTTCATCCAAGTGAGCACCATTTACCATCACCTTCTGTCGTCTGTCAGTCAACTAATTTCTAATCCAGTTTACCACCTTGGGACCCATCCCCAAACTGCTGAGTTTATTGATAAGCCTCCTGTGAGGGACAGTATCAAAGGCTTTGCTGAAATCCAGGTAGATGACATCCATCACATGCCCTTGATCTAGTTCTCTGGTCACCTAGTCAAAGAACTCAATCAGATTTGTCTGGCAAGATTGTCTTTTGGTAAAACCATGTTGCCTTGGATCTTGCAACCTGTTGGTTTTGAGAAAGTTCGCTATTCGCTCTTTCAGGAGCGCCTCCATTACTTTTCCTGCCACCGAGGTAAGGCTCACGGGCCTGTAGTTTGTCACTTCTTCCCTGTCACCACTTTTGTGTAGAGGTACGACATCAGCCATTCTCCAGTCCCGAGGAACGTCTCCTGTTTCCAAGGATCTGTTGAAGACATCCTTTAACGGCCCTGCAAAAACCTCTCTGAGCTCTTGCAGGGCCGTAGCTCAGCCGAAGCTTCCTAGAGAGATCCCTGCACTGCCCAGCTTATACTTTACATCTGGGTATTTTTTTTACATTAAAAGTTTAGATTGTATTAATAAAATGTACTTCTCAAAGCCTCACTGTAGCAATTAACGAGGAAGGAAAAGACTCAGGAGTCACATTTTAGGAAGCAAGCATTTAATGTGCACAGACCCAGAGAAATAGCTTTCAAATTCTAGGCCCCCCTCAGAGGGCTCATAGAGACTATATAGACATCTTATCAGGTTATCACAGTACTTCTTCATGATTGGTCACTTTCTGCTGCAGTACAATCCCGACTGGAGACACTATTGCACAGCGTTATCTCCAACAAAACAGAGAGAGAGAAGTTATCTAAAGCCTGGGAGAGAACTGAAGAACAAAGAAATAAGAACTAAGCATGGGTGTGTCCTCAGGGAGTGTATCCTTTTCACGCAGTAACCAAGGGTGTGTCCTTTTCACATAGTTACACCAAGTTAACTCTTAGGGCTCTCAATCCTGTCTGGAGTCCAGGAAAAGAGACTCAGGAGTCACTTTTCCTTCCTCATCAGCTGCTACATCACAACTGATGCAGAACAGCACGGTATATAAGAGAATGTAAATAAATAAATAAATAAAACTCAAATTCAGCCACTTTTAAAGTAGACCAAGGCTTTGGTGTCTTCCCAGAGCCTCGGGAAGTCACCCCCCTGATCTTATTCAATAACCGCAAACCATTGCAAAAATACACTTTAAAAGTTCAACAATTACATTTGTGGACTTAACAGCCCATACGTACCTCTCTGGGACCCCCCCCCCCCCCAAAATAAATTGGGAAATTTAGTTTTATAAATGCAGCTGTTTCTGGCCCAGTAAAAGGACTCCTACCCCTTTAAGACTGGCTCCCCCCCCCCCCATCTGAAGCCTGCTCCAGAACTTTTCTTGGGCCTTCTGGCCCCAAATTACAGTACTCCCAGAGGCTGATGGCATATTATGACCCTCCCAATGGCCAGATTCCTTTTTCCGCAGCATCCAGCCCAAAATCCAATACCTGGGCTCCCCTCCTTGCCTCAATGCCCTGGTCTCTATTTTAGCCCCTGCGCTCTCCCTACCTCTGTGACCCACCTCTATTACTTGGACCATCCAACCCAAAATGTCTCTCTGGGACCCTCCATTGGCCTCTCAGATGCCGGACCCGTGATCCCCGTAGTGCTCCAGCACCTGGGAGCAGCCGCAGGGATGTTTGGCCTGCCTTGGGGACAGCCATGGTATTTGCAGTGCCCCCTGAAGCCCCACAGCATCGCCCCTCTGTGATCAGGGACAGCCACGGCCTGCGACTGCACCCGATCCCAACCCCAGGCACCTTCTCCTGCATGGCCCCTTAGCCCCGCGCAGGCCATCCTGGGTGAACGCCGCAGGAGCGGGACTCACTTTAGGCCCATGCCCAGAGCCCATTGCAGCCTCCCTGAAAAATATTAAAAAATATTGCTGTAGCCATTCAGTCACTGAAGCAAGGGAGCAGCCCCCAGAGCCCAGATGCTTTCCTTTTTTTTTCATTTAAAAGAACGCGGCACGTCTTCGGCTGCTGCTGCAGCCCCTAAGGAGGGAAAAAAAGTCCCTGCTGTATAATGCAGCCTCCGGAGCAGCGCCCCTCCCCAAAGGGGGAAAGAAACGTCCTGGCGGCCATCAGCAATCCCGGCAACTCTCCCAGGCACCCAAAAAGGTTAAAAAAAATTAACCTTCTGGTTACATTAGGAAATTGAGGTAGTCACCTAGAATTAGTGGGGGGGGGGGGGGACAGGTTCAGTCCTCCTGCATGTTGGATGGGCAGCGGCTGCAGACCACCAATACGGACAGCACACAGGTATGTCATCATAGTGTGGGGGTGTTGACGGAGGGGGCAGTAGTGCCCGTCTGCAATAGACCAAAGCCATGCCCTGTTTCTGTGCACATTGCAACATGTGCCAAGGTCTGTCTGTTACGAAGTATGTCAGCCCCAGGGAGTGTTGTAACCACATGGCTGCACTGTGGCACAATACACACAATTGCTGTGTATATGAGTGGAGAGTCACAGGTTTGGACCCTGGCTATGGATTATGCAGTGCATGCCCCTGTGATTGAACTTTAGCCCACAGTGCAAGTACAGCACCAACATATGCAACTCCCAATGAATCAGCCAGCAAGGGTACAAACACCCATCAGCCACACAGACAGACTCCACTATCCTCAGCTGCATGAAGAGTCAGGCTGACAGCACCGGCACACTGAGCATACATCAACATCAGAGCAGACAACTAGCTCCTGCACAAGGAGCACACATATCAGGCCCAAGGTGGCAGACAGGAGTGCCAACCATCCCCATTTTTGCACAGCATGCCATTATGATAATTGTGTGTGTGTGTGTGTATATATGTCTACCAAATTAGTCATTGTTTTCTACACCTCATGATCCTCGCAGAGCCTAAGCTGTTTCCGGCGTTAGTCTGCAAATGTGCATGAGGAGGAGTAAAGTATTGTGGATATAGACTAAAACAGAGCAGATTGGGAAGGATGGGTCTGCATTGGAGGTAGGGTGAATGGTTGAGACGTCGTAGTGCTCGTCTGCCACACGCGTGGCCTGGGTGGCCACAGCATGTCATGCTGGGAGGGCACTCTCACTCTGAACGAGCAGTGACCACGGCATGGCTTTGTATCCACTTAGCACTATATAGTGGGTGGTTTTTGTGATGTGGGTGCATCTTCTGTTCTGGGGGTCTGATCATGACCTACACTGCTACTCTTTTCCACATTACGGTTCTTCCTGCTCGCCTCTCCTGTATCTGATCTGCATGTAACCACTATTACTCTGTCTTCCTGCCGCTTCTGCCTCCGTTGGGGGACACATCTTCCCCAACCTATGCCACACACTACCATTGCAGCACTTAACATTGGCACCACCCTGTGCATTGGTACAGCTGCATCTCACATGCTCGTCTGCTTTACTGGCTGCCACACAGGATGCCCACCAACATGGCAGGTCCATCAACTCCCACCTGTCCTTCCTTCCATCACCTTTACGATGACATTCCTTGGTGTTCTATCCCATTGTTTGGGTTATAGATGTTTTACTACTACTATTATTGAGCATTTATATAGCGCTACCAGTCATACACAGCGCTGTACAGACATGTAAGAGACAATCCCTGTTTGTCAGAGCTTACAATCTAGTCAAGATAAAACACAGACATCAAGATCTGAAAGCAACAGCAAAGAGGTGAGTTTTCAACCTGGATTTGAAGAGCGCCTTAAGGTGCATGCTTTCCATCTTAAGGCCCTCTTCAAATCCAGGCACCTTGTCTCTCCTTAGGATGCCTTATCTCCTCTTCAGACATCTTGTCACCTTACCAGACTTGGTCCTGTTAGCTCACGTTAAATGATCCAAGGCACCTTAACACCAGCACGCTACCTACCCAACAATTGCCTTATATGGCTTCAGGCACCTTAACGCTGCCCTTACCACCGGTGACTTTACCGCTGTTTAGTAAACATACCCCTAAGCTTTTCTGCATCAGCCCAAATGTATCTGGAAGTTGACACTGGAGAGAAGTTATGTTACTGTTACTGAGGTGATATCAAAAGTAAAACTTAATGGGACTGATATTCAGCCTCATTTGACATTTGGTTTTCAAACCCCAGCTGAAATGAATCTGGATGTTCGGTGCCAGTAGTTGGATAGGAGAATAGGGATTATTTGTAGCAAACAGAGATAAGTTAGGCTCTCAGTTATGTCCAGGGGATATTAACTACTAATACTCAGCCCGACGTTCTATGAGTATGCTGGTAATGAGCCACGAAAGAAGTCGTGTGTGTATATAATATTTATTATGGGCAGCAAGGTAGAAAAATATACAGACATATAGCTAAAGTTATATAATTAGAAATAGGGAGATAGCAAGTTGTAGCAGCACAAGATTACAGTTAGACAACATGATAAATCACTGATTAGTAACCAGAAGTCACTAATTTGCTCTGCACTGAGAGGATTTATGGAATAAGTTTCTAGCTAACCATTGCCTATCCACAGGAGGAGAAATTGAGGCAGCCATGAGGTTTAGCTGTAGGTAGCCCTTCCCCCGCAAGCCATGAGGCTCTTACACAAGTGATCAGCCTGACCCTTCCCCCAAGCCATGAGGTGATCAGCCTGCTAAGAGAAGGCATTGAGATTTCAGTAGACACCCTTCCCCCCACTCCAGGTCTGAGCACAATGTCCCCTTGCCCAGAAATCAGCAGACCTGAGCATACCGGTTTGAACAGGTCACCCAGGTACCTTCCCCTAGGGGCTGCTGATTGGTGGGCAGGAAATACCTGTGGCAAATGGGATTGTAGAATGAGTTTAAAAACTGTACTGTATATAAGGCATTGTAGGCCGTCCCTCGGGGCTCAGACTCTTGTGGAGGTTGCTGGTATCTCTGTCTGATCCTGTGTGCACATTAAAAGTTCCTGTTTGCATTCCAGCCTGTCTGAGAGTTTTCCTTCTGTGGGTGAGTGATAGAATAAGAGCTTTTCACAGCGCTTGCTATTACATTTGGTGCATTGGCCAGGAAACCATTAAAAAAAAAAGAAAAGCCTCTCTCTCATCACACCCGCGGTGGGAAGACTTCTGCTTTTGCAGCATCTGGGCCTCCACCAGTCAGGGACCGGCCCC
The DNA here is from genome assembly GCA_033557465.1 of Ichthyophis bannanicus. Taxonomy (NCBI): domain Eukaryota; kingdom Metazoa; phylum Chordata; class Amphibia; order Gymnophiona; family Ichthyophiidae; genus Ichthyophis; species Ichthyophis bannanicus. Next base: position 72,357,105 of record CM066051.1, on the reverse strand, counting down.
TCCAGGTGATTAACGGTCCTTGGCGCCCCCGGGCCACTTTGTGCTCGGAAGGACACCTTGATTTGTCTGGACAGTCGGTCCCTGCGGTTGAATCCCCGATTGAAAACCAGCTGGATAGACTGGCATCCAAACTACCTGTCTGATCAGAGCTCTGGTGAGTACTGCTACGTTCTGTACTCCGTCTGCAATTCCTAGTAAATTCTAGGAACCTGTAGCGGCCCGATCACCCGCACGAGCAGTCCTAGTAGGGGCCTTAGTGGCCCTGAAGCCATTGCTCGTCCTGTATCTGAATACCGGTAAATCTGAATAACTGCAGTAATCTGAAACCAGTAATATCTGAACTGCAGTAATCTGAGATCTTTTAAAAGCGCTGCCAAAAACATCTAAAAGTAACCAAAATATAGCACTTGATAAGTTAAACATACCTGAGATAAAGAATAGATCGCTGCTTCTCTTCTTTCCGTTCTGCTTGTGAGGAGTTTCTGAAGCGTGACTGCAAGGAGAGTTCTCCATGTGCTCCGCTGTTAATTTATGCTCCCCTTGTGCCCCGATATTAATTTGTGCTGTCCCCATGCTCCCCTTGTGCCCCGATGTTGATTTCTGCTGTCCCCATGCTGCCCGATGTTAATTTCTGTCCCCCCATGCTGCCCGATGTTGATTTCTGCTGTCCCCATGCTGCCCGATGTTAATTTCTGTCCCCCATGCTGCCCGATGTTGATTTCTGCTGTCCCCATGATGCCCGATGTTGATTTCTGTCCCCCATGCTGCCCGATGTTGATTTCTGCTGTCCCCATGCTGCCCGATGTTAATTTCTGTCCCCCCATGCTGCCCGATGTTAATTTCTGTCCCCCCCATGCTGCCCGATGTTGATTTCTGCTGTCCCCCATGCTGCCCGATGTTGATTTCTGCTGTCCCCATGCTGCCCGATGTTAATTTCTGGCCGCCCCAGGGTGCCCGGTGGTGATTTCTGCGGTCACCATGCGGCGCGATGTTGATTTCTGGCCCCCCATGCTGCCCGATGTTGATTTCTGCTGTCCCCCATGCTGCCCGATGTTAATTTCTGTCCCCCCCATGCTGCCCGATGTTAATTTCTGCCCCCGCTGAATTTTCTGCCTGCCGCTGTCCCGATGCACCGCTGAGCCCCCGCTGGGTTTCCTGCCTTTAAACCAAAATAAATAAATAAAATGCTAACCTTTTGTTTTTTAAATCGATTGAAGGAGAAGTGATCGCTTGGAAGTCCATCACTTCCCCTTTTTCCCATCTGTAAAGTGGAGGGTGAGCCGGTATGGAAGAGCACGAGGAGGTAGCAGCCATCTTGTGGACACCACGTGCGTTTCTCTGCACTGATCTAGTGGACACGACATGTATTTCTCTGCGCAGAGGTATTGAGGGGCCCTGGAGTGATCCTGGAGCTCCATCTAGTGGTCATTTAAAAACTAGCTGTAAAGTGATCCTGGAGCTCCATCTGGTGGACATTCAAGAATAGCTAGCTATACTTTTCATATTACTATTGTACCCATATTGTTATAATTAATTGAGTACAGTGAATTACAGATTGTTTGTTCTTTGCCCCTCCTCTGTTGGGGCGGGGGTGGGTGATGCAAGGTTTAGAGAGGATTCTGTAGATTCCAGCTCTGCTTCAAGTTTTCCTACCCCACAGTGTTACACTCATACAGACTCCTGGGTCCTGTGGACTGAGTCCATCCTCTGCCTCAATTGCTTTGTTAAATGCACGTCCAATCAGTTTGCATGGCTACAGAAAGATACTAGAGATCAGGGAGGAGTCTCCCTTCTAGCAAACACTTGTAAATCCATTAGAGAGGACAAAAGAACAAATTCACCTAGCCTCCAATGAAGAATTTTGAGCATCTAAAACCATGAGGGATGGCTCCCTTGAACATTCTCAGTGTCTGATCTTGATTGTGTACCATGTGTATGTCTCCTGAGGGCTGGGAGCGAACAGGGAATGGGGAGGGTTACAAAAATTTATCAAGAAAACCCTTGTATTCCAATCAGATAGGCTGCTAATAGTCTTGTGTTTAAATGCTATATGCTATATGCTATCAAGCAAACCAAAAAAGTTAAAAGGGGATTTTATATATTGTGGCAAACACCTCGTAGAGCTATAAACATTTATATAGCGCTACAAGATATATACAGCACTTTAGATATAAAAAGGGATGTTTGCATTCCGGATATCCACCAACCTTCTTATAAAAGTATCAGTTTCATGCCTGTTTTGAACTATAAGATACAAGGTAATCACTTTGCCTTGTTAAGCTCTGTGCTGATGAACAGGACAGTAACATCATAGGTGCTATTTAGAATAAATTCACCTGTCCTTCTGTATTTGAATTTTACATGTTGGTGTCCAGAGTTCAGGAGCACAATATGTTATAGCACTGTGAGATACAAATCTTTTTAGTTTATACATTTGTACTTTGTTACCAGGTATACTGGTAGGAGTGCATTGTGTAGAGGTCCAGTATACACAGCAATAAGATGAGTAAATATTAAATTTTGGAAGGGGGCTGATCTGAAATCGCTTTGTTCCCAAGTATATAGAGCAAATTTAGTGGAAAGATGGAACTGTGTTTCCCAGAAAATATGGAAATATTTGTAAAAAAAAAAATTATTTACAAATATAATGATAACATTAACTTGAGTTGATTGGATAAAACTAAATCTTACTTGTCAGCAATGATCCAGGAGAGCTTTGAGAAAATGAGAGAGAGAGAGAGGGGCAGAAGGTGAGACGGCAGCCTAGGAAAAAGGCAATAAACGTGCTACTCCAAGTGTGATGATCTGGGCCACCGGAATTCTGACTGCTCTAAGACTCCTCGAGGACCCACAAGGCCTGAGAAAACATGAACCTTGTACATTTATGCCTCTGAAGAGACATGAATAGGCAGGGGGGAATAGGCCAAGAAGAACCAGGAGTATCGCCATGAGGCCCAACCACCAATGCCTTGTACCCTCTTAGTCTCTCACCTCAAGAGGATCTCTTTTGATACCATAATTAATGGATAGCTTACATAAATCCTTGTGGACACTGCATTTTCAAGATCAGTCCAAGTATTTTTAAGTTTCCTACAGTACTCTCACTGGGAACCAGGTATACAATAGACTCTAGTCATACATGAGAGATATGTGGCTGTCATGTTAGGAGCCATATTTCTTTCTATTGGAATTGATGTATAGTTTTATATTGAAGATTGTTTAGACAGTCGCTATTTAGAATGAGCACCCATGCCAATCTAGAACTGCACCAATTAAGTTAGTGGGAAATGGACACTGTTTACAACAATACTATGTTTCTAACAATTGTTTTAGCAGCCTTGCCAGATAAGGATACATTAGTATGGTATAGAAAAAAAGAAAAATTGAAGGACCTATGTATGTAGTTGGTGGAAAGTGTTGTGAGGGATAAAGTGATATATTAAGAGGAAGGACTCTGATGGACAGTAAACTGATGAAGGTAATTAATGATGTGGAAGGACTCTGATGGATAGTAAACTGATGAAGGAAATTTAACGATGTGGAAGGACTCTGATGGACAGTAAACTGATGAAGGCAATTTAATGATGTGAAGTGATGTATCTGGCTAATGAATATAAAAAAAATGATGAGCATTTTATTCAACTATGCCATCTCCAGTATCTTCAATTTAGGAAGTCATCTAGGCCCCACCACAATACTCAAAGATTGTAAGTAGGCACCTGGAGACAGGCTAGGTGCACCTTGCATCCTCATGAGCTTTGGAAAAAACCCCACACTGACCATGTGGTACTTCCAGATGCTTTTTTTTTGCCTTACTTTTCCTCTGTATGTCCTGGCCAGGCATGCAGAGGCAAAGGGGGATAAATTGATGACAAATTCTAACAGACAAAAAAAATTGGTGTGATTCAAAAACTTGTCAGAATTACAGAACACGTGCGTGCACTTGTCTGATCTGTAAACATGTAAAGATCAGTCAAGGGCATAATGGAATATTTCCTACCAGCAAAGGAACCTCCAGTGATAGTGGATCAAGGAGTGGAAGCAGGATCTGCTGACTCCCCAGTGGCGAGACCCGTATACCGTTCTGTGGACCACCCCCACGGCTGTCAAGGTGGCTGAAGTTGCTCCGAGGATCCATCACTCTCGTGTCAAGGCCGCTGCACCCGAAATTGTTCCAGCCTGGACTTCTGTCACAGTTCCAAACCAGCCCCTGCGCTTTGACACTTCTGCCCAGTACGGGGTTCTAACAGACTGCCGACGAACTCTGGACCACCGGAGAGACTGATTCACAGACACCTTTCCTGGAACCGGGATCAGACTGAGAAAAGGTGCCTTAGCCTTACTCCTATCCCTGATACGGACTTGCTTTCAAACAAGTGCAGAGACTACTAACACAGCAGTATTACTTGCCCAAACTGCTCTGAACATGACAGACCTTTGTACTTTAACTTGTCCCATTGCTGTACCGTACATTTTAACCAGGTGCCTTTTTCCTTACAGGTTGTTTCCACCCTTGACACCCTGGCAGAATGCAAGGCGGCTGCCACGGTCATGGCCCTGACCCAATATACTCCTCTGCGGCTTGCCTCCAGTAGTATTGCCCTCAACTGCCCTAGCGGTTGAGGTCTTACTTAAAAAGGGGGGAATGAGGCAGCCATGAGGTTTAGCTATAGGTAGCCCTTCCCCCGCAAGCCATGAGGCTCTTACACAAGTGATCAGCCTGACCCTTCCCCCAAGCCATGAGGTGATCAGCCTGCTAAGAGAAGGCATTGAGATTTCAGTAGACACCCTTCCCCCCACTCCAGGTCTGAGCACAATGTCCCCTTGCCCAGAAATCAGCAGACCTGAGCATACCGGTTTGAACAGGTCACCCAGGTACCTTCCCCTAGGGGCTGCTGATTGGTGGGCAGGAAATACATGTTGCAAATGGGATTGTAGAATGAGTTTAAAAACTGTACTGTATATAAGGCATTGTAGGCCGTCCCTCGGGGCTCAGACTCTTGTGGAGGTTGCTGGTATCTCTGTCTGATCCTGTGTGCACATTAAAAGTTCCTGTTTGCATTCCAGCCTGTCTGAGAGTTTTCCTTCTGTGGGTGAGTGATAGAATAAGAGCTTTTCACAGCGCTTGCTATTACAAAATAAGATGGTACCTTAGCTCCTGCTGGAACTCTGATGGCTGAGGTCCGATAAAACTCTGGAGCAGCACAGGTCCAAGGAGGCAGCTAGGCTAGATAACACAGGCTACAGCCCTTTCGGAGGCGAGCTGCATGAAAACACAGAACCAAAGGTATCTGTGAAAGTCTTATCTCTGTCCTTAAGAGAATGGCCTTACACACACGTAGTGTGTATCTTTCTTACAGACAGGCCAGGTAGCAAAACACAGGGTACAAACAACAAAAAGGCGTGAAAGGTTCTTCTGTGCAGACTGTATTATTCTTTGTGATGAGTCCTTGGTAACTGGTTGGCATGGGACAATCCGAAGAGTTCTCAGCGAATCAGGAGGTCGTCTACAGGTACTTGGCAAGCAGTAGCTTAAAGGTCAAGTCTGAGAGTGGAAACACAGCAAACGTTTACAGGAAACCATCTTGTTTGGTCAACTTTGGTTTAGGCTTCAGCTTCTGAGGAGGCCTGAGAACTGCAGCCGCAGAATTGCAGGGGTACCAACCCTACATCTCCCCCCTTCTAAAATGGAATATTCTACAACGGAATATATTCCGTCATGCAAAACCTAACTAGCATTACTGCTGTGCATGTCAGAACCAAATGACATATTGATGACTAAAGCATAATAGGCAGGTTATACTTCAAGCACAATAGATGCTCTAAAGCAATACTGCATGAGGAATAATACTGTGAATACACACAAGCAATAAAAGAAGTTAAAATGAAATGACATAGATACAATCAAGTCAATGCAATCGCAATATGTTTGTTAACTTCAAACTCAAGAGTATATTGTGTACTTAAATCTAAGTAGTATATAAGTAATACAATATAATGTGTTAGTTTAAGTCCAAACTGAACACTTAAATGTAACAATAAGTAAAACGTGGAGATGTGTTCGTAAAATAAACACATGCTAACTGTGATAAATGAAACAACTCAATTAAGAGTAATGGATAACTGAAAAGAAAATGGTGGCACTATTCAAAGATGTGACGTTCCATCAAATCCTGCAGACGCTTGGTAGGTAGTGGAGATGCATAGCATAGCATATAATGCGACGAAGAGTAAGAATCTGTCTCTGTTGATACAAGGAGACAAGGAACTGGAGCACCAAAAGAAAGACAATGACCAGCACAATGGCATGAGATAAAATCAGTCAGTAAAATGTCCAGATCAAGTGAATCAAAGCGGTAATCAGCAATTGCAAAGCTTTCTTGGTCAATAGACAGTTCAACTGTGTGAGAGTCCTTATAGTCCAGCACATAGTTCAAGGCTTCAGTGAAGTTAATCTCATGACCTCAAAACACATCCAGCATCTGGATCTCTGTAAAGACAGGATCTGAATCTAGATAAAACAGGGAAACTCCACCAACATTAACAATGGAGTTCTTGGGAACATCAATCAAGCAAACATTGCAGGGTAGAAGACCTCTACTATTGATGTCATGTTTATTCATGATGACCATGAGTTCACTCAGAGGGGTACTAACCAGCCAAACATTATTTGCAACAGCAACTGTTGTTTCTGAAAACTCATCTTATATGGACATGGTAACTTTGCATTTCTCTTTCACATTTTCAGTAGACAACCCACACAGAGCTTCAGAAGTGTCCTTCAGGAAAGGTTTACCTGGGTACAAACAATGAATGTCCTTGGTACATTGACACATGACTAAATTAGATTCAAGATATTGTTGTGGATTATCATTGTGGTAAGCAAGGTACTTAGGAGTGTCAAAATGCAGATAAACGTCCTCAGACCAGGTGCCAACATTAATCACTTGTTTTAACTGGAACACGTTGTCAGCTACAATGAAAGGCAAATAAGCAAGTTCCATATTCTGTACATCTACATACAAGGGGGATAGTATTTCCCATGTGGAAAGCAATCTGGATCTGGAGTGGCTCAATGTGATTTCTGGTAATTTTAAGAAAAGTAAATAAAAAGACAAGATAAGGAAACCTATTTGGTTTTCCAAAGTAGTGGCTGCTCAAATAAAGGCAAAAAACACAGCTTTCGGAAAATTCAAAAGCTTGCAAACAGAAGAACACAGAAATAAATACAGGATCAAACTCAAAGAGTCAAAAAGAGAAATAAGGATAGCAAAATCAAAGGCAGAGGAAAAGATGGCTAAAGATGTTAAGGGTGGCAACAAAACTTTCTTCAGGTATATACGAAAAAGGAAGAAGATCAGAGTTGGAATTGCAGGACTCAGAAGTGCAGGGAAAGGACTCGTGGAAAGTGACATAGAAAAAGCGAAATTGCTAAACAAATACTTCTGCTCTGTTTTAACTAAAGAAAATCCTGGAGAAGGACCAGCTGTGACTCCCAAATATAAAAATAGGAATGAAGTAGATGCCACACCATTCGCAGAAGACGAGGTGTTAGAACAACTTGCAAAAATGAAAGTGGACAAGGCCATGGGACCGGATGGGATACATCCCAGGATACTGAAAGAGCTCAGAGAGGTTCTTGCAGGGCCATTAAAGGATGTATTCAACAGATCCTTAGAAACAGGAGAGGTTCCTCAGGACTGGAGAATGGCTGATGTCGTACTTCTACACAAAAGTGGTGACAAGGAAGAAGTGTCAAACTACAGGCCCGTGAGCCTTACCTCGGTGGCGGGAAAAGTAATGGAGGTGCTCCTGAAAGAGCAAATAGTGAACTTTCTCAAAACCAATAGGTTGCAAGATCTGAGCCAACATGGTTTTACTGAAGGACGGTCTTGCCAAACAAATCTGATTGAGTTCTTTGACTGGGTGACCAAGGAACTAGATCAGGGGCATGCGATGGATGTCATCTACCTGGATTTCAGCAAAACCTTTGATACTGTTCCTCATAGGAGGCTTGTCAATAAACTCAGTAGCTTGGGGATGGGTCCCAAGATGGTAACCTGGATTAGAAATTGGTTAACTGACAGACGACAGAAGGTGATGGTACATGGAGCTCACTTGGATGAAAGCAAGGTGATTAGCAGGATGCCCCAGAGTTCGGTCCTGGGCCCGGCCCTGTTCAATGTATTTGTGAGTGATATTGCTGAAGGACTAAATGGAAAAGTCTGTCTTTTTGCAGATGACACAAAAATTTGCAAAAGAGTGGACGCCCCCGAGGGAGTGGATAACATGAGGAAAGATCTACAAAAGCTAGAAGAATGGTCTAATGCTTGGCAATTACGATTTAATGCGAAAAAGTGCAGTATCATGCACTTAGGTAGCAGAAATCCAAGGGAAATGTATGTGATAGGGGGTGAGAGGTTGATGTGCATGGTTCAGGAGAAAGACCTTGGTGTGATTATCTCTGATGATCTCAAGCTGGCAAAACAGTGCGAAAAGGCGGTGGCAAAAGCCAGGAGGATGTTGGCCTGCATACAAAGAGGGATTACCAGCAGAAAGGAAGAGGTACTTATGCCACTGTACAGGTCGCTGGTGAGGCCTCACTTGGAATACTGTATTCGGTTTTGGAGACCATATCTTGCAAAAGATGTAAACAGACTGGAAACTGTTCAGAGGAAGGGGACCAAATGATTTGGAGCCTGCGTAAGAAACCTTATGAGAGGAGACTTGAAGACCTAAATATGTACACTTTGGAGGAGAGGAAGGATAGGGGAGATATGATTCAGACCTTTAAATACTTAAAGAGGGACAATGAACAAACAAACCTCTTCCAAAAAACGGGGAAGCTGCAAAACTAGAGGGCATAACATGAAGCTGCAAGGTGGAAAATTGAAAGGCAATGTCAGGAAATACTTTTTCACTGAAAGGGTGGTGGATGCTTGGAATGCCCTCCTGATGGAAGTGGTGGGGGCAAACACGGTGACGGAATTCAAAACAGCATGAGACAAGCACAGCAGATCCCTTTACAGCAACAGGATAAAACCAAAATAAACTGAACCATCTAACTTCTCAACAAATAGAAACATAGAAACATGATGACAGAAAAAGACCACATGGCCTATCTAGTCTGTCCTTCCATAACAACAACTACAACAGTCCACTTTTTACCTTTAGAGATCCTCTGTGTTGGTCCCATGCTTTTTTGAATTCAGTTACTGTCCCCATCTCTACCACCTCCACTGGGAGACTATTCCATGGATCCACTACTCTTTCCGTACAGAAATATTTCCGCATATCACTCCTGAATCTATCTCCCTTCACCCTCATCCCATGTCCCCTTGTAGCAGAACTTGCTTTCAATTGAAAGAGGCTCTCCCTGAACATTTATGCCACGGAGGTATTTAAACATCTCAATCATATCACCTCTATCCCGCCTTTCCTCTAAGGTGTACATAATAGGAACATGATGACAGAAAAAGACCACATAGCCTATCTGAAACATGATGACAGAAAAAGACCACATGGCCCATAGGGGGAGTCCTACATGGAGTGGTGGGTCCACCCCTAAACAAAGACATGGGGAGGGGTGGCCTGCACAGAGCGACAGGTGCACCTAGTCTTACCATATTGCTGGGCAGACTGGATGGACCATGCTGGTCTTTATCTGCCGTCATTTACTATGTTACTATGTTTAGCAAAGGCTTCCATAATAAGGTCTGTGGGTACCAGATATGAAGGAATCTGACCCTGTATCAAGTTACCGATGCTACTGTCTAGGTCCCTAAATAAATTTAAGTAAGTTCACATATTGGTTGCATGAAAGTACGCTCATCATTTAAAAGATCTTTAAACATAGTCAATTCTGCTGTGGTCAGGGCAATCTGTTTAGAATGAAGATTGACCATAGTGACAGTATCGCGTATGGTCTTACCATGGGCCTTTAATTGACTTTGTTGTAAATGGATCTGGGTTTTGATATCTTTCATATCAGTTCTTAACTCTTGGATATTACCCTGGAGTTTACTAATAGATACAGAATTAGCAATAGATATGGAGGAAGCAAATAAGGAGCCCAGAGAGGTAAACAGTACACCAACACCAAGTCCTATAAATCTTTTCTGTCTAGTGTTTTCTGGTCATATGGGTTGGTTCATAATCTTTTCCAACTGGCTCAAAATATTCTGCATATTTACAGTGGCATAGTCCATGTGTGCTTTTAACCACCGTTGTGTGTTAGTTGTGCATGGAACAGAAATATTAAAATGTTTCTGTAAGACATGTCAGGGATCCAGTGACACAAAGACTTTCTGTGTGACAGTCTGGGACTGTGTGATCAGGAAACCAGTTGTATCCTGCAGCACGACGCCAGAAGGCAGGCCAGGCTCAATCAATCTAGCAACTTCGGATCCCACTAACATCAAAATCAGGAACAGAACCTTCAAGTTCGGGTCTCCATCTGTAAAATAAAACAAACAGGCTATCCTGTTTCAAGGTTAGTATCACTCACTTCTTCAAGAGGTTCTTCAGGAAGGAGCTTACTGGGATGACATGATCAAAGCTGATTAATGTGGACCCATTTCAGGGAGCCTTCACCCTCAATACCTGTCTTCATTTGAATTTCATAAGCAACAGGGGAGGCTTTATCTAAGATTGTAAATTTCTACCTAGCTGGAACAGTCCATTTCCTGTCTTTGACCTTATTCTTACCAAAATTGTAGTAGAATAACTTATCGCCAATCTGGTATTCTTCATAGGTAGTCCTCAAATCATAGTAGGCTTTCTTACCCCTAGCAGCAGTGTCCATATTCTTTTGGACAAAGGCAAAGGCAATTTGCAAGTGTTGTCTTAAGTGGGCAACATATTCATGAGCACTTGTAGCACAAGCGAGGTTCACGTCATTGGTCCTGTAAAGAAGATGAAGGGGTAAAACCATGTCCCTACCTGTCATCTCAAAAGGGGGCACACCAGTAGCATGGTGACGAATGGCTCCGATAGCCATCAGGACCAAGGGCAACTTGATGTCCCAGTCCTTCCCAGAGAAAGATACATATTTCTTCAAGATACCAACAATGGTTTTGTTTGCTCTCTCTCCACCTGTCCAGAGGAAAATATGCAGGAAAATATTGAAGTCTGCTGGTGCGTTAAAATACCCAAATGGTGTCCGATTCCAAGTGTGCTGTCGCCTAACAAAAGATAAAGGTCAGCTTATGTTGGACCATGGGATGGACAGGTATAATCCAAAATCCTGAGGCCAGACCCAGACTTGTAAAGTACTTTGTGCCCTTGATGGTGGCTAGTTCTGTTCCAGATGCCAACTGGATAGGGGTACCTTCTTATTACCTGGCAATAGACTCCAGCTGGCGCTTAGCTCTGGATTTTCTCGATGACAGGCAACAGCGGGGCATTGTAGGTATTGTTGCATTGGCATATAATTCCTTTCTGTTCTAGGGAATTAATGATTTACTGGACAGATTCATTGGAGGCCAATGGGATTTTATACTGTCTCACAAAGACAGGTTTACTGTTTGGATCTGTAGATATACGGGTGACATGTAGGTCAGTGAGACCACAGTCGTAGGTGTCAGTGGCAAAAAGGTCCTTATGTCGATACAGCAGTTCTTTAATTGGGCCTTTTCTGACTCATCAGTGCAGGCGTCTGCTTCAACAAGTTTTTCCACAACCATATGTCATACCCTAGAACGGGTTTGTTCAGGGGTATTTCAACCTTCTTCTCAATCTCCTTTTGAAGAGACGAGGCCTCGATGGCTTGGACAGCATGGGGCTCTCCCCCCTCCTTCCCCCCCCCCTGGTGGGTGAGGGAACCAATAGCCTCATCGAGTTTACTTGTCAAAATCAGACAGTCAGACTCTAGGTCCACTTGAGAGGTCACAGCACTATGTGGCCAGACAAACTGTAGAGTGAGGAATCCTCGGGGTGAGGTTCTTACACACCAAGGAGTCCCCCCTCCCTCCCTTTGCAGAGGTCCCAGGAAACAGGGGCTTCCCCAATAATCTAGAGACTCAATTCCACACTTGGGAAAGAGTCTCCCACTAGGAATCCCAGGGATTCGCCTTTCACAAAGTGAATGCGATCTGGGTTTGGATTGGTGACCAATAGGTGCAGCGAGGGTGCTGTGGCCTCCATGCAGGGTGTGGGACACATGGCTAGGCCCAGCTCCTCAAAGCAGAGTTAGGACTGAAGAAGACCAGATTGTCTGAGACCACGTATCCTCGGGTCACATGGACCTGCGGGGGACAATCCTGTACCCTTCCAGGTATTTGGATGTCTTCTGTACTGGAAGATTCTGTAAAACAGAAGGAGAAGAGTTACTTTCCAAAGGAAGTGCTGTAAAATCCACTTTAACACTATTTCAGTTCCTTGACTTTGCTTGGAGCCTTTACTTTGCTACCATTGTTAGCTCTAGTGCTAGGAAAACCTTCAAAAATCTTCTCAGCGTGTTCCAACAAGCGTGACAAGGGTTCATGGCACTTGTCAGCCAGGTAAGCCTTGGTGGACGGAAGGAGCGACTGATAGAACAGATCACGGAACTCCTGGTGGTGATCTAGTGTTTCCCAGGGAAGATCACTCTGAAAGAAGGTCTGCCTGAGTTTGTAGGCAAACTCTCTGGGTGATTCATCTTTGCCACAAGTCATACTATATGCTGCCTGTTTGGCAACGATCGCATCAGGATATGGCCCATAATGTTTCTTTAGTGCCTTTTCCCTCTGGTGGCCAATGTTGGTACAGATGTCTATCACTAGGGGGACCCCCCACCTTAACCTGTCCATCTAAGGGGAGGGGTCAAGAAGGGGGTGTCTCTCTCCGCCCTTTTTCTCTCCATCGCTCAGGCGCTGATGGGAGAGTACTGACTCTGTCCTGGAAAAGCTGACTTTCTACACTGGGCGGGTCTTCCACTGGCAAACAGCCCTCATCTACCATTCGGGAATATCCCAAGAATGGAGACAAGCCTGGAGAGACAGAATGGCATCTGTCCTCTGGCTTGTCACTGTGCAAGTTAAACTCATATGCCAACTGAAAACAATCATTCTCTCTCTGCTGGTACAAAGCCATTTCATTCTGAAATCTTATGTTTTCCTCTGCCAACTCAGTTCTACAAGCTGACAGGAATTGAATTTCTCTCTGATCCTCAGCGTTTTGCTTCCTGAGTGTGGAAACATGATCCAACAAATCCCGATATTGCAGATACCACAGGCTGTGGGTAATTGGGGAGAAACAGCTGTTAGCAGCCCCCCCCTCCCCTGTCTCAGCCTGAATCTCGGTGACCTGCTGCCGTAAATCTGAAATTTTCCTTTGAGTTTTTCCACTTTGACAGTGCAGGCGGAAGGAAGAATACTGGTGGCTAGGGGGCGGAGCGGTAGGGTGGGCTACCTGGGCGGGCTCAGAAAGTCTCATCTTTCTGAGCTCTAGAGAGCACTTCCGTATTGGCGCCGCCCAGAGGACGACACCAGGTGTGGCTGACGCAATCCTGCTTGTCCATGGAGAAACAGTTGTTAGCAGCCCCCCTCCTGTCTCAGCCTGAATCTCGGTGACCTGCTGCCGTAAATCTGAATTTTCCTTTGAGTTTTTCCACTTTGACAGTGACAGTCTGTAACTGACCCTGAGTTGTCGTGAGATGAGCCTGAAAAACTTCAGATCTGTATCGCATGTGAAATAACACCTCCTGCAATTTATTCTTAAAGATACGCAGGTCACATGCATGTTCAGCAATTACATCCACAGTTAGTTTAGCCTTGTGAGCAATTAACCGGTCTAAAATCTCACCAAAAAAGCCATCGGAGCTAACAAGCTCTTTCGGATCTGTTTTAAGGCACTTAGAAATCTTTTCAATATTGTCTGCGATCTGATCTTGCGAATAGCATAGAGGCGCACGTTTCTGCAGTGCTAGAGCATTCTTATCAGGCCCGACTGCTGCGTGAGCCATCATTAATCAATAGCTGAGACTGTAAACAAAACACAGGAATAGCTGCTGAAGAATTACTCTAGCTCTGTAAGATGTAACTCATTCAGAGATCCCATAATGTGGGGTCCAATCCCATCGCAGCAGACAATAGTTCTCTAACTACAAACCTCAGCATAAACAGCTGCTTTGGCCATAATAAATCAATTCAGAATTACTATGCAAATTCTATGAGAAGTAGCTCGTTCTGGGATACTCATATCCTTGGAAAAGACCCCATGATGTAGGGATTATTAGTAGCAAACAAAGATAAGTTAGGCTCTCAGTTATGTCCAGGGGAATTAGCTACTAATACCCAGCCCAAAGTTCTACGAGTGTGCTGGTAATGAGCAGGGAAGAAGTCTCGTCTGTATATGTATATTAGGGTTATGACTTTTTGCAAAATTCTTGAATTCCTGTGTCATGAACTGATGAACATTCGCTAAAAAGTGATGATGAAAGGTTTAATTCTGTTTTGTTTTCAAAAAAATGTCATCCTGCATACAAAATTTCTAAAATCGTATATAAGTAGTATATGCAGGTAGTAGAATTATCTGGAGCCCATTAAAGCTTTCTTAAAATTTCTGGAACCTTATGGAATTTTCTATAAGCTTTATGATTGAGCATGCTAATTGATTTTCTGTATCAGATTTAGATCTCCGAGATTATTTTTTATTGACAATGTCTCATAAGAAAAGTGCTTCTACAATTGAAAAAACCAAGACGATTTGGACCAAGAATCTCGTGCGATTTAAAAAAACACATAGAAAAAGAAGAACTGTTCCACTGGAAGAGGAATCACTGGAAAACAAAAGCAGAATACCACTCAAAATCCAAATTGTTGGTCGCTATCTGTTCCTTGGAGCATCAATAAAAGGAAGGAAAGAGTGTGTAAAGGAAATTGCGAAACAAGTAACAAGTTTATGGCAAAATAAATTTAAATTTTCCAACTTTATCAATTCAAGTCGTACAAGCTAAACTGGACCAAATCCTGCACACCTACGATGAATGTGTAAAACGAAGAAAATATGATCCTTTGAATGAAGTTTCTGACAGCACAAAAGAAAATGGTGAATGGTTATGCAGCGAGGATTGAAGGTTATATCACCTTCAGATCGAAAGCAAGGGCCAGGTGGGGTATTGCAACTGGGAAGGCTTCGAGTTTCAAAACTATCCATCCATAAGAAGGAAAATGACCTTGGAGCCTATGTCAACAATAGCAACAACAATCCCAACTGCTGAATCAGAAACCGAGAATGAATATGAAGAGTCTGAAATATCAGAAGAACAGTCCACAACCAAACAAAAAAAGTATAGCAAAACCAAAACTGCACAAGCACTATCAAATTATATCAGAATACTTCTAAAAATTAAGTTTTTAAAATATTCAGTTATATACGGCATTACACGCATATATCTTAAAATCAAATTTTCATTTTGGGGGTGACCTTTTTCAAGAATTAAATCCGATACCTTTTTCATTACTTTTGAGTAATTGTTCATTGACTTATGACACAGGAACATAAGGGTTACAAAAACATCATAACCCTAATAATATATATCCTGTTTATTATGGGCAGCGAGGTAGAAAAATATACAGACATATAGCTAAAGGTATATAATTATAAACATGAGATAGCAAGTTGTAGCAGCACAAAATTACAGTTAGACAAAGTGATAAATCACTGATTAGTAACCAGAAGTCACCGATTCGCTCTGCACTGAGAAGAGTTATGGAATAAGTTTCTAGCTAACCATCGCCCTTCTGGAGGAGGAGAAATCAGATAGTACCTTAGCTCCTGCTGGAACTCTGGTGGCTGAGATAGCGATGTTACTTACCTGTAACAGAGTTCTCCGGGGACAGCAGGATAAGTCAGCCACACTTGGTGACGTCATCCGACGGCGCCGAGACGGAAGTACTCTCCATAGCTCAGAAGGGCTTTTGCCCTTCTGAGCATGAGCCAACTGGCCGCACCCCCGGCCCGCCCCTAGCTAGCCAGTTCGTCACTAGCTGAGCCTTCGCCGCTAGGAGGCGGGCACCGGTCAGAGGCCGACCCCTTCTCAGGGGAGGAGGGTGGGTATGTGTGGCTGACTTATCCTGCTGTCCCCGGAGAACTCTGTTACAGGTAAGTAACATCGCTTTCTCCTAGGACAAGCAGGATGAGTCAGCCACACTTGGTGCCTCCCAAGCTACCAGGTGCTGTGGTAGAAGGGGTAGCCGAGATAATGGCTTCTTACTGGTGTACCCTGGGAGACTTTGTATCAGTGTCTCTATCGTGAGATAAGGTTAACCGGAACAGCATCGCTATCGTGAGGTAACTGTAACAGCACTGTAACTGTTACTGCTAACTGCACCAGCACCGTTAGATAGGACTAACAAGCCGGGGTACTAGACACCTACTAGTGCAGCCGGGTTAGACGAAGGCATGCCTGTAGACGGCAAAAGGTGTAGGTACAGTGCAAGCATGCAGCGATAGCTAGCATGTGCCCCCGGGATGCTGAGTGTGAGCCCTGCGGTCCCAGCATGCCGCAGCAGAGTACAAGAGCATACGGTAACCTGCAGTGCCAATGCGTGCAAGCGACGTGGCAGATACACTAGCCTATGGGCTCCATGTGCAATGGCAGATGAGAGATGCGACTAAGAGCATAATGCCGCCACAGTAAGGGAGGAACCGTGTACTGGCACAGGACACTGAAAGACACTAAGAACAGCATCCAGAAGAGCGAAGTGAGTGAGGCCCTAAGGCCACAAGAGCGAAGTGAGTGAAGCTTCAGACCACCACGGGCATGAGTCAGTCTCTGGACCAGTCGTATGCCAGGCGAAGAGTTTGTCCATGCTGAAAGGTCTTGAACAGAGTGTAATGCAATGATATTGGACAGGGCGGCCCAGGCACACTTAGGGCCTCCGGAGGTGATGGACTCTTTGGAGCGGCACAGCCGCAGGTTGGAGATGGATTTTTTGGGGCGGTACAGCTGCAGGTCGGAGATGGGCTCATTGGAGCGATGAGATTTCGGAGCATGCGGTGTTCTTAGCCCTTGCTTGTGCCCTTGGCTGGGTGGGAGCATTGTGGGATTGAGGGAGTTGCTGCCCTAGTTGCTGTTGCACTAACTTGAGTGTGTGTGTGTCCTGTGAGCCTAGTTGCCTAGGTCAGAGATGATTCAGAGTATGGACCCGCAGGCCGACGGCTGGCTGATGTCCGGGGTCCCACAGGCGGTTCATGCAGACATCATGAAGCATTTTGAACCGCTGTCCAACAGTCCTGGGCTAGCCGAGGGCAGGAGTATAGAGGCAGCGAAGCTGCTGAATGCATTTTCCGGGGCCAGCAATCACCAGGGGGTTTAGGGACCTGTCTTGTAGCTGGTGCTTGCTCCGGGCTCTGTGGGACTCGTGCAGTCGGTCAGGTCAGAGTACCACCTGGCAATCGGCTTGGGCTAGATTCGCCTAGACTACTACTATCCCATGCAGTAATGCCGGGGCTTCACCGCCAGTGAAACGGTCGGTAAATGCATTTCAGGAGCGAGACAAATCAGTGTCGACACTTTCAGAGTGATAGCCCTGTTGTTGTTGCAACTGGAGCACTGCAGGGGGGCATTGAGCCCATATATGAAGTACAAGCGAAGGACAATACGGAGAGGGAACTGAGAGGTGGGACTAAAACGCTGCAGGCAGGACATGCCGTGACAGTAGGGAGATTGGGATGGCCCGGGCTCTGTCCATCTTAAAACGTAGGCTTTCCCGAATGGGGCAGGGCAATTAGCGGCCTGCCCCAGGAAGATTAGTGGTCCGCCTTCTAACATAAGGAGGAGACTGATGGCCCTGGGTTCAGATGCTACCCGTGGTCCGTTTGAGAGCGGAGTCTATCGGCCAGCTCTCCCTAGGTCCCCTCGTGGATGAGAGCAGAGTCCGTCAGGATGCGTCTTTCGGTGGTACTGTCCTGGGTGAGAGTTGCTTGGCCGCGGTAGGGCAGGTTTTGGTCTGTGACTGCCCTGTCTATTATCCGAGCAGGCCTTAGATAACAGAGCTGTTGCGGCACTCTGCCGGTGTGCTTCAGACCTAAACCAGATCTGTTGCCAGGACACTGATCCCTGATGCTAGTCAATAGATGCCTGCTCTCTAATTGCTCAGAAGGAGGGGGGATCCTATCTGATCCCCTTGCTGGTGTAGAGAGTTGCAGTCTGCAGTCATGCCCAGTGGCTTAGTTTGTGGTGTCGAGGGCCTCTTGGTCCAGGTCAGGACCTGAACCTGTGACGCAGCTCCAAGGCACATAGGCTGTGGGTAGAATACCACACTGTGGCCGCAACCAGGTTGTGGAGTCCATGATGAGTCCAACAACTATCTGGTACCAATCGTTGAGTCAACTACCCACCTTGACACTTCTCGGGTACTGAGAATGATGATGATGACCTCGAGTGGTGCGGAAACCTGTCATGGGGCTGTGGTGTCGATGTGCACTTCAACTGCATCCAGCTGATGTGAGGCTTCCATTTGGAGATCGGAGTCTGGTCTTCCCACTGGTTTTACCATGTTGGCACGGCCAATACTTCTCCGGGCGTTTGTTGCTACGTGGTGCTGGGAGCACCCGTGGGGCAAGGAGTACTGAAGCACCGGCGGGGGAAGGGGTACTGGTTTGCCCGTCCCTCGCTGGACTGGTTTGGCAGGAACCACGGCTGGGACTTGAACCTGTGACCTTCTGCTCGTGAACGCACTGGCTGTGTGTACTGCACCACCGCATTGTCACTCGCATGTGCCTTCTACCGCCCAGGAGCCAGGGTGTGAGGTAGTCCTGACGATTGTCCCTAGATGACAAGCGCTGTAGGGGCAGAGAGACTGTCTTTCCTGAGATGGAAGGCGGGCCCCGGTCTGATTTTGGGAGGCTATGCATGCCTCAGGTGTTCAGACCTTATATATTTATTCTTAGCACTGTGATGCAGAATGGCCGTCCGCTCTCAGGAAGAGACTGGAAGTTCCCGCATATTATCTGTTGTCCCCATCTTATGGGTGTTGAGTATAGGTTCAACCATGCCATTGGTTGAGTATGGGCCTACCATGCTTGCAAGGGCATTCCTGACGGGAAAGGGTTGTTCCAACCGACCTGACCACCTTAAGTAACTCTTCTTCCAACATAAAGCACTGCGATGCCAGAACTTCCAGCTGCAGCAGTTGTGAGCACGGGTGTAATACGAGTGGGGGTCTGTGGGTCCCTGCCCTTTTTCTGCAGATCCATTCACCTTGCCCCTTGATAGGCACGCTGTCATAGTGGGCCTAGCCAAAAAGCGGCGGTCTGGAAGGGCTCTGGTGGGATAAAGGATTCGTGATGGCAGTCGTACTGTTGTTGTTGTTGTTAAGTGCCGTCGAGTCGGAGTCGACTCATGGCGACCCTCTGGATAGCTATCCTAAATTGTGTTCGGTCTTCAGTCAGGCGGCTCATTGTTGACAGACTGGTACCCGTAGCTGCTGTTATTGTAGCGATCCATCTCATTGCTGGCCTTCCTCTTTTGCGTTGACCTTCTATCTTGCCAAGCATGATGTCTTTCTCTAATGATCTCTCTCTTCGCATGATGTGTCCGAAGTATGAAAGTCGAAGTCTTGTCATCTGAGCTTCTAAAGAAAGCTTAGGTTTGATCTCCTCTAGTACCGACTGGTTTGTTCTTCGGGCAGTCCATGGTATACACAGTATTCGCCGCCAGCACCATAATTCAAAGGCATCAATTTTCTTCCTGTCTGTCTTTTTCACTGTCCAGCTTTCACATCCATATGATGTTATTGAAAATACCATGGCTTGAACAAGTCGAATCTTTGTATGGAGAGAGACATCTCTGCTCTTGAGAATCTTATCTAGGTCTTTCATAGCCATTCTGCCAAGAGCAATGCGTCGTCTGATTTCTTGACTGCTTGTTGCTTCTTTATTGATAGTTGATCCAAGTAGGTTAAAGTTGTTCACAATTTCAATTTCTTCTCCTTCAACGATGAACCTGTTGATTATGCCAGTTGTCATGATCTTTGTCTTCTTTACATTAAGGTGCAGGCCCATTTTGAGACTATGTTCTTTGATTGTGAGAAGCAAATGTTTCAGATCATCTTCACTTTCAGCCAGTAATGTGGTATCATCAGCATAGCGAAGGTTGTTGATGAGTCTTCCACCAATCTTCACACCTCTGTGGTCTTCATACAGTCCTGCTTCTCTGATGATTTGTTCTGCATATAAATTAAACAGGTAGGGGGAAAGTATGCAGCCTTGTCTTACACCTTTGCTTATTTTAAACCATTCTGTTTCTCCTTGTTCCGTTCGAACTGTTGCTTCTTGATCAATGTACAGATTGCGCAAGAGAACGATCAGGTGTTCTGGTATACCCATGCTTCTTAACGTGGCCCAGAGTTTCTCATGGTTTACACAGTCAAAAGCCTTGCTATAGTCGATAAAGCACAAATATATATCCTTTTGGTATTCTTTAGTCTTTTCAAGGATCCATCTCACATCCGCAATGATGTCTCTCGTTCCTCGTCCTTTCCTGAACCCTGCTTGCACTTCAGGTAGTTCTTGTTCTAGGTATGGCTGTAGTCTCTTTTGAATAATCTTCAGTAGAATCTTGCTGGCATGTGGGATCAGAGCGATTGTGCGATAATTTCCACAGTCAGTTGGATCACCTTTCTTTAGTATTGGTATAAACACAGATCTTTTCCAGTCAGTTGGCCATGATGTTGTCTTCCATATTTCTTGGCAGAGCCTTGTAAGTACGGTAACAGCTGCATCAGATTGCTGCAATACTTCTATGGGAATGCCATCAATGCCTGGTGCTTTGTTCTTTGATAAGGCTTTCAATGCTGCTTCAACTTCTTCTTTCATCACCAATGGTTCCTGATCATAAGGTATAGGTTGAAACGGCTGTTGGTCCACTTGATCTTTATCATATAAAAACTCTGTATATTCCTTCCACCTTTTCTTGATCTTCTCAGCATCATTCAATATAGAACCTTGAGCATCTTGTAACATTCCAATTCGAGGCTGGAACTTTTTCTTTAGCTCTCGCAGCTTTAGGAAAGCCGATCTTGTTCTTCCTCTAATAGTTTCTGCTTCTATTTCCTTGCAAGTGTCATTGTAGTACTTTTCCTTGTCCTGTCTTGCTGCACGTTGGAAATCTCTGTTGAGTTCTGAGATTGTCTTTCTTTCTCCTTTGGCTTTAGCTTCTCTGCGTTTCTGGGCAATTTTCAGAGTTTCTTCCGTCATCCATTTTGGCCGTTTTTGTTTTTTCACCTTTTGTAGAGACTTCTCGCTTTCTTCCAGCACAACCTTCTTGACGTCATTCCATAACTCTTCCGGAGCTCTGTCATTTGTATCTAAAGTTGTCAATTTTAACTTGAGAGTTGAAGGTTGCACTAGGCCTCCACCTTAGGCCTCCCTAGTACCCGAGAAAATCCGTAGGTGTCGGGAGGCTGGTGTCGTTTGGGCCTCCTTTTAGCGCTGTACAAGGATCGTTGTTGCTGAGGTAGAAAGGTTCTCGAACCTGTGATCCAATCCCACCTGACCAGAGTTGGCAGAGCGATGCTCCAGTCATGTTGGCCACACTCTCAGTCCGGTGATGAAAGCAGGCCACCATGAGCCTCATCCAATTCAGAGGGGGCTGCATCCACGCTGAGAGCCCCTACAGCATGTGTCTCTTGCAGAGAGGCCTCATCTGGCCCCATGTTTGCTGGGAACTCATTCTACCTGCTAGGCCAGCGATTTTAGAGAGGCCTTATGTGGACAGGATTGGCAGGGCTTTGAACCTGTGACCTTCTGTTCTTGCACACACTGTCCGTGTGCACTGCACCACCGTGTTGCCACTGTCCTGTTAGCGCTGCCACGTTCCCTGTTCAAGCATTTGATAAACCGCCTTTGTCAAAGTATTAAGGTGGGATACCACTCCGTTATTCCACCTGAGGGGAAGCAGAAGGAAATGTGAGGCAGACTGATCATAATCAAGGCGCATCTGTATCCTGTATGTAACACCTCTGCCAGCCTTCTTCGTTGGGCACAGTGGGGAATTGAACCCCTGATTCCTGCACCATTGGTCAGTCTGTGGCTCTGCTCTGAAGGCAGAAGTGGTTTTAGGCTGATGAAGTAGCGCTCCGGTGGGCCTGTTCCCCTTATTGATTTATAATAATTCAGGAACAGTAGAGTTCATTGTCCACCAAGGCAATGGGGCCCTTTAAGGCATAAGCAGGATTTGAACCTGGTTTTCCTGTTGCAAGTCCGCAGTTCGAATCACTGGGCTGTGCTCACTTGCATGTGGAAGGGCATCGTGCCTCGCGAGCAGAACAGGGCCCTATTAATGCTGTGGACAGGATTGGCAATAGCCCCAGCTGGGCTTTGTGTCTTTGGTGGCTGGCTGCTGTGCTGGGAGCGGGTGCCGCTTTTCGCACCGGGAGTGGGAAACTGTGCACCTGTTTGGAGCACCATCGTGAGCTAGCCAGCGGCGTCTCACCTCCAACGGGAACAGAATTAGTGACCACCTGAAGCATCCAAGACGGTCATCATCCAGTCAGGACACAGCCGCGACCCCGTGGCAAGGGCACTCCATCCGTGTCCGGTTGCCCGAGCTCCTCCCATTGTGCCTGCCGCTCCTCCAGCCAAAGCGGACCGTCAACGCGCCAGCCCTGAAGTCATGATAGCCGCTGGCGGGAGCAGAGAATCGGCGCTGAACAGAGATCCCAGTGCAGAGGCCCAGGTTGACGATGCATCGGGAGGAGTGGCAGGTTTCCACCGACGGTGTTGTCACATCCGAGGCAAGAGGTATCCGCACCACAAGTGGAGGCCACTGGCGCTGGGGCCAGAGTTGTGTCTAGTGTGGGCTCATGGCGCCCTGCCTTTGATGTTCCTGTGCTCCGGGAGGTATATCGGCGCTGAGGCAGGGGATGCAAGTTCATGCCGCGCGCCTCGGCGCCGAGACTGCCCGGTCGGCACAGTTGATGGCGTCGAGGGACTGCTCAGCCAATAGCCATGGAGCCGTGGGGCAGGCTGGGATTGCTGACCTCATCTCCAAGCCGGGAGGAGCCTTGGGCAAGATGGCCGCCCCCGTAGTCCCCACGTGTGAGGGGATGCAGAGCGGCAGTGGATCAAGAAGGTTTTCTCGGGGACGGAGGCCTTACCCGGCACGCCGCTTGAGCCCACAAGCTCATCCTCTGGATTCCTTACGTGTTCATACCTTCTCGATCGGACACATCTGGCGAGGGCAGAGAGGGAGGTAAGGCTGGCTAGCCGGGGATGGAGGCCTAATAGGCACATCCTGGACTGCCGCACAGCGATAGCTGACTGGAAGCTTCCTCTTCCAGGCCGTTTCCTGAAGTCCTTGCCGCTAGGAGCAGCGTCGGCAGACTCTCGGCACTAGGCAAGCTGTTTGAGCTAGTGTCCCCTGCTCTTCAACACTCAGCCGCAGATTTTGAAAAACGGAGGCCTGTTAGAGGGCTAGCCGAGGACGGAGGCCTATAGGCATGTCCTGGGCTGCCGCGCTGGCTGGGATCCCTCTCCCTGGAGACTGACTGCTCCCGGAAGGCATGAGCCTGAGGATTCTGAAGGAGAAGGTAATTTAACTGACAATACATATGTTAAGGAAGAGAATTCTGATGATTTTCAGTTTGATTAAGATTGATTTCTGGAGAGCAGCAAAGTCCGTCTTGCTGGCAAGGCGGAAGAACTGAAACTGGCTAGCTAGGGGCGGGCCGGGGGTGCGGCCAGTTGGCTCATGCTCAGAAGGGCAAAAGCCCTTCTGAGCTATGGAGAGTACTTCCGTCTCGGCGCCGTCGGATGACGTCACCAAGTGTGGCTGACTCATCCTGCTTGTCCTAGGAGAACTGATAATCTCCAGAGCAGCGCGGGGTCCAAAGAGGCAGCTAGGCTAGATAACACCGGCTACAGTCCTTTCAGAGGCGAGCCGTGGGAGAACACAGAACCATAGGTATTAATGAAAGTCTTCTCTCTGTCCTTAGGAGAACGGCATTGCACACATGTAGTGTGTATCTGTTTTGCAGACAGGCCGAGTAGCAAACGCAAGGTACAGAGGGCACAAACAGCAAAAAGGTGTGAAAGATCCTTCTGTGCAGACTGTATTATTCTTTGTGATGAGTCCTTGGTAATTAGTTTGCATGAGACAATCCGAAGAGTTTACAGTGAATCAGAAGGTCGTCTACAGGCACTTGGCAAACAGCAGCTTGAAGGTCAAGTCTGAGACTGAAAACACAGCAAAAGTTTCTTATAACAGGAAATCATCTTGTTTGATCAACTTTGGTTCAGGCTTCAGCTTCTGAGGAGGTTGAAGATCTGCAGCTGCAGAATTGCAGGGTTACCAGCCCTACAGGAGCCAGGGCTGACCCCAGAATTAGTTCAAGGTGCTAATGCCCTAGGCAATCCTTAAGCCGCCCCCCCCCCCTCTTCTCCCCCCCGGCTTTCAGAATCTATTGTTTAGCTTTCAATGCCCTGCTCTTTGCACCACTACCCCCACCCCTCCCCCCCCCACCCCCAAAGAAGCTGCCAACTGCCTAATTTGCCAAGTGGTTGTGCTAGCCCTGATAAAGTAATACTGAGACTGCTATCTGAACAGCAAACCATACAAAGCATTTGCAGCATTTTTCCTATCCTAATGTTATCTGGATAACTCCTAATTACACCCAAGCTCTGTCCCAGCACTGCCGAGGCAATCTATAAGGATATTCACAGACACTGCCTGGAGAGTGCCGCTGGATATCCACGGACGCTCTCGGCCAGCAGAAGTATCTGTACAATGACTTTTGCATAATGACCCCTAATATTTTAGGGTATGATGTTGAATACCCTCCGCCCACTGTTCATAAATGCATTGGTCACCTCTTATCTCTCACCAGTTCCTTATGGTCTGCCTCCGACAGCAGGAAAGTGGAGTTGCTGGTATGGCACACTGGACCTTCTCTAATCCATTTCTACTGTTCCCAGGGTCTTTCCCAGTGAGCAATACAAATCCAGAGTACCAGCAAGGTCAAACAGTTGATCAGAGCTCTGAACCACATGGGAGGAGGAGGAGAAGAGCCCCCCCCCCCCCCCCGACAACAGGTAAAGCAGGTCAGAGAAGCACTAGACCCACTTCACCACCAGCTATGCCTGCCTGTTGTCAGCCGAGAAATGGCTATGGGGGGAGGGGGGCTGAAGGTAGTGTATGTGTTAGAGGAGGGGGTTGAATTGATTAGTGGTCTTCATTATAAAGCATATGAGGACAGACTTAAGGATCTTAATATGTACACCTTAGAGGAAAGGCGGGATAGAGGTGATATGATTGAGATGTTTAAATACCTCCGTGGCGTAAATGCACAGGGGGAGAGCCTCTTTCAATTGAAAGCAAGTTCTGCTACGAGGGGACCTCGGATGAGGGTGAAGGGAGATAGATTCAGAAGTGATATGCGGAAATATTTCTTTACGGAAAGAGTAGTGGATCCGTGGAATAGTCTCCCAGTGGAGGTGGTAGAGATGAGGACAGTAACTGAATTCAAAAAAGCATGGGACAAACACAGAGGATCTCTAAAGGTAAAAAGGGGACTGTTGTAGTTGTTAAGGAAGGACAGACTAGATAGGCCATGTGGTCTTTTTCTGTCATCATATTTCTATGTTTCTATGTATATATTGGACTGTAGGGACTTGAGACCCACATATGCCACTGATTGGCTCTTCCCAAAAGAACCTTGATAAATTGGAAAACTGGATGTTTAAACGGCAGATGAAATTTAATGTGGACAAGTGCAAAGTTATGCACCTAGGAAAGAACAACCCAAAGTATGGTTACAAGATGCAAAGTTCACACAGGGCCAGTGCTAGGGTTTCTAGTGCCCCGCTGCAACCTACAGATCAGCACCCTTCCCTCATTATTGTTGGTTGTACCCTACCCTCCTTTTTTCCTAAAATCGCTTTGTGAAATCTTTTCAAGTGATATTAGTATTTCTCCTTCAATCCAGTGTTGTAAGAACATTTCAGCAAAAGAGCAAATGCATAACCAAAATCAAACTACTTAGCAGTAAATACTTAGCATCATACAAACAGGCTGTGATAGTGCAAAAAAAAAAAAAAAACCCTGCTTCTGGTTATCTCACTAACAAAAACATTCTCCAGTGCCATGCATATTGTGAACTAATATAAAAACCACTGCAAAAGTCACTGAAAATCTACAAAGTCAAATCTACCATATCATACCAGCCTACACTTCCAAAACTCATACAATAAGGGGCCTACCCAGAAAAAAGCAGTGCTACAAATACTGCAATGGGCTCCAAAAGCAAAGTTACTTACCTGTAACAGGGGTTCTCCGTGGATAGCAGGATAAGTCAGCCACACCTGGTGACGTCCTTCAGGTGGCACCATACGGAAGTGCTCTCTAGCTCAGAACTCTGAGCCTGCCCAGGTAGCCCACCTCCACGCCCCGCCCCTAGTCTGGCCAGTATGTTCCTAGCTGTGCCTTTCCGGCTAGGGGCGAGTCATTGCAGCAGACCTCCTCCAGGGAGGTGGGCGGGATTGTGTGGCTGACTTATCCTGCTGTCCACGGAGAACCCCTGTTACAGGTAAGTAACTTCGCTTTCTCCATGGACTAGCAGGATTGTGTCAGCCACACCTGGTGCCTCCCTAGCAGCGCAGTGCACCGGAGGTGGAAAGCGTGCAGACAAAGCAATAGATTATGCATTTCCGGGCAAACAGTTTAATGGTAACCACAGCATGTACAACATAGTGCAGAAGTGATGCAACATTGCGCTCAGGTGCAGCAAAAACAGTACAGGCAAACAATAGTGCGGTACAGTGCAGTAACAACGTAGGAGAACACAACAGTGCAGTATAGTGCAGAAAAGTGCAATAGTGCAGTACAGTGCAATAAGGTGCATTAACAGTGCAGCAAGTGTAGAACCACAGAGCGACATATTTAAGAACAAGCAGGAGTGAGTCCAAGTCATTGGTTGTAGAAGTGTCTCAGCTGGTAGCCGTTGGGACGGTGTCAGACTCTTCCCTGATGGCAGAGGCTAGGACTGCTGCGCCCAACGTGCAATCCTCCTTTGATCGCAGGTCTAGGCAGTAGTGCCGCTGGAAAGTGTGTGGTGTAGACCATATGGCTGCTTTGCAGATGTCCAAGAGTGGAACGGAGCGTAGGTTTGCTAGGGAGGTAGCCAAAGCTCTGAGCCGGTGCGGGCCAACTCTAGGCGCAACCTGGCCATCCGGTGAGTCCAGGCAGAAGGAGATGCAGGAGGCCACCCAGTTGGAAAGTGTCCTCTTCGTGTCGAAGAGCTGGTCACTTTTCCTGACCGAGAGCGTCCTCTGGAGGTAGATCCTAAGAGCACGGAGACAATCCAGGGTATGTAGGCGTTGCTCCTCTATGGACGAGTGAGGCTCCGGGTAGAAACAGGGAAGCTCATTGGACTGATTGACATGGAATGCTGATGCGACCTTTGGAACAAACTTAGGATTGGTCCGTAGGGACGCTCGGTCCTGGAGCAATCGTGTGTATGGAGGGTGTGCCACTAGAGCCTGTAGTTCGCCGATCCTCCTTGCAGAGGTTCGAAGGGTTCCTGCATTAGTCGCTGCAGGACAGAGTTGAGATCCCAGGGCGGGGCCGGGGGTCTGACCGGGGGTTTGAGGTTAGTTAGGCCCTTCATGAAGCGCGTGGTTATGGGCAGCGCTGCGATGGAGTCGGCTCCGTCTACCGGGTCGTGGAAAGCCGCTATTGCTGAGAGGTGATCCCGGATGGATTGGGTCTTGAGTCTGCTGTCGGACAAGGCATTGAGATATTGTAGGACTTGCGGGACAGGACAAGAGGTGGGGTTGAAGCCTTGTCCTGCACACCAGATGCTGAATCTTTTTCATTTTAGGCCATAGGACTTCCTGGTGGACGGTTTACGGGCTGCTAGTACCACGTCTTGTACTTCTACTGGCAGGTGGAGGGCAGAGAGGCTCAACCGCTCAACCTCCAGGCAGTGAGTGTGAGGGTTTTGAGGTTGGGGTGTCTCGTGCTGCCCCCGTTCTGTGTCAGTAGGTTCTCTTTGGGGGGGGGGGGCATACAGGATCCCCGTGGGCCAGGCGTTGCAGGAGCGTGAACCACATCTGTCGTGGCCAGTGAGGGGCCACCAGGATGACGTGCGCTTTGTCCTGGATGATCTGCTGCAAGGTCGCTGGGATGAGGGGGGGGGGGTCGGCGGGAAGGCGTACACTAGAGACCACTCCCCCCAGTACACGTCAAATGCATCCGCTGCCAGTCTGCTGGGTGAAGGGTGTCTGGAGCAGAACAGGGGGCATTTCGCATTCAACTCCGTGGCAAAGAGGTCTACTGATGGAGTCCCAAACTGGTGGAAGAGTACATTTGCCACCTCCTGGGAGAGGGACCATTCGTGCGGTTGCAGCTGCCTGCTGAGTTTGTCGGCAAGGGTATTTATATCCCCCGGCAGGTAGGAGGCCCGTAGCTTGCAGCCGTTCTCTGTGGCCAGGGACCATATTGCTGTCGCCTCGTTGCAGAGGGGGCGCGAGCCGGTCCCTCCTTGTTTGTTCACGTAGAACATGGCTACCTGGTTGTCTGTCTGTATGAGGACGGACTTGTCCCGCAGGTGCGGGAGGAAAGCTAGGAGAGCGTATCTGATGGCTCTGAGCTCGAGGAGATTGATATGTAGCCTTTTCTCCTTCTGAGACCATGCACCTTGGGTGCTGAGATGCTGGAGATGTGCGCCCCAACCGGTGTTGGATGCGTCCATGGTGAGAATCACTTGGTGTGCCTGCTGGTGGATGTCCTTGCCCCCGGACAGATTGGATGGGTTCGACCACCAGCGCAGGTGAGTTCTGATGTTTAGGGGCATCGGGACACGGGTGGATAGTGGCTGGGAATGCTGATTCCAGAGGGAGCGCAGGTGCCACTGGAGCGGTGGCATCCTCAACTTCACCGTAGGAAGGACTGAGGTCGTTGCTGCCATATGCCCCAGAAGGCGCAGGAGGGCTCGTGCAGAGGAGATTTCCACCTCGGCCGTCTTGGTTGCAAGTGAGACAATGACAATGTTGAGCAGTCGGCGCTCTGGTAGGTAGGCTCGTGATGCCCGTGTGTCGATTACCGCTCCAATGAACTCGAGCTGTTGGGAGGGATGTAGCTGTGATTTGCTGTAGTTGATGACAAATCCCAGAGAGGTAATTATGGCCGTTGCTTTCTGCAGAGATGCCTGCAGCTCCTGGGCTGAGGGTGCCATGAAGAGCCAGTCGTCCAGGTAGGGAAAGACAGATATCCTTAGCCTGCGGAGGTGCGCTGCGACAACGGCTACTCACTTTGTGAAGACCCGAGGTGCGGGAGACAGGCCGAAGGGGAGAACTCTGTATTGGTAGTGTCGCCCTAGTACTTGGAAGCGAAGGTACCTCCTGTGTGATTTGTGGATGAGGATATTGGTGTAAGCTTCTTGCAGGTCCAGGGATGTCATGAAATCGCCGGATTGAATCAGGGGAAGGATGGCGCTGAGGGAGTACATCCTGAACTTCTCCTTGATGATGAACTTGTTCAGTCTGCGCAGATCTAGGATAGGGCGCATCCCGCCTGTCCTCTTTGGAATGAGGACGTATCTGGAGTAGAACCCAGAGTTGATCTCGGAGGGTGGCATTTCTTCTATGGCGCGTGACGCGAGGAGGTGTATCAGCTCTGTCGCCATGGGAAGTTGTAGGTGAGGTGGGATTCTGCTGGCTGGTTTGCTGCGCTGGCAAGGCGGTACGCAAAACCGCAAGCGGAATCCCTCGTGAATGACACGCAGGACCCAAGAGTCGGAGGATATCTTTTCCCACTCTGGAAGAAAGCGCGACAGGCGATCCCCTATCTGGGTGGGCGCCTGTGAAGATATGTCAAAAGGAAGAGGCTCCTTTGGCTGCCGGTGTGTTGGTGTCCTTCCTTTGCTTGCGGTCCCTTTGGGGCTGGTGCTGGTTGGAAGGTCCGTGGTAAGAGCTGTTCTTGTACCGTGGAGTTTGCCACTTCCAGTTGGAGGGGTATCTCTTGTTGGAACCGTAGCTGTTGGAGCCATAGTCGTTTTTCCGCTGGTAGCTGCCTTTCTGAGGGGCGCTGCGGCGCTCAAACCCTTCTTCTGCCAGGGTTTGTAGGGTGGTGCAATGCTCCTTCATGACGTTCACGGCGTCTGTGACTTTTTCCCCGAAGAGTGATTCGCCCGAGCAGGGGGCGTCCGCGATTTTGTCGTGCGTGTCGTCACTCAGGCCTGAAGCCTGAGCCATGCTCACCGCCTGGCTGAAATAGCCGTGCCTGCGGTCCGCACAGATGTGTCAAAGGCATCAAAGGCTGTGCTAGCCAGATGTTTGTTGCATTCTGAAATATCGGCAAGAGAGCTCGCAATCAACGCCTGGGTCTCCTTAGGAAGGGCTGTGACTGCGTTTTTTATGTTTGCCACACAGGTGTCCTGGAACAGGATGTGTTGAAACTGATGTGTGGCGATTCTGGCATTAAGTATCGCTCCCTGGAAGACCTTCTTGCCTATATCATCGAGGAGTTTTTGATCCCGCCCAGACGGGCGGTTAGCGTGGGATCGCGAAGATCTTATCTTTTTCAGTGCGGAGGAGACCACGATGGATTGATGCGGCAGCTGTGGTATCATGAATCCCAGTGTGGGTTGGATTTGGTATTTGGAGTCCAGCTTCCTGGCGAAAGCGCTTCCTGAGGCAGGAGTTTGCCACACTCTGAGGTAGTCGTCCCGCAGCTTGCGGTGCATCGGTAGAGCAAAGGAAGGTTTGGGGGCGGAGAAGTATTTTAGGACCTCCGGATCCGGTTCCTCGGTTCGTTCGGGCAAGGTCAGGGCCAGAGTGGATGCCACCTTCTGCAAGAATTTGGGATAGGATCGGTCCTCCGGGGGCGGAGGGGGCCCTTCCAGCTCTGGGGAGTGTCTGGTCTCTGAGGTTGTACTGTCGTTGGAGGCGGAGCCCATGACGGCTTCTATGTCCCATTCCTCGGCTGTGCTGTCAGGAGAGGGGTTGGCCGGAGAAAGGTGCGGTGGTGCAGCAGCAGTTAGATCACGGTTTGGAGAAACTCTAGTGCGGGACCTAGAGCGAGACCTGGCAGGAGAGACCACAGGAGGTAGAGGTCTAGAAGCTACAGGTGTGTGCGCTGTCTGCTGGACTATCTGTGCCAGTAGCTTTAGAATAGCAGAGTTATTGGCCGCGTCAGTAGTATGGCTGCAAGACCTCACCTGACGGCTCCTGCTAGAGCTGGCTGAAGTCCTTTTACCGGTTTTGTGGTGATACCCTTCGCGGTGCCTCTTGCGTGCCGGTTCAGAGCTGCACGCAGAGGAATCAGAGCTGACTGATCGCCTTCTGTGATGTCTGCTCTCCTTGCGATATCGCTGGCGTTCGTGGCTCTATTCATGTTGCTGCCTGTGTTCCGGGTGCGAAGAAGCACTGACTGGGGCTGCTGCGGTGCCGGTAAGGAGGGCTGTGTCCCAAGCGCTGAGCCCCGAAGCAGGGGGCATTCCCACAAGTGTAGCATAGGGGGCGGAGCTTCCGCTCGCGTCGGCGCCGTGGGTCTGACGACGGTGGGAGGAGCTGGAGGACTGGCCCTTCAGGCGGAGCTGGATGACTTCTCCCGGGCGCCAGTGCTGGATTCCACATGGCCTCGAGGGGAGGTGGAAGGTCCACTAGACGCCGTGGCCGTATTCGGAGGGGCAGGCCTTACCTCAGCGCTACCACGGGTGACAGAAGAGCTCGTCCCTGGAGCAGCGGGGAAAGCCGTCAGCTGGACTAGACTGGAGATGGAGGCCCAACCGAGTGCATCCCATGCCTAGGCCCCAGGGGGGGGGATCATCAGTTGCAGTGGTGGCACGGCTGGGGATGGAGGCATCGGGCACATCCTGAGCCAGCGGAGGGCTAGTGACGCTCCGGGGGCCAGAGTCAGGGCCCAGACACGTCCTGTGATGCCCTTTCCTCCTGTTGGCTTCCCACAGCTACTGCAGCAGAGCGACGAGATGCAAGTTCTATTGCCGCATAGTGGGCACTTTTTAAAGTTGGATTTAGGCATGATTCAAAAAATTTAAAGCAAAGAAACTAACAAAGTTGTGAAGGAGAGCAGGGTCCGTCTTGCAGGCAAGGCGGAAGGAAGAAGACTGGCCAGACCAGGGGCTGAGCGTGGAGGTGGGCTACCTGGGCAGGCTCAGAGTTCTGAGCTCTAGAGAGCACTTCCGTATGGCGCCACCGGAAGGACGTCACCAGGTGTGGCTGACGCAATCCTGCTAGTCCATGGAGAAACCTCCATACACCTATTTGAAAAACCGTACGTCAAATTACTACAGTACAGATCCCTGCATACAAACTCCATATATACAGCCTTTCTTCCCATAGTGCTACTGAAGGAGGGACTGGCCAGAGAGGGGTGGTTAGTCCAGAGTCTTCCCCTAAGTACCTGCCCCCAGTACCGCCTCTTATACCTGTTATTAACCTTCATATTGCAGCTTTCGCTCTTATGCCCCTCCCCTTCAATGATCATTTTATCCCCACTAACGCAGGACAAGACGTGGCCGCGTTTCGTTTCCAGGAACAGCTGCACCGTTACGATTTAGCGCAGCCGTGCAGATGGAGGATCTAGCGGTGGCGCCCCCCGACGGTCTCTGTGACCCGGGAGAACCGAGCGACTCAAACGATCTGGACCGTTGGTTTTGCGACTTTAAGCACCGCATCCTCTTCGAGGACTTCTGCCTCAAGGACTGCCTCGAGGACTTCTCCCCTCCCCCTCCCCCAACCCCAACCCCAACCCCAACCCCACTCTTCTCCCTCATCCTTCGCTCTGTCTCCCTCATCCTTCGCTCTGTCTCCTTCCTCCCCCTTCCCCCCTCTTACTCTTCTCCCCCTTCCCCTCTACCCCCCTCCCTTCTAGGGTTGCCAACTGGCTCCAGATGCGCCCGGCAGGCTAGATCCAGTCCTGGGTTTACCCCATTGCATGCAGGGACATGTAGTCTTGCTTTTCTTATGGAGTGCAATGGAAAAATCAGAACTAAGTGTCCCTGCATGCAGTGGGGTAAACCTAGGACTGGATCAGGTGTGTCGGGTGCATCTGGAGCAACTTGGCAACCCTACTTTCCTCCTCCGCCCCGATTTCCGGGACTCTGGATCCTCCTGCTGCTGTTGTCCACCTGGACTTGGGCCGCTGAGGGTAAGTGCTGGCAGCCGGTTCCTGAAGCTTTAAAGTGAGAAAAGCGGCGAAAGTATTTGCTGTAGTCTGAGAAAGAGTCACGAAAGTAAACAGTCGCCCCTCCCCCAGTCGGGCGGAAAGTAACTTCGGGGTGTAGTAGGTATCGCGATGGTTTGTGAAGGCTCCGGAGGCGGAGTTTCATCGCGGGCTGGAGGCTGAACCGTGCACGCCGCTCCGCCGTTACTTTCTCCAGCTCGGGCTGCAAATGAGCTTATTCTCCGCTGGGGGGCGAGACTCTGCTTTGAGCTTCTCTTCCCTGCACGCTGTGTCTCTATGACGGACTGAAGCGTGTTTCATCCCTGGGCTACGATTCCTTTTATAGAGACGTTTTCGGAGTGTCCTGTGTTGTGAGCTTCTCCCGGCTCCGTCCCGATCTCACAGCTCCGGGGTGGGGGGGGGGGGGTGGGGGGGGGGGTGGGTGGGGGGTGGGTGGTGGGTGGTGGGTGGGGTTGGGGGGGGTGTGGGGGGGGGGGTGTGGTGGTGGTTGGTGGGGTGGGGTGGGGGGGGTGTGGGGGTGGGTGGGGGGGGTGGGTGGGGGGGGGGGGGGGGGGGGGGTGTGTGGGGGGGGGGGGGGGGGGTGGGGTTGTGGGTGGGGTTGTGGGGGGGGGGGTGGTTTGGGGGTGGGTGGGTGGGGGGGGGGGTGGGGGGTGGGGGGGGGTGGGTGGGGGTGGTGGGGGGGGGGGTGGGGGGGGGGTGGGGGGGTGGGGGGGGTGTGTGGGGGGTGGGGTGTGTGTGGGTGGGGGTGGGGGGGGGTGGGGGTGTGTGTGTGGGGTGGGGGTGTGGGTGGGGGTGTGTGGGGGGGGGTGGGTGGGGTGAGTTGGGGGGGGGGGGGGTGTGTGTTATGCTGGGGTGGGGGGGTGTGTGTGGGTGAGTGGGTGGTGGGGGGTGGGGGGGGTGTGGGGGGGGTGGTGTGTGTGGGTGGGGGGGGGGGTGTGGGGGGTGGGGTGTGGGGGGGGGGTTGGTGGGGTGGTGGTGTGGGGGGGGGTGGGGGGGGGGGGGGTGGTGGGGGGGGGGGGGGGGGGTGTGGGTGGGGGGGGTGGTGGTGGGGGGGGGGGGTGGGGGGGGGTGTGGGGGGGGGTGGGGGGTGGGGGGGGGGGTGGGGGGGTGTGTGTGGGGGGGGGGGTGGGGGGGTGTGTGGGTGGGGGGGGGGGTGGGGGGTGTGTGTGGGTGGGGGGGGGGTGGGGGGGTGTGTGTGGGGGGTGGGGGGGGTGGGGTGGGTGTGGGGGGGGTGGGGTGTGTGTGGGTGGGGGGGGTGTGTGGGGGGGTGTGGGGGGGGTGGTGGTAAGTGGACGGCAGGAAGGGCAAAGAACGGCACATTATCGCCGACTTTCACCTGTACAAGCCAGAGAGATTTCCACCCGGGCAACTGCTCAAGGTAACACCAGTCCTAGGCGTTGAAAATGAAGAGGGGGCACAGGGGCCCTGACCCCACCGAAACTGTGCTGCTGCAGTCGGGGATCCGATCTCCCGTGGGCATTAGAACACTACGATCGCAGCTTCTCTTCTTCTTCCCACGGGAAACGGGCTACTACCTGCCGGCCGCAATCTTAGCAGAGACTCCTGTGCTCCCAGCGATCAGGGGCAGGCAGGAACGGTCTCTGCGGTGATCGCAGGCAGCTGTCTGCCCATGGGGGTCCCATCTCCCGGTAGGCAGACAGACAGGCAAGATGGGGAGAGGGGCACCCTGCTGTTCGTTGAATTACAATCACTGGCCTCCGCGAGCAGAAGAAAGCCATGAGGGTAGCAAAGACCCCTAACAGGAAGGGTCTCTGCCCGGGCAGAGCTTGGGTGCTGCTGGGGCTCCCCCAAAGAAAAAGCCTTTCCCCTGCCCCTGATGCTTGGGTGCCCCATCCCAGCACCAAGGAGAGAGAAGTTGAAGCGGATTGTTCAAATAAAATATGGAAAAGGGCATAGTAGGAGAGAGGTATAAGTGGCCTCCCAGTGTAGGCTGGCCCCCTTCAATGAACCCTAAACAATTGGCCCCAGAAGTAGAAATTGTAGGGCTGTATTGCTTGTGGAGTGGCTCAAGGCTCTCTGTGCTGCCACACCACCCCCTCCAAAGACTGATTGATTTAAGGATTTTATATACGCTTTTATCACACAAAGGCAGTTTACAGATAACTCTTATTGCACTGAGCAGTTTACATATAACATGTTAATATGTACTAGTAAATATGTTTCAAGTATAGGATATCATAAATTATAAATTTCTTACAACAAACTATGGCCTGTAGTATAGTATGTAACGGCCAACTATTTTTATTTAAGGGTACATTTTATGGAGGGTGCATTGTTGAGGGTTACTTTACTTGATGAATGAAGCGTTCTGGGTTGTTGAGACCTGCTTGTCAATTATTGTCACTTCAGAGAACAAGGCAGTTTTGAGCTTTTTCCTGAATACGGAAAGATCTTTTATCTCTTTGGTAGTTGGGTAAAGAGTTCCAGATTGCGTTCCCACCTTGCCCTGAAACAGTGGCTGCCCACTGCATCAGTCTTTAAAATGCCCGCTGCTCCTCTTTCCAACACCCCCCCCCCCCCCCCATGCATCTTTCTTGGAGGGTGAGCAGTAGCAGCAGGCCAGAACTGTGGGCATTTTAAAACCCACCATGGTGCTGAAGCAGCCGTTAAGCTGCCAC
This sequence comes from Ichthyophis bannanicus, assembly GCA_033557465.1. Classification (NCBI taxonomy): domain Eukaryota; kingdom Metazoa; phylum Chordata; class Amphibia; order Gymnophiona; family Ichthyophiidae; genus Ichthyophis; species Ichthyophis bannanicus. The sequence goes on along the minus strand of CM066051.1, from coordinate 72,321,336 downwards.
TTCCCAGGGATTAGGTTAGTAATGCCGACTGCCTAGTGGACAGGCTGGCCCTGGGTGTGACCATGTAGCCTAAGGGACAGCTGTAAGGACTACACACAGGCAGAGGGGTTACAAGCACTATAACAGGCTGAAACAAATCTTGCAGGCCACGCACGTGTACTTGAAATAACTTGGATGACCTTAGCATAGCAAGGCAGAAGACTGCTTTGCAAAGCAAACATTAGACTGCTTTCCAATTAGAATCATGGTACAAAAGAAAAAAGCCCCTGCTCCGATTATAGCAACACTTCCTGCACAGACTGTAAACCCAGTTTTAGACCTTTCACGCTTTAATCTTTTAACATCAAAAATCCTTCCAGAATGAACACTAGCCCAGGTTCCTTTGTACAGTCACCCTCCCTCAGGAGTAAAGATGGATCGTTACCCATAATACCAGAGCTCTGGAGTTTAACATCAAAATTAGGATGTGCTGGATATCTGATAGTTCATGTGACTCAGTGGTAGTGGTGAGCTCATGCTTCACTGGGGCCCTTCTGCCAGTTGGCATACTGAGGGGGGTGGGGCAGAGTCCCTCGGGGCCAGCCTGAGGTGGGCATTCAAAGCACCCAGTGGCACTGAAAACAAAAGTCAGCATTATTGAGGTTTTTCTATGCCTCAGTACTTTGTACCTTCCCATATCAGACTTGATCACTCCTTACAATTTGTGTATAAAGTTTTAAGACAAGACAACTTGTGAGTAAAAAACAATCTAATGTATTATTACAGACACACATTCCTTTCTTTGCTTCTCTTGTTTTATGGTCTTTACAGGGGTCTTATCTCCCTCCCCCAATTCCTGTCTCTCTTGTTTATGTGTACTCATAGGTAAACCATTCTCTCTGCAATTCATCTTGACAACTTGTCTGAAGGTTCACAGCACACACAGAGACTTCCTTATGCATTCATATTCAAAATGGAGCTTTCAGAGAGGGTTCTGGGAGAGCAGACAGAGAGATTCATTCAGCTCTCTTGTCTCCATCAGTTCAAAGCCATGCCCCTTGGAAACTGGAAGCTTGTGTTGGTGTTATAGCAAACGCTATGAAAAGCTCTAATTCTCTCACTCACCCACAGAAGGAAAACACACAGACAGGCTGGAATGCAAACAGGATCTTTTAATGTGCGCACAGGCTCAGAGTGCCGGCAGTCTCCATAAAAATCTGAGCCTCGAGGGACGTCCTACAATACCTTATATACTGTACATTTTCAAACTAAATCTACAATCCCATTTGTCTCAGGTATTTCCTGTCCACCAATCAGCAGCCCCTGGGGAAGGTGCCTCGGTGACCTACCCAAACCGGTATGCTCTGGTCTGCTGATTTCTGGGCAAGAGGGTATTGTGCTCAGGCCTGGAAGGGTGCCTACTGAAACCTTTATGTCTTTTCTTAGCAAGCTGATCACTATGTAAAATCCTCATGGCTTGGGGGGAAGGGTTACCCACAGCTAAACCTCATGGCTGCCTCATTCCCCCTTTTTAAGTGAGACCTCAACCGCTAGGGGCGGTAGAGGGCAGTATTACTGGAGGCAAGCCGCAGAGGAGTGTATTGGGTCAGGGCCATGACAGTGGTAGCCGCCTTGCGTTCTACCAAGGTATCAAGGGTGGTGGTAATGAAGCGGTAAAGAATGGGGATACAACATGGCAGAATGGCACATAGCAGTAAAATAAAAAGAACCCCTACCACTGGGATTTTTTAGTCCCCCTAGCCAACTGAACCACTTCATAAACCACCCAGGACCCATGGACGGGTCAGTAATATGATTAACTAGATCACGTAGGTCTTGGATAGAGTGTTCTATCCAAGTGTGAGTGTTCTTGCGTCAGTGAGTTTAAAACAACACATACCCTCAAAAGTTTTGTTCCATGTGCAAAAGTTGCTGTACTGTCTGTAAAAGGTTGTAGAGTCTGCAGAGGCCTCTTTCCCTGGGATCCACCCTTATTAACATATTAATGGCTTTTATTTTTGCTAGTGTTAAGTCATTCTGGCTACACCCTGCCATCCCCTTTGTTTCATTAATCACTGACACTGTAGTCTTCAGGGCTCATGAGCACTTTGAATCGCCAGCTTTGTTTGGCCTGTTTAACTTGTCCAGGCTTGCCCAGCTTGCTCAGGCCTGTTCAATCTATTCAGGCCTGGCATGTCTTTTTTTCTTAGCTGGGTCCATTTTCTGTGCACTTTCAGGCCTGACCTGTTTCTTAGCTGGGACCATTCTCTGTGCACTTCTGCTCAGAGTATGGCTCCCCCTGGCTTTACTCTTGTGCTGGGCTCTGGGTACTCATTTTCTTATCCCACATGTTTTTTCCGTGCCATCATAATGTATTACAACCTCCGGCAAGGATGCAGCCATACTAGACATACCTATCAGCCAATTTCCCTTTATTCTCCAATTTTCCTTTTTCTTTTCTTGTGAATGGGGCAAAGGTAATCCCACTAAGGGCAATGGACAACAACCATTTGAGACAGATAGGGGGCATCAGAAAAGCAGCTTCTGGTACTGTTCCCTAGAGACAACATACATTGTAACATCATATCTCCAGGAATGAGTCTTCACATATGGGTACGTCGGTACCGATGGAGCCTGCGGGGGAATGCTCCCCAGCTTCCCAAAAAGGAAAGCTTTTGGGAGCATCCCACAGCGCCTGCACGCTGCCTTCCCGCCTTTCCTAACCGACTCTCCTCAGTTCTTCTTTGCCGCGGAGCCAGCAGGTCGAGCCCTGTCACCGCTGAAGAAGTTCTTTATGTTAGTTTGTTTCTTTGGTCGCGTGTCTGCCTTCCCCGACGCCGGACCGGTACCACTGGTCTTTTTTCTTTCTTCTTTAAAAAAAAAAAAAAACTTTATCTATTTTTCTTCACTTAGTATTGTCACAGGGTGGACATAGGGCAGCCTGAGAAGGTGCAGAGCAGTGTGAATGATCACGGTGAAAGTGACAGAATAAACAGGAGAATGTTTATTGGTTGCCAGGGACAACCTTAAGCACACGTTCACAGAGCCCAGAAAGACACACCCAGAGAGCAAAGCAAGGGAGTCTGCTTTACCTAATAGAGTGCACCTGAGGGAAGGTGGAGTCAGGAAATACGCAGATAAAACAGACTACCAAACATTTAGAGACAGGGAATCCTGGAGAGAGGAGCCAAGGAGGGAATCCTGGAGAAAGGAGCCAAGGAGGGAATCCTGGAGAGAGGAGCCAAGGAGGGAATCCTGGAGAAAGGAGCCAAGGAGGGAATCCTGGAGAGATGAGCCGAGGAGAGAATCCCTGAGAGAGGAATTAAAGCAGCAGAGGTCACAAGCTGAAAGGCAGCAGGGGAGCCGGTGTGAATGTTGGAAAGAGTCCAGAGACCTGTGTGGTTCTGGGAGAAGGCAACACCCTGACAGCGTGAATGTGTTTGGAAAGCAAGAAGAATACAGGAAGACTGCAACAGCAGGTACAGGGGCAAAGAGTAGATACAAGGGCTATTTGCCATTTGAAAGGGAAGGGCCCTGGAGGCTTAGAAATAGCCATATAAAGCCCAGATATTCAGAGGCTAATAATAGCTTTTCTCCTGATTATAGAAGTGTTAAAAGAAGAGGGCTTCACTTACCTAGAAAAGCTGAAGAAATCCCTTCTCACGGTGAGTTCCCAGCTTCTAGGGAAACACTGTTACACCGGCTGCAATCAGGCACAGTTGGGCCTGGAAAGCTAGGGCAGACCCGGCAGGGACCCTATCAAAATTACCCAGCTAGCAGGTCAAACCAGGACCTGAGCTATGCATTGAGGCACCAGCGGGGGCAGGGCTCTGAAAGACAGCACTCAGAGTTTGGTGATACTCCCCAGAGAGGCAGTGCTGTTCACAGGAAGAGAAACTTCTTGACTGACGAGGCAAGCCTTCCATATTTTTATTCCACGTTGGAAGTGGATAGTGGAGATACCAATGAGCAAGAAATAATGGAATATGAGAATTCTGAAGTATTAACAAATACAGAATTGATGGACTGTTCTTTCTCTTTGATAGAGCCAGAGATATCATTAAGGTAAATGTGATTTGTGTAACCTTAAAGTTCCAGTATACAAGTGGCAGAGCTGCAACTCTCTCCCTCTCTCCAAGCCAAGCAGTCAGTTAGGCTGTTTATTATTTACTTTTGATTTAAAGTTATCAGCTGAAGGAAGCTACTTTTGTTACATAGTTATCTTTTGTTTGAAGCCAAGTGGGCTATTAATTTCTGTTATTTAAAAAGAAGAAACCTCAAGGGACGGGGAATAAAACCCTAAAAGAAAAGAAAGTTCTTCTGTGTGATTTATATATAGAAGCAAGGCACAACTACCACCCTCATAATAGCCCAACAATACCAGCAGTCACGGCTGAGGCGGATGAGGTGTGACAGTATATTTTTCTCTTTAGGCCTCAGGGCCCAAAAGAAAATTTCCCTCATGGAAAAGCAAGCCTCAGGCTTCAAAAAATGTACTAAGTGTAGCGGTACTATTTCTGTTACATATACCCATGAATGGTGTCTTAAATGTTTGGGTCCTGACCACTCCATTCCGGATTGTCCGTCCTGCTCCATGATGTCTAAACGGGGGTTACAGAATCGAGCAGCTAAGCTCCATATGCTGTTTCCCACCGAGGCACCACCGTAGCATCGACATCTTCCAGGTCTTCATCTCCTGATGGATCTCAGGTAACCAAACATAAACCTAGCAGGTCCTCGAAGGGTAGATCTCCCTCTAAGCATCAAGATGCCTCTGGGCTTGCCCTCGAGGATCCTGCACCAGCCAAACAACCCCGGCGGGAAGCTCCAGCTTCCAAAGCTCCTCCTATGGGGTTACAGGTTGACATCAATGGCACGGCCTCGACCGATCACCTGTTAGATTGCTCTGGGGTACCGGCACATTCTCCCGGTACCGACATCCAGGCAATCTTGGCTTTGGATCAGAATGTTCTGTCCATGCAGCAGGCTATCAACTCCTTTATACAAGCTGCGACGCCACTGATACCGCAACGAGCACCGTTGTTGGTATTGGCTCCGGTACCAGCTTCGATGCCGGTACCGATGACATCGACTAGGATACCGACTACAGCGGTTCCGAGTCCAGGGCTATTCCTCGGTACCGATCCGGTTCCGGGAACCCCCGATGTCGATACCGCTCGATACGCATATCGAGCATCGGAAGAGCACCCTGACAGGCGATACTTCAATTCCTCTGATGACTCTGATTCATCAGATGAGTCCCCTGAAGTATCCCTAGCTCTTCCTGAGGAGCCTTCTTCTCCTAAAAGAAGAATGTCTCCCCCCAGAAGACTTGTCCTTTCAAGACTTCATAAGAGAAGTAGCCAAAGGACTTTCTATTTCAGTGTCTTCTGAATCAGAGCTTAGAGCAAACAAATTAGATATTTTGGGATACTCTAAGGCTCCTAGAGAAGCTGTCACCTTACCAATCCATGAGATTCTTCATGAACACATGATTGATTTATGGGAGACTCCTCTTACTCTCTCTCCTCATTCTCGCAGGTTGGACACTATGTATCGTGTTCCCCCTTGTCCTGGATTTCAAATAACTCAGCTTCCTCACCATTCTATTGTGGTGCAGTCGGCTATGAAGAGAATAAAGAGTACAAAAAGACACTCTTCTACTCCTCCAGGAAGAGAATGCAGAACCTTGGATGCTTTTGGTAGGAAAATCTTCCAAGCCAGTATGCTTATTGCCAGAATCAACTCATTTATATGGGTATGTTTCTAAAGGAAGTTGCACAAACGTTGCACACCTTCCTCCCTTTTCTTCCAGAGGATAAAAGGGATGAGTTCCTCCTTTGGCTTCAGCATACTCAAGACATCTCAAAGTTTTCCAACAGAGCAGCTTTTGACTCCTTTGAAGGGGCCAGCAGAGCATCAGGCATTGCCATAGCTGCTCGCAGAATAGCTTGGCTCCAGGCTTCTGATTTAGAGCCCTGGGTTCAAGATGGCTTAGGTAATCTGTCCTGTACAGGAGAAAATCTATTTGGCAAAGAGTGGCAAATAAAGGCCACTCAAATGGATGCAGAAAACTCTGCTCTGGATAGACTTTCAAAGTCAACCTCCTTTCCTGCCAAGAAAAAGATCTTTAAGAAATCTTCGTACAAAAAGGACAGATTTCCTTCTACTTCTGGCCAACAATCTGCTGCAGGTCGCTTTGCCACTAAGCGTCAGCAACCAAAGCAGGCCAGGCCTAAGTCTACAGGGACTACTGCAACTCAGCAGTCCCAACCTCCTCAGGGTTTTTGACTTCATGCTAGAGAACTTAGCCTTTCTGGCTCTACATCAGCCAGAACCTCTCACCATCCCAGGAAGGTTAGCTCATTTTGCTCCAAGATGGGAGCAAATAACATCAGAGCAGTGGACCCTCTCCATCATAAGAGAGGGTTACAAACTTCACTTCTCAGACCTTCCTCCCTTCACCATGGTGAGACATTTCAATTCTCCCACATCTCTCCTCGATCTTCTGGGTCAGGAGGTGACCACCCTTCTTGCCCAAGGGGCAATAGAAGAAGCTCCTCTTCTTCAACAGGGGTCAGGGTTCTACTCCCCCTATTTTCTCATTCCAAAGAAGACAGGGGGATACAGACCCATCTTAGATATCAGAGAATTGAACAAATTCCTATGCAAGGAGAAGTTCAAGATGCTTTCTCTGGGCACTCTCCTTCCATATCTTCGAAGTCAGGATTGGCTTTGTTCTCTAGATCTCAAGGATGCGTACACACATGTTCTCATCCATCCATCTCACAGAAGATTCATACGGTTTCTCTTCCAAGGGAAACATTACCAAGACAGAGTGCTTCCCTTTGGTCTAGCCTCTGCTCCCAGAGTGTTCACCAAATGCATGGCAATAGTGGCTGCATTTCTACGCACTCTGGGAATATTTGTCTTCCCATACTTGGACGACTGGCTCATCCGAGCTCCAACTCAGTCAGAGGCCCAGATTTCTCTAAACCGCACAAGGCGCATTCTGCAGTATCTGGAACTGGTAGTAAACCTCCCAAAGTCCCAGCTCACTCCTACTCAGTCCCTAGAATTCATAGGGGCCTGGTTGGATACCACCACTGCAAGGGCCTACCTTCCTCAGGCCCGTTGCCAACGTCTGGTGCAGCTAGCCTCCCAGATGCAGTCAAAAAGCCACTTGACTGCCAGGGAGATGCTACAACTACTAGGCCACTTGGCTTCCACAGTACATGTGGTACCCTATGCTCGCCTACACATGAGAGCAGCTCAATGGACTTTATCCACCCAGTGGACTCAAGCTTCAGGAGCTCTCTCAGACCAAATAACAACCTCGAAACGTCTCTTTTGGTCTCTCCAATGGTGGATGTCCATTCAAAATCTGTTGCTGGGGTCCCCCTTTCAACAGTTGTTGCCCCAAGCAACCCTCACAACAGATGCCTCCCAAACAGGTTGGGGAGCTCATCTAGAAGACCTCTCCACCCAAGGCACTTGGTCCCCACAGGAGACCTCTCTTCATATCAACCACTTGGAACTTCGAGCAGTATTTCTAGCTCTCAAGGTCTTTCATACCCTCCTCAGCTACAAGACAGTCCTCATTCATACGGACAAACAAGTAGCCATGTTTTACATAAACAAGCAAGGAGGAACTGGCTCTCTGTCGCTTTGCAACGAAGCTCTCAGATTATGGGCCTTCGCCAGAGAGCATTAAATCCATCTCCTGGCAGTATACCTCCCAGGAATCCAAAATTCTTGGGCAGACCGACTCAGTCAAGTTCTGCTTCCACATGAATGGTCCCTGCATATGGATCAGGTACTAAGAATCTTTCAGGAATGGGGAACCCCGGACACAGACCTCTTTGCAAGTCTGTGGAATGCCAAACTTCCCCGGTTCTGTTCCAGGATTCCGTGTCAGGGAGTTCAGGCCAGGGATGCCTTCCTCCTTAATTGGGGTCAAGGCTTCCTGTATGCCTTTCCACCCATTCCCTTGATTCCCAAGACTCTATTCAAACTCCAGAGGGATCAAGGATCTATGATCCTCATAGCTCCGCGCTGGCCACGCCAAGTGTGGTACCCTCTACTTCTGCATCTCTCCCAAGCCCCCTCCCTGGACTTGGGAGCAGCTCCAGACCTTCTGTCCCAGGAGGAGGGGACTTTGTGGCACCCAAACCCCAAGTCCCTTCACCTCAGAGCTTGGTTACTGAAGGCCTAGACCTTCAAAGCTTAAATCTTTCTCAACAAGTGAAGGACATCCTCCATGCTTCCAGGAAACCTTCCACCAGATGTTCCTATGCTTTTAAGTGGAAAAGATTTACCATCTGGTGTGCTGAACAGGGTCTTGACCCTCTAGCACTACCTTTAACTTCCTTGTTGGACTACCTCCTGCATCTTTCTAATGCAGGACTTAAGACTAATTCAGTAAGAGTCCACTTGAGTGCTATTGCAGCGTCCCTTAAGCCCATCAATGGACAACCTGTCTCCTCTCATCCTCTTATCTCAAGATTCATGAGAGGCCTGACTTTAACTAAACCTCCTATTAGGCCTCCGCCGGTGGCATGGGACTTAAATTTGGTTCTTAGTCAGCTCATGAAGCCACCCTTTGAACCCTTATCCACTACCTCCTTGAAATTTCTTTCCTGGAAGGTTATTTTCCTTATTGCAGTCACTTCTGCTCGTCGCATTAATGAGCTGCAGGCCTTAGTGGCCAATCCACCTTATACAAGGTTTCATTATGACAAGGTAGTCCTTAGGACAAATCCACACTTTATGCCTAAAGTGGTCTCACCTTTTCATCTTAATCAAGAGGTATATTTACCTGTCTTTCTTCCAGCTCCTCATGCATCCAATGCAGAGAGGAATCTTCATACTCTGGATTGTAAAAGAGCTCTTGCTTTTTACTTACATAGAACACAGCAACATAGAAAGTCTTCCCAGCTTTTTGTTGCTTTTGATCCTTCTCATTTAGGACTTCCAGTCTCTAAAAGGACACTGTCCAATTGGATTGCTCAGTGTATTTCTTTCGCCTACCAGAGCAAGAACCTTTCTCTGGAGGGCCATGTCACAGCACATAATGTGAGGGCCATGGCCACCTCTATGGCTCATCTACATTCTATGTCCATCGACCAGATCTGTCGAGCAGCCACCTGGGCCTTGGTTCATACCTTCACAGCCCATTACTGCTTGGACAAGGACTCCCGCCGGGATGCCTTGTTTGGTCAGGCTGTCCTAGACACCTGTTCCATTCTTGAGCAACTCCTGCCCTCCTTCCCTGGATGGATGCCTGAGATCCATAGGAGGACGTGGAACCCTTTCAGGGTCTTAGATCCTTGGGGATCTCCCAGGCATCTTAGCTAGGGAGTCCCCATATGTGAAGACTCATTCCTGCTTGTTCCTGGAGATAGCACAGTTACTTACTTGTAACAGGTGATCTCTGGGAACAGCAGGAATTAGTCTTCACAACCCACCCACCTCCCCTAGGAGTTGTATCTCTTTTCTGTCTTTCCTTTCCTCTCTCTCTCTATTGTCTCAGCTTTAAACTCGAACTGAGGAGTGTCGGTTAGGAAAGGCGGGAAGGCAGCGCGCAGGCGCTGTGGGATGCTCCCAAAAGCTTTCCTTTTTGGGAAGCTGGGGAGCATTCCCGCGCAGGCTCTGTCTGTACTGACGTACCCATATGTGAAGACTAATTCCTGCTGTTCCCAGAGATCTCCTGTTACAAGTAAGTAACTGTGCTTTTCTTGCAGCAACTCAATAATATTGAAAACGCATAACATGAAAGTGCATCAAAAGCAGCAGTGCTTAATAATGTGATAAAGAAAGCTCTGAGAATAGTACAGCAAAAACTTGAGCTGGTGTGGGTATTGCAGTTGCTGAAGCCGAAATGGCTTGTAGATTTCAGTTACTTTCTAAGAAAACAATATTAAAAGGATAACAATACAATCATTCACAAAAGCCCCCAAAACCCCCCAGTCAGTCCAATAGTCCTTCTCCCATTCTCAGACAATGTGGTCCTGCCTCTCAGCAGTTCCCCTGGACCTCGCAGTGTGCTTTACCTTTCTCTGAAGTTTAAGTTCTGGTTCTCTCAAAATTTGAACCTCGCATTCTCATAGGCAGATATCTTGGCCCTTTTTCAATGTGAAACACTGATCCAGATAGGAACTCCTTCACACATTTTAGCGGTGGGTAGTTCTGAGTTCTTGGGATGGTCCATTCCATCTGGACTCTGGCCAATTCCCTCTGCTGGACTCTCTGGATTGCAATTAGTGACATGGCTCCAGGCCTTATTCAGAAAAGCAGCACCAATATTGAATGGAAAAAAAAAAAAACTAAATATGCTGGATTAGATTTCACAATGTTACAAACTTAATTTCATCCATATTTACTTAAGACCATAACTATCTCATATGGTGTCAACTATGTCTCTGTTTGATAAACTCTTTGTCTCTCTGTCTCATCCCTCTTTTGCCCATTTATTTTATTTATTTATTTATTTATTTACATTTCTTATATACCGCACTATTTGCCATCAGCGCGGTTTACATGGAACAGAAACATCCGACAACATAAATATGTCTGGTCATTACATTAAACAGGAAATGCAACTTGGAAAAAGGGTACACTATATACATATAAGGTGTATTGAGAAAGGAAAATGTTTGGTGTTTACATTGTAGGGGACGCCTGTTGCGAGGGCTTGCCTTGTTGTTGTTGTTAAGTGCCGTCGAGTCGGAGTCGACTCATGGCGACCCTCTGGATAGCTATCCTAAATTGTGTTCGGTCTTCAGTCAGGCGGCTCATTGTTGACAGACTGGTACCCGTAGCTGCTGTTATTGTAGCAATCCATCTCATTGCTGGCCTTCCTCTTTTGCGTTGACCTTCTATCTTGCCAAGCATGATGTCTTTCTCTAATGATCTCTCTCTTCGCATGATGTGTCCGAAGTATGAAAGTCGAAGTCTTGTCATCTGAGCTTCTAAAGAAAGCTTAGGTTTGATCTCTTCTAGTACCGACTGGTTTGTTCTTCGGGCAGTCCATGGTATACACAGTATTCGCCGCCAGCACCATAATTCAAAGGCATCAATTTTCTTCCTGTCTGTCTTTTTCACTGTCCAGCTTTCACATCCATATGATGTTATTGAAAATACCATGGCTTGAACAAGTCGAATCTTTGTATGGAGAGAGACATCTCTGCTCTTGAGAATCTTATCTAGGTCTTTCATAGCCATTCTGCCAAGAGCAATGCGTCGTCTGATTTCTTGACTGCTTGTTGCTTCTTTATTGATAGTTGATCCAAGTAGGTTGAAGTTGTTCACGATTTCAATTTCTTCTCCTTCAACGATGAACCTGTTGATTATGCCAGTTGTCATGATCTTTGTCTTCTTTACATTAAGGTGCAGGCCCATTTTGAGACTATGTTCTTTGATTGTGAGAAGCAAATGTTTCAGATCATCTTCACTTTCAGCCAGTAATGTGGTATCATCAGCATAGCGAAGGTTGTTGATGAGTCTTCCACCAATCTTCACACCTCTGTTGTCTTCATACAGTCCTGCTTCTCTGATGATTTGTTCTGCATATAAATTAAACAGGTAGGGGGAAAGTATGCAGCCTTGTCTTACACCTTTGCTTATTTTAAACCATTCTGTTTCTCCTTGTTCCGTTCGAACTGTTGCTTCTTGATCAATGTACAGATTACGCAAGAGAGAACGATCAGGTGTTCTGGTATACCCATGCTTCTTAATGTGGCCCAGAGTTTCTCATGGTTTACACAGTCAAAAGCCTTGCTATAGTCGATAAAGCACAAATAGATATCCTTTTGGTATTCTTTAGTCTTTTCAAGGATCCATCTCACATCCGCAATGATGTCTCTCGTTCCTCGCCCTTTCCTGAACCCTGCTTGCACTTCAGGTAGTTCTTGTTCTAGGTATGGCTGTAGTCTCTTTTGAATAATCTTCAGTAGAATCTTGCTGGCATGTGGGATCAGAGCGATTGTGCGATAATTTCCACAGTCAGTTGGATCACCTTTCTTTAGTATTGGTATAAACACAGATCTTTTCCAGTCAGTTGGCCATGATGTTGTCTTCCATATTTCTTGGCAGAGCCTTGTAAGTACGGTAACAGCTGCATCAGATTGCTGCAATACTTCTATGGGAATGCTATCAATGCCTGGTGCTTTGTTCTTTGATAAGGCTTTCAATGCTGCTTCAACTTCTTCTTTCATCACCAATGGTTCCTGATCATAAGGTATAGGTTGAAACGGCTGTTGGTCCACTTGATCTTTATCATATAAAAACTCTGTATATTCCTTCCACCTTTTCTTGATCTTCTCAGCATCATTCAACATAGAACCTTGAGCATCTTGTAACATTCCAATTCGAGGCTGGAACTTTTTCTTTAACTCTCGCAGCTTTAGGAAAGCCGATCTTGTTCTTCCTCTAATAGTTTCTGCTTCTATTTCCTTGCAAGTGTCATTGTAGTACTTTTCCTTGTCCTGTCTTGCTGCACGTTGGAAATCTCTGTTGAGTTCTGCGATTGTCTTTCTTTCTCCTTTGGCTTTAGCTTCTCTGCGTTTCTGGGCAATTTTCAGAGTTTCTTCCGTCATCCATTTTGGCCGTTTTTGCTTTTTCACCTTTTGTAGAGACTTCTCGCTTTCTTCCAGCACAACCTTCTTGATGTCATTCCATAACTCTTCCGGAGCTCTGTCATTTGTATCTAAGGCAGCAAATCGATTTTGCAGGCAGTCTTTAAATTCCAGTGGTATATTCTCAAGGTCATATTTTGGTGCATTCATGAGTGGTTTGCTCTTTTTCAACTTTAGCTTGAGTTTGCATACTAGTAGTTGATGATCTGTACCACATTCAGCTCCAGGTTTTGTCTTTGTTGATGTTACAGAGCTTTTCCATCGTTGACTTCCACAGATGTAGTCAATTTGATTTTTATACAATCCATTGGGTGAAGTCCATGTGTACAGTCGTCGCTTGTGTTGCTGAAAGAAGGTGTTTGAGATGAATAGATCATTGGTCTTGCAGAATTCTATCAATCTTTCTCCAGCTTCATTTCTGTTGCCAAGTCCATATTTTCCAACTACTTTGCCTTCTTCTTTGTTGCCAACTTTTGCGTTCCAGTCACCCATGACTATCAGGATATCCTGTTTGCATGTTCTGTCAATTTCAGCTTGTACTTGTTCATAGAACTCTTCAATTTCATTCTCTTCTGCAGCTGTTGTTGGGGCATATACTTGAATTATAGTTGTGTTGATAGGCAATCCTCGTAGACGAATAGAGATTAAGCGTTCGCTGACTGCATTGTATTTCATTACAGTTCTTGCAAGTTTCTTCTTTATTATAAATGCAACACCATTTCTTCTTTGTCTTTCATTTCCAGCATAGTAGACCATGTGATCATCTGATGCAAAGTGCCCGATGCCAGTCCATTTCAGTTCGCTGACACCCAACAGATCAAGTTGTACACGTTCCATTTCATTCTTGACCACTTCCAACTTCCCTTGGTTCATGCTTCGTACGTTCCATGTTCCAATGTGTAAGACATCTTTACAGCTTCTGACTCTCATTTCATGCGCAGCTACATCAGCAGTCAGACTTCCCGAAGGCTTTGATCCAACCACATCATAAATGCTGGCTTTACTCTGAAAAGTCTTCAGCTCTTCCCCAGTAGCTAGTTGAGTGCCTTCCGACCTGGGAGTCTCATCTTCCAGCACCATAGCACAATTTGTTTTGTTGTAACTATCCATTGGGTTTTCATGGCAAGATACAGAAGTAGATTGCCGGGCCTTCCTTCCGCGCAGTTTAAGTTTGGTGTTGTTGCCGTTGTCACAGAAATGTGATCCTCCGCCGTCAACACTATCCCATTCTGCTGCTGCCCAGATGGGTGGTTTGTCTTCGTCTGGCACCTCAGCTGAGACCTGTCCATCTTGGGAGACCCTGCCAGTAGTTAAACTACCGATAGTTTAGCTCTCAGCATCACTGATGCACACAAGCCCTCACAGCACGACAAGCTGCAAACCAAGTGAGAGAGTATTGTAAGGTGTATTGAGAAAGGAAAATGTTTGGTGTTTACATTGTAGGGGACGCCTGTTGCGAGGGCTTGCCTAGATGACTGTTATTATTGTTGCGTGCCTGGCCAGGACATACAGGGGCAAAATGAGGCAAAAAGCATCTGGAAGTACCACATGGCTAGTGTGGGTTTTCCAAAGCTCATCAGGGTGCAAGGTGCACCCAGCCTGTCTCCAGATGTCTATTTCTAATTGTTGAGTATGTGTTGGGGCTTAGATGAATTCCTAAATTGAAGATTCTGTTTACATATTCATTAGCCAGATACATCACTTCAAATTACCCATACTAATGTATCCTTATTTGGCAAGGCTGCTAAGAATATAAAACAATTGTTTAAAAACTTAGTAGTGTTTATTTTCTCTCATTCTTTTTCTCAAACCTCTCCTGGATCATTGCTGACAAGCAAAATTTGGTTTTGTCTAATCAACTCAAGTTAAATAATTTTACAAATATTTCCATATTTTCTGGTGTAATTGGCACCTATGATGTTACTGTCCTGTTCAGCAGTCATCAGCACTGAGCTGCCTTAAATCTTACAGTTCAAGGCATTCAGATGATGAAACTGATACTTTTGCATGAACAGGTTGGGGGATATCTGGAATGCAAACACTTCTCCTTGTATATTTTTAATACAGAATATTCTTTTTCACATTTAATTTAAAACCTAACAATACCTGAGACTGGCATCAAACTGATCTGAAAACCCTCTGTGGTGCTTGCCACAGTATATAAAATCCCTTTTAACTTTTAATTTTGTATATGCATTCAAAACCAAATATATGTACCAGAGATAAAAATTCAAGCTGGATTACCCTTTTTATTCAGAGCTCTTAACCTCTACTTTGAAGGTCAAAGGAAAACAGAAACAGTTTCCTTAGTTTCATGCCTTTGGTTGATCTAGCATCCAGGGGCACTTGGCAATGAACAGCCGGCAATGAAAGGTAGATTAAAACATTTAAACACAAGACTATTACTCTTTTAAGTATAGCAGCTAGCAGCCTATCTGATTGGAATAAGAAGGTTTTCTTGATAAATTTCACTAAACCCGCCCCCCTGGGCTGTAAGAAATGGTTTGCAGGCTAGCTCTTACACGTGAGCTTTGCCTTACAGATATTCCCCACCCCATACATCTTTGCTAATAGTAATTTGACCAGCCTTTGTTTGATCCCACCCTTACACAATCAAGATGCTGGTCAGACATCTGAGGATGCTCAAAGGAGGCACCCCCATGGTTCTAGAAGCTTAAACTCTATAATTAAAATTGATGACAAGAGGATTGTTTGGAGGCTAGGTGAATTGGGGTTTTTTGTCCTCTTTAATGGGTTTCCATTTGTTTGCTAGGAGAAAAACTCCTCCCTGATCTTCCAGTATCTTTCTATAGCTATGCAAACAATTTCAATGGTTTCATTCCTAGTATCTTTCTATAGTTATGCAAACCATCTCAGCAGTTCCAACCACCCCCCACTCACCGCTGAGAGGCATGACCAAAACATTTTCTAAACTGTCCCCTTCCCTGCAATCAGTAGACCTGGTGTTTTTCACTGTTTGGGGGGACACAGGGGCAATTTGTTAATAACTTCACCTTTTACTGATAGAGTATCAAAATCAATCCTGAAATATAAAGACCTAATGTCTGGACAAAAACTTTCTTTCCCTAATGTCACAACTAAACACAGATACACTCTAACATTTACAGAGACACTCTAACAGTTTCTACATAACAGCACATTAACTATATGGACCAGCCATGAATCTATATAGGGAAACTGGTCCGGATGCTCCTTCACTACAATTTAGCCTCCGGACCCCATGCTCTAATCACAATTTACAAATCACAAGTTACAGTGTAAATCTTCTAATCTCAATTCAAGGAATGCAATGTTCAGTGTAAATTTTCTAATCTCACTTTCTGGGAATACAATATACAATATAATCCAGGTAGCAGGCAGAGTTTGGTTGCGCAAAACACACAGGACCACAAAGGGGAAAAGAAAGAGGGAAAACAGAAAACAGAGACATCTCAGCAGCGAATACTCATACACTCTCTTTCCTCAGTAGCAGCTGTTACAAATACACATTACACACACTCTCTCTAGCTGTACCATAGGATTTAACTTTTACCATGAGGATAATAGTAATATGAGAAATATAGCTAGCTATTTTTCTAATGTCCACTAGATGGAGCTCCAGGATCACTAGCACAAAAGAAGCCCCCAACTCTAGAAGCACATGGCAACACAAAAGAAGCCCCCAAGTATGCTTCATTAGAGACAGCGTGTGTAGGCTCTAAATAAATCGCCCCGATCATCAGAGAATTGCGATCAGCGCAATTATTAATAAACAGCTTGAAAGGCAAACTCAAGGGGGTTAAGTGCTAATATTTTAGGCATTCTTAATAGCTTTGGCAGCGCTTTAAATACTTTTAAGGGGCCCGAGGTGGCAAAGTTAAATTTATACTGCAGTCATTTACTGACGCTTGCAAGCGCCCCCCCCCCCCCTTGTGGTGAACAGCGCCCTCCTGAGCCTATGGAGATGGATGAAAATCCTGAGGTTCAGCAGGATTTATGCCTATTTGAGAAACCAAGGAAGAAAGAGAGACTCTATTCCACAGAGCTGAGCATGGAGACCAGCCCAGGGGAGGAGTCCTGCAGTCCTGATTGGGCACACCCTGCCCTTGGAAGGGGCGTGTCCAGGAGAGAACGTGGTTTTAAACCAGAGCATGGCTCTGCTAGTCAGAATGAGAAGAAGGAGAATGAGAAGCAGAACGATGAAAAGTGGATTCAGAAGCAGAAGTGGATAAAGAAGAAGCAGGAGAATGATTGGAAGTCCAGAAGACAGTATGCTGATACTGGGGAACCTGGCATTGGAAGGAGACCTGCAGAGTTCTATCCAGAGGCAGTGAGTAGAAGTCCCAAGGAAAGAGGACCTAGCCCTGAGGTAGACAACCGTTGGAAGGTACAGCCCTGGGAAAGGACGCCTTCAAGGCAGGCACAAGCCAGAAAACAATCATTCTGTGAAGTACCGTTTGAACCAGAGAGCAACAAACATTTGAACAGCTGGAGAACGTTGGAGCCATCTGAAGTCAGAACGGCATGGCAACAAGTAAGTGATTTGCCACAAAGTTTCCAAGCTGAACGTAAAGCTAACTCTCCTGTGTGTGAAGCATTAGCAAAAGAGACTAGCAGTTACTCTGATACAATTAGCTTAAGAGAGGAGAAAGTAAACAGCCTTAAGCCAGAGGGAAGTTGTAAAGCTGATAGCAATTCCCTATCTCACAAACAGCAGGCTGAATTGCTCCTACAGAGTTTTAAGCAGTTTTTAAAGTTGCAAGCTAAAAGACAGCCAGTGTTAACAGAAGCCAGTAATTCCATACAGCTTGAAGAATTAACTTATTTATTTATTTATTTAACATTTTTTATATACCGCACTATTCATCAAGATAATACAGACTTACCAGATTGTGAGAGCATGGATTGCACGGTTTGCTGTGTAGAGATGCCAAG
The DNA here is from genome assembly GCA_033557465.1 of Ichthyophis bannanicus. NCBI lineage: Eukaryota > Metazoa > Chordata > Amphibia > Gymnophiona > Ichthyophiidae > Ichthyophis > Ichthyophis bannanicus. The sequence goes on along the minus strand of CM066051.1, from coordinate 72,303,787 downwards.
CTGAAGGAAACTGCTTTTTCCATATGTGAATTGAATATCACGGAGCCGTTGTACTGACCTTGCTTAGAAAGCTCTAATTATGTGCACCTGATTTTCCCCAGCACTGTGAAAGGTACCAGTGGCTGAAAGAGGCTGCAGTGAATCTAACTGACCTCTTGAGGCAAAGTGAGTAACTTGCATAGAAGTAAAAAGCAGCAATTATACTTTAAGTTGTTTTATCCTAAGTTTTCCTGTTAGCATTTGAAGCACCTATTTTGTTTGCATTTATTTGCCATGTGATGGAACATTATCCTTTACTATAATAAATATTCTGGAAACCCCATAACTACAACTCTTTATTTCGGAGCGAGAGGAGCAGGAACTACAATACCCAGCATTCCCGGGATACAGGTTTCTCTCCTTCCTCACGAAGCATCAGACGGCCGCTCCTGTCTTTAGCCCCAAGGCCGGGCAGGAGCGCCGCAAGTGGCTACGTTGGCAGGATATTCCACGCATGCACAAGGTGCTGCGCAGAAGAAAACTACAGAAAGCAACTGCAAAAAAGACCCCGATTGCAGACCATCCTGAAAGGAAGGAAAGAGTCCCAGCATCGGAGTGCCAGCTGCAACGAGGTTGTGGAAGCGTGAGGCTACACCTGAGCCAGGTAATAAGTGTCCACCTGAGAAAGGATAAGGATACAGGGCTGATGGTGTTTGCCAGCTAGTTGAAAAAAAAAAAAAAAAGGAAAAGGTTTTTTTTTTTTAAAGTGTGAGGTACCGCACTTGGTGTTTTTTTTGTCTGTTTGTATTCACAGGTACTGAAGATGTCGCTGGATCCAGCAGAGGTATTTAAATGGATGGCCGCTCAACTGGAGAGACAGCGAGACTTGAGTCTAGAGTTCCAGGCAAAGAGTGCTGCCACCCTGCAGGCTCAGCAGCAACCCCTACTGGACATGCTGCAAGTGTGGGTAGCTGAGCAGAAGACCCCACCGGAGAAACCATCCGCTCCACCAGGTTTTTCTACTACAGCTGCGCTTAGTCTAAACGCAGGGACAATGTTTAATTTTGACCAGTTAAAGGACAATGAGGATGTTGATAATTTTATTGAATGTTTTGAAAGAGTGGCACAGTTAAGTGCATGGCCAAAGGAATGTTGGGCCATTAGATTTGTAGCTTCCCTTACCGGAGAAGCAATGGCTGCCTATAGGAGCATGCCTCCAGACCTTGCCGGAAATTATGAGGAGGTGAAAAGAGCGGTCCGGGAAAGGCTAGGCCTTACACCGCTGGCCTACCATAATCTCCTGCGGGCGGTGAAATTAAAACAGGATGAGTCACCGAAAGCCTTAGTATACAGGATAAGCAGGTTGTTAAATAAGTGGCTCAATCCAGAGAATAGGACCAAAGAGTCTATATTGGAAAGCTTAATTGTAGAGCAATACATGAATGCTGTACCCAGTGAAATAAAAACCTTCCTGATTCTGCAAAGCTGCAAAACCCCACAGGAAGCAGTAGACCTCACAGAACGCTTATTAGAGGCCAAGATAATGGCTCATGAAAGCAGTAGTGTTTTAAAGGGGGCAGCAATACCCGAGTCAGAAAGGAAGTGGAAATTTCAGAATGAAGCAAGCAAAATGTGTATGCCAACTGTGAAGGCTAGGATATGTCGGGTATATTCGTAGCACAAAAATAAGTTAGACTCTCTGTTGTTGTCTAGGGGAGATAGCTACTAATATACAGCCCCAAAGTTCGGGAGTTATTCTGGTAATGAGCCACGAAAGAATTCTGTTCTGCAGATATATATTAGACTTTATTATAGGCAACCCAGTAGAAAAATATACATACACATATATGGCTAATTAGAAACGTAAAGTAACAATTTGTTATTGTACAGATATACAATTGGACAACGCAATAAATCACAGACTAGTAAACCAGACGTCACTGATTCGCTCTGCACTTAGGAAAAGTAAGAAATATATTGCTAACCCCTTTGCCCTTCCAGGAGAGGAGAGATAAGCCGGTACCTTAGCTCCGTCGGTAGAGACAGCTTCGTCCAAGGATGCAGCTGTTAGCTAATGCCGGCTCCAGCCCCTTCAGAGGCGAGCCGCAGTAAGTCCGAACCGGAGGGATCAGTGAAAGTCTTATCTCAGACCTGTGAAGGACGGCCTAGCCCACACGTCTGGCGAAAGGCTCAGGAATCAGGTACGCAGTGCACAGCAGCAGGGCCGGTGCAGAAGTCTATGTCCAGGTGGGGAGAAAAACCCCCAACTCCTTCTCTCACCGCTACTTAGAACTAGAACTTTTCCAGCGCAGAATGCAGAATTCTGTGTGTGAATCCTCCGTCATAGGTCCGATGATTGGTTGGCAGCAGGCAGTCTGAGGTGTTCTCAGCGAATCAGAAGGTAGATGATGCGCAGCGTCTTGCAAACAAAGGAGCCATGGTAAAAGTCAGGCAGAAGCAACAGTATGTAACTTCTGGGCATGTACAAGTGTCCAAGGCCAGCCACGGACAATAGCCTCTGTATGCATGCACACTTAGAAACGCTGTGCAAGCAGTTGCATGAAGGCAGGGCCGGCCCGTCCATTGAGCAAGAATGTTTTTTGCACAGGGCCCCGCGTTTCAGGGGGCCCCGCGCAAAAAACATTCTTCAGCATCCCAAGTTTTAAAAAAAAAAACCAAACCGGCTGCTTCTGCCGCGGCAGCAGCAAGAGCTCTGCCGCGGGCCCCCCCCCTGCCCGGCAGAGCCTCCGTGCATCTTCAGCTTTCTTCATGTCCAAAACGCGGGCTTCTTTCAGAGCCGCGAGAGTTTCCTTTCTCGCAGGCTCTGTTAATCCCGCCGAGGGTGATGGGAAATCCCATCAGCCCCGCGGGATTAAGAGAGCCGCGAGAAAAGAAACTCTCGCGGCTCTGAAAGAAGCCCGCGTTTTGGACATGAAGAAAGCTGAAGATGCACGGAGGCTCTGCCGGGCCGGGGGGGGGCCCGCGGCAGAGCTCTTGCTGCTGCCGCGGCAGAAGCAGCCGGTTTGGTTTTTTTTATTATTTTAATTTGGAATGATAGGGGGGTGGTGGTTAGGACTGGTAATGGGCTATGGGAGGGGAGGCTAAACTGGAAGTGGGCTGATGGGGGGGGGGGGTGGTGAGGACTGGTAATGGGCCGGGGGGGGGGGTTAGGACTGGTAATGGGCCGGGGGGGGGTGGTTAGGACTGGTAATGGGCCGGGGGGGGGGGATGTTAGGACTGGTCATCGGCAAAGGGCGGGGATGATAACACTGGACGGGGGCTGATGGGGGGGGGGGTAGGAATGGTAATGGGCTATGGGGGGGGGCTAAGTGGGCTGATGGGGGGGGTTAGGACTGGTAATGGGCTATGGGGGGGGGCTAAGTGGGCTGATATGGGGGGGGTTAGGACTGGTAATGGGCCATGGGGGGGGAGGCTAGGACTGGTAATGGGCCATGGGGTGGAGGCTAAGACTGGAAGTGGGCTAATGGGGGGGGGGTTAGGACTGGTAATGGGCTATGGGGAGGGGGCTAAGGCTGGAAGTGGGGGGGTAGGACTGGAAATGGGCTGATGGGGGGGGTTAGGACTGGTAATGGGCTATGGGGGGGCTAAGACTGGAATGGGCTGATGGGGGGTAGGACTGGTAATTGACTATGGGGAGGGGGCTAAGGCTGGAAGTGGGGGGGTAGGACTGGAAATGGGCTGATGGGGGGGATAGGACTGGTAATGGGCTATGGGGGGGCTAAGAATGGAAGTGGGCTGAAGGGGGGGGAGTTTAGGACTGTTAATGGGCCATGGGGGGGGTGTTAGGACTGGTAATGGGCCATGGGGGGGCTAAGTGGGCTGATGGGGGGGTTAGGACTGGTAATGGTCTATGGGGAGGGGGCTAAGGCTGGAAGTGGGGGGGGGGTAGGACTGGAAATGGGCTGATGGGGGGGTTAGGACTGGTAATGGGCTATGGGGGGGCTAAGACTGGAAATGGGCTGATGGGGGGGTAGGACTGGTAATTGACTATGGGGAGGGGGCTAAGGCTGGAAGTGGGGGGGTAGGACTGGAAATGGGCTGATGGGGGGGGTTAGGACTGGTAATGGGCTATGGGGGGGCTAAGACTGGAAATGGGCTGATGGGGGGGGTTAGGACTGGAAATGGGCCATGGGGGGGAGTTAGGACTGGTAATGGGCCATGGGGGGGGAGGCTAGGACTGGTAATGGGGCTGATGGGGGGAGGGTTAAGACTGGTAATGGGCCATGGGGGGGGGGGTTAGGACTGGTAATGGGCCATGGGGGGGGGGAGGCTAAGACTGGAAGTGGGCTGATGGGGGGGTAGGACTGGTAATTGGCTATGGGGGGGCTAAGACTGGAATAGGCTGATGGGGGGGCTGGGACTGGAAATAGGGTGATGGGGGGGTTAGGACTGGTAATGGGCTATGGGGGGCTAAGACTGGAAATAGGGCTGATGGGGGGGCTAGGACTGGAAATAGGGTGATGGGGGGGTTAGGACTGGTAATGGGCTATGGGGGGCTAAGACTGGAAATGGGCTGATGGGGGGGTAGGACTGGTAATTGGCTATGGGAGGGGGGCTAGGACTGGAAATAGGCTGATGGGGGGCTAGGACTGGAAATAGGCTGATGGGGGGTTAGGACGTAATGGGCTGATGGGGGGTTAGGACTAGTAATGGGCTATGAGGAGGCTAGGACTGGAAATGGGCTGAGTGGATGGAGTGCTTGAACTTCATATAGCTGTTGGGGTCGGGGGCTTGGATTGGTATTGGGTTGTGAGGGGGAGGGAGCTAGGACTGGAAATGGGTGAGGGGGGGCTAGGACAGGAAATGGGCTGATGGAGGGGCTAGAATAGGACTGGAAATTGGATGTTGGGGGGAGCAAAGATTGGAAATGGGCTGTGGGGGGGGTTTGGATTGAAATGGACTCATGAAGGGGCTAGAACTGGAAGTAGGCTCATGGGGGGCTTGGATTGGAAATGGGCTGAGTGGAGGGGAGCTAGTATTTGACATGGGCTGATGGTGGGGCTAGGAAATGACTAGAACTGGGCTCATGGGGGGCTGGGATTGGAAATGAGCTGATGGAGGGACTTGGATGGGACTGCAAATAGATGGGGGAGCTAGGACTGGAAATGGGCTTATGGGGGGCTAGGACTGGAAATGGGCTGATGCGGGGCCTAGAAGGGAGCGGATGCTGGGTGGGACTGGAACTAGAATGGAGCTGATGTTGGGGAGGATTAGAATGGGATGGAGCTGGGAGAGTGAAATGGAGAGGGAAAAAATATTTTGTGTGGGAGGGAAGACAAATCTACAATTGTCCGGATATTGGGAGAGTAAGTGGGGATTGAGGATGGAGGGGTAAAATTTGAGTGGATGAAATAGGAATGAGGAAAGAGGAAAAGGAGAAAGATTAGTATGTTAAAGCAGATGTAGAGAGAGAATGGAAAAAAACTAGAAGAGAGAAGAAAAGACAAATGGACAGCAGACGATGAAGAATTAGCGGAAGACACGAAGAAACCAGAAGAAAGTGGCTGGAGCAATTGCAGCTGAAAAAAAATGCACAAAAGGTAGAAAAATATCTCTTTATTTTGAATTTATTAATTGGAATATGTCAGCTCTGGGAAATGTGCATCATTAACGTCTGCGCTTTGTTTAGTACAAGAGCAAATTAATGTATAGTTTTATTTCTACAGTGTTGTACATTCCAAGTTTGGCTTTTGGGATTCCCAGTTTAATTATTGTCTTCCTGTTTCTAAATTGTGATTCCTTGTTTGGTGATGGTCTATGTTCTGCATGTGTAACTGAGCTGAGGTATTCTGTTTATGTAATTCCTATTTGACATTGCCACTTGTTCTCTTTCCCCAGTAGGTCATGTATTGTTGTTCTCTGAAATGTATTGGTTTAATATTTGCAGCGTTTCCTTTTGATAGTTAGGGTATATGGTGCTTTATGAGTCCTGGTAGTGCTGTTAGGATACGGCGGGTTTGCTATGGGTTCTAAATGGGCAGTGTTTGTAGTAGTTCCTAATGTGTCTGGCGGTTGGCACTGGATTATAGTAATGTAGAAGTCTTTTAGTCTTTCTTTATTCATACACTCATTAAGAGGCATGTTTACTAAAAGTTCGTGTATGGTAACATTATGCAAATATTTATGCAAATGAGGCCCCGCACCGAGTCTCCGCACATGGCCCTGCACCCCCCTTGGGCCGCCCCTGCATGAAGGACAGGCTTATAGCTGAACACAGCAAAAGTGTAGTGAAGAATCCATCTTGTCTGTGCAGTTTGGTTCAGGCCTGAGTTGCAGAGCAGGCCAGAGATTTGCATGTAGAATTGCAGGGGTACCAGTCCTACATCTCCCCCCCCTTGTAAGATGGAGGATGCTACAAGGGAGTACACTCCATCGTACAAAACCTAACTAGCAGTACTACCGTGCAGGTCAGAACCAAATGACAAATGATTGACTAATACATGAAAAGTGGATAATACTTCAAGCACAACATGCATGAAAGCAATACTGCATGAGGAATAATACAGTGAACACACTCAAGCAATAAAAGAAGTCAAAATAAAATGTCATAGATACAGTCAAGTCAAATCAAGGAAGATAAGACATGTTAACTTCAAACTCAAGAGTATATATAGTATCCAAACCAAAAATGCATATCAGTAATGCAATATAATGTGTCAGTGTAACACTAAGGTGAACACTCAAAAGTAATGAGAAGCCATGTGTAACTGTGTTAGTAAAATGAACACATGCTATCTATGAAAAAAACCAACTCAATTAAGAGTAATGGATAACTTTCAAAGAAAATGGTGACACTTATTCAAAAGTGTGACGTTCCAGCAAATCCTGCAGACGCATGGCAGGCAGCAGAGGTGCAGGATGCATAGAGCGACGAAGAGTACGAATTTGTCTCTGTTGATACAAAGAGATAAGAAACTGGAGCACCAACAGAAAGAAAAGACCAGGAACAATGACATGTGACATAAAATCAGTTTGCAAAATGTCCACATCTCGTGAATCAAAGTTATAATCAGCAATGGCAAGGGCGTCCTGGTCAATGGACAGTTCAACTGTGTGAGAGTCCTTATAGTCCAAAAGATAGTTCAAGGCTGCAGTGAAGTCAATCTCATGACCGCGAAACACATCCAAAATCTGGAGCTCCGTCGAAACAGGGTCAGCATCAAGATAAAACAAGGAAACTCCACCAACATTAACAATGGAGTTCTTGGGAACATCCATCAAGCAAACATTGCAGGGTAGAGGAACTCTATTATGAATGTCATGTTTATTCATGGTGACCAGGAGTTCACTCAAAGGGGTGCTAACCAGCCAAACATTGTTGACAACAGCAACTTTCGTCTCTGAAAAGTCATCGAACTTGGTCATGGTAACTTTACATTGTTCTTTCACATTTTCAGCAGACAACCCACAAAGAGCTGTAGAAGTGTCCTTCAGGAAAGGCTTACCAGGACATAACCAATGAATGTCTTTAGAACGTTGGCACATGCCAAGATTAGGCACCACATATATTAGTGATGCGTGCAACAGACGATTCAAAATGCTTCTGTAAAACAGGTCGGGGATCTAGGGACACAAAAACTTTCTGTGTGACAGTCTGGGACTGTGTAATCAGGAAACCAGGCGCATCCTGTAGCACGACACCAGAAAGAGGGCCAGGTTCAATCAAACTGGCAACCTCGGATCCCGCTAACAGCAAAATGAGGAACAGGACCTTCAAAGTCCGGGACTCCATCTGTAAAAGAAAACAAACAGGCTATGCTGCCTGAAGGTTAGAATCACTCACTTCAGCAAGAGGTTCTTCAGGAAGGAGCTTACTGGGATGACACGGTCTAAGCTGATTAATGTGGACCCATTTAAGGGAGCCTTCCCTCTCAGTACTGGACTTCATTCGAATTTGATAAGCAACAGGGGAGGCTTTATCCACAATAGGAAATGGACCGTTCCAGCTAGGTAGAAATTTACAGTCTTTAACCTTATTCTTACCAAAATTGCAGTAGAATACCTTATCGCCAATCTGGTATTCTTTAGAGGTAGTCCTCAAATCATAGTAGGTCTTCCTACCCCGAGCAGCAGTGTCCAAATTCTTTTGGGCAAAGGCAAAGGCACTTTGCAAGTGTTGCCTTAAATGGGCAACATATTCATGAGCAGTTGTAGCAGCAGCGAGATTCACATCATTAGTCCTGTAAAGAAGATGAAGGGGTAAAACCATGTCCCTACCTGTCATCATCTCAAAAGGGGACACACCAGTAGCACGATGACGCGTGGCTCTGATAGCCATCAGGACCAAGGGCAGTTTGATGTCCCAGTCCTTCCCAGAGAAAGAAACATACTTTTTCAAGATACTGATGATAGTTTTGTTTGCTCTCTCCACCTGTCCAGAGGATTGTGGACGATAAGCAATGTGGACTTTGTCCTTCACACCTAGTACCTTCCACAGATGCTTAATGACTTGTCCCGTGAAGTGGGAACCCTGGTCGGATTCCACTCGCATGGGGAGGCCTCACCTGCTGAAAACATGGTTTAACAACAAGGTGGCCGTGGTCTCGGCGGTACAGTTGGGTGCTGGGATGCACTCGACCCACTTAGTAAATAAGCAGGTAACTGTCAACATATATTTGTTGCCTCGAGAGGATCGGGGCACGGGGCCGATCCAATCAATCTGGAGATCAGACCAAGGCATGGTCAGACCTCTGTTTCTCAAAGGTGCTCTATGAGAAGGAGCTGCAGGTTGAAATCTGCAACAGGTCAGACAACCTTTAGTATACAATTGTACATCTTGGTACATGTGGGGCCAGTAGGCCACTTGTTTCAACGTTTCATAGGTTATTCGGTCACAATATGACCGGCACAAGGTTCATCATGCGCGTGCTGTAACATGACTCCTCGGAAGGCCCGAGGTACCACCCATTGCACAATACCATGCTTACTCGTCCGTATCAACAGATCTTTCTGGAGATGGAACATGTCCTTGGAGATGTAGAGGATCCTCAGTTCCTCATCGTCCTGACAATCCTCCAGAGTTAATGGGTGTTCCTGGGGGTTCTGCAGAGAAAGGTAGAAACGTCCAAGAGTGGGATCTTGTTTCTGGGCTTGCACGAGGTCGAGATCTGTGCTCTCGCCACACCATTGAACCACAGGGGGCATGGTGGATAATTGAGCTTGTCGTCGGGTAACCGCCGTCACCATTTGAAGCCCATTGGTCTCGGGAGCCTCCAACTGCCAGAGGTCTCCAGAGACAGCACCCTCCTTGGCAAGCTGATCAGCTAGATCATTTCCAATCTTGTCAGGGTTATCAACACGGGAATGACCTTTCACTTTCTTCCAGTAGATGGTCATGTCATTTTCATGAGCTACCTTGTCCAAGGCCAGAATCAATCCGGCATGTTTGACAGGTTTCCCTTTGGAATTCAGCATATTGTTAGATTTCCAAACGGGTAAGTGGGAAACAAAATTCTGTCGGACGTAGCCTGAATCAGTACAGATGGTTAGGGTGTGAACCCCTCCCTGAGCAGCAGACTGGAGAGCTGCCAGGGCTGCAGCTAGCTCTGCATACTGATTAGTTTTGGTACCTAGACGGTACTTGAAGGGTTCACAAGGGTGGTTCTGGTTCCAAACCACACCTATACCTGCTACCAGTTCATGGTCAGGCTCTCGACGGTAAGCACAACCGTCCACATACACCTTGGGGTAGCCTTTACAGAGGTTCTCATCATAAGGACGATGACGAGAAGGCTCAGGCGTACATGACTCCATATCGGTGTCTAAATTACCCACTAGAGGTTCTCTGGCAGTGCAATCGTGCAATTCAGCCAGGCCCTGTGCGGCGGCATCCTTGCGGTTTTGAGCATACCTGACCTCCAGGGGCCAGCCCTGAAGCGCTAAGGTCCAGGAGACAATGCGACTGTTTGACACTTGTCCCGATTTAATCCGATCACTGCCTAGGAACTTGATGGGTTGGTGATGAGTCTCAACAACCAACCTCTCACCTTGGATATAACTGCGGAAATATTTGAGGGCCCAGACTGTGGACAACAAGGATTTCTCACAGTCAGAGTATTTCTTCTCCACTTCCGTTAAAGCTTTGCTGGCATAGGCAATAACTTTCCTATCTGTGTCATGCCTCTGGTACAGAACAGCACTCATAGAGTGATCAGTGAAACCTAGTTCCACGAAGAATTCTTTGCCACTCTCTGGATAGGCAAGACAGGGAGCTCGACTCAAAGCTGCCTTCAGCTCTTCTAGAGCTGCCTCTTGGTCGGGATTCCATACCCAAGGTTCATCTCTTTTGAGGAGTTTGACCAGGGGTTGGGAAATCTCCGCATATTGATCCACGAATTGGCGTGAATAATTGCAAATGCCCAAGAATGAGCGCAGCTCACTCACGTTGGTCGGACGTTTGAGTTGTTGCAAGGCCGCAATTCTCTTCCTTTGAGGCCGCAGTCCCTCAGCAGAAACTTCGTAACCTAAATAATTGAGGGATTTCCGGCACCATTGGCCCTTTGACAAGGACAGCTTTGCTCCCGCAGCTTTCAGTTGCTGGAAAACATGCTCTATTTCTTGCAAATGGTCAGTGAAACTGGTGCTCTTCACCAGAATGTCGTCTACATAGACGAGGGTGCCTCTAGCCTCAGCATCAGGCAAAGCCTTATGCAGGAAAATATTGAAGTCTGCTGGGGCATTCAAATAACCAAACGGTGTCCGATTCCAAGTATATTGTCGCCTACCGAAGGTAAAAGCCAGCTTATGCTGATCTTCTGGATGGACAGGTATAGTCCAAAATCCTGAGGCCAAATCCAGGCTTGTAAAGTACCTTGCACCCTTGATGGTGGCTAAGTTCTGTTCCAGATGTGCCATAGGCCATCTGGATAGAGGTACCTTTTTGTTAAGTTGGCGATAGTCCAAAGCTAAGCGCCAGCTAGAGTCCTTCTTGATGACAGGCCACAGTGGGGGCATTGTAAGTACTGTTGCATTGACGTATAATTCCCTTTTGTTCCAGGGAATTAATGATTTCCTGAACGGATTCATAGGAGGCCAATGGGATTTTATACTGTCTCACAAAGACAGGTTTACTGTTTGGATCCGTAGGAATACGGGTGACATGTAGGTCGGTGAGACCACAGTCATAAGTGTCAGTGGCAAACAGGTCCTGGTGACGGTACAGCAGTTCTTTTAATTGGGCCTTTTCTGACTCATCAGTGCAGGCGTCTGCTTCAGTAAGTCTTCCCGCAACCATTTCGTCAAATCCCAGAACAGGTTTGTTTGAAGGTATTTCAACCTTCTCCTCAATCTCATCTTGGAGAGAGGAGACCTGGATGGCTTGGACAGCCTGGGGCTCCCCCCCCCTGGTGGGTGAGGGAACTAACAGCCTCATCGAGGGTACTTGACAAAATCAGATGGTCAGACTCGAGGTCCACCTGTGAGGTCACAGCACTATGTGGCCAGACAAACTGTAAGGTGAGGAGGCCTCGGGGTGAGGATCGTACACACGCAGGGGTTCCCCCCCCCCCCTTCACAGATGTTCCAGGAAACAGGGGCTTCCCCAATAATCTGGAGACCCAATTCCACACTTGGGAATGATTCTGCCACTAGGAATCCCAGGGGTTCGCCTTTCACAAGGTGAATGCGATCTGGATTTGGATTGGTGAGCAATAAGTGTAAGGAGGGAGCTGTGGCCTCCATGCAGGGTACGGGACCCATGGCTAGGCCCAGCTCCTCAAAACGTGAATTTGGACTGAAGAAGACCAAGTTGTCTGAGACCACTTGTCCTCGGGTCACCTGTATCGGCAGGGGACAATCCTGTACCCTCCCAGGTATGTGGATGTCTTCTGCACAGACCACTGCACAGACTTGAGGGATAGTCTGACCAGCCCGTAGGGATGGGCGGGCACCAGAGAAATCCACCGGATCTCCTTCCATCCTACTCCAGAGGATGTTGTTCACAAAATCCACATAAGTTCCCAGTCGAACAAGGCAATCTGAGCCTAAGGAGAGGGGCACCTCAAGTCCTCTGATGATGGAGAAGGTGTGCCGAAAACCTTTGACCCCAACTTGTAAGGGGAGATTGCAGTAGCCCATTAATGTCTCGAGCCCTTCCCCAGGCACTTGGAACGAAGTCTTCGCTCCCATTACCCAATCAAGGGTAAGCTGTTGTTTGAGCCGATAGAAAAGAGTCTCACTGATGAGGGAGTGGTCACAGTGGGGTAATAGGTAGGCCCTTTCCTTTTGGGACATGCCCACCTGCACATATATAAAGGGACCTTTCTCAGCCGAGAAGATGTCCGTCAGTCTCCTAGGGTGATCTAGGCAGGGATGGGATGGAGGAGGGGTTTGCACCTCACAACCTTCCACAGGTTCCTTCAGGAATATCTGCAGGCAGTCAGTATCAAGGACAATGTTAGCCACTGAACCGACTGCAATTGCAACCACGTCGCTGATGCCCTGATCCTCATCTCCAGCCCTTTCATACTGGAGCTGAAGGATTTGGGGATCAGCTGACCTCTGGAAATTAATCCTGATGGACTTGTTTGTGCGTTCCACCGAACAAGGACCACTGACTCTGTCATGTTTTACCCTAGCATAAGGTATGGGATGTGTGACCTGTGTCCAGATCACTTCCTGGACGTAGTCCAGAATGGGGCGTAACCGTTTCAGGAGCTCATTGCCAATCAAGAATTCTTCCCCAGGGCACTTAGTAATGACTACAGGATGTTTCACCTGTAATTTTCCAATTTGGAGGTTAAGCCAGACCTGCCCCATAGACTCTATGGGCTGATTCCCATAAGCTGCGAGTGACAAATCACTGGGTGTGACGTGTAGGGTCCTCTGACTCCCCAAGGAAGCAGTGAGTCTATCAAAGAGACTCGAGGTAATCAGGGTAGCCTCAGAGGCTGAATCTATCAGGCCCTCACAGAGAAAAGCCTGCTGAATTGTAACAGGAACAGTATACCTCTGTCCTTTTGGCTTGAGTTTACCCAGAAAGTACTTGTGCTTCCTGATGGTGTCAAAGGCTGGACCCTCGCTGTCCATGGCAGAACTGTCACTCTATGTCCATGGGGTGGCATCTATCTGAACTGGCTGCACCTGTGCAATAGTGACCTGTGGGACAGAAACAAAGTCGGTTAGTCATTCAGTCGCCTTAGAAGGGGAAGAGGAGTCAACCAGTTCCTCCTCCGGCTTTTGAGGTTTTGCTCGGGGCTTAGGAGGTGCGCTACTAGCAGGAGCCTCCTGTGAGGAGCTGAATGCAATGCTAGCCTTCATCATATCTGTCAGCTCGCTTATTCTCTTCTCCAGCTCCTGGAATTTGTCAAAACCAGGCTTTCTCTTCCAGTTCCGGTTCTGTGGAGTGAAACGCTGATTCCCAGAGCGCTGCTTAGACCCAGATGACTGGTTATTCTGGGGTGGCCTGGGAGGATTCTGTGGAACAGAAGGAGAAGAGTTATTTTCTAACGAAAGAGTGGATTTTACAGCACTAACACACTGTTTTGGCTCTCTGACTTTGCTGGGAGCCCTTACTGTGCTGCCAGTATTGGTTGCTCTCATGTTGGGAACAGCTTCCCAAATCCACTCAGCATGTTCTATCACACGTGACAGGGGTTCGTGACGCTTGTCAGACATATAAGGTTTGATAGATGGAAGGAGCAACTGACAGTAAAGATTACGAAACTCCTGATGGTGTTCTATTGTTTCCCAGGAAGGGTCACTCTGGAAGAAAGTCTGCCTAAGTTTGTAAGCAAACTCTCGGGGAGTTTCATTTTCCCTATGAGTCATACTAAATGCTGCCTGCTTTGCAGCAATATCATCAGGGTATGGCCCATAATGTTTCTTTAGTGCCTGTTCAAAAATGACAATGTCCTTCTTTTCATCGTCTGCCATGGCCCGAATAAATTGCTGGCAAGGCACATCAAAAGACCATGGAAGATACAAAACCATGTCCTCCCCCCTGGTAATGTTCAGTGCCCGAAAGGCATCTTTGACAGCAGCTAAATGTTCATTTATGGTGGCATGACCAGTTTTCTCAAAAGGAGTGACCATGCTCCGCAAGGTCTTGATAATTTGTAATTGTGCGACAGATGCATCTTCATTTGTGTGTTTCCCTTGCAGGACATGGGAGCATAAGGAATTTTTCGTCCCTTCAGCTCCCTCTGGTGGTCGCTGCTGGTACAGTGTGCCATCACCAGGGAGACTTCTCACCCCCCCCCTCCACCGCTCCCTGTATGGGGAGGGGTCGAGAGTAGGGTGTTTCACTCCGCCCAGTTTCTCTCCTGTGCTCATGCGCTGATGGGAGAGAACTGACTCTGTTCTGGAAAAGCTGCCGTTCTACATTGGGCAGGGTTTCCAGTGGCAACCTGTCGTCATCTACCCTCTGGTACTTCGAGAAGCCGAGAGGGCTGAAATTCTCCCTGTACTCTGTCTCATTACTTTGAGACGTGGACATGCACGCTAATTCAAAACAGTCAGCTTGCTGGATTTCGAGGTTAACTCTCTGTATTTCCTGCCCACAATCTTGACATGCAACAGATAGCTTTCTTTCGAGATTAACCATGCGCTGACGTGCTGCAATCAGAGCAGTCTCTATCTCATTTAACTGAGCCGTCAACGCATTCTCACGTCGCTCATAAAGAGCGGCGAAATCTGTTAGTCTCCTGGTCTGGGCGGCCAGTTCAGAGCTACAACCAGTCAGAAGGTGCACTTCTGTTTGATCCAAAGCATTCCGCTGCCCGAGAGCGGAAACCTGATCCAGCTAGCCTTCTGTGTAAACCATCGTAAATCTGTAAAAACAAACACAGGGCACGGCTAGAGAATTCTCTAAGGCAGAGAGCCTGTAATCTGGGTTCTGTCGTCTGTCTCACGGACAATGCTCTCTGGCTTCAAAAACCATAGCATAAACAGAAAGATTACACAAATTCTGAGAGGCACATTCAGAAATACTCATCCCTTGGAAGAGACCCCCATATGTCGGGTATATTCGTAGCACAAAAATAAGTTAGACTCTCTGTTGTTGTCTAGGGGAGATAGCTACTAATATACAGCCCCAAAGTTCGGGAGTTATTCTGGTAATGAGCCACGAAAGAATTCTGTTCTGCAGATATATATTAGACTTTATTATAGGCAACCCAGTAGAAAAATATACATACACATATATGGCTAATTAGAAACATAAAGTAACAATTTGTTATTGTACAGATATACAATTGGACAACGCAATAAATCACAGACTAGTAAACCAGACGTCACTGATTCGCTCTGCACTTAGGAAAAGTAAGAAATATATTGCTAACCCCTTTGCCCTTCCAGGAGAGGAGAGATAAGCCGGTACCTTAGCTCCGTCGGTAGAGACAGCTTCGTCCAAGGATGCAGCTGTTAGCTAATGCCGGCTCCAGCCCCTTCAGAGGCGAGCCGCAGTAAGTCCGAACCGGAGGGATCAGTGAAAGTCTTATCTCAGACCTGTGAAGGACGGCCTAGCCCACACGTCTGGCGAAAGGCTCAGGAATCAGGTACGCAGTGCACAGCAGCAGGGCCGGTGCAGAAGTCTATGTCCAGGTGGGGAGAAAAACCCCCAACTCCTTCTCTCACCGCTACTTAGAACTAGAACTTTTCCAGCGCAGAATGCAGAATTCTGTGTGTGAATCCTCCGTCATAGGTCCGATGATTGGTTGGCAGCAGGCAGTCTGAGGTGTTCTCAGCGAATCAGAAGGTAGATGATGCGCAGCGTCTTGCAAACAAAGGAGCCATGGTAAAAGTCAGGCAGAAGCAACAGTATGTAACTTCTGGGCATGTACAAGTGTCCAAGGCCAGCCACGGACAATAGCCTCTGTATGCATGCACACTTAGAAACGCTGTGCAAGCAGTTGCATGAAGGACAGGCTTATAGCTGAACACAGCAAAAGTGTAGTGAAGAATCCATCTTGTCTGTGCAGTTTGGTTCAGGCCTGAGTTGCAGAGCAGGCCAGAGATTTGCATGTAGAATTGCAGGGGTACCAGCCCTACAGATACCGCCTAGGAAATGTTTTAAATGTGGGCGAGAAGGGCATATACAGAAGAATTGTTTTAAGACTGCCTTAGTAGCAGAAAGTGCACAAAAAACCCGAGAAGGATTTCTCATTGAGGTAGAGGTGCAGGGAATTGCTACTACCGCGCGTTATTGGATTCTGGCGCGGAGCAGACAATGCTCTCCAAGGCGCTGTGGCAGCAAGTCCAAGCATCAGGGGTAGCAATTCAGCCTGTTCGCAATGTGAAGATCCGCTGCGTTCACGGAGGTACATCACTATACCCTGTATACAACCTGCAAGTGAAAGTGCTGGGTGTGGTTAAGAAAATTCCCATCGCAGTGGTCCCCAAGCTACCTCATAATATAGTCTTGGGTAAAGACTGGCCACACTTCCATAAAGGGGTGGAACAAGGCTTATTCTTAAAAGAGCAAGAAGCTACCAGAGAGTCCCCAGTAGAAGCTCTAACCCAAGCCAACAAGAAAAGTATAGTGCCTAGTCCTTTGTTTGCCCACCTGAAAAAGCAAGAAGGGAAAACACCACCTTCAAGAGAGGAAATAGTGAAGAAACCAGTATTTGTGCTGAGATTCTGCAAGTTGAAACCTAATGCTCAACCCCCTAAGAGAGCTTCAAGTAACTCAGCAGGTTACGACCTCTGTAGTGCTGAGGAGGTCATAGTTCCTAAGCAAGGGAAAGCATTGATAGATACTGCTCTACAGATGGAAATGCCACTAGGCTGTTACGGCCGGATAGCCCCACGATCGGGACTCGCTGTAAAGCATTTTCTGGACATAGGAGCCGGAGTGATAGACCCGGATTATAGAGGTTCTATTAAAATTCTTATGTTTAACTTTGGCAAGGAGGACTTTAAAGTCAAGGTTGGAGATCGAGTAGCTCAACTAATCTGCGAGCATGTGGGTCTGCCTCCGCTGGAAGAAGTATCCAGCCTCTCAACAACGGCTCGTGGAGCAGGTGGATTCGGGTCAACAGGGGGTACCAGTTTCCAAGCTCTAGCCGCAGTAGTGGAAGAAAAGGAAGAGGAAGACCTAGGGCCACAAATCGCAGTGTGTAAAAGCCACCCAGAGCCCAGAATAGATGAAGGCTTGTCCTGGGCACAAAAGCAGGAGTTGGTTCAGCTACTAACAAGATACCAGGATGTCCTCACACCAATGCCAGGCAAGACGGACCTGATCGCCCATGGGATCATAACGCCACCTGGCGAAATAGTACGCCAACGTCCACATAGGCTGCCGGAAGCCAAGAAGGAGGAGATTGTGCAGCAGGTACAGGAAATGTTGCAGATGGGTGTTATAGAAGAGTCGCGGAGCCCGTGGAACAGCCCAATTGTTCTGGTTCCCAAGCCCGACGGCTCCATAAGGTTCTGTATCGACTTTCGGAAAGTTAATTTAATATCTCGTTTCGATACATATCCGATGCCCAGAATAGAAGAACTTCTGGATCGCCTAGGCCGTGCCAAATACCTCACCACATTGGACATGTCGAAAGGATACTGGCAGGTCCCACTAACCAGGGATGCCAGACAGAAGACTGCGTTCAGCACCCCGGTAGGCCTGTATCAGTTTAAAAGAATGCCTGTCGGCCTACACGGAGCTGCTGCTACGTGTCAGCGATTAATGGATTTGGTTCTGCGACCGCATCAAACATACGCTGTGGCTTATATGGATGATGTGGTCATTCACAGTGACAATTGGACACAACATCTCCCACGAGTTGAAGCCGTTCTTAGGGCACTTAGGGATGCTGGCCTTACGTTAAACCCGGCTAAGTGTTTATTTGGAGGCCGGGAAGTTAAATATTTGGGTCACCTGGTGGGTAATGGGGTGGTGAAGCCCCTTACTGATAAGATAGCCGCTGTTCAAGCATTCCCCAAACCACTTAACAAGAAGCAGTTAAGGAGCTTCCTAGGGTTAGTGGGGTATTACAGACGGTTTGTTCCAGGATTTGCAGAGAAGAGTGCCCCTCTAACTGAAATGTTAAAGAAGAACGCGCCTAACCAACTGAGATGGCGGGAAGAGGCGGAAGAAGCATTCCACCTGTTAAAAAATAAGTTGTGTGCAGCACCGGTTCTCAGAGGTGTGGATTTTTCCCAACCATTTTTGGTACAGACTGACGCGTCGGAGACGGGCCTTGGCGCAGTACTGTCCCAACGACATGATGGTACGGAACACCCCGTGTTATACCTCAGCAGGAAGCTGGCCCCAGCGGAACAGCGCTATTCAACAATTGAACGTGAGTGTCTGGCTATTAAGTGGGCCATAGACGCGCTGCGCTTTTATCTTACGGGGAGGCGTTTCACCTTGATTACCGACCACACACCACTCAAATGGCTAAACCAGATGTATAACCATAATGCGAGGTTAACTTGTTGGTTTATGGCCCTCCAAGCGTTCGACTTTCAAGTGGAACATAGAGCCGGACGCCTCCACCAGAACGCAGATGCCCTGAGTAGAATCACGTGCTGTGCCTCTGGTCAGATGCCAGCCCGTGATATCTTAAGGGGGGGGATCTGTGGTGAACAGCGCCCTCCTGAGCCTATGGAGATGGATGAAAATCCTGAGGTTCAGCAGGATTTATGCCTATTTGAGAAACCAAGGAAGAAAGAGAGACTCTATTCCACGGAGCTGAGCATGGAGACCAGCCCAGGGGAGGAGTCCTGCAGTCCTGATTGGGCACACCCTGCCCTTGGAAGGGGCGTGTCCAGGAGAGAACGTGGTTTTAAACCAGAGCATGGCTCTGCTAGTCAGAATGAGAAGAAGGAGAATGAGAAGCAGAATGATGAAAAGTGGATTCAGAAGCAGAAGTGGATAAAGAAGAAGCAGGAGAATGATTGGAAGTCCAGAAGACAGTATGCTGATACTGGGGAACCTGGCATTGGAAGGAGACCTGCAGAGTTCTATCCAGAGGCAGTGAGTAGAAGTCCCAAGGAAAGAGGACCTAGCCCTGAGGTAGACAACCGTTGGAAGGTACAGCCCTGGGAAAGGACGCCTTCAAGGCAGGCACAAGCCAGAAAACAATCATTCTGTGAAGTACCGTTTGAGCCAGAGAGCAACAAACATTTGAACAGCTGGAGAACGTTGGAGCCATCTGAAGTCAGAACGGCATGGCAACAAGTAAGTGATTTGCCACAAAGTTTCCAAGCTGAACGTAAAGCTAACTCTCCTGTGTGTGAAGCATTAGCAAAAGAGACTAGCAGTTACTCTGATACAATTAGCTTAAGAGAGGAGAAAGTAAACAGCCTTAAGCCAGAGGGAAGTTGTAAAGCTGATAGCAATTCCCTATCTCACAAACAGCAGGCTGAATTACTCCTACAGAGTTTTAAGCAGTTTTTAGAGTTGCAAGCTAAAAGACAGCCAGTGTTAACAGAAGCCAGTAATTCCATACAGCTTGAAGAATTAACTCAAGATAATACAGACTTACCAGATTGTGAGAGCATGGATTGCACGGTTTGCTGTGTAGAGATGCCAAGCTGAAGGAAACTGCTTTTTCCATATGTGAATTGAATATCACGGAGCCGTTGTACTGACCTTGCTTAGAAAGCTCTAATTATGTGCACCTGATTTTCCCCAGCACTGTGAAAGGTACCAGTGGCTGAAAGAGGCTGCAGTGAATCTAACTGACCTCTTGAGGCAAAGTGAGTAACTTGCATAGAAGTAAAAAGCAGCAATTATACTTTAAGTTGTTTTATCCTAAGTTTTCCTGTTAGCATTTGAAGCACCTATTTTGTTTGCATTTATTTGCCATGTGATGGAACATTATCCTTTACTATAATAAATATTCTGGAAACCCCATAACTACAACTCTTTATTTCGGAGCGAGAGGAGCAGGAACTACAATACCCAGCATTCCCGGGATACAGGTTTCTCTCCTTCCTCACGAAGCATCAGACGGCCGCTCCTGTCTTTAGCCCCAAGGCCGGGCAGGAGCGCCGCACCCTTCCCTATTCCTACCAGATTTACCAGATACCAAATACAGACTGGATGAGCAATGGTTTCAGGGCCTCTAGGACCCTTACTCGGACTGCTCGTTGCGGGTGATCAGGCCGCTACAGGTTCACAGAATTTACCAGATACCAGAATTACCAGATTCACCAGATACAGGAATACTGAACTACCCAAAATAGTAAAACAGTACTCACCAGAACTCTGATCAGACAGGGAGTATGGATGCCAGTCTATCCAGCCAGTTTTCAATCGGGGGGGGTCAGCCACAGGGACCGACCGACCAGATGAGTCAAGGTGTCCTTCCGGAGCACAAAAGGGGGTCCAGGGCACCAAGGACAGTTAATCACCTGAAGGGGCCCAGTCCCTGACTGGTGGAGGCCCGATCCTGCAAAAAGCAGTAGTCTTCCCACCGTGGGTGTGATGAGAGAGGCTTTTTATTTAATTTAATAGAAGGTCCCATCTGGGTCGCCAGAAATGTTATAGCAAACGCTATGAAAAGCTCTAATTCTCTCACTCACCCACAGAAGAAAAACACAGGCTGGAATGCAAACAGGATCTTTTAATGTGTGCACAGGCTCAGACAGAGTGCCGGCAGTCTCCATAAAAATCTGAGCCTCGAGGGACGTCCTACAATACCTTATATATTGTACATTTTCAAACTCATTCTACAATCCCATTTGTCTCAGGTATTTCCTGTCCACCAATCAGCAGCCCCTGGAGAAGGTGCCTGGGTGACCTACCCAAACCAGTATGCTCTGGTCTGCTGATTTCTGGGCAAGAGGGTATTGTGCTCAGGCCAGGGGGGGGGGGAGGGTGCCTACTGAAACCTTTATGTCTTTTCTTAGCAAGCTGATCACTATGTAAAATCCTCATGGCTTGGGGGGAAGGGTTACCCACAGCTAAACCTTATGGCTGCCTCACTGGAGGGTTATGCCACCGATTCCATTCTACTGCTGTCAGCTGAGATCAGAGGCAATGGGAGGAGGGACTTGGAGAAGTGAGAGAGAAAAGAGATGATAGAACTATGTCCACTGTTCTCATAGGTGCACTTTCAGTACCTATTAATGCCTAAATCTTCGGAGAATAGTCTGTAAAAGCAGATAATTGGACATTATGCTATTTCAATGCATATGTTTAATATTAGAAATTGGTGTCACCTCAGTGACAACAACACAGCTCTTCTCCCCCCCCCCCCCTTGCTACAGTGGCAGATCCATCTGAAGTAAAGGGCAGTGCTAGGGATCAGCCTGTCAAATGAGGGGGGATTGCCTCCCTTATTGGGAAGTGCTCTCTTTTTATGGAAGACTGACCCCTAGTGGTGCACAGGGCCTTCAGGAATTTTTAATGGGCTACTTTTTGTCTTCTGGAAGGGAGACAAAACGTCTGATGCAGATTACTGCAGGGCTGTACACTGTTTTTTTCTGTTAGCACACATTTTTTTAAATTGCTGTGGTAATTTCACAGTCAAACATTAAACTGACGTATTCATAAAAGGAGGAAAAATCCTCACTGATATAAAGGAGCCATCATAAAGACTGGCTTCATTTAGAAGAATTTGGGGATACTACTTTTATAATGGGTGGAGATTGTAATTTGACATTGAACCCCAGGGTGGACAATAGTGAGAGGGAAAAGAGAACGCAGGAGCTTGCTTCGCCTGAAGGATTGTGGATATTTGGAAAAGCAGACACCTGAGGGAGGATGTGGAGCAAAGATATCCATTCTGTTCACATCTTCATGAATCTATAGTTGCTTAGGTATGGTTTGGTAAGTGGTGCATGGGTGCATAAGATAAAAGTAGCAGCGGTTGGGTCTATTACTTGGACAGATCATGGTGAGTGTGACCTTTAACTTGGGGAAAGGGGACGAAGGAGTCAACTATGACAAAATTATAGGAAGTCATAGCAAAGTATGTATCCTTCAGTAGAGGGGCGGGTGTAGAGCTGGGATGGTTTTAAGGTAGTATTTGGGGGATACTTGTTGAGCCTGGCTGCGAGAGTTACTTTGTGAGCAGGTGCGGTCACTGAAGGCACAGCACCAGAGTGATCGAGACCTGCAGGCTCTAACAGACCTGGCAAGATTGAGAGTGGAGTTGGGCAGACTGAGTCAGCCAATTGGTGCACAAATTGAATATTCTCAAACGGGCGCATTTTGAATGGGGAAATTGGGTGAGCAGGGTACTAGCTAGCAAGTTCAATACAAGGGTCATACAGAGCCAAATAGCGAGCATTAGAGATGAAAAAGGTGTTTCAGTGTTTGGTTCTGCCAAGATTAGGAGTCTTTTTGAATTATTATGCCAAATGATACCAGGGGGAGTTAAGTGATGGTGAGGCTCGGAGCGAGTCTTTCTTTGAAGACTGTGCTTTGAACAGATTGGGGAGGAAGAAGTAGCAAGATTGGATAGGGATATAAGTGAAGGGGAGGTCTGGGTGATGATTAAAACTTTTAAAGACAGGTAATGCGCTGGGCCTAAATGGATTAGCTGACAAGTTTTATACAAAATGTCAGGATCAATTGGCTTTGTTATTAATAGAGGTGTTTATGGAGTACAGAGTCCCAGACTCTAAAAGAAGCAACAATAATGGTGCTGCCACAGTGGGGGTAAGACAACAGGGCGTATGGGTCCTATCAACCAATTTCCCAAATAATTTTGCATATCATTTATTAGCCAAGATGTTGCAGGGTTTCATTCCCAAGCTGGTCAGTAGTGATCAAACTGATTTTGTGCTGCAGGGGTGGGGGGTGGGTGATAATATCAGGAAGATTTTAAATCTGCCTTGGAAGCTACTGTCGTGGGGGTGCTGAGAGGGAGTCTCTTACTGTGGACACTGAGAAAGCATTCAATAGAGTAGAGCAGAGCTTTATGTCCAAGATAGAGGAAAAGGGATTCTCCTTCCTCTCTGCACACTAGACTGAGAATCTTCTCTACTTGAAGGCATACGCTCTTCTGGTGGAGGGTTTCCAGGAGGCTAGCAAGATCTCCTCGATTTCTCCAGGGAGATTGAAAGGAGCCAACGCTCCCCTTTCAGCAGCCATGCTGTTAGCATTAGTGACCCCAGGTTGGTTTGCAGAAGGCAGCTGCCCTCCTGGGACAGTAGGTCTGGTTTCTGACACAGTGGGTTTGCCACCGACGGGGAGAGCAGCAGGGGGAACCAGGGCCGCCTGGGCGCAATCAGAATCACTGATGCTTGCTTGCTCTGGACCTTTTAGAGGGTCTTGGCCACCAGGGGAGACAGTAGGAAGGTATAGAGCAGGCCCTCGGACCATGAGATCAGGAAGGCATCTGCCGCTGCCCTCCCCGGATGCAGCTGGTGTGATCAGAAACTGGGCAGCTGTGCGTTGTCTGGGGAGGGAAACAGGTCCATGACGGGCCTGCCCCAGAGGTGGAAGAGCCTTTGCGGTACTCAGGGGGTTCAGTTGCCACTCATGTGGGTGAAGGACCCTGCTGAGCTTGTCCGCTAGGCAGTTGTCCAGGTCATATAGTGGGAACATTACCATTTACTACTTTCTTCCATTGTGACAGTGCTTCGAAAACACTGGGGGTTTTAGGATTGCATGAATGCTTTCAGAAGCCCCTAAGGATAGCCTTTTCTAGGGGTAGTAATTTACAAGATCGTTTGGTGCATTCAGCAACTCCCTTGGATCGCCTTTTGCCTCCAGATCCTGACACTAGGGGACACACTACATGTTCACATTGTGCTTACTGTGCGATGGCATTGACCGGAAAGGAATGGATACATCCTAACACGGGCAAAACCCTACAACGTCGATGGTTGACGTCCTGTGATTCAACCTATGTCGTCTATGCCTTACAGTGTTCTTGTCCCCTAGTTTATGTCGGCAGGACTTCTCGACAAATCCGGGTCCGCCTTGGTGAACACGCCTCTAGAATACGGCAAAAGGTTCTATCGGCCCCCTTAGTTGAACACTGTGAAATCTATCATCATCAGTTTAATACTGATTTCGTCTGGACGGTATTGGATTTTATCCCTCCTAATCCTCGGGGGGGTAATCGGCTTTTAGCTTTACAACGACGTGAACAACGGCTGATTTTTGAGTTGCAGACTGCCCAACCCCTGGGCTTAAATAAAGAGGTTGAATGGTTCAGCTTGTTATGACGCATCCATGACACTAAGGGATTCCCCGATGTCCATGGGGTATCCCGTTTAGTTGATTGGATCTCCTCCTTGAGTGACAGTGAATGTTAGCCAATGGTTGCAGCTACTCCCCTTTAATTATCTAGTGGAGCATACAGCTGATGGAAGCTTTTCTACAGCGGCACATTTTGGATGAGAGCAAACACTTGAAACAGTGCCCGTTGGCCCGAAACGTACGTCGTGTGTGTGGATTGAATGACCGCTCTTCAAAAACCTAGTATGGTGTGAAAAAGCTTCACTGGACACTAATAATGAGCTAAGTACAGCGTATTACTATTTATAAAAAAGAAAAATAGAATGGGTTGTCTGGTGTGACTGGACTTCAATTTCGGTCTCCTCCAGCCTTTTCTGACAAAAATAATATTTTATTATAAGGGGTTTATTTGTGGGTTTGTTTTGTTGTTTTGGATTTATATTTACTGACCCAAGGATTGAATTCGGATTGATTTAGTTGTCCAGGTCCGGCAGATATACTGCCCGTAGGAGCATCCTGTTGCACATTGTGAAGGAAAGAAGGGCCACCACTTCCCGACAAAGGGAGTATAAGCCGGTGCCCCCTGTTTACGTAGAACATGGCAACCTGGTTGTCCATCTGGATCAAGGCAGGGCGATTACTCATGAGGTGGTGGAAGGCCTGCAGGGCTAGAGAGATGGCCCTGAGCTCCAAGAAATTGATCTGTAAAAGAGACTCTTTTGGAGACCAATTGCCTTGTGTGCGGTGGTCTCTGCAATGCATTCCCCAGCCCAGGAGGGAGGTGTCCATGGTCAGAATCCTTTGTGGTATGGGTGCTTGGAAGGGCATCCCCACCCCTGAGATGGTGCAGGGATTGCTACCAGTTGAGGGAGTCTGCCAGACTCTGATCCTGTCCCGCAGTTTGCCCATGGCTTGAGTCCATTAGGACCAAAGGCACCACTGGGCTGCCCACATATGTGGACTGCTGAGGCCATATGGCCTAGCAGGCAGAGGAGGTGGCGGCGGCGCATTGGCATTGACTGACAGCTTTGAACCTTCCTTGCCAGTTGTATAAGGCAGTGTGCACTCTCTGCTGGAAGTAGGGCCCTGACTTTTAATGTATCTAACTGGGCACCTATGAACTCCATGTTTTGGACTGGACAGAAGCGAGATTTGGGGACAAACAGCAGGTGCTGCAGGGTGTAGATAGCCACGAGGGCCATGATGAGCCAGTCATCCAGGTAGGGGAAGACAAAGGCCCCCTGTAGGCATATGTGGGCGTCCACAACCGCCAGGCACTTTGTGAAGAGCCTTGGTGAGGCCAGGCCGAATGGCAGTACCCTGTACTGGTAGTGCTTTCCCCCTACTACAAACCTTAGGTATTGTCTGTGGGAGGGGTGGATCAGGATGCAAGTGTAGGCAACCTTGAGGTCTAAGGAGCACAGCCAATCTCCCTGGTGGAGGTAGGGCAGTAGTGTCTCAAGGGAGAGCATCTTGAACTTCTCCCTCACCAGAAACTTGTTCAGGTTTCACAGGTCTAGAATGGGCCTGAGGCCCCCAATTCTTTTGGAAACAAGAAAGTACCTTGAGTAGAAATCTTTCCTCCAGGGGTATCTGGGTACAGGTTCTACTGTCCTGTACCTGAGCAGACATGTGAGCTCTGAGAGGAGCAAGGTCAGATGAAGGAGAGGCTGCACTGGCTCTCCTGAGAAGAAGTCTGGGGGTGTCTGCTGGAGATAAAAAGATAGCCCTCTCTTAACACATGCAGGACCACCTTTGGCAGAAACTTGGCAGAGCACCACCCTGTTCTGGTAGAACCTTGTATAGGGGGACTGTGAGCTGATGCAAGTGCCACAAGAAAAGCAACCTTCCAGGAAAGCTACTGCAAGTGGAAGTAGCCAGGGGCTCAAACAACAGCTTAGTGAGCTGTGAAATCACCACATTGAGATCCCACTCCACTGTCGGTGGGTGGGTGGGCGGGTGGGGTGTTTGGACAACATGAGGCCTCGCGGGAAATGAGGGGCTGAGCAAA
Organism: Ichthyophis bannanicus; assembly: GCA_033557465.1. NCBI lineage: Eukaryota > Metazoa > Chordata > Amphibia > Gymnophiona > Ichthyophiidae > Ichthyophis > Ichthyophis bannanicus. The sequence goes on along the minus strand of CM066051.1, from coordinate 72,277,697 downwards.
GAGGGGTCTACCCTTGATGCAGTAGTGGTGTGCCACGATAAAGCTCAGGGGCACTCTGACAGAGTTGGACTTCAGTCCCACCTGGGACAGGTGGAGTAGGTACTGGAGCACCAGTTGCACCAACCAGGAGAACCAGTTCACCTGTTTCTCAGCGCACCACACTGAGAATCAACGTCATTTGAAGATGTACGCCCTTCTTGTGAAGGCCTTGAGGGAGGCCAGGAGGGCCACCTCCATGTCTCGGAGATTGAAGGGAACCAGAGCTACCTTTCAGCAACCAAGCCGTGAGCGACAGGGACCACACGTTGAGATGCAGGAAAGAGTCCCCCTCCTGTGAAAGTAGTCCTGAGGTGCAGCCGACAGGCAGAGAAACAGCGACTAGTAGTGTCGGTGGGAAGGCATAGAGTAGGCCTTTCATCAAGGGACAAGTGCGGCTGGTGGAAGCAGAAGCGGGCAACTGTGAATTTGAGCTGGTGAACAGGTCTACCAAAGGGACATCCCAGAGACAGAAGAGTCAGGAGGCTACTTGAGGGTCCATTCGCTACTCATATAAGCTGAAGAACTCTGCTCAACCTGTCTACCAGGGCATTTTCCTGGCCCAGGAAGTAGACCGCCTACAGGAGCATCCATTGTATAAGCAGAGGACTATCGCCTCCTGGCAGAAGGTGTATGACCAAGTGCTCCCCTGCTTGTTGACAAAGGACATTGCGACTTGTTTGCCAGTCTGTCTGGATCAGCACAGTCTGGTCCTGCAATTGGTGGTCGATGGCATGAAGGGCCAGAAATATCTCCTGGAGCTCTAGAAGGTTGATCTGGAACCAGCACTCTGTCCGGGATCAACTGCCTTGAGGTCCCCACAATGAGCTCCCCATCCCATCAAGAAGGCATCTGTGGTAATGACCCTCTAGGGATGGGTGCCTGGAAGGGCATCCAGGCCGGAAGGTGGTGGGAAAGCTACCACCAGTCTCGGGTGTGGCCAGATGGCGCGTCACTGGCACCGGCACCCGGTCTCTGAGCCTGCCCTTGGCTTGCGACCACTGGGAACATAAGATATGCCATACTGGGTCAGACCAAGATCCAACAAGCCCAGTATCCTGTTTCCAACAGTGGCCAATCTAGGTCATACGTACCTAGCAGTTTCCCCAAAAGACACAGGTTCCACAATGCTTGTACTGGGTCAAGCATTGATATCCTGGGTCCCTTCTTAATAATGGTTTATGGACCTATCCTCCAGGAACTTGTCCAAACCATTTTTAAACCCAGCTACACTAACAGCCTTTACTACATCCTCCGGTAACAAATTCCAGAGTTTGATTACACGTTGAATGAAAAAATATTTTCTTTTATTAGTCGTAAATAGTTTACCCTGTAGCTTGATTGCATGCCCCCTAGTCTTTCTATATTCTGATAATGTAAACAATCGATCTACGTTTACCCATTCCACTCCGTTCATTAATTTATAGACTTCTATCATATCTCCCCTCAGCTGTCTCTTTTCCAGGTTAAAGAGCCCTAACCTTTTTAGCCTTTCTTCATAGGAGTATCCTTCCATCCCCTTTACCATTTTGGTGGCTCTTCTCCGAACCTTTTTCTAATAATGCTATATCCTTTTTGAGATAGGGTGACCAGAATTGCACACAATATTCAAGGTGCGGTCTCACCATAGAATGATATAGAGGCATTATAATATATTTTGTTTTATTTTCCATTCCTTTCCTTATGATACCTAGCATTCTATTTGCTCTCTTGGCCACCACTGCACACTGGGCCGAAGGGTTTTAACATGTTATCCACAATGATCCCTAAATCTTTTTCCTGGGTGGTGGTTCCTAAAGTGGAACCTTGCATCATGTAACCATAGTTTGGATTGTTCTTCCCTAGGTGCATAACTTTGCACTTGTCCACATTAAATTTCATCTGCCATTTTGATGTCCATTCTTCCAATTTATCAAGATCCTGTTGCGATTTTCCACACTCCTCTTGGGTTTTAATAACTTTAAATAGTTTTTGTCATCTGCAAATTTGATAACCTCACTCATTATTCCACTTTCCAGGTCATTTATGAATATGTCAAAAAGTAGCGGACCCAGCACAGATCCCTGGGGTACACCACTATTCACCTTTCTCCATTGGGAAAATTTGCCATTTAGCCCAACCCTCTGCTTTCTATCTTTTAACGAGTTACTGATCCACAGTAGTACACTGCCTCCTATCCCATGACTCTTTAGTTTTATCTTTATCTTTATCTTTATTTGCCATATTTGATATACCGCCTTTAACAATAGTATAAGGCGGTTTACAGTACAAGTAATCATGGCTGCAAGGGAAAGGAAGAATGAAAGGAACTCCATAAAAGAAGTAGAAGGATAGGTAAAAGAACAGAATAGTAAAAAGTAGGCTGTAAAAAACAGCATGGTAGACAAGACAGGACAAGCCAATCAGGGATGTACAACAGACAGCCATTACGGACAACAATAGGAGGGGACAATTGACATAACAGGCAACCTTGATAGGGTTTATGAATGAGTGCATGAATTACGCTACAAAATAACAACCGTGGGAGGAACCAGGGTGAAAAATGAAGTAGAGAGCTTAAGGAGCATCAGGTGAACACAGAATGTTAAATCTCCTAGGCAGACTGTGAGCTCGGGAGTGTGCTGGTTTGGGAGGGGGAGAAAGAAGGGAGTGGAAGATTAAATGCTTGAGCAAAAAGGTAGGTTTTCAGCATAGCTTTAAAGTGAGGGAAGGAAAGCTCCGTGCGGATAATATGAGGGAGGGAGTTCCAAAGTGCAGGGCTAGCGAAAAAAAAAGCAGCGTGACGGGTAGATTCAAGGTGAGCTTGAGTTGGAGAGGGGAGAAAAAGGCGATTGTTGTGGATGGATCGTAGTAATCGAGGAGTGGGCTGGAAAAAAATAAGGTCGGCTAAGTACTGGGGGGTGTTAGTATAGAGGACTTTGTGGGTAATGGTAAGAATCTTATAGACATAACGTACTTTAATCGGAAGCCAGTGAAGAGAGAGTAGGCAGGGGGTGACATGATCCCGGGGGGAAGAGAAGGTAAGAAGACGAGCAGCCGTGTTTTGAACCAGCTGTAACCTGCGAAGCTGGTAGAGAGGGATACCAGCGAGAAGGGAATTGCAATAATCGAGGCGACTAAGTACCAAAGAGACGACCAGTGTGGTAAGAGACGGGAGTGGCAAGAGGGATCGAACAGTGCGAATTTTCCGTAACTGGAAGAAGGAGCTACGTACAACCTCTGAAATATGTTGGTGGAAAGATAGTGATGAATCCAGTGTCACGCCGAGGTAGCGGAGGGTAGGTGCTAATGGAATTGGTGAGTTTGACATCAGTGGAGATAGGGTGGGAGAGGGGGCACCCGAAAGTAAACCAGATAGCTGCTGACTTAGAGGGGTTGACAATGAGATAGTTATCGGAGAACCATTGAGCAATGGAATGTAAGCAGTCATTCAGAGGGGAGAGGTCAGGAGCGGAGGGAGAGGTATGATGGAGTAGAAGTATATCATCAGCAAAGAAATAGGTGGATAAACCAGTTTGCTGTATAAGTAGTGCAAGTGGTGCAAGAAAGACATTGAAGAGGAGTGGGGCTAAGTTAGACCCTTGGGGTACGCCACAGCAGAGAGAATGAGGGTTAGAGGAAGAAGAGCCAGAGCGCACAGTGAAAGAACGAGAGGAGAGAAAAGAGTGAAACCATTGCAAGACGGAACCCTGAATCCCAAGATCGGACAGTCGTGAAAGCAAAGTGCGGTGATCAATGACATCGAATGCAGCGGTGAGGTCCAGGGAGACAGCTATTGAGATGCTTCCTCTGTCGTGGGACCGGTGTAACTCATTTAGAAGTGCCAAAAGAATTGTTTCGGTGCTGTGGCCGGTTCTGAATCCGGACTGACGGGGGTGTAAAGAAATGGTAGTGTTTAGATGTGCTGTGAGTTGGTGAAAAGCAAATTTTTCGAGAATTTTGGACAAAAAAGGCAAGTTGGATACTGGACGCCAGTTAGATGGAACAGTAGGGTCAAGAGCTTCTTTCACAGGCGAGCTGAAATTTTAGTGGCTATTGCAGTAAGGGAGTGAACGCGGGCAGCATCACCGTTGTGTTTAGGTCCCCTCACGAAAAATTTGAAACGGCAGTCGGTACCGGGATTGAACGTTGGGATACTGAAAACTTGAGAAGATCTTGAGCTGATTCTGCCTAGAAGCTGAGTATTCATTCATTTAAGGTTATCAAAGAAAGTTTATGGTAGAACAGCTTTAAGCTTCTGATAAGGATTCTAAATTGTACACTAAGCTGGCAGTGGGTCATTGATGTGATAAAACACCATCATTATTAAAATACAGGGTGTAAACCCGGGTTTTGAGGTGTTATTTTTAACTGAGACCTTATCTGCCAGCTGCAATAGTGGTTGATTTCCCCTCACGAGAGGAAGTTGAACGATAACAGTTATAACTATCCCATTAGGCCATGACTATCTAAATGCTGAGTAATTTTATTCTTTATGATGGTTTCTACCATTTTTCCCGGTACTGACATCAGGCTCACCGGTCTGTAGTTTCCCGGATCACCCCTGGAACCCTTTTTAAAAATTGGTGTTATATTGGCGCTCTTCCAATCTTCAGGTATTAGAGATTTATTTTAATGATAGTTCACAGATTACTAATAGCAGGTCTGCAATCTCATATTTCAGTTCTTTTCAACACCCTTGGATCGGAGGCACTACTGAGTCTCCCTCATGTGCAGGCCGGGCATATGGGGTTATATGGCCCTTGGAAGCTATGTGGCCCAATAGGCAGAAAAGCAGGAACCAATCAGCGGTGTTGCACCAAGCACCCTGAGATGTGCCGTCCTTTCCAGGGGGAGGAAGACCTTGGCCTGGAGGGTGTCTAGCTGAGCCCCTATGAACTTCAGGCCATAAGATGGGGCAGTTGATGACAAACTCCAGATGTTGTAAGGTGTAGATGGTGCACTTGATGGCGTGGTGCACCTCTGCAGCCATGCTCCCCCTTATGAACCAGTTATCCAGGTAGTGGAAGACGGAGACCCCTTGGAGAATGAGGTGGACAGTGACCATCGCCAGGCATTTTGTGAAAACCCTTGGTGATGAGGCCAGTCCGAAGGGTGGCAGCACCCTGTACTGTTAAGTAGCCTATCCCCACCATGAACTGGAGGTATTGTCAGTGGTTGGGATGGATCAGGATGTGTGTATAAGCATCCTTCAGGGCTAAGGAGCATAGCCAGTCTCTCTGCTGGAGATATGGCAGCAAAATTCCAAGGGAGAGCATTCTGAACTTTTTCCTCACAAGAAACTTGTTTAGGTTCCACAGGTCCAGGATGGGCCTGAGGCCCCTGTCCTCCTGGGAATTGAAGAAATATCTGGAGTAGGAGCCTTTGCCTACCAATAGCCAGATTCATATGAATAAAATAGTCTCTAAAATGCTTGTATGCAAATGCTAAAAGTCTAAAAAATAAGAAGGGAGACTTAGAATATATAGCACTAAATGAGAGGTTAGATATGATTGCAATCTCAGAGAGATGGTGGAAGGAGGACAACCAGTGGGACACTGTGAAACCTGGGTACAAACTATATCGTAATGATAGAGCTGATCAAATTGGCGGAGGGGTTGCGCTCTGTTAGAGAGGGCATTGCGTCAGAAAGGATTAAAGTTTTGCAGGAAACAGATTATTATAATTTTATGTTCTATTATGGTGTTTTGCCTTTTTAATGTTCTTGCACATTAGTATTCATGTTGATAATGATATAATTTTTTCAATTTTCTCTTTAATTATTGTATTTAATGAAATTACTATACTGACACTTATGTTTTTTATGTTTAGATTTCTATGTTTTTCACTCTCCATTTTAAAGATACAGTAATATTGATTACATGGTTTATAGCGTTCCAACATTTATTTTAATTATTTTTATATATTTTTAATTATTTATTTATACACTTATAATTTATATGTTCTTAGTGTATGTATTTGTCACGGCAGGACATGCTAGGGAGATAAAGTTCCTATATGAAATAAATGACTGCTTCTTGGAGCAGCTGGTTCATGAACTGACCAGAGGGGAAGCCATATTGGACCTAGTCCTTAGTGGAATACCAGATCTGGTGCAAGAGATATGGGTGTTGGGGCCACTTGGCAATAGTGATCATAGCATGATCGCGTTTGATTTAATTAGTGGAGGAGGGATGGTAAGGAAAAGCCACAGTACTACCTTTTAACTTTCGAAAGGGAGACTATGATAAAATGAGGAAAATAGTTAAGAAAAAACTAAAAGGAGCAGTTACAAAGGTTAAAGACTTGCATCAAGCTTGGGTGTTGTTGAAAAATACTATCTTGGAAGCCCAGACCAGCTGTATTCCAGCTCTCTCCAGATTATCCAGTCCTGGGTTTACCCCATTGCATGCAGTGTTGTGTAGGTGTGGTTTTTTTTCTTAGGAAAATCAGAATTGTAAGCCCCTGCATGCCGTAGGCTAAACTCAGGACTGGATTAACCTGTTGTGAAGCCATCTGGAAGGTTCTGCACCTTCTAAGGGGGTTATATGGGATTGTATCTACTCTGAAAAGGCACAAGACCTTGTAGGCTGGCTCTGCACATTGAGTAGAAGATCAAGGTCTTTTCTTTGGAGGGGGTCGCCTACCTGCACTTTGGGAAGGAGACCTGAAAGTTTTGCTTCAGAGCCTGGAATCTGAACATTAACCATTATTCTGTTTCTTGAGTTCTCTGTAGAGCAGGTGCTCTCAGCCCCGTCCTCCGGATGCACCTAGCCTGTCAGGCTTTCAGGATAATGACAGTGACTGTGCATGAGAGAGATTGCATGCGGTACCTCTATTGTATGCAGATCTTTCATATGCATATTCATTGTGGTTATCCTGAAAACCTGACTGGCTAGATGTCTCCTTTGGACTGGGTTGAGAACTCTAGAGTTATGCATAGCCAAAAATACGTTTTTGGTTCATGCTCAATTTAAAATATATTTTCCTCACTTTTTGGGCATTGTCTGTTTCATGCTCGTTTCACATTTATTCTTCAGGCACATGTTGTATTCCTGCTAGAACTTCCATGTATGCAAATATAATCTATAGCTACCTGCATGCACAAGCCATCTGAGCACACTTTACATTTTTAGGTGGCCAAACAAAACTGAATGCATGCCCACCCCTAATTCTCTCCATCCTTAATTTTAGCATTGGCATATAGGTTTTGAACCTGGTTTTGTGATGGACTTGTACATTTCTCCCCTTACTTGGTTCAACACTATGAGCTTGAACAGACAGAGGGAGGATCTGTGCAGTGTCCGATCCCAGGTCTCCGCTTCCCTCTGTCCGTCTGGTTTAAAGGCAGAAGTTCGATTGACTTTGCTGAGATTCTGAGGGTTGAAGATGAGGATCAGAGGAGAAACCTTTCTCGCCACAGGATCACCTTTGATGACTATCAGTACATGTATCTGCAAAGTTCTGCGTCTCAGTGATGGGGGGGTGGGGTACAAGGTCACTTTTTTTTTTTAATTGAATTTCAATCTTAAGCCACACAATAAGCATCAGGCAATATGAAAGAATACAAAACCAAATAAGAAATAAATTTATAATACAGCCAACCACTCGCGGCCATCCTATAAATGCCACAAAGAATACATACAAGTCCACATTAAGGGAGAGTGGAACCCTATTTAGAAAAATACATTTCAAAATGAAAAAGAAAAAAAAAACATACTAACTCGTCACTACAGGTTGAGACTCATGACTATTAAGAAAAAACAAAAGTTGATCAGGTTCCAAAAAGCCGTAACTCTTCCCAAGATGGCCTACTACACATTTGTATGGGAACTTAAGAAAAAAGGTAGCCCCCATTGCCGGTGTACGATCTTTCAACTCTAAAAAAGCCCTACGGCGAATTTGAGTTGTACGTGACACATCAGGGAAGAGAGTGACCTTATGCCCACAAAATAAAGCGTTCTTTTTAGGGAAATAAGTCTTCACAACAGAATTCATGTCCATCTCAGATACAAAAGTAACTATTAAAGTTGCACGAGCGGAAATAATATCCGAGGAGGATTCAAGAAATTCAGAAATATCCAAACTATGAGGGTACACCAACTGGTCAGATTCCCCACAATACTCATCACTAACCACTTTCTTATACCTAGGAACATAATAAACATTAGCAACCTTTTAAACTTCAGGTTGCTCATACATCAAAACCTCTTTCAAATATTTATAAAATAAAATTAGTGGGGAAAGAGAGTGCGTAATAGGAACAGAAATGAAGCTGGAAAAAGACTGATAGAATTCTGCAAGACCAACGATCTATTCATCTCAAACACCTTCTTCCAGCAACACAAGCGGCGACTGTACACATGGACTTCACCCAATGGATTGTATAAAAATCAAATTGACTATATCTGTGGAAGTCAACGATGGAAAAGCTCTATAGCATCAACAAAAACAAAACCTGAAGCTGACTGTGGTACAGATCATCAACTACTAGTATGCAAACTCAAGCTAAAGTTGAAAAAGAGCAAACCACTCATAAATGCAGCAAAATATGACCTTGAGAATATACCACTGGAATTTAAAGACTGCCTGCAAAATCGATTTGCTGCTTTAGATACAAATGATAGAGCTCCAGAAGAGTTATGGAATGACATCAAGAAGGTTGTCTTGGAAGAAAGTGAGAAGTCTCTACAAAAGGTGAAAAAGAAAAAACGGCCAAAATGGATGACGGAAGAAACTCTGAAAATTGCCCAGAAACGCAGAGAAGCTAAAGCCAGAGGAGAAAGAGAGACAATCACAGAACTCAACAGAGATTTCCAACGTGCAGCCAAGACAGGACAAGGAAAAGTACTACAATGACGCAGAAACTATTAGAGGAAGAACAAGATCGGCTTTCCTAAAGCTACGAGAGTTAAAGAAAAAGTTCCAGCCTCAAATTGGAATGTTACAAGATGCTCAAGGTTCTATGTTGAATGATGCTGAGAAGATCAAGAAAAGATGGAAGGAATATACAGAGTATTTATATGATAAAGATCAAGTGGACCAACAGCCATTTCAACCTGTACCTTATGATCGGGAACCATTGGTGATGAAAGAAGAAGTTGAAGCAGCATTGAAAGCCTTATCAAAGAACAAAGCACCAGGCATTGATAGCATTCCCATAGAAGTATTACTGCAATCTGATGCAGCTGTTACCGTACTTACAAGGCTCTGCCAAGAAATATGGAAGACAACATCATGGCCAACTGACTGGAAAAGATCTGTGTTTATACCAATACTAAAGAAAGGTGATCCAACTGACTGTGGAAATTATCGCACAGTCGCTCTGATCCCACATGCCAGCAAGATTCTACTGAAGATTATTCAAAAGAGACTACAACCATACCTGGAACAAGAACTACCTGAAGTGCAAGCAGGATTCAGGAAAGGGCAAGGAACAAGAGACATCATTGCAGATGTGAGATGGATCCTTAAAGACTAAAGAATACCAAAAGGATATCTATTTGTGCTTTATCGACTATAGCAAAGCTTTTGACTGTGTAAACCATGAGAAACTCTGGGCCACATTAAGAAGCATGGCTATACCAGAACACCTGCTCGTACTCATGCACAATCTGTACATTGATCAAGAAGCAACAGTTCGAACGGAACAAGGAGAAACAGAATGGTTTAAAATAAGCAAAGGTGTAAGACAAGGCTGCATACTTTCCCCCTACCTGTTTAATTTATATGCAGAACAATTCAGAGAAGCAGGATTGTATGAAGACAACAGAGGTGTGAAGATTGGTGGAAAACTCATCAACAACCTTCGCTATGCTGATACCACCACATTACTGGCTGAAAGTGAAGATGATCTGAAACATTTGCTTCTCACAATCAAAGAACATAGTCTCAAAATGGGCCTGCACCTTAATGTAAAGAAGACAAAGATCTTGACAACTGGCATAATCAACAGGTTCATAGTTGAAGGAGAAGAAATTGAAATCGTGAACAACTTTAACCTACTTGGATCAACTATCAATAAAGAAGCAACAAGCAGTCAAGATGACGCATTGCTCTTGGCAGAATGGCTATGAAATGCCTAGATAAGATTCTCAAGAGCAGAGATGTCTCTCTCCATACAAAGATTCGACTTGTTCAAGCCATGGTATTTTCAATAACATCATATGGATGTGAAAGCTGGATAGTGAAAAAGATAGACAGGAAGAAAATTGATGCCTTTTGAATTATGGTGCTGGCGGCGAATACTGTGTATACCATGGACTGCCCGAAGAACAAACCAGTCGGTACTAGAGGAGATCAAACCTAAGCTTTCTTTAGAAGCTCAGATGACAAGACTTCGACTTTCATACTTTGGACACATCATGCGAAGAGAGATATCATTAGAGAAAGACATCATGCTTGGCGAGATAGAAGGTCAATGCAAAAAAGGAAGGCCAGCAATGAGATGGATCGATACAATAATAGCAGCTATGGGTACCAGTCTATCAACAATGAGCCGCCTGACTGAAGACCGAACACAATTTAGGATAGCTATCCAGAGGGTCGCCATGAGTCGACTCCGACTCGACGGCACTTAACAACAATAGAAAAATTCAAACATCTTAAATTTTTTGAACGCGACAAATTCTCAAACATTTAAAACTGCCTATGAAAATATAAACTATCTTTGACGGAAGCTACAGAGACTGCCTGAACAGTACCCAGTTTAGCTTCCAACTGACCCAGGTGTTCCCCTACTGCCCCTAATTGAACATGATAATCCACAAATTTAGCCACATAATCACAAGTAAATTCCTCAGTTTGTCCCATAGTTCCTGTTAAGACAGCTTCAGTTTGGGTAACTATTGCCCAGATGTCTTTAAGCATCACATCCTGAGGAGGGGTAGAGGAAAACACCTCATCCCCCACCAATGATGAGACTTGAACCACTTTAGGTATAGGTAACTGCTTGACAGTTGGGCTTCCCCGTGCCGAAGACAGACCAGGATCTAGTGCCGAAGCGACTGGAGAGGATATGCCTCCCACTCCTTCTGCATATGGCACACCCTGATCATGCGACGAATGGGGTAGGGTTACACCCCCAATTGGCGATGAAATGGACAGTGAGGAAGTACTTACGGAAGCCGAAGCATCAAGACTACAGTCCTCCAAAACATGCCTTACCAGATGTTTGTCCATAGTGCCTTCATTCTTAGACACCTTCAAAGTTGATACAGTAGGAAAGCTCTTCTTCCGTCTCTTCCCCATTGCAGATTAACACTCACTTACAGCTCCTCAAATCCTCCAAAGTGCTCCAAAGGGATGTGTCCTGTCCCTTTCGTCATGCCCCTTCAGGCGCGTCCCACGGTACAGCCCCGATTAAATAGGGCACACGCTGACATCAACTCCCAGCACTCGGCGCCCGCAGGTGTTCACAGCTACTGGTCACGATCCAACTCCACTCTCCCGTACAAGGTCACCTCTGATTCCCCTGAGGAGGTTCTGCTTCTTATGACTCTGAATGTATTATGTAAGTCTCTGGTTCTTGAGTCTAGACAGGGGAAAAGATAACTTGAGATAAATCTGGGGGAGGAGTGGCCTAGTGGTTGGGGCAAGTTACCTCAGGCCGGAAGGTCAGGGGTTCAAATCCCACTAGAGGGACAGCAACCTTGGGCCGTAAGGACTGGAGTTTCTAGTCCCACAGGTGCTCCTTGTGGTCTTGGGCAAGCCACTTAACTCTCCATTGCCCATGTTCCCTGTAAAATAGTTATCTCCAAGTTATAATGCCCTGTTCAATGTAATTTCAGTTTGTTAAATGTAAACCGCCTGGATATCATGGAAGGCGGTATATAAGAAATGTTAAATAAATAAATTTGCTAACGCAGGTTTCTGATTCGGGTTTGTTTCCTACTCTCAGATATTTAAGGGCTGCAGGAGTCCCTCCTCCAAGTCAGTTTTGATTACAGCTTTGAGATTATAACGCTGTCATGCTGTGAACTGTCTGCCCTCAGCCGAGAGCTTCATCTGCTGCACGTCCACGTTGTGAGGGGAGATTCAGCTGCTGCTACCCACAAACAGGCACAGAGTCACCTCCAGCCCCCAATGAGTGCTCCTCGAGCTTCTGTAGCCGGTGTGACAGAGAGCAGTATAACAAGCTTTTAATAAGTACTGACATAAACATACACTGTTTATCAGGTCTCGCGGAGGGGGGGTTCTGTAAAGGAGAAACTACAGAAGCCCCCCACTACCTGCACCCCAGCATGTGACACCATCACATCTCTCACTTCCCGCCAGGAGACAGGAAGGTTTCAGAGTTTTTAGATCTTTAAGGTGTCATGATATGAGCCAGGTTCAGAAGAAATGGGAATTTTACTGACCTCACTTCTTTTGTTTTTCTATCCCATATTAAACAGCAAGCTTTAAAGTCATTGGATCTCAGGCTCCAATGCAAGTCATTATAGGTGAAGATGTTGTGTTACCCTGCAGTCTCATCCCGCCTCTCAGCGCAGAGGGCATTCTGGTGAGATGGTTCCAAAACAACAACTTTGAATCGCTTGTTCACTTATATGAAAATGGGAAAGATCAGAATGAGCATCAACTCCCAAAATATCGAGGGAGGACGGAGATGATCAAAGATCACATCACCAATGGAAACGTGTCGCTCAGGATACGCAACGCTAGAAAGGACGATGGAGGAAGTTACACCTGCCACGTTCAGTATGACGTTTATGAAGAAGCAACACTGGAACTGAGAGTAGGTAAGTGGACGTCTTCATTTTACATCTGACGACTTCCAGCCCTTTCTCTGTTTATCATAATACAAGTGATTAAAATGTCACCATGCCATCTACAATACTGGGTGGGGAACAATTTTTCTTGCATAAATATAATAAATGAAAACATGACCAAACAGAAGACATTAAACAAATGGAAAACAGATCTGTAATCCAACGTTAAATATATTTAAAAAACATCATTATAAATTCAAACCAAAAAAGAAACATTAAAATCCATACACATCAGCCTGGCTGAGGGCTGACACATCAAGGAACTTGAACAGGAAAGCATACAAAAACATCTAGAGGTAAAGAAAGGAATGACAATCGAGCAGAAATTACTGTGCGAAAAGATCAGTTAAGAATATTACAGGAGATTAAGAACTTTTCAATATTCTGTGATTATTAAACTTATTAAGATATATAATCTATTAGCAGCTGGCAATTCCAAATACAGCTTTGGGATTATAGACCGGTTCTCTTAAAGATCTTGAAAAACTGAATGTGCAAACAAGAAACCTCATGGGCATACAGGAGTTAATATAAAAGAATTGGTGCATGTTGAGATTGTACATCCCAAACGCTGAAGGAGAGCTGATTACACATACAGAGCTACTGTTATAGGCCTCTAGGCCTACCTAACAGCACCATCGGATCCAAATACACACAAAGTGCTGAAATATGAAAGTAAAGGTCATGAATCTGTCTCCATTATCAAACTTGGACAATCATACCGATGACCAGAAGGAATGAGTGAGAGTCTGCAAGAACACACAGGAAAGGAAGCAACATTTTTTTTTATTTTTATTAATTTAACAACTTTTATATACCGCGCTATTTGTTATCAGTGCCGTTTACAATTAACAAAGGTTGCACAGTCAGAAGATTGTACTGTGCTTACATTATAACAGGAGTTCAAACTTGGAGCAACAGAGAAACTATAGACATATTTACATCATTTGCATAAGAAGAGCTAAAACTTAAGAGCAGATTATCAGGCGAGGTAAACCAAGTGGCAACTGTATAAATACAGTAGGAAATAGAAAAGCATTACTCCATGAACCCTTTTTTGATCAAAAACAGACTCATGAATGGTCAATGAGAGGTGACTGCAAGCGAAGGATGAGAGATTTTATAGTTGCAGCCCAAGATAGCAGCTTACGGATGAGATGGTTTACAGCGAGCATTTAAAAAAAAACTGGTGAAACAGACATATGTTGATTCTGTACGAAAGAGCTGGAAGCTCACCTCATAGCGGACTGTAAAATTCTGATGGCACAAAATGTCTATACAGGAGTAGCACGCCTCATCTATTGGAAACTTTGTAAACGCTAGGTCACCGTCCCTGAAAAGCACTGGGATCATGGCCCGAGAGAGAAGAGGTGCTGATCACCTGGGACATTCCCATTCCAATGAGTAGGAAGAAACCAACTTAGAGATATGATAGAGGTCTATAAATTAATGAATGGAGTGGAACGGTTTAACGTAGATTGTTTACGTCATCAGAATATAAAAAGACTAGGGGACATTCAATGAAGCTACAGGGTAAACTATTTAAGACTAATAAGAGAAAATATTTTTTTCACTCAAAGTATAATCAAACTCAGGAATATGTTACTGGAGGATGTAGTAAAAGCTGTTAGTGTAGCTGGGGTTAAAAAAGGTTTGGACAAGTTCCTGGAAGAAAGGTCCATAAACCATTATTAAAAGGAACCCGGGATATCACTGCTTGACCTAATACTAGCATTGAGGAACCTGTGTCTTTTGGGGAAACTGCTAGCTATGTATGACCTAGATTGGCCACTGTTGGAAACAGGATACTGGGCTTGATGGACCTTGGTCTGACCCAGTATGGCATATCTTATGTTCTTATGTGATAAGGCAGAAACTAGAACAGCATTGGTAACAGGTTTTAGTTCAAAGTGATTTATTCTTTGAATTGTGTGGAAAGGCAGAAGATTCTGAAGTACCAAGAAAATGTGGCAGAAAGATACCGAAATATTTCCCATTGTATTGGGAGCCACAGGCCTGATAAAGAACTTCCAATCGCATCTTGACAAACTAAATGTTACGTCTTGTGAAGTCCAGAAGGAAGCTCTCTTTGGCACAACACAAGTACTACTGTGAGCATTCTCAGTAAATCTGAGAGACTGAGATCCTACTCCACATATCCTGGGGCTTAGGAGTGAGGTTCATGCCTATCATGGTATGTGCAAAACTAACGGTCACAAAGAAACGCAGCATTAAGATATGCCTCTGGACTACTATGTAATCACTACAAAAATATGTCCATGGAAAATATCACAAATTCTTAAATTTATATTGTTCATTTAAGCACACTTTATACATTTTGATTAATGAAGCAAGACATTTTTTAGAAATGGAGTAAGACAGGTCCCTCTTTAAACTGGGTAACTAACCAGACAGGTAACTTCATCGCCGTCCCACATCCATCATTTTCAGCAATTAAATGCATAAAAAAAGTCCATAAAGTGATTGTAAGCCCCCTAATATTTTAAGAGATAAGTAAAGTCCACAAATGCTTGAAGCACGAAAATGTTCTTCCAACCCAACCTGGCCCAAGTTTTACCAGCGCTTGATTGCAGCAGACCCAAAAGTTTGGTTAATGTGAGGATCCAAACGTAAATGGTATAGCATGTGGTTCCCAGCATTAACAAAAAGGTTACTCTAGTCATCACTGTTTCACTGCCTGGTTGGGAGAATGTGGTTGGATGATTAAGTGTGCTTAAATGAACAATATAATTTAAGATTTTTTGTGTAGATATTTTCCAAGGAGGTATTTCTGTAATACACAGAACTAACCCATTTGGAGAAATCGCCCTGAGGTTCTGCTTCATATGAATCTGGACGTATTACCTAAGTCTTGGGTTCTAATAGCCAGACAGGAGAATAAGCAGCTTGGTATGGATCTGCTTCCGGTGTGTTCTAGGTCAGGTTTCCTTCCTGCTTCCAACTTGCATTTCTCTCATCTTGCTAATGTGCTGTGTCTCATCCCAGCTCTCCACTTCCCTTTGTCTATCTGGTTTAAAGGCAGAAGCTCTGGAGACTTGGCTCAGATTCTGAGGGTTGAAGATGAGGATCGGAGGAGAAACCTCTCTTGCCACCGGGTCATTTTTGATGACTATTGGTACTTCCATCTGAACCTCAGAGATGAAGGGAAGTACAAGGTCATGGCGGGAAAGAAGTTCAGCTTCATATGACTGAACGGATTATTTAAGTCTCAGGTTCTGGGATTTAATAATTGAATAAGTAACTTGAGAGAGACTTTCATCAAGGGCTGCCCTAGTCCTCCAAGCCACAAGTTTAAATTCAGATTTGGGATTAGACTAACTGTTTTTTAACCTCATGAACCGTCTTGTACAGAACTTTACTTCGCAGATCTAAATTAAGTAAAGCATTCTTCTGTTTCAGGTTCTCCTGAGGAGATCACCAGCCACTCTGCTCAGACAGACACCAGTCATCCTCCAGATTCAAGTGAGTGATCGTTGACCTTGTGAATGCTGCTTTATCATATCTCCAGGTGGCCTTCTCTAAAGGAGAAAGTACAGAAGCTCCTCACTTTCTGCACCCCAGCCTGTGACCCCTTCACACTGCTAGTCTGGGGACAAGGAGGGTCCTGATTATATCATGACCCCTTCAAGTTCTGTAAAGCTGGAGGGAGGAAGGTTCAGAGGAAATGAAGAGAGCAACCGCTACCTGGAATAATCAGTCAGTTTTGGTTATTTCCTTATCGTCCCTCCAGTCTAGTCCCGAACCTCTGGGTTTTGCTCCTCCTCCAGCAGCTTTGGAGACTGAGAAACATCATACTTTTGATGACACTGGTATAAAACCACAGGAACCACCTCCTCACTCCAGTTATCTCAGTCTTCAAGCAGCTGGAGGGTTTCTGAGCCTGGAGGTTCAGGGTGCAGTATGTCTGGCCGGGAGAGCGACAAGTGGGGATGAAGGCTCCGGTTCCCGATCCCACAGTAATGGGTGAGGAACGGGCAGCATAGGCACACCAGCGCATACAGAAGTCTTTGTCTGTTAGCGCTCGGTGGCCGCCGACGCGGAGTGCAGCCGGATCGCTGCAGCAGTTCTCTTCAGCTCTGTCCGATGCCAAAGCAGTCAGGCTGCAATCGAGCACGGAGGGAGCAGAGCGAGATAAGCGGAGTCGGCGATGAAGAGATAAGGGGGATCTGAAGTATGCAGAGGGAGTTTGAGCTGTGAGCCGCGCCGCGTGGGAAAAATCCGTTAGCTGCTGTCGGCCTACAGAGGCTCGTCGAGCAGCCGGAAAGCTTCAGTTTCAGTTTCTTTCTTCATAAATTGTCTTATGGGGATTCAGTGAAGACTCCACATTATAATAAAGTAGGAAAAAAAAACAAAACGCGAGGGTTCTCTCGGCCAGGGTCAGACAGTTACAGTTAAAGATTACTGTGGGTGGCAACTACGTGGCTCACTTGGTGATCTGGTTGACAACAGAGCACAACCGCTTGGATGGGATGCCTTCTAAACCACAGTGCTTACTCTGTGGTGCTAGAAGGGGAGAGGTCTCTGAGATAGGTGTGTGTAGGGGCTGCATCCAGGCTTCAGCTTCAATGGAGAAAGAATTGGAATCCGGAAATGAGAGTCATCCTGTAGTCCTGCCAGAGCTGGTTTCCTCCTCCTTTGCCATCTCTGGAGCCCGTGGCGCGGACTTCTACAACTCCGGACCTTCCTACCTCTCAGCCGCCTTTGCCAGGGGGGCTGGCGGTGATTTTTTCCCCCCAGATTTTGTTGCGCTTATCCAAGAAGCATTTGGAGGCACTCGGAGAAGGCCCACAACCGGGGCCATGGAGGCAGAACTGGGGGATAAGAGGCCAGAGACACCTATGACTGCAGGGACATCAGGGAACCTGATAAAGAAATCCAGGATAGAGAAGGAGCGACCGGACCAGTCGGTGGCCTCGGAGGGGCTTCACTCTGAAGATGGAGATCCTGACCTGGAGCTAGATGAGGAGTTGGAGGAAGGAGAGATCACGGAACAGGAGGACCAGGCTAGGGTGGTTCGTGTTTTCCAGAGAGACGAATTACCGGCGCTCATTTCAGAGACACTCAAAGCGCTTAATATGCTGGCGGCGGGACCAGCGGAGGATTCTTCCTTGGAGGACCCATTGCTACAAGCCTTTCGGAAGTCTCAGAGAGCATTTCCAGTACACAGAGTGATTAAGGAAATGATTCAAGGAGAATGGGACATGCCCAAGGCAGGGCTCAAAGGGTCCAGGGTTATGTCCCTTCTTTACCCACTGGTAGATCAGGATAGAGAATTGTTTAAGTCGCCGAGAGTGGATGCATCCGTCTCTGTGGTCAACAAGAAGATGACCATTCCGGTAGAGGATAGGGCGGCTCTCAAGGATGCCCAGGACAGGAAACTTGATACCTTGTTGAAACAGGTCTTTGACTTAAATGCGCTGTCCATACAAGCGTCTGTGGAGCATGGGTGGCGAGAGCCTGTCTTCGTTGGTCGCAATGAATCCAAGGGGTGCAGGTGGAGGACATAAGAACATAAGATATGCCATACTGGGTCAGACCAAGGTCCATCAAGCCCAGTATCCTGTTTCCAACGGTGACCAATCTAGGTCATACGTACCTAGCAGTTTCCCCAAAAGACACAGGTTCCACAGTGCTTGTATTGGTTCAAGCATTGATATCCTGGGTCCCTTCTTAATAATGGTTTATGGACCTTTCCTCGGGAACTTGTCCAAACCTTTTTTAAACCCAGCTACACTAACAGCCTTTACTACATCCTCTGGTATCAAATTTCAGAGTTTGATTACACGTTAAGTGAAAAAATATTTTCTTTTATTAGTCTTGAATAGTTTACCCTGTAGCTTCATTGCATGTCCCCTAGTCTTTCTATATTCTGATAACGTAAACAATCGATCTACGTTTACCCGTTCCACTCCGCTCATTAATTTATAGACTTCTATCATATCACCCCTCAGCCGTCTCTTTTCCAGGTTAAAGAGCTGTCTTGCTACAACAAAGGCTAACACCTTGTAATAAAGACGTGCAGTTTATTTATCCCTTATTTGACTTATTTAGAAAGGCAAGTAATTCTCTTAGTTACACATGAGTAGTTAGAAAAGATAACTAGAAAGCAATTATTTACAGGAGAATAATACATCACCGATAGTTATGAGAGAGTGCAGCTATTTACAGGAGAATAATACTTCACCAAACTGTCATCATGCAGCCCTTTAAAACATCAGCTGGGACAGAGCACAGCGAAGGCTGGAGAAAAGTCTGGGATTCTTCATGCGTTGGCATGCGCCTGGCCAAGCAGATCTACTCTCTCTCTCTGTTCTGGGTTTTCTCTCTCTCTCTCTCTCTCTCTATATATATATATATATATATATATAGATATATATATATATATATATATATATATATATATATATATATATATATATATATATATATATATATATATATATATATATAGTGTGACGATGAGAGCTGCCAGGAGCAAATGGAAATAGAAGAAAACAATGTTTGTGCCTTTAAAATGAGTGACAGACCAGCTTTGCACAGAGTTTGCAAGGCAAGCTTGAGAAAAAATCCTGTGTCTGCTGATGCTAAGCCACACCCAAGCTCTGACGTGGGGGCAGGCTTGGGCAGTGATTGTAAACACCTGTGCAGAAGCAAGGGCGTGGCAAGCAAGAAACGGTTTTTAAAACCTGAGTCAGACCAGAGAAGGGAGTTGGAGATCCAGGAAGAGTTCCAGATCCAGGAGGGAGTCCAGGAGAGAAGGAGTGGAGAAAGGCATAGGAGCTCTGACTTCCAGATGCTGGATGAAGCTAGTAAGAAGGGAAGCAGTTGGTGCCTGAGAAACACTCCCAAGCTTGAAGTTAGCAGACGTATAGCTGGAAAGCTTACAGACAAGGTGGAACAGGTTGCAGTATCTAGTGTGCAAGAGCCACTGCTGAGAACTTCAACTGCTAGATACGTTTGGCTGTGGAAAGAGCAGGAGCCCAGCTGGGAGCAGAGAAGCTGAAGCAAGCACACTCAAAACATTAAGGCAAGTGTTCCTAGGGAGAAAATCTCACTCTCCCAACATAATTAGTCCTTACCAGAAAGAACAGCTCTGGAGTGAGTTTCAGAGGTTTTACAAGACAGGAAGTTTGAAGAACTTTTTGAAACCGTAGAAAGGGATAAGCATTCTGTAACCTGAGAGAATAGGCAGATTGATTCCTTTGAGCCAGAGTATGACCAGGGGGAATCCCCGATGGATTGCTCTTTTTGTCTGAAAGAAGACTAGAAGCTGGTAAGCAGTGCTAAGAAAGAAAAGTAAAACTTGGTGAAATGCAATGTGTGCATAACTCTGTAACTGATAAAAGATTCTTCTGAAGCAAAGAAGATATTTGTTGCTTAAACCAAGAAGTTTTGAAAAGTAAAGCATTTGTTAGAAGAAGTTTACCTTTTGCTTGAATGAATACCAGAGACTACGCTGTGCATGCTAATTTGTTTGAGAACAGCTGCCAGTGTTAGAAAGACTTTTGTTCAGCATTCTTTTCCAGTTATCCATGTTTTCATCTTATGTTTTGGAGAAATATCCTAATGCCTGTGTTCTGAATTTAATGCTTATGGAAATCCCACAAAAATAAATATTCTTGTGCCTTAAACCCACGGTTTCACACTACAATTTTGTTCTTGCATAAAAGAGCCAAACTACCAGTCCCAAAATTCCTCACTTGAGATAGACACAGTAAAGCTTCATTTAAGGACATATCAAGGCGGCCCTATGCCTGTAAGCCCCAGGGCCCAGGATAGGGTATCACAATAGGCTGTAAGTGTGTTTTAGCTGGCCATCACATGATTCCTCACATGAGCTTATCTCTACAGTTATTCTCCACCCCATACACCTTTGCTAATAGTAATTTGACCAGTCCTTCTCCATCCTTTGACTCCCAGCCTTTGGTTTCTGGGCAGGTGTCTGACAATGCTCACCCTCCATGGTTTTAAAAGTTCAAAAACTTCTACAATTA
Source organism: Ichthyophis bannanicus (assembly GCA_033557465.1). Classification (NCBI taxonomy): domain Eukaryota; kingdom Metazoa; phylum Chordata; class Amphibia; order Gymnophiona; family Ichthyophiidae; genus Ichthyophis; species Ichthyophis bannanicus. The sequence continues at coordinate 72,256,897 of CM066051.1, read as the reverse complement.
CAATTGATGAATTCTTCCCATCCTGTCCACATTGGCTAGGTAAATGTTTCTATATTGGCTAGGTGAATTGTTCTCTTGTTCTCTTTAATGGATTTCCCTTTGCTAGGAGAACTCCTCCTCCCTGGTCTTTCAGTATCCCTCAGGCTAGATGTGTAAGCAGTTTCTCACCAGACTGCAAATACAGCTTTGGTCTCTGGGCTAGCAAGCTGGCTCATGGCTCAAAAGTTCAATTTCCTTGCAAAGTTCAAGATTCCTTGCTGATCCAAATAAATCTTTAGTTAGTAATACAAGAGCCCTAACCTTTTTAACCTTTCTTCATAGGAGTATCCTTTCATCCCCTTTACCATTTTGGTGGCTCTTCTCTGAACCTTTTCTAATAACGCTATATCCTTTTTAAGATACGGCGACCAGAATTGCACACAATATTCAAGGTGCGGTCTCACCATGGAACGATATAGAGGCATTATAATATCTTTTGTTTTATTTTCCATTCCTTTCCTTATCATACCTAGCATTCTGTTTGCTCTCTTGGCAGACGCTGCAAACTGGGCCAAGGGTTTTAACATGGTATCCACAATGACGCCTAAATCTTTTTCCTGGGTGGTGGTTCCTAATGTGGAACCTTGCATCGTGTAACCATAGTTTGGGTTGTTCTTCTCTAGGTGCATAACTTTGCACTTGTCCACATTAAATTTCATCTGCCATTTGGATGCCCAGTCTTCCAATTCATCAAGATCCTCTTGCAATTTTCCACAATCCTCTTAGGTTTTAACAACTTTAAATAGTTTTGTGTCATCTGCAAATTTGATAACCTCACTCGTTATTCCACTTTCCAGGTCATTTATGAATATGTCAAAAAGCAGCAGACCCAGCACAGATCCCTGGGGTACACCACTATTCACCTTTCTCCATTGGGAAAATTGGCCATTTAGCCTTACCCTCTGCTTTCTATCTTTTAACCAGTTCCTGATCCACAGTAATACACTGCCTCCTATCCCATCACTCTTTAGTTTTGCCAAAAGTCTCTGAGGGACCTTGTCAAAGGCTTTCTGAAAAGCCAGATACACTATATCAACCGACTCACCTTTGTCCACCTATTTATTCACACCTTCAAAAAAACATAACGGATTAGTAAGACAAGATCTTCCTTGTCTAAAGCCATACTGGCTGTCTCCCATTAGGCCATGATTATCTACATGCTGAGTAATTTTATTCTTTATAATGGTTTCTACCATTTTTCCCGGTACTGATGTCAGGCTCACCGGTCTGCAGTTTCCCGGATCACCCCTGGAACCCTTTTTAAAATTTGGTGTTACATTGGCAATCCTCCAATCTTCAGGTATTAGAGATGATTTTAATGACAGTTCACAGATTACTAATAGCAGGTCTGCAATCTCATATTTAAGTTTTCAACACCCTTGGATGTATACTATCCGGCCCAGGTGATTTGCTACTCTTCAGTTTATCTAATAGTTGTAATACATCTTCCCGATGTCTTGATATTTCCTTCAATTCTTCTGCACCTTTAAATACCACTTCAATCATGGGTAACATCCTTACATCTTCCTCAGTAAAGACCGAAGCCAAGAATTCATTCAGTCTCTCCGCTATCGCCTTGTCGCCTCTTAGTGCCCCTTTAACCCCACTATCATCTAATGGACCAACTGACTCTCTCACAGGTTTTTTGCTACGACTGTACTTGAAAAAGTCTTTATTTTGCATTTTTGCTTCCACAGCAAGCTTCTTCTCAAAGTCTCCCTTTGCCTGCCTTATCAATGCCTTGCATTTGACTTGCCAGTGCTTGTGCTGTTTCCAGGTTTCGTCGTTTGGCTCTTTTTTCCATGTCCTGAAAGATGCTTTTTTGGCAACAACAGCCTCTCTGACCTCACCTTTAAACCATGCTGGCAGTTTTTTGGACTTCCTTCCACTTTTCTTAAAGCGTGGAATACAGCTGGTCTGGGCTTCCAAGACAGTATTTTTCAACAACACCCAAGCTTTATGTAAGTCTTTAACCTTTGCAACTGCTCCTTTTAGTTTTTTTCTTAACTAGTTTCCTCATTTTATCATAGTCTCCCTTTCGAAAGTTAAAAGGTAGTACTGTGGATTTCCTTACTATCCCTCCTCCACTAATTAAATCAAAGGCGATCATTCTATGATCACTATTGCCAAGTGGCCCCAACACCTTTATCTCTTTCACTTGATCTGGTGTTCCACTAAGGACTAAGTCTAATATGGTTTCCCCTCTGGTCGGTTCATGAACCAGCTGCTCCAAGAAGCAATCATTTATTTCATCTAGGAACTTTATCTCCTTAGCATGTCCTGCCGTGACACTGACACAGTCAATACCGGGGTAATTGAAATCACCCATTATTATTACTGTGTTGTAACTTTTGTTAGCTTCCTTGATTTCTTTGAGCATTTCATCATCCATTTGTTCATTCTGGTCAGGCGGTCGATAGTACACCTCCACTGCCGTCGCCTTCCCCTTTTTACATGGAATTTCAATCCATAGAGATTCTACAGCAAATTTTGTTTCCTGCAAAACTTTAATCCTTTCTGACTCAATGCCCTCTTAACATAGAGCGCAACCCCTCCACCAATTTGATCAGCTCTATCATTACGATATAGTTTGTACCCAGGTTTCACAATGTCCCACTGGTTGTCCTCTTTCCACCATGTCTCTGATATTCCAATCAAATCTAACCTCATTTAGTGCTATATATTCTAACTCTTTCATCTTATTTTTTAGACTTCTAGCATTTGCATACAAGCATTTTAGAGAGTGTATTTTATTCATATTAATTTGGCTATTGGTAGACATGGGTAATTTGGGATCTTTAAGCTCTGTCTGCTCCATACTCAAGGGCATTTGGGCTACTTTACTCTTTTTTTGTAACCTCTCTGCTTTTGGTAGTATCCTTCAAGGATACATTCTTCCGAACCATCCCCCTCTTGGGCGACTGTCGGCTTTCCCCTATTATCTAGGACGCGACAGGAGAAGCATCTAGACTGGAGTCTGGTGCGGCTTATCTGGCCAATATTCATTATGACCTTATTCGAGGTTTATCGAATAGTATGGCTTCGGTAATAGCAGCATGGCGGTATCTTTGGCTGCGCAACTGGGCAGCAGATGGTTCATCCAAAGCAAGACTAAGTAAGCTTCCTTTCAGGGGAAAGCTCCTTTTTGGAGAAGATTTGGATAAGCTGGTAAAGGATCTAGGAGAGTCCAAAGGCAGAAGACTTCCGGAGGACAAACAGAAGCAGGGATGATCGAATCCAACTTCCAAGATTACACAGAGGGAGTTTTGTCGTTTCCATTCCCCGAGATTGAGCCAAAATCAAAGAGGGCGTTTCCGCAAGAGGAACCAGGGGTTTCGGGGCTTTCGATGAGCAGGCATAGGTTTTTCTGCCTCCTCCTCCAATCTTAGAAAGTCGCAATGAAGTCAGGGGGACCCAGGTAGACCTGGTGCCTGTAAGAGGTCGGCTATGGGATTTTTATCCTGCCTGGGTCCAAATTACATCAGACCAGTGGGTAATGGAGGTCATTTGAGAAGGTTATGCATTGGAGCTTCGTCAGCCGGTGACCAATTCTTTCGTACAGTCTCTGCAGAGCGAATCTCAAGTACAGAGCAGTCAGGCAAACTGTAGAGAGACTGCTAGCCCTCAAAGCCATAGTGCTGGTTCCTCAAGACCAATACGGGTCCGGTCCGTACTCCATTTACTTCGTAGTTCCGAAAAAAGAAGGGACCTATCGGCCAATTCTAGATCTCAAGAGAGTAAATCGTGGTCATCGTGGCCGTAAGAAAAGGAGAGTTCCTTACGTCCCTGGATCTGTCGAAAGCCTGCCTGCACATTCTGATTCAGCAGGAACACCAAACGTTTCTCAGATTTGCAGTTCCTATGGGGCATTTTCAGTTCCGAGAGTTACCATTTGGGCTGGCCACGGTGCCACGGACGTTCACCAAGGTGATGGTGGTAGTAGCGGTCTCATTGCGAAAGGACAGAGTACTGGTGCACCCTTATCTGGACGACTGGCTGATTCGAGTGAAGTCAAGACCCGAGAGTGAGGTGGCTACGGCCAAAGTGGTCGCATTCCTGCAAAGTCTAGGTTGAGTAGTCAATATGTCAAAAAGCAAGTTGATTCTGTCGCAGAGCTTAGAATACCTGGGGGCTCGATACGATACGGAGGTCGGCAGGATCTCCCTGCTACAGCACTGAGCGCAAGGCTTGAGAAAGTTGGTCCGTGAGTTTCTGGGCAGGTCGCATCCCACGGCGTGGCATTATCTACAATTGCTCAGTACAATGGTGGCGACGCTCGAGTTGGTTCCGTGGGCGAGGGCACATATGAGGCTGTTACAGAGAGCATTGCTCAGATGGTGGTCACACCAGGACAACCTTCTTTTTTTTTTAAACTTTTATTTTCATTTTACAACAAGCAAAAAGAAACAACACACCAAAGGAGACAAATACAAGCATACAATAAGGAAAAAGCAACCCCAATTACCCCCCACCCCTATGCTTCTTCTCTAAGCTGATAAGTATCATCATATAAGCGCTTACAAACAACAGTAATTGTACATCAAAACAAACAGAAATAGTATCTGCGATACAGAATGATCATGTGACAGAGATTTACACAAATTTAAACAGTCAGATGAGAGCATTTAGCAGTTTGAACATAGTCGTTGAGCATCTTCCATTTAGACAAGTGGTGGGGGGTCTGAACGGAAGAAGCTAACATACGAGGTATTTGCTCATATTTACTGTAGAGACAGACATGATTCCACCATTCATTGGGGCTCAGATGGGAGCTATTTTTCCAGTATTTCGTAATTAGGGAAATAGCTATGCCCAGCATAAAGTCTAAAAGGAAGTAAGCCGATTTGGGAAGAGAGGGGATCCCCGCAGCTGAGCGGAGTCCCACTATCTTCCAAGAGAGGGGCTCTTGAAAGTGCAAAATAGATTGAATACGACCCCAGACCCGACTCCAGTAATACTGTAATGCGGGGCATTCATACATAACATGAGTTAGTGAACCAATGGCCGCATGGCATGTCCAGCATCTATTGCTCTGGGTGGCGTTCCATTTGGCTAATCTGTCAGGAGTATAGAAACATCGGTGGGCTAGAAAGAAAAGTGTCTGAGTGAGTGAGGCGGATCGAGAGACCCGTGTCACCTTGCTCCAGACTAGGCTCCATTGCTCTGGGGTCAAAGTTACATGCATTTCCCGCTCCCAGGATTTCTGTGCTGTAGGAGTGCCTCTATTTACAGTATTACATAAAGTTTTGTAAAAGTTAGATGCCACACCCGATAAGCTCCCGATAGATCGGATAATCTCCGACAATCCTTGGGTATGGGTTTCCGATGGCGGGAGCACCCTAGCACTCCGAAGACAATGCTGAAGTTGCACCAACTGAAAGTAGTGTTTCGCTGGGAGACCAAATTCAATTTGTAATTCGCTAAAAGTTTTCCAGCGACCATCATAGAACAGCTGGTTAGGGATCCAAATGCCCCTAGTGTACCAGGGGCTCCACGCCATCGGTTTATTTTGTATTTGAAATCGAGCATTGTGCCAAAGCGGGAGTCTATCTAGCGGACAAAGTCGGGAGTCTAGAGATTGCGCAAGGGTATTAAAGGCACCTAAAGTGTCTAAGAGCATTGGTGGATAGTGGGAGTCTGATGGGAGAGTCATACCAGGGAGATAAGTAAGAGGAATTGGTTTGCAAAGGTCCTCCTCGATATCTAGCCACACTGGTCTACTCGGTGTTAGGTCTTCCAGCCAACGAGCGCCTTGTTTGAGAAGAAAAGAGTGGTGGTATTTCAGGAAATCAGGAAATCTGACACCACCATTTTCTTTATCTGCTTGTAACTTATGTTTCGCTATCCTAGGTGTCTTGTTTTGCCATAAGTATCTAGTCAGAAGACCCTCTAAATCTTTATATGTACGTCGAGGTAGGAGACATGGCAGCATTTCTAAAATGTAGTTCACTTTGGGAACAATCATCATTTTAATGGTTTCTAGGCGGCCCCACCAAGTAAGTGTTAAAGGAGTCCAGCGTTGAGTAAGCGCCCGGACCTTAGAGGTTAAGTCTTTGGCATTAAAGGTGATGGTGTCTTCCAAAGGAGAGCAGTAGTGCACCCCAAGGTATTTGACCATGCGAGGTTGCCATAAAAAGGGAAAGGATTGCATATCTGCCTGATGGATCAGAGGATTTAGTGGAAAGGCTACCGATTTGGTCCAATTTATCTTATAGCCCGAGAGTTGTGAATATTTACCAATTTGCTCTAGGACAGCCGGCACTGAGTCTAGGGAGACAAAGAGCATAAGGTCATCAGCATATGCTGAAATTTTGATTTCCCTATGAGAGAAGGGGACTCCATGAATATCCTTGGATTGCCGGATTAGTAAAGCTAAGGGTTCGAGTGCGAGATCGAAAAGAAGTGGAGACAGTGGGCATCCCTGGCGAGTACCGCGTTGCAGGGGAAATGGCTGAGACTTTAAAGCATTAGCACAGATACTAGCTGTAGGCTGTGCATACATGGTTTGGAGACAACGGAGAAAGCCTTCTCCGAATCCGTACCAGCGGAGAGTTGCAAACAAGAAGGGCCATTCTAAGCGGTCGAAGGCCTTCTCAGCATCAAGTGAGAGGCCAACCAATGGTCGATCAAGAGTAACTGCGGCAGTCAGTACATGACATAGGGTCCTAGCATTGTCAGCAGTTGATCTACCGGGAATGAAACCGCATTGATCTGGGTGTATTAAAGTAGACATCTTGTCAGAGAGCCGGGTGGAGAGAATGGTGGCAAATATTTTATAGTCTGCGTTTAGTAGGGAAATTGGACGATAATTAGCTGTTAGTTGCGGATCTCTCCCCTCTTTCTCAAAAACTACTACATTTGCCATTGAGAAGGATCCAGAAGGAGATCCCTCCTCGGCCAGAGCAGAAAAATAAAGTTTCAAAAACGGAGCTAAGTCAGCGTTAAAAGTTTTGTAGAATTCAGCTGGGAGACCGTCCAGGCCTGCGGCTCGACCTGTGGCACATCTCTTGAGTGCAGATTGAATTTCTGATAAAGTGAATGGTTTGTCCATGGCCTCTCTATCTTCGTCAGATAGGGTCGGCCGTTGTATCCCTGATAGTAATCGTTCAAATGCTTCTGGCTCGAAGTCACATTCAGATTGATAAAGCCGAGTATAAAAATCACGAAAGAGTTCTAATATTTCTATATCTTTAGTGACCAAGCTCCCCCCCGACGGATTGCGGAGAGCGGTAACACGCTTGGCTTCTTTTTGACCTTTCAGGGCATTGGCTAACAATTTGCCAGCACGGTTATTTTCCCGATAGTACATCCCTTGTTGTGATTCAATATTTTTAGCAGCAGCGGTATATAAAAGCTGATTGTATTGAAAACGAAGGCGTTGTAAGCGAAGTAAAATACATGGGTCAGTACGGGACGTGAGGAGACGCTCTCCAGCTTGTATCTGTTGTTCTAGAATCAGTAAATGTTGCTTTCTTTGTTTCCCCTGTCGAATTTGATAGCTAGTTATAGTTGCACGAATAGACGCCTTGAAACCCTCCCACCAAGCCCAGCTCGCAGTGTCATGGGGTGAATTAAAATGAAAGTAGTCTTGGATAGCGGCCTTTATGTCAACCTGAAAATCTTTTTGGTCTAGTAGGGATCTATCAAAAAACCAAGCACGGGGATGTTCACCTTGCGTAGTGTCATGTACTCCAATCCTCCCAAACAACTGAATATATATAAAATATGATTCTAGCACCACTGTAAATAGCCCACCCTGTATATAGCTCAAACAAATCAAGCACCCAACACATCCCTCACACAACTAAGTTTTATCCTCACTGCATGTACAACACACACACTTTACCTGATTGCTTGCTGTGATACCACCTTGATTATTAAGATAAGGCGGTTTAGAAATACTGTTAAATAAATAAAATAAATAAATAAATGTAATGAGAAAGATATGGCAGCATGATCTGAAATGTGGAGAGGATGAATCCTAGCCGTGTCCACTTGGGATATCAGTGCTTTGGAGATAAGAAAAAAATCTATTCTAGATTGTGAGTGATGGGGGGCTGAGAAAAAGGTGAACTCTAAGTCGGAGGGGTGAAGCAGCCTCCATATATCTACTAACGCAAGGTCTTTCATCAGAGCTGTAAGGGTATCAAGACTCTTGGGTGGACCACTCGTTCTAGGCGGCAGTCTATCTATCAAAGGATCAAGTACTTGGTTGAAATCGCCGCCAAGTATTAATGGAGTATTGGCAGAGGCCTGTGCCAACTGCGCAATACTTGCATAGTAAACAGGGTTATCCACATTCGGAGCATAAATACAAATACACGTGAATTCACTATCTCCAACCTTAAGGTGTGCACGGGCCCATCTACCCTCCTTATCAGAGCTAGTATCCATTACAGTAGCTTGCAAAGACTTCTTAACCAAGATGGCTACCCCACACCGTTTGGAAACGGCGGGAGAGTAGGCAGCCACCATGTAAGGCTTAGCATTAAGTTTCAGTGTTTCAGCGGAGTTTAAATGCGTTTCCTGAAGAAACACTAAATCAGCATGCTCATGATTAAGATAGCTAAGGATTTTCTTTCTTTTGATTGGACTATTGATGCCTTTTACGTTCAGTGATAAGATCTTACATAAGGCCATTCAGAAGGGTTAAAAATTCTGAAAAAGAACATAACGCACATAATTTCGCAATGTCCCTCATATTAACTGTATATGGCTGTACACATGACATAATAGAAAATAAGCTAATGAAAAACAATGAAGCGCCCCATATAAAAAAATAAGCACCGAAGTGCATTAGAGAAGAAGCAGAACCCCAGAAATTACTGGCGACCATATGTCTGCGGGGAGAAACCCCAGAGAAGGCCTAAATTGAAACATATAACCTGTATAGCTGTGCGTGTTCCGAATCCAACCGAGGTGCACATCATGGAGGGATAGGAGACCAAGAAAGTTATATATAGAAAGAAAGAAAAGTCCAGGCAGTCTCTGTTCCAGGCTGTGATCACCGCGTCGGGCCATTCAAAATGGCGGGCAGATCCGGCGGATTACAGATCCAAGTTGTTGGATTAGCGCATCTGGTCTGCTTCTTTGGAATCTAAAAATGTTGCTAGTAGATCAGGATCTTCGAATGTTCTAGTTTGGTTATGGAGAGTCACTCTGAGCTTCGCTGGATACAATAGGCCAAAGCGAGCCTGTAGCTGTTGAAGTCTAGGGCGAAAAGCAAGGAGTCTCTTCCGACGGTCAACTGTGGGCTTTGCCAAGTCAGGGAAGAAGGAGACTTTATGACTTTCAAACTCCAGATGATGATTCGCCCGGGCAGCATTTAGAATTTGCTCAACTTGCTGATATCTCAGTAATCGAAAGATGATAGGCCGGGGGGTCGTCCGATTGAGCGCCATGTTGGTAGGAACACGATGTGCTCGGTCAATTTCCAGATCTCTGTGAAAAGTGATCTTCAGCAAGGAGGGAAGAGTTTTGACCAGGAATTCTCTTATATCTCCTGCTTCCGCCCCCTCCGGTACTCCAATGAGCCTTACATTGTTGCGACGGGCTCGATTATTGCTATCCTCTAACTCTTTTTGAAGATTCTGTATCTGACGCTCAGCCTTGTCCAGTTTCACCAAGCGCACCGCGTGCGAGTCGAGGACCCCCGCCATGTTGTCCTGCCGTAGTGAAAGACCTTCAAGCCGGTCCTGAAGCATACCGAAGTCTTCTCGCATGGCTCGGAGCGCTTCTCCGTTGGACTGTACCAGTTCCTTCACACCGCGTATTTCCTCCAAGATCTCCTGTTGCATTTCGGGATTTTCCCGAAGTGGAACTATCTTTTGTGGAGAAGACAACTCTGTTTTGGAGCGTTTTCCGTGTGAAGAAGAGGGAGACCCGAAGTCTAAGCGCGCTGGTTTGTGGGCCGCCATCCCCCCGAGGTACCCCGGTAAGTTCGGAGCAAAATATTAAGTTTATGTAGGTATTAAGTCAGGATTCTGAGTAGGCCTCTCGGGAGCTTCAGCGCGAAGCGTCTAACCCGCTGGACATCAGGCTCCGCCCCCCCACCAGGACAACCTTCTATCTCGTAAGCTACCCGGCTCAACAGAGACGCAGCAGTTGCTTCAGTGGTGGTTGCGTCCAGGATGTCTGGAAAAGGGAATGCCCTTGGAAACACCTTGTTGGATACCTCTAACAACAGATGCCAGTCTTTTAAGCTGGGGAGCTCACTTCCAGGGAAGGTTCGCCTAAGGACAGTGGACCGATCTGGAAAAACTATGGTCAATCGACAGGTTGGAATTGAGCGCAGTAGCGCTGGCTTTGCAAGTGTTTCAACCTTATCACCACAGAAGGGCGATTTGAGTGTTTTCCGACAACGCAACCACAGTAGCCTACATCAACCGTCAAGGGGGCACCAGCAGTGTTGCACTGGAAGCCGAGGTGAGTAGTTGTTTGTTTGGGTCAAACAAAACCTGGTGGCTCTGTCGGCAGCACATGTGGCAGGAGTGGACAATGTAGAGGCCAACTTATTGAGTCAAGTAAAGGTGGACCCAGGAGAGTGGGTTCTTCATCTGGAAGTGTCCGAAATGGTGGTGTGTCGCTGGGGGACACCAGTAATGGATCGCATGGTGACTTTCCAGTCGGCAAAGGTCAGTCAATTCTTCAGCAGAAGATGGGAGAGAATGTCGGAGTGCCTTGATGCTCTCATACAGGACTGGCCAGACGAGCAACTCTTGTACATGTTTCCACCGTGGGCATTAATAGGTTGGGTGGTGCAACGCATCGAACTACATAGAGGATTGGTGATATTGAGCACTCCAGATTGGCCAAGAAGGCCGTGGTATGCGGATCTGATGAGGCTCTTGGTAGAGCAGCCATGGCATCTTCCAGTCAGGAGAGATCTCTTGTCTCAGGGTCCGCTGTACATGCCTCAGGTGGATTGATTCTCGCTTACAGCTTGGCTCTTGAGAGGGCAAGGCTGAGAGCAAAGGGATACTCCGCAGCAGTGATTGCTACCCTGTTGAAGGCACAAAGATCTACCTCATTGGCGTATGTTCGCATTTGGCATATTTTTGAAGCTTGGTGTGTAGGCAGGGAGCTGGAAGCATTAAGAGCTTCGATACCGCAAATTTTGGCGTTTTTGCAGGATGGATTTCAGAAAGGTTTGGCGGCCACATCCTTGATGGTACAGTTGGCAGCGCTGTCCTGTTATAGAGGAAAGATCAAAAGGGAGGTGCTGGGTGCTCACCCAGATGATAAGTGCTTTTTAAGGGTGGTGTCTCTTTTGAGGCCACCATATAGGCAGATAGTTCCGACGTGGGATCTCCAGTTTTGGAGGCGTTGGTGCACGAGCCCTTTGAGCCATTGTCTAGATCTTCCTTAAAGGATCTTACTTTCAAGGTGGTCTTCCTGGTAGCTATTTGTTCAGCTAGGAGAATCTCGGAATTGCAGGCTTTGTCTTGTAGGAAACCTTTTCTGTCTTTTCAAGATACAAAGGTGGTTTTGAGGCCGGTGTCGTCATTTTTGCCGAAAGTGGCGTCAGTGTTTCATGTGAATCAAGTAGTTTCTTTGCCGGTTTTCGGTGAAGGTAGGGATGCTACTTCCGCCGGGCATTTGTATTGGTTGGATGTTCATCGGGCATTAAAGAAATATATTAGATGAATGGCAGACTTCCTCAGATCTGATAGACTATTTGTCCTGTTTGGAGGTGCGAAGAAGGGAGAAGCAGCATCAAAGGCTTCCATTGCCAGATGGATTAAAGAGGTGATAGCGTCAGCATATGTGTTGAAGGGTAAACCGGTACCAGAAGGGTTTAAAGCTCATTCGACTAGGGCACATGGGCTGAATACAGGTTGGTGCCACTGGTAGAAATTTGTAAGGCTGCTACCTGGTCTTCTGTAAATTCCTTTGTCAAACATTACTATCTGGATGTTCAGGCAGAAAGGGATACCTGTTTTGGATCAGCGGTGCTTCAGGCTGGTCTAGCAGATCCCTCCCGTTGATTTGTTGCACTGCTCTGTTACATTCCCAGAGGTTCGGGACTAGACTGGAGGGATGATAAGGAAGGTGAAATTAGACTTACCTGCTAATTGTTGTTCCTTGAGGAACTCCAGTCTAGTTTCACATCTCTCCCTGGTTTGTTCTTTTGACTAGAGCCTGAAGCAAGCGATATAGCACAGGTAAGCTGAAGATGGAACTGTGTGGGTTCTAGTCCATAAGGGGAGGCTCTGGACATGGGGATTATAATGGGGTCACTTTCCTCCATAAAGGGGGGGGGGGGGTAGGACAGACCTAGGCAGTTCTAACAAACGTTAGTATGGCGTAGGGGGAGAACAGAGGAAGAGAGATTTCTCCCCTAAAAGTTGCTAGTTAAGTTAGGTTACAGTTTGTTGGTAGTGGTTACTACTTAATTGTTGCTCCGCATTTAATATACCGCTCAGGCCGAAAAGCATCAGAGCGGTTTACAATTCTACATTTATGTTATGAAAAATAAGAAAAGAACGCCATTTATAAGATAGGACAGAGTAGGAGAAACAGATAGACAAACAGATAGCAAAGATAGGAGAAAAGAGAACAGCAGATTACCTTCACAAACTACCGGCATGACAAATAGACTCACAGCTTCTGTACGGTTTTTAATCAATCGCCACAGACCTCACCTCAGGCGTGGGCGCGCCTCCGGAGCGGCAGTTTAAATGCCGGTGAGCAGGGCAATTGATTGGCAGTCAGTGAGGTGAGGAGAGGTTCCCACCCACACACCAAGATGTATTCTGCTGCTTTCCCCGATCTCAAGTACGCCTGCTTTGTCAATAGGTTACTGGAGTGAGGAGGCAGTTCCTGTGGTTTTATACCAATCTCATCAAAAGGTTGATGTTTCTCAGTCTCCAAAGCTGCTGGAGGCGGAGCAAAACCCAGAGGTTTGGGACTAGACTGGAGTTCCTCAAGGAACAACAATTAGCAGGTAAGTCTAATTTCACCATTTCAATCATGCTTGGAACAGATATAGTCTAGTGGGAGAAATGGGGTGCAAGTTCTCAGTACCAGAAATGACCACTTCTCTCTCTCTTGAGAGCAGAGGCAATGGGAAAGGTGAAAAAGGAATTTCAGCCTCGTGGCTCTGCGGGTCAGAAGGCAGCAAGCTATAGCCCCTCAGAAAACAATGTGGCTGATACCAGTCTGCTGGCTATGTCCATGGTCAGGGGGATGTAGGAGGCTGGATAATTGGGTAAGAACCTCACTAGTTTTCATAGCTGTCTAGATTTATTAAAGTTTGATGGGACAGGGGCATAGAAAGCATTTCCCTGGCAGTTAATGTGGAGCACATTCCCTTTCTCCTAATATAAGCTGCATTAGTGTGGGTCCACGTAACTCTGCCTCTCAAGGTGGCGTTAGTTGAATCCATGCTAATGCTGTTGCTGTGCGGTGTGAACGTAGTGCTCATTGTGCTGAACCCGCCATGCCCACAATCCTGTCCCTAATGTGGGTTGCCCCAGTTAATGTCCCAGCACGCACTGCAAGCTAGTGCCCTTTTAATAGGTGAGTCTTAAGCAATGACAGAGGATTTGATGTTTACCTAATTTCAGTTTGGAGGGGGAGATATCCCTAATGTAGAAGGCTGGCTAAAACTAACAGCAGCAGGTCTAAATTTAGATGTGACTGATAGCATCATGTTTAAAGCTCCTGTAAGAAATCGGCGAAACACATGTATCTCTGTGCCACCCAGACCAGGCCCCCATGGGATTGCAGCAGACACTCGCTTGCATGTGTATATACTCTGCATATAAGTGTACTAACACATCTGCATAGAAAACCTTAATAACCCTCTTCATAGTTTTTTCTGACAGCTACTCTGAACCAGCTTACCTGGCCTGGTTCTGCTCCTGAAGATGCCCTACAGAGGGAGGGGGATGGGAGCTGCCAGTGCAGGGGGCAGTAACTGTTCCTATAGATCATTTCTACAGCCATGTGGCAGGGGCAGGTATAGGGGAAGGGCGCACTATGACCTGGGGTCTTCCAGAATCAGTGTATCAGGATTTTCTGTTTGGGATGTGTCATAACTTCTTTCTACCTTCCTCCCCCCACCAGATTTCACCAGTGCTACAGAGCGCTCCAGATACTGGTTGATAGCTGCTGCTGGCCTCTCTGTGATACTTTATGTTTTGGTTTGCTGCATCGGATGGAAATTCAAGAGGGGAGTAACCCAGGCTGTGGATATCCCCAAATCTTTTCATCAGAATGATACTGAACAGGCAAGAACCCACCAGCAGGAGTCCTAAGTGCTTTAAGATTGTAAAATCATTGTTCTAGATTCTGTTGCATTTTCCCCAGTTGCTGCACTTTTATTATAATGCAAAGTAAACCCAGGAGCTGCTGGGTTGCCAGGAGTCGGGATTGACTCAAAGGCACACATTCCATTTGCATATACACAGAGGACACTCCCCACCTGGTACTTACAGTTGTGGTCAACATTATTGGCACCCTTGCATTTTAGGTATGTTGTGTACAATATCTTGAGAAATAATTGGAAATATTCCAACTGTATGTCATCATAATATTTGAATGGTATGTTTAAAGATATATAAAAAAAATAGATGTCTGTGCAATGTAGATGTAATTTCTGAGAAAACCAAAACAAAATATGGCCAGGGCAGGATTAATCAAAATCACTAATCAATCACTCAAACAGTAACAAAAATTGTTAAGTTAAATTCATCAGGTAAATATTCATATTACTATTCTTTGTTAGTTATATATCAACAAAACACAAAGGAGGTCTCAGACTCATTCGGCATTTTTTCAAGCAAAAAGATATCTAAATGCTTATGCCATCTTGCATCAACGACCATCCTTTAAAGCAACACAGTTACTGAATATGCAAATCAAAAATGCTTAACTGCTGATTTTTCCTTCAAAAAAACTGCACTATCAGATGCTCTTCCCGATCTATTGCTTTTACCCCAACACCACACTGTGGCGCCTTTTGCGCGTTTCGCTTCATAAAAGCTTCATCAGGGGTATGAAACACTATCAACAAAAAACAAACACACACAAACTCTATGATGATACAAACTCATTTCGAATCTATAACAATATCAATACCATCTCTTCGTATGCATTTTTGATTTGCATATTTCGTAACTGCGTGAATAATCCTGTCCTGGCAATGGCTCAGTTTCTCTTCCGTTTTCTTTTTAAATTGGTCTTATTTCATGTGCTGCTTTTATGTGTCAAATATGTGTGCATATACAGTCCAAAGCCATTTCACTGGCCCTTTTTTAAGGCGATATTAAGGGGTTGAATGGCCAAGGGTGCCAATGTTGACCACAACTGTGTAAAGATGGTCCTACTAGCCCAGTCCACAAATTGGGTTGTGCTCCCCTTACCAGCAAGCTTCTACTGACATCATGCTTCTGGTTGAGCTGGTACAGCTGAGGCTGTACTTCAGTCTCTCCGCCTCCAGGCATCCTGAGTTTTAAATTCCTTAACCAATAATGTACGAATTTAAATGTGGAGGAGAAAGTCCTTACTGCTATATGCTCTTTGAAATCCATTGTTTATCCACTCATTTAAAGAGCTCTCTAATCATCTGCAATATTAGGAGATAAGGCATCTGCTTGCTTATACAGCTAAAATACATAGAGGATCTGTACTGCTTATCATAGCCATTTTTTAAAAATTTAGTATGATTTTTATCTAGCAGTGTAATAAATCCACCGCTGCATAAGAGAGCAAGTCTGAAAGTGTCCTTGAGGCGCAAGGGAGGAGTGGCCTAGTGGATAGGGCAAGTTACCTCAGGCCGGAGGGCCAGGGGTTCAAATTCTGCTAGAGGACAGCAACCTTGGGCCAGAAGATTAGGATTTCTAGGCACACAGGTGCTCCTTATGGTCTTTGGCAAGCCACTTAACCATCCATTGCCTCAGGTACAAAAAAAAACCTGATTGTGAGCACTTCAGGGACAAGGGAAAAAGATTTATACATTGCTTTGATGGGTAGAAAAGCGGTATATAAGCTTAGTTAAATAATCAATCAATCAATCAAGGATCAGATATTTGTAAGGCAGATACAACTCAGCAAATTTGCTATTTGGCTTAGTACTACTTATTGCTTTTACTTACAATTTATAGAATGAAATAAAATGCAGCATGTCAAGGTGTCATTCTCCTGCTACCAAGGTAATGGTGTAGTCACTATCTGTACATCCTGTTCCTGCACACCACTTAGTGTCACACATGTAGGCCAAAGTTGCACTTATGACCCCTAGGTCTGTGGTGACCTCGTGCATTCGCTACGCTGGAGGGGTTGGGGGAGCTGTAAAGGCCTACCGGTCTGTTATAACATCAGCAGAAGGGCTAATAGAGAAACTGTGTGATTAGTTCTCTTGACCTTGAAGCACAGATATGCAGACACAAAAAGAACAGGGTGCAACAGAAGGAAACAAGAATACGCTGGAGTACAGACAAATGTAACACACTAGCAGGATGCGAGATAATTAAAAAGCAAAAAAAACACTTTTTGAAGAAATGATATAGACATGATGGCTGGGAAGTGAAAACTACAAAAACATTAGTGAAAAAATGAAAAGCTAAGACTATGTGTGTTCACACGCAAGTATGTGCTGAGAGACCTATAAAGTTAGTAGGTGAAGAAAGGTAGAGGGAGAGTTAGTGGAAACAGAACACGGAGGTGGGCTGTACTGACCTCTCTTTCTTGCTAGGTAAGCTTATGCTAGCTGCTTGCTAGATGGAATTAGATAATATACACAAGCTTCTATAATAAAGATTTATTGTTTGACACTGCAGTAATTGGTGTGCTGTATTTATTATCGTGTGTATGCGTACCTGAGGGGCGTGATAGCAGGGGAAGCTTATCCCAGGTAGTCTCCACCACTTCGGAGTCACTAGGTGAGTGTCCAAGGAGTATCATCCTAAACCTGAGCGGAAGGTAAGTGCTAACGGGATATAACACTGCAGGTTCACTTAGGGTGTCTAAAGCATAGTCACCTGTAACAGGTGTTCTGCAGGGACAGCAAGAATCAGTCCTCATATATGGCTGATGTCAACAGAGCCCTCGTGGAAGCATCTCTCCAGCTTTCAAAGAAAGCCTTTGGGAGATGCCACCATGCATGCATGGGCACCCTTGGGCAGGAAGGGGACATCTTGCTCAGTCAAATGACATAGCTGAAGACAGCAAAATTAAAAGAAGGTAAAGAAGCAACTCCAAGGGGAGGAGGGAGGATTGCTAGGACTGATTACTGCTGTCCCTGGAAAGCACCTGTTACAGGTGAGTACACTTTCTCCAGGAACAAGCAGGAAGTCTGTCTTCATATATGGGACTCCCTAGCTACAGGCTACCAAAATCCTGTAGAAAAACACAGACGTCCCAAGGGGAGCCATGAGAAGCAGCAATTGAGTCAGAGAATACAGACTCCAGAAGGACCTATGTGTCCAGAGGAACCAACACTCTTGGCAGCCTGAACACAGAAGGGTCAAATGGTAGGAGTTGCCTAGACCCTGAACAGATTATAGAGCACGGCCTGGCCAAAGGCGCTGTCCTGTCGAGACTCCCTCTCCAGGCAGTAATGAGCTGCGAAGGTATGGACTGAAGACCAGGTGGCGGCCTAGCATATGTCCATCATCGGGATGGAGTGCAGTGACCTGGTGTTCCAGTGTGGGCCTAGCCTGCTCATAGGCGAGGGCAATGTAGTCCACCACCCAGGTGGACAGAGTTTGCAAGGTCACTACCTCCCACAGCCGACTGGAGTCATAGCCCCACTCCTGATTGAGATGGAATGGGGACACCACCTTTGGAAGGAATTTGGGGTGTATGCGGAGCACGACCCTGTTTTTGTTATCCTTGGTAAAGGGTGACCCTGCCACTAAGGCTTTGAGCTTGCTGACACTGTGTGGATGTGAGCACCACTAGGATACCTTTTAGGTGGCAGGTAGCCAGGGGCTCGAATGGCGGCCCAGTGAGCTGTGAAAGCACCACATTAAGGTCCTACTCTGCTGCTGGTGGGCAGACAGGGGGCTTAGACAACAGGAAGCCACACAGGAAGCGGGGCACAAGAGGCTGCACAGAGAGGGGTGGTGTGCAGAGAGCAAATAGAATGCTAGGTATGATAAGAAAAGGAATGGAAAATAAAACAAAGGATATTATAATGCCTCTATATCGTTCCATGGTGAGACCGCACCTTGAATATTGTGTGCAATTCTGGTCGCCGTATCTTAAAAAGGATATAGCGATTTTAGAAAAGGTTCAGAGAAGAGCCACCAAAATGGTAAAGGGGATGGAAGGATACTCCTATGAAGAAAGGCTAAAATGGTTAGGGCTCTTTAACCTGGAAAAGAGACGGCTGAGGGGAGATATGATAGAAGTCTATAAATTAATGAACGGAGTGGAACGGGTAAACGTAGATCGATTGTTTACCTTATCAGAATATAGAAAGACTAGGGGACATGCAATGAAGGTATAGGGTAAACTATTTAAGACTAATAAAAGAAAATATTTTTTCACTCAACGTGTAATCAAACTCGAATTTGTTACCGGAGGATGTAGTAAAGGCTGTTAGTGTAGCTGGGTTTAAAAAAGTTCCTGGAGGTAAGGTCCATAAACCATTATTAAGAAGGGACCCAGGATATCAATGCTTGAACCAATACAAGCATTGTGGAACCTGTGTCCCTTGGGGAAACTGCTAGGTATGTATGACCTAGATTGGCCACTGTTGGAAACAGAATACTGGGCTTGATGGACCTTGGTCTGACCCAGTATGGCATATCTTATGTTCTTATGTGCCGCAAGGGTATTCAGGTGTACTCTAACAGAATTGGATTTGAGCCTGGACTGCTACAAGTGAAATAGGTTTTGCAGCACCAGCAGCATGAGATCTAGTTCGTCCGTCCTCCGTGCATTACACTGAGAACCTGCACCACTTGAAGCCGTAGGCCTGTCTGGTGGAGGCCTTACGGGAGGCCAGAAGGACAACCTCCACCTCACCCAAGAGGTTGAAAGGGGCTAAGGCTACCCTCTCAACAGCCAAGCTGTCAGCAATGGGATCCTTCCTCCTGGGACAATAACCACAGGACACTCCCCAGGGGGACTGGGGCCTCCACCTCCAAGCAGAGAAGCAGTGGGACAACGGTGTCCTCGGCCACCAGGATCAGCAATGCCCTGTCATGCAGAGCCAGCCACGGGATGAGGAATGCATCTGCAGCCACCTGGGACAGGTGGGGCTGAGAACTGAAGTGGGGCAACTGGGAGTTGTCCGGGCTGCAAACAGATTCATCAATGGGATCCCCAGAGCTGATTGGTCACTCGGGGGTCCAGCCGCCACTCGTGCGGCTGAAGGACCCTGCTCGGTGTGTCTGCCAGGGTATTGGCCTGACCTGGCAGGTATATTGCCTGTAGAATCATGCCTTAGCAGATCACCTAGGAGCAGAGAGCCACTGCTTCATGACAAAGGATGCGGGACCCTGTGCCCCCTTGTTTGTTTATTTAGAATATTGCCACCTGATTTTCTGTCTGTTTGGATTAGGACAGACTGATGCCATAGGCAGTGGCGGAAGGCCCGAAGAGCTAGGAATATGGCCCGACGCTCCAGGAGATTGATCTGGTGCTGGCTTTACACCTCGGACCAACTGCCCTGACTACAGAATTCCTCCCAATGAGCTCCTCAGCACATCAATGAGATGTCCATTGTGAGGACCCTTTGGGAGGGGGAGATGTATGAAAAGGTATCCCCACTTGAAGGCGATGTGGGTTCTGTCCTCCAGGTAGCCTGTGGCCCAGGTCCACTGGGTGTGGAAGCACCACTGAGCCACCCTCATGTGAAGATAGGCATCTGAGGTGACATGCACCATAGAGGCCATGTGGCTAGGTAGATGCAGCAGGAAGCAAACAGACACCAAGGGTCGGTGCTGTACATCTGCAGCCAATGCCCCAAGATGGTATGCCCTGTCCAGGGGGAGGAAGGCCTTGGCTGAACTGTATCCAGTTTGCCATGATGAATTCCAGACACGGTGTCAGGAGGAGGTGGGACTTGGGATGGTTTATCACCAACTCCAGATGTTGTAGGATGTGGATGGTGAGGACTGTGGTTTGCTGCACCTCGGCGGCCATGCCTCCCTTTTATGAACCAGTCTTCCGGGTAGGGAAAAATGAAGGCCCCCTGGAGGCGGAGGTAGGCAGCAACTACCACCAGACATTTGATGAAGACTCTGGAGCAGATGCCAGGCCACAGGGTAGTACCCTGTAGCGGTAATTGCCATCCCCACCATGAATCCGAGGAACTGCCTGTGGCTGGAATGAATGAGGATGTGGGTATAAAGCATCCTTCAGATTCAAGGAGCATAGCCAATCTCCCTGCTGGAGGTAAGGCAGCAATGTTCCAAGGGAGAGGATCTTTAACCTTCTCCCTCACTAGGAACTTGTTCAGGTGTCGTAGGTCCAGGATGGGCCTTAGGCCTCCTTTTTGGCATGAGGAATTAGCTGGAGTAGAATCCCTTGTGCTGGAGGTGTTGGGGCACTGGTTCCACTGCCTTGTCCTCGAGGAGGCCTGCAAGTTCCTGCATTAGTATATTCT
Organism: Ichthyophis bannanicus; assembly: GCA_033557465.1. NCBI lineage: Eukaryota > Metazoa > Chordata > Amphibia > Gymnophiona > Ichthyophiidae > Ichthyophis > Ichthyophis bannanicus. Next base: position 72,236,295 of record CM066051.1, on the reverse strand, counting down.
GGTGAAGGGGAGTCCTAGGGGGCTCTCCCAGGAAGAAATGGGGAGGAAATCATCCCTGACCACCTGCAGTGCCCAAATATCGGTGGTAATGGCTGGTCACTGGTGAACCAGATGTCCTCCTGTGGGCTGCTGTCCTCCTTGAGGTGGAGCAGCTACGCCTAAGGAGTCCAAAGCTCCCCCCCCCCCCCCCAGGATGGGCCGGAGCAGATGTCTGGGGCTTGGGAGCCTTCTGCTTATGAGGGCCTTGCCCATGTCCCCTGGCCTGCTGACCCTTATGGGGAGCTAGGGAGGCCTGATATTGTGGGTAGCTTCAGCAGCTTCCTTCCTCTGAAAGAGATTTTTTAACTGAGCCCTTCTGTCGGGGAAGGCCAGAAATCTTCTTGGAGAGCCTGGTCCTTGTCATGAGCTCGGCAGCCTTATTGGTCATGGGTTTGCCGAAGAGGTTCTCTCCTTGACATGGTACATCGACCAATTTGTCTTGAACCCATTGCTCCAGGTCGGAAGACCGTACCCAAGCCTGGTGTCAGGCACCAATGCCCACCGTGGCTACTCTAAGCAGTCATTGGCTGCTCGAGTCATAAATTTGAAGCATTCACAGACGGCTTTGGCCAAGTTCCGGAATCACTGTAGGGGGCTCTTCGGAGAGACCAGCTGAGAATCCAGCGAGCTCCTTTTCCAGGTCCCTCAGGTAGATGTCCATGTACAGCTGGTAAGCCTGGATCCAGCTGATGAGCATCAAGCCCTGGTAGCACTTCTGCTGAGGGCATCCAGAGTGTAGGCCTCTCTAGCCAGGGGCACAGAGGAGTGTGTCGTCTGGCTTTTGAGCTCAAGCCTCTTGTTCTGTGGATCTTTTAGTGCTCCTCCTCCTCCCACCGGAATAGTGGTCCTTTTTGTAACTGCTGATACTAGGGCATCTACCTTAGGAAGACTTAGTAGTTCTTTCTCTGCTAAAGGAATAGGATATAGGCGAGCCATAGATCGGGCGCCCTGTAATCTGGCCTCTGGTGGTTCCCATTCTGCTTCTATCATTTGCATTATAGCTTTATGAATTGGAAAAGCTATTCCTGTTGTTAAGATTCCTTGCAGCAAAGGATCTTCCAGCATTGATTCTAGACCCTGTGACTATAAAGGAATATGAAGTGCTTCTAAGGAGTGCTCAGTCAGCATATATTTAAAGACTTCTCCCAACCAGTAAAATGAAGTGCACCTATGGACCAGATGTGGTGCTTAGGACCTGGAAGGGGCCATCTGCAAAGTGAAGCAAAAGGCATTCCCCATTGTGGAGGAAGATGTATTCTTGACTTGGACATGTTTGAGCTACCATTATTTTGTAGTGATTCTTTACAGAATCAGAGGGGGGGACTGTAGAAAGTGACTCAAAGTGGAGTATTGAGAAATATGGAGAGTGAGAACAGCCTGGATTTTGCAGACAGCCTAGTACAGGGGCCTCCAGGACTGGAATTGGAGATCCCTGGCCTAGCAGAGTATGTTTTATAAAAGCCAAAGTTGTATTTTTCAGATGTTTTTGAAAGCGAGATAGAATGTTTTTGTTGCAGGACGCTTGTCCTGGTTGTGTGTCTGTGCCCAGTTTGACCTGAAACATGTGGTGCTTAGCTTGATCTGTGAAGTAAAAAGCATGACAAGAGTGATAAGATGAAATTATACAATATAGAAGCTTTTTCCTAATAAAAAGAAGTGCTATGGCCTAGCTAGACAGGAATTACAGGTGATTGCTTAGGTTAACAGGTCTGTGAATTCCTCCATTAAGCCTTAAGCAGACTCTGTTATGGTATAATTCTTCTGTGTGTTTTGTTTTCATTTTCTCTCTTCTCACTTGCACCCGAGTTCAGGGAATTGGAGTCCAAGAACCAAGGAAGGATCCTTTTGGTTGTTGCTCCCGGTCAGGAGGGAGGATCTGTGCAGTGTCTGATCCCAGGTATCCGCTTCCCTCTTTCCATTTGGTTTAAAGACAGAAGCTCCAGAGACTTTGCTGAGATTCTGACGGTTGATGAGGATCAGAGGAGAAACCTCTCTCGCCACGGGATCACCTCTGATGCTTTACAGTACATGCATCTATACAATCTGCATCTCAGTGATGAAGGGGAGTACAAGGCCACCGCTGACTCACCCGAGGAGGTTCTGCTTCATATGACTGCGAGCATAAAACATAAGTCTCTGGTTTTGGAATCCAGAAAGAAGAATATATAAGTTGAGATAAATCTGCAACCGCAGGGTTCCAAGTAAGGTCTGCTTCCTGCTCTCAAATATTTTCTTTAAGGGCTGCAGGAGGCCCACCTCCAGGTCACAGTTTTAAATGCAGCTTTGAGATTATAACGCTGTCACGCTGTGAACTGTCTGCCTTCAGCTGAGCGCTTCATCTGCTGCATGTCCATCTCGTGAGGGAAGATCCAACAGCTGCTACCCACAGACAGGCACCGAGTCACCTCCAGCCCCCCAATAAGCGCTCCTTGAGCTTGTATAGCCAATGTGGCAGAGAGCAGTATAACAAGCTTTTAAATAAGAGCCGACATAAACATACATTGTTTATCGGGTCTCGTGGGGGGGGGGGGCGGGTTCTGTAAAGAAGAAACTACAGAAGCCCCCCCACACACACACTTGCTGCACCCCTATCTGTGACACCATCACATCTCTCACTTCCAGCCAGGAGACAGGAAGTTTTCAGAGTTTGTAGATCTTTAAAGGGCTATGATATGAGGCTGGAAGGAGGCAGGTTCAGAAGAAATGGTTGTTTTGCTGACTGATCTCACTTCTTTCATTTTCTATCACATACTGAACAGCAAGCTTTAAAGTCATCGAACCTTAGGCTCCAGTACTCATCCCCAAAGGTGAAGATGTTGGGTTACCCTGCAGTCCCATCCCACCCCTTGGTGCTGACAACATTCAGGTGAGGTTGTTCTGAAACAATAGCTTGTGTACTTGTATGAAAATTGGAAGGATCGGAAGAAGCACCAGCTCCCAGAATACCAAGGGTGGATGGAGATGATTAGAGATCACATCACCAATGGAAATATATAGCTTCTTCCATCGTCTTTCTAGCCACATCTGTTACATTCAGCACGATATTTATGAAGAAGCAACAAGCATTGTGGAACCTGTTTCTTTTGGGGAAACTGCTAGGTACGTATGACCTAGATTGGCCACTGTTGGAAACAGGATACTGGGCTTGATTGACCTTGGTCTGACCCAGTATGGCATATCTTATGTTCTTATGAAATGAAAGTGGATGTCTTCATTTTACATCTGACGAATTTCATCCCTCTCTCTTTTTATCATAGTACAGGCGATTAAAATGTATATGCCGTCTACAGTTCTGGGTGGAGAACAATTTTGCTTACATAAATATAACAAATAAAAACATGACCAAAACAAAAAACATTAAACAAATGTAAAACAGATTTGTAATCAAACATTGAATACATTTAAAATACATCAATATAAATACAAACAACAGAAGAAACATGTAAGATCCATGCACATCAGATATCAGCCTGGCTGCTGTGACATCAAGGAATTTGAACAGGAAAGCTTATCAGAACATCTAGGTGTACAGGAACGAATGACAATCGGGCAGAAATTACTGTGAGAAAAGATCAGTAATGAATATTACAGGAGTTTAAACTTATTGTTGAAAAGTGCTTTAACATCATAGAATAAGATACAAGCCACTGATCAGTTGGCAATTCCTGTACACTCATACAGCTTTGGGATTATAGACTGGTCTCTTAAAAACTGAATGGGCGAACAAGAAAACTCCTCCATGCCTAGGAGGTAATTTACAAGAATCAGTGTATGCTAAGACTGTACATTCCTAGAGCTGAAGGAGGGCTAGGCTTCAGAGATTGATTACATTTACAGAGCTACTATGATAGGCCTCCAGGCCTACCTAACAGCATCATTGGATCCAAGTACACGACTAAAAGGAATGAGTGAGAATCCACAAGCATGCACAGGAAAGGAAGCAATAGAATTTGCTAAACGAGTGAAAAAAAAAAAAAACCTCTTCAAAGAATTAGATCAGCAAATGAGGAAAAACAAGTGGCAAATGCAAAGATACAGTGGGGAAATACCAAGTGTTACTCTAGGAACTTTTTGTCGATCAAGAATGGATACATAAATGGTTAAGGAGAGGTGAAGTGAAACCGAAGGATGAGAGATTGATAATTGCAGCCCTAGACAGCGTATTGCGGATGAGATAGTTTACAGTGAGCATTGAAAAAAAACAGACATATGTCGATTTTGTAAGAAAGACCTGGAGACAGTGGCTTACCTCATAGCTGGCTGTGAAGTTCTGATAGCAGAAAATTTCTATACAGAAAGGCACAACAAAGTAGCACACCTCATACATTGCAACATCTTTAAACAAAACACCGTGCCTGCAAAGCACTGGAATTACAACCCTAAGAGAATAAAGAGATTATGATCACCTGGTTCATTCCTATTCTGACAGATAAGAAACTGGATGTAAGGAAACCCGACATAGTGGTAAAGGAGACATGTCGATTCCAAGTGATTATTCTGTGAATCACTTGCAGAGGCAGAAGATTCTGAAGTACCCAGAGACCAAGAAAATCTGGCACAAAGATACAGAAATATTTCCCATCGTACTGGGAGCCACAGGCCTGATAAAGAACTTCTAGTCACGTCTTGTCAAACTAAATGTTACATCTTTTGAAGTCCAGAAGGAAATTCGTTGACACAATGCAAGTACTACAGCGAGCATTAGCAGTAAACATGAGAGACCGAGATCATATTCCACATACCCTGGGCATTTAGGAGTGAAACTAATACTCACAAAGAAACATAATATTAACAAAATATGCCTAAGGACTACTATATAATCACTGTAAAAATATGTCCATGGAAGATATCACCACCAATGTTCCCTCTAATTTTCTGTAGGCTATGTGCGCATAAAATATCAGCTGTGCGGCTTTTGAAGGAAGGTTAAATTTTTGTGCACCACATAATGACACTCTGAGTTATATACTTTAAAATTTGACTACATGTCAGAATACAGTATGTACACCACATTGATTGCACTAGAAAATATTGTAGAACTTGTGAAAACCGTAAATACACAACAACTTTTAAATTTTAAGACATCTCTGTTGTTTTCTATCAGAATCAGAACCATAATTTTTGTGCGCTCTGTTGTAAAGTATGTGCGCTAGCTAGGCGAGGTGTGTGCGCGCGCACACGCGCACAGCTTAGAGGGAACAGTGATCACCACAAAATAATTGTAAATTATATTGTTCATTTAAGCACATTTAAACACCTGTTTCCAGCAGTGGCCAATCCAGGTCATGAAACTAACAGGTTCCCAAGACACACAGGTTCCACAATGCTTGTATTGGGGCAAGCAGTGGGTTTCCGGGGTCCTCTTTATTAATGGTTCATGGACCTTTCTCCCAGGAACTTGTCTAAACCTTTTTTAAAGCCAGCTACACTAACAGCTTTTACTACATCCTATGGTAATACATTAAAGAATTTCATTAAGCATTGAGTGAAAAAGTATTTTCTCTTATTAGTCTTAAATGGGCTACATTGTAGCTTCATTGTGTGTCCCCTAGTTTTTCTACTTTTTGATTGTTTTATGCTATCAATCTACATTTACCCGTTCCACTCCATTCATTACTTTATTGACCTCTATCGTATCTCCCCTTGGCCATCTCTTTTCCAGGATGAAGAGCCCTAACCTTTTAAACTTCTCCTCATAGGAGTACCATTGCATTCCCTTTACCATTTTGGTTGCTCTTCTTCTTGACCTTGGTCTGACCCAGTATAGCATTTCTTATGCTCTTATCTGCACCCCCCCCCCCATCCCCCATCCCCCATCATCAGCTTGCTGATCTGTACTATGGGGGAAGAAAGGCTAATTTAGCATTAGCACTGCACCTGCAACATGGACATGGAAAGCGGACATAGATATTGTACTGCTCAGCCAGCAAAGATCAGTTTGAAAAGGGTTCGCACGGTCTCTGCCTTACAGTGGAATAAACTCACTCACCGCTCCTTAAGAAAACAGGGCTGGAAGTAGCCTTGGGGAACAGAAGCAAGGCTCTGATGTCTGCAAGGGGGATACAACGCCCCGCCCCGCAGCATTAGCTCCGCCCAGTCTTTCCTTTCTCGGGCATCGATAGAGAATGAAGAGGTGGAAACCCCTGAGCTGCACGTGCAGACCAAGCCCCGCCTCCGGAGTCTTTCTACCAATCGCGTTGCCGCTGTGAGGTGGGCGGGAGAGACTGCCTCAGCCCTGACGTCGCGCCACCAGTCACAGAAACCGCGGCGTGATCTTGCTTAATGCCCGGGACTCCGCCTGCCCCAGCCTCGTTTTTGCACCGCAGGATTTGGTCAGCGCTTACATTTAAAACATGAAACTGCAACATGGCTTGGTGACCTCCTTCTGGTGCTTTTGGTTAAAGATCGTCTCGATAGCGCTGTACCACGGGGCTCTCTGGGGGTCGGCGGGGGGTAAGTAGCTCAGACTGTTTCCGATCATTGCTCACTGCTGCTGCCTCTGTCTAGGGAAGGGAGGGGATTGGTTGGGGTAATACATGCTGAACGCTGACTTTGGGGAGAGGAGACGGGTTTGGGATGATAATATTAGAGTGAACTACTGCAGGGGGTTAGGCTGGGAGGGACCTAGCTTTAATTTCCTAATAAAGGCAGCCTGGCACTAGAAATGGTCACCCTGATGGGGGGGGGGGCGCTCTTTATTTAAATTTGGACTATGGTGTGTATGTTGTCTTGCCCCGGAGGGATTTGAGATGAGGGGGCTCTGTCTTGTCCCCCTCCGTCTGTATTCCTCCCCCTCAGGCTCTGCAGATGTGCACTGGGGAGGGGTCAGGATCACTGCTACGTAAGAGTCACAACAGCACTATCATCAGCAACCACTAGGTGGGAAACCCATTTTGCAGGGCATCAGGTGCATCTTTCAGCTTGTCTTGCTGTGAGGACTTGTGTGCATCAGTGATGCTGAGGGCTAAGTTATCAGTAGCTTAACTACTGGCAGAGTCTCAGCTAAGATGCCAGACTAAGACAAACCTCCTATCTGGGCAGCAGCAGAATGGGATGTTGTTGTAGATTGGATTGTGATCCTCCACCGCCAAGTGGATTGGGGAGCATGTTAGTGTTTGTCAGGTCTGTACGTTTTTGGTTGATGAGCATCAGGTAAGGGATCAGTATAGTGATTCTCTGTATGGAATCAGTGGGCATTGATTTACCACCGATAGGTTGGTTGGTTGGGGTATACGAGTCCTCTGTGATTTCTGTTTGTTTTGTACTTGCTATTAGTATAGTCCACATCCCCCTCAGGCAGCTGAAAGCAAAATTCTGTATGGATATCCGAGTGGGCATTGAGGCTAGCTCACTTTGAGCGGTCTACAGGCTGTGTGGAGATTTACTAGTTTTGGGCTGGATGAAGATACAAGTCTTTCAGTTAAGTTGATTGTGAATCTCTACTGCTCATTGTTTATGGTGAAGATTGATATAACAGTTTAAAATATCTAAAATATAATTGATTACAAAAGAAATTTTTAAACAGGTCATTGATGTATAGGGTGTATAGGGTCAGGTGCCTTAGATGGTCTTTGACCACAGTTCACTAGTTAACCCAGTAGATTCTGAGACCTGGTTTTTCTCCTTTTTGTTTTTCCTGAAGAAATGTATTATAGATGTGGTTAAAGAGTGGAGCTATTTTGAAGTCTTTATGAAGTCACATTTCTGTGATAACGGCAACAACACTAAACTTAAACTGCGCGGAGGAAAGGACTGGCAATTTACTTCTGTATCTTGCCATGAAACCCCAATGGATAGTCACAACAAAAGAAATTGCACTATAGTGCTGAAGGCTACTGGGGAGGAGTTGAAGGCTTTTCAGAGTAAAGTCAGCATTTATGATGTGGTTGGATCAAAGCCCTCGGGACGTCTGACTGCTGATGTAGCTGTGCATGAAATGAGAGTCAGAAGTTGCAAAGATGTCTTACACATGGAACGTACAAAGCATGAATCAAGGGAAGTTGGAGGTGGTCAAGAATGAAATGGAATGTGTACAATTGGATCTGATGGGTGTCAGTGAACTGAAATGGACTGGCATCGAGCACTTTGCATCAGTTGAACACATGATCTACTATGCTGGAAATGAAAGACAAAGAAGAAATGATGTTGCATTTATAATTAAGAAGAAACTTGCAAGAACTGTAATGAAATACAATGCAATCAGTGAACACTTATTCGTCTATGAGGAATGTCTATCAACACAACTATAATGCAGGTATATGCCCCAACACAGCTGCCGAAGAGGATGAAATTGATGAGTTCTATGAAGTACAAGCTAAAATTGACAGAACATGCAAACAGGGTATCCTGATAGTCATGGGTGACTGGAACGCAGAAGATGGCAACCAAGAAGGCAGCAAAATGATTGGAAAATATGGACTTAGCAACAGAAATGAAGCTGGAGAAAGACTAAATAGAATTCTGCAAGACCAACAATCTATTCATCTCAAACACCTTCTTCCAGCAACACAAGCGGCGACTGTACACATGGACTTCACCCAATGGATTGTATAAAAAAATCAAATAGACTACATCTGTGGAAGTCAACGATGGAAAAGCTCTATAACATCAACAAAGACAAAACCTTGAACTGACTGTGGTACAGATCACCAATTACTAGTATGCGAACTCAAGCTAAAGTTGGAAAAAGAGCAAACCACTCATGAATGTAGCATTATATAACCCTGGGAATATACCACAGGAATTTAAAGACTGCCTACAAAATCGATTTGCTGCTTTAGATACACATGACAGAGCTCCAGAAGAGTTTTGGAATGACATCAAGAAGGTTGTGTTGAAGAAAGAGAAGTCTCTACAAAAGGTGAAAAAGCAAAAAACGGCCAAAATGGATGACGGAAGAAACTCTGAAAATTGCCCAGAAACGCAGAGAAACTAAAGCTAGAAGAGAAAGAAAGACAATCGCAGAACTCAGAGACTTCCAAGGTGCAGCAAGACAAGACAAGGATAAGTACTACAATGATTCATGGAAGGAAATTGAAGCAGAAACTGTTAAAGGAAGAACAAAATCAGTTTTCCTAAAGCTAAGAGAGTTAAAGAAAAAGTTCCAGCCTCGAACTGGAATGTTACAAGATGCTCAAGGTTCTATGTTGAATGATGCTGAGAAGATCAAGAAAAGATGGAAAGAATATACAGAGTCATTATATGATAAAGATCAAGTGGACCAACAGCCGTTTCACCCTGTACCTTATGATCCAGAACCACTGGTGATGAAAGAAGAAGTTGAAGCAGCATTGAAAGCCTTATCAAAGAACAAAGCACCAGGCATTGATAGCATTCCCATAGAAGTATTACAGCAATCTGATGCAGCTGTTAGCATACTTACAGGGCTCTGCCAGGAAATTTGAAACACATCATCATGGCCAATCGACTGAAAAAGATCTGTGTTTATATCAATACTAAAGAAAGGTGATCCAACTGACTGTGGAAATTATAGCACAATCGCTCTGATCCCACATGCCAGCAAGATTCCACTGAAGATTATTCAACAGAGACTACAACCATACCTGGAACAAGAACTGCCTGAAGTGCAAGCAGGGTTCAGGAAAGGATGAGAAACAAGAAGTATCATCATGGATGTGAGATGGATCCTTGAAAAGACAAAATAATACCAAAAGGATATCCTTTTGCACCACCCATTCCTTCAGTACTACACTAAACCTGACGACCTTCCACAGTCAGCCACACCCGTGGGACCAGGCAGCTACCCCCCAAGCAGCCACCCCGTAGATACTGAACCCAGCCCACAAGTAGGAATACTCTCCCCCGATGGACACCATGAGCATAGCAGACCCAGTATGTAAATAGCAGTGCCAGTATGTAAATATTAGAGATGTTCCATATCATATTTCAGAGTGATTTTGTTTAGTTTACCCTGTTTAAAACCTGTACATAATCCCGTTTACTGTACGTCCAGTGTAGGTCGCCTACACTGCACAAAACATGTTTTATGTAAACCGCACTGATATTAAAGAGCGCGGTATAGAAGAAAGTTAAATAAATAAATATCCTTATGTGTTTTACTGACTACAGCAAGGCTTTTGACTGTGTAAGCCACGAGAAACTCTGGGCCACATTAAGAAGCATGGGTATACCAGAACACCTGATGGTTCTCTTGCACAACCTTTACATTGATCAAGAAGCAACAGTTCAAATGGAACAAGGAGAATGATTTACAACCAGAGCAAAACAGATCTTGACAGACGGACTCTTTCAGCCAGAGGTTGGGGGAGGAGTTCTCAGCAACTAGTGGAAAAGGGGAATTCAGGAACTCTGCTTTTGGGTAGTGGGTAGAGCAGAGATTCTGAAGAGGGAATGCAGAGAGACCTAGGATATAGTGGGAGTATGGTTTAGATTGAGATAACTTCATTGGCATGACAATTTTACGTGTATTGCCAAAGCAATACGTCAACAGGCTTTGTGAAAAGGAACAAGAAGAGAGTTTTACTGTTATGAGTTAATATTTACACAGAGGGGTCAGTACCAAGGACAGTTCCTATGTTCTGGTTCTGGTTTATCTTCTCTGGTTAAGTCATATTTAGGGTTTCGGATCCAAGGTTGTTTATTGGTTCAGATTTTAGTGGTTTAGTTTTGAGATGCTCTAGTCATTAATTCTTGCCTGGAAGCAGGATACAACATAGGATTGTACAGAGTTTTTCTTGCTTATTCCTTTTTGGAAAGTCATTGATTTGTAGGTGCATTTTGCATAAGCAATATTGCCTATTTGGGAGGCTCCAGCCGCTTGTGCAAAATTGGTTCTGTCCATACATCTAGTAGTGGATGAGTAGCCTAGTGGTTAGAACGCTGGCTTGGTAACCAAGCAACCAACGGTTCGATGCCCACTGGCACTCCTTGTAGCCTTGGGCAAGTCACTTAACCCTCCATTGCCTCGGAAGAAAGGCCTGGCAATCTACTTCTGGTCACACTGCCAAGAAACCCAGGAGCTTCAGGGTCGCCAGGAGTCAGCATTAACTCGAAGGCACACACTGCATTGTTTGCATTGCCATACACAAACAGATGCATTTAGCATAACACTTTCTGCAGAGCAACAGGTAGAAGAGTCAGCGGACTGTCTGTCCCACCTGCCTCAAAAGCGGGCTGTGGGCAGCAAAGGCTGGCGGGAATCTCCGGGTCTCGGCTGCTTCTTAGCAAGCTAGGGGTAGAGCATGGAGAAAAGGAGTTGGGGTTATAGAAGGCAAAGAAGCATAAGTGAATGGCTGGAGCTAGAGAGGAGTAGCTGAGAGTTGAGGGAGAGTGCAAGTGAGAGAGTGAAAAAGTGGTTGGGAGGGGAGAGGGGGAAGTGCACTACTGGTTCAAGGGAAGGATATCGAAGAGTAGGGTGGAAACCCATGACACATGCACCCTCCAACATACACTATGACACACCCTTCCCCCCCCCCCCCACCCACATGCCTCGTTCTATGAATGGGTGGGGAGGAAGCATCATTGTGTCACATTACATGTGTACACTTTTTCGCAACTTGTCCCTGTTCGTTTTGTGAACTGTGTATCTTTGATACTTTGTATTTTGTACAGTGCATTTGTTTCTATTCCTCCAGCGTTGCATTGCAGGTAGAATCTGTAGTCTTGGGGTTTCCAGTTCAGTTGCTGCCTGCATCTTTCTATTGCTAGTCTATGGTTAGTTATTCTGTATTTAATCAGTCCGTCTGTGTTTTGCATGTGTAACCAAGGTCAGGTATTCTGCTGAAGTGTAGTTTCAGTTCAGCGATCTTTAGCAGTCCAGTTTGTTCTGGTTTTGGATCTGTCTCTCCTAGTACTGCTACTACTGATCATTTGTATAGCGCTACAAGCTGTAGGCAGCAATGTACAGAGACATGTAAGAGACAGTCCCTGCTCATAGGAACTAAGTATAGTAAAGACAACACAACTAGGGACCAGGATATACCCAGCAGAATGGTAAAAAAACACATAGGAGGTGAACAGGAGATTAAGTGGATCAGGATCCAAAAGCAGTCTCAAAGTGAGTTTTTAGCCTGGATTTGAACAGGGCCAGAAATGGAGCCTGACATATTGGCTCAGGTAGTTTGCTCCAAGCATAACGAGCAATAAGGTAGAAAAATTGAAGTCTGGAATTCGCAGTGGAAGGTAATGTATCGGAAGAATTGAAAAAAAATATTGATAAACAGGGAAGGTATATTACAACTATTTGATAAACTAAACAGTAGAAAATAATCTGGAATGGATGGTATACACCCAAGGGTGTTGAAACAACTGAAATATGAAATTGCAGATCTGCTATTAGTAATCTGTGAACTATCATTAAAATCATCTGTAGTACCTGAAGATTGGCATATGGCCAATGTAATTCCAATTTTTAAAAAGGATTCCAGGGGTGATCTGGGAAACTATAAGCCGGTGAGCCTGACATCAGTACCGGGCAAAATGGTAGAAACCATTATAAAGAACAAAATTACTTAACATGTAGATAGTCATGGCTTAATGGGAGACAGCCAACATAGCTTTAGCCAAGTGTGACACGGAAGATCTGCCCTGTGCCTTAAAAACACAGAAATCTGCTGTGTATAGCTCAGATTCTGACAGGCAGGTAGATCAGAAGCTTCCTAGTTACCATAGGCAACCAAAACAAACACGAGGTCTGCGCCTAGTTAGCAAACACTCCCCAGTTGATCAGGAAAAACAACGTTACTTACCTGTAACAGGGTTCTCCGTGGACAGCAGGATAAGTCAGCCACACCTGGTGACGTCATCCGACGGCGCCGTGACGGAAGTGCTCTCTAGCTCAGAGAGTTCTGAGCATGTGTGAGTGGTCCCCACCTCCCGGCCCGCCCCTAGCCGGCCAGTGAGTGACTAGCTGTGCCCTTGCGGCTAGGTGCGGGACGCGCAGGAAACCCTCATGCAGGGGAGGCGGGCGGGATAGTGTGGCTGACTTATCCTGCTGTCCATGGAGAACCCTGTTATAGGTAAGTAACGTTGTTTTCTCCTAGGACAAGCAGGATGCGTCAGCCACACCTGGTGTCTCCCTAGCTAGGGGTTCCCGCTGAGGGGAATGAGGGAGGCATGCGGAGAAGAAAAACAGTGTTTACTGAGCATCATAAGGCACAAACGTATCCTTAACAGGGTGCAAGCTCCTCGGCAACGTGCCGGGAGGCAGGTAATATAATAGAGTGCAATCAACATGTAACAGTGTAACCAATTGTGCAAAATAGCGTGTAACAGTGCAAGTCAAACAACAGTGCAAGGACAGCATGTGCAAATACAGCCAGCGCCTGGTGGCGACTGGTAATAGCAGCAAGAGTCTGGTAATAGTCCCCGGCCCGGTTAGGCCGAATCACTTGGGACATCACTCCAGGGAGTCGTGGCTGCCGATAGGACCGCTCGACCAAAGGAGCTGTCGGTCTCTGCGTGGACATCGAGGCAGTAGTGTTTCTGGAAGGTAAGCTGGGATGACCAGGTGGCGGCTTTGCAAATCTCGCTCACCGGAACTTTCTGTGCGTGGGCCATGGAAGCGGCCAGGGCGCGGAGTTGGTGTGCGGTTGCCCTGTTCGATGGAAGTACGCCCGCCTTCTGTAGGCAATAGGCGACGCAGTCCGAGATCCAGTGGGAGAGCGTGTGCTTGGTGACTGGTCTCCCTGGCTTGTTAGGGTCAAAGGAGACAAAGAGTTGTGTCCCGAGCCGAGTGGCGGCCGTTCTGTTAATGTAAATGCGCAGGGCACACACGCAGTCTAGGGTGTGCAAACGTTGTTCTTCCAGGGACGAGTGCGGGGCTGGAAAGAAAGATGGTAGTTCCACCGACTGGTTGATGTGAAAAGCGGAGGAGACCTTCGGCACGAACCTGGGGTGTGTCCGTAGGGATGCCCGGTTGCGGTAGAGTTTCGTGTACGGTGGGTGCGCCACTAGGGCCTGCAACTCGCTGATCCTGCGAGCCGAGGTGATGGCGACAAGAAATAGAGTCTTCCAGGATAGGTATTTTCCAGGGGCAGTGTGGAGCGGTTCGAACGGCTCCTGTGTGAGCTGTTGCAGGACAACATTGAGGTCCCACGTTGGTATCGGTTTTTGTACTGGTGGTTGCAAGTTCCTGAGTCCTCTCATGAAGCGCAATACAATGGGAAGGGTGGCTGTGGAGCCCGGAGTCGGGTCTCCTGGTCGTTCGTGTAAGGAGGCGATGGCCGCAAGGTGTACCTTGATGGATTGCGGCTTCAAGCCTGAACTGAAGAGGTGGGAGAGGTACTGTAGGATGGTGGGTACCGGGCAAGAGGCTGGCCGGATTCCGTGGCCATTGCACCAGATGCTGAAACGTTTCCACTTGAGGCCGTAGGCCTTTCTGGTTGACGGTCTCCGGGAGGCCAGGACAATCTGCTGTACCTCCGAGGATAGTTGAGAGTCTTTGAATGTTAACCTTTCAGCCTCCAGGCTGTCAAGGCTAGCGTCTGGAGGTTGGGATGCCAGGTTGTGCCGCCGTTCTGCGTCAGCAGGTCTGGTCTCAGTGGCAGTCGAACTGGGGGTTCCTGCGCGAGCTGGGACAGCCGGGAGAACCACATTTGCCTTGGCCAATAGGGAGCGATCAGTATCACGTGTGCTTTCTCCTTGATGATGCGTTGTATCGTGGCTGTCATGAGGGGTGTGGGGGGGAAGGCGTATGCCAACTCCCAGGTCCCCCACGGAATGGTGAACGCATCTGCGGCCATCCTCCGCTGTGACGGGTGCTTGGAGCAAAACAAGGGGCATCTGGCGTTCGCTTCGGTCGCAAAGAGGTCAACCTGGGGAACTCCCCAGCGTTGGAACAGGTGGTTTGCCACCTCCGTGTGAAGCATCCACTCGTGCGGCTGTAGTTGTCTGCTGAGTCTGTCCGCTAAGGCGTTCTGGTCCCCGGGGAGGTAAGTCGCCTGCAGAGTGCAGTCGTTGTCTATCGCTAGGGTCCATGTCTTGAGGGCTTCTTTGCAGAGAAAACGTGATCTCGTGCCCCCTTGCTTGTTTATGTAGAACATGGCCACCTGGTTGTCCGTTTGCACCAAGACCGCTTTGCCCGCCAGGTGGGGCATGAAGGTCTGCAGGGCATACCTGACCGCCCGGAGCTCGAGGACATTGATGTGCAGGGATTGCTCCGCTGTGGTCCAGGCTCCTTGCGTGCTGAGGTTTAGTAGGTGGGCCCCCCATCCCTTGGTGGAGGCATCCGTGGTGAGGACCATTTGAGGGATGCGGGGTTGCAGGTCTTTTCCCACAGAGAGGTTGGCTGGGTTCGACCACCAGCGCAGGCTCCGGACAATCGTGGCAGTGATTGGTATGCGGGTGCTGAGTGGCTGGGAGAGTTGCTTCCAATGAGTCTGCAGGTGCCATTGGAGAGTGCGCATATGAAGTCTCGCAACCGGGAGGACCGATGTTGTAGCGGCCATGTGGCCTAACAAGCGTAGGATCTTGTGGGCCGAGGTCAGTTGTGCGGCCGACACTTGCTTGGTCAGTAGAATGATTGCCCTCATCCTGGTCTCCGGCAGGAAGGCCTTGCAGGCATTGGTGTCGATTATGGCCCCGATGAATTCTGTCCTCTGCACTGGCTCCAATCGGGACTTGTCTTTGTTGAGGAGGAAGCCCAGCTTGACTAGTAGGGATGTAGTTTGGTGCACTGCTCTGCGGAGCTCGGAGGCGGAGTTCGCCGACAGGAGCCAGTCGTCCAGGTAGGGAAATATGGCGACGCCTTGCTTGCGGAGGTGTGCGGCGGCCACTGCCACACATTTGGTGAAGACTCTGGGCGCTGGGGAGAGGCCAAAGGGAAGGACTCGGTACTGGTAGTGGCATCCCAGAGCTATGAACCTGAGGAATTTCCTGTGGGCAGCGTGGACTGGGATGTGAGAGTAGGCCTCCTGCAAGTCCAGTGTGGCCATCCAGTCCCCCGCTTTGATGAGGGGAAGGATAGAGTTGAGTGCTTACATCCTGAACTTCTCCTTCATGAGGTAGTTGTTCAGCTTTCGGAGGTCCAGGATGGGACGGAGGCCCCCTGATTTCTTGGCAATAAGGAAGTACCGGGAGTAAAATCCAGTGTTGATTTCGCCCGGGGGCACCCGCTCTATCGTCCGGGACTGGAGTAGTTGCTGCAGGAGATGCGAAAGTATCTCTTGTAGATGCATTGGAGTCTGGCTGGCAGGTTGTTTGCGCTGTCCTGGGGGGGAGGAGAAGTGCAAACGATATCCCGACTGGACTATCTGAAGGACCCACTTGTCCGTGGTGATCTCCCGCCAGGCCGAGAGGAAATGCGACAGACGACCCCCCACGGGGGGGGGGGGTTGTCGTTGGGTCCGTCGTAGGGGCCAGTCGTGCTGGATAGTCAGAAGGATGAGGTGTCTTTACCGGAGTGCGGGGTGTTAGGTTGCTTTTGTTTGCGTTGTCTCGGCTGCTGTCTCTGAAAGGAGGGCTTATGATAGTTCTGCTTGAATTTTGGTGCCTGCCACTGGCGGTTGGAGCCGTAGTATTGTTTTGAAGAGGAGAAGGGCTTGCGGAAGTAGCTCCCTTTCTGCGACCAGGAGGTGCGTTCGAGTCCGTCCGCTGCCAGTGTCTTTAGGGTGGTGCAGTCCTCTTTTAGCCCATTCACAGTATCCGCGACCTTGTCCCCGAACAGGGAGTCACCCGAGCAGGGCGCGTCCGCAATTCGGTCGTGGGTACTGTCCGAGAGTCCCGAAGCACGAAGCCATGCCCAGCGATGGGCCAAGATGGCCGTGCCCGCTGTCCGGGCGGCTGTATCAAAGGCATCAAAGGCTGTACTCATGAGGTGCTTGCTGCATTCTGCCAGTTCCTGCATGGTGGCCGCGGTGGATGTACGTGTGTCCTTAGGAAGGTTCTGTAGTTGGCTTTTTAGGTCAGCCAAGAGAGCGTCCTGGAACAGCACATGTTGGAATTGATGTGCTGCTATCTTGGCACTGAGCATGGCCCCTTGAAACGCCTTCCTCCCCACGTCGTCTAGACGCTTGGGGTCCCGTCCTGGTGGATGGGTGGCTTGGGCACGCGTGGACTTGGATCTTTTGAGAGCCGAGGACACCACAATTGACTGGTGAGGGAGCTGAGGCCTGTTGAAGCTGGGTGCAATGTGAAGGAGGTACTTACTGTCCAGGCGCCTGGAGCAGGCTTGGCCGGACGCAGGGGACTGCCAGAGAGTGAGCTGTTTGTCCTTCAATTTGCGGTGGAGGGGAAGGGCGATGGCTGGCCTCGGGCCGCTGAGGTATTTCATTACCTCTGGTTCCTTTTCGTTTGCCGTCTCCTCCGTTGCAAGCCCGAGTTTGGAGACCACCTTCCGGAGGAACTTGGGGTATGTCAAGTCTTCAGGCATAGGCGGCGGCGGGTCTTCCGGCTCATCCGCTGGATTCTTGGGGGTGTCTGGACTCGACTCCTCCATGTCACTCCCCCCAGATTCAGGGTGCGCTGGGGAGGGGGTCCGCACCGTGGAAGGCGCCAGGGAAGGGGACGGTGCCCTGGACGGTGACCGGTCAGGAGCTAGTGGCGAGGGGGCCCGCTCCAAGCAAGGCCTGGTCACCGGGGAAGGGCTCTTAGGAGAAGCCCGATCCTTTTCGAGCCATGGGGGGGCAGTCTGCTCCACTAGGCGAGAGAGTAAGTGCAGAATTGCAGATGATGTGGAATCAGAGGACCGTCTGCTCCTGTGGCTTCTGCTGCGTGAGGGACTGTACCTCTTGCTCCTCTTGGGGCTGCGAGAGTGGGAAGCCCTTGTGCCTGAGGGAGACCGGCTGTGCCTCCGATGTTTGCCTGCACTTTTTCTGCCTTTCTGGTGCTGTTTGGCTGCATCCCGGCTGGGGGAGCGGTGTTCGCGCCTCCCCCGTGAGCGCGCTGAATCGCTGTCCTCTAGGCTCCTGTCCGAGCGGTGGCTGTTCCCGCGCCGATGGTCTGTGTCGGCGCGGTGGCTGCTCCCGTGCCGATGGACTGTGTCGGCGCGGTGTATATCCTCTGCTCCGATCTGACCCGCACGGTAGGCAGACGTGCTGGGCCGAGGGGAGGGCAGCCGGCGCGGATCACCTTCCGGGAGGCAGGAGGAGCTCTGGCCAATCGGAGGTGGGGGGCGTGACCGGAGGAGGAGCCAGGCGGGGCCACGAGGGCGGCGCCATCTTGGACGGCTACCGGGGAGCCGCATGGCAGAAAAGAGCAGCCTGGAGCATTGAAATTGGCAGAGGAGCTTACCCCAGAGGTGCAAGTCAGAGGGGGAGCGTACTGCCCGGCAGGGAGAGAAGCGCTGCGACCCCGGTGAGAAGAGCTGGCCGATTTTGACGGCGCATTCATAGTTCCAGTCCTGGATATGGAGGGCACCTCGGGTCTGGAGGGAGGCTGCCGCGGATCAGACGGGGCGCTTCCTGCCTCGATCCTGGAAGGTTTCTTTGCTTTAGCTGTTTGTTTGGATCGAGCCGGTGAGGTCAGCAACTCCTTCAGCGATTGCTCACGATGTTTCCTTGCCCGGGGAGACATCCGGGTGCAGCTCCCACAATTTTCGGCGTCGTGCGCTGTTCCCAGGCATTTGATGCAGCGCTGGTGAGTATCAGAGCTGTTCATTTTTCTGCTGCAGTGGGTGCACTTTTTAAAACCCGGTTTGGGCATCATAAAGTGTAAAATTAATAAGTAGAAGTAGAAGAGTGTAGAAATCCGTCTTGAGGCGAAGGCGGAAGGAAAAAAACTGGCCGGCTAGGGGCGGGCCGGGAGGTGGGGACCACTCACACATGCTCAGAACTCTCTGAGCTAGAGAGCACTTCCGTCACGGCGCCGTCGGATGACATCACCAGGTGTGGCTGACGCATCCTGCTTGTCCTAGGAGAAACAGTTTTCACATGGGCAAGAAAACGCCTCTAAAGCTGTATAAAAAATGTCCAAAGCAGACAGAGTTAGAGCAAGACAGAGATCAGGACCGAGATAGAGAGCCGGACCAGGAACAGGAAGCTGCAGGAGCTTGGCAAGTTGGAGGAAACTTGCAGGTCTCAGACGGAGGCTCAGAATACTCTTATACTGACTCTGAACTGCCTGAATCTTGGAGCAGAAAGCCACGAAGGAATTATCAAAAGGAAACAAAGTTACCTTCACCAAGAGAGGTTAGTTACAGGAAACACTCACCTCTGAAGCAGTGTGATTTTCCCAGGCACCGAGCTCAGTGGAAGGAACGTGAGGCAGTTGGTAACAAGCCATATGTATTTGAGAAGCAGAGCTGCTTAAAATACTTACAACCCTGTGAGAGGGAAAGTAATCCTGTTGAGGATATCTGTATGCTTGATGATGATGAATGTATGCTCCTAAAACCCTACAGGAGAATTCCAAAAGAAAAGTCTTCCATTACCAGAACAGGACAGTGCTATGAGCTGCCGTCAAGTACAAGAGGCAGGAGGTTTAAAAGTTACAAGGAAGAAGCTTGTTTAGACAGAGCTGTTTCTCCGTCCTGCTTTTACAAGCTGTGTGATAAGTATCTGCCTTATTGTGAAGAGGGCTGTCCTGAGAGCTCAGAGAGAGAGACTGAATTGAGGAAGCTTCAGACTTTCTGTCCTAGAGAAAATACTGTGTTTGATGAACCGATGATTACAGAACCAAGTAGTTTAACTCCAGGTGTTGAAGAAATGGATTGCTCTTTATTGATGGCTGATATCAGTTCTTCTCTGCGTTAGCTAAAGACAAGAGTGCCTTGTAGAGAGCTGGAAAGCATAGAAGAGACTGCCAGCATATCAGCTGATTCTGTTTAATGTCCACCCAAAATCACTAATTGTTGTCCCTGGTGATGGCCCCACCCTATAAAATACTATCCCCCCATGTTATATGTTACACCGCTTTGACCCGGTGAAAAGCGGTATATAAATGCAGTTAAATAAATAAATAAATAAAATAATGTAATTCATGATTTTTGGTTAAAGCAAGAAGCTGTATTTTGTTTTCCTCTTCAGTTTGCCAGAGGCATGGCTGTATTTTAAGTTCTTGTGTTTTGTGCTACTTTTGAAAATCCTACCCTGGGAGGGGAATAAAATCCTTATTGAAAACCTGACTACTCGGACTCGCAACTACTACTTTTTATAAAGAGAGATCAGGCCCAGCAGTGTGACTGGCTGCTTACGCCACAGTTCAGCCACTGCTGGTGACACAAGGAAGGTCTTGTCTTACTAATCTGTTATTTTTTTGAAGGTGTGAATAAACAGATACACTATATCGAGCGGCTCACCTTTGTTTATCTGGATTTCAGAAAGCTTTTGACAAGGTCCCTCATGAGACTCTTTGCAAAGTTAAAAAGTCATGGGATAGGAGTCAGTGTAGTATTGTGGATCAGGAACCGGTTAAAAGATAAAATGCAAATGGTAGGGCTGAATGGCCAATTTTCCCAATGGAGAAAGGTGAATAGTGGAGTACCCCAGGGAACTGTTCTGGGTCCCTGCTTTTTAACATATTCATAAATGACCAAGAAATGGGAATAATGAGTGAGGTAATGAAATTTGAAGATGACACAAAATTATTCGAAGTTGTTAAAACACAAGAGGATTCTGAAAAATTGCAAGAGGACCTTGATAAATTGGAAGACTGGACATTCAAATAAAATTTAATGTGAACAAGTGCAAAGTTATGCACCTAGGAAAGAATAATGCAAAACTATGATTACAGGATACAAGGTTCACACATTAGGAACCACCACCCAGGAAAACGATTTAGGCGTCATAACACATTGAAACCCTCCACCCAGTGTGCAGCGGTGGCCAAGAAAGCAAATAGAATGCTAGGTATCATAAGGAAAGGAATGGAAAATAAAACAAAGGATATTTTAATGCCTCTGTATCAGTCCATGGTGCGACCTCACCTTGAATATTGTGTGCAGTTTTGGTCAGCTGTATCTTAAAAAGGATACAGCGGAATTAGAAAAGGTGCAAAGAGTCACCAAAATGGTAAAGGGGATGGAAGGATATCCCTATGAAGAGAGGCTAAAAAGGTTAGGGCTCTTCAACCTTGAAAAGAGACGGCTGAGGGGAGATATGATAGAAGTCTATAAATTAATCAATGGAGTGCAACAGGTAAAATGTAGCTCAAATCTTCATGGTGTTAAAAAGTGGAAAGACTAGTGGACATGCAATGAAGCTATAGTGCAGTGATGGCTAACCTTTTTGAGCCCGAGTGCCCAAACTGCCGCACAAAACCAAAGAATTTCCTCAAAGTGCCAGCACGTCAATTAAACCTTAACAACAATATTTTAGAGCCTTATAATGATGTTCCAGATCACCCATTTTGGGCAAGGATACTGGGGCGTTACAAATTACACAACACTTGTCTTTCACCATGATGAAGAAGTAGTCCATTTCCCATTCATCATGAAAGTGGTAGGTTTTGCTCTTCTTTGGAACCCAGCTCCCGCGCGGGTCCTATAATCTCGCGAGAGGACGGCGCACGAGCCCTAGCGTGCAGCTTCTCGGCGAGAGGCGCACAGAAGCTCCGACCGGAAGGGGAAGCGCGGGGCCGGGCTGGGGCCTTTCTCCTAGCACAGGGGTCTGCAACCTTTAAGACATAAAGAGCCACTTGGACCCGTTTCCGAAGGGAAAAAAAAACTGGGAGCCGCAAAACCATTGCGACATTTAAAACAAATCTAACACTGCATATATTGTTTCTTACAGTGTACCATCATAATCACAATCACAATCATAGCCTGAGGTAAATATGAGGGCCCAAATGTAATCCACATTATAAATATATTATTATATTATTGTCACTTTTCTTTTAATATTTTTTTGACCCCCCTCAGAACTACTTTTCATAGAAAACGTTAAATTTACTTACCGTATTTTCCGGCGTATAAGACGACTGGGCGTATAAGACGACCCCCTACTTTTCCTGTTAAAATATAGGTGTTTGGCCTATACTCGCCGTATAAGACTACCCCTCTTCCAGCGCACACCAAAAAAAATACGCCGGAAAATATGGTTAATTAATCACAACAAGTAACAATATTTGATTTCAAAATGATGATGATTTTGTAGTCAAATCACTAATATGAAATAAAATTATTTTTTCTACCTTTGTTGTCTGACCAATTTATTCTCTGATCATGCTGGTCCCGATCTGAGGCTTCTGCTTTCCTGTCTTCTCTTAGCTCTGTTTCTGTGGTCTATGGTCCATCTGCCATTTCTTATCTCTTCTTTCGTTTTCTTCACTTCTTTCCATCAGCCTATTTCCAGTCCCAGTAACCCTCCCCAGTATCAGCCCCTTTCCAGTCCTCACTCCCAGTACCTTCCAATGTCAACTTGCATTCCCATGATTGCCACTGGTGTCCATTCCCTTCCAGTCCCCCTCCTTCCCCACTGACCAGTCCCTTCTAGTACAAATACCATGGCAGCCCCTCTCAGATCCACTCCCTTCCAGTTCCATTCTCCCATCCCCTCGCATCAGCCCATTTGTAGCCTTAGCCCCCAGTTTTCTTCCAGGGCCAGCAGCTCTATCCTCCCCTCCCCACAATCAGCCCATTCTCAGTCAAAGCCCCCCAATCAGCTCACTTCCAGTGCTAATCCCCCCTCAACCCCATTACCAGTGCTAGCCTCCCCTAATCAGCCCAATACCACCAGTCCTACCCCCCCCCCCACAACACCAGTCCTATCCCCCCATCAGCCCATTTCCAGTCCTAACCTCACCGATCAGCTCATTTCCAATGCTAGCCCCCCATCAGTCCATTATCAGTCATACCCCCTATCAGCCCATTACCAGTCCCAACCCGCCCCCCTTGATCAGTCCATTCCCAGTCCTAGCCTTCAACCCATTACCAGTCCTAGTCCCCTCCCATCTGCCCATTACCAGTGCTAGCTCCCCCATCAGCCCATTATAATCCTAAGCCGCAATGTCTCTCGCCTCTCTCCAGCATTTATCCCGTCTGTCCAGTATGTCCCTGTCTCTCCCCTTTGTGCATGCCAGCCCCCCTCCCTCCATGTCAGCCCCCGTCCTTCCATCTGTCCATGTCAGCTCCCTCCCTCCCTCCCTGTCAGCCCCACTGTCCATGTCAGCCTCCCTCCATGTCAGTCCCCCCTCTGTCCATGTCAGCCCCCTCCCTCCATCTATCCCTCCTTCCATGTAAGCCCCCCTCCTTCCATCCATCCATATCAGCTCCCTCCCTCCATGTAAGCCCCCCTCCTTCCATCCATCCATATCAGCTCCCTCCCTCCAAGTAAGCCCCCCTCCTTCCATCCATCCATATCAGCTCCCTCCCTCCATGTAAGCCCCCCTCCGTCCATCCATCCCTATCAGCTCCCTCCCTCCCTGTAAGCCCCCCTCCCCCCCACGTCGATGGTTGCCCCCCCCTCTCCCCATGTCGATGGTAGCCCCCCTCTCCCCATGTCTTCCTCCCTTCGTCTGCAGCCGCGGCTCCCTGCCTGTTAGGGAACCGCGGCTGTGCTTGTAAAATCGTTGCGGAGCCCTTCCTGTCTTGACGGGCTCCGTGCAGCATTGTCCCGCCTCTAAAGGAAGTTGTAACAACTTCCTTTAGAGGCGGGACAATGCTGCACGGAGCCCGTCAAGACAGGAAGGGCTCCGCAACGATTTTACAAGCACAGCCGCGGTTCCCTAACAGGCAGGGAGCCGCGGCTGCAGACGAAGGGAGGCAGACACCTGTCCTAGCGGACCTTCCCGCGTGCCAGCTGCAAGGCCTTCGCGTGCCACAGCTGGCACGCGTGCCATAGGTTCGCCATCGCTGCTATAGTGTAACCTATTTAAGATTAATAGGAGAAAATATTTTTTTCACTCAACGTGTAGTTAAACACTGGAATTTGTTACAGGAGGATGCAGTAAAAGCTGCTAGTGTAGCTGGCTTTAAAAAAGGTTTGGACAAGTTCCTGGAGGAGGTCCATAAACTATTATTAAAGAGACCCTGGGAAATCCACTGCTTACCCTGGGACAAGCACTGTGGAACCTGTGTCTCTCTTTTTGGGAATCTGCCGGATACTTGTGACCTGGATTGGCCACTGTTGGAAACAGGATACTGGGATTGCTGGCCCTTGGTCTGAGCCAGTCTGGCATTTGTTATGTTCTTATAGAAGGGATCTGCCAGAAGAGCAGAGTTCCTGAGGAGGGGTGTAGGAGGTGTATTGGTCTTCTGTGTCACTTACCATGTTTGTACTGCCTCTTTCATAGAAAGGGTGGTTGTTTTGGTTCTGGGTGTTAATATAGGTTTGGTAGATCAGGTTAGAAGCAGAAACTATTAGAGGAAGAACAAGATCAGCTCTCCTAAAGCTACGAGAGTTAAAGAAAAAGTTCCAGCCTCGAATTGGAATGTTACAAGATGCTCAAGGTTCTATGATGAATGATACTGAGAAGATCAAGAAAAGGTGGAAGGAATATACAGAGTTTTTATATGATAAAGATCAAGTGGACCAACAGCCGTTTCAACCTGTACCTTATGATCGGGAACCATTGGTGATGAAAGAAGAAGTTGAAGCAGCATTGAAAGCTTTATCAAAGAACAAAGCACCAGGCATTGATAGCATTGCCATAGAAGTATTGCAGCAATCTGATGCAGCTGTTACCGTACTTACACGGCTCTGCCAAGAAATATGGAAGACAACATCATGGCCAACTGACTGGAAAAGATCTGTGTTTATACCAATACTAAAGAAAGGTGATCCAACTGACTGTGGAAATTATCGAACAATCGCTCTGATCCCACATGCCAGCAAGATTCTACTGAAGATTATTCAAAAGAGACTACAACCATACCTGGAACAAGAACTACCTGAAGTGCAAGCAGGGTTCAGGAAAGGGCGAGGAACGAGAGACATCATTGCGGATGTGAGATGGATCCTTGAAAAGACTAAAGAATACCAAAAGGATTTCTATTTGTGCTTTATCGACTACAGCAAGGCTTTTGACTGTGTAAACCATGAAAAACTCTGGGCCACATTAAGAAGCATGGGTATACCAGAACACCTGATCGTTCTTTTGCAAAATCTGTACATTGATCAAGAAGCAACAGTTAGTACGGAACAAGGAGAAACAGAATGGTTTAAAATAAGCAAAGGTGTAAGACAAGGCTGCATACTTTCCCCCTACCTGTTTAATTTATATGCAGAACAAATCATCAGAGAAGCAGGATTGTATGACGATAACAGAGGTGTGAGGATTGGTGGAAGACTCATCAACAACCTTCGCTATGCTGATGATACCACATTACTGGCTGAAAGTGAAGATGATCTGAAACATTTGCTTCTCACAATCAAAGAACATAGTCTCAAAATGGGCCTGCACCTTAATGTAAAGAAGACAAAGATCATGACAACTGGCATAATCAACAGGTTCATCGTTGAAGGAGAAGAAATTGAAATTGTGAACAACTTTAACCTACTTGGATCAACTATCAATAAAGAAGCAACAAGCAGTCAAGAAATCAGACGACGCATTGCTCTTGGCAGAATGGCTTTGAAAGACCTAGATAAGATTCTCAAGAGCAGAGATGTCTCTCTCCATACAAAGATTCGACTTGTTCAAGCCATGGTATTTTCAATAACATCATATGGATGTGAAAGCTGGACAGTGAAAAAGACAGGAAGAAAATTGATGCCTTTGAATTATGGTGCTGGCGGCGAATACTGTGTATACCATGGACTGCCCGAAGAACAAACCAGTCGGTACTAGAGGAGATCAAACTTAAGCTTTCTTTAGAAGCTCAGATGACAAGACTTCGACTTTCATACTTTGGACACATCATGCGAAGAGAGAGAGAGATCATTAGAGAAAGACATCATGCTTGGCAAGATAGAAGGTCAACGCAAAAGAGGAAGGCCAGCAATGAGATGGATCAATACAATAACAGCAGCTATGGGTACCAATCTGTCAACAATGAGCCGCCTGACTGAAGACTTAACACAATTTAGGATAGCTATCCAGAGGGTCGCCATGAGTCGACTCCGACTCGACTGCACTTAACAACAGCAGATCAGGTTTGCTATATATGTTCAGAGCATTTTTTTTCAGGATTTTGTGCTACTTCTGGCCTTGACAAATCTTGGAATATAGGACCCAGCTTATTTAGCAGCTGCCCGCCATGACCTCTGTCACAGTGCCTCCACCACCATCACCCTACCTCAAAATGTGAATCACAGCTCCTCTTTTTAAAGGGCCTAAATTACTGTTTTCCCATTTTCTATGGTGTCAACAAAAGGCAGCGACCCTTCTCTTTATAGTTGCACACGAGACAACTTCCTTTATTGCTTCACATAGCACAGGCTGGTAATACATGAAGCAAAAAAGCTCTCATATATTCCCTACACCCTTCTTTCGCTGTCATAGCCATCACCACCCAGCATTAGTCTGTCTCTCTTTCTTTCATAGTTGTCGTCTTTTCCTCCCTCCCATCCCCCCCTATGTCTCTCTCCATTGTTCTGCTTGCAGCTTTGCCTCTTCCGTACCATGAGATCAGCCCAACATCCTTCACCATGTGGCTCAAGCTCTTGCAGAAAGCCAGTTGTGGTTTGGAGGAAGTGAAGCAACAATGGAGCAATGTTGTTGAGATGAGACTAAAGTGTGTCTATTCTCTTTGTGAGCAATAAGGGAATGTCTCTTAGTGCTGCCCTGCAGTGGTATGCAGATCTAATGAGTCTGGTGGGGTCACCACTCTGGTTACCTCAGACGGGCCTCTTTCATCAAAGGTCCCTGGTGATGGCAGATCTCATTCCTTTCTTGCTTATAGCCTGGCCCTGGAATGGCATAAGCAGTCTTAGGAGGCTACTTAGGAGCAGTAGTTGACACTTTGCTTAAGGCTGTCAGGGCCTTGACTTCTAAACCTATGTGAGAGGTTTGGGGGGGGGGGGTTGAGTGGCTGTATTTTTCCTCAGGCTCTGGAGACTGGGAAGGTGGATATAGCTATTTTTATCCTTCTTGCAGGCAAGCTTGAACTAGTGATTGGCCATGAATTCTCTTAAGAGTCAGGTGGTGTATCCAAGGGGTGGGGAAGGGAATGGAGGATTCTGTTTTTGTGCTGAATATCTATGATCACTTGAAGTTTAAGTGTTAAAATGGGGTCAGCTTGGATAAAGGTTTGGAAACACTGGTCTAGTCATTGCCATCCATCGGGGCTCTTTCAGGAGCCCTGGATCCATCCTCTAGTCTAGGTGCTGTCACTACTGTACTTTGGCTCAGACTCTCTGCTCACTTGGTCCCTGGAGTGCTGCTTCCACTTGGGGCAGGGTTGAAATCATAAGTACCTATAGGCAACAAGCAGTGTCTCTGCCCCTCCCTCCAACACACATACAGATTGCCCCTGCACAGACGCTGTCTTCTCCTCCATCAGTATTGCGACCAACCTCCCAACAAATATTACATTTCCAGTATGCGATTTCAGCATGGGGTCTGCCAGTTCCTGAGGTGCCGCCGCCCCCCCCCCCCCTCCTCCCATCCCATCCCCTCCCCTCCCCCTCTTTCACACACTTTCTATTCTCATGAAAAGCCTCGCAGTGGATAGAGCACTGCAAGAGCTGGCAGCACGTGAGAACGGGAGTGACGTCGTAACGTAGAGACGGAGCTGCTAGACATGCGCAATGGCACCTGTCAAACGTCAGGGGGCGCTCGCGAGTTCGACGCGCAACGGCTCCCATCCTTCAGTGAGATCACCAAGTGAAAGTCCCGCCAATACCCCCCTGCACTGCGCCAAACGAGCTGTTCTGTGAGAGGGAGGTTAATACGAGAGACCGCCTCGAGGAGTCCTTCAGCTTGCCACTTACCCGCTCGGACGGAGGGTGCTGTCGGAAGGGATTTTCTGCTCCTCCCCTGCAATGCCCGGGCAAGGCCTGACGCGCTGTCGCCGCCATTCCCGCAAGCTGCGTGTCACTCCCTCGCTGGCGGGCTTTCCTGCTGTATTTCCGGCCTCGGAGTTCGGCGGGCACTAACAATCCCCGGCACCGACCTGTCAGCCCTCTCGCTCTCTTCGTCGGCGTCCCGTTCCAGCTCTGACCTTGCTGAGGGCGGGGCGATTCTGTACTGCAGTTTCCTTCCGGCAGAAAGAAACGACGGTCTTCCGTTCATCTCACTCACTGATCGCTTTAGCTGGAAGGTCTGAGGCATTGTAGTCAGTGGTGTGACGTGAGCGCCATCTGTTGGCGATTCCTGGTATCGTTGCTTTCTGCTGTATTTTTGGCAGTAACTTTACCTACAGCACTGTGATTTGGTGTGGAATCATCTCTGACCCCTCACTAGGTCAACTAAGAACACCTACGCTGCAACGCACCCTAAATTTTCCAGAAAAAGGGACAAAGCTGAGATGGACAGCTCCTCAAAAGCTCTGATGACCTCAGCAAAATCCAGGCGGTGAGAATACAGCTTCACAACCTGCCACAAAGGGGGATCTTATGAAGATGCTCCAGGGCTTAGATCTTTTCTGCTTGACTTCTCCAGAGCCATCTCTGCTCCGATATGAAAGTGTTGGATGATCGGGTAGCACAAAATGAGATACACACTGGAGAGCATATCAACACCACAGCCGTCTTTCAGTCAAAATTCAACAAGCTGGATCACTACGAGGGACCTCAGGGAACGCCATGATGAATTAGAGAACCGGCAGCACTGCAACAACGTGGGGATTCTGGGCATGCCAGAGAGATCAGGAAGTCAAGAAAATACTGCACAGCTCATTCAAAAAATATACATGTGCTCTGTTCCAGAGGAGTAAGTCCGGTGAAGTTCGAATGAGCACATCATGGAGCGGGGCAGCAATCCGGGGGTGAAGCAAGACCCCGCCCAATTGTAGCTTGTTTCTTTTTTTTTTTTTTAGGATAAGATGGCCTTGCTTCGAAGCCTTCGTGGGAGGAAGTCAGTCTCTTTTCATGAACAGGAAATCTAGATCTTCCAAGATTTATCTCCATACACATTAGAGCGGTGTATGAACTTCAAACCACTTACCCAATGGTTACAGAAAAAAAGAAATCCACTATAGGTGGGGATTCCCCTTTTGTGATCCATTTTGAACGGAACAGTGTTGCTCATAAAATCGCAGAATTGTCTAATTGCCTGGAGTTTCTTGAGCAGGTTCAGGCGAAGGACAGCTGCACGCCACAACATCGCAGTGTCCAGAGAGAGTGGGAGGTATCCACCCCTAAACGCCGCAAAGTACCTAGATCGAGACATCAATCGGAGGCAGATCTGGAAGAAGCGCAAGTTAAAGCAATGGATACTACTGCTTCTACCTTACAGATGCTGCATCCTCTGCTCTGGGACTCTGTTCTCTAATGTTGCAGATTTTCGATGTCTAGGCTCAGTACATTGTTGTACTCTGTCTTGATGTTGTGATGGTTATTAACAATGTTTGCTGTTTTATATGAGGGGGATTTCACATTCCATTTTCTCTTATTGCACAGAGGATGACCCTGTTACTTTAGACACTGAGGTTTAAGGCACACACGGGGATCGTTCCTAAGGAACAGGTAGTTTAGGTAACTGGACACAGGGACAGGGAAACTAGGGATGGTGGTATGGATTTGGGTACTACATTTCATTGGTGGGATCACTGGTGGGAGGGGGATTCAAAGGATCTTCCCTTTCTATAGGTTAAGGCAAGCCTTCCCCAATCCACTATAAAGAGAAAAAATATAAAGAGCTTTCCCTTTATAGTAGATTGGTTAAGGTTTGCCTTCTTTACTTATTATTGCAGGGGATATGTGTCTGTCCTTATGGTACAGGACTTAAGGGGTTGAGGGAAACGGGGGGAAAAGCTGGGAGGCGATTAGACTGAGGGTGAGATCTGTGAGGATAGGATGTAGAAACTAGAGCAGCTTCAGAGATATCAGTGTCCGATACGCGTTTGATGCTGGTGGGGTGCTCAGGCTCAGTGTCACGGTAGGGGTCTGGCTACAATATCGCTCCTGGAGTCCAATGATTAAAATTATCACTTGGAATGTCAGGGAGTTCCACAACCCCATTAAGCATAGGCGAGTGTTCGATCAGATCCGCCATGCCTGAGCAGAAGTAGTTTTTCTTCAAGAGACGCATCTAGCCCCCCCAGGTGCATCTCTGCTTAGTTTCCTCAAAATTCCCGCAGGTGTTTGCTTCCATTTATTCCACACACCGTCACGGGGTACTCGCCATGTTTTCTAATACAACTTCAATTCAGTTGCTTAGTCAGTATAGTGACCCCTTTGGACTTAATACTAGTTAGTACCGTGCGTGGGGGTCTTGCTCACGTTTGTTAATTTATATGTTTCTCCTACAGAGATAGCACGAACTCTGCAAGAACTCTCAAGTGTGCTCTCGATAACACGCACAAGAGGAGATCATCATGGGTGGTAACCTTAACTGTGTTCTAGCAGAAGTAGATTGAATGGGGCGTGGCAGTGCTGCCACACTTACTCCCCCTTTGTTGGTGTCTATGATGGATGAATGGCATCTCTGTGATGCCAGGTGTATGTTGCACCTAGGAGAGTGGGATTACACCTTTTTTTTTTTTCTTCCATCCATCATATTAACTCACGCCTTGATTGCTGGTTGATCTCTCGCTTGCTTCTAGTGTTGGTATCACAAGTGGTAATAGGTTTGATGGGTCCTTCAGATCATACCATGTTTTTATTACAGTGGGATATGGTGGCTGAGGAATGTCCCCCATGCTCATACTCGCTTCCTTGTCATTTATTAAAAAATACAGACTTTGTGAAGTTGCACTGCACGGCTTGCCGGGAGTACATTGATTTTAATGACACTGGGGAAACTTCTACCTTTACCTAATGGGAAGCTGGAAAGGCGATTTTACGAGGACAGATGATCTCGCTGGCAGCAGCCTCTAAAAGTTCAGGATGGATGGGTCTCCCAAAAGTTCAGGATGGATGGGTCTCCCAAATTTAGAACTGTACTAACGCTGCGCTTGCTTACACATCATACATCTTTGGGCCTCGGATCCTTGCTCTGCCTGGGCATCTTTAGAGGCTATATGGATAGCCTCGATTCCACTTGGGGCTGTCCCTTTTATATCGGCACAAGCCGACCAACACCAAATTCTTTCACACCCTTTTTTGAGTCCCGTTTGGAGGGCCTGGAATGCTTTATGTAAAACGCAACACCTGTCTCCACATTATTCGCCATTCACAGAGCTCACTGCATTCCCGTTCATTGGGGATTTTGGGGTTCGAGGTTTGGTACACTTGTCAACACTGTACGATCAAGGGACATTTCTCTCCAAATCGCATCTGGAACAACAGATGGGCACTCCCCTCACTCTCTTTCAATATTTACAGATTCGGCACTGTTTCAGACCAGCTGCTAGAGCACAAGAGGGCACTCGTTCACCGCATCTCTGGGAATATCAAATTTTTGAATCTGCACATATTCAATCCTTGCTTGTCCGACTGTATCATGCTTTTGCTAATACATTGGGGGGGGGGGGGAGATTTATTGTCCTCTATTCCCAGGTTCAAATGGATTTCTGATCTTCCTGACAAATTGGAAGACTTTTGGACAGAAGTCTTTCACTATTCGCATTCATGCTCTGTCTCGCTCTCCTTAGTCAATACACAACTGCACATACTATTTTGTATGCATATGTTACCTATTGACCCCTTCCGTTGGGGTACAGCAGATGATTTCCTGTGTTAACGACTTTGCTGGCGCAGAGGTGATTTTCAGCATATGTGGTGGACTTGTCCCAAGATCCTAGAGTTTTTGGCTAAGGTCTATGACCAGATTACACAGAAGGTAGACTCCTCCTTCCCATTTACTATGGACACGTGTGTCTTGGGATATTTACCACCTGACTCTTTATCGCCTAGCCACAGTCATCTTATTAATTGCTTGCTTTTGGCAGCTCGGTCCATCATTAGCTACTATTGGAAGAGAGCATGTACCCCTACTTTGGATGAGTGGTGGGTAAAGATTTGGGATCTGTACAGGATGGAGAAACTTACTGCAGACCTCCCTGATAATCCAGAGTGGGTGCGAGATTTGTGGAATAGGTTTCTTCCATTGAAGGACTGATCCTTGCTGCGGCGCCGGGTCCAAGCCACACCACATCATTGGGATGCCTCTTGCAAATGTGACAGCTGTGCTCCTTTGTCAGATCACTCTTAATCCTTTATTCGATTAGGTACTCAAACATCTTCAAAATACCATCAAACCCAAGGAGTACCACAGGGCTCTTCCTTATCTGCGTTATTCTTCAATTTATATATTCAACCTATCTGCACGATCATCCAAGCCTTTGGCATACTTTACCATATCTATGCTGATGATGTGCTACTCTATTCCCCATTCTCT
The DNA here is from genome assembly GCA_033557465.1 of Ichthyophis bannanicus. Classification (NCBI taxonomy): domain Eukaryota; kingdom Metazoa; phylum Chordata; class Amphibia; order Gymnophiona; family Ichthyophiidae; genus Ichthyophis; species Ichthyophis bannanicus. The sequence continues at coordinate 72,204,018 of CM066051.1, read as the reverse complement.
ACAAGCACCCCTGATTACACAAAAACCACAGAGTGCTTCAACGCAGTTATGGACTGGTTAAATTCACATAACCTTAAAGTGAACTGCAAAAAGACTGAAGTATTATTCATCTTTAAGGACTCAACCTTCACACCACCAGCTTCAATTCAGGTAAAGGATGCTGAGCTGAAAACTAAGCATGAGATTCGTTATTTAGGGATTACTTTGGACCAGCACCTGAACTTCGAATCACACATAAACAATATCACCAAGGCTGTCTACCTTAAAATCCACTCCCTCCATCAGCTTAGATCACTACTTGAACCTACTGACTTCCAATCTGTCTTCCAAGCTATCATCATGCCTCACTTTGACTATGCTAACATCATTCTACACTGCCTTCCTGCAAACACACTCCATCCATTACAAATGGCCATGAATACCGCTGCACGAACCATCTATGGGGTCTCCAAATACGAGCATGTGACACCTTTACTAATGCAGCTTCACTGGCTTCCTGTAGCCGGGCGCCTCAAGTATAAAACTCTCCTGATTGCATTCAAAATCCTCCACCAGCTCTCTGCAACCGCCTTAGAAGATTTTCTACACTGGACACCAGAATCAGGAGAATGAATATGGCAAATACCCTCGCCATTCCCAGCTTCTCCAGTAAAACCTCCCAATATATCAGGCTTAGAGCATTCACTTTATTTGCCCCTCAAGTCTGGAATTCCCTCCCTGCGCCAATCCGTCTTATCACTGACCTATCCACCTTTAGAAAGGCAATAAAAACACATCTTTTTCAGCTATACTTTGACCACGTCACATAACCACTATTGCCTCGCCTCTATCTTCCTCCCTCTACTGACTGTAAATAACTTCTGTTTGTAGGCGATAAAACTATATTCATTATGTTATGATGATGTATTCTGTTTCAGTTTTAATTGTTAATTTCTGTTACCTGTTCAACATGCTCTATGTATTAAGTTGTTTTTCTGTAAACTACACTGACTTTACATTTTTCTTTTATTGCCATCAAGTCAATGTTGACTCATAGCGACCCAGCTACCTCTGGGGTTTCTTGGCAATGTATCACCGGAAGTAGATTGCCAGCCTTTTCTTCCGAGGCAATGGCGGGAAAAGTGACTTGCCCAAAGTTACAAGGAGTGCCAGTGGGAATCGAAGCCTTGATCTTCTGGGTACTAGGCAGTTGCTCTAACCACTAGGCTACTCCTCCACTCCATTTAAATAGTGCGGTAATTTAAATAGACTTTAAATAGTGCAGTATATAAAACCAAATAAATAAATATTGAATATATTGTATCCTCCCAGCTGGGTCTATGATTTTTCTTTCTCTTTGTTTCTATTATCTCGTGGGGGGGGGGGAGGGGGGAGTTAGGAGGGGTGGGGATAGGGAAGGTCTAGATTGGATTGGAGGAGTGACTTTTTAGGATGTGTAAAGGTGACTGGTCTCACATGCAGATCGGAAAGAATGTTTGAGTCAAAAATTTTCCCTCATTGTTAACTTTGACTTAATTGGACTTGGTCCTAAAATCTGAATCTGAATTAACATTTTTCTGTCCACATATGGGGGGGAGGGGTTGCCTGTGAATATGACTGGATTATTTAATATGGTGGTTTTATTTATTGCTTGCACTTTGATAATTTCAGAGAGACTTCTCTCCACTGTTTTATTACCAGATCTGTATGGAGCCACTGTTTTATTTTTGTTTTGTATTCGGTTTTATCTTTGACCTGAATAAAATGTTTATACCCAAAAAAATAAACCCTTCAGTTCATTCATTCTCTGCAACTCTGCCCAAATGAGGGAGCAGAAGGACCAAGCCAGGAATGGAACCCATGTCCCTCATCCATCCCTCCCTCCAGACAGTAGGAATACAGCTTTTACATTACATGGTCCTCGCCTCTGGGCAATGGTACACTTGCTCCTGGGGTTATTCCAGGAAATGATTTGTGAGGGAGACAGGGTATATGGGGTTTGAGATGTAAAGTGAAATTTTAGAAAGGACGTCCAAGTGTAACCTGGGACATCCAGGGCAAAACATGCAGTAAAACATTGGAAGGGGGGGGGGGGTCTGTTTCAGTCTGATTTCAGAAGCATAGATGTCCATATAGACGTCCCAACTACAGAATAGTGGGGCAAGGATGTCCAGTGCATGCAAGGTTGCATATGGGAACATCCAGCAGTGTGGCAGACTGGAAATCTGAGCTCCCACTCCCTGCTAGAGTTCGTTATTAATACAGGAAACATGGCAATAAGAATTTACCTTCTTTTCCAGACCCCCTGGATTTTTGGCAGGCAAAACGAGCACTTTTCTGCTGCCTATTCATGCATAGAGCAGGTATAAATTTGGACATGGCACAAGACGTACCGGGTATTTCTGCCATCAGATGAAGACGTCCAGGACATGCCTCTGCCGTGCCTCCACAATGCCCCTGTTCAGATTTGGACGTTCACAGACCCGGCTTCTAAAATGGCTCTGGGGACGTCTCTATGTCCATTTTCAGATGTACAAAGCATGAATAGGGCTTCTAAAATTCCACCCTAAGGGCACTTTCATAGATCACATCCGCATTCTCTCTCTCACTAACTCTCCCCTTCCCCCCTCAAAAAAAATTTCACAACAGACTCCTCTCATGGTCTGCATTTGTTTGAAAACTGCTGTACTTTTTACTCTGCCAATTTCCCTCCAGAGGGTGCCTTCCTCCCTAAACTGATAAGCAAACGTAGGCTTTGGATGCTTGGGCTGGAGTTTGTGACTGACCTGTATATTTCTCTCCTTCAGGTGTGCTGACCTATAAATCCTATGCACTTGAACAAGTGGAGGGAGGATCTGTGCTGCTTCCAATTCAAAATCTCCACTTCCCTCTGTCTGTCTGGTTTAAAAGCAAAAGCTCCACAGACTTTGCTAAGATTCTGAGTGTTAAAACGGAAGAGCAGGGCAAAAACCCTTCTGACCCGAGGATCACCTTTGATCATCAGGCAATGTATCTGAACGATCTGCGTCTCACAGATGAGGGGGAATACAAGGTCAACGCTGAATTACCAAAGGAACTTCTGCTTCATGTTACTGTGAAAGTATTGCGTAAGTCTCAGGTTCTAGAATCCAGACAGGAGAATAAGCAAATTGATATCAGTCCGCCCCTGCTGGGTTCTAGGTCATCTTCGCTTCCTGCTCCCAACATACATTTCTCTCTCTCTTCTCTCAGGTGTGAAGCCAGAATATGAATTCGAACAAATTGAGGGAGGGTCTGTGCAGCATCAAATCTTGTCGCTCCGTTTCCCTCTGACCATCTGGTTTAGAGGCAGAAACTCCCCAAACTTTGCACAGATTCTGAAGGTTGAAAATGAAAATGAGAGCAAAAGCAATCGCCATAGGATCACCTTTGCCAATCTGAACATGCAGATGAACAATCTGCGTCGCAGTGATGAGGGGGAGTACAAGGTCATCGCTGACTTCCAAAAGGAAATTCTGCTTCATATGGGTTTGACCATATTAGGTAAGTCTCTGGTTCTAGAATCCAGACAGGAGAAATAAGCAACTTGATATCAGTCCACTCCTGCTGGGTTCTAGGTCATCTTTCCTTCCTGCTCCCAACTTACATTTCTCTATCTCTTCTCTCAGATGCAAAGCCAAGACATAAACTCGAACAAATAGAGGGTGGATCTTTGCGGTATCAGATTGAAGATCTCCGTTTCCCTCTGTCCGTCTGGTTTAAAGACAGAAAGTCCACTAACTTTGCTCGGATTCTGAGGATTGAAGATAAGGATCAAAGGAGAAACACTGCTGACCACAGGGTCAACTTTGACAATAAGCACATCTATCTGAACAATCTGCAGGGCAGTGATGAGGGGGAGTACAGGGTCACTGCTGACTCGCCGAAGGAGATTCTGCTCGAAATGAGTGTGAATGTAATACGTAAGTCTCAAATTCTAGGATCCAGAAACTAGAAAAGGGGTTCTCAACCCAGCCCTCGAGGAAACTCCCAGCTGGTCGGACTGTCATGAAACAGAGTGTCCCAAGGGCTGGGTTGAGAACCAACACTAAAAAGTCACTTGATCTAAATCTGCTCCTGCCACATTGTGGGTCACATTTTCATCCTGCTCCCAACTTTCACACTTGGTTTAAAGGCTGCAGAGTCTCACCTCTGGGTCGTAGATTCAAACCCAGCTTTGGGATTATATCAGTGGTTCTCAGCTTAGTCCTTGAGACACATTCACCATTATCTTACATCAAGGACTTTAGAAAAAAAGCTAAAAACTCATCTCTACACAAGTTACTTTGGACAAATAACCTAACCACCCAAACAACAACATGGTCCAAGTCGCCGATTGTTGACACATAACAATGGACTAGTAAATATGATGCAAAAATGTATATAGTTTGGTCATACTCTCACGACCTACCTTCTCCCTTACTCAAAGTTCAATTGTTCCTTGTATAATGTTAGATAAAGTTGATCACTGTTCATCCGTTCTATGTATAATGTTCAAGTTGTAATGTAAACTGCTCTGAGTGAAGGACAAAGCGGTATAGAAAAATGTTCAAATAAATAAATATGCGTGAGGAAGATTTGCGTGCTCTGACTCTATTGTACACAAATTGCTCTCATGCATATTCATTGTGGATATCTCAAAAAACAGACTGGCTAGGCGTGTCCCAAGAAATGGGTTGAAAATTACTGTAATCAGGACTATTGCTCTGTAAGCTGTCACTTGTCCTCTGGTCAAGGTTTTATCTAATTCTGCTAAAACCAACCCCTCTTTTTAGGTTCTTCTGCTGCGCTAACGACCCCGGAGTACCCTCATCCAAGCACCAGTCTACCTCCAACTTCCAGTGAGTGACCTTCTAATCATCTCTATGGCATCACTAGACATACACAGCCCTATACATACCCACTAGACTGTACCTACTCAGCAGAGCTTACATCCTATTCAAGAAGGACCAGCAGGACAAATAAAACATTATATGTGGAAGTGTTAGAAATGGGACAAGTAAGAAACGTTTGGGTGCATGACTGCAGGTTTATCATGTCTCTTAGGGGTCTTCCGTAAAGGAGAAACAGAAGCTGCCCTGCTTCTTCATAAATAGCAAACTATATAGTACCCAGAGTAAAATTTAGTCCTGCCTAGGACTGCAGAACATTAAAGGATCGATCATTATCTGGAGCTGTAGGGAGGAAAGTTCAAAGGAAATAAGTGAGAATGATGGATTCCTGGATTAACCAAGCCGCGAAGTGGTGTTAAACAGAGGAAGAAGTCAAGCAATGATGAAGTCACATATAAGTAGTCAGCGGTGGTGGGAAAGGGGTTTGCTCTCCAGGGAACGAAAAGGAAGGGGGATGTTTGCAAAACTGAAGCTGAAAAGGAAATGATTAAGGAGAAAAAAGAAGCTGACCTGGAGATGCCACCGGTCAGGATAGTTGAATGGGACCCAGCATTGATCCCTGAAGCCGCTGGATCAATGTGGTCGGTTTAATGGAAGCCAGGAGTGTCCAGCCAGGTTACGAGATGATCAGGCAGACGTTGCAGTAGGTTATAGAAAGCTTGGTGATAAGAGAAAAGGGTGTTGGAAACTTACATGCTCATGTACCCAGGATGATAGAGAACCAAAGAGCTGATTGACATGGTTAAGGAGCGATTAGCCCACAAGTGGTCCGCCTCTATGACTGGCAGCTGGGATGTATTCTGAACAGGGCCGAGAGGAAGAACTGGGCAGACTTGTTGGGTCAGTTGGTTTGTTATCTTTCAACATCCACTGTGGACTAACTTACCTGACCCAGTTCTGCCCCCGAGACCAGTCAGGAATGGGTATCCTGTGGGGGCAGCTCCTGGGAGGGAGGGAGAAGGGGGAGCTACCGGTCCTGGGGGCAGTAACTGCTCCTCCTATAGATGTATGTGCCATCTGCAGGTGGGGAAGGTAGTTGGGGGAAGGCAGGGATAGGGAGAGTTCACCATGACTGGGGGGGGGGGGGGGGGGTTCAGAAATCTCCTTTTCGGTCTCAGCCTAATTATATTCCATTATTGTTTCAGATGAGAAGCAACAAGCAGATGCCAGGTATCGACGTTTCAGGCTGATCGCAGCCGCTGCCACCGCCACCACTGTGCTCTGTGTGGGACTCGCTGTTAGCGTGGGTTGCTATATGAGATGGAAATCCAATAGGAGACCTTTTTCGGATGAAGGGACCACCTAGAATGGACCTGGCAGTGGAGAGCATTCTGCAACAGTTACAGGCAGGCGGTCAAGCGACTGCAGCTACAGTCGACTCAAATGGTGACTGCGGTCAGGAAACCTGTGTGAAGTCAGAACCTGCAAATAACACGGGATGAAACTTCCCCAGCTCCCGCCGTGGATTTTCTGTAATTCAGCAGTGAAATACATCAAGGCCATTATAATAAGCTGCGCTGTCCTTTAGCGTAGACATTTTACTTCCAATTTTTCCATACTCGCTTGCTCCTACTGACCTACATATGCATTCATTCTGCAGTTCTTCCTCCACCCCTCCTCGACAACTCCACTCATTAAGCAAATCACTTTTCTCTATGCCCACCTCTTCCACTGCCAACTTCAGACTCTGTTTGGTTTTTTTCCACTGTGCTGCACCATAGGCCTGCAATAGACTACCTGAGTCAGTGTGGCAGGCTCCATTTCTGGTCCTGTTTGAGTCCAGGCTGAATGGTGGCTATGGATCCCCTTGCCTGGAAGGTGAGAGAGAATCCAAATGTTAAGGGCATGAAGGTGGGGGAAATCACCATAAAATCTCCTTATTTGCTGATACCTTATTTTTAGTTACAACTCTCCAGGTAACTCTAGGACCCTTGGTGGTAGAAGAAATGTACTTCTACAGCAAGGTTTCAGGATTTAAAATGAATGTAACTTAATCCAAAAATGTTGAATGTGTCGGCCCATGAAAGGAGTTGTGCTGGCGTGAAAAAGAAAAACCCTTTCAGAAGGGCTAAGGAAAGAATCAGATATCTGAGATCCAGTCTCACACCAAACAGATAAACTATGCAACTGGAGGAGTGGCCTAGTGGTTGGGGCAAGTTAGCTTGGGCCAGAGAGCCAAAGGTTCAAATCCCACTAGAGGACAGCAACCTTGGGCCAGAAGGACTGGGGTTTCTAGTCCCACAGGTGCTCCATGTAGCCTTGGGTAAGTCACTTAACTCTCTGTTGCCTCAGGTACAAAAACATAGATTGTGAGCCCTTCCGGGGCCAGGGAAAAAATATATATACAGTATCTGAATTTGCACTGCTTTGACTGGTAGAAAAGTGGTCTATAAGCATAGTTAAATAAAATTAATAAAACCCCTTTATAAGAAGATGGTCCAAGACCTGGATCCATGGCAGAAGTTGGGTTTATCATGGGTTGGGAGAATTGCTAGTGTTAAAATGACAGTTCTGCCAGGATTTTTATATTTAACACCCTTCCCAAAGATTTCTTGACAGGGATTGCAGAAAAAGGTATTATCCTTTATTTTAAATTATAATTAGGGTAGTGTCTTTCTTGCTAAAGATCAAGGGGGGTTGGGGCGATACCTCATTTTTGTGGTATTTTGAGGCTGCTGAACTTGGAGTAGCCATGGAATGACCAGTAAATGAAGGGAACGAGTGGATGGAGATTGGAAGAGGAATGGGAGGGGGGTGCCTCCAAGCTAAAGGATGTAGGAACCAGGGCAAAAAACGGGTGTTGGGGGAGCAAAAACTCCTTTTTAAATCTGACACAAAAATCTGTCTGGGTCCCCTCAGGTATTCTAGGTTCACCCCCTAGAGGGGCAATGAGGCCTTCTGTCCAAGCAGGCCAAATCGGACCTTCCTATGGTGGGAAGAGAGGCCTGCATTGGATCGGGCAATTTATGGCGGCTGAAGGTGAGTAAAGCTTTGAGGAATTCCACAGTCTTAACTTCAAACTAAAGAGAAGAGGGTGCTAAAAACTAAAATTTCCCAGCGGAAGAGCTATTTGGGGCCTACGAGAATAAAGGGAGCGATATCTATTTATCTATCTAAGTTACATAAAATGATTGAACGGGAGACAAGTCTTAAACTTCTCTTCAAGGAGAAAAGGGAAGTGGATTTGTGTTTGGCGTGGGATTCAGAGAAAAAGGTCCAGGTTGGGATTTATCCTAATAAAGGCATCATTGCTAGCAGTTTGGTGGAATATGATTTTAAAATGTATGTTAGGTGGTATTAATTTATAGTCTGGCAAAGGTTTTGAAGATATTTCGGAAAGGTTCTGATAGATGCTGGAAGCGTTGTGGGCAGAGAGAGGTAGTTTCTTTCATATTTGATGGCAATGTGGGAAAATCCAGAAATATTGGGAGGAGATCTTCCACTGTTTTTGGGAGGTAATAGGCAAGACTGTTAGTGCAACTTCTGATTGCATTGTTTAATTGAAAGTCGTAGTATGTGTCCAATGAAAAAAGCCAGTTTATTAAAATGAAATATTTTCCACCTTGGCCCTGGGGTAGAAACAAGTGACTCCAAAATTGTAAGAGGTATGTAAGAAACATGGTCACACGTGTACCTTATCTTTCAATGTATAGCCTTAAAGAATTAGGGAATCGATGTCTGTCTTTGAAAAAATATGTAACGTTTATGCTCTCTGGAAAGAGAATATCTTACATGACCAACTGCATTAGAAATTGGTTGGGTGGGAGACGACAAAGGGCAGAGGTAAATGGAGCTCACTCTGAGGAGGAGGATGTTACCAGTTGTGTGCCACCAGGATTTGTTCTCTGTCCGATTTTCTTTTTAACATTTTTGTAAGTGGTTGCTAAGGGCTGTTGAATAAGATTTGCCTCTTTTGCGGATGATACCACAATCTGCAATAGGGTAGTCATGCAGTAATGTCTCCTTCATGTACCATGGTTTACCAAGTCTGCTACTCTAGCCTCCAGAGATTGGACTCGTTCTCTGAGAACTGTTGGGGTTTTCACCCTCTTGTTAATTGTTGTGGCTGCGGTGTTCACCCCAACATAAGTGTAAAGCACAGGACCCTCTTTTGAATAAAGTATCGTGCCGCTGAAGTAAAGTAGAAATTTTATTGTCAGGTATGTAATATCACAATATCACAATTATACTTATCACAGGAACGCTTAACTGTTGTCAGTATTAATGCATTTAGTCATTACAAATTACTCTGTCTGAATTTAGTACTGTTGTTAGCAGTGTGTACCTACATTACTCTGCTGGATTCTCATCATTCTCTGCCAGTAGCCCTTATCACAATACTCTACCTGATTTTTTCTACTGTTGCCAGTAACCCCTTGTCACCTTACTCTGTCAGATTTTATTACTGTTGCCAGTAACTCACTTCATTACTACCCCGACTAATATATTACTGCTGATTGTTCTACTGTTGCCAACCTTACTACTTTCTCTACCGTTGCCAGTAGCTGATTTTTCTACTGTTGTCAGTAACCCATTGTCACTTTACTCTGTCAGATTTTACTACTGTTGCCAGTAACTCACGTCATTACGACCCTGACTAACATATCACTGATCCAGGTAACAGATTTCAGTTGTCAGTATTGGGCAACCGAGATCATTAATAGATTACTGTTGTTGATTGATAACTGCTGTTGCGGATAATAGATTACTGTTGCCAATATTAGACCACCATTGCCGTGATATGTCACTGTTGCTAGTGTTAAATCATTGTCACCAATAATAGAGTAACCAAGTAGATTACTACTGGCAGGATTCACGTACACTTCTTGACACTGCTAACAATTTATTTGGTAATCAAGCTTGACCTACATATTGAAAATGCCATGCTCAAACATCATGCTAATAAGAATATCCTACACCTGTATAATATTAGCAATAATAATAATTGACCTAACACTAAGTTTAAACAGCAAAAATCACATGACCATCCCTATAATACACACACATACCCGAAACAACTACCATATTAGACACACTCACGCAAACATCTATCCAAAAATAAATTACCATAGACTAATACATATAAAACAAACAAACTCACATCAAACAGGCAAGGGATTCTGCTCCGATAACTCATCATCTCTACCATGCATCCTTATTAATGCAAGATCAATGAAAAACAAACTTCCCATATTTAATGATCTGATAACTGACTTAAAACCTGACATTTTATGTGTCACTGAGACCTGGCTTTCTGAAACGGATACAGTCTACCTAAATCAACTTAATAATGAAAACTATGACATATTCTACAAACATAGATCTAACAGAAAAGGCAGAGGAGTACTAATGATGACGAAAAAGATATTAAACGCCAAAACAATCCAATCAAATATCTCTAATAACATGGACACATTATTAATAAAAATCGGCCTCATGAGAATTTGCTTAATACATAGACCCCAGACCAAAAGGCAGATTGCCTTGATTCTCTTATTGAACTCCTTAGTTCATCTACTGAACAAAACCCCATAATCATGCTAGGTGATTTTAACCTTCCCTCACTACCAACATCGGACTCTGAACTATTTTTGGATACTATATCAGACATAGACTATCATCAAATAATAAACACCACAACACATATCAAAGGAGGGACACTTGACCTTGTTCTTCTTCCTAATACACTCTTCAAGCTATTCAATTCAAATTCTGTAGAATGAATGTACACAGATACCTTGGTCTGATCATTATATTCTCAAAATAAATCTCACATATCCCACCACTAGTACCAAAAATTACACAAGAAGTGGCCCTACTTCAAAATTTAAAAAATTTAATGAAACAGAATTTCTCGATTTAACAATCCCCCACCTCTTATCATCCACATCAGATTTGGACGATGCTGTCAAAACCTGGCATGAAACCATCAACAATGCAGCCAAAAATAATCACACAAATAAAAAGAGTACCTACCCTAAAACAAATAGTACACCATGGTTCAACAACACATTAAAACAAATGAAAAGAGAACTAAGAAAACTAGAACTCAACTGGCGCAAATCTAAACTGACTATACACAAAGAAATATACAATAGCCATCTCACAAAATACAAGGAAACTTTAGACAGCACAAAAAAAAACTACTATGCTGCAACCTTATCAAAATCATATAACAGACCTAGAGAGTTATTTTCCCTTGTCAGAAATCTAAACAATAACGCTCAAACTTCTAGCAACGAAATCACCAACATCTTGGTACAAACTTTAGCTAACCACTATCAAAACAAATCAAAAAAACCTTCAATGTCTTTAGATACTATTAACGTATCACACCAGTCTTTAGACGAATGGTCAGCTTTTCACCCCATATCTAAAGAGTCATTAAAATCTATCATCTCCAGTCTCAACACCACAACTTCTTACCTTGATCCATGTCCAGTATCATGGATAAAAAACACACTTCCAATATTATTATCCTACATTCTCCCAATAGTCAACCTCTCACTAACTCAAGGTTACCTCTCACCCTCACTTAAACATGTACAAATATGCCCAATCCTTAAGAATTGCAAACTCGATAAAACATCTCCAGTATCATACAGACCCATTTCTAGCATACCATTTTTGGCCAAAATAATTGAAAAAGTAGTACAATTACAGACACAGGAATATTTAGACTCATCTTACCCACTTGATGAGCAACAATATGGATTCCGACCCCGCCATGGAGTAGAAACACTTCTAACAGTTTTAATTGATGCTCTCCTAAGAGGGATTGACAATCATAAACAGGCTTTCATCCTCCTATTCATTGATATATCAGCAGCTTTTGATAGTGTATATCACACAATAATGCTCAACAACCTGAGACAAATAGGCATAAATTCTACAGTACATAAATGGTTCACCTCCTATTTAAATAACAGAACGCAAAATGTAAGAATAGGTAATCAAACCTCCACTATATATAAACAAGAAATTGGTTTACCACAAGGCTCAGCGTTATCAGCCCTACTTTTTAATATTTACATAAAACCGGTCTGCAATATCTTTAAAAAATTTGGAGTACAATATCACCTTTACGCGGATGATATTATGATGTACATCCCATTTACGATCCCTAATCTACCATTACAACTCCTATCAGACTGCTATAATGAAATCACAACTTGGCTAAAAACTCAAAACCTCCACATAAATCATGCCAAAACTGAAGTTCTAATCGTAACAAAAAAATCAATCATATATCCCACCAACCCACATAACACTACAAAACCAAGAAATTAAAATAAAAAACAAAATAAGATATCTAGGTGTTATACTAGACACACACCTTACAATGGAAACCCACATTAGAAATACTATAAAGAAAATTTACTTCAAGCTCAAAATCCTCAAACAACTACGCCCTCTAGTATTTGTACAAGATTTTATTAACATAATCCAGGCTACCATAACCCCTCACTTTGATTTTGCCAACCTAATACTAATGGGTATATCAAAACAAAACATTAAAAGAATTCAGCTAGCACAAAATGCAGCAGCTAGAATTATATTGAAAATAAACTCATTCCAACACAACACCAATACTAGCATCCCTTCACTGGTTACCAATACAAAGCAGGATAATATACAAAACAATAATAACCTCATTCAAAGCCTTAAATGATATGGCTCCGACTACACTATGTAATCTAATATGCAAAGAACCTTCTAAGCTCACTCACAGAAAAGGACAATTAAACAAACTAAAGATTCCAAAAGATTTCATAAAAGCACATAAATTAACAAACAATAGAGCCTTTTCACACATAGCTCCAACTATTTGGAATTCCCTCCCAGAGGATCTACGATCACTAACCGAGATCATGGAATTCCGTAAAAAATTGAAAACTTATCTATTTACCAAACACTACAACAACATAGATAACCCTGCACTTGATTTAGATAAAGGCTAAACAGGTACCTGACTACATCAAATAAAAACCCTTCCACTTAATCGGATAACACACATAGTTGGAAATGATATGACGATCCAATCTCTTATGTCCTAATACCTCCAAATGTATATAGTTTATCCTGTTATGTATTGTCTTATGCTGTTTAGATATTACATTCTGTTTAGTTAATTACTCCGTTCTATATTTACATATACTGTTTAGTTAATACATTGTTTATTTTAAGATGTTCCATGTAAAACAAACCTCGCTTTGTTGATTGTTTATTGTAAACCGCAACTGATCTCTGGAAGATGCGGTATATAAATGAGTGTTAAATAAATAAATAAAATAAGACACACAGTCTCTAGATATAGAAAGATCACCACACGGATCTTACCTCTGCCTTTCCTACACACTGGCCTGAGACTTAGCTAAGGGCAAATTCATTTCCAGGTAGTGCAGCAATTGCTGCTCCTCAACCTTTTTTATTTTGTGGCACACTTTTGAGTTTGTTCAGTCCTCGGGACACAAATCAAATTTGGCATGCAGAGTTTGTGCAGAGGTTCAGTCTTGCAACCCCTCACAATTAGCTTTAGACCCCTAGCATCAATCCCTCCAAGACACTGATTTTCAAACTCATTTGCAATCATTTCAACATTATCCCTCTTATTTCTATACAAATGAATATTTGGACATAACACATTTTTAAATATTTAGCTTTCTTTTGTAAATCGATGTAGAGTGAAGGACATTTCAAAAAGCTACTTACAAGGGATTATTTGCATATTGTCCAGTCTTCCCACAGGTAAAAGCACACCCTGAGAACTGAGTCTGTGTGGCTCTCAAGACCATTGCTTTGCTTTGACGGTAGCTGCTCACTGTTGCCCTAAGTAACTGCCTGGTTTGCCTAGTAGTTAGGTTGACCCTATTTGCAGGATCCTCTCTGCTCAGTCTCTCCCACGGGCAGGAGAGCAGCATTTTATTTTTAACAATGGCTGCCTCATTCTGACAGATTCAGTATCACATCTTAACATATGAGGCCAGTGGATCAAGTAAGATTGCAGAGTGCCATGCATTGATACACCATCATTATTTTTTTTAGTCCAATTTACTCTTCTTGCTCTCATTGGAGAAGGAAAGCCATCCTCACCATTGCCTAAATGGTGTAAGACTTAGGAAAGCCTTACTACTGAAGAGACCACACACCTTATGTCAGAAAGGATTAAGTAATGCAGAGGTTGGCTCAGTAAACGGAAAAGGTTCCTGGTGAGCTCCAGGGTGAAAGAAGAGCCTGTCAGGAAGTACAGTTTGTGCAGTAGTAAGAAGAGATACATTACCCCTGTTGGCCAGTTAGTGGACTTGGCTGGAATGAGTTAGCTGTGAGTGATTTTGGCAGAGTCTCGTCTCATTCCCAAGTCACTCAAATCACTGTGGATGTTTTTCTGGCCAGGACAGTGCTGCACTGAGGTGACCTATATTTGAAAGGCATCAGCCTTTCGGAGGTGGACTGTGAACTTCAAAAAGAAATTGTGTCTGCAACTGAACAATAAGGCAATAAAGGACAGGCTCAAGGATGGAGGCGGAGAGGGGGCATTAGCACACATTCACTGCCACCTGTCATCTATTTTTTGAAGATCGGGAGTTAACCCAGGCAGCCTCTGTACCCTGCTGAAATCGAGTTTACAACTTTGTACTTTTCATCAGAGCACAGTGGCTGGCTGACTGCTCCTTCTCCCCGATCCTCAAAAGAGGGCAGAGACTGAAAGTTTAAAATTTAGGGGGTATGTTTACTAAGCCAGGCTAACAGTTAACCTGGGCTATCTGCAGCTAGGTCCCATGTTATTCAATAGGACCTAGTTGCCGATAGGTTGCTCCAGTTAATTACTTATTCACAGTTTCACCCAGTCTATCTACTATTATTCTGCCCACCACCTGTGGCATCTTTACCAAGAAATATGGGCAGGGATCAAAGGCACAATCATTAACTTTAGATTCCCTCAAGATTTCCAATAATTCCAAAAATGAAAACAAAAAGGTCATTCCTTAAGCATGCAGATAATTCATAACAAGAGTAACTCCATAGTTAATGTCCAAACACAAATCCTCATTCCAACCGAAATAACTCCAACCCCGATTACAGGTTTCACAGGTTTCTTCAGGGATTTCTGTCAAAAGCAAACAGGAAAAAATAGTAGGCACTGCAGTCATTTTTCCCAATCGTCCATTCTCCATGGACAAGCAGGATGAGTCGGCCACACATGGATGACATCATCCGACGGCTCTCCAATAGCTCAGAAAACCCCTGTTATAGGTAAGTAACCTCGCTCTCTGCAGATGCATCAGGAATGACTTGTCAAACTCAGCAGTGCAACAGCCGACTTTGCTTTGAATTTATACACAGATAAGTTGTTGATTTATACTTTCTTTGGACATAATTTGTGTTTGGTGCACAACAAAAGTAAGGGATTATGGTGATTTTTTTTTTGTAAGCAATGATAGTGATGTTTTGGGACCTTGTTGTATCGATCACTTCGAGGGGATTTTTTTCTCTCACCTTTGTGGCCCCATGTATGCAAGTTTATTAATGTTCCTAGTGTTATCAATGAATACTTTTTGAACAATGTTGGAGAATTGTATAGTGTGTGGAGCAGTCACTATATATATATTTTGGTCCCACATCTTTTCGTACAGCATTTTGAGGGTGCCAACATACAGAAAAACAACAAACAATGAAAACATCATAAAAAATGAAAAAATTAGAAAAATAAAGTAAAAAGTGAAACACATTAAAAACTAAAGTGCTTCCCACTGTCTGACCTGGCTAAATGTTGCAATGCTCAACCCCAGGTCTGAGTTTCACCGTAAGAGATCTGAAAGGAAGGGGTTATTTATTTAAATAACAAGTTTTTAATACCAGCTTATCATAGATTCAAAGTGATTTACAGTACATTATAACACAACTGGAAGTTTACATTGAACAGTTAAGATAAACTTGGAAGCTAAACGGGGAACATAGTGATAAAACCGGCTCTCGAGAATAATGGTGGTAAAAGAGCAAGAGTTGTAGCATAAAAGGGGTTAACCTAGAGCAGGGAAAGCATGGTAAAAATGGGGGGGGGGGCTTGTTAAAGTGAGAGGAATATGAGGTCAATCAAGGCATAGGGAGGATGACATAATCTTAAGTCATGTCAAGGTGGCGGTCATATGCATTGGGACCATAGTGTTTGGTAAAGAGGAATGCTTTTATAGTTTTCCTGAAATCCCACATGTCTTCAATGGCTCTTACATTCTCAGGGAGTGCATTCCAAAGTGACGGAGCATATCATGAGCAGGCTTGGTTGCATGTTACTTGTTTTGGCATTTGGGATGCGTAGTACGTTTTTGTTGGCTGTTCATTGGGTTCTGTTTTCTGGGTCCTTACGGATCAGTGTTTGAAGAATGATTGGGAAACGTTGGTGGATAATTTTGAAAATGGTGAGCAATATTTTCAATTTGGAGTGGGTAAGTACTGGTAGCCAGTATGATTTATAGCTCTCTGTGTTACTGCTGTGGAAGCCGCTGGCCAAAGGAAAAGCGCAAGATGATGATGGGGAAGGGAGGGGGGTGCACTAGAGGTTGGTCACCATTGACTCATGGGTCTTGCAGTGAAGATCACTACCCTAGGATAATGGTTGTCTGATCTTGCATCCTGTGGTTCACATGTACAGTGAACCAAATCTTACTGGGGAAGTAGGAAATTCACTTTTAGGCAGCTGCAAATAGGAAGGTGAGAAGCTAGGTAGAGGGTTACCAAGCCCACGAGAGAGAGAGAGACTGGTGGGGAACAGGGCTGGCTTCAGAGTTGGATGAAGGTGTTGGCACCCTAGACAAACTTTAAGACTTATGCTCCTCGGCTGTCACAATCTATTTTTTTAGCTTTGAATTCCCTGCTCTTTGCTGCCGCACCCCCCCCCCCTCTCCCCGAAGCTGACATCCTAGGCGACCACCTAGTTTACCTAATGGTTGGACCAGCCCTGGACCCAGCCCCCACCGGCAATGGAAGAAACAGCATGCAACTGCAGAGAAATAAGTCTAGTAGTACCAACAGGGGCCCAACCCCCTTGTAGTCACAGTAGTTCTATAGCAGTTAGGAGCCAGTAAGAGACCTCTGTCCCTGCTGACCGATGAAACAGTAGACCCAGCACAGACAGAGGCTATTGCTAGCAAACTGCTATACCCCCACCCTCTGAATAAGAGCAGTCAGACCCCCATTAGAAGGGGAGGAGGCAGAGGGAAGGCGGTATGGAGATGGTGCATACATTTAGCCACTGCTTGAAGGGCATTTTTAGCCCAGAGAATTTACCCATATTGCCTCCACCCTGTCTGTATCCTTCGAAAGACTTTAAAGAAAAGCAAATAATTTGTTTAATTAGTACTTCAAGGTGAATTACATTCAGGTATTTGTCTGTTTGCTGAGGGTTTACAATCTAAGTCTGTACCTTAGGCAGTGGAAGGTTAAGTGACTTCCCTAATAATCATTTAATGCTGGGTTTTGTTTGGTTTGGTTTTCATTTGCAAAGCAATACCACACTTGAATCTTTCTAGATTTATACTCTTTGTGCCCTTTGGCATTCAGTCTTGTGCTTTGGGGTGGTTCACTCTTGGCATCTCATACCCATTTCACTTCCTATCCACATACCCAGAGTCCCCACACATCACAGCCCCTGTTAATTGTAGCCTTAAGCATACAGCCAAACACATATCCTTCCCAGGCCCTTCTTATACAAGCACCTATCACCCCACTCCCCATACTCTATATAATGGAAAAGTCTCCCAATGGTTACAGCAGTAGACTGTATACTTTAGTCCTTCTCAACCTTTTTTCCATCAGGACATACCTGATGGACGACGCTCGCACATGTGACGCGCTGCACACGTGACCCTCAGACCTTTGATCTGACCTAGTATAGCAGCTAAACGTAAACACCTTCTGCATCCATCAAAACCTGACAACAGGTGGCGCTCAGAACTAGGGCATTTCTCCACGGAAGTAACCATACAAAATATATTCTGATACACACGTCATTTGAGTGACAGCAACACAACTCTTCCTTCTACCAGACGCATTGTGAAGGAACAGAACACAAAACCTGAAAAAAAGCCTCACCACTCTCATGTACAGCAAATGTGCCATACTACAGCAGCACTAATTCCTGCAATTCAATCAGCGAGAACCCTGCCAAAGAACAGGCAGCACCACAAATACTACAATGGGCCGTAGAACACTAATACACCTCCATTGGCCGCTCTAGTTGTATTGTGTTCCAGCTGTCTTTGGTTTCAGTGTTCCAAACTGAATGACACATTTTCATATCAGAACAAGGTAAGAACACAAAACTGATGAACTAAACTAGAAGTCTTTGTCTGTGCTACCTCCACTGGTAGTCTATTCCACACATGTACCACTATTTCCGTAAAGAAATATTTCCATCTGTGGTGTAAGTTACAATGAGGGGCCCCCCACTGTCGTGGCGGTGGTGTGCCCCCTCCTCTGTGTGTGCACCCCTTTGTGCAGTGGGCGCCTCATATGTGGTGGCAGTGGTGTGGCAAACTTACTTTATCATGTTTGCCACGCTGATCTACTCTTAGAAGTTTGCCACAGGAAACACGGGCCTGGCAGCTGTTCCCCACTGGTCTGAAGTCTTGCTGCGTGAGCCCCCTTTCTGCCCAGGCCTTCCCGCATTATGGAGGCTGCTTAGGTGGAATTTACACCAGCGATTTCCACATATCACTCCTGAGTCTATCCCCTTTCGTCTTCATCCCATGCCCCCTTATTGAAGAGATTTTTCATTTGAAAGAGGTTCTCCTCCTGTGCATTTATGCCGCAGAGGTATTTAAATGTCTCTATCATATATCACATGATGTTTGTAATTGTATGTTTGGTTTTATGTCAGGGTTTCCAAGTTACCCAGTTCCAGGAGTGAGATGTTAAAGTCAGTCCTGGATGTCTGACAATCTCATCCTGATGCCTCAAGGCATAGGTTTTCAACCCAGTCCTCAGGGAACCCTAGGCCAGCCAGGTTTTCAGGATTCCCACAATGAATATGTGTAAGATAGATTAGCATACAATTTATTTATTTTATTTATTTATTTAACAATTATTTCTATACCGCTCTTTCCCAAGTATCAAGTGTGGTTTACAATGAACAGTATGTAATATGGTATGGGTAATATCATACCAAGTCATTTTACATAGAACAGGTGGAACTAGATACAATGAAGGCAGAACATGCAAATCCCTTCTAAATTAGTCTGCTGTTATACTAATGACCAGCCTCTGGCAGCACAAATTGTTAGTGAGTAAGGCTAGGTTCTATTGAGACCAGAAATTCATTCAGTAGGAATTACTCTGCCTTTAAAATGAGTTACAAATCTCAGTGGTTGAAGCTTCATTGATCCCAAACTGTTTTTTTTAAATACATACAGATCATTCAAAACACTGAAAAGAAATGGGAGGAAGTCCAGCAGTTGACCTATCTCCCAACAAAAAACACGGGGCATGTTTACTAGAGCAGGGGGCGTAGCGCAGGGAGTGCGCAGTCAGAAGATCCCTGCCCTAAAAATACTGCACTTCCAGAGTAGTGCACAAATAGGCAGAGAATGGGTGGGATCAGTGGTGTGCAGCTGCAGAGACCCAAAGATGCCACTGGTGCGGGTGCAACTACCTCCTGCCATGCTAGCATGTTGGCAACGTGCGGCTTGGGTGCAAATGTCAAGCAATTCAAAGCCCTGAACCCTCCCATCCAGATACCATCATTGACAATGTAGGATGGCAACGTTCGGAACTAAAGCAGGCGCTAGCTTAGGGCATCAGCATTGGATGGGGAGCAATAAGCAGGGTGTGTTTGCCATAGCCTTGGAATATTGCAACCTGCAGCACATGAGGGTATCTGCTGGAGAATGGGCACGCCTAGGGGCATGTTTATTAAAGTGTCATCAGTAAAGTGGGGGCAAATGCGTGGTTAGTGAATGAATTTACCACACAGGGGGCATAACAGCCATGGTATAAGCAGGGGGCATAGCTGTGGTAGGGGTGTATGGCCACGCTAGCCAGGAGACGTGCAGGGGTATCAGACAGTCCCCATCGATAAACTCTCAGGTCCCTGCACCTCCCAATGAGATTTTTATAATGAAACTGAACAATTATGATCAGAACGACCCTGTAAAAATGCATAATTGGACATGATACTTTTACATATATATATACACACACACACACATTCAGAAAGGGGCAGGTTTACTCCAGTGCACTAACAGCCTGGGATTTTGTACATGCGGCAAGGGTGTCATGGTAACCTTTACCACATGCTAAAACTGGCTACACTAGAAATCCCGCACTCACCCCTTAGCCTAGGTTCAGGTAGAAACTGGGTGGTTCAGAGGTGGAGTGTGCACGTCATCGTTCACGTGGGCACCTTTAATGCACCCTAACCGGTGGGCGGGAGGAGGGTGGCAGGGAGGAGTGGCGATAGGGCCAGAAGGTTGGGGGTTCAAATCCCACTAGGGGACAGCAACCTTGGGCTGGAAGGACTGGGGTTTCCAGTCCCACAGGTGCTCCTTGTGGTCTTGGGCAAGCCACTTAACCCTCCATTGCCCATGTTCCCTGTAAGTATTAGCGTATGTGTCTCATATCCCCTTGTGTTAAATGCAGGGGTGGCTCTATCATGAGGTGAAGTGAGGCGGCTGCCTCAGGCAGTGAAGTTTTAAAGGCGGCATTTTGCCCCCAAAACAGCCGCCTCACTTCACCTTCAAACGTTAAAAAAAAAAAATCCAAACGCTCAAATTTCTGCTGCTGCCGAGTCCACTTCTCGGCAGCGGCAGACTCACCTCTCCTTCCTATAGCAGCCACGGCTCCTGCTTCTTGGAACCGTGGCTGTACTAGCGCGAGATCAGCCAGCCACTGTGGAGCCTTCCCGTGCAGCAGCGTCCCGCCCCCAAAGGAACTTCCTTGCCCTACTACAGCCGTGGCTCCAAGAAGCAGGAGCCGCGGCTGCTATAGAGGAGAGGTGAGTCTGCTGCTGCCGAGAAGTGGACTCGGCAGCGGCAGAAATTTGAGCGCTATTATTTTCCTGGGGTCCAGGACTGGAAAGGGGCTGATGGGGGGGGGGGGGGGGAGAGATTAGGACTGGATGGGGGTTGTTTAGGACTGGTAATGGGCTATGGGGGTCTAGGAATGGAAATGGGCTGATGGGGGGGGGAGGTTAGGACTGGATGGGGGTTGTTTAGGACTGGTAATGGGCTATGGGGGGCTAGGACTGGAAATGGGCTGATGGGGGGGGTTAGGACTGGTAATGGTCTATGGGGGGGTCTAGGACTGCAAATGAGATGATGGGGGGTTAGGACTGGAAGTGGGCTGATGGGTGTTTAGGACGGGTAATGGGCTATGGGGGAGGGGGGTTAGGACTGGTAATGGGCAGATGGGAGGCTAGCACTGGAAATGAGCTAGGACTGGTAGTGGGCTGATTGGGGGGCTAGGACTAGAGTGGGCTGAAGGGGGATAGGACTGGAAATGGGCTAATGGGGGAGGGGAGGAGAGTGCTGCTGGCCCTAGAAGAAAACTAGGGCTAGGGTACAAATGGGCTGATGCGGAAGGATGGTAGAATAGGACTAGAAGGGAGCGGATAATGAGAGGGTGTGCCAGGGGAAGGAGGGGGCACGAAGGGAGCTGACACAGGGGAAGGAAGGGGCTGGAAAGGAGCTGACACCTGGGATGTACTGAAGGGGGACTGGAAGGGAGCTGACTCTTGGGGATGGGAGTGGTAGGTAGTTGGGTAATGGGGAGGAGGCTGGAAGGGAGCTGACATACAAATGGCACTGAAAGGGGGATGGACAAGAGGGTAGGGCGACTGGAAGGGAGCTGACTTGGGGGGGTGGTACTGAGAGTGGACGTGAGCTGATATCTGGGATGGTATTTGGACTAGAAGGGGCTGGACAGTGAGGAAAGAGGGGGACTGGAAGGGAATGGACACCAGTTGCAGTCATGGGAATGCAAGGTGATTGACACTGGAAGGTACTGGGAGGGAAGGCCTGGAAAGGGGGCTGATACTGGGGAGGGTTACTGGAACTGGAAATGAGCTAATGGAAGGAAGTGAAGAAAACAAAAGAAGAGATAAGAAAAGGCAGATGGACCATAGACCACAGAAAGAGAGCTAAGAGAAGACAGGAAAGCTGAAGCCTCAGATCGGGACCAGCATGATCGGAGAATAAAATGGTCAGACAACAAAGGTAGAAAAAATTGTTTTATTTAATTTTAGTTATTGGATTTTGTGCTATTTTTATATTTTACACAGTAGTGGGGAACTGCATCTCTTATTTATCTGATATTGCACTGCATGTGGACTCTGGCTTCTTGGGGTTTCAAATTAAATTTAGTCTACATATTTTTATTTTTACTTTAGATTGTGGTTACTTATTCTGTACTTGGTGAGGGTCGATGTTGCGAATGTTTGACTGAGGTCAGGTGTTCTGTTAACATGGAGTTTGTACATAAAGATCTATACTGTACTGTAGTAATTTGACTGTTTCAGCTTTTCAAATAGGTGTATGGATGTTCCAGGGCCCACTGTAGTATTTACAGTGACGCCTTTTTGGATGGGCTCCTTATGTGAGTTTTGGAAGTTTGTGCTGATATGGTATGGTATGGTATGGTAGGTTTGCTCTTTGTTGTAGGGTTTTGTATTAGTTCACAATATGCCTGGTACTGGAAAATAATGGTGGTGGTTGTTGTTGTTGTTAGTGAGATGATCAGAATCAGATTTTTTTTTTTAAATATTGAGTTCTGTGGGTGAATGTCCTGGTTCTGCTCTGCACCTACTGTGGATGAAAAATATATGTTAAAAAAGAAAAAGCAAGAACCATAATGCAGTTTATAACAACAACATAAAAAAGAGTTATAATTTAGTTTTATAAACTGTGTTGTTGGTTCTTGCTGTCTTTTAGTTCTTTGGTGTGCAAACGGGACCATAACTAGCCCTGAGCAAGCGGTGCAGTCGCACAGGGCAGAAAGGTCTGGGGGGTGCATTTCGGCTGTCTGCTGTTGCCCTGCCGCTGCTGGCAGGACAATAGCAGGCAGACGAAATGCGCTCCCTAAGTCTTTTTGCAGCACTTTAAGCAGGTCTGGTCCCTCCCTTCTCTGATGCCATGTCAGAGTAGGGAGGGACAGATCTTCTTAAAGTGCGGGCGCCTTTCAGATTGGGCACATGCCCCCTCCTCCTCCCCATACCGCCGTGCAGTGCTGCCTGCTCTTTCCCTGCTTCCTGCACCTCTGTGAAAAAAACAGAGGGTGGCAGCAGCAGGGAAAGAGCAGTTCTCCTAGGACAAGCAGGATGAAGTGATCCACACCAGGTGACGTCATCCGACGGCGCCGAAGACGGAAGAAATCTCTCTCTCTAGCCCAGAAGGAATTTCCCTTCTGGGCATGTGCCAGTTGGCCCTACCCCTAGCCAGCCACTTTTACCTCTTCCGCCTTGCCAGCAAGATGGATTTTTCTCTCTCCACATTCTGACCTTCTATCAAGATGCCTGGAAAACAGCCCAAACCGGGTTTTAAAAAATGCCCAAGCTGTTCCAGGAAAATGAACACTACTGACCTCCACGATCGATGTCTACGATGCCTCGGGACCTCTCACAAGGTTGAAGACTGCTCTCATTGCGCCCGCATGTCCCCGCGAGCAAGAAAATCAAGAAGGAACGCGCTCCGGGAACTTTTTCCTGACTCGTCGGCTCCTGTGCCTGCTGGAGTCCCCACCTGCATGAGCTCTGCCGATGCATCCGCACCCATGCAGCACCCGACTGTGCTCCCTCTGCTGCTCACGACGTCACCAGTGACTTCAGCGGTTTCGGTTGCGCCTGCCAGGGCCTCCACCTGCATCCGCTCTGCTCCAGGGTCCCCATCCCACTCCGGAGCCCTTTCCCCGGCCGGCCGGCATGCCGAAGAGATGGAGACCTCAGCCCCACACGAGGCTCACATGGTGGTGGCCATCTTGGACAGCATCATCGGCCATAGCTCCGCCCACTGCGGCACCATTGGCTGGCGCTGAGAGAAGCACACCCACAGGAGGAGCACGCCGCGGCGCAAACAAGCCCACCACCGACGATCCCGCTCGGCGCGGAGGCGCCGTTCCTGTCCACGCCGAAGACATGGGGGCCGGGATCAGCGCAGCTGCAGCACAAGCAGCTTGAGCAGCCCCCACACACGCCGGAAGCAGCACCGGGGAAGAGAAAGGGATCACCAATGAAAACACAGCTCTGCTAGCTTCTCTTCCTCCTGGGACAGCAGAGACAGCAGCTGGCAGGATTTTGACTATGCTTCAAACAGCAGGTATGCCTCCCCATCTTGCCCTGTACAGGATTTCAGCGCAGTTGGATCCCACATTGCCACCAGAGGCACACATGCCCCCCAAGCAACTTAAATCCCCTCAACCCACGGAGGCCTCCAGCTCCGCCCACAGACCCGCTGCTCAAGAAGTTCCAGCACAGATAATTACTCTCCTCTCCAATCTGTTGGAGCAGTGGACTCACCCCCCAAAGGACCTGGCTACAGAAGCTTCCGACCATGCCCCCACGGAGCTCCCCTCCCCTGCGCCGGACAGTTCCACACCAACAAAGAGGGCAACTCTGAGTCTGTAGCCTCTTCCTCAGCAGTGGACCAAGAGCAGCCCAAGCCTCCTATGGACACACATAGCATCCCTGAGGACCTGACATACCCAAAGTTCCTCCGTAAAGTCACGGACACCCTGGGTCTCCCCAGCGCCGGCCCTACGACTGACCAACGGCCAGAAACTCAAGCCGCAAGGAAATTCCTGGAGGCCCCGCGTCCCTTGGCTCTTCTTCCAGTGCACCCTCTGCTGAAAGAAAACCTCCTCACCCTATGGCAGAACCCCACCTCAGGGACACCGCTATCTCGGAAGCTGGATGTGAAATATCAGGTTCAGCCCTCTCCAGGCTTTGACAAGACACAGCTACCTCATCAATCCATAGTCGTGGAGTCCGCCCTCAAGCGGTCTAAGTCCACGCAGACACAATCCAATTTTCCGCCTGGCAAGGAGCTACGACTCCTCGACGACATCGGAAGAAAAACCTTCCAGGGATCTATGCTATGCGCCAGAGTTTCCGCACACCAGCTTCAACAAGCCCTATATCAGGATACCCTGATAGAGAAGTTCAAAGCGACCATTTCCTCCAACCAGGAGTGGCAGGCAGCCGCCTCAGCCACTCTTCTTGACCTACAGGAGTGCACAAAACAGCAGGTGCAGGCAGCCTTTGATGCGGCGGCTCGCACTGCAGCTACCTCCATCTCTGCTCGCCGACTCGCCTGGCTTAAGGCATCAGGCCTGCGAGAGGACACACATGATCGCATTGCCGATGCTCCATGCACGGGGGATACCCAGTTTGGGGAGAAGGTCAACGACACCGTCAACGCGATGAAGGACCGTTGCACAACACTTCAGACCCTCGCAAACGAAGGTCTGGAACGGCCGGTACGCAAAACCTCTTACCAGCAGAAGCCATATTCATTTTCTTCATCCAAGCGCCAATACGGATCTTACCGGAAATGGCATCAGTCCCACTATAAGCAGCAGTCGCATCCTTCTCACACATCCTACAAGCAGAAGCCCCGTCAACGCGAGAGGAAACAGCAGAAGACATTTCAGCCTGCATCAGGGAGGACCAATCAGGCCTTTTGACGGGAGGACTGCGGCCTGCCTCCCTACGGGGGGGTCGCTTGGCCATGTTCCTGTCCAATTGGAAGTCCATTACTACAGACAAATGGGTCCTTGCTATCGTTGCCAATGGGTACCGAATAAATTTCCTCTCGCCACCTCTACAACGGGCGACCCCAAGATGCGAACAATCCTCCTCCTCCTTGGACACCAAGATTCTTTCCCTCCTGGCTGCCAACGCCATAGAACCCGTGCCAGAGGCAGAAATCAACAC
The DNA here is from genome assembly GCA_033557465.1 of Ichthyophis bannanicus. Classification (NCBI taxonomy): domain Eukaryota; kingdom Metazoa; phylum Chordata; class Amphibia; order Gymnophiona; family Ichthyophiidae; genus Ichthyophis; species Ichthyophis bannanicus. The sequence goes on along the minus strand of CM066051.1, from coordinate 72,178,212 downwards.
GGGTTTCTACTCCAGGTACTTTCTAATCCCCAAGAAATCGGGCAGCATGCGACCAATCCTCGATCTCCGCAAGCTCAACTTGTTCATCGCCAAGGAAAAATTCAGTATGCACTCCATCGGAACCATCCTGTCCCTCATTCAACCCAGGGAGTGGCTCACATCCCTGGATCTCCTGGACGCTTATACGCATGTTCCCATACACAAGCATCACAGGCAATACCTATGCTTCCTGGCCGCAGGGAAACACTTCCAGTACAAAGTCCTGCTGTTCGGCTTATCTCCTGCACCTCGAGTATTCACCAAGTGTGTGGCGGTGGCGGCTGCACATCTCCGCAAACAAGGGATCTGCGTTTTTCCCTATCTGGACGACTGGCTCATTTCTGCCCCCTCCATGGGGGGAGGCCAAACGTGCTACCCACAGGACCATCTCCCTGTTAACGTCCCTGGGTTTTCTGATCAACTACCCGAAGTCCCACCTCCATCCCTCACAGCGGCGGGAGTTCATAGGAGCATTAATAGACACTGTCCGCTCAAGGGCCTTCCTTCCACCTCCGAGAGTGAAGACCATCAAGCACCTACCACATCTGGTGCGCTCGGACCAGTCCCCTACTGCATGGGTACTCCTTCGCCTCCTGGGTCACATGGCGTCTGCCACCCAGACAGTGCCACTAGCGAAGCTCCACATGCGCTGTCTCCACTGGCACCTACGGGCGTGCTGGTCCCCAACACTCTCAGTCTCTGGAGACCTCCATCCCGATGGACAGCACAGTGATCTCATCTCTCCGGTGGTGGACCTACAAAAGGAACCTGTCATGCGGGAGACCCCTCTCACAACCGACTCACCAACTGATAATCACCACCGATGCCTCACCAATCGGCTGGGGAGCACACTGCCTTCACCTCCAGACGCAGGGAGCCTGGTCCTCGCAGGAACGGCAGTACCACATAAATCTCCTCGAGCTCACGGCGATGAGGCGTGCACTGGAAGCCTTCCGGAGCATAATCACAGGCAAAACAGTCCTGCTACAAACGGATAATCAGGTTGCCATGTTCTACATCAAGAACCAAGGCGGGACGGGGTCAAGACCCCTTTGCAAAGAAGCCATTCAGATCTGGGCCTTCGCGACTTCCCGTCACTGTTCCTCCAGGCCTCGTACCTCCCTGGCCTACAGAACGAGCTGGCCGACAAACTAAGCCGGCAGCTCACTCCCCACGAGTGGTCCCTCAAGCCTCAGGTGGCCCACTCCCTCTTTCAGGAATGGGATCTCCCGAAAATCGACCTCTTCGCCACTGAGGAGAACACAAAATGCAAGACCTTTTGCTCCAAACGCCCCTCTGCCCTGAGTCACGCAGCGGATGCATTCGACATATCGTGGGGGGGGGGGGTCTCTAGTATACGCCTTCCCCCCCATCCCTTCCAGGACAATCCAGCAAATCGTCTTGGACAGAGCGCAGGCCATCCTGATCACACCGTATTGGCCTTGCCAAGGATGGTTCCCTCTTCTCCACCGGTTAGCAGTATGCCCCCCAATCTGCCTCCCCTTGGTGCCGGACCAGCTCTCCCAGGACAACGGGAAAACCCTCCACCCCAGCCTTCAGACCCTAGCCTTAACAGCCTGGAAGTTGAGCGGATAGCACTGTTCCCCCTCCACCTCCCACACGAGGTCGAACAGGTGGTCCTGGCAGCCCGCCGACCATCGACCAGAAAATCCTATAGCCTCAAGTGGTGGCACTTCGCCTCCTGGTGCTCCTCGCAGACACTGGACCCTTTTTCTTGTCCTGTACCAGCTCTCCTGCAGTACCTGACCTCCCTGTCCCAGACAGGCCTGCAGACGCAATCCAACCGAGTCCACCTGGCAGCCATTGCGGCTTTTCACGATCGCACAGGTGAAGGCTCCATCGCACAGCTCCCCATTTCGCCCGTTTCATGGAGGGCCTCGCCAACCTTCATCCTCCCATCAGAAAGCCGGTGCCCCACTGGGACCTCAATGCAGTTCTCAATCAACTTACCCTACCGCCTTTTGAGCCCATGCAATCGGTGGACATCAAGCTCATCTCCTGGAAGACGTTATTCCTGGTGGCCATCACCTCGGCCCGGTGGATCAGCGAGCTACAAGCACTGGTAGCGCACCCACCGTACACCCAACTCACCGAAGATCGCGCTACCCTCAGGACACATCCTGGATTTGTCCCAAAGGTAGCCTCCGCCTTCCACAACAACCAGGCAATCGAGCTCCCCACCTTCCACCCGGAGCCCCATACGTCTCATGAGGAAGAGTGGCTGCACAAGCTTGACCGCGACCGGGCCTTGCGTTTTTACCTCCTCCGGAGTGCTGCGCAGCAACAGAGCACACAACTCTTTGTATCCTAAGACCAGAACAAACCAGGCCGCCCGGTTACTAAGCACACCCTTTCCCTCTGGATTTCTGCCTGCATATCCTGCTTGACCCAGGTCGGCACTGAAACTTCTCCATCAGTGAACGCCCATCAGCTGAGGGCGCTCGCGACTTCAATTGTAAACCTACAAGCTGTACCAGTAGCGGACATCTGTAAAGCTGCCACCTGGTCCTCCATCCAGACTTTCCAAAAACACTACTACCTTGACCCTCAGACGGACTCTTTCGGGCGGGCAGTCCTAGTGGCCGCCAGCGCCCAGACAAAGCTGTGAACTGGACACTGGACACACCTTAACTTACGGATTGCACTGGAAGCTTTGCATTGTCTACACAGGTTAAAAATTTACACATATTGGTGTACTACGTTGCCTGTTGCACATGTTCAGTTATTTGCCTGTTTGCACATGTTCCATGATTTGCACTTGTTCACCGATTTGCTTTGAAGTTGACTGGTCGGGTATCCGACGAAAATGTATACTAGATTTTCCCCACTAGTGTGGTCACTCCTGTTCCTGCCTGCCAAGGCCCCTTCCACCTCAGCCTTTACAGCTAGGGAGGCACCTGGTGTGGATGACTTCATCCTGCTTGTCCTATGAGAAATCGAGGTTACTTACCTGTAATGGGAGTTCTGGGCTAGAGAGAGAGATTACTTCCGTCTTCGGCGCCGTTGGATGATGTCACCTGGTGTGGATGAGTTATCCTGCTGTCCATGGAGAACTCCCGTTACAGGTAAGTAACCTTGATGCAGCGCTGGATGGAGGTATGGGAGAGGGGGGTGCGTGTGTCCGAGCTGCAAGTCGCACAGGGTGCGATTGCAGCTCGATATGGCCCTGTGTGCAAACGTCTTGCATTTCCTCCATATAATCTAATTAGCTTTTTGGTTTGGTTCAGTCACTGATTGGATTTCTGAAAAAGCCCCGCCCCTTCTAAGGTGAGGGGGGGGGGGAGGCACCTTTTAATACTTCGCCTCAGGCAGCAGATTGCTTTGAGCTGCCCCTGGTTAAATGTATCCCCCCAATTGTGTTGGGACCAAAACTGTCTAAATAAATAATCACTGAAACTTTCAGTGATGCAATATTCACATGAATAACTGCAAAAAAAAAAGAAAAAAATATACTTTTATTACTATGTTACAAAATATCTCAGATGCAGTGATACTCAGTGAACAGCATTTTAAAATTATATTCAATGATTAACTTTTAAACTCAGCAATGGCTCTGTGTTTATTACTTTACAAATTCTACTTTGTAAGAATCTCAAGTTGAACGTCACCCATTGGTCAGACCCCGGTCAGGACAGAACGCGTGTGAAGGGCGCAGCCAAACAGCTAGCGGTAACGAAGATAGAACCAAGTAACCATGCCTGGGCCACGCGCTTCTATCGCAGTAGCGGACACGGCGCTGTGCCGCTGCTCTCCAGACTCCCCGCATCGGCGCCTCCGTCTCTACCGCGATGCCTCCGGCTCTCGTCTCCCTACTCCTCCGCCTGATCCTTCTATCCCTCATCGGTAAGTGACATGGCTTCTGCCCGTATAGGTTTTAGGGGGCTCTCGCTCCTTGCAACGGGGGATGCGGCGGCTCCAGATTTCCCCGTGAGTGTAACGGGCACGGGAAGGAGAGAGCGCCTTGCACTGTCCCCTCCTTAGTTTGCTGAATAAGAGGCAACTTTTCAAAGCCCCCATTCCGGTCGGCCGACCAACCAACGCTGCACGTTAAGAGGGGGAGGAACCGGATTCAGGTCTCTCTAGTCTCTAGCACAAGAACGCTCTTCCCTCCCAGTACCGGGATTCCGGTGTCTGCCCTCTTCCTTCTGCTCAAAGCCTGGGCCGGCTCGTCCACTAGGCAAGCCAAGCGGGAAGAGGGGGTGTGGCTGGCATGGACAGATGGAAGGATGGGGGCTGACAGGGAGGGAGGCTGATATGGACAGATGGAAGGATGGGGGCTGACAGGGGGGAGGGGGCTGATATGGATGGATTGAGGGAGGGGGGCTGACATGTACAGATGGAAGGATGGGGGCTGACAGGGGGGAGGGGGCTGATATGGATGGATTGAGGGAGGGGGGCTGACATGTACAGATGGAAGGATGGGGGCTGACAGGGGGGAGGGGGCTGACATGGACAAAGGGGAGAGACAGGGGGACATACTGGACAGATGGGATAATTGCTGGACAGAGGTGAGAGACAGTGCAGGTTAGGATTATAATGGGCTGATGGGGGAGCTAGCACTGGTAATGGGCAGATGGGGGCTAGGACTGGTAATGAGTTGATTAGGGAAGGCTAGGACTGGGAATAAACTTATCAGGGGGGGCAGGACTGGTAATGAGCTGATGGGGGGGTAGGACTGGTATTGGGCTGATTAGGGGAGGCTAGCACTGGTAATGGGGTTGAGGGGGGGACTAGCACTGGAAATGAGCTGATTAGGGGAGGCTAGGACTGGTAATGAGCTGATGGGGTGGGGTAGGACTGGTAATGGTCTAATGGGAGGCTAGCATTGGAAATGAGCTGATCGGGGGGAGGCATGACTGGAAATGAGCTGATTAGTGGAGGCTAGGACCGGTAATGAGCTGATGGGGGTAGGACTGCTATTGGGCTGATTAGGGGAGGCTACCACTGGTAATGGGGTTGAGGGGGGATTAGCACTAGAAGTGAGCTGATTGGGGGGCTTTGACTGGGAATGGGCTGACTGTGGGGAGGGGAGGATAGAGCTCTTGGCCCTGGAAGAAAACTGGGGGCTAAGGCTACAAATGGGCTGATACAAGGGGATGGGAGAATGGAATTGGAAGGGAGTGGATCTGAGAGGGGCTGCCATGGTATTTGTACTAGAAGGGACTGGTCAGTGGGGAAGGAGGGGGACTGGAAGGGAATGGACACCAGTGGCAGTCATGGGAATGCAAGTTGACATTGGAAGGTACTGGGAGTGAGGACTGGAAAGGGGCTGATACTGGGGAGGGTTACTGGGAAAGAAGTGAAGAAAACGAAAGAAGAGATAAGAAATGGCAGATGGACCATAGACCACAGAACAAGAGCTAAGAGAAGACAGGACAGCAGAAGCCTCAGATCGGGACCAGCATGATCAGAGAATAAATTGGTCAGACAGCAAAGGTAGAAAAAATACTTTTATTTCATATTAGTGATTTGATAACAAAATCATCATAATTTTGAAATCAAATATTGTTACTTGTTGTGATTAATTATTGTGGTTTAAATAAGTATTTTATAAATAAAAACATATTGCAAAGGCCTATAACATAATTCAACAAATGATTACAGCGACAATGTGTTAACTGTAAAGGAAGAGAGACGCATTTGATTTTATCATTGGGGGTCACCACAAGTTGGCCAACGGTAAAAGGGGTCACGGTACAAAAAAGGTTGAGAACCACTGCACTATACTCTCAGAAGAAAAAGCCTGCCAGTCTACTTCCAGTGATACATTGCCAAGAAAACCCAGCGACAGCTGTGCTGCCAGGACTCAGCTCTGACTTGACAGCACTAAAAAACTGGAAAGAAGACAAATTTTTGTCTCCAGATAAAGCAGTAACCGCTGCTTTTTGACATATTCATAAACGACCTGGAAAGTGGAATAACGAGTGAGGTTATCAAATTTGCAGATGACACAAAACTATTTAAAGTTAAAACCCAAGAGGATTGTGGAAAATTGCAAGAGGATCTTGATAAATTGGAAGACTGGGCATCAAAATGGCAGATGAAATTTAATGTGGACAAGTGCAAGGTTATGCACCTAGGGAAGAACAACCCAAACTATGGTTACACGATGCAGGGTTCCACATTAGGAACCACCACCCAGGAAAAAGATTTAGGCGTCATTGTGGATACCATGTTAAAACCCTCGGCCCAGTGTGCAGCAGCGGCCAAGAGAGCAAATAGAATGCTAGGTATCATAAGGAAAGGAATGGAAAATAAAACAAAAGATATTATAATGCCTCTATATCGTTCCATGGTGAGACCGCACCTTGAATATTGTGTGCAATTCTGGTCGCCGTATCTTTTTTTTTTTTTTTTGAAAGCTTTATTTAGTCCACCATAAAATCCAAACAACATATCAACAGACGGCCCCACGGGGAGGGTTAACTCTTCGCCCCCCCGGGTGCCAACAGAAAGATAATACAATAGGTGGGCATTTTACATTATATCCCAACCCCCCTTCTCCCGTCCCCCTCCCCTCACCCACCCACCCACCCTCACTCCATTACCGACTGCATAAGCCAATTATCATCAAAGGCTGTAAAGCAGCTATCGCCCACCCACTACTCAAGACCTCCATCATTCAGCTCCCCCCTTGGAGGGTTGCATTACGGCTGTGGGGTCCCAACTGCTGAATATATGGCTCCCACACTGACAGAAAGACTGTCCAGCGCTTGGCACTGCCCCGCGCCAACCAACGCTCCGTTAGCATTAATTGATGAAAGTTATTCCGCCATTCACTAAAAGTAGGCAATTGGCGTTCCCGCCATAGCCGGAGAATCGGCCCTTTACCCACCAGACAGGCCTTCCGCACCAGCAAGCTCTCACCAGCCTTCACTGGTCCAGGGGTCGGCAGTTGGTCAAGGGCCACAAATAGGCCGGTCCAATGTAGCCTTCGCTGCAGCAGCGTGCAAAGGAATCTGCATATCCGTGCCCAGTATGCCCGTACTCCCCGACAACCCCACCACATGTGTAGAAGAGTAGCTAAGGACTCCGAACAGCGTGGGCAGGAGCCATCCGTGTCCAGCCGACTGCGCAATGCCCGCCGCGGTGAAAAATGAGCCCTAGTCACACACTTAAATTGAATCTCACGCCAACGCACTCCTTGAACTAGTCGGCTAATCCGTTTCAATGCCGTCAAGACCAATCCCGGTGGTACGTCCACTCCCAATTCGGTCGCCCAAGCTCTTTCGACTCCACTATAGTCAGGGAGGGGGCGGTAGCACTCCAAATTATGTTTCAAATTGGAAATCGACGCCGGGCGCTCCTCTCCCAGCTGAAAAAATTCCAAAATACGAGCTGAGCGCTCAGCCTGTAGCGCTGCGCGCGGCAGTGCAGCCACATAGTGGGAGGCTTGTATGTATGCAAAACAATGCGTGTCGGGGAGATCGTATTCCCGACTGAGCGTTCGAAATGATTTACAGTTTCCCATGTGGTCTACCAAGTGCCCTATCCACCGGAGGCCACGTAGCCACCAGTCCCGAAACACCGCAGTCCCGGACCCTGGAGTGAATTGAGCATTGCCCTGCAGTGGCAACCAACAAGACACCTTCCACGTTTCCCGCCAATATTTGTTAAGTTGTTGCCATGTGCGTCGGGCCGAGTCCACTAATGGACTCTGTCGGCTAGTACCTGTGAAAACCGTGGATGTGCCGTGCAAAGACGCCAGGAGAGTCGCAGGGGCCACCAAACACTCCTCTAAGGACCTAGGCGTATATACTTCCGTCTCCCCTAGCCAATCACCCAGGTGTCTCGCTTGACAGGCCAATGCGTAGGTCTTCAAGTCTGGAAGGCCCATACCGCCCTCTCGCCATTTTCCAAGCATGCGATTCCATGAGACCCGCGCCCGCCGTCCTCGCCAAAGAAAACGCTTAAGCAGAGCCTCCATTCTACACAAGTCCCGTCGAAGCAACCAAACTGGCAGGGTCTGCAGCCAGTACAAGATTCTAGGTAGAACTATCATTTGCACTGCCGCTATCCTCCCTGCCAGTGACAGCGGGAGGGGTCCCCACGCACTTAACTGCACCGCCAACTGCCGCAGTATCCGATCTAGGTTACACCGGTATAAGTCCCGGGGGTTTCCAGTCAATGTTATACCCAAATAGATAAATTCTTTGTCTGCCCACCGCAAAGGGAAGGATCCCCTCCAAGAAGTTCGGGAATGCCCCAAGACATCTACTACTTCCGACTTATCTTTATTAATGCGCAAGCCTGCAATTGCTCCGAACCGCTGGAACTCGTCTAAAAGCGATTGTAAGGAGGTGGCCGGAGACGTCAAATGTACTAGCAGGTCATCTGCAAAGGCTGAGATAAGGAAGGTTTGCGACCGTAGCCCCACTCCCTGTATCTCTCCCGAAGTTACTATGGTACGAATCAACGGGTCTAGGGAAAGAACAAAGAGCAAGGGCGATAGAGGACAGCCCTGCCTTGTACCCCGTCCCAACGTGAAGTCGTCCGAGATGAGGCCGTTGCACAGTATGCCCGCCGTCGGTGAGATGTACAAACTTTGCACCATTTTACAAAAATCCTCCCCAATGCCGTAGCGCGGGTAGCAGCCTCCATAGATAACGCCAATCCACCCTATCAAAGGCCTTCTCTGCATCGAAGCTAATCAACAACGACGGAATATTGTGAGCATGCACCCACTCCAAGGAGGCCAAAATCTTCCGGAGGTTTCGTACGGCGTGGCGGCCTTTCACAAAGCCCACCTGTGCTTCGTGTATTAGATCGTCTAAGACCCCCGCCAGGCGGTCAGCCAGAACTTTCGCCAAAAGTTTAAGATCGAAATTGAGTAGGGATATGGGTCGATATGAAGCTGCCTGCATCGGATCTTTGCCCGGCTTCGAGATCAAGGTAATATATGCGTGATTACACCCCCAGCAGAACGCCCCTTGCTCTGCCCTGGTGGCATAGACCTCTCGCAGGAGTGTGCTTACCCCGTCTCCTAAGATCTTGTAGACTTCGGCCCCGAATCCGTCCGGCCCTGGTGATTTATAACACTGGGCCGCAGATATTGCGGATTGTATTTCCTGTATGGTAATAGGTAAGTCTAGAACCTCCCTCTGGGCTGAAGTAAGTTGAGGCAGTTCCAAGTCCGCAAAGTAGTCCCGCAGCCCCTCAGAGGAGCCATCCATGGTTTTATATAAGTTTTGAAAAAAGGTGCGAAAAATCTCCGCGATTCCTTTGTTCTCTTTATGCATATGTCCCTGGCCATCCTTTAGCGCCGCTACATGGGCAGGACGCCGTCGGGCCCGCAAACATCGTGCCAGCAACTTGCCTGGTTTGTCACCATAGCAGTGCAGACGGAACCGATAAAACAGAACCGATTTCTTTGCTCGCTGATGCAAGAGCTCGTTAAGCTCAGTCTGGGTTTCCCATAGCGCCTTCTTATTAGACAGCGAATACGTGTGGGCACATCGCCGCCGTAGTATGGTGACTCGACGCTCAAGTTGTACTATACGTTCTGCCATCAGCCGACGCCGTCTCGCGGCATAACCTATGATGTCCCCGCGAAGAACCACCTTTGCCGTTTCCCAGACCAGTTCGGGGTCGTCTACATGAACCTGGTGATTGCCAAGAAAGTCTGCCCATCTCTGACGGATAAACTGGCGAAACTGCCCATCCGAGTAAAGCTCTAGGGGGAATCTCCACATGCGTGACCGATTAGTGTCCCGCCCCCAATGTAAGTCAAGCCACACCATTGCGTGGTCTGATATTTCGGAGGGACCAATCTGTGCATCCTCGGTGTGTGTGAACAAAGTCCCCGAGATCATTACATAGTCAATACGGGCACTGGAACCATGCGCTCGAGATTGATGGGTATAGTCTCTTTCGGAGGGGTGCAGGACCCGCCAAGGATCAATTAAACCTAGTCTCCGACAGAACCGCAACAGCGTCTGGGAAGGTGCTATCCTCTCCCGCCCGCCTCCTCTCCTAGAAGTGTCCAGATCCACATTCAAGACTCCATTAAAATCCCCACCCAAAATCACCGGGCACTCCGTAAGCTGCTCCACCCTTGATGCTAGGCCATTGTAAAAACCCGGGTCAACCACATTGGGACCATAGAGATTTCCAGAATCACCGGTTTACCGTCTAAGTGACCATATATCACCAGGGATCGACCAGTATTATCAGCAAGGACCGTCTCCGCTACGAATCGTATGCGTTTATGAATCAGAATCGCTACGCCTCCCTTATGCCCCTGGGCGGGGGACCCCCACACTTGGCCCACCCAGTTCCGACAAAGCTTGCTATGTTCAGCGGCCGTCTGGTGGGTTTCTTGAAGAAGTGCAATGTCACACTTATGTCGAGCCAGTGCTTGCAATACCTTATGCCTCTTAATAGGGTTTCCCAGTCCACAGACATTCCAGGTGATTATTCTCAAAGCGCCGGGGCAGTGCCAAGGTGCCACCACAGAATCACTTCCAGGTACTGCAGAGGGACACCCCCAGCCTGGCATCCCCCCCCCCCCCATCTGTATGTAGGCAATTATCCCATCTAGTAGCATTCAATGGAGTGTACCCCCTCCCCTCCCCCTGTCCCTCCCTCCTCTCTCCCCCCCCAATCCCTCCCCCCCATCTCCCCACCCCTCCACGCTCTCCCGTCCAGTCATAGCCTGGACTACTTCCTATGGCAGACGGGTTCGCCCCTCTAACACTTCCCCCTCTCTAACAAGTAGGATAAAGAGAGAAAGGAGACCCAGAGTCTCCGCTACAAGCCCCGGTACAGGGGCTCCCACAGTCGGTGCTAGCACCCCCCACTCACCTGCTCCCACGTTGTCCCCGCCCACCTCCACCCAGATGACCCCCAAACTCCTCCGCCCCCCCCCCCCATCAATACATGCAACCCTGCTGTATCGAGGCCAATCCTCCCTACTCTCCCGGCTGCCCCCCTTGCCTCAAATCGAACCCCACCTGTAAGGGGAAAAAAAAAAAAAGGGGGGGGGGAGGGGAGAGGAGGGCGGGCCAAGCAGGAATACAAGGGCAGAGACAATGCAAGGAGGGAAATAACCAGGGAGCCAGCAATGCAGCAACAATTATAACAAAGTAATCCTTGCAACAAAATAACATGGATACAATGTCTCTCCTGGCATTAACAATGTTACCAAGGCAATGAGACGTTGCAGCCCAGCTTAATACACTATATAAAAGGCAAAACCAGGAGTTCTCCCATGACAATGGAAGCTGCCAGGAAGCCGCCAGGAGCCAATCGGCCCCCGGGGGCTCCAAACCCCCCCACGTCACAGGGGGAGGCGTAGCTCACCTCCAGTCCATCATGGAGCAGCTAGGGAGCCGATTGATCAGGCAGGGAGTCCAGATAAGTAGTCGCCTCTTCCAGGGTCGCTAGAATGCGAGTGTGTCCTTGGTGATCAATCCTCAGCCAGGCCGGGTAGAGGAGTGAAAAGCGAATGCCGCGGTTGAACAGCTGGGTGCAGATCCCCGAAAACGCCCTTCGCTGTTGACTGACGAGGACCGAGTAGTCTTGGAATACTAAGATCGGCTCGATATCCTGTTGATTCCGCCGTCGGCCCCTTGCCGCCTTTAACACCTCCTCTTTCTGTCTGTAGTCGAGAAAGCGGGCGATTACTGCACGAGGTTTCCTGGCCTGCTCTCGTCTTTGGCCTAGCCGATGTGCCCGCTCCAGCTTGAGAGATTCACCTCTCAGATTTGGCAGGAGGCTTCCAATCCAGGATTGTAAATATTCAAGCAGGGCACTATCAGCGACACTTTCAGGAACACCGATGAATCTCAAGTTTTTTCGCCTACCTCGGTTCTCCAGTTCATCGAGTTTATCCCCTTGCTGCTTCACCAAAGTCTCTAGGGCGGCCACTTTGGCCACCACCGAGTTTTGCGTGTCTTCCACATCTGACACCCTTGTCTCAACTTGCTCCAGTCGCTCCTCCACCGCCGTGAAACGTTGTCCAAGCGACTGGATTTGCTCTACCAAGTCCTGGAAACGTGTGCTGAGCGCCTGCACCACTGCCGCACTGACCTCGGCCACTAAGTCTGGCGGGGTGTCCGGTTTCGGGCTGGATGGTTGGTCTTCTGCCGTTTTTTCCCCCCCGTAAGGCGGGGTCTCTCTTTTCGCGGAGCTTTAGATGCCATTGGGTTAGCAGTTTTATATGCACCCCGTCCCACGCAGGGCCCCGCTCTCGCAGAACAGCAAAGATAGAGCTGTGCAGTGCAAACCCACAGCTGCAAGGATTTGAGGACGCTGTTGTTGAAGGGTTATCTGCCCAAACCAGGAGGATACTGATGGATGGGGCAGTAGAAGGAGTATCTTACCACACTCAGGCGTGCTTTCTCGTAGGCATCAATGCCCGCTGCTGTCAGGCAGGGGGGGGCCGCCGATCTCCTCGCCGCCCGAGGTCTTTCAACAAGTGTGGGGAAGCGCTGTGCCCCTTCGAGAGAAGTGTTTAATGTCCGTAGCTTTTGGCGGCAGCTACTCTCCTCGTGCTGGCAAAGATGATCCCAGGCCTCCGCTCCGCTGAATACACAGCTCCCCCAGAAGGAGCAACTAGTCGTGGAGGCGGGGGAAGGGACGGGAGCGCTCAAACGCGCCTCGGATCTCCTCCCCCCTGGTCCGATCCGGTGGAATCAGTCACTGGTCTCTCCTCGGCTGCGAGTTCAGCCCTCCGTGAGCGTGGCTCTGCTACTAGCGGCGGGGGACTGTCCGGGCGCACCTCGTCCCGCTGCTTAGTAAAAGAAGTAGCCTGCCCGGAACACGCGAGCTAGGCCACCATGTGCTGTTCTGAGACGGAGGTGAGCAGTAGCAAGGATGCCCAAGCGTACCCCCGGCTTGCTTGCAGGATAGCCCACGATCTTCTCCGCTCGGGTAGGAGTGGCTGCAGGTCCTTCCGTGCCTTCAAGCCCCGGATCCTGCACAGGGAGAACCGAGGATGGCAGTGGGGGAAGTGCCCGAGTGGCCTCCACACGCTCCCCTCTCCGCTGATCTTTCCTCCCCCGGATGGCCGCGAATCGCTTCAGCGGCAGCGGATCAGAGCCCCGGCAGGGAAGAAGCAGCACCGGTAGGAGAGAGGGGATTTTCTTTAGTTTTTGCAGGATTTTTAGCTGTTTTGTAGGGGCGGTTGCCCGGAGCTGATCATAAGCCGACCGATCAGCTCATTGCCCAGACCGGAAGTCATCTGGTCGCCGTATCTTAAAAAGGATATAGCATTATTAGAAAAGGTACAGAGAAGAGCCACCAAAATGGTAAAGGGGATGGAAGGATACTCCTATGAAGAAAGGCTAAAAAGGTTAACCTGGAAAAGAGACGGCTGAGGTGTGATATGATAGAAGTCTATAAATTAATGAACGGAGTGGAACGGGTAAACGTAGATCGATGGTTTACGTTATCAGAATACAGAAAGACTAGGGGACATGCAGTGAAGCTACAGGGTAAACTATTTAAGACTAATAAAAGAAAATATTTTTTTCACTCCAACGTGTAATCAAACTCTGGAATTTGTTACCTGAGGATGTAGTAAAGGCTGTTAGTGTAGCTGGGTTTAAAAAAGGTTTGGACAAGTTCCTGGAGGAAAAGTCCATAAACCATTATTAAGAAGGAACCCAGGATATCAATGCTTGACCCAGTACAAGCATTGTGGAACCTGTGTCTTTTGGGGAAACTGCTAGGTACGTATGACCTAGATTGGCCACTGTTGGAAACAGGATACTGGGCTTGATGGATCTTGGTCTGACCCAGTATGGCATATCTTATGTTCAGATGAACAGATTTGCTTAATCACATGTCTTACAAAGGAAAGGCTGGATATAAAATTACTACAAAGCATAGTGTTGAAATTACGTTTCTTTAAAATTGGACACATACTTTTTTGTTTTGATAAATCTATATGTTTAACACCAACCTTGGTGGAAAGAGTGGTGAAGAGGAGATGTTTGGGAGGAAATACTGGATGAAAGGAGGTGAGAGATGAGGCTGGATGGAGAACAGAGGGTTAGTTAAAGGCTGGGGCATAAGAGCAAGAGAATAGGATAACCGGGGTGCAGGAGGATCAAGAGCTGTAGATGCAGTTAAAAGAGTGAAAGTGAGGACTGGATAGTAAGAATGAACAAAATCTGAGAGGACAGAGGCAGAAAAACAAATGGAAGAATACTGAAAGTAAAATACAGTGTCTGAGATGTAGTGGAGGAAACAGACAACACAAAGAGAGGGGAAAAAGACAAATGGACAGAAGCCCCTGTAAAGAAAGCAAAGAGAAGATGGAAAAGACAGAAACAACTGCCCCCAGGTCCCGCTTTTCGTTTGCGGGCAGAAGTACTTCATCCTGTATACGGTACCACTCCCTTGGATTTTTACAGCCCTGCATTTTTTCATTATTAAATCTCAGCTGCCAAATTCTTGACCATTCTCCATGCTTCCCTAGATCCCTCCTCATGTTATCTACACCATCCTGGATATCTACTCTATTGCAGATTGTGGTATCTGGAAATAAGCAACACTTACTCAGCAGCTCTTCCACAATATCCACTAAAGAGCAGGAGCTGGGTGTGATTGTTTCTGATGATCTTAAAGCAGCTAAACAGGTAGAAAAGGCAACAGCAAAAGCTAGAAGGATGCTTGGGTGCATAGGGAGAGGAATGGCTAGCAGAAAAAAGGAGGTGATAGTGCCTCTGTATAAGTCTTTGGTGCGACCTCATTTGGAGTATAGTGTGCAATTCTGGAGACCGCACCTTCAAAAGGATATAAACAGGATGGAGTCGGTGCAGAGGGTGGCTACTAAAATGGTTAGTGGTCTTCATTATAAAGCATATGAGGACAGACTTAAGGATTTTAATATGTAAACATTAGAGGTGCATAAATGCATGAGGAGAGCCTCTTTCAATTGAAAGCAAGTTCTGTAACGAGGATGAGGGTGAAAGGGGATAGATTCAGGAGTGATATGCGGAAATATCTGTCGATCCGTGGAATAGTCTCCCAGTGAAGGTGGTAGAGATGAGAACAGTATCTGAATTCAAGAAAGCATGGGACCAACACAGAGGATCTGTAAAGGAAAACAGGGCACTATTGTAGTTGATATGGAAGGACAGACTAGATCGTATATAGCTGGACTGGAGGAGTGGCCTAGTGGTTAGAACACTGGCTCACAAACCAAGAGACCAGGGTTCAATTCCCACTAACACTCCTTGTGGCCTTGAGCAAGTCACTTAACCTCCATTGCCTTAGAAGAATCCAAGTTATCAATGTCCCTGTTTAATGTATGTTACCAAGTTTAAGTTTACAATGGAAACCACTTTGACTAAAATAATAAAGCGGTATAAAAATTTTATGATAGATATATATCTATATCTATCTATATATAGATATAAGATTCTTATACCGCTTTATTATTTTAGATATATAATATTATATATATATATTATATAATAGATGTCTTTTTGTGCTGTCATGGTTCTATGTTTCTAAAGGAGAACACCAGAACAACATTGATAATGGAGGTGTTGGTTCCAAGCGAGTATTCTGTGAATTGTATGGGGAAAGAAAAGATCTTGAAATAACACAAAATGCAGTTAAAGACGAAGAAAATATGACAGTAAGATACAGAAATATTTCTCATTGTATTGGGAGCCATAGGCCTGATGTAATAAGAATTTCCAATCGCACCTTGAGAAGTTGACTATACATGTTACCTTATGAACTCCAGAAGGAAGCTGTCTTTGGCACTATGAAGTATTACAGCAAGCTTTAGCAATAAATTTGAGAGACTGATATCCTACTCCACGTACCCTGGCTTAGAAGTGAGGTTCATGACTCATTTTATATGCAAAACTAACCCATTTGGAAAAATTGCCCTGAGATTCTGTTCTATATCACTGTGAACATAAACCTCCTTTACAAACTCTAGGAACCAGAGGAAAATAAGCAACTTGATATAAACTGCCCCCGCTGGGCTCTAGGTCACGTTTGCTTCCTGTTCTCAACTTGCATTTCTCTTTCTCTTCCGTCAGGTATAAAGACAGATAAACCCTATGAACTTGAACAGAAAGAGGGAGGATATGTGCAGTGTCCAATCCCAGGTCTCCGCTTCCCTCTGTCTGTCTGGTTTAAAGGCAGAAGCTCCGGAGACTTTGCTGAGATTCTGAGGGTTGAAGATGAGGATCAGAGGAGAAACCTCTCTCACCACAGGATCACCTTTGATGACCATCGGTACATGCATCTGGACAATCTGCGTCTCAGTGATGGGGGGGAGTACAAGGTCACCGCTGAGTCCCCCAAGGAGGTTCTGCTTCATATGACTGTGACCGTAAAAGGTAAGTTTTTCAGGTTCTAGGACCTAGATACTAGCACAGAGATACATGCTCTGAGAACCACTCAGCTGGTCACGTTTTCAGGATATCAACACTGAATATACATGAGAAGGTGAGTAGTTATTTTATTGGCTTTAGGAATCGGAGGGTCCCAAGAAGGGGGTTGAGAATCGCTGCAATAACAAGTAACTTGATAGAAAGTCTGCTCCTTCCAGTGGGCTGGGAGAGTCCAATGCTCTCTGCCCACCGCCGCAGCTTTCATTCTCTGGAGCAGGTGACTGGAGGGCGCCTGCAAACTACTTCCTCTGCCTCCTCTTGGACCGCTTGGAGCACAACAAAGAAGGCCCTGAAGTGCTGCTGCCTTTGAGGTCTGTGGATTGGCAAGAACATGTCGGAAGCTGTACGTTATGGGCAGGGCTGGTGCAAGGGCAGTAGGTACCCTGAGTATATGTTCAGTATTGCAGCAGCCACTCCTGCCCAAGTTCCTTCATGCTCATAGGCTCTTACATGAGGTTTTGATAATTTATTGAAGTCATTAAGTGTTTCTAACTACCACCCCAGCCAGCACATTTTAAAATATAATGAAAATCTTTAAAAAGAAATTGTGCTGTCACACAAACCCTGCAGTGGGAGAGTTCCTTCAAAAGCAACCTATGGCTCTGCACGGCGTTTTTCCACTGGTTTTGAGGCAATTTTTATTATGCTTTGGCAGCTAAGATAAAATCGTTGGCTGTTTTTTCATCGTGCAGAATATTTTGCTTGAATTTTCGCAGTGTTTCTGTGCATTTAAAGCTCCCTAATAATGATTGGTTGTGAGCTCTGAGAGATTTTGCCTGTTAGGGGTATTTCTTTTCTCTTTTTTTTTTTAATATTTATGCAGTTTTTACAGTGAGATCCAAGTAAGTTAAAATCAGTCTTGTCTAGAAATAGAGCGAATCAGCAGAAAACAATATTCAAATTTGTAAAAAGAAAAAAATCCAGCCAGTAAAAAACAAAAAACTGTTCGCTCAGCTCAGACCACAATATAGGGGACAAGGTCATTGAAACCATAATTATAACTAAGCATAAGAAAGTAGGCTAAACTAATATCCAGCATCTTTGAATCCTGGCACACTCAGAACAGAAGCTATAGAAGCTTCAAGACGTCTAGCATTTATGAAAGCTAGCAGCTGGAAGGATCCATAGAAGATAAAAGAAACAAGATTTGTATTTCACCAAACATTTACATGGGTAGTTCAAGAAAAAGAGCCCTCCCAGCTGCAGTACCCCAGGGTACAACAGGAGAAACTCTCTGCAGTGTCACTGGGCCCCTTTCACCAAGTCAGGGTACATACGTATCATTAAACCATGAAATAAGATTCCTTTTGCAAAAAAAAAAATACCTAAGAAGCCACACTCTATCAGAAAACAAAGCAAAAGATAGAATTAAAGTAGAAGGAACCAGAGATTCCTTCCGAGATGCTTCTACATTAAGTACATCCATTTCTTAAGCACTTGCCCTGCTGGGGAAGCAGATTCTCTACCCTTAAGAAGATAAAATAATTTCACTATGCATGGAAGTGTTTCACGAGGAACAGCCAAACTTTCCATCAAATAGGTTTTGAACATATCTCTTGGTGATACTGTTGAAACCTGAGGTTAATTTAATTTTCCCTGGGTAATTAGCCCAAGACATGTTCTCTAAGTGTTCCAGTTTAGCATTAGCCACAGCCACATTTTTGACAAATACTGCTGATTGTTCCTCAAGTACAGACAGGGCCGGCCCGTCCATTGAGCGAGAATGTTTTTTGCACAGGGCCCCGCGTTTCAGGGGGCCCCGCGCAAAAAAACATTCTTTTCTAAAACTAAAATTGAAAGAAAAAAAAAAACCTGTCTGCTGCTGCTCTCGGGGCTGCCGTGGCAGAATCGAGCGTGCCGCGGGGCTCCCCTGTGCCTGGCAGAGCCTGCCCTCCCCTGTAGCAGCTCTCTCTTTCAGATGCAGTCAGACGCGCCGGCTTGCAGAGCGCGAAGGGAAGAGTTTCCCTTTCGCGACTCTGTTAAGCCCGCGGGGGCTGATGGGAGCTTCCCATCAGCCCCCGCGGGCTTAACAGAGCAGCGAGGGAGAAACTCTTCCCTCGCGCTCTGAAAGTCGGCGCGTCTGACTGCATCTGAAAGAGAGAGCTGCTACAGGGGAGGGCAGGCTCTGCCGGGCACAGGGGGGCCCCGCGGCACGCTCGATTCTGCCGCAGCGGCCCCGACAGCGGCAGCAGACAGGTTTTCTTTTTTTTAAAATTTTCCCTGGGCTGGGCTGGGGGGGGGTAGGAGTGGTGATGGGCTGGGCTGGGCTGGGCTGGGGGGGTTGGGAGTGGTGATGGGGCTGGGGGGGTTGGGAGTGGTGATGGGCTATGGGGGAGCTAAATCTGTATATGGGCTGATGGGATTAGGACTGGAAGTGGGTTGATGGGGGGCTAGGACTGGTAATGGGTTGGGGGGTTGCTAGGACTGGAAATGGGCTGAGTGGAAGGGGGCTTGAACTGCAAATAGCTGATGGGAAGGGGGGCTTGGAATGGGCTCTTAGGGGAGGGAGCTAGGACAGGAAATGGGCTAATGGAGGGGCTAGGATAGGATTGGGTGTTGGGGGGAGCTAAGATTGGAAATGGGCTGTGGTGGGGGCTTGGATTGAAATGGACTCATGGAGGGGCTAGAACTGGAAGTAGGCTCATGGGGGGTTGGATTAGAAATGGGCTGAGTGGAGGGGAGCTAGGATTTAACATGGGCTGATGGTGGGGCTAGGAAAGGACTAGAAATGGGCTGATGGGAGGCTGGTATTGGAAATGAGCTGATGAAGGGACTCGGATAGGACTGGAAATGGATGGGGGAGCTAGGACTGGAAATGGGCTGATGTGGGGACTAGAAGGGAGCGGATACTGGGTGGGGCTGCAACTAAAAGGGAGCTGATGTTGGGGGAGATTAGAAGGGGATGGGGCTAGGAGAGTGAAATGGAGAGGGGAAAAATATTTTGTGTGGGAGGGAAGAAAAATCTACAATTGGCCGGGTATTGGGAGACTAAGTGGGGATTGAGGATGGAGGGGTAAAATTTGAGTGGATGAAATAGGAATGAGGAAAGAGCAAAAGGAGAAAGATTAGTATGTTAAAGCAGATGTAGAGAGAGAATGGAAAAAGCTAGAAGAGAGAAGAAAGGACAAATGGACAGCAGACGATGGAGAGTTAGCAGAAGACACAAATAAACCAGAAGAAAGTGGCTGGAACAATTGCAACTGAAAAAAAAATGCACAAAAGGTACAAAGATATCTCTTTATTTTGAATTTATTAACTGGAATATGTCAGCTCTGGGAAATGTGCATCATTAACGTCTGCGCTTTGTTTGGTACAAGAGGAAATTAATTTATAGTTTTATTTCTACATTGTTGTACATTCCAAGTTTGGCTTTTAGGGTTCCCAGTTTAATTATTGTCTTCCTGTTTCTAAATTGTGATTCCTTGTTTGGTGATGGTCTATGTTCTGCATGTGTAACTGAGCTGAGGTATTCTGTTTATGTAATTCCTATTTGACATTGTCACTTGTTCTCTTTCCCCAGTAGGTCATGTATTGTTCTCTGAAATGTATTGGTTTAATATTTGCAGTGTTGCCTTTTGATAGGTAGAGTATGGTGCTTTATGAGTCCTGGTAGTGCTGTTAGGATACGGCGGGTTTGCTATGGGTTCTAAATGGGCAGTGTTTGTAGTAGTTCCTAATGTGCCTGGCGGTTGGCACTGGATTATAGTAATGTAGAAATCTTTGTCTTTCTTTATCCATACACTCATTAGGAGACATGTTTACTAAAAGTTAGTGTATGGTAACATTATGCAAATATTTATGCAAATGAGGCCACACACCGAGTCTCCGCACATGGCCCCGCACCCCCCTTGGGCCGCCCCTGAGTACAGATAGCTCCACTTGAGCCCCCCCGTAAGACTAGCTGATGTTCAACTGCCACGGAATTGTTTATCTTAGCTGTCAGGGAAGAAACCTGAGGAAAAATTGCTTCACCCAACAAAATAATAGCTGTCCATATGCAAGTGCAAAGTTTGCAAGCCAGATGAAATTAAACAATGAAATGTCACCTGCTTGGACCAGATTTGCTTCCATTGTTGCCGACGTTGTCACCTCAACCTGAAAGGCAGGAACTCCCCCACCAAACTTCCACCTGACGTCACTGAGGAATCAGCGTGGTAAAGTTGATCCAGGGCAGGAAGAACTTTCACCACTATTGCCCCAGAGCCTGGCCCATGCTGTTCAAATCCTCTCGCCCACCAAGGGAGTCGGGAGCACAGGCTGCTTTCCGGAGACAGATGAAGACACACTGCCTTCAGTGCTGGTCACAAATTGGGGGAGAGAGATGAGTCCAAAGCAGTCTCCGAGCTCTCCAACTCCAGTGAAACTGCAGCCATACAAACCTCCCCCAAAACATCTGGATACTGAGGTTGTCGGAACAAATAAGGATCTAAAGGCCCGATTTTTCAAAAGGTATTTACATAGTTTACAGCCCAGTTAGTGCTGTTGAATATCACCTCGTAACTCCCCTACGCACCCCGCTGCCATCGGCTAGCATCAGGGCATTGCGGAGCGGAGCAGAGGTGTCGTCAAACGCTAACCGGGCAGCAGCGATATTGCAGGCCGCCTAGTTAGTAATCTGTGCCTTAAAGAAAGGCAAGGGTTTTCCTCGCCTATCTTTAAGGTGCAGAAACTAACTGGGCAGCCTGCAAAATCGCTGCTGTCCGGTTAGCTACTGCGGCTTCCGGTGACCACAGCAATCTCTGGATATTCAATGCTGGGAATGAATTTGACCCCAGCAATGAATATCCAGAGTTAAGGGTCGGTGGGCAGGGCTATGCGCCACAGGGGTGCATAGCCTGTCCAACGCCATATTGTGTCCTAAAGGCCACCGCAGAAACTGCTGTTGAGGTAATGGGATTGAGAGGGCTGCAATCCCCCCCCCCCCTTCACCTTATGCCTCTTTCTCATAACAGCAAATAATCCGCCTCACAAGAGCCTGGCCGATACCATCTTGACTCCACCTCCACCAACTTTCTCTCCTGTTAGGGTATTTCT
Organism: Ichthyophis bannanicus; assembly: GCA_033557465.1. NCBI lineage: Eukaryota > Metazoa > Chordata > Amphibia > Gymnophiona > Ichthyophiidae > Ichthyophis > Ichthyophis bannanicus. The sequence continues at coordinate 72,156,754 of CM066051.1, read as the reverse complement.
AAAAGGATTTTGCAAGCCTCTTGTAAGAGGTGGCAGATAAACTGGGGTGCCTTGGCTGTCAGCTCCTCCTTATTTCTCTGAACTGCAGGTTGGACTTTTTGTGATTTGAGGAATCCAAGTGAGGAAAGGAACGCTATAGTGTGGGTGGCTTGAGCTGTGTCTCGTTTGGAAGGTGCAGAGATTAGCCAGTCATGCAGATGGCCTCCCTATGTAGGCGTGCAGTGGCTACTGCAACACCCTTGGTGAAGACCCTGGAGGCTGAGAAGAGTCCGAAAGGGAGCACCTTGTATTGGTAGTGGTTGCCCAAGATGTGGAGTCATAGGTACTTCCGGGGGGCCGGGTACACAAGAATGTGCATGTAGTCCTGGAGATAGAGGCATGCCAGACCCACTTCTGGACTAGATTCAAATCCAGCTTTGAGATTATAGCTGTGGTTCTCGGCCCAGTCCCTGGGACACATCCATCTAGTCTGGCTTTCAGTGTATTCACAATTAATATGCACGAGAGAGACTTGCATGATCTGCTCTGTTCTATGCATATTGATCTCATGCATGTTGGTGGATATCCCAATAAAACCCTGGCTAGGTGTGCCCCAAGGAGTGGGTTGAGAATCACCAGATTACAGTAACCAGGACCAATGTTCCCTCTAATTTTCTGTAGGCTGTGTGCGCATAAAATATCAGCTGTGCAGCTTTTGAAGGAAGGTTAAATTTTTGTGCGCCACAACGACACTCGGAGTTATATACTTTAAAATTTGACTACACGTCAGAATACAGTATGTACACCACATTGATTGCACTAGAAAATATTGTAGAACTTGTGAAAACCGTAAATACACAACAACTTTTAAATTTTAAGACATCTGTGTTTTCTATCAGAATCAGAACCAAAATTGTTGTGCGCTCTGTTGTAAAGTATGTGCGCTCATTCGGCGAGGTGTGTGCGCGCGCGCACATGCACAGCTTAGAGGGAACAGTGACCAGGACTCCGAGCTGTCACTTGTCCTCTGCTCATGCTTTTATCTAACTCTGCTAAAACTCTTCCCTGTGTTAGGTTCTCGCTCTGTGGAGAGATCTACCAGCAGCTACCCTCGGACAAGCACCAATCCACCTCCAACCTCCCGTGAGTGACCTACTACTTATGTCCATAGCACTAACAGATGTGCACAGCATCTAGAGGTGGAAGAGCTCCCAGTGGTTGGGGGGGGGGAGAGAGCAGAGATCTTGGGAGTAAATGGCTAAAGAGATCTTGTTTGGGTCTTAGTCTAATTATTATTTTTTTTTTAAATCTTTACAGGTTCCACAAATGTCAGTAGGCACCACCTTGGTGGATTGATCACTGCTTTTGGGGTCTGTGCCATAATTATTGCTGCTTTGGTGTGCTGTATCAGATGGAAACCCAAAAGAGGGCCTCCTGAGGATGAAGGGGCACATCAGCCTCTGTCTCTGACGAATGGAGCTGTATGAGGAGGGCTTCATCTGCCGGAGTCGCAGGCACATGGTGAAAACGCACATTTAGTGACTGCAGCTGAAGTGGAGTCTAATAGTTCTCACAGATTAGGAAGCCCCGTCTAAAATAATCCTTTGCAGATAGTGTGCAGGGAAACTTTCCTAGCCCCTTTCCTCCCCCCACCCCCCTTAATTTTTTTTTATTTTTTTTTTTACATCACATCACTTCACTTCAGATAACCCTGGATGTATGTTTATTACATTTGATATACCGCTCAGGCCAAAGCATAAATGATACTGAAAACATGAAAGGAACGCCATTGATAAGATAGGACAGAGTAAGAGATACAGGGATAGTCAAAGAAATAGAAGAGACAAGAGGAAAAGATCCCAGGCCCAAGCAGGCCCCTGACACTTCCCTTGCTGTCTCAAAGTATCCAATCCCCTACCAGCCAGCACCGGGGCAGTAGCAGTACCCCAAGGATCTGTGCTGGGTCCGCTGCTTTTTGACATATTCATAAATGACCTGGAAAGTGGAATAACGAGTGAGGTTATCAAATTTGCAGATGACACAAAACTATTTAAAGTTGTTAAAACCCAAGAGGATAGTGGAAAATTGCAAGAGGATCTTGATAAATTGGAAGACTGGGCATCAAAATAGCAGATGAAATTTAATGTGGACAAGTGCAAGGTTATGCACCTAGGGAAGAACAACCCAAAATATGGTTACACGATGCAAGGTTCCACATTAGGAACCACCACCCAGGAAAAAGATTTAGGCGTCATTGTGGATACCATGTTAAAACCCTCGGCCCTGTGTGTCTTAAATGTTTGGGTCCTGACCACTGCTCACTGGAGTGTCTTTCCTGCTGGACCTCAAACAGAAGAAATCTTCAGAATCCAGCACAACTCGATACCAGGTTCACATTGCTCTTGATGTCACCAGCTAAAATATCTCCACAGGATCAGGTAACCAAACAAAAGTCTGTAAAGACTAGCCAGTCCTCGAGTGGTAGATCTCCTCCTTTCCAGTATCGAGATGGCTCCGGCCTTGCCCTCAAGGACATCTTGGCAATAAAGCCCCGGCGGGAGTCTTCGGGCTCCAAAACATTAACGGGGTTTCAGGTTGTTCCCGGGGTTCCTACCTCGGAGAACATACCTGGGCCATGCTCAGTGGTTGTGGCCGCTTCAGGCGGTACCGACACCCTGGCATCGGCTATGGTGATGGATGAAATACTCTTCACCAATGAACGTAGTCTAGCGCTCTCGGTTACCTCAGTACCGCTGGAGTTGCTGCAGACCGTTCCTCCAGTATCGGTATCGGCTTCGGTACCAGTATCGGCATCGGTGTTGGTACTGTCCATGCTTGCTTCGACAGACTCGCTTCCTTCGATGCCGAGCCTGGAATCCATCTCTAGCATGGAGGATTCGGTACCGACTCGTCTCGGTATTGACTTCGGGTATCGAAGACATCGCTTTTAAAGAAAATCCAATGCTTCATCCTTTCAAGTCTTCCAATCCTGATGACTGCGATGAATCCATCAGTACCAAGGCTGATTTTTCAACAAATCTAGCCTTTACCCCTCATTTTAGAGGATCCTCCTCAGGGGAGATTTCTTTTCAAGCTTTTTTGCTTGATATGGCAAAGTTACTTGCCATTTCTATACCTGGTAAAGAGTCCTTGCCAGGGGATTCAGACACCCTGCAATTCCCCTGTATTCCAAAGGAGGTCATCATGTTTCCTTTGCATCAGATCTTACAAGATCTCCTTTTAAGAATGTGGGAAAGACCTTTAACGGTATCACCACATTCTAAGACACTTGACTCCATTTACAAGGTGCCACCTTCTCCAGGTTTTCAAAAGACTCAACTTCCTCATCATTCTATTGTTGTAGAATCAGCAATGAGGCGTATTAAGAATGCAAAAAAGCACTCTTCTTATCCGCCAGGTTGTGAGTCTAGCTCTTTAGATGCCTTTGGGCGTCGATGCTTCCAGGCATCCATGCTTTCAGCAAGGATTATCTCCTATATTTTCTATATGGGATTATCTCTTGAAGAGGTTGCAAAAAGCTTAAAGCTTTTGAACCCTTTTCAAGAGCATAAAAGAGCAGACTATTAAATAAAGCAAATCAGTGCAAGACTTACACATCAGCTGTACGGGAAGCTAAAATCACAATGCTATCCTCCCTAGCCACTAGGAACTCCAGAAGCTGAGCGGGCTCAAAAAACATAAATATCTTCTCTTTATACGAGACACAATATCTGGCGGGAAATTTTAACAAAAAAGTTCCGCCAAGGGAAAGGACCCTGGGCTTCAAACCAAAAATTCATTCCTCCTCAGCTGAGTATTTCTAGCTAAGTCAGGAAAAATACGTACACATGAGCCCATAAACTGCTGGCTGAAATTCCTAAAATACAATCGAAAGATTAAAGCCTTATCAGTCTCAAGGGCCAATGTAATAAGGAGGGTAGAACGGGCTGTAACTAAATCCAGGGAACTCTCTAGGAAACCAGTCAGGTCTCCAGAGATTCCCGGGGGGTTGCTAGTAGCTCCATGAACTTCCCTGCCAGTAGTTAAATATTGAACTCTGGTTAAAGACGGGAGATTCTCCCCAGGAATCTTCAAGACCTCCTGGAAATATCTCCGTACCTTTCCAGAGGAGAAGATACAGGAGACCTGGGAAAGTTAACCAGTCTTAAATTGTTCTTCCGGACTTGGTTTTCCAGATATTCCAACTTTCTATTGGTCACATTCCGGTCCTTCACATGGACATGGTGTAGCTCACAGAGTTGATCCAGCTCCCCACTCAGCTGTGCCAGTTTCCCCTTCTGTTCCTTCTGCATGCTTGAGACTTGCTGTAAATCCAACTTTAAAGACTTAATATCAGTACTTACAGATGTAGTAAATTTTTCCAAGGAAGAATTCATTGTGGTAATGGCCTCCCATAGCACCTCCAATGTTACTTTTATGGGCTTCACTAAACCACCTCCTCCAGCTTTCTCCCTCAGGGACACATCCTCCTGGAAAGGGCTGACCGAGAAACTTGATACAGCCCCTGATGTCACTGCAACTCCAGGGCTCCCACACGGAGCGTTTGCATTGGCTGTGGAGCCCTCCAAAGCCTCCTGATTCGGCGTGCTGGTCAGGACGCCGGCAAGAGGCTCTCCTCTGCCATGCACATTGCTTCCGGGGCAAGGCGGGGGGGCCCGCTGCTCCGGGGACAGAAACACCCCAGACGTGCTCAGGTCCGATGAACCCACCGGACCTGCCGAAGACGCCGCTCGCTCTCCCCTGCCAACGAAGCCACACATTTGGAGCGTCCTTTGGCCTGCCACACTGGAACCAGCTTCACCCGGGGGTAGGTTAGCCTTTTTCCTCTTCCTTCTGTCCATACCAGCCGCAGAAGGAGTGAAGCGGACAACAAAACGCTCTCAACACCGGACTTCTAGGCAGGGAATTCAAACTGCCGCCATCTTGGATCGCCTCTCCTAAACTTTATAAGTTAACTACCGTGTTTGGCACATTCTTTTAATTTCTACCTTCTTAACCTCAATTTTTTTTTCTGCCCCAAGATCCCAGACTCTGGACCCTTGAGCTAGAGATCCTCTGCTGGAGGTGGGGGGTATTAGTTGGTGGTGAATGGAAGTGTATTGGAAGTTGGCATTTTGGCTTGAGTCATGTGGTCTCTTCAGCAGGTCCTCCGGTCAGAAGCATGTAGCTCAGGGGCACTGGTTAGTCTGGCCTCAGGCATTATTTTCAATGTCCTGGAGCCACCCACCAACAATCCTGAGGTGTTGTTTCCAGGCCTCTTAGGCCTGGCTGGTCAAACTATAGGAACACTAATTTCCCTGATCATGGGAATCTTTAAAACAACTCCCCAGACTAGATAATGTACTGAGACCTGGAAGCTTTAAACCCCTGTAACTTGAGCACTCAGGCCTTGAAATCCTGGACCCAACACTTGAGCTTGGTGGGAGGAGTTGTTCCAAGATTTCCAGGCCTAGGTGTCCTGTTTACAGAGTTCCCTGGGCTAAAGATTTCCATTTCCTGCATCTCTGGGAACCCTCTAACTAGAAAACATGGGTCTGGTGTTCCCAAGTCTGTGGATGTTTTTTACAACCCAGCTATTTATGTTTAAAAGTCATTGGTAACACTGACAACAGACAGGCAAACATGACTGACAAGGCGCGTCCAGTCTGCCCAGCATAGTGCTGATGGTTGTAACTGTTCTGTGCACGCTTCCCCATCCTAACATTAATCTCTGGCTTTTTATCCAAAGCCGTTTTGAATTGCATTAACACTTATGCCTCCATCACCTCTTCTGGGCGCCCTTCCCTTTCTGTGAAACAAGATTCCTGCAGCTATTCTTTAGTCGTCTTAATGCATGTAAATTAATTTCTAGCTCCCTTCTCTGCAGTGGGAAACAATCCATACTACAGTGGTTACTGTGGTATTTGCACAACAAAGTGTTTAAAAAGTTCACTTCGCCACCCATATTTGCAGGTCGGTTTGACCTTTAGGTAGATCAGGCTATTGCCTGGGGCATCAGCTTCTGGAGGGGGGAAAAGATCAGCTGCATCCAAACACAAGGACAGCTGATCTTGACAGCCAGGCAAACTGAGAACCATCAGTGCTTTTGTTCTACACTTTTATGTGTCTTTATCTGATTGTTTTAGGAATGGTTGTATTGAGAGAAAATATACTGCACAACAGTGCATCAGCTCCAGTGCCAGGCATGCTGTAGTGTGTAGTGTGGGGACTTGACCCTCCATCTCCCTCCCAGGGTCATTAACTCCTTTCACCGAGGATGCAGCGTTTTGCTGTTCTCCAGCTGTAAGAGATTTTTATACTTTTATAACAGTTTCCCAATGTAACCTTTTTTTTTTTTGCTGAACTTGTCTAGAATAGATTTTATATCTTTTCCATATTTATTTCTTAAATTTTAAGCTACCTCCTTGAAGTCTTTTCTGCTTGACTGCTTTAAGTGCCATTGAGGTTGTGACTTATGGCGACCCACTGGATAGTTGTCCTAAACTGTGTTCAGCCTTCAGTCAGGTGACTCGTTGTTGACAGTGGCACCCATAGCTGCCTTACCAGTTCTGAAATCACATAGGCTTTGTGCTTGATAGCCTGTACTACAGATGAATTTGTCATTATTCTTGCCCCAAATGGGCTGTGTTACAGAACCTGCCAGACTACCCAAAATGGCTCAATTTAAAATGATGGAACAGTTCCAATTTGTGCACTCTTGAGTTATGTGATTCCACTTTAACTTGTGTGCTTTTGATCTTCCATTTTCCTCTTCCAGCTTGGTCAGAACATGGGCTGGTATCTGATACCAATGTCTGTTTCCAAGAACCTGGGGCTTTGTCCCTCATTGACATCAGTCTCAGTGCTGGGCCCACAGGACCTGCTTGTATCCCTGTTCTAGCCAGTGGGTGTCACTGTCGTATGATAGCGGAGACTACCTCCTCCCAGTGCCTGTGAGTGCATTGGAGCTGACATACAGAGCGGCGCAAAGCCCTTCTCACCAGGCTGCCCCTGTTCTCAATTTAAAAAAGAGAAATTTGATGTATTATGTACATGAAAAGTTTGCACTGAAGTTATTTACATATTTGAGCTTAAGAGATGAAGAATGTTTGTTTGATTTTCCATCTGTAAGGGGGTTATTAGGGTTTGTCTTCTGTAAAGTGTTATTTAATTTATTATTTGGTAATAAATTATTTTTAATATTTTAATCTACCTAATGTGTGTCTTTTGTAAATCCAATAGGAATGAGGTGATGCTGTGAACTTAGGAATCTCCAGGAACAAGCAGGAATGAGTCTTCACATATGGGTATGTCGACGCCGACGGAGCCCGCACGGGAATGCTCCTCAGCATCCAATCAGAAGCATTTGGGAGCACAGCCCGCGCCTGCGTGGAGGGTTCCCGCCTTTCCTACTGCCTCTCCCCAGTTTTCTTTTTTCCGCAGAGCCGACAGGACGTACCTCCTGTCACCGCAGAAACTTTTTCTCTAAATATTGTTTTTTGTTTGTTTCTTGTGGCTGCGGCTGTTCCCGCCGTTGCCGACACCTCTGGTGTCTCTTTGTTTTTGGTTTTTTCCCTTGAGGTTGCTTTTTTTCCCTCAGTTTCGTTTTCACTTTGGGGCCTACCAGGTTTTTTCCTACATGGAGCCTTCTTCCCCTAAGAAGTGCCTCCACTGTGGAGACTTCGTGTTTTTCTCGGACTCCACCACCTGGTGTTTATCCTGCTTGGGTCCTAACCCCTTTTTTCCCGATACTTCAGGCCCCTGTAGTGAGAGAAGACCCTCTCTCTTTCGAGTATCTTTCGAGGCCGTTTTACCCCACGGCATGGGGGCGCCAGCCTATTCTTCTCCTCAGGATCAGGTAACCCCCAAACAGTCTTTGAAGACTAGCCAATGCTTGCAGGGTGAGTCTCATGCCTGGCATGCGGACGGCTCCAGCCACCCCCTCAAGTCATCCTTGGCAATAAAACCCCTGCGGGAGTCTTCGGGCTCCAAAGCATCCTCGGGGTTTCAGGTTGTTCCTGGGGTTCACTCCTCACAGAACACACCTGAGCCATGCTCGGGGGAGATACCCGCTTCGGGCGGTATTCTTTCCCCGGCATCGGCGCCGGCGTCGAGCGTTCCGCTCTTCACCGAGGATCGTCGGCTGGTGTCCTCGGTGCCTTCGGGGCCGATCGATTCGACCCAGTCTGGCCTTCCCTCCCAGCCAGGTTCGGGACTGGCGCCGGCTTCGGGCGGTGCCTTTCCCCCGATCTCGGCGACGGGGTCGAGTGCTCCGTTGGGACCACTGGTCCCTCTCCCGCCTAGCTTCCCTGCACCCCAGCCATGCGCGGGGTTGATGCGGGCCTCGGGCGGCGCCCGTCCCTTGCCGGGGTTGGGCATCGCTAGGGGATGTCGTCCGGGACCCTCGGGGCCTTCGTTTGGTCCCAGCCGGACTGGCTTTCCCCTTGCCCAGCGGGACGCGGGCTTGTCCCCGACGTCGTGCGGGGCCGGCGCCTCGACGTCGGCGTCGGGTATCCCACCCCCCACGGGGGATTTCTGTCGGGTCCCCTGGCCGCGCCGCTCAGAGGGCGTGCCGGACTCGAGCGGAACCGCTCTCCCGCCCTTGGCGCGGGTGTCGGGCCCCTTCCTCAAGCGCCTTCGGATGCCCTCGATGCCTCCCATGCCGATCGAGGACATCCCGCTTGTTCCTCGTGCGTCGGTTTCGCTGATGCCACTGCGAGCGCCGGGGCCCTCTCGGCGGGTTTCGTTGGCCTCGCTCGGCTCACTGCCCGGTCTGGAACCGGCATCCAGTCTGGAGCCCCCCTTCTCTATATGTTGGCCCTGGGCACCCCTGGTGCCGTCGGCACCCATCGGGGTGTTTCCGGTCGGCCCTCGTCCGTTGGCGTCCCCGATGCCTTCCTCGGCGTCAGTGCCTTCTCGAAGGCATTGGTGGCCTCGCTCGGCTCGCTACCCAGCCTGGAATCGATATCCAGTCTCGAGGGAGTGGCCCCGGCGAGCTTCGGTAACGACCCCGGTTCCCTTTGGGTATGCAGTGGCCTGGATATTCACTGCAGCTCTCTGCTTACCTCGGGGACCTCCCTGATACCGTTGTCGGTCTCGGTGTCGATCCCGGCGGGTGCATCGATCCATTCTTTGCCTAGCTTGGAATCGATACCAGGGACCGTCGAGGCGCTCTTAACTGCCTCGAGTAGGGACAGCTGTTATGGCTCCCCCTCTCTGGAGAGTCACCTTGGAAGCCGGTCCGGTGGCCCGCCTGATGCCCCAGACGGCCCGGGCAAGGTTTCCTTGGGGGATCCTTCCTTTCAGAGGCTCCTCCTTGACGTGGCAACTTATCTGGACATCCCTTTGTTGGCCTCTACTCCTGGCCCAGGATCTGTGGCCGAAGCAACCGTTGGGCTTCCTCTGCATCGCTCCTTGCAGGACCTCCTTCTGGGGCTCTGGCGGTCTCCCTTGGAGGTCCCTGCCCCCTCTGCAGCCACGCACGACCTGTATCCGGTGCCCCCCTCCCCGGGGTTTCACAGGCGCCAGCTCCCGCATCGCTCCCTTGTGGTGGAATCAGCACTGCGGAGGGTCAGCAGCAAGAATAAGCACGCTGCCCATCCACCAGGTCATGCGTCCAAAACGCTTGATGCCTTCGGGCGTCAAACCTTTCAAACCTCCATGCTGGCTGCTAGGATCGCGTCATATGTTTTCTATATGAGTCTGACGCTTTGGGAGGTCACGGGCAGACTGTCTCTTGTGTCTCCCCTTCTGCCGGAACCTCAGGCCTCTATTTCTGCAGGGATATCTCCGGGTTCCTTTCTCGTGCTTCTCTTGACTCGTTCGAGTCTGTTGGCAGGGCCTCTGCCATTGCCATCGGAGCACGCCGTACCGCCTGGCTGCAGGCTTCCGGATTGAGCGGCTGGGCACCACATAACCTAGGTCACTCCCCGTGCATGGGCGAGGGTCTCTTCAATCGCGAGGTTTTACGTCAGGTGGCTCGGTGCTCCCCTGGCCGCCCTCGTTCGGGAGACCGACCTAGACCCTCGTTTCCCCATCGTGGTGGGCGGTGCCCTGCCAAACCCTTGTCCCCTACCAAGGGTGAGTCTCGTCCTCCGTCCGCCCAACCTCTGGAGGCTCCCAGGCAGGGGCCGCCCCGTCCTCGTCGGCAATTGCCCGGTTTCCCCCGAGCCCTTCATGGCTCGCGGCCCTAGGCCCCTGTGTACTGCAGCTTGCAGTTCCGTTGCCGGAGGTTCTTCCCCATGCGCTTCGCTGGGTGCCCGTTTCCATGGCCCTAGGGCGGACAAACGTTTTTGTCTGGAGGGCCAAGTTCTCTCCCGTTAGGTGGATCCCCTCTCTCCTGGGGTAATCTCTGCCCCCTCATGGACCTCCTCTCCTTCGGCTCCCCTCGGGGTTTTTTCTTTTCCCCCTGCTTGGGCTGGGGTCCTACCGGGCGTCCCCAGCGGGGACCCCCGGTTGTCCTACAGCGTCCGCTGCGCCCTTTCTGGGCCGGACCGGTCTGCCTCCGGCGCCGTTGTCTGGGTTCCCCTGTTTTCCCTGAAGGGGACCCTCCTCGGCCCGGTCGCTTTTCGGGCCGGACCACAGCCTTCCCAGCCTCCCGCTCCTTGCGGTTGCCCCCCCCCCCCCCGGCGGGTCGCCCTGATCTCACCGTGTCCTCCTCGGCTCGGCGCCTTCTCCGGTCAGCTTTCTCTCGTTCTCTTGCTCCGGCAGTCCCCAGTGGGGCCTGCGCTCCGGAGCCTCGCCCGTCGCTGCCGGGGCACGCCAGGGGCCAGCTGCATCACCACGTGCTCTACCAGCCTGGTGTTCTCCCCTGGCGCTCTGGGACCTGCCTCCCTGCGCCACGGCTGTGGCTGCCCTTGGCCCTCCCGTGTTGGTGCCTCTCACTGTAAACGTTCCTCGGCAGCTTGCCCGCAGGCTTGTGCGCTCCTTGAGGGCGCCCCGTGCCGGTGCCCCCTGCGTATAGCCCCTGGTGGGGAGGGCGGCTGCCCTGCCTGTCTCTGACCTTGGGCTTGCCCGTGTCGGGCCGTACGCACTCCCATCTGTATGGCTGTGTCTGTAGTCCCCTACGACCCAATACAGATGTGCTTGCGTCTCTCGGGGGATGTTTGCTGCGCCTGGTGTGCGGCCTTCTATCCCCCGACTGGTCCAGGACAAAACAAAAGAAGGAAAAAGTTTTGTGTTTTTTGCTTTTCTAGGACCTACCAGTCTCCTGCTCTTCCCCCTATGGCTTGGGGTCCGGTTGTGTCCACCTTTGCCGCTGTGACACCAAAAGCTTTTAATTTTTGTGACACCAAAAGCTTTTAATTTTTGTTTTGCGCCTAAAGTTTGACTCTGTCTTCACCCCACTTACCGCCTGGGGAAGGCATTGTCCGTCTGCAGTCCCTGGGAAGTGAGGTTTTCTCCTACCCTCTCTTCCCCCCCGGACTGGGCTCCCCTGGCTGACCGGCCAGTCTTCTTGGTCCTCGGCCTTCAGGGCTGTGTGCTGTCGAGGGCTCTCGGTGCGTTTGCAGCCTTCAGCGACGACTGGCCGCTCTCTCCAGCTGACGCCTGGATTGCCTTCCCAGTCCGGCCTGGAACTTCATCCTCACTCCTGTGGAGTTCCTCTGAAGACCCCGCTGCTGCCTCTACAATGCCTCCCGTCGCAGCTCTGCCTCCTGCGACCCAGTGGGAAAGCTCACGTTGGTAATGCTTTATTAAGTGCCTTAATGTTACTGAGCGTCCGTTCCAAAGACTCCTCTCTACTGTAGTCTTTTGCTCACTGCCCTTCTGCAGCTCTTCTCTCAACTCCTACCCCCCATCCCGCAGGGGATGCCGGGGATCCAGGTGGGAAGCTACCACCCTGCCGGGGCTGCATGTTCCAGGGGATCTCCCTGGCATCCTCAGCTAGTGAATCCCCATATATGAAGACTCATTCTTGCTTGTTCCTGGAGATAGCACAGTTACCTGTAACATGTGATCTCAGGGAACAGCAGGAATTAGTCTTCACAACCCACCCACCTTCCCCGGGAGTTGTATCTGTCTCAGCTATGAAATTCAACTGGGGAGAGGCAGTAGGAAAGGCGGGAACCCTCCGCGCAGGCACGGGCTGCGCTCCCAAACGCTTCTGATTGGATGCTGGGGAGCATTCCCGTGCGGGCTCCGTCGGCGCCGACGTACCCATATGTGAAGACTAATTCCTGCTGTTCCCTGAGATAACATGTTACAGGTAAGTAACTGTGCTATACAGGATCCTGAGAGTAATTTAATCTTTACATATTCCACCATTCGAGTAGGTCCAGTAAAAGGGATTTCTGACTTACCCCTGCCCAGGAGCAGCCTGGATCACAAGTGTTGGCTTTGGACGTGGCAAGTACAGGATTAACTCCCCCCCCCCCCCCCCCGCCCTGAGTCTGGTCTGTCTCACTCCCGGCCTCTCTTCAGTCTCCCTGACCTGTGACAGTTGTGATGAGAGGAGAGATTGAAAAAGTGACATCTATGGCCACAGTGGTCTCTGTGCTCATGTCCTATGTATCGAGGTCTGACAGCTTCATGTCTAGGGCAGTGAACTGAGCCAGTCCTGATTTTACTCACTCCATACACGGAGAAAAATCTGTGAGATCCTCCCCCATGCTAGGAACGGAGATTGTTTTAAGTCTTAATTGTATCCATCTCTCTCTCTCTCTCTCTCTCTCTCTCTGCAAAGGATGGTCTTGTGCCCACTGCCAACCATATTCCCCCAGAAAAAGATAGTCTTTATGTAAGAAATCCCAGCTTGGTCTGGCTGTTGCATTCCTAACTCAGATTAAGAATACCCTTACCCACAGGACACTCAGTGGCTTGGATAAGATGTTGAAGAATGACAGATGTACATGGCTTCCTCCTTGTGAATGGTCTCTCTCTGCTTTACCAAGCTGAGGTGTACTCTAGGAATTTAGACTAACTGTCCTGCTCTACTTAAATTCATTACCATTTTTTCCAAGATGGCTGCAAGAGACCTTCTCCAGAACAAGGAAGGAAAATTGGTCCCCAGGGGGCCTAGCTGGATCTGAAGCTCTTTGATCTAGTGCCTCTGTGGGCCAGGGATGCCCTGATCTGAGGTACCTGAACCACAGAGCTTCATGGACATGGTCGAGCATGGGAATGGGGGAGTTCTCCTGGATAGTTGTGTTTAAAAACAAAAAAAAGTCTCCCTTTTTGTTAATATGTGAGCCAATCCCTGCCTCACACACTGATAGGGAGACAGTTTCCTCCATCACTGTGCATTATCACATTTTACTGTACTGATCTGCACCTTTTTTTTTTCTGTCGGCCCAGACTTTTTAACACGGATGGTAATTTGCATGCTATTAGTTCAGGAGTGAAATGTCTTTAGCATGTGTGTTGAAGCTGTGTTCTAACTCATGACTTATTGCAGTGGGGCCAACTTTGTCCAAACAAACTTGGTGCACAGCAAAAACCACCTCCTTGATTTTTCAATAAAGTAAATTTGAGAAACTGACCACCATCGGAGTCCCAGGGAGTTTAAATGGGCTGGAAACTTTTGAACTGCCCACCTACTGCCAAATTCTATTCCTACACTGCACAATTTTCAAAGTGAAAGTCCACACATTCTTGTTTTGGGCACTTTCTTCTTGGAGAATTTATAAATGCATCTGTTTCATTTGAAAACAGTACAGTACAATACAATATTAAATGTATAAAATATGCAATCAAACATAATACAAATTATAAAAGCAAAAGAGATGGCCAGTAAGAAAATTAGTACCATCAAGTCAGTGCTGACTCCTGGCGACCCAGCTGCCTCTGGGTTTTCTTGGCAATGTATCACCAGAAGTACGTTGCCAGCCTCCGTTTCTTCCAAGGTAATGGAGGGTAAAGTGACTTGCCCAAGGTCACATGAAGGGCACTAGCTTGCTTTTAAGCACTAGAAGACTCTTCTACTTTATTTCATAAGGTCACTAAAAGTTTATTCAAAATAGATCATGAGCTATAGCTCCAAACCTCTTCCCCAGGAACATAGTAACATGAAAAGGAGACTCGGAAGATTTAGTGTATTCTTCAGCTCCAGTAAGAGGAGCTTCGAACGGCAGGAAAGGTTTGTTTTGTTTTTAATTCCTGCAAAATATTTGATTCAAGTAGCTAGTGTTAGATATATTTTTTATGATCCAGAACAGTTGAGATTTTCTTCTGAAAAACATTTCTGTTAAGTAAGAGTTTTGCTACAAGCCTTTGCCTCTTTTTCTGGTTAGAGTAATCTCTGGCTCTAATTGTCTGAATTTTGATATTTCCTCATAATCTTCCCTAAGAATTTCCTTTCTCAGCTACCTCCCCTTTTGGATGTGGGCTTGTAAGGGGGTGGTGATATATTTTGGGATTGTAAAGTTTGCTTTGTTTTTATAATTTATGAAATTCTCACTTTTTTTCTCTCAACCTGATTGCTGTAGAAGGATTTTGTTGCTCTGGTAAACTTAAACTATAATAAATATAAAATTAATTCAGCATTGTCACTGACTACATGCCTTAGCATATTTCCACAAAATACCCCTTGCCCCATTCATAGCACTGCTAATTACAATACGTCCCCGAAAAAGGTAGTTACTCACGTGTAGCTGGTGTTCTTCATGGACAAGCAGGAAATAAATCCTGATGTATGAGACTCCCTAGTTGCAGGCTGCCTGCAAAAGTGAGGGGAAACCAAGTGAAGCCAAACTGGAGCAACTAATTGTGATGGCAACATGCCTTTTGTATTTTAAGCTGTGGGTTTTTGTTTTTTTAATTTATGTTTTTTAGACAGCCTGAACAGAATAGAATGGGTCTAAGAGAGATGGAGTTGGATTCTAATCCCCAAACAGATTCCTCGGTACTGATTGACCAAAGTTGCTGTCACGTCAGTAATCTCCTTCCAGGCAATAGTGAGATGTGAGGGTGTGGACTGAAGACCATATTGCAGTTTTGCTAATCTCTTCCATGGAGTATGAGTGCAAATGGGCCATCGAGACAGCCATGGCTCTGACATTATGAGCTATGACATGATCTTCAAGGTTTAGGCCTATCTGGGCATAAGTGAAAGAGATGCAGTCTGCTAACCAAATTGTTAGAGGGTGTTTGGAGATAGCAATCTCTAGCTTGTTTGGGCCAAAAGAAACAAAGTTGGATAGATTTTTTTATGGGCTTTTGTCAGCTCCAAGTAGAAGGCCAAGGCTCACATACAGTCCAACATGTGTAGCGCAGTTTCCTCTCTGTGAGAATGAGGTTTAGGGAAAAATGTTAGGACAATTGACTGATTAAGATAGAAATCTGAACATAAGAGATGCCATACTGGGTCAGACCCAGGGCCCATCAAGCTCAGCATCTTGTTTCCAACAGTGGCCAATCCAGGCCACAAGTACTTGTCAGGTTCCCAAAAGATAAACAAGTTCCATGCTGTTTGTCCAATGGATAAGCAGTGATACCACTTTTGGAAGGAATTTGGGATGAGTACAGAGGACCACTCTGTGTGTTGTGGTGAAATCTAGTGTTAGATGGATGAACTACTAGGGACTGAAGCTCACTCGCTCTGTGCACTGAAGTGATGGCCCCAAAGAACAAAACCTTCCAGATCAAGAATTTCAGAGAATAGGAGTTGAGTGGCTCAAAAGGAGCTTTCACTAACAGCACAAGAACCACGCTGAAGTCCTAAAACACTGTGAGATTTGTAGGGAGGCTTCAAGAGAAGCAAACCCTACATGAAGTAAACTAAAGATTGTACAGAGGTTTTCCTTCAACCATTCAATGGCAAGCTCCAATGGCACTGAGGTGATCCCTAATGGAGTTGCACATAAGTACAGACTCTGAGGGGTGAAGTAGATACTCAAGCAGTTTTTGTATGGGTCAGATAAAGGAATCTAGGGCATGATCCTCAAACCAGACAGCAAATCTCTTCCATTTGCATGAACAGGATTTTCTCGTTGAGGCTCTCCTGGAGGCTAATAGAGCCTCAGACTCTAGGTGGCAGGTTGAGTCTAGCAAGTGTTAACCTCATTATCGAAACCATGAGGGCCAAGGACTTGATGTCAGGATGTAGCATCATTCCATCCTCCTGCGAAATCAAGTCCAGAGCTTGTCTTAACCAAATTGGTTCCTGAATGGACAGTTCCAATAGGAGAGGAAACCATGGTTGTCTGGGCCAAAAAGGGGCAATGAGGATCATTGAACCTTTGTCTGCTTTGAGCTTCAGGAGAGTCTTGGCAATGAGAGGTATTGAAGAATATATGTACAGATGATCCTCCCTCCAACTGAGAAGGAAAGCATCCAAGGCTAGTTTGCTGTGTGATCCTATCTTGGAGCAGAACTGATGCACCTGGGCATTCTGAGGAGTCACAAAGAGATCTATTGAGGGGGTGCCCCTCTCTAAAGATCTGGGCTGCAACATTCCTCCAGTGTCCATTCATGCAGTTGGAGGACTCAGCTCAGTCTGTCTGCAAGAATGTTTTGCTCACCTGGTTGATATATGGCTCATACATCCATCCTGTGGGAGATGGGAAGCACTATGAAAGTTTGCCAACACAGGAGACCTAAGCCTGTTCCTCCCTGCTTGTTGATGTAAAACATCACTACTTGATTGTCGGTTTGAATTAGAACAATTTGATTGACCAATCAATCTTTGAAAGCCTTTAAAGCATTTGTTATCACTCTTGAATTCCAAAAGGTTGATCTGATGGAGACCCTTGTGAACAGACCACAAATGCTGAGTGTGGAACCCACAAGATAAGCACCCCAACCCAGTTTGGATGCATCTGTTAAAATACTTTGAGGAGAAGCAATTTGGAAGGAGAGCCCTTCAGCAGTTTGTGGTGAACTGTCCACTAATCCAAAGATCAAACTAGTGGACGTGACAAAAAGATGATCTTTGAGACAACCCATGGACCTCATCCATTAAGTCCTCAAAGCCCATTGAGCTAGTCTCATTTGGAGACATGCCAAGGGTGTAACATGTATTGTAGAAGCCATGTGTCTTAATACAGTTAGCTTCTTGAGAGCTGATACCTGCTGACTCATTTGAGTCTCTCACACTATTGCTGTCAATCTGAAGTCTATCATGTGGGAGGAAGGCACTCACCTGAGTCGTGCTGAGAGGGTTGTAGATGGGCTTTCGGGTAATTTTATGACAAGCCCTAGCAGTTCCAACACTTGAATGGTCAATTGTGTTGATTCTCACTCCTTCCTGGGTGGTACTTTTGATCAGCCAATTGTCCAAGAAGGGAAAGACGAACATTCCCAGAGTACAAAAGTAAGCTGCTACTACTGCCCTCCCTGTATTCAGCATCTATTCCCTTCTCTCCTGCCCTGTCTTCTCTCTCTCCCTTTCTTCCCAATCTCACGCCTCCCCTTTTTTTTTTTCTAATCCTATCCCCTCCATGTTTAGCAATTACACTCTTCCTTACCTCAAGTCCAAC
This sequence comes from Ichthyophis bannanicus, assembly GCA_033557465.1. NCBI lineage: Eukaryota > Metazoa > Chordata > Amphibia > Gymnophiona > Ichthyophiidae > Ichthyophis > Ichthyophis bannanicus. Next base: position 72,139,361 of record CM066051.1, on the reverse strand, counting down.
ATTTCCCCATTTCACCCCAACCATCCAACAACCCTCTCTCTCACCCCATGTCCAGCATCTGACATTTATCCCCTTATGACCCCTACCCTATGTTCAGCATCTGCCTTCCATTCCTTTATGACCCCTACCCCATGTCCAGCATCTACCCCCACTCCATATTCACCATCTGCTCTCTATCCCCTTATATCCTCCACTCTGTCTGTTTCTATCCCTCCAGCATCTGCCCACCACCCTTACATGTGTCCTGTACCTGCTTTCCACCCCCCCCCCCACTGTGTCCAGTATCTGCCCTTCAACGCCCCTTTGAAATCCAGCATGTCATCGCAACACTTCCTATTTAGCATGTTCTTTTCCCCACTTGTATCCGATAATTGTCCAGCATTTCCCTTCCTGCCATTCCATCCCCCCCCCCCACCTTGTCCATCTGCCCAGCATTTCTTTTCTGGCCTTCTCCATACCTCCCGGCCTTTATCTGTGGAGGATGTGGTCTGGCCTCTGATTTTAAAAAAAGAAAGAGCTTGCTCTCTGCTGATTGAATGCCAGCCTGCACCCCCCCCCCCCGCCCTCACCCGTGCCACTGCACTGCTCTCTGCATGCCTGCAGTAGTATTAGCAGTCTGATCTCTGATGGAAAAAACAATGCTCGTCTCTGATGCATGCCAGAGAGGGGCAGGATGAAAGCAGCCATCCCAGGAAGAGCCTTTTGGGTTTTTTTTTTAAATTTTGTTTGGTCAAATCAGAGGTCTGACTGCAGATGCTGCTGCAGGAATGAATAATACAGCAGCAGCAGCAGTGGTGGTGGGGGGGGGGGAGGCAATGCTACCCCTCATCTCTCTCCGCCCCCAAATAATTCCCATGTTCACTGTATGTTAAGTTTCTCTACTACAGGAGCTGGAACTCCTTTCCCCAAAGAAATGCACCGGCCCATTTTTATTTAGGGGAGGGGGTATTTTTATGGCACCCCCTGCTCCAGTTTGGCACATTTTTTGCTCAATCTCTTTCTGTTTTTTCCAACAAGCCACGTTTCATCCCATTCCCTTAAATTTTCAGAGCTATTTTGCCCCAGAGACAGAAAGTAGATGTTCTTGATGCCTTTTATATGGTAGCGGATTCTCTGCTGCAAAGTCTAGGAGCAACCCATCACAGGCACGAGCTCCAAGGGTGCTGGCACAAACTTAAGAAAAGATAATTATCTACTGCCATTGAATCATCTAAAATGCTAATGTTTGTTGCATCCCCCATCTAGTGGAGAGTTCTCTGATGCTTTGACTGCTGATGGCACGGACTCCAGTCCTCAAAGTTCATATCTCAGCAAATTGGTTGGTGTTATCTGCCTCTCATTTTGTCCTCCCAAACTGAGCACAATATTCCAGGTAATGTCTTGCCTGTGACATGTACAGGGAGGTCACCACTGCCTCCTCTCAGCTGACCATGCTTCTCTCTAGGCATCCCAGCATCCTTCTGGTTTTACCCACCACCTGGTCGCGCTGCTTTGCCACCTTCATAACCTCAGACACTATCGCCCTGAGGTTCCTTCAGCCGTTTATTCCATATCACATACAGCTCTTATGGGTTTCTACACTCCTCACATTAAATCTTAAGCACCAAACATTAGACCATTCTAATTTTTGTAAATCACTTCTCATGCTGTCTACTCCCTCTGGGAAGTCCATTCTCTTTTGAATCTTCAGGTTATCCATTAAAAGAACTGAACAAAACAAAAGGGGAGATGAGAAATGGCAGATGGACTAGAAAGGCAGTTAAGAGAAAACAGAAACCTGAGATTGAGAGAAGCATGGTCAGAGAATAACATGATTAGCAACACAGGTAGAAAAACTAATGTTTTTAATTTAGTGATCAGACTTAATGCTATCTTTATATTTTAGACCGTAGAGGGAAATGCATCACTTTCTATTTCTCTGGTGTTGCACTGAATGCAGAATCTGGCTTCTTGAGGTTTCAGTTTAAATTGTGTCTAAATATTTTTATTTTTAGGTTGTGGTCATTTATTCTGTACTTGGTGCAGGTCTGTGTTCAGAGCGTGTGACCGAGTTTGCAGATAGGGATCTGCACTGTAGTAATCTGACTCATTCAGCTTTTCAAATATGTGTAAGGATGTTCTCAGGTCTGCTACAATATTTCCAGTGTTGCTTTTTTTTTTCTGGGTAGGCTCCTTGTGTGAGGTTTGGAAGTTGGTGCTGGTATGGTGTAGTCTATTACTCCCTGCTCCAGCCAACAAGTGGTTGTGTTATTCTCGCTTTCCTCTCATTCCAGCTTCACTTCCTACTGCTGGCACAGTGTCCGCATGACTGCCAGTAGGAAGTGAAGCTAGAGCGAGAGAAAGCCAGAATAACACAGGCTTGATCAGGAAATGAAAGCAAATCCTGTGATCCAGCAAGGAGAAGGCATGGATTTACTGGGGAGGCAAGGACAACCGATTTTGTGACCCCCAATGGAGCCCTAGAAACTATTTAAAAGATGCTGGATCAGGATGGGCCTAAATGATCATCTTTTGCAATACCATTTGGCTGTTTAAGGATGTGACTTTCGCACTTGGGAGTTTGTAGAAGGCTGTCTGTCTTATCAAATAAAAGTGATAAGACAAACAGTGAAAGATTTTAGGGAAAAATAGTCTTCAGGTTGCTTCAACATATTTTACCGTCACTAATGTTTGAGTGTCCCAGCCCAATTTATTAAACGGTGAATTGCCTGGGCACAGCAAAACATTCTGAAATGCTGACATATGAAAATATACTCTGAATATATTATTCTTATTTTACAGCAGTCTAATGAAATGCTTGTATACTGTTGGCCTGTTTTACTAATTATAATTAGTTATAGTACTGTGAAGAATAATTATTCTTCACAGTACTATAACTTGTAACCTACTGGTTTGTTGATGAAACCTGCTTAATGCATGTGGTTTAAATTAGCAGTATATTAATATTATCACTGTCTTCCTAAAGTGACAGACTATGTTGCGACTATTCTTTGCATCAACATTCTACAAATTTCGCTTATAATTCCTAGATATACATTGACTGCATGGCTATCATGTTTTTAATTCCTACATTCTGTACAAAATCTTTCTCCTGCATATTTAATCAATGAGTAAAAACTTTGAGCTGTCTGTACTGCTGAGTTTTTTTTTCCATCCATATCTAAACTTATAAAGAAACTGAGCACCCTGGGGATGGACCCTAAAGTTACTGACTGGGTTAGAAATTGGTTGAGTGGGAGGCCACAAAGGGGTGTACAGGTAGATGGAGCTCACTCTGAGGAGAAGGATGTTACCAATGTTGTGCCCCAGGGATCTGTTCTTGGTCTGATTCTTTTTAACATCTTTGTTAGTGATATAGCAGAAGGGCTGTCGGGTAAGGTTTGCCTCTTTGCAGATGATACCAAAATCCGCAATAGAGTAGACACCCAAGAAGATGTAGATAACATGAGGAGGGATCTAGCTAAGCTTCAAGAATGGTCTAGAATTTGGCAGCTGGGATTTAATGTTAAAAAATGTAAGGTCATGCATTTGGGCTGCAGCAATCCAAGGGAGCAATATAGTATAGGGGGTGAAGTGCTTTTGTCCACTAAAGAAGAGCAGGACCTAGGCATGGTTGTGTCTGATCTTAAAGTAGCTAAACAGGTAGAAAAGGCGACGGCAAAAGCTAGACGGATGCTTGGGTACATACGGAGAGGAATGGCTATCAGAAGAAAAGAGGTGATAATGCCTCTGTATAAGTCTTTGGTGCGACCTCATTTGGAGTATTGTGTGCAATTCTGGAGACCGCACCTGCAAAAGGATGTGAACAGGATGGAGTCGGTGCAGAGGGTTGCTACTAAAATGGTTAGTGGTCTTCATTATAAAGCATATGAGGACAGACTTAAGGATCTTAAAATGTACACCTTAGAGGAAAGGCGGGATAGAGGTGATATGATTGAGATGTTTAAATACCTCAATGGCATAAATGTTCAGGGAGAGAGCCTCTTTCAATTGAAAGCAAGTTCTGCTACGAGGGGACATGGGATGAGGGTGAAGGGAGATAGATTCAGGAGTGATATGCGGAAATATTTCTTTACGGAAAGAGTAGTGGATCCATGGAATAGTCTCCCAGTGGAGGTGGTAGAGATGAGGACAGTATCTGAATTCAAAAAAGCATGGGCCAAACACATAGGATCTCTAAAGGAAAAAAGGGGACTGCTGTAGTGGTTGATATGGAAGGAACTAGATAGGCCATATGGTCTTTTTCTGTCATCATGTTTCTATGTTTAGCATGCTCTTGGACTATCAGAGCTTTTCATATGATGCTATTTACTGCTGAGTAGTTATTTTGGTTCTGGCTGTGCATTCGCCCCAACACTGGATTTGAAGGCGTAATACTAGTATCATGTGAAAAGATTTCACAAAGGAGTTTGGGGGAAAAAGGGAGGTGGAGAGTAGCCAATATAAATAATAATGAGGGAGGGGGGCGCTGATCTATAGGTTGCAGGGGAGCGACACAAACCCTAGCACCGACCCTGGGCCTGTGTATTTGGCATCTTAAGAATCTAGTGTCTTGGGCAGTTACCTATGTTTCCTATGCCTAAACCTGGCCTCTGCCAGAGCCAATTCCTGAGACACTCCACTACTCTGCTCTCTTTCCTCTGAATGAATTCTGTTTAGCACCTCTAAGCCGTGCATGTGTACGCACACACAGATCATGAACCCTGAGCACATGCAAAAACATAGTGTGCACAAAAAATAAAGTACTGACCCAAAGCAGCACAGAGGGATACTGAGCTATTTGCAAGTTGTCAGATCTTAGTAACTGAGCATGATTACTTGCGTTAGATTTGCACAAAGCCAGCCCGTCCATTTGGTAGACTAGGCGACAGTAGGGCGGTTGTCCCTGGTAGATGGCAAGCCATATGCTTCGGCACACACATAGCCTGCTGCTCCTGCCCTCCTCTACTGAAATTTCCTATCGGAGAGCCGCAAGAGCAGTAGGTCATGTGTGCACTGAAGCACATGGCCTGCTGCTGACACCCCTGGTGGCTACAAGGAAGAACAGCAATGCACAGCAGGGGAGATGTTAGAGCCTAAGAACATAAGAAATGCCATTACTGAGTCAGACAAGGTCTAGCAAGCCCAGCATCCTGTCTCCAACAGTGGCCAATTCAGTCTACAAGTACCTGGCAGGTTCCCAAAGAGAAACACAGGTCCGACAATACTTGTCCCAGGGCATGCAGTGAACCTCCTGGGTCCTCTTTTTAATAATTGTTTATGAACCTTTCCTCCAGGAACTTGTCCAAACCTTTTTTAAAGCCAGCTACACTAACAGCCTTTACTACATACTCCAGTAATGAATTTCAGATTTTAATTACTCATTGAATGAAAAAATATTTTCTCTTATTGGTCTTAAATGGGTTGAATTGTAGCTTCATTGTGTGTCCATTAGTCTTTCTACATTTTGAAATCATAAACAACCGATTCTATGTTTAGCTGTTCAACTCCATTCATTAATTTATAGACTTCTATCATATCTCCCCTCAGCCGTCTCTTTTCCAAGTTGAACAGCCCCAACCTTGCAAGCGTCGCCTCATAGGGGTATCTCTCCATCCCCTTTACCATTTTTGTTCTCTGTACCTTTTCTAATAACGCTATATGCTTTTTAAGATAAGGACCAGAACTGCACACAATATTCAAGGTGCAGTTGCACCTTTTGAATGACAGAGGTATTATAATATTCATTGTTTTAGTCTCATTCCTTTCCTTATGATTATGAACATTCTATTTACTTTCTTGGCTGCCACTGCACACTGGGCGGAGGGTTTCAATATATTATCCACGATGATGCCTAAATCCTTTTGCTGGATGGTGGTTCCTAATGTGGAACCTTGCATTGTTTGTGTTATTCTTTCCTAGGTGCATAACTCTGCACTTGTCGTCATTAGATTTAATCTGTCATTTGGACATCTAGTCTTCCAATTTTTCAAGGTCCTTTTGAAATTTTTTCACAATCCTCTTAGGTTTTAACAACTTTGAATAATTTTGTGTCATCTGCAAATTTGATTACCTCGCTCGTTACTGTATTCATAAATGACCTTGAAATAAGAATATGTTAAAAAGCAGCAGACCCAGCCCACATCCCTGGGGTACTCCATTATTCACCTTTCTCCACTGGGAAAATTTGGCCCTTTAGCCCTACCCTCTGCTTTCTATCGTTTAACCAGTTCTTGATCCACAATTGTACACTGCTTCTTATCCCATGATTTTTCGCCAAGAGTTTCTCATGAGGGATCTTGTCAAAGGCTTTCTGAAAATCCAGATACACGATATCAACTGGCTCACCTTGGTCTACTTGTTTATTCACACCTTCAAAAAATTATAACATATTAGTAAGAAAATACTTTCCTTGGCTAAATCCATGTTGGTTTTCTCCCATTAAACCATGGCTATCTACATGTTCAGTAATTTTATTTTTTATAATGGTTTCTAGCATTTTTCCCAGTACTGACATCACGCTCACTGGTTTGTGGTTTCCCAGATCACCCCTGGAACCCTTTTTAAAAATTGGAGTTACATTGGCCACTCTCCAATCCTCAGGTACTACAGATGATTTTAATGAAAGTGCAGACCTACTATCTATGAAATCTCATATTTCAGTTCTTTCAACACCCTTGGATGTATATCATCCAGTCCAAGTGATTTGTTACTCTTCAGTTTATCAAACAGTTGTAACATCTTCCTGGTTTATCTTCCTGGTTTATCAATATTCTTTCAATTCTTCTGGTATATCACCTTTATATACCATTTCAGGCACAGGTAAATTCCCTACATCTTTTTCAGTAAAGACCAAAGCAAAGAATTCATTCAGTCTCACCGCTATGGCCTTATCCTCCCTTAGTGCCCCCTTTACCCGTTTATCATCCAATGGTCCAACTGATTCTTTCACAGGTTTTTTGGTACAAATGTACATGAAAAGGTTTTTATTCTATGGTTTTTGCTTCCACAGCAAGCTTCTTTTCAAATTCTCTCTTTGCCTACCTTACCAATGTCTTGCATCTAACTTACCAATGCTTATGCTGTTTCCAGTGTTCATCATTAGGCTCCTTTTTTCATTTTCTGAAGGATGGTTTTTTGGCAACAGCCTCTCTGACCTCACCTTTAAACCATGCTGGCAGTTTTTTGGACTTCCTTCTGCTTTTCTAAAAACATGGAATACATCTGCTCTGGGCTTCCAAGATAGTACTTTTTAAACAAAGCCCATGCTTGATGTAAATCTTTAACCTGTTCAGCTTGTCAGACGGCTGCCTAGGGTGAGAACTTACACAATCTTGACGATGCATATATTCATATGATTCTTGCAAGGTATTGTGGGTATTGTAGTTCATTCACTCCCAAACACAGCTGATGACAATAATTTGAGTTGTGAAACCAAGTGGTAAGATCAATAAAATACTTCTTTTATTGATGGGGTTTAATTCACCCAGCACATGTATGCTTGATAGCACTATAAATGAGGTTACTTGCTTGCAGTGTTTAAAAAAAGGGATAACAAAAAGTCACAAAGTAAACCAGAAACAACCTTCAGCTTGTCAGGCAATTAGCTAATGTTTTCTTAGCAAATAATTACCAAATACAAAGGCACAAAGAAAAGAATAAACTTTGCTGGTTAGGTTAACTTCTGCTTATTTTCCACGCTGATCTCAGCAGTGATTCTCCCTTGCTCACACACACAATCAGGTGCAGCCCTAATTACTATCCATGGACCAGCTGAAAGCCTTTAGCTGGCTGGCTGCTACTGTGTGAGCCCAAATCCTGCTTTAAGAGCTGTTTGCAGTGGAAATAAAGAACAAAGTTAGGTTTCTTTGTGATGGCTGATATGTTTGCTCATAGAAAACTAGCAATAGCATTTAGATAAAGAACAGTCCATGTAAATAGTTTCATCTGCTGTATTTCCCCCTACATCAACAATCATAGGGTCAATATCATACATTGGCACAGATGAGTCTTTCATTAAGGCACTATCATGAGAATGCTTATTCCCTTGCTGCCATTCTCTATTATAGATAGGGTCTGGATCAGTGTTCATACCTGAGCCTCTCCTGCTATCATTATTCCTCTCTGTATAGCCTGGCCAATATGTAATCCAATTCTGATGTCCAGCCTTCCAATCTTGATCCCTGGACACTGGATCTTCTCTCACATACCTTCTGGCCTTGGTCTGAAAGTCCCTTCCACATGCAGTCTTCTCTCTTCCAGGTAGCCACTGGTGATTCCTATCTCTGCCACTCCATTCCTCTGGCTGAATCCAGTCCAATGGACTCTGCTGGCTTTTGGAATACCTCCCAGTATGAGTACTGCCTTGGAATCTCCAAGACCTTCCAATGGCCTTTCTTCTCTTCCTTCCAGAGAGTTTCCTTCTCTCTCTATCTGCGTGGCTTTTGCTGAAGCTGTTCTTCCCACTCTCCCTGAATCCAGGCTGGAGCTTGTAGTAACTGTTATCTTAAGAATAAGCTCTATTCTTATTCTGTCCTAATGTGTGCTGCTCCCTAACACAGCGCAGCTGTGTTGAATCAGGCCCTGCCCTTTGAGATGAGTGCTTAGGGATTACCTCATAGCTCTCTTGATTGCACACACATTTTCTTACTTCAGCCTCCCTCATGGCTGCTGGAAACCTGGTGCATTCTGGGACTGGTAGTCTTTTATGTGAAAACTCTGTTTTCTTGCTTCTACCAGAACTGACAGGTTGCTTGTTCAGAGTCACATCATCCTTTCTATAGCTCCTACCTGAGCTATGATAAGCTTCCTTATCACAAGCTTCTCCTTTTATTTTTTTCTTAACTATTTTCCTCATTTTATCATAGTCTCCCTTTTGAAAGTTAAAAGGTAGTACTGTGGATTTCCTTACCATCCCCCCTCCACTAATTAAATCAAGAACGATCATGCTGTGATCACTATTGCCAAGTGGCCCCAACACCCTTATCTCTTGCACCATATCCTGTGTTCCACTAAGGACTAGGTCTAATATGGCTTCCCCTCTGGTCAGTTCATGAACCAGCTGCTCCAAGAAGCAGTCATTTATTTCATCTAGAAACTTGATCTCTCTAGCATGTCCTGCAGTGACACTGACCAAGTCGATGCCGGGTAATTGAAATCACCCATTATTATTACTGCGCTGTAACTTCTGTTAGCTTTGCTGATTTCTTTCAGCATTTTATCATCCATCTGTTCATTCTGGCCAGATGATACACCCCCACTGCCATCGTCTTCCCCTTATTACATGTAACATCTATCCATAAAGATTCTACGGTGTATTTTGTTTCCTGCAAAACTTTAATCCTATGTGACTGAATGCCCTCTCTAACATAGATTGCAACCCTTCCACCAATTTGATCTACCCTATCATTGCAATATAGTTTATACCCAGGTATCAGTGTCCCATTGGTGTCCTCCCTCTGCGAGGTCTCTGAGATGCCAATCATATCTAACCTTTCATTTAGTGCTATATATTCTAGCTCTCATCTTATTTATTAGATTTCTAGCATTTGAATACAGACATCTTAGAGGTTGTTTTTATTCATATCCATCTGGTTATTAGTTGACATGTGTAATTTGGAATCTTTTGGCTCTGTACCTAAGGGCATCTGGGTAACTTTTATCTTTATTGGAGCCTCTCTGTTAGGATGCCCTAACTTCCCTATTTTGCTAGTATCCTTCAAGAATACATTCTTCCGAACCATGCACTCCTGGGCAGCTGGCAGCTTTCCCCTACTATCTCTAGTTCAAAAACAGCTCTATCTCCTTTTTAAAGGTTAATACCAGCAGCCTGGTTCTATCTCGGTTAAGGTGAAGCCCATCCCTTTGGAAGAGCCCCTCCCTTCCCCAGAATGTTCCCCAGTTCATAACCAATCCAAAACCTTCTTCCATACACCATTGTCTCATGCACACATTGAGACTTTGGAGCTCTGCCTGCCTTTTGGGTCCTGCACGTGGAACGGGAAGCTTTTCAGAGAATGCTACTCTGGAAGTTCTGGATTTCAACTTTCTACCTAAAAGCCTAAATTTGGCCTCGAACCTCCCTCCCATACTTTCCTGTTGCTGCTGGAAGGAAGTGACAACCCACTTGTCGGGACTGGACTGAAGGGATGTTAAGGAAGCTGAGCTGGAAACATGAATTAATGTCAGGAGCACCTACATTTTTGAAGATAAATGAGTTTAATTGCAATTTAAAATATCAATGACTAGATGAATGGAGGGGACGATGTAAAGAAAGATAAATGATGACTAGTCAGAAATATTTTTTTGAGTAATGAAGTTATTTAAAAAAAAATAGCTACTACTGTAAATATTAGTGAAAGTCATTATATTAGTACATGCTGAAACAGGAGGGAGTACAATAGGGTTACTGATGATACTTCCTGTATGAGACCATGCAAATGACTATTAAAAAGTGAGTTGAAGTCAGAATCTTTGCATGCAGAGACTATACCTGTGATTTCAGGAAAGGTTTCATGTGCATAAAATGCTGAACTTTGGCACACAATTATAGCTTTTATGGCCATAATTTATTTATTTAACACGTGTTTTTTGTTTTTTTTATACCACCTTATAGAAAATCAAAGCAGTTTACAGTAGAACTTGACAATTTTACAAAGAACTCATGCGGGACATACTTGGAAGCATAGCTTATATACATTTTAACATTTCTGCAATGATTGATCAGAGTGTTGGGGAGGGGGTGATGTTTAGACTTGTTGGGTGTTTTGGGGAGTGGATTGCAGTTGTAAGTCAATGAAGTGTTCCATGAAGAGGAATGTTTTCAGCTTTTTTTGGAAGTCTTTTAAGTCCGTGGTGGATCTCAGTGCTTCAGGAAGGGAGTTACAGATGGCAGGTGCTGCTAACGATAAGGCTCTTTTGGTCATGGAGTTGTTTGCTTTGGTGAATATGCTATGTGTTTGGATGCTGCCACTGTTCCGTTGTCTTCGGGGACGGAAGGATACCCCTATGATGAGGGGCTCTGCAACCTGGAAAAGAGACGGCTGAGGGGAGATATGATAGAGGTCTATAAATTAATGAACGGAGTGGAACGGGTAAACATAGATCAATTGTTTACATTATCAGAATATAGGAAGACTAGGGGACATGCAATGAAGCTACAGGGTAACCTATTTAAGACTAATAAGAGAAAATAATTTTTCACTCAACGTGTAATCAAACTCTGGAATTTGTTACCGGAGGATGTAGTAAAAGCTGTTAGTGTAGCTTACTTTAAAAAAGGTTTGGATAAGTTCCTGGAGGAAAGGTCCATAAACCATTATTAAAGAGGACCTGAGTAAATCCACTACTTGCCTCTATACAAGTACTGTGGATCCTGTGTGTCTTCTGGGGAAACTGCTAGGTACTTGTGACTTGGATTGGCCAGTGTTGGAAACAGGCTACAGGGCTTGATGGACCTTGGTCTGAACTAGTATTGTGGCAGCAATCGCTGAGAAAAGCTCTTATTCTATCACTCACCCACAGAAGGAAGACTCACAGACAGGCTGGAATGCAATCAGGATCTTTAATGTGCACACAGGATCAGACAGAGATACCAGCAACCTCCACAAGGGTCTGAACCCCGAGGGACGGCCTACAATGCCTTATATACAGTACAGTTTTAAACTCATTCTACAATCCCATTTGCCACAGGTATTTCCTGCCCACCAATCAGCAGCCCCTGGGGAGGTACCTGGGTGACCTGTCCAAACCGGTATGCTCTGGTCTGTTGGTTTCAGGGCTAGGGAAATACTGTGCTCAGACCTGGAGTGGGGGAAGGGTGCCTACTGGAATCTCATTGTCTTTCTCTTAGCAGGCTGATTACCTCATGGCTTGCGGGGGAAGGGTCAGGCTGATCAGAGCCTCATGGCTTGCAGCATGGCTTGGGGGAAGGGCTATCTACAGCTCGCCGCATGGCTTGGGGAAAGGGCTACCTACAGCTACCTCATGGCTGCCTCAGTATAGCATATCTTATGTTCTTATCTCAAAATATCTTCTATTATCCCCTCAGTGCTAAATCACTCTTTGACAGAGTGCTATGTTTTGTACCATAAAACATTCTCTTAGCGCCCTGTTTCAGGGCATCAAAACATTTTTGTACTAATCTTCTCTATCCATCAGTAATGCTTCAAAATTTACAGCAGCTTGCAAATCTTTGAGCTCAGTTTTTTGCACAGAGCTTACATGTTATTTGCTTACAACCTTCCATTTATAAATCTTTTTACCTATATGTTAGGAGATCATGTGAGTTGCAGTGCACAGTTCTAGCATACCTTGGCCTCTTACATCATAACTTGCTGTGGCATCAAAATGACCTGTTGCACACTGAGCTACAAATGAAAATACAAGACTAAAATCGAACAAAAAAAAGCATAAAGAGCAGCTGGCCATCTTCAGTTTTTCATCCCTGTGAATAATTCCAACGCTCTTGTGCATGCTGCTATTTGCATGAGGACTACTAAGACCTGGATGTTTCACCAATAAATTTACTTTGGATATTCAAAAGACTGGAGTTCTGTATTTGAGTATTCCATCTAACCTTCCTGTTCAAGTTTATGTTGACCATTGAGTTATTCCTTTAGCCTTGCAGTTGAAAACTCTTTGCTACGGAGAAGGACTCTAGCTTGACGATGAAGCCATGAATACAGGCGACTGAAGAGTGCTTTTTATAAGCTGAGTAGTATTAGGAGGCTAAAACTGCTTCCATCAGATAATAGTTTTCCAACTGCTAGTCATTTCCCACCTTGATTATTTTAATGGCCTATATTTGGACCTCCCCACAACCTTATTACATGCCCTTCAGACTGTTTAAAATACTGCAACACAATGCAAAATACTGCAGAATGCCCTTTTGCAAAAGGGGAATTTATGTGTTCTTGTGTAAAGCGATTTTTCTGTGCTAGACTTGTGTTTCTCTCTCTCTCTCTTCTCCAGCCTATCAAGATCAAAGAGGTAAGCAAGCTCTTTGAAGTCACTGATCTCATCGGGTGTTTGGTCCCCCCCTTCCCACCCAAATACAAATTCCATCTATATAAGGCGACTCCCCCATTAGCTTGTTGACAAAAGATAACAGATTTTTATTTCTTTGTAGAGAAAAATCTGGGCAGCAAATAGTTCCACATGTAGATATGCACTGTTGTTGTTAAGTGCCGTCGAGTCTGAGTCGACTCATGGCGACCCTCTGGATAGCTATTCTAAATTGTGTTCGGTCTTGAGTCAGGCGGCTCATAGTTGACAGACTGGTACCCGTAGATGCTATTATTGTATTGATCAATCTCATTGCTGGCCTTCCTCTTTTGCGCTGACCTATCTTCCCAAGCATGATGTCTTTCTCTAATGATCTCTCTCTTCGCATGATGTGTCCAAAGTATGAAAGTTGAAGTCTTGTCATCTGAGCTTCTAAAGAAAGCTTAGGTTTGATCTCCTCTAGTACCGACTGGTTTGTTCTTCGGGCAGTCCATGGTATACACAGTATTCGCCGCCAGCACCATAATTCAAAGGCATCAATTTTCTTCCTGTCTGTCTTTTTCACTGTCCAGCTTTCACATCCATATGATGTTATTGAAAATACCATGGCTTGAACAAGTCGAATCTTTGTATGGAGAGAGACATCTCTGCTCTTGAGGATCTTATCTAGGTCTTTCATAGCCATTCTGCCAAGAGCAATGCGTCGTCTGATTTCTTGACTGCTTGTTGCTTCTTTATTGATAGTTGATCCAAGTAGGTTAAAGTTGTTCACGATTTCAATTTCTTCTCCTTCAACGATGAACCTGTTGATTATGTCAGTTGTCATGATCTTTGTCTTCTATACATTAAGGTGCAGGCCCATTTTGAGACTATGTTCTTTGATTGTGAGAAGCAAATGTTTCAGATCATCTTCACTTTCAGCCAGTAATGTGGTATCATCAGCATAGCGAAGGTTGTTGATGAGTCTTCCACCAATCTTCACACCTCTGTTGTCTTCATACAATCCTGTTTCTCTGATTTGTTCTGCATATAAATTAAACAGGTAGGGGGAAAGTATGCAGCCTTGTCTTACACCTTTGCTTATTTTAAACCATTCTGTTTCTCATTGTTCCGTTCAAACTGTTGCTTCTTGATCAATGTACAGATTGTGCAAGAGTACAATCAGGTGTTCTGGTATACCCATGCTTCTTAATGTGGCCCAGAGTTTCTCAGTTTACACAGTCAAAAGCCTTGCTATAGTTGATAAAGCACAAATAGATATCCTTTTGGTATTCTTTAGTCTTTTCAAGGATCCATCTCACATCCGCAATGATGTCTCTCATTCCTCGCCCTTTCCTGAACCCTGCTTGCACTTCAGGTAGTTCTTGTTCCAGGTATGGTTGTAGTCTCTTTTGAATAATCTTCAGTAAAATGTTGCTGGCATGTGGGATCAGAGCGATTGTGTGATAATTTCCACAGTCAGTTGGATCACCTTTCTTTAGTATTGGTATAAACGCAGATCTTTTCCAGTCAGTTGGCCATGATGCTGTCTTCCATATTTCTTGGCAGAGCCTTGTAAGTATGGCAACAGCTGCATCAGATTGCTGTAATACTTCTATGGAAATGCTATCAATGCCTGGTGCTTTGTTCTTTGATAAGGCTTTCAAGGCTGCTTTAACTTCTTTCATCACCAATGGTTCCCTATCATGAGGTACAGGTTGAAACGGCTGTTGGTCCACTTGATCTTTATCATATAAAAACTCTGTATATTTCTTCCACCTTTTCTTGATCTTCTCAGCATCATTCAACATAGAACTTTGAGCATCTTGAAATGTTCCAATTTGAGGTTGGAACTTTTTCTTTAACTCTCGTAGCTTTAGGAAAGCTGATCTTGTTCTTCCTCTAAAAGTTTCAGCTTCTGTTTCCTTGCATGCGTCATTGTAGTACTTTTCCTTGTCCTGTCTTGCTGCACGTTGGAAATCTCTGAGTTCTGTTATTGTCTTTCTTTCTCCTCTGGCTTTAACTTCTCTACATTTCTGGGCAATTTTCTGAGTTTCTTCCGTCATCCATTTTGGCCTTTTTTGCTTTTTCACCTTTTGTAGAGACTTCTCACTTTCTTCCAACACAACCTTCTTGATGTCATTCCATAACTCTTCTGGAGCTCTGTCATTTGTATCTGAAGCAGCAAATCGATTTTTCAGGCAGTCTTTAAATTGCAGTGGTATATTCTCAAGATCATATTTTGCTGCATTCATGAGTGGTTTGCTCTTTCAATTTTAGCTTGAGTTTGCATACTAGTAGTTGTTGATCTGTACCACAGTCAGCTCCAGGTTTTGTCTTTGTTGATGTTATAGAACTTTTCCATCGTTGACTTCCACAGATGTAGTCAATTTGATTTTTATACAATCCATTGGGTGAAGTCCATGTGTACAGTCGCCGCTTGTGTTGAAGGAAGAAGGTGTCTGAGATGAATAGATCGTTGGTCTTGCAGAATTCTATCAGTCTTTCTCCAGCTTCATTTCTGTTGCCAAGTCCATATTTTCCAACTATTTTGCCTTCTTTGTTTCCAACTTTTGCGTTCCAGTCACCCATGACTATCAGGATATCCTGTTTGCATGTTCTGTCAATTTCAGCTTGTACTTGTTCATAGAACTCTTAAATTTCATTCTCTTCTGCAGCTGTTGTTGGGGCATATACTTGAATTATAGTTGTGTTGATAGGCATTCCTCGTAGACGAATAGAGATTAAGCGTTCGCTGACTGCGTTGTATTTAATTACAGTTCTTGCAAGTTTCTTCTTTATTATAAATGTAACACCATTTCTTCTTTGTCTTTCATTTCCAGCATAGTAGACCATGTGTTCATCTGATGCAAAGTGCCCCATGCCAGTCCATTTCAGTTCGCTGACACCCAACAGATCAAGTTGTACACGTTCCATTTCATTCTTGACCACCTCCAACTTCCCTTGGTTCATGCTTCGTACGTTCCATGTTCCAATGCATAAGACATCTTTTACAGCTTCTGACTCTCATTTCATGTGCAGCTACAGCAGCAGTCAGACGTCCTGAGGGCTTTGATCCAACCACATCATAAATGCTGGTTTTACTCTGCAAAGTCTTCAGCTCTTCCCCAGTAGCTAGTTGAGTGCCTTCCTCCCTGGAGTCTCATCTTCCAGCACTATAGCACAATTTGTTTTGTTGTAACTATCCATTGGGTTTTCATGGCAAGATACAGTAGATTGCCGGGCCTTTCTTCCGCGCAGTTTAAGTTTGGTGTTGCTGTTGTCACAGAAATGTGATCCTCCGCCGTCAACACTATCCCATTCTGCTGCTGCCCAGATTGGTGGTTTGTCTTGCTCTGGCACCTCAGCTGAGACCTGTCCATCTTGGGAGACCCTGACAGTAGTTAAGCTACCGATAGTTTAGCTCTCAGCATCACTGATGCACACAAGCCCTCACAGCACGACAAGCTGCAAACCAAGTGAGGGAGATATCTACTAAAAGAAACAATTTGCCCTCCTTCAAGGAGCTTTGATTAGGTTATTTTACAAAGGAACACATTAATCTATATACTTGAGACACATAATATCAACATTTACTAGTGTTAAGTAATAACTGTTTAGCAAGGAAGCAAGGCTACACACAGATACAGGGAACTGTACTGTAAGAACACACATAAAAGCGGTTAGCTACTTTTCTCTTAAAGGAGGGCTGAGGAAAAGTTAAGGACTTTGGTAGGTCTCTCTTGTTTGTTTTAACATGTACCAAAGCTCCACCAACCACAATGGCTGGGAAAATTGTATGGCCAAAGCTGTTGCCTCTGTTACAGCTTCTGTCTCTATCCAGACAACCCAATGCCAGTCGAGGGACCCGGTTTCATGTGCAAGACGCCTGCAAGCTGAATGCTCATGAAACAAGTGGAGGAATTCAGAGAAGTAGCAAGGTTCAGAAGCATTAGAGACGGTGAGAATGAGGTGCTTCTTGAAGTATCCAGGCTCTCCAACAGAGATGAAAATGGGATTCTACAGAATGAAGAGAGTTGGACACAAGTCACCAGAGCCTGCAGAATTGACAATCCAACTCCTCCAGCCCTCAAAATGAAGAACCAGTATGCAGCCCTGAAAGTGGAGGAGATGAAAGCATCCCAAGAAAGGGAAGAATCGGAGCTCAAGCACCCCAAAGCTGCAGAATCAGTGACCACAAGGAAGTGAAGGGTAGTGGTAGTTGGTGACTCTCTTCTGAGGGGTACTGAGGCGTCCATCTGCCAGTCAGACTTGATATCCAGAGATGTGTGCTGTCTGCCAGGTGTCAAAATCTGAGATGTTATGGAGAGTTTGCCAAGACGCATTAAGACTACTGACTATTATCCAGTGCTGCTGATCCATATCTGCACAAATGATACTTCTAGGTATACCTCTGAGTGCATCAAAAGTGACTTCATGGCTCTGGGACAGAGGGTGAGGCAGATAGGTGTACAGGTGGTATTCTCTTCAGTTCTCTGTCATCAAGAGCATTTTGATTTCCTGGATAATGGGATGATTTACCTAGGGCTGCAGAGCAGAGATGGTGTCCACTTATCCAAGAAGTGTAAAATGTCCTCTCCAGCAGACGGGTTAATCTACTGAAGAGGGCTTTAAACTAGATTAGTTGGGGTGAATGAAGAAAACCTCCAGTTAAGTGAAAGCCCTCAAGTAAGTAAGAAATGGGTAAAAGGGGCAACATCTGGAGAAAGGTGTGCATAAATGCCTGTAGTATGGGAAATAATATCTCAGATGTTGAGGCTTTAATGGAAGAGGCTGACTTTGATTTAGTGGCGGTTATGGAGACATGGTTCACGGACAACCATGACTGGGATGTAATTATATCAGGCCATACTTTTTTCAGGAAGGACAGGGTAGGAAAAAGGGGAGGAGGATTGGCACTATATGATAAAAAAGCATAGTTACTCACCGCTTTGACTCATGGAAAAATGGTATATAAACCTAGTTAAATAAATAATACTTGTAACAGGTGTTCTCTGGGGACAGCAGGAATCAGTCCTCACATATGGGTGATGTTGGCGCCGATGGGAAACCCTCTCCATGCAGCTTCTCATCTCTCACTTCCTGAGGGGCATACTGCTGTTCAAGCCCCAAATCTGCCCTCTAGCGGCAATATGGGACCTTTTACGTGGTGCTCCATGCAACTAACAGCGCCACTGTTTGAGCCACTGGCTATCTGCCACCCCAAGTACATTTCCTGGAAGGTGGTGTTCCTGGTTTCACTCACTTCTGCTCGCAAGGTTAGCAAGCTTCAGGTCCTAGTAACAGACCCGTCTTAATACGCGGTTCTACAAGAACAGGGTCATGCTCCGCACACACAAGTTTCTTCCCAAGGTGGTCTCTCCATTCCACCTCAATTAGGAGATGGGACTTCTCACCTTCTTCCTGCACCTCACGCCAGCAGGGCTGAGGCAGTCCTTCACACCCTGGACTGTAAGAGCATTTTGTCCTTCTACCTGCAAAGGACACAAGAGCACTGCAGAGCCACATAGTAGTTCGTCTCCTATGACCACAGTGGGTGGCAGACTGCATCGCCTTCACTTATGAGCAGACTGGACTCTCGCTAGAGCACTGGATCATGGCACACAGGATCCAGGCTATGCCGGCTTCCATGGCCAACCTGCGCCCTGTTCCCCTGGTAGAGCTCTGCCGAGCCACCACCTGGTCCTTGGCCCATACCTTCACAGCTCATTACTGCCTGGATCCTATCAGGACAGTGCCTTTGGCCAGGCAGTACTCCGTCACTTGTTAGGGGTGTAGGCAACTCCTGCCCTTGTGGTGTTCAAGCTACCGGACTCTGATTCTTGCTGGACACCCAGGGCCTCCCGGGTCCAGGTTCAATGGCACTGCTGCTGCTGCTCACGGTTTGCCTTTTCAGATCACCTGTGGCCTTTTACAAGTTTTTCAGTAGCCTGTAGCTGGCGAGTCCCATATGTGAGGATTGACTTCCTGTTTGTTCCCGGAGAAAGCGTAGTTACTCACCTGTAAAAGGTGGTCTACAGGAACAGCAGGAATCAGTCCTCGCAACCCTCCCTCCTCCCCCTTGGAGTTGCTTCTCTACCTTTTTTTTGCCATTTTGCCTTAGAGCTATATTAACTGGCATCCTTGGGCGGGAATAGGACCATGCATGTGTGGTATATCTCCCAAAGGCTTTCTTTGAAAGCTGGGGAGAGATTACCGCACGGGCTCTGGCGCTGACACCGCCCATCAGACTGACTTCCTGCTTATTCCCAGAGAAATAATATTTAAGCTATCGAATTAGATTTCCCGTTCCCTCATTCTAGTTTAACCCACTCCCTTTTAAGCCTCTATCTGCACTGGTGTTATATACAGACCACCTTCATAGGCAGAAGATTTAATTGAAGACATACACAGTATTGCCATGAAAGGAGAAGTGCTACTGATAAGTGATCTCAGTATGCCAGATATTGATTGGGATATTGCTGCTGCAATGTCCTCTAGAAGTAAGGAGATCCTAGATCATCTACATGGAGAACTATTCTGGCAACTGGTAATAAAACCCACACATGAGGAGGCCATACTATAGCTGATGCTAATGGATGGAAGTGTTTCTGATGTTATAGTGGGTGATCATTTATTTTTATTTATTTATTTATTTATTTAGTAAACACTTGTATACCACTGCTTCCTACGAATCATCTCACATCCAATGATCATTGGATGATGTGGTTCAGTATTAACACTAGGCCTGATAAAGACCAATCAAAAGTAAGTGTCCTAACCTTTAGGACAGCTAACTTTGCCAAGATGGGACAATACCTCAAGAAGTCATTAGTGGGATGTGTCACGCCCTTGCCCCCTGCCTCAGGCTTAGAGGGGCGAGGTTGCAGTTAACTTCTCTTATAAAGCTTAGATAAACTATCTTTCCCCCTGATGCATGCTGGGAGTTGTAGTTTGGCCTTTTAAGATGAAGTGTAGTCATGAAACCGAAGGTGAAGGCAAATGACAGAATTTATTTACAAACGCAAACAAAGTCCATGTAGACCGTAACAGGATACTTCTCCATTCATTCGCTCAGGATTATTTACAACACAGCATGGATGAGCTTCACTATGGCTTCACAGTCATTAACTAACTATATGCAGCTGCTTAACAATGTAACTGATATGGGAAGCACAGCTTCTTCCCTCAACAAAATAAAAATGTCTTATTTTTAACTTTGTCTTCGCTAAGCATTTAATAGCACTTGTAACAGGTATCTCCCCATTAGAAGAGCAAGTTCCTACCTTCACTTCAGGCTAGGTTTCAATACACTGCTTCTAGGAGACTTCCACTTTTTCAGCTATCCTTTAGCATAGGGATTCAACGCTATTAGCCTGGCATAGAGTACAGTCCATGGGTATTTCTGGAGACAGTAAATCCTGCTCAATAGGCTCAACCTGCATCTCCTCTGGCGCTGATAATGCAGTGCCCTGCTCTGAGCTCTTAAAGTATGTCTCCGGGTGTATTCTCTCTGAGGATCCCTGTGTCTCTCCTGAGCCCAGCTCCACCCGGTAAAGATAGATTGTACCTGAAGCTGTGGACACTTCTCCCTGGCTGTATTCACTTGCCTCTCTCCAGCCTCTCAGAAACAGTTCTTGGTTCGCTTCTCTGAGTTCCCTCTTGGAGCTCTGCCAATGCTCCCTATTCCAGGCTTGGCTCCTTTGACTCCTGTGCTGAGTCCTGGGCTCCCACCTCTGAGCTCTCCGAACCGTCTGATCAGGAACCTGGATCTGAACCCGTTCCTGTTCCTCTGCTTCCTGCAGTTCTTGCTTCCTCTCCCTCTCCTGCTTCTCTCCTTGCTTTGACTTTAGCAAAGGTTTATATCCCTGCTTCCAGGACACTAACTTTTCCTCTCTGCTCAGGTGCTTGTAATTATCTCTCAAGCCTGCAACTACGTCAGCAGAGCTTGGGTGTAGCAGCCTAGGTTTTGTTTCTCTCAGCTTATTTTCCTTATGTAGAAGCTGAAATTCATGCACTGCAGGGATTTCACTTTTCCTCAAAGCAAATTCATCACCTTTTCCTATTTCCATAAGCTCAATACAAGCTTCCTTGTCACAGATGGGACACGCTGGGGGATCTAGAAAAGCAGTGGGCAAAATTGAAAGGGGATATTTTAAAGGCAACAAACCTTTTTATTAGGAAAACAGCTAAATATAAAAGGAAAGGGAGGCCACTATCTTTTTCAAAAGAAGAGGCTGAAAAGGTGAAGAAAAAGAGGGTGGCCTTCATAAAATATAAGAGATCACAGAGAGAGGAAGACGACCAGCAATATTTTCAAAAACCTAAAGCTAGGAAAGTAGTCAGGAAAGCAAAAAACGACAAAATAATAAAATGCAATAACTGCCGGGTGACAAGATATTTTTCAGATATGCTTGTGAAAGGAGGAAGTGCAAAAGCGGTATTGTCAGACTCAAGGATGAAGGGGAGGAATATTTATTTTATTTATTTATTTAACAAGTTTTATATGCTGCCTTTCTTACATTGAACATTGCAACTTTTAGAAATTTACATTGAACAGGAAATCAAACTTTGAGTTAAGGGGGAAGATGCTGTACAAGATTTACAACAGGTAGTAACAATTAATGCAGAGGGGTAGGGTACAAAGGGACAATGGCGGAAAATATGGTTTTGTTTAATGTGTAAGGTGTTGTAGGAGGGAATTAGCTGGCTGGATGATTGTACGAGCTACGATCTGGGAGGAATGAGGATCCATGATCTGGGGAATATATAGAAACTAATGAGAATAAAGCAGAATTGCTTAACAAATATTTCTGTTCTGTGTTCATAGATGAAGGGCCCAGAGCAGGACCTCGGAAAACACCCACAAATAGGAACAGAAGTGAAGGGGATCCTGAATGATATTCAGAAGACTGTTTGTGAGGAACTAGCTAAACTAAAAGTAAAGAAAGCAATGGGACTGGATGGTATACATCCAAGAATATTGAAGGATCTTGGGGACATCCTAGTGGCTTCACTGACTGACCTTTTCAATACTACTTTAGTGTTGGGAGTGATCCCAGAGGACTGGAGAAAGGCAAATGTGATCCCTTTACACAAAAGTGGAAGTAGGGATGAGGTTGAGAACTACTGTCTGGTTAGTCTGACCTTTCTAGTGAGCAAATTAATGGACAACACTGCTAAAACAGTGGATAGTGAGGTTTCTGGCGTCAAATGGATTGTAGGATCTGAGACAGGATGGGTTTAGCAGAGGCAGGTCTTGTCAGACAAATCTGATTGATTTCTTTGACTGCTGACCAGAGAATTGGACCAAGGGAGAGCTCTAAATGTTGTGTACTTGGAATCAGTAAAGCCTCTGACAGCATTCCGCAGAGATGACTTATAGACACCCAGGAAGAAGAAAGTAATAAGAGGAGGGATCTAGCTAAACTTGAGGAATGCTCAAGAATTTGGCAGCTGAAATGCAAGGTCATGCATTTGGGCTGCAAAAATCCAAAAATCCAATTGAGCGGTGGAGTGTTGGGGGTGAAGTTTCTGTCCTCGAAAAAAGAATGGGACCTGGGAGTGATTGATCCTGATGATCTTAGCGTGGCCAAACAGGTAGAAAAGGTGACAGCGAAAACCAAAAGGGTGCTTGGGTGCATAGGAAGAGGAATGGCCAGCAAAAAAAAAGGAGGTAATAGTGTCTCTGTATAATCTCTGGTGCAACATCTTTTAGAAACATAGAAATATGATGACAGAAAAAGACCACATGGCCTATCTAGTCTGTCCTTCCTTAACTACCTCCCTTTTTTCCCCCAAACTCCTTTGTGAAATCTTTTCACATGATACTAGTATTACGCCTTCAAATCCAGTGTTGGGGCGAATGCACAGCCAGAACCAAAATAACTACTCAGCAGTAAATAGCATCATAAGAAAGGCTCTGATAGTCCAAGAGCATGCTAAACATAGAAACATGATGACAGAAAAAGACCACATGGCCTATCTAGTTCCTTCCATATCAACCACTACAACAGTCCCCTTTTTTCCTTTAGAGAGCCCCTGTATTTGTCCCATGCTTTTTTGAATTCAGTTACTGTCCTCATCTCTACCACCTCCACTGGGAGACTATTCCACGGCTCTACTACTCTTTCCGTAAAGAAATATTTCCGCATATCACTCCTGAATCTATCTCCCTTCACCCTCATCCCATGTCCCCTCGTAGCAGAACTTGCTTTCAATTGAAAGAGGCTCTCTCCCTGAACATTTCTGCCATGGAGGTATTTAAACATCTCAATCATATCACCTCTATCCCGCCTTTCCTCAAAGGTGTACATATTAAGATCCTTAAGTCTGTACTCATATGCTTTATAATGAAGACCACTAATCATTATAGTAGCCACCCTCTGCACTGACTCCATCCTGTTCACATCCTTTTGAAGTTGTGGTCTCCAGAATTGCACACTATACTCCAAATGAGGTCGCACCAAAGACTTATACAGAGGCATTATCACCTCATTTTTTCTGCTAGCCATTCCTCTCCGTATGCACCCAAGCATCCTTCTAGCTTTTGCCGTCGCCTTTTCTACCTGTTTAGCTACTTTAAGATTATCAGACACAACCACACCTAGGTCCCGCTCTTCTTTAGTGGACAAAAGTACTTCACCCACTATACTATATTGCTCCCTTGGATTGCTGCAGCCCAAATGCATGAACTTACATTTTTTAACATTAAACCCCAGCTGCCAAATTCTAAACCATTCTTCAAGCTTAGCTAGACCCCCCCCCCCTCATGTTACCTATGCCTTCCTGGGTGTCTACTCTATCGCAGATTTTGGTATCATCCGCAAAGAGGCAAACCTTACCCGACAGCCCTTCCGCTATATCACTAACAAAGATGTTAAAAAGAATCGGACCAAGGACAGACCCCTGGGACACACCACTGGTAGCATCCTTCTCCTCAGAGTGAGCTCCATTTACCTGTACTCTTTGTCGCCTCCCACCCAACCAATTTCTAACCCAAGCAGTAACTTTAGGGTCCAACCCTAGGGTGCTCAGTTTGTTTATAAGTCGCCTGTGAGGAACAGTGTCAAAGGCTTTACTGAAATCTAAATACACCACATCTAGGACTCTCCCTCGGTCCAACTCCCTGGTTGCCCAGTCAAAGAAATCAATCAGATTTGTCTGAGAAGACCTGCCTCTGGTGAATCCATGTTGCCTCGGATCCTGTAATCCGCTGGACTCCAGAAACCTCACTATTTTCTCTTTCAGCAGCATTTCCAATAATTTACTCACCACCGAAGTTAAACTAACCGGCCTGTAGTTTTCAACCACATCCTTACTTCCGCTTTTGTGTAAAGGCACCACATGAGCCTCTCTCCAGTCCTTTGGCACCACTCCCGACTCCAACGAGGCACTGAAAAGGTCAGTCGGTGGAGCTGCTAGAATGTCCCCATGTTCCCTTGGTATTCTAGGTTGAATCCCATCCGATCCCATCGCTTTGTCTATTTTAAGTTGAGCTAGTTTCTCACGAACACAGTCTTCTGAAAATTGTTTAAGATGTTCCTCGCTTCTGTTCCTGTTTGTGGGTGTTTTCTGAGGTCCTGCTCCTGGTTCTTCATCTGTGAACACAGAAAAGAAATATTTGTTAAGCAATTCCGCTTTATCCTTCTCAGCTTCTACATATTCCTCCTCTGCACCCTTGAGTCTGACAATATCACTTTTGCCCTTCTTCTTCTCACTAATATATCTGAAAAATGTCTTATTCCCCCCCCCCATTTTATTGCATTGGCTATTTCCTCCTCCTTTTGAATCTCTGCCTTCCTGACTACTTTGCTAGCTTCTCTAAGTTTTTCCAAATACAGATGCCTGTCTTCCTCCCTCTGTGATCTCTTGTATTTCATGAAGGCATCCCTCTTTTTCTTCACTTTTTCATCTACTTCTTTTGAAAGCCATAGCGGTTTCCTTTTCCTTTTACCTTTATTTACCATTTTAACAAAAAGGTTGGTTGCCCTTAAAATATCCCCTTTCAGTTTTGCCCACTGTTTTTCTACATCCCCCAGCTGTTCCCATCCCACTAATGACTCCCTAAGGTATTGGCCCATCTTGGCAAAGTTAGTCTTCCTAAAGTCTAAGATCCTCACCTTTGTAT
This sequence comes from Ichthyophis bannanicus, assembly GCA_033557465.1. NCBI lineage: Eukaryota > Metazoa > Chordata > Amphibia > Gymnophiona > Ichthyophiidae > Ichthyophis > Ichthyophis bannanicus. The sequence continues at coordinate 72,114,268 of CM066051.1, read as the reverse complement.
GGATTCTAACAGCCCTAGTCCTATTACTGAACCACACCATCTGGTGATCACTGGATGCAAAATGATCTCCCACTACAACATCAGAAACACTTTCACCATTGGTAAGCACCAAGTCCAGTATGGCCCCTTCACGTGTGGGGTCTGTTACCAATTGCCTGAATAGTTCTCCCTGTAGAGAATCCAGGATCTCCTTACTTCTAGATGATACTGCAGCAGGAATGTGCCAATGAACATCTGGCATATTGAAATCTTCTATCAGTAGCACTTCCCCTTTCCTAGCAATGCTGCGTATGTCTTCAATTAACTCTCTGTCCACCTCTTCCTCTTGTGAGGAATGTCTGTATATCACACCAATGCAAATAGATTTCTCTTTCCCTCTTTCTAGTTTAACCGACAATGCCTCCTCTCTTCCTTTTAAGCTCTGTAATTCCAAAGCTTTAATAGTATTTTTTATATATAGTGCCACTCCTCCTCCCCTTCTTCCTACCCTGTCCTTTCTGAATAGCCAGGTATAGTTACATCCCAGTCATGGTTTTCTGTGAACCATGTTTCTGTAACTGCCACTAAATCCAAGTCAGCCACTCCCACCAAAGCTTCAACATCAAGGATCTTATTTCCCATGCTACGGGCATTTATACACACTGCTTTCCATATGTTACCCCTGTTACCCATTTCCCTAAAGGTATTTAATGTATCACCTACCTGGGGGCTTTCTTCACCCATCCCCAACGAATCTAGTTTAAAGCCCTCTTCAGTAGATTAGCCAGTCTACTACCGAAGACGCGTTGAAGTTTCTTGGACAGGTGGATGCCATCTCTGCTCTGCAACCCTTGGAACAGCATCCCATGGTCTAGGAAACCAAAATGCTCTCTGACACCATCCATGCAGCCTTGCATTCATCTCCAGGATGCAAGCCTCTCTACCTTGGCCTTTACCCTCAACAGGGAGTACTGAAGAGAACACCACCTGTGCACCTAACTGCTTCACCCTCTGCCCCAGATCCATGAAGTCACTTTTGATTAATTCTGAGGTATACCTGGCAGTATCATTTGTTCCAACATGAATTAGCAACATTGGGTAATAGTCAGTGGGCTTGATGAGTCTCGGCAAACTCTCCGTAACATCTTCGATTTTGGCACCAGGCAGACAGCATACCTCTCTGGACATCAAGTCTGGTCAGCAGATGGATGCCTCAGTACCCCTCAGAAGAGAGTCTCCAACCACCACTACCCTTCGTTTCCTTGTGGTCACTGATCCTGCAACTTTGGGGTAGTTGAGCTCTGGTTCTTCCCTTTCCTGGGATGTTTTCACCTCCTCCACTTCCAGGGCTGCATAATGGTTCTTCATTTCAAGGGCTGGAGAAGTTGGATTGTTGATTTTGCAGGCTCTGGTGACTTGTGTCCAACCATCGTGGACACCAGAGACAGCGCACTGTCACGTAGAAACCAGCAACACAGTACGAGAACGTGACAGGTGTAAGTTCTCACCAAACTTTTATTAATCCATACATGTGACGAGAGACCTGACCCGACACAGGCCGTGTTTCGATAAAATCTTCATCAGGGGTTGGCTCACCTTATATCAAAAATATCACAACACAATTAAAATAAAAAACCTTAAACATAAAAACAAAATACATTAAAAAAATATTTAAAAAAAAAAATATATATATATATATACCATCATGGAATGCAAGAGATCCTTGACAAATGCTATTTGATCACACTCAAAGTTTAAATTACATAAAAAATATAAAAAATATAGAAAAAATTATAGAAAAAATTATAATAATAAATAGTAATTAATATACATGTTAAATGTATCCTCCCCAACATTTATATATAAACTTTAGTGGAACTATCAATACATGTATATATAAATGACCAAAAAGCACTAAAATTTATAATAAATAATAATTAAAAAATAAATAAATAATAAAAAAATAATAAAAAATAAATAATAAAATAAAAATGTATATATCTCTCTAAAAAAACTACCATCTGCAAACAACCGAAATCCAATGATTAACAAAACATCATAAATAATAAATAATAATCATGTCAACATATAACAATTATATATAAATATATATAAATATATATATTTTATGAATAATATTCAACATTAATATTTGGTAAAATTATTAATAAAATAATCATGAATGATTAATACATAATAAATTTGTGATAGTAAATATTTAAAACTATAATACACAAATTTATGTTAACATGTCATAAAAAACAAACAAACAAAATGAAACGGACAACTGAGAGGAGACTGAAAGGAGCAGGAGTGAATTGCATTTACCTGAGAAATCGTGTTAGAGTACTAACACAACGTATATGTTGTTCAATGAGAAAAGAGTCGTATGAACTAAAAATAGAGGAGTAAATAAAAATATATAATTAAATAAATAACTAAAAGAGAAAGACATTTATATGTTGAAAATCGTGTTTATAAAACTCTAAACTACAGTCATCAATAATTTATACAACACATATTTGTTAGAAGAAACTGGACCGACTGGCTTTCCCAAAATGTGTTATATGATAATGTGCAGCCAAATATAGCTCAAAGGGGCTAGTCTGAACTGGAAACATTTATTATATAGGACAAAGGAAACAGCATGTATAATCTTTTATATCATACTAATGCTAATATGGAGAGGAACAACTTTTTGGGTGGCACGGCATGAGGATAAAAAAACTTTTCAAATTACCTTAGTGTAAAAACAAGGGGACACCGTGACAAACCGTATACCATAAACTGTATTCTTCTATTACCATATCTATTAAAATTATCTTAAAACTATCTTCTTAGCCCATTGATCCTGCTGTGTTAATAAAGTGTGATCTCAAATAGACATCCATTAAATGTCTTTAAATAAAATTGAAAACGCCACCGTCCGGATCGTCCCCGTGACTAGTTTATTCATGTGGAGAGCTATATCCGTTCGTGCACCAAGATTAAGTATTTTTCTAAACAGAGGAGGTGTACTAAATCAGGAAGATGGAAAAATGTAAAAGAAGATGATAAATAATTAGTAAATGAACCCAAAGGATTATGCATTTTAAACTCACATATCAGTGAATCAACGCACTGGGGCATCTAAATCAGAACTGCATTCACGATACTGCTTCCAAAAATTGAGGAAACGCTGGCGCATGCGGAGTGGAATTTAAAGCTACCTGAAGCGCGCAAAAACCTTGTATAGATGAAATGAGATAGATATAACAATGTAGGATACGATTCTTGTTTTTAAAAAAAGAGAGGAATATTATAAGTGCTTACTTTAAAAAAATTAATTAATGGTTAATTAATCTATAAAGGACATTAAAAACTTTGGCTAAATACACTGTAATTGTTAATGAATAAATCTGAGGATTAAAAGTAGGCTCTCCATTCTAATATTGCTAAATACATTTTTATATATTTTTTAACACACTAAAAAATAAATAATTGTGTTAAAAATAATAATAATATTTAAAAAAATATATATTAAAAAAATATATATGTTAATATTAAAAAAATGAAATTTATGTAATTTAAACTCTGAGTGTGATCAAATAGCATTTGTCAAGGATCTCTTGCATTCCATGATGGTATATATATTCTTTTTTTTTAATATTTTTTTAATGTATTTTGTTTTTATGTTTAAGGTTTTTTATTTTAATTGTGTTGTGATATTTTTGATATAAGGTGAGCCAACCCCTGATGAAGATTTTATCGAAACACGGCCTGTGTCGGGTCAGGTCTCTCGTCACATGTATGGATTAATAAAAGTTTGGTGAGAACTTACACCTGTCACGTTCTCGTACTGTGTTGTTGTGTCCAACCATCGACATTCTGTTGGCACCCATCTTCTCGGCTGGAGAGCTTGGTTGCTGCAAGAAGCATCTCATCAATGTACTTCTCACTGTCTTGAATGCTTCTCAGCCTCGCCACCTCCTCTCTGAGTTTCTCCACTTGTTTCCTCAGAGCTTCAGCATGCAGGCACCCTGCACATGGAACCGGTCCTTCAACTGGCATTAGCTTCTCTGTCTGGACAGAGGCATAAGCTGTAATGGGGGCAACAGCTTTAGCGATACGATTTCTCCCAGCCATTATTCTGTTTGTGGAGGTATCTGTTAAATCAAGAGAGAGATCTACCAAGTACCAGCCAGTTTCCCAGCTGTCCTTTCAGTGAAAAAGCAGTTAAAGCTCTTTAATTATATTCAAAATGTGCTGGTCCAAGTCTCTGTGCTTTGTTAAATGGGGAGGTGCCCTATAAAGCAAGACTGCTCACTAGGGGTGGGTGGGAGTCGGGGTGGGTAGGGAGGGAACTAACACCTGATTAGGTGTCAGCAGTTCCCAAAGCTGAGGAGGTTACTAGAGTTCAACAACCTACCCTGCTGAAGGAAATTTCTACTAAAGCACCAAAAAGAAAGTAACTTTGCTTTAAAAATATACAAAACCTCTTTTAAGAGCTCCCAGTCAGAGAGCTAGCAATTTAATAAAAAAAATAAACCCTCAAATCCTTACTGTTGGTTGACCTGTAAAGCCTCTGTTAGGAAAGCCTCAATAGGGCAGGGCAATGGATCCTTTTATGCAGACCTCAGCTGCTCTCAGGTAATCAGGCCCACTAACTCCTGATTAGGTATCAGCAGTTCCCAAAGCTGAGTATTGTGTGCAATTCTGGAGACCGCATCTTCAAAAGGATATTTATTTAACATTTTTTATATACCACTTTTTCAAAATCTCAAAGCGGTTTACAAAGAACATAACTTAATTTACATAGAATGGTTCATTGGCAGCAATTTACAATACAGGTAACAGTAACAATCATACAACATTTGTAACTATTTACAGAAGAAACATTTTGTAACTATTTACAGGGTATTGATTATATGTCTCTTGTGTTGACCATTTGCAGGTGGGTCGAGTTATAGGTGAAGTTATCTGACTCCTGTGGGGACAAAGTGCTCCTTAAATAGATGTTTTTTTTTAGGAACTTTCTGAAGTAGGCGACATCAGTAATTGCTCTCAGGTAGTGTGACAGGGAATTCCATAGTGAAGGGACATAATTCTCAAATATTCTACGGAGCGTGTTCTGGGAGGTGCCTGTGGAGTTTGTGGTATTTGTAAGGGTGTTTAGGTGCTGTTTCTTCTTGAAAGAGTGTTTGGGACTTTTGTGATTAAGACATCCTTTGGATTGGTTGTGTAGTATTTTGAAAGTTATCATTATTGCCTTATATTTTATTCTAGAGTGAATGGGGAGGGATTGCAATATAGGGGTGATGTGAGCTTGCTTGTTCCTGTGATCAATCGGGCTGCTGTGTTCTGAGCCAGTTGTAAAGTTTAGGTTGCGTATCTGGGTAGGCCATGTAGGATCGAGTTACAATAGTCAAGCTGTGGGGTGATCAGTGCTTGGCAAACGGATCTGAAGTGGTTTTGTTCGAGTAGAGGTTGAAGGTTTTGCAGCATTTTCATTTTATAGTATACTTTGGAAGTTGTTCTGTTAATGTGGGATAGGAATACACCTGGACCAGAGGCTCAGTTTCCAAAGTATTTTACTTCACACTCCACTGGGATTGTTTATGCTCCTATAGGTAGGCTATGAGGTGGGTTAAATGAGGTGTCCCTCATGATTATAAGGGCCTCTAATTTGATATAATGGATTGTTAAGTTGCGTTGTTCTAGCCATTCTGTGACTTCTGATAAGCATGATGAGATGGTGGAATAGTTAGGATTCTTTGTCGAGGGTGGTGTAAATCATCAGGTCATCCGCATATAGGTGGTAGAGTATTTATTCATTTAATTAAGTTATTTGTTGTTCTATACCACACTATTCAAGATCAGTGCGGTTTTCATAAAACATAAACAGTAGACAGTTTACATAGAAAAGTAAGATACTTAGAACCATGGAACATGTATGTTGTGGTATTGTAAAATCTTGCAAACTGGTTGGATGTAAATGTTGAAGAGGAGCTCTGAGAGTGCTGAGCCTTGGGGGAGACCTTGCCTTAGTTGGAATGGTCTTGACGTGTTATGTTTTATCTTGACTTGAGATGTTCTGTCTGATAGGTAGGAGTGAAACCATGACAATGGGGTGTTGCCTATTCCTATTTCTTGTAGTCTGTCCAGTAGAATGGAGTGGACTATGGAATTGAAAGCAGATGTTATGTCTATGAATATTAGTATGAAGCCCCTCTTTATGTCTTCAATTCCTTTGAGTATTGTGTTCAGCAGAGATGTTAATAAAGTTTCTACGTCATGGAGCTCTCTGAATCCATACTGTTGAGGGTCAAGTGGGAATGTTGAGTCGACATGGTCTTGAAGTTGACGTTGGTCTGCCTTTTCAATTAGTTTGGCTAGGAGCAGGATACTAGATATGGGGCAGTATGATGTGGGGGACGTTGTATTGTTCTTTAATACTGATATTATGGAGGAGGTTTTCGGTGGCAGTGGCATGATTCCTTGTAATAGGGATAAGTTTATTATTTTACTGGTGCTGTATTTTGTGCAATTGCCTTTATTCAGATGGATGGGCAGGGATCAAGTGGTGAGGTGGTTGTGTTTAGGGACTTTAGAGGTCGGTGCAAAGATCATCAGTGACGAGCAGAAGGAAATCCAAATTTTTGGGTGATCTTGTACAGAAGAAGAAGTGATAGATGTTTGGTGAGTTAGAGAATTTGATCTGGAGATAGATTGCATAGACTTCAGGGTTTAATGCATCAATGCCTTGGCCTTGTAGGGATCTTGATAGTTCTTTCAAAATTGAAAATAGTTCTCTAGGGATATAAACAGGATGGAGTCGCTGCAGAGGGTGGCTACTAAAATGGTCTTCATTATAAACCATATGGAGACAGACGTAAAGATCTTAATATGTATATGTATTATTATTAGAGCTACCACGTTCCATGTAATGTTACACTTGTTAAACTTGTTACCTGTACACTACTGTGACTCGGCTATACCAGGTGTTCTCTGGGGACAGCAGAAATCAGCCCTTTATATGGGTGACATCAGCGCTGACAGAGCCCGCACAGTAACCTCTTCCCAGCTTTCAAAGAAAGCCTTTGGGGATGTATCATGCATTCATGGTCCCCTTCCTGTCCAAAGGTGCCATCTTGCCTCAGTCTGATGACATAGCTCAAAAGGCAAAATGGCATAAATGACAGAGAATCAACTCCATGGCTAGGAGGGAGGATTGTGAGGACCGATTCCTGCTGGCCCTGGCAAACAACTGTTACAACTACACTTTTTCCGGGAACAAGCAAGACGTCACGCCTCACATATGGGACTCCTAGCTGCAAGCTACTGAAAAACCTGTAAAAAGCCACAGCGGACCAGGAAAGGTGAGCTATGAGGAGGAGCAGCAGCAGCGTTAAGGAACCATAGACCCTCAAGTAACCCAAGATGTCCATCAAGGAACAAGCATACAGGTAGCCTGAACACACTGGAGGGCAGGATTTGCCTTACATTCTGAAGAAGTGATGGAGTACTGCCTGGCTGAAGGCGTTGTCGTAGCAGGGCTCCCTCTCCAGGCAGTAATGAGCTGTGAAGGTATGGACTGAGAACCAGGTGGCGGCCCGGCAGATTTCTGTCAAGGGGACAGATTCACCACAGAGGCCACCATGTGTCACAACACGGTGCTCCAGCGAGAGATTGGCTTTCTCATAAGCAAAGGCAATGCAGTCTGTCACCTAAGTGGACAGAGTATGCTTGGTCACCACTGTCCCCAGTCAGCTAGAGTCATAGCAGATGAACAACTGTGAGGTTTGGCAGTGCTCATGAGTATGCTGCAGGTAGAAGGCCAGCGCCCTCTGACAGTCCAGACTGTATAGGACAGCCTCCGCCCTACTGGCATGAAGCCGCAGAAAGAACGTGGGGAGTACGATCTCCTGATTGAGGTGGAATAGGGATAACACCTTGGGAAGAAACTTGGGATGCATGTGCAGCATGACCCTGTTCTTGTAGAACCACATGTACAGTGGGTCTGACACCAGGAACACCACCTTCCAGGTGAGAAACTTGAGTGGCAGGTAGACAGTGGCTCAAATGGTGGTGCTGTCAACTGCAAGAGCACAACATTGAGCTCCCACTCCACCAGTGGAGGGCGGACAGGAGGTTTTGACAGTAGGAGACCCCTCAAGAAGTGAGGTACGAAGGGTTGAACAGAAAGGGGCTAGTCCTTGATGAGATGGTGCCACACCACTAGAGTGCTGAGGTGCACCCTGACTGAGTGGGACTTTAGTCCTACCTGGGATTGGTGCACTAAGTACTGCAGTACCAGCTACACAGAGAAAAACAGGTTGATCCATCGCTCCACACACAAAACCTCTGCCACTTGAAGACATAAGCATTCTGGGTGGAGGCTTTGCAGGAGGCCAGAAGGACCTCCTCCACTTCGATAGAGAGTTTGAAAGAGGCCAAGGCTACCCTTTCACCAGCCACTCTGTGAATGTCAGTGACCCCAAATTGGGGTGCAGGAGAGAGCCTTCCTCCTGTGAAAGAAGGTCTGGGATGCTCACCATGGGAACCAGGCCACCAACTGGCAGACAGGCAAAGGGAACCATGGCTGCCAGACTCACCAAGGAGTCACCAATATCATTGCGGCCTTGTCGCGCTGGATCTTGAACAAGTTCTTGGCAATTAGTGGGGTCAGTGGAAAAGCATACAGAGGGCCCTCCTTCCAGTGGATGAGGAATGCATCTGCCACCACCCAGGAGGGTTTTGGTTGCCTGGAGCAGAAACGGGACAGTTGAGCGTTGACCGGACTGGTGAAGAGGTACATTTTATTTATTTATTTAACCAGTTTTCTATACAGCCTTATCCTTCAATCAAAGCAGTTTACATTATGTAATCACTACAAGCAGGTACTGGATACATTCCCTTATCCCCAAAGTGCTCACAATCTATGTGTACCTGAGGCAACGGAGGGTTAAGTGACTTGCCCAAGGCCAAAAGGAGTGCCTATAGGCCTGAGATTGCTATCCTCAGGTGGGAATTGAACCTCTGGCCTAAGGTACTGTGTGCTAACCACTAGGCCACTCTTCTCTCTGGGGGCTACCATACATGTGCGGTAGCCCCCAGAGCTGAAACAGCTGAGTGGCCACTTTGGGGTTCAGCTGCTACTCATGCGGCTGGCGGACACTGCTGAGCTGGTCCACTAGGGCGTTGTCCTGCCTGGGAGATATACTGCCTCCAAGAGCATTCTGTGACTGCTCGCATACGAGTAGATGCCTCCCTGCTTGTTGATATAGAACATTGCCACCTGGTTGCTGGTCTGAACTAGCACCAACTTGTGCTCCAGATGGTGCAGAAGGCTTGCAGGGCCAGGGCTATGGCTCGGAACTCCAGAAGGTTGATCTGTTGTGTGCTCTCTGCCTGTGACCAACTGCCTTGGGTGAAGAGGTCGTCACAATGGGCTCCCCAGTCCAATAGGAAGGCGTCCATGGTGAGGATCCTCTGGGGAACAGGGGCCTAGCCATCAGATTCTGGAGGTTTTGCCACCAGCCAAGGGAGTTGGCCAATGGGTAAGTCACCGCAACTCTGTCCTGTAGCTGGCCTGTGGCCTGAGCCCACTTGGAGTGAAGGGCCCACTGGGCTGATTACATGTGTGGGTGATGTGAACCGTGGATGCCATATCCAACAGATGTGGCAGACAGGCACCGATTGACGGCGCTGAACACCTGCGGCCAGCACCCAGAAGCATTCAGCCCTGTCTAGGGGGAGAAAAGCCTTGGCCTGGAGGGTGTACAGTCATGCTCCTATGAACTCCAGATTTTGTGTCGGGAGAAGGTGGGACTTGAGGTAATTTAGCAGGTGTTGCAGAATGAGAATGGTGCGGGCCAAGGCCTATTTTGCTTCAGCACCTGTGCCTCCTTTTATGAGCCAGTCCAGGTAGAGGAAGACAAATACCCCTTGGAGACCCAAGTGGGCCACAACTATGGCCAGGCACTTTGTGAACACCCTTGGGGCAGAGGCCTGGCCAAAGGACAGAACACTGTATTGGTAGTGGTCGCCCCCCAAGACAAACCTGAGATACTGACTAGCTTGGATGGATGAGGATGTGAGTATATGCATTCTTCAGATCTAAGGAGCATAGTCACCCTGCTGGAGATATGGCAGCAATGTTCCAAGGGAGAGCCTGCACCAGGAACCTGTTGAGATCCTGCAGGTCTAGGATGGGTTGGAAATTCCCAGTCTTTTTGGGTACCAGGAAGTACCAGGAGTAGAACCCCTTGTGCCTGAGGTGTGTGAGCACAGGTTCCATCACCTGGTCCTCCAGGGGACCTGCGAGCTCCTGCTGAAGCAAGGCCCGGTGAAGGAAAGTCTTAGGATGCTCTTCCGGGAAGAAAGGTGGGGGTGTCTTTGCAAGGTGGAGGAGGTAACACTCACACTCAACTTGCAGGGCCCAAGTGTTGGTGGTGATGGCTGGCCACCAGTGGGCATAGAACACCAGGGGTTCCACTGTGTGCTGTGGGGAAGAGAAGCTACACCCTGCGAGTCAAAACCCCCCTCCAGGTTGCCCCAGGGGTATGGGCTGGGGTTTGGGAGTCTCAGGCTTATGAGGGCCATGCTTCTGTCCCTTGGCCTGCTGACCCTGTTGGGGAGGAGGGAGGGCCGGGTACTGGGGGTAGTTTCCATAAGCCTTCCTCTTCTTCGGATAGAGAGACTTTTTACCCGAAGCCTTCAGTCAGGAAGGGTCAGCGGTCTTTTTGGAGAACCTGGTCCTAGTTAGGAACTTGGAATCTAGCTCAGCAGCCTTGTCCATGATGGGTTTGCCGAAGAGATTCTCTCCTTGGCAAGGGACGTCGACCAATTTGTCCTGAACCCATTGCTCAAAGTTGGAGGACTGTAGCCAAGCTGGTGCCAGGCATTAATGCCTGCTACAACTACTCTAGCTGCCGACTCGAAGCCTTCATAGGCAGCTTGCATCATGAATTTAGAGCACTCTCTGACAACTGAGGCCAGGGTCTGGAACCACTGGAGGAGTTCCTTGGAGATACCAGCCAAGAATCAGGAGAGCTCCTTTGCCAGGTCCCTCGGTAGATGCCCATGTACAGCTGGTAAAGCCTGGATCTGGCTGAGGATCGAGTCCTGGAAGCACTTTCTGCCCAAGGCATCCATGGTATGGGCCTCAATACCTGGGGGCAACAAGGAGTGCATCTTCTGGCTCTTAAGCCTGAGCATGGCTGACTCCACCACTATGGATTTGTGAGGCAGTTGAGTTTTCAGGAAGCCAGGGCTCCGATGGACCTGGTACATTGAATCCAGCCATCTGCTCACTATGGGCACTGAGGCTGGGGTCTCCCACATGCAGAAGAGCAGCTGCTTCAGGATGGGGTAATGGACAGCATAAGTGCCTCTTTCAAGGAAGCCTTGTAGTGGAGGATCTTGAGATCCTCTGTCCAAGGATCCTCCTCTGACTCTGTGGTAAAGGCAAGAGTCTTTGCCATGTCCCTCGGTTGGGAACTAATGCTGGGTCTCCAGAGAAGATGGTTCCGACAGGACATCCCAATGTCGATGGGTACCTGGGGATTCCTCGGTCTCCCAGTCCAACCTGGAGTTGGTGGAGATGTCGAGGGCAGTGTTGGTGCAAGGGTCAAACCCTGAGCCTGATGGCTCTGCGGTCAGAGCTTCATGTGCTGCATGGGGAAGACCATGGCATCGAGGAGTCTATGGCGACCAGTGGTGCTCCAGGATTGGCTCAACTTCCAGTGAATCCTCGATGTGGAGGGCCCAGTAGTTGGGAGTGATGACCAGGAAGAATTGGACATCAGAACCTACTGCTGGTCTCGAGGCCAGATGGCTCCGCAGCCTCTGGTGCAAGCACCAAGGGCCCAGTGCCAGCTCCTTCGAGGAAGAGTCCTTGATGAGGATGGCCTTGGGGGTCCAAGGCCATTAACCTGACACAGAATGCTCCCATTGAGGCTGTTTGAAAGGTCTCTCTTGCCCCTCGCCCTCTGCCTCATGCCAGGCACTAAGGGGCCAAGGCCCATGGGACTTGCCCACTTTTCCAGTCTCATCTCCTGACGAGGTCTTCGAGGGCTTCCATCTCTTCTTGTGTTCATCCTCTGGGTGCTCTGACTCGAGGCTTCATGGATCTTAGGCTCTGAGGCAGCACGGTCCCTGTGAGTGTCCGGGGTACCGAAGGGTTTGTAGGACCAGGCTTCAAAGATGACCCTGGGACTCTGTCTTATGGAAGAATGGCTCCCGCTGCTGCTTATGGTTCTTGAGAGCCTTGGAGGTCATCCACTTACAGAAACAGCATTTGAAGGGGTTGTGGTCCGGCTCAAGTCAACGAACGCAGAAGTCTGCAGGTCAGTGCGTGACATGTTGTGCATGCAGCGGTCTCATTGCTTGAAGCCACTGATCGAGGTCATGGCAGGGAAGATGGAACCTGCGAGGTCAAAGCCCCTAAACCAGATCAGGAAAAAGACACAAATCTATGCCTAGCAGAGACAGGTAAAAAAGATGAAAAAAAGAAATTCAAAGGACCTGAGTACGCGATGCTGAGGCAAGATTACTCGCTGGCGGGAAAGGAATCTGTACACAACCAGAGAAAGAAGAACAAAATTAATGAACTAAAGAACCAACTTTTTCCAGGGATAACAGACACACGCCCTGTGGGCTCTGCAGAAGAAAAGGGATTGAGGCAAGATGGCACCTTTTGGGCAGGAAGGGGACCACATGTGTGGTGCATCTCTCAGAGCTTTCTTTGAAAGTTGAAGAGGTTACCACGCAGGTTCCATCGGCATCCATATATGAGGACTGACTTCCTGCTTGTTCCTGGAGAATAGTAGATACAGCTAAATAAATAACTATGTTGGAGGAAAGGCGGGATAGAGGAGAGATGATAGGGATGTTTAAATACCTCCATGGCATAAATGCACAGGAGGGGAGCCTCTTTTAATTGAAAGTAAGCTCTACAATGAGGGGACATAAAGTGAGGGTGAAAGGAGATAGACTCAGGAGTAATATGCAGAAATATTTCTTTATGGAAAGAGTGGCAGATGTGTGCAGTAGTCTCCCAGTAGAGGTGATAGAGACGAGGAGAGTTTCTGAATTCAAGAAAGCATGGGGCCAACACAGAAGATCTCTAAAGGAATACAGGTGACTATAATAGTTAATATGGAAGGGCAGACTAGATAGGCCATATGGTCTTATTTTGCTGTCTTATTTCTATGTTTAACTGGCACTAACCAAGTGAAACCTATCACCCCAATCTTCTTCAATGTAGTTGGTCTACCAGTTATTTGGAGGGATCAGTTCAAAAGTTTAACTGTGATTTTTAAGGCCTTGAGCAATGAAACTCCTTTTACTATCTTCTCTGTTCTGAAAATGTATCATCCTTCCTGTGCTTTGCGGTCACTGATGTTCTAGCAGGGCTGGCACAAGGAGATGAGGTGCCCTAGTTGAACCACATTCCTTGTGCCCCCCTCCTCTGCGCAGCCCTATTGCCACCACTGCCATCCCTCTCCGGGATTGAGAGCAGCGGCACTAGCTGTAAACAGCCCCATGGAGCTTACCTTCAAGCTTCGGTGCCACAGGGCTACTTGCTTCTGCCAATCTCTGCTGCCCAATGCCAACTTCTCATGCAAACAGGAAGTCGACATTGAGAGTTGGAGGGGGTAGAAGCAAAGAGCCCCACAGTGCTGAAGCTTGAAGGTAAGCTCCACAGGGCTACTCACAGCTATTGCCATCACTGTCGGTCCCACAGAAAGGCGGCAATGGGTGCCCCTGGAGGCCCAGTGCTCTAGGCAACTGCCTAGTTTGCCTAATGGTAGCACTGGCCCTGGGTCCTATGTACTAAATATTCCATCTGTGAAACACGCTTGGCTAGTCAATGCTCCCGACCACACATTTTCTGTGACTAGACATTATAATATCCTTAGTTTTATTCTCCATTTCATTCCTTATGATTCCCAGCATTCTGTTGCTTTCTTGGCCACCACATCACACTGGGCATAGGGTCAGGGATGGCCTAAGACAGAAACCCCATCAGTGCCGCCACCGCCCCACCAGCGGCTGCCATCTCAGGAGGGAGAGGCGGGCAGCGGCAGTATTTCTAAAAGCGGCGGCGGCGGCCAAAAGCTGTTTTGGAAATGCTGCTGCTGCCTGCTTCCCCCTCCCGAGACGGACTTGGCGGCATAGCTATTCATGTGTGCCACTGCTGCCCCCAGCAAGGCCAGCCACCCTAGGTGGCTGCCCAGCTCGCCTAGTGGATGGGCCAGCCCTGCGTAGGGTTTCAATGTATTTTCCATAATGATGCCTAGATCCTTTTCCTAGGTGGTGATTTTAAATGTGGAACTCTGCATCTAGAGTAAGAATAGTTTTAGCATGCATGTTAGAATGTTGTGCATTGTTGCTGCATTGGCGCATAGCCCTGCCCTCTGACCCTTAAACCCGGATATTCAATGCTAGGGTCATATACGTCCCTGGCATTGAATATCTGAGTATTGCCACACATGCCGGAAGTCGCCTTAGCTAACTGGGCAGTAGTTATATTGCTTGCTGCCCGGTTAGCCCCTGTGCCTTAAAGATAGCTGAGGGGTTTTTTCCTTGCCTATCTTTTTGGCGCCGATAGCTAATCAAGCAGCATCCAATATCACTGCTGCCTGTTTATCTCTTACTGCTGCCTCTGCTCTGCTCCCGACATGTCCTGATACTAACCAGATAGCATCAGGGCACATAGGGGAGTTAGAAGGGGATATTCAAAGAAATTAACCGTGTACATGCCATTCAATATCCCCATGTAAAGCATTTATATGGCTTACTGGGCTGTAAACTATGTAAATGTCTTTTGAATATTGAGCCCTAAGTTTCTTTTAGGACTGGAAAATTACCTACTGCCTGAGCCAACCATTAGGTAAGACTAGTCTGTTTCCTGGGGAAGCAGCAGTCAACGCTGAACCCTAGATCTGACAGCCAGAGAAACTCAAAGAGCCATCGGCACATTCTGCTATCGGCAGGGAGAGTGGACACACACATACAGACAAGGCAAAGTACGATGCCGAGTTATTACAGGATTGTTGGCAGGTTGGTGTGTTCAGATGATCACGATTGTTGGGTTTAATTATCAAAATCTCGAGCCTAATGTCTTGCACTGGCTTTGCCTTCCAGGGGGGGTTCTATAATGAGATGGAGTAAGGCGGCTGCCTCAGGGGGCAAAGTTTCAGGGGTGGCTAAAAATGCCCCTAAACAGCCAAGTGGCCACCACCTCACTCCGCCTTCTAATGTCCAAAAAATTAAACCTAAATGAACTAGCTGCTGTCGTCGCCGCTTCTCCCAGCAGTGGCAGAATCACCCTCCCGCGGCCCGAAATCAGAGAGAAAGTCGGCTCTTGCTACTTCGGTATGCTTTTAAGTCCCTGCTGGTTCTGCCCCCCCCCCTCCCTCCCTCGGTGTGAACAGCATCATCAGAGAGGGCAGGACCCATCAGGGACTTACGAGCTTGCCAAGTCGCAAAAGCCCATGCTTCTGTTTTCATGTTGGGCACGCTGCTCCTGCAGGCGGAAGGTTGTGACTAGTGACTGTGGCTTCTCACCACCTTCTGCCCTCGGGAGCAGGCTCTCTACTAGGCTTCTAGCACTCTGCAGGTCATCCTAAATGGGGAGGGGCAGTCAGCGACAGCACCCTCCTGATGTCGGCTCTGGCAGGCAGGCTGGCTGGCTCTATTTCTTTGGGCCACAGTCATGGCCTGCAAGACATACTGCTCCCACAGGTAGAAGGGTGGGAGGCAACGATCATGGACCAGAG
Organism: Ichthyophis bannanicus; assembly: GCA_033557465.1. NCBI lineage: Eukaryota > Metazoa > Chordata > Amphibia > Gymnophiona > Ichthyophiidae > Ichthyophis > Ichthyophis bannanicus. The sequence continues at coordinate 72,098,522 of CM066051.1, read as the reverse complement.
AAGCAGAGCCTGCCCACAGGATCAGCATACTCCTCTACATCAAGGAGGGGGGGGGGGCGGCACATTGAGAGGTGGATATGAATGGGCACAGAGAGATGCTGGGTACAGGGGGAGGAATAGGGAGGCAGCAGGGAGAAGACTGAGGTGGACATGGAAACAGGCATAAGGAGAAGCAAGGAGGGGTGATGTAGTGCTGATGTTAGCCAGGGGGTTATAGAGAGACTATAGGAAAATACTGGACATGGAGGGGGGAGACAGAGGGAAAATGCTGTACACTGGGTAATAAGGAGAGAAGGAAATGCAGGACATGGGGGTATTAGGGAGAGAGGGGCGAAGATGGACATGGCATAAATAGGTTGAGAAAGAGATGGACAGATACTGAACATGGGAGTAATAGGGAGAAGATGGTATGATATGAAGATGGGGGAGATGCTGGTTGCAGGGGGCTAGGAAGGGAGAGGGCAGACATGGAAAGAAAGAGAGAGAGGAGGTACTGGATGGAGGAAAAGAGAGAGCCAGAGAGAGAGAGAAACAGTGGATGGGTGATGAGAGATGTTAGACACGGAGAGTGAGCAAAAGACTAGAGAAATAATGGACCAGGGAAGAAGAGCCGGGGGATGGAAGGACTGGGGATGAAGGTTGAAAAGCGGTAGGTAGATGGTATAAAAAAGAGAGATTGAGAACTGGATAATGAGTAGTGAAATCTGGGTGGCCAGAGAGGGAGAAATAAATGGAAGAAAGGTGGAAAGAAAAAGAATCAATATCCAAGATGGAAGGAAGTGAAGAAAACCAAAGGAGAGACAGGAAATGGTAGATGGAGTAGAGACCTTAGAAAGAGAGCTAAGAGAAGATAGAGGAAAGCAGGAACCCCAGATTGGGACCAGCATGATCGGAGAATAAAATGGTCAGACAACAAAGGTAGAAACATATTTTTTTTTATATTTTACATTATAGGGAAATGCATGCCTTTTATTTATCTGATGTTGCACTGCTTGAGAATTCTGGCTTCTTGAACTTTCAGTTTGATTTTTGTCTACATATTTTTATTTTAACTTATAGTTATTTATTCTGTACTTGATGAGGGTCTGTGTTCTGAGTGTGTGACCGATGCCAGGCGTTCTGTTAACTGGGAGTTTGTAGGAGAGGTTCTGTAGTGTAGTAATTTGACTTGTTTAGCTTTTCAGTAGGTGTATGGATGTTCTAGGGCCTGCTGCAGTAATTATAGTGTTGCTTTTTTTTCTCTCTAGGCCCCATGTTGTATGAGTTTTGGAAGTTTATGCTAGTATGATATAGTTGATTTGGCCTTGTAGATCATCGGTGACATTTGTAGAGTTTGTATTACTTCACAATATGCCTGTATGGGAGAATGTTTGTTAGTGAAATGGCTAGAAACAGATTTTTTTGTTCTTTTTTCTTTTTTTTTTTTCTTTTTTTTTAGATATTGAGTTCTGTGGGTGAATGTCCTAGTTCTGCTCTGTAGCCATTGTTAACGGAGGGGGTTTTGTGAATGCACAATATTTGTTTAAAAAGAAAAAGCAAGAACCATAATGCAATTTATAACAAAATAAAATGAGTTATAATTTAGTGTTACACACTGCTGTGGTTCTCATTCTTTCTTTTAGTTTTTTGGTGCACAAACATCTTGCATTTCTTCCACGTTATGGAACTGGCTTGTTGAGTTAGTTCAGACCCTAACTGCAGTTTTGAGAAAGTCCTGGCAGGCAGGGGATATACCAATACCTTCTCCTCCCGAGCCTCAGGCAGCAAAGAGTGCCTTAACCGCACCCTGGTGCCTATTGCACCTTGGTTTACCAATGACAAGGCAAAAAACCACTTTGAAGAGCGAATGTGGCTTAACCAGCCGTGGCAGTGGCTTCACACGGCATAAATAGCTCCCAACACCTAAAAACTAAGGGGCGGGACCTAAATCACCTGCTCGCTCCCTATCACCCAGTCCTGCTCCTTGTGTGGCGGTGTAGAGATGGGGCTCGTCTTGATCGTCGTCCCGTGGCTGCTCTTCGCTACCGGGGCTCTGTCCGGGGGTAAGTGCATGGGCGAACGGCACTGCTATTGCTTTATGCCCCCGGCGGGGCTGGGAAATGCTGAGAGTCTGGATTTAGCTAATTGGGGGAGGGGAGGAGGTGTTCGGATGAAGTGTTGGTTAGGCATTAAACGAGAGGAAAGATTCCCTCCCCCCACATTGAATCTGTAAGGAGGGGGAGGACTGCATTAAACCCTTCACTCGGTGTAGTCCCGCCTCTCCCTTCCCCGGAGAAACTCGTAGCAACACGTGTCCGGCTCTGTCCCTCTTCTCTGAGTTACGGAGCGAGAGATCAGCCCGGCACCGTAGAAAGTTCCCCAAGTGCTTTGCAAAGTAAAACTCTTAGTGGGCCGCATCCGGGGCTCCTCTGCCCACATCCGATGCGCGGTTTTCCGGCGGCCTGAGGCGCAGATAACGCAACTTATACCACCAGATATCACACGCCGAATGCAGGAAAGAGAGTGACCCGCGCATCAGCAGCTATCTCTTCCCATTGTCGGTTCCTTCCCTCCATCTCTTTGACCTCGATTTTCCTGGTTCATCTTCTTTTCCCCATTTCGCTTAGCTATAGCTGGAGTTCACGCCTCGTCTCCTCTTTTCACCTGTAACCAGCTCTGCATTTCATATTCTTACCTCTAGTGCTCCATCCCCACTTCTCTCATTCCTGCTCCGGTCTTTCAGCCACTTCCTCGTCTCCCATCTCCTCCTCCTCCTCCTGTAATCTTACCCCCCAACTCACTTATCTTTATTTTGCCTCTCACCCCCCCCCCCCATCTGTCACTATCACTCGTCCCCTCTCCACCTCCAGCCACTTTCTTATTTTACCCCATCTAGCTTCCATTTCTCCTCTCACCTCCTTCCTTTATCTCTTGCCTACTCCATAGCCCTCTGTTCTTTTCAAAGGCCTCCCTGTCCCTTCCGAAAACCTCCCATTTTCCTGCACTCTCTCACAGACCTACTCTAAACTCCTTCCCAATCACTCAGTCCCTGCTATTCCCCACATTCATGTTATTTATTTCCAATGCTTCTATACCGCTTTTCTACAAGTCAAAGCGGTGTACGTTCAGCTACAGTATATATTTCCCTTGTCCCCAAAGGACTCACAATCTACTTTATGTACCTGAGGCAACAGAGGGTTTATGGTCAGTTTCTTAGCCTTCTCTATCCCCTAAGCTAACTCCCAAATTCTTACTCTTCTACCATATTCTGTCCCAAGTCCCCATTTACACTCCCAATACACAGCCAGTTTTAGGAGTATGTTTGTTTTTCTTTTTAATGTACCTTCAACTCGATGCTAACTCCTGGATTAACCTAGCAACCCCTGGATTTTCTTGGCAAGGTGTGACGAGATGTAGATTGCCAGGCCATTTCATCTGAGGCAATAGAGGGTAAAGTGACTTGTTCCTATAAGAGTCAGTAGGCTTGACGAGTCTCTGCAAACTCTCCAAAATCTGAGATGTTACAGAGAGTTTGCCAAGACTCATCAAGCCTACTGACTCTTATCCTATCTTGCTCATTCATGTTGACACAAATGATACTGCCAGGTATCCCTCTGAGCATATCCAGAGTGACGTCATGGCTCTGGGACAGCGCAAGAAGCAGATAGGGGTGCAGGTGGTGTTCTCTTCAATCCTCCCTGTTGAGGGTAAAGCCTGAGGCAGAGAAGCTCACATCCTGGAGATGAATGCATGGCTAGGTGGATGGTGTCATCAAGAGTGTTTTGGTTTCCTGGACCATGGGATGATGATCCAAGAGCTGCAGAGCAGAGATGGTGTCCATCTGTCCAAGAAGGGTCAAAATGTCTGGCTAACCTACTGAAGAGGACTTTAAACTACATTCATTGTGGATGGGTGATGAGATCCCTTAGGTAAATGAAACATAAAATATCTCTGTAGAAATGAGTAACATCTGGAAAGCAGTGTGTATAAACACCTATAGCATGGGAAATAAGATCCCAGATGTTGAGGCTTTAATGGAAGAGGTTATTTATTTATTTTATTATTTATTTACATTCTCTTATATACCGCGCTATTCTGCATCAGTGCGGTTTACATTGAACAAACTGAAATTACATTGAACAGGGCATTATAACTTGGAGAACTATTTTACAGGGAACATGGGCTATGGAGGATTAAGTGGCTTGCCCAAGACCACAAGGAGCACCTGTGGGACTAGAAACCCCAGTCCTTCCGGCCCAAGCTTGCCGTCCTCTAGTGGGATTTGAACCCCTGACCTTCCGGCCTGAAATACCTTGCCCCAACCACTAGGCCACTCCTCCACTTGGATTGACTTGGATTTAATGGCAGTTACGGAGACATGGTTCATAGACCACTATGACTGGGATGTAATTATACCAGGCTATACTTTATTCAGGAAGGACAGGGTAGTGGGGGGAGGAGTGGCATTATATGTAAAAAAATTATTAAAGCTATAGAATTGCAAGGCTTAAAAGAAAGAGAGGAAGCGCTGTGGGTTAGAGGGAAAGGGAAATCTATTTGCATTGGAGTTATATACAGATCCCCATCACAGAGGGTAGAAGTGGATGAAGGTTTAATACTATACAGTATTGCCATGAAAGGAGAAGTGCTACTGATAGGTGATTTCAATATGCCAGATGTGGACTGGCAGGTATGGACTAGGGCTGATAAAAATCTATTCAAAAGCGAGGATCTTAGACTTAAGGAAAATTTAACTTTGCAAAGATGGGACAATACCTCGGAGTCATTAGCAAGATGGGAACAGCTGGGGGATGTAGAAAACCAGTGGGCAAAACTGAAAGGGGATATTTTAAAGGCAACAAACCTTTTGGTTAGAAAGGTAAATAAATGTAAAAGGAAAGGAGGCTGCTATGGTTGTCAAAAGAAGTAGCTGAGAAGATGGCCTTTATCAACTACAAGAGATCACAGAGAGAGAAAGACAGGCATCTATATTTGGAAAAACTTAAATAAGCTAGTAAAGTAGTCAGGAAAGCAAAGATTCAAAAAGAGGAGGAAATAGCTAGTGCAATAAAATGGGGGGATAAGACATTTTTCAGATATATTACTGAGAGGAGGAAGGGCAAAAGTGATTTTGTCAGACTTAAGGGTGAAGGGGAGGAATATGTAGAAATTGATGAGGATAAAGCAGAATTGCTTAACAAATATTTCTGTTTTGTGTTCACAGATGAAGGGCCTGGAGTAGGACCTCATAAAACACCCACAAATAGGAACAGAAGCAACGTGGATTTGAACGATTTTGAGAAGATTGTGTTCATGAGGAACTAGCTAAACTAAAAGTTCACAAAGTGATTAGTCCAGATGGGATACATCTTAGAATACTGAGGGAACCTGGGGACGTTCTAGCAGCTCTACTATCTTGACTTTTTCATTGCCTCTTTGGAGTCGGGAGTGTTGCCAGAGGACTGCAGAGAGGCTCATGTGGTCCCTTTATACAAAAGCAGATGTAAGGATGACATTGAGAATTACAGGCCGGTTAGTCTAACCTCTGTGCTTTAGTAAATTATTGGAAAGGCTACTAAATGAGAGAATAGTGAGGTTTCTGAAGTCCAATGGATTGCAGGATCCAGGGCAGCATGGATTCACCAGAGGAAGGTCTTGTCAGACAAATCTGATAGATTTTATTTGACTGGGTGACCAGAGAGTTGGACCGAGAGAGTCCTAGATGTGGTGTATTTAGATTTCAGTAAAGCCTTTGACACCATTCCACACAGGCAACTTATAAACAAACAGAGCACCCTAGGGATGGATCCTAAAGTTACTAATTGAGTTAGAAATTGGTTGAGTGGGAGGTGACAAAGGGTACAGGTAAATGGATCTCACTCTGTGGAGAAGGTTACCATTGGGGTGTCGCAGGGATCTATCCTTGGTCCAATTCTGTTTAACATCTTTGTTAGTGATATTGCGGAAGGACTGTCTGGTAAGGTTTGCTTGTTTGCAGACGATACTAAAATCTGCAATAGAGTAGACACAGGAAAGAGTTGACAACATGAGGAAGGATCTAGTTAAACTTGAAGAATGGTCTAGAATATGGCAGCTGAAATTTAATGCTAAAAAATGCAGGGTCATGTATTTATGCTGCAAAAATCTAAAGGAGCTGTACTGTGTAGGGGGTGAGGTACCTCTGTCCGCCAAAGAAGAGCAGGACCTGGGCTTAATTGTGTCTGACAATCTTAAAGTAGTTAAACAGGTAGGAAAGGCGACAGAAAAAGCTAGAAGGATGCTTGGGTGCATAGGGAGAGGAATGGCCAGCAGAAAAAAAGAAGGCAATAGTGCCTCTGTATATGTCTCTTGTGCGACCTCATTCGGAGTATTGTGTGCAATTCTGGAGACTGCACATTCAGGAGAATATAGGCAGGTTGGAGTCGCTGTAGAGGGTGGCTACTAAAATGGTTAGTGGTCTTCGTTATGAAGCATATGAGGACAGACTTAAAGATCTTAATATATTTTAGAAACAGCTCCACCTTCAGCAGAACTCTTTATAAAATATTGCAGGAATTGAGTATATCCCAACCTTGCTATCTGAATTCTGATCTCAGTGTACTAAATAAAAATGTGCCTTTATGCTTTTATCTCATAGACACAAAAAAGCCCCAAGTCTGTATGCACAATTTTCATGTTAACGTCTTACCTACAAGAATCCAATGTCTTCAAGCTCATACGAGGGGTTGCTGATAAGTCATTATCCTTCCCTATTTCTCCTACTTTGTAACTGCCGATGAGTGAGTGGTTTGCAGAGCAACCACCAGAGTTATATTTGGAGGGTTGGAAGAGATTGGAGCAACAAAGTAAGTATGTGGCACTCGGGGGCATATATTTTCAAACCTGTAGCTTTTTGTTTTCGTTACAAAGCCAACGACTTATCAGCACCCCCTTGAAGAAGGAAAAATAACTTGTCAAAATGTGCAATTAGCAACTAATTCCTAAGAATGCTAAATTTAAGAGCTGAGCAGAAGGGAATTCTGTTTCCCATAACTTAAAAAATGGAATAAAGCAAATCCTTAAAGGAGTCACAGAGGACTCAACAATAACAAACACATACTGCCATATGGAAATACATTGAAAACTCTTGTGGAATAGCACATGAAGGAGACAAAAAGTGGAGGAGTGGCCTAGTGGTTGGGGCAAGGTACTTCAGGCTGGAAGGTCGGGGGTTCAAATCCCACTAGAGGACAGCAACCTTGGGCCGGAAGGATTGGGGTTTCTAGTCCCACAGGTGCTCCTTGTGGTCTTGGGCAAGCCACTTAACCCTCCATAGCCCATGTTCCCTGTAAAATAGTTATCTCCAAGTTATAATGCCCTGTTCAATGTAATTTCAGTTTGTTCAATGTAAACCGCACTGATGCAGAATAGCGCAGTATATAAGAGAATGTAAATAAATAAAAAAAAATAAATAAATAAATAAAAAAGATGCTGGAGCTTTATTCTGTTTTTAGCTTTTTATTTCTGAGCTTGACAGAAGTACATGTTGAAAGTGGCATTTTACAAAGAATGCCCAAGCCAAATTTGGGATGTCCAGGGCGGAACATGCAGAAAAATGCCTGATTTTTCATAACACGGACATCACCAATGTTTGACATTAACCAGACAAAGTAATCAGCGATACGTAAAAGGCAAGGTCACCATAATAATTTAAACCCTCAAATCAATGTTTTCAATCTCAGCTCACATGCAAATGTCTAATTAAAAATAAAACAAGTAGGGAAAGCAGGCAAAGCATGGTTTATGTGGAATTCTTTTCAACCTCGCAAGTGTGCATGTCTGAAAGGAAAGGGGCTGATGCTGGGTGGTAGGACTGGTACTGGGGGTGGATTGGGATGCAGCCAAACATGGGTTGATGCTAGGAATGGAAAAGAGGGGGGGGGGCTGAAAAAGCACAGGAGTTGGGGAGAGGATGGGGGGGAAAAGCAGAAGCTGAAGGAGGGACAAGGGGTCAGATATTACTTGTGTGTGTTGGGGGAAGAAATAGTCATATAAAGGGACAGGTTGAGATGAAGGGGGTATGATAGAGGCGGGGGATGGAAGGACAAAGGAGGTAAGAATAGGAAATGGCAAACTGGTAAGTAGGTGGAAGGTGAAAATATGGAGACTGAAGGCCAGAGGTGGGAGACGAGTGGGAATTAAATCTAGCTATAGCTAGGTAAAAAGACAGATGAGGAAACAAATGAAGCAAAGGAATCAATGTCAGATGTAGGAGAGACAGTAGAAGTGAAATAACATAAAATGGAAATGAGATCTTGGAAAAGAATTTAGAAAAACCAGCAAGAGGAAGTGGTAAAGAGAGATGAGGACAAACCCAGTTAGGAAACATAAAATGATCAGACAAGAGCACAAGAGTCACATTTTTAGATAATGAAATATGTCTGCTTTGAAAGTGTGCATGTTTTATAGTTTAGGAGGAAATGCATTTATGTTTATCCTTTCTTCAGTGTTCAACAGCTTGGAGTTTATTTTAGAGGCTTTCCATTTCATTTTTTGTCTGCAGATTGCTTCTAAATGTGTTGCTTCTATTCTTTTCCAGATTATCTATTTTTTTCCCTGTGCAGCTGGAGTGAGGTATTCTGTTAGCATATATGTTTAGTGTAGGAATCAGTATTCAGCTTGTTCTTTTCCCAGCTGAGATGTGTTGCTGTCTTAGAATTTTTGCAGTGCTGACTTCATAGGTAGAGTTGCTGCTGGTATGGTAAGTGGTTTTTTTGAATGTTCACTTGAAAGGTTTTGGGTTACTATACAAAGTCTGGTAGTGGAGGGAGTGCAATGTTATCACCAGGATTTGAAGAGCTATTTTTGCATGTGTGTTATAAAGTGAAACATCCTACTTCTGTTCTGCGTCCATTGTCGGGAGAGTTTTATTAGAGTCTGGGACTATTTCATACAAAAGGAATAACTATTCTCTATCAGACAGATAGCAAACACATAATTAGTTTAAGTATTTTCAAAAAATAATATACATAATTTAGGGCCACTTAAATAGATAAAGGGCCAGATATTATCTGTATATTTGTGGGCCATGTTGGGAAGGAGTCAGGAAAGGACAGAAAATTAATTGACTTCTATCATATCTCCCCTCAGCCGTCTCTTTTCCAGGTTGAAGAGCCCTAACCTTTGTAGCCTTTCTTCATAGGGGTATCCTTCCATCCCCTCTACCATTTTCATGGCTCTTGTCTGTACCTTTTTCTAATTCCACTATATCCTTTTTAAAATAGGGCAACCAGAATTGCACACAATATTCCATATGCAGTCGCACCATAGAACGATAAAGAGGCATTATAATATTGTTTTATTCTCCCTTTCCTTCCCTTTCTTGGCCGCTGCTGCACACTGGGCCGAGGGTTTCAACATGTTAGCCACTATGATGCCTAAATCCTTTTCCTGGGTGGTGGTTCCTAATATGGAACCTTCCATCGTGTGACCAGAGTTTGAGTTGTTGTTTCCTAGGTGCATAATTTTGCACTTGTTCATATTAAATTGCACCTGCCATTTGAACATCCAGTCTTCCAGTTTATCAAGGTCATCTTGCAATTTTTCACAATTCGCTTAGGTTTTATATAATTCTGTGTCACTTGCAAATTTGATTACGTCACTCATTATTCCCATTTCCAGGTCATTTACAAATATGTTAAAAAGCAGCAAACCTAGCACAGATCCCTGGGGTACTCTACTATTCACCTTTCTCCATTGGGAAAATTGGCCATTTAGCCCTACCCTCTGCTTTCTATCTTTTAACCAGTTCCTGATCCACAATAGTACACTGCCTCATATCCCATGACTTTTTAATTTTTCCTAGAGTCTCTCATGAGGGACCATGTCAAAAGCTTTCTGAAAATCCAGATACATTATATTAACTGACTCACCTTTGTCTACCTGTTTATTTACACCTTCAAAAAAATATAACAGATTAGTAAGACAATGCATTCCTTGGCTAAAGACATGTTGTCTCCCATTAAGCCATGACTACTGTGACACCGAAGATCTGCCCTATACCTTTAAAACACAGAAATCTGCTGAGTTTAGCACAGATTCTGACAGGCAGGGAGATCAAAAGCTTCCCAGTTACCATGGGCAACCAAAGCAGGCTGAGACACGAGGTCTGAAGGCACGCCTAGCTAACAAACACTCCCCAAGTAATCAGGAGAACAGTTTGCACATGGGTAGGAAAATGCCCCTAAACCTGTATAAAAAACGTGTGAAGCAAACAGAGTTAGGTTCTGAAGGTTTTGAAGATTTGGAAGCTCAGAGAGATTTGGAGGATCAGAGAGACCGAGGCAAGCAGGAAGTTCACGGGGAACAGGAAACTTGGCAAGTAAGAGAAGACTTGCAGGTCTCAGATGGAGGTTCAGAATACTCCCATGCTGGGTCTGTTTTATTGGAGCCTTGGAGCAGAAAGCCCAGGAGGGATTTGAAAAGGGAAAGAAAGCTATCTGCTAGCAGAGGGATTAACTACAGGAAACCCTCACCTCCGACGCAGGAAGATTTTCCCAGAGACAGAGCTCAGTGGAAGGGACGGAAGGCAGCTGGTAAGGAACCATATATAATAGAAAGGCAGAGCTGCCTGAAATACTTGCAACCTTGGGAAAATGAAAGTAATGCAATTGAAGATATTTGTATGAGTGAAGAAGATGAATGTGTGTCTTTAAAGCCCTGCAGAAGACTGCCAAGAGAAAAGTCTGTTAGGAACAGAACAGGGCAGTTTTATAAGCTATCTGGTAACTACCTGCCATATTGTGGAGAGAGCTGTGAAGAAAGTTCAGGGACTGATTTAAGGAAGTTCCAAACTCTCTGCCCTAGAGAAAGTAAGGTGGTTGAAGAGCCCATGATCACAGAGCCAAGTAATTTCACTCCTTATATTGAGGACATGGACTGCTCATTGGTAATGACTGATATAAATTCTCTGCGCTAGCTGAAGACAAGAGTGCCTTGTAGAGAGCTGAATGTGCCCAGAGGAAACTGTCAGCATTTTTACCTGGTTTCTGTTTGTTATAATCCCTGTTTCTGTTCAAGCGAGAAGCTGTGTTTCTTTTCACCCTCAGTTTTGCCAGAAGTATGGCGACCTCTTAAGTTCTTGTGTATTGTACTGTTTTGAAAATCCAAACCCCGGGAGGGGAATAAAAATCCTTTTTCAACCTGACCACTCAGTCTCAACTACCAATTTCTTTATGGAGGTCAGGCACCAGTAGTTCGGCTGGCTGCTTACGCCACAGTCCAGCCACTGCTGGTGACACTACGTATTCAGTAATTTTATTCTTTATAATGGTTTCTACCATTTTTCCGATACTGACATCAGGCTCACCGGTCTGTAGTTTCCCGAATCACCCCTGGAACCCTTTTTAAAAATTGGCATTACATTGGCCATCCTCCAGTCTTTAGATATTACAGATGATTTTAGTGAGTTTACAAATTACTAAGAGGTCTGCAATCTTATATTTCAGTTCTTTCAACACCCTTGGTTGTATACCATCCTGTCCAGGTGATTTAAGAACATAAGAACATAAGATCTGCCATACTGGGTCAGACCAAGGTCCATCAAGCCCAGTATTCTGTTTCCAACAGTGGCCAACCTAGGTCATACGTACCTAGCAGTTTCCCCAAGAGACACAAGTTCCACAATGCTTGTATTTGCTACTCTTCAGTTTATTAAATAGTTGTAATACATCTTCCCAGTGTATCAATATTACTTTCAATTCTTCTGCGGCATCACCTTTAAATACCATTTTAAGTCATGAGCAACATCCCTACATCTTCCTCAGTAAAGACTGCAGCAAAGAATTCAGTCTCTCCCCTTTTACCCCTCTATCATCTAATGATCCAACTGACTCTCTCACAGGCTTATTTTGCTATGAATGTACTTGAAAAAGTCTTTATTATGTTTTTGTTTCCACAGCAAGCTTCTTCTTAAATTCTCTCTGCCTGCCTTATCAATATTACTACTACTACTACTACTACTGAGCATTTGTATAGTGCTACCAGTCATATGAAGCGCTGCACAGAGATGTAAGAGACAATCCCTGCTCATCAGAGCTTACACTCTAGTCAAGACAAGCACAGAAGGTGTAGGCAGGGATAAAGCAAGGGGAAAGAAAAAGGAGATCAGGCGGGTCAAGATCCAAAAGCAGCAGCAAAGAGGTGAGTTTTCAGCCTGGATTTGAAGAGGGTCAGAGAAGGTGCCTGGCGTACAGACACAGGTAGTTTGTTCCAGGCGTAAGGCGCAGCAAGGTGAGGAGCGAAGTCTGGAGTTAGCAGTAGAAGAGAAGGGCACAGATAGAAGCAGTTTGCTAGAAGAGCGGAGTTCCCGAGGGGGGTTGTAAGGAGAGAAGAGAAGAAAGGTAGAGAGGAGTCACAGAGTGAATGCATTTATAGGTCAGCAGGAGAAGTTTGAACTGGATGCGGAAATGGGATAGGGAGCCAATGAAGTGACTTGAGAAGAGGGGTAATATGGGCATGACGAGGCTGGCGGAAGATTGGCTGCACAGCAGAGTGTTGAACAGATTGAAGGGGAGAGAGATGATTCAGAGGGAGACCATTAAGGAGTAGGTTACAGGAGTCAAGACGGGAGGTGATTAAGGAGTGGATGCGTTTTAGTAGTGTGTTCAGAAAGGAAAGGATGGATTTTGCTGATGTTATAGAGAAAGAAACGGCAGGTCTTAGCTATCAGATGGATGTGTGAGGAGAAAGAGAGAGAGGAGTCAAAGACAACCCCCAGATTGCGGGCTGAGGAAACAGAAAGGAGTACAGAGTTATCCACAGAGATTGAGAGAGGAGGAGAGGTTTTAGGGGTAAAGATAAGAAGTACAGTCTTGGCCATGTTCAGTTTCAAGCAGCGGTGAGACATCCAGGCAGCAATGTCAGAAAGGCAGGCAGAGATCCGGGTCTGGATAGCCAGAGAGATTTCAGGCATAGAGAGGTAGATCTGGGAGGCATCAGCATACAGATGGTACTGAAAGCCATGGGAGGAGAAAAGCGCACCAAGGGACTGGGTATAGAGAGAGAAAAGGAGCAGACCCAAGACAGATCCTTGGGGTACACCAACTGGGAGTGAGATAGCAGAGGAGGAGGAGCCACCAGAACACACACTGAAAGAGTGATGGGAGAGATAGGAGAACCAAGATAGTTCAGAGCCCCTAAAGCCAAGCGAGAACAGGGTATCGAGGAGAAGGTTGTGGTCAACGGTGTCAAAAGCAGCAGAGAGGTCAAGAAGGATGAGGACAGAGTAAAGGCCCTTGGAGTTTGCCAGGAACAAGTCACTGGAGACTTTGGCAAGAGCCGTTTCGGTAGAGTTTAAAGGACGAAAGCCAGACTGTAAGGGATCTGGGAGGGCATGAGAGGAGAGGAAGTCGAGGCAGCGGCATGTTCAAGTAGTTTAGAAATGAAGGGAAAGAGAGAGATGGATCAATAATTAGGACAGGTGGGATCAAGTGAGGGTTTCTTGAGGAGAGGTGTGACCACAGCATGCTTGAAGTCTGCAGGGACTGTTGCAGTGGAGAGCGATAGGTTGCATCTAACTTGCCAGTACTTATGATGTTTCCAGTTTTAGTCATATGGCTCCTTTTTTCCATTTCCTGAAAGATGCTTTTTTGGCAACAACAGCTTCTCTGACCTCACCTTTAAACCATGCTGGCAGTTTTTTGGACTTCCTTCCATTTTTCTTAGTGTGGAATGCAACTGGTCTGGGCTTCCAAGATAGCATTTTTAAGCAGCATCCATGCTTTTAGTTTAGGGGGGGGAGTTCTTAACTATTTTCCTCATTTTATCATAGTCTCCCTTTTGATAGATAAAAGGTAGTACTGTGGATTTCCTTGCTGTCCTTCCTCTGTTTATTAAATCAAATATGATCATGTTATGATCACGATTGCCAAGTGTCCCCGACACCCTTCTCTCCTACATCAGATCTTGTATTTCACTAAGGACTAGGTCCAAAATGGCTTCCCCTCTGGTTGGTTCTTGAACCAGCTGTTCCAAGAAGCTGTCATTTATTTCATCTAGAAACTTTATTTCCCTAGCATGTCCTGCCATGACACTGATCCAGTCGATAATGGGGTAATTGAAATCACCCATTATTATTACTGTGCTGTAACTTTTGTTAGCTTTTCTGATTTCTTTCAGCATTTCATCATCCATTTATTCATTCTGGCCAGGCGATCGATAGTACACCCCCACTTCCGTCACTTTCCTCTTTTTCCTTTTTACATGAAATTTTAATCCCTAGTGGTTCTACAATGTATTTTGTTTTCTGCAAGACTTTAATCCTTTGTGACTCGATGCCCTCTCTAACAGAGTGCAACCCCTCCACCAATTTGATCTGCTCTATCATTACTATATAGCTTGTACCTAGATATCACAGTGTCTCACTGGTTGTTGTCCTCCTTTCACCATGTCTCCGAGATACCAATCATATCTAAACTCTCATTTAGTGCTATATATTCTAACTCTCCCATATTATTTTTTACACTTCTAGCCTTTGCATACAAGCATTTTATAAACTGTATTTTATTCATATTAATCTGGATATCGGTAGGCAGGGGTAATTTGGAATCTTTAAGCGCTGTCTGCTCTGTACTTAAGGGCATTTGGGTTACTTTTTGTCTTTATTGGAACCTCTCTGTCAATATGTCCTAACTTCAATCTTTGGCTAGTATCCTTCAAGGATATATTGTTCTGAACCATGTGCTTTTGGGCGACTGTTAGTTTTCCCCTATTATTTATTTTAAAAGCTGCTCTATCTCCTCTTTAAAGATTAATGCCAGCAGCCTGTTTCCATCCTGGTTATGGAGGAGCCCATCCCCTCGGAAAAGCCCCTCCTTTCACCAGAATGTTGCCCAATAACTAACAACTCCAAAACCCTCTTCCTTACACCATCGTCTCATCCACACATTGAGACTCCGGAGCTCTTCCTGCTTTTGGGATCCTGCACATGGAACAGGAAGCATTTCAGAGAATGCTATCCTGGAAGTTCTGGATTTCAACTTCCTACCTAAAAGCCTAAATTTGGCCTCCAGGGCCTCCCTACCACACTTTCCTTTGTCATTGGTATCAACATGTACCAAGACAGCAGAGTCCTCCCCAGCAATGTCTAAGACCTTGTCTAGATGGCATATGAGGTCCAGTACCTTTGCACCAGGCAGGCATGTTACCAGGCAATCCTCATGTCCAGCAGCTATTTACATGCTTAATGATCGAATTGCCAGCTATAACAGCTGTCCTAACCCTTCCGTTGTGGGCACATGGCCCTGAAGAAACCTCCTCGGTGCGAGAGGGTTTTACATTACCTGGAAGATAGGTCCTAGCTAAAGGATCACTTTCTGCCACACCAGGGTGATGCTCTCCTGTCACGTGACCTCTCTCCTCCATGATGACAGGGATGCTGCCAGACTGGAGGTGGGACTTCAGTACTACATACCTGTAGGTTTTGTCTATGTACCTCTCTGTCTTCCTTATGTCCTCCAAGTCTGCTACTCTAGCCTCCAGAGATCAGACTCGTTCCTTGAGAGCAAAGAGCTCCTTGAATCTAGTGCACACGTAAGACCCCTCACCAAAATGGGGAGAAAATCATACATGTGACACTCGGTGCAAAAGACTGGAAAGCCCTCATCTCGCTGCTGGACTGCTGTCTGCATATTAGTTTTAAGGTTGTATTTAGGTATTTAAGTTGTTCACTCACTTAGGTTTTGCTGGAGATACTTTTATTTATTTATTTAAACGGATTTCTATACCACCTTATCCTAAAATCAAGGCGGTCTGAACATCAAACAATCAAAAATACTGTGTCTAGTGTGCATATGCAGTGGGCAGTGTATGCGTGTGAATGTGTCTGGTCGTTGATTCTTGGTGTGCTATTTACAATGCTATGTATGTCAGATCCTTGCTTAGTTACTATTATCGTGACATGTGGGGGGGTATTGAGGTGTCTGTTGCCTGGTTTAAGTAATGGCACCGTAGTGTTCTATGAAGAGGGTCGTCTTCAGTAACTTCCTGAAGTCCTTAAGGTCTGTTGTTGAACGCAGTTCGTCAGGGAGGGTTTCCAGATTGTTGGTGCCGCCTTTGATAAGGCTCATTTTTCGGTGTCCTTGCGTACCCTGTTGATGTCTTTAGGTGTGTTGACACGGTTGGATGTGCCTCTTCTCCTCGGTCTTGTGCTGTTGTCGGGTTGTATGAGTGGGTGTAGGCTGAAAGCTGATGACTGTTGTTTGATTTGAAAATGTTTGTCTTGTATTTAATGCGGGCGCTGATTGAGCTCTTTTAGGGTGGGTGTGATGTGTTCTTGTCTTGTGGTGCCGGTAATTATGTGTGCTGCCGTGTTTTGCGCTAGTTGCAATGGTCTTATTGTCTGTTTTGTTAGGCCCAGATATACTTATACTAATAAAACTATAACTAATACATTTAATGGACTTTGTTTACCTCAACATTAATTTATCTCAGTTCCTTAATGTATGCCTGAGGATTAACAGCTGCATCTGAGAGTGAATATGGGCTCCTCCTTCCCTTTAAGGGGTTTAAGTACCTATAAAGCTATAGTTATCCCAGGGGTGGGTGGGAGTCGAGGGAGGGAAAGAAGACTTATTAAAAGTTGGCTGCTACACAGTGCCCTGTCCTGTGCTTCTAAGGTAAAGGCTTATCGATTTCCTGGGGGATTCACACAGCATTTGGTTTGATAGAAGGGGCCTTTTAAATTGTCCCTTTTGATCTGTCACTTGTCTTTAACACCCATTTAAGGCAACTTCACAGATCTTTTGCCTCCTGATTGGAAGAGCTCTTTTGTAAAGATCACTAGCAACAAGTTTATTTTTCTTTTCACTCAGAGACTATTCTACTTGTGTGCTAAGCTATATTCTGATTTGATTTATGTAAAAAAGCTCTCTAGAAACAAATGTATTTCAGTATTTACTGTATTTTACTTTATAGGTTAAGCTAAATTCTCATTTGATTTCAATGAAAAAACTCTCTAGAAACAAATTTATTTCAAAGTCTAATTACTCTTATTTTATGTTCTATGCTAAGCTTTACTCTACTTTGACTTAAATACAAAGCTCACTGGTGATACTAAGACCTGACGGACTCAGCAAAAACCCTGAATCCTAAAATACACAGATTGCTATACATTATAGGCTGAATGGCAGGTCTAAACTAAATAGATAATACTGGTGCAGCCACTGTACTGTCCGTCTATCCAGCACCGTTACCTCTAAGGATAGTGGCACGGATTAAGTTACATGGCAGCATCTTTGTTTTTTGGGGGAATTGTGATACTGGACAGCTTTATATTAACTGTTTTTCAGTCTTCCTTAGAGACACAAGACTGGCCAGACTGGTTGGCAACCTTACTTCCCAGCTTCAGGTCTGCATTTAGTTGAAGCTTCTGTAATTGTTACTGTTCTCTGGTCCTCTGTCACCAGCCTAAACTGATGAGCATAACTTGCCTGGGATTTTCAGCAGGGCTTCGTGGCTCATCTGTACATTTCTCTCATTCTCTTCTCTCAGGTTTGTATTGTCAAGTTGCACAAACGGAGGGCGGGTATGTGCACTGTCCAATCCTAGGTCTCCGCTTCCCTCTGTCCATCTGGTTTCGAGGCAAAAACTACACAGTCTATACTGAGATTCTGAGGGTTGAAGATGAAGCTCAGAGCAGGAACCTTTCACACCACAGGATCCGATTTGTTGAGGGTCAGTACATCTATCTGGAGAATCTGCGTTCTAATGATGAGGGGGACTACATCATCACTATCTTACAAGGAGAGATTCTGCTTAATATCTCTCTGAAGGTAACAAGTCCAGGTAAGTGTAACTCTCAGGTTCTAGGGTTTGGATGTTAGAGAGAAATCTGTTGCTGTTGGGTTCGGGATCCAGGTTTTCCTCCTGCTTTTTAGCTTACTCTTTAAGTGCTGCTGGGTCACAGCCTCAAAATTGGCTTTGGGATTATGGGAACACACTGCCCTCCCATGAGCTATCTGTCCTCTGCTCAGAGTTTTATCTGCACATTTTAACTCTACTATAACAATTGCCTGTTTTAGGTACTCCCTCTGCGGAGAGATCCACCAGCAGCTACCCTGAGACAAGCACTGATCTACCTCCAGCCTCCAGTGAGTGATCTACTACTAATAATTTTCCTTGGTACCACTAAACATGCACATGTGACAGTCCCTGCTCCATGGATCTTACAATCTAGTCAAGACAGACCAACTCAACCAAAAAGATTAGGGCATCTCATTTACTATGAGAAGTGATAACAATTAGGAGCCCTTGGTGTGTGAATATAGGTTTACATAGTAACATAGTATATGACAGCAGATAAAGACCAGTATGATCCATCTAGTCTGCCCAGCAAGGCGGCAAGAATAGGTGCACCTGCTGTTCCGTGCAGGTCATCCCTCCCCATGCCTTTGTTTAGGGGTGTACCCACCACTCCGTGTTGTTGAGATAGCAGAGACAGTTAAGGTTATTTTGATTTTATCCTGTTGCTGTAAAGGGATCCACTGTTTGTCCCATGCCATTTTGAATTCTGTCACTGTATTTGCCCCCACCACTTCCATCGGGAGGGCATTCCAAGCATCCACCATCCTTTCAGTGAAAAAGTATTTCCTGATGTTGCCGTTCAGGTTTATTCTTTATTGGGATCGGTGCATTTTTCCTAGTAAAGAGACGCCAGTACTCTCAAATTCAGGGCTCTTTTATTAACACATGAATACCTGGGGTTACTTTTAGCAGGCAATGATAAAGATGCCGGTACTCGGTACCACTGAATACCTCTTCCATAAAAAGCCCTGAACAGGGTTTCTTAATCACCCCTAAGACTATTTCAAGATGATTTACATCAATCAGAACATTCAAAATCTAGACACAAAATACAATCAGATTACAAAGTGTTGTCAGATTACTGCATAATCATATTAAATATCTTCAGACACTAAATGAACAAAACATATCTTGTAGTCAGAATTTACACTCTCCAAATGCCATCTGTAGAGCTGAGATTTTGACTAATTGGCAGTAATACAAATAGTTGGATTCCTAGTGAATCGGTCATGGCAACTTGATCCTCCTGAGTAGGCCCTGTCCCAGGAAATCTTTTCTTAAGAACATAAGATATTGAAAACAAGATAAGACAGACTAATTTATTTTACATTCAATAAACCCGTATATAAAATAAAAATAAAAAATTAAAATACATACAACTTGAACGCCTACCATGTTTCGGCTGCAGCCTGCATCAGGAGCACAAATCATTCCAAACGATTAACATTATGGTAAAAATCTAACTAATGTGAAGTACAATCTAAAAATGGATAAACTCAGGTAAAAACATAAAAGAAACAGAGAAAAAGTAACAAAAATTCATATTTATAATAAATACAAATGCACACCTTTGATGGAGATAAATCAACCCATCACAGCTGAATGGATGAGTCAAAATGGCTCATAAAACCAAAAATGAAGGAAACCAACTTCATTAGGTAATAGAGAAACTCATCAATCCAATCAAAGAAAAACAGGTAAAAGCCCCCTGCCATAAACCATAGAAACATTAAAAAAACCTACATAAACCTAAAACCATTTGTCCCTCAGAGGATACTGAGAAACAAAATCCCACCTGAAAAATCAATGTAAGTCTCTTCTGATATACTCTGAAAACAAACAGGCAGCCTTTGCACTAGTGAATGAACTAAGAACAGCAAGAAAGGGGGAACGTAGCATGGAGATAACTGGATTGATACAATAACAGCAGCTATGGATGCCACTCTATCAACAATGAGCTGCATGACTGAAGACCGCACATAGTTAAGGTCAACTATCCAAAGGGTCGCCATGAGTCAACACTGACTCAACGGCACTCAACAACAACATCTATGACACAAAGTTGCTCTTACAAAAATGAGTTTAAAAACTGTCACCTATACTATATATAAACAATGTAATAAACATTGCAAATAAAAGCATTTAAAATGATCAAGAGACAAGCCTCTCTCAAACTTTTCAGAAAACGGTGCCAAGAAACAAAAACCAGCGCACACATTAAAAGACTCAATACACCAAATGTAAAATACAAGCTCAGTGATCCACAAATACACTCTGGAAACCTCAGCACTGATTGGTACTAACAAGGGGAAGATGACCCTAAAAGAGCCACAAGAATAAGCATAGAAATATGCATATAGCATTCGCCAACCTGCCTTTAGAACCAGCTTTCCTGTGATTAGAGCTTTGATGGACGACATGGCCAGAGCGAGGCTGCACCCTGAGCTAAAATACAAAATGAAGCTAAAGCTAAAGCTAAATAAATACTTTTTTTTATTTTTAAAGGGCCTTTTTTGGTATTTCAAGAACATAATAAATGCCATACTGGGTCAGACCAAGGTCCATCAAGCCTAGTATCCAGGTTCCCAAAAAGATGCACAGATTCCCCAATGCTTATCCCTGTGCAAGCAGTGGATTTTCTGAGTCTTTTCTCTAATAATGGTTTATGGACTTTTCCTCCAGGAACTTCTCCAAACCTTTTTTTTTTTTAAACCCAGCTACACTATCATCTTTTACTACATCCTCCAGTAACAACCAGCATAGTATTAATGTAAAGGGGGAGAGGGGGCAGATGTTCAAAGGCATTTACACAGCGTGCAGATCGGCAAACCATGTAAATACCGGTTAGTGGGATATTAAGCAGCATCAACATGCTTAGTGCCGCTGCCTCTCTGTGGGTACCACTGCCACATGCACTTGGCATCGGGGTGTTCCAGAACATGGGCAGCAGGGATACTGAGCTGCAGTCCAGTTAGTGATCTGCAGATAAAGCAAGGCACGGACAAGGCTGGCCTAACTCTACCCACATAAGCTAACCAGGTTGAAGCTCACTATCTCCTCTGCCAGGTTAGATTCCAAGGACTGCGGCAATCAATGCTGGTGGCCGGATATGGCCCGGCATTGATTAGCAGAGTACTTTTTCCAGTCCATCAAAACAGAGAAGTTGGCGGTGGTCAGCACTATCCAGCCGGCTCACAGGAATCTACAAAAGTTGGATAATTGGACAAAAACCACACTAGCTTTTCATAAATCTGTAGGATTCTTTTTTGTTTTTTAGATTATAGAAAACTTGATAAGACAAGAGGGGTGTTAGATTAAGCTCACTGTCGGGATGTATCCTTATGAGGGCAGAGAGAAAAAGAACTGGGCAGACCGGTTGGGTCAGTTGGTTGTTATCTTGCATCATGTACTATGGATTAACATCTGACCCGGTTCTGAGACCAGCCAGGGCTGGGTACCCTACAAAGGAGCCCTCGCTGCCCCTGGGAGGGAGGGAGCTGCCAGTGCTGGGGGCAGTAACTGCTCCTCCTACAGAACATTTCTATAGCACGACCAGACATGCGACATGGCCAGGGATGGGGGAAGGGCTTACAGTGACCTGGGGTCTTCTAGAATCAATGTCTGAGGAGCTTCTGCTTGAGACGTGTTTATAACTTTATTCCATGGGTTTTGTTTTTTTTCTTTTCAGATCTCACCAGTGCTCCAGAGCGCCACAGGTACGGGCTGATAGCTGCTGCTGGGCTCTTTGTACTACTTACTGTTGTTTTTATTTTGGCTGCATTGTGGAAATTCAAGAGGGGACCTCCCCAGGATGAACAGACCTCCCAGAGCCTGACTCAGAATGGAGCCTTAAGAAGAGGAATCCTCTTCCCCAAGTCAAAGGCGGGCATTGAAGATATGCCTAGCGACCACAGTTGCAGTAGAGTCTAGTGATTCCTGTGAAACCCATGTGCAACACTGCTTGCTGCTAATGTCGGGACAAACTCCCCCGATTCGCGGTAGCACAGCTGAAACACTTCAGGGCTTTGCTGTCCTTTAGTGTGGCGGTTTACATATTTATAACAATTTCTTAATGAAAAACACCAAGCTTAATCCACAGAAAGTCTAATCATATCGACCAATATTGAGCATTCCGCTACTGGCTAAGCTAATTGAAAAAGTCGTTCAGCGCCAAATACAGGACCATATTGACTCCACAGCTCCCCTTGACCCAGCCCAACATGGCTTTCGAGAATCACACGGCGTGGAAACTCTCCTAACCACACTAATCAACACACTGATCACAGGAACCAATAACATTAAACAAGGATTTGCTTTGATCTTCCTGGACATTGCCGCCGCATTCGATTCCGTAAACCATGATCAGCTCCTGAGACGGCTTCAAGATAAGGGAATCAGTGGTTTAGCTTTGAGCTGGTGCAAATCGTACCTAACGAATAGATGGCAGCAAGTTCGTACAGGCTCTACAACCTCTAAACCTTTCCATCAAAAACATGGCATGCCTCAAGGCTCATCACTCTCTGCCTTATTATTCAACATATACATGCAACCTGTATGCAAAGTAATCCGCTCCTTCAACGTCTCATGTCTAATCTACGCTGACGATGTACTACTTTTCATCCCATTCTTGACTGACAAGCCGGATTTCTCTCCACTGATAAAATGTTTTGAGGCAGTAACGGACTGGTTCCACGCACAAGGCCTTAAGATAAACTTCAGCAAAACAGATGCACTCTTCACCACTAGAAATCAATCCTTCTCCCCTCCACCAACGCTGAAGACAAAAGACGCTGAGCTCACAAGCAGACCCACTATCCGCCATTTTGGTGTTACACTAGACTAGCAGCTTGACTTCAAAGCTCACATCAGTAACATCGTCAAGCAGATCCACCACAAAATACGAACATTGAGACATCTCCGACCGCTACTACAACCAAGCGACTTTAGGACAGTATTTCAGGCCCTCGTGACCCCCCACTTCGACTATGCCTATACGATCCTCCATGGCCTACCCAAGTGCTCACTAAGTCCGCTACAACTAGCAATGAATACAGCGGCACGTTTCCTATACGGAGCCTCCAAAGGAGACCATATCACCCCGATTCTAAAGGAATTACACTGGCTACCAATCCACTGTCGGATCACATATAAAGTAGTCCTGATAACATTTAAGGCCATCAACAACATGTCCTCCTCCTCCCTAATGGAGCTGCTCCACCGTACCCCGGCAAACAGAGCGAGGAGATCATTCGCCATCAACACCCTTCAGACCCCTAATGAAATAACCAAGTGTACCCAAGCGACAAGGAGCAGAGCTTTTAAGTTTTACGCACCCACCTGTTGGAATGCGCTCCCATCTTCCATACGAGCAATTACCGATATTGTTCAATTCAGAAAGGCACTAAAACACCACCTCTTTCTCTTACACTACTCACAGCCCAATATTATCCACAGTACAACCAGCTAAACAGCGATAAGCCACAAACAATTCATAGCCATAATGAACAGATATGTAGATATTGTAAATAATCTCCCCAGTTGAAATCCAAGTTGCATCCCCTGTTCTCTGTAAATGCATGTAAATATCTGTAGATATTGTAAATAATCTCCCCAGTTGAAATCCAAGTTGTATCCCCTGTTCTTTGTAAATGCATACCTGATATACCCAGATGCATAAATGTTACCTGTAAACCGCACTGATTTTAAAGAGCGCGGTATATAAAAGCAATAAATAAATAAAAATAAATAGCTTTCCATTGAGACTTTCTAAGATTTTATGCTTTCCTTGTATATATATTTCTTAGATCTTTTTTGCTTATTACGTCTGAAATCGCACATGATTTGTGGTTTGATAGTCTGTATTGCAAATAACAACAAGCAGGGCAAGAAAAATCACAAATCTGTGGTATGCAAAGTTAAAAGCCTTCATATAAAATTATGGAAAAGTGTTTAGATTTTTATATGCAAAGTTATGCACTTCCCTTTAAACTTTTGAACTGACCTTTTTGATTTTGGCCCACCATTTTCTTGCTTTCTCCATTTTAATTCTAGCTCAGTCAGCACAAGGGCAGCATTTGTAGTACCAGGGCCCTTTATTCACAAGAATTTAGGACTTTCTCCCTTGCTGAGATCAGTGTTAATTCTTCATGGACCTACAGACCTACCTGTATTATGATTGTGGCCAGTAGGTGTCGCCATTATCTGACAGCTAAGACTACCTCGCTGCAGGTGCTGTGTGTGCTATGTTGGTGGTATCTGTAACCCCATCGACCCTTGAGGAGAGAGGACTGAACACAGGATTCCAACCCAGATCCTCACCATCAGACTGCCCTGTTCTGATTTTTAAAGGAGAGAAACTCAGCCTAGTACGTTTGAGAAGTTTCAACTGAATTTATTTAAAGATTTGCACTTAATTAACGAAACACCTCTTCCATCAGCGAGGGTTTCTAAAGGGTTATGCTTTGTATAGGGTTACATTAATAACACAGGTACACTACCAAAAAACTGCCTCCAGTTTTGCAACTGATTCCTATAGATTTTGGGGTGCTGAATCCAGGAAAAATAGTCAAAATGTTCCATCACGTCACGTTTTCTTGCAAAATTAGATTTCTTACCCATATAAGGAATGTTCACATAATTTCTTTTTAGCCGACTGCAGTTTATTTTCTTGGCCCAAAATAGAGGTTGTAATGGTTAACTAACTAGAAACACTCCCTCATGATATTTTAGAGTGTTTTGTATTCATTTTATACATTAACAGGACAATTGGGAGGCGGGGGGCTAAATCCAGTACTCGCGCTGGCGCATGTTCTTTCCTGTTCGCCTCGCCTCGCCTCGTTCGCTCGCTCAAACACGGTGGTTGCGACATGGACGTTCCTGTCAAATTTCAGTTTCTTGCAAGTTCATTATTACCTTTTGTTTGCTCAGTCGTAATCCAGCTTTATTCCGAAGTGGTTCACTACAGTTGTAGTTTGCAGTGCTGTGTATTTGTGATGGCTCACAGAGCCAGAGGTTGCGTCAACTCTCTGGACAGTTTTTGTTTTATTTGTGGGGAATATACCATGAAAAAGCGGCAGAGGAACATTTCTGCATTTATTAAAAAAGTATATTTCGCCTATTTCGGTTTGAAGTTAGGCGATCAAGACAAACCGTGGGCTCCTCACAAAGTGTGCAAGACATGTGAGGAAGATCTACGCTTATGGATGAAAGGTAAAAAACAAGCATTTCGTTTCGGAATACCTATGATGTGGCGTGAACAAAGAGACCACAGCAGTGACTGCTATTTTTGCTCTTGCATTGTGAAGAGATACAACTTAAAAAATAAGAACGTAATAAGTTACCCCAACCTTCCCTCAGCAATTAGGCCTATGCCTCATAGCAACGAAGTACCTGTGCCTGAACCACCAAAATCTTTGGATCATATTTGTGTGGACGGTTCTGATCATGATGAGACTCATCAGATGGCTTTTCCCGATGAGTCCAGTACTTCCGAGTTTGAAACTGAACCAGATCCGAAACCTGAACTTTTCTCTCAAGCTGAATTGAATGATTTAGTCCGGGATTTAGGACTCCCAAAAGATGCTGCCCAACTGCTAGGTTCTCGGCTTAAACAGAAAAATCTACTGTCACCAGGAACAACGTTTTATTGGTACCGCAACCGCGAGACACAATTTTTGAAGTATTTCAGCAAAGAGGAAGATTTGGTATTTTGCAACGATATATACGGAGTGATGGAAAAGTTTAAACTCAAGTATGATCCTGCTGAATGGCGACTGTTCATTGATTCGTCAAAAGACAGCATAAAAGGTGTTCTTCTTCATAATGGCAACACATTCGCCTCAGTTCCTATTGCTCACTCTGTTATTCTCCAAGAAAAATACGAGAATTTGGCCCTGATTCTTCAGAAGATTCGTTATGATGAGCATAAGTGGATGATTTGTGGAGACTTTAAAATTCTATCCATGCTATTAAGGCAGCAATCCGATTTCACCAAATATCCCTGCTTCCTTTGCTTGTGGGATAGCCGGGCCCGCGACCTACACTGGGGGAAAAAAGACTGGCCAATTCGGGAGTATTTGAGACCCAGTGAGAAAAATGTTCTTCATGAGAGCTTGGTACCTCGTGATAAAATTCTATTACCACCTCTCCACATTAAGTTGGGTCTCATTAAGCAATTCATCAAGTCCCTTCCAAAAGATGGTGAGTGCTTTCGGTACCTTTGCTCAAAGTTCCCCCGACTTTCTGAAGCAAAGCTAAAGGAAGGAGTGTTTGTTGGCCCTGATATAAGGAAACTCATTTCAGATGGAGCATTCGCTGAAACGATGTCTGAGAAGGAAAAAGAAGCCTGGGATTCCTTCAAGGATGTTGTTCTCAAATTCTTGGGGAACAGGCGGGATGAGAACTATAAGGATATTGTTGCCAGGATGCTCAGTGCCTTCAAAGAACAAGGCTGTAACATGAGCCTGAAAGTCCATTTCTTGCACTCCCATGTGAACTACTTTCCCGAAAACTTGGGGGCGTACAGTGAAGAACAAGGTGAAAGGTTTCACCAGGACATCAAGGACGCAGAGAGAAGGTACCAAGGAAGATGGAACACCACTATGATGGCTGATTTCTGCTGGTTGCTGCTGCAGGAAACCCCAGATGAAAAATACGCCAAGCAGCGCACCAAGAGAAGCATTCGGGGGAAGAAGAAACGGGCCCACCAGGAGATTGATTGACCCAAGAATGACTTTAAAATCTAAACTGTGTTGACAAATATCGTGCTTTTACTAAACTTTGAAATAAAAATTTGCTAGTTATTACCACAGTGTCGGATCTCATTTATTAGAATTTTATTTTCACACCATCGGGTGTTTGTCTTCATGTATTGCAATGGTGCGGTTTGCGTTTTCTATTCTTACATACATACCTGTACAACATTTTTTGCACATTTCTTTGCTTTGCTTTGCTTTGTGTCTAACCTCGCTCTTATATGCTCAATGTTTGTGCACATGTATGTGGCTGTGTTAAGTGCAGACAATTTTGCTACCATCACAGTGTGTTTTGTTGACATTACTCTATTCTTATGTGCTGCCTTGTTACAATTTTCTTTATTCTTATTTGAATAACTACTAAACAATTAGTATAAAGAATTCATCCAAGAAACTTTTATCTCGATCGCACTCAATCTGAAACGTTCACCTTAAACTGCTAACCCAATGTAGCAAAAAATCTGTACGTGATGGAGCAAATTGGTTACCAGATTTGGATTCAGCGCACCAAAAAACGTAAAAATCAATTGAAACATTAGAGGCAGTTTAAAAAAAAATTTTTTTAGTGTACCTGTGTTTGACATTGGCAATAAAAATTATTTTACATAAGATTTGCCATACTGGGTCAGACCAAGGTCCATCAAGCCCAGTATCCTGTTTCCAACAGTGGCTAATCTAGGTCATACATATCTAGCAGTTTCCCCAAAAGACACAAGTTCCACAATGTTTGTATCGGGTCAAGCATTGATATCCTGGGTCCCTTCTTAATAATGGTTTATGGACTTTTCCTCCAGGAACTTGTCCAAACCTTTTTTAAACCCAGCTACACTAACAGCCTTTACTACATCCTCCGGTAACAAATTCCAGAGTTTGATTACACATTGAGTGAAAAAAAAATCTCTTATTAGTCTTAAATAGTTTACCCTGTAGCTTCATTGCATGTCCCCTAGTCTTTCTATACTCTGATAATCGATCTACCAATGTCATGTTTGTTTATGTATTTATTTAACACTTTATATATCGCTTTTCTGGATAGTCAAAGCTGTTTACATAGAACAACATGGTGAACTCTATTGAATTCAGATTTACAATGAACTAGTAGGTCTATTCAACTTGGATAACTGTATTACTAATTAAAGATTTATTTGGATCAGCAAGGAATATTGAACTTTGCAAGGAAATTGAACTCTTGAGCCATTCTGCCTGTGAGAAATCATGCTGACCCAGCTTGCTAGCCCAGAGACCAAAGCTGTATTTGAAATCTGGTGAGAATCTGCTTACACATCTAGCCTGAGGGATACTGAAAGACTAGGGAGGAGTTCTTCTAATGGAGATCCATTAAAGAGAACAATTCACCTAGCCTTCGAAACAATTCTCTTAGCCAATATAGAAACATTTACCTAGCCAATGTAGACAGGATAAGAATTCATCAATTATAATGTAGAAGTTTTGAGCTGCTTCTAAAACCATGGGGGGTGTCTCCCTTGAGCATTCTCAGATGTCTGACCAGCGTCTTGATTGTGTAAGTTTTGAGCTTCTAAAACCATGGGGGGTGAGCATTGTCAGAAGCCTGCCCGGAAACTAAAGGCTGGAGAGGGACTGGTCAAGCAGGGGTGTGGCTGTAGGGATAAGCTCATGTGAGGAATCATGTGATGGCCAGCTGCAACACATTTTACAGCCTATATAGAGAGAGGGGATAATCCAGAACAGAGAGAGCGTAGATCTGCTTGGCCAGCGCATGCCATGCATGAAGTCCCAGACTTCTACAGCCTTCGCTGAGTTCTCCCAGCTGATGCTTTAAAAGGGCTGCATGATGACAAGTTTGAAGTATTATTCTTCTGTAACTAAGTGCTTTTAGTTATCATTATTCTAATTGCTTTCTAGTTATCTTTTCTAACTACTCATGTGTAACTAAGAGAATTACTTGCCTTTCTGAATAAGTATCCTTGCTTTGTTTGTAAATAAACTGCATGTCTTCATTAACAAGGTGTGTTAGCCTTTGATGTAGTAAGACAATAACACATGTGGGATAACAATGTGAATTAGTGTATGGAGGGGTGGGGATAGTATGTGAAGATAAGAATGAATGGGTATTTGACAATTGTCATGCAGCGAGGGCTGATGAAAGCCAAGATGAAAAAAAAGAAGCTATTTGTCAGAAAGGAAAAGATGTGCACAGAGTGCAATATTCACAGGGACCAGCTAGAGGGAGCAGGAGTATATTCAGAGAGTCTGAAGGGCCATGCCCAGCTGGTCAAGGGCACCTGACAAACAATTCACATTCTTCAAAGGCAGGAGTCCTTTATAAAGAAGGACCGGCTCAAGCTAAAGGAGGACCAGGTCAAGCTGGAGAGAAAGCTGTTTGCTGGCAGAGGAGGCCACAGGGAGCTAACAGAAGGCCACAGGGAGGACCGCCCCAAGTTGGAGAGAAAGCTGTTTGCTGGCAGAGGAGAAAGCACTACACTGATTGCAAGCAGGAACCACAGGAGAATCATCTGGGAAAGCAAAGCCAGGCTGAGCAGGGAAGCCAGGAATTGGGCTTATGCAGAAGCAGGCGCTTACCAGGGGAATTGATTCCAGGGCTGAAAGGTAAACCAAACTTTCAAAGAAAAGATTGGCACCAAGCTTCTGAGTGTGGGAAGCAAGCAAAAGGAGAAAACCTTTCGTCTTCATGCTGCAATACAAGGTATGCTAATTACATTCCTATGAAGAAAGCTTTACCATTTAAAAGTTCTGTTGAAGGTGGTGTAAAAGCTTTGAGAAAGGAAAGCACAGCTAATCCTAATATAGCACGTGGCCAATGCTCCAGGCTAGGCCCAAGACACTAGCAAGTACTGCGGGAGATATATAAAGCTCCAGAATATAATATTCAAGAAACTGATGACACAGAGTTAGACATATCTGCTCCAGAGCCGATGCAAGTGGAACTGATTGAGCAGTTATTACAGGAAGAGATGGATTGCTCTCTCTGTGTATCCAGTAGCATAGAGTCTTTGCTAGACTTATGAACTGCTTGTATCATCTTCAGAATGTCTTTAATTTGCTACGCAGAAGAATTAATGCAAATGTTGCTTAAAGCTGGAAGCTGTTTTGAGCACTGCTAATACTGTGAAGTTAACAGTTTCTCCTTAAACCTTGAGTTTCTTTCATGCCTGAATTTAAGGACATTTACTTTCAGTTGTAACCATTTTTGAACCCATGCGTAAAGGGAATAAATGCCTTTTTCATCCCACCACTCTGCATTCATGGATTTCTTTAAGGATTGGAGTTAAAAAAAACCCCACTAAGACCAAGTTTTCCTTGGTTCTTAAAGGACTCTCCTATCTCATAATAATATTTTGTGTCCCCCCTCCCTGCCCTAGCAACCACTGCATTGCCTTTAGGATATCCGTATACATTTTATAGGCTAATCATTGGTATCAAACCCATAGTGTTTGAGGACTAAGTAGGTTTTAAGTCCTTTTCTGAAGTCTTGAAGTGTTTCTGTGGATCATAGGAGCTTGGACAGGGGGCAAAGAGGGTAAAAGCTATTTTGCATGTCTGTTGGTTGCATTTTGTTCTGAGTGATAGGATCGAGAGTATGTTTTGATTGCAGTATCTCTAGACCTCGATTCAGGGACTCTGTTTATTAATGATGTGATACTGTTGACTTATCAGTTTTACAGTATTTTGAAGATTGTTGTGATGACTATACTTCATTCTTGAAGCTATAGGTAGCCAGTGTAGATCCCATAGTACGGGGCTGATGTGTTTGTGTCTTGATGTACCAGTTATAATTCTAGTGGCTGTATTTTGGACCAATTATAGAGGATCTAGTGCGTGTTTTGGGAGGCCTTGGTAGAGAATATTGCAGAAGTCTAGGTGGGGTGCTATGAGTGCTTAGGATACAGATCTGAAATCACTGATGTCAAGCAGTGGGTGGAGGTTTTGAAGGATTCTTATTTTTTGGTAAACCGTGTTTGTCGTTCTTTTTATGTGAGACATCATGTTGATCGATTGTAATGCCAGATATTTGACCTCTGATTTCATGGTTAGTTCCACGTCTGGTGCCATATGTCACCTCTTCAGTCTTCCTGACTAGTGGCAGCTTAGAGGAGAAGAGAGACTGAAGAGGGGGTGGGGGCACAGTTAGTTTCATATCTGTGAATGCAATACGAATGAGGTGATGCTATGATGTTAGGATTATAGAAGCCTGACCTTAATCTAATCTTACTCACATTTCCCATCATTTTACTCTAATAGGACAAATAGAAGGGGGATTTCTGATTCACCCCTGCACCCAGTAGGAGCAGCTTGAATCACAGGCATTTACTTTGTATGTGCAGAGTGCTGGATTAAACCCTGTGTGTGTTCTTGCCTCTCCCCAACCCCTCTTCAGTCTTTCTTCTCCTCTCAGCTGCCATTGATCAGGAAGACTGAAGAGGTAACATGTGTGACCCTAGTGCAGTCTGCGCTTCTACTACTGTAGCCATATGACATTTACACCACTGCATAGAGGGAGGTTGACTTGTATTGGGAAAAGCCTATGAGAGCCTTGCCCATCTCTAGTCCTGGTGGTGTAATGGGACTGAATTATTTTTCATTTCTTCTATTATCTGCCAGTACAGATCTAAACAACCATAACATCATAGGCAAACAAACCATTGAAGTCCTGGTGTCCACGGACAAGAAAATGCAGGAATTTCAGCACAAACCTCAGATTCTGACCCTTGCATGGGTTTCTGTGGAAACAAGAAGAATCGTGCTGAGGGAAAGGTCTTCTTTGACGGGCTCGCTAGACTCTCAGGCAAGATGAGAAGAGCGGGTGGCCCACCGTCACAAAAGCTGATATTTACCACCTCAGTGAGTGAGACTAAAGGCCAAAGGGCATGATTTTCAGGTGATGTGGTTGGGTATACACTGGAAAGCTCAGTGTTGTATTACTTTGTAAATGAAAGGGGCAACTCAAAATGATGTCTAACATAAAGAGGACATAGTCTGGATGTATTTTACAGGAAAGAGAAAAAGAAAAGGTACAGAGAAGAGCGACCAAAATGGTAAAGGGGATGGAAGAATACCCCTATGAGGCAAGGCTTAAAAAGTTAGGGCTCTTCAACTTGGAAAAGAAACAGCTGAGGGGAGATATGATAGAGGTCTATAAATTAATGGAGTGGAATGGGTAAACATAAATTGGTTATTGAATCCTTGAAAATGTAGAAGGACTAGGGGACACACAATGAAGCTACAATGTAGCACATTTAAGACTAATCGGAGAAAATACTTTTTCACTCAATGCATAATCAAGATCTAGAATTCCTTACCAGAGAATGTAGAAAAAGTTGTTAGTGTAGTTGGATTTAACAGAGGTTTGGACAAGTTCCTGGAGGAAAAGTCCATAAACCATTTAAAGAGGACAAGGGAATCCACTGCTTTCCCCTGGGATAAGCAGCATGGAATCTGTTTATCTTTTGGGGACCTGACAGATACTTGTGGCCTGGATTGACCACTGTTGGAAACAGGATACTGGGTTGATGGGCCCTTGATCTGACCCAGTACGGCATCTCTTATGTTCTTAAGAGAGAATATAAAAAGGTACACACATTAATATTCAAAGTTCCTTCTTTGTAGGTAAAATCATTATATTTACACACAGTATCGTGATGACAAACAAAACAATCCTTGAAATCCCTGCATTAAAATGCACTTGGAAACACTCGTCATACCGAAACAGCACTAATTCTCAGAACTCAAATGGCAGCAACCCAACTTAGGAAGAGGCAGAAGGCAATATTACGCCAGGCCCTAGAACACTAATACAATTCCTACTGGTGAAAATAGAACCCTACAGATCCCTAACCCTGGGCCTTTATTTCTGGGGGTGCTACTGAAACTGAATACTGGCACCTTGCTGCTCTAGGCCAGATATGTCTCAGCTGCTCTGCTCTGCCCCTTCCCCTCTTGGTAGCCTCAAGTACATTAAGATTCTCAGAGGGAGGGCGAGATTCGTAAAACAATTATTTTCTCCATCAAAAGACAGACTAGGCAGTAAACCTAAGGGAAGGGCAAAACAAGATAAAAATGAATCTAAAATATCTTAATAATGTGAATTCATAGGTAGTCTGCATATTACATTGGTATAGCCAAGCTTAAGGCCCTTTTTACATTTTTCTAATCTATTATCTATTGAGTGAGAGAGAGTTCCATAAACTTGGCACTACACGTTCAAAGACTGAGCTGCGGATCCGTTGAAGTCTGAATTGGCAGTGGGACAGGACAACTAAAAGGTTTGCTTGGATTTTTTGCTTTTTATGGGACTTTGCACATGTTTTATCTTTTATCAATTTTTCTAAAAATTAAAATGGACTATTTGTAATTGGTTAGTCCTGTTTTGGATGCCTGTTTGTTGATATAGTCCAACAAAATAAACATTTTTTTCACTCTGGGTTATGAGAGATTTTGTATACTTGGGGTATCATTAAATAAGGTGCCATTTAATTGAATTGTTTAATCCTCTATATCAACTTTACTGCTATGTTTTGTCTTAATTGCAATCCCTTGATGTTGTATTATAGAACACCTAGTAGGAGAGAATTACAATTATCCAATCAATTCAAGATCAAGGCATGATTAAGGATTTTGGAATCTAAATTTGTCTTAGTGATCTTATTTTCCTGAGTTAACAAAAGGACTTTCTAATAAGTAGCAAAACCTGAGACTTAGAGAAAGATTACTGTCCAGACTTAAACCTAGTGTAACCACAGACTCTTGGATTGTATGGGATTCCCTTCCTTAGTAAGTTGATATTTCATGGGAATTTTGAGCTTGGTTTTCAGAAAACCATAATGCTGATGGCTTATTCGCATTGAGAATGAGTTTGTGTGATCTAATCCATTGAGCTCTAGATTAGTGGTTGCCATCATGTGCCAAGATTCATGAGCAATAAAAATCCAACTATCATCAGCATAAAAGTAAAGACAGTCTCAGCCCTTGCATGAAGATAGCAAGAGGAGATAGAAAAAAATTACAGAAGGTTGGAGACAATAGAGCCCCGAGGGACTCCAACTGGAGCAAATGTTAGTGCCTATCTTTACTCTGAAAGACCGGAAAGAAAATTAAGTAGACCAGTTCAAAACTGACTCTTTGATTCCTAATTCCTCAAACCTGGTGCGAAGAAGATGTCGGTCGACCAAACCAAAGGCTGTAGTCCTATCTAACTAAAGTAGGAAAGAGTGGAACTTAAGGATGATGGTTTCTAATGATCTTAAGGTGATCAAGAAGATAGACAAGATGATGGTAAAAGTGAGAAGGATGTTTGGGTGCACACAGCGAGGAATGGCCAGCAGGAAGAAGGAGGCAATAGTGTCTTTGTATAAGTGTCTAATGAGACTTCATTTGGACCACTGTGTACAGTTCTATAGACTGCATCTTTCAACGGGAGAAAGTCATTCCAGAGGGTTGCTACTAAAATGGCAGTGGTCTTCATCAAAAAGCATAGGGGAACACATTTAAAGATCTCAATATGCAGACTTTGAAACAAAGCACTATACCAAAAATCACTACATTAAGGGTTCCAAACTAATCATACACCCAACAATGAAACGCTATATCATTTCAAGAGCTAATAAATGTTACTTTCAAAAAACATAGTGTCAAACTGATCAAAATTTAAATTAATTTGTTTCTTTGGGAGAGAGAGGACCTCTATGAAGGATACTTGCTGTGTGTTTATAGCTTAACTCTGCAAGAAAATCTCCTCCCCATATACCAATTATTGGTCCATACTACAGCAATTTTATTTAAATTTTAATACATATACAAATCTAAAAGGTACTTAGTCACTGTGAGACTAAGATGCTCAATTTGAGTTTCGCCTTCTAAAGATTCTTTAGGCTGCTTCAGGAGAGTCACACGTGGTAAGAGTACTAGCTAGTTTAGTCTCACAGTGACTTATACCATCTGGAGGTTCTTTGGGAACTCACTTGTCAGATAAGTAACTTTTTAGATTCTTATATGCATTAAAAATTTAAATAAAATTGTTGTAGTGAGTATGGACCAATGACACATGATTGGGAGGAGATTTTCCTGCAGCATTAAGCTATAAACACACATCAAGATTCCTTCACTGAGGTTCTCTCTCTCCCAAAGAAACAAATCCATTTCATTTTGATTGGTTTGATACTGTTTTCTGAGAGTAAAATTTACTAGCTCTTGAAATGATGTGAAGGCCAACTCCATGCTGCATGTGCCTGGCCCGTCCAGTCGTTCAGAATCTGGACGGCCAGAAGTTGCACTCCATTCTGATCCCACGGGGGCTAGAAGTCCTCATGGGATCAGAATCAGGTGCAACTGACCTGGACGTCCAGTATATTACCCAGCTAACTCAGCCAAGCTCCTACATGGAGCGCCAGTGGCATGGTCTCCTGTTGTCATGCATGAGCTACGATCACCAGCCGCCCACCCGCCAAACTCTTCTTTCCCCGCAGTCCAACACCTGATCAGGCCTTCCCTGCACCCCCCCCCCCCCACCATCTTTCCTCTGTGCTCTGGCGCCACTGTCCCCCGACATCCAGGGGGAATTATTCCACCTCTGAGGTAGAATAAGTCCCCTGTCTATCCTAGTGGACCTAAACGCACAGGGCTGTGACCGGAATCGGCCCTGTATGTCCGGGTTGTGTGCCCCACCCCTTGCCCACCCACCCTCCTCTCCATTGCTGCCTCTGCCCGCCCCCGTCCAGAGCTCCCTGCTTATCTCCTCTGTACGTGTGGGGAGCTTCAGACAGGAGATATGGTCCCGGGCATTTAGTGTGCATGGTGTCTGAACCGGACGTCCATCCCTGCTAAATGCAGTTCGGAATCTACCCCAGAGTGTTTCATTGTTGGATGACTGTGGAACAAAGGCAGGAGAGGGGCGATATGACGGAGACATTTTTGAGAGTAAAATTTACTGGCTTCTGTACATTTATACCTCCATGGGAGCTGGGCTTCTTTCATTTGAAAGGCAGCTCTTGAATAAGGGGCATAGGATGAAGGGGAATAATCTAAGGAAATATTTCTTTACGGAAAGAGTGGTGAATGAATTCATGGAATAGCCTCCCCGCAAATATGGTGGAGATGAGAACTGTATCTGAATTCAAGGCGGCGTAGGACAAGTACAGAGGATCTCTGAGGTAGGAACTTTGTAAAGCTTTTTTGATCGTTCCTCCTTTTATTTTACAGTATTCTTATGCAAAGCTGTGTTAATGGGCTTAGGTTTGTCTCGTATTAGCCTCCAGCACTTTTACTGTAAGTTCTACACCATTCTATCTAAATGAATGGGGGTCTTCATGTTTGATGGGTCCTCGTTTTATTCCATATTTATTGAAAGGCCAGTCCTATGTATGGAAGTGTTTTTATTTTGTATGTATATACTTTCATCAGTCTTATCTAATTATGTTCCTTTTACTGTACATAGTATATGATGGCAGATAATTACTTATCTTATTTTTATTTTATTATGTTTTTAGTTTTCTATTACTGTTATAGTTTATCATGTTTATTACCAAATGCCAGTTTATATGCTTTTATTACTTATATTACCCCCTTTTTATTTCTTTTTTTAACATTTGTTTTGTCTGCAGTGGGCCTTGTTATTTCTCACTCTCTCTTCCCCTCCCCCCCCCCCTTTAAGAGATACATATTTATATATTCATTTTATTGTTTGTATAGTATCTTTATCTTTATTTAAACTTTATTATACTGCCTAAACCAATTAGGCATGCAGCGGTTTACAATAGTACCTTTAACTCTGTTCCTCTAGTAGTTCTCTTATACCAGTTTTAGGTGCCCCTAACTCCCTTTTTGTTGGTGACTCTCTTTCTTCAACATGGGGGTCTGTTTACTAAGTGGCACTAGCGATGTCCATGCGAAATTGGAGCCATGGATCCGATTTCACATGGAAGCTGCTAGCACCGCTTAGTAAATAGACCCCATAATTTTGAATGTTTTATATACTTTTACGTGTTTTTTACTTTTTTTTTTTTACATGTCATTAACTCTTTATTGCCCTTTTCACATTGTATGTTGTATTTTTATGGTATCACTACATGTATTTTATATTTTTTTAGGTAACCATATGTTTTTAGAATTCTTTGATTTGTGTCTTATGTAAGGCATACTCTTATGCCATTTTTTAATGGTTTTGTTTTTACTGCCAAGGTCATACCCCTGATGAAGGTCTGAGTCAAAACATGGCCGTGTTGTGTATGATGAAGAAAATTTGCTGTTTTCACCTTGCTACTGCTTTGTTGCTGCGAGAGTGCATGCGCTCTCTTCTGGACTGCTTCAAGAAGCATAGGACAAGTAAAGAGGATCTCTGAGGTAGGTACTGTAAAGCTTAGTAGTTGGTACAAATGATTAGCTTGGACAGGCTGTATGGAGTCATTTCCTCTGATTTTATGCTGATGGGGTAAAAGGTGTTATGTTAGGGCCTTTGACATCCTTTTGTGAGAAGGAGAGGGAGATGTTGGGCTGCCGAGCCCCAGTTGGGGTTTTTTTGGTGCATTAAGGATTATTATGTTGGGGCAGCTGTCAGAAAAAAATAATTTGAGTTCTGGTTTGATGATTGGAATATGTCAGCTCCAGGGATTTGAATGTGCAGAGTCTTCAAGGTCATTGTATTTTACCCAATGCATTCCTATTGCTGTACCGCAGGCAGAGTCCAACTTCCTGGAATTTTCACTTCATTTCTCGTTCTAATTTGCAGCCATTTATTTAGTATTTGGTAATGAGCTATGCATGTTCTGAACGTGCGACCAAGATCAGGTATTTTAGAACCACGTAAGTCTGGCTTGTTTTCTTTTGCCAGTAAGATGTGTTGATATTCAAGAACAGGTGCAATATTGCAGTACTGCTTGTTAGACTGTGCCTATTTATTTAAATTTTTTATAGATTATCTTTCCTTGGATCACAGTGGTTTACAATGAACTATAAAACTTTTAAGTATTATGTAGGGGACTTAAAGAGAAAACATAATAACGGATCAACCACAGATTACATTTAACCAACATAATGTTGCATAGTGCAAGAGTCATTTGAAGAGAAACAGGGTAAGAAGACTAACGAGTGTAATTGAGTTTTCCTAGATAGCATTGTCTGTGTAGACAGAGTTCTGTTACGATGAGTTATGATCGGAGAGCACCAGTCATTTTGTTAGGTCATTTTTGAGCTTGCCTGGTTATGTTTTGTTTCCAAAGTGTTCTCTAAATAGTAGGGTTTTTAATGCCTTACAAAATATTGGATGGTCTAGGATAGCTCTAGTTTTTACTAGAAGAGCATTCCAGGGCCTTGGTGTGTATAACGAGAGCGCGCGTGAGCAATCTCCTGACTCTGCTTGATGGTTTTCACAGGATAGAAGTGGGCTTTTGGGTAGGCGTTCCTCATGTGAGTGCTGGTACCTTGGAGAAAGGGCACTGTCAAAACAAAATAAATGAATTAAGAAAAACAAGATTACAAGATGAAAAAATGCAAAGGCTGGAGAATATTGAACTGCTTTGCTGCATTTGAATGGGGTTTAGGCTGGTTTGTGTGGGTTTGGAATCGAGGCTAAGGGGAAAGAACGAGAACATGAGTAAAGAAGTGGAAAAGGAGAAAAGGTGCGCCCCTGTCTTCTCTCCTGCAACCCATGCCAATCTGAGGTTTGGGGGGGGGGGTGAGAATATTACCTCTCTGCCATTCTGACATCCCTGCTTCTTATCCCTGCTCTCCCCCTCCACACTAAACAAGGACAGTACAGTTGTGGTCAACATTATTGGTACCCTTGCATTTTAGGCACGTTGTGTACAATATCTTAAGAAATAATTGGAAATGTGATCATACTATTTTAATAGTATGTTCAAAGGTGTGCAACAAAAAAAAGATGTCTGTGCAGCTTAGACATAGTAATTTCTGAGAAAAAAAAACAAAATATGATCTGGACAAGATTAATGGCATCCTTCACTAATACTTTGGTTGCACAACCCTTAGCAGTGATGACGGCCTCCAAACATTTCTTGTAGCCATCTATACGTTTCACATATCTGTCTGTGGGTAGTTTCTCCCACTCTTCAACTGCGATTTGTTCCAGCTTATGAATGTTTCCAGGATTCCTTTTACCAATGGCAGACTTCAGCTCTTTCCAAATGTTCTTGATTGGATTGAGATCAGGACTCTGTGCTGGCCAAATTTAAATAGTCCATTATTTCCTTTTTAACCATTCTTTTGTACTTTTTGGATGTATGTTCCTGCTAAAGGACCCACGACCTTCGACCCATACCTAGCTTTCTGACACTACACAGCATATTTCGCTCCAAAATACCTTGATGGTCCTCTGACTTCATAGGGATGTTCTAGAGGCTAAATTTAAGCTTTTAGGTAGGAAGTTGAAATCCAGAACTTCCAGGGAAGCGTTCTCTGAAATGCTTCCCGTTCCACGTGCAGGACCCAAAAGGCAGGCAGAGCTCCGGAGTCTCAATTCATGGATGAGATGATGGTGCAAGGATGAGGGTTTTGGATTTGTTAGGAACTGGGGGACATTCTGGGGAAAGGAGGGGCTCTTCCGAAGGGATGGGCTTCACCTTAACCAGGATGGAACCAGGCTGCTGGCATTAACCTTTAAAAAGGAGATAGAGCAGCTCTTAAACTAGATAAGAGGGGAAAGCCGACAGTCGCACAAGAGCGCACAGTTCGGAACTATGTATCCTTGAAGGATACTACCAAAAAAATGAAGTTAGGGCACACCAGCAGAGAGGTTCCAATAAAGACAAAAGTAGCCCAAATGCCCTTGAGTACAGAGCAGACAGAGCTTAAAGATTCCAAATTACCCCTGCCTACCAATAAC
Organism: Ichthyophis bannanicus; assembly: GCA_033557465.1. Lineage (NCBI taxonomy): Eukaryota > Metazoa > Chordata > Amphibia > Gymnophiona > Ichthyophiidae > Ichthyophis > Ichthyophis bannanicus. The sequence goes on along the minus strand of CM066051.1, from coordinate 72,059,117 downwards.
CAGATTAATATGAATAAAATTAGTCTCTAAAATGCTTGTATGCAAATACTAGAAGTCTAAAAATTAAGATGGGAGAGTTAGAATATATAGCATTAAATGAGAAGTTAGATATGATTGGTATCTCAGAGACTTGGTGGAAGGAGGACAACCAGTGGGACACTGTGATACCTGGGTGCAAACTATATCATAATGACAGAGTTGATCAAATTGGTGGAGGGGTTGCACTCTGTTAGAGAAGGCATTGAGTCATAAAGGATTAAAGTTTCGCAGGAAACAAAATTCGCTGTAGAATCTCTATGGACTGGAATTCCATGTAAAAAGGGGAAGGCAATGGCAGTGAAGCTGTACTATCGACCGCCTGGCCAGAATGAACAAATGGATGATGAAATGCTCAAAGAAATCAGGGAAGCTAACAAATGTTACAGAACAGTAGTAATAATGGGTGATTTTGATTACCCCGGTATTGACTGGGTCAGTGTCACGGCAGGATATGTTAGGGAGATAAAGTTTCTAGATGAAATAAATGACTGCTTCTTGGAGCAGCTGGTTCATGAACCGACCAGAGGGGAAGCCATTTTGGACTTAGTCCTTAGTGGAACACCAGATCTGGTGCAAGAGATAAAGGTGTTGGGACTACTTGGCAATAGTGATCATAGCATGATCGCGTTTGATTTAATTAATGAAGGAGGGATGGTAAGGAAATTCACAGTACTACCTTTTTAACTTTCAAAAGGGAGACTATGACAAAATGAGGAAAATAGTTAAGAAAAAACTAAAAGGAGCAGTTGCAAAAGGTTAAAGACTTACATCAAGCTTGGGTGTTGTTTAAAAATACTATATTGGAAGCCCAGACCAGCTGTATTCCATGCTTTAAGAAAAGTGGAAGGAAGTCCAAAAAACTGCCAGCATGGTTTAAAGGTGAGGTTAGAGAGGCTGTTGCCAAAAAAAGCATCTTTCAGGAATTGGAAAAAAGAGCCAAATGACGAAAACGGGAAACAGCACAAGCACTGGCAAGTTAAATGCAAAGCATTGATAAGGCAGGCAAAGAGAGAATGTGAGAAGAAGCTTGCTGTGGAAGCAAAAATGCTTAATAAAGAGTTTTTCAAGTACATTCATAGCAAAAAATCTGTGAGAGAGTCAGTTGGACCATTAGATGATAGAGGGGTAAAAGGAGCAGTAAGAGGGTACAAGGCTATAGTGGAGAGATTGAATGAATGAATCCTTTGCTTCGGTCTTTACTGAGGAAGATGTAGGGATGTTACCCATGACTGAAGTGGTATTTAAAGGTGATACTGTGGAAGAATTGAAAGAAATATTGATACACCGGGAAGATGTATTACAACTGTTTGATAAAATGAAGAGCAGCAAATCATCTGGACCAGCTGGGATTCATCCAAGGGTATTGAAAGAACTGAAATATGATATTGCAGACCTGCTATTAGTAATCTGTGAACTATCATTAAAATTATCTATAATACCTGAAGATTAGAGGATCGCCACTATAACGCCAATTTTTTAAAAAGGGTTCCAGGGGTGATCCGGGAAACTATAGACCGGTGAGCCTCACATCTGTATAGGGAAAAATGGTAGAAACCATCATAAAGAACAATATTACTGAACATGTACATGTAGATGGTCATGGCTTAATGGGAGACAGCCAACATGGCTTTAGACAAGGACGATCTTGTCTTACTAATCTGTTATGTTTTTTTGAAGGTGTGAATAAACAGGTAGACAAAGGTGAGTTGGTTGATTATAGTGTATCTGGACTTTCAGAAAGCCTTCGACAAGGTCCCTCATCAGAGACTTTTGGCAAAACTAAAAAATCATGGTATAAGAGGCAGTGTACTATTGTGGATCATGAACTGGTTAAAAGATAGAAAGCAGAGGGTAGGCTAAATGGACAATTTTCCCAATGGAAAAAGGTGAATAGTGGTGTACCCCAGAGATCTGTGCTAGGTCTGCTGCTTTTTGACATATTCATAAATGACCTGGAAAAGGGAATAACGAGTGAGGTTATCAAATTTGCAGATGACACAAAACTATTTAAAGTTGTTAAAACCCAAGAGGATTGTGGAAAATTACAAGAGGATCTTAATAAATTGGAAGACACAGCATCCAAATGGCAGATGAAATTTAATGTGGACAAGTGCAAAATTATGCACCTAGGAAAGAACAACCCAAACTATGGTTACACGATGCAAGGTTCCACATTGGAACCACCACCGAGGAAAAAGATTTAGGCGTCATCATGGATAACATGCTAAATCCCTCTGCCCAGTGTGCAGTGGCAGCCAAGAGAGCAAATAGAATGCTAGGTATCATAAGGAAAGGAATGGAAAATAAAAACAAAGGATATTATAATGCCTCTAAGTCTATATCATTCCATGGTGCGACCGCACCTTGAATATTGTGTGCATTTCTGGTCGCCATATCTTAAAAAGTATATAGCGTCATTAGAAAAGGTACAGAGAAGAACCACCAAAATGGTAAAAGGGATGGAAGGATACTCCTATGAAGAGTCTAAAAAGGTTAGGGCTCTTTAACCTGGAAAAGAGACGGCTGAGGGGAGATATGATAGAAGTCTATAAATTAATGAACGGAGTAGAACGGGTAAACGTAGATCGATTGTTTACGTTATCAGAATATAGAAAGACTAGGACATGCAATGAAGCTACAGGGTAACCTATTTAAGTCTAATAAGAGAAAATATTTTTTCACTCAGTGTGTAATCAAACTTTGGAATTTGTTACCGGGGGATGTAGTAAAAGCTGTTAGTATATAGGAGAGTGTGTCAACTTGCCTGGGAGCCTGCCGCGTTTCAACAGCTGTGCGGAGGAGTGGAGTCGCGGTGTTGAGTAGCAGGCACTGAGAGGACGCGCCTACCTCCGAGGACCCCCCCCTCCGGTTCCCATAAAAGATCTGCTTGCTCATTCGCGGCCGCGAGTCGCGGCCCGCGTGGTCGCATCCTAAGGGGCGCGTCACAAGGGGATAGACTCGCTCCTTATGTGCTCCTTCGGTGCTCCTGAGAAGTGTTCTCTGAGCGCCGGACGTCATTGTCAGTGTCCATGGGGAAACGAAAAGGAAAGTCTGGTGGTAAATCTGGATCAGACATTGTAACAACAGGAGGGAAGCTGGTTGGTCCCATGGACAGACATTTGGCGTCATCACTGCCTGCAATTGTGCCGGAAGAGGTCTCTTTGAGCCCCGAATCTCGGCTGCCTCCTCCATTTCCACAGCCATTATCCTCCACTTTATTAGAAGCACCTTCAGAAACTCTGGCTATTTCCCTCAAGCCTGTTGGTCCAATTGGAGAAGAAGTTCCCTTGCCTATTCCATCTGGTGAGGTAACTCTTATGGACATTTGGACTGTGGTGCAACGAATTGATAAGCGTCTCATTCCAACTGTCTCTGCATTGTGTGTTTTTTCACAGGATGTTGTAGATAAATTTGTAAGTGTTGATAATCAAATAGGTTCTTTGGTACGAGCTTCTGCACTGGCTGATTCTCAACTTCAGACGGGTAGAGATAATAATGCAGCTTTGATTCGTGATATGTCTGTTTCATACCGTCTGGAAAGTTTAGAGAACCAGCAGAGGGCAAGAAATCTCCGTTTTCTTAACTTTCCTTCTACTCACCTATTGTCCTTGGAAATTTTGTTGCAAAAATATTTTTCTGAGGTATTACGCTTTCAGAGTACAGTGGAATTAGTTCATGTTTATTCTTTCAGTCCTGTGTCAGCAGTATCTCAGCAGTTGAGTCAGTTGCACAGGATCTGACAGCTTTTTTGGAGGATACCTTGGATCTCATACCCAAGCGTTGCACGGTTGTTGCCACGTTTGAATCTGAGTCCATTAAACTTTCTGTCCTTAGAGCTTATTTTAAGCATAAGGATGCTTTGTTTTGTGGTTATAAGCTCCAAATATTTCCTGATGTGGGGCGTGTTACACAACTTCGGCGCAAACAATTTTTAGAACTTAAACCACGAGTAATAGCTTTAGGGGCATCTTTTTAAAATTTCCATGTCGCTGCTTGATAGTCTATCAAGGGCATAGTTATGTGTATAATGATGTGGTACAGTTACAGAAATTTTTGTTAACTTCAGAAATGGTTAAGAAATAGTTAGGAGGAGGTTAAAATTTCTTTTTGCTCCCTAGCGTGGAGTATTAGTATTACTCCTTATTGCTTAAATTTGTATCATATGGGTTTTTTTTGTATTGACACTCTCTTCTTGATGTGATCTGTTGTGTGTTCCTTGATGATTTTTGAGTTTACATTACTTGTGGATGGATTTGTTCTTTGTGATTTGACTTGTAAAATTCAGAAAAGCATTAAATAAAAGATTTTAAAAAAAAAAGCTGTTAGTATAGCTGGGTTTCAGGACCGTACCGAGCCCTGTGCGAGTGGTGCGGCCGCACAGGGCACAAAGACTTAAGGGGTGGATTTCGTCTCTCTGCCGCTGCCTGCTGCCAGCACTTTAGCAGTGGCAGGCAGCGGCAGAGAGCCGAAATTCACCCCTTAAGTCTTCTCGCCGGCACACTAAGCAAGTCTGGTCTCTCTGGGAGGGTCCAGACCTGCTTAGTGTGCCGGCGAGTTGCACATCGGGTGCACGCCTCTTCTCTCCCGCCTCCATAAAGTGGCTAGATGCAGATGCGGGAGGGGGGGTATGCACCCGATGTGCAACTCGCACAGGGTGCATTTCACCGACAGTACGGCCCTGCTGGGTTTAAAAAAGGTTTGGACAAGTTCCTGGAGGAAAGGTCCATAAACCATTATTAAAAGGGATCCCGGATATCATTGCATGACCCAATACAAGCATTGAGGAACCTGTGTCTTTTGGGGAGACTGCTAGGTATTTATGATCTAGATTGGCCACTGTTGGAAACAGGATACTTGGCTTGATGGACCTTGGTCTGACCCAATATGGCATATCTTATGTTCTCCACTTCATGAGGCAGCTATACAGCCCTACAACATTATGGAACCGCCACCATATTTAACTGTAGGAAGGATGTTTTTTTTTTCCTTAAGCTTCATTTCCTCACCTGTAAATATATCGCTGGTCTGCATTGCCAAAGAACTCAAGTTTGGTTTCGTCTGTTTGCAGAACATTTTCCCAGAAGGATTGTGCTTTCTCAAGGTGGGTTTGGACAAAGATAAGGCATGCTCATTTGTCTGTCTTTGAGCAGTAGAGTCCTCCTTGGCCTTCTCTCATGAAGTCCTTCTTTGTTAGTGCACAGCATATGGTGTGGGTTGAAACCACCACTTCAGATTGCTCCAGGTCAGCCTTAAGCTCTTTGGATGTTGTACGTTTTGTTTTTCCAACAGTTCAGACTAATCTTCGAAGACTCCTGGGATTAATTTTCCTCTTTTCACCATGTCCTGGGAGTTTCTTGACAGTTCCATGAGCAGAAACCTTCTTAATAACATTTCAAACTGTAGAGACAGGCATCCCAAGGTCTTTGGAGATAGCCTTGTACCCCTTTGACGTTTGGTGATAATGGCTTTTCTGAAGGTCTCAGGCAGTTCTCTTGTCTTCACCATTGTGAAAATGGAACAGGGAGTGAATGTGGCCATTTTAAACATTGGAGCTATCATGCATTGGTTGATGCAAATCATGTGAGTACTGACAATTGATCACAGGGTTCTCTAATTTTACTGCAATGAGAATGTGGTTCTTCTGTTCAAAACGATTTGAATTGTTTATAAGGGTGCCAATAATTATGTTCTAATTATGTTAAATTCTCACCTATGCCACCACTATAATACTCCTATAAAAGATGGTGCATATAGACCAGTCAAATGTTTGACACATCTAATTTCTCAAAATGTAGCAACAGAATCTAATCACTACATTAATTTTTTTGTCGGATCGCCTGTCGTGAGGATGATAAATCACTCTCTTGAAACAGGCCCTCCATTTTAATCAATTTAAAAGAAAATGGCCACCTGGCCCAAATGCGTGAGGCTATATGTTCCCCAGAACCAACCACCGCAAAATTCATACAGTGCTTTTATAAAAAAGCTAAATATCGTTCCGCCGGGTCTGTGTGATACATTGTTTATTGTATATGGTCCAAAGCCATTTCAGTGGGCACTTTTTTTTTTTAGGAGATATTGGATATTAAGGGGTTGAACTGCAAGGGTGCCAATAATGTTGACCGCAACTGTAGACGTATGTTTGCCATGCCTGAGCCAGAAATGTTTTGGTGGGGGATGAGGGAGGATGATTTGATTATTTTTATGTTTTGTTTTGTTTTTATATTTAATATTTATTGAATTTATGCGTAAACATCAAGACATTCTTGAATGAACAGAGATACATAAGTACAATTAAAAGAAGAACAAATAAGAAAAAACGCAAGCCTTAGGATCTCTGGTAGTCCACACTTAATGGAGAGAGAGACCACACAGTACCCAGAGCAGGAGAACCGCGGGCACCACTAAAGAAAAAAGAACTTTACCAAATTCAAGCTAAGAAGATAAAGAAGACAAGCCCTGAGCGCACAGGCTAAAGAGTAGGACAGATATTGACATTATCATCCTGAGACTTCGCCTTATCCATTAACTTGGCATTAATAAACGTAGCAAGATCAGCTGGCTGAAAGAAAACATATCTTATAGACGTATATAACACCAAGCATTTACAGGGAAATCTTAAAAAGAAAGAATCTCCAACCTGCATGACCCCAGGTTTATGAAAACGTAAAAGCTTTCTCCTCGTCTGTGTTTCCTTAGATAAATATATCAGGAAACATTGAGATAGACCACAAAAAGTCTCCAGTCTCTTTTTGAAGAACATTTTCAGCAACCGTTCCTTATCAGTGACAAGCGCACATGAAACCAATAGTGTAGCTGGTGGGGGATGAGGGAGGATGATTTGATGAATGTTTTGACATATTTATTGGTCTCTGCTGCTTAGAATCTTACTCATTAGTCTCTGAAGGAATGTGACATGCCCCCCCCCCCCTCGTTCACTCTCATGCAGAGCCTCATTGCACTGATTCTAGTGCAAGCTTCAGAAGAGAAAAGCCAAGTGTCCAGGCCTTTGGCAGAGAGCCAAGCCTCGGTCAGTAGGAGTGTGTCACGCTCATTTGAAGGCTTTCTCGCGCTCACATTCGTTGGGTCCAGTCTCTGAAGTATTTGAACTTCAGGGCTACTGCACTGCTGCTGCTCACTGCTTTCATGAGAGACGCGGCTAAGAGAAGAAAACCAATTGTGCCAGCCAACAGAAAGAAATGTGAGCTCACTTCCCATTCATGTTCCCTGTACCTAAAGCAGGGCTGTACCAAGCCATAATTGCACCCTGTGCTACTTGCACATCTGGTTCACATCCCTCCAAATCTCACCCATACCTCCATGTCCTCAATGTCTAGCTGGCTGCCTACCTTTGCCCTGCTGCCGCCACTTTTTGTTTTCTCAGAGGCGGCAGCAGTGAGGCAGACCTGACCCAAATTTAAAAAAAATATATAACCATGCAGTCCTTCGACTTGACTGGTCTGGTCCCTCCCTCCTCTGATGCAACCTACATCAGAGAAGCGAGGGAGGGACCAGAACTGCCTACAAGCGCGGAGTCGGAAAGACCCACTTGTTTGGTTTGTTTGTATTTGAAGTCAGGTCTGCTTTCCTGCTGGTGCCGCCGCCGCTGAGAAAAAAGTTGCAGTGGCAGGGCTACAGCAGGCAGTAGGGGGGGGGGGGGAGCTGAAGCCAGCAGCCCAAAATGCGCCCCTATATCCTTTGTGCCCTGCGCGGCTGCACCACTTGCACAGGGCTAAGTACGGCGCTGACCTGAGTGAAGAGCAATTTTCCACCCAGAGGATTTGCCCATTTTGCCTCCACTATGCCTGTATCCTTTCAGAGGTCCCAAGGAAAGGCAAATATCATTTGATGCAGCTTTCTCATTTGCAAGCAAAACTACATTTAAATCTAGATTTATACCCTGTATGCATCATCTGAAAAACTCTCACTCTCTGGGATGGTTCACCCTTGGCATTTCTGCTTTTAAGTACTGAGTGGAGGGCAGTTTTTAGATCAGAGAATTTACCCAGGTAACTGCTTAGTTATCATATCAGGAGAGAGACCTTGGTATGATTATTTCTGTAGATCTCAAGGTGGCTAAACAGTGCGACAAGGCAGTGGCAAAAGCCAGGAGGATGTTGGGCTGCATACAAAGAGGAATTACCAGCAGAAAGGAAGAGGTACTAATGCCACTGTATAAGTCACTGGTGAGGCCTCACTTGGAATACTATGTTCAGTTTTGGAGACCATATCTTGCAAAGGATATAAAAAAGACTGGAAACTGTTCAGAGGAAGTGACCAAAATGATTTCGAGCCTGCGTCAGAAGCCTTATGAGAAGAGACTTGAAGACCTAAATATGTACACTCTGGAGGAGAGGAGGGACAGGGGAGATATGATTCAGACCTTTAAATACTTAAAGAGAAATAATGAACAAACAAACCTCTTCCAGAGACGGCGAAGCTGTAAAACTAGAGGGCATAACATGAAGCTGCAAGGGGGTAAATTGAAAGGCAATGTCAGGAAATACTTTTTCACTGAAAGGGTGGTGGATGCTTGGATCAGCAACAGGATAAAATCAAAATAAACTGAATACTGGGCAGACTGGATGCACCATGCTGGTCTTTATCTGCCGTCATTTACTATGTTACTATGTATACAAGGAGTGATCAAAATGTATTGAGACTTGTTGTATAGCTATATAACAACATAGTAACATAGTAAATGACGGCAGATAAAGACCAGTATGGTCCATCTAGTCTGCCCAGTAAGATGTTTAGGGGTGAACCCAGCGCTTCATGTAAGACACCCCTATTTGTTGAGAAATTAGATGGTTCAGTTTATTTTGATTTTATCCTGTTGCTGTAAAGGGATCCGCTGTGTCTGTCCCATGCCACTTTGAACTCCGTCACTGTGTTTGCCCCCACCACTTCCATCGGGAGGGCATTCCAAGCATCCACCACCATTTCAGTGAAAAAGTATTTCCTGACATTGCCTTTCAATTTACCACCTTGCAGCTTCATGTTTATAAAAAAAGCACCAGGCATTGATGGCATTCCCATTGAGGTATTACAGCGATCGGATGCAGCTGTTACCATACTTACAGGGCTGTGCCAGGAAATTTGGAAGACAACATCATGGCCAACTGACTGGAAAAGGTCTGTGCTTATACTAATATTAAAGAAAGGTGATCCAACTGACTGTGGAAATTATCAAACAATCGCTCTGATCCCACATGCCAGCAAGATTCTACAGAAGATTATTCAGCAGAGACTACAACCATACTTGGAACAAGAACTGCCTGAAGTGCATGCAGGGTTCAGGAGAGGGCGAGGAACGAGAGACATCATTGCGGATGTGAGATGGATCCTTGAAAAGACTAAAGAATACCAAAAGAATATCTATATGTGTTTTATTGTCTATAGCCAGGCTTTTGACTGTGTAAACCAGGGGTCTCAAACACGCGGCCCGCGAAGCACTTACCGGCATGTAAAAAAAAAAAAAATCCAAACTTGCCGTCGCCGCATTAAGCGTCCCGCGGGCTCCTCTGCCTGGCAGAGTCCTCTCCTCCCTGCAGCATCAGCTCCAAAAGCGGCGGCTTTCAGAGCCGCGAAGAGAGAGAGTTTCTCTCGCGCGGTTCTGAAGAGCAGCGAGAGAGTCTTCAGAACCGCGCGAGAGAAACTCTCTCTCTCTTCGCGGCTCTGAAAGCCGCCGCTTTTGGAGCTGATGCTGCAGGGAGGAGAGGGACTCTGCCAGGCAGAGGAGCCCGCGGGACGCTTAATGCGGCGACGGCAAGTTTGGATTTTTTTTTTTTTTAGTTAGAATTAAGGGATCCATCCAGGGCCTTGATCAAGCTCCACAGCACTCCAAGGATAATCCTTCAGTCCTTCCCACTGGAACACTCTCCCAGTCTCCCCCTCATTGCCCCTCAGGCTTATCTCCCTCTCCTCATAGCAAGCCTGCACATTCGGGGTAAGATTGTATGAGGGGGAAGCCCGGCAAAATCTCCAGCAAAGCAGCTCCGCTTGTGGGCCGAAGATCTTGCGCCCCCCAGGAGCGCTTCCAGGTTGCTGGGGAAGGGCCCGTTCTTCAGGGCTCAAAGCAGCCCATCTGTGCTCTGCTCCAGCAAAACTCCACCGGAGCAGTCCAAGGAAGCCACCAGCTCTTTCACAGGCTGAACACCAAGCTTGTCGAGGATAAGCTGACCACTATCTCCTGTGGCCAACCCTCAGGGCAGACCAGTTGCTTGCCCTTCCGTTTTGGCATGGAAACAGAAAGGTGGATTACTCTCTTGGCACAGCTCACAGCATTCTGCTCAGACAGCCTTCACACACCGCCACCTTGCCCCCCTCCTCACCCCTTTAAGAGCCCGCGGGACGCTTAATACTGCAGCAGCAAATATACATTTTTTTTTTAAATTTAATTTGGCTGATGGTGGGAGGGGGGTTAGGACTGGTAATGGGCTATGGGGGGGGGGGCTAGGACTGGTAATGGCCTATGAGGGGGTAACTGAAAATGGGGTGATGGGGGTAACACTGAAAATGGGGTGATGGGTTAGGACTGGTAATGGCCTATGAGGGGGGTAACTGAAAATGGGGTGATGGGGTAACACTGAAAATGTGGTGATGGGGGGGGGGGGTTAGGACTGGTAATGGGCTATGAGGGGTAAGACTGGAAGTGGGCTATAGGGGGTTAGGACTGGTAATGGGCTATGGGGGGGGCTAGGACTGATAATGGGCTGGGGGGTCTGCTAGGACTGGAAATGGGCTGAGTGGAAGGGGGGTTTGAACTGCAAATGGCTGATGGGGAGGGAGGATTGGAATGGAAATGGGCTGTGAGGGGAGGGAGCTAGCACTGGAAATGGGCTGATGGGGGGGAGCTACGATTGGAAATGGGCCGATGGGGGGCTAGGACTGAAAATGGGCTGATGCAGTGACTAGAAGGGAGGGGGTGCTGTGTGGGACTGGAACTAGAAGGGAGCTGATGTTGGGGGAGGATTAGAATGGGATGGAGCTGGGAGAGTGAAATGGAGAGGGGAAAATATTTTGTGTGGGAGGGAAGACAAATCTACAATTGGCCAGGTATTGGGAGAGTAAGTGGGGATTGAGGATGGAGGGGTAAAATTTGAGTGGATGAAATAGGAATGAGGAAAGAGCAAAAGGAGAAAGATTAATATGTTAAAGCAGATGTAGAGGGAGAATGGAAAAAGCTAGAAGAGAGACGAAAGGACAAATGGACAGCAGACGATGGAGAGTTAGCAGAAGGCACGAAGAAACCAGAAGAAAGTGGCTGGAACAATTGCAACTGAAAAAAAATGCACAAAAGTTAGAAAAATATCTTTATTTTGAATTTATTAACTGGAATATGTCAGTTCTGGGAAATGTGCATCAATAACGTCTGCGCTTTGTTTAGTACAAGAGGAAATTAATTTATAGTTTTATTTCTACAGTGTTGTTGTACATTTCAAGTTTGGCTTTTGGGGGTCCCAGTTTAATTGTCTTGTTTCTAAATTTTGATTCCTTGTTTGATGGTTTATTCTGCATGTGTAACTGAGCTGAGGTATTCTGTTTATGTAATTCCTATTTGACATTGCTACTTGTTCTCTGTCCCCAGTAGGTCATGTATTGTTTTCTCTGAAATGTATTGATTTAATATTTGCAGTGTTGTCTTTTGATAGGTAGGGTATGGTGCTTTGTGAGTCCTGGTAGTGCTGTTAGGATATGGCGGGTTTGCTATGGGTTCTAAATGGACAGTGTTTGTTTGTAGTAGTTCCTAATGTGCCTGGCGGTTGGCACTGGATTATAGTAAAGTAGAAATCTTTTAGTCTTTCTTTATTCATGCACTCATTAAGAGGCATGTTTACTAAAAGTTAGGGTATGGTAACATTATGCAAATATTTATGCAAATGAGGTCCCTTATGCAAATGAGGTCCCACGTCTCATGCGGCCCCCGGGTTATTTTACAAGTCCTCATTTGGCCCTCAAAGCAATTTGAGTTTGAGACCCCTGGTGTAAACCATAAGAAACTCTGGGCCACATTTAGAAGCATGGATATACCAGAACACCTGATCATTCTCTTGTATAATCTTTACATTGATCAAGAAGCAACAGTTTGCACAGAACAAGGAGAAAAAGAATGATTTAAAATCAGCAAAAGTGTACAACAAGGCTGCATACTTTCCCCCTAACTGTTTAATTTATATTCAGAACAAATCATCAGAGAAGCAGGATTGTATGAAGACAACCAAGGTGTGAAGATTGGTGGAAGACTCATCAACGACCTTCGTTATGCTGATAATACCACATTACTGGCTGAAAGTGAAGAAGATCTGAAACATTTTCTTCTCAAGATCAAGGAACATAGTCTTAAAATGGGCCTGCGCCTTAATGTAAAGAAGACAAAGATCATGACAACTGGAAAAATCAATAAGTTCATCATTGATGGAGAATAAATTGAAATAGTGGACAACTTGAACCTACTTGGATCAACTATCAATAAAGAAACAACAAGCAGTCAAGAAACCCGACGATGCATTGCTCTTGGCAGAGTGGCTATGAAGGACCTTGACAAGATTCTCAAGAGCAGAGATTTGACTTGTTCAAGCCATGGTATTTTCAATAACATCATATGGATGTGAAAGTTGGACAATGAAAAAGATAACAGGAAGAAAATTTATGCCTTTGAATTATGGTGCTGGCAATGAATACTGTGTATATCATGGACTGCCCGAAGAACACTGTCAGTACTAGAGGAGATGAAACCTAAGCTTTCTTTAGAAGCTCAGATGACAAGACTTCGACTTTCATACTTAGGACACATCATGCAAAGAGAGAAATCATTAGAGAAAAACATTATGCTTGGCAAGATTGAAGGTCAACGCAAAAGAGGAAGGCCAGCAATGAGATGGATAGATACATTAACAGCAGCTATGGGTGCCAATCTGTCAACAATGAGCCACCTCGTTCCAGAAGCTTGACTTATACAATGAGTTTACGTTTAACTCTTGCATAAATGAGTTATGCACATATCTGCATCAGGACTATCCTCTATAAACCCTGAGATCGACCTCTTGAGGTTTGCTGAGGGTTTGTTCAAAGCTTCAGTGGTTTGAAATTAGTCGACACAATCTCTCTCTTGTTTTTTTCTCAATCACTGTACCAAAGCTAAAGTGAGAGAGGATTATTTGGATTTCCATAAGAAGTTCAAATCAAATCTTTTCCAAACTGTGTTTAACTTTTGGTGTTTGCTCTAGTTTACTGCCTATGTTCAATGTATTTTTGAGTCGCTGCTTAGAAGTTCTTGATTGCACTTTCTACCCACCCATCAATAAAAATCCACAGAATTTGGAATAAGATGCACGGATCCTTTGGGTCTGCTTGGAAATTGTATGAAAAGCGCTGAATGTTGTCAGCGCCTAATTTTAAAATCCTATTTGGCAGCGGTACAAACTGTGCTCAGCAGCATTAGAAAATATTTCCCTTTGTTTCAGAAATATCTGAACTAAGATACAGGGATAATCTAGATCTGCTTAGAAATTCTCATTTTCATGAGGATCTGGAAGGGATCCAGAATAAAGAGGCACACATTTTCAAAATCTGCTGGATATAAAAAGCAACACATTTAGGAGCAGAGGCACAGGAGATTCTGCATTTCAATCTGTCACTCCTATCAATTTTTGATTTTGAAATCAGCTGACCCGGCTGTGCAAAAAAAAGTTCTTTGTGCAGTCAAAACCAAAGCTTGTTGATCCTGGACATTGTTTAAGGTAGAAATTGGGAGGTTTAGCTGCATGAGAGTTGGGTTTACTGTAGCTGCCAAGACAGAGTCTGACTCATGTGAAGTTGTGTCAGTGGTTGGAAGTTGGATGTGCTTTACCGCAAAACAATATTTCTGCCTTTTATCTAGGCTTGCTTAAGGTATGTTTATCTGTGGAGTCTTGGGGGAGGCAGAGGCTGCAGGATGTGAGCTTTTCTCTTATACTCGGAGCCTTCGCTGACATGGGCTTCACTCTGTAATCCCCAGCTGCTGCACTATGGCTCCATTTCTGCCCTGATCTCTGGGGCTATCACCATACCGTCACTCTTCATCTCTAATTGAGCTCTGCGTGGGGCTCATATCGGAGGTTAACAGGGCTGTGAAGTTACCATTCTCAGAAGGGAGACCTTTTGGCCAGTCCTGGTTTTGAACTTAAATCCCCAAGCACCCATGGCATTTGTAGCCCCTGATTCTGCCGTTGAAATCAGTGCTGCAGGTCCCATAAGGCACCAGAATACAATTGACAGAAATCCAGGATTGACCTAAAATCTCTTTCCTGTAACTGGATAACTTGGCAGCTTTAGGGTAACACATGCTCTGCTCTTGCACCTAATATTTAGATGAAAATGAAATGTGATGACTTCTTGTGAATACTGTGGATCCAGGAAGCGGGATTTCTGGGTTGCGCCAGCAAGTGTAGGCCTAGGTTTGGTAGTTAGGGTGTAGTGGTTGGGGGGGAAGGGGAGGTGAGTGAAAGTGCATGCTGTCAAGTCGGTGCTGATTCCTGCTGACACAGTCTCTGGGTTTTCTTGGCAAGGTGTGACCAGGGGCGGCCCATGGCGGGTGTGGGGTCATGTACAGAGACTCGTTGCTGGGCCTTATTTCCATAAGGGATCTCATTTGCATAAATATTTGCATAATGTTAACATGTGCTAACTTTTAATAAACATGCCTCTTAATGAATGCTTGGATAAAGAAAGACTACCAGATTTCTACATTACTATACTCCAGTGCCAACCGCCAGGCACATTAGGAAGTACTACAAACACTGCCCATTTAGAACCCATAGCAAACCCACCGTATCGTAACGGCACTACCAGGACTCACAAAGCAACAAACCCTACCTATCAAAAGACAACACTGCAAATATTAAACCAATCCATCTCAGAGAACAACAATACATGACCTACTGGGGAAAGAACAAGTGGCAATGTCAAATAGGAATTACATAAACAGAATACCTCAGCTCGGTTACACATGCAGAACATAGATCGTCACCACACAAAGAACAAGGGATCACAATTTAGAAATAGGAAAATAATAATTAAACTGGGAACCCCAAAAGCCAAACTTGGCATCAGGGGCGGCCCAAGGGGGGTGCGGGGCCATGTGTGGAGACTCGGTGCGGGGCCTCATTTGCAAAAGTGGTCTTATTTGCATAAATATTTGCATAATGTTACCATACACTAACTTTTAGTAAACATGTCTCCTAATGAGTGTATGGATAAAGAAAGACTAAAAGATTTCTACATTACTATAATCCAGTGCCAACCGCCAGGCACATTAGGAACTACTACAAACGCTGCCCATTTAGAATCCATAGCAAACCCGCCGTATCCTGACAGCATTACCAGGACTCACAAAGCACCATACCCTACCTATCAAAAGGCAACACTGCAAATATTAAACCAATACATTTCAGAGAATACTGGGGAAAGAGAACAAGTGGCAACGTCAAATAGGAATTACATAAACAGAATACCTCAGCTCAGTTACACATGCAGAACATAGACCATCACCAAACAAGTAATCACAATTTAGAAACAGGAAGGCATTAATTAAACTGGGAACCCCAAAAGCCAAACTTGGAATGTACAACAACACTGTAGAAATAAAACTATAAATTAATTTCCTCTTGTACCAAAGCGCAGATGTTAATGATGCACATTTCCCAGAGCTGACATATTCCAGTTAATAAATTCAAAATAAAGAGATATCTTTCTACCTTTTTTGTGCATTTTTTTTTCAGTTGCAATTGGTCCAGCCACTTTCTTCTGGTTTCTTCATGTTTTCTGCTAACTCTCCATCGTCTGCTATCCATTTGTCCTTTCTTCTCTCTTCTAGTTTTTTTCCATTCTCTCTCTCTCTACATCTGCTTTAACATACTAATCTTTCTCCTTTTGCTCTTTCCTCATTCCTATTTCATCCACACAAATTTTACCCCTCCATCCTCAATCCCCAATTACTCTCCCAATACCTGGCCAATTGTAGATTTTTCATCCCTCCTACACAAAATATTTTTTCCCCTCTCCATTTTACTCTCCCAGCCCCATCCCATTCTAATCCTCCCCCAACATCAGCTCCCTTCTAGTTCCAGTCTCACCCAGCATCCATTCCCTTCTAGTCCCTGCATCAGCCCATTTCCAGTCCTAGCCCCCCATCAGCCCATTTCCAGTCCTAGCCACCCATCAGCCCATTTCCAGTCCTAGCTCCCCCATTCCTTTCCAGTCCAAGTCCCTTCATCAGCTCATTTCCAATCCTAGCCCCCCCATCAGCCCATTTCTAGTCATTTCCTAGCCCCACCATCAGCCCATGTCAAATCATAGCTCCCCTCCACTCAGCCCAATTCCAGTCCAAGCCCCCATGAGCCTACTTCCAGTTCTAGCCCCTCCATGAGTCCATTTCAATTCAAGCCCCCCCCAACAGCCCATTTCCAGTCCTATCCTAGCTGTTCCATCAGCCCATTTTCATTCCTAGCTCCCTTCCCTCACAGCCCATTTCCATTCCAAGCCCCCTCCCCATCAGCTATTTGCAGTTCAAGCCTCCCCTTCCACTCAGCCCATTTCCAGTCCTAGCAACC
This sequence comes from Ichthyophis bannanicus, assembly GCA_033557465.1. Classification (NCBI taxonomy): domain Eukaryota; kingdom Metazoa; phylum Chordata; class Amphibia; order Gymnophiona; family Ichthyophiidae; genus Ichthyophis; species Ichthyophis bannanicus. Next base: position 72,042,486 of record CM066051.1, on the reverse strand, counting down.
CCCCAACCCATTACCAGTCCTAGCCCCCCGTCAATCAACTTCCAGTCCTAACCCCATCACCCCATTTTCAGTTTAAGCCCCCCCTATAACCCATTACCAGTCCTAACCCCCCATCAGCCCATTTCCAGTCAGCCCCCCATAGCCCATTGCCAGTCCTAAACCCCCCCGATCAGCCCACAGCCCAATACCAGTCCTAACCACATCAGCCCACCTCAAGTCCTAACCCCTCCCCATCAGCCCATTTCCTGTCCTAGCCCCCCCCCCATAACCCATTATCAGTCCTACCCCCCCATCAGCCCACTACGTCTTAACCCCCCCATAGCCCATTACCAGTCCTAACCCCCATCACCCCATTTTCAGACAGCCCTCATCAGCCCACAGCCCATTGCCAGTCTTAACCCCCCCATAGCCCATTGCCAGTCTTAACCCCCCTCCCTCCCTCCCTCCCTCCCTAGCCCATTGCCAGTCTTAACCCCCTCCCTCCCTCCCTCCCCCATTGCCAGTCTTAACCCCCCTCCCTCCCTCCCTCCCTCCCTAGCCCATTGCCAGTCTTAACCCCCCTCCCTAGCCCATTGACAGTCCTACCCGCCCCCCCCTTGGCTCATGGCAATTAAAAAAAAAAAAAAAAAAGCTGGCTGCTGCCGCGGCGGCATGGAGTGTCCCGCAGGGCTCCCTCTGCCCGGCGGAACTCTCCCGGCGCGGCTGAGCCCCTCTCTGCCGGCTTGCAGATACGCGAAGGGAGAGAGTCTCCCTTGTGTCTGTTAAGCCCGCAGGGGCAGATGGGAAATTTCCCATCAGACCCTGCGGGCTTAACAGAGACGCAAGGGAGACTCTCTCCCTTCGCGTATCTGCAAGCCGGCAGAGAGGGGCTCAGCCGCGCCGGGAGAGTTCCGCCGGGCAGAGGGAGCCCCGCGGGACACTCCATGGCGGCAGCGGCCAGCTTTTTTTTTTTTTTTTTTTTTAATTCAATTAAAAAAAGCAGAATGTTCTTTGCGCGGGGTCCCCCGAAACGTGGGGCCCTGTGCAAAAAACATTCTTGCTCAATGGACGGGCCGGCCCTGCTTGGCATGTACAACAACACTGCAGCAATAAAACTATAAATTGATTTCCTGTTGTACTAAACAAAAGGCAAAGACGTTAGCAAAGCACATTTCCCAGAGCTGACATATTCCAGTTAATAAATTCAAAATAAAAAATATTTTTCTTCTTTTTGTTTGTGCATTTTATTTTTCAGTTGCAATTGCTCCAGTCACTTTCTTCCAGTTTCTTTGTGTCTTCTGCTAACTCTCCATTGTCTGCTGTCCATTTGTCCTTTCGTCTCTCTCCTAGTTTTTTTCCATTCTCTCTCTACATCTGCTTTAATATACTGATCTTTCTCCTTTTGTTCTTTCCTCCATTTCTTTCTTTATTCCTTTTTCATCCACTCAAATTTCACTCTTCCATCCTCAATTCCCACTTACTCTCCCAATACCCGGCCAATTGTAGATTTTTCTTCCCTCCACACAAAATCTTTTCCCCTCTCCATCCTCGCTCCCCCAGCATCCTGCACCCTGCTAGTCCCATTCTCCCACCAAGGCTTCGCATAGTCTCTACCAAGGGAATTGAACAACCTGGGAAAGAAGGAACCAACGGGGGGGGGGAGGCTACTGAAGGTTACCCAAAGTCCAGCAGATTTAGCAGAATTTAAATGGAGAAAGTTAAGTGAAAGCCATTGCAGAATGCTATCCAAACAAGCATTCAAAGATGAGAGATCGGGAGATATAGGGGTTGCATGATGAATAAAAGTGTGAAGATATAGCGTGTTGCTGAACGATGAGAAGCAGGGGGATCAGGAGTATATTAAACAGCAGGGGGGGGGCAGCACCGAACCCTGAGGGACACCACAGGGAAGCGAAAAAGGGGGAGAAGTTCCACCAGTCAAAACTGAGAATTTGAGAGAGACTGCTGGGAGAGAAAAGAGTGAAAGCAGGATAGAGCTGTATTGCGAAGACCGAAATCAGGAAGGCGCACAAGGAGCGTGGCGTGATCCACCAGATCAAAGGCAGCAGAGAGGTCGAGAGAAACCACCACCTGTGACCTGAAAGGAAACCGGTTTGATGTGGCTGAAAAGCATGAATTGAGGCCAAATGTGCAGAAAGCTGAGAGAAGACAAGTTTTTTGAGTAGTTTTGATTTTAAAAAAAGGCAGGTTGGAAACTGGGCATTAATTTGAGGGTAGTAAGGGATCAGCAGAAGGGCTTTTAAAATAAGCCAAACTGTAGCGTGTTTCCAGGAACTGGGAAATATGCCACTAGCCAGACTGTTATTCACCAAGGACAGAATTAGAGGAAAGAGGGCCAACGATGGGACCAGCAGCCAAGTGGATGGGATGGGGTCAGCAATTGAGGTTATTTTCCAGGAGGACTGTAATACCTACAAACACATACACAAAGCACAGTTTAATATTTTAAAAGTATGATGCCCAATCATGCATTTTTACAGGATTGTTTGGGGAGGGGGGTGCGGATAGTAAGCGTAGTTTCTCACCTGTAGATGGTGATCTCCGGGAACAGCAGAAATCAGTTGAAACATATAGGTGAATGCCATTGGCGGAGCCCGCACAGGAATGCTCCTCAGTGTCCAATAGGAAAGCCTCTGGGAGCACTCCACTACACTTGCGTGTCTGCCTTCTCACCTTCCCAACTAATCTCCTCAGTTGAGTTTATAGCTAAGAAGAAGAAATCAAAAGATCTCTACAACTCCTTGGGAAGGAGGACAGGTTGTGAAGACTGAATCTTGCTGTTCCTGGGGATCATCTGTTACAGGTGAGTAACTAAGCTATCTTCAGGAATAAGCAGGAATGCAGTCTTCACATATGGGACTCACTAGCTCCCAGGTACCAGACTGGTATAGGGGGGAGATTAGTGTGATCCCTGAGGCAAAGAACATGTAGCCAAAGAGTTATGGGCCATTGGACTCGAGTCTAGGATGTGATACTCTACCAATGATAGTCTGGTATCTTGTAGAAGTCCGGGACAAAGGGTAGGAGTTGAGTTTAAGTCCCTAAGAGGTGCTGGAGGACAGCTTGGCCAAAGATAGCATCCCGACGGGAGTCTCTGTCTAGACATTAGTATGAAGCAAAAGTATTAATGGAGGACCAAGTAGCTGCCAGATAGATCTCCTCAATGGATACTTTATGAGCAGTAACATTTATTTATTTATTTAACAGTTGGTTGTTGGGTTTTTTTATACCGCCTTATCTTAAACTCAAGATGGTTTACATTGTAACTTAAATTTTACAGAGAACTTGCGATAATTACAACTAACAATTTAAACATAACTGACCACCCAAAGAGTCCTGTTTATTCATAAGCAAAAGAAATGCAATCTGCTATCCATCTGGATAGAGTATGTTTCGTCACCGGTGGACCCAGGTGACTAGGATCAAAGGAAATGAATAATTGAGAGGATCTTCTGTGATCTTTAGCTCTATCCAAGTAGTAGGCCAGCACTTGCTGGCAGTCTAAAGTGTGTAGTTCTGCTTCAGCCTGTGACATGTGATCTAAGGAATAAAATCGGGAAGATTGCCAACTGGTTCAGATGGAAGGAGGGTACTACCTTCAGAAGAAAATGTAGATGGGTACACAGAACCACTTTGTCATGGTGGAACTGGATACGGCAGATCTGCCACAAGAACCAGCAGCTCACTGATGTGGTGAGCTGAAGTGAAGGCAATGAGGAAGATGACCGAGGAAGATAGAAACTTTAGTGAAGTGGTGGCTAAAAGCTCAAAAGGAGGCTCTAGAAGCTGAGTGAAAACCACAATGAGATCCCAGGCCATCGGAGGTGGGTGGCTTGGACAGCAGGAGGTCCCCCATGAAGCATGCAAATAAGAGGTGTGAGGATATAGACTGTCCATCCAATGGTCCGTGAGAGGCTACAGTGTCACTAAGGTGAACTCTCACTGAGTTAGTTTTAAGACCTGCCAGGGATAAGTGGAGAAGATATTGTAGGAGCAACTACACCAAGCAGGAAAGGGCTCTAGATCCTTTGGGTAGCACCAAAGGGCAAACCTATGTCATTTAAATATATAAGATCACCTGGTGGAATCTTTACGTGATGCAAGAAAGACATCTTTTGACTGCCTATGGTAGGTTGAGGTCGGTGACCACTAGCTTTTCAGCAGCCATGCTCTCAGGAGTAGGGAGGGAAGATTGGGATGGGGGAGCTTCCCAGGGTCTTAAGAGAGGTGGGGCACACATCCCAGGGTGAGTGGCTGAGTCTGTGCCAGATGAAGAAGTAGAGGAAACCATGGTTGATGGGGCTAAAAGGGAGCTATGAGAATCATCCAGCCCTTGTTGGCCTATAGCTTGAACAGCATCTTACGTATCAAGGGGATGGAGGGTATGTGTAGAGCAGTCCCTGTCCCCAGTGGAGAAGGAAAGCATCTGGGGCCTGTAGGTGCAACGATGGAACCCTGGACCAGAAGCTGCATGTTTTGTGGAATGATAAAAAGATCTATGAGTGGGGTTCCCCATGTTTGAAAGATCTGAGCATCTGTCTCCCATGGCAAGGTCCATTCTTGTGGATGAAGGATACAGCTTAGCCTGTCTGCTAGGACATCAAATTCACCCAGGATGCATACTGCTCTGAGGTGAATGCAATGAGAGATGGCAAAGGACCATAGGCAAATCACTTCCTTACAGAGCGGATGGGATCTGTCCCCCACTGTTTGTTGTCGTAGAACATGGCAATTTGGTTGTCCGTCCTGACTAGAACACATTGCCCCAAAAGCTGGGGTTGAAAAACCCGAAGAGCATTTGTCAATGCCCATAGTTCTAACAGGTTGATCTGCAAGGCAGTTTCCTGTGGTGTTCACAGTCCCTTTGTGGTCAGGTCACTTAGATGCACTCCCCAACCTACTGTAGTTTGGAAGCATCCATCAACAAGGTGCATTGCACTTGTTGCATGTGTAATCGAGCATAGGGGACAACATAGACTGTGGAGGCCATGTGTCCTAATAATAGTACCTCTCGAGCTGTTACTCCACTTTGCTGTTGTACTCTTGCCAGCTTGTGCTGGTCTAGGGAGATGGCTGATGTCTGGGTGGAGTCACCTATGGGGCTCTGAACCACTGTCCCAGAACATAGAACTGTTAGCTCTCCGGAGGTTGATGTCTCAGGAGCATCCTGGAGCCCCACTTGTGCTTTGGAAGACAGGTCCTCCCACTGGGGCTGTTTGGCTGGCCAGTCTGCATCAGAAGCACCTCTAGGGGAGTCTTGATGCTTATGTTGGGACTTTTCTCTAGCCTCGGTCTCTATCTTTAATGCCGATGATTTGGGAATAGACAGAGACTTTGACTGACTTTTGTGTTTGGACTTTGCCATGAGAGGAAGTTGATGCTCTCAATGAAGTGGAAGCCACTGAAACAGAGTCCAAGGCAAACAATGATCCAAATTGTCTGGCTCAGTTCTTGAGGCCTCTCTTTGTCATTTGTTGGCACAAAGGGCAAGGATTGGGCTGATGATCAGGACCCAAACATTTTAGACACCAGTCATGCTTATCAGTGGTCAAGATGGTACTGGCACACTTGGTACATTTTTCAAATGCACTGACTGGTTATTCCATGCCTTAAAAAGTTGTCTTCAAGGTGGAAGGTAAGGCTATGGAGGCCTAGAGGCCTGCGTTTTGAAGGCATTTACAGGGGTAACTGCCCTAGTTACCCATGTAAATGCCTTATCTGGGATTTTTGAAAGGCACGTACACAGGTAATGCCTTTCAAAAATCCCAGATAAGTCCCTAACGCACCTAGATGCTATGCAGTTAGCATTGGGGCATGTTGGAGGCATTCCAGAGCGGAACAGAGGCGGAGGAAAGGGCTAAATGGGTAGCAGTGATTTTCGATGCTAGCCGCTTAGCCCTCTGCGCCTGAAAGATAGGCAAGGTTTTTCCATGCCTATAGGTTTTTCCTCACCTATCTTTCAGGCGCAGGGGCTAAGCGGCTAGCATCAAAAATCGTTGCTACTTGCTTAGCCTTGGCAGCTGCTGGTGCATCCAGCATTACCCAGATTTTTACTTCGGTCACTGTGTAAGTGAAAATCCGTGTTAAGGGGGTCGGTGGGCAGGCTATGCACTGACATGGCGCATAATCTGCCTAAATCAAATTCAGCCCCTAATTTTTAGTGATGAAAACCGCAATGAAAATCAATAGAAAATTAAAAAAAAAAAAAATGAAAAAGTATCGGGACCAGTGTCGATGGGAAGGCAGAAGTATGATGTTGGCGGTGAATGGACAAGCTGTGCTTCTGGCTCCATAGAAAATGAAGAACTGAGGAGAGGAGTTGGGAAGGCAGACACGCAGGTGCAATGGAGTACTCCCAAAGGCTTTTCTGTTGGACATTGGGGAGCGTTCCCACACAGGCTCCGCTGGTGACATTCACCCCTATGTGAAGACTGCGTTCCTGCTTGTTCCTGGAGATGAAATCAATTTTGGAGCTTCAGTATTGCAAACAACCTTCCATTCCCTTGAGAGCAGACACAAGGGGGAGGTGATAAGGAGAAAATAAGGGGCGTAAAAAAGCATCAGGACCTTCGGAAACTAGGACTCTAATGTCAAATTCCCCAAAGTCAAGCGGATTATGCTGGCAAGTTGGCGGTGGTCAGTACTGTCCAGCCAGGTCACAGGAATCTAGAAGGTTAGATACTTGGGCAAAAGCTGCACCAGCTTTTCACGTTTGTTTGTTTTTTAAGATTATAGAAAGCTAGATAGGACGAGGGTGTTAGATTAAGTTTTGCAGTTAGAATGTATCCTTACGAGGGCAGAGAGAGAGAGAACTGGGCAGACTGGTTGGGTCAGTTGGCTGTTATCTTCCATCATCTACTATGGATTAACATCTGACCCGGTTCTGAGACCAGCCAGGGCTGGGTACCCTACAGAGAAGCCCTCGCAGACCCGGGAGGGGGGGGGGGAGGAAGATGGGAGCTGCCAGTGCTGGGGGGGGGGGTAGTAACTGCTCCTCCTACAGAACATTTCTATAGCACGACCAGACGTACAGCAGGGCCAGGGATGGGGGAAGGGCTTACAGTGACCTGGGGGCTTCTAAAATCAATGTCTGAGGAGCTTCTGCTTGAGACATGTTTATAACTTTATTCCATGTTTTGTTTTGATTTGATTTTCTTTTCAGATCTCACCAGTTCTAGAAAGCGTCACAGGACCTGGCTGATAGCTGCTGCTGCTGGGTTCTGTGTACTACTTACTGTTGCTTTTTTAGCTCTATCATGGAAATTCAAGAGGGGGACCCCCCGGGATGAACAGACCTCCCAGAGCCTGACTCAGAATGGAGCCGTAAGAAGAGGAATCCTCTTCCCCGAGTCAGAGGCGGGCATTGAAGACACGTCTAGCGACCACAGCTGCAGTAGAGTTTAGTGGTTCCTGTGATTATGGAAACCCATGTGCAATACTGCTTGCTGATAATGTCGGGACAAACTCCCCTGATTCATGGTAGCACAGCTGAAACACTTCGGGGCTTTGTTGTCCTTTAGTGTGGCGGATAACTTCTCATTTCCTTATTCTAATTTTATCCACAGTACAGTAAGAGGAGTTAGCATGGAAAAACAAGCAGTAAAACCCCCACACTGAAGATTAGCATGGATGCAGAAACACCAAATCCAAAATTACTTCTGTTTTTAAATGTGTGTGTATATAGGAAAATATTGTCTGGACAAAGCAATGTTATTCTCTTGATTACCTGCCCTGTTCCCCCCGACATCCAAGTTGGCCCATATTGTCTCTGCTAATGCTTCAGCTGAGATAGCGAGTGGGCACTCCTGCCTAGCCCTCATTTCAAACCCAAAATCTTCTGTATAGCCCTTCCCTCTTTCACAATTACACTTGTCATTTTCATATGGTTTCCTTGCCCAGCAACTAAAGTTATCCCCTAAACCCATCTTCTGAATTACTCATCAAAAATTTCCAGTTCACTCAGTAAAATGCGTTTTTGGCATCAACCATCAGCGGTTAGTGGTCTTCATTATAAAGCTTATGGGAACAGACTTAAAGATCTCAATATGTATACGTTAGAAGAAAGGCGGGATAGAGGAGATATGATAGAGACGTTTAAATACTTCAGTGGCATAAATGCGCAAGAGGAGAGCCTCTTTTGATTGAAAGCAAGCTCTGTTATGAGGGGACATAGGGGATAGAGTCAGGAGTAACAGTGGTAGATGCGTGGAATAATTTCCCCGTGGAGATGGTAGACATAAGGACAGTATCTCAATTCAAAAAAGCATGGGACAAACACAGAGGATCTCTAAAGGTAGAAAGGAACTATTGTAGTTGATATGGAAGGGCAGACTGGATAGGCCATGTGGTCTTTTTCTGCCGTCATGTTTCTGTTTCTTTATGGAAAGAGTGGTAGATGTGGGAATAGTCTCTCGGTCGAGGTAGTAGAGATGAGAACAGTAGCAGAATTCAAGAAAGCATGGGACCAACACAGAAGATCTCTAAAGGGTAAAAAAGGACCGTAGTAGTTGGTATGGAATGGCAGCCTGGATAGGCCATATCTGCCATCATGTTCCTATGCAGACCCTCCCCAAGGCATTCAGCCCCCATAAAAGCAGAGTCTCTGCTACTATTAAACATTTAGATAGAGGTACAGGGGCTGCACAGTTCTTGTCTAGTCAACATGGGCCCTGAGGACAGAGTCTTTAGAAGTAAAGAAATCATCCTCAGCACTGCCAGCTTCCAACCCCCCCCCCCATCCTTCCTGGTATTGCCAGGAGCCCCCCCCCCCCAATATATATGCAGTGACACCTCCCTGGGCATTGCCAGGCTACACCCGCCTACATTCCCAGTATGACCATTGCTCTTTAATGTTGTGCATTTTATGTTTCTCTGTACACTTTTGTATGAACGTCTGCAGCTGCTCTGGGGTAGGAGGGTCGGGGGGGGGGGCGGAGGAGAGAGTGGATCCTGTCTTTTCTGGGACTGCTCTTATCCATGCTTAGTAGAGCAAGAAACAAATATCTGCCCATCTCCCAATACTAGGACTCTTCAGCTTGGAGAAAAGATGACTAAGAGGGGATATGATAGAAGATTAGAAATGGTTGTTTAACCTTTCAAACAGCACTATAAGAAGAGGGCACTCCATGAAACTAATGATCTGCACTTTGAAAACATATCGTAGAAATTATTTTTCATGCTATGCGTAATTAAGCTGTGGAATGTGTTGCCGGGAAATGAGGTCAAGGTGACTAATGTCTTGGGATTTGAAAGAGGTTTAGATAGTTTCCTGGAGAAAAGGTCCTTGGAAGTTATTAGCAGGTAGACTTGGGAGAGCTGTTGTTCATCCCTGGAAATGAACAGTGAGAAGACGAAGTTACTTACCTGTAACAGGAGTTCTCTGTGGACAACAGGATAAGTCAGCCACACCTGGTGTCGTCCTCCGGCCGGCGCCATGGATACGGAAGTGCTCTCCAGAGCTCAGAAAAACTTTTCTGAGTATGTACAGGTAGACCCCACCTCACCGGTCTGCCCCCTGCCTGGCCAGTGTTTTTCCCAGCTCTGACCTTCCAGGCTGGGGCACGTGCCAGCTGCCGGCCGAACTTCTCCAGGGGAGGTGGGTGGGATTGTGTGGCTGACTTATCCTGTTGTCCACGGAGAACTCCCATTACAGGGTAAGTAACTTCGTCTTCTCCATGGACAAGCAGGATTGCATCAGCCACACTTGGTAACTCCCTAGCTGCGCGGAGCACGCGTTGAGGTGGAGAAGGAGGCCTGGGAGACAAGGAGTCAGAATTCAAGGGACACCGTTTCCCCGAACAATGGGGTCTTTATTTCAACTGAGCAAGGAGCATACTTGTGCAGCAGTACATTATTGTGCGTATACGAAACAAGGTGCAATATGCAAACAGAACAAGGTGCATATGTGCAAAAACAGTACAACATTGTGCGCATTCAAGAAACAGTGCATCATCAGCAAAGTGCAGTGCAATATTCAACAGTTTAACAACATAGTAGTGCATAGGTACAGGGTAGAATGCTGTGCAACAACAGGGCAATTCAGAACAGTGTCAACAGTTATAGCATCCTAGTCAGGTGCGAGGGGCGCAGCATTGGTGCCTTTCAGGGCCGCCGTCAGCACTGCTCTGCCAAAAACACCGTCAGGGTGCGGTTTGAGGTCAATGCAATAGTGTTTCTGAAAGGAGTGTGGTGAAGACCACGTTGCTGCCTTGCAGATGTCGATCACGGGAACTGAGTATAGGTTAGCCAAGGAGGTGGCCATCGCTCTGAGCCGATGAGGGCCCACTGTTGGTGTATCGCGGGTGCCCGTTGGATCAAAACAAAATGCAATGCAGGCGGAGACCCAGTGTGAGAGTGTCCTTTTTGTGACTGGTCTGCCTGGTCTGTTCGTGTCGAAGGACACAAATAGCTGCTCGCCTTTGCGGATAGATTCAGTCCTTTGGAGGTAGAGGCAAAGGGCTCGTACGCAGTCCAGGGTGTGTAGCCGCTCCTCTTCCACTGAGGAGTGTGGCTCGGGAAAGAAAGATAGGAATGGTGTGGTTGATGTGGAAGGCGGACGATACCTTGGGAATGAACTTGGGGTGAGTGTGTAGACGGGCACGGTCCTGGTACAGCTGGGTATATGGCGGGTGAGCCACGAGTGCTTGCAGCTCACTAACCCTCCGTGCAGATGTTATGGCTATGAGGAAGAGGGCCTTCCAGGGCAGGAACTTAAGGTCTGCTGTCTGTAGAGGTTTGAAGGGGTTTTCTGCGAGCCTCTGGAGGACAAGGTTTGGTCCCATGCTGGTACAGGAGGCTTAACTGGAGGCTTCAGGTTTGAGAGGCCTTTCATGAATCTGGAGACCAGGGGAAGCGTTGATATGGAGCTGTTAGAGGATTTGTCCACTGGATCATGATGCGTGGCGATGGCAGCGAGGTGGACCTTGACAGACTGAGTTTTAAGGCCGAGCTGCGATAGCGAAGTGAGGTATTGTAGGACGTGGGGCACCGGGCAAGTGACTGGGTCTAGACCACGTGGTGTGCACCAGATGGTGAACCTCTTCCATTTGAGTCCATATGACTTCCTCGTTGACAGTTTCCTGGCTGCCAGGACTACATCCTGCACCTCTGGTGTGAGCGTTGAGAGGTTTAGCCTTTCAGTCTCCAGGCTGTAAGAGCGAGGGCTCCGAGGTTGGGGTGTCGCATCATGCCCTCGTTTTGTGTGATCAGATCCGGGTGCTGCGGGAGCTGCATCGGGGGCTCGCTGGCAAGGCGCAAAAGGAGGGTAAACCACATCTGGCGGGGCCAGTGGGGCACTATGATGATGAAAGGCATACAGCAGAGACCACTCCCCCCAACACACGTCGAATGCATCCGCTGCTATCCTTTGGGCGGATGGGCGCTTGGAGCAGAAGAGGGGGCATTTGGTATTTTGTTCTGTGGCAAACAGGTCTACCTGAGGTGTGCCCCATCGCCTGAAGACGTTGTTGGCAATCTTAGGAAGAAGGGTCCATTCATGCCGGGGGGTTGTTCGAATGTGTACGTGAAGACTTGATTCTTCTTAGAGCAGATGACACAACGATGGATTGGTGCGGCAGTTGTGCTTTCGTAAATCCGTGCAGGGGCTGGACCTGATACTTATTGTCGAGTTTCCTTGCGAAGGCACGGTTGGGGGCAGGGGATTGCCAGAGCCAAAGCTGGTTGTCGTGTAACTTTTGATGAATGGGGAGAGCGAACGAGGGCTTCGGAGAGTTGAGGTATTTTAGAACATCTGGCCTGGGCTGGCCTAAAGCATCCGGGCCACCTAGGGCCAAAGTAGTCGCCACCTTCCGTAAGAATTTCGGATAGGTGAGATCCTCGGTGGGGGGCGGCTGGCTCTCCGTGTCCAGGGAGGGGCCTCCCTCCGATGGTGGAGGGGCAGTGGAAGCAGAGTCTATGACCGCCTCCATCTCCTGTCCATCCGAGCTGACCGGGGAATGGGACCGAGGAGATAGGGAGGCGGAGCGCGAGTCTCTCTCGCTTCTGTGCACTGAGAGGTCCTGGTCACCGTGTACCAACGCCTCATGCCCCCGAGTGACCTTTCCAGGGGTGGCTGGGAAGGAGTTCGTAGTATCAAGTCTGGCTGTGGCAGGTGGAGGGGCTGTCTGGTCCACCAGGCGTGTGAGGAGGCTGAGGATGGCAGACGAGTTGGTCATGCTCCTCTGTGCCTAGAGACAGCTTTGCTCCTGTGTTTCTTATGGATGGGGCTGCAGGAGGAGGCAGAAGAGCTGGACCTGTTCCTTTTCCGATAGGAGCAGGGACAGGGGCTGGAGGAGGAAGAAGATGAGGATGTCGTATTAGGGCTGTGCCTGGGGCAGCCCCCCCCTCTTGCTTTCCTGGCGGGTGGCACGGCTGTGTTTACCTTGATGGTGTTGCCTGCTCACTCTGCGGTCTCGGTGTCTCCGGCTGCTGCCCCGATGTCCGTAGCTTCTGCCGCTGCTTGGGCTGTGAGAGGAACGGCGCCGTGAACGGGCTCGATCGGCGCTGCGTGGAGCCGCGCTGAGAGACAGCCGTTCGGTGCTGACAGGGGAAGCTGTCCTGCATCGCTGAATATGCGCGTCATCGCGGATGTCCATGCAATGACGCGTTCCCGGGCTGTTCTGCGCTGAACCAATCAGGAGAGAGTGGGCAGAGCCAGGAGCCACGTTGGAGGCGCGCTCACCGTGCCAGGCCCGACCATGCGAGCTAGAAGCTGTGTTCGTAGGCCCGTGTTCCGGAGCATCGGTGGTAAACTCCTGAGGAGGGCAGGAGACTGGAGCGGTGGGCTCTGCAGGTGCCGGTAGATCAGCAGTTTCACGGCCGGGGACGGAGGCCCCCTCGAGCACATCCCGTGCCGGTGTGGAAGATGCAGATGGAACCTGTTCTGCAGGGAGGCCTTGTTGAGAGGAGGAAGAAGCTGCGAGGAGCTCTTTCAAATTTATACCCTCTGTGTTTCCTGGCCCGCGGAGACATCTGGGCGCAGTCCTCGATCCTGTGGTCGGCTCCCAGACATTGGACACACAGATCATGCGTGTCGGTGCAATTCATCTTCCTCTTGCAGTGAGTACATTTCTTAAAGCCCGGTTTGGGCATATTGCAATTGAGTTGGTATCTTGAAATCTGTATAGAAGTGTAGCTGGAGAGCAGATCCGTCTTGCTGGCAAGGCGGAAGAAAAAAGACTGGCCAGGCAGGGGGCGGACCGGTGAGGTGGGGTCTACCTGTACATGCTCAGAAAGGTTTTTCTGAGCTCTGGCGAGCACTTCTGTACCCATGGCACTGCCCAGAGGACGACACCAGGTGTGGCTGATGCAATCATGCTTGTCCATGGAGAAATAGATCTTCTTTTTGGAACTGCCTGGGTACTTGTGATCTGGGCTGGCCACAGTCGGAGGCAGGATAGTGGGCTCATCTTATGGTCTCATGTTAGTCTTGCATGAGGAAGAGTATGAACAAATAGAACCTCCACATGGTCTCTCCCTTGAATGCAACAGGCTGAGTCCAGGCCTACAGCCCTGTGGCTAGCACAAGCGGAGTAAAAGTCTTTGACTGGGAAGCAGTGAGGCTTAGAGATGTCTGGGTGTGACATTAGGGATGGTGCTTGTCTGTGGTCTCCTTTTCCTGTTCTCCCAGTCCTTCTGCCAACACTGAGAAGAGGCTGAGAATAGATTGTCTAATGGACCTGGGACCTTGCATCCTGGACATTGTGGATAGGATTTGCGAGCATAATCAAAGAGAAAAGGAAGCTGGTGCCTGTGACACTGTATCTCATCAGAACACCTCGCTCTACAGCAAATTCCACCACTGCAACGCTAGCCCCATGTAACACAGTGAGGAGCTCTCTCTATATATCATATTCAATATCCCCTATTGTTCGACAAATTACATCAGCACGAGAACACAGTCTGAGCTTAGAAATCCAGTCTCACTCTGCAGTGAGTGCACAGAAAAGTCATGCTTAAGCAAGTGTGAGTACATACAAAATGCACACATACATGCCCAGGTAACATAGCTCCTGTCACTCAAGCATAGGGCAAAGAGCACACTTGGACATAGGTGGCATGTATAGAGCAGTCACGAGTATTGCTTTCAGGTGTCATGGAGTGCTAAGCTCCAGACTGTGCTACCCTGAAGGACTTCCCTTTATCCTCAACACCCTGCCAAGTGCTTAAACAGCTGCTAAGATTTATCATGCTCTTTAATTTGATGAGAAATTCCTGCAGACCCATGGCCTTGGAAGAGATGCATTAAGAATGGCCAAATGCAACCCAGGTGCCTCTGACCTACGTCGTCCACCCTCCCCTCTCAGCCCTCTTCTCCCTTCTTTCTGAAGCACGATCGCCGTTCTTTACAGGGTTGACCTCTCCAATGCTTTTTGGATCCCTGATGCCATCATATCTGCTTTTTAGAGGTGCAACTGGCTGCCACTCCATATGGATTGTCCCTGACGTGCTTAATTTCCACCAGTATTAGTTATTAGTATAGATCCTGTGTGTTCCCCCTCTCATTTTAGTAAAGATACCAGACATCGCCAATGAGTAACCATTTCCAGCTCTTTCTTACAGAACCTGCATATCTCTGTTTTGCCAGGTTTCTCAATACTTGTTGTAAACATCTCATCTGTGATCCACTGTCCGGGGCTGCAGCCATCTCATCCTTCAGTTTCCGTTCACCTCTCCTTAACTATTTCTCCTGGGGGAATTCTGTGCAGACACTGGCAAGAGCATCAGCAAGGAGGGGGTCAAGTTCAGAGTGCACAAGCTTTAAGTGTGCCCGAGTCCGCCTCACTATTTACTTCTTCACATCCGTGGGAGTGTTTCCTTCTGTCCTGTGGCTGTGCTAGACTCTCAAGCCGGCACAACAAAGTTTTCATAAGGTAAACAAAGCATTGGGGGGTTAGTGGTAGAGATGGGTTGATGGTGAGTTGTGGGGCTGGGGCCAGGAGATGGGCTAATGGTGAGTTGGGGGGAGGCTGGTGGCTGGAGATGAGCTGATGTGATTCGGGGGCTAGTGGCTAGAGATGGGATGATAGTGAGTTGGGGGGCTGGGGCTGGGAGATCGGCTAATGGTGAATTGGGAGGCAAATGGCTGGAGAAGGGCTAAAAGTGAGTTAGGGTGATAGTAAGCGAGGGAGCTGTTGGCAGGTCTGGCCCAAGGGTTTCTGCTGCTGTAGAAACCCTGGCCTCACCGTTTCCCCCCCCCCCCCCGATGCCATCCGCCCCTACTGATGCCATGCCCCTACCCTGCTGCCACCCTCCCCCCCAAGCTGCTGCTGATTCCGTCTCGGGAGGGGGAGGCAGGCAGCGGCAGTATTCCTCAAAGTGGTGGCTTTTGCTTTTGAAAATACTGCTGCTACCTGCCTCCTCTCCCCCCCCCCCCAATGGAAACAGTGGCAACTGGGGTGGGGTTAGCACGGCCATCCATGTGTGCCTCTGCTGCCACCACCCACCTGGGCCAGCCACCTTAGGCAGCTGCCTAGCGGATGAGCCAGCCCTGGTTGATGGGCTGATGGTGAGTGGGGGGGGGGGGCTGGTGGCTGATGGGCATGAGTGGGGAGTCTCTGGCTGGAAAAAGGCTGATGGTGAGGTAGGAGTGGCTGGGAGCTGGAGGGACTGATGTGAGTAGGGAGCCTGAGGCTGATGGTGAGGTAGGAGGAGCTGGAGATGGGCTGATGGTAAGTGGGGAGCCTCTGGCTGGAAATAGGCTGATGGTGAAGTAGGAGGGGCTGGGAGCTGGAGATGGGCTGATGGTGAGTGGGGGGCTGGTGGCTCATGGACTGATGTGAGTGGGGAGCCTGAGGCTGATGGTGAGGTAGGAGGAGCTGGGAGCTGGAGATGGGCTGAAGACGAAATGAGGGTGACTGCCAGCTGGAAATGGGCTGAAGGTGATTTGGGGGTGACAGGGGGGCTGGAGAGGGACTGATAGTAAGGTGGTTGGTGGCTGGAGGGGGACAGATGGTGAGTCTAAGGAGGTTGGAGGGGGACTGATGGTGAGTCTGGTGGTGGCTGGGAGCTAGAGATTGCTGTATGCTTGAGGGGTGTGGAAAGGTGGAGGTATGTGTCTGAGAAGAAAGCAGAAGAGGTCAGGGAAGATAAGGATAGGTGCATGGGGAGGGGAGAAAGGAGATAAGGTGGGGGTATATACATTTGGGTAGACCTAAGAGAGACACAGAGGTAGTGATCTTCCTAGAAGTCAGGGGGAGAGAGAAGTGTTGGGTGTTGGGGAGAGATCTGTGACTAGCGCAAGAGAGCTGAGGAGCGAAAAGATAGTGGGGATTTTTGGTCTAGAAGAGGAGTTGGACATTATGATGAGGGAATTCTGCACAAAAATGTACTAATAAAATATGTAGATGTTTAAAATACTGGGTGCAGAATTCCCCCAGGTGTAAACTGTTAGTCTGGTTTTGATCAACAAAGAATTCCTGGAGTAACACTTTCTGTTTCTCACTGTGTGCATTTACTGCTTGTTTTTCCTTGTCTGCTGATCTAGTTCTTTGAAGAGTTTTTAATCTTGTTCTTTGGGGCAATTTCTCCAAAGGGGTTTGTTCTGCACATACCAAGAGAGCCATGAACCACGGTATGTGGAGTATGATCTTAGTCTCTCAAATTTACTGCTAACGCTCGGCATAGCACTTGCATCGTTCTTTCTTTTGTGGTACTTTGTACTTTGTGAACGCAAAGCCCTTTAACTCTTATTTCACCAGCCCCTCCTTGAAAAATCACAATGGTTTCTCTTTCCTTTCATTTACCTTCTCAACATAAGGATCCCTTGCCCTTTGTCAAGTTCTTTTCTGTTTGTCCCACTGTCTTTCCCCTTTTCTCCATGGACTGCAGGATTGCGTCAGCCACAACTGGTGACGTCCTCCGGGCGGCGCCATACGGAAGTGCTCTCTAGAGTTTAGGACTCTCTGGTCATGCCCCCAGGTAGCCCACCTCCCCAACCCGCCCCTGGGCCGGTCAGTCTTCTTCCTTCCGCCTTGCCAGCAAGATGGACCCTGCTCTCTCTCCTTTTTATTTTTATTTTATTTTTATTTTTATTTTTATTTTATTCTTAATATGCCTAAATCCACTAAAAAGTGCCCACTATGTGGGAATCACTCCTACTCCATCAAAGGCTGTAAGCTCTGCGGGGCCGGCACCAAGAGAAAAAAAGGGCACCATGGATCAACTCCGGCCTTCAATAACGGCCTTCTGACTGTTGCTGACCCTCTGCCGGCTTGGGATGTGCCTGGACGGGCCTCCATCCCCAGCCGTGCCACCACTATCACGGAGGACGCTGCCGCGGTGCTAGAGGTGCAGGATCGGGCCCTCGCTCCTATATTTGTGCAGCCGGCAGCTACAGAAGTGATTCCCGTTGCCCGCGGCGGCTCTGAGGTATGCCTAGCCCTTCCCCTCACGGCAGCTTACCCTCTTGAGCATGATCTTCAGTTTCCAGGCCCCTCCACATCTTCTCCCCGAGGCCATGTGGAGTTCTACAGTGGCGGCCGCCATGAGTCCTCTGACAGTATCCGGCAGTCCTCCAGCTCCTCCCACTGTGGCCCAGCAGCCCGTGTGGTGGTAAGCTCCGCCCCCCTCCTGGGTATTGCATCGGGGATCGGAGCCTCCGTCCTGGATCCTGCCTCCCTTCTCGGGGCCCCATTGCAACTGCATCGCCGGAGCCCTGTACGCCGGAAACAACACGGACACCGCAGGCAGCACCACTCTTCCTCCTCCTCCTCTGAGAGCCCGGCGCCTTCGCGAAAATGGCGCCGTGGACACCGCAGGCAGCGCCACTCTTCCTCCTCCTCCTCTGAGAACCGGGCACCACTGCAAAAGCGGCGCCATGGGGAGCATCGCCGTGGGGACAGGAGGAGAGACTGTTCGAGTGCCAGATCAAGGACACGCCAGGTTAGATCTTGCAGCCATGTGACTGATTCTCACAATAATTCTGCAATTTTAAAACTTTTGACCCAGATTGTCCAGACTGTCGGCGCTCCCTCCAAGCCAGAGCCTGTTACTGCTCCCCCTGCCCGGGCCCCCTCCAGATCCCCGGCTAGAGCATCCCCGGACCGCAGGCTAGCAGGGTCTTCTTCTTCTCCTCGCTCCCCGGACAACACGGCGGAGAAGCGAGACATAGAGGCTGTCGTGGGCTCTGCCTCCGCCTCCAACGTCAACAGTGTGCCCGACCCAGGACTTCCTCCTGATACCGAAGGTCCTCCTTCCCCACCAGAGGACCGCTCCTACTCTAAATTTATACAGAAGGTGGCTTCTGCCCTGGCGTTGGTCCCACCTGGACAGGCGGAGGAGCAGGACCCAGAGGTCCTGAGCTATCTCTCAGCTCCCAAGACGCCTTTCTCTTTACCCATACATCGTAAGCTGCGGGACGACTACCTCAAGGTGTGGCAGTCCTCCGCCTCAGGGCGCCCCTTTCCCAGGAGGCTGGATTCCAAATACCAGATCCATCCAATCCGCGCCAGGATTCACGCTACCTCAGCTACCACATCAATCCATCGTTGTCTCCTCAGCCCTAATAAGGGTCAGATCCTCACGCTCCCACGCTAACCACCCGCCTGGTTGTGATCCCAAGCTCCTGGACGATATCGGCAAGAAGGTCTTCCAAGGGGCCATGCTTAATGCAAAGATAGCGACGCATCAGTTCCAGCATATCCTGTTCCAGGACACCTGCGTGGCCAGCATAAGAAGTGCGGTCGCAACACTCCCTAAAGAGACACAGGCATTATTTGCTGGACCCCTCGCTGACATCTCCGAGTGCGGCAAACATCTAGCTAGTACAGCCTTCGATGCCTTTGACACCTCAGCGCGTACAGCAGGCACGACGATAGCTGCCAGGCGGTGGGCGTGGCTCAGAGCATCTGGCCTCAGCGACGACACACATGACAAGATCGCGGACGCCCCTTGCTCCGGCGAATCCCTCTTCGGAGATAAAGTCACGGATGCTGTAAATGTCATGAAAGAACATTGCAACACCCTGCAAACCCTCGCTGAGGAAGGATTTGAGCGCCGCAGTGCGCCTCAGAAAGGCGGCTACCAGCGTAAAAGCTACTACTCCTCCAATAACTACAGCTCCAACAAGAGGTACCCCTCTAACCGCAAGTGGCAAGCGCCGAGGTACAAGAATAACTCTTACCAGGGACCCTCCAACCAGCGACAGTCCCAGAGGGACAGGAAACAAAGGAAGGCCACCTCCACTCCCGCCACCAAAGGCGCCTCTTCCTTTTGACGCTGCCTCAAGGCGCCTACCCGGATAGGGGGTCGCCTGTCCAACTTCCTCGAAGAGTGGGAAAGGATATCTTCCGACTCCTGGGTCCTCCGCATCATCCAGAGTGGCTTCCGCCTGCATTTTCATGCAACTCCAGTCCAGCACAACAGACCGTCCAGCAGGACCCCTTCCCACCTGCAATTGCCAATGGCCATGGAATTGGTACATCTCCTGGCCTCTCGAGCCATGGAGGAAGTACCACCTCATGAAGTCAACTCCGGATTCTACTCCAGGTACTTCCTCATTCCAAAAAGGACAGGCAGCATGCGCCCTATCCTAGACCTGCGCAGACTCAACAAGTTTCTCGTCAAAGAGAAATTCAGAATGTACTCCCTCAACACCATCCTACCCTTGATCCAATCCGGCGATTTCCTGGCATCGCTGGACCTGCAGGAAGCCTACACCCACATCCTCATCCACAAGGTGCACAGGCAGTACCTCCGCTTCCAGGTGCTGGGTCGCCACTACCAATACCGAGTCCTTCCCTTTGGCCTGTCTCCGGCACCAACCAAGAGTCTTCACGAAGTGCGTAGCCGTGGTCGCAGCGCACCTCCGCAGGATAGGGATATCCGTCTTCCCCTACCTGGAGGACTGGCTCTTCACAGCACCCTCGGCCCGGGACCTGCGGAGTTCACTCCAGAAAGCAACGGCCGTGATTACCTCTCTGGGCTTCGTCATAAACTACGACAAGTCACAGCTACAACCATCTCAGCGACTCGAGTTCATCGGGGCGGAGATAGACACCCGGACAGCACGAGCCTACCTGCCAGAACGTCGACAGCTTGCTATCGCCTCCCTTGCGACTGCTGCCACAAAGGTGCAAGTCTCCTCAGCTCGGGCCCTGCTCCGCCTCCTGGGCCACATGGCAGCTACAACTTCAGTACTCCCTGCGGCGAGACTGATGATGCGGCCACTCCAATGGCACCTGCGTACCTGCTGGAACCAGTACTCCCAAACCTTGTCCACCCCAGTCCCGATGCCCCAGAGCATCAGAGATCGCCTACGCTGGTGGTTGGACAAATCCAACTTGTCCATGGGCAAGGACATTCATCATCAACAGCCGCACCAAGTGACTCTCACCACCGATGCATCCAACATTGGCTGGGGAGCGCACCTCCAAAACCTCAGCACACAAGGTGCATGGTCACTGAGGGAGCAAAACTGCACATCAATCTCCTCAAGCTACAAGCCATAAGGTGTGCTCTCCTAGCTTTCATTCACCACCTGGTGAACAAGTCCGTCCTCATCCGAACGGACAACCAAGTAGCGATGTTCTACGTGAACAAACAGGGGGGGGACTGGCTCCCGCTCCCTCTGCAAAGAGGCCAGGGCGCTATGGGGCCTAGCCTTGGAGAACAACTGCAAACTCCAGGCCACCTACCTACCAGGGGATATGAACATGCTTGCCGACAAGCTCAGCAGGCAACTGAGACCCCACGAGTGGTCGCTCTCCCAGACGACGATCAACTTCCTCTTCCAGCTATGGGGAACTCCCCTGATAGACCTGTTCGCAACGGAATCGAATGCCAAGTGCAACCTGTTCTGTTCCAGACACCCTTCACCCAACAGACTGGCAGCAGATGCATTCGACGTGTGCTGGGGGGAGTGGTCTCTAGTGTACGCCTTCCCACCCACTCCCCTCATTCCAGCGACCTTACAGCGGATAGTCCAGGACAGAGCACATGCCATCCTCGTAGTTCCCCACTGGCTACGCCAGATGTGGTTCACACTGCTGCAACGTCTCGCCTGCGAGGGACCCGTACACCTTTCCCGCGAGCCGGATCTCCTAACCCAGAATGGGGGCACAACTCGCCACCCCAACCTCGGAGCCCTCGCTCTCACTGCCTGGAGGTTGAGCGGGTAGGCCTCTCTGGTCTCAAGCTTCCAGAGGAGGTGCAAGATGTCGTCCTGGCAGCTCGGAGGCCCTCCACTAGGAAATCCTATGGCCTCAAGTGGAGAAGATTCTGCATCTGGTGCACGAAGCAAGGCCTAGAGCCGACCACTTGCCCTATCGCTCAGGTCCTTCAATATCTCAAGGCGCTGTCCGACAGTGGCCTCAAGACACAATCCATCCGGGTACACCTATCTGCCATAGCGGCCCTTCACGCGCCGGCGGACGGGAACATTCCCATTTCAGCGCTGCCCATCGCCACCCGCTTCATGACAGGACTTTTTTTTTTTTTTTTATTATTCATGACAGGACTTAACAACCTCAAGCCCCTGGTCATGGCACCTCTACCGCCCTGGGACCTCAACTCTGTCCTGCTGCGGCTGACACAGGCACCATTCGAGCCGCTTCCATCCGCGGAAATGAAGTTCGTCTCCTGGAAAACTCTGTTTCTTGTGGCCATAACTTCAGCAAGGAGGATCAGCGAGCTACAGGCTCTATTGGCACATCCGCCTTACACGCTGCTACTTCATGACTGGGCATCTCTGCGGACCAACCCCAAGTTCGTCCCCAAAGTCGCTTCATCGTTCCACGTCAATCAATCCATCGAGCTCCCCTGCTTCTTCCCGGAACCCCACTTGTCCCTGGAAGAGCAGCGTCTGCATACCTTGGACTGCCTACGGGCCCTCAGGATCTACCTGCAGAGGACACTCCCGGTCCAAAAGACGGATCAGCTCTTCGTCTCTTTCGACCCTAACAGACCGGGCCTGCCCGTCTCCAAGAGGACTCTTTCCAACTGGGTGTCCTCCTGTGTGTCCTTCTGCCTTAATGCCTCAGCCGATCCATCAACGCCGACGGTCGGCCCACACAAGCTCTGGGCATTGGCCACCTCCCTAGCCAACTTACGCTCAGTTCCACTCATGGACATCTGCAAGGCAGCCACATGGTCTACGCCACACACCTTCCAGAAGCATTACTGCCTGGACCTGCGCTCCAAAGAGGACTGTGCGTTGGGTGCAGCGGTTCTCGCCTCTGTCGTCGGGGAAGTGTCCGGTACAGCTCCAGAGGCCACCAGCAGCGTGGCTAAGCCCACAATCTGACTGTTGCACTGTTTATCTGCACTGTTGTTGTTCCACGACTGACCTTCGTACTGTTCCGCAGTGCTGCTGCGTCAGACCTGTTATGTTATTGTTCATTAAAGTCATGCCCTCATTACCTCACCTGTCCTCATTCGACTCCTCCACCTCTGGCGCTCCGTGCTGCTAGGGAAGCACCAGTTGTGGCTGATGCAATCCTGCAGTCCATGGAGAAAGCAAGGTTACTTACCTGTAACAAGGGTTCTCCATGGACGGCAGGATAAGTCAGCCACACAATCCCACCCACCTCCCTGGAGGAGGTCTCTGCAGTGACTCGCCCCTTGCTGGGGAAACCTAGCTAGGAACATGACTGACCGGCCCAGGGGCGGGTCAGGGAGGTGGGCTACCTGGGGGCATGACCAGAGCGTCCTAAACTCTAGAGAGCACTTCCGTATGGTGCCGCCCGGAGGAGGTCACCAGTTGTGGCTGACTTATCCTGCCGTCCACGGAGAACCCTTGTTACAGGTAAGTAACCTTGCTATCTCTCGCATCCTGCCTGCTCCTGTCTCTCTGGTACCGCCCCAGTTTGAGGACTGATGATTTTTATCATGTGGTTGGAGACACAAAGCTGTGGGTTCCCTTCTCGGCAATGGAAGTGTTTTGCCTTTGTGCATTTTCTGAGCATTGGACTGAGATAAATAAATCGAGAAGTGTTTGTGATAATGAAGGGCTGTTGCTCTTCCGTTACGTGATATTCTTATCCATCTCCTCCAGCACCTGCCTGCTGCTGCTGCGATCTCCCATTGTACGTATGGAGTGGAGAAGTAGAGCACAGTCTAGCCACTAGGCAAACTAGGCAGGTGCCTAGAGTAGCAACCCCTGGAGGACAGCAAAAGCAGGCCATTCAAAGCTAAATAATAGATTTTGACAGACAGAGGGGATGTAAAGCTTGAAGTTTTCCTAACGCTTCAACACTTTGGACTAACTATAGGGCCAGACCTGTAGCCTCAAGAGCAGCATTCAATTCCCACTAGCACTCTTTGTGGTCATGGGCAAGTCTCTTAACCCTCATTGCCTTGGAAGAAAGGCCTGGCAGTCTACTTCTGGTCACACTGCCAAAAAAAACAAAACCAACATAGAGCTGCTGGGTCAGCATTGACTCAAAAGGCACATGTTGCATGTGTCTAAATCTCCACCACAGTGTCAGTGCTGGAGAAACCAGGAAGGTCCCTAAACTGTGATTGCTGAGACTGGCCCCTTCTTCTGGACCAACTGCACCAAAATCAAGCCTTAGAAACCGGCTCTGCAGCAGCGGGACACTGGAGGAGAGGAGGAACTTCATTTCTAAACCCTTTTTATCCATACATATGCCTCAAATCATTAGAGCACAGAGAAATTATAGTGAAACTCTGATTCCAATAAATTGCTTAGTAATGGTTGGGAATTGTCATTTTAATACAAGACTCTAAGTTATCAACCTAGTACCCAAGCAATCAGGTTTCATTCCACCGGTACTCCTTGTGATGCTGGGCTAGTCATGTTACCCTCCATTGCCTTGGGAAAAATCTTCTTTTTTTATATCTTGTGTGAGAGCCAGAGGAGAAGGAGTTAACACAATAATACAAGAAAAATAATTGAAATGTCTGAATGCTGGAATTGTACTGAGGTGTATAGGTGAAGCTTTCAGAGGTATGTGACATCATATGGAAAAGATGTGAAAACACACATCAGTAAATGGTGGACCTTGAGAGAGGGTAGAAAGGCAATCATGAGAGATAAACATGCCAGCTTAGCATGAAGAAGAACATATGGCCCCCAGTACAGTTGTCAGAACACGGGGAGTTGAAGAGATATATTTCTTGGGAACTGAGGGGTGGGAGAGAACCAAGCAAGAGAACCAGGTAAACTGAGGGGGGGGGGGGGGGCAGAGGTCAGATAAATAATGTGACAGGACCAGATACACGATGAATCTGTCTGCTTTGCAGTGGAGGCTGTGGGGAAGTATGGATTCCCTGGGTTCCCTATGGCCCCAGTATCCCTATTGCCGTGTCTGAGAGTTTTGTCTTGTGTATGTCTGTTACACTGATCTCTTGTGTCCAGGAAAGCCGGTCATATTTGCTGTTGAGTCAGGAAGTAAGACAGAATCATGCAGGCAGGACCAGACATTCTGACTTGTAATTGTTTAGAAATCTGCTTCTAAGACAAGACAGAATGACCCTGTTTGCCTGCTGTGAGAGGTGGCAAGATCTATAATTCCACTGGACTGTTTTCCTTTGTTCTTAGTTTTCTGTTTCTGTAAGATAGGGAATAATAAAAAGATCCTTTTGGAAGAAAAATCTGTGAGATAGTTATTACCATGTATGAGCGTGTTCTGCATAAGGTGAGATTTTATTGGGAAGTGTAAGTCCTCTCTGTGATGTTTCTTTTATTGGTAAGTGATATGTCTTCTCTGAGTGGTTCCCTTTCTGGATGGAGGAAGGTGTCTGCTTGGGAACTGTCTAGCCAACAGTCCAGCTGACCCTTGGTTCCGTACACTTGTCAAGAAAACCCAGGGCTACTGGGATGCCAGGAGTCTGCATGAATTCGACAGCACTTAAATCTATATAAATGCATGCAAATAAAATACAATGAAATGAATGAGTCATTGTTTTCAATTGAGCTTTGAAGCCTCAGCGGGCAGCATTGCACCTGACTTGTCTTTTAACCAGCTGTAGCTTGCAGCTAATGAGCTCTGTTCAGAGATTCTTTTCACTCCTGGAGGACCCTAGAGCCAGAGATGGATAAAGGGAAGATCCGAAGAGACTTAGGTGTGAAAAGCCTTGGTGGCCCAGTGGTTGGGTGTGTGATTAATACCACCAAGGCTGTGCTATTAATCTCATCTCTCCCATCAAAGGAGAGCTGGTGTTAGTGCTCACAGTGAAGAGTGAGGGATAGTTTTAGGAAAGATTTGGCTATTTTTCATAGTAAAAAGCAGCATAACCCTGGCTGCTGGCGGCTCTTGTTAGTTATCAGGTTTTCCCCCCAATATACTTGATATGCAGGTCTATCTAACCCCCTCCTCCCCATCCACCCACACCACTTACCTGCTCTGGCCCCACCTAGCTTCTGGCTAAGCTAGACTTGAACCCACAACCTCCTATATTGGAGTAAAGCCCTCTAGCCGATGAGCCACCAGTCAGCCAGTCTCCAGCCTTTAACATTTTCGTCCCCTTATCCTCTCTTTCCTTGATTTGGCTTTAAAACATATGTAGGTCCTTTTTCCACGTCTGGCTAAACCAGACTCGAACCCACAACCTCCTATACTGGAGTAAAGCACAGTTACTTACCTATAACAGGTGATCTCTGGGAACAGCAGGAATAGTCCTCACATATGGGTACGTCGGTACCGATGGAGCCTGCGCGGGAAAGCTCCCCAGCTTCCCAGAAGGAAAGCTTTTGGGGCTTCCCACAGCGCATGCGCGCTGCCTTCCCGCCTTCCTGACCAACTCTCCTCAGTTCGAGTTTAAAACTGAGACAATAGAGAGAGGAAAGAAAGAGAAAGAGATACAACTCCTAGGGGAGGTGGGTGGGTTGTGAGGACTATTCCTGCTGTTCCCAGAGATCACCTGTTACAGGTAAGTAACTGTGCTATCTCCAGGAACAAGCAGGAATGAGTCCTCACATATGGGGACTCCCTAGCTGAGATGCCTGGGAGATCCCCCTCTAAGGACTCTTCATCTTCCTATGGATCTCAGGCATCCATTGAGGGAAGGTGGGCAGGAGTTGTTTAAGAATGGAACAGGTGTTTGAGGACAGCCTGACCAAATAAGGCATCCCGGCGGGAGTCCTTGTCCAAACAGTAATGGGCTGTGAAGGTATGAACCGAGGCCCAGGTGGCGGCTCGACAGATCTGATCTATGGATACAGAGTGAAGATGAGCCATAGAGGTGGCCATGGCTCTCACATTGTGAGCTGTGACATGGCCCTCCAGAGAAATGTTTTTACTCTGGTAAGCAAAAGAAATACACTGAGCAATCCAATTGGAAAGTGTTCTTTTTGAGACTGGAAGTCCCAAATGAGAAGGATCGAAAGCAACAAAAAGCTGGGAAGACTTTTGATGTGGCTGAGTCCTGTGGAGGTAAAAGGCAAGAGCTCTTTTACAATATAGAGTATGAAGGTTCCTCTCTGCACTGGATGCGTGAGGAGCTGGAAAAAAGACAGGTAGATATACCTCCTGATTAAGATGAAAAGGTGAAACCACCTTAGGCATAAAGTGTGGATTTGTCCTAAGGACTACCTTATCATGATGGAACCTTGTGTAAGGTGGATTAGCCACTAAGGCCTGCAGTTCACTGATGCGGCGAGCTGAAGTGACTGCAATGAAGAAAATAACCTTCCAGGAAAGAAATTTCAAGGAGGTAGAGACTAAAGGTTCAAAAGGTGGCTTCATAAGCTGACCAAGAACCAAATTTAAGTCCCATGCCACCGGAGGAGGCCTAATGGGAGGTTTAGTTAAAGTTAGGCCTCTCATGAATCTTGCAATAAGAGGATGAGAGGAAATAGGTTGTCCATTGAGAGGCTTGAGGGATGCTGCAATAGCACTCAAATGGACCCTTACTGAATTCGTTTTAAGGCCTGCATTGGAGAGATGCAGGAGATATTCCAATAGGGAATTCACAGGAAGAGCAAAAGGGTCAAGACCCTTTTGAGTACACCAAATGGAAAACCTTTTCCATTTAAAAGCATAAGAACGCCTTGTAGAAGGTTTTCTGGAAGCATGGAGGATATCCTTCACTTGTTGCGAGACATTTAAGTCCTGAAGGTCTAGGCCTTCAGTAACCATGCTCTGAGGTGGAGGGACTTGGGGTTTGGGTGCCACAAAGTCCCTTCCTCCTGAGACAGAAGGTCTGGAGCAGCTCCCAGGTCCAGGGAGGGGCCCTGGGAGAGATGCAGAAGTAGAGGGAACCACACTTGGCGTGGCCAGCGTGGAGCTATAAGGATCATAGATCCATGATCCCTCTGCAGTTTGAACAGAGTCTTGAGAATCAAGGGAATGGGTGGAAAGGCATATAGGAGGCCCTGACCCCAATGAAGGAGGAAGGCATCCCTGGCCTGAACCCCCGGACACGGAGTTCTGGAACAGAACCGGGGAAGTTTGGCATTCCACGGACTTGCAAAGAGGTCTATGTCCGGGGTTCCCCATTTCTGAAAGATTCTGAGTACCTGATCCATGTGCAGGGACCACTCGTGTGGAAGCAGAACTCGGCTGAGTCTGTCTGCCCAAGAGTTTTGAATTCCTGGGAGATATACTGCCAGGAGATGGATTTGATGCTCTCTGGCGAAGGCCCACAATCTGAGAGCTTCGTTGCAAAGCGACAGAGAGCCAATCCCTCCTTGTTTGTTTATGTAGAACATGGCTACTTGATTGTTGGTATGAACAAGAACTGTCATGTTGTGCAGGAGGGTATGAAAGACCTTGAGAGCAAGGAAAATTGCTCGAAGCTCCAAAAGGTTGATATGAAGGGTGGTCTCCTGTGGAGACCAAGTGCCTTGAGTGGAGAGGTCTTGAAGATGGGCTCCCCACCCTGTTTGGGAGGAATCTGTTGTGAGGGTTGTCTGGGGTAGTACCGGTTGGAAGGGGGACCCCAACAACAGATTTTGGGTGGAGATCCACCATTGGAGAGACCAAAAGAGACGTTTGGAGGTTGCTATTTGGTCTGAGAGAGCTCCTGATGCTTGGGTCCACTGAGTGGACAAAGTCCATTGAGCTGCTCTCATATACAGGCGAGCATAGGGCTAGAGGGTTAATACCCTTCTCTGCACACCAAATGGTAAACCTTGTCCATTTAAAAGCATAGGAACGTCTAGTAGAAGGCTTTCTGGAAGCATGAAGGATATCCCTTACTTACTGAGAAAGATGCCAATCTTGAAGGTCTAGGCCTTCAGCAACCAGGCCCTGAGATGGAGAGACTGGGGGTTTGGGTGCCACAACGTTCCCTCCTCCTGGGACAGGAGGTCTGGAGCAGATCCCAAGTCCAGGGAGGGAGCTTGAGAGAGATGCAGAAGTAGAGGGTACCACACTTGGCGTGGCCAACGTGGAGCTATGAGGATCGTAGACCCTCGATCTCTCTGAAGCTTGAACAGAGTCTTGGGAATTAGGGGAATGGGTGGAAAGGCGTAAAGGAAGTCTTGACCCCAGTGAAGGAGGAAGGCATCCCTGGCCTGAACTCCCTGACATGGAATTCTGGAACAGAACCGGGGAAGTTTGGCATTCCATGGACTTGCAAAGAGGTCTATGTCCGGGGTTCCTCATTTCTGAAAGATTCTGAGTACCTGATCCATGTGCAGGGACCACTCGTGTGGAAGCAGAACTCGGCTGAGTCTGTCTGCCCAAGAGTTTTGAATTCCTGGGAGATATACTGCCAGGAGATGGATTTGATGCTCTCTGGCGAAGGCCCACAGTCTGAGAGCTTCGTTGCAAAGCGACAGAGAACCAGTCCCTCCTTGTTTGTTTACGTAGAACATGGCTACTTGATTGTCGGTATGAACAAGAACGGTCATGTTGTATAGGAGGGTATGGAAGACCTTGAGAGCAAGGAAAATTGCTCGAAGCTCCAGAAGGTTGATATGAAGGGTGGTCTCCTGTGGAGACCAAAGGCCTTGAGTGGATAGGTCTTGAAGATGAGCTCCCCATCCTATTTGGGAGGCATCTGTGGTAAGGGTTGCTTGGGGTAGCAGCGGTTGGAAGGGGGACCCCAGCAACAGATTTTGAGTGGACATCCACCACTGGAGAGACCAAAAGAGACGTTTGGAAGTTTCTATTTGGTCTGAGAGAGCTCCTGATGCTTGGGTCCACTGGGTGGACAGAGTCCATTGAGCTGCTCTCATATGCAGGCGAGCATAGGGCACCACATGCACTGTGGATGCCATGTGGCCTAGCAGTTGTAACATCTCTCTGGCAGTCAAGTGGCTTCTGGACTGAATCTGAGAGGCCAAGTGCACTAGCCGGTGGCAACGTGCCTGGGGAAGATAGGCCCTTGCTGTGGTGGTATCTAGCCAGGCCCCTATGAATTCTAGGGATTGAGTAGGGGTGAGCTGAGACTTTGGCAGATTGATGACAAGTCCCAGATACTGCAGAATGCAGATGGTGTGATCCAGGGAAGTCTGAGCCTGAGACTGAGATGGAGCTCGGATGAGCCAGTCGTCTAGGTATGGGAAGACAAAGATTCCCTGAGTGCGTAGAAATGCAGCCACTACTGACATGCACTTTGTGAACACTCTTGGAGCAGAGGCTAGACCGAAGGGGAGTACTCTGTATTGAAAATGTTTTCCCTGGAACAGAAATCGAAGGAATTTTCTGTGGGATGGGTGGATGAGTATATTTTTTTTTTATTTAGACAGTTTTGTATACCACCTTATCCTTCAATCAAAGTGGTCACAGCACAATTGGGGGATACATTTAACACGAGGGGATATGAGACACATACACTAATACTTACAGGGAACATGGGCAGTGGAGGGTTAAGTGGCTTGCATCCTTTAGGTCTAGAGAACAAAGCCAGTCCTGACTCTGTAGGTATGGAAGGAGAGTACCCAGAGAGATCATTTTGAATTTCTCCTTGCATGGAAATTTGTTTAATTCCCTCAGATCTAGGATGGGTCTGTGCCCCCCTGTTTTCTTTGGTATGAGAAAATAGGGGGAGTAGAACCCGGAGCCCTGTTGAAGGAGAGGAACCTGTTCTATTGCCCCTTGGGCAAGCAGGGTATTCACCTCTTGATCCAACAGGTGTAGAAGAGATGGGGGCGAGATGAAATGTCTCACCCTGGGATAGAGAGGAAGGCTGGAAAAATGCAGTTTGTAGCCCTCTCTGATGATGGAGAGGGTCCACTGTTCTGATGTGATTTGCTCCCATCTGGGAGCAAAATGAGTTAACCTTCCTGGAATGGTGAGAGGCTCTGGTTGGTGCAGAGCCAGAAAGGGTATGTTCTCTAGAAGTAAGTCAAAAACCCTGAGGGGGCTGGGACTGTTGAAGCGTAGCAGCCCCTGCAGGTTTTGTTCTGGCCTGTTTAGCTTGCTGACGTTTAGGAGCAAAGCGAACTTGAGAAGATGATTGGCCAGTATTGGTAGAAAATCTAGTCTTTTTGTAGAAAGATTTCTTAAAAGGCTTTTTCTTGGCAGGGTTAGAAGTAGACTTAGAAAGTCTATCTAAAGCAGCATTTTCTGCATCCATTTGAGTGGCTTTGACTTGCCACTCCTTGCCAAATAGATTTTCAGCTGTACAAGGCAAATTGCCTAGGCCATCTTGTACCCAGGATTCCAGGTCAGAGGCCTGGAGCCAAGCAATTCGACGAGCAGCTATAGCTATGCCAGATGCTCTGCTAGCACCTTCAAAGGAGTCAAAGGCAGCTCTATTGGAGAACTTTGACACATCTTGGATATGCTTTAAGAGAAGCAGGAACTCCTCTTTTCTATCCTCTGGGATAAAGGGGAGAAAATTTCGTACTTTAAGAGCAAGCTCTTTCAGAAACATGCCCATATAGAGGCTGTATGAGTTGATTCTGGCAATAAGCATACTAGCCTGGAAGATTTTCCTGCCAAAAGCATCCAAAGTCCTACATTCTCTTCCTGGAGGGGTAGAAGAGTGCCTCTTGGTACTCTTTATCTTCTTCATAGCAGACTTCACCATGATGGAATGGTGAGGAAGCTGAGTTTTTTGAAAACCAGGAGAAGGAGGGACCCGATACATGGTGTCCAACCGACGAGAATGTGGAGAGAGAGTAAGAGGAGCCTCCCATAAATCCATCATGTGTTCTTGGAGAATATCATGAATGGGTAAGGTGACTGCCTCTTTGGGAACCTTAGAGTATCCTAAAATGTCTAATTTTTGTGCTCTAGGTTCTTTTTCAGAGGATACTGTAATAGAGAGTCCTTTGGCTACCTCAAGAATGAAGTCTTGAAAGGACAAGTCCTCTGGAGGAGACATTCTTCTCTTTGGGGAAGAGGGCTCCTCAGCAAGAATAAGGGATGCTTCATCAGAATCATCTGAGGTATCGGCATCCTCAGAAGACTCGAAGTATCGCCTATTTGCTTCCAGAGACCGATACGCGTACCGACCGGTATCGACATCGGGCGTACCGGGAACCGGGTCGGTATCGAGAAAACCTCCGGAACCGAAAACCGGAACCGGCCTTCTACTGGAAGTAGATGCTCTGGGTACCGGTATCGGTTGTGGTACCGGAACCGGGGTCGGAACCGACGGTTGCGGTACCGAAGGCGTTGCAGCATTAATGAAAGCCATTATGGCCTGCTGTATGGATTGTACAGTAGTACCCATAGACGCCACAACTGCCTGGATGTCGGTACCGGTCTGAGCCGGTACCCCAGAGCAGTCTAACAGGTGATCGGTCGAGGCCGTGCCATCGATGTCAACCTGTAACCCCATAGGAGGAGCTTTGGAAGCTGGAGCTTCCCGCCGGGGTTGTTTAGCTGGGGCAGGGTCTTCAGGGTCGAACCCAAGGGCCTCTCGCTGCTTAGAGGGAGATTTGCCCCTTGAAGACTTGCCTGCAGAATGTTTGGTTACCTGAGATCCATCCGGGGAGGAAGACCTGGAGGATGCTGATGCTGGATTATCCGCAGAAAACAGCACATGAAATTTGGCTGCTCGGTTCTGTAAGCCCCGTTTGGACATCAGAGAGCAGGATGGACAATCCGGAATAGAATGGTCAGGGCCCAAACATTTAAGACACCATTCATGGGTGTCTGTGACTGAAATAGTACTAGAGCACTTGGTGCATTTTTTAAAACCAGAAGATGGTTTCTCCATGAGGGAGAATTTGTAAAGGCCTGTAGGCCTTACAAAAAAACAAATACACCAAGTGTGGAAAAAGGTTTTTTGTTTTTTAAAAGAAACAAAGAAATAAAGACCGGCGGTACCGGTTCGGAATCGGGGAAGGCAGACACGCGGTCAAAGAACAACTTAAAACAAGAAATTCTTCAGCGGTGACAGGAACATGACCTGCTGGCTCCGCGGAAAAAGAAGAACTGAGGAGAGTTGGTCAGGAAGGCGGGAAGGCAGCGCGCATGCGCTGTGGGAAGCCCCAAAAGCTTTCCTTCTGGGAAGCTGGGGAGCTTTCCCGCGCAGGCTCCGTCGGTACCGACGTACCCATATGTGAGGACTCATTCCTGCTTGTTCCTGGAGATAGCCGTTTAGCCGCTGAGCCACCTGTCAGCCAGTCTCCAGGTGCTTGCTTTTTCTTCCCATTATACCTCTCACTCCTTGATTTGGCTTTAAAACGTAATTGGATCCTCTTGTCAGCCTCACCTAGCTTCTGCCTAAGCTAAATTAAAAACCATAATCTCCTACATGGGGCTAAAGCCCTCTAGCCACCTGTCAGCCAGTCCCTAAATTTATGTTTTTCTTCCCATTTATAGCTCTCATTTCCTGCTTAGGTTTAAGATTAACTTTAACACTGCATTTAATCTAAGTATTTGAACCCAGTGCCTTTCAGTATTAGAAAAAGCTCTCCTCACACCAGGAGCTCTGCGAGACTTTTTCTCATCCCTCATACCCGTCTTTCAGTTTTAAAACAAACACAGATCTTCCTGCTCATTCAAGGATTCAAAGCCAGAAGTCACCTAGAAAGTGCTGGTTGCCTCTTACTCCCTGTTCTGTAATTGTAGAAAAACTGTAGAGTTCTGACAAGGCAGCAAGGTTTGCATTGAACTCTGATACCATATGTTCCCTCCCTTCTGGCCACACCTCTGAAGGGCATCAGTGACGTCCCTTAGTGTCAAGCAGATTTTTGCCTTGTAGGTTTTGTACAAGAAGGGCAGGGTCCTCCCTTGTAGTTGGAGCGAGGGGCATCATAGAAAGTGCTTGATGCAGGGAGTGACAGTAGGGAGGACAACGGTTCTGTCAGTTTTGGAGTGACACAGTAGTGAGAGAGGGGGTTAGAGGCAATGAGTCCAGCTGGTCCATTTGTATTTACTGGGTGCATATTAGTCTATAAGGAAATTACTGTGCATAGCCAGAAAACTGTGGCTTCACCGGGATAGGTTTAAGAAGCCCTAGGGTGAAAATAGAGAGTCAAAGTGCCCAACTTTTAGACCAAGAACTGCCTGCAATACTGTGGATAGCCACTGGAGGGCGGCATGTGCACCCAATTCTACTCTTTGGTGGCCATTTATAAGAACGCACAGCAGCCATCAGATTGATCGGTGCAAGTCAAGGGTAAATAACCCCTAGGCCATCTCCTCGGCTTTCACTATGAGTGACTAAACAAACAGCTGGTAAAATACTGCAAATCAGGATTATATTTCGAAGAATTAGAAAAATATCTCAATTTTTATAGTTTCTCTAGTTCTAATGCACCTGAATCCCATCAGAAGGCAGCGTTGCTCGATGGATCACAGAAACTATTCAGTGCTGCCACCCTGTGGTCATTTGTAAAATGGCAAATGACATTTATTTTATTTTTTTTATTTATATTTAGACAGTTTTGTATAACACCTAATCCTTCAATCAAAGTGGTCATAAAACAATTGGAGGGATACATTTAACAGGAGGGGATACAACTCACATACATAAACACTATGTGCTTGTAGGTCTAATTGGTAATGGGTAGTTGGGGCCAAGTGATGTAGGTAGCTGTTGGGCCAATTGGGTGTAACAGCTACCTACCTATTTTCGGATCCACACAGGCAGCAACCTCTGGAACCCCCAGTTGCAAGGATGCCCGTGTCTCCTATAGCTATCTCACTACTTGCAAGAATGCCAGGGAGTTGCCTGGGCATCCCAGGTACAGAGGCTGCAAATATTAAACCAATACATTTCAGAGAATAACAATACATGACCTACTGGGGAAAGAGAACAAGTGGCAATGTCAAATAGGAATTACATAAACAGAATACCTCAGCTCAGTTACACATGCAGAACATAGACCATCACCAAACAAGGAATCACAATGTAGAAACAGGAAGGCAATAATTAAACTGGGAACCCCAAAAGCCAAACTTGGAATGTACAACAACAATGTAGAAATAAAACTAAATTAATTTCCTCTTGTACTAAACAAAGCACAGACATTAATGATGCACATTTCCCAAAGCTTTCATATTCCAGTTAATAAATTCAAAATAAAGAGAAATATCTTTGTACCTTTTGTGCATTTTTTTTTTCAGTTGCAATTGTTCCAGCCACTTTCTTCTGGTTTATTTGTGTCTTCTGCTAACTCTCCATCGTCTGCTGTATATTTGTCTTTTCTTCTCTCTTCTAGTTTTTTTCCATTCTCTCTCTACATCTGCTTTAACATAATAATCTTTCTCCTTTTGCTCTTTCCTCATTCCTATTTCATCCACTCAAATTTTACCCCTCCATCCTCAATCCCCACTTAGTCTCCCAATACCCGGCCAATTGTAGATTTTTCTTCCCTCCCACACAAAATATTTTTCCCCTCTCCATTTCACTCTCCCAGCCCCATCCCCTTCTAATCTCCCCCAACAACAGCTCCCTTTTAGTTCCAGCCCCACCCAGTATCCGCTCCCTTCTAGTCCCCACATCAGTCCATTTCCAGTTCTAGCTCCCCCATCCATTTCCAGTCCTACCCGAGTCCCTTCATCAGCTCATTTCCAATACCAGCCTCCCATCAGCCCATTTCTAGTCCTTTCCTAGCCCCACTATCAGCCCATGTTAAATCCTAGCTCCCCTCCACTCAGCCCATTTCTAATCCAAGCCCCCCATGAGCCTACTTCCAGTTCTAGCCCCTCCATGAGTCCATTTCAATCCAAGCCCCCACCACAGCCCATTTCCAATCTTAGCTCCCCCCAACACCCAATTCCCAGTCATATCCTAGCCCCTCCATCAGCCCATTTCCTGTCTTAACTCCCTCCCCTAAGAGCCCATTCCAAGCCCCACTTCCCATCAGCTATTTGCAGTTCAAGCCCCCTTCCACTCAGCCCATTTCCAGTCCTAGCAACCCCCAACCCATTACCACTCCTAGCCCCCCATAGCCCACTCCCAGTCCTAATCCCACCAGCCCATTTCCAGTCCTAATTCCCCATCACCCAATTTTTAGTTTAAGCCCCCCATAGCCCATTACCAGTCCTAACCCCCCATCAAACCACTTCCAGTCCTAATCCCATCAGCCCATATATAGAGTTAGCTCCCCCATAGCCCATCACCACTCCTAACCCCCCCCCCCCCAGCCCAGTCCAGCCCAGGGAACATTTAAAATAAAGAAGCTGTCTGCTGCCGCTTCCGGGGCCGCCGCCGCAGCAGAATTGAGTATGCCGCGGGGCCCCCCCTGCCCAACAGAGCCTGCCCTCCCCTGTATCTGCTCTCTCTTTCCAGCTGCAGTCACACGCGCCGGCTTTCAGAGCGCGAAGGGACTAGTTTCCCTTTCACGGCTCTGTTAAGCCCACGGGGGCTGATGGGAAGTTCCCATCAGCCCCCACGGGCTTAACAGAGAAGCGAGGGAGAAACTCTCCCCTCGCGCTCTGAAAGCTGGCGCGTGTGACTGCAGCTGGAAAGAGAGAGCAGATACAGGGGAGGGCAGGCTCTGTTGGGCAGGGGGGGCCCCGCGGCACACTCGATTCTGCTGCGGCGGCCCCGGAAGCGGCAGCAGACAGTTTTTTTTTTATTTTAAATTTTAATTTTAGATCAGAATGTTTTTTGTGCGGGGCCCCCTGAAACGCGGGGCCCTGTGCAAAAAACATTCTCGCTCAATGGACGGGCTGGCCCTGGGCAGATGGGAGATTCTCTTCATGAGAGCAGCAGGTGCAGGACTTTCTCATCTAATTCTACAGCCTGATAAATCTTAGCAGGGCCACTGCTTCATCCGTGCCATCTCACTAAAAGGACTTCCAGGTAACACAATCCTGGGACTTATACAGAGACACTATCACCTCCTTCTTCCTGCCGCCACTCCTCTCCCTTTCACTATCATCTTTTCTGCCTGTTTAGCCACTGTAAGGTCACCAGAAACAATCACACTCAAGTCCTGCTCTTCTATGGTGAACAGAAGTACTTTGCCTCCTACACTGTACCGCTCCCTTGGATTTTTACAGCCCAAAAGCGTGACCCTGCATTTCGTAACATTACATTTCCATTGCCATTCTCAACCATTCTTCAAGCTTAGCGGGATCCTTCCTCATTTGGTCTACTTCTTCCTGGGTGTCTACTCTATTGCAGATTTTGATGTCATCTTCAAAGAAGAAAACTTTATCTGACAGTCCTTCTGCCAGTCACTTACAAAAATGTGAAAAAGATTCAGATCCCTGTGGCACACCACCGGTAACATAGTAAGCTCCATTTACCTTTACCCACTCCAACCAGTTTTAACCCACTTGTGTACTTTAGGGTGCTCAGTTTATTTACGTCACCTCTGTGGAATGGTATCAAAAGCTTTTCTGAAATGTGAGTACAATCTACTGCTCTTCCTCAGACCAGCTCTCGGGTCACCAGTTCAAAAATTTGTTTGACAAGACCTGCCCCTAGTAAAACCATACTGCCTTGGATGCTACAATTCATTGGACTCCAGAAACCTTAGAGAAGCTATCAAAGTAGTCAGGAAGGCAAAGATTCAAAAGGAGGAGGAAATAGCCAATGCAATAAAATGGGGGAATAAGACATTTTTCAGATATATTAGTGAGAAGAGGAAGGGCAAAAGTGGTATTGTCGGACTCAAGGGTGCAGGGGAGGAATATGTAGAAGCTGATAAGGATAAAGCGGAATTGCTTAACAAATATTTCTGTTCTGTGTTCACAGATGAAGAACCAGGAGCAGGACCTCAGAAAACACCCACAAACAGGAACAGAAGTGAGGAACATCTTGAACAATTTTCAGAAGACTGTGTTTGTGAGAAACTAGCTCAGCTTAAAGTAGACAAAGCGATGGAACCGGATGGGATACATCCGAGAATACTGAGGGAACTTGGGGACATTCTAGCAGCTCCACTAACTGACCTTTTCAATGCCTCATTGGAGTCGGGAGTAGTGCCAAAGGACTGGAGAGAGGCTCATGTGGTGCCTTTACACAACAGCGGAAGTAAGGATGTGGTTAAAAACTACAGGCCTGTTAGTTTAACTTCAATGGTGAGTTAATTATTGGAAATGCTGCTGAAAGAGAAAATAGTGAGGTTTCTGGAGTCCAGCGGATTACAGGATCCAAGGCAGCATGGATTCACCAGAGGCAGGTCTTGTCAGACAAATCGGATTGATTTCTTTGACTGGGTGACCAGGGAGTTGGACCGAGGTAGAGCCCTAGATGTGGTGTATTTAGATTTCAGTAAAGCCTTTGACACTGTTCCTCATAGGCAACTTATAAACAAACTGAGCACCCTAGGGATGGACCCTAAAGTTACTGCTTGGGTTAGAAATTGGTTGGGTGGGAGGCGACAAAGAGTACAGGTAAATGGAGCTCACTCTGAGGAGAAGGATGTTACCAGTGATGTGCCCCAGGGATCTGTTCTTGGTCCGATTCTTTTTAACATCTTTGTTAGTGATATAGCAGAAGGGCTGTCGGGTAAGGTTTGCCTCTTTGCAGATGATACCAAAATCTGCAATAGAGTAGACACCCAGGAAGGTGTAGATAACATGAGGAGGGATCTAGCTAAGCTTGAAGAATGGTCTAGAATTTGGCAGCTGAGATTTAATGTTAAAAAATGTAAGGTCATGCATTTGGGCTGCAGCAATCCAAGGGAGCAATATAGTATAGGGGGTGAAGTACTTTTGTCCACTAAATAAGAGTGGGACCTAGGTGTGGTTGTGTCTGATGATCGGTGCAGAGGGTAGCTACTAAAATGATTAGTGGTCTTCATTATAAAGCATATGAGGACAGACTGAAGGATCTTAATATGTACACCTTAGAGGAAAGGCGGGATAGAGGTGACATGATTGAGATGTTTAAATACCTCCGTGGCATAAATGTTCAGGGAGAGAGCCTCTTTCAATTGAAAGCAAGTTCTGCTACGAGGGGACATGGGATGAGGGTGAAGGGAGATAGATTCAGGAGTGATATGCGGAAATATTTCTTTACGGAGAGAGTGGTGGATCCATGGAATAGTCTCCCAGTGGAGGTGGTAGAGATGAGGACAGTAACTGAATTCAAAAAAGCATGGAACAAACACAGAGGATCTCTAAAGGTAAAAACGGGACTGTTGTAGTTGTTGATATGGAAGGACAGACTAGATAGGCCATGTGGTTTTTTTCTGTCGTCATATTTCTATGTTTCTATGTTAAGCAGCATTTCCATTAATTTACTCACTATAGAAGTTAGGCTAAGCAGCCTGTAGTTCTCAACCTCATCCTTACTTCTGCTTTTGTGTAAAGGGATCACATGTGCCCTTCTCCGCTCCTCTGGGACCACTCCTGACTCTAAAGAAGCATTGAAAGGTTCAACAATGGAGACACCAGAACTTCTCTAAGATCCTTCAATACCTCAGATGTATCCCATCCGGCCAATTTGCTTTGTCTATTTTTAGATTAGCTAGTTCTTCACTAACATAGTCTTCTGAAAATCATTCAAGATCCCCTTCACTTCTGTTCATACTTGAGGGTGTTTTCTGAGGTCCTGTTCCTGGTTCTTCTGTTGAGCAATTCCACTTTATCTTTATCAGCTTCAACCAGTAAAACAAAACACCAAAAAAAATGGTCAAAAAGTCTATAGATAGAACAGCTTATTGAAACCCACTCAATATGTCTTTTATTCAAGGACTGAGGCTTACTCTACAGACTGATAGCAACAAACTACAACCTGCCACTCCCAACTGTCATCATTGCCCCCAATTAACTAAACATCAAACTTGCCTAAGAGTAAAGTGCTCCTTTCTTTTTAAACATAAGCGATATTACGCATAGCATACTCACTTATTTTTCTGGCACTGATTCCTCCAGGCATTAAATCAGGCTACAAATGACGGTTTACACCACCTGGTGAGTGGCAGGCAGTAGATTGCTCCTGTCAGTCCATGGACTGAGCCCCAATCATTGAATAGAAGAATTCCACATTTTATGAAGACATATTGGGTGGGTTTCAATCAGCTCTTATTCTCTCCTTATCAGCTTCTACATATTCCTTCCCTTCACCACTGAGTCTGACAATATCACTTTTGCACTTCCTCCTCTTACTAACATATCTGAAAAATGTTTTGTCCCTCCACCCCCCCCCTCCCCCTTTTACTGCATTGGTTATTTTTACTTCAATTTCTATCTTTGTTTTCCTGACTAGTTTCCTAGCTTCTCTGAACTTTTCTGAATATTGATGGTTGTCTTCCTCTTTCTGTGATCTCTTGTATTTTATGAAGGCCACCCTCTTGTTCTTCACCTATTCCCATTGATTTAATTTCATTTTTATTTTAGTTTCAAAATTTTTATTCAAGGAAAGCAACAGGAAATACAAGGAAATTAATCCTAAAAAAGAATATAGCAAAGCATACAAAACATTAAACTCTGCCAGCCCACAATATTGAGAGAGCTACATAGAACAACAGAAACCACTGCATTTACCTAATATCTAAACTCCTTTTACTACATAAGGGAGAAATAATAGATGTAAATAAACATACCTCTTACCCTGCAAAAAACCCTGAAGTTGCAATGAATCAAAGAAAAACAAACATCTTACCTTGATAGAAAATAACACAAAGATACTTTACAAGAAAGGAGACTCACAAAACTCACTCGAGCTCTACAATCTAAGAAAGCTTTCCTTCTCGTTTGTGCAATATCTGAAACATCAGGAGAAACCTGTATAGCCTGACCAAAGAATGTCTCAACCAATGTTCCCTCTAATTTTCTGTAGGCTGTGTATGCATAAAATATCAGTTGTGCAGCTTTTGAAGGAAGGTTAAATTTTTGTGCGCCACATAACGACACTCGGATTTATATACTTTAAAATTTGACTGAAAGGCAGAATACAGTATGTACACCACATTGATTGCACTAGAAATATTGTAGAACTTGTGAAAACCGTAAATACACAACTTTTAAATTTTAAGACGTCTGTGTTGTTTTTTTTCAGAATCAGAACCGTAATTTTTGTGTGCTCTGTTATAAACTATGTGCGCTCGCTCGGCGAGGTGTATGCGCGCACACACGCGCACAGCTTAGAGGGAACAGTGGTCTCAACCTATCCATGGGCCCAACAACCTTGGCAGATTTAATAGTAGGTAAAATTGGCTGTGAAGGTCTTTTCTTCTCTTTCCCCATCAAGGACTTCCACTCACTCTAGTACTCCAAACATGCTCCGAAGGGGCACAAAAGGGGCAATACCTGTCCTTTTGGACACGCAGCTTTGGAGCACACACCCACGGGCACGCGCTTGTGGCGTGCATCCCATGGTGGGGGCTGAGATTTAAAGCCCTGAGCTGGTCATGTGTCCTCCACACAAGTAGATTAACAGGAAATAGGACTCTCCCTATTTACTTTCCTTAAAATATCCCCTTTCAGTTTTGCCCATTGCTTTTCTACATCCCCCAGCTGCTCCCATCCTGCTAATGACTCCTTGAAGTATTGTCCCATCTTGGCAAAGTTAATTTTCCTGAAGTCTAAGACTCTCACTTTTGAATGGACTTTATGTTCCCTGTAAAATAGTTATCTCCAAGTTATAATGCCCTGTTCAATGTAATTTCAGTTTGTTCAATGTAAACCGCACTGATGCAGAATAGCGCGGTATATAAGAGAATGTAAATAAATAAATCAGCCTTAGTCCTTATACTGAACCACACCATCTGGTGATCACTGGATGCGATGACCACCCACTTTCATATCAGAAACGCTTTCCCCATTGGTAAGCACCAGGTCCAGTAATGGTTCTGTTACCGGCTGCCAGAATAATTTTCTCTGT
The DNA here is from genome assembly GCA_033557465.1 of Ichthyophis bannanicus. NCBI lineage: Eukaryota > Metazoa > Chordata > Amphibia > Gymnophiona > Ichthyophiidae > Ichthyophis > Ichthyophis bannanicus. Next base: position 72,001,449 of record CM066051.1, on the reverse strand, counting down.
AGAGAATCTAGGATGACCTTACTTCTAGATTACACCACAGCTGGAAGTGGCACCCTTTACCCCTGTCAGTCATAGTCTGTACTCTCATGTCCATGTCGGGGACGTCCATGTTCCTGAAATCAGCCGGAGACAGAGACGTCCCCTGGACCTCCCTGATTTAACTTGTTCATCCTGTCTAAAAAACACCCTCATGATGTCCATATCTGAAGTGCCAAATGTTTGCTCTGCACATAAAGGTATCATGTAGATTCCTGCAGTCAAGCTCATCGCCAATCATTTCGCAGTCGCTGCACCTCCCCTTGGCCCTGGTTTTGACCATGGGATTCAGCTCAGCTCCTCATCCCCTTGCCGTTTAGTTTAATTGACTCATCCTCTTCACACAAAAAAAGAAGAAACAGGCAGGAAGCCCTCACTAAGTCTAGCTACAGCAGGACACGCTAACTTTCTACTCCTTCTGAGACCACGCGCTAAGCCCCAGCATTAGAAAACCGCACTCGACCTTCAGGTCTACTGTGCACTTCTTTTCTTCTGAGTCCAATAGCTAATTCCTGCATTAGCAGTGGATCTAAATGAACAGTGCACTGAGGTCTACATGAGTCTTTGTGTAAGGTTTTCTTGTATGTTAAACTCCTTTCTGCATAGGGTGGAAAGCTAGCGCAGAAAATTGTGCGCAGAATCCATGCTAAGCTCTGTGCTAAACCTCCCGCGTGTTATTGCATTGGGACCATAGAGCACAGAAACTGAAAATACCAGAGATACAGCACAGTGAGCTGAAAATACCTGAGAGACGGTATCATAGCGCAGAAAGCACAGGGACTGAAAATACCTGAGAGACTGTATCATAGCGCAGAGAGCACAGGGACTGAAAATACCAGAGATACAGCACAGTGAGCTGAAAATACCTGAGAGACTGTATCATAGCGCAGAGAGCAAAGGGACTGAAAATATCAAAGAGCACAGCACAGTGGGCTGAAACTAACTGAGAGACTGCAGCACAACACAGAAACAATATGGACTGAAAATACCAGAGACTACAGGACAACTCAGAGACTGCAGCTGACTGAAAATACCAGAGACTGCAGGACAACTCCGAGAGTACAGCTGACTGAAAATAGCAGAGACTGCTGCAAATCAGGAGGGAGACTCCTTCGGGTCAGTCCTGGTTTTAAAGTCACATCCCACGCAATGTGGGATTTGTAGTGTTTGATTCAATATAATGTTGCAGGTCCCATAATGCATCAGGATGGGGATGTCAGAAATTCAGGACGGGCCCAGTATAGCTCCCTCCTGGAATTGGGCAGCTTGGTTGTCCCAGGGCATTGTGGGTAATGGGCTCACTCTGATGATGTCACTGCGCCACAGGCATTCCATGACCTTCTCAGTCTCGGATAATGTGCCCTGCGTTTCTAACTTTACCTCCCTACTCCCGTTGTTTGGCTGGAGAGTCTTGATTCAGGTTATTTTTTATGTATGTCATAATTTTGTTTTGTTTCCTGTTTTTATAGAGCTGATTATTGAACAGTTCTCTTTTATTTTTGTGACATCCCCTTCGATATTTGTTATGAGAGGTAAAATATTAAAGCAATCAAATCAAATTTGCGGAGTTGCCATTTTTCCCAGTTCCAGGAGTGAGATTTTAAGCCAATCCTGGATTTCTAACTATCTCATTTTATGTTAAATTTCTTTATTGAGACGAAAACAGATATGTTACACTTTCCGTAACATCATGGAAACGCATGTACTTCAGACTATACAACCACGATAGTATCATTAAACAAAAAAGAAACCCATATCATTAACATTTGCTCTTTGAAATAGTGTCTCACCTTTTACATCCTTATCCCCCTCCTCCTCCCCTCTGCTGTTTATGACCAATCGAGTTTTGTTCAAAGAGCCAAAGAAGGCAGTGACAAGACCAGTACTCCATATCGACTATCACTACACGTGGCATCATTAAAAAATGAATAGCAAAGTACAATACTGTATACTAAAACACACAGTCTACAAATGTAAAGGTTTAAACCCCCCCCACCGTAAAGACCCCTCCCCCATGTATCCCCCCACCCCCCTCCCCTTTTCTCCCCACTTACACAACCAACTAAGCACACCCAATGGTAGGGGAGAAGAAAAGAAACCTGAAAAGAAGATAGCAAGCCTGGGGTTGACGCTGCTCCCAAGCCCGTCAACAGATACCCTCCTGAAAGCAAACAAGCTAAAACCCACCTTTTCTCCCCTCCCCGCATCCCCAGCCCCCCTCCAGCACTATCCCCCCCCAAGCCTCCCTCACCCATCCTACCCCTTCCCTCCCCAAAACCTCCCCCTGTATCTCCAATGCAGGGCTGTCACCTAAACTCGCACACATACCATCAAAGTAGACCAAGGCTACCGGATGAGCTGCCCATTCTCCCTTTCCATTCCAGACCCTCAAGGCCGTCGCATGACCCTACTGCGAGCTCTCCAGGGCAGTAGTTGCAAATGGGGTCCCCAACCCTCCAAGAACCGCTGCCACCGCCGCTCATTTCCACGAGCCCACATCTGCTCCATGAGCATAATCCGATGAAGGTGGGTTTGCCAGAGCCCATATAGGGGGCCCTTAGTATCCAGCCATTGCTGCAACACAGTCACTCGAGCAGTCACCAACACCAATCGCATCCAGCGCCACTCCACCACTTCGAAGCATCCCGACCACGAGGGCTCCCACACATCAAGCACCACAATCTTAGCATTCCAGGGCACAGATTGGTGCAGACAAGCATCCAAGTGGGCACGCACCTTCCTCCAGAAAGGCTGAACACTCCGACAGTGCCAAAACATATGACCTAGCGTAGCCGTGGGCTCCGCACACCGGGGACAGCAGTGGGTTTCTCCCACCCCCGCCCTAAGAGGTGCAAAGTATAACCTCCGCAGGATCTTATATTGGGTGTCACGGTGAGGAACAAAAACACTCACAGAGGGAACAGCCGCCAGCCCACTCAGGAGCTCCGCCTCACTGACCGCCTCCCCCAAATCAACCGCCCATGCTGCCGCCAGCAGCACCACATCAAGAGGGGGGGCCCCCTCCCACAGCATTTTGTGTAACCAAGACACACTCATGCCCTGTGTTCCTCCTAACAGCGCCACTTCAATCTCCGTACTAACCTCCCCTTTCAAAGATCCCAGAGGAATCGTTCGTACATAACTACGAAGTTGGGCGTAACGAAAAGCATCGCTGCAAGTCAAAGGGTATTGCTGGCAGAGCGTGGCAAAGTCCACCATCGCCCCTTCAGAAGTCAACACATGCTCCAAATTACTGATCCCCATCCGGTCCCAGGCCAGAAAAGGAGATCTCCCCAACCCCGGTGCAAAAGCCGCATTCCCCCATATAGGGCGATAGGGTGTGTGATAAGCAGAGAGCTGGCGGCGAGCACAAAAATATCGCCAAGCCATACGCACCGGATCCAAAAGAACTCGGCGGAATACCCCCCCCCACCACCACTTTAGCATGAAGAAGATACCGCAAGTGAAATGGAGAGACCACTTCTGCAGTGTCCCGACAGGAGAGTAGTCCTCTAGGTCCCACAACCAGTCCCGAGCAAAGCGTAACAAACAGGCTACATTATATTTCCGCACATCCGGGAAGCCTAAACCCCCCAACTCGCGCGGTTGGCTAAGTATACTCAAACGCATCCGGGGCCGACCTCCTCGCCAAAGCAACCTATTAAACTCCCGATCCACTTTCCGAAGGTCAGAGCGTTTTAAAAATAGCGGAAGCGTCTGCAGCAAGTAAAGAAGTTTAGGGAAGAGTCATCTTACAAAGAGCTACCCTCCCTCCCAGAGACAGCGGCAACTCGCGCCACCTATCTACCGCCGACGATATAGAGGCCAAAACCCTCGCCACATTCAGGCTGTAGAGGTCTCCAATAACCGCCGGCAGGTAAACGCCCAAATATTTAAAATAACCATTTGCCCAGCGCAAAGGGAAGGCGCCCTGCCAAACCTGTCCAGCCGCCGCCCCCATGAGCATTGCCTCCGACTTATCTAAATTAAGTTTGAAACCTGAGACCAGCCCATATTCCCTTATGAGATGCAGAAGGGAAGGTAAGCCACCCTGTGGGTCTCCTAAGTGTACTAACAAGTCATCGGCAAAGGCCACCACACGAAACTCCTCGCGGCCCATCGGGACCCCACGGAAATGCGTAGTTGCACGAATCTTATGTAGAAGGGGCTCCAAGGTAAGAACAAATAAGAGTGGAGACAAAGGGCAGCCCTGCCGAGTCCCCTTCTGAATAGCGAAGTCCGCCGTCATGTCCCCATTCACCAACAGGGCCCCAATCGGAGCCGCGTATAACAACCGGATGACATCCACAAAGAAACCCTCGAACCCCATAACCTCCAGAACCTGATACATAAAACCCCACTGGACCCTATCAAACACTTTTTCTGCGTCAAAGCTGATAAGTAACGAACCGCGGCTCATAACGTGCTCTGCACACAAGGAGAGTAAGATCCGATACAAGTTGTGGGACACATGCCGACCCCGCACAAAACCCACCTGGTTAGGATGAATCAAAGACGGTAACAAAGGGGCCAGCCGGTCAGCCATGATTTTGGCGAGGAGTTTGATATCCACATTAAGAAGCGAGATCGGCCGGTAAGAACCCGGAAGAAGGGGATCCCTCCCAGGCTTAGGCAGGATAGTGACTAACGCTTTATTCGCTTTGTACGGGAACTTCCCTCTATGGACCAAATCCTCATAGTACCCCACCAAGGGGGCCACTATAGCAATGCCCAGGAGCTTATAGAACTCTCCACGAAAGCCATCAACCCCCGGAGATTTGCCATTCTTCAACTGTTTAATACCCTCCTGAACCTCCCTCCCCAAAATGGGCTGGTTAAGACACTGGAGTTGTTCTGCAGTGAGCCGCGGCAGGACGCAGCCATCCAAAAACACCCGACCCTCTTCCTCCCGATCTCCTTCGGTCGCGTAAAGATGCCGGAAGAAGTCAATGAAAACAGCCTCAATCGCCCTCTTGTCCCGTTTGATCGTCCCGTTAGAGTGCCTAATGGCCCCAATATGCCTGGCGCCCTCCGCAGGTCACACCAGGGCAGACATCAGTTTACCGGCCCTGTTACCGTGTTGATAGAGCTTGAACCGATAATATAACAGACTTCTGGGCCCGGCGGTGAAGTAACGTTTCCAGTTCCAACTGAAGATCTCGTAAGGCCCGCTGACTCGCCGCAGCCTTGTCTGCAGCTACCTTCCGACGAGCCCTACCCAGCTCCCTCTCCAACTCCAAAATTTGTTGGTTTAATCGCTTACGCCGCAGGCTATAATAGCTGATGATTTCCCCGCGCATAACCGCCTTCCCAGCCTCCCACAGGAGGGCAGGAGAGGTCTCCGCCACGTCGTTAAAGGCCACATAATCCCCCCAGCACCGACGCAAGTGTGTTTCAAACTGAGCGTCCCCACTAAGGTCCAAAGGATATCGCCAGAGTCGGCTGCGATGAGATCCAGGCTCCCGAAGCTCCATAACAACCAAGGCATGGTCCGACAGAACTGAAGACCCAATCTCAGACTTATAACCCGCCCAAACAAGGGCTCCGAGATCAAAAAGTAGTCAATGCGTGACCACGTCCCATGGGCACGAGACAGATGAGTATAATCGCGCTCCCCTGGGTGCAGCACTCGCCAGATGTCCAGTAAACGGTACGCCTCACACAGACCCCGGAGACGCTTACGAGCCCATTGACCTCCGTCTCCCCCCCTACCCGAGCGATCAAGCACGTTATCTAACACCTCATTAAAGTCCCCTCCCAGGACAACCTGATATCCCTCCGTAGCCTCCAAAATACTAACCAGAGCCCGATAAAAGCCTGGTTCATACACATTAGGCCCGTACGCCGAACAGATAGCCACTTTCAATCCGTTGAGTAATCCCCATACACAAACATAGCGGCCTTCCGGGTCAGTGACCACGCGCTCCTCGACCCAAGAAACTGATTTGGAAATTAAGACGGCCACACCCCTCTTCCGCCCCACAGCAGGGGCCCCATATACGTGTGCCACGGGTCCCCTTTGCAGCTTCGCATGTTCCACCGCCGATTGGTGTGTTTCCTGCAGCAATATGACGCTAAGATGCTGGCGTTGCAAGTGCTGAAGCACCTTGTAACGTTTAATCGGAGATCCTAACCCACAAACATTCCAAGTCGCAAAACGAATGGCACTACCCAGGGTCCTCACTCCATGTGAGTTTCTCGAAAAGATTCAGTTGCCAATCCAGTAGGTGGAAACCCATAAGAACATAAGATATGCCATACTGGGTCAGACCAAGGTCCATCAAGCCCAGTATTCTGTTTCCAACAGTGGCCAATTTAGGTCATATGTACCTAGCAGTTTCCCCAAGAGACACAAGTTCCACAATGTTTGTACTGGGTCAAGCATTGATATCTTCGGTCACTTCTGAATAATGGTTTATGGACCTTTCCTCCAGGAACTTGTCCAAACCTTTTTTAAACCCAGCTACACTAACAGCCTTTACTACATCCTCCGGTAACAAATTCCAGAGTTTGATTACACGTTGAGTGAAAAAATATTTTCTTTTATTAGTCTTAAATAGTTTACCCTGTAGCTTCATTGCATGTCCCCTAGTCTTTCTATATTCTGATAAGGTAAACAATCGATCTACGTTTACCCGTTCCACGCCGTTCATTAATTTATAGACTTCTATCATATCTCCCCTCAGCCGTCTCTTTTCCAGGTTAAAGAGCCCTAACCTTTTTAGCCTTTCTTCATAGGAGTATCCTTCCATCCCTTTTACCATTTTGGTGGCTCTTCTCTGTACCTTTTCTAAAATCGTTATATCCTTTTTAAGATACGGCGACCAGAACTGCACACAATATTCAAGGTGCGGTCTCACCATGGAACGATATAGAGGCATTATAAAATATCTTTTGTTTTATTTTCCATTCCTTTCCTTATCATACCTAGCATTCTATTTGCTCTCTTGGCCGCCGCTGCACACTGGGCCGAGGGTTTTAACATGGTATCCACAATGACGCCTAAATCTTTTTCTTGGGTGGTGGTTCCTAATGTGGAACCTTGCATCGTGTAACCATAGTTTGGGTTGTTCTTCCCTAGGTGCATAACCTTGCACTTGTCCACATTAAATTTCATCTGCCATTTTGATGCCCAGTCTTCCAATTTATCAAGATCCTCTTGCAATTTTTCACAATCCTCTTGGGTTTTAACAACTTTAAATAGTTGTGTGTCATCTGCAAATTTGATAACCTCACTCGTTATTCCACTTTCCAGGTCATTTATGAATATGTCAAAAAGCAGCGGACCCAGCACAGATCCCTGGGCTACACCACTATTCACCTTTCTCCATTGGGAAAATTGGCCATTTAGCCCTACCCTCTGCTTTCTATCTTTTAACCAGTTCCTGATCCACAATAGTACACTGGCTCCTATCCCATGACTCTTTAGTTTTGCCAAAAGTCTCTGATGAGGGACCTTGTCAAAGGCTTTCTGAAAGTCCAGATACACAATATCAACCGACTCACCTTTGTCCACCTGTTTATTCATTCCTTCAAAAAAACATAACAGATTAGTAAGACAAGATCTTCCTTGTCTAAAGCCATGTTGGCTGTCTCCCATTAGGTTGTGACTATCTACATGCTGAGTAATTTTATTCTTTATGATGGTTTCTACCATTTTTCCCGGTACTGACGTCAGGCTCACCGGTCTGTAGTTTCCCGGATCACCCCTGGAACCCTTTTTAAAAACTGGTGTTACATTGGCGATCCTCCAATCTTCAGGTATTAGAGATGATTTTAATGATAGTTCACAGATTACTGATAGCAGTTCTGCAATCTCATATTTCAGTTCTTTCAACACCCTTGGATGTATACCATCTGGCCCAGGTGATTTGCTACTCTTCAGTTTATCTAATAGTTGTAAGACATCTTCCCGATGTATCGATATTTCCTTCAATTCTTCTGCACCTTTAAATACCACTTCAGTCATGGGTAACATCCCTACATCTTCCTCAGTAAAGACCAAAGCAAAGAATTCATTCAGTCTCTCCGCTATCACCTTGTCGCCTCTTAGTGCTCCTTTAACCCCTTTATCATCTAATGGACCAACTGACTCTCTCACAGGTTTTTTGCTACGAATGTACTTGAAAAGGTCTTTATTTCGCGTTTTTGCTTCCACAGCAAGCTTCTTCTCAAATTCTCTCTTTGCCTGCCTTATCAATGCCTTGCATTTGACTTGCCAGTGCTTGTGCTGTTTCCAGATTTCTTCATTTGGCTCTTTTTTCCATTTCCTGAAAGATGCTTTTTTGGCAACAACAGCCTCTCTGACCTCACCTTTAAACCATGCTGGCAGTTTTTTGGACTTCCTTCCACTTTTCTTAAAGCATGGAATACAGCTGGTCTGGGCTTCCAAGATAGTATTTTTCAACAACACCCAAGCTTGATGTACGTCTTTAACCTTCGCAACTGCTCCTTTTAGTTTTTTCTTAACTGTTTTCCTCATTTTATCATAGTCTCCCTTTCGAAAGTTAAAAGGTAGTACTGTGGATTTCCTTACTATCCCTCCTCCACTAATTAAATCAAAGGCGATCATGCTATGATCACTATTGCCAAGTGGCCCCAACACCCTTATCTCTTGCACTAGATCTGGTGTTCCACTAAGGACTAGGTCTAATATGGCTTCCCCCCCCCCCAGCCTAGGGTCTCCCCCTCTTCACGCAAGCGCCCACTCCAATGCCTCCACAGCCACAGCCACACAAACACACAGACATGCCCAGCCACCATATAGACAAACCCATCCATACTAAGAAGCCCATCACAGAGCCAATACCTTTGCCCCCGGTCTGAGACACACCCTGCTTGAACCAGCACTTCTGCCAACACCCCCACCCCCCCATCCCTCCCCGACCCTCCCCCCCGCCCACCCCCTCCCCCTGTAACAACCTCCACCCACCACCAAGCTCGCCACTTTAGCTCCACCCGGACGTCCTTTGCATGCAAGGCCCACTCCCTCCTCCCCCCCCCCCCCACAAAATGGAACAAACAACCCCTACACACCGCAGTACCCTCCCCTCCAAAAACAAGGGAACCATACCCCCAGGTCACTGCCCCAGGACCTCCTCACTGCCACTCCTGAACATCAGAATACCCCCCCCCCCCCTCCCCAGCACTCCAAGAGGCAGAGTCCTCTGCAGGGCTCCGCGTCAAGCACTCATTGGTGCGGGAACATACATGAAAGGGAACCCCCCAACTACTCCAACCTCCCCGCACCTCCCATTCCCTAGGCACAAGTCCTAAATCCCCGTCCAAGGCCAAACTCCCCGGGTCTACCCCAGCTCCCCAAAAGAAAGAAGAAAGGTAGGTAGACTCTCCAGAAAAGAGAAAGGGAGAGACACAAAAAAGGGGGGAAGTGAGAGAAAGAAAAAAATAAATAAATAAATAAAAAATAAAAAAGGGAGGGAAGGGGCAGAAGAAATAACGGGACCGGGAGAGAGCGAAAAGAAAAAGAGGTGAAAACCCAGGGCCTCCCACTATGGGCTAGCCCGACAACAGTTTACTTGACAATGCCCTACAAAGCAAGGAGACATTTATTATTGCGCAAAATGCTATCCATTTCACGTTCTAAACAAAGAGAGAGAAAACAACGGCACACAGCAACAACACCGTAATGATAACACCATCATATTAATGATAATAATATAATCAGAATAAAATAATAAAAATAATAACATAAGGAGAATAATAATAATAGTACCATAATTCCACCAACAGTTCCACCAATTTTCCAGAGACTATGCCCATTATGAATTATTATTATTGCTTTATTTTGGCAGCAGCCTTGGAGTGCTTTGAAATGACTTTTGCCTTATCTCCCTGGGCAGCCTGTATAAGTACAACATGAACTGGACCGAAGGTCACTCAGACCTTGTTTTATCATTCTTCCTATACTTGCATTGGTATACTCTCCAATCCAAAAGTTGTTCTAGATCTTGACTTTCTACAAGGCTATGCAAGCCACCGTTGCAATTCCTCATACCACCACCAGAACTTGTTTCTTGAACTTGCTGGAGCAATAGCATCTAGTTTCCACACTTCTGACTGTTTCTATTGTGGAGGAACTAAGATGGGAGATCAGTGGCCCTGGGAGACGCAAGAACTGAACTATTCTATCCTATACAATCAGACTGATTTACATAATACTACTAGTGAGTGGGTATTGGCCCACCCCATTGTTGACAGTTTGTGCTTTGTTTGGACTGGACCACAATCTACTACGAAGGATGGACAGCTGGTCTGTCTAAATCAGAAGCTTTACGACAGCACAACAAAGATGCAACTGAACCTTCTAATCCTTTAGTTCTTTTTCCCACTCTTGCCAAACTATGGACTTTGACTATCTGCTTGTTGCTCCCTTGTTTCTTGCCATTTTGCTTGCAAATGATCACTTCAGTTATTAATAACACTGTAGAGCGTAAGACAGCTACAAAGATGCTAGCTATGTGAACTTACTACCCTATACCACAGAGTGATACCTTTACCTAGTATTATGTGATTTGATTCTCACCCTTTCTCACTTGCGGGTGAGAATAATCAAAGGGGGGAATGTGGTAGGCTATGGCCTATGAATATGGTAGGCTATGGCCTAGTATGGTTTACTATTGTGAAAGGCCTATAAGTGAGGCCTGAGTCCCAACCCCCACTTGTGAATACTGTAGCTATAAGAATCGAAACTTAACTCAGTTTAACTGAACATAGCTAAGCAGAAACGAAACTTGGAAAATAGAAGAAAAACAAGTTTAATTGGTACTGATAAGGTGTGCTATGCTTCTATGGAATTAATTAACTCTGCAGAGAGCAAGGTCACAGTGCCTCTGCTTCCCATATGTTTTAACAAGCTCAGCGACCTTGGAGGAGAGAAGTAACAAGTTGGAGACACTGACCATTGTAATTGGGACTAGAAGGGGGGCAACCAGGTGCTGGGCCCAGACCAGAGTCCCTATTGGGTAGCCATATCAGTACCGGGACCAATAGATGGGTGAGAGGGGTACTGGGACCAATGAAAAGTTTCTCTATACCTAGAATGGACAAGAAAGCTATAAAAGTTGTTGTTTTACTAGAAGCCATTGCTCAGCCATTTTGAAATTGCTTATTGCTTGAGCCATGTGCACATTAAACTGGCTTGGATCCTTGAAAAGACTCCTGGATTTATTTATTGCATGCTTATCTGCTGCTACATTCTAAGGGGTATTTCAAGGGGTATTTCAAGGGGTATCCGGGGGGCCCCCGAATATTTCAACAATTCTAAACAGGTTATCCGGAGCCCTCCTCGGAGAAAACCCTATGACCAACTGGCATTATTAGAGACAGAAATCTTAAAGTCCGGCCCAAATAAAAATGCCCTCCCCAAGTACCCCTTGATATAAAGCCTAGCGCCAACAAGGTCCCACAGGCTGATGGAGCACAACCCATGCCCGGTCCTTTAGGCCTCAGCCCCAAAAGAAACCTGACCATCCACCGACGGCCCGTCTCCGCATGTTCAGCCGAGTCCGTTGCAAAAGTCCATGGCCTCCTGTGGCGAAGAGAAGATCCGGCGGCCGCTCTCAGCATCTACCCTCAACGTGGCTGGATAGGCCAACGTAAAGCGAACTCCTCTCTCCACCAGTTTGCTGCAGGCGTCCTTGAAGGCCTTGCGGTGCAGGGCAACTCCCGCCAAATAATCCTGGAAAATGAGCACCCTGTTGCCATTGGCGCCCGATCTCCGAGACAGGCGCGATGCTCATAGCACTCTTTTTTGTGCCGCGTTTAGGAACCGGGCAATGACTGCCTGCGGCCTTCCGTCAGAGGCCCGATTCGGACCCAATCTGTGCGCACGCTCCAGTATAATGGGCCCCACATCTCCCTCGAGGGGCAAGTGCTCGGGGATCCATTTCTCCAAATAGCTGCAGAGATCCTTCTCTAGTACTGCCTCCGCGATACCAGTAAACCGCAAGTTATTCCGTCGGCTGCGATTTTCTAAGTCCTCGAGCTTTTCCTGTTGTCGGGCCACAGTCTCCTCCAGCCTCTGGAGCCGATTCTCATTCCGCACTTGTAAGTCTTCCAAGGCTCCTATACGATTCTCAGCCCGTTCAACGCGGCCAGTAAAATCTGAAACTGCTTGCGCCACGGCGGTAATCTGCGTCGCCAGCCCTTCCAGGCGGTCTTCCAGGGCTAACACCACCGCTTTGGAGACATCTTCCACCATAGTCGACGCCGAATCCCCAGGCTGCGATTTCTCCAGTATCTCCTCCGCCATCTTAGTTTCCCCTCCGCATGGCTTTTCACGGCGGGGTGTTTTCGTCACCATGCAAGGTGTTCCTGGGACCCCTCGTCTAGCTGATGGGAGACCCGTGCTGTCAAGGATGCTCTCACCCGCTGTTTGGGTATTTGCGAGGCGGTCACAGTAAAGTTAGGAGTTGAGAGAAGCAAAAGGGCCTCGGAGCTAAGGGGGATGCAACCCGCTCAGCTCACCATGCTACCGGAAGTCCCAACTATCTCATTTTAATGCATTATGGGACCTGCCACACTAATTCCAATGCAGTGGTTCTCAACCGTCTTCTGGGTCCCCTAGTCCAGTTGGGTTTTCAGGGTATCCATAGTGACTATGCATGAGATAGATCTGCATACAACGGAAGCAGGACATGCAGATCTATCTCATGCATATTCGTTGTGGATATCCTGAAAACCTGACTGGCCTAGTTGAGAACCACTGCTCTACAGGTTGCCAAGTTGCTCTGGAGTCGCCGGACAGGTAAGAGTAGTTACTCACCTGTAACAGGTGTTCTCCAGGAGCAGCAGGAATCAGTCCTCACATATGGGCGCCGACGGAGCCCTCGCGGAGCAATTTTCCCCAGCTTTCAAAGAAAGCCTTTGGGAATTGCAGCGCGCATGCGCGGTCCTCTTCCCGCCCAAGGGTGCCATCTTGCTCAGTCTGATGACATAGCGAAAAGACAGCAAAAAATTAGCAAAAACGAAATCATAGGAATGCAACTCCAAGGGGAGGAGGGAGGGTTGTGAGGACTGATTCCTGCTGCTCCTGGAGAACACCTGTTACAGGTGAGTAACTACTCTTTCTCCAGGACCAAGCAGGAAGTCAGTCCTCACATATGGGACTCCCAAGCTTAAGGCTACCGGAGACCCTAAGCACAAAAAAGGAGCTCCCTCAAGCTCAGAAGCACAGAAGGAAGGAATCTTCTCTGAATATGTCTCCAACCGGTAGCCCAACATCCGGGATGGAGGGTAGGAGTTGCCTATACCTCAAAGAGATTACGGAGGACTGCCTGTCCGAAAGCACTGTCCCTGCGGGACTCCCTCTCCAGGCAGTAATGGGCCGCAAAAGTCTGGCTTGAAGACCAAGTAGCGGCCCGGCAGATGTCTGCCAATGGAACAGAGCGGAGGTAAGCCACTGACACAGCCTTCGCCCTAACACGATGAGCCGTGACTCGACTCTCCAACGAGAGGCCGGCCGTCCCATAAGCCCAAGCGATACAGTCAGCTACCCAGATGGACAGAGTACGCTTGGAGACAGGGAGCCCCAACTTATTGGGGTCATAAGACACGAAGAGCTGAACCGCCCTTCGGTGCTCCCGCATACGGTCAAGGAAGAAGATTAACGCCCTCCTACAGTCCAGGGTATGCAGGACCATTTCAGCTCGGCTGGAGTGTGGCCTGGGAAAGAAGGTCGGAAGTACCACCTCCTGGTTGATGTGAAAAGGGGAAACCACTTTTGGAAGAAACTTAGGGTGAGTCCGTAGGACTACCCTATTCTTGTAGAACCTAGTGTAAGGGGGATCAGACACTAGGGCCTGCAGCTCACTAACGCGTCTAGCAGAAGTGAGGGCTACCAAGAATAAGGTTTTCCAAGAAAGAAAACGAAGAGGACAGGTAGCCATAGGTTCAAAAGGCGGACAGGTAATCCGCTGTAAAACCACGTTCAGATCCCAGTCAGGGGCTGGTGGGCGCATAGGTGGTTTAAGGAGAAGGAGGCCTCTGAGGAAACGAGCCACAAGAGGGTGGCTGGATAGAGGTCTATCATCCACCGGCAGGTGATGTGCAGAAAGAGCACTGAGGTGGACCCTGACCGAGTTGGACTTAAGTCCAAGGTTGGAGAGGCAAAGCAAGTACTGCAAGACCACTGACACTGAACAGGAGAAGGGATCTTGAGATTGCTGAGTACACCAGACGGAGAACCGACACCACTTAAGAGCGTAGGACTTCCGGGTAGAGGGTCGCCTGGAGGCCAAGACGACTTCTTCCACATCTGGAGGCAGCAGGAGGGGAGCAAGGACTACCCTTTCAGCAGCCAGGCCATCAGATGCAGGGATTTGAGGTTGGGGTGTAGGAGAGTCCCGTGATCCTGGGTCAGGAGATCGGGCTGAAACCCCAGAGGGAGAGGAGTGTCCACCGCTAGCTGCATCAGAAGCGGGAACCAGGGCTGTCTCGGCCACCTGGGAGCCACAAGGATCAGTGAGGCTTTGTCCTGGAGAACCTTGAAGAGCGTCCGAGACACCAGTGGCATGGGAGGAAAGGCATACAGAAGGCCTGTGGACCAGGAGAGAAGAAAAGCATCCGCCGCTACTCAGAGGATGCGGTTGTCGAGAGCAGAATCGGGGAAGCTGCCGGTTGAGAGGACTGGCAAAGAGATCCATGGTGGGTAGTCCCCACTTGAGAAAGATCCGCTGAAGCACGAACGGATCCAATCTCCACTCGTGTGGCTGGAGGATTCTGCTGAGTTTGTCTGCCAGGCAATTTTCTTGACCCGGGAGATAAACAGCTTTGAGGAGGATGCCGCGGCTTACGGCCCAAGAACACAGTTTTTGTGCTTCCCGACAGAGAAGAGAGGAGCCTGTGCCCCCTTGCTTGTTCACGTAGAACATGGCAACTTGATTGTCCATCTGGACCAGCACAGACTGGTGAGACGTGAGGTGGGAGAAGGCTTTGAGAGCCAGGCGGATCGCTCTGAGCTCCAGGAAGTTGATCTGCTGGGCAGACTCCCAAGGAGTCCAGAGGCCTTGAGTACATGTCCCTTGGCAATGTGCTCCCCAACCCAGGAGAGAAGCATCGGTCGTCAGGACCTGAGAAGGCGGAGGAGACTGAAAAGTCATTCCGAGCACAAGGTTTGGCAGATGAAGCCACCATCGCAGAGAAGAGACCAGCGGGTCGGAGATCTGCACTGAGTCCGCTAGGCTCCCCGTGGCCTGATGCCATTGTTTGCGAAGGCACCACTGAGCAGGGCGCATGTTCAGGCGGGCATTGGGGGTCACATGGACTGTGGAAGTCATATGGCCGAGCAGTCTCAGAAATTGTCTGGCAGAGACCAGGGAATTGCTGTGAAAGCGGCTGGCCAGATCTATGAGCCTGTGTGCTCTGTCTAGAGGCAGAAAGGCTCGCGCCTGGAGCGTGTTTAATCTGGCGCCGATGAACTCGAGATCCTGAGAGGGGAGCAAAGTGGACTTTGCGAAGTTTATGACAAAGCCCAAGTGCTGGAGCAGAGCCACAGTGCGGTGCGTGGCGTGAGTGGCCTCTTGGGAAGACTGTGCTCTAATGAGCCAGTCGTCCAGGTATGGAAATACAAAGAGGCCTTGAAGTCTTAGATAGGCCGCCACCACTGCTAGACATTTGGTGAATACCCTTGGTGCAGAGGATAGGCCAAAGGGTAGTACTCTGTACTGGTAATGATTGCCTCCCACAACAAACCTGAGATATTGTCTGTGGCTTGGGTGGATGAGGATGTGAGTGTAGGCATCCTTTAGATCCAAGGAGCATAGCCAGTCTCCCTGCTGGAGGTAGGGCAGCAGGATTCCAAGGGTAAGCATCTTGAACTTTTCCCTTGCGAGGAACTTGTTGAGGTTCCGCAAGTCCAGGATGGTTCTGAGGCCTCCTGTTCTTTTTGGTATCAGAAAGTACCTGGAGTAAAAACCTTGACCTCTCAGGTGGTGGGGCACCGGTTCCACAGCCTGTTCCTGAAGAAGATTTGCTAACTCCTGAAGGAGTAAGTCCCTGTGCAGAGGGAGTCTGAGAGGCTCCCCTGGAAAGTAGGAGGGAGGTACCTGGTGGAAGTGCAGAAGATGGACTATGTGAAGCACCCAGGTATCTGTAGTGATGCTGGACCACCTGTGGGCAAAGTGGACCAGCCGGCCTCCTATGCTGAGAGAAACCAGCTGAGAGGGAGAGGCTATTGATGAAGTCAAAAGCCCCCACCCTGCTGAGCAGGGGCCGGTGGTGCAGGCTTGGGGGCCTGCTGCCTACGGGACCCATTACCCCGTCCCTTGGCCTGCTGACCCTGTTGGGGAGCTGTTGAGGCCTGATAATGAGGGTAGTGTTTATAGGCAGCTGCCTTCCTCGGGTAAAAGGGCTTTTTCTCCGAGCCCTTCTTCTTCTGAGAAGGGGCAGAGATCTTCTTGGAGAGCCGAGTCCTGGTGAGAGTCTCGGTCTCGATTTATTTATTTATTATTTAAATATTTACAATCTCTTATATACCGCACTATTCAGCATCAGCGCGGTTTACATGGAACAAAAATGCTCAATACAATTAACACGTATGAGTTTACAGATAACAGGGTAAAATAACTTGGATAACAGGGGTAAACTATTTACAAATCTTGCTACATAGTCATATAAACATGAATTCACAGAAGCCTATGCACCATTAAGGGTTAGCGTATCTTTCTTGGCATGTTGTTGGGAAACCATATAGTTGCTTAGCGGATTGCGTCTCCGGTCTCAATGGGTGGGGTTGGGTTCTATGAGGTACTTATTGAAGAGGTGGCATTTAAGGGCTTTCCTAAACTGTGTAAGGCTCTTAATAGCCCGGATATCTGGAGGTAATACGTTCCAGCATCTTGGCGCACTGATATTAAATGCCCTATTGGCTGTGGATGCAGAGCAATCTGTTAATGCTTTTGGGACTTTTAGGGAGTTTATAGCCATGGATCTCCTTGCTCTATTTGGAGATGTGGTATGGATGAGGGCAGTTATTGAATCAGAGGAGAGCTTGTTAATAGCTTTAAAAGTGAGTAACAGAGTCTTGAAAACGATTCTAGCCTGGATAGGTAGCCAATGTAACTGTATCAGCAAAGGTGTCACGTGGTCACTTCTAGAGGCTCCATGGATGACCCTTGCTGCCGCGTTCATGGCGAGCTGCAGCGGGTTCAAGGTGGATAGAGGCAGGCCTTGTAGAATGGCATTGGCGTAGTCAAAATGAGGTATGATCAACGCCTGGTATATAGTCCTGAAGTCATTTGGTTCAAGCATGGATCGTAAATGCCACCGCTTTGACCCGGTGAAAAGCGGTATATAAATGCAGTTAAATAAATAAATAAATAAATGCCTAAGTGAGTGGATCTTATAGTATACTGCTCTAACTGTGTTCCCTATGTGGGCTTTCATGTCCAGGCGTTGATCCAAGGTGACTCCCAGGTAGCGTATTGATGGCTTAGATTGTAACTCTGCTTCTTTTACTTTAATGAATTGTGGTGGGGTGAAGTTAGGGTTCCTCGTGATGAAGAGTACTTCCGTTTTCTTATGTTGTATTCGGAGGTTTTGGGAGAGAAGCCAGTCAGAAATTGCATCGAAACAGCTCGTCAGTGGAGAGAGGTCCAGATGTTCCGTAGAGAAGGGTATGTACAGCAGGACATCGTCAGCGTATAACATGCAGTCAACATTGAAGGATCGGATGATCTTGCAAATTGGCTGCATGTAAATGTTGAACAGGAGGGCTGAAAGGGAGGAACCTTGTGGGACACCCTGGCTTTGGTGGAAAGGTTCCGAAGTTATCCCTCCAGAACGAACATGCTGCCATCTTCCGGACAGGTAAGATCTGCACCATTCAAGCGCTCTTCCATTAATGCCTTTCTCAATTAGTCGACTTAAGAGAAGCTCATGACTTACTGAATCAAAAGCTGCAGCGATGTCCAGAAAGATGAGAGCAAAACCTTGACGGATGTCATAATGCCAGTGATTATCTTGCAACAGAGGGTGGTAAGAAGAGTTTCCACTCCATGGAATTCCCTAAAACCATGTTGGCAGGGGTCTAATGGTGCAGCATCGTCGATGTGATCCTGTAGTTGTCGTTGGACCTCTTTTTCAATGATCTTCGCAAGTAGAGGTATACTGGATATAGGTCTGTATGAATCTACTTTTTGGGGATCGAGCTTGCATTTTTTTAGAAGAGGTCTGATAGAGGTATGCTTAAGAGCTGAGGGGAAAGAACTTGTTGTGAAGGAGAGGTTCATTATTTTGGATAGTATTGGGCTGAAATGGCTGCGGAGCTCCTTAATCCAGAAGGCTGGGCATGGATCGGACTGAGATGTGGTGGTGTTAAGGGCCATAATAGTGTCTTCAATTCCTTTCTTGGTAGGGGTAGAGAATACGGTTAGAGCTGTAGGGCAATCTTGTTCCGGGGTGGTGGTTGTAGTTGAGATTTTGATCGTCTGGCATATCTTGGATTGTGCATAGTTAGCAAAATCCTGTGGGTGAATCTCAAATTGAGGCCTAGGGGTTGGTTCCTTTGATAGGGTTTTGACTAAGTCAAAAAGATCGTGAGGTTTATTAAGTGATCTCTTTAAGGTCTCTGAGTAGTATTGTTTCATTGCATCAGTGGTTGCCTTGCGGTGTGCAGCCAGATGACAGTTGTAAGCTGTCTGGTCATTTGAGGCATGGGATCGACGCCAGCGTTTCTCGAGTTTCCGTAATTGGGTAAGAGAAGCTCTAAGATCGGCTGTGTACCATGGAGCGCTCGTTCTTTTCCCTGGGGGCTTGTTAGATGGTGTGCGTAGGGCGATTGCACTGAGGCAGTTGTTCCAGTGGGTAATTAGGTCATCAAGGTTCGAGGTGGTTTCGCTGATGAGTTGTTGCGTTTCCATGAGGATAATGTCTCTGTTGAAAGGCATGAAACATCTGGAGTGTGGTCTTGCATTGTTGCTCGGTATCCTGTTGAACTTTGAATCGATTTTGTGCGAAGGAATCTGGAGGATGATCAGTTTGTGATCTGACCAAGGAACCGAAGTTATGGACATTATGGGGTCCTGCGATGAGTTGAGAGATATCTGGGGGGCGAATACTAAGTCCAGAATATTTCCCTTAGTGTGGGTAGGTTCCTTTACTAGTTGTTTGAAGCCGAGATTTGTAAGGGCATCAAGGAGGGATGACACTTGATTGTCCTGTAGCGTTGGCAGGTTGAAATCGCCTAGGATCCAGTTTGGGATGCTTGGGTTCTGCGTGTTGGAGGCGAGATCAATTATTGCAGCAAGATCATCTGGAGAAGCTGAGGGTGCTCTGTAAAGCAGGTTGATTGAGCAGCGTTTGTTGGAGATGGTGACGGTTTCAAGGTTATTAGTGTTGGTGGCTTCTACTGTCTGGAAATGGAGGTCTGTCCTGGTGAGGATGAGCACCCCTCCACCTCTTTTGTCTCGTCTATGACTTGTATGAGCTGTGAAGTTCGGGGGGAGGAGCTGGTTGAGTATGACGTTGTCTTCGTCGGATAGCCACGTCTCGGTGACCAAGAGTATGTCAAGGTCGTGAAGGGCAATTATGTCGGTAACAGCTGGCCACTTCTTCCGGATAGAACGGGCATTGATGAGGGCACCTTTTAAGTACTGAGGGTAGGAGTTTTCTGCTCGCTTGGATTTCATAGAGTGCTGAAGCGCGATGTGTAGCAGATGTGGGTGATGTGCGCGGGTATCCCAATTTATATTGTTACGGGATGCACCAGACCATCTTCTTCCGTGGCTCTGTAATATTGGGATCTGATTGGAAGGAGGGGTTAAGGTAAGAGAGCAGGAGAACCAACTAGCGAGGATGATATAGCATCCGATTATGGTGGTAAAGGGGGAACCCATCGTGGCAGGGCACTGTGTGATTGTGAAACAGGTAGTTTAGGGCAGAATTGCTTGTGATTGTGGACAAGTATCGTGGGGAGAATTACTGACAACAGTACAATGGCTAGATAGCAGTGAGGACCCGAGGATAATACTGGGGGGTGATTTACTGACCACAGTATGGGTCAGACAGTTATTATAACTTAGCTACTGGCAACAGTAAATCAGATAATAGATATTGAGTAGATTACTGACAACAGTAATTATAACTTGGCTGCTGGCAACAGTGAATCAGATAATGGGTATTGAAGAGATTACTGACAACAGTAGCAATCAGACAGTATTACAATTGACTTACTGACAACAGTAAAGATCAAATCAAGAGTGTTTAAGAGAAACAGTCTTAGCAGTACTATGTTTGGTATACCGGCAGAATTAACATACAAGCAAATTACGATGGTAGAGTGGTACAAGCTAATATATACTCTGTTAAGAGATTTGTGCAGCCTTTTCATCCATGGGTTTGCCAAAGAGGTTTTCACCTCTGCAAGGGACATCGACCAACTTGTCCTGCACCCATGGCTCGAGGTCGGATGACTGAAGCCAAGCCTGTCGTCGGGCACTGATGCCGGCTCCGGCTACTCGAGCCGATGCTTCGAAGCCATCATAGGCTGCTCGAGAGATAAATTTTGAGCACCCTCGAATACCAGTTGACAAGGCTTGGAACCTCTGCAAAGGTTCCTCGGAGAGACCAGCAGAGAACCCGGCTATTTCCTTAGCCAGGTCTCGAAGATACATGCCCATATAGAGCTGGTAGGTCTGGACTCGACAAGCAAGCATAGAGCCCTGGAAACACTTTCTACCGAGGGCATCCAGGCTTCGAGCCTCCCGACCGGGAGGCACCGAGGAGTGCATTTTCTGACTTTTAAGTCTATGCATGGCCGATTCCACCACCATGGAATGGTGCGGTAGTTGTGCCTTTTGGAACCCAGGGCTCTTGCGGACTCGATAAATGGAATCGACCCGCTTGCTTAACACCGGCGACGACGCCGGGCTCTCCCACATGCGGAAGAGAAGTCGTTCCAGCATCGGAGGAACCGGTACAGTAAAGACCTCCTTCGGGGGAGAGTCATACTGGAGGGCGTCGAGCTCTTCGGCTCGAGGCTCCTCCTCGGGATCTGCGGAGAAGGCCAAGGCCTTGGCCATATCCCGCACGAAGTCCGAGAACCGGGTGGTGTCCTCCAGGGGGGGGGACCTTCTCCGAGGTTCGGATTCGGGGGAGTCCAATGGGACACACCGAGTCCGAAAAGAATCAGGTGACTCTTCTTCCTCGGATTCCCAGGCGGACTCCTCGGAGGAGGAGTCGAGTGGCTCTGGTCGGGCGGGCATCGATGCCGTCCGCCCCGACGCCGAGGGAGTCGGCGTCGACGACCTCGGTCCCGAACGGGAGACCTCGACCGAGGATCGACTCGAGCCCCCATGGACTCGAGGATCGGCTCGGTCTCCGGGGTCGACTTGGAGGTCGACGTCCCGGTGGTCAGGGCAGAAGCACCGGCGAGGCCAGCGATCGATGCCCTCTGCTGGTCCATGAAGGCAGTCAGACTGCTCTCCAAGGCTGTCAACCTGAGTCCGAGCTCAGGAGACCCAGCAGTCCCCGACTCGGGCCCCGACGGCGTCGGGCCCGACGTCGGCTCCTTTGGAGGCGAGTCCACGAGGACAACAGTACTCACGTGAGGAGGCGAGTCCATCTCGAGTTGAGGATGTTTGGAAGGCCTCTCCATCTCCAAGGATCCGGGACGGCTATCGGGGCTATGCGACCTGGCCCTCGAGGAACCAGAAGCGTCCACCGACGCCGCCCTCGCGGGTTTTTTCTTCCGATGACGCTCCTGGGTAGGAGACCCCCTCTCAGAGGAACTACGATGATGCTCAGGACCAGAGTCCCGAGACGTCGAAGCCTCTGACGAGGTCCGAGCCCGGCCGGAGTCAGAGAAGATACGTTCCCGCTGATGCTGCCGACTCCTCAACGCTTTTGAGGACATCTTGCCACACGGACCACAGATCATCGGGTCATGATCGGGTCCGAGGCAGCGGAGGCAGTAGTCATGTGTGTCGGTAAGAGACATGAGTTTCTTACACCGATCACATTTCTTAAACCCGCTGGCAGCCATCAGGGGAAAAAGGGCCCCTGCGAGGTCAAAAGACAGGGCTGCCAGTGAAAAAGAAAAAAAGGCGCGAAATCTGTCACGAAGGACAAAAAACCGAAAAAGAAAGAACGAACGGACTCGCAACCGGCGTCGCGGGTCCGGGCGGGAAAAGAACCGGCGTCGACCGAGAAAAAAATGACAATAAAATCAACTTTTCTAGCGGGGAATCACAGACAACGTCTGTAGGGCTCCGCGGAAAAAAGAAGACTGAGCAAGATGGCACCCTTGGGCGGGAAGAGGACCGCACATGCGCGCTGCAATTCCCAAAGGCTTTCTTTGAAAGCTGGGGAAAATTGCTCCGCGAGGGCTCCGTCGGCGCCGACGTCACCCATATGTGAGGACTGACTTCCTGCTTGGTCCTGGAGAATGATCCAGTCCAGTCCAGTGCAGGGACCTGTAATTCTGATTATTTCTATTGCACACCATAAGAAAAGCAAGGCTACAAGTCCCTGCAAGTAATGGGGTGAACCCAGGACTGGATCAAGCCTGTCAGACAAATCTGCAGCCAGTTGGCAACCCTACTGTACTTATAGCATGCAAAATCTGGGGTTATATCAGAGTCTTCCCTGACATTCATTTGCAAGGCTTTGATTATCCCTGCCCTAAAGCCATCAGGACCTGTGGCTCCCCATTCCCATTATTCACATCTGGACAGCATTGCCTCAACCTCAGCTGAAATGTTATTCTATTCCAGGAGGACAATCTTAGGCAAGTCTTGGGGTTCTACAATCCTGCCCTCTTGCATGGTGGGTCCTGTGACACCAATGTCAATGGATACAATCAGGACAGTTAGCACATAAGGTCAGGCAGAATAGCTCAGCCTATAGAACAATCCTCTTGTGGTTTATCATCAGTAGACATCCAGACACAAAGGACCCCCCCCCCCCTACTCCTTCCTTCCATCAACTCAAGGAAGTGGTGAGCTCCTGACAGCCCACATGGAGGCTGTAGGCTTCAACCACATCTTCCTTTGGTCAGGGTGATGGGCCATCTGCCCATAGGCACATGGCCCCTGGCAGTATCATGCTCCCTCCCCCCCTCTTGCTCCTTCCCACCTTACTCTCTGTCTATGTCCTGTCCTGTCTTTCTTGATCTCTTGATTTCAGCTGTCCTGTCAACCATTGTACATTTCCTATCTTTTTCGTTGGCCTTGGCCTTCTTTTATTGAATTTTAATTGTACACCGCTTTGCTTTCAGTGAAAAGCGTTTTTTATCAAATAAACATAAACATAAGTACTGCTACAAGCTCCCCCCCCCCCCCCATGCAGGGTACTGGTACTGTCATGTTGCTGGTAAGTGCAGCCCCTAATATGCATGCCCCTCCCCCCACTGCAGTCTTCAGACTCTAACTCTGGCTATGGGGTCAGTACTGACTGCAGCACAGAGCACAGGTCCTATGTCCTGACACCTCCATAGCAGCCCACATCAGGAGGCCTCTGACAGCTACTTCTTGCATATGCAGACGTGCCCAGCAGCCAGTCAGGACAGCTGTTGATGTGTCCGTGGATGTTTGGCCACTGTCCCAGCAGGGTCTCTCCTGTCCTGCAGGCCCTGGTTTGTGGCTTTCAGGCTGTTGTGTTCCACTGCCATGTCTGCAGCACCATGCCGCCCCTCCAAACAGGTGTCCTAGGCAGGCACCTTGGCCTTGGGCTCCCATCTCCTATTGCCCCTATTTGTTTTTTTTGTTTGCTTGCCCTCTTCCTGCCCTTCGTATTTCCTAACACTCATGTCCGAGGCTCGTGGTTGGAGCACACTAGCATGGTGTCTGCAGCTAGCACACGACTACAGAGTCCACCCCTGCCACACACTATGCTTCTGCCCTCTCTTCGCTCTAACCCTGCTTATTCGCACATTGCTTGGATAATGCAGGATTTTTGGGGGACACCTTTGGGCAGCGTGCTACCCAACATAATGCAGTCAAAACACACTCGTCACTCATCGGGCTAGCGCACTTTAGTAAACATGTCCCTAAGTTTGCACCCGAGGCAATGGAGGATTAAGTGACTTGCTCAAGGTCACAAGGAGCAGCAGTGGGACCTAAACCCTGGGTTACCTCTGTTTCCAGCCCAGATACTAACCATTAGGTGATTCCATACAGCAAACTGTGTGTCAGAAAAAGAGCAGTATATCAGAGGGAAAGAGTTATCCTACTGAGCTGTACATCAGAGAGGGAGCTAGCTGAATGCCAGAGAGAGCTGTATATCATAGACAGCTGTATATACAGACAGAGCTGTATAAACGAAGGAAAGCTAGATCTGTGCATTAGTGTATATCATAGAAAGAGCTGTGTTTCAGAGAGAGCTATATATCAGAGGCAGATATCTCAGTATAGGTTGGGAGATAAAGTCTGTCTGTGGTCTGTCTTATGCTGACAGCACCCTGGAATGGGTCATTGATGGCTGAGGGGTCTGTATGATAGGGGCAGGGGCAGGTACAGTCCAAGGCTGGGCTCATGAAAGACTGTGTGAATCTGAAGCAGAACTGGGCAGAGGTCCTGGTTTTAGGCTGTGGTGCCACCAGAACAGCGCAGGGAGGACTCAACCTCACCTCTTAAAAACAAAGAAACCTTTTGTTTCGTAAAATCTTCAAAAGGTACAGACCCAACTTGGCCAAGTTTCAGCTGTCAGCAATACCAATTAAGATTCAATTGCACATATATATATAGTCAGGACAGTGTAACAAGAGCCAGTAGCTGAAAGCTCATTAAGCACCTCTCAGGTATGACAAGTTGGGTCTGTACTGTTGAAGGTTTTACGAAACAAAAGGTTTCTTTGTTTTTAAGAGGTGTGGCCGTGTCCTCCCTGCGCTGGTCTGATGGTTCCTGTGATTTCTGCGGAGGGTTGGTGCTCTTCTTTCCTTTCTTTAGGCTGGATGAGCCGGTCAGCAACCTCCTGGCTGTATATCAGGCTCCAATCGGGTCTTGGAGGTCTAAAGATCAGCCATGAGACGGGGGGCTAAGGACTCAGTAACCATCATTCCAGCTCTAGTGCCTACAGGCCATATCCCCTCCTATAACACCGCACATCCTCACTGTGAGACACACACAGCCTCCCTTCAGTCTCTCACCCCTTCACATCACTTCCCTCCATAAAGCTCCTCTGAGAAGCGAGGGAGGTCAAGGGGTGTGCGTAGCATTAGCAGGGGCTGCATTTTTGGGGCGAGGCATCTCAGGATACACACTGACTTCCACCCACTGACCCGGGGGGGGGGGGAAAGAGGGCTCAGAAACCACAAGCAGCATTTAGTGTGATGATCTGCAGGCCTGGCAAAGAGACGTCCAACAGGTAGGCAGTACTCACGTAAGAAGCACAAACACAGTCCAAGACGTGAGATGTGTGGAAGACAATTTATTGAAACTCAATGAACCTATGGCAACCCGACACAGGCCGTGTTTCGTAACCTTCGTCAGGGGTTGATTAGGCCAAATACTACAAACATAAAAACATAAATATTAAAAAAGTACATATTAAAAACGGTAAAAGAACAGATAAAACCATAATATATATATGAAAAACAATTTTTAAATAGTAAATCATAAAAATAATTATGTGTGATGGAACGCTAATTAACAAACAAAGCACATCCTGATAATATAATTAAAGACATGACAATCCTAAGTTCTCTACTAACATCAAGGGAACAATCATATTGGTGTGATAAGCAAAAAACATACATAAATCTTCATAATAATTAACTATAAGTAGACAAACTAAAAATAGAAAACCGTGACTACAAACTGTAAAAATGGTTATTATGCACATAAACCATAAATTAAAATCATAAATTAAAAATTAAAATAAAAAAACTACTACTCTGGAGCAAAAGGAGATAAAGAAGAAGGCAGCAGCAGGAGCGAACAGGGTATTCTTCCATAATGAAAAATACCTTATTTCTGTAGACTCTAGGAGCATACAATCCAAAAGACCAATGATGGTATCACTAAAATGAATAAATAAATAAATAAATAACTCTAAAACCTATCGCTATACTTGTGTGTGTGGACAATCATAGTTACTTAATCTAAACCAAGTGAAAAATAAATAACTAAAATCATCGGAGACAGGGGAACTAGGTAATAAATACATCAATTACATTGTAATACAAAAGTTAAAAATGGTGAATGTGTTATCAAACAAATACTCAAGTATGAGGTGTCAAGTACGTTCAAAACCATGTTGTTCATATCGATAAAACAAATAAATAAGAGTGGTTACGAAACGATTAATAATTATAATTCAGAAAATATCAAAACAGCGTGAATCTTAAGAACCTAAAATTGGTTAAAAGATAAAAAATAATTAATAAAATCACAGAACCTAAGACTCACATTAATTAAAAACGAAAAAAATTGGTCATTAGCCAAAATTAAAGAAATGTGTTAAATAATATGATAGCATATCATCTGCCATCATAATAATCACCCTTGCTTGGATTGACAGAAAAAAATGTATATTGGTAGATTAGTCTGGGTAAATATAAGATAACATATGACCCAATCAAAAGGGACATAGTATACTGATGAAAAAGGTTTATATACTAACACAATTTAGCAGTGACAACCTTTTAAATATGATAACGCGGCAAATCTCTTATACACTGTGTCCGTGCTGCATTGTAAAAGGGGATCATAGAACTAAATCTAAAATAAATTCCTAGCAGGATAAAAGCAAAATACTAATACCTATCAACCTTTCTCTACATTGTTTAAATACACTGTATACATGTGCATTACACAGCCGCGGGGGAAAAAAGAGGAAGGAAGGAGGAAGAGAGAACTATATACACATTGGTAAAAATGCTCCGATGAAATAAAATTACCATATGAGGAGATCCTCCCTCACCTCCAAAGTAACTCCTTTGCAGGAAATAATCCATTATACATTATAAAAGCGGCAAACCGCTCACACTGCCAATCGAAAGGATTTAATGCGCCGACACATGCGCATCTATAAAACGCCCAAAGGCGGGAAAGGAGGTATGTCAAAACAAACCAAAAGAAAATGTACAGCGAATAATATTAAAAAATCGAGAACATGAACCATTTAATAATAAAATCCGCATGGGAAAGTAAACCTTAATTGAAATTCAAGCAGAAAGAAAAGGGAGGAAATTACTTATCCTTGCAGCGTCTACTGACGTTAGCCATACTTTACAGCCGCGGGGATAAAAAGAATGAAAAGGAGGAGATCAATGGAATGCACAAAAAAATTTAAGTTGCATAGACAATATAAGAGAGAAAGTGATAATACCATTTGAGGAGATACTCCGATGAAACTCCTTCAACATTAGAAAGCAGTGAACCGCTCACATTGGCAATCGGTAAGGCTTTGCAACACTGGCACATGCGCACCTAATAACCTCCTAAGAGCGGGAAACAAAGGGGGCGTGTCTAAAAAACAGAGCATCCAACAAAAATAGTATAACTCATTCTATAATAAGAACATAAACCATTTAATCATAAAATCCGCATCAGGAAGTAAACCTTTAAATGAAAAGATAAAGTTCAAACAGGAAAAAAAGGGGGGGAAGGAACCTCATCAAACTTATCCCTGCAGTGTCTGACGTAAGCCTTGCATTACAGCCGTGGTTATAAAAAGAGTGGAAACCAAAATTAAATACACAAACAATATTAAAATTGCACCGACCATACTTAGAGAAGAATGTTAACACCATTTGAGGAGATCCTCCAATGAAACTCCAGAAAGCAGTGATCCGCTCACAGTAACAGTCTGTAGGGCTTTGCAACGCTAACATATACGCACCTATTATCCTCCTAAGAGCGGGAAACACAGGGAGCGTGTCTAAAAAACGGAGCGTCCAACAAAAATAGCATAACTCATTCTATTATAAAATTCACACTGATTAGTAAACCTGGGAAAACTAGCAAGCATTAAAAAACTTCAAAAAGACATAATAAATTAAATTAAAAACTCAAAAGCAGGAGAGGACACATCTCTAAGGAATTACTGATATCAGTCATCCTTTATTCCCTAGTGTGCAAATCTAATGTATGCATAAATGGAAGCGCACAATTATAAATCGAGAAAACCATTCACTCTCCTCCAATGCGAAGTACTCACTAAATAGCAGACCTTGGGTATTCTGAACGACCGAAACAGCAACATTTAAATCACAAAAAAAATGTATCAGAGATTGTATTGAAGACGATGAAAACCAGTAAAAATCAAAAAAATGTATATGTACACACAAAAGTAAACCAGACATAAAAGAGACTGAAGATGCTAAAGAAAAACAGAAAAGTCTTGTTCCAAATTGAGACCATGGGGAGCAAGAGAATTTAGGAGGAAAATATACTTCTGTTCCAACTGTAGGATGGTTTTATTTATATCTCCCCCTCTCCAGTTATGTTTGACTTTTTTAATTACAAAAAAAACTTAAATCTGTCAATTTGTGATGTAAATCTCTCCAGTGGGCAACAAAGGGCTTATCCTCCACGTTTCTCCTGATGCAGCTTTTATATTCTATGATTCTGGTTTTGATACTACGTGTAGTTTTACCAACATAGAGTAGTTTGCAAGGGCATTGAATTACATAAATGACATTGGATGTGTTGCAGTTAGCGAAATCATTGATGTTAAACTTCTTTTGTGTAATAGGATGAATGAAAGTATTCCTAACAGGCAACACGTTCAAACAAACAGAACATTTGCCACATTGGAATTGCCCTTTATGTTGTGACAAATATTTCTTCTCTGTAAGGGCCGAGGGAACAAGTAAATTTCGCAAATTAGCATTGCGTTTATGGGCAATAATAAAAGCAATATCCTGAAATGCTGGCAGGGCTTGCAAAATGTGCCACTCTTTCTTCAAAATAGCTGTGATCTTGGCTGAATGTTGAGAATACAAGGGACAAACTAAACCTTTATTTTCTTTTTTTGTTTTAACTTGCAAAAGTGATTCCCGCGAGGTATCCCTAGCTCTTCTGTATGCGGATTCGACATATCGTGCAGGGTAATTCTTATCCAAAAAACGTTTCTTCATAATGGATGCTTCACTCTCGAAATCACTTCGACTAGAACATACTCTTCTTACTCTGAGGAACTGGCTTATTGGAAGGCTATTTTTCAAGGATGGGTTGTGAAAACTGTTGTAGTGTAAAAAATGATTCTTATCTGTGGGTTTTTTGTAAAGCGTTGTAGAGAAACTGTACCTTTCCTTTCTAATCAAAAGATCTAGATATGCAATGGTATGGGGATCATAGGTCATTTGGAACTTCAAATAAGCATCTAATTGATTGATCCAACCATTAAAATCAGACAAAAGCTTTTCTGTACCTTTCCATAGTATAAGTATATCGTCAATGTAACGAATCCACAGTACAACATTGTCTTTGAACGGATGTATTTTAAGAAAACTCTCTTCGAAGTTGTACATATATAAATTTGCCACATCGGGGGCCATGGCTGACCCCATTGCTACGCCCTTGATCTGTTTGTAAAACAGATCTCGGAAGCAGAAAAAAGTCTCAAAGAGCACAATTTGTGCTAAGGACATCAGAAAGGTGGTCGGAATATGACGATGATCTGTTCGTTTGAGAAAATAGTAAGCAAGAATGTCTAGTGATTCTTTCTGAGGGACATTGGTGTAGAGGGATTCCACATCTAGAGTAACAAGAATAATGTCATCAGTGTGAAGTCTAAAAGTGGACAAAATCTCTATAACATGTGACGAATCACGTACGTAAGACCACATCTCTTTTATAAATGGTCGTAAAAATCTATCTAGAAATTTAGAAAGAGGTTCAAGAATAGAACCAATCGCAGACACGATCGGATGTCCAGGTGGTTTGTCAAGAGATTTGTGTACCTTTGGTAAAACATAGATGGTAGGAATCACAGGTGTATCTACGACAAGGAAATCCCTCTCCTTTTTAGTGATGTATCCAATTTCAAAAGCAGTAACAACGATATTATCAATGTTCCTCTTAATGTCCGGGGTGGGGTCACCATCAAGTCTTAAATAAAACATCTTATCGTTAAGTTGTCTATTGACTTCTTGAATATAATCATGCTTGTCCCAAATCACAACAGCTCCCCCTTTATCTGCAGGCTTGATAATAATTTGACTGTTTTTTTGTAGAGATTTAATAGCTGCCCGCTCACCCTGCATGATGTTTTGATAGGAGGATGGTGTATCTTTGGTGACATCATTAACTTGTTTAAGTACTACTTTCTCAAATGCTTCCAAAACAGAGTCGGTATTTTGAGGTGGAACCCAGGTTGATTTCTTGCTAATGACCGAAATCTCACAAGATTTGTCTGGTTGGTTCGAAAAGAAATGGTGTATCCTCAGTTTTCTAAAAAACTTATAAAGATCGATATGTATCTCAAAATTATCAGCTTTATTTTTAGGAACAAAGGATAAACCTTTGTTCAGAATTGACACCTCATCTTGTGTAGGGGTATAGTGTGAGATATTAATGACATTGTTTAAGTTATCTTTTCTAGATGAACCTATGGATACCATCTCTCCTCTGAGTGGTCTGCTTTCCACTGTCCCCTCCCCCTCCCTCGGCCTCGACCCCGCCCTCTGTAGTATTGTTCGGGATCTTTTCGATAGGGTCCTTGGCCATAGTACATCCCATATTCTTGTCCCTGATCTCTGTCTAACTTCTTTTTTTCTTGGCGGGTCCGTGAATTCTCTCGGCCCCCTCCCTTCCAAAGTTGGTCCATCCTGAAAAAATGCTCATGGTCGGGATGTTCCCTCGCTTTTTTGTCATTTTGAGACCTACTAGGTTCTTTTGTAGAAAATAGAGAAGCTGAGGTATCAAAATCTCCTGATTCGCTCCTGCTGCGCTTCTTCTTATGTTCCAAAGGAACATCTCCTACATCATTGTTAGCCGTACTTTCTTTACGGTCAAAAATTGAGGTCCTTTTTTTGAACCAAAGGCGATCATTATCTATTTTTTTGCTCCAGTAATATACATAACCAGTCCTATAGTCATCTTCATCCCTTTTATATTTGTCTATCTTCATATCTTTAATTTCTTTCTTAAACTGTTGTATGTTTTTCAGATAATTTTGAAGAACTTTATCAAATTGCTTATCACAACCTTTTAGTGTATCAAGCTTTTCATCTATCTCAGACTTGTACATTTCTAATTTCTTATTTGCAGTGGTTATCAGAAGTATCATAAGATCTAAAGAACACTTATTAAGAATAGCGTTCCAACACTTTATAAAACCATCTTCTGTAGTATACAATCCTGGTGCTTTATTCATCCTCAGTCCTCTCGGGATAATCTTCGATTTACAGCATTCTAGTAAATACGCCGAATGCATCTGTTCCTTTACCAGTCTTTTGGTCTGCTCAACCACCTCTTCCCATTTATCCCAAGGATCATCCGTGTTTTTTTCTGTTTCATCTATCAGGGATTTGTGTGGTATGAGCTTTTCTAACGCATCATCCCCAAAGCTAAGAATGTCTTTCCACGGGGAAAACATGCCGGTAGAAGAACCGTCCAACAGGTAGGCAGTACTCACGTAAGAAGCACAAACACAGTCCAAGACGTGAGATGTGTGGAAGACAATTTATTGAAACTCAATGAACCTATGGCAACCCGACACAGGCCGTGTTTCGTAACCTTCGTCAGGGGTTGATTAGGCCAAATACTACAAAACATAAAAACATAAATATTAAAAAAGAACATATTAAAAACGAACAGATAAAACCATAATTTATTTTATTTATTTATTATTTATTTACTACACATTTATATACCGCTACTTCCAGCGATCAGCAGCGGTTTGATTCATCTTTGGGGGATAGTCAATCAGGACTTGGGGGGGGGTATATACATAGATCTGAGGTCACAGCACACATGATTGGGGTCTTCGGGGAAGAATCATACGTTTTTACATTTATATATACATATTTACATATTTAAACATAT
Organism: Ichthyophis bannanicus; assembly: GCA_033557465.1. Taxonomy (NCBI): domain Eukaryota; kingdom Metazoa; phylum Chordata; class Amphibia; order Gymnophiona; family Ichthyophiidae; genus Ichthyophis; species Ichthyophis bannanicus. The sequence continues at coordinate 71,969,464 of CM066051.1, read as the reverse complement.
AGCAGTTTTTACAAATCACTAGGAGTTGATGGTCATAGTTGATTGTAATGACATCGGAATAAGTGAGTTTTTAGCTCTTTTCTGAATTTGGTGATGTCCTTGGTTAGGCGCAGCTCACAGGGGAGTTGATTCCAGATAGTTGGTGCAGAGAATGAGAAGGCTCTACGACTCGTAGTTGTTTTCACTGTTCTGATGTTGGTGGGGACTTGCAGGGTTCCCGAGTTGATGGTTCTTCTGCCTCTATTTGTAGGTTGCATGCTGATAAGTGAGGATAGGAATGATGGGGATATGTTGTTTATTAGTTTGAAGGTGGTCACTAATATCTTGTATTGTATCCTGGCTGCAATTGGAAGCCAGTGTAGCTCTATTAAAATGGGGGTAATGTGTTCAGCAATGCTTGTTCCCATTATGATCCTGGCTGTTACGTTTTGGGCCATCTGAAGGATATTTAGTGATTTTTTAGGCAGACCTTGTAAGATGGCATTACAGTAATCTAGGTGCGGTATAATGAGAGCTTGCGCTACCGACCGAAAATCACCGGGTTCTATTATTTTCCTTAGTGGTTGTAACACTCTCAGTTTATGGAAGATGGCTTTATTCGTTTTGCGTAGGTGTGTCTCCATTTTTAGGTTGCAGTCAAGTGTGACTCCCAGATATTTGATTTCATTTTTCGTGCTGTACGTGTTATTGCACAGTGTGATTGTAGGGGGGGGGGGTTTGAAGTTTGGTTTACTGGATATGTACATGACTTCTGTTTTCTTATGGTTTATTGTCATAATATATATATGAAAAAAATTGTTTAAATAGTAAATCATAAAAATTATGTGTGATGGAACGCTAATTAACAAACAAAGCACATCCTGATAATATAATTAGAGACATGACAATCCTAAGTTCTCTACTAACATCAAGGGAACAATCATATTGGTGTGATAAGCAAAAAACATACATAAATCTTCATAATAATTAACTATAAGTAGTTTTGCCTGCCTTCCCTAGGTACATGGCTCTCAAGTCCATCCCATGCATGATGGCAAACTTCCACAACTTGACTGCTTCCCAACACAGGAGGTATGAGCCCATTCCTCCCTGCTTGTTGATCTAGAACATTGTGACCTAATTGTCAGTCAGAGCCAGAACAATTTGGTTGGCCAGTTGATCTTGGAAAGCCCATAGAATGTTCACCACTGCCCTTAGTTCCAAAAAAATTGATCTGAAGGAGCAACCATCAAGATGATCTCCCCTCCTCCCAGCTTGGATGCATCTGATGTCAGATCTTTTTTGGGATGGAGCAATTTGGAAAGGAAGACCCATGAGCAAAATGTGGTGGACTGTCTACCACTGTAACAACTGAACAAGAGGGATGGTGACACACAGACGATCCCTATGCTGACCCAGGTCTTGAGTCCATTGAATCCTCAGAGTCCATTGAGCTTGCCTTATGTGGAGGTGTGCCAAGTGTGTGACATGTACCATAGAGGCCATGTGGCCCAACACAGTCAGCAACCTGTGAGCTATTGCCTGCTGACAATTCGGTTTCCTGCAAATTGCTGTCAATCTGTGAAGTCAGGCGTGCAGTAGGAAGATTCACACCCGAGGCGTGTTGAGCAGGGCTCTGATAAATTTCAAACAGCCGTTAAAGTGAAGTACTGAGTGTGATGTCCCCAAATACCTTCATCTGAACCAGTTCCTTCCCAGCCACCTACTAGATCCTCTGGCTAATTCCACTGACCTCCTCCCAATCTCTATACCTTCTCAAACTCATCGTGACCATTAATCTCTGTTTTCCCTTTGTTTATGAACTCTATGGGCACTTAAGATAGCTTCCTCAGAAAGAGAGGGAGGAAGAAATGCTATCTAGAGGTATTCTTAAATGACAGGCAACCCAATGGGCCAGTACCCTACACTACTCCACAATTATGGCAAATTTACTTACCATCACCCATTAGCTATAGCCCTTCTACTCAATCTAATCCCCCAATCACTATGTTTTAATCCAAGCCTTGGACACAGCCCCATAATTCATAAACATGGTGACCCCAGCATAAGATGCCCATCCCTAACATTTAGGAACAGAGCACACCGCCATCTTGTGCACATTCCACTTTGTGAAAATACACTACTAAAATAGGGGCCCTTCTCTCTCCCCACATCTATACCTCTAAAGGGGATGAAGAAACATGTCCGTTCTGCCAGGAATAAGTTTCAGATCTTTTATGACTACATTATGAATTCAATTTAGACTTTATGTGCATAACAGAAACCTGGTTTGCTGAAATAGACTCCAGCCTTATTAATCAACTCAAGCCTCCTATGACATCTTTCACTCTCCTTGGGCATGCCGCAGAGGTGGCGGCATTGCTATTATTACAAGAAGCAACCTACACTTCAAACCTATCTCCATCTCAAGTTCCACAGACCTAGACCTAATCATTATCTCAAACAAATATATACCATTATATCTTACATACAGACCTCCCAACTCCAGCAATGACGGGCTGGCTGCACTTATTGAAGTGATCGGCAGTCACAACAACCATAACAGTCCATTCACATTCATGGCTGACTTAAACCTGTCCTCAGCCCTACACAACATAGCGGATACCTTCCTAGATGCCATGGAGCAATTCAATTACAAACAATTCATTCAACTCCCTACTCACATAAAGGGAATAACTCTGGACCTCCTCTTTACCACATCTCGCCTCTTAGATGACTTCTTGCTGCAAGACCCCCTACTGAGGCAAGTTCCCTAGTCATACATTCTAACTTCCTCCTACACAATGCTCCGTTACCAACAACCATGAGAAAAAACCCTACTGTTGCTTCAAATCCTTTGACAAGTCCTCCTTTCTAGGCAACATCACTCCCGGACTAATCACAAACGCCAACCACCTGGACTTCATTGTCAATAACTGGCAGGAAGCTATCAACATAAATGTGGCTGCACTGCTCCCCAAGACATCACAATCCAACCAATGGCAATGCCCTACATAATATACACCTGAGCTCAAAAATGTGTTCTAAGATAATACGAACATCGATGGAGACACACACTCGAGAACACAGTCAACAATTAATACCTATCAAGCCTACACAATTATCAGATTCAAGTTAAGGAAGCCTATCACAAACATTTAATTATGAAATCTCTCAACAAACCCAGGGAACCGTTTGACCGTGAAATCCCTAGCAGATGTTCATGTACAACCAACCTTCTCCTAATACCACTCCAAGTTTTCAAGAACTTGCCAACCGTTTCCAATCAAAATCTATTCAAACCCCACAGAGAACAAATACGCCTGATAATCCAACTCCTTCCATCCCGGGCAACCTTCTCCACTTCGAGTCCAATCCCCTTAGATAACATTGAGAATATAATCCACAGCCTCACACAACTCAATCATCACTAAACCTTTGCCCTTTGAGAGCAGGGTTAAGCCTTAGTTTAGCATTGGACTCATTGCCCCATGCAGGTTACCCCCTCTGTGCCTTTGTTTGACGTTGCACTCACTGCCCTGTGCAGGTAACTCCTCTCTATTTGTTGAAATGTGAATGTTATTTGTTTTCTTTGATTCTCTCCTCTTACTACAATACTCGTATATAGGGACCCTTTTTGTTATCCCGTGCTGGTTTCAATTCTGTCATTGTTTTTGCCCCACCACGTCCATCAGGACATTCCCCTTGATACCATCACTTCTGTTATATTCTAGTATTGTCATCTTTTGCATTTTCTAAAAGCTAGTCAAAAAACATAGCCAGGACAGAAAAAAAAGATATCATCCTATATTATTTTTTTTGTTATTGCTTTTCTTTTTATTCATTGACATTTTTTTAATAGCAATGCTGTTTGTGGTAAAAAAGAAAAACACACAGAGCCCGATATTCGTCAATGGTGGGTAACGCTCCTATTTATCCTATGCCCGGAATTGAATATCTGGGTCAGCCACAGACCCAGAAGCTAACCTGGCAGTGACAATATTCAGTTAACTTCTGTGGCAAAAGCAAAGCCGGCCTTTTGTGCACCGTACTTTCACCACATAGCCGTAACTGGGCAGGGTTAGTGCCACTGAATATCCTGCTAAGGGCATTTACACGCTTTGCAAGTCTGCGAGCCATGTACATGCCTTTGAATAATCGGGCCCACAATGTCCGGTTTTCCTGCATGAAGCTTTGTATCGGTTGGAATGGGAAGGTTTCAGGTGATCATAAACTTTTCATTCTGTAGAATTCTGTCGGGGCATGATCCCACTATTTTACTGGTACACCAGAGTTTCTGGGTTTGCTCAGTTTCCAGTGAATGAGCCATGCTACCTTATTGTGTCTTTCTGTACACATGTTTCTGCCATCAGTGCTACATAGTCAACATTGGTTGGTTTTACTATTACCTCTCCTTAACCATTCATATATCACATGTTGATTCTTGTGGTTTCAGATATAGCTATGTGTTTCCTGTTGTGGCTGATCTGAAATAATTCACAGTACAAGTACATTACTTCAAAGATCCACTAAGTTTCTGGAGGAAGTTGCTTAGTCATTTTTTAAGTGTTCTTTTTTATCACAACTGACCACAATTGACTTCCTTCTAACCCATGCCAAGTAATTCTGCCTAATGCAACCCCCTAATTAACTAGTCAGTCTATAGGTAGATTGGAAAATAGATGGGGGGGGGGGGAAGAGAATGAAGTGGTACTAGACTTCCCATTTGGACTCCTGATGTTCAAGTTATGAAAAACAGAATAAAAGTCTCTTACCTCCTAAAATTCCCTTTAGGCAGTCAACAAACAAAAATAACCCAGAAAACTCATAGACAAGCACTGTAAAGAAACAAAGTCACTTTTTCAAAAACATCAAGCATAGCGCTGAAATAGAAATCCATACAAATAGCCCTGCTGGTATTGTGTGTCTACCGCCCAGACAATGCCAACTCGTGGAGTGCAAAGGGAAGCGGATGACCTCCTGGTACTCGCAAAACAGCACATGCAAATCCATCTCATGCATAGTCACTATGGTAATCCTGAAAGCCCGACTGACTGGATGGGTCCCGAGGACTGGGTTGAGGCAGCCTGTGGGAACGGATTACAGATGATTATGAATGTTATATACAGAGCTGGATTGTTGTGCTGATCGCTCATTCGGTAACAGCAAGTGCAATTCATCTCCTGGATCCTAAATTAGCAAAAGATGATTATTTTAAGTATTGTGTGACAAGGCCGGTGATGCCACCCTGGACATCTCTTAGAACAGAGCGATACAGCGTTTAAGGACAGTGTGGAGCAAAGATCTTAGCCCACGGTTGGCTCATGGGGTTTTGAAGAGCGGAAGGAAAAAGGCTCGATAAATAGAGCTGACATAACAGCTGACGAAGATGACTACTGGCCCTGATGGTTAGAGCAATGGACTAAGAACCATGGAAATCCCACTGCTGTTGCTCCTTGGGAGCTGGGGCAAATCATTTACAGGTCGATGCAGAAAGCTGCCTAAATGCACACTAGCAGCTGTGTACGCATTTTCATAGTGCACCAATATGTGCAACACTTAGGCATGAGGTGGAAAGGGTGGGAGGCAACGCAGGGACATACAGGAGATGTATTAGCGGCAGTGACACATGTATGCGCGTAGATTCCAGACACATGTCGGCACATTTTTATCCGCATAGGGATAACATCACAATAAGCAGCAAAACCAGTAAATGGTAAGAAGCAAACTTTCATACCGAAGATTCGCCGGCACATGTACCGAAACGCTTTCCCTACACATGTAAGAATTTTATGTCACCTCGGCCCCAGCCTAGAGATAATGATGCTCCTGATCTTTGCCCCTGCTCATGTAATCTTCTACGTGATTCTCCGCATTGGGCGGAGACCTTATTAATATTTCATTTTAAAACGTGCAGCTCATTTGCATATCATTTTAATACGCATGGCACTGCTGTGCGCAAACCCTTTCCATGCTGGTTACGTGCGCCTCAAGCGTTTCGCTGCATTCGGTGCTGGTGTTACCTATGCGGATAAGTTGCATTTCTGCATTGACCTGTTAGACTGTAATCCCTCCGAGGACAGGAAACTGCCTACTGTACCGGAATGAACTCGAGATACTTCTGAAAAAGGTGAACGAAATCCAAATACCTCCATCTAACCAAATTCAGACTAAATAGGAAAAAACAATAGTTGGGATATCTGGAGACATTACAATTCAACTCGGTAAAGGAAGCACAAGAGAGGAGACCCGGATGTGACAAACGGGATAGGAGCAACTCCCAAAATATGGGTCAGGCCATATAAACAACTGAACCTCGTCCCCAAAGCCTCCCCATCCATTGCCTCCATCATGTTAGAATATTGTTTCCATCAAGCTTCACAGAACTAAATATTGAGCTAGATAAGAGAGTTTACCACACTCCTTTAAATTTTATACAAGGAGGCGTTTTTATTTTCAGACCCAATATAATAGCCAGATGTGAAACAAACCCCTTCCCCAGTCTTTTCCATAATCCAAACAGAGTATGTTTTATAGTCCAGGAAACGAGCACTATTAAGATCCCTCAGCAAAAGCAAAGCTCTTTGCAAAAGGTGAACAATAGTAGTGGAGTCCTTACAGGACGCTGTAGGGCTCGTTTACTAACTTGCCCTTAGGTTTGAGCATTTATTAGCCAAAGTACTCAGCAGCAGTGATTTCTACATTATTGAGATCCAGACGTAGATTGACCTCAGTGGCGTATACCCGTATTTGGCGACTGTTTGAATCTTGGTGCGAAGATAGGCGAGTAAGGGCATTAGGCACCTCGGTTCAATGTTCCCTCTAATTTTCTGTAGGCTGTGTGCGCATAAAATATCAGCTGTGCAGCTTTTGAAGGAAGGTTAAATTTTTGTGCGCCACATAACGACACTCGGAGTTATATACTTTAAAATTTGACTACACGTCAGAATACAGTATGTACACCACATTGATTGCACTAGAAAATATTGTAGAACTTGTGAAAACCGTAAATACACAACAACTTTTAAATTTTAAGACGTCTGTGTTGTTTTCTATCAGAATCAGAACTGTAATTTTTGTGCGCTCTGTTATAAAGAATGTGCGCTCGCTCAGCGAGGTGTGTGCGCGTGCACACGCGCACAGCTTAGAGGGAACATTTCCTCGGTTCCACAGATTTTGGCATTTTTGCAGGACGGTTTTGATAAAGGTCTAGCAGCAGCGTCTCTACGAGTTCAGTTGGCGGCACTTTCTTGCTACTGTGGGAAGATGCAAGGGGTGGCGCTTGGGACACATCCCGAGGTGAAAAGATTCCTATGGGTGGCGGCACGGTTGAGGCCGCCATGCAGAGCGGCGGTCCCTATGTGGGATCTCAACTTAGTGTTTGAGGCGTTGGTATAGGAACCATTTGAGCCATTGGCTAAGGCGACATTGAAGGACCTTATGCTGAAAGTGGTGTTTTTGGCTGCTATTTCGTCAGCTAGGAGAATCTCGGAGTTACAGGCATTGTCTTGTAAAGAGCCTTTTTTGTCCTTCTATGTCAGGAAGGTAGTTTTGAGGACGGTGCCTTCATTTTTACCTAAGGTAGTCTCGGTATTTCATGTGAATCAGGTGGTATCGTTGCCAGTATTTGAAAGAACGGGCAATAATAGATTTAAAGGACAGCTTCATCTGTTGAATATCGGTAGGGCGTTAAGGCAGTATTTGTGGAGAACGGCCCTGGTCCGCAAGATGGACAGATTGTTTGTGCTCTTTGGGGGGCTGAAACAAGGGCAGCCGGCTTCAAAGACATCCATTGCTAGATGGATTAAGGGAGTGATTGCGTCGGCATATATTTTGAAGGGTAAGGCAGTTTTGAAGGGCTTAAGAGCCCATTCGACTAGGGCACAGGCGGCTTCCTGGGCGGAGTGTAGTTTAGTGCCAGCAGTGGAGATTTGTAAGGCGGCAACGTGGTAGTCATTGAATACGTTTGTCAAACATTACCGGCTGGATGTTCAGGCGGAAGGGGACACTAGGTTTGGATCAGCAGTGCTTCAGGCTGATCTGGCAGGTCCCTCCCGATAATATGTTCACTGCTCTGTTACATCCCCAGAGGTTCGGGACTAGACTGGAGGGACGATAAGGAAGGTAAAATTAGACTTACCTGCTAATTGTTGTTCCTTGAGAAACTCCAGTCTAGTCCCGCATCCCTCCCTGATATAGTGTGGTAGACGGTAGCCTGAAGCAAGGTAAGAGTTATCAATGGGCTGCGAGTGCAGCCTTAGGGCTACGATCCATTCAGGGAGTGGGGAGGTGTGAACGGACTTAAAAGTCTCATAGTACCTGCGGGGAGGTCCTCGGGAGAAGGAGTGAGCCTAAGCAGGAACATAGAAGTTGCCTGGTAAATTGATGGGTAACTTGGTTAGTTATATAAAGTTCATACTGTTCTAAATGTATACCATTGTAAAGTTTTTAAGATAATATCTACTTACTTATTGCTCTGGTGAGTTGCTTTGTCAATAGGTTACTGGAGCAAGGAGGCGGATCCAGGGCTATTTATACTGGTGTCACCAAAAGAGTGACGTGCTCAGTCTCCAAGCTGCGAGAGGAGGTGCTTAACCCCAGAGGTTTGGGACTAGACTGGAGTTCCTCAAGGAACAACAATTAGCAGGTAAGTCTAATTTTACCTTTTCTATGATGGTGGTATTAGTGTGTTCTATGGTGGCTGTTAGAGTGAGTTTGAATCTGAGGTTACTTCTAGCGAGGCAGTTTGTGCGAGGGCAGTTGAATGCTGTATATGTGGGTGGAGTAAGTTGATTGAAGAGTATCTGGTCTGTGGAGGAGAGCCAGGTTTCCGTTATGCATAATATGTCGGTCATTGTGGATAACATATTAAAACCCTCGGCCCAGTGTGCAGCAGCGGCCAAAAGAGCAAATAGAATGCTAGGCATCATAAGGAAAGGAATGGAAAATAAAACAAAAGATATTATAATGCCTCTATATCATTCCATGGTGAGACCGCATCTTGAATATTGTGTGCAATTCTGGTCGCTGTATCTCAAAAAGGATTTAGTGTTATTAGAAAAGGTTCAGAGAAGAGCCACCAAAATGGTAAAGGGGATGGAAGGATACTCCTATGAAGAAAGGCTAAAAAGGTTAGGGATCTTTAACCTGGAAAAGAGACGGCTGAGGGGAGATATGATAGAAGTCTATAAGTTAATGAACGGAGTGGAATGGGTAAATGTAGATCGATTGTTTACATTATCAGAATATAGAAAGACTAGGGGACATGCAATGAAGCTACAGGGTAAACTATTTAAGACTAATAAAAAAATATTTTTCCACTCAACATGTAATTAAACTCTGGAATTTGTTACTAGAGTATGTAGTAAAGGCTGTTAGTGTAGCTGGGTTTAAAAAAGATTTGGACAAGTTCCTGGAGGAAAGATCCATAAACCATTATTAAGAAGGGACCCAGGCTATCAATGCTTGACGCAGTACAAGCATTGTGGAACCTGTGTCTTTTGGGGAAACTGCTAGGTACGTTTGACCTAGATTGGCCACTGTTGGAAACAGGATACTGGGCTTGATGGACCCTGGTCTGACCCAGTATGGCATATCTTTATGTTCTTATGTGTTGATGAGCTCGATCCTGAGTGGTGGGGGGGGGGGGGGAAGGAAGATTGTGGTGTGTGCCTGTCAGTGGTGATGTACTTTGGTATATAGTTGTGAGGTTTCTTTTGGAGTACAGATCACAGAAAGAGAGCTAAGAGAAGACAGAGGAAAGCAGGAACCTCAGATTGGGACCAGCATGATCAGAGAATAAAATGGTCAGACAACAAAGGTAGAAAAAATCATTTTATTTTCAAAGTTTTTTATATTTTACCTAGTGTGGACTGTCCGAAGAACAAACCAGTCAGTACTAGAGGAGATCAAACCTAAGCTTTTCTTTAGAAGCTCAGATGACAAGACTTCAACTTTCATACTTCGGACACATCATGCGAAGAGAAAGATCATTAGAGAAAAAGACATCATGCTTGGCAAGATAGAAGGTCAACGCAAAAGAGGAAGGCCAGCAATGAGATGGATCAATACAATAACAGCAGCTACGGGTACCAGTCTGTCAACAATGAGCCGCCTGACTGAAGACCGAACACAATTTAGGATAGCTATCCAGAGGGTCGCCATGAGTCGACTCCGACTCGACGGCACTTAACAACAACAACAACAACAGGGAAATGCATGCCTTTTATTTCTCTGGTGTTGCACCATATGCAGAGTCTGGCTTCTTGCGCTTTCAGTTTGACTTTTGTCTACATATTTTTATTTTAACTTTATCGTCATTTATTCTGTACTTGGTGAGGGTTTGTGTTCTGCGTGTGTGACTGAAGCCAGGCATTCTGTTAACACAGAGTTTGTACGAGAGGATCTGTACTGTAGTAATTTGACTTGTTTAGCTTTTCAGTAGGTGGACACACTACAATCTGGCTTCCGTCGCCTACACTCCACCGAAACGGCCCTTACAAAAGTCTCCAATGACTTGTGTCTGGCTAAATCTAAGGGCCTCTATACTCAGTCCTCATCCTCCTCGACCTCTCTGCTGCCTTTGATACTGTCGACCACGATCTCCTTCTTACCACCCTCTCCTCGCTTGGTTTCAGTGGTTCCGTACTATCCTGGTTCTCCTCCTACCTCTCCCATCGCTCCTTTAGTGTATGCTGCAGTGGCTCCTCCTCCTCTCTCATCCCACTCCATGTTGGTGTACCCCAGGGATCTGTCTTGGGCCCCCTCCTGTTCTCTCTCTATACCCAATCCCTTGGCGTGCTCATCTCCTCCCATGGCTTTCAGTACCATCTCTATGCTGATGACTCCCAGATCTACCTCTCCACGCCTGATATCTCCCCGGCAGTCCAGACTAGGATCTCTGCCTGCTTTTCTGACATTGCTGCCTGGATGTCTCACCGCCACCTGAAGTTGAACATGGCCAAAATTTGAGCTCCTGGTCTTTCCCCCCCCCCCCCCTTCTCAGTCTCCGTGGATGGTGCTACGATCCTTCCTGTCCCCTCAGCCCGCAATCTGGGGGTTATCTTTGACTCCGCTCTCTCATTCACCATGCATATCCAGCTTGTAGCTAACACCTGCCGCTTCTTTCTCTACATCAACAAAATCTGCCCCTTCCTCTCTGAACACACCATCAGGATGCTTGTCCAGTCCTTGGTCTCCTCTCGCCTCGACTACTGCAACCTGCTCCTTGCCGGTCTCCCCGCCAGCCACCTCCTACCCCTTCAATCTATTCAAAATTATGCTGCTTGACTAGTCTTCCGCCAGTCTCGCCATGCCCACACTACCCCTCTCCTCAACTCGCTTCACTGGCTCCCCATCCAATTCCGTATCCAGTTTAAACTCCTCCTGCTCACCTATAAATGCATTCACGCTGCGGCCCCTCAATACCTCTCATCTCTTATTTCTCCCTACACCCCCTCTCGTGAACTTCGCTCCGCCAACAAACTACTTCTATCTATATACCAAAGTACATCACCACTGACAGCTTACTTCAGCAACACAGGCATAAATAGCTCAACCAGAGCTCTGTGATCCTCTGTCTTGAAGGACTGGTAAAAGGGACTGTTACTTCTGGAGAGAGATCTGCAACTGTGAGTATATACCTCTGGTAATTTTCTAAAAGGAATTATTTGTATTAAAGCTAATTAATCTGTGAATCCACTATTTTTGTTAAATCAGTCAGGGCCTAGTAGCAGCAATTTAAGTTTACATTTAAAACACAGAGGAAAACTTTCTGGTTACATTTGGAACCCAGCAGAGAGCTTGTAGTCTAAATTTAATAGTCACTCAGGGCCTAGCATCAGCAAAGTTCTTTTAGCTTAAATTTAAAACACAGGAAAGAGCTTTCTGGTTAAATTTAGAACCCAGCAGAGAGCTTGTAGTTTAAATTTCATAAGACGTTAGAGCCTAGTAGCGGCTAAGAGCTATAATTTAAATCAAATCAGAATTTAGCTTACCTCAGCAGCACAAGACAGGGTACTGTGTAGCAGCCCTCTTTTAATAAGTGTTACTTCCCTCCCTCCCTCCCCACACCCACCCACCCCTGGGATAATCATAGCTTTATAGGTACTTACACATCTTAAAAGACAGGAGGTGCTCTCAGGTGAAGCTCATTACCCAAATCAGTCATACACAAAGGACCTGAGATTAGTTAACCTTCAGGTGAACAAGGTATATTACACGTATTAGGTACAGTTTTATTAGTATAAATATCAGTAGCAACCCTTAGTAAGTAAAGAACTTAGATCTAAACACAAACTTAAAACTAAGATGCAGACAGCAGTCCAGCAGCGGGATGGGGGCTTTCCAGTTTTTTGCATTGAGTGTCACATGTATGATTTTCTCCCAGTTGGTGAGAGGTCTTACGTATGCACTAGGTGCAAGGAGCTCTTTGCTCTCAGGGAACGAGTCCGTTCTCTAGAGGCTAAAGTAGCAGACTTGGAAAGCATAAGACAGACAGAGAGGTACATAGACGAGACCTACAGGGATATAGTCCTGAAGTCCCACCTCCAGTCTGGCAGCATCCCTGTTGCCATGGAGGAGAGAGGTCACGTGACAGGAGAGCATCACCCTGGTGTGGCAGGAAGTGATCCTGTAACTAGGACTTGTCCTCCAGGTGATGTAAAACCCTCTCGCACCGAGGAAGTTTCTCCAGGGCCATGTGCCCATGAGGGAAGGGTTAGGACAGTCGTTATAGTTGGTGATTCAATCATTAGGCATGTAGATAGCTGGGTGGCTGGTGGACGTGAGGATCGCCTGGTAACATGCCTGCCTGGTGCGAAGGTAGCGGACCTCACGCGCCACCTAGATAAGGTCTTAGATAGTGCAGGGGAGGAGTCTGCTGTCTTGGTACATGTCAGTACCAATGACAAAGGAAAATGTGGTAGGGAGGTTCTGGAGACATAGGCTTTTAGGTAGGAAGTTGAAATCCAGAACTTCCAGGGTAGCATTCTCCGAAATGCTTCCTATTCCACGCGCAGGACCCAAAAGGCAGACAGAGCTCCGGAGTCTCAATGCATGGATGAGACAATGGTGCAGAGATGAGGGGTTTGGATTTGTTAGGAACTGGGGAACATTCTGGGGAAAGGAGGGGCTCTTCCGAAGGGATGGGCTTCACCTTAACCGGGATGGAACCAGGCTGCTGGCATTAACCTTTAAAAAGGAGATAGAGCAGCTTTTAAACTAGATATTAGGGGAAAGCCGACAGTCGCACAAGAGCGGATGGTTCGGAAGAATGTATCTTTGAAGGATACTACCAAAAGCAGAGAGGTTCCACAAAAGAGTAAAGTAGCCCAAATGCCCTCAAGTATGGAGCAGACAGAGCTTAAAGATCCCAAATTACCCATGTCTAACAGCAAAATTAATATGAATAAAATACATTCTCTAAAATGCTTGTATGCAAATGCTAGAAATCTAAAAAATAAGATGGGAGAGTTAGAATATATAGCACTAAATGAAAGGTTAGATATGATTGGAATATCAGAGACATGGTGGAAGGACGACAACCAGTGGGACACTGTGATACCTGGGTACAAACTATATTGTAATGATAGAGCTGATCAAATTGGTGGAGGGGTTGCTCTCTATGTTAGAGAGAGCATTGAGTCAGAATGGATTAAAGTTTTGCAGGAAACAAAATCTGCTGTAGAATCTATATGGATTGAAACTCCATGTAAAAGGGGGAAGGCAATGGCAGTGGGGGTGTACTATCGAGCACCTGGCCAGAATGACCAAATGGATGATGAAATGCTCAAAGAAATCAAGGAAGCGAACAAAAGTTACAGCACAGTAATAATAATGGGTGATTTCAACTACCCCGGTATCGACTGGGTCAGTGTCACCTCAGGACATGCTAGGGAGATAAAGTTCCTAGATGAAATAAATGACTGCTTCTTGGAGCAGCTGGTTCATGAACCGACCAGAGGGGAAGCCATATTAGACCTAATCCTTAGTGGAACACCAGATCTAGTGCAAGAGATAAGGTTGTTTGGGCCACTTGGCAATAGTGATCATAGCATGATCGCCTTTGATTTAATTAGTGGAGGAGGGATAGTAAGGAAATCCACAGTACTACCTTTTAACTTTCGAAAGGGAGACTATGATAAAATGAGGAAAACAGTTAAGAAAAAACTAAAAGGAGCAGTTGCAAAGGTTAAAGACATACATCAGGCTTGGCTGTTGTTGAAAAATACTATCTTGGAAGCCCAGACCAGCTGTATTCCACGCTTTAAGAAAAGTGAAAGAAAGTCCAAAAAACTGCCAGCATGGTTTAAAGGTGAGGTCAGAGAGGCTGTTGTTGCCAAAAAAGCATCTTTCAGGAAATGGAAAAAAGAGCCAAACGACGAAACCTGGAAACAGCACAAGCACTGGCAAGTCAAATGCAAGGCATTGATAAGGCAGGCAAAGGGAGAATTTGAGAAGAAGCTAGCTGCAGAAGCAAAAATGCGAAGTAAAGACTTTTTCAAGTACATTCGTAGCAAAAAACCTATGAGAGAGTCAGTTGGTCCATTAGATGATAAAGGGGTTAAAGGAGCACTAAGAGGCGACAAGGCGATAGCGGAGAGACTGAATGAATTCTTTGCTTCGGTCTTTACTGAGGAAGATGTAGGGATGTTACCCATGACTGAAGTGGTATTTAAAGGTGCGGAAGAATTGAAGGAAATATCGATACATCGGGAAGATGTCTTACAACTATTAGATAAACTGAAGAGTAGCAAATCACCTGGGCTGGATGGTATACATCCAAGGGTGTTGAAAGAACTGAAATACGAGATTGCAGATCTGCTATTAGTAATCTGTGAACTATCATTAAAATCATCTCTAATACCTGAAGATTGGAGGATCACCAATGTAACACCAATTTTTAAAAGGGTTCCAGGGGTGATCCGGGAAACTACAGACCGGTGAGCCTGACATCAGTACCGGGAAAAATGGTAGAAACCATCATAAAGAATAAAATTACTCAGCATGTAGATAGTCATGACCTAATGAGAGACAGCCAACATGGCTTTAGACAAGGAAGATCTTGTCTTACTAATCTGTTATGTTTTTTTGAAGGAGTGAATAATCAGTTGGACAAAGGTGAGTCGGTCGATATTGTGTATCTGGACTTTCAGAAAGCCTTTGACAAGGTCCCTCATGAGAGACTTTTGGCAAAATTAGAGTCATGGGATAGGAGGCAGTGTACTATTGTGGATCAGGAACTGGTTAAAAGATAGAAAGCAGAGGGTAGGGCTAAATGGCCAATTTTCCCAATGGAGAAAGGTGAATAGTGGTGTACCCCAGGGATCTGTGCTGGGTCCGCTGCTTTTTGATATATTCATAAATGACCTGAAAAGAGGAACAACGAGTGAGGTTATCAAATTTGCAGATGACACAAAACTATTTAAAGTTGTTAAAACCCAAGAGGATTGTGGAAAATTGCAAGAGGATCTTGATAAATTGGAAGACTGGGCATCAAAATGGCAGATGAAATTTAATGTGGACAAGTGCAATGTTCATGCACTTAGGCAAGAACAACCCAAACTATGGTTACACGATGCAAGGTTCCACATTAGGAACCACCACCCAGGAAAAAGATTTAGGCGTCATTGTGGATACCATGTTAAAACCCTCGGCCCAGTGTGCAGCGGCGGCCAAGAGAGCAAATAGAATGCTAGGTATGATAAGGAAAGGAATGGAAAATAAAACAAAGGATATTATAATGCCTCTATATCGTTCCATGGTGAGACCGCACCTTGAATATTGTGTGCAATTCTGGTATCTTAAAAAGGATATAGCGATTTTAGAAAAGGTTCAGAGAAGAGCCACCAAAATGGTAAAGGGGATGGAAGGATACTCCTATGAAAAAAGGCTAAAAAGGTTAGGGCTCTTTAACCTGGAAAAGAGACGGCTGAGGGGAGATATGATAGAAGTCTAAAAATTAATGAACGGAGTGGAACGGGTAAACGTAGATCGACTGTTTACCTTATTAGAATATAGAAAGACTAGGGGACATGCAATGAAGCTACAGGGTAAACTATTTAAGACTAATAAAAGAAAATATTTTTTCACTCAACGTGTAATCAAACTCTGGAATTTATTACCGGAGGATGTAGTAAAGACTGTTAGTGTACCTGGGTTTAAAAAAGGTTTGGACAAGTTCCTGGAGGAAAGGTCCATAAACCATTATTAAGAAGGGACCCAGGATATCAATGCTTGAACCAATACAAGCATTGTGGAACCTGTGTCCCTTGGGGAAACTGCTAGGTACATATGACCTAGATTGGCCACTGTTGGAAACAGAATACTGGGCTTGATGGACCTTGGTCTGACCCAGTATGGCATATCTTATGTTCTTTCACTCGTACCGCTAACTCCTGACTTTGCACCTCACGCCTGGAACAACTTACCGGTAGCTATACGCCAGTCACCTTCCCTAGCCATCTTTAAATCCAGACTGAAGACCCACCTCTTCACTGTTGCTTTCAGATCCTGACTTCTATCCTTTATCTCATCCTGATTCCGGTCAATCTTCACGACCGACCTGAATTGTAATGACCATATTATGCCTGCAACGACTTGACTATTGCGCTATACTGTCTCAACTTGATTGTAAGCTCGGATGAGCACGACTCCAACGAGCAGGGACTGTCTCTTGTACATATACCTGTACAGCACTGCGTACGTAGTGCTATAAAGTGCTAAATAGTAGTAGTAGTGTATGGATGTTCTAGGGCCTGCTGCGGTAATTATAGTGTTGTTTGTTTTCTCTGTAGGCCCCTTCTTGTATGAGTTTTGGAAGTTTATGTTAGTGTTATAGCAATCGCTGTGAAAAGCTCTTATTCAATCACTCACCCACAGAAGGAAAACTCACAGACAGGCTGGAATGCAAACAGGATCTTTAATGTGCACAGGTTCAGACAGAGAGCCGGTACCCTCCACAAAAGAGTCTGAGCCCCGAGGGACGTCCTCCAATGCCTTATATACAGTATAATTTCAAACTCATTCTATAATCCCA
Organism: Ichthyophis bannanicus; assembly: GCA_033557465.1. Taxonomy (NCBI): domain Eukaryota; kingdom Metazoa; phylum Chordata; class Amphibia; order Gymnophiona; family Ichthyophiidae; genus Ichthyophis; species Ichthyophis bannanicus. Next base: position 71,952,447 of record CM066051.1, on the reverse strand, counting down.
TTTGCCACAGGTTTTTCCTGTCTACCAATCAGCAGCCCCTGGGGAGGTACCTGGGTGACCTGTCCAAACCGGTGTGCTCTGGTCTGTTGGTTTCTGGGCTAGGGGATACTGTGCTCAGACCTGGAGTGGGGGGAAGGGTGTCTACTGAAATAGCAGGCTGATTACTTTATGTAAGAGCCTCATGGCTTGGGGGAAGGGTCAGGCACTTGTGTAAGAGCCTCATAGCTGCCTCATTAGTATGATATGGTTGATTTGGCCTTGTAGATCATCAGTGACATTTGTAGGGTTTTGTATTACTTCACAATATGCCTGTTTGTTAGTGAAAAGGCCAGAAACAGATTTTTTTTGTTTAAGATATTGCATTGTGGAGTGAATGTCCTAGTTCTGCTTTGTAGCCATTGCTGAGGGAGGGGGTTCTGAGAATGCACAATATATGTTAAAAAGGAAAAAGCAAGAACCACAATGCAGTTTATAACAACAAAATAAAATGAGTTATAATTTAGTGTTCTGGCTCTTTTAGTTTATTGGTGTACAAACAACTTGCATTTCTTCCGCATTACGTAATTGGCTTTTTGAGTTAGTTCAGTCCATGAATGCAGTTTTGAGAGCCTGCACCCCACCTCACCTCATCCCTGGCCTCGGGCAGCAGATCGCCTTGAGCCGCCCCTGGTGTTAAAAAAAGCTTGCAAGAGCAATGAGGCTTACCCAGCCACAGCGGTAACGCGCCGCGAGACAGCGGCTTTGCACAGCATAGAACTACTATCACAACTACAACCCACTTCCTCTGCTCAGTGAAAACCGCACTTTAATTCACGTCTTTCCGAGGGCGGGAACTAAATCACCTCATCCAGTCCTGCTCCTTCAGTGACGGCGTAGACTCTAGAGAGATGTGGTGCTTCTCAACCTTCGCGGCTTCCTGCCCCTTCAGTGACGGCGTAGAGAGATGTGGTGCTTCTTAATCTTCGCGGCTTTCGTCCTGCTCCAGTCCGGGGGTAAGTGCGGGGGCGAACGGCACTGCTCTTGCTCTTCAAATGCTTTATGTTCCCGGGCGGGGCTGGGAAATGCTGAGAGTCTGGCTTTAGCCAATTGGGGGAGAGGAAGAGGTTTTCGGATGAGTGTTCTGGGGTTGGGTGTTGGTTAGACATTAAACGAGGTGACAGATGCCCTCTCCCCGCATTGAATCTGTAAAGACTGGGGAGAGGGGGCTGCATTAAACCCAGGGGCGGGTCTTCCATTAGGCGATTGTTTGCCTCAGGCGGGATTCCGCATTTAGTTTTAATTTCAGATTTTCCCGCCTCTGATTTCCCGCACGGGAAGACGGAGGCGGCAAAATCTAAAATTAAAACAGAGCCGGAGTGCCGCCGGCGTCGGACAAATCAGCCCGATCGCTTGCAAGTGCAACAGGCTGATTTGTGCGGCTCCGGCCCAGTTGTTTATTTTACATTTCGATTTTGCCGCCTCTATGAAATAACCCTTGACCTTTAGTTGGCGCGCTTGCAGAGAAGTCGAAGCTCTGCACTGCCCCTAGCGGAGGTTTGTCTAATGCGGGGGGAGTAAGCAAGTTCCCTCGTTTCTACCTGCTGGTTTTATTTCTGTTCCAGTCGCTTTATAATTGGTTACTTACCTTTTTCTCTAGACGGCAAATGTCGCCGCTTCGATTGGGTTTAATACACGTCCTTGCCTTGCGCGGTTTCCGATACTCTGCAAAACGCAATAAGTCCTTAGTATACTAGCGATTCATTCATATTTTAATGTTTTAATTGACTAGTTCACTGACCCCATCGATCCAAAATTGGAGCGTTTACACTAGACGTAGTCCTGCGTATGGCGATCGCCTGTCCTGCTCTCTGTGCTCGCTATTCTAAGTTGAGTCTTTTAACGATTAGCATTATCAACTATAGGGTATGTTTACTAAACTGCGGTAGGGTTGCCAACTTTTTCACCGAGAAAAACCCGACACCTGTGGCTCGCCATGCTCCACCCCTGCCCCGCCCCCAGCCCCACCCACAAAAATTACCGAGGATTCACTCCCTCCCCTCAGTGCTGGTTCACTCACTCACCCCCCTCCTTCCCTACTGTTTCACTCACACCAACCCCCCTCCCCTGCTGGTTCACTCACACCCCCCCCCCTTCCACTGCTGGTTCACTCACACCACCCCCCTGTCACTTACCCCTCCTGCTGGGTCACTCACTCACCCCCCCCCCTCCACTGCTGATTCACTCACACCACCCCTCCCCTCCCTGCTGGTTCACTCACCCACCCCCCCTGTCACTCACTCACCCCCTTCCCTACTGGTTCACTCACACCAACCCCCCCTCCCTGTGGGTCACTAAACCCCCCCCTCCACTGCTGGTTCACTCAGCCCATCACCCCCCCCCTGCTGGTTCACTCACCCCATCACCCCCCCCCCCCCGCTGGTTCACCCCCCCTCCCTCCCTCCCTGGTTCACCCCCCCCCCCCAGTTCGCTCTCCCCCCTCCCTCCCTGGTTCACTCACCCCCCCCCCCCCCCGCTGGTTCACTCCACCCCATCACCCCCCCCTGCTGGTTCACTCACACCACCATGGCAAGACCACTATGGCAATGGTGTAAATGGGGCATAGGGGGCTGCGGGCAGGACATGTAGTAGGGGCAGCTGGGGCACAGGGCGAGCTAGGCAGTTGCCTAGGTGGCACATAGAAACCGGACATCTGCAAGACAGCAGCTGACAAGGGTCAAACACAATCCACCTACATTTACCTGGTCCACCTTAGATAACAGTTGCCAGGGCACCGACCTGACATCCCCCCAGCCAACCCTCCCCCAAATGGAAGGGGCATAATATCTAAGAAATGTTAAATAAATAAACAGAAAACTGGCAGGCGGTGATGGGGCGGATGTGAGGATGCCCATGTATGCCTCCCCACCCCAGACCCCGCTCCCTAGGCAACTGCCTATCCGCATAGTGGATGGCCTGGAACTGTGCACTACCAGCACCGACAGTATATGGTCATGTCAGCATGGCAGGTGGGGGGGGGGGTGCCTGTGTTGGAGGGGGCAGTGGCACCTGCCTGCAGTGGACCTAGGCCATGCCCTGTACCAGTACGTGGTGTGCAGTGAAACAGAAAAGGTCTGGCTGAGGAAAAGTACAGGTAGCTCCAGGGACTACTATGCATCTGTGGCAACAGTGTGATGCAGTACACCCAGCCAGTGTGTCCTGAAGCAGAGGGTCACAGGTTCAAGTCCCAGCTGTAGATCCTGCAGAGCAGGTCCCTATATTTTACCCTGCAATGCAGATACAACAGCAACATGTGCAAAGGCCAGAGCAGTGGCGAACGGGTACAAACACCCACTCACACAGGCTCCACAATCCAAAGCTGCATGGAGAGTCAGGCTGTTGGCCCCAGCACAGAGCTGCAGTTATCACCAGAGCACTACTACTACCTCCTGCGCAGTTTAGCAATGTCGGCACTGTGATCAGGTCCAAAGTGGCGTGCAGGGCTGCCAACCACCCCTATCTTTGCACAGTGCTGCAATAGGAATGTGTGTGTGTTTGTCTATCCATTGTTCTGTGGCTGCCCACACCTCACTGGGCCCACAATGTCCCACTGTTACCAGTGTTAGCCTGAATATGGGCATAATGAAGAGCAGGGTATTGTGGGTATGGCCCAGACAGGGCGGATTGGCCAGGATGCATCTTCACATGGTGTGGGGCAATGGCTGGGACACTGTAGTGCCCGACGACCGCCTGCATGGACAGGGTGGCCACAGCACTGGGAGGGCACTCACTCTGACCGAGCAGTGACCATGGCATGTCTAGGTTCCAACATAGTGTTAAATAGTATCTGTCTGTAGTGATATTTGTGTGTTCCCTGTTTGGGGGGCCCAATCACTATCTGCCTCCAGTGATACTTGTGTGTTCCCAGTGCTGGGGCCCAATCACTGAGATACCTGAATGGTGTGCATAGTTCTTCTGTGAGCATGCACTATGGGCTGGCTAGTGGGCTGTCTGCAGTTAGACTGTGCATGGTTGGAACACCTTGTAGGGTGCTGCAGGTGCAGGCTGACTGTGCCGTCTGGCAGATGGTGGTGTGAGGCAGTTGGGGTTTTCCAACCCTAACCCTAGCATTACTGCTGGTCTGCCACTGCCCCAGTCACAGATATGGCTCTGGCCCACCAACTCTGGAGGACTGTCTCAGACCAGCGGGGTGGCTGTTGCTTCAGTGGGGCTCGGGCACCTGTCCCTTGCCTACAAAACTGGTGCTTGTGGGCCTTTGGGGTATGTAGTGTCTACCACTTTGATGTGTAGAGGCACTGCTACACAAACCTCATGCAGGTCTAGAAAGCCTGTACTGATAACAGGTGCCCATGTCAACCAGACCCTAACTGGGTGGTGTTCGGTCCCAGAGGGCCACATGCGATTGCAGGATACAGATGGACACCAAACACCCTTGAATGCATTGCAAAAAACACCTGTCACATACTGGTAATGATGGGGATGTACAACAGGACCTACCTCTATCACCACATGTACTACGGTCCTAGTGCTGGGCACCCATCCTATCCCTCAGGGTGAACATAGAACCTACACAATGGGCATGGTCTGTAGCTACTCTGTGCCAGTATCACGCACTGTCAGTTCGTCTTTCCAAGCTGAAGTACCGGAGAGGTGCAGACCCCATTTGGTGATCAGCTGTAGACTGCTATTCAGCATGTGCATTGCATCATGGGTACTGGTGGGGTTACCCTATCCTGGCACTCAGAGCAGACAGTTTGTGCAGTGACCTGCAGTCCTTCTGTACCCAGCCATTGCTATGCCGTACACCACGGAGGTATAGCCTACGCCGTTCTCGGCAGTGCTCATGGGTTCAATTCCTCATTGTTCCCTCCTCTCATGCCTGTCCTACTCAAATATTGTGCATGCCTGTAACAGTCATATTTTTGCAGAGCTGTGCTGCCAGCCCATAATGCCCTCGCCACAGTTGGCAACATTCCTTCGGTCCATCTATCTGCGTCTGTCAGCTGTGTAGAGTCCTGTCTGCCTGTGCAGGCTGCCACCCCATGTCCTGCACTGCTACCCTTTCCTGCATTGCGCCTCATCGTGCTTGCCTCGCCTGTGCCTGATCTGCATGACACCACCACTCCTCTGTCCACCCATCACTGTAACTATCCTGCCACCTCTGCCTCCACTGGGGGACATGTATTCCCATCATCTGTCACCAATTGTCTTTCCAGTACTACATTGCCAGCATCCTGTGCCGTGATACAGCTGCCCCCAACATGTTTAACAACGGTACTGGCAGCCACATGGGCTGCCTGCGGATATGGTGGGCCCGGTCGGTCCCAGCTCTCCCTCCTTCCTTCCCCTGTTCATTGCCGTTCCTCTGTGTCCTGTTTCTATACGGTGCCCTGTGGCACGCGTTTGCATACTTTCCCGCGCGTTAGCATCCTGCGTCCTGTAGCGTGCATTAGCATGCCTTGTCCTGCGCGTTAGCTGACAGGATGCCTTTATATGGGCATCCGTATCATTGCCGCTGAGGCTAACGCGAGTTACCTTATCCCAGTTTAGTAAACATACCCCTATGTTTTTTTACATAGTTTTTTTTATAGTATTATCACAGAGCTTGTAAAGCATGGCGTTCTAGTACAGTTTTCACTGATTTATTGGCAGTTACTTTTTTTTTTTTTAATTGCATACATAATCACATCAGTGATGTTAAGTCATTTATGGAAATAAGCAATGCCCTACTGAGATTTTTGCACTCTCATGAGTACTGAGGTAGAAATCCAGGCAGGGCTGAGAGCTGGAAGGGTTAAGTGAAAAGGACACACCCCTCTTGGTGAACTCTTACCCTGGTACATGTTTGTCCCTCCCCTATTCCTTTGTCCTGCTGCTCTCTCTGCTTGCTAGCGATAAGAGTACAGTAGACTTTCTCCAATCGGGACTGTACTGTAGCAGAAAGTGACCAATCATGAAGGAAAATACTGTGATAACCTGATAAGATGTCTATATAGTCTCTATGAGCCCTCTGAGGGGGGCCCAGAATTTGAAAGTTATTTCTCTGGGTCTGGCACATTAAAATGCTTCCTACAGAGACTCCTGGGTATTTATTTCTTCACTTGCTTTCCTGCTACAGTACGATAGTTTTGTCTTTTGAGTACAGTAAATGTTTTTTACTTCTCCTTTTTTATTTCTCATTGTACCTATTAATTTTTAAATTATGGGTCTTTAAATAAGGTTTTTTTCTCTTTTTTTTCTTGTTATTTAATAAGATTATGCTCCTGCAGCTTGATCCAATACAATTATGTATGCCTCCTCCCCCTCCCTCTTCCCCATTATAGGCTTAAATTTTCAAATAGTTTGTTTTATTTTTATCATTTCAGAGCAAAGCTAGAATTGTACATTAGTGGTTGTTCAAAGGGTCCTTCACAGAGTGCACAAGTGAGTACAGTCCTCAAATAAAAAGTTTCCAGTGCTAGTCCCCCTAATCAGCCCATTACCAGTCCCAGCCCCAGCCCCCCCCCCTTGATCAGTCCATTCCAAGTCCTAGCCTTCTCTAATCAACCCATTCCAAGTCCTAGCTCCCCGATCTGCCCATTACCAGTGCTAGCCCCCCCATCAGCCCATTATAATCCTAACCCCACACTGTCTCTCCCCTTTGTCCAGCATTTCTCCCGTCTCTCCCCTTTGGACCACAAAGAGAGCAGGGCCCTCGCAGTCCGTGGGAACGAAACACAGAAAGCAAGTGGCGTATGGATGTCACAGGTGCCTTTATTGATTAAAAATACTCCTACGCATTTCGGTGTTTTGCCTTCCTTGGGGGGGAGGGGGGATGCAGCTTTAAAACATAAAAACATAAAAAATATTATAATAAAATATAACTATTAATAATACTAACAATCATTAATAGTAAATAAGTAAAAAAATAAAAACAGAATTAATAAATGAATAAAAACAGACAGAACAAATGTAGAATCATAAATACAAGATATATAATAAAAAGATCTTATTGTAAACCATAAAAAACAGTGAATTAAAAAGTATATATGTAACAAATAACAGTCAAGAGAGACGGGCAGAGGGATGTGAAAAACCATATATAATGTGAAAGCTCATCAATGATCTATATGTGGTAGAAGTATCCCATCAGCCCATTACGTCCATTACTAGTGCTAGGCTCCCCTAATCAGCTCATTACCAGTCCTACCCTCCCCCCCAATCAGCCAAGTACCAGTCCTACCCCACTCCATCAGACCATTATCAGAATGAGCTGATTAGGGAAGGCTAGGACTGGTAATGGTCTGATGGAGTGGGGCAGGACTGGTAATTGGCTGATTGGGGGGGAGGGTAGGACTGGTAATGAGCTGATTAGGGGAGCCTAGCACTAGTAATGGGGTTGAGGGGGGACTAGCACTGGTAATGGGCTGATGGGATGTGCTAGGACTGGTAATGGACTAAAGGGGGTCTTGCATTGGAAATGAGTTGATCGGGGGGGCTGGGACTGGAAATGGGCTGATTAGTGGAGGTTAGGACGTAATGGGCTGATGGAAGGGGGACTGGTATTGGGCTGATTAGAGGAGGCGAGCACTGGTAATGGGGTTGAGGGGGGACTAGCACTGGGGAAGTGAGCTGATGGGGGGCTTCGACTGAGAATGGGCTGATGATGGGGAGGGGAGAATAGAGCTGCTGTCCCTGGAAGAAAACTGGGGGCTAAGGCTACAAATGGGCTGATGCGAGGGGGTGGGAGAATGGAACTGGAAGGGAGTGGATCTGAGAGGGGCTGCCATGGTATTTGTACTAGAAGGGACTGCTCAGTGGGGAAGGAGGGGGACTGGAAGGGAATGGACACCAGTGGCAGTCATGGGAATGCAAGTTGACATTGGAAGGTACTGGGAGTGAGGACTGGAAAGGGGCTGATACTGGGGAGGGTTACTGGGACTGGAAATAGGCTGATGGAAAGAAGTGAAGAAAACGAAAGAAGAGATAAGAAATGGCAGATGGACCATAGACCACAGAAAGAGAGCTAAGAGAAGACAGGAAAGCAGAAGCCTCGGATCGGGACCAGCCTGATCAGAGAATAAAATGGTCAGATAACAAAAGTAGAAAAAATAATTTTATTTCATTATAGTGATTGTGTTATCTTTATATTTTATACTGTATGGGGGAACTGCATATTTATCTGATGTTGCACTGCTTGAGAAGTCTGGCTTCTTGGGGTTTCAGTTTAAATTTTGTCTACTTATTTTTACTTTAGATTGTAAGTCACTTATTCTGTACTTGGTGAGGGTCGATGTTGTGAATGTGTGACTGAGGTCGGGTGTTCTGTTAACATGGAGTTTGTACGAGGGTCGTTTTTATTTCAACCTCCGATCGCTCCGTGCAGACGCTACGCGGGCAGCAGAAAGCGGGCATGCGCTGTAGGCGACTGCGCAGCTCTCGCACTACACACTCCGCCATTGTTGACATTCAGGCGTCAGTCGGCGTTGCGCTACAGCCACGTAAACATGTCCGCATTATTGATGCTCCCTCCAAGTGTGAATTGCGAAGTGTGCTTCGTTTTCTACAGGCTGAAGGCCATAGTGCTGCAGAAATCCATCGGAGAATGAGTCGTGTGTATGGGGAACACTTCATGAGTGATGGTGTTGTGCGTGAATGGTGTCGAAAGTTTAAAGATGGCCGTAATGATGTGCATGATGACAGAATGGTTAAAGAAAACCGCAGATTCACCATTACTGCTTTGTCTACGGAATTTCCAGAAGTTTCAAGGTCTACGGTTAGGCTACAAAAGACTTTGTGCACGTTGGGTCCCAAAGATGTTGACGGACGGCCACAAAATTCGACGAATGGCAATGAGGACCTTCAAACCAACGTCAAGGACTACTTGAATTCATTGGAGGCAACTTTCTCTGCAGAGGGTATTGAAAAGCTTGTCCACAGATATGACAAATGTCTCAATCTCTTCAGTGATTATGTTGAAAAGTAACCGTAAGTGTACCAATCTTTTGGTAATAACATTATTGTTTTATATGAACTTGTCTTTTATTTATAGCCTATCGGAGGTTGAAATAAAAACGACCCTCGTACATAAAGATCTATACTGTACTATGGTAATTTGAAATATTCGGCTTTGCAAATAGGTATATGGATGTTCCAGGGTCCACTGTAGTATTTACAGTGACGCTTTATTTTGGTGGCCTCCTTATGTGAGTTTTGGAAGTTGGTGCTGATATGGTATGGTATGGTAGATTTGGTCTAGAGATACTCGGTGACTGTTGTAGGGTTTTGTGTTAGTTCACAATATACCTGGTACTGGAGAATGTTTGTTAGTAAGATGATCAGAATCAGATTTTTTTTTTTAAAGATTTTGAGTTCTGTGCGTGAATGTCTTGGTTCTGCTCTGCAACCACTGTTGAAGGGGGTTCTGTGGATGTAGAATATATGTTGAAAAAGAAAAAGCAATAACCATAACGCGGTTTATAACAAAATTAAAATTAGTTATAATTTAGTTTTATAAACTGTGCTGTGGTTCTCGCTCTTTTAGTTCCTTGGTGTGCCAACATCTTGCATTTCCTCCATCTAACCAGCTTTTTGGTTTGGTTCAGTCCCTGATTGGAGTTTTGAAATAGCCCCACCCACCTCTACAGGGAAGGGGGTGGGGCGATCTCGCCCTTCGCCTCAGGCAGCAGATTGCCTTGAGCCGCCCCTGATTAAACCCTTCACTCGGTGTAGTACCGCCCCGTCCATCCCAGGAGAAACTCGTAGCAACATGTGTCTGGTTCTGTCCCTCTTCTGAGATACGGAGATCAGCCCGGCACTGTGGCAAGTTTCCCAAGTGCTTTGCAAAGTAAACTCTTTGCGAGCTGGATCTGGGGCTCCTCTGCCCACATCTGATGCACGTTTTTCCAGCGGCTTGTGAGCACAGATAATGCAACTTATACCACCAGTTATCACATGCCAAATGTAGAAAAGAGATTGACCCACGCATCAACAGCAATCTTTTTCCCATTTTCAGTTTCTTCCTCCAGCTCTTCGACCTTCATTTTCCTGGTTCATCTTCTTTCGTCCATTTCTCTTAACTGCTTTTTTCGTTTAGCTATAGCTAGAGTTCACTTCTTATTTCGTCTTTTTTCACCTGTAACCAGCTCTGCATTTCATATTCTTACCTTCCTAGTACTCCATCCCCACTTCTCTCATTCCTTCTCCAGCCTTATGCTCGGGTCTCCCATCTCCTCCTCCTGTAATCTTTCCCCCCAACTCGTTTATCTTTATTTTGCCTCTCATCCCCCCAGCTCTGACCCTATCACTCATCCCCTTCCCAACTCCAGCCCCTTTCTTATATTTACCCTCATCTAGCTTCCATTTCTCCTCTCACCTCCTTCCTTTATCTCTTGCCTACTCCATAGCCCTCTGTTCTTTTCAAAGGCCTCCCTATCCCTTCCGAAAACCTCCCATTTTCCTGCACTCTCTCACAGACCTACTCTAAACTCCTTCCCAATCACTCAGTCCCTGCTATTCCCCACATTCATGTTATTTATTTCCAATGCTTCTATACCGCTTTTCTACAAGTCAAAGCGGTGTACGTTCAGCTACAGTATATATTTCCCTTGTCCCCGAAGAACTCACACAATCTACGTTATGTACCTAAGGCACCGGAGGGTTTATGGTCAGCTTTCACTATCCCCCAAGCTAACTCCCAAATTCTTGCTCTTCTACAATACACTGTCCCAAGTCCCCATTTACACTCCCAATACTCAGCCAGTTTTTGGAGTATGTTTTTAATGTGCCTTCAACTCGATGCTATCTCTTGGCCAACCTAGTAACCCCTGGATTTTCCTGGCAAGGTGTGACCAGATATAGATTGCCAGGCCTTTTCATCTGAGGCGATGGGGGTAAAATGACTTGCTCCTATAATAGTCAGTCCTATAAAACTCCGAGATGTTACAGAGAATTTGCTGAGACCCATCAAGCCTACTGACTGTTACCCGATGTTGCTCATCCATTTTGGCAGAAATGATACTGCCAGATATCCCTCCAAGCATATCCAGAATGACGTCATGGCTCTGGGACAGCACATGAAGCAGATAGGGGCGCAGGTGGTAGTCTCTAAAATCCTCCCTGTTGAGGGTAAAGGCCGAGGCAGAAAAGCTTTCATTATGAAGATGATTGCATGCTACCTACATGGTGTCATTGGGAGTGCTTTGGTTTCCTGGACCATGGGATGATGATCCAAGGAATGCAGAGCAGAGATGGTGCCCAAGAAGGGTCAAAATGTCTTCAGCAGCAGAACTGGCTAATCTACTGAAGAGGGCTTTAAACTAAATTCATTGGGATGGGTGAAGAGAGCCCTCAGGTAAGTGAAACATTAAATATCTTTGTAAAAATGGGTAACGGGGGTAACATCTGGAAAGCGGTGTGTATAAATGCCTATGGCATGGGAAATAAGATCTTTAATTGAAGAGGTTGACTTGGCTTTAGTGGCGGTTATGGAGACATGGTTCACAGACCACTATGACTGGAATGTAATTACAGGGTAGGGGAGGAGGAGTGGCATTATTTGTAAAAAATATTAAAGCTTTTTAATTTTTCCTAGAGTATCTCATGAGGGACCTTGTCAAAAGCTTTCTGAAAATCCAGATACACTGTATCAGCTGACTCACCTTTGTCTACCTGTTTTTTTATTTACACATTCAAAAAGAACGTAACAGATTAGTAAGACAAGACATTCCTTGGCTAAAGACACATTGGCTATCTCCCATTAAGTCATGACTACGTATTCAGTCATTTTATTCCTTATAATGGTTTCTACCATTTTTCCGGTGCTGACATCAGGCTCACCGGTTTGTAGTTTCCTGAATCACCCCTGGAATCCTTTTTAAAAGTTGGCGTTACATTGGCCAACCTCCAGTCTTCAGGCGTTACAGATGCTTTTAATGATAGTTTACAGATTACTAATAGGTCTGCAATCCTATATTTCAGTTCTTTCAACACCCTTGGTTGTATACCATCCTGTCCAAGTGATTTGCTATTCTTCAGTTTTTTAAATAGTTGCAGTACATCTTCCCAGTGTATCGATATTTCTTTCAATTCTTCTGCTGCATCACCTTTTAAATACCATTTAAGTCACGGGCAGCATCCCTACATCTTCCTCAGTAAAAACCGCAGCAAAGAATTCAGTCTCCCCCTTTCACCCCTCTATCATCTAATAGTCCAACTGACTCTCTCACATGGTACTTGAAAAAGTCTTTGTGTTTTTGCTTCCACAACAAGCTTCTTCTCAAATTCTCTCTGCCTGCCTTATCTCAATGCCTTGCATCTAACTCGCCAGAGCTTATGTTTTCTGTTTTAGTCATATGGCTCCTGTTTTCCATTTCCCGAAAGATGCTTTTTTGGCAACAGCTTCTCTGACATCATCTTTAAACCATGCTGGACTTCCTTCCACTTTTCTTAAAGCATGGAGTATAGCTGGTCTGGGCTTCCAAGATAGTATTTTTAAACAGCATCCATGCTTTTAGTGTTTTTTTTTCTTAATTAGTTTTCCTCATTTTATCATAGTCTCCCTTTTGAAAGATAAAAGGTAGTACTGTGGATTTCCTTTTTGTCCTTCCTCTATTTATTAAATCAAATATAATCATGTTATGATCACTATTGCCAAGTAGTCCCAACACCCTTATCTCTTGCACCAGAACTTGTGTTCCACTAAGGACCAGGTCTAATATGGCTTCCCCTCTGGTCGGTTCATGAACCAGCTGCTCCAAGAAGCAGTCATTTATTTCATCTAGGAACTTTATCTCCCTAGCATGTCCTGCTGTGACACTGACCCAGTCGATCCCGGGGTAATTGAAATCACCCATTATTATTACTGTGTTGTAACTTTTGTTAGCTTCCCTGATTTCTTTGAGCATTTCATAATCCATTTGTTCATTCTGGCCAGGCGGTCGATAGTACACCCCCACTGCCATCACTTTCCTTTTTACATGAAATTTTAATCCATGGAGGTTCTACAATGTATTTTGTTTCCTGCGAGACTTTAATCCTTTGTGACTAAATACCCTCTTTAACATAGAGCGCAACCCCTCCACCAATTTGATCTGCTCTATCATTACTATATAGTTTGTGCCTAGATATTTGTGTCTCATTGGTTGTCCTTCCACCATGTCTCTGAGATACCAATCATATCTAACCTCTCATTTAGTTCTGAATATTCTAACTCTCCTGTCTTATTTTTTTAGACTTCTAGCTTTTGCATACAAACGTTTTAGAGGCTGTATTTTATTCATATTATTCTGGATATCGGTAGGCAGGGGTCATTTGAAATCTTTAAGCGCTGTCTTCTCCATACTCGAGGGCATTTGGGCTACTTTTGTCTTTACTGGAACCTCTCTGCCGATATGCCCTAACTTCATATTTTTGCTAGTATCCTTCAAGGATATATTGTTCTGAACCATGTGCTCTTGGGCGACTGTTGGCTTTCCCCTATTATTTAGTTTAAAAGCTGCTCTATCTCCTTTTTAAAGATTAATGACAGCAGCCTGGTTCCATCCTAGTTAAGGTGGAGCCCAACCCCTCAGAAAAGCCCTTCCTTTCCCCAGAATGTTGCCCAGTTCCTTACAAATCCAAAACCCTCTTCCCTGCACCATCATCTCATCCATACATTGAGACTCGGAGCCCTGCCTGCTTTTGGGGTCCTGCACATGGAGTGGGAAGCATTTTGGAGAATGCTACCATGCAAGTTCTGGATTTCAACTTCCTACCTAAAAGCCTAAATTTAGCCTCCAGAACCTCCCTACCACATTTTTCTATGTCATTGGTACCCACATGTACCAAGACAGCAGAGTCCTACCCAGCACTGTCTAAGACCTTGTCTAGATGGCACGTGAGGCCCGCTACCTTCGCACCAGGCAGGCATGTTACCAGGCAATCCTCATGTCCAGCAGCTCTTTACATGCCTAATGATTGAATCACCAACTAATAGATGTCCTAACTCTTCTAGTGTGGGCACATGGCCCTGAAGAAACCTCCTCGGTGCAAGAGGGTTTTACATTACCTGGAAGATAGGTCCTAGCTATAGGATCACTTCCTGCCATAGCAGGGTGATGCTCTCATGTCACATGACTTCTCTCCTCCATGGCAACAGAGATGCTGCCAGACTGGAGGTGGGACTCTAGTACTGCATCCCTGTAGGTCTTGTCTTTGTACCTCTCTGTCTTCCTTATTTCCTCCAAGTCTGCTACTCTAGCCTCCAGAGATCAGACTCATTCCTTGAGAGCAAAGAGCAGCTTGAATCTAGTGCACACGTAAGACCCCTCAACAAAATGGGAGAAAATCATACACGTGACAAAAAATGCAAATGCAATGTGTGCCTTCGAGTCAGTCCTGACTCCTGGCGACCCAGAAGCTCCTGGGTTTTCTTGGCAGTGTCACCGGAAGTAGATTGCCAGGCCTTTCTTCCGAGGCATTGGAGGGTTAAGTGACTTGCCCAAGGCCACAAGGGGTGCTAGTGGGATACACGTGACACTCGGTGCAAAAGACTGGAAAGCCCTCATCTCACTGCTGGACTGCATCTTAGTTTTAAGGTTGTGTTTAGGTATTTAAGTTCACTTACTTAGGTTTTGCTGGGGATACTTATACTAATAAAACTATACCTAATACATTTAATGGACTTTGTTCACCTCAACATTAATTAATCTCAGGTCCTTAATGCATATCTGATGAGGATAAACAGCTGCACCTGAGATTGAATATGGACTCCTCCTTACCTTTAAGAGGTTTAAGCACCTATAAAGCTACAGTTATCCCAGGGGTGGGTGGGAGTCGAGGGAGGGAGGGAAAGAAGACTTTTTAAAAGTTGGCTGCTACATAGTGCCCTGTCCTGTGTTTCTAAGGGTAAAGGCTTACCAATTTCTTGGGTGATTCACACGGCCCTTGGTTTGATAGAAGGGGCCTTTTAAATTGTCCCTTTTGATCTGTCACTTGTCTTTAACACCCATTTAAGACAACTTCACAGATCTTTTGCCTCCTAATTGGAAGAGCTCTTTGTAAAGGTCACTAGAAACAAGTTCATTTTTCTTTCCACTCGAGGACTATTCTACATGTGTGCTAAGCTATATACTGATTTGATTTATGTAAACAAGCTCTCGAGAAACACATTTATTTCAGTAATTTACTGTATTTTAGTTTCTAGGTTAAGCTAAACTCTGATTTCAATGAAAAAAAATTGTTTCTAGAGAGCTACTTCAAAAGTCTAGTTACTCTTATTTTATGTTCTATGCTAAGCTATACTCTGCTTTGACTTTAATACGTAGCTCATTTTTGGTACTAAGACCTGACAGACTTAGCAAAAACGCTGAATCCTAAAATATACAGATTGCAGGCTGAATGGCAGGTCTAAACTACAACATGGCTTTAGACAAGGAAGATCTTGTCTTACTAATCTGTTATGTTTTTTTGAAAGTGTGAATAAACAGGTGTACAAAGGTGAGTCGGTTGATATAGTGTATCTGGACTTTCAGAAAGCCTTTGACAAGGTCCCTCATCAGAGACTTTTGGCAAAACTAAAGAGTCATGGGATAGGAGGCAATGTACTACTGTGGATCAAGAACTGGTTAAAAGATAGAAAGCAGAGGGTTGGGCTAAATGGCCAATTTTCCCAATGGAGAAAGGTGAATAGTGGTGTACCCCAGGGATCTGTGCTGGGTCCGCTGCTTTTTGACATATTCATAAATGACCTGGAAAGTGGAATAACGAGTGAGGTTATCAAATTTGCAGATGACACAAAACTATTTAAAGTTGTTAAAACCCAAGAGGATTGTGGAAAATTGCAAGAGGATCTTGATAGATTGGAAGACTGGGCATCAAAATGGCAGATAAATTTAATGTGGACAAGTGCAAAGTTATGCACCTAGGAAAGAACAACCCAAAGTATGGTTACACGATGCAAGGTTCCACATTAGGAACCACCACCCAGGAAAAAGATTTAGGCGTCATTGTGGATACCATGTTAAAACCCTCGGCCCAGTGTGCAGCGGCGGCCAAGAGAGCAAATAGAATGCTAGGTATGATAAGGAAAGGAATGGAAAATAAAACAAAAGATATTATAATGCCTCTATATCGTTCCATGGTGAGACCGCACCTTGAATATTGTGTGCAATTCTGGTTGCCGTATCTTAAAAAGGTTATAGCGTTATTAGAAAAGGTTCAGAGAAGAGCCACCAAAATGGTTAAGGGGATGGAAGGATACTCCTATGAAGAAAGGCTAAAAAAGGTTAGGGCTCTTTAACCTGGAAAAGAGAAGGCTGAGGGGAGATATGATAGAAGTCTATAAATTAATGAACGGAGTGGAACGGGTAAACGTAGATCGATTATTTACCTTATCAGAATATAGAAAGACTAGGGGACATGCAATGAAGCTACAGGGTAAACTATTTAAGACTAATAAAAGAAAATATTTTTTCACTCAACGTGTAATCAAACTCTGGAATTTGTTACCTGAGGATGTAGTAAAGACTGTTAGTGTAGCTGGGTTTAAAAAAGGTTTGGACAAGTTCTTGGAGGAAAGGTCCATAAACCACTATTAAGAAGGGACCCAGGATATCAAGGCTTGACCCAGTACAAGCATTGCGTAACCTGTGTCTTTTGGGGAAACAGCTAGGTACGTATAACCTAGATTGGCCACTGTTGGAAACAGGATACTGGGCTTGATGGACCTTGGTCTGACCCAGTATGGCATATCTTATGTTCTTAGATAATACTGATGCAGCCATTATACTGTCCGTCTATCCAGCATCGTTACCTGTATGGATAGTGGCACGGATTAAGTTACATGGCAGCATCTTTGTTTTATGGGGGGAATGTGATACTGGACAGCTTTATATTAACTGTTTTTCAGTCTTCCTTAGAGACACAAGACTGGCCAGACTGGTTGGCAACCTTACTTTCCAGCTTCAGGTCTGCATTTAGTTGAAGCTTCTGTAATTGTTACTGTTCTCTGGTCCTCTGTCACCAGCCTAAACTGATGAGCATAACTTGCCTGGGATTTTCAGCAGGGCTTCGTGGCTCATCTGTACATTTCTCTCATTCTCTTCTCTCAGGTATGTGTTGTTCAGTTACACAAACGGAGGGCGGGTATGTGCTCTGTCCAATCCCAGGCCTCCGCTTCCCTCTGTCCATCCGGTTTCGAGGCAAAAACTACACAGTCTATACTGAGATTCTGAGGGTTGAAGATGAAGCTCAGAGCAGGAACCTTTCACACCACAGGATCTACTTTTATAAGAGTCAGTACATCTCTCTGGAGAATCTGCGTTCTAATGATGAGGGGGACTACAAGGTCATCGCTATCTTACAAGGAGCGATTCTGCTTAATATCTCTCTGAAGGTAACGAGTCCAGGTAAGTGTAACTCTCAGGTTCTAGGGTTTGGATATTAGAGAGAAATCTGTTGCTGTTGGGTTCGGGATCCAGGTTTTCCTCCTGCTTTTAGCTTTAAGTGCTGCTGGGTCACAGGCTCAAAATTGGCTTTGGGATTATGGGAACACACATGCCCTCCCCATGAGTACAAGTAAATGGAGCTCACTCTGAGGAGAAGGATGATATCAGTGGTGTGCCCCAGGGATCTGTCCTTGGTCCGATTCTTTTTAACATCTTTGTTAGTGATATAGCGGAAGGGCTTTCAGGTAAGGTTTGCCTCTTTGTGGATGATACCAAAATCTGCAATAGAGTAGACACCCAGGAAGGGGTAGATAACATGAGGAGGGATCTAGCTAAGCTTGAAGAATGGTCTAGAATTTAGCAGCTGGGATTTAATGTTAAAAAATGTAAGGTCATGCATTTGGGCTGCAACAATCCAAGGGAGCAATATAGTATAGGGGGTGAAGTACTTTTGTCCACTAAAGAAGAGCGGGACCTGGGTGTGATTGTTTCTGATGATCTTAAAGTAGCTAAACAGGTAGAAAAGGCGACGGCAAAAGCTAGAAGGATGCTTGGGTGCATACGGAGAGGAATGGCTAGCAGAAAAAAGGAGGTGATAATGCCTCTGTATAAGTCTTTGGTGGGACCTCATTTGGAGTATAGTGTGCAATTCTGGAGACCGCACCTTCAAAAGGATATAAACAGGATGGAGTCGGTGCAGAGGGTGGCTACTAAAATGATTAGTGGTCTTCATTATAAAGCATATGAGGACAGACTGAAGGATCTTAATATGTACACCTTAGAGGAAAGGCGGGATAGAGGTGATATGATTGAGATGTTTAAATACCTCCATGGCATAAATGTTCAGGGAGAGAGCCTCTTTCAATTGAAAGCAAGTTCTGCTACGAGGGGACATGGGATGAGGGTGAAATAGGATAGATTCAGGAGTGATATGCGGAAATATTTCTTTACGGAAAGAGTAGTGGATCCATGGAATAGTCTCCCAGTGGAGGTGGTAGAGATGAGGACAGTAACTGAATTCAAAAAAGCATGGGACCAACACAGAGGATCTCTAAAGGAAAAAGGGGACTATTGTAGTTGTTATGGAAGGACAGACTAGATAGGCCATGTGGTCTTTTTCTGTCATCATATTTCTATGTTTCTATCTGTCCTCTGCTCAAGTTTTATCTGCACATTTTAACTCTACTATAACAATTTATTGTTTTAGATACTCCCTCTGCGGTGAGATCCACCAGCAGCTACCCTGAGACAAGCACCGATCTACCTCCAGCCTCCAGTGAGTGATCTACTACTAATAATTTTCCTTGGCACCACTAAACATGCACATGTGACAATCCCTGCTCTACGGATCTTACAATCTAGTCAAGATAGACCAACCGGACCAAAAAGATTAGGGCATTTCATTTATTATAAGACGTGATTAAAATTAGGAGCCCTTGGTGTGTGAATATAGGTTTACATAGTAACATAGTTTATGACTGCAGATAAAGACCAGTATGGTCCATATAGTCTGCCCAGCAAGGTGGCAAGAGTAGGTGCCCCTGCTGTTCCATGCAGGTCACCCCTCCCCATGCCTTTGTTTAGGGGGTGTATCCACCACTCCGTGTTGTTGAGATATAAGAGATAGTTTACGTTTATTTTGATTTTATCCTGTTGCTATAAAGGGATCCATTGTGTCTGTCCTATACCATTTTGAATTCTGTCACTGTATTTGCCCCCACCACTTCCATCAGGAGGGCATTCCAAGCATCCACCACCCTTTCAGTGAAAAAGTATTTCCCAACGTTGCCTTTCAGGTTTATTCTTTATTGGGATTGGTGCACTTTTCCTAGTAAACAGACGCCAGTACTCTCATATTCAGGGCTCTTTCATTAACACATGAATACCAGGGATTACTTTTAGCAGGTAATGATAAAGATGCCACTGAATACCTCTTCCATAAAAAGCCCTGAACAGGGTTTCTTAATCACCCCTAAGACTATTTCAAGATGATTTACACCAGAACATTCAAAATCTAGATACAAAATACAATCAGATTACAAAGTGTTGTCAGATTACTGCATAATTATATTAAATATCTTCAGACACTAAATGAACAAACGTATCTTGCAGTCAGAATTTACACTCTCCAAATGCTGTCTGTAGAGCTGAGATTTTGACTAATTGGCAGTAATACAAATAGTTGGATTCCTAGTGAATCGGTCATGACAACTTGATCCTCCTGAGTAGGCCCTGTCCCAGGAAACCTTTTCTTAACAACATAAGATATTGAAAACAAGATAAGACAGACTAATTTATTTTACATTCAATAAAACCCATATATAAAATTAAAAATAAATTTAAAAAAAACTTAAAATATATACAACTTAAAAGCCTACCATGTTTCGGCGCAGCCTGCATCAGGAGCACAAATCATTCTAAACAATTAACATTATGGTAAAACATCTAACTAATGTGAAGTACAATCTTAAAATGGATAAACGCAGGTAAAAACATAAATAGAGAAAAAGTAAACAAAAATTCAGATATATAATAAATACAAATATATACCCTTGATGGAGATAAATCAACCCCTCCATAGCTGAATAGATGAATCAAAGCGTCTCATAAAACTGAAAATGTAGGAAACCAGCTTCACTAGGGAATAGTGAAACTCATCAATCCAATCAGAAAAAAACAGGTAAAAGCCCCCTGCAATAAACCATAGAATCATTAAAAAAAAACCCCACATAAACCTAAAACCATTTGTCCCCCAAAGAGGATACTGAGAAACAAAATCTCACCTGAAAAATCAATGTAAGTCCCTTCTGGTATACTCTGAAAACAAACAACCAGCGAATGAACTAAAACAGCAAGAAAGGGGGAACTAAACATGGAGATAACTGGATTGATACAATAACAGCAGCTATGGGTGCCACTCTGTCAACAATGAGCCACATGATTGAAGACCGAACATAGTTAAGGTCAACTATGCAGAGAGTCGCCATGAGTCAACACTGACTCAACGGCACTTAACAATGACAACAATTATGACACAAAGTTGCTCTTACAAAAATTAGTTTAAAAACTAGCATGTTAAAACCCTCCGCTCAGTGTGCAGCGGCAGCCAAGAGAGCAAATAGAATGATAGGTATCATAAGGAAAGGAATGGAAAATAAAACAAAAGATATTATAATACCTCTATATCATTCCATGGTGAGACCGCACCTTGAATATTGTGTGCAATTCTGGTCGCCGTATCTTTAAAAGGATATAGCGTTATTAGAAAAGGTTCAGAGAAGAGCCACCAAAATGGTAGAGGGGATGGAAGGATACCCCTATGAAGAAAGGCTAAAAAGGTTAGGGCTCTTTAACCTGGAAAAGAGACGGCTGAGGGGAGATATGATAGAAGTCTATAAATTAATGAACGGAGTGGAACGGGTAAACGTAGATCGATTGTTTACGCTATCAGAATATAGAAAGACATGGGGACATGTTGGAAACAGGATACTGGGCTTGATGGACCTTGGTCTGACCCAGTATGTATCTTATGTTCTTATAACTGTCACCTATACTATATATAAACAATATAATAAAAAATGGAGGTAATAAACATTGCAAATAAAAGCATTTAAAATGATCAAGAGACGAGCCTCTCTCAAACTTTCTAGAAAACAGTGCCAAGAAGAATGTAGATTATAAGCAATTTAATAAATAAACACCTTGCCCATCAAATACCTAGATATTATGATTCAAAACCCAAAATTATAAGTTTAAATATTTGTCAGTGAAATATAGGAAGCCATGTAAATTGCTGTAACAGGGCTTGAACCATCAAAGCAAAAGAATAGATTCTGACAGCCCCAGAAACTCGGAGCCACCAGCATGTTCCTTTACCTGCAGGGAGAGTGGGCGCACACACATACACAGCAAAGTTTAATATTTTAAACACACGATGGCCCAATCATGTATTTCTGAAGGATTGTTCTGGGATGGATAGTAGAAACAGATTTTGGAGCTTCAGTATTGCAAACAACCTTCCATTCCTTTGAAAGCAGACACAAGGGGGGGGGGGTGATAAGGAGAAAACAAGGGGTGGAAAAAGACATCAGGACCTTCAGAAACTAGGAGTCATGGAAGAGCTGAATGAGAACCTTCAGTTTCAAATTCCCTGAAGCCAACCAGATTATGCTGGCAAGTTGGTGGTGGTCAGTACTATCCAGCCGGCTCACAGAAATCTAGAAAGTTGGATAATTGGACAAAAGTCGCACTAGCTTTTCATAAGTTTGTGGGATTCTTTTTTTGTTTAGATTACAGAAAGCTTGTAAAACAAGAGGGGTATGAGATTAAGCTCACAGTTGGGATGTATCCTTATGAGGGCAGAGAGAGAGAACTGGGAAGACTGGTTGGGTCAGTTGGTTGTTATCTTGCATCATCTACTATGGATTAACTTATCTGACCTGGTTCTGAGACCAGCCAGAGCTGGGTACCCTACAGAAGAGCCCTCGCAGACCCTGGGAGGGAGGGAGCTGCCAGTGCTGGGGGGGGGGGGGGAGTTACTGCTTCTCCTACAGAACATTTCTATAGCCCGACCAGACGTGCGGCAGAGCCAGGGATGGGGGAAGGGCTTACAGTGACCTGGGGTCTTCTAGAATCAATGTCTGAGGAGCTTCTGCTTAAGACGTGTTTATAACTTTATTCCATGTTTTGTTTTGCTTTGTCTTTTCAGATCTCACCAGTGCTACAATGCGCCACAGGTACTGGCTGTTAGCTGCTTTTGGGTTCTGTGCGCTTATTGCTTTTTTAGCTGCATTGTGGAAATTCAAGAGGGGACCTCCGCAGGATGAACAGACCTCCCAGAGCCTGACTCAGAATGGAGCCGTAAGAAGAGGAATCCTCTTCCCAGAGTCTGAGGCGGGCAGTGAAGACACGTCTAGCGACCACAGCTGCAATAGAGTCTAGTGATTCCTATGATCATGGAAACCCATGTGCAATTCTGCTTGCTACTAATGCCGGGGCAAACTCCCCTGATTTGCAGTAGCGCAGCTGAAACACTTCGGGGTCTTGATATCCTTTAGTGTGGTAGTTTACATATTTATAATGATTTCTTAATGTAGCTTGTCATTGAAGTGTTCTAAGATTTTATGCTTTCCTTGTATATATATTTCTTAGATATTTTTTGCTTATTACTTCTGAAATCACACATGATTTATGGTTTGATAGTCTGTATTGCAAATAACAACAAGCAGGGCAAGAAAAATCACAAATCTGTGGTATGCAAAGTTAAACCCTTTACATGAAATTATTGGAAAGGTTTTAGATTTTTATGTGCAAAGTTTTATATAGGAGTTATACTCGGAGTTGATTCAAGCTGGTTCTATAACAACACGAGACATAGTTGGTTATATTATTTTTGTAGTATGATAATTGTTTTTTGTGTATAGTATTTATGGTTTTGTATTTTGTCTTTTGAGGGGGTATTTATAGATTTGATTATTGTATTAGTTGTGATGCTGTTTATGAAATGTTATACAGAAAACTGCAATATATTTATGCTGCTTATGTAGAGTTATGTATACTTATTTGTAAAATATATATATATTTGTAAAAAAAAACTATATATATATATTTATTATAAATAAGTAATATATATAAGTAAAATATATATATATATATTACAAATAAGTATACATCATAACTCTACATATCCAATACATATAATCTACATAACTCTACAAATAAGTAATATATATATTTTTTTACAAATATATTTTTACAAATATATTTTACAAATAAGTAAAATATATATATGTATATATTTATAAAATATATATATATATATAAGTATATACAAATATATATTATAATAAACACTCTAATATCTCTCTGTAGAAATATATATATATTTATATCTTCAAAAATAAACTCTAATATTTCTATATATACAAATAAGTAAAAAAAAATATATACAAATATATATTAAACACTAATCTCTGTACAAATAATTATATATATAATTATTTGTACAGAGATTAGTGTTTAATATATATTTGTATATATTTATATATTTTTTTTTTTAACTTATTTGTATATATAGAGAGAGATATTAGAGTTTATTTTTGAAGATATAAATGTTATTCACATTGAAAATATGATGAATTTGGGGTTTTCTTTATTTATTTGAGTTATTAATTTATTGCATTGTGCTTTTGATATTGGCTTATTATATTTGCAATTAGTGGTTCTTTTTTTGGTATATACAAAGTTATGCACTTCCCTTTAAACCTTTGCACCGACCTTTTTGATTTTGGCCCACAGTTTTCTTGCTTTCTCTATTTTAATTCTAGCTCAGTCAGCACAGGGGCAGCATTTGTAATAGCAGGGCCCTTTATTCACAAGAATTTAGGACTTTCTCCCTCGCTGAGGTCAGTGTTAATTCTTCATGGATCTACACAGACCTGCCTGTTTTCTGATTGTGGCCAGTAGGTGTCGCCATTGTCTGCTAGCTGAGACTACCTTGCTGCAGGGGCTGTGTGTGCTACGTATGTTGGTGGTATCTGTAGCTCCTTCGACCCTTAAGCGGAGAGGACTGAACCCAGGATTCCAACCCAGATCCTCGCCCCTGGCAACACAGCCCTTGCCATCAGACTGCTCTGTTCTGATTTTTTTTTTTTTTTTTTTTGTAACTTACTCTTTATTAATTTTTCCAATTAACATCACAAGCGAGTGTCTACACCCGTATGCACCGCTAACATTGTCATAAACATAATGCAATTCCAAACATGCTCAGCAAACAACGTACATACAAGAAACTAGCATAGTTCCAGCACCCCCATTTCGTATATTCACCCCCCTTTGTCCACCAACCTCCCCCCCTCCAAATGTACTCAGAATCATGGATCCCTTGGTTATATCTCTCCCCCCCTTTCCCCCCCTCCCCCCCCCCCCCGCCGTCCCCCATCAATTAAGGTGCGGGGACTCCAAATAGGTCAACAAAGTCTGCCACTGGGCATCAAATCTTTCCCCCGGGTCCTCCGGAGTGCAGTTAAGCGTTCCATATGTAAAACCCGATATAATCAAGTTTTCCAGTGGGTCAAATCAGGTGGTGCACTTTGTTTCCACTTCCATGCTATTTCACATTGAGCTGCAATAATACATGCTTTCATAGGTTTACTCCATCTATAGGAGAGGTTTAATGGCCACACTCCCAGCAAGAACCATGATGGGAGTAGCTCCAATTCCACCCCAAAAATCTCCCCCATTTGATCTCTAATCCTCGTCCAATACTGGGTTACCAAGGGGCACTCCCACACATATGAAAATAGGTCCCACGCGCTCCACAGCCTCTCCAACAAAGATCCAAAGCCTCTGGGAACATCTGGTTATATCTTCCCGGGGTATAATACCAACGCATGAGCAGCTTATACGCATTCTCTTGAATGGTAGTGCATAAAGAGGACTTAGAGGCTCCCATATATATCGCTTTCCATTCTTCCACGTCCCACTGCACTCCCAAATCCTTTTCCCATTCCGTCATATATCTAAATTTACCCTCAGCTTTACCAGCAGTGTGGAGCGCAACATAAAGCAAACGAATCAGCCCACGGGACTGATGGTGTCCCAGCCATAAGGCCTCCAAGGCGTTAAGCCCCTCGTCAATTTGCTCCATATTAGCCTTCTGGCGGAGGTAGTGAACCACCTGCAGGTAGGCAAAGAAGTCCCTAGTCTCCAAATGGAATTCTCTCTTCAATTGTTCAAAGGATTTGATCTCTCCCATCTCAATCAATTGCACAAAGGTAACCAACCCATTCGTAGCCCACCTCCGAAAGGTACCCTCCCGGCCAGGGCCAAAGGTGGGAGTGCCATTAATTGGCGCTAGCAGAGAAGTCCCAGCCCATACACTAACCCAACGCCACCCCCGATGCCATTCACCCCAAAGATGCCGAACAAAGGGATTCGCTGTCCACTCCCCCCTTAACAGGCCCCTCTGCAACCATGGGAGATCCTACAACTTCCACCCCCCAGTCCAGAATTGTTCTATAGCATAAAACCGTTTAAGACTCGCAGTTTCCCGCCACTCCATGACCTGCCGCATCTGGGCGGCTAAATAATAACACAGGTACACTACCAAAAAACTGCCTCCAGTTTTGCAACTGATTCCTATAGATTTTGGGGTGCTGAATCCAGGAAAAATAGCCAAAATGTTCCATCACGTCACGTTTTCTTGCAAAATTAGATTTCTTACCCATATAAGGAATGTTCACATAATTTCTTTTTAGCCGACTGCAGTTTATTTTCTTGGCCCAAAATAGAGGTTGTAATGGTTAACTAACTAGAAACACTCCCTCATGATATTTTAGAGTGTTTTGTATTCATTTTATACATTAACAGGACAATTGGGAGGCGGGGGGCTAAATCCAGTACTTGCGCTGGCGCATGTTCTTTCCTGTTCGCCTCGCCTCGTTCGCTCGCTCAAACACGGTGGTTGCGACATGAACGTTCCTGTCAAATTTCAGTTTCTTGCAAGTTCATTATTACCTTTTGTTTGCTCAGTCGTAATCCAGCTTTATTCCGAAGTGGTTCACTACAGTTGTAGTTTGCAGTGCTGTGTATTTGTGATGGCTCACAGAGCCAGAGGTTGCGTCAACTCTCCGGACAGTTTTTGTTTTATTTGTGGGGAATATACCGTGAAAAAGTGGCAGAGGAACATTTCTGCATTTATTAAAAAAGTATATTTCGCCTATTTCGGTTTGAAGTTAGGCGATCAAGACAAACCGTGGGCTCCTCACAAAGTGTGCAAGATATGTGAGGAAGATCTACGCTTATGGATGAAAGGTAAAAAACAAGCATTTCGTTTCGGAATACCTATGATGTGGCGTGAACAAAGAGACCACAGCAGTGACTGCTATTTTTGCTCTTGCATTGTGAAGGGATACAACTTAAAAAATAAGAACGTAATAAGTTACCCCAACCTTCCCTCAGCAATTAGGCCTATGCCTCATAGCAACGAAGTACCTGTGCCTGAACCACCAAAATCTTTGGATCATATTTGTGTGGACGGTTCTGATCATGATGAGACTCATCAGATGGCTTTTCCCGATGAGTCCAGTACTTCCGAGTTTGAAACTGAACCAGATCCGAAACCTGAACTTTTCTCTCAAGCTGAATTGAATGATTTAGTCCGGGATTTAGGACTCCCAAAAGATGCTGCCCAACTGCTAGGTTCTCGGCTTAAACAGAAAAATCTATTGTCACCAGGAACAACTTTTTATTGGTACCGCACGCAACCGCGAGACACAATTTTTGAAGTATTTCAGCAAAGAGGAAGATTTGGTATTTTGCAACGATATATACGGAGTGATGGAAAAGTTTAAACTCAAGTATGATCCTGCTGAATGGCGGCTGTTCATTGATTTGTCAAAAGACAGCATAAAAGGTGTTCTTCTTCATAATGGCAACACTTTCGCTTCAGTTCCTATTGCTCACTCTGTTATTCTCCAAGAAAAATACGAGAATTTGGCCCTGATTCTTCAGAAGATTCGTTATGATGAGCATAAGTGGATGATTTGTGGAGACTTTAAAATTCTATCCATGCTATTAGGGCAGCAATCCTGTTTCACCAAATATCCCTGCTTCCTTTGCTTGTGGGATAGCCGGGCCCGCGACCTACACTGGGGGAAAAAAGACTGGCCAATTCGGGAGTATTTGAGACCCGGTGAGAAAAATGTTCTTCATGAGAGCTTGGTACCTCGTGATAAAATTCTATTACCACCTCTCCACATTAAGCAATTCATCAAGTCCCTTCCAAAAGATGGTGAGTGCTTTTGGTACCTTTGCTCAAAGTTCCCCTGACTTTCTGAAGCAAAGCTAAAGGAAGGAGTGTTTGTTGGCCTTGATATAAGGAAACTCATTTCAGATGGAGCATTCGCTGAAACGATGTCTGAGAAGGAAAAAGAAGCCTGGGATTCCTTCAAGGATGTTGTTCTCAAATTCTTGGGGAACAGGCGGGATGAGAACTATAAGGATATTGTTGCCAGGATGCTCAGTGCCTTCAAAGAACAAGGCTGTAACATGAGCCTGAAAGTCCATTTCTTGCACTCCCATGTGAACTACTTTCCCGAAAACTTGGGGGCGTACAGTGAAGAACAAGGTGAAAGGTTTCACCAGGACATCAAGGACGCAGAGAGAAGGTACCAAGGAAGATGGAACACCACTATGATGGCTGATTTCTGCTGGTTGCTGCTGCGGGAAACCCCAGATGAAAAATACGCCAAGCAGCGCACCAAGAGAAGCATTCGGGGGAAGAAGAAACGGGCCCACCAGGAGATTGATTGACCCAAGAATGACTTTAAAATCTAAACTGTGTTGACAAATATCGTGTTTTTACTAAACTTTGAAATAAAAATTTGCTAGTTATTACCACAGTGTCGGATCTCATTTATTAGAATTTTATTTTCATACCATCGGGTGTTTGTCTTCATGTATTGCAATGGTGCGGTTTGCGTTTTCTATTCTTACATACATACCTGTACAACATTTTTTGCTCATTTCTTTGCTTTGCTTTGTGTCTAACCTCGCTCTTATATGCTCAGTGTTTGTGCACATGTATGTGGCTGTTTTAAGTGCAGACAATTTTGCTACCATCACAGTGTGTTTTGTTGACATTACGCTATTCTTATGTGCTGCCTTGTTACAATTTTCTTTATTCTTATTTGAATAACTACTAAACAATTAGTATAAAGAATTCATCCAAGAAACTTTTATCTCGATCACACTCAATCTGAAACGTTCACCTCAAACTGCTAACCCAATGTAGCAAAAAATCTGTACGTGATGGAGCAAATTGGTTACCAGATTTGGATTCAGCGCACCAAAAAACGTAAAAATCAATCGAAACATTAGAGGCAGTTAAAACAATTTTTTTTTTAGTGTACCTGTGTAATCAGCAATTGCTAGCATCCCCAACCCCCCTTTCCTTCGTGATCAGTACAAAATCTGTCGTGCTATCCGTGGGGGTCGATGTCGCCACACAAACAAGAACATCTTTCTTTGCAACCGCTGCAACACCAATCTAGGAACTTGCACTGGCAATACCTGAAAAAAATACAGCAAACGAGGCAGTACCATCATCTTAAGCGCTGCTATGCGACCTAGCCATGAGATCTCTTCCTTATGCCATTTTTCCAAATCTCTTTCAATTTGACCAATCAATGATGGATAATTCGCCCCATACAGGCCCTCCGGATCCCATGTCAGAAGCACCCCGAGATGCTTAATAGACCTCTGGGCCCACCGAAAGTTATAGCTGCCTTGCAAGTGCCGTGATAAAGTTTCAGGCAAGCTAACATTTAACGCCTCCGTTTTATCCCAATTGATTTGAAATCCCGCCACCCTCGCAAAGCGCCTTAATTCGTCCATATAAATCGGTAAAGCCAGCAGTGGGCTAGACACAAATAGCAGCAAATTGTCCGCAAATAACGCTACTTTATGTTCATCAGTCCCTATCCGGAGCCCTGTGGCATCATTATTACGCCTAAGCCGTCCCGCCAGCGGCTCAATCGTTAAAGCAAATAACAAGGGTGATAAAGGGCAGCCCTGTCTCGTTCCCCTTTCTAACCCAAAAAAATCAGAATATCTCCCAGTGATTTTTACTGCAGCCATGGGATTAGTGTAGAGTGCTTTCAGCCATGCCAACATATGCGGGCCAATCCCTATCTTTTCCAAAACTGCAAACATAAAACTCCTGTTCTGATTTTTAAAGGAGAGAAACTCAGCTTAGTACGTCTGAAGTTTCCACTGAATGTATTTAAAGATTTGCACTTGATTAACAAAAAACTTCTTCCATCAGCGAGGGTTTCTCATGCTTTGTACAGGGTTTCATTAATAATTTGACATTGGTAGATTAAAATATTTTTATTGACTGACAATGTGTCATGTTTGTTTATGTATTTACTTAACGCTTTATATACCGCTTTTCTGGCTAGTCAAAGCGGTTTACATAGAACAACATGGTTCAGTATTGGGACGGCCAGAAGTTGCACTCTATTCTGATCCCGCGGGGGCTAGAAGTCCTCATGAGATCAGAATCGGGTGCAACTGACCTGGATGTTCAGGCCCAGCCTGGGCTGTAGGCCGCGCCCCGATTCTGGGTTCCTGGACGTCCGGCATATTACCCAGCTAACTCAGCCAAGCTCCTACATGGAGCGGCAGTGGCATGTCCTCCTGTTGTCATGCAGGAGCTGCGATCACCAGCCGTCCACCCGCCAAACTCTTCTTTCCCTGCAGCCCAATGCCTGATCAGGCCTTCCCTGCATCCCCTCACCTTTCCTCCGTGCTCTGGTGCCACCGTCCCCCAACATCCAGAGGGACTTATTCCACCTCTGAGGTAGAATAAGTCCCCCGTCTATCCTGGTGGACCCAAATGTACAGGGCTGTGACCAGAATCGGCCCTGTATGTCTGGGTTGTACGCCCCACCCCTGGCCCACCCACTCTCCTCCGCATCGCTGCCTCTGCCCGCCCCATCCAGAGCTCCGTGCGTATCTCCTGTGTACGTGTGGGGAGCTTCGGGCAGGAGATATGGTCCCAGGCATTTAGTGTGAAAGGATATCCGAACCAGACGTCCATCCCTGCTAAATGCAGTTCGGAATCTACCCCAGAGTGTTTCATTGTTGGATGTCTGTGAAACAAAGACAGGAGAGGGGCGATATGACGGAGACATTTTTGAGAGTAAAATTTACTAGCTTCTGCGCATTTACACCTCCATGGGAGCTGGGCTTCTTTCATTTGAAAGGCAGCTCTTGAATAAGGGGCATAGGATGAAGGGGAGTAATCTAAAGAAATATTTCTTTACGGAAAGAGTGGTGAATGAATTCATGGAATAGCCTCCCCGCAAATATGGTGAAGATGAGAACTGTATCTGAATTCAAGGCGGCGTAGGACAAGTACAGAGAATCTCTGAGGTAGGGACTTTGTAAAGCTTTTTTGATCATTCCTCCTTTTATTTTACAATATTCTTATATAAAGCTGTGTTAATGGGCTTAGGTTTGTCTCGTATTAGCACCGTCCAACACTTTTACTGTAAGTTCTACACCATTCTATCTAAATGCATGGGGGTCTTCATGTGTGATGGGTCATCATTTGATACCAGTCCTATGTGTGGAAGTGTTTCATTTTGTATGTATATACTTTCATCAGTTTTATCTAATTATGTTTCTGACTTTGTTGGTGGTTTTTTTTTTTTTTTTTTTGTTATTGTCATATGCTCTTGATCATATGTTTTTTTATTAAGTGCTTTTACTGTACATAATATAAGTAATTATCTGCCATCATATACTATATTATCTTACTTTATTTTTATTTTATTATGTTTTTAGTTTACTATTACTGTTATAGTTTATCATGTTTATTACCAAATGCAGTTTATATGCTTTTATTACTTATTATCCCCTTTAAATTTCCTTTTTTAACATTTGTTTTATCTCCAATGGGCCTTGTTCTTTCTCCCTCTCTCTCTTCCCCCACCCCCCTTAAGAGATACAAACAATAAAATGAATACATAAATGTGTATTGTGCCTTTAACTCTGTTCCTCTTGTAGTTCTCCTCTTATACCAGATTTAGGTGCCCCTAACTCCCTTTTTGTTGGTGACTCTCTTTCTTCGACATGGGGGTCTGTTTACTAAGTCGCGCTAGCAACTTCTATGCGAAATTGGAGCTGTGGATCCGATTTCAAATGGAAGCTGCTAGCACCGCTTAGTAAGCAGATCCCATAATTATGAATGTTTATGTTCTTTTACGTTTTTTACTTGTCATTAACTCTTTATTGCCCTTTTCACATTGTATGTTGTATTTTTATGGTATCACTACATGTATTTTATATATTTTTTAGGTTCCCATACATTTTTAGAATCCTTTGATTTGTGTATTATGTAAGGCATACTCTTTTATACCATTTTTTAATGGTTTTGTTTTTACCCCTGAGGTCATGCCCCTGATGAAGGTCTGAGTCGAAACATGGCCGTGTTGTGTACGATGAATAAAATTTGCTGTTTTCACCTTCCTACTGCTTGTGTTGCTTTGTTGCTACGAGAGTGAGTGCGCTCTCTTCTGGACTGCTTCAAGAAGCATAGGACAAGTACAGAGAATCTCTGAGGTAAGTACCGTAAAGCTTAGTAGTTCGTACAAATGATTAGCTTGGACAGGTGGTATAGACTTTCTATCGACATTTTCCTCTGTTTTTATGCTAATGGGGTAGAAGGTGTTATGTTAGGGCCTTTGTCATCCTTCTGTGTGAAGGAGAGGGAGATGTTGGGGCAACTGTTTTTGGTTTTTTTGGGTGTGTTAAGGATTATTATGTTGGGGCAGCTGTCAGAAAAAAATAATTTTGAGTTCTGGTTTGATGATTGGAATATGTCAGCTCCAGGGATTTGAATGTGCAGAGTCTTCAAGGTCATTGTATTTTACCCAATGCATTGCTATTGCTGTACTGCAGGCAGAGTCCAACTTCCTGGGATTTTCACTTCATTTCTCGTTCTAATTTGGGTTCATTTATTTAATATTTGGCAATGAGCTATCCATGTTCTGAATGTGCGACCAAGATCAGGTGTTTTGGAAGCACGTAAGTCAGCCTTGTTTTCTTTTGCCAGTAAGATGTGTTGATGGTCAGGGACAGGTGTAATATCTGCAGTACTGCTTGTTTTTAGACTGTGCCTATTTATTTAACTTTTTTATAGATTATCTTTCCTTGGATCACAGTGGTTTACAATGAACTATAAAACTTTTAAGTATTATGTAGGGGACTTAAAGAGAAAACATAATAACGGATCAACACAGATTACATTTAACCAACATAATGTTGCATAGTGCAAGAGCCATTTGAAGAGAAACAGGGTAAGAAGACTAACGAGGGTAACTGAGTTTTCCTAGATAGAATTGTCTGTGTAGACAGTTCTGTTACGATGGGTTATGATCGGAGAGCAGCAGTCATTTTGATAGGTCATTTTTGAGCTTGCCTGGTTATGTTTTGTTTCCAAAGGGTTCTCTAAATAGTAGGGGTTTTAATGCCCTACAAAATATTGGACGGTCTGGGATAGCTCTAGTTTTCACTAGAAGAACATTCCAGGATCTTGGTATGTATGACAAGAATACATGTGAGCAAGCGGCTTGGTTGCTCTTATAGTTTCTCCTGACTCTGATGTTTTTCGCAGGATGGAAGTGGGCTCTTGGGCAGGGGCGGCCCAAGGGGGGTGCGGGGCCATGTGCGGAGACTCGGTGCGGGGCCTCATTTGCATAAGTGGCCTTATTTGCATAATGCTAACATACACTAACTTTTAGTAAACATGTCTCTTAATGAGTGTATGGATAAAGACAGACTAAAAGATTTCTACATTACTATAATCCAGTGCCAACCGCCAGGCCTATTAGGAACCACTACAAACACTGCCCATTTAGAACCCATAGCAAACCTGCCGTATCATAACAGCACTACCAGGACTCACAAAGCACCATACCAAACCTATCAAAAGGCAACACTGCAAATATTAAACCAATACATTTCAGAGAACAATACATGACCTACTGGGGAAAGAGAACAAGTGGCAATGTCAAATAGGAATTACATAAACAGAATACCTCAGCTCAGTTACACATGCAGAACATAGACCATCACCAAACAAGGAATCACAATTTAGAAACAGGAAGGCAATAATTAAACTGGGAACCCCAAAAGCCAAACTTGGAATGTACAACAACACTGTAGAAATAAAACTATAAATTAATTTCCTCTTGTACCAAACAAAGTGCAGACGTTAATGATGCACATATCCCAGAGCTGATATATTCCAGTTAATAAATTCAAAATAAAGAGATAACTTTCTACCTTTTGTGCATTTTTTTTTCAGTTGCAATTGCTCCAGCCACTTTCTTCTGGTTTCTTCATGTTTTCTGCTAACTCTCCATCTGCTGTCCATTTGTCCTTTCTTCTCTCTTCTATTTTTTTTTCCATTCTCTCTCTCTACATCTGCTTTAACATACTAATCTTTCTCCTTTTGCTCTTTCCTCATTCCTATTTCATCCACTCATCAATCCCCACTTACTCTCCCAACACCCGGCCAATTGTAGATTTTTTTTATCCCTCCCACACAAAATATTTTTCCCCTCTCCATTTTACTCTCCCAGCCCCATCCCATTCTAATCCTCCCCCAACATCGGCTCCCTTCTAGTTCCAGCCTCACCCAGCATCCATTCCCTTCTAGTCCCTGCATCAGCCCATTTCCAGTCCTAGCCCCCCATCAGCCCATTTCCAGTCCTAGCAACCCCCAACCCAATACCAGTCCTAGCCCCCCCCATCAACCCACTTCCAGTCCTAACCCCATCAACCCATTTCCAGTCAGCCCCCCATAGCCCATTGCCAGTCCTAACCCCCCCATCAGCCCACAGCCCATTACCAGTCCTAACCCCATCAGCCCACCTCAAGTCCTAACCCCTCCCCATCAGCCCATTTCCTGTCCTAGCCCCCCCATAGCCCATTATCAGTCCTAACTCCCCCCCCCATAGCCCATTACCTGTCCTAACCCCCCATCAGCCCACAGCCCATTACCAGTCCTAACCCCATCAGCCCACCTCGTGTTAACCCCCCCCCCATCAGCCCATTTCGTCCTAATCCCCATCACCCAATTTTCAGTTTAAGCCCCCCCATACCCCATTACCAGTCCTAACCTCCCCATCAGCCCACTCCGTCCTAATCCCACCAGCCCATTTCCAATCCTAATCCCCCATCACCCAATTTTTAGTTTAAGCCCCCCATAGCCCATTACCAGTCCTAACCCCCATCAACCCATATAAAGACTTAGCTCCCCCATAGCCCATCACCACTCCTAACCCCCCCAGCCCCCCATAGCCCATCACCACTCCTAACCCCCCCAGCCCCCCCATAGCCCATCACCACTCCTAACCCCCCCAGCCCTCCCATAGCCCCCCATAGCCCATCACCACTCCTAACCCCCCAGCCCCCCATAGCCCATCAGCACTCCTAACCCCCCCAGCCCCCCATAGCCCATCAGCACTCCTAACCCCCCCCCTCCCCCCCAGCCCAGCCCAGCCAAAATTTTTTTTTTAAAAGCTGTCTTCTCCCGCTGCCGGGGCCGCCGCGGCAGAATCGAGTGTGCCGCGGGCCCCCCTGCCCAGCAGAGCCTGCCCTCCCCTGTATCTGCTCTCTCGTACAGCTGCCTGCAGTCTCACGCGCCGACTTTCAGAGCGCGAAGGGACTAGTTTCCCTTTCGCGGCTCTGTTAAGCCC
The DNA here is from genome assembly GCA_033557465.1 of Ichthyophis bannanicus. Taxonomy (NCBI): domain Eukaryota; kingdom Metazoa; phylum Chordata; class Amphibia; order Gymnophiona; family Ichthyophiidae; genus Ichthyophis; species Ichthyophis bannanicus. Next base: position 71,917,772 of record CM066051.1, on the reverse strand, counting down.
GCGGGGGCTGATGGGAACTTCCCATCAGCCCCCGCGGGCTTAACAGAGCAGCGAGGGAGAAACTCTCCCCTCACGCTCTGAAAGTCGGCGCGTGAGACTGCAGGCAGCTGTACGAGAGAGCGGATACAGGGGAGGGCAGGCTCTGCTGGGCAGGGGGGTCCCCGCGGCACACTCGATACTGCCGCGGTGGCCCCGGCAGCGGGAGAAGACAGCTTTTTTTTTTTTTTTTTTTAAATTTGACTTTAGGATCAGAATGTTTTTTGCGCGGGGCCCTGTGCAAAAAACATTCTCGCTCAATGGACGGGACGGCCCTGCTCTTGGGCAGGTGTTCCACCCCGTAAGTATGGCTCCGCATGTGAGTGCTGGTACCGTGGAGAAAGGGCACTGTAAAAACAAAATTAAGAAAAACAAAATTAGAAGATAAAAAATGCAAAGGTTGGAGAATATTGAACTGCTTTGCTGCATTTGAATGGGGTTTAGGCTGGTTTGTGTGGGTTTGGAATCGAGGCTAAGGGAAAAGAACGAGAACATGAGTAAAGAAGTGGAAAAGGAGAAAAGGTGCGCCCCTGTCTTCTCTCCTGCAACCCATGCCAAGCTGAGGGGGGACGAGAAGATTAACCCTCTGCCATTCTGACATCTCTGCTTCTTATCCCCGTTCCCCCCCCTCCCATACTAAACAAGGAAAGTACAGTTGTGGTCAACATTATTTGGTACCCTTGCATTTTAGGCATGTTGTGTACAATATCTTAAGAAATATTTGGAAATGTGATCATAATATTTTAATAGTATGTTCAAAGATGTACAACAAAAAATGATGTCTGTGCACTTTAGACATAATAATTTCTTTGAAAACATAAAATATCATCTGGACAAGATTAATGGCATCCTTCACTAATATTTGGTTGCACAATCCTTGGCAGTGATGACAGCCTCCAAACATTTCTTGTAGCCATCTATAAGTTTTACACATCTGTCTGCAGGTAGTTTCTCCTGCTCTTCAATTGTGATGTGTTCCAGCTCATGAATGTTTCCAGGATTCCTTTTACCAATGGCAAATTTCAGCTCTTTCCAAATGTTCTTGATTGGATTGCGATCAGCTCTCATTGATGGCCAGTTTTAAATAGTCCATTTTTTCCTTTTTAACCATTCTTTTGTACTTTTGGATGTATGTTCCTGCTGAAGGACCCACGACCTTCGACCCATACCTAGCTTTCTGACACTACGCAGCATATTTCACTCCAAAATACCTTGATGGTTCTCAGACTTCATAGGGAAGTTCTAGAGGCTAAATTTAGGCTTTTAGGAAGGAAGTTGAAATCCAAAACTTCCAGGGTAATGTTCTCCGAAATGCTTCCCGTTCCACGCACAGGACCCAAAAGGCAGGCAGAGCTCCAGAGTCTCAATTCTTGGATGAAACGATGGTGCAAGGATGAGGGTTTTGGATTTGTTAGGAACTGGGGGACATTCTGGGGAAAGGAGGGGCTCTTCCAAAGGGATGGGCTTCACCTTAACCGGGGTGTAACCAGGCTGCTGACATTAATCTTTAAAAGCTGCTCTCTCTCCTTTTTTTTTTTTTTTTTTTTTTTGAATTTAAACTTTTTATTAACAACAAATCCACTTCAAACACACAGTGGTACAAGTACAATATCCAACGGTACAAGCTAAATAGTCATAGGCCATCAATAAATTGTAAACCAAACACAGAGCCCACAACTAAGGCCTCTCCCCCATACAGCAGCCCATCATTTCCCAAGTGGAAGTGTGTTATATATATAAGAAAAGAAAGAAAGAAAGGAAACATTGATATCCCTTCCCATTCCCCCCCCTCCCCAGCACCACCTATCCCTCTCTCCCCTCCCACCCCTCCCCTCCCCCCTCCCCCTCCCCCTGCTACTGCTGTGTGTCTTTCCGCAGATAGCTCCGCACCTTATCCCACAACTGCTCAAATCTATCCACTCTCTGCCGTCGCGTCGCAGTCAATTTTTCCATCAAGTAGACTTGACGTAGGCGCTCCACACATTGCTCCACCCGGGGCGCTTCCCTCCGCCGCCAGCAATAAGCTAGCTCACAGCGGGCCGCACTCAGGCACGCCTGGACTTGCCGCAGGTCCTGGGTAGGCCCCCCAACACTCCACCACCCCATCAAAAACCCACAAGGGTCCAACGGCACTTCACTACCAACCACCTCCCGTATCCAATCCTGGATCTCCCCCCAAAACTGCTGTATTCGGGGACACCCCCACCAAATATGGAAAAACGTGCCCACTTCCCCACATTCCCTCCAGCACAAATTGGACACCCTGGGAAACATTCGATGGAGTCGGTCGGGGGTATAATACCACCGCATAACCACCTTGCACCAATTTTCCCTAATAGCTATCGACATGGGCAGGAGCCGCAACTGATCAAACACTTTCTTCCAGTGCCCCTCCTCCAAAACCATTGCCAAGTCCCTCTCCCACTCCCTCATGTAGCGAAGTTTCCCCCCTGGGGGCCCCTGGATCGCCCTATATAGCACCGAGATTAGTCCCTGGGACCTCCGTTTCCCGTACCAAATCACCTCCAACGGAGTAAAATCCCTAGCCAACCCCTCCACCCCCAATTTCTTCCGAAGGAATGATACCACTTGCCCATAATAGAAGCGGTCCCCCTCCCGCAGCCCATACTGCTCTTGCAAAGTCGCAAATGGGACCCAATCGCCCCCATCCACAAACTGGTAGAAGCACTTCAACCCCCCTAGCGCCCACCGTCTATAGCCCCCCCCTTCCCTCCCCGGGCGAAAATCCTCCGTAGAGCATAGTTCCCTCATCAATGAAAAGCCCTTTTCCCCCCCCCCCTCCCTTGCTCCCCCTCTAATCTTATCCCATTCCCCTAGCACATGGCCCACATAGGGGTTAGCCCGTACCACCGCCCCCCGTTCCCCCCTCCCCATCCACGGGAGCTCCGCTAGGGATCGCCCTCCCCCGCTCTCCTGTTCCAACTCCACATAGTTCTTCCCCTCTCCCCCTACACGCCAGTCCATCACATGGCGGGCCTGAGCCGCCCAATAATACGCTAGCATATTGGGCACCCCTAGCCCCCCCTCCTCCCGCTTCAGGTACAACACCTCCCGGGCCAGCCTAGGTGGGCGCCGCCGCCATATATAGTGATTCACCTGCCGCTGCAGACGCCTCATGTGCGCCCCCGGTATGGCCACCGGCAAAGCCTGAAAATAATATAGGACCCGGGGGAGGATATTCATTTTTACTGACGCTATCCTGCCCAACCAAGAAATCTCCTGACCCACCCACCTCTGCAAGTCCCTCTCTATCTCCCGCCACAGCCTAGCATAGTTGGCCTCATACATCCCGTCAGGATGGGGAGTGATGTTGACCCCCAAGTAGCGGATGGTCCCCCCTGCCCACTTGAAGGGATAAGCCCGCTGCAGCCCCCCCAACCGGGCCGGGGGCAAATTAAGATTCAGAGCCTCGGTCTTGTCTGGGTTCATTTTGAACCCAGACACCGCCCCATACCGTTCCAGGTGTCGGACTATCTCCAGCAGGGACTCTTCAGGCTGCGTTACCACTAAAAGGACGTCGTCCGCAAACAGTGAGATTTTATGGTGATGTCCGCTCCCTGTCTGCAGTCCCCGCACCTTCTCGTCCTCCCGGATGGCGCACGCCAAGGGCTCAATAGCCATAGCAAAGAGGAGAGGCGACATCGGGCAGCCCTGCCTAGTCCCCCTTTCCAATTCCAGGGCCGACGTATATCGCCCATTTATTTTAACCCGTGCCCTGGGGCCCCGATACAGCGCTTGAACCCACCGCATGAACTTGGGACCTATACCCATCCGCTGCATAGTTTGGAATAGAAAGCTCCAGTCCACCCTATCGAACGCTTTCTCAGCGTCGATAGACAGCAACATAGCCTCGGTCCCTTGTGCTTGCACCCCCCAAACAGCATCCAGCACCCTCTTGATGTTATCCGATGCTTGCCGACCCATAATAAAGCCAGTTTGATCCTTCCCGATCAACCCAGGCATCTTAGGGGCCAATCGATTGGCTAGCACCTTGGCTAGGATTTTGACATCCACATTTAAGAGGGATATGGGTCTATAGGACCCGCAGTGGAGCGGATCCCTGCCCCCCTTGGGTAGCACGGTTATCCCTGCAGTAAGCATATCTGCCGACAAATGTCCCCCCTCCCGCTGCACCCCATTCGCCACCCTGACCAACCGATCCAGGAGTTCCTCACGAAAAACTTTGTAGAAAGCCCCTGTCAGGCCATCTAAGCCCGGAGTCTTTCCAGCCGGTAGCGCTTTCAGGGCCACTACCACCTCCTCCCTAGTGATCTCCGCCTCCAGGTCCTGGACCTCCTCAGCCCCTAGGCACTGCAGCTCAATCCCTTCTAGATACGCCTCACAAGCTCCCATAGGCTCCCCCTCCGGTTTCTTGTATAATTCCCTATAGAAGCGGCAAAACCGCTCCCCAATTTGCTTCTCCGTCCGGAGCTGCTCCCCATCTTCCCCTAACAACCCCACTATCGCCACCTGGGCCTCTCGCTTCCGCAATTTATTAGCCAACAGTTTCCCCGCCCTATCTCCCCATTCGTAGTAGCACTGCTTCAGCCGCGTCATCTGGAAGCCGATCGCTTCCACCTGTAATTTATTTAACTCCATCCGTAACTGATTAAGGCGCTTGAGGTCCCGCTTGCTCCCCCGGCTTTGATATTGCCCAGCCACCTGCTTAATCTCCACTTGAAGTGCCTCCTCCTTTGCCAACCTCTGCTTCTTAAGGCGAGAAGACCACATCACTAACCGCCCTCTTACTACCGCCTTCATCCCCTCCCACAGTCCCACCTCCCCCACTTCCCCCGTGTCATTCAATTCCCAGTACTCCCGTAAACACCCTTTAATATCCTGCACCACCTCCGGTTTCCGTAATAAACTCTCGTTGAGCCTCCAAAAGCGTGTGCCCCCCCCCCTCCCTGGGGCCCCCCACGGTCACCCAAATAGGCGCATGATCTGACCACGTGATGTTCCCTATACCCGCCTCTTGAATCCTAGGCCCCCACCCTGCAGGCAACGGTATATAATCTATCCGACTATAACTATCGTGGGGCGCGGAGTAGAAAGTGTACTCCCTGCTCCCTTCATTCAATTGCCTCCAAGCATCGGTTAACTGGTAGGAGGCCATGATTCGCTGCAGAATTTGGCGAACCTGGCCCTTCCCATCGCCTCCCACTGCTTGTCTATCCCATCCAGGGTGAAGAGCTAAATTAAAATCCCCCCCAGAATTAGCCTCCCCTGGGCATATTTAGCTAAAAAAGAGTGTACCCCTCTCCAGAAGCCCCCCTGCTGCACATTCGGAGCATAGATGTTGACCAGGGTAACCTGCTCACCCTGCCATTCCCCACCCAAGAGCAACACCCGACCCTCCTCATCCCTCTCCACCCGACCTACCCGGAAGGTGCTATCCCTACGAATCAATATCGCCACCCCCCCTTTCCTACCCGCAACCGCCCCCCGCAGCCCCCCAAAATATTGTTGTGGATATTGAGTATTCCTCAGCAACCCCTCATGTTTCCGCCGGAGATGAGTCTCCTGAATCATCACCACTTCCCAGTCAAGCCGTGCGGCTTCCCGGTACAGCTGCTGCCGCTTCTGAGGAGTATTGAGCCCTTTAGCATTAAGAGACCCTATCTTTCCCATTGGGATCGGTCTGGCCCCCTCCCCACTCCCCTTCTACTGTTATCACACCCCCATTGTTGGCATCCCCCTCCCCTACCCCCCCTTCCCCCCACCCCCCCCAACACCCCCCCCTCTCCCCCCCTATATGACCTCTCCCGCTGGTGACTCCCAGCCCCCCCTGTGGCTCTCCCGGGCGCCTCCATCTCCCCCTATATCCCCTTCCCCCCCCCTTTTACCCGCCCTAATACCAGCCCCCATGCCCCCCCTATCCCCACAACCCCTCCCACCCTTCTCAGTTCCCCCAGCTCTCCCTCCGCTCCCAACCCATCGCTCCCCCCGCCCCCCAGCCCGCTCCCACAACTTTCTCCCCCACTTCCCACCAGACCCTCCCCCCCACCCTCCACATATAACCAATATACATACACACAACTCTTGACCCTCAGGAGGGCTATAGAGGATTGCCGAGTCGGGCCCTCGTAGCTCCGCGGGTTTTCCTCAGCCCAGTTAGAGCCATCTCTAGTTGGCGCTGCCCGCTACAACTTTGCGACCAGCTGGGAGACAGTGTTTAAACGTCCAACAATACTGCTCCCGGACCGCAGTCCACCGGCAGTGTCTGAAATGTACGTAGTTTATAACACCACTCAAGATCATCAGGGTCTGCTTGGCCTTTGGGCCTAGAACAGCGATGGCGAACCTATGGCACGCGTGCCAGCTGTGGCACGCGAAGGCCTTGCAGCTGGCACGCGGGCCATAGGTCCGCAAAAAAAAGAAAAAAGCTGTCTCTGACTGCTGCCGCGGACGCGGCAAGGGCAGAATGCAGCGTCCCGCGGGGCCCCCTCCGCCCGCTAAGCCCCTCTGCAAGAGCTTTCAGATTCGCGAGGGAGAGCGTCTCCCTCGCGTCTCTGTTAAGCCCGCAGGGGCTAATGGGAAATTTCCCATCAGCCCCTTTAGACGCGAGGGACTGATGGGAAATTTCCCATTAGCCCCTGCGGGCTTAACAGAGACGCGAGGGAGACGCTCTCCCTCGTGAATCTGAAAGCCCTTGCAGAGGGGCTTAGCGGGCGGAGGGGGCCCCGCGGGACATTGTAATCTGCCGCGGCAGCAGCCAGAGCCTGCTTTTTTTTAAAAAAAATTTGCCGGGGGGGGGGGGTTAGGACTGCTAATGGGCAGGAGGGGGGGGGTGTTAGGACTGCTAATGGGCAGGGGGGGTTAGGACTGCTAATGGGCAGGGGGGGTTAGGACTGCTAATGGGCAGGAGGGGGGGGGGTTAGGACTGCGAATGGGCAGGAGGGGTGGTTAGGACTGCAAATGGGCAGGAGGGGGGGTGAGGAAAGCTAATGGGCAGGAGGGGGGGGTTAGGACTGCTAATGGGCAGGAGGGGGGGGTTAGGACTGCTAATGGGCAGGAGGAGGGGGGGTGTTAGGACTGCTAATGGGCAGGAGGGGGGGTGTTCGGACTGCTAATGGGCGGGGCGGGGGGGTTTAGGACTGCTAATGGGCGGGGCGGGGGGGTTTAGGACTGCTAATGGGCGGGGGGGGTTAGGACTGCTCATGGGCTGGCGGGCGGGGGGTTAGGACTGCTAATGGGCAGGAGGGGGGGGTGTTAGGACTGCTAATGGGCAGGAGGGGGGGTGTTAGGACTGCTAATGGGCTGGGGGGGTTAGGACTGCTAATGGGCGGGCGGGCGGGCGGGGGGGGTAGGACTGCTAATGGGCTGGGGGGGTAGGACTGCTAATGGGCTGTGGGCTGATGGGGGCTGTCTGGAAATGGGGGTGATGGGGGTTTAGGGCTGGAAGTGAGTTGATGGGGGGGGCTAGGACTGGTATTGGGTTGGGGGGTTGCTAGGACTGGAAATGGGCTGATGCAGGGACTAGAAGGGAATGGATGCTGGGTGAGGCTGGAACTAGAAGGGAGCTGATGTTGGGGGAGGATTAGAATGGGATGGGGCTGGGAGAGTAAAATGGAGAGGGGAAAAATATTTGTGTGGGAGGGATAAAAAATCTACAATTGGCCGGGTATTGGGAGAGTAAGTGGGGATTGAGGATGGAGGGGTAAAATTTGAGTGGATGAAATAGGAATGAGGAAAGAGCAAAAGGAGAAAGATTAGTATGTTAAAGCGGATGTAGAGAGAGAGAATGGAAAAAAAAACCTAGAAGAGAGAAGAAAGGACAAATGGACAGCAGATGATGGAGAGTTAGCAGAAAAACATGAAGAGAAACCAGAAGAAAGTGGCTGGAGCAATTGCAACTGAGCTGAGGTATTCTGTTTATGTAATTCCTTTTTGACATTGCCACTTGTTCTCTTTCCCCAGTAGGTCATGTATTGTTATTGTCTGAAATGTATTGGTTTAATATTTGCAGTGTTGCCTTTTGATAGGTATGGTGTGGTGCTTTGTGAGTCCTGGTAGTGCTGTTAGGATACGGCGGGTTTGCTATTGGTTCTAAATGGGCAGTGTTTGTAGTAGTTCCTAATGTGCCTGGCGGTTGGCACTGGATTATAGTAATGTAGAAATCTTTTAGTCTGTCTTTATCCATACACTCATTAAGAGACATGTTTACTAAAAGTTAGTGTATGTTAGCATTATGCAAATATTTATGCAAATTGACGTGCTGGCACTTTGAGGAAATTCTTTGGTTTTGTGCGGCAGTTTGGGCACTCGGGCTCAAAAAGGTTAGCCATCACTGGCCTAGAACATCAGATAATAAAACATAATGTATTCCAATTGAATAGCTAGATTACGAATTGTTGTAATGCTTTCATATATTTCTAAATTTGGCATAGTGAACCACCCAGGCACCACATATAAATGGTCTGGTCGAGATTCTTTGAGACCAAGTCATTTTCAGACAAACATTTGGCCGCAGATCCCAATAACATGTGCTGCCCGATGAGGTTCAACAACAAAACAGCTCCAGCGGCGGTCGCGCCTATTCACCCCCTATCGGGCAGCAGTCAGGGATTCCAGCGCCAGTCCTGAAGACAGTCAATCCACGCTAGTTCAACACCGAGGCCCCCCCAGAACGGTCTCCATCTAGGGGGACCCTCGGATAGGCAGTTATAGTCCTAGGGCAGCCCCCGGGAGGTAATGCAGCTCAGTCCCCCGCTGCGGTTTCCGCCGCTGCCAATTGCCGCTCCTTTCCACCGGATAGCCGCGTTAACCTCCTGCTCTTGCTTTCGACTCTCTGCCACTTCGTCCCATTCTGCCGCAGAGAGGGACGTTGTTCCTTAGACTGTCCGCTCCTTGGCACCTCGGGGATGTTGTCCACTCCCAGATCACGCAGGATCTGCCAGGCTCCCTCAGCGCTCTGAATGCGGCGGGAGGCGCCCTTCACCGTCACCAACAAGCCGAAGGGATAGAGCCATCGGTAGCGCCATCCTTCTCTGCGCAGCACCGAGGTTACCTCTCGCAGCTCCCACCGCCGCTGAAGCGTGCCCGCAGAGAGGTCCTGGTATAGCTCTATTTTAGCTCCTTCCCACTTATACGGGCCAAGCCTCCGAGCCGCAGTGAGGAGCTTCTCCTTCAGTTTATAGGAGCTCAGGCAGGCTATCACATCCCGAGGCCTGTTCTCTCTCGGGGGGCCCAAGCTCCGGTGGGCCCTTTCCATTTGCAGCGGTGTTCCCACCCAGTCCCCCTCAGGGTCTGCCTCCTGCAAAATGTCAGTGAACAACCGCTTCAGGGTCCCCTCACAGTCCTGGAAACGCTGCTCTTCCGGGAGGCCGCGCACCCGCACATTACTCCTGCGCGAGCGGTCCTCCAGATCCTCCGTTTTGGCTTTTAGCATCTCCTGGGCTTGCCGCAGCTCTGCCCAACCACTCTGCAAGTCGTTCACCGCCTCCTCCTGGTGCTCCAAGCGCTCCTCTGAGGCCTCCACCCGAGCCCCGAGCTCCTTCACCTCCTGGGACAGCGTGACTTGTGTTTCCCGCAGGTTTTTTTTAAAGGAGCTCATCTCGGCCTTCAATTCCTCCTTAAAGGCCGTAAGCCACTCTTTCAGGCTCCCCATCGAGTCCGGACCACCGACCGAGTCACCATCAGAGTCGGACCGCTCCACCTCGCCGGCCGCCATGTTGGCCGCGTGGTCTGTCTCCAATCGCCCCTCTGCCGCAACGTATGAGGATCGATATTCCGAGAGTCGCTGTTTCACCGACATCTCCTCTGGTGTCCGGGGTAGCGGGATCGGCCTTCGCACCCGGCAAGGAAGGGAAATGGTGCTCAAATTTTAGCTAATTTTTCATCGGCGCCCTGGAGCTCCTTCAGAGAGCAGCCACCATGCTCCCTGACGTCACCGGAAGTCTCTCTCTCTCCTTTTTAAACTAGATAATAGGGGAGAGCTGACAGTCACCCAAGAGCGCATGGTTCGGAACAATGTATCCTTGAAGGATACTACCAAAAAAATGAAGTTAGGGCACATCAGCAGAGAGGTTCCAATAAAGACAAAGGTAACCCAAATGCCCTTGAGTACAGAGTAGACAGAGCTTAAAGATTCCAAATTACCCCTGCCTACCAATAACCAGATTAATATGAATAAAATAGTCTCTAAAATGCTTGTATGCAAATACTAGTGTCTTAAAAAATAAGATGGGAGAGTTAGAATATATAGCATTAAATGAGAAGTTAGATATGATTGGTATCTCAGAGAAATGGTAGAAGGAGGACAACCAGTGGGACACTGATACTTGGGTACAAGCTATATCATAATGATAGAGCTCATCAAATTGGTGGAGGGGTTGCACTCTGTTAGAGAGGGCATTGAGTCACAAAGGATTAAAGTTTTGCAGGAAACAAAATTCGCTGTAGAATCTCTATGGATTGAAATTTCATGTATAAAGGGGAAGGCAATAGCAGTGGGGTTGTACTATTGACCACCTGGCCAGAATGAACAAATGGATGAAGAAATGCTCAAAGAAATCAGGGAAGCTAACAACAGTTACAGAACAATAATAATAATGGGTGATTTTGATTACCCTGGTATTGAATGGGTCAGTGTCACGGCAGGACATGCTAGGGAGATAGTTTCTAGATGAAATAAATGACTGCTTCTTGGAGCAGCTGGTTCATGAACCGACCAGAGGGGAAGGCATTTTGGACTTAGTCCTTAGTGGAACACCAGATCTGGTGCAAGAGATAAGGGTGTTAGGGCCACTTGGCAATAGTGATCATAGCATGATTGTGTTTGTTTTAATTAATGGAGGAGGGATGGTAAGGAAATCCACAGTACTACCTTTTAACTTTCAAAAGGGAGACTATGATAAAATGAGGAAAATAGTTAAGAAAAAAACTGAAAGGAGCAGTTGCAAAGGTTAAAGACTTACATCAAGCTTGGGTGATGTTTAAAAGTACTATCTTGGAAGCCCAGACCCAGCTGTATTCCACGCTTTAAGAAAAGTGGAAGGAAGTCCAAAAAACTGTCAGCATGGTGTAAAGGTGAGGTCAGAGAGGCTGTTGCCAAAAAAGCATCCTTCAGAAAATGGAAAAAGACAAATGACAAATAGGAAAGAGCACAAGCACTGGCAAGTTAAATGCAAGGCAATGATAAGTTAGACAAAGAGAGAATTTGAGAGAAGGTTGCTGTGGAAGTTAAAATGCGTAATAAAGAGTTTTTCAAGTACATTTGTAGCAAAAAAAACCCTGTGAGAGTCAGTTGGACCACTAGATGACAGAGGGGTAAAAAGAGCAGTAAGAGGGGACAAGGTTATAGCAAAGAGACTGAATGAATTCTTTGCTTCGGTCTTTACTAAGGAAGATTAGGGATGTTACCCATGACTGAAGTGGTATTTAAAGGTGACACTGTGGAAGAATCGAAAGAAATATCGATACACCGGGATGATGTATTACAACTATTTGATAAACTGAAGAATAGCAAATCACCTGGACCAGATGGTATATATCCAAGGGTGTTGAAAGAACTGAAATATGAGATTGCAGACCTGCTAGTAGTAATCTATGAACTATCGTTAAAATCATCTGTAATACCTGAAGACTGGAGGATCACCAATATAACGCCAATTTTTTAAAAGGGTTCCAGGGGTGATCCGGGAAACTACAAACCAGTGAGTCTGACATCAGCACCAGGAAACTTGTTAGAAACCATCATAAATAACAAAATTACTGAACATGTAGATAGTCATGGCTTAATGGGAGACAGCCAACATGGCTTTAGACAAGGAAGATATTGTATTACTAATCTGTTATGTTTTTTTTGAAGGTGTGAATAAACAGGTAGACAAAGGCGAGTCAGTTGATATAGTGTATCTGGACTTTCAGAAAGCCTTTGACAGGGTCCCTCATCAGAGACTTTTGGCAAAACTAAAGAGTCATGGGATAGGAGGCAGTGTACTATTGTGGATGAGGAACTGGTTAAAAGATAGAAAGCAGAGGGTAGGGCTAAATGACCAATTTTCCCAATAGAAAAAGGTGAATAGTGGAGTACCCCGGAGATCTGTGCTGGGTCCGCTGCTCTTTGACATATTCATAAATGACCTGGATCAGAGATTAATGAGTGAGGTTATCAAATTTGCAGATGACACAAAACTATTTAAAGTTGTTAAAACCCAAAAGGATTGTGGAAAATTGCAAGAGGATCTTGATAAATTGGAAGACTGGGCATCAAAATGGCAAATGAAATTTAATGTGGACAAGTGCAAAGTTATGCACCTAGGAAAGAACAACCCAAACTATGGTTACACGATGCAAGGTTCCACATTAGGAACCACCACCCAGGAAAAAGATTTAGGCGTCATCATGGATAACATGTTAAAACCCTCCATCCAGAGTGCAGCAATGGCTAAGAGAACAAGTAGAATGCTAGGTATCATAAGGAAAGGAATGGAAAATAAAACAAAAGATATTATAATGCCTCTATCGTTCCATGGTTCGACCGCACCTTGAATTGTGTGTGCAGTTCTGGTCGCCGTATCTTAAAAAGGATATAGCGTTATTAGAAAAGGTTCAGAGAAAAGCCACCAAAATGGTAAAGGGGATGGAAGGCTACTCCTATGAAGAGAGGCTTAAAAGTTAGGGCTCTTCAACCTGGAAAAGAGACGGCAGAGGGGAGATATGATAGAAGTCTATAAATTAATGAATCGAATGGAAGAGGTAAATGTAGATCGATTGTTTGTCATCAGACTATAAAAAAACTATTTTAAGTACACTTATCACTGCCCACTTCGACTATTGCAATAGTCTCCTTATTGGCCTCCCACAAAAAAAACACCTACCTGCTTCAAAGAGCCCAGAACATCTGTGCAAAAGTAATTGCTAAAGCTCGCCTAACAGACCACGTAACCCCAATACTGCTGGAATTACACTGGCTCCCTATAAATAGCCGAATCAGATATAAAATAATCCTTACAACCTTCAAACTCATAAACGGCATCGCCCCCTCACATCTGTCCACACTGCTGCACGCTCCAACTGAAACGAGAACTCACAGACAAAACGCAGCCCACTCCCTTAACACACCAAAAGCCTTCAGGAAGTCTAAGAAAACTACAAGCTCCAGAGCATTCACATTCGCTGCCCCTACGCTCTGGAACGATCTCCCAATAGACCTGCGCATCATAAAAGACCTCTCCCAATTCAGGAAAGAACTAAAAACTTACCTATTCTCCGAACACTTTGAAATCCCCTACCCCCCCCCCCCCAAGTCCAGCTCCACAGCAACCACAGTCACACAAACACAAAACCCCTGAAATTACAATTAACTAACTCATAACAGTCCCCAGCCACACACACTCCTGACTTACGACAAAAAGTAAATTCCAATACCTACACATGCCCAATAACTATCCAACCCTGTAACACACTATACATAGCCTCTGTAAATAGCCAATGTAAATAGTTTGTCAGTTGTTTGCAATATTACCTGTACAAAGTTGAATTTTACTTTTCAATGTAAATGTATACAGAAGTGTACAAGATTGTTAAATTGTTCCATGTAAACCGCCCTTGATCTCTGGAAGGGGCGGTATAAAAGAAAATAGATAAATAAATAAAATAAATAAATAAATAGGGGACATGCAATGAAGCTACAGGGTAACCTATTTAAGTCTAATGAGAGAAAATATCTTTTTCACTCAACGTGTAATCAAACTCTGGAATTTGCTACCAGAGGATATAATAAAAGTGTAGCTGGATTTAAAAAAGGTTTGGACAAGTTCCTGGAGGAAAGGGCCATAAACCATTATTAAAAGGGACCCAGGATATCACTGTTTGAACCAATACAAGCATTGTGGAACCTGTGTCTTTTGGGGAAACTGCTAGGTACATATGACCTAGATTGGCCACTGCTGGAAACAGGATACTGGGCTTGATGGACCTTGGTCTGACCCAGTATGGCATATCTTATGTTCTTATGGATTGGAGTATTCCTTCTGCAACTCTGAAAAGAAATAAAAACAAAATTGTGGATGCTATTAGGTTTTTCTATGCCTCAGTACTTTGTACCATCCCAATATCAGACCTCGTTCATTGCTTACAATTTGTGTATAAATTTGTAAGACAGGACAATTTAAGTGTAAAAAACAATCTAATTTATTGAACTCAAATACACATTTCTGCAGCACGTATAACACTGTGCGGTTATCCTGTGAGGCAGAGAGTGACGTTGCTCAATACAGAGCTTCAGACACCCTCTGCCCCCCTTCCCTTTGTTAAAGCACTAATTTATACATTCCTTTAATTTGCTTTTCTCTCATATGATTATTTATTGCAGAAACACATTCCTTTCTTTGCTTTGAGGCAGGGTCGGCCCATCCATTGAGTGATAATGTTGTTCGAAGAGGGCCCCGCGCAAACTCCATTACTGCTCAATGGACACTTGGACAGCTGCAGAGGGAGTTGGAAGCCCGTGCAAGGCCCCGACTCCCTCTGCACAGCCGCCAGCGTGAAGAGCTTTTTCACGCTGGCGGCTGTTTCAGTGAAGCCGCGAATGCCTGGAAAGGTTAATGCCCTTTGACCTTTCCCGTCATTCGCGGCTTCACTGAAACAGCCGCCAGCGTGAATGAAAAGGCTCTTCACGCTGGCGGCTGTGCAGAGGGAGCCGGGGCCTCGCGCAGGCTTCCCCAGCTCTCTTTGCAGCCCCTTAGACGACTGCGGGGCTCTTCAGAGGTGGGGGGAACTTGGACTGGATGGGCTGTGATGGGGGAAACGGACTGCAAATGGGCTGTGATAATGTGAGGGGAACGGACTACAAATGGGCTGTGATGGTGGGTGGGGGGCTAGGACTGCAAATGGGCTGTGATGGTGGGGGAGTAAGTGGACTGGAAATGGACTGTGATGTTGGGGGGGGGGCTAGGACTGGAAATGGGCTGTGATGGGAGGGCTAAAATTGGAAATGGGCTGATGTGGGCTGGAATAGGACTGGAAATGGGCTGACGGGGAGCTTGGAGTGGAAATAGGCTGATGGGGGACTGGAATGGAACTGGAAAAGAGCATATGGGGGGGGGGCTAGGACTGGAAATGGGCTGATGGGGGGAACTTGGAATGCAAAGGGGTGATGGGCTGGAAATGGGCTGATGGGGGCTGGAATGGAACTGGAAAAGAGCATATGGGGGGCTAGGACTGGAAATGGGCTGATGTGGAGGCTTAGGAGAATGGGACTAGAAGGGGGCGGATGCTGGGTGGGTCTAGAACTATCAGGGAGCTGATTTTGGGGGAGGACTAGAAAGGGATGGGGAATGAGAATGGAGAGGGGAAAATATATTTTGTGTGGGAGGGAAGAAAAGTCTACAATGGGCCGGGTATTGGGAGAGTTAGTGGGGATTGAGAATGGAAGGGTGAAATTTGAGTAGATGATAAAGGAATAAGGAAAGAAATGGGTGAAAGAGTAAACAGGGAAAGATCAGTACAGTATGTTAAAACAGATATAGAGAGAGAAAATGGAAAAAAATCTAAAAGAGAAGAAAGGACAAATGGATAGCTTGCAGAAGACACGAAGAAACCAGAAGAAAGTGACTGGAGCAATTGCAACTGAAAAAGAAAATGCACAAACAACAAAAGGTAGAAAAATACTTTTTTATTTTGAATTTATTAACTGGAATATATCAGCTCTGGGAAATGTGCATCGTTAATGTCTTTTGTGTTTTGTTTAGTACAAGAGGAAATTAATTTATAGGGTTTTTTTCTCCAGTGTTGTTGTACATCCCAAGTTTTGGCTTTTGGGGGTCCTAGTTTAATTGTCTTCCTATTTCTAAATTGTGATCCCTTGTTCTTTAGTGACAGTCTATGTTCTGCATTTTAATCAAGCTGAGGTATTCTGTTCATGTAGTTTCTATTTGACCGTGTCACTTGTTCTCTTTCCCCAGTAGGAGATGCATTGGTATTCTCTGAGATGTATTATTATGTTCTTATGTTCTTATGGCCTCCACTTCCTGAGGCAGCTATACAGCCCTACAACATTATGGAACCGCCACCATATTTAACTGTAGGAAGGGT
Organism: Ichthyophis bannanicus; assembly: GCA_033557465.1. Taxonomy (NCBI): domain Eukaryota; kingdom Metazoa; phylum Chordata; class Amphibia; order Gymnophiona; family Ichthyophiidae; genus Ichthyophis; species Ichthyophis bannanicus. The sequence goes on along the minus strand of CM066051.1, from coordinate 71,901,674 downwards.
GGTTGTTTTTCCTTAAAAGCTTCATTTCCTCACCTGTAAATATATCGCTGGTCTGCATTGCCAAAGAACTCAAGTTTGGTTTCGTCTGTTTGCAGAACATTTTCCCAGAAGGATTGTGCTTTCTCAAGGTGGGTTTGGACAAAGATCAGGCATGCTCATTTGTCTGTCTTTGAGTAGTAGAGTCCTCCTTGGCCTTCTCTCATGAAGTCCTTCTTTGTTAGTGCGCAGCATATGGTGTGGGTTGAAACCACCACTTCAGATTGCTCCAGGTCAGCCTTAAGCTCTTTGGATGTTGTACGTTTTGTTTTTCCAACAGTTCAGACTAATCTTCGAAGACTCCTTGGATTAATTTTCCTCTTTTCACCATGTCCTGGGAGTTTCTTGAGAGTTCCATGAGCAGAAACCTTCTTAATAACATTTCAAACTGTAGAGACAGGCATCCCAAGGTCTTTGGAGATAGCCTTGTACCCCTTTGAAGTTTGATGCTTGGTGATAATGGCTGTTCTGACAGTCTCAAGCTGCTCTCTTGTCTTCACCATTGTGAAAATGGAACAGGGAGTGAATGTGGCCATTTTAAACATTAGAGCTATCATGCATTGGTTGATTCAAATCATGTGAGTACTGACAATTGATCACAGGGTTCTCTAATTTTACTGCAATGGGAATGTGGTTCTTCTGTTCAAAATGATTTGAATTGTTTATAAGGGTGCCATAATTATGTCCTAATTATGTTAAGTTCTCACCTATGCCACCACTATAATACTCCTATAAAAGATGGTGCATATAGACCAGTCAAATGTTTTACAAATCTAATTTCACAAAATGTAGCAACAGAATCTAATCACTACATTAATTTTTTTGTCGGATCGCCTGTCGTGAGGATGATAAATCACTCTCTTGAAACAGGCCCTCCATTTTAATCAATTTTAAAAAAAATGGCCACCTGGCCCAAATGCGTGAGGCTATATGTTCCCCAGAACCAACCACCGCAAAATTCATACAGTGCTTTTATAAAAAAGCTAAATATCGTTCCGCCGGGTCTGTGTGATACATTGTTTATTGTATATGGTCTAAAGCCATTTCAGTGGGCACTTTTTTTTTTTAGGAGATATTGGATATTAAGGGGTTGAACTGCAAGGGTGCCAATAATGTTGACCGCAACTGTAGACGTATGTTTGCCATGCCTGAGCCAGAAATGTTTTGGTGGGGATGAGGGAGGATGATTTGATTATTTTTATGTTTTGTTTTGTTTTTATATTTAATATTTATTGAATTTATGCGTAAACATCAAGACATTCTTGAATGAACAGAGATACATAAGTACAATTAAAAGAAGAACAAATAAGAAAAAAAAACAAGCCTTAGGATCTCTGGTAGTCCACACTTGATGGAGAGAGAGACCACACAGTACCCAGAGCAGGAGAACCGCGGGCACCACTGAAGAAAAAAGAACTTTACCAAATTCAAGCTAAGAAGATAAAGAAGACAAGCCTGAGCGCACAGGCTAAAGAGTAGGACAGATATCGACATTATCATCCTGAGACTTCGCCTTATCCATTAACTTGGCACTAATAAACGTAGCAAGATCAGCTGGCTGAAAGAAAACATATCTTATAGACGTATATAACACCAAGCATTTACAGGGAAATCTTAAAAAGAAAGAACCTCCAACCTGCATGAAAAAGCTTTCTCCTCGTCTGTGCTTCCTTAGATATATCAGGAAACATTGAGATAGACCACAAAAAGTCTCCAGTCTCTTTTTGAAGAACATTTTCAGCTACCGTTCCTTATCAGTGACAAGCGCACATGAAACCAATAGTGTAGGGAGGATGATTTGATGAACGTTTTTTTATAACTTAATCTTTATTAATTTTTCCAAAGCAAACATAGCAAAACATGGAGCACAGCAGAATACAAAAGAAGAATGTAAATATAAACCCTCCGCCTCTACTCCTGCAATTATAAATACCAACGATACAGATATGTAAGATATACACTTTTCATCCCCCCACTCTCTCCCCCCCGCCCCTCCTCCCACCCTTTGCAATTAACATCCGCATAACTGTGAAAGCCCTTTCCCCGCTGTCCCCCCTCAATTCCCCCCACCCACAATGAGCTTATCTCATCTCATGCCTGAGGTTGCCAAGTATTCCAGCAACGGTTTCCATTGACGTTCAAAGCGCTCCCCTTGATTTTTCCTTATAGCGGTCAAACGCTCCATATGCAGAACTTTATATAATCGAGCTACCCACTGATGAAGCTCCAGGTGACCCCCCCCCGCTTCCACTTCCAGGCTATTTCACACCTCGCCGCCACTATACATGACCGCATGGGGCGGGACCATTTCTGCGACTGATTAGCTGGCCAGACTCTCAAAAGAAACAAAGAAGGACATAGTTCTAACCGGACCCCAAAAATAATTGTCATCTGGTCCCGGACCCGCGTCCAATATGAACGGACCCAAGTGCAATCCCACCACATATGAAAATAAGTTCCCCCTATCCCCACAACCCTTCCAGCAAAGAGCCGGAACCGCTGGGAACATCTTATGATATCGTTCGGGAGTGTAGTACCACCGCATTAAAATTTTATAGGTGTTCTCTTGAATCAGGGTACAAATAGAGGATCGGGACGCTGCTTTAAGGATGGCCTTCCACCCCTCGCCTTCCCAATTCAGCCCCAAATCTTTTTCCCATTCTACCATATATTTCAATTTGGGCTCCACCTCCAGGGCCTTTCGCAAACTAGCATAATGTAAGCGTATCAACCCTCGAAGCATGGTGGCCCACCCACAGGGCTTCAAGATCATTAAGTCCTTTGTCAATGCGTTCACGAAGACGTTTTTGGCGCAGGTAATGTGTAACCTGCAGATAGGCGAAAAAATCGCGATTGTCTAGCTGAAATTCCGCTTTCAATTGATCGAAGGACTTGATCTTGTCGGCCTCTATTAAATGCACAAATTGAGTCAGTCCCCGCTCCTCCCAAACCTGAAATATCTTTTCCCGGCCCGGTGCAAAGGCTGGAGTGGCTGTCAACGGTGAAAGCAAAGACGTCCCTGGGCTAACGTCCACTCTTCGCCACCCTCTGGCCCATTCTCCCAAAAGGTGACGTATAAAGGGATTGTACGTCCATTGACCCTGTAAAGTTCCCTTCTGTAACCAAGGTAAACAATAAAGTTTATAATATGGTACCGCGTGCTGCTCAATAGCAAGGAACCCTTTCGACCGTACTGGTTCCCGCCACTCATCACCTGTCACATTTGCGCCGCTAGATAATAGTCCGCAGTCGCTGGCATTCCCAACCCCACTTTCTCCCGTGCTCTATACATAACAGTCCGTGCAATGCGCGGGGGTCTGTGTCTCCACACAAACAAAAACAACTTCCGTTGAAGCTTATGCAAGACCTTTTGAGGAACTTTCATAGGTAATACTTGAAAAAGATACAACAATTGAGGCAACACCATCTTAAGCGTCGCTATTCTGCCCAACCATGAGATCCCCTCATGATTCCATTTCTCCAGGTCCCTGCCTATCCGGTCAATCAGCACAGGATAGTTAGCCCCGTACAGCTGATCGAGATTACGAGTTAAATACACCCCTAGATACTTGATCTTACTGGTAGCCCAACGAAATGGAAAACACTCCTGTAAATGCGATGTTAAAGGCCCGGGCAGATTGACGTTTAGTGCCTCCGTTTTATCCCAATTAATCTTAAATCCTGCAACCGCTCCAAAACGTTTCAACTCTGCCATAAAAATAGGCAAAGCCAACAACGGACGGGTGATAAAAAGCAGCAGATCATCTGCAAACATCGCCAGCTTGTGTGCTATCGATCCTATGGTTAGACCCGTTGCATCCGAATTCTGTCGCAAATGCGCCAATGGCTCCATGGTTAAAGCGAACAACAAGGGGGAGAGTGGGCACCCTTGTCTCGTGCCCCTCGCCAAGGAGAAAAACTCGGAATGTCTACCATTTATTTTGACCGTTGCCACAGGACAGGTGTACAAGGCTTTTATCCAGGACATCATATTGGGGCCTATCCCCACCGCTTGTAATACCGCAAACATAAACCCCCATTCTACGCGATCAAATGCTTTTTCAGCATCTATCGCCAAAACAAGTAGTTCCTGCTTCTGATGCTGAGCGGTCCATATTGCCTGAATTGCTCTACGGATATTGTCCCCCGTGTTCCGCCCCTGAACAAATCCCGTCTGATCAGAATGGATAATTTTTGGCAATATTTGCCCCAATCTGTTAGCCAATATCTTTGCCAGTATTTTCCCATCTGTGTTCAAAAGAGAGATGGGTCGATAGGAACCGCAAACGGTGGGGTCCCGCCCCGGCTTTGCTATCACCGTAATCCCGCCTGGCTCATTGAAGGCGGCAACAGTTGCCCCTGGAGAACAGCATTAAATAAGCGCTGCAACAGCGGAGCTAATGATGTCTGTAATTTTTTATAAAACAGCATAGAGAAGCCATCTAATCCTGGGGATTTATTCGAGGGCAAACCCTTAATTACTTGATAGATCTCTTCCAGGGAGATCTCTTTATTAAGAATATCACGATCTAATTCAGAAATTACCGGGAGACCTCCGCCTTCCTGGATATACGTGAGAGCTCCTAAATGATCTCCTGCCATCTCACTAGTATAGAGTGTTTGATAATATTGGCGAAATTGCTCTCTAATATTTTTGGTGCGAAAAAGAAGCCTATCTCCCGGGCCCTTGACCTTCAAAATAGTGGAACGCCGGTCTCTGTCCTGCAGCTTCCTTGCTAACAGTCTACCCGCCTTATTATGAAATTCATAATAGCGCTGATTAATGCGGCGTAATTGAAAATTAATTGTCTCCATCTGCAAGGAGGTTAATTTGGCTTGTGCATGTGCCAATTGCACTTGAATCCGGGCTCCACCCCCCTGCTTATGCCGGCATTCCAACTCTGTAACCTGTTGGAGCAGCTGGGCCTTCTTCTCCCCTGTAACCTTCTTTTTACGAGCCGCCCGTTGTATCAGAACTCCACGTAACACCGCTTTTAACCCATCCCATTGAATCCCCAGGGAGACATCCCCAGTATCATTCACTGCACAATAGTTTCGAATTTCCTTCACTACACTCGCCACCACTGCAGGGTCCTGCAGAAGACTTTCATTAAGGCGCCAGAAAGACCTTCCACTCGTGTCTCTCTCGCCTCCAAACTCCACCCATATCGGGCCATGGTCCGTCCAAGACATGGGTTCAATACCAACTTTCAAGATTTTTGAGATCCATGAGGAATCCCCAAGAAAAAAATCTATTCTGCTATAGCTATGATGGACCTGGGAATAGTGTGTATAATCAATCCCTTGCGGATTCACCTGACGCCAAAGGTCGCACAGCCCATAGTTCTGCATCAATCTCCGTAGTTGTACCCGTCCTTTAGTATCTCCTCTATGGCCCCCTAGAGATCTGTCCCACCGTGGGTTCAGCACCTCATTAAAATCACCCCCCATCAATAAAGCCCCATGGATTTTATCGGACAGCCAGCTAGATAGTGTGGCCCAAAAATGAGTATGGGGGTCATTGGGGCCATAAACATTCAAGAATGTGACCTCTTGTCCCTGCAACTCACCCCAGATTAACAAAACTCGTCCCTTAATTCCTTTCATTACCCCCCCCTAATTGAAAGGGGACGTCCTTGCGAACCATAATAGCCACTCCAGCCTTTTTATGTAAACCGTCAGCATTAAACCAAATATCTGTATAAGCGCTATTGCGCAAAAGGTGCTCATCTTTCGGCAATAGATGGGTTTCTTGTACAAATATTACTTGCCAGCGTTGTAGCCTAACTTCCTGAAATAACGCTTTCCGCTTTTGGGGAGTGTTAAGGGCTCTAACATTAATAGATCCTACCCTAAGTCCCACCATCAAACAGTACTAGAACCTCTAACCTTGGCATCCCCAGATTATGATCAATCCTAAATCCTTCCCCCCTCCCCCATCCCCCTTCCCCCGCCCAACCCCCACTCCTCTCCCCCCACCCTTCTTCTTTACACTCCCTCCCCGTCCATACCCCCCCCCCCTCCAGATATCTCTCCACAGGCCCAAATCCTGTGCCACCTCTCCAGAGGAAGAAACTCACCTTCCGAGACGCTTTATACGCCCATTATACCGAACCTCCCCCCCCCCCAGTATTTAAACAAATAAAACCACGAATCCCCCTTGATCGTTCTATTCCATTGCCCCCACCCTCCATACCCTCTCTAACTACTAACAAAACAGAACAGTAGCAACCAAACAGAGGAAAGCCATAAAGCCCCCCTTACTATAAACACATGCATTGGAAAATACTAAGCTCTGCAAACTTTTAGAAATCTATAGATATTCATGAAAATAATTGGGGAACCCCAGGCAGAAGTGCTGCCGTGCCTCGGTATGAAAATTAAGACATAACAGCAAAAACAGCATGAGTAAAGCACACATTTTGGAGAACAGCCTCCACAGACTGGAATACGACTAAGTCCTATCAGGGAGGCAAATAAGAAGTACTGAGCAGATCTTCTATCGCACCCCAGACTGAGGGCAATGAAAATCACTGAGCAGACTTTCATCCCCTCGCCCCCGGAGCCAAGAACCGCTCACCAAAGACGTGTTCCATGTCCCTAAATTAGGTCCACAAGTTCATGTCGGCTTCAATATTTATTTATTTTATTTTATTTAACAGTTGCTTATATACCGCTACCTTCCACAGATCAGGTGCGGTTTACAATGCACAACAATGAACAGATTTACAAGTCTGTTTTACATGGAACATTTGTTAACTAGGTACAATGTAGCTGTTTTACATGGAACATTTGTTAACTTGGTACAATTTTGCAATATACATTAATCATGAATGACTAAATATGGTAAAACTTTGTTAAATATCCCCACGACTATTGTAGGTCTAATTTTTCAGAGGGTTAATGAATCTATATTAGAACTGGTGCCCTCAAAAATTGATAAGAAAGTTTCACTAAATAGGAGCCCTTTTATTCTATCGTTGCTTATAATCTAAAATGCAATTCTTAATATACCAATTTACTTCTTCTTTCTTTTTTCTTTATTATTTTCTAGTTTTTTCCTTTTATGTTATATTCCAAAACCTCAATACTGATAAACATGCATCACCAATTTTAAAAAATAGATAAAGTGCAGGTCTCAGACTAACACCGGCAGCGCTATTTGCATGTATCAAAAAGCAGCACGCCTTCTCGCATCAACTCGCCATCTCATCCACGTGCTCCTCCAGGACTTCAACACGGTGTCCTAAGGCCTGCATGTCTTGGCGAAAGTCCGCTAATAATTCCTTCACCTCATTTTTAACACCAAGAACTTCCGTTTTTATCTCCCGACACCATCGTCGAAGGTCGCCTTTAGTACAATGCTCATCAGCGTTTTCTAATTCATCCTCCGTTTCTGTATCATCCTTCTCGGCCCTCTCTTTCTGAGAGCGCAAGGGTGCATAGTTCGACCAAATATTTTCCAGCTTTTTCTTGGTGGACATCATCCACTCAGTTATCGCAACCCCAAAATGCTCTTTTCGCCCGGGGGGAAGGCCCGATGCTAAAGAATATTGCTATTTACTCTGTATCCCGAAGGGAGCTCCTACTTCAGGCCGCCATCTCGGTCGGTGACGTCACTTCCTCCTTGATGAATGTTTTGACATATTTATTGGTCTCTACTGCTTAGAATCTTACTCATTAGTCTCTGAAGGAATGTGACATACCCCCCCCCCCCTCATTCACTCTCACGCAGAGCCTCATTGCACTGATTCTAGTGCAAGCTTCAGAAGAGGAAAGCCAAGTGGCCAGGCCTTTGGCAGAGAGCCAAGCCTCGGTCAGTAGGAGTGTGTCACGCTCATTTGAAGGCTTTCTCGCGCTCACATTCTTTGGGTCCAGTCTCTGAAGTATTTGAACTTTAGGGCTACTGCACTGCTGCTGCTCACTGTTTCATGAGAGACGCGGCTAAGAGAAGAAAACCAATTGTACCAGCCAACAGAAAGAAATGTGAGCTCACTTCCCATTCATGTTCCCTGTACCTAAAGCAGGGCTGTACCAAGCCATAATTGCGCCCTGTGCTACTTGCACATCTGGTTCACATCCCTCCAAATCTCACCCATACCTCCATGTCCTCAATGTCTAGCTGGCTGCCTGCCTTTGCCCTGCTGCCGCCACTTTTTGTTTTCTCGGAGGCGGCAGCAGTGAGGCAGACCTGACTCAAATTTAAAAAAAATATATAACCATGCAGTCCTTCGACTCCGTGCTTGTAGGCAGGTCTGGTCCCTCCCTCCCTTCTCTGATGTAGGTCTTTGTAACTCCACATTTGAAGTCTGGTCCCTCCCTCCTCTGACGCAACCTACATCAGAGAAGCGAGGGAGGGACCAGAACTGCCTACAAGCGCAGAGTCGGAAAGACCCACTTGTTTTGTTTTTTATTTGAAGTCAGGTCTGCTCTGCTGTTGCTGGTGCTGCCGCCGCTGAGAAAAACGTGGCGGTGGCAGGGCAACAGCAGGCAGTGTGGGGAGGGGGGGATCTGAGGCCAGCAGCCCAAAATGCACCCCTATATCCTTTGTGCCTTGCGCGGCTACACCACTTGCACAGGGCTAAGTACGACGCTGACCTAAAGTACAGGTGCTGTGAAACCTCTGTATGTAGATTTAGCCACTGAGTGGAGAGCAATTTTTCACCCAGAGGATCTGCCCATTTTGCCTCCACTGTGCCTGTATCCTTTCAGAGGTCCCAAGGAAAGGCAAATATCATTTGATGCAACTTTCTCATTTGCAAGCAAAACTACATTTAAATCTAGATTTATACCCTTGTACATCATCTGAAAAACTCACTCTTTGAACTTTAATCTCATTCTCATGGATAGTAAATGTCACTCTCTGAGATGGTTCACCCTTGGCATTTCTGCTTTTAGCTACTGAGTGGAGGGCAGTTTTTAGATAAGAGAATTTACCCAGGTAACTGCTTAGTTATTGGGAGACATATCATATCAAGAGAAAGATCTTGGTGTGATTGTTTCTGTAGATCTCATGTTGGCAAACCAGTGTGACCAGACAGTGGCAAAAGCCAGGAGGATGTTGGGCTGCATACGAAGAGGAATTACCAGCAGAAAGGAAGAGGTACTAGTACCACTGTGTAAGTCACTGGTGAGGCCTCACTTGGAATACTGTGTTCAGTTTTGGAGACCGTATCTTGCAAAGGATATAAAAAGACTGGAAACTGTTCAGAGGAAGGCGACCAAAATGATTTGGAGCCTGCGTCAGAAGCCTTATGAGAAGAGACTTGAAGACCTAAATATATACACTTTGGAGGAGAGGAGGGATAGGGGAGATATGATTCAGACCTTTAAATACTTAAAGAGAAATATTGAACAAACCAACCTCTTCCAAAGACGGGGAAGCTGTAAAACTAGAGGGCATAACATGAAGCTGGAAGGGGGTAAATTGAAAGGAAATGTCAGGAAATACTTTTTCACTGAAAGGGTGGTGGATGCTTGGAACAGCAACAGGATAAAATCATACTGAATACTGGGCAGACTGGATGGACCATGCTTCATGTTTTTAAAAAAGCACCAGACATTGATGGTATTCCCATTGAAGTATTGCAGCAATCTGATGCAGCTGTTACCATACTTACAGGGCTGTGCCTGGAAATTTGGAAGACAACATCATGGCCAACTGACTGGAAAAGATCTGTGTTTATACCAATACTAAAGAAAGGTGATTCAGCTGACTGTGGAAATTATCGCACAATCGCTCTGATCCCACATGCCAGCAAGATTCTACTGAAGATTATTCAAAAGAGACTACAACCATACCTGGAACAAGAACTACCTGAAGTGCAAGCAGGGTTCAGGAAAGGGCGAGGAACGAGAGGCATCATTGCGGATGTGAGATGGATCCTTGAAAAGACTAAAGAATACCAAAAGGATATCTATTTGTGCTTTATCAACTATAGCAAGGCTTTTGACTGTGTAAACCATGAGAAACTCTGTGCCACATTAAGAAGCATGGATATACCAGAACACCTGATCATACTCTTGCACAATCTGTACATTGATCAAGAAGCAACAGTTTGAATGGAACAAGGAGAAAAAGAATGATTTAAAATCAGCAAAAGTGTACGACAAGGCTGCATACTTCCCCCCTAACTGTTTAATTATATGCAGAACAAATCATCAGAGAAGCAGGATTGTATGAAGACAACCGAGGTGTGCAGATTGGTGGAAAACTCATCAACAACCTTCGTTATGCTGGTAATACCATATTACTGGCTGAAAGTGAAGATGATCTGAAACATTTTCTTCTCAAGATCAAGGAACATAGTCTTAAAATGGGCCTGTACCTTAATGTAAAGAAGACAAAGATCATGACAACTGGCAAAATCAATAAGTTCATCATTGATGGAGAAGAAATTGAAATAGTGGACAACTTTAACCTACTTGGATCAACTATCAAAGAAACAACAAGCAGTCAAGAAATCTGATGACGCATTGCTCGTGGCAGAGTGGCTATGAAGGACCTTGACGAGATTCTCAAGAGCAGAGATGTCTTTCTCCATACAAAGATTTGACTTGTTCAAGCCATGGTATTTTCAATAATGTCATATGGATGTGAAAGTTGGACAATGAAAAAGATAACAGGAAGAAAATTGATGCCTTTGAATTATGGTGCTGGCGACGAATACTGTGTATATCATGGACTGCCCGAAGAACACAGTCAGTACTAGAGGAGATCAAGCTAAACTTTCTTTAGAAGCTCAGATGACAAGACTTCGACTTTCATACTTTGGACACATCATGCGAAGAGAGAGATCATTAGAGAAAAACATTATGCTTGGCAAGACTGAAGGTCAACACAAAAGAGGAAGGTAGGCAATGAGATGGATAGATACATTAACAGCAGCTATGGGTGCCAGTCTGTCAACAATGAGCCACCTCATTCCAGAAGCTTGACTTATACAATGAGTTTACGTTTAACTCTTGCATAAATGAGTTATGCACATATCTGCATCAGGACTATCCTCTATAAACCCTAAGATCAACCTCTTGAGGTTTGCTGAGGGTTTGTTCAAAGCTTCAGTGGTTTGAAATTAGTCAACACAATCTTTTGTCTTTTCTCAGTCATTGTACCAAAGCTATGGTGAGATAGTTAGGACTATTTGGATTTCCGTAAGAAGTTCAAATCAAATCTTTTCCAAACTGTGTTTAACTTTTGGTGTTTGCTGTACTTTACTGCCTATGTTCAATGTATTTTTGTGTCACTGCTTAGACGTTCTTGATTGATTGCACTTTATACCCACCCATCAATAAAAATTCACAGAATTTGGAATAAGATGCACGGATCCTCTGGGTCTGCTTAGAAATTGTATGAAAAGTGCTGGATGTCTGTGCCTAATTTTAAAATCCTATTTGGCAGCGGTGCAAACTGTGCTCAGGAGCATTGGAAAATATTTCCCTTTGTTTCAGAAAGATCTGAAAGATCTGAACTAAGATACAGGGATAATCTAGGTCTGCTTAGAAATTCTCATTTTCATGAGGATCTGGAAGGGATCCAGAATAAAGAGGCACACATTTTCAAAATCTGCTGGATATAAAAAGCAACACATTTTAGGAGCAGAGGCACAGGAGATTCTGCATTTCAATCTGTCACTCCTATCAATTTTTGATTTCGAAATCAGCTGACCTGGCTGTGCAAAAAAGTTCTTTGTGCAGTCAAAACCAAAGCTTGTTGATCCTGGACATTGTTTAAGGTAGAAATCAGGAGGTTTAGCTGCATGAGAGTTGGGTTTACTGTAGCTGCCAAGACAGAGTCTGACTCATGTGAAGTTGTGTCAGTGGTTGGAAGTTGGATGTGCTTTACCGCAGTACAACATTTCTGCCTTTTATCTAGGCTTGCTTAAGGTATGTTTATCTGTGGAGTCTTGGGGGAGGCAGAGGCCGCAGGATGTGAGCTTTTCTCTTATACTCAGAGCCTTCGCTGACATGGGCTTCACTCTGTAATCCCCAGCTGCTGCACTATGGGCTTCAGTTCTGCCCTGATCTCTGGGGCTATCACCATACCGGCGCTCTTCATCTCTAATTGAGCTCTGCGTGGGACTCATATCGGAGGTTAACCGGGCTGTGACGTTACCATTTTCAGAAGGGAGACCTTTTGGCCAGTCCTGGTTTTGAACTTAAATCCCCAAGCACCATGGCATTTGTAGCCCCTGATTCTGCCGTTGAAATCAGTGCTGCAGGTCCCATAAGGCACCAGAATACAATTGACAGAAATCCAGGATTGACCTAAAATCTCTTTCCTGTAACTGGATAACTTGGCAGCTTTAGGGTAACAAATGCTCTGCTCTTGCACCTAATATTTAGATGAAAATGAAATGTGATGACTCTTCTTGTGAATACTGTGGATCCAGGAAGCGGGATTTCTGGGTTGCGCCAGCAAGTGTAGGCTTAGGTTTGGTAGTTAGGGTGTAGTGGTTGGGGGAAGGTGGAAGGGGATGTGAGTGAAAGTGCATGCTGTCAAGTCGGTGCTGATTCCTGCTGACACAGTCTCTGGGTTTTCTTGACAAGGTGTGACCAGGGGTGGCCCAAGGCAGGTGTGGGGTCATGTACAGAGACTCATTGCTGGGCCTTATTTCCATAAGGGATCTCATTTGCATAAATATTTGCATAATGTAACATGTGCTAACTTTTATTTTATTTATTTATTTAGCATATATTTGTATACCGCTACTTCCAGCGATCAGGAGCGGTTTGATTTTGTAAAACAGAGAAAGGCCAGATCAAAGGCAAATTACAAGAATTACAGCGTGAATTTACAAGGTTATATGGTTGTTAGAACAAAGCCAGTCATTTTCAATTATGTGTACAACAATGATTCATGGGTTATGCACAACACACAGTTAGGAGGGGGGGGAGAGGGAGATTTACATATATACATTTTACACTTGATTACGTTTCGGATCGTAAAAACATTTACACTTGACTACTTTTTGGTGATGCAGATAATGGTTGAAAATGCATTTCTGTTCAAGACAAGTTGAAGGCCTGTTGAAATAAGTATGTCTTCAGTTTTCTTCTTAACATGCCTCTTAATGAATGTTTGGATAAAGAAAGACTACCAGATTTCTACATTACTATACTCCAGTGCGAACCGCCAGGCACATTAGGAGTTCTACAAACACTGACCATTTAGAACCCATAGCAAACCCGCCGTATTGTAACAGCACTACCAGGACTCGCAAAGCAACAAACCCTACCTATCAAAAGACAACACTGCAAATATTAAACCAATACATCTCAGAGAATAACAATATATCTCCTACTGGGAAAAGAGAACAAGTGGCAATGTCAAATAGGAATTACATAAACAGAATACCTCAGCTCGGTTACACATGCAGAACATAGATCGTCACCACACAAAGAACAAGGGATCACAATTTAGAAATAGGAAAATAATAATTAAACTGGGAACCCCAAAAGCCAAACTTGGCATGTACAACAACACTGCAGCAATAAAACTATAAATTGATTTCTTGTTGTACTAAACAAAAGGCAAAGACATTAGCGATGCACATTTCCTAGAGCTGACATATTCCAGTTAATACTTTTTTATTTTGAATTTATTTTTCTTCTTTTTGTTTGTGCATTTTATTTTTCAGTTGCAATTGCTCCAGTCACTTTCTTCCAGTTTCTTTGTGTCTTCTGCTAACTCTCCATTGTCTGCTGTCCATTTGTCCATTCGTCTCTCTCCTAGTTTTTTGCCATTCTCTCTCTATATCTGCTTTAATATACTGATCTTTCTCCTTTTGTTCTTTCCTCCATTTCTTTCTTTATTCCTTTTTCATCCACTCAAATTTCACTCTTCCATCCTCAATTCCCACTTACTCTCCCAATACCTGTCCTATTGTAGATTTTTCTTCCCTCCACACAAAATAACTTTTCCCCTATCCATCCTCACTCCCCCAGCCCCTTCCCCTTCTAGTCCTCCCCCAGCATCCAGCACCCTTCTAGTCCCATTCTCCCACCAAGGTATCACATAGTCTCTACCAAGGGAATTGAACAACCTGGGAAAGAAGGAGCCAAAGGGGGGGGGGGGCTACTGAAGGTTACCCAAAGTCCAGCAGATTTAGCAGGATTTAAATGGAGAAAGTTAAGTGAAAGCCATTGTGGAATGCTATCCAAACAAGCATTCAAAGATGAGAGATCGGGAGATATAGGGGTTGCATGATGAATCAGAAGAATATCATCTGCATAAAAGTGTGACGATATAGCGTGTTGCTGAACGATGAGAAGCAGGGAGATCAGGAGTATATTAAACAGCAGGGGGGGGCAGCACTGAACCCTGAGGGACACCACAGAGAAGCGGAAAAGGGGGAGAAGTTCCACCAGTCAAAACTGAGAATTTGAGAAAGACTGCTGGGAGAGAAAAGAGTGAAACCAGGATAGAGCTGTATTGCAAAGACCGAAATCATGAAGGCGCACAAGGAGCGTGGCGTGATCCACCAGATCAAAGGCAGCAGAGAGGTCGAGAGAAACCACCACCGAGATATCACCCTGTGACCTGAAAGGAAACTGGTTTGATGTGGGTGAAAAGCATGAATTGAGGACAAATGTGCAGAAAGCTGAGAGAAGACAAGTTTTTTGAGTAGTTGTGATTTAAAAAAAAGGCAGGTTGGAAACTGGGCATTAATTTGAGGGTAGTAAGGGATCAGCAGAAGGGCTTTTAAAATAAGCCGAACTGTAGCGTGTTTCCAGGAACTGGGAAATGTGCCGATAGCCAGACTGTTATTCACCAAGGACAGAATTAGAGGAAAGAGGGCCAACGATGGGACCAGCAGCCAAGTGGATGGGATGGGGTCAGCAATTGAGGTTATTTTCCAGGAGGATTGTAATACCTACACACATACACAAAGCAAAGTTTAATATTTTAAAAGTATGATGCCCAGTCATGCATTTTTACAGGATTGTTTGGGGAGGGGGGTGCGGATAGTAAGCGTAGTTTCTCACCTGTAGATGGTGATCTCCGGGAACAGCAGAAATCAGTCCAAACATATAGGTGAATGCCATTGGCGGAGCCCGCACAGGAATGCTCCTCAGTGTCCAATAGGAAAGCCTCTGGGAGCACTCCACTGCACTTGCGTGTCTGCCTTCTCAACTCATCTCCTCAGTTGAGTTTATAGCTAAGAAGAAGAAATAAAAAGATCTCTACAACTCCTTGGGAAGGAGGACAGGTTGTAAAGACTGATTCTTGCTGTTCCCGGGGATCATCTGTTACAGGTGAGTAACTAAGCTATCTGCAGGAATGCAGTCTTCACATATGGGACTCACTAGCTCCCAGGTACCAGACTGGTATAGGGGGGAGATTAGTGTGATCCCTGAGGCAAAGAACGTGTAGCCAAAGAGTTATGGGCCATTGGACTCGAGTCTAGGATGTGATACTCTCCCAATGATAGTCTGGTATCTTGTAGAAGTCCGGGACAAAGGGTAGGAGTTGAGTTTAAGTCCCTAAGAGGTGCTGGAGGACAGCTTGGCCAAAGATAGCATCCCGACGGGAGTCTCTGTCTAGACATTAGTATGAAGCAAAAGTATTAATGGAGGACCAAGTAGCTGCCAGATAGATCTCCTCAATGGATACTTTATGAGCAGTAACATTTATTTATGTATTTAACAGTTGGTTGCTGTTTTTTTTTTATACCGCCTTATCTTAAACTCAAGATGGTTTACATTGTAACTTAAATTTTACAGAGAACTTGCGATAATTACAACTAACAATTTAAACATAACTGACCCCCCCAAAGAGTCCTGTTTATTCATAAGCAAAAGAAATGCAATCTTCTATCCATCTGGATAGAGTGTTTCGTCACCAGTGGACCCAGGTGACTAGGATCAAAGGAAATGAATAATTGAGAGGATCTTCTGTGATCTTTAGCTCTATCCAAGTAGCAGGCCAGCACTTGCTTGCAGTCTAAAGTGGGTAGCTCTGCTTCAGCCTGTGACATGTGATCTAAGGAATAAAATCGGGAAGATTACCGACTGGTTCAGATGGAAGGAGGGTACTACTTTCAGAAAAAAATGTAGATGGTACGCAGAACCACTTTGTCATGGTGGAACTGGGTAGGGCGGATCTGCCAGAAGAGCCAGCAGCTCACTGATGCGGTGAGCTGAAGTGAAGGCAATGAGGAAGATGACCTTCCAAGATAGAAACTTTAGTGAAGTGGTGGCTAAAAGCTCAAAAGGAGGCTTTAGAAGCTGAGTGAGAACCACAATGAAATCCCAGGCCATCAGAGGTGGGTGGCTTGGACAGCAGGAGGTCCCCCATGAAGCATGCAAATAAGAGGTATGAGGATATAGACTGTTCATCCAATGGTCCGTGAGAGGCTACAGTGTCACTAAGGTGAACTCTCACTGAGTTAATTTTAAGACCTGCCAGGGATAAGTGGAGAAGATATTTTAGGAGCAACTACACCAAGCAGGAAAGGGCTCTAGATCCTTTGGGTAGCACCAAAGGGCAAACCTATGTCATTTAAATGTATAAGATCACCTGGTGGAATCTTTACGTGATGCAAGAAAGACATCTTTTGACTGCCTGTGGTAGGTTGAGGTCGGTGACCACTAGCCTTTCAGCAGCCATGCTCTCAGGAGTAGGGAGCGAAGATTGGGACGGGGGAGCTTCCCATTGTCTTAAGAGAGGTGGGGCACGCATCCCAGGGTGAGTGGCTGAGTCTGTGCCAGATGAAGAAGTAGAGGAAACCACGGTTGACGGGGCTAAAAGGGAGCTATGAGAATCATCCAGCCCTTGTTGGCCTATAGCTTGAACAGCATCTTAGGTATCAAGGGGATGGAGGGTATGTGTAGAGCAGTCCCTGTCCCCAATGGAGAAGGAAAGCATCTGGGGCCTGTAGGTGCAGCGATGGAACCCTGGACCAGAAGCTGCATGTTTTGTGGAATGACAAAAAGATCTATGAGTGGGGTTTCTCATGTTTGAAAGATCTGAGCATCTGTCTCCCATGGCAAGGTCCATTCTTGTGGATGAAGGATACAGCTTAGCCTGTCTGCTAGGACATCAAATTCACCCAGGATGTATACTGCTCTGAGGTGAATGCGATGAGAGATGGCAAAGGACCATAGGCAAATCACTTCCTCACAGAGGGGAGGGGATGGGATGGGATCTGTCCCCCACTGTTTGTTGTCGTAGAACATGGCAATTTTGTTGTCCGTCCTGACTAGAACACATTGCCCCAAAAGCTGGGGTTGAAAAACCCGAAGAGCATTTGTCAATGCCCATAGTTCTAACAGGTTGATTTGCAAGGCAGTTTCCTATGGTGTTCACAGTCCCTTTGTGGTCAGGTTACTTAGATGCACTCCCCAACCTACTGTAGTTTGGAAGCATCCATCAACAAGGTGCATTGCACTTGTTGCATATGTAATCGAGCATAGGGGACAACATAGACTGTGGAGGCCATGTGTCCTAATAGTAGTACCTCTCGAGCTGTTACTCCACTTTGATGTTGTACTCTTGCCAGCTTGTGCTGGTCTAGGAAGATGGCTGATGTCTGGGTGGAGTCACCTATGGGGCTCTGAACCACTGTCCCAGAACATAGAACTGCTAGCTCTCTGGAGGTTGATGCTTTGGGAGCATCCTGGAGCCCCACTTGTGCTTTGGAAGACAGGTCCTCCCACTGGGGCTGTTTGGCTGGCCAGTCTGCATCAGAAGCACCTCTAGGGGAGTCTCAATGCTTATGTTGGGACTTTTCTCTAGCCTCGGTCTCGATCTTTAATGCAGATGATTTGGGAATAGACAGAGACTTTGACTGACTTTTGTGTTTGGACTTTGCCATGAGAGGAAGTTGATGCTCTCAATGAAGTGGAAGCCACTGAAACAGAGTCCAAAGCAAACAATGATCCAAATTGTCTGGCTCAGTTCTTGCGACCTCTTTGTCATTTGTTGGCACAAAGGGCAAGGATTGGGCTGATGATCAGGACCCAAACATTTTAGGCACCAGTCATGTTTATCAGTGGTCAAGATGGTACTGGCACACTTGGTACATTTTTCAAATGCACTGACTGGTTATTCCATGCCTTAAAAAGTTGTCTTCGAGGTGGAAGATAAGGCTATGGAGGCCTAGAGGCCTAGGGTCTGATTTTTGAAGGCATTTACAGGGGTAACTGCCCTAGTTACCCATGTAAATGCCTTAGTTGGGATTTTTGAAAGGCATGTACACAGGTAATTCCTTTCGAAAATCCCAGATAAGTCCCTACCGCACCTAGATGCTATGCAGTTAGCATTGGGAAATGTTGGGGGCATTCCAGAGTGGAGCAGAGGCGGAGGAAAGGGCTAAGTGGGTAGCAGTGATTTTGAATGCTAGCTGCTTAGCCCTCTGCGCCTGAAAGATAGGCGAGGTATTTCCACGCCTATAGGTTTTTCCTCACCTATCTTTCAGGCGCAGGGGCTAAGCAGCTAGCAATAAAAATCGTTGCTACCTGCTTAGCCTCGGCAGCTGCCGGTGCATCCAGCATTACCCAGATTTTTACTTCCGTCAACGCGGAAGTGAAAATCCGTGTTAAGGGGGTCGGTGGGCAGGCTATGCGCTGATGTGGCGCATAACCTGCCTAAATCAAATTCAGCCCCTAATTTTTAGTAATGAAAACCACAATGAAATTCAATAGAAAAGAAAATAGAAAAATTTAAAAATAAAAAATGAAGAATTATTGGGACCAGTGTCGATGGGAAAGCAGAAGCATGATGTTGGCGGTGAATGGACAAGCTGTGCTTCTGGCTCCATAGAAAATGAAGAACTGAGGAGAGGAGTTGGGAAGGCGGATACGCAGGTGCAATGGAGGACTCCCAAAGGCTTTACTGTTGGACATCGGGGAGCGTTCCCACACAGGCTCTGCTGGTGACATTCACCCCTATGTGAAGACTGCGTTCCTGCTTGTTCCTGGAGATGAAACAAATTTTGGAGCTTCAGTATTGTAAACAACCTTCCATTCCCTTGAGATCAGACACAAGGGGAAGGTGATAAGGAGAAAACAAGGGGCGGAAAAAGGCATCAGGACCTTCAGAAACTAGACTCACGGAATGGGAGCCTCTAATGTCAAATTCCCCAAAGTCAAGCGGATTATGCTGGCAAGTTGGCAGTGGTCAATAGTGTCCAGCCGGGTCGCTGGAATCTAGAAGGTTAGATGATTGGGCAAAAGCCACGCCAGCTTTTCACTTTTTTTTTTTTTTTTAAGATTATAGAAAGCTAGATAAGACGAGGGTGTTAGATTAAGTTTTGCAGTTAGGATGTATTCTTACAAGGACAGAGAGAGAAAGAACTGGGCAGACTGGTTGGGTCAGTTGGTTGTTATCTTGCATCATCTACTATGGATTAACTTATCTGACCTGGTTCTGAGACCAGCTAGGGCTGGGTACCCTACAGAGGAGCCCTCGCAGACCCTGGGAGGGAGGGAGGGAGCTGCCAGTGCTGGGGGGGTAGTTACTGCTCCTCCTACAGAACATTTCTATAGCACGACCAGACGTGCGGCAGAGCCAGGGATGGGGGAAGGGCTTACAGTGACCTGGGGTCTTCTAGAATCAATGTCTGAGGAGCTTCTGCTTGAGACATGTTTATAACTTTATTCCATGTTTTGTTTTTGTTTTGTTTTTTTTCTTTTCAGATATCACCAGTGCTACAAAGCGCTACAGGTACTGGCTGTTAGCTGCTGCTGGGCTCTTTGTACTACCTACTGTTGTTTTTTTTAGCTGCATCGTGGAAATTCAAGAGGGGACCTCCCCAGGATGAACAGACCTCCCAGAGCCTGACTCAGAATGGAGCCGTAAGAAGAGGAATCCTCTTCCCCGAGTCAGAGGTGGGCATTGAAGACACATCTAGCGACCACAGCTGCAGTAGATTCTAGTGGTTCCTGTGATCATGGAAACCCATGTGCAATACTGTTTGCTGATAATTTCAGGACAAACTCCCCCGATTCGCGGTAGCGCAGCTGAAACACTTCGGGGTCTTGCTATTCTTTAGTGTGGTGGTTTACTTCTCATTTCCTTGTGCTAATTTTATCCACAGTACAGTAAGAGTTGTTAGCATGGAAAAATTAGCAGTAAACCCCCACGCTGAAGGTTAGCATGGATGCCAAAACCCCAAATCCAAAGTTCCTTCTGTTTTTAAATGTGTGTATATAGGAAAATATTGTCTGGATAAAGCAATCTTATTCTCTTGATTACCCACCCTGTTTCCCCCCCGACATCCATGTTTGCTCATATTGTCTCTGCTAATGCTTCAGCCAAGATAGCGAGTGAGCATTCCTGCCTAGCCCTCATTTCAAACCCAAAATCTTCTGCATAACCCCTCCCCCCTTCACAATTACACTTGTCATTTTCATATGGTTTCCTCACCCAGCAACTAAAGTTATCCCCTAAACCCATCTTCTGAATTACTCATCAAAAATTTCCAGTTCACTCAGTAAAAAACTGTTTTTGGCATCAACCATCAGCGGTTAGTAGTCTTCATTATAAAGCTTATGGGAACAGACTTAAAGATCTCAATATGTATACGTTAGAAGAAAGGCGGGATAGAGGAGATATGATAGAGACGTTTAAATACTTCAGTGGCATAAATGCACAAGAGAAGAGCCTCTTTTGATTGAAAGCAGGCTCTGTTATGAGGGGACATAGGGGATAAGGAGTAATAGTTGTGCGTGGAATAGTCTCCCAGTGGAGGTGGTAGACATAAGGACAGTATCTCAATTCAAAAAAGCATGGGACAAACACAGAGGATCTCTAAAGGTAGAAAGGAACTATTGTAGTTGATATGGAAGGACAGACTGGATAGGCCATGTGGTCTTTTTTTGCCGTCATGTTTCTATGTTTCTGTTTCTTTATGGAAAGAGTGGTAGATGTGGGAATAGTCTCTCGGTCGAGGTAGTAAAGATGAGAACAGTAGCTGAATTCAAGAAAGCATGGGACCAACACAGAAGATCTCTAAAGGGTAAAAAAGGACTGTAGTATGGAAGGGCAGCCTGGATAGGCCATATCTGCCATCATGTTTCTATGCAGCCCCCTCCCCAAGGCATTCAGCCCCCATAAAAGCAGAGTCTCTGCTACTATTAAACATTTAGATAGAGGTACAGGGGCTGCGCAGTTCTTGCCTACTGGAGCTTACATCTAGTCAACATGGGCGCTGAGGACAGTCTTTAGAAGTAAAGAAAATCATCCTCAGCACTGCCAGCTTCCAACCCCCCCCCCCCCCATCTTCCTGGTTTTGCCCTGAACCCCCCCCCCCCCCCATATATGGCAGTGACACCTCCCTGGGCATTGCCAGGCTACACCAGCCTACATTCCCAGTATGACCGTTGTTCTTTCATGTTGTGCATTTTATGTTTGTCTGTATACTTTTGTATGAAAGTCTGCAGCTGCCCTGGGGTAGGAGGGTTGGGGGGGCAGAGGAGAGAGTGGATCTTACGTCTTTTCTGGGACTGCTCTTATCCATGCTCAGTGGAGCAAGAAATAAATATCTGCCCATCTCCCAACAGTAGGACTCTTCAGCTTGCAGAAAAGATGACAAAGAGGGGATATGATAGAAGTTTATAAAACCATGAGTGGGGCGGAAATATTAAACAGGAAAGGGTTGTTTAACCTTTCAAACAACACTATAAGAAGAGAGCACTTCATGAAACTAATGATCTGCACTTTGAAAACATATCGTAGAAATTATTTTTCATGCTATGCGTAATTAAGCTGTGGAATGTGTTGCCGGGAAATGAGGTCAAGGTGACTAATGTCTTGGGATTTGAAAGAGGTTTAGATAGGTTCCTGGAGGAAAGGTCCATGGAAGTTATTAGCAGATAGACTTGGTAGAGCCGTTGTTCATCCCTGGAAATAAACAGTGAGAAATAGATAATCTTTTTGGAATTGGCTGGGTACTTGTGATCTGGGCTGGCCACAGTCGGAGGCAGGATACTGGGCTCATCTTATGTTCTCATATTAGTCTTGCATGAGGAAGAGTATGAACGAATGGAACCTCCACATGGTCTCTCCCTTGGATGCAACAGGCTGAGTCCAGGCCTACAGCCCTGTGGCTAGCACAAGTGGGGTAAAAGTCTTTGACTGGGAAGCAGTGGGGCTTAGAGATGTCTGGGTGTGACATTAGGAATGGTGCTTGTCTGTGGTCTCCTTTTCCTGTTCTCCCAGTCCTTCTGCTAACACTGAGAAGTGGCTGAGAATAGATTGTCTAATGGGCCTTGGATCTTGCATCCTGGACATTGTGGATAGGATTTGCAAGCATAATCAAAGAGAAAAGGAAGCTGGTGCCTGTGACACTGTATCTCATCAGGACGCCTCACCCTACAGCAAATCCCACCACTGCAACTCCAGCCCCATGTAACACAGTGAGGACCTCTCTCAATTCCATATTGCTGGACAAATTACATCAGCATGAGAACACAGTCTGAGCTTAGAAATCCAGTCTCACTCTGCAGTGAGTGCACACAAAAATCATACTTAAGCAAGTGTGAGTACATACAAAATGCACACACACACACACACGTGTGACACAGCTCCTGTCACCCAAACACGGCAGTGAGCACACTGGGACATAGGTGGCCTTCATGGAGCAGTCACAAGTATTGCTTTCATCGTGGAGTGCTAAGCCCCAGACTGTGCTACTTTATCCTCAGCACCAGCTATTTAGTGAGATGGGGCAGCTGCTAAGATTTATCAGGCTATATAATTTGATGAGAAAGTCCTGCAGGCCGATGGCCTTGGAAGCGATGCATCAAGAAAGGTCAGAGGCACCTGGGTTGCATTTGGCCAATGTCGTCCACCCTCCCCTCTCAGCCCTCTTCTCCCTTCTTTCTGAAGCATGATCGCCATTCTTTACAGGGTTGACCTCTCCAATGCTTTCTGGACCCTTGATGCCATCATATCTGCTTTTTAGAGGTGCAATTGGCTGCCACTCCATATGGGTTGTCCCTGATGTGCTTAATTTCCGCCAGTATTAGTTATTAGTATAGATCCTGTGTGCTTCCCCCTCTCATTTTAGTAAAGTTACCAGACATCGCCAATGAATAACCATTTCCAGCTCTTTCTTACAGAACCTGCATATTTCTGTTTTGCCAGGTTTCTCAATGCTCGTTGTAAACCATCTCATCTGTGATCCACTGTCCGGGGCTGCAGCCATCTCATCCTTCGGTTTCCGTTCGCCTTTTCTTAACTATTACTCCTGGGGTGATTCTGTGCAGACACCAGCAAGAGCATCAGCGAGGAGTGGGCCAGGCTCAGAGTGCACAAGCTTTAAGTGTGCCCGAGCTCGCCTCACTATTTACTTCTTCACATCCGTGGGAGCATTTCCCTTCTGTCCTGTGGCTGTGCTAGACTCTCAAGCCGGCACAACAAAGTTTCATAAGGTAAACAAAGCATTGGGGGGTTAGTGGCTAGAGATTGGCTGATGGTGAGGTGGGAAGGGCTGGTAGCTGGAGATGGGCTAATTGTGAGTTGGGGGACTAGTGGCTAGAGATGGGCTGATGGTGAGTTGGGGGGTGGCTGGTGGCTGGAGATGGGCTGATGTGATTGGGGGGCTAGTGGCTAGAGATGGGATGATGGTGAGTTTGGGGGCTGGGGCTGGAGAAGGGCTAAAGGTGAGTTAGGGTGCTAGTGGCTGGAGATAGGCTGATGGCAGGTCTGGCCCAAGGGTTTCTGCCGCCCTAGGCAGAAACCCCGGCCTCACCACCCCCACTCCAGCTGACGCCATCCCCCCACTGATGCCATGCCCCCCCCCCCCCCAGCTGCTGCTGATTCCGTCTCGGGAGGGAGAGGCAGGCAGCGGCAGTATTCTTAAAAGTGGTGGCTTTTTGCTGCCGCTTTTGGAAATACAGCTGCTGCCTGCCTCCCCCCTCCCCACCCCATGGAAACAGTGGCAGCTGGGGTGGGGGTAGCATAGCCATCCATGTGTGCCGCTGCCGCCACAACCCATCTGGGCCAGACACCTTAGGCAGCTGCTTAGATTGCCTAGTGGATGGGCCAGCCCTGGTTGATGGTGAGTAGGGGGCTGGTGGCTGATGGACTGATTTGAGTGGGGAGCCTGAGGCTGATGGTGAGGTAGGAGGGGCTGGAAGCTGGAGATGGGCTGATAGCGAGTCAGGAGGTAGACTGGGGGCTGGAGATGGGCTGAAGACGAGATGAGGGTGACTGGCAGCTGGAGAAGGGCTGAAGGTGATTTGGGGGTGACAGGGGACTGGAGAGGAACTGATAGTAAGTTAGTTGGTGGCTGGAGGGGGACAGATGGTGAGTCTAAGGAGGTTGTAGGGGGACTGATGGTGAGTCTGGGCATGGTGGCTGAGAGCTAGAGATTGCTATATGCTTGAGGGGTGTGGAAAGGTGGAGGTATGTGTCTGGGAAGAAAGGAGGAGAGGTAAGGGAATATAGGGATAGGTGCATGGGGAGGAGAGAACGGAGATAAGGTGGGGGTATGTAAATTAGGGTAGGCCTAAGAGAGACACGGGTAGTGATCTTCCTAGAAGTCAGGGGGAGAGAGAAGTGGTAGGTGTTGGGGAGAGATCTGTGATTAGCGCAAGAGAGCTGAGGAGCGAAAAGATAGTGGGAATTTTTGGTCTAGAAGCGGAGTTGGACTTTATAATGAGGGAATTCTATACAAAAATTTACTAATAAAACATGTAGACATTTAAAATTCCCCCAGGTGTAAACTATTAGTTTGTCTGGTTTTCATTCCTGGAGTAACACTTTCTCCATGGACAAGCAGGATATGTCAGCCGCATCATAGACGGAAGAGCTCTCCAGAGCTCAGAAGACCTTTCTGAGCATGTGCGGGTGACCCCATCACCCTGGCCCGCCCCTAGCCCAACCAGTCATTTTTCTTCCGCCTTGCTTCAAGATGGATTTTTTCTTACTCTCCAACTTCTTATCCAATTCTACAAACTTCCCATCCAAATTCCATCAGATATCCTGCACTCATTATGCCCAAACCTAGGTTCAAGAAGTGCCCATGCTGTGGGAGAAAAATAAACTTCACTGATACTCACGACCACTGTGTCCGGTGTCTGGGGGTGGACCACCAGGTGCAAGACTGCTCCAAATGCTCCAGAATGTCTCCCAGAGCGCGTAAGTACCAAAGCCACGCTGACCAGGAGTTCCTAGCCTCCTCCGACAGACCAGCTCTGACCGGACTCCACCCTCAGGCCCGAGGACTTCGGATCAATGCCAGCACTGCCACAGTGTTCCCTGGCACAGGATGTTCCTGGCAGGGCCTCCATCCCCGGTCTGCCTACAGGAGACACCCAAAAGAACTCTGGCAAAGCTTATGTGGACTCCTGCACCTCTCCAGAGTCCCGAGAGCTCCTCCAGTTCCCCGGCGAGTCAGCATGCTTCTCAAGATGGTGTCGGTAACATGCTCCCCCCCCAAGCCCCGCCCACCAAAAGAGCATTGGCCAGCCCTGCAGCAATTTGGAAGAGCACCTTCGCGCCAATGTCACAGCTTCCCCCTGGCAAAGAGAGGCTTCCCCCGACATGCCTGCTCAATTCTCCAGCCCCCGGGGATGTCACAGCGCTGACGGCAGAACTCCCCCACTGGCACGAGGAGTTCCATCAAAGCAGTGGCAGCCCAGAGAACCAGCGCTACAGAAACTACAGCTACAGACACCACAGCAGGAGCAATGGCAGAGCCAGCAAACATGATAAGCATAACAGGCACGCCAGCAGACATGGGGAGAGGGGGAGCATGAGTACCCGCAACAGTCGCAAGAGGCTCAGCACCAACAGCAAGAGCTCCAGCGCAGACAGCAGAAACGGGGCACAGTCCAAGAGGAAAAGGCACAGTCACAGCTCCAGCTCCTCCTCCAGGCTCCACAGGCACTCTGTGGCCTTAGACAATTCAGCCACCATTTTAAAGCTCCTCTCATACCTGGTAGAGCAAACTGCCCCTCCTCGGGATGCCTCAGACCCATGCATTTTGCCTCCTGCTGCTGCCGCCTGCCCATCTCCTTCAGCCGTCAACCACTTACACGCGGATACCCTCCAGGTCTCCTTCCCCCTCTCAGGAGCGATGGAGATGAGACAGAAACAGCTCCTGTGGGCTCCACGACCTCTAAAGGGTTTCCTGTTCCTGATCTGCCCACTACCGAGAGGGAGGAACAGTTGTGCCAAAAACCCCTGGAGGACCTCACCTACCCCAAATTCCTGAAAAAAGTGACAGCAGCCCTGAACCTAACACCATCTGACAAGGCAGAAGATCAGGAACCAGAGGTCCTCAAATACCTCCACATGCCTAAACCCATGCTTGCCTTGCCCATTCACCCAAAGCTACGGGACAATCAACTATCCCTGTGGCAGACCCCTGCCTCAGGTCATGCATGCTCCAGACGATTAGACGCCAAGTACCACATCCAACCTGCTCCTGGCTTCAGTAGTCCGCAGCTCCCACATCAATCTATTGTCATCTTCAGCCCTAAAAAGGGTTAAATCCTCACAAACCCATATCAACCACCCGCCAGGGAGAGACCCTAAGCTCTTGGACGACGTGGAGAGGAAGGTCTACCAAGCAGTCATGTTCAACGCCAGGATTGCAGCGCATCAGTTTCAGCACATCCTCTTCCAGGATGTGCTGCTGGCGAGTCTTAAGGGCCACCTCTCGGCCCTATCCAAGGAATCACAGGCTGTGGCCTCTGCAACCTTTCAAGATCTGATGGAATGCAGCAGACATCTGGTCAGCACGGCCTTCGACCCCTTCGACACTGCCATCAGAACAGCCGGTACAGCGATTTCGGCCAGGCGGTGGACTTGGCTAAGAGCCTCTGGCCTCCAGGAGGACACCCATGACAGAATCGCGGATGTCCTATGTGTGGGGGAATCTCTCTTCGGTGACAAGGTCACGGACACCGTCAGCAACCTTAAGGAACATTGTATTACCCTACAGACACTAGCTGCCGATGGACTAGAATGCCATTCCACCACTCAAAAAGGCGGGTACTATCAGAAGCCCTACTACACTAACAAGCTGTACAACTCTAGTCGCAAGTGGCAGACCCCATGCTACAAACAGCTTTATCAGTCCTCCACTAATCAAAGACAACACCAGAGGGAGCGCAAACCCAAGAAGCAGGCCACACCACAGCCTGCTAAGAATTCTAATTCCTTTTGACGGATGGTGCCAGGTGGCCATGCCGTTCGGCGATCCAGTTGTGCTTCCCATAGGCAGTCGTCTGTCTGCTTTCCTCCCAGCCTGGCAGGCCATCATCTCAGACAGTTGGATGCTACAGATCATACAAGAAGGATACCGCATGCGCTTCACCTCCCCACTCTCCCAGCACTCACAACCAACCAGTGAGTCACCTTCTCATCTCGGGGCTCTGTTGTCCAAACTGCTCCGGCACCTTCTTGCCTCCCAGTCGATCGAAAGAGTTCCTACCAGTGAGATCAGCTCTGGATTCTACTCCAGATACTTCCTCATTCCCAAGAGGTCAGGAAGGGTACGCTCAATTCTGGACCTCCGCAAGCTGAACAGGTCCATCGCAAAGGAGCGTTTCAGGATGTGTGCTCTCAACTCCATCCTGCCGCTCATCCGGAATATGCCTTGGACCTATAGGAGGCATATTCACATGTCACCATCCACTCGACCCTCAGCACTACCAGTACAAGGTGCTTCTCTTTGGACTATCCCCAGCACCGTGAGTCTTCACAAAATGTGTACCTGGACGACTGGCTGCTCTCTGCACCATCGGCCCCAGAGTCACGGTGTGTGGTGCGAAGGGCAACAAAGCTGCTATCCGGCCTCAGATTCCTCCTGAACCTGAAGAAATCTCACCTGAAACCATGCCAGAGAATACAGTTCATCGGCGCTGTCATCAACACCCGCGCCTTGAAGGCCTTCCTTCCCAAACAGCGCATTGCGGTGATCACATCCTTGGCTACAGAGATGTTGGTATCCAGACTGACCTCGGCAAGGTCCATCCTACGCCTCCTGGGTCACATAGCCACAATAACCTATGTCCTACCTCTAGCAAGACTACATATGCGCAATCTCCAATGGCATCTGAGCTCTCATTGGAATCAGCTCTCTCAGCCCCTGAACGTGTGCGTGCCCATAGATGACCAAGAAAGAAAGGGCCTACGCTGGTGGTCTTGCTCAGCCAAGCTCACTCCAGGCAGAGACCTGCAACAATGCAGGCATCACATCGTCCTCACCACAGACATGTCCTCCATGGGCTGGGGAGCCCACTTTCTTCACCTCGGCACCAAAGGAACATGGTCCTAGAAGGAGCAGAATCTCCATATCAACCTGCTTGAACTCAGGGCCATCAGGTATGCTTTGAAGGCTTTTCAGAAACAGCCGACAGGGAAATCCATTCTGGTCCAGACAGACAACCAAGTGGCCATGTTTTACATCAACAAACAAGGGGGAACAGGTTCCCGTTCTCTCTGCAAGGAAGCACTCGAGACCTAGTCCCTCACTCTGGCCAGCAACCTCGGATCTGCAAGCCTCTTACCTTTCTGGGGAACAGAACACCCTGGCTGACAGGCTGAGCAGACAGCTGGAACCCCACGAGTGATCCCTACACCCGGAAGTTGCAAACTCTATTTTCCAATAGTGGGGGACGCCACACCTTGACCTCTTCGCAGTGGAACGCAACACAAAGTGCCCTCTTTTCTGCTCAAAGCGCCCATCAACCAAGAGTCTAGCTCAGGATGCATTCACCATGTGCTGGGGGGACTGGTCTCTAACATATGCCTTCCCGCCTATCCTCTGATCGCGACGATGCTGCAGCGCATCATCATAGACAGGGCACATATACTAATTGCACCTTACTGGCCTCGCCAGATGTGGTTTCCCCTGCTACTCTGCCTCCCACTGGAACCCCCGGCGCGGCTGCCCCCGAGACCAGACCTCCTCACTCAGAATGGAAGGAACACGCTACATCCCAACCTTCAGGCCCTCGCCCTGACAGCTTGGAGATTGAGCGGAGACACCTGTCGGCCCTTAACTTGCCGTCGGAGGTACAGCACATGGTCCTGACAGCAAAATGCCCATCCACACGAAAGTCCTACAGTCTCAAGTGGAAGCGTTTCACCATCTGGTGCGCAGCCCAAGGTTTGGACTCAGTCTCCTGCCCCATACCTATGGTTCTAAAGTACCTCACTTTACTCTTCAGGCTTGGCCTGAAAACCCAGTCAATCAAAGTCCTCGGCAATTGCATCCCTCCATGACAGCCAAAATGGGGCCAATGCCTCCATCGCATCGCTACTCATAGTAGCTCAGTTCATGAAAAACCTGGTGAACCTCCGGCCCTTGATCCAGTCACCAGTGCCAACTTGGGATCTTAGCATCGTCCTACAGCAGTTATCACAGATACCCTTTGAACCTCTCCAAACAGCAGACATGAAGTTTACGTCATGGAAGACTCTCTTCCTCATTGCCATAACCTCGGCCAGAAGAATCAGCGAGCTCCAGGCCCTGGTGTCCCACCCTCCCTACACAGAACTCCATCCAAACCACGCATCACTGCACACCCACCCAATGTTTGTACCGAAGGTGGCCTCTGCTTTCCATATCAACCCAGCCATCGATCTACCCTCCTTCTTTCCGGAGCCACATTCATCAAAGGAGGAATGGGGTTCCATACCCTTGACTGCATCAGGGGCCTACGGTTCTACCTAGATAAAACAACCAACGTAAGACAAAGGGCTCTTTGTATTGTTTGACCCTAACAGGCCTGGGAGGCCCATCACTAAAAGGACTCTACCCCTCTGGATCTCTGCCTGCATCGCCTTTTGCCACAATCTGGTGGGCGCACACAGGCGATAAGATAGGAGCACACCAGCTAAGAGTGCTGGCAACTTCCTTCGCCAACCTGTGCTCTGTCCCTGTCAGCAACATATGCAAAGCCGTCACCTGGTCCTCAACACTCACCTTCCAGAAACACTATTGTCTGGACCTCAAGGCGCAGTCCAACAGCTCCTTCAGTCGTGCAGTCTTATCCGCCGCTACCACAATGGCTGCGGCTGTGGGGACTGTTTCACAAGGCCAGCCCCTTGGGTCAGCTCCTGCACTGCAGCAGGACCAGCGACGTGACTATCCACCTGGACTTTCCAGATAAGAGCTGCAGTGTGAGTATGCAGCTTATCACCGTTGCCAGTGTTTACACTGTTTACAATTGCGTTCTTGCATTATTTGCACTGTTTTTGCACAGAGTGAATGTTCTTGCATTGAGATCCTGCACATTATTGCACTGTCGCTCCAGACTGTTCCTGCAATGCCTGTCCTGTCTGCTCTGTAATAAACATTTGCATGGAACCTAGCACATCTATCTGCATTATGTTATGTCTTATCTGCCTCCCTCATCCACCTCAGGGCGCTCCCGGGTAGCTAGGGAGTCACCAGGGGGGGGCTGACACATCCTGCTTGTCCACGAAGAAAGCGAGGTTACTTAACTGTAACGGGGGTTCTCCGTGGACAGCAGGATAAGTCAACCACATGATCCCACCCACCTCCCCTGGTTGAGTTCGGCCGACCGGCTTGCACCCTAGCCTGAGGAACAGAGCTAGAAAATCACTGGCCAGGCTAGGGGTGGGCCAGGGAGGTGGGGGTCACCTGCACATGCTCAGAAAGGTCTTCTGAGCTCTGGAGAGCACTTCCATCTATAGCGCCTCCTGGAGGACATCACCCAGCTGTGGCTGACTTATCCTGCTGGCCATGGAGAACCCCCGTTACAGGTAAGTAACCCCGCTTTCTGTTTATCACTGTGTGCATTTACCACTTGTTGTTCCTTGTCTGCTGATCTAGTTCTTTGAAGAGTTTTTAATCTTGTTCTTTGGGGCAATTTCTCCAAAGGGGTTTGTTCTGCACATACCAAGAAAGCCATGAACCACGGTATGTGGAGTATGATCTCAGTCTCAAATTTACTGCTAACGCTCGGCATAGTACTTGCATCGTTCTTTCTTTTGTGGTGCTTTGTACTTTGTGAACGCAAAGCCCTTTAACTCTTATTTCACCAGCCCCTCCTTGAAAAACCACAATGGTTTTCTCTTTCCTTTCATTTACCTTCTCCACATAAGGATCCCTTGCCCTTTGTCAAGTTCCTTTCTGTCTTTCCCCTTCCCTTATCTCTCGCATCCTGCCTGCTCCTGTCTCTCTGGTATCGCCCCAGTTTGAGGACTGATGATTTTTATCATGTGGTCAGAGATACAAAGCTGCGGGTTCCCTTTTCAGTAATGGAAGTGTTTTGCCTTTGTGCATTTGCTGAGCATTGGACTGAGATAAATAAATCGAGGAGTGTTTGTGATAATGAAGGGCTGTTGCTCTTCCGTTACGTGATATTCTCATCCATCTCCTCCAGTACCTGCCTGCTGCTGCTGCTGCTGCGAGTTTCCATTGTACGTATGGAGTGGAGGAGTAGAGCACAGTCCAACCACTAGGCAAACTAGGCAGGTGCCTAGAGTAGCAACCCCTGGAGGGCAGCAAAAGCAGGCCATTCAAAGCTAAATAATAGCTTTTGACAGCCAGAAGGGGTGTAAAGCTTGAAGTTCGCCTAGCGCTCCAACATGTTGGACTAACTCTAGGGCCGGACCTGTAGCCTCAAGAGCAGCGTTCAATTCCCACTAGCTCTCCTTGTGGTCATGGGCAAGTCTCTTAACCCTCATTGCCTTGGAAGAAAGGCCTGGCAGTCTACTTCTAGTCACACTGCCAAAAAAAAGCAAAACCAACATAGAGCCGCTGGGTCAGCATTGATTCAAAAGGCATATGTTGCTTATGTCTAAATCTCCAGCACAGTGTCGGTACTGGAGAAACCAGGAAGGTCCCTAAACTGTGATTGCTGAGACTGGCCCCTTCTTCTGGACCAACTGCACCAAAATCAGGCCTTAGAAACCAGCTCTGCAGCAGCGGGACACTGGAGGAGAGGAGGAACTTCATTCCTAAACCCTTTTTATCCATACATATGCCTCAAATCATTAGAGCACAGAGAGATTATAGTGAAACTCTGATTCCAATAAATTGCTTAGTAATGGTTGGGAATTGTCATTTTAACACACGACTCTAAGTTATCAACCTAGTACCCAAGCAATCAGGTTTCATTCCACCGGTACTCCTTGTGATGCCGGGCTAGTCATGTTACCCTCCATTGCCTTGGGGAAAATGTATAGCGCTGCATACGACTGGTAGCGCTATATAAATGCTGAGTAGTAGTAGGGTAAACGGTGTGGAAGTGAACTTCCTCAGCTAGCACTCTTTAGTGGGAGTTGAATCAGAAGGCATTTCAGTTGATTCTGTGCCACTGGGGTTTCCCCAAAATGAATCTGATGGTGACCTCCTTCAATGACAGTTTGCTGCTTCTTCAGTTGCCACATGGAGACTAGGTCTGAGGGCATCGATGCCCTGACGCAGCCTTGGCCAAGTCAGCCACTGCTGTATGTTTTCCACCATGGCCCCTGGTGGGAGTTGTGCTTCAATGTATAGAGTGCCACCCGGGTAGAATTGTTCTCATGGCACCAGATTGATCGAGGCGAGCATAGTTTGGAGACCTGATGTGGCTCTCGCCGGCTCCTCCTCTTTGGTTGGCTCCACTTCAGGGCCTATTGCAATC
Organism: Ichthyophis bannanicus; assembly: GCA_033557465.1. Classification (NCBI taxonomy): domain Eukaryota; kingdom Metazoa; phylum Chordata; class Amphibia; order Gymnophiona; family Ichthyophiidae; genus Ichthyophis; species Ichthyophis bannanicus. Next base: position 71,869,076 of record CM066051.1, on the reverse strand, counting down.
GTCCTGGCTCTTTTCTCACTTATGGTATTGCTCTTGAAAAGAGATGGCTGGTACGTAAGGGCTACTATTCAGCAGTGGTCTCTACTCTTCTTGGTGCCCAGAGGAGGTCTACCTCGCTACCATATGTATAGATGTGGTGCCTTTTTGAGGGCTGGAAGCAGCAGCCAAGTTGACTTTGGGACGCTGGATTAAGGAGACCATTGCCTCAGTGTATCTGTTGCAGAACTGGCTGGTGCTGGAGGGTTGGCGCACCCGTGCTATCCAAGCATAAGCACTCTCTTGGGCAGAGCAGAGCTTGGTAGCTCCTGCAGGCATTGGGCAACAATATGAGCATCACTGTCCACTTTCTTCAAGCACACCGGAGACTCTTTAGAAACCTATGTAAGTCCACGGAGTCACCTCTTCCTTGGCCCCCTGCCAAATTCCTGAGCCCTTCCATAACTATTTTTAAAACTTTGGGGAGAGGAGGGAAGGGGGGGGGGCAATGAATAGTGTCTTTGCCCTAATTTTAGCAGGAACATGGAGTGTTTGGTGGGCTCCCAAGGATCCATTGTGGGATGCAGGCTCCAGCTGCTTTTCCAGCAAGTCGGGAGTAAAGGGCATGGCTTCCAGCATCATACGGCCCCCTCCCTGAGGCATCTGTCACCCATAAAAGCAAAGTCTCTGCTACTATTAAACATTTAGATAGAGGTATAGAGCTGTGCAGTTCTTGCCTGCTGGAGCTTACACCTAGTCAACATGTGGATGCTGAGGACAGAGTCTTTAGAAGTAAAAAAAGCAGCCTCAGCACTGCCAACCTCTTCCCCCCCCCCCCCCCATATGTGGCAGTGGCCTCCCTGGATATTGCCAGGCTACACCCTCCCCCATTCCCAGCATGACCATCGCTCCTTAATGTTGTGCATTTTATGTTTCTCTTTATCGTTTATTAAAAACTTTATTTACTGTCCTTCAAAACCAACAAACAAACTCAAAACAACAGAGCAGTGTACAATAGCAATAAAATCATATTAGAAAAGGAAAAGGAAGACCATAAAAATAGCAGGAAAGAAAAGAGAAGAGAAACTGATGCAAACAAGACATAATCATGGAGGAGAGGGATAGAGGGGAAGCAGAGAAGAAAGGAGGGGAAGGGGTGGAATGATTTACCTAGGAGGAAGAGTCTGAAGCCAGTTGAAAGAGAGAAGTCTTCAGAAGTGTTTTGAACTTGGGGTAGGAGAGCTCACGACGGATATCTGGGGGAAGGGAGTTCCACAAGCTGTGACCAAGAACGTAGATTGCTGAGTGTCTCCTGGATTCATATCGAGCCTGGTAGGGTGGAGGTAGGGAAAGCCGGTTTGTGTGAATAGAGCGAAGTAGACCAGGGGAGCGCACAGGATAATGTGAGAGGAGAGATAAGCAGAGGTGCCAAAGTGTAATGTTTTGTGAATCAGGAAGAGAAGTTTAAACTGAATGCGAAAGGAAATGGGCAGCCAGTGAGATTTGAGAAGCAGAGGGATAATGTCAAATTTGGATGCGTGATGAAGAATATGAATAGCAGTATTTTGGATTGTTTCTAAGTGTTTGATGTGATAAAGGGATGGATCAGAGTAAATAATATTACAGTAGTTGAGGCTTGAGATAACAAGAGTAAGAAGTAAAGTAAAGATGGTGGAGTCAGTAGGAAAGGGGCGTAGTGAATGGATCTGACATAGAGTAAGGAAAGAGCATCAAACCACTGCGCTGATCTGATCATGAAAGGCAAGAACAACACCAAGATATTTAAGAAAAGAGACCAGGGTGAGTGGGGAACAGTCCAGTGAGGGGGGTCACAGTGGGAACAGAAGAAGAGCCAGTGAACCAAATTGTGAAGGTCTTAGATGGGTTAAACTTAAGGTGATTAGTGTGTAGCCAGTTGGCCTCGTCGGCAAGGCAGAAGTTAATAAGGGTGAGATCAGGCGATGAAGGGTGAGCATGAAAGAGATGTAGGATGTCATCTGCTTATTGGTAGGCAGGAATCCCGGGCTGTTGGATAAGATTAGCAAGATGGGCCAGTAAAACGTTAAAGTGGAATGGAGGAGTAGCCTAAGGGGTAGAGCACTGGCTTGAGAACCAGGAGACCAGAGTTTCATTCCCAGTAGCACTCTTTGTGACCATGGAGAAGTCACTTGACCCTCCATTGCCCAGAAGAATCCAAGTTATCAATGTCCCTGTTTAATGTACATTAAGTTACAATGTAAAGTGCTTTGACTAAATGATAAAACAGTATAAAAGAACCGTAAAATAAATCAATAAATAAAAGAGCAGAGGGGCAAGGACAGAACCCTGAAGGACGTCACATGTCAGTGGAAATGTGTAAGAGGTAGAAGAATGAAATCACACCCAAGTAAGAGCGATCAGACAGCAAAGAACAGAACCACCGGAGGATGGATCTGCGATTGCCAGCAGAGTGTAGACAAGCTGGAAGAAGGGGATGACTGACAAGAACAAAGGCCGAGGATAGATGAAGTATTGCCGTAGCACTCGCCATACAAGACTATTATGTCCTTCTGACTCTCTTGATTCTGACCCTTGCTGTCTCTTTATTACTCTCAGCTCTCTCCTCAAGGTGCCTCCGTCTCCTGCCCCTCCTTCCCTTTCTGCCCAAACCCTGGCTATTTCCATGACAAAATCCACAAGATCATCCAACAATTCCCCTCAAAAGTCAGCTACTTCCTCTCTTCCCCCTCTGCATGCCCAACTTTCCCCCTCTACTTCTGCTACCCTCTCTTCCTTTTCTATGATCTCTGAGGAGGAAACCACACACCTTCTTTCCTCCTCCAACTCACTACCTGCTCCTCTGATCCTATTCTCATCCATTTCCTAAGTCCCATCTCCTCCATTGTTGTCCCTTCCATCTCTCATATTCTCAACCTATCGCTCTCCACTGCAACTGTTCCTGCAACCTTCAAGCATGCTGTAGTTTCACCTCTCCTCAAGAGACCCTCACTAGACCATACCTGTCTTTCTAACTTTCGACCCATCTCCCTTCTCCCCTTCATTTCTAAACTACTTTTATGGGCGATTTACCACAATTGCCTTGACTTTCTCTCCTCTCAAGCCCTCCTGGATCCTTTACATTTGTCCTCTACATTCTACTGAAACGGGTCTTGCCAAAGTCTCCAGTGACCTGTTCCTGGCAAAATCCAAGGGCCTTTACTCAGTCCTCTTCCTTCTTGACCTTTCTGCTGCTTTTGACACTGTTGACTACAACCTTCTCCTCGGTACCCTGTCCTCACTTGGTTTTAAGGGCTCTGTACTATACTGGTTCTCTTCTTATCTCTCCCATCGCTCTTTCCGTGTTAGTTCTGGTGGCTACTCTTGGCTATCCTGCTCCCAGTTGGTGTATCCCAAGGATCTGTCTTGAGTCCGCTCCTTTTCTCTCTCTATACCCAGTCCCTTGGTGCGCTCATCTCCTCCCATGGCTTTCAGTACCATCTTTATGCTGATGACTCCCAGATCTACCTCTCTATGCCTGAAGAGAAAGGGAAGCAGGTGCCTGTGGGATTGTATCTCATCAGGACGCCTCACTCTACAGCAAATTCCACAACTGCAACTCCAGCCCCATGTAACATAGCGAGGATCCCTCTCTCTTTATCACAATCGGTGTCCTCTATTGCTGGACAAATTACATTAACATGAGAACACAGCCTGAGCTTAGAAATCCATTCCCACTCTACAGTGAGTGCACACAAAAATCATGCTTAAGCAAGTGTGAGTACATACAAAATGCACACACACATACACGGGTGCCACAGCTCCTGTCACCCAAACACAGAGTAGTGAGCACACTTGTATATAGGTGGCATTTATGGAGCAGTCAGAGAGTATTGACTTCAGCTATGAAACCTTCCAGTGCCCTGGAGTGCCAAACCCAAGACTGTGCTACCCAGAAGGACTTCTCTTTATACCAGCACAGGCCATTTAACAAGATGGCACAGATGAGGCAGTGGACCTGCTAAATTCTTAAACCGCTGCTGATTTCACAGGCTGTAGAATTAGATGAGAAATTCCTGCACCTGCTACCATCACGTAGAGAATCTCTCATCTGCTGACAAATCGGGGAGGCAGCTTCTGTACATGGGATGCCCATGGAGAGGTGAGCTATGGGACACACAGCCCCCCTCCCCCCCCCCCCCCGGCATTCCGGCCAGCAGAGAGAGAGCTGTGGGAGACACAGGCATCCTTGCAACTGGAGGTCCTAGAGGTTGCTGCCTGTGTGGACCTGAAGATGAGTACGATTTGTTATTTTACATACCACCACAGGGTGACAGCCCTATATACTATCGTATTGCTACCCTTTTTTGCATTTGTCTCAAGCACTGTTTATGTAATATGGGGCTGTCTGTGTGATTTTGATGTTTTATTTAATGAAAGGTGTTTGAATTATCTAGAGACACCTTCTTCCCCCATAATAGAGTTTTTTTGACCGATGATGTTGTTTTGGGCAGTGTTTGGTAATGTCTCGCTGATCGGCTAGCCCACACTCTTTTTCCTCATTATATAAGAGGGCAGCTGAGGTCTTTTTCCTCTATAGAACCAATGTGTGTGTTAGTTTATTCATTGGAAGCTCTCTTTGCTCTTTTGTTTTTTTTTTGGGGGGGGGGGGGTTTGTGCCTTATTTGGGGTTCTTTTTTTTCTTGTGTTCATTTGGGCCCCTTGAGAGGGTTTGTTTTTTTTAGTTAATAGTGTACTCATAAACAGCCACGGTAGGGCAGCAATGAGTGCACCTTTCGCCCTCTGGTGGCCATTACGTGTATTACAGCACCACTTGGTTTACAAGTTGGGCACTTTGATTTTTTACCATAAACCTGTCCCAGTGAAGCGACAGGGTTTTGGGCTATGCACAGTTTTACTATAGAATAAATTTACAGTCTGTGAATACAAATGGAGCTACTGTATCAAGCACACTTCTATTTTTGCCCCTCCTTCTAATTACAAGTGAGGACTCTGCCCTTGTAGAAACCTACAAGGTGGAAATCTGCCTAACATCAAGGGACTTCAATGATGCTCCTCATAGACATGGCCAGGAGGGAGAGAACAGGTGGCATCAAAGTTCAATGCAAAAAATTGCTGTCTTGCAATAATTGCTACAGATCTCTGACTTTGCTCTAAACGGGGCCTTGGAATTATAGGAGGTTTTGTGCTTCCATTGCCACATATACACAGACACCTTCAGGTACATTGATCAGAATTCTAAACACTTTTCCTGATTTTGCTACAATTACCTTTTTGGAAGACATGGTTTCTTTAATGGCAAATCCCTTCCACATGCTTATTAAATATAATCTTAGAGTGTACGCCCTTTGGGGACAGGGAAAGGCTGGCTATACCTGAATGTAACTCATCTTGAATTAACTTTACAGGTCTGAGCTAAATCTAATGAAATAAAAGAACCATTCCTCTCTTTAGAAAATTTAAACAAAGAAAAATGTAAAATCAATAACATGAAGGCTGATAGTATCTTAGACTCAGTGGCACCTAGCAATGGTACATCTATCCAGACATTCTTAAAGTCTCAGTTGTCCAGGTGTTATTATTATTTTTATTATTAATAAAGACTTATAAAGCGCTGCAACATATGAAGCGCTCTACAAACATACAAGAGAGATAGTCCCTGCTCATCAGAGCTTACAATCTAATAAGACAGAAAATAAAATAAGTTACATAATACTTTGTCCTGTAAAGTTTTGTTATTTGTAAGCAAATGTTGATAGAGAGATCAAGATAGGGTAAGACAGGAATGGAAAGCAATAGTGAAGAGGTGGGATTTTAGTCTTGAAAATGGCCAGGGAGGATGCCTGCCGCACAGAGATAGGAAGACTATTCCAAGCAAAGGGTGCTGCCAGTTGGAAGGAGCGAAGTCTGGAATTGACAGTATGAGTAAAGGGCACAGATAAACGAAGACTGTTAGAAGAGCGAAGCAACCGAGAGGGGGTGTAATGAGAGATGAAAGGTACTGGGGGGGGCAGAAGAGTGAATACAGTTATAGGTCAGGAGGAGAAGGTGCTGGATGCTGGATTTAGTTCGACCAATAGTATAGGTTCAAATCCCCTTTCCCTTCCCACAATTTCCTCTCTGTATCTCAGTTTATTTTCCATCACGCTAGTCTGACAATTCACCACAAGAGGGCACCATTGCATTAGGAGGTGTGCCACTTACCATGCAACATGCTCGCTGGTGCCCTCTTATGGTAAACCTTCATAATACAGATTATTCTACTACTGAGTTAGGGCACCATTCCCACCTGCCTGATTATGCTCTGTCCTTCTCCCCTTCCCCCATACTCTTATTCATGCTCTCATTTCTCTCCACCTCCTGCCTTAATTCCTTGGGATTTTATCTCTGATATTCATTTTCTATAAAGTTGCTGTAAGTTCCAAAGACAGAGAAATAAATCTTTGAACTCTTACACTTGGTGACATAGTAAATGAAGTAGATCAAGGCAAAAGTTCAGACCTATTCCCTTGGAAAAGATGCTTCAAGAATGGCCAAATGCAACCCTGCACCAAGCACCTTCTTGTCTAAGTCTTCCACTGCTCCTCTCAGCCCTCTTCTCCCTTCTTTCTGAAGCAGTTCTTTACAGGGTTGACCTCTTCAATGCTTTTTGGAGCCCTGATGCTATCGTCTGCAGGGCAGCCCCAGAGATGGTTCAAGGTGCTGACACCCTAAGCAACTTAAGCCAGGGGTCTCCAACTCCAGTCCTCAAGGGCACCAAACCAGTCAGGCTTTCAGGATGTCCCTAATGAATATGCATGAGATATAGTTGCATACACTGCCCCCATTGTCTTCAATTTTATCTCATGCATATTCATTAGGGACATCCTGAAAGCCTGACTGGTTTTGTGTCCTCTATGACCAGAGTGGGAGACCCCTGGCTTAAGCTTTATACTGTCACTGGCTTTCAAAATCTATTGTTTAACTTTGAATGCTCTGCTATTGGCCACCTCCTCCCCCTGTGAAATTACTGCCCTAGGCAACTTCCTAGTTTGGCTGACCCTGATCAGATGTCTGCTATTTAGAGATGTAACTGGCAATCAATCCATACAGGTTACCCACAATGTGCTTAATTTCTCCAGTATTAGTCATTAGTATGGGTCCTGTGTGTTTTTCCCGCTCAAATAGGATACCAGACATCTCATTTTTTTGAGATTTTCCCCAGTTTATGACCCGTGTCCTTAGCAATTGGGATGGCGGTGACACAGGTGGTGAGGGCTGGGGCAGCAGAAAAGGGCTTTTAAAAGCCCCTAGTGTGGTGGGAGGCTTGGGACTTTGCAAGGTCTGCAGCTGTATGTCCCAACCCATTCACCAGGAGGTTTGCACAGAGGGGCTGCAACGTAGAAGGCCTGGAGTGTGTATGGACAAAGGCCCCATGTCATGAGCACTGGCTTTTAGGACTGGAGGGTGGCCAGGTAGAGAGAGTGCAAAGGCACCAGCAGCAGATAAGGGGTGGGAGCAAGCCGGGGAAGGGAAGAAATGCTGGAGGAAGGAGATATATTGGGCACTTGGGGGAGAAGGGCAGGAAAGAGCCTGGTATGTTCTATCCGAACTGCCAAATAGAGGTGCGAGGGGAAGGACCTGCCTTTGAGTTCTTTTAAGGATGTACCTGCTGTGCAGTGGTTTCTGGACCCAAATGCAGGGCCAGCCCCAGAGAATTGCCATTGTAACACAAGACTATAATTTACCAAAATTACTGGAATGAATAAAGGAATACTTTTTAACTGAGATTTGAACCCTTAATTCCAAATTCTTCAACTGGCTATGGTGTGTTTCTTTGCCTTTTAACCACCAGCAGCTTGTGATTGGGGTTGCTCCAGAGATTCTTTTCACTCCTTGAGAACCCTGGAGCCAGAAATGGATAAAGGGAAGATCCGAAAAGATTTAGGTGTGAAAAGCCTTGGTGGCCCAGTGGTTGGGTGTGTGATTACTAACACCCAAGGTGGTGGGTTCAAACCCCATCAAAGGAGAGCTGGTGTTAGTGCTCACAGTGAAGTTGAAGAGGTAGTTTTAGGAAAGATTTGGCTATTTTTCATAGTAAAAAGCAGCATAACCCTGGCTGCTGGTGGCTCTCGTCAGTTATCAGGTTTTCCCCCAATATACTTGATATGCAGGTCTATCTAACCCCCTCCTCCCCATCCACCCACACCACTTACCTGCTCTGGCCCCACCTAGCTTCTGGCTAAGCTAGACTCGAACCCACAACCTCCTATATTGGAGTAAAGGCCCTTTAGCTGCTGAGCCACCAGTCAGCCAGTCTCCAGCCTTTAACTTTTTCGTCCCCTTATCCTCTTATTCCTTGATTTGGCTTTAAAACACAAGTGGGTTGTTTTTCCTCTTCTGGCTGAACTAGACTCAAACCCACAGCTACCTATATTGGAGTAAAGTTCTACTAGAAGCTGAACCACCAGTCAGCCAGTGAACAAGAATTTGCTTCTGACCCCTTATACCTCCTATTCCTTGATTTGGCTTTAAAATGTAACTAAGACCCACCTAGCTTCTGGCAAAATCAGACTCCAAACCACAGTCACCTCTATTGGAATAAAGCTCACCAGCCTCTGAACCACCAGTCAGCAGGTCTCCTGGTGTCTGCTTTTACTTCCCCTTATACGTCTCATTCCTTGATTTGGCTTTAAAAGATAAGTGGGTCCTCTTTCCAGTCTCACCTAGCTTCTGGCTAAGTTAGACTAGAAGCCACAACCTCCTGTATAGATGACGCAGCAGCTACAAGTGATGCCCTTTACCTCTGCCAGCTGTAGTCTGCACTCTGCTGTGTATCCCTGGGAGCCCCTCCCTCTCCTACTGCTACTGCTAACATTAAGGCAACGGCATTCTTCCTTCTTACCCCCCCCCCCCTCCCCGCCCCATGTTTTAAAGAAGGTTATGGTGGAGCTCAAGTATTAAGTCCTGAACGTGACTGAAGAAAGGAGTGTGTGCCAGCCCCTGAGGAGCGAGAGCGATGCTGCCCCCAGTGGCCATTCCTAGTAAACCTGGACGGTCTAAACTTGTAATATAGAGAGTCCAGGGGTGCTCTCTGTGTGCTAGAAAAGCAAGATTGCCCTGCAGCTGTCTCCAGGTGCTCCCCTTAAGTTCCGCATGTGGGTGTTACATATTTACAGATATGAATTTTATATTGGGTTGTTAATGTGCCTAGGGGCAGATACCTCCCCCCCCCCCCCCCCCACCTCATCAGTGCTTGCACAATTTCCTCCCTGCCTGTCTTATACTGTCCTGCTGGGCTATCACTTGATATATGGAGACCTGAGGCTCTGTGACATCCATATTCCTAATTTTAACCGAGGAAACAGGTCTGTGCCCCTGGCACTCAGACTTCATGCCAGAGATTGCAATGGAGCACAGAGCCTGGAAGGTGTGGAGAAGAAGGTACACTACTACCCCCTGTATTTTACCATATGTCGATGAACACTGATGGAGAATGGCAGCTCATGTTTGGTCTTTGCTATGCCACTAGACTTCCCTTTATGCTTTGCTTGCTGAGATGGACACCAGCAACACAAGTGATCCTAATGGGGATATCTATGTGCCCACTTGAATGCATGTCCATGTCAGGGACGTCCGTGTTTCTGAAATCAGCTGGAGACAGAGACGTCCCCTGGACCTCTCTGATTTAACTTGTTCATCCTGTCTAAAAAACACCCTCATGATGTCCATATCTGAAGTGCCAAATGTTTGCTCTGCACATAAAGGTATCATGTAGATTCCTGCAGTCAAGCTCATCGCCAATCATTTCGCAGTCGCTGCATCTCCCCTTGGCCCTGGTTTTGACTGTGGGATTCAGCTCAGCTCCTCATCCCCTTGCAGTTCAGTTTAATTGACTCATCCTCTTCACACAAAAAAAGAAGAAACAGGCAGGAAGCCCTCACTAAGTCTAGCTACAGCAGGACACGCTAACTTTCTACTCCTTCTGAGACCACGCACTAAGCCCCAGCATTAGAAAACCGCACTCGGCCTTCAGGTCTACTGTGCACTTCTTTTCTTCTGAGTCCAATAGCTAATTTCTGCATTAGCAGTGGATCTAAATGAGCAGTGCACTGAGGTCTACATGAATCTTTGTGTAAGGTTTTCTTGTATGTTAAACTCCTTTCTGCATAGGGTGGAATGTTAGCGCAGAAAATTGTGCGCAGAATTCATGCTAAGCTCTGTGCTAAATCTCCCGCGTGTTATTGCATTGGGACCATAGAGCACAGAAACTGAAAATACCCGAGAGACTGTATCATAGCGCAGAGAGCAAAGGGACTGAAAATATCAGAGATACAGCACAGCGAGCTGAAAATACCCGAGAGACTGTATCATAGCGCAGAGAGCAAAGGGACTGAAAATACCAGAGATACAGCACAGCGAGCTGAAAATACCCGAGAGACTGTATCATAGCGCAGAGAGCAAAGGGACTGAAAATACCAGAGATACAGCACAGCGAGCTGAAAATACCCGAGAGACAGTATCATAGCGCAGAGAGCAAAGGGACTGAAAATATCAAAGAGCACAGCACAGCGAGCTGAAAATACCCGAGAGACTGTATCATAGCGCAGAGAGCAAAGGGACTGAAAATACCAGAGATACAGCACAGTGAGCTGAAAATACCCGAGAGACTGTATCATAGCGCAGAGAGCAAAGGGACTGAAAATATCAGAGATACAGCACAGCGAGCTGAAAATACCCGAGAGACTGTATCATAGCGCAGAGAGCAAAGGGACTGAAAATATCAGAGATACAGCACAGCGAGCTGAAAATACCCGAGAGACTGTATCATAGCGCAGAGAGCAAAGGGACTGAAAATATCAGAGATACAGCACAGCGAGCTGAAAATACCCGAGAGACTGTATCATAGCGCAGAGAGCAAAGGGACTGAAAATATCAGAGATACAGCACAGCGAGCTGAAAATACCCGAGAGACTGTATCATAGCGCAGAGAGCACAGGGACTGAAAATATCAGAGATACAGCACAGCGAGCTGAAAATACCCGAGAGACTGTATCATAGCGCAGAGAGCAAAGGGACTGAAAATACCAGAGATACAGCACAGCGAGCTGAAAATACCCGAGAGACTGTATCATAGCGCAGAGAGCAAAGGGACTGAAAATATCAGAGATACAGCACAGCGAGCTGAAAATACCCGAGAGACTGCATCATAGCGCAGAGAGCAAAGGGACTGAAAATACCAGAGATACAGCACAGCGAGCTGAAAATACCCGAGAGACTGTATCATAGCGCAGAGAGCACAGGGACTGAAAATACCAGAGATACAGCACAGCGAGCTGAAAATACCCGAGAGACTGTATCATAGCGCAGAGAGCAAAGGGACTGAAAATACCAGAGATACAGCACAGTGAGCTGAAAATACCCGAGAGACTGTATCATAGCGCAGAGAGCAAAGGGACTGAAAATATCAGAGATACAGCACAGCGAGCTGAAAATACCCGAGAGACTGTATCATAGCGCAGAGAGCAAAGGGACTGAAAATATCAGAGATACAGCACAGCGAGCTGAAAATACCCGAGAGACTGTATCATAGCGCAGAGAGCAAAGGGACTGAAAATATCAGAGATACAGCACAGTGAGCTGAAAATACCCGAGAGACTGTATCATAGCGCAGAGAGCAAAGGGACTGAAAATACCAGAGATACAGCACAGTGAGCTGAAAATACCTGAGAGACAGTATCATAGCGCAGAGAGCAAAGGGACTGAAAATACCAGAGATACAGCACAGCGAGCTGAAAATACCCGAGAGACTGTATCATAGTGCAGAGAGCACAGGGACTGAAAATATCAGAGATACAGCACAGCGAGCTGAAAATACCCGAGAGACTGTATCATAGCGCAGAGAGCACAGGGACTGAAAATACCAGAGATACAGCACAGCGAGCTGAAAATACCCGAGAGACTGTATCATAGCGCAGAGAGCACAGGGACTGAAAATATCAGAGATACAGCACAGCGAGCTGAAAATACCTGAGAGACTGCAGCACAACACAGAAACCATATGGACTGAAATTACCAGAGACTGCAGGACAACTCAGAGAGTGCAGCTGACTGAAAATACCAGAGACTGCTGCAGAGCGTCCAAGTTACTCAGTTCCAGGAGGGAGACTCCTTAGGATCAGTCCTGGTTTTGAAGTCACATCCTAAGCAATGTGGTAGTTGTGCTTGAATCAATATAATGTTGCAGGTCCCATATTGCACCAGGATGGGGCTGTCAGAAATTCAGTATGGGCCCAATCGTTCCCTCCTGGAAATGGGCAGCTTGGTTGTCCCAGGGCATTGTGGGTAATGGGCTCACTCTGATGATGTCACTGCGCCCAGGCATTCCATCACCTTATCAGTCTCAGATAATGTGCCCCACGTTTTCTAACTTTACCTCCCTACTCCCATGGTTTGGCTGGGGAGTCTTGATTCATTTTACTCTATATTTATGTCATAATTTTGTTATATTTTCTGTTTTTATAGAGCTGATTATTCAACAGTTCTCTTTTATTTTCTTGTCATCCCCTTTGCTATTTGTTACGAGAGGTAAAATATTAAATCAATCAAATCAAATCTGTATAGGGTTGCCAACTGGCTCCATATGTGCCTGACAGGCTTGATCCAGTCCTGGATTTACCCCATTGCATGCAAGGATATGCAGTTCTGATTTTTCCATTGAATCCATAAGAAAAGCAAGACTACACATCCCTGCATGCAATAGGGTAAAACCAGGAATGGATCAAGTCTGTCAGGCGCATCTGGAGCCAGTTGTCAACCCTAAATCTGCAGAGCTGCCAAGTTGACAGTTCCTGGAGTGAGATTTTAAGCCAATCCTGGATTTCTAACCATCTCATTTTAATGCATTATGGGATCTGCAGCACTAATTCAATGCAGTGGTTCTCAACCCAGTCCTCTTGGTCCAGTTGGGTTTTCAGGGTATCTACAATGACTATGCATGAGATAGATCTGCATACAATGGAAGCAGTGCATGCAGTATCTCATGCATAGTCATTGTGGATATCCTGAAAACCTGATTGGCCTGGGCGTCCCAGAGGACTGGGTTGAGAACCACTGCTCTACAGGTAGCCAACTTGCTTCAGATTCACCTGACAGCTATGATCCAGTGGGGTGAACTCAGGACTGGATCAAGCCTGTCAGACGATCTGGAGTCAGTTAGCAACCCTACTGTACACACCATCTCTTTGTGACATGCAATATCTGGGGTTATATCAGAGTCTTTTCTGACATTCATTTTGAAGGCTTTGGTTGTTCCTGCCCTAAATCCATCAGGACCTGTGGCTCTCCCATACCCACTATTCACATCTGGACAACATTGCCTCAATCTCAGATTAGCTGCCAAACTATCCTGTTCCAGGAGGGAGATGTCAGACAAGTCCTGGGGTTCTACACTCTTGTCCTGAAGTATGGTGTGTCCTGTGACACCAACGTCAATGGATAGAATCAGAGGAGTTGGCACATGGGGGATAATAAGGTCAGTATAGCTCAGCCTACTCATAGAACAACCCCCTTGTGGTTTGCCATCAGTAGACATCTGGTCACAGATGACCCCCCATACTCCTTCCTTCCAACAACTCTAGAAGAATACCGCAAGGAAGTGGTGAGCTCTGACAGCTCACATGGAGCCTGTAGGCTTCAGCCACAGCCTCTTTTGGTCAGGGTGAGGGGCCATCAGCCCACAGGCACATGGCCCCTGGCAGGGTCATGCTCCCTCCCCGTTTGCATGTGTGCACTGTTACCAGCCCTCGCCCCCCCCCCCCCCTTCAGACAGCTCTTTTGCTGGTACTGTCATGTTACTAGTAAGTGCAGCCCCTAATATGCATGCCCCCCCCCCCACTATAGTCTGCGGACTCTAACTCTGGCTATGGGGTCAGTACTGACTGCAGCACAGAGCACAGGTCCTATGTCCTGACACCTCCACAGCAGCCCACATCAGCAGGCCTCTGACAGCTACTTCTTGCATATGCAGATGTGCCCAGCAGCCAGTCAGGACAGCTGTTGATGTGTCCGTGGATGTTTGGCCACTGTCCCAGCAGGGTCACTCCTGTCCTGCAGGCCCTGGTTTTTGACTGTCAGGCTGTTGTGTTCCACTGCCATGTCTGCAGCACCATGCCGCCCCTCCAAACAGGTGTCCTAGGCAGGCGCCTTGGTCTTCAGCTCCCATCTCCTATTGCCCCTATCTTTTTCTTGTTTGCTTGCCCTCTTCCTACCCTTCATATTTAGTAACACTCATGTCCGAGGCTCGTGGTTGGAGCACACTAGCATGGTATCTGCAGCTAGCACACGACTACAGAGTCCACCCCTGCCACACACTATGCTTCTGCCCTCTCTTCGCTCTAACCCTGCTTATTCGCACATTGCTTGGATAATGCAGAATTTTTGGGGGACACCTTTGGGCAGCGTGCTACCCAACATAATGCAGTCAAAACACACTGGTCACTCATCAGGCTAGCGCACTTTAGTAAACATGTCCCTAAGTTTGCATCCGAGGCAATGGAGGATTAAGTGACTTGCTCAAGGTCACAAGGAGCAGCAGTGGGACTTAAACCCTGGGTTACCTCTGTTTCCAGCCCAGATACTAACCATTAGGTGATTCCATACAGCAAACTGTGTGTCCGAAAAAGAGCAGTATATCAGAAGGAAAGAGTTATCCTACTGAGCTGTACATCAGCTAGCTGAATGTCAGAGAGAGTTGTATATCATAGACAACTGTACATACAGATAGAGCTGTATATCCGAAGGAAAGCTAGATCTGTGTATTATTGAAACAGCTGTATATCATAGAAAGAGCTGTGTTTCAGAGAGAGCTATATATCAGAGGCAGATATCTCAGTATAGGTTGGGAGATATAGTCTGTCTGTGGTCTATCTTATGCTGACAGCACCCTGGGATGGGTCATCGATGGCTGAGGGGTCTGTATGGAAGGGCAGGTACAGTCCAAGGCTGAGCTCGTGAAAGACTGTGTGAATTTGAAGCAGAACTGGGCAGAGATCCTGGTTTTAGGCTGCGATGCTACATGAGCCGGTCAGCAACCTCCTGGCTGTATATCAGGCTCCAATCGGGTCTTGGAGAAGGTCTAAAGATCAGCCATGAGACAGGGGGCTCAGGACTCAGTAACCACCATTCCAGCTCTAGTGCCCACAGGCCATATCCCCTCCTATAACACCGCACATCCTCACTATGAAACACACACACAGCCTCCCTTCAGCCTCTCACCCCTTCACATCACTTCCCTCCATAGAGCTCCTCTGAGAAGCGAGGGAGGTCAAGGGGTGAGCGTAGCATTAGCAGGGGCTGCATTCCTGGGGAGAGGCATCTCAGGATACACACTGACTTCCACCCACTGACCCGGGGAGGGGGAGAGGGGGAAAGAGAGTTCAGAATCCACAGGAAGCATTTAGTGTGATGATCCACAGGCCTGGCACAGAGATACAGGAGTGAAATCCTGCTCACAGCTCCTGCAGTCTCAGCCTCTCCCAGCAGGAGGCACTGTAGGGAATGGTGCAGGTGCCCTAGGTGGGGGGGGGGAGCTCACAACTCCTGCTGTCCTGAGCTCTTTCCTGTACTCTAACACCTCTGTTTATTCCAATACTGAGCCCTCCCCCCCCCCCCCGCACACACACACACACACACACACACACACACACACACACAGCTCTGCTGCTGCACCTCGCTCCTGCCCTCTATCGCCCCCCTGCAGGTCTAGTACAGACACACACACACAGCTCTTGCCACCATACCTCACTCATCCCGTGCAGCACCTCCTGCAGTTCCTGTGCAGAAACACACCCGCCAGCTCTGCCAATGCATCTCTTTCCTGCCCCGCAGTACTTGGTGAGTCTATTGACTGTGTGACTGGTTACAAACAAACAACCTATCCATTAACATAAAGACCCAGACTTTACATCACCCACACACCTCAACATTGGAACTACAAGCATCAAAATACAACCACCGATAAGATACCTGGGCATTATCATTGACCAAGCCCTCACCTTAAAACAACAGATCACCAAAACCACCGGAACTATATTCCATAAGGCAAGAACAGTGCAACGGCTTAGACCCCTCCTGGAACACCAAGACTTCCGAACAGTGATGCAAGCCATGACACTCCCACATCTCGACTACTGCAACATAATCTACCATGGCCTTCCAGCAACTCAGACCAACCCCCTCCGAACTGCATTGAACACCATGGCGAGAATCATCCAGAGCGCAAAGAAAACCGACCATATCACCCCAATTCTGAGAGAACTACACATTCTCCCCCTTGAAGCAAGGACAAAATACAAAGCCATCCTACTCACCCACAAAGCTATCCATCAAACACAGGACACACAACTTCGCACTCTACTGGCTCGTCCAGCTCACGGCAGATCTACTAGACAAGCCTCCAGCGTTTCCCTCACCATCTCTCACAAAAGAACCAAATGCTCGCAACGGACATGCAATCGAGCCTTTGAACTATATGCTCCAACCTTATGGAACTCTCTACCTAGCTACCTTAGAAACAATGCCGACCTACTATCCTTCAGAGAACAGCTCAAAACCATCCTCTTCCAAGAATACCTCAACTCAGACCCCACCGAAAAACCCACAAACCCCTGATCTCAACACAATGAACCACTAACCCAAAGCCTCCTCTTCCCGTTCATGTCCAATGCCTGCCTATGTCTTATGTCTGTCCAATGTCTGTCCCATGACCTAAGTCTGTCCCAAGCCAAAATCATCAATGTTGCCTCCCCGGTGATGGCCCTACCCCTGTATTTAATTCCCCCCCCCCCCCTATGTTACACCGCTTTGACCCGGTGAAAAGCGGTATATAAATACAGCTAAATAAATAAATAAATATTGGCCAGTGCCCCTGAAGCAGAGAACAGCTTCCTCGTTCCTGTTGCAGCCCCTCCACTTCAAGGCAGTGAGCAGGAGACAGGAGGGGAGGGGGTAGGACTAGAATGGACAGAGCAGAACATGAAAGAGCCGCTCTACTCCCTCACCTCGCTCCCTTTGTACTGTTTATTTTTCTTCTCTTCCTCAAAGAACTCAAGGGGAGGAGTAAGACTGGAGTGGACAAGGGATTTGTTTTCTCTGCTCATGTCTGTCACTTATTCTGTGTTTGGGGGGGGGGGGGGGGGGGTTCTTAGACATTCATCGTGTGGCCAGTGTGAGGTATTCTGCTAGTATGTAGTGTCTGTGCAGTTCCACTTATCCTGGTTTTCCAAAAGGAGGTATAGTGTAAATGAGACATGTGAATTTTTAACCCGCCTTTCTATAATACCAAAGGTTTCTTACATCATTATTACAGCTCCGGTTAATAAGGTTCTTCTCCAAAAAGCTTATAATCTAAATGAGTGTCTGAGGCAACAGGAAAGAAGGTGACTTCACCAAAGTCATGTGGAAGGTCATTTAGACTCGTGCACAGAAAAAGTTAGATACTCACCTGTGGCAGGTGTTCGCTGTGGACAGCAGGAATAAGTCTGCAGAGTTGGACTGAAGTCCAGACTCAGAGAGGTGTAGAAGATATTCAAGCAGTTTTTGTGTGGAACAGCAAAAGGATCTAGGGCAGTGGTTCTCAACCTGTGGGTTGGGACCCCCACCGGGGTCACCTCAGGATTTACCAGGGGTCACCTGGCAAATCCCAGGAATTATTATTTCTTTCTAATTTATTGTTCTAATTTGATCACAAAGCCTAAAATGCCAGATATTTTGAATTTAATCAATTTATACTTAGGCTATCCTTACTTTTACCTGTTCGCCAGAAACGATGCACCTCAAGACATTATTTAAATCACTTCCGGTTTTGTAATGGCAGACATGGGTCCTACTAAAATTAAATTTTCTATGCAATATTATATAACACCAGCGACTCCATTGTAAATTAATGACAGAGAAGAATACCAAGAAAAGAAAATATTGCAATGACTTTTTAAGGTATGGTTTAACCTCCATATTTTCAGCAGGTATTGAGAAACCACAATGCGTTATTTGTAACGAAGTTCTATCAGCGGAATCCATGAAGCCAAACAAACTGAAACGGCATTTTGACAGTAAGCATCCCACCGTTGTAGGCAAGGATATTTGGTATTTTAAGAACAAAGCTGATGGAATCAAGAAAAGCAGACTTGATATTGGCGGAATGTTCAACCAGCAAAACATAGCCGCTGTTGAAGCTTCATATATGGTGGTTCTCAGGATCGCCCAAGCCAAGAAAGCTCACACCATTGCCCTTCCTCAGTCTTTTTGAATAAAACATACTAAAACTGTTGATTACAAAATCATAATAATTTCAAAATCAAATATTGTTACTTGTTATTGTGATTAATTACACAGGTACACTACCAAAAAACTGCCTCCAGTTTTGCAACTGATTCCTAAAGATTTTGGGGTGCTGAATTCAGGAAAAATAGCCAAAATGTTCCATCACGTCACGTTTTCTTGCAAAATTAGATTTCTTACCCATATAAGGAATGTTCACATAATTTCTTTTTAGCCGACTGCAGTTTATTTTCTTGGCCCAAAATAGAGGTTGTAATGGTTAACTAACTAGAAACACTCCCTCATGATATTTTAGAGTGTTTTGTATTCATTTTATACATTAACAGGACAATTGGGAGGCGGGGGGCTAAATCCAGTACTCGCGCTGGCGCATGTTCTTTCCTGTTCGCCTCGCCTCGTTCGCTCGCTCAAACACGGTGGTTGCGACATGAACGTTCCTGTCAAATTTCAGTTTCTTGCAAGTTCATTATTACCTTTTGTTTGCTCAGTCGTAATCCAGCTTTATTCCGAAGTGGTTCACTACAGTTGTAGTTTGCAGTGCTGTGTATTTGTGATGGCTCACAGAGCCAGAAGTTGCGTCAACTCTTCGGACAGTTTTTGTTTTATTTGTGGGGAATATACCGTGAAAAAGCGGCAGAGGAACATTTCTGCATTTATTAAAAAAAAGTATATTTCGCCTATTTCGGTTTGAAGTTAGGCGATCAAGACAAACCGTGGGCTCCTCACAAAGTGTGCAAGACATGTGAGGAAGATCTACGCTTATGGATGAAAGGTAAAAAAACAAGCATTTCGTTTCGGAATACCTATGATGTGGCGTGAACAAAGAGACCACAGCAGTGACTGCTATTTTTGCTCTTGCATTGTGAAGGGATACAACTTAAAAAATAAGAACGTAATAAGTTACCCCAACCTTCCCTCAGCAATTAGGCCTATGCCTCATAGCAACGAAGTACCTGTGCCTGAACCACCAAAATCTTTGGATCATATTTGTGTGGACGGTTCTGATCATGATGAGACTCATCAGATGGCTTTTCCCGATGAGTCCAGTACTTCCGAGTTTGAAACTGAACCAGATCCGAAACCTGAACTTTTCTCTCAAGCTGAATTGAATGATTTAGTCCGGGATTTAGGACTCCCAAAAGATGCTGCCCAACTGCTAGGTTCTCGGCTTAAACAGAAAAATCTATTGTCACCAGGAACAACTTTTTATTGGTACCGCAACCGCGAGACACAATTTTTGAAGTATTTCAGCAAAGAGGAAGATTTGGTACTTTGCAACGATATATACGGAGTGATGGAAAAGTTTAAACTCAAGTATGATCCTGCTGAATGGCGGCTGTTCATTGATTCGTCAAAAGACAGCATAAAAGGTGTTCTTCTTCATAATGGCAACACATTCGCTTCAGTTCCTATTGCTCACTCTGTTATTCTCCAAGAAAAATACGAGAATTTGGCCCTGATTCTTCAGAAGATTCGTTATGATGAGCATAAGTGGATGATTTGTGGAGACTTTAAAATTCTATCCATGCTATTAGGGCAGCAATCCGGTTTCACCAAATATCCCTGCTTCCTTTGCTTGTGGGATAGCCGGGCCCGCGACCTACACTGGGGGAAAAAAGACTGGCCAATTCGGGAGTATTTGAGACCCGGTGAGAAAAATGTTCTTCATGAGAGCTTGGTACCTCGTGATAAAATTCTATTACCACCTCTCCACATTAAGTTGGGTCTCATTAAGCAATTCATCAAGTCCCTTCCAAAAGATGGTGAGTGCTTTCGGTACCTTTGCTCAAAGTTCCCCCAACTTTCTGAAGCAAAGCTAAAGGAAGGAGTGTTTGTTGGCCCTGATATAAGGAAACTCATTTCAGAGGGAGCATTCGCTGAAACGATGTCTGAGAAGGAAAAAGAAGCCTGGGATTCCTTCAAGGATGTTGTTCTCAAATTCTTGGGGAACAGGCGGGATGAGAACTATAAGGATATTGTTGCCAGGATGCTCAATGCCTTCAAAGAACAAGGCTGTAACATGAGCCTGAAAGTCCATTTCTTGCACTCCCATGTGAACTACTTTCCCGAAAACGTGGGGGCGTACAGTGAAGAACAAGGTGAAAGGTTTCACCAGGACATCAAGGACGCAGAGAGAAGGTACCAAGGAAGATGGAACACCACTATGATGGCTGATTTCTGCTGGTTGCTGCTGCGGGAAACCCCAGATGAAAAATACGCCAAGCAGCGCATCAAGAGAAGCATTCGGGGGAAGAAGAAACGGGCCCACCAGGAGATTGATTGACCCAAGAATGACTTTAAAATCTAAACTGTGTTGACAAATATCGTGTTTTTACTAAACTTTGAAATAAAAATTTGCTAGTTATTACCACAGTGTCGGATCTCATTTATTAGAATTTTATTTTCACACCATCGGGTGTTTGTCTTCATGTATTGCAATGGTGCGGTTTGCGTTTTCTATTCTTACATACATACCTGTACAACATTTTTTGCTCATTTCTTTGCTTTGCTTTGTGTCTAACCTCGCTCTTATATGCTCAATGTTTGTGCACATGTATGTGGCTGTTTTAAGTGCAGACAATTTTGCTACCATCACAGTGTGTTTTGTTGACATTACTCTATTCTTATGTGCTGCCTTGTTACAATTTTCTTTATTCTTATTTGAATAACTACTAAACAATTAGTATAAAGAATTCATCCAAGAAACTTTTATCTCGATCGCACTCAATCTGAAACGTTCACCTCAAACTGCTAACCCAATGTAGCAAAAAATCTGTACGTGATGGAGCAAATTGGTTACCAGATTTGGATTCAGCGCACCAAAAAACGTAAAAATCAATCGAAACATTAGAGGCAGTTTAAAAAATTTTTTATGGGGTACCTGTGTTATTGTGGTTTAAATAAGTAAATTTTATAAATAAAAACATATTGCGGGGGAACCACGTGATGCATGAGCGGGTGAGACGCATCTCTCCTTGCTCCGGGGCTATCTTGCCTTTCTATTGATATTTGACCCCCCCCCCCCCTGGCTGTAACCCCACCAAAGCATCGGGGGTGATACCGCACGATTTGCTGCAGGTGTAGATCAACTTACTATTCTCCGCAATGCCTCTCACGGCCAGGAAGGAGCAGGAAAAGGTGGCGAAGTCGGGGGTGGCCTCCGCTAGCAAGATGGCATCCACCATGATACAGCCGCGGTCGCCGGATGCGGAGAGCGTGGAATCGAGCTCGGAAGAGTTAGCGAAGGAGGTTGCTAAATTCCTGGAGCCGAAATTTGACCGCATACTGACCAAGCTCGAGGCTGTCGGAGAGACCCTGGCTGATTTTGGCCAACGGGTCGAAGAACTTGAGCATCGGGTGTCCGCGATTGAGGAGGCCGAGGGGCTGCAGACACGTGAGCACACAGCTATGCAGAAGACTATTGAGGCCCTAAAGGAAAAAGTGGATGATTTAGAAAATCGTTCCCGCAGGAATAATCTGCGGTTAGTGGGCATTCCTGAAGCACACACTGAAAACTTGCTACAGGCGCTGGTGGAGTCTTGGCTGCCCAAAGAGCTTGGGTTGGAGCAGCTGGTGGGAGAAATAAGAGTTGAGTGGGTGCACCGCATTGGGCCTAAGTCGGAGGCTCCACAGCGACCCCAGGTTGTGATTGCTCGCATTTTGAACTTCCAGCACAAGTGGCAATTGCTCCAGGCATACCGCAAGAAGCGTTCACTGATGCTGGACAATCACAAAGTCCTCATATTCCAGGACTATTCGGCCTCTGTGGCGGCAAAGCGCAAGGAGTTCTCCCCCTTTTGCTCTACTTTATTCCAGCGACAACTGCGGTTCACACTGGCCTTCCCCGCGACGCTATGAGTGTTCCATGAGGGGAAGAATCATGTTCTCAACACTGTGGCAGCAGCCCAGAAGTTTGTGGAGGCCTTGGGGAGCCCGGTGTCTTCGACTTGAAGGGACATCTGCCACCTGACACTACCTTAGTGTTGTATTGGCCTGTTCGCCAGGTTTGGCTAGTGCAGTGGCTTTGGCATGCTGATAATTGGGTGATTTCCTAATGGCTGAGCCTGGAGGAGACACCGCGTGGCCGCGCCCGGCCATACGTTCCTCACACGACGTCTGGGACTTTCTCTGCTACTGTGGGGCTTGTTACGAGATGTGTGGTGGGCGGTGGGTGGGGGTATTGTATATATTTTTTGTTGATCTTTATTTATGAAGGTTTATTATCGTGTTAATGGGGGAATATCATTGCCAGTGCCCTTCAGGGAGGTGAAGCAGATGTAGTTTGCGGCGAGATAGATGAGATCCGGTGCAGAGTCCACTGTGGGATCGCTGGTTTGAATGGGGACTGTATTGGGTGGGGGAGGGGGTATATTCATCGAGCGTTGTGATGTGTATTTGTGGGGGGGGCGAGATAGCCCTGCTGCGCACAAGAAGTGGGCCCCGAGCCTGGCGCAGTTAGCCGGGCGTGCTGCTGGGCATGTTTTACCTTGGGGGTGGGTGGGGGGGAGGGCGGGAGGGAGGGGGGAGGAAGGGGGAGGGGGGTGGGAATTGAGGGATGCATGGAAGGATGTGCGGGGGGTTCAGTGGGACTACTGGTGTGAGTGTTCGGGGATATATGTGAGGGGGGGTAGGTATGCAGTACAGACAGAGAGTGAGTGTGTTCTATGGTGGCTATGGATTAGCAAACAACAGCGCCTATTATCCAAACACTTATACACCCGGAGGGAGAGATTGATGTTTGACTGTTCTGAGTCGAGGCTGGGCGACTTGGAACGTTGGTATGCATGGGAGTCCTGTTGGATGAGACGTACAAGGCAGGAGCTGAATGAGTGATGATCTACGTATCGTTTCTTGGAACGTAGGGGGGCTGAATACGCCTGTAAAAAGGACGAAAGTGCTGCAGGCCCTGAAGAAGGGACATACACATATAGCTTTATTACAAGAAACCCACTTAACTGCGGTTGAACACACTAAGTTAAAGAAAGATTGGGTGGGGCAGGTATACACCGCTTCTACGAAGGTAAAGAAGCGTGGAGTGGCGATTTTGGTGAAAAGAGGTTTAACACTGGAGGTGATTAGAGAGGAGGCGGACCCGAATGGGCGGTTCCTCTTTCTACATGCCAAGATTCAGGGACAAGAGCTACTCCTGGGAAACATCTATGCCCCAAATACATATGATCACCGTTTTTTCCAGTTACTCCTGGGGAAAGTGTTAGGGGCCCCGACGACACCTTTGATACTAGCGGGGGATTTTAACTGCCCGCATGACCCGCTCTTGGATAGATCCGCTGGTGGGGTTTCTCCTGGGGCTTGGCGTAATAAAGGAGTAGAATACCTGTGTAAGTTGGGGGGCTTAGTGGACTCCTGGAGGGTCTTGCATGGTGGGGAAAAAGACTATACACATCTGTCGAGAGCACACCAAACCTGGTCCCGGATTGATTACATCTTGATTTCGAGAGCGAGCTTGGGAAAAGTGGTCAAAGTGGAAATTGATCCTATTGTAGTGTCCGATCATGCTAAGGTGGTGTTGGATTGGAGAGGAGGATCTCAGGGAGGAGCCCGTTGGGCATTCCCGGGGCATCTTTGGCAAAATGAGGCTTTCCGAGCCTATTTGATCCGCCAGTGGGAGGAGTATCTTAGTCGGAATGACACCGGAGAGGTGGATGTAATGACCTTCTGGGAGGCTGGGAAAGCAGTGCTCCGGGGACACATTATAGCGTATGTTGCGAGGGAGAGGAGGCGGTTGGACGCGCGGCTCATGGAGTTATCGCGCCAATTACAGGAGGCAAAGCGAGCGGCTGTGGCTCGACCGCAGCTCCTCGCGGCATATTTCGAAGTGCAGAGAGCTCTTAATGAGGTGCTCCATGAGCGTGCAGTTCAGTCGCTACAGTATTATCGCCACCAATTATTTCGTTTTGGTGATCGGTCGGGACGTCTATTGGCGAGACTAGTTAAACGTAGAGGAGGCATCCAGGGGGTGACTCGGATCCGGGACAGCCAGGGGGTGCAGCAGACTGCCATGCCCAAGATTGTGCAGGTGTTTCGTCAATATTATCAGGATTTATACCCCAAGATGCGGAGAATAGAGAACAGGAGAGCGCGTTTCTTGCAGCCGTGTCTTTACCTCGAGTGACGGAGGCTGAACTTCAGGCTTTAAATGCTAGGATAACTTGCGCAGAAATCCAAGCAGTGATAAAGAAAGGGAAAGCACACAAAGCTCCGGGCCCCGACGGATATGGTGCAGAGTTTTATAAGATATTGATGCCCCATATTGTGCCTACTCTGATGGCAGTACATCAAGAGGCGCAGGAGCGAGGTTCATATCCGCGGGATATGCGAACGGCGGCCATTACTATCATACCAAAAGAGGGCCGAGATCCGGAAGACCCTGCATCTTATCGCCCCATTTCTTTAATCAACTATGATATGAAAGTGGTGGCCTCGGTCCTGGCGGCCCGGCTACAAGAGGTTTTGCCCCGGCTCGTTGGTGTCCATCAATCGGGTTTTGTTAAAGGCCGGGATGCTTTTACTAATATTAGTAGGGTACTTCTGGGCATGGAACATTGTCTGCACCAGGGGACGCCTCTTCTCCTGGTGAGCCTTGACGCCGAGAAGACTTTCGACAGAGTGTCGTGGGCTTATATGTTCGAAACGCTCAAAAAATTTGGTTTTGAGGGTGCCTTTCTTTCGTGGGTGAGAGCGTTATATGCGGGACCGCTGGCGCGTGTGGCCAGTGGGGGAACTTTCTCGGCACCATTTGAACTACGCAGAGGTACTCGTCAGGGTTGCCCGCTGTCGCCCCTCTTATTTGTTCTGCAGTTGGAACCTTTACTCCGGGCTCTTATCGCGGAGCCTGAGATACACGGGATTGAATGGCCGCAAGGGGGAATCAAGGTCAGCGCGTTTGCTGACGATATGCTTTTGTGTTTATGTGACCCCCAGCCTTCACTGGAGTGCGCTTTGGGAGTGATTCAGAGTTTTGGCTTGTTCTCAGGGCTCCGGATTAATCTTAGTAAATGTGTCGCGTTAGATGTAGGGGGCCGGGCGCGGAGACAATGGCGAGGGTTTTTTCCTTTGCGTTGGGCGAATGGGGAATTTCGCTATTTGGGGATTCAGATACCAGATCAGATCTCCCGATTATATGATGTCAATATCCGCCCCATGATGCAGAGATTGGCGGCTGTACTGCATAGGTGGCGAGATCTCCCTCTCTCGCTCATGGGGCGGCTGGCTTTGTTTCAGATGATGGAGGTGCCCCGTTGGATATATCTTTTACGCCATTTACCTCTATGGCTGTTGCGGCGTGATGTCATATTGTTTCAGCGCTATCTCAGACAATTTCTATGGCGTGGTAGGAAAGCAAGAATCCCGCTCACGGTCTTGATGAGTAATAGGGAGGAAGGGGGACTCGGACTCTTCTCGATCCGGGATTATAATTTTCTTGCTTTGTTGCGGCCCTTGCGCAATTTGATCCGGGGTGGGGAGGGGGCCCTGCCGTGGGGGTTGATCGCGACACTATCGGCGCCCTATCATCCGGCCTACTTGTTACATAGTCCCCCGATGGGCTTGCCGCGTTTCTGGCGACACTCGGTATATCTTAGTGCGTTGAGACAGGCGTGGCGCTTTCTATGTCAGAAGAAGCGAGTGCCTTGGAACAGTACGGAGTGTCTGCCCTTGAGGGGTAATGCTGATTTTGCGCCGGGTGCCCTGGGAGGACTCCCAGGCAGTTGGACAGCGGCTGGCCTGGGACATCTGGGTCAATTGCGTATGCAATCTCAGGAGGCATTGGACTCCTTTCAAACGACTGGCACAACAGTGGGGTAACGCCGATGCTGTGTCCCTTACGGTAGAGTTGCTCCAGACTGCTTTCCAGCACATAAAGCTCCTCTCGGAATCTATTAAATTACGTGAAATCCAGTATAAATTGCTATGGAGGGCATATGTACCCAACACACGGGCGTTTCAGATGAAGTTGCTCTCGACTGATGTCTGCCAGCTGTGTGGCACTCATAAAGGGACCTTACTCCATCGTTTTTGGAGCTGCACCTGGATAATTCAGTTTTGGGGGGAGATTTATACTGAGCTGCGCGCCTGCAGACCTATGAGAGGGGAACTCACGTATGACTGGTGTTTGTTTGGGGTGTGTGCTATAGCCTCCAGGGAATCCTCTCCGGATTTGTTTGATGTGTCTAATGGGGGTGGGCAAATACCCGGACATGATCGTACCGCTGACTCCAGTAGCGTGGCTACTCGGCAGCTCTATACTAGAGCCTTCCTGATTGCGAAACAGTGTATCCTGCGACATTGGCTGGACGCCCGCCCCCCGGGGATTCGGGAGTGGTGCAGAACTCTCTTAATTCTGAGAGACCACGAGCTGCGCACAGCGAGACTCCTGGGGGCCAAGCAGCAGGCGAATTGTGAGAGTATCTGGAGAGGGGTCACGGAGCATCACTTCTCAGCCCGGGGGCTCCTGGGGGGTGTAGTGACAGATAATGAGGGGGTGTGATGTGTGGGGAAACTTGAACTCTGGGTGTACGAGTGTTAAGACTTGAAAGGGGTTACTGGGCTGAATGTCTGTACTGTGGGAGGGAGGGGCCGGGAGGGCTGGGGGAGGGGGGAGGGGGGAGTAGCTCGGGGTGTTCTCAGTTTTGTCTGCGATAGGGATCTGGGGAGAGGGGGGGGTTGATGGAACTGCCCCACTGCCATTGACAACTATTTCAGGCTTCCCGCTTGATATGATTTCTGTTGTCTGTACAAAGGGGGCTACGGGGATGACCTGTCCTTCTGTTACTGTTATACTGTTGGTTCTCTATGTGAACCCCTGTTTCTCTCTGTATTTGTGAAAACTTAATAAAAATGATTTGCACTAAAAACATATTGCAAAGGCCTATAATATATTAATAATTCAATAAATGATTACAGCGACAATGCGTTAACAGTAAAGGAAGAGAGTCGCATTTGATTTTATCATTGGGAGTCATCACATGTTGACCAATGGTAAAAGGGGTCACGATACAAAAAAGGTTGAGAATCGCTGATCTAGGGTCTGGCCCTCACACCAAAAAGCAAACCTCTTCCATGGCCCAGTCATGGTGGCTCTAGACTGGAGAGCTGCAGCAGGAGTGGAAAACCAAGGCTGTCTGGGACAGTAGAGAGCAATGAGAATCATCGTGCCTCCATCTGTGTTGAGCTTCAGGAAAGTCTTTACAATGAGAGGTATTTGAGGATAAGTATGCAGAAGATCCTCTCCCCGAGTGAAGGAGGAAAGCATCCAGGGCAGAACTGATCCACAGGCATTCTGCGGGGTGGTGGACAGATCCTTTCCAGTGTCCACTCGTATGGATGGAGGACTTGACTCAGTCTGTCTGCCAGAGCGTTGTGCCTGCCTTGCCTAGGTACATGGCTCTCAAGTCCATCCCATGCATGATGGCAAACTTCCACAACCTGACTGCTTCCCACCACAGGAGGTATGAGCCCATTCCTCCCTGCTTGTTGATCTAGAACATTGTGACCTAATTGTCAGTCAGAGCCAGAACAATTTGGTTGGCCAGTTGATCTTGGAAAGCCCATAGAATGTTCACCACTGCCCTTAGTTCCAAAAAAAATGATCTGATGCAGACTTTCTTGGATGGAGCAACCATCAAGATGATCTCCTCCTCATCCCAGCTTGGATGCATCTATTGTCAGATCCTTTTTAGGATGGAGCAATTTGGAAAGGAAGACCCGTGAGCAAAATGTGGTGGACTGTCTACCACTGTAACAATTGAACAAGAGGGATGGTGACACACAGACGATCCCTGTGCTGACCCAGGGCTTGAGTCTATTGAATCCTCAGAGTCCACTGAGCTTGCCTTATGTGGAGGTGTACCAAGCTTGTGACATGTACCATGGAGGCCATGTGACCCAACACAGTCAGCGACCTGTGAGCTATTGCCTGCTGACAATTCAGTTTCCTGCAAACTGCTCTCAATCTGTGAAGTCAGTCATGCAGTAGGAAGATTCGCACCCGCGTCGTGTTGAGCAGGGCTCTGATAAATTCCAAACAGCCCTTAAAGTGAAGTACTGAGTGTGATGTCCCCAAATACCTTCATCTGAACCAGTTCCTTCCCAGCCACCTACTAGATCCTCTGGCTAATTCCACTGACCTCCTCCCACTCTCTATACCTTCTCAACCTCATCGTAACCATTAACCTCTGTTTTCCCTTTGTTTATGAACTCTATGGGCACTTAAGATAGCTTCCTCGGAAAGAGAGGGAGGAACAAATGCTATCTAGAGGTATTCTTAAATGACAGGCAACCCAATGGGTCAGTACCCTATACTACTCCACAATTATGGCAAATTTACTTACCATCACCCATTGGCTATAGCCCTTCTACTCACCCTTATCACCCACTCACTATGTTTTAATCCAAGCCTTGGACACAGCCCCATAATTCATAAACATGGTGACCCCAGCATAAGATGTCCATCCCTAACATTTAGGAACAGAGCACACTGCCATCTTGTGCACATTCCACTTTGTGAAAATACACTACTAAAATATGGGCCCTTCTCTCTCCCCACATCTATACCTCTAAAGGGATGAAGAAAAATGTCCGTTCTGCCAGGAATAAGTTTCAGATCTTTTATGACTACATTATGGATTCAATTTAGACTTTATGTGCATAACAGAAACCTGGTTTGCTGAAACAGACTCCAGCTTTATTAATCAGCTCAAGCCTCCTATGACATCTTTCACTATCCTTGGGCATGCCGCAGAGGTGGCGACATTGCTATTATTACAAGAAGCAATCTACAATTCACACCTATCTCCATCTCACGTTCCACAGACCTAGACCTAATCATTATTTCAAACAAATATATGCCATTATCTCTTACATACAGACCTCCCAACTCCAGCAATGACGGGCTGGCTGCACTTATTGAAGTGATCGGCAGTCACAACAACCATAACAGTCCATTCACACTCATGGGTGACTTAAACCTGTCCTCAGCCCTACACAACATAGCGGATACCTTCCTAGATGCCATGGAGCAATTCAATTACAAACAATTCATTCAACTCCCTACTCACATAAAGGGAATAACTCTGGACCTCCTCTTTACCACATCTTGCCTCTTAGATGACTTCTTGCTGCAAGACCCCCTACTGAGGCAAGTTCCTAGTCATACATTCTAACTTCCTCCTACACAATGCTCCGTTACCAACAACCATGAGAAAAAACCCTACTGTTGCTTCAAATCCTTTGACAAGTCCTCCTTTCTAGGCAACATCACTCCTGGACTAATCACAAACGCCAACCACCTGGACTTCATTGTCAATAACTGGCAGGAAGCTATCAGCATAAATGTGGCTGCACAATCCAACCAATGGCAATGCCCTACATAATATACACCTGAGCTCAAAAATGTGTTCTAAGATAATACGAACATCGATAGAGACACACACTCGAGAACACTAGTCAACAATTAATACCTATCAAGCCTACACAATTCTCAGATTCAAGTTAAGGAAGCCTATCACATACATTTAATTATGAAATCTCTCAACAAACCCAGGGAACTGTTTGACTTCATGAAATCCCTAGCAGATGTTCATATACAACCTTCTCCTAATACCACTCCAAGTTTTCAAGAACTTGCCAACCGTTTCCAATTAAAATCTATTCAAACCCCACAGAGAACAAGTATGTCTGATAATCCAACTCCTTCCATCCCGGGCAACCTCCTCCACTTCTTGAGTCCAATCCCCTTAGATAACATTGAGAATATAATCCACAGTCTCATACAACTTTATCATCACTAAACCTTTGCCCTTTGAGAGCTGGGTTTAGCATTGGACTCATTGCCCCATGCAGGTTACCCCCTCTGTGCCTTTGTTTGAGGTTGCACTCACTGCCCTGTGCAGGTTACTCCTCTCTGTTTGTTGAAGTATGAATGTTATTTGTTTGCTTTGATTCTCTCCTCTTACTACAATACTCGTATATAGGGACCCTTTTTGTTATCCCGTGCTGGTTTCAATTCTGTCATTGTTTTTGCCCCACCACGTCCATCAGGACATTCCCCTTGATACCATCACTTCTGTTATATTCTAGTATTATCATCTTTTGCATTTTCTAAAAGCTAGTCAAAAAACATAGCCAGGACAGAAAAAAAGATATCATCCTATATTATTTTTTTGTTATTGCTTTTCTTTTTATTCATTGACATTTTTTTAATAGCAATGCTGTTTGT
This sequence comes from Ichthyophis bannanicus, assembly GCA_033557465.1. Lineage (NCBI taxonomy): Eukaryota > Metazoa > Chordata > Amphibia > Gymnophiona > Ichthyophiidae > Ichthyophis > Ichthyophis bannanicus. The sequence continues at coordinate 71,838,550 of CM066051.1, read as the reverse complement.
GGTAAAAAAGAAAAACACACAGAGCCCAATATTCGTCAATGGTGGGTAACGCTCCTATTTATCCTATGCCCGGAATTGAATATCTGGCTCAGCCACAGACCCAGAAGCTAATCGGGCAGCGACAATATTCAGTTAACTTCTGTGGCAAAAGCAAAGCTGGCCTTTTGTGCACCGTACTTTCACCACATAACCGTAACTGGGCAGGGTTAGTGCCACTGAATATCCTGCTAGAGGCATTTACACGCTTTGCAAGTCTGCGAGCCATGTACATGCCTTTGAATATCGGGCCCACAATGTCCGGTTTTCCTGCATGAAGCTTTGTATCTGTTGGAATGGGAAGGTTTCAGGTGATCATAAACTTTTCATTCTGTAGAATTCTGTCGGGGCATGATCCCACTATTTTACTGGTACACCGGAGTTTCTGGGTTTGCTCAGTTTCCAGTGGATGAGCCATGCTACCTTATTGTGTCTTTCTGTACACAGGTTTCTGCCATCAGTGCTACATAGTCAACATTGGTTTATTTTACTATTACCTCTCCTTAACCATTCATATATCACATGTTGATTCTTGTGGTTTCAGATATAACTATGTGTTTCCTGTTGTACTGTGAATTATTTCAGATCAGCCACAAGTACATTACTTCAAAGATCCACTAAGTTTCTGGAGGAAGTTGCTTAGTCATTTTAAGTGTTCTTTTTTTTCACAACTGACCACAATTGACTTCCTTCTAACCCATGCCAAGTAATTCTGCCTAATGCAACCCCCTAATTAACTAGTCAGTCTATAGGTAGATTGGAAAATAGATGGGGAGGGGGGGGGGGAGAGGATTTTATTTATTTTATTATTTATTTAAAGTCTCTTTTATACCGCGCTATTCAGCATCAGCGCGGTTTACAATAAACAGTGAACATACACATTTCCAATAGTACTTTGTGTTTACATATGAACAGGATAATCAACTTGGCTAACAGGGTAACTATGTACAACCATAAAATATACAATATATACAATTTGTAGGCTGATCATGTGTTTGTGTGGTTTTAGACAGTAGTGATTTGGGTGGATTCGGCAAATGGTGCTGAGTTTCTATTAGGTTCAGGGTAATGTATGAGGAAGAGGTAGTGTTTCACGGCCTTCCTGAATTGGAATATGTCTGGGATTGATCTAATGTTGTGAGGGAGGTTATTCCAGATCACCGGTGCATAAAGATTGAAAGTCCTGCTGGATGTTGACTTGGAGCATTTAGTTATAGATCTTGGGACTATCAAGGTGTTTTGAGCTACTGACCTTCTGTCTCTGTTGTGGGGTGTCATCTGGATTAGCTCAGTTAGTGAAGTTGACGAGAGACCTTTGGTGGCTTTAAAGGTGAGCAGCAAGGTCTTGAATGTAATTCTACCTTGAATCGGGAGCCAGTGGAGTTGTTTCATTATAGGTGTGACATGGTCTTTCCTGGATGCTCCGTGCAGTACTCTTGCTGCGGTGTTCATTGCCATTTGCAGTGGGTTTAGGGTGGTTTGGGGGAGACCTTGAAGTATTGCATTTGCATAATCGAAATGCAGGATAATTAGTGCTTGATAGATAGTCCTGAAATCATCTGGCTCCAGCAGAGATCTTAGGTATCTAAGGGATCTAATTTTATGCCATTGTTCTATGTAAGCACATGTTCCATGTAAGCCATGTTCTATGTAAGCACATTGTGATATTTATGCATTGTTGCCTGTTCAGTTTTAATGTAAACCGAGCTGATTTCAATAGCGCGGTATATAAAAAATAAAAAAATAAAATAAAAATAAATAAATAAATAAATAAAAAAATAAAATACTGCCCTTACAGTGTTACTTATATGAGCTTGCATATTTAGGTTCTGGTCTAGTGTGATGCCGAGGTATCTGATCGCGGATTTGGTCTGGAGGTCTGCTTCCTTCACTTTCAGTACTGTTGGGGCATTGAAGTTACGGTTTCTTGTAATGAACATCACCTCCGTCTTCTTGTGTTGAATCCGGAGGTTTTGGGATTGTAGCCAATTGGATATTTCGTTTATGCAGCATGTTATTGGTTCGAGGTCTGGGTTATCTGTTGCAAAAGGCGTGTATAATAGCACATCATCTGCGTATATCATGCAGTTAATGTTGAAAGACCGGATCAGGTTGCAGAGAGGTTGCATGTATATATTGAATAGTAAGGCGGAGAGGGAGGATCCTTGTGGGACACCTTGGCTTTGGTGGAATGGTTCTGATGATGTGTTTCTGGATCTCACCTGCTGCCATCTGTCCGAGAGGTAGGACCTGCACCACTCGAGTGCTTTACCGGAGATTCCTTTTTCTTTGAGGGGTTCTAGGAGGCACTCATGGCTAACGGAATCAAATGCTGCCGCGATGTCAAGGAAGACAAGGACAAAGCCTTGGCGGGTATTGTCGATGCCTGATATTATGTTGCTGAAGAGTGTGGTGAGAAGGGTCTCGACCCCGTGAGATTCTCTAAATCCATGCTGGCATGGATCCAGTGGTGCATTGGAATCAATGTGATCTTGTATTTGTCTCTGAACTATCTTTTCCATTATTTTTGCAAGCAATGGTATGCTTGCTATGGGTCTGTAGGATTCTGGTTTCTGTTGGTCGAGTTTGTTGTTTTTTAGTAGAGGTCTTATTGAAGTTTGTTTGAGGGTGTGTGGGAAATCACCTGTTGTGAACGATTGTTGAATAAGTCTGGATATGATTGGACTGAGGTCAGTCCGGAGTTCCTTGACCCAGAAAGCTGGGCATGGATCAGATTGCGCTGTGGACGTATTGATGGCTGCTATGGTGTCTTCGATGCATCGTTTGGATGGAGTTGAGAAGGTAGTGAGTGGTGTTTGATTGTAGGGCTGAAGGATGATGCTGGACGCTGGGTTGTTGTTTATCTGACAAAGTTTCGTTTGTAGATAATCCGCATATGTTTGAGGATGGATTCCATTTGTTTGTTCTGATGCAGGTTCTGTTGTAAGTTGCTTAACGAGGGCAAACAGGTCACGAGGTTTGTTGAGGGATCTTTTTAAAGTGTCGGCGTGGTAACGTCTCATGGTTTCAGTCACTGCGGTACGGTGCGCTGTGAGTTGTAAATTGTATGCCTTTTGGTCTGCTTCTGAGCGTGAGCGGCGCCAGCGTCTCTCAAGTTTTCTTAGTGTCGCAAGTGAGGCTTTCAACTCAGTAGAGTACCATGCTGCTGTGTGTCGTTTCGCTTGAGGTTTGTTTTTTGCTGGGCGAACAGCTAATGAACGGAATATTTCGTTCCAGTTGGAGACTAGTTCATCAGGGTTGTGTGCTGGTGAGTTCATTAGTGGGAATGCTGATTTCAGGATTAGGTCTTTGTTGAATGGTTGGAATCTTCTCGGCGGATTGTTGGACTGACCGATTGCTGTGCTTTCATCTTTTTGGACATGGCTTGGCTGAGGAATTTGGAATAGGATTAATGAGTGATCTGACCATGGGACAGCGGTGATTGATATATCAGGGATGGTTGTTTCTCTGGAGGTTGGGTCTGTTGTGAATATTAGATCTAGCATGCCTCCTTTTATATGGGTAAGTTCCTTGATTAATTGGCTATATCCTAGATCTTTCATGGCTTCGAGGAACGCCTTTGAGTGAGAGTCTTGCAGGGAGGGGAGGTTGAAGTCTCCTAGTACCCAGCTTGTTGTATGTGGGCTCTGGGAGTTTGCGGCTGCATCTATTATTGTTGTTAGTGCATCTGCATCAGATGATGGTGCTCTGTAGAGTAGATAGATGGAGGAACACTTGTTCTCTATCGAGATTGTGTCTAGGAGCGGTGAGCTGGTTGCATCTTTTATGTTGAATTGAAGATCAGATCTGGTGATGGCGAGGACGCCGCCTCCTCTTTTGGCTGCTCTATGACATGTATGGATAGAGAAGTTAGCAGGCAGGAGCTGATTGAGTATCACGTTGTCATCACAGGAAAGCCATGTCTCGGTGATCAGTAGTAGGTCAAGGTTATGTAGTGATATCATATCTGAGATTACCGGCCATTTTTTACGTACAGATCTTGCATTTACAAGGGCACATTTCATGATTCGAGGGAGGGGGTTCTCTTCTTGTTTCTTCTTCTTGTTGTGCTGTAATGATACCTGCAGGAGGTGGTGGTGGTGAATTTGGGAGGTTTCCTGTGATTGATAGAATGGGGTATCTGGCCATCTCTTTCTATAACTGTGGATAGTTGGTATGTGGTTGTTGTTAGTGTATAGGCAAGTGACATTGCTTAAGCCTGTAGCAAGGAGGTAGAGGGCAATCGAGATGATGCAGGGTAGGGCCATTTTGTGTGCTTTGTTGCGGTGTAGATCTGGGCTGGGAGGTTGGTTGGTGGTGGTGGGTAGGTATGTTGTCTGGTTGTGATAGATTGCTCTATCTTTGGTTCAGTCGTAGGAGGGCTGCAGTTTGTGGTGGGCTCTCGATCTATCGGGAAATACTGGAGCTTACATATTACATTTTAGATCATAGGATAAAGATACGTCCGGATTTTAAGTTGCTTGTACACAGTCTGTTAGTGATGGTTACCGTGGTTGCTGATGGCAGATAAAGGCTGGTAAACTTAGATAACTGCAAATTACACAGGTATATTGAGCCAAAGTTAACTGGGACTGGCTGGTTACATAGATTAAACAACCTACCTTAGAGGTAATTGTAAATAGGAGGTTAAACTGGTAAAATCTGTAAGAATAAGACTAGTAGCAGGTTACACAAGTATCAATTATCTGAGCTAACTAGGTCTAGTAGGTTATATAGATATGCTACATACATCATAGGACAAGTATAGATGATATGTTAATCTGGCAGTATCAGGATATGTGTATGAGCAATATATTCTTGGGGTTTACAGTAAATGGTACTTCTGTTTGGGTTGTCCAGTCCGCTGTTTCTAAGACAGCTACAGTGTAGGGTAGGTACTATGCTTAGAGTGCATTGATTTTACTTGCGTTTTCGCTGTCTGGTGTTCTGGGTTCGTTCCTTGCTGGTCTTCGGGTCTGGTGGTTGGAGAATGGCCTCCGTCACTGGCCTCCGCCTAAGGGCCACGCCAAAGGGCCCTCTGGCGAGGCCCTCAGGCGCGGGCCCGCCAGGCGCGGGCGCGCCCAATGGCGCGAAGATTTAAACGTGTTGCACAGCCCCGACTGGGCTGTGTGCAGCGGTTGGCCCCTCCTGCCGCTGGTGGCTCGATCCCCGGGAAGGGGAGAGTTGCTGGTGGTGGTGGGGGCCGAAGAGGAGCAGCGCCCGATGGCGCGAAGATTTAAACTGTTGCACAGCCCCGACTGGGCTGTGTGCAGCGGTTTGCCCCTCCTGCCGCTGGTGGCTCGATCCCCGGGAAGGGGAGAGTTGCTGGTGGTGGTGGTGGGGGCCGAAGAGGAGCAGCGCCCGATGGCGCGAAGATTTAAACTGTTGCACAGCCCCGACTGGGCTGTGTGCAGCGGTTGGCCCCTCCTGCCGCTGGTGGCTCGATCCCCGGGAAGGGGAGAGTTGCTGGTGGTGGTGGGGGCCGAAGAGGAGCAGCGCCCGATGGCGCGAAGATTTAAACTGTTGCACAGCCCCGACTGGGCTGTGTGCAGCGGTTGGCCCCTCCTGCCGCTGGTGGCTCGATCCCGGGAAGGGGAGAGTTGCTGGTGGTGGTGGGGGCCGAAGAGGAGCAGCGCCCGATGGCGCGAAGATTTAAACTGTTGCACAGCCCCGACTGGGCTGTGTGCAGCGGTTGGCCCCTCCTGCCGCTGGTGGCTCGATCCCCGGGAAGGGGAGAGTTGCTGGTGGTGGTGGGGGCCGAAGAGGAGCAGCGCCCGATGGCGCGAAGATTTAAACTGTTGCACAGCCCCGACTGGGCTGTGTGCAGCGGTTGGCCCCTCCTGCCGCTGGTGGCTCGATCCCCGGGAAGGGGAGAGTTGCTGGTGGTGGTGGGGGCCGAAGAGGAGCAGCGCCCGATGGCGCGAAGATTTAAACTGTTGCAAAGCCCCGACTGGGCTGTGTGCAGCGGTTGGCCCCTCCTGCCGCTGGTGGCTCGATCCCCGGGAAGGGGAGAGTTGCTGGTGGTGGTGGGGGCCGAAGAGGAGCAGCGCCCGATGGCGCGAAGATTTAAACTGTTGCACAGCCCCGACTGGGCTGTGTGCAGCGGTTGGCCCCTCCTGCCGCTGGTGGCTCGATCCCCGGGAAGGGGAGAGTTGCTGGTGGTGGTGGGGGCCGAAGAGGAGCAGCGCCCGATGGCGCGAAGATTTAAACTGTTGCACAGCCCCGACTGGGCTGTGTGCAGCGGTTGGCCCCTCCTGCCGCTGGTGGCTCGATCCCCGGGAAGGGGAGAGTTGCTGGTGGTGGTGGGGGCCGAAGAGGAGCAGCGCCCGATGGCGCGAAGATTTAAACTGTTGCACAGCCCCGACTGGGCTGTGTGCAGCGGTTGGCCCCTCCTGCCGCTGGTGGCTCGATCCCCGGGAAGGGAGAGTTGCTGGTGGTGGTGGGGGCCGAAGAGGAGCAGCGCCCGATGGCGCGAAGATTTAAACTGTTGCACAGCCCCGACTGGGCTGTGTGCAGCGGTTGGCCCCTCCTGCCGCTGGTGGCTCGATCCCCGGGAAGGGGAGAGTTGCTGGTGGTGGTGGGGGCCGAAGGATGAAGTGGTACTAGCCTTCCCATTTGGACTCCTGATGTTCAAGTTATGAAAAACAGAATAAAAGTCTCTTACCTCCTAAAATTCCCTTCAGGCAGTCAAGAAACAAAAATAACCCAGAAAACTCATAGACAAACACTGTAAAGAAACAAAGTCACTTTTTCAAAAACATCAAGCATAGCGCTGAAATAGAAATCCATACAAATAGCCCTGCTGGTATTGTGCGTCTACCGCCCAGACAATGCCGACTCCTGGAGTGCAAAGGGAAGCGGATGGCCACCTGGTACTCCCAAAACAGCACACGCAAATCCATCTCATGCATAGTCGCTGTGGTAATCCTGAAAGCCCGACTGACTGGATGGGTCCCGAGGACTGGGTTGAGGCAGCCTGTGGGAACAGATGATTATGAATGTTATATACAGAGCTGGATTGTTGTGCTGATCGCTCATTCGGTAACGGCAAGTGCAATTCATCTCCTGGATCCTAAATTATCCAAATGTGATTATTTTAAGTATTGTGTGACAAGGCCGGTGATGCCACCCTGGACATCTCTTAGAACAGAGCGATACAGCGTTTAAGGACAGTGTGGAGCAAAGATCTTAGCCCAAGGTTGGCTCATCGGGGTTTGAAGAGTGGAAGGAAAAAGGCTCGATAAATAGAGCTGACGTAACAGCTGACGAAGATGACTACTGGCCCTGATGGTTAGAGCAATGGACTAAGAACCATGGAAATCCCACTGCTGTTGCTCCTTGGGAACTGGGACAAATCATTTACAGGTCGATGCAGAAAGCTGGCGCTGAAGTCGCACACTAGCAGCTGTGTACGCATTTTCCTAGTGCACCAATATGTGCAACACTTAGGCATGAGGTGGAAAGGGTGGGAGGCAACGCAGGGGCATACAGGAGATGTATTAGCGGCAGTGACGCATGTATGCGCGTAGATTCCAGACGCATGTCGGCACATTTTAATCCGCATAGGGATGACATCACAATAAGCTGCAAAACCAGTAAATGGTAAGAAGCAAACTTTCATACCGAAGATTCGCCGGCACATGTACCGAAACGCTTTCCCTACACATGTAAGAATTTTATGTCACCTCAGCCCAGGCCTAGAGATAATGATGCTCCTGATCTTGTAATCCTCTACGTGATTCTCCGCATTGGGCGGAGACCTTATTAGTATTTCATTTTAATACGTGCAGCTCGTTTGCGTATCATTTTAATACGCATGGCACTGCTGTGCGCAAACCCTTTCCATGCTGGTTACGTGCACCTCAAGCTTGTTACTTGTGCGGATATGTTGCGTTTCTGCATTGACCTGTTAGACTGTAATCCCTCCGAGGACAGGAAACTGCCTACTATACCGGAATGAACTCGAGATACTTCTGAAAAAGGTGTGAACGAAATCCAAATACCTCCATTTAACCAAATTCAGACTAAATAGGAAAAAACAATAGTTGGGATATCTGGCGACATTACAATTCAACTCGGTAAAAGAAGCACAAGAGAGGAGACCCAGATGTGACAAACGGGATAGGAGCAACTCCCAAACTATGGGTAAACAACTGAACCTCGTCCCCAAAGCCTCCCCATCCATTGCCTCCATCATGTTACAATATTATGTTTCCATCAAGCTTCACAGAACTAAATATTGAGCTAAATAAGAGAGTTTACCACGCACCTTTACTTTTATACAAGAAAGGAGGCGTTTTTATTTTCAGACCCAATATAATAGCCAGATGTGAAACAACCCCCTTCCCCAGTCTTTTCCATAATCCAAACAGAGTATGTCTTATAGTCCAGGAAACGAGCGCTATTAAGATCCCTCAGCAAAAGAAAGCTCTTTGCAAAAGGTGAACATTAGTAGCGGAGTCCTTACAGGACTCTCTAGGGCTCGTTTACTAACTTGCCCTTAGGTTTGAGCATTTATTAGCCAAAGTTAAGGCACTTTAGGCGTTCACTGTTGGAGGTGTTCCCAGTACTTTGGAGAAGGAAACGGCATGGAGTTACGTAAGAAGTGACTGAAAATTTTGCAAATGCAACAACTTCTATAGCCCTAGCAAAGAATGAACTTAAAACCTTGGAATTGGCGTGGCTTCCCTTCTCCAAGCCTGCTGAACGTTCTTTCTGGAAAGCACCCAAGGGGGGAGAGAGGTGTCTAGAGACCTGAACCATCATTGCGCCGTTGTTGCTTATCTTAACTTCTTTATTCAAAATATAGATTAAATACTAATTTAAAACCATTTTAAAAATTCAATACCAAACTGGTAGAAACTGACGAGATCTATAACGCAGGAGGTATCAGAAGTTAATGTCAGAAGGAGCTAGGGAAAAGACTAATCGGCTTCGGAAGGCATAAGTTCAGATAAACTTTACAGAAATGCAATTCAGGCTTTCGCACCATTGTTAGATAGGCAGTGTTAAGAGATATTAGGGTGTGCCTTGGAAAAACGGTCATTTTTGGTTTACTATTTTTTTTGTTTGTAATTTAATTTCACGTTGCTTCTGTCTTTTAGGGGCATGCTTACAAAAGGGCAATGTGTGCCAGTGTGCGTTACATGTCGCTGCAACCATTTTATTCTTAAGGTTGCAGTAGCACTTAACGTTAATGGACGTTAGTGCACACTAACCTTTAGCAAATAGGCCAATTAGTGCACTAAAATGATTTAGCAGATTAAAATCAATCGGGTGCATGTTAAAAAAAAAACAAACATAGATCAAGCGCAGGAGTTCTTAACCCAATCCTCGGGACATGGAAGCAGTGCATGCAAATCTGTCTCATGCATATTCATTGTGGTTATCCCGAAACTGGGTTGGGAACCCCCCTGGGTTAGTTGATAAAAAGAAAATGTTAATGGGTAACTCTCTTCATAAAGGAGGTTAATAAATCCAATTTAATAGTGTATTTGGTAGGGCACATGTTAAGGATTGGAATGTATGCAAACGGATACATAGGATGTGTGTGGGAATCTTTGATACTTAGTGGAAATCAGAGATTGTTTAACCCCTGCTAAAATCAAGCATTAGGAGGCGTTGCCATTTTAAAGACGACATGGGAATAATGGCATTTGATTTGCATCAGACACCTCACAAAAAAAATTAAATATTTCCTAGTGCAACCCTTTAGCATGCACTATAACAAAACGGAGAAAATAAGATGTTCCCCCATTTGATTTTAAGAGGGTTTTTCCATGCAGACCCCATCTAGAGCGTGTTAACAGGGCCCAGAATCTAATGGCAACGTATTTAGACATGATCACTGTCAGGGCCGTACCGCGTGTGAATCGCGCCCCCCTGCTCCACATCACCATCTAGCCACTTTCTGGATGGGGATGGGAGAGAAGAGGCGCACCCGATGTGCAAGCTGTCAGCGCACTAAGCAGATCTGTCCCTCCCTGCTCCGACACCGCGTCAGAGGAGGGAGGGACCAGACCTGCTTAGCATGCCATGAGAAGACTTAAGGGGGCATTTCAGCTGTCTGCCGTTGCCTGCCGGAGCTGAGAGAACAGAAAGTGGCAGCAGCAGGCAACAGCAGACAGCTGAAATGCCCCCTTAAGCCTTTGCGGCTGCACCGCTCGCACAGGGCTAGGTACAGTCCTGATCACAGTGTTAATTTGTAAAGAAACCGCTGGTTAAAAGTGAAAGTCTTGTTTATGTATTGTCTCAAATATCTTGGTTTTATTGAAATCCACTTTGAACTTTATGAAACAAAAGAAGAAAAATGTTTAAAAGCAACTAAAGCTGGTTGGTTTGTGTATGTCGTGTTGATTATGTGTTCTTGTTGGGTCCAGAGCCGGCCCAACCATTAGGCAAACTAGACAACCACCTAGAGCGGCAGCTTCTGGGGAGCAGCTAAGAGCAGGACATTCAAAACTAAACAATTCTGACAGCTGGGGGGAGGGGGGCATAAGGCTTAAGGTCTTGGGCCGGCTCTGGTTGAGTCTGGGTGCTAGAAGCGAGGAATTAAATAAGAGTGAAAGCACAGAGATAAAATTCAGAATTTTATTAAAACAACCTAAGGGAGTGGGGAGCCACAATCAGTCTACAAAGGAATCCATATATTAGTGTAAAAATCTCACTTTTTGTGTTACTCTTCTCCGATATGTACAAATCTCATATTATTGCAGAATGGAGGAGGGGCGGAGGCAGTATAAGACACTGAATCTATTGCCCAAGTCAGGGCCAGGCTTAGTGTCCTCTGGAAAACACCCACACACAGAGCAGCAAGTCACCTAAATATATACACAGCCATCAGCACAATATTTATAACCTGTAAACCCATCATTCTTTACAGACTGCATCAGCTTAAACTATCTACATTACAAATATTTATTGTGTTTCTGCAGCTAGGCAGCCTGAGAAGTTTCGTGAGCTGGCAAAATTCCTTGGAAAAAAGGAACCCATCTGATGCCAGTGGAGGGTCCACCGCAGCGAGGATCACTGGTCAGGGTGGTTACCAGTCTGTGTTTAAATTGGGGTAATCATCTTCAGTGCTAACGCTGCACCTCCCTACTGGACTAGAGCCACATTCAGTAGTTATACAGTAACGTCTAAATAATGCTGAGGTCAAGCAGTTGGTTCTGATCCAGAAGACAAAATAAAATGTGATAAGTCAGTCCCATCTTGTTCCCACTGAGAAGAAAATGCAAAAAAAAAAAAAAAAAAGGTTAAACTGACACCCCCTGTACCCTCCATTCCTGCCCTCTCCCATGCCTGTGGTCTTGGTGCAGCCCCATCGCCAGCAACAGGACCCCCCTCTCCAAGAGATGCCACACAGGTCATAGAAGATGTCCCAGGCTTGAATCTCTCCTCTTATGACTCCAGTTTTAATTTCTTTTATGAGGGTTTTTATGGGGCCAAAACAGACGAGTAAGATTGAAAATAATCATGAAAGGAAAACCGAAGGGTCACTGGTCTATTCTTCATAGTGAGATTAGGCTTGGGTGAACTAATCGGAAGTGAGGGCTGCCTTCCACTGGCTGGATCTGAGCTTGCTCAGTCGACCCCTAAGGTTATAGAGGTTCAGCAGGAGCTTCCACATCTGCCCTCTCCATCCATGCAGCTGGAATCGGAATAATGTGGACAGAGGGAGAGGAGAAAGAGATGCTCCCAGCCCATGGTCCAGAACTTCCCAGCCTGTAATCCAGTGATGCTCAATACATGATCCAGTGATTCCAGTCACTTTAATTCCAGCTAATCCTCAAGGACCTGGGGGTGGTGATGGTTCTCTCAGTTTACTTTCTACCCCATCCCCCCAGCTTCATATTTCGCCATAACTCCCCTTCAGCCCTTGCCTGTCTCAGGAGAAAAAGCACCTTCCATTCCTTGAAGGCCTCCAACTGGCCCATCCATTCTCCAGACCATTACTGAGAGACCACAGGACCAGAGGCCCTGCATGAAAGAGTCTCATCACTCTCTCCACTTTGTGCAAGTTTCCAGTTGGTGAGGCCCAGGAGCTCGCAGAATCCCCAAGGGAAAATCTGTAGGGAATGGCGAGATCTACTCCAATGAGACAGCCTACAGGAGGTGAACAGAAGGTAGGGGTTCCCGAGGCTGACGTACATCCACCTTCCAAAAATATTTTAAGAAACCGCCCAGTCCTATTTTCACTGAATGTCCTTGGGGAGATGGCACCAGGAGAAGGAAAGCCCCAGCTACACCATGTTTAACGCATCCTCCATCAAGAAGCGGTGGAGGTGTTGGAAAGAGGGGCGGTCCTTCGAATCCCGACACCAACAGCGTCGCATCACATCGTAGAGCATCTGAGGGCACACGGGTGGGCGAGTCAAGTATATCTGCCAATGAGAAGAGGGGAAATCAAATAAATGATCACCTGAGCTAGACTCTTCCCCCCCCCCCCCCCGCCAATAGACATATACACAACCCTACCAATGAATCTCACTCCTGCCCTGCTGCACCCCCTATCAGGGCTGGCACTACCATTGGGCGGTCACCTTGAGCACTGACCCTTCAGAGGTGCCTAATGCCACCCCCCTCGGGTCCTACAGTGGTAGCAATGGCAGCAAACAGCCCCGTGGCACCAAAATGTAAAGGTAAGTGCCGCGGGGCTGTTTGTTTCTGCCACCTCAGATGGCTGATGCAGACTTCATATAGGTCCTGAGATGGGTGGTGCAACAGATGAGGTTTGTCTAGGGCACCTCATCTTCTTGTGCCAACCATGCCCCCTGTTATTCCTGTGCTGTTCCCAGACAGCTTTGCCAATGCATCTCATTCCCACTCTGCAGCAGCCCTCTATTTTCCAAAGCTAGCACTCTCCCCTAGATAGCACACAAAGCTTTGCCAATGCACCTCATTCCTGCGCTGCGGCACTCCGTTAGTCCAGTGCTAAGACACCCCCCCAGCCCCCCTCAGGCACTCAGCTCTGCCAGTCCACCTCAGTCCTGCCTGCAGTGAACGCTGCTAGTGTAATATTAGGGTCCCCCTGCTTATTATTATCTGCTACACTGTTAGATCCCTGCGGCCGTTAGATACATAAGGGTGGGATTGAGGACAGAGCTCCTGCTCTCACCTGCTTGCCCTGATCTCTGAAGAACTCGCCTGCGTTCTCGATAACGTGTTCATCAGTCAGCTGACTGTATGGTTGCTCCTTGCACAGCAGCAGGATTTCCCAGAGGGTCACCCCAAAAGCCCACACGTCACTGGCTGTCGTGAACTTGCCCTGCAATGAGGAGGCAGAGATTAGAAAGATGTCACAAGTGAAATATCATACAGAGGGCGCAGTCCTTGCAACTCTCTGACATCTGGACAGGAACTCCAGACAGAGGTGCGTCTAACCTTTTAGTGACTGAGCACCCACCTCCTCCCTGGGTAATTTGTCAGTGCTCAACTTGTGTCTCACACCGTTCTTCCTGACAGACAATGAGTTATTACCCACCCTTAACAACTGAAGAGGACTTGTTGCTAGTGGCATAATAAAGGAAAACAGCAAAACCTTCAGAATCTATTGCCACTCTGCAGAAATTCATGGTGTAAAAAGTGATTTTTAACCTGAAAATGGAAAGTAACATTGTATATGATGGCAGATAAAGACCAGTATGGTCCATCTAGTCTGCCCAGTAAGGTGGCTAGAGTGGTTGTAACTGCAGCTCCGTGCACGTCAGCCCCCTCCTCTCTAATAAAAGATATTTAAGCTTGCTTTGATTTCATTCTCTTGCTATAAAAGGGATCCGCTGTGTCTGTCCCATGCCATTTTGAATTCCGTCACTGTATTTGCCCCCACCACTTCCATCAGGCGGGCATTCCACTGAAACGGTGGCGGATGCATGGAATGCCCTCCCGATGGAAATGGAGTTGGTGGGGGCAAATACAGGTGTTCAACTTTGCACTTCCATCTCCTATCTGAGCAGGGAAATGCTTTACAGAGGGCCCGATTCTCACCATAAGGATGCACTCCCAGGCCATCCAGCGGATGGGCAACACGGCCCGGCCCTGGATGCGGTAGTAGTCTCCAGAGTACAAATTCCGGCTCATGCCAAAGTCAGCAATCTTGATGGTGTAGTTCTCCCCCACCAAACAGTTCCTCGTAGCCAGGTCTCGGTGTACAAAGTTTAGGGAAGCCAGGTAAGTCATTCCCGAGGCGATCTGAGTAGCCACGTGGATCAAATTTGGGTAACTGTGTAGGAAGATATTTAAAACCAAAAGAATGTTGAAGAATCTATTTCAAAAAATACAGGGGAGAAGCAAGAAGCAGATCTAAACAGCTCCACTCCCAAAGACTAACAAAGCCTAGATTCAAAGCTGCCACCATTGCACCCAGTCCAAGCACAGGATGCCAGATGCATTTAATAAGATTATAAGATATGCCATACTGGGTCAGACCAAGGTCCATCAAGCCCAGCATCCTGTTTCCAACCGTGGTCCATCTAGGTCACAAGTACCTGGCAGGTTCCCAAAAAGGCACACAGTTTCCACAATGCTTGTCCCAGGGTAAGCAGTGGATTTCCTGGGTCCTCTTTCATAATGGTTCTTAGACCTTTCCTCCAGGAACTTGTCCAAATCTTTTTTAAAGCAGCTACACTAACAGCTTTTACCATATCCTCCGGTAACAAATTCCAGAGTTTGATTACACGTTGAGTGAAAAAATATTTTCTCTTATTAGTCTTAAATGGGATCACTGTAGCTTCATTGCATGTCCCTTAGTCTTTTTACTTTTTGATGGCATAAAATTAATCCATCTACGCTTACCTGTTCCACTCCATTCTTTAATTTATAGATCTCTATCATATCTCCCCTCAGCCGTCTCTAAGTTGAAAAGCACTAAGCTTTTAAGCCTCTCCTCTTAGGAGTATCCTTGCACCCCCTTTACCATTTTGGTGGCTCTTCTCTGTATCTTTTCTAACAACACTATATCCTTTTTAAGATACGGCAACCAGAATGGCACACAATATTCAAGGTGCGGCCTCACCATGGAACGATACAGAGGCATTATGATGTCATCCTTTGTTTTATTCTCCATGC
This sequence comes from Ichthyophis bannanicus, assembly GCA_033557465.1. Lineage (NCBI taxonomy): Eukaryota > Metazoa > Chordata > Amphibia > Gymnophiona > Ichthyophiidae > Ichthyophis > Ichthyophis bannanicus. Next base: position 71,823,448 of record CM066051.1, on the reverse strand, counting down.
CTTTCCTTATGATTCCTAGCATTCTATTTGCCTTCTTTGCCGCCGCTGCACACTGGACGGAAGGTTTCAATGCATTATCCACAATGACGCCTAAATCTTTTTCCTGGGTGGTGGTTCCTAATGTGGAACCTTGCATTTGTGTAGCCATAGTTTGGGTTGTTCTTTCCTAGATATATAACTTTGCACTTGTCCACATTAAATTTCATCTGCCATTTGAACATCCAGTTTTCCAATTTATCAAGGTCCTCTTGCAATTTTTCACAATCCTTTTGGGTTTAAACAACTTTGAATAATTGTGTCATCTGCAAATTTGATCACCTCACTGTTATTCCCATTTCCAGGTCATTTATGAATAGGACTACTATCATTAAAATCATCTGTAATACCTGAAGGTTGGAGGATGGTGAACGTAACACCAATTTTTAAAAAGGGTTCCAGGGGTGATCCGGGAAACTACAGACTGGTGAGCCTGACGCCAGTACCGGGAAAAATGGTAGAAACCATCATAAAGAACAAAATTGCTGAACATGTAGATAGTCATGGCTTAATGGGAGACAGTCAACATGGCTTTAGACAAGGAAGATCTTGTCTTACTAATCTGTTATGTTTTTTTGAAGGTGTGAATAAACAGGTAGACAAAGGTGAGTCGGTTGATATAGTGTATTTGGACTTTCAGAAAGCCTTTGACAAGGTCCCTCATCAGAGACTTTTGGCAAAATTAAAGAGTCATGGGATAGGAGGCAGTGTACTATTGTGGATCAGGAACTGGTTAAAAGATAGAAAGCAGAGGGTTGGGCTAAATGGCCAATTTTCCCAATGGAGAAAGGTGAATAGTGGTGTACCCCAGGGATCTGTGCTGGGTCCGCTGCTTTTTGACATATATATAGTATTTGCTGATTTGCTGTCAACGTGCTCAGACTTCATTGCATGCTTCCTTCCACCTGCTGGTTATACAGGAAACATCACTATTTTGAGAGTAATTTTAAAGTCACCTTTGCAGCTCAGGGTAGAGAAGTGCTATCATCACATCAGTGCAGTGTTCATGCAGAATTTTCTGTGCAAATGTGAATACAGAATACAGGAAGGAATCAAACGAGCGTAAACACTGAGCAGATGCCTGCACTAACAGAAGCACACTGCGCATTTAAATTCGTGGAGATTGATGGCAACGAAGCAATTATCTATGCAGCACAGAACAGTGACGTGGGCAGAAGATCAAAAGGCTGAACTCAGCGTGAGATTCTATCAGGAGGTCTGTGATGACATTAAGGGTTAGCTCAAAGTCTGGTGGTCAGGGCTTCAACATACAGGCCAAGCAATGAGAGTACAGCCATCCGAGGCAGCCCAGAAGCTTCTGGTAGCCCTTCTCTACAGAAGACAGTAATATACTCACAGACAAATCCAGCTGCCTATCTGAAAAGTGATCATGTGAGCATGGCACTCTTGCAGTATGCTGCATTGGAATGGAGGCGAAACTGTGTAATAATTTCTAATTAAATCTGGCGGTAACAGCCTCCACCCCTGAGGTGCCTTTGGCACTCACCTGATGTACTGAGTGTTGCTGGCTACATCTCCAACCTTGTCCTCCAACTCATGGCTGCTAAGGAATTGGTTCAGGTCCCCATTCTCCATATACTCGGTGATCATGCAGAGGGGGTCGTCTCGCACACAGACCCCCAGAAGCTGGATGATGTTGGGGTCCTTCAACCGTGACATGACCTTCACTTCCTTCAGGAAATCATTCCTATGGGGCGGGGGAATGATACGGATTTAAGAATGGGAACAAAATTCATTAGACAGGAAATGACACATTTATGGAGAGAGACTAGAAACACTAAGGAACGGATGCTATGAAAGAATACAGGTTACGGGGGGATGGGGGGGTCTGATAACGTGGCATGTAAGAGGGTTGTTACAACATGAAATGAGAAGATGGTTCAGGTAGGCTCACAAGGCAGAAGTTAACGCTCATCAAATAAACACACTTCAAAAGTGAGAGAAATGTGTCTTTACAGCGTAGGTAGGTAAGAGGAGGAGTGGCCTCAGCATACGTAAGGGTACAGTATGTGTATGATTAGGATGTGCAAGAGAAAATGACCAAGTGCGGAAAGCAAGAAGTCGGCAATATGAGCTCAAGTCTCGACTCATGATTCCAAGATGAGTCCCGTTTTAAGTATAAGCTCTTTGGGGTAAAGGACTCATACCTCCCTGTCAGTGGATTCTCACTCCTGATTTATTTTCTCACCTGGCATTTTTCGTGGCATCGGATCGCAGGATCTTCACAGCCACCATGAGTGGACGTCCCTTCCGAACGTTGAAGGGGAACTCCAGACTCGGCAGGTCCTGGGGGTTGTCGATCTCACACAGGTGCACCTACGGAGAAGGGAACCAGGAGGCAAGCAAAAGAAATTTTTCAGTGTTGGGGAAGCACGGACAGTCCCAAAATTGTATGCCTTAACCTGGAGCTTCCCAAACCTGCCATGACCCCGCAGACAGATTGGCTTGCAGGGTATCCACAATGGAATTGGCAGGTGATGAATTAGCACACACTGCGTTCCAAAGTATGCTCATTTATTGCCTGCATTGTGGATATCCTGAAAATGCGGCTGGTTGTGGAGCCATCAGGACAGGTTAGGGAGGCTCTGCCTTAACCCCCTATGCGTATCATCTCTTTTCTTTTTTCTTTAAATACGCTTAACAACAGGTCACTAGGAAAAAAAGGCAATAGCAGCGTTTCCCAACCCTCTCCTAGAAGCACACCAAATATCTCCATTTTTTAAGTTTTCAGGATAGCCACCATGAGTATGCATGATATTGATTTCTACATACTGGAGACATGAAGCGGCATTTTGGAAGGGACATCTAGGAAGAGCAGAACGTTCAAAAATATGGGGGCGTAGCAGCAGTGAAAGGAGGTACGTCTAAGTGCCATGAAATCACTTCATCTCCACCCTGAAAACCGAAAACCCCAGTAACCGGTTCTGGAGATGGCCCTGCACACACAGCAAGGCCAGGTACATGCCTGGGTGTAGCCACGTCACCAAAGTGAACATCCTCAAAATGCACATCCGCAGAACTGGGCACTTGGATGTCCTGGGTAGTTCGGAAGGGGGATCTCTATGTTATGGAACAAGCAATCCTGTCCTGCCATTTCAAATACTCAGGCATGCGGCGATGTGCCAGTAGTATGTATTTATATGAAGGATTCCTCGGCCAAGAAATATTAACCACAGCGATGAAAGTGCATTTCCCCCTGGAGGCACTGCAGCCATGAAAAGATCACTTTCATGCACCTTATTTACGGTTAGGGGCAAGTACAAGTACAAATGCCTCAACGACCATAACCAGACATGCTTGAGCCATTCTGAAAATCACACCGCAATGTGCGTCTCCCTTGCTCTGCCCAAGGCATGCAGCCACCATGTCCCCGTGCTACTTGGATGTTCTCTCACTGGGGACATTTATATGCCCAACTTTCTACAATGGCTGCAGGGACGTCACCGTGATTTGCATGTCCAGGTGCCCGCTTTCAGATGCCCAACTCGCAAATAGAGCTTCTAAAATAACCCCCTTACTATATGCAAATCTACTTCATGCATAGTTAAGGTGGCTCTCTGAAAACCAGACTCGTTAGTAAAGCTTTCAGGAGACAGAAACGCTGCCTTTGAAGTGAAATATTCAAAGGAAGAACACAGTTCACTGAAAAATGTGCAGTGCTGCAATCTGAAACAAGGCCAGGAGATGGCGCCAATGCCCCACGCATGCCAAATTATTTTCTTTATAATTTTTTGGGATCAATGAATTCCAGGGTTCAAATCACTATAAAACTAGTTATAAGCAGCCCTCTCTTTATAATGCACACAAAATCCTTTCTTCCTGAGCCCCGTTTATCAAGTAACTCTTGTTCACTTAGACAGATTGATCCTTCCTGGTTAAGAACATAAGAACATAAGATATGCCATACTGGGTCAGACCAAGGTCCATCAAGCCCAGTATTCTGTTTCCAACAGTGGCCAATCTAGGTCATATGTACCTAGCAGTTTCCCCAAGGGACACAGGTTCCACAATGCTTGTATTGGTTCAAGCATTGATATCCTGGGTCCCTTCTTAATAATGGTTTATGGACCTTTCCTCCAGGAACTTGTCCAAACCTTTTTTAAACCCAGCTACACTAACAGCCTTTACTACATCCTCCGGTAACAAATTCCAGAGTTTGATTACACGTTGAGTGAAAAAATATTTTCTTTTATTAGTCTTAAATAGTTTACCCTGTAGCTTCATTGCATGTCCCCTAGTCTTTCTATATTTTGATAAGGTAAACAATCGGTCTACGTTTACCCGTTCCACTCCGTTCATTAATTTATAGACTTCTATCATATCTCCCCTCAGCCGACTCTTTTCCAGGTTAAAGAGCCCTAACCTTTTAAGCCTTTCTTCATAGGAGTATCCTTCCATCCCCTTTACCATTTTGGTGGCTCTTCTCTGAACCTCTTCTAAAATCGCTATATCCTTTTTAAGATATGGCGACCAGAATTGCACACAATATTCAAGGTGCGGTCTCACCATGGAACGATACAGAGCCCTCCCCACCCCCCCAGCCCCAGCTAAATTTATACATATTGAACTACCAAATGCAAAAATTTAGCTAGTTAATAAAAGGTGCAAGTCTGGCAGTGTGGCTAACTCAGTGGTCAGAACTTAGCCTCTGAAGGCCAATTTTCAGCACTAACCAGTAACACATTACCTGCACCACTTTGGGGTGAAAATCTAACCAGCCTGGCTGAATTAAGACCAGATACTTAGCCCAGAATTATTACTGGTCACTTAACTGATAAATTAATGACTGGATGATATGCTAATTATTTCCTAGTCCTTAACAACTGCTATAAAGCTAACAAAATTCAAGAGGGGGGGAGGCTCTCTTATTCATTTAAAACACCCTCTTAAGAGCTCCCAGTGTAGGTCAGCAGGAAATAGGAAAATATGCCCCCTCGTTCCCCTCACCAAATCCACCACCATTCAACTGCTCCCTCCATTTTCAAGTACCAGGCTCCCCCATGACTTACCTCTCCAAACTGCCCCTCCCCCAGCTTCTCCTTAAACCTCAGCCTGGACCGGGGGAACTCCCCCACAGCTATGTCCTTGCCAGCAAGGGCATCAACGGCCAGGGCAGGCACGGCGTAGGTGTTATTTCCCGTCACCCCCTGCAGGTTGATGATATCGGCCTCCGCGTAGTGTGGGACATTGTTCGGTGGGGGCAGGGGAGGGACTGCTGCTGCCGCGGCCACTTTCATGGGATCCGGTTCCATGTAATCACTTCCACGAACTAGACCAGAAAGGAATTGGGGGGAGAGGGGGGAGACAAAAAGGTCCAGTAACAAAACAGACTGAAAACAAAACCCTCAGCAGCAGAATTTAGGGAGGGGTTGAAATTGGAAGCCACAAGCAGTCGAGGGGAGACAGATGCAGCTTGCAGAGGATGTGGGTATACCAAGCACTATGAGGATAATCTTCCGGCTCCCTCTTTATAAGCTCCTTATTCAGGTGCCATTTTCTTTCATAAAGAGGTGCTGTTATAGCAAAGGTTGTAGCCAGCAGGCAAGGAAGAGCAGTCTTATCAGAGAGACAGAGAGGGAGAGAGGATGAGGAGGACAGAGCGTGGGTTAAAAATCAGAGAGGGGTGAACCCTATGGAAATCTAGTGTTCCGTCATTTCTGCTTCCATGCCCAGGATTCCTAAGAGGAGGTGATGAGGAAGGGTCTTTATGACTCTCCACTGAAATCCATCAGAGCCAGGACATTTTTTAAGTGCAGAGAATAAGATTAATATAAGGCTCCAGATGCATAGCGGTTTGTGCCAATCTGGGTTTTACTCAAAGCACAATCAGCCTCACCAGAATGGACTTAGAATCCCTTGGATATATATCTGCAAGTTTAAAAAAAAACCCTTATGCAGTGTCCAGTTTGGCTCAGAGTAAATCCTGGAGTGGCTCAGACTGCTCTGGAACAGGGGTCTTTGAACACTCCCTGCACAGAAACCTAGTTCAGTGGGTAGTTCCAAGCAGTGGACTTTCCGGTTTCCTGATTTCCGTTTCTCTTTTTCTCTCTCTCTCTCTGCTGACCATGGCCGCTCTTACCCTGGGTGTTGATTGGCTTAACTTGGTCCTGCGGCCAACCGAGGCCTCCCATTGGCTGAGAGTATGCTGAGAGGAAGAGCCGATAGGCTGGGTTTGTTAGCAGAAGAGCTGTGGGAGAGGAGGGAAGACAAACAAATGGATGAAACCACCAAACATGCACACGCATACAGACACGGGTGCACCTGCACACAGCTGCTCCCACAAACCTGTGCAAATGCACACGCGTGTTCAGATAGTCATGCATTCCATATGCTGAAAAGATGAACATACGCACACCAATAAAATTACAGGGAAAAAGTCAAAACAATTACATTATCCCCCCCCCCAACCCCAAACACATACAAACATGTACTGCTCAAATACATACACATGACAGAAGGATGGGAGGTGGGTGGGGTGAAGAGAAGGGCATGATGGGATGTGGGAAATGATACACTAGTAAAGTCAGCGGCTAAGTCCAGGTCAGTAGGGACAGGCCAAGTCAGCCCTGGTTTTATCCGGATGTGTAGTCGCTGCTTTTCTTGGACACTGGATTTGCCTCCTGCCCCCCCCCCCCCCCTCCCTCCCCCAACTCACCAGCATTCTCCGAGCCAGAGGGGAGCTCTGGAAGCTTCATGCGGGCTCGGCTGGGCTCTTGGTACTCAGTCTCCCCACAGCTGATGCGCTCGTAACGGTTGGAGGGTCGGACATGCCCCAGGGAATTCTGGGTATTGTTGATGACAATGGTGTCCCCAGGGACGGAGAGATGCACAGTCAGATCTTCATCGGACATACGATGTTGGGCCTGCAGAATGAGAGAGAAGGGCTGTTGTGAAGGGATAATGACCCCCTACTACTGCCACACTGAGTCTCCCCAAGACCCAAACACAGTTTTGCCAGTGCACCTCACACCTGTCCCACAGCAGTTTGCCAATGCACCTTGCTCCTGCCCCACAGCACCCCTGCTATGCTAGTACTGAGATCCCGCCACACAACTGCATCAATGCAACTCATTCCTGCTGTGCTACACCCCTTGCTAGTCTAGAACTGAAACCCACGTGCCCAGCCCTGCCGATGCATCACCCCCCTCTATTCCAGTATCAATATCCCCCTACATGCACACTGCTCTCCTGGTGTACTTCCTTCCCGAACATCAGCACTTCTTCCTATTCCAGTGCTCCCTCCCCTGCCATTAACAGTTTACCTTCCCCAGCAGGTTCCTCCAATACTGTCTCCAGAGGATGAGGAAAATCACTACCAGGAGGAGCAGGATAATGAGCACCAAGCAGCCAATCAGGATGGAGGTGTTGCTGCTCTCATCTTTGGCTATGGGCAGGTTGACCTTGGGGTCCAGATCTGCGGGACGAGTGGAGGCAATGAAGAGAGAGACGGCAAAAGGTCTTTCAGTCCCACCCCTCAGCCCCTTTGTTTTCCATAAAACTAAAACAGGTGGAGGTAAGGAAGATGGGTGGGCCCAGATCAGCAGAAGCAGACTAATCTGGCCCTGGTTCTGCTCCACAGCATGTGGGACTTGTGATTTCCTAGAAAAACTTGAAGGAACTGGGCATCAGACCAGAAGAGACTTGACCAGTTAACACTGGAGCCATCCAGTTTTCCTGGAATCCATAGCATGGGTGAAGGGAGCAGTATGAGATACCAGAGTGCCCACTAACCATGGAGAGTATCGCTTGCTAAAATCTGTGCAGAACATGGCCTGGTGGACCAGTGTCCTTTTCGGTCTCTGAGTAAATTCATCGGGGCAGCTCTCCTTGGATCACAAGTCCCAGAGCGCAACCTCTGTCAAGCCCTATCCTCTTGAGCCTGCTTCCTCCCCCCAAGCCACCTCCCTACCATTGCTCACCAGACACTGTGAGGTTTGTGGCACTGACATGATCCTCAAGTTCCATGTCCCCTGTGGATCCATGTTCCTCCAGTCGTGGAGGATCTGGTCTCTCCCCATGTGTTGGTTGAGGAAGTCGCCGACTGGTCTCTGTCGTCTCAGGAGAGTCCACCAGATCTATAGAGAAACGAAAGCCAATTTTACAAATGGAGATAAAAGTGAATCTACTTTGCCACCAGACATATTCTGATTGCAGCCTAATGAAAGGATAGGGTTCTTTTAACAGGGCATGAAGTGAAGGCTGATCTCCTATGACACGTCACCTGACAGGAAGGAGATCTCACTGAAGAGCAGCCATGTGTCTGAGAAATAAAACTGGCAGCGCAGGAATCGGCTGTTCCTCCCCTGCAGTGGAACGGTGATGGTGCGGGCACTGGGGTCCCGGGTGTCAAGCACCAGTGAGAATCCTATGGGCTCAGGATCCCAAGACAAATGCAGGCTCTGTCTGAAGTAACAGTCCACATGGCGGAAGGCCTGCACACCATACGTGTGCATGTTATTACAGTGCACCTGCAGGCGGGAAATCAAACAGAGAAATGTGTAAGCTCCAGCAAATTGTATTTTATTTATTTATTTCGCTCCTTTTATAGAGACAATCAGAAAGAGACACAATAAAGTAGCACGTCTCATCCACTGGAAACTTTGTAAACACTAACATTGCTATACCAGGAAAACGTTACATCATGACCCTAAGCAAGAATGAAGAGACTGCGATCACCTGCGACATTCCCATTCTAACCAGCAGAAAGCTTGGTGAAAAAAAAATAGGCACAGTGGTAAAGAACAACAGAATGGCATTGATAATAAAGATGTCAGTCCCAAGCAATTATTCTGTAAATCGTGTGGACGGGGAGAAGATCCTGAAGTACCAAGACATGCAGTCAGAGATCAAGAAAATGTAGAAGAAAGATACAGAAGTATCCCCATTGTATTTAGAGCCATGGGCCTGATTGAGAGGAATTTTTGGTCATGCCTTGACAAGTTGTCTATACATGTTACATCTTATGAACTCCAGAAGGAGCGTCATCAGTAAATTTGAGAGACGGAAATTACACTCCACATACCCTGGCTTAGGAATGCGGTTTATTATGGTCATAAAACATGCAAAACCAAGTCACAGAAACATTACCCCAAGAAACATGATGAGATGCTTCGAAGCATCCAAGCTCTCCAGCAGAGGTGAAGATGGGAGGCTATAGAATAAAGAGAGTTGGACACGAGTCACCAGATCCTGCAGAATCAACAATCCAACTCCTCCAGCCCTTGAATCGAAGAACCAGTATGTGGCCCCGGAAGAGAAGGAGGTGAAAGCATCCCAGGAAAGGAAAGAACCAGAGCTCAAGCACTCCAAAGTGGCAGAATCAGTGACCATAAGGAAGCAAAGGGTAGTGGTGGTTGGTGACTCTCTTCTAAGGGGTACTGAGATATCAATTTGCCGACCAAAATTGATGTGCAGGGAGGTGTACTGTCTGCCAGGCGCCAAAATCCAAGATGTTAAGGAGAGTTTGCAGAAACTCATCAAGCCTACTATTATCCGATGTTGCTCATCCATGTCTGCACAAATAATACTGCCAGGTATTCCTCTGTGTATATTAAGAATGACTTCATGGACAGAAGGTGAAGCAGACAGGTAGGCAAGTGGTGGTCTTTTCAATTCTCCCTGTTTAGGATAAAGGCCAAGGCAGAGAAGCTCGCATCCTAGAGATGAATGCATGACTGCGTGAATGGTGTTATCGAGAGTGTTTTGGTTTCCTGGACCATGGTATGATTTTCCAAGAGCTGCATATCAGAGATGATGTCCACCGATCCAAGAAAGGGCAAAGTCTCTTCTGCAGCAGACTGGCTAACCTACTGAAGAGGGATTTAAACTACATTCATTGGGGATGGGTGAAAAAAGCGCCCAGGTAAAGCCCTCAGGGAAGCAAAACATTAAATACCTTTGTAGAAATAGGTAAAAGGGGTGTGCATATGTGCCCATAGTATGGGAAACAAGATCCCAGATGCTGAGGATTTAATGGAGGAGGCCGACTTCGATTTAGTGGCAGTTATGGAGACATGGTTCATGGACAACGATGACTGGGATGTAATTATACTGGGTTATACTTCATGAAAGATAGGGTAGGAAGAAGGGGAGGAGGAGTGGGACTGTATGTAAAAAATAACATTAAAGCTATAGAATTACAAGGCTTACAAGGGTGCGAGGAGGCACTGTGGGTTAAACTAGAAAGAGGGAAGGGGAAATCCATTCGCATTGGTGTAATATGCAGGTCTCCTTTACGGGCAAAAGAAATTGGACGGAGATTTAATAGAAGACATATGCAGTATTTCCATAAAAGGAGACGTGCTACTGATAGGTGATTTCAATATGCTGGATGTTGACCGGCACATCCCTGCTGCGGTGTCATCTAGAAGTAAGATTATCCTGGATCCTGTACAGTGAGATCTATTCCGGCAACTGGTAACAGAACCCACATGTGAAGGGGCTGTACTGGAGCTGGTGCTTACCAATGGGGCTAAATGAGATACATCGGAGAGCACTGAAGAAACTTGGAGAAGTTCTAGTGACTCCACTGACCGACCTTTTCAATGCTTCTTTAGAATCATCAGTGATCCCAGAGGACTGGAAAAAGGCGAATGTGGACCCTTTACGCAAAAGTGGAAGTAAGGAAGAGGTTGAGAATTACAGGCCAGTTAGTCTCACCTCCACGGTGAGTAAATTAATGAAAACACTGCTAAACAGAGGATAATCAGATTTCTGAAGGCCGGTGGATTATAGGATCTGAGGCAGAATGGGTTTACTAGGTTTTGTTAGATAAGTCTGATTGATTTCTTTGATGGATGACCAGAGAACTGGACTGAGGAAGAGCCCTAGATGTGATGTACTTAGATTTCATTAAAGCCTTCGACACCGTTCCACACAGGTGACTTATTAATAAACTGAGCACCCTAGGGATGGACCCTAAAGTGGCTGATGGGGTTAGAAATTAGTTGAGTGGGAGGCGACAAAGGGTGCAGGTAAATGGAGCTCACTCCGAGGAGAAGGAGGTTACCAGTGGTGTGCCCCAGGGATCTGTCCTTGGGCAGATTCTTTTTTTATTTTTACTAAAGATTCATGCAACAAACTCAATACAACTGCTAAGGGAACATGCTTACGATCTTCAGATTTTTCCCACTTCCCACCCTCCCCCCAACTGGTGCTCTATTGTTGTACCAGATAGTCCAACAATGGCTGCCAGAAAGCCTGAAACTGATCTACTTTGCCAGCAAGAAGCTGTCAAGTGCTCCATGAAGACTGTTCTCCTCAAACGAGTCTGCCCTACAGTTAGTCCAGGAGCTGCTTCTTGTTTTCAGTTCCAGGCCATTTCCCCTCTCGCTACCTACAGGCATGCTCAGATGGGCCATGTCCACTTCATATGGACCCCCTTCGGCCATATCTCCAAACAAAAAAAAAAACATTTGCATTCCCACATCCATTTGAAAGATAGCCAGCACATGATCGTGAATCAGAATCCAGTATTGCACAATCTCAGGACACTCCCACCATATATGACAAAATGTACCCACCGCCTCACAGTTCCACCGACAAGGGTTTGACACAGAGAGAAACATTTTTTGTAACCTTTCATGTCTATAGTACCATCTATACAATAGTTTGTAAGAAGTCTCCCTGATAGACACCAAGAGGGTCTGCCACCCCATACCCTCACACACACTTGCCCATTGCTTCACAACTAGCTCTCAGCCAAAGTGCTGCTCCCAGGCAACTGATATGTTAACTTACCCCCAGGTTTTCCTTACAGACTCTTATAGAGAAGGTCCGATTCTTTTTAACATCTTTCTTTAGTGATATTACAGAAGGGCTGTCGGGTAAAGTTTGCCTCTTTGCAGATGATACCAAATCTGCAATACAGTAGACACCCAGGAAGGAGTAGATAACATGAGGAGGGGTCTAGCTAAGCTTGAGAATGGTCAAGAATTTGGCAGCTGAGATTTAATGCTAAAATATGCAAGATCATGCATTTTGGCTGCAAAAATCCAAGGAAGTGGTACAGCGTAGGTTGTGGAGTACTTCTGTCCACGAAAGAGCGGAACCTGGGAGTGATTACTTCTGATGACCTTAAAATGGCTAAACGGGTAGAAAAGGCAACGGCGAAAACCAGAAGGATGTTTGGTGCATAGGGAGAGGAATGGCCAGCAGGTAACATTATGGTCTAACTGAATAATTAATTCAATGTTTAAGAGAAAAACAATCATTTAGTAAGCTGTATTATAGCTCACGTTGTATTATAGTACACAATGTAAATAGCGCTTTATATCTTTCTGTAAAACACACTATGTTACTTTACATGTAATTATCATTACTACATGTTCATATTATCACTGCTTTTATATTTCTTGTTTGTTAAACCGCTTTGATTGTTTGATAAGGTGGTATAAAAATATCATTAAATAAATAAATAAATAAATAAAAGCAAGCGACAATATCTCTCTCTATTAGTCTTTGGTGAGGCCTCATTTGGAATATTGTGTGCAGTTATGGAAACCACACCTACAAAGAGATATAAACAGGATGGAGTTGGTGCAGAAGGTGGCTACCAAAATGGTTAGCGGTCTTCATTATAAGCCATATGGGGACAGACTTAAAAATCTCAATATGCATATTTTAGAAAAGAGGAGATATGATAGATATTTAAATACCTCCGTGGCATAAATGTACAGGAGGAGAGCCTCTTTCAATTGAAAGAAAGCTTTGCAATATGCAGAAATATTTCTTTATGGAAAGAGTGGCAGATGCGTGGAATAGTCTCCCAGTGGAGGTAGTAGAGATGAGGACACTATCTGAATTCAAGAAAGAATGAGATAAACAATGAAAGTCTCTAAAGGGAAAAAAATGGTAGTTGATATGGAAGGACAGACTAGATAGATAGGCCATATGGTCTTTTTCTGCCGTTAAGTTTCTATGTTTCTAAACACAGCCATACATACAAAAAAAGATGCACGCAAACACACAGCCACACCAAGAGACAGACAGATGGTGCATGCACACACCCTATCACATACCCTCATGTAGGTGAACGCTCGTAGGTGGTCGAAGGCAAACTCCATCTCCAGGAAGCCCTTGCTGAAGGTGTCATTCCTCCAACCCACATAGTCATAACCTGGCCACACCCGTTGCTCCTTCATGTGCATAAAGTTGTCCGCGCCCAGGATCCCGTCTGTCAGCTGGCCTAGGCCACCGTACTGCAGCCTGCGGGAGAGGAAAGAGCAGTATGGAGTCACTCACAGGTAATGTTACCCCTGACAGGGAGAGAGAGACAGAGGCAAAAGGTGAGAAGAGGGTTCAGCACAGGTGAGGGAAGGCGAGGCAGCTCTTACCTGGACACTGTGAATCCATCATAGGTAGAGTCATTCAGGTTGATGGGCTCCAAGGGAAGCTGCATGATTTGGCCCAGCGGGGAGGTGTATGCCTGAAGACCATCTAGTGCCAGAGAGGTGGGGGTGGAGGGAAGGGGGAATAAGAAACAGGAGGACAACTTGATAAATACAAAAACAGATTGTGATGGGGGGGGGGGGGTGAAGGGTGAGGGAAGCAAAACACCTCTTTCTCTCTCCCATGGCTCTAATGTTTCATTGCCAGCATCACCCCAAACAGTCTCCCTTAAAACTCTCTAAAGCGCTGTGCATGTGTGTGTGCATGTTTAACTCTAATACTCCAGAATCCCAGTAACATTCACCTTCAGAACCAGCATCATATGTATCAGGCCAGGGTCCGAAGGAGAGAAGAGGCTCAGGCTGGTTTCCCAGAAAGATAGGGGAGGGGAAGGGTGCTCACCTGTCCACACACAGCCGTAGAGTTCCACACGCAGACAGACACTCATCACTCGGTCCGCCATGGGGTAGAAACGTACGTAGCGGGCAATGATGGGAGGGCCCAGGTCTTTCAGCACCACCTCGTGTGTGTTATCGTTGCCTGCGATGACCTGGGAAAGGTTTCAGGAATCCTGTTACACATCTTATAGCTATAAGATACCACAAGAGAGCTGTGCAGTACTGGATGTGGGATGCAAGTTGCTTATCTCTTAGCTACCGGTAGCAATCACCATCCCACGACTGTCCCATTGCAATCAGCTATTTCCAGCTACAGTCACCAACTATTGTCATAGTGCTGTCACACCGCAGTGAGTCCTTCCCAGCCATAGCTAACTACTATTGTCACAATTATCAAACTACATACTTAATGTACTCAGTATTAAAGCACATGTAGACATTCCATTTTGTTCCTCCAGTCCAGTCCCGGTACTTATGGGTATTCACACCCCACCAGCAGCTTGGAGACTGAGCATGTCATGCTTCTCATGACATCAGCACTGAAAGAGAGCTTCAGTATCCAAGTCTCCAAGCAGCTGAAGAGGCGTGAATTCCCCATTAGGACTCCCTGAAGGAACGCCGAGACTCTTTTCAAATTGAATTTTTTGGGTGTAAAGTGCTGAGCAGATAGCACTAGCACAGTTCTCCTCTGCTATAAATGGTTTTTTTGGGGCTGCTTTGACCACTTAAATTTAAAAAAAAAAATTAAACTAGTCCAAAGTGCTGGTACCTCACAAAATGCCCTGCGGGATTTGGGAGATGAGAGACTGCTTCAGCAGGGTGGCGCTCCAGGAAGGGCTTGCCTGCCAGGTGAAGGACGCATGCACAATGACTCCAGAGCATGGTGAAGAATCGTCGTGCCATGATTGAGAGTGTGAGAGGCTGATCGCTGCTCTGGCTGACGCTGAAGCCCACAGACAGGCTGGGTCCAGTCACAGGAAGCATGCTCGCAAAGTTGATCTGTCTAGCGTGTGGCACATTTCAGAGGGTCGGGCTCCATGGCCGAGTTCTGCTGTCGTTATGAGGCAAAGTCCTGGTCAGTGGGAGGCAGAACTGATGGATGACAGGCCAGAAAAGTCTCTGGGGGGCATAGGAGTGCTTGCAACCCCCATTCCACCTGTTGGAGGGGCCGAAGTATCTGAGACAGGCGCAGGGTCTGTGGTAAGCGCATGGGGAGGTGAGCCTCCTGCAACTAAGGGCCCAAAAGGCAAAGGCAAGAAGACTGGGAAGGTCTCTTCCTCTAAGGGGGAGGGGGATGGGTCAAGAGGATAGTCTTCCAGGAGGTTTTTCCCCCGAGCTTGTGCTTTAACACAAGGCCTTCTGCATGAAACAGCATGCTGGAGAGGAGCCACACACTTTCTAGAAGGGATCAAAGCATCCCCTACTTCGGGCTGATTCGCTGGAAAGGGCAGAGGGAGAGCCAGGACCCAGCAGGTGACGACTGGAGGAAGAGGTCTGGTTGGATGTAGGGTCTGTACACTCCGGTGATACAGAGAACCCATTAGGTGAACAGGACCGGGGCTCAGACTTGGAAGAAGGCAAGATTCCCCAGGGGGAGGATTCTCACATCATCCGGGTTTTCTGTAGGGAGGAGTTAGCAGCCTTGACTGCACAATCCTCTAAAGCACTCAATGGTGTATGGTGGCACCGGAGGAAGAGGAATCCTTGGAGGACACTCTTCTCCAGGCAGTCAGAGCTTCACAAAGAGTGTTCCGCTAACATCAGGTCATCCAACGTATGATTCAGGATGAATGGGACATCCCGGAGGGAGCACTCAGAGGTACCCATATGATGGCAAAACTCTACCCCCTTCCAGACCAGGAGAGAGAGAACTATTGCATGATCCAAAAGTAGATGCAGCAGTATCCACAGTAACAAAGACAACAATTCCAGTGGAGGGTTGTTCAGCCCTCAAGGATGTGCAGGATAGGAAGATCCTCCTGAAGCAGACTCTTGACATCAATGCATTGTCATTGCAGGCTTCTGTATGTGGCGTGTCTGCATTGGGTACAAGTTATCTGGGAGGGCTAAAGAGCGGAGCAGTCTCACCCACCAGGAACAGTGAAATTGGAGTCCGGGGCGGTGTATTTGGCAGGTGCCTTTTATGAACTCATTCGCTGTTTGTCCAAAGGGATGGCTTCTGTGATAGCAGTGAGACATTATTTGTGGCTCCAGAATTGATCAGCAAATGTTTCCTCCAAGTTCTGGCCAAATAAGCTCCCATTCAGAGTCAAGCTCCTCTCTGGGGAAGATCTGGAAAAGCTCAAAGGACTTGGGGTCCAAAGGTGATAGATTACCGGAGGATAAGCAGAAATTAGCTCAATCCTCAGTTCCTGGGAGGGGCCTTGTCTGGGTGAGGTGTGGAAGGCCCTCCAGTGGTGGCTGCAACCCAACATGCTCCTGAAGGGCATGCCTCTAGAAACGCCTCCCTGGGTCCCACTAACAACTGATGCCAGCCTAGCGGGATGGGGGGCACAATGTAAAACATGCTTTGTGCAGGGCCTGTGGTCACAGCACGAGCAGGCGTGGCCCATCAATCACCTAGAACTGAGGGTGGTGTTTTGCGCCCTGCAAAGTTTTTAGAACCTCTTGAAAGGAAAAGTGGTGAGTATACTCGGACAATGCTACTACAGTGGCTAATCCCAACCGGCAGGGAGACACGAGCAGTACTTAGTTGGAGCCTGAGGTGGGGTTGTTGCTGGAGTGGGCAGAGAGCAACTTGCTGGCCCTATCGGCAGCACACATGGCCGGACAAGAGAATATAGCGGTGGACTATCTCAGCAGGGTGCAGATCGATCCTTCGGAGTAGTCCCTCAACCTGAACATTTTTTGCGCAGTTGGTAAGACGTTGGGGTCAGCCAATTATGGACCTGATGGCGACCTTAGAGTTGGTGAAAGCAGCGAGGTTTTACAGCGGAAGAAGAGAGCATATATCAGAGGAGCTCGACACGCCAGTGCAACCTTGGCCCATGGAGGGCCTTCTTTATGTCTTTCCTCCCTGGCTGCTAATCGGACACACGGTGCAGAGAATCAAAGCTCATCAGGGGCTGGTCTTATTGATCACTCCAGATTGGCTAAGGAGGCCATGGTAATGTTGATCTGGTACAGCTCACAGCCAAGCGGCTACGGCGATTGCCAATCCAGGCAGATCTGCTCATCCAAGGGCCCATATGGATGCCCCAGATGGATGAATTCTCGTTTACAGGTTGGTTCAAGAGAGGGTGAGGTTGAGACAATGCGTCTATTCACCCACTGTGATAGTGACATTGCTGAGGCCGGCAGGCGATCCACCTCACTAGCATTATATCAGAGCGTGGAGAGTTTTGAGCTTTGGTGTGCGGACCATGCTTGTTCCACCATGAAGGCCCCAGTGCCAGAGATTCCGGCCTTCCAGCAAATGAGATTAGATAAGGGGCTGGCCAGGAGCTCCTTGCACATGCAGGTGGCAGCTCTTTCCTGTTATCAAGGCCGAATTAGAGGGGTTCCCCCGGCCGCTCACCTGGACATGGACCAGTTTCTTAGGGCAATGAAGTAGATGAGACCGCCGGTGTGGTCTGCGCTTCCTCCACGGGATCTGAACTTGGTGCTGTCGGAGAAACCTTTTGAGCCTTTGGCGGACTGCACCCTAAAGAATTTGATGTTGAAAACCTGTGTTTTTAGTGGCCATCTGCTTGGCTAGGAGGATTTTGGAGCTACAGCGCTATCGTGCAGAGAACCGTGCTTGGTGATATCTAGAGAGAAGAGGTTTTATGGCCAGGACCTTCCTTTCTCCCTAAGGTCCTGTCAGTTTTTCATCTAAGTCAATCAGTCAGTGTCCCTGTCTGTGTTCTCGGCAACTGGGAGGGACACTGTCAGACACAATTCTGTGACAATTAGATGTGCGACATGTCCTGTGGAGGCTCTTGAAGATCAGAGTCTTTTCGGAAGTCAGAGCAACTTTTTGTGTTTGGCGAGACACGTAAGGGGAAGGCGGCTTCCAAAGCTTTAATATCAAGATGTATAAGACAGGCCATCTCCTCGGCCTACCTGTTGAGGTGTAAACATGTGCCCTTGGGGTTGAGGGCACATTCAACCTGTGCCCAGGCTGCTTCTTGGGCAGAGTTTAGTTTAGTGCAGTCAGTAGATATCTGCAAGGCAGCAACTTGGTCGTCCTTGACTTCCTTTGCGAAGAATAATCGACTGAATGTAAAGGCATCAGTAGATGCCTGTTTTGGCATGACAGTACTTCAAGCTGAGTTAGAGGGGCCTCCTGTGAATAGTATTGCTATAGTACATCCCACAAGTACCGGGACTGGACTGGAGGAACAAAATGGAAGAAGAAATTAGACCTTTCCTGCTAATTGATGTTCCTGGAGTTCCTACAATCCAGTCCTGAATCCCTCCCTTATAGCGTATACTGACGCTTGGCACATGGCTCCCTGGTTTGAAGTACAACTGGTTAGTAGGTAGCCAGGTGCACAAGACCTCAGGGGCAGAGTAGTGGAGGTCGATAAAAAGAAAGAGGGTAAACATTGAGGGGCAGAGTGACTGGCCTCCACAATATCTCTTTCCATCCATGACAGTCGAGTTTTTTCTCCCTCCCTAGCAGGTAGGGGTGTTAATTGGTTATAGTTGGTTATTGTTTTCTTTCTGTGACTCAGCTTAGTCAATAGGATACTGACGATTGGTGGGAGATGCCAGCTCTCTATCGATGCTGATGTCACAAAAAGAATGACATGCTCAGTCTCCAAGCTGCTGGGAGAAGGAGCGCATGAATACCCACAAGTACAAGGACTGGACTGTAGGAATCAAGGAACATCAATTAGCAGGTAAGGTCTAACTTCTTCCTCTATATAACCAACAGATGGTGCTGTTGCTCCATGAACAGCCACTTCACACCTGCAACGCCATAGAAAACATTTTTGCATGCAGTTTCCTTTTCCTCCCTTCTCTTATTCATTCTCCCTCCCCTCACCTCGTTCCCCCAGCGATCCTTCCAATTCATCCATTTCATCCCATCCCGGGTGTACTTCAGCTGGTAAAAGCGAGCAAACTCCTTGCCGTGACCCCCAGCGTTTCGGCCCTGGGTCCCCACCAGTGTGATGAAGTGGAGACGCAGCAGGTCAATCTGGAGGAACTCTGTGTTGTGAGGGAAGACGGGGCCTGCGGGGCACCAGGCTCCATCCCCATCACTGCTGTCCAACCTGCAGGAAGGGAGACACAATCAAAAAAACTACTCAAAGGGACCCGCGACGGTTAATATGGCACCATCCTCAATCTATGGGCACCTTAATCCTCCTTTACCCCCCATCCTACCGCCTCCTACCTGCTGTGCTTGGCCTCGGTGGAGTCGGACCAGGCGCTGGAGGCGGTGATGTCCTCATCCCGAATTTTCCGGTCCTGCATCCCCAGGGCATAGCGGCAGAGGGCTGCCAGACAGAAGGAGAGGTGTCATAAGTTAAGAATGTAAGAACAGCCTTATCGAGTCAGACCAAAGGCCCATCATGCTGCTTCCAGCAGAGGCCAATCCAGGTCACAAGTACCTGGCAGATTCCCCGAAGGGCTCAGATTCCATGTTGCTAACCCTCAAAGATAAGCAGCGGCTTTCCCTAGATCTACCTTAATGCAGCTTTATGGACCGATCCTCCAGGGATTTGTCCAAACCTTTTCTTACATAGAACCTTCTCCACCCTTATGTGTATGTGACATCACTATCCTGCTAAGTTATTTGAGTTTCTGCGTGTATGCTTCCGGAATGTATTTGTGTAGCTGCATAGTTGTGGATGCTTGTGTGTATCTTTAAGAGTATGCCTCTCTGGGTATCATACCTCTATCCTACCCCCTTGCATGTTCCGTCTCTTCTCCCCCCCACCTTCCATCTTGCCAGCCTCGTTCCCATTGCTGGCATCTCCCCATCTCGCAGCTGAGAGAGGACTGGCCTTAAGAATCACACTTGCCCCACCTGTTGCAGCTGCCTTCCAGCCTGCAGAGAAGAGACAGAGAGCATTCCTTCAAGCTGAGGCCACCGACTTAACCCCCACATTGCTGCAGGGGAGGCAGAGCCCTGAAGAAGGCATTCTCTGTGTTGGGACCAGAGCTGGGGGCGGGGAAGGATCTCTGATGAGTACTGCACTGGGGAAATGAGCCGAGGGCTGCGCTTCTCCTCTGATGAAAGCTGAATGGATTATAGTCTCTTTGTAAAGCTGTCGACAAAGAGACTCATCTCTCATCCAAAATGCACACCCTGCCCCTGGCAAATTCTAGAAGACTTCTCTTAATTCCCTTAAACTGGCTGAGGAGGAAAACTAACAGATCCTTAGCCGGATGGGCAACGGGAGGCTGGATAAGGCTCATGAGCAATATATTCACTGGCACGATCCAGATGGTGCGCTGAATACCTTCACGGACAGCCCTGGCACTGTTCATTTAGCGCAGGGGTGGTCTGTGGGCTGAATGAGGGGGCTCATTGGCACTATCTGCATAAGTGCTGACGTTATCTGGACAGTACAGGTTTCAGTCAGCACTTATCCAGATATCTTAGGCCATACAAAAATCTGTTCTGAGTTACAATCCACATAAGTACCGGCTGAAAATCGCTGCTATCCGGATACAGTCGGCACTTATTCGGATAGTGGTGCTTAACCCAGATATTGAACACCAGCTACAGTCCAGATCCTGCTGCTCATATTTAAGCACCACAGCTGATGAAAGACAACATTTAGGATTTGGGGGTACAACTGGATGGGCAGCAGACTTTCCAGGCCCAGGTCTCCAAAGCTGTACAGACAGCATAAGCTCTGCCACAGTTGGTGCAACAGCTATGTCCGGTTCTGGACAGGGGAGAGCATTTTTGACAACCGTGCCGATTCTGTGGAATAAGCTCTCCCTTGATCTGAGACAGCAGCAGGATTGGGGGGGGAAGGGGGATTTCGGAGGAAGTTGAAGACCCTCCTGTTTCCTACTGAACATCTGCGATCTGTAAGGTGATGGGAAGGGGTGTAGTTTAAGGATAATTAGTGGACTTATTGGGCCCGATATTCAAAAGGCATTTACACGGTTTACAACCCAGTAAACCACGTAAATGCCTTCAATGGGGAGATTCAACGGCACTTACACAGTTGGTGCCTTTTGACTATCCCCTTCTAACTCCCCTACGCACCCCGGTGCTATCTGGTTAGCATTGGGGCATGTTGGGAGCGTTCTGCAGCATGCCGCCCAGTTAGCTACCGCAGCTTCTGTCGTCTGTGGCGATCCCCGGATATTTAATGCCGGGGCCACATATCCCCCCGGCACTGAATATCTGGGGCTAAGGGTTGGTGGGCAGCGCTATGCGCTATAGGAGCACAAAGCCTGTCCAACTCAAGATCAGACCCATTGTTTTTTATGACGTTTTGGTCTACGTGAACCACTTTGAATGATGCTTCATAAATGCGGCATGTAAGTGGTTTAAATATATTAATTAAATAAATTCATATCCACTCTTTTGAAAATCAGGCCCTAAGAATTTTTTAATTGGTAGCAGAAGCAAAAAAAAAAGATGAATTGCAAATCCAGGTTCAAATTCCACCCGTGCTACCAAGAGCCCAGACATGTGAAACCTGCAGATACCGGTTCCATTCGTTCCACAAACTCTCTGTGTGAAAGCCAACCGCTAACACTCAAAGACTCCCCAGCTCCAATTCCATGTTAAACACCCCAAGCGCCCACTGCTCCCACCATCTCACCTGGATCAAAGTGCGGCTCTTCTGGTTCCTCCCCACTAACGCTTGCAGGAGCGAGGAAGACGAGGGTGAAGAGTAAGGAAAGAGAGGACATACTGGGTCCTATGTTGTCACCCTTTTTCAGGGGCTGTGAGGGCCGAGGGCCAGTGCCACCCTCATCTCTGCAAGCAAAAAAGGACAGAAACAGACTCATTAATTCACGTGGATGAAACTGAAGGACAATCTGAGTAGAAATCTTAAGCGCGAAGAAACCATTTTGAAAGCGTGTCCTGCTGAGTTGCACTCTGATCGAGCCAGCCAGGAATTACCCCCCAGCGCATCCCTGCACGTGAAGGACTGGGAACTACAAGTCCCAAAATGCATTGGAACAAAACCAGAAGCAGCTGACCTAGAGCCCTCTAAAGGCCCGTCTCCCCCGTTCCCAGACACCAGAGCTGGCATTTCGTGTTTTGCTATCCTGTGAAACAATCACTGGCCACGCAAGCCTCCCCCCCCCCCATTTATTTTAAATGGAGCTCCCCTTGGGCTTCTCTTTTTCCCCCTCTCCCTTGACAGTAATTTGATGAGTATCTGAACACCAATGGTTGAAGTAAAGGTTCAAAATTTCTGGTGGGTGAATCTAGTGCAGATGTTCCCAACCTCTTTGTACACGACCCCTTATGAAACCTCCAAAAGGTTCAGGGACCCCCTGTTTATCCCCACCACTTCCCTAGCCCTCTATCTCCCTTCCTGTTCATCTCGCCATCCGTCTCTCTCCAGCCAGTCCACACTAGTCCGCCTCTTTCATGCCTTCCCCACCGATCTCTCTCCCTCTCACGGACCCCCAGGCATCCATTAATCTAGGGCATTGGTTTAACACAGTACCAGTAGTGGCCAAGCAGTGTATTTGTTGGGGGAGTTAGCAAGGGGGCTTTCAAGTGGACTGGCCCTAAGCAAAATTTTAGTAATCTACAAAGCGCTTCTAAGAATTGTTATTACTACTAAATATTTGGAAACAAGTTGCAGGCGATGCTGTTGAATTGGCCTAACTTAATTTCTCCTAGGACAGGCAGGATGAGTCAGCCACATTTGGTGACGTCATCCGATGGCGCCGAGACGGACGTACTCTTTATAACTCAGAAGGGCTTTTCGCCCGGGCCAACTGGCCCCACCCCCTGCACGCCCCTAGCTAGCCAGTTTTAGTTCTTCCGCCTTGCCAGCAAGACAGACCCCTCTACTCTCCACCAAAATTACACTAATTCTGATTATTTTAAAGAGGAAAAGAGGAAATCTCCTTACCTACTCACTTCATATATCTCTAACGCCTCTCTGATGATTCTTTTGTTAGGAGTTCTGGGATCGAACCGGTACACTGAAGGCCCAGGCACAGCTCGTCGACACCGCTACCAAACCACTGGACCAACTGCCCACTGTTTTAGGGATCATGCGCTTGGATACCGGGCAGTGCCTCAGTTGGATAGGCACGGAAGCGCCGTATGTGCCAGCGTCAGGGGGGAGTCTGAACCCTGCTTTCCCCGATACTAGTTCGCTGCTCTAACCATTAGGTTAGAGTCTTTGGAGTCCTTAGAAGGAGTCACTGGGCAGCTATTCATGCGGCGTATCCTATCCGTGAAGTTGGATGCAGATGTCGCTTCCTTCCTGCTCATGGCCATCTTGGTCCCGTTGTATCCCAGGCATCCGCCTTAGGAGTCCAAAGGAACTCCTTCTCTGCTTTGGGAATCAGGCGCAGGACATCATCCGACGGACGATATGAGCTCAATATCACCACGCTGCTGTGAGGCTGTGGAGGGCTGATGGGAAGTAGATTCCCAGACCGTTCTTTAAGGCAATTATCAGGTTCTCGTGCCCTTCCGCGTGTCCCTGGTGACAGAAGATCAGAGCCGGTACCATCTCTATTAGCCAGTGCTGGAGGCTGTGTAAGACGCACTGGACAGACTCCCTATGGCTGATGGGGCCCGTCAGTGGGGAAGCCGAGAACTTGTAGGCACATAGGCTACTCCTTTGTGGGATGTAGTCTACCGATGCTAGGTTGCTGCCCTTGAATTGGCTGTTTCTTCCTTGGCATCTCAGACTCCCCCTGGCACCAGCAAGTGCAGTGGGACCCTGTCCATGGTGGCTTGGTACCCCATCTGAGACTATTGAATACATGGGCTCCAGCTTGAACTCACTGAAGGGGTTATGGATACTTTGTTCAGCCTAGGGGAAAGCAAGGTTTTGAACCTGGCTTTCCTGGCTCTTAGCCCCACGCTCTAACTTGAACTACCTTTCCAGTACCTGGGACGTGTGCAGGGAACCGCGTCCTCTCCAGCCTCTAGTACTTTGAAGCGAGGGCTAAGGAGTAGGCATTGGGCTGGAGAGTGTTCCGCTATTATGGTACCCAAGCGAGCATCAAGGAAGGCAACCAGCATCCATCGGGGCTGATCTCAATGAAGCACAAGTGACCTAACCAGTCTGAGGAGGATCCTTTCATCATAGTGGCTGTAGGTGCACGTCGCAGCTGACTAGGTCTGGGCACAACACTCATTGTGGGCCTGCGTCTCAGTGCTGCCGAAGGAAGGCTTGCACTCAGGTGATTACGGCTGTTGGCCCATGCGCAGAAGGATGAAAAGCATTGTGGAACCTGTATCTTTTGGGGAAACTGCTAGGTACGTATGACCTAGATTGGCCACTGTTGGAAACAGGATACTGGGCTTGATGGACCTTGGTCTGACCCAGTATGGCATATCCTTATGTTCATGGCAGCTGACCTTACTTCCTGGGCAGGAACTCCAGTAGGGCGGCTGCAGCACACAGGATGGCATTGAGGGGTGCTCAGAAGCCAAGGCCGACAAGGCTGGGGGCTGGAGGGCCCTTGAAGCTTGCCACTGGGGATGGGGGCCCTGAGGCACATCCCAAGCGGCAGCGGCCCTGAATCCCACGTGGCCAGCTGGCAAGGCCAATGGGGGGTGGGGCTGGATTGGTCATCAAAGCTTGCCACTGGGGATGGAGACCCGGAGGCACATCCCGCGCGGCAGCAGCAGTCGCATCAATGAATCCCACGTGGCGGCATGTTCCCAACGGGGACCAGGGAGAGCGGCAACATGTAACTCAGGGAAGATCTTCCCAATGCTGCGGCTGCGAGCACAAGGCCGGGAAGCGAGTGCATCAAGCCCAGCAGTACTGGAGCGGAGCTGCAAAACAAATGAAGCATCAGAGAGGCATTAGAGATGTATGAAGTGAGTAAGTAAGGAGATTTCCTCTTTTCCTCTTTAAAATAATCAGAATTAGTATAATTTTGGTGGAGAGTTTGCTGGGAAGGCGGAAGAACCAAAACTGGCTAGCTAGGGGTGGGCAAGAGGGTGGGGCCAGTTGGCCCATGCTCATAAGGGCGAAAAGCCCTTCTGAGCTATGGAGAGTACTTCCGTCTTGGTGCCATCGGATGACGTCACCAAGTGTGGCTGACTTATCCTGCTGTCCATGGAGAACTCCTGTTACATGTAAGTAACTCCGTTATATTGTCTTTAACACATTTTCAAGAGTTCTCTCTTCATCAGGACAGTGCCGTTACAGTGGGTTCAAATAGTACAAACTTGTTTAGGGTCTCAGGCTGTCTGCATATGTCATTACAGCTGGTGGGGGCCAGGGCCGGCCCAACCACTAGGGCATCAGCTTTTTGTTTAGTGGGTGGGACGGATAGACGGCAAAAAGCAAAGCATTCAAAGCTGAACAACAGAGTCTGACAGGAGGTGGGGGGGCATAAGGCTGTAGGTTTACCTAGGGCACCAACACTGAACCAATTCTGGGACGATAGATGGAGGCGATGAAACAATGGTGCTTAGGGTGAGAACTGCAAACTCAGTACAAAGGTTTCAGGGCTGCTAGGTATGTCATACGTACAAGTGAATTAATTCTGCCTTAGAAAAATTCTAATCAGCCAACAAAATTTAGTCATTATCAACTTATAAAACATGTGGGACCCTTTCACTAGAGGTTTTAGCATGCATTAATGAATAGTGGGTGCGTGAAATAATCTCCCGGTGAAGGTAATAAAGACAGACTGTATCTGAATTCAACAAAACCTGGGACAAGCAGATGAAAAATAAAGGGATGTTACTAGCTGGTGTGGAAGAGAAGACTGGAGAGGCTCTTTGGTCTTTATCTGACATCTATGTTTAATGGGCCGATGCAGAAAACTAGCGCAGCCTTTGTGCACAGATAACGCAACTTATACACACAATTTCTGCCACGCTAAATGCGAAAAAGAAACTGGCACGCGTGTAAACAGCAAAGGAAAAGAAGCGCACACAGTTACATTTCTAGGCAAACGAGCTGTGCGTATTAAAATAGCATGCTAATACTGTTGATGGCATCGGGGGCTTTTCCTGATGCCTGGATCATCTGAGGGGAAGTTTGACACTTCATCTTAGGTGATCCAGGCATCGGGGAAAGCTCTCGCTGCCATCAAAATACTGTCGGGGCACATATGCAAATTAGCCACACGGTGACCCTCTTTCTCTGGGAGAGCATGCCAAACTCACGCCGACTTCTGTGCGCATGTGTTTGGCTTGCTCTCCCAGTTTAACACGTGTACTATTTTATTTATTTATTTAAAAAATGTATACCGCGTTTTCCAGCAGATCAGATGCGGTTTACAATAAACATTTGAATTGTACAACAAACAGTACATTCAATTACATGGAACAGTTAACTATATACCTTAGAAGTGACATGAAACAGTCAAATACATACAGTAGAACAGATGAACTATATACATATTTAATTTTTTAGTACAGTATTTAGGTTTAGTCTAGGTACGTTACTAAATGCTATCAAATTGGAACAGCACTTAGGCAAGCACCAGAATATGTTGATTTCTTTTCACAATATGATGTTTACTTGGCTTGGTCTTATTGAGCTAGGTAGAGGGGACTGGCGATTGTTAGACTATGTTAATAGTCGGCAGCTAGGTGGATAGTTGATGGGGGGGGGGAGTCATGTAGGGGCTCGTTTATGATATGGGGTTGGTGGAATTTGTACTGTTGGACTCATTTAGGTTCCCATAGTGTTCTTTAAACAGGTACGTTTTGAGATTTTGCGGAAGGTGGAGAGGTCATTCATATCTCTTAAATCATCTGGGAGGTTATTCCAGAGGGTAGGGGCAAAGTGGGAGAATGCTCCATTTGTCCCTTTTAAAGATTTTCTGAATTCTGAAGAGGTGGAGAGTTTGTTTGTAGGACAACCTCTTTGTGTTCGAGTGTTTGCTTCCTTAATGGCGAGCGTGGTGAGGGATGAAGGGCTATATTGGGGCCACATGACTTAATTTGCATATGCGCCCCTTTCTGCATGCTAGCGCTGAAGTTGCGCGCTATCAGTGTGTTGCGTACCAACTTAATAGCACGCCACTTCAGAGCCGGCCTTCTGCATCAGCCCCTTACTACTATTCCTATGGGCACAAAGACATTTAACATGCGATAACTTCATTAACGTGCTTTAACCCTTCGTAAGAGAGGGTTTGAAGCTTTGAATTAGATCCCAGGATTTCTCCATGGAGAAGCAGGATGCGTCGGCCACACTTGGTGATGTCATCCAATGGCGCTGTGGACAAAAGTGCTCTCACCCCCTGCCACCCCCCCCCCCCCCCTTCCTGGCTTAGTTGTCTCTTGTCTCTTGGGGAAACTGCTAGGTACATATGACCTAGATTGGCCACTGTTGGAAACAGAATACTGGGCTTGATGGACCTTGGTCTGACCCAGTATGACATATCTTATGTTCTTATGTTTTTACTTCCGTCTTACTGGCTAGGCAAAAATACCAGCTCTCTCTCTCTCTCCCCAATCTACAATCATGGAAAAAAAAAAAACACAAACAGAACAAGGAAAACCTAAAAAAAGAGCAAGCCTGGCTTCAAAAAATGCAAGTGTGGACTCCCTGAAAGAGTACCTGTCCAGTGCCTCGATGCTGCCTCCAGCAGAGACAACAAAATCAAGAAGTCAGCTCGGGGAGTGAAGAATAAGGAGAGGGACAACCTCTGCCAACATGGCCACCGCTCCAGCCCCCTCATCTGCTTCAACCGCGGCCAGGGATATGCTCCCAAGGGCCTCCACCTGCCACCTTTATTCCCTACATTGGGCCCTCCGACAGCCCCCACCGGGAACTCAGACTGCCGAAAAACACCGGCCCTCCAGGCTCCTCAAAGCAGCACTTCACTGACGGTGCTGATCACACAGAGCAGTCTACAGCTCTGCCCCCCATCGATGCTATTGCCTAATGCCATAATGATGATATCAGCCATTGCCAAGCTCAGGACTGTACCGAACTCTATGTGAGTGGTGCTGCCGCACAGGGCACAAAGTGGCAGCAGGCAACGGCAGAGAGCTGACATGCACCCCTGAAGTCTTCCCGCCACCACACTAAGCAGGTCTGGTCTCTCCGGGAGGGACCAAACCTGCTTAGTGTGCCGGTGGCAGGCGGCTTGCACATCGGCTGTGCGCCTCTTCTCTCCCGCCCCCATAAAGTGGCTAAACGGGGGTGTGGGGGGGCGCGCCCGATGTGCAAGTCGCACAGGGCGCATTTTGCCATCGGTACAGCCCTGGCCACGCTGATGGGGAAACCCTTCACAGAGTCGGCTATCAGCGCAGCGAGGTCCTCACCGCCCGACGTGCAGAACAGCAGCATAGGAGAAACAGATCAGATGGCTCCACAGTAAATGCCGGCACCAACAGTGCCGATTACAGCAGCTACAGCCAGCATCCGTTCAGGTCTGAGGGGTACAGACAGAGGGCAAGGAGCCCCTCACCAGTCCCAGCTTGGCTACCCCCCCTCGGACTTAGCCAATGATCAGGACCACTGGCACCACCCTGAGAGTGCCCATGCCACACACCAGATGGTGCCCACTCCAAACAGGTACCCAATTACTGCACCCCTGCCAGCAGCCATGTGGGATCTCCTGGCACGCTTCCTGAACCAGAACATGCCCGCACAAGGGCAACAACCGCCAGCCAGACCTGTCTCAGCTGCATCACAGACCTCCACACTGTTGCCCAGGACTCCCTCCCCAGGAGTAGCTACCTCACCTGCAGCCTTCTCCCCGGGACCCCCCTCTCCACAGACAATGAAGGAGAGGAAGCTGCCACACTGGGACACCCTCTGAACCATCACAGACACCACCACCACCACCACTCCCACCCTCACCACTGGAGGACTTGGTGATTCACCTGCCATTATCACCTGCAGATGCCCCACACCCAGAAATGAGGTCCTCTTCCTGCTAAAGTACCTCGGTGCACCTAGGTCCATGGTCTCCATACTGGTTCACCAACTTGAAATCATCAACACAGGATACTCTATACGGTTCTCTTCAGCCCCTCACCAAAAATCCATTCCCCTCAGCCACATCCCAGATCACAGAAATATAATCCCTCCTGGCATCAAGCAACATGGAACAGGTGCCACCAGAGAAGACCGGACATGGCTTTTACTCCAGATACTTCCTCATTCTCAAGAAATCCAGAGGACTGTGCCCCATCCTCGACCTGCGTTGCCTCAACAAATTGATCTACAAGGAGCACTTCCAGATATATTCCCTGGGGACCATCCTACCCTTACTGCAACCAAATGACTGGCTTATGTCCCTGGACCTCCAGGATGCATATACCCACATCCCTATCTACCCCGAGCACAAGAGGTTTCTACGATTCTGCGTGGCAGATCAACACTACCAGTACAAAGTACTCCCCCTTGCAGCCTCTTCCCAGCCCCGAGAGTATTTATGAAGTGTGTCGCAGTGGCAGCAGCCCACCTCCGAAAATCTGGGGTGTGCTTCTTCCCTTACCTAGATGACTTCTAGTCACCTCCTCCAGGCAGGAGGCAGAGAAAGCTGTGCAGCTTCTATCCAACCTGGATTCCTGGTCAACTTCAAGAAAATGGCAGCTATAACCTACACAAATCCTGGACTTCATCAGCACAACTCTCTATGCTTCTCAGGCCAGAGCCTTCCTGCCAACAGCATGAACAGACACTATCACCTCCCTAGCACAATCTGTAGCAGTTGCCAATGCCATATAGGCCAGAAAGATCCTACGCCTGCTGGGCTACATGGCAGCGATGACAAGTCATCCACCTTACCAGACACCAGATGAGGGGCCTTCAATGGCACCTATAATGAAACTGGAGCCAGCGGTCTCATTCTGTGTCCCTCAAGGTGGGCATAGACCAGAAAGCACGAACCTCACTAGCCTGGTGGATGCACAAGGACCACCTCACACAAGGCACACCATTCCAAGCCCCCCAGCATAACCTCGTCATCACCATGGATTCATCCAAGCTAAGCTGGGGGCCCATCTCCACATCCAAGGAACATGGACGGGATCAGAGCGTCGACCGCACATCAACCTGCTAGAACTTAGGGCGATCAGATATGCCCTGCAGGCCTTCAGGACATGGGTCACTGACAAGGTGCTATTAATCCAGATAGCCGATTTAATCAGGTGGCCATGTAATACATCAACAAGCAAGGGGGCATGGGGTCCCTTCACTATGCAGGGAGGCATACAGGATATGGAGCCTTGCACTGTCTAAGAAGTGCCATCTCCAAGCAACCTATCTACCCGGCAAGCACAACCAGTTAGCAGACGGCTCTAAACACATCCGCCATGACCACGAGGCCCACTACCCTACCTGGAGTAGAAGTCCTAGGCTTGGAACAAACTGAGCCAGGTCAGGGCGGGCCAAGGGGTGTGGGCACCTGGGCAAGCTATAGGAGAGCACTTCTGTCCATGGTGCCTTCGGATGACATCATCAGGTATGGCTGGCTTATCCTGCTGTCCACAGAGAACCCCCATTACAGGTAAGTAACCCCACTATTTTACGCTAACAAGTTATTAAAATACTCTATCAGGTGATGACATCATTTCCAGCCTTTTGTGTGTCAGGCTTCACTTAGTGACTGTTTTCTTTTTTCCTCATTCTCTGGTTCTTTTCTCTGTTCCTTTTATATTTTTTCTCTGGCATCTGTTTTTTTCTATTTTAGTTCTCGCTCCCCTTCTGTTTTTTTCCTTCAGAGTGGATTCCTTAACTATTTTCCACTTCCTTATCTTTCGGCTTCCCTCCTGTCTGCCTTTCTCCATTCCTCTTTCCTTATCTCAATTCCCACCCCTCCACCCCCCTGCTTCTCTCTCCCCCTCACCCTCTCTCTCTCTCACCGCGAGTTTCTCCCACACAATAACCAGACTCCATGGAGAATCCTTCATGCCTGGCTCCAAGGAGGATGGTGATCCCACCCAGCTGAGCTGGCCAGTGGCTTCGGCAGCAGCGGTGAGCCCAAATAATCCTCTTTAACACCACTGTGGGAGTAGGAAGAGCAATCGGTGCCAGCGTCGGTTTATCCTTTTCTTCCCCCTCCTTCCCCAGATGAGCAGCAGGAGGGCCTGCTTATTAAAATGTTAACTTCCAGTGCTTATAGAAGCCTTGATGTACAACTGCCTCTGGAACCTGTCTCATGCTGTCACCTCCTCAGAGCTACCCCTCTGTGCAAAGGCATGGCTTGCACAATGGGTCACACCGGCCCTGCCAGACTGCCTCTCATTCTCCATGGATTGTATATTTCTCCAGTGTACACGCAGACTAGACAGCAGCACAGTAAACTAAGCTAAGCTTTACTGCAGCGGTTTACTTGAGATTCTCCTGCGCTAATCTTACTCCTGAATGCAGAAAGGCTTTTAGCACAAACACACAACTCAAGTAAAACCACTGTGCTGAAGGATAATGAAATGAAATGCAAAACGCCTGACTAATAAATTGTTTCCGATATTAACAAAAAACTGCGCTAGAATTCTGTACAGTTCGTTTCTTTTCCAGGACTGGAGTAAAGATGCAGGCACTTCACCTCAGAAGGTCCAAGACCCCTAGTAGCCTAGTGGGCCCTGGACTCTCCCCTCTACCCCAACAGTCTTCATTGCACCCCGACTCCCCAATCTCCCTCCAACTCTCCAGATCCCCAGCCAAGACCCAGCAACTATCCCTGGGGGCCTATGGACCCTGAACCCCTGACACCTCTGCCCCCCCCCCCCCCGAAGATTTCCCTGGTGACCTAAGTGGCCCTTTGCACCTCTCTCTCCTTCTCCCACAAAAAATACACCAGGGGCTCGAGTGGATCCCTGATAGTCCTGCAAACCCCCTCCCCCCAACCTCCCAGCGCACTTCCAATGATGCCCACTTGCTCCTGCCTCCACGCTGCCATCTTGGAAAATGGCGATGCCTGACCCTACAGCATCCCAGGTTTTGTTTGTTTGTTTTTTGGCCATTCACAACTCTACTAAAAGCTCATCAGATCCACGAAGGGCACTAGTCAAGACCAATAATGAACTATAGCCCCAGAAAACCAAAGGAAGAGGGCAACAGTACATAAGCGAGGGCTAGAATTCTTCCTAGTGGAGATGGGACAATCCCACAATCTCTCCTGTATGACAACCTATTACAGACGGAAAGGACAACTTTAGAGACTGAAGGACCTGAATTTCTGGTTAAAGAGGATGCAGCGGCACCTGGGCCCCCTCCCCTCTTCCTTCTTCAGCGGCTTTCTGACTCATGGCAGGGGAAATGCACACACAGAGGCAGGAACTGTACGGGTCAGATACCAGAGGAATTTGTGCCTGCTTTAAATGTTTGACCACCCCTGTGAAATCACAGGCTGACTCTATATGGTGCGGAGGGGGGGGGTGCAAGTAGGAGAAAGCCCCTCAGCACTGACTAATGTTTCCTGCCGTGAGAAACAGGCTTCCGAGGGAAAGGAGGTAAAAGAAGAGAAGGATTCAAGTGAAAGTTATTAGATTCTAACAGTCCATCAGGGGAAAAATGAATTTGGAGCCAGGGACTAGGGGTTTTCATCCAAAACATGAAGGGATATGGTGCAAACCAAAAAGGTCTCTCTCTTTGCCCTTGACAGGTTGAAAGCTAACGAGGTTTTGATCTCTAACACAACCTTGCAGCCTGTCTGTCTGTGGCTAATTCTATCCCTCTTTGCCCTCTCTCACCACTCTGAGAAATTCCTCGGAGATGCTGAGCCCACACAGGGCCCCCCCCCCCCCACCCCCACAGGGAAAGGCTGAGCCCAGTGAGGGATCCTTGGGAGCAAGCTAATCTGGTTCTGGATTTCTCTTTAGCCTGTTCATTTTGGAATTGATCTTCCCAAAGTCTCTAAAGCCAGCAGGAAGAAGAGGTATAAGGCCAGGACAAGAGGCTCAGACCAGCCTGAGTCAGCTAGTTGCCAAAGTTCCCAGACACCAACTTTTTCAGGAGGAGAGAGCTAGCGGGGGCAGTGCAGCAATTAAGTTTAGGATTTGCACCGAGGGCTATGCCTGGCATCCACTCCTAGAGTATTTTACAGAAATGCAGAGCTCACCCCTCCCCATCTTCCCTCTTCCTCCGACAGCTGTGCTCAGCTCTCCTTCAAAATCGACACACACAAGGATTCCAGGTCCTGCTTTTCATGGAATATTTTGGGGAATTTCAACCTGGCTATCCAAAGGGTGTGCAAGACAGCTCAGAACGTTACTAGAATTTGGGTACAGTAAGTCCTTCCCCCATGAGCTTACAATCTGAGTGTCTGGGGCAACAGGAGATAAAACGAGTTGCACAGGTCGCAAGACATTTTAGTGGGGGAAACAATTTAAACTTTGGTTCCACTGCCCCTTTACACATCCCCACCCCAGAAAAGAGGCGTGGGTTAGGGCTCGCTGGCAGGTGTAGGGTGCAGCCACCTCAGTGGATACAAGCGCCTGTCAAGAAAAGGGGGAGGAGGACAGCAGGTTCTGTATTTAAACAAAACGTCCTGCGACCCTCCCGATAGTGCCTCTCTTCCTATCTCCTCTCCCCCAGCAATGGGCACAGCTCCAGCATCTGTACAAATGGCTGGGCAGGGGACATCGAGGGTGGCATCATTCAAAGCAGAAGGGTGTTTCCTAAAGGCCCTTTGCTATGATGCCACAGGGTTCCTTGTGCACAGAGCTGACATGCTGGGTTACTGTTGCCCCTCTGTATTTAGTGGTAGGGACTCGCCCTGAGGTCACACAGAAAATCTGTGACAGTTGGAAATACAGTCCAGACCTCAGAAGATAAATCGAGTCAAGCCTCCCAGATCCCTGTTACCATCGCATCTCCTTCCTCCCTAGACGTCTCTGTGAACTACAGGATCATATGCCGCCAACAGTAAACTCGGTCACACTGGCAGCTTTAGCCAAACTCCAGCTCCTACACTTCTGTAACATTTCAGCAGAATAATCCAAAAGCCATGGTCTGTATGAAGAAGCGCAACTTCCTCTTTTCCCCTTCCTCTGGCCTATCAGACTCCCCTCCACATCCCTCCCCCCCCAATAAAAACCATCCCGATATGAGCATCCGTAAATGGGGCTGAGGAGGGCAAGAATACCTGTGAGATACTCTTACATCCATAAGAGCGCATCTCACCATTTCTTTGGGCAGCGATGGTGCAATTAGCTTAACACACATCCTCAAACCATCCTCCACCCTTCATCACCGCCTCCCCCCCCCCAACTCCAATAACACCATGCACTAATAATATGCTGCCACACCTCCCCATCCCCCCTCCATTACAGCATGGCATTCTGCTGCCAGGCTGGGAAACCTACACCGCAATGCCAAGCTATGCAGACAGGGAAAGGCGGAGGATAATACAATGGAATGCGATAACGTAATGCTAGAACAAAATTACACATTATGGGCGTAATTTTATACAGGAGTTTGGGCACATATCTGTTTCTCATAAAATTACCCTACGCATTAAGTATGTGTGGCAAAATTAGGCGCACACTCACACAGGACTTTAGAGCAGTGGTTCTTAGGAGGCGTCCGGGAACCTGCATTTTTCAGCAGATCTATTTGTGGGGCACTTGGAGATGTTTAAAAATCCATCCGACACTGAAGCAATTGCATTTCCTAGAATATACATATATATAGGGGATAACTACGCACCTGGTGGATCCTCGTTGGGTACCTCAGCCAAAAATGTTGAAAGCACTGCTTTAGAGCAGGCATATTCAGGGGAGGAGGATGGGGGGGGGGGGAGCGCATACACAGCTGCAATTTAAGCATGTATTTTATACAGTAAGGGGGGGATATTCAGTATCATCACTGACCAGATTTGCAAGCAATCCCAGCAACCTGGATATCCAGGCCTAAGTTAAAGCGGTGTCGGGCCGCCGCCAGTGAAAATCTACCCCCCCTCCTTCCTACCATGTAGTTTACACCATAAGATTTGTGCCCTGCTTCCAAGCAGATATAAATGTTTATGGCCTCAGTCTAGGCACTATTTCTGTCGGATTTGTGCTAGTATTTTAGAAAGACGCATAGGCGCCTCCATATTCTGTCATTATGTATTCAGGACTTGTGGTTTTCCCAACCTGTGATTCATTTGCTCTGATTATATGTCTCGGGGTCGAGAAGCAGTGTTGCCTCGAGTACCCCGGGATACCTGTGGATCGCAAGAATTGCCCCGCAAGGTGTGGTAGTTTGAAGCAAGGTTGAAGTCAAGGGATGGAAGAAGTCGTCAGTCAACTGAACCAAATCTAAGTCCATGGCCCCCTGAAGGTTCTCAAGGCCATGGGCAGAGGTTGGGGTAGTGGTCCTGGCTCTGCACCCCTCTTTGTTCCACTCTGAATGTTGGGATTTATACAACTCTGTTTTTAATTACAGAAACAAACTGCAGAGTCGTCAAGTTACCCAGTTCCATGAGTGTGGTTTTAAGCCAGTGCTGGATTTCTGAAAATCTCATCATGATGCACTATTGGACCTGCAGCACTGATTCCAATGGGTGAGATCAGGGACTACAAATACCAGATTGCATTGCAATGCCAATGTAAAACCCGAACTGGCAAAAAAAATCTCACTCCTGGAACTGGGGAACTCAGAAGCTCTTTCACGCATCAATGAAGGCAAATGAGGCCTGGCTCAGTCTCTCCAGATGGCATAGGGCCTGCGGACAAGGATCTCTAACAGTTCCTGGGCACTGGAGGTAGTGAGCGTGCCAGGACGATAACGCAATCATCCATCCCGCATGCAGAGATGCCAAGTTACCCAGCAACAGGAGCGAGATTTTAAACCAGTCCTGGATTTCTGACAAATCTCATCATGTTGCATTATGGGATCTGCTGCACTGATTCCAATGGGTAAAATGAGGGACTGCAAAGCCCTCCCCTCCCCACATACCCCATACGCATCCCACCTAATTCTCCATTAATACATGAGCGCTCGGTTGAATACGCTCACCACTAACACACCATGAATGAATGCATCTAGGATTTGCAGACAGCACTCCAAGTGCACCTGCAAATAGGCCTACTGAGCACTGTCTAAAGCTGTATTGCATGCTTAATGTATGCAAATGCAAACACCTTCCCTACTTTTGTAAATACGTTTAAGTTACTGAGTTTAATTCTGCTCATTTCGTTTGCTTTGCTGCGTTGTTCGTAACACCACCTTTCAATATAAACTCGTCTAAGTTTGTTCAATTGTTGTATGTAAACTGCCTTGATTATATCGAGAAAGCGGTATATAAAACTCAAATAAATAAATACATTGCAAGGCAAATTTAAAACCTGAACTAGCAAAAAAATCTGACTCCTGGAACTGGCAACTCTGCTCACGGCTCCCCCCACTCCTTGCCTAGAGTCCCATTGTATCACCAGGAGACTGGGATTTTTCTCTCCCTAGGCTTGCTTTGTGTGTAGGCCTTGTGTCCCACACAGACAAAGGAATCACTGGGGAAATACACTGAGGAATGAAAAGAATTTGCCAGGAATGATAAGAATTGGTGATAGCGGGGTACAGAGAGAGAGAGAGAGCCCTGCAGCTGGTATAGGCGGGGGGGGGGGGGGCGCCTCATGGGGACTGCAGAGAGGTGGGGTGGGGCTTGCTGTTATCTTTTCTAGCTGGAATCACATCTGATGCAAGAGGTAGTGGAACATTTTCGTCTTAGCAGAGCCTGTGTAAAAGCCCAAAGTGCCAGCCTCAGCCTTCAGTCCTTCCACACGGGGCCGACTTCCCCTTCCTGTCACTTTGCACTTTCCATCTACGATGTTGACGCCCCGTTTCCCACTCCCACAAGGTCCATCTTCATTTCTTCACTGTCTGCTTGCGGTTTAAATAATTTGAATCATTTTGTATTATCTGTCAATTTGACCATCTCATTTATTGCTCCTCAAACCGAGTCCCTGAGATCTAGGAGGAGGGGGTGTCATGTGTCATATGCCTACTTAATGGGGGTGGGGGGGCAAGGGATATGGAGGCAAGACTGGTATACAAAAAATGCTTGGTTACCTTTTCTCTATTTTGCAAGCAAGTAGCACTTTGGGGGGGAGTGGAAGGGGGAGGCAAGGGGTAAAAAAGTGAGATAGATTTAGAGGCAATAGGGGGACCCAAGGCGGAAAGGCAGGCTGTGTCCCATCGAGGTGCAAATTCACTTTGTAAATCCAGTGGAAAGTCTATTAAGTTTATTTTAATTTATCTTTTTTTAAATGTTGGCGTTCACACTTCTAAGACAGCCTGCCATTCGAGAACACCAAGCTTCCTTTGCGAGGGATTTAAAAATAAATGAAAAGGTTATTCTCCTGGGTTCACTGCATGGGATTGAGAAGATTCTCTTCGGAGTCCTGGCTCGGGCCTTCCAAAAAGGTCACACGTTTTATTTACAGGGTATTTTTAATACTGTGGCGGCGACTCAGTGACGGGCCTTCCTCCAGCACACCTCCATGGATATAAAAAGACCTCAAACTATGTCTCCTCCCCCATATCTCTTGAGTGTCTGACACCTAGTCCAACTCACCCTCTCTCCTGACAGATACAGAGTTTAGGGGGCATCTTTATGGCCTCGTTACATGTCAGTTTACAAAGCTCTACAAGTCTCATGAACGCAGGACCTCCCTGACCTGTTGAGCTTACAGTTTTAGGTTAGTGCATCGAGATTAAATCAGTCTATTGAAATAGGTGTTAGAGTAAGAATGGAACTCGGGTCTCTCTGCTATTGTAAGTGGGAAAAGACCTGTCTTGCTAGGACGGGAATCTGGCAGAGGTGCCACGGGCTGGGTTTTCTGAAGCACAACCATTGCTCCAATATGGAACCAGGAGCAAGAATGGCAGACACCCATGCTGTCCCTCCAGTGCACCACGTTCGGACAGCTGCTCTAGAAAACACTCACACCCCTTCTTTACTCAGCCCTCAAAGGAGACAGCCTGACTCTGCCCCCTACTCATGCCCCAACCTTCTCCCCCTCCCCATCTCCCTCCAGCACCTGTTCAAGTTCAGCAACTGCAGACCTGGATGTGCCCCTTGTCCAGGAGCCAAGGATGATCTATTTCATCACTGACTGTCCCATGGAGGGCTGTTCCCAATGAGGGACTTGTGTGTTGACAATGAGGCACCACCCACTGCTCCTTAAACAAAACTACAGGACTCTCGGGAGTGCCTTAAATATGCATTATCAACCTCTGTTATACAGCTCATTGAGCCCCTCAAGCAGGGACAGCATTACAGAATGGCCAACAGGGCAATTGTCATGGGCCCTCATGCCACAGGGGGGCCCCAAGCCTGCCTAAAACTGAATCAGGAAGTATAGCCTACAGGCAGGCTTTGAGGCCTCCTCCCCAGTTTCGGCCCTGGGTCCCTGCACTAACACTAGCTGTGCAACCTTAGGACAGCCTGCAGTGTGGATCAGGAGAACAAAGGGTGGGGGTGGAGGGCAATAGTCATTTCCTTAAAAAAAAAAAAAAAGAAAAAGAAATACTGGGTCAGAGCCAGTGGCAACCTCTACCTTCTGGAACAGGAAACAAGTTCAAAATGGATCCAGGTCATTGGCCTGAGGTGACCTGATAATCACCAGTAGCGGGGGGGCTTGACCAGTGAAAACTTGTGGAGGCTGGTTGGGGTGAGAGAGAGAGCTAGCATGCTGGAGGGGGAAAGACGTGGAGATGGCCAGAATGCTGGAGGTGAGATGAGTTGAGGGGAGAAGGGAGGGAATACGTTCAGAGAGAGGCTGGAAAGGGAGGACAAGACTGTGGGGGAAGACTCTATTGGAGGAGGAGGCGAGAAGTGTTCATGGGATAAGAATTGGATGACCAGTTGTGGGTGGGGAGAAAAAAGTGAGGGTTTTGAGTTGATGGATAGGGAAAGAGAAGAATGTGAGGGAAGAGGTGTTAAGAGGAGGCCAGGACTTTTTAGTAGCCTAATGGTTAGAGCAGCAGGTTGAGAACCAGGAAAGCGAATCTATAAATCCCACCGCCACCCCTGGTGATCTTGGGCAAGTCACTTAATCTTCCATTGCCTTGGATACAAACTTAGGAACATAAGAACATAAGATATGCCATACTGGGTCAGACCAAGGTCCATCAAGCCCAGTATTCTGTTTCCAACAGTGGCCAATCTAGGTCATATGTACCTAGCAGTTTCCCCAAGGGACACAGGTTCCACAATGCTTGTACTGGGTCAAGCATTGATATCTTTGGTCACTTTTTAATAATGGTTTATGGACCTTTCCTCCAGGAACTTGTCCAAACCTTTTTAAACCCAGCTACACTAACAGCCTTTACTACATCCTCCGGTAACAAATTCCAGAGTTTGATTACACGTTGAGTGAAAAAATATTTTCTTTTATTAGTCTTAAATAGTTTACCCTGTAGCTTCATTGCATGTCCCCTAGTCTTTCTATACTCTGATAAGGTAAACAATCGATCTACGTTTACCCGTTCCACTCCGTTCATTAATTTATAGACTTTTATCATAGCTCCCCTCAGCCGTCTCTTTTCCAGGTTAAAGAGCCCTAACCTTTTTAGCCTTTCTTCATAGGAGTATCCTTCCATCCCCTTTACCATTTTGGTGGCTCTTCTCTGTACCTTTTCTAAAATCGCTATATCCTTTTTAAGATACGGTGACCAGAATTGCACACAATATTCAAGGTGCGGTCTCACCATGGAACGATATAGAGGCATTATAATATCTTTTGTTTTATTTTCCATTCCTTTCCTTATCATACCTAGCATTCTATTTGCTCTCTTGGCCGCCGCTGCACACTGGGCCGAGGGTTTTAACATGGTATCCACAATGACGCCTAAATCTTTTTCCTGGGTGGTGGTTCCTAATGTGGAACCTTGCATCGTGTAACCATAGTTTGGGTTGTTCTTCCCTAGGTGCATAACCTTGCACTTGTCCACATTAAATTTCATCTGCCATTTTGATGCCCAGTCTTCCAATTTATCAAGATCCTCTTGCAATTTTTCACAATCCTCTTGGGTTTTAACAACTTTAAATAGTTTTGTGTCATCTGCACAAATATTCAAAAGAGTTTAGCTGATTGGCAGGAGCTGCTTAGCGACTAAACCATAGCAATCCTAATATTTCAGTGGCACCATCATAAGATACGCAATACTGGAGGTCCATCAAGCCCAGTATCCCCTCTTCAACAGTGGCCAATCCAGGTCACAAGTACCTGTCAGGTTCCCAGGGGTAAGCAGTGGATCCCCCTGGTCCAACTGAATAATAGTTTATAGATTTTTCCTCCAGGAACTCATCCAAACCTATTTTAAATCCAGCTACACTAACAGTTTTTACTACATCCTCTGCTAATAAATTCCAGAATTTGATTACATGTTGAGTGAAAAAAATATGTTCTCCAATTAGTCTTAAATGTGCTATATTGTAGCTTCATTGCGTGTCCCCTAGTTTTTTTACTTTTTGAAGGAGCAAACAACTGATCTACGTTTACCCGTTCCACTCCATTCATATTTTATAGATCTCTGTCATATCTCTCCTCAGCTGTCTCTCTTTCAGGTTGAAGAACCCTACTCTTCTTTCCTCGTAGGGGTATCCTTCCATTCCCCTTTATCATTTTGGTCACTCTTCTGTGTACCTTTTCTTGATATGACAACTAGAGGACAATGGAGGAATATGAGTGAAGGCGTAGCCTAGTGGTTAGGGCGGCAGCCTAGAACTGTAAAGACCAGGTTTCATATCCCACTGATACTCCTTGGGGCCTTGGGCAATTCTCTTAACCCCCCGTTGCCTCAGGTACAAACTTAGATTGTGAGCCCTCTGGGAGAGGGAAATAACTATTGTACGTGAATGTAACTTTCTTTGAATGTCTGTTGGAAGGGTGTGAAATAAAAATGTATTTATTTCTTTGGCAGGCTTTATATACCGCCTTCCGAAAAGTCAAGGCGGTTTACATAAAACGGACCTCAACATTACATTGAACTTGCATGGAAGACTTAGAGGCTAAATACAACATATATTAAGTTATGATGTTACATAACAACTAATTACAGATTGCGGGTCTGTGGGATGGACAGGAGGCCAAGGTCAGATTATATCTGCAAAGAGTTCTTTGACCCAGAAGGTTTTCAAGGACTTGCAGAAGGCTTTGCGTTCGGGGGAGATGCGAAGGTCCAGTGGCAGCGAGTTCTATAGGCTGGGTGCATATAGTGAAAAAGCACGAGAACATGTTACCTTAGTTCTTGAGGTTAAATCTTGAGGGAGGGCAAGAATGTTCGTAGCTGTGCTCCTTCTGAAGCGATTATCTGGGAGGTCTATGTAGGTGGTTCCATGGGTATTGCGGGCCATAGCTGTGGAGGAGTTTGTATGTGATTACCTGCATTTGAAAGTAATTCTAGATAAGAAGGGTAGCCAGTGCAGGTCTTTCAGTATCAGGGCAATATGGCTAGATCTGGGTGCGCCTGCGAGTATCCGAGTGGCAGCATGTAGTGCAAGTTGTAAAGGATTAAGAGAACTTTTGGGAAGACCCTGCAGGATGGCGTTACGGAAATTAAAGTTGGAGAAGATTAGGGGCTGGAAGACTGTCCTGAAGTCGTGTGGTTGAAGGAGCGGTGGTAGATGTTGAGGGACTCGGATTTTATGGTAGATGGCTTGCGTTACTTTACTGATGTGCAGCTGGAAAGAAAGCCGG
Source organism: Ichthyophis bannanicus (assembly GCA_033557465.1). Classification (NCBI taxonomy): domain Eukaryota; kingdom Metazoa; phylum Chordata; class Amphibia; order Gymnophiona; family Ichthyophiidae; genus Ichthyophis; species Ichthyophis bannanicus. The sequence goes on along the minus strand of CM066051.1, from coordinate 71,781,922 downwards.
TGGTCCAATATAATACCTAGATAACCTAACCGTAAAAAATTAAAGTATGCTAACATTGTTGACTGTGAGTGTAAATGGTGGCGAGAAGGTCTGGTCTCTCGTTATGAAGAGAACTTCAGGTTTTTTTAAAGTTGATGGTGAGGTTGTGATTCAGCAGCCAATGAGCAATGGCGCTAAAGCAGTTGGTGATAGCAGTGAAGGTTGTCTGTTTTGTGGAGAATGGAGCATAGATCATAATGTCATCTGCGTAAAGATGGTAGAATACATTATGCTCACAAATGATTTCACAGACCGATTATATATATATAGTAGAAGTATATCCCAGACCCACCATCGTGTATATAGCTTAGTCAATGTGTAAATAGTTGAGATGTCTTGTATCTTGTACATAGTTACCCGTTGAAACCTGTATATAATCACCTGTTTATTGTAAGTCCAGTGTATGCTCGCCTGCACTGCACGATTATGTTACCTGTAAACCGCACTGATTTTCCAAAGAGCGCGGTATATAAGAGACATTAAATTAAATAAATATAAATATTGAAGAGTAAAGCAGATAGGGCAGAGCCCTGTGGAACACCTGGTCTTTAGGTGTATCGTGAGGATGTGTCAGGTCCAATGTGTACGTATTGTTGGCGTCCTGTCAGGAATGAATGAATAAAACCATTGGAGTGCTGACCCTTGCATTCCAATGTTTTGAAGGCATTGTAGGAGTATATCATATCATGACATATGTCAAATGCAGCTGAAATGTCCAAAAATATAAAGGACAAAGCCCTGTTTAGAGTTCTCAATGCCCTTAATGAGTTTGTCAATGAGGGAAACTAGGAAAGTTTCAACTCCATAGCTGAACTGGAATCCATATTGATGTATGTCCAGGGAGCAGAGGTGTCAATGTGTTCTTGGAGTTGCTGGAGAACAGATTTTTCCAATATTTTTGCTAGGAAAGGCAAGTTTGAGATTGGTCAGTAGGAGTTCAGATCGCTCAGGCCCAGTTTACGATTCTTTATGACTGGGCGGATAAAAGCAGTTTTTAGGCTAATGGGGACCATTCCTCAGGAAAGAGAGAGAGGTGTACCATTTTTAATAGTATGGGAGCTAGCTCTGTCCTTGAGGTTCTTATCCAGCTCACTGGACAAGGGTCAAATGGAGAAATGGTTATGTTGAGGTTGCTGATGTTCTCAAGTTGCCTAAGAGAGGTTGTGCTGAATATGAGGAGGGAGGCGCTAGGTAAGTCTGTGCTGGTCCAGTATGTGTAACATTGTGGAATTTTGACTAGAAGTGAGTGGCAAAGTCATGTGCAGATGGAGCGGTGGTTAGTGAAGTTTGGTTGTTGTCCTTCATTAAACGATTTGGCGATGGCAAAGAGTTCTCTGGATTTGTTGAGTGATTTCATTATGGACTCTGTGTGAAATTCTCTTTTGGTTTTGCTTGTTTTAATTCAGTATTCGTTAAGGGTGTTGAGCAGAAATGGAGGCACAACCAAGAAGAGCAAGCAAAAAATGAATACCTCAAGTTTTCTAAGGTCACGTTTGAGATTCTTCAGGATCGGGGTGTACCAGGGAGTTCTGTTGTGGGGATGGGGGTTATTTGGCTTGATGAGGGGTGATGTAGTGTATTTACCGATAGTGGTTTGCCAGTTACCAATGATGAGATGTAAATCGTCCGTGCCTATTTGAGAGATGACTTCTTCTAAGAATGTCTTTTTATCAAACTATTTCTTGAATTGATGGTGGGCCCCTCACAGTTGGTCTGCTGGGGTCTGTGGCTTGATGTGGGGTAAGAAAAAGATGATGGAGTAGTGGTCGGACCAGGAGACTTTTGTAATTACTAGATCATGTATTCCGGTAGCATCCAGCATTTGGGCGGGACAGAAGATTAGGTCTAAGGTGTTACCTTTTTTTAAAGTTGGGTGGTGTACTATTTGTGTGAAGTTGAGACACTCCATTGCTTCCAGAAAGTCATTGGTGTATTTTTTAGGAACAGATGAGAGATTTAGGTCACCTAGGCATGTTAACTGGCAGTTGGGTTTTGAATAGGAGCTAACCATATCGAGTTGAATAACTAACTCTTCAGTGCTTGCTGAGGGTGGTCTATAGATGAGGCAGAGGCCAAATTGCTTGATGGTAATAGTTATTGTGTAGAGTTATTGTACTGTGGTGAACCAAGACTCCGTTACACACATGAAGTCAAGGTCGTAGTCTGTAAGGATTTGAGTTTTGTTTCTTGCTGATCTCGCATTGATAAGCATTCCCTCTAAGGGCGGTGATTTGGAAGAGGAGGTTGCTTGAGGTTGTAGGCTATTGTTGCTGAGAGGAATGTGAATCAGGGTAGAATGTGCATGGTATCTTATTCTATAAGAGGGGCGTTTCAACCTGTGGTTGCTGTATCCACAGATAATGGGGATGTAACTTGAGGTAGGTGTGAGGCATGACACTTGAAGTAACTGGGAAAGTAGCAGGAGTGTACATAACAGGGTGTACATGGCAGTGTGTGAGTGTGGCATGTCCAGAAGTGGTGTTTTCCATGGATATAGGGGGAGCTGCAGGAATGGTGGAGCTTGAGAGTTTAAGGTAGAGGGAGATTGAGGGGGGAGAGCACTGGGTGGAGTGGTGGAAGAGGGTTGGTTTCCTTTAGCTATAGCGGAGGTGAAGAGTACCTTATATTCGCTGCACTGTGGCTGTTGTGTTCCTATCTTGCTCTGGTGCTGGATAGACCAATGGTGGCCAAGTGGTCTAGTTAGATATTTGTTTTTTGAGGACACGCCAATGTCCTTTTTGTCAAAGCTGGAGATGGCAGGAGAGATGTTGCTTTTAGTTGGCAGTGTTTCAGGCTTTTATTGCCTGTGGCATCTGAAAGTGATTCTACCCTCCTTTTCCGTTTGCACTGGCTCCCTATTTCCTTCCGGGTCAAGTACAAGATTCTCATATTTGTTCATAGGTCCATTCGCTCCGGCACCTCCCTTTACCTTGCTGATCAAGTTCACCTTCACACCCCTCACCGTTCTCTTCGGTCCATTCACGCCAATCGCATGTCCCTTCCTTCCCCATCCCAAGCCCACCTGGAATCAACCCGCTCCTCTGCCTTCTACTTTCTTGGTCCACATCTCTGGAACTCCTCCCTCCCTCCCTCCCTCCCTCCCTCCGCTTAGAATCTTCTTTTAAAACCTTTAAGGTTAAATTAAAAACTCATCTATTCTGCATTGCCTTCAACCTCCCTCCCCCTTCTGCTCCTCTCTCCCCTCCCCCTCGTTGATTTTCTGCTTCTTACCTGTTCTTAGTTCTTTCTCTTATCTGTCCTTTTGAAATTTTAATGGCATTCTTTTTTCCTTTCCTTGCAGCTTTTTTAAATGATTCTTAAAAGTTTTGGTTTGTAAACCGCCCAGATGCCCTGGTTATAGGCGGTATAGTAAGTTTTTAATAAACATAAACAAAACATAAACCAGTGTATGGTAGGGGTCTATAGTGGGGAAGACCCTTGTGCCTTATGGTATTGGTGGAAGCCCGCACCTAAGGGCCATGCCAAAGGGCTTTCTGAGAAGGCCCTCAGGCACGGACATGCCTAGGTCATGCTTTTTTTTTTTTTTCTTTTTTTTTTTTTAAGGCACTGATCTTCAGCCCAATTGGCCTTGGTGTGAGTGAGTAGGAGGAGCTCACCTGGCCCGCTCCCTTGCTCCAATGCTGATCGGGAGGGCTGAGATACTGAAGGTGTGGTTGCACCATGGAGCAATATTGACGCATTATAATATCCTTGGTTTTATTCTCCATTCCTGTCCTTATGATTTCTAGCATGCTATTTGCTTTCTTGGCCGTCGCTCCACACTGGGCGGAGGGTTTCAAATTTTATTTTTATTTATTTAAAGGGTATTTCTATCCCGCCTTATCCTGCAATCAAGGCGGTGCACAGCAAACAATCAAGGAGTTGGCGTTTGTGTTCAAGGTATTCTTATATTGTACAGTGGATGTGTGTCTCTTGGGGAAACTGCTAGGTACGTGTGACCTACATTGGCCACTGTTGGAAACAGGATACTGGGCTTGATGGACCTTGGTCTGACCCAGTATGGCATATCTTATGTTCTTATGTGCGGGTGGGTAGGTTGATTAGCGTGTGCTATTTACAGCATGAGCTTTATACAGTGCTATGTACAATGAGCATGCGGGTGAGACGTTAGTTCATGGTTGTTGCTCCCATTATGTGTTTGGCCCGTAGTGTTCCAGGAAGAGCAGAGTCTTTAGTTGTTTCCGAAAGTCCTTAGTGTCTTCCGTGGATCGCACTTCATCAGGGAGTGCGTTCCACAATCTAGGTTCTGCCATTGATAGCACTGTTCGTGCGGTGGACTTGCACGCCTTTGTGTAGTCTTTTGGCGTGTTGATTGTGTCTGATGTGGCTCTTCTTCTAGGTCTTGTGCTGACGTCGGGTAGTATGAGGGGCTGAAGGCTGTGGGCAGAGTTCCTGTGTTTGATTCTGAATATGTTTAGGATTGTCTTGTAGTTGATACGTGAGCTGATTGGGAGCCAGTGTAGGTCTTTTAGTATGGGGGTGATGTGGTCTTGTTTTGATGCTCCGGATATTATTCATGCCGCCGTGTTTTGGGCCATTTGTAGCGGTCTGAGCGACTGTTTTGACATGCCTGTATAGATCGGGTTGCAGAAGTCAAGTATGGGAGTTATTAGAGCTTGACAAACTGTGCGGAAATGATCTTGTGTGAGGAGGGGCTTGAGGCATCTGATTATTCTCATCTTGAAGTATGCGTTTTTGATGGTCCTTCTGATGTGTGACGGTAGGTTTAGCTCCCTGTCAAGCATTACTCAGATATTTTACCTCCTTTTTTAATGGTATTGTTGAGTTGTTGATGTTGATGGAGGGTGGCAGAATGAAGCTGTTATTTCGTGTGACGAGAAGTGCTTCTGTCTTGTTGTAGTTTATGGTCAGGTTGTTGTTATGTAGCCAGTTGGACATGTTGTTAAGGCAGTCTGTTATTCTGGTGTAGTCAGGGTTGTCGAGGTTGACTGGGGTGTATATCATAATGTCGTCTGCATAGATTGTGTAATGTATTTTGTGCTCTTTCATGATGTTACAGGTCGGTTGCATATAGAGGTTGAATAGTATTAACACACCTAAATCCTTTTCTTGGGTGGTAGTTCCTAATGTGGGGAGGGTTTCAACATATTATCCATGATGACACTTAAATCCTTTTTCTGGGTGGTGGTTCCTAATGTGGAGCCTTGTATCATGTAACTATAGTTCGGGTTCTTTTTCCCTAAGTGCATAACTTTGCAATCATCCACATTAAATGTCATCTGCCATTTGGACACCCAGTCTCCCAATTTAGCAAGCTCTTCTTGCAATTTTTAACAATCCTCTTGACACAAAATTATTCAAAGTTGTTACATTACATCTGCAGTTTTTATCACCTCACTCATTGTTCTTCGTTCCAGGTCATTTACGGATATGTTAAAAAGCAGTGAGCCCAGCACAGCTCCTTGGGGTACACTCCACTTTACTCCAGATAGTCCTGCTGAATATCCTCACAGATCACAGGAAAGGCGCCTGGCTAAAACCAGGGCAGTTGTGGGTGCAGCGGAAGCTGTCCTGGCAGGTGATTTTCAGTTGCTAACCAGATCATTAAATTTGTCCTACCTTTATCTGGTTTTCGCTATCCGGTTAGCGGCTGAATATTGCTGCTAACCAGCTCACAACAGCTGTCTGGCAAAAGCAGATATTCAGCACCAGATGCTGAATAAGCTCCAGTGCAGAATATCTGGGTTTAATTAAAGTGCTAGCGGCCACAAGCTTTAAAAGCACCGATCACTGCCACAGAATAATGTTCCCTTAGATTATAAACCCTTTGGGGATAGAAAAATATCCGCTGTTCCTTAATGTAACTTGTCTTGAGATTCACCTTAACAAAGGCACGATAAAAATCAGGGCCGGCCCAACCATTAGGCTAACTAGGCAGCCTACTATGACTACTTAATTATATAGTGCTACAAGGCATACACAGCGCTATACAGAGACATGCAAGAGACAGTCGTGCTCCTAAGAGATGAGGACCTGATTTTCAAAGGCAGTTACATGGGTAACAGCCCATGTTACCCATGTAAAAGCCTGAACTGGGATTTTCCAAAGGTACCTATATGGATAGTGCCTTTAGAAAATCCGGTTAAGTCCCTAACGTGCCCAGATACTATCCACTTAACATCGGGACATGTTCGGGGCGTTGCAGGGCGAAGTGGAGGCGGGGAATGGCACTAAACGGGTAGCAGCAATTTTCAATGCTGCCCACTTAGCGCTGTAAAGCTAGGCGAGGAAAGCCCTCACTATCTTTAAGGCCCAGGTGTTAAACGGGCAGCATCAAAAATCGCTGCTACCCACTTAGCCTCGGCGGCTGCCGGTCTGTGTAGCCTGACCTGGATTTTCATTTCCATCACTGTGGAAATGAAAATCCGGGTTAAGGGGGTCGGCAGGCAGACTATGCGCTGACGCGGCACACAGCGTTCCTAAATGAAAAAGAGCAGGTCAAAGCTAAACAATAAAGGGGGGGGGGGAGGATAAGGCTTCAGCCTTGTTTAGGGTGCCAACACCTTCGGCCAACTCTGAGCAAAATTCCTTCCATTCTTGTTTTCAGGGAATTTTGTAGGACAGACAGGAGGAGCTGACAGCACAGACTTCGTTCAACTCCTGATCACAGGCAACGCTGCGTTAGTTACGTACGTATGACGTGCCAGTCCCGGCGGTGTACATGGAACACGTTTAGCTTTACGTTACTGCCAGCAACGGCACCAGCGAGAATGTGGCAGAGCCTGCGGCCCGGAGCTTGCTTGCCATGAATGGGTAAAGTAAGATCACCAAAAGCCAGAAGCCTTGCTTTCGGTGCTCCTATTACTGGACCTCTGAGGGAATTCTGCACCCAAACCTTAAAAATTCTGCATCTATGAGCAAGAAGGTTTTGCAATTTAAAGTGCTTCTCAGAGTGATAATAGTTTGTTTTTTTAAAATAAATATACAGATTTTTTTATTGAATTTGAAAATGTTGTGGGCAGAATTTTAATATTGTTTGCTCATAATTCTCCCCAAGAGTAAACCCTCTCTGCAGCATCTCAGCAAAAGCCTAAGAACCAGGTTCTGTCACCCAGTTTTGGGGACTTTCGGAGTGCTTTAGACAAACATTAAATATCCTGTGTTTAAATGACCTCTTTGGTTTTGCTTGTGTATGTGTGTGGCTGCTTCCAAGACTACTAGCTCAGCTTTTGCTGCAGTTTACAGTCAGTTACTGTAGAGCGGAACTAGAACACAAAGCCCGGGATGTGTTTTGCTACTAATGCTATCATGCCTGACTGCAGCATTGTCTGACCATAATAGCTGCTAGTGAAAAAAAACCCACCGCCTGGCCTCCCAATCTGCCAACTATACACAGAAGCCAAGGTTGGAAAATAAAAGCTTTCCGACATGCCAGGGCAAGGAGACGGATTCTGTCACCAGGAGGAGGAGCGTGACAGAGGCATCTGCAAAAACAAGCCCCTCTTTTCAGTCCTGCAAATGGTTACCTGCCTGGAGCAGGACATGCTGGAACAACCTGCTTAAAAGTTAGAAGATCCAAGTTTCCTATAATTATTCTAGTGCCTTGGGTAGAATTAAGGCCTTTTAATCTTGGAAATTGGACGGCATCAAACTGCTATCAGATTTTAAACAGTGTGCCCTTCTACTACTACACCATAAGGAGAGCAAATGAATTTCAGGGGGTGGGGGGTCTCATGAATTATCTTCTCCCTAGATCCCCCAATTATTAATCTCCTTCCACTTACCATCTTTTCAATAAACACATGCCCTGAAACACCATTAACCTCCAGAATACCCCCCCCCCCAGTGCCCCCTCCCATCCCAATTACTAACCAAAGAGGGGGCAGACAGGGGGAAAGTAGAGGCAATAACCAAATTGTTGAGGAGAAAGGCAGGGGCAACGATTAAAAATACAAGAACTCCCAAATGTGTGACTGTGGGGGAGAAGGGGAAAGTTGGGCGGGTTTGGGGGGCAGAACAGCACAAAGCAAGTTCTTTTGTAAAAAGCAGTAAATAAATTTGAATTTATGAGTAACGATCCGAAGAAAGGACCAGTGTATTTTTGCCCTTGGTATTCAGAGTCTGCCCTTCCACCCCTTTCAGTCTCTGATCTGGAGTCGGTGAAGTGCATGAAAAGACTTGAACAAGGAGCCCCAATCCCCGGGGTCAGGGGTAAGAGGGCAGAGCTCTGGGAAACGTTTATCAGACGCATTGCCCCCTGCCAACTACTCTCTACTCTCAAGAAGCCGCAAGGCAGAAACAGTAAGAAAACACAAAACCAAAGATCCACAGAAACAAACAAACCCCCCAGAGACGCATACCTGAGGACAAAGTCCAACACATCCAACCCACTGGAACCAAGGCAATCCCGAGCGGCTTTTAAGTTCTGGTAGATCCAGGGCTGCTTCCCAACGTTAGGAAAAATCTCTTAATTTTGCAGAATGGAGTCTCAGTTCCCGGGAAATCCCCAAAAGAGAAAAGCAAAGAGCAAGTCGAGCGCGTTGCACGGATAAGGCAGACCTGCTCTGGCACTGAGCTGAGCTCCCAGACTCTGCTCATTTGCATAATGAGATGCAGGACGGGGCTCCTGGGTAATGGCTGGGTGGCCAGGCCCCGCCTTCCCTTGTCTCTTCCACCTTTCCCTGCTTCTGAAGCCAGCTCGGGCTTTCAGCTGTCTCCCAGGAGTGTCCGCATGAAAATTCATCTGCTATGTCTCATTACTGTCTTGTATTCGGAACAGCCCGATGGTGAGAGTGTTGAGCTATGACACCTGCAGGCCAAACTCCAATCCTACTGCTTTCACCAGCTGTCACTGTTTGACAGCCTTCTCCTGAGAGCACAGGCTTTAGTCCCACTGCTCCCATCAGCTCTCACTGCCTTTGACAACTTAGTGCTGACAGCATAGAGTGTGACGCCTGGCTCCCATCACATTATTAAAATCAGCTCTAGCTGAGTGACAGCCTACTACTTGAGAAAGCTGCAACACCTGCAGACCCAGGTTCCAATCCCATGGCTGCCACCATCTCGCTGAGTTCTATCTTCTACACAGGAATGAACCTACACCTCTTATGACTTACAAGCCTGTGGTCATTGATTAAACCTTCCATCTGATAACAGCAGGATCAACCCATTGTTGCAGTCAGGCAGTTGAGTTAATAATTTCCTCCCCCCCCCCCTCCTTGTCTCCCTAGACAAAGAAGCATTTCCAGGCCTGGGAATAAGCAGGGAGGGGAAGGTAATGACAGCCACAGAAGCGACCTGCACTTTGTAATAAGTGATGAGGCGTCTCTGAGAAACTTCTTACATTTGATCAATAAACAGCCAAGAGAGGTTTCGGTTTCTAAGCTCTCTGGGTAAGGAGCACGAGATTTGGCAAGCCACAGTGTTGTATATACTCATGGTACAGTAGGTGCCTCAAATATAGTTAGGCAAACCCTGTAGGCTACAGGAGGGCTTGTATTTTATTCCAAATCACTATAAATAAAGCTTAAAACATTTTTACCAAGATACCATTTAAATAGCTAAATGTTTTTGTAAGGGGCAGGATGAAAATCATATAATCTATAGGCAGAGTGCCTCACTGGGCACACCCTAAATCAGCTATGGAGCTATAATCATAGCAACACCAGCCACCTGCAACATATACAGTACATTTGTGGTAAATTGTGTGTACAACAACTACATTTTATTTTGTAATACATTTGCAGCTTTGTACACCTCAGGAGCCCACGCTTACTTCAGAGGGTAGGATGGCCCAGTCCTGGTTCTCTTCAAGAGCCTGGATCCACTGCTGTAATTCTCTCCAAGCTGTGGCAAGTCCAAACAGAGCCAGGAGTCCATGCCTAGGGTCCATCCCAAGCCCCCTGCCTACATCTTGCCTGGACTCCTGGCACAGATGTCGTGGTCTGCACTAAAGTACTTGGAAGGCGATCACCAGCGCCTTCCCATCAGGACGACTGAGGCACAAGCTGAATGCATCAAGTCCCAACATGTCCCTGGATTCCTTACCTGTATGAGATGGAAACCATCATTTTCCTGTTGCCATTAGCTGTCTCTGGATTGGACTTAGCATGCAAGACAACAGCCAAGGAGTTAAACCCAGGAATAAAACCATGTGCCCACAAAGATTCCATAGATGCATAACTTTCTGCAGGGGGGGGGGGGTCGCTACAGGGTGCTGGAACAAAGGTTTGCCACATAGATCTCACTGCTAAGGGGAGCAGGAATCCTTCTCCTTCCCCCACCACCTAAGTAGAAATGGGGAAAAAAAACATTTGCAATGAAAAACAAGCGCTTTGTGTTTTTCATTTTCGCAGATTGCAGCTTACTTTGAAGTTGCAATTGGACAAAATAAAAATAAAATATGTACATATTTTATAGTTTTAGGGACTTTGGACCAATAATTATAACAAAAAAAAAACCTTGATGCATTTGATAGTCACTTTGCTAACAATTCACAGCCTTCTTTAATGCTGTGTGGTTGGTCTGTTCTGTCATCTGTATCTTTGTAGTTCAATCTTTGGGGATTTTTAACATTTTCCTTTAAATAAACCAATTGCAGGAATGGTACATTAGCAGAAATAAGACGTTTCTGGAAGCGTACACATGAAAGCTTTTCCTCTGGCTTGAAAACATTTGCACAAGCAGAGAATATTGACAAACAGATTTTATAAAGCAGATCTAAAACTTCATTGGGAGAGGATGTAGTAAAAGCTTGTTAGTGTAGCTGGATTTAAAAGAGGTTTGGACAAGTTCCTGGAGGAAAAGTCCATAAACCATTATTAAAGAGGATCGGGGAAATCCACGGCTTAGCCCTGGGACAAGCAGCATGGAACCTGACTGGTACTTGTGCTTTGGACTGGCCATTGTGGGAAACAGGAGACTGGGCTTGATGGATGCTAGCCCTGATCCAGTATGGCATATCTTATGTTCTTTCCTGGAGTCCAGGGCCATGAGTGACAGTAGAAACATCATTCAACATGGACCACATTTTGAATGAGAATCTATTGCTTGTGCTATGGGTAGACAATACATGGGAGTGTGTCTACATGAGGCTTGTCATTGAATAGTATCTGGAGCAGTGATGTGATGGGGTGTGTATGAGGCAGGATGTGCGTGGGTGCAAGGGACCAAGACGAAAGATGCTGCAGCACAGTGAGGGCATGGGGGGGGGGGGGAGGTTGATGGCTGGCCTAAGAAGGACTTTTGGGATGGTGGTGTAACGGAAGGAAAGTCTGAGATGGATTTGCAGGCTAGATGGCAGGGAGTATCTAAGATAGATCTGCAAGAAGGATGTGGGGGCAATAATGGGATCAGGACCCCCTTCCCTTGGTAATTTCTGGGAGCTGGGAGGAGGGGAGCACAACACATACTGTACTAATCCCTGGCAGTGCTGCACACCATCTCTCAATTCCAGTCTTCAATTCCCCCCCCCCCCCCATGCAGTCGGGCAGCAGGTAAACTGCTTACCATAAGGCTTCATTCCTCCTCCCTCCCCAGGCAGCCTGGGATGAAGCTCTTAAGCTTTCTCTGCTGTCCATTCACACTGGGGCAAGGGGGGCTGGAGACCAAGATCGAGAGGCAGCACTGCTAGTGGAAAGTGCAGTCTGTAGCTCACTCATCTCCTCCCAGCACTGCCGCCACTGCCTGGGATGTCCCCAGCCGTGAAGGGCAGAGAACAGGAAGGGGCCCCACCCTACTGTGCCCCCAGTTCTCCACCTCTGACCATCAGGAATCCGAAAGAGAAATGAATATTCATGGGGGAACTCTTTTGCTCATTAATTACCTGCCTGGGGTGAGGATCTGATGAGTCTCCTCAGAGAAGAGTCCTTTCAACACATGCATGTCTCTTACTATAAGACTGCGGAAATGACGTCTCTTTCTTCTCCAGGAGGAGAAGGCAGAAGGTCCTCTGAACTACTGCTATAACAGGGAATGGGTGTTTAAAGCCATACAGCTCATGAATCCCAACTTCCAGGTATGATCTGAAGGCACAGGCTTGTCATGATGGAGAGGCAAAAGGAGCAAACCCTCGATGCTAAGCCTGGGGGCAGCATGCTTCCCTTTTTATTTAGTATGTGAGCCCAAAAGGCAAGGGATGCCAAATGCAGCCATTGCCCAGGATGCCATGTTGTCCAACGACCGCCCTGGCTAAGTAGGGCCATCTTTGTTAGCAGCATACGGTGCCACACCCCCAAACAGGAAAAGGCGCCATTCGGAATGAAACACACCTTTCCCGTTCATTTTTTGGTTAGTTAAGACTGGAGATATGGTGCTGGCCAGGAAGCAGATGGGCTGAGTGTCTCTGTAACCCACCCGGTAATGAAACAGCAGCAGGGACGGTGCAGGAGGGCTGAGTCATTACTGCTCTGCCAAATCTTGCTGCCTGATATGAAATACCACAGGTTAGTGCGAAACAGAAAATCAGCTGTCAAAGACTCAAAATGGTTACCAGCATCAGGGCTTCTGCATATACTCTGTATCCCCAAAGCTCTCTTCTACAGAGTCCCTTAGAGGTGACAAACTCTGGACCTTGTGCCCATCCCCTGAGCCGTCCGTCCCCTGTGCCCTAGAGGGGATGAGGTCTGTCCTTCTATGCCAGTGCCCAGTGATCTGATGGTAACAGCCTCCTGGCTTATGTTTAGGAGCACAGATCCAACATTACATAAAATTTCTGAGGGAGATTAAGGGCCGGTATAGACGCTTCTCTTTCCACGGCATCAGTGTAGGATTCAGAAGAGACTGCCCTGAGAGAGAAAGAGCTTGCAGTGAAGAAAACCTTGGTCGATTCACCTCCCCGGTAAAACAGTTATGACAATTTTTTTATAGCATCCGAACTTCAACTAGTCCTTTGATTATGGGAGTGAAGTCCGGGATCTATTAACTCAGCACTACAAAGGATGGGGCAGAACCGCAGTAGAAATCTTGCAACTCCAGTTCTGACATCAGATATTCTGGGTAATAATGAAGGCAGAGGAGAATTAGGTCATGTCCCCTTCCTACTCCCAATACAAAAGCGAACAAGCACATTTTGGTGTCATCTCCAAGCAATGTGTGCCGTCAAGTCAATGCTGACTCCTGGCAACCCAGCAGCTCCTGGGTTTTCTTGGCATCTCTAGAGAGCAACTAAAACTCCCTCCACCACCGGGCACTGTGCAAAGCCACACAAAACCCCTCAAAAAAAGCACAGAACCTATGTAACAAACCTTCCAGACCAAACCAGCACTAACTGCCGGGACTCCTACAGGAACAACCCTACCTATCAAAAGCCAACATTGCAAATATTACACCAGGCCCTCTAGAAACTCCTACTGGGAAAACAGAACAAGCCAGACTGCTACAGATACTTACACAGAACGTAAACTCTAGCAGGACAATATTTAAAACCCCCAATCAGCACCTTGGTGTTCAGATATTTTATCACTATCTGTAGAAGTGGCAGCAGTGAATTTACAGGTAGCCATAGATATTCAGCTGCTAAGCTATATTAATTTACTTGTCTATATGGATAGCAGCCTTAGCCCCATCCTGATACTATTTAATAGTGCCAAAGCGGTCTGTGACTGTAAGAATCAGGGCCACTGCTAAAAGTAAATAGACTAATTTGAATATTAGACCATAGTAGAATTTATTTCTTTATTTTATTTATTTAGCTGTTCTTTTATACTGCTTTTCACTGGGTCAAAGCAGTTTACAAACAACTCAAAGTTACAATAAAACATGGAGTGTATACATTAACTATTTACAGCGGTTTGTATTTGTTGAGATGCACGGGTTGGTGGGATTATGTTGCTGGACCATAGTGTTCAATGAAATCTGTCTTCAGAAGCTTCCTGAATGAGGAAAGGTCTTTGGTGCACCTGATGGTGGTGGGGAGAGAGTTCCATAGGGTAGGTGCGTACAGTTCAAATGCCCTTGAGCAAGCCTGTCGGGTGCTCTTAGGTTTTGAGTGGGGGACGATTAGGGTGTTGCTGTTGAATTGGCAGCTGGCTCTGGTTGGAAGGGATGAAGAAGCCTGAGGAGGTGGGAGATTGTAGTTTGTGGGTGGTCATCAATGTTTTGTATTTGATGCGACTGTTGAGGGGAAGCCAGTGGAGTTGCTTGTGGATGGGGGTAATGTATACCTTGATCACACGCACACACAGAGCACAGACAGACCTTCAGCACATGCAGAATAAGAGACATAAATCAGAAATATTCAAATACTGAGCAAGAAATCAGACTGCACGCAATGCAGCGCTGGAGAAACGGAAGCACAGATGCATTTCATTCTACACTGCTCAAAGTACAAAGAGGTATCAGAGACACACATTTCCCAAAGGTGAGAGAGAAAATCAAAGCCTTCCCACAAAAGAATGAGCAGGAAAAGCTCTATAATCCTGGGGGAAAGAACGAAAACAGCAGCTACAATAGCAATATCGAACCATGATTTGACCTGAGATGAGTCTGCGCAGTGCCAGGACTTGGGAACCGTCTTTGCTATATACGATGATCTGCCCGTTTTAGGTATCTTGGGCAACATGCACAGACAGACTGTCAGACCAGGAGAGTTTCCTGAATTTAATTTTACTGTTGTTATTACTATATTGAAAATGCTTTGTTTGTTTTAACTTAACAGCTATGGAGCATGTTTGGGCTGCGTTACCAGCACGGGGCTTCATGCTAACTGCAGGTGACAGGTATAGACATCGCTCTGCAGTTGCCGCGGGTCACAGCAGTAAACCCGTTGCGGAAGCAGCTAATGTTGCCCACTGAGATAGTGTTGGCTCCACTCACGCTACCCGTGCTTCAGTTGCCCACACTAGCAGCGCTTCAGCGGGAACACACATCGCGCCCAGACGTGCAGTACCCAGGAAGCACAGGTTTTTAGCGCTGGGCCTTGTGCTACATTTAGCACAGCGCAGATACTGCGCCGACCCTGCCCAGCCTGGGTAGTGCACGTTAGTAAATATGCCCCTTAATGCATTCATTTGGGAACACGTAAAATGGTCTTGTCGATTGAGTGTACTGAATCTGAACCCACATCTCTCTGCCTAAGGGTTCAGCGATTCCCTTCTCCCTCGGCCCCTCCCCTCACTCTTCTGTTTCTCCCCTAATGGTGCTAAGGCTGTTAATTATTCAGGGAGAGGAAGCAGCTGTATGTCTGAGGGTCCTGCCCTGTGAATAATTCAGCAGTGACTGGCAGGGCAGGGTGTCTGACAGCTGAGATCCAAAATCCTGGGCCTTCTGCCACCATTAATAACATGCTGGGGGGAGGTTCTCTAATACACTCACCCACGGGGAAACATTAACATAGACCTGCACGCACACATGAGTGAACAGTAACATGCTAACACAGGCACAGGGACAGCGCCTCCCAGCGGAATGACTGTGATTGCCTTCGTTCTGCGTCCTGTCTCCTCTCTCCCATGCACTCCCCACCGCCATGACACACAGCACACGGCAGAGAAGAGCAGCTGGGAGAGCACATGGGGCATTTTCATTTAGCAAAGTCTGGAAAGGAAACGTATCAAGAAGACAGCTGTATAAAATATGACTTAACCTCCCTTCCCATAGGGGGCCTGTGGACAAGATCAGTAGGATATAGACTGTTCAGTCTCACAGTTGCAAGCAGGTATTTCAGTGGGGCAAGCAAGCCCCCTCCCCACCTCCACCTCCACTCTGAAATCCCCCCCCCCCTTCACTCCAGTCCCCTGTCTTCTTTCCCACTTTTCTGTCTCCTACATAGCTTACAGGGAATGTAAACCAACAGCCACCCTCAGCACTCAAAGTCAGCTGTCCCCTCCAAATTTATGGATGGCCTGGAGTGGGGGGGGGGGAGGCAGCCAGAGTTGCAGCCAGTTCAGGGCCAGGGCTGGTGCTAGCCATTAGGCAATTAGGCAACTGCCTAGAGTGTCAACATTTCCATGGAGACTGGCTCCACCCCTCTCCGGGACTTGCAGCAGCAGTAATGACATTAAAGCCACCAGTCGTTTGCATCGCAGGGGCTCGAGGCACAAGCAGCAGAGGCTTTTGCGGTACTGATTAAAGCCATTGTCACTGCTGCAGGTCCTGGGATTGGGCAGCACCGGCAGGAAGGAGGTTCCTCTAGGGTCCCTCCTATCGCTGGACCGGCCCTGTCCAGCACACAGCAAGAAGGGGGGCCGCTGGAGTGTACTTCCGGCATCTCAGGCAGCGCAGCTGTCCATAGGCTTAATAAGAACATTAATCACTTTTAGAGCGTTACTGCACATACACAGCCCTGGATCATGGTAATAAGCATCACGGAGATGAATTGCATCAAGAGCGTTTTGGTTACCTGGACCATGGGATGATGTTCCAAGGGCTGCAGAGCAGAGATGGCGTCCATCGTTCCAAGAGGAATCAAAGTGTCTTCAGCAGCAGACTGGCTAACCCACTGAAGAGGGGCTTAAACTAGATTTGTTGGGGATGGGGGAAGAAAGCCCCCAGGTAAGTGAAAGATTAAATACCTCTGTAGAAATGGGTAAAAGGGGCAATATCTGGAAAGCGGTGTGTATAAATGCCCATAGCATGGGAAATAAGATCCCAGATGTCGAGGCTTTAATGGAAGAGGTTGACTTGGATTTAGTGGCAGTTACAGAGACATGGTTCAGGGCAACCATGACTGGGATGTAGTTATACCAGGCTATTCGCCCTCACTTGGTTTGCAGCCTGTCGTGCTGTGAGGGCTTGTGTGCATCAGTGGTGCTGAGAGCTAAGTTATAGGTAGTTTAACTACTGGCAGGGTCTCCCAGGATGGGCAGGTCTCAGCTGAGGTGCCAGACCACCCATCTGGGCAGCAGTCGAATAGGACAGTGTTGGTGATGGAGGATTACATTTCTGTGACAACAGCAACAACTCTAAAATTAAACTGCATGGACAAAAGGCCTGGCAATCTACTTCCGTATCTTGCCACAAAAAAACAATGTATAGTCACAGCAAAATAAATTGCACCTACACCCATCCCCGGGAACTCTGCTCTTCTGGCAAATTGCTTCTATCTGTGCCCTTCTCTTCTATTGCTAACTCCAGACTTCACTCCTTTCACCTTGCTGCACCTTATGCCTGCAACAAACTACCTGTGTCTGTACACCAGGCACCTTCTCTGATCCTTTTCAAATCCAGGCTGAAAACTCACCCCTTCGCTGCTGCTTTTGGATCTTGACTCACCTGATCTCCTTGTTTCTTTACCACTCCCACTTGCTTTATCCCTCTCTACACCTTCTGTGTCATCTGTCTTGACTAGTTGGTAAGCTCTGATGAGCAGAAACTGTCTTACATGTCGGTGCAGCGCTGCATATGACTTGTAACGGTATACAAATGCTCAGTAGTAATAGTAGTAGAAGATGAGACCCCCAGGTTAGAAGACACTCAACTGGCTACTGGGGATGAGCTGAAGACTTGTCAGAATTAAGTCAGCATTTATAATGTGGTTGGATCAAAGTCCTCAGGATGTCTGACTGCTGATGTAGCTGCATATGAAATGAGAGTCAGAAGCTGCAAAGACGTCTTACATATTGGGACATGGAATGTACGAAGCATGAACCAAGGGAAGTTGGAGGTGGCCAATGAAATGGAACGTGCACAACTCGATCTTTTGGGTGTCATCAAACTGAAATGGACAGGCATCGAGCACTTTGCATCTGATGATCACATGGTCTATGCTAGTTCTATGAACAAATACAAGCTGAAATTGACAGAACATGCAAACAGGATAGCCTGATAGTCATGGGTGACTGGAACGCAAAGCTGTCAACAAAGAAGGCAAAGTGTTGGAAAATATGGACTTGGCAACAGAAATGAAGCTGGAGAAAGACTGAGAGAATTCTGCAAGACCAACGATCTATTCATCTCAAACACCTTCTTCCAGCAACACAAGTGGCAACTGTACACATGGACTTCACCCAATGGATTGTACAAAAATCAAATTGACTACATCTGTGGAAGTCAACGATGGAAAAGTTCTATAACATCAACAAAAACAAAACCTGGAGCCGACTGTGCTACAGATCACCCACTACTAGTATGCAAACTCATGCTACAGTTGAAAAAGAGCAAGCCACTCATGAATGTAGCAAAATATGACCTTGAGAATATACCACTGGAATTTAAAGACTGCCTGCAAAATTGATTTGCTGCTTTAGATACAAATGACAGAGCTCCAGAAGAGTTATGGGATGACATCAAAAAGGTTGTGTTGGAAGAAAGTGAGAAGTCTCTACAAAAGATGAAAAAGCAAAAATGGGTTAAATGGATGACCGGAGAAAATCTGAAAATTGCCAGAAATGTAGAGAAGCTAAAGCCATAGGAGAAAGACAGGCAATTGCAGAACTCATCAGAGATTTCCCATGTGTAGCAAGACAAGACAAGGAGAAGTGCTACAATGATGCATGCAAGGAAATAAAAACAGAAATTATTAGAAGAAGAACAAGATCAGTTTTCATAGCTCTAAGAGAGTTAAAGAAAAAATTCTAACCTTAAATTCAAATGGTATAAGATGCTCAAGAATACATGCTGAATGATGCTGAGAAGATCACAAAAAGGCGGAAAGAATATATAGAATTATTATACCATAAAGATCAAGCGGACCAATAGCTGTTACAACCTGTACATTATGATCAAGAAACAAGAAGTTGAAGCAGCATTGAAAGCCTTTCAAATAACAAAGCACCAGGCATTGATGGCATTCCCATTGAAGTATTACAGCGATCAGATGTGGCTGTTACCATACTTACAAGACTCTGCCAGGAAATTTGGAAGACAACATCATGGCCAACTGACTGGAAAAGATCTGTGTTTATACCAATATGAAAGAAAGCTGATTCAACTGACTTTGGAAATTATCACACAATTACTCTCATCCCACATGCCAGCAAGATTCTAGTCAAGATTATTCAGCAGAGACTACAACCATAACTGGAACAAAAACTACCTGAAGTGCAAAAAGGTTCAGGAAAGGGTAAGGAGCAAAAGACATCATCACGGATGTGAGATGGATCCTTGAAAAAACAAAAGAATACCAAAAGGATATCCATATGTGTTTTATTGACTACAGCAAGGCTTTTGACTTTGTTAACCATGAGAAACTCTGGGCCGCATTAAGAAGCATGGGTATACCAGAATACCTGATAGTTCTCTTGCACAAACTTTACATTGATCAAGAAGCAACAGTTCGAACAGAACAAGGAGAAACAGAATGATTTAAAATCAGCAAAGTTGCATACTTTCCCCCTTCCTGTTTAATTTATATGCAGAACAAATCAACAGAGAAGCAGGATTGTATGAAGACAACCAAGGTGTGAAGATTGGTGGAAGACTCATCAACAACCTTCGCTATGCTGATGATACCACATTACTGGCTGAAAGTGAAGACAATCTGAAACATTTGCTTCTCAAGATTAAGGAACATAGTTTTAAAATGGGCCTGCATCTTAATGTAAAAAGACAAAGATTCTGACAACTGCAAAATCAATAAGTTCACTGTTGATGGAGAAGAAATTGAAATAGTTGCAGCTTTAACCTACTTGGATCAAGCAGTCAAGAAATCCGATGATGCTTTGCTCTTGGCAGAATGGCTATGAAGGACCTAGACAAGATTCTCAAGAGCAGAGATGTTTCTCTCCATACAAAGATTTGACTTGTTGAGGCCATGATATTTTCAATACCTGGAAAAATTAAACCTTATAGCTGGGCTGGCCTCTCCGACAAAAACATTACAGACATCAATCTTTGGTTACTGAATAAGTGTTTGAAAAACGGGTTTAATTTTTCCAGGTTTTGCTTTTTTATCTGATTTTTTCAACTTGGTAGAAGGTATTTTGAGTATTTAGATGATATTTTCAATAACATCAAATGGATGTGAAAGTTGGACACTGAAAAAGATAGACAGGAAGAAAATCAATGCCTTTGAATTATGGTGCTGGCGACAAATACTGTGTATACCATGGACTGTCCAAAGAACAAACCAGTCACTGCTAGAGGAGATCAAGCCTAAGCTTTCTTTAGAAGTGCAGATAGCAAGATTTCGACTTTCATACTTTGGACACATTATGCGAAGAGAGCGATCATTACAGAAAGACATCATGCTTGGCAAGGTAGAAGGTCAATGCAAAAGAGGAAGGCCAACAATGAGATGGATTGATACAATAACAGTAGCTATGGGTGCCACTCTATCAACAATAAACCACCTGACCAAAGATCGAACACAGTTTAGGACAACTATCCAGAGGATCGCCATGAGTCGACACCGACTTAACGGCACTTAACAACAACAACATGCTTTATTCAGGAAGGACAAGGTAGAAAGAAGGGGAGGAGGAGTGGTACTTTATGAAAAAATTATATTAAAGCTATAGAATTATAGGGCTTAAAAGGGAGTGAGAGGCACTGTGAGTTAAATTAGAAAGAAGGAAAGGGAAATCCATTTGCATTGGAGTGATATACAGATCCCCCTCATAGGGAGAAGTGTTTTCATGAAAGGAGAAGTGCTACTGATAGGGGACTTCAATATGCAGGATGTTGATTGGCACATTCCGGCTGCAGTATCATCTAGAAGTAAGGAGATCCTAGACTCTCTACAGGGAGAACTATTCTGGCAGCTGGTAATGGAATTCACACATGATGGGCCATACTGGACCTGGTACTTACCAATGGGGAAAGTGTTTCTTATGATACAGTGGGAGATCATCTCACATCCAGTGATCCCCAGACGGTGTCGTTCATTATTAGGACTAGGGCTGATAAAATCCATTCATAAGTGAGGGTCTTAGACTTCAGGAAAACTAACTTTGCCAAGATGGACCAATATGTCAAGGAGTTGTTAGTTGGAAAGGAACATCTGGGGGATGTAGCAAAACAGTGGGCAAAACGTAAAGGGGATATTTTAAGGGCAACAAACCTTTTTGTTAGAAACTTAAATAAATGTAAAGGGGAAAAGAGGTCACTATGGTTCTCAAAAGAAATAGCTAAAGTGATGAAGAAAAAGAGGGAGGCCTTCATGAAATACAAGAGATCACAGAGAGAGGAAGACAGGCATCTATATTTAGAAAAACTTAGAGAAGCTAGCAAAGTTGTCAGGAAAGCAAAGGTGCAAAAAGAAGAAGAAATAGCCAATGCAATAAAATGGGGGGATAAGACATTTTTCAGATATAATAGTGAGAGGAGGTATTGTCAGACTCAAGGGTGAAGGGGAGGAATATGAAGAAGCTGATGAGGATAAAGCGGAATTACTTAACAAATATTTCTGTTCTGTGTTCACAGATGAAGGGCCAGGAGCAGGACCTCAGAAAAAAACCACAAATAGGAACAGAAGTGAGGGGAATCTTGAACAATTTTTAGAAGACTGTGTTCGTGGGGAACTAGCTAAACTAAAAGTAGATAAAGCGATGGGTCCGGATGAGATACATCCTAGAATACTGAGGGAACTTGGGGATGTTCTAGCAGCTCCACTGACTGACCTTTTCAATGCTTCTTTAGAGTTGGGGGCGGTCCCAGAGGACTGGAGAAAGGCTCATATGATCCCTTTACACAAAAGCAGAAGTAAGGATGAGGTTGAAAACTACAGGCCAGTTAGTCTAACATCTGTGGTGAGTAAACTATTGGAAATGCTACTACAAGAGAGAATAGTGAGGTTTCTGGAGTCCAGTGGATTGCAGGATCCAAGGCAGCATGGGTTTACTAGAGGCAGGTCTTGTCAGACAAAACTGATTGATTTCTTTGACTGGTGACCAAGGAATTGGACCAAGGGAGAGTCCTAGATGTGGTGTACTTAG
Organism: Ichthyophis bannanicus; assembly: GCA_033557465.1. NCBI lineage: Eukaryota > Metazoa > Chordata > Amphibia > Gymnophiona > Ichthyophiidae > Ichthyophis > Ichthyophis bannanicus. Next base: position 71,760,092 of record CM066051.1, on the reverse strand, counting down.
ATTTCAGTAAAACCTTCAACATCGTTCCACACAGGTGGCTTATTACTAAACTGAGCACCCTAGGGATGGACCCTAAAGTGATTGACTGGGTTAGAAATTGGTTGAGTGGGAGGCGACAAAGGGTGCAAGTGTATGGGGCTCACTTTGAGGAGAAAGAAGTTACCAGTGATGTGCCGCGGGGATCTATCCTTGGTCTGAATCTTTCTAACATATTTTTTAGATATAGCGGAAAGGCTGTTGGGTAAGGTTTGCCTGTTTGTGGATGATACCAAAATCTGCAATAGAGTAGACACCCAGGAAGGAGTAGATAACATGAGCAGGGACCTAGCTATGCTTGAGGAATGGTCAAGAATTTGGCAACTGAGATTTAATGCTAAAAATGCAAGGTCATGCATTTGGGCTGCAGAATACAAGGGAGTGGTACAGTGTAAGGGACAAAGTACTTCTGTCCACAAAAGAAGAGCAGGACCTGGGTGTGATTGTTTCTGATGATCTTGTGTTTAAACAGGTAGGAAGGGTGACGGTGAAAGCCAGAAGGATGCTTGGGCGCACAGGAAGAGGAATAGCCAGCAGAAGAAAGGAAGTTCTGGTGACTACACCTTCAAAAGGACATACATAGGATGGAGTTGGTGCAGAGGGTGGCTACCAAAAATCTTTGTTATAAAGCATATAAGGACGGACATAACGATCTTAATATGTATATGTTAGAGGAAAGGCGGAATAGAGGTGATATGATTGAGATGTTTAAATACCCCTGTGGCATAAATGCACAGGGGGAGAGCTTCTTTCGATTAAAAGCAAACTCCACTATGAGGGGACATAGGATGAGGGTGAAAGGAGATAGATTCAGGAGTGATATGCGGAAATATTTCTTTACGGAAAGAGTGGCAGATCCATGGAATAGTCTCCCAGTGGAGGTGGTAGAGATGAGGACAGTAACCAAATTCAAAAAAGCATGGGACAAACACAGAGGATCTCTAAAGGAAAAAAGGGGACTGTTGTAGTGGTTGATATGGAAGGACAGACTAGATAGGCCATGTGGTCTTTTTCTGCCGTCATGTTTCTATGTTTCTATTCAGGTACAATATGTCCTTGTCCATAAGAGCTTACAATCTGAGTTGGCACCTTAGGCAACGGGTGATAAAGTGACTTGCCAAGGTCATAGGAGAGTGTTAGCGTCAGCAGTGAGATTTGAATGAACCCTTAGTTCTCAGATCATAGCTCTAACCATGTGACCACTTCCTGTTCCGCTTGGCTTCTTTATTTCTTTCCAAATAACCTTCTATGCCACTGTTCATAACTATGAAAGCGGTTTACAATAACGACTATGCCGTTAAAGAAAATAGTTACCATAAAAAAGTAATTTATACATAGGTAAAATAAGAGAAAAGAGATCTGATAAGACCCGTAATGATCCCTTTTCCGTATTCTGTGCATTTGAAATGTTCACCTTGCTTGTAACTCAGATGGAAAGAGGAGAGCAGCTCTCTTCCTGGTTTTCGTCCTCTGCCAAGCCGCCCTTGCAGTTCAGTCATTTTCTAGCCCTCCTCCCTCCATATCAGTAATGTTGCATTAACTACGGATTCTCTCTCTAGACTGTTTGCTTCCTACCTGTGTACTAGGCTCCTCTTTCCCTTTTCCTGTCATACATTGGCATCCTTTTCCTTTTCTATTTGGTGCTTCATATGTTTTGTAAACCTCTCTTTATGCTCTGCCAAGGGCAGTATATCAAACCTCAATAGATGATAATGATACGCAAGCTAATGCCCCTCACCCACCTCTTGTTACAGCCTTATTCTATATTCTATCTAATAGCACTCGGGGAAATAAACGGGGCATGTGAAATCAGGTGTGCGCAAATACCCGTGAGGCCACAAGGTGGCAGTGGACAGCACTTCTGGTGAGGCCATGGGGCTCCCCGAGGGTCCCTATCCTCTGCCCCAGCCGATGGAACTGAAAGAAGCTGGTGAATGAAACGATAGGGCTGGCAGAGCTGCCCGGTCCTCCCCCACCCTTCATGAAACTAAAAAGAAGAGGAAGGAATACTGGCACAACAGTGGAGTTGGCACAAGAGCCACTGGTCCCTGCCAACTGCAGAGGAGAAGCAGAAGCTGGCAGGAGGAGGCAGATGAGTAAGAGGGGACCTTGAATGAATCAGTTTATCTCCCATTGCCTCCAGTGTGCGCTTATTTATTTACTTAGCCGGGTGAAGGCGGTTTACATGGAACAAATGCGAGTACATTGTAACAATGGCATGAAACTATATACAACATGCGATCAGGGCCCAGAGGACTCTTAACTATATACATTTCAGACTATGTACAGCGGTAATGATATCTATCATGTTTTGTTCTTTATGAGGATGGGGGTTATGCGGTTGTGTTGAAATGTTCCATGAATAGATGTGTTTGTAAGTGTTTTCAGAAAGTCTCAAGGTCAGTGATGAGTCCGGTAGTTTGTTCCATATGGAGGGTGCATATAACTGGAATGCTCTTTTACATGCTTGCTGGTTTGATTTGGTCCTAGTGTAAGGAATGACCAGAGTGTTTATTGTGGAGGTTTGTCTGGTTCTTTGTGGTTGGGAGGGTTGCACAAGTGAGATGAGGTGCGTGGGGGGGTCTGAGTGGATGGCTTTAGGGGGTTAACATTATTGTTTAATATCTTATATGGCTCTGCAGTGGGAGCCAGTGGAGCTGTTTGAGTATTGGGGTATTATGATCATGCCTTGCTACGTCTTGTAGGGTTCTTGTTGCAAAGTGTAGAGCTGTTTGGAGTGGTAGAAGTGTGGATTGTGGTAGTCCTTGGTATTTGGCATTGCAGTAATCTAGGTGGTGTATTACTGAGGCTTGTAGTTCAGTTCGGAAGTCTTCTTGTTCAAGGAGTGGTTGGAGTTGTTGGAGCATCTTTATTTTGTGGTAAATTGTTTGGGTGGTTTTGTTTATGTGGGTTTTGAACGTTAGGTGTTGATCTAGGGTGATTCCAAGGTATCTAATCTCAGCCTTGGTTTTGATTGTAGTGTTGTTCAGTGTTATCATAGGGGGGAACAAATGTGGTGTCTCTCGTTATGTAGAGGGCTTCCATCTTGTTCTCATTAATTTGAAGGTTGTGTTTATTTAGCCAATTAGAAACTTCAGTGAAAAATTCCTGGTGCACAGAGGGGGTGGGTTGGTTTGTGTTGATCGGTCCATATATCATAATATCATCAGCGTAATCATGATGTTTAGTTTGTGCAATCTTATGATTGTGCAGAGTGGCTGCAGGTAGAGGTTGAAGAGTATAGCGGAGAGGGTGGATTCTTGGGGGACTCCTTGTGTTTGCTTGTATGGGATGGAGGTGTTATTTCCTATCTTTATCTGTTGGTGTCTATCAGTGAGATAGGATGTGAACCACTTGAGCACAGTGCCTTGAATTCCATTGGCGCGAAGACGTTGTAGTAGCAAGTGATGGCTTACAGTATCGAAGGCTGAGGAAATCTCCAGAAAGATTAGTAAGAAGCATTGATAGGCTCATTTCATACCTTGTGTTAGGGTATTGATTAATTTGGTTAGTAGAGTCTCCACTCCGTGGTGTGACTGGAACCCATGCTGCTGAGGGTCGAGTACGTTGTGCTTTTCGATATGGTCTTGCAGTTGGTGCTGTACTGTTTTCTCAATGATCTTTGCTAGGAAGGCTTGCGATGGGTCTGTATAATGATGAGTCAGTTAATTCATGCTGCCTGGCAAGGACCCAGGGGGGAAGTTGTGTTCAGGGCTGATATGGTGTCTTCAATTTGTCTTTCAGTCATTTTTTAAACATCTTCTTAGTGATATTGCAGAAGGGCTGTTGGGCAAAGTTTGCCTCTTTGCGGATGATACCAAAATCTGCAAGAGAGTAGACACCCAGGAAGGTATAGATAACATAAGGAGGGATCTAGCTAAGCTTGAAAAATGGTCTAGAATTTGGAAGCTGAGATTTAATGTTAAAAAATGCAAGGTCATGCATTTGGGCTGCAGCAATCCAAGGGAGTAAAACAGTATATGGGGTGAAGTATTTCTGTCCAAAAAAAAAAAAACGGGACCTAGGCGTAATTGTGTCTGATGAACTTAAAGTAGCTAAACAGGTAGAAAAGACAATGGCAAAAGCTAGAAGGATGCTTGGGTGCATAGGGAGAGGAATGGCCAGCAGAAGAAAGGAGGTGATAGTGCCTCTGTATAAGTCTTTGGTGCAACCTCATTTGGAGCATTGTGTGCAATTCTGGAGACTGCACCTTCAAAAGGATGTAAACAGGCTGGAGTCAGTTCAGAGGGTGGCTACTAAAATGGTTAGTGGTCTTCATTATAAAGCATATGAGGACAGACTTAAGGATCTTAATATGTATACTTTACAGGAAAGGCAGGATAGAGGTGACACACAGACACACAAACTCAAAAACTCCCAAAACCGCAATTAGCTAACCCCACACAGTCCTCACACACACACACAAAAAACTTATGATAAAAAAAATGGAAATAAATTCCACCACTTACGCATGACCTATGATTATTCTGTAACACATTGTATATAACTACTTGTAAATAACCTATGTAAATAGTTTGGACAGTTTATCGCATTTATTGTTATTTGTAAAAAGTTAGAAAGTTTCTGTTCAATGTAAATGTATACCGAAGTATACATAATTTGTTAACTTGTTCCATGTAAACCGCCCTTGATCTCTGGAAGGGGCGGTATAGAAGAAATAAATAAATAAATAAATATGATTGAGACATTTAAATACCTCAGTGGCATAAATGCACAGGAGAACCTCTTTAGATTGAAAGCAAGCTCTGCAATGAGGGGACATAGGATGAGGGTGAAAGGGGATAGACTCAGGAGTAATATGTGGAAATATTTATTTATGGAAAGAGTGGTAGATTCTTGGAATAGTCTCCCAGTGGAGGTGGTAGAGATGAGGACAGTATCTGAATTCAAAAAGGCATGGGACAAACACAGAGGATCTCTAAAGGAAAAAAGGGGACTGTCGTAGTGGTTGATATGGAAGGACAGACTAGATAGGTCATGTGGTCTTTTTCTGCCATCATGTTTCTATGGTGAAACCCTCACTAGGTTTGCAGCTTGTCGTGCTGTGAGGGCTTGTGTGCATCAGTGATGCTGAGAGCTAAACTATCGGTAGTTTAACTACTGGCAGGGTCTCCCAAGATGGACAGGTCTCAGCTGAGGTGCCAGACCAAGACAAACCACCCATCTGGGCAGCAGCAGAATGGGATAGTGTTGACGGCAGAGGATCATATTTCTGTGACAACGGCAACAACCCCAAACTTAAACTGTACGGAAGAAAGGCCCGGCAATCTACTTCTGTATCTTGCCTTGAAAACCCAATGGATAGTTACAAGAAAACAAATTGTGCTATAGTGCTGGAAGATGAGACCCCCAGGTCGGAAGGCACTCAACTAGCTACTGGGGAAGAGCTGAAGACTTTTCAGAGTAAAGCCAGCATTTATGATGTGGTTGGATCAAAGCCCTCGGGACGTCTGACTGCTGATGTAGCTGCGCATGAAATGAGAGTCAGAAGATGTAAAGATGTCTTACGCATTGGAACATGGAACGTATGAAGCATGAACCAAGGGAAGTTGGAGGTGGTCAAGAATGAAATAGAACGTGTACAATTTGATCTGTTGAGTGTTAGCGAACTGAAATGGACTGGCATCGGGCACTTTGCATCAGATAATCACATGGTCTACTATGCTGGAAATGAAAGACAAAGAAGAAATGGTGTTGCATTTATAATAAAGAAGAAACTTGTAAGAACTGTAATCAAATACAATGCAGTCAGCGAATGCTTAATCTCTATTCGTCTACGAGGAATGCCTATCAACACAACTATAATTCAAGTATATGCCCCAACAACAGCTGCAGAAGAGAATGAAATTGAAGAGTTCTATGAACAAGTACAAGCTGAAATTGACAGAACATGCAAACAGGATATCCTGATAGTCATGGGTGACTGGAACGCAAAGGTTGGCAACAAAGAAGAAGGAAAAGTAGTTGGAAAATATGGACTTGGCAACAGAAATGAAGCTGGAGTTCTGCAAGACCAACGATCTATTCATCTCAAACACCTTCTCCCATCAACACAAGTGGTGACTGTACACATGGACTTCACACAATGGATTGTATAAAAATCAAATTGTTTACATCTGTGGAAGTCAACGATGGAAAAGTTCTATAACATCAACAAAGACAAAACCTGGAGCTGACTGTGGTACAGATCATCAACTACTAGTATGCAAACTCAAGCTAAAGTTGAAAAAGAGCAAACTACTCATGAATGCAGCAAAATATGACCTTGAGAATATACCACTGGAATTTAAAGACTGCCTGCAAAATCGATTTGCTGCTTTAGATACAAATGACAGAGCTCCAGAAGAGTTATGGAATGACATCAAGAAGGTTGTGTTGGAAGAAAGCGAGAAGTCTCTACAAAAGGTGAAAAAGCAAAAACGGCCAAAATGGATGACGGAAGAAACTCTGAAAATTGCCCAGAAACGCAGAGAAGCTAAAGCCAGAGGAGAAAGAAGGACAATAACAGAACTCAACAGAGATTTCCAACGTGCAGCAAGACAGGACAAGGAAAAGTACTACAATGACGCATGCAAGGAAATAGAAGCAGAAACTATTAGAGGAAGAACAAGATAGGCTTTCCTAAGGCTACGAGAGTTAAAGAAAAAGTTCCAGCCTCAAATTGGAATGTTACAAGATGCTCAAGGTTCTATGTTGAATGATGCTGAGAAGATCAAGAAAAGGTGGAAGGAATATACAGAATTTTTATACGATAAAGATCAAGTGGACCAACAGCCGTTTCAACCTCTACCTTATGATCGGGAACCATTGGTGATGAAAGAAGAAGTTGAAGCAGCATTGAAAGCCGTACCAAAGAACAAAGCACCAGGCATTGATAGCATTCCCATAGAAGTATTACAGAAATCTGATGCAGCTGTTACCGTACTCACAAGGCTCTGCCAAGAAATATGGAAGACAACATCATGGCCAACTGACTGGAAAAGATCTGTGTTTATACCAATACTAAAGAAAGGTGATCCAACTGACTGTGGAAATTATTGCACAATCGCTCTGATCCCACATACCAGCAAGATTCTACTGAAGATTATTCAAAAGAGACTACAACCATACCTGGAACAAGAACTACCTGAAGTGCAAGCAGGGTTCAGGAAAGGGCAAGGAACAAGAGACATCATTGCGGATGTGAGATGGATCCTTGAAAAGACTAAAGAATACCAAAAGGATATCTATTTGTGCTTAATCGACTATAGTAAGGTTTTTGACTGTGTAAACCATGAGAAACTCTGGGCCACATTAAGAAGCATGGGTATACCAGAACACCTGATCGTACTTTTGCACAATCTGTACATTGATCAAGAATCAACAATTCGAACGGAACAAGGAGAAACAGAATGGTTTAAAATAAGTAAAGGTGTAAGACAAGGCTGTATACTTTCCCCCTACCTGTTTAATTTATATGCAGAACAAATCATCAGAGAAGCAGGATTGTATGAAGACAACAGAGGTGTGAAGATTGGTGGAAGACTCATCAACAACCTTCGCTATGCTGATGATACCACATTACTGGCAGAAAGTGAAGATGATCTGAAACATTTGCTTCTCACAATCAAAGAACATAGTCTCAAAATGGGCCTGCACCTTAATGTAAAGAAGACAAAGATCATGACAACTGGCATAATCAACAGGTTCATTGTTGAAGGAGAAGAAATTGAAATCGTGAACAACTTTAACCTACTTGGATCAACTATCAATAAAGAAGCAACAAGCAGTCAAGAAATCAGACGACGCATTGCTCTTGGCAGAATGGCTATGAAAGACCTAGATAAGATTCTCAAGAGCAGAGATGTCTCTCTCCGTACAAAGATTCGACTTGTTCAAGCCATGGTATTTTCAATAACATCATACGGATGTGAAAGCTGGACAGTGAAAAAGATAGACAGGAAGAAAATTGATGCCTTTGAATTATGGTGCTGGCGGCGAATACTGTGTATACCATGGACTGCCCGAAGAACAAACCAGTCAGTACTAGAGGAGATCAAATCTAAGTTTTCTTTAGAAACTCAGATGACAAGACGTCGACTTTCATACTTTGGACACATCATGCGAAGAGAGAGATAATTAGAGAAAGACATCATGCTTGGCAAGATAGAAGGTCAACGCAAAAGAGGAAGGTCAGCAATGAGATGGATCGAGACAATAACAGCAGCTACAGGTACCAGTCTGTCAACAATGAGCCGCCTGACTCAAGACCGAACACAATTTAGGATAGCTATCCAGAGGGTCGCCATGAGTCGACTCCAACTCGACGGCACTTAATAACAACAACATGGTGAAGGATATCCAGGGGTCAGGGTGCCTGTCTTCAGTGGTGGGTGGGAGGTAGATTTCTAGTTGGGGAAAAACTGCTTGCAATGTAGCGCTAGTTGTTGGGGGGTGATCGAGATTTCTTGCTTTTCAGTTTAAGGTGTTTTGGTCAGTTGTTTCACTATGTTGAACAGCTCTCTTGGTTGGTTGATTGCTGATTTTAGTACTTTTGAGTGGTTTTCTTTCTGCAGTTGTAGATATACCAATTTGTCCTCAGTGTTCTTCGTTTTGCACCATTTTCTTTCATGTTTGTGTAGTTGCCATTTAAGGTTGCGGAGGGTAGGCGTATACCAGCTGGTCTTAGGGTGCTTACAGTGTGTGTGATTGGCTGTGTTGGTGGCAGAGGTGGCATATCTGGGGCTGTTGTTCCAGTACTCAATGAGGGTATCAGGGTTGGTGGTGTCATCAGGTAGGCGTTTGAGAGCGCCCTGACTGAGGTTCTCCTTGTTGAAACATTTAAATCTGGTTGATGGGGCCTGGATGTGGCTATCCCTGATGATGTCCTGTGGGAGAGAGAATTTGATGAGTTTGTGCTCAGACTATGGAAGCCTTGGTGGTCCAGTGGATGGACTTGTGGTTAATAGTACTACGGCTTGTTGGTTCAAATCTCACCAAAGGAGATCTATGGTGTTAGCGCTCACAGTGAAGTTGGAGAGGTAGTTTTCACTGCTTGACCCAATACAATGCATTGCGATCTAATGTGTGTAGGAAAGTTGATGAGTTGCACTAGGTCCATTGCTGACATTGCTTGGATGGAGGAGTGCGCGTGTTTTTTTTCAGTGATAGGAGGTTAAAGTCTTCTAGCACTAGGATATCTTCTCCAGTTTAAACTGTAAGATCTTTTGGGAAGAGGCATGTTATATAGAAACACATATCATCACTGCATGGCAATGCATACATCCAGTAGGGTTATGCAAATGGTAGGCATTAGTAATATTAGGGGCAATTCGAAGCTACTGGGTCACCAGGAGTCAGCAATGACATGAAGGCACGCATTGCGTTGTTTGGGGGATACAGGAAGTGGGGAGGGGGAAGACAGAGGGATGGAAAAGAGAAAAGAAAGTGGAGTAAATACTTTTCCGGGTTTCAGCTCAAGTGGTAATTACACCTTGCATTGCAGAGAGACACACCATAAAAAAAATAAAAAGGAAATCCTTTCAGCTATGTAAGGTTGTGGCACTCTCTGGTGGCTACTGTTTAAATTGCAGGGGCCCGATATTATGAGCGATTAATGCAGTTAGCAGATCTGGGGTACTAACATGGTTAGTGTCGCTGAATATTCGCGGATGCCACACACCGATGCTAGATGGCTAGCCTCGGGGGGGGGGGGGGGGTGACACCTGGCAATAACCGGGCAGTGGAGATATCCAGCCATGCTAAGTGGCAAAAGTTAGGCACATTAAAGGCTGGACTATCTTTCGCCACTGAAACTAAGCAGGCAGTGGCTGGATATGGCCCAAAACTGAATGTCCAGATCTTACTTTCAGTGACAACAGCTGGCTGCCATGGCTGAATATTAGCCCCTTAGTCTAATTCTGAAATTTTAGCATGTTCAGAAGCCTGATGAAGAGACAAACAAAAAGTTTAGACCTTTTTCTTAGACTAACTCAATACATTTCTTGACTAGCTTTTAGAAACGGAAATCCCCTTCCTCATGTCGGAACAGATGTAGAGTCTATAGTGATATGTAAAACATATCATATACCACCAGAAGTCCGATTAAAGAATGAAGGGGAAAGTGAATTGAATCTTTTTGTATCGCCAGATAGCTCAGGTCTATTGGTGTTTCTGAAGACTTCTTAGTGTGACACATCTACATGTGTTACCCTCCTGGGTGCCTCAACTTTTTACTGAGTGGGGAATTAAGCTAAAGAAAGTCACTTAACCCTCCATTGCCTGCAAGACTGCTGAGAAACGCCGCTCTTGCTCGGAAGGATTCTGCCGTTCTAACTATTTACCTGCTGGTAATTTCTCAGACTCTTGAGTTAAAGGGAACTCTTTGGGTTTAAACTGATACAAATCGCTGTCTATTTTAAAGTTTTGTTTTTTTAAAGTCCCACAGGGCACTGTTTTAGCAAAGCAGCTTCTATTGTGTTTCTTTTCCTCCTACCCACTCCGACTCCCACCCACCCCAGGCATAATCTTAGGCTCTTACAGGAACAGAGGTAGTCAAATTCACTTTCAGGTGTAAATGGTTCTCCTCATCTAATATAGCTTAATTAATTAAGGCCCTGAAATTAATCCTGACATGAACAAAGTCCATTAAAACTATTTTGGGAGCTCCACCACACACATGTGCTTGTCTTCCCACCCAAAGGAGCCATCTTACCTCATTCTTCTTTTTTCCATGGAACCTCTCAGACAATCATCTGTCCCCAGAAAATTATTGACACCCTTGAGATGCTTTTTTGACCTTTTTCATATGATTTTTCAGTCGCGTGCTCGTCACTCGTCTTCCTGCTCATTTCCAGGAGCATCACTGCCTCGGCGCCTCATTTTCCTTGGGACCCTTTTTTTTCTTTGTTTTTTCGGTGTGTGGGTTGTTTCTCTCGCACCTCCCTGGTCGGCTGGGACATTGGAGCCCTTTGACTTGGCAGAAGCTGTCTTCCCCAATATGCCAAAGCCAGCCAGTGGCTTCAAGAAGTGCACCCAGTGAGGCTGCACTGTCTCGGTGATGGACCACCAAAGCTGGGGTCTTCAGTGCCTCGGGCCTGACCATGAGCTCTCCACCTGCACTTGCTCTGTTTGCAGATGACATGCAAGAGGCTCCAGAATCGAGAGAAGCAGTGAAAATTGTTGTTCAGTGCCTCGGAGTCGGCAACATTGGCATGGCGCCTTAACTCAGCAGTCAACCTCCAATTCACTATATATCCTATATATATAGGATATATATATATTATCATAGTTTTGCATCGGGAGAAATTCAGCACTTATCTGTATTTTTAGGGTATCAAAAACTCTGCTTTGTTTGTTTCATTCCAAAGCCTTTAGAGAATTGAAAAGACACTACACCGAAGCAGTCACTTCTTCCCAGAATAATATAAATAAGCTTTGGATTTTTGAATAAATAAAGTAAAATGGACCTTTCATTAGTGACTTTACAATTAATATAATTGATAAAGTGATGTGTTGGTTCAAGACAAAATATTTTTACTGCTTTAGGTCACTTTCTATGGGCTCAATTTTTATCTTTAGTTGAAGTATGATTGCTGACTCCTTGAACGCTACCCTTGATTTTGAGTAGCATTTCACTATTGCCTGATCTCAACAGCGATCTTGCATGAAGGCTGGATTATGTCTCAGTAATTGGCATATTTGCTATGGAAAAAGACTAGAACAGCATTTGTTAAATTAAAAAAACATATTAGATTAGGTCTGACTCTTTTTGTTGCATGTTTTTTTTTTAATGTCGTGTGGTGTCGTCTTTTTTTGTTATGGTTATGGTCCTCAAAAGCTAGATGTGTCCTGGGCCTCTTCTCTCAGAGGGTCTGTGGTCTTCAGGGTGGTCTTCAGGGTTTTGTCCTGGTCTTCAGTGTTGATTGATCTTCTGTCTGTATGAGCTACTTGTTGTCCTTAACACTTGGCCTGTTTCATCAATGCAATTTGTTTTCCTGAAGTTGAAGGGGCCCCCAGAGCAGAGGGCTCCCATCAGAAGATATGGGAGCAGCTATAAGGGGACCCTACTTTCCCTGGGAAGTACCTTACTGTACCAGCGACTAAGGTAAGATGCCACCTCTTATACCACTGGCAGCACCAACAAACTTAATACAAAGCACTTTAACAGAGTCACATAGGACTGGATGGGATACATCCTGGATACTGAGAGAGCTTAGAGAAGTTCCAGGGGCACCTTGAAAGGTATGTATAATAGATTCTTGGGGACTGGAGAGGTTCCGCAGGATTGGCGAAGAGCTGGTGCGATCCCTCTTCACAAAAGTGGTAATAGGGAAGAGATGGCAAACTACAGGCCGGTAAGCCTTCCCTCGGTGGTGGGAAAAGTAATGGAAGTGCTCTCGAAAGAAAGAATAGTGGACTTTCTAGAAACCAATGGATTGCATGATCTGAGACAACATGGTTTTACCAGAGAAGATTGTGCCAAATGAATCTGATTGATTTCTTTGGCTGGGTGACTGGAGAACTAGATCAAGGGTATGCAATGGATTTGGTCTACCTAGATTTAAGCAACCTTTGATACTGTTTCTCACAGGAGACTTATGAATAAACTGAGCAGCCTGGGATGGGTCTCGAGATAGTGAACTGGATCAGAAATTGGTTGACTGACAGCTGACAAAGGGTGGTGGTAAATGGAATTCACCCAGAAGCAAGAAAGATGAGTAGTGGAGTGCCTCCGGGATTGGTCCTGGGACCGGTGCTGCTCAAGGTCTTTGTGAGTGATCTTGTCGAAAAATAGAAAGGAAAAGTTTGACTTTTTGCCAATGACATGAAGCTTTGCAACAGACTGGATTCCTTGGTAAAACAAGACAACACGAGGGAACGTACAAAAATTAGAAGAATGGTCTAATGCTTGGCAGTTAAGATATAATGTGAAGAAATGCAGAGTAATGCATTTGGGATGCAGAAATTCAAAGGAGTTGTATATGATAGAGGTCGAGAGGCTGGAGTGTTCAAACCGAGAGAGAGACCTTAGATTACTAGTGTTTGAGGATCTTCAGGTGGTGAAACAATGCAACAAGGCAGTAGCCAAAGCCAGAAAGATGCTGGGTTGCATACAAAGAGGAATTACCAGCAGAAAGGAGGAAGTATTAATGTTTCTGTACAAGTTGCTGGTGAGGCCTCACTTGGAGTACTGTGTTCAGTTTTGGAGACCGTATCTCACAAAGAATATAAAAAGACTGAAAACTGTTCAGAGGAAGGTGACCAAAATGATTTGGAGCCTGCACCAGAAGACCTATGAGAAGAGACTTGAAGACCTAAATAAGTATACCCTAGAGGAGAGAAGGGACAGGGGAGATATGATTCAGACCTTTAAGGGCTTAAAGGGTATCAATGAACAAACAAACCTTTTTCAAAGAAGGGGAAGCTGTAAAACTAGAGGGCATAACATTAAGCTGCAAGAAGATTTATTTATTTTATTTATTTAACAGTATTTCTAAACCGCCTTATCTTAATAATCAAGGTGGTATCACAGCAAGCAATCAGGTAAAGTGGGTGTGTTATACATGCAGTGAGGGTGAAACTTAGTTGTGTGAGGGCTGTGTTGGGTGCTTGATTTGTTTTGAGCTATGTACAAAGTGGGCTATTTACAGTGGTGCTAAAAACCGATGAACTTAAAAGCAACGTCAGAAAATACTTTTTCACTGAAAGGGTAGTGGCTGCTTGGAATGCCCTCCCGATGGAGGTGGTGGGGCAAAAACAGTGACGGAATTCAAAAAGGCATGGGACAGACACACAGGATTGCCACACAGCAAGAGGACGGCATCAAAACAAACACATGTTTTTTATACTTCAACAAATAGAGGGAGGTAACCCACTAGGAGCGGCAGACACTACTCTAGCCACCTTGCTGGGCAGACTAAATGGACCACACTGGTGTTCATCTGCCATTTATTTACTATGTTACCCACCTTTCATCCCTTCAAACAACCTTTCCAATGACACAGATTGAATTTTAATTGCTTCTCTGCAGCATTTTTGTCGAGGTTGTGCAGACCAGCGCCTGTGTGCCCCAATCCTTACTGGAATAGCAGTATTAAGAGGAAGGAGGATTATTTTACAATTCGATCAGGTCCTCCGGGACATCCTCCGCATCAGCTCAGGATGCTTCTATGAGAATCCTCCCACGTCCCACCACCCTGGAAACCTCTCCACCCTCCACTGCAAACAATCAGTTAGATTCATCATTACACACAATGAAAATCTGATCTCTATCAATCAATAGCAAGGCACTTAGAGGAAAGGTCAGCTCAATAAACATAGTGAGCAAATGCTTTCCTCAGGACCTCTGACCTTGCACGACCTTCAACTAAGAAGAATGCTCAGACCTTGTAGCTACAGCCAAGCTGGGAGGGTTTTCTATTATTACATGTACAAAATGTTTACTTTATTTTATTTGTTCAATTTATCAATTGTTGGTGTACATAATGATAACACTAATACCTTCACGTGGATTATCTTCAGGTGAATTTTTCACTTTGGTTTAAAAAATAAGAACTTGGATCAGTGGACTCTTTTGCTGTTTGGTATAATCCCTCATATATATATATTATTCGCTACAATGCACGGCCTTGACAGAGAACCTGAGGGGCGTGCTGGAGAGTATTCACTAACACTCAGATCTGCTGTTCTTGGGAGAAATCCCCACTTCCTCCTGTGACGGAAACTCTGACAGATAGTGACAGCAAACCCTGAGACTCTGCCACCTTCAGCCTCAGACATTAGGTCTCCTTTACACAGCACACAGGATCACTGCTTGAGCAGAAGGCAGGTCTCCTTTATCCAGTAAACAGGATTGTACCCAAACATAAGGTAAGGCAGGTCTTCTTGCCACAAGAAAGGGTCTTCTTGCCACTGGATAGACTGGAGCTTTACTGGTGTCTGAGGTCAGCCCGACATGTGTTTCAGCCAATGGCCTTCTTCAGGGGACAGCGACCTCAAGAAATATATACAAAGCATAATTAAACATAAAAACATAAATTGTCATTAACTATTAAAAATAAAACATAAAAACATTTAAAAAACATTAGAAAACATAATAAACCAATCAGTAAAAAATAGATAAGAGCATTTGTATATAAAAATATGTAAGAGAACTAAGCATATACTAAATGATAGATAATAAAATAGATAAGCAACATCCTATGTTATTATAATGTCAATTTATTTACTAATAAATACTTAAATAATTAAATACATAAGTAAATGAAACCGAAATAATGCCATCAAATTAATAAGAGGTCATATGTAAAGGTGATGAGAGCTAATGATACTGATAGTGGAAATGTGTCAAAAACCTTAAGATATTGTAGAAGGTAACTCACCAGTCCGAGAAAGACCCCTAAGAAGCGCTCTCTGTTGTTGAAGACAATTGCTAAAATGACTGAAGGACGGAGAAGAGCAATAGCTCATCAAGAAGACCATAAGTACATCTCATTGTGAAGGAGCTCTAGTGGAGAAAAGGGAAGAGGTGACAGAAGTATTAAGATGCAATAATATGGGATCCCAGAACACATGCGGGGTCATTCTGATGCACAAATAGCAGGGATGGACAACCCACTGGAACATCCATCCCCGCTATTCGAGCCCTTTCCTGATCCCGATCCCATCTTCCTTCCCTGCGTGTTGTACGGTGAAGGTAGATGGGGGCGGGGAAGAGCGGATCAGGGGCAGCGTTAGGGCGGGCGGTGGGGGGTTGTCAGACTCGGGTACTAAGCTCCCCAGTTGGAGGGGGCGGCGGGCCCGGTGTGCTGAAAGGGCAGGGGAGGGCAGAGGACATTCTCTGCAGCCCGACCCCGGCCTTAGGAGGCCAGATCGGGGGTCGGGCTGCGGGGAAAGCACCTTTGCAGCTGGTGGCCAGAGATCGCAGTTTTTCAATGGAGCCGCAGTGCCATGACAACTGGGCACCATGGTGCCACGGCTCCACTGAACAGCCCTGACTGAGCTATCTGGGCAAGGCCTGTATGTGCAGGCTGGACTGAACTGGGAGCCCGGCCTGCACATAAATCTAATCACGAAGTTAGATATCTTGGTGTCACTTTGGATCAACATCTAAATATGGCATCCCAGATAAGAAATATCACAAAGGCTGTCTACCTCAAAATACGATCCCTCCGCCAACTCCGACCCCTAATGGAACCTACTGACTTTCGCACCGTCTTCCAAGCCTTGGTCACTCCTATTTTCGATTATGCAAATATCATACTGCGTGGTCTACCTGCATATACCCTCCATCCCTTACAAATGGCTTTAGACACTGCTGCCCGAACCATTTACGGAGAATCCAGATATGAGCATGGATCACCTCTCCTAGCCCAGCTACATTGGCTTCCCATTATCAGTTGACTTAAATACAAAGCCCTTATTTTATCATTTAAAATACTTCACCATCTCTCAGCATCATCCCTAGAAAACCTATTACATTGGACACCAGACACCAGAACTAGGCGATCCAATATGGCCAACAACACCCTTGCCATTCCAGCTATGGCTAGTAAAAGCACCCAATTTGCCAGAAACAGAGCCTTCTCCATCCACTGCTCTGAAACTCTCTCCCTGCTCCTATCCGTCTTATCACTGACCTTTCAACCTTCCTCAAGGCAATTAAGACTCATCTTTTCCAGATTTCCTTCGACCATGTACCATAGCTTGCCGCGGCCTCCCTTGTAATGCACAGGTTCTGTTCAGCTTGTATATAGTTATATTCACCAAGAAATCTGTCTTAATGGTATTATAGTTCTTTATACATGATTAATTTAAATAGTTTCTGTTCAATGTAACTTAACATGTCCTGTTCAATGTATTAAGTTGTTCTTATGTAAACCGTGCTGATCTTAAAAAGTGTGGCATATAAAACCAAATAAATAAAATAAATAAATACAGGCCTGGTTGTGATTCTGATCCCGTGGAGCTAGACATGCCCTACGGGATCAGAATCACGGCTCCCTCTGTGCGTCTGGTTCTAACCAGGCGCACAGAGGGCCGACACGTCAATGTCAGAATCGTGCCCAGACCGTCCAAGTCCCTAACGTAGCAGGAAGGATTATAATCATTGGAAAAGCCCACAGTGCGCCCATCCATAAATAATATTGTAACTATAAAATGTGTTTATAAAAGTTAAAATCAAAAAATACTTATAAATACCAAATGGCATAGCCAGGTATGCAAAGTAAAACCAAACCTTGTCCTAAAAAGGGGGGGGGGGTGAATCATGGCATTGTTTAAAAATGGGCATCCCCGCTATCATTCATCTTGTTGTATACTAATATCTATTCTCACAAACTGGGGGCATCCTGACGATATGATCCTTTGAATATTAGTAATAAAACTAAAGGAAAGATCCCACTCGCTGAATGTCAATGTGGCAATTGGTTGGCAAGATTGCATGCTGTAATATGAGTTGCAAATCGCAAATTAGGAATCATGCAGACCAGCGTATTAAATAGCTACGCCACAGGAAACCAACGGCAGCAAAAAAGGAAAAGAAAACAGCGTCGGTATCTAGCGAGTTCTGTGCACAACAGTCAAATAGCGAAGGACAAACCGTTGAAAACTGAACATTAATAATTCGCTCTTTACTGGTTTGGCACAACTTGACAAAAATATTGAAACGACAATGGCTCCATCATAAGCCTTGCTATCAGTGAATCAAATAAAACTAGAAATTGGGACACACAGAGCACAGTAATCACATACCTCTCTCCAGAGATACAAAAAGTTTAGCGCTGTAAGGATTTCCATTTAAGCGCGCAGCCAATGACATGCATCTGACGTCAATGTAGAGTGATCATGACGTCAGAGGCCTCACCAACGACTTGTACAGGGGCATTAATACCTCCTTCTTTCTGCTGGTTATTCCTCTCTGTATGCAGCCCAGCATCCTTCCGGCTTTGGCCGCCGCCTTGTCGCGCTGTTTCGCCTCTTGGAGATCCTCAGCCACTGTCACTCTAAGGTCCCCCACAGGCTGAAAGGTGCATCCAGAGAAATAAATATGAGAGGAGCAGAAATGTCCTCTTAAAGACAGGAAACATAAAAATCTCTCTCGCCCAATAGTTTTATTATTATTTATGTATATACCTTATAGTAAAACATTATAACAATATAAAACTATGTGTCCTGTCTTTTATTATTATGAGATGTGGTTTTAGTTGGATGTTTTACCTCTGTGTAATTTGATTGTTGGTTTTATATTTCCGTTGTGTAAATCGCTTTGAAATACTTGTGCCTCAAGCAATATACAGTCAAACCTCGGTTTTCATTTGCCCCGGTTTTCATACGCTTCGGTTTTCAACGTCTTTTTTGACTGAGATTTTGTCCCGGTTCTCATACATCGCTTTGGTTTTCAACATCTTTTTTGACTGAAATTTTGTCCTGGTTCTCGTACATCGCCTCGGTTTTCGTAAAGTACAGTACTGTAAATACATACACCCTCGCGCTGCACACCGGTCTGTATACACTGCCGGAACGCCCGCCCGGTCCCGGCAGCACTGCCCCCCGGACTCACCGATCGCCAGCGTGATGAGAAGCGAAAGCCAGCGCTGAGCACGTAAATGAAACACATCCTCGAGCCTGGTCAGAGTCAGAGAGGCAAGGATTGCGCAGAGAGGAAGGCCCCGATCTCGTCCACCGCCTGCCCGTTCTCTGGAGCGCCCCCTCAGGCTCGGAGGTAGCAGGGAAGAAAAGCTGTCAACGTAAGCAGGAGATGTTGCATGAATGTGGGAGGCAGTTCTTTTTCTTGCAGGGTACGTCTGAAGCTATATCATTAAGATTTTCTGCCATTCTGAAGCATTGAGCAGATAATGTTAAAGGTATTTTAATGGGCTGAATCCAATGTGATTCCGAAGAGAGCTGGGCACAGCAGCTTGTCAGGGGTGGCTAAGGCCAGATGTTAACATACTGTACTGTACAGTACTGTACTTAGCTTGCTTTCAGTGATGTTAAATGTTCATTTATCCATTTCATTAGTCATTTATATTTATTTCTCATTGTTTTCTGTATGTAAAAATATAGTTATTCTCTATAAAATGTATTTTTTGTGAATATTTTTGGATATCTGGAACGGATTAATTGGATTTACATTATTTCTTATGGGAAATATTGCTTCAGTTTTCATACGTTTCGGTTTTAGTCAGACTTTTTCGAACGGATTAATCATGAAAACCGAGGTTTGACTGTATTAAATACTGACAAATAAATAAATGTCTAAATGGGCGGCAGATAACCTTACCCAGCCTCTGTCATGCAGTCTGGAAATAGTTGACATTTTTTCAAGCTAATCCCTCCTTTCTTCTAGCAGGTGGTCAATTAAAATGTGAATTCTGTGTGGGATCAAAGCCTTTTTCCTCTCTTTCTCTTTGCTCTGCTCCATCCTCCAAATATAAAGAGCCCTGGCTGGAGTCCTTCACTGCCCCCACCACACCCCCTGCTCTTTCTGTCTCCCAGAAATCAGTGCAGGGAGTTCAGAGGGACCTGCCCTCTCTTCAGGCTGCAGGCAGACTGAATGCACTGTTAAAGGAGACCTGCTTTTCCCTCAAAGCTGAATCAGTGGGAGTATGATGTTAACAAGGAGACCTGCACGCTCCTCCGCTGGGATCAGAGTGTGTCGTATGTTAAAGGAGACTTCCTGAGGCTGGAGTCGGAATCTGTGCAATCTGCCCTTCGCCCCGTGTTTTTCCCAGGCTTGAATTTCTCTGGATGTGCGTGGTGTTAAAGGAGACCTGTCCTTTTCTCAGGCTGAAATGTGTATGTGTATTGTTAAAGGAGACTTGACTGCTCCTCAGGCTGAAACCAGTATATGTAATGTTTGCAAGACTCCATTTACAGTGGGGCCTGGGTGAAAGAAAGAGAGACCCAGTTAGAGAGAGGAAGGCAAAAACATTATCCTAGGAGCAAGCAGGTCGGGGGGGGGGGGGGCAATCAGTTATCCTTTACTTTCCCCAGGCAGTCTCTCCCAGCTCCTTTGGGCCTTTGTTCAATTGGAACCAAATTCAGCCTCTAGATGTCACCTCTGAGCCATGACCATAATTCCCCTCCCGGCATGGGGATCATCAAGGCTACCTCCGCAGCAGCTCCCTCCCCTCCAGCCCTGGGAGTGGAAGTAATATTTATTTCCTTTATAACAAAGTAAGCTTTATTGTAAAAGATAGATACATTTTGCAAAGTGACTCAAATTATTACAAAACAGCACTTCAACCACAATGCAACCATTACAATGACATCAGGAAAAAAAATAGTTATACAATTTGTTTTATCCGATGACGTGCGGTGTTTACATAAAACCCGAAACAAGCTAAGGTAACTCTTAGTGATCGACATCAGAAACCTTGCTGCCACTAGGACAGTTTACACAAGGTATTTACAGTTAGATGATGAACTTAAAAAAGTTAAGAAACAATTTTTTTAATTTATTTATTTTATTTATTTAACAAGTTTTTTATACCACTTTATCTTATTTTTTTTTTTTTTTTTTAATTTTTATTTAGCATTTTATTACTTACAAACATCACATATTCTAAACAACAAGAACAACTAACCAAAAACTTGGCTATGCAAAAGTACAAGACAGTAATAACAATAGAATGACACGATATACAGACACCTTTAAACAACATGATTAATATACAATCGTATATATTATATCAACATCATTATGACTATGGTATGGCCTCCGGCGATGGACAGAGAATCCCGATACCAATCACCGTGAACTGGGAATAATCTTGGAGTCCAGGGCAACCCACTTTGCCATCTTCCGAAGTAGATAGGGATGTCGCTGCACATATAATCGCTCATAAATACGATGGGCACACAACAAGTTCCACCATTGCTCATAGTGTAAGGCTGCAAGATTTTTCCAGTGGCTCATCAGGGCTTTTAGTGCTAGTCCCAGTAGTAGATCCAGACTCGGACAATCTTCGCTAAGTAAACCTGGGATTCCCGCTCGTGAGCGGTAGATTATAATTCGAAATGTCAACGGGGCATGTATACCCAGCAGTTGAGAGATTCTATTCCAAACTTGTCGCCAGTACATACGCAGCTTGGAGCAAGTATACAGCATATGTTCTAATGTACCAGGATCAACTTTGCAGGACCAGCAAAGATTGTCAGCTGGATCTTGCCACTTCGACATTTTGATAGGGGTCAGATACGCCCTGTGTGCCAGAAAAAACAACGTTTGTGTCAAGGAGGCGGAGCATGCTATCCTGATCTGTGACTGCCAAAAGTACGTCCAGTCTTCCGTTCCTTCTAAGCAGCCAACTTCCAATTCCCACCTGGATTGTGTACTATCACAGGATTGGCTCCGCCCCTCACGTAGTAGTGAGACTATGTTGGAGACAATCCGCGTGCCCTCTCGCAGCTCTTGAACTTTTGTTTTCCAGGTGCTAATCGCTGGAAGGCCAATTGGTGTAACTTCTGCCTTCCCCAGACAATGCCTCAGTTGGCACCATTGGAACATCCCGCTGTCCGGTAGATCGAATTCCTGTTGTAACTCTCGATAGGTTTTAAACCGGCCTCCAACCATCAGGTGCCCCAGAGTGCATATACCATGCCGGAACCATTTGGGCCAAAGAAAACACTCTCCCGCAATCTGAAATCTGGAATTGAGCCAAATAGGGGTCTCTGCAGTGAAACCCTGCCACTCTGAATCTGAATTTTGTAGCATTTGAAAGGCTTGCTGCGTCGCTTGAATTACTAAGTTGGATTTCCCCCCAGGGATCCTACTCGCTTCTATACAGAGTCCCAGCGGAATTGGTTCACAGATGGCAGCTTCAATGTGTAGCCAGTGTGGATCGCTTGCTTCCACTGCTGCATCACTCCACAAACACCCTTGTCTTAACATAGCTGCCGCATGGTACCAAAGGAAGTCAGGAAATTGCACTCCTCCTTTCCCCTTCGCCAGCTTGAGCTTCCATTGTGCGATCCGAGGAGTCTTATTTCGCCACAGGAAGGCGAGCAGCATCTTACTCAGAGTTTTGTAAAAACTGGGCGAGAATAACACTGGTATCATACTTAAGATATAATTAATTTTAGGGACTATCACCATTTTTATGGTCTCGAGTCTGCCCCACCACGTCAGGTGAAGGGGGTTCCACCTCTGGATGCATTCTTGCACTAGCTTCACACAATGGATTTCGTTGTGTCTCACAGTGCCCGATAGGGTGGTAGAATATTCAACTCCCAGATACTTGAAAGAACTCGACTGTATCTTAAATGGAAAATTCTCCAGTAGATCACCCGTCACCATGCTGTTTAACGGTATAGCCACCGTTTTGGTGGGATTCAGTTTGTAGCCAGAGACAGCGGAGTAACTTGCTATAGTATGTAGTAGAGCGTCAATAGATTCCGGCTCCACAAATAGGAATACATCATCAGCATACGCTGACAACTTGTAGTGGTGTCCATATATTCCAATACCACGAATGGCCTCTTGCTGTCTTATGCTAATAGCCAACGGTTCCAGAGCGAGATTGAAAAGTAGCGGTGACAGGGGACACCCTTGTCGCGTACCCCTGTGTAAACGGAAGGCAGAGGATAAGGTTCCATTGGCTAAGATCCGCGCGCTAGGATGAGCATAGAGCATCTGTATACGTTTCAGAAAGTGATCTTGAAAGCCAAACCATTGCATGGAGCGAAAGAGATAAGTCCACTCAATCCTATCAAAGGCTTTTTCTGCATCTAATGCAAGCCCCATAAGCGGGCGCTGGATTCGCTGAGCTTCCAATAACACGTGTGCTAACAGCCTTCCGTTGTCCACTGTCGACCTTCCTGACATGAAACCGGACTGGTCGGGATGTATAAGAGTACTCAACACTTTATTCAATCTATTAGCCAAGACTTTGGCATAAATTTTATAATCAGAGTTGAGAAGGGAGATAGGTCGATAATTTTCAATTCTTAGAGGATCTCGACCTGGCTTTGGATGTATGACAATCGTAGCCTCTGAGAGCGCTCCCGTGTCCGGGTATTCCTCATACAGTCGACTGTAATAGGTCTGCAATTCAGGGATCAAAAGAGCAGAGAAGGCACGATAAAATTCTAATGGTATACCGTCGGGACCGCATGCTTTACCACTGGCCAACTGTTGCATAGCTTTGTCAATCTCCGCACAGGTTATCTCCGTTTCCAGCCCCAGTATCTGTTGTTGTGTTAATTGCGGTCTCTGTATATCAGAAGTCAGACTTTGAAAAAAGTCTTCCTTCCAAATTACTTCGGATTTATAGAGGTCTTGATAAAATTCCCTGCACCTCTCCAGGATATCCTCATCTTTAACCAACACATGACCTTGTCCGTCATCCAATCCGGCAATACGGGTTCGCGACGACTGCGCCCTCAGCTCTCTAGCTAACAGCGGGCTAGCTCTGTTGCTCTCCTGATAAAATACACTTTGTTGAATTTGTTGCACCCGCTGGGCTTCGGTACTCAGGATAGCATTGTACTGATAGCGGAGCCGCTGTAACCGAATCAACACCAGTGGGTCCGATTTCTTAGCTAAAAGTCTCTCCCCTACTCCTATTGAGGTTTGCAATTCCATCAATTTCCCCCGTCGCAATTTCTTCTGCCGGATGTCATATGTAGTCATGAGGCCACGCAGAGTCGCCTTAAGAGCTTCCCACCAGGCCCATGTAGCCGTATCTTCAATCTTATTGCATTCCAGATACGTGTCAATGCCGGAACGCATATAGTCAAGAAACTCTGCATCTGTAAGCCAAGCTTTATCCATTCGAAAATTCATGTGCGACTGTCCTACCGTACTGGCTCCCAGCCTCATGACTATAGCGGCATGATCCGATATGGTTTTGGGTAAAATCTCCACCTCACTGATGCGCGACAGAAGTGTCTTGGATATTAGAAAATAATCAAGTCTAGTTTGTGATTGATGTGGGATAGAGTAATATGTATATTCTCGAGCACTGGGATGCATTAGTCGCCACGGGTCCACTAGATCAAATGCCTCCACCAATCCTTGCAGTACTCCAAGCGCCTTGGGTTTATTCTGGGGCCGATAAGGGGTACGATCCAACAGCGGATCTTGGATCATGTTGAAGTCCCCCCCAAGTATCAGGTGGGTAGCCGGCGACGCCTGCAGTTCATCCGCTAGCTGTTGGAAAAAAGTCGGATCTTCGACATTAGGGCCGTAAACCGCTAATAAAGTATAATCCTCTGAGCCAATCTGTAGTCTCACTTTAGCCCACCTGCCGTTAGGATCTATCCTAGTCTCCAAGATGGTTGGATGCAAAGTCCTCCGGAGTAGAATAATCACTCCACCTTTCTTAGTTGGTGCAGGTGACGCCAAGATATTCTGGTAGGTACCACTGCAGACTTTATTGGACTCAGCTAGGGTCAGACGTGTTTCCTGCAGGTATATGACATCTGCCCTCTGCTTCTGGCAATACAATAATATTTTTGTACGTTTGATGGGATTATTAATGCCCTGGACATTCAGAGTTAGAAGTTTAAGTCCCCCAGTGGCCATGAGACAAAACGGTTCTCCGGGATCTCTATCCATCGCCAGGTGCCATAAGGCCATTCCAGCTTACTACTCAGAAAACATATACATAGCCAATAAACAAACAAAACTGTTAACCACCACCCCATTTGCACAGCGGAGTGCTCCACCCTCTGCATTCAAACCACCCACCCTCCCTCCCCTGCCTATAACCATAAGAGTAAACAATACAGTATATCAATATCCCTTTCTTCCCTTCCATTCTTACTCCTCATGTATGCAGTTACATTACCATAAGTCCAGATCGTTATTCATTCAGCATCCTTCCTGCTATGTTCTTAGAGATAGAGAGACGATTTAGAGGACAAAAGAAGCATTGTTATGCTCCATGAGAAGCTTTCAGTTCAGCGTCTTCATTACAATCCATCCTTCCCCAAGCCGGCCTTCAAATACTCCGGCCTTCTGGGGAAACTATCTCCATCCCCTGCTGCAACTAGGATCCTGGAGACCCATCTCATCGACCAACTTCCATCCGGGAGAAATCCTGAAGGAATGCCCGCAGCGCCACTGCTGTTTCAAAGTTCCTGGTGACGTTATCCACTGTTACCCTCATTTTCGCTGGGTAAAAAAGTCCATAGCGTGCCTGAATTTTTTGGAGCATTGGCCGGCATTCCAGCAACTCCCGGCGTCGATCTACCGTTTTTTTAGACAGATCTGGGAAGAAAGCTATCTTGTTGCCATTCAGCAGCAGGGAATTCTTCTGTTTGGCGACCTGCATGATATGCAACACCTGGGGGTACCGGAGGACTTTAATTAACATTGGGCGAGGCCTTTTCGCTGCCGATGAAGTTAAGATGGGGACCCGATGCGCCCTTTCTATTTCAAAGGGGGCTGAGAATTTGACTTGAAGGAGCTCCGGAATCATTCGCTCCATATATCCAATCGGGTCATTCCCCTCGATTCCCTCTGGCATACCAATAATCCGTACATTACTCCTGCGGGATCGATTACTCTGCTCCTCCAGCTGCCCTTCAAGGAGAGCCACTCTCTTGGCTAATGGGCCTAATTGCGAAATCTCACCATCGTGCTTCTGCACCAAGGCCTCCACTTTCACCAAGCGTCCGTCCATATCTCCCAACTTCTCACGCACTTCATGCAACTCCTCTTGCACTCGGGTTAAGGTTTCCCCGTTGTTCACCATCAGCTCCTTCATCGCTCTCAACTCCGCCAGGATTTCCCGTACTCCTTCGTCGGCGTCTCTATCGGGCTTTGCCTTTTGCGGGGAGGCCGCGTCGTGCTTTAGGCGTTTCACCGATTGCCCCGCTGCCGGCGTAAACTCCAGTTTTGCTGGTTTTAGTGTCGCCATGTGTTCATGGATTAGCTGACAAATTTTAAAGCGGTCTAATCACCTTTGTGTGCGGGAAGAAAGGTCGGAGTCTGCAGTTCAGGCAGGAGAGAGATTTTAAGCGGCCATCACGCTTCGCGGCTAGCTCCGCCCCCACCACTTTATCTTAAAAATCAAAGCAGTTTACAATAAAACTCAAAACAAGTACAGGGGACTCATATTTATTTATTTAACGGTTTACATCGAACAACATAACATAATCTCCATGGATTTGCTTTACAATAAACAGGGAGAAATAACTTTGAGATAAATATGGGATTAACAAGAGAAGGGGAATAGGTAACAGTTCAACAGAGGAACAAGCATGGGGGTGGATCATTTATATTACAGAGGGGATTAATTGCAGAGGGTTGATTTGGATGACTGATCGTGATATTATGATAGAGCTATAGTTAGGTATTGTCATAAGGTCCAAAGTGCTCCTTGAATAGGTGTGTTTTTAGTAGTTTTTCAGATCCTTACTTGACTGTGCAGCTCTGATGGCTTCATGCAGGGAGTTCCACATTGTTACTTGTCTGTTGTGTGGTCTTGGTCTTGAGTGGAGGGATGATCAGGAGATTCTGGTTGGTAGCTCTTTTTGTAGAGGATGCTTTTGTGATCTGAGTATTGAGTCAGGGTGCTGAGAGGTTGTGAAGGATTTTGAATGTAGTGATGGCTTTATGTTTTGTCCGTTGAGAGACTGGAAGCCAGTGTAGACGTTTCAGGATTGGGAGTTGTGCGGTCTTGGTCTTGAGTGGAGGGATGATCAGGAGATTCTGGTTTGTAGCTCTTTTTGGTCTTGTAGAGGATGCTTTTGTGATCTGAGTATTGAGGCAGGGTGCTGAGAGGTTGTGAAGGATTTTGAAGGTAGTGATGGCTTTGTGTTTTGTCCGTTGAGAGATTGGAAGCCAGTGTTGACTTTTCAGGATTGGGAGTTGTGTTGTCGGTTTGCACTGGCTGTTAGTATTCTGGCAGTAGTATTTTGTACTAGCTTTAGTGGATATAGTGTATGTTTGGGGAGACCTTGATTTATAATGTTTCCGTAGTCCAGGTGGGGTGTGATGATGACTTGCACTACAAATCTGAAATCATTGTACTGTAGCAAGTGTCATAAGGGCTTGAGAAGCTTCAACTTCCAGTAAGCTGTTTTGCTATATTTTTAATGTGTGCACACATGTTGAGGCTGCCGTCAATGGTTATACCTAGATACTTGATTTCTTTCTTTATTAATATTTCTGATGTATGTGTTATGATCTTTTTGGGGGGCTTAAATTCCTGATCTCTGATTATGAGTAGGGCTTCTGTTTTGTTTTTGTTTACTGTGAGGTTTATGTGTGCAAGGAAGCTTGTAACTGCGGTGAAGACATCAGATATGATCGTGAAATTCGGGTTGGTGTTATGATATCACCTGCGTAGAGACAAAAGTGCATGTTCCAATTTCCTAGTAGATTGCAGATGAGTTGGATGTATAAATTGAATAATAATCCAGAGAGAACTGATCCTCATGGGATACCTTGTGTTAATTTAAAGGGTTTTGAGTTGGTGGTTGTTGTCAACGTGGGTTGGGGGAGACAGGCTGGAGATGCTCCGGAGCATAATTTCTTTACATTTAAACATCTGTACATAGGTACAGTTTTAGTACTGACATGTGTTATGAGGGGAGGACTAAGTGTCACCTCTGAAGTGGTGAGTGAAAAGGAAGGCTTGGAGTTGTTTCCTGAAGTCCTTAGTGTCCGTGGTCATCCTTACCTTCTCTGGCAGTGAGTTCCAGACGGCCAGTGAGACAGCCCTATAAACCAGGTCAGAACAAAACAACGATTCCTTAGCTATTTCCCTAAACATTTAGATGGTTTAAAAACCTGTAATACATACACACTAAAACTCTCACTGAGGATATATCTAACAAAACCTCAGCGCCTCGCCATCCATGTAAATGCCACTACAGAGGGATATTCATCCGTGCCGATGGATGTCCACCAGTTCCGCCGTGTAGATTCCAGACATGTCATGGGCGTTCCAGGGTAGAGAGGAGGTGGCAGCCTTTGCTAACCGGGCCACGGTGATATCGAACCGCTGCCCCGTTAGTGACCCGTGGGTAAAGAGAGGCGTGAGAAAACCTCGACTATCTTTACCCGTGGGAGCTAACCAGGCAGCGGCTCAATATCGCCACAGCCCAGTTAGCTTCTGTGCCATGCAGAGCATTACAGTGCATTGTGGCAGACCTGGATATTCAGTTCTGGAGGCCGGATAGGGCCCTGGGTTGACAATCCAGGCTTAAAGTCAGCAGCAACAGCTATGCGCCTTAGAAGCACATGGCCAGCACGAGTCGATATGGGGCCCTATATTTTCTGAGACAATCTAAGTTTTTTTCCATCCCATTCACACTAGCTGGCAAGCGTGAAACATGGATGGACCTTTACTGCGCTTAGTATAATACATTCATACAGGGGAACTGATACCAAACTTAGGGGCGCATTTATTAAAGGTTAACGCACATGAATGAATGTTAACGTGTGTTAAGTCTGCCTTGGTTCTTTTACTTCTATGGACCATGGCAGCACTTAACACATTTTAGCTTTCATTAATGCATGTTAACCTCTTAGTCTCTTCTTTGAGTTTTAATTGTGAGGCCCAGCCGTAGGCACCGGAACGGATGGGCCACACAGGCTCTGGTCCCACCAAAAATCACAGACAACAGACAGCAGGCTGCCCGTGGGGGTCCCATCGCGGCAAAGGCCCTTCCTGTCTGTCCACGAGAGATCGAATCCCACGGGCAGAACAGGAAGGGTCTCTGCCTGTGGGGCAGAATTGGGGTGGAGCTTGGACCCCCCTTTCCCTCAAAGAAAAAGGCCTTCTGCTGCCCCTGGGCCCAGCTGTTAGCATTCAAGGTTTTGGTGTCAGGTCGATTACATTTTGAAGAGTATGGTGAAGGAGAGAGTATTTAGACAGACTAATGTGTTATCAAAGGAGTGGAGACAGTCAGATTTTCAGGATAACCCCAGTGAATATTCACAAGAGAGATTTGCACGCCTGCTTCCAACTCCCACTCATGCACAGTCCTTGTGGTTATCCTGTGCATGATTCCTAATGCCAAGTATAACGCAAAAGTAATGCTCTAAGGGAAAGGCACGCAAATAAATTGTGCGCTAAATAAGGAGAGCTCGCCGGACGCATGCGCACACGGGTCTGCGCTAGGTATGCATGTGCTGGAATGCTCTCGCTCTCTCATGTATGCAGACTTTCTGCGCATTCCCGCACCCGTGCATAACACTGTTCCTTTCAGCGCCCTTGCTCCTTAGCTTCTCCTCGGCCATTTTTTAACCAGTCCCTTCAGCAAAGCCAGAAAAAATTGCAGGTATAGCAAGCACCAGGCAAAGAGAAGAAACAGGCACAGATTTCTCACTACCATTGATTGCAAAACAGCACGTCAACCCTTCATGCTCCCCGAGACCTTGCATTAAAATCCTAGCCTTGCGTTCAGCCGTTTAGTTGTCTGCACACTTCTCTGCCTAGCTAATGGCTTCATTACTCCGTTTTTTTTATGTGCTGGGCACTTTTTTCTGCACTGGTGGTGCACAAAATTGTGCACAAAAGCCAAGCTAGCCCATACGCAAATCCGACCACATTTTACTGCATCGGCCCAAAAGAGGGGCTAGGAAGCCAGTTGTGTGGCCATGTTGGAGATCTGCAGCCGAGGCAGAAAAGGGGCTGAGGAGACTGCAAGAATAACAGAAAAACATCAGGCTTTCACCCATTCAGATTCCTTCACAGGCTGAGCACAGAGCCGTGAAAGTCCACACATCCGCCTTCATCTTCAGATCATTCTGACACTGGCCCACCCTACAGAGTCGGAGTCCATTCTGGGAGCTAGAAGGCTGCTCTGTGCAGCTCACTAGCTAATCATCTCACGCTCGGGTTCCAAGAATCGGTTCCCTATTCTTCCCTTCCCTTGTTATTAAGTCTTACATAATACAGCAAACCAAAGCCTACATGCTGCCTCTTTATTTAGCAGTAGGACAAACTAAATTTGAGTAGTGCTTATTCTTTCTGGGAAAAGTCTTAAAATTAGGCGATCATATTCGTAAATGCCCCCTAAAATTACGCATTGATCACCTAACATGTTGGGGGAGATGGGGAGCATTTGTAGGGGGTGAGGAACTGAGGGTGTGTGTAGACAGAGGCAGCGAAGGGATGTGTCGGCAGGGGTGGGGAACTGAGGGGTGCATGGTTAGGGGCAATCTGTGGATGGGGTTTGTGAGATTTGTTCTGGAAGGTACAGTGTGTGTGCATCTTGGTTCGTGCAAGTGACTCATTAGAAGCCAAATGTGTATCGCTATTAAGTAATAATAATAAAAATGGAATTGTTTCCTTAATTTAGTTGTCTTGTTATCATTACCATTTTTAATCGATAGCTTCTATAGCACACAGTGAAACATTTTGTACTCGGGCTGAAAATTTTGCACCCAAGCTGTCAGTCCATAGAGGGAACACTGCCCCTAAACCCTCCAGCTCCCAGTGCTCTCGACGTGACAGCCTTTGTTTAACTAAACCTTACTCTTCATCACTCGAAGCAGTAAAACAGATGGTAGGGAACGGCTGTAAATAATTCATTTCTAGCTAAATTCTATCCTCGAGGCCTTGCTAAGAGAGCGCTGCCCTTCATGCCTCTCAGGATGCTAAGGCTATGAACAGGAGATCGAAGTCAGCAAATTCTTTCTAGTGATGTTGCCTATCGTCTAAGATATCCCTTCCAAAGGCCTAGCTTGGGGGGGGGGGCATCTTATAGGCACTAATGGTGATCTGGTACCCCTGCCACCACTGTCAGTATGACTTCCTTACCCTTTGCTCCCCCAAAATAAGAAGACAAACTACCCAAATGGTCTCTTCCCAGAGCGAGTGGGTCATAGGTGATGCAAGCGATGTCTCTTATGGTGTAAGAGCTGGCATCTTCCGCTGGTTAGATGGACCACATAGAACCCTCCTCCTGTAAAAGGGGCTCCTTGTGTAGATTCCTTCCCAGAAGCAGGGGAAGATAGGAAGAAAAGGCTAACATCAGTCTTGGACTTAAACTGAAGAGTCTCTGAATCTGACAATTTCCTAAGCAAGACACACAGACAGGATGCATCTCCTAAGGGATAGTCTCTGACAGACTAGTGCAAGAGTATTAGGGAACCTAGGTGGACATTTAGGGGCTTTTTTACAAAGCTGCGGTAGCGGTTCGCGATCGTTATCGGAGCCGCGACCCCATTGATTTCAATGGGGCCGCGGCTCCGATAACGACCGCGAACCGCTACCGCGGCTTTGTAAACAAGCCCCTTAGTCTTGCGCCCTACCCTCCACCCACCCCAAGTGAACGTTCAGGTCCATAGGTTCCCCTCTCCAAGCCTTTAATCATTAAACTCAACAATCACGATCACCCCTGGCAGAACAAGCTCTGTAACAACACAGACTTCAATATTATTGCCATGCATTTATTTGATCTAGTTTACGATGTACTTTTGTTATGTGATATTCTTATGTGTGGATTTTTTTCACCCCATTTAGATAATGCGGACAATAAATACTTGAGAGTGAACTGCAAGAAGACTGAAGTGCTGTTTATCACGAAGGACCCAACCTTCATCCCACCCTCTTCTCTACAGGTAAAAGATGCTGAGCTGATGACAAAGCAAGAAGCGCGTTACCTAGGAGTCACCCTGGATCAATGACCGAGTTTGGAAACACACACAAAGAATATTACCAAGGCCGTATACCACAAAATAAGAACCCTACGTCATCTACGTCCACTGCTGGAGGCTGACGACTTCCGCACCATATTCCAGGCACTTATCCTTCCACACTTTGACTATGCAAATATCATTCTCCACGGCCTGCAAGGCTACACACTTCATCCTCTGCAAAAGGCCTTGAACACCGCGGTCCAAACCCTGTATGGAGCCTCCAGATTTGAACATGTCATGTCCATCCTAAGGCAACTGCATTGGCTCCCAATAGTGAGCCACCTGCATTCCAAAGCTCTATTGATGACATTTAAAGTACTACATAACCTCTCTGCAGTCTCCCTCACGGAAATCATACAGCGGACACCAAACAACAGATTGAGAAGGACAAACATGGCAAACACACTCACCCTCAGCAATAAGAAAGAGTTCCCAAGCCGCTAAGAACCGAGCCTTCTCATTATACGCACCAACTCTTTGGAACACCCTTCCTGCCCCGATCCGATCCATCTCCAACCTGTCAACCTTCAGGAAAGCAATAAAGACTCATTTGTTCCAACTATACTGTGACCATATACCAAAGCTACGATACAGACTTTCCCTGCTGCCAGCCTTAGCTCTGACCACCTAACTGCTTACGGACCACATACCAGCTTGTAACTTTATTGCCCAAGTTTTCGCCCCTGTTCCATGTAATATGTTTATTGTTTTGTTCTGTGATGTCTGTTCAGTGTAAAATGTATATTCTGTTCTGTGTAAACTGTGCTAATTTTGAAATAGTGTGGCATATAAAATCAAATAAATAATTCTGGAAATAGATGAAGAACACACGTGCCCAGAAAAGGAACAAACAGAGTAAAATGCAGATGTATATAAGAACATAAGATATGCCATACTGGGTCAGACCAAGGTCCATCAAGCCCAGTATCCTGTTTCCAACAGTGGTCGTACGTACCTAGCAGTCTCCCCAAAAGACACAGGTTCCACAATGCTTGTAATGGGTCAAGCATTGATATCCTGGGTCCCTTTTAATAATGGTTTATGGACCTTTCCTCCAGGAACTTGTCTAAACCTTTTTTAAACCCAGCTACGCTAACAGCTCTTACTAAATCCTCCGGTAACAAATTCCAGAGTTTGATTACACATTGAGTGAAAAAATATTTTCTCTTATTAGTCTTAAATAGTTTACACTGTAGCTTCATTGCATGTCCTCTAGTCTTTCTATATTCTGATGACGTAAACAATCAATCTACGTTTACCCGTTCCACTCCATTCATTAATTTATAGACTTCTATCATATCTCCCCTCAGCCGTCTCTTTTCCAGGTTGAAGAGCACTAACCTTTTTAGCCTGTCTTCATAGGGGTATCCTTCCATCCCCTTTACCATTTTGGTGGCTCTTCTCTGTACCTTTTCTAATAACACTATATCCTTTTTAAGTTACGGCAATCAGAATTGCAGACAATATTCAAGGTGCAGTCGCACCATGGAATGATACAGAGGCATTATAATATCCTTTGCTTTATTTTCCATTCCTTTCCTTATGATACCTAGCATTCTATTTGCTCTCGTGGCCGCTGCTGCACACTGGGCAGAGGGTCTTAACATGTTATCCACGATGACGCCTAAATCTTTTTCCTGGGTAGTAGTTCCTAATGTGGAACCTTGCATTGTGTAACCATAGTTTGGGTTGTTCTTTCCTAGGTGCATTACTTTGCACTTGTCCACATTAAATTTCATCTGCCATTTCGATGCCCAGTCTTCCAATTTATCAAGATCCTCTTCCAATTTTCCACAATCCTCAACAATTTAAAATAGTTTTGTGTCATCTGCAAATATGATTACCTCACTCGTTATTCCCATTTCCAGGTAATTTATGAATATGTTAAAAAGCAGCGGACCCAGCACAGATACACTATATCAACTGACTCACTTTGTGTACCTGTTTATTTACACCTTCAAAAAACATAACAGATTAGTAAGACAAGATCTTCCATGTCTAAAGCCATGTTGGCTGTCTCCCATTACTGTCTCCCATGACTATCTACATGTTCAGTAATTTTGTTCTTTATGATGGTTTCCACCATTTTTCCCAGTACTGACGTCAGGTTCACCAGTCTGTACATTCCTGGATTACCCCTGGAACCCTTTTTAAAAATTGGCGTTACATTGGCCATCCTCCAATCTTCAGGGATTACAGATGATTTTAATGATAGTTCACAGATTACTAATAGCAGGTCTGAAATCTCATATTTCAGTTCTTTCAACACCCTTGGATGTATACCATCTGGTACAGGTGATCTTTTACTCTTCAGTTTATCAAATAGTTGCAATACATCTTTCCGGTGTATCAATATTTCTTTCAATTCTTCCACAGTAAGACCTTTAAATACCACTTCAGTCATGGGTAATATCCATACATCTTCCTCAGTAAAGAATGAAGCATAGAATTCATTTAGTCTCTCCGCTATGGCCTTGTCCCCTCTTAGTGCCCCTTTTACCCCCTATCATCTAATGGTCCAACTGACTCTTTGACAGTTTTTTTGCTACGAATGTACGTGAAAAAGTCTTTATTATGTGTTTTTGCTTCCACAGCAAGCTTTGTCTCAAATTCTCTCTTTGCCTGCCTTATCAATGCCTTGCATCTAACTTGCCAATGCTTCTGCTGTTACCAGTTTTCGTCATTTGGTTCTTTTTTCCATTTTCTGAAAGATGCTTTTTTGGCAACAATAGCCTCTCTGACCTCACCTTTAAACCATGCTGGCAGTTTTTTGGACTTCCTTCCACTTTTCTTAAAGCGTGGAATACAGCTGGTCTGGGCTTCCAAGATAGTATTTTTAAACAACACCCAAGCTTGATGTAAGTCTTTAATATTTGCAACTGCTCCTTTTAGTTTTTTTCTTAACTATTTTCCTCATTTTATCATAGTCTCCCTTTGAAAGATAAAAGGTAGTACTGTGGATTTCCTTATCATCCCTCCTCCATTAATTAAATCAAATGCGATCATGCTATGATCACTATTGCCAAGTGGACCGAACACCCTTATCTCTTGCACCAGATTTGGTGTTCCACTAAGGACTAGGTGCAATATGGCTTCCCCTCTGGTCGGTTCATGAACCAGCTGCTCCAAGAAGGAGTCATTTATTTCATCTAGGAACTTTATCTCCCTAGCATGTCCTGCCATGACACTGACCCAGTCGATACCGGGGTAATTGAAATCACCCATTATTATTACTGTGCTGTAACTTTTGTTAGTTTCCTTTATTTCATCACCCATTTGTTCATGCTGGCCATTTTCCTATGTCATTGGTGCCAACATGTACCAAGACAGCAGACTCCTCCCCAGCACTATCTAAGACCTTGTCTAGGTGGCGCTTGAGGTTCGCTACCTTCGCACCAGGCAGGCATGTTACTAGGCGATCTTCACGTCCACCAGCCACCCAGCTATCTACATGCTTAATGATTGAATCACCAAATATAATGGCCATCCTAACCCCTCCCCTCATGGGCACATGGCCCTGGAGAAATGTCCTCAGTGCGAGAGGGTTTTACATCACCTGGAGGACAGGTCCTAGCTATAGGATCACTTCCTGCCACACCAGGGTAATGCTCTCCTGTCACGTGACCTCTCTCCTCCATGGCAACAGGGATGCTGCCAGACTGGAGATGGGACTTCAGTACTTTATCCCTGTAGGTCTTGTCTATGTACCTCTCTGTTTTCTTTATGTCCTCCAAGTCTGATATTCTAGCCGCCAGAGATCAGACTCATACCCTCAGAGCAAAGAGCTCCTTGCACCTAGTGCACGCATAAGACCCCCTCACCAACTGGGAGAAAATCATACATGTGACATTCAAGGCAAAAGACTGGAAAGCCCCCATCTTGCTGCTGGACTGCTGTCTACATCTTAGTTTAGGTATTTAAGTTATTTACTTACTAAGGGTTGGTAGGGATACTTATACTAATACAACTACACCTAATACGTTTAATGTACTTTGTTCACAAGTGGGCTATTTTCAGATATCCAGTTCTACCTATGTCAATTGTAAAGTTGCACAATTTGATCTTGCCCATAACAGTCTACAAATCATACTCGAAGCTTATTTAACTTGAAGTGAAATGTTTAAACCATTTTATTCCAGACAAAGTTTGGAACCCTATTTCTTAGTCAGGCCAACAAAACAACTTTGTTGTTTTAGATTACTAAAGACTAGCTTTAGAGCTTTCTCAGGGTAGTATCTAGCTTGTGGAATACCTTGCTGCTTGAGATAAAAAAGATGTCAAATTATTTATAGTTTAGGCGTGGAGCAATTAAGATAATTATAGAGGAAAGGTTTATGGACGAGATTGAGTTGATTTAAAATGTCAAAATGTCCATGACCTTTGTTTTAAGGTTTTTATTTCACTGTTTTCAATTTGAGTTATGTATTAATTTTGTACACTCTGCCGAGTTAAAAAGCTGGAATGTAAATATGTTATTAAATTCAATGAAATCAACGTTTGAGGGCTGAGTGTTCATCAAGATCCTTGGTATGGTGCTGTCCTCACTTGATTTCCCCTAAAGTAACCCACTCAGGACTGTACCAAGCTAGAAATGCACCCTGCACAACTCACAAATCTGGCTCTCCACCTCCCCCCCCCCCCCCGGCATTCCCCCCTTCCCCTCCTCGGCCTGGAGGTTGGAACCCACACACACATCTTGGCTTGACTGACTCAGATTCTGACCATTTACTCAGATGTAAGCATCCCTGTAGCTAGTCTTATGCCTCAAACCCATTTCCTTCCTTGACACACCACTTCTGCATTTATATACAAGTGCAAACAATGAAAGAGGAAATTATATACAGCATGAGGGTTTCAGAAGCCACTCAAAGGCTCCGGTTTCTTTCTTCATGACATGGCTGCGACATGGACTGCTCCGCTTTGCATCTTTCTTGGCTGCTTCACGGCATTTTCTGGTGCTTTGGTGACCACCAGCTGTAACATTTTCCAGAAGGACCTGCAGGGCTCAGATGAAGATCTGCATGTCTCCTGTCCTGGACTCTCCACTGTGGACTCAGGGCTTCTGGTCAGATGCAGTAATGTAAATCACTTGGAAATCATCCTGAAGGAGGTGCCACAAAATGTAGAAACGTTGTGTTTCTCTGGGTTGTTGGTGAAGAACATCTCTGAAGGCATCTTCTCAGGTTTAGGCAATCTCAGAGCCCTGTACCTACAAGGCAACTTCTTTGTTTTGGGAGGAGCTTTCCGTGGACTCGTAAGCCTGAGGTATTTGGTGATGAAGGGAGGGTTGGAGGATAAGGAGATAATGTTGGATGATGGAGTCTTTCAAGGGTTGGAGACCTTGACCCATCTCGAGCTGGAGAACATCTTTATTGACATCATCTTGCAGCCCAATATCTTTAAGCCACTAAAGGCTCTTCAGTCTGCATCCTTCTCGCAAAATGAAGTCCATAGGTTGTCCTTCCTAACCAATACTTTGGCATCCCTCGCAACACTGGAGATCCTGAAAGTGAAGAGGAATGGCATTATTGCCACCAGAGAACTGGACTGTATTGAGACTGGGACTTCCTCGCAAACCATAGGATTCTCCCCAAACATTTCCACCCTGGATTTATCCAGCAATGAGCTCAAGAAAGTGGAGGATAGTTCCTTATGCAACTTCAAGAACCTCAAGGTCTTCAAGGCAGATGCCACCTTTCTGAAAGTTAAGGAGCTTCTCCAGTCCGGGATTGAGGAGGCTGAGGCCCTATCTCTGAATGCTATGAAAAACAATGATTATATGAGCTTGATGAATGTCTGCAAGGTAGTGGCACATCTCAAGGTGAGAAATTTGACTGTGGCCCAAAACTTCATTGGGCATCTGGACCCTGAGTCCTTGGAAGGATGCTCTGATCTGCTGTCCCTAAACTTGTCAGGCAATTTATTGAGGAGCTTTTCCAGTCATCTAGTGCAGAAACTACCAAGCATCATGTTTCTACTTCTGTCAGACAACAAGATAAAGACACTGGATTTGTGTCGGTCTGAGTCAGGCTCCATTCTTCTGAGAAAACTCACCCACCTAGACCTCTCCCTCAATCGTATCACAGACCTAGGCATCCAACAGCTCTCCTGCCTTCCCGCCCTGGTGTCCTTGGATCTAAGCTCGAATCACATTGTGGACCTCAAAAATGGTGCATTCTTGGGTATGAACAGATTGGAAACCCTAAATCTGGAATCAAATGGACTCTTTCTGCTGGAGAACTTCTACTTTGAACATCTGCCAATCCTCAAGGTACTAGACCTGAAAGGTAACAAGTTAAAGAACCACAACAACTCTTTTCATGTTCTGACCCAGTTAGAGGAACTCTCCTTAAGCTTTGAAATGTTAGGGATATTTCAAGCCCCGCACCCTCACCTGACCAAACTCCAAGTGGAGAGCTCTGAAATTGAAATTGGATGCTTGCAGAACTGTAGCACAATGGAGAAGGTAGAAGTGAAGGCTTCCAGGGTATATATCAGCACATGCAAACCATCTCCCTTTAGATCAGTGAAGGTGCTTCATCTGGAGGGTAACAATGGGGTGATTTGCTACCCAATAGGACTTCCTGACAGCTATAGTGTGGGAATCCGATCCTTCCCAAATGTGGAGAGAGTATATTATAGCTCCTCAGCAGACATACCCCTCATCAATGTGCCCAGCCCCTTGAAAGACACCCTACCCTTTCTCTCCAACCTACGTCACCTCCACCTCAAAAACCTAAGAAAGGAGTTTGAGGAGGGCTTCCTTGTCCCACACCAACTCTTTCATAATCTTACCAGCCTCTGGAGCCTTATCTTGGAGGACTCAGGAATTGAGCACTTCTCAGCTTCCATGTTCACAGACCTCACCTCCTTGGAGCTCCTGGTTATCAAGTCGCAGGAGGTGAAGACCTTGCAGGAGGGGTTATTTAGTGGCATGGACAGACTGAAATATCTCTACTTGATAGATATCCATCTGGAATGTTCTTGTGATCAAGCCTGGATTGGTGGCTGGTTGGTGACTCACACCAAAGTCATAAGTCCTAAGATGGGTGCCATTAAGTGCTCCCTTGGCCCTTTGAAGGAGAACTGGCTCAACTTCCTTGAGAAGCAGTGCAGCTCTCAGTATGAGTACTCTTTATTCATTGGAACATGCTCTTTCCAAACTGTCTTCATCATGGCTGCCCTCCTGTATCATAAAACCCGCTGGTACCTCCTGTACCTGCTGCATATACTGAGAACTTGGTGGAACTATCGAGGAAGGCGGGATGGATACCGGCGCTATGACTTTGATGTCTTTGTTTCCTATAGCAGCTATGATGAGCACTGGGTGGTCAAAGAGTTCTTACCCAACCTAGAAGAACAGGGGCCTCCTTTCTTCAAGGTCTGTCTGCATGGCAGGGACTTTGAACCAGGAAAGGACATTTTGGATAACATTGTGGACAGCATTTACCAGAGTCGTCGGACCATTTGCCTGGTCAGCCACAACTATCTCCACAGCCATTGGTGTTCCATGGAAATGCGCATGGCTACTTACCGCCTCATAGTTGAAAGGGAGAACATGCTCATCGTGGTCTTCTTGGAGAAGATCTCCATGGAGAAACTCTCCCACTACCACCAGATGGCCCGGCTTGTTAAGAAGAAGACTTACCTAGAATGGACAGAGGATGCTCAAGAGCAGATTCTGTTCTGGGCCCGACTTCGCAAGACCATTGGGGAGAATGAGGAAGAGACTCAAGAAGTTGTGGATGGGTAAAGTTGAGCTACTTGCTGTTCTTCAAATTTAGATTAAAACTTCTAGAACATCATGGTTGAACTGAGTATGTGAGTTCCAGGAACAGAGTTACAACATGATAACTTTTTACTAGGACAGACTGAACTGGTCCTGGTTTTGCCCCATTGCATATTGAGAAATGTTGCTTTCAGGAACTGAACTCCTTACATACAATGGGGTAAAGCCAGGAGTGGCTGAACCTGTCCTAAGTGACATGTACCCTCTATGTAGGTAGCATTGCCAGCTCACTCAGATCAATTCAAACAGCCTGGTTCAGGTCTGGTTTTACCACACTGCATGGAGGGAAATGCAGTTCCTACTTTCTAGAGATAAATCAGAGCTGCAATTCTGTGCAGTGGAGCACAACCAACACTGGTTCAGTTTGTCTAGGTAGATCTGTGAATAGCGATAACCCATATGCAGAAAGCCTGCAATATGCACAATGGGCCCGATGTTCAGTGGTGGCAACTGGCGCTGCTAAAGTGGCTAGCTGCCATTGTTAAATATTAGACCCAGATATTCAATGCCGGGGCCATATCCGAGTCCCGGCACTGAATATCCAGGTTGCCCAGATAGCTTCAGTGGCAAAGGTTAGTCAAGCCTTTGCTGCGCCTCACTTTCTCTGCTTTGCAATAACCGGGCAATGGCTCAATATCGCCGAGCGCCTCCCCCAGAATGTCCCAATGGTAACCAGTTAGCACTGGGGAGCACAGCGGCAGAACCCATGGAGATCCAGGCTTGCTGTGTTGATCCCATTAAATATCAGGCCTATATTTAGTATTGAGGAACAGGAACATCCCTGACCTCAAGACTTTCCGCAAACAGTTACAGACCCCCATCTGTTCACTGAACACTTCAACCCAAGCGAATAACCCCCCCCCCCCCCAAGAATAAAGCACAATGCCTATCAAAGGTCTCTAATTGCATGCTGTATATAGTTGATACCACTGTTATAATGTCGTTTGCATTTTGTTCCCTATAAAGCACTTTGACCTGGAGAAAGATGGTATATAAATACAGCTAAAGAAATAAATATAAGCATTTGGGTGTTCTCCTTGCACTAATGTCGAGATCCTGTAGCCATGCTGACTCTGGGGCAAGGCAGAGTTCTTTCCAGTTATGACACTCTAATACGGCTGAGAGAAGAATTTCCACAGGTGCTTCTGAGACCGTGCACAGGTCCTTTCCTCAGCCTGGCCTATAGCTTTGTCTTTCTTCTCCAAACACAGTGATGGCAACGGTGAACCATCTCAAAGAGCGCGATATACCGCCCCAGAGAATGAGATTGAAGTCCAAAAAGAGTGAGATTTTTTTTCAGACAATGCATACAAAGAATAATCTAGAAAGATTGAAATATAGTAGTGCTTTGCAAATTTTAAAAAAGTAGCATAAAAGGATATTTGCTTGTCTTTGGAGCTAGTGGAGGCAAAATGGGTAAATCCTATGGGCTGAAAATTGCTCTCCACTCAGTGACTAAAGTAAGTGCAGAGGTTTCCCAGCACCTGTACTTGTAGGTACGGGGAGGGGGCAGGAGGAGTGAGTATGCAGGGGCACTTAGTGTTTCTTGTCTTGGGCTTGTCTCTTATGAAAGCAGTGGTCAGGATCAGCGCACTGATACTGAGGCTCGTGGAGTGTGAGAGTGAAATGAGGGGACACACTCCTAACGAGTGAGACTTGGCATCACTGCACACATCAGTGGAGAACGCTTCTCTTAGGTAAATGACAGGTATCACAGCCTGCAAAGACTTCAAGATTCACCAGGCCAAAGCATGAACAATTCCTGGAACCCCACACACTACCGTAGCACTAGAAGAAGACGAACCCTAGAGAGTGAAAAGGTTAAGCTGTCCAACCCTGGGTCGTTCATCTCTGGCCCTGGGCAGTCAGCCTTGTTTTTGTTCCAGGGAAGACACAGATACACAGCCGACACCGGGCACACCTGGCAGTCATAGCTGACATTCCTGTAGTGTCTTCTGCATGAATGACTTAATGAGGTATCCTTGTTAAACATGCACAAAAGGATATGAGATAATGTCTAGTGACTGGCACCTTCCATGACTCAGTTACACAGTCAATCTCTGTCCGGCTTAGGGAGACCACCAGAGCAGATTGAGTCAGACCTGCTCCTTCCCCCCCCCCCCATCCAATGCGTGCCCTCCCCCTCCACACTCGCATCCAAATTCGCTCCAAGTGCCAGCACATAATAGAGCCAAAGCCAGGTGACATGGCCCCAATTGGTGACCCTGGACCTGAACCATTCAAGAGTCCCAGGCCTGGATTTTACCCCCAGTGGGTCCATCATCTTAAGGTTACCAGATGTCCCCAATTTTGGTAGAGTGTCTCCGACTCCATGGACTACCCCACCTCCTGTCCTTGATTTCAGTGGGGCCAGAGGCAAAGGACTGTGCCTCTCCTGCACACCCCTCTACTGCAGTCTTCTCCATCCTGGTAGGAGAAAATGTAAAATTAAGTTCTTTTCTGAAAAAAGACCAGGAATTCTAGAAATGTATAGAATATGTGTAGCTTGAGAAGGACAGCTACTATCTTTTTTTAAACTTTTGAAATGACTGAATGCTACCTAGATTGAATATACGGGGGAAAAGATGTCTAAGGAGTGAGGACCCCTGCCCCTCTAAGCCCAGCTTAGCCCTGCCTTGGTGTCTCCAGTGGTGTACACCCCACAATGCAGGGGGGCCGAGGCAGGAAGGGAACCAACGGTGTGAAAGGCAGCAGTGCAAACTAACTTTAAAAGGTTTAGCATGCTGTCTCCCACTCTTCTCTTTCATTAAAATGTCTGAGTCCCAGCAGCTGTCATCTTCTCTGCTGGGTCGAAGTCTTGCAATAACAGCTGCGAGAGACTTCGGCCGGTCAGTGGGAGGTGATGGCTGCTGGACCTCAAAGCTTCAGTGAAAGAGAAGGCTAGCAGAGGCAGCTTGGCAAACCTCTTAAAGTAAGCTTACCCGTAGGGGTGCCCTTGCCAGGACAATAGAGGTTCACCAGGACAATGGGGGCCCTCACCAAACGTTTTCTTGGTGTACCCTAATTAGCACTTATGCCACGGGGTGTCCTCGATTTGCTCTCCAAAAATCTGGTAACCCTAATGGTCTTGTTCATCCTAAAGGCAAATTTCAAGATACTTTTTAAAACCTCAGGGGAGCATTTTCAACGGGGGTGGCCAGCCTAAATAATGCAGCTGGCCATTGCCAATTTAATTTTAACCCCAGATATTTAATGCTGAGGTCACTGGAATTGAATATCCGGTTTGCCTGGATAAGGTATTAGCTGTCTGGTCAGTGGCGATATTGAGCTGCTGTCTGGATAGCTAAACCAGCTAAACTGCCTGATGATAACTTCCTGTTGGCAAACAGGACGTCGGCATTGGGTATCAAAGGGGGTGGAAGCAAACAGCCCCATGGTGCCAGAATTTCAAGGTAAGCGCCGCGGGGCTATTTGCAGCTATTGCCTCTGCTACATGTCCCAGAGCATGTCGGACTGTTTCTGCGCCTGAGAGATACATGTGAGCGGATGCATGCTGCAAAGTTAGCGCTGTCCTACGCATGTCACCCCTGGAATCTGCTTTTCAGTTCTGCAGTTTTGAGAGAGGGTTTGTTTAAGAAGCTCATTTCCTCTTAAAAGATTGACTCGTTGAGGTCTTGTGAGGCCGGAAGGAGGCCCCACAACTCTCTCACACACCTGCATGCACATACACACACACACACAAACAACTCTTTCCAGAAGTGTTTCCAAGTGAGAAGTGTAGTGGTATGATACCAGAGCGGGGTTGGTCTTGGAGGTTTAGAGTCCTGAGCTCTGAGGATGTGAATTCTAATTCCTGACTCTACCACGGATGCTGTGTCTGATCTGGGTGTAAATCACTTTATCTATCTGCATCTCAGTTCTAATCACTGGCTCTATGTTTAAATGGGGGTTAGGAGGTTTCCCTCTTCGTTCACTGCCTTTCTGTGTGGGTCCTCAGGGCAGGTCCCTTTTGGCTGGCCAATGCTGCCTCGGTGAGGGGGGCTTGGAGGGAGCACGTTGCCAGCGCCATCTTGCAACCCATGCCAACATGCCGGAGGACCAGAGGGGGGCTCAGGATTCTCGGGAAGTGCAGGAGTCCACTTGAAAGCCTTGGCAGCATTCTTGTGGGTGGTTCCTGTGGGCCGTCCGGGGATGGAGGCCCTGCCGGACACATCCCATGCTGGGGAACACTGCGGTGGTGTCGGCGGAGATTCGAAGGGTCCTGGGGGCTGAGAGGAATGCCCGGTCTGTGCTGGTCCATCGGAGGAGGCTAGAGACTCCTGGAGAGTGTGGCTCCTCAGCTTACGTGCTCTGGGAGACATTCTGAAGCAGTCTTGCACCTAGTTGTCCACCCCCAGACACCGGACACAGCGGTCGTGAGTATCAGTGGAGTTCA
This sequence comes from Ichthyophis bannanicus, assembly GCA_033557465.1. Taxonomy (NCBI): domain Eukaryota; kingdom Metazoa; phylum Chordata; class Amphibia; order Gymnophiona; family Ichthyophiidae; genus Ichthyophis; species Ichthyophis bannanicus. Next base: position 71,716,262 of record CM066051.1, on the reverse strand, counting down.
TTTTCCTCCCACAGCATGGGCACTTCTTGAACCCAGGCTTAAGCATGATGATTGCAGGCTAATTGTAGAAGTTAGTTGTAGAAGTTGGAGAGAAGGAAAAAATCCGTCTTGAGGCAAGGCGGAAGAAAAAAGGCTGGCCAGACTAGGGGCGGGCTGGGGAGGTGGGGGTCGACCACACATGCTCAGAAAGGTCTTCTGAGCTCTGGAGAGCACTTCTGTCTATGGCGCCGCCCAGAGGATGTCAACAGGTGTGGCTGACTTATCCTGCTGTCCACAGAGAACTCCCATTACAGGTAAGTAACCTCGCTTTCCCTCTTCGTTCACTGCCTTTCTGTGTGGGCCCTCAGGGCAGGTCCCTTTATCTCCCCGTCCCTAAGTTCTCATCCCCAACTCTGTGTGCATCACTGACCCTCTAGACGACATCCCTGTATTTCTCTCGTTACCATGAGTACACAATTATGCAATGCTTCCTTGATTCGATTCTCTTCTGGAAACAAAATGTTCTTCCTCATATTTCCTTTTGCCTTAGCCAATCCTGAGGGTCCTGGACCTCAAAGGCAATGAGCTATAAGACCGCAGTGACTCCTGTAAATAAAGGCAAGACAAGTAAAACCGGTTCCTGCTTTTCTGTCTCTAATCCCATTAGCTCCTTAAGCCTGAGTCTGTTCATTGTTTACTCTGGTTATTTGTTCAAAATGTCGTGTTCTCTCCTCTCCTACATTACAAAGAATATCCAGCAAAATATGACAATTCAGAAGAAAGAGAAGGTTCTCACCCACCATGTCCATGCTGAAGCCTGGTTTCAAGAAATGTTCCTTATGCTCCAGGAAGATAAGTAGTTCAGACACCCACGGCTGGTGCCTTCGTTGCCTGGGTAAGGACCATCTGGTTGACAATTGCCCCCACTGTGCTCAGATGTCCCCTAGAGCTAGGAAGTCCCACAGACGTGTCAAAGGAGTTTTTAACTCTCACCCCACCAGCGGCAGAAATGGAGCACAACCAAGGGGAACACAGAAGAAAACGTTCTTCAAGAGGACGAGCTAAGGCTCCCGCAGCAGCCCAGGATGTACCCGAGAAGGCCTCCGTCCCCAGCCAACCATCCCTCCAGCGTCTTCTACCTTCTCTGACCAGCACCGATGCTCCGAAACACAGCAGCACACGTGGGGACATCATGGGGGCAGCCATCTTGTCTTCGGCCATGATTCCTCCTTCAAGATGCCTGCGATTGGAGCTCCAATAGAAATTGCCACCCCCTCGGTGTTGATTGGTCCATGCCTCACAACAGAAATCACCACTCCCGCGGCGCTGATTGGTCCATGCCTCAGCTCCCATCAGCCCCAGTCTGCAACGTCAGACTGCCCTCGTTCTGCCACACGGCGCCAATGCCATAGCAACTCTAGCTCTGCCCCGCGCTGATGCAGCAGTGCCTCCAGCAACCCCAGAGCCATGAGATGCAGAAAAAGACATCACGGCAGCGCAGAGTGGAGGGCACACAAGAGCAGGCTATGGAGCAGGCGTAAAAGCAGCCAACGGAGCCAGCGCTCCAAGGATCGGGGCAGACATCATCGGGGTAGCAGCAACCAAAGTGGGAACTGGCACAGGACAACCAGGTACTCTTACATCCCACCTTCTCTCTGGGCTCTCTTCTATCAGACTACAGCTCTCACACAGATCTGCTAGTTTATGAAGGCACTGCTAATGTTGTTGCATAGACACAGCAGCAGAACCAGCAGCATGCAGTTGGACAGCCACCTCCAGCTCCCTCCTCAGGACCCCAGGGACCCCAGGACCTCCTTCTAATGCTGACTGAGGTCTTCCAATAGTAGTCTTCTGCTCCGGGGACTCCCCCGACAGCCGTCCCCACGTACGGGGCCTCGCAAGGGGCCTCACAAGGCACAAGTATCAGCCCGCCTACAGACCATCAGTTCGATAGGTCTCCCTCTGCTGTGTCTAGGATCGCTCACCATGGAGCCCCATGAACGCTCATCACGGAGCCCCGGAACGCTCACCACGGAGCCCCGGAACGCTCACCACGGAGCCCCATGAAAATTCATAGCAGAGACGAGGAGAAGGTGGCCACACAGGGATCTCTAATCACAGGAAAAGCCCTCATATCCCAAGAAACAGCTACTTCTGCTTCCACAGCTGAACCACCCCTAGCCACCCCTGAAGATCTCACATATCCTAAATTCCTGCGGAAGGTCTCCTCGAATTAACACAATGGATATAGCCGACCAACACCCAGAAACACAGGCGGCCCTTAAATTCTTGGAGACACCCAAATCTACAGCACTACTGCCAGTCCATCCCCTGATGCCAGAGAATCTCATGAAGATCTAGCAAAACCCGGCCACTGGTCCCGCCACTGCCTGGAAACTCGATAGCAAGTATGAAGTGCAGCTCACATTGGGCTTCGACAAACTGCAACTCCCACACAACTCCATAGTGGTGAAATCGGCCTTGAAGCAAATAAAGTCCACATGCACCCATGCGAACACTCCACCAGGACGAAATCTCAAACTCCTGGATGAGGTTGGGAAAAGAACTTTCCAAGGGGCCATGCTGTCGGCTTGAATAGCTGCCCACCAACTCCAACAAGCCCTGTACCAGGATATCATCATACAGAACCTCAAATCTGTCATCTTCTCTCTCACCAACGAGGCACAGGTGACTGCAACAGCATCCCTCACTGACCTGCAGGAATGCACGAAGCACCAAGTCACGGAGGCCTTCAACGCATTTGACGCTGCAGCTCGCACGGCAAGGACCGCTATCTCAGCCTGCAGATTGGCATGGCTACAAGCCTCTGGCCTCCACAACAACACACACAACCGCATCGCAGACGCCCTCTGTGCAGGAGACACACTCTTCAGTGACAAAGTGAAGAACACCATAAACAGGGGCGGCCCAAGAGGGGTGTGGGTCCATTTGCATAAGGGTCTCATTTGCATAAATATTTGCATAATATTAACATACACTAACTTTTAGTAAACATGCCTCTTAATGTGTGTATGGATAAAGAAAGACTAAACAATTTCTACATTACTATACTCCAGTGCCAACCGCCAGGCACATTAGGAAGTACTACAAACACTGCCCATTTAGAACCCATAGCAAACCCACCGTATCATAAAAGCACTACCAGGACTCACAAAGCAACAAACCCTACCTATCAAACACTGCAAATATTAAACCAATACATCTCAGAGAATACCAATACATCTCCTACTGGGGAAAGAGAACAAGTGACACTATCACATAGAAACTACATGGACAGAATACCTCAGCTCAGTTACACATGCAGAACACAGACCATCACCAAACAAAGAACAAGGAATCACAATTTAGAAATAGGAAGACAATTAAACTGGGAACCCCAAAAGCCAAACTTGGAATGTACAACAACACTGCAGAAATAAAACTATAAATTAATTTCCACTGGTACTATACAAAATACAGACGTTAAAGACGCACATTTCCCAGAGCTGACATATTCCAGTTAATAAATTCAAAATAAAAAAGTATTTTTCTACCTTTTGTTGTTTGTGCATTTTATTTTTCAGTTGCAGTTGCTCCAGTCACTTTCTTCTGGTGTCTTTGTGTCTTCTGCTAACTCTCCATTGTCTGCTGTCCATTTGTCCTTTCTTCTCTCTTCTAGTTTTTTTCCATTCTCTCTCTACATCTGCTTTAACATACTGATCTTTCCCCTTTTGCTCTTTCCTCCGTCTCTTTCTTTATTCCTTTTTCATCCATTCAAATTTTACCCCTCCATCCTCAGTCCCCACTTACTCTCCCAATACCCGGCCAATCGTAGATTTTTCTTCCCTCCCACACAAAATATTTTCCCCTCTCCATTTGACTCTCCCAGCCCCATCCAATTCTAGTCCTCCACCAACATCAGCTCCCTTCTATTTCCAGCCCCACCCAGCATCTGCTCACTTCTAGTCCCCGCATCAGCCCATTTCCAATCTTAGCCCCCCCCATAAGCCCTTTTCAGTCCTATCCTAGTCCCTCCATCAGCCCATTTCCAGTCCTAGCTCCCCTATCCATTTCCAGTCCTATCCTAGCCCCCCCCCCATCAGCCCATTTCCACTCCTAGCTCCCCATCCATTTCCAGTCCTATCCAAGCCCACATCCACCCATTTCCAACCCTAGCCGCCCATCAGCCCATTTCCAGTCCTATCCTAGCCCCACCATCAGCCCATTTCCAGTCCTAGCTCCCCCATCCATTTCCAGTCCTATCCAAGCCCCCCATCAGTCCATTTGCAACACAACCCCCTCATCAGCCTATTTCCACTCCTAGCTATCCCATCCATTTCCAATCCTATCCCCGCCCCCCCCCATCAGCCCATTTCCAGGCCTTTCCCAGCCCCACCATCAGCCCATTTCCAGTCCTAGTTCCCCTCCTCTCAGCAAATTTCCAGTCCAAGCCCCCCACTCAGCCCATTTCCAGTCCTAGCTCCACCCACTCAGCCCATTTCCAATACAAGCCCCCCTACGAGCCCATTTCCAATCCTAGCCTCCCCAACCGCCCATTTCCAGTCCTATCCTAGCCCCTCCATCAGCTCATTTCCAATCCAAGGCTCCCCTCAGCCCATTTCCAGTCCTTTCCTAGCCCTACCATCAGCTCATTTCCAATCCTAGCCCCCCAAAAGCCCATGTCCAGTCCTATCCTAGCCCCTCCATCAGCCTATTTCCAGTCCTAGCTCCCCCAGTCATCCCATTTCCAGTCCAAGTCCCCCTCCCCATCAGCTATTTCCAGTTCAAGACCCCCTCCACAGCCCATTTCCAGTCCTAGCTCCCCCCACAGCCCATTTCCAGTCCAAACCCCCCTCCCCATCAGCAATTTCCAGTTCAAGCCCCGCCTCAACAGCCCATTTCCCGTTCAAGCCCCCCCCCCACAGCCCATTTCCCGTCCAACCCCCCCCCCCCCTCCCCTCCCGAAGAGCCCCGCGGTTATCTAAAATGCTTTAGAGGGAGCCGGAGAGGCCCCGGCTCACCTCTAATAGCTGCCGAAGTGAAACATGTCTTTTTCCTTCACTTCGGCAGCTGTACTGAAGTTTAGAACGCTGCCGCGCTGAGGTCAAAGGGGACTTCCTGTTTCCAGCGCTCAGCACAGCATCATTCTAAACTTCAGTACAGCTGCCGAAGTGAAGGAAAAAGACACGTTTCACTTCAGCAGCTGTTAGAGATGAGCCGGGGCCTCTCCAGCTCCCTCTAAAACCATCCTGCCTGCCATTCAATGCGTGATATTGTTGGCATGGGGCCCCCTGAAGCACGGGGCCCTGTGTGAACAACATTCTTGCACAATGAACGGGCCGGTCCTGACCGTAAACGATATGAAGGATTGGTGTGCCACCTTGAAACCCTCACGGAGAAAGGGCTGGAACAGAAACCTACTTCTAGCCATAAAGGGTCTTACCGCTAGAAGTCATTTTCCACCACAAAACGCCATACCAGCTACAGCTCCTACCGAAAGTGGCAGATTCCTCGCTATAAACAACAGCCTTATCAGAATTTTTACTGCAGCAAACCACACCAACAGGATTGGAAACAACAAAAGTCCACACCATCTGGTGCAGGAAAAGCCAATCCCATGTTTGATAGGAAGAACCCAGCCAACCTCCTCACTGGAGGTCGGCCGACAGCCTTCATACAAGCGTGGGAATTCATCACTACAGACAAATGGGTCCTACGCATCATCAGGGAGGAGTACAGTATCAGATTCTCTTCTCCCCCCTTGCAACACAAACCACCTCTCATCAATATGTCACCACCTTCACTCCTTACCATCAACATAGCGATACAGGCCCTTATAGCCTCCAGGGCTATAGAGTCAGTACCAATCAGCAAAATCAGTACAGGATTTTACACCAGATGCTTCCTCATGCCCAAGAAATCTGGCGGTGTTTGCCCCATCCTCGACCTCCAGAAACTCAACATAATGAAGGAGAAGTTCAGGATGTACTCACTGGGTTCCATCTTACCGCTCCACCAGCCCGGAGAATGGCTTGTGTCCTTGGACTTGCACGATGCCTACACTCACATCCCCATACATGGTGACGCGCCAGAGGTACCTCCATTTTCAGATACTGGACAGTCACTATCAATACAGAGTCCTCCCATTCAGCCTATCTCCTGCTCCACGAGTCTTCACAAAATGCATTGCTGTCATGGCCGCATATCTCCGGAAACCAGATAGATGTGTATTCCCATACCTAGATGACTGGCTGATCTCTCGCCGGCTCCCCCAGGAGACAGAAGCCACCATAGAGAAGATCATCCACCTGTTGTCCATCCTGGGATTTTGAGTAAACCTCCAGAAATCCAATCTACATCTCTCCCAGCATATGGAATTTATTGGGGCGGTGATAGAGGTAGCCATGGCCAAAGCATTCCACCCACTTTACCAGAGAGACACCATCACCAACTTAATTCGGAACATCTCCTCAGTCCAGAGGATGTCTGCTCAGAACCTGCTTCACCTCCTGAGACACATGGCGGCATCCACACAAGTCCTGCCCTTAGCAAGATTGCACATGCGCCACCTACAATGGCACCTGCATACCCACTGGAGCCAACATACGCAGCTACTGTCATCAACAATTCCCCTGGTCACATCTGTTACGGCTTCACTAGCCTGGTGGACCCACATAGAGAACCTGGTGAACGGTTGCCCACTACAACAGCACCCACGCCAGTTGGTCATCACTTCAGATGTCATCACTGTCTGCAATTTGCACCCAAGGGATGTGAACACAGAAGGAGCGCATGCTCCACATCAACCTGTTGGAACTCAGAATGCTCCATTATGCCCTCAAGGCCTTCCAGGATCTTATCCAGGGAAAGATGGTCCTCTTCCAGATGGACAACCAAGTAGCCATGTTTTACATCAACAAACAAGGGGGAACAGGCTCCCAATCCCTATGCAGGGAAGCCATCACATTCTAGACTTTTGCCCTCTACAGACACCGTCACTCGTGGGCCTTCTACCTACCAGCCACACAAAACTAGCTGGCAGACAGACTCAGCTGCCAGATGGATCCACATAAATTGTCCCTCAACCCCCGCATAGCATCATCATTCTTCTGGAGGTGAGGACAATCATGGATCGATCTGTTTGCCACAGAGGACAACACAAAGTGCAACTGCTTTTGTTCCAAGTGGCCCTCCAACCACAGCATCACATCAGATGCCTTTGATGTGTCATGGGGAGAGTGGTCACTGATATATGCCTTCCCCCCCCCCCCCCCCCGCCTGCTCATCTCATTGAACATCCAATGCATCATCTCGGACAAGGCACAGGCCATACTGATAGTACCTCACTGGTCATGCCAGGTATGGATCCACTATCTCCACCACCTGGTGCTGGAACCTCCAGTGAGGCTTCCCCTGACACCAGACCCCGTCACCCTAGACGTTGGGGACACACCCCACCACAATCTACAGACCCTAGTTCTCACTGTGTGGAAGCTGAAAGGGTAGCACTAGCCTCCCTCAACCTCCCCTCCAAGGTACAACAGGTGGTACTTGTGGCGAGACAACCTGCTACATGCAAATCATATGGACTGAAATGAAAGTGCTAATCCACTTGGTGCTCGGAGCGGCAAGTTGATTCCTTCTCCTGCCCGGTGCTAGTAGTCCTCCAAAACCTAATCTCCCTCTTTCACAGTGGCTGGAAGGTACAATAAGAGTACACCTTTCGGCGATCGCTGCCCTACATAACCAAGATGGAGACAATACCATCGCAAAACAACTGCTGGTTGCACAGTTCATGAAAGGACTGGCCAGCATTCGACCACCAATCCGGGCTCCCATGCCACACTGGGACCTAAACACCATCCTCAATGAACTAACACAGCCGCCCTTCGAACCCTTGCACTCTGCAGAGTTGAAGTACGTCACGTGGAAGACGCTATTTCTAATTGCCATTACCTCAACCAGGAGAATCAGCGAGTTGCAAGCCCTGGTGTCGCAACCCCCCCCCCCCCCCCCCGTACACTCTGCTTTCTCAGGACTGCACCTCCCTGAGAACACACCCCAAGTTCATGCCAAAAGTAGCATCCACCTTCCACATCAACCAGGCAATCGAGCTCCCATGCTTCCATCTGAAGCCACACACCTCTCCCAAGGAAAAACAGCTACACACCTTTGATTGCATTAGGGTACTACGCACATACATTCACCAGTGTCCCTACGGAAGGGAACACAACTATTTGTGTTTTACAACCCCAACACGCTGGTCCAACCAGTAACCAAAAGAACACTCTCCCTATGGATCTTTGCCTGTATCACCTTCTGTCTGAAACAGGCAGGGGCACAAGCAGCACCAAGAGTTAATGCACATCAATTCAGAGCCCTAGTGGCCACCATAGTTAACTTACATGCTGTCCCAGCAGCGGACATCTGCAGAGCTGCAACCTGGTCATTGATTCACAAATTTCAGAAGTACTACTACCTCAACCTGGTAGCGGGACATAACTCCGCCTTCGGACAGGCGGTCCTAGCCGCAGCAGAATATCCACACACAGTCAGGGGACCGTCAGCTGCACATCCTGGCCTGTGAACTATTACCGAACTTGGGAGTGCATTACCCTTACGCTATGTCGTGGCTACATCTGCACTGTTATTACACTGTTGCACTGTTACACAGATTGTTTACACAGCTAGGGTCACCTCTACTGTCTGCACTGTTTACACTGTTGCATTGTTTGTGAGAATTGCTTGCACTGCCTGCATAAACTGCCTGTTACATTGTTCACACTATTTGCAGATATTATCTGAACTGATACCTGTACTGTTACCGTTACACTGTCTGCACTACCTGCGCTGTTGCACTATTGACTGTGAACAAGGCGAGCGGCACCGCTTACCCGCTCCTCTAGCACACTCTGGAAGTTTATACACTGTACTGTGTACTACATGCCATGTTCAATAAAGTTACTAACTATGAACCTGGCACCTGACTTATCTGTTCTGCTCAACACAGCCTCTCCCTACCACAGCGTGTCACAGCTGGGGAGGCACCAGGTGTGGCTGACTCATCCTGCTTGTCCTAGGAGAAAGCGAGGTTACTTACCTGTAACAGGGGTTCTCCGTGGACAGCAGGATAAGTCAGCCACACCATCCCACCCTCCTCCGCTACCAATGGGTCAGCCTGGGGCTTTCATCAACACTTGTGCCATAGCGGCAAAGGCTCAGCTAGTAACATACTGGCCAGCTAGGGTGGGCAGAAGGGGGTTGGGCTAGTTGGCTTATGCTCAAAAGGGCATAAAGCCCTTCTGAGCTATGGAGAGTACTTCCATCTCAGCGCCGTTGGTGACATCACCAGGTGTGGCTGACTTATCTTGCTATCCACCGAGAACCTCCATTACAGGCAATGTTCCCTCTAATTTTCTGTAGGCTATGTGCGCATAAAATATCAGCTGTGCAGCTTTTGAAGGAAGGTTAAATTTTTGTGCGCCACATAATGACACTTGGAGTTATATACTTTAAAATTTGACTACACGTCAGAATACAGTATGTACACCACATTGATTGCACTAGAAAATATTGTAGAACTTGTGAAAGCCATAAATACACAACAACTTTTCAATTTTAAGAACGTCTGTGATGTTTTCTATCAGAATCAGAACTGTAATTTTTGTGCGCTCTGTTGTAAAGTATGTGCGCTCACTCAGTGAGGTGTGTGCGCGCGCACGCGCGCGCAGCTTAGAGGGAACAGTGATTACAGGTAAGTAACCTCACTTTTCCCCTAAACCAATTGTGCTTAGGGGAAAAGGGGACATTGTGACACTTTGTGTTAGCTTGAGATCCACGATAAAACATTGTATTTCCAGTCTGAAAAAGCATCACCTCGGGTCTTCACTCAATTACTGCAGAGTTGAAATGGAACAAGATGCTCAAACTGTGTCCTGTGCTGGTGTTAAAGGTCAGCTGCATGACAGTGATCCCTGCTAGTAATGCGTCTGTCTGTCTGTGTGCTCTGTGACTCCTTTCGGATCAGTCCTGGGGTCAATTTTGTTCACTATCTTTATAAGTGATATTGCAAAGGAGTTAGAAGAACAAAACAACTTTTTTGCAAATGATACTAAGCTGCAACTGAACAGAAAGAGAAGTGATCGAGGAGGTCTGAGTTGGGGTTGAATGTTAAGATTCGGTGCAGAAACCCCTGGGGACTGTGGACTGTTGGGGTGGGCAGGGGAGAAGCTGATATTACCCTAACAGCAGAGAGACCCTTGGAGGTGGTAAGGTCTGATGATTTATTTTAAGGTAGCAGAATCATGTGATAAGGCAGTGACCAGGATCACAGGGATGTCATGGTGCGCAGAAAGAGGAAGAACCAGAATTAGTGGTTAACACTTCCTCTGATCACCTACCATATTGTGAACCTTTCTGAGAACTGTTTCTCACATCGAAGCAGGCAGAATGTGGGCAGAAGCAGAACTCCCAGAATCCTCTGACTCTGCCCAGAAACTGGCATCATGGCTACTACATCATCGGCTCGTATGAGCTAGAAATGTCAGTGGCTTTGTATTGGTCCCACGTGAGCAGCTCTGGGGTCTGCACTGGCCCTGTGTGGGTAGAAATGGAAGAGGAGTCGGCATCCATACCGACCTCACATGGACCAAGCTGGAGAAGGTGGTGATAGTGTCTACGTAGGCCAAACCTGGGCCAAAAAGAGAGATGGAGGCTTCTGCATTGATCTCACATGTGCTGAGATAGGGGAAGTGAAGTGTCTGAATTGGGATGGAGGGGGAGGGACTGCATCGATCTGAATGGGCTGGGACAGCACCTGCTGACCTGCAGCAGTTGCAGCCCACACTAGCAGAAAGAGAGCTGGAGCTGGGGAGAAAGCAGACGGCTCAGGTCCAGAGAGGAGAGCGAGAGAAGGCAGAGGCAAAGAGCCTCTACAAGGGAGAAGAGGCCTAGGAATAGAATAAAGGGGTCTGGCCAGCAAAGAGGGGATGGGAGGGGTTAAGGATGAGGGAGAGAGAAGAGCTGAGAATCAGGCCTGAGAGAAAGTGGAGAGGTGCTGGGCTTGGGGAGACAAAAAGATAGTGGGGGGAGTCCTACCTGGGTGAGGGGTTGAGGGAGAGAGCAGGAGGGCAGGCCAAGGAGTGGGAAGGGAGTAGGGTTGCCAACTGGCTCCAGATGCGCCCGACAGGCTTGATCCAGTCCTGTGTTTACCCCATTGCATGCAGGGACTTGTAGTCTTGCTTTTCTTATGTAGTGCAATGGGGAAATCAGAACTACATGTCCCTGCATGCAATGGAGTAAACGCAGGACTGGATCAAGCCTGTCGGGCGCATCTGGAGCCAGTTGGCAACCCTAGAAGGGAGTGGCCTGATGATCTGCTCTCACAGCTTCCAGGGGGAATTCTGCACAAAACCAGAGATCCCAAGTTACCCAGTTTCAGGAGTGAGATATTTTGCCAGTTCTGGTTTTAAATTTGCCTTGATGTGCAGTCTGGTATTTGTAGGCCCTAATTTCACCCATTGGGATCAATGCTGCAGGTTCCATGACGCATCAGGATGAGACAGTCAGAAATCCAAGACTGGCTTAAAATCTCACTTTTGGAACTGGCAACTCTGCAAGAGGTGGTGAGATGAGGCTCCAGGGGGGTAGATCCAGAAGAAACAGCAGAAGTTATTTCTTCATGGAAAGAGTGGTGGGCGCATGCAGTGGCCTGCAGGGCGAAGCCGTAGGCAAAGCTAGAGATCACTGGGGTCTATGACTTTAGACCAGGCAGGGCAATCAGAAGGGGGAGGGTGGCTGCCTGGGCAAGGTTACCAGATGTCCCTGATTTCGGGGGGAATATCCCCAGTTTTGAGGTAGTGTCCATGGACCTTTCAGTGGGGACAAAGGCAAAGGGCATTCACAAGCTTCAATGAAGACAATTTCCTCGATCAAACCATCCCATATCTAAAGCAAACCTTTCAAAATTCCAACCTGGAGCTTCTGGTACAAACATGGAACACCACCATCACCATGCCCATCTCAAAATCCCCCGACCCCACACCCCCTGGTACTCATCCCTACTTAGGAACCAGAAACGCCTTCTCAGAAAACTTGAACATAAGTGGAGAAAAAATAAAGATCCGCACCTTCTGAACACTTACCTCCAGCAAACATATAGCCTATTCCACCAACACCCTGAACGCCAAGTGCGAACACCACAGCAATATTTTACTCCATGCCATAAACAAGACAAGACAGCTCTTTCAACTCGTCAGAAGTCTCACAAGCGACCCATTCCAACCCCTTCAGGACATCATCCATCCCCAAGCGATGGCAGACTTTCTTATATCTAAACACAAACACTCTGGTTTAACTATTCTAACATTACCTCCTCCTACCGCCTCAACCTCCGCAACTCGGACATGGACCTCATTCCAGGATGTCCCTCCTGATGAACTACAAACATCATCACTCTCATCAATGTCACCACCTCTTCACTTGACCCATCCCCAGTAACATGGATCAAGCAACTAAAGAATTTGATGTTCCCATTAATCTCTATTATCCTTCATACCTCTCTCAACCAAGCCTACCTCCCCCATCACTCAAGCTAGCCTCCATGAGACCTCTCCTGAAGAAACCCAACCTTGATCCCATCTTACCCACCTCCTACAGACCCACTGCCAGTGTTCGCGTCCTCTCCAAAGTCATCAAGAAAGCAATACAAATCCAGATCCAGGAGCACCTCAACAGATCCACACGGCTTGACCGCAACCAACTCAGCTTCCGACCATTCCACAGTGCCGAAACACTTCTGACATCCCTCCTGAACACACTCATAACTGGAACAGAAAAACCCTGCTCAGGCTTTATCCTACTTTTCCTCGACATTTCCTCAGCCTTTGACATGGTATCCCACCAGACTCTCATCAACCAACTCAACAACATTGGCATCCAAGGCACCCCACTCAAATGGATTCATTCCTATCTCTCCCAGCGAACTCAGCAAGTGAGAACCGGCAACCAATTTTCATCACTCTTTACCCTCCCCCAAGGGGTATCTCAAAGATCCGCCCTCTCTTCACTCCTCTTCAATATTTATATCTGACCCCTCTGTCACATCCTTCAGAATCTCGACGTTGGATATCAACTCTATGCAGATGACATAATGATCTTCACCCCCTTCAGCACCACCGCCCAGGATTACTCTGCCCTCAGAACCTGTTTCACAGAGATTGTTATATGGTTACAGCAACACAATTTTGCAATCAACTTCACCAAAACCGAGCTCCTCCATGTCTCCAGAGATCCCAGCTTTACTCCACCGCAAGCATCAAACTGGGCAACACTGAAATTCAAGTCAAACCGCAGATCAAGTACCTAGGAGTAACCCTCGACCACTTCTTGAATTTCCAACCCCACATCTTGAACATGACCAGAAACATCTACTTCAGAATCAGAATTCTCTGTAATCAGAATTCTCTGCCTTGTAGAAAAATGGTATTTAAAACCAGTTAAATAAATAAATAAATTCTCCTGCGTACCCCTCTGATGCAGTCTTCTCATTCCTGGTAGGAGAAGATGCAAAATTAATTTCTTTTCTGAAAAAAGAGTGGGAATGTTAGACATGTATAGAATAGTTATCTATATGTATGGAATAAAGTTTAAGCGTATCTGCATGTATGGGCGCTTATAACTTGAGAAGGGCTGCTACGGTCTTTTTGTAAACTTTTAAAATTATTGACTGCTACCTAAGTGTAGACTAGTCATTGTGAAATATTTGGGAAAAAGATGCCGGGGGGGGGAGGGGGGGACCGCTCCCCCACTCTGTTTGGCCCATTATGTCAGAGGGGGACAGCCAGCAAACCAAAAGGCACCATTTAGCCCAGAAACAGTCCTAACGCCAGGAATCATATTGGGCAGAGACTAGATGGACCCCAAACCTCTTATCTGTCTTCAGTTTAAGCTTCTGGGCCAGTAACTATGGGTTTTGCTGCTAAGGTGTCACATTAGTGCAAATAGCACTGCGTTAGCTGCAAAAGTCACACGTTATCTGTCAGGGGCATGCACAACATTTCTCCAGTAGATAGCGCAGTGAAAATGCAGAAATTACATCATGGCAGCGCAGCGGATGCAGCCGGGTGTCACCCATTACGATGCGTTAGTAGCACCCGCGATGTCTGCAATGCACGTGGTTATCACACGCTGTCAACGCTCACTGTAACCCCACGTTGCAGACGTGCCCACTCGCCTCCCACTTGCACGACTAACACAGCGCAGGAAATCACTGCGCCATCTGCAGCTGTCCCATGTTAGCCGCTACCGCTTCATGCAGTTTCTGCACTGCTGCCACGTTAACAGCTCATGCAGCTTGGTAGACTAGACCCTAGGCATGCGTTTGCATGTGCGCAGCTCTGCGTGTCTATTTTTGCCTCTGCATTTCTTTACAGCCTTCTAATTACTAGGTTTGCCTCCCTGGAACCAGAGGCCTGTGAAAACACCTTTAAAAAATTCATGAAAAGTCCTCGGATCCTCCCTCACCATTACAGATGTTTGTTCAGGGACACAGGTAGTTTGGGAGGAGGGAGCAGGGAACATTTTGTCTCCGTGTGTGGAGGGGGGGGGGGAGGATTTATGTAACAGATTTTAATTGCTCAGGAGAGGGATGAGGCAGAATGTGCCCTGGGCTATATCTCGAGAGGATCCTCCTCCTTTTCCTTGTTTACTAGTAGAGCAAGTAGAAGTGGAATCTGCTCATTCGCAGCTGGAGTCCGGTTCTGCTGCACACCACCACCACCGTCATGGCTACCATGGGCCCCATCCGTGAGCTCCAAGAGGAAACCCTCTGCCCCTCCTGCTCTCACTACTTCGACGACCCCGTTACCCTCGAGTGCGACCACAGCTACTGCCGTGCCTGCATCAACCGGCACTGGAAAAAGGAGGTGACGGGGGCAGTGGCAGCTCTGGCTGGTCCCAAAGTGGGATTCTCATGCCCCCGCTGTGGGCGCGCCTTCGAGAAGAGGAACCTGAGGACCAATGTCCAGCTCTCTGTCATGGTGCGCATTGCCAAGAACCTCAATTTTGCCCCTGACAAGGGGTGCAAACCACGGCCACAAGTTCAGCCTCGTTCCGCCACGCGGTCTGCAGCATATAACCAAGGGGAAAAGGTAGGCGAACATTGTACCAGAATTGCACATTTAAATGTTTATTCTGCCAGCTGCAGCGTTGTGCATGGACAGATTAAAGCAGGCGTTCTCAATTCTGTCCTTGGGACACACCTAGCCAGTCTGATTTTCAGTGTAACCACAATAAATATGCATGAGAGAGATTTGCATGCAATGGAAGCATATTCATTGCGGTTATCCTGAAAACCTGACTGGCTAGGTGCATCTCGAGGACTGGATTGAAAACTCCTGGACTAGAGCATCAAAGATTAACCAGCTGATGGGATGCCACTCTTACCTGCCCTCTGCTCTAGATTCCCTGTGCAGTGGACAGAAAAAGCAGGGCTATGCTCTCCTCTGCCCATGCCAGCATTAGTCAGTGTGGAGAACGCAGCCACAACTTTTTGATCCATTGCCACTGAACAGTAGCTAAGAGCAGATTTCCATTCCTCTCCGTCCCTGAAATAGCAGTGTCTGAGCAAATGAAGTGCATGAAAACAGCCCTTGAGTAAACTTATCAGTCGATAATTAACCCTCTCACATGCGGAGGCAGGTTTGTGACATCAGTGTCCCAAGCAGTGTTACCTAATCTTTTGCAAGATGATACAACAGCTCCATCACATACCTCCAACTAATTACTCTCTCTCCTCTCAATCACCCTCCTCCATCTCGCTCCAGGAATGCCACTGAACAGATGCTCACCATCCACGAGTGGCAGTACCACGGGAATGCACCACACGTCACAGACCTGTGCCAAGGGATCGTGCGAAAGAGAAGAGTAGGATCAATACACCGCTGGATGGACCCTTAGCCTCTGCTTTACAACTAATGCTTCCCTACCCGCTCTGATTTCTCCATTCATATTTTACTCCTTCTAATTTCATATTTTGTACATCGGGGGACTCTTCCCCGAATCCATTGCCTTAGCTGTCCATGTCATATTTATGCTTCAGTCTATCAGTGTGTTGCCTGCATGGGGTTCTGATGAAGACTCTCTCTTCGTGTATCCGTGCTGTATTCATGCTTGATATGTAACACTTACACAGGGTGATAATGCATGCATCAGTGTGGTGCCTGCATGGAGTGCTCATGAAGATCTGCTCTTCTGCTGTCCATACTGTATTCAGCTGGACTCCTGTATGGGACTCTAGTGAAGATTGACTCATCAGTTGTCCGTGCTGTATTCATGCTTTACATGTAACATAGAGTGCTCATGAAGATCTGCTCTTCTGCTGTCCATA
The DNA here is from genome assembly GCA_033557465.1 of Ichthyophis bannanicus. Lineage (NCBI taxonomy): Eukaryota > Metazoa > Chordata > Amphibia > Gymnophiona > Ichthyophiidae > Ichthyophis > Ichthyophis bannanicus. The sequence continues at coordinate 71,699,896 of CM066051.1, read as the reverse complement.
CTGTATTCAGTTGGACTCCTGTATGGGACTCTAGTGAAGATTGACTCATCAGTTGTCCATGCTGTATTCATGCTTTACATGTAACATAGAGTGCTGATGAAGATCGGCTCTTCAGCTGTCCGTACTGTATTCATGTTTTATGCATATCGGTGTGAGACCTGCATGTGATTTTTTTCATGATAGGAAAAGCAGCGCCCACACTTTGCTTGGTCAAATTTGTAACAGCAACAGAAACATCTAATTTTTTTATAAATCCTAAAATGCCTCTTTGGGGAAGTAAAACGAAAGTCTGAAAACCCTAAAGTGAGGGATCCTCATGATTCACTTTGAGTCAGCAGATGAATTATTAGAAATATTACTTTTTTCTTCTAGCTACAGCTCTCAGCGCCTCTAAAATTATTCAGCACTGTCAGAGGCTGACTGATTCTTCTTTGCTAAAAGCCGCCTTACCAGGAACCACCAGGAGGTGTGTCTGCTGGCAACCCTCTTTACTTTGCAGAGAGTGTGGGTGGATGCCTTCAGGTGCTGTTTACAAAGGCGCCCAGGTCTTTAATTCATGTGTCAGAGGCCATAGCACCTTTCAAGACCACGCTGGAGGCTCGACAATGGACCGTAGTATGACAAATAATATGACTGTGCTGACTAACCATGGCTGAGAATTGATGACCACAAGGTGACAATACCATAGCTGTGGTCATTGACTATGACGTAACAATACTGCGACTGTAGACAATATGATGACCGTGGGCTTTACTTTTCTAACCTCTCTTTCATGTTGTTGTTGTTAAGTGCCGTCGAGTCGGAATCGACTCATGGCTTTCTGTAAAACCCTTGTTCCGCAACAGGCACAGTACCACCTTGTGAGCACCAGGTGGTGCTTTGCTAGCCTCCTGCCTTCCTCTGTGTTATGACCACCTCATGTAGATATACTGTATATTTAATAATTCCTGTATAGCACATTATTTATTGAATTATTATACTGAATGGACTTTAAGATGCACCCTTTATTGATGCCTTGAGGTTTGCATTGAGCTCTGTTTATTTATAAATCTCAAATGATAAATTCCACTGTAAACTAATCAGGAAATAAATATTTGTATTTATGCACCTTCACTGTTTGCTATATCTGTTTTGTTTGGGGCAGAGGTCAAAGCTAGTGAGAGCCTAAGGCAGTAGCAGAAGTTCAGATTAGGGCCCCTGGCTAGGGTTGCCAACTGGCTCCAGATGCGCCTGACAGGCTTGATCCAGTCCTGTGTTTACCCCATTGCATGCAGGGACTTGTAGTCTTACTTTTCTGATGGCATGCAATGGAGAAATCAGAGAAGAGCTCCAGTTCCCTAAATACCATGAGAAGGAATGAACCACCATCAGTCTACACATCTCCATCAATCAAGTTGGTAACATAACTCCACAGCGTCTTGCTACCCTTCTGCATGACTCTCACCCCAACGCTTTAGTTATACAACATACATATTAATCTATGCTCTTCTTCAACCAATTGCTTGCAAACTACTTGCCATCTGGCCTTTGGGCCTATCTTATTGAATTACTCTGATGTTCATATTACCTACCACACAGTTGCCTAGCAGATATCCGTACATACCACACTGTGCATATTTCATTACCTTATTGTGAATTACTCTGATGTGAATATTGCCTAACCACACAGTTCTTAACAGATATCCTTTACCTCCACTCTGTGCAGATACTACTACCTTATTGTGAATTACTCTGAGTACATATTGCCTCATTACACAGATGCTTAACTGATTTCCAGTACCACCACACTGTGCACATTTCACTAGCTAACAACATTCCTGGATCTACTATATACATTAGTCATCATGTTATCTCACTGGGTATTCCCATACCCCCTTACCCTTGCTATGTGCTACATTTTAATAGCCCTGACCTTTTACACCCTAGCCCTTACTTCACCTCAGAACACTATACCAGTCCTCCATAGATCTTGTTGGAGATTTCCTGACTCCCCCAACCATCAATATGAAACACTTCGGCGCACACCAGGCCCACATGTTATCTATGTGGACCTTCAGCAGCAAAATCTATCTCGACGATTACAGTCCCACCATCCTCCTGACCTTAAATGTGCACTAATAAATGCACGATCAATAAGGAAAAAATGGCCAGCACTAACTGATATGCTCTCAGCTCATAACCTTGATATCCTATGTGTCACCGAGACATGGCTTTCAGCCGCTGACGCCGTGATCCTTCACCAGTGTGTCCCGCCTAATTTCTCAGTCCACTCTTGTCACAGAGCTGACCGTCGTGGCGGAGGAATACTTATCCTAACAAAAGCCGACCTCAAATTTCGACTTGCCGCCTCAAGCAGCACCTCTACCCTTGACTCTGTTACCATTACAAATAAACAAATCACTATTAACTTGCTCTATAGAACTCCATCTTCATCTCCAGATGACTTAGCAACAATAATTGATCTTGCTTGCAACACCACAAATTTGCATACTCTAAACTGGATATTAGGTGACCTCAACCTCCCAGTCATTCAGGACAGCCACACCAATGCCTTTATTGATGCTCTCAGTGATCTAGGCTATGTTCAACTTGTTGATACCCCTACCCATATAAAAGGCAACTCACTTGATCTTATCTTTGCACCACAAGCAGCCCTCACACATTTGCACCAGTCTCACCTAAACGTAAGTGTGGTTCCCTGGTCGGATCACTTCCTGATAAGATTCCAGATTCCAATTTGCACCAACTCCTCCAAATCCATACCTGAAGATAAACCCATATCAGAACATTTAAAGCGCTTCCACCCTTTTAACAGAGAAGATATTCTAAAGAGGACACAGAATCTATTTGACCCTCCTCTTCAAAGCCTCGATGACATGGTCGCCGCTTGGAACTCAAGCCTAGATGCCGTGATCCACTCACCTACCACGAACAAAGCACCACATAAGAAAAAGAATGCCCCATGGTACTCCCAAGAACTACGTAATTCGCTCCTTCAACTCAGACGACTTGAGAGACGCTGGCGACGATCAAGAACAGCTGAGAGCCATGAGGCATTCACAGCACAATTAGGAAAACATCGGTTATCTGTAGCATCAAGTATGAAACAATATCATGCAAAAAGACTACAACGCTCCTTGAACAAACCCCACGAGCTTTTCCAAATTGTGAAATCTCTAGCAAAGGAGCCATCTCAAGAGAACTTACCCTACCCAGACTCACAAGAATATGCTTATTACTTGCGTAAGAAAAGTAATCAACTTGCCCAACCTGCTAAGCCCCCCATACCAGCCAGCCTACCTTTCTCCATCCCACAGCCTCCCCTTGGTCATTTCTTGAGTGGGTCCCAACACACTATCACATCATTTTCTACTCCATCTGACAGAGTTATTCAAGACACTATCCTAAACATAAACACTACAACAGCACCCTCCGATCTGTGTCCAGCTCCCTGGATAAAGGCCCTGCGTGCCGAGCTCAGCCCATTCCTATCCAAATTGATTGATGTATCGTTCTCTACTGGAACATTCCCTCGAATCCTGAAACAGACGGCTATCAGACCACTCCTAAAAAACAGTAAGTTGGACCCTTCGATGATGGAATCCTACAGGCCAATCTCCAGCATACCTCTCCTATCGAAAATCATTGAAAAGATTACCCAACGCCAATTACAAGATCACATAGATACTAATGCACCCCTGCATCCCTGCCAGCATGGATTTCGCGAAGCACATGGTGTTGAAACATTACTCACAACCTTATTCAACACCATAACCTTAGGTCTCGATAACATCAGACAAGGCTTTGCACTAATCTTCATGGACATTGCCGCCGCATTCGACACCGTAGACCACGAAGTTCTCCTGCTACGCCTCAGAGAGAAGGGAGTTCACGCTTCAGCTTTGTCATGGTGCGCTTCATACCTCACTGATCGCTGGCAACATGTCCGTTCTGGCCCCTCCAACTCCGATTCCTTCCCCCAAACTAAAGGTGTTCCACAGGGCTCATCTCTATCTGCCTTGCTATTCAATGTCTATACGCAACCCATTTGTGATCTCATCCAATCATTTAATATCAACTGCCTGGTCTATGCTGATGACGTCTTGATGTACATGCCAATTTCAACAGAACATCTTGAACTATCCCCACTTATCAGGTGCTTTGACGCTGTCACAGACTGTTTTCTCCATGTAGTAAGTTTTGTAAATAGTTACCCCTGTTATCCAAGTTTTTGTTCCCTGTTATCTGTAAACTCATACATGTTATTTGTACTGAGCATTTTGTTCCATGTAAACCGCGCTGATGCCGAATAGTGCGGTATATAAGAGAATGTAAATAAATAAATGCACAAATGCTTAAGTTAAATTTCAAAAAGACAGAAGCCCTCTTCGTCACCAGGAATCCGGCTTTTACTCCACCCCTGTCTATCAAGGTTCGCGACGCAGAGATCATATGCAAGACTACAGTAAGATACCTAGGTGTAACGCTTGATCAGCAACTTAATATGAAGGCTCATATCAAAAACATAACAAAGTCGGTCTACCATAAAATCCAGACCCTCCGCAATCTGCGTCAACTGTTAGAGCCTGATGACTTCCGAACTGTCTTTCAGGCCCTAATAATGCCTCACTTTGACTATGCCAATGCGATCTTGTATGGTCTACCTAAGTGCATGACTAACCCCTTACAACTTGCAATGAATTCAGCTGCAAGAATCCTTCATGGAGCCTCAAGAAGTTCTCATATTACCCCAATACTAAAACAATTGCACTGGCTACCCATACAAGCCAGGATCTCATTCAAGATCCTAATTATGACCCATAAGGCCATCAAGAAATACCCTGCTACTGCCATTACTGATCTAATTTCAATCACACCTCCCAATTGAGCAAGGAGATCGAATGCTGCAAATACTCTCATATTACCTAAGGCAAGCACGAAGTGTTCTCAATTCACTAGATCCAGAGCCTTCTCCTTCTTTGCTCCATCCTGCTGGAACGCACTACCAGCAACTATCAGAACCATCAGTGAACTCTCCCAATTTAGGAAGGCACTGAAACGTCACCTCTTTCTTCATCACTACGATGATGCAGTCTTCCCCCCACACCCACCCACTCTCACATCTCAATGCAGCACCTCAAACTCATGCACGTCACATTCCCAGACTGATCACGCGCAATCACACCTTCCCCTCCAACCACCATGAGAAACTTATGCAGTGCTGCATAACTCATTATATTGTTGCATAAAGTAGACTGTATTTATTCATCGTGTCTCCTTGTTAAGGGACTGGTTATTTATACCCTATTTTACCTGTTATACCTGCTTGATGCATACCCAAGTTTAATTTTCCTGTTTAATGTATACCCAAGTTATTATACCTGTTTCACTGTAAGCACAAATCACGAAATTGAGATGTGCAACTCTTATGTTCATTGTAAACCGCACTGATGTCGAATAGCGCGGTATAAAAGAGACTGCAAATCAATAAATAAAATAACTACATGTCCCTGCATGCAATGGAGTAAACCCAGGACTGGATCAAGCCTATAGGGCACATGTGGAGCCAGTTGGCAACCCTACCCCCGGCTGATAATTTTGGAAAAGATCCTGAGGGGAATCCATCAAAGAAGATTATGCAAGTAGCTCCAACTGGGGCCCCCCTGCATGGCAGAGGACACTTGGATGGAATTTATGCCACTGGTCTGTAAAGAGCTGGATCAAGACCCAGGCCTGACTCCAGTTGCCCCCACAGCTGAGGACGGAACACTCGGAGTCCCTGCCACATCTGGAGTGCTGTGCCTCACTCCAGATGTTCTGCCTTCCCATGGGAATCAGCAACCTTTCTTCAAGATCTGTTGTGCTCTGGAAGTCAGTATCTGTCATAGACTACCTCCTACCCCTCTCCCCCTCCCCCCCAACAAACTCTACCCACCTCAAAAATCACAACATGAACAGAGCTGCTAAATTACTCAGATCCAGGAAGGAGATTTCAGGCCAAGCCTGAATTTCCAACACCCCCGTCATGATGCATTATGGACTTGCAGCGCTGATTTCCCATGGACAGAATCATGGATTACAAATCCCACACTGCTTTGGGATGTAAATTCAAAACAAGGACTAGCCAAAAAGTCTCCCTCCTGGAACTGGGTAACTAGGCAGCTCTGCATCAACCCCCTGTCCTGAGTCACAGTGTAAGTGTTCAGTCTTCCTCCTAGACACCGTTGGGGTGAGGGGGGGGGGGGGTCTTTATATATTTATTTATTTTAAATTATTCATAGACTGCACTATGCAAAGTTCTAGGCACATTGCAAAGATTAAATGCATAAAAGATCAAATAATTAAAATACAAATGAATAAGATGAAAATATCTTAAATTAAAAGAACAATCAATATACAACCATGGGACATGGTGAGGAAACATTTAACAAAATTGACGTTTAACAAGAGAGGGAGAGAGAAGGGGATGTGGCCCTGTCTCAGCTCATAATAATCCGTTGTTAATTGCATTCCTGATCTTGGGGCTGTGAGATGTTTAGTTTGTATGGGAGAGGTGACAAAACCCTCAGAGGTGTGTGAGACTCATTCCCTCTCTCTGTTTCATTTTTGCACCCTCCTACACATCTTCTCTCTCTCTCACACACACACACACACACACACAGGGCGGCCCAAGGGGGGTGCGGGGCCATGTGCGGAGACTCGGTATGGGGCCTCATTTGCATAAGGGGCCTCATTTGCATAAATATTTGCATGATGCTACCATACACTAACTTTTAGTAAACATGCCTCTTAATGAGTATGGATAAAGAAAGACTAAAAGATTTCTACATTACTATAATCCAGTGCCAACCGCCAGGCACATTAGGAACTACTACAAACGCTGCCCATTTAGAACCCATAGCAAACCCGCCGTATCCTAACAGCACTACCAGGACTCACAAAGCACCATACCCTACCTATCAAAAGGCAACACTGCAAATATTAAACCAATACATTTCAGAGAATAACAATACATGACCTACTGGGGAAAGAGAACAAGTGGCAATGTCAAATAGGAATTACATAAACAGAATACCTCAGCTCGATTACACATGCAGAACATAGATCATCACCAAACAAAGAATCACAATTTAGAAACAGGAAGACAATAATTAAACTGGGAACCCCAAAAGCCAAACTTGGAATGTACAACAACACTGTAGAAATAAAACTGTAAATTAATTTCCTCTTGTACTAAACAAAGCGCAGAAGTTAATGATGCACATTTCCCAGAGCTGACATATTCCAGTTAATAAATTCAAAATAAAGAGATATTTTTCTACCTTTTGTGCATTTTTTTTTCAGTTGCAATTGCTCCAGCCACTTTCTTCTGGTTTCTTTGTGTCTTCTGCTAACTCTCCATTGTCTGCTGTCCATTTGTCCTTTCTTCTATCTTCTAGTTTTTTTTTCATTCTCTCTCTACATTTGCTTTAGCATACTAATCTTTCTCCTTTTGCTCTTTCCTCATTCCTATTTCATCCACTCAAATTTTACCCCTCCATCCTTAATCCCCACTTACTCTCCCAATACCCGGCCAATTGTAGATTTTTCTTTCCTCCCACACAAATTATTTTTCCCCTCTCCATTTCACTCTCCCAGCTCTATCCCATTCTAATCCTCCCCCAACATCAGCTCCCTTCTTGTTCCAGCCACACCCAGTATCCGCTCCCTTCTAGTCCCCGCATCAGCCCATTTCCAGTCCAAGCCCCCCATCAGCCCATTTCCAATCCTATCCTAGCCCCACCAACAGCCCATTTCCAATCCTAGCTCCCCCATCCATTTCTAGTCCTATTCGAGTCCCTCCATCAGCTCATTTCCAATCCCAGCCCCCCATCAGCCCATTTCTAGTCCTTTCCTAGCCCCACCATCAGCCCATGTCAAATCCTAGCTCCCCTCCACTCAGCCCATTTCCAATCCAAGCCCTCCATGAGCCTACTTCCAATTCTAGCCCCTCCATGAGTCCATTTCAATCCAAGCCCCCACCACAGCCCATTTCCAACCTTAGCACCCCCAACAGCCCATTTCCAATCCTAGCTCCCCGTCCCCACTCAGCCCATTTCCAGTCCTAGCTCCCTCCCCTCACAGCCCATTTCCATTCCAGGCCCCCCTCCCCATCTGCTATTTGCAGTTCAAGCCCCCTTCCACTCAGCCCATTTCCAGTCCTAGCCCCCCCCCCCATAGCCCATTACCAGTCCTAACTCCCATCAGCCCACTTCCAGTCCTAACCCCCCATTACCCCATTTTCAGTCTTAGCCCCCCCAATTACCAGTCCTAACCCCACCCCCATCAGCCCAGATAAATTTAAAACAAAAGAAAACCTAGCTGCTGCTGCTGCTGCCGCCGTGGCAGCGGCAGAATCAAGTGTCCCGCAGCCCCGCGGCACAACCCCGCCTGCCCGGCAGAGCCCTCCCGGCATCAACTCCATCAGCGGCGGGCTTTTCGAGCCGCGAAGGGAGTGTTTCCCTCTCGCAGCTCTGTTAAGTCCACCAGGGCTGATGGGAAACAGGAAATGCCTGTTTCCCCATCAGCGCCAGCGAGCTTAACAGAGCCGCGAGAGAGAAAATTTGTGTCTTCATGTTAAATGTATCCCCCAATTGTGTTGTGACCACTTTGATTGAAGGATAAGGTGGTATACAAAACTGTCTAAATAAATAATAAAAAACACAATGAATACAAATAATACTGTATATCCTCTCTTCTTTGTTTGCTTTGATCTTCTACCTTGCCAAGCATGATGTCTTTCTCTAACGATCTCTCTCTTTACATGATATGTCCAAAGTATGAAAGTCGAAGTCTTGTCATCTGAGTTTCTAAAGAAAGCTTAGATTTGATCTCCTCTAGTACCGACTGGTTTGTTCTTCGGGCAGTATTCATCGCCAACACCATAATTCAAAGGCATCACTTTTCTTCCTGTCTATCTTTTTCACTGTCCAGCTTTCACATCCATATGATGTTATTAAAAATACCATGGCTTGAATGAGTCAAATCTTTGTATGGAGAAAGACGTCTCTGCTCTTGAGAATCTTATCTAGGTCTTTCATAGCCATTCTGCCAAGAGCAATGCGTCGTCTGATTTCTTGACTTCTTGTCCTTTCTTCATTGATAGTTGATCCAAGTAGGTTAAAGTCGTCCACTATTTCAATTTCTTTTCCATCAACAATGAACTTATTGATTCTGTCAGTTGTCATGATCTTTGTCTTCTTTACATTAAGGTGCAGGCCCATTTTGAGACTATGTTCCTTGACCTTGAGAAGCAAATGTTTCAGACCGTCTTCACTTTCAGCCAGTAAGGTGGTATCATCAGCATAGCAAAGGTTATTGATGAGTCTTCCAGCAATCTTCACACCTTGGTTGTCTTCGTACAATCCTGCTTCTCTGATGATTTGTTCTGCATATAAATCAAACAGGTAGGGGGGGAGTATGCAGCCTTGTCGTACGCCTTTGCTGATCTTAAATCATTCTGTTTCTCCTTGTTGCGTATGAACTGTTGCTTCTTGATCTATGTAAAGGTTGTGCATGAGAAGGATCGGGTGTTCTGGTATACCTCTAATATGGCCCAGAGATTCTCAGGGTTTACCATCAAAAGCCTTGCTGTGGTTGATAAAACACATACAGATATCTTTTTGGTATCCTTTTGTCTTTTCAAGGATCCATCTCACATCCGCAACGATGTCTCTCGTTCCTCGCCCTTTCCTGAACCCTCCTTACACTTCAGGTAGTTCTCGTTCCAGGTTGGTAGTAGTGTCTGCTGAATAATCTTCAGTGGAGTCTTACTGGCAGGTGTGTAATAATGCATTTTTTTTAGCTTCCTGAAAGCCCAGTGTTGATATCGGCGCCCTTTCTGTGCTTGTATCATGTGCGGCCGCACTTCTCGCACAATCCTTGGTATGGCCCTGGGAACAGGGGCAGCACTGGGAATGATTTCTATTTATTTATTTATCAATTTAGCAACTTTTTTTAAACCAAATACCCTACTAGTCGCAGCACTTTACAATAAACGTGAGATCAGGAAAGGAAGGTTACATGGAACTTAAGAGCTACAAGTTAGCTCAATAGCTTAAAGTAACAGTGATTATATATGATAGGAGATAGATAGTAACAGTTAAAGAATATAAACTTTTCTATAAGGGAGTTTAACTTGGAAGTTTTTAATGCATACAGGGGATACAAGTACGTGAGTTTAAATAGCTGTATAGTAACTTAAAGAGATGAGTGTATGTGTGTATGTTGGATCCTTAACTTTGTGTTTTATGCTTGATTAGTGGAATTGGATCCAAAGTGCTGTAGAACTAGGTCCATCTTTATTTTCCTGTGGAATTCAACAATATCATCTAGGAGCCACAAGTCATTGGGTAAGGAATTCCAAATATGTGGGGGTGGGGCAAATAGCTGGGAATGTCCACCTAGGGTGCCTCACACTTTCTTGCTGTACCTGCATACCCCTCCTCCCCCCCCCCCCCCTCAGGGCTGGCCCTTCCACTAGCCAGACTAGGTGGCTGCCTAGGGCGGCAAAAGTCAGAGGATGGAAGTGAATCCTCTCCTTCCCTTCTTGCCTCTGCTGCCACCCTACTTCAGTTGTCTTCCACGGCTACAGCTGCAAGTATACAACAGCGGGCCTCCTTCCGCTGACCCGTGTGCTCTAGACAAGTCCCTTCCTGCCCCCTCTGACAGGTAGTTTGTGTTGGAGGGGGCAGGGCATGGCCAGCCTCGAGTGCGCGAGTGGAAAAAGGCCCGCCACTGCGCTGAATGTACCACGGCTCCGGATGACAACTGGGTTTGGGCAGCAAGGGGAAGGGGAGAGAGGAGAGATTCAGGACTATTAGGAAGGGTCAGGGAAGGCAAAGGAATGATGGACTACCAGGAGTGAAGTCGGGGAAGGCAAGGAGAGATGCTGGACACCTGGGGAAGGAAAGAGAACAGGAAATGCTGGGAGCGTGGGAGAAGGGAGATAACAGCACATGGTGCGGGGGGGGGGGGGCGGAGGGAGCGAGGATTATGACTGAAAGTTCACCTAGGGTGGAAGACAGTCTTAGGCTGGTTCTGCTTCCCCTTCACAAATGCACTTCCTCTTTCCCTTCCTTTCTCTCTCTCTCTTTCTCTATCACACACACACACACCCCTCCTCTCTCCTCTCTCTCTATCTCACACACACACACACACACAACTCTCTCGTCCCTGTTTCTATCACACACACACACCTCCTCTCTTGTCCCTTTCTCTCTTTCTCTCTCTCTATCACACACACACACACACCCCTCCTCTCTCCTCTCTCTATCTCACACACACACACACACACACACACACACACACACACACACACCTCCTCTCTTGTTCCTTTCTGTTTCTCTCTCTATCACACGCACATCTCCTCTCTTGTCCCTCTCTCTCTCTCTCTCTCTCTCTTACACACACACACACACCTCCTCTCTCGTCCCTTTCTCTCTCTCTCTCTCTCTATCACACACACACACACACACCCCTCCTCTCTCCTCTCTCTCTCTATCTCACACACACACACACACACACACACACACAACTCTCTCGTCCCTTTTTCTATCACACACACACACACACCCCTCCTCTCTCCTCTCTCTATCTCACACACACACACACACAACTCTCTCGTCCCTTTTTCTATCACACACACACACACACACACACCTCCTCTCTTGTTCCTTTCTGTTTCTCTCTCTATCACACGCACATCTCCTCTCTTGTCCCTCTCTCTCTCTCTCTCTCTCTTACACACACACACACACACCTCCTCTCTCGTCCCTTTCTCTCTCTCTCTCTATCACACACACACACACACCCCTCCTCTCTCCTCTCTCTCTCTATCTCACACACACACACACACACACACACAACTCTCTCGTCCCTTTTTCTATCACACACACACACACACACACACACACACAACTCTCTCGTCCCTATATCTATCACACACACACACACACACACACACACACACACACACACACACACACACACACACACACCTCCTCTCTTGTTCCTTTCTGTTTCTCTCTCTATCACACGCACATCTCCTCTCTTGTCCCTCTCTCTCTCTCTCTTACACACACACAAACACCCTTCCTCTCTCATCCCTTTCTCCCTCTTTCTCTATCACACACACACACACACCCCTCCTCTCTTGTCCCTTTCTGTTTCTCTCTCTATCACACACACAACTCCTCTCTCGTCCCTTTTTCTCTCTCTCTCTGTCACACACACACCCCTCCTCGCTCTCTCTCTCTCTCTCTCTCTCCCACACACACACACACCTCCTCTTTATCCCTTGTCTAAGGAATGTTGTCTAACCGGTCCATTCCAATAGATATTTTTTCACTTCGCTCCACAGCAAGGCATTTGCCTGAGCCCAGCTGTAGGAGGACACTCTGAGCCTTGAGTTCTCTCACTACTTCAATGACCCCGTGACTCTGAGTTACAAACACAGCTACCGAGGGCTGGTGTTGCCCAGTACCGGTGGCAGGAGGTGGTGACCCTTTGCTGCAGGTCCCCTTTTGAGAAAAGGAATGTAAGGGCCAGCATTTAGTTTTCCATCACTATCCAGATTGCTAAGAACCTGAACTGGGTCTCCTTCAGCAGCAGGTACAGCCCTATCCTCCGCCCCCCACTCCATCCCATCACACGGTCCATGGCATATATCCTTGCACAGAAGGGATTTAGGCTCAGGTCTAAATTTTCCAATCAAAGAATCACTGGATGTTGCAGATCAAACCCTCTTAATGAGAACAACTGGTGCAGAATAGTCCTGGATCCCCCCATGAACAAACTTACATCCCTCTAAGGTCTGTCGATTCCCACAGTTGACCAACCCAGTAGAACATATGGAAGACACATACATACATACACACACATTTATTTATTTAGACAGCTTTGTATACCACCTTATCCTTCAATCAAAGTGGTCACAACCAATGTTCCCTCTAATTTTCTGTAGGTTGTGTGCGCATAAAATATCAACTGTGTGCAACTTTTGAAGGAAGGTTAAATTTTTGTGCGCCACATAACGATACTTGGAGTTATATACTTTAAAATTTGACTACACGTCAGAATACAGTATGTACACCACACTGATTTTAATCAAATTAAATGAAAATAGACGATTACTAAATGAAGCGGGAAATTTCTAGTAATTACAATAACTTTTAAATTTTAAGACGTCTGTGTTGTTTTCTATCAGAACCAGAGCTGTAATTTTTGTGCGCTCTGTTGTAAAGTATGTGCGCTCGCTTGGCGAGGTGTGTGCACGCGCACACGTGCACAGCTTAGAGGGAACAGTGGTCACAACACAATTGGGGGATACATTTAACACGAGGGGAGGGGATATGAGACACAAACGCTAATACTTACAGAGAACATGGGCAATGGAGAGTTAAGTGGCTTGCCCAAGACCACAAGAAGCACACACACACACACTAAAAGTCAGTGAACTTGTATGTAACATACAAATCAGAAGATAGATTGAAATGGACAGTGAAATTAGAATTATTTTCCTCTCACCCTATTGCTTCACTTCTTCTGCATTCACTTTCTGTCTGCATGAATGTAGCAATTCCCCTGTTTATAAGAACAACAGCAAGTTGCATTTCATGTTCTGTTTACTGGCTAAATAGAAAAGAAAATCGCTGCCCGACAATACAAAATTCAGCCTGTTTCTGTCATGGGCAGCCGAAACCAAAACACAGCTGAGCTTTTTGTTCTATTGTCTTTCTGCAGCAACCAAGGGAAAAACTATTTTTTTAACAACTAAACTAAGCGAGTCTGAGCAGAGAATTGGACAGACACATAAACAATCATCACCTAAGGGAATCATTAATACACAGAGCCTTTTACCCAGAAGGCCCGAAAACACAGAAGAACAAAACATGATATTACCATTAAGAGTGTCGGAGGGGGATATTCAGCCGTCGCCGCTGAACTTAAGACCTGGACATTCAGTGCCGGGACCATATCCTGCCACCGGCATTGAACGGGTATCCAGGTTGGTCAGATAGCGTGGAAGTTAAGTTAAGCCAGCCTTTAAGGTGCTTAGTTTTCGCTGCTTAGGGATAACTGGCAGAGGCTGAATATCGCTGCTACCCGGTTATCCCCAGCTGCTCCCTCCGCTCTGCCCCGCCGGAATACCCCGACGCTAGCCGGCAAGCATCAAGGCATTCAGTGGCGCCACCTGCAGATGCTCAGCGGCACTATCCATGTTCCCGACCGCCGCAGTTAATGCAATTCAGGTCTGAAAACCTAGAAACCATCATTCGTGACCTCAACACTACAACTTCTCCTCTCACCCCCTGCCCAGTAAGCTGGATCAAGCTTACAGGTTCTGAACTAGCACCTTTCATCGACAGGATAATAAAACATTCCTTCAAACAAGCTCACATACCATCACAGCTCAAACGTGGATCTATCCGCCCTATTCTAAAGAATCACAAGTTAGCAACAAGTGACCCTAGTTCATACCGACCTATCACCAGTCCTCCCTTCCTAGCTAAAATAATGGAAAAAGTAGTACAAACCAACTTCAGGGTTTCATCAGCATAAACTCCCTATTGGATACACAGCAACATGGTTTCAGACAATATCATGGTGTGGAAACTCTTATCACTTCCCTCTTTGACAAGCTTATAAAACGTACACAAAACCCTGATCAAGGCTTCATCTTCATATAAAGGCTGCTTTTGACTCCGTATCTCACAAACTTGCTCACACGCTTACAAAACATCGAATTGTAAAATTCTGTCCCTGAATGGCTTCACTCATACCTAACAGGACGTCAGCAACACGTAAGAATAGGAAATACTAAATCCTCTCCATATACACTCGCTCGTGGAGTTCCACGGGGTTCAGCACTCTCCTCACAACTATTTAACATATACATACAGCCAGTTTGTAAAATCATTAAGGATCATAACATTTTATATCACATTTATGTCAATGAAATGATTTACACTCCTTTTCCATCGCAACAGCATGCTACACTCAAATATTACAGTGCTTCACTGAAATCTCCAAATGATTACATCAACACCAGCTCAGAATAAACCTTGAAAAAACAGAAGTGCTCTTTAGAACTAGAAACCAAAACTTCTCCATTTTAAAAGTCAACAATGCGGAAATAAAAGTTAAAGTGGAAATCCACTACCTAGGAATAACAATTGACCACCGACTCTCTCTACAATCCCATATCAATGGAACAACCTGGACACTCTTCCATAAGATTAAAACCCTTCAACAATCACACCCATTGATCGATCAAAGTCGCTTCCAAACAGTATTACAGGCAATGATCTCTCCATACTTGGATTTCTGTAACATCATTTACTAGGGTGTCCCTAAAAATATACCACACCCGCTTCAAATGGCCCAGCATACAGCAGCAAGTGTCTTGATTAGTGCCTCAAAAACAGGTTAACTGTACCTCCTGACAAGTTAAAATTCAACCAAAGTGTTCTCGAGCCTTCTTGTTATACACACTGGACTTATGGAACAGCCTTCCTACAGAGCTGAGAAGCACAGATGACCTCACATAATTCCAAAAACAGATAAAACCTCCCTTCAGAGAACACTTCAATGAAAGAACTTTATACCCCATTCTCCCACCCCCCAAACCTTGTCAGAATAGTTTCCATACACCTACCCATCAATGAATTGAACATGACTCCATGCTCAGTAAGTGGACCATTCATTTGGAGTTTAATACCTGACCTCATGTACATACGTTAAGTAACAACATAGCCAATACTATGTTACTCCCCACCTCTGAATGTGCGTTTGGGATCCAATTACTTTTGGAATTTGAGTTTTCTGTACCTGCATGATACTATACCCTCCACAATTGTATATAGTTTGTATTTAATTGTTCAATGTATTTGCAAGTTGTTATATGTAAACTGTATTGACTGTAGGAAATGCAGTATATATATAAAAAACAGTTAAATAAATAAATAATTGTTTTGAATATTGGGTCCATAATTTATTCAAATCAACAAAACATACATAAAAAGATTTACATGGCTATGTTTCAGAAAACATCCTGCATTAGGGGTCATTAATATAAATCTGCAATAAAAAAGAGAAATCAATTAAAATTCAGAGCCCCACACATACCAACTAATCAAAACTATATGATGATTAGAAGAAAACATTACTGGTCTTACAATCCAAATTCACCAGGACACAGGATTATTGTTTATATTTATAATCAATTTTATAAAACCATATGGTTAGGATATGGAATTATGAAAGGACCATGTTTCTATAATAATATTTCATAAAATCTTTTTATAAAGAAATGTCTCTACTCACAAGACCTCATCGATACAAGACCATCTTGATATACAGTCCAAAAGAGTCAAGGTCAGAAGGACTACAATGAATAGACACTAAGGATATTACTATTCATTCAAAAACTATACACAGTATACATATATTTTAGTTACATGGGCCCATTCCTATGGAAACACTTTGTCATTTGAATCTCCTACCCTCAGCAACTATCATTTGGAAAGACACTTAAAACATGGTTCCTTGTTCAGAATTATACCAAAGGGGGTAGTTTGTTTTATTAATTTACTTCTTTATTTATCTTTATTTATCTTGCAAAGGATGTAAAAAGACTGAAAACGGTTCAGAAGAAGGCGACCAAAATGATTTGGAGCCTGCGTCAGTCAGAAGCCTTATGAGAAGAGACTTGAAGACCTAAATATGTACACTCTGGAGGAGAGGAGGGATAGGGGAGATATGATTCAGACCTTTAAATAGTTAAAGAGAAATAATGAACAAACAAACCTCTTCCAAAGACGGGGAAGCTGTAAAACTAGAGGGCATGACATGAAGCTGCAAGGGAGTAAATTGAAAGGCAATGTCAGGAAATACTTTTTCACTGAAAGGGTGGTGGATGCTGGGAATACCCTCCTGATGGAAGTGGTGGGGGCAAACAGTGACGGAATTCAAAATGGCATGGGACAGACACAGTGGATCCCTTTACAGCAACAGGATAAAATCAAAATAAACTGAAAATTATCTAATTTCTAAACAAATAGGGGTGTCCTACATGGAGCGGTGGGTTCACCCCTAAACAAAGACATGGGGAGGGGTGACCTGCACAGAGCAGCAGGTGCACCTACTCCTGCCATCTTACTGGGCAGACTAGATGGACCATACTGGTCTTTATCTGCCGTCATTTATTATGTTACTATGTTATTTGTAAATGCAGTAACTTTCCATAGGACGGAGGTATCTTAATAGTGACATTTTTATTTTGACTGTGATTTTTATGGGTTGCATTACATGTGTGAAATTGCAAACTGTTTCATATTTACTGTAAACTTCTTTAATACTATGTAGCGAAAGGCGGGTTATGAGGTCAATAAATCAAATCAGCCAGGTTTTGCAGAGATTGGTGGGACTTGCACCTGCAGATGAGTGAGCCCCTGGTCTAGAATGCATAGCAGAAGGATTACAAATCTTTTCCATCATTTGGTGTCCATCTCCCCCAGTGTTTCTACACTTTCATGGGTTCTACCAGCAAGCATGGGCAGAGAACTGTGGTGGGCCACAGGGGCCAAGGCCCCACCAAATTTTCTCTAACACATCATCAGCCACTAGGGAGCTGGGGGGGTAGGGCTGGAGATTGGTTTATTTGGCGAATCGACGTTCTGCTGCCCCTCCCAGCACATATTTCTATAGTGGCGTCGATATTCTTTTTGCCATCAGCAGAAGTTGGCTAGTTCTCAGCTTTAAACCCCTCCTTCTACCAAAGCTCCCAAGATTTGAAAAACCAACAGTATAAATTAAATAAAAGAGGGGATATTCTGTTTTCTTGTCCTATTGCCCTCTGGTGGTTCTATTTCAGCTCCTGTAGTTCTCTGATCCTTTGATTCAGGATTTGAAGCCAAATTCATGTTTACCAGTTTGCTATGATTTAATTCAGGGAAAATGCCTGAAAATAGTCCACAAAACAAAGCGATAAATCATTCAACTCCAGTCTCCGCCCCACTCACACTTACCTATCCTGGCAGAACCAAGCACTTGACTTGTGAAGAAGGTTCAACAGTGACATCTTGTGGCCAGTTGAGGAAAACATGGTACCTTATATGGAAAGGATTTGTTTTTTATATTATTTGTAATGTATTTTCTGCACAAAATACTCACATCCACACACAAATCAAGTACTTTATTTTGAATGCTCTAGGACAGGAGTGCACAAGTTCAGCTTTGAGGGCCAGAAACAGGCCGGGTTTTCAGAATATCCCTAACAAAGATGCACAGGGCAAATTAAGGCATGGGTAAATTAGGCACGTGCCTAGGGTCCAGATGTTTAGGAGGGGCCCTGGTAAGTCAGCTTCTGGCAAAAAGAAGAGTGGAGGTGTATCAGAACTACTGCCTGTCTGTTCCCCACAACCTGAGTCCTTGAGGGTGTTCTGGGTGCTCTGAACCCTACCTCACCTCTTCTGTCTCCTGGACTCGTGGCGACAGAGAAGAGAGACTGAAGAGGAGACTTTAAAGGCAGACCTGATATAGGAAGGGGAGGATGCACAGGAGCCCATCGTACACACAGAGCTAGTACTCATTCAGCTGCTCCTCACCACCTTCCCTTTCTTAACTCTCCCTATGCCCCTCCTCGGGAACTCCGCTCTTCTGGCAGATCCCTTCTATCTGTTACCTCCTTCTCTTCTACTGCTAACTCCAGACTTCGCTCCTTTCACCTTGCTGCTCCTTATGCCTGGAAAAAACTACTTGAGTCTGTACATCAGGCTTCATCTCTGGCCCTTTTCAAATCCAGGATGACAATTCACCTCTTTAAGAACGCTTTTGGATCCTGATCCACTTAGTGGGTCATTCCAGAACACAAATAAGGGGCTTTGTACATGTGGCGGAGATGTTTATGTGCTAAAACACTGCTGACATGCATGTCCATGGCACTAACCCGGGGCTCTCAGGACGTGCCCAGAAGGGGTGGAATGGGGGCATGGCCAGTAAAGGTTCATGTACATATTAAGTGTTTCCCGGAAATGTCCACGTTATTCCTGCTGGAACATGGAATAAGGCCAGAACTTAGAAAAAATCTGCTCTTCCCTGCAATGCATCCCATATTGAAGAATGGTTGTGACATATTTGTTTTAAACTGGTGTGACTGCAGTCTGGAAAAAAAACAAGATGCAGTTTTAAGGTACAGAAAGCAGAGGTGAGGGAATGTTGTAAGGTATAGACACATTAATAAACACCCTTACAGAAATATTAAGAAGAGCAATAGTATTTATTCAGGCTATGTACTAATGTGCTGTTTGTGCTAAAGAAGCCAATCTAGGAGACCCTAACAATTCCCATGTTATGAAAAATGAGACTGCTGATGCGGGGATAGTATGGGCATGAAACGGGAAAGGATTATTTTTTGGATGAAAAATGGAGATCATATTTGTAGTCCCATATTTGTAGACCCTCCTCTCCCCTTCCTTCTTTCTCAGTCTCTGTGGAAACCTCTCTACTCCTCCCTGTCTCCTCAGCTCACAACCTTGGGGTCATCTTTGACTCCTCTCTCTCCTTCTCCATACATATCCAACTGATAGCTAAAACCTGCCATTTTATTCTTTAGAATATTACCAAAATTTGTCCATTCCTTTCTGAACACACTAAGGGGCTTGTTTACAAAGCCGCGGTAGTGGTTCGCGATCGCAGCCGCGGCCCCATTGAAATCAATGGGGCCGCGGCTCCGATTACGATCGCAAACCGCTACCGCGGCTTTGTAAACAAGCCCCTAAGTCTTTAGTCACCTCCTGCCTTGACTATTGTAACCTACTCCTTGCTAGTTTCCCTCTGAATCATCTTTCTCCCCTTCAATCTGTTCAACACTCTGTTGCGCAGCTAATCTTCCTCCAGCCTCGTCATGCCCATATTACCCCTCTTCATTGGCTCCCTATCCATTTCCGCATCCAGTTCAAACTTCTCCTGCTGACCTATAAATGCATTCACTCTGCAGCACCTCACTACCTTTCCTCTCTTCTCTCCCTACACCCCCCTCGGGAACTCCGTTCTTCTGGCAAATCGCTTCTATTTGTGCCCTTCTCTTCTATTGCTAACTGCAGACTTTGCTCCTTTCACCTTGCTGCTCCTTATGCCTGGAACAAACTACCTGAGTCTGTATGGCAGGCATCAACTCTGACCCTTTTCAAATCCAGGCTACTGTTTTTGGATCTTGATTCAACTAATCTTCTTTGTGTTTCCTTACCATTCCCCCTAGACATATCCCATGTCTACAGCTACTGTGTTGACTGTCTTGACTAGACTGTAAGCTCTGATGAACAGGGACTGTCTTTTACATGTGTCTGTGTAGCACTGCATACGTTCTCTAGTGCTATACAAATATTTAGTAGTACTAGTAGTCCTTGTATCCCATGCTATTATCTTGTCATAGCTGTTCAGGGCATCTTTTTGGCAAAATCATGTTTTTGTGACAGAAAGTGAAAGAGAGAGTGTGTGTGTGCGTGCACATGCATGTGTGGTTTGTGGGGTGCATGGGGGAATCTGGTGTGCCCATCTGCAATTCAGGGGGGACATGAAAGCCTGGCCAGTACCTGGACCATATGGATAACCACAACATCACCAGATGTCAGTGTGATCGGGCAGTTAAACACAGAGAGGGTTCACTATAGCTAAAGGTCAAAACATATCCCTGTCAGTAATAAGGGACCCTCAGAATAAGGGCCCTCAATAGTGAAAACAGCACTAATGAATGCCCATAATGCACATTTTGTGGGGCCAATGGTGTTGCTGTTGAGCATGCATTAGTGCTGTTTGCACTGCTGAATGCCCTTATTCTGAGGGGCCCTTATTATTGACGGGGATATGTTTTGACATTTAGCCATAGGAACCCTATGCGGATTCCTTCTGGATTATTTTTCATAGGGTAGTCTAATAAGATGAGATATTGTTGGCAATGTGATAGGGCAGCCATACATCCGCTGTGCCTGGCACTAGGAGACACAACTGATGTACTGGCAACATTCCCCGGATTGTCCCATGCAGCCTACATCCCTTCCCAGGCCAGGATCAATGAGAGCTGCGAGACTGGTGATAGATCTGGAGTCTGGCTATTTCGTGTGATGGCACAGGGATCCCCCCCCCCTCCCATGCCCACACTGCCCTGACCAGGGGAGCAGTGCCACAAAGCTGGCTGTAGGAAGGCAGACGGGGTTGCCCCACAGATAGCAGATGTATACGGACCAACATACGCCATGATGGGACAGGTGTAGCCGCTGTGTGAAATGCCAGTACCCAG
This sequence comes from Ichthyophis bannanicus, assembly GCA_033557465.1. Lineage (NCBI taxonomy): Eukaryota > Metazoa > Chordata > Amphibia > Gymnophiona > Ichthyophiidae > Ichthyophis > Ichthyophis bannanicus. The sequence continues at coordinate 71,678,559 of CM066051.1, read as the reverse complement.
ATAGGTGGGCCTCAGATGCCTTAGCCAGAAGGTCCTACTACTACTATTACAGATAATTTGTGTAGCGCTACAAGGCAGACGCAGCACTGCACGGACACACGTAAAAGACGGTCCCTGCTCAATGGAACTTACAATCTAGTCAAGACAGTCAACAGAGCAGCTGTGGACAGGATACATCCAGGGGAAATGGTCAGGAAACCCAAGGGAGCTTAGGCGAATCAGGTCCAATAGCAGCAACGATGAGGTGAGCACTCAGCCTGGATCTGAGAGGGTCCAGGGACAAAGCCTGACGTACAGACTCAGGCATAAGGTGCAGCAAGGTGAAAGGAGCGACGTCGTTTTCACTTGTGCAGATATATGTGTGTACACCTCTGGTGTGCTCTCTGTTAGTGCACACTGTGTGCCCAAAGCTGTGCAACGTGGTTTTCCAGTGCAAGAGTAATGCAGAAGAAGTGCGCCTGTATGCAGCAAGCAAGTGGCATGCAAACGAGGAAGATACAGAAAGCCTGCGCTAAACTGGTAAGTGTGTGCGCACAAGCATCGGTGTTAGCAGCAACCCCTAGATCCTGCGTACAAAAAGGCTCTCGGGCGCATGTGCTGGAATTCTGTGTGGCGCATATCTCTGCTCAGCTTTACTCTGAACGGTATCGGTGTCTTTGAACAGCGATAGTATTCTCAGCAATAGTCCAAGCAGAAGGGTTGCTGTCGTGTGCCACAGACGAGTCCATCATATGAGCATACCTTCATTCCAACACTATTCCCCTGCCTGTTTTTCAAAGAACTCATTTCAGCAAAGCCCAGAGCTGTCCGCTCATGAAACAGACATAAATTCCTCCTCGGCACTAAGCACAGACGCTTTACGTCTCCCTCGAGTGGGCGCTAAAGTTCCAGCCTTACGTTCACTCTTCTCTATACACTTCTCTGCATCCTGATGGCATAGCTAATTGCTTGATTAGCATGTCATTTGAATGGATTTGCATGGGCTGTGCACTAGCATGGGTGCTGGCTTCTGTGCAGCGATTACGTTCGCGCTGATCCCATTTCTGCATTGCGGCACAACGTCTACACTTGAAAAATATGCAGAGATGTTGCTCATAGGAGGCTTATCAATTAACTCAACAGCTTGGGGATGGGTCCCAAGGTGGTGAACTGGATCAGAAATTGGTTGACTGACAGACGACAGAAGGTGATGGTAAACGGAACCCACTTTGATGAAAGGAATGTGATTAGCGATGTGCCCCAGGGTTCAGTCCTAGGACCGGTACTGTTCAATGTATTTGTGAGTGATATTGCTGAAGGACTGAATGGAAAAGTCTGTCTTTTTGCAGAAGACACGAAAATTTGCAACAGAGTGGACTCCCCTGAGAGAGTGGATAACACGAGGAAAGATCTACAAAAGCTGGAAGAATGGTCTAATGCTTGGCAGTTAAGATTTAATGCGAAGAAGTGCAGTGTCATGCACTTGGGAAACAGAAATCCAAGGGAAATGTACGCGATAGGGGGCGAGAGGTTGGTGTGCACAGACCAGGAGAAGGACCATGGTGTGATTATTTCTGAGGATCTCAAGGTGGCAAAACAGTGCGAGGAGGCAGTGGCAAAAGTCAGAAGGATCTTGGGTTGCATACAAAGAGGAATTACCAGCAGAAAGGAAGAGGTACTAATGCCACTGTATAAGTCACTGGTGAGGCCTCACTTGGAATACTGTGTTCAGTTTTGGAGACCATATCTCGCAAAGGATGTAAAAAGAGTGGAAATGGTTCAGAGGAAGAGATTTGAAGACCTAAATATGTACACTCTGGAGGAGAGGAGGGACAGGGGAGATATGATTCAGACCTTTAAATACTTAAAGAGTACTAATGAACAAACAAACCTCTTCCAAAGACGGGGAAGCTGTAAAACTAGAGGGCATAACATGAAGCTGCAAAGGGGTAAACTGAAAGGTAATGTCCGGAAATACTATTTCACTGAAAGGGTGGTGGATGCTTGGAATGCCCTCTCGATGGAAGTGGTGGGGGCAAATACAGTGACAGAATTCAAAATGGCATGGGACAGACATAGTGGAACCCTTTATAGCAACAGGATAACATCGAAATAAACTTAACTATCTAATTTCTCAACAAACAAGGGTACCCTATATGGAGCGGTGGGTTCACCCCTAAACAAAGACATTGGGAGGGGTGACCTGCTTGGAGCGGCAGGTGCACCTACTCGACACCTTGCTGGCAGACTAGATGGATCACACTAGTGGGGAAGGGGAAGTGCTACTGATAAGAGATTTCAATATGCCAGATGTTGATTGGCACATTCCTGCTGCAGTATCATCTAGAAGTAAGGAGATCCTGGATTCTCTACATGGAGAACTATTCAGCCAATTGGTAACAGACCCCACACGTGAAGGGGCCATACTGGACTTGGTGCTTATCAATGGTGAAAGTGTTTCTGATGTTGTAGTGGGAGATCATTTTGCATCCAGTGATCACTAGATGGTGTGGTTCAGTATTAGGACTAGGGCTGTTAGAATCCATTCCAAGGTGAGGATCTTAGACTTTAGGAAGACTAACTTTGCCAAGATGGGCCAATACCTCAGGGAGTCGTTAGTGGGATGGGAACAGCTGGGGGATGTAGAAAAACAGTGGGCAAAACTGAAAGGGGATATTTTAAGGGCAACCAACCTTTTTGTTAAAATGGTAAATAAAGGCAAAAGGAAAAGGAGACCGCTATGGTTTTTGAAGGAAGTAGCTGAAAAAGTGAAGAAAAAGAGGGAGGCCTTCATGAAATACAAGAGATCATAGAGAGAGTAAGACAGGCATCTGTATTTGGAAAAACTTAGAGAAGCTAGCAAAGTAGTCAAGAAGGCAAAGATTCAAAAGGAGGAGGAAATAGCCAATGCAATAAAATGGGGGGATATGACATTTTTCAGATACATTAGTGAGAAGAGGAAGGGCAAAAGTGGTATTGTCAGACTCAAGGGTGCAGGGGGGGGAATATGAAGAAGCTGATAAGGATAAAGCGGAATTGCTTAACAAATATTTTTGTTCTGTGTTCACAGATGAAGAATCAGGAGCAGGACCTCAGAAAACACCCACAAACAGGAAAAGAAGCGAGGGACATCTTGAACAATTTTCAGAAGACTGTGTTCGTGAGAAACTAGCTCAACTTAAAGTAGACAAAGCGATAGGACCTGATGGGATACACCCTAGAATACTGAGGGAACTTGGGGACGTTCTAGCAACTCCACTGACTGACCTTTTCAATGCCTCGTTTATTTATTTATTTTATTTATTTAGACAGTTTTTGTATACTGCCTTATCCTTCAATCAAAGCGGTCACAACACAATTGGGGGATACATTTTAACACGCGGAGATATAAGACACATACACTAATACTTACAGGGAACATGGGCTATGGAGGGTTAAGTGGTTTGCCCAAGACCACAAGGAGCATCTGTGGGACTAGAAACCCCAGTCCTTCCGGCCCAAGGTTGCTGTCCTCTAGTGGGATTTGAACCCCCGACCTTCTGGCCTGAAGTACCTTGCCCCAACCACTAGGCTACTCCTCCCTCGTTGGAGTCGGGAGTGGTGCCAAAGGACTGGAGAGAGGCTCATGTGGTGCCTTTACACAAAAGCATAAGTAAGGATGTGGTTGAAAACTACAGGCCGGTTAGTTTAACTTCGGTGGTGAGTAAATTTTTGGAAACGCTGCTGAAAGAGAAAATAGTGAGGTTTCTGGAGTCCAGCAGATTACAGGATCCGAGGCAGCATGGATTCACCAGAGGCAGGTCTTGTCAGACAAATCTGATTGATTTCTTTGACTGGGTGACCAGGGAGTTGGACCAAGGGAGAGCTCTAGATGTGGTGTATTTAGATTTCAGTAAAGCCTTTGACACTGTTCCTCACAGGCGACTTATAAACAAACTGAGCACCCTAGGGATGGACCCTAAAGTTACTGCTTGGGTTAGAAATTGGTTGGGTGGGAGGCGACAAAGAGTACAAGTAAATGAAGCTCACTCTGAGGAGAAGGATGTTACCAGTGGTGTGCCCCAGGGATCTGTCCTTGGTCCGATTCTTTTTAACATCTTTGTTAGTGATATAGCGGAAGGGCTGTCGGGTAAGGTTTGCCTCTTTGCAGATGATACCAAAATCTGCAATAGAGTAGACACCCAGGAAGGTGTAGATAACATGAGGAGGGATCTAGCTAAGCTTGAAGAATGGTCTAGAATTTGGCAGTTGGGATTTAATGTTAAAAAATGTAAGGTCATGCATTTGGGTTGCAGCAGCAATCCAAGGGAGCAATACAGTATAGGAGGTGAAGTACTTTTGTCCACTAAAGAAGAGCGGGACCTAGGCGTGGTTGTGTCTGATGATCTTAAAGTAGCTAAACAGGTAGAAAAGGCGACGGCAAAAGCTAGAAGGATGCTTGGGTGCATATGGAGAGGAATGGCTAGCAGAAAAAAGAAGGTGATAATGCCTCTGTATAAGTCTTTGGTGCGACCTCATTTGCAGTATAGTGTGCAATTCTGGAGACCGCACCTTCAAAAGGATGTGAACAGGATGGAGTCGGTGCAGAGGGTGGCTACTAAAATGATTAGTGGGCTTCATTTTAAAGCATATGAGGACAGACTTAAGGATCTTAATATGTACACCTTAGAGGAAAGGTGGGATAGAGGTGATATGATTGAGATGTTTAAATACTTCCGTGGCATAAATGTTCAGGGAGAGAGCCTCTTTCAATTGAAAGCAAGTTCTGCTACGAGGGGACATGGGATGAGGGTGAAGGGAGATAGATTCAGGAGTGATATGCGGAAATATTTCTTTACGGAAAGAATAGTGGATCCATGGAATAGTCTCCCAGTGGAGGTGGTAGAGATGAGGACAGTAACTGAATTCAAAAAAGCATGGGACCAACACAGAGGATCTCTAAAGGTAAAAGGTGGACTGTTGTAGTTGTTGATATGGAAGGACAGACTAGATAGGCCATGTGGTCTTTTTCTGTCATCATGTTTCTATGTTTATCTGCCATCATTTACTATGTTACTATGTTACCTGGTAGCTCATGTATCTGCTGCCATAGGAGTGAAAAGAAAGGAAAAGCCCCAGTGAGGTCCCTCTGATCAGACCCAACCCTTGTCAAGGTCACTTGAGAAGCATAGTACCTCTCTCTAGATGGGGGTGCCTAGGGCTTTGGCCAGAGAAGTGAGAATTGTCATGAACTGTAGTGCAGAAGAGGCTTCACTTAATTCCAAAGAACACACAGTCCTCCTCCCCATCCTGGAAGTGCCTCTCTCAGTGGTGTAGTCACAGAACACCTGCATGCTGATTGGTGTGAAATGCCCTGTGTTCTTGAGGGACAGCCCATGGTGAGTTGCTCTCCGTGAAGCAAGGAAGAGATCTGCAAGAAGGTAACGGTGGGGTACCTGCTCTGGGAATGGAACTGGGCATTTCACATGTGGGTTGTCATTTGGTTAAACATGCCTGAAATAGCATTTAAAGATGATATATCGGAAGAATTAAATGAAATATCAGTAAACTAAGATGTATTACAACTATTTGATAAACTGTAGTAAATCACCTGGACTGGATGGTATTCATCAGAGGGTGTTGAAAGAACTGAAATATGAGATTGCCAACCTACTATTAGTAATCTGTGAACTATCATTAAAATCATCTGTAATACCTGAAGAATGGAGAATAGTCAATGTAACACCAGTTTTCAAAAAGGGTTTCAGGGGGAATCCAGGAAACTGCAGACCAGTGAGCCTGACGTCAATACCAGGAAAAATGGTTGAAAACATTATAAAGAATAAAATTACTGAGCATGTAACATAGTAACATAGTAAATGACAGCAGATAAAGACCAGTATGGTCCATCTAGTCTGCCCAGTAAAATGGCAAGAGTAGGTGCACCTGCCGCTCCGTGCAGGCTACCCCTCCCCATGTCTTTGTTTTAGTAGATAGTCATGGTCTAATGGGGGAAAGCCAACATGGCTTTAGCCAAGAAAAATCTTGTCTTACTAATCTGTTATATTTTTTGAAGGTGTGAATAAACAGGTAGACAAAGGTGAGTCGGTTGATATAGTGTATTTGGACTTTCAGAAAGCTTTTGACAAGATCCTTCATGAGAGACTCTTGGGAAATTAAAAAGTCATGGGATAGGAGGCAGTGTACTATTATGGATCAGGAACTGGTTAAAAGATAGAAAGCAGAGGGTAGAACTAAATGGCCAATTTTCTCAGTGGAAAAAGGTGAATAGTGGAGTACCCCAGGGATATGTGCTGGGTCCACTGCTTTTTAACATATTCATAAATGACCTAGAAATAGGAATAACAAGTGAGGTGATCAAATTTGCAGATGACACAAAACTATTCAAAGTTGTTAAAACCCAAGAGGATTGTGAAAAATTGCAAGAGGACCTTGATAAATTGAAAGACTGGATGTCCAAATGGCAAATGAAATCAAATGTGGACAAGTGTAAAGTTATGCACTTAGGAAAGAACTATCCAAACTATGATTACACAATGCAAGGTTCCACATTAGGAACCACCACCCAGGAAAAAGACTTAGGCGTCATTGTGGATAACATGTTGAAACCCTCCGCCCAGTGTGCAGCAGCAGCCAAGAGAGCAAATAGAATGCTAGGTATCAGAAGGAAAGGAATGGAGAATAAAACAAAAGATGACATCATAATGCCTCTGTATCATTCCATGGTGCGACCGCACCTTAAATATTGTGTGCAAATCTGGTGATCATATCTTAAAAAGGATATTGCTGAATTAGAACAGGTACAAAAAATAATGACAAAAATGGTAAAGGGAATGGAAGGCTATGGCTAAAAAGGTTAGGGCTCTTCAACTTGGAAAAGAGACGGCTGAGGGGAGATATGATAGAGATCTATAAATTAATGAATGGAGTGGAATGGGTAAACAAGTTTCGATTGTTTACACCATTAAATAGTAGAAAGACTAGAGGACACACAATGAAGCTACAGTGTAACCCATTTAAGACTAATAAGAGAAATATTTTTTCACTCAATGCGTAGCCAAACTCTGGAAGTCGTTACCGGATGATGTAGTAAAAGCTGTTAGTGTAGCTAGGTTTAAAACAGGTTTGGACAAATTCTTGGAGGAAAGGTCAACAGACCATTATTAAAGAGGACCTGGAAAATCCACTGCTTGCCTTGGGACAAGTATTATGGAACCTGTGTGCCTTTCTGGGAACCTGCCAGTTACTTGTGACCTGGATTGGCCACTGTTGGAAGGGTCCTGGGCTTGATGGACCTTGGTCTGACCCAGTAAGGCAGTTCTTATGTTCTTATGACTCCCTCTGGGATATCCTGAAAGTACTTGGTTCCACTCTTCTGACTGTGGTGGAGAAATTGAAGAAGATCTTGGTAATGTTTGTGCTCAGTCCTTGACCCAGAATCAGCTTATGGGCCCAGTTGAGCAAGGTTGAAACACATGGTCTGGGACTTGATTAATGAGAGGGAGGTTATACGGTGCAGCTTGGAAGATATGGAAAGTCAACTAAGACAAACAATTTGAGATTTTTAAAGCTGCCTAAAAGTCCACTTACATCATTTACAGACATAGTGAGAAAGTGTATGGCTGAGGTGCCAAAATTTCCCATCGGATAACCTCTCCGCAATATCCAGATTTTATTATTTGTCTACTCTTGAAGAGCAAAGCTAGTCCATCAAATGAACTTGTCTACTTTTTTAGAGAGCAATATCACATGGATTTCGCTACCGCCGTTTAGTAAATATACCCCTATGTGTTTCTTTTGTTTTTGAGCAGGATTTGAACTTAATATTACGTCTTTATTTTAAAAATGGGTCAGCCCTTAGAAGAATATTTCCTGATGTGATGCACAGGAAAGAAGGAAGGCCTTTTTGGCTTTAAGAGCTGAGACATTATCCTTGGGGGCAACCTTTATACTTTGATATCCATGTAAATGTCTGGTTAGTTTTCCGAATGTGAAGTATGTATTTTTGTTGCCTGACCAGTTGAGAGCTTTTATAGATCTTAAGAAGCTTGGTGGTCCTACATCTTCTACTCCTTAATTGCGAGTTTTATGTAAATCATCAATGGACTGATGATCTGCCTTTTCTTATTGTTTTTATTTTCCTTTTGTATTTCCACCATTTCTGTTCTAGCCCCCCAATTTTTTGTGGGCTAATGAGTCACTAGTGGTTTGAATGGAGGGATCTACCCAAGTTGGGAGTTCCTGTTTTCCTTGTAGGATGCGATTTTCCTATTGAATTTAATTTGCATTACCACTGGTGCTCATGTTTTTTATTATGAGTGTATGCTTGTTATATTTTTTTCAAACACGAACAAAGATAAATTTTTTTAAAAAGATTGACTTAGAGAGGACAGCGCGAACCAGCTGCCCTAACAACCCTCATATTGCCCCCTTCTGATTTTTTTTTCCTTTTCTTGATCTAGTTTTGTGGGTCTAATCTGTAGATGCTAACCACGCCTGTCTTTCCATTCCTGTCTTTCCCTTTTGATTATTGCTATATTTCCTTCATCCCTTTATTTCACTGAACGTAAAATATTATAAGCATTAAGACATCACATTTTCCTACAGCTACAGGAGAGTCTGCTTTGGATATGTTCAAATGTTATTTGGTAGAAACTTTTCTTGTTCCTAAGGAATTGATCCCGCCAATTACTCATCTTATTATCCGCCTTCTGCAAAGAAGATTGTACCCGAGCAGCGTACAGATATGAATATGGAGGTCTTGAATTTAATTGATGTTTTGGAATTGTGAGTGACGGAATCTTATATTCCTGCAACATTATTAATTCCTTCTGCCTTGGTTTTCCGATCAGGACTGAATCTTAAAAGATATACTTTAAAAAAAAAGCTACAGCATTCTGTGGCTACTCAATATCTATTTTCCCTGACCTGGCGAAGGAAACGTCAGTATTGTTATTGAAACCTGATGTTTTGCAACGCGATGCTCTATTTTATTTAAAATGTCTTTGTAAATTAGTTATTGTAATTGTAATTTCTTATACATGAATTAAATATGTTTTCTTTCAGCCTAGTGAATTGGCTGCCTTTATAAGCTCCAATTTGCCGGCCTCATCTGTGTTAGCCCCGGTTGAGGTGACTTACTTCCAAAGCGCATTTTATTGCTTAACCTTAGACCAGCCCTGCACCGCCAGGTTTCTTGTCTTGTTTTCTTTATTGGTGCTTTTCTTTCTCTCCCCCTCCCCTCATTATATTGGGCTTGTTTGAGATTCCTATATTGGTTTTTCTTGTTTGTTTAATTTTTCTTGTATAATTGATACAGAGCCACTCCTTTTTTTGTACAAGATATTTATCTTGGCTGTATACCTGGAAATTCATAAATAAATTTTTAAAAATCTAATTTCTGCTCCGCCCACACGCTGCCCAAGCTCCACCCACATGCACATCCACAGTGACGGTGCACACAATTGGCCTGACGCAGTTACTTACAGAATAGCAACTGCCTAAAGCACACATGTAAATGAAAAATACATGATTTAGGCATGTAAATGGCATATAACTTTCCACAGCGCCTTATAAAATTACCAATTTTTGGTTTATTTTTGTTGTGTATAATAAGTTTTAAATGTGATTATTCTCTGCCTAGAAAACAATTTGTTTTAAATAAGAGCCAAATTAAATGAATTTAAATTAAATTAAGTTTTATTAACTTAGAGAAAGATTTGCATTTTAAAGGCAACAGTGCATGCAAATTTGACTCATGCATGGTGGATAACCTGAAAACCCAAATGGCTGGGTATGTTCCTGAGGACTGGGTTGAACCACCTGATGAAGAAAGACTTCTTCCAGAATATCATTGGGAATTCTCCATTCCCAGCACCCTATCCCCATCCCTCCCAGTTTTTTATATCTTCTAGGTCAACAGGCAACTTTTCCAGTTGATGTGGGGCAGCCATTTTGTTCTCAAGTGATGTCATTGGTTGCATTACTACCCACACATGTACACAGTGATAAAAGGTCCAGGAGATATTGCTTTAAACCTTCCAGTAAAATGTTCTGATTCTGAGGTGTCGGTTTCTGATTAACCAGACCAACCTGTTAATGTGTCTATAGTTAACAAAAAACAAGGAGCATGATGGGAAGTGCGTAAACTGAGTGAGTTAGGAAACAGATGGTGTTAGAATTCATTTAATCGGTTACACATCTAACTTATCCTAATGTTCTTTGTGTTTTATTGAAATAATTCCACCAGCTCTTAAGAACAAACACACCCATTAAGGGCTCAGAATTCCTGACTCAAACCAGAAGAATTTGGGGGGGGGGGGGGGGTGAGCCAAGGAACTGGGGATGAAGAAGTACAGGAAGACCAAAAATACTAGTTGAAATTTCAGCAAACCGCAAACTCAGGGGCCAAAAATACTGATAAGGAAGGGGAGACTGCAGTAAAACATTCAGGTGACTCCTCGCCCATCCTACTAAATGAGGGAATGATCTCATAACCCCGTCAACCCCAGAGATTATGACAGAGCCGAGGATTAGAACTGAAGCACATGGAGATATAGTGACCTGAGATCACGCAAAGAGCCGGGGATTAGAGCTGAGGCACAGAGCAGCTCTTTCACTGAAGTGTGATAGGCTTTTGCAGTTACTGCACCTTAATTGAACCTAAGAACATAAGAAATGCCATGTTGGGTCAGACCAAGGTCCATCAAGCCCAATATCCTGTTTCCGACAGTGGCCAATCCAGGTCACAAGTACCTGGCAGGTTTCCAAAGAGGCACACAGGTTCCACAATGCTTGTCCCGGGGCAAGCAGTGGATTTCCCGGGTCCTGTTTAATAACGGTCCATGGACATTTCCTGCAGGAACCTGTCCAAACCTTTTTTAAACCCGGCTACACTCACAGCTTTTACTACATCTTCCGGTAACGAATTCCAGGGTTTGATTACGCATTGAGTAAAAAAATATTTTCTCTTATATGACTTACACTGGCTGCCCATACAAAGCCGCATCAAATTCAAGATATTAATGACCACTTTCAGAATCATCAGAAAAATAGCTCCCCAAACTCTTTCCCAATTAATTAAAGTGGCCCCCATCAATCGACTAAGAAGAGAACAAATGACCAACACTCTCTCTACCTCATCAGCTTTCCGTAAGTCTAAACGGTGCATCAGCAGCAGAGCCATTAGCGTTTATAGCCCCAATGCTCTGGAACTTCCCACCACCCAGTCTCCGAAACATTACAGACTTAGCCTTGTTCCGCTCCCAACTCAAAACCCATCTCTTCACCAGGGCCGGCCCGTCCATTGAGCAAGAGTGTTTTTTGCACAGGGCCCCGCGTTTCAGGGGGCCCCGCGCAAAGAACATTCTGCTTTTTTAAAAATTAAATTTAAAAAAAAAAAGCTGGCTACTGCTGCTGCCGCCGCGGCAGCGGCAGAATGGAGTGTCCCACGGCTGAGCCCTTCTGCCGGCTGAGCCCTTCTGCGCCGGCTTTCAGATACGCGAAGGGAGAGTGTCTCCCTCGCATCTCTGTTAAGCCCGCAGGGGCAGATGCGAAGCAGGGGCTGATGGGAAATTTCCCATCTGTCCCTGCGGGCTTAACAGAGACACGAGGGAGACACTCTCCCTTCGCGTATCTGAAAGCCGGCGCAGAGGGGCTCAGCCAGGCCGGGAGAGCTCAGCCGGGCAGAGGGGGCCCCGCGGGACACTCCATTCTGCTGCTGCCGCGGCGGCAGTAGCCAGCTTTTTTTTTTTTTAAATTTCCATGAGCCCATGGAGGGGGGGGGGTTTAGGACTGGTAATGGGCTATGGTGGGGTTAGGACCGATAATGGGCTATGGGGGGGCTAGGACACGAAATGGGCTGATGGGGTGGGGTTAGGACTTGAGGTGGGCTGATGGGGTTAGGACTGGTAATGAGCTGGGGGCTGTTGGGGGGGGGTTAGGAGTGGTGATGGGCTATGGGGGGGTTTAGACTGGTAATGGACTGTGGGCTGATGGGGGCTGTCTGGAAATGGGGTGATGGGGTTAGGACTGGTAATGGGCTATGGGGGGGTTAAGACTGATAATGGGCTATGGGTGGGGCTAGGACAGGAAATGGGCTGATGGGGTGGGGTTAGGACTTGAGGTGGGCTGATGGGATTAGGACTGGTAATGGGCTGTGGGCTGTTGGGGGGGGTTAGGACTGGTAATGGGCTATGGGGGGGTTAAGACTGGTAATGGGCTATGGGCTGATGGGGGCTGTCTGGAAATGGGGTGATGGGGGGTTAGGACTGGTAATGGGCTATTGGGGGGTTAGGACTGATAATGGGCTATGGGGGGGCTAGGACAGGAAATGGGCTGATGGGGAGGGGTTAGGACTTGAGGTGGGCTGATGTGGTTAGGACTGGTAATGGGCTGTGGGCTGATGGGGGGAGTTAGGAGTGGCAATGGGCTATGGGGGGCTGACTGGAAATGGGCTGATGGGGTTAGGACTGGACGTGGGCTGATGGGGGGTTAGGACTGGTAATGGGTTATAGGGGAGGCTTAAACTGAAAATGGGGTGATGGGGAGTTAGGACTGGAAGTGGGATGATGGGGGGCTAGGACTGGTAATGGGTTGGGGGGTTGCTAGGACTGGAAATGGGCTGAGTGGAAGGAGAGGCTTGAAATGCAAATAGCTGATGGGGAGGGGGCTAGGACTGAAAATGGGCTGATGGAGCAGCTAGGATAGGACTGGAAATGGGCTGTTGGGGGGAGCTAAGATTGGAAATGGGCTGTGGTGGGGGCTTGAATTGAAATGGACTCATGGAGGAGCTAGAACTGGAAGTAGACTCATGGGGGGGGGCTTGGACTGGAATTGGGCTGAGTGGAGGGGAGCTAGGATTTGACATGGGCTGATGGTGGGGCTAGGAAATGACTAGAAATGGGCTGATGGGGGGCTAGGATTGGAAATGAGCTGATGAAGGGACTCGGACTGGAAATGGATGGGGGGCTAGGACTGGAAATGGGCTGATGCAGGGACTAGAAGGGAATGGATGCTGGGTGAGACTGGAACTAGAAGGGAGCTGATGTTGGGGAATGATTACAATGGGCTGGGAGAGTAAAATGGAGAGGGGGAAAATATTTTGAGTGGGAGGGATGAAAACTCTACAATTGGCCGGGTATTGGGAGAGTAAATGGGGATTGAGGATGGAGGGGTAAAATTTGTGTGGATGAAATAGGAATGAGGAAAGAGCAAAAGGAGAAAGATTAGTATGTTAAAGCAGATGTAGAGAGAGAGAATGGAAAAAAAACTAGAAGAGAGAAGAAAGGACAAATGGACAGCAGACGATGGAGAGTTAGCAGAAAACATGAAGAAACCAGAAGAAAGTGGCTGGAGAAATTGCAACTGAAAAAAAATGCACAAAAGGTAGAAAGATATCTCTTTATTCTGAATTTATTAACTGGAATATGAAAGCTCTGGGAAATGTGCATCATTAACGTCTGTGCTTTGGTACAAGAGGAAATTAATTTATAGTTTTATTTCTACAGTGTTGTTGTACATTCCAAGTTTGGCTTTTGGGGTTCCCAGTTTAATTATTGTCGTCCTGTTTCTAAATTGTGATTCCTTGTTTGGTGATGGTCTATGTTATGCATGTGTAACTGAGCTGAGATATTCTGTTTATGTAATTCCTATTTGACATTGCCACTTGTTCTCTTTCCCCAGTAGGTCATGTATTGTTATTCTCTGAAATGTATTGGTTTAATATTTGCAGTGTTGCCTTTTGATAGGTAGAGTATGGTGCTTTGTGAGTCCTGGTAGTGCTGTTAGGTTATGGCGGGTTTGCTATGGGTTCTAAATGGGCAGTGTTTGTAATAGTTCCTAATGTGCCTGGTGGTTGGCACTGGATTATAGTAATGTAGAAATCTTTTAGTCTTTCTTTATCCATACACTCATTAAGAGGCATGTTTACTAAAAGTTAGTGTATGGTAACATTATGCAAATATTTATGAAAATAAGTCCACTTATGCAAATGAGGCCCTGCACCGAGTCTCCGCACATGGCCCCGCACCCCCCTTGGGCCGCCCCTGCTCTTCACAGAACATTTTGGTCAAAATGAAACTACAGCTCTCACTGACCCAACATAATTTTCCCCCTCCTCACCACTAGGCTATCTGACCAATCAAACAGGTCAATAAATCACCCATCCCTTAACCCCACCCTGTACTGACGTATATTATTGATCAACAACAGAACTGTAAATATGCTGCATATAAGTTAAAACTATCTTCAATCATGTCCATTCTTGATTGCCTGTTACTGCACCATTTATTGTTACAATGTTTAATGTATCGGTTGTTTTAATTGGAAACCGCTATGATTACCCGATATAGCGGTATATAAAACACACAAATAAATAAATAAATGGGTTGCATTGTAGTGTCATTTTGTGTTCCATAGTCTTTCTACTTTTTGATGGCATAAACAATTGATCTACGTTTACTAGTTCCACTCCATTCATTAATTTATAGACCTCTACCATATCTCCCCTCAGCTGTCTCTTTCCAGGTTGAAGAGTTCTAACCTTTTAAACCTTTCCTCATAGAGGTATCCTTCAATCCCCTTTACCAGTTTGGTGGCTCTTCTCTGTACCTTCTCTAAATTCTGCTATATTCTTTTTAAGATACGGTGACCAGAATTGCACACAATATTCAAGGAGTGGACGCACCATAGAACGATACAGATGCATTATAATATCTTTTGTTTTATTTTCCATTCCTTTCCTTATGATACCCAGCATTCTATTTCTTGGCCACCGCTGCACACTGGACGGAGGGTTTTAGCATGTTATCCACGATGACGCCTAAATCTTTTTCCTGGGTGGTGGTTCCTAATGTGGAACATTGTATTGTGTAACCATAGTTTGGGTTGTTCTTTCCTAGGTTCATAACTTTGCCTAGTCCACATTAAATTTCATCTGCCATTGAATGCCCAGTCTTCCAATTTATTAAGGTCCTCTTGCAATTTTTCACAATCCTCTTGGGTTTTAACAACTTTGAATAACTTTGTGTCATCTGAAATTCTGATCACCTCACTTGTTATTCCGATTTCCAAGTCATTTACAAATATGTTAAAAAGCTAGTACAGATCCCTGGGCTACTCCACTAATCACCTTTCTCTGTTGGAAAAATTGACTATTTTGCCCTACCCTTTGCGTTATCTGATTCACAATAGTACACTGCCTCTTATCCCATGACTTTTTTAATTTCACCAAGAGTCTCTCATGAAGGCCTTGTCAAAGGCTTTCTGAAAATCCAAATACAATATATTGACCAGCTCACCTTTAATATATGAACATAAGAAATGCCATACTAGATTAGACCGAAGTCCATCAAGCCGGGGTATCATGTTTCCAACAGTGGCCAATCCAGTTCACAAGTGCCTGGCAGGTACCCAAAATTCACAGCTTCCACAATGCTTGTCCTGGGGTAAGCAGTGGATTTCCCGGGTCCTCTTTAATAATGGTTTATGGACCTTTCTTCCAAAAACTTGTAAAACCCTTTTTTAAACCCAGCTACACTAACAGCTTTTACTACATCCTCTAGTAACAAATTCAGAGTTTGATTACACATTGAGTGAAAAAATATTTTCTTGTCAAAGGCTTTCTGAAAATTCAGATACAATATATTGACCGGCTCACCTTTGTCTACCTGATTATTCACACCTTCAAAAAAATATAACAGATTAGGAAGACAAGATCTTCCTTGGCTTAAGTCATGTTGGCTTTCTCCCATTAAACCATGATTATCTACATGTTCAGTAATTTTGATCTTTATAATGGTTTCTACCATTTTTCCCAGTACTAATGTCAGACTTCCTGATCTGTAGTTTCCTGGATCACCCCTGGAACCATTTTAAAAATTGGCATTACATTGCCCATTTGCTAATCTTCAGATATTACAGATGATTTTAATGATAGTTCACTGATTACTAATAGTAGGCTGCAATCTCATAGTTCAGTTCTTTCAACACCCCCAGATGTATACCATCTGGTCCAGGTGATTTGCTACTCTTTAATTTATCAAATAGTTGTAATACATCTTCCTGGTTATTGATATTTCTTTCAATTCTTCTGAAGCATCACCTTTAAATACATTTCAGTCATGGGTAACTTCCATGCATCTTCTCCAGTAAAGATCAAAACAAAGAATTCATTCAGTCTTTCCACTATGGCCTTGTCCTCTCTTAGTGCCCCTTTTACCCCTCTATCATCTAATGGTCCATCTGGCTCTCTCACAGTTTTTTTGCTACAAATGTACTTGAAAAAGCTTTTATTATATATTTTTGCTTCCACGGCAAGCTTTTTTTCAAATTCTCTCTTTTTGCCTGCCTTATCAATGCCCTGCATCTAACTTGCCAGTGCTTATGTTGTTTCCAGTTTTCATCATTTGGCTCCTTTTTCCATTTTCTGAAAGATGCTTTTTTGGCTACAACAGCCTCTCTGACCTCACCTTTAAACTATGCTTGTATTTTTTTGGACTTCCTTCCACTTTTCTTAAAGCATGGAATACATTTGGTCTGGGCTTCCAAGATAATATTTTTAAACAACGCCCATGCTTGATGTAAATCTTTAACCTTTGCAGCTGCTTCTTTTAGTTTCTTTTTAACTATTTTCCTCATTTTATCATAATCTCCCTTTTGAAAGTTAAAAGGTAGTACTGTGGATTTCCTTGCCGTCCTTCCTCCATTTATTAAATCAAATGTGATCATGCTATGATCACTATTGCCAAGTGGCCCCAACACCCTTATCTCTTGCACCAGATCTTGTGTTCCACTAAGGGCTAGGTCTAAAATGGCTTCCCCTCTTGTCAGTTCGTGAACCAGCTGCTCCAAGAAGCAGTCATTTATTTCATCTAGAAACTTTATCTCCCTAGGATATCCTGCCATGACACTGACCCAGTCAATACCGGGGTAATTGAAATCATCCATTATTATCACTGTGTTGTAACTTTTGTTAGCTTCCCTGATTTTTTGAGCATTTCATCATCCATTTGTTCATTCTGGCCAGGTGGTCGGTAGTACACCCCCACTGCTATTGCCTTAGTCGTGCTGTAAGCACAAAACCTGAGCATTAAATGCAGGGTTCCTGCCATTTGCCCTGCATTTACTGCCCAGGATCAGTGGTATAAATTCCACTCAAGCTGCCCCTTCCATACAGGGGGGCCCCAGAGAAAGAAGGGGCCCACTTATATCCACTCACGTCTTCTGAGGTGGATTCCCCTCACCTGCTCTTCTGTCTCCTAAGCTCCATCTCTTCCACTGTTGTCCCTTCCATCTCTAATATTCTCAACCTATCACTCTCCACTGCAATTGTCCCTGCAGCCTTCAAGCATGCTATAGTTACACCTCTCCTCAAGAAAACCTCACTTGATCCTACCTGTCCTTCTAACTATTGGCCCATCTCCCTCCTCCCCTTCGTTTCTAAACTACTTGAACATGCTGTTCACTGACATTGCCTTGAATTTCTCTCCTCTCAAGTCCTCCTGGATCCCTTACAATCTGGCTTTCGTCCTTTACATTCTACTGAAACAGCTCTTGCCAAAGTCTCCAGTGATTTGTTCCTGGCAAATTCCAAGGACCTTACAGTAACTCAGACCTCATCCTTCTTGACCTCTCTGCTGCTTTTGACACTGTTGACCACAACCTTCTCCTTGATACCCTGTCCTCACTTGGTTTTAAGGGCTCTGTACTAACCTGGTTCTCCTCCTATCTCTTCCATCGCTCTTTCAGTGTTAGTTCTGGTGGCTCCTCCTCTGCTGCTATCCTGCTCTCAGTTGGATCTGTCCTGGGTCCACTCCTTTTCTTTCACTATACCCAGTCCCTTGGTACACTCATCTCTTCTCATGGCTTTCAGTACTATCTTTATGCTGATCTACCTCTATGCCTGAAATCTCTCCAGCAATCCAGACCCAGATCTATGCCTGCCTTTCTGACACTGCTGCTTGGATGTCTCACCGCCACTTGAAATTGAACTGAGCTTCTTATTTTTCCCCCTAAAACATCCTCTCCTCTTCCTCTTCCTCCTTTCTCAGTCTCTGTGGATAACTCTCTACTCCTCCCTGTTCCCTCAGCTTGCAACCTTGGGGTCATCTTTGACTCATTCTCCACACATATCCATCTAATAGCTAAGACATGCTGTTTCTTTCTCTATAACATCACCAAATCCACCCATTCCTCTCTGAACACACTATTAAGACACTTCTCCACTCCTTAATCACCTCCCCTCTAGACTACTGTAACCTACTCCTTGCTGGTCTCCCCCTAAATCATCTCTCTCCCCTTCAGTCTGTTCAACACACTGCTGCGTGGTTAATCTTCTGCCAGTCTCATCATGCCCATATTACCCTTCTTCTCAAGTCTCTTCATTGGCTTCCTATCTGTTTCCACGTCCAGTTCAAACTTCCCCTGTTGACCTATAAGTGCATTCACTCTGCAGCTACTCACTACCTTTCCTCTCTTATCTCCTTACACTCCTCCTCGGGAACTCCGCTCTTCTAGCAAGCTGCTTCTATGTGCCCTTCTCTTCTACTGCTAACTTCAGACCGCTCCTTTCACCTTGCTGCACCTTATGCCTGAACAAACTACCTGTGTCTGTACGCCAGGCATCTTCTCTGACCCTCTTCAAATCCAGGCTGAAAACTCACCTCTTCGCTGCTGCGATACAACCTGTCTTGATGGATGAGCTCAACAGTGGGTTCTACTCCAGATACTTTCTTATACCAAAGAGGTCGGGAGGGATCCGCCCCATCCTTGACTTGAGGAAGCTGAACAAATTCATCGTCAAAGAAGTTTTGAATGTATTCTTAGGATCCATACTACCGCTTATCCAGACAGTGGATGGCTGGCAGCCCTAGACTTACAGGACGCATATACACATGTCCCCATCCACCGGTCACACAGGCAATACTTACACTTCCAGGTGTTAGGCAACCACTACCAGTATAGGGTGCTCCCGTTCGGCCTATCCCTGGTCCTGTGGGTGTTCAATAAGTGTGTTGTGGTGGTGGCTGCCCACCTCCGCAAGCAGGGTATATACATCTTCCCATACCTCAATTACTGGTTACTATCAGCCCCCTCAGGACAAGAGACTCAAGCAGCACTCTGAAAGATCATCACCCTACTGACCTCCCTAGGATTCATAATAAATCACCAGAAGTTTCACCTCTGCCCCACCCAGTGCCTGGAGTTCATTGGGGCAGACAGACACCACAGTTTCCAGGGCGTTCCTCCCTGCCCACTGAGTGAGCGCAATAATCTCCTTGGCCCGCCTTGCCACCTCTGCTGACTGGGCCACAGCTCGGCCACACCTCCGTCTCCTGGGGCACATGGTAGCGACGACACAAGTGTTACCTCTGACAAAGTTGCACATGCGCCACCTTCAATGGCAGAGATTGTTTTGTCATTTTTGCAGTATAGCAAATAAATGAAACCATAACCATAGCCATACAGTGACTGAGATTTTCAGCATTGCTTATTGACCAATTGCACTACCTGTGCTACCGAGTTCATTTTCATTGTTACTGAGGTGTTACTGATTCATTTGCAGCACTTACTGTATGTTTCTGAAGTTATGTTGAAAGTTATGTTGTTGAAAATTATATTAATAAATCGCGTTCCATTGGCACACGGAGCACTGTTATTATGACGTACATCCACGGTCCTTCCTCCTCCCTCATTGACCAGAGCAGGCACCAATGGTGCAGCTAGGGAGGAACCAAGTGTGGCCGACACGTCCTGCTTGTCCAAGGAGAAAGTGAGGTTACTTGCCTGTAGCAGTGGTTCTCCATAGATAGCAGAATAAGTCAGCAATACGTATCTGCACGACCCAGGCGCCTGCCTTCCTACACGCAAGACCACAGCTAGGAACACCCTGGACTAGGTAGGGGCGGGTCAGGGGTAGGGCCACTGGGCACATGCTCACTCTGGAGAGCACTTCCATCCTTGGTGCCATCGGATGAGGTCATCAGGTGTGGCTGACGCATCCTGCTGTCCCATAGAGAACCCCTGTTACAGGTAAGAAACCTCGCTATCTTACCAAAGAGCATAGAAAGATTTCCTAACCAGGGAAGAGATACGCAGATGAAAGGACAAATCCTTAGCTAGGATCACTACCAGGGAAGTGATAGTTTCCTTTGCCACAATGCAAGTATTGGCCATCATGGGGAGATAGTGACGGGAGGAATTTTCCTTATGGCAGAAGATTTAGAAACATTCAAGACCAATCTGCATGAAGAAAACCAATCCAAAGAAACCAAAGAATGAAAGTTGTGATCTCAATAGTCATGAGTGTTTCAGTACTGTGAAATGGCCTAAAGCCAGACTGCTGGGATGCAGAATATTAACTGCCTCAATAAAAAAAGATAGGTGATGAAAAAACATCTTTTCTGGCACCTTAGCTAGGAATGGAAGCTTTGAAATAGGACGAAAACTAGCTGGGAGACGTGGATGAAGTTCAGAATCTTCCAGTAATGGTTTAATGTAAGCACATTTCCGAGAAGCTGTCGTTGATGAAGACCAGAATCCCACTTGAAAGATGAGACTGAGCGGCACTGGGCTTCAGGATCTGCCCTTTCTGTATGGGAAACATGGGAACAAGTTGTCAGGGCAAGAAATGTCCTGAATGTGAAAAAGACCTCACATCAGCATATCACTGACAGTTACAGGAGGACCTTTTCTGGTGATGAGTGAGGGCACTGGTTTCCTAGTTCTCCATGGACCGCAGGATTGCGTCAGCCACACTTGGTGACGTCCTCCAGGCGGCGCCATGTTCGGAAGTGCTCTCAAGTTTCTCAGGTAGCCCACCTCCCGGTTCCGCCCCCTAGCCTGGCCAGTTCTTCTTCTTCCGCCTTGCCACCAAGACGGATCTGCTCTCTCTCCATATATGAAAAAGATAATTCAATGGTACTCACATGATGCCTAAGCCGGGATTGAGGAAATGCCCCTGCGAGAAAAAGCTGCGCTCCACAGACCTTGATCTGTGCACCCTCTGCCAAAATGGAGGACCCTCCGGCCTGGATCGGCACTCTGCAACGAACTCTGCGGCAGCTTTCACGGCCCAGGATGTGCCCCTTTGGGCCTCCATCCCCGGCCCGACGTCTGGATCTCCAGCGCTGCCTGTTCTGGGCCCTAGCTGGGACATCCGCTTGCTCGGCCCCGCTCCAGACCACGCGGCGACCCCCGGCCATGCGGCACCTCCTCACACGCAAAATGGCGCCGTCGGTGAGTCCCTCTCTTCTCTTCGGGCTCCAAATCTCCCGCCGCTGGCTCAGCTCCTTCTCTGACGTCCAGCTCTCTGGAGTGGAGGAGTAGCCTAGTGGTTGGGGCAAGGTACTTCAGGCCGGAAGGTCGGTGGTTCAAATCCCACTAGAGGACAGGAACCTTGGGCCGGAAGGACTGGGGTTTCTAGTCCCATAGGTGCTCCTTGTGGTCTTGGGCAAGCCACTTAACCCTCCATAGCCCATGTTCCCTGTAAAATAGTTATCTCCAAGTTATAATGCCCTGTTCAATGTAATTTCAGTTTGTTCAATGTAAACCGCACTGATGCAGAATAGCGCGGTATATAAGAGAATGTAAATAAATAAATAAATAAATACAAGCCCCACCCACGGACGTCATCCACTGTCGACTCTGGGCCAGCTGTATCATCACTCCTTGACGCTCGGGAGTCTGACTAGCACCGGAATCACCGCGGGTAAGCACACAAGGAAAAGAAGTTGTGCTCCTGCAACTCCCGATGCCGGCTCCCGTGGACACAACTCAAGGAGCAAGCGCTCTAAGGATTACAGCTCAGACAGCTCCTCCGAATCCAGCAATGACTCTCATCACCAAAGGAGACACAAATCAAAAAGGCACTCCTCCAGACGCAGAGCCCGCTCACACAGAAGCTCCTCTGCTTCTTCCAACTCTGCCAGCTCTTCAGCTATTCTCCAACTGCTCACCCAGCTGGTTCAGCAAACAGCCCCCCCACCAACGGCTGCCACTGCTCCTCCACTTCCATGCCCCGGGATTCCTCCGCTACAGGTTACTACCACAGGCTGCAATCAGCGCCAACCTGAGCCGTCAGCTGTTCTTTCCCCGGACAGTTCCGCGGAGGAACAGGAGGCAGATGTGGTGGTTGTGGGGTCCACTGCCACAGACGCCTCCGGGACCCTGTTTTCCCCGGAAAAGGAAGGCCCACCTCTGCCCCCAGAAGATCTTACTTACCCCAAGTTCATCAGCAAGATGTCCTCTACCTTGGGCCTAACCCCGTCCAGCACGGCGGAGGAAGCAGAACCTGAGGTACTCAAATACCTGTCTGCCCCCAAAACCCCCCTTGCCTTATCCCTGCACCGCAAGCTGAAGGAGAACCACTCCAGACTTTGGCAGACGCCGGCGTCAGGGCGCGCTACCTCCAGGAGGCTGGACTCCAAATACCTACTTCAGCCTACCTCTGGGTTTGAAAAAGCACAGCTGCCTCACCATTCCATAGTGGTATCTTCGGCCCTTAAGAAGGCTAAATCCTCGAGGGTACACACCAACCACCCAACCGGACGGGACAACAAACTTCTCGACGACATTGGAAAGAAAGTCTTTCAAGGGGCCATGCTCGGAGCAAGGATTGCCGCCCATCAGTTCCAACAGACCTTGTTCCAGGACACCTGTGTCTCAAACATCAGAAATGCAGCCTCCTCCCTCCCTAAGGAGTCTCTCGCCTCATTCTCAGCCGCGCTGACTGACCTGATCGAGTGCAACAGACACCTGGCTAGCACGGCCTTTGACGCCTTTGACACGGCCATACGTACAGCGGGCACAGCGATCTCTGCCAGAAGATGGGCATGGCTGCGAGCTTCCGGACTGAGGAATGACTCCCACGACAAGATCGCCGACGCTCCCTGCTCAGGCGATTCCCTCTTCGAGGACAAAGTGGCCGATACAGTGAACAGCATGAAGGAAGACTGTAACACCCTGCAGACACTGGCGGAGGAGGGCTTCGACCGCTACGGTAACACCCAAAAATCAAATTACCAACGGAAACCCCCTTACAACTATGACAAGAGGTACTCATCCAACAGGAAGTGGCAGGGCCCCAGGTATAAGTCCAATTCCTACCAAGGGCCCTCGCAACAGCGCCATTTCCAGAGAGACCGCAAACAGAAGAAGGGCACCAACATGCAACCCGCCAAAGGTGGCCCTTCTTTTTGACAACCATGGACCACCCCCCTCCCAGATAGGGGGGCGCCTCTCCTCCTTCTTCCTGGAATGGGAGAGGATCACGTCCGACTCCTGGGTGCTACGAATCATCCGCAAGGGATACCGCATCAGATTTTCTGCACCTCCCTACCAATGCAGCAGGCCCACCAGCAACACTCCTCCTCACCTGCAGCATGCCATGGCACTGGAGCTGATACACCTCCTGTCCTCCAAGGCGATCGAACCGGTCCCTCAGACAGAGATCGATTCGGGGTTTTACTCCAAATACTTCCTCATCCCGAAGAAGTCGGGGGGGGGGGGGTGGTTCGCCCCATCTTGGACCTTCGCAAATTGAACAGATTCATAGTGAAGGAAAAGTTCAACTCCATTCTACCCCTGATCCAGGCCGGCGACTGGCTCGCATCTCTGGACCTGCAGGTGGTGTACACATATGTCAACATTCACAAAGCGCACAGGAAATTTCTCAGGTTCTATGTGCTGGGTCAGCACTATCAATACCGAGTACTTCCTTTCAGACTATCTCCAGCCCCACGGGTCTTCACGAAGTGTGTGGCGGTCGCAGCGGCTCACCTCCGCAAGCAGAACATCGCAGTGTTTCCATACCTCGATGACTGGCTAATCTCGGCTCCCTCAGCCCACGAGCTGCTAGCGTCCCTGCGCACCACCACTACCTTGATCTCCACCCTGGGGTTCGTCATCAACTACAAGAAATCGCAACTCCTGCCTTCTCAACGGATGGAGTTTATTGGAGCCATCATCAACACTCAGTCCTTGAGAGCCTACCTACTGCATTCCAGGCTGCTGGCCATCATCTTGCTCGCCTCCAGGACAGCAGCGGCAGCGAGCCCCTCTGCTCGATCAGTGTTGCGCCTCCTGGGGCACATGGCAGCCACAACGGCGGTCGTCTCAGTGGCGCGAATGCAAATGCGTCCGCTGCAGTGGCACCTACGAACACACTGGAACCAACACTCACAGTCGCTGGCCTCCAGAATCCCGATGAGCCCTCTTATCAGGTCTCAGCTCCGCTGGTGGACTATACCAGCGAACCTCTCCGCGGGAAAACCCTTACACCCACCGCAACACTGGACCACCCTCACCACGGACGCCTCCTGCGCCGGCTGGGGTGCCCACTTCCAGCAGTTCAGCACACAAGCAGCGTGGTCTCAGAGCGAACGACAGCTGCACATCAACCTTCTGGAGCTGAGAGCGGTCAAGTACGCCCTCAAGGCGTTCTTGCCGCATCTTCGGGGCACATCTATCATCCAGACGGACAACCAAGTTGCCATGTTTTACCTCAACAAGCAGGGGGGCACAGCCTCCCGATCCCTCTGCAAGGAGGCACTGGCAATCTGGACGCTAGCCCTGAAGAACGAGTGCTGGGTGCGCGCCTCTTACATTCCCGGAGACATGAACAGCCTGGCGGACAAGCTGAGCAGGCAACTGCAACCCCACAAATGGGCTCTCCTTCCAAAGGTGGCCTCAGCCCTCTTCCAGCGGTGGGGAGTCCCGGAGGTTAACCTTTTTGCCACCGAGGAGAATGCCAAATGCCCCCAGTTCTGCTCCAGGCACCCATCGATCAAGAGGCTGGCAGGGGATGCATTCGACGTGTACTGGGGGGGGTGGTCTCTGGTATATGCCTTCCCTCCGACTCCCCTCATCCCAGCGGCTCTGCAACGCATTGTTCAAGACAAAGCACGAGTCATCCTTGTGGTTCCTCACTGGCCGCGTCAAATGTGGTTTGCACTCCTGAGGCGCCTAGCACAGGATGCCCCGTGGCACCTGCCCCTGTGTCCGGATCTCCTGACGCAGAACTCGGGGCTAACGAGGCACCCCAACCTCAGAACCCTGTCGCTCACTGCCTGTATATTGAACGGGTAAACCTGGCCTCCCTCGCGCTCCCCGCGGAGGTGCAGGACATGGTCCTGGCGGCCAGGAGGCCTTCAACCCGAAAATCCTACGGCCTCAAATGGAAGAGATTCAGCCTCTGGTGTGCCTCTAGAGGGCTCGACCCTATCTCCTGCCCCGTCGCCCAGATCTTGCAGTATCTCAGTTCCCTCTCTGACCTCGGCCTCAAGACACAATCCATCCGAGTACATCTGTCAGCTATTGTGGCTCTGCACGCCCCTATTGAGGGTGCCGACTCCATAGCGGCGCTGCCCCTGACGGCTCGCTTCATGAAAGGCCTGACGAATCTTCGGCCCCCGGTTCCTCCTGGGACCTCGGCATAGTCCTCCACAGACTCACCCGGGCCCCCTTCGAACCTCTGCTCACAGCGGATATGAAATACATCTCCTGGAAGACCATATTCCTGGTGGCTATCACCTCAGCCAGGAGGATCAGTGAACTCCAGGCTCTAGTTGCACACCCGCCTTACACGCAGCTGCACCAGGACCGAGCTTCTCTGCGTACGAACCCCAGATTCATACCCAAAGTGCCGTTGGCCTTCCATGTCAATCAATCCATTGAGCTCCCCTCCTTCATTCCGGAACCTCACCACTCGGAGGA
Organism: Ichthyophis bannanicus; assembly: GCA_033557465.1. Classification (NCBI taxonomy): domain Eukaryota; kingdom Metazoa; phylum Chordata; class Amphibia; order Gymnophiona; family Ichthyophiidae; genus Ichthyophis; species Ichthyophis bannanicus. Next base: position 71,652,867 of record CM066051.1, on the reverse strand, counting down.
GGAGCGACGTCTGCACACTCTGGACTGTCTGTGTGCACTTCGGATCTACCTGGCCAGGACACTAGCCGCCCGCAAAGGCGAGCAACTGTTCGTTTCCTATGACCCTCTCAGGCCCGGCTTTCCTGTCACAAAGCGGACTCTTTCCCACTGGGTCGCCTCCTGCGTATCCTTCTGCCTCGACCCTGAAGGGAGTCAACCACACAACAGAATAGGTCCGCATCGTCTATGAGCAATGGCCACATCTCTAGCCAACCTGCGGTCAGTTCCCCTGCCCGACATCTGTAAAGCGGCCACATGGTCATCCCCTCACAAGTTCCAAAAGCACTACTGCCTTGACCTCCGCTCCCAGGAGGACTCGGCGTTTGGCAGCGCGGTCCTTGCCGCCGCCCTACCGACTCCACGGGCTGCACCGTGAAGACTGGCCTTAGGGCATATACCTGTACTCAGATGCACCTTAATGCTCATGTTAATTATGTCGCACTGTTCCTTGAACTTGCATTGTTGCACATTGTTGATTTTTCTTGCACTGTTGTTCACTGATTGCACTATTATTGCACCTGTTGCATTGTTGGTTGTGTTGCTTGCACATTATGCACAGTTACAACATGTCGTTGTCATGCACCTGTTTTTGACACTATGTTCCAGTAAAGACTACCTCCACTAACCGTAGTCCTCTGTTCATGCCTCCCTCCTCCACCTCAGCGCGCTGCGCGCAGCTAGGGAGTCACCAAGTGTGGCTGACGCAATCCTGCGGTCCATGGAGAAAGCGAGGTTACTTACCTGTAATGGGGGTTCTCCGTGGACAGCAGGATAAATCAGCCACACGCTCCCTCCCACCTCCCCTGGAGGAGGTCTGCCTGAAGATCCGCTCCCTAGCCTTGTTGTCAAGCTTGGTAAAGAACTGGCCAGGCTAGGGGGCGGAACCGGGAGGTGGGCTACCTGAGAAACTTGAGAGCACTTCCGAATGTGGCGCCGCCCGGAGGACGTCACCAAGTGTGGCTGACTTATCCTGCTGTCCATGGAGAAGCCCCGTTACAGGTAAGTAACCTTGCTGTCAGTACCAGACACAGTCCTCCTCTGGGAGAAAATTCTGCTGTTTGTCTCCCTCCATTTTCTCACATCACACCCTCTAATTTCCCCATCTCCTTTAACATTGAGGCAGCACTATTGCCAGCTCATTCCACCCTGAGAGGTGCAATTCTGAGAAACACACAGCACAAGGCCTGAGCCGAGTCTTTACCTATAGGTTGTTCCCTGCTCTTTATTTCTGTTAAACTTACTAAGCCACAGAAAGGTTTCTGACAGAAAGGCCAACGGAAAACAAAGACCTAAGTTCCAATCCCACCTCAAGATCCAGTTCTTGGGGTCACCTGGAGCTAGGATGCTGCTGGAAGAAGAAGAGAGGATGGGGAGGAAGGCTCCCTAGTGAAAGCCAGATGGCAAAGGCACAAGTTATAATTGTTCTATGTAAAACAAGCTCTGCATTGTTAATTGTTGTTAATTGTACACCGCAACTGATCGCTGGAAGATGCGGTATATAAATAAGTGTTAAATAAATAAATAAATAAATAAATAAATAAACAAGTAGTGAGGCCAGCCTTTCCTCTCGCTCCCTTCCCTTCCGGTTCTCATCAAGAGGCCATTGCACCTCATTCCCTCTTCTTCCAGCTCTCATCAGGAAGCCATCACACACGGCCTCTCACCTCACTCCCTCTCCTTCCGTCTCTCATCAGGAAGCCATCACATAAAGCCTCTCACTTCACTCCCTCTCCTTCCGGCTCTCATCAGGAATCCATCAGACATGGCCTTTCCTCTCACTCCCTTCACTTCTGGTTCTCATCAGAAAGCCATCACACCTCATTCCCTCTCCTTCCAGCTCTCATCAGGAAACCATCACACACGACCTCTCACCTCACTCCCTCTCCTTCTGGCTCTCATCAGGAAGCCATTACACACGGCCTCTCACCTCATTCCCTTTTCTTCCAGCTCTCATCAGGAAGCCATCACACACGGCCTCTCACCTCACTCCCTCTCCTTCCGTCTCTCATCAGGAAGCCATCACATAAAGCCTCTCACTTCACTCCCTCTCCTTCCGGCTTTCATCAGGAATCTATCAGACATGGCCTTTCCTCTCACTTCCTTCACTTCTGGTTCTCATCAGAAAGCCATCACACCTCATTCCCTCTCCTTCCAGCTCTCATCAAGAAGCCATCACACACGACCTCTCACCTCACTCCCTTCACTTCTGGTTCTCATCAGAAAGCCATCACACCTCATTCCCTCTCCTTCCAGCTCTCATCAAGAAGTCATCACACACGACCTCTCACCTCACTCCCTCTCCTTCTGGCTCTCATCAGGAAGCCATTACACACGGCCTCTCACCTCATTCCCTCTTCTTCCGGCTCTCATCAGGAAGCCATCACATAAAGCCTCTCACTTCACTCCCTCTCCTTCCGGCTTTCATCAGGAATCCATCAGACATGGCCTTTCCTCTCACTTCCTTCACTTCTGGTTCTCATCAGAAAGCCATCACACCTCATTCCCTCTCCTTCCAGCTCTCATCAGGAAACCATCACACACGACCTCTCACCTCACTCCCTCTCCTTCTGGCTCTCATCAGGAAGCCATCACACACGGCCTCTCACCTCATTCCCTCTTCTTCCGGCTCTCATCAGGAAGCCATCAGACATGGCCTCTCACCTCACTCCCTTCCCTTCTGGTTCTCATCAAGAGTCCATTGTACACAGCCTCATGCACAAAGATATATTTTAACTTCTCTGTCCAGGTTGGTCTTCCTTCAACACGGGAGGATCACCCAGTGAGAACAGTCTGACTCCACATCCTGCATAAAGGCTTCTGATCCAGTCTTGATTTTCCGGAACCCTTCTCTCCTCCCTGCCCCCCCCCCCCCACCCCTCCATGCAGTGCATGCTGGTCCCCGCTTTACTAAACACACATAGAATCTCCAGGGGCTACAAATCCCATAATGCATTGCTCACAGAACCAGTCCATTGTTTTGTTCCAGAATCCAGGTCAGGCTGCATGGAGCTGGCTGGGAGATGGTGGGGGCTCTCTCTGTCAAATGTTCAGAGCCATGAGGTCTAGAAATATGGTGTAAGGGCCCTTGGATCAAGCCTGCTCTTGTAGAATTTAATTTCTAAAGATACTTGTTCAGAGCCAAACTGCTGACAAGGTGCCACCCCCCCCCCCCCCCCGCCCCCACCCTCCACCTCAACCCAGGAACATGTTTCTTAGAATACAGGGAGGGGGCAAGCATAGCCAGGACCCCATTCCAGGAATTGGAGACGGGGGGGGGGGGGGGGGGGAGACAGGAGAGAGCTTGAGTATTGTACTATGCTCTTTTACAATAATTTGCTATTCCTGGCTGAGTTACCAAGGATTTTCTGAGAATATTATAGGTGCACTCAACCCTTCTACTCAGGCTTCGCTGTTTCGTGGTAGGATGGTTAGAGGGACATTCGCCCTTCAAAGCAGTTTCTGCAGTTTTATGGTGCAAAGTGTTACAGGGACACTCATTCCTTTTGCACAGTCCTCGCTGTTTCGTGGTAGGACGCATTACAGGCATATTCAGCCCTTTGGCACAGTCCTGACCTGGGAGTCACAAATCACAGACACACATCACCCACCTTGCAGGGACCTTGGCCTCTAGAGTATTATCTCTCTTTCTTACAAAGCTCCACACCCATCGTCTTACAGTATCCTCCATGCACACCAACTCCTACAGAAAACGGAATCCCTTGAGCTAAAGCTGTTCAGGGACATAGGAAGCTTTTCAGTGCTGCCCTGTAGGATGTCCAACTTCAAAGCACATATGCAGGTCTAGGGGCAGACAGCTGTGGCCAGCCCAATTTCAGCGGCCCCCTTTCCTCCCCCCACAACCTGGCTAGGTCACAGAACTCCAGTCGGCCACTGGATCCAACAGGCCGCTCACAGCTCCCATATAGCAAAGTTCCTGCCTCTGAGCCAGTCTGAACCAGTGCACACAGGGACCGCAACAAGCCAAGAGAAGCGCAACCAGAGAATTTAAAGCCATCCATTGGTTTCCTGCTTGTTGACATCGCCCCACCCACTTCTGAGGTTAGGGTTTGGTGGCAGCTCGGTAAAACACAGCCTGGAAAACCTTAGGACGTCTCACTACATGGGTTTCGGATGCTAACAGACTAAAAAGATCCAATAACATTTCAGGGTTATACAGGAGAGCATGAGAGAATACCTGCGTCTAGAAAAAGTAATATTTATAGTAGGCTTTTAGTTTTATGTGTAACAAGAACCTTAGCCACTAGGAGCCAACACACTGCTGTCTGCCTCAGGTGTCTGTGCACATCTTCGGCCTTCGCTCCTCCAAAATGACTCCATATTTGCTCAACAGTTTGATCCAGTCCTAAGTTTACTCTATTGCATGCAGGATCTCCCCTAAGGGAAAAACAGGACTACCCCAAAAGGGCAGGGGGTCCCAACCTGTGGTCTGTGGACCCCTAGGGGTACAAGGGTACAAAAGAAAAGATGCTGGTGAGGAAAACAGACTGGAGAGAACTGGCTGGGGAGAAAGAAAGTCTGATGGGAACCACCATACCCGCTAAGTTGCTCAGTAGTTGTCCAGCTGCGCTGTTGCCGGTAGGGGGAGGTGCTGAAATATTGTGGTTTTAGTCTGCTCCTCCTGACTAAAAGTGTGATATCGTAGTGCCTCCACCACAGGCAGCACCGTGGCCAGAAGACTCCCATGCAGCTTGGTAGGGACATCGTTAGAGGGAGAGAGAGAGGCTGGTAGAGACAAGCAAGGGAAGGAAGATAGAGGGCTAGCGGGGATGGTTCATAAGGGATCCACACAACCAAAAAGGTTGGGAATCTCTGCAGAAGGGTAAACTGGGTCAACCTGTTGGGCAAATTTAGCCAACGGTTGACCCTACATTTTATATTACAGCCCTCTGCCCAGGGACATAGTCACATGTGGGCCGTGACCACTTCAAGGTCAGGATCACCCAGGCAGTGACAGAAACACAGGCTAATGAGAGGGAAACTGGAAGGGGGGAGAGGGCATCAACATCCACACTGCCCTATTTAAAAAATCAGTTCTGGCTACTCCCACTGCCCCTGCTTCAGATATTTTTAAAGCAAGACAAATACTATTTCAGAAATTTAGCAGGAAGAATGTCTCAGAAACCCCAAAACTAGATTTGATGTCTCCCAGCAGAATCCTAGACCCTCAGGCAGCTCTGTAGTGTTCTGGTTAAAATTCATTCCCAGTTCTTGACAAGGGAACCAGTTTAAAAAAATGATTAGGGGTCCTAAATGCAACACAAATTAGCCCTCCCTAGACACAATGAAGGAGTCTGTTCAGTACTGGCATTGACAAGCGCCCATCACACCCACTGAACTGGTATCTGTGGTGCATGAAGACTTAAACATTACTCTGTAAGTATTGCTTGCTCTTCCAAGGCAGCGCTCTCCTGCCTGATAAGTCAAGCTTTCCCTTTTCAGTGCTCCATTCTGGAACTGGGTGCAAAAACACGCAGAGGCTACAACGCCCTCCAGGCGCTGGCACGAAAGCTGTAGAAGCAGGACCAAAGCACCTTGGTGGTTGCTGGACAGAACAGTGCCCTTTTCCATGTTCCCTTCCCGTTCAGGCTCATGTGCTCACAGGCTGACTCAAAGCGTAGTGGTGTAGTGTGGAGCCCGCTCCCTAGCTTGGTGGAGGCCCAGGTCATTGTCCTTTTTACGGAGCCCTTGCAACTGCCCTGCCTGAGTCCAGGGATGAGTTAAAGACATGCTGAGACATGAAAGGATGGAAAGAATGAATAAAGAAAGAAAAGAGAATTGAAGGAGACGGGGGAAACAAAGGACGAGGATGGCGGGGGAGGGCAGGGCAAAGGAAGGGCAGAGAACTTAGAAGTTTCTGAACTAGTTTTCCAAGCACTGGAAAATACCAGTCATCCTGACTTGCAACATGCAATCTGGTTCTTTCCTGCACCTTCCCCCCACCCCATCAGGAATAATTGTCAAAGCAATAACATTTCCCCCCTCACCGAGTGAATTAAGAAATCCTTAAATTGCTACCCAGCAAGGAGCACAATAGCCTTCGGGCTGCTGTTCCTGATACCGAAGGTTGCAATGACCCCTCCTAGTCAAAGACAGAGGAGAGGGAGAGGTGGGAGAGATAGAGGAACACAAGCGAGCAGGTGGAAGAGAAGAAGGAAGGTGAGGGCGGATGGGCAGGAAGGGGAGGAAACGGGAAGGGAAAGTGGAAGGGGGGGGGGGAGGTCGTTTTCGCACACTGGGATGGAAGCCAATATTCATTCATCCGCAGTAACTCTGTACAGAGATCAAGGTCATGCAAGATATTAAGGAAAATGTCTTAGTTTAGGAACGAAAAGCAAAATTACGGTTACCGAGAAGTAACCAGCCCTCAGATAGGTTGATATTTTGAACACCCAGCCTGCTTAGAAACAGAAACTTTGAAAACTGTTTGCAATATCGACGCTAATTCTGGTATATTAATAATAAAACCATTTTTGAAATAAAAACATTTAAATAAAAATATCTTTGCAAGGCCTCAGAAAAGTTGCGAGAAAGCATCAACCAGCAGACTAAACGTAGAAGCAAAAACATTTCATAACAAGACAAAGGCTAAACAGTTTTATCTACATCTCACTATAACAGAAAAGAAATCCTGCCCTATCTGCATCTGTACTACTCATAATGATTATATCCCACATAACTTGTATATGTATTTAATAATATAATGTTAATGTACATAATGTATATAGTGTTGCACTGTTCAGTGCTATCTGTTCAACATTTCTGTTTACTGTACATTGGTTATAGTTATATGACGTTATATGTAAAACAAATCCATGATTTGTTGCCTGTTGTTATTTGTGAACCGCAGCTGATCTTAGGAAGCTGCGGTATATAAGAGATTGTTAAATAAATAAATAAATAAAAATAACAACAAAGGTCATAAAATAAAAATGCTATAAACGTTCCATCGCCCATCAAGGGGGGGGGTCCATAGAGACCTGCAAACACTAGCATTGAGTCAGCTCTTATTTTCTGTCCTCCCTCCCCCGAGAAAATTTGATAAATCCCCCCTCGCTTGAGAAAAAAATAAAAATAACACACGTGTTTGCTGTTTTCAAGCTCTTCGAGGAACAAAGTGTGTACAGTGTTGTCCGTATCAGCCAATCAGGAGGCAGGGAGGCGGGCTTTGGAACGCTGAGGAGGACGCACCCCATTCCGTGGGGGCGTGGCTAGCTCCATTCATAAATAACCCTGCAGTTGGAAAGGAGCTATGCAGTGTGGAAAATCGTGATATATTTGTTTCCAGATTAATTTTACGTCTTTTTCTTTAACCTTACCATATCTCTTTTGGAGATGTGCTGGGCTGGTGATCACGGCAGGCTGAAGGTGACTGCACCTACTGTAGATGCCCAGGTACCCCAAGCAATGCCGCAGCCCAAGAGCGTCTACTTGCACAGAGCCCCCATTGCCCAGGTCACAAGGGCAGGGCAAAGGGTCCCCTCCCAAATGAGAGGCAGAAAGCGCTGCAGGAAAGTGCTGTATCCACCAGTGGTGAGTTCATTCTTCCAGCAGGGAAAATCTATAAATGCAAAACAAAAATCTTTTTTTTTAAGAAATGTGTATAATCTAGCTATCCATGTAAACCTGTCAGTTTTAACTAAGACATTGGAATATTACTATAGGATAGAGGCTGCTGTGGTGCTAGCTGGAGTCAGTCCCTTTATATATGGGCCCTTTTACTAAATCCACATGGCATAAATAAATTCTTTGCGATTATGACCAGGAGTTTGAGCTGAAAGCTCTGTCAGCAATATACAAATTAATTCTGAGTCGGGGGGGGGGGGGGGGGATTTAGTATCCCTTCCCCCAAAGCACTGGGGGCAGGGAAGAGATTAGGGATTAGCATGATGCATTATTTAGTGGAATCGGAGAAGGAAGGGGGTATCTGTCTGGTGCTTCCCAGTTAGGATTGCCAGCTGGCTCTAGATGCACCTGGCAGGTTTGATCCAGTCCTGGGTTTACTCCAATGCATGCAGGGACATGTATTCTGATTTCTCTATTGTACTCCGTTAAAAAAAAAGCAAGATTACATGTCCATGCATGCAAGAGTAACACCAGGACTGGATCAAGCCAGCAACCCTATTCCCAGTTAAATTAAGTGTTTCAGGGGAAGGAAAAGTAAGGGCGGCAGAAACAAAAAAAAGGCTATTTTTCAGAAGCTGAAGAGAAAATTACTTTAGATAACTATTAATCATCAATTTTGCTTTCTCTCCAAGGTGAGAAGATATCTTCCAGCTGAGGAAAAATGCCAGGTTCAGCGACTCCTCTTCCTCCTGCTGGGGGTCATCTTTTTCCAGGTGTACACTGCCAGTGAGAACCAGGAAGATCCTTTGGTACCCTGCAGCGTACCAGAAACCAGAGCGGAGGCATACCCCTCTGTGAAAGAGAAACTGGAGCAACCAGAGGACCACTGGCAAATGGAGGATCTGTCAATGGTCAGCATGGCACAAGGGCAAACACAAATTCTAGCATCCAAAAGTGAGTGCACTGTCTCTGGACATGACTGGGCACTGGCAAGAGAGATACTGAGGCAAGAGGGCAGCACAACCAGCGGGGCTGGTTTACAAAAGGATTTTGTTTTCCATAGACACAAAGTGCAGCGGGAGAACTTTTTCCTTTGAAAGACTCTGGACAGCTCCTACAGAACTGACTATCCAGCTTGAGTGTTTGGGGCAACAGATGTGCCTTCAGATTATAAGAGACCTTGGAAGACCTGGTGTGGGTGTCACTATATCATTTTATAAGCAGGAAGGAAGGTGGACCTGCCTGTGATTGTACCTCCAGGGGAAAGCCAAAACCACCAACAGGACATTTCTGGGAGAAAATGTATTTTTCATGTTATTGGGTGGAGAGGCTGCTTCAAAGAGGCCTGAGGTGGGACAGCAACTGAGAATATGTAAAGCAGATACTATTTAAATATATTTAATAATAATATTATTATTATATTTATTGTAGGCATGTTTGAATGCCATTTTGTATTTAAAAAATATTTATACAAAGAATGTAGGGAAAAGTAGCTACTGGATGCAAATTCAACCATGAGTATGTATAAAGCATGTGTATTCTATGTTGGCTGTATGTAAATGACTCATACTGCTCTAACCAATCATGGAATGCTGTCTGTGATGTCACAGACACCCCACGGTTTTAATCTGTGATGTCACAAGCCCAATGCTCCTTTACAGCTTCCTATGAATTCCCTACGGTGCAGGTGATACGTATGTGCATCCCATTGTGCAAGGTTAAAAGATATGAGCTCTGCAGAGTGACTCATGGCTGTTTTGTCCAAATGTCTATGTTCTATTTGAATATAATAAAATTCAAAGTGTGACCTGGTTACTGTCTGTTCTTAGTACTAATGCCAACTTGCCACAAGAGGACAATCCTTTCACAAATGGCAGAACGTGCTGGTTTTTATTTCACCCTTTCAAGAGCAATAGTTTTTCAGTATAATGGTCTTCATGGTTATAATAACAGTGCCAGTGAGAACCAGGAAGATCCTTTAATGCCCTGCAGCATACCAGAGCCCAGAGCCGAAGCATATCCATCTGTGAAAGAGAGACTGGAGTAACCAGAGGACCACTGGCAGATGGAGGATCTGTCAATGGACAGCATGGCACAGGGGCACGAGGGGAATGAAGACTTCATTGCTTGCATGGCTCTCTTTGGTGGCAGCAGTGATAATAGCTACTGCTTTTTGATACAGCAAGGTTACTTACCTGTAACGGGGGTTCTCTGTGGACAGCAAGATAAGTCAGCCACACCTGGGAGATGTCATATCTCTCCATAGCCCAGAAGGGCTTTTCGCCCTTCTGAGCATAGCATGAGTCACTAGCCCAACCCTCGGAGCCTGCCCCTAGCTGGCCAGTGCGTCACTAGCTGAGTATATATGTTTTTGCTAAGTGCGGGTGTTGCCAGGTCGACCCCTGGATAGGGGAGGAGGGTGGGATTGTGTGGCTGACATCCTGCTGTCCACGGAGAACCACCATTAGAGGTAAGTAACCTCGCTTTTTCTTAGGACAAGCAGGATGAGTCAGCCACACCTAGTGCCTCCCAAGCTTAGACTTGCTGTGGAAGGGGGAGACCAACTCTGTGGCTCACTATCCGGTGTCTTTATTCAGGGATGCAATGAGCAAGACCACACCAAGCGATGCACCATCTGGTGACTTTATTTGTAACGCCATGAACAGAGTGAAGACATATAAAGTAACCTGTGAGGTTCAATGCTAATATCCCAAGTCCAACAAGCGTGAGCTGTGCAAACAGATACTCTGTGCAATTGTGCAAATAGTGTAAAAAACAAACAGTGCAAACAAGCATGCAACAAGGAACAATGAACAATGTGCAGTATTGCTAACAATGCCAATAAGTAGTGCCAGCAAGCTATCCATGTGTTAACAGTGCAAGAAGTTCTTGTGCAGGCGGTGTGCCCTTCCAAATATTTTGCTTAGTCCAGCTTTGCGCAGGGTTGTTATACATCAATGCGTGGTTCTGCTGTTGCTAGGACCACCTGGCCAAAGGCGGAATCCCGGCCCGAGTCAAGGTCTAGACAGTAATGTCTCTGGAAGGTGTAGATTGAGGACCAGGTTGCGGCTTTACAGAAGTCGGCCACCGACACAGCACATAGGTTCGTGATGGAGGTTGCCAGCGCTCTGGGGATTGTCTGTCTTCCTGCCTTCTCCAGGCAGAAGGTGACACAAGCTGATATCCACAGGGAAAGTGTCCTTTTGCTGACCGGTCAACCCGGCTTGTTGGGGTCGTAGGAGACAAATAGTTGTGTGTTCTTTTGCAGTGCCGCTGTCCATTGGAGGTGTGCAGCTGTTCCTCCCCATCTGGATGGAAAGAGGGAAGCTCAATGACCTGGTTGATGTGGAAAGTGGATGCCACTTTTGGGATGAACTTAGGGTGCATCCTTAGAGAACTGTGGTCCTGTGAAAGCACTGTGTATGGTGGGTGCACAACCAGGGCTTAAAGTTCACTTAGGTAATGGCTATTAGGAATAATGTCTTCTAAGAGATGTACTTCAGCTCTGCAGAGTGTAGGGGCTGTTCAAACAGTGGTTGTGTGAGCTCTTGGAGGACAGTGTTGAGGTCCCAGTGGGGTACGGGGTCCCGGATGGGTGACCGAATGTTGTTTAACCCTCTCATGAACCTCGCTACCAGTGGAAGCTTAGTGATGATGTCACCCCCTTCATGGCTGAAAGGTGCACCCTTATGGAATGTGCCTTCAAACCGCCATGGAAAAGGGAGGTAAAATATTGGAGAATCCTCAGAACTGGTCAGGAGAAGGGATTGATGTGTCGATCTGAGCACCAAGTGGTGAAGCGCTTCCATTTCAATCCATACGATTTCCGTGTCGACGGTCGTTGTGACGCGAGGACCACCTCCTGGGTCTCTGAGGGGAGGTCGAGTGTGGAAAGTGCTACCCTTTCAGCTTCCAAGCAGTGAGCGCTAGCATCCGCAGGTACTGTTGGGGTGTGGGTTCCCCTTCCAGAGAGAGGAGGTCCTCCCTCAGCTGAAGCCTAACTGGCAGCTCCAGTGCCAGGCATCGGAGGTAAAGAAACCACATCTGCAGGGGCCAGTAGGATACAATGAGAATGGCTTGCACCCTGTCTGATATGATCTGCTGGATGGTCATCGGGATAAGTGGTAGGGGTGGGAATACATATATTGATGACCACTTCCCCCACGACATGGTGAAGGCATCCAAGGCAACGCTGAGGCTGGAGAGGTGTTTGGTGCAAAACTGGTTGCATTTTGTGTTTGTGGTAAACAGGTCGATTCATGGCTGTCCCCACTTCCTGAAGAGTGATCTCGCAATGTGGAGGTTGAGGGACCATTTGTGCGGATCTATTTGTCGACTGAGCCTGTCTGCCAACTGATTCTGTGTGCCCGGAAGGTAGGAGGCCTGTGGGAGACAGTGTCTGGACTGTGCAAACCTCCAGAGCTGTAGGGCTTCCTGGCACAGTTTCCTGGATCCAGTCCCTCCCTGTTTGTTTATGTAAAACATGGCAACTTAATTGTCCATTTGTAATAGGACTGTCTTTCCCCGGATTAAGTCCTGGAAAGTCCTGAGTGTGAGGTGCAGCGCACTGAGTTCCAACAAATTGATGTGCAGTGAGCACTCCCCCTGCGTCCATGTTCCTTGGGCATGGAGCTGACCACAGTGGGCCCCCCCAACCTACCAGAGAGGCATCCAAAGTGATGTCCATCTGATGTGGGGGTTGTTGTAGAGGTCAACCGCTCATTAAGTTCACCGGATTGGTCCACCAAGCTAGTAAACATTGCACAGCTGCATCCAGAGGAATCGCTGTTGACAGGGGTTGTGTGTGTTGACTCCAGTGGACATGCAGGTGCCATTGTAGTTGGCACATGTGTAATTGCCAGAGGTATTACCTGTGTGGTGTAGGGGAAAATAAGTATTGTAAGGAGAAAATAAGTTTCTTGCTGTACAGAGGGACCATAAGGCCCGCAAGGGAAAATGGATATTTTGTGCATACCTAGATGGAAAGGAATGTGTTGTGCTAAGGCAAAATTGAGTGATCCTCACCGAGACAGGTACCAGTTTGTACGGTTGCTGATAAGCAGTGCTAGGCTTATGACATATATATGTTTATGTTACTGTATAAAAGATAGACTGCACTTCTAACGTACGGAATAAACTTGCACACTTTTCCTTCTGTGTGGGTTGTGAGTTTTATTCCCCTGGATTCCAGACAGCTGGAGCAACATACCGCAGATGAGGGTTCAGGACTGCCCTGGCCTGGAGTGACCAACAAGGGACAGACCCGTGACATGTGGTGGCCACCATGACCCAGGAGGCAAAGAAAGGTCCTTGCTGATGTCCATTCGAGCAACGATATGCGTCTGGTCAGGTTGATGATAACATCCTTACGGGGTTGTGGGAAGAATGCTTTCACCACTGTCATGCCTATTAATGCCCCGATGAACTTCAGCTGTTGAGAGAGTTGAAGTCTTGACTTCTGGAGGTTTACCAGAAACCCCAGGCATGACAGTATATGAATGGTCTTTTGCACGGCAGATTCTGTCTCTTTTGGGGACTGGCCGGAGATCATCCAGTTGTCTAGGTACTGGAATACACAAATGTCCTGTTTCCTGAGGTGTGTGGCAGTGACAGCGACACATTTTGTGAAGGCCCATGGGGCAGAGGATATCCCAAATGGCAGGCCCCTGTGCTGATAATGCTTGTCCTGAATCTGGAATCGGAGGTACATCCGGTGAGACACATGGATGAGGATGTGAGTGTAGGCATCGAGTAGATCCAGGTATGCGAGCCATTCCCCTGGCTGAATCAGGGGTAGGATCAAGCCGAGAGAGTACATTCTGAACTTCTCTTTCAGGATGTGTCTCTTAAGCCCCTGGAGGTCCAGGATGGAGCGGACCCTGCTAGATTTCTTGGGTACCAGGAAACATCTGGAGTAGAATCCCATAAAATGTTCCTTGACGGGCAAGGATTCTATAGCCCTGGTCATTATGGCCATATTGATTTTGAGGAGTGTTGCCACGGATAAGCTGTTTCGTGGCAGCTTGTGTTGTAAGGGGGTTGAGGTGAACCTTAAGCTGTAACCTTCTTTGATGACGCGCAGGACCCATCTATCCGTGGTGATGGATTCCCATGACTTTCTGAAGGCAGTCGGCCGGCCCCTGGTGGGGGGTGCAGCTGATGCACTGGCATCAAAAGGAGGGGTTCGTCTTCCCTGCACCTGCCGGGGTAGACTGTTGTTGTTTTCGATGGCACTGGCGAGGCTTGTTGCGGTATGAGTTTTGAGGGGGCTGTTGTTTATAGCGAGGCACCTTCCCGTAGGAGTTGTAGGTGGGATGACGTTTCGCTGTTGAGTAGGATTTGTGGTAGGTCCCTCTCTGGCTGAACGACAAAGTCCGCTCTAGACCCTCCTCTGTGAGGGTCTGTAGCATAGTGCAGTGGTCCTTCATATCATCCATGGCAACTTTCACTTTGTCGCCAAACAAGAAGTCTCCCAAACAGGGTGCATCCGCGATGCGGTCGTGTGTATTGTCCCGAAGACTGGAGGCACGTAACCATGCTAACCGGCAAGCCGAGATAGCTATCCCCGCTGTGCAGGCAGCAGTGCCAAATGCATCGAAAGCCGCTCTGACCTGATGTTTCATGCATTTGTGCAGGTCCATCAGGGCTGCATTTGCAGATGTTTGTGCCTCACCAGTAAGGGACGAAGTTGCAAATCTAGGGTCTTGTAAGATGACGTCTTGGTACAGGGCATGATGAAGTTTATTTATTTATTTATTTAACCGCTCTTATATACCACGCTCTTTGTTATCAGTGCGGTTTACATTCAACAATACAACACTCAGACAGTCAAGAACAATGTTCCCTCTAATTTTCTGTAGGCTGTGTGCGCATAAAAATATCAGCTGTGCAGCTTTTGAAGGAAGGTTAAATTTTTGTGCGCCACATAACGACACTCGGAGTTATATACTTTAAAATTTGACTACACGTCAGAATACAGTATGTACACCACATTGATTTTAATCAAACTAAATGAAAATAGACGATTACTAAATGAAGCGGAAAATTTCTAGTAATTACAATCACAACTTTTAAATTTTAAGACATCTGTGTTGTTTTCTATCAGAATCAGAACCGTTATTTTTGTGTGCTCTGTTGTAAAATATGTGCGCTCGCTCGGCGAGGTGTGTGCACGCGCACAGCTTAGAGGGAACAGTGGTCAAGAACTGACCTAAGTTTACATATAACAGGGAACATAACATGGATTTGAACTGGGGAAACTATTTACATCTTAGGCAGATACAATGATGGTAGTCTATTTACAGTAAGAGTTTAAGGTCCTTTCCTGGTGGACTGTTCGCGTGGGTGCATACAGATTTTACCCGCTTCAAGGCTGATTCCACCGTGAGGGAGTTGTGGGGAAGTTGGGGCTTTTCAAACCCAGGTGACAGTTGGACTAGGTACTTGGAGTCAACCTTCCGCGCAGTAGCGGGACCGGTTGCTGGGCTCTGCCATATTTTCAGAAGGTTCTCCCTCATTGATGGGTGGACTGGTAGGATTGCAGTTGTTTTAGGCACTTCAAGGAACTTTAGAGCTGCTTGAGTTTCCAGGTGTTGGTCGCTTATGTCTGTGGAAGAGATCCCTAGGGTTGAGGATATCTTCCGCAGGAACTTAGGGTATGTCACATCCTCAGGGTTGGTGGTTGTCTCTGTGCTGGGTCCGGCAGTCACCGTCTCTAGAGGCGAGGGCTGCTCCTCTTTCCCTGCAGAAGCTGCCTCTTCGTCCCCACTATATGTGTCTGTGGTGGTCTGGAAGGAGTGGGCTTCAAAAGAGTCCCTGGAGATAATGGATGTGGATGAGTCAGTCTGGTGCACTGGTTGGTCTGCACAAGTTAACGGGTTTTTGCTTGTAGGTTGCGGTGCCTCTATTGTGGTATTGGTTCTTGTGAAAGATCAGTGATGGAGGAATTGGGACAGCATCTGGAGGATTTCTTGTGGCCCCTGGATGCCTGTTGCCACGGTCTGGGGTGTTAGGGGTGACAGAGCTACCCTGGGCTCCGGTGCCTGCACCTCAGATACCATAGGGTCTTCAAGGGGATTCTCAACAGAGCCGTATCCCGAAAAAAAGGAGTCCAGAGAGGATGGGGGTGGAGGAGTACCTCAGTCTCCTGTCTCATGGAGGGAAGTCTCTCCTGCTGTCTCCATGGTGTCCTCTGTGCTCCTTGGACCTGTGTCTGTGTCAGCTGCTTTGCCGTCTACTCCAGTGTCTCTGGTGGTCAGCGGTCTGCTCTGTGCCACGGTGATTCTTTCAGGGCTGACTGGCTCCCGGGCTGTCAGAGGAGTGTCTCCTTTTATGTTTGGAGATGCCAGAGCAGCTTCTGTACCGAGGGGAGGGGGTTTCTCTTTTCTGCCAGTTCTGGTCAGGGTGGCCAATGGCAGCAAAGGGGGCAGCAGCTTGCAAGACCACATGTTCAGAAGCAACATGGCCACCCCCAAGGTCCCCCACGTGCATGGCTGGGCTCCGGAGCATCAGGAGAGAAAGAGCAGGGAAGCAGCTGTACAGGAGGGGGGGGGGGGGCTGTGGCCAGAGACAGGGGCCTTCTCAGGCACATCCTGCTCTGCCACAGGAGCAGATTTTGTTCCTGAAGTCTTCCTCTTGTGTCCCTTCCCATCTCAATCAGCAGATTTTGCTGCACCAGGCGAGAGAGCGAGAAAGTTCTTTAGGGCATGCCCACAAGCTTTCCTCGCCCTCGGAGCACAATTTACACAGTCCTGTACTGGGTGATCCTTACCCAGGCAGTGGAGACATTTCTCGTGGGTGTAAGCATTGCTCATTTTTCTGGAACAGGAGGAGCACTTCTTAAAACCGGGCATGGTGCGTTGTTCTTTCTGTTCTTCTTGAGATGAATCCTTTTAATTGACTCGAGATGTAGAGAGGAGAGAGATGTCCATCTTGCAGGCAAGGTGGAAGAAGTGAAAATGGCCAGCTAGGGGCAGGCTCGGAGAGTTGGGCTAGTGACTCATGCTTAGAAGGGCGAAAAGCCCTTCTGGGCTATGGAGAGATATTCCGTCTCGGCGACATTGGATGACGTCACCCAGGTGTGGCTGACTCATCCTGCTTGTCCTAGGAGAACTATATTTTCAGATCCTACACACTCTCTTCAGCATCAGTCTCCTCTGGTATTTTTAGACCTTGAAGATACACCCTGCATATCTCTACCATTAGCTCAGCCCAATCTCACTTCTACCATTCAGACAGCAGTCTATTACTATATCACATGATCAAGCCACAGTAATATGAGTTCTCAACCCAGTACTTGGGACAGCCCTAGTCAGCTGGGTTTGCAGAATATCGGAGCTGCCAAGTAGCCCAGTTCCCATAAGGCTATGTTAGGTCAGTCCTGGAGTTCTGAAAACCTTATTCTGATGCATTATGAAACTTGCAACACTGATTTCAATGGGTGAAAACTGAGGATTAGAAATTCCACATTGCTTTGGGGATACAAGTTTAAAACCAGGACTGAACAAAAGTCTCCCTTCTGGAATAACTTGGCACTTTTGGAATATCCACAATGACCATACATAAGACAGATCTTCATGTACTGCTTCCATATAAGCAAATATTTATTTGATTTGTTTAACAAGTTGTTTATACCGCTTTTTCCTTCATTCAAAGCGGTTTACAGTAAAACAGTAACAGTTTACATAGCAACAAGTAACGTGCACAGTATAACCAAGGTTATTAACAGAAGAATAATATACCTTGGTAACAGTTGCAGGAACTATATACAGCATAACTTGTGTACATAATAACAATTAAATGAATTGGTGGGGTGCATATGTTGAAAGTTTGGATAGGGATGTCGGCGTGGCATACTCTGAGATGCCTTGACATAGGAAAGCCAGGGTCTGTAAGGTGGACTAGAGGGGTATTAAGATGTCTTCTTGATGTGCTACGCTATTGTTCCATAATGATGGTGCAGCTAGGGAGAAAGCTCTTTTGCAAGTAATTTGTCTGGATTTTGCATGGGCTTTTGGTGCGATGATCTGGTTTCTATTGATGGTTCTCCTGGGTCAGGATTTGGGGGTCTTAATGATCAACACTGGCAGTTCTTCTGCAGAGATGTGGTGTAATATTTTAAATATGGTGAGGAGTGTCTTGCAGTTGGTGCGTGAGTGTATAGGAAGCCAATGTAGTTGATTCAAAAGGGGTTTTATGTGGTCGTGCTTAGCTGATCCTGTGATGATGCAGGCTGCCGTGTTTTGGGCCATTTGCAGTGGTTGAATGAAATGTTTTGGGAGGCCTTGATATATAATGTTGCAATAGTCCAGGACTGGTGTTATAGTGTGTCTTACTACATCAAAGGCTAACACACCTTGTTAATGAAGACGTGCAGTTATTTACAAACAAAGCAAGGATACTTATTCAGAAAGGCAAGTAATTCTCTTAGTTACACATGAGTAGTTAGAAAAGATAATTAGAAAGCAATTAGAATAATAACTAAAAGCACTTAATTACAGAAGAAGAATAATTCACTGAAAGAGTTATGAGATAGTGCAGCTATTTACAAAGAATACTTCACCAAACTGTATCATGACACCCCTTTACTCATTAACAAGGTGTGTTAGCCTTTGATGTAGTAAGACATAGTGGCATGGCAAATGGTCCGGAAGTCATTTTGATTGAGCAGCGATTTCAGGTTTTGGATGACTTCCATTTTATGGTATGCATTCTTTGTGGTTTTACTGATTTACGATTGCAGGTTGAGATTTTGATTGAGTGTGATTCTAAGGTATTTCTCTTCATTTTTAACTATTATGTTTCCACGTGCTAGTTTTATGGAAGGAGGGGAACGAATGTTGTGTTTCTGGTGATATGGAGCACCTCGGTTTTGTTGTGGTTGATTTTTAAGTTGTTTTCGTTGAGCCATAAGGTCATTGCTTCTAAGCATCAGGTTATGATAATCAGGATTGCTTGTATCTAATGAGGTGTAGAGCATCAAATCATCTGCATATAATCTGTACTGGATGCTGTGGTTTTTTTTATAATGTTGTACATATAGGCTAATCAGTAATGAGGAGATGGATGAGCTTTGTGGGATGTCCTGGTGTACTGTAAAGGCTGTAGATTTGTTTTGCCCATCCTTGACCTGCAGCTGTCAGTTGTCCAGAGAGAACTGGAACCATTTGATTGTGCAATTATGGAAGCCTATTACTCTTAGTTGTTGCAATAGTATATTGTGGAAGACTGTATCAAAGGCAGCAGATACATCTAAGAATATGCCGGTTTCAATGTCATCTGTGCTCTTTATGATACTGTCTAGGAGGGATGTAAGCAGGGTTTCAGTGCTATAGATGGGTCTGAAACAGTGTTGATGAGGGTCCAGTGGAGCATGTAGGTTCACTTGATCTTGTAGTTGTTGATGTACTGTTTTTTTCTATGATTTTAGCAATGGAAGGTGTCAGACGGCTGCCTGGGTGAGACTCTTCACAGTCTTGGCAAGTGCATATCTCTATATGATTTGCAAGGGATTGTGGGCAATGTAGTTCATTCACACCAGACACAGCTGCTGACAATAATTTAGTTGTGCTCTTGGGTAAAGCCAATAAGATATTTATTTATGGGGTTATTTCTCCCAACACAGATATGCTTGGTAGCACATAAAAGTAGGTTACTTGCTTTCAGTGTTAACTTGGAAAAACAAAGTCAAAATCAGGAAAACAACCTTTAAACTTGTCAGGCAATTAGCTAATGTTTTCTTAGCATATATCTAACAAAGGAAAAGCCACAAAGAAAGAAAAAAACTGTTCTTTTCAGGTTAACTTCTGATTACTTCCCACATAGATTCAGAAGTGATTCTCTCCTAGCTCACAAGCAATTAGGTAAGGCTTAATTGCTAGCAGTTATCCAGCTGAAACCCCTTAGCTGGCTTGCTTTCTACTGTGTGGGTCAAATCCTGCTTCAGGAGCTTTTCTGAGTAGATTAAAGAACAAGTTTATATTTCTTTGTGATGGTTGCTGTACTTTATAACAGAAAGTTACCAACGGAGTTTAGATAGAGAGCAGTCCATATAAACAGGATCTTCATCTGCTATTATTCCTCCTTGTTCAACAAGCATGGGTTCAATATCATGGATTGGCACAGATGAATCTCTCAATGGAGCATTTTCAGGAGAATACTTGTTTCCCTGCTGTCTTTCAAGGTTATAGCTAGGGCATATATCAGTGTTCATACCTGAGCTTCCATTGCTGTTAGAGTTCCTCTCTATATAGCCTGGCCAGTATGTAGCCAGTTCTTATGTCCAGCCTTCCAATCCAGATCCCTGGACACTGGATCTCTCTTCACATACCTTCTGGCACGGGTCTTAGGGTCCCTTCCACGTGCAGCCGTCTCCCTCACAGGTAGTGTCTGGAGATTCCTAGCTCTGCAGCACCATTCCTCTGGCTTTCCCCAGTCCATTGGTGTATGCTGGCCCTTGGGATACCTCCCAGTATACGTACTGCTTTGGACTCTTCTAGACCTCTCAAAGGCTTTTCTCCTCTTTCTTCCAGAGGGTCTCTTTCCCTCTCTGTCCATCCGGTTTGGCTTCTGCTTCTGATGATCCTTCAGATGAAACTTATGATCCTTCTCTGGATATCCAAGGTGATCATGAAGATGATCATCTGTAGAATAAATTCTACTTTTATTCTGCTTAGATGAGTGCTCCCCCCTAATACAGCGCAGCTGTGCTGAATCAGGCCCTGCCCTTTGAGATGAGTGCTTAGGGATTACCTCATAGCCCTCCTGATTGAACACACGTTTCCCCACTTCAGCTCCTCTAATGGAAACCTGGTGCATTCTGGGACTGGTAGTCTTTAATGGGAAAATTCTGTTTTCTTATTTCTACCAGAACTGACAGGTTGCTTGTTTAGAGTCACTTCACCTTTTCTATAGCTCCTTCCTGAGCTATGATAAGCTTCCTTATCACAACGGTAGGCTGGAGATTGGACGGTAGATGGATCGTTTGGATTGAGAGAGGTGTGTTTAAGGATAGTTCTTATGATAGCTTGTTTTAGTGCTTGAGACATGTTCTAAGAGATATTTGGATCATCTTTTGTATGAATGGACTTAATGCCTTTCTGGTTGCTTTAATCCAAGAGATGGAAAATGGGTCTGCTTGGGAAGTGCTGGTGTTCTGGTTAGCGATGATATTTTCTATTTATTTTGTAGTTGGAATGTGGAAATTGCCCCATGATTCACAGGTCTTGATGGGTGTTGTGTGCGTGGCTGTTTGAGTGTGCTACAGCTAGGATGTGTTTGTGTTTTTCCATTAGGAAGTTAGCCACTTGTTTTGTTTCAACATTTTTATTGAATTTTATAAAAACATGAAATAAATAATGCACTTTCTTCTTTTTATCTCTTTTCTCAATTTGTAACACACAAACCAGTGCATGAATATACAAAGGAATAATAACATTATTAACAGCATTAATGAAGTGAAACAGTTATACAATTAACATAAATTATTTATCTTAATATTATGTGGAGACATAATTATGAAAGATAAGAATACCTAGTAATGATTAAATGAGGAAAGAGAAATAGAATAAGAATTATTTTCATATGCTAGTTATAATATAAAAGCACAATAAAATTTCAAGGGCGTCAATGGGATAGTCAATATAATGGGAGAGAGGAGACGGGTTCCCACATTTTCTTAACCTTGGACACCTTGTTAGTCTTTGCAGCTGCTTTAATTTCAAATTTTTGAATTTGTCCTAGGGTATGCCACCAAAAGGTAATATTCAAAATAGACGAATCTTTCCAATTGTGAAGAATCATTTGGATTGTTAGAAAAAATAAAATATAAAGTTTTGGGAATTGGGACTGTCAGTTGGTAAAGACAGAGAAGAGGTTTTCAGAATAACATAGCTTGCAGTTAAGGATATATCAAAATGAAACAACTTTTGAATGTACTTCCAAACCTTTTGCCAAAAATTATTAACACCTTATATTAAAATAAAATATGAAGAAGAGTACCTTCATAGGTATCACAGTGCCAACACTTTTTGGTGGCCGATAAGCCAGCTTTACATTTTTTGGCGGGGTCGAAAGAGCACGATGAAAAATAAAATATGACTAAACTAGCCAATAATGTGGGACGATTAGCATGTAGCCAAAAGTGATGCCAGTCTATAGTAATATCTTCAGGTAGATGAAGATCATTCCCCCAAAACGTATAAAGAGCAGAAGACGTGGAAGTAGGTTTAGTTAGTACTTTATTAAAGAATGAGGCAATATGACCTTTGCTGAAAATGTTATCTGAGAGAACATAGAGAGATGCTATGGGAACTAGTGTATCAAGTTTAATAGAGCTTTTTTTAAGAACATGTATTAATTTAAGTCAAGCAAAAAATTGGTTGCCTTGTAATTTGTATTGGGACATTAAGGTATGAAAGGAGACAAGATGTGAACGGCACCATATACCTAATGACTGCCATTTCAACCAGGATAAGATTTTATGATCTATTTTAAATTTGGGCTTATGCCATAAGGAAATTTAATGGAAATGCCAAATAGAGATATCAAGCTTTTTATCTAATAGAAGAAGATCAAATTGTGTATCTAACATAACTTTGTTATTTAAAGTAGTGTTAAGTAAATCAATAGACAAAATATAGGGATAGGTGACATTAGAACTGGTTCAACATCATACCACAATGGCAGCAGTTCCCCAGGTGCATCAGATAGAACGAAGTTAGCCACTTGTTATAGATCTATGGTCCCTCCTTTCCCTTGGGTGGGCTCCTTAGCATATATCCAATGTATGGTCATTGTGGCTATCCTGGAAACCCAATTGGCTAGTGAGTAGGTCAGGTCTGGCTTGAACATATCTGTATCATCTGACCTTAAGCCTCTCCCTCCTCACTCCAGACCAGATACTACATAAGTCCAAGAGTTCTTGGCCCTGCAGTCCTGTGCAATAGACTACTTACCAAGTAGCTCCCTTCCTTTTCAGGGTGATACAGCCCTGCATTTGGTCTCACCCAAAATGTTACATAAGTATAATTTTATTTTATCTTATCTTGATTTACTGCTTTCACAATAGCATCTATGTGGTTTACACAGAAGAAACAGAGGAAAAATCAGGATTAGTTCAGCCAGTCCTGTTAAAAACAGGAAAGATAAGTGGAGACGGTGAATCCCTGGAAAGAGGAAAGTGAGAGGAATTCCAGAAGCAGGCTCCTCTTTAGGGTTGCCAATTCATTCTGCTCCAGGGCCAGCCGAACAGGCTGATCCAGTCCTGTTTCTCCCTCATTTCATACAGGGAGTTGTAGTTCTGTTGTTTCCATTGATCTCCCTTAGAACTTCAGAACTGCAACTCCCAGTATGCACTGTGCCAAAATCAGGACTGGATCAGCCTATTTGGTTGGCCTGCACCGAAGTGAAAACTTTACTTCGCATATCCCCAGATGGACTGGAGCTGGTGAAGATCCCAGTCCTTGCCAATACAAGGAAAATCCAGCTCAAGACTGAAAATGGGATTGGAGGTCTGAAATATTTATGCACAGAGCTGTAAAAACAAACAAACACATTTCCTAGAAGGAAATTGACATTTCAGCATCACTTAGCCAGTCACCAATTCAACAGCACAATCCCACTCTTCCAAATTTACCCCCCATACCCTTCCCTCCCTTGACTACCATATGTCATTAATGATACCTTAGACTTACAAACCTAAGCTAATGTTAAATATTACTTCCAAATGGACTTCACTGTTTAATGTTCTGTTGCAATGCAAACCGCTTTGACCATAGGATAAAGTGCTATAGAAAAACTGTTAAATAAATAAATAAAATAGAAATTTGGGAGTTAGTTAAGAAAAGGAAAAGATCATCAGCATATGCCGCAAGCTTGGTTTCCTAGAAGGCGATTGAAGGCTAGTCCACGGTTTAGACCTCGCAATGCATAGCTTCACGACGGTTTCTGGCACGATGGGGGGGGGTGGTGCAGAGGACCAGGATTGATCTGACATCACTCAGCAGAACTGCGAAGTTACCTAGTTCCAAGAGGAAGATTTTGGGCTAGTTCCAGGACCGATGCAAGGAGATGAGGCAACCTAGGAGAACCTCATCCCTCCCCCCCCCCCCCCCGGGTTTGGCTCCCTCTCCTGCACCTGCTCTGTGGGCACTGCCAGCCTTTTCCTGGGCCTGCAACCGTGGCCATGGGCACAAACAGCCCCACAATGCTTACCTTCAATATTCGGTGCTGCAAGTCTGTTCGACTCCTGCCCCCGGCCGAGGCATGATGCTGACTTCCTGTTTGCTCCCCCATCCCTGAAGATCCTCGGTGTCCTTCCCTATCTTTACCCCCAGCTCTGGATATTCTCAGGGCTACCAGGTTATCCAGTTCCAGGAGAGAGGTTCCAGGCCAGACCTAGTTCCGATAACCCTGGCCTGGTGCACCACTGATTTCAATGGATAGCACTGGGGACGAAAAATCCCACATTGCTTTGGGAGGTAAGTTAAAAAACAGGACATCACGAAATCTCCCTTCTGCAACAGGGGAACTTGGCAGCTCTGTTTTCTGTGCCTTTCCCAGTCTTTACCTTTCCCCTCCATCCCTGCTGAAGGTCCCCATGCCCATTCCAGAATTTATCCCACGCTCCCCCACCTCTAAGGATCCTCTGTGCCTGTCTTAGGCTTTACTCCTCATTTCTCCTCAGTGAGGATCTGGATCCGCACCAGGCTTTACTCCTCATTCCCCTTCTACCAAAGCTCCTCTGTGCTCATTCCAGGTTTTACTCCTCGCTACCCCACCACTAAGGAACCTCTGTGCCCGTCCCAGGCTTTACCCATGACTCCGGATCCTCAGTGCTAATCAGGGCTGACCTATCCACTAGGCAGCAGATCCCTACTACTACTACAACTATTATTATTATTAATCATTTATAGTGCTACAAGGCATACGCAGCGCTATACAGACACGTATAAAAGACAGTCCCTGCTCATCAGAGCTACGGTCTAATCAAGACAGACAGTACAATAGATCAAAACAAGGGTACAACAGGGAAAGGTAATAAGACAGAAGGAGAACAAAGGATTAAGATCCTGTTTCAATATTTGTATTGAATTTTATGAAAACATTAAGAAATAATACAAATTAAGAAAAGAAATACAAAGAACAAAGTGCAACACACAAACCAGTGCAGGAATATATAAAAGGAATAAAAACATTAACAGCATTAACTAAAGTGAAACAGTTATACAACTAACATGAATTATGGATCTTAATACAAAGGATTAAGGTCCAAAGGCAGCTTGAAAGAGGTGAGCCATTAACCATAGCAAAACAGATGTATTATTTATCTCGCGAAACCAGAAATTCACACCACCTTCCTCACTTCTAGTCAATAACATTGAACTGAAGTCCAAATCTACAATTCGATACCTGGGCATCACCCTCGACCAGCGTCTTGACAGGTCAGCACATGTCATAAACACAACTAAAGCAATCTATCATAAGATCCGTTCACTACGCCATCTCCGCCCACTTCTTGACTACCCTACCGTTCAATATTTCAAGCCTTAGTCATCCCACACCTCGACTTTGCCAACATTATTCTACTTGGACTCCCACAGTTGACTCTTAACCCACTACGTCTTGCCATGAACTCAGCCGCAAGGGTACTATCAGGGCTCTCAAGATCAGACCACATAACACCAGTTCTAAAGAACCTACACTGGCTCCCGTTGCAGGCCAGAATCCATTTCAAGGCCCTTGTCATGGCATTTAAGGCCCTTAAGAACCATCCCCCCACGCTGATCAGTGATCTTCTCCACAGCACTCCAGATAACAGAACCAGGAGATCTACTTTGTTGAATAAACTTGAAGTCCCAAAACTGTTGATAAAATGTAAGAAAACAACAAGTAGAGCCTTCTCCATTTTTGCACCTATGGCATGGAATGTGCCCTCCCGGCTGAAATCCGGGCCATCTCAAACCTGGCACTATTCCGGAAAGCCCTCAAATACCATATATTCTTACAATATTATCCTGACACCATTCCCGACACTCACAAGGCCACCAACTCACATCCCTACCTAGCCCATCCCTTAGATCATCCTCCTGTAGATAACGGCTAACCATTCCTTCCTTACCTGCCTTCTCGACCCACCAACCAAGCCTCTAGGTAAAGTTCTTATCTTTATTTATCCGTAAGAGTATCCCTATTTATATAATTTTATATAATTTGTACATAGTTTTCCCTCGTTGTTTTCTCCATGTCTACATTCCCTGTTCAATGTAAAAAAAAAACTTGATGTAACTTGTTACATTCTTGTATGTTCTGTTCAAATGTAAACCGCACTGATTATAATAGCGCGGTATATAAGAAAAATAAATAAATAAATAAAAGCATGGATTTGAAAAGGGGGAGAGATGAAACCTGCCGCGGACCATGTGCCTCGGCACACATGGCCTGCCGCTTCTGACCCCCCTCCGGCACATCTTCCTGTCAGAGAGGGGGATCAGAAGCGGCAGGTCATGTGTGCCTGCCGCCGCCGTCGCAACATGGAACCATCCCCCCCCCCAATCCCACTGATGGAATTGGTGGCAGCGAGGGGCTCAGTGGTGTGATGCGGCTCGTAAGGGTGGGGGGATAGGGATAGGGATAGTAACCGAATGTTTAACAGCACAACTCGATCGTCAACAAGAAACTTTCGTACATTTAATAGAGCAGTGTTTTTCAACCTTTTTTGTGCAAAGGCACACTTTTTTCATGAAAAAAATCACGAGGCACACCACCATTAGAAAATGTTTAAAAAATTTACCTCTGTGCCTATATTGACTATATATAAAGTAATTCTCTTGAATAGGAATCAAACACACCAACCCCCCTCCCCTGCTAGTTCACTCACACCACCCCCCCCTCCACTGCTGGTTCACTCACCCACCCCCCTGTCACTTACTCACCCCTCCTGCTGGGTCACTCACTCACTTACCCCCCTCCCCTGCTGGTTCACTCACACCATCGCCCCCCCCCCTTGCTGGTTCACTCACACCACCCCCCCCCTCCACTGCTGGTTCACTCACACCACCCCCCCCCCCTCCACTGCTGGTTCACTCACACCACCCCCCCCCCCCTCCACTGCTGGTTCACTCACACTCCCCCCCCCTTGCTGGTTCACTCACACTCCCCCCCCCTTGCTGGTTCACTCACACACACATCCCCCCCCCCCTCTGCCCAAGCCGCTGCTTCTGCTTTGTACAGAGCAGCGGCTGCACTACACTTACATTGAAAAGTAAAGAGAAACTGTGTCAGGAGCCCTCCGGTCATCGCAGAGCCCGAGGAAGTGATGTCATGGGGGCGGGCTCCTCACAGGCTGTCTTTCCTTTTCAAATTAACTTTATTGCATCTAAAGTTAATTTGAAAAGGAAAGACAGCCTGTGAGGAGCCCGCCCCCATGACATCACTTCCTCGGGCTCTGCATGATCGGAGGGCTCCTGACACAGTTTCTCTTTACTTTTCAATGTAAGTGTAGTGCAGCCGCTGCTCTGTACAAAGCAGAACCAGCGGCTACACTGCTATAGGGAATCGCGATCGCGTTCGCACAGTGGACTTCGGCACAAAAGCCGGTTTTTTGCTCTGGCCGCTCCCGATCTTGCGGCCAGAGCAAAAAAACGGCTTTTCAATGGCCGGTTTTACAACTGTGCCGGCAGCCGGCCTGGCCATGGAAAAACCGGCCAGGCCGGCTGAAAACCGGCCGGTTGGCAACCCTAATTTGTGAGCCGAGGCCACATGTTACGGATGAAATTGGAATTTTTCCCACGGCACACCAGACAATATCTCACGGCACACTAGTGTGCCGTGGCACAGTGGTTGAAAAACGCTGTAATAGAGAGTTCATCCTCTCTCAAACTCACTCATTCCTCAACAAAACCACATCTGATCCTGAAGAACTAGTCTCTTCCTGGAATCTCAACCTCAATGCCATCTCACAACGACCACAATCCAATAACACATCAAGGAGAACAAGAAAGGCGGCCCCATGGTTCACTCAAGAGCTAAGAGCCTCTCTCACACAACTACGCAGGCTTGAGAAAAAATGGCGCCGTTCACTCTCCACGGAAGATCTGACCGCCTACCAACTCCACCTATCAAAACACAGAGAATTAATCACAGTGAAAATGAAACAACACCACACCGACACTCTGAAGAGATCCCTGAACAAACCACGAGATCTTTTCAACTTGGTTCAAGCCCTTTCTAAGGAACCATCTCCTGAACAACACGTGGATATTCACCCACAAAAATACGCTGATTACCTACAATCAAAGATCATACAGACCGACAGAATCTCAACAGCATCATGTCAAGAACCTACCGGCTTAACCCCCTACTCATGTTCTCCACACCATCCAGAAAAAGCATTGAAGATACAATAGCTTCTATCAATACCTCCACAGCGGAAACTGACCCTTGCCCAGCCTTTTGGGTAAAAGAACTACGCAGGGAGTTCAGTCCATTCATCACTAAACTGATAAACCTTTCCTTCACTACTGGTTTCTTCCCCACAGCACTCAAACAAACCTCTATTAGGCCCTTATTGAAGAACCCCAAACTTGACCCGCAAAGGGTAGATTCTTACAGACCAATAGCCAGTATTCCGCTTCTAGCAAAGATAATTGAGAAAGAGGTTCAAAGGCAAATTCAGGATCATATAGACTCCACAGCTCCTCTAGACCACTGCCAACACGGGTTCAGAGAGTATCATGGAGTCGAGACCCTTCTCACCTTCCTTTTCAACAATATAATTACAGGCACCGATAACATCCGACAAGGTTTTCTGCTCATCTTTTTAGATATTGCTGTAGCCTTTGACTCGGTACATCATGAGCTCCTCCTCGGTCGACTGAAAGAGAAGGGAATCCGTAATACTGCGCTAGAATGGTGCAAGTCCTACCTAGATGGTCGATGGCAATATGTAAAATCTGGATCGGGAGAATCAAAACAATTCCATCAAACTCAAGGCGTGCCTCAAGGCTCCTCCCTATCATCTTTACTGTTCAATATATACATGCAACCTATCTGCAATATCATCAGATCATTTAACGTAAGCTGTCTGTTATATGCAGATGACATTCTATTATACATGCCTTTCTCGACAGTTCAAATGGACCTCACACCACTTATAGAGTGCTTCAATGCGATATCCGATTGGCTACAATCTCAAAACCTCCGCATCCAGCACAAAAAAACGGAGGTACTGTTCATCTCAAGAGACCCTGACTTTATTCCACCATCTCATGTAAGAGTCAAGGAAGCGGAATTACAAACCAAAGAAACAATAAAATACCTTGGGGTCACCCTAGACCAACATCTAGACATGAAATCTCACATAAGCAACATAGTCAAAGCTGTTTATTTCAAAATCCGTTCACTCAGACATCTGCGCTCCCTACTGGAACCAGATGATTTCCGGACAATATTCCAAGCTCTGATCCTACCTCATTTTGATTTTGCCAATTCCATTTTACAAGGTCTCCCTCAATCTACACTGAACCCATTACAACTGGCCATGAATGCCGCAGCAAGGGTCATCCACGGAGCCTCCAGAAGTGACCATGTGACCCCCATTCTAAAGCAGCTTCATTGGCTACCTATACACGGAAGGATCATATTCAAGACCTTACTTCTCTCATTCAAGGCCATCAATTCCCTCTCCTCTATGGCGCTTACTGAGCTTATCCACACAGTGCCCCCCAACAGATCCAGAAGGTCAACAACCCAAAATCTACTGATAACCCCGAAGTCCTTAACTAAATGCAACACCACAACAGCAAATAGGGCTTTCAGTCTTTACGCCCCCAAATGCTGGAATGCACTACCACCAGACATCCGAGCTATTGTAGACCTATCTCAATTCAGGAAGGCAATCAAATTTTACCTCTTCCTCCATTACTACCCAGACAGCAACCGAGTCTAAGTAACCCCACCTAAGAAAACACCCTTCCCTAGTGTTTTATATTCCCAGCCTCCTTCCTGCGGATCAGGCGCATACCGTCTTAAAGTGATTACTGGACTTCATTTAGATTCTTGTAATTATTATTTCTTGTATTTACCTCAACCTGTTGTTGCAATTTATTATCTCATGTATATAGTTCAACCCTGTTGTTGTAATTAGTATCGCTGTATATAGTTCAACCCTGTTAGCCAAGTTGTTATTCCTGTTCCTTGTAAACCAAACAGAATGTTGTCTTGGTCGTTTTGTTATATTGTAAACCGCGCTGATGCCGAATAGTGTGGTATATAAGCAAATGTAATAAATAAATAAATAAAATAAAGCAGTTTGGTGGGGCTTCTGCCTGGGACAGCAGAAACCCTTGGGCCGGCCCTGGTGTCAATTGCAAACTTTACACCCGACTGGATCGTCTCTGCATCTCCCAGGCTTTAACCCTCACTCTCAGTGAGGATCTTTTACGTCCACCCCAGGCTTTACCTCCTACTCCCTCTCTGCTGAAGGTTTGTCTGTGCTCATCCCCGGGTTTATCTCTTGCTCCCCCAACTCTACAGCACAGCCAGTGCAAGGATATGTGATGCCCTAGGCAAACTTCATTCCTAGCACCTGCCCCCAGCTTCACCCCTCTCTGGTTTATGGAGCAGCAACGCTTTTAAAATGGCATTGCAGTGACGTTCCTGCTTCTGCCCCCTCCGATTCCACTTCCGCTCCCATGCCAACAGGGGGAAATGGAATTGGAGGGGGAGGAAGCAGGAACAGCAGTGCAGCACGGGGGGGGGGGGGGGGATAGTAAACACTACCAGGGCCGAATCAAGGGCAGTGCAAGTGGTGTGGCCGCACAGGGTGCGTGCAAGCAAGCAAGGGGCACTGATGTAAGAGTGAACTCCTACGTGGAGCTGGGGGGAGTGGAGGGGGGGGGGGGGAGACCAGGTGTGTGAGTCATACAGGATGCACTTCTAGCTTGGTATGGTCCTGAGCACTGTGGTGTCATTTAAAAGCATTGCAACCATAGCATGTCCCAGACAGAGGTAGCAGCAGGCCGCCCTCTGACCACTGGCGCTCTAGGCAACCATCTACTTCACCTAAAGGTAGTGCCAGCCCTGCCCTCAGGATCCTCTGTACCTTCAAATCCTCAATGCCGGTTTCAAGCCTTAGCCTTTGCTCCTCCATCACTAAGGATCCTCTGTGCCTGCCCCAGGTGTTGCCCCGACTCTGGACCCTTAGTGCCAATTCCAAACTTTAGCCTGTGTTCCTCCACCACTAAAGATCCTCTGTGTTCATCACAGGCTTTAGACCTCCTTCAGATCCTCAGTGCCAGTTCCAAGCTTTACTACTAGATAAAGTGGTGTGATTGCCTGTTAGTCTACTTTAATGGTCGTTAGGAAATAAAACAGAAAATAAGGCGATAACTTAACACATTTGTAGACCAGCTTTGGAAGGTTAAAACCTTCAAGTCAGGACATTTTTTGACCTTCCTAAGCTAGTCTACAAATGTATTAAGTTAATCCAATAAAAGAGCATCATCTTATTTCCCCTTTATGTTTCTTTTTTTCTAAGCTTTATTCCTGACTGGATCCTCAGTATCTGTCCCAGGCTTTACCTCTTAACTTTAGATCCTCAGTGCCATAAGCGTAGCTTTTTGGGGGGTGTGGATGCCCCCATGTTATAGTAGGCACTAATGGTGGACTGGTTTTCCGGTTTCCACTGCCAATCGGACTTCCTTACCCCTTGCCCTTCCCCAAAAATAACCAGGCAAACTACACAGCGATCTCAGTGCCAGTTTTCACCCCTTTGCTCTCCCACATTTTCAGTGCCTGTCCCGGGTTTTACCCTGACTCCAGATCCTCGGTGCCAGCGCTAAGCTCTATTTCTGACTCCGGATCCATAGGATCACTTCCAGGCTTTCTGGAATGCCGATCTTGTTTTTGCCTCCCTTGCCCTGCAGAAATATTTGCTGCCGTTTCCTCTTGAGTACCGCAGTTGCCGCCTGTTGAATAAGGTTTGCAATGCAGTTTGTACGTTCTTTCTGCCTCTGGGGCACGGGAAATATCTCTATCATATCCCCTCTCTCGTAGACGGATCCTGGAGTCTCATCTCACGTCAAAAAGTCGCCAGAAGGGGTCCAAAAATAGACGAGAGTCTCCCCGACGACCCTTGGGGGGTTTTCCGGCCCTCGGACTCCGTCCAGCAGAGGGCGCTAATCCCCGTCCGGCCTCCGGCCATGCTCTGCCCAGTCTATGGTCTGCGGGGCGGAGGTGGAGCAGGGCGGGGACTGGCACCCCGGGGGCCAGGGAAGAGGGAGCGGGCTAAAGGCTGGAGCCGTCCCGGTAGGCGTCGGGCTGCTTGAGATCGGTGCATTGGTGAGATATAGGGGGTCGGGGGCTGCTTTATGCTGAGGGAAGGGGGAGCAGGAGGTGGGGCACCTGTCAGTCAGCCTGTGTCTGGCTGTCACTTCGCATTAAAAGCATTCAGATCGTGGGCTTGCTGCCTCTCCCCCCTTTCCGATTCTAGGCTGGTTGTCTCCCCAGCTCCTCGCCCCCCCCCCCTCCTCCTCCTCCTCCTTCCCGATCTTGGGCTGACTTCTCTTCCCCTGCTCCTGGGCTGGTTGTTTCTCCCCCGCCCCTCCCGTCCAGACTTTCCCCACTACCCCTTGATCTTGAGCTGTTGTCTCCCCCTCTCCAACCCCTGTACACCCCCCCCCCCCAGCCATTCTAGACTGACTTTCCCTTCCCTCGCAAGGCTGGCTTAACCATGAGGCAAGAGTAGACGGTGGTCTAGGGCGGCAGGTTTTGAGGGGCAGCAAAAATCAGCTACAGTCAAAGCAAAACAATAGAGCTCGACAGGCCCACAGACTTACTCATCAGCCAATGTTTTATTTTTTACAGGCAGGATGGCTCATTTGCGCCCCCCCCCCCCATGAATATTTAAAAGTACGGTATCCAATTATACATTTTTACGGGATTGTTGTGGGAGGGGGTAGTATCAAGGAAGGGGGTGGAGTTTGGAGCTAGAGGCTTGACAGTTAATTCAAGGGGGGCAGCATAAAGCTGAAAGCTCACCTACTGAGCCCAATACCTTTACACCAACCTCAGATGGCTTTGTTCCCAACCCCCAGTCTCTTCATCTGTTTCTGCTGTATCCATATTTTTATTCTGTTGTAGCTAGTATCACGGTCTCCTCTTAAGTCTGTGTAGCTGTCTGTGCTGTATTCAGTAATTTCTAACTGACTTCACTTTGAGTGTCTCAGAGAGCTGCTGTCGCCACCCTTGAGGTCTTTCTTTAGATGTCCATGCTGTATACCTGCTTTGGGTGTCTTTTGGATACTGTGGACTCCTCCAAAGGACTCTCTGCAGATGTCAGTGCTGTATTCATGCCCTTCTCTGTACCCATCCCAGGCTTTACCGCTAACTCCCCCAACTCTGAGACACTTCTGTGCCAGTCCCAAGCTTTATTTAATTTCAGTTTAATTCAATCTAACATGATGTTTATATTCCGCAATACAATTCACAAATTCCCCAAAAACTACAATAATTTTAAAATCATAATATATGCCCACCACCCACTGCCCAATCTCTTCAATATCCTCTAAAATCATTAATTTGGGCACCTACGTTTCTTGATAAAATAGGCCTGAGTAGTAACCCTTTAT
Organism: Ichthyophis bannanicus; assembly: GCA_033557465.1. Lineage (NCBI taxonomy): Eukaryota > Metazoa > Chordata > Amphibia > Gymnophiona > Ichthyophiidae > Ichthyophis > Ichthyophis bannanicus. Next base: position 71,619,616 of record CM066051.1, on the reverse strand, counting down.
AAAATTACCCTCTGTAAGTGCCTCAGGGTGTTGCTGATCTCCCCCGAGATCTCGCTTCAGCTGTCCGTGCTGTATTCATACTATGTTATTTGTCTCTTGGCCCCATAGACAGTTTGACTGCACTCAAGATGGTTTTCTACACCTGTGGGCCAAATGAGGCTATGGTGGTCTCAGGTGAGAAAGTTATTCTTGTTTAAAACCAAAATGAATAATTATGTTACATGAAATATGATACTGACTGTATCTTTAGAGTCATAAGCCGACTTTTAGCCTGTAAAATCCTGTTCCCTTGGGCTGCTTGTCCTGTAATGAGAGATATGCATTTACGCTATGTGTGTGTGAGGGAAATCACTGTCGCTGCCTGTCTAGCAACATGGGCGGGGTACTCTCGTCATAGCTCTGTTTCTGTCTTGTGCAGGGTTCTGCAAGAGTCCTCCGGTGATGGTGGCAGGGGGTCGTGTGTTTGTATTTCCCTGTGTGCAGCAGATCCAGAGGTAGGTGCTGCACCTTCTGTTTACATGTGTGTGCAAAAGATTACCTGTGTAACATGCCGAGAGATCTGAAGGTGCCCCTGCCTGTTCCAGGTGTGGTTTCAAAGGCAACAGGTTTTCCTAGGTGCATTTTATAAGCACCTGAGGGTTTTATTTCTAACATCTTAGTTGCAGAGAGGAAATGGAATGGAAAGCTCAGGTTGTGTTCTATCTTTCGGCATTAGCAGAGATGTGCTTAGGAGAGCTTTATGTACTTCTGGGGTGAAAGGGTTTTGTGGAAGTCACTGTGCTGTTGTCCGATTGGAATGGGGAGGTGTCAGCACTGATCGACTCCCAATCTCTCACTCGACAGGATCTCGTTGAACACACTGACATTGAATGTGAAGAGTGAGAAGGTGTACACGAGACATGGCGTCCCCATCTCTGTCACTGGTATAGCTCAGGTACCCACCAGTGTGCTGTCTCTCCCCCCTCACTTTGTCTTTGTGTCTCACCATGCCCCCCATCTTTTTTTCTGCATTCTTTGATTCTTTTGACAGGTGTGTGGTGATTAGAACTTGGAGCCAGGAAAAGTAGTTGTCCTGATTTGTTTTCACAGAAATTAGTCACCGAGTTAAGACCACACTCAATTGTTATTGTAATGTCATCTCCTCCTTCTCCCCTCTCTCTCCAACTACTTGGCGGTGTCTCAGGTAAAGATCCAGGGACAGAACAAGGAAATGCTGGCTGCAGCCTGTCAGATGTTCCTGGGAAAGACGGAGGCTGAGATAGCTCAGATCTCCCTCGAGACATTGGAAGGACACCAGAGAGCTATTATGGCGCACATGACAGTGGAGGTAACCTTCCTGGGGGCCTTCCTTACCTCATGGCACAGTCTGACAGGGAACCCGGGCTTGGCAACATCTTCTAAAGCAGGGCTACCCAAACCTGTCCTGGTACCCCACAGCCAGTATGGATTTCAAGATATCCACAATGAATATGCATCAGGTAATCATGAAAACCTGATTGGCTGGGGAGTCCCTGGAATAGATTTGGAAGGCCTTGCTCGAAGATGTCTCCTAGATCTCTCTTGCTTTTAAGTTTTACTTTTTCTCTTTATATTTTTGTACTTAAGAAAGCAGAATGTGTACACTTGTCATTATTGTGCTCCTGTATATCACGCATCTGCCTCCCTGAATCCACTCGTCAGCTATTTGATGATAATCAGCACCGCAGCACTGCCTTCAGTTTTACTTAGATTCTGTCTCTGCACTGCTAGGAGATCTACAAGGACCGACAGAAGTTTTCGGAGCAGGTGTTTAAGGTTGCTTCCTCGGACCTGGTCAACATGGGGATCAGTGTTGTCAGCTACACCCTGAAGGACATTCACGATGACCAGGTGATGAGAGCGAAAAAGCAGAATTATCGTTACAGTGACATCAGGCCCCCCCTCCCATGGTTTCTCTGTACTATAATACTCACAGCAGCCTAAAAATAGATTCCAAAGCGGGAGTGGAATTCGGTCACCTAGAGATGATCAGTGACAGGTAAGGGATCGAGATAAAGTGACTTGCTCCAAGGTCACACACAGAGAGGTTGATGATGATATAATAATGTGTTAGAATGCTGTGTGTGGAAGCATTCTAATGCATGAACCGAGAAACCTTTTACCCCCCAGTAAAGTAAACTAATGGCATGCAAATTACCTTGACGAAAAAAAAAAAGTGCGCTGACGGGAAAAACGGCGCACATCGCCATAGGCCTCTGCCATGGTTTGCTGCATTGGGTGTAAAGGCCTCACTTCTTGTCGGCACATGAATGGGGATTTGCTCACATCCAAATATCTGGTCTCCAGACCCCCAGAACCCCCTATCCCTCCTCCCTCCAAACATTCCCTGCTGAGTCTAGGACCCTCTGACCACTCCCGCAACACCTCTGACGTTGTCAGGCAGAAGCAATGGCCACTCGCTCCTGTCTCTGGTACTGTCATCTTCCAAGTGATGGCACTTGACACCTAGAGGGCGCACCGGTAGGGGTCAGCTGCCAAGTAAGGGAAGCACTCTCCTACTTAGCAGACCGACTTCTAGCAGTGCATCCCAACATATCACTTGAAGTCAAGTGCTGCCATTTTGAAAGATGGCAGCTAGATGCCTCCCCAGGACCAGGTACATATCATTAGTCCATGGGAGGCAGAGGCCTTCCCTCTGCAAAGTACTGAGCCAGATGGGAGGGGGGGGGGGGTGGAAAGAGGTATGTGTTTTTTGGGGAGGAGATTCTCCCACTTCTCACCAGCAATACTTTGTGGGACTGGGGGGAAGGGGGTCTGGTCTGAACAGGATCATTTGAGGTGAAGTTGCCGCATTTCACCTCAAATGACCCTTTGCGCCTGCACTGCTAGAGGAAAGATTCAGCGCGGCAAAGGGAATAAATAAACTGTGCCAAAATTTGGCATGGTTTTTTTACATGGGGAGCAATTAAGAATTCGGACTTTTGCATGTCTGCCATGTTATGTTTTAGGTCAGCCGCTTTACTTCTGATTTTTCTTTGCTAAAGATTTGTACTAAATCAAAAGTCAGATTGGTGTGGAAAAATCAGGAACATGCAGCTTATTACATCAGCCTGAGAAAATGAGAGAGACGGTGATTTATCGGCCTCAGGATTTGGTGCAACTAAGGGGCTTGTTTACAAAGCCGCGGTAGCGGTTTGCGATCGTAATCGGAGCCGCGGCCCCATTGATTTCAATGGGGCCGCGGCTGCGATCGCGATCGCGAACCACTACCGCGGCTTTGTAAACAAGCCCCTAAGTGTAAAAGAAAAACTGATGAGTGAGTCAGTGCAGCTGGTAACTTCTCTCTCGTATCCTTTTTCAGGATTACCTGCACTCCTTGGGGAAAGCTAGGACAGCCCAGGTTCAGAAGGATGCCAGGATAGGAGAGGCAGAAGCCAAACGTGATGCCGGAATTAAGGTATGGACTTCCAGGTGTTTATGAGTCTCCCTGACCACATTGCTCAGTTTATCACAGAATCAGAAATGTGTTACCTTTTAATGTTTGTGTTTGTTCAGCTCTTATTGCAGAGCAGAAATGGATCAGAAAGTTTTGGCTGTGTTCTACGGGCTCTCAGCCATGCAGAGAGCCCATAGTTGTGGTTTAGCATTTGATAATGCTCTCTCTAAGTTCTGTTCATGGCTGTATGATTTTAAAAAATACTGTTTGTTAAAGGGGGAGAGGGTGGAATCATTGTTATGGCTGCTTAATTGCTTTTAACATTCTATGCAGTTAATAAAGATTACATAACATTACAAAAAACCACCTTTAAAATCTGCTCTGGCATTGGATCACACCAATGATACAGTGCTCTGTGACATCACAATGGTGCTATTATAGCTAACATCCCTAGCTTGGGGAATCTAATTGTCTATCTCCTCTTAACTTGGTAGAACAGAGGAGTAGCCTAGTGATTTAGTGGCCTGTGACTAGAGTACAAATCCCACTGTCACTCCTTATGGCCTTGGGCAAGTCACATAACCCTCCATTGGCTCAGGTACAAAACAGAAATTACACTTACCTGGTAAATGTAGTTCCTGGAGGATCCAGTTTAGTCCTCCACATCCGGGTAGTGCACCTCCTCCTGCAGCTCGAAGACTGGACCACTCAGAATCTTCCCATGTTAGGATGTCTGCTGCTGGATCTCCCATCATCCCCCAGTGAACTATTGACAAAGCAGACTCAAAGAAGCAACACATGAGATAACGTTAAATAGCAAACCAGAAAAAAACGTAGTACCCTTAATTGCTTAGTGACCCCCTCCCCAAACGAGGAAGCCAAAATTCTGCACAGCGGCGCTGATTGCACCTGAAGAAAGAAGCAGTCCTAAGCCAGCCACCCGAACCGAACAGCTGGCAAAAGAAAGAAGAAGCGAGCCCGGGATACGACAACCCGAAGAAAAAGACTGAATCAAGTCATCGCCGATCACCGGAAGCGCGCCGACACTAACAACCGTGACACTTGGGAGGGAAGGAGGACTAAACTGGATCCTCCAGGAACTACAATTACCAGGTAAGTGTAATTTCTGTTTCCTGAGCCGTAATCCAGTTTAGTCCTCCACATCCGGGATGTAATAGAGCAGTCAACACCGGGCGGGACCCTGCCAACCGGCGCGCAACACCGCTGAACCAAACCGAGCATCCTGAGCGGCGAGCACATCCAAGCGGTAGTTTCTACTAAAGGTATGAAGAGACGACCAAGTAGCTGCCTTACAAATGTCTGCAGGAGGAACAAAACTATGCTCCGCCCAGGACGTCACCTGAGCCCTGGTAGAGTGAGCCCGCAAACCCACCGGCACCGGTCGATGCTGTAAAATATAAGCCGATGCAATCGCCTCCTTAATCCACCGGGCGATGGACGCCTTAGCCGCCGGCTCCCCTTTGCGTGGTCTGCCAAAAAGCACAAACAAGCGATCCGTCTTACGGAACGTATCGGACACCTTCAAGTAACGACGAAGAACACGCCGCACATCTAGACAATGTAAACCCTCGTCCGTAGGACCGTCCGCTTCCGAATGAAGGACCGGAAGATATACCGGTTGATTCAAATGAAAGGGCGAAACCACCTTAGGTAAAAAGGAGGGCACCGGCCGAAGAACCATGCGATCTCGAGAAATGGACAAAAACGGCTCCCTACACGACAGCGCCTGCAACTCAGAGATGCGCCGCGCCGAGCAGATTGCCACCAGAAATACCGTCTTCAGAGTGAGATCCTTAACCAATGCCCTCCGAAGGGGCTCAAAGGGTGCGCGAACCAAGGCCCGTAACACTAGGTTCAAATCCCAGGAAGGAACGGATACTCTGCGTGCAGAGCGCAACCTCAAGACCGCCTTGAGAAAACGTTGGACATCCGCATGCATCCCTAGAGAAACCCCGAGAACCTTGCCCCAGTAGCACGCTAGCGCTGCCACTTGCACCTTCAGAGAACTGGCCGCCAAACCTTTATCAAAACCGTCCTGCAAGAAACTGAGAATTACCGACACCGAAGCCATAGCCGCGCAAACCCCACGTCGCGAACACCAATCCTCAAATAACCGCCACACTCGCACATACGCCAGCGATGTGGAAGGCTTCCGTGCCCGGAGGAGCGTGGCAACCACCTCAGGGGAATAACCCTTCCTTCTCAACCGAGACCTTTCAAGGGCCAAACCGTAAGCGAGAATCGATCCACCTGAGGCATCCGCAACGGTCCCTGAAGAAGCAGATCCGGAAGTGGAGGCAGTTTCCAAGCTACACCGTGACGCAAACGAACCAGATCCGCATACCACGGTCTTCTCGGCCAATCCGGAGCCACCAGTAAGACTCGCCCCCGGTGCGCTTCGATGCGCTGAATGACCCGCCCTATCAGCACCCAAGGGGGAAAGACATAAAGAAGACCGTCCGTCGGCCACGGCTGAATGAGCGCGTCGATGCTCTCGGACATGCGTTCTCTCCGCCTGCTGAAGAACCGACCCATCTTCGCCGACTGGAACGTTGCCATAAGGTCCATAATCGGAGGTCCCCACTTGCGCACTATCTGCGCGAACACCTGCGGGTTCAGTTCCCACTCCCCGGGGTCGACCCGCACTCTGCTGAGAAGTCCGCCATCACATTGTCTTTTCCGACGATATGCGCCGCCGACAGAGCCGGCAAGCGGGATTCCACCCAAGCGAACAAGACCTCTGCCTCGGATTCCATGGCCACACTGCCAGTGCCGCCCTGGCGGTTGATGTAGGCCACCGTCGCCGAGTTGTCCGAGAGAATGCGCACCGCTCGCCCCCGCACCAACTCCTCGAGGGCTTGCAGCGCGAGTCTCACCGCCCGCAGCTCGAGGCGGTTGATCGACCAAGACGCTTCGAGAGGGGACCATGTCCCCTGCGCGAAGCGGCCTTCACAGTGGGCTCCCCAGCCCAACAGACTCGCATCCATGATGAACGGGATCCAAGAGGGCTGCTCCAGAGGAAGCCCCATCCGGAGGTTCGTCGAGCATAGCCACCACCGGAGCGACAAACGGACCGATCTGAGACACGGCAGACGCTTGTTCAACGAATCCAGTTGGTTCGACCAGCGGCGTAACAGGGCTCTCTGAAGTGGCTGCATATGAAACCGGGCCCAAGGCACCACCTCCAATGTCGCCACCATGGTGCCCAACAGGCGCAGGTACCACCACGCTGATGGAGCGGGAATCCCCAAGAAAGAGCGTACGAGGCTTCACAAGGCCTGGACACGGCGCTCCGGTAAGCACACCAACCCTCTCGCCGTGTCGAAATGAACTCCGAGGTATTCGAGGGACTGCGTTGGCTCCAAATGACTCTTGTTCTCATTGACCACCCAGCCGAGGGACCGCAGCAAGGCCACAACTTTGTCGGTGACCTGCACACTCTCCTCTTTGGACTTCGCCCGAATCAACCAGTCGTCGAGGTAAGGGTGGACTAAGATACCTTCCTTGCGCAAGGCCGCCGCAACCACCACCATTATCTTGGTGAAGGTGCGGGGAGCTGTGGCGAGACCGAAGGGCAATGCCTGAAATTGAAAGTGACCCCACGGGAATGCGAACCTTAGGAACTTCTGGTGGACCGCTCGGATGGGAATGTGTAAATAGGCCTCCGAGAGATCGAGAGAGGAAAGAAACTCTCCTTGACGCACCGCCACTATGACGGACCGCAAGGTCTCCATCCGGAAATGTGGGACCCGAAGGAAACGATTCACGCCCTTGAGATCTAGAATCGGGCGCAGCGACCCATCCTTCTTTGGCACCACAAAATAAATGGAGTAGCGACCGACGCCGCGCTCGGAAGGAGGAACGGGAACCACCGCGCCCAACATGATGAGCCAACTCAACGTCCCCCGAATGGCCTGCACCCTCTGCTCGCCTCTGCAGGGGGAAAGGACATAGGCGTCGGGAATTGGCATAGCAAACTCTAGGGCATAACCTTCTCTGATTATCTCGAGCACCCACTGATCCGACGTGATTTGGGCCCAGGAAGGCAGAAAGTCCCGAAGACGGCCTCCGATGACTAACCCTCCTTCCGGAGCCCGCCTCGCTTCATTGTGGCTTACGACCAAAGGAAGAGGACGCCGCTGCGAATCCTCTTCCCGCACCCCGAAAACTGTGGCCTCTGGAACTATACCGGCCGCGCTGGGAACCCCAAAATCGGGAAGAACGAAATTTGCGAAAGTCACGAAACTGACCCCGCACCGACGGCAAACCTCTACTCAGCTTAGGCTTATCTTTGGGCAGCCGACCACCCTTGGACTCCCCAAGATCCTTCACCAATTTATCCAGATCGTCACCGAACAATAACTTACCCTTAAAGGGATGCTTACTGAGTCGGGACTTAGAAGAACCATCAGCCGCCCAATTCCGCAGCCATAAGGATCTGCGCGCCGCCACCAAAGAGGCCATACTATTTGCCAATGTTCTAATCAAATCATACTGCACATCTGCCAGATACGCAGATCCCGACTCCAATCTAGTCACCTCCAGCAAGCCCTGCTGATCCAAGCCGGGGAGCTGCCTCAAGCGTTGAGCCCAACGTAAGCAGGCCCTAGCCACCCAAGCCCCACAAATGGAGGCCTGCAAAGACAAAGCATTGGTCTCAAAGGACTGTTTCAACAACCCATCTATCTTCTTATCCTGTGCGTCCTTCAAGGCCGCACTGCCTTCCACCGGAATGGTAGTTTTCTTGGTGACTGCTGACACCGCGGCGTCCACTCGGGGCGATCTAAACCTCTCCTTGTCTTTATCCGCCAACGGATAAAGGCGGTTCATGGTCCGAATGCCCTTAAGGCCGGATTCGGGATGATCCCACTCAGCTTGAATCATCTGCTCCACAACACGGTGCACCGGAAACACCACTTGAGAGTCCTGCACCACCTGAATGAGAGGATCCTCCAAACCGTCCTCCTCAGCAGAACGTGGAGCAGCGAGATTGAGAGCGTGAAGAGATTCCGTAATCAAAGGCACCAACTCCTCCTTACGAAAGACCCGAATTATCCGGGCCTGATCCTCTGGTTCTGGGATCTCCCCGTCTTCCAATTCGTCAACAGCACCTTCCGGATCCACCTCTGCATCAGCATCCTGCCAGCTCAAGTCGTCATGGTCCAGGTCTATGGCGCGAAGGCGCTTAGCCGAAGGCTGGCCTTCCTGTCCGGCCTCTCCACCTGGAAGGGAGGACAGGGGGGACGGCCAAACGTCTGGCAACTTGCCCGAGCGCCCCAAGCGAAAAGCCTGGTGCATAAGCAGGACAAAATCCGGGGAGAAATCCGGAAAGGAAGATGCTGCCGTTGCAATCGGCCATGTGCCCCCCTGTCCTTTAGGAAGGGCCGTAGACCCAGATGCAAGAGGGTCAGGAGAGGGACCACCGTCCGCCTGCACCGTCGGACTTCCGGGGCCGGACAATTCCTTATGCTCCAGTTGGTGCTCTAAACTGGTGGAAACAGAGGCGCAGCCCTTGCAGACCCCAGAGTCATCCACCGCCCCCCTGCGCGATCCGCAGATAACACACTGCGGTCTGGCAGCCATGCTACAGCAGTCCCCAGGGCAAGGAAAAGTAAATTTAATTGAACGTAAAAGTAAAGTAAAAGTAAATGAAAACTGAGAGAAAGCAAAAAGTAAAGCTCCGTTTTTTTTGTTTTTTTTTTAAACCAACAACTGGAAACTGCAGTGCCCCCCTTTCCCAGCAAAAACGCTATCCCAACAGTGCGTTAAGTGGAAAAGGCAGTAAAAGCACTCTGCTTGCAAGGCGGGAAAAAACCGGGTCTGGAAAATGGCCGCCGGCACCTTCAGCCGGTGGTAAAAAAAAGGGCGCAAAAAACCACGGAAAGAAAAATGAAAGAAATAGCCAGGTAAAGAAGTCAAAAAAGGGGAAAACAACCCCCAACAACTGCTGACACTCACCGCACCTAATAAAATCGCCGCAGCAACTCCTCACCCGAATTTGGAGCGGGAGCAACAATGGCACCGGCTGTCAGTCACAGAGGAAAAGCAGCACGGATCGTAGGAGGAAAGCCAGCCTGCTGAAGAGGGGCTTCCTAAACGCTGCCGGGTGACCGGAAGGCAAAGTCCTCCTCCGAATAGTCCTGGAGGAAGGAGCTAGCCTTGGACTGAAGAAAACAGCCTTCAGAGACAAGCAGCAGTGCAGTGCAGGCACGGCTCCCGATCGCAGCCGGCTCTTTTGCTATGAATGTAAATTTAAAGCGACAGCTACCCCAAAAAAAATAGAAAGCAAAAACAAAGCTATAGAAAATAAAAACGCTCTAGTGTTGCCTCTAAATGTCCCAAAGTGAGCCTAACCCCAGGCACACACGTCCTCCAGCTGCCAGGAGACTGGACACACTGGGGGATGATGGGAGATCCAGCAGCAGACATCCTAACATGGGAAGATTCTGATTGGTCCAGTCTCCGAGCTGCAGGAGGAGGTGCACTACCCGGATGTGGAGGACTAAACTGGATTACCGCTCAGGAACTTAGAATGTAAACTTTCCGGGAACAGGGAAATACCTGCTGTACCTGACTGTAACTTGCCTTCAACTACTATTGGAAAGTCGTGAGCTAAATACTATAAAATAAAAAAATGGTTGGTTCGGTCCTCGTCTTGGGGTGATCCACCAGGACTCCTTTGAGAATCATGTGATCATGGGCCCTAAATCTAGCCACTAGGTGTCACCATTGTACGATGACTGGCACATCGCCCCCCCCCCCCCCCCCCAAGAGTCTGTAAGCTTCACCTCAGCAAGCATCCCTAACCTTGGCTGATCCGGAGAGCAGGAGACCTGAGCAAGAAACCAAACGTGGGTCATCCCTCTGCATGACAAGCCCCTTTTTATGCTTACATCTAATACCATTTTTTATGAATGGTAAACAGGGCGGCAGACCTCTGTGGGTAGCCCGGTGCCCGTGGCAGACTATGTGCTTAGGCACACATGGCCTGCCGCTCCTGACCTCCCTCCAACAGGAAGATGTGTCGGGGGGGGGGGGGTCAGAAGCACATGGCCTGTCACAAGCCGCTGCCACCACACCAAACCACCCCCTACTGATAGAATCAGCAGTAGCGGGGGATGGCAACTAGGCGTGGAGGGGGGGGTGGCATGGCCAGGGCTTCTGCCTGGGGTGGCAGAAACTCTTGGGCCAGCCCAGATTATGCAGATATCCTCTCTCGAGAGGAGCGGAGTAATAAATACACAAGCACAAATGCTCAAAGCCTAGCCAACAAAGTTCCTGACCTGGAAGCCCTAATGGTGGAAATGGATTTGGACATTGTGGCCATTACAGAAACATGGTTTAATGAGTTGTATGAATGGGATATAACCTTAGCTGGCTATGATCTATTTAGAAGAGATAGAGAGAGCAGAAAAGGAGGAGGAGTAGCCCTATATGTCAAAAGCAATATTAAAGCTGCTGACATGCAGGGGATGTGGGGAAAAGTAGAAGCGCTGTGGATTGTGTTGGAAAGAGAAGATGGCACTGTCATCCATACTGGTGTAGTCTACAGACCTCCGACTCAAATCGAAGAAAGAGATAATGAATTGATTATAGATATTGCCAAGATAGCCACAAAGGGGAAAGTGATCATATTGGGTGACTTTAATCTACCAGATGTGGATTGAAGTATTCCTTCTGCAAATCTGGAAAGAAGTAAAACAAATTCTGGATGCCTTCCAAGATGCACTACTTAGACAAATGGTGATGGAACCGACAGGGAAAGTTCAAAGCTGGATTTAGTGCTCACCAGCAGAGATAGCATGTCAAATGTCCGGGTGGGTGCCCCTGTGAGCAGCAGCAATCATCACACGGTGTGGTTTGAGATAAAAGCTAAGGTGGAATCCAATCACAGTAAGCTCAAAGTCCTAGACTTCAAAAACACTGACTTCAGTAAAGTGGCCAAGTACCTGAAAGAGGAATTGGCAGAGTGGGAGGGAATAAGGGAAGTGGAATTGCAATGGGCTAAACTAAAGGAGGCAATAAAAAGGGCAACAGATACATATGTAAGGAAAGTACATAAAAACAAGAGGAAAAGGAAACATATTTGGTTCTCCAAAGAGGTTGCTGCACAAATAAAGGCAAAAATCACAGCTTTCACAAAATTGAGAAGCTCACAAACAGAAGAACACAGAAAAGAATACAGGATCAAACTAAAAGACAAAAAGAGAAATAAGGATAGCAAAATCAAAGGCAGAAGAAAAGATGGCTAAAGATGTGAAGTGTGGCGACAAAACCTTTCAGGTGTATTCAGGAGAGGAGAAAAATCAGAGATGGAATTGCAAGACTCAAAAGTGCTGGGAACGGATTTGTGGAAAGTGACACTGAAAAAGCGACAATGCTAAACAAATACTTCTGCTCTATTTTCACTAAAGAAAATCCTGGAGAAGGACCACCTGTGATTGACAAACATACAAATGTGAATGGAGTAGATACCACACCATTCACAGAAGATGATGTGTTAGAACAGCTTGCAAAACTGAAAGTGGACAAGGCCATGGGACCGGATGGGATACATCCCAGGATACTGAAAGAACTCTGAGATGTTCTTGCAGGGCCATTGAAGAATGTTTTTAATAGATCCTTGAAGACAGGAGAAGTTCCTCAGGGCTGGAGGAGGGCTGATGTGGTACCTCTTCTCAAAAGTGGTAACAGGGAAAGAAGTGACAAACTACAGGCCAGTAAGCCTTACCTCAGTGGTGGGAAAAGTAATGGAGACGCTCCTGAAAGAGCAAATAGTGGACTTCCTTGAAACCAACAGGTTGCATGATCAGAGGCAACATGGTTTTACCAAAGGACGATCTTGCCAAACAAATCTGATTGAGTTCTTTGACTGGGTGACCAGAGAACTAAATCAAGGACATGCAATGGATGTGATCTACCTAGATTACAGCAAAGCCTTTGATAAGAACATAAGATATGCCATACTGGGTCAGACCAAGGTCCATCAAGCCCAGTATTCTGTTTCCAACAGTGGCCAATCTAGGTCACAAGTACCTAGCAGTTTCCCCAAAAGACACAGGTTCCACAATGCTTGTACTGGGTCAAGTATTGATATCCTGGGTCCCTTCTTAATAATGGTTTATGGACCCTTCCTCCAGGAATTTGTCCAAACCTTTTTTAAACCCAGCTACACTAACAGCCTTTACTACATCCTCCGGTAACAAATTCCAGAGTTTGATTACACGTTGAGTGAAAAAATATTTTCTTTTATTAGTCTTAAATAGTTTACCCTGTAGCTTCATTGCATGTCCCCTAGTCTTTCTATATTCTGATAAGGTAAACAATCGATCTACGTTTACCCGTTCCACTCCGTTCATTAATTTATAGACTTCTATCATATCTCCCCTCAGCCGTCTCTTTTCCAGGTTAAAGAGCCCTAACCTTTTTAGCCTTTCTTCATAGGAGATCCTTCCATCCCCTTTACCATTTTGGTGGCTCTTCTCTGAACCTTTTCTAAAATCGCTATATCCTTTTTAAGATACGGCGACCAGAATTGCACACAATATTCAAGGTGCGGTCTCATTAGACTGTGGAGCCACAGGCATACTGCATCAAATCTGCCCTGTGACACACACACACACACACTGATGACTTTTATTCCATCCTTACCAGGAAGCGAAGGCCATGCAGGAAAAAGTATCGGCGCAATACCTTAGTGAGATCGAGATGGCCAAGGCACAGCGGGATTTTGAGCTAAAGAAGGCGGCTTATGACATTGAGGTGAACACCAAGAAGGCCGAGTCGGATCTGGCCTACCAGCTTCAGGTAATAACGAGGGTGTGTCGGTATCGCGGTGGGCAGGGTAGGACTGACAGGTGTTGGTGAGGTGAATGGCTCCAGTCACATTCATGTTTATTACTCTTGTGTGCGGCCACCACAGCCATGCTACTGAGATGAAAGTGTGATCCAATACACTCTGTGACTTCTCTTGTCCTAGATTCATAGATCCATCATTTGCTTGTCCTAAACGCATGTTGTATGCCTGATGCCTCACAGGTTTGATAGGTGCTTTTACATGCATGACTTGGAGATAGGGGCACACCCTGCTGATCTGTGATGCTCCTTCTAGCAGCAAAATATGTGACGTGCATGTGCTTATCTCGCGCAGGTGGCGAAGACCAAGCAGAAGATCGAGGAGCAGAAGATGCAGGTCCTGGTGGTGGAGCGCACACAGCAGATCCAGCTGCAGGAGCAGGAGATCATTCGGCGGGAGAAGGAGTTGGAGGCCAAAATCAAGAAGCCGGCTGAGGCTGAGCGCTATCGGCTGGAGAAGCTGGCTGAGGCACAGAGGTATGGAGATGGGGAAAGATTCATGGCTCAGAGGTGCCCGGGTAGTGGGGAAGGGTCCAGAGATCCAGACGTACCTGAGCAGGAGGTAGAAAGGCTCAGGGGTATCTGAGCAGGGGGGAGTAGGTCAGGATTCCAGAGGTACCAGAAGGAAAGGAAAGGGGAATAGGGGTCTAGTGGGAAGAAAATTTGAAAGGGGGTGGGGGTGTTCAGTGGTCCAGTAGTACCAATGGAGAGCCAAGGGTCCAGAGGAGGAACAGTAGGGGTCATGGGCCCAGATGTAACTGGGTAGTAGGGGTTGAGAGCCGAAGTGGGCAGCTAGATTGTTTTCATCGTGCATCCAGGCTGCCGGGACTCAGCTTGGTGCATTGGAGGGGAAGCTGGCAGAAAGAGTAGAGGCAGAGCCCAGATTCATGGCCATTGTCGGCCACACTACACAGAATTTGTCCCTGCTCCTCCTGCTGGCACCCCTCCAACACACCAAGCTGGCATCACAATATCCAGTGGGCTGAGCAGAGTCCTGGAGAGCCCAGTTGTACAATGGAAACCCATCTGGCTACCTCCTGTGGTCCCAGAGGCTGCTGGGAAGAAAACCCCTTAAAAAGGCAGTATGTTAGCATTAACCTCCAGTGTGTATTATAAATAATAATTTTAAAAAACACTGCTTCACAGCACCTGGGGGAGAGGAGGGGGTCGGGGGCTCGGAGATAACAGGGAGAGGAGGGTGGGAGTCCCAACTTAATTTCCTGCTGGTATTCTTTGCCCAGGGGATCTCTGGGAGATGAACGCTACTCCTCACTTTCCCCTTCTCTCAACAGACAGCAGCTGATCACACAGGCGGAAGCAGAGGCCGAGTCCGTGAAGGTGAGAGTCTGTTTCCTTTCTGGTTAAAGCTAATTCTGTCTAAGGAAATCATTAATAATCATCAATTTTCAGGTGCCTCAGGAGAAGCTGGAGGGAAGTTAAGAAAATGATTTTTCAATGAAAGGGCAACGGAGAGCTGGAACAGATTTCCAGCAGAGGTTAGAGGAGCCAGGACAGTGGCAGAATTCAGGCATTCGGGGGGTAAATGCAGAGGGACCTTAGTGGTAGGAGGGAGGGAGGAGACCACAGATCGAGAAAAACCTTACAGCAGGGACAGATAGGTAGCCAGCGCGGGCCAAATGGTCCTTTTTCTGTTGATTTCATCTCTGCCTCTGTGTTGGTGAAAGGAGGAAGTGGAGAGGTGGGCTCGAAACATTCAGAGGAGAAAATGAGGAACATATGTAAGGTCCTTTTTGTTCAATATTCATTGAGAAAAAGATTGGAGATGACAGAGCTGGTGCAAGGTGTTGGGCGCTCTAGGCAAACCTTCAACCTGACACCCTCTTTCCCTCTCCCCTGGATTTTGATCATTAAGCTCAAGAATCATGGTCCTCTGAACACCGCGCTTCCAAAAACAGTCCTGTAAAAATGCATAATTGGCCATCATACTTTTAAATATTAAACTTGCTTTGTATGTATGTGTGTGCCTGCTCTCCCTACAGGTGAAAGAATGTGCTGATGGCTTTTTGAGTTTGTCTGGCTGTCAGAATCTATTGTTCGGCTTTGACTGCTGCTGCTGTTTGCCACCCCTCAGAAGCTGCCGCCCTAGGTGACTGCCTAGTCTTCCTGATGGTGGGGCCGGCCCTGAGAGATGGCTCGCTGATTGTCAGTAGTGCTGCATATGATAGTGAGTGGAAGCCACACCGTTTCTAGAAGGTTCGTGTATAGCTAACAGAACTGGAAATGTGCAGCTATGGGCTCAGATGAGATGCATTCGGGGACATTAAGGAGGTAACTTTAGAAACAGTTTTCCCACATAAAACACCTCTTATAAAATTAGGTTAAGCTTAGACGTATGTACAACACCTATGTGCCGATGCGTAAGCAGACATCACAGCAGTGGCCCTCAGCTGGGGCACGGGGCACTGACTGCAGCTGCCTTCAGAAACCATCTAACACTGACCTTAAGTCTGACCCACTAGGTGCTGCGGTTGAGTCATGGTTGAGACACCTCCTTACCTACTTAAAAGTGCTTTTCACCCATGCGCAGACTTATCATAGCTGTTCTCCACACGTAAAACACGCCTGCGCACAGAACATGTTTTATAAAATGACCCTTAAGACGATAGTTTTCTGCGCCATTTCCACAGGTAAATCGACTGTCTGAAAATGACTCACCCCCGATGCAAATACAATTGCACACACACACTTTTAGCTGCTTTGGAGAGAGATGTTCCCAGGGGCAGGGTTGAGCAGGGACGGAAACAATCTGCATGTTTGTGTATTTTCAGAAGTGCAGGCTTTTTATTTATTTAGTACGAAAAAAGTACTTGCAGGAAAAGGAGATGGGTGGGTACTTTTTCCTTAGTCAAGTTAAAAAAAGGAAATTTGCCGCTCTGCAGGTAGTTTGGCAGTTTTTCGCAGATAGGGGAAAGGTCCTGCTCCGTCTATATCTAGAGAGTGGAGGAGTTCTGGAGAAGGGCACATGTTGCCCCCTTTTCATGAAAGTGCTAATGGAGAGGAGGTTGGACACTACAAGCTGTTAGTCGGACCTTGGTGGTGAGAAGATTAATAAAGATTCTACTCGTGGAGAGAAGTATCAACGATCCAGTAGAATGCAGGATCTGATATGCTCACTGTTTTACTGTAGGAGAGATTCAGTTGAACAAATCTGATCAATTTCTTGGATTGAGTGACTAGAGGGTTAGAGGGTGTGCACTGGGTGTGGGTTACTTGAATTTCAGAAAACCATTTGACTCTGTATAGGTGGCTTATGAATAAAGTTAGCAGCCTGGGAAGGCCATCATATTTTCTTCTCCTATAAATTGCCGGCTAATTATAGTGAAGACTCACGGCACCAGAGTCGATCCCTGGTTATGACTGAGCTGAGCGTGCAAAGGAGCAGGGAAACTGTTGTGATAGAAAAATAAATAAAGCCTACTTAACCCCCCCCCCCCCCCCCCAAAGAAAAAATATATAAATATAATCCGGGACTGGATCAGCTTGTTCCGTGCTATGGAGCCGGTGCTTTCAGACATGGTAGTTCTGAAGATCTATGGGCCCAATATTCGGAAAAAGTTAAACTCCTAAATATTTGCCCTATTTTCAGCCACACTTTGGAGCCAAATTTTTCAGCTGAAAATTCATCCAAATTTAAGAGCTTAAAATGTATGCTCCTAAATTTAGGCCCTGCTATTTATTTGCCTATAGATTTATCAGCCTAATATAGGTGTCTAGTGCTGAGCTCCTAATGTTTTCCTCCGTCCTAATGTTTTCCTCCGTCCTAAATCAGCCACCCACTTTTTATGCTCCTAAATCTGGAAGTTATAGTGAAATTTTAAGAAAAAATGTAGGCACTTAACTCAAGTAAATTTTCAAAGAGATCAATTTAGGAGCATAAATCCTTTGAATATTGGGGCCTATAGCTTTTTCTGTTTTCAGTTAGTTTATTATCTGGTAGTTGGATTTCAATTTTTTTTAATCTTTAAAAGAACTTTATTAAATCTCAAATCAAAGCTATAACAGATGCATCATCTTGATCTATTACTTGCCTGTTGAAAGCTGAACCAAAGGTGAATTACAAATTAATATATTAATTCTGTTCTTTGCAGAGATTTTCTGGTGACTACATACCAACCAATGAAGCTAAGAAATAAAATGGTTGGATATATCATATTGCTATGAGCCATTTTGCTACTGTTCAGACACATGTGACCGTCAGTGACCAATCAGGGGTCTCAGTTGAGTCAGCCATTTTATGAGCTTGCTCGGTTACGGGACATGTGGCTGATTTCAGGAGGAAACAGTTTATAGATGATGGATTTAACCTTTTCCTTTTCTTGTCTCTTCCCTGGAACCAGGTGAAAGGTGAAGCCAATGCCTTCGCGATTGAGGCCAAAGCTCGAGCGGATGCGGAGCAGATGGCCAAGAAGGCGGAGGCCTTCCAGCAGTTCCAGGATGCCGCCATGGTGGACATGCTTCTGGAGAAAATACCACTGGTAAAATGAGAGGCTTGCATCCAGGAAGGAAGAACATAGGGTCCTAGACTCAATAACAGCAACACTGTATTGGTTAGAGGGGTGTTTAATAATACAGTCAGGTGGCAATGGGACTGGATGAGGTGGGAAGATATTAATAGTGATGGTAAAGATGGTAGAGAAGGAGCCCACTGACTGGTGCAGAAAATCCAGTGATTGGGCTGAATATCAAAGTCATAGCAAAGGAGCATCCGCCTGTGTGTTCAGAAATGGCAGCTGTCTCGGGTGAGACAAGGACTGCCAAACTTAGCACACAGAAATAACACTGCTCCCCAGGTGAGCAGAATGACTCTGTGGTGGATTTCAATAGGAAATGAAACGGAAAAGCAGCCTGATGGTAATGGAAACAGAGAGAGGTGTATCGGTGCCAGGATCTTGGGAATCGGGCGGTGATTGGATGGCTCGTTGCCATGCAGAGTGCTCCCAGGTCAATCCCTGCATTGGGACTTCCACGTGCCAGGCCAACGGGGGTTGGAATGCTGTGGGAGCACATTCCCTTGGGGAGTTTTGGTCATTGTGAGGGGTGACACCGTTGCCTTAGGAACGCCACTAAGGTGATCAGACTAGGAGCAGGGATGGATGTTGGTGTTCATAGACCTTAGACACTTTCACTCCGAAATGTGCAAAAAGAGGTAAGTCTGTTCCAGCTGAAGTTTTATTGCATTAAATTTCTGTCTCACAATTGTTTTTCTCTAACTTTTTCCTTATTTTTTCTGCTTTTTATGGGGTTTTTTGCCTCCTTCATAGACCCTAAAACGTTTGTAGGCTGTAGGCACTATAGCTAATGGGAAATCTGGCCCAGGTTGGGAGGGTATACTAAAACAGGGAGAAAATTACCTAGGTACCCAAAATTATAGGTTCTTGGTGTCAGGATCCCAGCCTTCATTCCAAATAAACGAGAAAAAAAAGGAACAAGGACCAGACCCCCTCCCCCCCCCCAAAAAAAAAATCTGGGAATGAAGGAATTGACCTATCTCAGGACCTGTCTTTTGGGATATTCTGCCTGGCTCAAGTGAAGCTGAGCTCAGAACAGATCTGAGTTGGAAGAGAAGACGCGTGGGAAAGGAATACCACCACCTCCCACCACCCCCCCCCCCCCAAGACAGATAGTGAAGTGTGTACAAAACGGAACAGAAACTTCTGGGCAGACTCTGAGGTGTGGAATACTATCTCTTCAGGCTGGGAAAGATGACATCTCTCTAGTTCTCTTTTTACCTAAATTCTGTAGGGGGGGAAACAAAAGCCTTTTTGCTCACTAACTGCAGTTTATAATGGTGAAAAAAAAGATGGGAAAGCATGCAGAGCATGGCTAATGGAATTCTTTCCAACGCTCTGCGTACGTGTGTGTTTGCATGCACACTGGTCTGTTTGCATCTGTTTTTGTCTGCATGTGTATACATCTGTTTTGTTTGTGTGCATAATGTTTTGTGTATATTTGTGGACTGGTATGTCTGTGTGCATGTGAACGTATGGTGCTCCCAGTGTGTCACAGTTCTCTTGGCAGAGCAGAGTATAAAATCTCTGAACTGGGAAAATATATTTATATATCACAGAGGAGAAAGGGAGACTGGATATAGAGAGAAATCCAACGAGGACAGGCTTTCCTAAAACCTGACCTGGCCTTGAAGCAAGATGAGGTTGTAGGGATTGGTGGACGATCGTGTGGATGGGTCCTGGTATGACCCAAAACTAGATGTACAGAAGTCTTTTTTCCCACTTTGGGGGTAATTTTTACAACAGGAATAGGTCTAATGCATGCTCTGAGGCAAGGGTAATTAATGCACGTACCTCTCAACACCATCCCTGGGAACACTACACGCTTCCTAAAAGGATGTGCTGTAGTGTCATGGCAGACACATCTACTTGTATATATGCTGTGCACTTTTTATAATAGTCATTTCTCATGTGTAAATCACGTTTTAAGTATAGGAAATGATTTCTAAAAGTACACCCTTTTGTGTCTGGGGCAGAAGTGGCCATGCTTAGCAATAAAGAATGTCCTGGTCTCTCTCTCCTGCAGGATGAAAACTTCCTCCTTTTTCTAGATGTATGAGATGAAACTGAGAATCGCCCAGGTTCAGTGTTGATTAGGGCCTGGCAGAGTCTTAGGGACCAAGCTATGATGTGGTAATTGTGGTCCGTCCAGCCTATACAAGGCTCTGCTTTTTTTTTTTTTTTTTCATCTCTTTTGAGGTGATATATTAGTGAAATGGGGTCTCTGATTGCTGGTGAAATACCTAAGCAGAAACGTTGTGGCAGCTGGGTCCTTACAGGGGCCTTTATCAGAGGAGAGAGTGTCAGATATCGAAGGAAAAGCCAGGTCAATGCCAGTGATAACTGGAGTGGGAGGGGTGTGTCAGGATATCGACTGACCTTTCAGTGGCCAGGAAACCAAACAGACAGAGATGAACAGAGAGAAATGTGTAATGTTCCGTGAACACAGAAGGAGAAGTAATAAATCTAAAACTCTCTATCCTAACTAGAGGTGCTACTGTTTATCACGATTGAAGATGTGAAGAAATAAACTGAGCTTTCGTCTCGGGGAGAGAAGCATGGGAGGGCTTGTGTTCCGCATCTTCAATGGGAAAAGGGTCTTGTGGCAGCTCCGATCCGAGGACACTGTCCTGTGCCATGAGGGGCTGCTGGTTATCCACTTTGAGTTGTTTGCCTGGAGGAAAGGTCCATAAACCATTATCAAATGGACTGAGAGAAATCCACTGTCCATCCCTGGGATAAGCAGCATGGAATCTACATTAGAAACAGGATACTGGGCTTGATGGGCCATTGGTCTGACCCAGGATGGTAAATCTTATGATAGCGCTGGTGTTGTGAGGTTGGGAGTCGTGACTGGAATGTAAGATACAGGGAGTGCAAAAGGGTTAGAAGGAGGGGAACAGGGTGGCGGCTCATTTATTTATGTATAAACATTATTCCTAATCTGTCCATCTACCAATCTGAATGGATTTGAGCTTAAAAAATAAAATATAAATTAAATCTGGTTGTGTATTCTAAACATAAATGGGCTCTGTTTCCCTGATTAAACAGTGAAGCAATATCGAGAGGTGGAGAGACTCAAAGTCTAACATCCTTTGGAAGACAGAAAGTTGCCCTCACTCCCTCTTAGGATAATTCATTTGACTGGGTTGGAGAAGGGGATGGAAGGATACCCCATGAGGAAAGGCTTAAAAGGTTAGGGCTTTTCAACTTGGAAAAGAGATGGTTGAGGGGAGATATGATGGCGGTCTATAAATTAATAAATGGCATGCAAAGGGTAAACATAGATCAGTTGTTTATGCCATCAAAAAGTAGAAAGACGAGAGGGCACGCAATGAAGATACAATGTAGCCCATTTAAGACTAATAAGAGAAAATATTTTTTTCACTTCACGCGTAATCAAACTCTAGAATTCGTTACTGGAGGCTGTTAAAAAAATGTTTGGTCAGGTTCTGGAGGAAAGATCCATAAACCATTATTAAAGAGGACCCAGGAAATCCACTGCTTACCCCAGGACGAGCATTGTGGAAACTGTGTGTGTTTTTGGGAACCTGCCAGACACTTGTGACCTGGATGGGCCACTGTTGGAAACAGGATACTGGGCTTGATGGACCTTGGTCTGACCCAGTATGGCATATCTTATGTTCTTGGCATTCCCAATGTGGATGCGCAGGTCACATCAGCTACCAGACGGGCCACCATTCATGTGGAAGATGGATCAGCTCTAAGAGATTTTCTGGACTGCAAGGTGGATTCGTTCCTGTGGAGTTAGTTCACCATGGTGGCTACTATTTTGCAGCTGGCGGTATGTACCAGCCTGATGTCTCAAGCCCTGCTCTAGTGGATTCAGTCTATGACCTTCATTTCTGATGCCATGCATGATCTAGTACATTTGGCGGCCAGAGATGGTGCTCTGACAACGGTGTCAATGCATTGGATTTGGCTCAGGCACTGGGCAGTGGGCACATCTTCTGAAGCCCAGTTGACTGGCCTTTTAAGGGGAAGATTTTGTTTGGAGCCAATTTGGAGAAGCTGGTGAAGGACCTGGGTGAGACGAAATCTTACCGCCTTCCAGAAGACAGATCCAAGGGGCCTGTGAAGCAAGCTGGTGCTATCTCATCAGTCTTCTCCCATTCACCGAGGGCATGCTGGCCAGATTCCTAGGGCTCTCTGGACTCTCAACATTACTGACCTGGAAAACCTTTCTTCTCCTCTACTTCTGGGCTTCAAGCTCATTCTCAGTCCTTTTGTGGAGCGTGTGGGCCCAGGAACTCAACCTCTTCCAAAGGAGGACTCTCCCGAGCTGCGCAATGAAGGTTCGGTGGCCCATTCCCTGGTTCTTCCGATTGGAGGCAGGCTTTGCCTTTTCTTTTAGGAATGGGCCTGGGATACCAAGGATCGCTGGGTGTTAGACAATATTCAGTTTGCTGTGTCTTGGAATGCAAAGAGACTATTCTGGATGCCTTTGTCATCTTCCAGTGTGGGTCTGTGAGCAAATTTTCCACTGTGCAGGCCACTTTGGACAAGTTGCTGGGCCTAAAGGCAGTGGTGCCCGTCCTGCCAGATGAGCGGAGCAAGGGCAGATACTCCATCTATTTTGTAGTGCCCAAAAAGGACGGTTCATTCCAACCCATTAGGAACCTCAAGGGGGTCAATGAGCACTTGCACGTTCTGTGCTTCCAGATGGAAACATTGCGCTCTATGATTTCAAGCAGTGCACCTAGGGGAGTTCTTGGCATCTCTGGATCTGGCCGAGGTGTATTTTTATATCTCAATCCAGGCAGATCAGCAGAAGTGTCTGTGATTTGCCGTGCTTGGCTCTCGGTTTGCTGCCCTCCCTTTCAGGCTATCCACCACCCCAATGGCGCTGCAGCATCAAGAGATCTGTGTCCATCCATATCTGGATGACTGGCTCAGAAGCGTCTTGGGTCGCATCCCGAGTGGTGTCCTTTTTGGAAAGTCTTCGCTGGGTGATCAATCGGGGAAATAGCCAGTTGTTGCTCACATGCTCCAGTGGTTCTTGCTGGCTTGGTGGTCCCTGAGTTCTTAGGAGTTCAAGTGCAGGCCCCCGCTCCCATTGATGGTGAGGTCCAGCCTGTGGTGGTGGCAGTGGCCCTGTCATCTATAAAAGGGCATGCTGCTGGACGATTTCTCCTGGATCCTCCTGATGATGGATGCCAGTCTCTCAGGCTGGGAAGCCCATTGCCAAGACCATACGGCCCTGAGCCATTGGAACCGCAGGGAAGTGGTGTGGTCCATCAGCCACCTCGAGGCAAGGGCTATCAGGTTGGCTCTTCTGCATTTCTGGCCCACGGTCAAAGGCCAGGCAGTTTGAGTGTTTTCTGACAGTGCCATGGTGGTGGCTTATGCCATTCGGTAAGGTGGCGCAAGGCATGCTGGAGTAGTTCTGGAAATGGCTTTCCTTTTTGTCTGGGCGGAGAAGAACTGCCTAACCTTGTTGACTCGGTACATTACTAGGGTGGGCAATGTGGAAGCAGACTTCCTCAGCCAGCACTCTCTGGATCTAGGGGAGTGGGAGTTGAGTCAGGAGACGTTTCAGTTGATTCTGTGCCGCTGCGTTTGCCCTGAAATGGTTCTGATGGCAACCTGCACCAATGCCAACGTTTACTGCTTCTTCAGTCGCTGCACGGAGACAGGGTCTAAAAGTGTTGATGCTCTGACCTGGCCTTGGCCATGTCAGCAGCCACTGTGTGTATTTCCTCCATGGTCCCTGGTGGGTGGGTGCTTCGGAGTATAGAATGCCACCCAAACAGGATTGTTCTGGTGTTGCCGGATTAGCTGAGGAGAACGTGGTTCGGAGGCATGATGGGGCTCCTGCAGGTGCTTCCTCTTTGGTTGCCTCCATCTCAGGACCTATTACTGAAGGGACCGATTGTCCTAGAGGACCTGGTTCCCTTCTTGCTTACAGCTTGGCTCTTGAAAGGGGACAGTTTGCGTATAAGGGATACTCTCCTGCAATAGTCTCTACTCTGGAGCCCGGAGGAGGTCTACCAAACTGGCTCTGGTGCCTCTTTTTTTTTTTTAACTTTAATTTTTATTAAGTTTTGTAATAATACATTTAAACAAGAATGTAGGAAAAACTGGTAAGTAACAATAAGTTCAAATTCTAATACAAGGAAAATCTACTAAAACATTACATTACCAAAACTCAGTCCACTATAGTGGGGAGGCAACAGGAAATAATAAATTCAATATAGGGAAAAATAGAAATACAAGCAGTGCAAGACTTATACGTCAGCCGTATGGGATGGTACAACAACAACAGGCTCTAGTATTCAGAAAATCCAGCAGCTGGCTAGGTTCAAAAAACATATATACCTGTTCTTTATATGATACACAGCACCTAGCAGGAAATCACAACAAAAAAGTCCCTCGAGGGAAAGTACCCTAGGCTTATACCTTAGAAATTCCTTCCTCCTCAGCTGGGTACCTCTAGCTAAATCAGAAAATACGCACACATGAACCCAAAAACTGCTCACTGAAATTCCGAAAATACAACCTAAGAATTAATGCTTTATCGGTTTCAAGTGCCAATGTAATAAGGAGAGTGGTACGAGCGGTGACCACCTCTAAGGAGCTCTCTAGAAAACCCGTAAGATCCCCAGGAGCCCCCAGAGAGACACTATTAACTTCCTGAACCCCCCTACCCATAGACAAATACTGGACCCTTGTTAATGGGGGGAGGTCATCCCTAGAGATTTTCAACACCTCCTGGAAGTACCTATGCACCATTTCCAAGGGGGAGAGCATAGGAGACCTAGGGAAATTAACCAGTCTTAAATTGTTCTTCCGGACCTGATTTTCCAGATACTCCACTCTCCTAGTAGTCACATTCCAGTTTTTCATATGGGCAAGATTTGATTCCTGAAGTTGCTCCAGATCTCCACGGAGCAGAGCCAACCTTCCCTCCTGTTCTTTTTGGACTTGTACAACCTCCTGTAAATCAGTCCTTAAGGATTTCACTTCAGTATTCAAAGAAGCAGCAATTATTTTCAACGAGGAGTTCATTGCTGACACCACATCCCAAAGCATCTCAAGAGTTACTACTGCAGGCCTCACAAACCGCCGACACCAGAGTAGCCTATTGGGGCCACACTCTCCTGGGCAGAGCTGGAAACACTCCTCCTCTCACTCACCAAGCTTCCTACCGCTCCAGAGGACCCACACGGAGCGTTCCCAACGGCAGAAGAGCCCTCCACTGGTCGTCACGCCGGCAGGTGTCTCTCCACTGCCTGAGAATCCGCATCCAGGGCAAGGCGGGGGGGGCCCGCTGCTCCAGGGATAAAAAAACCCCCAGATGTGCTTAGGTCCGGAGACCCCTCCGGACCTGCCAAAGACGCCGCTCGCTCCCCCGGCACTGAAAAGCCACACACATCTGCAGTGTCTTTTGAGCCGCGCTGCTGGAACAGGCTTCCCCCGAGGGTAGGTATTCCTGCTTGCGTTTCCTCCTGCCCATACTGGCTCCGGATAATCTCCAAGCACGACTCCTTCACACCGCCGAGTTCAAGCCTCCGTCCGGGGAAATCACACCGCCGCCATCTTGCCTCCCCCTGTCCTGGTGCCTCTTTTTAAGTGATGGTGTGGCACTCAGCAGGTGGCCCCCGAGGCAGCCAAGGTGCCAGGTCTGTTGGCCTGGAGAAGGGCCTTTCCCTTAGCTCCCTGAAAGTTCAGGTGGCAGCTTTATCCTGTTTCTGAGTCCAGTGGCTCGTAAGTCTCTAGCCTTGCACTCGGATGTTTTGTGCTTTTTCCAAGGGCTTCAGCATCTGCATCGCCCCCTTCGATCTGTGATTCCTTACTGGGATCTGTGTCTGGTGCTCAAGATCCTGATGGTGGTGCCTTTTGAGCGTGCTACTTTAAAGCTCAAGACTATCTCCTTGATTGTGATTTGTTCCATAAGGCGGATTTCCGAGCTGCAGGCTCTGTATGGCCGAGATCCTTATCTGTATTTTTCAAAGGAGTCTGTCTCCATTTGGCCTGGGCCTTCCTCCTTACCTAAGGTGCTGTCTCCCTTTCACATGAACCAGGTGGTCTGCCTGTCCTCCCTCTCGAAGAAGCAGTGTTATTTATTTAGAAAGATTTGTATGCCACCTTTTCCTTCAATCAAGGTGGTCACGTCACATCACATTGGAGGGTTACATTTAACATTAGGGTACGTGGAATCATTTAGACAGCACAGTTATGTAACAGTATTTAGACATTTAGACAATGTTTAGACAGTACAGTTGGAGTAACATTAACATAAAAGTATTTACTAATGAGGTGTGTTGAATTTGTGTGTGTGGATGGGATGGGTGTGTATTTAGTTGGCAGAGGTAGTAGTATTGCTGTTTTTGGGTAAGAGATGTTGCTTGAATGCGCATAGGTTTCAATAAATAACCATGTTTTGAGGTCTTTGCGGAAGTCTGTGAGGTCTTCAAAGGCTCTCAAGCTCAATGGTAGGGAGTTCCATAATGAGGATGCCAGTAGTGATGGTGCTCTTTTTGAGGTTGTTTGTTTGGTTTTGTGGTAGCCTGCAGGTGTGCCAATCCTGTTGTTGTTATTGGTTCTTCTTGGTCTATTGCTAATGTCTCTTGTTATAACGTTTTGGAGTACGTCTGCTGAGAGATGGTGAATTACTTTGAAGATTATCATGATTGTTTTGTATTTAGCTCTTGCCACCATTGGAAGCTAGTGCAGTTGTTGTAGGATGGGAGTGATGTGCTCAGTTCTTGGGGTGTCTATGATGATGCGTGCTGTGGTGTTTTGTACCATCTGTAGTGGGTGTAGTGTCTGAAGAGGAAGGCCTTGATATAGTGAGTTTCCATAATCAAGCAATGGTGTAATGAGTGCTTGGCACACTGTGCGGAAGTGATCTTGGCGTAGCATTGGTTTGATTTGTCTATTTTCAATCTGTGATATGCCTTGTTTGCAGTTTTGGTGATGTGGGATTTTAGGTTCAGAGCTCTGTCTAGTGTTATGCTCAGATACTTAACTTCTTCTTTGACTACTATTTGTTTGTCCAGTATGCTGATAGTTTGTGGAGGCATGAAGGTGGGGTTCCTGGTGACGAACATTGCCTCCATTTTTTCGTAGTTGACCGTTAAGTTGTTGGCTATGAGCCATTCATTCATGTCTTCGAGGCATTTTGTTATTGTTGTGGTGTTTAGTGCTAGTAAGTTGATTGGAGCATATACCATAATGTCGTCAACATAAATGTGATAGTGAAGATTGTGAAGCTTGATGATGTTGCATATGGGCTCTTTGTAGATGTTGAAGAGCATTGAGGATAGGGCTGAGCCTTGAGGTATTCCCTGTGTGACGGGGAATTGTAGGGATTTCTTTTGATCGCACTTGACTTGTTGCGTTCACCCTTCCAGGTATGATGTGAACCATTTCAGGGTATTGTTGCAAAGTCCTATCTGTTGTAAGCATTGCAATAGCTTAGGGTGTGACACAGTGTTGAAGGCCGCAGAGATGTCCATGAACACTAGCAGGAAGCCGTTATTTATGTTATCTATGCCTCTTAGGAGGTTGTCAAAGAGGGAGGTGAGTAGTGTTTCCACTCCGTGTTGGGGCTTGAATCCATGCTGATGTATGTCCCAATGGGGCATTGATATTTATGTGGTCTTGAAGTTGCCTTTGGACTGCTTTTTCCATGATTTTAGCAAGGAATGGCAGGCTGGAGATAGGACGGTATGACTTTGGTTCAAATGGGCTCAGATTGCTACTTTTAAGTATTGGTCGTATCATTGCGTGCTTTAGGGGTTGTGGCATATATCCTTGTTGGAGTGAATCTTTGACGATTTTTTGAATGTGATGAGAGCTGACCTTTTGTGACTTTGATCCATGACACTGGGCATGGGTCTGATGGTGAAGTTGTTGTGTTTAGTCCAGATATGATGTCTTGTACTTGCTGTTTCATTGGTATATTGAAGCTTTCCCATGCTTGGTATTGCTTTTTTATCATGTGGTCATTTGTTTGTGGTGGAGCAGAGTATGTTTGGTTAGTGTTTTTTGACTTCATGTAGTCTGCATATTTTTGTGGGTCAAGATGGTGGGTGCTTTGTTGCGTGTCATCCTTGGTGAGCTTTTGTACAATGCTGAAAAGCTCTCTTGGTCTATTGGTAGATTTCATGATTAGGTTGGTATGGTGTTGCTGTTTACACTCATTTATTAGTATTGCTTTGTGAATGTCTGGAGGGTGCTTCTCCTGTACTTGGAGGTTATGAATTCCTTTTGTAAGTTTGAGCATCTTTTTGTGCTATTTGCTGGCCTATGCAAGGGTGACACGGTGGCCAAGTTGACATTGGGGCACTGGATTAAGGAGACCATTGTCTCGGCCAGGGCCATTCTGTCCATTGGGCAAGAATGTTGTTTACACAGGGCCCTGCGCCAACAACATCCCGCATTGAACACCGGCAGGCAGGGCGGCTTTAGAGGGAGCCGGAGAGGCCCCAGCTCACCTCTGCCAAAGTGAAGCATGTCTTTTTCCTTCACTTGGGCAGCTGTACTGATGTTTAGAACGCTGCCATGCTGAGCGCCGGGAAACAGGAAGTCCCATTTGATCTCAGCACGGCAGCGTTCTAAACCTCAGTACAGATGCCAAAGTGAAGGAAAAAGATGTGCTTCACTTCGGCAGCTGTTAGAGGTGAGACGGGGCCTCTCCGGCTCCTTCTAAAGCATTTTAGATAGCCGCGGGCTCTTCAGGAGGGGAAGGGAGGGGGTGGCTTGGACTGTAAATGGGCTGTTGGGGGGAGCTAGGACTGGAAATGGGCTGAGTGGAGGGGGGGCTAGGACTGGAAATGGGCTGTGGAGGGGGGGGCTTGAACTGGAAATAGCTGATGGGGAGGGGGGCTTGGACTGGAAATGGTCTGTGCGGGGAGCTAGGACTGGAAATGGGCAGAGATGAGGGGGGCTTGGACTGGAAATTGTGTGGGGGGAGCTAAGACTGGAAATGGGCTGTGGAGGGGGGATTGAATTGGAAATAGCTGATGGGGAGGGGGGCTTGGACTGGAAATGGGCTGTGGGGTGGGAGCTAGGACTGGAAATATGCTGAGAGGGGGGCTTGGACTGGAAATTGGGGAGGAGCTAGAACTGGAAATGGGCTGAGTGGGGAGGGGCTCGGACTGGAAGTAGTTGATGCGGAGGGGGGCTTGGACTGGAAATGGGCTGAGTGGGGGGAGCTAGGAGTGGATATGGGCTGATGGAGAGACTAGGATAGGACTGGAAAGGGCTTATGGGGGGGGCTAGGATTGGAAATGGGTTGATGCGGGGACTAGAAGTGAGCGGATGCTGGGTGGGGCTGGAACTAGAAGGGAGCTGATGTTGGTGGAGGACTAGAATGGGATGGGGCTGGGAGAGTGAAATGGAGAGGGGAAAAATATTTTGTGTGGGAGGGAAGAAAAATCTACGATTGGCCGGGTATTGGGAGAGTAAGTGGGGACTGAGGATGGAGGGGTAAAATTTGAGTGGATGAAAAAGGAATAAAGAAAGAGACGGAGGAAAGAGCAAAAGGGGAAAGATCAGTATGTTAAAGCAGATGTAGAGAGAGAATGGAAAAAACTAGAAGAGAGAAGAAGGGACAAATGGACAGCAGACAATGGAGAGTTAGTAGAAGACACAAAGAAACCAGAAGAAAGTGGCTGGAGCAATTGCAACTGAAAAATAAAATGCACAAACAACAAAAGGTAGAAAAATACTTTTTTTATTTTGAATTTATTAACTTGGAATATGTCAGTTCTGGGAAATGTGTGTCTTTAATGTCTGCATTTTGTTTAGTACAAGTGGAAATTAATTTGTAGTTATATTTCTGCAGTGTTGTTGTACATTCCAAGTTTGGCTTTTGGGGTTCCAAGTTTAATTATTGTCTCATATTTCTAAAGTGTGATCCCATGTTCTTTGGTGACGGTTTATGTTCTGCATGTGTAATCGAGCTGAGGTATTCTGTTCATGTAGTTTCTATGTGACAATGCCACTTGTTCTCTTTCCCCAGTAGGTCATGTATTGGTATTCTCTGAGATGTATTGGTTTAATATTTGCAGTGTTGCCTTTTGATAGGTAGGGTATGGTGCTTTGTGAGTCCTGGTAGTGCTGTTAGGATACGGTGGGTTTGCTATGGGTTCTAAATGGGCAGTGTTTGTAGTAGTTCCTAATGTGTCTGGCGGTTGGCACTGGATTATAGTAATGTAGAAATCTTTTAGTCTTTCTTTATCCATACACTCATTAAGAGGCATGTTTATTAAAAGTTAGTGCATGTTAGCATTATGCAAATATATATGCAAATGAGGCCCCTTATGCAAATGAGGCTCCGCACATGGCCCCGCACCCCTGCCCCTGGTCTCGGCATATCTCTTGTGGAACAGGCCAGTTCCAGAGGGTTTGTGCGCCCATTCTACTCTAACACAACAATCCTCTCAGACAGAGCAGAGCTCGGTGGTGCCTGTAGACATTTGTCAGGCAGCGATGTGGGCATCACTTTCCACTTTGTCAAGCATTACCCTTTGGATGTCCACTTGCGGGTGGACATGGCCTTTGACAATGGCTTTGCAAGCCACTGTGTCTTCTTCCTGCCCAGTGGAGTTGTAGGTTTTGTACATCCCACTTGTCTGGATTGGTCTAGCAGGGCGATATGAAAGGTGACATTTTACGTACCAGTTAATGTCCTTTCCTTACTAGAGCAGGCCAGGGCCCGCCCCTGAAACTGTATTTGCTTTGTTCTTCTGCTGTGGTTCCCTTGAGCAGGGCTGTACCAAGCCAGTATCGCGCCCTGTGCGACTTGCACATCTGGTGCACGCCTCCCCTCCTCCGTCTAGCCACTGCCTGCTCCCGCCACCCTCTGTTTTCTCCACAGCGACGCTGGCAGCTGGGCAAGAGCAGGCAGCGCTGGACAGAGGTATGGGGGGAGGGCGGCGCAACAAATCTGATCCCTCCCTGCCCTGACATCGCGTCAGGGCACGGAGAAATCGGACTTGCAGAAAGACCTGCAAAAAGGCTTAGGGGGCGCATTTCGGCTGCCTGCTGTTGCTCTTCCGCCATTGAGAGAACAAAAAGTGGCGGCAGCAGGGCAACAGCAAGCAGCCGAAATGTGCCCCCTGTGCACAGGGCTTGGTACGATACTGCCCTGGGTCCACTATGAATTTTAGGCTTGGCTTTGCAGGTTCATCTTCTATGGATAGCTTTCTGTTTATGCTTTCCTGCACATAATGCTCTACTGTTGCGTAAATTACTCCTTGTTGCCCACGATTGAGGTTGTGTGAGGCTTGCCGTGTTTCTCCCATATGCTTTGGAAGGACTACTGAAGGGCTTCTGGTCGCTGAGGCGAATAGAGGCATGGGCGTGATATCACTGAATCCTGGGCTTTTCATTGGTTCTTTGTCACCACCAATTTGCTGGTAGGGGAACACAACTCATTTGTCTGGACTGGTCTAGGAGGACTCAAGAAAAGGGCATTCATTGGTATGTAAAATGTCACCTTTTATTTGTTTGTAATTTAGAGATCTGATATTTTTAATTGATGTTTTTGTTATGATAGCTGTTTTGATTCTGTCCCATTTTGTGTCTGTGTTTATCTTGCTGGTGAAGCAAGCTCTAAATAGCAGAGTAGAATAAATTATTTTTTTTAGGATCTGGGCAACATTTGGACCTGTTCCAAAGGATGGTTTCCTCCTTAAGCAGGCTGGGACCCGACTGCCACTGCTAATGTTTACACGTGAGACAGGGCAGCTTTTAGACTAGATTTTGGGGGAAAGCCAAGTCACCTAGGAGCATATGATTCAAATTAAGGTGTCTTCCAAGGGTAGTGGCACAACCCTGATGTTAAAGCATTCCAGTAAAGAGGTGTGGTAAAACCTGAAGTAGCCCAGATGCATCTAAATAAAGAACACGCCAAGATAAGATTCTAAATTACCTCCACCACTTCGAGGAGGGTCATCAATTATACCAATACACCTGCTTTCGCTTGTCTGTATGCAAATGCCAAACATTTAAAAAGTAAGGCTGAAGAATTAAATGAAGTGTTAGACATAATATTTTTATTTTATTTTTATTTATTTATTAGTATTTAGCTCTCGCCTTTCCAGTGGTAGTTCAAGGCAAGTTACATTCAAATATGTAGGTATTTTGAGGGATTACAATCTAAGTTTGTACCTAAGGCAATGGAGGGTTAAGTGGCTTGCCCAAGGTCACAAGGAGCGCCAGTGAGACTCAAACCCAGAATCTTGGGTACTAAGCTGTTGCTCTAACCTCTAGGCGGCTTCTCCACTCAGAGACCTGGTAGATGGAGGACAACCAATAAGAGATACCATAGTACAAATTATCAAAATAATATGGTGGATCAAACTGGAGGACGGGTGGCGCTATATGTTAAGAATGGTGTAAAGTGGTGGTATTATTAAATGTCAACCGCTTTGATTCTATAATGAAGAGTGCAATATCAAATTGAAATAAACATAAAATCAAACAGGAGATTCTGCAGTAAGCAAAATGCAATGTAGAATCTTTATTTATTTATTTATTTATTTAACATCTTTTATATACCGCACTATTTATAATCAGCGCGGTTTACATATAACAAGAAAACATCAGATAAGATACATATTATCTGTTTTTTACATGGAACAGGAACAAAACACTTGGGTAACCAGGATAATTATTTACAATGAATAATAGTCATTGAACTATTTACATATGGACGGCATATTGCATGAGAAGAACCTTTTTAGTATGAGAGAGAGGTATGAAGTGTTACTGGGTTAGCATAGGTTACGTGTTAATAACGGGATTGTTGCTATTTGAGTGAGCTTGTGTTACTGTGTTCTCTGGGAAATATTTGATGAAAAGGTGATGCTTCAAGGCCTTTTTAAACTGGGAGAGATCAGTGATGGCCCTAATGTGTGGTGGGAGGGTGTTCCAAAGTTTTGGAGCGCATAAACTGAAGGATCGGTTTATAGTTGCGGAGATGTATCTTAAGGACTCTTTTGGAACCATTAGCATGTTTAATTCCGTGGTTCTTCTCAGCCTGTTGGAAGGGATTGGTTGGATCATCTCTGATAGTGATGAGGGAGCAAGTCCTTTGAGAGCTTTGAAGGCTAGTAGCAGGGTCTTGAAGGTGATTCTCGCTCGGATAGGGAGCCAGTGTAATTGTTTCAGGAGAGGTGTTACATGTTCTCTTTTAGGTACCCCGAAAAGCACTCTTGCTGCGCTGTTTAATGCTAGTTGAAGCAGGTTAAGGGTAGATTGGGGGAGCCCCTGTAATATACAGTTTGCGAAGTCAAAGTGCGGGATAATTAGAGCCTGGTAGACCGTACGGAAATCATCTGGATCAATCAGTTGGCGGAGGTGTCTGAGGGAGCGAATCTTGAAATAAACTGTCCTTACAGTGTTGGTTATGTGGGTCTTCATATCTAGATTCTGATCCAGAGTCACTCAAAGGTATCGGATGTGGGATTTTACTTGCAGCTTGGCATCTTGAACCTCAAGGAATGTGGGTGGTGTGAACTTAGTGTTCCTTGAGATAAAAAGAACCTCTGTTTTTTTTGTTCTGGATTCTGAGATTTTGAGTCAGTAGCCAATTTGAAATGGCGTTAAAACAGTTGGTTATGGGGGTGAGGTTCATCTTATCTATGCAGAACGGCATATATAGTAACACGTCATCAGCATAGATCATATAGTTGACATTGAAGGACCTGATAATGGTGCATATAGGTTGCATGTAGATGTTAAATAATAGTGATGACAAAGAGGAACCTTGCGGGACTCCTTGTCCTTGGTGAAACGGATCTGATGTTTCACCATTTGAGCGAACCTGCTGCCATCTCTCTGAGAGGTATGAGTTGCACCATTCGAGAGCATTTCCACAAAGGCCCTTCTCTCTTAGGCGGATAATAAGAAGATCGTGACAGACCGAGTCAAAAGCAGCCGCAATATCTAAAAAGATGAGAACAAAGCCCTGTTTGATGTTATCGATACCGGAGTTTAGGCTGTTGAGAAGTGAGGTGAGGAGCGTTTCGACCCCGTGGGATTCCCTGAATCCATGTTGACAGGTATCCAAAGGCGCTTCAGTGTCGATATGGTCTTGTAGTTGTCTGTAGGCTATTTTTTCAATTATTTTAGCAAGAGTGGGTATGCTAGAGATGGGTCGGTAAGAGTCTGTTTTTTGTGGATCTAACTTGAGGTTTTTTAGTAGAGGTCTGATAGAAGTCTGTTTGAGGGCAGCAGGGAATGAGCCTGTGTCAAATGATAGCCTTATGATCTTGGATATTATTGGAGCAAGCTCTTTGCGAAGGTCCTTTATCCAAAAGGCTGGACAAGGATCAGTATGTGCTGTGGATAAGTTGAGAGATGAGATTATATCTTTAATTAGCTTCAAAGAAGGGGTGGAGAATGAAGCTAAAGGAGCTGGGAGCCCATGAATATTCGGGACAGGGGGTATTGTAATTTTATTTGTACAGCACATCTTAGATTGTATGTAAAGAGCATATTCTTGTGGGTTAATTTCACACTGGTGTTCCGGTGAAGGTTCCTTGGCTAATTTTTTGACAAGAGTAAATAGGTCGTGGGGTTTATTTATAGCACGTTTCAGGATGTCTGTATGATATAGTCTCATTTTTTCTGAAATGGCTTTACGGTGGGCGTCAAGATGTTGCATGTATGCGGTCTGATTGGTATTGGTGCGTGACCTCCTCCATTTCTTCTCGAGCTTTCGCAAAAGTTTTAGGGATTCTTTCAGATCTGATGTAAACCAAGGTGCCGTAGCTTTTCTTTTTGAGGGCTTGTTTCTGGGTGGACGAGATGAAATGCGGTTGAGTCTGTTGTTCCAAGAAGTGATAATCTCTTCCAGGTTTAGGGTAGAGTCTTTAAAGAGTGCGTCAGTTTCATCGAGGATCTGTTCCTTGTTAAAAGGTTGGAAGCTTCTGGATGTGGTATTTGCATATTTGTTTAGGTCCTTGTCATCAGAATATTGTTTCTTTTGAATGGGAATTTGGAACATAATGAGATTATGATCTGACCATGGGACATCTGTAATTGCTAGTAGAATATTTTGAAGTTGATTGAGAGCGGATAATGGGGCAAATATGAGGTCAAGGATGTTACCTTTATTATGTGTGGATTGTTGTACAAGTTGCTTGTAACCTAGAGTTTCTAAAGCATCTATAAAGGCGTCAGATTGGTTGTCTTGTAGAGACGGTAGGTTAATGTCTCCTAATATCCAGTTGGGTCTATTTGGATTCTGTGAGTTGGAGGCAAGGTTTATAATAGTTGACAGATCATCTGGGGAGGATGATGGCGCTCTGTAGACTAAGTTTATAGAGCAGAGGTTGTTAGATATAGAGACGGTTTCGAGGTGGTTGTTGCTAGAAGAGTCAACCATTTTAAGTTGGAGTTCAGTCTTGGCGAGGATAAGTACCCCTCCACCTCTTTTGCCTTGTCTGCTGCTGGTGAAGACCACGAAGTTGTTGGGGAGGAGCTGGTTGAGAATTATATTATCTTCGGGAGACAGCCATGTTTCGGTGACCATAAGTATGTCCAGGTTATAAGATGATGTTATGTCTGTGACAGCTGGCCATTTTTTACGAAGAGAGCGAGCATTAATGAGGGCACATTTGAGAGGGCATGGTTGATTGTAATTTTCTGTATTTAACTTTGTAGTGTGCTGAAGAGGTATGTATAATAGATAATGTTGATGAGAACAGTGGTCCCAGTTTCCATTGTGGTAATTGGTGCCTGACCATTTTCGCCAGTTATGTAGGTATGGAATTGCCTGAAGAAATTAGAGCTAGGATATCTGGTATCAGACCTATGAGGAGGAGGTATAGGCCTAATGTTATCTTGATGTGGAGGGCCATTGTGTGGATGTGAGGAATATTGCTTGAGAGGGAGATTTTCAAGATAAGGTTTGTACTTTCTGTGGTGAAGTGTTTAGTATCTGGCTAGGGAAAGATAGTTTCAGAAGCTTACATAGTGAGAGGTACAATTTGGTTAGGCAAAGATATTTCACTGGAATTTAGTTAGGTACAGATAACAGCCTACTTAATGAGAGGTACAATCTGGCTAGGCAAAGATATTTCACTGGCATTTAGTTAGGTACAGGTAACAGCCTACTTAATGAGAGGTACAATCTGGCTAGGCAAAGATATTTCACTGGCATTTAGTTAGGTACAGGTAACAGCCTACTTAATGAGAGGTACAATCTGGCTAGGCAAAGATATTTCAATTGAATTTAGTTAGGTACAGATAAATGTTGCAGAAGTTTACTTACTGAGAGGTACAATAGTATAGAATAAAATAAATTATATTGCATAGCATTTAGGGTTGCACATTTAGGTTAGCATCTATAGTTGCCTATCCTCTACCGGATTACTTTGTGAATGTAGTGTCTTGTACATACTGCAACTTACACCATGTGCATGCTGATGAGAAGATTACATTACTTGTATGCCTCCAGCAGGCCTCAGCATAGGACCACTCCAGAGGGAACTTTAAAAGTCCATGCAGGCAGCCCAGATTGGGCGATGTGGCTGGCGCTTCTTCTCTGCTGCCGGAGGTTCTATCCCCCGACTGGGGAGAGCTGCAGATGATGTCAAGGGTTCTGAGATGGTCTTCTGGTGCCCCTTCTCTCGGTCCCCGCCAGGCGCGGGCACGCCCGACGGCGTGCTGCCTTTTAGGCCTTGTGGCCTGCCCCGATTCGGCCTCGTTTGGCTGCAGGCTCCTCCCGCTGTCGATGGCTCGATCCCCAGGGAAGGGGAGAGCTGTTGATAGTGGCGGGGCTCAGAGGGTCGGCTCCCGACGGCATGCTGCCTTTTAGGCCTTGTGGCCTGCCCCGATTGGGCCTCGTTTGGCTGCAGGCTCCTCCCGCTGTCGATGGCTCGATCCCCAGGGAAGGGGAGAGCTGTTGATAGTGGCGGGGCTCAGAGGGTCGGCTCCCGACGGCGTGCTGCCTTTTAGGCCTTGTGGCCACTGTTCCCTCTAAGCTGTGCGCATGTGCGCGCGCACACACCTTGCCAAGTGAGCGCACATACTTTACAACAGAGCGCACAAAAATTACGGTTCTGATTCTGATAGAAAACAACACAGACATCTTAAAATTGAAAAGTTGTTGAGTATTTACAGTTTTCACAAGTTCTACAATATTTTATAGTGCAATCAATGTGGTGTACATACTGTATTCTGACGTGTAGTCAAATTTTAAAATATATAACTCCGAGTGTCGTTATGTTGCGCACAAAAATTTAACCTTCCTTCAAAAGCTGCACAGCTGATATTTTATGCGCACGCAGCCTACAGAAAATTAGAGGGAACATTGCTTGTGGCCTGCCCCGATTGGGCCTCGTTTGGCTGCAGGCTCCTCCCGCTATCGATGGCTCGATCCCCAGGGAAGGGGAGAGCTGTTGATGGTGGCGGGGCTCAGAGGGTCGGCTCCCGACGGCGTGCTGCCTTTTAGGCCTTGTGGCCTGCCCCGATTGGGCCTCGTTTGGCTGCAGGCTCCTCCCGCTGTCGATGGCTCGATCCCCAGGGAAGGGGAGAGCTGTTGATGGTGGTGGGGCTCAGAGGGTCGGCTCCCGACGGCGTGCTGCCTTTTAGGCCTTGTGGCCTGCCCCGATTGGGCCTCGTTTGGCTGCAGGCTCCTCCCGCTGTCGATGGCTCGATCCCCAGGGAAGGGGAGAGCTGTTGATGGTGGCGGGGCTCAGAGGATTGAAATCCCATATGTGATGGAGAAGAGTATAGTTGTGGGGATGTACTACCATCCACCGGCACAGGATGAAGAGAGAACTAGTACTATGCTAACACAAATGAGGAAGACTAACAAATTTGGTAACACAAATATAGTGGGGGATTTCAGTTATCTCAAGATTGATTGATTGAGCAAATGTTTTACCAGAACATGCTATGGAAGTAAGGTTGTTAGATGGTGCAAAGGACTGTTTCATTCATGTAGCAGCTGGTCCTGGAATTGAAGAGAAGGAGAGCTACTTTAGATCTAGAATTTACCGAAATGCAGGATCTAGTGTGGAATTGGTGATCATAGAGAGCAGCAGATTGAAAACCAGGAAAACTAGGGTTCATATCCAACTGATGCTCTCTGTGACTTCTGGGAAAGCCGCTCCACCCTCCATTTATTTATTTACATTCTCTTATATACCGCGCTATTCTGCATCAGTGCAGTTTACATTGAACAAACTGAAATTACATTGAACAGGGCATTATAACTTGGAGATAACTATTTTACAGGGAACATGGGCTATGGAGGGTTAAGTGGCTTGCCCAAGACCACAAGGAGCACCTGTGGGACTAGAAACCCCAGTCCTTCCGGCCCAAGGTTGCTGTCCTCTAGTGGGATTTGAACCCCCAACCTTCCGGCCTGAAGTACCTTGCCCCAACCACTAGGCCACTCCTCCACTCCACTCCATTGCTTCAGCTACAAACTCAGATTGTGAGCCCTCTGGGGATAGGGATGTATCCTGTATCTGAATGTAACTTGCCTTGAGCTACCAATGAAAAGGCTAAAATATAAATAAATAGAATAAAATACATACAAATGAACTGGCAGCTTATTGCTTAACTTTGGCTAGGATCAAGAAGTGTGATATGGGTCTACCAATAGCTAGACTGCACCCTCTTGAATGCTGAACATTAAGCACGATTAGAAGTTTGATTTTGTTATAATCCTTGGTAACTTAGGGGGAGAAAGGCTTACTTTGTGCTCACTGGGTTGTCCAAACTTGCATCAAGGTCATCTTCTGGAGAAGACTTTTGTGGAGCTGTGGATGGTGGTTGTGATTTGGGAAGAACTACCGCATGGTTTTAAGTCTCTCAGAAGAAACAGATGTTACCAGCTAGGGTAAAGACCTTGAGAGGGCGATGAAAAGTTTCCTTTGGCGGTTGAGAAAAGCTAGGGCAGCCAGGAGAATACACGTTAAGAAAAGAGAGAAGAGATGGGTGTCTTTCCTAGCTCTGAAGGATCACTGAGTAGGTTCAGAGAAACAGTGGAGCTCACTTAGAACTTAGCTGTGGCTGTTCTCAGTGGCTGGGTGCTAATGCTGTTCACTGCCTTGCAGGAAGACCTGGCTTTGATTCTCCACACAGGTTTTCTGCTCCTTGGATTGGCCAGAGCTGAGGAGGCAATGGAGGCGACATTCACAGCCTCTAAAGACAAGGAAGTCTTAGCCACTGTACAAAAGTGATCTCTAGTGGCTGCATTTAGGGACCACAATTGCAGGGCTCTGGAAGGAACCCGGTGCTTGGCGTCCAGGTTAGGAGTGAAGCTACAGGGTCTGGAGTAAAGTGAGTGGGGAGGAGTTATAAAATAAAGAAAAATGTCCTAGGGAGTTAGTGTATGAAGGCTGGTTCCAACTGACCTGCCGGAAGAAGTTAAACAGCTGGGTTGACAACAAGAGAGGTGTGGTGAATGGGCAGAGACACCTCCTGAGCCTCACCAGATTTCCATGACCACCCTCCCTGAAAAACGAGGCATGAGAGCTTGAAAGACTAGGGCAGCTATTCCAAGATGGAGCGGGCTTGAACAGAGAAGATTTGTAAGGTGAAACTTAAAACACACAGGCAGTGATGGCCTTTAATTCCCTGCAAGACTAAGGGTCTCTGTAACAGGAAAAAAAAAAGGTATTTGATAATGGCAGAGCTAATGCAATTTGAAAGAATCTGTATCGTAAAGGTTGCGTCATAGGGTTTTATTTCCAGACTGCTGGCAGATTTAGGAGAGGGAACTGGCTAGAGAGATTCTCCTTCTCTACAGCAAAGACTTAGGCAAATATGAGTCACTGAGTCTCTAAAGTAGTTCTGGTAGTTATAGGCAAGACACGGAATACAAGTTATTATTCAGATGGTGTCTGCTGCTAGCCAGCTTGCATACGCTGGAATCCAGTATATCGGATAATGGCTGAAGCTGGGAGTGTAGGGAGGAAGGAACATTATTACCATATATAGAGACGTTTTCCAGTTCTTCAGGTAGATGATAGAGTGAAGTGCTGGCCTGGATATGTCACTGAATGATGCATTGATTGTTCTTCTGGGAGCTGCCAGTTGCAGGTGGGAATTGGTATGGGCAGGAGGGAGTGGGGGTGTAGCTTATTTCATTTCTGTTACAAACAACTAGAACAGTGGCCACTAGTATGAGGAAATAACCAGTAAGGCCAAAAAATGAGTTGTGGGTAGGCCCTGGAGATGGAGGAATAAGTATCAAAGTGCAGAACTACCTTTTGGCATACTTTATTGATGGGTCCATCTGGAAAGTGCCTTCCAACCTTGACAATAATTAATCACATCTCGGCCTCCTTTGTGTCACTGACAGAAATGAGAATGATCTGATTGGGGAAGGTCCAGATACAGGCACTTTTTTTTTATTTCAATTTGAAATTTGCATGGTTTTATTAGCTGTTAACATTTGCATGTTGTTACAAGGTTCGAGTTGGACAGAGCACTGACATGTCACGTGGAACTTTCTAAATGCCCTTTTGAGGATAATAGGATTGTACAACAGACAACGAAGAATGGGGAGAAGGAAAAGAACCACATAGGCCACGAGGGTTCTAGAACCCATTGTGACGTTATCGGACATTGTTAAAGCTCGCTGTCCACTGCTTGAGGCGGCTCACTCCCCTGAGCTATGCATTACAGGAGCTTAACATACAATCTTGTGATAAGATGTGAGCCAGTTGGACAGCTGTATTTTTGTCACTTCCACCTCCGTTTCTGGTTTTGATTTGAGGGGTGCATTATGTATAGTGGGACAGTCTCTTTCCCCCCCCCCCCCCATCCATCCATCTGTATTAATTTCATATCCTTTACTTCCCTCTTTCTCCAGGTGGCGGCTGAGATTAGTAGGCCCCTCACTGAGGTCAAGAAGATTAAAATGGTGTCCAGTGGCAGTGGGGAGGTGGGGGCTGCCAAACTGACTGGGGAGGTCCTAGACATCCTCAACAGGCTGCCTGAGACGGTGGAGAAGCTAACGGGCATCGGCATTGCCCTGGTGAGACTCCTTCCTCCCTCTCTCCTCCTTGAATGTTGTAATAAGATGCCGGAGACATTTGGCCAGTCGGATACGTCCACCTTCTTTTTCTTTTGAATGTCCTCTCCCACATCTTTTTACTCATGCTGGTTCTGGGTTGAGGGGAGGAGGGTTATATTAGAGGTAGGGAGAAAACAAGTTCCTCACCCCACCACATCATGTTCCAAGCAAGGGCAATGTGAGTAGTGCGTCTGCACAAGAAGCAAGTACAGAAGGGGCACTGGTGTCATCAATGGGGCTTTGACAAAGCTCAATAAGAGCACGTTCCTGTGCGCAGCTGGGTGGGGAAGGCTACCAGTTTTGTGAGTTATACAGGCCACATTTCTAACTTGCTATGGCCCTTCGTCTGTGCTAATCCCCCATTAAGTACTTCAAATTAAATTGTTACCTCTGTTTTCTCCAAGGAACCATTTCTACCCAGCCATAATGGAGCCCTCCTTCATTCCCCCTTCCAAATCTTAGACCTAATTCTGCTATTCTTTCATTTTTATTTCCTGTCCTAAGGATGGGTGTCCAACCTATTCATTAGGAGACCATCTCTCTTTTTCAACTTGGTTTTAAATTCAAAATGTTAATTTTCTGCCCTTTTTTTTTTGCTTTTCAGAACGGCCAGAAGAAGCCGGTTCGCATATCATAACAACACATGGAACCGCTGGCAGTGACGTTGACCAGAGACCTTGCCTGCTTTTGAAGATGTCTATTATGTGCTGGGCCAGTGCCTTACCTGCCTGCTGGATGCCCATTTCCACTCCCACCCCAACCCGCCAGCTCCTGTAGAGAGGATTGAAAAATCGCCGTGTGTGGGGTATTTTCAGGAAGAGTTTACTCCTGCACTCCGTGTTCCATTTATCCTGAAATGTTTACCCAGTGTTGCAACTTTATATTTAGACCAAAAAAATGTGAAGAAAGATCTCTATATATTCTGTTCATTTTTTTTATTTGCTGTGCTAAATCCTGCCCTAACCAGGGCCTGATTGTGGCGTCATGGATAAGGCCTTTGTTTTTTGTGCTGGTTTCAGTTGTATAGGCAAAGAAAATTGTATTGCTGAACTCTTGACCTCTCAAGAAATTAAAGTTTATTTTTATTTTTTACTGTTAACATGTTTTAGATCATTTTTAAGCTGGCCTTCCTGTAACTGTTTTGAACCCACTGTGGGCAGACATCTTGTCAAAGAGAGTAGTTCATGACCTCACAGGCTTACTGCATCCAATTGGTGCATGCTGACTGTGATGTCACAAGTGGCCTGATGACAGTGCCAATGGGATTCTATTATGTGCAAGGTGCTTGATTGACACTGAGCCAAAGAGGCAGGCCCTGTGTGCTAAGGCAAGAGAATCCCTGACAGTGATTTTCAGAGATGATGACATAGCAGCAAAATTATTTGTAATTGGTTGTGCAGTGCATAATTGTTCCTTGCCCTCTGCTTAAAAAATTGGCTTTACTTTAAGTAGGAGCCAAGAGCGAAGGGAGAGGGGAACAGCCCTGACACTCTCTCTTATCCCTGCATGTACCTTCTCCTAGAATGCATTTCTAACCAGGGTTGTGAAGCTACTTGTGTGACTTGTGAATAGTTAGTTTGGCCCCATGTAATGTTTAAATGATGATGTGACTAAATAACTACATATGTAAACATGGAAGCACTTAGTACATTTGTAATGATGGACTCTCAGAATTTTCCTATGGGTTGCTAGAGGATTACATCAAAATATGAGCTGAAGACAATGTATAGAGAGATGAGCCGACTTCTTCCTTAGCTAAAGAGACAAGCACTCATTGCATGAATGCTCTGAACACCCCCCCAGGGACTGCCTCAGATGGATTCAAGATGTTGGTGCCCTAGGCAGCCCTTAAGCTGTACTCCCC
Source organism: Ichthyophis bannanicus (assembly GCA_033557465.1). Taxonomy (NCBI): domain Eukaryota; kingdom Metazoa; phylum Chordata; class Amphibia; order Gymnophiona; family Ichthyophiidae; genus Ichthyophis; species Ichthyophis bannanicus. The sequence goes on along the minus strand of CM066051.1, from coordinate 71,576,912 downwards.
CTCAAAATGTATTGTTTAGCTTTGAATTCCCTGCACTTTGCCACCCTCCAGAAGATGTGGCCCTAACCGGCTGCCTAGAGGATGGTGCGGTGCTGATTCCCCTCCACCCCCTCCCATGTGCTCATCAAGTATTACTAGGATGTTACCACTATGTAAAGGCCTTAGGGGGAGAGACAGATGTAGCTGCTCTATAGAGTCCTACCCCCCCCCCTTTTTCCTTGTGCCTATTTCCATGACTCATGGCTGTAGAAAACAGTTTCCTGCATTTTGTGATTATAATCATTTGTGTTACCAAATAAATGATCATGTTAGCCAAGTGTGGAAATCCTGTTTTCATTGCGAGTTTAGTTCCTTTTCAGTAACCCTCTTTCGGATGCCTCTCACGGGGTCACCTGAAGAGTTCCCTCTCTCATACCTGCAGATCCTGCACCTAGGATGACTTCACTGTCCCTTGTGTCATCTGCACAGTCCCCTTCCATGTACCTAATGTCCCTTCTCCTAGATTTATGTCACTCTGTAGTAACATAGTAGATGATGGTATAATATGACCAATCAGCACATCTCTGCCCACTTATTCCTGTCCGCACTGCAAAGATACGTCCCAGCAGAGAGCTGTATGAAGTGACTTCTTGTAATACATCAGACCTTCTCCAGAACAGCCTTTGTCATCTTTCTTCTTTATGCTCTGTCACCTAGGGGAAGTGAGGAGGCAAGATACCTTGTTTAGTCTGTGGTCCAAATTGCTGAGAGGATGAGCTAGAGGGGTTAGAAACAGCAGGGGAGATGCAGGGGACATAAATGTTTGGGGATGGTCTTTAAGAACACAGGACGCGCCATCCTGGGTGCCCAGCATTCTGTCTCTGGTCACTGGCCAATCCAGATCACTTGGCAGTATCCCAGCAGATCCTGGGGATGGGGGAAGATCCACTCCCAAAAGTAAGAGGTGATATGAATAGTCAGTAGATCTGACCTCCAGAAACGTGTCCAGACTTTTATACCATTAATCTTGAATACATGTTACTGCAAGAAATGTCATAGCTTATTTGTGCATTCACTAAGAAAAAAAAAAACACTTTCTAAAATTAGTTTTAAGTCTGTGGCCTATTTTTATTCCTTGCAGGGCGCGATATAGTGAGATATAGAAGAATGGCATTTATTTCCTGCTGCTTGCAATACAGAGAAACAGAATTAATTGAAGAGCTCTGGGAGGGTCTTTATTCCATGCATTGTCTGCCTCGGTGGATAGAAGGGACTAAAACAGGGATGGTTTTTAGAATAGAAGTATAGACAGTATAACTGGGTGGGCCAGGCCCAACCGATATTTTTTAGCTCCACATACCATCAGCACCAGAGAACTTGGGGAGCAGAGGCAGGTTTGTTTGCCCTCCTCCCACAAACCAAAACAGTATTTTGCTGCCTTAGGAAAGAATGAATTGAAACAGCCGGGAATGGTTCAGGTTGCCTGTGTCATATAATACAATGAGGCAGCGTCAGGATGTTTTTTTTCCCGTAGCCGGTAGCATCTGCTTCTTGCAGAAAAACAGTTTCTCTCTCCCGATACATTGACTCTTTTGATACAAGTAAGATAAAGCAGCCTGGTTGCTGTGATGGTTCACTTGACTGCACAGAAATAAATGATTATAAACAAACAAAAACCCCCAAAATATAGCTTTTTATTAGACTAAATAAATTCCTTGACTGACCTGAGACTGTTTTGGTCACTGGGAGTTTATGGAGCCTGAGTCAGCCATTCCTGCAGAGATAGCGAGGTTACTTACCTGTAACGGGGGTTCTCCGTGGACAGCAGGATAAGTCAGCCACACCTGGTGACGTCCCCCGGCGGCGCCAGTTCGGAAGTGCTCTCTAGAGATCAGATTACCTGCTCAGGTAGCCCACCTCCCAGGACCGCCCTCAGCCTGGTCAGTTGTTTCCCAAGCTAGGATTTCCCGGCTAGGCGGTCCTTCATGCGGACGTGGGAGGGATTGTGTGGCTGACTTATCCTGCTGTCCACGGAGAACCCCCGTTACAGGTAAGTAACCTCGCTTTCTCCATGGACTGCAGGATGGCGTCAGCCACACCTGGTGACTCCCTAGCTGCGCGAAGCGCGCTGCGGTGGAGGAGGGAGGCGTGAAGAAGGCTACAGGAGCATGAGTTAAGAACTTTACTCGACAGTGCAACGTTAGTGCAAAACAGAACTTTACTCAACAGTGCAGCATTAGTGCAAAACAGTTCATACTTTACATGACAGTGCAACATGAGGCAACACAGTGCATATAGTGTAACAACAGTGAACATGAGTGCAAACAGTGCAATAGTGCAATCAAAATTGGGTGCAACCGCAAACACAGTGTCAGAATAGCCATCACTCACAACAGGGTGCCACGTCAACAGAGTGGTGGCAAGCGTTACAATAAGGTCAGAGAAACGTCTTGAGCTGAGGGGCTGCTATTTATGGCCCGGCTTGGCGGTGTTCCAGGGCCGTAGCGAGGACAGCGTTGCCGAGCGCGCAGCTCTCTTGCGACCTGAGGTCGAGGCAGTAGTGTTTCTGAAAGGTATGCGGGGAGGACCACGTAGCTGCCTTGCAGATGTCGGTCAGGGGCACTGACCTAAGGTTGGCTATTGAGGCGGACAACGCTCGCAGCTGGTGTGGACCCACTCTTGGACCTGGGCGTAGTCCGGTAGGGTCAAGACAGTAGGAGACGCAGGAGGCGACCCAATGGGAAAGAGTTCTCTTGGTGACCGGTTGCCCGGGCCTGGTTGGGTCGAAGGAGATGAACAGCTGTTCGGACTTCCGCGCGGGCAGCGTCCTGTTAAGGTAGATCCGGAGGGCTCGGAGACAGTCTAAGGTGTGTAGACGGCGCTCCTCCGACGAATGGTGTGGTTCCGGAAAAAAGGAAGGCAGTTCAATGGACTGGTTCAGATGGAACGCTGATGGTACCTTGGGGACGAACTTGGGATGCGTCCTCAAAGAGGCCCGGTCGAGGAGGAGCTGGGTGTATGGCGGGTGCGCCACCAGCGCTTGTAGCTCACTGATTCTCCGGGCGGAAGTGATAGCCACCAGGAACAATGCCTTCCAGGAGACGTACTTCATGTCTGCAGATTCCATGGGTTCGAAGGGGGCCTGTGTAAGACCATGCAGGACTACTCCGAGGTCCCAAGGAGGTATAGGAGGTCTGATTGGGGGTTTTAGATTTGTAAGTCCCTTCATGAAGCGCGCCGTAAGGGGCAGGGCAGCGATGGAGTCAGCCCCGTCCACGGGGGCATGGAGGGCTGCAATGGCGGAAAGATGCACCCGGATGGACTGTGTTTGGAGGCCACTGTCGGAGAGGGAGCTGAGGTACTGCAAGACGCAGGGAACAGGGCATGAGACAGGGTCGAGGCCTTGTTTTCCGCACCAGATGCTGAACCTCTTCCATTTGAGGCCATAGGATTTTCTGGTGGAAGGTCTCCGGGCTGCCAGGACGACATCTTGCACCGCCATCGGGAGTTGTAGGGCGGCCAGGTTCATCCGTTCAGCCTCCAGGCAGTGAGCGATAGGGCCTTGAGATTGGGGTGTCTCGTGTGGCCCTCATTCTGCGTTAGGAGGTTGGGGCGGAGCGGTAGGTGTTGTGATAAGGAAACTTATCATAGCTCAGGTAGGAGCTATAAAAAAGATGATGTGACTCTGAACAAGCAACCTGTCAGTTCTGGTAGAAGTGAGAAAACAGAGTTTTCACATAAAAGACTACCAGTCCCAGAATGCACCAGGTTTCCAGCAGCCATGAGAGGGGCTGAAGAGAGGAAATGTGTGTGCAATCAAGAGAGCTATGAGGTAATCCCTAAGCACTCATCTCAAAGGGCAGGGCCTGATTCAAGACAGCTGCGCTGTGTTAGGGAGCAGCACACATTAGGAAAGAATAAGAATAGAGATTTTTCTTCAGGAAACAGTTTCAGCAACAGTTTCAAGAACAGCTTCAGGAAGAGATACAGAGGGGAGAGCTTCAGCAACGGCTACAAGCACCAGTATCACCTGGAGAAACAGAAGCCAAGCCAAGCAGATAGAGAGAGAAGGAAACTCTCTGGAAGGAAGAGAAGAAAGGCCATTGGAAGGTCTGGGAGATTCCAAGGCAGTACTCATACTGGGAGGTATTCCAAAGGCCAGCAGAGTCCATTGGACTGGATTCAGCCAGAGGAATGGAGTGGCAGAGATAGGAATCACCAGTGGCTACCTGGAAAAGAGAAGACTGCATGTGGAAGGGACTTTCAGACCAAGGCCAGAAGGTATGTGAGAGAAGATCCAGTGTCCAGGGATCAAGATTGGAAGGCTGGACATCAGAATTGGATTACATATTGGCCAGGCTATACAGAGAGGAATAATGATAGCAGGAGAGGCTCAGGTATGAACACTGATCCAGACCCTATCTATAATAGAGAATGGCAGCAAGGAAATAAGCATTCTCATGATAGTGCCTTAATGAAAGACTCATCTGTGCCAATGTATGATATTGACCCTATGATTGTTGATGCAGGGGGAAATACAGCAGATGAAACTATTTACATGGACTGTTCTTTATCTAAATGCTATTGCTAGTTTTCTATGAGCAAACACATCAGCCATCACAAAGAAACCTAACTTTGTTCTTTATTTCCACTGCAAACAGCTCTTAAAGCAGGATTTGGGCTCACACAGTAGCAGCCAGCCAGCTAAAGGCTTTCAGCTGGTCCATGGATAGTAATTAGGGCTGCACCTGATTGTGTGTGTGAGCAAGGGAGAATCACTGCTGAGATCAGCATGGAAAATAAGCAGAAGTTAACCTAACCAGCAAAGTTTATTCTTTACTTTGTGCCTTTGTATTTGGTAATTACTTGCTAAGAAAACATTAGCTAATTGCCTGACAAGCTGAAGGTTGTTTTCTGGTTTACTTTGTGACTTTTTGTTATCCATTTTAAACACTGCAAGCAAGTAACCTCATTTATAGTGCTATCAAGCATACATGTGCTGGGTGAATTAAACCCCATCAATAAAAGAAGTATTTTATTGATCTTACCACTTGGTTTCACAACTCAAATTATTGTCATCAGCTGTGTTTGGGAGTGAATGAACTACAATACCCACAATACCTTGCAAGAATCATATGAATATATGCATCGTCAAGATTATGTAAGTTCTCACCCTAGGCAGCCGTCTGACAGTGTATGGGGCCGTCCTGTGCGAGGCGCTTCAGGAGCGCGAACCACATCTGTCGGGGCCAAAGGGGGACTACCAGGATGACTTGTGCTTTGTCCTGGATGATGCGCTGCAGCGTCGCTGGGATAAGGGGGGTTGGTGGAAAGGCATACACCAGAGACCACCCCCCCCCCCAGTACACGTCAAATGCATCCCCTGATATTCTCTTGTCGGACGGGCGCCTCGAGCAGAATTGCGGGCACTTGGTGTTCTGCTCCGTGGCAAAGAGGTCTACCTCCGGGACGCCCCACCTCCGGAAGAGGGAGCTGGTGACCTCCGGTAGGAGAGTCCATTCGTGGGGCTGTAGCTGTCTGCTCAGCTTGTCGGCGAGGACGTTCAGGTGACCAGGAAGGTAAGAGGCGCATAGCCAGCAGTTGTTTTGCAGGGCCAGCGCCCATATCTCCAGTGACTCTTTGCAGAGGGAGCGGGAACTGGTGCCTCCCTGCTTGTTGATGTAGAACATGGCTACTTGATTGTCTGTCTGGATGAGGATGGACAAACCTCGAAGGTGTGGGAGGAACGCCTTGAGGGCGTATTTGACCGCCCGCAACTCGAGGAGGTTGATGTGCAAATGTTTCTCTTTGGGTGACCAAGGGGCTTGCGTGCTGAAGTGGTGGAAGTGCGCTCCCCAACCGGAGCAGGACGCGTCCGTGGTGAGGACCGCTTGGTGTCGCAGTTGATGGATCTCCTTGCCTACAGACAGGTTCGTCTGTATAGTCCACCAGCGAATCTGTGGCTGGACTTTGGGCACCATCGGAATGCGGGAAGACAGGGCCTGAGTGTGTTGATTCCAGTGGGTCCGAAGGTGCCACTGGAGCTCGCGCATCTTCATCCGTGCCGCTGGGATGACCGAGGTTGTGGCAGCCAGGTGACCTAGCAGGCGTAGGAGAGACCGGGCTGACGTATCCGAAGTTGTCATTAGGCTGGACGCCAATGATGTGATGGTGAGCATCCTGCGGTGCGGAAGGTAGGCCTTGGAGGATTGCGTATCGATGACAGCTCCGATGAACTCCAGCCGCTGAGTGGGGCGGAGCTGCGACTTGTTGTAATTGATCACGAATCCCAGGGAGGAGATCAGGGTAGTCGTCGTGTGGAGAGAGAGCAGCAGCTGCTGAATGGAGGGTGCAGCGATGAGCCAGTCGTCCAGGTAGGGAAAAACTGCAATGTCCTGTTTGCGGAGGTGAGCCGCTATTGTGGCTACACACTTCGTGAAGACACGTGGTGCCGGAGATAGTCCGAAAGGGAGAACTCTGTACTGGTAATGACGTCCCAGAACATGGAACCGAAGGTACTTCCGGTGCGCTTTGTGGATGCGGATGTGTGTATAGGCTTCCTGCAGGTCCAGAGATGCTAGCCAGTCCCCGCTCTGGATCAGGGGAAGGATGGTGTTGAGTGAGTACATCCTGAATTTCTCTTTGGTGATAAACCTGTTCAATTTGCGCAGGTCCAGGATGGGGCGTACCCCGCCCGATCTCTTCGGAATGAGGAAGTACCTCGAGTAGAACCCCATGTGTATCTCGGATGGGGGAACCTCCTCTACAGCGTGCGAGGCCAGCAGGTGTAACAGCTCCGTTGCCATGGCACGTTGGAGTTGAGGGGGAGTTTCGCTGATGGGTTTGTGGCGTTGGCAGGGTGGCGCAGAGAACCGTATGCGGTACCCCTTGCAGATGATTCGTAACACCCAGGCGTCCGAGGTAAGGTTTTCCCATTCTGGCACGAAAAAGGAAAGGCGTCCCCCAATCTGGGGTGGTGCCTTTCCATGACTGTCAAAAAGATGGTCCGCCCTTGGCGGGCTGCGAGTTGCCGCTCTTCTTCGGTCTGCGGTCACGTTGGGACTGACGTTGCTGCGGAGGTCCTTGGTAGGAGTTAGATTTATATCTGTGTCCTTGCCATTTCCTGTTTGAGGAGTACTTCTTGTTGTAAGAGTAGTACGGTTTCCGCTGGTAGCTGTTCTTTGAAGAGCTGCCGGCTCGTTCCAGGCCATCCTCTGCCAGGGCCTGCAGGGTAGTGCAGTCCTCTTTCATGTTGTTCACGGTATCCGTGACCTTGTCACCAAAAAGTGATTCGCCCGAGCAGGGGGCATCAGCAATCTTGTCGTGGGCGTCGTCTCTGAGTCCAGATGCCCTCAGCCATGCCCATCTCCTAGCGGATATGGCTGTACCTGCCGTCCTTGCGGACGTATCGAAGGCGTCGAAGGCAGTACTTGCTAGGTGCTTGTTGCATTCAGACATGTCGGGGAGGGCGGAAGACAAGGTGGCTTGCGCCTCTTTTGGTAGAGTGGAGACGGCAGTCTTTATGGATGCCATGCAGGCGTCCTGGAAAAGGACATGCTGGAATTGGTGGGCAGCAATGCGTGCGCTGAGCATAGCCCCTTGGTAGACTTTCTTCCCAATGTCATCAAGGAGCTTCTGGTCCCGTCCGGGCGGATTATTGGCTTGGGTGCGCGTAGACTTAACCCTCTTCAAGGCGGAGGATACTATCGACTGGTGTGGTAGCTGTACCTTTTGGAACCCTGGAGTGGGTTGAAGCAGGTACTTGGAATCCAGCCTTCTGGAGGTTGCACGGCCAGATGCCGGTGTAGACCAGAGTCTCATGTGGCTGTCACGCAACTTCTGATGTAGCGGTAGCGCAAATGGGGTCTTTGGGACTGCCAGGTACTTCAGGACCTCTGGTTCCGCCTCGTCGGGTGCGCCGGGAGAGGACAGTGCGAGTGCCGCAGCCACTTTGCTGAGGAACTTGGGGTATGTCAAATCCTCTTGGGGTGGCGGGGGGCCGTCAGGCTCGGGAGAGTGTCTGTTCTCTGACGCCGGGCGATCCGCGGAGCCCACTACCGCAGCTTCTTCCTCCTGGTCCTCGGCGGCGCTGTCTGGGGAGGGCTCCTCCAGATGCGCTAGCGGTGGCTCGTGGTGCACGAGTACTTCTGCCACTTTATTTGTTGCCCTTTGTGGGACAGGTGCCAAGTTTGGCTCTGCCACATTAACTGTTGTCTCTTGTGCGGGTGGCAAGTTTACCTCTACAGCGGTGGCGCCGTGGCAGTAGAGGGCGCAGTTTGCTGGACAAGTTGAGCCAGGAGGTGCAAGATGGCTGAGGAGTTGGAGGGATCGGACGACCTGGAGGAGCTTCTCCTGGATTTGTAACGCCTGGAGCAGTGTTTTCTGTGATGTCCATGGCTCCTGTGGTGATAACGGCTGGATCCGGAGGAGTCGCTGCTGCTGCAGGAGTGCTTCCTGCGCTTGTGCGAGCTCCGGGAGCTGCCGCGGTGAAGAAATGCATCTCCCTCCCGTTCCTGGCTTCTCTGCCTCTTGCGGGAGCCGTTCCGATGCCTCCTGGAGCCCTCATAATCAGAGTCATCGCTGACTGTGGCTGCAGGGAGATGACGTGCAGAAGCTGGGGTCGCGGGCTGATGACGTCGCGAGTGGGAGGGGCCAGCATTCTCGGCGTCCTGGAAGGTGGAGGGTTCACCGGGGGCGCCATCTTGACGTACCTCGTGGTTGAGGGGTGTCGCGTGGCCCGAAGAAGGGAGGCAAGCCCTCACTGCCGGTTCTTCTGCTGCAGGAGGCATCCTGGCCGCAGCGTGAGGAGTCGTCATTTCAGGAGCCGGGCCGGAGGTGGAGGCCTCGACAGGCACACCTCGGGCCTTAGCGGCGGCAGCGGCAACGGCAACGGCAACATGCTGCCTCGGGACCTCATGGAGATGTGTAGTGCTTAAGCAGCGTAAACATAAGCCGTGCAGGTCCGCGCTGCTTAATTTCCTGCCACAGGGGCATTTCTTGAGGCCCGGCTTGGGCATGGCTGGTGAGTTGAATCTTCTTTCTTCTGATGAAAATGTGGAGAGCAGGGTTCCGTCTTGTCTGCAAGGCGGAAGGAAGTAAACTGACCAGGCTGAGGGCGGTCCTGGGAGGTGGGCTACCTGAGCAGGTAATCTGATCTCTAGAGAGCACTTCCGAACTGGCGCTGCCGGAGGACGTCACCAGGTATGGCTGACGCCATCCTGCAGTCCATGGAGAACCCAGCCCTCTTAACTTCCCCTCCCAGTCCCTCTGGTCATTGCACACTAAACACTGCAGTGCAAAAATGAGGAAACAAATCCTCAGTTTTAAGCTGCTGATCTGGCAGTGTGGCCTACACACGGCTCCAAGCCTGAGTTAGGTAAAAGAGAGAATGCTTGGTACTTCGTGTTGCTATTGAGAAGGACAAATCTCCCTCCTATCTCTGCATTCTTTATGTGGGTTTGGGCTAAGATCTCCCTCTTTGGTAGAGCTGGGATGCACTCAAAATGTAGCAGGGGCTGATCACAGAAGTATTTCCTGCTCTCTCTCTCTCTGCCAAGAAGTGCTGGATAGTGAAAATGGTGGAAGGCCTCCCAGCCCCACTGATTCACAAATGTCTCATCTTTCAGGCCTGTGTGGTGAAAAACTCCTCTAATGGCTTCAGTGCAATGCAATGTGTGCCTTTGTGTCCATGTGGACTCCTGGTGACCCAGCAGCTCCTGGGTTTTCTTGGCAGTGTGACCGGAAGTAGATTGCCAGGCCTTTCTTCATATTTGGAAAATTATGTTGAAACAAGGGATACTTTTAGTATAAATGACAGGAGCTTATAACCTAACTGTAATTCAAAAGCCTAGAGGCAGGCACAGAGGTCCTCAGCAGAGGCGGCCTGAGGGGTTAATCTACTATGGGCACAGAGGATCCTCAGCATTATAGTAACATGGATTAAGCCTGTGAGATCTAGTAGGGTATAATTGTAAGAAGGAAGTAAAAGGTATGGCCTTGAGACCTCTACCTGCCCTCATGCTGGAAGTATTCATAGCTGCCAGTTTACCCAGTTCTAGGAGGGATATTTTAGGTCAGTCCTGGATGTCTGGCAACACTTTCTTTCCTGTAGGCACATACTGGAAGAACAACATTAGTGAATCAGGTCCTGTAGCTCCCTCTTTAAGGCTTTCAAATATTGCTCCCTTTTTCAAAATTAGCAAATTGCTCAGTTTCAGGAAGAAGCAGGCCTGTCCTGTTCTTGAAGGTAGGGCTCAAAGAAGTGTGGCATTTGTAACTCTACCTCCCCCCCCCCCCCCCCATCAATGCTACAAAAGCCATAATGCACAAGAATGGGAACCAGGATTCAACCCTAAACAAAGGCATAAAACGCGTAACTTGTATGGAGAGGCAGCTGCGACTCTAGAACTCTAGCCACCATACTAGGCAGACTAGATGGGCCATGCTGGTCTTTATCTGCCTCATTTACTATGTTACTATGATTGTTATAAATCCAAGACTGGCCTGGAACTACGTATCTCTGCAGCTCTGCTCTTTTAGGACTAGAATTTGGCATCAGTAACCCACTGCACCATAAAAATAACATCAGAAAATATAAATGGCAGAAAAACTACGTCTCCCAGCATCCTTCGATCCACGGGCCGCACCCTATGTTCAGAACTCCCCTTCGGTTGTCCACGTTAATCGTTTCCCCCCCTGCATCAACCAATCAGCGACGGACTGCGGGTGCTTTGTTGTAAAGGGGCGGGCGTGTGACTGGCTCTCTTTCTTTGCGCGCGCTGCTCGTGGTCGCCCCATTGTCCTCCACGTTCGCAGAGGTAACGTTCGCAGCCTCGCGCTCCCGGGAACATTCCATCCGTGCCAAGACCTTCCTCGTGACACCCGCCGGCCGCTGCAGTAGCGCAGGATGAGGGAGATTGTGCACATCCAGGCCGGCCAGTGCGGCAACCAGATCGGGGCTAAGGTTAGCCAGCGCCCGCTCCTCGCAATTGTGTTAGCCTTGCTTTGCTTAATACAAACTAGATCTGTTGTTCATGAACATATATACAATAAGCAGACTATCCTTTAACATCTCTGTATGTGTGTGCGGTAATGTAGAACAATCTCAAAACGTATGCAGGTAGGTGACATTTAGGGACAAGTGATTAGTAAACAAAAAAAAAATAAAAATTATATCTATCTATCTTACAGTAGCCGTTAAAATGATATGAAAAGTAAGCAAAATAAGCATTTTGGGTGTAAAGCTATAGGGTTTTTTTAGGGGGGAGCTAAATTTGTGACTTCTGTTGTATAAGTCTCTCTAATGCCTATAACCCTTTTATAGGGAGGGTGAAATGTTTCTCTTTTCAGAGTAAAATTGGATCTTAAACGAGGGACCTTTTTTCGACCCCCCCCCCCCTTTTTCCCGAAGAGCGGCAAGGCAGTGGAATTTTTTTAAGGCAGGACTTTTTACTGAACGGATGTATTTGGGGGGGGGGGGAGGTTTAGCAAAGTCCACTAAAAGTAAAGATCGGATAAAGTTAATAAGATTAATCCTCGGGAGCGGATGTTTGAATGCTTGGGTCTTTTGTTTTTTAATTGGAAGGTGACAACGTGCGCTTAAATTGTTAACGTATGCACGTTTAGCGCCAAATGACCCTTTTGTCGCATGGGAGGGGTCTGAAAATACAAGCGTTTCCAAATAAACACGTATACATCTTTTTGTAATCGGACACATTAACGTTTTTTTCTCACTCTTTGTTTTAAGACTTTAACGCTTTTTAAAAAAAATATTGTTTGAATATTTTAATCTTGATTGGGATCGGATTTAACCAAAAAACCTTTTGAAAGGAGTTTAAAAAGAGCCTTTTGGAAGGGGTTTCGCTTTAAGGGAAACTTCATAATTTTCTACATGTTTCATTGTAGTTCAATGGAGTGGTGCTGGGCTGGCGTGACTTGAACTTAAAGGCATTTCATCATTTTTTCCCCTTGGGAGGAGGGAGTGGACAAAAATATGGCAGACAGCAAATTGTAATGCCGATTGTTGCCAGATTTAAAAACGAAACGTAAGACTGTAACGCGGAATCTAGGTCGCGGCAAACAGGGGTTACAAAGTTGCAAAACGGAAAATTCGTTGTAACAAAAAAAGGGTGGAGTGGGGGGAGTGAGATTCGTTGAAAAAGAAAAATCTCATCCTGACGTCTTGGATTTCAGATCCCTTGTCCACACCCTTTCGGGATCTGCTGTTTTAATATTCATGGCTGTAAATTACCAAGTCGAATACAGAGAACCTTTTTTAAATTTAAAAATCGTCCCTCCAGAAAGCGTAGGAAGACAAAGCATGGGATGGACACCGCAGGAATTATAATTTTCTTTACATAAGTGGATTTATCAGCATATGGGGGGGTTATGGAGATGAACAGCTATTCTCTTAAAATAATTGATTCCCCCCCCCTCCGCGAAAATAGAGAAATAGTTGATTAAGGAGGGGACGCTGAATCAGAAATGGCGGCAGTGCGCCTTGAAGCCGAGTCAGCCCCCTCCCCCTTCTCTGCCCCCTCCCCTTTTCTCCTTTGTCTGCATCGAAAGCTCTGCAGAGTGAATTCTCCTCGTACAATCTCTGGACTCGCTCCCTCCTCCCGATTTTCTGATCTGTGCTTGCGGCCACTTCCCTCCGATGTGACCTGTTTCCTGTGCGGTTCGTCTCTTGCAAGGCCAACGAGCTGTTTTTCTTGACGTGGCAACAAGTCACCCCCTCCTAATCCGAGAAAGATGCTAAATATTGCGATGTGCCTTGTGATATGGCTATATTTCTACTTATCCCTTCGCACTTTCCTCTTTGATCTCAAATTTTTAACCCCTTTAGGTTACTATATTTAGTGTACTGGAAATGGGTGTGGTGTGAGCGGGTCCAGCAAAAATCGAGAGAATATGCATTCTTATTAAATAAGAAACGTGCACCAGAGCTATTTCCACCATCGCTCCTGCCCCCACATATCACCCCAACCTTCTGCCTTCTGTAAAAGGAGATAAGTGCGGGGGGTGGCGCTTTGTTTCCTTGCTGCCAACTCTGATCTTAATACATTATCTATATCCATCCCACACCCAGCTAAAAATGTGCTTTTGAAAGACTTAATGTAGTAACAGTATATGACTGCATATAAAGAGCAGTAAGGTATGAAATAAAGCAAAATCCTGGGAATCCTTTTTTTCCCCCAACACAAATTAGCTGTTGTCTGATGTTCAGCGGTACAGCAGAGATGAGGGTCACAACTTTTACTTGAAACATACTTTCTTAAATTAATTTTCATGCAATTCTGTTTTTTTAAATCATTTTAGCTGGCTTTTTGACCTTCAAGGATCTAGTCTGCCTTTTGTACCTTGTGGTCCTCTTTTTTCCTTTTTTTTTTTTTTTTTTTTTTTTGCTGGTGCTTATTTTAAAGTTTATACCCCCTTTCTGCAAAAATCCATCAAAAGATTTTACAATTAAAACATTTGAAACCCACAGTTGCCCCCCCCCCCAAAAAAAAATAGCAACTGACTGACTTGATGGGTTTTCAGAAGGTTTTAAGCACCCACAATTCCTCCAGCAGCTCAATCCATTGCACCACAGCAACCTGGGATGTTAAGGTTCCAGAACTGGTTTTGGTGTTCAGACAATGGGATCTGTTTGGAAAAGCTGTTTTCTTCAAATCCTGCTTTGGTTTAGAAAGGCAGAAAAAAATATTTTTCTAGAATAAGTCCCATGAAATCCAAAGCCAAGCCCTCCTAAAATCCTGTTGCCATTTTATAGGGACCCACTTATTCACTTATCTATAGCTTTCAGGTGTCTACATAAGATACTAAAATATATATATATAAAACCCTGGAAATTTTGCCTAGAGGTCTAGCCGATAAATTTGAATCTGGTGCCCAAATAGGAATGCTTGCCCCTTTGGGCTTGGAGATTTCCTTTTATTCTGAAAATGGGCACTTGTCCCCCCACCCTGGACCAGCACCCCTGTGCTATTCAGAAAGGAGTCTGGGGGGCCTTCCTCTCACTCCACCCACCAAATTGCATCTCTCATTGGGATAGTCTTGATTAGGGGAGGGAGGGAGGGGGCTCTTAGCCCAGGTTGAACAGGGTGTGTGTGCCTTTATTGTAGCAATCTGAAATTCTTTTGTTCCCACCATGACCACTGTTCATACAGCTGAATGAGAAAATGGAAACTGGCAATACCACCCCCAAGCATTGTAATCATGTCCTGATATTGATGCATATATATCTGTAAATAGTTACCCTGGTTATCCAAGTTGAATCCCTTGTTAATTGTAATTATGGAGTAGTTTCTGCGCCTTAAATTTTCTGTTCCATGTAAACTGCACTGATGCAGAATAGCGGCGGTATAAAAGAAACTGTAAATAAATAAAATTACATATTTAAAATCCTTTTATGCTTATAATTAAGGTTAGAAAGCAGCATCATGGGTCACACTAAAAGCATATCCCACCAGATCAACTACTTAAGAAGAAAAATATACATATTTTTTGCAATTCATATTCTAACTATAACCATAATGAAGAATCCCCCTGGGGCAGCCATATTTGGAAGAGAATGCCAGAATGCAAACTGATTAGTTCCTGCTGTCCTTTGTGATGTCATGACTGCTCTAGGCCAATGGGATGAGAGGAAAGGGAGGGGTCCATTGCCAACATGGCCTCTCTGGTTTCTCTGTATAGGCAGGGCTATTAAGTCCAAAAATGCAGCAGGAGTCAAAACCAGAAGTGGATCAGTTTCTTCAGGTTCAGATGGCAGGCCTGCCAAAGAGGCGCCTGGGATACATTCCATAGCATGTACACAGCTCAGCATTAAGAAGACCCAGGATATTTATTTAGTAAACATTTGTATACCGCTACTTCCTATGATCAGTAGCGGTTTACTTTACAGAATCATAATGTATCGTACAATACAGTGAATTTTTAAGATACACATTTCGATTGAGCAATGATTTACATAAACAGGAAAAAGCAATTAGATTCATTATACATTGGATTGGGGCTAATAAATCGAAATATACATTTGATTGTAGGCGCGTGGGTGGGGCCAAAAATGTACAAATATACAAGATTACATACCGGTACTCTAAATGCCGTGGTGGCAGGCAGAAACCATCTAGTTGAAGTAAGGTGTTGCAACTTAGGTCAGGTTGTAGTGAGCCTGATATCACTGCTTAACCCAATACAAGCCTTGGGGAACCTGTGTCTTTTGGGGAAACTGTTAGGTACTTATGACCCAGATTGGCCACTGTTGGAAACAGGAATACTGGGCTTGATGGACCTTGGTCTGACCCAGTATGGCATGTCTTTATTAAGTGTTGTCTTGCCTGCATGTGCTGTGATACTCCAGAAAGCCCCTCTCCCCCTTGTGACCTGCAGGGTTGGCACTGGGTTTGGTAATTGGTGGCTTTCTTTGAGACACTGGGATCCCCTTTGGTTTCAGGTTTCTAATTTCTTCAGTATGGAAGGTGTTGCAGAGATGCTCTCAAATCCTCCCCGCTTATAAAGCCCACAGCTGGGATGGATCTTTGTGGGGCAGGTCATCTTTCATAATTATCACTCATGACTTCCATCTGCATTAAAAAATACTTGGCTACTGCAAAATGGCAGTGTCATGCAAAGCCTAGAATGTGGGGTGTAGGATAACAAGCATTCTGGTTTTACAAGAATGTTTGTTTAAAAGGGGTGCATTGAGATCACAGCCATAAGCTGCAGAGCATGCCCTCATTGCTCAAGTCTTTAAACATGCCTCCCTCCCAAGATTTCCGATTCTTTGTTACAAGGCTTTTTCACCTCCCTTTTCCTAGTTTTTTTTTTTGGGGGGGGGGGGGAGAGGCGCAAAGGGTGACATGCAGTGAAGGGATTTTAAAGTGTCAATAACATCACCAGTTCTCCCCCCCCCTCCCTTTTTTCTGGGAAGCCCCACTGGCCTATTTCTTTGCATGTAAGGCAGAAGACAAAGGGGTGGGTGGGGGATGTTGGTCAGCAAACCCTCCTTTCCTCTCCCCAGGATCCTCTGTAGCTGCTGACTTGGCTGTGCTAGTTAGGGGTGGGAATGTGAATGAAAACGGGTCCATTGTCTGGCCAGGGTTGGATCTCTGCCCAGTGCCCTGTTTCTTGGCACCTCATGATCAGGCTGTGTGGGAAGGCCACCTCCCCTCTCCAGCTGACAGAGTGGGGTATTCTATAGAGCGTTTTAAACAAAGTGGAGGAGGCAGGGACGGGGATGCATGTCGAATTCTGTAAAACACTTAGTCATGGCTTTTGTTTGTTCAATCTGGGCCCTGTGCATTTCTCTCCCCTCCCATCCTGAACTTGGCTTCTGCCTCCTTTCACTGTTTCAGAAAAGCGCTTCATCTCTACTCCCCCTGAGATGTATTTAAGAAACACATTCCACTGTTGTGCTTAACCACCCATTCTCCCTACCCATAGCTCCTGCGGCTGCCTGAACCCCTAGTGTCTCTTGTGTGCCCCTTTCCTTGGAGGTCTGTGTGTGTTGCAAGCTCTTTGGGAAGGGAGGTCTGTGCTGGATAGTGTGTGTGTGGGGGGGGGGGTTGTGGAAAATAATTTGTGTGATTTCACTACACATGGAAGTTCTGTTTCATCTTTGACCATTTTTGTACATGTTCTAGTTCTGGGAAGTGATCAGTGATGAACATGGTATTGATCCCACTGGCACCTATCATGGGGACAGTGATCTACAGCTGGACAGAATCAGCGTGTATTACAATGAAGCCACAGGTAGGACACCGGCTTTGCTGTAGTAAGAGGGTTGGGGTGAGGAAGCCTTTAAGAACAATCCAAGCAGGGGAGTTGACTCATGGGGCTATGACTCAAGTCTTAGTGTGCTTTTTACTGATTGCTGTGTGATAACGCCCTCTGAAGCATGGAGTGTCCTCCTTGGGCAGCGGTTAATGTGTGTGCTTGGCATGTTCTTGAGGATACTGGCATAGAGACACAGGTGTTGATCTTTGATGCCCTTCCAGTTATATCACCCGGTGGGATCTTTGCACAGCAACCTTACTGGCAGGAATGGATGTAGTGAGGGCAGAGTTTTACGCTTTGTTTTTTTTCTTCATGATTTATCACAGGGGGAAAATACGTCCCCCGTGCCATCTTGGTGGATTTGGAACCTGGAACCATGGATTCTGTCAGGTCTGGACCCTTTGGACAAATCTTCAGACCAGACAACTTTGTCTTTGGTAAGACTTGGGGATGTGATACTGGAGGGGAGAAATTAGGGGGGGGGGGACACAGAGAAAATATTTGGCCCAGGATGTCACAACTAGGGCTCTTAAACACTGGTATTAGAAATGTGTTAAATCCAGGGTGATTTGATGAAAATTAACATGTATTTGGATTTAAATTGAATACATCATTTATATCCTGCCTATACTTCCAGACAAGGAAGAAAATCTCAAGTCATTTGAATGTCAATAGACCTGGAAGGGATCTGGAGTAAGCGACTAGTATTAGAGGTGATCAGGAGGGGGCTTCATTCATCTCCTGTCTCCAGGCAGAATAAGTATACTGTGCATATACCACCTCAGACATTTGAAGGTTGTTAAGCTAGTTTGGTAGTGATGAAGATGACTTCCAGGGATGTAAAAATCCCAGGTGGTATGTCACCTGGTTGCCTAAAATTCAGAAAACAACAAATAGTGGTTAAAAAACAAACAAGAAAAACAAGTGTGGGTAGCTTTAAAAAGGGAATGTGCTTCCTTAACTCCTATGTGATGAGATTGAGGCCTAAATTGTCTTGGGTAACGTCAGCACTTGATTGTGCTCCTAAGAAGGCTGTTCTAGTTAAAACCTAAATCTCCCTGTTTTAATTTAAGCTTACTATTACTTATGCTGTATTTGAGATGAAGGAAAAGCCCTTTGATTCTTGATTTCAGCTAATCGTGGTTTCAATGGTCTTGTCTTCCACAGGCCAGAGTGGGGCAGGTAACAACTGGGCCAAAGGCCACTACACAGAGGGGGCTGAGCTGGTGGACTCTGTGCTGGATGTGGTGAGAAAGGAGGCCGAGAGCTGCGACTGTCTTCAGGGTTTCCAGCTCACCCACTCACTGGGTGGGGGCACGGGCTCAGGTATGGGCACGCTCCTTATCAGCAAGATCAGGGAAGAATACCCAGACCGCATCATGAATACCTTCAGTGTGGTGCCCTCACCCAAAGTCTCAGACACTGTAGTGGAGCCCTACAATGCCACCCTATCGGTTCATCAGCTGGTGGAAAATACAGATGAGACCTACTGTATAGACAACGAAGCCTTATATGACATCTGCTTCCGCACTCTTAAGCTAACCACACCCACCTATGGTGACCTTAACCACCTGGTCTCTGCCACCATGAGTGGTGTAACAACCTGCCTACGCTTCCCTGGCCAACTCAATGCTGACCTTCGCAAACTGGCAGTCAACATGGTCCCATTCCCTCGCCTTCACTTCTTTATGCCTGGCTTTGCTCCACTGACCAGCCGAGGCAGCCAGCAGTATCGGGCCCTGACAGTACCTGAGCTGACCCAACAGGTCTTTGATGCCAAGAACATGATGGCAGCCTGTGATCCCCGCCATGGCCGCTATCTGACAGTGGCAGCTGTCTTTCGTGGTCGGATGTCCATGAAGGAGGTGGACGAGCAGATGCTGAATGTGCAGAACAAGAATAGCAGCTACTTTGTGGAGTGGATCCCCAACAATGTCAAGACAGCAGTGTGCGACATCCCGCCACGGGGTCTCAAGATGGCAGTCACCTTCATCGGCAACAGCACAGCCATCCAGGAGCTCTTCAAGCGCATCTCCGAGCAGTTCACAGCCATGTTCCGCCGCAAGGCCTTCCTCCATTGGTACACAGGCGAGGGTATGGATGAGATGGAGTTCACCGAAGCAGAAAGCAACATGAATGACCTGGTCTCGGAGTACCAGCAGTACCAGGACGCAACTGCTGAGGAAGAGGAAGACTTCGGGGAGGAGGCAGAAGAGGAGGCCTAAACAAATTAACATGTTTGGTTGTATCTTGTTTTGTTTTTTGTTTTTCTAAATTTCTCCCTTTATGCTCAATTGTGGAATCTGAAACTGGTCTTTTCGCTGAGTTTTATTCCTTTTGGGGTGGGATGAGGAGCGATTGGTTGAACGGTCTAAAGATTAGCCTGTTTGTCAGCTTACAGGTTGGACTTTTCCTTTTTTTGTGTTTACCATTCCTAAATTATTACTGAGATGCCATTAAAAAAAATCTTTTTCCTCCTCCTGTTTTTCTCTTGCTTTTTAACCCTTCAGTCTTGCATTTCGTCTTGCTTGTATATGTTGGATGTGACCCAAGTGTGTATGTATGAAGGAGTCCTGTCTGTCGAGTACAGGCCTTGTGCCAAATCTCCTACTATTAGTCCTTAACTCAAGACTGCATTGGAGGGTTGAGGGGGAGCTTTGTAAATGCAGTCTTCTGCCAGTAGCTTAGGGCTCAAGATGTTTGAGGTGAACAAATGGGTGTAGTCTAGCTTGGACCCTGACTCTGGGACCTGTATCTTAACATTGCCCCACTGCCTATAATTCCTGTGGCCCTGTTGTGCTAAGTCCTTTAGTTTTGAGTGATCACAGATAACATGCTAAAACCAAGCTATTACTTTTTTTTTTCTTTGTTTGAAGGTCCAAAACATTTCAAGAGGGTCCAAACTCTACAACCTTTCAGTAGTGATGATCTGGACTGTAGTACACCTTTTAGTCCTAGAGGTTATTGTTCAGGTTGATTTGATCCTGCTTCTATTTAACAGAACTAAAAAGGAAATGCATCTGAAAGGCACCTCCCCCCCCCCCCCTTTCAGCAAAGAAAATTGGGATAGCTTTATAAATTGCTTACTGCTGTTAGAAATTTGTGGGCAAGAGGAGTGAGGAGAAGGCTTGGAATGTCTGGCTGAAGAAGTTGTGCTTCTGAAGGTTTGACCCCTGGGCTCAAGAAGGGAGAGACTCCATCTAATGGCATGTTTGAGGTATTGATGAACAACGTCTGGGCTGCCAGACTTTTGAGTTAAGTGATATGCTGCTCCTTCGTGACATCAGGGTGGTGTACAGTTCTTAAACATATAGGTGTGGCTGAGGCCAGAAAAAGGGAAAGAACTCAATCATTCAGAACAAGAGGTTCTTAGCTCAAGGAGCTTTACAACACCTTTATTTCTAATATAAGTAGTTTTATCCCAAAAAGCTTATGTAAGTGAATGCCTTAGACAACAGGAAGTGAAAAGACTTGAAGGAGGTCACAGGGAAGCATTTTATAGGAGAAGCAAGATTTGAACTCTAGCTTGCAGCCCATTGCTTCAGCCTCTAGGCTTCTTTGTAGAAGGGAGGCAATACTCTAGTGGAGAGGGGTTAAGAGCAGGGCATCAGTAAGCTATGGGGGTTAGGGTTGAGCCAGGCCTGGTTTTACTTCATTGTCAGCGAGGGCAGAACTGGCTCAGGGCTGTTTCCAATGACAATCTGAGATCTGGATGATATGCCCAGTGAGAGATGGGGAGAGGAAAGGTTTTGTGGCCTGTATGGGAAAGCGAATGTTTGCCTATAAAAATGGAAGGGGGGGGGGGCATCCTAGTTTTCTGACACTGTTCTCATACCATCCCACCTCATTGCTGGAAAGCTCAGTCAGCAAGGAGGAATCTTCCCACAATGGAAAAAAAATAAATATAGGGCTTAAAGCTGCCGCTCCCCCTACTATGCAGCAGTGCTGTCCTTCCACCATTCAGGCTACAGCTGCCATGGGGATTTAAAAAAAAAAGACAACAACTTGGATGGTGAGGTGGGGGGAGTGTTTACTACTGCCACTTTGGGGGGGGAGGGGGAGGAACTTGGTTCTGCCGGGTTTGGAGGTGAGAAGGAATCTGAGCCACGGATGGGCCAAGGAAGAGGATCAGTTTTCAACAGGAGGGAAAGACTTAAATAACTGCCTAAAAAGTCTCCAAACCCTGAATCCTGTTCAGTATCCCACTTTCATCCCTCCTACATTTTGGTAAAATAGAGCTGCTGTTGTGTGGTGTGTTTCTATTTTATAGTGTTTTGCCTTTTTATATCCTTTTTGCTGTTACTTTCTTTTTGTTCATTTTACTGCTTGCTTTTTCATATTGAAAAGATGACAATATGTAATCAATAAAAACCTTTTTTTTTAAGTTTGTTTTGCCCTTTTTTAAGGGGCTGGGAATGTGGTTCATATAAGGAACAAATTCTAGGGCAGCTTCAGCAATCTTTGGTGCTGGGCAAATGTAAATGCTTAATTTTGTGTTTGGGATGGGATGAGCTGGTCTTTTGATATTAACAAAGTTCCTGTTCCTCCCACTGCTATTGGGAATTGCAGTTTGCTTCCTTTTTATGAAAAGCAAAATATTCATATGGGGGGGGGGGCGGCGACGACTAGGAAGCTGAACTTAAAGCTAAGGCTGGATTATCATACCCTAAAACTAAAGTGGAGGATGTGGCTATCATGTTAAGCTCACACCATAAGCAGTAGGCCCCTTTTTGAAGTTCTAGCACAGCCCTAGAGAACTGGTTGTTTTTTGTGCAGGTATTTGGTGCTTTCAGAATTTGGCACCCTAGAATGGGATGGTCCGGTTGAAGTCAACTGGGCATAATGACAGTGGGCTAAATGAAAAGGTCAAAGGGTAGATGAGCTCTGTAGAGAGATGCCATTCACCCACAAACCCTTGAATATCAAAATAGGCCAGGCAATGCTATATATCATAAGGGTTGTTGGAAATCCAGCACTGATCCAAAATCTGGAACTGAGTAAGTTGGTAACTGCTACATATGTGGTATGAATTTGACCTGGGGGGGGGGGGATTTGGTATATAATCGCAAGTTTGACGCCAGCATTTCAGGACAGGCTGATAGTTTGGTTTTATTATAGTGCACCCAAAAACCTAGCCTTATGCTCCTTTAAAGAATATAACAGGGAAATTGCTGAATCATCCATCCTTGCGTGTGATGAGGTAAACACAAGACTGGCTCAACCAGTCATGAAAAGCTGGAGTCCACTTGGCAACTCTTAAGAGAATATTTTTAATCCTGTGAGACTAGCTTACTTCATGCCTGTTGAAAAGCAGTCATCCTTGGTGGATTATGATGATGAAGAAATGAATCTGTTTCCTTTTTAAAATGGCTCTGTTAGTGTGGACCAGCAGGCTGGCTGCTGTGAGCCCCTGCATGCAATATGGCTTTCAGAACATCCTCCTTTGTCCTTCAGTTGGACTCCTCTGCTTTAATTTTCTAGCTAGCCTGTGCTTCTAGCAGAAACAAGTCTAAATCTGATGTATTTTCCCTAGTCAGATGTGACTTTAACCCTTCCAGCTGTGATGGATGAGGAGGAACCTTTAGGAACTGTTCAGTTTGTATGCATGGTGGCTTGAATTGATTTACTGTCATTTAGTCACATTAGTGTCTTAAGACCTACCCTTGGAATCCAGCTTCCAAGAGAAGTAAGGTCTTGCATGCCACTTCTAGTCTGCTGTTCTATAATCAGCTCAAGGTTCATTACAGCGGTGAAAATGCATTGTCTAAATTTAGCCAAACAAGTGTTTTGTGTGCCACTCACGACTGAACAAGGAGAGGCACATCTCTTGAAAAACAAGAAATTAACTTGATCAATTCAGTTTTAATCTTAGTACCTTTATCCGGTGGGCTTAACGGTTGGATGCTAAGCGTCACCAGGCACCCTCAGTAGCCATGAGGAGACTTCTGGAGCATTGGAATATAAATTTTTTTTTAAACAAAATTTCACCATGATCAGCCACGAGTTGTAAGATTTTGAAGGGAGCCAGCCTGCATAACTTCTGGTTGGGAATGTTCATGTCATATCACCTGTCCAGATTGGGGGAATGAAAGGAATAATGGTTGAAGGGAAGAGTCAACAAGTTGGAGAGGACAAAGTAGCAGGAGGGAATGGCCAAGTTATTATAAATAAAACAAAACAAAGAAAAGGTTTGGTTTAAGCCTCAAAAACAAGCAGCAGAACAAAATGTACATAGCTATTGGTACAGCCAGTGCAAAACCAAGTAAAGGGGATTGGTTAGGAGCATGAACAAAGTACAACCATGGCTCTGCTGAGGTGGTAGACTAATGGAACAGGGCATGGACAGAAGACTGTCCCAGCAGCCTTGGGAGCCTGCTTCACTAAGCTTTTTCTTTTGCCATGGGCATTAAAACTACTTCAATCTTTGCTCAGA
The DNA here is from genome assembly GCA_033557465.1 of Ichthyophis bannanicus. Lineage (NCBI taxonomy): Eukaryota > Metazoa > Chordata > Amphibia > Gymnophiona > Ichthyophiidae > Ichthyophis > Ichthyophis bannanicus. The sequence continues at coordinate 71,553,721 of CM066051.1, read as the reverse complement.
TGTAGGGCTCCCCCCTCCCCTTGAATGCTAAAGAGCCTTAAGGGAGGGCAGATGCAACAACCACCAAATTCAAACAGTGCTCTGTATGTTTGTAGATGGAAAGGGAATTGATTTTAGCTTGTGCATTTCCTCAGAAGCTCAAGGTGCTTGTTATATTGGGGTTCTGTAGGTATTTTTGGGATCACACAGAAGCAGCAGTGGGATTTGAACCAGGTTTAGACTGGGGAAGGGGGGGATACTGCAGAAGATGAGAAATTCAAATAGCGTGTAGGATAGAATATTACTTCCACCTAAAAAAAACTTTTAATGTTCAATAAGCTAGAAGGATGGCTATGGCAAGATTGAACCTCATTGCACATTAGGGTTCAACAACTCAGCTGTTTGATGGCTCCTGCTGTCTTCAGCAAAAAGGCCATCTGACCCAGAAAGCTAATTGACCACAACAGTCATTAAATTTAGAAAAACCAGGAATGAAATTTCTTCATTTCCATGCCCTTTCTGCTAATACCAAGCTGCATGTCACATGACTGATGAGGCCTTAATTTTGTAGTCCTGAGCAAGACAAAGCCTAGCTATCTGTAGGAACCCCTTAGGAAAGGAAACCAGCACTGAGACGGCAAAAAGTGAAGTCAATCAGAAAGCAAATTCAGCTGTTGCAGGACCTCAGTCAAAGAAGCCACAAGTACAAGAAGCGTCCAAAGTATGAACAGAGGAAAGATCACCTCAACGGGAGAAGATACAATATCCCAGGTCCTACACCTGCTTCCAGAAGGGTGTGCTTAATGCATCAATCCATAACAGAGATTGCAGGGAAGAAGTGAATTTAAACAAATATGTAAGGCCATGCTAAGAAATACATGTTTTTAAGTTAGAGAATGAAGTATAAATGAGACTTCATGCTATAAGAAACTGGAGTGATGTGATAAGAGCAGCTGAAGGTAAACTAATTCTGAGGCCTGGGACAGGTTTGTAGGCCTAAACATCTCTGGCTGTCCTCCATTGCTACGTTTTTCAGCACAGAGCTGGGGCTGCTTCCTAATTTGGTTATGCAGAATTTTTGCTTTATTTTCCTAAGATACAATTGCATTTAAACAGATATTGCTCCCTTTCACACCCCCTGTAGGTGAGACGCTGCTAATTTTATTTCTTCAGCAGTCCTGCCTTTCATAGACAGCTGCTAGATCTGTGAAAAAGCCAGGCTACATCTACAAAGATGTTTTATCACTCCTTAGGCCCCTGGTGGGGGGAAGCAACAACAAAGAAACATCTTAAAAGGAAAAAATGCCAGGGATAGCGAGTTTGGAAAAGGATGACCATACTAGCAATCCTGTTTTAAAAGAGAAAGTGACAAAAGTGTTGTTAATACCAGCTATTCAGTTCGAAAGAGGATGCCTATACTAGTAATTCTGTTTCAAAAGAGAATGTATTAGAGTGGTTTTATATATTCTTATTCAGTATAAGTTATAGGAGTTTTAAGGTTTAAATGAGATATTATGTAATTTTGCATATTGGGAACCTAATGGGAACTAATTTGTACAATTTTTAGTCATACTGTGTAAGGGATATAAGTATAATCTGTAGCAATACAGTTCTACAGGATTTTTTGTATTAAAAGTAGTAGAGTACAACATTTGTATATGATAATTCACAGTAAGTCAAACGTAGCAAGTTTCCCTATGGGATTATTAAAATTTGCCAGCTTGGAAAATTGAGATATTTAGAGTGTTAACAAAATTGATTAGTGGTATTCACACTCTGTGATAAGTGCCTTGGAAGGGATAGCGAGAAAGCACGTCTCTGGCAAACAGCAAGATGCAATATAGACAAGGAAATCTCTCCCATATGGTGCTAAAATAGAGCTTTCAAAAATCCAAAGCCTCGTTATGAGCTGATCAGATTTTTTTTTTTTTTTCTCCTCCCATAGGTAAAACCCTCTTTCATGTACAACAAATGTTAATAAGGTTTGACTGCTAAAATTTGTGTGTATTTCATTAGAAAATGCACAGTCAAGGTGTGATCACTTATCCCAGCCCTAGAGCTGCAGCAAAGACTTATGTCTAAATTTGTAAGGAATGCACATAAATTATAATATTTTATTATTTGTGACCATATCAGTTAAATCCCTACAATTACCTAGATTTCTATGCCTTGTTTGCATGTACTTCCAGGTGGCTTTTTATAAAACTACCTTCTAAGGGTCACTTGCATATGATTATACCACACTGACTTCATACTATCCCTAACCTCATGGACCCAGGGAGCAGAAGACCAGAGTTGGGAAATACACCCAGGTCATCCATACAGCAGACTAGCTTGTGAGTATCCTACAGGTAAGAGGTGAACTGAAGCCCAGGACAGCAGATTAAGGATGAGATGGTTCACAGCGGGTGTAGACAAGACAGGTAAAACAGACATATACTGATTCTGTAAGAGAGAGAGAGCTGGAAACTGTTACTCATCTTGTAGCTGATTTTGAAGCACTGATGACAGATGCAGAAAGACACAACAAGGTGGCACGTCTCATTCACTGGAAACTTTGTAAGCACTACAGCATTGCTGTACCAGAAAAGCACAGTGATCCTTGCCCTAAGCAAATAATGGAGAACGAAGACATGATAACTTGGGACATTCCCCTTCCAATGGATAATAAACTTAAAGTGAGGGAGCCTGACATTGGTAAAGGAGAAAAACACCAGAATGGCATTGATGATAGAACTGCCAGTTCCAAGCGATTACTCTGAATTGCACAGAGGGAGAATATCCTGCAGTCAATGTTCCCTCTAATTTTCTGTAGACCGTGTGCGCATAAAATATCAGCTGTGCAGCTTTTGAAGGAAGGTTACATTTTTGTGTGCCACATAACGACACTCGGAGTTATATACTTTAAAATTTGACTACAAGTCAGAATACAGTTTGTACACCACATTGATTTTAATCAAATTAAATGAAAATAGACGATTACTAAATGAAGCGGAAAATTTCTAGTAATTACAATCACAACTTTTAAATTTTAAGACATCTGTGTGGTTTTCTATCAGAACTGTAATTTTTGTGCACTCTGTTGTAAAGTATGTGCGCTCGCTCGGTGAGGTGTGTGTGCGCACAGCTTAGAGGGAACAGTGCCTGCAGTACCAAGAAAATGTGGCAGAAAGCTACAGAAGTATTTCCTAGTGGGAGCCACAGGCCTGATTAAGAGGCATTTCCAATAATACCTAGATAAATTACCCATATGTGTTCCATCTTAACGCCAGAAGGAAACCTTCTTTGGCACAATATAAGTACTAAGGCGACTGTTAGACTGAGATCATACTCCACATACCCTGGGGCTTAGGAGTGAGGTTCATGACTGTCATGCTATTCTCAAAACTAAATTGTCTGGAGAAACCTTCCAATTCCAACAAGGGATGCGGTACTGGTTGCTAATTTGCTCAGATCAATCTCAGGCCGTGCAATTCTGTTAAATGGTGCAGGGAAAAAGTGGGAATGTACTAAGTTAATGCAATACAAAGGTATCACTTCATATTTTTTTTCTTTTCTTTTCTTTATTAACCATTAAAGTGAAGTAACATGGCAACCCTACTGCTTTCTCCAAAGAATGTACTGGCACAGAGTTTGTCTAGCAGCTGGACCCCCCTCCAGACACTAAAGTTACTTTACAAAACATCAAATTGTTCCTCAAGCAGTTTAGGCCAGGGGCAAATCTGTTACAGCTGAAATGTAACTGGATGCCTGGAATGAAACTAGAAAAACAACTGTTCAGAAAAAGGAAGTGAATGAGTATTGGCATCGCTATGCAGTCAGACAGCAATACTCAGCCCTGAAACACAACCCTTGGTGATTCATAGCATTACATCATTCTACTGCTTCTTGTTTGTATAACACTATGGGAAATACGTAGCATGGTGCAGACCACAGAAGCTTCACAAAATTTTGAAGGCCTCATATACCTGGGCCAAAGATGATCCTGCTTCAAAGCCTACTTCAGAGGGCTCCCCCATCATGGGCATGGGCATCTTCAATCCAACCCTGATTTCAGGAAATATATTTATTATAGTAAAAGGAATTACCTAGTCAGCTCTGATGCCTTTCAGCCTGGTGATATATCAAGAAATTAAATAAAGAGAAAAAAACTGATTATGAAAAAAGAATTAAAACTTCAAATATAGTGCAAAGGCAAGACTTGCCATATCGAGCTCAAACCTTCTGCAGTCTCAGGATGTGTTAAAGAGACACTCAGCTCTTGCTGCTACCTGACACGAGGTTACTTAACCTGTAATGGGAGTTCTCCATGGACAGCAGGATAAGTTGGCCACGTCATCCCATCCTCCTCCCCTAATGAGAGGTCAGCCTTCAGGCCTACGTCAGCACCTGTTCCCTAGCGGCAAGAGCTCAGCTAGTGACATACTGGCCAGCTTGGGTCAGACCAAGGGGGTAGGGTCAGTTGGCTCATGCCCTTCACTCGCTGATTCTCCTGGCTGAAGTGATAGCTATTAGGAATTGTGTCTTCCAAGTAACATACTTCAACTCTGCCGAGTGCAAGGGTTCAAATGACACCTGTGTTAACTCATTGAGGACGATGTTGAGATCCCAGTGAGGCACAGGGGCTCAGATTGGTGGCTGAAGGTTAGCCAATCCTTTCATAAACCACACAATGACTGGCAGTTTCACGATGGTGTTGTCTCTGTTAGGGCTATGATTGCCGAGAGGTGTACTCTGATGGACTGTGCTTTCAGGCCGCTGTGGAAGAGTGAGGTGAGATATTGGAGGACCAATGCCACTGGGCACAAGAAGGGATCAGTTTGCTGTTGAGAGCACCAGTGTTGAAGTGTCTCCATTTAAAACCATATGACTTACGTGTTGTGGGTCATCACGTCACGAACACCACCTGCTGGACCTCTGAAGGCAGGTTGAGGGAGGATAGCGTTACCCTTTCAGCTTCCATGCAGTGAGTGCCAAGGTCTGTAGGTTGGGGTGGAGAGTGTCTCTCCCCCCCCTTCTAGGGTGATGAGATCTGGTGTCAGGGGATGCCTCGATGGAGGTAGGGAAACCATACCTTGCATGGTCAGTGGGGTACTATTAGTATGGCCCATGCTTCATCTGAGGTGATGTTTTGGATGGTCATTGAGAGAGTGGAGAAGGGGGAAAGGCATATACCAGTGATCACTCTCTCCACAACATGTCAAAGGCATCAGTGGTGATGCTTGGAGCAGAAGAGGGGGCACTTCACATTGCTCTCCATGACAAACAGATCGATCAGTGGTCGTCCACACCTCTGGAAGAGCGACACAGCTATGCAGGGGTTGAAGGACCATTCGTCTGGGTTCATATGGCAGCTGAGCCTGTCTGCCAGATTGTTCTCCATGCCCAGCAGGTAGGAGGCCTGTAGGAGACAGTGTCTGGAAAAGGCAAAGGTCCAAAGTTTGAGGGCCTCCTCGCACAGGTAGTGGGAGCCTGTTCCCCCTTACTTGTTGACATAGTACATGGCCACCAGGTTGTCCGTTTGGAGCAGGATCGTCTTTCTCTGGATGTGTTCCTGGAAGGCCTTGAGGGCATAACGGAGCGCTCTGAGTTCTAGCAAGTTGATGTAGAAGATGTGCTCCCTCTCTGTCTAGGTCCCTTGAGTGCGAAGCTGTAGACAGTATGCTCCCCACCCTACCAGTGACGCGTCTGATGTGATGACCAACTGGTGGGGGTGCTGTTGTAGTGGGCAACCATTCGCCAGGTTCTCTGTGTGTGTCCATCAGGCCAGTGAGCTTGTCACTGCTGCATCTAGGGGAATTGAAGACAGGTGTGGCTGACTCATCCTGCTTGTCCTAGGAGAAACGCATCTCTTCAGCACAGTCCCTGCAGCTGTTTTATAGCAGATCGTAATACGAACACTTTCCCATAGCTCCTCTATTATGCAATGCATTTTAGTGAGGGAGGAAGTCAGGCAGCTTCCTCTTTGAAAAATGCAAATCGTCATAGAAACATGAAGGTAAAAGACCACATGGACTATCCATACTAACTAAATGCCCATATAAGTAACCTAGTAAAAGCAATTTACCATAAAGTCCGGATGCTGCGACACATGAGACAGCTTCTAGAGCCAAAAGACTTCCGAATAGTATTTCAAGCAATGGTGATGCCTCACTTTGACTATGCCAACTCCATACTGCACGGTCTGCCAAAGAGCTCACTTCACCCTTTGCAGATTGCAATGAACACTGCAGCAAGAACCCTATACGGAGCATCCAGAAGAGACCATATTACTCCTATCCTAAAAGCTCTACACTGGCTCCCGGTTCACTGCAGGATCACTTTTAAAATACTGACAATGACATTCAAGGTCATTAACAACTGCACATTCAGCTCCCTTTCCGAGCTTATCCGGCTCACCACCACCCCCCCCCCCCCCCCCGTTAGACTGAGAAGATCCGCTGCCTCTAACACTTTGTATCTCCCAAAGGCATTCACCAAATGTAATAAGGCTACAGGAAACCGTGCTTTTGCACTTTATGCCTCCCACTGCTGGAACACTCTACCAGCAAACATTCGAGCAATACACAGCCTCTCTCAGTTCAGGAAAGAGATGAAACATCACCTCTTTCTTCAGTACTTCCTCAACTCGGATGACATCACATAACCAACCACAGATCACTCCTCCCTCTTCCCCTATTCCGCTAATCCCCTCCCTGTTGTCCCAGCAAATTAGCCTGTAACATGCAAATGTTTACGCCGTTGTTTCTCATGCCGTGTTCGCGATGAATAGAGCTTAGTTGATGTTTTCCTACAGTTATCAACCTGTATATAGTTCCATTATGTATATAGTTTGCCTGTGTTCCATGTTCAACTCCCTGTTTAATGTAAGCGCAATATGGATCTTCCTCGTTGCACAAGTTTTGTTACCTGTGAACCGCGCTGATGGTAAATAGTGCGGTACAGACAAAACTATAAATAAACTACTATAGACCCTCTTTATTTTTCCTTTTAAAGATCTTCTGTGTTGGTCACATGCTTCCTTGAATTCAGATATTATCCTGGCCCCTACTACTTGCACTGTGAGACTATTGCACACATCTACCACTCTTTCCATAAAAAAAATATTTCTGCTTACTACTCCAGAGTCTATCCCCTTTCACCTTCAGCCTATGTCCCCTCGTTGCAGAGCTTGCTTTCAATTGAAAGAGGCTGTTCTGTGCATTTGTGCCACAGTGGTATTTAAACATCTCTCATATCTCCTCTCTCTCGTCTTTCCTCCAAAGTATATTGAGATCTTTAATTGTTCTCTATCCTTTTTACACCTGCTGCCACCTCATGGAAATAATGGTATTAACACACATAACATACTCATAAATAAAATGAAGATGCCCTTTTTCATTCTGAGTTTACTTCATCAATAACCCATGAAGGCATCATTGATGCACGTGGAGGGAAATTTTCAAACTGTCCACATGGGAACAAAATTTCTAAGTACTTTCTTTTAATCTGTGGACTTTGCCTCAGTTTTCAAAGTGAAAGTACACGCTTTCACTTTCAAACTTGCTATGGGTACAAAGTATCTGTGAATATAAGATGTATCATTTGGGTCCAACCAAGGGTCAATCAAGTCCAGCATTCCGTTTACAATGGTGGCCAATTTGAGTTGCTAGGGAGCACCCAGCAAATCCTGTATAGTGCATCCCAAGCCCTGGTGCTGACTCCTGGAAATAAGTGATGGCTGTTCTAAAACTCCTCCAGAAATTTGTCCAAACTCTCTTTAATCTCTGCTCTGACAGATACAATGACCATTCCTTCAGAGATAAATTTCACAGATTAATTTTGCATTAGTATTTGTCTCTTCAAGGCGGGCACTGATATTTATGATACCAAGTTAGCAAAGGGTGATAGCTCAATTTAGTCTTGCCTAGCTCAAAATAGTTGTTTGTTTATGTTAAATATTAAGGCTATGATTATCACACTAATGAGTTTGATCCTCCAGCTCATCTTAAAATGGTTGGCATTTTGATCCTAGTTATATCAGAAATCCAGTATTTGAAGTATCATTCATGATGCGGATCTATGCGCCCCCAGATTAAGAAAACTGTTCATAGTGTCAGGCCTTGACAAACCTTTTAGGAATCTAGGACCCAGCTTAAAAATTTTGTAGCTGGCCCCCGAGCCCTCGGTCACAGTGCCTTTCCCCTCCTGCGATAGTATTGTAGATCTCCTTTTTAAGGGCCTGATTTACTGTTTTCCTTTACACAATGTCAACCAAAGGCAGTGACCTTTCTCCTTCTCCCTCTCCCACCATCCCCAGTGAGTATGCTGTCAGCAGCAAATTGGAGACCCTTTATAGCTGCACTTAAGGCAACTTCCTTTTCTCCAGGAACAAGCAGGAAATCAGTCCTCACTTATGGGTGACGTCGGCACTGACGGAGCCCGCGCGGAGCAATTCCGCAGCTTTCAAAGAAAGCCTTTGGGATTGCTACCACGCATGCATGGTCCTCTTCCCACCCAAGGGTGCCATCTTGCTCAGTCTCCCTTTTTCCATGGAGCCATTTGGATGCACGTCCCTGTCCCTCGGAAAAGGGTGGTTGTTTTTTGCCTGAACAGACTCCTCTTTTTTTTCCGGCTGCACCATTCTTTACCCATCCTTCCCCTGCTCTACTTTTTTTAGAGCTATCGGGGATTCTCTTTTCTCATTTTTTCATTACGGGCTTTGCGCCCCTTTTTCCCTTCTAACCGCTGGCCACGTGGGTCTTCGACCTTGCAGGGGCTATTTTTGTGTCCCATGGCCACTGGATTCAAAAAATGCGATAGATGCTCTAGGAACATGTCGCTTAAGGACACTCATGACTGTTATCTGCAGTGCCTGGGAATTGACCATGACCCAGAGCTCTGTTCAATCTGCAAGAAAATGTCCTCTAAGGCCCTGCTCAGTCGTAAGCAGAAGTCCGAAGACATTTTCTGAAAGGCCGTCTCAGAGTCCCTGGTGGTGCCCTCGGTCTTCTCTCCTCTGGTGGGTTCTCCCCCTGCAGTCCTGTGCTCTTGGCGGCACTCTGACCAGGGGTCCCCCGAGGTGGAGCAGCGCAAAAAGAAGAAGGCCTCGAAGTCGCTGTCTGGGGCCCCTGATAAGCGTGAACATTCCCGCATGTGGTCACTTAGCCCCCTTTGGCGTTCCCAAGAGTCGGACAAGGAGTGGCCCCGCAAGGTACCCCGCACAGAAGCAGAGGCCTCCTGGTCTCCTGAAGGTCGTCCTGGTGAGGACCACCTGTCCTCCTCAACACCCATTCTGGTGATCCCGGTATCGAGACATGGAAAAGGGAATAATGAGTGAGGTTATCAAATTTGCAGATGACACAAAACTATTCAAAGTTGTAAAAACCCATGAGGATTGTGGAAAATTGCAAGAGGATCTTGATAAATTGGAAGACGGCATTAAAATGGCAGATGAAATTTAACGTGGACAAGTGCAAAGTTATGCACCTAGGGAAGAACAACCCAAACTATGGTTACACGATGCAAAGTTCCACATTAGGAACCACCACCAGGAAAAAGATTTAGGCGTCATTGTGTGCAGCGGCGGCCAAGAGAGCAAATAGAATGCTAGGTATCATAAGGAAAGGAATGTAAAATAAAACAAAGGATATTATAATGCCTCTGTATCATTCCATGGTGCGACTGCACCTTGAATATTGTGTGTAATTCTGGTCGCCGTATCTTAAAAAGGATATAGCGTTATTAGAAAAGGTTCAGAGAAGAGCCACCAAAATGGTAAAGGGAATGGAAGGCTACTCCTGAGGAGAGGCTACAAAGGTTAGGGCTCTTCAACCTGGAAAAGAGATGGCTGAGGGGAGATATGATAATAGTTTATAAATTAATGAACAGAGTGGAACGGGTAAACGTAGATCGATTGTTTACATCATCAGAATATAGAAAGACTAGGGGACAACAAACGAAGCTACAGGGTAAACTATTCAAGACAAATAAGAGAAAATATTTTTTTTACTCAACGTGTAATCAAACTCTGGAATTTGGTACCAGAGGATGTAGTAAAAGCTATTAGTGTAGCTGGTTTTAAAAAAAGGTTTGGACAAGTTCCTGGAGGAAAGGTCCATAAACCATTATTAAAAAGGGACCCGGGATATCGCTGCTTGACCCAATACAAGCATTGTTGAACTTGTGTCTTTTGGGGAAACTGCTAGGTTTGTATGACCTAGATTGGCGACTGTTGGAAACAGGATACTGGGTTTGATGGAACTTGGTCTGACCCAGTATGGCATATCTTATGTTCTTATGAGTGGGACATCCAAATCTGTCCAGGAAACCCCCGAGAGCTGCAGGCCTCGTGAGGGCCCTTGATGTTGGTCTTGCTCGCTCTCCCGTTCCTCGGAGGTGAGATCATCCAGGGCCTCCGGTACCAGGCCACCAGCCATTGGACAGGGTGACCTGCCCGTCTCGGACTGCTCGACCGACTAATTGGATTGGGAGTCCGATGGGGACACCTCCCTGGAAACCCATACCCACCAGGATCTTCCGTCAGACCCCTCGCCACCCGCACTCCAGCGGTGTTCACCACCCGAAGACATCTCCTTCCTGGTGTTCATTCGGGACATGGCGCAGGCCCTTAACCTGGTCACCCAGGCTGAGGAGGACCCTTGTGCTGAAGAACTCGACATTCTTCAGTACGAGTTCCCACCCATGGAATCCCATACTGTGCCTGTACCTCCTATTTTATCTCGGCTGCTGCTCCGCATGTGGGAGGCCCCAGCCTTGGTCCCCATCGTTTCATGCTCTCTTGTCAATTCCAGGCATATCGACTGTATATTGGTATGTTCCTGTGCAATTTGGCTAAGGAGCTCAGCGGTTTCTCCGCAAGCCTCGAGGGAGAGCCCCTCGACAGATTCGGTGCCCTGCTAAAGTCTGTCCCGAGTGCTCCGAGTACCTCTCTCGAACCTCCTATAATGGCTTCGAGACATCGGTTCGGGTGGTGGCTGCGGGCATTGGGGCCCCCTGCCAGGCATGGCTCCAATCCTCGGATTTGGAGCAATGGCTGCAGAAGAAGCTCCTGGATGTGCCCTGCCTCGGCAAGCAGCTCTTTGGCAAGCCGATGGAGGATAAGGCCGTAGAAATTGAGTCGCAGTTTGTCACCAGGACCCATCTCTCCTGCAAAACCTCTACCCTGCCTCAGAAGAAGCAGCTAATCAAGAAGCCCTTCTTCCCTAGAAAGGGCCTTCAGTATCGGGGCTATCCACCATATCCAACTACCCCCATGCCGACCACTCTGGCGCAGGGTAAGTCTGGCCAGGGGCATCATAAACCAAAGGCCCAAACGCTGGCTCCCCCACAACCTACTCAGGGGTTTTGATGCCATCGACATAGCCCCTCGCCCTCTGGCTACGCAGCAGCCAGTGGGGGGACACCTGTCCCACTTTGCCCCATCATGGGCTTCCATCACCTCGGACACCTGGGTCCTCCAAGTCGTCCGAAATGGCTATTACCTTCACTTTGACAGGCTTCCACCTCCTTTCTCCCCGGTGGAGCCTCCTCGACTCCCCGCACACCAACTTCTGCAGCAGCGGGAATTATACTCTCTCTTCACCCAATGGGCAGTCAAGAAGGTCCTTCCCCACCTTCGAGGTCAGGGCTTCTATTACTGGTACTTCCTCGTCCTGAAAAAGACAGGGGGTCTGCGACCCATCCTCAACCTCCACAGGCTAAACAAGTTCCTGGTGCGGGAGAAATTCAAGATGTTATCTCTTGGTGTTTGCTGCCCTTCCTCTGGCAGGGCAACTGGCTATGCTCCTTGGATCTAAAGGACCCTTATGGCCACATCTTAATCCACCCCCAACACGGGTAGTATCTGTATTTCAGGGTGCAGGGAGAGCACGTCCAGTACAGGGTGCTCCCCTTCGGCCTCATGTCCGCCCCACGGGTCTTCACAAAGTGCCTAGTTGTGGTTGCTGCTTACCTTCAGCGCCAGGGTGTGCCGGTCTTTCCCTACCTTGACGACTGTCTCATTACAGGCTCCTTGCCCGAGGAGGCTCTGCGAGCAATGTCGCACTCTGTCCTCCTCTTGGAGAGCTTGGGGTTCTTAGTCACCGCTCGATCCATACTATGTCTCCTTGGCCATATGTCCTCGACTGTACTTGTGGTTCCTCACGCCCGCCTGCACATGCGGATGGCTCAGTGTCCAATGGAGCCAGTCCCTCGAACACCTCAGGGACCCCCTCAGGGTTCTTCCCGACTTCTGCTTGTCCCTGAGCTGGTGGCCAAACCCCCGCAACCTCCTGCGGGGATTGCTCTTCCAGGCCCCGCGGCACAATGCGGTGCTGACAACAGACGCTTCCCTGTTAGGGTGGGGAGCCCATTGCAGACCACTCTGCACGCAGGGGCAATGGTCACCCGAGGAGTCTCAGCAGCAGATAAACCTGCTCGAACTCCAGGCCATTTGGTGGGCCTTGAGGGCCTTCAAGGAACACCTCAGCGGGAGCTTGGTTCTAGTGCAGACCGACAACCGCGTAGTGATGTTCTACATCAACAAGGAAGGGGACATGGGATCACACTCCCTCTCCCGGGAAGTGGTCCTCATCTGCTCTTTCGCCACCTGACGGAGGATGTCCCTCAGGGCAATATACCTCCTGGGTCAGGAGAATGGCCTGACAGACAGACTCAGCAGAATCCTTTGCCCCCACGAGTGGCAGCTGGTTCCCAAAGTAGCAGACTAGCTGTTTCTCTGCTTGGGGATCCCAGCAATCGACCTCTTCACCAGTCCCCAGAACATGCAGCTCCCCTGCTTTTGCGGGCCGGTGCTGCACCCAAGCAGGGAGGGCCCCGATGCATTTCTCCTGGACTGGTCCTCCAGTCTTCTCTATGCATTCCCTCTTTTCCCCCTCATTGCAAGGACTCTGTTCAAAGCTCAGCGGGATGGGGCATCGTTGATTCTTGTGGCCTCGGCAGCCTTGGTTCCTGCTCCTGCTGTCAAAGTGATTTTCAGGCACCTGTGCAAGGAGTGAGTTTTCTACTTCTGGAATATTGTCATTCAATCAATGTAGCCATTCCTGCAAATGCCGTCAAAGCTGCACAAGTACCTACTGTAGGAACGCAGCAACTCAGGCAGGCTAAAATATGAACATATGATTCCATTTTTAATACAGCTGCATTGGCTACCTATAAAATTCTGGGTCAAATTTAAATTATGGATGGTGTTTAAAGTGTTTCAGTCTGCTACTCTTACAGAACTGCTGGTTTTCCTCCATTGAAGGCTGTCTTTTTTTTTTTGTCTGGCATGCTCAAATTCTGAGTGTTTAGAAGATCCATCTGTTCATGCGGCCCACAAAACAAATACAAACACAGGTCTTTTCTATTGCTGGAGCGACAGAGTGGAATGACTTGCCTTTAGATTTGAGACCAGATTAGGCTTTTATTAGACTGCAGAAGAAACTGGAAACTTACCTGTTGAAAAGCAGAGCTGTGGAAAGCTTGTCAAGGTTATAGATAAAAAGGTCTGACCTACAACTTGCTTGTTGACCTTTGTTTGCATTATCCAAGTGAACTAATATGGCAACTACAATCAGCCTTCTCAAATAATCTTTACATTTGGAGTAAACATGTTGTGCATTTTGCTTTTTAAGATATTAGATGTGAGTCATACTTGTCTAATTGTTTGATGTGCATGTTAAGACTGTAACCTACTTAGAAGTGTAATACGAGGTGGGATAGAAATGTAATGAAATGAGAAAATACTAATATATAATTTCCAAAAGCATTCTTTCCTGCAGCCCCTTTTCATTCTCTCACCTCTTCTCCCTTGGCCGGGAGGGCCCTGGGGACCCCACCAGTCTTGTTCTTTCTCTTAGCTCCTCCTGTCTTATGTCAGCTGCATGTCTTTCCTGGTACCTAAAGGAAAATTATGAGTGGTAAGTTCTTGTCCATGCACAGCAGAAACGTTACACAGATGAACCCAGAGTCGAAGGCATTCTAGGTTGCCCCATACTAGAGTGTATTTTCCCCTGAAAAGCAGAAAGCCCTCGTCCGAGCCCTCTTAAAATTATGTGAGAATTCTTGCATCGCTAGAGATCGCACCTTCACACAGTCACACAGCTAAGAGCAATGTGGAGCTGGAGGATTGAAATATGTGGTTCCACTTCCTCCGCTGTGCACAGTACTCCCATTACAGGTAAGCAACCTCACTTTCTCCCAGGACAAGCAGGATGAGTCAGCCACAAGTGGTGACGTCATCCGACGGCGCCATAGACGGAAGTACTCTCAGTAGCCCAGAAGCCCCACCTCCAGGTCCGCCCCTAGCTAGCCAGTCTTTGTCTTCCGCCTTGCCAGCAAGACGTCTTATCTTACTCTCAGAAACTAACAGCAAGAAAATGAAGAAATTACCTGCAAAACCGGGTTTTAAAAAAATGCCCGGAGTGCTCTAGGAAGATGAGCAATTCCGACACTCACCAGTTCTGCCTCCAATGCCTGGGTAAGGAGCACCCCATTGAGGATTGCCCCCTCTGCGCACGCATGTCTCCCTGGGCCTTGAAATCCCGCCAACATGCTCTCTGAATTTCTCTCGCCGGTTGCAGCCTCCGGGTCTCCTACGCTTGCTGCGGTCCCTCCTTCTCCTGCCGGTGTGAATCTCCCCTCTGCAGCCACACTTCTCCTGGCTTCTGGGCCTGCCGCTACTGCCACCCCGGCCAGAGACGCGCCTAGTCAGGCCCCCGTCTCCCGCTGCGGCATAGGAGCTCCATCCACATGTCTTCAAACCCATGTGGCCTCAACGGACTCCACTGTTGCTGGGACTGCCCCTTTGCCCCCCCCCCCCCCGTAGGACCTCTGGGGTCTTCACTTCCGGCCTCGCATCAGCTGGCTGACCTGCATTCTCCTAGCCCTCTCTGAGCCTCAAGGAGCAGGCGCAGAGGCTCGCTGAGCCGGTGCAAAGACGGCACAAACATTCTAGGAGCCCGCGCACTGACTCGGAGCGCAGACGCGTGAGTCCTGACACCTGTCAGAGCTGGAGCAGCAGAGATGGACATCAAAGGGACAAACTGCGCAGCTCTCCCACCCATCAGAGATCGCCGCATCGCCGGAGACACAGTCGGGGAAGGAAACACATGGAAGCCAATCGGAGGCGCCAGAGCCGATCGGGACGCGGCAACACCTCCTCCTCTCTTTCCTGCCATCATAAAAGATCGCGGCGCTCCATCAGCTCCAGCAGTGCCAGCAATTACAGCCTACCTGACAGTGAGGAGCTCTTGCCTTCCTCTCCCCTTGGGACTGACCTGCACCAGCAAGAGGACTCCGGAGACCAGACCCTTCCACACCCGCAGCCTATGCCTGCTCCAAAGAACCCACCAGAGATGCTTCAACTTCTTTCGGATATGCTAAAGCAGTGGGCCTCCACCCTCTCCACTATATCCTTACATCAGCTAGTGCAGCTTCCTCCGCAGCCTCTGATCCCAACCCCCGGGGCTGCGTCCCTCCTACAGTCCCCAGGCCCCACACAACCGGAAGAGGACGGAGCCGAGGAACATTCGCAAGCCGAGTTGTCGTCTCAGGGGATCAATCCCCCAGAGGACTTGACCTACCCTAAGTTTGTGCGCAAGGTCACCTTAGCGCTCTCCATCGCCTCAGCCAACACCCCAGACCAACGCGACGAAGTTCAGAGCGCACTCAAGTTCATGGACACCCTCAAGGCCGTTGTCGCCTCCCTGTACATCAGCTCCTCTGAGACAAGCTCTCCAAGATGTGGCTATCGCCAGCGTCCAACCAGACCTGCCCACGCAGGTTGGACGCTAAATACATGGTACAGCCCTTACCAGGTTTTGACAAACAGCAACTCCCACATCAATCCATTGTGGTGGAGTCAGCCCTCAAACGGTCTAAATCTTCTAGGAGCGCCACCAATGCCCCTCTGGGGAAGGACAACAAGCTCCTCGATGATGTGGGGAAGCGAGTTTACCAGGGCACCATGCTGAATGCCAGGGTAGCAGCACACCAATTTCAACATGCCATCTACCAAGACCTACTCATAACTAACATCAAGACAGCCATCGCCCAGCTCGCGGATGCCCCGCCGGCCATCACTACAGCCCTGGCGGAGCTTAGCGACTGCACAAAACATCAGGGCCGAGCTGCCTACGACACCTTTGAGGCAGCCACCAGAACTGCCGGAACTGCCATCTCCGCACGCCGGCTGGCTTGGCTACGAGCTTCAGGCCTGCGTGACAATTCGCATGACAAGATCGCGGATGCCCCCTGCACGGGAAATTCCCTCTTCAGGGACAAGGTCAAGGATACAGTCAATGACATGCGTGAGCGCTGCAACACACTCCAGACGCTCGCCGAGGAAGGATTTGAGCGCCCTCAACCCTACCGCAAAGGAAACTCATATAAATCATCAGCCTCTAAATGCTACAATTCGTACCGCAAGTGGCAACAACTTCGGGACAAACAACAATCCTACCAGGCTCCTTACAGGCAAAAACCACGCCAGCGGGAGCGCACACAGAAAAAGAATCCATCTGCTCCGGCGAAAAACCCTAGTTTTTGACTTGCCGCCTTGCCCACACCTACCCACAGGGGGACGTTTATCTGCATTCCTGCGTTCCTGGGAGAACATCACGACGGACCAGTGGGTGCTCAATATCATCAGGCTGGGTTATCGCATCAAATTTTCTTCAGCTCCACCACAACGCTCACCGCCTGCGAGCAACGTTCCACCACAACATCTGCTCCTCATGACTACGGAGATTGTATCTCTCCTAGCATCCAGAGCCATAGAACCTGTTCCTCCCGACGAGATCAATACGGGTTTTTACTCCAGGTATTTCCTCGTTCCCAAGAAGTCAGGGGGTGTCCGACCCATCCTCGACTTGCGGAAACTCAACAAGTTCATAATCAAAGAGAAGTTCAGGATGCACTCCCTGAATTCCATCCTACCCCTCATCCAACCCAAGGAGTGGCTAGCCTCGCTGGACCTTCAGGACGCCTACGCTCACGTACCCATCCACCAGCAGCACAGGAAACTCCTGCGGTTCAAGATCTTGGGGAACCAATACCAATACAGGGTCCTTCCCTTCGGACTCTCACCTGCCCCCCGGGTTTTCACCAAATGCGTGGCAATGGCGCACCTTCGCAAACACGGGACATGTGTATTCCCCTATCTGGATGAGTGGCTGTTCTCCGCAAAATCCCCCAAGGAGCTCCAGATAGCAATCAAGAAAGCCACATCCCTCCTCTCATCCTTGGGCTTTCTAGTCAACCACCTGAAATCGCACCTCATCCCGTTCCAGAGATTGGAATTCATAGGAGCCTACATAAACACAATCCGGGCCAAGGCCTTCCTCCCACGGAGCAGGCGAAAGACCATCATCACTCTTGCCCTCAAGATACTCGGCTCCTCGCATTCGACGGCAAGAACCCTCCTGGGTCACATGGCAGCAATCACCCATGTTCTCCCCCTTGCGAGACTACATATGCGGCTCCTGCAGTGGCACCTTCGTTGTCACTGGTGCCAACATTCCCAGTCCCTGTCCGCCCTAATCCCCATCAACTCTTCGGTGGCAAGAGCCATTCGATGGTGGACCCATTCGACGAACCTCGAACAGGGCAGACACCTCCAGCCACCAGCTCATCAAATAACCGTGACCACGGATGCATCAGCGCTGGGATGGGGAGCCCACTGCCTCGGGACCCGCACACTGGGCCCCTGGTCGGCCGCAGAAAAAGCCCTGCACATCAATGTTCTCGAGCTCAGAGCTGCCCGCTACGCGATCCAGGCCTTCCAGGAGATAATTACGGGCAAGACCGTAAGAATACAAACCGACAGCCAAGTAGCCATGTTCTACATAAACAAGTAAGGGCACAGGGTCTCGCCCCCTGTGCAGAGAAGCGCTCCGCACCTGGCACCTGGCTCTCTCCTACTGGTGCAGCCTACAAGCCAGCTACCTGCCAGGAGTGCAGAACATACTAGCGGATCGCCTCAGCAGGCAACTGAACCCCCACGAGTGGGTACTCCATGAAGAAGTGTCATCGTCCCTCTTCACGAGATGGGGCCGGCCGCGAATCGACCTCTTCACGACCTAGGAGAATGCCAAGTGCCACCTGTTTTGCTCCAAAAGACCCGCGCGCAACAGCATAGCGGCAGATGCCTTTGACGTGCCCTGGGGGCAGTGGCCGCTGATCTACGCCTTCCCCCCCACACCACTTATATCACGGACCATACAGCGTCTGATCAGCGACAAGGCGATAGCCATTCTGGTCATCCCTCACTGGCCCAGGCAGGTCTGGTTCCCCTACCTGCACCGCCTGGCCCTGGAACCCCCTGTTCGTCTTCCCCTGAGGCCAGATCCACTCTCACAGGGCAATGGCATGACCCTGCACCCCAACCTGAAGATGCTAACGGTGT
This sequence comes from Ichthyophis bannanicus, assembly GCA_033557465.1. Lineage (NCBI taxonomy): Eukaryota > Metazoa > Chordata > Amphibia > Gymnophiona > Ichthyophiidae > Ichthyophis > Ichthyophis bannanicus. Next base: position 71,535,354 of record CM066051.1, on the reverse strand, counting down.
GGAAGCTGAAAGGATGACTCTCGCATCCCTCGACCTGTCAGCCGAGGTCCAGCAAGTCGCCCATCTACCAGGAAATCTTACAATCTAAAATGGCGACGCTTCAGCATCTGGTAAGAGTCGCTTCACCTGGATCCATTCTCCTGCCCTGTGCCTCAACTCCTCCAATACCTCGCCCACCTCTCCGCTCTTGGACTAAAAACACAGACCATCAAGGTCCACCTGTCTACCATAGCGGCTTTCCACCACTGCCTCGGGGACACATCGGTAGCGGCGCTGCCCCTGGTGGTCCGCTTCATGAAAGGCCTGGCCAACCTCCATCCCCCTGTCCGAGAACCAGTCCCGGCATGGGATCTGAACGTCATTCTCAACCAGCTCACAGGGGAACCCTTCGAACCACTGCAGTCAGCAGAGCTTAAGTTCGTCTCCTGGAAAACAAACACTCTTCCTCATAGCCATTACATCTGCCAGGCGTATCAGCGAACTGCACTCCCAGGTGGCCTATCCACCTTATACCATATTCCACCATGACCGCACCTGCCTACGGACACACCCCAGGTTTGTCCCCAAGGTGCCGTCGGCTTTTCATATTAATCAGATCATTGAACTGCCCTGTTTCCAACCCAAGCCACACTCCAACCCGGAGCAACAAAGGCTCCACACTCTGGACTGCGTTAGGGCCTTGCGATGCTACCTACAGCAGACTTCCTCCCTGCGGAAAGGATCACAGCTATTTGTCTCTTATGACCCCAACAAACCAGGGCGCCCAGTATCCAAGCGGACCCTTTCCATCTGGATTTCCTCTTGTATCTCCCTGTGCTTATCACGAGCGAGGTCCCCGCCAACCACAGGAGTCAAGGCGCATCACCTGCGAGCATTGGCCGCCACTATTGCCAACCTACGCTCCATTCCAGTCCCCGACATCTGCAGGGCTTCCACGTGGGCTTCCGTCCAGACCTTCCAGAGACACTACTGCTTAGATCAAACGGATCAGGGGGGCTCTGCGTTTGGCCTGGCGGTATTATCCGCAGCCACAACCCCGGCTCCAGATCACGGTACAGATATGGAACCTTGTGACTCGTGACTGTGTTGTTTTCATTATGATGATGCCGTGTTGTTCTTTATGATGCTATGTTTTTATACATTCAGGCTCGAGAAAGAGTCTCTGACAGCTTGTAATGTTCTGTGCTTCTACCTGTTCCCCCAGGTTGCACGTCCACTACTTGTTATTGCTCTTTGCACCTTATTCTTCAGTGTTTGCATGCTAAGTTGCACAGTTACATTGTTTACATGCTATGTTGCACAGCCATTTGTTACATGTTATGTTGCACAGCCCTATACACTGCATGTAATGCTGGGATGCACTATTCCGCCTCATTAAACCTGCCTTGTTGCTCCCAATGAACCTGCCTCCATCATCTCTTAACGGTCCTTGACCCCCGCCGCTGCATGTGTAGCTGGGGAGGCACCACTTGTGGCTGACTCATCCTGCTTGTTCTGGGAGAAAACTGAGTTACTTACCTGTAACATGAGTTCTCCAGGGACAGCAGGATAAGTCAGCCACACTTTCCCACCCTCCTCCCCGGCGGGGCAGGGGGGGGGAAGGTGTACCGTTCTGCGGCATTCCGCCTCCTAGCTCGTGGCATCGCCTCAGCTGGGGAAGATCTGGCTAGCTAGGGGCGGACCTGGAGGTGGGGCTACTGGCCATGCCCAGCCTGGGCTACTGAGAGTACTTCCGTCTATGGCGCCGTCGGATGACGTCACCACTTGTGGCTGACTTATCCTGCTGTCCCTGGAGAACTCATGTTACAGGTTGAAGGGATAATCAGTCCAAGTATGGATTTCAAGCCTGCTCTATAGGTTTGCTTTGTATGATTGCACCCTTACCTGCCTGAAAATTATACACAGCAACATATGATTGACACAAGAAAGACACGCATGTGGGTTATGAAACAGAGTATTTTGTGGCCTTGTATGGGAAAGCCTGGTGAACCATACTTTTGTGCAGAAGTGTACAAGAGAATGTGAATCTAGGAAAACAGGAATACAGGCCCAGAAGCTGACAAATTGAGAGAGAAAAAAAACTGTCAGTTGGGCCATACTCAACCCTGAAGAACACAGTGTCAGATCATACAGGACTTAGGCAGAGACAAGGGGGATTGTGACCAACTGATAAGCTGACCTTAAGCAAACCTTGGAATACCAACTTGTATTACTAATTAAAGATTTATTTGGATTTTTGGATCAGCAAAGAATATTGTACTTTGCAAAGAAATTGAACTCTTGAGCCATTCTGTACAGCCTGCTAGCCCAGGGAGCTGAGCCTGGGGTTACTTTAGGTCAAAATCTCTGAGCAGGCAGGCGGTTTTGGCTGGTCAGAACTGAATGAATGACTCAAAGATAGCTGACACCCTATTATACAAGACCACGGGTACAGCATTAACCCTAGCCAATCCTGATCTGAGCATGCAGCATGTTAACCTATGAATTACCAGATCATGCAGCAGGCACGATCTTAGTTAGGTACTTTAGGGGGACTCTCAGCAGGAAAGATGGGACTGCAACTGATATACGAGGCAGACGTGTCTCTGTAGTTTCCCGGATTCCTCTAAGTGATCGCTGAAAAGTCCCCCGGCCTGGAGTGAGCTATAATATCCGGTGAAGTATTAATGCTTAACTTTCACTTATTATTCTAAAAGGACTCAATTTAATAAAAGCATATTGTATTTGTCAAAGTGTCTGTGCCTAGTCTGTGAGCTAGTGAGTGACAGGGTTAAAGGAAAAGCGTAAAATTTGGCAATACATAAATGGCGACGAGGGTAGGATGGCCTAAATTATTACATAATGGGTTAGCAGAGTCCTGGGATAATAAGCTTAAGGAAGCAGGGACCCTAGGACGACAGACCTGGGTGTTGTTAATAGCATATAAGAATCAAGCACTGGATAGAGAAAATCCAGGACAGAGAGAGTGTAGATCTACTTGGCCAGGCATGAAGAATCCCAGACTTCCTCAGCTTTCGGGGCTGTATGATGACAAGTCTGGTGAAGTAAATTCAGGACAGAGAGAGAGTGGATCTGCTTGGGCAGGCATGAAGAATCCCAGACTTCTGCAGCCTCCGCTGAGTTCTCCCAGCTGATGTTACTGGACTGCATGATGCCAGTTTGGTGAAGTATAATTCTTTGTAAATAGCTGCACTATCTCATAACTCTTTCAGTGAAGTATTACCGGTATTCTTCTGTAATTAAGTGTGTTTAGTTATTATTCCAATTGCTTTCTAATTTTCTTTTCTGACTACTCATGTGTGACTGGGAGAGTTGCTTGCTTTTCTGGATAAGTATCCTTGCTTTGTTTGTGGATAAACTGCACGTCTTCATTAACAAGGTGTGGTAGCCTTTGATGTAGTAAGACATTTGGTACCAGGAGTGAGGTTCGAGAAAAGATAATGTTGAGAAGAAGAGTGAAGAATGCAAATAGTGTAAAAAATGTGAATATTGTAAATATTCAAGGTTGGCATCAGGTGTTACTGCGGGTCAGGATTAAGTGAGAACTGGGTGTTTGTTTTAAAAGTGAATGTCCTTACATGCTTGCAAAAAAAATACCTGTTGAAATGCTTTTGTTGCCTGCATATTGTAAGATGCATCAGACAAAATCCAGCAAATTAGATTACAATGTTACAATGCCAGACCCGTTTGACAGATAAATTAGATGCCTATGCTGTAGAGTTAGTATTAATCGTTACTTGTTTTTTTAAGGTCCCTGGTTAAGAGAAACTCTGACCAGATAGGTATAAAGCACTTGTAAGCTTTGATTTGTTCTGTGTTCAAATGTTTGTTTGTAGTAAAAACTGTTTTTCTTTCATTACTGGCTACTCCAGTAGATTTTATGGTCCCTGAATGCTGAAGTGACTAGATCAAACAAACAAGGCATGAAACTAAGGAAACTGTTTTTGTTTTTCTTTGACCTCCAAAGTAGAGGTTGAGAGCCCTGACAGAACAATGGGGCATCCTGAGCCAGTTTGCAAATGATTTAAATCCTGAGTAAATAAGAAGGTAATCTTTATCATTAATATGTTATGCATCTATTCTTTGTCTTTGACTGTATATGCTATCAAACAAACTTAAAAGTTAAAGGGGGATTTTATGCAAGCACCTCAGAGGGCATAGTTATTGTTTATATTCTACAGAACCATAAACAGCTATAACTATAGGTTAATTGTTCAGCTACATAGTAATCTGCATTTGCCTGAAGGACACAAGACCTATTGTTTGTTCTATTGTCTGTGTTGAAGATAACATTTCAGATCAGTTTGATACCAGTTTCAGGTTAATTTAAATGTGACAAAGCACAATTTTGAATTCACCTCTTTGCAGTTTCATGTCATTTGAGAATGCCTGTTTCCTGAACTGTAAGAGTCAAGATAATTACTTTGCCTTGTTAAGCTTTGTGCTGATGACTGATGAACAGGACAGTAACAGCACAGTTTTATTTGTTACAATATTGGATTTTAGGATAAATTCACCTGTTTTTCTGTATTTGAATTTTACGTGTTAGTGTCCAGAGAAAAAGTGTACTTTGTTCTAAAAGTTTCTATTTCAGTTTCAGTACAGTTCCTGAGAAAATAGATATATGTTGCAGAGAAAACAGATATATGTGGCAGCACTGTGAGATATTAATTTTCTTTAGTTTATACCCTTGCACTTATGTTACCAAATACACTTGTTGTAGTAGTACATTACGCAGAGGTCCAGTACACACACAGCAATTACAAGATGAGTAAAATATTAATAAGTTTGCTGAAATTTTGGACAGAGGCTGATATGAAATTGCTTTGTTCCCAAGCATATAGAGCAAATATAGATTAAAGATGGAACTGAGTTCCCAGAAAATAATGAGAACTTGAGTTGATTGGATAAAACCAAATCTTCCTTGTTGGCAATGATCCAGGAGAGGTTTGAGAAAAAGAATAAGAGAGAGAGAGGCAGAAAGGTGAGGCCACGGCCTAGGCTAAGAAAAGACAATAAATGTGCTGCTTCCAGTGTGATGATCTGGGCTCCCAGAATTCTGACTGCTCTAAGACTCCTCGAGGACCCACAAGGCCTGAAGAACAGGAACCTTGCATATTTATGCCTCTGAAGAGACATGAATAGGCAGGGGGGGAATAGGCCGAGAAGAACCCGAGGATCGTCATGAGGCCCAGCCACAAATGCCTTGCAATCCAAGAAGAACCTGAAGACGTATCGCTGTGAGGTCCAACCACCAATGCCTTGTACCCTCTTAGATCTCTCACCTCAAAAGGATCTCTTTTTGACACCATAATTAATGAGTAGCTTACACAAATCCTTGTGAACACTGCAATTTTAAAATCAGTCCAACAGCACTCTCACTGAGAACAGTGTATACGATAGATTCTAGTTATACGTGAGAGATGAGCCATATTTCTTTCTATTGGGATTGATGTTATAAAATGCTGCAAAATAATAGTTTTATATTGTAAGGATTTTACCCAAATTGTTCCTATTTTAGAATGAGCATATGTCCACTTAGCATTGGACCAATTAAGTTGATGGGAAAGGGACACTGTTTACTCATACTGTTATGCTTATTGAGAAGAATCTAAATTTATATTTTCTGCCTACCATTTGTTTACACCAATATTAAGTTATTAACAATTGTTTGATATTCTTAGCAGCCTTGCCAAATAAGGATACATTAGTATGGTATAAAAAACATGAAAGGGACCTATGTATGTGATTGGTGGAATGATGCAGGTGATGGGGGAGTGTTGTGAGGGATGACGTGGGATATTAAAAAAAGAGAAACTGTGATAGACAATAAACTGATGAAGGTCATTTGAAGTGATGTATTTGCCTAATGAATATGTAAACAAAAACTTATGAGCACTTTATTCAACTATGCCGTCTCCAGAAGCTTCCATTCAGGAAGTCATACTCAACAATTGGAAATAGATACTTGGAGACAGGCTAGTGCATCTTGCACCCTGATGAGCTTTGGAAAACCCACACTGGCCATGTGGTACTTCCGGATGCTTTTTGCCTCACTTTTCCTCTGTATGTCCTGGCCAGGCATGCAGAGGCAAAGGGGGATGATTTGATGACAAATTCTCACACAATTGGATATAATTCTAAAACTTGCCAAAATTGCAGAACACGTGTGTGCAACTTGTCTGATCTGTAAACATGTAAAGGTCAGTCAAGGGCATAATGGAATATTTCCTACAAGCAAATGAATTTCCAGTGATAGAGAGACAAGGAGTTAATCAAATTGCGAGACAAGATTGACACCATCCGAGATAGTTACCGGTAGACGCTGAAAGTTTATAAAGCAATACTTATTATTTATAGGAGATGAAATTAAGTTTATCTTAGTGTGAAATCTAATCTAGAATATTTAGTCTTTTCATTTAATATTGGTGCTGCTCTTCTGAATGAGGCCTGGAGCCATGTCACCAATTGCAATCCAGAGAGTCCAGCAGAGGTAATTCACCGCAGAAATGTGTGAGGGAGTCCCTATCTGCTTCAGTGTGTCACATTGAAAGAAGGGCCAAGATGTCCACCTATGAGAATGAGAGGTTCAACTTTTGAGAGAGGCCAAGCTTGAACTTCAGAGAAAGGTGAAATACACTACGAAGTCCTGAAGAACTGCTGAGAAGCAGGCCCAAATTATCTGAAAATGGACTTTTGTGAATGATTTTTTTTCTTATGTATAGTTATTGTTTCCTTGGAAAGTAACTGTAATTCTAGTATCTCATATTTTCTTTCCTGCTGAACATCATGTGCCCAATTGCTTATGTCACCTGTTCCCCAGATCTCAGTTATTGCTGTGGTTTCTCTTTCTCCTGCTCATACTGCTTTTTGAACCCACGGGTGGTCAATAATGTAAAATATGAAAGACCAGATTCATAGCTGGTGGAGGGAGAAGTAGTTGTAATATGATTGAGGTTGTTAGTCCCTCACCACTTGCTCCACTACCCTCAATATATAACTGGTAGATCGAAGTCCATGGGGCAGATGTACAGTGAAAAAAAGTTCTGAATGTGCAGGTGAAATGAGTCCCCCACTGCATGGGGAACTGATAAAGGTAGCTGAGACCTACAAGACATTTGGCTTTGGCAATTGTAATGCCGGTGGGAATGGGAAAATATCACCTAATTTACACTGAGACTTCTTGTCCCCTCAAGCATTTACCTTAATGCTATCCACTATGTTTTATTTCTAAATGAATTACAAAGGCGATTCAGCCATTGCTTATGTACAATATCCTTGTTGATCCACGGGTGGAATGTATTACTAATTAAAGATTTATTTGGATTTTTGGATCAGCAAAGAATATTGTACTTTGCAAAGAAATTGAACTCTTGAGCCATTCTGTACAGCCTGCTAGCCCAGGGAGCTGAGCCTGGGGTTACGTTAGGTCAAAATCTCTGAGCAGGCAGGCGGTTTTGGCTGGTCAGAACTGAATGAATGACTCAAAGATAGCTGACACCCTATTATACAAGACCACGGGTACAGCATTAACCCTAGCCAATCCTGATCTGAGCATGCAGCATGTTAACCTATGAATTACCAGATCATGCCGCAGGCACGATCTTAGTTAGGTACTTTAGGGGGACTCTCAGCAGGAAAGATGGGACTGCAACTGATATACGAGGCAGACGTGTCTCTGTAGTTTCCCGGATTCCTCTAAGTGATCGCTGAAAAGTCCCCCGGCCTGGAGTAAGCTATAATATCCGGTGAAATATTAATGATTAACTTTCACTTATTATTCTAAAAGGACTCAATTTAATAAAAGCATATTGTATTTGTCAAAGTGTCTGTGCCTAGTCTGTGAGCTAGTGAGTGACAGGGTTAAAGGAAAAGCGTAAAATTTGGCAATACACAACTGTTGTTTAGTAATCTGTTGCTTGGTGAAAAACATAGGAGGGGTCTGAAGGTTGCACTGGCAGAAGCTCTCTGGCTTTGCAGGGTTTTTTTACAAGTTCTGCAAATGACGTCAGTAATTCAAGCAGAATTCACTGGAACTTTGGGACAGAGAATGTGACAGAGAACATATATAAGAAAGTGCCTATAGAGCTTCAGCGGGCAGCCTTCTTTTCCCCACTGTACCGTAGGGATCAGAACGCTGTCCGCACCTGGGTCCCTCAGACAGACACTTGTGTATCTGTGCTTGCAGTTTTTTGCTTGTACTGAATAATAAAGGAATTTTGTTGACAAGTGACTGATCTGAATTCTTTTAAATCCTGGTGTACGGCTCCCATGTACTCAGGCAATCTTAGTGAAAAATTAGAGATCCTTTTGTAGGTAGACCCGGCCTACAAGGTAAGTAACTCAGTTTTCTTGACATTAAAGAAGGCTGATTCTTGACAAAGAGCCAAGGGGAGGGAATTTCAAGAGTGGGGGCTTAGACGTGTGAGGAAGCAGTACCAGTAGACTTCTAAAAGGATAGAGGAAAGAGGAAGGGCCAGCAAAGAGGTTTCAGAGGAATGCAAAGACTGGGAAGGGACATAGAGGTGAGGGAGGCAAGGTGGAAGGGGAGGCATAGCAGATGCGATGGACTAACGTCAAGATTTTGTAGTGGATATGAACAGACACAGGAAGCCAGTGAAGGGAGATGAGTAGTGGCGTGGTAAGATTAAATCAATGGGCATTGGTTGTGGACTGGACCAGCAGCAGATGCTTAGTGGAGGAGGAGGAGCGGGGCAAGGTTTTGGGTGCCCTAAGTAAACCTTAAAGCCTTATGCCCTTTCCCTGAGATCTTGATAATGTAAACTCAACAATCATGATCATGCAAACACTGCCTTACCAACAGTAATCCTGTAAACATGCGTAATTGGGCATCATAATGTTAGATATTGAACTTTGCTCTATATGCAGATATGTGTGCCTGCTCTCCCTGCAGGTAAAAGAATGTGCTGATGGCTCTTTGAGTTGGCCTGACTGTCAGAATATATTGTTTTGCTTTGTCTGCTGGTCTTTGCTGCTTCTCAGAAGTTGAGCCGATCCTGAGGAGGGGAGGCCATTGCAACAGTACAGTTTGGAAATAAAGAGGGAAATAACAAGAAGCTTAAGTTGCGAGAGTGCGAGGGCATTGCAGTTCTCTGGCTTGAAGATAGCAGATTTAATATAGTCAGCAGTCCAGTGGAAACGGGGTTTCTTTTGACATTGGTTGTTCAGGTTATAGAAGGTAGTTGAGAGTCTTTTCTGAACTGCTGGGTGGTACATAATTAGTAGAATCATACTTCCTTTTATTTTACAATTAAGTGTGTGGAAAGAAGACTGTTAGGACTGCATCTGTAGAACTATCCAGGTAGGGAAAAAAGTGGACGAGGACCTGGAGCTTGCTCATCTGTCTGGCCAAGGTGATATCTATAAGGAAGAGAAATTTTCAAAAGAGATGCTGGAGCATCACTTTTGCATGGGTTGAAGAAACACAAGAGAGCTGTGCAGTCTGATCACTAAAGGTCCAGTCGTGAGGGTCCAATTGATAGCTTAGTCTGTCTGCTAACTGCTGACAGACTAAGGATGTTTTCCAGTGGAAGGGCCTGCTTCTGAGACACAACCCATGGATAGGGTGGGACCAAAAGAGGGATACAATGATGACATGAGCTTGGCCTTGAAGAATTTGGAGCAACTTTGAAGAGGAGCAGAATTGGTGAGAAGGCATATAGCAAGTTGCGAGACCCGGAAATATTGAAGTCGTCATGTAGGAGCAGATATTTTGCTAGTCTCCTGGACCAAAGAATAGGCATTTGTCGTTCTTTGAAGCAAAGAGACTGACTGAAGGAACTCCCTAGAGATCAAAGAGTTACTGAGCAATCTGATTGCTAAGGCTCTACTTATGAGGGTCCAATAGACAGCAGAGTCTGTCCACTAACTGTGGTCACTAGGGAGGTAAATTGCCGTGAATGTAGATTGCATGGAGGTGGCCAGGTTCCATATTCTGACAGCTTTGCAGCAGAGGGCCAGAGAACCTGAGCCTCCTTGCTTGTTGATATAGAACAACTTGACTGTGTTTGGATATGGATAACTTTTCTTTCTAGCAATCAACAAAAGGTTGTCTGCATTAATTAGTAATTCTTCTAATCACCCAATGAAACTCTTCTTGTTAGCCTCACAACTTCTTTCATCTAATTTGGATCCTTCTCATACAATGGTCTTCTTTTTTACACCCATACGTTCCATCCGCTCCACAGTTCACATTGGATAGTGAACCTGCATCAATCCTATCCCATGTCTGGTGTTCATTTAACCCAGTCACTTCTTTTTCTCTAAGAAAGATAATCTTGTCAACCTGGAAATCCACGTTCTCTTGACCCTATTCCATCAGGCCGGGTTGGTGATCAATCTCTGGGGTTTATTCAATTTTGCACTTATTATAATCAACTGGAGCATGTCTTCCGTAGGAAGAAGGTGCTCATCTGTCCTCTATTTAAAAAAAATATTCCTTGGAGGAATTGCAGAGAGGAGGGTAATTACTATCATGTTTGATGGATGTGTTTTCAGGTGCAGAGGTACCAGGAGGCGGGGATACAATTTTTTAGATTAGGTTATTAAAGGTGCTTTTCCTTGGTGTCCACAGCTGTTTTTGTTATCTGCTTGACCTCTGGAAGTGTCTGTCCTATGAGATTGCTGCTATGCAGAGTGAGATGCCTGGGATTAGGGGGGTCCAGCTGAAGATGGGTAGCTACTATCTTTTAAGTTGGCTCTCTGCTTTGAAGAGGGGGCAGGATGATAGATTTCAGTAAGTGTTGAGAAAGTATGAGGAATGGCTCCAAATGCATGCCTAAAATGGAGAGGTTGTATGTGGAGTGGAAGAATGTATGTGTGAAGGGGGGTTGTTTTGGGCTGGCTACTTGGAGGGGATAAAGCTTTGTTATTATGATAAGGGAGGACATTTTGTATTAGCTTTGTTCAGTGTATCATGGTATTTTCCTTGGGTGGGGGGGGGGGGAGTGTTCAGTAGTTTTATGACTGTTTTATTGATACTAATACAATGTAAATTTAAAAAAAAAATCTTCCGTGGATGACAATGACCCACCTATCTTCCTACATTTCTAAACTTATGGAAAAATGTGCTTTTTCCATAAAACTTTGGAATCACATAGAGGTTAATCTTTTACATTCACGCCAGTTTGGTTTCCGTCCTGGGCAGGCTACAGAGACCATTCTGTGTTGCTTCTCGGTGAGGTATACAGAGCTTTGGAACAAGGGAGAATTGCTTTGGCAGTTCTTTAGCTCTATCAGTGGCTTTTGATTTAGTGGATCATGACATTCTTCTCTCCAGAGTGTGTGATACTGGCCTTCGTGACAAGATATATTCCTGGTTCTCCTCTTTTCTTTCAGAGCATATATTTTATTTTCTCTATAGGTTCAGCTTTTTTCAGTACACTTACACTTAATGTGTGGAATCCCACAGGGCTCTATTCTGGCCCCTCTTCTTTTTAATATTTTCATAATCCCTCTAACTACAATCCTCAGATATTAATGCAAATTATAATGCTGATCATATAATTTGGGAGGAGTGGCCTAGTGGTTGGGGCAAGTTACCTAAGGCCAGGGGTTGAAATCCCACTAAAGAACAGAAACCTCGGGCAGGAAGGACTGGCGTTTCTAGTCCTACAGGTGCTCCTTGTGGCCCTGGGCAAGCCACTTAACCCTCCGTTGCCTCAGGTACAAAAACAGATTATGAGCCCTTTGGGGACAAGGTAAATGTATATATACAGTACCTGGATATACACTGCCTTGACATGTAGAAAACTGGTATATAAGCCTAGCTAAACAAAATTTAAAAAATAGTTTTCTTCTTATTTAAACCAACTCTCTTTGACCTGATCTGTGAACTGCCTTGCAAAAGTAGTCTGTAAAACCACAGCCACAACTTCCCATCACTCTCACCACTGCCCAATGGTTGTTCTACAAAACTCACTTGCTTTTTTTTTAAATAACTAGGGGGGTATGTTTACTAAAGGTTAACGTGTTAAGTGCTGCAATGGCCCTTATAAATGAATGGGCAGTTTGAAGTACTTAACACACATTAACCTTTAGTAAACATGCCTCTAGGTGTCTTCATTGGCAATGAACATTTTTTTAAGCAGCAAGTGAGCTTGGTAGTTAAAATGTCTCTTTGCCCCAAGGCAATTCCGCGCTATCCATACGTTCATGGATTCTTCTGCCCAGAAAATCACTAGTTCTTAACATGGTCATTAGCAGACTGGACTACTGTAGTACTGATTATACAGGTCTATATGCCATTGATCTCAAATGATTAAACAATCCAAAATATGGCCATCCACATTTTGCCTTCAGCAAGTAAAATTTGATCATGCCACTCCTTTTTAGATCCAAGAACATTGGCTTCTAGTATATACTCAGATATCATTTAAAATTCTGACACTTATTCATAAGGCTTTACATACTGACATCTCACTGTACCTATCTTCTAACCCTTTAAACACACAACCTTCTCATGTTCTTTAGATCCTCCATGAAAATCAACTGAATATTCCCTCCTCCTGCAAAGGCTAAACTTGAAAGCAACAGACAGTCTGCATTCTTCTTTAGGGCCCCAATATTGTGGAAAAGCCTTAGCCATTATATAACAATTTATACTAAAAATATTTTTAGTCAAACAGGCTTTTGGGAACTAGTGGATTCGGGTACGTGCTCGGGGTTGGGGGGCATGCAGCAGTGCCTTTCTAATTCTACCCTTTATCTTCTTTCTCTTTTCTATTTAATTGATTTAGAGTTCTTTTAAGTTGATTGTGAACCACTGCTTTTTCTGAATGACGGTATAAAAAGTTTAATAAGACTATACAGCTCAGCTTTAGAATCCTTTGGCACAGCCAGCACAAAATGGCAGATACTATACAGTGGCTACTGGGAAGTATACACTTTGCCTTTCAGGCTACCTGAAATGAATGGATAGGATTTGGGGAAAGAAGTAGTCAGTGTTCTCCCTAGGACCTTTTGAATGGGCTGATTTTACTAACCTCCTGGATAACAATCTGATGAGCTGACATGTAAAATAATGAGCAGGAATGTATAAATGTTATTTTGTAATTAACATAACAACATATGTAACTATAAATTAATTTGAAATTGTGACAAATAAAGCACACCATATATGGAAGTTCCATAGCTGAAGACTGTGGCCCATTTCTCAGTGTGGCCAAGTCTTCGGCTATTTGGTTTTCACTTAACAGTTCTGGAGATTATCTCCCCTTTATGGCAGGTGTTTCCATTCCGATAAAGGACTCCATTACCTCCTTGGGAGTCATTTTCGATACTTATTTTTACATTCCCAGATTTTAGGTCTGTAAAACCTTTCCTTAATGTTAAAGCTCTTAAAACGTCTATTCATTTCCTGGTTCTGTCTCACTTACATTATTGCAGTTCTTTGCTGGTAGGTCTCCCTCGCTACTGGGTTAACAGATTACAACCAATTCAGAGTCTGCAGGAACAGGTACACCAACTGTCCTGCCCCAACCTTAGGGTCTTCAGGCCCCTGTTAGAGAGGAGGCAATGTGGAAAAAGATAAGTAACCTGCCTGGATCACACCATACCATGTTGATCCATCATCTCCCGTTTATTTCCACCTCCTTCGCATCCAAAGCCCTGCTTTGTCATTAATTTAGGCCCATTTTAGGTTTATTATAGGCCGTAGCGTGCTTATTGTGCTGTTGTTACTTTGAGTGACAGCAAGTTGCTCTGAAGTTGTATATGGTTAAACAGCAGAAATATCTAATTACCTATGCTGTGCTCAGTAACCTAGACAATTAAAAAACTACTCATACTCGTGCTCTTGTAAACGACTATGAAAAGAAAAAGTTTTTTGTTTCCAAAACCCACGCCCAACAACAGCGACGAGAGAACCGGAAATAGCGACACTTCCGTTTCTCTTCCGATACGCATGCGCAGTAGCGATCAGCGTGGTCCGGAGACGACTGTTGGCTTACAGTCCGTGGCGTTTCTGTTGAGATGCGCATGCGCGCTTTGGAGTGTTTGCATTTGCCTCTCTTTCCCCTCGGCCGGTAGCTGTGGGAGCTGAAGGGGGGGAGGGGAGTCGGGGCTCACGGTCAACGTCAGCGAGGTGAAAAAGATCAGCGCTGGCGTGCAGGTATCCTTTTCAGGACAGAACGGCAGTAAAGTTGCTCGGGCCAGGGCTCGAGTGACTCGGCCGCTTCTGACGCCTGTGCACGTTACATGTTGATAAGGGCCAGCTCTGAAACTCTTAAGTGATGGTCCTGTGTTTGGCAGTTAGGATTCAGTGTAAACAAAAAAGTGACACTACTGCATTTGGTGTGCAGAAAACCAAGGGGGAATGGACTGTTTTGGAGGGGAGAGTCTAGGTTCCCCCCCCTGAAAACAATGGTTGCCTCTATCCATGCCTTTTCTACCCATGTCTGTCTTGTAATTTTTTAACGTGCTGTAAAGCTTTTTAATATGTATAGATCAATTCTGCATGTTTTAATTTGTGGTTAATATTAAATCCATATATTTTTAAGGCGTATTAATGAACCAATTGCATGATAACCGATGCCCATCTCTAGCCTTCATTTGTCAAAAACAGTGGTCGAAATGTGCTGCCCCAGGCATATACGAGTTATGTGCTTACTTTGCTAGTGCCTAGAGCTGGCCCTGGATATGTGCCAAATGAGAGCCAGAGAGAAAAGGAGAGAGTGTACCATTACAATATTGCAACTTTATTTATATTTATTTATTTATTTAGCTGTATTTATATACCGCTTTGGTGGGGGAATTAAGTACAAGGGTAGGGCCATCACCGGGGAGGCAACTTTGATGATTTTGACATAGGACAGACTTTAGGCATATGACAGACGTTGGACATAGACAGGTTAGGGTAGATTTGAGTTGGAGGTTCCATGTGGGTGAGATCAGGGTTTTGTGGGTTTTTCGGTGGGATTCGAGTTGAAGTATTCCTGGAAAAGGATGGTTTTTAGCTGTTTTCTGAAAGATAGTAGGTCGGCATTGTTTCTGAGATAGCTCGGGAGAGAGTTCCATAGGGATGGAGCATAAAGTTCAAAGGCTCGATTGCAGGTCCGTTGCGAGCATTTGGTTCTTTTGTGAGGGACGGTGAGGGAAATGCTGGAGGTTTGTCTTGTAGATCTGCTGTGGGCTGGACGAGCCAGTAGGGTGCGAAGCTGGGTGTCCTGAGTTTGATGGAGAGCTTTGTGAGTGAGTAGGATGGCTTTGTATTTTGTCCGTGCTTCGAGGGGGAGAATGTGTAGTTCTTTCAGAATTGGGGTGATATGGTCGGTTTTCTTTGTGCTCTGAATGATTCTCGCAGTGGTGTTTAATGCAGTTCGGAGGGGGTTGGTGTGTGTGGCTGGAAGGCCATGGTAGATTATGTTGCAGTAGTCCAGATGTGGGAGTGTCATGGCTTGCATCACTGTTCGGAAGTCTTGATGTTCCAGGAGGGGTCTGAGACGTTGCACTGTTCTTGCTTTATGAAATATAGTTCCGGAGGTTTTAGTGATCTGTTGCTTTAAGGTGAGGGCTTGGTCAATAATAATGCCCAGGTATCTTATCTGTGGTTGTATTTGGATGCTTGTAGTTCCAATGATGAGGTGTGTGGGTGGTGTGAAGTCTGGGTCCTTTGTCACTATGAGGGCTTCAGTTTTCTTTATGTTGATGGATAGGTTGTTTGTAACCAGTCAGAGACTGCGGTGAAGCATGCTTGGTAGTAAACTAAAAACACGGGGGGGGGGGGGGGTTATTTTATAACAAGGCACCTAAGTTTAGAGAGCAAGAAGACACCAATTTTATACAGACACATGGGTGCCTATGTGTCCTTATGAAATATTAGCACAAATTCTGCAGCAGTTATGCCTAGATTGAAGGCAGTTACAATATACTTACTTGAGAGCAGGCATAAATGTTACTGCATAGTTTATAAAGTATGTTTGCCACCTGACTCTATATCATAGGGAATGGGCCAATCCATCCCTAGTTTTACTGTATTGTGTGCCTGGACTTTTAATTCTGATTTTCTTCAGAAACTTAATGAGAAAGTCAGAACAAGTTCAGGCATGCAGTAGGATGGAACCAGGACTGCGTTGGCCTATTCCCTATGACATGGAGTCAGCAACTCTAGGGAAAAGAACAGCAGAGGGGATGGGGGGCTTCTGTTGGCCTGTCGCTATTTTTGTTAATACTATGCCTCTAGATCACAAGAACCTGGAAGAGGAGACATGGAAAGAATCATGGGAAAATGGGCATACTTGCCACTGTTTGAGTTGTTTGTGATCCTTTCCCAGTGATATTAAACAGTGCTAGAGCCTACTTGCCATTTTTGTATTTTTATTTATTTAGCTCATGCTTTTCCAGTAGCAATTCAAGGTGACTTAAAGTCAGGTATAGTAGGTTATTTCCTTGTCTCCGGGAGGCTTATAATCTTTGTTTATATCTGAGGCAATGTGGGTTTAAATTATGTGCCCAAGGCCACAAAGAGCATTAGTGGGATTTCAGCTCTGGCTTCCCTAGTTCTTGGTCCGCTGCTCTAACTACTAGACTACTCCTCTACTCCTGTTTTCCTTTTAGAAAATCAAAATTGTCTTAAAAAGCAGAACTGTCTTGTGTAAAACAGGATAAAGTATGCCAGCTTTAGTAATAACATAAGATATGAAAAGCTGACTGCTACAGAGTACCCTGTCCTGTGCTTTTAAGGTACTCTGTGACCAATTTTCAGGGGGAGTCCCACAGACCTTGCTTGGATAGAGGGAGTCTTGGGGTCTAAATTTATCCAGAAAGCTTTCTGCTGTGTTTTAAATTTAAACTGAAAGCTCTTTGCTGCTACTAGGCCCTAACTGATTTAACAAATACACTGGGTTCACAGATTAATCAGCTTTAATCTAAAGAATTCCTTTTCCCCCCAAGATTTAGAAAAATTCCCAGAAGTAAATACTTGCAGATCTCTCTCCAGAAGTAGCAATCCCCTTTTGTAGTCCTTCGCTTGTGAATTTTTGAGCTGGTAGGGTTGGCCTTGCTGCTTTAGAAGCTATCCATCGCACACTAAGAGATGGTGTCAGTAGAGGGTGTGGGCTAGTGCCTTAGATGCTATCCATTGCAGCACCAGATATTTCACATTCTTGTTGATTGAATGTCCCCAAATCATTGATACACATTTTTCTCATAGCTTACCTCCTCCTTTCCTTCTAGTTCAGCTAAGATGGAACAGACACAGCTGCTGGACTGGGATGATGAAAGTGTGAAATCTGAGACCCTGGAGGACAAAGATGGTAGTCAAGAGCCTGTGGGCAGACTTCATGTCTTCAGCAACCCTTACAGTCCAGAGAAAGGTGAGGAGGGCGCTCAATCAAAGAGAGAAAACTTTGAGAACAAAGTGGGTTTCTTTGTTGCAGTAGTAACTGCAGCTGAAGAAAACAAAAGGTTGACAGTTTGAAATATAGCTTTTGTTAGGGAAATCAGAATCCTATATATATATATATATATGTCCTTTGTAATAAAATAATGCTTAGTTTAAGTGTATATACAAGAGGCCTGCACAAGAGAAATTAGAATCTTATAGAATCAGAATCCTATGTGTGTGCCCTTTGTACATTCTGGTGGGTTGGAAAAAGGAATTTGCTGTGTAAGCTGTTTGTTCTAGGATGACTATGTCTCTGACTCAAGGATGACTTGTTTTTGTATTAGTTACTGATAAACTATAGTGGGCCCCCAGAAGATGGGTGGATGACGTATGACTATGTCTCTGATAATGTATAAAAGTACTGACAATCCCTCCACCTTTTGGAATAAACTGCATACCACTTATGTGCAAGTGTGTGTGTGTTTGTTCCCCTGGATTCCAGACAGAGAAGGTAAGATGATTCCTCAACCCAGACAGATGTCCCCAGGGTTAGTGATAAGAAGTGCTGGGAAAGGAATAACGTACCCTTTACAGCTTTCGGTCCTTTGTAGCAAGAAAAATAAAAATCATGTAGTTTACTGCAAGACAAGTCTTTTTTTTCAGTGTCATCCAGAAAAACTGAATTTCCTTTTAAGATCTGACAGCATCTGACAAATACAGGGGGTCATTCCTATGGAATAAACTTACAGAAGAGCTAAGGGAGGGCTTCATTTTCCCTTAAATTGTAAATAGTTTAAAACCCCCTTTTTTGTGCAAGACTTTGAAAATGATCACTGAAAGGAGTTAGGGCCAGGAAAGCAATAAGGGAGTATTTTGCTGGTGTAAAATTTTAAAATTTTGATTGCTTGTTATGATGTGTTATGCTTATTTTATTTTAATTTGCTGTGCTGCTATTTATGATTCAGTGAAATATTAAATGTAAAAAAAATCAAATCAAAGTTATGTTGCTGTCAGAAATGCTTAGGTCCTCTTTTTCTGCTGAGTCGCATCTGTAGAAGGGGCATGTGTGGTTTCTGAAGTTCATGTGATAGGGCATACTTGGCTAGTGTTATTCCCTAGTAGTTGGTTTGGTTTTCTATCTCCAGTTAATGTTTTTGATAGAGGTTTGCATGCTTTTGCCATAAGAGTCATTTGATTTCCATAGTAGAGCTAGCTTTAGAGCCAGACCTGGTTGCATTTGGCGATCGTGATTATTTCCATTAGTACCAGGTTCCAGTCTTTGATCTCTGACCAAAGAATCAGGTTTGTTAACTGATGCATATTCAGTATGAAGAGCTATTTATAGGTGTTTGGCTTTTTCATGTATTTAGTCTTTGGCCCAATTATTCTGGAAGCGCAAAGATGCAAGAGGGAAGTGAAAGTTCACAGTTCCAAAGTCCCAATATAGATCATTTGTAGCCACTTGGGGTTTTCCTCAATTTTAACCTTTTCTGCTTTCCACTCCCAATCCCCTGGTCTAGTGTGAATATATAAGTTGGGTGTAGTAAAAGCTGTTAGTGTACCTGGATTTAATAAAAGTTTGCTCAAGTTCCTGGAGGAAAAGTCCATAAACCATTACACAGGTACACTAAAAAATTTTTTTTTTAAACTGCCTCTAATGTTTCGATTGATTTTTACGTTTTTTTGGTGCGCTGAATCCAAATCTGGTAACCAATTTGCTCCATCACGTACAGATTTTTTGCTACATTGGGTTAGCAGTTTGAGGTGAACGTTTCAGATTGAGTGCGATCGAGATAAAAGTTTCTTGGATGAATTCTTTATACTAATTGTTTAGTAGTTATTCAAATAAGAATAAAGAAAATTGTAACAAGGCAGCACATAAGAATAGAGTAATGTCAACAAAACACACTGTGATGGTAGCAAAATTGTCTGCACTTAAAACAGCCACATACATGTGCACAAACATTGAGCATATAAGAGCGAGGTTAGACACAAAGCAAAGCAAAGAAATGTGCAAAAAATGTTGTACAGGTATGTATGTAAGAATAGAAAACGCAAACCGCACCATTGCAATACATGAAGACAAACACCCGATGGTGTGAAAATAAAATTCTAATAAATGAGATCCGACACAGTGGTAATAACTAGCAAATTTTTATTTCAAAGTTTAGTAAAAACACGATATTTGTCAACACAGTTTAGATTTTAAAGTCATTCTTGGGTCAATCAATCTCCTGGTGGGCCCGTTTCTTCTTCCCCCGAATGCTTCTCTTGGTGCGCTGCTTGGCGTATTTTTCATCTGGGGTTTCCCGCAGCAGCAACCAGCAGAAATCAGCCATCATAGTGGTGTTCCATCTTCCTTGGTACCTTCTCTCTGCGTCCTTGATGTCCTGGTGAAACCTTTTACCTTGTTCTTCACTGTACGCCCCCAAGTTTTCGTGAAAGTCGTTCACATGGGAGTGCAAGAAATGGACTTTCAGGCTCATGTTACAGCCTTGTTCTTTGAAGGCATTGAGCATCCTGGCAACAATATCCTTATAGTTCTCATCCCGCCTGTTCCCCAAGAATTTGAGAACAACATCCTTGAAGGAATCCCAGGCTTCTTTTTCCTTCTCAGACATTGTTTCAGCGAATGCTCCATCTGAAATGAGTTTCCTTATATCAGGGCCAACAAACACTCCTTCCTTTAGCTTTGCTTCAGAAAGTCGGGGGAACTTTGAGCAAAGGTACCGAAAGCACTCACCATCTTTTGGAAGGGACTTGATGAATTGCTTAATGAGACCCAACTTAATGTGGAGAGGTGGTAATAGAATTTTATCACGAGGTACCAAGCTCTCATGAAGAACATTTTTCTCACCGGGTCTCAAATACTCCCGAATTGGCCAGTCTTTTTTCCCCCAGTGTAGGTCGCGGGCCCGGCTATCCCACAAGCAAAGGAAGCAGGGATATTTGGTGAAACCGGATTGCTGCCCTAATAGCATGGATAGAATTTTAAAGTCTCCACAAATCATCCACTTATGCTCATCATAACGAATCTTCTGAAGAATCAGGGCCAAATTCTCGTATTTTTCTTGGAGAATAACAGAGTGAGCAATAGGAACTGAAGCGAATGTGTTGCCATTATGAAGAAGAACACCTTTTATGCTGTCTTTTGACGAATCAATGAACAGCCGCCATTCAGCAGGATCATACTTGAGTTTAAACTTTTCCATCACTCTGTATATATCGTTGCAAAATACCAAATCTTCCTCTTTGCTGAAATACTTCAAAAATTGTGTCTCGCGGTTGCGGTACCAATAAAAAGTTGTTCCTGGTGACAATAGGTTTTTCTGTTTAAGCCGAGAACCTAGCAGTTGGGCAGCATCTTTTGGGAGTCCTAAATCCCGGACTAAATCATTCAATTCAGCTTGAGAGAAAAGTTCAGGTTTCGGATCTGGTTCAGTTTCAAACTCGGAAGTACTGGACTCATCGGGAAAAGCCATCTGATGAGTCTCATCATGATCAGAACCGTCCACACAAATATGATCCAAAGATTTTGGTGGTTCAGGCACAGGTACTTCGTTGCTATGAGGCATAGGCCTAATTGCTGAGGGAAGGTTGGGGTAACTTATTACGTTCTTATTTTTTAAGTTGTATCCCTTCACAATGCAAGAGCAAAAATAGCAGTCACTGCTGTGGTCTCTTTGTTCACGCCACATCATAGGTATTCCGAAACGAAATGCTTGTTTTTTACCTTTCATCCATAAGCGTAGATCTTCCTCACATGTCTTGCACACTTTGAGGAGCCCACGGTTTGTCTTGATCGCCTAACTTCAAACCGAAATAGGCGAAATATACTTTTTTTTTTTTGTATAATCTGTTTATTAAATGAAACAAACCGTATAAACAATCAACAGGTTCAAACAACAGCAAAAAAAACCTTTTTTTGTTTAGTGTACATTACAGAACCCCTCCAGCGTGGTTGTGTCTGATCCAACGCCGGAGGCCAGGCATCTCAAACAAGGCAAGTAATCCGGTCAAAACTATGCCCATTAGATACCCCCCCTCCCCTCCCCCTCCCCCCCCACCCCCTAAACCCCACTATACACTGAACCAGGAGTATCTCTATCCAACCTGTAGCACTGCACTGCGGGCAATAGGGCTCAAGTTTTGAACATAGGGCATCCAGACCAAAAGAAAATGGGCCCAACGCTTGGGGGACCCCAGTGCACGGCGGCGCTCAAAAGCTGTTGCGCCATTCACAAAATGTAGGGGCCGCTGCCTCTCTCCACCGATGGAGTATAGGTCCTTTCCCCACCAGACAAGCCTTACGCACTAGAAAATGCTCCCACCGCCCCTTAGGGTGGAGTGGTCCCAGGCAATCCAATACCACTAATAACCCTGTCCAATTAACCCGCTGCCGCAAAAGTCCACCAAGATAATCTCCGATGCGCTGCCAGTAAGATTGTATCGCCGGGCAATGCCACCACATATGCCCCAGGTCAGCTAAGGAGCACGAGCACTTAGGACAGCCGCCGGATTTGGCAAGATGACTCCGTAGCGCCCTCCTTGGGGAGAAGTGGGCACGCAGGATAGACTTATATTGCACCTCCCGCCATCGGGTCCCCTCCGCTAAACATCGAATTTGACGTAAAGCGGCCGATACGGAACCCGGGACAACCGCCCGCCCCAGGTCTCGTGCCCATGCCTGCTCCACAGCTGAAAAATCCGTGGGGTGTACAAGGCCATCCAAACGCTTTTTTAGGTGGGCAATAGATGGGGGGCTCTCTGCGCCCAAGCCTAAAAATTCCAAAATCTGTGTCGAATGCTCCACACGGAGCTCCGACAGGGACAATGAGCCTACGTAGTGGGACAGTTGGGCATAAGCAAAACCGGAAGTTGACCGATTCAAACCGTATTCTGCAGAAAGCTCCACCCATGTCTTACACTTCCCTGCCAGATCCACTACGTTCCCTAAATGGCCAATACCAGCTCTTTCCCAGTGCAGGAAAGCGGCCGAATCGGAACCCGGGGTAAACTGGACATTGCCTCGAAGTGATAACCAAGACGACACCGCAGGATTGCTGCCCCAAAATTTATTTAGCTGCTGCCAAGTGCGCCGCATCGCCTGCAAGAGCACACTCTTGGTCAACCGAGCCGGTAACTGCGCCCCGGGTAGCTGCAAGGCCGCTTCGAGGGCATGTGGCGCCATAAAGGCCCGCTCTAACTCACTGGGGGTATACACTGCCATGTCCCCCAGCCAGTCACTAAGATGACGTGCTTGACAAGCTAGTGCATACTTCCAAAAATCCGGAACACCCACTCCTCCAGTCCTCCAGCCACCCCTCAAGCGAGAGAGCGGTATACGCGCTCGGGCCCCCTTCCATAAGAAACGTCGGACTTCCCGCTCCAGACGTATCACGTCTCGCCGCAACAACCACACGGGGAGGGTTTGAATCCAATAAAGTAAGCGTGGAAGTATAACCATCTGTAAGGCCGCCACCCGGCCCAACAGAGACAGAGGCAGCGGCATCCAGGCCCGCAATTGCGCCTGGAGTTTGAGAAACACCCGATCAAAGTTTGTCTTATACAGTGACGCGGGCACCCTAGTCAACACTATACCTAGATAGATGAAAGCCTCGTCCGCCCAACAGAGGGGAAAGGTGCCCAACCAGCGAGCCCGCAGCGAACCCCCCACATCTAAGGCCTCAGATTTCTCTGTGTTGATGCATAACCCTGCAAATCTCCCGTAAATTGAAAAGGCATCCAACAAAAGTGGTAGGGAGCGCTGGGGAGACGTGAGATGAACCAATATATCGTCCGCAAAGGCGGCCGTTTTAAAACCCACTGCCCCAATCTGCACCCCCGAGATGGACGTGGATTCCTCCACAGTCCGTATCAGCGGGTATAAGGATAAAACGAAAAGTAGAGGTGAGAGCGGGCAACCCTGGCGTGTACCCCGCTCGAGATGAAAGGGAAAGGGATCGGAGAGCAAGCCATTGCAGAGGATACCCGCTGTCGGGTCCGCATATAACAGTGTCACAAAACTGCGGAAGGCATCTCCCAGTCCATAATATGGTAACAAACCCTGCAGATAATCCCAGTGCACCTGATCAAAGGCTTTCTCAGCGTCGAAGCTGATCAGCAGAGAAGGCAGCTCCCGTTCCCGGACCCATTCTAAAGATGCCAAAATCTTCCGTAAATTACGAACAGCGTAGCGCCCTTTCACGAAACCCACTTGTGCCTCGTGGATCAGACCATCGAGCACCGAAGCCAATCTATCCGCCAATATTTTTGCCAGAATCTTCATATCAAAATTCAACAGCGAAATAGGGCGGTAAGAAGCCGCCCGAGTAGGATCTTTGCCAGGTTTGGGTATTAGAGTAATATAGGCATGGTTCGATCCCCAGGTGAATCGCCCGGCCTGCGCCCTACAACCGTACGTGTCCACGAGGACCGGAGAAACCACATCTTCAATCACCTTGTAGAACTCGGCCCCAAAACCATCCGGCCCGGGCGCTTTACAACACTGTGCCCTCCGGATAACGCCACGAACCTCCTCTATGGTGATCGGGGCATCCAGGGTTGCCCGCTGTGCCGTGGACAACTTTGGCAACTTCAGTTTCCGCAAATAATCCTGCATTCGGGACATAGAACCCTCTCGTCGCGCGTAGAGTTGTTGAAAAAAGGAACGGAACTGCCCCACTATAGCCCGGTTATCTTTATGCAAGTGACCTGCCTCGTCTCGCAAGGCGGCTACTGAGCGGACACCACGACTGCCACGTAGGCAGCGAGCTAGAAGACGGCCTGGTTTATCCCCAAACTGGTATAAACAATACCGGTAATAAAAATGAGATTTTTTCGTTCGCTGATGTATAAGTTCATTAAGCGATACTTGCAGTTCCCAATAACGTTTACGGTTAACCCCTGAGGGGTCACCGGCACAGCGACGACGCGCCCTGACCAGCTGTTTTTCCAAATGCACAATTTGCCGTGCTAGACGTCGACGCTTGCGCACCACATATTCAATAATGTTACCGCGCAGGACAACTTTAGCAGTCTCCCAAAGCAATTCCGGATCAGCAGCATGTACTTCGTGATGGGCCATAAAATCTTCCCAACAGCAACGCAAATGGGCCTGAAATTCCAAATCACGGTCAAGACCTGTGGGGAACCGCCAGATACGCATCGTATCAGCCACCACTCCCCACGCTAAGTCCACCCAGATCGGAGCATGGTCCGATACCTCGGTGGGACCAATCTGCGCCTCATCCACTTGTGAAAAGATTCCTTCCGAGAGCAAAATATAATCTATGCGGGCACTAGTCCCGTGAGCCCGCGAGTGATGAGTGGAGTCTCTCACAAGGGGGTGTAGTAAACGCCATGGATCCACGACATCCAAACGCCGACACAGCTCGCGAAGTGTAGCCATAGTAGGGGCCCGCCCTCGTTCACCCCCTGCCCCAACCGTATCCATGGCTATGTCGAGGACCCCGTTCAGATCTCCGGCTAATATCAAAGGAGCATCAGGTAGCTGCTCTACATGGGACGCCAGGCGGGCGTAAAATGCACGCTCTAAAACGTTAGGGCCATACAGGTTCCCAAGAACGATCGGCTTGCCCTCCAAATGGCCATACAGCAAAAGGTAGCGTCCATCCGAGTCAGCAATTTCCTTAACTAGGTCAAAGCGTATCTTTTTACTAATAAGTGTGACCACTCCACCCTTTCTACCCTTAGCAGGGGCTCCCCAACTCTGCCCCACCCAGGTCCTTTGCAATTTTACATGTTCGTCGGCTGTCTGGTGGGTCTCCTGCAGCAAGGCGACATCGCATTTCAATCTCGCCAAAACTTGTAGCACTTTTGATCTCTTGATAGGATTACCTATCCCGCAGACATTCCAGGAAATGATCTTCAGGTTGGATAGTAAACACTTAGCAAATGTAACACAAACCGGCTAGCATAGTGTGGGCGAACCTCCCCAGCCTGAGGTCCCCCCCTAGATGGAGAAATACTCCTGGTTAACCATACACTTTTACCCCCCTTCCTCCCGCCCCCTATTGTACCCAACCCCCCCAAACCGTGGGCTCCTCAAAGTGTGCAAGACATGTGAGGAAGATCTACGCTTATGGATGAAAGGTAAAAAACAAGCATTTCGTTTCGGAATACCTATGATGTGGCGTGAACAAAGAGACCACAGCAGTGACTGCTATTTTTGCTCTTGCATTGTGAAGGGATACAACTTAAAAAATAAGAACGTAATAAGTTACCCCACCCTTCCCTCAGCAATTAGGCCTATGCCTCATAGCAACGAAGTACCTGTGCCTGAACCACCAAAATCTTTGGATCATATTTGTGTGGACGGTTCTGATCATGATGAGACTCATCAGATGGCTTTTCCCGATGAGCCCAGTACTTCCGAGTTTGAAACTGAACCAGATCCGAAACCTGAACTTTTCTCTCAAGCTGAATTGAATGATTTAGTCCGGGATTTAGGACTCCCAAAAGATGCTGCCCAACTGCTAGGTTCTCGGCTTAAACAGAAAAATCTATTGTCACCAGGAACAACTTTTTATTGGTACCGCAACCGCTACTTCCCCCCGCCCTCGCCCCACCTTCCCTTTCCCCCAATCCATGGAACTCCTCTCCCTACCCATTAGAGACCTAAAGGATGTGAGTAGGACCCCCCCACCTATAACCAGACTCCCCCCCACCATCCACCCCCGTCAAAAAAAAAAACCCCAACCCCCCCTCACAACCCCCTTATGACCCACCCAGCCCCATCTCCACTATACTCCCCCCCAGTACCCCAGTGATAGCACCACATAACAGCACATACATAAACATCTGAAGGGGGAGGGTGGGATGGGGAAACAGAGGTAAAATACCCCACATGACCAATCACTGCAGCAACGCATCAGTCCAGAAAATAAAAGCTAAGTGGGCAGCACTCCACCAGTGTCAGCTAATCAGCAGGGGAGATTATGGCCAATACAACACGAACCCTAACAAACAAAACTAAAAAGGAGAGAGAAGAGACCCTCACGGGTCAACCCGTGGGGGCCGCAATTTAAACGCTGCAGCGTCGAAATCAGATAAACGCAGTGTGGAGTGCCCCCCCCTCGCACAGCCCCACCAAGAATCACCGGCTTTAATATTCGCTGAAATGTCCAAAAAGGAAGGCCACCCGAGTAGCGCTAAACATGATGCGTTCATTATTTGGGGTTATAGGGAGTGAGATATTAACGTCGGGGGCAGAAGGGAGCCGAAGGGAGGGTCCCCCATCACCCCGGAAGCACAATGTTCCCGGCAAATTGCGAATGTCCGCTGCAGAGTTCGGTGGTCTGAACTGCTCCCCAGTATCTCATATGCTCGGACCCCTCAGGTGACTCTCCAGACAGTGGGGTAGACATCCCGGAAAAGGCTGGTTAGGAAGAGCTGGATGTCTGAGCAGGCGTCTTGTCTGCCCGACACCAAACAGCTACAATGTTACAGTAAACGTGGCCATAGAAAAACAGGACAAACTTTGTAGCAGCACATAGTAACACAGTTGCCTGAGATTGGCTATATAAAAAACCTTCCTCTGCCCTCAGCACCAGGCTTTCTGTCCAAGGGAAACTAAATTTCCTGAGGGAGGCCGCTGTCTTCCATCCCCACTAGCAGTACCGGATCCAGTTGGGGCCTGCACTCCCCCACTGCGCTGATCGAGGGCCTCCCCCTCAAGGCAGTACGTGAGCTCCAAAAAATATAACTATTAAGGCAGAACGGCAGACCAGCCAAACACCCTTGGAGTTCTCAGCTTCAACCAAGACAAGGGTGGGTCAAGATGCACTCTGTGCATACAAGTGTGGTGTGCGAAACGATCTTCCCTTTCTCCTTGCTGCAGGGAGCATCCTCTCACTCCCTGGGCGAGTTGCTCAAGTCCGTCGCGGGAGCTGAGATCTTCTCCACATAGGCAGCAGCCTCACTTGCTGAATCAAAGCTCCGGCGTGTCCCCTCCTTCCAAATCACCAGGCGCGCTGGATATTGTACTTGGAAACTAATATCAGCATTTATTAGTTTTTGACAAAGGGAGGCATAGGCTTTTCGACGTTGGCTCAGCGCGGCTGAGTAGTCTTGTGTGACTCGAAGGCGCATGTTCTCCCATTCCACCACTCCTTTCTGGCGTACAGTCCTAAGCAGCTCTTCCTTCTGTGGGAAGCTAAGGAACCTCGCCAAGACCACTCGAGGCCTGCGATCATTTGCCGATTGCTTGGGGCCGATCCGATGAGCGCGCTCCACTATGATGGGGCTGAGTGCGTCTGTCTCAGGTCGCAGGGATGTCGCCAAAGCCTCCACAAACCCCCGGAGATCTTTGTCGGGTACTGAGTCCGCGACACCCAGAAATCTCAAGTTATTCCGCCTGGATCTGTTCTCTAAATCGTCCAGCTTGAGCGCTTGATCCAGGGCTAACTTTTGCGCCGCCCGAAGCTCCCGCTGAAGTGTCGCCAGGCTGTCCTCATTTTGAGTTATCCGGGTCTCAGCCTCTTGCATGCGGGACCCCAGCGCCTCCAAAGAGTTTTGGATCGTGTCCATTTTAGTGTGCAGGGCATCAAATTGCCCTGACAGCGCACTGGCCACCGCTGCCGAGACTTCAGCCGTCAGGACCGGTGAGGTAGGGGACCCGGCCTGCTTCGGGGGGGGAGTCCACCATCTTGGATGTCCCGGCGGCACGGTCCTTCTCTCTTCGCCCGAGTTTAGCCGCGGAAGCCATGGCGATCTGGAAATAAGAAACGGTGCCAGGGGTGGAACAAGTTGTCTCTCACACGGGGGTAGCAGGTGGGGGCCTTTCACGGCGGATTATTTATTTATTTATTTATTTAACATCTCTTATATACCGCACTATTGTCATCAGCGCGGTTTACATGGAACAAATATATACATACAGAGAACTGTAATGCATTTTACAAATAACAGGGGTTTTTGAACTTGGGATTAAAGGTAAACTATATAGACTAAGTAACTATTTACAAAAAACTCTATTCACATTAGTCATATTTGGTTATCATTTGGGATTATCTTGGTCAGAAACGTGTAGGTAGTATTTTCCTATGCAAAGATTAGATTGGGAAATAGCTTAAGAAGAGGTGGTGTTTGAGGCTTTTTCTGAATTGTGTTAGGCTGACTATAGCTCTCAATTCTGGTGGGAGGGCATTCCAGGCTATTGGGGCATGGATACTGAAGGCTCTTTTAGTTGTTTCCTTAGTGTATCTGACTGCTTGTTTCGGGATTGTTAATGTATTTATAGCAGTTGATCTTCTGGATCTATTGGGGGTTTGTAGATGTACGAGGTTGATGATGGTTGATGGTGCTTGGTTGTTTAGGGCTTTGAATGTAGTGATCAGGATCTTGTAGTGAATTCTCGCATTGGTTGGTAGCCAGTGGAGTCTTTTTAGGACTGGAGTTATGTGATCTGTCTTTGATATAGCTTCAAGTACTCTGGCAGCGGTGTTCATCGCCAGTTGGAGAGGATTTAATGATGCTTGAGGGAGCCCGTATAGAATTGCATTTGCAAAGTCGATGTGAGGCATTATCAAAGCTTGATAGACGGTTCTGAAGTCTGAGGGTTCCAATAAGGGTCGGAGGTGGCGTAGTGTGCGTATCTTGTGATATATTAGTTTTGTTATGTTTTTTATGTGGACTTTCATACTGATACGCTGGTCGAGGGTGATACCTAGGTATCGTATTGTAGGTTTTACTGTTAATTCCTTGTCCTTTATCTTTAAGGAAGTAGGAGGTATGAAGCTTTGGTTCTTTGTTATAAACATCACATCAGTCTTACTGTGGTTGATTCTTAGGTTTTGTGAGGTGAGCCAATCTTCTACTGCTTCAAAGCATTTTGTCAATGGTGTAAAATCAGGGTGGTCGATGGAGAATGGCATGTATAGTAGAATGTCATCCGCATATGCTAAACAGGTGACATTAAAGGAACGAATGAGGTCGCAGATAGGTTGCATATATATATTAAACATCAATGCTGATAGAGAGGATCCCTGCGGTACTCCTTGATCTTGGAGAAATGGTTCAGATGCTGTTTCACCAATTCGTACTTGTTGCCAGCGGTTAGTTAGATAAGATATACACCAGTCAAGTGCAGCATCAAGGATTCCTTTTTCTTTAAGGCGATCGATAAGTATTTGGTGGCTTACTGAGTCGAACGCAGCTGAGATGTCCATGAATATAAGGATGAATCCTTGGTGAATGTTATCTATTCCTGTGATTAGTGTATTGAATAGGGTGATGAGGAGGGTCTCCACTCCATGAGCTTCTCTAAAGCCGTGTTGTGCAGAGTCAAGTGGAGCTGCAGTGTCAATGTGTTGTTGTATTTGACGTTGAACCACTTTCTCAATTATTTTCGCTAGGAGTGGGATACTGGATATTGGCCTGTAGGATTCTACTTTTAGGGGGTCTAATTTGCTGTTTTTCAATAATGGTCTAATTGAGGTTTGCTTGAGGCATTGGGGGAAGGTTCCAGTTGAAAAAGATTGTTCCAGTATGTTCTGTATGAAGAAGCTTACTTCATGTCTAAGGTCTTTTATCCAGGCTGCTGGACATGGATCACTTGCAGCAGTGGTAGCATTTATTGATGCAATAGTGTTTTCGATTTCTTTGATTGTTAATGTATTAAACTTGGTTAATGTGGTTGACTGTGAAGGTATGTCAATCTTTGTTGGTCCAGAGGTGCAAATGTTGGATGTTTTTGTCATCTTTGATTTTAGGTAGTTAGCATAGTCTTGAGGGAGTATTGTTTGCGTCTGTTGGGGTGTTGGTTCCTTTGCCATTGTTCTTACAATGTTGAAGAGATCATGATGTTTATTTAATGATTGCTTCAGAAGATTAGTATGGTATTGTTTCCTTCGATCTGCAATTTCCTGGCGATGCTTTTCTAGGTAATTGCAATAGGTTGTGTAGGCCTCAGTAGAGCGTGATCTTCTCCAGTGTTTTTCAAGTCTCCGAAGATGGAGGAGGGATGTTCTTAGCTCGTTGGAATACCAAGCTACGTGTGTGCGGTGGTTAGTTTTTCTTGTCAAGTTTGATGGTTGAGAATTGGCTCTGAGAGTGAAGTTCCAGGTGTTGATTAGACTGTCCAAGTCAGGTTCAGAGGAGTGTAGTGCTGGGAGAAGATTATTGAGTACTTCCTCTTTGACAAAGGGGCGGAACCTCCTAGCTGTTGGTTTAGCATGAGTGGGTTTGGAGTTAGTGGGATTGGAGGAGTTGGGAATTTGGAATAAAATGAGACTGGTCGGACCATGGTACTGGTAGTATGGAGAGGTTGTAATTGTGATTGATGTCTGAGGTAGCTTGTGGAACAAATATCAAGTCAAGTATATTTCCCATAGTATGAGTGGGATCTTTGACTATTTGGTCGTATCCTAGGTTGTCAATTGCTTCTATAAATGCTGCGGTTTGCGAGTCATGTAGGGAAGGGAGGTTGAAATCTCCCAATATCCAATTAGATAGTCGTGGTTTTTCAGTGTTGCAAGCTCTATCAACTATCGTTGGCAGATCAGCAGCTGTTGATGTTGGAGCTCTATAGACTAGGTTAATTGAGTGCTCACTGTTTGATATATTTAGTATGTTTAGGTGTGTTGAACTAATACTGTTGTCCATCTGAAATTGTAGTTGGTTTTTAGAGATAATGAGTACTCCACCTCCTCTTTGTTGATTCCTATGACATGTGTGGATTGAGAAGCCTGGGGGTAGCATCTGGTTAAGAATGACATTGTCAGAGTCAGTTAGCCAGGTTTCTGTGATCATCAAGATGTCAATGTTATATGTTGTTATGAGGTTAGGTATCAAAGGCCACTTTGTGCGAATGGACCTTATATTGATAAGGGCGCAGTGCAATGGTGGATGGTACTGTTGTTTAGGTTGAGGTTTTTTGGTAGTTTGAAGGGCAATATGCAGTAGATGTGAGTGGTGGTTGTAAATAGGGTTTGTTTGGTTTGTTTGAGTCTTGTTTGACCATCTCTTCCAATTATTTCGTAATATTGGTATGGATTTTTGGTCACCGTTAAAGGCATTTGATTGACCAGCTAGTGCGGTGAGTAGGTAAGTAATGATGAGGGTTACTAATGTATGCATCTTTATATGGGACATTGTGTGTTAGGAGAAACAGTAACGTTGCTGGCTGCAAGTGATTGAGGACTATGATGTTGGGGTTGAGGTTTTGTAGCAATGGAACCTTATCTATGGTGAAAATACAGAGAAACAACAGTATATCTAGCTACTGAGAACAGTATTTGCAGTTAATGGGTACTGACAACAGTATATCTAGCTACTGAGAAACAGTATTTGCAGTTAATGGGTACTGACAACAGTATATCTAGCTACTGAGAAACAGTATTTGCAGTTAATGGGTACTGACAACAGTATATCTAGCTACTGAGAAACAGTATTTGCAGTTAATGGGTACTGACAACAGTATATCTCACTAATAGGAACAATAGATGCTATATAGCTGCTTGGAATATTTAATGATTTCTGACAACAGTATACAGGCTTATGAGCGATGTGCAAAACATCAGTTCTGTATAGTTCATTTACGTGTAGTATACTTGCTGTGCTCAATGAGGAACAAGTTGAGGGAGAGAGCGAGCTCAACCGTGAGGGAGCTCCAGCTGCTTGATCTTGCTTGTAGTTTTAAGGTACCTTGTGCGTTGTTGAGGCGTTAGATTACGGTTCTTTTTCGCCTGTCGTGCCTCGCCTAAGGGCCACGCCAAAGGGCCCTCTTGCGAGGCCCTCAGGCGCGGGCCCGCAAGGCGCGGGCACGCCTGCCGGCGGCGCTTTTTCAAGCGTGCGGATAAGACCTCCCACAGCCCCGATAGGGCTGGAGTTGCAGGAGCAGGAAAGCTGCTTGTTGGATGGCTGACTCGTGCTCAACCCCGACTGGGGAGCTTCCAGGTGTGATCGCCGAAACTGAGAGGGCTGCTTCCTGCCGGCGGCGCTTTTTCAAGCGTGCGGATAAGACCTCCCACAGCCCCGATAGGGCTGGAGTTGCAGGAGCAGGAAAGCTGCTTGTTGGATGGCTGACTCGTGCTCAACCCCGACTGGAGAGCTTCCAGGTGTGATCGCCGAAACTGAGAGGGCTGCTTCCTGCCGGCGGCGCTTTTTCAAGCGTGCGGATAAGACCTCCCACAGCCCCGATAGGGCTGGAGTTGCAGGAGCAGGAAAGCTGCTTGTTGGATGGCTGACTCGTGCTCAACCCCGACTGGGGAGCTTCCAGGTGTGATCGCCGAAACTGAGAGGGCTGCTTCCTGCCGGCGGCGCTTTTTCAAGCGTGCGGATAAGACCTCCCACAGCCCCGATAGGGCTGGAGTTGCAGGAGCAGGAAAGCTGCTTGTTGGATGGCTGACTCGTGCTCAACCCCGACTGGGGAGCTTCCAGGTGTGATCGCCGAAACTGAGAGGGCTGCTTCCTGCCGGCGGCGCTTTTTCAAGCGTGCGGATAAGACCTCCCACAGCCCCGATAGGGCTGGAGTTGCAGGAGCAGGAAAGCTGCTTGTTGGATGGCTGACTCGTGCTCAACCCCGACTGGGGAGCTTCCAGGTGTGATCGCCGAAACTGAGAGGGCTGCTTCCTGCCGGCGGCGCTTTTTCAAGCGTGCGGATAAGACCTCCCACAGCCCCGATAGGGCTGGAGTTGCAGGAGCAGGAAAGCTGCTTGTTGGATGGCTGACTCGTGCTCAACCCCGACTGGGGAGCTTCCAGGTGTGATCGCCGAAACTGAGAGGGCTGCTTCCTGCCGGCGGCGCTTTTTCAAGCGTGCGGATAAGACCTCCCACAGCCCCGATAGGGCTGGAGTTGCAGGAGCAGGAAAGCTGCTTGTTGGATGGCTGACTCGTGCTCAACCCCGACTGGGGAGCTTCCAGGTGTGATCGCCGAAACTGAGAGGGCTGCTTCCTGCCGGCGGCGCTTTTTCAAGCGTGCGGATAAGACCTCCCACAGCCCCGATAGGGCTGGAGTTGCAGGAGCAGGAAAGCTGCTTGTTGGATGGCTGACTCGTGCTCAACCCCGACTGGTGAGCTTCCAGGTGTGATCGCCGAAACTGAGAGGGCTGCTTCCTGCCGGCGGCGCTTTTTCAAGCGTGCGGATAAGACCTCCCACAGCCCCGATAGGGCTGGAGTTGCAGGAGCAGGAAAGCTGCTTGTTGGATGGCTGACTCGTGCTCAACCCCGACTGGGGAGCTTCCAGGTGTGATCGCCGAAACTGTTTAGGGATCGGGGGGCCCAGAGCTCAAACCGGACACGTCCGTTCGAGCTCACCACATCACGTGGTCTCGCGAAATATACTTTTTTAATAAATGCAGAAATGTTCCTCTGCTGCTTTTTCACGGTATATTCCCCACAAATAAAACAAAAACTGTCCGGAGAGTTGACGCAACCTCTGGCTCTGTGAGCCATCACAAATACACAGCACTGCAAACTACAACTGTAGTGAACCACTTCGGAATAAAGCTGGATTACGACTGAGCAAACAAAAGGTAATAATGAACTTGCAAGAAACTGAAATTTGACAGGAACGTTCATGTCGCAACCACCGTGTTTGAGCGAGCGAACGAGGCGAGGCGAACAGGAAAGAACATGCGCCAGCGCGAGTACTGGATTTAGCCCCCCGCCTCCCAATTGTCCTGTTAATGTATAAAATGAATACAAAACACTCTAAAATATCATGAGGGAGTGTTTCTAGTTAGTTAACCATTACAACCTCTATTTTGGGCCAAGAAAATAAACTGCAGTCGGCTAAAAAGAAATTATGTGAACATTCCTTATATGGGTAAGAAATCTAATTTTGCAAGAAAACATGACGTGATGGAACATTTTGGCTATTTTTCCTGGATTCAGCACCCCAAAATCTATAGGAATCAGTTGCAAAACTGGAGGCAGTTTTTTGGTAGTGTACCTGTGTTATTGATCCGTTTTTATACACCACTTTATCTTAAAGCGGTTTACAAGTAACATTGATAACTTTTATATGTTTACCTAGAATGCACTGAACAGTGACTAATTTAACAAGGGTGAAGACAGAAAACAAAAAACTGCTAACAGATGGAGTGATGAACATGTATATTAGCTCTTTCCTTATCGTCCCTCCAGTCTAGTCCCGAACCTCTGGGGTTTAAGCACCTCCTCTAGCAGCTTGGAGACTGAGCATGTCACATTTCTTGTGACACCAGGATAAGTAGCCCAGGAACCGCCTTCTTGTCTCAGTTATTTCGGTCTCCAAGCAGCTGGAGGAGCTGTGAGCCTCAGAGGTTCGGGGCTCGCTGAAGGAATGATTAAGGAATGATTTAGGAGTGTAGGATTAGCATAGGGTTAGATGGTGTTTTGCATGGAAAAAAAATACAAGGGGTAATATACCTTTAAATTTGAGTGATTTTTCAGCCGAGGTTCTCGCTGTCGTCTTTGAGGCAGTGTTAACGGCAGTAGCTGCCCCCCTCTCCCCCCTCAGAGCCGTACGTTGTATCGGGGAGAGTGCGGGAGTAGGCTTACGGACCGGGTGAGGAGCCGTTGAGGTGTAGACAGCCGTCAGCGTGCTCCCTTTCTCGGCAGCTGCAACGCTTGTAAAGGGGGAGAGGAGCTCGGACGACGGCTCTAGTGTTGGGGCGCAGCCCAATGTAAGGGGCTGTGCGGCAGCGCCGGAATGAGGCACTTATTCGGCGGGAGAAGTTTTCTTCGCCACATAGGCCTCGCTAGCCCTGTACGCGGTGCTCTGAGGTGTTAGACAGGCGCTTCAGTTTGGGCAGGCCTGTGCCACGCGGTGGTGACTCGGGAAACCTGAACGGAGCCCTTTTCAGCTGGATTCCAGGTAGTGTGCTGCGGGCCCTTTCGGAAAGCTCTAGTTTTGGCTTGGGGGGGCTAATTTTTGCTCCGGATGATTTAAAAAAAAAAAAAAGAGGAAATGGGGACAGTGAGAGAATTGTTTTTTTTTTTTTTTTTTTTTATTTAATATTTATAGAGTTTAATACAAATTAACATCCATACAATATCCATGAATGAAAATGGAAAAATGGAAAAAACAAAATATACACATCATTAGGTAATAAGTACAGCCATCCCACACTCATTTTCCCTCCGTCAGTCCACAAAAATTAGGAAATAGGGGAGTACTAGGTAATAATCAGACAGATAAATGATACAGTAACATATCAAACAATCACACAAATATTATAACAGGCGAATGGGAGACTTACACGTCAGCTGTATGAGAAGTTATAACATCCTCGACATCACTCACTTCCCTAGACTCCAAGAAAGCTAACAACTGCTTGGGCTCAAAAAACAGAAACATTTTTTGCTTAAAATTAACATAACATTTCACAGGAAATTTAAGTTGGAAGGAAGCGCCCAAGGCCAAGGTCCTAGGGCGAAGAGCCAAAAACTCCTTCCTTCGCAATTGGGAAATTCGTGATAAATCAGGAAATACTCTTACTCTCGAGCCCATAAAAGCTTCATTAGCTTTCCTAAAATACATTTTAAGAATAAACATTTTATCAGTCTCCAAAGCAAAAGTAGCAAGGAGGGTAGTTCTTTCCATAACAATCTCCAGAGAACTCTCAAGGAGACCTGTGAGATCCCCCAACCCCGGATAAGATGGCGGGGCCCCGCCTGCTCCACCTCTACCACCCAAGGATAAATACTGGACCCTGGTTAAGGGGGGAAACTGCTCCGAGGGGATTTTTAACACCTCCCCAAAATACTTCCGCAGCATCTCAGCCGCAGACAGTATTGGGGACCTAGGAAATCCCAGGAACCGGAGATTACAACGCCGGGCCTGGTTTTCCAGGTACTCCATCTTCCTAGCAGTTATATTACTATCCTTAAGCTGAGTATGGACCAGACCCCGCAACTCCCCCATCTCCTTCTCCAGGGTGGCAACCCTACCAACTTGCCCTTCATGAGCTTTAGACAGAGAATCACAAGTGTCTCTAACCACATTGAATTCCTTTTGAATCGTCCCACAAAGTCTATTCATAGAATGATTCAGAGATGCCATGCCTTCCCATAGCGTTTCCATATTAATTACCGCGGGTCTCACCAAAGCTGGAACCTCAGGAAGTTCTTCCATCCTCGGCAAAAATGCAGACACTGAGTGCTCCGCTGTCACCCCCATCTCACAGCTCCGGCCCCGGCCAGCATTCACCGCAGAGAAAGACACCGCTGTAGCCGCACCTCCTATGGCCTCAAGAGTCGGCGTGCTTGCTGCAACCAGCTCCGGGGTCAAAGCAGCTTCAGAGGATATACTTCCAGGACGCGGCGGCGGTGTCCGCTCCTCGAAGGAGAGCCAGACACCTGACACGCTCTGGGGCGACACTCCTCCCTCTGCCCCAGCCAAAGACGCCGCTCCAACGCGGGGCTCAAAGCCGCACTGCCCCAGAGTTCGTTGGCCCGCAGAGCTTGATGGTTTCTCACCCGGAGGTAAGGCGAGTTGCTTCCGCTTCCTCCGTCCCATCTCACGGTCGCCGCTCCACAGACAAAGACTACTGGTAACAGGCGCTCACAGCTCCGCGCTAACATCCGCCATCTTGGTTACTCCCCCGAGAGAATTGTTTGAATTGCTAGCAGATAGCTCAGGGAAGGGTTACCTGGGCTTAGCATGCCTTCCAGGCCTCAGTGTGTGCTGTGTGGGTCCAAAAAAGGGGTCGATCTCGGAGGCGGGTGTCTGTAAGGTCTGTGCACAGGAAGCGGCAGTAGGGGAGGTAGCAGAGACTGCTGGAGGGAAGATTCCTAGAGAGCAGGTTTCTGACTCTCAAAGGTTGCTTTCTCCCACCGCGACTTCAGAGCCTGCACCGGGGCCTTCCTCTGTGCCAGACGTGTCCCTTTCACAGTCTTTGGGGCAGGGCGGACTGGCAGCAATTTTCTCCCAGGACCTTTTGACGCTGCTGCAGCAGTCTCTTGGGGGGCAGCGGGGATCTGCTGAGGCAGATGAGCAGCAGGGGGGGTAAGCGCTCGGGAACCCCCATGGAAGGGGGGGACGGATTGCACCCCATTAAAGAAGCTTAGATTGGATAGAGCCGAGGTGGTACCCTTGGAAGATCAGTCTGAGGATTTGGAAGGCTCATAGATCAGGATCTTGAGGAAGGCGAGATTGTAGAACAGGAAGATCAGGCTAGAGTTGTCCGAGTCTTCAGGAGAGAAGAGTTAGCTGCCCTTATCTCAGAGACTTTGAAAGCGTTGAACATGCCCACAGGGGATCAGGTGGAAGACTCCACTTTAGAGAACCCGTTGTTGCAAGCGGTATGAAAGTCTGAGAGCCTTCCCAATACATAGAGTTTTTAAGGAAATGATTCAGGAAGAGTGGGACACCTCAGAAGCGGGCTTGAGGGGTTCCAGAGTGATGGCATGCCTTTATCCGTTACAGGATCCAGATAAGGATCTTTTTAAATCTCCTAAGGTAGATGCAGCGGTGTCGGCGGTCACTAAGAAAACAACAATTCCGGTTGAGGGCAGTGCTGCCCTTAAGGATGCGCAGGATAGACGGCTAGAGACGTTATTGAAGCAAGTCTTTGAGGTCAATGCCATATCCATGCAGGCTTCCATTCGTGGGGCCTGGGTGGCAAGAGCATGCCTACGATGGTCTCAGAAGCTTAAGGGAAACCAGGAAGAAGAGGCACTCAAGGAAGCCTCCTGGATGGAGTCCGGTGCAGCTTATTTGGCAGACGTTCAGTATGACCTTATTAGGGGCTTGTCTAAGAGTATGGCGTCCATGGTAGCAGCGCGCAGGTACTTGTGGCTGCGTAATTTGGTGGCGGATAGTGCCTCAAAAGCAAGGCTAGCTAAGCTCCCCTTTTGCGGTAAGCTCCTGTTTGGGGAGGATTTGGACAAGTTGGTTAAGGATCTCGGAGAGTCTAAGGGCGGACGCTTACCGGGGGACAAGCTAAAGCAAAATAGGCCTCTTGCCCCCTCGAAGAGTCAGCAAAGGGAGTTTCAGAGGTTTCGTCAGCCGAGATACGGTCAGTTTCAAAGAGGACGTTTTCAATATAGGTCCCAGGGGTTTCAAGGATTCA
The DNA here is from genome assembly GCA_033557465.1 of Ichthyophis bannanicus. Taxonomy (NCBI): domain Eukaryota; kingdom Metazoa; phylum Chordata; class Amphibia; order Gymnophiona; family Ichthyophiidae; genus Ichthyophis; species Ichthyophis bannanicus. The sequence continues at coordinate 71,496,990 of CM066051.1, read as the reverse complement.
GAGGGGCAGGTAGAGGTTTTGGAGCTTCCTCGAACCTCAAGAAGTCGCAATGAAGTGAGGGGGGTCCAGGCAGGATTAGTTCCTGTGGGAGGGCGTTTATGGGGATTCTATCAGGCCTGGACCCAAATTACGTCAGATCAGTGGCTGTTGGAGGTCATTCGGGAGGGTTATACTCTCGAGTTTCAATGCCCAGTGGTCGACGCCTTTGTTCAGTCGCCGTTCAGGACAAAGGGCAAGCGTCTGGCAGTGCGAGATACTTTGGAACGGCTGCTGGCTCTTAAAGCGGTAGTGCCGGTTCCTCCGGACCATGTGATAAGGAAGCTTATCATAGCTCAGGAAGGGGCTATAGAAAAGGTGAAGTGTCTCTGAACAAGCAACCTGTCAGTGCTGGTAGAAATAAGAAAACAGAATTTTGCCATAAAAGACTACCAGTCCCAGAATGCACCAGGTTTCCAACAGCCATGAGAGGAGCTGAAGTGAGAAAACGTGTGTTCAAAAGGGCTATGAGGTAATCCCCAAGCACTCATTGCAAAGGGCAGGGCTTGATTCAGCACAGCTGCGCTGTGCTAGGATGGAACACTCATCTCAAAGGGATGTTAGGGAGGAGCACTCATCTAGGCAGAATAAGAGTAGAGTTTATTCTACAGATGACCATCTTCATGATCACCTTGGATATCCAGAGAATTGTCCTCAGTATCCTGAGAATCAGCTTGAGTTTGATCATCAGTTTCATCTGAAGGATCATCAGAAGCAGAAGCCAAACCGGACGGACAGAGAGGGAAAGAGACCCTTTGGAAGAAGGAAGAGAAAAGCCTTTGAAAGATCTAGAAGAGTCCAAAGCAGTACGTATTGTCACACTGCAGCGCCCTCTGGCGTAGGTATAGGCAGTTGCCTATGAGGGGTTAGCATGTGGGGCAAAGAGGAAAGCAAATTTATATACCTAAGTGCTGCTGTCTGGTGTCCATTGTAGTTGTGGGCCAAGTAACAGAGCGAAGGCCTTCTGTGAGTTCCAATAATAACTTTATTTCCACACACAGGAATTTGGAGCACTACGTCCCCAGGCACAAACAAAAAGTAGTGGTACTCAATTGTGTCAAATAAAAAGTCCATGAAAATCCTGATGCTTCTCAGGTACAATTCAAAGTACAAAGTTCAGCAATTAACTTCCATTAGCTTCCAATACAAGCCTTGATTTCTTCCATTAAACATTGCACTAGTATGCTCTCTTTAAACATAGGACATTCTCCAGCGTTGAGCTTTACTTCACAGGTGCAATAATTACATCTGAGTTTCTCACGGCAGAAGGCTGCCTTTCTCAATGAAACTCAGATTCATTCAAATAGGCTTCTCAGCACTTCACATATAAGCTTTTGATACAGCTTCTCTCCTCTTATAGGATTCACTTAATGTAACTTCAATCCTTATAACAGATCCCACATTCCATAGGCGAATCACTGCTAACTGATGAAGGTGGATCAATTAACATCTCTTCTGGGTCTGATATATCTTTGAGGCTTTGGTTAAGAGAGTCTACAGACTGCCATTGCTTAATTAAATTCTTAAGCTGTCTTCTTTTGTTCTCCTTAACATACCTAGGCACATGTACAGGCTCTAAGTCAGGGGTCTCAAACACACGGCCCGCGAGAGACCTTTGTGCGGCCCGCGATGCAGAGGAAACAAAAACGGGGTTTCCATGGAGACGGAGAAGCGCGCGGCGGTGGCCACTCGCTAGACCAGCGCTATCGTCGTTTCTGTAATGAAGCACTTCACTTCCGCCTCCGTTCCGGCGGCTCCGCTTTTCTTTATTTGGATTTCCGCTTGTAGCATTCAAGTACAGCAGGAGCCGGCAGAAAGGTTTCCTCTTGTAGGTTTAATTGGACTTTGATAGGTCCGTCGCCCACCCAGCGCAGAAGAATAACTCAGCAGCATGAATATGGCCAGGCCTGTGATCTCCCTATGAATGTCCATGCCACAGCACCTGAGACCTTCAGTGTCCTTCAACAAAGAATTCGGGTAGCAGAGGAGCAAGCAGTGTCCTTGATCCAAGACTTGGGGAATCTGGGAGTGGCCAATCAGAGTCTCCAGCCCATTGCTTCAGAAGTGCATCACCCCATCAGCCCTTACCAGATCAGATGGGACTTCATGGCTGAGAATGACATGCTGTGGAAGAACTGTGAAGCTCTGGTAAGCCGTGTCTGCCACATGGAAAGCAGCATCCAGACTCTGAAGCTGAGCATCTTCAGGCTGCATACTGTGGCAAGGAGAGAGTAGTGCCACCTAGAAAAGCAGGAAACATTGAAGGTTTTACCTTGGCTGGGGGGATGGGCACATTAGAAAACACTTGTCAGAGAAAACCCAGGGTTAGAAGTTCACAGCAGAAAAACCCCAGGGTTGATAGTCAGTGGGCCAAAACTAGTGTTGAGTCATTCCCACGTTACACACCAGATAGGAATCAGAGAAGCAGGTACTCGGGGGAGGAGCCTGCAAGGGAGTTCCCTTGTCACGTAGCTGCTTGTAAAGAAGGGCAGACAGAAACAGAAGAGAGGAGGGAGAGAGAGAGGAGAGCAGAGGAAGAGAATCATCTGTCTTACCAGCACGAGGATTCTGAACCTGACTGGAACAAGGCTCCCAGGCTCTATGCTGAGAGGAAGGGAAGACCTGAAGCCAGATTCGCTCCCCAGGAGAAAGGGAAATACTGCTGCTCTCCAGGAAGAAATACTCACAGGCCAGGCAGCTGCTGTTGCGAGGCCCAGAGATACACTGCTAGTGCAGTGAAACCACAATGCAGGTTAGTGGGCAGGCTAAACCCTGTATTTGAAAGAAGCTTAAAGAAGCCACAAGAAGGCAGAACTTTTACCCAGGCAAAACCCTTGCTGGAACCTAGATGCAGGCATTGCTCTGCTAGGGAAGCTTCCAAAGCAAGAACTTTTTATAGAGCCCGAAGGAGGTCTGACCTGTCCTCTGATTACAGCTCAGAAGAGGGTTTTATTGATAGAAGGCCTGTATGTAAAACTGTGCAAGTTAAGCATCAAACCAGGAGAAAGCCTAGGCCCAAAACTGAACACAGGGACAGTTCTTCAGATGAGGAGGAGATTACCTGTAGACATTTACATGAAAGGAAAGGAACTTTTAAACCACGGCTTTTGAAACCCCGTGAGCTTTTACTTAAAGGGGAGAAACCTATTAGGTGGCCAAGACTGAAGAAACTGTTAATGTATGGGACTAATACCATTCCAGTTAAGAGTCCAGAACCACTACCTGAGAGTCCTCCAGAGAGCATGGAAATTGACTCTTTCAAAGGGGATTCAGATCCTTCAGTCACTGACATGGAATGTGATTGTTGCACTGTATGTGAATAACTGTTAAGAGGGAAAATACCTTTTGTAAGAGCTAAGAAGAAAAGCTTGTTTAAAAGACTTTATTTTTGACCAGGCAAAGTTTGCATATATTTTCTTTGGGAGGAGTATCCCTACTTTTGTTTTCCTGTGGACATTACCTGTTGTGAGTCTCTGAGAACCCAAATAAAAATCTGTGATCTTTAACCAACGGCTCAACTACAAATTCTTATACAACCTCAAGGTTAAGGTGCAGCGCCTCCTGCTGGTCAAGCTATCTGGCACAGGGGCGGGGCTCACAATACGGAGAAGGAACTGAACCCGAAAAACTCAGCTCAGCTGGAGGAGCGTCTGAATATGTTGCAAGAGGAGCATGCACAAGAGCTGAAAGTGGTGCAGCTGGAAATGATGCGATTACGTCAAAAGTTGCATGAGGAGATTGAGGAGAAGGAGATGGCGCAGGATGAAAAGGAGAGATTGAGTGCTGCCCTGGAGATCACCACAGCCACAAAGTCAGATGTTGCAATTGCTGCAGAGGAGCTAAGGACTACAAATAATCAAATAACTCTCAGGTTGCAGGAGACACAGTCTGCCCTGGTGATAAAAGAAGAAGATTTTGCTCTGGCAGTCCAGTCCCGTGATGAGTCCTTGAGAGAGTGTGGGAGAATGAAGGGGCTCATGAAGACAGCAGAGGAACGGGGGAGACAGAAGGCAAGCACTGAATATGTCTGTGGGGTGAGGTGACTCAGAAAAGAGCAGAATTGCTTTGTGGGAGCCAAATATAAAAAAAAATAAGTATTTGGAAAACTATGAAGGGCAGTATAGCAAATAGAAATAAACACAAACATTCCTTTTGACAAATATTTGTGTGAAACACTAAGGTGCAACCAAGTCATGAGACATTCTTAAAGGATTAACACTAAAGAAGAGCTCCAGGTTTATATGGTACAACAATTTATAGTTTTATTTCTACAGTGTTGTACATTCTAAGTTTGGCTTTTGGGGTTCCCAGTTTAATTGTCTTCCTGTTTCTAAATTGTGATTCCTTGTTTGGTGATGGTGTATGTTCTGCATGTGTAACTGAGCTGAGGTATTCTGTTTATGTAATTCCTATTTGACATTGCCACTTGTTCTCTTTCCCGAGTAGGTCATGTATTGTTATTCTCTGAAATGTGTTGATTTAATATTTGCAGTGTTGCCTTTTGATAGTTAGGGTATGGTGCTTTGTGAGTCCTGGTAGTGCTGTTAGGACACGGCAGGTTTGCTATGGGTTCTAAATGAGCAGTGTTTCTAGTAGTTCCTAATGTGCCTGGCGGTTGGCACTGGTTTATAGTAATGTAGAAATATTTTAGTCTTTCTTTATCCATACACTCATTAAGAGGCATGTTTACTAAAAGTTAGTGTATGGTAACATTATGCAAATATTTATGCAAATGATGCCCTTATGCAAATGAGGCCTGCGTCTTGTGCGGCCCCCGGGTTACTCTACAAGTCCTCATTTGGCCCTCAAAGCAATTTGAGTTTGAGACCCCTGCTCTAAGTTATCAGCACCTTTTAAAAGCTTATAAAAAGGGCTCACCTGATTTCTGGTACGCCTAGACTGTGTTCTCTGGCAGGGAGGTAAACATTTCCTGTGATACTGTTTCACTAAATCTTGTATTACAGCGTCTTCATCAGAGCCTAGCTCCTGCCCGTGTCTGTGCTGCTTGTAATCAAGAGCATGCTGATAGGCACCTGGGCTACACTCAGAGCTAGAGCTTCTATAACGTTGTCTGTGACAAGCAACTTTCTTTAGCTTACTGAAAGGGATCTTCTCTCTGCCCAATCTTTCATTCCTGAGAGAAGATTCCTGAGAGCTATTTCTCTCCCTTACAGGCAAGGTATCTGACCTTCTCCCCTGGAGTTTTAAATAGTCTCTGACCTGCTTTCCTTGGTTAATGAGCTCCAAGTAGTTCCTCCTTGGAAGGTTCCTCTGAGGCTTGGCCTCTCTCCTTGGCTCGCTTTGCCTCTCTCCTTGGCTCGCTTTGCCTCTGCTTCCCAGACTCTCTCTTGGTCTCTGCAGACTTTCTCTCGGACTCTCTCCTGGTCCCAGTCCTGCTCTCGGACTTGTTTCTGTTCTCCGGTCTGTTCTCATACTCCCTCTCCTTCTTTCTCCTCTGCTCTTTCTGTCTACTGGCAGTTGCTTCCTGGTTAAGTGAAGCAAGCTGCCCTATCGGGTGTGACTCCGCCCCTTTTCCTCCCACGTCAGCTCCCTGGGTTTGCTTCAAGCTAGGGTGTGGCTCTCTTTCCACTTTCCTGTGTAGCACAGCTTTCAGGGCTGTATCATTAACCCCTTCCTGCCCAGTTTCACTGACAGCTTCTGAAGAGAAAAAGTGTTTTAAACCTTCCTTATCAGGTTCTGCAACCTCTGCATTGTCACAGTATACTGGGAGGTATTCCAAGGGCCAGCATACACCATTGGACTGGGGAAAGCCAGAGGAATGGTGCTGCAGAGCTAGGAATCACCAGAGGCTACCTGTGAGGGAGACGGCTGCACGTGGAAGGGACCCTAAGACCTGTGCCAGAAGGTATGTGAAGAGAGATCCAGTGTCCAGGGATCTGGATTGGAAGGCTGGACATAAGAACTGGACTACATACTGGCCAGGCTATATAGAGAGGAACTCTAGCAGCAATGGAAGCTCAGGTATGAACACTGATCTATGCCCTAGCTATAACCTTGAAAGACAGCAGGGAAACAAGTATTCTCCTGAAAATGCTCCATTGAGAGATTCATCTGTGCCAATCCATGATATTGAACCCATGCTTGTTGAACAAGGGGGAATAATAGCAGATGAGGATCCTGTTTATATGGACTGCTCTCTATCTAAACTCCGTTGGTAACTTTCTGTTATAAAGTACAGCAACCATCATAAAGAAATACAAATTTGTTCTTTAATCTACTCAGAAAAGCTCCTGAAGCAGGATTTGACCCACACAGTGGAAGGCAAGCCAGCTAAGGGGTTTCAGCTGGTAACTGCTAGCAATTAAGCTTTACCTAATTGCTTGTGAGCTAGGAGAGAATCACTTCTGTATCTATGTGGGAAGTAATCAGAGGTTAAGAACAGTTTGTTTCTTGCTTTATGGCTTTTCATTTGTTGTTTTCCTGATTTTGACTTTGTTTTTCCAAGTTAACACTGAAAGCAAGTTACCTAATTTATGTGCTACCAAGCATATCTGTGGTGGGAGAAATAACCCCATAAATAAATATCTTATTGGCTTTACCCAAGAGCACAACTAAATTATTGTCAGCAGCTGTGTCTGGTGTGAATGAACTACATTGCCCACAATACCTTGCAAATCATATAGAAATATGCACTTGCCAAGAGTGTGAAGATTCTCACCCAGGCAACCGTCTGACAACCAGTGTGGTTGCGGTCGATACTTGATATATTTTATGGTTCCAAAGAAGGAAGGTTCATGGAGACCGATTCTAGACCTCAAAAAGGTCAACAGCTACCTAAGGTTTTCCCACTTCCGCATGGAGATGCTGAGATCGGTCATAGTAGCGGTTCGGCAGGGAGAATTTCTCACGTCGTTGGATCTCTCCGAGGCGTATCTGCACATTCCAATACGGTTAGAGCAGTTCCAGGCGTTGCTGTTTGGTTTGGCAACAGCACCGCGAGCCTTCACCAAGGTAATGGTGGCGGTGGCATTACGCAGGGAGGGGGTGTTGGTGCACCCTTACCTGGACGATTGGTTGATTTGCGTGAAGTCAAGAGAGGAAAGCGAAGTAGCTACCCACCAGGTGGTACAATTTCTGGAGAGCTTGGGGTGGGTAGTGAATGTGGCAAAGAGCAAGTTGGTGTCATCTCAGGAGTTGGAGTACTTGGGGGGCCTGGTTCGACACAAGAAACGGCAGAGTGTTTCTCCCTCAAGTCAGGGCCCAAGGGTTAAGGCAGCTAGTACAGGTCTTCTTGAGCAGAAGGGCGCCATCGGCATGGCATTACTTGCAGCTGTTGGGAACGATGGCAGCCACGTTAGAGTTGGTACCATGGGCCAGAGCGCACATGCGACCGTTGCAAAGGGCTCTGCTCAGGAGATGGTCGCATCTGTCCGATTCATTGTTCCAAAGATTAACCTGCCCGAGTGAGACGAGACGGTCCCTGTGGTGGTGGCTAGCGCCAAGTTCTCTGGGAAAGGGAATGCCGCTGGAGGCGCTAGATTGGCAGCCATTGACGACGGATGCAAGTCTGTTCGGCTGGGGGGCACACTTCAAACTGCAGTTTACCCACGGTCAGTGGACCGCACAGGAGAGGCGTTGGTTGATCAACAGGTTAGAGTTGAGGGCGGTCACTCTAGCGTTGAGAGCGTTTCAGTCGCTTCTGCAGGGAAAGGTGGTGCATGTGCTGTCAGACAATGCCACAATGATAGCCTATATCAATCGGCAAGGAGGTACCAGCAGCGTGGCTCTCGAGGAAGAGGTGGAGGATCTCCTCAGTTGGGCCGAGGTGCATCTGGAGGCTATATCGGCGGCGCATGTGGCAGGCGTAGACAATGTGAAAGCCGATTTTTTTTTTTTTGAGTCGAGTCAAGGTGGACCCAGGAGAGTGGGTTCTCAATCAGGAGGTTTTCAGTTTACTGGTGGAGCGCTGGGGTCCTCTGGTGATGGACCTCATGGTGACATTTGCGTCGGCAAATGAAGGAAGGTTTTACAGCAGAAGAAGGGAGTGGATGTCCGAAGGATTGGATGCTCTGATGCAACGCTGGCCAGAGGATCAGCTCTTATATATGTGTTCCCTCTGTGGGTGTTAATAGGTTGGGTTGCACAGCACATAGAGCAGCACAGAAGTCAATTGATACTAATTGTGCCCGACTTGCCAAGAAGACCGTGGTATGCCGACCTAATTCGTCTTCTAGTGGAACCACCGTGGAGGCTGCCGGTCAGGAAGGATCTTCTAGGTCAGGGGCCTTTGAATATGCCTCAAGTGGATCGATTCTTGCTTTACGGCTTTGCTCTTGAAAGGGCAAGGTTGACGGCCAAAGGGTATTCAGTGGCGGTGGTCTCTACCCTATTAAGGTCTAGACGCAGGTCCACCTCTGTAGTGTATATTCGGACCTGGCGTCTGTTCGAGGCCTGATGCGAAGATAGGCAGGTAGTGGCCTTAAGAGCTTCGGTGCCACATTCTGTCCTTTTTGCAGGATGGCTACGACAAAGTGCTGGCAACAGCTTCGTTTCGGGTTCAGCTGGCAGCGCTTTCGTGCTATTGCGGGAGGCTGCAGGGAATGGTTCTTGGTTCCCATCTGGATGTGAAGAGGTTCCTGCGAGCGGTGTTGCTCTTACGGCCGCCATGCCGGGCGCCGGTGCCGGCATGGGATCTTGCCTTGGTGTTGGAAGCATTGCTACGGGAGCCTTTAGAGCCGTTAGCAAAAGCATCTCTGAAAGATCTTACGCTGAAGGTGGTGTTTTTGGTGGCTATTTCCTCGGCTCGGAGAATTTCGGAGTTACAGGCTTTGTCGTGTAAAGAGCCCTTTTTGCTCTTCTGTGATAAAAAGGTGGTTTTGCCAAAGGTGATGTCAGTTTTTCATGTGAATCAAGTGGTGTCCTTGCCGGTGTTTGAAAGGGAGGGCAAGGATAGGTCCTCAGGTCGGCTGCATCGGTTGGATGTAGGCAGAGTATTAAAAGTGTATTTGAAGAGGACAGCGTTGTTCTGTTTGGGGAGCCGAAGAGAGGGGAGCAGGTGGCAAAGTCTTCCATAGCAAGGTGGCTTAAGGAGGCCATTGCATCAGCCTATATCTTAAAGGGTAAGATAGTGCCGAAAGGCTTAAGGGCTCATTCGACTAGAACACAGGCGACTTCCTAGGCGGAGCGCTGTTTAGTGCCAGCGGTGGAAATTTGTAAGGCAGCGACTTGGTCGTCTTTGAATTCCTTTATCGAGCACTACAGAATTGACGTTCAGGCAGAAGGGAACGCTAGGTTTGGGTCGGCAGTACTTCAGGCTGGTCTAGCGGGTCCCTCCGATTAAGCTGTTTTTACTGCTCTGTTACATCCCCAGAGGTTCGGGACTAGACTGGAGGGACGATAAGGAAGATGAAATTAGACTTACCTGCTAATTGTTGTTCCTTTAGGAACTCCAGTCTAGTCCCGCATCCCTCCCTGGTATACTGTGTTCTGACGGTAGCCTGAAGCTCGGTAAGTTGGTTCAAAGGACTGCAAGAGCTGCTTCTGGGCTGCAGGTCTATCGGGAAGGGGGATTGGGGGTAATATCTGGAGGAAGTTAATGGGGGCCTGTTGGGAGGTCCTGGAGAAGGGGCGCAGCAGGCCAAATCTTTAGGTTCACTGGGCGTTGCCTGATAATGAGTCGGCTAACGCAGTTAGATATTACAGTTTTATTCAGTTATACAGTTATAAAGTTTTTATGATAAATATCTACTTATTTATTGCTCTGGTGAGTCTGCTTTGTCAATAGGTTACTGAGACAAGGAGGCGGTTCCTGGGCTACTTATCCTGGTGTGACAAGAAATGTGACATGCTCGGTCTCCAAGCTGCAGGAGGAGATGCTTAAACCCCAGAGGTTCGGGACTAGACTGGAGTTCCTAAAGGAACAACAATTAGCAGGTAAGTCTAATTTCATCTTGCATGGGGTTAGGTATCATTTCTAAAGTGTTCTAGGAATAGATGGGTCTTTAATTCTTGCAAAATCTTGTTTAATGTCATTTTGAATTTGCATTTTTCTGTTTTACCTCTGTATGTTTGTTTTTTTATTATATTGTATAATGTTGATTTTCCAGTGCATCCTGCTAGACCTGTCCAGACAAGTGGGTAGTGTCTCCCTGCCAGCAGATGTTGGAGACAGAGAAAGTACCAGAGATTTGATTATCTCAGTCCCGGTATCTATAGCCTTACCCCTAGGGGTCGCCTTCAGTATTTCTTTTTCTCCAGCAGATGATGGTTGTATTTTTCAGCTTCTCCTGGCAGACATTTTGAGGGTGATTTGCATGTTGAGAGTTTTTTTTACAGCAGATGTCTCTAGGGCACACATGAGGTGCCCCTCTGGCGTTCCCCACTAATCTGTTTGGTTGAAGCTTCTGGTCAGGAGGACCGGTTAAGTTTTCATTGAAGGGGGAACCGGCTCCTGGTACGGGGGGGAGGGGGGCGTCCTTGCTTCCGCAGATCAACAAGTCTTCAGCTTTATTGTTTTTCAGTGGGAAAATATAAAAAAACCCAACAGGGTAAAGAACAGAATGCTGTGAAGTTGGTTGTTTTCTGTGAGCTGACTCTGACTCTCTTTCAGATACTTCAGGGATCACAGTGGGTGTGTTCCTTTTCGTTCCTCCAGTTCAGTCCCGCACCGCTGGGTAGTGTACCTCTTCCTGCAGAACGGAGACTGGGCATGTCAGAAGCTTGATACATCTACCGGTGGCACCTCCCACCTGCTTCCAGTGTGTCCAGTCTCCATGCAGCAGGAGGTTGTGAGCCTAGGGTGTAGGCTCAGCATGAGGAAGATAAGGAGATTTAGTTGATAGATATTTAGAATTTGGATTTAGGGGTAATTTATTTTGGGTACACTGTACCTTTTATTTTCATTAAGGTTTAAAAAAAACAGAGCCGGTCAGGGCAGAGAAGGGAACAGTGGAGGGGATTCTTGCTGTACGTTCCCTTCAGTATTCTTTTTAAGCATTCCCTACCTAGTCAGGATGGTGGGGAGCTATTTTTACTGCTCTGAGCTGTCTTCCGATCCAGTAGGCAGCGTCGGAGGGTGCTGTCAGATGTTGGCTGCATTTCTCTCTGCATCGGAGCTGCCCGGCAAGGTGAATTGACAGCTACTGGCAGGATTCCAGGTAATTAGTTTCAATTTTTATTTCGGATCGTGGGGGAAGGCAGCAGAGCGTTTGTGAGGGGCTGCAGGGCCTCTTGCTGCCGGCTGAGGCCTTCTCCCTCGTTCAGAGCGGGGGGCTAAATTTTGAAACGGCCATTTTCTTAGTGGTAGCGTTTTTTCCCGCGTTTTTTTGCAGGCCGTGTGTTTTGCTGTGCAGACAGTTTCTGTGGGTACAGGACTTTACTTTTTGGGAAAACATTGTTTTTGGTGCTTGCTCCAAGTCTCTGTAGTGCCTGTGGGTAGGCATTCGAGGTTTTGAGAGAAAATAAAAGGGGGGGTTTAGAAGATAGTTAGTTAGTTATTTTCTATAGTGTTAGGGGCAAGCTGTGGCTGTGGGGCCATACCCGGTCATTGGGAAGCCTCAATATCTAGTATCGAGGAGTTTGGAAGCTAATGCCTGCGTGTCCACGGTGCCTGGTGTGCGCAATCCGCAGGGGGACAGTTTCCGTCGATGGCGTGTGTCGTGGCGGTGCAGATGGAGCAGGAGTTGCAAGACCAGAGTAAGGAAGGACCTCTCTCCAAGCCCCAGGGAACTGGAGGGGAAGAAGGGGAAGAGGTGGGGCGAGAGGCCCCTCTCTCGCCGCAGGCGTCTGCTTCGTCTCGGCCAGGTACCAGTGCTCCTCGAGGGACGCTGGCCGTGGCCTTGGAAGAGTTTTCCCCGGATTTTGTGCTACTGCTACATCAGGCGTTTTGCCTTCATAAGCAGGGGGCTGGTCCGGACGTCTCGGGGTTGAGTCCAGGAGTGGTTAGGTCGGTGGCGCAGACAGCCGCAGGTTCTCAGGTGAGGCCAGGCAAACGGCCATGGATAGTGGAAGACGCCCTTTCTTCGGAGTGTTTGGACGACGAGGGATTAGAAGGGGACTTGGAGGATCCGGGTGAGGATCTAGAGGAAGGTGAGATTCAAGAACCTGAGGATCAGACCCAGATTATTTGAGTGTTTAGGAGAGAGGAACTGACGACGTTGATTTCGGAGTCACTGCAGGCCCTTAACTTGTCCGTGACCACGTCGGTAGAAGAAGACAGTGTGGAATAGCCACTCATTCAGGCGGTGAGGAAAGGAAATCCCAGGCGGTGTTCCCGGTCCATAAAGTAGTTAAGCAGATGATTCAGGATGAGTTGGGACATGCTGGAGTCAGCTCTCAGAGGTGGGAGGTCCGTGGCTCGGCTCTTATCCGTTATCTGATCAGGAACGAGAGCTGTTTCGCTCTCCTAGGATAGATGTGGCAGTTTCGGCGATAATGAAGACGACTACCATTCTGGTGGAAGGTAGCGCGGCGTTGAAGGATGGACAAGACAGAAAAGTAGACTTGATGGTGAGGCAAGCCTTTGAGGCCAATGCCCTGGCGCTACAAGCCTCCATTTGTGGGGCATGGGTAGCGAGGGCTTGTCTTTGTTGGTCTCAGCGTTCGCAGGTGGCAGACTTGTCGCAGGGCCAGTTGCAGGACTTGTCCAGATTGGAGTCCGGAGCAGCCTATTTAGCGGACGTGCATTATGACCTGGTCAGGACTTTGGCGAATAGTATGTCTTCATTGGTGGCAGCGTGAAGATATATTTGATTGTGAAATTGGGCGGCTGATAGTTCCTCCAAGTCAAGGCTTAGTAAGCTCCCTTTTAAGGGGAAGCTGCTTTTTGGTGAAGATCTGGACAAGCTGGTTAAGGACTTGGGGGAGTTCAAAGGAGGTCAGTTGCCGGAGGATAAGTTGAAAACGGGGAGACCCGGAGTGATGTTGAGAGGCCAGACCCGCGTTTTTCGCAGTTTTCGGGCCTCGCAGGATCATTTCATAGAGGGCGGTATCCCTTTCGTGGCCAGGGTTTTCGCAGGTTCAGAGGAGCAGGCAGAAGATTCACGAACCCTCCAGCTACTGGTTTCAAGAAGTCGCAATGAAACGAGGGGAACTCAGGCGGGTGTCCAACCCGTAGGATGTCGGTTGCGGGAGTTTTTGCCTGCCTGGGTTCAAATTACATCTGATCAATGGGTATTGGAGGTCATTCGCGAGGGATACGCTCTCAAATTTGCTTGACTGGTTCGAGACTCTTTTGTTCTTTCTCCTTGCAGGGGCCGGAACAAGGAGTTGGCGCAACTTTGTCGCGTCTCGAGCAGCTCGGGGCCGCGGTTCCAGTTGATACTCGATTTATTTCGTGGTCCCAAAGAAGGACGGGACTTTTCATCCGATTCTGGATCTCAAAGGCGTCAACCGGTGTCTGCGGGTAACCCATTTTTGTATGGAAACTCTAAGGACCGTAATGGTAGCAGTTCGTCAAGGAGAGTTTTTGACTTCGCTCGATCTCACCGAGGTTATCTGCACATCCTGATTCGAGCAGATCATCAAAGATTGTTGCGGTCCCGTAGGGTCATTTTCAGTTCCAAGCACTACCGATTGGCGACAGCTCTGCGTAGTTTACCAAAGTAATGGTGGTTGTAGCGGCCTTTCTCCACAGGGAAGGGGTGCTCGTTGATCTTTACCTAGACGACTGGTTGATTCAGGCAAAATCCTGAGCAGAGAGCGAAAAAGCAACGGATAGAGTGGTTCGGTTCTTGCAGAGCTTTGGTTGGGTAGTCAATGCCTCCAAGAGGCGGTTGGTGCCGTCACAAACGGAGTATCTGGGGGTTCGGTTCGACACGAAGGTCGGAGCGGTCTTCCTTCCGGAGGCTCGATTTCTGGCGATGCGTTCCTTGCTGCTCGTTTTTTTTGAAGCTACAGGCGCCGACAGCATGGCATTATCTTTGGGTGCTAGGTACCATGGCGGCTGCCCTCAAAGTAGTTCCTTGGGCTCGGGCGCACATGCGGCCTTTGCAAAGGTCTCTGCTTCGTCGATGGTTGCACGAGGAGGATTCGTTGAGCAAGCGCTTGCCCTGCCTGGGGAAGGTTTAAGCGTCTCTCAGATGGTGGCTGCAATGAGAAAAACTGACCGCAGGAATGCCGTTGGAGCAGCCACAATGGATCCCGGTGATAACAGATGCCAGCCTGGCGGGCTGGGGGGTCCATTGCGAGGGACTCTACGCACAAGGCGTGTGGAGCGTGGGGGAAGCTCAGTGGTCCATCAATCATCTGCAGTTACGAGCGGTGGCTTTGGCTCTAAAAGCGTTCGAGTCGATTTTGTTCAGGCAAACAGTTCGAGTCCTGTCAGACAACGCCTCCGCGGTGGCGTATCTCAATCAGCAAGGTGGAACGGGCAGCGTTGTGCTGGAAAAGGAAGCGGGGGTTCTGTTCGATTGGGTAGAGCCTCGGCTTCTGGCGCTGTCGGCGGCGCACATTGCAGGAAAGGACAGTGTGATGGCGGATTACCTCAGTCGGGTTCGCGTGGATCCCAGGGAATGGGAGCTGCATCCGGAGGTATTCAGGCAGTTGGTGCTCAAGTGGAGAATGCCAATGATGGATCTCATGGCGACTTATCAGATGGCCAAATCCAGCTGGTTTTTCAGCAGGAGAAGAGAGAGGATGTCCGAAGGGATCGATGCCTTAATTCAAAAGTGGCCAGCCCAGGGCCTTCTGTATGCATTTCCTCCCTGGGCGCTCATAGGCCACGTGGTTCAGTGCATAGAGAAACATCTCTGAACCATGATTTTAATAGCGCCGGATTGGCTGTGTCGTCCGTGGTATGCGGACCTGGTGAAGTTTCTCGACGGTCAACCCTGGCAATTGCCGATTCGGGAGGACATACTCTTGCAGGGTCCTCTTCGGATGCCGCAGGTGGCTCGATTCTCGCTTACGGCTTGGCCATTGAAAGGGCTAGGTTGAGAGAGAAAAAGGTTATTCGCCTGCAGTGGTTACTACCTTGCTGTCAGCTAGAAGGTGTTCCACATCCTTGGCTTATATTCACATTTGGCATATCTTTGAAGAATGGTGTGAAGCTAGACAGTTGCGTCCATCTTTAGTCTCAGTTCCGGAGGTGTTGAGTTTTCTTCAAGATGGCTTTGATAAGGGTTTGGTGGCCAATTCATTAAGAGTCCAGCTGGCTGCTATAGCTTGTTATCGTGGTAAGGTGCAAGGGTGTGCAGTAGGAACTCACCCAGATGTTTTTCGTTTTTTGAGAGCGGTATC
This sequence comes from Ichthyophis bannanicus, assembly GCA_033557465.1. Lineage (NCBI taxonomy): Eukaryota > Metazoa > Chordata > Amphibia > Gymnophiona > Ichthyophiidae > Ichthyophis > Ichthyophis bannanicus. Next base: position 71,481,756 of record CM066051.1, on the reverse strand, counting down.
ACATTTGCGGCCTCCTCGCCGCGTGTTGATTCCTCCGTGGGATCTCATTTTGGTGTTGGGGGCGTTGACAAGAAGGCCTTTTGAACCGATAGGTGAAGCCTCGGAGAAGGACTTGACTTTGAAAACAGTGTTTCTGGTGGTTATCTGTTTGGCACGTCGGGTTTCAGAGTTGCAGTCTTTATCTTGCAGGGAACCGTTCCTAATGTTCTTCAAAGAAAAGGTTGTGTTATGCCCAGTGCCGTCGTTTTTGCCAAAGGTAGTTTCGCCGTTTCATCTGAATCAGTCGGTCACCTTACGTGTGTTGAAGTCATCAGGTGGGGATGAGCCGACCGTTGTTTGTGGTTGCTGGATGTGAAGAGAGTGCTTCATCATTACTCGCAGAGGTCAGAGTCTTTTCGTAAGTCGGAGCGTGCATTTCTTCTTTTTGGGGGCTGCGTAAAAGTGAAGCAGCCTCCAAGGCGTCCATTGCTAGGTGGATTAAGGAAGCAATTGCATCAGCTTATCTTTTGCAGGGGTGTCAGGCTCCTTTGGAATTGAGAGCTCATTCAACAAGGGTTCAAGTGATGTCTTGGGCGGAACAGAGCTGTGTTCCGGCAGTTGAAATCTGTAAGGCGGCCACGTGGTCCTCTTTGCATACTTTTAGTAAGCATTACCATCTTGATGTGCAAGTGGCAAGGGATGCCTGTTTTGGGTCAGCAGTTTTGCGGTCCAGTTTTTTGGGTCCCTCCCATTAGTGTACTACTCTGCTACATCCCAGCGGTGCAGGACTGAACTGGAGGAACGAAAAGGAAAGAGAAATTAGAAATTAAAGGTTAGATATGATTGGATTATCAGAGACATGGTGGAAGGAGGACAACCAGTGGGACACTGATACCTGGGTACAAACTATATCGTAATGATAGAGCTGATCAAATTGGTGGAGGGGTTGCGCTCTGTTAGAGAGGGCATTGAGTCAGAAAGGATTAAAGTTTTGCAGGAAACAAAATCTGCTGTAGAATCTATATGGATTGAAATTCCATGTAAAAGGGGGAAGGCAATGGCAGTGGGGGTGTACTATTGAGCGGCTTGCCAGAATGACCAAATGGATGATGAAATGCTCAAAGAAATCAAGGAAGCTAACAAAAGTTCCAGTGCAGTAATAATAATGGGTGATTTCAACTATCCCGGTATCGACTGGGTCAGTGTCACGTCAGGACATGCTAGGGAGATAAAGTTCCTAGATGAAATAAATGACTGCTTCTTGGAGCAGCTGGTTCATGAACCAACCAGAGGGGAAGCCATATTAGACCTAGTCCTTAGTGGAACACCAGATCTAATGCAAGAGATAAGGTTGTTGGGGCCACTTGGCAATAGTGATCATAGCATGATCGCCTTTGATTTAATTAGTGGAGGAGGGATAGTAAGGAACTCCACAGTACTACCTTTTAACTTTCAAAAGGGAGACTATGATAAAATAAGGAAAACAGTTAAGAAAAGACTAAAAGGAGCAGTTGCAAAGGTTAAAGACGTACATCAAGCTTGGGTATTGTTGAAAAATACTATCTTGAAAGCCCAGACCAGCTGTATTCCACGCTTTAAGAAAAGTGGAAGGAAGTCCAAAAAACTGCCAGCATGGTTTAAAGGTGAGGTCAGAGAGGCTATTGTTGCCAAAAAAGCATCTTTCGGGAAATGGAAAAAAGAGCCAAACGACGAAACCTGGAAACAGCACAAGCACTGGCAAGTCAGATGCAAGGCATTGATAAGGCAGGCAAAGGGAGAATTTGAGAAGAAGCTTGCTGCGGAAGCAAAAACGCAAAGTAAAGACCTTTTCAAGTACATTAGTAGCAAAAAACCTGTGAGAGAGTCAGTTGGTCCATTAGATGATAAAGGGGTTAAAGGAGCACTAAGAGGCGACAAGGCGATAGCGGAGAGATTGAATGAATTCTTTGCTTCAGTCTTTACTGAGGAAGATGTAGGGATGTTACCCATGACTGAAGTGTAATTTTAGGGTGCGGAAGAATTGAAGGAAATATCGATACATCGGGAAGATGTATTACAACTATTAGATAAACTGAAGAGTAGCAAATCACCTGGGCCGGATGGTATACATCCAAGGGTGTTGAAAGAACTGAAATATGAGATTGCAGACCTGCTATTAGTACTGTGAACTATCATTAAAATCATCTCTAATACCTGAAGATTGGAGGATCGCCAGTGTAACACCAATTTTTAAAAAGGGTTCCAGGGGTGATCCGGGAAACTACAGACCGGTGAGCCTGACGTCAGTACCGGGAAAAATGGTAGAAACCATCATAAAGAATAAAATTACTCAGCATGTAGATAGTCATGACCTAATGGGAGACAGCCAACATGGCTTTAGACAAGGAAATCTTGTCTTACTAATCTGTTATGTTTTTTTGAAGGAGTGAATAATCAGGTGGACAAAGGTGAGTTGGTTGATATTGTGTATCTGGACTTTCAGAAAGCCTTTGACAAGGTCCCTCATGAGAGACTTTTGGCAAAACTAAAGAGTCATGGGATAGGAGGCAGTGTACTATTGTGGATCAGGAACTGGTTAAAAGATAGAAAGCAGAGGGTAGGGCTAAATGGCCAATTTTCCCAATGGAGAAAGGTGAATAGTGGTGTACCCCAGGGATCTGTGCTGGGTCCGCTGCTTTTTGACATATTCATAAATGACCTGGAAAGTGGAATAACGAGTGAGGTTATCAAATTTGCAGATGACACAAAACTATTTAAAGTTGTTAAAACCCAGGAGGATTGTGGAAAATTGCAAGAGGATCTTGATAAATTGGAAGACTGGGCATCAAAATGGCAGATGAAATGTAATGTGGAGAAGTGCAAGGTTATGCACCTAGGGAAGAACAACCCAAACTATGGTTACACGATGCAAGGTTCCACATTAGGAACCACCACCCAGGAAAAAGATTTAGGCGTCATTGTGGATACCATGTTAAAACCCTCGGCCCAGTGTGCAGCGGCGGCCAAGAGAGCAAATAGAATGCTAGGTATGATAAGGAAAGGAATGGAAAATAAAACAAAAGATATTATAATGCCTCTATATCGTTCCATGGTGAGACCGCACCTTGAATATTGTGTGCAATTCTAGTCGCCGTATCTTAAAAAGGATATAGCGATTTTAGAAAAGGTTCAGAGAAGAGCCACCAAAATGGTAAAGGGGATGGAAGGCTACTCCTATGAAGAAAGGCTAAAAAGGTTGGGGCTCTTTAACCTGGAAAAGAGACGGCTGAGGGGAGATATGATAGAAGTCTATAAATTAATGAACGGAGTGGAACGGGTAAACGTAGATCGATTGTTTACCTTATCAGAATATAGAAAGACTAGGGGACATGCAATGAAGCTACAGGGTAAACTATTTAAGACTAATAAAAGAAAATATTTTTTCACTCAACGTGTAATCAAACTCTGGAATTTGTTACCAGAGGATGTAGTAAAGGCTGTTAGTGTAGCTGGGTTTAAAAAAGGTTTGGACAAGTTCCTGGAGGAAAGGTCCATAAACCATTATTAAGAAGGAACCCAGGATATCAATGCTTGAACCAATACAAGCATTGTGGAACCTGTGTCTCTTGGGGAAACTGCTAGGTACGTATGACCTAGATTGGCCACTGTTGGAAACAGAATACTGGGCTTGATGGATCTTGGTCTGACCCAGTATGGCATATCTTATGTTCTTATGACTTACCTGCTAATTGTTGTTCCTTGAGGAACTCCAGTTCAGTCCCGATTCCCACCCAGGTTGGGGATTCAGTCAATGGTCTCGTGACATTAGAGTGACCGGTCACGCAAAGGAAAGTCTAAAGGTAAGTGTTTATTACCTGTTATGTGAGGTAATCCGCTAATTGACCGCTCTGCTCGATGCTTCTTTCTTTTGCTTTCTTTCATGTATTTCGTATCTTTACTGTTAGTTTCCTTGGGGGTGGGGAGGAGGTGGAGCAGTTATCCTCTCCTGTCAGGGGTTTTATTGCAGAGGCAGAGAGGCCTCTAGTTCACAGTTCATATTGGTTATAATTACTTATGTGTTGCTCCGGTAGATGTATCAAGCTTCTGACATGCCTTGTCTCCATGCTGCAGGAAGAGGTACACTATCCAGCGGTGCGGGACTGAACTGGCGTTCCTCAAGGAATAACAATTAGCAGGTAAATCTAATTTCTCTTTTCTTCTCCTGCTGCTCCCCACCCCCAGGGAGTTCCAAACACTGCCACTGATTTACCCGGCATCTCCAGTGCGAGGGAGAGACTCACTTTGCTATTGGGGCTCACTGTTCTGCCTGTGGGCCTGCCTCTCTGCGCCCTTTTTGCTGCAGTCTGAGTTCAGCCGTGTGCTTCACTGTGCACTGTGGTGGCCATCTTGGAACCCGCAATCTTTCTCTTTTTTTTACTTTAAGTTTTGATGGTCTCCGATACGAGCGCTTCTAAGTTCAGCATCAGCCTTCTACAAACCCGTGATGCCTTCCTCTCTGCAACGGTGTGTGGCCTGCAGCTTGCAGATGCCGTTTTCTTATTGACCGGCTGGTTTTGGCATCCAAGGACATCCACATGACTCCGGTTCGCCTGGCAGATGCCTCTGTTCCACCTCTTCTACTGCCTCAGCAGGCTGAGTCACCGGCTGTCCTGCATTGATGCAGACCAGGATTCAGGGCAGTTCATGGCCCTCTTTAAACAGGCCTCAAATCTGTGGAGATCGAAGTTGGTCCCATCCTGCTCCCTGCCGGGTAATGGCCACTGCCAGACCTTGAGGATTGGGGCTCCATACTGGTTCTGCTGCTTACGAGATCTCAGTGGAGAGTGGAGTCTGGAGGTTCAGACCCATTTCTTCTTTGCCTGAGGTCTAGAATCCAGTTCTGACACAGTCTTGAGGAAGAACTGTCTTCTCCAGGACCAAGCAGGAAGTCAGTCCTCACATATGGGTGACGTCGGCGCCGACGGAGCCCTCGCGGAGCAATTTTCCCCAGCTTTCAAAGAAAGCCTTTGGGAATTGCAGCGCGCATGCGCGGTCCCCTTCCCGCCCAAAGGTGCCATCTTGGCCAGTCTTCTTTTTTCCGCGGAGCCCTACAGACGTTGTCTCACAGCCACCGCTGAAAAGTTGATTTTTCTTTCTTATTTTGAGTATTTCTTCGGTTCGACGCCGGTCCTTTTTCCGTCCGGCCTTGCGAGGCCTCCCCTTCCTGTTTCGGTTTTTCTGTCCTTCGTGACAAATTCGCGTTTTTTCACTTTTTCCCTGGCGGCCCGCTCGTTAGGGGCCCCTTTTTCCCCCGATGGCCACCAGTGGCTTTAAAAAGTGTGTTAAGTGTAAGAAACTGATGTCTCTTACCGACACACATGATTGCTGCCTCCGTTGCCTGGGCCCAGATCATGAAGAAATGATCTGTGGGGCCTGTAGCAAGATGTCCGCGAAATCTTTGCGGAGTCGGCAGCATCAGCGGGAGAGAATCTTCTCTGACCCCAGCCGTACCCGGACCTCGTCAGAAGCTTCGGTGTCCAGAGAATCTAGCTCTGAACACCGTCGGAGCTCCTCTGATAGGGGGTCCCCTACCCGGGAACATCACCGGAAGAACAAACCCGTGAGGGCGGCGTCGGTGGACGCTCCTGGCTCCTCGAGAGCCAGGTCGCATAGCCCCGACAGCCGTCCCGGGTCTTTGGAGCTGGAGCGGCCGTCCAAACAGCCTCGTCTGGAGATGGACTCCTCTGCTCACGTAAGTGCTGTTGTCTTCGTGGACTCGCCTCCGAGGGGTCCGACGTCGGGCCCGACGCCGTCGGGGCCCGAGTCGGGGGCTGCTGGGTCTCCTGAGTTCGGACTCAGGTTGACGGCCTTGGAGAGCAGCCTTGCTGCCTTCATGGACCAGCAGCGGGCATTGATCGCTGGCCTCGCTGGCGCTTCTGCCCTGACCGCCGGGTCGTCGACGTCTAAGTCGACCCTGGAGACCGAGCCGATCCTCGAGTCCATGCGGGCTCGAGTCGATCCTCGGTCGCGGTCGCCTTCGGCCTCCCGTTTGGGGCCGAGGTCGTCGACGCCGACCCCCTCGGCGTCGGGGCGGACGGCGTCTGTACCCGCCCGGCCGGAGCCGCTCGACTCCTCCTCCGAGGAGTCCGCCTGGGAATCCGAGGTGGATGAGTCGCCTGATTCTTTTCGGACTCGGTGTGTCCCTTCGGACTCCCCCGAGTCCGAACCTTGGAGACAGTTCCCTCTGGAGGATGCCCGGTTCTCGGACTTCGTGAGGGATATGGCCAAGGCCTTGGCCTTCCCTGCGGATCCCGAGGAGGAGCCTCGAGCCGAAGAGCTCGATGCCCTCCAGTATGACTCTCCTGCAAAGGAGCATTTTACTGTACCGGTTCCTCCGATGCTGGAACGACTTCTCTTCCGCATGTGGGAGAGCCCGGCGTCGTCGCCGGTGTTGAGCAAGCGGGTCGGTGCCATCTATCGAGTCCGCAAGAGCCCTGGCTTCCAAAAAGCACAGCTGCCGCACCATTCCATGGTGGTGGAATCGGCCATGCATCGGCTCAAGAGCCAGAAGATGCACTCCTCGGTGCCTCCCGGCAGGGAAGCCCGCAGCCTGGATGGCTTCGGTAAGAAGTGTTTTCAGGGCTCTATGCTTGCTTGTCGGGTCCAGACTTACCAGCTCTACATGGGCATGTATCTCCGAGACCTGACTAAAGAATTAGCCGGATTCTCTGCTGGTCTCTCCGAGGAACCTTTGCGGAGGTTCCTGGCCTTGTCCACCGGTGTTTGGGAGTGCTCCAAGTTTATCTCTCGAGCAGCCTATGATGGCTTTGAGGCATCGGCTCGGGTAGCCGCAGCCAGCATCGGGGCCCGCTGACAGGCTTGGCTTCAGTCATCCGACCTCGAGCCCTGGGTGCAGGACAAGTTGGTCGATGTCCCCTGCAGAGGTGAAAACCTCTTTGGCAAACCTATGGACGAGAAGGCTGCACAGCTCGAGACGGAGACTCTCACCAGGACTCGGCTCTCCAGGAAAACCTCTGCCCCTTCCCAGAAGAAGAAGGGCTCGGGGAAAAAGCCCTTTTACCCGAGGAAGGCGGCTGCCTATAAACACTACCCTCATTATCAGGCCTCGGCAGCTCCCCAACAGGGTCAGCAGGCCAAGGGACGGGGTAACGGGTCCCGTAGGCAGCAAGCCCCCAAGCCTGCACCACCGGCCCCTGCTCCGCAGGGTGGGGTTTTTTGACTCTTTCAGCATAGCCTCTCCCCCTCCGCTGGTGTCTCTCAGCACGGGAGGCCGGCTGGTTCACTTTGCCCACAGGTGGTCCAACATCACGTCAGATACCTGGGTGCTCCACATAGTCCGAGAGGGCTATCTTCTACACTTCCACCAGGTACCTCCCCCCTACTTTCCAGGGGAGCCTCTGCGACACCCTCTTCACCGGGACTTACTCCTTCAAGAGTTGGCAAGTCTTCTTCGGGAACAGGCGGTAGAACCAGTGCCCCACCACCTGAGGGGTCAAGGCTTTTATTCCAGGTACTTTCTGGTACCAAAGCGAACTGGGGGCCTCAGACCCATCCTGGACTTGCGGAACCTCAACAAGTTCCTGGAGAGGGAAAAGTTCAAGATGCTTACCCTTGGAATCCTGCTGCCCTACCTCCGGCAGGGAGATTGGCTATGCTCCTTGGATCTAAAGGATGCCTACACTCACATCCTCATCCACCCAAGCCACCGACAATACCTACGGTTTGTGGTGGCAGGCGATCATTACCAGTACAGAGAACTGCCCTTTGGCCTATCCTCCGCACCACCAGTCTTCACAAAATGCCTCGCAGTGGTAGCGGCTTATCTCCGGCTTCAAGGCCTCTTTGTCTTCCCTTACCTAGACGACTGGCTCATCAGAGCACCGTCCTCCACGGAGGCCACTCACGCCATGCAACGTACTGTGACTCTGCTCCAGTACCTGGGCTTTGTCATAAACTTCGAAAAGTCCACTTTGCTCCCCTCTCAGGATCTCGAGTTCATCGGCGCCAGGTTAAACACGCTTCAAGCGCGAGACTTTCTGCCGCTCGACAGGGCACACCGGCTCATGGCTCTAGCCAGCCGCTTCCGCAGCCATTCCCAGGTCTCGGCCAGGCGCTTTCTGAAACTGCTCGGCCATATGGCTTCCACGGTCCATGTGACCCCCAATGCCCGCCTGAATATGCGGCCTGCTCAATGGTGCCTTCGCTCGCAATGGCGTCAGGCCTCGGGGAGACTAGCGGACTCAGTACGAATCTCCAGCCCGCTGGTCGCTTCTCTACGGTGGTGGCTTCATCTGCCCAACCAATCTCCCCCGCCGGTTCAGGTACTGACGACCGACGCTTCTCTCCTGGGTTGGGGAGCACATTGCCAAGGGGCATGTACTCAGGGTCTCTGGACCCCGTGGGAATCTGCCCAGCAGATCAACTTCCTGGAGCTCAGGGCGATCCGCCTGGCTCTCCGGGCCTTCTCCCACCTTACCGCTCGCCAGTCCGTCCTCGTCCAGACGGACAATCAAGTGGCTATGTTCTACGTGAACAAACAGGGGGGCACGGGCTCCTTCCTTCTCTGTCGGGAAGCGCAAAAGCTCTGCGCTTGGGCCGTCAGCCGAGGGATCCTCCTCAAAGCTGTCTACCTCCCAGGTCAAGAAAATTGCCTGGCAGACAAACTGAGCAGAATCCTCCAACCACACGAGTGGCGATTGGACCCGTTGGTGGTTCAGAGGATCTTTCTCCGGTGGGGCCTCCCCACGCTGGATCTATTTGCCAGTCCTCTGAACAGGCAACTTCCTCGGTTCTGCTCTCGGGAACCGCATCCCCTCCGAGTGGCGGCGGATGCTTTTCTGCTCTCATGGTCCACGGGCCTTCTGTATGCCTTTCCTCCCATGCCGCTGGTGTCTCGAACGCTTTTCAAGGTTCTCCAGGACAAGGCTTCGATGATCCTGATAGTGCCCCGGTGGCCCAGGCAACCGTGGTTCCCGCTTCTGATGCAACTGGCGGTAGATACGCCGTTGCCTCTGGGGTTCCAACCAGATCTCCTGACCCAGGATCAGGGGTCTCTCCTACACCCCAACCTCAGATCTCTTCATCTGATGGCCTGGCTGCTGAAAGGGTAGTCCTTGCTCCCCTCCTGCTGCCTCCGGAGGTGGAAGAGGTCGTGCTGGCTTCCAGGCGACCCTCTACCCGGAAATCCTACGCCCTTAAATGGCGTCGCTTCTCCACCTGGTGTACTCAGCAGTCTCAAGACCCCTTCTCCTGCTTGGTGTCGGTGGTCTTGCAGTACTTGCTTTCCCTCTCCAATCTTGGACTTAAGTCCAACTCGGTCAAGGTTCACCTCAGTGCTATTTCTGCACATCATGTGCCGGTGGAAGGCAGGCCTCTTTCCGGCCACCCTCTTGTGGCACGGTTCTCCCGAGGTCTCCTTCTCCTTAAACCACCTTTGCGCCCCCCAGCCCCAGACTGGGACCTTAACGTGGTTTTACAGCGGATCACCTGTCCGCCCTTTGAACCCATGGCTACCTGTCCTCTCCGTTTTGGAAAACCTTATTCCTGGTAGCCCTCACTTCCGCTAGACGCGTTAGTGAACTGCAGGCCCTAGTGTCTGATCCCCCTTACACTAGGTTCTACAAGAACAGGGTAGTCCTGCGGACTCACCCTAAGTTTCTTCCAAAAGTGGTCTCCCCTTTTCACATCAATCAGGAGGTGGTGCTTCCGACCTTCTTTCCCAGGCCACACTCCAGCCGAGCTGAGATGGTCTTGCATACCCTGGACTGTAGAAGGGCGCTGAACTTCTACCTTGATCGTACGCGGGAGCACCGTAAGACTGTCCAGCTCTTCCTGTCTTACGACCCTAATAAATTAGGGCTCCCTGTCTCCAAGCGTACTCTGTCCATCTGGGTAGCTGACTGTATCGCTTGGACTTATGGGGCGGCAGGCCTCTCGTTGGAGAGTCGAGTCACGGCTCATCGGGTTCGGGCGAAGGCTGCGTCAGTGGCTTACCTCCGCTCTGTTCCATTGGCAGACATCTGCCGGGCCGCTACTTGGTCTTCGAGCCAGACTTTTGCAACCCATTACTGCCTCGAGAGGGAGTCCCGCAGGGACAGTGCTTTCGGACAGGCAGTCTTCCGTAATCTCTTCGAGGTTTAAGCAACTCCTACCCTCCATCCTGGATGTTGGGCTACCGGTTGGAGAATAGTCAGAGAAGATTCCTTCCTTCTGTACTGCTGAGCTAGAGGGAGCTCATTTTTGTGCTTGGCGTCTCCGGTAGCCTTGAGCTTGGGAGTCCCATATGTGAGGACTGACTTCCTGCTTGGTCCTGGAGAAAGCGTAGTTACTCACCTGTAACAGGTGTTCTCCAGGAGCAGCAGGAATCAGTCCTCACAACCCTCCCTCCTCCCCGTGGAGTTGCAATCATATGATTTAGTTTTTGCAAATTGTTTTGCTGTCTTTTCGCTATGTCATCAGACTGGCCAAGATGGCACCTTTGGGCGGGAAGGGGACCGCGCATGCGCGCTGCAATTCCCAAAGGCTTTCTTTGAAAGCTGGGGAAAATTGCTCCGCGAGGGCTCCGTCGGCGCCGACGTCACCCATATGTGAGGACTGATTCCTGCTGCTCCTGGAGAACACCTGTTACAGGTGAGTAACTACGCTTTCTCCTTCAGAGGATCAAGTTGATTCCTGTATTATCACCTATTCAGGAAGGATGAACTCTGGTGACCTTGATTGCTCAGGTATCTTCCGCTCTGTGGTCAGCTGACCTTCTGGCGACAGAACAAATGCTGCAGGTACACCCCCCTCTTGCAAGGAGCTTGGAAGCCTACTAAGGTCTTTCCTTTTCTCAAAGTTATCAAGAGCATGTTCCGCCTGGAGTGAGACATGACTGACTCCCCATTGAAAGGGGTTGGGTTCTTTAAGAAGCTCTACGCCTTGCTGCAGGAGGATTGCACTGCGGGGTTCAGCATACCTCAGGTGATGCACATGTCATGGTGGTCACGAAGCGGACCATCAGTCCCGGTGGAGGGTGGATAGCAAGAAGGAAGCTCTCCTGAAGAGTCGGTTTTCAACTTCGTGTGTTACTTTATAGTTAACAGCATGTGCGGGTCTGATGACTGACTTGTCCTTCATTGGATTCAGTCGCTCCCTCTAGAGTCAACAGCAGCCTTTCTATCGGACACCATGTATAATCTTGTCCATTTAGCAGCTAAATATATTGCCTTTTCGACGGCGGCTCGCTGTGGCTTTGCCACTGGGCAGTGGACAGCCTTCAAGGGAGGGAGGAGTGGCCTAGTGATTGAGGCAAGTTACCTTGGGCCGGAGAGCCAGGGGTTCGAATCCTGCTAGAGAACAGCAACGTTGGGCCGGAAGAACTGGGATTTCTAGTCCCACAGGTGCTCCTTGTGGCCTTGGGCAAGACACTTAACCCTCTGTTGCCTCAGGTACAAAAAACAGATTGTGAGCTCTTCGGGGACAAGGGAAAAAATATATATACAATACCTGAATGTACACCACTTTGACTTGTAGAAAAGTGGTATATAAGCCTAGTTAAGTCCCTCTTGTATTGTCTTGTCGTTAAGAGGAAGCTTTTGTTTGGGGAGGACTTGGAGAAGCTGGTCCAAACCTCATTGCTTTCTGGAGGATAGACCCAAGGGGCCTGGAAAGCGAACAGGTGCATTCTCTTCCACAGCGTCTGCCCGTTATCCTTGTTCCAGGTACCTGGAACCCTGAAGTACCTGAGATTCTTGTCCGTATCATCCGGAAAGTCCAGCTTTTTTTTTTTTATCCTCTGTTTTTTAGTTCCGGGTTCTGTCCTTTCATGGGTCTAGAGGACTCCGGAAGTCTACCACCTTCAGATCTACCTCCTGCCATTCAGTGCAATGACAGATTGGGGGCTCATTCCGGGATGCCTCCCATGGGTGGCAGACTGCATGTTTTCTAACAGGAGTGGACCCAGGTCACAGAGGATTTACTGGGTGCTAGACTCTATTCAGCACAGCTACATTCTGGAATGCAGAGAGCCTATCCTGGATGCCTTAATCATCTTCTCATGGGGCTACGTGACCAGAGAGCCACCTTTTAGGCTATGCTGGAAAGATTGCTCAGTTTACAGGCAGTTGTTCCGATTCCCTCTGCCGAGCAGGACAAGGGCCTGTACTCCATCTATTTTGTTGTGCTGAAGAAGGACTGGTCCTTCCATCCAGTCCTCGACTTCAAGGGGGTTTACTCCACCAGTCAATCTTGCACTTCTGCATGGAGACTCTACGATCAGTGATCCAGGTGATATGGCACGGACACCAAGTCTACCCTGGAGTGCTGGCTCCAAGAACGCATTGCCTCAGTGTATCTGTTGCAGAATTTGCAGGTTCTAGAGGGTTTGTGTGCACATTTCACTTGAGCACAGACATCCTTGTGGGCGTAGTGTAGCTTGCTCGCCCCTCCCTCAGACATTTGTCAGGCAGCAACGTGGATATCATTTTCCACTTTCAACAAACATTACTGCTTGGATGTCCACGCTAGGATGGATGCAGCCTTTGGTTCAGAGGTCTTGAAAGCTGCTGTGTCTTCTTCCCGCCCATAGTTTTGGTATGTTCTACTTGTATGGACTGGTCTAGCAGGGAGATATGGAAGGTGATGTTTTGTTTACTAGCTAATGTCTTTTCCTTGAGTCCTGCTAGACCAGTGTAGGATCTGCCCAGTGACCTTTTATGGTCTGCTTTGTTTCTCTGCGGTTGGCCCTGGGGGCTCATATCCTCTTGACATTATTAAAAGGGACCTGGGATATCGCCCAATACAAGCATTGAGGAACCTGTGTCCTTTGGGGAAACTGCTAGGTACTTGTGACCTGGATTGGCAACTGTTGGAAACAAGATACTGGGCTTGATGGACCTTGGTCTGACCCAGTACAGCATATCTTATGTTCTTATATAGAGACTTGCTGATTAAGTCTGGTGAGGTGACATTTTTGAGTGCAGTAGGAGCATTTTTTTTGTATAACATTATAGCACATAAGAATGAGGAACACATAATCAGGGCCCTGTAATATGGGAAGGTCAGCTGGTGCCTGGTTTCCCACGAAAAATATTCTGAACAGCGCAATTGTGGGCGTTTTGCTGCCTGAAAAATAAGCCCAGAATCACATGGTGGAAAGGTACTGCACAAACTACAATTTTAAATTTTATGTTTTGTTGGGCACCGTGCACATTTTTCTGCTTGGGACTGGATCACCCCTGTGGTGACATGTTAGATTTGAGGATAGGAATTGATGATACTTATCAATAAGAAGCATCAAGGGGTTGGGTCTGCACAGTCCCATGGTATTCACATGATGTGTTTTGTATAAATCAATCAATAGCTTTTAGGAAGGTTATAATATAATTAGGAACATGAACTATACTTAGAATGCAGATAGAATTAATTTCTTACTGCGGATAGTGTTTTATTTTGTCCCAGATCCATAGAGCTGTCCATAGTTTATTCTGTCCTACATTCTAAGTACATAGAATAGTCCATAGTTTTATTTCGTAGTTGGTTCATGTTATAGGACATGTACAGATTGACTACTATATAGTACTTCATTACGTTGGTGAATAATGATGATCACAATTTCTTCCGGTTTACATGTCATTCACTCCTGCTTCATTTATATATAATCTATTATATAGGTTGTATAGCTGGCTTTGATTATATATATGAGGGGTTTTTTCTTTCCTTTCCCTATAGTTATGAGACATAACAGAGGGGGTCTTAATCAGAAGGCATATTCCATTACGGTTTGTAACAAAAGTCCAGTGTCTGGTTTTCATGTAGTACATGTCACATCCCTTGTTTGTTAAATTGTTTTTTAACTGTTGTTTCTAATACGGTTTTAATACAGGTTTTTCTACTGTATGTTTAATTGTGAGTTTGTTTTTTAGATGATATAGTCAATTATTTATTAATGATTTTGTTTAATTATAGTTTGCATGTTTTGTGACATTTGTTCATGATAAGAATTTTTATGATATTGTTTTATATAAGCGTACATTGTTTGTGTTTTTCTTTCTTAATTTGTTTTTATTGTTGTTTATGGTTTTGGTACGATAAGAAAACCCCTGAGGAAGGAATAGCCGAAACACGGCCTGTGTCAAGGGTTAGGTTAGCTAAGACACCCCTTGTGGGGTTCATATTGTGCCCCTGAATTTTCAATGAAGGCTCTATCATTTACCATGCCTGGATTGGGTCTTCATTGGTTTACATGGTACCGTGCTTTTTTGTTGGATCTGTTCAATGCTGAGGGCTAGATAAGATCCTGGCATTGAATATCCGGGTTTAAAATTCGTCACTGTCTGCTATCCATGTTAAAAAGGCTAGCTGCCGCTGAATATCAGGCATTTGTCTCAGTCTGCTGGCTGACGGGCACAACCCATGCTTTCTGGACTAGTTTGGTTGGATGCAAGGAAAGAAAATTATTAGGTATTATTTCTCCATGTAATGCCAGTGATTTTGCCTTATGCCAATAAAACAAAATCAGTAGACAGCTAAGAAGCAATAATCAGAACCAAGGCAACTATTTAAAGATAAAAGTAGATGCTTTATCCGTTTAGCTTTATACCTGGTATTCAGCACCCTATTTGTTTAGGTAAGACTGCTGAATATGTAATCCTAAACTAAACAGATAATTCCTCCCTTTAAGTTAGGAGGAACATTACTGTTATCTGCCATTGGCTGGCACTGAATTTTAATTTAAAAAACACTTATATGCTGACCTCATTAAATGCTTTTGAATATCAACTTGCTGAAACATGTATTAAAACGCCGCTAAATTTCACAAAATTACCCTCCAAGATAAAAGGGTAGTAAAAAAAAAAAAAAGAGGACTGTGGAAATCATAGTAACAGAAATGCATAAAAAAATCTAATCGGAAATACTAACCAGCCAGAAAATGCACAGAAACCCCAAAAGTATTTTAGAAATAGAGATGCACGCTGATAAAATTTTGCTTGGTTTAGTCCTCCTCCGAATCTTTGGATTTTGTCAGCCTGTAAGGTGAAATTAGACCTTACCTGCTAATTTACTTTCATGGAGTCCCTCCAGTCCAGTCCAGTCCAGACAGACGGGTTGTGCTCATGCACCAGCAGCTGGAGATTGAATTATACAAATTTTCTTCAAGACATCACCCCATATTAACTCAGGAGTTCTCTTCCCTCCGCAGTACACTACTGTCAAAGCAGCAAATACTAGTACAGTAGAAAAAAAAGGCAAAAGCAGCAAACAAAAAAAACCTCATGGAACTAGCAGAAACTATCTCTTCTACCCCCGGACTAGTAAAAAAGAGCCGAACTTCAAACAGACTGGTCTGGGATCACCAGAAGCGACTACTGCTGAGAGTGGCATCCTTTGGTCATTTTCCTTTCCTTCTTCCTTTTTTTTTTTTTTTTTTTTTTAATTGCACTGCTTCCCTTACAGCTCTTATATATCTATTAGCAATCTCCAAGCCATACGGTCCATGAGGGTAGAAAACTCTGAACAGGCACCTCAACCCACGACTTATTGCACGACTGGTGGGTTTTCAGGCTCTTCCTTTATTGGGGTCAATAAAGGAAGAACCTGAAAATCCGCCAGTCTTGGTACCAGCTTTTTTTGTTACTAGTTGTTGCTGCAGGTACTTGTGCTCTGTTTTAGTTTGGAAAGGATGGCACTGGCCATAAAACAACTCTGTCCGTAGAAAGAATTAAAAATGGTTCCTGACCAGGATAAGGCCTGAAACTCTGAGATGCACCGTTGTGAGCAAATAACTATCAAGAAGACTGCCTTCAAAGTGAGATCCTTCATAGAAGCTCCCCTCAACGGCTCAAAGGGTGGACCAGTGAGAACAGACAATACCAGGTTAAGATCCAAAGAAGGGACCATTGCTCTGAAAGGAGACCTAACCTGCTTTACTGCCTGTAAAAACTTGGCCACGTTGAGATGACCTATAATGGAAACCCCCTGCACCTTTCCCCAGTTAACACACCAAAGCCGCCACCTGGAACTTTAGCAAGTTCAGAGCCAGACCTTTGTCCAGGCCATCCTGCAAGAACAAGAGGATATCTCCAACTGACGCTATCAATGGATGGAGACTACGTGCGAGACACCACTCCTCAAAAATGCACTTGACTCGAACATAGGATAAAGAAGTAGACCTTCCGTGCCTTTAGCATCATAGCAACAATGAGCGGGGCATAGCATCTCTTTAACAGCCTTGCCCGTTCAAGAGCCAAGCCGTAAGCGAGAAGCGATCCACTTGGGGTATCCAGACGAGACCCTGCATCAGAAGGTCCCGCCTGTTCAGCAGCCGCCAAGGCTGGCCCACCATCAACTTGACCAGATCTGCATACCAAGGTCTCCGAGGGCAATCGGGAGCTACCAGGATCACTCGACCTCTGTGCTGAGCTATCCTATGCAAGAAGCGTCCGATCAAGGCCCACGGTGGGAAGACGTACAGAAGTCGCTCCCTCGGACAAGGTTGTGCGAGGGCATCGCGACCTTCCAACATTCGCTCTCTTCTCCTACTGAAGAAGCGACTTGCCTTGGCATTGTACAGTAAAGCCATTAGATCCATCACCAGCTGCCCCCAACGTCTCACTATTTGGTCGAACACTGCGTTATGCAATGACCACTCTCCCACATTGAGCCGATGGCAGCTGAGATAATCGGCCTGAATTTTGTCCTTCCCAGCTATATGAGCCACTGATAATGCCTGCAGGTGCAATTTCGTTGGCTAGGGCTACATTGCCCATTTCCCCCTGCCTGTTTTCTTAAGCTACTGCTGCCGTGTTGTCCAAGAACACCTGGACCACCTTGTTCTCCAAGAAAGCCTGGAACTGTCTCAGTGCCAGCTCAATAGCTCTGATCTCCAGATGATTGATGGGCCAGGAGCTCTCTTGCTCCAATCATTGTCCTTGTGCCATCTGGGCACAACAATGGCCCCCCCCCCAACCATACAGGCTGGCATCCATTGTCAAGAGCACCCAATCTGGCCTCATCAAGGGTACTTCCTTGGCCAAGTTGTCTGTGTTCAGCCACCACTGCAAGGAAACCTTTGTGTCCCCCTGACACTGAAGTTGGCGAGACATAGGATGCAGCTGTGGTGACCACTGGGAGAGAAGCGCCCGCTGAAGTGGACGCATATGCGCTCTGGCCCATGGCACCAGATCGAATGCAGCCGCCATCAACCCCAATACCTGCAGATAATGCCAGGCCGAGGGCTTCACCATCCATAGAAACTGCCGCAATACCTTTTGCAATCTGTCAACGCGGTCCGCTGGGAGTGACACTTGACCCACCTCCGCCCCCAAATACATCAACTTCTGCACTGGGTGTAACTTGCTTTTTGTTGAGTTGATGACCCAACCCAGGTCATGCAGGAAGGAAATGACCTGCTGAGTCACGTGTGCACTTTCCTCCTCCGACTTTGCCTTTATTAACCAATCGTCAAGGTAAGGATGCACCAAAATCCCCTGCTTGTGGAGTGCCGTGGCCACCGCCACCATCACTTTGGTGAACATTCTGGGGGCTGTCGCCAATCCAAACGGCAGAGCCTGGAACTGAGTGTTCCCTGGCCACTGCGAAGCGCAGGAACCTCTGATGTTCCTTCCGAATCGGGATATGGAGATAGGCCTCGGTAAGATCTAGTGCTGGAAGGAACTCTCTGCTTTGTATGTTCGTTTATGTAACATTTGGCTCAGGCCGAAGCATCAGAGCGGTTTACAATACTATATAAATGTGTTAGAAAATATGAAAGGAATGCCATTTATAAGATAGGACAGAGTAAGAGATACAGTGATAGTTAAAGAAATAGAAGAGTCAAGAGGGAAGGAAATAGCAGGTTACAACCATGATATACCAGCATGACATTTAAGCCCAAGGCTGTAAAGGAAGATTTTAATTCTAACGCTGTGGACTCTCGCCTAAGGGCCACACCAAAGGGCCCTCGGGCATGGGCCTGCAAGGCGCAAGCGCGCTTCAGAAGCGGCGGTTATGAGCCGTTGTAAAGGGCTGCTGATTGGCAGGCTCTGATGGTTACGAGGAGCTCCAGCACACTCCCTCCGATGGCAGCTAGCATCATAGAAGGAAGAGTCTCCATGTGAAAAATGTGGAACCCGGAGCGCTCTGACACCTTTTGAGGTTGAGGATGGGCCGAAAGGATCCCTCCTTTTTCAGCACCACAAAATAGGTTAATACTCTATTTAAGCTGCACTCGGTCAAAAGCACCAAAACCACCGCTTCTAACTTTGAGACGAGCTAGCGTTGTCCTTACTGGCCAAACCTTTGTCAGAGTTCTGCAGGGGAATACTATAAATGCATTGGGCAGAGGATGAAGAAACTCTAGGGCGTAACTGCAGCGGATGATTTCCAGCACCCACTGATCTGATGTTATCTGGACCCAGAAGTGGTAGAAATGCTGGAGTTGCCCCCCAATGCATTCTGCATTTCTCTGGGCCTGCCTCGCTTCATTGCAGTTTGCAAGCCGAGGTCGAGGAAGCCTCATAGTATCCACAACCTTGTCCTCATCCTCAAAAGGACTGCCTCTTATACGGGAACCTCCCCTGCTGAGGAGGCACCAGAAATCACGCGCCCCCCTCCCCCCCCAAAATACGGTAGGGGCTGCCCCCGGCCAGCTTTAGATTTGTCTTTCAGATTCTCCGAAGTCCTTGATCAGCTCCTTAAGGGCCTCGCCAAACAACATCTTCCCCTTGAAAGGAAGCTTACTCAATCAAACCTTGGAGGCCACATCTGCCGCCCAGTTATGGAGCTGTAAGAGACTCCATGAAGCTACCACCAAGGCCATTGCCTTGGAGGACACCCGTACCAGGTCATAGCAAAAATCTATCAAGTAAACTGCCCACGGACTCCAGCTTGGGCAGTTCCATTGACTCCGTGAGTTCTTCACTACTATTGCCCGGAAGCACCTCTGTCTGCCACATACAGGCTCAGTCGACATATGCCCCCATAGATGGAGGCCTGAAGAGAAAATGTATTGACTTCAAATGCCTGCTTCTAAAGTGACTCCAAACGCCGATCCTGCGGATCTTTAAGCACAGCACCCCCTTCCACCGGAATGGTGGTGGTCTTGGTCACAGCTGTGACCAACGCATCCACCTTAGGTGTATGAAGAAGGTGTTTTTCCACTGATGATAATGGATAGAGACGGGCCATTGCCAGACCTCCCCTCAAGCCTGCTTCAGGCAGTTCCCATTCCGCTTCTATCAGCTGCATGATGGCCTTATGCACTGGGAATGAGTCCTGAGGGGTTCGCATGCCCTGTAGAAAGGAGTCCTCCAATGGAAAAATCTGCCTGTGTAGGCCGAAATGGAAGATTTAGCACTGCTGAAAGTGTGAAATAAGTGTTACCAGCTCCTCCTTATGGAAGACCCATACAATTGAAGGGTCCTCTCCTGGAGGGAGGTCCTCCCCTTGAGAAATGTCCCCCCTTCAAGCCCCAGGCCCTCCAGATTCTCTGCAGAACCCGAGGGGCCTTCTCCAGGGTCTTCTCAATCCCCCGAGGTCTCTGACCCTGGGTCTGCTTCATAAGTACTTTCACCGAACCTCAAACGCTTGGCTACAGCTCCTTCCAGCACTATGAAAGAGGGGCGCTTAGCAGGTGCTGTTTTTGTGGCAGAGAGGCTCTTAAAAGACCCCTGCTCTCTTTCTAAGTGGTACGTGCGGTGTAACAACAAGCTAAACTTCGGAGAGAAGAGGGAACTACCTTCTGAGGTACTAACTCAAGTGGGCACCGTTCCTGCATCCCCCGTGGTGATGGGAGCCACTGACCACAGGACAAAATGGCCACCGGAGACATAACGTGGGAGGTTTCCTGCCTCAACAACCACAGACTCCCCCTGCAATCATCCTCCATTTCCCGATCTTACATCCACCCGGATAATGAGCCTTGCTCATCCTGACGCTGCTCTAATACTCTACTTTCTCTTTCACATGCCTTGCAACAGCCGGCCTGAGAGAGAGAACTGCACTGCACGCTGCACACACCGGTTTCGTTAACAGCATCGATTGCTCTACCAAAGACTTACCGCGGAAAGAAACAGATGGCGGCCAACACCCAGGATCCCCTCAGGGCTGCTTGTGCCATTGAGACTCAACGGCTCACAGTGCTCCCCCAGAGACTTACTGCCGCCCACTGAAGGGCTCTGAAGGGGACTGCCAATACTGCTTGGTAAACTCCCTTGTTTTTTTTTTGCAGTTGGCCTCTGCCCAACAGATCTGCTTGTTCCCAAAAAAATAAGCAAAATAACACTTTCAGGGTGACCTGAGCTACTCAGTCATTCCAGACAGAAATGGTCTGGACCAACCCCAGCTGCTGGAGACTGAATTACTGAGGAGGTAAAAGAACTTCTGAGTTAATATGGGATGATGTCACAAAGAAAATTTGCATAATTCAGTCTCCAGCAGCTGGTGCAAGAGCACAACCCGTCTGTCTGGACTGGACTGGAGGGACGTGGATGAACTAGTTTTGGTTGCTTATTTGCTATCTATCAATCTATTAATTGTTCTTGGGGGAGGTGGTGCTGGTCTTTCTCTGGCTATGGCAACTCTTTCCTGACGCTTCGGGCCTGTTCATATTTTGAACCTAAGACACAACTTTATCCCCTACTGGATTGGCTGCTTTTGTGATGCTTTTGTGACTTAGCTGGCAGCCAGTTGGTCATGGACCTGTCACATCACAGAGTTCTCGGTTCCGGAACAACTCTGACAAGCTGGGAATTCTACAAACACACACTGTAACACCATCAGTAAGCAAATCATCCAAAAAAAGTGTGAGATCTGATTTGTCATTATCTGGAAGTGTTACCACATTTTCTGTCATCTTTTTGCCTCTTAGATTTCTGGATCCACTGTGGGGAGAATACCATCGGGCGGCAGGCCACCTGCCACATTCCAATCCCAGCCCCCTCCATCTCCAAGCGGCACGCAGTGATAGAGGCTGAAGCAGAGGGTTCCCACTTCATCTATGACTGTGGCAGCCTGAACCGTACAAGGTGGCGGAAGAGTGCCCTGAAGCCCCACGCTCGCTACGCCCTGGAAGACGGAGACCTGCTGCTCTTTGCAGATGTAGCCTGTCAGTACTTCATCCTGCCCCATCCAAGTGAGAACGGGACACACCAAGCTGATGCTTCTGGGCAAGGGTTGATGGGGAGCCCAGGTGCAAGGGAAACAGATTCAGATGATTCACTGGTGGTCCCAGGAACACAGAGTTGCCCCGCCCAACAGCTGGTGATCGAGAAGACACCTGCAGTGGGAGCCGTGAGGAAGATGGGATATGGAGGTGTACTGGCCAAGGACTCGGATGATGACATTGAGGAAGGCGACGGGAGCAGTAGTCGCTCACGGCAGGAAGAAAGGGCAAGCCAAGGTGAGAGGAACTATTTGTATGTGTCAGTACTTGAATAGCAGGAGGTGCATTGGCTGAACTCTGTGTGTGGATCTTGGTACTTGAATCGTGAGTAGTGGTGCATGGCAGGACTGAGTGCATTGGCAAAAATATGCAATCCTGTGTGTTGCATGTGTGTGTGTCTCTCAATATTGGACTAGCAGGAAGGGATGTGGGATAGACTTGAGATGCATTGGCAGAGCAGCTTGTGCAAGTCTTGATGCTGAAAAGGGGGAGGAAAGGAAGCAGGTATAATATGTAGGAACTGTGATGGATCTGAGTTTCAGAAGACACCTACAAATGATTGAATAGAAAACAGTAAGGATGACTCCACCCCCCCTCTCTGAGCTAATATGTTTCCATACTAATGCTTGTTTTTTTTTGCCCAGAAGTTTTTTTTCTGCTGCTTTGGGCTTTCATGTCAGAAGTAGCTTCTAGCAGGACTATAGTGTCATGAGCCAGTGTTCATAAATGGCCAGGAGATTCCACCTGCACACTGGATCTCCTTCCAGAACCTGCTCCATGTGCCTCCTGAGTCTGGCCATTAGCTGTTGCTGCTGCTGAATGACTGAGACTCTTTCCCCCCCATCCCCCCGGGTCTGTGTGTGCCTCAGCGGCTCCCCACTGGTCTTTGCTCTTGTTTCTATTGCCGTTGATTTTTCTTTTTAATAAAACTGTATAAAGAGGAAGTTGAGGACCCGCAGCATGAAATATTGATGAATGGAATTTGGGGTTTCCATCAGATCTTGTGCCAATATCTGCCGATTTGTGTTACTGATGGTTTGTCTATCTGCCGATTTGTGTTACTGATGGTTTGTCTCCTCTCTCTAGATTCCAATATGTCAGCAGAAAGCAGGCATGCCCCCTATTCCAGTGCAGTGTTCACCCCTGCCACTTCCACCGTGGTACCTGAGAGGTAAGTTCCGCTTTGCCTTCACCATGTTGCTAGTAAGCCAAAATGGTGCATGGCCTACAGTTTAAGCCATACACAGGAGCTAAAAAAGCACCATCTACTAGAGAGAAGGGGTAAGGGGAGACATAATGCAAACGTTTAAATACCTGGAGGAAGCATTTTCCTTAGAATGATAAGCTCAAGGACAGAGAGCGCTATTGTGAAGCTGCAGGGAAGGTGACTTGAAAGAATGTGTGAAAAGGCTTTTCTACTTAGATGGCGGTGGCCATCTGCACCAGACTTCCAGGGCGGTGGGTGGAAGCAAAAGCTCTGACAGAGTTCAAGCATGCATGGGAGCCTAGAGTTGTGGAGAGGGAGGGAAAGAAGCTCAGATTGGATAAAACCTGTGACAGTTCAGTAGGTAGCTACAAACAAACAAGCCAACTGGTTAGCAGCCTTACCTGCTGAGATCTTGTATGATTCTTTCTCTTTCTATTGTCTCAGTGATACAGAGGAAGGCCAGGAGATCCCTGCTGGAAAGGACCAGCTGAAGTCCCAGCCGGAGCAGCGAAGAGGGGCAGAACAAAGACCACAGGACCTCTTCCACCTGGACAGCGACACCGATGTGGAAGATGAAGACTTGAGCAGCGGTGGCAGGCGTACTCAGAGAGCAGCTAGGAAGGGCAGGCCCAGCACAAGCCAGGACATGGAGGGGAAAGGTGCAGAGCAGCCTACTGTGGGAATCAAGAAAAACAGAATTCTCGCTCCAGACCCAGACAGTGACAGTGATACCGAAGATGGCAGGACAGAGAGATCCTCTGCGGGCCTGGGAGACAGCAGTAATGATGCCTCTACAGACCAAGACAGTGACACCGATGTGGAGAGAGAGAGGGAAAGGAAACCAGGTGTAGGGGAAGGGGACAGCAGACAGACCAATGCAGACCAGGACAGCGACACAGATATGGAAGTACCGAGTGTAGGGGAGGGTGACAGCAGACAGGTCAACACAGACCAGGATAGTGACACAAATGACGGAGATGTGGTGGCAAGATCATTTTCAGGGAAGGGGGGCATCAGACAGGCAATTGCATTCCAGGAGAGAGAGCGTCTAGAAGAGATGGGTGTCATGGATGGAGGAAGAACAGAGGGCATCAGACGGGACAGTGATACAGATGTGGAAGGAGAAGAGGCAGAGAGACCAAGCATAGTGGAGGAGGACATCAGACATCCCTGTGTGCAGCACAGCACCGTTGCAGATGTGGAAGAGGGACTAAGCATTACAGCGGCAGACCACTCTACCCCTGTGGAGCGGCGGAGCAGACGAAGATCGGGGCCCTGTGCTGCCAACGCTGAGAGCGAGGAAGAAACTGACACAGGTGGTAACAGGAAGAGGGGCGTGACTGTGCCTTAGAAGGGGAGAGTGGATGTGATTTTCTGTGACCAGTGCTTGGGATTGTGTGTCCAGGCTTCTGCTGAAGTAGCACACTCGGGCCCAGATACTACTGTTAACGTGTCACCCAGGATTTAGAAGTAGAGCTTGGACAGATGTGAAGGAGGGAGATAACGGGACGTGGTTTTTTTCCTCTGCTGTAAGCAGTGGGTTGGCGTTCTTCATAATGGCTGTTCCTCTAGCTCCTGAATATATGACTCCTTTGTGCCATAGGAAACTGGGGGAGGGGGGGGTGTTGATGATAAGAGGATTAAAGAGAGGTTGGAAATGCTGCATGCTGTTTCTCAGCTATATCTTTATGCTGTGATTTCTCTGTTTTTCGCCTGTCAACCACAGATGGCCCTAGCGTCGCCATGTTGGAAACACAGTGTTACCTCGATGCTGCTTCGAAGGCTCAGGAGAAGGAGAGGGATTCTCCCATAGGTCAGTTCCACAGAAGGTGGTCAAGTCGCTGTGTGTGATTTTACATTTATGTATTTATCATCTCTGCACCCTCTCCACCTGGCTCTCATCGAGAGAACCCATGCCTGGCTTCCCTCCTCCTTCCCTCCCTGCCTTATAGGACAGATGTCAACACGGAGGGTGTTATGTTATTAATCACTGTTTTGACATTATGGGGGAGGGAGACTTATCTCTGCAGTTTTCCCCTTTACTGACACTTTCTCTCTTCCCAGCAGATACGGAGGAGGCAGCCACCCAAGCGTTTATCTCCAGGCCCCCTACATCGGAGTTTTTCAAAAGTAAGAAAGAGGGTCCTTGGACCCCGTGCCCTCCATAGGCTCATAGTATTTGTAATTTTTATTGGAAATGTGTTGTCTGTGCAGGGCAGGCTGGCAACTAGCCAGGCACAGAAAGAGATGCTAATCCAGCCAAGGCTTATTCCCAGCAGACATAATTATCCCTTTGCCAGCATTGCCTTTAGCATTGATTCCTGCCCAGGCAAAAAGTAATCTATTCTGCGGGTGGAACATACCCACAGTACCTCTGGTTCCTGTCTCTTTCACCAGAGTCCTAAGATGTTCTGCTTGCTAATATTGAGCTGGTAATGACTTGCTCTCATTACACAGATGTATCCAATTTTGAGACTAGTTTCTGAAGATGTCCGAGTGCCTGTATTGCCAAATGTTTCCTGCCTTTTTTTCACTTTATCCTTTAGATTTTCTTCCTGTATGCTTGAAATTATTTGGGAGGGAGGGGGTCTGGTACAAATGCTCTTTATTGTCCCTATCTGGTCAGCTTTGAACAGGAGCTCCTTTTTTAGAAATGACCACCTATAGGAAACATATCCACTTTGGTTCTGTTTTCCTTCCTTTCTGTTTGGGTAGTTCATGGAAGAACTTCACCCCCTTCCAGTGCCCTTCTCTCTCCTGGCTGGATTGTGCAAAAGCCAACTGAACTGTTAAAATCTAGTGTGAGGAGTGTCTCATGGACGAAGACAGTAGTGCTGCAATTTTGTATATGAAGTGTGCTCTTATACACATAAGAATGCTTCTTACAGGTAGACATAATCTGTTCTTGTCTGAAAAACAAATTCTACAATAAATGTTTTTTCACCTTTTTAGAGCCGTTTGTCCTGATGCCCAGTGTAGGATTCCTGCCAACCTCAGGTGAGTGCTCCCAGACTGTGTAGCAGGACACAGGGCTTAGCACAAATATGCAGAAGGTCGAAGAGTGAAGGGGAGCTGTAGATCTGCCCCTCTGTCACTGTCTGCCAGAAGCAGGAAATTGTGTCAGAGAGCCTATAGAAGGGCAGGCACAGCAGCATGAGGCCCGAGACTCACCCTAGTTTATGCCCCCTCTTCCTAAGGTGGTCCTGCTTTCTGAGGTCTATCTCTCTTGTTTATGTTTGATAATAATCTCCTGTATTGTCCGTATCCCTCCCCCCCCCTCTTCGCCCACTGCAGGCTCCACCTCTTTGGAGAAGGCAGAGGACTGGGCTGATGACCAGCTCGAAATAGCAGAGACGCAGCCCTTCTGCAACAACTCTATCGTTAGCAGAAGTGGGGCAGAGAACACTGAAGTGGAACCCAACCAGGCCTTCCCACTACAAGGAGAAAGTGAAGAGGTCTCTCAAGACGAGACACAGCCCATCGCACTTTACCTCAGCTTCCGGGCGGCATCAGAACCCCAACGGTGCCACCCTGGTACTGATACCCCATATGCCCTCCAGTGCCGAGCAGCTTCAGAGAATCAAGCCAATGACAGTACCACTCAACCCAAGCCACTTCTTACTCCAGAAAAAGGAGAAAATCCTAAGATTAGTGCCCAGCTGAGTATTTCTGAAGAAGAGACTCAGGTATACAGTGTTGAGACAGCACAGGAGAACATGACAGAAGAAGCAGTGCATGGGAAGGGGGAAACCGTAAAGGAGAGCAGAGAGAAGGCGTCAACTTTGAATGATGAAACTCAGACTTATAGTGTTGAGTTGGAAGAGGGAGTGCAAGTAGGTGAGACACTGGAAGTGTGCAGGCAGGAGGCAAAACCACAGAAGCAAGACAGTCTGGAAAACTTGACAGAAACAAACCAAGTTTCCAAAGACAATACTCAAATCACAGTCTTGCAATCCTCAGTTGCTACTGGCATGCCATTGCTGACACCATCAAAGGTCAGTAATTGTCCTTGCACAGAGAGATCAGTAGACACTCTAGATGGCATGGATCTGGAGAGAGAGCAGGGAGAAGAGAAGGTGAGTCCAGTGGAAGTCAGGACTTGCGAAAACACAGGACGAGACTCGGGGAATGCTGCCACACAGGGAGAGGCACCATTGCCACCAGTGGTGAAAGGTAAATGGACTGGGGAAAGGGCTACTTGGTGTGATCTGTTACCAGCAGCTTAGACTTGGAGAAGGTGTAAAGCAGAGGATGAATTTATTGTTGTACCTGCTTGTGGCCTTACTACTAGGTCTTCTTGATTGTGTTAAATTTGTTGTGTTACACTTTTTTTTAATGATGTACATTTATTTAAAATCTTTTTATTATTATGAAAAACTAAACAGAATTCCAGTCCCCTTACATTCAGAAAATCATCATAAACGAATTCAAACAATACAGAGGGTCCTAGAGAGCTCTTCATTACATTAAAACCAACTGGCTGATGTTCAACATACCCCCACCCTCTCTACCCTCCCTCCCTCCCCACATTCACCAAAGGCAAACATTTCAGATGTATGGCAAAACTGTAACAACCTAGCATTCATTGAGAAAAAAAACAAAGGGGGTTCTCACATACAGCATTAAACTTGCAGCTTCATATGTTGGAGGAATGGAGCCTGAGTCTTCAGAAAAATTGCTACCTTCCTCATCAGTCCAGTCCAGACGCATGAGTTTACGAGCAGATGGAAACTGAGACCCACTAGTTTGATGTCGCCCTACAAGGGTCCTGTGCATCCAGTCTCCACCAGTATTTCTCATTCTTCAGCAGATGTAGGTGGCTTAGGCTCCTGTGCAGTCTAAATGCCAATGAATGGCTTAAAAAAAAACAAGAGAGGTTAGGGGCTTTGTGTCTGTCACAGCTCTGAAGAGGGCCCCAAAGCTCAGTTGGCCATGGGTGCAGAAACTGGTGCTGCTGGGTCCCTGCCCCCCCCCCAACAGGGGGGACCCTTGGAAGAGTCTCTGCTGGTCTGTTCCTCTTCCCCAGCTTTGGGAAGGGGCCTAGGGTTGAGCCTTTCCAGCAGGGGCAGTGGCCCTTTAAGACTATGTGAGTACAGTTAAAAAAAAAAAAAAAAAAAGTAAAATCTCAGAGCCGCAGCGTGGAAAGCACAGTACCAGCAGGGCACAGGCTCCCAGAGCTCTGTATAGCTTCGTGAAGCAGTTGGGCCACTTGGCAGAGTGCAAGTGAGTGGGTCCTGAATGGTGGTATGAAGCTAGACTGTTGGGAGGGAGAATGAGTTGGCATGAATACTTATGGCCTCCCAGCTTGCTCTTTGTGCAGTCTGCAGCAGCCACCAGTTTCTGACCCCGGTTTCTGCCGCAGCTGCAAGCGGGAGGGTCAAACTGCAGAAGAATAATTTTCCTTATCGTCTCTCTAGTCTAGTCCCGACCTGTGGATTGTTCTGCCTCACCAACAGCTTGGAGACTGAGCATGTCAACTTTGATATCACCATATATAGGGAGCTGGCACCAGCCCCTGTATGTTCAGTCTCCAAGAAGCTGGAGATTCCATAGGTCTGGATTCACTGAATGGACAGCTGGATTCACTGAATGGACAGATCTATGCTGCTTCATTTTTTTTTCTCAGTTTGCCTATTGAAGTCTCTATTAATTGGTTTAGCTGAGGGTGCCTGGAGAGAGAGTCCATGGTCCCTTTAAGAGCATGCTTTCGTTGAACAATAAAGTAAAAAGAAAAGCCCGTTTCCACAGCAAGTGTGGCTTTACCAATTGCATTTGTGCAGACGCAGTGGCTCCCGATCTCTTGAATGGGTGAGGAGCCGCTAGCACTAGCAAGGCTTGTCACTCGGCCTCTCATCTGACTCTCTAAGCCAGTAGGCAGGGCTGAGAACGCGGGCAGGAAGGGTTGACAGTTTGAGCCGCTGAAGCGAGCAGAGCGAAGATTCAGTCTCTGCTCGGTGCTGTCGGAAGCTGCGAGGTGTGAGCTAAGCTGGGACATTCGGCAGGTTTTGAGCCATGAGGTGGTGTACACCGTCAGCTTGCTAAAGGCGGGAATCGGCGCTGTTTTGATGGCATTTTTTTACTCTGTGTGTAAGGGGGACACCTCAGGTGGGTTCGGTTGCTGGGGGAGCACTTCCTTTGTTGTTTTTATTTTGGACCCCTTTTTTTTTGCATCTTGGGGGGAGGGGGAAACAACTCAAAAAGGACGATCACAGGAAAACAGAGCAGTTTTAAAGACTTGGTAAGAGAGATCTGTTTTCTCAGTGCTAGCATGCCCACAAAGGTTACGTGTCTGGCATGTGGGTCCCATCAGGGCTCTGTCCAATCAGCTGAAGAGAGTCTGGAGGAGAAGGTTAAGAGGGCAGAGAGAAGTAGGACCTTAAGAGGATCTGCGATAGTTTCTCAGCAGGCGGGGGGGGGGGGGGGGGATGCTGTTTGCACACTACCATTTCGGGGGCGGTGCCCACCTTGGGGAGGTAATAACCCTGCCCAGTCAGTTTCAGAGCTCAGGGGCAGGGAGAGCAGATCTCCTTGGCCATCCATGTCTAAGGAATTGGCTGCTGAAGGAATCCAGGTTTTTTTTCCCTCCTGAGTTTGTCCTCATGCACAAGGCATTTTGCATGAAGAAGCGTGGGGAGGAGAGACCCTCCGGGGATCAGGAGAGGGCTGCCAATGCCTCAGCGGGGATTGGGGCTGAGGAGGAGCCTGGTCCTAGCCATCGAAGATTGGACAGTGACCCTTGGGAGCAGGGCTGGCCCAAGGGTTTCTACCACCCTAGGCAGAAACCCCAGCCTCGTCGCCCCCCCCAGCTGCCTCAGATTCAGTCTTGGGAGGGGGAGGCAGGCAGTGGCAGCATTTCCAAAAGCAGCTGCTTTTTGCTGCGCTTTCTTGCTCGCGGTAGGCAAGAAAGCAGTGGCAAAAAGCAGCCGCTTTTGAAAATACTGGCACTGCCTGCCTCTCCCTCCTGAGACAGAATCAGCAGCTGCTGGGGGGGTGGCGGCGCAGCATGTGTGCTGCTGCCGCCATCCACTCGGGCCAGCCGCCATAAGCAGCTGCCTAGCTCGCCTATTGTACAGGCTGGCCCTGCTTGGGAGGATACAGGGTTGGCCATTTAGATGAGGTAGCGGACCCCAAAGCAGAGGCTGATATGGGGATAGACTCGGCGAAACTTGAAGGCGAGATTCCACAGGAAGAGGATTCTGTGATTGTGCGTGTCTTTCGCCAGGAAGATTTGGCAGTGCTGATCTCCCAGTCGTTGAAGACTCTGAATATGGCCAGTCTGTAAGGGATGCGGACTATGGTGTGGCTCTACCCTCTGCCGGAACACGAGAAGGACCTTCTCCGTGCCCCTAAAGTGGATGCGGTGATTGCGGTGGTGACTAAGCTGATCACTATTACTGTTGAGGGCAGTATGGCCCTGAAGGATGTGCAGGATAGGACGTTGGAGATTACTGAAGCAGGCATTCAATGTGAATACTCTGACCTTGCAGGCGTCTGTCTGCGCTGCTTTAATGGCCAGGGCGTGTTTGCGATGAGCGCATGGGATCTTGGAAAGTGCAGAAGGCTTGCAGCCTCGCCACTGGAGGCAGCCAAGTTGGAATCTGGAGCGGCTTACTTGGCAGTTGTCTTTTATGATCTTATTAGAGGCTTATCCAAGAGTGTGGCCTCGGTGGTAGCCACGTCGTTAATTGCGGCTGCGCAGTTGGCCAGCTGATGTCTCCTCCAAGTCGTGTTTGAGTAAGCTCCTGTTCATGGGTGAGCTCTTGTTTGGAGAAGCTCTGGATAAGTTGGTGAAGGATTGGGGGAAGTTTCAGGGAGGCAGAAGCTTGTCCGTTTCATCGGCACCAGTGCAGGTCCAGTCACAGAATTTCCAATGGTTCTGCGCAATTTGGTTTGTGCCTTACCAGAGAGGGCGTTTTCCTTCCCAGGGCCAGGCTTTTCAAGGTTTTTGGGGCACTGGTAGGGGGTTCTACATCTCTTCCTCCTCCGCTACCAAAAAGATGCAATGAGGTGAGGAGGGCCCAGGCAAGGGTGTGTCCCATAAGGATTGTTTGCAGGACTTCTATTCCATCTGGGTCTGGATCATGTCCGTCCAGTGGATGCTGGAACTTTCAGAGATGGGTTCTCGCTCGAATTCACTCATCCTCTCATGGATGCTTTTGCTCTTGCAAGGCGCCCCGTAAGTTCAAGGCTGTGCGGGACACTGCTATATCTCCAAGACCTAAATATAGTGATGGAGGAGCCACGAGACGAGTGCGGTTATGGTCGATACTCCATCTACTTCGTGGTCCCCAAGAAGGAAAGCTCTTTCAGACCCATCTTGGATCTCAAACATGTCAATCCATTGCCTGAGGGTATCCTGGTTTCACTTGGAGATGCTCCTGTTGGTCATCATGGCCATCAGATAAGGTGAATTCCTGACTTCACTCGATCTCATGGAGGCCTACTTGCGCATTCCTATTCCACCTGAGCATCAGCAGTTTCTGCGGTTCGCCGTGCCCATGGGGCACTTATAGTTTTGGGTGTTGCCTTTCAGCCTGGCGACTGCTGCCTGCACCTTCACCAAGAAGTCCAACAAAAAAAGCACGAACCCACGTGCAAATAGACCACCCAGTAAAAAACGTGTCGCAGTGTGTGGATATCTTTTACACTTTTAAGCAAGGCTCAGGGTTACCATAGCACTTGTATTGGTCACGTGTTTTCTTATACAGGTTTATCAAGTTATATGATATTACAAGACATAGTTCAATTAATAATTAACACCATAAACAGCCATTCAAGTCCCTGAAGAAGGCTTTTTACGAAACACGGCCTGTGTCGGGCCAGTGGCTGAAGAAGAATAATAATAATTTTCAATAAAGGTTATATTTTATATGTTCCTTCATTGCAATCCACGTTTTTTACTGGGTGGTGCACCTTCACCAAGGTCATGGTGGTGGTCATGGTCATACTTCGGCAGGAAGGAATTCTGATGGATCCCTGCCTAGACGATTGGCTCCTTTGGGCAGAATCCAAGGCAGAGAGCAAACGGGCCACGGCGAAAGTCATAGAGTGCCTCCGGAGTCATGAGTGGGTCGTCAGCTTTGCAAAGTGCTGCCTGTTGCAGTCGCAGGACTCTGTGTACTTGAGGGCCCGATTCCAGATGGACAAGGGCAAGTTATCCTTGCCGGTGGAGTGGATGCACACCCTGCAGAAGCAGGTATGACAGTTTCTTAAAATGAAGATCCTAACAGTATGGGACTATCTTCAGGTGTTATGCTGCATGGCAGCGAGAATCAAGTTGATACCTTGGGCTCAGACCCACATGAGACTTTTGCAGAGAGTGCTGTGGTGGAGGTGGTTGGCTCACACAGCCGTTGCCCTGTCCAGCATCCATTGGGGCAGCTCTCCACTGGTGGCTACATCCAGACAAACTCTTATCAAGGATGCCTCTGGAGATGCCCCTAGGGGTCTCAGTGATGACAGATGCCAGTCTCTTGGGATGGGGGTTGCATTTATTTGGCTAAATTTTTATACCGCTTTTCATGGAGGTCAAAGCGGTGTATGTAGAACTTGAACAGATTAATCAATGTTTACATAGAACAGTAACGTTTTACATATGTTTGGACAAAGGCATGATGCCTTTAACTATTTACAAAGCATTCTTGGTTGTGGAGGAGGGTTTGAGAAAAAGGGGGGGGGGGGGTTTGCAAAACGTGAGGAGGTCTTTGGTATTCCTTATTGTGTTAGGGGGGGAATTCCAGATTGTAGGAGCATAGAGCTCGAAAGACCTTGCACATGCTTGTCGTGTGCTTTTTGTTTTTACATGGGGGTTGGCTAGGGTATCACCTGTGGAGTGTCTTCGGGGTCTGTTTGTCTGTGGTGGTCCAATAAGGGTTTGAAGGTGGGGGGATGATTGGTTATTGGGAGTTTTGAATATCATTAAGAGGGCCATTGTAGGTGTTTGAGGATAGGCGTGATATGATATCTGGAGGCTCCTTGGATGATCGGGGCTGTTGTGTGGAGGGCAATTTGCAGAGGGAGGAGCATTGAGTGTGGAATCCGTGGTAGATGGAGTTACAATAGTCAACAAGCGGCATGATCACAGCTTGTAAGGCAGAGCAGAAGTCGGGTGGGGCGAGTAGTGGGCGGAGATTATGTAGAGTTCTGGTTTTGTAGTATATTGATTTTGTTGTGTTCATTACTTGGGACTTCAGGATGAGGTGACGGTTTAGGATGATTCCCAGATATTTTACTTTGGGTCGGACTTGGATTTCAGTGTGGTTCAGGGTGATGGATGTAGGAGGGAAATAAGGATTCAGTTTTCTTGAGGTTTATTGATAGGTGATTTGAGGTTAGCCATTGGGAGACATCTGTGAAGCATTGTTGTAACTCATTGTAGGAAGATTTTTTTTAGGTTGAGTAGTGCATACAGCATGATGTCGTTGGCATAGATGTGGTAGTTGATGTTGTGTGATCAGATGATTGAGCAGAGTGGTTGCATGTAGATATTGAAGAGTAATACTGAGAGGGTGGATCCTTGGGGGACACCTTGAGTCTGAGGTTAGGGGATTGATGACAGTGATCCAATTCTTATTTGTTGGCACCTGTTGAGCAGGTAGACCTGAAACCATTTTAGTACGACTCCTTGGATTCTTATGGACTGTAGGGGTTGTAAGAGGATGTTGTAGTTGATGGTGTCAAAATCTGCTGATACGTCAAGAAATATTAATATGAATTCTTGGTGGATGTTTTGGATTCCTTTGACCAGGTTATACATGAGGGATGTTAAGAGGGTTTCCACTCCGTGGTGCGGCCAGAATCCATGTTGTGGGTCGAGCAGGGCATATGTGTTGAGGTATTCTTGTAATTGATGTTGGACAGTCTTTTCGATTATTTTGGCTGTGAACGGAAGACTTTCTGTGGGTCTGTAGGAGGAGGGGTCAGTGAAGTCTAGGTGGGTTTTCTTTAGTAGAGCGCGGATCGAGGAGGTTTTTAGATGGGCAGATATTTTGCCGCCTTGTAGGGAGATTTGGGTGATTCTGGTGAGGAATGTGGAGAGTTCGGTCTTTGTTGCCTTGATCCAGTTCACCAGGTAGGGGTCTAGAGAGAATGTTGTGGTGTTAAGGGATGAGATGGTGGTTTCTATGCTTTTGTTGGTGATGTGGTTGAAAGTGGTCCATGAGTGAGCTGGAGGAGTCACTTGTGCTGTTTGGGGTGGTGAGCACAGTGGCTTATATCAACCGACAGGGCGGCATGAGCAGTATGCAACAAGAAAGTAAGGTAGGCCCATTGTTGGAATGGGCGGAGGACAACTTGCAGGCGCTTTTGACTCACATGGCCAGCAAAGAGAATGTGGCAGCCGACTACCTCAGTCAGTTTTGCCTGAGAATGGACTCTTGGCAGTTTTTGCGCAGGGGAGGCTGCGTTGTGGCCCACCAGTCATGGATCTGATGGTGACCTTGGAGCCCGCAAAAACGGCCTGGTTCCACAGCAGGAGGAGAGAGCGAAGGTTGGAAGGAGTGGATGCATTGGTGCAGCGGTGGCCCACTGACAGGCTGCTCTGTGTTTCCCCTGTGGGTGCTGATAGGGTGCATGGTGCAGCAGGTGTTGGTCATCCTGATTGTTCCCAATTTGACGAGGAGAGAGCCATTTCAGAAGACAGACCATCTATTTGACCTGTTTGGAGGACCGTGAAAAGGGAATTTGGCTTCCAGGGCCTCCATCTCCAGGTGTGTGAGGGAAGCCATTTCCTTAGCCTATCTATTGAGACAGAGGATGTTGCCCAAAGGGTTGAGAACTCACTCGACCCAGGCAGAAGCGGTGGCGTGGGCGGAGTCTAGCCTGGGGGCGGATCCCAGAGGACTCTTCCACATAGATGAGTTATCTGCACTTCTCTCTGACCCTGGTGGCCCTTAACATTTCAGAGGACACCCCTATAGTGGCGGGGAAGGTGGAAGAAACCTTATTGAAGGGCATCCATAAGCCACTAAGTCCTTTCAGCTACATAGGGCTATAAAAGATATGATCACGGTGGAGTAGGAGTCCCCAGGTGCTGGCCTCTGAGTTGGTAGGTCCATGGATCTCTTGTATCCCATTCCGCTGGATGAGAAGAAGCTCTTGTGGCTCCAGCAGTCACCAAGAAGACTATTCCTGTGGAAAGTGGAGCAGCACTGAAGGAATCTCAGGATTGTAAGCTGGAGTCCTAACTGAAGCAGTCCTTTGAAGTCTCCACCTTAGCCCAGTAGCCAGCAAGGCATATTTATTTATTTGACATGTTTTGTATACTGCCTTTTCCTTCAATCAAAGCGGTTCACAAAATACTACAAAGGTCATACAAAGGCAGGGAGGACATGTACCACCTTATCATTACATCAAAGTGGTTGGAAGTGAGACTACCTAGCACAGGGAATGACAATACATACATTACAATACAATTAACTAACATAGTCATACCTTCAAACAGAGTTACCAACTGTATAGCAAGGATCAGATGTTTCTTTTGCCTCGCACGGTCCAATGCCTAAGGGCCACTTTTGGAAGCACTTGGGAGTCCCACTGGTCCTTGGAAGTGGCTGTATTGGAGTTGGGATCTGCCTTTTTAGCTGATGCTCTGTACGACTTGACTAGGATCTTGGCTAAGAACGGGGCCTTGGTGGTGATGACTCGATGCTTACTGTGGCTGTTTAATTAGTCAGCTGTCTTATCGTCTAAGGCTCAGCTTAGTAAGCTTCCATTTAAGGGCAAGTTGCTCTTTGGAGAGGTTCTAGAGAAGCTGGTAAAGGTTTGGGTGACTCTGAGGTGAGCCTAGGCTGCCGGAAGACAAGCTTTGGGGTGGGGGGGAGGCGGGGGCGGGGGGGGGGTGGCGGGGGGGGGCGGGGGGGGGTGGCGGGGGCGGGGGGTGGGGGCTGTCTGTTTCATCATCATAAGAGCGGTATCAAGAGGTACGGGAGTTTCATCCAGTGTGATTTGGCTTGTCCCAGAGGTCAAGGTTCCTTCCTCAGACTGGCCATAGAGGTGGAAGAGATAGGACCTCTGGAGCTGCAGGAGCCTCTAAAGCGTCCTAGTGAAGGTTTGGAGATCTGAACAGAGATGGTTATGGTAGGCAGATTATCTATGGGGGTTTTACTGCACTTGAGCCCAGATAACATCAAACCAATAGGTAATGGAAGTGATTCAAAAGGGCTAGATCCTCAAACAGGTGCAGCCCCTCTCAGACAATTCTGTTCAATCTCCATGCTGGGTGCAAGGGAAAGCATGTGTGGTAGTGGAGACTCTGGGGTGACTGCTCCAGCTCCAAGGCTATGGGGAGAGTCCCTAGGAAGGAATGGGACCTCGGGTGGCATTCCATTTACTTTGTGGTGCCCAAGAAAGGGGGGGATTTTTTGGCCGACTTTGGGTCAGAAGCAGATCAACAAGGCCTTGCAAGTCCCCCATTTTCACATGGAGACCTTGCAGTCCCTCATAATGGTGGTAAGGCAAGGAGAATTCTTGATGTCCTTGAATTTCTAAGAGACCTACTTGCACATTGCCTTTTGGCTGCAGCATGTTTTGAAAGAGTCACTTTCCGTTTTGGGCTGAGCTCTTCAGGCTAGCCACAGCGCACAGGACTTTCACCAAGATGATGGTGGTCATAGCAGAGGTGTTGTGCAAGGAAGGGTATTGGTTCAGTCTTACCTCAACAATTGGGTGATCAGGGCAAAGTTGCCTCAGGAAAGTCCGTTTTCTATGTACCGAGTGGTGTGTGTGCTCCAGGATTTGGGCTGGATCATCAGCTTTGCCAAGAGAGGCTGGAGCTGACTCAGCCTTGGAGTACTGTGGAGCTTACTTTGCTGCCAGAACAGGTCGAGTTTCACTGGTTGGAGAGGATGCAGAAGTTACAAGGCCAGGTTCAAGCACTGTTGGAGCTGCTTTCTTTCCATGCTTGGGACTATTTGCAGGTCTTGGGGTCTATGGTGGTGATATTGGAGTTGGTGCCCTGGGCTAGAGCACATGTGCATCCTCTGCAATAGGCGTTGTTGTCTAGATGGTCTGCACAGTCTGTCTCTGTGGCAGAGGCTACCGTTTGTGGTGAGAGGCCAGGGCAAGTCTTTGCTGGTAGCTGAACCCTGCCAAACCATCAGCAGGGATGCCGCTGGAAATGCTGGAATGGATGGTGGTCACCATGGATGCCAGTCTGAGCAGGTGGGGACACACTGTCAGTCCCCGGTAATGCAGAGACAGTGGTCCCCAGAGGAGGTGACTTGATCTATCAGTCAGAGATGTAGGTAATCTTGGCACTCGGTCTTTCATTCCCTGGTCCGAGGTAGAGTGGTGTGCATGCTGTCAGACTATGCAACTGCAGTGACCTACATCAAGCACCAAGAAGGCAATGGGCAGAAACCTATCTGCTTTCCCTGTCGGTGGCCCATATGGCCAGAAAGAAAACGCCCAGGCTGAAATGTCTTGGACCTAGGGGAATGGTCCCTTGCGAAGTCAGTGTTCCAACAGATTGTAAGCTGCTTGGGATTGCAAGTGATGAATCTCATGGCATCTGCGGAGAAGCAAAGGTCTCTGGGTTTCTTCACTCACAGATGGGAGAGAATGTCAGAAGACTTAGAGGTGTTGGTACAGAAATGGCCTTGCAGAGTTGTGTTGTGTGTATTTTCCCTGTGGCACCTCATAGGCTGTGTGATCCAGAGAGTGGAGGCTTATCTGGGCTTGGTAAGTATTGTGGCTCTGGATTTGGCTGCAGAGGCCGTGGTCTGCGGGTCTGGTAGCTGGCGACAGAAGATCGTTTTGCTTACCGATGGTGGATGATCTCCTGTATCAGGGTCCAGTTCTCATACCAGAAGTGGGTCAGTTTTTGCTTACAGCTTGGCTCTTCAGAGGGCTAGGCTGAAGAACAAAGGCAATTATTCTCAGTTTATAATGAATTTGCTGCAGCTGCATAAACGTTCTATGTCTGTAGATTTTCAGGTATAACAGCTTTTTGAGAATTGGTCTAACGAAAGAAGTCTTCATCCTTCAAGTTTGTTGCTGCCCGACTTGGCCTTTTTTGCAATCTGGGCTCGATAAGGAGCTGATTCTGAATTAACTGCAGGTGCAGGTGGCAGCGTCAGCTTGTTTCAGAGAGAGGATTCAAAAACTGTCCCTTGCCTCTCGTCCAGATGTAGTTCGTTTTTTGAGAGGGGCTAAATGTGTAGCGTCTTCCAACTTGGGCAGTGGTTCCATCTTGGGATCTTAATTTGGTACTCTGTGCGCTGCAGGCGATGTTCTTAGTAGCAATCTGTTCAGTGCACAGAAACTCCGAGCTGCAAGCATTGCCCTGTAGGAATCCTTTACTGATGATTTCCTGGGAGAAGATGGTCCTTCGACTGGTCCCTTCATTTTTGCCGAAGGTGGTGTCGGCATTTCACCTTAAACAGTGTTTGTGAATTCAGGTGGAGATCTGGAATTGCGAGCTTTGCGCAAATTGAATGTCCACAGAGCCAGTACTTGAAGAGAATGAAGGGCTTTACTCAGTTGGATCATCTCTTTGTGCTGTTTGGAGGGCTGCACAAGGGTGAATTTACCTCTAAGGCATCAATTGCTTGCTGGGTGAAAGAGGTTGTGGCATCTGCTTAAGTGACAGACTGTCATACCACCCCCCCTTTCCCCCCAAAAGTCCTAGCTACAGTAGATCTTGTGGCTAATATAAAAGATGTCATTACATTTTGAATTGCTTTAGACTAGAGCATGGGAGATTACACTTCACTTCCAGGAAGATGATCAGTACACTGAAAGAAAGATCAATGCCTATAAAAGCAAATACGACAGAGTGCACTTGGATAAGCCTGCCACATTGTCTCCACGTACTGAGACAACAATGACTATTCCACTTATTAATCAGCTCAGTTAGGAATAATGTATGCCCACATAAGTAATTTGACCTGGATTTTTACCAAACTCAAAGGTGTATAATATTTAGAAATGTAATCACAGAACCTCTCATCTTGTGCCACCAGTCTTCTCCCAGTTCAAACATCCAAAGGGTCTATTCCATAACATCCCTCCATTCCATTCTACCGGGTTTTATCCCCCTCCCAGGAGATGGAGACTGAGAATTCTAGGCTTTTCATGATGTCATCACATAAAGGAGACCGAACTCCTCCCACTTAACCAGTATCCTTAGTCTCCAGCAGATGGGGGAGCTCAGTGTAATCTGGGCTACACTGTTGGGAATTCCTTTAAAAAAACACAAAACACAACGGATTGTATAGGTGGAGAGTCTTGTTTAGGCATTGCCCCAGAGCTGCCAGATCCTGTGAGAGCCTCGATCAGGAGGTACACCCAGTTGGGCCGGGTCCCTGCCCCCAGTCGGCACAATATCCAGCATCAGGGCCTGCCTTTGGCGGCAGGACCTTGCATGCAGCAGTTGGCCCTTTAAATTTTCATCTGCTCTCAACCTCTTGGCGGCGGCTGCAGGGGCAGTCTCTCTGGTGTGGCTCGGGACATCGGCCACATTTTCTTTGATGCACTTTTTGCGGTGAGTGGGCTGGGCTCCGGGGGAGTGAAGCGGTTCATTTGGGGCTCCAGAGTAAGCGGTACTGCCAGATTTCGGTACAACATTGTTTCTGTTTTTTTTTTCTGCAGGCATTTGACTTCAGTGACTCTCATTTTATTTTTGGTATGGCTATATGTGATTTTCTTCACTTCAGCAGCAGATTCCCACCATTAGTGCTAGAAAACTGATGCCGGTGGGAAGGGCCATCTACATTGGCTGCAGCATTAGACAGGAGCATCTTTTGCCGGTAGGCCTCTGCCGGCTATGAGAAGAAGCAGATAGGAACGCCGGGGACCTGCTTTGCAGTTCCCCTGCCTCGATGGCAGGGTCCACGGATTTGAGTCTCACAGATGTGTAGGAGTCATCTGGACCTTCTCAGCTGGCATTTCCCTCAGTTTTGACAGGAACCATGGCCATGTTGAGGACAGAGAGCCTGCCTGCGGGGGATGCTCAGGGAAGGCAGAATTTGGTCCCAGCAACCTCTGAGCTCCTACTGGGGCACTCCTTTGAGGCGGTCAAGTGTTCCCTTTTTGCCAGACTTCATGCTGTTACCTCATCAGACCTACCTCATGAAGCAGGGCCTGGTGGAGTGGCAGGGGTCTCTGGGGGCCCTTCCATGGCCTCGAAGGAGCAGGTGTCCTCGGGGGGGCTCCACGGGATGCGCTGGTTCCTAGAGAAAGCCAAGGACTATTAGGAGTTGGAGCACTCTGAGGCAGTGAGGTTGGAGTCAGGAGCATGGCGTACCTGACAGATGCACTTTATGACCTGGTTAGAGCGTCTGCCAAAAGTATGGCCTACATGGTGACAGCCTGGCATCTGCTGTGGTTGCAGAACTGGTCAGCGGATGTTTTCTCAAAGACTAGATTGAGTAAACTTCCCTTTAGGGGTAAGCTCCTGTTTGGGGAAAAACTGGGAAAGTTGGTGAAGGAATTAGGGGAGTCCAAGCTGGCTATGCTTCTGGAACATAAGTCCAGGATGGGCAAGGAGCCTATGGCAACCAAGAAGTCAGCCCTGTGATTACCGATGTTTTTGCGCGACCTGTTTTGCGCCATATCAGAGAGCATGATACCCATTGAGGGGATCGCTGTTTTGTGGAGGTAAGGGGTCCAGAAAGTGGAGACAAACTCAGCTCCTCCAATTGCATAGCACCTGACCGCTACGACCCTTTTCCCATATCTCTGGTAAACGGTGAAGCTGATAAAGGTATATAGGGTTAAATAACAGGGTGCTTGTGCTATTTTATAAAGGTTTTGCCAAATAGCTGTCAGAGGGGCCACTAAAGGATGCATCTTACCTGTACCAATTCCTCCTTATTAAAAAAGAAAGTCGCCAGCGGCAGGGTCCAAGCCAGTGTACTTCTAATTGGGCCCATGTTAAAGAGACACTGTCAGTCGTGCAAAAGTAAAACACGCTGACCAGCTCACCAATAGCAAATTTTCAGGTTCAGAAGGCCTCTGCATCCCTTTTCGTTGGATAGCACAGAAGTATTAAACTAAATCCTTGGCTTCAATGGGTGGCGTTAATTGCTCCCACCGTGGGTTTATCGCAGTGACCTGCGGTAACTGCAGGGGGACAGCTGTACCCGCCCCTTGCAGTTAGCATGAAGATCTGCGCTAGTAATGTGGCCCAAATCCATATTACCAAGTGTGGGGCTTATAAACGTGCTCTATAATAACTTACAGTACTATACAAAACAGGCAACCCTCTGTTTAGACCCATGAACAATCTCAACTCCCATCCTTAAAAGCGCTCATTCTGTTTTTAAGTCTAATTAGCTTAAGTTGCCATTAAAGCAACTTATTATATTTACTACTGTGTTCATAAGAGTGCTGCTTCATATGTTGCATAGGACAAACAATATAATTAGTACGTAAGGCATTCAACTCCCCTCTTGCATTAATCAAGCTTCACAAGAAATGCTGTACACTTCCTCAGTACAAGTCTGATATTACTGTTCTCCTTTCTTATGTCCACTCTTAGCTGTCCATGCCTTTGTGTACATCAGTGTGGCCTGATGATGAACACAACACTGCACCCTTCCAATCACATTCATAACAGATGAAGCAGTTAATCGGGGATTTTCTAAAACTTTATGAATGCTGTTTCCGTGGGAACCTGAACAAAACGTTTTGTTTGCTGAATGCTTTTTCTAGTGCTTCTACTCTGAAGGATGGATCCTGGTCCTCTTTCCTCTGCTTAGTTTGAATATTGCTGGATAGCAAATGTTTGAAGCAGAGTGATGAAGCCTATGGGATTTATTGGCTGTTTTGTTTTTGTGCCACAGATGCTGAAAAAACAGGGAAGGCGGATGTGAAGGAGGATAGGAGAAAAGGAAGGAAGGAGAGGAAATCCTTGAAAAAAGAAGAGAAGCCTTGTAAAACTACCTCAGAGGTGCTGGAGGAGGGGAAGTCCAGTGCTGTGCAGGTGAGAGGGATGTGTGTGAGGATCCCACCTCCTTTGCCCGTATCAGGCAGAGAGTTTAGACATCAGCTTATGTAACGATTTCCTTGCTGAGCCGAACTAGTTAGCCTTTCTTATTTTAACTTGGATTTTGTTTTCTTTTTCTGCTGCATACAAGTATTTATCTTTCTTTTTATTTTTTTAAGTTTTATTAGAACCTATGTTCCTTATTGTACCTCCAGTCCAGTTACCTGTGGGTAATCACGCCCCACCAACAGTTTGGAGACTGAGCATGTCATCTTTTATGACATCATTGTAGGTGGACAGCTGCCACGCCCTCCCCCCCCCCCCAAGTCTCCAAGCAGCTGGAGAGGCGTGATTCCAAGTAACTGGGACCCACCGAGAGAACAACTAGGAAAGAAATAAACTAACGAAAAAACAAGATTGGACTCGGTGTTTTAACAGGGCTGGGGGATTCTTCTGGCCTTTTCATTTGTTTGAAGTAAAGGCTATTGAAAAAAAATCTCTAAAGAAACAAAAGCTAAGAGGCAAGTAGAGTCCTGCAGCTCCGGTCATCTGAGGTCAGGCAAGTGGCCCTTTGCACTGAAGCGGGGACTTGCCTGAGAGTAAGTGAGACTCGCAGCGGATCAGAAATCTGCTGCAGGGTGAGGAGTTGTCATCAGGTTGGAGGCCTGTCATGCTGCCGGCTAATGCTGAAGCCACGGTGGAAAGGCTGGGTGTCGATGTGGCGGCCCCAAGCACTAATTGGTATTTTTTTTCTGGAAGGAGCCTTGTATGTGAAACTGAGGAGTAGAGGAAGCAGGTTAGTGGTAGCTGTTTCAAGAGGAGGGTTGCGCTGACCGTAGTGCTGCACTGCCGTTTCCTGCGAAGCATGGAAACCAGCACCATTTTTTGGACCATGTTAGTTTCTTGTTTTATTGTTTTCTCAATTAAGGGAGATCTCTGGGAGCACGTGCAGATGCAGGGAATCTCACTCGTGTCTTTTTGTTTTAATCTTCGGTCTGGCTGAACTTGACAAAAATAAAACAAAAAAGAACAAGGAAGCAGGAGAAAAAGGCCTTAGGTGGGCGGCAGGCAGAAGGTTAGTGGCTGTGGTTTGGACTGGTGCTTCTCGGGAGGAACCTTACAGGCCTTGAAAACCATCTTGCTTGGCTTGTGGGTCTCATAGGGGTTCCATCTCAGCTGTGGGATTCTGCAGTGGCTGTGAAATGGAATCCCGGTCAGTGGAGGAGAGTTGCTGGAGGACAGGCCTGGTAAGACCCAGGGGGGCACAGGAGAGTTACAGATCCTCTCTCAGCCTGTTGGGGAGTGCAGTTCGCCTTTGCCCTGTGCAGCGGCACCGTCTGGTGGGGAGGACGGCGAGAGCGCAACTCCTCCAACGATGAGCCTTAAGTACAAGGAGAAGAGAGTGGGTAAAGCCGCTTCAGCTAAGGGGGGAACTGCAGATGTCCATCTGGAAGGGTTTTCATCGGAGTTTATTCTCCTCATGCATCAAGCCTTTTGTATGAGGCAGCGTGGCGGGCAGGGGCCTGAGGGAACCCCAGAGAGAGCCAAGAAAAGAAGTTCCCTTGTAGCCCTGTCAGCGGAAGGGGAACCGGGGCCAAGCAGGTGGCGTCTGGAGGAAGACTTTTTGGGATGAGATGGGTTCCGTGCACTCAGAAGAGACAGAGGACCCAGAGGCAGACCCAGAGAACGAGACGGACCTAAAGGAAGGCAAGATTGCCCAAGGGGAGGATTCTCACATTATATGGGTCTTGCATAGGGAGGAATTGGCAGCCTTAATTGCCCATTCCTTAAAGGTGCTTAATGTTTGAATGGAGGTGGCGTTGTAGGAAGAACCTCTAGAGGACCAGGACCCTCTCTTTTAAGCTGTCAGGACAACAAAGAGTTTTTCCCCTCCACCCAGTTGTCCAGTGGATGATTCAGGATGGAATGGGATGTCCCGGAGACAGCTCTGAAGAGTACCTGAATGATGGCCCAGCTTTATCCTCTTCTGGATAGAGAAGGAGATCTTGAGTGCCCCTTAGGTGGACGTGGCGGTCTCCGCTGTCATAAAGAAGATAAAGAAGACCACGATTCCGGTGGAGGGAAGTTTGGCTCTTAAGGATGTATAAGATAGGAAGCTGAAGACCCTCCTCAAGCAGGCATTTGATATCAATGCTCTATCCTTGCAGGCTTCAGTCTGTGGAGCTTTTGTAGCATGGGCATATTTGCGTTGGACACAAGGCATCTTAGAGAGTGCAGGAGACTCCCAGCCCCACCTACCTGAAGCGGCAAAGCTGGAGTCAGGAGCAGATGCCTTCTATGACCTGATTAGATACTTGTCCAAGGGCATGGCCTCGGTGGTAGCCGTTTAATGATATTTGTGGCTGCGAAATTGGTTGGCAGATGTCTTCCAAGTCCTGGCTCAGTAAACTCGCATTTTAGGGCAGGCTGCTGTTCGGGGAGGATTTCGAAAAGTTGGTAAAGGATCTGGGAGAGTCTAAAGGAGGAAGACTTCCCGAAGACAAGCAGAAGCCCACTCAGTCTGCAACCTCGCTGCGGGAGCAGCCGAGGGACTTTAGGCATTTTCACACAGTTCATTTCGTACCATATTAGAGGGGCCAGTTCTCCTCCAGAGGACAGTCCTTTTGGGGGTTTTGAGGATCAGGCAGGGGGGTTTTACATCCCTTTTCTTCTCAGCAACCAAGAAGTCACAATGAAGCGAGGAGGGGGGGGGGGGGGGCTCAGTCGAGTGTAGTTCCGGTGGGTGGTCGACTGCGGGATTTTTATGCCACTTCGGTCCGAACTACTACAGACCAGTGGGTGCTGGAGTTCATCCAAGAGGGGTACATCTTGGAGTTTGCCCAGTCTCTGACTGACGCCTTCATCAGCTCGCCCTGCAGAGTGCCCCGAAAACTCCAGACTGTATGAGACACTCTTCTCCATCTGCAAAGTTCTCCAGGCAGTGGTGGAAGTTTTGGAAGACTAGGGTGGATATGGTTGATACTCCATATGCTTTGTGTTTCCCAAGAAAGAGGGGTCCTTCCCGCCCATTTTTGGACCTCA
Source organism: Ichthyophis bannanicus (assembly GCA_033557465.1). NCBI lineage: Eukaryota > Metazoa > Chordata > Amphibia > Gymnophiona > Ichthyophiidae > Ichthyophis > Ichthyophis bannanicus. Next base: position 71,437,458 of record CM066051.1, on the reverse strand, counting down.
AGCATGTAAATCAACATCTGCGGGTGCCCCTGTTCAATATGGAAAAACTTTGGCCAGTGATTGTGGCGGTCCGAGCGGAAGAGTTCTTAACATCACTTGATCTCACAGAAACGTACTTGCACATTCCCATTCAATCTGACCATCAGCCGTTTCTTCAGTTTGTGATGCTGATGGGGCATTTTCCGTTTTGGGCATTGCTGTTGGAACTGGTGACTGCGCCTCACACGTTCACAAAGGTCATCATGGTGATGGTGGCGGTGCTTCATCAGGAAGGAATTCTGGTGCAGCCCTACCAGGATGACTGGCTCATTTGTGCAAAGTCCAGGGAGGAAAGTGTGTGGACCACGGCAGGAGTAATTGATTGCTTGCCTGCAAGATCTTGGCTGGGTGGTCAACTTTTTCAAGAGTTGCCTGCAGTTGATACAAGATTTGGAATATCTGGGAGCTCAGTTCCGAACAGACATCGGCCGGGTGTCCTTGCCAGTGGATCAGATGCATATGTTGCAGGGTCAAATCAGGCAATTTTTTCGCATTCAGACTTCAACGGCGTGGCATTTTCTGCAGGTTCTGGGTTTCATGACAGCATCTATAGAGCTAGTGCCCTGGGCTTGAGCGCACATGAGACCGTTGCAGATAGTGTTACGCAGGTGGTCAGCTCAACTTCGCTCGCTGTTCAGTCCACTGCTATGCTCTGTGGGGGGCTCGAAAGGCCCTCCGGTGGTGGATACCTCCTGGCAACCTGTTAGAGGGCATGCCCCTGTAGGCGCCACAATGGATTCCGCTGACGACGTACACCAGTCTTTCTGGATGGGGGGTGCACTGCGAGGCCCAGATAACTCAGGGGCTTTGGTCGCCGCAGGAGAGTGCGTGATCCATCAACCATTTGGAGTTACAGGCGGTATTCTTGGCCCTGCAGAAGCTTCAAGTTTTTTTCCGACAGGGAAAGTGGTGAGAGTCTTCTCAAACAATGCCATCACCAGGCATACATCAGTCATCAAGGGGAGCACAAGCAGCGCACAGTTAGCGAAATGAGCCTGTTGCTGGAATGATCAGAGAGCAATCTGGTGGTGCTCTCAGCGGCACACATGGCTGGCAAGGAGAATATGGTGGCCGACCATCTCAACAGGGTGGCTCGACCTGGCCAAGTGGACTCTAAATGAGGCAATCTTTGCTCAGTTGGTGAGCTGCTGGGGACTGCTGATCATGGATCTGATGGCGACTTTTGAGTCTGCGAAGGCGTCCTGGTTTTACAGCAGAAGAAGAGAGTGCATGTCAGAGGGACTCGACACGCTGGTACAATCGTGGCCCACGGAGGGGCTGCTATATGTGTTTCCCCCATGGGCGCTCATAGGTTGAGTGGTGCAGAGGATTGAGGTTCATCGGGGACTTGTGTTTCCGATTGCCCCAGACTGGCCGAGGTGGCTGTGGTATGCAGATCTTGTGAGGCTAGCAGTGGCCTGTCTGTGGTGTCTTCCAGCACGAGCCAACCTCTTGCAAGATCCAATCCTCATGCCTCAGGTGGATCGATTCTCCCTTACTGCATAGCTCTTGAGAGGACTTGGTTGATGCAGCAAGGCTATTCAGCCCCGGTCATTGTAATGTTACTGAAGGCCCGTAGGCACTCAACTTCGCTAGCGTATGGAGGGTCTTTGAGGACTAGTGTGAGGAGTGCATCTGCCGCCCTCTGAAGGCTACTGTTCCAGGGATTCTCTCCTTTCTTCAGGCGGGACTAGACATGCTTGGCTTGCAGTTCACTATGGGTGCAGGTAGCAACTCTGTCCTGTTATCGTGGTAGGATTCAGGGGGTTTCCCTGGCAACTCATCCAGATGTCGTCCGCTTTCTTCGCGTGGTGAAGGAAGTTTGACTGCCGGTACAGTCAGTAATTCTGCCTTGGGATCTCACTTTGGTGGTGTCAGTCTTGATGGAGGCACCCTTTGAATCTCTAGGTAGTTACTCATTGAAAGATCTGACGTTGAAGACCATCTTTTTTGTGGCTATATGTTCGGCCAGCAGAATCTCGGAGATTCAGGCGCTGTCGTGTCAGGCCCCCTTTCTTGTGATGCCAAGGAAAAAGGTGGTGTTGAGACTGGAGGATCCCCTTTTGCGCGGGCTGGATGTCATTCACATTCTGTGGCGGTATCTGAAGGCGAGGGAGCCTTTTTGAAAATCAGATCGTTTGTTCTTTCTGTTTGGTGGACCGCACAAGGGGGAGGCAGCCTCCAACTAACAGTGGGTAAGGGAGACCATCTCCTCAGCCTACCTTTTGAGACAGCGGTTGTTGCCTCAGGGGTTGTAGACTCATTCCACCAGGGCTCAAGCAGAGTCATGGTGGAGTTAAGTTTAGATCCACCGGTGGACATGTGCAAGGTGGCGACTTGGTCGTCTCTACATTCCTTTGTGAAGCATTACCGTCTATATGTACAGGTGGCAGGGGACGTGCATTTTGGTTCGGCGGTGCTTCAGGCCGGGCTTGCTGGTCCCTCCTGAGGTTAGTACTGCTAGGGTACATCCCACAGGTAACGGTACTGGAATGGAAGGATGATAAGGAAGGTGAATTAGGTCTTAACCTACTAATTGATGTTCCTTGAGTTTCTGCAGTTCAGGTCCGGACCCTCCCTATTGCTGTCTGTTTAGTGCTATAGCATGGCATTCCCGGGCCTGAAGAAATTCATCTTGGGGAGGTCCAGGATGTGGAGCTGCAGTCTCCAACTCTGAATCAGACAAGTCCTGGGCTCAACGCAAGCACGTCCTTACAAGGAGGAGGTGGGGGAGAAGAGAATTTCAAAATGCCGAGGTGGGCAGAGTGATTTGTCTCCAGTAGCTCTTCAGGTCATCCACTTCTAGCAGGTGAGCGCTTCCTTTTATTGCAAGGGGGAGGTTCTGTCTGTGGGGGTGACAAAGTTTTTTCGTCTTTTTTATTTTTTTCTCTTTCTGTGGTTCTTAATTGTTGCTCATGTGAGTCTGCTTTGTCAGTAGGATATCGGGGGCTGGTGGGAGTTCCAGCTGCCTGTCTATGGTGATGTCATGAAAGATGACATGCTCAGTCTCCAAATTGCTGGTGGGGCATGGTTACCTACAGGTAACGGGACTGGACTGGGGGAACTCAAGGAACATCAATTAGCAGGTAAGGCCTAATTTCACCGTGATCTTTACAAAGCCATAAAACATACAGGGCCTGATATTCTTCTGGGCAGGCTATGTGCCGCGTTGGTGCATAGCCCTGTCTGCTGACCCTTAAACCTGGATATTCAATGCCAGGGCATGGTCATATGCGGCTCCGGCACCGAATATCCAGGTATCGAGACACAACCCGGAAGCCACCAAAGCTAACGGGCAACAGTAATTTGCATGCTGCCTGGTTAGCGCCTGCGCCATAAAGATAAGCAAGGGTTTTCCTCACTTATCTTTTCTGCGCAGAGTACTAACTGGGTAGCATGCAATATCGCTGCTGCCTAGTTATCTTGCGCCTTCGCTCCACCCTGGAACATCCCCGACACGCCCCAATGCTAGCCAAATAGCATCAGGGCTCATAGGGGACATAGATGGGGCTATTCAATGCAACTTCCTTTGTATGTTCCATTGAATATCCCCATCTAAGGCATTTATATGGTTTACTATGCTGTAAGTGTAAATGCCCTTCGAGTATCGGGCCCACAGTGTTCACAAAAATCAAAACGTCCATATTGTCCGTCCAGTCCAGTCACGTCTGTTATCTCTCCTCACCAGCATGTCAGGTCTTGATGATGTAATGATATAAAGAGCAGTGAGCATCACCCCCAAGACCAGTATTCTCAGTCTCCAGCAGCTGGCGAACATCATCTATGCAGTCTGAACTCCACTGAATGGACTGATATAAAAAAGGGAGAACAGAAAAAAAAAGAATTAAATAGGAGAAAGTCCAGAAAGTACTTGGCTGGCTCAGAGAGTGTGACTGGTACCAGGGGTATCTGGCAAAACTCCTGACAGAACTGGGACTGTTGAGTCTGTCCGATTCTTTTTAGGGTACATTAGCTGGTGATTCCAGGTCCCTCCTCTCCTCGGCACATAAGGATGTGTTTCATCTCAATTTTGGAGTTGCTGCTTTAGTATTGGGGCAGCCGCAGTAGGACCCCTTTATAAAAAAAAAAAAGCATTAGAGGCTCAGGGACTGTAGCAGCAGCGGGGCCAACTGAGGCAGTCTGAGCCTGAGCTGATGCTGTGAGCGTCGCACTGAGTTTTGCTAATTTTGCTTTCTTGCATGGTTTTACTTTTGTTGTTGAGTTTGGGCATGCCCATGGGGAAAGCGTCCTGATTGGCATGTGGGGGGCCATCGGGATACTCAGCTGCCGTTTTTTTTGCTGCAGCTGTGAAACGGAAACAAGAAATGCTAAGGATGTTCTTTCTGGGGGTAAGACCTCTTCAGGGGAGTCATTACCAGTATCAGGAAGTGTGTTACTGCAGTCTGAGCAGCCTTATCTCTCTCACAGTCCTGTGGTTTTGGTGGGAACCGTGGCCATTTAGAACAGTCAGGCCTAGTTGCTCCGGTAATTGAGGACAGGCAGGACAATTTGCTAATAGTTGGGGGCTTCTATTCCTTTGGCTGCCCCTTTTTCCCCTGATTTCATCCTTCTACTGCAGGCAGCATATTTTTTAAACCAGGGGCGTAGTAATTCTTCCACAAGAATTCTGGATCTTTCAAAAGGGGAGATGCTCCTGTTCCTTCTCAGCAGGGAGTGTGCCAGGTGCTAGAAGAGCCTACACCCAAATGTAAGCGATTGGACTTGGAGCTCTTTGAGGATCAGGCATTCTCGCCACTTGGAAGGCTCTGAGGATCCGCTTGAAGGTTTTTATCTTTATTTGTAAGGCTTGATATACCACCCATGCTTGGGCGTCGAGGCGGTGTTCAATAAAACATAGGCTGCCAGAAAAGGAAAGGAAGAAGGAATACCATTAATTTATAGGAAAGAGAAGGCATGGGGAAAGAAAGAAAAATAGGAAAGAGAATTAAGATAGACATCAAACATAACAAGCCAAATAATGGGAGGGGCGGGGAAGGGAGGAGAGAATGATGGTCCAAGAGGATGATGTAGTCTGAATGTCAAAGGTCTGGCAGAAAAGGTGGGTCTTAAGGAGGGCTTTAAACCGGGGGAAGGAAGGTTCTGTGCGAAGGGAGTGCAGGAGTGAGTTCCAGAGGGTGGGACTGAGGAAGAAGGCTGAGGGGCGAGTGAGTTTGAGGTGGGCCTGGGATGGAGATGGAAGAAAAAGGCGATTATCATGTGCAGAACGGAGGAGACAGGGAGCAGGCTTGAGGTGAATGAGATCAGCAAGGTATTGGGGTGTAGAGGGCTCTGTAGGTGATGATGAGCAATTTGTAAATGAACCTGACTTTGATAGGGAGCCAATGAAGGTCAAAAAGGAGGGGGGTGACATGATCGAATGGGGTGGAGTTGGTGATGAGGCGGGTGGCAGTGTTCTGGCCGAGCTGAAGGCGTCGCAATTGATATTGTGGGAGTCCTGCAATGGCTGAGTTAAAATAGTCGGGAGATTGCGAGGTCCCTCCGATCTCTGGGGGCGGCATTGGCAGTAGAGCTTGAGGAGGGGGAAATTCCTCTGGGGGGAATCCCAAAATTGTCAGAGTTTCCCACAGGGAGGAGCTAGTGACCATGATTGTGCAGTCATTGGCAACGCTTAATATTCCCCATAATGCTCAGTTGAGTGAGGCGCTTTTAGAGGATCCGCTTCTGTAAGGTATATAGACTTCTCAGACCTTCCCTGTTCCATAATACTAACATGCAAATGACTGAGTGGGAGGTGCTGGAGGCAGAATTGTGTGGCAGTCAAACAATGGCTTGTTTGTACCCACTTCCAGTGGAAGAGAAGGAGAGGCTGAAGTTGCCTTGAGTGGATGCCTTTGTGTTGACAGTCATCAAAAAAGACAACCATTCCCCTGAAAGGTGGGGCTGCCCTCAAGAATGTCCAGGACAGAAAGCTTGAGACCCTTTTGAAACAGTCCTTTGAGATCAATGCCTAGTCCCTGCAGGCATCCATTTGTGGAGCCTATGTGGCCCATCCATTATAAAAGGGGGGCTATTGTAGTTGATATGGAAGGGCAGACTAGATAGACCATGTGGTCTTTTTCTGCTGTCATGTTTCTAGGCGGCTGCCTAGGGCAACCGACCTCAGTGGACAGCACAGAAGGCCATGAATTCAGCACACATGGCCTGCTTGCCCCCCCCCCCCCCCCTTATCCCGAGCAGCGCTGCTGCTTTCCACTGCTGCTGATTCCGGCATCGGGGCAGCTAGGCTTGATGGCAGGCTATGTTCTTCAGCATACATGGCTTGCTGCTTCTAACCCCCCCCCCCCCCCAAAGTTGTGTCGGAGGAGGGTCAGAAGTAACAGACCATGTGTGCTGAAGCACATGGCCTGCTGCCGAGCCAACCCCATCTTCAGTACGGAGAGGGGGAATGTGGTGCGAGGAGGATGGCAGAAACCCATGGGCTGGCCCTGGGCACGGACATGGACGTGCTTGCGTTGAGCCCAGGACTTATCTGATTCAGAGTTGGAACCACGGCAACCATTTTTTGAGGCGGCTAAGTTGGAGTCCGGAGCAGTTTATCTAGTGGATGCCTTTTACAGTCTGGTCTGAGCATCGGCCAAAAGTATGGCACCTGTGGTAGTGGCACAATGTTTTCTCTGGTTAAGGAACTGTTGGTGGATGTCTCCTCTAAAACTTACCTTAGCAAGCTTCCTTTCAAAGGGAGACCCTGGATAGGTTGGTCAAGGATTTAGGGGAGACTAAAGGCGTGAGACTTCAAGAGGATAAACTGAAGCCATTTTCAGGACTTTAGGCGGTAATGGGCTGTCCGCTTCGCTCCCTTCCAGTGGGCACTTATCCTTCTCGTCAGTCCTTTTGAGGCAGTAGAGAGGAGCTGGTAGAAGTTATTATTTGGGCGCCACAGCAGATCCCAGAAAGTTAAATAAAACAAGGGTGGCCCAGGCAAGGTTGCTGCCAGAAGGAGGTTGGCTGTACATGTTTACCCTGCCTGGATCCAGCTTATGTCTGACCAGCGGGTACTGGAAGTCATCTGGGAGGGTTATGCCCTTGAGTTGATGCCTCCTCTCATGGAGGCATTTATACTGTCTCTCTGCAAGGCTCCAGCCAAGGTGCAAGTGTTCTGAGATACTCTCCCATGGCTTCTCCAGCTGGAAGCAGTTGTCGAAGTGCCTTCAGACCAATTAGGTCGCAGTCAATACTCTTATCTATTTCATGGTGCCTAAAAAGGAGGGCACCTTTTGGCCTATTTTGGATCTCAAGCACATAAAGCCCTCTGGGTGCCACATTTTCACATGGAGACCCTGCACTCTGTGATTGTGGTGGTCCGAAAGGGTGAGTTTTTAACAGCTCTCGACATGACTGAGGCTTATCTCCATATTCCCATTCGCTCAGACCATCATAGATTTCTCTGCTTTGTGGTTCCCATAGGACACTTCCAGTTCCAGGCGTTGCCATTCAGTTTAGCCATGAATTTTTGTAGTCTCACATTGTTATATGTAAAAACAGCATTGCCTTGTTTACTGTTGTTCCATGTAAACCGCAACTAATCAATGGAAGGTGCGGTATATAAAAACTTGTTAATTAAATTAAATTAAAAATTGTGCATTCTTATCTGGATGACTGGTTGACAAGGGCAAAGTTGTCCCTGGGAATGCGTTTCCGACCCGGCTTGGAAGTTAAGGGTTCGGGTCCGGCATTCCTACAGCTGTCAGCACCCTCGCTGTGACATTATTTAGCTGGTTTTATATACCGCCTTTCAAATTGTCAAGGCGGTTTACATAGAACAATTGAATATAACATACATGGAACATATTTTCAGCTATTGGGCTCCATAGTGACAATGCTGGAGTTTGTTTCATGAGCTTGAGCCCACATATAACAGTTGCGGAGAGCTCTTCTCTCGAATTGGTATCGACAGAAATATGCGCACTCAAAGAGCTTAACCTGTCCTTTATTTACCCAACTGGCACTTTGTTGGTGGCTGGTCTCAAAGAATCTTTTAGCAGGGATGCCAATGGAGACTCTCGCATGGGTGACAGTGACCACCAATGCCAGCCTCATTGGTTGGGGAGCCCACTGCAAATCTCAAGTGACGCAGGGTCAATGGACACCGGAAGAGAGCACATGGTCCATCAGTTGGAAATGAGAGCGTTGTTCTGGCCCTTCAGTTCTTTTGTCCCCTCCTTTAGAACAGGGCCATGTGAATATTCTCAGACAATGCCACTGCAGTGGCAAACATAAATCGTAAGAGCGGAACTGGCAGCGTGGTTCTAGGCAGAAGCAAATCTTTTAGTGCTCTCAGCGGTTCATATGGGCAGGAAAGAAAACATGTAGGCCAACTTTCTTAAGTTGCCATCATCTTTGTCTGGGGGAGTGTCCTTGACCCGGTAATCTTCATCTACATGGTTCGGTGCTGGGGTGAATTGATCATGGATCTGATGACCATGACCAGCAATGCCAAAGTGCCTCGCTTCTTCAGCCTTTGGAGAGAGCGAATATCCGAGGGGCTGGATGCCCTAGTGCAGTCTTGTAAATAACAAATGTAGTGATGGTCAAAAAACTAGCACAGAGCGCTAACTGTCAAACCAGAGGAAAAGCTCTGTATCTAACACATGAAAGTATACTGTGTCAAAATCAAAAAAACTATTATGCATTCACTTAAAGAGTAGAAAAGGCAGAATTCAAGCAAAGATATTTGAAGCAACAGAAGGTCTCAGACTTTAACGGGCAAACCATATACTCAAGGCAGTGTTCACCAACAGAGCACAGTAAAAGCCCTTTCTTGCATCAACGACCTTAGGTATTATGTTGCTCCACAGAATAGCTATCACTAGCTCCTTTAACACAGATAATAGCAATATTTCTCTTGACAAATTCTTCAAAGCCAGTGTAGGAGAGTGAATAGCATAACTTAGCTGAAAACGTATTGCTTGAACTGCTGCATAGCCATCATCTCATCCCCGCTCCGACCCCAACGCTCTCAATCGCGCTGTTATTGCGTTTCACCCGAGCAGGTTTCTTCAGGGGGTGACAAACAGAGGATAGCGAGAACAGGCCAACTGCAGGCCTGTTCTCGCTATCCTCTGCCTGTCACCCCCTGAAGAAACCTGCTCGGGTGAAACGCAATAACAGCGCGATTGAGAGCGTTGGGGTCGGAGCGGGGATGAGATGATGGCTATGCAGCAGTTCAAGCAATACGTTTTCAGCTAAGTTATGCTATTCACTCTCCTACACTGGCTTTGAAGAATTTGTCAAGAGAAATATTGCTATTATCTGTGTTAAAGGAGCTAGTGATAGCTATTCTGTGGAGCAACATAATACCTAAGGTCGTTGATGCAAGAAAGGGCTTTTACTGTGCTCTGTTGGTGAACACTGCCTTGAGTATATGGTTTGCCCGTTAAAGTCTGAGACCTTCTGTTGCTTCAAATATCTTTGCTTGAATTCTGCCTTTTCTACTCTTTAAGTGAATGCATAATAGTTTTTTTGATTTTGACACAGTATACTTTCATGTGTTAGATACAGAGCTTTTCCTCTGGTTTGACGGCTAGTGCAGTCTTGGACAAGGGGTGGGATTCTGTGTGCGTTTCATCCCTGGTCTCTCATCTGTTGTCTTCTCCACAGAATAGAGGCACAGCCCGGACTGGTTTTTCTGATAGCTCCAGATTGGCCTCTGAGGCCGTGTTACGTGGATCTGGTTTGCTTAATGGTGAACCGGCCCTTGCGTCTTCTGGCACGGCCCAGTGTTTTGACACAGGGTCCCATGCTCATGCTTCAAGTGGATCGATTCTTGCTAATGGCTTGGCTCTTGAGAGGGCTAGGTTGAGGAAAAAGGGCTATTCAGCTCGAGTTGTTGTGACTCTGTTGCGGGCTGGTAAACATTCTATGTCTTTGTCTTACATGCGAGTTTGGAGGATTTTTGAGAACTGGTGCCTTGAAAGTGGACATCGAGCTCTGTCAGCTAAAGTGCCAGATGGTCTTGCAATTCTTACAGGCGGGTTTGGAGAAAGGTCTCCCCTTAAATTTGCTTCAGATACAGGTAGCTTCCGTAATGTATTGTCGTGATAGTGCAAGGGGTGTCCCTGGCGACCCATCCGAATGTGGCTTTCTCAGAGTGGTTAAGCAGGTTTGTCCTCCCGTTTGACTGCTGATTCTGCCTTGGGACCTCAATCTGGTCTTGTTGGCACTCACTGAGCCTCCTTTCGAATAGGGCTACCTTAAGAGGACCTTACCTTGAAATCCGTGTTCTTGTGACCATTTGCTCGGCCAGAAGATCTCCAAACTACAAACCTTGGCTTGCAGAGAGATGTTTTTTGAGCCTTTCGAAGGAAAAGGTGATTTTGTGCCCCATTCCTTCCTTCCTTCCTGCCTGCCTGCCTAAGGTGCTATCTGCTTTCCATCTCAATCAGCCGGCTTCCCTGCCAGTCTTTGGGGAGTAGCCCGGAAGATCAGCAGCTGCATCTGTTAGTGCGCTTCAGATATCACCAAAGTACTCTGCGTACATCTAAGTCTTTCTGCAAGTCAGATCACCTGTTTGTCCTGTTTGGAGGTCCATGCAAAGGAGACATGGCATCTAAGGCTACCATGGTGCAGTGGTTGAAAGAAGCCATTGCTTTGGTGTACTTGCATAAGGGGAAGCTGGTTCCAGGCTACCTCGTAGGCAGAATTTGGACTGGTCCCTCCGCTTGATATCTGTAAGGTGGCAACCTGGTCCTCTTTTCATACCTTCGTCTGCCCTTCACACCTTGTTCCGCCATTACCATCTGGATATGCAAGCCTCAGTCGATGTGCAGTTTGGGGCTCTGGTGTTGCAGGCCAGGCTTGCGGGTCTAGTACTGCTATGGTACATCCGATGTGACTGGACTGGCAGGACGACATGAAAGGTGAAATTAGTTCTTACCTACTAATTTGCTTTCCTTGAGTCCCTCCAGTCCAGAGCCCTCACCTTGATCTTTCTGTCTTCAGTTTGAGGTAAGTCTGGATACATAGAAACAGAAACATAACAGCAAAAAAAGACTATCTGGCTTATCAGGTCTGTCTTCCATATCAACTATAATTGTTCCCCCCCCCCCCCCCCCCCCCCGAATCGAGTTTGTTGTCCGTCCAGGTAAGGTAGGTGATTTTGTCACGTTTTTTGCTTTCAGGAGTTTGTTGGTGTTCGACAGACCCTGCGCAGGGGGTTCTCTCAGGAGTTTTGCTCAGAGTTCTTCTGGTTGCTTCACACTTCATTGGGTCATACAACGATCTTGTTGGTTGTTTAAAAAAAAAAAAAAACATACATTTTTTGGTGATAAGCTTTGCAATGTTACCTAATGTTGTTCTTTGGCGTCTTGTCAGTAGGATATTGGTTTTGGGGGTGGAACTCACTGCCCCATGTATCAGGCCAGGTCTTGATGATGTCATGCTCAGTCTCCAACTGCTGGTAAGGGCGGGAACCCACTCATCTGGACTGGACTGGAGGGACTCAAGGAAAGCAAATTAGCAGCAGGTAAAGACTAATTTCACCTTAACATAGCCTCTCTCCTTCAGGTCTATCAAGCATTCACACCCAATCTTTCTGATTGTGTAGCAGGTATCTCAATTTATTTAGTTTCTAGTTTTGGTTGTGTATCATCATCATCTGATCTGGCCTCCTACGCATGATGATCTTATAACGAAGGCCACCAGTTTGTATTGGAGGGGGACGTAGTAGGGGTTCTGTGATTACAGTAGTTAGATCAAAGTGCCTGCAATCCTTTGATATTAATTAGTGATTAAATCTGGAAAAGCATAATTAGCTTCCGTTTTCTTCCAAATCACTTTTCACAATCAAGCATTAAACTAAAGAGAAGCAAAGTGGTAAGGTTTGTCTCAACATCTTTGAGAGTTTCACTGTCTCCACTCTAAGGCTACTTCCTAGTCAGGGGTGGATTTTTATTTTTCTAATTTTCATCTCTGAACCAAGCACTTAGCACAGCAAGGGGTTAATATTCTTTTGTAACAGTGCTATTAGGACACCCTTGTCCGTTTTATCCCCATCTTTTTCCTTTAATGAATAATTCCTCTCTCCGCCATGACACTATGGTGCTCTCTTACCTGTGTCATTGATTGTATGTGGTTGTGTTATTTTAGCTGCCAGAGGAGGTGGTGTCATCGATTCCAGGACCAATGGAGGAGGAAAAGGGAGGAATCACCCAGAACGAGGAAGTGCACAAGACTGGTCGGCTACCATGTGCTGAGCAGGCGAAGCTGTCCCAGGAGCAAGAGCAGTCTCCATCAACTCCTGGGGGCCATGGAAACGTAGTGGCTCAGGCAGAGGGTAAAGCCATTTATGTTCATACTGAGGCAGCAGGGCTAGTGTTAGGCATGCTCAGGCCCATGGTAGAAATTTGGGAGGGGATTCCAAAGCCCACTGGCAGACTGTTCCTCCTTCAATTTCAAGTGGGCTGGGGGTCCAGGGCAATTTCTTTGGTTGCGCCCCCTTTTGGTTGGTCTTGTGAGAGACAGTGTTATAGTGCTCTTGCAGTCTTCCCATCTCCATAGCAAAACTGAAGCTGGGGAAGGACAAAGAGTGCAAATGAGGTAGAAAGTAGTTTGGCAGAGGAGAGAGAGGCATAATGGAACTGAAAGGCTACAGTAGCAAAGTATGACAAGGAGAACAGAAAGAAACTGGGAGAGGGAGAATGGCAGAGGAGGAATAAGGGTAGAGAGTTTTATCGGCCATTAGTTAAGAGCTTTTATTTTTTGAAATGCATTTAAAAGTAAATTCTCCAAATACTGAATCACAGGAATGCTGGACAATAATGTCAATTGGAGTTTCGCCAGATAGTTTAGTTATGCCTGCCTCAGGACTCGTCCACAGTAAGAATGACCTCAGGTACACAGAGTTACCTCCACAGACTTGTGGTTAATTTATATACACGTAACTGTGTAAACAAGGGAACACCCACCAAGTCAGCTCTTAAAGTGCCAAGACCTATTCTATATTCTCATTTAGTCCATTGAGCTGTAACGTATTTAGAACAAAAATCCATTTCTGCTCAAGTCGCCCCAGACAATCCTGAGTGCTGCCATATTGAAAATTGTCCACACAGTCAATCACTGCCCATCATAAATCCTGCCACTGATGAGCTTGTTCCAGACAGTGTTGTATTATGGGAGCCATAGTAACTGAATTCATAAGTCGCGATTTATGTTCACTTAATCTGGTTTTAATTTTATGACAAGTTCTGCCAATATATAGTTTGGCACTTGGACCTATCATATAGATAGCCCACATTGTGTTGCAATCAGTCACATGTTTAAGAGCAAATAAACGTCCCGCTTGGGTCCCTCCAATCATTGATATCCAACCACATGGGACATTATGTCCATCACCTGGCTTATGGATCAGCCGTGTACGAAAATCAGAGTGTACCAAGTACACTCTGGTAGGCGCTATGCATGAGCCTTCAGAGAACACCGGATATAAAGCTAAGACATACCAGTGTCTTAGTATGCTACACACTATTTCTTTGGCTTTATCAGCATGCATGTTTGTTTATCCATCTGAGAAGATTGTTGCTTTTGTAACAAGGATCTATTAGCGTATCTGGCTCGTAGATATGCTGCTCTAACAGTATATGCTGGATAAGCCTTTATATAAATCTTTCTGATAATATTCGTGCTTGACATTTAAAATCCTCCTCTTCTGAACATATGGGTCTTACTTGAAGAAACTACCTGATTGGCAGAGCTTTCCTCAATGTATATGGATGAAGACTATTAAAATTCAAAGATTTTTGTATCGGAAAAGTGTAGACAGAAACAAAGTAACTAAATGTCTATTAAAGATCATGACTCAAACATCCAAAAATGGTATCTCTGAAACGGAATGAGTCATCGTGAATTGCAAGTTAGGATCTTGATCGTTAAGCCATTGAGTAAATTGCTGCAGTACTAATTCTGACCCATGCCATAGATAAAAAATATCATCAATCTGATGAAACCAGGTAGAAGGATATAAGAAACGCTCCTCGAGATTAGACACATAGATTCGCTATAATGGGGGAAACGGATGCCTTCATCACCACCTCGTGTGTCTGCAAACAAAATGTATTGCCAAAACGGAAGTAATTTCTCATCAGGACAATCTCAATAAGTGACAGCAAAAATGTATTAGAAATCCGACCTGGGCATGTCAAGATTGTAAAGACTTTTCACCATTCGAAAGGCTGTCATATGTGGATGTATAACACTGTAATATCATAAGTGACCATGAAAGTCCTCAATTTATTATTTAAAAAAAAAAAAACAGATGTATCCTGAATGTAGGACTGTACCGTATTGACAAAGGGTTCAACAATCTTTTGAATTTTAACAGTCATCATCCATATAAATTGAGGAAAGCTCTGAGAATCACGCGGTTTCTTCGAGTAAGACTCATGTGTTCGGAAGAAGTGGATTTTAAATGTCAAGCACGAATACTGTCTGAAAGTTATACAAAGGGACTATCCAGCGTATATTCTTAGAGTGGCATATCTACGGGCCAAATATGCTATTTGTTGCTTTTGTAACAAGGATCTATCTTAGACGAATAAACAAATGTGTGTGTTACGCTATACTGATAAAGCCAAAGAAAGCGTGTCTTGGCTTTATATCCAGTGTTCTCTGAAGGCCCATGCATAGTGTTTACCAGAGGAAGGAATCTTCGTGATAGCTTGGTACACTCTGATTTTGGCACACGGCTGATCTGTAAGCTAGGTGATGGACATGCCCCATGTGGTGAATGTAATGTGTGTGTGATACATCGTTGGCTATCAATGATTGGAGGGACCCCAAGTTGGGATGTTTGTTTGCTCTTAGATATGTGACTGATTGCAACATGATGTGGGTTATCTATATGATCATATGTCTATGTAACAAACTATATATTGGCAGAACTTGTCGTAAAATTAAAACCAGATTAAGTGAACATAAATCGCGACTTGTAAATTCAGTTACTATGGCTCCCATAATACAACACTGCCTGGAACAAGCACAGCAGTGGCAGGATTTACGATGAGTAGTGATTGACCGTGTGGACAATTTTCAATATGGCAGCACTCAGGATCGTTTGGCACGGCTTGAGCAGAAATGGGTTTCTGTTCTAAATACATTTAGTCCATTGGGCTGTAATGTGACTGTAGAATGGGTCTCGGCTCATTTAAGAGCTGACATGGTGAGTGTTCCCTTGTCTATTTACACACCGTTGCGTGTATTTAAATGAACCACAACTCTCTGCACCTGAGGAGGTCTTTCTCGCTGTTGGCGAGTCCTGAGGCAGCCATAGCTAAACTATCTGGCGAAACTGCAGTTGACATTATCGTCCAGCGTTCCTGTGATTCGGTGTTTGGAGGATTTACCTTTGTCAGTTGAGTGGTTTGTTTACTTTTAAATGTATTTCAAAAAATATAAACTCCTTAACTAATGGCCAATGAAAACTATATATGGGGATTTTATCCTGTGCTTTGAAGTGATCGCTGTGGAAAGTCAGCAACAGTCAGGTCCCTCTGCTGAAGCCTTATTAAATCCCCAAACGCGGCACACAGGTTAGCTTGTATCTAAGACTTGATGCAGTCTTTCATTCTGTGATCCCACTGGTTGCTGTGATTCATGGCAGAGGAGGAATACAGGTAGAGATGCTGGGAGAGAGAGACAGAAGGGGCATGGTAAATAAGGGCAGAGAGAACATAGACCAGGAGAAGGGGAATATGGGGAAAGGGAACATGGCACAGCTGGGTGGGAAAATACAGCCGGAGTGGAGGAAATGGGAAAAGGCAGGAGGAATGGTGCTTGGATAAAGAAATTAGGAGGAGGAGAGTAGGGCAGAGGGACAGAGGGAGTGGTATAGAAGGGCAGAGAGCTCTTTGATATGATCACTATCTGAATATGTACAGCTGGGGGCCCAGGGGCTTAATTATTCCTAATTTAAAGTAACTTGTACTACTTTGTCTATAGGGAAGAGAAGAAGTGTCAAACAGGAAACGCCTGTAAAAGATTTGCAGCCAAGGTCTAGGAGCACTCGTAGCGCCAGGAGGAAGACGTGCCCCATACCTGAAGTGAATGAAGAAGAGAGAGAAACCAAGCCAGAGGTCCAGCCTCCCCCCATTCCCTCCCAAGCAAACAAGAGAATGAAGAAAGCTGTTACTGATAGCACTACCAATGAACCACCTGCTGAACTTGAGGTGCCCACCCTGACAAGAAAGACTCGTTCTCGGCGGGGCATCATAGGGACCGAAGTCGTATCCAAAGAAGTCGCAGTCCAGCCTAAACGGAACAGGAAGAGTGTCACAACAGAGAAGGATGAAGTGAAAGGGGGGGAGAAAGAACCCCAAGATCTAGAAGGTGTGAGAGGTTGGAGCACCTTGGGTACCGGGGAAATGAAGGAAAAGACTTCTCTGGGAAAGCACCAGGTGGAAGCAGGAATCGTGGACCTTCCTCAGGACGAGAGAGAGGATAAGGGATCGAGGACAGGAGCCACCACTGCCTCTAAGAATAAGTATCCTGCAGCTGAGGGACATGCCACAATAAAGAGCCAGGAGACTGCTGGGGGCAGATGGACCCGAAAGAGGGGACCCACAGAGCCTTCCCAGGAGGAGGTAACCAAGCCCACTTTGATTGATGCCAGCACTGAGCAGAAACGGAGGCGAACACGGGCAGCTGCAGTGGTGGCAGGAGTTGATGGCATGGCTGCCAGTAATCGTCGGAGCCAGAGCAAGGAAGCAGCAGCACAGTCCTCGTCAGAAGAAAGTGAAGTGGGCTTGGAGAGAGCAAAGAGGGAGTCTGCCTCCTCAAAAGCATCACAGGAGAGCCTGGATACTACCCAGACTGCGCCAAGGTTAACAGTGAGCAAGGAGGACCTCTCGAGCAAGAGAAACAGAAGGAGCAGCAGCCATGGGAGGAGCAGTGGGAAACAGGTGAGCACCTTGTTACTCCACCAACTAGGTCTCCAATGTTTGAGCTGTCATAGGATACAGTGTATAAAAGGTCCTGGTGGGGTACGGTCCACACATGTCTAGGGGCTACCCACCCACATAGGTTGATTGTTGTGTGGGGAGTATTCTCTGTGCACAAGCAGGAAGTAAGTCCTCACGTATGGGTGATGTCACCAACTGAGCCTACACACAACGCTCCCCAGCTTCCACTGGAAGCTTTTGGGAGCTGTACCGCGCATGTGCTCCTGTCTTCCAGCCCTCTGCGGTGCCATCTTCTCCAGTCTCCTTTTTCTCCCTGGAGACTGTAGGACCTGCACCAGTGGAAATTCTTTTTCTCTGTCTGCCCCCTGTGGGCATTTTTTCTTTCACCGCCTGTTGGTTAGTTGGCTCTCAGTCAATATTTTTCGTTTTCTTTTACTATTTTTTTGTGCTTTTCCCTTTCTGGGCCTTTTTCCTGCCATCACAAGCAAGGCCTTCAACCTCGATGTGATCTTCCTGGACATGCCTAAGCTGGTGAGTGGCTTTAAGAAATGCACAAAATGCGGCCGTACTATTTCAGTCACAGACAGGCACAATTGGTGCCTGCAGTGCCTTGGGCCTGACCACGTACCTGCATCTGGAAATGAAGAGGAGGGTCTTGAAGGGCTGGGAAAAGCAGGAGTCCTTCTTTGGAATGTCTAATTCAGCATCCTCGGCTCAAGCATATGTGATATCACAGCTAAGGCACCAATTGGGTGGGATGCCCAGGCACATTCGGAACAGGGGGGCTGGGGCATCGAGCAGAAACCCTCCATTGATGTCCGACTGAAATCAAGGAAGGACCTGACACCAATCCCATCAGCATCGAAAGGGGCTCCTGATCACCGGGATGAGCCCCAGGTGCATCGGCACCGCAGCCCTTCCCAGCACAATGTGGACAGAGTGGCCCACCAAGCTTCCCTGGCAGGAAGAATATACTTCCAGATGGAAGGAACCAACGGATGTCTCCCAGTGAGTCTGTCATCGTGGAGTCCCCCATTAGAGGTATTGGCACTGGTGGCTGAAGTTGCAGTTCTGGTCCCAGTCCTCTCTGAGGCGGTAGTGCTGGATGAATATCCAAGGGCCATCTAGGCTCACATGGTTGCGGTCTTAGCCTTGCGGCATGCAGGCTCTGCGATGGCTTTGTCATTGTCATCACACTCCATCCAGCCCATCTTGGATACCCATATACTGCCGGCAGAAGCAGGCGCATTGGGCGAGAGATCAGAATCTATGGTAGTTCCCACAGGGATTTTCTTGTCAAGCATATTTGATTCTAATGTCCTGGGACACCTCCATTCTCGCTCGGGGCACCACAGGCCCTACCACCATCCTCTGCATGACTCTAGTAGGCGGCGAGAGGAAACTCGACGCTACTTCATTTTCCTCTAAGAGTCAGAGGACGAGGACTGGG
Source organism: Ichthyophis bannanicus (assembly GCA_033557465.1). NCBI lineage: Eukaryota > Metazoa > Chordata > Amphibia > Gymnophiona > Ichthyophiidae > Ichthyophis > Ichthyophis bannanicus. The sequence continues at coordinate 71,419,059 of CM066051.1, read as the reverse complement.
AAACAGAGGAGGGCTCTGCCATCTATGACAGGAGATCTCCTGACCTTCTCTCTGAGCCATCCCCTTCATATGAGCAGCATAAATTTTCTCTAGCGCACATGTCCTTCAAGGACTTTGTACAGAATATGGCCGAGGCTATACCCTTCTCCCTTGAGGCAGAAGACAAGCCGAGAGCAGAGGAACTTAAGCTCCTACATAAGATATGCCATACTGGGTCAGACCAAGGTCCATCAAGCCCAGTATCCTGTTTCCAACAGTGGCCAATCTAGGTCATACGTACCTAGCAGTTTCCACAAAAGACACAAGTTCCACAATGCTTGTATTGGGTCAAGCAGTGATATCCTGGGTCCCTTTATAATAATGGTTTATGGACCTTTCCTCCAGGAACTTGTCCAAACCTTTTCTAAACCCAGCTACACTAACAGCTTTTACTAAATCCTCCGGTAACAAATTCCAGAGTTTGATTACACGTTGAGTGAAAAAATATTTTCTCTTATTAGTCTTAAATAGTTTACCCTGTAGCTTCATTGCATGTCCCCTAGTCTTCCTATATTCTGATAACGTAAACAATCGATCTACGTTTAACTGTTCCACTCCATTCATTAATTTATAGACTTCTATCATATCTCCCCTCAGCCGTCTCTTTTCCAGGTTAAAGAGCCCTGACCTTTTTAGCCTTTCTTCATAGGGGTATCCTTCCATCTCCTTTACCATTTTGGTGGCTCTTCTCTGAACCTTTTCTAATAACGCTATATCCTTTTTAAGATACGGTGACCAGAATGGCACACAATATTCAAGGTGTGGTTGCACCATGGAACGATACAGAGGCATTATAATATCCTTTGCTTTATTTTCCATTCCTTTCCTTATGATACCTAGCATTCTATTTGCTCTCTTGGCTGCCCTGCACACTGGGCGGAGGGTTTTAACATGTTATCCACGATGATGCCTAAATCTTTTTCTTGTGTGGTGGTTCCCAATGTGGAACCTTGCATCGTGTAACCATAGTTTGGGTTGTTCTTTCCTGTAGGTACATAACTTTGCACTTGTCTACATTAAATTTCATCTGCTATTTGGATGCCCAAACTTCCAATTTATCAAGATCCTCTTGCAATTTTCCACAAGCCTCTTGGGTTTTAACAGCTTTAAATAGTTTTGTGGCCAGCACCCCAGAGTGTATCCGGCACCCCACAGTGCCTAGCCAAAGGCGTTGGCCCCCCCCCCCCCCCAGCAGCAATGGGAGAAGCCTCAGAAGACCCAGCCAGCCCCACAGCTCAAACCAGAGGCAAGCTTTTAAATGGTTTCTCAGGAGCATAACAAAGGATATAAAAAGACTGGAAATGATTCAGAGGAAGGCAACCAAAATGATTTGGTGCCTCAGCCAGAAGACATATGAGAAGAGACTTGAAGACCTAAATATGTACATACTCTAGAGGAGAGGGAAGATACGATACAGACCTTTAAATACTTAAGGTGTATTAATGAACAAAGAAACCTTTTTTTCAAAGACGGGGAAGCTGCAAAACTAGAGGGCATAACATGAAACTGCAAGGGGGTAAACTGAAAGGCAACGTCAGGAAATACTTCCTGCTTGTCCATAGAGAAAGCATAATTACCTGTAGCAGGTGTTCTCCATGGACAGCAGGACTAAGTCCTCATAACTCTCCCACCTCCCTGAGAAGTTGCTTCTCTTGGCTAATGCTTTGATATTTGACTAGAGAAGATGGCACCGCAGCAGGCAGGAAGACATGCATGGTGCAGCTACAAAAGGTTTCCAGTGGATGCTGAGGAACATTGTGTGGGCTCCATTGGTGACGTCACCTATACATGAGAATTTATTCCTGCTCTCCATGGAGAACACCTGGTACAGGTGAGTAACTACGTATTATTGACAGCAAAAAAGAATAACTGTTGTAGTTCACTGGTGATATACACTACTCCATGTGTTATGCATTTGGCTTCTGCACATGGAAGTTCCGATCCCTGCTTGGGTGATCGATGGTATAGGTTTGCTTACATGCACATCATATGTTGATGCTCGACAACACTGTTCAAGCAGCTCTACCTTATATATATTGAATAAAAGGCCCTAAAACCTTGATGCCTGGGAACCCTAGAAGGGGATAGATAGAAATGGGCAGGAAGTAGACAGCAGGAAAATGCAGCCATCCTCTCCCTCCCACCATTTCTGCTCTTTGCAAGGAGGATACTCTAAACTTTTGTATAGACTTAGGGAGGAGTGCTGTTACCGGCACAAGATCACCGGGACGCGTGGGAGGAGAGTTTCTGAATATAAGCTGCTCATTAGAGAGTCATGCAATTGCTACCGAGGAATATTACCATCATGCTCACAAAACCTCTCCCTGTTAGATATAGAATGGCTGCCCTCATCCACATTAGTGAGCCATCTTAAGGATCCACCAGGTCCTAAACTGCTCAGTTCATAGCTTTTTATTCATATGTGGGTTCAGTTTTGAGGGGTTTTCTTCCCAGTAAGTTTAAGAATGTTTTGGTGATTCTAAATCTGTTTCCCTCATTCCTCTCCATCAAGGATCAAGGTCCTGCTGCCTCTTCCCAGGAGTCCATAGTAGCTGGACAGAGGCGGCGAAAGCAGAGCACGGCTTCCTCTGAGGACAAAGCTGAGGACGCAACAGAAGTGATTCCCCAAGAGAGGAACACCCCTCGTCGCATCTGCCGCACACATGGAATCGGCAGTCCCAAGGCCAACAGGGACCCAACAATGCCTAAGGTATGGCAACTTTGAGGGGAAGAAAATTTGCCAAATGTGATGGTGGCTCTGGCAAAATGCTGAAGCCTGTGCCATTAGCCACAGAAAGGAAGGGGGAGGGATGCAGGATAGCTCCTTAAGAAAGGAGCCTATATATACAGGGTGGCCCAAAAAAAGTGAGAACATCTTGTAGCATATAAGTTATTTAAAAATTCAAGAAGACAGATGTAAACAATTGACAAATTAAAAAAAAAAGATGGCGACCGGAAATTGTATGAAATAGACGTTATATAGCTAAAAAAGGTAAATAAGTAAACTATTTAAGCTTTTAATTTACGAGATGTTCTCACTTTTTTGGGGCCACCCTGTATATTGGTTCCCTGTGATGAATAGATGGGGAAGAAAGGAGTAAGGTTGGGGGCGTTGACGCCTGAGGAGAGTTGGATGAGCAAGCACAGATGACTGGAAATAGAGGAAGAAATTTGCTTCCATCTGCATTGTAGTCTCTCTTTCCCCCTTCCATAAACTTCATCATTTTTCAGGCTCCTTTTACTTGCCCTGTTCCTCCTCCCCCCAACAGTAGTGCTTTATGAAATTCCTAGTCCCCTCTCCCAGCCTTTCAAGATGGCAGTGGTTATCGTCATTCTTCAGGACCAAACAGCCCTCACATGGGTGGCATCACCGATGGAGCCTGCGTGGGAAACGCTCCTCAGCTTTCAGAGACTCTTAAGGAGGTTGATCACACATGCATGCCCGTCTTCCTGCCCAAAGGAGCCATCTTACACCTCAGTTGTCTTTTTCTGCAGAGCTCTCCAGACTTCCATCTGGATCCTAGAATTTAGTTGATTTTTCTTATCTGGTTCCAGACTTTTTCTCTCTCTTTCGGTTTGCGTATTTTTTTCAGTGTCTTCCTGTCTGACTCTGGAAGCATCGATGCTTCAGCATCACGTTTTTTGGGGGATTTTTTCTTTTCTTCTTTTTTTGGCACGCAGGAATTTTCTGTCACACTCCTCTGGTTGGACTTTGAGTTCTTTGACTTGGCGGAAGCAGCCTTCCCGACCATGTCTAAACCACCCAGTGGCTTTAAGAGTGGAGGAGTAGCCTAATGGTTAGAACACTGGCTTGGGAACCAACTGACCAGGGTTCATTTCCCACTAGCACTCCTTGTGGCCTTGGGCAAGTCACTTAACCCTCCATTGCCTCAGAAAAATCCAAGACCACTGGCAGCTACAGACCCATTCTGGATCTCCTCAGTTTCAGTCACTTCCTGGAAAAGGAGACGTTCAAGATGGACTCCCTTGAAACATTGCTGCCCTACCTCCATCAGGAAGATAGGATGTGTGTGTAGGCATCTTTGGGATTCAAGGAGCACAGCCAAATTCACTACATGCAGCATCAGTACTCCTGTTTCACGCTCGACGGGCAGCATTAGCAATACAGGGTGCTACCCGTCAGCCTTGCTTCAGCTCGACAAGTCTTCACCAAATGCTTGGCAGTCGTCGCTACCTTCCTTTGGACTCGGGGCATCTTTGTCTTCCCCTATCTGGTCAACTAGCTCATCAGGGGTGCAATGCTGGAAGAGGTCCGACAATCCACAACCTGCACCATGCAAGCACTGGAGCAGCTGGGGTTTGTCATCATCTACCCAAAGTCCCACCTTAGCCCTCTCAGCACCTCAAGTTCTTTGGAGCTCTCTCGCCACTTCTCTGGCTCAAGCCCTTCTCCTTGCAGCTGGAGCCCAGTGCCTAGCTTTCCTGGTTCATGAGGTCCAATATTTCTCGTTGGTCACAGCTCAACAAATGCTGTGCCTCCTGGGTCACATGGCTTCCACTGTCCATGTCATCCCCTCAGCCCACCTTCACATGCATCAGGCGCAGTGGATGTGCTGCATGCAGTGATGTCAGATGATCAGCCATCTCTCGGACAGCATCACGGTATCTCCGCCGCTTAGGGAATCCCTCTTCTGGTGGCAGGACCAACACTTGCTTGCCGGCCTTCCCTTCCAGGCCCTGCTGTAGCACAGAGTGCTGATGACTGATGCCTCCATCAAATCAATTTCCTCGAGCTCCGGGCCATTTTGGCAATGCTGTACAAGTGTTCCGGCAACAGCTCTCCTCCAATCAGGTTGTCCTTATATAAACGGAGAATCAAGTGGCTATGTTCTGCATCAACAAACAAGGCAGCATGGACTCGTATCTCCTCTATTGGAAAGCAGACCATCTCTGGAAGTTTGCTTCCATGCACAACATGCTGCTCCTGGCGATCTGTCTACCGGGGGGGAGCTCAATGTGTTGGCGGATCAACTCAGCAGAGTTCTCAAACTGCCTGAGTGGCTACACCCAGGTAGCCGACCACATCTTTCAGTTGTGGGGCACCCTGTCCATGGACCTTTTCACCACTCCTCAACCCCAAGCTGCCGCAGTTTTGCTCCAGTGTCCACTGCAGCAATCGGATAGTCTCCGATGCCTTCTTTCTGGATTGGAGCGATGGTTTTCTCTATGCCTACTTGCAGACTCCATTAGTGGCCAAGACCCTCTTCAAACTGCAAGCAGACAGAGCCACCATGATCCTCATACCGCTCCATTAGCCCCAACATCCCTGGTTTCCCTTGCTGCTTTAACTCTCCGGGAGGCCGCTGATTCCTCTTATTTATTTTATTTATTTATTTATTATTTACATTCTCTTATATACTGCACTATTCTGCATCAATGCGGTTTACATTGAACAAACTGAAATTACATTGAACAGGGCATTATAACTTGGAGATAACTATTTTACAGGGAACATGGGCTATAGAGGGTTAAGTGGCTTGCCCAAGACCACAAGGAGCACCTGTGGGACTAGAAACCCCAGTCCTTCCGGCCCAAGGTTGCTGTCCTCTAGTGGGATTTGAACCCCCGACCTTCTGGCCTGAAGTACCTTGCCCTTGCTCTTGGCTATGCCCTGGATTTGCTAACTCAGGAGGAGGGGACGCGCCTCCATCCCAACCTCAAATCCCTATTGCTCGCAGCTTGCATGCTGAGCGGATAGTTCTTGCAAACTTCAGCTTAATGACAGATGTCGAAGATAGATAGTTTTCGTGCCTCCTGCAAGGACTACACCAGATGCGCCTATCGTTTTAAGTGGTGCAGATTTTCACTCTGGTGTGCAAACAGGACTTTAGATCCCTTCTCTTGCTCTGTGGAAATGGTGCTCTAACTCTGGATTGAACTCTAACTCTATTAGAGTGCACCTCAGTGCCCGGGCAGCTTACCACAATTCAGTAGCAGGTAAGCCTTTTTCCACCCATTCTCTCATCTGATTGTTCATGAGGGGGTCTTTTATTGTCCCATCCCCTGATCTGTCCACCACTGGTTGCATGGGACCTGAATGTTGTCATTGGCCAGCTGCTTACGCCACCCTTCGAGCCATTTATCTCTTGCCTCTCAAGTTTCTTATCTGGAAGATTATCTTTTTGGTAGCACTTACTTCGGCACGCAGAGTCAGTGAGTTACAAGCATTGGTAGCGCATCCACCGTATACCAAGTTTTACAAAAATAGAGTGGTTCTCCACACTCATCCCAAGTTTCCTCCTCAAGTGGTTTCCACTTTTCACCTTGATCAGTCGATGATCTTGCCCGCCATTTTCCCCAAGCTTCACGCCAAAGACTGAGGCCTCCTTACACACTTGGATTGTAGGAGAGCGCTGGTTTTCTGTCTGGAATGGACTAAAGCCCACTGCCGTTCCCCCCAGCTCTTCATCTCTTTTGACCCCAACCAACTGGGTGTCGCTGTCTCCAAACGCACCCCTTCCATTTGGCTGGCGGATTGCATTTCCTTTGCTTATGCCCAGTTTGGACAGCCATTTCACAGTACACAACGTCCAAGCTATAGCAGTTTCTATAGCTAACCTCCGCTCTGTCTCTACAGTAGAGATTTGTAGGGCTGCCACATGTTCGTCTGTTCACACTTTCACAGCTCACTACTGCCTGGATGCGGATTCCTGGCGTGACAGCACCTCTTTTGCAATTGATGCAACTCCTTTCCACTGGCCCTTCTGTCTGTCCAGGTTACTCTAGAGTCGAACCGATGTTGATGCCTCTGCTCAGTGCTGACTCTTGGAACTGTTCAATGTTTTTCCACTGCTCTCTCTGTTCGGTCTTTCCTAGTTGCCCTGTAGGGCTGTTTTACAAGGGGGGGGGGGGGGGGTAGCTTGGGAATCCCATATTGGAGGACTGACTTCCTGCTTGGTCCCAGAGAAAGCATAGTTACTCACCTGTAGTGGATGTGCTCCAGGAACAGCAGGAATCTCTCCTCACTACCCTCTCTCCTCTCCATGGAGTTGTTTGTTTTTTAAGCTTTATTAAGCTATGTCATCATACTGAGGAAAATGGCTCCTTCAGGTGGGAAGACGGGCATGCGTGGTCGACCTCCCAAAGGCTCTTTCTGAAAGCCAGGGAGCGTTTCCTGTGCTGACTGTGTCTATGATGTCACCCATATATGAGGAGGTTGAGTAACTATGCAGCCCCTAGTCACTATCAGAAGGAGAGATGTTTGGAGAAATGTCCTTCTTCAGTCTTCCACAGCCATATCATGAGGAAGGGATAAGCAAATAAATGTGGCTGGCGGGGGCTTTGGAGCCACACTACTTAGGACATTGGCTCCTGTTGGGCCTTTGAGACTTGGATCACTCCTCCAGCCATGCTATCCCTGTTCCTGGCTCTTCCTACCCGTTGTGGTTTTCAAACTTATGTTTATAATTGTCCTACTATTGAAACAACAAAAATGAGAGGGACTTAGTCAGGCACAGAAGGCATTCTTGCATTTACTACTATTAAGAATGCCTAAAAATATATAACCTCAAACTTATTTTGGCTAAGGTCTCCTCAGTCTTTTTTAGTAGTGATTGGAATCTCTTATATTTCTTTGAAGGTATGAATAAACAGGCATATAAAAGGTGAGTCGGTTGATATATGGAGAAATTTTACTTACCATTAATTTCCTTTCCTGGAATCCTGCTAGACCAGTCCTCACAAATGGGTTATATTCCCCTGCCAGCAGATGTTGGAAACAGATGCAATAGCAAAGGCTTCACTGAACATGCCCTGGCACCTATGTGCCGCCTCTAGGTGTCTCTTTCAGTATACTCCTGGCAAAGCAGAAAAGAGCACAAGAGGCGCTACTATGAAACCATAAGCCAAAAACCATAGTGCAACTAGCGCCCAGACCCAGGCAACTATGTACAGACTGACAGACTGCAGAGGACAGCCACTAACTGAAGGTTCTGATGTAACAGCTATCGTGATAGCTGCTGAAAATACAGACAGTAAAACAGTGAGAGAGGGCAGGAATTAGACTGGTCTAGCAGGATTCCAGGAAAGCAAATTAATTGTAAGTAAAATTGCTCTTTCCAATCTCTTGCTAGATCAGTCCTCACAAGTGGGCAGTACCAGAGCTACCCCACCTATGGACAGGATGAGGCAGCCGCCGCCGCTACTACCCTGGCCCCAAAAGCCACTGCAGACCATGCCTGGATATTCAGGCAATAATGGCGCACAAAGGTAACGACAGCCAGGTGGCTGCTTGGCAAATGTCTGCCAAAACCACGCAAGACCGTTCTGCCCAGGAAGTGGCTTGAGTTCTAGTAGAATGGGCTCGAAGGCTAATGGGACAGGTTTGCCGTGCAAAATATATGCAGACTCAATGATTCTCTTGATCCGTAGGCCAATGGTCTGCTTGGAAGCGGCGTGCCCCTTGCAAGGCCCCACAAAAAAGACAAACAGACAATCTGATTTCCTAAAGGAATTCATCATCCGCAAATAACAGCATAAAAGGAGGTTGACAGCCCAGCGCTCGAAGATTATGCTTAAAGTCCGCGCAGTCCTGACTGGGAAATGTGGGCAACTTAATAGGCTGGTTAAGATGGAACGGGGACATGACCTTAGGTAAAAAGGATGGTACGGGCCAAATCAAGACCTCTTCTGTGGAGAAGGACAAAAAGGGGTCCCGACACGACAGTGCTTGGAGCTCTGACACCCGCCTACCAGATGTGATGGCTACCAAGAAGGCAGTCATATGACAAATCCTGCAGGGTATCCTCCTTGAGGGGCTCGAAGGGAGGCTTCTGCAGGCTGTGCAAGACCAGGGAGAGGTCCCGGAAGAAAATAGGGTGCAGAGGTGGGGGCAGCAATCTGACACCCCAGAGGAAACGTCAGATATCGACATGTGCTGCTAGCGAATGGCCCGAGATGGGCCTTCTAAAGCAAGTGAGCGCGACCACTTGGACTTTCAAGGAATTCAGTGCAAGTCCCTTGTCATAGCCCTCCTATAAGAAGGTGAGAATATCAGGGATCAGCCCTCCTTTTCAACTTATATCTGCAGCCTATTTGTTTAATTCTAAAGAGATTCAGAGTATACTATCACATATATGCGGATGACATTGGTATGGTAAATGGAATGTAAAACAAACTCCCCAACAAAAATACTATCAGAGTGTTTTGAAGAGATCTCACAGTGGCTTAAAAATCATAATCTCTACATTAATTATGCCAAAACAGAAATACTTTACGTCACTAGAAATCAAAATTTTGTACCACCATCATCAATCTGCCTACAGGAACCCAACATCACGGTGAAATACTTAGGGGTCACACTGGACCAAACCGTAAGTGTGGAAACTCACATAAAAAACACTGTGAAAAAAGTACATTACAAGCTAAAGCTACTAAAACAACTCCGACCACTGATCCATCTGCAGGATTTCAAATCAGTTATACAATCTATCAGCACCCCACACTTTGACTTTGCGAACTCCATTCTACAGGGACTATCAAAACAAACCCTTAGAAGGCTCCAACTAGTACAAAATGTAGCAGCTAGATCAGTCCTAAACATAAGAACCATAGAACACATCACCCCCATATTATCGGATTTACACTGGTTACCAATACACAGCCGCATAAGTTACAAAATGATGGTCACCACCTTTAAAATAATCCACAACTTAGCCCCATCTTTTCTGAATAACCTAATCACATTTGAAACCTCAAAAAGAATCCAAAGAAGCAAAAATAAACACAAACTTGAAACCCCAAAGGACTTCAGAAATGCCAATAAATTAGTAAATAAAAAAAACATTCTTTCATGCTGTACCAACCCTCTAGAACGAGCTCCCTGAGGACATCAGAGAACAAAATGACATTTAAATTTTCCGCAAAAAAACTCAAAACATTCCTATTCACCTCCCACTAAGGCTCGCAGTCAAGTGCTAACACTCAAGCCGACGTCAAGCCAAATAGCAAACCAACAAGCCAAATAGCAAACCAACTAGCAAGTCAAACTGTGATTCAAATATAAGATTGAAATTTACTGGCAGCAGTCGGATAGAGCAAATAAAACATCTATGCTCATCTATTGTACATAGTTAAAGGGTGCACCTACCCTGTGTGATTGTACTTCATTGTAAATAGTTATTTTTTGTTCCATGTAATCTGAAAAAGACCAAGTTTGGTGTATTTTTCAGAACCTTGTTACTTGTAAACCGCACTTGATCACGTGGAAAGCGCGGTATAGAAATATTTGTTAAATAAAATAAATGGATCTGTATTCGCCAGGATGAAACTCCGCGGTGTGTGCATCAGGCCTCAAAAGAGGTGCTACACCCATGCATAAGCTAGAGAGGTAGTTGCCCGACGACTGCTGAGAATACCCTTTGCACTCTAGGTGGTGCTTTTCAAGAGCCGAGCCGTAAGCGAGTAAGAAGCCAGACGGGTCCTTATCGGAGTAGGCCACGGCATGACCCCCAGAGAGAAGGGCCGCCCCATTTTGAGACGAATGAGATCGGCGAACCACGGCTAGCCAGGCCTCAGGGGCCACCAGAATCACAAAGCCCTGGTGAGCTTCTAAGCTTTGCAGGGCCCATCCGATCATCGCCCGGGGGGAAAGAGGTAAAGGAGACCTGCCGTCGGCCAGGGCTGAATTAGCGCATCCACTCCCTGAGCTCTGGGCTCCTCTGGTGACTGAAGAAGATTAGAGCCTTGGCATTGGCCATGGTCGCCATCAGATCGATCTGTGGCTGACCCCACTGCTGAACTATTCGTTGGAAGGCCCATGGAGCAAGTTCAGCATGTCAGCTGAGGAAGTCTGCCTGAATGTTGTCTACACCCGTGATATGTTGAGCTGAGACCATCAGCACATTCTTCTCTGCCCAGGCAAACAGGAGAGCCATTTCCTTCACAGTGCCCGGGCCCTTGGTGCTGCCCTGTCTGTTGAGGAAGGACGCCGTGGTGGCATTGTCAGAGAAGATCTGCACTGTTTTGTTGCGGATGTACAGTAGAAAGTGAACAAGGCCAGGTGAGCAGCCTTGACCTCCAGACGATTGCTGGGCCAGGATGCCTCCCGTGGGTTCAAGGTCCCCTGGGTGGTGTGGTCGCAGCAATGCACCCCCCAGCCAGAGAGACTGGCAGCAGTAGTGACGACTATCCATTGTGGGGTCTCTAAGGGGACCCTCCCAGAGCATGTTCCCTGGATGGAGCCACCACCGAAGGCTGTAGTGTAGAGAGAGTGGAAGCGACAAGTGAAGGTTGACATCCTCGGAGAGGGGAGACCACCGGGAGAGCAGTGACTCCTGCAGAGGCCACATATGCACCTGCACCCAGGGGATGACATCGATGGTGGCCGCCATGGCCTCAAGCACCTGGAGATAGTCCCAGGCCTGTGGCTGTGTGTTCCGTAGAAAACTGCGGAGCTGGTCGGCAGATCTGTGAAACCGTTTCTGCATGAGGTAAACCCTGCTGTGTTGGGTGTCAGAACGGGGTTGAAGAATTCAAGAGACTGCATGGGGACAAGGGAATTCTTGGCGTGATTCACCACCCAGCCAAGGTCTTCCAAGACTTTGACAACAGGATGAACGGCCTGCAGAGCATTGTGGGAAACCTTTGCCTGGATGAGTCAGTCGTCGAGATTAGGGTGAACCCACACCCCTTCATGTTTCACCGCAGCAGCAGCTACGATCATGATCTTGGAGAAGGTGTAGGGTGCCATAGCTAGTCCGAAAGACAGTGGCCGAAACTGAAAGTGCTGTCCGCTGATGTTAAAATGCCATGCTGGTAGAGGGAGAGCCAGTGGGTAAGCGGCCACATCTTGAGTCGCAGACCTGAGAGGATCTGGTGGCAGGGTTGTCAGATGTCTGAGGACCCTTTGGAGGGAACTTCAGACATGTTTGAAGATGGTGGTCCTACTCTAGAGCCAGAAGAAAGTGAGGTGTTCCCGGGAGAGGACCCTCATTTAGTGAGGATATTCCATAGGGAAGAACTGCCAGCACTGATCGATCATTCCCTGGCAGCCCTCAGCATTGTGCAGAACTCCTCTTCAGGTGAGGAGGTTTTGGGGGATACGATTTTGCAGTCATGCAGATGCTCGCAGGTGGTCTTCCTCGTGTACCGAGCAATTCAACAGATGATGGAGACAGAATGGGGGAAGCATCTGAGGCAGGGCTTGGGGTAGTCGGGCCATGTTGTGACTTTACCCATTGCTGGAACAGGATAAAAAATTGCTGCAGTCACCTCAGGTGGATGCAGCCGTAGCCATGGCATTAAAAGATCCGCAGGACAAGAAGTTGGAAGTGTTGCTTAAGCAGGCCTTTGATAATGCTTTAGCTCTCCAGACAGCTTTTTTTGGGGCTTGTGTCTTGCAGGTGTGTTTTCGCTGGATTCAAGTGATGCTGGGGATGGAGAATCCCTTGGGGACAAGTTCTACGGAGATGGGCTCGCATGGAGTCTAATGTGGCTTTGTGGCAGTCGCCTTTTATGATCTGATCCGTGCCACGGCTAAGGGCATGGCTTCAGTGGTAGCAGCAAGATGGCTCCTGTGGCTCCAGAATTGGGCTGCAGCTATCTCACCAAACATTCAAGGGCATATTGCTGTTTGGAGAAGCCCTGGAAAAGTTAGTAAAGGAGCTAGGGGAATCCAAGGGAGGCAAGCTTCCTCAGGATAAGCCAAAACAAATTAAAGGCTCAATACTGGCGCAAGCTATCGAGCAACGAGGTTTACGGCTTTCCTTTGAAGCAAGGGGGGCCCAGGGTCTGGCATTGCTGGTGGGAGGTCGGTTGCAGAGGTTTCTGTCTGCCTGGATCCATATCACGTTCCACCAGTGGATTCTGGAGCGTGAGTCGAGAGAATTACACACTGGATTTTGCTTGGCCTTTGGCAGAGGCCTTTGTAGCTTCCCTTTGCCGGTCAGTGAGGAAGGCCGCTGTTGTGCAGGAGGTGGTAGTTTCTGTTCCTGTGGAATAGGTAAGAAAAGGGCATTATTACATTTATTTTGTAGTTCCCAAGAAGGAGGGAACTTATAGACCAATTCTCTATCTAAAACACATCAACCGTATATTGAGAGTTCCTCACTTCTATATGGCAATATTGGGTCCGTCATCGTTACAGTACGACGTGGCGAGTTTTTGACAGCCCTGGATCTCACAGAGGCCTATTTGCATATTCCCATATGCCCAGAACACCTGAGATTCGCGGTCCCTATGGGTCACTTTCAGTTTTGGGCCTTGCCGTTCAGCCTGGCTATGGCTCCTCGGATGCTCACCAAAGTCATGGTGGTCGTGGCGGCTGAATTGCAAAGGAAAGGGGTATTGGTGCACCCTTACCTCAACGACTGGCTGGTTTGAGCAAAGGCTTACAACAGAGTCAGCGAGCAACACAAGTCATCCTGCTGCTTCAGTGGCTAAGTTGGATGAACAGCTTCACCAGGAGTCATGTGGATCCCTCACAGGACCTTATACACTTGGGAGTGTGCTTTCAAATGGCTGAGGGATGTATTTATCTGCCATTGGAAAGAGTATAGAAGATACATACTCGGGTTCATCATTTCCTTCAGTTGGCGGCTCCATCAGCGTGGCTCTACATGCAGTTATTGAGGTCGATGGCAGCCACGCTGGACCTAGTGCCTTGGGCAAGGGCACATATATGACCATTACAGAAAGCATTGCTGGGGAGATAGTCTCCGCAGAGACATTCGGTGACCTGGAAGCTGGTTTCTCCATTGACTATCAGGATAGCTCTCCAGTGGTGGCTGGTACAGCAGAATATGCTAACCGGGATACCATTGGAGGCGTATGAATGATTACCTCTGGGTGGCTGGGGAGCTCACTGTCAGCATCAGGGGAGCTCAGGGGCAGTGGACAGCAGAGCTAAGCGAATGGCCCATCAATCACTTAGAGATGAGAGCATTGTTCTTGACTGTACAGTTTTTCTGGCCACAGGTGTACTAGGGTAGACTTTGGATAATTGATTACGAATCCCAGGTTTTAGAGCACCTGAATGGTGCGATCTGTGGCTTGTTGGACCTCCCTGGCTGACGTGGCTCTGATGAGCCAATCGTCGAGGTAGGGGAAGACAAAAACCCCTTGTATTCTGAGGAAGGCGGCCACCACCGCCAGGCACTTTGTGAACACCCTGGGGGCGGAGGCTAGGCCAAAGGGAAGCACCCTGTACTGGTAGTGTTTTCCCCCTACCACAAAACATAGATATTGTCTGTGGTCTGGATGAATTAGGATGTGTGTATATGCATTCTTCAGGTCTAAGGAGCATAGCCAGTCTCCCGGGTGGAGATAAGGCAGCAATATTCCAAGGGAAGGCATTTGAACTTCTTCCTCACCAGGAATTAGTTTAAGTCGCGCAGTTCGAGGATGGGCCTTAGGCCTCCTGTTCTTTTTGGTATTAGAAAGTACCTGGAATAGAAGCTTTTGCCCTGCAGGTGGTGGGGCACCGGTTCTACCGCCTGGTCCTCGAGGAGACCTGCTAACTCCTTCAGAAGAAAGTCCCGGTGAAGGGGAGACTTGACAGGTTCTCCTGGAAAGTAGGGAGGTGGCACCTGGGTCAAGTGAGGTAGATAGCCTTGATGGACTATCTGCAGAACCAAGTGTCTGTGGTGATGGCCGGCCACCTGTGGGCATACAGGGCAAGCTTTCCTGCTGTGCATTGCCTTTCTTCTAAGGTGAGAGGGGCTATGTTCTGAGAGTCAAATGCCCTACCAGGCTGAGCCAGTGCCCCTGTCCCTTGGCCTGTTGCCCCTGTTGGGGAGCTGGGGAGGCCTGAAATGGGGGGTAGGTTCGGTAAGCAGCACCCTTCCTTGGGGAAAAAGGGCTTCTTACCCAAGCCCTTCTTTTTAGAAGGGGCAGAAGAAGTCTTCGAGAGCCTTGTCCTGGTCAGGTACTCAGACTCAATCTCAGCAGCCTTCTCGGTCATGGGTTTGCCAAAGAGGTTTTCACCACGGCATGGGACATCGACCAACTTGTTCTGAACCCATTGTTCCAGGTCTGACAACTGTAGCCATGTATGACGGCATGCACCGATGCCAGCCGACGCCTTGAACCCGTCATAGGCTGCTCGAGTCATGAACTTCGAGCACTCACGGACTCCGGTGGACAGGGTCTTGAAGCGCTGCAAAGGTCCCTCAGAGAGTCCAGCTGAGAACCCGGCGATTTCCTTCGCTAGGTCTCACAAGTACATGCCCATGTACAGCTGGTAAGCCTGGATCCAACTTGCCAGCATAGAACCCTGGTAGCACTTCCTGCCGAGGGCGTCCAAGTTGCGGGCCTCTCTGCCAGGAGGCACCGAGGAGTGCATCTTCTGGCTCTTGAGCCGGCACATGGCCGATTCCACAACTATGGAGTTGTGCGGCAGTTGAGCTTTTTGGAACCCAGGGCTCTTGTAGACTCGATACGTCAAATCGAGCCGCCTGCTGATCACTGGCACCGACGCCAGCATCTCCTACATCCAGAGCATCAGTCATTCTAGGATTGGAGGCACTGGTACAGTAAGGGCTTCCTGAGGGGGAAAGTCATACTGGAGGATCTCTAGCTCCTCGGCTCGAGGCTCCTCCTTGGACGCCGCAGGGAATGCCAAAGCCTTTGACATGTCCCTAATGATGTCCAAGAACCGAGTGTCCTCTGGGGGGGGGACCTTCTCTGAGGTTTGGACACCGGGGAATCAGATGGAACGTACTTGGTCCTGTAGATGTCCAGGGACTCCTCGTCCTCCGTCTCCCAGTCCGACTCCGAAGAGGAGTTGAGTGGCTTCGGCCTCGACCGCCCCACCGGTGTCGACAACCTTGGTCCCAAACGGGAGATCAAGGGGGACCTCGGCCGAGGATCGACTCGTCCATATGGTCTCGAGGATTGGCTCGGCCTCCGGGATCGACTTGGACGTTGGGTGGTCGGGGCGGAAGGACCGGTGAGACTGGCTATCAGCACCCGCTGCTGGTCCATGAAAGCGGACATGCTGCGCTCCAAGGCCACCATTCTGAGACCGAGCTCAGAAGGCTCTGCAGTCCCGGGTCGGGTCCCGACGCTATTGGGCCCTAAGCCGGTTCTTCCGGAGGAGAGTCCTCAACGAGGACAGTGGTTACCTGCCTCGGCTGATCCGGGTCCCTTCGAGGACGTTTCACTGGGCGCTCCAACTCTGAGGATCCAGGCCGACGGTTGGGGCTCCGCGACCGATCCCGCGAGGAACCAGGTCGTGCGGAACCATCCAAAGATGCCGCCTTCAAGGATTTTTTCTTCCTTTGATGTTCCTGTGAGAGAGACCCCCTCTCCGAGGACACAACGCTGCTCAGGCTCAGAAAGTTCCCAAGATGTCGAGGCCTTGGATAAGGTCCAGGCCCGGGAGGGTACGGACTCACCAAAAATCCTATTGTGCTGCTGCTGGCGGCTTCTCAAGGCCTTCGAGGACATTTTCCTTCACAGGCCACAGACCTTCGGGTCATGGTCGGGCCCGAGGCAATGGAGGCAGCAGTCATGTGTGTCGGTGAGGGACATTAACTTTGTACACCGATCACACTTTTTGAACCCGCTGGCAGCCATCGGGGGAAAAAGGGCCCCTGCGAGGTCTAAGATTTGGGCTGCCAGTGAAAAGGAAAAAGAGCACGAACACTAGTCACGAAAAACTTGACGGGACTCGATATCGGAGTACTGAGTTGAAGGCGGGAAGGAGAACCCGTGTTGAACCGAAGGAAAAGAGAAACTTTTCAAGTATTTTTAAACACATTTTTCGCGACGGCACAAGGACTATGTCCGAAGGGCTCCGCGGGGAAAAAAGGAGACTGAGCAAGATGGCACCCTTGGGCGGGAAGGGGACCGCACATGCGTGATGCAATTCCCAAAGGCTTTAGTAGAAAGCTGGGAATTTGCTCTGCACGAGGGCTCCGTTGGCGTCGATGTCGCCCACATGTGAGGACTGCTTGTTCCTGGAGAAATGCTCGACCTCTTTAGCTTGTGAAAGTATGGCACCTGTTTGAGAATTGGTGTGACAAGGGGATTAGACTGTTGGTGACCTCTTTATTAGACATTCTTTCATTCCTTCAAGCGGGACTGGCACTAGGCTCTTTGCGCATGCAGGTGGCTGCCCTGGCATGCTTCAGGGGCCAAATATAGGGAAAGTCCCTGGTCACTCATCTAGATGTGATTTGCTTCCTGCACATGGTAAAGCAGTTTCGGCTTCCACAGAGGGATCTCGTGCCAGCCTGGGATCTGAA
Organism: Ichthyophis bannanicus; assembly: GCA_033557465.1. NCBI lineage: Eukaryota > Metazoa > Chordata > Amphibia > Gymnophiona > Ichthyophiidae > Ichthyophis > Ichthyophis bannanicus. The sequence goes on along the minus strand of CM066051.1, from coordinate 71,401,813 downwards.
TTTGGTTCTTTCTGCATTGACACGACCGTCCTTTGAGCCATTGTGAGGGGCGACATTGAAAGATGTCACTCTGAAGGTGGCCTTCTTGGTGGTGATTTGTTCCATGAGGCGGATTTCAGAGTGGCGGGAGCCTTTTCTTTCAATTTCCCAGGAGTAGGTGGTGCTGTGTCCGGTTCCGTCCTTTTTACCACAGGTGGTGTCAGCTTTTCATATAAATCAATCAGTCACTCTCCTTGTATTTGAAAAGGGAAAGACAGACGAGGACAGACAGTTAAACTTGTGAGATGGGCTCTCTGTCTTTATTTGAAGCACACGGCTCTGTTTCTTAAGTCAGATTGGTGGTTCTCTTTGGAGAACTGATTCACGGTGAAGCGGCATCCAAATCCTCAGTGGCACATTGGATCAAGGAGGCAATTTCATCCACTTACCTGATAAAGCAAAGACGGCCACCGCTGGTGCGTAAGGTGCATTTTTCACGGACACAAGCAGCTTCTTGGGCAGAGTGTATGCTTGTGCCTCCGATTGAGATTTGCTGAGCAGCACCATGGTGGTTGCTGCACACATTTGCTCCACATTACCGTCTGGAAGTGCAGTATGGGGCTTCGGTGATTCAGGCCAGGCTTGCATGTCCCTCCCAGATTTAATATAGCTTTGGTACATCCCACTTGTTGGGACTGGACTGGAGGGATAAGGAAGGTGAAATTAGACTTACTTGCTAATTTGCTTTCCTTGTATGCCTCCAGTCCAGTCCCGGACCCGCCCAGATTGTTTCGGTCCTGAAAGCCAAGCCCCGGTGGGTGTAGATATAGATGGTGCTAGTCTCTGGCTAGGTAAAGAATAGCATTGGATCTTCGTTTCCTCGGGGGAGTCTTGGGCGGTTTTAGGGGTACTCAGTACTGCAGCGTTTAGCATGGGCAATTTGGTCCGGGTTAGAGTAGTTACTCACCTGTAACAGGTGTTCTCCAGGAGCAGCAGGAATCAGTCCTCACATATGGGTGACGTCGGCGCCGACAGAGCCCTCGCGGAGCAATTTTCCCCAGCTTTCAAAGAAAGCCTTTGGGAATTGCAGCGCGCATGCGCGGTCCCCTTCCCGCCCAAGGGTGCCATCTTGCTCAGTCTGATGACATAGCGAAAAGATAGCAAAAAATTAGCAAAAACGAAATCAGAGGACTGCAACTCCAAGGGGAGGAGGGAGGGTTGTGAGGACTGATTCCTGCTGCTCCTGGAGAACACCTGTTACAGGTGAGTAACTACTCTTTCTCCAGGACCAAGCAGGAAGTCAGTCCTCACATATGGGACTCCCAAGCTTAAGGCTACCGGAGACCCTAAGCACAAAAAAGGAGCTCAGTAGCACAGAAGGAAGGAATCTTCTCTGAATACGTCTCCAACCGGTAGCCCAACATCCGGGACGGAGGGTAGGAGTTGCCTATACCTCAAAGAGATTACGGAGGACTGCCTGTCCGAAAGCACTGTCCCTGCGGGACTCCCTCTCCAGGCAGTAATGGGTCGCAAAAGTCTGGCTTGAAGACCAAGTAGCGGCCCGGCAGATGTCTGCCAATGGAACAGAGTGGAGGTAAGCTACTGACGCAGCCTTCGCCCTAACACGATGAGCCGTGACTCGACTCTCCAACGAGAGGCCGGCTGCCCCATAAGCCCAAGCGATACAGTCAGCAACCCAGATGGACAGAGTACGTTTGGAGACAGGGAGCCCCAACTTATTGGGGTCATAAGACACGAAGAGCTGAAGAGCTGAACAGCCCTTCGGTGCTCCCGCGTATGGTCAAGGTAGAAGGTTAACGCCCTCCTACAGTCCAGGGTATGCAGGACCATTTCAGCTCGGCTGGAGTGTGGCCTGGGAAAGAAGGTCGGAAGTACCACCTCCTGGTTGATGTGAAAAGGGGAAACCACTTTTGGAAGAAACTTAGGGTGAGTCCGTAGGACTACCCTATTCCTGTAGAACCTAGTGTAAGGGGAATGAGATACTAGGGCCTGCAGTTCACTAACGCGTCTAGCAGAAGTGAGGGCTACCAAGAATAAGGTATTCCAAGAAAGAAAACGAAGAGGACAGGTAGCCATAGGCTCAAAAGGCGGACAGGTAATCCGCTGTAACACCACGTTCAGATCCCAGTCAGGGGCTGGTGGGCGCAAAGGTGGCTTAAGGAGAAGGAGGCCTCTGAGAAAACGAGCCACTAGAGGGTGGCTGGAAAGAGGCCTGCCATCCACCGGCATGTGATGCGCAGAAAGAGCACTGAGGTGGACCCTGACCGAGTTGGACTTAAGTCCAAGATTGGAGAGGTAAAGCAAGTACTGCAAGACCACTGACACCAAACAGGAGAAGGGATCCTGAGACTGCTGAGCACACCAGACGGAGAACCGACGCCACTTAAGAGCGTAGGACTTCCGGGTGGAGGGTCGCCTGGATGCCAAGATGACTTCCTCCATATCTCGAGGCAGCAGGAGGGGAGCAAGGACTACCCTTTCAGCAGCCAGGCCATCAGATGAAGAGTCCGGAGGTTGGGGTGTAGGAGAGTCCCCTGATCCTGTGTCAGGAGATCGGGCTGAAACCCCAGAGGAAGAGGAGTGTCCACCGCTAGCTGCATCAGAAGCGGGAACCAGGGCTGTCTGGGCCACCGGGGAGCCACGAGGGTCATTGAGGCTTTGTCCCGGAGAACCTTGAAGAGTGTCCGAGACACCAGTGGCATGGGAGGAAAGGCATACAAAAGGCCTGTGGACCATGAGAGAAGAAAAGCATCCGCCGCTACTCGGAGAGGATGCGGTTGTCGAGAGCAGAATCGGGGAAGTTGCCGGTTTAGAGGACTGGCAAAGAGATCCATGGTGGGTAGGCCCCACTTGAGAAAGATCCGTGGAACCACCAACGGATCCAATCTCCACTCGTGTGGCTGGAGGATTCTGCTCAGTTTGTCTGCCAGGCAATTTTCTTGACCCGGGAGATAAACAGCTTTGAGGAGGATGCCGCGGCTGACGGCCCAAGAGCACAGTTTTTGTGCCCCCTTGTTTGTTCACGTAGAACATTGCAACTTGATTGTCCGTCTGGACCAGCACAGACTGGTGAGAAGTGAGGTGGGAGAAGGCCCTCAGAGCCAGGCGGATTGCTCTGAGCTCCAGGAAGTTGATCTGCTGGGCAGATTCCCAAGGAGTCCAGAGGCCCTGAGTACATGTCCCTTGGCAATGTGCTCCCCAACCTAGGAGAGAAGCATCGGTCGTCAGGACCAAAGAAGGCGGAGGAGGCTGAAAAGCCATTCCGAAGACCAGGTTTGGCAGATGAAGCCACCATTGCAGAGAAGAGACCAGCGGGTCGGGGATCTGTACTGAGTCCGCTAGGCTTCCCGTGGCTTGATGCCATTGTGTGCGAAGGCTCCACTGAGCAGGCCGCATGTGCAGGCGGGCATTGGGGGTGACATGGACCGTGGAAGCCATATGGCCGAGCAGTCTTAGAAATTGCCTGGCAGGGACCAGGGAATTGCTGCGAAAGTGGCTGGCAAGATCCATGAGCCTGTTTGCCCTGTCGAGAGGCAGAAAGGCCCGCGCCTGAAGCGTGTTTAACCTTGCGCCTATGAACTCGAGATCCTGAGAGGGGAGCAAAGTGGACTTTGCGAAGTTTATGACAAAGCCCAAGTGCTGGAGCAGAGCCATAGTGCGGTGCGTGGCGGGAGTGGCCTCTTGGGAAGACTGTGCTTTGATGAGCCAGTCGTCCAGGTATGGAAACACAAAGAGGCCTTGAAGTCTTAGATAGGCCGCCACCACTGCTAGACATTTGGTGAACACCCTGGGTGCGGAGGATAGGCCAAAGGGTAGTACTCTGTACTGGTAATGATTGCCTCCCACAACAAACCTGAGATATTGTCTGTGGCTTGGGTGGATGAGGATGTGAGTGTAGGCATCCTTTAGATCCAAGGAGCATAGCCAGTCTCCCTGCTGGAGGTAGGGCAGCAGGATTCCAAGGGTAAGCATCTTGAACTTTTCCCTTGCGAGGAACTTGTTGAGGTTCCGCAAGTCCAGGATGGGTCTGAGGCCTCCTGTTCTTTTTGGTATCAGAAAGTACCTGGAGTAAAAGCCTTGACCTCTCAGGTGGTGGGGCACCGGTTCCACAGCCTGTTCCTGAAGAAGACTTGCTAACTCCTGAAGGAGTAAGTCCCTGTGCAGAGGGAGTCTGAGAGGCTCCCCTGGAAAGTAGGAGGGAGGTACCTGGTGGAAGTGCAGAAGATAGCCTTCTTGGACAATGTGAAGTACCCAGGTATCTGTAGTGATGTTGGACCACCTGTGGGCAAAGTGGACCAGCCAGCCTCCTGTGCTGAGAGAAACCAGCTGAGGGGGAGAGGCTATGCTGATGAAGTCAAAAACCCCCACCCTGCTGAGCAGGGGCCGGTGGTGCAGGCTTGGGGGCTGGCTGCCTACGGGACCCATGACCCCGTCCCTTGGCCTGCTGACCCTGTTGGGGAGCTGCTGAGGCCTGAAAATGAGGGTATTGTTTATAGGCAGCCGCCTTCCTCGGGTAAAAGGGCTTTTCCCCCGAGCCCTTCTTTTTCTGAGAAGGGGCAGAGGTCTTCCTTGAGAGCCGAGTCCTGGTGAGAGTCTCGGTCTCGATCTGTGCAGCCTTCTCAGCCATAGGTTTGCCAAAGAGGTTTTCACCTCTGCAGGGGACATCGACCAACTTGTCCTGCACCCATGACTCGAGGTCGGATGACTGAAGCCAAGCCTGTCGGCGGGCACCGATGCCGGCTGCGGCTACTCGAGCCGATGCTTCAAAGCCATCGTAGGCTGCTCGAGAGATAAACTTCGAGCACTCCCGAATACCAGTAGACAAGGCTTGGAACCTCTGCAAAGGTTCTTCGGAGAGACCAGCAGAGAACCCAGCTATTTCTTTAGCCAGGTCTCGGAGATACATGCCCATATAGAGCTGGTAGGTCTGGACTCGACAAGCAAGCATAGAGCCCTGGAAAGACTTCCTACCGAGGGCATCCAGGTTCCGAGCCTCCCGACCAGGAGGCACCGAGGAGTGCATCTTCTGACTCTTGAGTCTATGCATGGCCGATTCCACCACCATGGAATGGTGCGGTAGTTGTGCCTTTTGGAACCCGGGGCTCTTGCGGACTCGATAAATGGAATCGACCCGCTTGCTTAACACCGGCGACGACGCCGGGCTCTCCCACATGCGGAAAAGAAGTCGTTCCAGCATCGGAGGAACCGGTACAGTAAAGGCCCTCTTTGGGGGAGAGTCATACTGAAGGGCATCGAGCTCTTCGGCTCGGGATCCGCGGGGAAGGCCAAGGCCTTGGCCATATCCCGCACAAAGTCCGAGAACCGGGTATCCTCCGGGGGGGATCGTCTCTGAGGTTCGGACTCGGGGGAGTCCGATGGGACACACCGAGTCCGAAAAGAACCAGGTGACTCTTCGTCCTCGGACTCCCAGGCTGACTCCTCGGAGGAGGAGTCGAGCGGCATCGGGCAGGCGGGCATCGATGCCGTCCGCCCCGACGCCGAGGGTGTCGGCGTCGACGACCTCGGCCCCAAACGGGAGGCCGAAGGAGACTGTGACCGAGGATCGACTCGAGCCCTCATGGACTCGAGGATCGGCTCGGTCTCCGGGGTCGACTTGGACGTCGACGTCCCGGTAGTCAGGGCAGAAGCACCAGCGAGGCCAGCGATCAATGCCTGCTGCTGGTCCATGAAGGCAGTCAGACTGCTTTCCAAGGCCGTCAACCTCAGTCCAAGCTCAGGAGACCCAGCAGGCCCCGACGGCGTCGGGCCCAACGTCGGCTCCTTTGGAGGCGAGTCCACGAGGACTACAGCACTTACGTGAGCAGGCGAGTCCATCTCGAGATGAGGATGTTTGGAAGGCCTCTCCATCTCCGAGGACCCGGGACAGCTATCGGGGCTATGCGACCTGGCCCTCGAGGAACCAGGAGCGTCCACGGACGCCGTCCTCGTGGGTTTCTTCTTCCGATGATGTTCCCGGGTAGGAGACCCCCGCTCAGAGGAACTTCGACGATGCTCAGGACCAGAGTCCCGAGACGTCGAAGCCTCTGACGAGGTCCGGGCCCGGCCGGAGTCAGAGAAGATACGTTCCCGCTGATGCTGCCGACTCCTCAACGCTTTTGAGGACATCTTGCCACACGGACCACAGATCATCGGGTCATGATTGGGTCCGAGGCAACGGAGGCAGTAGTCGTGTGTGTCGGTAAGAGACATGAGCTTCTTACACCGATCACACTTCTTAAACCCGCTGGCAGCCATCGGGGGAAAAAGGGCCCCTGCGAGGTCAAAAGACAGGGCTGCCAGTGAAAAAGAAAAAAAGGCGCGAAATCTGTCACGAAGGACAAAAAACCGAAAAATAAAGAATGGACTCGCAACCGGCATCGCGGGTCCGGGCAGGAAAAGAACCGGCGTCGAACCGAGAAAAAAGACAAATAAAATCAACTTTTCTAGCGGTGAAGTACAAACAACGTCTGTAGAGCTCCGCGGAAAAAAGAAGACTGAGCAAGATGGCACCCTTGGGCGGGAAGGGGACTGCGCATGCGCGCTGCAATTCCCAAAGGCTTTCTTTGAAAGCTGGGGAAAATTGCTCCGCGAGGGCTCCGTCGGCGCCGACGTCACCCATATGTGAGGACTGACTTCCTGCTTGGTCCTGGAGAACAAACCATATCACCAGAAGAGATGGAAAAGAAAAAACCCAAAAGGTTTTCCCTTCTTGGGAATGGTGGGGCAAGAAGAGTCTGCTAGAAAATGTTCACCTGGTACTGGATGTGGCTGGGCAACCCTTTTGGGGTTTAAAAAAAAAAAAAAGGCTGTTTGGCTTAGTTCAGTTGGGCTGTAGCTCTGGCAATAGGATACTGGCCTTAGTGGGTGGTACTGGGCCCTTATATGGGGTGACATCACCAAAGGTTTGAACATGCTTGGCTTCCGGTTGCTGGCAGGGGGAGACAACTCGCTTGTTGGGACTGGACTTGAGGCATTCAAGGAAAGCAAATTAGCAAGTAAGTCTAATTTCATCTTTGTTTACGCTGAACTGCTGTCTGTCCGGGTAGTAAAGAAAACTCTTTCCCACTGCCTGCCACACCACCACAGGGACATGCAATGAAGCTACAGTGTAGCACATTTAAGACTAATCAAAGAAAATATTTTTTCACCAAATGCGTAATCAATCTCTGGAATTCGTTACCAGAGGATGTAGTAAAAGCTGTTAGAGTAGCTGGATTTAAAAGAGGTTTGGACGAATTCCTAGAAGAAAAGTCCATGAACCATTATTGAAGAGGACCGGGGACTTCCACTGCTTACACTGGACAAGCAGCATGGAATCTGTATATCTTTTGGGAGCCTGACAGATAGTTGTGTCCTGGATTGGCCATTGTTAGAAATAGGATACTGGGCTTGATGGAACCTTGGTCTAACCCAGTACGCCATATCTTATGTTCTCCTCCTTGTCCTGTCTTCAGCTTTTAACTCCATCCCCATGTCTTCTTGTCTCTCAATTTCCCGCTCAGCATTCTCATTCCTTTCTTCCCCTTTTGTTTTCTTCACTCCCTACCCTCTTTTACTCTGTTGCCCTCTACAGGTGATGTTCACGGGGGTGATCGATGAGGACGGAGAGCAGGTGGTATGTAAGCTAGGTGGGGAGCTGGCAGAGTCCGTATACGAGTGCACACACCTTGTCACAGACCGTGTGCGCCGCACCGTGAAGTTCCTCTGTGCCTTGGCCCGTGGGATCCCCATCGTCACCCTGGAGTGGCTGGCAAAGGTAATTAATCATGACATTTAAGGACCTATACCAGGTTCTTCCCAACAAAGGGGCCTTGTAACAGTAATTTACATTAAGGAGCTCGTACCCGTCTGGCCATTAGCTTTCTTGTGAGGGATTCCTGGGAGTCATTCTGGGACTGCTGAGTGCCCCTTCTCATTGCCTCTGTTGACTGTGCTCTGTTTATTCTTTGTCCATTTATGTGTTTGCAGTGTGGGAAGAATGGCTGCTTTTTATGTCCCTCTGGCTTCCTAGTGAAGGACATGGAACAGGAGTGCAACTTCGGCTTCAGCTTGGCTGAGTCACTGCAGAAAGCCCGCAGAGGCCGGCTGTTTGAGGTGAGGAACCGCACCCTGCTGCTCCGCCCTGAAGGGGACCATAAGGCGGTTTTGTTAGTTTTTTTTATGCCCATTTCCAAAAAGTTTACCAGATTGACATTTTTGCATGGCCCTGTGCCCCTCCCCAATAACCACATTTTTAAAAGATATAAAAAAATTACTGACCTGAATTCCAAACAAAAAAATATCTGTGAATTTAACCAAAACACATCCTGCTGGCGGTGAGGTAAAAATAATTAGGCACAGGGAATCAAACTGCCTTGCTTCAAGGTACCTGCGGCTTAGGCTTCACAAGTTTCTAAGCTTCCTCTAATCTCTTTTTTCTTTTTTTTTTTTTTTTTTTTTTTTTTAATAACGCCTTTGTGTTTTAGAGAAGAGGTTTCATGCAGAACCAACAGTGAACTTTCCAGAATGTGTGTGGATCTGTGGACTTGTGCATTGGTACCCCTCTTCGCTGCTGTGCTCTTCACTGCCAATCCATTATAGCTAGAACACCAAACAAAATTCTTGAATAGAAAAATGATGGCAGCTAAAGACCATTCGGCCTATCTGGTCTGCTCTTCCATATCAATTACTGTGCTCTACAGCCCCTTTTTTCTTTTTGAGATTTTCTGTTTTTGTCCCATGCTTTCTTGAATTCAGATACAGTCCTCATCTCTACCACCTCCACTCAAACATTATTCTATGCATCTAGCGCTCTTTCTGTAAAGAAATATTTCCATATATTACTCCTTAATCTATTCCCTTTCACCTTCATCCTATGCCCCTTTGTTGCAGAGCTTTCTTTCAATTGAAAGTAGGGCTGGTCCAAGCATTTCTGCCACCTGAGGCAGAAGTCCTGGCTGGGCCTCCCCCCCACTGTGGGGGTTGGGGAGGGATGATGGCACAGCAGCCGCAGACCATGTGCTTCGGCATAGATGGCCTGCCACTTCCGACCCCCCTCCAACACAACTTCCTGTCAGAGGAGGGGGGTTGGAAGCAGCAGGTCATGTGTGCCGAAGCACGTGGCTACTGTACCACCCTCAGATCTTTTGCTTTAGGCAGTCGTCTAGTGGACATACCTGCCCTGATTGAAAGAGGCTCTTCCTAATCATTCCTCCAGTCGATATTGACATCTTTGTCTGTCCCCATATGCCTAATGATGAAGACCATTGACTATTTTAGTAGCCCCCCCCCCCCGACTCCATGCTCTTTATATGTTTTCGAAGGCTGTACAGTGGTGTGCAAAAGTCTGGAATCACTTGTAAATTTTATGTTTTTTCAACTTCGTCACCTTATATCTTAATTTCTTTTTACTCCCAGTGGCTTTTTCTGTGTATCTCATAAGTGATAGATTTGGCTATTAGGGCCAACTTTTAGTATTGGTTTGGCCCTTATTTTCTGTGTTTGTTCCCCATAGTTGTCCTGTTGATAAATTTTCTGTGAAAATCGTGTAATGTACATCGTTGGCCAACGATATATTATTGTAAGTATGCTTTAAAATATTATGGACGCACACCAAGTTTCCTTCAAATTAATGTATGTGGCCTTGAAAAAGGCCCTTTTTATGTGTCAGTGATGGCTCAGTATTTGATGGGCCACTCTTTGTTCTTGATTACCTGACTGCACCTTGTTGGCATTGAATGAACCAGTCTGGCAAGGTGATCGTTGGTGACAACGCGGTTCTAAGCTGCAATGAGTGACTCAATCAGCTCACGCTTTGATGTCGGATGCCTCTTGGATATTTCCAAGGCCACCTTGTACCACAGGTTCTCGATTGGATTCAGATCTGGAGACAGGGCAGGCCAGTCCACTGACTTGATGATGTTCCACTGCTTCCAACTGATCATCTTTCTGGAGCGATGGCAGGGTGCATTGGAACAGGAACTGGCCAGGAAACAGCTGGTGTGCTGATGGCACCATGCACTTTTGCAGTATGGTGATCTACTTGGCCCCGTTGACCATTCCATCGATGATGTGAAGACGTCCAACGCCACTGGCAGCCATGCAGCCCCAGACCATGATCTTCAAAGGATGCTTCACAGTGAGGTTGAGACACTCAGGCTTGAATTCCTCTTCAGGAAATCTCCTCACGTAGGTGTGGGCCTGGTTACCAAACAGGCAGAAGGTGCTTTCATCGCTGAATAGCACCTTTTCCCACATTTCAGTCGACCAGGTTGAGTGCTTTCTCGCTCACACGATCCGGTTGCGCCTTTGTATGTCAGTCATCAGTGGCTTATTCCGTGCTTTGCAGCCCCGGAAATCAAACTGCAGGCACCAGCGACGAAATGTTGATACGCTGACACTGACCTCATTCTTGTCTGACCACTCTCGAAGTAGCTGAGGAGAGGTCAACTTGCGATTAGTCAGTGAAATGCGTCGTAGTGCACGGTCCTGGCGTGGTGATGATGCACATGGATGACCTGAATGGTGCTTGTCCACCACTGAACCCATTTCTTTCTTCTGTACAATCTTAACAGCAGCGCTCTGACTGCAGCCAACTTTCCTGGCTATCTGACGGCTTGAAAATCGTTCCTCGCTCATAAAGGACACACAAACACACTCCTCCAATGACAGGGTCCGAGTCATCTTCATGGTTGATTCAGAAAGCGTATGAAATTAAAAAATTCCACACATTTTTATAGCTGCACTGTTGGCTAGATATCTGCATTGTGATTGGTTAGTGAAACCAGCCTCCTGATTGATCAGACATAATAACGTGTGTATATTGGATAATCACGATCCAGTTTTAACGCAGGATCCACAAAAATCGCAGTAGCTATCTCCCAGTGTCTGTAAAGTATTTAAATTGGAAGCAAGGAATGCAAAAAAGTCAACTCTGATAGCCAAATGTATCCCTTTTAATGTGGTAGAAAGATGAATATGCTGGGCTAACGCAAAATTAAAAAAAAAAAAAAAACGTTAGAAAGTATGAAAAACGCAAAACTCACAAGTGATTCCAGACTTTTGCACACCACCGTATGTATTTCATGTAGCAGCATGATTTTCCCCACATGTCTGGCATTTCCTTTTTTTTTTTTTTTTTTTTTAAATTTACATGACTGCACATAACAACCATGAGCCTGATATTCATTGAGGTCAAATATGTACTGACCCTTAATCCTAGATATTCAATGCCGGAGGTCATATATGGCCCTGCTCCCATGACAAAGGAGTGGTGCTTGCGGCCAAGGTTGGAGAGCACATCCACTCCCGGGCAGAGGTGTGTACTTCCTGCCGACTGAAGAAGGCAGGGACTTTTCAGTTCTAGGACATCACCTTGAGGTCCATCTCGGACAGACCCCAGAAGCGCACAATGCAGTCAAAGACTCAAGTCGCCAGCTCCCACTTGTTCGGGTTGAGGCAGTGCGACTGAGATGGTCTGCCTGGACATTCTTGTCCCCTGCTATGGGGAGAACACTACCAGATTCCGTTCTGCCCAAGGAAACATGAGCTGCATCTCGTGGGCTATACCTGGGCACTTTGTCGTCCCCCCCCCCCACACCCCTCCACCTGAAAGTTCACGTTTGCTACCGCCATCGCATTGTCAGAGAGACCTCGAGCCGGTTGATGGCCTACCGGCTTTCCTTGATATCCATGTATCTAGAGCGGAGCGGCCCAGGCAGTGAGCCCTCACCCAGCTAGGCTGGTGTTGGTGGTTAATAGCACCCAGGTCGGAGTCTCTAAAGATACTCCCCACAGCAAATGGATGGGGGAATCCCATCACTGTAGGCTGGCTTGCACGCTGCGAGTAAAAGGAAGCCAACGCGAATACTGCTAAGTGCATGGAGACCAGCATGATAGCAGAGACTGTTGCAGCAGGTGCATGTGTGCTTTTGCCCAAGGCACGATGTCTAGGGTGTATTGTACGCCGTAGTCCCAAGCCTGTGGAGCTGTGGAGGAGAGCAACCGCTACAGCTGCTTCTGAAACTTGGCACACCTGGCCTGAAGAACACCTCTCCCCAAATAATGTCGAAGCATGCCCCAATAAACTCAGTGACTTGGGATGGGCAGAACTGATTCTTGACTTTCCACCCCAAGCTCTCGAGCAGCTGAACGACTCGTTGGACCACGACTTGACCTGAAGAGTTAAGGATGGACGCAGATGCCTTCACAGCAGAGAGCCGCCACAATGACCACCATCACCTTTGAAAACATGTGAGGGGCAGTGGATGAAGCTGGTGATGCTAGCTCAGCTTCCCCCATTCATCACCATCTGTTGAAGTGGGAAGGCATGAGCAGGCATCTTAATGCCCCTGAGGATCAGGTCTGAGCCAGAAGCCGAATCTGCTGCAGTCCGCTTTCTAGTCCAACAAGGTCCTGACCCCTTCTAACCACCCCCCTCCCACGGGGGAATCTCCCCCTCTGGAAGGAAACCCCAGGAAAGTTCCAAAATCGTTTTCTATGCAAATCACATGAAAATGTGTCTCGACCCAGGATCCAACCCTCCCAGGCTTTCTAGTCTCCAGTTCTCAAACACTCAGGGATTTTGTCATTATAATTATTCAGACGTGTCAGACCAGGCAATGGTCTGACCCTGCCTGCCACCACCCACGTAGCCATATCTGGCCGACTACAACCACCCACCAGCAGTTATTAAGTGATTCTCTCTAATCAGAATGTGGGATGGGGTACCACTTATACCCAGGGTCCTGACAGTTCTTCTGTGGTTGGACGAACGCCCTGTCACAGTGGTTCTGACACAGCCTGCACAATGAGGGATGCTACCTCCTCCCATTTGAAGAGGCATATCACCCTAGAGTCCCCTTCATCTTCTGGGATAGGAGAATCATCCTTCTCCATGGTGTCCTGATCTCTGTCCTCTAATTCCATATTTGTTAATGTTCACTATAGGGACTTACGGGACTGGGAAATCCCCAAGGAGGTTTCTGGTATGATCTGGGGGTCTGCAGGAGTTGTCATTGATGCTGTAGCACTGACGACAAATCTCCTTGGTGGCAACAGTGAGCAGAACCAAGCAGGGCCTTCGTGGATCTGTCATATAAGATCTATGCCCAGTGCAGCACACAATCTCCTTGCTCCAAGTTCAGTCCCCAAGCCTGGAATGGTCCTTCTTCCCCACTTATGGCAGGGGAAATGGGGGCAAGCAGAGTTATAGACTGGCCACTAGCTCCAGTCTTTCCAGTTCATAACACACAAGAATAATTAATTAATAATAAATAATACTGCTTCTCAAATCAGTTCAGTTCAACACAAAGTCTTTCATAGAATGCACTACAAAGCTCAGCTGCACGGTTAGAAGCTGTACAGCTGCCCCTCCCTTCAGATTCACTTAATCCTTATTGGAACCTGCCCCAGTGCTAGAGCTTTTAGTGTTCCATCTCTTGTACCTCCATGCATTCAGGGTTCTCGTAGTCTTCACAGGATTGGGTTTCCATGCGTTGCTCCTGTGCACAGTCTACCAACTGCTCTCCTAAACATTTATTTATTTATTTTGAAACCGTTTCTATAGTGCAATTTCCGAGGATCAATTACTTGGGCCCCATCCTAAGGCCTTGATTGCTAGCACCAATCAACCTGTGTGTCCTCTCCTAATTGGTTCTTCCTGGGGAGGGTCGTCCTATCCAAAGGACTCCTGAGACATGTAGTATGACTGACTTGTCACAAGGCGGAGGCCACAGCGGGTGGTAAGGCCAGCGGAGCTGTGGTCTGGGCGCACCCCCCCCCCTTCCACAGCATCCAAGAGTGATGGAATAAGGTTGCAAATTCAACAGCCTTGGACCCTACTCGTGGCAGTGAAGGTGGTGGTGCAACCTCCTCAGTCCCTGAGGCAAGAGAGCCAGCAGAGAAGAGTCCCCCTGATCCAAGGGCACGGTGGAGAAGGCCTAGCATCATTCAGCTCCTCCAGTGGGAGGTGCAGAGGAGGATTCGCCTGCCCTGGCTTCATAAACTGCACATTTGCTTCATGAGGACACAGTGCTGTTTGCCACAGCCAAGACAGCAGGGTAAAGCGGCAGGTATTGACTCAGCCAATCGCACACATGTACAAGGAAAGGAGGCTGCCTCTGGCAGGAAGCACAGGCCACACACTCGAACTAACCTCTGCTGAGACGGAGAAATTACTGGAGTGCCCCTAGCTGTGTACTGGGTAATATTACAGCTCTAGTTTGTTTCTCTGTCTCAGCATCTGCTGGTAGCAGGAGATAACAGACTGGTCTAGCAGGATGTTCTAGAAAGGTGAGCTTTTGCTTCGCCTATCTTTTAGGTACAGGTCACTAACCAGGCAGCATGCAATATTGCCACTGCCTGGTTATGGATTATCACCACCTCAGAATACCCACAACATGCCACGATGCCTAGTGGTTACCATTGGGGCATTTAGGGGAGAAGATCGTGGATATTCAGCATTCAATGGCATTTACACGGTTTATAGGTCTGTATCGGGCCCCATATGGCCTAGTCAGTCTGCCCTTACATGTGACTCACTAAGTTCTACAGTCGTTTTTTCCTTTAGAGACTCTGTTTGTCCCATGCTTTCTTGAATTCAGATACTGTTTTTATCTCTACTACCTCCACTGGGAGACTATTCCACATATCTACCACTCTTTCATTAAATAAATATTTCTGCAAATTATTCCTGAGTCTATCTCGTCACCTTCAATCTATGCAGGGTTTTCTTTCAGTTGAAAGAGGCTCTTCTGTGCATTTATTCCACTGAGGTATTTAGACATCTCTATCATTTCTCCTCTCTTTCTTCCAAATGAAGGTGCGGTCTCCAGAAATGCACACAGTACTCTAAATTAAGTCTCACCAAAGATTTATACAGCGGTATTATCACTTCCTATTTCCTGCTAGCCATTCCTCTCCCTTGCTTTTGTCATCGTTCTGCTTGTTTAACTACCTCGATTATCAGAAGGATATGTTTCCCTTTCTGGAATGTCTTTCATTTTTTCCCGCACCTCAGGGCTATGAGATTCATGTGACCCCCAATGTGAAGCCAGAACCAGAGCACATGAAGGACATTATCCAGTGCAGTGGAGCCACCTTCTTACCCAAGATGCCCAGAACTTACAAGGTAAGATCTCGCCTGCTCACGTTCTTTTTCATTGCTAAAGACATCTGATGTGAGGTGGGGCCTCTCACTAGATCAATAAACAATGTGCAGAAGACACTTAATC
The DNA here is from genome assembly GCA_033557465.1 of Ichthyophis bannanicus. NCBI lineage: Eukaryota > Metazoa > Chordata > Amphibia > Gymnophiona > Ichthyophiidae > Ichthyophis > Ichthyophis bannanicus. The sequence goes on along the minus strand of CM066051.1, from coordinate 71,386,601 downwards.
CAGTGATTGTCTGCAGACCCCCAACTATTTCCTAATCTTTTTCTTTTGCCAGGAAAAGCGAGTTGTCATCTCATGCCGAGATGACCTTCCCAAATGCAAACCTGCCTTCAGTGCGGCCATCCCCGTCACCAACACAGAGTTTATGCTGACAGGAATCCTCCAGCAGGTGGTTGATCTCCAGGCATATGCCTTGGAAGCAGCTGTCGAAGCCCATGAATCCACTGGTAAACGAACCAGCAAGAGGGGAGCTACAGATAACCACACAACCAAAAGGCGACGCTGAGGCTCCGTGCCTCCTACAGAAGGAGCAAAAGCCTTTAAAAAGGGAAAAAAAAGCACCAAAAAATAAATAAATAAAAAAATCCTGCAACAGGACTGTAGCTAAATTATTTTATTACCTCTGTATATAAAAAATGCTTTCTTTTTTTATTTTTTGGGAAATAAAACAGAAATAATTTTGTTTTTTTTTTGTTGTTTTTTTTTTTTGAGGACATGCCTTGCAACACAGTAACCCTTGTCGAAACATTGCCTTGCCCTGGCCAAACAGAGTTGGGCATTTATTCTACAACGCTTGGCAGGCTTCCAATGGAGTAGGTTTACATACATCCTGGCTTATCAGTGAGGATCATTACAGACAGGGTAGGTGTAGTATGATCTCAATCTTGCCGATTCACAGAGTATGCTCACTGTGCTAAAGACAGCTTCCTTAAGGAGTTCACAGGATGTAATACATATAGGCAACCCAAAAAGATATGTTTGGAAATGGCTTTTTATCAAGCCTGTGGTTTCCACTATAATGGGAAATATTTCTGTATCTTTCTGGCACATAGTTTTTTCTCTCTACCCATCTACACACAACTCTAGTAATGAGGGAGGACAGCACAGTTACTCACCTGTAACAGGTATTCTCCAGAGATAGCAGAAATCAGCCCTCATACGTGTGACGTCCGCACTGATGGAGCCCGTGTGGTAACTTCTCCCCAGCTTTCAAAGAAAGCCTTTGGGAGATCTACCACGTATGCTTGGTCCCCTTCCTGCCTAAGGGTGCCATCTTGCCTCAGTATGACGACATAGCTCAAGAAGGCAAAAATGACAAAAAGCAACTGCACAGGTAGGAAGGAGAGTTGTGAGGACTGATGCCTGCTGTCTCCAGAGAACACCTGTTACAGGTGAGTAACTATGCTTTCTCCAGGAACAAGCAGGAAGTTGGTCCCCACATATGGGACTCCCCAGCAATGTTCCCTCTAACCTGCGCTGGATCTGCCGCCAACATTCCTGCCAGGGGGGGGGGTGGTACAGAGCGATCGACGCTCTGCCCCTCCCCCCACGGGCAGGAATGCTGGCGGTGGACCCGGCCCAGATTAAAGAGAACCTTGTGAGGGTGCTGCGGCGTGTGTTAGACCCTGTGTCTATCTCTCTGCCGCCGCCACGGCCCCCCACACCCTGCCACCGCCCCCCCGCAGGAATGTTGGAGGCGGACCCCAGCTACAGACTACCAAAAAACCTATAAAAGCCACAAGTGACTGAAAAAGGTGAACCGTGAGAAGCAGCAACGGCATCAAGGAACAGCATGACCCACGAGTGGTCCCAGGTGTGGAACCAGTTCTCCAGTAGCCTAAACACACTGAAGGGCAGGCATTGCCTTACATCCCAAAACAGATGACAGAGTATTGCCTGGTCAAAGGCGCTGTCGCAAGGGGACAGAGCGCAAGTTCGCCACTAATGCCGCCATGGCCTGGATGCTGTACACAGTGACGCGGCACTCCAGCAAGAGACCTGCCTGTTCATAGGAGAAGGCAATGCAGTTCACCACCCAAATGACAGGGTATGCTTGGAGACTGCTGCCCCCAGCCAATTTGAGTCATAGGAGATAAAAAGCTGCTTGGAGTGATAATGGGCCTTGGTATGCTCTAGGTAGTAGGCCAGAGCCCATTTACAGTCCAGTGTGGAGAGTCTCTGCCCTGTTCACATGGGGCCGCAGGAAAAAGGTGGGGAGGACCACCTTAGGCAAAAACCTGGGGTGCGTGAGGAGCATAATTCTGTTCTTGTGGAACATTGTATAAGGCGAATGGGCCACCACCAGAGCCTGGAGCATGCTAACTCTGAGCAGAGGTGAGTGCCACGAGGACGACCACCTTCCAGGAGAGATACTAGAGGTGACGAGCTGAGAGGCTCGAAGGGTGGCATAATAAGCTTTGAGAGAACTACACTGAAATCCCACTCTGAAGCTTGGAGGGTGGACAGGTGGCCATGACAGTAGTAGGCCCCTCAGAAAGTGAGTCACGAGGGGCTGAGCGGAGAGAGACTCACCCTGGACAAGATGGTGGTGCGCTAAGGTGTACTCTAACGGAGTTGGAATTCAGCCCTGCCTGGGACAGGTGAAGCAGGTACTGCATCACCAGTTGGACAGGACAGGTTGATCCCCTTCTCTGTGCACCCCACAGAGAATCTCTGCTACTTGAAGGTATAGGCCTGACAGGTGGAAGACCCTGCAAAAGGCCAGGAGGGACCGCCTCCACCTTGTTCAACAGACTGAAGTGGGCCAAGGCTATTCTTTCAGCAGCCAGGCCATCAGAGTCAGGGACCCCAGACTGGGGTGCAGGCCCGGGGGGGGGGGGGGGGGGGCCCACCAGAGGAACCGGGGGTGCCTGAGACAGACAGAGGAGCAGGAGGAACCACGGTTGCTGGGACCACCAGGGAGCTACCAGTATCAAGGTGGCCCTGTTGAGCTGGACCTTAAACAGGGTCTTGGTGATCAGTGGCATGAAAGGGAAGGCATAGAAGAGGCCTGCCATACATGGCATGATAATTGCATCCGCCACCCGAGAGGAATGAGGGTGAGCTGGGCTGGCAGAGAGGTCCATCTGTGGGAGCCCCCAGAAACGGAAAAGCCAGGTAACCATTTAGGGCACAGCTGTCACTCGTGCAGGTGAAGGACCTGGCTGAGCCAGTCTGCCAGGGCATTGTCCTGGCCTGGGAGATACACTGCCCTAAGGAGCATCCCGCTCTCACTGGCGAAGGAGTAGAAGCTTGCCATCTCTTGGCACAGGAGGGATGACCCCCATGTCACCCTTCTTGTTGATATAAAACATCACCACCTGGTTGTCGGTCTGGATCAGTACCGCTTGGTGCTGTAGGTGGTGGTGAAAGGGCCAGCGCTATGGCTCTGAGTTCCAGGAGGTTGACCTGCTGGAGGCTCTCCACCTGCGACCAACAGCCGAGTGCATAGGTGCTTGGAGGTATCTATGGTGAGGATCCTCTGGGGTGTGGGGTCCCGGAAGTGCATACTGGCATGTAGTGCTGAGGCTGCTGCCACCAGCCAAGGGAGTCAGCCAAAGGACAGGTCACAACCACTGTCCCACAGGTGCCCTGTTGCTTGAGATCACTGGGAGTAGAGGGCCCACTGAGCCGGCTGCATATGTAGGCAGATGTCTGGAGTGACATGCACCGTGGAGGTCACATGGCCCAACAGGTGAAGCAGGAGGCAGGCTGATTCTGAAGAGCGAAACTGGATATTCCCCACAAGCTCCATGAGGCACTGGGCCCTGTCCGGAGGGAGGAAGGCTTTGGCCTGGACAGTATCCAGCAGTGCCCCTATAAACTCTAGGCATTGTGATGGATGAAGATGGGACTTGGGGTAGTTTAAGACTAACCTCAGGTGCTCCAGAATCCAGATGGTGCAGGCTGCTCCCTGATGGACCTCGGCAGCAGTGTTGCTCTTGATGAGCCAGTCATCTAGGTAAGGAAAAATGAATACCCTCTGAAGTCACAGGAAGGCAGTGACCACCCTCGGGGTGGAGGCCAGACCAAGGGTAGGACCCTGTACTGATAGTGGCAGCCTCCTACCACAAAGTGGAGCTACTGCCTGTTGTGAGGATGGATGAGGATGTGCATATATGCATCCCTTTAGATCCAATGAGCACAGCCAATCCCCCTGCTGGACGTAGGACAACAATGTTCCAAGGGGGAAAGCATCTTGAACTTCTCTCTCACCAGAATTGGTTGAGGTCCCACAGGTCTAGAATGGGCCAAAACCCTCCGGTCCTTTTGGGCATCAGAAAGTAGCGGGAGTAGATCTCCTTGCCCCTGAGATGGGAGGGGATGAGCTCCACCACTCTGTCGGCCAGAAGACTTGCGAATTCCTGCTGAAGCAGGTCTCGGTGAATGGGAGTCATAGGGGTGTGTCTGCTCCTTCTCCACCTACAGGGCCCAGCATCAGTGGTTATAAGGGACCAATGGATGGCATAAAATACTAGATACCCCCCTTACCATGTGCTGCGGGGCTGGGTCGCTCAGGGGAGGAGAGGCTATGCCCAATGAGTTCAAATCCCCCTCCAGGTTGCACCAGAGGTACAGTCTGGAGTTTGGGGGGGGTCTTAGGCTTGCGAGGGCTGTGCCCTTGGCCTGCTGGCCCTGGTGGGGAGTGAAGAAGGCAGAGTACTGAGAGAAGTTTCCATGAGCCTTCCTCTTCAGGTATAGGAGCTTTTTGCCCGAAGCCTTCCTTCGGGAAAGGTCAGGAACTCTGACTCCAGCTTAGCGGCAATTGTCAGTCATGGACTTGCAGAAGAGGTTCTCTCCCTGGCAAGGGACATCGACTAACTTGTCCTATATTCATTGCTCCAAGTCGGAAGACCGCAGCTACTCTAGCTGCCAACTCTAAGCTGTCATAGGCCGCTGGAGTCAAATTTGTAACACATTTTGACCGTGGAAGTCAGGGTCTGGAACTGCTGGAGAGGCTCCTCTGAGAAACCAGCCGAGAACTTGAAAAGTTCCCTCGCCAGGTCCTGCAAGTACATGTCCATGTACAACTGGTAGGCCTGGATCTGGCTGAGGAGCATTGAGCCCTGGAAGCACTTCCTACCCAGAGCATCCACGATGCGGGCCTCCCTGCGAGAGGGCACAGGAGTGTGTTTTCTGGCTCTCGAGCTGACATTTAGCCAACCCCACCACCATGGAGTTGTGAAGCAGTTAAGCCTTTTGGAAGCTGGGGCTCTGGCAAACTCTGTACATAGAGTCCAGCCACCTGCTCAAAATGAGCCCGAAGGCTGGGCTCTTCTAAATATGGCAGTCGTTCCGGGGGGGGGGGGGGGGAATAGACACAGTGAGTGAGTGCCTCTTGGGGGGGGGGGGGGCCTTGTATTGGAGGATGTCGAGGTCCTCGAACCGAGGCTCCTCTTCGGACTCCATAGTGAAGGCAAGGGCCTTCGCCATTATCACGGATGAAGGCCAGGTCCTTGGGTGGTGATCTGTGCCAGGCCTCAGGAGGAGAAGGGTCTGAGGACTCGTCATTCTCGGTCTTCTACTCTGACACAGAGTCTGAAGAGATCTTGAGGGTCCTCTGGATCTTTGGCTCGTACCCCAACCCTGAGCCAAGTGCAGGGAATGTCTTGGACCTGATCGGGACTGGTGCATCTAGAGGCTGACGGTGCTTGAGGATTGGTTCCACCTCCAGAGACTCCTCCGTCATAGAGAGGCCAGTAGCGATGACTCGAAGGAACCGGGCATCAGAGCCCACTGCTGGGCCATGAAGGCAGACAAGCTGCGTTCCAGGCCATCATCGCCTCGAGGCCAGAAGGCTCTGCAGCCACCAGCATGGGCACCATCGAGGGGGTGTCCTCAACGAGGATGACCTCAAGAGGACAGAGGCCCATCCCTGGATGCCAATGGCATCTTCTCCTGCCGGGATTGTTTCAAGGGTCGTTTCTAGCCATCATCCTTTGCCTCGCATCGAAGGCTCCAAGGCCCAGTCTCATCACTCAATGAGGCCATCAACATCTGGCTCTGTGGAATGTTCCTCCATGAGGGAGCCCCGGTTTGATGCTCTGACCTCCAGGCTCTGGGAAAGTGTGGTCACCATGTGAGGCTGAGGCCTCTGTGGCGGCCCTCGAGGCACTGGTCCCCTAGAGGACTCCGGGGCTAAGTTGATCTTGGGAAAAAAAAATGACTCGTGCTGCTTCTTATAGCTCTGAGGTCATTTGCTGGCAGAGACTGTAAGCTAAGGTGTCACGGTCTGCCCCGATGCACCAGTCATGCATGACATGTTACGAGCACAATGGTCGCAGGGCTTGAAGCCACTGACCAAGGCCATAGCGGGGGCAAACTCTACTAGCCCTGCCGGAAAGGGTGAAAAAACCCAAAGCACCAGGAGAAAAACCCTAAGGGAAAAAAGAACTGGAGTTAAATCGCCATGCCAAAGGCGAGCAGGGTACCGGTAAGGAAATCAATCCGAAAACAGAGAATAAAAAATCAACTTTTTCCAGGAGGAACAGACACACAGCTGATGGGCTCCACGGAAAAAAAAGGAGACTGAGGCAAGATGGCACCCTCAGGCAGGCAGGGGACCACGCATGTATGATAGATCTCCCAAAGGCTTTCTTTGAAAGATGGGGAGAGGTTACCGCATGGGCTCAGTCGGTGCCGTCACCCATATTTGAGGACTGACTTTCTGCTTGTTCCTGGAGAATAGTGTGATTCCAAGCTAGTTGCAACCTTGCTAGTCTCTTTACAGTAATATAAACAGTCCCGCTATTGTGCTAAATACTGTTATATGGAGATTATTCTGCTGTGCAGTCAGTGTCCGCGCCAGGGAATAAGCATAGTCTGTTGTATGACATGAAGACTCCAAATGATCAAAGAGCAGACCTGGGGCCTGTTCATCAGTGCAGCAATAGCAGATAAGCTCTGCTTTTCAGTATTCCCCCTCGTTCCTCCAGTCTGAAAAGGCTGTGTACAGATGGGGTCTGTCAATGTAGATCTCTCTGCTTTCAGCCCCTATCTGGGCCAGACTTGATGCACTCTATTCTGTCCATCTGCAGAAAGGGATAGTGGCCAGAGAGCTATTTTGCCTCCTGAGTGAGGGCTGCATCTTCCTCTGAAGGCTCCTCTTCCTCCAGGATGGCTGCACCCAGGGTCTGCAGGTTGTCCAAGAATGCAGAAAGGGATTCTGGATAAAAGCAAGAGTTAACCATTTTAGGCAACAATAAAATTAAGGACCTGCTTTTAAAACTAAAGGCGACAGGATGGCCTAGAAAACAAAATGCTGAGAGAGGCTTAAGGCTCAAATAAGAAAAAGTTATTTGCTTTAACTAGGGATTCAAATTTCTCTATGGACAAGCAGGATATAATCAGCCACACAGATGGGTTTGACGTCATCCCTGATTGCACCAGGCTGGACTCGCTTCCCATCCTTTCATGCGCAAGATACAAAGCAGCCCTAAACATCTTTAAAATCATTCACAATCTGTCAGCTACTGCCATTCAGAATCGGGTAACCAAAGATTCCAGCACGCGGCCCAGACACAGTATCATGGTGAATAAACTCATCACACCTGCTGAATACCAACGATCCAACTAGTCTACAACCAGAAGAGCTCCATCACTCATGGCACCTGCACTATGGAGCTCACTGCCTGAATTAATAAGAATCACAAAAGACATTAAGGATTTCTAGAAGATGCTTCTGTTCACCTATCACTACGGACCCTCCCAAAGCTCATAGCCAACTACTGTCAATTAATGCCTTCCACACTTATGTACCTAACCTCACTCTGTAAACCACTTTGATTGAAGGAAAAGGTATATAAAACTGGATAAATAAATAAAGTCTGAAAGACACTTCTGGACGTGTGCAAGCAGCGACTCCTGTGTGAATGTAGCACTTCATCCGCCTGGCCGAGCAGGATGGAATCTGCTCGCCCTCTCCTTTATTTTTAAATGATTTCCTATGAATTTTCTTTACTTTGTTTTCCTCATTGTCAAGGAGATTTAGTTGCAAGTCCCAAAGAACCTCTAGGTACTGAAGGATCTGGGGTTTTCTCTGAAACCCACTTAAGCTACTCAAACTCCCAGGGGGCCCAGATAAGAACATCCCAAGAGTGCCTTAACTGTCAGATAAAAATCACTTCAACAGCTGCTACTCTCAAGGGGCCCAAATTAGTACCATTAAGAGATTTGCCTGTGAAAAACAAACTCTCAGTTCCTTTGTTATTTCAACTGTATAATTGAAAATACTTGGGGGAAAAAAGAAAAACAAACTCTTAAGTTCTGGAAACTTCTAGGGGGCCCAAAACTCTGCACTCATGGGAGGCTTTCCTGTGAGAAGAGAATCTTTTCAGCAGCTACAGCTCCCAAGGGGGCTCAGTTGGATATCCTTGGGATGTTTCCAAATGGAGGAGAAAGTCTTAAACAGTGACTAGGGCAATCTCCACATCAGCTCCCATGGCTGTTAGCCTGACATCCATTCTTGCCCAAAGAGACCACCATACCTGTGGTAGGCTCTGCCTTCTTGCAGAGGGACAGCACGGTTGGTTAGTTCTGGATTGCGGCTTCCTGCTTCTCCCACAGCCATGGCCCCAGCACCACAACAGGCTTTTTAAAAAATAAAAAGGGCGCCGGCCACTCCCCTGCCCTTAGTTGCGGGGTCAGTCTGACGCAACTCAGTATGATCGGGGGAAGTGCCACTGGAGGGAGCTTCTGAGCCTTCCAAAGTGTTGGTGTTCGTGCAGAAACTCTGCAGGATGGCAGCGTGGTGCTTGGGCCTCTTGCTGGGCATACTCCCTGCTCTGTATACCTGACCACGGCAGTGTCTCACTCTGCGGGGTTCCCTGTGGAGGTGCTCCTCCCTCAGTGGCCAAGTTACTGTCTTGCTACGGCTGCCTCTACTCCCCCAGGGGTAGTCTCTTCCATGCCACCTATGTCTTAGTGAGTGTTCACTGCCCACAGTAGGGGCATCTCTCTTTCTCACATACCTCCTCATCCCTGCAGCCAAGATGTGTATCTCCGTACCAGGGGACCAACTCTGAAGGATCTGCATGCTTTCTCAAACCACACAGCATGGGGGGGTCCTTGAGTTTCTGCCTATTTGTAACTGCAACTTTCTGAATAATGGTGGGGAGTAATAAAACTAGGTTACCTGATCTGGCCATGATCCCATCCACCACGCTACAACTAATGAATGGATAAATCACTGAACAAATGGAGCGTGGAATCCACATTCCTCAGTCCCCCTTGCTTGGGCAATAGAGCACCAGCATGCTAAAGACAGCAACAGAGACACACTAGAGTCTGTAACCCAGGGCTCAATCCAACTCTTCTCCTCCTACCCTACAATCACAGCTCCCAAAAGGAAAGAGGGATGGCTCCATTCTCTCCCCCACTGTGAGCCCTGGATTCGTCATAGTTTCCAATGGGGAAGTGGAATGCCTTCTTCCAAATCTCCTGCTAGACCAGTCCTTACAAATGGGTTATATTCCCCTGCCAGCAGATGCTGGAGACAGATAAAATACCAAAGGCTTCACTGAGCATACCCTGGCACCTATGTGCCTCCCCTAGGTGTCGCCTTTTAGTATTTTTTTGGCTCCAACAGATGCTGGTTGTTGTTCGCCTTGCTCCTCAAATAAGGTTTTATTTCAGGACTAATTTAGTCAACTTTCAACTGGTGAAGTCTCTAGGGAACACTGGAGATGTCGCCACAGAGTTTCTCACATTCTTGAAGCCAGTCTCTGGGCAGTAGCCACTGATCACGAAAATCAGAAAGGCCTGCCATCTATACAGGGGATCAGGCTCTAGGCCTGTGGAGCCTGTCTGGAGAGAGCAGAGCATGGCCATCGGAGCCTTAGCTGCCTGCCCTAGTACAGCCATCACTATTCAGCAATTTTTTTTGTTTTTGTATTGCGATTCCACTTACAGAACCATGGCTAACTATTACTCAGACCCCAGACAGCTTGTCAGATTGGCTCTTTTGCAGTGTGAGTGAAACTGAGTGATGGGTTTTTCCCCTCCTCTCCTGCCAGTGGCATTCTCTCTCTAAACGCTGCAATGCTGCCGCCGCTTCTGACACCACAAGACTCTCTACCGCTTCAGTTCCACTCCTGTACTACCGCTGCTGACCACTCCTGCAAGTCACCGCCAATCTTACAGCCACACCTTTTCACTGCGGCTCAAACTCCACCTCCAGTTGCTGCTCTTCTCTTCCGCCACTGGCTCCTGCTTCAGCCACATGGTATCTGGCTGCTTGACAACATTTTAAGGATATTTGCTCCAGCCTGCTGGCCTGCATCTTCCCACCTTTTGGGCAGCCATTTTAAAGTGCTGTTTTTTGCACCTACTGCATGCGGCAGCCATTTTCTCCCAGAGACTCCAGGCAGCACTCCAGAACCGGTAATTCAGCAGGAGATTCTAGTTTTCAGTCTTCCATGATTGCACAAGGGCACCACATTGACTTGGCACTGGGGGAGACAACGCAGCGCTGCTATGCCTCCTTCTGTTGCAGTGCTTTGCCTGTGGGTGTAAACGCCGGCAATTAATGGTCTGTATTTGTGCCCCTTGCTCTGCCCACCCCTGTGAAGCCTTGGCATTCACATCGCCACCGAGAGCCCAGGAAGGCAGGACACAGCCCCCTCTGGTGACAGACCACATGACTGCTCCGCCTGGCGCCGCTACAGCTTCAGAGGAAGGACCCTTCCCCCCCCGGCTGCTCCTTCAAAGATCCAGGGTGGCAACCTCCAGACCTCTCGCCTGCAGCCATGGACCTTTCATGGCTCTTTTTAGAAAGGCGTAGGATGCCTGGCATGGTGCACCACCCCCTCACACAGTTCATCAATGCCGTTATCAACTTCATCTACTTCACGCCAACATTTCACCAGGAAATGCACCTCGGATGTTCAGGGGATGGAGGTCCCATTCTGCACACCCAAGACAGTCTCTTTGGTGGCTGAAGTCAGCGAGTTACCTTCTCAAATTGACTTGGATCATCTCTCGGAGGACAGGTCATGGCATCCTATTTTGGACCTCCAGGGAGTCAATCACTCGCTCCGGTTTTGGATGGAAACTCTCCGGTCAATTATTCAAGTGATCAAACAGGGGGAGTATTTGGCATCCTTAGATCTTGCCGAGCCTTATCTCCGCATCCTCATCCACATGGACCATCAGCTGTTCTTCAGTTTGTCTCATCCTCTGACAACATTTTCAGTTTTGTGTGCTGCCTTTCAGCCTAGGAACCGCACCTTCTCCAAGGTCATGATCATAGCTGCTGCAGCGCTGAGACGCGAAGGGGTACAGGTGCACCCAATGTTCCCTCTAATTTTCTGTAGGCTGTGTGCGCATAAAATATCAGCTCTGCAGCTTTTGAAGGAAGGGTAAATTTTTGTGCGCCACATAACGACACTCGGGGTTATACACTTTAAAATTTGACTACACGTCAGAATACAGTATGTACACCACATTGATTGCACTAGAAAATATTGTAGAACTTGTGAAAACCGTAAATACACAACAACTTTTAAATTTTAAGACGTCTGTGTTGTTTTCTATCAGAATCAGAACCGTAATTCTTGTGCGCTCTGTTATAAAGTATGTGCGCTCGCTCGGCGAGGTGTGTGCGCGCGCACACGCGCACAGCTTAGAGGGAACAGTGGGTGCACCCCTATCTCGACGACTGGTTCATCCAGGCAAAGTCTTACCAACAGGCGCTGCAGGCCATTTGTCACGTTGTCCAAGTTTTGGAAAACCTGGGCAACGGTAGTGAACCACGCCAAGGAGTTACCTTGCTGCCAAGTAATCTCTCAAATTTCTCAGAGCCCGCTTTGATACCCAACAAGGCAGGGTTTACCTCACACAGGAACGGTTTCACCGGTTTACCGATCAGCTCCACAGTTTACGGACAGCATGGCCACGAGCCTGGGACTATCTTTATTTATTGAACGGTTTTATATACCACCTTTCAGAAAAATCAAAGCGGTTTACATAGAACAAAACTTGAACATTACATTGAAACTTATTCAAAAACGTATTATCTTCAGGTGCTTGGGGCCATGGCAGCCACCATCAACGTCATCTCCTGGGTGCAGGCGCATATGATTGATGCGGCCTCTTCAGGGGTCACTGCTCTCCTCCCTGTGGTCGCTCATCTCTGGGGATTTCAACCTTTACTTATCCCTTCAGCCTTCGGTGGAGGCTCCATCTGGAGAATCTTCTCCGGGGGGTCCCCCTAGAGGCACTACCGACACCAGTTTCTCTAGCTGGGGTGTGCATTGTCACAACCACACCACTCAGGGTGTCTGGAACCCTCAGGAGGCATCCTGGCATCAATTGAAGCCAGGGCTGTGCACCTGGCCTTGCTGCACTTTCTGCCGTACATCCATCACAGAGCAATATGGATCTTCTCAGTCAATGCCACAACGGTGTCCTACCTCACAAAGCAGGGGGGGGGGGGGCACCAAGTGTCCGGGAGTTGCAAAGGAGATGGCTTGCCTATTCGCCTGGGTGGAGAGACTATGTGCTGATGGTGTTAGCTTAGCATATCGTGGGTGTAGACAACATGCAGGCCGACTTGCTCTGCCAACATGCCTTGGATCCCGGGGAATGGGAGCTTGTCCTGTAGGCCCTTCCAATGGCTAGCTCAGCAGTGGGATCAGCTGGAGATCGATCTGATGGCAACTGCAGCCAGTGCCAAGGCCCCAATCTTCTTCAGTCGAACGAGGGAGCCCGGAGCTCAGGGGGTGGATGCACTGGTTCAGACCTTGCTGACAGCAGCCCTCCTGTACCTCTTTCCTCCCTGGGTGATGATCGGGTGGGCCCTTCCAACGCTTTGAAGTTCACCAGGGACAAGTGATCCTAGTGGCCCCTGACTGGCCGTGCCACCCATGGTTTGCTGACCTCATTCACCTCACGGTGGGGCAGCCCCTCCTGCTAGGGTCTCGCCACGGACTGCTTCGACAGGGACATGTATGGATGGACAATCCAGCTCCTTATTCGCTTATGGCCTGGCTCTTGAAAGACACCGCCTAGAGCACAAAGGTTACTCGCAGCAGATCATTGCGACCTTGCTTCAGGCTTGTCGGTCATCTATCTCTGGCTTATGCAAGGGTCTGACGCCTCTTCGAGGCCTGGTGCGCACGCTGCAGAGAGTTTCACCCTGGCGTATACAGATCCCTGAAATCCTCGTGTTTTTACAGGATAGCTATGACAAGGGACTTGCGCTGAACTCCTTGAAGGTCCAAGTGGGTGCTCTCACTTGCTTTAGAGGGCTCATCGCAGGCTGCTCTGTGCCGGCGCATGTCAATGTCAGACATTTCCTCCGGGACATCAGATTACTGCACCCACCTCTGCATCCTATGATTTCTCCATGGGACCTCTCTCTGATCTTGTGCAGTCTGTGAAAACCCCCTTTCAAGCCTCTTAAGGAGGCTATGCTGCGGGATTTGTCTTATAAGACTGCCTTCTTGGTGGCCATCGCATTTGCTAAATGGGTGTCAGAGCTCCAAGTGCTTTCTTGTCTGGACCCCCTTCTTGTCCTTCTCTACAGAAGGCGTCTCTATCCGACCTATGCCATTCTTCTTACCCAAAGCCTTGTCTCCATTCCACCTTAATCAGCCTATCCTTCTGCCCGCCTTTTCCAGTCAGGACTGCACGGCCTCTAAGCATAATCTTAGGGCGCTGGATGTCAGCCACGTTCTGCGTCGCTACTCGGGGATGACAAATTCCTTCAGGAAATCGGATCACCTTTTTGTCCTCTTTGCGGGGGCCCCACAAAGGGCTCGCCGCTTTGAAGCAGACTATTGGCCAATGGATCAAGAGAACCATTGAATCTGCCTATATTTTGCAAGGCAAACTGGTCCCATTAGGACTTTGAGCACAAGCCACCTCCTGGGCCCAGCGGTTCTGCTTGAATCCGGTGGACATTTGTTAAGCGGCCACCTGGTCATCTGTCTACTTTTGTGCGCTATTATCAGCTGAGTATCCAGGTGTGGACTACAGCAGCTTTTGGGACCAGCGTAGTGTCTGCGGCTGCCTCGTCTCGCCCACAGGTGGGGTAGCTCTGGTACTGCCAACTTGTAAGGACTGGTCTTAGCAGGAGATTTGGAAGGTAAAATTTTACTTATCATTAATTTACTTTCCTGGATTCCTGCTAGACCAGTCCATCTCCCACCTTCACTCATTGTATTACTGACCGTAGTTCTTCGGCCGCAGTCACGACAGCCACAACAACAGAGCTTCCAGTTAGCAGCTATCCTCTATAGTCTGTCAATTTGTACATAGTTATGTAGCACTGGGTCCTAGTTGTGCAGTGGTTCTCACTTTTGGTTTAATAGGGGCGCTACTTGCCCTCACTTGATGCTTCTACTTTGCCAGAGGTATACTAAAGGCGACACCTAGGGGGGGCACCTAGGTGCCAGGGCATGCTTAGTGAAGCCTTTGGTATTATCTTTCTTCAACATCTGCTGGCAGGGGAATATAACCCACTTGCAAGGGCTGGTCTAGCAGGAATCCAGGAAAGGAAATTAACGGTAAGTAAAATTTCACTATTCTCTGCCAACAAGTGCCCGGGACTCTTCCTTCAAGACATGGATTTCCCTATTTCATCATGAGCTCCTCTATCCATGTGTACAGACTCCTTTTGTGTGAGGCAATCACGTGCCCAGATTCACAACTACGCTCCAGCTCAGTCCAAATTGGCCTCCAGCATGCACATAGCAATGAGGACTTCCTTGGGGGTTACCTTGGTAGTTTCCCTGTTCTTTAACTTAAAACAAAAACCCCATAAGTTTAGGAGAAGCCACATCCAGACCCAGAATAATGGTCAAACTCTCCAGGAAAAACTTATGCTGGGATCTCACTGCCAAGATCAGAACTAGCCTCACTAGGCCTGGATCTTACGCTCCATATAGGAGGCACACCTCATAGCAACCTCCCAGTGTTAAGTACCTTTTTATTTTACCTTTTTAAAGCCACGAAGACAGCAAGCAGCGGCTGACCCTCAACATCCAAACTTACAATATAAAAAAAAAAGAGCAAGACATCTTTCCGGAGGTTCATAGTGTCACACTTGAGTACAACAACTGAACTCTGTTTGTTCCAGCAGTTGGAAGAGCACATGCAACACCTGCCAACTGGGCTACTCAATAATACACTCTGCCTGCTTCCACTGTGATCTCATACCAGAGTATCTGCTGGTCATACAACTCTATTCTTTGCTGACTTCTCCAGGAGGATGGTAAACGGATTCTGCCCTGACTACCCATCTAACAGAATGCTGTACATCAATAGGTACTCCACTACCCCCCACCCCAGGCATAGTGTCGGTGTTTATGTTTGTCTTCTTTTGATATACCTCATCTCCGTGTATAGGCAATGCGATCTTCAGTCTCATGCTGGACATGAGAACGCACAAAATACCATGTTGGGTTGGACCAGAGGTCTATCCTGCATGGTGTCCTGTTTCCGACATTGACTGGTCCAGGTTGTGGATACTGGTCAGATTCCCAGAAACAAGGTCATGTCCACCCTTATATGGTACCACAGCTCCCTCACAGCCCAGGGCTCTCTTACAGTCAGGACCCAATCCCCCTTTCTCCCTTCAGAGAAACAAGTGTGCTGGTACTGTGCCTTTGTGCATCCTTGTACTCTCTCCAGCTCATCACTACCCCGCCTTATTCCCACACTACTGGCCTATTACTCAGCTCTAACAGGATCTCTCCTGCTGAACCACATTGTAGGAAAGGGGGGGGGAGAAAAACAAAACAAAAGGACACTTAAGTTCCATATCTACTCAGACTCAGCACAGGGCTGTATCGATTCATCAAACAGCATTATTTGTCTTCCTGAATCCCAAGCCTATCTAGGCCCAAACAAGGCCAGCAGAAGTACAACCAGCTATATTTAAAAGAGAGAGGAAGTACCCTCCAGGCCATTCCACAAGACGCTTTCTTGGTTTCCTAAAACACTTTTTGGGGCACATTGCTAGTTTCCCCATAGGGAAGGCGCATGCACCAGCCTTTGGAGGACTCGCACTCACTGCCCTCCTTTTTGGGAACAGCTTTTGTGCCAGAGGGTACTGCATTATGCGAACTGGCTTCAGCCTATCTCAGCTCAACTCCCTAGGTGCACGTGAGGACTTTCTGCAAGCCAATACACTATGTCCCTTGTGCCCTCAGGTCTATGTGGCTGATAAATCCTGCTTGTCCATGGAGAAAGAAAGATTGCTGGTTCTCCATGGACAGCAGGACAAATCAGCCACACAAACCCTCCCACCTCCCCTTCTCGACTAAAGCTTCTATTCTTGCCTAGGTTTCACCATCGCTCTGTGATTGACTGGGGAGGAAGAGCTACATTCACATAGGAGGAGTCACTCACACAAGCCCAGAAGAGTTTTCCAGACTTTTCTGTGCACTGGGAAAGCAAGTCTGGCCTCGTGCCATCAAGGATGACATCAAACCCACCTGTGTGGTTGATTTATCCTACTGTCCATGGATCACCATCAATACAAGTAAACCATCTTTCCAGAGTGCCTCTACTAGACCAGTCCAGACGAGAAGGTTAACTCCCCCAACCAGCAGATGTAGGACAGAAAAAACACCAGAACAGTGCTGTGACATCGTCACTAGCACCTCACCTGTACAGCTAGGGGCATTGTTCAGTATTTTCTCTGTCTCAGCAGATGTTGATTGGTTCCTAGTACAGCTCCTAGATTTTTTTAGCTGCTGCCCCAGTCATGAGGACTGTGGGCAGTTAGCTAAGTCAGCAGATTCAAGGCAGTGTAGGAGACACCCTCTGGTTAAGGCTGTTCCAGCATCAGGGGGGGGTGGCATTTGGTTTAATTGCCTTTGGGGCAGCCTAGCCTTAAGCACAGCTGCTCTTTAGCAGTGAGTTACAGTTGTACCATTTCCTCTCTAAGACTCTTCTTCGACAGTTGTCAGGCTCTGTAGTTTCTGCTCTGCACTCCCCCCCCCCCCCCCCACCTCCATACTACCCCCCAAAGGCTCGAGATCAGGGCAGCAATGTAGAAGCTCATACCTGGGTGGAAATCAACTGTGAGTAGATTTCTGCAGCGCCGTTAGGGGTCACAGCCCATGAGGGGTGTTTGGGCCTTCTTCCCACTATTTTCTTGCACCGTCCACTGCGTGCGGCTATGACTGACAAGGCCCCGCCTTTTTTGAGTTTTGGGAAACTGCATCGGGAACTCGTGGAGAGGTTGTGTGTGGCCTGGGCTATGGATCCCGGCCAGTCAATGGAGAAGGGATCCGGTGATTATCTTTCATGCTGGACCTTCTGTTGGGGGAGAATTAACTATGCGTCAGGCCCTGGTTGTTTCACCTGCGTCCTTAGCTATGTTGGAGGATCAGCACCTGAAGCTTTGCAGAGCTCCATGAATGGGGATGATATTTCTCTCCCGGAACTCCTCTCCTGAAGGGTGGGGGGGGAAGGTCCCGGCAGCTGCCCTGCAGCATTCCCCAGCATATCAGGTGATGTATCGGAATTTACTGCGTTATTCAAGTGGGAGGTTTGGAAGGGGGCCCAAGATGGAGGAGTAGCCTAGTGGTTGGGGCAAGGTACTTCAGGCCGGAAGGTCGGGGGTTCAAATCCCACTAGAGGACAGCAACCTTGGGCCGGAAGGACTGGGGTTTCTAGTCCCACAGGTGCTCCTTGTGGTCTTGGGCAAGCCACTTAACCCTCCATAGCCCATGTTCCCTGTAAAATAGTTACCAATCATATAGCAGTCTGTATCATAGCTCACATTGTATTATAGTACATAATGTATATAGCGCAATTTATTACAATGCAATACGCCCTAATTTATCAAACAATGTAATTTCCATTACTGCTTGTTTATACATTCACTGCTTTTATTTATTTATTTTATTTAACATTTCTTATATACCGCCTTTCATGATATCAAGGCGGTTTACATTGAACAAACTGAAATTACATTGAACAGGGCATTATGACTTGGAGGTAACTATTTTACAGGGAACATGGGCTATGGAGGGTTAAGTGGCTTGTCCAAGACCACAAGGAGCACCTGTGGGACTAGAAACCCCAGTCCTTCCGGCCCAAGGTTGCTGTCCTCTAGTGGGATTTGAACCCCTGACCTACTGGCCTGAAGTACCTTGCCCCAACCACTAGGCCACTCCTCCACTCCAGGGTTTTGTATGTCTTGTTTGTTAAACCGCTTTGATTGCATGATAAGGCGGTATAGAAATACCATTAAATAAATAAATAAAATAAATAAATAAATCTCCAAGTTATAATACCCTGTTCAATGTAATTTCAGTTTGTTCAATGTAAACCACACTGATGCAGAATAGCGCGGTATATAAGAGAATGTAAATAAATAATAAGATAGTGCCTCTCATGGTTCTCTGCACTTGCCTAAACATGGCAGCACTGATACCACAAGGAAACCCCTAGCACTGTCTTGGGGACCAAATGACAGCATAAGAATCTCGCCTGAGTGCTGAGGGAATTGGACTCTCCCAAGGATTAAGACCAGGATAGTGAAATAGAATTCTCATCGCCATCTGCTTCCAGTTTAGAGGAAGGTGAATTTTCGCACTCTGAAGAGGACACTGGATCCAGAATGATTTGGCTGTTCCCCAGAGAAGAACTCTCCATGCTTATCAGCCAGGTGGTACCTGAACTCCGGATTCCTGAGGCTACCAGCCCTGTGGACCAGTCTACTTTTGACCCTATTCTTAGAGCGTCAGCTAAGGCCTTTCTTTCCCCCTGGAACTGCAGCAGCTAGTCACGGATGAATAGGATGTCCCCAATACCTCTTTGCACATGGCCTGATGTTGGGGGTGCATCTACCACTGGTCCCAGGACAATCTCCACCTCTGGTTGTGTTCTCCTAAAGTAGACTGTCTCGTTATGGCGGTGACAAAGAAGACTACGATTCTGATGGAAGGGAGGTAGCCCTCCGGGACTCCCCAGGATTGCAAGGTGGAAAATCTGCTAAAGATTGCCTTTTCTGTGTCCTCACTGGTGGTACAGGCCTCGGTGGCTCATGCCCTGCTCTGTTGAATTCAACTCCTACCAGAGGACTCCACTATGGCACATCGCGAGTTTGTGGAAGCCTTCCTGGCTGATGGTTTCTATGACCTGCTGTGGCAGCTGCTGATGTAGCCTGCCTCTGGCTCCGGAATTGGTCTGCAAATGCAGCCTTAAAGGCAAGCCCAGCTGGTCTGTCTTTGAAGGGCGGGCTCCTTGTCGGGGAGCATTTAGAAAAGCTGGTCAAAGATCTTTGTGAGGTCAAGCCGCAGCGCATGCTAGAGGATAAGCTGACGTCCTCCTCCCACTGCTCTGCATCTGAAAATGCTCTGGGTACCAAACTGCAGTGGTCCTATTTGAGCCCGCAGTCTTCCTCGTATCGGTTCTCTGGAGGTCACGAACAATCCTTTCAGGAAGCCTGGCAGTCGCAGGGTCCAACCAGAGGCTTTAAGAAGTCCACTGGTCGTTCCTCCTGCTGAAGGGGTGGGGGTCCATTTTGAGGTGCTGTGGATCAGAGGGTGGCTCAGCCTTTTTTTTTTTTTTAAACCAGAAATGGGTTCACATCACCTGACGCCTGGGTGTTGGATGGCGTCCGGCACAGCTATGGCCTCGACCTCACTGTCCCCATTCGGGGCATCTTCATGATATCTCCCTGCGGCTCACAACTCAAGCACCAGGCCATTCAAGACACTCTCCAACGCCGCCTTCTTCTGCAGGCATTGGTATCCGCACTGCACAACGAGCGCGTTTAGGGGTGATATTCCATCTACTTTGTGGTCCCCAAGAAGGATGGTGCCTTCTGTCTGATTCTCAATCTCCAGGGCATCAACTGCAGCTTGCGCGCCCCCCGCTTTTGCATGAAAATGCTGCTCTCTGTGATCCAGTCTGTCCACACAGGAGACCTCATGGCAGCATATCTTCACATCCCCATTCGTGATGATCATCAGCACTTCCTTCATTTTGCCATTCTGGGCCACCACTTCCAGTTCTGTGCTCTTGGGCCTGGCAACTGCTTCATGGACCTTCTCCAAGGTCATGGTCTTGGGTCATGGCGGTCCGACAAGATGACATCTGTATTTGGATGACTGGCTCATCCAGGTCCATAAGTACTCAAAGTGCAGCTCTTGAACCATCGGGTGCTTCAATGCCTCGAGTGCCTTGGCTGGGTAGTCAATTACAGCAAGAGTTGCCTCGTGCCTCCCCCTTCCCCCATTGAGCATGGAGTTTCTAGAAGCACACTTTGATATTCAGACAGGCAGGGCATCTCTCACGGAGGAGTGATGGCACCAGCTCCAGTGTCAACTGCTTGGGTTTTGACAGCTGCCGAACCCCTGAGCATGGGACTACCTTCAGCTTCTGTGTGCAATGGCAGCAACTTGGAGGTTGTGCCATGGGCCAGGTACACATGCGTCCTTTGCAGGCTGCACTCTTGAGCCACTGATCTCTTCTGTCCTAGACTTACCATATGCATCTGCAGCTGTCCCTGCCCCCACCCTAAGGGTGTGCACCAGTCTCTGCTGGAGGGCTTCCCACAATAACATGTCGCAAGGGATCCTACTGGACCAGCTGGACTGGATAGTGGTGACCACTGATGCCAGTCTTACTGGCGAGGGAGCTCACTGTCACCATCGCTCCGCACAGGACACCTAGTCTCCATGGGAGACTAGATGGGCCTTCAATCAGTTGGAGGTTTGGGCTAGCTGCCTCTCTTTCTGCTGCTTCCAGACCCTGTTCCAGGGCTGAGCTGTTAGGCTACTACTGTCATGTTGGACATCACCTTATTTGAATCACCAGGAGGGCATGAATACCCTAAATAAACTATTCATTTGATGCTAAATCCATGTACATACAACTTTTGTAAATATGTTGATTGTAATAATAATTTATGTAAATAAGGCATAATCATACCTGTATATAATTCACAGTTCTTTTCAATGTAATTTCTCTAAGTTCAAGACATAAGTTTAATGTAATTGGCTTTCTTAAATGTAAACCACCCTTGATCTCTGAAAGGGGTGGTATATAAAAAACATAAATAAATGAATGAAGGGTCCAGGTGTCGCTTCTTTTTGCCTGGACCGAATGCCACCTCAGTTAGCCTCGTGGGCTTTCAAGCGCATAGTGCATTGTTGGGGCCGTCCAACCCTGGATCTCATGGCGGCTCTTGCAAACAGAAAAGTTCCATCCTACTTCACCAGGCGTAGAACTCTAGGATCCAAGGGCCTAAATGTGTTGGTCCTGGCAGGGTCACTATTCTATGCCTTTCCGCCATGGCTGATGATACCCAAAGTGCTCTGGCATGTGGAACTATACCCACATCTCATTGTTCTTGTGGTGCCCGATTGGTCCTGTTGCCCTTGGTACGCAGACCTGGTCATTCTCCAGGTCGCCCAGCCACTCCTCTTGGGGGCATGGAGGGGGCTGTTGCAGCAGGGGCCCAGTCCTGATGGATGACTTGAGACCATTCTCGCTTATGGCTTGGCTCTTGAAAGGCAGCAGCTGATGTACAGGGGCTACTCCCCTGCAATAGTGACAACGCTTTTGTGGGCATGGTGCCGCTCCACGTCATTGATCTATGCCCAGGTTTGGCGGCTCTTCAAGTAGTGGTGTGCTCTGGAGGCACTCTTCCCCTGGTATGCGTGCCTTCCAGCTGTGCTTGCCTTTCTGCAGAAGTTTCAACAGGATCTTGCCTGTAACTCGCTGTGGGTGCATGTTGTGGTCTTGTCAGCCTTTTGCAAGCCAGTTCAGGGTCGGTCCTTTGCTTCACACTGAGATGTGGGCCACTTCCTGCGTGGAGCCTGCGCTTTCTAGTGCAACAGAGTGTTCCTGCTTGGTGTCTTTCGGTCATTCTCTGAGTGCTCATAGTGGCACCCTTTGAGCCCTTATGGTAGTCTACATTCAAAGATGTCACCTTGAAAGCCATTTTTCTCATCACCATTACTTCTGCGTGACGGAACTCTGAGCTCCTGGCTCTCTCATGTCTGAATCCCTTTTCCGCAGAGGGGGTCTCATTGTAATCGGTACCCTCCTTTCTGCTCAAGGTCTTTACACCTTTTCATGTGAATCAAGGTCGGAATGCCAACACAAAGACCTGCAGAAGTTGGATGTCTGCTAGATCCTCATGTACTATCTAGAGGTTATGAACGCATTCTGGCTGTTGGACCATCTGTTCATCCTCTTTGTGAGGCCCTGCAAGGGACACGCAGCAACTAAGGCCACTGGATTAGGGAGGCCATTACTTCAGCCTACCTCTTGGCTGGCAAGCTGGTGCCCCCAGGATTGATGGCACATTCAACCCGAGCGCAGGTGGCTTCTTGAGTGGAGCTATCCAGAGTGGAACCTCTGGACATCTGTCAAGTGGCCACATGGTCCTCCCTGTCCACATTCGTATGGCATTATTGCTTGGATGTGCAAGCACATGCAACAGCCTGTTTTGGTGCACAGGTTCTTTCTGCTGCATTGTCTTCCTGCCCGGTGGGGGGGAGTAGCTTTGGTACTGCCCTCTGGTCTGGCTGGTCTAGCAGAGGTGCTCTGGAAGGGAACATTTTATTTGCCAATAATTTTCTTTCCTGGAGCACTGCTAGACCAGTCCAGGACCCATTCCCATGGATGCTCATGGACCTGCACTTTTCGGACTGTGGTCCCTGAGTGGTGCCCACTGTCAGCCCGACTCTATCTCTCCATTATTTATATTAGTTCCCCTATTCAGAATTATTTGGACATATCATGTGAAGAAAGAGATCATTGGAGAAAGACAATGCTTGGCAAAATAGGTTACTGTTAAAAAAGAAGACCGGCAATGAGATGAATTGATTCAATAACAGCAGCTATAGATACCACTCTATCAATTATGAGCCGCTTGGCTGAAGACAAAGTTTAGGTCAACTATCCAGAGAGGCACCATGAGTCGACACAGACTTGACTGCACTTAACAACAATTCAGAATTCTTATAGTTGGGGATAGGTGCCCCTTTGGCGGATTCTATAAGAGTTCCATTGTTTATTACGAAAATATTGAACCGTGCCCCTAGCTGTACTGGGTAAGGTGCTAGTGATGATGTCACAGCACTGTTCTGGTGTCTTCTCTGTCTCACAGCTGCTGACTGGGGGAGTTAACCCTCTGGTTTGGACTGGTCTAGCAGTGCTCTAGGAAAGGAAATCAGCAGCAAATAAAATTACCCCCTCTTTCCTTCCACTACTGGAACAAAAATATTAAAAATAAACCAACATTTTATTATGTGTCATTTAAGGGTTTGCTAAATCTATTTAGGAAGCACTCATATGACAAAGCAAAATTAAATTTTCCATGCTTTAGGATAGTAATTCCCCTGTGGGTTGGGACCCCAAAAAGGATAAACATCAGCAGTGGATAGGGTCATAGAAAGAGGCCTATTTCCCCTCTGTACCTAGACTTATAATCTTTGCCGTTGTTGCTTGCCAAAGTTGATACAGTTTTTAAATTAGCAGCAGATGCCACAGATCAGCTCATCTCTAGTTAAAGGCCTACGTGGACGACGAAAACCAAAGCAGTATGGTGAAGGGTATAATTTATCCCACTTGTTCACATGGTCTGAGAATCGGACAACATAGGTATAAAGCTCATACCTTTGGAAGGCGGTCTGGCACTAAGCCTCGAAGAGTGAGGCTGAGGTGTGGCCTTGTCCCCCGCCAGCATCTCACACCAGTCTGGGGAGGGCTGCAGGGCTGCTTTTCTGTTCTGTTTATACTGCTTCAGGAGGCCCTCCTGTCTCAGGGTTGCCTGCGGGAAGGGAAAAGAGTGTGTAAAAAGAAGTAGTAGAAAAAAACAAGTTAAAGATTCTAGAATGACATTAAAGGTTGTGAGAGACTGATTATGAAACAGACTCATGAACTGCCTCACATGCAAACTTAAAATTACAGCATTTCACTAACATACAAACAAGCTACCTTTGGGGTGCAGGACCTACCAATAAAAATATAGTATGTGGAATAAATGAATCATTCTCAAGGACAAAGAGAATGATGCATTCAGATACCCAGGTGGGAAGAGTCCTTTCACAGACTCCTCAACCCATTTTGTTCATGCTGAAAGACAAAGTGAATCCTTCCTTTGCAGACGTATGCTATGGAGATAGTGAGGAAGGTTCCCCATATCTTAGACTGCACTTTCATAGGTTTTGGAAGATACGTTGTTAGAGTGGAGGAGTGGCCTAGTGGTTGGGGCAAGGTACTTCAGACTGGAAGGTTGGGGGTTCATATCCCACTAGAGGACAGCAACCTTGGGCCAGAAGGACTGGGGTTTCTAGTCCCATGGGTGCTCCTTGTGGTCTTGGGCAAGCCATTTAACCCTCCATAGCCCATGTTCCCTATAAAATAGTTATTCCCAAGTTATAATGCCCTGTTCAATGTAATTTCAGTTTGTTCAATGTAAACCGCACTGATGCAGAATAGCGCGGTATATAAGAGAATGTAAATAAATAAATAATTACAGACTGGTTAATAAGAAAGCAAGAAACCATTTTTGGCACAAATTTAGGATGCATTCTTAATGCTACCTTATTTTGGAAGAGTTGGGCTTAAGAGGAATAATGAAACTATAGCTCACTTATCCTCATTGAGGCAACTGCTGTTAGAAAAAAAAAGAGTCTTCCGTGCAGTGAATTTTTGGTGAACAGAATTCAAAGGCTCAGAGGGAGGGAGATTCCAGCAGCTGAGAAAGTTATTGAAATCCCGAGCTACTGAGGAAGCTTTTCTAGGAGGCTGTATACTAAACACGTGTAAATTCCCTACTCACTGAAGTAATGATTTTAGGAAGATCCATAGCGCACAGTTTTGAAGGGGGCATGTTTTGGAAAGGCCAGAATGCAAAGGCCATGCAAATTCTATATGCCAGCATCTACACCTGCTCTGAGGCATGCATGTCAGCTGACTGCTGGTTTGGACCCAGGGGCTTGCAGGACTGATTAAGACGGCAAGTGTGCTTGCTTTTCTGCTATTTACAACCATCTCTAAAATTCAAAAATTAGAGCTCAGCAGCTTGGTTCCTTAATTGGCTGTCCTTGGACATCCAGTTTTGTCAAATCTGGCATTTACATGTTTAAGAGCCAATGCTTACATGTGAAGGTTACAAAATTGCCACTTAAAAGTTTATTATCACTTAGTTAAAGCCCCAAGTTGATGCCGCTCTGTTTTTAAAATTAGTTTCCACTGTACGTGCTGCAAGCTAAATGAGTAGTTCCTGTGTCCTTGTGTTATGTAAAACTGGTATCACTTCTAGTAAACCACTTTGACCTGGAGAAAAGCACTAAAAAAGTAGTCAAATAAATAAATATATATTCATATATTACAAAAGGCTCCATGTTCAGCGAGCCTTTTATAAAATCCTTGGGAACTTGTTCACATCCAGACATGAATGCAATATTTCCTACCTAGACATCAAAGATGAAATTGGACCTTACCTATTTAATTTTCTTTCCTCGAGTCCCTCCAGTTCAATCCAGACCATGGGGTTTATGCCCTATCACCAGCAGATGGAGACTGAGAATCACTGTTTTTTATGATGTCACTCCACAAAGACAAAATTATGTAAACCTATAACTACTTATAGTAACTATGTACATTAAGACAACATAGGAATTGAATGTCACGGCTCCCCACAGAACTGAGAACAGGAAAATGAATCTTAGACAGGGACTTTCAGCTCATCTCAATACCCCAGATAGTAATGAAGAGAAGGCCCTGGACAGATGTAAATGTGCACCTTAATTTCTTCCACATCCAGACTTACCACAAAAGACAGAATGGGTAGGTTCTGGACTGGAGGGACTCAATGAGTGAGGTCATCATCATCCCTCCAGCAGGCTATGAGGCAGAAAGGAGTTCTGAGGCTTCTGAAGGTGTACTCTAAGGTTCCTCCTTTCACAGGAGAACCATGTGTGCTATTTAGAGCCGCCAAAGACTGTGCATCAGTACCAGCAATTCCTCCTGACGAAAAATCCTAATTAAGGTGGAGTCCTCACTGGGTGGCATTTTGCTTTCAAGTTCCGCACCTGAGTATTTTCCCTAGCGCCCAGAAGGGCCTTCCAGAGGGTCACCAGATCCCCTGAATATACCAAATCATGATTGTCCCACACACATCTTCCATCCACACACAGAGAGATTCTCTGCTACTTGACAGTTGACGCTGGTTCTTCTAGACTCCCCTTGGTACCTGTGTCATGAGGAGAACCTTGCAGCAGGCCCTACTTCACGCAGAAGGCCTGGTGTAAAAGCAACACAAATTCAGATGAAAAAGGCAGCTGTACATCTGCAGCCATCTCCCTGGGGTTACCAGACCTCAATTGCTGATCCCCCGGTTGGGCAGGAGTTGCCATCAGAACCTCAGAGTGCTCTCTTACCTCTATTATGGCTACCTCCTTCATGGCTGCGTTTCCTGACAAAAATGCAGGATCCCATGGCTGAGGAGAAACCTGTCTGTGCTCCGAATCGGCCCCCATCTCCGAGAGCATCTCAATTTCCAGAGCTCTAGTGCCTTGGAGCAGCTCTCCCACAGTTTGGCCCCTCAGCCTCACACCTGCAGGAAAATTCCACCTGTGGAAAGTTAACAGCAGCAGCTGCCACAGGCCACTCTGCCTGAAGCCATGCCAACCATCACAGTCGTGCGCTGCTGCTAAAACCAATCAGGCCTCTCTCACCTCATCTCCAGAAACTCGCCAACGACTTGAATCGCTCTGCTACACTCACTTATTGCAGCAAGCAAAAAAAAAAAAAAAAACCAGAGCCAGACCTGCCTTTTTTTGCCCCAAGCTTTGAAATTAAAAGGGCCAGGCTCTGCTGCACAGAAGTCCCTGGGCCCTCTTCCAAAAAGTTAGGGAACCTTAAGTGTTTCAGAGAGGGTACACCTTGGCACATGAAGTGGGTGACTAAGTGGAAGGGACTTGGACGGTGAAAGTTTCCTTACCATTAATTTCCTTTCCTGGAGTCCTGTTAGATCAGTGAGTTAAGTCCCCCTGCCAGCAGATAAAGACAGAGAAAATCAAAGAGCCAAACCAAGCTGTGACCTCACATGGCATAAACCCCAGGCACAGTTAGAGGTCTCCTCAGTACTGCGTGTAACAAGCAATTGAGCCCGTAAACCCCTATAGAGACCCCAGCTCAAGAAACTAGCCATTGAACTATACACAAGGAACTCTGGCACATGGCAAGCATGGCCAATAACCTGAGCTGTTGTGAACACTATATACACAGACCGTGGGAGTGGGAGCTGGACGGGTCTAGCCAGACTCCAGGAAAGGAAATTAATAGTAAGGAAAATTTCTTCTTCCAGGTCATTCAGCTAGACCAGTCCAGTCAAGTGGGATGTACCAAAGCTACTCCCCCTCTGGGTGGGATGAGAGTGCTGCATCTAGCATCCATGACCCAAACTGAGCCATCGCTCATGCCTGGAGATCAAGGCGGTAGTGATGGGCAAAGGTAAACCAGGATGACCAGGTCGCCGCCTAACAAATGTCCAGGGGAGTCGCATAGGCCGACTCTGCCCAGGACGTAGCTTGAGAACAGGTTGAATGGGCTTTAAGACCATTGCACAAGTAGAGAGGCTGAGATGACAGTGTCCCGGATCCATCAGCCAAGCGTAGACTTGGATGCCACATGTCCTCTTTTTGGGACCCTGCAAAGAGATGATCAGTAAGGCGGAACAGATTTGTGATCTTAAGATAGCGCAAGAAGGCCGGGAGGAAGAGAGCCTGACTGACATGGAAGGCAGAAAGCACCTTTGGCAAAAAGGAAGGTACGGTTTGCAGTGTGTTCCCTTCTGGGGAGAAGGAGAGATAGGGCTCATGACAAGACAGGACTTGTAACTCAGAGATGCGCCTAGCGGAGGCTATGGCAGCAAGAAAAATGGTCTTAGGAATAAGGTCCTTCAGAGTAGCACATTGGAAGGGCTCAAAAGGGGTGCACATAAGAGTGCAAAGAACGAGACAGAAGGCCCAAGGAGCCGCAGGACATCACAATGGGCATTCAAGGACCCCCCACAAGGCTGAAATCACCACCACCTGAACGCGTATGGAATTCCATGCGAGGCCCTTATCAAGGCTGGCCTGAAACAAGGCGAGAACAGAAGGCACCTGGGCATGCTATGGGGAAATGGCATGCTGTCGACGCCACATGACAAACAGGCATCAGACGTAGGTATACACCAAGGAGGTGGAAGCCCTGCGGGCCTTGAGCAAGGCAGCAATCACTAGCGCCGAAAGCCATGCCATTCTAGGTGTCCTCTCCAGGGCCATGCTTAACCCTTTCAAGGCCTACTTTAATTTTTTAATCTACATTGTGCCAGGGGCGGCCCAAGGGGGGTGCGGGGCCATGTGCGGAGACTCGGTGCGGGGCCTCATTTGCATAAGTGGCCTCATTTGCATAAATATTTGCATAATGTTACCATACACTAACTTTTAGTAAACATGCCTCTTCATGAGTGTATGGATAAAAAAAGACAAAGATTTCTACATTACTATAATCCAGTGCCAACCGCCAGGCACATTAGGAACTACTACAAACACTGCCCATTTAGAACCCATAGCAAAACCGCCGTATCCTAACAGCACTACCAGGATTCACAAAGCGCCAAACCCTACCTATTAAAAGACAACACTGCAAATATTAAACCAATACATTTCAGAGAATAACAATACATGACCTACTGGGGAAAGAGAACAAGTGACAATGTCAAATAGGAATTACATAAACAGAATACCTCAGCTCAGTTACACATGCAGAACATAGACTATCACCAAACAAGGAATCACAATTTAAAAACAGGAAGACAATAATTAAACTGGGAACCCTAAAAGTCAAACTTGGAATGTACAACAACAATGTAGAAATAAAACCATAAATTAATTTCCTCTTGTACTAAACAAAGCACAGACATTAATGATGCACATTTCCCAGAGCTGACATATTCCAGTTAATAAATTCAAAATAAAGAGATATCTTTGTACCTTTTGTGCATTTTTTTTTTCAGTTGCAATTGTTCCAGCCACTTTCTTCTGGTATGTGTCTTCTGCTATCTCTCCATCGTCTGCTGTCCATTTGTCCTTTCTTCTCTTCTAGTTTTTCCATTCTCTCTCTACATCTGCTTTAACATAATAATCTTTCTCCTTTTGCTCTTTCCTCATTCCTATTTCATCCACTCAAATTTTACCCCTCCATCCTCAATCCCCACTTAGTCTCCCAATACCCGGCCAATTGTACATTTTTCTTCCCTCCCACACAAAATATTTTTCCTCTCTCCATTTCATTCTCCCAGCCCCATCCCCTTCTAATCTCCCCCAACATCAGCTCCCTTTTAGTTCCAGCCCCACCCAGTATCCGCTCCCTTCTAGTCCCCACATCAGCCCATTTCCAGTCCTGGCCCCTCATCAGTCCATTTCCAGTCCTAGCTCCCCCATCCATTTCCAGTCCTATCCGAGTCCCTTCATCAGCTCATTTCCAATACCAGCCTCCCATCAGCCCATTTCTAGTCCTTTCCTAGCCCCACCATCAGCCCATGTCAAATCCTAGCTCCCCTCCACTCAGCCCATCTCTAAACCAAGCCCCCCATGAGCCTACTTCCAGTTCTAGCCCCTCCATGAGTCCATTTCAATCCAAGCCCCCACCACAGCCCATTTCCAATCTTAGCTCCCCCAACACCCAATTCTCAGTTCTATCCTAGCCCATCCATCAGCCCAGTTCCTGTCCTAGCTCCCTCCCCTAAGAGCCCATTCCAAGCCCCCCTTCCCATCAGCTATTTGCAGTTCAAGCCCCCTTCGACTCAGCCCATTTCCATTCCAAGTCCCCCTCCCCATCAGCTATTTGCAGTTCAAGCCCCCCACTTCCCCTCAGCCCATTTCCATTCCAAGCCCCATCCCCAACAGCTATTTGCAGTTCAAGCCCCCTTCCACTCAGCCCATTACCAGTCCTAGCCCCCCCATAGCCCACTCCCAATCCCACTAGCCCATTTCCAGTCCTAATCCCCCATCACCCAATTTTCAGTTTAAGCCCCCCCATAGCCCATTACCAGTCCTAACCTCCCCATCAGCCCACTCCCAGTCCTAATCCCCCATCACTCAATTTTTAGTTTAAGCCCTCCCATAGCCCATTACCAGTCTTAACCCCCCCATCAACCCACTTTCAGTCCTAATCCCACCAGCCCATTTCCAGTCCTAATCCCCCATCACCCAATTTTTAGTTTAAGCCCCGCCAGCGCCCATCACCACTCCTAACCCCCCCAGCCCAGCACCCAGCACCACTCCTAACCCCCCCAGCCAGCCCAGTGCCCATCACCACTCCTAACCCCCCCCAGCCAGCCCAGTGCCCATCACCACTCCTAACCCCCCCCAGCCAGCCCAGTGCCCATCACCACTCCTACCCCCCCGCCAGCCCAGTGCCCATCACCACTCCTATCCCCCCCAGCCAGCCCAGTGTCCATCACCACTCCTAACCCCCCCCAGCCAGCCCAGCCCATCACGACTCCTAACACCCCCCCAGCCCAGCCCATCACAACTCCTAACCCCCCCCCCAGCCCAGCCCAGCCCATCACAACTCCTAACCCCCCCCCCAGCCCAGCCAGCCCAGCCCATCACAACTCCTAACCCCCCCCAGCCCAGCCCATCACAACTCCTAACCCACCCCAGCCCAGCACTACTCCTAACACCCCCCCAGCCCAGCACCACTCTTAACCCGCCCAGCACCACTCCTAGCCCAGCCCAGCACCACTCTTAACCCCCCCCAGCCCAGCCCAGCCCAGCACCACTCCTAACCCCCCCACCCAGCCCAGCACAGCACCACTCCTAACCCCCCCACCCAGCCCAGCACCACTCCTAACCCCCCCCACCCAGCCCAGCCCAGCCCAGCACAGCACCACTCCTAACCCCCCCCCAGCCCAGCACCACTCTTAACCCCCCCAGCCCAGCCCAGCCCAGCACAGCACCACTCCTAACCCCCCCCCAGCCCAGCACAGCACCGCACCACTCCTAACCCCCCCCCCCAGCCCAGCACAGCACCGCACCACTCCTAACCCCCCCCCCCCAGCCCAGCCCAGCCCAGCCCAGCCCAGCCCAGGGAAAGTTAAAAAAAATGAAAGAACCTGTCTCCTGCCGATGTCGGGGCCGCCGCGGCAGAATCGAGCGTGCCGCGGGGCCCCCCTGTACCCGGCACAGCCTCTTCTCCCCGTAGCAGCTCTCACTGTGGAGCTGCAGTCAACGCGCCGGCTTGCAGAGCGCGAGGGAAGAGTTTTTCCCTCGCTGCTCTGTTAAGCCCGCGGGGGCTGATGGGAAGTTCCCATCAGCCCCCGCGGGCTTAACAGAGTCGCGAAAGGGAAACTCTTCCCTCGCGCTCTGCAAGCCGGCGCGTTGACTGCAGCTCCACAGTGAGAGCTGCTACGGGGAGAAGAGGCTGTGCCGGGTACAGGGGGGCCCCGCGGCACGCTCGATTCTGCCGCGGCAGCCCCGACATCGGCAGGAGACAGGTTCTTTCATTTTTTTTTTATTTTACTTTTACAAAAGAATGTTTTTTGCGCGGGGCCCCCTGAAACGCGGGGCCCTGTGCAAAAAACATTCTCGCTCAATGGACGGGCCGGCCCTGCATTGTGCAGCCGGGTTAATTTTTGCATATTTCAGGAAAATTGTACCCGTCTTATTCAATATGTTCTAATAGTGATTTTCCTTCTGCTATGGTCATGTATTATATACCATTTGATAGGAATATTTAGTCAAAATTTTGGATCCCAAGAGTTTCGGGCTCGGCCTGGAAAGGGTTAAGCAAAAAGGGAGCAGGGTCCTCCATGTGGACCGTCCCCTGCCGCAGAAGACCCCGCTGAGCTCAGAAGCGGAGTGGCGTCCCAGTCAGAAGGCACTGCATGTTTGCGTACCAGGAACAATGAGGCCAATCAGACGCCACCAGAATAAGGAGATGGGGATGCTGTTCAATCTGACGGAGCAGCCGGAGAATCATCACCCACAGAAGGAAGACATACAGCAAGATTGGACCAACGCGTCCAGCCCACTGGAGGCTGGGTACCGGCAGCAGCTGAAAAAACAAGGAGCCTTGGAGTTGCTGCCCATGGCCATGCGATCCAAGCTGGTGGGCCCCAGCAATTCAACGATACAGGCAAAGGCCCAGGGGCCAGCTCCACTCACCGGGATTGAGAAGATGACAACTGAAGTAGTCGGCCTCGATGTCCTCTCAGGTGATGTGATGCGCTGAAAGGGCTTGTAGGTACCTTTCAGCCCAGGGATACAGACAGTCATTTCTTGGGCCACCCCACTGCACTTGGTGCCCCCCGGGCAAATGATGTAAGCTATGGCCATCGCGTTGTCGGAGCGGACTTGTACCGACTGACCGTGCAAGAGGCTCCGGAAGCAGAGCAAGGCCAAGTGGATGACCCAGGCTTCTAAATGGTTGATTATTCAGTGCACCTCCCTCAGCGTCCACAGACCTTGCACCGTGCGACCCAAGCAATGCGCCCCCCCCCCATCCCAAACAAGCTAGCATCTGTCATGAGGGGAGTCCAGGATGGGGACTCAAGAGGCATCCCCTTCATGACATTGCACATGGATATCCACCTGCGTAGACTGAGGCAGACCAGTGGCAGGAGTGGAAGCGAGATGGGTAACCAGCGAGACAGGAAGTCAGCTTGAAGCGGTTGCATATGAGCTCTCATCCAGGGGACCAGCTCCATTGTTGCTGCCATGACGCCCAGGAGTGGGCAGAGGGAGTGACAGAAAGTAGTGTAACTGCAGGCAGACCTTCAGCCAATGGTCCAGGGTGAGAAAGACCCTGCTGACACAGGTGTTGAGCTGGGCACCGAGGAACTCTAGAGTCTGCGATGGTGTGAGTCAGCTCTTGGCATCGTTGATGACCCATCCGAAATGCTTGAGGAACTGAATCACACGATGTATGGCTGTGAGAGCCTCGCAGTAGGATTTGCCATGCATCAGTCAGTCATCCAGATAGGGATGGACACAGATTCCTTCGTGCTGGAGAGCTACCGTGACTACAACCATGTCCTTGGAAAACATGCACAGCGCTGTCATGAGGCTGAAGGGCATAGCGGCAAACTGAAAATGAGAGCCAAGGACCACAAAGTGGAGGTACCGCTGCTGGTCCGGCCAAATGAGGATATTAAAGTAAGCCTCAGTGAAGTCCAGAGAGGTTAGGAACTCTCCCAACTTGACCACCTGAATGATGGACTGAAGGGTCTCCAAGTGAAAAGTGGGGACACAGAAGTTGTGGTTTACGTCCTGCAGATTGAGAATAGGGCAGAAGGAGCCTACTTTTTTTTGGAATGACAAAGTACATGGAGTAGCATCCCTGACCCCTCTCCCCCCCCCCCCCCCGGGGTATGGGTACAGTGCCTGCAACTGCAGGAGATGGTACAGGGTGCCAAGAATGGCAGCTCGCTTGGGAGGGCCCCTGCAGGGAGAGGCAATGAAGGCATTCTGGATGGGTCATGCACAGTCAAGGACATAGCCCTGTCAAATAACAAACATTGAGAACCCAGCGGTCCGTGGTTATTTGGACCCATTCATTGTAGAAATGCCACAGATGGCCTCCACTCTGTGGCACTTCTGAATGGGCTCCTGCCCCTGTCAGTGTACAGCATGGGAGGTGGACTTGCTGCCCACTGCCGCCTGGCCATAGGAAAACAGTGTGTGACGAAAGGAAGTGGAGCGCGGTGCCAGTGCCAGAGCCGAAGAAGCAGCGGTCAGCTTATTTGGCCAGTATTTCCTGGAATAGCGAAACCTAGATCGTGAAGAGGGCATCCATGACATCTGCTTGGAGTTCTTAGGCTGATCTTTAGGCTGGCATTGCGGCTTAGCTTCTCCAAGGTCCTTTACCAAGTGCTCAAGATCAGAGCCGAACAGCAAGTGGCCCTTGAAGGGAAACTTGACAAGGCACCCCTTGAAAGCCACATCCGCCGACCAATTGTGGAGCCAAAGCCACTGGCGGGCCACCCTGACTGCAGCTACACTGAGAGCTGAGAAGATCATAGAAGGCATCAGCCAGGAAAGCCACCAAGGACTCGAGGTGTACTGAGTTCTTATCCTCGGGCAAAAGCTGAATCCAACAAAGCAGCGCCTGGGCACCCAGGCCACCGCAGGTGGAAGCCTGGAGAGCCAAGGAAGGACGCCGAGAAGGCAGTCTTAAGTAGACCTGCTTTACAGTCTTGAGCGTCGCAGAGAGCAGAACCACCCTCCACTGGGATGGCACTGCTCTCCAAAGCAACTGATCCAAATCCGACGTGGACCAAGAACAGATATGCCCAAGATGGCGAGCCTGTCTCAAAGGAGCATCCGAAGCGTCCCAGTCCGCCACTACCATTTGCTGTAGCTCTGCTGGGAAAGGAAGGGCACGAGCACGCTTTTTAATGCCTGCCACAATGGGATCGGTGGTGGAAGGAGGTTAGGCGGAGGAGGGCCCTTCGGAAATGTAGAGCTCTTTAACGATCTGGGCAAATAAAGCCAGAATCTCACAGTGACAGACGGACTACAGTGGAATCTGAATTGAGCTCCAGAGGGGAAAGCTCTCCCTCCTCAGCCTCAGAGGCCAGATTTGAGGAAAAAGCAAGGAAGGCATTCTCCAGGTCCCCACTATCCACCGAACCCTCGTCCTCCCACACAGAGCCCCTGGAGGATCAAAGCGAGGAAGGGCGGTGGACTAAGCTGCAGAGATGGCAGTGCTTGGCCCCCCTTCCAAAGATTCCAGGAGTGCTGGAATAAAATGGAAAAAATTGTTGGTGGTGGGGTCCCCACCTGATGCTGCAGAAGAAGGAGGGGAGGAGACAAAGTATCCGGCATTGTGGAAAGATAGAAACATGACAACAGAAAAAGACCACATGGCCTATTTAGTCTGTCTTTCCATATCACCCACTACACCATTCCCCTTTTTTCCTTTAGAGATCCTCTGTGTTTGTCCCATGCTTTTTTGAATTCAGATACTGTCCTCATATCTACCTCCTCCACTGAAAGATTATTCCACAGATCCACCACTCTTTCCGTAAAGAAATATTTCCGCATATTACTCCTGAATCTATCCCCTTTCACTCTCATCCCATGTCCCCTTGTAGCAGAGCTTACTTTCAATCGAAAGAGGCTCTCCTCCCATGCATTTATGCCACGGAGGTATTTAAATGTCTCAATCATATCACCTCTATCCCGCCTTTCCTGTAAGGTGTACATATTAAGATCCTTAAGTCTGTCCTCATATGCTTTATAATGAAGACCACTAACTATTTTAGTAGCCACCCTCTGTATGGGCTCCAGCCTGTTTATATCCTTTTGAAGATGCGGTCTTCAGAATAGCACACAATACCAAATGAGGTTGCACCAAAGACATACAGAGGCACTATCACCTCCTTTCTTCTGCTGGCCATTCCTCTCCCTATACACCCAAGCATCCTTCTAGCTTTTGCCATCGCCTTTTCTACCTGTTTAGCTACTTTAAGATCATCAGACACAATCACGCCTAGGTCCTGCTCTTCTTTAGTGGACAGAAGTACTTCACCCCCTACATTATATATTGCTCCTTTGGATTGCTGCAGCCCAAATGTATGACCTTGCATTTAACATTAAATCTCAGCTGACAAATTCTGGACCATTCTTCAAGCTTAGCTAGATCCCTCCTCATGTTATCTATACCTTCCTGGGTGTCTACTCTATTTCAGATTTTGGTATCATCCGCAAAGAGGCAAACCTTACCCGACAGCCCTCCTGCTATATCACTAACAAAGATGTTAAAAAGAATCAGACCAAGGACAGATCCCTGGGGCACACCACTGGTAACATCCTTCTCCTCAGAATGAGCTCCATTTACCTGTACCCTTTATCAACTCCCACTCAACCAATTTCTAACCCAAGCAGTAACTTTAGGATCCATCCCTAGGGTGCTCAGTTTGTTTTTAAGTCACCTGTGAGGAATGGTGTCAAAGGCTTTACTGAAATCTAAATACATCACATCTAGGGCTCTCCCTCGGTCCAACTCCCTGGTCACCCAGTCAAAGAAATGGAAGCTGACGTAGGAGCAGGAGCCGGCGGTATAGGGATACTGGGCTCCCCTAACCCCCAAGGCAGGCTGATCGGCTGTAAAGACAGAACCCGAGGTTGCTGAAGACTCCCCTAGATGGCTATTGCAGACGGAGCAGAGGCCGTTGATGAGCACTCGACGCTTCTTAGCACCGGCTAGGCATTTAGGAAGGAAGGCAGACATGCTGACAGAGTGGGAGCATAGCCCTTCAATATGGCGCCTGACGCACTAGCACAGTGTCAGGACACCAGCAGAAAATGGCATAGGTGGGAAAAGAAAGCAAGAATTAATTAGACTGTTTTGTGGCCGAGGACTGGAAAGGAGCGAACCCCCGACCTGCTCCCCTGAATCCTCGAAACCCCTGACCCCTAAGCGGGAACTTCCCCCACTGGGACTGTCCATAACGGGGAGAACGAAAACTACGAAAATCTCTCGGGACCTCCCTGAATCCCGCAGAACTGCGGCCCTGCTTCGGCTTGTCCTCTGGGAGACGTCCCCCCTGGGACTCCCCGAGGTCCTGGACCAACTTATCTAAATCCTCCCCAAATAAAAGCGTACCCCCAAAGGGTAACTTGCTAAGCCGAGCCTTAGACGAATTGTCCGTCGACCAGGTTCTCAACCAGAGATACCTCCGAGCTGCTACTACGGAGACCATCCCCTTAGCCAAGCTGCGGAGGAGATCAGAATGAAAATCCGCCAAGTACGCGGTTCCCGACTCCAGTCGCGTGCCATCTTCAAGCTGCCCTTCTAGATGGTCTCCTGCAACCTCTGGGACCATCTCAAACAGCCACGTGCCACCGAAGTCGGTATGCATGGACAGCGTGCAAACATCGAACACCTGCTTCAACAGAGTGTCTAACCTCCTGTCCTGAACATCCTTCAGCGCTGCGGTCCCCCTCCACGGGAATTGTGGTTTTCTGAGTGACCGCCGATACCGCCGCAACTACCTTTGGAGAATGAAACAGCTCCCTATCGCAGTTCGCGAGCGGATAAAGGCAAGCCAACGCTCTAGCCCCCTTCAGGGCCGCCTCTGGCAAATCCCATTCTTCCTGTATCATATTCCAAAATACCCTATGGAGGGGAAACACTCTCTGGGATGTCCGCACCGCCTGCAACAGTGGATCTTCTAATGTCTCTTCCGCTGCTTCCTCGCTGGAAGGCAGGTTTAGTGTTTTTAGCGTCTCCGAAACCAGGGCTGGAAGCCCTTCACACCAAAAGACTCTGACTACCCAGCACTGCTGCTCCAAGTCAGGCAATTCTCCGTCTTCCAGCTCATCTTCCGAGAACTCTTCCCTTTTTGGCATTCCCCTCGCTCAGGTCATCAGCGAGGTAAGGCGCGGGACCCTCTGAAGTGGCCCTACACCTTTTAGCCACCGGAGCACCATTCCCCGAACCGACCAGAGGGGCCGAGCGCTTCTGACCACTGTTCCCTCTAAGCTGTGCGCGTGTGCGCGCGCACACACCTCGCCGAGCGAGCGCACATACTTTACAACAGAGCGCACAAATATTTTGGTTCTGATTCTGATAGAAAACAACACAGATGTCTTAAAATTTAAAAGTTGTTGTGTATTTATGGTTTTCACAAGTTCTACAATATTTTCTAGTGCAATCAATGTGGTATACATACTGTATTCTGACATGTAGTCAAATTTTAAAGTATATAACTCCGAGTGTCATTATGTGGCGCACAAAAATTTAACCTTCCTTCCTAATATACTACCCTGAAGCTACTCCAACTGAACATAGCCCTCATGCTGGTCTTTCATACTTGACCCCGGTAGAAAATGGTTAATCTTGATGGTTCTCACTTGCTCACTCTATCCATTCCGTATTTATACTGTACTTGTAATAACCTTTTCTCCGTACTTGTAGTTTTAACTTATTTACCACCCCCATCTAATTAACTAAAAATACCATGTATAGCTGTCAAAGGATCTTGATTATGACGTGTTCCTAAATTAACAATAATAATAGTAATAATGTGGTTTTGAATGAAACAAATGTAGCATTGATGGATGAGGACATGAGCGAAAGGCATTAGCCTAGCATATATACAGAAAGAAATGTGACTTTTTTATCATGCTAATTGTACATAGGGAGGGAGGGGGGAAGGAGGAGGAAGTAAAATGGACTTCTGACTGATAAAAAAAAATAAAAAAATAAAAATACCATGTATATAGTTAGCCATGTTTTTTGTATATAGTTAACCCTGTTTACCGCCAAGTTTATGTACCCTGTTCTTTGTAAAAAAACAATGCTGTCTGTGTCATTGTGTTTATATTTGTTCATATGTAAACCGCACTGATTAAAAGAGCGCGGTATATAAGAAAAATAAATAAATAAATAAATAAAAAGTTGCACAGCTGATATTTTATGCGCACACAGCCTACAGAAAATTAGAGGGAACATTGCTTCTGACTCTGGGATCCGTGAGGAAGAGCCAACATCGCAGGCTGAAGGAAGGCAAAAGCCTGCTGCATCAAGGCAACGAAGTTCGGCGTAATCCCGGTCGCCTCCCCCGCCTGTCCCTGCTCCTGTGACCTGGCGAAGCTGCCGCCCGAGGAGGGCCCCGGCACTGGCTCCTCAGGATCTAGAGATGGAGATAACAGTGCCTCAGCGCCTGTACGAATAGCCTTCCGGCCTGCTAGGGGCTGTCCCGGCTCTCCGTCCATATGCTGCGCCTCTAGGGAGCAAGGGACACAGACTCCTGATTCCAGCACTGAACTTTTCCTCCTGCCACAAACTAGACAGCGTGGAATTGCAGGCATAGCAGCCGCCTCAAAGAACTGCTCTAAACCACCCCGGGAACTCCCCCTCCCCCCCGCTGGCCCTGACCGCCAGCCCCGGAAGGAAGGGCTCTCTCCGGGTTGGAGCCCTGCAAAAAACAGCCTAGATACACCTGCTCAATATTTCAATAAGGGAAAAGCACAGCATAGCTCGTTTCCCTTTGAACTTCTCTTTTTTTTCCCCCCAAACAGGCCAACGCTCTGTAAGCGCCTGATGAGCCTATAGCAGGTCTGCAGCAAACGAGGCTTAAAACGCTTCCAAAAAGCCACTATAAAAAAACCGCGGTTTTCAAAATGGCCGCCGGGACTTTTCCCCACGCAGCAAAAAAGTGTCCGGAGGGCAAAGAACTCCTTTATGAGATCCCCCGCTGAGGCAGGGACTTCCCTCTCAACTCCTCTCAAAGAAACAAGTAAAAGAAAATTCAAAAAGAAAGAAAAAACGCTGTTAAAGTTGACGAGACCTACTTACAGTT
Source organism: Ichthyophis bannanicus (assembly GCA_033557465.1). NCBI lineage: Eukaryota > Metazoa > Chordata > Amphibia > Gymnophiona > Ichthyophiidae > Ichthyophis > Ichthyophis bannanicus. Next base: position 71,347,537 of record CM066051.1, on the reverse strand, counting down.
CCCTGCTTCAACCTGAGGTGCTGCAATGAGGCAGACACGCGCCGGAGCTCAGCCTGCTCGTGGCTTCGGCTCCGACGGTGCTCCCACCACCAATCTCACTGTCCCTTAGAGATGGCTGGGGCTAAGCCTTCCACCTGCTCCTCACCCTTGCTTGCGGGTTCAGGAGCAGAGAGGCTACTTCTTCTGCTATGTAAAGCTGCTCCTTCTCACCAAGGGGCAGCCCCCCCCCCACGAGAGGGAAAATTGAGGGAGAAAGGAGGAAGCAGGACTGGAGCCAGAGGGAAGAAAAAAGTGGCTATTTATTTTAGAAAGGCAACCAAACAAAAAACATCAAGAATTAGAAAAGGAAAACAAAGAAAAAATTCCTAGCTCTGCCTATTTGTGCTGGGCCTATCCCTAGGCCCAGAATCTCCTCTGATGCTTGGAGACTGAAGTACTGGTGGAAGGGGGCGGTCCTTGCCTATTTATACAAGAGAGAGAAGAGCTGTGATGTCATTCAGTCTCTAAGGCTGCTGGAGGAGATTCTAAACTCTATGGTTCCGGGACTGGACTAGAGGGATGAAAAGGAAAATGCGTCTTTGGTAAGCAGACCGTGGCTGTAATTCACAGTGTGGTGCAGTGAAACCCTGCCGCAGATTCCGTGGAAAAGGCAGCGTTCGAGCCGGAAGCAAATCAGGCAGCAATTGCTGCACTCTCGTGTTCCTGGAGAACACGGGCAGAGGGGGTGGGAAGAGAGCCCGGAGGTAATCTGACAGCGTAGAAGTGCTCAGGCAGCTGCTAAGGGAAATCTGCCCCCGAGGTCCCGTACTTCCCCTTTGTTTTTCTGTTTTGTTTTGTTTTTGAACAAAAAGAAAGAAAAGGTATAGGAGAAAAAACAAAAGTAAGGGCACCAAATAGGCCTAGGGTCTCTCAAAAGGTCCTCCTGACCCAATGCCCACCACCAAGCTGCATTAGCTCATGTAGCCAGGAGCTAGCCCAAAGGATCTGATAGCTAGGGAGCCTCGTATCCCTGCAGGATCCAAGTGGGCCAGCCAGAAAAGTCCAGAACTAAGTAAGCTTCAGGCCACTAGAGAAAAGAAAACAGGTCCAACATCTGCTGAGACAGAGAAAGTACTGAGACTTCTAGCTGTGCCTGGGGTTTATGCCATGTGAGATCTCAGCTTGGTTTGGCTCTGACTTTCTCTGTCTCGACATCTGCTGGCAGGGGGACTTGACCCACTTATCTGGACTGGTCTAGCTGGATGACCTGGAATACAGAGTTCTGCACCCCAAGGACCATAACCAGAGCTAAAACATCAAGTCCTTTCTTCCTTTTTGTTCTTAAAATCTGTCTACAGTGGAGTACAGACTGTACAGAAGCTCATCACCATCTGAGGAAGACTGAGAAATACTGGAATGGTCAGAGATCCCTTATAGTGTGACATCATCAAAACCAACAATCCTCGGTCTCCATCTGCTGGTGATAGGGCATAAACTCATGCATCTGGACTGGACTGGACTGGAGGGGCGATGAGGAAATCAAGATTACAGATAGACACACTGAGGCACAGGGAAATAAAATAACTCAGCCCCAGGTCAGACAGTCACTGAAAGTGCAGACAATTAAAACAGAGGCAAAAGGGAGACTGAAGCCAGTTTTCAAAGTCCTTTCCACAGCTATGAGGTCTTTGCATATTTTCCAGCCTGTGTATAGTGAACAGTATGTGCACAAAGCACACTGTGCTTTCACCAACATATAGCAGAGACAGAGATAGGGCAGGGCAGGGCAGGTCCAATCTTTAGGCAAACTACACAGTACCCTAGGACGATAGCTTTACGGGGAGTGGGGGCAGCAAAGAGCAAGGCATTCAAACCTAAACAATAGATTTTGACCAGCTGAAGGGGGTGGGGCATAAGGCTTAAAGTTGGCTTAGAGCGCTGGGGCCGTACCAGCACACATACATTTCTGTTTTCAAAAGTACATGTGTTATGGCATATTGGATCAGACCAAAGGTCCATCAAGCTCAATATCCTGTTTCCAACAATGGGTAATCCAGGTCACAAGTACCTGGCAGGTTCCCAAAAAGGCACACAGTTTCCACAATGCTTGTCCTGGGGCAAGCAGTGGATTTCCTGGGTCCTCTTTAATAATGGTTCGTGGACCTTTCCTCCAGGAACTTGTCCAAATCTTTTTTAAACCCAGCTACACTAACAGCTTTTACTACATCCTCCATTAACTAATTCCAGAGTTTGATTATGTGTTGAGTGAAAAAATATTTTCTCTCAACATGTAAGATTCACATTAATGATAAACAGAAGAGTGAGGTCAATCTAAAATTGCTGTGAACGCGACTCGCCCCAAAGTCAGACAGACTTGGTGAGAATTACCGTAAGGAGGTTCCGGTCTCTTTCCAGTTCCTGCAGCTTCTTGCTAAGTCGCTGGATCTCTTGCTGCTGGGCAGCCTCCTGCACTGTCAACATTTCCTGGGTCCTCTCCTTATCCCGGGTCGACTGGCGCTCCACTTGCCGCAAAGCTACAACTGTACAAGGTACGGGAATGAATTAGATGCGTGGACTTCCAAACAAAAATAACTAATTATGGTACAGGCAAATGACGACACGAAAGGATCGGATAAAATCATATCAAAATGTCTTCAACAAGTCTACTCGGCAGCATCTGACTATTCTATAACCACAGGCCTTACTTGATCTCCTCCCTGCCCCTTTCCCATCACCAATGACCTTTGTCCATCCCATGCACGATTGAATTCTATCACAGTTATAATGCCGGCCACCTTCCCTGAATGTCTGGAACAGGCATCCAGCAGCCTCTAGAATAGATCTAGATGGACATATTCCATTCAAGTCCCCTTTCTTCAGCTTCACAAAAAGCCCCTACTCCTTAAGATCTCCATTCTAGGGAAAATGATTTTTTTCTGGTACTTTATTGAAGCCTGCTGTCTATATTTTAATGTATCATATCTCATCTCCCCTTTCTTCTACTGAAGGGGTCTCCAAACCATGGCCTACAGTGCATATTTTTCCAGGCTATGGTTAGATCACTCTGGAACAAGACTTATTTTATTGGAGGAGGGAGGGGGCTGTAAATTGCAGTGTGACATTTTGCAATGCTGTCAGGGTTCCCAAACCCCACCAACAAGAGAGCAGCACAGTCACTATTGAAGTGCCAGTGGGGTTGCCAACCCCTACTGGCAAGAGTGGAAGAAGAGCTGCACAGAACGGTTTTGACTGCTACGGAGCCACTGGGGTTTGCAAGCTCTGCTGAAGGAGCACATGCAATGTAGGAGGGTGAGAGTAAGAGGAAGGGAAGGTGCTGTGAAGAAAAGAGGGGAACAGGAATAAAAAATGGGAGAGCGCAAGCGTGAATGAAGAGCCATGACTGGAAGAGAGTGCGCCACACACACCCCTGACATTCACCCCATCCCCCCACTCTCTGAGGGGCAGATTCTGGAGAAGGGAGAGCAAATTTGTTACCGGAGGATGTAGTAAAGGCTGTTAGTGTAGCTGGGTTTAAAAAAGGTTTGGACAAGTTCCTGGAGGAAAGGTCCATAAACCATTATTAAGAAGTGACCAAAGATGGAGGAAATGACGTCACGGGTCTAGACAGCAGCAGCAGCGCGAAGCTCCGTCTTGGGCTGAGTAAAACCTGCTTTATAACCCCTTAAAATTGGTCCGTATATCTTCACATTTGCCCCCTTCGGAAGTCGGAAGCTTGGCGCCACGGATGGCAACGGCAAAAAAGAGCGGGACAGATCTGAAGTCCTTTGCTTTTAAGAATACGCCTGGCAGTGCAGTGGGGAAAGGCAAGATGGCGACGCCATGTGCAGCGAGCATGGGAGAAGCCGGTGGATCACCCCCATGCGATAGTGAAATAGCCTTACTAAAAGGAGAACTGCATGGCTGGTTTGCTACTTTGCGGCAAGATCTGGCCCACTTCAAATCTGAAGCTCAAACTTGGATTGAGGAATTGAAAACAGAAATGAAAGAGGTGGGTCAGCGCCTGGGGGAGGTGGAGGAAAAAATGGAGGAGCATGAGGACAGTATTCATGCCCTCCAAGATAAGCTGGAGGGGGCCATAGGGACGCAGGAGGACCTGTGGTCCAAACTAGAGGATCTCGAGAACCGATCCCGCCGCTCCAATATCAGAATACGGGGAATTCCGGAGCCACAAGAGAGAGAGGATTGTGAAAAAATTGTGGAGAATTTAGGGCGCCAGATCATGGAACAGGCGGGAGATCCGGATAATAGTCTGTGCTGGCGGATAGATCGGGCGCACCGAGCACTAGGCCCGAGGACTGAGGGACGGACCAGAGATATAATTGCATGCTTCCATGAATATGCTACCAAAAATGCAGTGGTGGCAGCGGCAAGGAAGCTCACGGAGGTGACATGGGCCAATCAGAGGGTAGAAATCTACGCGGATCTGTCGGCCATCACCATGCGAAAGAGGAGGGAGATGGCTGGCCTTACCAAAAAGCTCCGAGAGGAAAGTATTAAATATAAATGGACCTTCCCCTTTGGACTATCCTTTACTCTGCAAGGGGTTTCCCACTATCTGCGCTCGACAGATGAGGCCAGTGAAGTGATGAGGAAAGCCGGCTGGGTGGAGAACCCGACTAATCCTAGCACCACCTCGGGGAAGCGACGGGAGGAGGAGAACCGATGGCGGCGGACTTCCCAGGGAGAGAAACGATTGCGGCGACAAAGGCGTGCTCCAGATCATCAGGGTGTCCGCTGAGCGTACCTGGACTGTTCGTCTATGGACATAATGTGGGGGATAAGTAACAGGATGTCAAGGGGGGAACAGTTGTTGGGTGGAAGTGTTGGGTGAGAAGGGGGATGATTGGTGCATGAGTGCTTATGGGGGTGGGGGGGCGGCATTGTGATAAGAGTAAGGGGGTTAATATATTAAGTGTGTTTAGGGGGTTGGAGCATGGGACAGCAGGTCAGTGGGATTGTGCGGGCTGTAGCTGCTGCTGGGCTTGGTGAGTCATGCCTTATTTCCTTAGTGAAATGGGGAATAGAGATTTGTTGGGAGGGGGGGAGGACGGGAGGGGGGGAGGGGGAGCAGGGGGGGGAGGGGGAGGGGGGGCTGTCCTACTGTACCACTGTACCACGTCCAATAAATTGCTTCCTGGGGTGGCGTCCCAATGGATAGGTGGCGTATACTGACCCTAAATGTACGTGGGCTGAATTCCCCAGTCAAGCGCCAGCGCATGTACAAAGAAATACAGCGGCTTAGGGGTGATATTGTCTTTCTTCAAGAGACCCACCTCCGTCGGGCAGATGAATGGAGAATATCTGGGGGGAAATATCCGGGGAGGTGGTTCGCCTCGAATAGGCTTGAGAATAAAAAAGCAGGGGTGGGCATCCTGCTCAGTGGGAGGGTTCAATATACGGAGAGTGTGGTCTCTCGGGATAAAGGGGGGCGGTTTTTATTGCTCAAGCTTAAACTGCCAGACCAATGGGTTACCTTGGTGAATGTATATGGGCCTAACACGGCCCAGGGGAAATTTTTTGTGGAATTGACTGCCCAGGTAGAGAAATTTGCTGAAGGACAGGTGATTCTAGGGGGTGACTTTAACTTGACCCTCAACCCCCAATTAGATCACTCCTCAGGACGAGGTGAGGGGGGGACGCGGGCCCGGAAACTCCTGAATTTTATGGGGGAAAACCTCGGGCTCCAAGACACGTGGCGGGCATTACGCGGTAGGGAGAGAGCATTTACTTTTTACTCCCCGGTGCATAATTCCTCCTCCCGGATCGATATGATATGGGTGTCCAGGACTATGTTATCAGCTATTCAGCAATGTGGAATTGAGGAACGGGTGTGGACGGATCACTCCCCGGTCTGGATTGAGTGGGTGGTGGACGAGGGGGGATTAGGGAGGAAGCGGTGGTTGCTTAACGAATCCTTATTGGAGGACCCTGTAATTCGGGAGAAGTTGAAACAAGTAATTGGCGAATATCTCACCTTCAATGATCGAGATAACTGCCCCATTAGTACCGTGTGGGAGTGTCTCAAGGTGGTGGTCAGAGGCGCTATGATTTCATTGGGGACATACGAGAAAAAACGTAAGGAAGCCCATAAAGAAACCCTCCGGAACACCATTAAGGGGTTGGAGCAGATCCAGCAGAGCCAAGGCCTGGGGGGTGAGCAGGTTAAATCCTTGCGAGACGCACGCCGTGAATTGGGGGATCTTGAACTCGCAGAGATAAGATTCATGCAAGACCGCCTGAAGCAGGAATTCTTTGCACAGGGGAACAAGCCCACGAAATGGTTGGCGTTCCGTCTGAAACAACGCCAACGGCGAAACTGGATCACTAAGATCCGGGATAGCAGGGGACACGAGATACGCACTAGGGCCTTGATTCAGAAGCAGTTTGTTCAATTTTACAAGGAACTCTATACGGCGGAAGATACTTGCTCTAACTCGGTATTGACCGATTTCCTGCATACTCAACTGCCCGCCGTATCGGAGACCGAGGCGGATTTACTTTCCCAGTCTATTACGGAGGGAGAAGTGGGGGCAGTGATTAAAGCTCTACCGTCGCATAAAGCCCCGGGGATGGATGGGTTTACTAACAAATTTTACAAGACCTTCTCGGAAGAACTCTGTGGCCCCTTAACTAGATTATATAATTCTTTTGCGGATGGGGGGGCTTTGCCAGAGACCCTCCGTACGGCCGGGATCACAGTGCTGCCTAAAGAGGGGAAAGACCCTACTCTATGCGGTTCTTACAGACCCATTTCCCTTTTGGGGACAGATTTTAAAATTTTCACTAAAATATTGGCAAATAGATTGTTGCCCCTAATGCCACGTTTGGTACATGAGAACCAGGGAGGCTTTGTCCCCGGCCGGCAGACTACGGACAATATCCGGACGGTCCTGAACGCGATATGGCGGGGGAAGAAACAGGGCACCCCGATGCTTTTACTTACTATAGATGCAGAAAAGGCATTCGATCGGGTATCATGGCCCTACTTATTTCAAGTATTGGCCCGTATGGGGCTTGGGGGGGCCTATCTTAATTGGATCAGGGCCATATACACCCGCCCTCAGGCGCACATCCATATTAATGGCGAGTATACTGAAGTCTTTGAACTGGGGAGGGGCACCCGCCAGGGCTGCCCGCTTTCACCCCTTCTTTTCGTCTTGTCTATGGAACCGTTGGCCCAGAAAGTTCGGGAATGTGGGGCGATAAAGGGGATCACTGGGGGGGTATGGAGCATAAATTGTCTTTGTTTGCAGACGATGTGCTGTTCCTATTGACAGATCCCGAGGGCTCCATGGAGGCGGTACACCGCCTGCTCCAGGAATATGGGGCTCTTTCTGGTTTTCGGATGAATGCTACCAAATCCGAGGTGCTGAATATATCCGTGGGGGCGGCGATGGAGGGACGATTACGGTGTCGGTTCCCCTTTAAATGGGCTAGGCACAGTGTTAAATATCTGGGGATATTTCTTACGGCCCGGGATGAGGACATGGGCAGAGTGAATTTTGGGTCGATGGAGAAGAGAATGCGGCACGAATTGGAACGTTGGGAGAGTAAAAATCTCTCCTGGTTGGGGCGCATTGCGGCCTTTAAAATGATGATCCTGCCGCAGTGGGTGTATTTGTTCCGAGCGTTACCAGTAGCAGTGAATAAGACCTTTTTGACCCGGATGCAACGTGTTATTATGAAGTTTATTGGGGGGGGAAAGAGAACGCGCATTGCCTGGACTACTTTAACTAAAAGCAAAAAGAGTGGGGGGATGGCGGTACCTGACCTCCGAAGATATTTGGAGGCCGCTCACTTTACGGCCGTAGTGGAGTGGGGGAAAGAGGAGGGGAAGGAATGGGTACGGATAGAGGGGGAGGAGGTTCCCGGGGGGACTCTGGCAGGATGGCTGTGGCTGCCCCAAGGAACACTGCCGAGAGGAAAAGAGGGCAACCCCTATGTAGACAGGACATGGCGCCTTTGGCAGAAATGGAAACGCCGATGGCTTGGTCCGGCTGGCGTCTCTCGACTAATCCCCATAGTAGATAATCCCGACTTTCCCCCTGCGCAGGGGAACAGTGAATTTAAGAAATGGCAGTGTAATGGGTTGACCCATGTGGGTCAGCTCTTGGAGGGGGTAAAGATTAAGGATTTCCAGACCCTCCGGAAACAATATGGGCTGCTGCCCGGGCATTTTTTTCAATACCGTCAAGTGTGTCATTACTTGCAGCATCGGATCCTCCCCCATATGGCTCCTGACCCAGTGGGGGTGGAGAGGGTGTTCTTGTTGGGACAATCTAAACGGCTTTTAACTTTATTCTACCAGTTGATGGAGTCAGAGAGCACAAAGGGGACTTTTCAAACTTTGTGGGAACGAGACCTGGGAGTGGGATGGGAGGCAGCTCAATGGGCCTACATTTTTCAACATAGGACGAAGGGGGTAGTGGCAGCCCATTTTATGGAAAACAATTACAAATTGTTGTATCGCTGGCACCTGACCCCCGAGAAACTTCAGGCGATGTATCCAGCACAGTCAGACCGGTGCTGGCGGGGCTGTGGAGAAAAAGGCACATACCTACATATTTGGTGGGCTTGCCCCCGGGTGGCGGGTAGATGGGGTGAGGTGCTTGAGCATATGGGGAACATTTTGGGGAAGTCATTAGATCCCCAGCCTGCCACGGCCCTACTCGGGGCCCCGCTGGAGAATCTTACACAGTTGGAAAATATGTGGGTTTCCCTGGGATGTACAGTGTACCGGTTGTTGCTTGGCCGCTATTGGCGGAAGCAATCGGTACCGGCGTTGGGAGAATTTGCGGCCTCCCTTGCACAGGCTTATTTGCTGGGGAAAGCAACGGCAGCCCGGAATCAGTGTATGCCCAAGTTTGTTAAGGTTTGGGAGGCCTATAACACCTGGATGATCAGTCATTAGTAGGATGCGGATGGTGGTAGTGGGACAGGGGGGGGGGGGGGGGATAGTAGGGGGGGGAGGGAGGGGAGGGAGGAGGAGGGGAATGGGGGGAAGTTCAGGATAAAGTTCAAAACGGATGAGAAGGTTTATGTGGTGGGTCATTTGGGTATGAATATGTTTGAGCCAAAGGGTGGCGCTTGTTATTTTTCATTGTTTATGATTCCAAATGTTTGTTGTATTTACAATATAAATAAAAAAAAAAAAAAAGAAGTGACCAAAGATATCAATGCTTGACCCAGTACAAGCATTGTGGAACTTGTGTCTCTTGGGGATACTGCTAGGTACATATGACCTAGATTGGCCACTGTTGGAAACAGAATACTGAGCTTGATGGACCCTGGTCTGACCCAGTAAGGCATATCTTATGTTCTTATGGCAGACTGTCAGTGGAATGGAAGCAACAGCCTGAGAACCAGGAAACCAGGGTTCAAATCACATGGATGCTCCTTGTGACCTTGGACAAATCACTTCACCCTTGATAGCCTTGGGGATATACTTAGATTGTAATTTGCCTGATGCTCAGACTAGACATTGAGGTTATCTCATGGTGTGTTAGCATGCATTCAGGAATTGGAGAGGAGTGCTCTGGACCAGTTAATTTTTCTGTGTGCCTAATTATTCTGCCTATCTAGTAGGATGTTTGGCAAGATGGTGGTGGGGTTTTTTTTTTTGGTATTCAGATGCTTTAGAGAGGCTCCCATGCCGATTGGTGGGGTCTGCTTAAGACTATACTGCTAATTTCTTTGAAAACTGAAGCGAAGGAGGAAGTTGGTAGTCCCTAGACTAGCCCAAGAGTTTGAGTTGAGACCTCGGGGAATGGAATGAATGGGGAGCTTGTGCTGCAAGATTTCTGAGCAATGGAAAGGAGTAGAGGGATGGTTCATGCATCTAAGGTTTCTTTGTCAAGTTCTGTCTCTATTCCCTCTTTTTATTGTGTGTTTGTAGATAAACTGTAGTTACTCACCTGTAAGCAGGTGTTCTCTGTGGACAGCAGGAATCAGTCCTCATATATGGATGACGTCAGTGCCAACGGAGCCCTCATGGAAGCATCCCCCAGCTTTCAAAGAAAGCCTTTGGGAGATGCCACCACACATGCGTGATCCCCTTCCTGCCCAAGGGTGCCATCTTGCTCAATCAGATGACATAGCTAAAAGATGGCAAAAAATGAAATATGGTAAAGAAGCAATTCCAACTACACTTTCTCCTGGAACAAGCAGGAAGTCGGTCCTCACATATGGGACTCCCTAGCTACAGATTACCGAAAGAAAAAACATGGTTACCCTCAGGGGAGGCAGTGAGCAGCAGCAATTGAGTCTGCAGGCGCAGACTGCAGTAAGTCCCGTGTGTCCGAAGGAAACCAGCACTCCAGTAGCCTGAACACAGAAGGGCCGGAAGGTAGGAAATGCCTAGACCCCTAAAAGATTACGGAGCACAGCCTGGCCGAAGGCACTGTCCCATCAGGACTCCCTCTCCAGGCAATAATGAGCTAGGACGGTATGGACAGAAGATGAGGTGGTGGCCTGGCAGATGTCCACCATCAGTATGGAGCCCAGGTTTGCCACAGAGGCTGCCATGGCCCTGACAAGGTGCGCCAGGACCCGGCCATCCAGTGAAAGCCCCGCCTGCTCATAGGCGAGGTTGATACAGTCCGCCACCCAGGTAGATAGCGTAAGCTTGGGTCACCACTTCCCTCAGTCTACTGGGGTCATACGTTCAAAAAGCTGAGAAGCTTTACGATAGCCTTGGGTACGTTGAATGTAGAAGGACAGGGCCCTCTTTACAGTCCCAAGTGTGGAGGACAGTCTCTGCCCTACTGGTGTGAGGCCTCAGGAAGAAGATGGGGAGCACCACCTCCTGGTTGAAGTGAAAAGACAATACCACCTTTGGAAGGAATTTGAGGTGTGTGCGGAGAACAATTCTATTCTTGTAGAACTTGGTGCAAGGAGCCTCCGCCACGAAGGTTTGGAGCTCACTGACCCCGTGAGTGGAGATGAGCATAACCAGAAACACCACCTTTCACAAAAGGCATTGCAGGTGGCAGGTAGCCAGGGGCTCAAAAGGCGGGCGAGTAAACTGTGCCAGTATAACATTGAGGTCCCACTCGGTCACCGGAGGGCATACCGGGGGTTTTGATAAAAGGAGTCCCTTCATGAAGTAGGTCACCAACGGTTGGGCCAAGAAGGGTTTGCCATCCACTGGATGGTGATGTGCTGCCAGGGCACTGAGGTGCATTCTGATGGAGTTCGATTTGAGTCCGGACTGCGAGAGATGGAGAAGATACTGCAGGACCAGCTGCACCGGGCAGGAGAGCAGGATAATCCCATGCTTTGTGCACCAGACTGAAAATCTGCGCTGCTTGAAGGCATATGCTTTCCTGGTGGAGGACTTACGGGAAGCCAGCAGGATCTCCTCCACTTCCTCCGAGAGGTTGAAAGAGGCTAGGGTCACCCTTTCAGCAGCCATGCTGTCAGTGACAGGGACCCCAGATTGGGCTGCAAGAGAGAGCCCCCTCCTGTGACAGGAGCCCTTGGGAGTTCCCCAAAAGAGATGGGAGTCTCCACCAACATCCGGAGGAGTAACGGAAACCACAGCTGCCTAGGCAATCGAGAAGCTATCAGGATCAGGGAGGCCTTGTCGTGGAGGGTCCTGAATAAAGTTTTGGCAATTAGTGGTGTGGGTGGGAAGGGTTACATAAGACCTTCCAACCACGAGATGAGGAACGCATCTGCTGCCACCCGGGAAGGGTGGGCTTGCCAAGAGCAGAGACAGGGCAACTGATAGTTGTCCGGGCTGGCAAAAAGATCTATCCATGGTTCCCCCTAGAGGTGGAAAAGCCGGCTGGCGACTGGTGTCCAGCTGCCATTCGTGCAGCTGGAGGATCCTGCTTAATCTGTCGGCCAGTGCGCTGTCCTGGCATGGCATAAGAACATAAGATATGCCATACTGGGTCAGACCAAGGTCCATCAAAGCCCAGTATTCTGTTTCCAACAGTGGCCAATCTAGGTCATATGTACCTAGCAGTTTCCCCAAGGGACACAGGTTCCACAATGCTTGTATTGGTTCAAGCATTGATATCCTGAGTCCCTTCTTAATAATGGCTTATGGACCTTTCCTCCAGGAACTTGTCCAAACCTTTTTTAAACCCAGCTACACTAACAGCCTTTACTACATCCTCCGGTAACAAATTCCAGAGTTTGCTTACACGTTGAGTGAAAAAATATTTTCTCTTATTAGTCTTAAATAGTTTACCCTGTAGCTTCATTGCATGTCCCCTAGTCTTTCTATATTCTGATAAGGTAAACAATCGATCTACGTTTACCCGTTCCACTCCGCTCATTAATTTATAGACTTCTATCATATCTCCCCTCAGCCATCTCTTTTCCAGGTTAAAGAGCCCTAACCTTTTTAGCCTTTCTTCATAGGAGTATCCTTCCATCCCCTTTACCATTTTGGTGGCTCTTCTCTGAACCTTTTCTAATAACTCTATATCCTTTTTAAGATACGGCGACCAGAATTGCACACAATATTCAAGGTGCGGTCTCACCATGGAACGATATAGAGGCATTATAATATCCTTTGTTTTATTTTCCATTCCTTTCCTTATCATACCTAGCATTCTATTTGCTCTCTTGGCCGCCGCTGCACACTGGGCCGAGGGTTTTAACATGGTATCCACAATGACGCCTAAATCTTTTTCCTGGGTGGTGGTTCCTAATGTGGAACCTTGCATCGTGTAACCATAGTTTGGGTTGTTCTTCCCTAGGTGCATAACCTTGCACTTGTCCACATTAAATTTCATCTGCCATTTTGATGCTCAGTCTTCCAATTTATCAAGATCCTCTTGCAATTTTCCACAATCCTCTTGGGTTTTAACAACTTTAAATTGTTTTGTGTCATCTGCAAATTTGATAACCTCACTCGTTATTCCACTTTCCAGGTCATTTATGAATATGTCAAAAAGCAGCGGACCCAGCACAGATCCCTGGGGTACACCACTATTCACCTTTCTCCATTGGGAAAATTGGCCATTTAGCCCTACCCTCTGCTTTCTATCTTTTAACCAGTTCCTGATCCACAATAGTACACTGCCTCCTATCCCATGACTCTTTAGTTTTGCCAAAAGTCTCTCATGAGGGACCTTGTCAAAGGCTTTCTGAAAGTCCAGATACACAATATCAACCGACTCACCTTTGTCCACCTGATTATTCACTCCTTCAAAAAAACATAACAGATTAGTAAGACAAGATCTTCCTTGTCTAAAGCCATGTTGGCTGTCTCTCATTAGTTCATGACTATCTACATGCTGAGTAATTTTATTCTTTATGATGGTTTCTATCATTTTTCCCAGTATTGACGTCAGGCTCACTGGTCTGTAGTTTCCCGGATCACCCCTGGAACCCTTTTTAAAAATTGGTGTTACATTGGCGATCCTCCAATCTTCAGGTATTAGAGATGATTTTAATGATAGTTCACAGATTACTAATAGCAGGTCTGCAATCTCATATTTCAATTCTTTCAATACCCTTGGATGTATACCATCCGGCCCAGGTGATTTGCTACTCTTCAGCTTATCTAATAGTTGTAATACATCTTCTCGATGTATCGATATTTCCTTCAATTCTTCTGCACCTTTAAATACCACTTCAGTCATGGGTAACATCCCTACATCTTCCTCAGTAAAGACTGAAGCAAAGAATTCGTTCAGTCTCTCTGCTATCGCCTTGTCGCCTCTTAGTGCTCCTTTAACCCCTTTATCATCTAATGGACCAACTGACTCTCTCACAGGTTTTTTGCTACGAATGTACTTGAAAAGGTCTTTACTTCGCGTTTTTGCTTCTGCAGCAAGCTTCTTCTCAAATTCTCTCTTTGCCTGCCTTATCAATGCCTTGCATTTGACTTGCCAGTGCTTGTGCTGTTTCCAGGTTTCGTCGTTTGGCTCTTTTTTCCATTTCCTGAAAGATGCTTTTTTGGCAATAGCCTCTCTGACCTCAACTTTAAACCATGCTGGCAGTTTTTTGGACTTCTTGCCACTTTTCTTAAAGCGTGGAATACAGCTGGTCTGGGCTTCCAAGATAGTATTTTTCAACAACAGCCAAGCCTGATGTACGTCTTTAACCTTTGCAACTGCTCCTTTTAGTTTTTTCTTGACTGTTTTCCTCATTTTATCATAGTCTTCCTTTCGAAAGTTAAAAGGTAGTACTGTGGATTTCCTTACTATCCCTCCTCCACTAATTAAATCAAAGGCGATCATGCTATGATCACTATTGCCAAGTAGCCCAACAACCTTATCTCTTGCACTAGATCTGGTGTTCCACTAAGGATTAGGTCTAATATGGCTTCCCCTCTGGTCGGTTCATGAACCAGCTGCTCCAAGAAGCAGTCATTTATTTCATCTAGGAACTTTATCTCCCTAGCATGTCCTGACGTGACACTGACCCAGTCGATTCCGGGGTAGTTGAAATCACCCATTATTATTACTGTGCTGTAACTTTTGTTAGCTTCCTTGATTTCTTTGAGCATTTCATCATCCATTTGGTCATTCTGGCCAGGCGCTCGATAGTACACACCCCCACTGCCATTGCCTTCCCCCTTTTACATGGAATTTCAATCCATATAGATTCTACAGCAGATTTTGTTTCCTGCAAAACTTTAATCCTTTCTGACTCAATGTCCTCTCTAACATAGAGAGCAACCCCTCCACCAATTTGATCAGCTCTATCATTACGATATAGTTTGTACCCAGGTATCACAGTGTCCCACTGGTTGTCGTCCTTCCACCATGTCTCTGATATTCCAATCATATCTAACCTTTCATTTAGTGCTATATATTCTAACTCTCCCATCTTATTTTTTAGACTTCTAGCATTTGCATACAAGCATTTTAGAGAATGTATTTTATCCATATTAATTTGTCTGTTAGACATGAGTAATTTGGGATCTTTAAGCTCTGTCTGCTCCATACTTGAGGGCATTTGGGCTACTTTACTCTTTTGTGGAACCTCTCTGCTTTTGGTAGTATCCTTCAAAGATACATTCTTCCGAACCATCTGCTCTTGGGCGACTGTCGGCTTTCCCCTAATATCTAGTTTAAAAGCTGCTCTATCTCCTTTTTAAAGGTTAATGCCAGCAGCCTGGTTCCATCCCGGTTAAGGTGAAGCCCATCCCTTCGGAAGAGCCCCTCCTTTCCCCAGTTCCTAACAAATCCAAACCCTCATCTCTGCACCATTGTCTCATCCACGCATTGAGACTCCGGAGCTCTGTCTGCCTTTTGGGTCCTGCGCGTGCAACAGGAAGCATTTCGGAGAATGCTACCCTGGAAGTTCTGGATTTCAACTTCCTACCTAAAAGCCTAAATTTAGCCTCCAGAACCTCCCTACCACATTTTCCTATGTCATTGGTACCAACATGTACCAAGACAGCAGACTCCTCCCCAGCACTATCTAAGACCTTATCTAGGTGGCGCGTGAGGTCCGCTACCTTCGCACCAGGCAGGCATGTTACCAGGCGATCCTCACGTCCACCAGCCACCCAGCTATCTACATGCCTAATGATCGAATCACCAACTATAACGGCTGTCCTAACCCTTCCCTCATGGGCACATGGCCCTGGAGAAACTTCCTCGGTGCGAGAGGGTTTTACATCACCTGGAGGACAGGTCCTAGTTACAGGATCACTTCCTGCCACACCAGGGTGATGCTCTCCTGTCACGTGACCTCTTTCCTCCATGGCAACAGGGATGCTGCCAGACTGGAGATGGGACTTCAGGACTATATCCCTGTAGGTCTCATCTATGTACCTCTCTGTCTGTCTTATGCTTTCCAAGTCTGCTACTTTAGCCTCTAGAGAACGGACTCGTTCCCTGAGAGCAAAGAGCTCCTTGCACCTAGTGCACACGTAAGACCTCTCACCAACTGGGAGAAAATCATACATGTGACACTCAATGCAAAAGACTGGAAAGCCCCCATCCCGCTGCTGGACTGCTGTCTGCATCTTAGTTTTAAGTTTGTGTTTAGATCTAAGTTCTTTACTTACTAAGGGTTGTTATGGATATTTATACTAATAAAACTGAACCTAATACGTGTAATATACCTTGTTCACCTGAAGCTTAACTAATCTCAGGTCCTTAGTGTATGACTGATTTGGGTAATGAGCTTCACCTGAGAGCACCTCCTGCCTTTTAAGATGTGTAAGTACCTATAAAGCTACGATTATCCCAGGGGTGGGAGGGAATTAACACTTATTAAAAGAGGGCTGCTACACAGTACCCTGTCTTGTGCTGCTGAGGTAAGCTATATTCTGATTTGATTTAAACTATAGCTCTTAGCTGCTGCTAGGCTCTAACTTCTTATGAAATTTAAAGTACAAGCTCTCTGCTGGGTTCTAAATTTAACCAGAAAGCTCTTTTCTGTGTTGTAAATTTAAGCTAAAAGAACTTTGCTGATGCTAGGCCCTGAGTGACTATTAAATGTAAACTACAAGCTCTCTGCTGGGTTCCAAATGTAACCAGAAAGCTCTCTTCTGTGTTTTAAATTTAAACTAAAAGTACTTTGCTGTTACTAGGCCCTGAGTGACTATTAAATTTAAAGTACAAGCTCTCTGCTGGGTATGAAATGTAACCAGAGAGTTCTCCTCTGTGTTTTAAATGTAAACTTAAACTGCTGCTACTAGGCCCTGACTGATTTAACAAAAATAGTGGATCACAGATTAATTAGCTTTAATACAAAGAATTCCTTTTAGAAAATTACCAGAAGTAAATACTCACAGTTGCAGATCTCCCTCCAGAAGCAACAGTCCCCCGTACCAGTCCCCCTTACCAGTCTGTCCGTAAGAGTATGCCCTGCTGGGCTGCGTGGGAGCAGAGGGCACGGGACCCCGTGCCCCCCTGCTTGTTCACACAGTACTGTTTGGACCAACACTGGTTGGCACCATAGGTGGAGGCAAAGGACTCGGCGGGCTAGGCATATCGCCCATAATTCCAGAAGGCTGATCTGCTGGTTGCTCTCACCCTGTGACCGGCTGCCCTGGGTGCAGAGTTCCTCACAGTGGGCTGCCCATCCCAGCAGAGAGGCGTTGGTCGTGAGAACCCTTAAGGGGCATGGAGTCTGGAAGGACATCCCTGCCTCAAGGTACTGGGGAATTTGCCATCAGGTCAGGGATTCCGTCAACTGGTGGGTCACTACAATTCTGTTGCGAAGACGGCCTGTGGCCTGCGTTCACTAGTCCCGAAGGCACTACTTTGCAGCCCTCATGTGGAGGTGGGCATCTGGGGTGACATGGACCATGGGGGCCATGTGTCAGAGTAGGTGCAGCAGGAGCCGAGCGCGAGGGACAGCACTGTATGTCCAGGCCAGAGCCCTGAGCAGGGCGGCTCAGTCCCCTGAAAGGAAGAGGGGACCGAGCCAAAGGTCGTGTCCGTCCACACGTGGACATCCAAGTAGTAATGCTTGACAAAAGTGAAAAAGTGATGCCCATGTTGCTGCCTGGAAAATGTATGCAGGGGCTATTAAGTTCCACTCCACCCTCAAGGACGCTTGTGCTCAGGTAGAATGGGTGCGCAAACCTTCTGTAACTGGCTGGTTCTGCAACAGATTTGCCAAAGCAATGGCCTCCTTAATCCACTGCCCCAAAGTTGACTTGGCTGCTGCTTCACCCTTCTGCGGGCCAGTAAACAGCACAAAAAGATGGTCGAACTTATGAAAGGAATTCGTAACCGCCAGGTACCGAAGGAGCACCCTCCGGACATCCACCAGGTGAAGATCTTTATTATTCCCCCAACACTGCTCTTTCAGGAAGGCGGGGAGGCAGACCACCTGGTTCACATGAAAGGGAGAAAGCACTTTAGGCAAGAAGGAAGACACAGGCTGAATGCAAATGACCTCCTTTGAAAAGGACAGATAAGGATCTCAGCAAGACAGAAATCCATCTTGCGGAAAAAATCACAAGCAAGAAGACAGTCTTGAGCGTCAAATCCTTTAAGGTAGCACATTTCAGTGGTTCAAATCATGTTTCCATCTGGGCCCTGAGCACCAGACACAGATCCCAGGAAGGAATCACAGACCGGAGAGGAAGATCCAGATGCCGAACCCCTGGTGAAAGTACAAGGCCAGAGACTTGCCTGCCACCGGATCCCAGAAAAAGGTCAGAGCTTCCACCTGAACTTTCAGGGAGCTAAGGGAAAGGCCATTCTCTAGACCTAATGGTGACCTTCGAGTTCACCAAAGCGGCTCGGTTTTACAGCAGAAGAGAGCATATGTCAGAGGGCCTTAATGCATTAGTGCAGCACTGGTCTACAGAGGGACAACTATTATGTGTTTCCTCCATGGCCACTCATAGGTAGAGTGGTGTATAGGATTGAAGCCCACCGAAGGCCAGTCGTCCTGGTGGCTCCCAATTGATCGCAGCAGCTTTGGTACGTGGACCTGGTTCGGCTGGTGGTGGTTGTCAGTGGCATCATCCGGCCAAGGCCTATTTACTCATGCAAGGTCCAGTGTGGATACCACAAGTGGATCGATTCTTGCTTATGGCCTGGCTCTTGAGAGGGTTAGGATGAGGAAATGGGGCTATTCAGCCCCTGTCATTTCTACATTGTTTAAAACCCAAAAGCGCTCCACTTCATTGTCGTATGTACATGTGTGGAGGTTTTTTGAGGGGTGGTGCGCAGAATATGCCTGTTGGGCCTTATCAGTATTGATTCCAGAGGTTTTGGCATTTCTGCAGGCAGGGCTGGAAAAGAGTCTGGTTGCAGTTCGCTCCGGGTGCAGGTGGCGGCCTTGACTTGTTACAATGGTAACATAGAAACATGATGACAGAAAAAGACCACAAGGCCCATCTAGTCTGTCCTTCCATAACTACAACAGTCCACTTTTTACCTTTAGAGATCCTCTGTGTTGGTCCCATGCTTTTTTGAATTCAGTTACTGTCCTCATCTCTACCACCTCCACTGGGAGACTATTCCACGGATCCACTACTCTTTCCGTAAAGAAATATTTCCGCATATCACTCCTGAATCTATCTCCTTTCACCCTCATCCCATGTCCCCTCGTAGCAGAACTTGCTTTCAATTGAAAGAGGCTCTCTCCCTGAACATTTATGCCACGGAGGTATTTAAACATCTCAATCATATCACCTCTATCCCGCCTTTCCTCTAAGGTGTACATATTAAGATCCTTAAGTCTGTCCTCATATGCTTTATAATGAAGCCCATTAATCATTTTAGTAGCAACCCTCTGCACCGACTCCATCCTGTTCACATCCTTTTGAAGGTGCAGTCTCCAGAATTGCACACCATACTCCAAATGAGGTCGCACCAAAGACTTATACAGAGGCATTATCACCTCCTTTTTTCTGCTAGCCATTCCTCTCCGTATGCACCCAAGCATCCTTCTAGCTTTTGCCGTCGCCTTTTCTACCTGTTTAGCTACTTTAAGATCATCAGACACAACCATGCCTAGGTCCCGCTCTTCTTTAGTGGACAAAAGTACTTCACCTCCTATACTGTATTGCTCCCTTGGATTGCTGCAGCCCAAATGCATGACCTTACATTTTTTAACATTAAATCCCAGCTGCCAAATTCTAGACCATTCTTCAAGCTTAGCTAGATCCCTCCTCATGTTATCTACACCTTCCTGGGTGTCTACTCTATTGCAGATTTTGGTTTCATCCGCAAAGAGGCAAACCTTACCCGACAGCCCTTCCGCTATATCACTAACAAAGATGTTAAAAAGAATCGTAACGTTCAAGGAGTGTCCCTGGGAGCCCATCTGGATGTCGTTCAATTTCTGCGTGCGGTAAAACAGGCATGGCCACCGGTGAAAATGCTTGAACCACTTTGGGATATGAATTTAGTATTGTCTGTTCTGACAGAGGCACTCTTTAAACCACTTGGAGCATGCTAGGTAAAGGATTTGATGTTAAAAACAATGTTTTTGGTGACCATTTGCTCGGCCAGGAGGATTTCGGAGCTACAGGCGTTGTTGTGCCGGGAGCCTTTTCTCTCCATCTCCAAGGAAAAAGTAGTGTTACGGCTGGTTCCCTTCTTTTTGCCTAAGGTGGTCTCCGTTTTCACTTGAATCAGCCGGTCACCTTGCTGGTGTTTTCGGGTGAGGGAGGAGCAAGGGAGGATCCTCAGATATGTCTCCTAGATGAGCGCTGGGTACTGAAGAGGACACAGCCATTTTGGAAATTGGACTGCCTGTTTGCTCTGTTTGGCAGACAATGTAAGGGGGAGGCGGCCTCCATTTCCATGTTACCTTTGTCAGTAGTGCAGAGTGGCAGTAACAGGACTGGGGACCATACGTTCCTTATTGTGCTTCCATTGCCAGAGAGAAACTGCTCAGTAAGCCCAGTAAGCAGATTGGGAAATCCATTCTCTGTCAATGATGCAGAACTGTGGTCCTGGGACTGAGGATCATATGCTCCTCGATGTTTTACACCTGCCAGAAACTGCTCTGCATGTACAGCTGAATAAGCAGATTGGGAAAATCCTCTTTTCATCAATGAAGTGAAGCAGCAGACCCGGGACTGGCGACCATATGCTATTTATTGTGCTATGGCTGCCAGAGCAAAACTGCTCAGGGGCTGCATTCGTCTTTGTGAGCAGAGGCCAGTTTAGTTATGCCAATGGATATCTGCAGAGCAGCCGCCTGGTCTACCTTGCATACTTTTGTGTGGCACTATCATCTGGATATGTAAGCTATGAAGGATGCGAGATTTGGGACAGCAGTAATGCAAGCCAGGCTCGCGGGTCCCTCCCGAGGTTAGTACTGCTATGGTACATCCCACAAGTCAGGACTGGACTGGAGATATGAGAAGGAAGGGATAAAGCGTAGTTACTCACCTGTAACAGGTGTTCTCCAGGAGCAGCAGGAATCAGTCCTCACTTATGGGTGACGTCGGCGCCGACGGAGCCCTCGCGGAGCAATTTTCCCCAGCTTTCAAAGAAAGCCTTTGGGAATTGCAGCGCGCATGCGCGGTCGTCTTCCCGCCCGAAGGTGCCATCTTAGCCAGTCAGATGACATAGCTAAAAAAGACAGCATAAAAATTTGCAAAAAGAACATAAGCAGACGATTGCAACTCCAAGGGGAGGAGGGAGGGTAGTGAGGACTGATTCCTGCTGCTCCTGGAGAACACCTGTTACAGGTGAGTAACTACGCTTTCTCCAGGACCAAGCAGGAAGTCAGTCCTCACTTATGGGACTCCCAAGCTCAAGGCTACCGGAGACCCTAAGCACAAAAACGAGCTCCCTCTAGCTCAGCAGCACAGAAGGATAGAATCTTCGCTGAATTATCACCCACCGGTAGCCCACATCCGGGATGGAGGGTAGGAGTTGCTCAGACCTCAAAGAGATTACGGAGGACTGCCTGTCCGAAAGCACTGTCCCTACGGGACTCCCTCTCGAGACAGTAATGGACCGCAAAAGTCTGGCTCGAAGACCAAGTAGCGGCCCGGCAGATGTCTGCCAGCGGAACAGAGCGGAGGTAAGCCACTGACGTGGCCTTTGCCCGAACGCAATGAGCCGTGACTCGACTTTCTAAGGCGAGTCCGGCTGCCCCATAAGCCCAAGAGATACAGTCCGCCACCCAGATGGACAGAGTACGCTTGGAGACCGGGAGCCCCAATTTATTGGGGTCAAAAGACACAAAAAGCTGAGCAGCTTTACGGTGCTCCCGCGTACGGTCAAGGTAGAAGTTCAATGCCCTTCTACAGTCCAGGGTATGGAGGACCGTCTCAGCTCGGCTGGAGTGTGGTCTGGGAAAGAAGGTTGGAAGTACCACCTCCTGATTCATGTGAAAAGGGGAGACCACTTTAGGCAAAAACTTTGGGTGAGTCCGTAGGACTACCCTATTCTTGTAGAATCGAGTGTAGGGGGGATCAGACACGAGGGCCTGCAATTCACTTACGCGCCTAGCGGAAGTGAGGGCTATCAAGAACAGTGTTTTCCAAGACAGAAAACGTAGAGAACAGGTAGCCATAGGTTCAAAAGGCGGACAGGTGATCCGCTGCAAAACCACATTCAGGTCCCAGTCAGGCGCTGGCGGGCGCAGAGGTGGTTTAAGTAGAAGGAGACCTCGGAGAAACCTCGCTACGAGAGGGTCATTGGAGAGAGGTCTGCCGTCCACTGGCACATGATGTGCTGAAAGAGCACTGAGGTAAACCTTGACGGAGTTGGACTTAAGTCCCAGATTAGAGAGGTGCAGCAAGTACTGCAAGATCACCGACACCGGGCAGGAGAAGGGATCCTGAGACTGTTGGGTACACCAGACTGCAAAGCGACGCCATTTAAGGGCGTAGCATTTGCGGGTAGAAGGCCGTCGCGAAGCTAAGACGACCTCCTCCACCTCCGCCGGCAGGAGAAGGGGAGCAAGGACTACCCTCTCAGCAGCCAGGCCATAAGGTTGAGAGACCTGAGGTTGGGGTGCAGAAGGGACCCCAGATCCTGAGTGAGGAGATCCGGTTGTATCCCCAGAGGGATTGGGCCCTCCACCGCCAGTTGCAGCAGGAGAGGAAACCACGGCTGCCTGGGCCAGCGAGGGGCCACCAGGATCATGAAGGCTTTGTCTCGGAGAACCTTGAAAAGAGTCCGAGAGAGACCAGCGGGATGGGAGGGAAAGCGTACAGAAGGCTCCCCGACCACGAGATCAGAAAGGCGTCCGCCGCAACCCGAAGGGGGTGTGGCTGACGAGAGCAGAAGCGAGGAAGCTGCCGGTTGTGAGGACTGGCAAAGAGATCCACCGTGGGGAGACCCCACTTGAGGAAGAGCTTCTGAACTACCAAGGGATCCAGACGCCACTCGTGCGGCTGGAGGACCCTGCTGAGTTTGTCTGCAAGGCAATTTTCTTGGCCCGGGAGATAAACTGCCCTGAGGAGAATGCCGTGACTGACGGCCCAAGAGCAGAGCTTCTGTGCCTCCCGGCAGAGGAGGAAGGAGCCCGTGCCCCCCTGCTTGTTCACGTAGAACATGGCAACTTGATTGTCCGTCTGGACAAGGACGGACTGTTGGGAAGTCAGGTGGGAGAAGGCCTTGAGAGCGAGGCGGATCGCCCTGAGCTCCAGGAAGTTGATCTGCTGAGCAGACTCCCACGTGGTCCAGAGGCCCTGAGTACGTGCCTCTTGGCAATGTGCTCCCCAGCCCAGGAGGGATGCATCGGTGGTCAGCACCCGGGTCGGCTGAGGTGACTGGAAAGGCATTCCGAATATCAGGTTCGGCTGCCGGAGCCACCACCGGAGAGACGAGAGCAGCGGCTCGGAGACGCGCACTAGGTCTGCCAGGCCGCCTGTGGCTTGTCGCCACTGCTGGCGGAGACACCATTGAGCAGACCGCATGTTCAGGCGGGCATTGGGGGTCACATGGACGGTGGAAGCCATATGGCCAAGCAGTCTCAGGAAGCGCCTGGCGGAGACCAGGGGCTGGCTGCGAAAGCGGTCGGCTAGGTCCATGAGCCGTTGAGCCCTGTCGAGCGGTAGGTACGCTCGTGCCCGAGGAGTGTGCAGCCTTGCGCCGATGAACTCGAGATCCTGTGAGGGGAGCAAAGTGGACTTTGCGAAGTTTATGACAAAGCCCAAGTGCTGCAGCAGAGTCACCGTGCGGCACGTGGCGTTGGTGACCTCCTGAGCGGACGCTGCTCTGATGAGCCAGTCGTCGAGGTACGGAAAGACATAGAGGCCGTGAAGCCGGAGATGGGCCGCCACGACCGCGAGACATTTTGTGAAGACTCGCGGTGCGGAGGATAGGCCAAAGGGCAGTACTCTGTACTGGTAATGATTTCCTGCCACCACAAACCTTAGGTATTGGCGGTGGCTTGGGTGGATGAGGATGTGCGTGTAGGCATCCTTTAGATCCAAGGAGCATAGCCAATCTCCCTGCTGGAGGTAGGGCAGAAGGATTCCAAGGGTAAGCATTTTGAACTTCTCCCGCACAAGGAACTTGTTGAGGTTGCGCAAGTCCAGGATGGGTCTGAGGCCCCCTGTTCTCTTTGGTATCAGAAAATACCTTGAATAAAAGCCTTGACCTCTCAGGTGGTGGGGCACCGGTTCCACCGCCTGTTCCTGCAGAAGACCTGCTAACTCCTGAAGGAGCAACTCCCTGTGCAGAGGGGGGCGCGAAGGTTCTCCCGGAAAATAGGAGGGAGGGACCTGATGGAAGTGGAGAAGGTAGCCCTCTCGCACGACCTGAAGCACCCAGGCATCTGCGGTGATGCTGGACCACCTGTGGGCGAAGTGAACCAGCCGGCCTCCGGTGCTGGGAGGGACCAGCGGGGGGGGAGAGGCTATGCTGAGCGAGTCAAAAACCCCCTCCCTGCTGAGCAGGGGCTGGTGGTGCAGGCTTGGGGGCTTGCTGCCTACGGGACCCGTTACCCCGTCCCTTGGCCTGCTGGCCCTGTTGGGGAGCTGCAGGGGCCTGATAATGGGGGTACTGTTTGTAGGCAGCCGCCTTCCTCGGGTAAAAGGACTTTTTTCCCGAGCCCTTCTTTTTCTGGGAAGGGGCGGAGGTCTTCCTAGAAAGCCTGGTCCTGGTGAGAGTCTCAGTCTCAATTTGTGCAGCCTTTTCCGCCATGGGCTTGCCAAAGAGGTTTTCGCCTCGGCAGGGGACATCGACCAACTTGTCCTGTACCCAGGGCTCAAGGTCCGACGACTGAAGCCAAGCCTGTCGGCGGGCACCGATGCCGGCTGCGGCCACTCTAGCCGAGGCCTCAAAGCCATCATAGGCTGCTCGGGACATGAACTTTGAGCATTCCCGAATGCCCGTGGACAAGGCTAGGAACCTCCGCAAGGGCTCCTCGGAGAGACCAGCGGAAAATCCGGCTAGCTCTTTAGCCAGATCCCGGAGATACATGCCCATGTAGAGCTGGTAAGTCTGGACACGACATGCGAGCATAGAGCCCTGGAAGCACTTCTTGCCAAGGCCATCCAGGTTACGGGCCTCCCTTCCAGGAGGCACCGAGGAGTGCATCTTCTGGCTCTTAAGACGATGCATGGCCGATTCCACTACCATGGAATGGTGTGGCAGCTGTGCCTTCTGAAAGCCAGGGCTCTTGCGGACCCGATAGATAGAATCGACCCGCTTGCTCAGGACCGGCGAGGAGGCCGGACTCTCCCACATGCGGAAGAGTAGTCGTTCCAGCATAGGAGGAACCGGCACAGTAAAGTGCTCCCTCGCGGGAGAGTCATACTGGAGGGCGTCGAGCTCTTCGGCTCGAGGCTCCTCCTCGGGATCCGCAGGGAAGGCCAAAGCCTTGGCCATATCCCTAACGAAGTCCGAGAACCGGGCATCCTCCGGGGGGGACTGCTTCCGAGGCTCGGACCCCGGTGAGTCCGATGGGACACACCGAGTCCGGAAAGAATCAGGTGACTCTTCCTCCTCAGACTCCCAGACCGACTCCGACGAGGACTCGGTGGGGTCGGCCCGGGCAGGGTGCGGCGCCAGCCGCCCCGACGTCGAGGGAGTCGGCGTCGGCGACCTCGGTCCCGAACGGGAGGCCGAGGGTGACCTCGACCGAGGATCGACTCGAGTTCTCATTGACTCGAGGATCGGCTCGGTCTCCGGGGTCGACTTGGACGTCGACGTCCCGGCGGTCGGGGCAGCGGCGCCAGCGAGGCCAGCGAGCAGTGCCCGCTGCTGGTCCATGAAGGCAGACAGTCTGCTCTCCAAGGCCGTCAACCTGAGTCCGAGCTCAGGTGACCCAGCAGCCCCCGACTCGGGCCCCGACGGCGTCGGGCCCGACGTCGGCTGTCGCGGAGGCGAGTCCAGAAGGACTACAGGACTTACCCGGGCAGGCATCTCCGACTCCAGGCGAGGTCGCTTCGGGAGATGTTCCTTCTCCAAGGACCCGGGGCGGCTGTCGGGGCTATGCGACCTGGCCCTCGCGGAGCCAGGAGCGTCCACCGACGCCGCCCTCGCGGGTTTTTCCTTCCGACGATGGTCCCCGGAGGGAGAACCCCGGTCGGAGGAGCTCCGGCGACGGTCCGAGCTGGAGCCCTTTGACACGGAGGCCTCCGACGAGGTCCGGGTACGGCTGGAGTCAGCGAAGATTCTCTCGCGCTGATGCCGCCGACTTCTCAACGCCTTCGAGGACAGTTTGCTGCAGGGCCCACAGATCAGTTCCTCATGATCCGGGCCCAAGCAGCGGAGGCAAAAGTCGTGTGTGTCGGTTAGTGACATATTTCGGTCACACCGACCACACCGCTTAAAGCCACTGGCAGCCATCGGGGGAAAAAGGGCCCCTGCGAGGTCAAAGGACCGGGCTGCCAGGGAAAACGAAAATGAAAGCTGACTAAGTCAGAAAAACCGAAAAAACGCTAGAGGACTCGAGACCGGCGTCGCGAGTCCGGGCGGGAAAACGATCGGCGTCGAACCGAAAGAAAAAAGTATAAAAGAAAGAGGAAAATCAACTTTTTCGCGGGGACAAGACGGGGACGTCTGCAGGGCTCCGCGGAAAAAAGAAGACTGGCTAAGATGGCACCTTCGGGCGGGAAGACGACCGCGCGCATGCGCGCTGCAATTCCCAAAGGCTTTCTTTGAAAGCTGGGGAAAATTGCTCCGCGAGGGCTCCGTCGGCGCCGACGTCACCCATAAGTGAGGACTGACTTCCTGCTTGGTCCTGGAGAATTAGGTTTTACCTGCCAAATGGCTTTCCTTGAGTACCTCCAGTCCAGTCCCGGACCCTCCCTGGGTTACACTTAATTGGGGTGTGCACGATCTTGGGCTATAAGAGTTCATTCAATAAGGGTGATCTGTGGTCTGGTGGGTGCCACAGCCAGCTGGGACTCCTTTGGAGGATACGCTCGCCTATTCTTTGCAGTTGCATCTCGGCACGAGATGAGGAAAAAAAAAAAAAGAGAAAGAGGTAATGGGAATCTGGAGTGGATTCCCACGGTGGGTAAGGTACTTCCTTTGCTTATGGGGAGTTATCTTGCCTGTCTTAGGCATATTGGAGGAGTTAGGAAAGCATGTTGCTGGATTTTCGGCTAGTTTGTTCTTATTTTATGTTCTTGTGAGTCTGCTTTGTCAATAGAATACGGAGGCTGGTGGATGGTGCCAGTTTCCTATATAGGGTGATGTCATCAAAGTTGACATGATCAGTCTCCAAGCTGCTGTTTGGGGGTGACAACCCACAAGTCGGGACTGGATTGGAGGTATGATAAAGCGTAGTTACTCACCTGTAACAGGTGTTCTCCAGGAGCAGCAGGAATCAGTCCTCACATATGGGTGACGTCGGCGCCGACGGAGCCCTCGCGGAGCAATTTTCCCCAGCTTTCAAAGAAAGCCTTTGGGAATTGCAGCGCGCATGCGCGGTCCCCTTCCCGCCCAAGGGTGCCATCTTAGCCAGTCAGATGACATAGCTAAAAGACAGCATAAAAATTTGCAAAAAAACTAAAGCAGATGATTGCAACTCCAAGGGGAGGAGGGAGGGTTGTGAGGACTGATTCCTGCTGCTCCTGGAGAACACCTGTTACAGGTGAGTAACTACGCTTTCTCCAGGACCAAGCAGGAAGTCAGTCCTCACATATGGGACTCCCAAGCTTAAGGCTACCGGAGACCCTAAGCACAAAAATGAGCTCCCTCTAGCTCAGCAGCACAGAAGGAAGGAATCTTCACTGAATTCTTACCCACCGGTAGCCCCCATCCGGGATGGAGGGTAGGAGTTGCTCAAACCTCGAAGAGATTTCGGAGGACTGCCTGTCCGAAAGCACTGTCCCTGCGGGACTCCCTCTCGAGGCAGTAATGGACCGCAAAGGTCTGGCTCGAAGACCAAGTAGCGGCCCGGCAGATGTCTGCCAATGGAACAGAGCGGAGGTAAGCCACTGACGTAGCCTTTGCCCGAACACAATGAGCCGTGACCTGACTTTCTAACGAGAGTCCGGCTGCCCCATAAGCCCAAGCGATACAGTCAGCAACCCAGATGGACAGAGTACACTTGGAGACAGGGAGCCCCAATTTATTGGGGTCAAAAGACACAAAAAGCTGAGCAGCTTTACGGTGCTCCCGCGTACGGTCAAGGTAGAAGTTCAACGCCCTTCTACAGTCCAGGGTATGCAGGACCATTTCAGCTCGGCTGGAGTGTGGCCTGGGAAAGAAGGTCGGAAGTACCACCTCCTGATTGATGTGAAAAGGGGAGACCACTTTTGGAAGAAATTTAGGGTGAGTCCGTAGGACTACCCTATTTTTGTAGAACCGAGTGTAAGGGGGATCAGACACGAGGGCCTGCAATTCACTTACGCGTCTAGCGGAAGTGAGGGCTATCAAGAATAAGGTTTTCCAAGAAAGAAAACGGAGAGAACAGGTAGCCATAGGTTCAAAAGGCGGACAGGTGATCCGCTGTAAAACCACATTCAGATCCCAGTCAGGTGCTGGCGGGCGCAGAGGTGGTTTAAGTAGAAGGAGACCTCGGAGAATCCTTGCCACGAGAGGGTCGTTGGAAAGAGGTCTGCCGTCCACCGGCACATGATGTGCTGAAAGAGCACTGAGGTGAACTTTGACGGAGTTGGACTTAAGTCCCAGATTAGAGAGGTAGAGCAAGTACTGCAAGATCACCGACACCGAGCAGGAGAAGGGATCCTGAGACTGCTGGGTACACCAAACGGAAAAACGACGCCATTTAAGGGCATAGCATTTGCGGGTAGAAGGTCGCCGGGAAGCTAGGACGACCTCTTCCACTTCTGCCGGCAGCAGAAGGGGAGCCAGGACTACCCTTTCAGCAGCCAGGCCATCAGATGTAAAGATCTGAGGTTGGGGTGTAGCAGGGACCCTTGATCCTGTGTTAGGAGGTCTGGTTGAAACCCCAGAGGGAACGGAGCCTCCACCGCCAGTTGCAGCAGGAGTGGAAACCACGGCTGTCTGGGCCACCGAGGAGCTATCAGGATGATGGAAGCTTTGTCTCGGAGAGCCTTGAAAAGAGTATGAGAGATTAGCGGTATGGGAGGAAAGGCATACAGAAGGCTTTTCGACCATGAGAGTAGAAAAGCATCCGCCGCTACTCGAAGGGGATGCGGCTGCCGAGAGCAGAAGCGAGGAAGTTGCCGGTTGAAGGGACTGGCAAAGAGATCCATCGTGGGGAGGCCCCACTTCAGAAAAATTTTCTGAACTACCAAGGGATCCAGTCGCCACTCGTGCGGCTGGAGGATTCTGCTGAGTTTGTCCGCCAGGCAATTTTCTTGGCCTGGGAGATAAACTGCCTTGAGAAGAATGCCGTGGCTGATGGCCCAAGAGCAGAGCCTCTGCGCTTCTCGACAGAGAAGGAAGGAGCCCGTGCCCCCCTGTTTGTTCACGTAGAACATGGCAACTTGATTGTCCGTCTGGACAAGGACTGACCGGTGAGAAGTCAGGTGGGAGAAAGCCTTGAGAGCCAGACAAATTGCTCTGAGCTCTAGGAAGTTGATCTGCTGCGCAGACTCCCACGTGGTCCAGAGACCTTGAGTACATGCCCCTTGGCAATGCGCTCCCCATCCCAGGAGAGAAGCATCGGTCGTCAGTACTTGAGCAGGCGGAGGAGATTGAAAAGGCATTCCGAGTACCAGGTTCGGCTGATGAAGCCACCACTGTAGAGAAGAGGCCAGCGGGTCGGAGATCTGCACTAAGTCGGCTAGGCCACCCGTGGCCTGTTGCCACTGCTTGCGAAGGCACCACTGAGCAGGTCTCATATTCAGGCGGGCATTGGGGGTCACGTGGACGGTGGAAGCCATATGGCCGAGTAGTCTCAGGAAGCGCCTGGCCGAGACCAGGGACTGGCTGTGAAAACGGCTGGCTAGGTCCATGAGCCGTTGAGCCCTGTCGAGAGGCAGGAAAGCTCTCGCCTGAAGAGTGTGCAATCTTGCGCCGATGAACTCGAGATCTTGCGAGGGGAGCAAAGTGGACTTTGCGAAGTTTACGACAAAGCCCAAGTACTGGAGAAGAGTCACAGTGCGGTGTGTGGCTTTTGTGACTTCCGGAGAGAGGACGATGCTCTGATGAGCCAGTCGTCTAGGTAAGGAAAGACAGAGGCCCTGAAGCCGGAGATAAGCCGCCACCACCGCGAGACATTTTGTGAAGACTCGTGGTGCGGAGGATAGGCCAAAGGGCAGTACTCTGTACTGGTAATGATTTCCTGCCACCACAAACCTTAGGTATTGGCGGTGGCTTGGGTGGATGAGGATGTGCGTGTAGGCATCCTTTAGATCCAAGGAGCATAGCCAATCTCCCTGCTGGAGGTAGGGCAGAAGGATTCCAAGGGTAAGCATTTTGAACTTCTCCCGCACGAGGAACTTGTTGAGGTTGCGCAAGTCCAGGATGGGTCTGAGGCCTCCTGTTCTTTTTGGTATTAGGAAATATCTGGAATAAAAGCCTTGACCTCTCAGGTGGTGGGGCACCAGTTCCACAGCCTGTTCCTGAAGAAGACTTGCTAACTCCTGAAGGAGTAAGTCCCTGTGCAGAGGGAGTCGTGGAGGCTCTCCCGGGAAATAGGAGGGAGGGACCTGGTGGAAGTGGAGAAGATAGCCTTCTCTCACAACATGAAGCACCCAGGCATCTGATGTGATGTTGGACCACCTGTGGGCAAAGTGGACCAGCCGGCCTCCTGTGCTGGGAGAAACCAGCTGAGGGGGAGAGGCTATGCCGATGAAGTCAAAAACCCCCACCCTGCTGAGCAGGGGCCGGTGGTGCAGGCTTGGGGGCTTGCTGCCTACGGGACCCGTTACCCCGTCCCTTGGCCTGCTGACCCTGTTGGGGAGCTGCGGAGGCCTGATATTGAGGGTAGTGTTTATAGGCAGCCGTCTTTCTCGGGTAAAAGGACTTCTTTCCCGAGCCCTTCTTCTTCTGGGAAGGGGCAGAGGTCTTCCTAGAGAGCCTAGTTCTGGTGAGAGTCTCCGTCTCGATTTGCGCAGCCTTCTCAGCCATGGGCTTGCCAAAGAGGTTCTCACCTTGGCAGGGGACATCTACCAACTTGTCCTGCACCCAGGGTTCAAGGTCAGACGACTGAAGCCAAGCCTGTCGGCGGGCACCGATGCCGGCTGCGGCCACTCGAGCCGATGCTTCAAAGCCATCATAGGCTGCTCGAGAAATTAATTTGAAGCAGTCTCGAATTCCAGTGGACAAGGCTAGGAACCTCCGCAAAGGTTCCTCGGACAGCCCAGCAGAGAATCCGGCTATCTCTTTAGCCAGGTCTCTAAGGTACATGCCCATGTAGAGCTGGTAGGTCTGGACCCGACAAGCAAGCATAGAGCCTTGGAAACACTTCTTACCGAGGCCATCCAGGTTGCGGGCCTCCCTGCCGGGAGGCACCGAGGAGTGCATCTTCTGGCTCTTGAGCCTATGCATGGCCGATTCCACCACCATGGAATGGTGCGGTAGCTGTGCTTTCTGGAAGCCAGGGCTCTTGCGGACTCGATAGATGGAATCGACCCGCTTGCTTAATACCGGCGACGATGCCGGACTCTCCCACATGCGGAAGAGTAGTCGTTCCAGCATGGGAGGAACCGGTACAGTAAAGTGCTCCTTTGCTGGAGAGTCGTACTGAAGGGCGTCGAGCTCTTCGGCTCGAGGCTCCTCCTCGGGATCCGCAGGGAAGGCCAAAGCCTTGGCCATATCCCTGACGAAGTCCGAGAACCGGGCATCCTCCGGGGGGGACTGTTTCCGAGGTTCGGACTCAGGGGAGTCCGAGGGGACACACCGAGTCCGAAAAGAATCAGGTGACTCTTCCACTTCAGATTCCCAGGCCGACTCCAAGGAGGAATCGGTGGGGTCGGTTCGGGCGGGCGGAGGCGTCGGCCGCCCCGACGCCGAGGGAGTCGGCGTCGACGACCTCGGTCCCGAACGGGAGGCCGAGGGAGACCTCGACCGAGGATCGACTCGAGCCCGCATGGACTCGAGGATCGGCTCGGTCTCCGGGGTCGACTTAGACGTCGACGTCCCGGTGGCCAGGGCAGAGGCGCCAGCGAGGCTAGCGATCAGTGCCCGCTGCTGGTCCATGAAGGCAGCCAGGCTGCTCTCCAAGGCTGTCAACCTGCGTCCGACCTCAGGTGACCCAGCAGTCCCCGACTCGGGCCCCGACGGCGTCGGGCCCGACGTCGGACCCCTCGGAGGCGAGTCCAGGAGGACTACAGGACTTACTCGAGCAGGCAATTCCGATTCCAAACGAGGTCGCTTCGTGAGACGTTCCTGCTCCAAAGACCCGGGACGGCTATCGGGGCTATGCGACCTGGCCCTCGCGGAACCAGGAGCGTCCACCGACGCCGCCCTCGCGGGTTTCGCCTTCCGATGATGATCCCCGG
Organism: Ichthyophis bannanicus; assembly: GCA_033557465.1. Lineage (NCBI taxonomy): Eukaryota > Metazoa > Chordata > Amphibia > Gymnophiona > Ichthyophiidae > Ichthyophis > Ichthyophis bannanicus. Next base: position 71,315,346 of record CM066051.1, on the reverse strand, counting down.
AGGGAGAACCTCTGTCGGAGGAACTCCGGCGATGCTCAGAGCTGGAGCCTCTGGACGCCGAGGCCTCCGACGAGGTCCGGGTACGGGTGGGATCTGCGAAGATTCTTTCCCGCTGATGCCGCCGACTCCGTAAAGCTTTGGAGGACATTTTGCTGCAGGCCCCACAGATCAGTTCCTCGTGATCTGGGCCGAGGCAGCGGAGGCAATGATCGTGTGTGTCAGTGAGCGACATATTTCTGTCACACTGAACACACCTTTTGAAGCCACTGGCAGCCATTGGGGGAAAAAGGGCCCCTGCAAGGTCAAAGGACCGGGCTGCCAGCGAAAAACCGAAAAACGAAACTGACAAGAAAAATCAGAAAAACCGAAAAATAAGAGAAGGACTCGCAACGGCGTCGCGAGTCCGGGCAGGAAAGAGACCGGCGTCGAACCGAAGAAAAAAGAGAAAATAAATGACGAAAATCAACTTTTTCTGCGGGGACAAGAAGACCACGTCTGTAGGGCTCCGCGGAAAAAAGAAGACTGGCTAAGATGGCACCCTTGGGCGGGAAGGGGACCGCGCATGCGCGCTGCAATTCCCAAAGGCTTTCTTTGAAAGCTGGGGAAAATTGCTCCGCGAGGGCTCCGTCGGTGTGGACTGACTTCCTGCTTGGTCCTGGAGAAGGAATTTAACTTAGAGCCCATGGCTTAATGGGCATTGTGGGTCAAAGCACAATGGGTGGTGGCACTGGAAGACCATTTTATGAAGTTGCGCAGTGTTTTCCAGTTGAGGAGGTTGCACAGCCTCAGTGCTCTTGTTTATGTCTAATGGTATTACAACCACCAAACAGATGCAGACTTCCTACAAACGACCCGAGTGAAACTGCTCGGGGTATGCGGCCTAGTAAGCAGATCAGGAATCCATTCTCTATTAATGATGCAGAGTCATGGACCTGGAGCTGGAGTTCATATGCTTCTCAATATTTTACTGCTGCCAGAGAGAAACTGCTCTGCATGTGCAGCTTAATAAGCAGATTGGGAAAATCCTCTTCTTGTTAGTGAAGCAAAGCAACAGACCTGGGACTGGGGACCATACGCTCCTGTGTTGCCACTGACAGCACTCTTGAGGGAACAGATCAGGCAGATTCTCTCTGTTTCATGGAGAAGAGCAGCAGTCCCAGGACTGGGGGGCCTACAGGCTGTCAATTGTGCTGTGGCTGCCACCGAAGGAAACTGTTTCAGGTGCACAGATGAAGAGGTAGCTCTGAGGGAAGAAGCAGTGGTTAAGAGAAATTGTAATGTGGGAAGAGCTGCTTCTGCACAGATGCATGGATGAAGACGACTGAGGGAGAGGAGCAACGGTCACAAGGGAGGGGTCACTCACACATGTCCAAAGAGAGTTTTCTAGATTCTTCTGGACTCTAGGAGAGCAAGTCCGGCTTGCTGCCATCGGGGATGACGTCACCCATCTGTATGGCTGATTATATTCTGCTTGATGACGGAGGACAAACATAACACCTCCATCACCCAGCAGGGTTATAAGATGCTTTTGTGACTTATTTGATATGGCACACATTTAATTTCCAAATAAACTTCCAACATCTCCCAAATACATACTAACTTAGAGGGAGGAGTGGCCTAGTGACTGGGGCAAGGTACTTCAGGCTGGAAGGTCGGTGGTTCAAATCCCACTAGAGGACAGCAACCTTGGGCCGGAAGGACTGGGGTTTCTAGTCCCACAGGTGCTAGTCCCATGGGCAAGCCACTTAACCCTCCATTGCCCATGTTCCCTGTAAGTACTAGTGTATGTGTCTCATATCCCGTCATGTTAAATGTATCCCCCAATTGTGTTGTGACCACTTTGATTGAAGGATAAGGTGGTATACAAAACTGTCTAAAAAAATAAATAAATAACTTATTTATACCCTTATCTTTAAAAGCAGTGGCCCTCTCATATCTATACATCAGACATACTGTATTTCATCAGTGATGTTAATTAACCAAACTAAACTTCTTTCAGTTTTCTAAGGTATTTGCTTTACTCCTTAAGACTATATCCAAGAGAGAAAATCCTTTCCTCTCTAAACGCCTGGAGGAACGCTAACGATTTTAAGAGAACCACAGTATAAGTAAGCTCCCTCTCTAATCTGTTATTGAGAGTCAGCCAGGTTCCAGTCAGCAGGATTAGTGAAAAATTTGACTCAGGTGTTAAGAGATGCTGGAGGAAGAACTGTGTTTGCTTACTTGCGCAGCTGCCTTCAGTAAGTATCAAATATCCCAAAAAGATGTTTTGATGGATGCTGTTGGCAGCCTTCATTCAAACCTTGACTCCCTTTGTCAGTATTCCGACATTATGCATATTTGTGGGGCTATTGATTAGGAGAGAGTCTAGTGACCTCTACATTTTATAAAACGTTTAAAAGGCATAAGGCTAATGCTCCCAAGGGCCTCCACCTAACGTGACAGCAGGAATTTGGGAGGCCAATGTAAGCAGATCCCATTGATTGGCAAATGTTTTGGAAGAGTTTATTTCAGACTTGCATATCAGTGGGTCTGGTCCAGTCCAAGTTTTTTTCTAGCACATCAAGTCCACTGAACTGTGGTTAGACATTTTTTAAAGTGGAAAATCTTAGTTGGTTAGTGTTTGTCTTGTGGCCTAGAGAAGGGTGATTATTTCAATGTTCATGGCTGCAGAGTTTTTGGTAACAAGCATGGTCTATCATAAAATATATTTCCCAACTGTTCCATAAGGAAACCTTCAATGAAGCAGCCCAAAGGACTCCCCGCTGTTTATCAAACCCAACTAGATATCTGTGAATAGCTGCTATGCAGAGGTTAAATTTAATGCCATGTTAAGAAAAAAGGGACAAAGGGCAAATATTCAATAACTTGTCTCAGACTCTTTCAACTAAATATTACTCTCTGATCACAGCACCTGTAGCACAACAGTTTGGATCACGGACGTCAGTGGGAAGATCTACAGTAGCTGGTTATAGATGGTTTACAACAAACACAAATTGGTGATCCTGAACAGAAATGGATTTTCACTCTCAACACAATCCATCCTAATGGACTTAATGAAGCAATTGAATGGTTTTCAATACTATGATTTTGACCAGTCCGCAGTTGCTGACGTGTCGACCACTTCCTTTACTCTTGTAGCCATAAAAGTTGGTAAAATCTAGATTGCTCAGACATTCAGCTGGTTTTGACAAGTCCTGATGCAGCCTGGGAAACTATCAGGCGAAACTAAAGTCGACTTTTTGTCATACAGCACCTGTTTAACTGTTTGGGAAGTTCCGAGTTACAGCTAAACATTTCTTTCTTTTTTTAAATGCATTTGAAAATTGTAAAAAAATAACACTGCTGGGGAGGAAGGTCAATGAATGAGATGATTGGGCATGAATGTTGGTGCTTTCCATGCTAAGCTTGTTAACGCACTGCTGCCAGGCAATGTTCCCTCTAATTTTCTGTAGGCTGTGTGCGCATAAAATATCAGCTGTGCAGCTTTTGAAGGAAGGTTAAATTTTTGTGCGCCACATAACGACACTCGGAGTTATATACTTTAAAATTTGACTACACGTCAGAATACAGTATGTACACCACATTGATTGCACTAGAAAATATTGTAGAACTTGTGAAAACCGTAAATGCACAACACCTTTTAAATTTTAAGATGTCTGTGTTGTTTTCTATCAGAATCAGAACCGTAATTTTTGTGCGCTCTGTTGTAAAGTATGTGCGCTCACTCGGCGAGGTGTGTGCGCGCGCACACGCGCACAGCTTAGAGGGAACAGTGCTGCCAGGTAGCCTAAAGCCCGCACACTGAGACCCCCTTCTTACTCAAGAACGAACTTCTCAGGGCGTATTCATTGTTCCATACGTGGAATGTTAGAATGAGAGGAAAGTTAATATTTAGTTGAAAGAGTCTGAGACAAGTTATTGAATATTTTTATAGACAGTATTGTATGCCACCTTATCCTTCAATCACTTTTTCCTTTTTTTTTTTTTTTTTTTTTAGCATGTCATTTGGAGTAGGGGACAATTGTTTTTCTTTTATTGTATTTGATGTTAAATTTTAAGCAGGAGGGGAGCTGCATTCCCACCAACCTCCATAAAGGTATCGGATCTGCTTGTACCCTCTCAGTGTACAACCAGCAGGACTGTCACTTTTTCCATTCCTGGGCCACCAATCTTCCTGACAAAGTGCAAAGGCTTGATGGTAGAAACTAAGGTCTGGAAACAAGAGCCCCCATTTGTCTTTATAGCTTTTAACTGCCACAAGGAAATTCAAAGTCTTACCACCCCAAAGTAAGTTAACAAGCAAGCACTTAACTTTAATAAGAAAAGTAGCCGGGATTGGAAGGGGCAACATACTCAACATGTGCAAAGGTTTTGGGACAACCATCATTTTAATAGTACCAAATTTGTTCCACCAAGTCAGCATGAGTGGGGCCCATTCCAGCAATAATTCTTTGATTCATCTTATTCAAGCTAAATTGTGTAGTCTGTTCCAAATCAGGAGCAAAAATAACATCTAAATATTTAAAACCTGCAGGGACCCACACTTAATAGAGAAGGACCCCAAAACAGGAATACTGTAGACAAGTGAAGGGCGATTTTGTAACCCCCTGCATTGTCTACATGCCTTGCCAGCCTGTTTTATGAAGTGAGACACACATGTGCCTCACTTTCTAAAACAGATGTGCAACGACGAGTCATATTCCAGGTGCCTCAATAACACCTGCCCTAGAGCAGACGTAGCTGGCCGTGCATAGATCAGCACAGGGGTGCATATAAATCATAGCACTCTATAACACATGCGCATTCCTTGAGACTGCGCCTATGCTCTGCCCAAGCTGTGCCCCCATGCATGCTCCAACTCACTTCCATGCATGCTTACAGATTGGCGGCTGACCAAAGTGCACATAGGAAGTGCCCATGCATGCATGCATGCAGGCCGGAAAAATCTAGACTTGGTGCATGTAGCGGCCGCAGATCTTTCCATGGTTCCCTAATAAAATCACTAATAGTATTATTCTAGTTGATCTTGTAACTGGAATAAGGGGAGAGGGAACCAAGCTGGCAGTGAGCTTTCAGGCTCTGTTAAGTATATCAACAACTCATCTGCATATGTTGTGACTTCTCAGGTCCCTGTTCCCACATCCAGCCCCTGAACAGCAAAGACTCAAGAGCCAGATTGAAAAGGTATAAAGACAAGGGACAGCCTTGCTCAGTGCTACGAGATAGCCTAAAGTAGGCGGAGACCATACCACTGATATTCAAGCAGACCTATCTTAATAGCATCTAGGCAGCATTGGGTATATCTCCAGGAACAAGCAGGAATGAGTCCTCACATATGGGTACGTCGGAACCGACGGAGCCTGCGCGGGAAAGCTCCCCAGCTTCCTAGAAAGGAAAGCTTTTGGGGCCTCCCACAGCGCATGCGCGCTGCCTTCCCGCCTTCCTGACCAACTCTCCTCAGTTCTTCTTTTTCCGCGGAGCCAGCAGGTCGTGTTCCTGTCACCGCTGAAGAAGTTCTTATTTTAATTTATTTCTTTGGCCGCGTGTCTGCCTTCCCCGATTCCGGACCGGTACCGCCGGTCTTTTTTCTTACTATTCTAAAAAAAAAAAAAAAAAACACTTTACCTTTTTTCCCCACTTGGTGTATTTTTTGTTTAGGCCTTAGGCCTTCACGAAACTAGCCCTCATGGAGAAACCAGCTTCTGGTTTTAAAAAATGCACCAAGTGCAGCGGTACTATCTCGGTTACAGACACCCACGAATGGTGTCTTAAATGTTTGGGGCCTGACCACTCCATTCCGGATTGTCCGTCCTGCTCTCTGATGTCCAAACGTGGCTTACAGAACCGAGCAGCCAAGTTTCATATGCTGTTTTCCACAGATAATCCAGCATCAACATCCTCCAGGTCTTCCTCTCCTGATGGATCTCAGGTAACCAAACATTCTTCCGGCAGATCCTCAAAGGGCAAATCTCCCTCTAAGCATCGAGAGGCCCTTGGGCTTGACCCTGAGGACCCTGCCCCAGCCAAACAACCCCGGCGGGAAGCTCCGGCTTCCAAAGCTCCTCCTATGGGGTTACAGGTTGACATCGATGGCACGGCCTCGACCGATCACCTGTTAGACTGCTCTGGGGTACCGGCTCATACCGATACCGATATCCAGGCAGTCGTGGCGTCTATGGATAATACTGTTCAATCCATGCAGCAGGCCATAATGGCTTTTATTAAAGCTGCAACGCCCTCGGTACCGCAACAAGCGGTTCCGACTCCGGTTCCGGTACCACAACCGATACCGGTACCCAGAGCATCTACTTCCAGCAGGATACCGGTTCCGGTCCCCGGTTCCGGGTTTTTTTCCGATACCGATCCGGTTCCGGGTACGCCCGATGTAGATACCGGACGATACGCGTATCGATCTCTGGAAGCTCATAGACGATACTTCGAGTCTTCTGATGATTCCGATACCTCAGATGACTCTGCTGAAGTATGTCTTACTCTTCCTGAGGAGCCCTCTTCTCCAAAGAGGAGAATGTCTCCTCCAGAGGATTTGTCAAGACTTCATTACTGAAGTAGCTAAAGGACTCTCCATTTCAGTAACCTCTGAAAAAGAACCTAGAGCAAAAAAATTAGATATTTTGGGATACTCTAAGGTTCCCAAAGAGGCAGTCACCTTGCCCATCCATGAAATTCTTCAAGAACACATGATGGACTTATGGGAGACTCCTCTCACCCTATCCCCACATTCTCGTCGTTTGGACACCATGTATCGTGTCCCTCCTTCTCCTGGTTTTCAAAAAACTCAGCTCCCTCACCACTCTATTGTGGTACAGTCAGCTATGAAAAGGATAAAGAGTACCAAGAGACACTCTTCCACTCCTCCAGGAAGAGAATGTAGGACTTTGGATGCTTTTGGTAGGAAAATCTTCCAAGCCAGTATGCTTATTGCCAGAATCAATTCATACAGCCTCTATATGGGCATGTTTCTGAAGGAGCTTGCACTAAAGATGCGCCATTTCCTCCCCTTTATCCCAGAGGATAGGAAGGAGGAATTCCTTCTCTTGTTAAAGCATATCCAAGATGTTTCAAAGTTCTCTAACAGAGCTGCCTTTGACTCCTTTGAGGGTGCTAGCAGAGCCTCAGGTATTGCCATAGCTGCTCGCAGAATTGCTTGGCTCCAGGCCTCTGACCTAGAACCCTGGGTACAAGATAGGATGGGCAATCTGCCCTGTACAGGTGAAAATTTGTTTGGCAAGGAGTGGCAGATCAAAGTCACTCAAATGGATGCAGAGAATGCTGCTTTAGATAGACTTTCTAAGTCTACCTCTACCCCTGCCAAGAAAAAATCTTTTAAGAAGCCTTTCTACAAAAAGACCAGATTTTCCACAAATACTGGCCAACAATCTTCCCAAGTTCGCTTTGCTCCTAAGCGTCAGCAATCTAAACAGGCCAGGGCAAAACCTGCAGGGACTGCTACAGTCCAGCAGTCCCAACCCCCTCAGGGTTTTTGACTTAATCCTAGAGAACTTAACCTTTCTGGCTCTACAACAACCAGAGCCTCTCACCATTCCAGGAATGTTAACTCATTTTGCTCCCAGATGGGAGCAAATCACATCAGAACAGTGGACCCTCTCTATCATCAGAGAAGGCTACAAACTACATTTCTCCAGCCTTCCTCCCCATACCATGGTGAGACATTTCAATTCTCCCCCATCTCTCCGGGACCTGTTGGGTAAGGAGGTGACCACCCTTCTTGCCCAAAGGGCAATAGAAGAGGTTCCTCTTCTTCAACAGGGATCAGGGTTTTATTCCCCTTATTTTCTCATTCCCAAGAAAACAGGGGGGTACAGACCCATCCTAGATCTGAGAGAATTGAACAAATTTCTATGCAAGGAGAAATTCAAGATGCTCTCTCTAGGTACTCTTCTTCCATACCTGCAGAGTCAAGATTGGCTTTGTTCTCTAGATCTAAAGGATGCGTACAAACATATACTCATCCATCCATCCCACAGAAAGTTCCTACGGTTTCTGTTCCAGGGAAAACATTTCCAATACAGAGTACTTCCCTTCGGTCTAGCCTCTGCTCCAAGAGTGTTTACCAAATGCATGGCAATAGTGGCTGCATTTCTACGCGCCCTGGGAATTTTTGTCTTCCCATACCTGGACGACTGGCTCATCCGAGCTCCATCTCAGTCCGAGGCCCAGACTTCCCTGGACCGCACCAGACGCATTCTGCAGTATCTGGGACTTATGATCAATCTGCCAAAGTCTCAACTCACCCCTACTCAGTCCCTAGAATTCATAGGGGCCTGGTTAGATACCACCACTGCAAGGGCCTACCTTCCTCAGGCCCGTTGCCAACGTCTAGTGCACTTAGCCTCCCAGACTCAGTCCAGAAGCCACTTGACTGCCAGGGAGATGCTACAGCTACTAGGCCACATGGCCTCCACAGTACATGTGGTGCCTTATGCTCGCCTACATATGAGAGCAGCTCAATGGACTTTGTCCACTTAGTGGACTCAAGCATCAGGAGCTCTCTCAGACCAAATAGCAACCTCCAAACGTCTCTTTTGGTCTCTCCAATGGTGGATGTCCACTCAAAATCTGTTGCTGGGGTCCCCCTTCCAACCTGTACTACCCCAAGCAACCCTCACAACAGATGCCTCCCAAACAGGTTGGGGAGCTCATCTTCAAGACCTCTCCACTCAGGGCACTTGGTCTCCACAGGAGACCATCCTTCATATCAACCTTTTGGAACTGCGAGCAATTTTCCTTGCTCTCAAGGTCTTTCATACCCTCCTCAACAACATGACAGTCCTTGTTCATACCGACAATCAAGTAGCCATGTTCTACATAAACAAACAAGGAGGGACTGGCTCTCTGTCGCTTTGCAACGAAGCTCTAAGATTATGGGCCTTCGCCAGAGAGCATCAAATCCATCTCCTGGCAGTATATCTCCCAGGAATTCAAAACCCTTGGGCAGACAGACTCAGTCAAGTTCTGCTTCCACATGAATGGTCCCTGCACAACGATCAGGTACTCAGAATCTTCCAGAAATGGGGAACCCCGGACATAGACCTCTTTGCAAGTCCGTGGAATGCCAAACTTCCCCGGTTCTGTTCCAGAATTCCGTGTCAGGGAGCTCAGGCAAGGGATGCCTTCCTCCTTCATTGGGGTCAGGGCTTCCTGTATGCCTTTCCACCCATTCCTTTGATTCCCAAGACTCTGTTCAAACTTCAGAGGGATCAAGGATCTATGATCCTCATAGCGCCATGCTGGCCACGCCAAGTGTGGTACCCTCTACTTCTGCATCTCTCCCAGGCCCCCTCCCTGGACCTGGGAGCTGCGCCAGACCTTCTGTCCCAGGAAGAGGGAACTTTGTGGCACCCAAACCCCAAGTCCCTTCACCTCAGAGCTTGGTTACTGAAGGCCTAGACCTTCAAGACTTCAATCTTTCTCAACAAGTGAAGGATATCCTCCATGCCTCTAGGAAACCTTCCACCAGGCGTTCTTACGCTTTTAAATGGAAAAGATTTTCCATTTGGTGTGCTAAAAAGGGTCTTGACCCTCTAGCACTACCTTTGAATTCTTTACTGGAATATCTCCTGCATTTTCCAATGCAGGCCTTAAAACAAATTCAGTAAGGGTCCATTTGAGTGCTATTGCAGCATCTCTTAAGCCTATCAATGGACAACCTGTTTCCTCTCATCCTCTTATAGCAAGATTTATGAGGGGCCTAACTTTAACCAAGCCTCCCATTCGGCCTCCTCCGGTAGCATGGGACTTAAACTTGGTTCTTGGTCAGCTTATGAAGCCACCCTTTGAACCCTTAGCCACTACCTCCTTGAAATTTCTTTCCTGGAAGGTTATTTTCCTTATTGCAATCACTTCTGCTCGCCGCATCAGTGAACTGCAGGCTTTAGTGGCTAATCCACCTTATACAAGGTTCCATCATGATAAGGTAGTCCTTAGGACAAATCCTCACTTTATGCCTAAAGTGGTCTCACCTTTTCATCTTAATCAAGAGGTATATCTACTAGTCTTTGTTCCAGCTCCTCATGCATCCAGTGCAGAGAGGAACCTCCATACTCTAGATTGTAAAAGAGCTCTTGCCTTTTACCTCCACAGGACATAGCAACATCGAAAGTCTTCTCAGCTTTTTGTTGCTTTTGATCCTTCTCATTTGGGACTTCCAGTCTCAAAAAGAACACTATCCAATTGTAATGCTCAGTGTATTTCTTTTGCTTACCAGAGTAAGAACCTTTCTCTGGAGGGCCATGTCACAGCTCACAATGTGAGAGCCATGGCCACCTCTATGGCTCATCTTCATTCTGTATCCATCGATCAGATCTGTCGAGCAGCCACCTGGGCCTCGGTTCATACCTTTACAGCCCATTACTGTTTGGACAAGGACTCCCGCCGGGATGCCTTGTTTGGTCAGGCTGTCCTCAGACACCTGTTCCATTCTTAAACAACTCCTGCCCACCTTCCCTGAATGGATGCCTGAGATCCATAGGAAGATGAGGAACCCTTGGAGGGGGATCTCCCCGGCATCTTAGCTAGGGAGTCCCCATATGTGAGGACTCATTCCTGCTTGTTCCTGGAGATAGCACAGTTACTTACCTGTAACAGGTGATCTCTGGGAACAGCAGGAATTAGTCCTCACAACCCACCCACCTCCCCTAGGAGTTGTATCTCTCTCTCTCTCTCTTTCCTTTCCTCTCTCTATTGTCTCAGCTTTAAACTCGAACTGAGGAGAGTTGGTCAGGAAGGCGGGAAGGCAGCGCGCATGCGCTGTGGGAGGCCCCAAAAGCTTTCCTTTCTAGGAAGCTGGGGAGCTTTCCCGCGCAGGCTCCGTCGGTTCCGACGTACCCATATGTGAGGACCAATTCCTGCTGTTCCCAGAGATCACCTGTTACAGGTAAGTAACTGTGCTTTCCTCTCAGTCCTGTTGAATGTCTTCTTGGCATCTAAAGATAAGGCCAGGAGAGGAGCTCGAAAGACTGACGCTTCCTGTACGATATGGCATAACCTCATTTTATCCAATCCATACCTGTCCTTCAGAACCCCACTTGATCTCTCTATATAAGTTTAGGCATTACTCTCTCCAACCGTTGAGCTACTAATTTTGATCATTACCAAATCATGAGAAGCACCAGACTCTTCCCAAGATGCTTCCCTAAAACAGAGCGGAGCCCCTCCTTTTACCTGCTTTGGTGTGCTCCCTCCTGGCCTCCTGCAGCCGCTTTTCCATCTCCGTCAGCTGCTGCAGCATCTGGGCCTCCACCTCTGCAACTTTCTGCTGAAGGGCTGAGAGAAGAACACACAAAGGACCAGACTGAGGATGAGACAGACACAAGAAGAAAAGGTGCAATGACCAGCCTAGGCATGTTGGGATGGATATAAAACAAAGGAAAAACCCCAAATAGTTGTGAATGAAGGCTCACAGTGACAGATCCCACCTCTGATTTCAAATGAGCTGGAAGTAGCAAGGAACAAGGAAAAGCACAGGATCAAAAAAAAAAAAAAATCCGCCCAAAATTTTCCTTATTATTTTCCTACCAGAAACTGAAGGATATTAAATCCTTCGGTAAAAGATGCAGCAGTTCAAACTTTCTAACCGTTTATACCCAAGCCCCCAGACTCTGAATTCTGCACACATAGGCCTGTGCGTGGGGAATTAAAAAACAGACTTTGAACCATTGCAGGATCCCAGGGAGCATCACGAAAACATGCATCCAGCCACCTCTGGGGTGCAGGGCCTGGTGCAGCTTTCTGTAATGGGGGCTGTGGAGATTCCAAACAAAAGAACTATATTAATGTTACGCAATTACACCTGGTGGTCTAAAGCACAGGAATATAACACATGACTCAGAGTCAGTGACAAAGTTGCCCCTTAGGTAGAGGGGTGGTGCGGGGAATGTTTCTTGGTACCTTGCCCATGCTGCTCCTGCTGTTGGACCAGCTCCTCTCTCAGTGCCTCCACACTCTCCCTGCTTTCCCTCAGGTCCTGCTCCGCTGTCCTCAGCTGCTCTTGCAAATCCCTTTCCACCTCTTCCTTTCCCTCCAGTGCTGCACGTCGCTCCTGTGCTAGCAAGCGCTGTGACCGGGCCTCCTCTTTCAGGGCCTCTTGCAGCTGACGGGTGGCAGCCTGCTGTTCACCCAGTTCCATCTCAACTGAGAGAGGAGACAAGAAGGGACATGAAAGGTCTCTGTGAAAGCAACAAGTTATAATTCATACCTCGACTAAGCTGATGTATCACATCCCTGCTTCCCTTATTCATAGTGAGAAGCACTTGCACCGGCCCTAAAATCTCCTGTGAAATGTGTTCAAAGCAGACCACCTCATCCCGCCAAAATCTCCTGTTAGACCTGTGCACACCTGATCCTCTGCTTCACACCTTCTCCATAATTCTATGAGATGTGCTCACACCGGAAGTGTGCCCGACACCCTCTCCCTTCCAAAGACTTTTGCGAGACACACTCACATTTGTTTCTGGCCTCGTTGACCTTCCTCTCAAGCAGCTGCGCGCTGCGCTTCAACTCTGCAGATAGATTGTCTCTCTCCTGGTGCAGGAGCTCCACCTCAACACGCAGGTCCTGGTAGGAAGGACCACAGCTGCAGAAAAGACCAAGGAGTAAGGGGAAGACAGAGTAGCAGAGAGTTCTTCAGCACGGAGATCTGCTGCTGTTGGGAGCTGAAATTTAGCAATCCTGATTTGCCCCCAACCTCACAATTGCATGCCGGGGCTTCTATTTACTTTCTCTAAGATAAGCAAGACCTACACATTCCAGCTTTCATTAGAGGTAGACAGATCTGGTTCGGCCTGCCCTGATGATCTAAAACCAACTGGTCATGCTCTACAGAGCCCCTCATTACAAAAACGACTAGTCACCAGAGCAGAATGAGGCGGCTCTAAAGGGGATTAACTTCATGGAGTGGGTGTAGAGACTGCTGTAAAAGTGATTAGCAGCCTAACTATTTTTTTCCAAATCTATTTATGGAGGAATACAGATACAGTATTAGCAGTAAAAAAAAAATTAAATTATATTTTATATATATATACACATACACACACACAAACATACAGGGTGGCCCAAAAAAAGTGAGAACATATCGTGAATTAAAAGTTTAAATAGTTTACTTATTTATCTTTTTTAGCTATATAACGTCTTTATTTCGACAATTTCCGGTTGCCGTCTTTTTTTTTTTAAATTTGTCAATCTTTTACATCTGTCTTTTTGAATTTTTAAATAACTTATATGTTATGAGATGTTCTCACTTTTTTTGGGCCACCCTGTATGTATATATATATGTGTGTGTGTGTGTGAGGGGGTATATAATCTTATAATCTCATCAGAGTTGTGTAGTATCTTTTATATACATATCCCATCAGATACTACACAACTCTGATGGGATTATGTCCCTCCCTCACACACACACATGGAAGAAATTTAGGACTGTCTGCGACTAACCTATCACCTTCTGCTGCAGCCATGTCTCTGACTCTCTCCTCCAACTGCAGTCTGGCCAGTGCCAACTTCCGAGCCACCAGACCTAATATGACACAAGAGCATGCCAATTAGAGCGAGACTTCAGAACAAAAGCATTCTGATTTCACACCCCTTTCCATTCTTGATGAGATATTAAAAGCATTTCCACGGATCTCCTTGCCCACTGGCAGACCACTGTGAATTTGAATAAAATCAGGGGCATTGCTGTACTGATCTTCAGAGCCCTCTGTAGGTGTCACAATGATACATGCACCGCATGAATGCAGCACGGACAGATAAAGGGTGAATCTCCATCAGACCCCCAGGAAGGCACCACAATGACACACTCGGAAATAAATTTCATAACGGTTTGCTTAGGCAGAAGACCAAATAGCCCCAGAATAGGCGTTGTCTGTCTCTATAAAATAACCTCACAAAACAGAAATCGCAGGTAAAATGTACATGTCTGCCTCCTCGGGAGCTGCTGTAAATTTACACACGTATGTTCTAAAATACGCGTATACTTCATGATTCTGCCCACGCTCTCACCAAACTCCTCCCCTGAACACGCCTACTCTCGCGTTGCATAATAGTAGGCACGAATATTTGCCACGCCTACCCTTTACTTGACTAACCCCTGGTGTCAATAGAAAAAAAGTTATTTTTTTCTGGGTAAAACAGAGCTTACCAATGGAAAACAGTTTATAAGACTACCACCACAAAGCACATTTCTTGGTTAAGGAAACGCCCCCCAACCCCTTATGTTTTTTGTGCAGAGAAGGCAAGACCCTCTTTCTCCTGTCCTGTGACCTTGGATCGTGTCAATTCTTTTCGAAGCAAAGGTGATTCTCTGTCCCAAGGCCTGCAGGCGTGATGCGGCCGCCTTCATCTCAGACTCCTGCCCCAGGACGACTTGATGGAAACTAAGAAAAAGAGAAATGGTTGATGTGTAGGTATAGTATGAGTACAGAGAGAAACATACTCACACAGGACAAACTCTAGACAAGGTGACATGCAGACAGACCCGTTCATATATAGCCACTGTTCCTCTCTCACACTTTCAGCCCTGCTTTCCTCTTCTTTTTACGAAAGAAATCCAGCTGCGGTACCCCAGGGTTCTCTCAGGCCTGCACTAGCTGAATCTGAAGTATCACTCACAGATCTAGATAAAGGGGGCAGCATTAAGAGCTCGTCATCGCCTTCCCTCTCCTCCCTACCTTTTTGCAGCATTGCTCAACTGACGTGCCATCTCCTCAGCCTTGTCCGCTTGCTGCTGGAGGCGTGCTGCAACTTCTTGTGCATGAGAAAGCTCATCCTTTGCCACCTGCGAGAGGCAGAAAGGGAGGTGAACAGCTTTACTGGGGACAGGGTTACGCAGGATGAGCCGGTGATGCTCCCTATAAGTGACAGCACTGTGCTGTCAATCCAACTTCCAATCCCACGGCTACCACCATCTGACTGTGGAATTCCTAGCAATGAAAGCACAGAAAGGCTACGTTTAAGACTTTGATAAAATTAGGGACATGCCAGTTTACTTACACAATTTTGAAATTGCTGCAGGTTTTACCCAGTTTTTTTTGTGTTTTTTTTACTTTCTTGTTTCTGGGAGAAAAAAAATCTGTTTAAAAAATTCCTTGCACAAAAACCCAAAGACTTAGAAACATAGAAACATGATGACAGAAAAAGACCACATGGCCTATCTAGTCCGTCCTTCCATATCAACAACTGCAACAGTCCACTTTTTACCTTTAGAGATCCTCTGTGTTGGTCCCATGCTTTTTTGAATTCAGTTACTGTCCTCATCTCTACCACCTCCACTGGGAGACTATTCCATGGATCCACTACTCTTTCCGTAAAAAAATATTTCTGCATATCACTCCTGAATCTATCTCCCTTCACCCTCATCCCATGTCCCCTCGTAGCAGAACTTGCTTTCAATTGAAAGAGGCTCTCTCCCTGTACATTTATGCCACGGAGGTATTTAAACATCTCAATCATATCACCTCTATCCCGCCTTTCCTCTAAGGTGTACATATTAAGATCCTTCAGTCTGTCCTCATATGCTTTAGAATGAAGCCCACTAATCATTTTAGTAGCCACCCTCTGCACCGACTCCATCCTGTTCACATCCTTTTGAAGGTGCAGTCTCCAGAATTGCACACCATACTCCAAATGAGGTCGCACCAAAGACTTATACAGAGGCATTATCACCTCCTTTTTTCCGCTAGTCATTCCTCTCCGTATGCACCCAAGCATCCTTCTGGCTTTTGCCGTCGCCTTTTCTACCTGTTTAGCTACTTTAAGATCATCAGACACAACCACGCCGAGGTCCCGCTCTTCTTTAGTGGACAAAAGTACTTCACCTCCTATGCTGTATTGCTCCCTTGGATTGCTGCAGCCCAAATGCATGACCTTACATTTTTTAACATTAAATCCCAGCTGCCAAATTCTAGACCATTCTTCAAGCTTAGCTAGATCCCTTGTAATGAAATTGCTTCCTGCTCCTTAAATTAACCTTAAAGTCCTACAGTGCTTTATGCCTAGATTGTTATTCTTTTTTTCTTCTAGGTTTTGCAGAAAATTTAAGTTCATGGGTAAAAGATGCTGCAATTTCAATCCTGTGCAAGCAAAGTGACCTCCAGGCATGTTGCACTCTCTGTGGCCTTACCTTGTGGTTCACCCTCTCTATATCCAGCTCAGCTGTGCGATCCTGGAGGCTGTGCAAAAGCATTGCCTGTTTCTGATTCCTGGCTTCCAGTTCCTCCTCCAGCTCTGAAATCTAAAACAAGAAAAGGTATTACTATCACTAACAGGTACATAACTCACCTAGGTTGACTGTGAGGATCCCCATTTGTCCCAGGCCCCACCCTATGATACAACTTATTTTGATGACTTTGGATTCTGTCACTGATTTACAATGGGAGGAAAAGTCTCTCCTAAATCGAATCCGCAGGTTTATTCTTACAGCAGCAGCCATCACCAACTTCTCTCCCTTGCAAACAGGCCTAACTGCATGATTTCATGCCACCAACTTTCTGTGCTATGGTCAATCCAAAAAGATCCACATAGAGGCAATAATTTTCAAAAGATACCTACTCAGGTAAATTCTCATGGGTGAGAACTACCCAGGGCGGTGCAAGGATTAGACGTGGCCTAAACAAGTCTTCCATCCTGCTGCTCCACGCTGCTACCCCTGCCCCCACTGCCACTCGTCTCTGGGACTTCCAGCAGCAGCAGCAGCAATGGCTTTGAAACCTCAATGCAGCGCTTAACTGAACTCTCTAGCACTATGCTGCATTTTCTGCCTTCTGTAACCCACCTCTTCTGCCGCCCCAAATCAGACTTATGGTTTGCATATAACTGCATCGGACAGAGTGAAAGCAGCAGGTCATAGAGGGCTGGAACTAAGATGCAGCAGCGGAAAGTTCAGGTAAGCGGTACTGCTGCAGGTTCCAGAGAGGGGCAGCAATGGGGTGCCCGCAGAATGCCAGTGCTCTAAGCGACTGCCTGGTTTGCCCAATAGTAGTCCCGACCCTGATACTACCTTCCCATAAGGGCTAGAAGCATGCATACCATTTCACAGCATATGCGGAAATTGAGGGGATGCAAGGAAGATGCCTAGCGTTTCCCCCATGGACCTGCCCGTAAAAACAGCAAGTGCAAAGTCCATGGATTACAAAAGTATTTGGTCATAGTTTCCCTTCAAACACCATTGTGCAAGTCCATTAGTACTCAGTCTGCAAACTATCTGAGCCACTGAAAATCACTCCTCCAAAAGAAGGGAACAAAAAAAGAATCAAAGCGCTATCTGTACAGAACTTCCATCAATATGGACAAGGGATGGGGAAATCACTTACCTTCCGGCGAATCTGCCTCTCGTCATCACAGTGGTGGATCTCCTGCGACTTCAGCTGTACCATAAGTGCAAACACTTTCTGCCGCCAGCGGGTCAGCAGTGCATGCGCTCTCTCTGAATCCATGTCCAGGGTCTCTGGCTTGACCTGAGAACAGAGAGAGAAAGGGAAAGCCCAGAGTTCAAATTCCACCACGTCCCGCTGTATAGCTGTGACACCTGCATCCCCAGGTTCCAATCCTAGCTTTGCCACCAATTCACTGCAGTGAGAACTCAGCTATTTAAACATTTTTTACACAGTTTACCTGCTCACCATATACGATTTTAGAGAAGGGGGCAGGAGCTGAAAAATCAAAAGCTGCTTCCCTGTACCCGGTGTTCTCCATGGACTGCAAAATTAAGTCTCACAAGTGGGCAATGTCATCATAGGACAGCATATATGGAAAGTGTCAGCTCATTGGACAGAATAATCTTGAAGGACCTGCACACATGCAGTAAGCACTGCACCAGGCAGTCCTCAGAATAAATAGTAAATCAGGGGAAGCCGGACAGAATGTGGACCTGCTTATCCTGTTGCCCACAGCAAATACTGCACCGAAATGGGGTGGAACGGCGTTCCGGCACTTTTAGAGGGGGCATAAGCAATTCACATTCTGTCTCCCACCCCCTCGCGCCCTGCTCTGTGCTGCTGTAGTCATCTTAACACAGCTGCGGAGCGTTTTCCTTTCCTCCTCCGCCTGTGCTGAGCTGAAGCAGCCCGGCCACAGCATTTTTAGTAAAGCAAAATAAGCAAGTCCTGCTTTACGATAAGTGCCACGGCCAGGCTGCTTCAGCAGGAAAGGAAAATGCTCCCGCTACTGTGTTAAATGCTACTAAGTGCTGCAGCAGCACAGAGCAGGCAGACAAAGAGAGAAAGTAGCTGTATCCATATTAACAGCTAACACAGCCACAGGAGCATTGCTCCTTTACTCCCATGGTCGTATTAAGCTTGCAACAGGCAGGGAGAGGAAAAGAGGAGGTAGCTGGCTCAGAGTAAGGTGGGGAAGGAGGTGGACAGATTGTGAGAGCTGATGGGAGAGGCTGGGATTAGGGAGCTAATGTAGGGTGAGGGACTGGAAATGGTCTGGTGGTGGTAGAGAGGACTGGGACTGGGAGAGGGCCAGTGTTGGGAGGGGGGTGGGGGCTGAAACTGGAAAGGAGCTGACACTGGGGTTGGGGGAAGTCTGGAACTGTAACTAGACTACTACAGGGTTGTGGAGACTGAGACTGGGCACAGGCTGATACTGGGGCTGTGGAGAGGACTGGTACTGGAAATGGGCTGATACTGGGGGATGCAGGAGGGATGGGGACTGGGACTAGGGATCTGCTGATACTGGGACTGCAGGGGGGTAGGATCAGAAATGGACTGATAATAGGGTTGGAGGGGCAGGACTGGGACTAAAAATGGGCTGATACCTGGGCTGGGAATAGAAATGTATTTATGCTTGGGGGGGGGGGGGCTGGGAAGGGGCTAATTTTAGGGCTGGGAGCCATGATACTGAAAGGGGAGTTAGTGCTGACAAATGCTTGGGTCAGGGTGGGGGGGGGAGAGGAGATGCTGGGGGAGTGAGAAGGGAAATGAGAATAGATATTGTGGAGACTGGGAAAGAAGTAAAGTAATCAGGGGAATGTTGGGGGTGGGGGGATGTATGACAGATCTGAGGACAAGTCAGGGAAAGCCCTTTGGGAGAATCCTATGCCCGAGAAAGAATCACTAGAGTCACAATCCAACTCCCAAGGGGGTTCAGAATTCCAGCTAGAGATGGCATACCGCACCTTCCTGCTTCGGACAGGGTACTTTGTGACCACAATGTCTGTCAGATACTAATTGATGGAGAAGTTGCCCGGTGATACCATGGGACCGTGATACCTGGGTACAAACTATATTGTAATGATAGAGCAGATCAAATTGGTGGTGGGGCTGCATTCTATGTTAGAGAGAGCATTGCAGGAAACAAAATTCCATGTAAAAAGGGGAAAGGGAAGGCGATGGCAGTGGGGGTGTACTATCGACCACCTGGCCAGAGTGAACAAATGGATGATGAAATGCTCAAAGAAATCAGGGAAGCTAACAGAAGTTACAGTACAATAATAATAATGGGTGATTTCAATTACCCCAGTATCAACTGGGTCAGTGTCAGGGCAGGACATGCTAGGGAGATAAAGTTTCTAGATGAAATAAATGACTGCTTCTTGAAGCCGTAAGTGAGAAGGGAGCTGAGTCGCCCATGAGGATCAGTCCCTGTCGAAGTAAGCCTCTGCGAGTTCCCAAAGGTAGAGGATAAGCCGAACAAGATCCGCATACCACAGGCACCGTGGCCAATCTGGTGCTATGAGCATCACCAGATGGGGATGGGTCTCTATTCTGCAAAGAAGATGGGCAATTAGGTGCCATGGAGGGAAGGCATACAGGAGAGGAACTAAAAGCCACGACTGGGCCAGAGCATCCATGCCCTTCGACTTGGGGTCTTTCTGCTTACTGAAGATGAGAATCTTTACATTGGAAGCAGTTGCCATGAGATTCATATGTAAACTTTCCCCACATTTCACTATGCTATCAAAGGCCCATGACACCAGCTCCCACTCACTCAGATTGAGGAGATGACGGCTTAGATAAATCGGCCTGCACATTCTCATCCCTGCAATGTGCTGGGCTGATAGGGCTAGCAGATGATGCTCCACCCATGGGAACAGAAGCTGCATCTTGCATGCCACCCCCGGACATTTGGTGCCACCCTGGCAATTGACATACACTACCACTATGGCGCTGTCCAAAAGGATTCGAACAGCATGCCCCAGGAGCGGGCTGACTAAGTAACAAGGCCAAATGAAAACCCCTCACCTCTAGAAGACTGATGGCCCACTTGGCCTCCATTCTGAACAAAGTGCTTTGAGTGGTGTGACCCAGACAATGGGCTCCCCAGTTTCTGAAGCTGGCATCGGTGGTAAGCATCATCAATGCTGGCATCTCAAATGGCATGCCCAGGAGCATGTTGTTGGGAGAAGCCC
This sequence comes from Ichthyophis bannanicus, assembly GCA_033557465.1. Taxonomy (NCBI): domain Eukaryota; kingdom Metazoa; phylum Chordata; class Amphibia; order Gymnophiona; family Ichthyophiidae; genus Ichthyophis; species Ichthyophis bannanicus. Next base: position 71,294,954 of record CM066051.1, on the reverse strand, counting down.
ACCAACGGAGACTGTTCTGCACACTTAGAGGGAGGGGAAGTCACACATTGTAATTCTAGGAGCATGGGGACTAGTGCGTCAATAAGACTCGCTGCAAGGGGCGCATATAAGCTCAAGCCCAAGGTACCAGCTCCAGTGTGGCAGCCACCGCTCTGAGCACTTGCAGATAAAGCGTAGTTACTCACCTATAACAGGTGATCTCTGGGAACAGCAGGAATCAGTCCTCGCATATGGGTGAACATCACTGACAGAGGCCCATGCAGGAACGCTTCCCATCATCCAATAGGAAAGGTTTTGAGAGCACTCCACTGCGTCTGCGTGCCTGCCTTCCCAACTCCTCTTCTCAGTTGAGTTTGTAGCTGAAAAGAATAAAATAAAAGAACTCTAAAACTCCAAGGGAAGGATAGTGGATTGTGAAGACCGATTCCTGCCATTTCCGGAGATCACCTGTTACAGGTGAGTAACTACGCTATTTCCAAGAACAAGCAGGTATGCAATCTTCACATATGGGACTCACTAGCTTCCAGGTACTAAACTGGTATTGGGGGGGGGGGGGGTAGAGCAAGTGATCCGAGATAAAAAACACCTGTAGCCAAAGAATCTGGGCCATTGGACTCGATTCCAGACTATCACTGGGGTAGTATCTTGTAGAAGTCCGGGTCAGAGGGTAAAAGTTGAGTTTAAGTCCCAAAGAAGTGCTGGAGTACAGCTTGGCTAAAGACAGCACCCCAACGGGAATCTCTGTCCAGACAGTAGTGTGCAGCAAAAGTATGAATGGAGGACCAGGTAGCTGCTTGGCAGATGTCCTCAATGGATACTGAATGAAGATTGGCTACGGAGGTTGCCATGACCCTCCAAAGAGAGTCTTGCTTGTACATATGCAAAAGAAATGCAATCTGCTATCCATCTAGAGAGAGTAGGTTTTGTCACCAGTAGAACTAGATGACTAGGATCAATGGAAATGAATAATTGAGAGGATCTTCTGTGATCTTCAGTTCTATCCGAGTAGTAGGCCAGCGCTTGCTTGCAGTCTAAAGTGTGTGCGCTGCTTCAGCCTGAGACACATGTGCTCTAGGAAAGAAAATTGGGAAGATTACTGACTGGTTTAGATGGAAAGAGGAAACCACTTTGTCATGGTGGAATAGAGTATAGGGTGGATCTGCCACTAGAGCTTGCAGCTCACTGATGCGGTGAGCTGAAGTGAGGGCAATAAGGAAGATGACCTTCCAAGATAAAAACTTCAGTGAAATGGTGGCTAAAGGTTTGACGGGTGGCTTTAGAAGTTGGACTGTGGCAGGTGAAGGCCTGTGATCCACATTGTCTGATATAAGCAAGCAAGCCTAGCTAGCTTGACCTGTAAATGAAGCTAGTGAAGAGGACTGTGGGAATTGCACATCCCCCAATATGCTCCTGTAGAGCTGGAACATAGCAAAAGTATTGGATTAGCTTAGACAAGCAGAACTGAAAGATGGAAAAATACAGAAAAATATGTTTAAAAGTCACTGATAAGAGGATACAGTTGTGAAGGATTTAATTAAGACTGCTGACAGATGAGTTACAGAGCCCTGCTCCCTACACATACGAACTGGCTCAATGGCCTTGAAAGTAGGAAAGTAACAAGTTGGTGAACAGGCCATTGTAATTGGGACTAGAAGGGGGTAAGCAGGTGCTGAGCCCACTGAAAGAACATAATTGGATAATCATATCAGTACCGGGACCAATAGAAGGGGTACGGGAGGTACGGGAGAGTAACGGGACCAATGAAATGTCTTGCTATACCTAGAATAGAGCTAAAGTCTATAAAAGTTGTATTGCCAGAGAACTTCGCTCAGCCATTTTGAAATTGACTTTGCTTGAGACTTGTGCACAAATAAATGATTTGGACCTTCTGAACAGACTCCTGGTATTATTGGTTTGTCTGCGCTCTGCTGCTACAGCACCAGAATCACATTCAGATCCCAGACCATCAGAGGTGGCTTAGTGGGTGGCTTGGACAGCAGGAGACCCTGCATGAAGTGTGCTACTAAGGGGTGTGAGAGGATAGGCTGTCCATCCACTGGTCTGTGAGAGGACACAATGGCACTAAGATGAACTCTCACCGAGTTAGTTTTAAGACCTGTCAAGGATAAGTAGAGGAAACATCGTAGAACGACTCCACCAGGAAATAAAAGGGGTCAATGTCCTTTAGGGAGCACTAGAGGGAAAACCTATGTCATTTAAAGTCATAAGATCACCTGGTGGAATCCTTACCAGATGCAAAATGGATATCCTTGACCACCTGTGGTAGAGTAGGCTCAGCAAGCACTAGCTCTTCAGCAGCCATGCTGTCAGGCATAGGAAGTGAAGACTGGGATGTAGGAGCATCCTGTAGTCTTGAGAGAAGAGGTTGGACACACATCCCAGGTTGAGTGGCTGAGTCTGCACAAGGTGAAGAAGCAGAGGAAACCACAGTTGACAGGGCCAGAAGGGGGGTTATGAGAATCATTGAGCTCCTGTCAGCCTGTAGCTTGAACAGAGTCTTGGGTATTGTCACCCACCTCTAGGTTCCCAGAGGCATAAAGCATGGGAGCTACAGTGGGGCCTCTTCTTAAACAGCGAGGGTGTCTCAAGCAGGTGTTGAAATGCCCCCTGGGATTTGTAGTCCCACAAGCTAACCTAAGAGTGTAGTTGCAGTCGAGTAGCAAGGCTTCAAAAGAGGTCTTTTTATTTACCCGTCCCGGGTGAATTTCAGCACATATGAACAAAGGACAAAAAACATACTTCTGGTATGAAATAAAGGCAAACTACTATAACAAAAATGAATGCTTGTATCTTCAGCCTGACAAAACAAAGGTAGTGAAAAATAGTCCTTATTCTTAAAACAAGCACGTTTCTTCACTTCTGTTTCCTTAAACAGATTCTCTCTCTGGTCAGTTCAGCACAGTGAAGAAATATCATCTGAAATTATTAGTGTACAATCCATGTAGGATTCAGCAGGTGTTTCATCACAAAAATCACATTGCATATCCTCACATGCTTCCCCGGAGCTATCTTCCATAGGATTGTAACTCAGGCTACTTTTAAACAATCCCTCTTCTCTGTTAAGAGGGCTCCTCTCCTCCTCTCTACCGGAGTAAAATGGGAGGTTACCACACACTGCAGAGTTTCCTTTCTGAGAGCCACACACTCTTGGGTAAGTGTAGGAAAAACTCTGACTTTCAGCTTCCCTTCTATTATGAGGAATAAGCCTACCTTCTGACTTGGTTTTCACGGAGCTTCTGAGCACAGGAAACTTAACGGAGCTTTTCTCAAATGAAAGCCTCTCACTGCCTTTCTCTTTCCATTTCTCTTTGGGCACAAAAGTATCCTCCAAATAAAAACTTTTGCCTTCCTGGTACCTGTTCTTAGGAAGATTCTTTCCCACAGCTTTTCTCAGCTTGCCTTCAGAAATACCTCCGTGGCTCAGACCACTGGGCCTTTGTTCAGTCCTGCACTGCTCCCTGAAACAAATCCCTGGTATTCTCTCCTGGGCTTCTTCCTGTAGGATTCTGTGTGAGTCTCCGTGTGAAGCTCTGACCTCGTGTCCAACTCTCTGGTCAAGTTTGCAATCAGCTCTCCTGTTGGCTCCCCAACCAGTTCCTTCCTCTGCTCTCCCATAGGCTCTCCAACCAGCTCCTTCCTCTGCTCTCCCTCTGACCTCTGATGAGTGATTTTTAACTGCGTCACTCTTGGTGTTTCTCTGAGCCTCGCCTCCCCCCAGCTGTCTCTCATTACCTAATGAGCTATGAGGTAATCTACTGCTTGGGCGTGCTCTTACACCTGGTACTTCAGTTTGTGTTCGTTGCCCATAGCAACCCTGGTCCATGTGCTGCTCTAACCTGTCACTATTAGAACTGCTCTGCTCAGTTTTTCCTATTTCCATAGGTACTATTTGATCCACCTCATGACAGTATCAAGGGGATGGGAGGGAATGCGTAGAGCAGTCCCTGTCCCCAACGGAAAAGGAAGGCATCCAGGGCCTATCAGTGCAGAGACGGAACCTTGGAGCAGAAGAGTGGAAGCTGTGTGTTTTTCAGAATAGCAAAAAGATCTATGAGTGGGGTTCCCCACGTTTGGAAGATCCGAGTGGCCGTCTCCTGATGCAACGTCCATTCGTGTGGATGAAGGATATGGCTTAGCCTGTCTGCTAGGACACCGAGTTCGCCCGGGAGGTACACCACTCTGAGGTTGATGCAGTGAGAGATGGCAAAAGACCATAAGCAAATTGCTTCCTCGCAGAGGGGACAGATCCCGTTCTCCCCTGTTTGTTTCTAAGAGCATTTGTTAGTGCCCATAGTTCTAGCAGATTGATCTGCAGGGCAGATTCCTGTAGTGTCTGTAGCCCCTGTGTGGTCAGGTCATTCAGATGTGCCCCCAGCCCAGCTTGGGAGTATCCATCATCAGGGTGCAGAGGTGGAGACATCTCAAAAGGTAACCTGATGAGTAGGTTTTATGGGGGAACACCACCACTGAAGAGATTTGATCAATGAGGAGTAATCTGGATCTTGTCTCCGAGACTCCCCTTTGCTTGCGTCCATTGGAAGACAGAGCCCACTGTGCTTGTCGCATGTATAGTCGAGCATAGGGGACGGCATGGACTGTGGAGGCCAAGTGTGCTAATAGTTGTAGCATCTCTCAAGCTGTTATTTGGCTTTGCATTTGGGCCCTTTTGCTAGCTAGATGACGCGCACAGCGATCCTATGGGAGGAAAGCTCGGGCCTATTGAGTGTCCAAGAGCGCTCTAATGAACTCCAGTTGTTGGTTTGGAGTTAGGTGAGACTTTGGGAAGTTTATGACAAAGTCCAGGTTTTGGAGCACCATGATGGCGTGATGCAGGGATAGTCTTAGCTCTTGAGACTCCTTCTGATCAGCCAATCATCTGAGTAAGGTGTGTAGGTAGGTAGCAATGACTGCCATGCATTTTGTGAAGACCCTTGGGACAGAGGCTAAACTGAAGGGGAGAACCCGGTATTGATAATGGTTTCCTTGAAACATGAAACGCAGAGACTGTCTGTGCAAGGGATGGATCAGTAAATGCATGTACTCCTCTTTTAGGTCTAGAAAACATAGCCAATCATGTCTCTGAAGGTATGGTAGAAGAGTTCCTAGGGAAAGCATTTTGAATTTTTCTTGGACCATGAACTTGTTTAGGTCTCTGAGATCTAAGATGGGCCTGAATCCTCCTGTTTTCTTTGGAATGAGAAAATATGGAGAATAGAAGCCCATCCTTTCTAGAGGAGGAGGAGGAAGAACTCCTTCTATGACACCCTGGAACAACAGGGTGGTTACCTCTTCTTTTAAGAGAGTGCTTTGAAGAGGTTGTATGGGATAATCCCCTGTGAAGCTTGTGTGGGGTAAGGTTTTGAAGTGAAGCCAATAACCCCTTTGGACAATTTGGAGTGTCCACTGCTCTGATGTTATGAGGTGCCACCTGTGGGCATAGTGACAGTCTGCCTGCGATGTGGAGGGGCTGGGAGCCCTCCAAGGGCAGATTGGCAATGCTCTCAAGGAAGGAGTAAAAAAAACAGGTGCAGGTTGTGCCTGTGCAGCTGGTTGAGACTTCAGAGCCTTGGGCTTGTTGGGTTGGTGAGGGCCCTGCTGCCTCTGCTGAGGATGCAGAGGTTGATAGGCAGCAGAAGGCAAGTAAGAAGGATAGTATCTCTTCTTTTTAGACTAAAAGATTTTCTTGGGAAGTGTTTCCTTATGGATGGGTCAGCTGTTTTCGTGGAAAGGCATTTTAGGGTGAGATCATCTAGTTCAATCTCCCCTGCTTTTTCCCTCCAATCTCTGCGAAAAAGGTTTAGTACACAGGCTATTGGCCAGTTTATCCTGGACCCATTGCTTGAGATCTGATGCCTGTAACCAGGCCATTCTGTGAGCCCCAATGCAGACTTCTGAAGCTCTGTTTGTTGATTCCAAAGCATCAAAGAGGCTCTGGTAAGAAACTTAGAAGTATTTTGGCCTTGCCTGATGAGTGTCTGGAATGCACTCCATTTATATTCAGGAAACAGGGGGGTGAAAGTTCCCTGGTGACATCCTTCAGAAACATGCCCATGTACAGCATGTAAGAGTCGATTCTGGAGACTAACATGCATGCTTGGAAGCATCAACAACCAAAGACATGAGTGTCCTCGAGTCTATGCTAGGCAGCATGGATGAATGGTTCTTAGAACTCTTTATTTGGTGCATCCCCGATTCCACCACCATTGAGTGTTGGGGGAGCTGAGGTTTTTGGAAGCCTGGGCACTCTGGTACTCTCTACATGGTATCAAGTCTCTTGCTGACAGGTAGAACTGTGAGTGGCAACATGTGGAGCATAAGTTTCTCAAAACCAATAGGTTGCATGATCCGAGGCAACACGGTTTTACCAAAGGACGATCATGCCAAACAAATCTGATTGAGATATTTGACTGGGTTACCAGAGAACTAGATCAAGGGCATGCGATGGATGTGATCTACCTAGATTTCAGCAAAGTCTTTGATACTGTTCCCCATATGAGGCTTATTAATAAACTGATCTACCTGGGGATGGGTCCCAAGGTGGTAAACTGGATCAGAAATTGGTTGACCGACAGACGACAGAAGGTGATGGTAAATGGAACTCACTCAGATGAAATGAAGGTGATTAATGGCATGCCCCAGGGATCGGTCCCGGGGCCAATACTGTTCAATGTATTTGTAAGTGATATTGCTGAAGGACTGAATGGAAGTCTGTTTTTTTGCAGATGACACAAAAATTTGCAACAGTGTAGATTCCCCTGAGGGAGAGGATAACATGGGAAAAGATCTGCAAAAGCTGGAAGAATGGTCTAATGCTTGGCAGTTAAGATTTAATGTGAAGAAGTGCAGTGTCATGCACTTGGGATGCAGAAATCCAAGGGAACTGTATGAGATAGGGGACAATAGGTTGGTGTGCACGGACCAGGAGAAGGACCTCAGAATGATTGTTTCTGAGGACCTCAAAGTGGCGAAACAGTGTGTGACAAGGTGGTGGCCAAAGCCAGAAGGATGCTGGGTTGCATACAGAGAGGAATTACCAGCAGAAAGGAGGAGGTACTGATGCCATTGTACAAGTCTCTTGTGAGGCGTCACTTGGAATATTGTGTTCAGTTTTGGAGACCATATCTCACAAAGGATAATAAAAAGACTGGAAACGGTTCAGAGGAAGGTGACCAAAATGATTTGGAGCCTGCGCCAGAAGACATATGAAAAGACTCCAAGACCTAAATACGTAAACTCTAGAGGAGAGGAAGGACAGGGAGATATGACACAGACCTTTAAATACTTAAGGAGTATTAATGAACAAACAAACCTTTTTCAAAGATGGGGAAGCTGTAATACTAGAGGGCATAACATGAAGCTGCAAGGGGGTAAACTGAAAGGCAATGTCAGGAAATACTTTTTCCACTGAAAGGGTGGTGGATGCTTGGAATGCCCTCTCGATGGAAGTGATGGGGGCAAATACAATGACAAATTTCAAAATGGCATCGGACAGACACAGTGGATCCCTTTATAGAAACAGGATAAAATCAAAATAAACTTAATTGTCTTTGATATCTCAACAAGTAGAGGTGACTTGCACGGAACAGTGGGTACACCCCTAAACATAGAAACATGATGACAGAAAAAGACCACATGGCCTATCTAGTCTGTCCTTTCATATCAACAACTACAACAGTCCACTTTTTACCTTTAGAGATCCTCTGTGTTGGTCCCATGCTTTTTTTAATTCAGTTACTGTCCTCATCTCTACCACCTCCACTGGGAGACTATTCCATGGATCCACTACTCTTTCCGTAAAGAAATATTTCCGCATATCACTCCTGAATCTATCTCCCTTCACCCTCATCCCATGTCCCCTCGTAGCAGAACTTGCTTTCAATTGAAAGAGGCTCTCTCCCTGAACATTTATGCCACGGAGGTATTTAAACATCTCAATCATATCACCTCTATCCCGCCTTTCTTCTAAGGTGTACATATTAAGATCCTTAAGTCTGTCCTCATATGCTTTATAATGAAGCCCACTAATCATTTTAGTAGCCACCCTCTGCACCGACTCCATCCTGTTCACATCCTTTTGAAGGTGCGGTCTCCAGAATTGCACACTATACTCCAAATGAGGTCACACCAAAGACTTATACAGAGGCATTATCACCTCCTTTTTTCTGCTAGCCATTCCTCTCCGTATGCACCCAAGCATCCTTCTAGCTTTTGCTGTCGCCTTTTCTACCTGTTTAGCTACTTTAAGATCATCAGACACAACCACACCTAGGTCTTGCTCTTCTTTAGTGGACAAAAGTACTTCACCTCCTATACTGTATTGCTCTCTTGGATTGCTGCAGCCCAAATGCATGACCTTACATTTTTAACATTAAATCCCAGCTGCCAAATTCTAGACCATTCTTCAAGCTTAGCTAGATCCCTCCTCATGTTATCTACACCTTCCTGGGTGTCTACTCTATTGCAGATTTTGGTATCATCCGCAAAGAGGCAAACCTTACCCGACAGCCCTTCCGCTATATCACTAACAAAGATGTTAAAAAGAATCGGACCAAGGACAGATCCCTGGGGCACACTACTGGTAATATCCTTCTCCTCAGAGTGAGCTCCATTTACTTGTACTCTTTGTCGCCTCCCACCCAAACAATTTCTAACCCAAGCAGTAACTTTAGGGTCCATCCCTAGGGTGCTCAGTTTGTTTATAAGTCGCCTGTGAGGAACAGTGTCAAAGGCTTTACTGAAATCTAAATACACCACATCTAGAGCTCTCCCTCGGTCCAACTCCCTGGTCACCCAGTCAAAGAAATCAATCAGATTTGTCTGACAAGACCTGCCTCTGGTGAATCCATGCTGCCTCGGATCCTGTAATCCGCTGGACTCCAGAAACCTCACTATTTTCTCTTTCAGCAGCGTTTCCAATAATTTACTCACCACCGAAGTTAAACTAACCGGCCTGTAGTTTTCAACCACATCCTTACTTCCGCTTTTGTGTAAAGGCACCACAAGAGCCTCTCTCCAGTCCTTTGGCACCACAAAGGCTGGTCTTTATCTGACATCATATACTATGTTACTATAAGATTCTGCAAGTAACGATGCACCAATAATGTAACTGCTTCCTTGGGCGTGGGAGGGTATTGAAGTATATCCATTTCCTCTACCCTCGGTTCCATTTCCAAGGCTACTGTGATGGCGAGTCCCACTGTCATGTCACGTATAAAGTCCTGAAAAGACTTAAATTCTAGTGGGGACTGACACCGTTCTTGAGGCAGCAAAGGGTCTGAAGGGATGTCTGGAAGTTCTCGGGAATCAAGATTCTTAATTAGGGTAATCAGAGTCTGGTAAGAAATCAAAGTAGCAGTAGTCTTGGGTTCGACCTCAATACTTCATGGACATTAAAGGTCTATGTTGATACCAATATTTAGAGGTATCGGAGCAGAGAGCCATGGTGGTTTGAGTCTGTTGGATACCAAGGATATTGACCGGGTCCAACGAAGGTATTAACCTTGGGGATTCTGATGATGCCGGTTCCAGGGCCAGCATCGGGCCCGATACACTTGGCTGTAGGCTTGGTACCAAAGCCTGCACTCCTGAAGCTTTCAATGTTATCGGTACTGAGGCTGCCAGGAGTGCTGCTAAACCGCTCTCGAGAGCCAGCATGTGCTAGTCCAGGGAGATGGCAGATGTTTGGGTGGAATCACCTACAAGGCTCTATGCCACCATCTGATGCCTCAGGAGTGTCCCGGAGTCCCACTTCTGCTTTGAAGGACAGATCCTCCTGACGGAGCTGTTTGGCTGGCCAGTCTGCATCGGAAACACTTCTAGGGGAGTCTCAATTCTTATGCTGGGACTATTCTCTGGCTTCTGTATTGGTCTTCAATGTCAATGCCGAGAATTTGGCAATGGCCAGAAACTTTGACTTACTTTTTTGTTCGGATTTTGAAGAAACCTGAGAACCATGAGAGGAAGTTGATGCCCTTGATGAAGCAGAAGTCACTGAAACAGAGTCAGAGGCGAACAATGTTCCAAATTGTCTGGCCCAGTTCTTGAGGCCTCTCTTTTCATTTGTTGGCACAAAGGACGAGAATTGGGTTGATGTTCAGGACCCAAACATTTTAGACACCAATCATGTTTATCAGTAGCCGAGAGAGAGCACAAAACTGGAAGTATTTGCCCATAATTGCAAACCTGAGAAATCGCTGATGATCCAGTCTGATGGGAATGCGAAAGTAAGTCTCTGCAAGCTCCAAGGAGGCAAGAAAACTCTCCGTGCCACATGAACTGAAAGATGGACTGCACAGTCTCCATCCATTCCAGGCCATAGCCTTGGCCAATGACATCTAAAACCCAGCAATCCGATATTACATGGGTCCATTCATGGTAAAAGAAACAAAGATGACCTCCCACATGCGGCACCTCAGAATGGGCCCCCGACCATCAGTAGGAGGTACAGGAAAAAACCCCAGACATTTTGGAAGTGGCAGCAGTGGAACCCTGGGAGCAGAGGACTCCCTGAAAGGGCTGACCCTTAGAACCAAACTCAAATAAGAGGCTGACTGTTTTCCCGGCTGATAACACCTAGGGCTGCAGAAACTAGAGCAGGAGGAACAGGCACCTGAAGAAGAGTAGCGCTTGGAGGAACCTTGCGTTTATCCTCCAGCAAGTGTTGAGGCTTGACCTCACTAAGGTCCTTAACAAGCTTCTCCAGATCCTCAACAAAAAGCAGACCACCCTTAAAAGGAAGGCTGGCCAAGCACGCCTCAGAAGCCACATTAGCCGATCAGTTCCGCAGCAACAACTAACATTGAGCCATGGTGGCTGCTGCAACTCCTCAAGCCGCCAGTCACAAGAGGTCATAGAAGGTATCCGCCAAGAAGGCCGCGATGTACTCCAAGTGAGCCATCTGGCAATAACTGGATCCAAAGCAGAAGGGCTTGGGCCACCAGACCCCTGCGCACTGATACCTGAACTGCCAAAGAAGCAGAGAAGGCATTCTTTGACAGCCAAGGCTGACCCATCCACTAGGTAAGCTAGGTGATTGCCTAGAGTGGCAGACCCTGGTGAGTAGCATCGCTAACATCTCCCCCTCAAAAGCATCAGTTGAACTGCCACTTCAGTGCCATGGCAGGCTTTAAAATGCCTGCGCGCATGCATGCAGTTTCAGCCTGCCACTCCTGCCCCCTCCAAGGAAGTAGCATTGGAGGGAGGAGGGAATGGCGAGCCTTGAGCACGCATGTATGCAAGCACTTTAAGATCTGATACAGCGCTGAAGCGGTAGTTCAGCCACTGCCACTTCAGCACAAGGGGGGGGGGCAGCATGGCACGCCAGATGGTGGCACAATCTTGGGATGGGGGGCAGCAGCATGGTGGGTCTTCCTAGAGTGGCAGAAACCCTCGGGTCACCATTATTAACAGCCCCTCTACCTTGCTGTCCTGATCTTGGAGGGCCGCTCTCCCTTCAACCGCTATGGTGGCGCGCTTAGTTACCGCCGTGACCAGGGCATCCACCTTAGTGTACCGCAACCACTTATTGGAATCCTCCTGCGACCAAGAGTATATCTTGCCCAGCTGCTGAGCACCAAGGAGAGCCGCATCCAGGGCATTCCACTCCTCCAATACCATCTGTTGAAGCTCTGGTGGAAAGGGAAAGGTTCTAGATGGTATTCAGCTCAGTCATCATCCCACCTGATTCTTTGGAGCATCAGGAGTTTTGAATCAGGGATGCAGAGTTCTGAAGCAATTTGAACAATCAGAGCTGGAACCCTTTCCCTACGGAACAGCCAGACTACAACAGAGTCACCATCACCTTCTGGAGGTGAAAATTCCTCTTCTTACAAACTGGAACAACTCATTGCAGAGTCATCCAGTCCTGGATCACCTTCTTCATCCCAGGAATCCAGGTCATAAAGGGCCCATGCTAAGGACTTGCACGGCCGGCCACCACCATGGCTTGAATCTGTGACACATGGATGCTTCCTGCTCGCCACAGACCTGGAGGTCCCTGCTGACAGGGGCTGGGATTGAGCTAGAGAAGCCCCTTAACCCGCTGCCCTAATCCTTTGGCCACCTGGGAAATCAAAAGGGGAGTGAGGGGAAAGGTCCTCAACGAAAAAAGAATTAGAAGAAGTTTGTCCCAATGGAGGGACAACCAGAAGAACTGCAGGAGGAACCTCTGAAACCACAGAAGGAACCGTGGGGTCTACTGGCAAAGTCGCCCACGCCCCGAGAGATAAACTCGACCTGGAAGACTCCCCAGGGTCAGCTGCGCAAGCAGCGCAAAAATGATCCAAAAGAAAATCACCACCACTTTCCGCAGCCGAGACAATGAGTAAGAGGAAAGCATGACTGATTTAGGAGCTTGTGTACATGCGCATGTACACCTGTGCGGACCTGATTTCATTGGGAAAAAAAAGGCCTCAAGCTGTCACTGCCAGCAAACACACTGTTGATAAACCAACAGTAGCCATTGTTGTCGACTGCCAGGGCCCCCAGGTCACTTTCAGCCCGATTCAACCACTGACAGGGAGGGAATCAGGAGGGGGGGGGGGTTGGAGCAACTCTGCCTGCTGAGCTTAAGGGGCCTGTGCCCAATTTCTGTCAGAAGTGGATCCCAACAATAATTTTTTTTCTTAAATAAAATAAATGACTGGAACAAAAACAAACAATAAAAAGATTAGTGAAGGAGGCTGGACACCCCCACAAAAGGATCTCTCACACCAACTCAACCAACCTTATGGCCAAGAGTTGCCCCCAGCTAAGCCCAGTCAGACTAGAGGGATATCTCAAATGGGCCCTGGTGACCGCAACACCAAACTGAGCTGCCAGGTGCCCTCGAGCTACACTGAAAAGATGAACACTACCTGGTAGAGATAGAGAAAATAATGGCGAGTGCCCCTAGCTGCACTGGACTTTATGCTAGTGATGATGTCACAGCACTGTTCTGGTTTTTCCTCTCTCTCCATTATCTGCTGGGTGGGGGAGATAACATACTTGTCTGGACTGGTCTAGCATGAAGATCTGGAAACTAGTAAGCTCTGCAATCCCTTCCTCTTCCTTAAAGATCCTCTATGCTTGGCCCTTGACTTCAGATACACACATAACTTTCTAGATGACTGATCACATCATCCTGGCTAAAAAGACCTTGTATGGTTTTCGTTTCTTTCAGAGAGGGTGACCTCTGGAGGGCTATGAGGGGTTAGGAAGATGTTGAGGTCACCAGTAGTAAGACAGACTGGCTAACCTGCAAAAAAAAGGCTGAAGAAAAGTTGCAAAGCAGAGCCAGCAGCCCTAACATCCACACTAGTGTCTGCAAAACACAATAAATGAATAGGACGATAGATAGTGTCAGATTCTGCATGGAGAGACTCCCAGACAGCCCTGGAGTCAATAACAAAGGAGCTGGCATTGGCCCTGACAATGTCAATGGCGATGCTTTAGCAGTGACCTTAAAATGTCAGTGTGCAACCATTTGAGTTATCATTTCCTATATCACTTCATGGCAGGTTTGAATGAAAACAAAAAAAAAACCACATTTTGTCACTTCTTGCATGCTATGAGTGAATAGTGCATACTAATGAGTGACAGTATTGCTATTAATGACATTTCTCCCCAAAACCAGTTAAAAAATAAAAGGAAAAACCCCACAAACAGCACAGGAAACTTTGCAAAAACAATTTTGGCCTGCACTGCATACTCCTACGTTAATGCTGGCTTCAGAGAAGGTTCCATGTGGTCTAGCTGTAAACTTTATTTCAGATCAAACCTCCTAGGCTTCACTTGAATATTTTGGATTCACTTGAACACCAGCAAAATGTTCATTGGGGCTTTTGAAGTGAGCAAGTGGCCAGCATGATGCTTTGGCCTCCATGTTTCCAGCTCTCGCTCCCTTCCCCTTTCCCCCTCAAGGAAGTGCTTGTCCTTGGGCCTAGGCTCGTGCTTGTACGAGGTCAGTGTCATGGGCTCTAATTCTGTCTGCACCAGACGTCTCTGCTGCTTTATCACCGGGGTCATTTTGGCCTGATAAATTAAGCACCTTTGAAAGCAGGTAGCTATTTTGTCAGCCATGGCAGGGAAAAGGGTCTCTGCTAAATCAAAATAAGGCAAGGGTTTTTTTGTTTTGTTTTGTTTTAAAGAAGAGGCATTAGACAGCAAAAGATACGAAAGAAAAAGAAAAAAATCTTAGGGAGCCCCTGTGAAAAGAGCTCATGCCGACATTATAAATCCGTTTCACAGATAAAAAACGAACTGAGGGACTTAAGAACATAACATAAGATATGCCATATTGGGTCAGACCAAGGTCCATCAAGCCTCCAACAGTGGCCAATCTAGGTCATAAGTACCTAGCAGTTTCCCCAAAAGACACGGGTTCCTCAATGCTTGTATTGGGTCAAGCATTGATATCCTGGGTCCCTCTTAATAATGGCTTATGCACCTTTCCTCCAGGAACTTGTCCAAACCTTTTTTAAACCCAGCTACACTAACAGCTTTTACCACATCCTCCGGTAACAAATTCCAGAGTTTGATTACATGTTGAGTGAAAAAATATTTTCTCTTATTAGTCTTAAATAGGTTACCCTGTAGCTTCATTGTATGTCCCCTAGTCTGTTTATATTCTGATGATGACTTCGAGCAGGACTGCCTGGTACAGAGCTTACAGAACATGACAAAGCTGAGCTGACGCTCTGTGTACTAAGTGAAGACGTGACATGTGGGGGGCTGTTCATCCTGCTTGATCACATACAACAAATGGTGACACAGCAACCAGCCTAGGTCTATCCCCTCCCCCTCCTTCATTCGAGTGTCTTTCCCCTTGCTCAATTCCAGAGCCCTGGTGCAATGCTGCCTCCCCTTCACCTCTCAGCAGCAACCTCAGGAGATGCCTGGTGTTCACCCTCCACACTAGAGATGATTAAACAGCAGGCTAGAGACTGTTTTGGAGGAGAGATGCCCCTGTAAGTTCGGGTCATTCCCAATCTCTCGCACCTCCATACCTTTCTGGCAAGTTCCTCCTCCTGGATAGTCAATATATCTGTAAGGGAGGATAGGCGGACATTCAGTAGCTCCATGGAGGTCTTTAATGCTGCCCGCTCTCGTTCCAGCTGCTGCAGACAGAAATGTTTACATAGTAATTGAGTAACAGCTAAGAACATCTGGTGCTTGTTCCCACCTTCCACGTAATTAAAGACCTGCTATATCTATCTTCAGCAATCTTCCGCCTTCACTCTTTCCACTGCCCTCTCTTATCCATCTACCAACCTCTCAGTTAAGTAGTATTTTCTCTGAGCTTTCCTCCTTATAACATCACATCATGACCCCTTGTCGTTCAGTTTGCCATTCTAAAGAAAATGTTTTTACTGAACTGAACTTTCAAAGGGGACACTAATCACACAAGGGATCGGCCCCAGAGTTGGTTCAAGGTGTTGGCACCATAGGCAAACCTTAACATTTATGCCCCCCCACACCCCCCGGCTGTCAGAATGTATTGTTTAGCTTGTATGCCCTGCTCTTTGTCGGTACTCCAGAAGCTGTGCCATCCTTGGCAGTTAGCACATGGTACATATCTACTACTACTGAGCATTTATATAGTGCTACAAGACATTTGCAGCGCTGCACAGACATTTGCGAGACAGTCCCGGCTCAGAGTTTACAATCTAGTCAAGTCAGCCAACACAGAAGGTGTAGACAGGGATAAAACAAGGGGGAAAGGTAAAGAAACAAGGAGATCAGGTGAGTCAAGATCCAAAAGCAGCAGCGAAGAGGTGAGTTTTCAGCCTGGATATGAAGGTGCCTGGCGTACAGACACAGGTAGTTTGTTCCAGGCCGTAAGGTGCAGCAAGGTGAAAGGAGCGAAGTCTGGAGTTAGCAGTAGAAGAGAAGGGCACAGATAGAAGCAATTTGCCAGAAGAACATTGTTACGATGCGTGTTCAAAACCCATCTTAAATCTGGGCATTAGGCAGGATGACCAGCCTTGCTCAAGGTCGCCAACTGCGTGGTGGATATAGGGGACCCCCCCACCCCCACCTTTCAAATGATTTCTTTTTCCTGGATTCTTCTCCTTCAAAACCCAATTACTACCTTCCAGTTGGGTCTCATGCTCTCAATCACTCCTAACTTCCAAACACATTGTACTACCCACACTTCCTCCACCATCACCCCGTTACATAGTTATTTCCCCATAGTAAAAATAAAATACTTATGTCATATCAAAGTTTTCTAAAAGGATCAAGCAGCGAGGCAGAACCCTGTCTTGGTTCTGCTTGTCATATTTTGGGCTTTGCTTAGAGAAAATGGAACCACAAGTCACAGAGCACTAGCGTTTATGTCCCCGATGGGTTTTTGGTACATCAGACCTGGATGTTCACACTCTCATCCTTAGCAAATAAATGATATTTCATCTACTGCGGGTTTATGGGTGTTGTGCAGGTATCCAAATCATTACCCTAGGCTTACCTTGACACTACCAGTGAGCTGTTCTTTCTCCTGTCGCCATTCTTCCGCCCTGGTGTCATCTGGTACCAGCTGCCCAATATACGTCCTCAGTTGCAGCACCAGGGATTTCTGGGAGTCCAGCTCTGTGTTGGCTCCCCTTAAGACCGAAGGAAGAGTGGGGGGGGGGAAGGAAACACAAGAAAAGGAGTTTATAGACCACTCCTGACTTTAAAAAGTTTAGGGTTCCAAAATTGAATCAGAACCCCAAATGTGGTCACATCATCAGTAGATGGGGGTCGCAGAAACAGGGCTGCACGCCTCTCTCTGGGCCTCCACAGTGACCTATGCCCAGTAGTCTCAGTGAGTGAATGTTCCCCTTCTGTGTGAGCTTCCTGACAAACTGGAAATGCATCCAAAGCACTGTGGTCTGAGTATATACTGGCAGGACTGGCTCCAGCGTGGGTTCAAGGTCTTTGCACCATAGGCATACCTCGAGTCTTATGCTCCCTGTGACTGTCAGAATGCATTCTAGCATTTAGAGGTATAAAAATATTTCTAATAACTAAAAGAATGCCCTGCTCTTTGCAGCCCCGGGCAATTGCCAGGTTTGCCTGATGGTTCAGCCGGCCCTGCATACTGGCACATAGGGCTGTGGGAGGTTGCTGCTGCCTTCATGCTCTGGGCAAAGAGGAAGTGCATGAGAGGGAGGAAAGGAGGGGAGAGAAGGGAAATGGAAGTCTACTATTTTGGATGGTTGTATATCAATTTGGTGGTATTAATAAATAAATCATTTGGGGTCACACTGGATAAAAGTTTGGGAAAAGCGAAGACAGACAGACTGTGTGCCTTCATCCAAGTTCACACAGCAGCGGGAACAAAAATTCTTTCCTGACCCTCATAATCTGACAACTAGCTTACACCTCTGGTTCAGCCTTTTCTACCTAAAGTCTAACTATACCAAGATTTGCCTAATGAAAATCCGTCCAGGTTCTAAGCAAAATTTACACAGCATCTGTGACTGTTTAGATCAGGGTTCTTTACCCAGTCCCTGAGGTCACATCTAGCCCATCAGTTTTTCAGGATAAAGTATATGTGTGCACTGCCTCCATTTTATGCAAATTGTTCATATACATATTCACTGGGCATTTTTCCGTGTGGGCATTTATGACAGTGAGGTTTTTTCTATGCGTAATTTTCGTGTGGGCTTTTTTCATGTGCATTTCTTCCGGTCACCATCTGGAACATATTTACTAGTGCACTGTGGGATTTGTAGTCCCTGTTTCAGCTAATTCTGAAATCAAAACTAAAGGTAGCAGAACATATCGGGATAGAAAAGGGGTGTTGATAAAACTGGGACTGGCCCAGAGTCTCCATCCAGGACCTGGTTCACCGGGCAGAGCTGTATACATATGCGCACCTTTGCCTACCTCAGCTGTTCTGCGAGGACCTCTCTCTCATGATTGGCTGATAGGAACTCTGCCCGGATCCGCATCACTTCCTGCTGTGCCCTCCCCCACTCTTCTTCCAACCCTTGCACCTTGTGTTGCAGGGAAGCAGCTGCCTCGCTATGGGCCTCTTCTGCTTTCCGAAGCTAAACAGAGAGAGAGAACACAGGTGGTAACTCTCGGCGAGCGTGATACCGTCTTTATGACTGATGGTTCCCAGAGGAATGCTATATGTAAGAGTGAAACTGTGCACAATGGCTCCCTTAGCAGAGCCAGATCAAAACAGTTTTTCATAACAGCTCCCTGAAGATCGCTGGAGGACAAAATGTTGTGCCAGTTCCTCACCGCCTCCTGGTGGTGCCTCTGTGCATCCTGGAGCTCCTCTCTCAGCTTCTGCATCTCCTGCTCTCTCTTGCTCTCTCTCCCTGTTTGCTCTCGAAGCTCTTCTCTCAGCCTGTACACGTCCTGCTTTCTCTCCCTTGAGGTCACTATCTCCTCCCTTTGCCTCTCCAGTTCTGCCTGGGCCTGGTCCCTCTCCCTGGTCAGACTCTTTTCCAGGGCTTTCAGCCTCTCCTGTTGGTGTAAGGCCTTCTCCTCCTGTACGACCCGTTCCAATTCTGCTGCTCTCAGTCGGGCTTGCAGACCCTCTGCCTCCTCCTGCACAGAAGCTAGGGTTGCCTCCCGCCCCTGTAGTTCCTGTTCCAAACGGGCGGAGGCAGCTCGGAGTCTCTGTGCCTCAGTCTCCAGTCGCCGGATGGCACTGGTCTGCTGAGAGATGGTATCTGCTTGCCTTGCGAGTTCCAGGGCGTGCTGGGGGGCTGTGAAATCAACATCTCTATCCAGTGATCTGAGGCAGGGAGAATGAGAACCACAATGTATGACTTATAATTACATCCCATACAATGCATATGCCCTACATAAGACAAAATTATTATTTATGGATAGCGCTAACAATGTGTATGGTATTGTATAAGGCACACACAAATACATTAATGCTGATATGCAGGGAATGAATAGCAGAAGGCTATTCATTTATGATTCTGCCTAGGTTCCTATCAGGGCCTCTGGAGCTGGTGTCTCTCTTGGCAAGGGCGGGGGGGGGGGGGCAGGGACACATCTGGCCATGCATCTCCCTCCAGAAAGACAGAGATTAGGGGTTGTCAGCCACATAGTGCTTCAGGTGTACACATGCTCAGGATGAGAGGTGGATTATGTCAGCAGGGGTTTAAGAGATGCTCTTGGTTATCATCCTCACTCTAGCCTACAGCTGGCCCTGATGGCCACTCGTGTCCCTGCTGCTTTCTTCCTAGCATCTTGGTTCTTAACCTCATCTTTGCTGCTCGGTGGCAACAGATAAGGAAGCTGAGGCTGCATACCCTCCACCATAAGAAGGACTAGGACAGAATCAGCAGAGAAAACATCATAAGTCTCCAGCCCTGTGCAGGAAAGTAGAAAGACATTCCAAAATTGTACTGAATTTCTGCTCTACCTGGTTCTGGTGCCCATCTCTTCAGAATCTCTCCGACCACGCCCTTGATGGACATCCCTACCACCCTCTGTCCTCCTCTGTGCCGTCCTGAAGTACTCGTTCTCCTGCCGCAAGGCTAGCAGCTCTTGATACAGTGGGGTCCAAGGGTTGGGAACCACAGCAGGCGGTGGCAGAGACATTGAGCGTGTGGCCCTCCAGGCTTGTCCTGCCGGAGGAGCACCCAGTGGTGTGGCAGGGGGAGGCTTTCTCTGGAAATGTGAAGGGGGGATTAACTCGATCTGACCTAGAGAACAACAGCAACCTTAGTTTGTTTCATGCTTTTTGGTTCACTTTCTATTGAGGCTTACAAACAAATTTCAAACACACACCCCTCCAAAAAATATTCTGCCCTTTTTTTTTTCAACACAACCATAAAGGTTGCACATATAACAGAGTAAATATTTCATGCATAAACCATTCTGAGCTTGGAGTAAATCATTGATTATTGTGTTAAGTTCCAGGACAAACCTCGGCATCTGCAACCTATGTGGACTGCATGAACACAACAGGAAATCACTTCTCCTGATAGCTGAGCTTAGCAAAATGCTTTATCTTCATTTTCAGCATGTGTTATATGCAAAGGTCTAACCTGGACCAGTCCTAATATTTTTAACATCCATCCCTCGTGCATTGCTTTTTGTGTTCTCAAATTGTCATGAATCAGTACCAGAAAGCATCAGAAAATCCAGGACTGAATCAAAAGCATACCACCGTCTCCCAGAAGATTTACTAGCAGCTGGCTGGATCCACTGAAACAACAGTTCAGTTCGCAGGGTATTTTTGAACCAGAAAAGTTGCTTCTGATGTATGTCAGGAGCAAAACAGGCCCTTGGGCAGCCTAGGCATACCTTCAGATTTATGCCCCCCTGCCCGCCCCCACTGAGATTGTTGAATTAAATGATCACAATCATGATCAGCTAAACACCATCCTTCCAACAACAATCATGTAAAAATGAATAAATTAGACAAAATACTTTTAACTATTAAACTTTGCTATGTATGTATGTATGTATGTATGTATGTATGTATGTATGTATGTATGTGTGTGTGCCTGCTCTCCCTGCAGGTAAAAGATTTTACTGATGGTTTCTTGAGTTTGTATGGCTGTCAGGATCTATTGTTTTGCTTTGACTGCTGCTGTTCTTTGCCATCCCTAGGGGGCATAAATGCTAAGTGTACTGGGATTATTTTCTCAAACTACTTTGCTCCAAATTCAAGAACAAGTGTGAAGTAATGCAGCCAAACCAGTGCATTATACTGTCACTTGAAAGAAAGTATGTAAAAAAAATATATGTACAAAATGAATTTTAACCATCAGCTCAGCATATCTAAGGATTTTTGCAGATCCTGCTAGCCGAATAAATAAAAGAACCATCAGTATATACTTTTAACCACAAGGAGGGTGGGTAATTTTCATGGTGCGACCACACCTTTAGTACCGTGCGCAATTCTGGTCAACTTATTTCAAAAAGATATAGCAAAATTAGAAAAGGTATAGAGAAGGGCAGCCAAGAATGTTTCTCCTATGAGGAAAGATCAAAGAGATTAGAGCTCTTCAGCTTGGCTGAAGGAAGATTTTTTTTATTTCATTTATTTTGTTACGATTTCTATACCGCGGACTTCCGAGGATCAATTGTGGTTTACAAATAACAATTTGAGTAGTGCATGAACAGATGCATACTCATGTACATGGAGCAGAGTGAAACTAACAGACACACAAGTAATCTCAAATTAACTATTTACATATCAGAGAGTGGTGGGATGGAGAGTCCTGGCTTAAGGATGGGTTGGGGAAGAGGTTGTAGTTGGAGTATTGTGTTGCTCGTGAATGCCAAAGTGGAGGGTAAAAAGATAGAATCTCAAAACATTTCGGAAAAGTTTGTAGGTCAGTTAGTTCTCTGAAGTGGTCGGGGAGAGCGTTCCAAAGATTAGAGGCAGTGTGGGAGAAGGCCTTGTTGCTAGTTATCTGTTTGAATTTCCTGAAATCTCTTGGAATAGCGAGTTTGTTTTTGTTCTGGTTGTGTTGGTTGCGGTTGTTGTTTTCTTTGGTGATGAGTGCGGATAGGTATGATGGGGATATGCAGTTGATTAATTTAAAATGTTTTAACAAGAATTTTGTATTTTATATGACTTTGTATAGGTAACCAGTGGAGGGCATAGAGTGTTGGGGTGATATGTTCCATGAAGTTGATATTCATGGTTATTCTTGCGGCTGCATTTTAGGCTAATTGGAGACGTTTTAAATCCTGTTTTGTGATGCTTTGTAGAATGGTGTTAACAAAATTGAGGTGAGGAATAATCATTGCCTGGATTACTGATCTCAGATCGTGATGATGGAGGAGCGGACGGAGTTGTTTTTATAGTTAGAGCTTATAGTATATCTTTTTAGTTGTTTGCATTATGTGGGATGTAAAGCTAAGGGAGTGATCAATGATTACCCCCTAAATATTTCACTTTGTTTTTAACTGAAATGTTAATGTCATTGATTCTAATTGATGTGGGGGGGGGGGGAGAAGCTCTGATTTCTAGTGACGTACATTGCGTCCGATTTTGGGAAGTTGATATTGAGGTTGTGATTCTCTAGCCATGTCATGATTTCTGAAAAACAATCTGCAAGTAATAGGGTTGATGGGTTCAAGGTGTCCCACAGTAGATAAATCATTATGTTGTCCGCGTAAAGTGGTATTTAAAGGTGTGGGAGAATTGAAGGAAATATCGATACATCGGGAAGATATATTACAACTATTAGATAAACCTGGGCCAGATGGCATACATCCAAGGGTGTTGAAAGAACTGAAATATGAGATTGCAGACCTGCTATTAGTAATCTGTGAATTTTCATTAAAATCATCTGTAATACCTGAAGATTGGAGGATCGCCAATGTAACGCCAATTTTTAAAAAGGGCTCCAGGGGTGATCCGGGAAACTACAGACCGGTGAGCCTGACGTCAGTACCGGGAAAAATGGTAGAAACCATCATAAAGAACAAATTTGCTCAGCATGTAGATAGTCATGGCCTAATGGGAGACCGCCACATGGCTTTAGACAAGGAAGATCTTGTCTTACTAATCTGTTATGTTTTTTTGAAGGTGTGAATAAACAGGTGGACAAAGGTGAGTCGGTTGATATTGTGTATCTGGACTTTCAGAAAGCCTTTGGACAAGGTCCCTCATCAGAGACTTTTGGCAAAACTAAAGAGTCATGGGATAGGAGGCAGTGTACTATTGTGGATCAGGAACTGGTTAAAAGAAAGAAAGCAGAGGATAGGGCTAAATGGCCAATTTTCCCAATGGAGAAAGGTGAATAGTGGTGTACCCCAGGGATCTGTGCTGGGTCCGCTGCTTTTTGACATATTCATAAATGACCTGGAAAAGGGAATAACGAGTGAGGTTATCTAATTTGTAGATGACACAAAATTATTTAAAGTTGTTAAAACCCAAGAGGATTGTGGAAAATTGCAAGAGGATCTTGATAAATTGGAAGACTGAGCATCAAAATGGCAGATGAAATTTAATGTAGACAAGTGCAAAGTTATGCAAACAACCCAAACTATGGTTACAAAATGTAAGGTTCCACATTAGGAACCACCACCCAGGAAAAAGATTTAGACGTCATTGTGGATAACATGTTAAAACCCTCAGCCCAGTGTGCAGCAGAGGCCAAGAGAGCAAATAGAATGCTAGGTATCATAAGGAAAGGAATGGAAAATAAAACAAAAGGATATTATAATGCCTCTATATCGTTCCATGGTGAATTGAATATTGTGTGCAATTCTGTTCACCGTATCTTAAAAAGGATATAGCGTTATTAGAAAAGGTTCAGAGAAGAGCCACCAAAATGGTAAAGGGGATGGAAGGATACTCCTATGAAGAAAGGCTAAAAAGGTTAGGGTTCTTTAACCTGCAAAAGAGACGGCTGAGGGGAGATATGATAGAAGTCTATAAATTAATGAACAGAGTGGAACGGATAAACGTAGAGCGATTGTTTACATTATCAGAATATAGAAAGACTAGGAGATATGCAATGAAGTTACAGGGTAAACTATTTAAGACTAATAAAAGAAAATATTTTGTCACTCAACGTGTAACCAAACTTTGGAATTTGTTACCGGAGGATGCAGTAAAGGCTGTTAGTGTAGCTGGGTTTAAAAAAGGTTTGGACAAGTTCCTGGAGGAAAGGTCCATAAACAATTATTAAGAAGGGACCCAGGATATCAATGCTTGACCCAGTACAAGCATTGTGGAACCTGTGTCTTTTGGGGAAAATGCTAGGTACGTATGACCTAGATTGGCCACTGTTGGAAACAGGATACTGGGCTTGATGGACCTTGGTCTGACCCAGTCTGGCATTTCTTATGTTCTTATGATATCATCTAATGGCGCCATGGATGGAAATGCTCTCCAGAGCCTTTCTGAGCATGTGCCAGGTAGCACTACCTTCCTGGCCCACCCCTACCTAGCCAAGTACATCCCAGAGCAGTGTCCCTGTAGGCTGGTAGGTAGAGCTGTGGAGCCTGGGGGTCATCTTCATCCGAGGGGAGGTGGGTGGGATTATGTGGCTGACTTATCCTACTGTCCACGGAGAATTCCCATTACAGGTAAGTAACCTCACTTTCTCCTAGGACAAGCAGGATGAGTTAGCCACACCTGGCAACTCTCTAGCTGCGACTGCTAGCCACGCTTCTGCTGTGGTGGATGAACTAGGCAGACGACCCGAATGAAGTTAAGAGCCTCTATTAAATGAAACAACGAGTTAGGAGCGTAATGGCCCCTAGTGCAACAGGAGTTCAGGTCAAGATCACACAGCAGAACAAGGAAGCCAGTGCTGCAAGCATCCATATGCAACAAGGTCACAGACAACAGTCAGTGAGATAAACAATTGCATGAACAATCAGCAAGATAAGAAACAAAATTGCATGCAGTGCAACATTGTGAACAGCAGCAATGGAATACAAGGCAAGATCAGGAACACAACAATGAGTCTTGGCATCGGTGTCGATTGCCCGGTCAGGAAAGTGTTGTCGTAGTCAGTATCGCTTGGTCAAAGGAGCTGTCCGCCAGAGCATCCCGTCCAGGCAGTAGTGTTTCTGGAAGATGTGTACGGAGGACCAGGTGGCGGCTCTGCAGATGTCCTGCATAAGGATGGAGTGGAGGTTTGCAAGCATTGTGGCTATGGCTCTAAGCTGGTGGGCATGTATGTTGGCCACCGGCTGGGCCCCTGCTTGGGTGTAATAGAATGCTATGCAGGCCAATATCCAGAGCGACAGGGTCCTCTTGATGACAGGGTGTGTGCCTCCCTGAAAGAATCTTAAACAGCTGTGCTTCAGGCATGCCCACACCTCAGGGCCTAAGCAAAGGGCCCTTAGGCATGGCCCTTAGTGTGGAACTTGGCCTTCAATAATCTCAGCCCATCCTCATTTCCTCATTCCAGAAACAAAGCCCCTTACGAAGGTAAGCTTATCAGTGATTGAGCTGGATATCAAATTACAACGAGAGTTTACACAAGCAATTCATAATGGAAATCAAACAATACCTATTACTCTGTTACATTTTAGCATTCATACTCCTTACAACACAGGTTTGCTCATTGTCAATACAACCTCAAACCTTATCAATTATACACACTCCAGTGTGTAATAAACTGCATGCAACTCACTACAAATTACACAGCAGAAATGCATATGAACACTGTTGGACTTATTCATGTCACAAAAGCACATTTTCCAATATGTCCCAATCAAAATGAATATACAATCGCACCTCAACTAAAATGCAGTTTAATCAATGCACGCTCAGTAAGAAACAAGATCCCAATAGTAACAGACTACATTGAGAGCAGCAAAAGAAGAAATTAGACTTTACCTGCTAATTGATGTTCCTTGAGTGACTCCAGTCCAGTCCCAGCACCTTTGGGTATTCACACCTTTCCAGCAGCTTGGAGACTGAGCATGTCATGATCTTCATGACCTTGCCCCAGATAGTCAGCTGGCTCCACCCCCAGCCTTCAGTATCCTACTAACAAAGCAGACTCACAGAAACAACTATTAGAACCAAATTGTTAAAACATGAACTTGTGGAATCAAAAAAAGCCCCTTTCCTGCCAGGGAAAGAGAATCAAACATGCTCACTTGTCATGGGTGCCAGTGATCTTCAGGAGACCAGATCCCGATCCTCTAATCTCTGCTCCTGTACTTCTTTATTCCTCTTCTTATTTTATTCTTTTTTTTCACTCCCTCTTTCCCCCAGACTTATGATAGTTAAAGCAGGTGTAATTCTTGAAGCCAGGGAACCATGTATGAACTGTTAGTCTCAGGGAGGGATTCAGGACTGGACTGGAGTCACTCAAGGAACATCAACTAGCAAGTAAGATCTAATTTCTTCTTCCATTTCATTCCTCCAGTCCAGTCCCGGCACTTTTGGGATGTACCAAAGCAGTACTAACTACGAGAGGGACACGCTAACCCAGCCTGCAGTACCACTGAGCCAAAACGAGCCTCCTCTGAAGCCTGTACATCTAACCTGTAATGCTTCACAAAGGAAGACAAAGAGGCCCAAGTAGCCACTCTACAAATGTTGACCGGCAGCACCAGGCCAAACTCTGCCCATGACACCACCTGGGCCCGCGTCGCATGTGCTTTCAAACCGATGGGCACCAACTTATGCCTCAGTAGGTAAGACGAAGAGATGGACTCCTTAATCCACCTGTAAATGGATGCCCTGGACGCCGCCTCCCCCTTATGTGGCCCTTCAAATACAAACAAGCGCTCGGACTTACAAAAGGAGCTGGTGTACTTCAGGTACCTCTAACACCCAACGTACATCAAGGCTTCATAAAAGAGGATCTTACGCAGTAAAGATTGGCAGGGAAACAGATTGGTTTAGGTGAAAAGCTGAGCTAACCTTCGGCACAAAGGAGGGAAGCATTTGTAACACCACCTTATCTCTCGACATCACGAGATAAGACTCCCTACAGGACAACGCCTGGAGCTCCGAAATCCATTTAGCTGAACAAATGGCTACCAAAAAGACAGCCTTCAATATCAAATCCTTCAATGTGCAATCAAAAGGCAGCTCTGTCAGAATGGATAAAACTAAAATTGAGATCCCATGGAGGGATGATCGAACATACTGGCAGCCATAGCTGTTTCACTGCTCGAAGAAAATGACCTATAAAACGGACGTGCGGCTAAGGGCACTCCGTCAACACGACCCCTATAGCACGAGAGGGCTACCACCTGTACTCTCAAAGAGCAGCAGGCCAAGCCCTTATCCAGTCCCGCCTGGAGAAAGGCCAGGATGTCTGGCACTATACATTTCATAGCCGAAAGCCCTTGTGCCTGACACCAGTGCTCAAACACTCTCCATATCCGGATGTACGCCAGCAAAGTTGACCATCTACGAGCTCTGAGCAATGTCGCTATTACAGCAGGCATGTAGCCCCTCTTCCTTAAAACGCGCCCTCTCAAGAGCCATGCCGTAAGCAAGAACCGATCCACCTATGGCAACCAGATAGGACCTTGGGTCAGCGGGTCCTCCCGCAGCGGTAGACGCCACAGTCTCGACAGTCATGAGCCTCAAGTCCACATACCACAGCTGCCTTGCCCAATCTGGGGCAATCCGTAGCATGAGCCCCGCATGTGCCTCTATCCTCTGCACCACCATTTCGATGAGTGGCCAAGGAGGAAAGACATACAGCAGCCCATCCGTGGGTCTTGGTTGCGCTACCGCATCGAGCCCTTCCAACATATACTCTTTCTGCTGTAAAAATGTGTCACTTTGGCCGATTTGAAGGTTGTCATCAGGTCCATGATTGGCTGCCCCCACCAGCTCACTAACTGATCGAATACTCTGACTGAGCCTCCATTCTACCAAGTTGATTCTCTCTTTGCTGAGACAGTCCGCCTCTGTTTTCTCGCCTGTCCAGCCGACAGTGCCCAGAGATTCTTCTCTGCCCATTCCATCAACGAGCCAGACTCCCCTACGCTACAGCTGCCATGTTGTCCTCACGGCTTTCTCTTTCGACTGATGCTGAAAACCTTGCAGGGCTAGAAAAACTGCTCACAATTCTAACTGGTTTATGGGCCACTGCACTTCCTGATCCGTCCACAGCCCTTGCAGAAACTGAACTTCATAATGTGCTCCCCAGCTGACTAGGCTGGAATCCGTCGTGAGCTGCACCCAGTGAGGATCTCCAGCGGCATGCCCTTCAGCAGCATATCACTCCACAACCACCACTGTAGTGCAGTCCACGTTTCCTCTGTGCAGGGCAGGTAGTGGGATAGAGGGTGAACATGCACAGACCACATGTGCAGCAGAGCTCTCTGCAATGCCCAAGGGACCATCTCTATTGTCGATGCCATGGACCCCAGTACCTGCAGGTAATGCCACACTGTCAGCCTCTGCATTCGCAGGAATTGCTGGATTTGCTTTTGCAGTTTGTGTGCTCTTGCTACCAGAAGTGAAACTCGCCCCATATCCATCTGAAATCACATGCCCAGATACTTGTAATCCTGCAACAGCGCGATTTGACTCTTGGCAAAGTTCACCACCCATCCTAAGCTCTGGAGGAACGTGATGACCCGGTTCGTCACTCTCACACTCTCCTCTAGGGACTTCGCCCTTATGAGCCAATTGTTGAGGTAATGGTGGACTAGAATGCCTTCCTGCGTCAAGGCCTCCGCTACAATCACCATGACCTTGGTGAAAGTCCAAGGCGCGGTTGTCACCACAAAGGGCAAGGCCCAAAACTGGAAATGCCCCCCCTAGCACTGCAAACCTGAGGAACTGCTGGTGCACATATCAGAATGTGGAGATACACTTCTGTGAGGTTGAGGGACATTAAGAATTCCCTTTTCATACCGCCACTATCACAGACCACAAAGTCTCCATGCAAAAGTGCGGCAACCACAGGGTTCGATTGACATATTTGAGATCCAGGATCAGGCGAAAAGTACCTTCTTTTCTGGCACCACGAAGTAGATGGAGTATCAACCACATCCGCGTTGGCTTTGGGGTACTGCTACCAACAGCCTGAAATTCCAGCAGCCGCTGCAGGGTTTCCTCCACTGTCTTCCGCTTCTCCCGAGCCTTGCAGGGTGAGTTGATAAAGGTGTCCCAGAGGGACCGGGCAAATTCCAGGGTATATCCTTCCCTGATGACCTCTAGCACCACCGGTCGGTCGTTATGCAAGTCCAGGCATCGTAAAACTCCCATAGCCGACCCCCTACGGGAACCTGGTCTGCCTGGCCCGTCCTTGCATCGTTGATGTTTCTTAGGCGCCGCAGAGGCGGAAGAGTAGAATCCTCTTCCTGAGCCTCTGAAGTCCCAAAAAGATGGCCCCCCTCGTAGGGAAGCACCTCTGGTATGGACGAGCCTTGGTGACCGAAACCTTTGAAACTCTCTCGGCTGACTTCTTCCTGGGGTCGATGAGTCAGCCAACTTCTTCTTGTCCTCCAGCAAACATCCTCCTTTAGTTTCTCCCAGGTCCTTGACCAGCTTCTCTAGGACTTCTCAAAACAGGAGCTTACTCATGAACGGTAGTTGGCTCAGCCAAGACTTGGGAGGACACATCTGCCAACCAATTCTGGAGCCATAAATAGCATCTCGCCGCCGCCGCCACCAAAGCCATACCCTTGGACATACACCTAATAAGGTCATAGAAGGCATCTGCCAGATATGCCACTCCCAAATCTAGCTTCGCTGCTTCTGGCGGTCGCCCCTGCTCAGCTTCCAAACCTCCACCAACTCCTTGTGCTCACTGGAGACAGGCCCAGGCCACAAGGGCCACACACCAAAGCCTGCAAGGACAGGGCATAAGTGTCAAATGCCTGCTTCAACAGTGTCTCCAACTTACGATCCTGGACGTCTTATGGGCTGTACTACCCTCTACTGGGATCGTTTTATTTATTTAACTGGTTTTATATACCGTTTTTCTACAAGGCAAAACGGTTTATATAGAACAAATGGAACATTTACATAGAACAGATGAACATATGTACAGGCAACTTAAAAACTAAACATTGCTAGCGTGAGAATGCTTACATGGAACAAATGTAACTATATACAGGCAGCTTGGAGATTAAATAGCTAGGTGTTGGGAACAACTTCTAGCAGGGTGATAGCTGAATAATGTCGGGGCGGGAGGTTGAAGAGGCAATGAGGTGGGAAGGTGATATTTGTAATGTAAGTTGTCGTTTTAGGGGGGTGGGTCATGGGCATGGTGAGGAGGAGCGGGAGGTGTTCTTGTTGAGGGTTTACTGCTGTGGGTGCAATAAAGTGTTCCTTGAAGAGAAAAGTTTTTAGGTCTTATTTTGAAAAGAGTGTGGGATTGGAGGCAACGTAAAGTGTGTGTGTGGGGGGTTCCAATTGATGGGAGCGTAGTATTGGAAGGCTCTTGTGCAGATGCGCTGCGGTCTCTTTTTAATCTGTGCTGGTGGGAGCAGAAGGTTTGTTGCATTCTGTCGCTGGAGTCTGTTGTTATCTAACTAATGATCGCAGCTGTTCTGCAGTGGTGTTAAAGAGGGCTCTATGAGTGATGACGAGTGATTTAAACCTGATGCGGGATGCAACTGGGAGCCAGTGTAGGGGTTTTAATATGGGGGTGATGTGAGAGTGTCTGGGAGCACTGGCAATGAATCGTGCAGCTGTGTTTTGGGTGAGCTGTAGGGGAACAAGGGTAGTCTTGGGAAGTCCATGGAGGACAGAGTTGCAATAGTCGATGAGAGGGGTGATGGAGGCTTGGCAGACTGTGAGAAAACTGTCGTAAGATAGGAGAGGGCATAGGTGGCAGAGAATTCAGATTTTGAAGTAGATGTTTCTGGTGATGTTTGTAATGTGAGGCTGGAAGTTCAGAAGGTGGTCAAGGGTTACACCGAGGTATTTGATCTGAGGTTTGACTTGTATTTCAATGTCACTCAGCTTGATGCTTTGGAGGGGGGGGGGGGTAAAGCTGGGATCTCTTGAGACTTGAAGGAGCTCTGTTTTGCTGAAGTTGATTGCAAGGTTGTGCTGCTGCAACCATGTGATGATTTCCATGAGACAGGCGGTGAGAAAGGAGTAGTCAGGGGAGGTGGTGTTAAAAGGGGTGAAGATAATTATTTCATCTGCGTAGAGTTATCCAACGTTGAGGCTCTGAAGGATGAGGCATTGTTGTCTTCATCACTGCCGAGACCACTTTAGGGGCGTGAAAGAGTTCTGTCTCGATCCGGGAGGGGGTACAGCCGAGCCATCGTTCAAGTACCCCTAAGCGGCCCTTCTGGAACATCCCATTCTTCCTGAATCATGCACCACATGAGCTTATGCAGAGGGAATACTTTCTGTGTCAATCGAATCCTCCAGAGGTTCCTCTTCCTCCGGTGTCTCCATGCGAAAGTTCAAGACCTTAGCAGACTGCGCTATCAAAGCTACCAATTTCTCTCTGCGGAAAACTCAGATGTGCCAAAATCCTCTGCCTAAGGGATCTCTCCTTCCTCCAACTCCACATCCAGGAGGCCTTCCTCCTCCAAGTCTTCCGCCTCCAGTGTAGCCTCTTCCCAGAGGCTTTCCTCAAAACATTGCTTACTGGGACCAGGCTCCTCCTCTGTCCCCTCAAGCACTAAGTTTGTATCTGCGGCACTCTTAGCTCCACTCTTCGGAGCTGCCTTCTTTTCGGTTGCTCTTTACTTCAAAACAAAAAAGCTTTATGCAGCAGTAGCACAAACTCCAGTGAGAAGGTACCCTGAGCACTCAAGCCTTTCTGCTTCTCAGAGCCCTTTATCTTTGCCACCTTCTTGCCTTTCCTTCTACAGCAACTATCATTGCCCTGTGCGCTGCCGAAGGCCCCCATGGCTTCAAGGTCTATGCCAGTGTCCAGAGGCCGGTCTGACCTGTCCTCCTGCAACTCTGCCTCCACTGACCGGGATTATGCTTCACACCCCCTGCAGAACCCGGCCGCAGATACTGAGCCCCTGTGCAACCCACAGGACACACAGGTCTGTCTTGCTGGCATCTCTGTCCTGTTATTGTAGAGAGGCTTATCTTTCTTTTTTTTCTTTTTTCCTTTTGCTATGGCTTTCTTTAGTGTTCCTGCCTCTCCAGCTCCCGACCAGTCATCAAAACATGACCCCTGCACTGAGGGCTGTCAATCTAATGCCCTGAGCACTGTCTGCTAGCTAATAGCTAATGCAGTTTCAGCGCTGCTCTCTGTGCTCCTACAAAATGGCCACTGCTTTTCTTTTGCCTGCTCTTCATGCAGGCATCCCGGAAATACTGTACTCGTTCTTCTATGGGTAGATAGTCAAAAACAGGGGGGGGGTCATCTTGGTGGGTTGCACTGAGGCGACAGCAGGTTGCTTCTAGTCTCTTTGTTGGGACGTTGAGGATAAGTAGGAGCAGGCCGACGCTGTGGTGGAGGCCGAAAATAAAGGTTGAAAACGCCACCTAGGGTAATACTGCTGGAAATACTGGTAATGGTAAGCTCTCCTGTACTGAGGGTAGGTAGGATGGCGGGATTGTTAGGCTTGCTCCAATGACAGGGTGGAAAGTTCCCTAACTGTGGAGTAGTGGTCTTTCACCTCTGAAACAGTCTCCAGCGTTTTAGAACCGAAGAGGGTATCTCCTTGACAGGAAGCATCTGCCAATCGGTCATGAAGATCCTCTCCGAGACTGGAAACCTGCAGCCAAGCTGTGCATCTGGCAAAAATGAATGTAGTTATGAACCGGGCAGCTGAATCAAATGCATTGTAGGTAGCCTGAATTATGTGATAAACAATCTGCAGGAGTGCTTCTATGTTGGAATCCTGGTGTAGGTAGTACCTTGCATTTAAGGTCAAGGTGATCAGCAGTGGCGTATCCCGATGCCAGTGTGCTCCATGCTGACGCAAGAAGGTCCTGCAGGACCTGAGGGACTGGCATGGCTAGAATCTCCGTGGGAGTACTATAAGCCCTTAAGATGGACTGAAAGTCTTTCTTATTAGTAGGAGTTTGAGATGCACTAAGGGCTATTTGCCCTAGATAGCTTATGGAGAAACTTTGGATAAGATAAATCTTCAGGAGGTTTGTGCTCTATTGCTGAAGATGGTGTTACCTCAATGTCTCTCTGAATGGAGGGCACAGCATCCCACTGGTGGGAGTAGGTTGGACTTGCTGTTGAGCAGACATCGTCACCTAAAGGTTCTGGGTCTCTGAGGTGTGTGAGACTCCGTGGAGAGGTCAGAGGAAGCTGATAAGAGGGAACCCATGTGGATGCTAAGTGTTCAACAGGAGGAGCAGCCAGCAGGAGTGATGCATTGTCCTGGAAGAAATGATGTAGTAGTTGTAGGAGTGGGTCCCCAGATAGGGATGTATCGCCTAGTGGAGGAGGTACTGGGTATGAGGTCGGAATGGGCATCAAATGATGTCTCACTTTCTTGGTTGTGAGGGAGGAGATCTCTCACAACTCACCCCCTGACTTATGCTTGTGGACTTTCAACACCTCAGAGCTGTGAGAGCTGGCAGGGTTGCTTTTACAGCTATGCTTCGATTTAACCATATACAGCCTCGGGAAGTGTCCAGCGGAGGCCGGGTTGGAAAAGATGGAGTCTGACCTCTGGCCCAATTTTTGAGGCTCTGGATCAATTTTATCAACACTGGCACTGGTAGGGGATTTGCCTCTGGACACATAGTAGCCCCTTTGGGTCCCGATCATGTCTTGTCTGGATCCGATGGGATTGGGGTTGATACAGGAGCAGAAGACATGTTGAAGTAGAAGGTCTGACCTGGAAAAACAGCCTTATACTACTGGAAGCACAGGTCCTTGCTGCTCATCATCTCCCCCCTCCCCCTTAAAAAAAAAAAAAAAAAAAACTAAACTAAAAACTGCACTGCCAGCTCCTGACAGTGTCCCTGAATTTTTTATGAAGACCAGAGAAAAACTTTGGGGTGAATGTAAAAAGAAGCCACTGGGTGTTCTCCAGTGTTGCGGTGCACTGTCAGAATATTATTGTTGTTTTTTTGTTTTTTTTTATAGTAGAGACAAGAAACAGCATGGGAAAAAACCCCAGCGGCAGCCACGATACCAATGCAATTTATATTTTTTAACCGAAACTGCTGACACCACAGACTTTAAAGAAAAAAGTGAAAAACAAAGAAAATAAACAAACCCAATGCAAAGTTCCGCCTGAGGAGGGGTGAGCCGTGTAGCACTGTCTGCGGAACAGAAGGACTGGAGAGGAAGAATGGGAACACAGGTCAGGGAACAGCACGCATGCCCAGAAAGTTCGAAGGACTTCTGAGCTCAGGGAGAGCTGGGTACAAGTGCTGTCAACGGACAGCACCTAGAGTGTGCCTGCATTCCTTCTGCTTGTATCTGGATAAAGGTAGAGGTGGACTTGCGGGGGGGGGGGGGGGGGTGTTAAAAAATAGCTATCCAAAGAGGTAAAGGATTAAAAAGGCGATGGAATGGACTTCAAAGGAGGACAAGGAGTGAGGCTGAGGTAGAAGAAGGGGTTGAAGTTGGCAGGAAGGAGAAAGCAGAAATCCAACACCACCACGGCCACTGACAGGAGGAGTGTGGGAGAACTGGTAGCCGCCGTGACAGAGGGCAGTGACCGAAGCAGTATCGTTAGTTAATGTCCTTTCCTTGAGTCCTGCTAAACCAGTCCAGACAAGTGGGTTGTGTACCCCTACCAGCAGATTGGTGCAGACAAAGAACCAATGAAAAGCCCAGGATTCAATGACATCCCATGCTTATATTTGCCTCAGCCATGAGAGGTCTCTTCAATAATTATCCAAAAGCATATGGGAGAAACATGGCAAGCCTCACACAACCTCAATCGTGGGCAACAATGAGTGAGCAACAGTAGAGAACTATGTACAGGAAAGCATAAAGATGTCAGTAGAAGATGATCCTGCAGATCCAAGTATGAAAATCACAGTGGACCCAAGGGTACTGCAGCAGAATTACAGAGCAAATACAGTTTCAGGGATCGGCCCTGGACTGGTCTAGCAGGACTCAAGGAAAGGACATTAACTAATAAGTAAAATGTCACCTTCCATATCATCCTGCTAGACCAGTCCAGACACATGGGATGGATGAAAGCTATGACTCCACTGGACAGGAAGAAGACACAGCAGCTCGCAAAATCCTGAATCAAAGGTAGTGTCCGCCCGCGCTTGGATATCCAAGTGGCAATGCTTGATAAAAGTGGAAAGTGATGCCTATGTTGCCGCCCGACAAATGTCTGCAGGGGCTACTGGGCTCCGCTCCACCCGTGAGGCCCTTGTGTTCACATAGAATGGGCACACAAACCCCCAGTACTGGCCAATTCCGGAACAGATACATTGAGGCAATGATCTTAATCCTGTGCCTCAAAGTCAACAGCCACTGCGTTACCCTTGCATGGGCCAGCAAAACAGCACAAAAAGATGGTCGAAAAGAATACGTAACCTCCAAGTACTGGAGAAGCGCCCTCCAGATATCCACAAGGTGAAAATCAAAACCTCATGCTACAGACTCAAATAAAGAAAGCCACCGCGAAGGCATACCACAAAATGAAGATACTCAAAAATCTGAAACCATTACTCAGCCATGACCTGTTTCGAACCATCTTTCAAGCAATCGTCCCACTGACCCTGGATTACTGCAACATGATCTACCAAGATTTACCTAACAGCTCTATCTACCCCTTGCAACTGGCACAAAATCCAGCCACCCGTATACTCACCGGTACTCACAAACGAAACCATATCACCTCCATACTCAACCAATTGCATTGGCTCCCAATACACTCCCGCACCAAATACAAAACAATCCTAATAAATTTTCAAGATCATACACAAAGCCTTGGCAAATATTCTACAGGAATTAAACAACCAAGACACCAGCATACGCCCCAGGAGAACAAGCAACAAAAACTTGATAGTCACCCATCCGGAACAGGGGCGGCCCAAGGGGGGTGCGGGGCCATGTGCGGAGACTCAGCGTGGGGCCTCATTTGCATAAATATTTGCATAATGCTACCATACACTAACTTTTAGTAAACATGCCTTTCATGAGTGTATGGATAAAGAAAGACTAAAAGATTTCTATATTACTATAATCCAGTGCCAACTGCCAGGCACATTAGGAACTACTACAAACACTGCCCATTTAGAACCCATAGCAAACCCGCCGTATCATAACAGCACTACCAGGACTCACAAAGCACCATACCCTACCTATCAAAAGGCAACACTGCAAATATTAAACCAATACATTTCAGAGAACAACAATACACGACCTACTGGGGAAAGAGAACAAGTGGCAATGTCAAATAGGAATTACATAAACAGAATACCTCAGCTCAGTTACACATGCAGAACACAGACCATCACCAAACAAGGAATCACAATTTAGAAAAAGGAAGACAATAATTAAACTGGGAACCCTAAAAAGCCAAACTTGGAATGTACAACAACAATGTAGAAATAAAACTATAAATTAAATTTCCTCTTGTACTAAACAAAGCACAGACGTTAATGATGCACATTTCCCAGAGCTGTCATATTCCAGTTAATAAATTCAAAATAAGGAGATATCTTTGTACCTTTTGTGCATTTTTTTTCAGTTGCAATTTCTCCAGACACTTTCTTCTGGTTTCTTTGTGTCTTCTGCTAACTCTCCATCATCTGCTGTCCATTTGTCCTTTCTTCTCTCCTAGTTTTTTTTCCATTGTCTTACATCTGCTTTAACATACTAATCTTTCTCCTTTTGCTCTTTCCTCATTCCTTTTTCATCCACTCAAATTTTACCCCTCCATCCTCAATCCCCACTTACTCTCCCAATACCCAGCCAATTGTAGATTTTTCTTCCCTCCCACACAAAATATTTTTCCCCTCTCCATTTCACTCTCCCAGCCCCATCCCATTCTTATCTCCCCCAACATCAGCTCCCTTCTAGTTCCAGCCCCACCCAGTATCCGCTCCCTTCTAGTCCCCGCATCAGCCCATTTCCAGTCCTAGCCCCCCCATCAGCCCATTTCCAGTCCTAGCTCTCCCATCCATTTCCAGTCCTATCTGAGTCCCTCCATCAGCTCATTTCCAATACCAGCCTCCCATCAGTCCATTTCAGGGAGGGCAGGCTGGGTGCCCCACGGGACACTCGAATCTGCCGCGGTGGCAGCGGCAGGCCGGCAGCAGACAGCTTTTTTTTAAAAAATGTAAAATTTACTTTTAAGCAGAATGTTCTTTGCGCGGGGCCCCCCTGAAACGCGGTGCCCTGTGCAAAAAACATTCTTGCTCAATGGACGGGCCGGCCCTGATCCGGAATACAAGAAATCCAACCAGACCACCTCCGCTATAGCACTTTGCTCCAACACTATGGAATACCATACCAGAAGATATCAGATTAACTGTAGATATCAAGGACTTCCACAAAAAAAATAAAGACTTACCTCTACTCAGAATATTTTGGACACATTACTTAACCATACATAACATTCAGACACATGCCACCCAACAAACCGCCTTACTGAATATATCATAATATATATAGTTCCCTCTATACAAGTTGAATTTAAAAATGTTACCATGTTCTATCTATGCTTAATGTAGCAGACAACACTGTTCTAGTTGTCATCTGCATAAGTTTAATGTTCAATGTAAACCGCTCTGAGTGAAGGATAGAGTTGTACGGAAAAACTGTTAAATAAAATACAATAAAATAAATAAGATATACTTACGGAAGGACAGACTAGATAGGCCATGTGGTCTTTTTCTGTCATCGTGTTTCTATGTTTCTATGTTTATCCTTCTCCAGATCCTGCTCCTTAGAGGAGGGCAGGCAGACCGACCACCTGGTTCACATAGAAGGAAGAAATCACCTTAGGCAAGAAGGAAGGCCCAGGCCGAATGGAAATGGCCTCCCTTGAAAAAGACAGATAAGGATCTCAGCAAAACAGAGCCTTCAGCTCGTAAATCCACCTTGTGGAACAAATCACAACCAAGACGACTGTCTTGAGAGTCAAATCCTTCAAAGTAGCATGCATCAACGGCTCAAAGGGCACTGACATCAGGGCCCTAAGTACCAGACACAGATCCCAGGAAGGGACCACAGACCAGAGGGGAGGACACACAAGACAAACCCCCTGGAGAAGTGTGAGACATCCAGGTGCAAGGCTAGAGACTTCCCAGTTACTGGACCTCAGAAACAAGCCAAAGTTGCTACCTGAACTTCAGGGAGCAAAGGTGTCATCCTGTAGAAAAACCCATAGAAATGGCAGCTTAGCCGCCTCAGGAGCCAACTGCTGAGCACCACACCATCGCTCAAAGAGGCACTAGTCCTGCACATATGCCGGCTTGGTAGACCTCCTCTGGGCTCTCAGCAGGATGGCGACCACCAACAGATAATATTTATTTATTTACAGTTTCTTCTATACCGCACTATTCAGTATCAGCGCGGTTTACATGGAACATAACAATCAGACAGGGTACGTAAGTCTGATATTACAAATAACAGGAGAACCAACTTGGATAACAATACAACTATTTACACAACAGTGTCAATAACGAGATATAGTAAAGAGGTGAATTTAATGGTCGGGGACTCCTTGCATGGTGTGGTCACCTAACTGATAGTGTGTGGAGGCATAGCTGAACATATTTGGTTGGTGATTAGATTCATTACTCTCAGGGAAGAATTTTATGAAAAGGAAGTGTTTAAGGGCTTTCCTAAACTGGGTTATGCTAGTGATTGCCCTGATGTTAGATGGTAATGAGTTCCAGAATCTTGGTGCGCAGAGTCTGAAGGCCCTGTTTGCAGTTGTCGAGGTGCATTTAGTTAATTCTCTCGGCACATCTAGCATATTTATTGATGTTGATCTTCTTGGTCTATTAGTAGCTGCTGTTTGGATAAGGTCAGATATTGAAGATGAGATGATAATAGCCCTGAAACACTAGCTGTCTCCTTTCAAGGGCCAAGCCATAAGCGAGAAGGGAACTGGGTCCTCCAGGACAATCGTCCCTGCCGCAAGAGGCCCCAAGATAGAGGCAACTGAAGACGAGGCACTTGCAAGAGCTGTATCAGGTCTCCAAAACACTCTCCTTGGACAATCAGGTGCTACCTGGACAAGCCTCCCAGGGTGGCATTCTATACACCGAACCACATATCCCACCAGGGGCCACGGAGGAAACACGTACAGTAGGGTGCAGACTTGACCAAGGCTGTTGACGTTCTTGGATCCCCATCTCCGTGCAGCAAGTGAAAAAGTGGAAAAAGCTTTGGCACTGGAGCGATTCACCACCAGATCCATTTTGGGATGACCCCAGTGGTGCAGAATCAACTGAAAAGCCTCCCGACTCAACTTCCGGATCCAGAGAGTGCCGGCTGACGAAGCCTGCTTTCACAGTGTCCCCCACAGCAATGTGCTGAGCAGACAAGACTAGCAGGGTTTTTTTCCACCTATGCAAATAAGAGAGCTATCTCCAGAGCTACTCTGGCACTCCTTGTGCTGCCTTGCCGATTGACAAAAGCCACTGCCGTGACCTTGCCTGAAAACACTTGAATCACCCAGCCCTCAAACAGAGACCAGAAACACAGAAGAGCCAACCTGATGGCCCTTGCCTTGAGGCGGTTGATGGACCACACTGCTTCCTTACATCTCCAATGGCCCTGGGCTGTAAGGTCTTGGCAATGGCTCCCCAGCCCAAGAAACTACCATCCGTCATCAGAAGAATCCATGAGAAATCGTCCAGTGGCATGCCCTTCCTCAGATAACAGGGATGCTGTCACCACTGCAGGCTGGACTTCAAGCGCAGGCTCCCGCTCCCATTGATGATGAACTCCTGAGAACTTGGGGACCACCAAATCAGCAAGGACCGCTGGAGTGGTCGCATGTGAGCATGCACCCACGGCGCCATCTCTACGGTTGCCACTATCAATTTGAGAAGCTGAAAATAATCCCAGATGCTGGGAGCCTGCTGCGCACAGAACAGCTTCAGGCAATCCAATAGTCTTGACTTTCTCCTCTGGCAGGAAAACTCTGCCCACTCGAGTGTTGAAATGTGCTCCCATAAACTTCAGGGACGGGAAAGGAACAGCTGTCTCACCCAGCAGAGGCTTTCCAAAAAGGACCTCACTCAGGGTGTCACCCAAGATGAGTTTGAAAGGGGAATGGTCCTGGAAGAGCTAATTATCCAGATATGGATGGACACAGATCCCTGGACACTGCAGCTGCCACCACCATGAGCTTGAAAAACATCCTTGGGGTGGTGGATAGCCTGAAAGAGAGAGAGTGGCAAACTGAGCATAAGAACCAAGTTTGACAAAATGCAGATACGTCTGCTGTCCTGCACAGACTGGGTTATGAAACTATGCCTTGGACAGTTCCAGAGAAGCCAAGAACTCCTCTCAGCACTCTGCTTGAACCACAGATCACAAGGTTTCCAGCCAGAAGCGCATGACGTATGAGTGCTCACTGACCCCCCTTAAGGCCCAGAAAGAGCAGGAAGTAACCATCCTTTTTGGGCACCTTTTTGGAGTATCTGCCCTTGCTCTGCTTGTCTGGGGTGGGGGGGTCAGGCACTAGCGCTTTTAGGCAGAGCAACTTGTCCAAGGTGGTATGCACAGCAGCACTTTTGATCGCAGACCCACAAAGGGAAGTGATGAAGGCATCCGGAATCGGCTCTTAGTATTCCAGAACATAGCTGAACTGAATGGTTTCTAGCACCAGCGATCCTTAATAATCCAAGCTCATTCCTGAAAGAAAAGGTGAAGTCTGTTTCTAACCAAAGGAACCAGGAAATGGGCCCCCTAACATTCACTGCACAGCTCGGGAGGGTCCTCCTCTGGAGGAGACCGAGTCCCTCGGCTCATGCGCTCCTAGAAAGGACCAAGAACGAGTCTTAAGCCCATAAGCAGAGGGGAAGAAAGGTCTTTTGTTACCGACCTGGAAAACCTTAGACCAGTGGTTCTCAACCTTTATTGTACCGTGACCCCTTTTACCATTGGTCAACTTGTGGTGAACCCCAATGATAAAATCAAATGTGTCTCTCTTCCTTTATCGTTAACGCATTGTCGCTGTAATCATTTGTTATTAATTTATTATAGGCCTTTGCAATATGTTTTTATTTATAAAATTTACTTATTTAAACCACAACAACAAGTAACAATATTTGATTTCAAAATGATGATGATTTTGTAGTCAAATCACTAATATGAAATAAAATTATTTTTTCTACCTTTGTTGTCTGACCAATTTATTCTCTGATCATGCTGGTCCCGATCTGAGGCTTCTGCTTTCCTGTCTTCTCTTAGCTCTCTTTCTGTGGTCTATGGTCCATCTGCCATTACTTATCTCTTCTTTCGTTTTCTTCACTTCTTTCCATCAGCCTATTTCCAGTCCCAGGAACCCTGCCCAGTATCAGCCCCTTTCCAGTCCTCACTCCCAGTACCTTCCAATGTCAACTTGCATTCCCATGACTGCCACTGGTGTCCATTCCCTTCCAGTCCCCCTCCTTCCCCACTGACCAGTCCCTTCTAGTACAAATACCATGGCAGACCCTCTCAGATCCACTCCCTTCCAGTTCCATTCTCCCATCCCCTCGTATCAGCCCATTTGTAGCCTTAGCCCCCAGTTTTTTTCCAGGGCCAGCAGCTCTATCCTCCCCTCCACACAATCAGCCCATTCCCAGTCGAAGCCCCAATCAGCTCGCTTCCAGTGCTAGTCCCCCCTCAACCCTATTACCAGTGCTAAGCTCCCCTAATCAGCCCATTTCCAGTCCTAACCTCCCCGATCAGCTCATTTCCAATGCTAGCTCCCCATCAGTCCATTACTAGTCCTACCCCCTATCAGCACATTACCAGTCACAACCCCCCCCCCTTGATCAGTCCATTCCTAGCCTTCCCTAATCAACCCATTACCTGTCCTAGTCCCCCCATCTGCCCATTATAATCCTAACCCGCACTGTCTCTCCCCTCTGTCCAGCATTTATCCCCCATCTGTCCAGTATGTCCCCGTCTCTTCCCTTTGTCCATGTCAGCCCCCTCCCTCCCTGTCAGTCCCCCCTCTGTCCATGTCAGCTCCCCTCCCTTCCTCCATCCATCCGTCAGCCCTCCCTCCATCCATGTCAGTCCCCCCTCTGTCCATGTCAGCCCCCCTCCCTCCATCCATCATCTCTCCCCTCCCTCCATGTCAGCCCCCTCCCTCATGTCAGCCCCGTTGCAGGTTCCCTGCCCGCCTGCTACTGCCCTGTTCTTCTGCAGCCGTGGCTCCCTGCCTCTTATGGAACCGTGGCTGTGCCTGCTGTGAGTGAAGCCGTTGCGGAGCCTTTGTCTCTCGACGGGCTCCATGCAGCATGCCATTGTACCGCCTCCAAAGGAAGTGGTCAACAACTTCCTTTGGAGGCGGGACAGTGCTGCACGGAGCCCGTCGAGAGACAGAAAGGCTCTGCAACGGCTTCACTCACAGGCATAGCTGCGGTTCCCTAAGAGGCAGGGAGCCGTGGCTGCAGAAGATTTGAGACTGTCAGTTTGCCACTGCCGAGAAGCGGACTCGGCAGTAGCAGCAACTTGTGCGCTTTTTTTTTTTTTTTTTAAACAGCGGAGTGAGGTGACCCTGCTGAATCCTGTGGCGACCCCCATGCACCTTCAGTTCCTTGCTGGAAGCATCTGAAGTTCAAGGTGGATGAGACCCTGGCAATCAATGCCACCAGTTCCTCCTTCCGGAATAGGTAGATCACTCTGGCCTCTTCACAATCTTCTAAGGTGAGAGTACCTCTTCATCCACGTCAGAGCCCAGTACCGTGCCATCTGAATCCAAGTCATAGTCCAAATCTCGGAAGGTTCCCAGCTTTTCCCCATCTCCAGGGGATATCCCTCACCAGGGATGCTTAGCCAAAAGCAATCAAACAGGGCTTCCACTCTCAGCCTGCCCCACATGAGTCTGTGTCCGGTGCATGGGGGTACCCAGAGGCCACAGGACCTGAATTTCCATGCCAAAAAGATCAGGCCTGCTGCAAAAAAAGAAAAGAATTCCGGGGAGGGCAATCCGCAGTTCTGAAGCTCTCCTCTCAGAAATAACTCCCAACACCAAGAGGCACAGTCACTGCAGACCCCCTAGAGGACAAGCAGTGGCTCACAGCACAGTCACAGGACCCTCCGGCTGACTGTATATCCTTCCCCATACTGCCATCCATCACCTCCTGCCCTGAGGCAGGTAAGGCCGGACTAACTGCATCCTTTAGCTATGAGAGGAGGAGCAGGCCCTCCTGGGATGATTCAGAAGCTGCCATGTAAAAGAACAGAGTCCATAATCCAAAGAAGACGCACCTCGCTTACCACAGGTCAAACAATGCTTCCTGGTAGAAGACAAAGGGGCTTGTTTACAAAGCCGCGGTAGCGATTCGCGATCGTTATTGGAGCCGCGGCCCCATTGAAATCAATGGGGCCGCGGCTCCGATAACAATCGCGAACCACTACCGCGGCTTTGTAAACAAGCCCCAAAGAGTTAAGACAATTATAACAACAGTGTGCAATAAGGCCACAATGGCCCCAAAGGCGCATGTTAGCTATGCTTTTACTGTGGCACGCATTAATTGCACTTTTACCACAACATGCGTTACAGGCGCTAGGGTAGGAACGTGCGTTGAAGCCGCTTGAGTGGAACACACGTACAGACCGCGCAACTGCAAAGTACACAATAGAAGAAAATGCTACTAACGTGTGCAGAAAATGGCAGGAAACCCCCAGACCACACCAAACATCACCAGTGGTCCACCCCGAATTGCATCCCTGGAAAATGGAATCAGAAGCACACATTAAGGATAATGACAAGATCAAGCCTTGGTACCTCACCCCCTGAGAGCCCCAAGCAGAGAATCTGTGCCAGGCTCAGTTCTACTCCCCTGAAACTGGTTTACTGGCTTTGCAGTACTGCGTTTAAGGTGACTGTCAGGCTGATCTCTCTGAGAGCCTTCTGCAATCTTCAGGAGAGAGCAGGGGGGATAGAGGAGGAGAGAGTGGGCATTGAGGTTGTGTGAGGCTGCTGCACTCTTGCAGATCCTTCCAATTTCTGGCTGTCCAACAGGCTCTTATCATAAGCGTGCAGAGCCGAACCAATTTTCCCTCCTCCTATGGCTACTGAGAAGCCTGCAGTCTAGTGGAGCCGCTTAAGTGAAAGAATCACCCTCAAGGTGGTCGTTCACAAGCATTTCATCAATCTTTTCCTCTCAATCTTCAGATTTTCTTCAGATAGGTTAAAATCCATCCACCATTTGCTGGAGACAAAGAAATACTTAAGAGACCTGTTGGTGGCTGAGGCAAATAGAGACAGAAGTCGTGTCACTGAAACCTGGGCTTTTCATTGTTTTTTTTTTTTGTTTCCACCAATCTGCTGGTAGGGGAACACAA
The DNA here is from genome assembly GCA_033557465.1 of Ichthyophis bannanicus. Lineage (NCBI taxonomy): Eukaryota > Metazoa > Chordata > Amphibia > Gymnophiona > Ichthyophiidae > Ichthyophis > Ichthyophis bannanicus. Next base: position 71,251,197 of record CM066051.1, on the reverse strand, counting down.
CCCACTTGTCTGGACTGGTCTAGCAGGATGATATGGAATATCCAGTTTTAATTTAAAAGTGATGATGGTCAGATGCTTTAACAGCACTGACTGGTACCACCACTGCTGAATATTGCCTCCTCAGTATCAATTTAGAGGACAGCAGCTTAGTTCAGAGATGGATTATCACAAACTTCTGTTCTTTCAAATAATTTTTTTTAACATACGTAAAAATACCAGGTAGGCGCCAGAAGGCAGCCTCCACCTTTTATGCCAACTGCAAAAGAAAAAAGGAAGCAAAGTCAAAAAGGATTCAGATTGGTGACCTTTTATGACCTGGTAGAAAATCACCACCAATAATCAGGCAAAAATGGTGCACAGTTCTGACAGACTAAAATGCTCAAAGATGTTTCAGAGACAACACAAAGCACTTAATGTATACATTTATACCACACTAACTATATAGAAAGTCCAAAAGGTAGCTATTTTATGAAGGCAACACAGGCACTCTGAACGAGCCTCAATAGTGCACAAATTCACACCTGCTCCCAAGATGATGTAAATTTGTGCGTGCACCCATGTATTTTATGTGTGTACATCGCAGCTCCACCTCTGTTCCACTCAAACTACGCCTACACATAATGTGGCCAAGAGATTGTATAAAAGCCATTTTCTCTATATAAACCAGGATTTACATGCAGAAAAACCTTTATAAAATTATTTCCTTACAATGGAGACCAAAAAAAAGGCTCCAGTGTTACCTGCTGACTTTGGTATTGCAAAAGCTGCAGGAGGTTCAAGACTCTCCTTTTCCTTCTTTCTGTCATCCATTTCTCTTCAGGGTTTATGGTCTTCCTAAGAAGAAATAAAATATGCAAAAGTGAAAAGGCAGGACTCCTTTAATAGTTGACAGAGTGATTACAATTTGCTACATGCTGCTACTGGAAACTTGCTAGAAACTGCTACAGATTTGCAAGATTCTTCTTATAAGTTGTTATATCTCTGCTCCAATATTTAATACTATATTTTATTCATTAAGCACAGTTCCTACGGTCAGAGGATGGAAGAAACGCTTTAGTAAAATATAGTAGCAAATGCACACATATATTCCTTAAGTATGCATATTTCAATAAAAACCATTGTAGGAAAACAACACATACTTATGACAAATACTAAGATGTCTCGTGCTGGGTACGATCAAGAGTCCCTCAAGCCCAGAATCTTAGGTCCGACAGTGGCCAATCCAGATCATTACCCGAGAGGATCTCAAGATGTATATGCATTCCTTGTTGTTTATTCCCAGAGATAAGCAATGGCTTCATTTCCCCAGCTACACATTTCACAACTTGACTGTGTATTGATTGAGTAAAACACACACAGATACGTTTTCTAAATTGTTATAGATAGTCAAAAGCAGCCATGTTCTAACAAACGATATCTAGTACCCTTAGCTATAAATGTCCATGTTTCAATAAAATACACTGGAGAATAAGTGTCCCCACAGACCCGAACTATATACTACTGGAAATTGGTCCGACAATGCTACTATTGTTCCACGTGACCATGCTGCGCACGCAGCTTTCCCTGGCGCGGGCTAAGAGCCCGGCAACTGTTGTCACCTGGCAACTGCAGCCAGCCTCAGATCCGCGTTGACCTAGTTACCCTCATTCCCCGAGCGCCTGCGCCCCATACACGTCTCCAGCCATAAAAATGCGATTGCATATTTTAGCGCGTGCGCTCCGCGGTTTTGGCTGTGGAAGCCAAGAAGACGTACGAGGATTGGTTGTCTCCCAGTTACGTCACCTCCTGTCCAGCTTTTGGCGCCAAGATTCAAAGCCCACCTTCTTAGATGACATACGCCGTTATGTGAGCGCGCGTACTCGCGGGGTCAGGTTACTTACTCCTAATACAGTTGTGGTAGCAGCTGTAGAGGCAATAGCGCTCGTGCTATGGAAAGAAAGAAAGGTTTCTCTTCCTCCTAGAGCAGCGGTGACAGGTAGGAGGTAGGGTAACATGTGAGTCGTGACATTTGTTCTACCAAGACCAGTGTGGTGTAAGAACCTGCAGGCGCGAGCCCGTGTCACTAGCCAGCCGCACAGGTTCTGTCAGCAAAGGAGCGTGCGGGGGAAGGTGGACGTAACGAGTACGCGCTTAAGAGCCACCCTGGAAGCTACAGTCTTCCTGCTTCCCAACGAGCGTCTTGCAACAGTTATAGAAAGCGGCAGGTAGGGGGAGGAGCCGTCGCTGCGCGCGCGTGCACGTCTGCTCATGCAGCTCGCGCACAGACAGCGCACGCTCTCTGCCCCCTCAACTTCTCTGCAGGACAGGAAAGGGGGAGAAGGGGAGCGGCCCATTCTGCGGTTTAATCTGTTTCTGTGAGTGGTAATAAAAGGGATCAGACTTCCCTTTTCACATCTTCCCAAATTAGCAATCCATACTTCCTTGGGAATTGCCCCTCCTCCAGGGGTTCTCTGGGCGTAGGTGCATGGGGGACCCACGTGTCCCGGTTAGGTGGGTTTTACGCTGGAAGTTAGGCGCAGGAGTTTGCTGAAGTGTGAGATTGGTCCCCCCTCCTAGTCCTGGCTTGGGTTTTCAGGTTTGAAAAGGACCAAAATCTAGTCAAAGGAGCCTTCTTTTGGGGTCGGCCTGGGCCTGAAGGGAAAAGGGGCACTTTATTTTGCAACACATGCACATCTGGGGAAACAAATGAGACTTAGAACGGTCTTATGTAATTTGTTACATACAGATACACATATATAAATGTATGTAATTATATATACAAACTTATAATAATATTTTGTAATGAAGAGCAGGTAAAATGTATCTCTGGTAATTTTATCCACAGGATGTAGCTGGGCTAAGTAGGAGCCAATAGAGTGCCCCGGCTATTGCTTGCTAAGAATGATGGTGTGTTTAACAAACTCCTTATCAGGTTGTTTTCCTCATTTCTTAAATATCTAGCTTGCTTTGCATTGAACTATTTCTGGAAAGGCATGAGCTAAATCCACCATAAAGGAAAAACAAAATTCCCCAGCAATGTTAGTTTAGTGATATTTGTAAACATAAGTAGAAGAGAGATTTTGAAATAATTTGGGAGGCGTGCAGGAGTGTCTCGCTCCTGAGACCCTTGTATGCCATGTTGTCAGAGGTGCAGCCCTGCTTCCAGCTCCTCAGGATGGGGTTGGTGGGATCCCCTGGCTCAACAAGCCCAGTCTCCCAAGATCTGTACACCTTCCGACCAGAGACACCATGCTGTGTCTTCCGCTTGGGACGGCGCTCTGATATCTGTGATGTGGCGCTAGTGTCTGAGAGAAACCCAGATCTGATCTCCCAGGTCCATGCAGAGATACATGCGGAGAGAGAGGAAGGTGGTGGTGGAGACTGGAGAGTTTACATTGTGGACTGCAGCACTCATGGTAAGAGAACCCTCCACTCTGTTTTATCTTTTTTAGCATTACAAGGCAATTCAGGTATGTTTGGGCTGTGGTCCTGCACCCTTCTTGAAGAAGGTCATCTTTATGTTTGATGCTGCATGCTATGTGAAGGATTGGTTTGTTAGGTTTTGTTTAGTTGCCTTTCTAAATCAAAACCTAGGGCAACTTGCTTATTGATAGGAGTTTCCCTCGCAAGCGGGGCCAGTGCAAGGATATGAAGCACCCTAGGTGAGCCCTCAATCCTGCTGCCTCCCTACTCTTGGACCTGCATGCAGCATTTATACAAACTCTACTGCACTGCTCTCGGTGCACCACTGCTTCCATCCCCTCTGGTGCAGACTTCCAGGTCACAGAGCAGGAAGGGCAATGTAGCACTGGAGAGTTTGGGTAAGTGCTTCATTGACGTTTAAATGGCATTACGACTGCTGCACATCCTGAAGAAGGGCAGCTAGGCAGCAACCTAGTTTATCTATTGGAGCACACCAGCCCTACTCATCAGAAGGACTTATGATCCCAGGGATTCATTTATTCCCACAGATTAACCTTTCTTAATGCATATTCTTGTACATTGTTGTATTGTTTGACATAAGCCCCATTACTATCATCACGGTGGCCTATATAACAATAACTTTGTTAGTTACAAATTTAATATTCTTTGAAAATGTTCATGCAAGTTGTTTTAAATATAGCCCTAAGTGGATTTTTTTGTATCTAAGGCAATGCAGGGTTAAGTGACTTACCAAACATCATAAAGAGCATCAGTGGCAGAAGGCCAGCCTTGTGCTTGAGCTGTGATCAGTATAAAGGGAGTATTTTAGTTGGAGAGTATGATACTTAAGTCATTTTTAGCAGAAAAGCTAAAAAACACATTTCCGGTTCATCCTGCTAGACCATTCCAGACAAAGGAGTATTTCTGTCACCAGTAAATGGTAATTACTGGACTGATGCAGCAGAACTGTTTAGCTCTTGGTGCTCTTGATCTGTGGACTTTCTTGACTAATTGAGCAAGTTTTATGAATCCCAGGGCCACCCTACAAAGAACCTGCCGAGTCAGCAGTTCCCAGGGCATAGGTGCTGTTCACCCTCTGGGGAAGTTTGCTGGTGAGGGTCTGGGCTTCCAGTCTGCAGAGGTTGGCTAGTTGAGTCTAAGGAGGGTTCAGGTGAGGTCTAGCCTAGTGAGGCTAGGGCTCAGGCTCTTTTCCAAGGACCCTTGCCCCATCCTCTGTCTCCTTGCCTCCCTACCCCTCCCCCCCCCCCATGCCACAGACAAGCCCAGGACAGCATGCTTTACTGATGCCAGCCAAGTCGGCGAGGGTTCTAAAGACTTTCCCAGGTCCATGTTGCATTTGGGACATAAACCATCTGTTAGCATGTAGGACTAATGCACTCCACAGGTCAAGCGGTGGCTTTGGCCAGGCATGCTGTGAAATGATTGTTGTAGACAGCCCAGCTACGGAGCTTGCCCCACCTCAAGAAATGCCAGAGACTCAGAAAATTAGGCAGCCAGTGATAGTTGTGTCCCAGCCATCCTTCCTGTCCTGACACCACCAACAGGTCTGGCGAACCAAGGCTTATGATAGAAGAGGCCAGCATACCAGCTGGAGCCGGCATGAAGCCAGTAAGATCTCTGTGCTTTTAGAAGACCCTTCCGCCCGTTGATTCTGGTTCCTAGAGTTTCTAAATATTGCAGGTTTTTTTCTTTTTTCTTTTTTTCTTTTTTTCTTTTTTTTTTTTTGTGTTTGCGCTCTGTGCAGTACTGCGGGGAGGATTGGGGAAAGGGTCCAAGACAGCGGGCCTAAGCCCTAGCCCTACTGAGGTAGATCTCGCCTGAACTCTCCTAAGTTCAATCTGCTAGCCTCTGTGGATTGGGAACCCAGATCCCACCAGTGAGCTCACTCAGAAGTGCAGCTACGCCTGGGATCCCTCACCTGGGTAGGTGCCCCTGAGGATCAAAAAATCCACATACCTAGAGCACCAAAAGCTAACACATTGCTGCTGCACTAGTCCGTCAAACCACCATCTGCCGGAGATGGAGAAATACTCGTCTGGGCTGGTCTAGCCTAGCCTAGCCTAGCAGGATTATGGAAAAGGAAATTACAAGGTAAGTAAAAGTCACCATTTCAAGTATTTAAAAAAAAAAAAATTTGATGATCAGGCAGATGGTTTGCTCTGAACATAGAGTAATGGGGCCACTGTTCAGCAGCAAGAACGCAGCTTGCAGTTAACTGGATCCCTCTTCTGGAAAAATTTAGGCACGTTTTCAGCCAACTTTTATATGGTTAATTTGGATTGCTTAATGGTTGGTCCTAAAATTAATCTGGTAACTTATTTGTGCAGCCCAAGCTAATTGGAGACTGCTGAGTGTTAACATATGCGGTGCCCCGGAGCACACCTCCAGGTCTTCTCACTTTTACCCTTATAACTTGTAGAGCTATACATGGCATTGACTACACCATAAGTTACATGGCTGTTGGCCCGTAAACCTTTCAAAATGCAATAATTTTGTAGTTTAACTCTGAAATGAGCCACCCACATCATGTAGAATATTGATTCCAATATATCTAGGAAATATTCAGAGATTTCTATATTCTTATCTGGGCTCTAACGCTGACACCTTGAGCAAACTGTCTCCCCATGCTTCAGATCCTAATACCTCTGAAACTTTGCGTGGGTTTGGGGAGGGGAGGAGGCACGGGGTATCGCTTTATCTTGCACTTCTGTTTGCATCCCAGATATGGTTGATTTACATTATTGGGGTCATAAAGTGCAAAAACTATTCATGTGCTGTCCGTGCTTGCACACTATGTTGCAAAAGTATGTTCGTCTGAAAGGTGCTGCACAAACCAAAAGTTATCTTTTTTGGAAACTGAATTTTTCTGCTGAGACAGCCAGACACTGGAGGAACAGGTTTGTCAGCTGCCTGGCTTCCTTGTTGTTACATGTCTTGCCAGGATGTTTTGTATCTCTTGGCAAAACTACAGGTCCTTGCGGTTTGTGTAGAGTCTTTACTTTCCAGTGGATGTATCGCCCCTTTTCCTCCCCAGGATACACCCTTGCCAGCTAAAGAGGAATCTGCCTTGTCCCTCATCTCTGCCTAACAGACATTGCTGGGCTGAGCAGCCGAGGAGTAGAAGCTGTGATGAGACCAGTAGACTCTGGTTCCTTAATCCCATGGCTACCACCAACCTTGAGAGACAGCTTGTGACACCAGCAAATGCAAGTTCAATCTCTTCCTACCACCACATCCCTCTGTGATAGCCTTGCAGTAGCAATGGAGAGTTAACACTTGTAAACATTGTATATATGTGATTCGTTTACCTTCACGGTGGTAGTAAAAGCTTTATCCGGCGAATTAATGGCTTTTTTTTTCTGTGTACTTTAATCTCTTCCCTTTTTTTTTTTTTCTATCTTTTCTCCCACAGGCACTTACGTTAATGATGTCCGTGTCCATCGTGGCATGCGGGTGGAGCTGTCGGACAGTGATATGGTGATTTTTGGGCACAAGGAGGCTGAGAAGATTCCTGAGGGAGCACTAAGCCTGCAACAGCAGGAAGAGCCAGAGTTCTACTTCATGTTCCAGAAGGTTCGACTTCGCCCGCGGGACTTCGACGCAATCACTACACCCAAAGCTTTGAGCTCCAGTGGTGGTTCTGCTGGAGGTGGCTGCTTCAAGCCTGTACCATTCACAGACAGGTGCCCAAAGGACTTCTCCAAGTTCCCCTCGGGAGCTACTCTGATCCTTAACTCTATCGGCAGCATCAGCAAACTCAAGCCACAACCATTGACCTTCTCTCGCACCCGTAAGGAAGCACCTCACATAGAGGGTGACAAGGCAGCAGAACCTCATCTGTCTACTCCACTACTGCCTAAAGAGGACGCAATGAACCAGAAAGCGGCTGTGGCAGCACATAGCCGGCGCAAATCAGTGCACACAGTCCTGCCAGAGCTGGAGGATGAGATACAGGGGCTGGATGAGCCGTCGACACAGAAGAGAAAGCGGCTCTGCAGGTCGGAGTCTGAGGTGGAGTTAGTGCATTGCAGCCGTACACCAGGGCCTGGGACCCATGGAGGAGGAAGCAACTACAGGAGGCGGCTGGGGGATGGCAGGAGAAACGAGCAGCACAGAGAGGGAGCGGCGCAAGCTCTACAGGTGACACCTGGCCGGTAAGTAGATTGCAAGGCCCAGAGGGGAGAAAGTCGAGCAGAGTACTTGCCCACAGCTTTCTTACACCCCAAATCACCTGGCTGCTACACAGCCTGGGTTTAGACCAACAAGTTTTACTCTCTAAATCCTCAGTTTTTTTTAATTTTTCTTAACTGTTTTTTCCCTTGACATTTTTCTGTATTGCATTTTCAGATTTTGACTTAAGTCAAATCAGAAAACATGTTACAGATGTCTCATATTTGATACAGTGGATTTGGTCTCACAATTGCCTCAATCTATATAAATTTTGATTATGGCTGCCCAACATATATGGCTTGTGGGCTTCCTTTTGCAGCCCACCAGCTGTGTCAAAGTGGGAGTGAGGATGAAAGATCTTGAGGGGCTATCTCAAGAGCAGATTGCTTTTTTAGCGCCCTGTGGCTCTCAGAAACTGAGCTCCATGGTGCGTGAACCCTGCATTGTTCTCATAAGATTTTGGAAAACAGGATGGGAGTTCAGGCACTGCAACTTGCTCAACTTTGGCACCATTCAACTATTGGCAGTAACCAATGTGGAGAGAGTAGGGAAGAGAGGAAATGGCTCCATGTCCATGAGAGGGGGCATGCTGGATTATACACGTTAGAATAGATACACAAGTTGGAGAAGCAATTTTTTTAAGACTTTAAAATTAACCTTGTTGTAATATTCTGAAATTATTAAATATTTTGCATATTTTTATATAGCTCTCTGGTCATCACCCATGAGAGAAACTGTAGTTGGCCTTCGGGTGAAAAGATTTGGACAGTCCTGGCCTAGAGGTTGTCACCAGCCTCTGTAATTAATGCCTTACTACTTTCTCTTGGTAATTCCTCTTTCTCCTGTTTCACCCTCCTCCCTTCAGCAGTTCTTGTTTATAGTTCTTGGTATTCTACTCTGCCACTCTTGACCTTGAGTTATTCTTGGCATTCTCTGTCCTTGTAGGAAGCGCCGTGGCCGCCCACGAAAGCACCCGCTGCGTGAGACCTGCCAGGTCTTCTCTCAGACTCTCTTTGCAGCAGAGCCCTGTGCAGCTGATCGCTGCCACCTTCCCCAGGATGACACTGTGGCATGGGTGCAGTGTGATGACTGCGACTCCTGGTACCATGTGGCATGTGTGGGCTGCAGCTACAGCGCTGTCCAGGACACAGACTTCCGCTGTGGCTGCACGTGATCTTCTGAGATCTGCATGGCAAGGGATGACCCTTCTGTCCTGGAGAGGAGCTGCAAGTAAATTTCTCTTACAGCTTCAAAGCTTTAGCACTCTGCGTCTGGGGCTGTTGAACACTCAATTCCTTTTGCACAACCAAGACCTCTAGCAAGGCCTGACTTCTGAGCCATGCCCACAATAAATATACCCTCTTAGGATTTGGAACTGTTGCACAAAGAATGTGCAGAGCTGGCTGCAGAAGACTGAAGTTAAGACAAACTGAATGATAAGTGTGTGGGGGGGGGGGGGGCTGTAAATCCAACTGAGGACTGGGAAAGCAAACACCTGGCTCTCCTGGAAGTGAGAAATCTGAGAGCAAGATTCATAGAAAGATTGTTGCTGTCTTTGCTTACTGCTTCATCTAGCTGTCTGTCATCTGGAGGCTTTTTATATTATAAAGAGAGAATTCTAGTAGACAAACGCTCAGACTACATTTTGGGGTTTGGGGAGGGGGTTGGGGGTAGTGGATCAGCTTTGGATCACTCTTCTGCATGCTTCTCAATGCCTGGAAGGAAATGTGCTTTCAAAAGAATTCTGAGAGTCAAACTTAACACTGCTTGTGCCTTTACTTGTGGGTAACCCTGCAGTCCTTTTTTTCAAAAACCACAAATGAGGCATCTCCAGCTTTTAAAGAAACAAATATCTTTTCTAAGTTAGTTCCTCAGCGTAGATGCAGTCTCCCGATATGACTTAGAACATTCTCCTGTATATTACAAATCAGCCTAGATGCACTCCTTGTGTATGCTTTGCCGTCAGAAGTGGATGGGAAAGTGGGACTATCATACTGTTAAACAAGCTGGTCTCACTTAGTTTGCTTAGTAGGTTGGTCTGCCCTGGCGGATGCTAGTTGACCTCTGTTCTGGATTGGTTACCTTGACTTTGTCGTCTTGTTACCACTTTTATTAGTCTTGTTTTGAAAGATGGCATTTAATACCTATAGGCTTATCTGTCTGAAATAGTGTGCAGTACAGTTTACTGGTTTAAAAACAAAAACCCTTAGTTTTAAAATGATACCACACACAAATAAGAAGAAATAATTATAGAATCATCTAGTAGCTGAGGGTTGAGAGTGGAATTGGAGATCCTGGTGTGTATTTTGTCCTCTGTCTTGATCAGTGCAATTGACTTGAATTTAGATAATTAGGTCATGTTGATTAGCTAACCCTGATTTGCAGTATCCAAAGGCATTATTTATACATAATGACATTGCCTATAGGAAACACACCCTCAGCTTTGTACGACAGTGTCATTCTGCAGTAACTGAGTGTGAAGTGCAGCCACATGTCCCAGATACACACACAGCCAATATCCAAAGAGATGAGAAAAGAGGGGATGTTTACATAAGCGAGAAATGGAAGTCAGCCCGTCATGTCTCCCTTGTCTGGCTTATATTAATGGCTCAGGGTTTTCTGATGTGAAGGTTAATAAAGAAGAGAGGTTTATGACTACTTGTGTTTTATTTAAAACAAAGGTTGTACTTTCTTTACTGGACAACATGGTGGTTCTTTAGGGCAGGTTCTATTTGTTTTTCTGCCTGGAACATGAGGCGAGCTCTGCTAAAACTTCTATGTTCGATATGGTGAAACATTCATATCCTCTCTAGTTTTGCCCAGGAACTGGGTGCAGGTACAAAGACCCTAGCCGTGCATTGCTAATATTTTCAAAGGGTCCCGGGCTATGGTGACAAAGAGCACGTGAACTGTATGTAATGCCCTTTTATTTACCCAGCTGACTTTTACCATATTAAGTTCATGTACAGTCTCATGTGTGTTGCCCATGGGACAGATTTAACAGTTTGTTTGTTTTTTTTGTATTGCTTATTTAGTCAAAGTGGTTTACCCCAGAACTGATTAATTACATTTAAGAGGGAGGAGTATAACTTGGGATTATATGATTAACTTGATTTGCCCTGTCATGTAGGTGGTGTCTGATTTGATTCCAATGTTGAGTCTTCCCCTCCCTGGCACCATTTACAGCCCCCTGTTGAAGGGAGGAGGTCATAATGGTTGCTACTTAAGAGCTGCTGTGTGTAAAGGTATGGAAAGAGCCTTTGTACATGGCCTTATTCCAGACCTGTCAAGGTTGTTAACGAAGGCTCTGGGTACCAGCTCTGCTTCTGAATTAAGCTGTAAGAAGGGAGTAGAAAGAAACTAGTGGGTCAGGACTTCAAAAGATCTCTCTTACAGCTTATTTTTTTGTTTTTGATGATACCTGTTGAACGTGAGGGTGGGGGGGATGTTGGGGCTGCAGATAGAAATCAATTTAAATCCCGCCTTATCCTTCAATCAAGGCGGCCCGCACAGCAAACAATTGACAGACAGTGTGTTAAGTGTGGGCATGCAATGGTCGGGGTGTGTTTATGTAGTTGTAGTGTGGTGTTGATTCTTGTGGGTCTATTTACAGTGTGTACTATGTACAACATAAATTTGCATTCAAATTTGTGTGAGTTGGGGGTTGATTCTGTTGTCCATTGGGTTGTTTAGGTGACATCCCTGTAGTGCTCCCTGAAGAGGGTAGTCTTGAGCAGCTTCCTAAAGTCTTTAATGTCCATTGTTGAGTGAAGTTCATTGGGGAGTGAGTTCCAGATTTAAGATGCTGCCGTTGATGTCTTTGTTCTATGTGTTGCTACAGGAACAGTAACTCTATTGCCCCTGGAAGAAGCACTTGTCTTTAGCATCTATGCCAGACAAGTGGGTTATTCCCTCACCCCATTCCAACAGCCAGAGATGGAGAGGAAAAGAGCTCATAGCCAACTTAGCACCAGCCCTCTACAGTAGAAGAGTAGTGATCTTCTACTCTTCAGTAAAGCTTATGTCAAAGCTAAGATCCCAGGAACAAATGCAGACAACAAAAAAAAGTGTGGTTTTTGTTAGAGCTTCAAAATGCCATCAAAACTAAGCCCGATATAGACAATGCTTCTCCTTGGTCAATAACTCAAAGGAGAAGACTTGAAACCAGGAGCGAAATTAATCCTAAATAACTTCAGCATATGCAACAATGTATGTACTGTTTTTTGACTGCCATGGTTTCCATGTGTGGGTTCAGGAAAGGAAATTAGTGGATATTTTAAGTTTTTCATCTTTCAGGCTATGTTATTGATTAAGCTGATGCTACATCTATATTTTTGAGATCATTCAAGTCTCATATGTAAAGAAAAGAGGATCATCTTTCAATCATACCCCCCCCCCTTTTTTGGGGGGCGGAATGGGGTGGACCTTGGGAATCACACAGTCTGCAAAGCATTCTGAGTAAGAGTATGCCACAGTAAACAGCCTTCAAGGATCCTGATTATTCCATGAGCTACCTCACTCTTGGGTCTGCCCTCCCCCTCCAGGAATTTAGGAGGCATGTTTATTACGTAGGGTAAATGCAAGGTCCTTGGCTTTCATTGGCCCTGCAGTTACTCCACACTGCAGATACTTACCACACACACCTGTGTTCCACACCTGGGAAATAATGCAAATGTGCCCGTGCTACTTGCAGGGGCATGGATTGCAGGTCCAGTAGCGCAACCTGACCCCCCCCCCTCTCCAGCACACATCCTCAAGGTAACCTGCTTCAGGTAGAGGTTTGGTAGTTTAGTGGAGCAAGCAGGTATGCTTCTCCTCTACTCCTGCCCTTGTTTCAAAATGGTGGCTATGACCTCTAGTAATCTGTCTTATATAGCAGGTTACTCACCAGTAGGTTCACAGTAGTACTTCTGGGGTAGGAATCTTGCTGCCATTTTGAAAGCCAGCTGCTGCCAAAGTGAATGCTTCTATCCCCTTCCTCTAGTCTCCCAGGGAGACCTTTGGGTGCGTCCTAAGGTGAGTGGGAGAAGATCAAGATAGGCTGATTGCTGCAGTGGCTTTGTGCAGCCGCTCTACCCAGTCATGACAGGCACTATGCAATATTGGTCTGAGCAGAACCCATAAGATCTCTTCCCAGAACCTGTCTTGGCCTGCTGTAAGCCCTCACCATGGGAGTTTTTCCATGTGGTAGCTGTTAGCAGGGGCCTGCACTGATTATTGCCTCAGCTCACTGTAGCCAGCCAAGATTTAATTGATGGAGGAGAGATGGTAAGGAAATCCACAGTACTACCTTTCTAACTTTCAAATGAGGAAAATAGCTAAGAAAAAAATAAAAGGAGCAGTTGCAAAGGTTAAAGACTTACATCAAGCTTGGGTGTAGTTTAAAAATACTATATTGGAAGCCAAGACCAGCTGTATTCCAGGCTTTAAGAAAAATGGAAGGAAGTCCAAAAAACTGCCAGCATGATTTAAAGGTGAGGTCAGAGAGGCTATTGTTGCCAAAAAAAAGCATCTTTCAGGAAATGGGAAAAAAGAGCCAAATGACAAACAGGGAATGGAACAAGCACTGGCAAGTTAAATGTGAGGCATTAATAAGGCAGGCACAGAGAGAATGGGAGAAGAAACTTGCTGTGGAAGCAAAAACCCATAATAAAGACATTTTCAAGTACATTTCTAGCAAAAACCATGTGAGAGTCAGTTGGACCATTAGATGATAGAGGGGTAAAAGGGGCAGTAAGAGGGGAGAAGACTTATAGCTGAGAGACTGAATTCTTTTCTTCGGTCTTTACTGAGGACGATGTAGGGATGTTACCCATGACTGAAGTGGTATTTAAAGGTGATACTGCGGAAGAATTGAAAGAAATATCGCTACACCGGGACGATGTATTACAACTATTTGATAAACTGAAGAGTAGCAAATCACCTGGACTGGATGGTATACATCCAAGGGTGATGAAAGAACTGAAATATGAGATTGCAGACCTGCTATTAGTAATCTGTGAACTATCATCAAAATCATCTCTAATACCTGAAGATTGGAGGATCGCCAATGTAACACCAATTTTTAAAAAGGGTTCCAGGGGTGATCTGGGAAACTACAGACTGGTGAGCCTGACGTCAGTACCGGGAAAAATGGTAGAAACCATCATAAAATTACTCAGCATGTAGATAGCCATGGCCTAATGGGAGACAGCTAACATGGCTTTAGACAAGGAAGATCTTGTCTTACTAATCTGTTATGTTTTTTTTGAAGGTGTGAATAAACAGGTGTACAAAGGTGAGACGGTTGATAAACAGTGTATCTGGACTTTCAGAAAGCATTTGACAAGGTCCCTCATCAGAGACTTTTGGCAAAACTAAAGAGTTATGGGATAGGAGGCAGGGTACTATTGTGGATCAGGAACTGGTTAAAAGATAGAAAGCAGAGGGTAGGGCTAAATGGCCAACTTTCCCAATGGAAAAAGGGGAATAGTGGAGTACCCTAGGGATCTGTGCTGGATCTGCTGCTTTTTGACATATTCATAAATGACCTGGAAAAGGAAATAAGTGAGGTTATCAAATTTGCAGATGAGACAAAACTATTTAAAGTTGTTAAAACCCAAGAGGATTGTGGAAAATTGCAAGAGGATCTTGATAAATTGGAAGACTGGATATCCAAATGGCAGATGAAATTTAATGTGTACAAGTGCAAAGTTATGCACTATAAATATCAACCCAAACTAAGGTAACATGATGCAAGGTTCCACATTGGGAACCACCACCCAGGAAAAAGATTTAGGCTTCATCATGGATAACATGTTAAAACCCTCTGCCCAGTGTGCAGCGGCGGCCAAGAGAGCACATAAAATGCTACGTATCATAAGGAAAGGAATGGAAAATAAAACAAAGGATATTATAATGCTTCTCTATTGTTCCATGGTGTAACTGCACCTTGAATATTTTGTGCAATTCTGGTCGCCGTATCTTAAAAAGGATATAGCGTTATTAGAAAAGGTTCAGAGAAGAGCCACCAAAATGGTAAAGGGGATGGAAGGATACTCCTATGAAGAAAGGCTAAAAAGGTTAGGGTTCTTTAACCTGGAAAAGAGACGGCTGAGGGGAGATATGATAGAAGTCTATAAATTAATGAACGGAATGGAACGGGTACATTGAGATTGATTTTTGTTTGCATCATCAGAATATAAAAAGACTAGGGGACATGCAATGAAGACTACCTTGTAACTATTTAAGACCAATAAGAGAAAATATTTGTTCACTTAATGTGTAATCAAACTCTGGAATTTGTTACCGGAGGATGTAGTAAAAGCTGTTAATGTAGCTGGGTTTAAAAAAGGTTTGGAAAGTTCTTGGAGGAAAGTTTCATAAACCATTATTAAAAGGGACACAGGATCTCACTGCTTTGACCCAATACAAGCATTGAGGAACCTGTCTTTTGGGGAGACTGCTAGGTACTTATGACCTAGATTGACTACTGTTGGAAACAGGATACTGGGCTTGATGGACCTTGGTCTGACCCAGTATGGCATATCTTATGTTCTTAAGAAAACCTGTATAGTGTGATAATTTTTATAACAGAGTACCTGTCACTTTAAAAAAACATTCTGTAATCCCCGTTACCATAATGTTTGTGGCAAAAGCTTAAGTAAGGAGAAACGCTGCCCCTCCCCCCCCCAAGTATTTTTTAGCTTTGTAAGAAAAAGTAGACATAATACTTTATAGGTTTTAATTTTTAAAATGAAAACAGACCTCAAAATTAAAAATTGAAATTGTCACCGTTCCAAAGTATAGTGGTATCATTATGATATAAGTGGCATTTAACATGCTTGTAGCCTTTCTTTCAAAGGGAAGGGATTCAGTCACCTAAAGGGAAATGTCACCCACACACATTAGTGAGCAGAGAGACACACATAATATCACCTAAGGGTACTGGACTAGAGAAAGAGAGAGATTGCCTGAAGATAGCATACAACACTCTTTCAAGGCATCTTGATCTAAGGCAGCACTATGGGAAACTGATCAGTGAAGTCTAAGATCTGTCTCTCTCTCTCTCTCCCCCTAGATGCTGGCAGATGTGTGGTCTCTTTCCTTGTACTGCAGTCACCTATGCATTTCATACATGCGTATATATTTAAAGTAAATATGCAGTTCTAAGTAAAGACAATCATGAAAGAAAAATTCCTTTTACTTTTCTTTCTAGATTTCCTAAGTGGCCTGTACCACATGCTTCACGCTGTAAAGCATGACAGTTCGAGGTACGGAAAGTCTGCAGTGTCCAATCTTTCACTTTGGTCTGAGGGTGGGTGTATTTTAGGTGGAGTTAACAGCTCTGTCTACAGGTACTGACCCCTCATGGAACTGGGAGGTATAGAGGGAAGGGAAGGGGCCCCCTGCATAGCCCTGTGCAGGTGGAGCTGGAAGCCCTTGCTGCAGCGGAGGTGCCCCAGGGGGGTGCTGAGGAATTGCAGGGTATTGGCTGCTGCTGTCACACTCCTGAGGGGGGCAGAGGTTGCGTTTCCCTTTCTGGCGCCGGTTGCAGAACCAGACTCTGACAACCTGGGGAATAGAAAAATACAAGTGGTGAGGACACTAGAGAAAAAAACAAGAATGAATGAATTATTTAAAACCACTTCTATTCCATCTATTTTATTTTTAGGAAGTTAACAATCACCATAACAAATGTATTGCAAATCACAAATATAACATAAAATAGAGCTTTCCAACTCATCCTGCTAGACTAGTCCACACAAGTGGATTATGTCCCCCTGTCAGCAGATGTTGGAGACAAAGTACCAAAGGCTTCTGGGAGCTTGCCCTGGCACACAAGCCATACCCCTAGAGGTCATCTTCAGTTCTCCTAGGACAAGCAGGATGAGTCAGTCACACTAGCTGATGTCATCCAACGGTGCCAAGATGGAAGTACTCTCCATAGCTCAGAAGGGCTTCGCCCTTCTGAGCATAAGCTGACTGGCCCCACCCCCCAACCCGCCCCTAGCTAGCCAGTTTTTAGTTCTTCTGCCTTGCCAGCAAGACAGACCCCTCTACTCTCCAACCAAAATTACACTAATTCTGATTATTTTAAAGAGGAATTCTCCTTTACTTACTCATTGCATATGTCTCTAACGCCTCTCTGATGGGTTTTTTTTTGTTTTACAGCTCCTTTCCTGTACTGCTGGGCTTGATGCACTTGCTTCCCAGCCATGTGCTCATGGCCGCAGCATTGGGAAGATCCTCCTTGAGTTTAAGCGTCGCTGGTCCCCGTCGGGAAGATGCAGCCACGTGGGATTCATGGACGCGACTGCCACTGCCAGTCGGGATGTGCCTCCGGGCCTCCCTCCCCAGTGGTGAGCTTTGATGGCCAATCCAGCCCCCTATTGGCCTTGCCAGCCGACCACGTGGGATTCACGGACGCCGCTGCTGCCCAGGATGTGCCTCAGGGCCCGCATCCCCAGTGGCAAGTTTCGAGGCCTTCCAGTCCCCGTCCTTGTCTCCAGAGCACCCTGAATGCTGTCCTGTGGGCTGCAGCTGCCCTACCGGAGCACCTGTCCAGGAAGTAGGGTCAGCAATCACTGCCATGATTGAAGAGGCGTGGTCTGCAATTCAGGCTCTGCCCCCTCAGCTCCATTGGCTCCATGACAATGAGGATTCTCAGGTCGGGCTCCACTGCGAACGGCACCATTGGCTCTTTCTGGCTCCATGACAACAGGGGCATCCAGGGGTGGTGCCGTGACGATCTGCGAGCCTCTGTCGGCGCAGAGGAACTTCACCTACAGTGCCGGAATCACCTGAGGGCAAGCCTTCTTTCGGCAGCACTGTAAGGTGGAGTTGAGATGCAGGTCCATGATGATTGTTGCGCCCAGATCGAGTCAGCTGTGATCTCCAAACCCGCTGCACCTACAGCCACTATGATGGCCAAGGATTTCCCTCAGATGGGATGAGGCAGTAATAATGGGCTGCCCCTCCCTCCGGCATTGAGGTCACACTGTGCTTGCCCTGATGGAAGGTGGTTGCCTTCCTTGACGCTCGCCACTCCATGGGTGGTACCATAACAGCAGGAGGCTCTTCCGGCCCGATACCTACTCCTTAGCACCTGCTTCAGCATCCCTGCAGAGAAAGCACTAGAGGGGACGCGTTTCACTGCACATGTCTTAGGTACTGGAAGGGTAGTCTTAAGTTAGAGCACGGGGCTAAGAGCCAGGAAAGCCAGGTTCAAAACCTTGCCTTTCCCTAGGTTGTATAAAGTATCTAAATCCCTGGGGTGCTTCGGTGAGTCCAAGCTGAAGCCCGTCTTCAGTAGCCTCAGACAGGGTATCAAGCCGCCATGGGCAGGGTCCTACTGCACCTGCTGGTGCCAGGGGAAGTCTCAGATGCCGAGTAAGAAACAGCCAATTTAAGGGCAGCAACCTAGCATCAGTAGACTCCATCCTATAGAGGAGTAGCCTATGTGCCTACAGGTTCTCAGGCATCTGAGCCATCGCACCTACAGCTCCACCAGAGAGTGATCAAGCTTACCCTTAAGGAATTGTCCCCTCCTGAGCCTGGGTAAAGGTGTGGCCACTCGGGGCACTAGCACAGAAAGGAGCTCTGATATCACCACTGGGCTTCAGGAGCTGCTGGTGTTTTGGAGGTGAAACCACATCAGCTTAGGCGCCTGAAATTAAGGGCAAATCCCTACCGTTATCTCCAATGGAGAAACAGCCTGGCTTGGGAACCAAGAGACCTTGGGCAAGTTATGCGCTCGCCTGATAACTGTGAAAGACCATATGGTCTATTATCCCACCCTCATCCGATATCCCCTCGTTGTAGAGCTAAGAGGCTCTCCTCTGGTACATTACACCATGGAGGCATATCACTGCTTGACCATTACAAGCATTGAGGACCCTGTGTCTCGGGGAGATTCCTAGGTACTTATGACCTAGATTGGCCAACTGCCATCATAATACTGGGCTCGATGGACCTTGTGCTGACTCAGTATGGCATATCTTACTTTCCACGTTCTTATGCCTGTATCATATCTATCTCTGAGGGATATGGAGGGCATCGCTGCCTTCACCAAGGCATACCACCTGGTGAGCCATGGAAGCACCTTGATCCATCAGATCAGGGATTCGGCAAGCCCTGTATCACGGGATCCATGACACCTCTGCCTCTACCCATCCAGGCATGTATACCCTGGGGCTGAGTAGTCACCAGGAGTCAGCACTGACCCACAGGTACAGAGCGGGAAGGCAGCCTCGTGGTTAGTGCTCTGTCCTCTCACAGGTAGCATCGCTTTCAACTCCCAGCAGCGATAAATTTTGTGCAGGCTGTTTGACCTCTGGCCTCTAAAGCCTCATTGCCTCCAAAGCATGGCAAGCTCCCCACAGAGCACCCCTATGGCCCTCGGAGGGGAGGCAATGAGTAAGTGCCCCTCCATGCCGTACACGAAGAGGGCAGTCTGATGGCCTTCCTTCATGTCCATATTGGCCATTCAGATCATCTGAGAAGAATACCACCTCAACTGTTCACCTGCATTACTGCTCAAATGTTGTCTTGCCCAGCGTCTAGACTGATCAAACTGGGTTTGACTCCTAACTTTCCGATTCCCTGAGAATCCGGAGAGCTGTCCACTCCACCAGCATCTCATGAAACCAAACTCAGACCTACAGGATGCATACATCCCTATCCACCAGGCACAAGGGGCACTGGTGCCTCCAGGTGCAGGGCTACCTTATCAATACAGACTTCCTCCCCTCAGCTTCATGGTGTTTGCCTAGTGCGGACAACCAGCTACTCTCCCCATCTTCCCAGCAAGAAGCTCGAGCTGTGGTTCAGCAAGGCAGTACTGTGGTGCTTCCACATAGCTAGTGTATATATGTGGGGAGTGTCACAGGTTAAGGTCCCCCACTGGGGTTTTTTCTGTATCCCCGAGCTGCGGGCAGCAAACCATCACCCTTCAGAAGTCACACACTGTCTGCCCTCCCAAATCCACGCGTTCGCTGGACCAGACATCGACACCGCTGGAATCGATGCCTCATTGAGTTCCTTACCATCAAGCAGATGGACACTATCATGATGGTGCTCAGACTCTACTCCGCAGGCCACAGGTCTGCCTCTCACAAGTCTTCCATCAGACCTCCCCACCATCTATGCCTTGTATGGGATGGGAGGGGCACTCCTGCCGTGGTGATGCACCCTTTTCTCACCGACTGAGGCCCTGGATGCCCCAATGGGCACCGAGGCCCTTCTACCGAGGCCTTTATAGCATGAGTAACCTGATCCACATGGACAACCAGTCATCTTTGTTTGATGCCAACAAGCAGGGGAATGAGCTCACACATTCCCAAAAGGAAAACTCATAGCATCCACCAATACACAAGTACCTAGAAGGAATTCTACACGTCCCCTCCTGTCCAGGGATGCAGTTTCAGCTGCCAGGCAGACTGCAGCGGACACACAAGGATGATCAGGTGACAAAAACCCTTCTGCTTGGGACCCCCTCGGCCCAAAGAGTTGGCCCAAAGAGTTTGCCCATTGCAGCACCTCCGCAGATGCCTTCAAAATATCCCACCGCAGCACCGCCGCAGATGCCTTTCATGTATCTGGTAGCATGGTTTCTAGTTCATGGTCCCCACTCATATCCGAGACACTCCAACAGATCACCAGGCAGGCCACCCTCCTCACTGTGCTACCCACGCTTTCTGCAGAGGCCCAAAAGCCTCACCCTGTATGCGGCACTCAGCTTGTCCATCCCATGGAAATTCGGTGATTAGCACCGTGGCAAGCTCATCCACAATAATCCTGCAGGGAAGACATCTCAAGGCATGGCGCGCACCTCGGGACTGGTTCCTCTCTTAAGGACCTGGAAAATCACAGCCTTCCGATTAAAGCCTAGCACAGGTGACTGCTCCATTGCCGCTCCCACCACCCTCTAGGACCTGGACTCCTGGTACATATACATTGTCCTTGCTCAAGCAGCAGTGCGACCTCTGCCTCTTAGCAATTGCTCGGCCTAATAGAGCAGCGAACCGCAGAACAAACCTCTCCCCTGGTGACTGCTTTGGCCATAGAGAGCAGCAAACTGCACACCCTGCTAGCTCACCTACTAGTACACACAAATTGGTCGCAACTGCTTTACGCGTCGCTTTACCTACAGTTTTCTGGTGGTTGCATCGGCCCTCCACACCAACCAGGCATTCGAACCACCGACCCTCTATCCGGAGCCCCACCCAGTGGTGCTATGACTCCGACTGCATCAGGGCACACTGAACAACAGCTGCATGCCCAGGACATACACGAAGCAGTGCATCAGAGACAAGGGACCCAACACTTCGTCACATGTGATCCCAATAAACTTTGCCACCCGGTCCCATTCCGCATACTCTTCCACCTGCCCGGATCGGCCAGGGGAACAAGCAGAGGCCCAAGTCATGCCAAGGGCAAACACAGGACTCTAGCTGCCACAAAAGGGTCCATCGTCAGACTGTGGCCCGTACTTGTGGCAGGGCCACCTGCTCCCACTACATGCAACATGGGCAGATGCATCGCCTGGCAGTCTCAAGGTCTAGACTGCCACCTCCTACCTGGGTACACCTGACCAGGCCATGAACTGACTCATCGCTGTTGCAGTGTTTAATGTTCCAATTTGCATCGCTCTTGTAGCACTGTCGATATTAATGCTGCTCGCCACTCTTGTAGTGCTTCCATCTATAGCTAGCCTTGATCGCGGTGGCTCCCCCAATGCTACTGCTCGATGGGACTCCATCCCTACTTCCGCATCTCTGCGGCTGCCCATTGAGAGTATATTCTCACACAATCACTGCTGCGGCATATGCGTGAATTGGGACTGCATGTTTACATGTTACTACACACGGCATCTCAGGGCCGCACGCCCGTTATCACCAGGTGAACTACGGTGTTGCCCCACCTAAAGGTGATATTGCAAAGGTTCCAGGGCACACCAATAAAACATCTAGCCCTGGTAAGGTGTCTGATCTTGGCTTCTCCCCTTCCACCACATCACATGGCAGCTTGGGAGGCACCAAGTGTGGCCGACTCATCCTGCTTGTCCTAGGAGAAAGCAAAGTTACTTACCTGTAACAAGGGTTCTCCGTGGACAGCAGGATAAGTCAGCCACACATACCTGCCCACCTCCCCTGGAAAGGGGGCCGGCCTCTGACCAGTGCCCGCCTCCTAGCGGCTAAGGCTCAACTAGTGACAAACTGGCTAGCTAGGGGTGGGCTGGGGGGTTGGGCCAGTCGGCTCTTGTTTAGAAGGATGAAGCCCTTCTGAGCTATGGAGAGTACTTCTGTCTCGGTGCTGTCGGATGATGTCACCAAGTGTGACTGACTTATCCTGCTGTCCATGGAGGACCCTTGTTACAGGTAAGTAACTTTGCTTATTTCTCTGTCTTCAACAGATGTGGATGCATCCTTTGACTCCTGGCAGTCACAAGAGTTCCCTGGCAGCAGTTTCCCATTGTTTGCCTCTTTTTCCTTTGGTGATCGACTTTAGATTACACAAGAGGTGTTTCTGAAGCTGTTTTTCCCTTGTGCGGGAGGCAGCTCCTGACCACGAGGGTCTGTGAGGCTGTTGGTAGCTCAGAAAGGTGAAGGGCCCCTGGTCAAGAGGACCAGTTGAGCCTACACTGGGAAAGCTGTCAGTCCTCTTCACAAGCAGGAATCAGCATTTCTTTTAAAATAGTTCCTTATCGTCCCTCCAGTCCAATCCTGAAACCTCTGGGTTTAGCACTTCCTCCAGCAGCTTGGAGACTGAGCATGTCATCTTTTGATGACTCCTGCATTAAATACCCAAGGGACCACCCACTGACTCCAGTTTACTCAATCACCAAGCAGCTGGAAGAGGTGGTTAGCCAGGGTGCTGGACTCACTTGAGGGACAGATAAGGAGCTTTAGTTCTTAGGTTAAGATTATATTTAAATTGGTGCCTGTCAGTCTGAGGCTCTGTGCAAGAGGGGTGGACTTGGAGAGCTTTCCCCCTTTTTTTCCTCCCCCTCCCCCTCCTTCCTTCCTTCTGTGGGGATCGGGGTTGAGGTGCAGAGAATCCTTTGGGCCCCTGGGGCTGATCGAGCCGGCTCCCGAACCCACGTATTGGGTGAGGAGCTGGTGGAAATTTGTGGAGTGGCAGCAGGTGAGGCACATCCGTAGTCCTCACCCTCCCTCCTCCCCTTGATGCTGAAGCTGCGGTTCCTGCTGAGTGCGGGAGGGTGAGACAGGTGGCAGGATCGAGAGAGGAAAAGGCAGTGTTTTGGCGATAAGGAGCATTTTGGCAGGGGGAGAGGCTATAGCTGAGTGGGAACAGAAGCGGGGGCCTTAGCAGACCATCGGGTGAGGAGCGCACTTAGTAAGAGCGGGTCCTACCACGTGGCAGTAGTGCAGGAAGTGCAGCAGAGTGGTTTATTTTTGCTTTCCCTGTTTTTTTCCCTTTGTGGTTTTTAGCTTCCTCTAGGCATCAGATGGCTGCAGCTTAAGTGTTCTCTTTGCGATTCTGGCTGGAAGATAGTATATAGGGGTACTCTTTAAAAAAAAAAAAAAAAATCCTACAGGACCCGCAGGACTGATGTCAGTTACTCCCTGGCTGTTGGTGGAGTATGCCTTCCATTCCCCAGTGCCTGTTGTGTGATACACAGTGAGGGGCTGTGTTGGAGGCAGGCATTTGTAGAGGATGTGCTCAGGAGGCAGCCTATATGGAGCAAGCTCTGGGGAACTGTTCGGAGCGGCAGATGGTGGCTGCTCAGGTTGGGGAGCAAAAAGGAGTCACTCCTCGCTCTTGCTATCACAGGAATCGGTACCTTGCACCTTGGCCAGCCCTAGTCTTCATCTCCCGCAGGCCCTGGATCAGGTGGGGACACCAGGGGGTTTCTCGCCAGAGTTTGTGCTGTTGCTTCACCAAGCATTTTATTTGTGTCAGCAGGGTCATGTTGCTATTTCTGCAGGAGCAGAGCGTGGGGAGAAGTGAGCAGGTGTAGTCCCCGCGAAGAAGCAAAGATCTTAAGAGGAGGGCTCTGAACGTTCCCCGGATTGCTGCTCTCTACCAGAGGTTTTGGAGGGAGAGGACCTCAATGCAGAGCTGGACGTTGAGGAGGACCTGGATGACGGTGAGCTCCCGGAACGAGAAGAGCAGGCGAGGGTGATCTGGGTGTTTTGCTGAGAGAAATTATCAGCGCTCATCACGGAATCCCTCAAGGCTCTTAATCTGCCTGCAGTGCCTCCGGCAAAGGATGACTCATTGGAGGATCCCTTGATTCAGGTGGTGCATAAAACAGTGTTCCCGGTACAGAGTGATCCAGGAGATGATCCAGGAAGAGTGGGATATGCTGGAAGCGGGGCTCAAGGGTGATGAGCTTGGCTATATCCCTTGTCCGATCAGGACTGCAAACTCTTTCGGCTGCCTAAGGTGGATGTGGCGGTTTCAGCAGTCACCAAGAAGACAACGATTCCAGAATTGAAAATTGGACACTGTTGAAGCAAGTCTTTGATATGAATGCCCTTTCTCTTCAGGCTTCCATTTGTGGTGCCTGGGCGCTACAGCCTTCCTCAGATGGTCTCAGCAGGAAGAGCTGCCTGTGGAACAGGCTGGGGAAGCGAACAGGCTGGAATTGGGGGTAGTGTATTTGCCTGATGTCCACTATGATCTGATCAGAGGTCTCTCGAAGAATATGGCTTTGGTGGTAGCGGCTCGCTGCTATCTGTGGTTGTGTAATTGGGCAGCGGATAGTTCCTCCAATGCTCGGTTGAGCAAGCTTCCCTTTTGGTGAAAGCTAGTCTTCAGGGTAGACTTGGATAAATTGGTAAAGAACTTGGGCGAGTCCCGGGGGGGGGGGGGGTCACCTGCCAGAGGATAAGCAATGGCAAAGCCGTCCCTCTTCCTCATCATCCGCTTCCAAGGGGCAGTAGCAGGACTTTAGGTGATTCTGTCCCATGCGGTTTAACCAGTTTCGGAGGGGAAGGTTCCCTTCTAGAGGCCAAGGGTTTTGGGGAGCCGGCAGAGGTTTTTCAGCCCTCCTCCCCCTCGGGTCTCAAGAAATGATAATGAAGCATGGGGGATCCAGGTGGGGGTGCAGCCCATGGGGGGTCGTCTGTGGGATTTTTACCCTGTCTGGGCCCAAATTATGTCCGACCAGTGGGTGCTCGACGTCATTTGGGAGGGTTATGCTCTGGAATTCGAGCACCCATTGGCTCATTCATTCATTCTCCTTGCAGAGTGGTGGGGGATACCTTGCAGAGGCTGTTGGAGCTCAGGGCTGTGGTTGTGGTTTCTCTGGACCAGTACGGCAGCGGTTGATACTCCATTTATTTATTTATTTTACATTTCTTATATACCGCACTATTTACGATCAGCGCGGTTTACATAAAACAAAACAGAATCCGACAATGAACAAGTCAGGTCATTACAATGAACAGGAGCAATCAACTTGGATAACGGGGGAAACTATGTACATAAATGGAATACTGAAATTGGTAAACTATGTACACAAGTGGGATACTGAAATTGGTAACTGTATATATGTGAGATGGGGTCATTGTGTGTTGTTCGTACCTGGTGGCTGGGGTTCGAGGGAGGCTGTGAGGTATTTGATAAAGAGGAGGTGTTTTAAGGCCTTCCTGAACTGGCATTTATTTATTTCGTGGTGCCAAAGAAGGAAGGGTCCTTTCGCCCAATTCTGGATCTCAAGCGGCTAAACCATTGTCTGAGGGTATCTCATTTTCACATGGAGATGTTGTGGTCCATCATAGTGGTGGTTCGAAAGGGAGAATTCCTTATGTCTCTGGACCTGTCTGAGGCTTATCTGCATATCCCGATTCGTCAGGAATACCAGTGGTTCCTTCGGTTTGTGGTACCGATGGGGCAGTTCCAGTTCTGGGCATTACTCTTTGGACTGGCCACAGCGCCATGCACTTTCACCAAGGTGATGGTGATGGTGGTGGTGGTGGTAGCTCTTCACAGGGAAGGGATACTAGTGCATCCCTGCCTCTACAAGTGGCTGATCTGGGGCAAAGTCAAAACAAGAAAGTGAGTGGGCCATGGCCCAGGTGGTTCAATTTCTGCAAAGCCTAGGCTGGGTAGTCAATATGTCCAAAGGCTGACTGGTACCTTCTCAGAACCTCGAATATTTGGGAGCACGGTTCAATACATGAGAAGGGAAAGTGTTCCTCCCAGAGTTGTGGGCACAAGGGCTCCGCAAGCTGGTGCACTAGTTTCTGGCTAGGATTTCTCCCACAGCCTGGCACTTTCTTCTGCTCCTGGGGACCATGGCGGCCACTCTCGTGTTGGTGCCATGGGCAAGAGCACACATGAGACTGTTGCAGAGGGCTTTGTTATGGAGGTGGTCTCCCCAGACTCATCCCCTTTCACAGAGGCTTGCCTGTCCATGAGAGATCAGGCAGGCCCCTCGATGGTGTCTTTGCCCGGGGAACATGGAGAATGGAATGCCGCTGGAAGCACCATTCTGGGTTGCGCTAATGATGGATGCCAGCCTGTCTGGCTGGGGAGGCCCACTACGAGGGGTGCTATGCCCAGGGGCTGTGGAATATTCAGGAACAGAGTTGGTCAATAAACAGGCTAGAGATGAGGACTGTGTTCCTGATGCTTCATAGCTTCATGCGGCTACCCTTTGAGCCTTTTGAGGACATTTATTTTCTGTGACCTTTCATTTAAGACGGCCTTAGTGGCAATTACATTGCCCGGAGGGTGTCTGAGCTCCAGGCCTTCTCCTGTCAATATCCTTATCTCATCTTTTCAAAGGAAGTGGTATCCTTGTGGACAGTACCCTCCTTTCTGCCTAAGGTCATTTTGCCCTTCCATCTCAATCAGGCCATTTTGCTTCCCTCTTTTCCTAAAACATTGTATGATGGCACAGATGCTGGCCTCCGAGCCATGGATGTCTGCTGGGTCATGTGTCATTTATCTCCATGTTATGGAGGTGCTCTGCAAGACGGACTGACTGGCTTTTTGTCCTCTTAGCGAGGCCCCGCCTAGGCCTGGCAGCATCCAAAGCAACCATTGCCCTTTGGATAAAATGGGCTATTGAATCTGCATACATTTTGCAAGGACTGTCCTCACTAGCTGGCCTCAGCTCATTCCACATGTTTGTAAACCACTTCTTGAGATGAGTGCTCTCAGGTGCCTCTGCTGGACATTTGTTGGGCTGCAACCTGGTCCTCCTTTTCTACCTTTGCCTGTCATTACGGCCTTGATCTCCAGGCCCATAATGTGGCCTCCTTTTGAAGCATGAGTAGTAACGGTGGCTGTCTCTTCCCTCCCAGTGGTTGAGTAGCTTGGGTACTGCCCACTTGTTTGAGAGGACTGGTCTAACAAGATGAGTTGGAATGAGAAATTTCACTTGCTATTAATTGCCTTTCCTGGAATCCTACTAGACTAGTCCCCGACCTGCCCTTTGTTTTGTGTCGCTGTCAGAAGAGTCTGGTTCCCAGAACTGTTGATCGACCAGTCTGCTGCTATAGCCACTATTATCAGTATGGTGGTGTCATTCACTGCCATTGTGCCTTCATATATGTAATTCCACTTCTGTGGTCAAGTCTGTTACTATAAGTGCATGTGTTTCCATTACATTAGTTCATCCTTGCTTTGTCAAGAGAATATTGAAGGCGACCCCTAGGGCTATGGCCAGCGTATGCTCCTAGAAACCTTTGGTACTTTCTCTGTCTCCAACGTCTGCTGACAGGGGCACGTAACCCACTTGTGTGGACTGGTCTTGCAGGATTTCAGGCAAGGAAATTAATGGTAAGAATTTCTTTTCATTTCTGTTACATTAAAACTAAATCAAACTTTTTCTCAAAAAGCGATCAGTCAATTTACATCACCAGATAATGTCTTTTACCTACCCCCCCCCCTGAACCTGAAATCAACACTATCTTATTTTTATCCCATGGATCTAAGCAGTGCCTGAAATATCTGAAACCTCGCATACTTGACATATCTGTGAGATTGTGAATGATTACAAAAACTGAAGCAAAAATAGAACAGACGTCTAACCTCGTGACTTACACCCCCCCCCCCATCCTATAAAGCGTAGTTACTCACCTGTCACAGGTGATCTCTGGGAACAGCAGGAATTTAGTCTTCACATATGGGTATCGTCTGTACTGACGGAGCCTGCGTGGAAATGCTCCCCAGTGTCCAATTGGAACGCTTTTGGGAGCATCCCTCAGCACATGCATGCTGCCTTCCCAACTGTCCCTCTTCAGTTAAGTTTGTAGCTGAGTGAAAGGAAAGAGACAAAGAGAGACAACTCCTAGGGGAGGTGGGTGGGTTGTGAAGACTAAATTCCTGCTGTTCCCGGAGATCACCTGTTACAGGTGAGTATGCTATCTCCAGGAACAAGCAGGAATGTAGTCTTCACATATGGGGACTCCCTAGCTGAAAGTTGCCAGGGAGATAGCCCCAGGAAGGTGCCCCCCTAGAAAGGTGGGAATCCTTTCTCCCATGGATCTCTGGCATTCCACCACGGTTGGTGGGTAGGAGTTGCATTAGGTCTGAAAGAGATTTTAAAGAACAGCTTGGCCAAAGAAGGCATCCCGACAGGAGGCTTTATCCAGGCAGTAGTGGGCTGTGAAGGTGTGTACCGAAGCCCAAGTGGCTGCTTGACAAATGTCATTGATAGACACAGAGTGGAGATTAGCCATGGAAGTTGCCATTGCTCTCACGTTATGAGCTGTGACATGGCCTTGAAGAGGAAGACCCTTACACTCATAAGCAAAGGATATGCATTGTGACAATCCATTTAGATAAAGTTCTTTTGGAGACTGGAAGTCCCAAATGACTAGGGTCAAAAGCTATAAAAAGTTGCGTGGACTTTCTATGCTGCTGTGTTCCCTGTAAGTAAAAGGCTAAGGCTCTCTTACAATCCAAAGTATGAAGGTTTCTTTCTGCATTAGAGGCGTGAGGCCTCGGAAAAAATACAGGAAGATAAATTGATTTAAATGAAAAGGTGAAACCACCTTTGGCATAAAGTGTGGATGAGTTCAAAGAACAACCTTATGATGAAACCTAGTATAAGGAGGATCAGCCACTAAAGCTTGCAGTTCACTAATGCGACATGCAGAGGTGATTGCAATTAGGAAGATGACCTTCCAGGTCAGAAACTTAAGGGTTGTAGTAGCTAAAGGTTCAAAAGGTGGCTTCATGAGCTGCCTGAGAACTAGATTTAGATCCCATGCCAATGGTGGTGGCTTAATGGGAAGTTTGGTTAATAGAAGACCTCTCATAAATCTGGATATGAGTGGATGAGAGGAAATTGGTTGTCCATTCAGAGGCTTATAAGAAGCTGCAATTGCACTAAGATGGACTCTTACTGAATTGGTCTTTAGACCAGAATTCGATAAGTGAAGGAGATACTCTAGTATCCATGCTAAAGGTATGACAAGGGGGTTTAATACCTTCTTGGAGCACCATATAGTAAAATGTTTTCACTTGAAGGCATAAGAACTTCTTGTGGAAAGTTTCCTAGAAGCCTGAAGGATATCCTTTACCTGTTGAGACAGGTTGAAATCCTGGAGATCTAAGCCTTCCGCAACCAGGCCGTGAGATGCAGGGACTGGGGATTCGGGTGCCATAGCGTCCCATCCTCTTGGGAAAGGAGATCTGGAGCATGCCCTAATTCCAGAGGTGCAGATTGAGAGAGATGTAGAAGCAGGGGATACCAGGCTTGGCGTGGCCATCGTGGTGCTATGAGAATCATGCGACCCCTGTCTGAAGCTTGAAGAGTGTTTTGGGGATGAGGGGAATGGGTGGGAAAGCATAAAGGAAATCCTGACCCCAGTGAAGGAGGAAGGCATCCTTTGCCTGACAATTGTGAGCCAGAATCCTGGAACAGAACCGGGGAAGTTTGGCATTCAGTGGACTTGCAAAGAGGTCTAATCTGGAGTGCCCCAGAGATGAAATATCTTTGCCACCTGGTCTAGGTGGAGGGACTACTTTGTGAGGCAGCAGTACTCGACTGAGTTTGTCTGCCCAAAGGTTTTGAATGCCTGGAAGATATACCACTAGAAGGTGAACTTGATACTGTCTGGTGAGGGCCCACAGTCGTAAAGCTTTGCATAATGACAGAGAGCCTGTTCTGCCCTGCTTGTTCACGTATAACATAGCTGCTGGGATGGGTTTATGACATATATATATTTTTGATACTGTATAAAAGATAGATTACACTTCTAACATACGGAATAAACTTACATGTTACTTATGTACGAGTGTGTGTGTGTGTGTTTGTTCTCTTGGGATCCCAGACAGTGAAGGTAAGGTAAATTCCTCGACCCAGAGCAATAACGGACGTCCCAGGGTAAGTGATATAGTGCTGGGAAGGGAAAAGGACCCCACCCTTACATCCACCTGAATTAGGACTGTCTTGTAGCTGAGTTGGGCGTGGAATACTTGAAGAGCGAAATAGATTGCTCTTAATTCCAGGAGGTTTATGTGTAGACCAGCCTCCTGTGGAGTCCAGGTTCCCTAGGTAGATGATTCAGGTGTGCTCCCCAACCCACCTGTGATGCATCTGTTAGGGTGGCCTGAAAGAGGGGTTGATGAAAAGGAGACACCACTGTCAGATTTTGTAGTGATTGCCACCATTGGAGGGACAAAATTAGTCGTTGAGAGTTTATTATTTTGTCTGATAAATGACCTGTGGAACTGTGTCCACTGTGTGGATAAGATCCACTGAGCTGCTCGCATGTGGAGGCGAGCATATGGGACTACATGAACTGTGGATGCCATATGTCCCAGCAACTGTAGTAGCTCTTGAGCAGTTAGGGAGGATTTCCCCACTGCTTGAGAAGCTAGTTGCATTATGTGAAGACACCGGGCCTGTGGAAAGGAAGCCTTTGCCTGTCTGGCATTTAGACAGGCCCCTATGAATTCCAGGTATTGGGAAGGAACAAGTTGGGATTTTGGGAAGTTTATTACCAACCCCAAGTATTGGAGGATTTGCATTGTGTGAGACAGTGCAGTGCTGGCCTCTGCAACTAAAGGGACTCGAATGAGCTAGTCGTCTAAGTAAGGGAAGATGAATATTCCCAGGGTTCGCAGAAATGCAGCTACTATTGCCATGCATTTTGTGAATACCCTTGGTGATGAAGCCAGACCAAAGGGAAGAACCCTGTACTGGAAATGTTTTCCCCTGAAAAGGAATCGTAAGAATTTCCTGTGATCTGGATGGATCAGAATGTGAGTGTATGCATCCTTTAAGTCTAGAGAGCAAAGCCAATCCTGGCTTTGAAGGTATGGCAGAAGAGTTCCTAAAATAAATCATTTTGAACTTCTCTCGAAACAGGTATTTGTTCAATTCTCTGAGGTCTATAGGTCTGTGTCCTCCTGTTTTCTTTGGAATAAGAAAATAGGGGGAGTAGAACCCTGCACCTCGTTGAAGAATGGGTACCTCCTCTATTGCCCCTTGGGCAAGAAGTGTTGAGACCTTGTGATCTAGCAGATCGTCTGGAAATTTGAGAATTGAATTGCTTTAGAATTGTAGGGGGGGGATGCTGTGAAAATTAAGCTTGTACCCTTCTACAATGGACAGAGTCCAATCTTCTGCTGTTATTTGATGCCATCTGTTGGCAATGTGGCATAATCTGCCTGGGATATTGGGGGGGGGGGGGGTTGGGGACCCCTCCGAGGCAGGAAGGCTAAGCTCTCTAGGAAGGAGTCAAAGCCCTTAAGGGGGCTGAACCTGTGGAGCTGGTTGGGCTCTCAGGCCTTTTGGCTTCTTTTGCTGTCTAGTTTGTCCTTTTTGGGCAACCTGACCCTGAGTCTGACTTTGCTGGGTATAGGAAGAATAAAATTTCCTCTTTTTGCTAAAAGAGGGTTTTTTATAAGGCTTCTTTTTGGCTGGAGTGGCTGTAGATTTCGACTATCTAGAGTAGTATTGTCAGCATCTAACTTGTTAGCCTTCTCCTGCCAAAGAGATTCTCTCCCGTGCAAGGAATGTTGCCCAACTTGTCCTGTACCCAAGTCTGATGCCTGAAGCCAGGCAAGCCGTCGTGCGCCAATGGCAATAGAAGAGGTTCTGCTAATGCATTCAAAGCAGTCAAAGGCTGCACGATTTACAAACTTGGAGACATCTTGAGCATGCTTAACTAGAGCAAGAAAGTCTTGTCTCTTATCTGAGAGAAATGAGCTCATAAGCTCCATGTCTCCTGTAACCTCTTTGAGGAACATTCCCATATATAAACTGATCCTAGCTGAAAGCATGGAAGCCTGAAAAGTTTGATGCCCAAAAGCATGTCTCTTTGCACTTTTCATCCTACGCATGGCTGATTCCACCACCATTGAATGGTGTGGCAGCTGAGTCTTTTGAAATCCAGGACTTGGCGGAACTCGATACATAGTATCAAGTCTCCTAGAGTGAGGAGATGTAGTCAGAGGTGTTTCCCACATTTTGAGCATCAAGTTATGCAGAATTTCATGGATGGGCAGAGTGGCTGCCTCCTTTGGGAGCTTTAGGATATTGGAGAATTTCCAATTCCTTTGCTCTGGGTTCCTCTTCAGGAGCCACTGTGATTGAAAGGCCCTTGGCCATATCACAAATAAAACCCTGAAAAGACATGTCCTCTGGAGGTGACATTCTGCGTTGGGGAGAAGAGGGATCCGCTGGGAGAAACCCTCTAGTACCAGCAGAATTGTCAGTCTTTGGAATCGGAGGATTCGAAGTATTCCTGACCACGATGCTCATGTACAGCACGGTCCCGGTATTGATTGAAGTTGGTACTGAGTTGATCTGATACCGATCTGTTGATTCCAGTCAAAGATGGTGTGGGAAGAATTCCCACCGGGGCTGGTATTGTAGGTACCGGTGCCCATTGGACCAATGGTACTGCAGCTGAGAGAAGAGCTGCAATGCTACATTCGATAGACCAGAGGTTCCTCGCTATCGATGCTGCTGATGCCTGGGTGTCGGTACTGGTGAAAACGGCCGGGACCCCTGAGCATGGCACAGGTAGTTTTTGCGAGGTTGAGACCTTGAGCACATCCTGGAGCCCTATTGATGCTTTGGAAGCTGAAGCCTCCTGCCAGGGTTGCTTTACTGGTGTGGTTCCCTCAAGGGCAATGCCAGTGACCTCTTGATGCTTAGCAGGAAAGCTACCCTTTGAGGACCGGCTTTTATGTTTAGTTACCTGAGATCCATGGGAGGAAGAGGAGGCCCTTGAAGATGTCGATGCAATGGATCTTCCAGTGTAAACACACAAACTATACTGGGCCTGACCGGAGTTTAAAAATGATACTTCATAAGAATAAATAACAACGCCACATATTAAGCAACTGTAGTAGTAGTAGCTCTGCACCAAAAGGTTTTTTTGCACCGTGACAACGGGGGCTCAGACCTCAGAACTATCCTCAGATATTCATAAAATGCTTCAAGGCCAGAAATTCCAGCTCTAGTAAAGCGATTTGAGGAAATTTACATCAACGGTCTGCATCCAACCCCTCTGTCCGTCAAACAGTGCCAAATACCAGAAATCAATAAACTGATGGAAATCCAACTAAAAAGTGCTTTATTGATTTCTGGTATTTGGCACTGTTTGACGGACGGAGGGGTTGGATGCAGACCGTTGATGCAAATTTCCTCAAATCGCTTTACTAGAGCTGGAATTTCTGGCCTTGAAGCATTTTATGAATATCTGAGGATAGTTCTGAGGTCTGAGCCCCCGTTGTCACGGTGCAAAAAAAACCTTTTGGTGCAGAGCTACTACTACTACAGTTGCTTAATATGTGGCGTTGTTATTTATTCTTATGAAGATGTAATGGATCTGGCATCCAAAGAAAAGAGGGTACTGAGCTTTGCAGCCAGGTTTTGTCTTCCTCTTTTAGTCATCCCCATACAGGAGAGACACTCACATGGAGAATGTTCAGGCCCTAAACATTAAAGACACCAATCATGGGTGTCAGTGATGGAAATGGTACTGCCATACTTAGTACATTTTTTAAAACCACTAGTTGGTTTTTCCATGTTTTAGGAATATGGGGCCTAGTGCCCAAAATGGCACCTAGCACCAAAAAAGAAATGTTTCTGAAGAAAAACAGTTCAAAGTATAAGTTAGGGGTTTTTTTGTTTGTTTAGAAAAGAACCGGCAGTACCGGTAAGCGTCGTACGGAGGCAAACGTGACCAAAAGAAAACAATTTTAAAGATGGAATTTTCTGCGGTGACAGGGTATGGATCCTGTTGGCTCCGTGGAAAACAAAGAACTGAAGAGGGACAGTTGGAAAGGTGGGAAGGCAGCGTGCATGTGCTGAGGGATGCACCCAAAAGTGTTCCAATTGGACACGGATGCGTTCTCGCGCAGGCTCCGTCGGTACTGACGATACCCATATGTGAAGACTACATTCCTGCTTGTTCCTGGAGATAAGTTGATTTCCTATTGTTTGGGAAGCTAATGCAAAAAGTATAATATGAGAGTGATGTGCCCCTATGACAAGATGAGGGTTGACATTTTGAATAATCTGTCTTGGCTTAATCAAGAACGATGGTAAACCAAAGAATCTAAATGAGACAAAACTAATTGCGGTAACATGGTTCCAAAATCATATGAATCCAAGTAGACTTTTGATTTTTGCAGCAACCATAATTTTAAAAATGATTTGCACACCAAATCACTAAGCTGTGGATGAAATTGTAACTCAGAATTGAGGGTAATTCTGGATAACTAACCTCAGTAAAGATTGGTAGGTAATGACTATTTCAAAATTAGTCAGCACACTCTTCTTATAGTACATCTCACAATCATTACTGACAACCTCTCAGAGGAGAGCCAGATCATGAAGATTTTATATATCGGCCATATACCACCGAGAGGCTTGTACATACTCGTCAAATATCACAAACAGCATAATATTTGGAGCTTGCATCGGAACACATTCCACGAGTCCTTTTAAACTATCCTGAGGATTACTTTTTTTACAGTTATCTGTTTTCTATCAATTAGAACCAATCCAATATAGGGGGCCCTATTGTTAATGCCAAGAGGCAGTCCTGATGTCTACTGCACAACAGAAGCAAAAGGTGTGTTTACAGCAAGAAATATTGCAATTAGCAAGCCACTTATCTGAAAGTGAAACCCTGAGAGTTTCTGTGCTAGACCTGGCATGGAAACTAAACTGGTAGTGATCCACGACTGTATAATCTTTGAACTGCTGCTGCTCTTCTAAGGCTACCTGTTCAATGAGTTTAGAAAAAAATGGAAGAGCAGAGATTGGTAGACAATTTGGCAATATCTCCAGATCAGCTGCAGCTTGGTTTTCTTCTTCAAAATGGGCCGAATGGCAGACTGTGTAGTTGAATAGCTTGACTAGATTGTAAGCTCTGATGAGCAGGGACTGTCTCTTACATGTCTGTACTGTATAGCACTGTGTAAGACTGGTAGGGCTATATAAATGCTGAGGAGGAGTAGAATAGAAATGAAATTGACATTTCATAAGGTTGTAACATGGGCAGAATCCATCAGTAAATCAATAAACAGAAACTTCCCCCTCAAAGAAAGTCTAAGCTCCTGTGGACCTAGCTGCACCTTCTCACCAAGCTGCAGATTCCTATTCATTTCTTCAAAAGCCAGACCTATTTAACCCAGAAAAAAAGAAAACCACAGAATAGGCACACAAAGAAATAACAAAAATCTGTAGGTGAGATGGTTTGTGCATTGTCAAAACAACCCATCTTTTTCCTGAGGTTTCAGCTTCTGTAGCTTCTGGAAAGAGGGGCAAAATCCTCTGCAAAAAAAACCATGTATACCAATTCTTAAATTTACCCTGGTTGGGGGAGAAGTCTCATAGTATTCTGCGTAAGTCTGGCACATTTTCCTCTTCCAGAAATTGCATGCCTGTTTCAAAATTGCCAAAACACTCGACTTTGCACATTTTGGGTGAGAAACTGGAATCTGAAGCGTGGCCTGTGTTCTTTCTGAGATGAAGAAGCTTTGTAGTGAATGCTATTTTTTTGGTGAGGGATAGGGAGCCGTCACTAAATTTAAGCCTTTAGATGTTATAAAACAGGTTTGCTACTCACATCTTTCTCCAGGCTGAGCTCACCAGCAATGTGAGCAATCTCTACCAGGTTAGGCTTAGGGCATTTAAGGAAGAAATATTCCAGCATGCCCTTAACGTTATTCTCGATGCTGGTTCTTCGTCGTTTCTTTGCCTGCTGAAGAACGTTCTCCATGTTACAAAGCTGCATGGGGTGGGGAAGAAAGAACAGAGGTTAAAAGTTTGGAATGGTTCCTGCTCTGAGGCACTTACTAAGGATATAAAACTTAAACTCGAACACACTCTCTTCTTCCTCTTGCACTCTGCAGTAACAATGAAAAAAAATGATTTTATATAACCAGAAGCCATGAGATGGTGGTAAGAGCAAAGACCTACATATGAGCATTAGCTGGAGGGACACACAAAGCAGAGATGTGTTTGTACAAAACAGCAGGAATGGAGGTAAAGCTGAGGCACAGTGAGAACACACACAATCTGTGATCAAGCTGGGGATTAGAAGTGGCGCACAGGGCGATGAATTGACACACCCTAAGGTTGCACACACTCAGGGGCCAATGCAGAAAGCCATGCGTTAGAACTCTTTGCTAAAGCTCCACAAAGAGTTTCCTAACGCCCACGTAAAAAAATTCCATGCCCCAGAGAAGTCAGCCAATATGCCATGAGAAAAAAATGTGAATTAACATGGGAGAGCACACCGGATACATAAAAGCAGCAATATTCTGTGCACAAAAAGCTTGCATCGGGCATCCAGGGTTGCATGGGCATGCATCTATGCATGTCCTCAAGAGCTATTCTATGCATGCAATTCTTGAAATATGTGCAGAATAGCATTCTAGCGCCTGCAGCGCCATGTGCTGATCCTCAATTTTAGCCACACCAAATATTTGTCAACAGTCCAGCATTTCTGTGTTCCAGCATACCTCCCCCTCAGCGCCTCCTCTTCAACGAAGCCATAAAAAGTTGTGGGTCCTGTATGCTCGCAGTAAAGAGAAGAAACAGGCATAAAATCCTCACTAGCGCTGACTGCATAAGAACGAGCTAACTTTTCACTTTTCAGACCTTGCAATAAAGCCGCAGCATTAGAAAGCCCTGCATTTAGCCTTTTGGTCTTCTTCACCCCTCTGCATTTGTGGTGAATTTTCATTACTATAGCATTTAAATAAGTGGGCACTGATGTCTGCTGGAGGCTTTGCACACAGACAGCTCTTGTGCAGAACTTATTTTTATATTGGGCACTCATGATAGCAAACAAAATTATGCACAAAAACTAAGCTAACCTGTGGGCAAAGCCATATTGCATCGGTTCCACGGTGAGTGAGAGAACTAGGGTTAGACATGAGACACTGGAAGATCAAGTGATTCGCTCAAATGAGACACAGCAGCAGAGTTGGGACTGGTACCTCCTGCAGGTTCTCATTGGAGTCAGCATCATTCAGCCAGCGCTGCAGCAGCGGTTTCAGCTTGCACATGTTCTTGAAGCTGAGTTGCAGGGCCTCAAAGCGGCAGATGGTGGTCTGACTGAACATCTTCCCTGCAGGGAGAGGAATCGAAGTCAGCAACTGCAGGACCAAGCTGGGGCTGCCAGAGAGGAAAGAAAGGAAAAACCAACACGGAGAACGCAAAGCCCCCTACTCACTCACCAGTTAGCCTATGTTAGGAAGAAGTCATGAAACCTGCAGTGCTCGAGGGATGGTATGCCAAGTGCGCTTGGAAGATTCCCCTATTATCATTTGTATTACTAGATGTTCTGTGTGTAGATCAATCTGATGGGCTGCCACCCCCTTTTACAGTTACCGTGTAATGATTTGGGGAGTAAAAGACAGCCATAACTAAGGTGCATGGCCTGGCAATAAAGTGAAGCTACTTAATTGTAATAGGGGTTCTCCATGGACGGCAGGATAAATCAGCAACACATATTGTTGATATCACTGATGGTGCCTGGCTGGACCAGTGGATACAATTCGTGAGGGAGCATATGTGGTGAAAGGTTGCTGCTGATGGCCATAAGAAGAAGAGGAAATGAGTGATAGCCTAGTGCAGGGATACTCAAATCAAGTCCTGGAGGGCCACAAACCAGTCAGGTTTTTGGGATATCCCTAATGAATATGCATGAGATACATTCAAATACAATGGAGGCAGTGCATGCAAATATATCTCATGCATATTCATTAGGAATATCCCAAAAACCTGACTGGTTTGCAGCCCTCCAGGACTGGCTTTGAGTACCTCTGGGCTAGTGATTCAGGGATTTCAGAATCCATAGCATTACTGGGGGTGGGAGGTGGCTGGGGGATACAGGCATTCCTGTGAGGGTATGGACTGTGACATGAACATGCGATTGTATGCACAAATGCAGATACAGAATGATGGCGCCTGCCTAGTGAAAAGATACCACTGGATTTTACAGTAAGAGTGGATGGCCCCATAAAGGTGCTGTGTGCCAGTGCTATAGCAAAACTAGGGGAAAGAAGGAATAAAGAGGGTAATGGCAGTCTTATTGAGACCTAGTTGGTTGGGATATACTTTTTTTCTTTATTTTGGTGTATCTTTGGGGGGTACTGTAGGTGGAAAACAGAGATGTATGAAACAAGAGAAGCAAAAGGCAGATGAAAAGAAACCATGAAAATTAGACCCTCATATGAGATATGACTATAAGGGGTACAGGTAGCCTAGTAAGAGCTAACAAAAAGCAAGGTGTGAGGGCTTGTTGCCTGTATTAGAGATCAGCGATGTATTACTGTAGGGCTGAAACCTGCTGCCAAATAGTTGATCCTTGATGTACCATTTATGCAGGAGAGAGAGATCCCTGGAAGTATGCTGGGAGGGGGGGGGGGGAGATCTTTGATGTAAGGTATTCCTAACTTTAATAATTCCTCATTATCATTTAACTGCATCACAGATTGACAGTTTTTGTCATGACCATCACTGACAATGTCCAGGCATATAGGAGGTCTTCACTGAGTCACTGTTCCAACAAGGTGAATATTGCACTCCAAGCAGTGTTAATGCAGTACACACATAGTCAGCATATCAGAAAGAGAGAAGCTAGCCCCGTTAGGGTTCCTTTTAGGATGGGTGGTGGGACAGGAGAGGTATTCCCTGGGAACTTTGAAAATAAGCCATGCACGGAGAGGAATGCAAGACTGGCCCAAACATTAGGCAAACTAGGTGGCAGCTTCTGGGCTGGCAAAGAGCAAGGCATTCAAAGCTAAACAATAGATTCTGATAGACGTGAGGGTGTAAGGCTTAAGGTTTGCCCAGGATACCAACACCTTGAATCAACTCTGGGGCTGGCCATGGAGGAATGCATGAACGAATCAGTGATCACAGAGGGAGGAAGATGGGCATCTATATTTCGAAAAACTTAAGAGAAGCTAGCAAAGTAGTCAGGAAAGCAAAGATTCAAAAACGGGAGGAAATAGCCAATGTAATAAAATGGGGGGGATAAGACATTCTTCATATTTGTTAGTGAGAAGAGGAAGGGCAGAAGTGGTATTGTCAGACTGAAGGGTGAAGGGGAGGAATATGTAGAAGTTGATCAGGATAAAGCAGAATTACTTAACAAATATTTTTGTTCTATGTTTGTTCACAGATGAAGAACCAGGAACAGGACCTCAGATAACACCCATAAACAGGAACAGAAGCGAGGGGCATCTTGAACAATTTTCTGAAGACTGTGTTCGTGAGAAACTAGCTAAACCTAAAGTAGACAAAGCAATAGAATACCGAGGGAACTTGGGGATGTTCTAGCAGCTCTACTGACTGACGTTTTCAATGCCTCGTTTTGGAGTCGGGAGTGGTGCCAAAGGACTGGAGAGAGGCTCATGTGGTCCCTTTACACAAAAGCGGAAGTAAGGATGTGGTTGAAAACTACAGGCCGGTTAGTTTAACTTTGATGGTGAGTAAATTATTGGAAATGCTGCTGAAAGAGAAAATAGTGAGGTTTCTGGAGTCCAGCAGATTACAGGATCTGAGGCAGCATGGATTCACCAGAGGCAGGTCTTGTCAGACAAATCTGATTGATTTCTTTGACTGGGTTACAAGGGAGTTGGACCGAGGGAGAACTCTAGATGTGGTGTATTTAGATTTCAGTAAAGCCTTTGACATCATTCCTCCCAGGTGACTTATAAACAAACTGAGCACTCTAGGGATGGACCCTAAAGTTACTGCTTGGGTTGGTTAAGTGGGAGGCAACAAAGGGTACAGGTA
This sequence comes from Ichthyophis bannanicus, assembly GCA_033557465.1. Lineage (NCBI taxonomy): Eukaryota > Metazoa > Chordata > Amphibia > Gymnophiona > Ichthyophiidae > Ichthyophis > Ichthyophis bannanicus. The sequence continues at coordinate 71,211,413 of CM066051.1, read as the reverse complement.
AATGTAGCTCACTGAGGAGAAGGAGGTTACCAGTGGTGTGCCCCAGGGATCCGTCCTTGGTCCAATTCTTTTTAACATCTTTGTTAGTGATATAGCAGATGGGATGCTGTCAGGTAAGGTTTGCCTCTTTGTGGATGATACCAAAATCTGCAATAGAGTAGACACCCAGGAAGGTGTAGATAACATGAGGAGGGATCTAGCTAAGCTTGAAGAATGGTCTAGAATTTGGCAGCTGGGATTTAATGTTAAAAAATGCAAGGTCATGCATTTGGGCTGCAGCATTCCAAGGGAGCAATATCGTATAGGGGGTGAAGTACTTTTGTCCACTAAAGAAGAGCAGGACCTAGGCGTGATTGTGTCTGATGATCTTAAAGTAGCTAAAGAGGTAGAAAAGGCGACAGCAAAAGCTAGACGGATGCTTGGGTGCATAGGGAGAGGAATGGCCAGCAGAAGAAAGGAGGTGATAGTGCCTCTGTATAAGTCTTTGGTGCGACCTCATTTGGAGTATTGTGTGCAATTCTGGAGACCGCACCTTCAAAAGGATATAAACAGGCTGTAGTCAGTACAGAGGGTGGCTACTAAAATGGTTAGTGGTCTTCATTATGAAGCATATGAGGACAGATTTACGGATTTTAATGTGTATACCTTAGAGGAAAGGTGGAATAGAGGTGATATGATTGAGATGTTTAAATACTTCTGTGGCATAAATGCACAGGAGGGGAGCCTCTTTCGATTGAAAGCAAGCTCTGCTACAAGGGGACATGGGATGAGGGTGAAAGGGGATAGATTCAGGAGTGATATAAGGAAATATTTCTTTACGGAAAGAGTGGTAGATCCGTGGAATAGTCTCCCAGTGGAGGTGGTAGAAATGAGGACAGTATCTGAATTCAAAGAAGCATGGGACAAACACAGAGGATCTCTAAAGGAAAAAAGGGGACTGTTGTAGTGATTGATATGGAAGGACAGACTAGATAGGCCATGTGGTCTTTTTCTGTCATCATAGTTCTATGTTTCTATATAATGGAGACATGCTTGGAAGGAGGGCAGAGATTGGGACTCGAGTCAGGATGGAAAAGATGGTCAGCTATATCTACTGTATGGTGTTGTGATCCAATCCATGGCATGGAATGCGGCTTGCGATCCTGATCTTCGGCATGGTTGCCCCAAGGATAGGTGGAGCTGGGGTCTTTCTTTGTGTCATGGCAAACATGGTCATTTGAGACTGCCATAATGTCTAAGTGCGGTTTGTAGATATGCAGATTATTTATTTATTTATTTGATACTAGCCTAGAGCTAGAAGGCAGACCAATGGAAATGATTTAACATAAATGACAGGATCTTGTGTCATGAGAGGAGAGATTGGGACTGGTTGATGACATCAATTATTTTAGATGTAAGCCTTATTTTTCAGCTGTTAGCCTAGAACAGAGCAAAGGACTGGAACATAAAGGAGCAGTATCTGCAAGAATATCTGCAAATGAAATGTATTCTGAAAACAATCATAGTTTTATTTTCAAGCACGAAAGATAAAAGCAATGAAAGATGCAACCAAGTCAGAAACTGGAGGGAACTGATTTAGTTTGGTTCGTCCTTTTCCTTATCATGCCAGAGTAGCCTAACCTAGGAGCCATGAAGTTGGATGACCTGCAGAAAGTTAAATTGAAGATGTATATATGTATGCTTCATAGTGTTGTAAAATGCCCACTGGGAGAAAGACATTGCTACTCTGAAATGGGAAGACGACATGGTTGATACAATGATTTGGGTGTGAAGTCAATGAAGCAGTTGGATGGGATGCTGATGCAAAGTGATAAGGAGCTTGATGTAAAGTGCTAGGGAGGGTGAAGAAGTGATTTTTGTTGCTTGGGAACTGTTTGGGAACAGAAGAACTTGGGGAGAAACTGAGTCAAGCTTTTGGGATTTTAATCTTAGGCAGAATTTATGACACTCTTTGACTATGGGTAGACTATAACATTCCTTGACCATGGGTCTGGAGACAATAGGAGAAAAATACCTACTGTGCCCAAGCAGGACTCACCAGGAGCTCCTCTTCAAGGAGCTATCGGATGCCTGGTGATGGTGGCCATGGTTAAAAATTTGGAACAAAAACCTATGCAATCTAGTTTCTTTCCCCCCCCCCCCTCTCTGTTTTTCATTTCAGTTATTAAGATTTGGAATTTGTTGGAGACACATGGGCAACCTTCTGGAGTGGTTTTCTCTCAGAAGTCAAAGAGAGAAATATAATAGACATGAGATGGTCTGCATATGCATTCGTGTTGCCAGAGAGAACTGCTGAGGTCTGGCCTAGCACTGGAGACAGAGATTGTGATTCTGAAGAGGTGTAGCACCACCAGGTTGAAAAATTATAATGTGCCAAATTTCTCGGGTAAGGAGGGAGGGGCAAAAATAAAATACATTTTTACAATGGCAAAAAGAAAGAAAGAAAACAATGGTGATGTACAGCGTGGGGAGCGCTATGTCCACGCTTGGCCACAGATGAGGAAGACTGAAGAGGAAAAGCGATGGGCGTAGAGGAGGAAACATTGCACCTGCCCAGAGAGTTTTTTCTAAAACTCTTCTGGGCTCTGGGAAAGTTGGTCCGGCCAGGTACCGTCAGCGATGATATCACCGTGATGTGTGGATAATTATATCCTGGTTGTCCATGGAGAATGTTTCATGTTGTGCAGACTGAATAGGTATGTAAAACAAGACAATGTGCCTTACACCAAGGTCACATGTAATCATCCACAGAGCAGGAGGATAGAAGTTAGGGTCAGGGAGATAAAGTGACGCCCTTAAGGTCAAATGCAAGGAGGCAGTGTCAGATTAGAACTCATATGAGATGAACACTCACCATAGAGAGCCCCCAGTGCCAGACCCACATCTGCCTGGGTGAAACCTAGCGTGATCCTCTTCTGTTTCAGCTCTCTGGCAAATTGCTCCAGTTGAGCTGTGGTGATGGTGGTGTCCTGTGAAAAGGGGATGAAAAGTATCACAAGAATCAAACCAGAAAGTTGCTTGGATGTTTGCCAAAAGAGGGAATCGCTGAAAGTCCACAAAACATTGTGCATCACCAATGCAGACCTCTCCCAGGTGATCTAGATGCCAGAGGGCGATTTTGGACAAGTCTTGGCTTGGGAAGTTACATCATTTAGTGCATTCTGGGACTTGTAGTCCATATATCTTTCATCTTAAAATGAGCACTACCCAGTCCCAGAATGCATCCAGACAAGGAAAATGGCAGCTTGCTGTTACTCTACTAATAGGAGTGTCCAGAAGACTCCAGGGATAGGTGCAACCAGGCCTGATTTTATGACCCACTACATCTATTGACTTAGAATTCCAGTGTTTCAGAACTGCAAAGTTACCTGGTTCCAGGAAGGAGCTCTTAGACCAGTCCTGGATTTCTAACAACCTATTCTGGTGCATTGTGGGACCGGCAATACTGATTTCTGTGGGTAAGTATCAAGGTCTAAAATACCACACTGCTTTGGGATGTAAGTTCAAAACCAGGTCTGGCCAAAAGATAAGGAAAGGAGATTTTGGATTTAGCTTTTTTCTGGAGTAGCTGAAGGTGCGTTAATATTCTGGTATGATAGGTATTTCCCTGTCTTTGGGGGACTTACAATCTGCATTTGTACCTAAGGCAATGGAGGATTAAGTGATTGGTCCAAGATCAGCAGGAGTGGGATTTGAACCATAGCATCCCAGCCAACTGCTGAGGACCAGGGTCTCCCTCCTGGAACTGAACAGCTTGGCAGCTTTGATGTTTCTAGGACCACCAGTTAATGACAAGTGTCATTCAGCAGAGAATAGGTATCTATTGACAGGCAATGTCCAGGAAATTGAAAACACAGACTTAAAAGCTATGACTTTTTAAAACCACTGTTTTGTAGTTTTTTCCCCTTTTTATCCCTGATATTGTGTTTATTTAGTACATATATTTACTGCTTTTGAGTCTTCGGCTGTCCTGAATGAATGAACCTGTTCTTGGTTCATCTCTGACATTAAACAGTGTTAGGCCTGACTAATACTGGGATGGGAGACCACCTTGAAATACTAGGGGCTGTAAACTCACTGTGTAGAAGAAAGGCATGGCAATCTACTTCTGGTTGCACCTTGCCAAGAAAACCCAGCAGCTAGGTTGCCAGAAGTCAGCATTGATTTGACAGCACACACTGTATTTGCATTTACTGCTTTCCCTGTCAAACAGGCCGATGCAGAAAGCTAGCGCAGGCTTTACGAGCCTCTAACACCACGTTTAAGCACTTTTAACGATCCTGCAATGCAGGAAACAGATGTAAACGCCGGCGGAAAAACTAGCGCCCAACTAATCCAATGTGTATTTCAATGAACTTGGATTATTTAAATCTATTATAATCAGCCAGGCTGGTATGCAAATCATAGCTACCCCCAATGCAGAGACAGGCGTAGAGGATTTCATAACCAGCCACAGCACCAAAATTTTTACTTCAGGTTCTGAGTAGAAGTAAACCTCTAACACATGCCCTCAATGCCATCAAAATACTGTCGGGGGCCATGCCCCACAATAAAATGATCCATGGTGGTCCAGCGGCCCCTTCCCCCCTCCATTAAATTTAAAAAAAAAAAAAAACCTGGTGGTCTAGTGGCCCCTTCCCCCTTCCCCCCATTAAATAAAAACCTGGTGGTCTAGTGGCCCCTCCCCCCTGCCCCACATTAAATAAAATAAAAAACCTGGTCTAGAGGTCCCTACCTGGTGGTCTGGCAGCCCCCAAATTCACTTTAAGCTGGAGCGATGCCTACACACTCCCACTCTGCGTTGACCTTATATGGCAGTCTGACCTCACCTGATGCATCCCAGGATGCACCATGTGGGGCTAGACACTACCATTTTGCAAGATGGCTGGCACACAGTGCCAGTGCTCCTGCTTAAGGTGAATTTGGGGACCTCTAGACCACCAGGCTTTTTTTTTTTTTAATTTAATGGGGGATGGGGAGAAAGGGGCCACTAGACCACCAGGGATCATTTTATTGTGGGGTATGGCCCCCAACAGTATTTTGATGACATCGGGAGCCATTCCCGATGCCTTCAAAATACTGTTGGGGGTGGGATCAGGACCGCTGGACCACCAGGGATCATTTTATTGTGGGGCATGGCTCCCGATAGTATTTTGATGGCATCGGGAGCTTTTCCTGATGCTGCGATCGTCCCCCAATGGCATCAAAATACCATCAGGGCTGCTATGCAAATTAGCCACGCGGTGCCCAGAGAGCCACCCAAACTAGCGCAGACTGCTTGTGCACGTGCATTTGGCTTGCTGTCCCAGTTTAATGCTGCAATGGCTCATATGCATGCGCATGGTTAATGCAGGGGTCATTTGCATGCCCTATCTTTGCTGCATCCGGCGTTAAAAAATATGTGCTGTCGGGCCACATTAAAGTCATCTTCAGTGCACATCTAGTGCCGGTTTTCTGCATCGGCCTGAAAATGGCCCGTAAAGTGCTTAGATACTCCAGCTGCCTCTGAAGTCCCACCAAAGTTCAAAGAACCTTTCTGCCATGTACTCTACTGCTTCCCCTAAAAGCCAGATCATGAGCAAATGAACCACTCCCTGCAAGAAAGAAACCAAGAGATAATGAGCAAAAAGCACTCTGCCTACATACACCCACACCAGATCTTCTCAAATCAATGAGGTTTTAAGACATCCTTCTTACCAGCTCTCTCTGTTACAAATTTCTGTCTCCAGGAGGCACTACTGTGCTGATCGTGACCAGAAAGGCTAATTCTCTTTAGTAGACAGATGCCAGGGGGTGGATGAGAACCTGATGTGATATCCATGCACAATTATCTGCAGTACCCTCTTGTCCATAGTGATGACACTCCATGTGAGGAAAAAGGCCGTCAATCTGCCTCCTACTGGTAGACTGCAGTGAGAGTCTTTGTAAAAAGGATGGATTGGGCCTCCCTCTGGCTGTCACGGTTGGTTTCTGTTGTTTACACTCCTTCTGGCGTGGCAGTATGGGGGCTCGTAGGATTATGGTCTATAGCGCGGTGCTTGTCACCTGCGGTATGAGTTGTCGCTTGGAGGAAGGGTAGTTTTTCTGCTGGTAACTCCTTTTGCGGTTGGTGTTGGCGCGCTCAAGGTCTTCCTCCGCCAAGGTCTGCAGGGTGTTGCAGGTTGTTGACTGTATCTTTGACCTTGTTGCCAAAGAGCGAGTCCTCCGCACACGGAGCATCTGCTATGAGGTTATGGGTGTCCTCGCAAAGTCCTGATGCTCGCAGCCATGCCAGTCAGCAAGCCGAGATGGCAGTTCCGGCAGTTTGAGCAGATTGGCCAGGGCGGTGTTTGCTGCTGCTGGTGCCCCTAGGGCGGAGGCCGAGACAGCATTTTTGAGAGTCTGAACCAGCATGACTTGGTACAAGGCATGCTGTAGCTGATTGGATGCGATCCTAGCACTCAGCATAGCTCCCTGGAATGCCTGCTTGCCCACATCATCCAGTAGCTTGAGATCACGGCTGGGTGGATGGGCATTATTGCAGGAGGACTTGTGTCTTTTCAGGGCTGACTCGACCACAATGGAGAGGTGTGGAAGCTGGGTCTTCTTGAATCCGGGGATGGACTGGACTTGGTATTTTGTGTCTAGTTTATGTGAACAGGCTGGGTTGGACACCGAGGTCTGCCATAGCTTTGCCAGGTTTTCTCGTAGCAGCTGGTGGACAGGTAGCGAGGTCAGAGTCTTGGGTGGTTCTAGGAACTTCAGGGCTCCTTGGACCTCACCCCTCGGGTCTGGGGCCTCTCCGATGCTGAGTGACAGGGCTGATGTGACCCTACATAGGAACTTAGGGTAGGTCATATCCTCAGACTGCTGCGAGTTCTCCGTGGAGGGGGGTATGTTGTCTTTTGTGGTTGAGGCACCTGTGAGGGCATCTCCTGCTCCCATAGGTCCTGCTAATTCCTCGCCTCCACTGGCCACTGATGGCTGGTCCGTGGACAGAAGGGAAGCAGGATCCGTTGGTGCACTTGTTTGGTCTAAGACATCCTGTGATCATTCCCGGGGGGTCACTGGCGATGCATTCTTGGCATCCAGGGACTGGGGAACTGGTAGGAGGCCCGGGGGTGTGGTAGACCACTCCTGGAAGAGACAATTTATTTTATTTATTTATTTATTTAACAAACTTTTATATACCGCAACCTTCCGATGATCAGGTGCGGTTTACATAAAACAGATAAGGAGACAGAAAGGCATTTCTGTTTTTACATTGAACAATCATGAACTATGTGCATAAACAATTGAACTTTTAACTATTAAACTTTGTAGAACTATGTACAATTAACTATGTACAGTTAGTAGGAGAGAGTTCAACAGTATAAACATCATAGGCAGTGTCAAGGTCAAAATATCTTGATGCATTGCGGTATTGGTCTCCGTGCGTTATATAGATTATCCTTTTTCGTTTTGGGGTTGAGAATTTGACATTGGTCCGTAGTGGGAGATAAAAAGGTGAGTTTTTAAGTTTTTGCGTAGGTCTTTAAGGTCGGTTAAGGCTTTGATTTCATCAGGTAGAGAGTTCCAGAGTATAGGGGCTGCATGGGAGAATGCTTTCTTATTAGTTGTTTTTTTGGTCTTTGTAAATTCTTTTGGAATCCTTATTTTATTGGCGTTGCCTCTTCTATGTGCACATTGGGGTGTGTCTTTAGTGATTAGTTTATTTAGAGTAGCTGGGGCAGTGTTATTTAATGCTTTAAAAGTGGTTATTATTAATTTATAGTTTATTCTACATTGAATGGGAAGCCAGTGTACTCTGGCTAGATAGGGTGATATGTGCTCAAAAGGGTGTACCTTCATTATGGTTCTGGCTGTAGCATTTTGAGCCAATTGGAGCCTTTTGATGTTTTGGTTAGTTGTGCCTAATAGAGAGAGGTTGGCGAAGTCAAAATGTGGGGTGATAATGGCTTGAATGATACTTAGGAAGTCTTGCAGGTGAACTGGAGAGCGTAATTGTTTTAAAACTTTGAGTTTAACGTATATTTTCTTTGTTGTATTTCTTATGTGTGTGTTCATACTAAGGTGTGTGTCTAGTATCACCCCTAGGTATTTTATTTCTTTTTTTATGTGGATGTCATAAAGAGAAAGACGAACTGCAGGAGTCCTACTGGGTAGCCGTCTGTGCACTGGCCCCGGTGGTGCACTCCCTCATGGTGCGGCTCTGCGGGGGCCTGGACGGGGCAGAGCTGCTGGAAAAATACCTGGGTTTCCTGTGTGGCGCTGCTGGCCTGCTGCTGTTGAAAGCAGAGCTGTGGTGCCTTCTCTTATGTCTGTCGCAGGTTTTCCCATGTCTCCAGCGGTGTCTGTGCTGTTTTTCCCTGCGATCGCTGTGCCAGCGGTGTTCTGGAGAAACTGTTAGGTATGTATGACCTAGATTGGCCACTGTTGGAAACAGGATATTGGGCTTGATGGACCTTGGTCTGACCCAGTATGGCATATCTTATGTTCTTATGTTCAGAAGTTCTATTTCTGTGGTGAGGGCTCCAAGACCTGATTCGGAACCAGGATGCACGGCTCTGACATTGGGGCCAATCACTGTTGTGGGAGAGGCTGTAGCGCCTTCCAATCAGCATTCTAGAGGCGGAGCCATCACACTAACGTTGCTCCCTGACATCTTTGTTGTCGCTGATATCACTGCGCTGGCCATTCAGCACGAGGGGGGAAGGTGCCAGACCCAGAAGAAGAAATGGGGAGCTGTAGAGCAGCATGTCCAGGAGCCCACATAGAGGGAGCCTCCATAGTGGGTCGGCTGGAGTCTGGAGGGGCTGCAGAGACAGTGGGGTATCTTGGGGCCCGTGCTAGGGGTCAGGAGCCTTGAACTCATGTCCCCTGGTGTAGCAGAGGGGCCAGAACCAGTAGTACTCACTGATTCCTTAGCTGGGGGGGCAGCCCTGCCCATTAGTGCCTCTGAGGAGTTGGAGTTCTGTAGGAAGTCCTGGTGGGCACGGCCCCTTGATTTCTGGTGCAGGGAGACATCCGGACGTACGCTGGACAGTATTTTACCCTGTGGTCTTTGCCCAGGCAGCAGAGGCAGCACTCATGGGCATCAGCATTGCTCATCTTCCAGGCACACATGCTGCATCTTTTGAAGCCTGGTTTCAGCATAGCTGGATCTTTTAAGGTTGGTCTGAAGTTTCTTTTTTTGTTTATTTGTTTGGGGTTTTTTGTAGTTTAAACTGAAGTAAGCGAAAATAAAAACGTTTTAAGATGGAGAGTAGAGAGATTCGTCTTGTAGGCAAGGCGGAAGAAGAGAAACTGGCTGGCTAGGGGCGGGCCGGTGGGTTGGGCTACCTGGGCTCATGCTCAGAAAGGCTTTGCCTTTCTGAGCTATGGAGAGTAGTTCCGTGTATGGCGCCATTGGATGACGTTACCAGGTGTGGCTGACTCATCCTGCTTGTCCTTGGAGAAAGACCATACAGCCTATCCAATCTGCCCTTCCATATCAACTGCTAAGCTGTACAGTCCCTTCTGTGTGTGTCCCATGCTTTCTTGAATTCAAATAACCTCCACTGGGAGACTATTCCATGCATCTACCACTCTTTTCCTAACAAAATATTTCTGCATATTACTCTCTGCTGGCTGTGATGTGCTGGTATCAGAAGCCTGTTTGCAGAAAAGCACAGTAAGGTTGCACAGCTCATCCACTGGAAACCGTTTAAACACTATAGTATTGCTATAACAGTAAAATAGTGGGATGACGACCCTGACAGAATTGTGGAAAACGAAGACATTGTGATCCCCTGAAATACTGAAATTCCAGCGCTTAAAATCTTTCACACAAGAAAACTGGATATTGTGATAAAGGAGAAATGCACAAGAATAGCATTGCTAATAGAAGTGTTAGTGCCAAGTAACTTCTTTGTATTGCACACGGAGAGACAGAAAATGATCAAATACCAATAAATGCAATCAGATACCCAGAAAATGTGGCAGAAAGATTCAGAAATATTGCCAGTTTTATTGGGTGCCCCTGTCCTCATGAAAAAAGGCTTTCCAAAGATTGTACCTTGATATGTTGCCTGTACATGTTATATCTTATGAACTCCACACCAAAGGCTCCTTTTTGGCATAGTGCAAGAACAAAGTTGAGCTTGAGGGTTTTTGCAGCGAACATGGAGTGATAGCTGCCAAAGCACCATGTTAGCTGCCAAAGGCCCGCGATATCTGCAGGGGACTGTTTCCAGCATTTCCCCCTCAGATATCGCTGAGGGAAACTGGCTTCGCTGAGAACACCGTCGCAGCTGCAGCTACCGCCACCCATTCAGGTGATGGTAGCTGCATCTGCGAAACCTGCAAATTGGAGCAGCTATTGCATGAGGAAATTGCCTGTGGTAGCTGCGCCCGGCAGGCCCTGCTCACTCTGCGCTCTCAACCCGCCTTTGCCAGCAGTTACTGTGGAATGTGCTGACATCGCGGAAATGTTCCATGATATCTGTACTTTCCCTGTGTTAGCTGCCACCATGGGGCTAATATGGAAATACTACCCCACAGTGACAGCTAAAGTGGGTTAGTACACAGACCCCTATGTTTCTATTATCCGTGTCTATTTCTGTCCAAATCTGCATTTGTCTCTTACTATTTTTTCTGTTTATTGGAAGCATCTTACTGTTCACTTCAAGAAACCCTAACTTCATCCCTCCCCCTGTAATCAGTCTTCAAAATATCACTCTACCCGTTAAACAGGAGGTAAAATACTTAGGAGTTACCCTTGATAAGACCCTCAACTTAACTGCCCACATAAAACAAACAGCTAGAACCATGTTCTTTAAATTAAGGACCATTCAGCAACTCAGACCACTCACTGGTCAACAAATTTTTACAAAAGTCATGTTACTGAAATAAAAATAGTCATTTCTTTTTTTTAAAATTATTTATTTATAGAACATTTTACATTTACATAAAGAAATTATTGCGACAACATTATACATTCATGAAGCATCATTATACGTACATGATACATCGCACATAAACCAAGCCCACATCAAGGAGGTGATACGTTACATAAATAGAACAAACTACTCACTGGTTCCTGAACAAAAACAAAAAAACCCTCCTTTTAAACTAGTCAAGAAGCACAAAATAACTAACACAAATCCATACCTTGTATCAGTTCTTACCTTTCAAAAAGTCTAATTGTTCCACTGCAAAAAAGATATATCGTTTCCCTTGAAATACCACATGACATTTACAGGGGAACTTCAAATAAAATAATGCCCCCAGAGCCAATACACGCAGGCGTACTTCCAAAAAAGCCCTCCGGCGTTTCTGCGTGGCTCTGGAGACATCAGGGAAAATTTGTAACGGTTGCCCACAAAATTTCTCTGCCTTTTTCTTAAAATAAGCAAACAAAACCTTCTCCTTATCTATTTCTGACAAAAAGGTAACCAATAACGTAGCACGTGTAGATATGTCATCTTTGGATGACTCCAAGAAACCAGAGATGTCCAAAGTAGAAGAGACTATCCGATCATATTGCATACCCGGTCCACCATTTTCATCTCCCATACATTCACGGGCTAATTTGCCCGAAGGTAAATAATAAATTTTTGATAAACCATTCGCTTCGGCGTTAGTAAATAACAAAACCTCCTTCAGGTACATATAAAAAAGAATAGAGGGAGATAAATAGTGGGTCCGGGGAAAATTTAACAGCCTTAAATTTCTCGATCGCAATAAATTCTCTAAATTCTCATCCTGTCTGTGTAATAACGAAACATCTTAAGAAAGTTTAAAAGGCAAATCTAACTGTTCATTCCTGCGAGCATCCGAAACTGCAGCAGCTGCCTCCAAGGTCGCTAAACGACTCTCATGATCTTTAAATTTAGAAACAGACTCTTTAGAAAAATCTGAAACCTTTTGAAGAGAGGCAGTTAGAGATGTCTCAATCCGGGCCACAACAGTCCAGATATCTCGCAGAGTTATATCAATAGGCGGAGAAGCATCTGAAGCAACCGATGCAAATGTAATAACCGATGGGACCGGAGGTGATAAACTATCCGATAAGTCATTTACCCTAAGAAAGGAATATGGCAACAAGGCCAAACCGGCATTCCCAGTACACGCCTTCCAGGCGATTTGGGGATGTCGGATATCAAGGAGGTTCCTTGACCGGGAGGAGTTAAACCCATTTCCTTCTGAGAGCAGTCAAGTAGGGGTGTACTCACTGTTGACCTTTCCAAAGACACCATAGAATCCATTTTCGAAGGCTCACCCACACGAACATGAGGCCTTGGACTGAGCAGACGAAAGATTCTTCTTTTTCCTTTTCCCCATATCAGATTTCTCTCGAAATGCGCAATTGATGCACCGCCGTGCACCGAAGGGGCGCCAAAGGGGCAGGACCTGCCCCTTTGGTCACGTCCCTTCGGGCACGCACCCACAGGGACGCGCCCGCAAACGCGTCCCGCGTTGGGGCAGCTGATCTTATAGCCCAAAGAATAGACACAGTCCAATCGGAAGGGTCCTCCGCAGGCATCAGGAGCCAATGAAATGAAATGCAGGTAAAAACTACAGGAAGCGAGGCACCTCGGTATACCACGTTGGGGCAGCTGATCTTATAGCCCAAAGAATAGACACAGTCCAATCAGAAGGGTCCTCCGCAGGCACCAGGAGCCAATGAAATGAAATGCAGGTAAAAACTACAGGAAGCGAGGCACCTCCAAAATAGTCATTTCTTATCAATTTTTATATGCTGAACACGAATATGACAGTGAAATTGCAAAGTAGGCTCTAGTTTTTTTTGTAATCTACAAGAATTAATGTTTACATCACAAAATGCATGTCAATAGTAAATATAATAGGCCATCGGTTAATACCTGTAAAAAAAACAAATCATAGACTACTTCTTAGATTTTTTCGCCCGTCTCTTGTACAGCTGTTCGGGAGCTTCTCTGGGGAGTGTCCAGCAGTAGTCAGCCAACATTGTAGTGGACCATTTTCTCTGGTATCTTTGCTCCATTGTTGCGATATCCTGGTGAAAACGTTCGCCCTGTTCATCACTAACCATACCACAGTTATCAGGAAAGAAATTGAGATGGGAATCAAGGAAATGGATCTTTGGAGACATATTGCAGCCAAGTTTCTGATACTGCATCAGCATGTCTTCTGCTAGTTCCTTGTAGTTTTCTCCCCTAACATTCCCAAGAAAGTTTGTTGACACTAGGCGAAAAGCATTCCATGCTTGTTTCGCATCAGCCTGCAGCAAGTTGTTGAACCGGTGATTTTTGAAGAGCTCTCGAATCTGAGGACCCACAAAAACTCCCTCTTTAATCTTTGCTTCGCTGAATCGAGGGAATTTTTCATGCAGGAATCGGAAAGCTGGCGAAGTGCAGTCCATGGCTTTCAAAAGTTTTTCATCAAACCTAGTTTGATGTGAAGGGGTGGTAGCAGGATTTTGTGAGCCTCAACCAGAGCTGGGTGCTGGATATTCTTCTCTCCAACTGTTACATTTTGTCTGTGATTCCATTTCTTCAGCAAGTAGTGCCAATCCCTTGCTCGGCTATCCCACTCACATAAGAAACACATGTATTTTATATATCCTTGCTGCAGTCCCATTAAAAGGGCAACTACCTTCAAGTCACCACAGAGGTGCCAGCTGTTCTTGTTACAATTAATGGAAGTCAGCAGATGCTTTAAGTTATCGTATGTCTCTTTCATGTGGACGGCATGTGCTACTGGAATAGATGGAAGACGGTTTCCATTGTTCAAAAGCACAGCCTTCAGACTCAGTTTCGAAGAGTCTATAAATAGTCTCCAATCTTGTAGTTCATGAGTGATTTTTAAGGCATTCATGAGGCTTTCAATATCGGAACAGAATACCAGATTACTTTCCTTTCCGACTGCGTATAGTACACTGCTGACGTCAGATGGCTTCAGCAGCCGTCTGGCAGTAGTATTGCATTGCATCAGAAAATGATGCAATCAACTCTGGATGATGTGTGCATGCTGGTATTATGCAATGTGATGCAATATTACATCATTCAAGGCTTATTTGGGATGTTGTTAATGTCCTACTGGATAAATTTACATGGTGAAACGTCAAAAATGAACTACATGCAATATCTTCAAAACGAGAGCCAATAACATTTTTTTAATGTTATATTCGTGTTCAGCTCACCAAGATACTACAGATTAGGGCCTTTTAAAGTCAGTAACAATTTCAATGTTGACCAGTGAGATGATTTCAGAACAATTGTCCAAGCACTAATCACACCTCACTTCGACTCTTGTAATAGTATACTGCAAGACATAACCAAAAATAACTTAAACATGCTCCAAATGGTTCAAAATGTCACCGCCCAAATAATCTTTAAAGCCAAGCTATCTGATCATATCTCTCCCATTTTATACACTCTCCACTGGCTACCTGTTGCCAGTAGGATAAAATATAAATCCATAGTGACCACGTTTAAACTAATCAACAATATTGCTCCTTCTCATCTCTCAACTTTGATCCAAACTCCCCTTGAAAACAGAACTAGAAGAAGGAAGAACCTTAACACTCTTTTAGTCCCTGCCTCAATTCGACAAAACAAATCAGATAACAAGTAACAGTGCATTCTCATATATTGCACCTGTTCAATGGAATACCCACCCGGAGAGTCTAAGAGAGATTAAAGACCTCCAAGTTTTCCGAAAGGAATTAAAAACATACCTGTTCATTCAGCATTTCCATAACCTTAATTTCACCTCTGATCAAGTCTCGCATTCCAACTTGACCCTTCCTCCACATAACCCGACTACACATCAACCCAGTCATAATCTCACACATACTCATTAATGTTTTTCATCACTTACAATCTCTGAAACTTCCGTACTTACAATAAGACTTTGAATAGTCTAGTTATAATTAATATATGATTGTAAATAGTTATTACGTTTAATTGTTTATTGTAAATTGTTTTTCTGTTACAAGATGTTCAATGTTATTATGTTTCTGTTACATTTGTAAACCGCCCTGATCTCTGGAAGGGGCGGTATAGAAAAATGTCCAAATAAATAAATAAATCTTGTCTTTAGCCCACTGCCCTGCCAATTCTCATCATTGGGCTTAAGTTCACCTCTCCTTTACTATTCTTATAACGGATTTTGATCTATGCATGTTTCCTGAAATAACACTCTGTATTTTTCACTGCATAATGTGTCTTAGTCGCTTATTCCTTTCTAAATAAATAAAGAATTTATCTTTTCTATTGTTCTGCAAATTCTTTTGCATCTTTCTCCTCATCTGCTGGCCGATTCTCATGTATTCTTTCTGTTCCTTGGAACAGTCGTCCAAGTTTAAGGTTGGAGACTGACTGGACATTTACAGGGCCGGCTCTACCATTAGGAAACCAAGAGATTGCTTGGAGGATGGCAAAGAGCAGCTCCTATCAAAGCAAAACAATAACGTCCTGAGAGCCTCACAAACTTACATTGTCATTCCACTATCTTGGGATAATTCTTGACTCCTCACTTTCTTTCCACGACCATGTTACTCAGATCACACAGTGTTCTCTCTTTTTCCTCTGTCGTATCAGAGCTATCCACCCTATTCTTTCCACCGCCGCTTTAACCACCCTTGTCGTCTCTCTTGTTCTGTCTAGATTAGATTAGTGTTAGCTGGTCTTCTCCTAGGACAAGCAGGATGAGTCAGCCACAATAGGTGTCGTCATCCGACGGCGCCGAGATGGAAATACTCTCTATAGCTCAGAAGGGCTTAGCTCCTCTGAGCATGGGCCACCTGGCCACACCTCCGGGTCAGCCCCTAGCTAGCAAGACGGACTCTCCTACTCTCTACACCAAAAACCAAGATCATCAGACAACATTCTGAACAGAAAGAATCTAAAAAAAAAAAAGGGGACCTTAATCCTAAAAACTACAATCAAGATGCCAAAACTGGGTTTTAAAAAATGCCCAAGCTGCTCAAAGAAAATGAACTCCACAGACTCACATGAATGCTGCTTGAGGTGCCTCGGAATCTCCCACAGAGTTGAGGACTGCATTCACTGCGCGAAGATGTCCCCCCGAGCAAGAAAATCACGGAAACATGCTCTGCAGGACATGATCCAGGAGGTAAGAAGCCGGATGGCCCTTACCCTGGTGAACCACATGGCTGCCCATGCTGCTTCTGAACTCTCGATGCTGCAGCCTGCTTCCTCCGCAGCCCAAGATGTGCCCTTGCCGGCCTCCATTCGCAGCCGCGATGCCTCTGTGCCCTCGGGTCTTCTCCATGCCTCTTCTGCTCCTCCTGCTGCCTCCCTGACTCATGGCTCTCCTCCGGGGCTCCCTTCGGCATCATGTGAGTCTCCATGTGTGAAGGCGGCCATCTTGCTGACACCCTTTGCTCCTGGCTCCGCCCCATGGTGCCATGGGACGGCGCCACGACAACGATTCAGCTAACGGCTCCGCCCACCATGGCACCATTGGGCATCAGCTAGAAGACGTCCCAGCCTCCGGCTCTGCCCACCATGGCGCCATTGGGCAGCATCTCCAGAACGATCCAGCCTCCCACTCTGCCCACCGTGTCACTATTGTCCAGCACCACGGCAATGCACAGAAGAGGAAACAACACTCCCCCTCCCACCGGAGAGCCTCTCCGTCAGCGCGGAGGCACCGCTCCAGCCCGCGCCGATGTAGCAGAGGCTCAAAGAGGCACAGAAACCACAGGAGGAGACGAGAAAACTACAGCAGCAGCAGCTCCAGCAGCAGCAGGGCACCCTCCAAGAGACACAGATTTCACCAATCTCAAAAAAGACACAGAAAATCAGGTAACAGGCACAGAAGCAGAAGGTCTCCTTCCAGCAGTTCCAGATATGCCAGCCCTGCGCTCTACGACAGCTGCATGCTCCCTTCAAACCCTGATTCTGATCTGGAACCACACGATAATCAGGAAACATACTTCTCAATGGCTCCTGCCACCCAGGATTCCCCGCCTGCCCCTATGGCTCTGCACAAGACCACCACCACGGCTCTTTCACAGCAAGCAGTCCCTGATATGACACAACTCTCCTCCCTGCTCTCCAGCAATGGATACAAACTCACGCACATACTCCAACATCCTCATCGGAGCCAAGGATCACCAGCCCACCAGCAGCCCCTCTGGATCCGGCACCCCCGCCCCCTCCTGCGATGCAGGCAATGGGGTTGAGCATGCCACGGCCGAGACCTCGGGACAGGACCTCGCATCTACGACTGCGGACCCCGTGCCCAACAACCCAGAAGATCTCGCCTATCCCAGATTCCTCCGCAAACTGGCGTCGGCAATGGCTCTTCCTGCTACCAGCTTCCACTCTGACCAGCGCCTGGAAACGCAAGCAGCGCTGAAGTTCCTGGAGACTCCCAGGGCCCCTGCACCTATACCCGTGCACCCCCTACTTCACGAAAACCTTCTCAAGCTGTGGCAGAATCCTAATTTGGGACCCCCCTCCGACCTGCAAACTGGACCTAAAATACTAGGTCCAGCCCCTACCTGGTTTCGACAAAGCGCAGCTCCCACACCAATCCATCGTGGTGGAGTCAGCCCTCAAGCATTCTAAATCAATGCGGACTCACTCCAACAACCCCCCGGGCAGAGACCTTAAACTACTCGATGAGGTCGGTAAGAGGGCCTTCCAGGGAGCCATGCTGAGCGCCAGGGTATCCGCACACCAGCTCCAGCATGCCCTCTACCAGGATGCCCTCCTGAGCCAACTAAAGACGTAGTCTCCTCACTTCTGCGGGACAACCAAGCATCTGCCAATGCCCCTTTAGCGGACCTCCAAGAATGCATGAAACACCTGGTGCAGGCAGCCTTCGACACCTTTGATGCGGCCGTACGCACAGCTGGAACTGCCATCTCCGCTCGTCGCCTCGCTTGGCTGAGGGCCTCCGGACTCAGAGAGGACACCAATGAGCGCATCGCCGATGCCCCCTGTACAGGCGACTCACTTTTCGGTGAAAGAGTCAATGATACCATCACCACTATGAAAGACCACTGCGCCATGCTGCAAACCCTTGCGGACGAGGGCCTAGAGCACAGCAGCCGCAGGAGTTCCTATCAGCGAAAGTCATACCCCGCCAAGCGCCAATACAACTCATATCGGAGCAACCCATATCGGAAGTGGCAACAACCGCAGTACAAGCCACAGGCCCAGAGCGCTTCCTACCACAATAAACCTCGTCAACGCGACCGGAGGCAACAAAAGCCCCCTCAAACTGGCCCCTCCAAGCAAAGCCCCCCCCCCACCGGGGGTCGGCTCACCTCCTTCCTACCGACCTGGGAACCCATCACCACAGACAAGTGGGTCCTCCAAATAATCAAGAACGGGTACCGCATCCGGTTCCACTCAGCACCGTGGCAACACAAACCTCCGCGAGACAGTACAGAACCTACCTCCTTTACAGATATCTCAATGGAGATATCCTCTCTCCTGACCTCCAAGGCAATAGAGGCAGTACCACCAGAGGAGATCCATACTGGCTTCTACTCCAGATATTTTATGGTTCCCAAGAAGTCGGGAGGCTCCCGTCCCATCCTCGACCTTCGCAACCTCAACAAATTCATTGTCAAGGAGAAATTCCGGATGCACTCCCTTGGGTCCATCCTTCCCCTTATTCAGCACAGGGAGTGGCTCTCATCCCTGGACTTGATGGATGCATACAAGCATATCAGCATCCACAAGGACCACCGCAAGTTCCTTCGCTTCCAGATCCTGGGGAGACACTTCCAATAGAGAGTCCTTCCCTTTGGACTATCTCCGGCACCAAGAGTCTTTACCAAATGCGTGGCCGTTGCAGCCGCCCACCTGCGCAAACAGGGCATATGCGTTTTTCCATACCTGGACGACTGGCTGAATGCAGCCCTTCCCTACAGGAAGCCACAGCGGCGACACAACAGACCATCGCTCTCCTGACATCCCTGGGCTTTCTAACAACTTCCAGAAGTCACACCTGAAACCCACCCAACGCCTTGAGTTCATCGAAGTCTTAATAGATACAACAGTCTCAAGGGCATTCCTGCCCCATTCCTGCAGGGAGGCTATCGTCCAGCTGACTCGGCGTATCTCAGAAACCAGCTCCATGTCCACCAGGACACTCCTCCGCCTCCTGGGCCACATGGCAGCCTCGACCCAGGTCGTCTCTATGGCGAAGCTCCACATGCGCCACCTGCAATGGCACCTGAAGTCACACTGGAGTCAGCACTCGCAACCCCTCAGCTCACACAAAGGCATGGATGCCGCATCCAAAGCGTCTCTTCTGTGGTGGACCCGCAGCACGAACCTCTCACATGGCCACCCTCTGAGGCAATCTGCCCACCAGCTGACCATAACCATGGATGCCTCACCATCCGGCTGGGGGGTGCACTGCCTCCACCTCCACACCCAGGGAGCATGGACGGCGAAGGAGCAGTCCTCACACATCAACCTCCTGGAGCTCAGGATGATGCGATACGCCCTCAAGACGTTCCAGAATCTGATTTACGGAAAACGCATCCTCCTTCGAACTGACAACCAGGTAGCCATGTTCTACATCAACAAGCAGGCCGGAACGGGTTCCCGCCCCCTCTGCAGGGAAGCTCTACAAATCTGGATGTTTGCCCTTCACAATCACTGCCTCATCCATGCAGCCTACCTACCAGGGCTTCAGAACGGACTGGCAGACCGCCTCAGCTGGCAGCTCAACCCTCACGAATGGAAGCTCAACTGCCAGGTGGCCCTCACCATCTTCCAGAGGTGGGGGCAACCGCAAATAGACCTCTTTGCCATGGAGGAGAACACCAAATGCGACACTTTCTGTTCGAAGCGCCCATCACTGAGCAGCGTCGCCCCGGATGCATTCGATGTGTGCTGGGGAGACTGGTCTCTAGTGTACGCCTTCCTGCCCTTCCCTCTGATACCCCTAACTGTACAGCGCATCATCTCGGACAGAGCACAAGCGATCCTCATCGCCCCCTAATGGCCGTGCCAGGCATGGTTTCCATTCCTCAACCGCCAGACACGGGACACGCCCCTGAGGCCGGACCTCATCTCACAGGATGATGGCAACACCCTGCACCCCAATCTGCGGACCCTGTCCTTAGCAGCATGGAGCTGAGCGGGTAACTCTGGCTCCCATCCACCTCCCGCCAGAGGTTGCACAAGTAGTGCTTGCAGCGAGATGCCTATCAACTAGGAAGTCGTATAGCCTGAAATGGAAGCGCTTCACCATATGGTGCGCCTCCTGGCAGCTCAACCCCTTTTCCTGCCCCACACCGCAGACGCTGCACTACCTCACCGAACTCTCCCAAAAGGGGCTACAGCCTCAGTCAATTTGAGTCCACCTGGCTGCGAATGCAGCGTTTCACGACCGCTGCAGTGACATCTCCATCGCAGCCCAGTCCATCGTCACACGCTTCATGAAAGGACTCGCCAACCTGCACCCCCACGCACGGATCCAATCCCTCACTGGGACTTCAATACCGTCCTCTGCCAGCTTACTCAGCCTCCCTTCTAGCCCTTGTGCATGGCAGAGATGAAGCACGTGTCCTGGAAAGTTCTTTTCCTGGTCACCATCACATCAGCCAGACGGATAAGCGAGCTACAGGCCTTGGTGGCGCACCCGCCCTATACCCAGTTCACCAGCGACAGAGCCTCCCTCCGGACACACCCAAGATTCATGCCTAAAGTGGCCTCTGCCTTCCATATCAACCAGTCCATAGAACTACCTAGTTTCCATCCCGAACCACACTCCTCCCCAGAGGAGCAATGGCTGCACACCTTGGACTGCGTCAGGGCCCTCCGTATCTACCTCCACCGGACAGCGCCGCAGTGCAAGGGGACACAACTGTTCGTCTCCTATGATCCCAACAAACCTGGGCGTCCGGTCTCCAAAAGGACCCTGTCACTCTGGATCTCTGCTTGCATCGCCTTCTGCCTGGAACGAGTGGGCACGGAACCCTCACCTCCAGTCAACGCACATCAACTACGGGTGATGGCCTCTTCCATCGCCAACTTGAAGTCAGTTCCTGTGGCGGATATCTGCAAAGCAGCCACATGGTCACCCCCGCATACATTCCAAAACCACTATTGCTGCGACCTCACCGACGAGAAGCTTGCCTTTGGCCGGGCGGTCCTAGCCATGGCTGACCCGTGCTGTCTGTAACGCTGTACCGTGGGACTGACTGAGCTGTTTACCAAGCGACTCTATGCTGCACTGTTACTGCATATTTGCATTGTTGTTGCTACTTCCCCATTGCACTGTTGTTGTTGTTGCTCACGAATTGTTCTGCACCGTGTTAATTGCACCTCTGCCACTTGCACCCTTTTGCATTGACTTGGGGTTGTAGTAGCAGCCCCCCGCAGCTGCATTGTTTGTTTTTTGCACTACTTGCGTACCTGCACTGGTAAACCTTCCTCAATAAAAGGGAATGGTTTTCAACTATCTCATGGCTTGCCTTCTTCATTTCAACCGCCCCTTGCACCTCAGCTCTTCCTAGCTTGGGAGGCACCTATTGTGGCTGACTCATCCTGCTTGTCCTAGGAGAAAACGAGTTTACTTACCTGTAACAGGAGTTCTCCGTGGACAGCAGGATAAGTCAGCCACACATTCCCACCCTCCTCCCCTACAAGGGACGGTCTTCTCCTGCGTACATGCGCCTAGTGTTGGTCTCAGCTAGTAACTCAGTGGCTAGCTAGGGGCTGACCCGGAGGTGTGGCCAAGTGGCCCATGCTCAGAGGGGCTAAGCCCTTCTGAGCTATAGAGAGTACTTCTGTCTCGGCGCCGTCGAATGACGACACCTATTGTGGCTGACTTATCCTGCTGTCCACGGAGAACCCTCTTTTAAAAAGTTTAAGACCAAGCTCAAAACTCATCTTTTCTGCATTGCCTTCAGCAGACTCCCTCAGATGACCCCCTCCGCTTCCCTCCCTTTACCTATTCGCTCAGCCCTTCATGTATCATGTCTTTTATTCCTTCTTTCCTATACAGCAATTGGCAATCCTTTCTTAACTTGGGTTTTATTATATTTTATTGTAAACTGCTTTGCTTTTTCCACGATAAGTGGTATATCAAGTTTTAATAAATGAAATGAAATAGAACCGTCCTGGCATATTTTTACCCAAAGGAAGGGTCTTCAGTTTTCAAATAGCTCCTTACTTGAGAAGATGGTTTTTGGAGACAAATTAAAAGAACCTTGTTTGCTTTCTGATACAGGAGATTTCAAGCCCCTGATGCAGCAAGACAGACATCTTTTTTTAAAAATTGATATATATTTATTTTGAATTAGAGTTAAGTTTGGTAATATGAGATGATTAAGTTAAGGAGTTTATTTGGATCAGTCATGTTTTTCTTCTGATATAGCTTGTATGCAATTGAATACCTAAAGGGCACTTCCTGGAGTTTTCATATGTTTTCACTGAAAGGGGTGGGTGGATGCTTAGAATGTCCTCCCAATGGAAGTGGTGGGGGCAAATACAGTGGCAGAATTCACAATGGCATGGGACAGACACGTGGATCCCTTTATAGCAACAGGATGAAATCAAAATAAATATAACTATCTCTTATATCTGAACAAATAGGGGTGACCTACATGGAGCGGTGGATACACCCCTAAACAAAGGCATGGGGAGGGGTGACCTGCATGGAGCGGCAGGTGCACCTACTCTTGCCACCTTTCTGGGCAGACTAAATGGATCATACTGGTCTTTATTTGCTGTCATATACTATGTTACTAAGTTTGTCTATATTTACTGTGGTCTTTTTTTCTCCTTTTTTAAAAACCTAATTGACAATATCTTCTAGATATAATTTTTAAAATCTATTTTTTGAATCTAGTGTTAAATATTTTTTAATATTAAGAATGTCTTTAAATTTCTCTTTTGGATGGAATTATTTTGGATGAGATATGTTCAAAAATATTTTTAACATAGGGAGTGAATTTCAAAATTCTTATTGTTGTGTGTGTATGAAAGCGTAAACATGAAACAACATTTAATAATTACAAATATGAGGTCCAATTATGTATTTTTACAAGATTGTGCTGGGAACAGTTGGTGTTGGGATGATTATGGTTATTGAGATTAATTATCAAAACATCATGGACTAGGGCTGCGAACTGGCTCCCAGATGCACCAGTCAAGCTTGATCCCATTCTGGATTTACCCTATTGCATGCAGGGATATGTAGTTCTCATTTCTCTATTGTTGTTGTTAAGTGCCGTGGAGTCGGTGGCGACTCATGGAGACCCTCTGGATAGTTGTCCTAAATTGTCATTTCAGTATTACACACCATGAAAAAAAAACAAGACTACAAGTCCCTGCATGCAGTGGGGGTAAACCCAGGCGTCATCAAGCCTGTTGGGCGCATTTGGAGTCAGTTAGCAACCCTATCACGGGAGGACATATAGCTTAGTGGTTAGAGCAGCAACTTGGTGCAAAGAGGCCAGCATTCAAATCCCACTGGCACGCCTTGTGACCTTGGGCAAGTCATTTAACTCTCCTTTGTGTCAGGTACAATCAGACTGTAAGTCCTCCGGGGAGAAGGAAATACCTAGTGCACCTGACTGTAACTCATCTTTAACTACTACTGGAAAGGCATGAGCTAAATAAAAAAAATAAAATGGAGGCTTGAAAGTTAATCGAGGGGAGCACATAAATTAAGTTCTTCCTAGGGCACCTATTATACTGCCAGGTAGTAAACATGCCCCTATGATGAGAGAGCTATTACTGTAGGCCCCCAGGCGTACTTACAGCATCAACAGATCCAAGCATTCAAAGGGGCGCTGAAGAATGAAGGTAATATCCTGGATAATAGGTGCCCTAGGAAGAACTTAATTTTTGTGCTCCCCTCGATGCCCCTAGCAAGGGTGCACTTAACGCCGCCTCAATGGGTGGCACAAGTGGCTTGCATGATGCCATCTCCTGGGCCCATGCTAACTGTAGGTGAACAGTGACATACCACCTGACATTAGCCCTGACCCCTTGTGCTGGTAACACAGCCCACAAACATATTACCAGCACAGGGCTTAGTAAACACGCCCCATACTGCTTTCAGCTCCTGGGATGTACATTCTGGGCATGTTAGGTAGGACGACTCACGTCTACCTGTTTACTCGACCTGATGAAGAGAGAATAACTCTTGAAAACTTCTCAAAGAGCTGTTAAATTAGTCCAATAAAAGGTATCGCAACAACTTGTTCACCCTCATTTTCACATATCCAAGTGGACTACCACAACAACTACAGTTCTCTGCTGTTTACATAGGAACAGAGGCAAGCTCTCCAGGAACTGCAATGATTTCAGGAAGTGTTTGTATTATTACTATTATTGTTAGACTAGCAGAGGCAAGGTGTGTGACTCAGTTCTGGCATATGACTGAATTTTCCACACAGTTTCCCAGACTCAGCTTGGAAATCAGAATATTTCAGTTGGAAAACATATTTGTGTGGTTGTTACAAACAGGAGCTCCAGATGCGACTGGGTGAATGGTGATACAGCCCAATATATTTCCTGCTTTGTAGCACTCACAGCTATTCACTGAGAACCCTGCTTCCCACACTCATAGCTCTTCCAATACACCTTACTCCTGCCCTGCACCACCGCTTGCCATTCCAGTACTAAGACCCCCACACACACAGCTCTGCTAATTCACTTCTTTCCTTCCCTAGAGCATCTCCTGCTAGCCCAGCTTTGAGATTCACAATCAGCTCTGCCAATGCACTTCATTCCTGCCCTGCAGCACCCGCTGCTATTCCAGGACTGAGATTCACACGCAGCTGTGCCAAGGCAGCTCAGTTTTACCATGCAACACCCCTTCTATTCCAGTACTGAGATCCACACACAGCTCTGCTAATGACCCTCAGTCCTGCCGTACTGCCTCCCTTGCAATTTCAGTACTGGGGCACACATGCAGTTCTAATTCACCTTACTCTTGCCTTGCAACACCCTCTGACATTCCAGTACTAAGATCCACGCACACAGCTCTACTAATTCACCTCATTCCTGCCCTATAGCATCTCCTGCTAGCCCAGCACTGAGATCCACAATTAGCTCTGCCAATGCACCTCATTCCTGCCCTGCAGCACCCCTTGCTATTCCAGTGCTGAGATCCACACACAGCTGTGGCAGGGCAGCTCAGTCTTACCATGCAACATCCCCTTTTATTCCAGTACTGAAATACACAATCAGCTCTACCAATGCACCTCATTCCTGCCCTGCAGCACCCCCTGCTATTCCAGTACTGAGATCCACATACAGCTGTGGCAGGGCAGCTCAGTCTTACTCAGACCCACCCTGGCTATTCCAGGACGGAGATCCATACACAGTTCTGCTAATGCCTTATTGCTTCCCTTGCTATTTCTGTATTGGGACATATACATACACACAAAGACCTTTGCTATTCTAGTACTGAGACACCCCCCCCCCCCCCCCCAGTTCTGCTAATGCACTCCATTCCTAATCTGATACAGCTCATGCTATTCCAGGACTGAGACCCTCATACACAGCTCTGCCAATGTTCCTTGCACCTATCCTATAGTTGCTCCTTTTTTTCGGTTGTGAGACCTGCATCAACAGGTCTGCCAATACACCTTATTCCTGCCTTGCAGCACACCCTACTATTGCAGCACTGGGACCCCAAACACACACACACACACACACACACACACCTCTGCCAATGCACCTCCCTCCTGCCTTGCAGCATGTCCTGCTGTTCCGCTCTGGGACCCACATGCACCACACTTCTGCTCCAGTGCAGCCCCTGCTAGTCCAGTAATGAAAGTCCCCTTCTCATAGCTCACTTCACTCCGGCCCCGCAGCCCTACTTGTTATTTCAGTACTAAAACTCCCTACACAAAGCCCCAGCTGCCTCCCAAACGTTCCTTTACTTCCCTTAAAGCTTTCAGTCTGCCGAACCACTTCACCTCTAACCTCATACCTGGGGAGTTAAACAAGAGGGAGACACAAAAACTGAGTAACTTTCAGTTGTCCTTTCTCTGACTATAACCTGAGTCCTAGGAGGTCCCCAGAAGACCCTCTTACCTCATCTCCACTTTCACTTGTGCCCTCTTTGCCGGTGCTCTGCTCCGAGTCTGGGCTGCTGACACTCCTGTGACTTTGAGGGCTGCCTTCACTGCTTTCCTGAGGGCTTATGGGCTGGGAAGGTGCCATCTGTCTGCTGGTCGTGCACCCTGTTGTCCTGGCTGGGTGAGAGATTCCACTCACTAGTTCAGATGTTGCCACCTGAGGAGGGATGAAGCTGGTGCTCCATGGGTGGAGGCCATAAAACAACCCTTGAGACACCTGTGCAGGATAGTTAATCTCTCCGTGGTTCCCTTCTTCCCTTTCAACCTTGATCTCTACCTTGGGGGGCTCGTAGGCATGAGTGGATTGAGTGGAGGCATAGGGTCCCATGCTACCATGACTCCAGGCCTCTGCTGCTGGGAAAGGGTACCAGGGTCTGGGCCAGCTGTGAGGTCCTGGTCTTCCCTGAGATGGCTCTCCATGTTGACCTTGCAGTGCTTCTTGGCCACTGTAGTCCATCTTGAAGTTGAAGGGCTGTGAAGAAGGCACACTGTACCCATCCACCAAAAAGCTGGCACTGGCTTCCTGGCCAAGGTCGCGGCCCAGTGTGAGCCCTTGCTGTGGAAAGCCATAGGGCCTCCCCACTTCTTGGCCATAGTGTCTGGCCATGGAGCTCCTCGAACACTGTGGAAACTCTCGGCCTGCGCTCCTTTGCTGGCCAAGAATGAGGATGGTGTGAGAGACAGCAGCTGAGCTGGCATTGCAAAGGAGCCACTAATCACTCTCATCTTTCTGATTAACTGAGGTGTTCTCATGCTAATTGTCCCTCTTCTGATAGGTAGATTGAAGATGCCCTCCCAATCCATGTACCTTTTACCTTCGCTTTTCCTTTTTCTCCCCTACCGCCCCCTCCCAATCTTCCTGTTCATCTTAATCTGATCAGACTCTCCCCCTCCCAAACCCCTTCCCTCCAGGTCTGCATACATCAAAGCCAAGATCAATCAGGCAGAGGAGGGTATGAGACCCCTGTAGGGAAGGACCCACCCGCAGGGAGTTGGGGGGGGGGAGTGTTATTCTGTGACTGGAGCTGCCTGGGTAGAACCCTCCTTGTTCCCTTGCAGACAAATCCCTTAAGGGAGGAGTGGCTCAGTGGTTGGGACAGGTTACCTCAGGCCAGAAGGCCAGGGGTTCAGTTCCCACATGGGGACCAGCAATCCCAGGCTGGAGGAACTGGGGTCCCCATGTGGCCTTGTGCAAGCCACTTAACCCTCCATTGCCTCAGGTACACTTAGACTGTGAGCCCTTCAGGGACAAGGGAATAAAAAGTACCTGTTAGTATACATGTAAACCACACTGATTCTAAAGAGCATGGTATAAAATAAAAATTAATCTTACTCTTTCTCAGCCTGTGTGGTGCCTCCAAAGGTCTGGAGGCAAACTTGGGAAAGTCTTATGTTGGTTGAATGAAAAGTCTGCAGTGAATCTAATTGTAGTGGGTGATTAGAGCAGTGGGCTGGAAACCAGGGTTCAAATCCTACTAATGCCCCTCATGACCTTAGGCAAGTCACTTAATCCTTTATTGGCTTAGATACAAACCTAGATTGTAAGCTCTTTGGAGACAGGGAGACACCTGCTGTACTTCACCTTGAACTACTACCAGAAAGGTGTGTGCAGGGCCGGACCACCATTAGGCAACTAGGCGGTCACCTAGGGCAGCAAAGTGTGTGTGTGTGTGTGTGTGTGTGTGTGTGTGTGTGTGGGGAAGAGGCAGCAAAGGACAGGGCATTCAAAGCTAAACAATAGATTTTGATAGCAGGGAGGGAGGGAGGGAGGTGTAAAGCTTAAGGTCTGTCTAGGATGCCAACACCCGGGGCTGCTCCCTCCCCCAAAGAAAACAGTGTTCCACCGCCCCTTTTTTCATTATACAGGCCAACACTGACCAGGTGTCAAATGAGACTTGCCTTTACCCGGTACCAGAAGGCAGGTCTCTTTTGCAAACTACAATGATCACAGCCAAAAGAGAAAGCAAGGCTCATATAGAGTTGATATCTCAGATCTGGAAATATGAAAATGTAAAAGAAAATACACAAGGAGGGTTTAAAGAGGGTGAAACAGGGTAGAACTGTTCATTGACTCTATTTCAGGTGGACCTCAACCCTTACAGAACCTGCATCTCTTGGACTTCCACCCCTCCAGAGATAGGCACTATGGAACAGAGTCACTGACAGAGGGAATGAGGGAATCTTTTCCACCCCCATTCTCCCTCTCAGCCTCTCCTAGAGTGTTGGGGGTAGGAGGACAAGTTGCTCAAAGGCCCCTACCAGCAGAAGTGGAATGAATGGTTCTATTATCTTGTTAAACATATACCAAAGGCTGAATAGTCTTCTGGGAAGGCTGGATAGCCTGGGGGCTGTGCTTGGAGGTGGGTGAGCTGGTAGCACCAGCTCCCTGGAGAACGATTTCCTGTCTGTTCTTTCTTGCCTTTTGCTCTGCTGAATGGATTCCCCTGAGATTATCTCCCCACAGGGTACCCAATGAGCCTTGATGGGGAAGCATTTGGCAGGTCAAGTCTGGTCTTTTGTTGGTCGATCTTCCTCCTCCATAGCTCACCCCCTTCCTCCCAACCCCTTGCTGAGAGACAATGACTTTCTCCAGACCCACAGACTCCTGGTGAAGTATGAACAGCCTTAATGGTTTCACTCCACCTCATTTTTCAGAGATGCCAAGTTACCCAGTCCCAATATAGAGAGATTATTGGCCAGTCCAGGGTTTTAGGCAAGCCTTTCCTGGTGCATTATGGGACAACACTGATTTCAATGGGTAGAATCAAGGTCTATAAATACCACACTGCTTTAGGAAGTAAATTAAAAAACTAGGACTGCCCAAAAAGTCTCCCTTCTGCAACTGGGTAACTTTGCAGTTCTGCATTTTATAAGTAGGGTTGCCAACTAGATCCAGATTTGCCCGACAGGTTGAATCTAGTCTGGGTTTACCTGTATGGCAAGGCCGTTGAGGTGAAATCTGAGACATCCATGTCAAAACATCTGAGTGAGGGGCAGTCGTGAAGATGGACACATGTAAGTGCTTTATAAAATAGACACGTCTTAGTTCTCCTAAGAAACCATGGGGAAAATAATCTGCACCGTGCAGTAAGTACAATCCCCAACACAACATGCTGCATGCATGTTTAAGTAATTGTGCATAGTTTAAGTAGTTGTGCCTGTGGATAAGCTCTCTGGCTATACGGTGAGGAAGAGGTCCTGGACTGGTTGTGGAAAGAATGATAGTTTTGCTGGTCCTCTGGCAGGCTGGGGATTTAATCAAATATAACATGTTAGGGGATTGTCGAAAACCAAAGGCATGAGGAAAGTAACGTTCACTATACTGCAGGTTCAGCTCTAGCAGAACCCATAGGCAGACTGGATCGACCATGTCAGACTTTATCTGCCACATTCACTGGCTGGTGGGGGGGGGGAAGCTATTCCAGGGTAGTAGTCTGCACATTTAAAGTGGATGGCCATCGGCACTTTGTTAGATCCAGATATTCAATGCCAGAACCATATCCGGCCACCAGCACCGAAGATCCAGTTAGTTGCGATATTCAGCTGCTGGCCAGACAGATAAACCAGCTAAAATTAAACAGGCTAAAATTAGGAGAAATAAAAGGCTTAAGTTAACCAGCCAGCAAATGAATATCACTGCGGGCTTGTTGGCTTGTTAAGTGTGGGTGCCATCCCCAGAACGCCTCAATGCTAGCCACTTAGCATCGGTGTGCGCAGTGGAAGAAACCGGGGAAATTCAGCGGCGCTAAACACTTTAGTGCCACAGAGCATGGCTTAACCAATTAGCAGGTCTGCTAACCACTTTGAATATGCCCCCCCTCCACCCCCCACCAATGTTACTAAGGGAGAGTCCAAAGAGGAGAGGGAGAAGGGACAAGATAAATATTACCGTTACCTAATTATAGTTGGATGAACTGGGGTGTAAAGAAAGTAATTTTCCCGCATACGCACACATAGTCAGCCACAGAGCCGGGGATTGGAACGGAGGCACAATGAGATTTTATTTCCCATATTAATGTTCACAGTAGTGTGTTTATTAATTTGTTTTGGATGTAGCCCACGCCTTGTCTGGGACCGGCGCAAGGAGATGTGATGCTCTAGGTGAACCTCGTCCACTGAGCATCCCCCTGCAACACCCATTGCCACCACCTCATGGCGCTTACCCTTGAACTTCAGCACCACGGGGCTGTTTCCTTCTGCTCCCACCTGATGGGTGACAGCAGTGCCAATGGGCATCTCTGAAAGGCCAGCGCTCTAGGCAACTGCCTAGTTTGCCTAATGGTAGCGCCAGCCCTGCATTCAGGATACACTAAATATTTTGTATAAAGCTATCAAATAGAATACAAGAGTACAAAGCAAACCAGCAGAACTTAGTGACTCACTCCAAAGTCTACTGAGGATTAGAACTAAGATATGGGGAGATAAAGTGACTCATCATGAAGAAACACACAAATTCTCCCTGGACAAACAGGATGCATCAGCCACAACTGGTGACGTCATCCGACGGTGCCATAGACGGAAGTGCTCTCCAGAGCTCAGAAAAGCTTTCCGAGCTTGCTCTGGTAGCCTTACCCCAGGCTCAGTTTCAGTTCTTCCATCTTGCCAGCAAGATGGACCTCTCTGCTCTCCACCAGCAAAAAAAATAAAAATATATTTACAGAAGCTCAGATTGGACCAGTGAGGCTTACAGTGCCAAAACCCAGTTTTAAAAAATGCCCTAAGTGCAGACAGAAGATGAGCATCACAGACTCACATGACTAGTGTGTGTGCTGCCTTGGGGTGAGCCACAGGGTTGAAAATTGCATCCACTTTGTTAGGATGACCCCACGGGCCAGAAACTCTTGCAGCCATGTGCTGGAAGACTTTGTTGCACTCACCACCTCTCCAGAAGAAGTACCAACAGACCATGTGGGTCACAACAGTAAGAGCAGGTCTACTGCTGCACAGGATGTGCCAGCCACAGCCTCCATCCCCAGCTGAGTGCTGCCCGAATCCTCCACTGCCAGCAATTATCCTCTGAAAGCTCTGGGGACCGGCTCAAGCTCCATTGTCCCAAATGCAGCCAACACATGCTCCCCTGGCCATGCTTCTCACCATCATCATGGCACCGACATTGCTTCTGGGTATGGCCCTGCCCCTCGGCTCCTATTGTCGGCATCAGGATGACCCATGCAGCCCTGCCCAATGTCATCATGCCAATGGCTCTGCTACCCCCCCCCCCCACCCGTGCCAATTGGATGACACTGGAAGGATTCAGCCAGCCCAACCAGACATCACCGCACCAATGGGAGAACCCCCCTGCACAGAGAACTTCAAGGGCATCCACCTTAATGCCGAGCCAGCCCAAAGAGAGCTGGGAATGCTGCTGCAAACATAAGGGAAGCTGCGGCAGACACAGGAAGTGTCAGCACAGCAACTACAACTGCGGTAGCACAGACAGCCAGTACAGAGGGAGCAGACGCAACTGCAGGTACCAAACCTCCGCAAACAGCAACAGTAGCAGCTCATGCTTTCCACCGAAGAAGCACAGATGCCAGAACTGCGACAAGGGCAAAGACCCCAACAGAAATATTGTACCTGACCTCCTGCAGCAGTAGGCACCAGTGATACTCTCTGCCTCTGTACAGACCATGACACCTCCAGCCAAATCCACCCCTTCTCCCTGAGCCCATCCAGGACACTGCACACGCCATCATCAGTCTGCTCCCTGAACCTCCTAACAGCAGACAGTGGGGAGGAAGAGGCCACTACCCTCAATTCCCCCGAAGCTATGGATTCACCACAGACCTCACTGGGATCCCAATCAGAGCCCTCACTGCCACTGCCTCAACCAGCCTCACCCCCTCCACCAAAGACCTCACATATCTGAAATTCCTGTGAAAGGTCATGACACAGCTAACACTCACACCAGCAGATATGCCAGACCTGAGGAGTGAAATGATGGGCATCCTCAAGTACCTGGACTCTCCTAGAATGATAATCACCCTGCGAGTCCACAAGCTCCTTCAGGAGAACCTGGCCAAGATCTGGGGAACGTTGCTGTCTGGATCCACCTGCTCCCAGAAGCTAGAGACAAAATACAGGTGCAATTCATTCCTGGCTTCACAAAACAGCAGCTTTCCCACCAATCTATAGTGGTAGAGTCTGCCCTGAAGCTAGTCAAGTCTTCCTCCAACCACGCTAACATGCCTTCAGGAATAGACCTTAAGCTCTTAGATGATGTCGGGAAGAAGACATTTCAAGCAGCAATGCTAAATGCCAAAATTGCCACCCATCAATTCCAGCACGTCATGTTCCAGGACACTCTCCTGGAGATTCTCAAGACCACATGGAAGCCCTGCCCTCAGAGTCCAAGCAAGCAGCCACAATGGCGCTGGCAGTCCTTGTGGAGTTAGCAGACACCTTGTCTAAACCACCTTTGACATGGCCACCTCCATTAGGCAACTGGGGTGGCTCAGGGAATTGGAAGAATACTCATTACCATATAGCAGACACCCCCTACATGGGGGACTCCTTTTTTGGGGAAAAAGTCAAAGACGTGAACAAAGTGAAAGAACACTGCACCGCCCTCCAGACCCTCGCAGCGGAGAACTTAGAACGTGGCTCCAGCAACCGGAAAGGTAGCTACTACCAGAAATCCTACTCTTCCTTCAGACACCACAGTTCCTACCCCAAATGGCAGACACAGAGCTTCAAATAATAGCCCTATCAGCCATCATACCAGCAAAAGCACCACCAGAAGGAATGCAAGCAAAAAAAGCAAAGCTCTCCCTAGTCAGGCAAGAGCACACCCTCCTTTTGACAGCCCCTCCCCGACCAACCCTTTGGTCAGGAGATGCCTCTCTGCCTTCCTGGATGCCTGGATGAGCATCAAGATGGACTAATGGATCCTCATAATTATTGCAGAGGGATACCACATCCGCTTCTTCTCCCCACCACCTCAACAGCCTCCCCCCAACAACAAGACACACAGCACCTGCTCTCAGCCATAACTACAGAACTGATATCCCTCCCAGGAGCCCAAGCACTAGAGTTTGTCCTGCCAGAGAAGCATAACTGTAGATTCCACTCCAGATACTTCCTGATCCCCATAACATCTGGTGGGGTTCACCCTATCATTCATGTCACGAAGCTCAACAAATTCATTCTCAAAGAGACGGTTTGGATGTACTCCCTGGGATCCATCCTGCCCCTCATTCAGGCCAAGCACTGGCTGGCATCCTTAGACCTACAGGATGTGTACACTCATGTACCCATCCATCGAGCCCACAAGCAGTGCCTGTGCTTCCATGTCTTTGGCAACCACTACCAATACTGAATCCTCCCCTTTGGCCTCTCACCAGCACCAAAAGTTTTCACCAAATGTGTCACGGTGGCAGCCACACACCTTCACATGCAGGACATCTGTGTCTTTCCCTATCTTGACAACTGGTTCCTCATAGCCCCTTCATGTCAGGAGGCATTGACAGGTGTGGAAAAGACTGTCACTCTCCTGTCAGCCCTGGACTTCCTGGTGAACTTCCAAAAATCCCACCGTCCCAGTGCAACAACTGGAATTCATTGGTGCAGACATAGACACCATCCTATCCAAGGCTTTTCGGCCTACACTATGGATACAGACCATCTCCTCACTAGCTCGGAAAGTCTCCTCCTCTGACCAAGCCACGGCCCAAACACTCCCGCGGCTCCTGGGACACATGGCAGCCATGACCCAAGTCTTAACTCTTGCAAAACTCTACATGCGTCACCTTCAGTGGCATCTGCGCACCCACTGGAATCAACACTTGCAGCCCTTGACCAACCACAACCTACTCAACGCCGGGAGGGAGGGGGTGAAGGAGTCTCTCACTTGGTGGACAATCCATGAGAACTTGGCCGTGGGCAAACCCCTCCAACAGCCACAATACCAATTCACTGTCACTATGGAAGCCTCCATGGTGGAGCCCACCTTCTGCACCTCAAGTCCCAAGGCTCCTGGAGGGGAAAAAGAGCAAAACTGCCACATCAATCTCCTGGAACGGTGGACAGTCAGAGGCATGCTGAAAGCCTTCGACCACTGCATTCTGGGCAAGACCATACTGGTCCAGATGGACAACCAGGTTGCCATGTTCTACATTAACAAGCAAGGGGCCACAGGGTCCCATGCACTCCCTGTTTCAAGCCTACTACCTGCCATGTAAATAGGACAACCTTACAGACCACTTGAGCCGCCAACTGGACCCCCCACAAGTGGGCCCTCAACCCCTGAATTGTGACATCACTCTTCCAATGGTGGGGAATGTTGCATGTGGACCTCTTCGCCAGCGAGAGCAATGCAAAGTGCCCATGCTTTTGTTCCAAACACCCCTCCACATGCAGTCTTGCAGGGGATGCCTTCAACATACATTGGGAGGAGCTGTCACTAGTGTATGCTTTTTACCCCACTCATATGATATCGAAAATCCTGCAGAAAATCAGGAGAGACAGGCCATGGCCATCCTCGTCATTCCCCACTGACTGAAACAGATGTGGTTCCCCTACCTGTGCTGCCTAGCCCTGGAGCCCTCCCTTCAGCTGCCACTGCAACCAAACCTCCTCACCCAGGACAATGGGGCCACGCTACACCTGATCCTGCCAGCACTCGCCCTAACAGCATGGAAATTGAAAGGGTAACCCTGTTCTCGATCAGACTGATGGTAGAAGTACAGCACGTCATTTTGACGGCCAGGTGCCCATCAACGCGGAAATCGTATGACCTGAGATGGAGATGCTTCTATATCTGGTGCAACACCCAAGGCCTAGACCCCATCTCCTGCCCAGTACCACAAGTCCTGCACTACCTCACTACCCTCTTTGATCTCAGACTAAAGACACCATCCATCTAGGTCCACCTCTCAGCCATAACCGCCTTCCATGACTGGCACGGCAACACCTCTATTTCCACACACCCATTGATCACCCACTTCATGAATGGTCTGGCCAACCTGCGCCCCACGGTACACGCACCAGTTCTGCCATGAGACCTGAATATTATCATACAATAGCTCACGCAGGACCACTTTGAACCACTGTACTTCACTGAAGTACATGATGTGGAAGACCCTCTTCCTGATAGCTATCACCTCTGCCAGGAGGGTCAGCGAGCTCAAGCCCTGGTGCCCATCCCCCCCCCCCCCATACACACAACTATACCAAGACTGGGCCAGCCTCAGGACACACTCTCATTTCCTCTCCAAGGTTGCCTCCCCATTCCACCTCAACCAGACTATTGAGCTACTCTCTTTCTTCCTGGAATCCCATCCCTCACCAAAGGAATAGAGGCTACACAAGCTCGACTGCATGCATGAACTCTACACCTATCTGGAAAGGACAGTACCCCTGAGGTGCAGAGTGCAGCTTTTTGTCCCGTTTGACTCCAATAGGCCAGGTCACCTCATCACAAAAAGGACCCTGTCCCAGTGGATATTGGACTGCATCACATTCTGTTATAGCCAGATGGGCAACCAACACACTACAAGTGTCCGGGCCCACCAGCTTCATGCCTTGGCCACCACCATCACCAACCTGCACTCAGTACCTATTGCTGACATCTGTAAGGCTGAAACCTGGTCCTCAATACACACATCTTTTAGAGACATTATTGCCTTCACCATGAGGTGCTCAAAGATGCCTCCTTCGGATGGACTGTACTAGCCATGTCTGCAGCTGCTCCCAGGACACCCCAAGGAGATGAAGCACCTACCTGGCCTCCGGCGGACACTGTCTCCCAGTTGGACTGATAGGCAGACTGCTGCTGTTATTGTGTTGAGTTGTTCCGATTGATTGTCTTGTCATTACACCATAGCTACTCCGGTTGTCTCGCTGTGGCCGTTACTGTGTTGATTGTTCTCGTTGCTTCTTGCACCGTTCTTACACCACCTGAATGCAGTTGGTTCGCACTGTCGACTTTGTTGATGGATGCCACTGTCACTGTATGCTTGCTAATAAATCTTTACATCGCAAGTCACTGTGCGCTGTCATATTAGGGACAGAAAGAGACCAGTAGTACATGCCCTTGGCACTGTGCCCTCATCCTCCACAACTCTCATGGCCAGGAGCCACATTTGGGAAGACATCAGGTGTGGCTGATGCATCCTGCTTGGCCAAGGAGAAAGCGAGGTTATTTACCTGTAATGGGGTTCTCCGTGGACAGCAGGATAAGTCAGTGACACATACTCTACCCACCTCCTCTGGATGAGGACACCTGCAGGTCTTAGTACACCCACCTAGCAGCAAAGCCAAAGATTGAGACATACTGAGCTAGGAAGGGGTAGGCCTGGGGTTAGGCTTTCTGAGCTCTGGAGAACACTTCCATCTATGGCATCATTGATGACATCACCAGGTGTAGCTGACTTATCCTGCGGTCCACAGAGAACCCCCTTTACAGATAAGTAACCTCGCTGAATCGGTGACCTGCTGGGGACTGAGCTGAGATACAGGGTGATAAAGTGACAGATCCCGAGGTCTCATACACTTAGGGACATGTTTTCTAAACCACATTAGCTGCTAAGGCAGCAGATAGCACTGTCTGGCAACAGTAGTAGTTAATGCAGGTCAACTGCAGATAACACAGTGATTTTCTGTGCTATATTTTATTTATTTAACAGGTCTTTCATCCGCTTTATCATTTCAGTCAAAGCAGTTTTCATTGTAACTTAAACTTGATAATCTATATTAAACAGGGACATTGATAACTTGGATTTTTTTTTGAGGCAATGGAGGATTACGTGACTTTCCCAAGGCTACAAGGAGTGCTAGTGGGAATCGAACCTTGGTCTCTTGGTTCCCAAGCCAGTGCTCTAACCAGATAAGGTTTTAGATAGTGCTGGGGAAAGTGTGTTATCTCCAGGAGTGGATGGGAATAGGGCGGAGAGTGGGCATGTCAGCAATGCGCAGCTACTGTGGGCCTCCATGGGTGGCGTTAGCTGCGTCCGTGATACTGCCCAACCATGTCCTCTGCGCTTCCGGTGCATTATATACTGGGAAATACTGTGCACATCCTCAACAGACAGCATCATATTAGCTGCAAAAGCCATGCTTTATCTGCACTTTTTTGGCATATTAGCTGGAACGGAAAGAATTTCTGAGAATACTACCCTGGAAGTTCTGGATTCCAACTTTTTACCTAAAAGCCTAAATTTGGCTTCCAGAACCTCCCTCCCACACGTTACTATGTCATTGGCCTACATGTACCAAGACAGTAGACTCCTCCCCAGAGCTATCTAACACCTTATCTAGGTGGCACACATGAGTTCCGCCACCTTTGCTCCAAGCAGTAAGTTACCAGGTGATTAATTAATTAATTTAATTAGCGGGTTTTATATACCACCTTATCATATACTGAGGCGGTTTACATTACAACTCAAAACTCAAAATTTACATTGAACAAGGTCCAATAATTTGGATGCAAACAATCTAACAGAGGATGAACTTGGAGCAATAAGAGTTATTATCTAAAGTGTTCCATCCATGTAGGTACTTAATTGGGGGTGGGGAGGGGGCGGGGAGACATCAGGTGTTGGATATGTCCATCTGGTTGAAATCATTACTACGTCTGTAGTATTCTGTAAAGAGGAGTGTTTTTAGTGTCCTTCTAAAGCTCCAGAGGTCCTTGGTGGCTCTCATGTTTTCTGGAAGGGCATTCCATAAAAGTTGTGCACAGAGAGAATACCCTGTTGCAGGTTGAGTGGTTGAGTTTCTTCCTTACACTCAGGACCGTGACGAGATTTTTGTAGATTGTTCTTTTGGCTATGCTCTCTGGTGGATGTGATTCTCACCTCCACCAGCTACCCAGCTCGTCCCTGGCACACAGGCTAGTGCTCCAATTTCATTCCTTGCTCTCTGCCGGCACCATCCCTGAATTGCTGATGCTTTCTGACACCAAGCAGCTGTCGGCAAGTGGTTGAGCTTCCATTCTTATGGATCTTGAGATCGAAAATAGTGCAGGAGTTTGGGGTACCACATGGCCCAGACTCACTGAGAGCCACATTGTGCCAGACAGAAATTAGCTATTCCAGGGAGCCACAATGGCCAAAAACCATCAGAACAAGGTGGGAGAGGGGCGTGGATTTGACAGACTGGAAGAGACTGGTTGCCAGGAGGTGGATAAGTGGTTATTTCCCAAAGAAAAACAGGCTTATAAACCCACGTCTACGGTGTGATAAAAGCAGAATTGGATCAGCTTGCTTGACTGAGTAGAGGTGAAAAGGTGACTTTAGTCCTGTGAGCCTGGTTGCCAGGTGTGAACAGTTGTGGCTGGGGACCTCTGACATCACTGCAATGCTGGGTCCTGATGGGCCATTAAAGAGGGCAGGATAGCCCAGGAGGATCAAGAAGTAGAGGATGGGGGAGAAAAGGAAACAACAGCTATTATTAAAAGAAGAGCGGGATGACTGAGGGGAGAGAAAATGTTCTTTGCCTCTTGCTCGGTCCCAAATGTTTTCAAGTGAAACTTTGTAAGGGACAGACTGGGACAGAGCACTCTCTGCTTAGAAAGAGACAGGATGCTCTCTGCTTCTAATGGACAGAGGGTGAATCATTGGTGTAGTCTGTCTGCTTGCTTGGCGAGCAGAGTTGCAAAGGATAAGGAAGTCACATTGGCAGAGGGGGCAGGAGGACCAATTCAACATTACTGCCTGCAACATTATTTGGGGGGGGGGGGGACAGGGCCCATGGCCATCTCAAATTAATCCCGAGTGACACAGCGCTCTCCACTTATAAATGGTTGATAAATAAAAATAAAAACAAGGAAAGGAAAATGAGGGGATACCTTTTTATAGAATTAACTTCATACATTTTTGGACTAGCTTTCAAAGATTAAAGACTTCTTCTTCAGGTTAACATAGAATACAGTTTTAACCTTTGAAAGTTAATCCAAAAGTGTTACATTTACTTAACCATGGGTGTCTACCATGCGTTTAGCCCCAATAAATGAGTGGGGGGGCATGTCTCCATGCATCTAGCACATTTCACACCACCCCTGCGCTTATTGTTGGTGAGATCAGTGTGGCTGCACTTAAAGCCTGTGCTAACCACGATGTACATGCTCCATCCCAAACTGTCCAGTTTCCGCTATTCGGGTAGCCTAGGATTTTTAGCGTGGCTGCATTTTTTGGAACACGGAAAAGTTTACCGCAGCAGACCTAGTGTGTGCTGAACTCCATTCTACCAGGTAGCAAGGTTTAGTAAATATGCCCCGAACAGTTTTCCAGTTCATCATATCCCTACATCTTGACTACTGTAATATTATCTACCAAGGAATACTGAAATATGTGATGCACCCTCTAGAAACGACTCAGAACACAGCCGCCCACATCCTATGCAGTGCTGCAGTATCTGACCACATAACACCCATACTTAAAGAATTACACTGGCTCCTGGTAATAACCCAAGCAAAATATAAAGCTCTGCTCACCATTTTCAAGGTAACCCACAACCTATCCCCAGAATATCTCCAGTCTTTCATACACCTAACACCAAACAACCGAGCTAGAAGAGCGAACGCACAAAACACACGTACTACTCCAACCTAGAAGACCAGTCAAATTGTCTCCTTTTAGGCACTCACATTCTGGAATGCACTCCCACAAGATGTACGATCCACCACAGAAATAGCTGATTTTCGTAGGAGACTCACCCCCCCCCCCCCCATTCACTGAATACTTCGGAAGTGAAACATAAAACATACAATAACACTCACACAAACCCAAACAAGGTTATTACGTTCTCCTTTTAATTCCATCCCCCCACCCTGTTGAAAGCTTTCCGTCACCCCAGTTACAACTGTGTTACATATATTCCAAAAGTTGACTATAATATGTTCTTTGTAAACTCTGTAAGTTAAAGTTATCTGTAAAGCACTTAGCCTCTATGAAAAGTGGTCTATAAAAACGTCTAAATAAATAAATGTATTGTTACTCCAATAAAAAGGTATCACCTTATTTTCTTTTTTTTAATTTTATATTTCTAAGCATTTATATCATATACTTCAAGAATACTTGAAAAAAAATAAGGACATTATCCCAAACAACAACAAAAGGGGCTCCCAATAAAAGGAAAAGAAGGGAAAAATAGACAATGAACTTCAAAGAAGAAAAAGGAATGGGGAGTGGATGGAAGGAAATTCAGAGGAGCTGGATCATCCTCTCAGAATAAATCAAGTATAAATTAGGACACACAAACTAAGAGCATACAGTTCTGAAGAAACCAAGCATTTAGGAAGGAAATACATATTCTATTGCTGGCAATACAGTTGGTGGAGAAAATGTTGTCTCTATAAAATTCATCAACTGTTTTGGATCCAAAAATGCAAATTTTATTATTTATTTATTTATTTATTTAGTGTCTCTTTTATACCGCGCTATTGAAATAAGTGCGGTTTACTTACAACAGTAACTTATACAGTGCGGCCTAGGCTGCGCTGTATTTACAATGAACAGGTGCTGTAACTTGGACATCGCTAGGGTAACTACAGGTTGGATATCGAGTCAGGTCCGCGCCAGGCTATCGTTGGGTCGAGACTATATACATGCTGCTATTTACAAGGTGTGCATGGTCGATAGTGGCGCCAATGGGTGTGGTTGCCTCATTGCGTGCTGGGTGTACTAGTGGGGCAATCCTGGTGGAAGGGGGTGGCAGTTCGTGGGCTGTCATCATAGTAGTGCTTGAGGAAGAGGTGGTGCTTTAGAGCCTTCCTAAATTGGGCAAGGTCAAAGATAACCCAAATGTACTTTCCCACAATTTAACAAAACATCCACATGGAAATGGAATGAAAAATGTCGCCCCCTAGGGCCAATTCCTGCTGGCATTTAGCCAAAAAGACTGTGGGCTCGATATTCAGCGCTGATATTGCGGCTAGCCACCGGTGCTGAACGTTAAACCCAGATATTCAGTACCAGGGTCATACCCAGCCCCGACATTGAATATCCAGATTAGCGATACATGGTGAAAGTGAGGTCTAGCTCCTGCATCCGGCTTTCTCCAGGTATCGCTAATCGGGCAGTAGCTCAATATCGCCTCTGCCTGGTTAGCAAGTGGTGCCCCCTCTGCTCCACCCTGGAACACCTCTGACATGCCCCAATGCTAACCGGTTAGCAATGGGACGTGTAGAGTTGGCAGCCACGGCCCGCGGATATTCAGCAGCACTAACCACGTCGTCAGACTGTGTAAATGCTGCTGAATATCGGGTCCTTTATACCTTGCCTGTGTGGGCCAAGAGAAATCAGCATAAATTAAGACCTTCTGGTCCAAAAAAGAAGAATGCTTATAGAGAAAAAACAATCTAAGGGGGGGGGGGGATATTCAAAGCGAGTCACGTGGTTAGCAGACCCCAGGCTTGAATGTCCGGGTCTTAGCTCCCGCAGTGACAGCAAGCCACGTTAGATCAGCCAGCAGCTGAATATTCACACCTAGGAGTCCAGTTCTTGCCCGGCTCCAGGATGAAGGTCACTATTCATCTCGTTTGGGTAGATGTCATCGGTTGCAAGTTTTCCAAAAATGGAGTCAAATCCAAGCCATCTGTTGAAATTTCCCTACTCTGAGCACCTTCATTCCCTCCTTGTCCAGAGTTAGTACAGCAGGTGTGAGACAAGCTGGAAGCACCTCTCTGGCCTCTTGCAGTACTTGTAGACCATGTCTAAAGAGGACCTTGGAAAACTCAGCCATCACAAATTCAAATGATGGCTCTGATTTTCCAGTGCTTCCAGTCTATGACTGACTCTTTCTTTGGCCCTAATTAAGGCAGAATTACACATTCTTAATTCTACAGCCCTATTGTTGCAAGGCCTTTTCTCCTAGGACAAGCAGGATGAGTCAGCCACACTTGGTGATGCCATCCGACGGCGCCGAGAAGGAAGTACCGTATTTTCGCGCATATAACGCGTGCGCTATATACGATTTTACCTACCGCGCTACCCTCGCGCGCGTTATATGCGGGTGCGCGCTATACCAAATCTTTTTTCCCAACTAGCTTCCGGGAACTAAACCCCTCTTCCTGCGATTGGAACGAAACCAGCACGAGGGTTAACAACGCAGCTACAGGGCACCACTACAGCCTCTGTCATCAAAGTGCCATGGACTTTCCGAAGAAAAAATCAGTCAGTACGAGGAGATCAAACCTAAGCTTTCTTTAGCTTTCTTTAGCCTAGCTGCACGAGTCCCGAGGCCCTGCTCAACTGCGGCCTCTCATCCTCCCCACTACCCCGCGCCAAGCTAAACTGTGCGCCAAATCAAAGACTCACCACTGCCGTTTGAAGGGGAGGGAGGGGGCTTAATCCTCACCGGAGCTCAGCCGAACAACGGCTTCGGCTACGGCGCTGCAGAAATCGCCTGCCAGCGCCTGCTCTCTCCTTGAACTAAACCTCTCTTCCTGCGATTGGAACCAGCACGAGGAGATCAAACCGCACGCTATATGCGGGGGCGCGTAATGTGAGAACTTTATTACAGAAAAGCCCAATCTCCGCGCATTATATGCGGGTGCGCATTATATGCGCGAAAATACGGTACTCTATAGCTCAGAAGGGCTTTTCGCCCTTCTGAGCATGGGTCAACTG
This sequence comes from Ichthyophis bannanicus, assembly GCA_033557465.1. Taxonomy (NCBI): domain Eukaryota; kingdom Metazoa; phylum Chordata; class Amphibia; order Gymnophiona; family Ichthyophiidae; genus Ichthyophis; species Ichthyophis bannanicus. The sequence continues at coordinate 71,168,798 of CM066051.1, read as the reverse complement.
GCCCCACCCCCCTGCCCGCCCCTAGCTAGCCAGTTTTCAGTTCTTCCACCTTGCCAGCAAGACAGACCTTTCTACTCTCCAACTGAAATGACCAAATCTTGAACTTATTCTGTAGAGAAAGAAGAGGAATTCCCCCCCCCCCTTACTTACTTGCTTGAAATGTCTTTAATGTTTCTTTGTTTATTTTGCTCTCTCATGCTTCTTCCTCAGATCCAATATCGCTCAGGGAGAGCTGGCTGGAACCCCGGGGCCTGCCGGCCATGTGTGCTCGCAGCCCGCGGTTGCACTTGCTTGGGGAATGCCTGAACTCCAGCACGAGTTAAGGCAGACTTGCCTGGGGAACGCCTGAACTCCGACACGAGTTAAGGCAGACGCCATACCCCTGTTTCAGCCACGATCACGCTGTTGATGCCGCTGATGGAAGACCTTCAAACTCTGGACTTGGAAGGCGTTCCAGCAGGCAATTGCCCTCACGGCAGCCCAGAACATCCCTAGAAGGCCTCTGACCTGGCCAGCCACGGCTCCAGTGCCTCCTTCCCCTGACCCTACCTCCAAGAGCCATCTTCACGTGGGGACCATGGGGGCGGCCATCTTGCTCTGGCCATGCTGCCTTGGAAGCCGCCGCCCCTCTGCAGAGATTGGATTCAAGCCGCTGCAGCGATTGGATAGTGGCGCAAGCCGCCGCCCTCTGCAACGTTTGATGAGCAGGCAAAATCTTCCGACTCCATTGGCTGAAGGCTGACCCGCCCTGCAATGCCATTGGCTAACACCATGGCAACGGGGACTCCGGAGCAGTGCCATGCCGATGCCAGAACTCCTTTTCACAGCGCCGGGCAGACAAAACAGCTGCCAAAGGAGATCCCCTCCGCCCCTTCTCTGGCACCAGTATCTCTGGAGGCTGCCTGCCTACTCAGCTGAGTCCACAGCACCGTTGGGGGCACCACTCCAAGCACAGCTCCATTGGGGGCACCACTCCAAGCATGTGATCAGCGCCAATGCCAATGAGCGCTGCGTGCTCTGTTCCTGCTATCGATAGTATCACTCCTCAAGGTTCCAGCTTGTCAGTGAGAGAGCAGCAATGAATAAGCAGCCCTCACCTCGCAGAGCACAACTGGGCATGGTCCAGGCCCTGATGTGGAGGGAGTTCCTCCCTGTTGAGGAGTTCTCGGTAGGCTGGACAGAGCTCGGCTTTCTGAGTCCAACAACCCATCTGCAATCTGCACTTCATCTCATTCATCCGAGAAAGAGAGTGAGAGAGAGAGAGAGAGAGCAGTCTGTTCGGGAGTGCTACATAACATACAGGTTTAACTTTGTTCCTCCTCAGAAAGGACACATAATCAGAGATCATGGAGAATAAGGTAATGGACAGGATTCAACTGCTGCTTGTAGGTGATGGTCACGCCCCGATCCCAACTTGGCAGCCAGACAGCAGCTATGCAGTGGATCACAACCGAGCATGGCACTCCTGCTGGGCCTCTTGCACGATGGAGTGGAGGAGTAGCCTAATGCTTAGAGCCCTGCCTTGTGCCGAAGAGAGCAAGCACTGCCACCGGCACCATCGGAACCGGCGACCTGCACCCCTCTCTGCTCCTCGTCACTTTGTGCTCAGCGCCGGGATGCCTTCTTCATGGTGCCGATCAGGTGGAGTCGGGAAGGAAGCAAGGTTGGCTTCCAACTCTACCCTGTGCCTCCTTTGGCTTTCGCCCTACATCCGATGGTGGCGGGCACATCGAGATGCCCCACTCTCCCTTCCCCGGTCCTGGAGCGCAACGTGTGCGGGCACCACCCCGCTCCTATCAGCCGTGGGCATCCAGTACAGCTGCGGGAGTAGCCTAAACGTTGCAGACATGACTTGGCTCCCCGAAGCACCCGAACGTCTTCAGCAGGCAGTCATCGCTTCATGCAAGCCTCCCTCTCCAGCTACCCTACTCTCCAGGGGCTGCTAGAATGGCTCAGGCACTGTCCTTGTACACAGCCTGTTCTTTCAGCAAAATCTGCCTTCTTATATTATGTTTTATGTCCCCGATGACTGCAGGCAACGGCCTCTCCGTGCTCTGTCACCAAGATCCCGGTATCTGATCCCCATACGGGTGAATTTGGCCTCATAACACCAGACTCCACGGGAATGTTAGACATGAATAGACCTCATGCCATCCCTAACCAAGAGGAAAAGGGGAGTTTTCACCTCAATCTTCCACAGGAGACGCGCAAGTGACGCTGGCACATATGGCGCTTCCGTGCCTATCCGGCTGAGGTATTGCCCTGATATCCAAGTGCTTGATCCCAAAATCAGTGAGCAGTTGGCCCAGTGGTTTGGTAGTGGTGTCAATGAGCTGTGTTTGGGCTCTTCAGTGTACCGCTTCGATTCCCTCCCCAGAACTCCTAATGGCCTCCAAGGAAAGCGTGTCATCAATCTCCAGTCACAGGGCTCCGACTGTGAAAAATGAAGCCAGTAAGGGTTTTCCTTACTACTGTGCAACCTGCAACCACCTGACGCTTGGCACCTCTCAGCCTGCAACCGCCTGACGCTTGCCACCTCTGCGCTTTCGCGCCACTTCCTGCTCCTGCGTACAGTTTCCCTTCGGACTGGTTCTGGTCTACCTTAGGGACCCAGGACAGAAGCAAGGGCCACAGGGGCACAGCCAGCCCTGAGGAAGTGCCCCGACACAAAGCAAACACCATGGCTGCACAGCCGAAGCTACAGCATGTCAGTAGCTCACCAGCACCTCACATTCACCTGACCCCCTACTTGCCTCTAAAGAAAGGCTCATGGGCTCTCATCCAGTCACATGCATGGACCTCAACCCACTAACACAAAGTGGAACACAGCCTCAACAAACAAAGGCGGCAGTACCCCAGGTCAGACCCCGTATGGATGATATTGTGCACCTATCAGTTTAGAGCCTGCATGGAAGATTGCAATCCAGAAAAGGCAGGAGGCTTCACGTCTGTAACAAGAATGCACAGGTCACTCTGTCCAACATAGCACTTGAGCACCTGCCCGATGATTAGTCCAAGGACTAAGGGGTCAACTCCCTACCAAGAGACGTGGGTGAGCTGCTCCCCTTGTAGCCTCTAAAGAACGACCTACAATGGAAGACTTGGCAGTCCACCAGATGTGGATGAGACACACCCTTCATGGCCAAAGTAAGCCCTGACAATCCACCACCGTTTGCAGTGGCAACAGTGTGGTGCAGTATAAATAGTCAATGTGCCCAATCCACCACCAGACAGCAGCGGCAACAGTGGGGTCCAGTATAAATAGTCAATGTGTCTAATCCACCAGCAGTTGCAGTTGCAGTGGCAACAGTGGGGTGCAGTATAAATAGTCAATTTGTCCTCAAACAGAAGGTCACAGGTTCAAATCCCAGCTGTAGACCTTGCAGCACATGTCCCTACTTTCAGTCTGGGAGATTAATAACCACGCATTGCCTGCAGGCATGACCATTCATGACATCTACACCTGTGCACTCCCGAAAAACCATGGGATCCCCACCCTTCCAGACTCCATCTGGGCAGAGGGGCCCACGCTGTGCCCGCAAAACCATGTGGTGGCAGCTCATCTCGGTGGGAAGGGTATCAGTCTTCTTTCACCTTGTAGACAAGCCTGCCACTACCCACCTCTGCCTTGCCATCTCCGGAGCCCTATGCTGTGATCCAGCAAACCATGCCTGATGTGGGTCTTCTTCTCTGCCCTGAAGAGAGCACCCGGCCCCAGTAAGCTCTGTGGCACTAAACCTAACATCACGGGGTGCATGGAGGCAGAGTGACAGGCCCATGGTCAGCCTGGGAGCTCCAGTCTGGACCATCCTTATGATCAACTCAAGGGAGCACTCTGAATCAGCATGCACAAAGACAGGTACATCCAACCTATGGGTCACAGATTCAAAACTTGGCTGAGAGCCATATCGGGGAATTACGGATGCTCCAGGCATTCCTCCCCCTCAAACTCATATAAGAGCTCAAACCCTTAGGCACCCTCCATCAGTGGGGCTGACCGCAAATAGATCTGCTCACCACGTGGAGAACAGGAAGTGTGATTATTAAAATGGACAATGCCCTTCATCACGCTCACTGTCCGGTACCCGTACCAGTGCCTTCTTCCCCAAGAGCCTGACCCTGTTGATAGGTTGTGATCCAGACCTGACCCTGCAGTCTTCTACCTACCTATGCACCATGACTGAATGGCTGCTGTGGCTCCCACCAGCTTGCAGTCCCCAACGCCGAGTGGGAGCCTCCTCGAGGCCATTGCTCTCGACAGCCCGCTGCCGGCGATGACATAATGATCTGAAATAGATCTCCAGGGAAGTTTTCACATAGATGCTCTGGAAAGCTTCACGGCCCTGTGCTACCGTACATCCAGGACATACACTGAACAGTGAACGAGCCGGGCTGCCCAGTTCCAACGGACTAGACCCCTAGGGACTCCGCCTGCATCTCCATCCACCCGGATACAAGCAAGGACGTGCACACAATGCATGCATCCCCAGAGCTCCTCCTTTCATCCTGCCCATGCAGCACATGTCTGCAAGGCCATGAGGACCTCGCAACAGGGACTATCACATCACCCGGGCACCGGTACACACCGTCCAATAACACCAGTGGTAATTCATGCACCTCATGCAGTAACGGTATCGAGAAGTACGTATAAGGTCGAGAGTTCTTGGCGACCAGGCATAAAGAGATGCCTGGTTGTCTGCCAGTCTTCCATGCTGGATTTGTCCAAACAGACCATGTCCCAGAGTTCTTTAAGCAGACAAACTCCTTTTCTGCACTGCTTTAGTTATTTGTAGTCAGGGACATTAAACCCGGGCCTGAAACTGACTTATGGACTCCGCGAGCTTAAGGATCAACCTCTTACCACTCTTGTAGCACAGCCAATGCTGCCTTGCTATCCCTGCATGCAGCAATCACCTCGCTGATACCATAGACCATAAGATATGCCATACTGGGTCAGAAAGAGGCTCATCAAGCCCAGTATTTCTGCTTCCAACAGTGGCCAACCTAGGTCATGTCTCCCCAAAGACACAGGTTCCCCAATGCTTGCATTGGGCCAAGCAGCGATTTCCCGGTCCCTGCTACGCTAACGGCTTTTACAACATCCTCTGGCAACAAGTCCCAGAGTTGACTACACTTTGAGTTAAAAAAAAAGAGAGAGAAGCCTCTCTTATTAGTGATGTACTAACTCTCCAGTTTGCACCACTCTCGTGGTCAGTGATATTGATGCCGTCACTTCTTCTTCACAGTGACTCCCCACTCGAGGTGCCTACATCTTACCGCACAGGTGTGCCTTACAACTACACCCTCTGCACATGCGTGCATCGTGACTGCAAGCCATCGTTGCATGCACCATATGTGCATCACCACTACAGGCCTACAGGTTCGTGCCTACAGGCTCTGGTTGCAACATGCTGTACCACAAGGGCGCATGCTAGCCCTAAAGAAGTGTCTCGGCCTTCCCCCTTCCACCACAGTGCATGGCAACTGGGGAGGCACCAAGTGTGGCTGACTCATCCTGCTTGTCCTAGGAGAAAACGGAGTTACTGGCTAGCTAGGGGCGGGCAGGGGGGTGGGGCCAGTTGGCCCATGCTCAGAAGTGCAAAAATCCCTTCTGAGCTATAGAGAGTACTTCCGTCTCGGCGCCGTCGGATGACGTCACCAAGTGTGGCTGACTTATCCTGCTGTCCACGGAGAACTCCTGTTACAGGTAAGTAACTCCGTATTATCTTCCTCCATGCTGACTAGTGTCACTGCCTGGACATTACACTGGGCCTGTACTGAATGAGTGTCCTTAGTTACCTTGTCCAACCTCATTGTCAGGGACTCTTCCATCCGAGTGACAGCCTTCAGTGCATCTTCCAAAGATGACTCTGAAATGCTTAATCAAGACCTCCCCTTCACTGGCACTACCAGACTCAGCTTTCACCACAGCCGATGACAAAATCGGGGGTGAACCACTCAACTCACCATCTGCTTCCAATGCTGGTCCATCAGCAGATGAAGGGGGGACTGATGCTACAGGCAAGCCCCTGTATCCCTGACTCAAAGCACTCCCAGCTTCCATGGACTCATTCCATAGCTTTGAGGAGTCTCTCCATACTCCGAGCTGAACGAGAAGTTAGCCTCCTCAATGGGGATAGGCCCTCCATCGACCAGCATCTGCACTGGAGTTTGACTCTCAGTTGCACATAGTAGAGAGTTGAATATTTGCTGACCATTGGCACCGGGAATCCCAGAGTCTGCGGGATATGTTAGAGACTTTCCCTTGCGCTTGCCAACAACTCTGGGTAACACTGACAGATACAGAGCTCACAACTTGGCATCTTATCCTGTTGCCATCTTGCTACACCACCCCCCTCGTATTTTTCTGTTTCTTTATCAACCATTAAGGCTGACCGAATGCTTGCCAAGAGCAGCATATCAAATTTCAAATAAACTCTGAACTATGGATGGAGGGTGAGGGTAGGCGTCTAAGGGACAGAGGGTGACACGGCTTTCTCTGCTTAGAAGGAACCTTCTGGGACGCTTAGGACCAAAGGTTTACAGAGAAAGATGTGATGAGAAGGGAGAAAGGACCGAGTATTACAGCATTTCTGTCACGTGTACACCCTCCACAATACACACTCATACAGAATAATAGAAGCAATCAGACACACCCATGAAGTTGTTTTCTGGTAGTACTGAGAGAAATCAGGAGCTTCTGGGACAGACTCTTTTATTCCTTGTATTTTTACAATGGGAGCAGGAAGGCTGCACCTCCTGTGTTTACTAATCTCTTTCCATAAGACTCCTCTCGCTGTCGGTGCTCTGTCTCGTTTCTCTGTAACCGAGTATGATTGTAATATGCATCCCCCCCCCCAGAAGAAATACAGTACAAGCTTCACACACACACACACACACATACACACACACTTACTTTGCTTTAGCACAGGACAGGTACAGCACAGACAAGAGCAGTACACATTTCCCCCCACATGCACACACTGTCCCACCACAGCACAGGAAAACACAGGCAGCCCCCGCCTCCAATACAAACACCCACACAACAGCAGGTACAATACAGGCGAAGCAGAGACTGCAAACGTTCCCTCTCTTCATGTGCACTCTCTCACCAAAGCACAGGGAGGGCACAGGCAGCAGCACTGAAAGCACCCTTCACACTCATAACCACCCCCTCCCCCTACTACAGGAGAGCTGCAAGCTTCCCTCCGCCGCCGCTGCTCTACCACAGGCGGCGCACAGGAGCAGCTCTCACCTCCGAACAGGCAGCCGCAGGGTCAGCTTCTCTAACACACTACTGAGTGGGTAAAGAAGCAAAAATGACAGTGGCAGGGAGGGGTCAGACAGACAGCGTCTACATCGTGAACTGTAGCGCCGCCGGAGCCTTCATTCTCCTCCTCCTCCTCCTTTTGGTCACAGCACTGGCGCAGTCACAAGGCAACAGCAGAGAGGGGCGCGTCTGCTTCCATCTGCCCTCTCCTCCATCGCTTTTGGCATGAGTTGGGGAGAAAGTGTGCGGGCCGGGAATGAAGAGGGCAAGACTTCAATTTCACCTTTTCTACTGGAAGCACTGACGATGGAGGCCCTGCAGCACAGAGGAGTCAAAGAGCGGGTTGTGTATTTCCATTTCTCCGGTCTGTAGCAAGGAAAGGAAAGGGTTAATCATAAAATCTGGTCGTAATTGCACAACCGTATTAAAACCCTTGGCCTGACACTTAGGGGCTGATTTTCAAAAAGCCCGATATTCACAGGGCTGTCTGACCACCGCGGCGCTGGCCACAATAACGGGGTCTTCAACGGCAGTATCCAGATAGTGACTGTGCTGAAGATCTGGGCGGCGCAGTCACTATCTGGGTAAGTGCTGACCTTCTCTGGAGAGCACCAGTTTTCAGCAGTCACTTCTCTGGATAGCAAGTTAGGCCTGTTTTTCCTGCGATCTAAGCTATCCAGATACATGCTGGCTGAACAATGTCACTGCCCAGATAATGTTGACCCTTATGCAGATAGTGGCCATACTGCCCTGCCTCTGCCCGTGGTCTGCTCCTGTTAGCCAGATGGTGCCAGGGTGGTCAGTGGAAACATTCAGCAGCCTCATCTGGGTAGTGCCGCTGACTGTCTCTCTCAGCGCTCTCATCACATAGGCCCCCGTGAGCTATTTGGGGAAGGGCTTTGAATATCAGCCCCTTAGATATTCTTTCTGGAGATGCAAAGTCTGGGATGGGTCATTGCAGGGCTCCAATACCCATGTACAGCTTAACCATAGCTAATTATGTACAGGAGCTTTCCAAGGACCATGCACAGGAATCTCCAGCTTGAAAGTTCATATGCAACACATTTGTGAGGATGGGACAGGGTAGAAGTTAATCCCTAAACTAGGGCTTCTCAACCCAGTCCTCAGGACATACCTAGCCAGTCAGGTTTTCAGGATAACCGCAATGAATATGTACAAGAGAGATTTGCATGCTCTGGTCCCAGCATTGCCCCCTCCTGCCCACATCTCTCTCATGCATGGTTATCCTGAAAACCGGGCTGGCTAGGTGTGTCCCGAGTACAGGATTGCGAACCCCTGGCTTAAATTATGAATATATTATTCATTTATCTGTATTTTTTTACTGATGCATCTTATTACAAAGTATTTGCTACTTATCGTAGATTTGCATTTTCTAAGCTGCTTTGGGCTGAATGGTTTTCAAGGAAAATCAGCTTACTTACCTGTAGCAGGTGTTCTCACAGATAGGTGATGTTCCCCAGTGGACCCCAGTGTGGGTAAGGGTTCTCCAGCTTAGATAAATTCCAGAAACATTTGAGAAGCCCCCCCTCCTGTTGCTGTCACGCAGCTATCGTCTCCATCTTTAATAAAGCTTATAACAGAATACAACTCCTGCTATCCATGGAGATCACCTGCTACAGGTAAGTAACTTGTTTTTTCCTGAGGATAAGTAGGATGACAAGCCTTCACAGATGGGACTCCCTAGCTATAGTCTCCTTTAGCTTAGGAATAATGTCTTTGAAACCTGGGCTTTTTATTGGTTCTTTGTCTCCACCAATCTGTTGGTAGAGGAATGCAGCCCTCTTGTCTGGACTGGTCTAGCAGGACTTGAGGAAAGGACATTAAGGTAACATTTTACTTACCAGTTAATGTGATTTCACTTACTGTGTATGGAATGCACTAGAACTGAAATCATCATAAGTGCCTCATGGTGCTTTGACCCTGGCTAGGACTACAGCTTTGAGTAAAGTGAAGAAGAATCAGCCTGTGGATTCTACAGCTGCATCTCCTGCTGCCAGGCCTTCTGCTGCTCTGCTTCCTGCTACCTCCCTGGAACTGCTGCTCTGCCTGTGCTGACCCCATGACATACTGGTTGAGTACCACTGCTCTACATACTCTAGTTGTGTTTTTTTCAGGTGCAGCTTGGGCCTTCAACCTGGTTTTGTCTCAGTTGATGAGAGCTCCCTTTGAGTCCCTGTGGCTGAAGTTCCTGACCTGCAACGTCCTGTTTTTGGTGGCAGTTATTTCATTTTGCAAAGCTCCAGACTTCAGTGGTAGATCCACCATGCAATAAAGTTTTTTTTTCCCACAGGGTGGTGCTGTGCAGTTAACATAAATTTGTTCCAGATGTAGTGTTGGAATTCCACCTTAATCAGTCACTCATCCTGCCAACATTTTTCCCAAGACCCTGTGCTTACAAAGGGGAAAGTGTGCTGCCCATGTTGGACTATAAGAACATCTTGACCTTCTATCTGAATGGTCTAAAGCCATGGTCTAAAGATAGGGAGGAGTGGCCTAGTGGTTGGGGCAAGGTACCACAGGCCAGAAGGTCAGTGGTTCAAATCCCACTAGAGGACAGCAACCTTGGGCCAGAAGGACTGGGGTTTCTAGTCCCACAGGTGCTCCTTGTGGTCTTGGGCAAGCCACTTAACCCTCCATTGCCCATGTACCCTGTAAGTATTAGTGTATGTGTCTCATATCCCCTCATGTTAAATGTATCCCCCAATTGTGTTGTGACCACTTTGATTGAAGGATAAGGTGGTATACAAATCTGTCTAAATAAATAAATGTTGCAACAGGCAGACATCTGATCTGGTGTTAGTGGTAACAAGTCTTTTCAAATCTTCTGCCCTTTTTGTTGAGATAGTCTGTAACAGAAATAAAATGGATTGCGTGCAGGGGGAGCTGAAATAGAATTCTAATCCCTAATGACATTCTGGAAGGCTGACTGGCCGACCTTCTTTTGCATCTGGTGTCTATTTAAAAAGCAGTAGTCAGATGTGACTGTAGGAACTGATATCCACGTCACAGCTCTGCAAATTTCTTCTATGAGGCTGATCTTAAATGGGCACCGATGCAGCCATTGGTCTTATGAGTCTTGACATAACCCTCAAGAGTCAAGTCTGCCTGAGCTTAAGTGAAGCAGATGCAGTCTTCAGGCCAATTAGAGTATGTTGGGTAACGGCAGCTCCCAGTTTATTGGGACCAAAAGAAACAAAAAGCTGATCAACTTTCTAAGGGACCTAGTCTGCTCCAAATAGACGGCCAAGGCTTGCTTGCAGTCCAAAGTGTGCAAGACATTTCCATCTTTGTGGCATGAGGCTGGGAAAAATGTTGCTAGCGCAATTGCCCGATGAAGGTGACATTCCGACACTATTGTATGAAGGAACTGTGGATGAGAGCGCAGAGTCACCCTATTATTATAAAAGTTAGGATAAGGTGGATCAGTTGCTAGAGCCAGGAGCGCGCTCACTCTGCATGCTGATGTACCAACACCAAAAACAAGACCTTCCAGGTCAGGTCTTTCAGCTCTTAGGAGTCCAGAAGCTCAAAAGAACTTTCATCAGCTGGGTTAAAACTAGCCCGAGATCCAAAGACATTGCAGGTAGCTTGATAGAAGGCTTCAATAGAAGCAACTTCCCGTAAAACAAAGAACTAAAGGCTGTACAGAGATGGGTTTTCCTTCTACCTCCTAGTGACATGTGCTACTTGCACTAAGGGGAATCCCAATGGAGTTGGTCTTTAAACCTGTCTCTGAAAGATGCAGAAGCTGGTTAGGATTTCTGGGTCCTCTGCTGTCTTGGACAAGATCGAGTTCCATGACGAGTCTGGGAAGAGTGAGAGGGAGGATAGCTATCCCTGTGAGGGTAATAGGATCTCCTTTGCACTCCATTCTGATACCTTCTCGATGCAGAGGAGGCCAGGTCAGAAATGGGCCCTGGAGAACCGCATTCCCGGGACGGTAGGTCCTGGCTACAGGATCACTTCCTGTCACACCAAGGCAATGCTCCCCTTCCAGGTGACCTCTCTCTTCCAAGGCAGCACAGGTGCTGTCAGATCAGGGATTTGACTTCTCTACTGTGTCCCTGTAGATCTCCTCTATATATCTCTGAATGGGCAGTTCTGAAAAGGATATAAATAAAACTTAAAATATGACTGAAAACCTACCTAGGGTCACTATTAGGATATCATGAACCCACACGACAGTGACAGGAAAAATGACAGAGAAGGAAAAAGAAAAATAATGAATCTTTGTGAGGATGATTGTTTACTGCTTGAATCAATACATTGATGCATCTGAGCAGCTCCGTGAACCCTGCACAACGTCGTCAGGTGGGAAGTGGCATGCAGACGTGGGGGCTGTTCCCAAGCTTTTGGAACTTCTCTAAGCTGGATAAGCTTGTTCGCACTGGGCTCCATCAGTGACATTACCCATCTGTGAGAACATGTCGTCCTGCTTGTCCTTGGATAAAGCGGTAGAGCAGTATAACAACCACTTAAAGGGGAATTCTAGAAAGGACGCCCAAGTCAAATCGAGGCCATCCAGGAAGGAACGTGCAGAAAAACGGCAGGGACGTCTACGTCTTTGGCTGGTTTTAGGAACACAGATGCTCCAACATGGATGTCCATGCCGGTGGCCACATAGGCATCCCCCTTAGGACAGCATGGGCAAGCTGACATAAGGGGGTGTCTATCAGCGGAGCAAAATGTAAACATGAGCCCTCGTTCCCCATCCGTGCTCATTGGGATATTAGTGCAGCTCCTTCTCCACACCTTCAGAAATTTGCCTGACAAAATGAGCACTTTTAAGATGCCTGTTCGAGCCTGGAGCAGGTATAACTTTAGGCTCGATTCCAGACATCCAGGACATTTCTGAGATCAAGCAGGAAACATCCAAATTCTCAGGAAAGCCACGGCCGTGCCTCTTCCATACCCTTTGGATGTCCTTGTGCTGGGAATCTCCACAGACTCGACTTCTTAAATGGCTCTGAGGACGTCTCTAGGCTTTGAACTTCTCTATGCCTTTTTTCAGACATCCAAAGCATGAATAGGGTTTCCAAAATAACCCCCTTAGTGTAACATAATATTTTAGTAGAATTCACAGACTGCAGAGCCCCCATTTTCTCCAAGGGCCATACAGCTACTAGACTTCTCTGTAACTGACTGCTAGAAAATAATTTTGTACTGTCTTAGAAACCAGCAGAGCTGTGGAAAACAAAGAGAACCATCAAGATCTGGCGCTTTCCAAGTCTTTGGGTAGAAAAGCCAGTGGAAAACATACCGGAGCCAGACCCGGGCACTCATAGACAGTGTACTCTCCATTTTCAGTCTCTGCCTCGGACTCCGTAGACAGCTGCTGCTGTGGCTTCTGAACTCCAGCTACAGTTCCCCCTGCCCTGGAACGCAGAAAGGAAGAGAAAGCAGAAAATGGCACATCTTAATGAAAACAGATCACAGATCAAATAAGCACCACTGCACTAAGGGATACTAAACCAATCAATCCAAAAATCCCTTAGCTAGTAATCATACACTGGTACCTCATACATACTCAAACTCAAGAGGAATAGCATAAAAGATAAATATCTACCTCAGCTAGTGGACATGATATGCACGTAGTACTTGCAATTAATAAAGAGAGAAGACAACCTCAGTACGACCGGTACTCCCTCTATGTGGCAAACTGAAATACCATAGGGGAAATCTTATCTCGCACATCACCGGTCTTCCACAAAACTCCCCCATACTATCAAAATATCAATAAATTATCCCAATTAGATTTTTTTTAAAATACTATTTTTGTTTTAACACTATTTTAATGTTGTAATAATACGATTAATCTTTACCGCGTCTCCAACACTCACATGAAGAGGTGCTATACTCCTCTATTGGTAAAGCAACCCACCGCTTTCATAAGTTCAACCAACCTCCACTAATCCAGCCCCCTGAAGTGGAACAAAGCAACAAGGTGACTGTTCAAAATAGTGAACCAATTTTTTAGCAAGTATACCACACTGATCTGCTTTAGTGTCCACTATTTGCTTCAACTGCCATTCAGCCTTAATCGCCCAACAAAGATCTTCATTTCTCCAGTGTAGGGCTTCCTCAGGGGCATAGTGATTTAATTTTAAACAAAGGCTCATAGAATCATTTTCAGCATCTGACATAGTTGCTTTTAAAGACTGAACAGACAATCAATGGACTGAGCATTCAATTCTACCATCGCAAAGGGAAACAAAGGGGGGAAACTAACTTAAAACAATATACTAATAGTTAGAACAAGATAATTTCCAAAACTAAATATATAACCAGCTCACAAATCAAAAAAAGAGAGATAACCCTCAAAAGATTCAAACAATGCAAGGCGGCAGAGCTCCAGAGCTAATTTGCAGAAACTGTCAGAATATACAAAGGCCACCCTTGAACTTTTAGAAGAAAATGTTCCACTCAATTCTCTCATTCAGACCTCTGGGTTCAAGCGTATCTAGTTGGAATATCCATCTTTGCTCACATTGTAGGAGGAGTTTTCCACGATCTCCTCATCAAATATTATTTGGAATAAAGTCCAACACCATACAGCGAAGATCGTCAAACGAATGCCCAAACTAGCAACAGATTACTATCAAGCAGGCTGATAAGGGGGAAGCCATTGTGGAATACAAAAAGGAAGTGTATCGCCAGTTGTCGAATGTAAATCATTATAGACGTTTGTCAATTGATCCTACTTCTGAATTATAGCATGAGCAGGAAGCTTGTGTGTTACAATTTCTGACGGAGAGGAAAAGGGCATTTTTGAATCCTCAGTTTTCTAAGACACCAGCTTTCTATATTTTATCTAAAATTCATAAAACGCTGTTCAACCCTACAGGGAGACCTATATTGTCCAGCAATGACTCCCTGCTGGAATATGTAGGTATTTATCTAGAAGTTTATTTTGAAAGATGCAGTACCAAAGATCCCCTCCTACATCAAAGATACAACACACTTCTTGCAACTTTTATAATGTGTTCCAGACAACTCTAGTACAAAATGGATGGTTACACTTGATGTTGCTGCCCTATACACTTCTGTACCGCAAGATAAGGCCCTTAATGTATTAAATCTCATCTGGGAGGATGACCTAGGCCACATGGCGTTCCAACTAGTTTTCTCTTACAATTGGCTGAGTTGGTATTGAAAAGGAATTATTTTGTTTATAAACTAGAATTTTTTCAGCAGATCTCTGGCACTGTGATGGGAGCTACATTCGCCACTTCATTAGCAAATCTCTATATGTATTATTTTGAGATTAAGTGGATGTATCCTTCAGCATATAATTGCTACATTTTGGAATGGCGAAGATACATCAATGATATTTTTTTATTGTGGCGTAGCTCTCACAATCAGCTTTTTGCTTTCTTTGAATACTTGAACAATTGCAACCCTTGCATTCAATTTGAGATGATGAGCCCTGAATCTTCTATCCATTCTTTAGATGTTAACGTACAAAGGATGAGTGACGGCTTTGCCACCACTGTAAATTCTAAGCCAACTGGCAGGAATACCTTGTTACACTATTCGAGTTATCATCCTGATCATCTGAAAAATAGTCTCCCATACTCTCAATTACTATACTGCTCGACAGATGCTGAGTTTAAGGTCCTTGAAATCCAACATACAATTTACAGCGCACATGGATCAACATCAGATCGAGTTTTTAGACATGTTGTTTTTTAGAGAAGAAGGGGAGTTAAGAACCACTCTTTATAGGAAGCCTGTCCAATGCAACAGTCTTTTGAGTTATCAAAGTTTCCACCCTTGTCCTCTTCGGCGGGGACTTCCTTTTGGTCAATTTCTTAGACTGCGCAGATTGTGTTTTCATTGCATGAATTCAAACGACATGCTGTAGATCTAAAACACAGATTACTGAGTAGGGGCTATCCTGCACGTGTGGTGGATATGGCCTACTGCCGAGCATATCATGTTCAGCGTGAATGGCTGTTGAATCAGGAGCAATTGGATGCATTATCGTCACATGCTTCGGATGCCATAGTGGGAGTCCTTCCATTTATGGATCTCAGCTCATATATAGTTTGGATTCTCAATCAACATTGGTCTATATTACAGCTGCATTCTTGTTTTAACAAGTCTTTGATGATAGCCTTTTCGAGAGGTTCCAATCTGAGGGATATACTGGTCAAATCTACTTCTCCCATAGATAGACCGGCATTTTTATCCTCGGATCAAAGTAGTCATGTTCCATGTAATAACTGCAAATATTGCTCCAAGACACTATCGGGACTGGTTTGGATACATCCGACTACTGCATGGTCCTATACATGTCATTGGCCAACCAATTGCCAGTCATCTTTCGTGGTATATATGTTGCAATATCCATACAAGTTACTCTATGTTGGCAGAATGTTGTTCTCCATTAAATTAAGATTAAGTGAGCATGCATCTCGTATACGCCAGCGGATACAGACAGCACTGATTGTAGAACATTGCTTAACTTGTCACCATGGTTTTGAGGATTTGACTTGGACAGTAATCAACCATGTGCCGCATGATCTAAGGGGTGGTGACAGGATTTACAGGCTCCAATGGCTAGAGCAACGCTGGATATACATTTTAAATACCATTCAGCCTTTCGGGCTTAACAGAGAGATTGATTGGGCCAGTCTTTTCTCATTTAACCAATGAGATTAGGGGTTTCTCCGATGGAGATGGGGATTTTCCCTTCCCATTGGATGCCCCTTTTTCAATGACAACATGTTTTGTCCATTTATAATACGGAGTTGTGTCTTGTCTTTTTCAGCCAATGGGTAGCAGGGCTTCCCCTGGTG
The DNA here is from genome assembly GCA_033557465.1 of Ichthyophis bannanicus. NCBI lineage: Eukaryota > Metazoa > Chordata > Amphibia > Gymnophiona > Ichthyophiidae > Ichthyophis > Ichthyophis bannanicus. Next base: position 71,152,706 of record CM066051.1, on the reverse strand, counting down.
GTGGGGTCTTCCCTTCATCCTTATTGGGGGTTCCTCTTTGATTGACAGCAGGATTTAGCCAATCACACAAGTTTTGGTCCTTAGAAAAATGCCGCTAATTTAAGGTTGGCGTTTGCTGGCAGTTGATATGAACATGGATGTGGAAGGCATGTGAAACAGGGATTTATATCCCGAAACGTGCACGTCGTGCTCTTGAATTACGATCTATCAAGCTGCAGTATACTTATGAGATAAGTTTGGTTTTACATTGAATGTTTGCAAGTTTTGGTGCGGAACCTATAATTGATTAAAAAGAAGTTTACCATCTGGTGTGGATGATAAACAGTTCATTCCTCCCTCGGTACACTCCGACAAAAAAAATATTTCGAATTTTGGGGGCTTTTTTGGTGACTATTTTGCAGTGATTTATTTTGTCAGTGATAATAAGGATTGTTCTTTATAGAGTTTAAGGTCCAAGCAGAGAAGATGTTACGTAAATTGTGGGAGCACGGTTATCCTGGCTCTGTACTGGATAAGGCATATAAATATGCATGATACAACCATAGGAAGTGATTGCTATCATCAGAAAACTCAGGTTCTCGTGTGTCGTCTACATCAGACTCTTCATCTACGGCAGTTGTGACATGTGTAGTACAGCACTCAGGCTTGGCATGGCGACTAGCTGCATCTATTAAACGGAGATGGTCAATCTTATTGATTCATCCGTTTGGTCAACAGTCAACGTTGAATAGCCTATAGTAGAGGCTGCAATTTTAGAGATTTATTTTGTTCTACAGCTCCTAGGATGCCCATTGCTAGAGCTATTGTGGGGCATGCATGTTGTGGGAAGTACTTTTGCTGTAATTTTATGGAAGAAGGATCCTCTTTTATACTTAATAACCAGACTTACCATTCAACAGTATCATCTTCATGCACTACTTCCATCATGGTGCATGTCATCAAATGTCCTTGTCAAATGTTGCATATAGGGAAAACAATTCGGCCATTAAAAACTCGCTTGACTGAACACAAGTATAGTTTGTCTAAAAACGGATGCACTGCTAGTGAAACATTGTTGCCAGTTTGAGCATTCATTTGACGATCTTCGCTGTATGGTGTTGGACTTTATTCCACATAACATTCAAGGAGGAGATTGTGGGAAACTCCTCCTACAATGTGAGCAAAGATGGATATTCCGACTAGATACGCTTGAACCCAGAGGTCAGAATGAGAGAAATGAGTGGAACATTTTCTTCTAAGAGTTCAAGGGTGACCTTTGTATATTCTGACTGTTTCTGCAGGTGAGCTCTGGAGCTCTGCTGCCTTCCATTGTTTGAATCTTTTGAGGGTTATCTCTCTTGTTTTGATGTGTGAGCTGGTTATATATTTAGTTTTGGAAATAATCTTGTTCTAACTATTGGTGTATTGTTTTAAGTTAGTTTTCCTCTTTTTTTCTCTTTGTGGTGGTAGGAGTGAATGCTCAGTCCATTGATTGGCTGTTCAGTCTTTAAAAGCAACTACATCAGATGCTGAAAATGATCATATGAGCCTTTGTTTAAAATTAAATCAGTATACCCCTGAGGAAAACCTACACGGGAGAAACGAAGATCTTTTTATTGGATGATAAGGCTGAACGGTAGTTGAAGCAAATAGTGAACACTAAAGAAGATAAATGTGGTATACTTGCTTAAAAATTGGTTCACTATTTTGAATAGTCACCTTGTTGCTTTCTTCTGTTTCAGGGGGCTGGATTAGTGGAGGTCAGTTGAACTTACGAAAGCGGCAGGTTGTTGTACCAATAGAGCATGTCTTCATGTGAGGGTTGGATATGTGGTAAAGATTAATAGTATTATTACAATATTAAAATAGTGTTAAAACAAAAATAGTACTTTTTAAAAAAAATCTAATTGGGATAATTCAGTTTGCCACATAGAGGGAGTACCGGTCGTACTGAGGTCTTTTTCTCCCCTTATTAATTGCAAGTACTACATGCGCATCAGGTCCACCGGCTGTGGTAGATATTTATCTTTTATGCTTTTCCCCTTGGTGAGCATGTATGAGGGACCAATGTATGATTACTAGCTAAGTTCTGCTATGAGGGGACATGGGATGAGGGTGAAGGGGGATAGATTCAGGAGTGATATGCGGAAATATTTCTTTACGGAAAGAGTGGTGGATCCGTGGAATAATCTCCCAGTGGAGGTGGTAGAGTTGAGGACAGTATCTGAATTCAAAAAAGCATGGGACAAACACAGAGGATCTCTAAAGGAAAAAAGGGGACTGTTGTAGTTGTTGATATGGAAGGACAGACTAGATAGGCCATGTGGTCTTTTTCTGTCATCATTTTTCTCTGTTTTTCTGTTTCTATCTTAAATGAAAACCATATGATAATATCAGTCACCCAACTGCCAGGGAGATCGGTCACAGGCAGGGAGGTTGGTGAGTTAGTAGCAGAGGTGGAATTAGAATCAGGGTCTGCAGCTGTGCTCTTGTTCCTAGACTGTCACATAGTGAGAAGTGGTGCAGAGCAGGACTGGAGACTGGATTTGCAGGTGTCGCAGGACTGGGCTGTCGAGGGTAGAGATGGGATTACATAGCTTGTAGGTATGGCAGCTTCCCCCAGCACCTCCGGCTCACCAGGACTTACTCTTCCATAGCCTGAATCCTCCTCTTCTCATTCTGGTAATGATGGACCTGCACAGACTGAGCCAGTCTGATGTCACCCTGCTGAAGGATGGGGGACGACAAGGGAGGAAGGGAGACAAAGAGGAGCGGAATCAGGATTTTTCTTGGAGCCAGGCTTTGTCTGACTTTTGTTTATTCCCCTCTGTCTTGACTGAGATAAAGAGGGATTCTTCTCAGTGTCCCTCCCAGGGAGAAACCAGCCGGCAAGCAACTAAATACTAGTTACTGCGCCCTCCACCCAGGGCTTCCTCCCTTTCTGTGAGCTCACCATCTGCTGATCAGCCAGCGGTTACTCACCTTCTGCACTGGATACCTCCGACTCCCCCTGTAGGCAGTGTAGGCCATCTTCTGAGCCAGGCGCACCTCCCTCTGTAACCTGGAGAGGGGGAGACGCAAAGTGGGGGGCAGGAAAATAGAAAACGAACAGTGAAAGTGCATCGATCTTCGCAACCTTTTCATCATGGCTGGAGACGGTTCTATTACCATAGCCTTGAAATGGAGGAATCTCTGGGGAGAGCAAATGCATAACATATTTGTCTAGAAGCAATACTGTACTTGGTAAGGGCAGGTGGTTGGCAGGGAAGCAGAGAGAGACATGATTGACTACTCAGCTCTGGCTGCATAGATTTCACTCCCCTGTGGGTAATATTTGCCTTCTTCCTGGATTTGGCAGGACTCAGGTCCTCATTACCTGAACATATAATGACCCCCTCCCCCAAGGAGTTTAAAGCCCCAAGCTTTAAACCTCGATGTAGCATTAACGCTATTAAAATGCACTTGTTCAAGGTTTCGAATGGTATTCAGTACTTGACAGAATAGGTGCAGCTTGTTTGGCAAGGGGAAGGGAGATCATACTGGTAGTGGGAGGAGGGGAATTCAGCACCAGAAAGTGCACTTGGGGGGAGATGCCCCCAGTGTTCCCTTAAACTGCTTTTCATCAGTACTGGGGTAATCCTACCAAAGAGGATTTAAGCCTATGACTCAGCATCTCAGTATTTGTTTTTGGGGAGCTTTGATGTCTGATTTTGATTCAAACTCCACCCCCTTTCTAATCTTGCAAGCATAAAATCTCACTGAGGCTCCCTGAGCAGCCCAAAGTCAAAATTTGCACTTCTATATTCTCTGTTTACTTGGTTTAGTGTAAATACTGCCAGATTCCATTAGGATCTCCTCCACCCATCAAGCCTGATTACCATGCAGCGAGGGCGCCACCTCCTGTCCACCTGTATTATTGCTGCTAAGTTCCCATTGGGGTTTGTCTTTTCTCAAAGTGCCAAGTTCTAATTCACTAATGGGGTCTTCTGCAAAGTGGGAGGCAGAGCCAGTGTAAGGCTTCTAGACAAACCTTAAACCTTGTGCCTGCCTCCCTCTCAATTAACTTTCAGGTCTGTAGGCCACAACCTCTCTCCTGAGGTTTTGATAATTCCACTCAACAGTCATGAAGACCCTTCCACAACCCATTGAAACACACAACTGGCCATCGGGACAGTTCATGTTCAAAAGCCAATTTCTGTGGGCAAATACATATTTACTCAGATAAAAGGTATTTTTGAATTTTGCCTACTTACTCAAACTGTGCCTAAAAATAAGCTCACAGTTTGCCCTTGAGAATGGATGTAGACTTTGCACCAAAACATAAGCTTTTGAAAACTGGTCCCCATATTTTTAAATGTTAAACTTTGATTCGTTTCTGCATATAGAGAACTAGAGATGGATTTTCAGACTGTTTGCTACTGCTGGGTGGTGAGTGCACATGTGTCTTAGCATGAAGCATGAACATGGTCCGATATCAGCATTCCAGAAATCCAGGAAGCAGTCAGCCCCACCGTGATGCTCTTCTTTCAGATACCATGAGTGACACCCCGAAGATCCTGGCTCAGAGGAAGAGCTGCGGCAGCAAGTGTGCCGCAGGAGTGAGGGAGGCAGATGAGAAGAGGATGGGATAGAACAGAGAGAGAAAAGCGGGACAGGGGAGCGAGAATATCGGCTGGGAAAAGGGAAATAAAGTGAGAGCGTCTTGGGAAGGGAGGGGCGCAGACCCGGTGCCACCACTAGGCAAACCAGGCAGTCGCCTAGAGCATCTAGCTTTGGAGGGCAGCAGAAATTGGCAGCCTCCGATATCCCATTCCTGTCACCTCTGGGACCTGCAGCAGTGGCAGAGAATAAACCAGCAATGAAGCGCTTCGCAGAGCCTCTGAAGCCCTGCGTGCTGATGCTGAACTCTGAAAGTCCTGCTGACTCCGCCCCTCTGAAGCAGACTTCCTCTGTGTGTGGTGCTTCTTTGGCTGTGTTATCATTGCCACCGCTTCAGGTCTCAAAGGATGTGGCAGTGGTAAGATGAGGATGGGAGCGGGGGTGGGGGGGGGAGGTGGCAGGAATGAGGGTTTGCCTAGTGTGCCTCATATTCTTGCACTGGCCTCTGTAGGGGAAAGGAGGGGGGAGAGAGAGAGAGAGAGACAGATAATATGGAAACTCACTATATCAAGGCCTTCCTCAGACACTACACCCACTACAAATGGTACAAAACACCACAGCACGCATCATCACAGACACCCCAAGACCCGAACACATCACTCCCATCCTACAACAACTACACTGGCTTCCAATGGTGGCAAGAGCTAAATACAAAACAATCATGATCATCTTCAAAGTCATTCACCATCTCTCAGCAGACGTATTCCAAAACGTTACAACAAGAGATATCAGCAATAGACCAAGAAGAACCAGTAACAACAACATGATCGGCACATCTGCAGGCTACCACAAAACCAAACAAACAACCTCAAAAAGAGCACCATCAGTACTGGCATCCTCAGTATGGAACTCCTACTATTGAGCCTGAGAGCTTTAGAAGACCTCACAGACTTCCACAAAGACCTCAAAACATGGTTATTCATAGAAATCTATGAGCATTCAAGCAACATCTCTTACCCAAGCAGCAACACTACTACCTCCGCCAACTAAACACACACTCATTCCGTCCCCACACACAAATTCAACACACCTCATTAGTAAATACCTTTATGTTAAATGTTACTTCTATTGTAATGTCTAAACATTGTCTAAATGTCTAAATACTGTTACGTAACTGTGCTGTCTAAATGTTTACACGTACCCTAATGTTAAATGTAACTCTCCAATTGTGATGTGACGTGACCACCTTGATTGAAGGAAAAGGTGGCACACAAATCTGTCTAAATAAAATAAATAAATAAATATTTATCTGGATTCAGATTTGCATTTAACTCACACCTTTCCAGTAATCATTTGAGATGAGTTACATTCAGAAAGAGTGTGCATGTGCCTGGAAGAGAGAGAGGGGGAGAGTGCGTGGCTGGGGGAGGGGAGAAACTGTCTGCTTCAAGTCGAGCTCGGTTGGGAGGTGAGTGCGAAGGCTGAAATTGGTGCAAATATTTTATGGGTGTCTGCTCGTATATATATAAATACAATATTCACACATATAAATGAAACGTTCTGAAACCATGTCACAGTGTCTGATGAATGCGTCACCTTCACAAAGAGATGAACATTTAGCCAGCTGCCAGACATGTACCTTTAAAATGTTTAACTTATAGGCACTGGGAAGCCACATAAGACTTTAAATGTGTGATGCTGCATTTTAGAAAGACTGTTGAGGGGTCAACTGAGATGTCCAAGCCAAAGCGTCCAAAACTCTGCGTCAGGGGTAGCAGAGAAGGTGGGCACGTGTAAGTGCTTTCCAAAATTGATCCATCCCCACCCCAAAAGATGGAAGAGTCCACCGAAATGGCAGAGGGCAGGGACGGGAGCGTACAGCATAAGACATCAGATATGTGCAGGTCAACGGGAGATTTGAGAAATGCGCACGTGTGTCTGCCGTCACATACGCATCCCCGCCTGCCATTATGCAAACGCAGACAGGCAGTGATGCAGCAGTGACCTCTGTATTTACCCGTTTTGGCGCAATTCAGTGTGGGAGTCACAGGACATTCCTCTCTTCTCCCTGCTATTGGTTGCTGGCCAAAACGAGCACTTATCAAATGCCTATTGGTGTCCAGAAGCAGGTGGAGACATGGACATATCTGCTGGAGGCACGGACATGTGGTGCTACTCTAAAATCGAGTGTACAAGGGCATCTTTTGCAGAACACCCAGGAGACACCTATGCCACACCCCTGTGCAACATAGATGTGCTCGTGCCAAACATGTGTTAATTTGGGACTGTCTAAAAATGGGACTAGGACCAGCCGGAGTTGGTTCAAGGTGTTATTACCGTAGGCAAACCTTAAGCCTTACGCTGCTATTACTGCTGGGTTCTCCCGGTTGTCTTTTCTTGAAGTCAAACAGCGTGGTATCTCTCTTCATTATGGAGGTTTCATCCCCTTTATTATTTTTGTTGCCATTCTCTGCTATATGTGATAGGGAGTGAGAAACTGGTGTACACGGACCAAGAGAGGGGCCTTGGAGTAATAGTGTCTGAGGATTTCAAGATGGTGAAACAATGAGACAAGGTGGTGACAAAAGCCAGAAGGATGCTGGGTTGCATACCGAGAAGAATTACCAGCAGAAAGAAGGAGGTACTAATGCCACTGTACAAATCGCTGGTGAGGCCTCTCTTGGAATACTGTGTTCAGTTGTGGAGACCGTATCTCACAAAGGATATAAAAAGACTGGAAACTGTTCAGAGGAAGGTGACCATAATGATATGGGGTCTGTGCCAGAAGACTTGTGAGGAGAGACTTGAAGACCTAACTATGTCTATCCTAGAGGAGAGGAGGGACAGGGGGGATATGATACCCTTTAAGTATTTCAACATTAGTATCAACGAACAAACAAACTTTTCTCAAAGACGGAAGCTGTAGAACTAGAGGACTTGCAATGAAACTGCAAGGAGGTAAACGGAAAAGAAACATCAGCAAATAATTTTTCACAGAAAGGGGGGGTGGATGTGGATGCCCGCAATGCCTTTCCGATGCAGGTAGAGGGGGCCAAAAACTACGATGGAATTAAGAAAGGCCTGGGATAGATACAGAGGATGGAATCAAAGCAAATATAAATAAGTTTTACACTTCAAAAACAGAGAGGGGTGACCTGCGTGTAATGGCAGATAGAACCTTAAGGAAAGGCATATTTATTTATTTAACAGGGGGTTTTTTATACCGTCTTTCTACAAATCAAGACGGTTTACAAATAACTCAGTGTGGTAACAGGAAACACGTCAAACAGTGATGCACTTTACATCAAATATATTGAACACATTGTAACAGATGCTATTGACAAATTCTTATAAAAGTTGATGAACATTGTACATATTAGGCTGCAGTGATATAAACTGCTTAATGCCGAAGGTGTGTATTATGTGCGTGGAGTTGTGGTGCAGGTTATTTGTAGTTTGTTGCTTGGCCATAGTATTCTGTGAATAAGAGGATTTTTCAAGCATTTCTGAAGTCTTGCAGAAGTTGAATGTCTCTTATTTGTGACGGAAGTGAGTTAATGTAAGGGCATATAGCGAAAAGGTCCTGTTATTGATCCTGTGGCTACATTTTGTTCTTTCTGTTGGTATTTTTAGCGGGTGAGACATGCTCTGTCTTGTGGGACTATCGCAGTTGCGGGTTGTGATTAAGGCATGCAGGCTGAGAGATGAGACGTGAATGATTCTGTGTGTTGATAAGGACCTTATATTTGATTCTTTGTGATATGGGCAGCCAGTGAAGTTGTTTGAGGAGAGGCGTGATGTGGGATTGACGAGCTTGTCCCAGGATAATCTTTGCAGTGGTATTCTGTGCTAGCTGCAGTGGGTATAGGAAGCTCCTTGGGATGCTGTGATATATTGAGTTGCAGTAATCAAGCAGTGAGTTATTGCAGCTTGACATACAGACTGGAAGTCGGTCCGTGAGAGTAGTGGGTGTAAGTTCTTTATTAGTCGTAGCTTGTAATCTATTGCAGTTGTTGTGAGGTTTATGTGTGGAAAGAGAGTGAGCTGTTGGTCCAGTGTAACGCCGAGGTACTTAATCTCAGTTTTAACTTTGATTTGGATGTTATCCAGTGTGATTGTTGATGGTGGTGGTGTAAAGCTCTGGTCTCTTGTGATGTGGAGTAGTTCAATTTTGTTATGGTTTATGTTAAGGTTGTGTGCCTGGAGCCATTTAGACATTGCTATGAAGGAGTTGTTGAGTTTTGTGTAGTCAGGGACATTTGTGGTAAAAGGAGTAAAGAGCATGATGTCATCTGCATAAATTAGGCAACATATGCCAAAGCTCTTGATCACAGCACATATTGGTTGTATGTATATGTTGAAGAGGATAGAAGAAAGTGTTGATCCCGGAGGTACTTGATCCTATATTTATTCATTGTATGAGGTTGGACCCTCACTTGGTTTGCAGCTTGTCGTGCTGTGAGGGCTTGCGTGTATCAGTGATGCTGAGAGCTAAACTATCGGTACTTTAACTACTGGCAGGGTCTCCCAAGATGGACAGGTCTCAGCTGAGGTGCCAGACCAAGACAAACCACCCATCTGGGCAGCAGCAGAATGGGATAGTGTTGATGGCGGAGGATCACATTTCTGTGACAACGGCAACAACACCAAACTTAAAATGCACGGAAGAAAGGCCCAGCAATCTACTTCTGTATCTTGCCATGAAAACCCAATGGATAGTTACAACAAAACAAATTGTGCTACGGTGCTGGAAGATGAGACCCCCAGGTCGGAAGGCACTCAACTAGCTACTGGGGAAGAGCTGAAGACTTTTCAGAGTAAAGCCAGCATTTATGATGTGGTTGGATCAAAGCCCTCGGGAAGTCTGACTGCTGATGTAGCTGCGCATGAAATGAGAGTCAGAAGCTGTAAAGATGTCTTACACATTGGAACATGAAACGTACGAAGCATTAACCAAGGGAAGTTGGAGGTGACCAAGAATGAAATGGAATGTGTACAACTTGATCTGTTGGGTGTCAGCGAACTGAAATGGACTGGCATCGGGCACTTTGCATCAGATGATCACATGGTCTACTATGCTGGAAATGAAAGACAAAGAAGAAATGGTGTTGCATTTATAATAAAGAAGAAATTTGCAAGAACTGTAATGAAATACAATGCAGTCAGCGAACGTTTAATCTCTATTCATCTACGAGGATTGCCTATCAATACAACTATAATTCAAGTATATGCTCCAACAACAGCTGCAGAAGAGAATGAAATTGAAGAGTTCTATGAACAAGTACAAGCTGAAATTGACAGAACATGCAAACAGGATATCCTGATAGTCATGGGTGCCTGGAATGCAAAAGTTGGCAACAAAGAAGAAGGCAAAGTAGTTGGCAAATATGGACTTGGCAATAGAAATGAAGCTGGAGAAAGACTGACAGAATTCTGCAAGACCAACGATCTATTCATCTCAAACACCTTCTTCCAGCAACACAAGCGGCGACTGTACACATGGATTTCACCCAATGGATTGTATAAAAATCAAATTGACTACATCTGTGGAAGTCAACGATGGAAAAGCTGTATAACATCAACCAAGACAAAACCTGGAGCTGACTGTGGTACAGATCATCAACTACTAGTATGCAAACTCAAGCTAAAGTTGAAAAAGAGCAAACCACTCATGAATGCAGCAAAATATGACCTTGAGAATATACCACTGGAATTTAAAGACTGCCTGCAAAATCAATTTGCTGCTTTAGATACAAATGACAGAGCTCCGGAAGAGTTATGGAATGACATCAAGAAGGTTATATTGGAAGAAAGCGAGAAGTCTCTACAAAAGGTGAAAAAGCAAAAACGGCCAAAATGGATGACAGAAGAAACTCTGAAAATTGCCCAGAAACACAGAGAAGCTAAAGTCAGAGGAGAAAGAAAGACAATCGCAGAACTCAACAGAGATTTCCAACGTGCAGCAAGACAGGACAAGGAAAAGTACTACAAATCATCAGAGAAGCAGGATTGTATGAAAACAGAGGTGTGAAGATTGGTGGAAGACTCATCAACAACCTTCGCTATGCTGATGATACTACATTACTGGCTGAAAGTGAAGATGATCTGAAACATTTGCTTCTCACAATCAAAGAACATAGTCTCTAAATGGGCCTGCACCTTAATGTAAAGAAGACAAAGATCACGACAACTGGCATAATCAACAGGTTCATCGTTGAAGGAGAAGAAATTGAAATTGTGAACAACTTTAACCTACTTGGATCAACTATCAATAAAGAAGCAACAAGCAGTCAAGAAATCAAACGACGCATTGCTCTTGGCAGAATGGCTATGAAAGACCTAGATAAGATTCTCAAGAGCAGAGATGTCTCTCTCCATACAAAGATTCGACTTGTTCAAGCTATGGTATTTTCAATAACATCATATGGATGTGAAAGTTGGACAGTGAAAAAGACAGACAGGAAGAAAATTGATGCCTTTGAATTATGGTGCTGGCGGCGAATACTGTGTATACCATGGACTGCCCGAAGAACAAACCAGTCGGTACTAGAGGAGATCAAACCTAAGCTTTCTTTAGAAGCTCAGATAACAAGACTTCGACTTTCATACTTTGGACACATCATGCGAAGAGAGAGATCATTAGAGAAAGACATCATGCTTGGCAAGATAGAAGGTCAACGCAAAAGAGGAAGGCCAGCAATGAGATGGATCGATACAATAACAGCAGCTACGGGTACCAGTCTGTCAACAATGAGCCACCTGACTGAAGACCGAACACAATTTAGGATAGCTATCCAGAGGGTCGCCATGAGTCGACTCCGACTCGACGGCACTTAACAACAACATGAGGTTGGATAGGTAGAAGTGGAATTATTTTAAGGTGGTGCCTCATATTCTGATTTGCTGTAGCCTGTTTAGGAGTAGCTGGTGTAAGACTGAGTCAAATGCTGCAAAGATATCCATGAATAGTAGCATGAATCCTTGCGATGGCTTTTCTGTACCTCTGATTAAGGTGTTAATGAGGTAGAGTGTTTCAGTTCCATGGTTAAGTCTGAACCCATGCTGCTGCAGGTCTAATGGTGCATATTCATCCAGAAGTTCCTGAAGCTGTGGTTGAACTGCCTTTTCAATGATCTTGGCTATGAATGGGATCCTGGATATAGGTCTGTAAGATGTTGGGTTTGTTGGGTTGAAGGTGGTTTCTTGAGTATGGGTCATATAGAGGATTGTTTGAGGTCAGGTGGTAGGTTTCCATGCTTCAGGGAGTGAGTATGAAGGGTATGAGGAGGTTTCTTGCTGCTTTGAACCAAGATACTGGACAAGGGTCGAGAGGAGTGGTGGTGGTATTCAGGTAGATATAATATTATCCAGTTTGTCGGTTCTGGTGGGATTGAATGAGGTCCATTGGTTAATGCTTTAAGGCTGAGTGTCTATCTATCAGAGGTCTGTTTCACTGTCTGTCACATTAATGTTATTTGCTTGTAGGTGGCCATGATGTGTGCTGAGTGCTTTATCTATGGGTTTTGTGTCAGGGTTCTTTGTGAGGGAATTAGCTATATCAAATAGCTCTCTTGGTTTGTTGATTGATTTTTTGATGAGGTTTGAGTAGTAGTCATTTTTGGCCTTGTTGGTGATGCTGTGGTATTTGTTTAGCTCTTGCATGTAGTGCACCTGTGTTCACTTGTCTGGGTTACATCTCCACTTTCTCTCAAGACGGTGTAGCTCACTTTTCAGCTGCTTCAGTTCTGATGAAAACCAGGGCGCAATTCTGTTGCATTTGGATGCTTGGGTTGTTGCTGGGGTTTGCGCGGCATCTGCCATTGTTGAATTCCAGGTCTTTACAAGGGTATTTATGTTGTCAGAGGGACTGTGTTCTGTCAGTTGGGGCGTAATTTTGAAGGTGAAGTCTTGCACGTCTATTGATAAAAACGTTCTCCTGGTGGGTTTGTATTCTGTTCTCCTTGTCAATCTGTATTGGTAAGGTAATGTGAATGTTATCAGGTGATGGTCTAACCAGGGCACTGGTGAGGTGCTTGGTTGTGGTGGATTCAAGTCATTGTTTGTTGTGTTTTGAATGAATATAAGGTCTAGTGTGCCTCCTTTGGTATGTGTGGGATTTTTGACAACTTGTGAGACTTGTAAGTCGCTCATAGCTTCTATGAATGCTGATGCTTGAGATTTGGTTAGAGAGGCCAGGTTGAAGTCGTCCAACAAGAGGAAGGTGTTTTGTTTGGTAGAGTGTGTGCAGATGATGTCCAGAATGTTTGATAACTTGTTGGGGTTGGGTGTGGGGGCTTTGTAAGTTAGCCAAATGGTGTGTTGCTTGTTTGAGATGATTAGTAGGTCCAGGTTATGTATAGATAAGGTATCAACTTCAGTGAAGCTTAACTGTTTGTTCGTAAGGATACATACGCCTCTGCCTCTTCCAGATGTTCTGAGGCAATTGTGGATGTTGTGTGTATCTGTGTTTAGTTGTTTTAAGAGAACATTGTCTGTTTGTACAAACCATGTTTCAGTTATCAGCATGATGTCTATCTTGTGATCTGCAATGTGGTCCTGTGTTGTTTACAGCTTGTTGCGAGCTGATTTGGCGTTGATTAAGGCGCATGTTATTTCTTTGGTGTTGTTAGTGAAGCTTTGCGGTGAGGTGCTGCTGCTTATTAGTGGAATCCTGATGAGGTAGTTATGGTTAACAGATCTTGGGGCTTGTCAGTAGCTCCATTTGCAAGTTTGCCTTAGATGCCTTGGGTTGTATTATGTGGACAGCATTGTAGCAGGAGTAAGGAGTTGCTTTGCCTCTTGAGAAAGAGCACTGTAGGGCTAGGAAGAGGAGCCATATGATCCATTGGTTCATGGTTCGGCGGTATGGGTCTGTTGCGGTATTCTGTGAATGTTGGGTGTGCAAGAGTCTCTCTTACTATATTTGCTGCTCTGGCTCATTGTGCTTGATATGTTCTGCTGTGATGCTGTGTGTATTTTGGGTCAGCTGTAGTAGAGTAGGCCTTCTTCTTAATGTGTGAAGTAGACACAGTTGTCTACTTCAAACATAGAGGGAGAGTAGACTGCACGGGGCAGCAGATGCAACTGTACACAGAACTTTAGTCACCTCACTGGTCTTTATCTGCCGTCACTTACTCTATTACTATGTATCCTTTTTGAGATGGAGAAACTAGAATACTCAAGGTGAGGGGTGGTTGCATGAGGGACCTATACAGAGGCACAATCATATTCTCAAGTCCTTTTCCAATAATCCCTAATGCTCTATTAGCTGTTTTTGGCAGCCACAACACACTGAGTGGAAAATTCCAACATATTATCCAACATGACACCAAGTTTTTTTTCTTGGCTGGTTCTCTTAACTCAGAACCCCGGATTTTGTACCTGTAGTTGGAATTATCAGTTTGCATTTGTTCATATTAAATTTCATCTGCCATTGAGATGCCCAGTCTACTACTACTACTACTATTCAGCACTTATAAAGCGCCACGCACGCAGCGCTGCACAACTAACCTACAAGAGGTAGCCAAAATACAAGAGAAAGTCTCTTCCCATCAGAGTCATGCTCATCAGAGCTTACAATCTAGTTAAAAGAAAACAGTACAGAGCATTAGTCAGTTCTGCGCAAGGTATGGTGAGATACAGTTTGGTTTATAGTTTGGTCATAATTGTTGACGGGGTTAGGGTAAGATGAGGATGGAGTCAGAATCTGAATGCAATAGTGAAGAGGTGGGTCTTCAACCTGGATTTGAAGAGGGCCAGGGAGGATGCCTGGCGCACAGACGCAGGTAGGCTGTTCCAGGCGTATGGTGCAGCAAGATGAAAGGATCGCAGTCGGGAGTTCGCGGTGCGGGTGAAAGGCATTGATAGAAGTAATTTGCCAGCAGAGCGCAAATTACGAGAGGGGATGTAGGGGGAGATAAGAGATAAGAGGTATTAAGGGGCCATAGAGTGAATACATTTATAGGTCAGTTGGAGAAGCTTGAACTGGATGCAGAATTGGACAGGGAGCCAGTGAAGCAACTTGAGAAGAGGAGTAATGTGGGCATGGCGAGGCTGGCAGAAGATTAGTCGAGCAGCGTGATTTTGTATGGATTGAAGAGGGAGGAGGTGGCTCATGGGGAGACTAGCGAGGAGTAGGTTGCAGTAATCGAGGTGAGAGGAGATCAAGGAGTGGACAAGCATTTTGGTAGTGTGTTCAGAGAGGAAGGGGCGGATTTTGCTGATGCTGTAAAGAAGCGGCAGGTCTTAGCTACAAGCTGGATATGAGCGGAGAAGGAGAGAGAGGTGTCAAAGATAACCCCTAGATTTCGGGCCAAGGGAACAGGAAGGATAGTAGATCCATCCACATGGACTGAGAGAGGGGAAAGTGGGGGGGGAGGAGTTGGGTGGAAAGACAAGGAGTTCAGTCTTGGCCATGTTCAGTTTCAATTGGCGATGAGACATCCAGGCAGCGATGTCCGAGAGACAGGCAGAGACCTTGGACTGGGTTGCCGGAGAAATATCAGGTATAGAGAGGTAGATCTGGGAGACATTGGCATAGAGATGGTACTGAAAGCCATGGGAGGAGATAAGCGCGCCAAGGCCTTGGGTATAGAGAGAAAAGAGGAGGGGGCCCAAGACAGATCCCTGGGGTACATCTACATGTAGCGGGGTAGGGGAGGAGGAGGAGCCACTAGAGCATACACTGAATGAGCGAGGGGAGAGGTAGGAGGAGAACCAGGATAGTACGGAGTCCTTGAAGCCAAGTGAGGAGAGGGTGGTGAGGAGAAGGTTGTGGTCAACGGTATCAAAAGCAGCAGAAAGGTCAAGAAGGATGAGGATGGAATAGAGGCCCTTAGATTTAGCCAGGAATAAGTCATTGGTGACTTTTGTGAGTGCCGATTCAGTGGAGTGTAGGGGACGGAAGCCGGATTGTAGTGGGTCCAGGAGGGCCTGGGAGGTGAGGAAGTTGAGACAGCGATGGTGGACTGCTCATTCTAATAGTTTGGATATGAAGGGAAGGAGGGAGATGGGTCGATAGTTAGAAGGGCATGTGGGATTGAGTGAGGGTTTCTTGAGGAGGGGTGTGACAACAGCATGTTTGAAGTTGATGGGGACAGTTACTGTGGAGAGTGAAAGATTGAGGATATGAGTGATGGAGGGGACAATGGTGAGGGAGATGGAATGTAGGAGATGGGTGGGGATAGGGTCTGATGAACAGGTGGTGGGTTTGGAGGAGGATAGGAGGAGTGCGGTTTCTTCTTCAGAGATCGGAGGGAAGGAGGAGAGGGTGGCAGGGGGAGTATGGATGGGGGAGGAGAACTGGAGAGGAGGGGAGGTAGATGAGGGGGTAGGGAATTGAAGGGTAATCTTATGGATTTTGTCATAGAAGTAGTCGGCTAGGGTTTGGGCAGAAAGGGAGGGTGGGATCGGGGGCAGGGGGACCTTGAGGAGAGAATTGAGGGTATTAAAAGACGGCGAGGATCAGAGGCAAGGGAGTTGGTCAGATGGATGTAGTAATCTTGTTTGGCAAGTGCTAAGGCTGACTGGAAGGAGCCAAGCATGAATTTGAAGTGTAGAAGGTCTTCCGGGGAGCGGGATTTGGACCAAGCTCGTTCAGCAGAACAGGCGCAGATGTGTAGGTAACGGATTGTGGGTGAAAGCAAGGGTTGGGGAGTAGATCATTTGACAGGACGTGGGGTGGGAGGGGCAAGAGTGTCAAGGGCCGAGGATAGTGTAGCATTGCCTCGTCGACGGACTTGAAGGATAAAATGGAGGAGAGAGATGGAGAAATGGTGGAAGAGAGAGTCATGGGATCAATATTGTGAAGGTCTCTAAATAGGTTAGAGGAGTCTCTTAAGGGTATGTCTACTAATGAGTATTGGCTATCTTTGTGGCGCTAATGTGGGATCTTCATGTTACGAAGACAGCTAATTGCGGGAGAAATGCAGCTACTGGAGGCAATTTTTCATGATAACTGCATCTCGCATAGCGCCTGCTTGAAAGGGTGGGATGTGGGCGGAGAGTTGGCTTTCCTTCTCTGTGCAGTTACCGCGGGCATTGGCAACATGCAGGAACTGCGTGTTTGCAGACATCGTGTTCCAAGAGGAATACAACACAACCTCAGACCTAGAGACTCAACCACCCTAGAAACATACTGCTAACAAACCCCCAGTCCAGCACCCTGTATAAATGCATAAATGGTGAATATTGACAAACTCTCACACACAGCAATGCAGTAGAGAGTTCAAAGTTCAATGCATTTATTGTTATATTGTTTTAGTTCCCTGTGCAACAGTGTGCCTTCTAAGACCCTGTTAGATTGTTGGTTAACTCTAAAACGCTTTAAAGGTTTAAATAAATAAATAAATAATCTCTGGATTCAGCTATTGCAGGGGTGGTAGAAGGGCTTTTTCTTCAGGGGATCCAACCACAGCCCCGTACTCTGTCCTAACTCTGCCCCAAGTTCCTCCCCTACTGGCAGAGACCCTTCCCGTTCTGCGTGCGAGGATCCGGCCCCCATGGGCAGACAGGAAGGGTCTTTGCTGCAGTCGCGGCTTTTCTTCTGTCCATGGGGGTCTATGGGCAGTTTGCTGCCTGCCGGCCATGATTTTTGGTGGGGCTGAGGCCTATGTGGCCCCACCCTTTCTGACAGCTTTGGCTTTCACTAACTCAATGGGTGGCATTAACTGCACCTGTGAATCTGCCACCCCGAGATCCTGGCGTTTTCTCTACGGTATCTGCAGAGGAAATATTGGGCACCCCCTGCAGATATTGTGGGACTTTTGCAGCTAAAGCTGGGCTTTTACAATTATCACCTGTCGTAAGCTGCTGAAGCCTAACGCCCTTGTAAACATACCCCCTAGTCTCACACGTTCCTTCTGCAAATCCTTGCAATCCTCTGCTATTTTAATGGCTTTGAATAAGTGGAAGTTTTGAATAATTTGTACCATCCACAAATTTGAACAGTTCACATTACTCCTATCTCCAGATCATTTACGAATATGTCAAACAGAGAAGGATCCAGAACAGACCCTTGGGGTACTCCACTACTGACCCTCTTCCATGTGGCTAATTGACCGCTTAGTTCTACTCTCTGCTTTCTCTGGGACCCCAATTCAATGACCTCCACCATTAACAGTGGTAGCTCATACGTACTTGGGGCCCTTGTCCACCAAATCCCCCACCCTCCCACCCTCCCACCCCCCATACCCAACCTCCAATCTGTAAAAGGCTATGGCTTCTTATCCCATTGAGAAACTACTGTTGGGGCGGGGGCCCCTTCTACATGGTGCCTGCTCTGTTTAGCCGGAAAACCAGTTCTGCTTCCAGTCCTTTCTATAATTCCAGATGACTTCCCTGTGACACATTTCAGCCCTCTTCCCCCCCACCCCCAAGTCTGTAAGGTATTCAGGCCACAGAGAATCCAGGTTGCTCTTGGACTGCCCTTTTGACAAAGCTGCCAAGCTAGCCAGATCTAGGAGGGAGACGTTTTGGCCATTCCTGGTTTAAACTCACATCCTAAAGCAATGTGATATATGTAACCCCCGATTCTACCCACTGAAATCAGCTCTGCAGGGTGGGGCATCAGATTCAGAAGTGGCCTAAAAATCTCTCTCCGGGAACTGGGTAACTTGGCAGCTGTTTTAGCACAGGCGGAGATACTGCTTTGTAGCCCCTGACACCACAGCATTTCTTTCCGGATGTGGGCCCTGTGTTAGCCAGGTGGTGAAGGTTGTGGGAGCTTTAGATCAGAGCTCAGAAGGACGGGTCCTTACCTGTACCAGCACAAACCAGCCACAAGCAAACCAGAGACCCCGACAGCCGTACAGATCACCACCAGCACTGCAGAGAAAAAATATTTTACTCACAGGCCTTTGACCATTTCTTTTTCAAATACCAATTTGGATTTTTTGGATGCTTTCTTTATCTAGACAGAGCTTCTGGGAACTCGGGAAGTGCTGAGCGCTGGGTGAATCTGACTCACTCCTTTTTCTGTTTTTGTTTTAGTCAGGCAGCTTTCTCTTTCTCAGTCAGATCCAGTTTCTCTTCAGCTAGGGTACCGGAAACCTTCATTTCCAGCTAACTGGGTTTCCCTGCCCATAGAGACAGTCCTTAGCCAGGGGTCCAGCGGGGGCAGTTCCCTCGGGAACCTGGCCAAGGCTGCCTATGTGCACCTTGGGTAAATCTCTTCAGAAAGGTGGTAAATGAATCCTAATAAATAAAATATAGGCCCTAAGTCTAGCTATGATGTGTGACAATTTAGCAATGGCTAAGAATCCTCAGAGCTGCAAGTTAACCAGTTCCAGAAAGGAGATTTTAGGCAGGTTCCTAGATTTTTGAAATCCCCTGTACTGATGCATTATGGGATCTGCAGCACTGATGTCAATGGGTAGAATCAAGGGTCTACAAATACCAGTTAACTTGACAGCTTGAATCCCTCCCGCCCTCATGGGGCTTAGGGGCAGCAGAACCTATTTTTGATTGGAGGGGCAAAACTAACCAACCTCAAGCCTTCCCTTCAAGCTCTCTACTGCTGATGCTACATTGGGCAAAATGTTGGTGAGGCCATGGCCTGTGGGACTGTCAAGGCTCCCTCCGTAGCATCCCCAACCCTGCCCAGCCCGCAGCAAGTCTCCCACATTGCCCCTGTGCTGACCCTACTTTTCCTTATTTGCACGTCCCTCCAAACTGGATTGGATGTGTCTCTGG
The DNA here is from genome assembly GCA_033557465.1 of Ichthyophis bannanicus. NCBI lineage: Eukaryota > Metazoa > Chordata > Amphibia > Gymnophiona > Ichthyophiidae > Ichthyophis > Ichthyophis bannanicus. Next base: position 71,133,437 of record CM066051.1, on the reverse strand, counting down.
GAAATGCTGACTCCATACAACATGGAACAGACCAATCCAGTCCTAGTTTCCCCAAATGCATGTCTGGATTTATACTTCTCATTTTCTAGGGAAACTCAATAGGACAATGAGAACTGCAAGTTCCAGAATGCAATAGGGTAAAACCAGGACTGGATGAGTTTATTCTTTATGACATGGAGTCAGAAGGCAACTCTAGGTTCAAGTGGTTTACCTCAAGATCACCCAATGAGCAGGTGTGGGGAGTGGGGTCTAACCTTCTTGCCCCACACTGCCTTCTTAGGATATTACCTTTTACAAGCTAAACACAACTCAGTTCCCTGGAATTCCAACCACCCACAAGACCTTATTTGCCTGGTTTGCTCCAACTGAAGAGAGGAGAGGACAGAAACGCAAAGATTAGCACTCACTCAGGGGTACAGCACTATTCAAGCTGGGCTGGGGGTCTTTCCTGGGCTCCTGGATAGGCCCTGTTTGCCTTGCTGGTGAGGTGGGCTCATTGGGTGGAAGGATCCTGGCTGGCGTGGTAGCATTGGAGAACCGTGTCGGAGGAGGGGAGGTAAAGTTCCACTGGTGGGAGGCATCAGTTGTGTTTGATCCAGCTGAAGATGTGAAAATAATAAAGCCATATGAAAGCACAGTCTGAAAAAGAACAGAAGCAGGGCCATCCTAACCATTAGGGAGAGCCAGTGCTAGGGTTTCTGGCACCCCCCTGCAACCTATAAATTGACGCTCCCCTCCCTCATTATTATTAATATTGGCTACACCCCAACCTCCTTTTTCCCAAAACTCATTTGTGAACTCTTTTCATGTGGTGCTAGTATTTCTCCCAATGTTGTAAGAAGATTGCAGTGAAGGGGCAAATGCATAACTAGAATAAAAGTAAATATTTAGCATCATTATAAAAAGGCTGTGATAGTCAAAGAGCATGCTTTAGACATGGATCAAAAGAAAAACACTCAGCTGTACGGTCAGCTCAAAAATATTTTACTCATTGAAAAAATACGCAGGACAAAGATTTTGAAAAGAAGGAAGGAATCAAAAACATAACTATGCAGTCAATGTACATCTAGAAACTATAAGCAAAAATGGTGAGAGAGCATGAATAACATGGCCACTTTCCGGCCAGACCAAGGATTAAGTTACGTGCTTTTACCCAATACTCTTAGCTTTTCAGGATTTCTTTCCCAGTTTATACTTTACTTCACAGTGAGGTGAGAGAAAGAACTCTCTCACACGGGCATCTGCATTGCCAGCAGAAACTAGCATAATGGCTCAGCGCAAGTGGGTGGTCTTAGTTGCACGGGCAGCCGTTTTACCACGTTGAAATGCGATAACTGCAGGGGGATGTAACTGCCTCCCTGCAGTTAGCCTATGGCCCCGTGCTGGGAATGTCATCCACACATATGTTACCAGCACAGAGCTCAGGAAACATGCTGCTAAATATGCTAAACAAGAGGGGCTCAACAGCACCCACGCAGCACCTCTAACTTCCACAAAAGCAAGAGCGACTTGGCGCCCCAACACAGCATTTTCCACCTTCACAAAAAACAAGAGAGGCTCAGTGGCCCCTACACAGCATTTCCCAACCTCTGAAAAACAAGAGGGACTTTGTGACCCCAATACAACACCTCCCACTCCAACATAAACACCAAGATGGGCTTAGCAACCCCACCGTAACTCCTGAAACTGCACACTGGATCAGCATGGTGTTAATGTAAATATATATTCTGCAAAGAACAAAGGAAATGCATGATGCTCGCACACCAAGGAGCTAAAAGAAAAAGTGAGAACCACAGCGCAGTTTAGAAGACCAAATTATAAAATTATAACTCATCTTATTTTGTTGTTATAAACTGCATTATGGTTCTCACTTTTTCTTTTTGAACATATATTCAGCATCCACAGAAACCTCTCCCTGGACAATGGGTTCACAGAAGTAGGATATTCATCCACAGAACTAAATATATTTAAAAACAAAATCTTATTCTGGTCATCTCACTAACAAACATTCTCCAGTACCAGGCATATTGTGAACTAATATAAAACCCTACAAAAGTCACTGAAGATCTACAAGGCCAAATCTACCATTCCATACCAGCATAAATTTCCAAAACACATACAAGAGGCCTACCCAGAAAAAAGCAGCATTTAAATACTGCAGCGGTTTCTAGTATATCCATACACCCATTCGAAAAGCTGAACAAGTGAAATTACTATAGTACAGATCCCTACGTATGAACTCCATGTTAACAGAACTCCTGGCCTCAGTCACACACTCAGAACACAGACCCTCACCAAGCACAGAATAAGTGATGAGAACCTAAAATAAAAGTAAAAATACGTAGACAAAAATTAAACTGAAACCCCAAGAAGCCAGACCCCACATGCGGTGCAACAGCAGAGAAATAAGAGATGCAGTTCCCCATCCTGTGTATAATATAAAAATAGCACAAAGTCCAATCACTAAATAGAAATAAAATTATTTTTCCTACCTTTGTTGTCTGACCATTTTATACCCTGATCATGCTGGTCCTGATTTGAGGCTTCTGCTCTTAGCTCTTTCTGTGGTCTCTAGTCCATCTGCCATTTCTTGCCTCTCCTTTTGTTTTCTTCACTTCCTTCCATCTATTTCTCTCTCTCTCTGGCCATCCAGATTTCACCGCTCCTTGCTATCCAGTTCTGAATCTCCCTCTTTTTTACGCCATCTACCTTCACCCCCAGTCCTTCCATTCCCCAGCTCTTCTTCCCTGGTCCATTATTCCCCAGTCTTTTGCTCACTCTCCATGTCTAACATCTCTCATCACCCATCCAGTGTCTCTCTCTCTCTGGCTTTCTCTTTCCCTCCATCCAGTACCTCCGCTCTCTTTCTCTTTCCATGTCTGCCCTCTCCCTTCCTAGCCCCCTGCAACCAGCATCTCCCCATCTTCATACCATACCATCTCCTCCCTATTACTCCCATGTCCATCTCTTTCTTGACCTATGTCCATCTTCTCCCCTCTCTCCCTATTACCCCATCTGGCATTTCCCTCTCCCCTTATTACCTCATGTCCAGCATCTCCCCCCCCCCTGTCTTCCTCTGTCCCCCCCTAAGTCTAGCATTTTTCCATAGTCTTCCTAAAGCTCCCTGGTTAACATTACCACTCCATCTCCCCCCCCCTTGCTTCTCCCTATGCCCGTTTCCCCATGCCCCTTCCATGACCAGTATCTCCCTTTACCTCCCTAGCCCCCCACCTCAATCATCCCAGCTGCCTCCCTATTCTCCCCCTCCCACATCCAGAATCTCCATTCTGACTCCCTCTGCTCATCCACGTCCACCTCCCTATGCCCCCTCATGTCCATTCCTCCTCCCCTTGTCCACCCCATGTGTGTACAAGGGGCAGAGCCTACCCGCAGAGCAGCATGTCCCACGGGCAAGGGCTGTGCAAGCTACGATCCCAGAGAAGCAGGGCACAATCGCTGCCTTGCACAGCCCCTGCGCATAGGTCATGCTGCTCCCGCGGGTAGGCTCTGCTTCCCTGGGCCGCGATCGCTGCCTCTCACAACCTTCTGCCTGCAGGAGCAGCCTGTCCCATGTGTCCTGTGGGCAGGTTCTCCACTAGGCCACCGACGTTCTACAGGTCATCCTGAATGGGGAGGGGGGCGGGTGGCTAGCCTTGGAGCCCTCTTGACATCAGTACACCCCTACCGCGCTTACCCAGCTTACCAACTGGGTGGCTAGCACTGGAGCCCTCTTGACATCAGTACCCCCACTACCGCGCTTACTCAGCTTACCAGGTAGCACCGGCCTGCCATTAGGCAAGACCAGGAGGTCTCCAGGGGCAGCTGCTTCTGGGTGACAGCAAAGAGCAACAGATAAAGCGAAACTCTAGATCCCGACAGCCAGACAAACTCAAAGAGCCATCAGCACATCATTTTACCTGTGGGGAGAGCGGGCATATGTCTGCATGTAAAGCAAAGTTCGCTATCTAACAGTCTGATGTCAAGTCTATTTATTTATTTGGTTTCATTTGTATACCGCTACTTCCAGCGATCAGAAGCGGTTTACTCTGCACATCAAACATTGGTTACATATAATAGGAATCAACTATTTACCTTTTCATTGGGGTGTACTTACCTGTTCATGTATACATATTTACATTATATATTGTTTTGCTTGCTTTTATACAGATTGAATATTGAAACTTTGTTTTCATTTATACAGTGTAGGCTATCTAAATAGCATTTAAATAGTATGAGCCACGTACAGCTTTGTTTCAGTGGTTGCAATATATATGTTTTGGTTACGAAGAAATCGATTCTTAAATACTTTTGTTCAGTTGGGTTGCGAGGTATGTTCATTCTGGATTGTTTATGTTAAGTTGTAATGATCCTGGAAGAGGTGAGTCTTTACTTTTCTCCTAAAGTCCTGTAGGTCTCTGTTCGATCTTAGTTCGTTTGGTAGCTGATTCCATAATGTGAGTGCTGTATTGGTGAATGCTCTGTTGCTTGTGCAGACTTTTACAGTTCGGATGTTAGTTGGGACGTGAAGGGTGTTTAAGTAGTGTGTTCTTCTGCTTCTGTTAGGGGGTTGTGTGGTGATGAGGTTGGAGAGGTGGGATGGTGCTATGTTATGTATCAGCTTGAATACAGTTACTAATAGTTTGTATTTTATGCAGGCTGTAATGGGAAGCCAGTGTAACTCAATTAGTATAGGTGTAATATGTTCGGTGAGTTTTCTCTTGAGGATAATCCTGGCTGTGACGTTTTGCGCCAATTGTAGTATGTTAAAGGTTTTTTTAGGCAACTCTTGGAGAATGGCGTTACAGTAGTCTAGGTGGGGTGTTATGAGTGTTTGTGCTACTGTTCTGAAATCAGAGTGTTCGATGATGATGCGTAAAGGTTGGAGGACCCTTAGTTTATGGAATATTGCCCGGTTAAGCATCCGAAGATGTTTCTCCATCCTTAAGTTTTTGTCAAGTATTACTCCTGGGTATTTTATTTCATTCTTTATGTTGTAGGTGCTGTTGTTCATGGTAATTGCTGATGGAGGGTTGAAGTCTGTTTTTTTGGAGATGTACATTACTTCTGTTTTCTTGTGGTTCATGGACATAAGTTACAGGATCACTATGGGAGAGGTGCTGAGCTTATTTATCAAAATCTCAGGGGTGTGTGTGGGGTGTGTGTGAAGGCAGAAGGTTTGGCTGGGTGCCCAACACCTTTGCACTGGCCCTGGGCAGAAGATAGCACAGAGGGACAACAGAAGGCAAAGTTGGGGATTTGGTTTTTTTTCCTTCTGGAAATGTCACGTGATAATGAGACAATCCTTTGCCTATGAATATTGGCTAACGGCTGACATGGCTGTAGACAGAATACATCCTATTACACTGTCATTCTGCAGAAGTCGGCCATGTTAAAAAGTAAAATTTAATGCCAGATCTGAGTTGGGCATCTCAGAGGCAGCCACACGCATACATAGCCAGCACTCAGAGGGATTCTTTACACATTGCACCCCAACTTTGTGTTCCACCATCACTCGGCAGGGGTTGAGCTGGGAGTCCAGGGGCAACCTCATGCACACAGGCAGCACCCAAAGACGATCATGTATCCTTCAGATACAGAAGAAAAAACACCTTAAGCTTTGGGTTCAACTGCCACTCGGCAGTAAGTGAGTGTGAACTGCAGCAAGACCTGAAGACACACACAGGGATCGGATATACAGTCAACGAGGTTAAGATGGAGACCAGCACAAAACCATCCATTGACACTGTGCAGTAGCTGAGTGAAAGAGAAGACTCACAGTGCTCTTCAATAACTGGCTAGGCAATGCTTTGATAGGCCTGGGGAGAAGAGGTTGGAGGTCTGTCTGCAGTATGTCTCCTGATCATCAGACTGGGACCTGGTTTTACCTTTTCTTGAAGAGGCCAATGTTCAGTTCCCTGCCCCAGCTCTGCAAGATCATATGACGTAGTGCTCACAGCTCTCTTTATAGTGCTGCTTGTAGAGTGACACCTCATGGAAGTGTCCCCAGAGAGTTCCAGCAAATATAGGTGTTGCGAGGGGGGGGGTGTGTATGCGAGAGACAGCAGGATGAATTATTGTTTGTTTCCTGGTGAGAGCTGGATAAGGAATGAGACATGATACATCCCTCTGGAGAGAGAGGCAGATTAAGAGACATGATACATCCCTCTGGAGAGAGAGGCGGATTAAGAGATATGATACATCCCTCTGGAGAGAGAGGCGGATTAAGAGACATGATACACCCCTCTGGAGAGAGAGGCGGATTAAGAGACATGATACATCCCTCTGGAGAGAGAGACGGATTAAGAGACATGATACATCCCTCTGGAGAGAGAGGCGGATTAAGAGACATGATACATCCCTCTGGAGAGAGAGGCGGATTAAGAGACATGATACATCCCTCTGGAGGGAGAGGCGGATTAAGAGACATGATACATCACTCTGGAGAGAGAGGCGGATTAAGAGACATGATACATCCCTCTGGAGAGAGAGGCGGATTAAGAGACATGATACATCCCTCTGGAGAGAGAGGCGGATTAAGAGACATGATACATCCCTCTGGAGAGAGAGATGGATTAAGAGACATGATACATCCCTCTGGAGAGAGAGGCAGATTAAGAGACATGATACATCCCTCTGGAGAGAGAGGCGGATTAAGAGACATGATACATCCCTCTGGAGAGAGAGGCAGATTAAGAGATATGATACATCCCTCAGGAGAGAGAGGCAGATTAAGAGACATGATACATCCCTCTGGAGAGAGAGGCGGATTAAGAGACATGATACATCCCTCTGGAGAGAGAGGCGGATTAAGAGACTTGATACATCCCTCTGGAGAGAGAGGCGGATTAAGAGACATGATACATCTTTCTGGAGAGAGAAGAGGATTAAGAGACATGATACATCCCTCTGGAGAGAGAGGCGGATTAAGAGACATGATACATCCCTCTGGAGAGAGAGGCGGATTAAGAGACATGATACATCCCTCTGGAGAGAGAGGCGGATTAAGAGACATGATACATCCCTCTGGAGAGAGAGGCGGATTAAGAGGCATGATACATCCCTCTGGAGAGAGAGGCCGATTAAGAGACATGTTACATCCCTCTGGAGAGAGAGGCGGATTAAGAGACATGATACATCCCTCTGGAGAGAGAGGCGGATTAAGAGACATGATACATCCCTCTGGAGAGAGAGGCGGATTAAGAGACATGATACATCCCTCTGGAGAGAGAGGCGGATTAAGAGACATGATACATCCCTCTGGAGAGAGAGGCGGATTAAGAGACATGAAACAGCCCTCTGGAGAGAGAGGCGGATTAAGAGGCATGATACATCCCTCAGGAGAGAGAGGCAGATTAAGAGACATGATACATCCCTCTGGATAGAGAGGCAGATTAAGAGACATGATACATCCCTCTGGAGAGCGAGGCGGATTAAGAGACATGATACATCCCTCTGGAGAGAGAGACGGATTAAGAGACATGTTACATCCCTCTGGAGAGAGTGGCAGATTAAAGAGACATGATACATCTTTCTGGAGAGAGAGGCAGATTAAGAGGCATGATACAGCCCTCTGGAGAGAGAGGCGGATTAAGAGACATGATACATCCCTCTGGAGAGAGAGGCGGATTAAGAGACATGATACATCACTCTGGAGAGAGAGGCGGATTAAGAGACATGATACATCACTCTGGAGAGAGAGGCGGATTAAGAGACATGATACATCCCTCTGGAGAGAGAGGCGGATTAAGAGACCTGATACATTCCTCTGGAGAGAGAGGCGGATTAAGAGACATGATACATCCCTCTGGAGAGAGAGGCGGATTAGGAGACATGATACATCCCTCTGGAGAGAGAGGCAGATTAAGAGACATGATACAGCCCTCTGGAGAGAGAGGCGGATTAAGAGACATGATACATCTTTCTGGAGAGAGAGGCGGATTAAGAGACATGATACATCCCTCTGGAAAGAGAGGCGGATTAAGAGACATGATACATCCCTCTGGAGAGAGAGGCAGATTAAGAGATATGATACATCCCTCTGGAGAGAGAGGCGGCTTAAGAGACATGATACATCCCTCTGGAGAGAGAGGCGGATTAAGAGACATGATACATCACTCTGGAGAGAGAGGCGGATTAAGAGACATGATACATCCCTCTGGAGAGAGAGGCGGATTAAGAGACCTGATACATTCCTCTGGAGAGAGAGGCGGATTAAGAGACATGATACATCCCTCTGGAGAGAGAGGCGGATTAAGAGACATGATACAGCCCTCTGGAGAGAGAGGCGGATTAAGAGGCATGATACATCCCTCAGGAGAGAGAGGCGGATTAAGAGACATGATACATCCCTCTGGAAAGAGAGGCAGATTAAGAGACATGATACATCCCTCTGGAGAGAGAGGCGGATTAAGAGACATGATACATCCCTCTGGAGAGAGAGACGGATTAAGAGACATGATACAGCCCTCTGGAGAGAGAGGCGGATTAAGAGACATGATACATCCCTCTGGAGAGAGAGGCGGATTAAGAGACATGATACATCCCTCTGGAGAGAGAGGCGGATTAAGAGACATGATACATCCCTCTGGAGAGAGAGGCGGATTAAGAGACATGATACACCCCTCTGGAGAGAGAGGCGGATTAAGAGACATGATACATCCCTCTGGAGAGAGAGGCAGATTAAGAGACATGATACATCCCTCTGGAGAGAGAGGCGGATTAAGAGACATGATACACCCCTCTGGAGAGAGAGGCGGATTAAGAGACATGATACATCCCTCTGGAGAGAGAGACGGATTAAGAGACATGATACATCCCTCTGGAGAGAGAGGCGGATTAAGAGACATGATACATCCCTCTGGAGAGAGAGGCGGATTAAGAGACATGATACATCCCTCTGGAGGGAGAGGCGGATTAAGAGACATGATACATCACTCTGGAGAGAGAGGCGGATTAAGAGACATGATACCTCCCTCTGGAGAGAGAGGCGGATTAAGAGACATGATACATCCCTCTGGAGAGAGAGGCGGATTAAGAGACATGATACATCCCTCTGGAGAGAGAGGCGGATTAAGAGACATGATACATCCCTCTGGAGAGAGAGACGGATTAAGAGACATGATACATCCCTCTGGAGAGAGAGGCAGATTAAGAGACATGATACATCCCTCTGGAGAGAGAGGTGGATTAAGAGACATGATACATCCCTCTGGAGAGAGAGGCAGATTAAGAGATATGATACATCCCTCAGGAGAGAGAGGCAGATTAAGAGACATGATACATCCCTCTGGAGAGAGAGGCGGATTAAGAGACATGATACATCCCTCTGGAGAGAGAGGCGGATTAAGAGACTTGATACATCCCTCTGGAGAGAGAGGCGGATTAAGAGACATGATACATCTTTCTGGAGAAAGAAGAGGATTAAGAGACATGATACATCCCTCTGGAGAGAGAGGCGGATTAAGAGACATGATACATCCCTCTGGAAAGAGAGGCAGATTAAGAGACATGATACATCCCTCTGGAGAGCGAGGCGGATTAAGAGACATGATACATCCCTCTGGAGAGAGAGACGGATTAAGAGACATGTTACATCCCTCTGGAGAGAGAGGCAGATTAAGAGACATGATACATCTTTCTGGAGAGAGAGGCGGATTAAGAGGCATGATACAGCCCTCTGGAGAGAGAGGCGGATTAAGAGACATGATACATCCCTCTGGAGAGAGAGGCGGATTAAGAGACATGATACATCCCTCTGGAGAGAGAGGCGGATTAAGAGACATGATACATCACTCTGGAGAGAGAGGCGGATTAAGAGACATGATACATCCCTCTGGAGAGAGAGGCGGATTAAGAGACCTGATACATTCCTCTGGAGAGAGAGACGGATTAAGAGACATTATACATCCCTCTGGAGAGAGAGGCTGATTATGAGACATGATACATCCCTCTGGAGAGAGAGGCGGATTAAGAGACATGATACAGCCCTCTGGAGAGAGAGGCGGATTAAGAGACATGATACATCCCTCTGGAGAGAGAGGCGGATTAAGAGACATGATACAGCCCTCTGGAGAGAGAGGCGGATTAAGAGACATGATACATCCCTCTGGAGAGAGAGGCGGATTAAGAGACATGATACATCTTTCTGGAGAGAGAGGCGGATTAAGAGACATGATACATCCCTCTGGAAAGAGAGGCGGATTAAGAGACATGATACATCCCTCTGGAGAGAGAGGCAGATTAAGAGATATGATACATCCCTCTGGAGAGAGAGGCGGCTTAAGAGACATGATACATCCCTCTGGAGAGAGAGGCGGATTAAGAGACATGATACATCACTCTGGAGAGAGAGGCGGATTAAGAGACATGATACATCACTCTGGAGAGAGTGAGTCGGATTAAAAGACCTGATACATTCCTCTGGAGAGAGAGGCGGATTAAGAGACATGATACATCCCTCTGGAGAGAGAGGCGGATTAAGAGACATGATACAGCCCTCTGGAGAGAGAGGCGGATTAAGAGGCATGATACATCCCTCAGGAGAGAGAGGCGGATTAAGAGACATGATACATCCCTCTGGAAAGAGAGGCAGATTAAGAGACATGATACATCCCTCTGGAGAGAGAGGCAGATTAAGAGACATGATACATCCCTCTGGAGAGAGAGACGGATTAAGAGACATGATACACCCTCTGGAGAGAGAGGCGGATTAAGAGACATGATACATCCCTCTGGAGAGAGAGGCGATTAAGAGACATGATACAGCCCTCTGGAGAGAGAGGCGGATTAAGAGACATGATACATACCTCTGGAGAGAGAGGCGGATTAAGAGACATGATACATCCTCTGGAGAGAGAGGCGGATTAAGAGACATGATACATCCCTCTGGAGAGAGAGGCGGATTAAGAGACATGATACATCCCTCTGGAGAGAGAGACGGATTAAGAGACATGATACATCCCTCTGGAGAGAGAGGCAGATTAAGAGACATGATACATCTTTCTGGAGAGAGAGGTGGATTAAGAGGCATGATACAGCCCTCTGGAGAGAGAGGCGGCTTAAGAGACATGATACATCCCTCTGGAGAGAGAGGCGGATTAAGAGACATGATACATCCCTCTGGAGAGAGAGGCGGATTAAGAGACATGATACATCACTCTGGAGAGAGAGGCTGATTAAGAGACATGATACATCCCTCTGGAGAGAGAGGCGGATTAAGAGACCTGATACATTCCTCTGGAGAGAGAGGCGGATTAAGAGACATGATACATCACTCTGGAGAGAGAGGCGGATTAAGAGACATGATACATCCCTCTGGAGAGAGAGGCGGATTAAGAGACATGTTACATCCCTCTGGAGAGAGAGGCGGATTAAGAGACATGATACATCCCTCTGGAGAGAGAGGCGGATTAAGAGACCTGATACATTCCTCTGGAGAGAGAGGCAGATTAAGAGATATGATACATCCCTCTGGAGAGAGAGGCGGCTTAAGAGACATGATACATCCCTCTGGAGAGAGAGGCGGATTAAGAGACATGATACATCACTCTGGAGAGAGAGGCGGATTAAGAGACATGATACATCCCTCTGGAGAGAGAGGCGGATTAAGAGACATGATACATACCTCTGGAGAGAGAGGCGGATTAAGAGACATGATACATCCCTCTGGAGAGAGAGGCGGATTAAGAGACATGATACATCCCTCTGGAGAGAGAGGCGGATTAAGAGACATGATACATTCCTCTGGAGAGAGAGGCGGATTAAGAGACATGATACATCCCTCTGGAGAGAGAGGCGGATTAAGAGACATGATACATCCCTCTGGAGAGAGAGGCGGATTAAGAGACATGTTACATCCCTCTGGAGAGAGAGGCGGATTAAGAGACATGATACATTCCTCTGGAGAGAGAGACGGATTAAGAGACATGATACATCCCTCTGGAGAGAGAGGCGGATTAAGAGACATGATACATCCCTCTGGAGAGAGAGGCAGATTAAGATATATGATACATCCCTCTGGAGAGAGAGGCGGATTAAGAGACATGATACATCCCTCTGGAGAGAGAGGCGGATTAAGAGACCTGATACATTCCTCTGGAGAGAGAGGCAGATTAAGAGATATGATACATCCCTCTGGAGAGAGAGGCGGCTTAAGAGACATGATACATCCCTCTGGAGAGAGAGGCGGTTTAAGAGACATGATACAACACTCTGGAGAGAGGCGGATTAAGAGACATGATACATCCCTCTGGAGAGAGAGGCGGATTAAGAGACCTGATACATTCCTCTGGAGAGAGAGGCGGATTAAGAGACATGATACATCCCTCTGGAGAGAGAGGCGGATTAAGAGACATGATACATTCCTCTGGAGAGAGAGGCGGATTAAGAGACATGATACATTCCTCTGGAGAGAGAGGCGGATTAAGAGACATGATACATCCCTCTGGAGAGAGAGGCGGATTAAGAGACATGTTACATCCCTCTGGAGAGAGAGGCGGATTAAGAGACATGATACATTCCTCTGGAGAGAGAGACGGATTAAGAGACATGATACATCCCTCTGGAGAGAGAGGCGGATTAAGAGACATGATACATCCCTCTGGAGAGAGAGGCAGATTAAGATATATGATACATCCCTCTGGAGAGAGAGGCGGATTAAGAGACATGATACATCCCTCTGGAGAGAGAGGCGGATTAAAAGGTGATACCATGCGTAATGACCAAGGCCGGTTTTAGACATGCCGGAGTCCAGGGCAGAAACTGTTGAGGGGTTTCAAAACCTACCTGCAATCTATGCCTCCTTCAGCTTGGCAGAAGCTTGGGACCCCCTGTGGCACTGGGGCCAAGGATAATTGCCTGTTTGCCACTCTTTAACCTCAGCCCTGGTAATAACGCCTTGTTAAAAATTGGCAAAAGATAGAAGGTGTGCCTGATGACTTCCCAATGAGATTTCCAAGCAAACATCTTAAAAAAGCTTCCTCCCCCAACAATGGCTCCTTTCAGGGGCACAGAGGGTTCCCCTACAAATATCTGAAGGCAGCCTATGTGTCCCTGTGCCTTTAAAAGGCAGGAAGGTCCCATTCAGCCCTGTTAAAGACAGAGGGGCTCACAGGCTGGTGAAAGGACATTAATAGTTGGGACACAGGCCCACAGGTCTTCCACAGCCAAGCAATGCTCTGCTCCTACCCACCCTCCACCATCCCCATGGTCTCTTGGCAGTTTCTTTTGTGCCCCTTCCCTACTCTTCATCCTATTCTCCTCCATGATTCTTTATCAGGTCCTCTTCTCTTCCCCCAGAGGACCTCTTCCTGTTTTTCCTCTCTCCTCGCCATGCCCCCTTCCTGAATCGTCTTCTTCCAACCCTCATTTCCATAGGCCCAGGCCTGGCAGACATCCATGCACACAGCAGCAACAGAAGTAAAAATCCATGTGGGGCCTATGAACATGCGTGTGCTCACAGGACCTACAGTGGCTACAGCCTTCACATGTGTTTCTTTGGTAAAGGTGGGATCCTTTGAAGATCCATGAGCACGCATGGGCCCCGCACTGATTTTCCTGCTGGTTTGTGATAATGGATGCTGGATCCCCACCCATATTACGGGAGCTGCTTGGGTAGAATGTACACCACTGGACCGTACCGTAGATGCTGGATTTTATCCCAGAAGGCCAAGCAAATTTTGGGGCTTTGGTCAGGAGCGCATGGATGAAGTCTGTGATGCCATTGGGCTTCCTGTTAGAGAAGGCTGCAAAACAGAAGAAAGGAGAAACAGACTTCAGTGATGCCCCTCTTAAAATCTCCTTTCCTCACATCATTCATCTCCAAAGATTCAATAGAATCACTATTTTAAGTATCTCATCTCTACATCATTGACTGCTAAAGAAGCCAGAAATGGACCAACATGAGAGACCGACCTGCTGCTTTTCTCTCATGTCTGTGCACACACACTTCCTCATGGTCTAGCCTCTCCTCACCCCTGGAGGACAGGGAAACAGGCCTGGGCCAACAACGCCCAAGAGAGGCTCAATGGTTGGAAGGCAGAGATGCTGCCTGGGCCTCACCTCAGCCTTGAGCACATAATTTATCGTCTACTGTAATGTGTGTTTTTACTCCCATGACTTGACACCTGTGAGATTCCCATGGAAAAGTGGAAACTGAAATATCTTTTTCCCACGTTATTCACCTCCATGAACTTCAATGCTGTCAGTCTACCTCTCCCTGTTACGTTCCTAGGCCTCGGTACAATCAGCATCTTAAACATCTGTTTCCTACGTCATTCAGCCCACCAGGTCTCTATAGTCAATGTGACAAAATTAGGGCTGCACTGGCTTCTTTGGATAGATTTTGGTGGTCCTAGCTGAGGCCTCTGTGTATCTAATTGCATTTCCTTTGAGTCCCACTGCCTGATAGCTCCACTCATCCATACACAGATAGGGCCCTATGAAGCAGTCGTAGGACAGAAAGCCCATTACACCCCCCCCCCCCCCCCTTGTCTTTCCTTTCCTCTACAGACATAGATCTTGGATGCTCATCTGATGCCCTTTTGATGAAGACCCCACATCATTTCGGAAACCTTTCTCTGAAGCGCTTTTGGAGATATGGCCTCCAGAATTCAATAATATACTCTATAGGTGAGGATTCATCAATGCTCTGGACAGAGACATAACTAGCACCTTGTCTGTTGGTCTTGCCTTTCTTTACACATCCCCAGTATCTCTTGGTTCTAATTACCACCTTGTCACACTGTGTCAGATATGATCGCTCCAAGATCTTTCTCTCTCTTGCTTGTATCCCATCAGTCTCTCACCTCCCCTCCTCCAACATCATGTACTACTACCTTGGATTTCCGCAATCGAAATGCAGGACTCTGCATCTTTTTACAGTTAATCTTAGAGTCCACACATTCATCGAACTATCATAGATCACTTATCTTTCTGTCGACTTGCTTAGTGTGTCCACTCTGGGAACGGCAAATTTTTTCTTCTCACCCTAAGCAATTTTTCTCACAAAGGTATTGAAAAGAACTGGCTCTCAGGGCTGATCTCTGAGGCTCTCCACTGGAAACCCCTCTCTCCTTGGAGTGGCATTTCCATTGTCTATCACTTAGCCAATTTCTAATCCAACTACCAACCTTGAGGCCCACTACATGCTGGCACTCTTTGCTCTGGGCTTCATATTTGTGTCCTTACTGGTCCACTGATTAGAAATCATTTTTCTCAAGAATTCAGGTGCTGCATAGTGGCAATGGCATATGAAGCTGGGGATGTGTTCTTTTCTGAACTGTTCTTGGCAAATGCGCTGACAGCATAGCACTCCTAGTGTTATTGCAGGGATAATGCAGAGTTTTCCCCTGGAAATGCAATATACTGCTACTTCTAACAGGGAGTTAGTTGGAAACCCAGAACAGAGGTGTAGCTGCCCCCACTCTCCCCGCTCCTTACTGTGTTTCCGGAGCTTCGTTGGGATGCAGGTCCCTCCAGGATCCTCCTCGTATTGAGGAAGGCAGGGGCCACACTGCTGAGCCCCCGGGACGCAGGTCTCACGGCGCTGCAGGAGGCAAGATATTTTCAAGGGACACTGGGACACAACTGTGGGGAGAAGAAACGGAGAGTTTGCGGAGTGACGGAATCATTTTGTGAGAATCATATCCCTGGAAAAGAGTTGCACTTTTAAACATAATAACACAGTGAGAAGGCAATAAATAGCATATGAGCTGCCTAGATTTACGTGTTCATTTCTGTGTGGAAATCACAGTATTTTAGTGGTTTCCATGCGTAAATGGTCCCATTAATGTTGCTTAATGTAGTTGGTTGCTATTCTGAGAGCAGACATGTCAGACTGATGGCGCACAGGAGCAGAGTTTGGACAGTGTGCAAATTTATGCGCATATGTTATAAAAGATATAACTTGCGTGCGTTCTTGGAAAACTGAGGCACGGCATTTACGGCTGTCACAGGGCGGGTGTAAATGCTCACGTCTAATTTAATTTATTTTATTTATTTAAGAGCTTTTAATATACCATCTTTTTAGCAAAAGTTATTCAAAATGGTTAACAAATTCAACAAACAAACAATAAAAGGTTGACTCCTACAGATATAGACAACTCTTCATAAAGGATAGAAATTTCCTCTTCTTCCTCTGATACTCAGCTAGATGCCCAGCTTTTCACTTTAATAAATAACCAGTAGTGGGATTCAAAAATCTTAGGAGCTGCTTCTGTATCATCACCCCTTTGTTTCCTTATGCCCATCCCCTTCAGCCCTTTCTGATAGAACTGCCAATATGCGTCCCTGTCCTGCCCTCCCTGACTCATACCTGTCGTGGCCGCATGTTACATTCAGGACGGGGCAAATCACACTTTTGGGAGGCTACCTCCTGTCAAATCCAGCCCGTTTCCACCGCCAGTAACTAAAGAAAGTAGAGGAGTGGGGCCTTTGTGATACAAGCGCGCACCTGCCTCTAAGCCCCTGCTGGTCTTCCTTGTCCCACCTCCTCTGATGCGCATCACAGAGGAGGGACAGGTATGGCCGGCCAGTAGGATCTTAGAGGCAGGGACGCGCTTGTATCACAAAGGCCCCGCACCTCTACTTTATTTTGTTACTGGTGGTGGACAACGGGCTGAATTTGACAGGAGATGGCCTCTCAAAAGAGCGATTTACCCTGTCCCAAACCCAACATGTGGCCACGACCCCAAATGAAGATTTTGCAATCCCATTTGGGGTCACGCTGACCTATAGGGACCAGTTTGGTAAACTCAAGAAATTCTAGTAACAGGTTTGCGCAAACTGGTGCGAACCAGCTGAATCCCACCACTGCATATAACCATCCTTGGGAAACAGCGCAATTTCAGGTCTTTCCTAAAGGCCATCAAATTAATTTCCTCTCTTAAAGGACCAGGCAAGGCATTACATTGAGTGGAGGAGTGGCCTAGTGGTTGGGGCAAGCTACCTCAGGCTGGCAGGTCAGGGGTTCAAATCCCACTAGAGGACAGCAACCTTGGGCTGGAAGGACTGGGGTCTCTAGTCCCACAGGTGCTCCTTGTGGTCTTGGCCAAGTCACTTAACCCTCCATTGCCCATGTTCCCTGTAAGTATTAGTGTATGTGTCTCATATCCCCGTGTGTTAAACGTATCCCCCAATTGTGTTGTGACCACTTTGATTGAAGGATAAGGCAGTATACAAAACTGTCTAAATAAATTACATTGCGCTGCCCTACCACACTGAAGGCTTTTGCCCTCCATGTTACTTGCTGTAGATAATAACCCCCCCCCCCCCCCCCGTACTTCCAAAGGGTTCCCCTGTGAGGAGTGAAGTGGCCTTCCTGGTCTATATCTACAAATACATTAACAGAACTATCACTAAAAGCTTGAACAGACCCCTCTGCTTAATAGGAAGCCAACGCAGCTTTTCCAATAATGGTCGTGTACTTTCACGCCTACTTATGGTCCGATTTATAAGGAAAGGGATGCACTACCTCACTTTATAAAATAGGCATGAAATAAACGCATTGAAACCTGTGTAAATCCAGCCAACTCTTAAAAAATGACCTTCCACATAACAGCAGATAGAAGCCAAAACGACCCATCCAATCTGTCCAGCAGCAATTTGCCCACTTTGAGCAAGCGCACACACAAATTCCCATATAGAACGCTGGCTTAGAAGCGAGGTCAATACTGTTATGGTTTGCACAAAACTAAAGCATTTGGAGAATTGCCCTTGAGAGAACCCAACACCCAGTTCTGCTTCCCCCCTCATCCAACCAAGGGCTATAACTCCCTCAAATGTACTATATCAAATATGAACACCACCACATCAAAAACCGACCCCTGCCCTGTTAAATGGATTAAAACAGCATGTATTGAATTAGCACCCATCCTACTAAAAATATTTAACCTCTCGCTCTCTCAAGGATACATGCCTAGTGACCTTAAGAAAGCCATCATATGCTCAATACTTAAAAATCGAGGCAAAAATAACCCTTCCTCCTACAGACCCATCTCCAGTCTACCTTTTCTTGCTAAAATAATTGAAAAAAATGTATATATACAACTCCAACTTGACTCCCTGCTGGATAATTACCAATTTGGGTTTAAACTCCATCATAGCATAGAGATCCTGATGTTAACAATCTACAATAAGATCATAAAGGGCATTGATAACAACAATCAAACCTTCATACTTATTTTCCGAGACATTGTTGCAGCTTTCGACTCAGTAATCCATGCACAACTAATACAAAAACTAAAACAAATTGGCCTAACTAATACTATCCTGAATTGGTTTACATCTTACCTCTTGAACAGAACACAACAGTTCTACATGGACCATGCTTTTTCAAATCCATACCCTCAAACCACAGGCTTACCACAAGGATCCGCACTTTCGGCACTACTATTTAATATTTATATCCAACCAATCTGCCACACAATAAAAAAAATTCTCAATTGATCATGCCATCTATGTGGATGACATAATGCTCTACATGCCTTTTAACATTAACAAACCTAATTTTGATCTCATTATATCATGTTTCAAGGAAATTGCAGTATGACTCAACAACCATGGACTGAATATAAACTACAAAAAAATGGAAGTACTTATAATTACCAGAAACAAAACATACATCTCACCCCAAAATATAACTATCGATAATTTTGAACTTAAAGTCAAAGATGAAGGAAAATACTTAGGCATAATTTTAGACAGGCACCTATCATTTAAAATGCTTATTAAAAACATAGCAAGAACAATATTCAATAATATTAGACCCCTACAACACCTTAAGCCTCTACTGCAGCTCTCAGATTTTAGAACCCTAATTAAGCCATGGTAATCCCGCACCTTGACTATTGTAATAGTCTCTTTCATGGCCTTCCTAAAATATCCCTCCATCCGATGGTAATGGTGCAACATACGGCCGCCCAAATTATCCACAACTCACACCGTATTGACCATATCGCCCCAGTTCTACATGACCTACACTGGCTACCTATTCAAAGCCGAATAAAATATAAATTAAGATTGACCACTTTTAAAATCATAAGAAATATAGCACCATCAACTGTCCTAACTGATCAAAGCTGCAACCAATGACCGGTTAAGACAAAGTCAAACCAAAAACACGCTCACAACACCTACCAACTTTAGAAAAACAAAAAAAAACACACCAGCAAAAAGGCTTTTGAATATATATCACCAATGCTCTGGAATCAATTACCTGATAAGCTCAGAAACATTACAGACGTATCCTTATTTTGGTCCCATCTCAAAACCTATTTATTTTATGGAACATTTTGGTCAAAAAGATCCCTTACCACAAACTGGCCCAACATAAAACACTTCCCTGACACAGTCCTCTAACTGTTAACAATCAAGCTAATCAAAAAAAATCTCAACTATTACTTCAACGCTTCGGCAATACTCACCCTTAACCAACATTAATATCTCTTGCAATTGACTAAATTTCTACATACTGTATGTTATATTGCAATAGAATCATGTAAATTTAAATGATTATTGTTTTGCACCTGTTATATTGTCAACGTGTTTTGATGTACTTGTTGTTTCAAATGTAAACCGCTATGATTACCTGAAATGGTGGTATATAAAACTCACAAATAAATAAATAAAGGTGAGCATGTTAGGAAACAGGAGATCTGCAGGTGTGGGAGATACAGGAGACCTGTGGATGTATTAGAATACAGGAGATCTGCGGGTGTGGGAGATACAGGAGACCTGTGGATGTGTTAGAATACAGGAGATCTGCAGGAGTGGGAGATACAGGAGACCGGTGGATGTGTTAGTATACAGGAGACCTGCGGGTATGGGAGAATCAGGAGACTGGTGGATGTGTTAGTATACAGGAGATCTGCGGGTGTGGGAGATACAGGAGACCGGTGGATGTGTTAGAAAACAGGAGATCTGCAGGAGTGGGAGATACAGGAGACCGGTGGATGTGTTAGTATACAGGAGACCTGCGGGTATGGGAGAATCAGGAGACTGGTGGATGTGTTAGTATACAGGAGATCTGCAGGTGTGGGAGATACAGGAGACCTGTGGATGTGTTAGAATACAGGAGATCTGCAGGTGTGGGAGATACAGGAGACCGGTGGATGTGTTAGAATACAGGAGATCTGCAGGTGTGGGAGATACAGGAGACCTGTGGATGTGTTAGAATACAGGAGATCTGCGGGTGTGGGAGATACACGAGACCGGTGGATGTGTTAGAATACAGGAGATCTGCAGGTGTGGAAGATACAGGAGACTGGTGGATGTGTTAGAATACAGGAGATCTGCAGGTGTGGGAGATACAGGAGACCGGTGGATGTGTTAGAATACAGGAGATCTGCGGGTGTGGGAGATACAGGAGACCTGTGGATGTGTTAGAATACAGGAGATCTGCAGGTGTGGGAGATACAGGAGACCTGTGGATGTGTTAGAATACAGGAGATCTGCAGGTGTGGAAGATATAGGAGACTGGTGGATGTGTTAGAATACAGGAGATCTGCGGGTGTGGGAGATACAGAAGACCTGTGGATGTGTTAGAACACAGGAGATCTGCGGGTGTGGGAGATACAGGAGACCTGTGGATGTGTTAGAATACAGGAGATCTGCAGGTGTGGAAGATACAGGAGACCGGTGGATGTGTTAGAATACAGGAGATCTGCGGGTGTGGGAGATACAGGAGACCTGTGGATGTGTTAGAATACAGGAGATCTGCGGGTGTGGGAGATACAGGAGACCGGTGGATGTGTTAGTATACAGGAGATCTGCAGGTGTGGGAGATACAGGAGACCTGTGGATGTGTTAGAACACAGGAGATCTGCGGGTGTGGGAGATACAGGAGACCTGTGGATGTGTTAGAATACAGGAGATCTGCAGGTGTGGGAGATACAGGAGACCGGTGGATGTATTAGTATACAGGAGACCTGCGGGTATGGGAGAATCAGGAGACTGGTGGATGTGTTAGTATACAGGAGATCTGCAGGTGTGGGAGATACAGGAGACCTGTGGATGTGTTAGAATACAGGAGATCTGCGGGTGTGGGAGATACAGGAGACCTGTGGATGTGTTAGTATACAGGAGATCTGCAGGTGTGGGAGATACAGGAGACCTGTGGATGTGTTAGAATACAGGAGATCTGCAGGTGTGGGAGATACAGGAGACCGGTGGATGTGTTAGTATACAGGAGACCTGCGGGTGTGGGAGATACAGGAGACCGGTGGATGTGTTAGTATACAGGAGATCTGCGGGTGTGGGAGATACAGGAGAACTGTGGATGTGTTAGAATACAGGAGATCTGCAGGTGTGGGAGATACAGGAGACCGGTGGATGTGTTAGAATACAGGAGACCTGCGGGTGTGGGAGATACAGGAGACCTGTGGATGTGTTAGAATACAGGAGACCTGCGGGTGTGGGAGAATCAGGAGACCTGTGGATGTGTTAGAATACAGGAGATCTGCGGGTGTGGGAGATACAGGAGACCGGTGGATGTGTTAGAATACAGGAGATCTGCAGGTGTGGGAGATATAGGAGACCTGTGGATGTGTTAGAATACAGGAGATCTGCAGGTGTGGGAGATACAGGAGACCGGTGGATGTGTTAGAATACAGGAGATCTGCAGGTGTGGGAGATACAGGAGACCTGTGGATGTGTTAGAATACAGGAGATCTGCAGGTGTGGGAGATACAGTAGATCTGTGGATGTGTTAGAATACAGGAGATCTGCAGGTGTGGGAGATACAGGAGACCTGTGGATGTGTTAGAATACAGGAGATCTGCAGGTGTGGGAGATACAGGAGACCTGTGGATGTGTTAGTATACAGGAGATCTGCGGGTGTGGGAGATACAGGAGACCTGTGGATGTGTTAGAATACAGGAGATCTGCAGGTGTGGGAGATACAGGAGACCTGTGGATGTGTTAGTATACAGGAGATCTGCAGGTGTGGGAGATACAGGAGACCTGTGGATGTGTTAGTATACAGGAGATCTGCGGGTGTGGGAGATACAGGAGACCTGTGGATGTGTTAGAATACAGGAGATCTGCAGGTGTGGGAGATACAGGAGACCTGTGGATGTGTTAGTATACAGGAGATCTGCAGGTGTGGGAGATACAGGAGACCTGTGGATGTGTTAGTATACAGGAGATCTGCGGGTGTGGGAGATACAGGAGACCTGTGGATGTGTTAGAATACAGGAGACCTGCGGGTGTGGGAGAATCAGGAGACCTGTGGATGTGTTAGAATACAGGAGATCTGCGGGTGTGGGAGATACAGGAGACCGGTGGATGTGTTAGAATACAGGAGATCTGCAGGTGTGGGAGATATAGGAGACCTGTGGATGTGTTAGAATACAGGAGATCTGCAGGTGTGGGAGATACAGGAGACCTGTGGATGTGTTAGAATACAGGAGATCTGCAGGTGTGGGAGATACAGTAGATCTGTGGATGTGTTAGAATACAGGAGATCTGCAGGTGTGGGAGATACAGGAGACCTGTGGATGTGTTAGAATACAGGAGATCTGCAGGTGTGGGAGATACAGGAGACCTGTGGATGTGTTAGTATACAGGAGATCTGCGGGTGTGGGAGATACAGGAGACCTGTGGATGTGTTAGAATACAGGAGATCTGCAGGTGTGGGAGATACAGGAGACCTGTGGATGTGTTAGTATACAGGAGATCTGCAGGTGTGGGAGATACAGGAGACCTGTGGATGTGTTAGTATACAGGAGATCTGCGGGTGTGGGAGATACAGGAGACCTGTGGATGTGTTAGAATACAGGAGATCTGCAGGTGTGGGAGATACAGGAGACCTGTGGATGTGTTAGTATACAGGAGATCTGCAGGTGTGGGAGATACAGGAGACCTGTGGATGTGTTAGTATACAGGAGATCTGCGGGTGTGGGAGATACAGGAGACCTGTGGATGTGTTAGAATACAGGAGACCTGCGGGTGTGGGAGAATCAGGAGACCTGTGGATGTGTTAGAATACAGGAGATCTGCGGGTGTGGGAGATACAGGAGACCGGTGGATGTGTTAGAATACAGGAGATCTGCAGGTGTGGGAGATATAGGAGACCTGTGGATGTGTTAGAATACAGGAGATCTGCAGGTGTGGGAGATACAGGAGACCGGTGGATGTGTTAGAATACAGGAGATCTGCAGGTGTGGGAGATACAGTAGATCTGTGGATGTGTTAGAATACAGGAGATCTGCAGGTGTGGGAGATACAGGAGACCTGTGGATGTGTTAGAATACAGGAGATCTGCAGGTGTGGGAGATACAGGAGACCTGTGGATGTGTTAGTATACAGGAGATCTGCGGGTGTGGGAGATACAGGAGACCTGTGGATGTGTTAGAATACAGGAGATCTGCAGGTGTGGGAGATACAGGAGACCTGTGGATGTGTTAGTATACAGGAGATCTGCAGGTGTGGGAGATACAGGAGACCTGTGGATGTGTTAGTATACAGGAGATCTGCGGGTGTGGGAGATACAGGAGACCTGTGGATGTGTTAGAATACAGGAGATCTGCAGGTGTGGGAGATACAGGAGACCTGTGGATGTGTTAGTATACAGGAGATCTGCAGGTGTGGGAGATACAGGAGACCTGTGGATGTGTTAGTATACAGGAGATCTGCGGGTGTGGGAGATACAGGAGACCTGTGGATGTGTTAGAATACAGGAGACCTGCGGGTGTGGGAGAATCAGGAGACCTGTGGATGTGTTAGAATACAGGAGATCTGCGGGTGTGGGAGATACAGGAGACCGGTGGATGTGTTAGAATACAGGAGATCTGCAGGTGTGGGAGATATAGGAGACCTGTGGATGTGTTAGAATACAGGAGATCTGCAGGTGTGGGAGATACAGGAGACCGGTGGATGTGTTAGAATACAGGAGATCTGCAGGTGTGGGAGATACAGGAGACCTGTGGATGTGTTAGAATACAGGAGATCTGCAGGTGTGGGAGATACAGTAGATCTGTGGATGTGTTAGAATACAGGAGATCTGCAGGTGTGGGAGATACAGGAGACCTGTGGATGTGTTAGAATACAGGAGATCTGCAGGTGTGGGAGATACAGGAGACCTGTGGATGTGTTAGTATACAGGAGATCTGCAGGTGTGGGAGATACAGGAGACCTGTGGATGTGTTAGTATACAGGAGATCTGCGGGTGTGGGAGATACAGGAGACCTGTGGATGTGTTAGAATACAGGAGATCTGCAGGTGTGGGAGATACAGGAGACCTGTGGATGTGTTAGTATACAGGAGATCTGCAGGTGTGGGAGATACAGGAGACCTGTGGATGTGTTAGTATACAGGAGATCTGCGGGTGTGGGAGATACAGGAGACCTGTGGATGTGTTAGAATACAGGAGATCTGCAGGTGTGGGAGATACAGGAGACCGGTGGATGTGTTAGAATACAGGAGATCTGCGGGTGTGGGAGATACAGGAGACCTGTGGATGTGTTAGAATACAGGAGATCTGCAGGTGTGGGAGATACAGGAGACCTGTGGATGTGTTAGAATACAGGAGATCTGCAGGTGTGGGAGATACAGGAGACCGGTGGATGTGTTAGAATACAGGAGATCTGCAGGTGTGGGAGATACAGGAGACCGGTGGATGTGTTAGAATACAGGAGACATGCGGGTGTGGGAAATACAGGAGACCTGTGGATGTGTTAGAATACAGGAGACCTGCAGGTGTGGGAGATACAGGAGACCTGTGGATGTGTTAGAATACAGGAGACCTGCGGGTATGGAGAATCAGGAGACCTTGGATACATTAGGGTACAGAAGACACAAACATAGTGGAAAGCTGTGAAGAAACTCACACATCTAGGAACACACAAGGAGGCTTGAGGCAGCACTGAATAGCACTGTACAGATTCATTACTGACTGCCTCAAAGGGTCTCATTGGAGATTATTTCCTCTCAGAAGCCAAAGACAGAACCCCAAACTGGGAGGAGCAGAGATTCCCTCCGCTTCGGAGGAAGGGGTTCAGAGACTTAGGGAAAACTGGAAGGTTTTGCTAGAAGAGGCCATTGACGCTACATGTGTGAAGGGACTTAAATTTAGAAAGATACTGGAGCGTCTGCAATGGTGTAGTCAGACACTGGAATAAGGATCCAGTGTAGGGAATTTAAGATAGTCCTGGATTTGGGGTAAAGAAGGAATTTTTGTCAATACCCAAATTAGCTACAGACACACCGTGTCTTTTGCCTTCCCCTGGATTGCCACTGAAAGGGGCTGTGAGACACACAGAAGGCTGAACCCCACAGACCTGGGAGTCCATCAGCTGAACTCAGACACTCTCAAGCACATATATAACACGTAAATACATGAGCGAATATTTGGGTTGAGGACCTCATGAGAGTAAGGTAACCAGCTGCAG
The DNA here is from genome assembly GCA_033557465.1 of Ichthyophis bannanicus. NCBI lineage: Eukaryota > Metazoa > Chordata > Amphibia > Gymnophiona > Ichthyophiidae > Ichthyophis > Ichthyophis bannanicus. Next base: position 71,108,052 of record CM066051.1, on the reverse strand, counting down.
CGTCACACCAGAGAATCACAGGTTGTTATGTCTGAAGACTTGCACTGTCGGACAAACACACAGATAGTGCATCCGGGTACTGCATCCAAATAGAGGGTCATTTTGTGTACTCCTGTGCAGGCAACACGCAGTACCGTGCATGCAGTTCGGGCCTATTGGATAAAGCGTACGGATGCGCTCGAACCTAGGCGCAGCAGTTACACCTGCTCGAGATCAGTGACCTGACACACGTAAGTCATAGCATTTTATAACTTTCACGCATCAGTAGAGGCTGCACCTCTGCTCTGACCAAGCACCGGCCCACCCTATGGCGCATAAATGCAGTGATGCGTATGTGCACATTTCTGGCTGTTGCCATACGTAGCATGCGTGTGTGTAAGTTCCCATTTAAGTGCGCCTTGAAAATAGGGCCTTAAGCATGTTTTCCACACGCATTGCCCTGCGTGAAATCGCCCCTGTACTATGCGTGGACATAGTGCAAAACAGACTGCACAGAAAGAGGGTCATTTTATAAGGAGCGCCTAGCTTAACGCATGTTTTAATGCATGCATTTCATAAGAACATAAGATATGCCATACTGGGTCAGGCCAAGGTCCATCAAGCCCAGTATCCTGTTTCCAACAGTGGCCAATCCAGGTCATACGTACCTAGCAGTTTCCCCAAGGGACACAGGTTCCACAATGCTTGTATTGGTTCAAGCATTGATATCCTGGGTCCCTTCTTAATAATGGTTTATGGACCTTTCCTCCAGGAACTTGTCCAAACCTTTTTTAAACCCAGCTACACTAACAGCCTTTACTACATCCTCCAGTAACAAATTCCAGAGTTTGATTACACGTTGAGTGAAAAAATATTTTCTTTTACTAGTCTTTAATAGTTTACCCTGTAGCTTCATTGCATGTCCCCTAGTCTTTCTATATTCTGATAATGTAAACAATTGATCTATGTTTACCCGTTCCACTCCGTTCATTAATTTATAGACTTCTATCATATCTCCCCTCAGCCGTCTCTTTTCCAGGTTGAAGAGCCCTAACCTTTTTAGCCTTTTTCATAGGTGTATCCTTCCATCCCCTTTACCATTTTGGTGGCTCTTCTCTGAACCTTTTCTAATAACACTATATTTATTTATTTTATTTAGACAGTTTTGTATACTGCCTTATCCTTCAATCAAAGCGGTCACAACTCAATTGGGGGATACATTTAACATGCGGGGATATGAGACACATACACTAATACTTACAGGGAACATGGGCTATGGAGGGTTAAGTGGCTTGCCCAAGACCACAAGGAGCACCTGTGGGACTAGAAACTCCAGTCCTTCCGGTCCAAGGTTGCTGTCCTCTAGTGGGATTTGAACCCCTGACCTTATGACCTGAAGTACCTTGCCCCAACCACTAGGCTACTCCTACCCCTATATCCTTTTTAAGATACGGCGACCAGAATTGCACACAATATTCAAGGTGCGGTCTCACCATGGAACAATATAGAGGCATTATAATATCTTTTGTTTTATTTTCCATTCCTTTCCTTATGATACCTAGCATTCTATTTGCTCTCTTGGCTGCCACTGCACACTGGGCCGAGAGTTTTATCCACAATGACGCCTAAATCTTTTTCCTGGGTGGTGGTTCCTAATGTGGAATCTTGCATTGTGTAACCATAGTTTGGGTTTTTCTTCCCTAGGTGCATAACTTTGCACTTGTCCACATTAAATTTTATCTGCCATTTTGATGCCCAGTCTTCCAATTTATCAAGATCCTCTTGAAATTTTCCACAATCCTCTTGGGTTTTAACAACTTTAAATAGTTTTGTGTCATCTGCAGATTTGATAACCTCACTCATTATTCCACTTTCCAGGACATTTATGAATATGTCAAAAAGCAGCGGACCCAGTACAGATCCCTGGGGTACACCACTATTCACCTTTCTCCATTGGGAAAATTGGCCATTGAGCCCTACCCTCTGCTTTCTATCTTTTAACCAGTTCCTGATCCACAATAGTACACTGCCTCCTATCCCATGACTCTTTAGTTTTGCCAAAAGTCTCTGATGAGGGACCTTGTCAAAGTCCAGATACACAATATCAACTTTGTCCACCTGTTTATTCACACGTTCAAAAAACATAACAGATTAGTAAGACAAGATCTTCCTTGTCTAAAGCCATGTTGGCTGTCTCCCATTAGACCATGACTATCTACATGCTGAGTAATTTTATTCTTTATGATGGTTTCTACCATTTTTCCTGGTACTGACGTCAGGCTCACCAGTCTGTAGTTTCCCGGATCACCCCTGGAACACTTTTTAAAAATTGGTGTTACATTGGCGATCCTCCAATCTTCAGGTATTACAGATGATTTTAATGATAGTTCACAGATTACTAATAGCAGGTCTGCAATCTCATATTTCAGTTCTTTCAACACCTTTGGATGTATACCATCCGGCCCAGGTGATTTGCTACTCTTCAGTTTATCTAATAGTTGTAATACATCTTCCCGATGTATCAATATTTCCTTCAAGTCTTCCGCACCTTTAAATACCGCTTCAGTCATGGGTAACATCCCTACATCTTCCTCAGTAAAGACCGAAGCAAAGAATTCATTCAGTCTCTCCGCTATCGCCTTGTCACCTCTTAGTGCCCCTTTAACCCCTCTATCATCTAATGGACCAACTGACTCTCTCACAGGTTTTTTGCTATGAATGTACTTGGAAAAGTCTTTATTTCGTGTTTTTGCTTCCGTAGCAAGCTTCTTCTCAAATTCTCCCTTTGCCTGCCTTATCAATGCCTTGCATTTGACTTGCCAGTGCTTGTGTTGTTTCCAGGTTTCGTCATTTGGCTCTTTTTTCCATTTCCTGAAAGATGCTTTTTTGGCAACAACAGCATCTCTGGCCTCACCTTTAAACCATGCTGGCAGTTTTTTGGACTTCCTCCCACTTTTCTTAAAGCGTGGAATACAGCTGGTCTGGGCTTCCAAGATAGGATTTTTCAACAACACCCAAGCTTGATGTAAGTCTTTAACCTTTGCAACTGCTCCTTTTAGTTTTTTCTTAACTATTTTCATCATTTTATCATAGTCTCCCTTTCGAAAGTTAAAAGGTAGTACTGTGGATTTCCTTACTATCCCTCCTCCACTAATTAAATCGAAGGCGATCATGCTATGATCACTATTGCCAAGTGGCCCCAGCACCCTTATCTTTTGCACTAGTTCTGGTGTTCCACTAAGGACTAGGTCTAATATGGCTTCCCCTCTGGTCGGTTCATGAACCAGCTGCTCCAAGAAGCAGTCATTTATTTCATCTAGGAACTTTATCTCCCTAGCATGTCCTGCCATGACACTGACCCAGTCGATACCAGGGTAATTGAAATCACCCATTTTTATTACTGTGCTGTAACATTTGTTAGCTTCCTTGATTTCTTTGAGCATTTCATCATTCATTTGTTCATTCTGGCCAGGTGGTCGATAGTTTACCCCCACTGCCATCGCCTTCCTCTTTTTACATGGAATTTCAATCCACAGAGATTCTACAGCAAATTTTGTTTCCTGCAAAACTTTAATCTTTTCTGACTCAATGCCCTCTCTAACATAGAGCGCAACCCCTCCACCAATTTGATCAGCTCTATCATTACGATATAGTTTGTAACCAGGTATCACAGGGTCCCACTGGTTGTCCTCCTTCCACCATGTCTCTGATATTCTAATCATATCTAACCTCTCATTTAGTGCTATATATTCTAACTCTCCCATCTTATTTTTTAGACTTCTAGCATTTGCATACAAGCATTTTAGAGACTGTATTTTATTCATATTAATTTGGCTATTGGTAGACATGGGTAATTTGGGATCTTTAAGCTCTGTTTGCTCCATACTCGAGGGCATTTGGGCTACTTTACTCTTTTTTGGAACCTGTCTGCTTTTGGTAGTATCCTTCAAGGATACATTCTTCCGAACCATCCGCTCTTGGTTTTACAAAATAAAGCATATGTGCTTGCTTCACATTATATATCAAGGGCTTAAGTGCTGGAGAATGTGCATGAATCTAGGTACAAGCACTGACATCGGCCCTGTGGCCGCTGCAAACGCCCGAGCCTAGATGTTTCAAGAATACGCATACGTTATAACATTTTATAATATCCGTGTGTAAATCTGTGTTCCACCGCTGCATACACCCACAGTGAAAGTACACGCCATGAGTACCAGGTGCGCACTTTCAGTACAGCATGGAAGTGACCGTTTACACATGCAAACCACTAAGATAAAGAGATTTACATGTGCACAGAAATGTAGGCATACTGCTACCCCACAGCATGCTGGGCATGACCCTACTCTAGGCTGTGCTTACAGAAACTGCACGTGCATTTCCTCCACACAAGACAAGAAGATATGCCTCTTGCAAACACACGCACACGCACACACACACACACCGAGCAGGACTAGCCTTTCTCCTCCTGGCCACAGCTGGACCTTCCCCCTCCCACCCCACGGTTCCTTTCCTACCTGTAGCAGCAGCATCAGCCCCCTGGGACAGCAGCGGCAGAAGCAGCAGACAGAGGATGAGCCTGTACTGGGGGTTTCCCTGTTTCCAGGACTCAGCCTGCATCGCTTCCCGAGTCCCAGGTTCTGTGGTGGTGGTGGAGGGAGAATGTGTCCTTGGATCCCACCGCTGCCCCCACCTCTCCACCAGTCCACCTGCACTGTTCTCAGGCTCTCCCTGGGTTCTGGGGTGACCGAACCCTGTTGAGCAATCTCTTTGATGTCTGACTGCCTTTTCTTTATGAATGAATGAAGATTACAGAGAAGGGAGGGGAGGGAGGAGGGCAGACAGTGGGAGGGTTGTGTGTATGTGGTGTGTGACTACAGTCTGTCAGTCAGATGCAAAACTGCAAGACAAGGAGAGGAAAGAAGGGGGGGAGTCCTCTCATTTGTGAGGCTGACTTTATCTTGCATTACTTCTCTCTGCCCGTATATTTCTGCATGTATGTTATTTCTGCATATGTGTGTGTTGGTTGAATGAGTAAGTGTCCTGTCCCTCCCCCGCTAATTAATCACTTGCAATAATGATGCTCCTGCTACTTCATTTGTATAGCAAAGGGGAGCGATATTCTATCTCGTGACCCAGGTTCCAGTTCTACTTTACCATCATCTCTTACCATGTGACAACCTAATGCTGAGAGTATAATGTTGCGACACTTGGAGACCCAGGTTCCAGTCCCACTGCTGCCATAACCTTCCTCTGTCTGACAGCCTAATGTCCATAGCTGTAAAGACTGCAGAACCAGATCCTAAAGCCATCACTGCCATCAATTCTCTCTCTCTGATATATCTGACATGCAGACCATAATACACATAAACACCATACGGGCAAAACCAGATAGAATCAGAGATACACTGGCTGGCGTGCAACCCAAAATCCATGACATATAATTAAAAATACACTCAGACAGACAGACAGACACACACACACTGTCTTTCAGTGTGTTCTCATGCTGCAAAGCGTCCATTTGCCTAAGACAGACAAGTGTGCGTGGGAGGAAGGGGGAGGGGTGGGTGTGTGTTTTTGTGAAAGCCTGAATGAGATAATTTCAAGAGAACTAATGAATCCTCCCACAAACAGAAATCAATGAGAGAAAGTAGGGAAGGGAGAAAGAGAGAGAGAGAGAGAGAGAGAGAGGAAACGGAAGAGCGAGGAAGGGAGGAAGGGATATCCGGACAGAGAGAAAGACAGAGGGAGTGATAGAGAAAGAGGGAGAGAAACTGAGACAGAGGAAAGAACTGAAGGAATGAGAGATAGAAGGATGAAAGAAAAGAGCGAGAGAGTTAGGGAGAGATGCAGCAAGAGGAATCAAAATGGGAAAAGTCAAAGCCACGTGAGACGGCGGAGAGAGAGGAGGAACAGGATGAGTTGGGGGAAAAGCTCTCACCCCACAGGGGTATGACTGTACTCTTCCTCTAATACTTCACATTTTTATAGCAGTACGAGATGTACAGTGGTGATAAGCAGTGCATCTCGGTACTCACACACAGGGCTCTTTCATTAATATACAAATTTTAGGGTCAATTTTAGGAGGCAATGAAAAAGGTGCCAGTACTAAATACCACCGCATACCCCCTTTGAAAAAGCCCTGGCAATAAGTATTCCCTTCCCCAAAGAGCTTACTGTCTAAGAGGGTACTTGAGGCAACGGGAGTTAAAGTGACTTGCCCAGAGTCACTCACAAGGAGTGTTAGTGGGAGGAAGAGGATTTGAGCCCTGGCTTCTAACGGTACAATTTCCTTAGAGCCCTTTCAGTTTGTTAGTCTGCCTTAAAGGTTTGAGCTCATGCTAAACAGATTTAATGTGCGGTAACCTACAAATTAATGAACGTTAAGTCTCACGTGTGGGGTGCCTCAAGGTTCTACGCTTTCTCCATTGTTGTTCAACATCTTCCTAAGCCCCTTCTTACTTTAATCCAAAGACTAGGAACATCTAGTGTATGCTGACGACATTCTGCTTCTTCGTTCCACAGACGGTAGCTTGCCAGATCTCACGTTAATCATAACTGTTTAACTCGGGTCTCTGCCTGGCTATATGAAAATTCCTTAAAATTGAACCCTGAGGACTTCCGGTGGCATGGTGAGCTGAACGGACGTGTTCGTTTTGGCTCCGGCACCCGCGCCCTCCCCCATAACGATAAACTTATACTTACTTAATTCTCACAGCGATACAATTGGGGAATAACTTTACAGAGATTTTGAGACCTGGAAGACGTAGTTTGACTGCATATTTCGTGGTCTATGGCCACGAAGATCCCCCGCAAGACCAGGACATGCGGAGGGGACGACAGGATGGCGGAGGGTGGACAGGATCCCCCGGGCCTAAGAGAAGCTCCTGAGTTGGTGGCAGAGGTGTCCCGTGCGGTGGTGGGTGCCCTGGAAGAAAAACTGGGAGGCTTGGCGACCCAGATGCGCGAAGTGATTCAAGCGGTGGCTGATTTCACCAAAAGGGTTGACCACGCTGAAGCCCGTATCAGCTCCCTGGAGGATCAGCACGTGCAAGACCTGGCCGAAATTCATAGCTTGAAGGCGACACTTACCCAGCATCAAGATAAATTAGAGGACCTCGAAAACCGAAGCCGCAGGAATAATTTGCGGTTTGTCGGGGTGGAGGAGGCGGTGGCGGATCGTGACCTGCGGCGACACCTGGAGCAGTGGATGATGGCGACTTTGGCCTTGCCCGAGGATACCGGGCGAATAGTGCTTGAGCGTGCGCACAGGCTGGGGCCCTCTCGAACAGGGGATCGTCGACCGCGGGCGGTGATCGCCCGTTTTCTTAACTCGGCACAGAAGGATGAGGTGCTGAGAGCCTCTCGGCAATTGCGGCGGACGGATTCCTCCAACCAGCAGATCCTGATCTTCCAGGACTACTCGGCAGGTGTCTCCCAGAGGCGCAGAGCATATAAGGACCTTTGCAGTAAGCTCATAGAACGGGGAGTCCGCTTTACGTTGGCTTATCCCGCGGTTCTGCGGGTCTACGGTGCCCAGGGGACCCGGACTTTCCAAACCCCCGGAGAAGCCCAGGCCTACTGCAATAGCCTCAGCTGAAGGGGCACAGTGTTGACTTGGCCAACAACGAGCGCCTGCGGGGAGATATTGCTTCTGCATCCGGATTGAAGACTTGAGCTCCGGTTGGGACCCGGGCCTTGAAAGCCGCCACTTCAATCGGTGACGGAAATGTAGTCGCCTGAGGCCTTGCATGAAGCCCTAACTCTACGCTGAAGAATTTCGGCGGCTATGGACACCTGAGAGCAGGGAGGCTAAATAGATAGTACCTGATTTCATGTAGCCAGTTTGGTTTGTTGTGTTACGTTGTTTCAGTGTCCTCTAGCTGAGCACGAGCTCGAAAGCAGTAACTTTGTTACCCTCTTATGTAGCGTAATACAAATGGAGTTCGGGCTCGATACATTTTGCGACAGCTCAGACTCTATTTTTCTGAGAGGCTACCCTAATGTTTCAATGTTTCTTTGTTTCTCAATCATGTTATCATGGGTGTTGGGGGGGGGGGTTGGATTGGGGGGGACTCGAACAGCCGGGGCCTTCGGCTTTGCCTTCCCCGGGGAGGGGGGTGCTGGGTTGGGGCTTTGCTAAATAGGCAGAGCTGCCTTCTGATAGACCGGGTATCCCAACATTTTTTCCTCTCCCTTCCCTTGTGCTGAGTGGGTTGGCGTAGTTGCTGCGAAGCCTCGTCTGTTTTTGGGGGGTGGCGGGATTCGCAGCATCCTTGGGCCTTTCGTCTGAACACTTGGGAATTTGCTTACTGTTTATTGGTTAGTCTGCTGAAGTTTATGATCCTTAACCTGTAACTTTGCATTGCTCCCTATACTGTGTGCGGACAGTCTCCGGCAATTATCTGTGGATTACTGCCTGGGTCTTGCAGAGCGAGGCCGTCTTTTGCCCCCCCCCCTCCTCCTTTGGAGAGGGCTGACGGATTTAAGAATACTGGGCCTGATTGGCCGGCAGGAGGTGGTTGCCGGAGGCTGCCTCACAGCGGGGTCCGTGGGAGGGCAGTTCTCTGAAATCTCCTAACTCTCTCTGGAATCTCCTAAGTTCTCATTTTCTGGCCTTTCTTCATCTCTGGATCTCACTTCTCACATCTTCTCCTACATATGAGCCCTCTCGTAATGCGCACTATGCATTTTTCTGATTTTGGGGTCTCATTTTCAGATGCCTATTATGTGAGTACATATGGGCTCTGTTACTCTCCGACCTCTCTATTATTTCATCTTCATTTCGCTTACAGGGAGCCCGTTGGTTGCGGGGTCTTCCTCTGTACTGTCTGGCACCCCGGGGGGACTAAGATGACGGTATTATGCTAAGCCAAGGTGGGTAGAAGGTGGGGAGTATTGTTAAGTGCACCTTGCTTAATGGCTTATTGTTCAATGTATTCCTGTTCTGTTGCTCGATAGGGCACATAGCTGTTGAAGGGGGGGGCCAGAGCACGGGGCTCCTGGGGGGGAATTAGCTCGGGCCTGTTGGGGGGGGGGTAACGGGGAGTTTTTCTCGTCCCTTACTGGCTGAGTGATCATCCTTTGAGTCCCTAATTAGCTGGGTCTGGTGCGGGGGGGAGAGATGGAAACTGAACTCAGCGGGGGGGGGGGGGAGTAGGGGGGCTGCATGCTCAGGCAGTCACGGTCGCGCTCGGGGGAGCTGGTGGTAAGTTTGTGGATTGGGCGCATGGGGGGGTGGACGGGGAGGGGGGGGTGGTTTAGTGTAGGGGAGGTTGGGCTGGGGGGGGTAATGGAACTTAGTTATACAAGGGAGGCTAGAGGTGTGGGGGGTGGTGTGCAGAGCACTGGGTCGAGTGAGTCGGGCAGACGAGCCTGGTGGTATGATCTGGTTTGGCAGAAATGGAGGGCGGTCCTTGGCTGGGGGGACTGCTGCTCCGGTATATATTGGCTTTCTACATTGCGGTACATCGGTTTTATCACTTGTAATGGCTAAGCGTGTGCGCATAGTCTCCTGGAATGTTTGTGGCTTGGGCTCCCCAGTGAAGCGCTATAAAATTTTGCGGCATTTAAAGCGCCAACGAGCGGATGTGATCCTGCTACAGGAGACTCATCAGTCGGAGGCGGAGCATAAGAAATTGGGCAGCGGGCGTTTTGCGCATGTGTATGGAGCCCCAGCGGTGGGGAAAAAGCGTGGAGTGGCCATTCTTGTAGCTCAATCGGTTAATTGGGTGGAGGAAAGGGTTGTCTCGGACACCGAAGGACGGTATGTGGGGGTGTGGGGGAGATTGGATGGGCGGAAAGTGGTGTTGTGCTCGGTTTATGGGCCGAATGTTTATGAAGCTAGATTTTTCATTCATCTCTCCAAACTGTTGGCCGATGCCGGGGGGTATCAGGTTTTATTAGGCGGGGATCTCAACGAAGTCTTGGATGTCGATCTCGATAGGTCCGGACCGGCGGGCAGTGGGGGTCGTCGGATGAGACAACGTTTGAAAGGGTTAAGTGAAGCCTATGGTTTGCTCGATATCTGGCGAACGTTGCATCCTGGAGACCGAGATTACACGCATTTATCTCGGGCGCATGGGACCTGGTCTCGCATAGACTATTTCTTAGTGACGGAATCGGTATTCGGTTGGGTCTCGAGCGCGGACATTGGGTCTCTTGTTATCTCTGATCACGCACCGGTCATTTTGGAACTTAGAGGGAGTGGCACCCCGGGGAGTCGCCTGTGGAGATACCCTCTGGAGTTATGCGGTGATGCCGCCTTTGAAGCTTTTTTGAGGGAAAGATGGCAGGACTATGAGACTTTGAACGCCACACCGGGCATCTCCCCGGCCCTTTTCTGGGAGGCTGGTAAGGCGGTTTTACGCGGGGACATAATTAGCTATCAGTGTCAGCGGCGCAAACGCTTAAATCAGCAGATTTTGCAGTTGGAACGGGACTTAGGCAAGGCACGCCGGGTGGTGGTCGGGACTAAAACAGCAGCCAATATGCGTAGGCTTCGAGAGATACGAGCCGAGCTGGAGCTGTTACTCCACCGAAGGGCCCAGAAATCGTTGCTCTACTATAGGTACAGGCTTTATCGATTTGGGAATAAAGCAGGCAAATTGATGTCTTCATTGTTGAGACCGGCCGGGGGATCTCGATTGATAGGGGCCATTCGGAGGGAAGATGGGACCATCACACGTGACGCTACGGCGATTGAGAAGGCATTTACTGATTTTTATAGGGGCCTCTATGCCAGCGATGGAGACAAAGAGCTCGCGGGACGTCTTTTTCTTGAACGCTGCCGGCTCCCAAGGTTAGCGGCAGAGCATCTTGAGTCCCTAAATCAACCCCTAACTGGACAGGAGGTTCAAGCTGCCATAAAGACCTTGAAAACTGGGAAGGCTCCAGGGGTGGATGGGTACCGAGGTGAGTTTTATAAAGCCCTGGGAGATGCGGTAGTGTCCCCCCTGGTGGGATATTTCGAGGACCTGGTACAGGGAGGTAGTTTCCCATTTGAAGCTAACAAGGCTCTGATTACTATCTTACTTAAGCCTGGGAGAGATCCCCTTTTGCCGAGCTCCTACCGGCCTATTTCCCTGCTTAATGTGGATATTAAACTATTAGCCAAAATAATGGCGGATAGGTTGGCCGAACATTTACCGCTTTTGATCCATAGGGACCAGGTGGGGTTCGTGCGTGGTCGTCAGGTAGCGTACAGCTTGCAGCGAATTTTGCTGTCACTGGGAGCGGGGAGTTTGTCTGGGGAAGCCTCCTTACTGATCAGCTTCGACGCCGAGAAGGCTTTTGATCGGGTCAATTGGGGCTTCATGTACCAGGTTCTGGAAACCATGGGGTTTGCAGGGTTCTTTGTCGACGTGATCCGCCTGCTTTATGCTCATCCCCGTGGAGCGGTGTTGGTCAATGGGACAATGTCTGCCGATTTTGATATTCAGAAGGGCACCCGACAGGGATGCCCGTTATCCCCCCTTCTCTTTGTGGTCTCGTTGGAGCCTCTTCTATCTCTTATTCGGTCCTCTTCCCAGTTTCAGGGGATTCGGCTGGGGCGGGAGGAGTTTCGTCTGGCGGCGTTTGCCGATGACCTGCTAGTGCATTTGGGGGACCCCATGGCCGGACTACCCTGTCTGTTGCAGCTAATCAAGGAATACGGAGATCCTTCCGGTCTTCGTCTCAATCTTGATAAGTCCGAAGCGATGTTTATCGCGCCAGAGGGGCATCCGGGATGGCAGGGACCTTTTCCTCTGAAGTGGGCAATGGGGTATTTCAAGTATCTAGGAATCTATTTGCCGGCACGGCTCGGGGATCTCTACCATCTTAATGTATCTAAGATACTGAAGGAAGTTTCGGCTTGTGTGGATAGATGGCGCGACATGCCGCTGTCTTTGGGGGGTAGAGTGGCTCTTAGTAAGATGGCAATTTTTCCTAAAATACTCTATCCGCTCCAGATTCTCCCGTTGTTTCTACGGCGGGTAGACCTTAGGCGACTGGAGGGCATGTTTAATCGACTCCTTTGGAGGGGGAGGAGGCCCAGGGTGCGTCTGGGGATATTGTGGCAGCCTTGGGACCGAGGAGGTATGGGTTTCCCGGATATCAAGCGTTATAATGTGGCGTGCCTTTTGCGGTATGTCCGGGACTGGTTGTGGGACTCCACTGATTGTTCTCCGATGGCGATGTGGGAGGCCATTGTAGCCCCCTATCATATGCGGTATTTGCTGCATGCTCGGACGCTTCGTGCGGTACCTGGGGAGATTAGGGACGTTCTTTTTAAGCCTGTTTGGCAGGTATGGCGCTCCTTTTGTGCGGGCCGACGACTGTCAGCGTCTTCTACGCCGTATCTCCCGATCGGAGGCAACGCGGATTTTTCACCGGGACTGGGGCGCTCTCATTTCCAGCGCTGGGGAACCCTGGGGGTGGTGAATCTGGAGCATGTGCTGACTCCGGAGGGCACGATGTTGTCTTACGTGGAACTGCGTCGCCAATATTTACTCGGAGATCGAGATATTTTTTCTTATGCCCAACTGCGAAGCTATCTCCACTCGCTACCCTTGGCTACGTTGTGGGGAGAGGTCTGCACGGAGCTTGAGGTGGCGTTGCTGGGGGGGGACGCGGGGGCTCGGGTATCCGGGCTTTACAAAATGCTCTGGGAAGGAGTGTTGCCTCTGGCGGTGGAAGCTCTGGCGTCGATTTGGTCAGAGGAGTTGCGGACAGAGATTGGAGTGGAGCAGATTCTGGGGGGACTGGCGTCAATCCCGACCCTTAGTGTCCAAGTGACTCATCGCGATACCCAATATCGGCTCGTACGCCGGTTGTATTTTGCGCCGGTGAGGGCGTGGAGGGCGGAGGTGAGTGCTAGTCACTGCTGTCCTCGGTGCGGAGAGGATCGGGCGACGCTGGGACACATGTTTTGGGGTTGTCCTAAGGTCCGGGTCTTTTGGGACAGGGTGTTTGGTCATCTCCGACGCTGCCTCTCGTCATCGGAACCGTTCAAGGCACAGAATGTGGTATTGGATGTGTGGGAGGACGAATGGGGGGGAAGGCTGGGGGCAGTGGGATTGCGATGGTTACGATTGGTGTTGATGACTGCACGTATGTCGGTGCTGCAACAGTGGATGGATGAGCAAGGACCCAGTTATGGGCTCTGGAGACTTCGATTGCATGAAGTTCTGCTTATGGATCGGTTACATGCGGCGGGGGTGGAACGGAGATGGGCTTGCTTCTTGCAGATGTGGGGCCCTCACGTAAAGTTGTTACCCGTGGGGGTGCGCCGCCGCCTTCTGGGGGAACCCTGACTCCCTACGGTAATGTCAGTAGGAGGCTAGGGCGGTAGTGGCTCTGATCTGGCCCTTTAGATGCTTGTGCCCGTGTGCTCGGGTAGGGGCGAAGCTACCCCCCTTTGTAAAGACTGTGTGGGGGGGAGGTAGTGGGCTGGGGGGGTGGGGGACTACTTAGTTCGATAGGCAGAATCCCACGGCTTGGTAACTTGTGGCGGAGGGGGTGGGCGCCGGAGCAGAGTCCACCCGGTGCCTGCCACCTCTGTCATTGGAAGGGCGGCAGATTTGGGCAGCAAGCAGGATGGGTGGGATCACTTTAGTGCCCGATGCGGGGGGGGGGAGGGGGGGGGGTAGAGGGAGGGGAGCAGTAGGACCATGGAAAGCAGTGCGCTGGCCTCTGTGGTAGTTTCTTGGTGGTCTGCCCAATATGCCGGAGGGGTCAACGGCAGAATTTTGGGTTGTCTTTACTTTTATCTTTCTCCTCCAGATGACTCAGTATGTTAGCTGTTCCCTGGGTTCATGTTTGGTAGCTCCTACACTGGCCCAACTTGGGAATTCTTGTACCTTAACTGTTTCATATGTTATGCTATACATGCTATCTCTATTCTGTACTCAGACTGCAATGCCGTTGCATGCGTACTGTTTTGCTGTGGCAATATGTGATAATCAATAAAAAGATTTAAACATAAAATTGAACCCTTCAAAATTTGTAGCCATCTGGCTTATAGGTACTGACTCAACCCCCTCCTTAGCTCCCACGCTTGATGGTGCACTGTTACAATTACAAAATACCCTAAAACAGTGGTGGGATTCGATCCAAACAGGAATCGGTTCGGATCGATCCCGCCATTGCCAGAATCAAGCGGGTAGCAGCACAGCCTGATTCCCCCACCCACCAGTTCTTTGATGGCATTGGGGGCTTCCCATGATGACACAGTCCCCCGATGCTGTCAAACCACTGGTGGGTGGCAGGAACGGGTTTGCGCAAACCAGCCAAATACCACCACTACCCTAAAATATTTAGGTATGGCTCTAGATTCCGAGCTCTCTTTTTCACCACAATTATCTAAGCTTAATGTCAATTCCGTGCGATTCAACCGTTCATAGACAAGCAAGCACAAATTACAGTACTGGTGCACACACTCTTGTCTCACCTAGATTACTGTAATATAGCATATCTGGGCCTTCCACAATATCAATTAAAAAGATTACAATATTCAAAATTCTGCAATTCGCACCTTACACCGTGTCCGTCATTATAATCATGCAACCCCTCTTCTAATTCAAAATCATTGGTTACCTATTACTGCATGAATACAATTTAAGACATTGTCCCTGGTGTATAAACTTCTACATGATGCTGCCCCAGACTATCGATCAACTATTATTTCACTTCGTTTTCCAGCCAGAACACTACAAGCACTTCATGGACAACTTTCGGAGACTGCAGACAGGTCTCTTGTCCCATCTGAAGGAGCGACTCAGGTGGAGTTGTGGGTGCACATTTGCTACCGAGCATAATTCTGGTGGCCCGTGAGGATATTCAGTGGAACTAATCGGTTAGTGTTGCTGGATACCATGCTGGCTGCATACTTTTAAATATTACACTTTATGTGTGCGCGCATCTGCTCCCCCTGCAAGTAAAAGAATGTGCTGATGGGTCTTTGACTCTGTGACTATCGGGATCTATTGTTTTGCTTTGACTATTACTGCTTTTGGCCGCCCCTCGGAAGCTGCCGCCCTAGGTGACCACCTAGTCTTGCCTAATGGTTGGACTGGCCCTACTCATAATGCTCTTCACAAGACCCCCACCTCCATTTACTGCCCACGTACAGATTAGTAAGAAGGAATTTTAATCTTGATAACCTAGTCTGCAGAAAAAAAAGTACCGAAAAATATGATGAGGTGAGGCCTTGCCCAGTGATTGCCATGGCAACCGTGGGAAGATAAATTCCAGAACTTCTGAGTAAATAGCAGGTCACAGGAAGGCGTCCATCTCGCAGGGACACTCGCTCCGGCTCTGCATTGCCTTAGTAACGGGGTTCAGCCTTCACTGCACCAACAGAGACCTCTGTGAGGCTGAAACATGCAGAAAGACACGTCTCTGCCACCTGCTTCCTGGGGAGAAATGAGGAGGGGGTGAGATAGGAAAGACCTCAAGCAAAGGTAGAGAGACGAGGTCTAGTCCCAAGATCACACACACACACATGCAGTCAGTGAGAGAGCCGTGGATTAGAACTAAGGGTCAGGAAGAAAAAGGGTGTGGTCCCAGCTTCACATATAGAGAGACAGTAGCAAAGCTAAGAATTAAAGCAAGGAGAGAAAGGAATTCACCCAAGGTCACACACACATGCGTGCAGAGCCGGGGATTAGCACGGAGGCACAGGCAGATGAGATGACTCACCTGAAATTCACATGCACAGACGGGCCCATGCAGAAAGCCGGCTCTGAAGTCTTGCGCTATCCACTCTGTACGCCTCTATACAGTGCATCAATAGCGCACGATTTCAGCAATGGCGTGCAGAAAGGCGCACATATGCAAATTAGCCACGTGTTAAACTGTGGCGCAAATGGCAGTGTTAAACTGGGAGAGCAAGCCAAACATGCACACAGAAGTCGGTGCAAGTTTGGCATCTTCTTCCAGAGAAACAGGGGCACCATCTGGCTAATTTGCATATGCACTCCGACAGTATTGTCAGGGGGCCAGTGCCCCCAACAGAAACCAAATCCCTGGTGATCCCCCCACCCACTCAATTAAAACTCACAATGGTGGTCCAGTGGCCCCAATTCCACCCCACCCAACTAAAAATAACCTTGGTGGCCCACTGCCCCAAACCCCCCACCCCTCCCAGTACCTTTACAAAGGAGGCGGAGCACATGGGCAATGCTTCCACTCTTGCACCGCCATCTTGAAAAATGGCGGCGCCTGATCCCATGTGGTGCATCCTGGGATGCACTAGGTAGGGTCAGACTGCCATATAAGGTAGAAAATGAGTGGGTGGGGGGAGCGGGACTGTTGGGCCACCAGAGATTTGGTTTCTGTTGGGGGCACTGGCCCCCCAACAGTATTTTGATGGCAGTGAGGGCTTTCTCTAATGCCTGGATCATCTGAGGGGAGGTTTTAACACTTCCCTTCAGATGATCCAGGCATCGGGGAAAGCCCCTGATGCCATCAAAATACTGTTACTACTAATCATTTGCCTAGTGCTAGCAGGTGTATGTAGCGCTCTACTTATAGATGCAAGACGCAGTCCCTGCTCATCAGAGCTTACATCTAATCAAGACAAAACACATTTAAGCCACCTCAGAGCAGGTGTAGAGATATTGCCGCTTTGACAGGTTATATGATCCTCAATGCATTTCTTTGCATTGGGCACAGACAATATTAGCATGCCATTTTAATACACGCAGCTCATTTGCCTATAATTAAACATGCTTGGTGTTACTATGTGCCCTTGATTTTCCTTTGCTGTTTACATGCACGGCAGTCTCTTTTCTGCATTCGGTGTGGCGGTAATTGTGCGTGTAACTTGCGCTATCTGAGCGTAAAGTCTGCCCTAGTTTTCTGCATCGGTCTCGGCGTCAGGGATTAGAAAGGTGGCACGGAGAGATAAAGGAATTCACAGGTAGAGAGACAGGGGCAAAGCTGAGGATTAGAACTTAGTGACAGGGAAATCAAGTGACTCGCACCCAAGGAAACGCAGCATGTGGCAGAGCTGGGACTAGAACTCAATCCGTGGAATACGTGCTTTTGATTTTCACAGCCAGACCTCTGTTCCTTTTCTGTCTCTATAGGGAGTTCCGTGTGCTTTCAAGCACCCATCTCCCATCCACCCCCCAGAAAAGCCATGATACTCTTCCCAGTGCTCTCGAGGTTTGCAGCAATTAGCAGGAAACAAAAACCCAGAAACAGAGAGGGTTCAAATGAGTCCTGGAGAGCGTTTGTTAATGAACCTCACTGGCAACATCTGTCAGTCTGAGATATTAGAAACCGACTCTCTGCTGTAGCCTGGAAACTCAATTTATTTCCCCAGGCCTCAGTTCTTTCAAGCTTTGTTTTTTTTTTTATTAGAGCATAAATGAACATCAAATTAACACAGAGGCGACGGAAGGCTTTTTCTTTGGGGGGGGGGGGGGGAGGGAGGCAAGCACCACTTCAAGCTCCACCCCACAGGCACAGAGACTCTTTCTGTTCAGCCCGTGGGGATCCATTCTACCACTGGTGGACAGGAAGAGTCTTTGCCATGATCGTGGCCTCCCTTCTGCCTGCGGGGAATGGGATCCCTGTGGGCTGCCTGCCGGCCACGATTTTTGGTGAGGCCAAAGCCCGTGTAGCCCACCCCTTTCCCACACCTATGAATTAACTTGCCTTGTGCAAATGTACAAAGTGCAGCAATATTTATGGCGAATTACAATAAAGCCATACACTTTATCTTTAGATAGTGAAAGGTAATATTTATGTAGATGAAAGTCCCTAGTCCCTTGTTTGTTCTATTTGTCAGGGACTCTCTCTGACATGTAGGTGTATAGCCCTGCATATGCCTAGTACCAATAATCTATATTATCAAGGTTATCGGTTCTGTTGTGTCCTGCTGCATAGTATAAGCAGAGCTAGTGCAACCATCAAGCAAACTAGGCAGCCACCTAGAGCACCAATGGAAGACCCAAGATCAGGAACAAATCAGTGACCTTCCAGGTGGCAGTTCCACCTGACACATCAGGCCAGTCTTGGTCTTAAATCATATTTCTTAAGTCATTTAAAGGTCTGAGAAATTCAGAGTGGAACAAGTGTGCAGAGTGGAGATATGAGAAAATTAAGTATCATATTTCCAAGATTATAAGTCATTCCTCTGTATAAGTCACAGAAGCAAAAATTGTGGATTCTGCTGGTAAAATTATAGTATAAGTTGCTGGTACTAAAAATAAAGCGCAAGACAGTATAGTTGTTTTTTAAAAACCCAATTCTGTTTCACTTTCACTTTACAATAACACTCTTGAATAAAGTGTGTAACGAAATAGCAGCTCATTCCACATCAAATTTGTTCTGTATCACTTTCAGGAAAGCCGTTGAAGTCCCTCATTTAATTTATTTATTTGACATTATTTATATACCGTCTTTCATGTTTATCAAGGCGGTTTACAATCAACTCAACAATTTGACAGGAAACAGGTTCATCAGAACTATTTTACAATACACAGTAACAATCACTAAGACATGTAACCAGTTAACAGCGCAACATTGTAGAACTATTTACAAAGTAGCGATATGTTCTAAGCTTGTGTGGTCTTGAGGTGATGTGGTTATGAGTCTGCAGTTTCTTGTGCCAGTTCATGTTAATTATTGTCTTCTTCTTTATCTTCATCGTCTTCGTCTTCATGATTATCGGGGCTCTTCTCAGCCTTCACAAGACCTGATTTTATTATTCTATCACCCCCCCCCCACCATACTGTCGCAACCCACTCGGAGATTTCTGCAAAAGTGGTGTGTCACATACGGCCAGTAGCCGTGAAACTGTGTTCTCCGTGGTACATCCAGTTTTCCCATAGGCGATGCAACACTGCTTTGAGTCTTCTGTTGAGGGACATGTCAAGCGGTTGAAGCAGTTTTGTCATACCACCAGGTAAAATAACTAGGACAGTATTCATAGATTTTATTTTTTTCTTTATGTCTTCAGTGAAATGGGCTCTCATGCTATCCATGAAAGCGCTTTTTGCCTCTTGAAAAATCCATCTGGCTACTTACTAAAGCAGCTCTGCAACCATTTCAACATCATGCTCTCATCCATCCATCCTTTCTCATTCACATCAACAACAACGTTGGGCGGTAAATTTTCATATGGCATGATCTTCCTTTTAAATATCATCATAGGTGGCAGCTTCTTTCCACTTGCGCAGCAGGCCAGCGCCTCTGTAAAGTGCATCTTTTTGTGTCTGGTGGTCCTAGTATTTATTGTTCTAATTCCCTTTTGACTGACTGTTTTCCCTAATGGGATGTCGAAGGTTTAGGGAATCTCGTCCGTGTTGATTATGAAGTCCGGTGTCACTGTGTATGTGATAATTTCTTTATTTATGAATTTCCTGAAATTCCGTAATTTATCCAAGAAATAGATAAATTACATGGTTATTCTTTGTCTAATGCTTAATTTATTTCTTATCATAAATCAGTAGCACCACCAATGACCAGCCTTGAATACTTCGATATTCATTTCCCTGGTGATATGAACTGTTTTGAATCGCATCCGCACAGTGGACAGTCCACGGTCCTGAGCCCTCTGCTCTACGATGAGCTGAAGCAGATGTACTTCTAATTCAGGCCACCATGCTTTGCGGCCACAATTTGCCTTCTTGCCATATTTCATCAAGGTTAGTTTTCCCTCTGTCTTCCTCCAGTCTCTAATTTCTCAGTTATCCCAAAATTTCACTTGGCGGCTGTGCTACCATGTTCTTCTGCATAATTAAAAACTTTCAAATTGAATTCCATAGTGTGTGAGTTCCACACCTTTGGTGTCACCATTTTCTGTGTGGTTAAAAAGAAGATTTGTGTTGTAACTGAAATTCATCCAGTATGCTATTTGTGAATATAGTCCAAGAACATGCCAGTCTGCTGATCAAAGGGTCTGCTTGCAAGCCATTGGATGTAGAGCGGAGGGTCCAGGGAGAAAGACCGTCCACTGTGCAGGTGCGAGTATTTATATGTGGTTTGAGGGACATGGTCTACTGCATAAAAATATTAGATAGGTTGCTCCATTTATAGGTCATGCCATCAGTTCCTGATGTAAAAAACCACGACTTAAATTCCGGGAAATAGGTAATAAGATGCAGCCAACCAATAGCAGACATTCCAATTAAAGGCTGTCAAGCAAAATATCAGAAAGGGCACCTAGAGCAATGGGTGTCCATCTCGGAAGTGGCTATAGGTGGGCTCTTCTACTTCTATGAGCCTCAAGGGTAGGGGTAATTCGCTTCAGAAGATATGGGTCCAGGAAAGGAGTAGGACCCACTTGCAGCAATGAAAGTGTCTATAAGTGGGTCCCACTACTCAGTGCAGGAGCTGCTTGGGTGGAATTTCTACCCGCTGTGGCCAGTTTACTGTTAAGGACCTCACTATAAACTGAACAAGATCTCTCATCTATAAACGAAGGCCCCCTTTTACTAAAACCCGATGACCAGTTAACATGCAACATCTGACAGTGGGGAAGACCAATGCACGGGCATTCAAGCCACCGCATGTTAAATGTCACGATAAAATCAGTCATGTAGGGATGGGGTGAGGAATGGCAGAATATTGACATGAAGAGAGTATCACCTCTACTGCTACAGCAATCGCCGCATGCTCAGCGGCAATGCGACTCTCAATGCGCATTCACCTAATGAGACCTCTGTGGGAGTCATTAATGAACTCGCTTTACTGGAGCGCATGTTACAATTTGTGTCCCAGCGTCAACTGCTGGGGATCACGCTGCTCAGGCCCCCCGGCAGCTAATGCAGGGGCTTTGCGCTGAATGTGCAATTGTTTCAAATGTTAAGTGCAAACTTAGCAGGCTTTAGTAAAGGGAGCCCTAAATCACTTTGTCCCTATCAGCCTTGGTTAGCCACCTGAATCATCTAGGACTTTCTCTCCAGCTTCAGAGAATGCACTATAGAGAGGGATTGGGAAAGATATACACAGCACAAACAGGCCTAGATGCACGTACCTACAGAGCCAAAGACTGAAAGACACCCAAAAACTGAGGCTTGGAACCCCCACTCTCTAATCTTTGAAGGATTCCCCCTCCCCACCCAGGGCCGGCCCTAGAGTTGGTTCAAGGTCTTGGCACCTCGGCAAATCTCAAGGCTTATGTCTCCTGACTGTCAGAATCTATTATTTAACTTTGAATGCCTGCTCTTTGTTCCCCCTCCCTAGAAGCTGTCGCCCTAGGCAGTCGCTTGGCTTTCCTAACGATTGGGTCAGCCTTCTCCCTACCTGTCCTTGGTCTATGGGCACCGTAGTCTTAAATCTGGCCCTAATCACACAGAAGTGGAGAATCTGAGCAATCTGGTGAACACATCCCATATCTTTTAAAAAGAAATGTTCTACTTATTTAGCAGACAGAAGCATCTTACAAATACAGAAGGGTCAAAGAGTGAGCAGAGAGCGGCAAATATGTTGCCATAGCAACATCATTAAGCGAGCATGTCCTATCTAAGTTATCATATGAAGCAAGGCCAATGACACAGGGACGAGCAGAGGCGACCCCCACGCTGTTGGTTCCAGAACGAGACATGCAGCAGAATGCGAGCCAGTTCTTCCTATCTCTCCCTTCCTATAATTGGACTAACATTTCCCCTTCATTCTGTAACAAACAAAGTTGATTTCTCTGCCAGTTACAATCTAAAACATTTGCCAGCTGAGCAATGAACCTGGCTGTGTGTATCCATTAATTAACTGCTTGAAAAAGGAAAGGCAGATGGTAAACATCTTATCAGTATTCCAGCGGACAAATTAACAATGGCAATTGAATCGGGCCTTGCCCGAGACCTTATCTCCTGCTTATTTCCAGAAGGGCTGAACTCACAGGCATGACCGCCAGTCCATGCTTCTAGAGAACCTCAGTTGAGGAAGGCAGTTTATTGCATTCACTATGGTAATTACGGCTCTTATTCAGAGGTGTATATGGAAAATCGAAACTCAGAACAACGCATGCTAAAGGACTTCACCATCCTTGCTCCTAAGTTGCAACCCTACCATCCATCAAACCCCCGTCAGTTATCTCAGAGCACACAAACAGGCAGAAGTGAGTCCAAGTGGATAGCCAATGGGGCTAATTTTACAGAGGTCTTTCCATGTGTAAAGCCTGGTTTATGTGTGGAAAAGGGCTTCTATAAAACAGCTGCATGTACACACGTAAATGCATGCTCTGAAAAGGTTGCATGTATCTATATGTGCACCGCTCCTGGGCAGAGTAGGGGCAGAACTGAGATGTACACCAATATTTTATAAAATAGACAGGTCTGTGCTTAAAGCGCACACACACACATGCACTTACATGTTAGAGCAGGTGAGAATCTACACGCTCCTGGGGCTCCTTCTGCATATCTATTTTATAAAGGCATATAGGCACCTATGTTGTCGGTATAAAACAACATCAATATTACCTGGCTTCTTAAATATTATATAAAATATATAATGAAACAATAGATGGGGATACACTTAACTGGATGATTTCAAACTAGTGCATCTATACTACTCTTTTTCATCGTTGGCCCATTTTATCATTTGCTTCTTTTTTTCTTTGGTTATTCTTATAGTTTACCCACCATTGCTTCACCCTTTAGTCTTACTCCTCCTCCCCGCCCCTGAGATTTTGATAATGAAACTCAATTATCGTGATCATCCCAACACCATCTCTCCCACCATGATCCTATAAAAATGCATAACTGAACATCATACTTTTAAACATTACACCTGCGGGCTTCTGGTTCTGGTAGGGATGTGAATGGGTGGAAGCTGTTGGAGTTCGGCTGCTGAGCAATATAAACCCCAAGATTTTACATGATGAGTGTTTTCCAGCTGATATAATTGAGGTGCTCGCTATGCCCTAGTTGCAAAATTGGAAAGCTACTAAACCTATAAAAGATCTTTACTGGGAGCAAGCCAATAAACTTTCTCCCTGACATGTCGAGCCAATTATAGCAAGAGGATACTGCCCCATCAATGGACTGAGATGACATAGTGGAGGAAAGAATTGATAAGACAGCTGTGGAGAGAGATGGAGGGTCAACAGTGTGAAGATTCCTAAACATGTTGGTGGAGATCGGGCGAGACCAAGATGGGGGGTGGTTAAGATTGAAGGTTAGTAGGTTATGGCCAGATATGGGCAGAACTGAGGTGGAAAGGTTTGAGGATGAACATTTGGAAGTGAAGACCAGGTCAAAGCAGTGGCCATGCTTGTGAGTAGGAGCTGTACACAACTGGAGGTTGAATGAGGAGATTAGGGAAAGGAGCTTTAAGGCATAAGGATAAGAAGGGACATCAATATGAATGTTAAATCCCCAAGAATATGAGAAAGGGAAGATGCATCCAGAAAGGAGGAGGGCCAGGAGTCAAAGTTGGAGAAAAAGGTAGAGGTAAACCTGTTGGGGGGGGGGGGGAGGGGTCAATAAATGACAGCTACCTGGAAAGGTAGTGGAGAAAATAGGCAGATGGCATGTACTTCAAAGGAAGCAAAGGAATTAGATGGAGGCAGAAGGAGGGGCTGAAATTGTCAAAAATGAGAGAGTACAAACCCAACACTGCCACAACAACCAATGAACCGATGTTGTAGAGAGAGAGAGAATCCGTCTTAATGGCAAGGCGGAAGAATTAAAACTGGCTGGGCTGGGGCGGGCCGGGGAGGTGGGGTCTCCTACTCAGAAATCTGATCTTGAGAGCACTTCCGTTGATGGCGCCGCCCGGAGGTCGACACCTGGTGTGGCTGATGCTGTCTGCTTGTCCATGGAGAACAACATCAAGTTTGGAGTGTTCACTTTTTGCGCTGAGTACTTCAACAGCTTGGTTTGTATTCCTGCTGGCTGAAGAGCCTGGTAGGCACATGACTATCTTCTCTCCTTTGAACTGTGTTCCCAAGTTGGTGCCTCTGATGATGGAATCTCCAAGTAGTAGTAGTTTTCTGTTTGGTGAGGTTTTCTTCATATTTGGTGCTTTAGCAGGGGATTGGGCATTATCTGACTCATTTAAGGGCCCTTCAGTTTCTTTGGATTGGGCATCCTCATTAGCCAAGGCAGAGAAGGCATTGTGCAGGGATATCTCTTGATGTATAGGATGTCTCTGCGTTACAGGTCGCAGTCTTCCAGAACCCACTGTGATCCATTTGTTCCTGGGGTGTTTGATTCTTTGTGGGAGCGGTGGTGGACTTTGTTCAGTTTGTATCCTAGAAGAGGTGCGCTTCATTGCAGCCAGTTCCTACCTCAGTAGAGTCACTTCTTTTTGCATGGCAGCTAGGTCTTTTCTTAGTAGAGTTAGTTTGTCATGCATGGCAGCTGACCTGAGGCACATAGGACAAGCTCTTAGGCTCCAAATGATTCATCTTGGAATGAAATACCGCAGTTATGGGGGGCGGAGCCTGATGTCTAGCGGGATAGACGCTCTGCGTTGAAGCTCCCGAGAGGCCTACTCAGAATCCTGAATTAATACCTGCATAAATTTCATTTTTTTGCTCGGAACTTACCGGGGTGCCTCGGGGGGAACGGCGGGCCACAAACCAGTGCGACTGGACCTCGGGTCTCCCTCTTCTTCACACGGAAAACGCTCCAAAACAGAGTTCTTCCCCACAAAAGATGGCCCCACTTTGGGGAAAACCCCGCAACGCCACAGGAGATCTTGGAGGAGATATGCGGTGTGAAGGAGCTGGTACAATCCAACGGAGCGGCGCTCCGAACCATGCGTGAAGACTTTGGCACACTTCAGAACCGGCTTGAAAGTCTCCCACTACGACAGGACAACATGGCGGAGGTCCTTGACTCGCACGCGGTGCGCTTGGTGAAATTGGGCAAGGCTGAGCGTATGATACAGAATTTTCAAAAAGAGCTGGAGGATAGCAATGATCGAGCTGGTTGCAACCATATGGGGCTCATTGGAGTACCGGAGGATGTGAGAGCAGGAGACATGCGAGAATCCTTGGTCAAAACTCTCCCCCCCTTGCTAAAGATTATTATTTACAGAGATCTGGAGATTGACCGAGCGCATCGTGTTCCTGCTAATATGGCGCTCAATCGGACGACTCCTCGGGCTCTCATTTTTCGATTATTGCGATACCAGTAAGTAGAGCAAATTCGCACTGCTGCCCGGGCGAACTATCATCTTGAATTTGAAAGTCATAAAGTTTCTTTTCCCCTGACGTGGCAAAGTCCACAGTTGACCGACGGAGGAGACTCCTTGCTTTTCGCCCTGGACTTCAATAACTACAGGCTCACTTTGGCCTAATATATCCAGTGAAGCTCAGAGTGACTCTCCATAACCCAGCCATAACATTCGAAGATCCCGATCTACTAGCAATGTTTTTGGACTCCAAATAACGCAGATCAGATGCGCTAATCCAACAACTATGATTCAACAATTTTGATCTGTAATTCGCCGGATTTGCCCGCCATCTTGAACGGCCTGACGCGGTGATCCCAGCCTGGAATAGAGACTGCCTGGACTTTTCTTTCTATCTATAATTTACTTGGCCTTCTATCCCTCCATGATGTGCACCTCGGTGGGATTCGAAACATGCATAGTTTTACAGGTTATATGTTTTAGCTTGGGCCCTCTCTGGAGTTTCTCCCCGCAGACATTAGGTCGCCAGTAATTTCTGGGGTTTTGCTTCTTCTCTAGTGCACCTTGGTGCTTATTTTTTTTTATATGGGGCGTTTCCATGATTTTCATTAACTCATTGATTATTATGTTATGTGCACAGTCATACATAGTTAAGATGAGGGACATTGGGAAACTGTGTGCATTATTGTGTTCTTTCTCAGAATTTATAATCTTTCTTGATGGCCTTGTGTCAGATCTTCTCATAAAACTTAAAAGGCATTAATAGTCCAATCAAAAGAAAGAAAATCCTTAGCTATCTTAATCATGAGCATGTTAAGTTAATGTTTCTTCAGGAAATGCATTTAAATTCCGCTGCGGCATTGAAACTCAATACCACGCCTAATATGGCGACTGCCTTCTCTTCCGCTGTTTCCAAGCGGTGTGGGGTAGCCATTTTGGTTAAGAAGTCTCTGCAAGCTATTGTAATGGATGTTAGCTTTGATAAGGAGGGTAGATGGGCCCGTGCACACCTTCAGGTTGAGACTGTAATTTACGTGTATTGGTATTTATGCTCCGAATGTGGATAATCCTGTTTATTATGCAAGTATTATGCAGTTAGCACAGGCATTTGCCAGCCCTCCATTAATGCTCGGCGGCGATTTCAACCAAGTATTTGAGCCCTTGACAGCTTGGCTGCCGCCCAGAACGAGTGGTCCACCCAAGAGTCTTGATTCTTTTACTGCTTTGATAACAGATTTTGCGCTAGAAGATATATGGAGGCTGCTTCTCCCCTCACTCCCATTATCCACCAATGCGCTCAGACAGCATAGAAATTCTGGGAGCGGGAGTTGCATGTAGCTTTGACCCCGGAGCATGGGAGCCTAGCCTGGAGCAGGTTGACATGGATCTCTCGATCTCCCTCACTTACTCAGACACCTTTTTTCTTTTAATCCACCGACGTTTCTATACTCCTGATAGGTTAGTCAAATGACCGCTACCCAGAGCAACAGATTTTGGATATGCCGCACGGCCATTCACATACTAATTTATATTATGTTTGAATGCCCGGTACTACAATATTACTGGAAAATACTGGGGGAAAAATAGGTCCCCTCTTAATTTCAATGAATGGTGGCATCCTGTCAGTCTA
Organism: Ichthyophis bannanicus; assembly: GCA_033557465.1. NCBI lineage: Eukaryota > Metazoa > Chordata > Amphibia > Gymnophiona > Ichthyophiidae > Ichthyophis > Ichthyophis bannanicus. The sequence continues at coordinate 71,081,372 of CM066051.1, read as the reverse complement.
TACAGTAAATATGAACGAATACCTCATCTGTTGGCTTCTTCCGTTCAGACCCTCTATCATTTGTCTGAATGGAGGATACTCCACGATTATGTTTAAAATGCTAAAATGCTAAATGCTCCCATCTGACTGTTTAAATCTATTTCACATGATCAGTCTATATTGCTGATACTCTTTTGTTTGTTTGGATGTACAATCACTGCTATATGTATACGCCTCTTTGATGATACTCCTCAGTTCCAGAGAAGAAGCTTAGGGGTGGGGGGTAATTGGGGTTGCTTTCCTTATGTGTATATTTGTATTTGTCTCCTTTGGTTTGTTGTTTCGTTTGCTTGTTGTAAAATGAAAATAAAAGTTTCAAAAAAAAGAAATACCGCAGTTATTGCACTGAATACAGGACATGCTGGTTAAGCTGTCCCAGAAGAGGAAGAAGAAAGGATGAAGAAGATGTGGACTTTAACCCAAGTAAGAAAGGATAGATGGCACCTGTGTGACCACTATAAAGGCAAGGTAATATCTATATGGGTAGACAACCATTAATTATATTGGTATAACACACAAAATTGAGTTCAATCATTTATTATTCACTTAGCCATATACATAAATAATCCAATTTATAATAAGTCACATGATATAAAAACTTTTTTAACTTCAATAAATCTTAAGATTACTTATATACTACAAAACCCTACTAAACGTAAATGTTCAAACATTCTGGAGACCGCACCTTCAAAAGGATGTGAACAGGATGGAGTCGGTGCAGAGGGTGGCTACTAAAATGATTAGTGGTCTTCATTAAAAAGCATATGAGGACAGACTTAAGGATCTTAATTACACCTTAGAGGAAAGGCGGGATAGAGGTGATATGATTGAGATGTTTAAATACCTCCGTGGCATAAATGTTCAGGGAGAGAGCCTCTTTCAATTGAAAGCAAGTTCTGCTACGAGGGGACATGGGATGAGGGTGAAGGGAAATAGATTCAGGAGTGATATGCGGAAATATTTCTTTACGGAAAGAGTAGTGGATCCATGGAATAGTCTCCCAGTGGAGGTGGTAGAGATGAGGACAGTAACTGAATTCAAAAAAGCATGGGACCAACACAGAGGATCTCTAAAGGTAAAAAGGGGACTGTTGTAGTTGTTGATATGGAAGGACAGACTAGATAGGCCATGTGGTCTTTTTCTGTCATCATATTTCTATGTTTGTATGTTTCTATACAAAACCACTTAATGTGAATCAGGATCTTTTGTTTTTATAGTCGCGGGATGAGTCTGATTCACGCTTGACATGTGTGCTACCATATTCAATGCAATCTAAGAAGATTAAAAGTTTGATTTTACGATATTGGGAGATCTTACAGATGCATCCTGTTTTTAAGGATCCACCTATTTTTGCTTTTCGTAGGGATAGAAATGTACAGGACCATTTAATTCATTCATGTTTACGTACAGTTTCAGATATATGGAATCTAGGGGTCATAAGCGATGTGATCGGTGTGTAGTGTGTCCATTTAGCATGCAAATTGATCATTTTCAACATCCGACTCTGAAGTTTATTCATTATTTTAAAGATCATACTACTTGCTCTACAGTGGGGTGGTATATGTGATTTCTTGTCCGTGCCCTTTATTATATATAGGTCAGACCACTCGTCGTTTTAAGGTTAGGGTGGTTGAACACCTTTCTGCAGTACGTCGTAATGTGGAGACTGCTCCAGTGGTATGCCATTGGCAGCAATTTGGTCATTCTCTACAGGATTCACAATCTTTTGTACTTGAACCAGTAAATGGGGAGGGAGAAGGGGATTTTAGTAGACAGTGCATCCTTTTGGATTAAATACCCAAACTGAATGGTGTTGGCTTTATTACATGGATTTAAAGGACTGTTGGTGCAAGATTTGTAAAGCACATACGTTGACGTCTTTTGGCATTTCTGGTTCTTGGGTTTGTTGGCGAGTATGGTGAAGATCAGTGATTTTGTTCTGGGGTAGTTTTGTCATTTTAAAATTAATATTAGGGGGTTTGGACTAAACTTTATGTATATTTAAATTGCAGATTCCCTGAAGAAGCCTTTTTTGGAAAAACTGTGGTCCATAGTTGGAGTTGTTAGGAATTGAAATTGCTCCTAGGAAGGAACTGTGGAACTGCTGATATGGATTTGGGAACTGCTGCCAAAGAAAAGGAAAAGAATATTGCTATTTTTGTTGAGGTGGCTGTAATAGTGGTTTCGTCTTGGAATGAATGATGAAACTTTGTCATTTAGGGTTAATCGCAGTGAGTCTGATTGGAATCTATTATACACTGCATTGAATTTTCAAACTTCCAACGGCTGGAAAGTGGAGAAGTCATCAGATGTCCTTGTGAAGAATTTGGAATGTCCAAGGACCAGTATAAGTAGGGAGTCACCGCCTTGACCTGGTGAAAGGCGGTATATAAATACAGCTAAATAAATAAATGAAAATTTATGAAGGAGTTAAAATTATCTCCTATTTGAACATCTTTAGGTTGAATTTGGGAAATCCTTATGATTGTCTGATAGTTTGACGGTTTAATAATTATACTGCTGCATTTAATGTTAGTTTAATGTAGATTCTGAAGTTTCCATTGATTAGAAAGTTTGAATTTTAACAGTGGCGTTTTCTCTTTCTATGTGGAATTTGGTGATTGATGATTGTGCAGTGAATCTTTATCTTTATCTTTATTCAACAGATTTGATATACCGCCTAATACCGGGGTGTTAAGGCGGTGTACAATAAAACCAAAATGATACTGCTTAAAGGAAAAAGAAAAGAACGCCAATATGTGGATAGAAAAGAGAAAGAAAGAAACAGAGAGAGAAAGGGTCGGACAGAACAACATGCAGGACAACAGATGATAAACGGTAAATCAAAAAACAGACAACAGGACAAGACAAGACGACAAATGACCTGGTGTACAGTGGGATGGGGGGGGGGGAGGGAAGAAAGTAGGGTAAAAAGGGATGGGGAGCGAATGATGGAAAGTGTGAAACAGGGGCACACTGGTGGGAGGTATGATGAACTAACTGGGGGGAGCTGGGGAAAAGGGAAGGTCAAAGGCCTGACAGAAGAGATAGGTCTTAAGGAGAGCTTTGAAACGAGAGAAAGATAATTCAGTATGTATGGGATGTGGGAGAGAGTTCACAGGGCGGGGCCTACAAAGAAAAAAGCGGCGTGACGGGTCAATTCAAGGTGGGCCTGGGTAGGGGATGGCAAGAAAAGACGATTCCCGTGTGCAGAGCGGAGCAGATGGGGGTAGGCTTAAGGAAGATGAGATCGGATAAATACTGCGGGGTGTTAGTATAAAGGGCCCTGTGAGTAGTGATGAGGAGCTTGTAAACATAACGGACCTTGATGGGAAGCCAGTGAAGGGAAAGAAGGCAGGGAGTTATATGATCCTGGTGGGATGAGAAAGTAAGAAGGCGAGCAGCAGTGTTCTGGACCAATTGTAACCTATGGAGTTGGTACTGAGGGAGGCCTGCAAGAAGGGAATTACAATAATCAAGCCGAGTGATCACCGAGGTAAGGACCAGGGTTGTGAGGGAAGCAAGTGGAAGTAGGGAGCGAACGGCCCAAATCCTACGAAGATGATAGAATGAACTGCGCACGACCCCAGAAATGTGATGGTGAAAGGAAAGTGCAGAATCCAGGGTAACGCCAAGATAGCGAAGGGTGGGAACTAAAGGGATAGACGATTGAGACATGGATGGTGCCAAGGTGGGGGAAGGGGCGCCAAAGGTGAACCAAATAGCTGCAGATTTAGAAGGATTGACGATGAGAAAATTATCACGGAACCAATCAGCAACAGAAGTAAGACGATCGTTGAGAGGTGAAAGATCTGGGGCCAAGGAAGACGTATGGTGGACCAGGAGAATATCATCAGCAAAAAAGTAAGCAGACAGACCAGATTGCTGTATGAGAAGAGCAAGGGGAGCCAAGAAGATATTGAACAGAAGCGGTGCGAGAATAGAACCTTGTGGGACACCGCAGTACAGGGGAAGAGAAGTAGAAGAAGTAGAGCCTAAGTGAACCGCAAAAGAACGAGAAGAAAGAAAAGACTGGAACCATTGATACACTAAGCCCTGTATTCCAAGATCAGATAGGCGGGAGAGAAGAGTGCGGTGGTCGATGACGTTGAAGGCTGCGGAAAGGTCTAAGGAGACAGCCATGGCAATGTCACCCCTATCGAGGAGGGCTATGATAATGGTTTCTGTGCTATGACCCGATCTGAACCCAGATTGCCGGGGGTGCAGGGAAATGGTAGCCTCGAGGTGTGCAGAGAGTTGGTGGAAGACAAGTTTCTCGAGGATCTTTGAGAGGAAGGGGAGGTTTGAAACCGGCCGCCAGTTAGCAAGAACAGCAGGGTCAAGAGTAGTTTTTTTCAGTAGGGGGCGAACCAGTGCATGTTTCCAGGGGGAAGGGAAACAACCAGATGAGAGGCTAGAATTTACAATGGTGAGAGCAAAAGGAAGAAGTGTGAGAGCAGGGTCAGAAAGCCAAGTGGATGCGAGTGGGTTTTGCATGAATGTTTGAACAGATTAGGTATTACCAGTGATTGACATATGTTTGTAAGAGTGTAGACCTTGTAAGGTTGATGGTCACATTGTATTTTGGGCTTTGATGGTTTGTAACTGTTGTGGTGATTGTAATTATATTAGTGCTTCTGCTTTCAGAGCTTCTCTCTTAGACGCCCAGATTGCACTTGGACGTCATTTGTAAAATCCCCCCTAGCAGAACGGTTCTCCTGCTCGCTTTCTCGCTAAAGCTGCGGCTGTCACTCACCACACGGAGCAGCATCTCGCCTTTCCCGGTGGCAAATACTGTACTTAATCGCTAAACTTTCCCTAGTACACGTGCGGGGTTAAGATCGGGGAAAGTGACAAGCAGCCGCCACTGGCTCTAAACTATAAACGTCACATGCTTAGGGCGGGGCTTAACGTGCTTCCGGACATGCGCAGAAGCAGATGCGAAGGCAAAAGAAGGCAGCTGCAGGACAGGTACGTCTGGACTCTGGAGAAGTTGCGTCTTCCGTGCAGCGAGCTTTGAGCGTTTCTCTGCCTGTCCCGGGTTTGAGGGCCGTGATTGCAGCCATTAGGCAGCGGCCTGGGGTTGCCACGAATCCAGGGCTGGCCTCGCGTTTCCCTCCACGAGTTGGGTACCTCAGCAGCTCTGCAGCCTGCCCTTCGCCCAGTGCCCTCGCTCGCTTCATCCGCTGCCCTCAGCTTCTGCCCTTCCTGGCCGGGGGGGGGCTGTGGCGCTGCCGTGCAGGGGGTGCACTTCCTCCTGGTGTTTTGGGGGCAGTGGCAGCCTCGGGATGGGATGATGGGATCCCCCCCCCCCCCACGTATGGACTCCCGTGTGCTGCTTTAGTCAGATGCGTAAGTTTGTTGCACAGCACAAACAGCCTACAGACAGATGAATTCCCCCTCCGTGACAGGCACGATCGCTGGGACAACATGAGCCTCAGAAAGAAAGTATGGCGTTCCGGGCCGCAGAGTGTATGCACCTGCTGAAGCCATTGCTGTGTTCTACCTCTTCCGTCATGCAGGCTCCTGTTAGTACCAGGAAGTCAGGGTTCGGAGAGAGAGTGGGGAATGCAGTAGTTCTTCAGTGCATGCATTTCTTCTGAAGCCGAGCTTGCAGTTGACTGGGAAAGTAAAAGTGGGAGGGGAGAATGATGGAGGTGCAGAGAGAGTGGGCAGTGGACAGATGCTCGATGGGGGGAGAGAGGGGCAGATGCTAGAGGGTGGAGAAGACTGAGAGGGAAGAATCTGGATAGGAAGAGCAGAGAGAGGGAGCAGAGGCTGAAAGGGAAGGGGAAAAGTGGTGAGAGTAAATGCTGGGGGAGGGGGGAGATGAGATGAGTGGGAATGAAGATATTTGGGGGGAGGGCTTGGATATGCTGAAAATTGGTTGGGGGGGTAGAGAGTGAAGAGTGAGTCCTTCAATATTGGGTGCCTTGGAAAGGGAGTGGGGGGACTCTGCAACTCGAGGGAAGGGGCGTTCAGCATCGCCGAACCCTAGGATTGTGCAATGGGCTCGTATTTGGCCTGTCAGGACGGTTTCCTTTCATGGAGGCAAGAGGCGGACGGGATATTTACATTGACAATGAGGGTGCAGGTAACCTTCAGCTGCCGTCTTCTGCTGCATGAAGGCCTTCTCTAATCTCATTTCTGAGAGCTCCTTTATCCTCCCCCTTGGACCTTTTTGTGAGCAACGGGGACTGGTTTTAGGCCCAATGGTGGAAGCAGCAGTCTGATTCATCACCAGGCCAGTCAGACCCTATGGCAGACCAGTCAGCGGAACAGCCACTGGGGAGGGGGACTAGCTTCCATGGGATGGGAACTCCTCTGACGGGGCCGGTACACTGGAGGTCAACTCCTGTGACATGATGCATAAAAGATCAGCAGCAACCAATGTTCCCTCTAATTTTCTGTAGGTTGTGTGTGCATAAAATATCAGCTGTGCAGCTTTTGAAGGAAGGTTAAATTTTTGTGCGCCACATAACGACACTCGGAGTTATATACTTTAAAATTTGACTACACGTCAGAATACAGTATGTACACCACACTGATTTTAATCAAATTAAATGAAAATAGACGATTACTAAATGAAGTGGAAAATTTCTAGTAATTACAATCACAACTTTTAAATTTTAAGACGTCTGTGTTTTCTATCAGAATCAAAACCATAATTTTTGTGCGCTCTGTTGTAAAGTATGTGCGCTCGTTTGGCGAGGTGTGTGCACGCGCACAGCTTAGAGGGAACAGTGGCAGCAGCATAGGATGTTTGTGCCTCATCTCCTCATTAACAGCATTTCTGCCTTCAGAGGTCTGGCGCCCTGCAGCCGCTTGCTTTGACTGGGCAAGTAGTCAATCGTAGTGACTTTGTGAAGGCTGCAGGCCTGGGCTGAATCAGTTCACACACTCTGCTCCCAGGTCTCATGGTGCAGCCCCTTCAGGTTTCTATACAGGTGGGTCCAGGGCCTGGGAGCAGAACTCTGGCCCAGTCGTACACATTCACAGAATGTCCATGCTGCCGTTACCACCATCACTGCCTCCACCATCAGGCAAGGGCCAGGCTATGCTGCTTAGTAAAAGGTTCACAGATGAAGAGGGTCGTGGTGGTTATGGGGCAGAGGGGCTGTGAGAGGAGAAGGTGGGAAGGGCGTGACTGGGGTGAGGGGTAGGTCTACAAAAGTGAAGGCATCTATTGTGGAGATTGTCCCTCCATTCATATTCTCATGCATCTCTAACCTATGAAGCTCAATATTATGCTAATTGCTGTGAATATTTGTTATTTATCTTTAACCCCATTTATCCCCTGTTTCACTCCCTGTTATCTGTAAACTTGACATATGTTATATGCATAAGTACAAACTTGTTAAAATGTAAACCATGCTGATGATGAATAGCGCGGTATATAAAAACTGTTAAATATGCATGGCTGGATAAACACACACAAGGCAGGCTGGCAGGAGCTAGGAACCATAGGGGTGCTAGGATCCCCAGGCCCCACCATCCACCAAAAAAGACTGGTTGTGATGGCAGCCCCTAACAAATACCCCTCCTTCACCTTCCCCCTCTGCCAGCTTCATCAGATTATTATAGTAGGGGCTGGCCAAAGGATGGGTGTCATTAGGTGTGGCCACAGCCTGGAACCGTAAAGATGCACTAGGCCATCAGTGTGAATTCTTCCAGACCCCATAGAGCTGGCAATGAGGACCCCCACATGCCTTAGAATCCCCTGCCTGCTATCGGGCTTTGGACCAGCCCCTACCTTCTGTAGGCACTGCAAGGGACAGTGGGAGGGGGCTTCTGAACTCGTGTGTAAATACTTTGTGCAGGCACTGACAAATTTCCAAAGTAAAAGTAAAGTTATACCTGTAAAGTCTGTCTGTGTGTAACTTTCTCTATGGGTAAACTGGGTAAGCAGCCATGTGTAGGATGCCAGCTGGACCTGCCTCCAGGAGCCCAGAACATTCTAGAAGATAGAGTTCCCTCCTAATGGTGATGCCATCCATTGTCTACCTCTTTCATTTGCTCCGTATGTCCAAATGGATTTTGCTATTTCTTTTAATTATTTCTATATTCAAAAACAAATAACTATAGAAAGACAAAAGAACTCGCCACTAACTTAGATTGGGTTTGACTGAGGTGCTTTTCTCTTCCAGTAGGCAGACAAAGCCAAATATAAGTACAAACTGTGGCAGAAAACCTGAAAGTTAAATCTAAAAAGTCTGGCTTTAAAAAGTGCCCCCAGTGTTCCAGTAATGTGTCCCTCTCGGATGCCTAGCAACAACTTCTTTGGCTACTGCTTAGTCTTGTCTGGCAATGTCTTTTCCTGCAGTAAGTGTGCCAGGAGATTGCCTGAGACCTGCAACAGCACAGACAACGGTCTCGTCACGTGAGAGATCCTCAGACTCTGGTCACTGCCCACTCCAGCGTACCAGCAGTCTGACTTTCGGGCCCATGATGACCACCCCCTCCCCCCAGGCTTCCTCTGCGGCACTGGAGAGTGAGGATTCGCCTCACTCCAGATGGTGCAGGCTGTTGATTCTGATGCTTGTCACTGTGCTAATTGCAGTTAATGTAGTGAGCAGCCTAGTGGATGAAAGAGACTGAAAATGGATGCCAGTTATAACCTAAATGCCTCTTCTATTTTCTTGCATAATTTTAATTCATAATAAATCTATAATTTTTTGTATTTTCATACTGTTTTGTTTGCTATCTCCTGCAAAGGCCAAAAGGCGGTATAGTAAAGGACAATCTACACTTATTCTCTGCACACAGTGTGTCATGACGTTAAGAGAGATCCTGTTATATGCAGTAGCAGAAACATTACTATTCATTTACTTATAATTGCATTTGCTGAGCTGCTCTTCCCTCATGCGGCAGTGTATAATCTAGAGGAAATAAAGCACATATACAAGAGCAATAAAACAAAAAATGGCATAAACAGAAAAAATATAAATTACAATCTACAAAAGGAGTGGGCTGGGGTGGTTTGACTACTGGATTATGGGGAGTAAGGTGTTAGGGGAGGAGGGGGTTTGAGTTGGTTGATATGGGTGACTGAATGGGGTACACAGATGTGAGTATGTTAATGTTGTAGAGGGTGAGATGTCGAGGTTGTCTCTTGTATCAAAGTACAGGTATCGGGAGAGGTGGTACTTAGATCTGGTATCCCTGTAAGCTCGGCCTCCCCTTGGGGTGCAGGCTGATCTACTAGGTGAGGGGAATTTGGGGATGTAAAATGTTATAAAAAATTATATGGTTTCTTTCTGGTTTCTGGTAGTGTGTGTTGTCCCAGGAGTGTGTAAGTGTACCCACACCCTGGGAGGGTTGTATCTTTGTAGTTTATGTTTCTTTTGTTTTATTAATAATGAACAAAAACAATAAAATAAAACCCTCTGGGAGCGAAGGGTTAGCTCACCTGGAGCCTGTCTGTTGCACTTGGAGAGCTGCAGGTGTAACCAGAGGAGAGGAGGAGGAAGGCCGTAAGAGCTGTATCCAGCCTCCCGCAATGATGTCACCAAAACTCACCTACAATTGCACTCAAGAAGGCTTGGAGGGAGTCTTCCTCTACTGTAACTGATACAGAACCACTTTGTCTGTTAGTCTCTCTTTCTGCTGCGTCTGAGACGATTCTGATACTGAAGGCATATTTATGTGATAAGAATGCGTCGTTTTGAGGGCAAGAGATTTTCTTTCCTGGTTTCTCAAGGTCAATGTAGGCTTGCAGCTCTCCAACACAGGCTCGATTTGAAAACAGTGCTGCACGTTTAAACTTGCAGCTAGACATACCCATATCTATACCTACTGCTGGGAACAAATAGCCATCTGAAAAGTACTTGTTTTGCCATCCTAACAAATGTACAGAGAAGGGGAGAATGCCCTCTCACTCCCTCGATAAGTTTTGCTCCTTCAAAAAACTATGTGAGTAAATAAAGGGGCAATTTCCTCAACTGCTGCTCTACCTTCACTTCTCCGTTTGCCGAACGGCAAGCCAGCATGTGTATGTGATGAGAAGTACACACGCCCGTTCTGGAATAACATCACAGACATGTCTATGTAGCGGGGCCTATGGCCATCCATGTCAGACATTTTATTTATATCCTGCTTATCTCCCAGGTCATAAATAAGTTACAATCTACATAAATATTGAATAACAAACATTAAACTCTCAAACCAACAATAATTTACATCTCCCCAGTCCTCAAAACTACTAAGACTCATCCTGTTGCAAATCATTTTGAATAAAATTAAACTAATAAAATGAGTTTTTCAGTTTCTTTTGTTACTTGAGCAGATCTGACACTAGTCACAACTCAACAGGTTCGTCCTTTGGAGAGATGCATTGGCTAGACTGGTCCATTGCCTAGACTGCAGCGCATGTGAGGATCTCCACAATGCAAAGTGATGCTGATTCTGACGCTTCTCCGAGCAGAGTGCTCTAGAGACCATGAGCTATAGCTGAAACTGCACCCAGTATTTTACTGGACGCCAATGAATATCAAACAAGATGAGGGATTCTGACGCTTCTCCGAGCAGAGTGCTCTAGAGACCATAACCTATCGCTGAAACTGCACCCAGTATTTTACTGGACGCCAATGAATATCAAACAAGATGAGGGTTGCATGATATGATCCATTACCTTTGCAAAAACCGACTTTATCACTTTTGCATCCTTAATTCCGAATCCAGGACTCGTCTAAGAGCTGTAGAGGGCCAGAAACCCCTTTAATATCTATCTAAGGTGGGGAGGGAGGGGGGGGGGTAAATGTCTTATTGCCACAGATAAGCAGGGTCTCTATTTTTTGCAGATTAACCATCTGGCCATTACGGGAATTTTGATTTGTGATATATCAAATATCTACGCAGTTTACAAAAGCACAGCTACAAGGGAAACATACCAAGAACACTACAAGGGAGGATGGGGAAAAACAAACAGAAATTACAAACAAGGGATACAAAAGGAAAAGGGGGAAGAAAAGCTCAGTCTAAAAGATGAAGTAACGTTCTTCAGAAAGTCAACCTGGAGGAAAGGCCGGCGAGAAAATAGAGGACCTGATATCCAGCGCCGGCGGCTAGCATGGATTATCTGGACCCGGCATTGAGTAATCCGGGTTGACTGCATTTGCTGCTCACTAACTAGCAGCAGTGATACTGAGCCGCTGCCCGGTTCGCGATACACAGCAAAGGTTAGACCGGGGTTTTCTGCGCTTGTCTTTTGCTGCATATCGCTGCTGCCTGGTTAGCGATTGGTGCCACCTCTGCTCTATCCCGACACGCCCCGATGCTAAAGCGGCAGTTGCGGATATTCAGCGGCGTTGACCATGTTAGTGCTGCCGAATATCCTGTTCGTTGCCATTAACACAGCGGCTTTGCTAACTGCATCAATCGCTTTGATTATCGGGCCCAAAATGTGATAAGAGCAGCCTTAAACTTATGAAAAGAAGAATCCCAATGAATTTTGGGAGACAGTGGGGTAACAACAGAAAAACAAAAGCGGCAACAGCACTGCAAGTGAACCACAAGCAGGTTATATTACAGGATCCGAGGCAGCATGGATTCACCAGAGGCAGGTCTTGTCAGACAAATCTGATTGATTTTTTTGACTGGGTGACCAGGGAGTGGGACCAAGGGAGAGCTCTAGATGTGGTGTATTTGGATTTCCGTAAAGCCTTTGACACTGTTCCTCACAGGCGACTTATAAACAAACTGAGCACCCTAGGGATGGACCCTAAAGTTACTGCTTGGGTTAGAAGTTGGTTGGGTGGGAGGCGACAAAGAGTACAGGTAAATGGAGCTCACTCTGAGGAGAAGGATGTTGCCAGTGGTGTGCCCCAGGGATCTGTCCTTGGTCCGATTCTTTTTAACATCTTTGTTAGTGATATAGCGGAAGGGCTGTCGGGTAAGGTTTGCCTCTTTGCGGATGATACCAAAATCTGCAATAGAGTAGACACCCAGGAAGGGGTAGATAACTTGAGGAGGGATCTAGCTAAGCTTGAAGAATGGTCTAGAATTTGGCAGCTGGGATTTAATGTTAAAAAATGTAAGGTCATGCATTTGGGCTGCAGCAATCCAAGGGAGCAATACAGTATAGGAGGTGAAGTACTTTTGTCCACTAAAGAAGAGCGGGACCTAGGCGTGGTTGTGTCTGATGATCTTAAAGTAGCTAAACAGGTGGAAAAGGCGACAGCAAAAGCTAGAAGGATGCTTGGGTGCATACGGAGAGGAATGGCTAGCAGAAAAAAGGAGGTGATAATGCCTCTGTATAAGTCTTTGGTGCGACCTCATTTGGAGTATGGTGTGCAATTCTGGAGACCGCACCTTCAAAAGGATGTGAACAGGATGGAGTCGGTGCAGAGGGTTGCTACCAAAATGATTAATGGGCTTCATTATAAAGCATATGAGGACAGACTTAAGGATATTAATATGCACACCTTAGAGGAAAGGCGGGATAGAGGTGATATGATTGAGATGTTTAAATACCTCCGTGGCATAAATGTTCAGGGAGAGAGCCTCTTTCAATTGAAAGCAAGTTCTGCTACGAGGGGACATGGGATGAGGGTGAAGGGAGATAGATTCAGGAGTGATATGCGGAAATATTTCTTTACGGAAAGAGTAGTGGATCCGTGGAATAGTCTCCCAGTGGAGGTGGTAGAGATGAGGACAGTAACTGAATTCAAGAAAGCATGGGACCAACACAGAGGATCTCTAAAGGCAAAAAGTGGACTGTTGTAGTTGTTATGGAAGGACAGACTAGATAGGCCATGTGGTCTTTTTCTGTCGTCATATTTCTATGTTTCTATATTGTGAAGAACGAAGCAAGTGAGGTGGAGGATAAGATAGTAATAAGAAAAAGAGGAAGGCCAGTTTAATAACCCTGATGAACAATTAGAAGAAACTTGAAACAAATATGATGGTGACAAGGAAGAATCCTGGGGACCCCCGCCCCAATCCGTCTTTTCCAGTGAGAGGTCTCGGGACATACATGCACTTGCCGAAACTGATCTGCACGAAACGAACAAAAACATTACCACCACCTATCCCCAGTAAAATCAATCACTTTAGCATTATGGGATGCACAATGGTATCAAAGCCATATTTAATATCCAAAAACAATATAAAATATGCATGTTCAGAATTCTTATTCCCTTGCGGTAAAATTTATCCAAAATTGTCAATGAGGTTCTGGATTATGAAGAGGATGAAAGCCATGCTGATGCGGATCTAAGCTAGCATGCCAACCCTGAAACTCGTAAAGTTGGCTTCAAACTACCTGGTCAATCAGCTTAGCACAGAAAAGCAAAGTAGGCATTGGGCGGTAGGGATGACAGTTTAAAGCAGGCCTGACAGGCTATCTCAGAATCTAGGAGCCGGCTCAAACATGGAGGAGCTGGACACCAAGATCGAGATTGCCCTCCCCTGTTTTCTATAGGAAAAGAGAGCTTAATTTATCAGGCCCTTAATGTGCCGTTCCCTCTCCCCCACTACCCCTAGCGAGTATGCTGTCCACAGTTTATTAGTGACCCTTTAACGCTGCTCCTGACCCTCTCTTTCATTTTTCCTTTATGTATCGCCGTGGCCTGGTAATATGTGACCCCATGAAAAGGATCCTGATACTTTCAAGGAAAAATCCTCACTAGTTATTTTTTTGTTGGAGCGGCCAACAAAGTGAAGAGAACTAGTCTGTACACCACTGAAGCCTCTCCTTTTTAATCATTTCATTCTTTAAAAGTATAAACGCTATACTTAGCTCACTGGATTTAAGCCGCCAGAAATCAAAAAATGACGACCTGTCATGTTTCGGGTTTGACAAAATCTTCAACCCTGCTTCAGGTCATTCGAATCGCAGCATATCCAAAGCTTCAATACAATAAGAGTTGTAATGTTCTGTTGGCCGCTCCAACAAAAAAATAACTAGTGAGGATTTTTCCTGGAATGGAGCAGGATCCTTTTCTTGGGGTGTGATTTAAACTGATTCTGATTTGGGTTTTTTTATTCTGGTAATATGCGAAGCAGTCTCTGTCATAACCTTTGCACTGTGCTTTTGCCCACTCTCTCCATAACCCTGCACCTTGCCTTCATGCAGTCTCCACAGACCCCCCCCCCCCCCATTCTCCGTCTCCCTCATAGCGCCCCTGTAGCCTTCGCTGTAGCACCAGCACCAGCACATGCTAACACCTGCTACCTAGGATTTATCAAGCCCTGAAGATACTACAGTTGATTCAGCAATTCCTGTAGGTCGTTATTAATAAACCTGAAGGACGGCCGCTGGATGACTGCTCCAAAATGTATCATTACACAAAGGGAGAACATCTAGTCTCTTAAACAGAGTATAGACTGTCCACTGCTCTTCAGACTCATCCACTGATCCATATAAAATATCACACCCTCACATTATGCCTTAGTGTGGGTTCTGTTCTGCTTCCCTTTTCCCTTAAATCATACCAAGGTCTTGATAGTAGGGGTGTGCAGACAAAAAGAATGTTGTTTCTTTTTTGGACTTTTCGTTGCCAGATTGATCTGCTAGACCAGTCCAGACAAGTGCTTGTGTTCCTCTACTAGCACATTGGTAGAGACAAAGAACCAGTGACAAGTCCAGGTTTCAGTGACATTACTCCTATGCCTCTATTTGCCTCAGCCTCCAGAGATCCCTTCAGTGAGAGAGTTGGACCATTAGATGATAGAGGGTTAAAGGGGACAAGGCCATAGCAGACAGACTGAATGAATTCTTTGCTTCAGTCTTTACTGAGGTAGATGTAGCGATGTTACCTTATGACTGAAATGGTATTTAAAGGTGATGCTGTGGAAGAATTGAAAGAAATTTTGATATACCAGGAAGATGTATTACAACTATTTGATAAACTGAAGAGTTGCAAATCACTTGGGAGGGATGGTATTCATCCAAGGGTGTTGAAAGAACTGGAATATGAGATTGCAGACCTACTATTAGTAAACTGTGAACTATCATTAAAGTCATCTTTACTACCTGAAGATTGGAGGATCGCCAATGTAACACCAATTTTTAAAAAGGGTTCCAGGGATGATCCGGGAAACTACACACCGGTGAGCCTGACATCGGTACCAGGAAAAATGGTAGAAACCATCATAAAGAACAAAATTACTTAACTCCATTTAATATATTCCTCCCTTCCCCACCCTACACCGTAAATAGCTCTGCCTGAGCATCCACTTTCTGCTGTATATGTGAACAGCTGATTTGTAAATAGAACCTTGTAATCAATGTTCCCTCTAATTTTCTGAAGGCTGTGTGCACATAAAATATCAGCTGTGCAGCTTTTGAAGGAAGGGTAAATTTTTGTGCGCCACATAACGACACTCGGAGTTATATACTTTAAAATTTGACTACACGTCAGAATACAGTATGTACACCACATTGATTGCACTAGAAAATATTGTAGAACTTGTGAATACCGTAAATACACAACAACTTTTAAATTTTAAGACGTCTGTGTTGTTTTCTATCAGAATCAGAACCGTAATTTTTGTGCGCTCTGTTGTAAAGTATGTGCGCTCACTCGGCAAGGTGTGTGCGCGCGCACACGCGCACAGCTTAGAGGGAACAGTGCTTGTAATATAGTTTGATACGCTCTTTGTAAGTGAGTTCTCCTCATTGTAAACCACCCTGATCACTGGAAGGGGCGGTATATAAAAATGTTTAAATAAAAAAAATAAATAACATGTAGACAGTCATGGTTTAATGGGAGTCAGCCAACATGGCATTAGCCAAGGAAGGTCTTGTCTCACTAATCTATTATGTTTTTTTGAAGGTGTGAATAAACAGGTAGACAAAGGTGAATCGGTTGATATAATGTATCTGGACTTTCAGAAGGCCTTTGACAAGGTCCCTCATCAGAGACGTTTGGCAAAACTAAAGAGTCATGGGATAGGAGGCAGTGTACTATTGTGGATCAGGAACTGGTTAAAAGATAGAAAGCAGACAGTAGGGCTAAATGGCCAATTTTCCCAATGGAGAAAGGTGAATAGTGGGGTACCCCAGGGATCCGTGCTGGGTCCGCTGCTTTTTAACTTATTTATAAATGACCTGGAAATCGGCACAGCTAGGTAGGCATCAGGTGTGGCTGGTGCATTCTGCTTGTCCATGGAGAAAGCAAGGTTATGCACCTGTACTGGTCGTTCTCCGTGGACAGCAAGATAAGTCAGCCAAACAATCCTGCCCATCTCCCCTGGACGAGGTCAGCCTGAACCGGCATGCAACCTAGTCAGGAAAGGCAAAACTGGGAACACACTGGCTGGGCTAGGGGTGGGCCGCTGAGGTGGAACTATCTGCGCTGGAGAGCACTTCTGTCTATGGCGCCACCTGGAGGACATCACCAAGTGTGGCTGATTTATCCTATTGTCCATAGAGAACCCTCGTTACAAGTAAGTAACCTTTATTTTCTGTATTGAAAAGCTGAAGGTTTGAATCCCCTGCTGGCAAGGAGATCAGTGTTCCAAAACCAAATCAGGGAATGAGAGGTAGAAAGAGGAGATAAAGTAGCTTGTTCATGAGTGGGAGTTTGGTGTACTCTATCCATGGGTTCAAACCTCCTGCTTAAAAGGATAGGTGTGTTTATTTGTTTTAAAGCTCAACTAGAGAATAAGATCCATAAAGGAGAGAAAAACCACACAGAAGTCAGTGGCTGACTGATGGCACACTCTGTTGTACTTTGTTGATCAACTGCTCGAAAGCGAAACTACTTGTTTTATTTATTTACAGTTCTTCTATACCGTGCTTTTTAGTATCAGTGCGGTTTACAAGTAACAAAATATTGCCACAGTCAAATGGCCTTAGGCTTACATTGTAACAGGACGGATAACTTGGGGATGTAACTGGGGAAACTATGTACAATGTTTTAAAACAAAACAAAACCAAGGAAGAAGAAGCAAACTCTGAAGATTGGCAGCTGACTCCCGGCACCCAGCAGCTTGTGGGTTTTCTTGGCAATGTAAGACCAAAAGTAGATAGAGAGATCTTTTATTCAGGGGTAATGGAGGGTTAAATGACTTATTCAGGGTCAACCAGTGGGATTAGAACTCTTGATCTTTAGAGTACTTGGTAGTTGCTTTAACCACTAGGCTATTGGCTGTGGATCTTAAGTTCAGCTTAGTTAAAAGCTATGTAGGGCTGGAAAGAAGATCCACTTATGTTCTGAAGCCAAATCAAGGAATGAGAGGATAAGGGGACGAAAAAGTAAAAGGCTGGAGACTGGCTGACTGGTGGCTCAGCAGCTAAAGGGCCTTTACTCCAATATAGGAGGTTGTGGGTTCGAGTCTAGCTTAGCCAGAAGCTAGGTGGGGCCAGAGCAGGTAAGTGGTGGGGGTGGATGGGGAGGAGGGGGTTAGATAGACCTGCATATCAAGTATATTGGGGGAAAACCTGATAACTGATGAGAGCCACCAGCAGCCAGGGTTATGCTGCTTTTTACTATGAAAAATAGCCAAATGTTTCCTAAAACTACCTCACATTCATTATTGTGAGCACTAACACCAACTGTCCTTCTGTGGGGTTTGAACCCACAGCCTTGATACTTTTAGCCACACTCTCAACCACTGGACCACCAAGGCTTTTCACACTCAAACCTTTTCGGATCTTCCCTTTCTCCATCTCGCTCCAGAGTCCTCCAGGAGTGAGAAGAATCTCTGGAGAAAGCCCATCAAACACAAGCTGCCAGTGGTGTAACGGTAATTCAGTACTTCTTAACCTGGCGCAGTACTTAGCGTCAAGGGTTCAACTCTCAGCTTAAAAACACTGTCTCATTTATTTAAGTATTTTTGATAAATTATAGGCTTATATTAAAATGACAGTTCTGTTGGGCTGGCCCTGTATTTGGGGTGCAGAAACCATGGGGAAGTTAATCACTGTGCAGCAGATGCATCCTTAAAAAAATCAAAGACAAGTCCTTCCCTAGGAACTCTACTGGGCAGTTTGGACAGACCATACTAGTAGGGTGTGTCAGTGTTGGAGATGTCATAATTTTAAAAAGCACTAGTGAAAAAAATGGTATAATTTCATGTGGCAAATCAACAACGAGCTTTAAATGTTGTGTAATATGTTATTTACCTATCTGTAATTTCTAGGAAATTATGCAAAAATACACAAATTACTGAAATATGTTTAAGTGTTCTGATACTACTTTTTATGTGTTTGCATTGCACATTAATGCCTTTTGTGCCTCAGTTATCAATTTATCTTAATTATTTCTGTGTTTTGGTTTACATGGTGAATTGGTTCAATATAAAAATAAATAGCAATTGGACACAAGGTCCCAGACATTTCCTTTTCCAGCTGCAAAGGTTGGAAGAATAGTGTGAAGAGTAAGGAAGATAGTCATGCCTACAGTGAGAGGGTCACCTTGGTATAGTTACAGCGAGTCTGTTCTGCAAGCTGTGTTAGAGGAACAGGAGAGAGGAGATGCCGTGGAGAAGATATTGAAGATCAGCAGTGAAAGAGATGAGAAGCGTCAGCTTGGAGACAGCAGTGTGAGACCCAGGAAAACATCAACCATCAACACTGAGGCAACTGCACTCACCCAATTACCTGACTGGAGCTCCAGAGTCTCTGAGCCTCTCTTACCTGTACCATGACAGCAGTAGAGATCAAGACATTTCTGAGCAAGCCCATGATGGTTCTAGACTGGCATCACACACCCAGACCATAGAAAGTCATGTAAAAATGACAACTGAGGCTGTTGGTCATGTGTACAATCAGGAGAGGAGGGAACATTATATGAGGGGTCAGCAGGGAGCTCATGAGCCAAAACAGAAGCAAACAAGATATGACTTCTTTGCTGGATTGTGTTAAATAACATTAAATTAACTGCATAAATCACATTTTAAAGACAATTATGTGGCTACAGGTGTTGTTCAGACTATTTGTACATTTAATATTGCTTAATTTCCACATATTTCAGCTGTGATTTGATGTAGGCAAGACTCACTTTAAGCAATTTCTGAAGATAGCTTTAGATTCAGCATGCAAGACTGCATAATTTGGTCACTAGTAGTTGTAAAGTTTGAAAAAATACCTCTAAAATTGACCCGCCCTACCATACCAGTCTCTTTCCTGCCCTTCTCCCCCCAAGTGTGCAAGCATATCTCCTTCCCTTAAATTCCTCATCCCTCCTCCAGCATTTTTTCTCTTCCCCTTGCCGGGCCTGCTCCCTCCCCTTATCTGCTGCTGGTGCCTCCACTCTCTCTCTCTCTACCTGGCCACCCTCCAGTCCTAAAAGCCAGAGCCCGTGGCACAGAGTCTTTGTCCATGAACACTCCAGGCCTTCTACGTCGCAGCCCCTCTGCTGCAAACTTCCTGGTGAATGGGTTGCGACATGCAGCCACACTGAGGGATTTTAAGTGCCCTTTTCTGCCACTCCAGCACTGTGTCACCACCATCCCCATTGCTGAGGACATGGGTCATAAACTGGGGAAAACCTCAATAAATTGGGGACCTTACTAAAATGAGTGGGAAAAACACTCAGGATCGACCCTGACTAATACTGGCAGAAATAAAGCACATCAGGGGTAACCTGTATGGACTGATAGCCAGTTACATCTCTAAATAGCAGATGTCTGATCAGAGCTGGCCCAAGCATCGGTGAAACTAGGAAGTTGCCTAGGGCAGCAATTTTAGCAGGAGGGGGCGGGGGAGAGAGGGTAGGGGCGGAGGAGAGCAGGGCATTCAAAGCTAAACAATAGGATTTGAAAGCTAGGGGGAGCATAAAACTTAAGTCAGGGGTCTCTAATGCTGTCCTAGAGAGCACAAAACCAATATGGTTTTCAGGATGTCCCTAGTGCATATGCTTGAGACATATTTGCATAAACTGCCTCATTATCTTCAAATTTATCTCATTCACATTCATTAGGGATATCCTGAAACCTGACTGGGTTGGTGCCCTCTAGGATGGAGTTGGAGACCCCTGGCTTAAGGTTTGCCTAGGGCAGTGGTTCTCAATCCAGTCCTCTGGGACCCTAGTCCAGTTGGGAATTCAGGGTATCCACAATGAATATGCATGAGATAGATCTGCATACAATGGAAGCAGTGCAGTGCAAGGAGCTCTCTCTCATGCATATTCATTGCTGATATCCTGAAAACCTGACTGGCCTGGTGATCTCAGAGGCCTAGAGTGTCAGCACCTGGAACCAATTCTGGGGCTGACCCTGCATATGATGGCATTGGGGCTCCAAAATGCATTGGAGAAGTCTATCCTGTAAAGAATTGTGGTTCTGCTTCAGGGAGAAGAGGGCTGAGAGGAGGGGTGGAAGACATAGACAAGAGGGGGCTTAGTGCTTGGGTGCATTTGGCCATTCTTGATGCATCTATTCCAAGGTGATGGGTCTGAGCTAGGCTGGGTGGACGAGGCACTTTTGTCTTGATCTGCCTCATTCACTGTGTTACTAAGTGTAAGAGCCCACAGATTTATTTCTCTATCTTTGGAACTTGGCAAATTTACCAAAAATGAATATCAGAAATAAAATCCCCAGGTATTAAGGAAAAAAATAAATAAATGAGAATATGGGGGGAGGGCAGAGGGACAGAGCAGAATCAGGCAGGTGGGAATGGTGCCCTAACTCAGTGCAGTGGAATAATCGGTATTATGAAGAATTACCACAAGAGGGCAGCAGTGAGCACCTGATTTAGAAGTGAGGTTCACGACTGTCATGATATCCACAAAATTAACCCATTTGGAGAAAATGTCCCGACTGAAATCAATAGATGTACGTAATGTGGTAAAACCTTCACTTGGGAGAGATGCCTCAAAATTCATCTGAGAATTAACATGGGATTACATCTGAATACTCAAAGTGAATGTGGTAAAAACTCATTTATAAAAGTAAATCCCATAGAATCCCTACAGGATTAAAACCATATATATGCAATGAATGTGGTAAAATCTTCACTGACAAACAAATCACAATCTACCAGAGAATCCACATGGTATCCGCAAAATTAACCTATTTGGAGAAAATGGCCCAAATAAAACCATGTACATGTACTCAGTGCAGTAAAGGCTAATGGTGCCCTCTTGTGGTGAATTGTCAGACTAGCACAATGGAAAATGAACAGATACAGAGAGATAATCTTGGGGAGAGATTTAAACTCATAACAGTGGTTTTACTAAATCCAGCACCCAACACCTGGACAACAGAGGCTTTAAGAACGTCTGTATAGATGTACCATTGCTAGATGCCACTGAGTCTAAGATACTATCAGTCTTCATGCTATTGATTTGATATCTTTCTTTGTTTAAATTTTCTAAAGAAGGGAATGTTTTTTTATTTCATTAGATTTAGCTCAGACCCTTGCAGTTCATTCAAGATGAGTTATATATTTAGTCAGCATTTCCCTGTCCCCAAACGGCACACAATTTAAGTTTATATTTAATAATCATAAGTGGAAGGGATTTGCCCATTAAAGAAACCATGTCTTCCAAAAATGTAACTGAAGCAAAATAAGGAAAAGTGTGTAGAATTCTGATCAATGTACCTGAATATGTCTGTGTTTATGTGGAGATGGAAGCACAAAACCTCCTATAATTCCAAGATCCCTGTTTTAATTCAACTTTTAGAGCAAAGTTAGAGATCTGTAGGAATTATTATAAGACAGCAGTTTTGGCATTGAACTATGATGTCACATGTCCCCTCCCCTCCTAGCCATGCCTCCGAGTAGCTTCAGTGAAGTTCCTAGGTGTTAGGCAGGTTTCCACCTTGTATGTTTTCTACAAAGGCAGAGCCCTCACTTGTAAGTTAGAAGGAGGGGCAGAAGAGAGGTGTGCTTGAGACAGTAGCAACATTTGTATTCACTGTCTGCAAATTTATTCTATAGTAAAAATGTGAATAGCCCGAAAACCTGTACTTCACCGGGACAGGTTTAAGAAACCTTATGGTAAAAAAAAGTCAAAGTGCCCATACTTGTAAACCAAGAAGTGCCTGTAATACCGCCAAGGGCCACCAGAGGGCAGAAGGTGCACTCAATGCTGTCTTTCTGTGACCGAGCATACACAGCAACCATCAGACTGATCAGTGCAAGTCAAAGAAAAATCAGGGGAGATATGATTCAGACCTTTAAATACTTAAAGAGAAATAATGAACAAACAAACCTCTTCCAAAGACGGGGAAGCTGTAAAACTAGAGGGCATAACATGAAATTGCAAGGGGGTAAATTGAAAGGCAATGTCAGGAAATACTTTTTCACTGAAAGGGTGATGGATGCGTGGAATGCCCTCCCGATGGAAGTGTTGGGGCAAATACAGTGACATAATTCAAAATGGCATGGGACAGGCATAGTGGATCCCTTTACAGCAACAGGATAAAATCAAAATACACTTAACTAATTTCTCAACATCTAGGGGTGTCCTACACCGAGCGGTGGGTTCATTCCTAAAACAAAGACATGGGGAGGGGTGGCCTGCACGGAGTGGCAGGTGCACCTACTCTTGCCAGCTTACCGGGCAGACTAGATGGACCATACTGGTCTTTATCTGCCATCATTTACTGTTACTGTTTCTCTAGTTGTAGTGCCTCCAAAGGCCACCAGATGGCAGCCCTGCTCATGGATCATATATATTATTCAGTGCTGCCACCCTGTGGTGATTTGTAAAATAGCAAATCGCATTCATCTTCAGATCCACACAGGCAGCAACTTCTAGGACCTCCAGTTGCAAGGATGCCTGTGTCTCCCACAGCTCTCTCTCTGTTTGCAGGAATGCCAGGGGGGTGCCCGTGTGTCCCATAGCTCACCTCTCCATGGATATCCCAGGTACAGAAGCTGCTTCCCCGATTTGTCAGCAGATGAGAGATTCTCTATGTGATGGTAGCAGGTGCAGGAATTTCTCATCTAATTCTACAGCCTGTGAAATCATAGCAGTGGTTTAAGCACTTAGCAGGTCCACTGCCCCATCTGTGCCATCTTGTTAAATGGCCGGTGCTGAGGATAAAGAGAAGTCCTTCTGGGTAGCACAGTCTGGGGCTTAGCACTCCAGGGCACTGGAAGGTTTCATAGCTGAAGTCAATACTCTCTGACTGCTAACTGAATGCAACCTATGTCCAAGTGTGCTCACGGCCCTGTGTTTGGGTGACAGGAGCTGTGTCACACGTGTATGTAGAAGTGCATTTTCTATGTACCCACACTTGCTTAAGCGTGATTTCTGTGTGCACTCACTGTAGAGGGAGACTGAATTTCTAAGCTCAGGCTGTGTTCTAATAATTTGTCCAGCAATAGGGGATAGCGATTGTGATAAAGAGAGAGAGAGAGCTCCTCACTGTGTTACATGGGGCTGGAGCTGCAGTTGTGGTATTTGCTGTAGGGTGAGGCATCCTGATGAGATACAGTGTCACAAGCACCAGCTTCCTTTTCTTTGACTTTGCTCCCAAATCCTAGCCCCAGTCTGTCTGTATTGTCCAGGATTCAAGGTCCCAGGCCCACTGGACAATCTATTCTGTCTCTTCTCAATGCTGGCAGAAGGACTGGGAGAACAGGAAAAGGAGACCACGGACCAGCACCAGCCCTAATGTCACACCCCTGACACATATTCCCAGTCACAGACATTTATTTATTTAACTAGGCTTATATACTGCTTTTCTACAAGTCAAAGTGGCATACATTCAGGTACTGTATTTATATTTCCCTTGTCCCTGAAGGGCTCACAATTTATGTTTTTGTACCTGAGGCAATGGAAGGTTAAGTGGCTTGCCCAAGGACACAAGGAGCACCAATGGGAATAGAAACCCCAGTCCTTCCAGTCCAAGGTTGCTGTTCTGTAGTGGGATTCAAACCCCTGGCCCATCGGCAACTTGCTGCAAACACTAGGCCACTCCTCCCTCTAGGACAGGGGTCTCAAACACGCGGCCCGCGGGAGAAGGTTGTGCGGCCCGCGACGGCTTCTGCTGCTGCCGTTGCCGCCGTGGCAACGGCAGAATCGACGGTCAATTTAAAAAAAATAAAAAACTGGCTTCTGCTGCTCTGTCCTGCAGCCCGTTCCCCTCTGCGCGAGAGCCCTGAATGTGCTTCCTCTGCGGCGTGCTTTTCAAGCCGCGAAGGGAGTATTTCCCTCTCGCGAGGCTTGAAAAGTGAATAGGCTTAAGCCGCGCGAGAGGGAAATACTCTCTTCGCGGCTTAAAAAGCATGCCGCAGAGGAAGCACACTCAGGGCTCTCGCGCAGAGGGAAAGGGGCCGCGGGACAGCTGATTTTCTCCTGCAGCAGAAGCCAGCAGCAGAAGCCAGGTTGTTTATTATTTACCGGGGGGGGGGGGGGTATGACTGGAAATGGGCTATTGGCAGGGGGGGTTATGACTGGAAATCGGCTATTGGCAGGGGGGGGTTATGACTGGAAATGGGCTATGGTGGGGGCTAGGACTGGAAATGGGCAGGTGGGCTGATGGGGGGAGTTAGGACTGGTAATGAGCTATGGGGGGTCTAGGACTGGTAATGTGCTGGGGGGGTTGCTAGGACTGGAAATGGGCTGAGTGGAAGGGGGCTTGAACTGCAAATGGCTGATGGGGAGGGGGGCTTGGAATGGAAATGGGCTGTGAGGGGAGGGAGCTAGGATTGGAAATGGGCTGATGGGGGGCTAGGATTGGAAATGGGCTGATGGTGAGGCTAGGATAGGACTGGAAATGGACTGATGCAGGGACTAGAAGGGAGCGGATGCTGGGTGGGGCTGGAACTAGAAGGGAGCTGATGTTGGGGGAGGATTAGAATGGGATGGAGCTGGGAAAGTGAAATGGAGAGGGGAAAAATATTTTGTCTGGGAGAGAAGACAAATCTACAATTGGCCAGGTATTGTGAGAGTAAGTGGGGATTGAGGATGGAGGGGTAAAATTTGAGTGGATGAAATAGGAATGAGGAAAGAGAAAAAGGAGAAAGATTAGTATGTTAAAGCAGATGTAGAGAGAGAATGAAAAAAAAACTAGGAGAGAAGAAAGGGCAAATGGAAGCAGACGATGGAGAGTTAGCAGAAGACATGAAGAAACCAGAAGAAAGTGGCTGGAACAATTGCAACTGAAAAAAATGCACAAAAGGTAGAAAAATATCTCTTTATTTTGAATTTATTAACTGGAATATGTCAGCTCTGGGAAATGTGCATCATTAATGTTTGCGCTTTGTTTAGTACAAGAGGAAATTAATTTATAGTTTTATTTCTACAGTGTTGTTGTACATTCCAAGTTTGGCTTTTGGGGTTCCCAGTTTAATTATTGTCTTCTTGTTTCTAAATCTTTTAGTCTTTCTTTATCCATACTCATTAAAGAGGCATGTTTACTAAAAGTTAGTGTATGGTAACATTATGCAAATATTTATGCAAATGAGGTCCCTTATGCAAATGAGGCCCCGCATCTTATGCGGCCCCCGGGTTACTTTACAAGTCCTCATTTGGCCCTCAAAGCAATTTGAGTTTGAGACCCCTGCTCTAGGACATCTCTGAGCCTCACTGCTTCCCAGTTAAAGACTTCTACCCTGAGTGAGCTAGCCATAGGGCCGTAGGCCTGGACTCAGCCTGCTGCAGTCAAGGGAGAGACCATGGAGGAGTTCCATTAATAAAAACACAGGAAATGTCATACTGGGTCAGACCAAGCTCCATCAAGCCCATTATCCTGTTTCCAACAGTAGCCAATACAGGTCACAAGTACCTGGCAGTTTCCCAAAAAGACAAATAGGTTACATAATGCTTGGATTGGGGCAAGCAGTAGATGTCCCAGGTCCTCTTTTATAATGGGTTATGGAAGTTTCCTCCACAAACTTGTCCAAAACTTTTTTAAACCCAACCACACTAATAGTTCTTACTACATCCTCTGATAACGAATTCCAGAATTTGATTACGCGTTGAGTGAAAAAATATTTTTTTGTTATTAAACAGCTTCATTGCATGTCCCCTAGTCTTTCTATAATTTGACGGCATACACAATCGATCTACATTTATTCGTTCCACTCCATTCATTAATTTATAAACCTCTATCATATCTCCCCTCAGCCATCTCTTTTCGTAGTTGAAGAGCCCTAACCTTTAAGCCTCTCCTCATAGGGGTATCCTTCCATTCCCTTTACCATTTTGATGGCTTTTCTCTGTACCTTTTCTAATACTGCTATATCCTTTTTAAGATAAGGTGCTAAAATTGCACACAATATTCAAGGTGCAATTGCACCATTGAATGATACAGAGGCATTATAATATCCTTTGTTTTATTCTCCATTCCTTTCCTTATGATTCCTAGCATTCTATTTGCCTTCTTGGCTGCCACTACACATTGGGTAGAAAGTTTCAAAATACTATAGATAATGCCTAAATCTCCTTCCTGAGGGGGTGGTTCCTAATGTGGAACCTTGCATCATGTAACGATACTTTGGGTTTTTCTTTCCTAGGTGCATAACTTTGCACTTGTCTACATTAAATTTCATCTGCCAATTGAACATCCAGTCTTCCAATTTATCAAGGTCCTCTTCCCATTTTTCACAATCCTCTTGCATTTTAACAACTTTGAATAATTTTGTCATCTGCAAATGTGATTAGCTCACTCATTATTCCTATTTCCAGGTCATTTACAAACATGTTAAAAGCAGCAAATCTTGTACAGCCTTGGAGACTGAGCCTGTCACTCTTTTTGACGTAACCTGTATAAGTAGAAGTGGAACCGCCTCCCCACTCCAGTAACCTATTGACAAAGCAGACTCACCAGAGGAATAATTAAACAGATACAACAGTAAGTAAAAACAACAGAAATACCTGTACAGAACTAGCCAATTTAGCACTCACCAGCCAAGGCTCATGGCAGCATGCACTCAGCCTTGTGTGGTCCACTGTCCCTGAACTCCCTAGAGGTACCAGAGACAGCATTCCCGATGAACTGAACCTCCCCGCCCGCAGGATCGCCAGCCATACAGGCGCCACTGCCGCGCAGAGGTACCTACCGTTAAACTTCTTCAGGCCACAGATCCATGTCAACAGAAGGGAGGGTCACGGGACTAGACTAAAGTTCCGCAAGGAACAACAATTAGCAGGTAAGACTAATTTCACCTTCCTTGTCGTCCCTTTAGTCTAGTCCCGGACATCTGGGGATGTAACAGAGCAGTAAGATATCAACGGCAGGGACCCGCCAGACCAGCCTGAAGAACCGCTGATCCAAAACGAGCATCCCTGTCTGCATGCAAATCGATCCTGTAATGTTTAACGAAGGAATGCAACGACGACCAAGTCGCCGCTCTACAAATCTCTGCCGCAGGAACTAACGTGCATTCCGCCCAGGAAGCCGCCTGAGCCCTAGTGGAATGGGCCCGCAAGCCAGACGGCACGAATTTGCCCTTGAGAATATATGCCGACAAAATGGCCTCCTTAATCCATCGAGCAATCGACGCCTTAGACGCAGATTCTCCCCGCCTGGGACCTCCAAAGAGAACAAACAATCTATCCGTCTTTCGGAAAACCGCCGTCTTCCGCAAATACATCCGCAAAACGCGACTGACATCCAAGCGATGCAACTTCACGCCAGTACTGGCCGACGCTTCTTTCTCAAAACTCGGCAAAGAAATGGTCTGATTCACATGAAAAAACTGACACCACTTTCGGCAAAAAAGATGGCACTGTGCGCAACACTACCTTATGGTCATGAAAAACCAAAAATGGCTCTCTGCACGAGAGCGCTTGCAATTCCGAAATCCTACGAGCTGATGCAATGGCTACCAAGAACACTGCCTTCAACGTGAGATCCTTTAAAGTTGACTTAGATAAGGGCTCAAAGGGACTATGCACCAACGACTCCAGCACCAAATTAAGATCCCACGTCGGCACTTGAGCCCGGTAGGGAGGACGCAACAGGGAGGTCACCCTCAAAAACCGTTTTACGTCCGGGTTTGCCGCAAGCGCAATGCCTTGCACTTTCCCTCGATAACAAGAAAGAGCTGCCAACTGGACCTTTAATGACGCAGCCGCCAACCCCTTGTCAAAACCGTCCTGCAAAAAATCCAGAATCTGCGGGATAGAGGCCCGCAGCGCCCCCACTTGCCGCAGCTCACACCAAGACTCAAAAATGCGCCAAACCCGAATATAAGCCAATTAAGTAGAGCGACGCCGGGAACTCAGTAAAGTGGCAAGTATCGAAGCCGAATAGCCCCTGGCCATTAACCGTGCCCTTTCAAGAGCCAAGCCGTAAGAGAGAACCGATCCACCTGAGGCATTACTAAGGGACCCTGTTCCAACAGGTCCTCCCGGTACGGCAGCCGCCACAGGGTGTCCACTAGAAGGCGTACCAGGTCGGCATACCACGGCCGTCTTGGCCAATCCGGCGCCACGAGAACCACAAGGCCCTTGTGCTTCTCGATCCTCTGAACCAAGCGACCTATCAAGGCCCAAGGAGGGAACACATATAGGAGTTGCCCCACTGGCCACCCCTGCAACAGTGCATCCAACCCCTCGGACATCCGCTCTCGCCGCCTGCTGAAAAACCGTTCCACCTTTGCGGACGCAAAGGTGGCCATCAGATCCATCACCGGAAGACCCCAGCGCTCTACTATCATCTCGAAGACCTCCTGATTGAGGACCCACTCTCCCGGGTCCACTGCATTCCGACTCAAGTAATCGGCAGTCATGTTCTCCATGCCGACAACATGCCCGGCCGACAGCGCCTCCAGATTTCGTTCGGCCCATACGAGAAGCTCCTCCGCCTCTGCCTCCAGAGCCACACTGCCGGTGCCCCCTTGACGATTGACGTACGCCACGGCCGTGGCGTTGTCCGACAGGACCCGAATCGCCCTGCCCTGCACCTGGGACTGGAAGGCTTGCCGCACCAGAAAAACAGCTCGGAGTTCCAACCGGTTGATCGACCAACCCTTTTCCTGTTCTGACCACTGACCCTGAGCATACTGCCGCTCGAAGTGGGCTCCCCAGCCGTAAAGACTGGCGTCCGTCGTCAGGGGCTGCCAATCCGGGGACTCCAACGGCATGCCTTTCTCAAGATTCTTGGGATCCAGCCACCACTGAAGAGAGAGACGCACCGATCCCGGACAATCCAACTTGCGCGACAAAGGATCGGACTGATTGGACCACCTCCGGAGCAAAGCCGCCTGCAAAGGTCGCATGTGAGCCCTGGCCCAGGGCACTAGTTCCAACGTGGCCACCATGGTCCCTAAGAGCTGCAAGTAATGCCACGCGGAAGGTGCCGGCCTCCGCAGAAATTCTCGCACCAGGCGGCACAGCCTCTGAGCCTTGGCTAGTGGAAGAAACACCCTGCCCAAAGCTGTGTTGAAGCGAGCTCCAAGATATTCCAGGTCCTGAGTCGGAGTCAACTTGCTCTTTGCCACGTTGACCACCCAACCGAAGCTTTGGAGAAAAAACACTACTCGCCGAGTGGCCTCCGCGCTCTCGTCCCTTGACTTTGCCCGAATTAACCAGTCGTTGAGGTAAGGATGCACCAACACTCCTTCTCTTCGCAACGCCACCGCTACCACCACTATCACTTTGGTAAAAATCCGCGGAGCCGTCGCCAAGCCGAACGGTAACGCCTGGAACTGGAAATGCCCCATCGGAACCGCAAACCGCAGGTACTGTTGATGCTCTACGCGTATGGGAATGTGCAGATACGCTTCGGAGAGGTCCAGAGAGGTAAGAAACTCCCCTTTGCGCACGGCCACGGTGACGGACCTCAAGGTTTCCATGCGAAAATGAGCCACTCGGAGACACCGATTGACCCCTTTGAGATCCAGAATCGGCCTCCAAGATCCTTCCTTTTTGGGCACCACAAAATAGATCGAGTACCGACCGCAACCGCACTGGGCGGGCGGAATCGGCACCACCGCGTGCAGACTTTGCAACCTTTGTAGAGTCTCCCGCACCGCCCTCCGCTTGGGCTTCGTTCTGCAAGGAGACTGCACAAAGGACTCCGGAACGGGTCGATGAAGCTCTAGGGCATACCCTTCCCTTATAACCTCCAGAACCCATCGATCCGACGTAATTTGGACCCAGGCAGGATAGAACCGCCGCAGCCGCCCTCCTACGGCTACTACCTCTGCCTGGATCCCCCTGACTTCATTGCGGTTTCTTGAGGGTCGAGGAGGAGGAGGCTCCAAAACCTCTTCCCGCATCCCGAAACCCTCGAAAAGTCTGAGACCTGTACGGAAACCGGCCTCGCTGAAACTGACCGAATCGAGGCGCTCGAAATCTACGAAACTCTCTCTGCTGACTCCTGGAAGGCGCAAGTGGTCTACTAGGCTTCTGCTTATCTTCCGGCAGTCGACCTCCCTTAGACTCCCCGAGGTCTTTCACCAACTTGTCCAAATCCTCTCCGAAAAGAAGCTTGCCCCGAAAAGGAAGTTTCCCCAGCCTAGCCTTGGAGGCTCCGTCTGCCGCCCAATTCCGCAACCAGAGATACCTCCGCGCCGCCACCACGGATGCCATACTCTTCGCCAGGCCGCGAATAAGGTCATACTGCCCATCAGCCAAATAGGCCGCTCCTGACTCAAGCCGGGACGCTTCCTCCGCCATCTCGGTCTCCCGACCCCTAGACAACCATTGAGCCCACCGGAGACACCCTCCAGCTACCCAGGCCCCACAGAGGGCAGCTTGCAAGGAGATGGCGTTGACCTCAAACACTTGTTTTAACAGCGTATCGAGCCTCCGGTCCTGAGCATCCTTAAGGGCCGTACTGCCTTCCACTGGAATCGTGGTCTTCTTGGTGACCGCCGAGACTGCTGCATCTACCCGAGGAGACTTAAAAAGGTCCCTATCCTGCTCCTGCAAGGGATACAGTCTAGCCATCACCCGGGAACCCTTGAGACCAGCCTCCGGCGTGTCCCATTGCTCCTGAATCATTTCCTTAAATATCCTGTGCAGCGGAAATACCTTGTGGGACTGGCGTGTCGCCTGAAGCAACGGGTCTTCCAAGGAGGAGTCTGCCAGACTCTCCGCTACCGGCATATTAAGAGCCTTCAGCGTTTCGGAAATCAGAGCCGCCAGCTCCTCACGGCGGAAGACTCGAACTACCCGAGCCTCGTCCTCCTGCTCAGCAATCTCGTCGTCCTCTAGTTCCATATTCAGCTCCGAATCCTGACTGTCGGAGACCTCTTCAGTAACCCCCGCAGCCAATCTAGCCCACTTAGGAGGGGTATCGTCCGCGCTCGCAGCCCGAGGTCCACGCCGTTTCAGGCTACTGCCCAGCACCGTAGGGCCCTGCGTACCTCCCAGGGCCTGTTGCAATACGGAAAGAAAATCCTTAGAGAAAATCTGCGCCAGCCCTCCCTGGAACCCTAGAAGGGACGTGGAGGGCTCCGCTGACACAGAGGGCCCCTGGGAAGGCCCCGACGAAGGACCTGCCGGAGAGAGCGGCACAGGAGAGCCAGCCGCCTCCTCCCCCGCTCCCGCACCCGCCGTTTCAGCGGTCGGGGCTCCACCTCCAACTCGCAGCCCTTACAGACTCCGGCATCCGACAGAGAAGCCCGTTTGACCCCACAGATAACACACTGGGGCCTGGACGGCATACTGCAAATTTTCTGTCAGCTGTAGCAGAAAAAAAGAATCCTGTCCCTAGGAGAAGCCTTCTGAAACCCAAGCACTCCCTACGGAGGACCAGGAAAGGACTTGTGCAAACCTAAACCAAGTAGGCTACAACAGAGGGGAGGGGGAGGGGGAGGGAGAAGGCCTCCCCAGCGCCTCGACCCCACTTAAAAACAACCCGCAGGATCCGCCGCGCTTCCCGCCAAAATCCTGGCGTGCGTGCGGCCTGCGCACCGCACACGCCAGCTGCAGGAATTTGCCGCGCTTTCTTCCCCGCAGGCCTGATACGCTCCGAGGCCCCACAAACAGCCTGCAGCCCTTCCAGGCACTTACCGCACCTCCGTATGCCTGGCGCAGCTCCTACTGTGCCCTAGACCAGCGATCCTCTGGGTGTAGGAGCGCCGCCACGGCAGCGAAGTTTGCCGCCGCCGCCGCGCGCTCTGTCCCTCAACGCCTCCTCACCCGCTCTACGGGTTCGGGAGACGGAGGCCCCAATAGACACTCCCACACTCCCCCCTGAGCACAGTACCTCCAGGGAGGGGGGGAGAGAGGGGGAGTAAGTGAAACTAGGAGATCGTAGCAGCTCTCCGGTCCCCACAAATCTCGGGCCCGGAAACTAGAGGGCAGGAACACGAGAAATCCGCTGCCCTTTCGCTGCTGACACCCAGCACCCTGACAAACGGTATGCCAAGCAATCTCCTAGATCTGAAATTGTGTTGATGACCCTATGCTTTTTTTTTTTTTTTTTTTTTTTTATATAAAGCAAACAAGAAAATTCCTTAGCTAATTCCTCTAGTGAGCCTCTCTGTGGCTCACACCTCCTTCAGCTGCCTTGGAGACTGAGCTTACTGGAGTGGGGAGGCGGTTCCACTTCTACTTATACTGGTTACGTCAAAAAGAGTGACAGGCTCAGTCTCCAAGGCTGCAGGAGGAGGTGCTTAGAACCCCAGATATCCGGGACTAGACTAAAGGGACGACAAGGAAGGATGTTTGCGCCAAAGTCGTCCCGCACAGTGGAGGTATCTGTGATGAAGGAGGAGCACAGAATGGAACAAAGGGTGGCGGGTGTTGCAGGGACAAGTGGGATGAGGTTGAAGGGGCGCAAGAGTATTGAGGGTGGCTGAGAGGGTAGAGGTCCAGGCATGAGCTTGAGCATCAACAGAAAGTAGGTGGAAGTTAGCAGGGAACAGGACGTTGGAAGGGGGAACGCCTAGGAAGGGGGCTTGGGGGAGGAGGGGGGAGGAGAAGGGAGAAGAAGAGGCAGAGATGGTCAGAACAAGGGAGGGATAGAGGAGCGAAGAGGGAAGAAAAGAGGAAGGGGGGAGATAAGAAGAAGATCGAGGGAGTGTCTGGCTGAGTGTGTGGGGAAGGAAACAAACTGGCGGAGAGAGAGGTCAGACAGAAAGGTAAGAAAGGCAAGATCCCAGGCAGAAGAAGGGGAGTCAATGTGGATATTGAAATCCCCCAAAATCAGGAGGTGGGGAAAGAGAAGAGCAGCCTCGGAAAGAGTGGACAAAAGAGAGTCCCACAGTTGGGCTGAAAGAGAAGGGGGGGGGGGGGGCATACATAAGAAGAAAGTAGAGAGGGGGCGGGAGGTACCTAAATGAAGAAGTAAGGATTCAGGGTAATGAAGAGCAGGGGAAGACTGTTCCTGGAGAGGGAGAGAGGAGCGAAAAAGAGCTGTAACGCCACCACCGCTCCTACCCCGACGGGTGGTAGACAAGGCAGAATAGCCTGGGGGTAGGCAACGGTTGAGGAGGGGCTCCTCTCCATCCCTCAACCAGGTTTCAGTCAGGAAAAACAAATCTAGAGCATGTTGTGCAATGATGTTATGGACCAAAAGTGTTTTGGAGCGGAGAGAACGACAGTTTAGGAGAGCAAGCTGAAGGAAAGAGTAGTTACTTACCTGTAACAGGTGTTCTCCAGGAGCAGCAGGAATCAGTCCTCACATATGGTGACGTCGGCGCCGACGGAGCCCTCGTGCAGAGCATTTCCCCAGCTTTCAAAGAAAGCCTTTGGGAATGCAGCGCGCATGCGCAGTCCCCTTCCCGCCCAAGGGTGCCATCTTGCTCAGTCTGACGACATAGCTAAAAGACAGAAAAAAATCAAAATGAATGACTGCAACTCCAGGGGAGGAGGGAGGGTTGTGAGGACTGATTCCTGCTGCTCCTGGAGAACACCTGTTACAGGTGAGTAACTACTCTTTCTCCAGGACCAAGCAGGAAGTCAGTCCTCACATATGGGACTCCCCAGCTCAAGGCTACCGGGAACCCTAAGCTGAAAAAATGGCTCCCTCTCAAGAGCCTCAGCATACGAGATAAGAATATCCTCTGAGAACGCCCCCGTATGGTAGCCCAACCCAAGGGCCGGAGGGTAGGAGTTGCCTAAACCTTAAAGAGATTACGGAGTACCGCCTGTCTGAAAGCACTGTCCCTCCCTACAGGACTCTTTCTCCAGGCAGTAATGGGCTGCAAAAGTCTGGCTTGAAGACCAAGTTGCAGCCCGGCAGATGTCTGCCAACGCAACAGAGCGGAGATGAGCTACTGATGCGGCTTTCGCCCTGACACGGTGGGCCGTGACTTGACCCTGCAAGGGAAGGTCAGCTGCCCTGTACACCCAGGCGATACAATCTGCTACCCAAGTGGACAAGGTACGCTTGGAGACAGGTAACCCCATCTTATTAGGGTCAAAGGAGACAGAGCTGAGTCGTCTTTCGATGTCCCCGTGTATGTTCTAGGTAAAAGGACAACGCCCTCCTACAGTCCGGGGTATGCAAGACTGTTTCAGCCCAGCTGGTATGTGGCCTGGGAAAAAAGGTCAGAAGAACCACCTCCTGGTTGAGGTGGAAAGAGGAGACCACTTTTGGAAGGAACTTGGGATGTGTCCGGAGGGCCACCCTGTTCTTATAGAACCATGTGCATGGTCTATCAGAAACAAGAACCTGTAGTTCACTTACACGCCTGGCCGATGTAAGAGCCACCAGGAAGAGCGCCTTCCAAGAGAGGAAGCACAAATGGCAAGTAGCCATCGGCTCAAACGGTGGGTGAGTAAGTTGCTGCAAGACCACGTTCACATCCCATTCAGCCGTCGGTGGTCGAACCGGAGGCTTGAGTAGAAGTAGGCCTCTGAGGAATCTGGACACCATGGGATGAACCGACAGACTGTCCTTCCACCGGTGCGTGGTGCACTGACAGAGCACTGAGGTGGACCCGAACAGAGTTAGACCCAAGGCCTAGGTCTGACAGGTGAAGTAGATACTGCAGTACTATTGGCACAAGGCAAGAGAAAGGATCGTCATTGCACTGAGCACACCACATCAGAAACCTATGCCATTTTAGGGCATAGGATTTCCTGGTCGATTGCCTCCTAGAGGCCAAGACCACCTCCTCAACCTCCTTAGGTAGAAGCAAAGGCGCTAGCACTATCCTTTCAGCAGCCAGGCCATCAAATTGAGGGCTCTGAGATTGGGGTGCAGAAGGGACCCCTGCTCTTGAGACAGGAGATCGTGTTGCAACCCCAGAGGAAACAGAGTTTCCACCGCCAACTGCAGCAGAAGTGGAAACCAGGGCTGCCTCGGCCATCTGGGGGCTACCAGAATCACCGAGGCCTTGTCCCGGAGAATCCTGAACATGGTTCGTGCCAGCAGAGGCGTGGGAGGAAACGCATACAGGAGGCCCTGGGACCAAGAGATCAGAAAAGCATCTGCTGCTATCCTCAGGGGGTGCAGCTGTCTGGAGCAAAACCTGGGCAGCTGTCGGTTTTGTGGACTGGCAAAGAGATCAATGGATGGAAGACCCCAGCGGAGGAAGATCTGCTGGACCACCAATGGATGCAACTGCCATTCGTGAGACTGGAGAATCCTGCTTAGTTTGTCTGCTAGGAAATTCTCCAGACCAGGTAGATAAACTGCTTTGAGAAACATGCCCTGTTTGACTGCAAAGGAGCAAAGGGCCAGTGCTTCCTGACATAGGGGCCTGGATCCTGTGCTCCCTTGCTTGTTCACATAGAGCACTGCCACCTGATTGTCCATCTGAACTAGAACAGACTAGCAAGAGAGGGCATGAGAGAAAGTTTGAAGAGCTAAGTGGCTTGCTCGCAGCTCTAAAAGAATGATTTGCTGCGTGGTCTCTCGAGGAGACCAGAGGCCTTGAGTGCACGCACCCTGGCAATGTGCACCCCAGCCCTTTAAGGAAGCATCGGTCGTCAGCACCCTTGTGTGTGCAGGAGTCTGAAAAGGCACTCCCCTGAGAAGGATTGGGAGATGTAGCCACCACCGTAGGGAGTCCCAAAGTGGTTTGGACATCCTTACTCTGTCTCGGAGGTCGCCTGTGGCCTGTGCCCACTGATATCTGAGACACCATTGAGCAGTCAGCATGTACAGATGGGCATTCGGAGTCACATGTACAGTGGATGCCATGTGGCTCAGAAGCCACAGGTAGTGTCTGGCAGAGACATGAGAATTGCTTTGGAACTTACTGGCCAAGTCCATCAGTCTGCGGGCCCTGTCTTCGGGCAAGTAAGCTGTTGAATGAAGGGAGTCCAATCTTGCCCCTATGAACTCTAGGTTCTGAGAGGGGAGCAAAGTGGACTTTGCGAAGTTTATGATAAAGCCTAGATGCTGAAGAAGAGAGACAGTGCGCAGAGTGGCCTGTCGGGCCTCTTGGAGAGACTGGCCCCTGATGAGCCAGTCGTCCAGGTATGGGAAGACAAAAATTCCCTGATTTCTGAGATAAGCCGCCACTACCGCCAGGCATTTGTTGAAAACCCTGGGGGCAGAGGTTAGGCCAAAGGGAAGTACCCTGTAATGAAAATGGTTTCCTCCCACAACAAATCTGAGATATTGTCTGTGGTCTGGATGAATGAGGATGTGAGTATAAGCATCCTTTAGGTCTAAGGAGCATAGCCAGTCTCCCTGCTGGAGGTAGGGCAGCAGTATTCCAAGGGTAAGCATCTTGAACTTTTTCCTCTCCAGAAACTTGTTTAGGTTTCGCAAGTCTAGGATAGGCCTAAGGCCTCCCGTCCTTTTTGGTACCAGAAAGTAGCTGGAGTAGAAGCCTTGCCCTTTCAGGTGGTGGGGCACCGGTTCCACCACCTGTTCCTTTAGCAGACTTGCCAACTCCTGCAGGAGGAGGTTCCTGTGTAGAGGGGGTCTTGGAGGCTCCCCTGGATAGTAGGAGGGGGAAGCTGCTGGAAGTGGAGCATATAGCCCTTCTGGACTATGCTCAGCACCCAGGTATCCTCTGTGATGGCTGGCCACCTGTCGGCATACAGAGTCAGCCGACACCCAGTGCGGAGTGGAGCCACTGGCGGAGGAGAGGCTATGCTGTGGGAGTCAAAACCCCGCTCCCTGCCGGAGCTGGCAGCTTGGGGGTCTTCTGCCTATGGGGCCCATGTCCCTGCCCCTTGGCCTGCTGGCCCTGTTGGGGAGCTGGAGAGTCCTGATATTGAGGGTAGGATTTGTAGGCAACACCCTTCCTCAGGATAAAGGGCTTCTTTCCTGAGCCCTTCTTTTTCTGAGAAGGGGCAGAAGTCTTCCTAGACAGACTTATCCTGCTGAGAGTCTCAGTCTCGATTTCTGCAGCCTTTTCAGTCATGGGTTTGCCGAATAGGTTATCACCTCTGCACGGGACATCAACCAACTTGTCCTGCACCCATGGCTCCAGGTCTGATGACTGTAGCCAGGCCTGATGGTGTACACCAATGCCGGCCGCGGCTACCCAGGCCGAAGCCTCGAAGCCATCATAGGCTGCTAGAGAGAAAAACGTCGAGCACTCTCTGATCCCTGTTGACAATGCTTTGAACCTCTGCAAGGTTTCCTCGGAGAGGCCAGCTGAGAACCTGATAATTTCCTTTGCAAGGTCTCGTAAGTACATGCCCATGTACAGCTGGTAAGTCTGGACACGGCAAGATAGCATAGAGCCCTGGAAGCATCCAGGTTCTGGGTCTCCTGGCTGGGGGGCACCGAGGAGTGCATCTTCCGACTCTTCAGACGGTGCATGGCCGATTCCACAACCATGGACTGGTGCGGTAGCTGTGCCTTTTGGAACCCAGGGCTTTTACGGACTCGGTAAATGGAATTGATCTGTTTGCTAAGAACGAGCACCGAGGCCAGTGCCTCCCACCCACGGAAGAGCAGCCGTTCCAGCATTGGAGGAACCGGTACAGTAAAGGCTTCCTTCGGAAGAAAATCATACTGGAGGGCATCAAGCTCCTTGGCTCGAGGCTCCTCCTCGGCGTCTGCAGGGAATGCCAAAGCCTTGGCCATATCCCTCATGAAATCCGAGAACCGGGTATCCTCCGGGGGGGGGGGAGGGTGGACCTTCTCCGAGGCTCGGACTCTTGTGAGTCCGAAGGGACACACCGGGTCTGGAAAGTATCATGAGACTCCTCGTCATCCGTTTCCCACGCTGACTCCTCCGAGGAGGAGTCGATCAGCTCTGGCCATGTGGGCCTCGGTGCCACCCGCCCCGACGCCGAAGGCACCGGTGTCGATGACCTCGGCCCCATACGGGAGGTCGAGGGGGACCTTGACCGAGGATCGACTCGAGACTTGATTGATTCGAGGATTGGCTCGGTCTCCGGGGTTGACTTAGACGTCGAGGTCCTGGTGGTCGGGGCAGATGCACCAGTTAAACCAGTGATAAGCACCCGCTGCTGTTCCATGAAGGCAGCCAGGCTGCTCTCCAAGGCTGTCAGCCTGAGTCCAAGCTCAGGAGACTCAGCAGCCCCCGACTCGGGCCCTGAATTTCTGGTGGCGTGCATCTGAGATGAAGATCAATAGGGTAGACTCTGGATGCTCGCCCCAAGGAGCTTGCCCAAGGAGCACGTCCTGCTCCTTGGGCGCGTGCCCATGCCGCAGTGCACCGCACTGGAGATTTTAAGCAGTGTGGAGTCCACGAGGGAGGCGCGGCAGCATCACTTCTGGTGTGACCAGATGAAGGAAGCCAATCAGAACAGGCAGCGGGAGGTACCTCATACTAGCCAGAAAAGTTCTTAAATTTACTAACTCTGTAAACACAAGCAGCCTGGATACTGTAACTATTACAAAACAAACACTTTACAATCTGCCTACTATACAGGTCACCTGCTTCATCCGCTGACATCATGGCCGCAATCCTAGATTTAACGTGCAACAACACGACTCAAAGACAGCAACTCTGGGTTCCAGGTGACTTTACCCTCCCAGCACTTCCTCCAAAACAAGCTAAAGCCTTTCTAGAGGAGATGAAGGCACTAGAACATGAGCAAATAATAAGCCTTCCTACACATGACAACGGAAACACCTTGGATCTCATTATTACCCCACATCTACACTCAGTCAAAACAGCCAGGTTCCACCTTTAGTACTCCCAGTACCATGTTCAGACCACAGTGCTATCATATGCGATATCCCTCAAAACAACAGACTAGGCAGAAAAAAGACAGATCTCCCAGTAACCCATCACTTCCGTCCTTTCGAGAAACAAGATGAAGCTCTGCCAAACTCAACACGGATTCTACTAGAAACATAGAAACATGACGGCAGAAAAAGAACACATGGCCTATCTAGTCTGCCCTTCCATATCAACAATAGACCTCTTTTTACATTTAGAGATCCTCTGTGTTTATCCTATGCTTTTTTGAAATCAAATACTGTCATGTTCATCACCTCTCTTGGGAGACTATTCCATGCATCTACCACTCTTTCCATAAAGAAATATTTCCACATAATACTGCCGAGTCTATCCCTTCTCACTCTTATGCTATGTCCACTCATAGCGAGTTTGCTTCTATTGAAAGAGACCTTCCTGTGCATTTATGCCATGGAGGTATTTAAATATCTCTATCATATCGCCCCCTATCCTGCCTTTTCTTTAAAGTATACATATTAAGATCTTTAAGTCTCTCCTCAAATGCTTCAAAACGAAGACCATTAAACATTTAGTAGCCACCCTCTGCACCAACTCCAAACTGCTTATATCTTTTTGATGGTGTGGTCTCCAGAATTGCACACAATTGGAAGATGTGTGTTTTGAGAGGATAGCACTGAACCCTGTGGGACACCATGTGGTAGGCTGTATGTGGCGGAAGAAAGTGATCTTATTTTCACCTACTGAAGGCGAATGTCCAGTTGCTTGTCCTGCCCAAGCACTGCTCACTCTCCACCCCTATTCTGCTCTCCCTGCACAGCAGCAATGTTCCCTCTAATTTTCTGTAGGCTGTATGCGCATAAAATATCAGCTGTGCAGCTTTTGAAGGAAGGTTACATTTTTGTGCGCCACATGACGACACTTGGAGTTATATACTTTAAAATTTGACTACACGTCAGAATACAGTATGTACACCACATTGATTTTAATCAAATGAAATGAAAATAGACGATTACTAAATGAAGCGGAAAATTTCTAGTAATTACAATCACAACTTTTAAATTTTAAGACGTCTGTGTTTTTTTCTATCAGAATCAGAACTGTAATTTTTGTGCGCTCTGTTGTAAAGTACATGCGCTCGCTCAGCGAGGTGTGTGCGCGCGCACAGCTTAGAGGGAACAATGCACAGCAGGTCTGTGCATTCGGGCTGGACAGCTACAGGAGCTGCACATCCCAGTGGGATGCTCAGCTCTGCTCTTCACTTTACTGGATCGGGCCCTATGTCTCCTTACCTTTCCCTATCTGTACCCCTGTTCTTAGCTACTGTATTGTCTGTCTTGATTAGATTGTAAGTTCTGTTGAGCAGGGAACGTCTTTTATAGGTATCTGTAAAGTGCTGCATTCGCCTTGTAGCGCTTTGTAAATGATTACTATTAGTAGTAGTATTTTAATTTATTTATTGAACGGTATTTTCATTCCACTTTATCATATGAATCCAGAGATGTTGGGCCATGGGTCAGTTTTAGAAGGCAATGAAAAAGGTGCTGATACTCAGTACCACCAAGAACCCCTCAAAAGAATCTCTAGATTTGAAGATGAAGAAAGAAGGAAAACAACCCGAAAAAACTCCCTCAATGACAGGTGAAATGTCAAGCAGCGTAAAAGCATATGCAATGGACCCTTTTATCTTTTTAATGAGAACATGCTCATTACTGGCCCTTTAAGTAAATAAATTCCACAAAAGAGCCCAATGGGACCCCAGAGCTACAGTATGAGCAGCAGATGGAGCCAGAGCTCTACATGGGATTAGGGGGCACAGCTACTATCCCATCCTTCTCACAGGCTCACCTATCATCCACTCGTTCCCCTGTCTTTTATATACTCCCCCCCCCCCAACTCTGGAATTCTCTGCCCCCTCACCTCAGACTTGAAGCATCTTAAACTACCTTCAGGTCTCACTTAAAGACTCACCTTTTCAACCTGGCTTTTAATTCCTTGCCCCCCTGAACCTCTTTTCTTTACTTTAAAATTACAAACGCCTCCTCTAGTATGAATGCTTCGATCTCTGTCCTATGATTTATGGAGTTCCTTTTTTTTTTTTTCCTTTTAATGATTTTTGTTTTTACTGAACACCACTCTGCGGCTTTTGTGAAGGGCGGTTAAGAAAGTTTTAATAAACATAAACATAGGTGTAGCTGAGGCTGCTTTTCCCTGTTAAGATGATCACTTTAGAAGGCATGTTTAGCATTTGTATATGTAAATAGCAGGTTTACACTTGTAAATGGCCCTATGCATGTAAGGGGAGAGGGAGTCTAGTGGTTAGAGCACGCAGGGGATCAGGATTCAATTCTCACTAGCAAGGCTTGTGACCTTGGGCAAGTCACTTTACCCTCCATTGCCTCAGAAGAAAAGGCCTGGCAATCTACTTCCAGTCATACCTTGTCAAGAAAGCCCAGGGGGCTGCTGGGTCACCAGGAATCAGCATTGACTTGACGGCACAAAAAAAAAAAAAAAAAAAAAAAGAATTTCAGTAAAGCGTTTACTTACACGTGTATACCTGTGGCAGGCGGTTTGGAAGAGGATCTGTTCTGTGTGTTCTGTGGTTAGCCCCCAAACGTGTTTATCTTTGCAACAGCGGTACAAGTCTAAAAAAAAATTGGTTGTTGGCATTTTCACCTCTCCTAGTTCATGTGTCAGTTAACTACTGATTTTTCAACCTGGAGTGTGGGGAAATGATTGAAGGCGGAAATTCATTCTTTACCCATGTGCTGATCAGAACTGAATGAAAAGACAAAACACTTGAATTATGCAGCTCGGCTCTTTGGCTGCTCTTGGACAGGTAATTAAATTGGCATTAGGGATCATTTGAACCCTATGTTAAGCTTGCTTTTACAATCTTTTAATATTTATTATCACACTCCATATCTATATATCTATATCTATCTTTTTAAATATTAATAAACTTGAAAATGAGAATAACGAGTGAGATGATGAAATTTGCAGATAATACAAAATTATTCAAAGTTGTTAAAACACAAGAAGATCTTGAAAAATTGCAAGAGAACCTTGCTAAATTGGAAGAATGGACTTTCAAAGGGCAGATGAAATTTAATGTGGACAAGTGCAAAGTTATGCACCTAGAAAAGAACAAACCAAACTTTGGTTATACGATGCAAGGTTCCACATTAGGAAAACGATATAGGCGTCATCGTGGATAACATGTTGAAACCCTCCGTCCAATGTGCAGCAGCGGCCAAGAAAGCAAATAGAATGCTAGATATCATAAGGAAAGGAATGAGAATAAAACAAAGGATATTATAATGCCTCTGTATCTTTCCATGGTATGACCGCACCTTGAATATTGTGTGCAATTCTGGTCGCCATATCTTAAAAAAAGGATATAGCATTACTAGAAAAGAGGCACCAAAATGGTAAAGGGGATGGAAGGATACCCCTATGAGGAGAGGCTTAAAGGTTTAGGGCTTTTCAACCTGGAAAAGAGACGGCTGAGGGGAGATATGATAGAGGTCTATAAATTAATGAATGGAGTGGAAATATAGAACTGTTTACACCATCAAAAGGTAGAAAGACGAGGGGAGATGTAATGAAGCCACAGTGTAACCCATTTAAGACTATTAAGAGAAAATATCTTTTCACTCCGTGCTCGCCTCCCATGCTTTCCCCGTGTGAAGAGGCAGAACATACTAGTATTATAGCACAGACACTGATGTAGCGTGTGTAACACCAAATGCTCACACAGTTTCTCTGTATGTAAACTATCAGGTCAATGCAGGAAACCAGCGCTAGATGCGTGTGGCAGTGACTCTTTACACCTCTACATAGCACCCCAACAGTGTGCAACTCTTAAGCGTCAATGCAGAAAAGAGCAGGTATGCAAATGAAGGATGCGTAAAACTGAGCATATGTAAATGATAGATGTGTAAAATCCCGGTGCAAAATAAAAGATGGTAAAACATCGGCATTAAGGAGCAGAGTAACACACGCACAAAGGAAAGAAATGGAAAAAGTGCTGGGTTGAGCATGAACATGACGTCAGACGCCTGTCTGGGATCCATCCAGTACTGCCCTGTTTCTGAACAGACGCCGTCTGCAGGGCCTCACGATGATGAAGGGTGCAGCTTGTTCCTCATGCACCTTTCTCTGGCTCTTGCAAGCAGCAACATGGCAAGAGGATAGAGGCAGCAAAAGACATCATCAAATCTTCCTGAACGCTGAAGTGATGTGCACTGATGAGAACAGTATAATATGTATGCGGACAAAAATGCTGATCTTGAAACAACGATGTTCACACGCCAAAGAATATGGACCGTTGCTACCATCCATGTGGAGAACGATGCAGGACATGCTAGAGCTTAACTTCACCTCCCGACCAGGCCTGCAAATAATGATGCTCTTGAAGAGAACGCCGGATTGGGTAATTTCTAATGCATTTCTCTGCACTGGGCGCAGGCCTCATTAACATGTTATTTAAGTACACTTGATGTTCCATGTATGGAGAGATTTTGCTGACTTCTCATGCCACACCCATCTCTTTTCTGCATTTGGTGTGCTCCTGTTATTTGCGTGTAAGCGAGCGTAGAAAGTGGTGTTAGCTTTCTGAATCGACCTGTATGGCTGCTGCTAGTGCAGACCCTGTATGTATGTTTCCCGTGTGCTCTCCCATCTAAGTACAAATGTTTTCCTCACAGCTTATTTGCACAGTATTTGGCTCCTGCATTAGGGAACATTTACACATTAGTCCTGTGTTAGGAAACGATGCATCGAGCTTCAGCATATCGCTCAAATGCAGGGTTTACTAACAGGCACTGTTCCCTCTAAGCTGTGCGCGTGTGCGCGCGCACACACACCTCGCCGAGTGAGCGCACATACTTTACAACAGAGCGCACAAAAATTACTGGTTCTGATTCTGATAGAAAACAACACAGACGTCTTAAAATTTAAAAGTTGTTGTGTATTTACGGTTTTCACAAGTTCTACAATATTTTCTAGTGCAATGTGGTGTACATACTGTATTCTGACGTGTAGTCAAATTTTAAAGTATAT
This sequence comes from Ichthyophis bannanicus, assembly GCA_033557465.1. Lineage (NCBI taxonomy): Eukaryota > Metazoa > Chordata > Amphibia > Gymnophiona > Ichthyophiidae > Ichthyophis > Ichthyophis bannanicus. The sequence continues at coordinate 71,037,442 of CM066051.1, read as the reverse complement.
AACTCTGAGTGTCGTTATGTGGCGCACAAAAATGTAACCTTCCTTCAAAAGCTGCACAGCTGATATTTTCTGCGCACACAGTCTACAGAAAATTAGAAGGAACATTGCTACCAGGGCCAGTAATCTGAGCCCATTCCCTTCCATTTCTACTTAGGAAGTTGTTATTAAAAAAAGGATCCAGTGCTTATGATTTTAGGCTATTTGTCATGTCAGCCATCGCTGAGATAGTTTTTCGGCTTGTTTCCTGCTCTCCTCATCTTCAGACCATTTGTATCCCAGGAAATACCAAAGCCAGAAGATCCCCTTCCGCCTTGGAAGGAGACCCTTAGTCCTGACGGTTATGAAGATCCACAGCTCTGATACCACCCAAAATTCAGAGGGAGGAGTGAGAATGATGCAGAAAGATAATGAATCCATTTTCCCAAAGGGCTTATGCTAAAAGTGTCATTACAAGGTACAAGGAAATTAAATTGCTCACGCCCAAGCCTTCAACAAGAGGACATAAGAACTTGCCAGGATACAGTAAACTAATACCACAGAGAGATTATTACCTCATCCAGGGCCCATCCACGCTTCCTTTCTGCTGAATGACCTGGGAGTGGGTCCTTGCCATGAGCATATAATCGTCTGCAGCCCAGACTTAGGATCCCTTTTACTAAGGAGGGCTAAAGCTTTTCACTTAGCAAGCGTTAAGTGCTCAAATTACCGTGCAGGAAGTGCGGCCTGTGCAGTAACTATTAGGGGTGTTTCCAGCATCTTCCCACACAGTTACCACATGGAAGAAATCCTTACTGCGCGGGAGGTGTACTGACAGTGTGGCTGCGCTGATCACCCTGTTTAAGGGTCAGGCAGTGCATCGGTGCTCTCTGCAACAGTGACAGTACTGGGTAAGTGACGGTGCCCTAAGCGCAATGCCCAGTCCTTGCCCATTCCCCGCCCCATAACAGGATATGTAGTTAGTGTGTGATTTTCCACACACTGTCATGTCTGCTACTACTGCAGCCATGTGCTAAGAGTTACTGAGACCTCATTCATGTAAACGCTTAGCACACTTTAGTGGAAGGCCCCTGGTCTGTAGTGTGCAATGGACTGGAAAGTATCAGCTGTCGGGTCACTGGCACGATTTGGGTTATCAGCAAGAAAATATGGCAGAGAGAGAGAGAAATATTTCCCATAGTATTGGGTGCTGCAGGCCCGATTAAGAGAAATTTCCAATCACACCTTAAAAGCTGAAGCTCTCTTTGGCACCACACAAGTACGGTGCTGAACATGAGCAGTGAATTTGATAGATTTAGATCACACTCCACTTATGCTGGAGTTTAGAAGTAAGGTTCATTACTGTCATGGTCTACACAAAACTAATCCATTTGGAGAAATTGTCCTCTAAAACAGGAGGGGAGGGGCTGGGGCAGACACAGCTTAACTGTCTGTTCACTCTGCTTCCAGGACTCAGTAGAGGATGGGGTGGGAGGGAGAGGGGGAGGCACAAATCAGAAGCTGTGAGGGGCTTACAGAAGATGGAGTTAGGGGGAGAGGTCTACTGGGTCATGAGAGAGAGAGTGGGGGGAGGAGTGGCCTAATACTTGGGGCAACTTACCTCAGGCCGGAGGACCAGAGGTTCTTTTTAGTCCCACAGGTGCTCCTTGTGGCCCTTGGCAGGTCACTTAACCCTCCATTGCCTTAAGTACAAAAACATAAAACATAGATTGTGAGCCCTTCGGGGACAAGGAAAGAAATATATACAGTACCTGAATGTTCACCGCTTTCACTGGTAGAAAAGTGGAATATAAGCCTAGTTGAATAGATAACAGGAAGAGAATTAAAGTTGATCACCATTTCTATTCTCCCTCTGCCCCCTTCCTTCCCAAAGCTGATGAACAAGCATCTCTCTGTAAGAAATGAAAATGTTCTCAGGTGTGGTTTCAGGGGTGTCTGCAGTGGGAGCACCTCAGCAAGTGAGTGGGGCCAGCAGTGGTCACATCGGGGCTATGTTGGGTGCTAGACAATGTGGTGGGGTCCTGACTGTCAACAGAGAGCTTCTGGCAATGGCAGCGGTGGCTCTGATGCTCTCTCTGTCCCTCTCACTGTGTCACTGATCCCCCTCCTTACACTCACAGGCTCTAATCCCATCGCTGCCCCTCCCACAGAACGTCATGAGGTTGCCGTGTTAGTTTGCTGGGAACAAAAGAAGAACCTTAGTTACATATAAGAAAGAAATTCTCACACTTTAATATTGTGTCTGTAACTTGTTTTAACATGTTGAACAGAAATGTGGAAACTCCTTTCACTTCTCACAATCCTACAGCCTGGAGATGTTAAATTCAACAAGTGAAATGAAACTTTATCCTGTTCCCTCATTCCCAGTCCGGCACTGGTCGGATTCTCAGAGCTCCGGCATTTTTCCCATCTGTGTTGGCACCAGGACAGAAGTACGGCCGGAGTGTCTCAGTGAAGGTGTGGGTGAAGGTGTAGAGATGAGATTTATTATCTGCGTTGTAAAATGAGACTTTTCCTGCCTCATAATCCAGGAAAACCCCCAGTGCCCGGGGTCTCACACTCAGAGGGAGCAGAGACCAGGAGGAGGTGCAGGCCCAGTATTCATCTTCCTCCCTCAGTGTCACTACCCAGTATCCCCTCCCAGGTGACAGTGTGATCCACCCCTTCCTGCTCGCAGAATCTTTACAGACCCCTAAATCCCAGCGAGTCTTGTCTCCCACCTGCACCTCCCAGTAATGTCTCCCCGCGGTGAAGCTCTCACACCCCAGCACACGGGCACCAGTATCATATCTCTGGGGAGTGTCCAGCAGCTTCTGTCTTGTGTCTCCGCGTCTGACACTTTTCCGATCCTCAGACAGGATGAGCCAGGGAGAAGCAGTTTCCGGATCCAGAGTCACATCCACTGAAAGGAGCAGAAACATTAATAAACATGAGCAGACGCTTCTCATTGGCTCCTCATACATCTGCTTCTAAGTCTCATAGGTTCCTTCTGCACCCAACCCTAACTCTCATTGGCTTCTCACACAGCCGTCTGCAACCTTCATTGGCTGTTTCCTGGATCCTTCACTTATTCTATGAGAACAGCACTGCTATTAGCTAGCACTCAACGACAAGAAGTGATCCTATTGGTAATCAGGTCTTGAATTCAGCCACTCACTGGCTTCCTCTTATAGCACTTTGGAATGAGTGACAGAGAGAGCTTCTGATTGGTGAATTAACTCTCACTGTCCCTCAATGCTGACCTTGATCTCTCCTTCTGTACTGAAAGCTGATCCCTCTGCAGTCCCAGCCCCGGGAGGTTTGAGTTTCATCCACAGCACAGAGATACAGACTTTACCCTAGAACCTCCAATGATTTCATGCAGAAGTGGAGGTAGCTTTATACCAGAGGTGGAGAAGGCGCCTGTAGCTCTTTATAATACTACTCAAATCCTGCAGAAACAGTGGCTAGACTGCTCGGGAGCAGACCTAAATATTAGCGGTTAATGTACGTACATATTTTATAATACATCTGCAGATTGCAACGCCACCAAAATTCCTCTAAAGTCACGAACATGTGTGCATCTTTTTGAAAAAGGCGTACTTTACATATCAAAAATCTTTTACAAAAGCCTTTTATATACCCATAAGAGCATATGTGTGCAAAATATCCCTCATAAAAAGTTTACTGCACCTTGATAAGCTTGTGATGTATTTTTTACAGAACTAATGCAACCATCAAAGCTTGTGATGTATTTTTTACAGAACTGATGCAACCATCCAATTAATGACCATCATCAAACCATGACAACTAATAGAGGTTGTCATTCTCAGCTTTGTATACAATTTTCACTCAGCAGTGATTATATATTCTTTTATCTACTAAAATTAAGCATGTTTTACTTGGAAAGGTTACCTAAACCACAGATTCCTAGCAAGAAGGTATTCATTATACAAATACATTATTTTAACACTTTTGCTGATGTGACATACTTCAAGTTTTATAACTACTATGTACTGACACAACTAGGGGGTGCTGTGAAACTTGTGGGCTGATCTAGGGATGATGCTTCCTGTCCCTGCTAGCTGGCCAGCCTCAGTATGTCAAAAAACTTCAGTTCCAGGCAACATTCACACCAAACAATTTTTATTAAACCAAGTCTTGTAATAACAAGACTTGGTTTGGTAATAACAAAAAACATCCCCAACATCATATAGACCCATATCCAGCATCCCATTCTTAGCTAAAATAATTGAAAAAGTGGTCCAACTTCAGACACAAGATTTCCTAGACTCATCTTACCCGCTTGATGAGCAACAATATGGCTTTCGCCCCCGCCACGGAGTAGAATCACTCCTTACAGTTCTATTAGATGCGCTCCTAAGAGGCATTGACAACCAAAAGCAGGCTTTCATACTACTTTTCATTGATATATCAGCGGCGTTTGATAGCGTACACCACACAATAATGCTCAACAGCTTGAGACAAATAGGTTTAAACTCCATAGTACACAAATGGTTCTCGTCCTACCTAAACAATAGAACACAAAATGTAAGAATTGGGAATCAAACCTCCACCACATATAAACAAGAAATAGGATTACCACAAGGTTCAGCATTATCAGCTCTACTTTTCAATATTTACATAAAACCCGTCTGCAAAATATTCAAAAAATTTGGAGTACAATATCATCTATATGCAGATGATATCATGATGTACATTCCATTCACGATACCCAATCTACCGCTCCAACTCCTATCGGACTGCTATACTGAAATCACAACTTGGCTTAAAGCTCAAAATCTCCACATAAATCACGCCAAAACAGAAGTCTTAATTGTGACTAAAAACAAATCCTATATCCCACCAACACACATAAGACTCCAAAATCAGGAAATTAAAATAAAAAATGAAATAAGATACCTAGGCATTATACTAGACACACATCTCACCATGGAAACTCAAATCAGCAATACGATAAAGAAAATTTACTTCAAACTAAAAACGCTCAAACTACGTCCCCTTGTATTCTCACAAGATTTCATTAATATAATCCAGGCTACTATAACTCCTCACTTTGATTTTGCCAATATAATACTCATGGGCATATCAAAACAAAACATCAAACGAATACAATTAGCACAAAATGCAGCTGCAAGAATTATATTGAAAGTTAACTCACTCCAACACATAACACCAATACTAGCTTCCCTCCATTGGCTTCCAATTCAAAGCAGAATAATTTACAAAATAATAATTACTTCATTCAAAGCCTTATACGATTTAGCGCCAACCACACTATGCAACCTAATACACAAAGAACCACCTAAACCTACACAAAGAAAAGGCCAATTAAACAAACTAAAAACCCCAAAAGATTACACAAGAGCTCACAAATCAACAAACCACAGAGCATTTTCCCACGTAGCCCCCACCATCTGGAATTCCCTCCCCGAGGAGCTACGAACACTAACTGAGATCACGGAACTCCGCAAAAATTTGAAAACTCATCTGTTCACCAAATACTATAACAACACAGAGACTCTCCCACCTGCTTTAGATAAAGGCTAAACAGGCTTCTGGCTGTTCCAATTAAAATCCTTTCACCCAACACAGCTCTTATAGTTACGCCCCTTGATGACCCCACATCTTATGCCCTTTTTCTTCCATAGGTGTATGTATGTGTATATGTAGGCATATGTGTATGTGTGTATATATATATATATGTATATATATATATGTATATATGTGTGTATGTATGTGTGTATGTGTATATATATAATTATATGTGTATGCACATATATATATATATATATATATATCTGTAAATAGTTTATTCTGTTATGTTATGTTCACATTGTTAGAATTATATTATAACGTTCCTTGTAAATTTATATTCGGTTAATTATACTAACATTGACGTTCCTTGTAAAACAACTTGTGTTGTTAAGTGTTGTTCTCTGTAAACCGCAACTGATCTGTGGAAGATGCGGTATATAAATGTGTATAAAATAAAAAAAATAATAATAAAATAAACAAAGAACTTAAACCCCAAAATAAAAGTGGATTTCTCATAAAGATTGCAGTAACAGAGAAAGCATGGTTGCTTACCTGTAACAGAAGTTCTCTGGACACAGCAGGAGTATGCAGCCACACTCTACATGTGTCATTTAATTTATTTATTTATTTATTTATTTTCTTATATACCGCACTCTTTAGTATCAGCGCGGTTTACATGGAACAAAGAACCATAAATAACAAGTATTGGTTTTTACATAGAACAGGGGAGTACAACTTGGATAACTTAGGGAGACATGCAAAACAGCTATTTACATATGTAACTAATCTTTGAGGAATGGTTTATGAGCAATTTACGGATAGGTATTAAAAGTATTAAAAGTAGTCATTATGTGCAGCTATGGCGGATTATGATTTATCTTGTAGTATTGTATAAATAAGTGGTGCTTGAGTGCCCTCCTGAATTGCATGAGATCGGTAATTGCTCAAATTTCTGGAGGTAATGTATTCCAACACTTGGGGGCATAAAGACTGAATGCTCTGTTGGATGTTGTTAATGTGCATTTAGTTGATGCATTTGGTATAATTAGGGTGTTTGCTGTTGTGGATCTTCTGGATCTGTTGGGCGGAGTGGGCTGAAGTAGATTGACTAATGTTTCAGCAGTTATGCCGTGGATGGCTTTAAAGGTAAGTACCAGGGTCTTGAATAGGATTCTTCTGTGTGTAGGGAGCCAATGGAGCTGCAATAAGATGGGTGTGATGTGGTCATACCTCACTGCTCCAAAAAGAACTCTAGCAGTGGCATTCATGGCAAGTTGTAAGGGTGCCAGTGAAGATTGTGGGAGTCCTTGGAGAATGGCATTGGTGAAATCAAAATGGGGTAGGATAAGGGCTTGATATACAGTTCGGAAATCACTTGGGTCCAGTAATGTTCGTAGGTGTTTGAGTGACCGGATCTTGAAATATACGGCTTTGACAATGTGGGAGATATGTACTTTCATGTCTAAGCATTGATCCAATGTGATTCCTAAGTAACGAATTGCCGGTTTTGTTTGGAGTTCAGCTTCTTTCACTTTTATATGAGGTGGCGGGGTGAAATTTGGATTTTTCGTGATGAATAGTACCTCCGTTTTTTTATGTTGAATACGGAGGTTTTGAGATAGGAACCAATCAGATACTGCGTCAAAACACTCAATAAGAGGTGAGAGGTCCATTTGTTTTGTGGAGAATGGCATATATAGAAGGATGTCATCGGCGTATATCAGATATTGCACATTGAAGGATCTTATGATGTTACAGACGGGCTGGACGTAAATGTTAAACAAGAGAGATGATAATGATGATCCTTGAGGGACGCCCTGGATTTGGTGGAAGGGTTTTGATTTAGTTGATCTTGATCTTACTTGCTGACCTCTTCCCTCAAGATATGATCTACACCAATCAAGGGCGGGGCCGATAATGCCCTTTTCTTTTAGGCGTTCGATGAGCAGTCCGTGGTGAACAGAGTCGAACGCTGCAGCTATGTCGATGAAGATAAGTACACAGCCTTGGTGGATGTTAATCCAATTTTTTCTTTCTCTCTTATTCTCTTCATTCTCGCCCAACAACCATGCTAAATCATGTACATAGTTTGATTATGTGATCTAGTTAACAGACTACATATTCCATGTATATAGTTCTCCCAGTTTGATCCAAGTTGTTACCCCTGTTATATGTAATACCGAACAGCCTGTTGTTCTGGTTTTGTTGTTGTTCCCTGTGAACCGCGCTGATCTCGAAAAGTGCGGTATATAAGAAACTAAAATAAAATAAATAAATAAAATAAAAGGGAGATGAGAAGGGTTTCTACGCCGTGGTATTCTCTGAAGCCGTGTTGATGAGGATCTAGTGGGGCTACAGTATCGATGTGGTCTTGAATTTGTCATTGTGCTTCTTTTTCAAATATCTTAGCTAGGAATGGTATGCTGGCTATGGGTCTATATGATTCCACTTTGCTAGGGTCAAGTTTGGGGTTTTTCAGAAGAGGTCTAATTGATGTTTGTTTGAGTGCTGAGGGGAAGGATCCTGTTGTAAACGATAAGTTTATCATTCTTGTGATTAATGGGCTGATATCACTGCATATGTTCTTTATCCAATAAGCTGGACAAGGGTCAATATGAGCAGTGGTGGTGTTGATGGCAGCAATGGTATCTTCAATATGTTTCTTGGATGGAGTGGAGAATATTGATAGATGATTTAGACAGGTGTTGTCTTGATAGTTGAAGTCAGCGATTTTGTTTGTTTGCAATAGTTTTGATTGCAGACAAAGTCATCCTCGACGGTGCTTTTGTGCCGGGCTCTTCCATAGCTCGGTCCTTTTAGACTTTTCTGAGCATGCGTGTGCCTTCCCACACAACCATCTGGCTCCCTGCAGTTCATAATATAGCTGTCCAGTACTTGTAAAGATGAGGTATAGCAGCTTCATTGACATCCTGTTACACTGTGACTATGCGCTGTTAAGCCTGCGTCTCCTTCCTATCTCTTTTTTTTTACATGGGGATGGCATGAGGATGAGTGTAGCTGCATACCTCTGCTGTCTATGGAGAACCTACATTACAGGTAAGCAACTACACTTTACAGACAAGCAGAGGGATGCAGGCACACTCTACAGGTGAGCCCAGAGCTGAGGGCTAGCTCTGATTTGTTAATAGTCTGCGGCCTAGTTGCAATAATATGACAGGAAGTGATCACAGCAAGAATTAGGAGACAGAAAAGTTGCAGAGAACCGCTTGACCAAAGGCTAAGTCGCTCCGAGAGTAGTCCAAGCTATAGTGCTTTGTGAGGAACATGTGTCCGCCCTTCAGATCTCTTGTGTTGGAACAGAGGCCAAGTGGGCTACTGTTACTGTGGAGTGAAGACGGTGTGGTCCTATGTGGCCTGGTAACATCATGTGGGCTTGGCTATAGCAGGAGATGCAATCCGTTAATCAGGAGGAAATGGCACATTTTGAGGCCAATCGACTGAGATTGTTCAGATTATACAGTAAGTGATGAATAGTTGAGATGAAGTTTGTGAATTTCTGCTCGCATGCAGGTAGTAGGGCAGCGCCCTTCTCTAATCCAAGCTGTGCAGGATCTTTTCTACAGTCCTTCGAGGGGCAGGAAAAGAACAATGGACTGACTGAGATGAAATTCAGACACCACTTTGTGTAGGAATTTTGGATGACAGCACGGAGGATCACTTTGCTGTAAAGGAACTGCGTGTAAGGAGGGGTAGTGAACTATTGCTTGAAGCTCACTGATCCTCCTTGCAGAAGTTACTGCAACGAGGAACATAGTTTTCCATGTGAGATGCTTCTAGGAGGCTGAACCCAGCGGTTCGAAGGGTGGTTTCATGGAGGATTCATGTTCATAAGTCCTTTCATGAGCCTTGGTACAAAAGGGTGAAATGAGATGGGCTTGCTCTCTCTGTAGCTATGGGAAGACACTAAGGCTAAGAGGTGATATTGGACAGAAGTAGTTTATAGACCTGACTGCAACACCACTAACAGATAGGTCAAGACTTGATCAAGGGGGCAGACAACCAGATCCTGCTGGCACTCCTTAGCCCAATTTGAAAAACAGGACCAATTAGTTCTGTAAGAGAGCCGAGTTGCCATTTTCCGAGTCTCTGAGATGATGCCCTGGACTTTGTCCAATATGCAACACTCAGCTGTCACACCTTGCATAGCTTCCCGGCTGCCAGAGAGAGGCTGCTGAGATTGGGATGCAACAGAAGACCTGGTTCTGAATGAGCCGGAAGAGGTATGTGACAAAGGCTGAAGACTGTAGTTCCTTCCAGGTAGCCCAAGGGTTTCTGCTGCCCCAGGCAGAAGCCCCCACAGCGCTGCCCCTCCCCATACTACTGCTGCTGCTGCCACAACCCCCCATGCCACCAGCATCCCCCCTCCTGTCACTGCTTCCCAAATCCATCTTCATATCTTGCAGCAGCCCAAATCTGTTTTGAGTCGCTGCTGCTGCTGCAAGCTGAGAGAGCTGGATTCAGGCCATGGCCACAGGCAGTCGGGCCGACCACCAGGATCTGGCGGCCGCCTAGTGGATGGGCCAAGAGTTTCTGCCAGCATCGATCTTCTCACTTCTGGGGGGGGGGGGGGGCTAGCAGTGGAGGCTCCCACCTGGAGCAGCAGCAGAGCCGATGCTTCAGCACCGTGGTGGGTCTTCAAATACCCATGTACATGGTGCCTTCATGGTCTGCTGCTCCTGCCCCCTCCAACGCAACGTCCTGTCAGGGGTAGGCAGGAGCAGCAGACCGTGATGGCATGCTTATGTGCAACTGTTTTAAAGCTTGCCGTAGCAGCAGGGATCGCCATGTTGTCTACCAGGGTCTGCCTCCCTATGCTTCTGATAAATAAGGCTTTAAGGAAACCTGATGTCCCTTCATTAGCTAGACCCCTAAAGTTTGTTATGGTTGGGGCCCTCAGCCACCTGTGAGTGCTCACCCTAGTGGCAGGAACATGGAAATGCCCTGATATGTACCTTTGCACATTCTGAGGGCTCCTCCTAGTGACAAGAGCATGGAATTACCCTGATGTCCACCTTTGCACATCATAGTATGTTACCGGATTTCTAAAGGATCATTCACAAACTCAATTACAGCAGATAAATATTCTCTCCCTATTCTCTCCTTACCAGAGTGTATGATCAGGGGAAACACACAGACTCTTCTCTATCACAGCAGAGAAATATTCTTTCCCTACACCATCTGTAAAAGGTTGTTCTGTGAGACCACATTAAAAGCAGATGCAAAAAGGAAGATATTCACATTGGATATGTGAGATTGTGTCACATTATTTACCTGCATAGTGACAGAGTCTTTCATGTGCTGAAATCAAGCATGGAAACAAAACAGTTAATAAAACAGATAAGCACAGACATAAAAAGATTTAGAAATGCACGTTGTTAAGTACCACTTGGATATACTTCAGAATACAAACTTACCAATTTTCACAGAAAGAGGTTTTGCATTAAAAAATGAAAAAGATAAGGGTTACAGCTCTTAGTTTATAACAAGTGGGGAAAGCATGCAGAGCAGGGATCAGGGAATACTTTCCAGCTCCTGTGGTTGTAGGCGTGTGTGTGTGTGTGTGTGTGTTTGTATATCTGTTTTGTACGTCTCTTATATGTATTTTTATGTGTATATGTATTCTGTGGATTAGTGTGTTTGTATGAATGGTGTGTTTGTGTCACTGCATATGTGCTTGTGTGTGTCTGTGCATTCTTGCATCTGTAGGAATGCTTGTGTGTGTGTGTTCTCTGTGTGACTGTGCTCGGGAGAGGAGATAAGGGTGAAGGGCTGTTACACACGTATGACTGCATAATTGCTGTTTTCCATTGGATCAGTGTTTGCTTGCTGCAGCTGTTGAAATATATTTTCCGACAGAAATGCACTGAGGAATTTTTTGGGGAGGGGAAGTCCTAATTTCTCTTCCATCTCCCACCACATGAAGAAACTAAACTGGCACAGCCAGGAACTACCCCCAGCTCACCCCTCCTATGACTAGAGCAGCATTCTAGTGCTCTGCCCCCACAACCTTCCCATTGGCTGGATCCTACCCACAGTCTCTGCTGCTAGTTACATTGGAAGCAGGCAGGGCAGCTCACTCACACAGGGGGGAGGATGAGAGAACTGCAGATAAAGGTTTTAAACTCTGAAAGATGTCCAGACATGATAGCCTTCCGTCTAGCTTACAGAAATTAATGCAAAAATAGAATCATGAAACAAAGCCAGACAGTTGCCAATCCTAACCTCATGAGAGCTGTGGATGAAGCAGTTGGCAGGGTGGTGGTACAATTGTGTGTGAGGTGGGGGAGTTTACAAGATGGGGGGCAATTGTGGGTGGGATGGTAATTTTTTGGTTGGGGGAGTATACGGTGTGGTGGAAGTTGGCAAGGTAGTGGGACAGCTGGAGATAGTTTTTGTGGGTGGGGCAGTTCACGAGGTGGTAGGGCAGTTGTGAAGGAGTATTTTTTTTTAGCAGTAGGGCAGTGTGAGGGACTGTAGAGCAGTTCAGTGGGAATAGGTTTTTATGGTGGGCAGTTGGCATGTCAGTGGGTCAGTTGGGGGGTAGTTGACAGAGTGGTGAGGCATTTTCAGGAGGCATTACGTTTTCCGGTATGTCAGTTTGCGTGGTGGAGGGGCAGTTGGGGGTAGTTTCTGAGGGTGGGGAAGGTGCAAGGGTGTAGTTTCCGAGAGTGGGGCAGGTGCAAGGGTGTAGTTTCTGAGGGTGGGGTAGGTGTGAGGGTGTAGTTTCTGAGGGTGGGGCAGGTGCGAGGGTGTAGTTTCTGAGGGTGGGGCAGTTGTGAGGGTGTAGTCTTTGAGAGTGGTGGAATTTGTAGAGTGGTGAAGCAGTTGTAGGAAGTTGTTTTCTTGGGATGGTGTAATTTACAGAAAAGTGGGACAGCTGTGGCGGGGTAATTTTTGGAGGTGGGGTAGTTGACAGGTTGGTGGGATAGTGGCAGGAGGGGTTATTTTTTCCCAATGGTGCAGCTTGCAGGGTGGGAGTATATTTTGAGAGTGAGTCAGTCAGCAGTGTGCTGGGGTAATTGTAGGAGGTTGTGTTTTTAGAGTGGGGCAGTTCCTTAGCGTTCCTCCAGTTCAGTCCTCTACTTCTGGGTTGTGCTCCTCCTCCTGCAGCTTGGAGACTGGACATGACAAATTAATGACATCACGGCATGTATCCTGCTGAGGACTCCCATAATCCCCAGTGTGTCCAGTCTCCATGCAGCAGGAGGTCTTAGTGAGCCCAGGGTCTTGGACTCACTAGAGGAACGAATAAGGAGCAATAGGATAGATTAGCGTAGTTAAACTTTGTGGGAGGAAGATTTCTCTTCTAATTTAGTTTATACTTGGTTTCTTTGTTTTCCCTTCCGTTTTTAGCTTTTTCTATCGGTACTGTCTCCTTAAGGGAGCAGTGCTCTCCTCAATCAGCTGCGCTTCAGTGCCGGTCCCGGTCTGCCTTCCATCTTCTGCCAAGGCTCGCTAAGCTCTCCTTTCTTCAGATCTCTCCTCCTTGACAGGACAGAGGAGAGCTCCGGTGCAGGCATGGGAGCAGTCCTTTTTCCCTGCAGTGAAGCAGCGGAGGTCTGCCCAGCAGCGCTGACACGTGGACGGCTGGCTCGCCTAGCGGTTTTTCCCCCGCTGCTGAGAATCGGGAAAACCGTTTGGATTTGAGCCCTGTTGAAGACGGGTGAGTGCATTGTTCATTTCAATTTCTGTGGCGGCGAGGTCCTGGCATTAGTTTCGCTATTCTGGGCACTTTTGTTTTCGTGCCCTTTTTTTCTGGCCTGTGCACAACAGCAGCAGCCATTTTGGAGGTAGGGGACCGCAGGGATCGTCCCTCCGGTATCGGAGCTGCCGGGAGAACAATCCCCGGTTTGCTCTGAGGACACAAGAGGCATCTCTTCTCCTCTTCAGGGGGGGTCTTTTTTATTTCTTTTGTCATGTTTGGGTGATTCTTCAGCGCGGCAGGGTTTTCTTCCTCGGACCTTCTGAAGTGAGGGCTCAGTGTTCCGAGGGAAGTGAAAGGCCTGATACCTTCAGCCCGGTGTTGCCCACGGCTTGGGGAGGCCGGGTTGGTTTATTGCTGGCTGTGTTGGGGTCAGGTACTTTAAAAAAAAAAAAAAAAAAAGTTTTACTCTGGCTTAAGGGTGCACGGTGTCATCGCGTCCGCAATGGGTACGCGCAGGGGCACTGTGGCAGATTCGGGTATCTGTCGCGGCTGTGCTGTGGTGTCCATGGATGTAGAACAGCGGATGGAACCGAAGGTGAGCCCTGAGAGATCCCTGGCACCGATAGCCCCAGAGGGAGAAGACCGGGGGACTTCTACATCTCGAGGGGACCAGGAGAGTGCGACCCTGCCCTTGGTGGCGCCGTCTACTGTGGGGCCCGGGGCACTTCTAGGGGATTTCTGCCCGGACTTCGTTTTGCTCATGCATCAGGTTTTCTGTATGAGGCGGCAGGGCAAGCTGCCCGACCCTGCTCTATTGGGGGGGGGGTCTTCCCAGCAGGCTAGCCTAAGGGAGAAGGGGTTGTCTTCTCCTAGGCCTTCGAAGAGGGCCCGCCCGGCTGAGTTGCTCTGCACCAATATGGAAGGCGATGGGTCGGAGGAGGGGGATCCGGATCTGGAATTCGAAGCGGCCGAGCTCGAAGAGGGGGAGATTCCAGAGCCGGAGGACCGGGCAAGGATCATTCAGGTGTTCCGGAGAGAGGAGCTGACATCTCTTATCACAGAATCCCTTCAGACTTTGAATTTGGCAACGTCGGCCGCCGAGGAGGAAAGTGTAGAGGACCCGGTCATCCAAGCAGTGCGACAACCACAGATAGTGTTCCCCATCCACCGAGTGATAGACAAGATGATTCAGGATGAGTGGGATCAACTTGAGTTGGGCCTACGAGGCGTTTGAATCATGAACCAGTTATATCCCTTGGCAGATAAGGACAAGGAGTGTTTCCGTTCTCCCCGCATCGATACAGTGGTTTTGGCAGTCACCAAGAAGACCACCATTCCCGTGGAAGGTAGTGCGGCGCTAAAGGATGCACAGGATAGAAAGATGGACGGTTTGTTGAAGCAATCGTTTGAGGCGGATGTGTTGTCCTTGCAGGCTTCCATCTGTGGGGTCTGGGTGGCTAGAGCATGCCTCAGATGGTCTCAGCGTTTGCGCCAAGTGTCTCAGGTGGATCCTGAGTGGGGGGCGGAGTTGGACAGGTTGGAGTCCGGCATGGCCTACCTTGCAGATGTGCATTATGACTTGATAAGAGCATTAGCGAATAGCATGGCGTCCTTGGTAGCGGCCCGATGATCGCTTTGGTTGAGAAACTGGGCGGCGGATGGGTCTTCCATATTGCGTCTCAGCAAGCTGCCGTTTAAGGGCAAGTTATTGTTTGGGGGCGACCTGGATAAGTTGGTAAAGGATTTGGGGGAGTCTAAGGGAGGTAGACTTCCGGAGGATAAGCCCAAGGGCGGTAAGTCGGTCCCTGCCTTTCGGGGGCCCTATAGGGAGGCCAGGAAGTTCCGGGGTTCTCGATTGGGCGGTTACCAGAGGGGCAAAGTTAGCTCCAGAGTGCAAGGGTTTCACGGTTTCCGAGGCGCAGGTAGAGGTTTTGCGGCCCCTTCCTCTCAGCCCTTCCGTAAATCACAATGACGGTCTGTGGGTCCAGACGGAAAGCCTGCCGATAGGGGGGAGACTTTCGGGGTTTCTTTCCGCCTGGACCCATATAACCTCCGACCAGTGGGTCTTAGAAATCATTTGGGAGGGCTACGCGTTGGAGTTGGCAAGGCCCATCCTGGATTCCTTTGTGATCACTGTTCCCTCTAAGCTGTGCGCGTGTGCGCGCACACACACCTCACCGAGTGAGCACACATACTTTACAACAGAGCGCACAAAAATTATGGCGCTGATTCTGATAGAAAACACAGACGTCTTAAAAGTTAAAAGTTATGATTGTAATTACTAGAAATTTCCTGCTTCATTTAGTAATCGTCTATTTTCATTTCATTAGATTAAAATTAATGTGGTGTACATACTGTATTCTGACGTGTAGTCAAATTTTAAAGTATATAACTCCGAGTGTCGTTATGTGACGCACAAAAATTTAACCTTCCTTCAAAAGCTGCACACAGCTGATATTTTATGCGCACACAGCCTACAGAAAATGAGAGGGAACATTGTTTGTGATGTCCCCATGCAGAAACTCAGAGAAGGCCCTTGTAATCCACAGTACCCTCGACCGTCTCCTGAGGCTAGGGGCGGTTGTTCCTGTGCCTTTAACAGACTACGGCAGAGGTCGATACTCAATATATTTCATCGTTCCAAAGAAGGACAGGGCGTTTTGCCCCATCTTGGACCTCAAAGGAGTGAATCGGTGTCTAAGGGTGCCGCAGTTTCGTATGGAAACTCTCAGATCGGTGTTTGTGGCGGTCCGAAAAGGAGAGTTTCTGACCTCCCTGGATCTTACAGAAGCATACCTGCATATTCCGATAAGGGCGGCACACCAAAGGTGGCTGCGATTCGCTCTGCCTTGGGGTCATTATCAGTTCAAGGCATTGCCCTTTGGTCTCGCGACAGCTCCGCGGATCTTCACCAAAATGATGGTGGTGGTGGCGGCGGCGCTAAGGAAGGAAGGGGTTTTGGTTCACCCCTATCTAGACGATTGGCTCATTCGGGCGAAATCAGAGGGGGAAAGTCTTCAAGCTACCTCCAGGGTAATGAAGTTTTTGGAAAGTCTCGGATGGGTGATCAATCGGGTCAAGAGCACTTTGCTTCCTTCGCAGAATCTCGAGTACCTGGGGGTGCGCTTCGACAGGCGGAGGGAGTTTGTGTTTCTTCCGCAGCGCCGGGTCCTGGGTTTACAGGTTTTAGTCCGCAGGTTCTGTGCCAAGAGGGCTCCGACGGCGTGGGAGTACTTGCGGGTCTTAGGTACGATGGCGGCGACGGTGGAGGCGGTCCCCTGGGCCCGATTTCATATGCGACCGCTTCAGAGGGCGCTGCTCCGGCGCTGGTCTCATCAGAGGGACGCGTTGAGCAAGCGGCTCGCCTGTCCTGCTCCAGGTCAGGAGCTCAATGCGGTGGTGGCTTCGGCACCAGTCTCTTCAGACGGGGCTTCCCCTGGAACAGCCGGAATGGATCTCCCTCTTGACGGATGCCAGTCTGTCGGGGTGGGGTGCTCACTGCGGAGTCCTAATTACGCAGGGTACTTGGTCTCAACGGGAGAGCGGTTGGTCGATCAACCGCCTGGAATTGAGAGCGGTGTATTTGGCGTTGCAGGTCTTCGAGGCAACGGTCACAGGGAGAGCAGTGCGAGTTCTCTCCGACAATTCCGCGATGGTGGCCTACATCAATCAGCAGGGTGGAACCGGCAGCGTGGCTATGGAAGAGGAGGCGGACTTGCTGTTCGCATGAGTGGAGAAGCGCCTGCCAGCGTTGTCGGCGGCCCACATTGCCGGAAAGGACAATGTGACAGCAGACTTCCTCAGCAGGGTGCAGGTGGACTCCAGAGAATGGGAGCTGCATCCGGATGTCTTCGCTCAGGTAGTGGACAGATGGGGGCAGCCGATAATGGATCTCATGGCAACCTTCCACTCAGCAAAGGTGGACCGGTTTTACAGCAGGCGAAGAGAGAGAATGTCGGAGGGGCTCGATGCCCTATTACAACCGTGGCCAGAAAACAGACTCCTGTACGTCTTTCCTCCGTGGGCGCTGATAGGGCGCGTAGTGCAGTGCATAGAGGCTCACCGCGGAAGGGTGCTTCTGATTGCCCCGGACTGGCCGAGACGACCGTGGTACGCCGACCTTGTGCGGCTCCTAGACGGGATTCCGTGGCTTCTGCCAGCCTCGGAGGATCTTCTTCGTCAAGGTCCGCTTCGCATGCCCCAAGTGAATCGATTCTCGCTTACGGCCTGGCCATTGAAAGGGCGCGGCTGAAGAAGTTTGGGTACTCAGCTGCAGTGGTGGCAATGCTGTTGCGTGTGCGGAGACAGTCAACCTCGCTAGCTTATGTCAGAGTTTGGCGTATTTTTGAAGATTGATGTTCGCGGCATCAGTTCCGTGCGGCCACTGCTTCGGTCCCGGTCATGCTGAGTTTTTTGCAAGATGGTTTTGAAAAGGGGCTGGCGGCCAGTTCCTTGAGGGTGCAGTTAGTGGCGCTGTCCTGTTACAGGGGCAAGGTTCAGGGTAGCACCCTAGGTTCCCATCCAGATGTTTTGCAGTTTTTGAGGGCGGTTTCCAGGCTTCGGCCGGCGCGGCGTGTTTGCGTTCCCTCGTGGGATCTTAATGTAGTTCTACAGGCACTAGTGAAGGAGCCCTTCAAGCCCTTACGCGATACGACTGTTAAAGATTTGACTTTGAAGACGGTTTTCTTGGTGGCCATCTACTCAGCGAGAAGAATTTCGGAGCTGCAGGCGTTATCTTGTAGGGTACCTTTTCTTCAGTTTTTTAAGGAAAAGGTGGTCTTAAGGCCAGTTCTGTCTTTTCTTCCAAAGGTTGTATCCTCTTTTCATCTGAATCAGATGGTATCGCTTCTAGTACTAGGGTCTGAGGATGGCTCGACGTCGGACCTTGCGCCTCTTGGACGTCAAACGAACGCTTCGTCGGTATTTGAAAGTTTCCAAATCGTTCTGCAAGAGTGATCGTCTCTTCGTGTTGTTTGGAGGCCTTCGCAGGGGCGAAGCAGCAGCGAAAGCGTCCATTTCCAGATGGATCAGAGAAGCTATTGTGTCGGCATATACGTTGCAAGGTCATGGGGTTCCGAGTGGCTTGCGGGCGCATTCTACCAGGGCGCAGGCAGCTTCTTGGGCGGAGTACAGCTTGATTCCATCGGGAGACATTTGTAGGGCAGCAACATGATCATCGCTCCATACTTTCAGTAAGCATTACCGGTTGGATGTGATGGCAGCGGTGGACGCCAGTTTTGGTTCGGCTGTTTTGCAAGCTGGATTGAAGGGTCCCCCCCCTCCCCCCGAACACTGCTCTTTTACATCCCAGAAGTAGAGGACTGAACTGGAGGAACGCTAAGGAAATGATAATTACACTTACCTGGTAATTGTAGTTCCTTTAGTGACGACAGTTCAGTCCTCAATCCCGTCCGGGGTAGTGTTGTTTTCAGTGGATCCTCTTTGACCTTACTGCAGGAAATTACAGGTGGGCATTAATGTTTTAAGCTTACTATCTATTTTCTCTCCCTGCTTTTGCTCATATATTTCTAAGGAAGGCAGAAGGGAGCGGTGGGGAGCAAGGTTTACTGTTTTCAAATTGATGCTTCGGTTGGTTTTGCTCTGTTGGCTACTTATTTGTTGCTCTTTTGAGTGTGCTTTTTCAATAGTTCACTGGGGATTATGGCAGTCCTCAGCAGGATACATGCCGTGATGTCATTAATTTGTCATGTCCAGTCTCCAAGCTGCAGGAGGAGGAGCACAACCCAGAAGTAGAGGACTGAACTGTGTCACCCACCTACGTACTCCTATAGGCAGAAGCCTGGGGAGCTTCAGTGGGGCCTCTTCTCAATATAGCTGGGACGTTGCAATGCCCCCTGGGATTTGTAGTCCCACTAGCTAATCAAAAAGGTAGTTGTAGACGAGTAGCCAGGCTTTAAAAAGAGGTATTTTATTTTCCCTTCCGGGTGAATTTCAGCACATCAGAATCAAAAGGAATTAAACCATACTTTCTGGCATAAATGAAGGTGAACTACTATTAACATAAATGGATGCTTATCTTCAGCCAAACAAACAAAAAGGTGAAAACAATCCTTGTACTTTACACAAGCAGGTTGGTTCAAATCTGTTTCTCTAAACAGATTTCTGTCTTTAAACAGTTCAGCACAATGAAGAAATTTTATCTGAGAATACTAATGTACAATCCATCTGGAAATCATCAGGACTTTCAACACAGAAGTCACATTCCATGTCCTCATACCTTTCCCCGTAGTTATCTTCGGTAGGATTGTAACTCATACCATTTCTGAACAAACCCTCTTCTCCGTTACAAGGGCTCCTCTCCTCCTCTCTATCAGGGTGAATTGGGAGGTTACCGTATAGCGTAGAGTTTCCCTCCAGAGGGCCACACACTCCTGGGTGAGTGTATGTGAAACTCTGCTTTTCAAGGTCCCTTTTATTATAAGGAATCAGCCTACCTTCTGGCTCGGTTCCCCCGGAGCTTTTTGAGCTAGGAAACTTAACGTGGCTTTTCTCCCATGAAAGCCTTTCACTCCCTTTTACTGGACGCTTCTCTTTGGGCATGCAAGTATCCCTCTGATAACAGCTATTGCCCTCCCGGTACCTGTTCTCAGGGAGAGTTTTTCTCACAGTGTCCTTCCATCTGCCTGCTTGAATACCTCCGTGGTTCCAACCACCTGGCTCTTGTTCAGTGCTGCTCAGTTCCCTGTAACCAGACTCTGGTATTCTTTCCTTGGCTATTTCCTGTGGAATACTGTTTGAATCTCCGTGTGAAGTTCTCCGGTTAGTTTCCCAAACAGCTCTGCCGTTAGCTCTGCTATTTCTGTTAACTCTGCTAGACTCCTGGTTAGCTCTCCTGTTAGCTTCCTGGTTAGCTCCCCTGTTAGCTTCCTGGTTAGCTCTGCTGTTAGCTTCCTGGTTAGCTCCGCTTCTGACCAACGCTGAGTGATTTTTAACTGCGTCACTCTTAGTGTTCCAGTGAGCCTGTCCTGCCCTCAGCTGTCCCTCATTACCTAATAGGCTATGAGGTAATCTCCTACCAGGGTGTGCTCCTACACCTGGTGCTTTTGTTTGTGATGGTTGCTCATGGCAACCCTGATCCATGTGCTCTGAGCTGTCACTATTAGACCTGCTCGGCTCTGTGTTTCCTATTTCCATAGGTATACTCTGATCTACCCCATGACAACTGTCGTCACTAAAGGAACTACAATTACCAGGTAAGTGTAATTATCATTTTGCGAGGCAGTGGCGTAGTTGTGGCAGGGTAATTTTTTGGAGTGAGGCAGTTGTAATAGGGGTTAGTTTTGGTGATGTGGGTAGTTGACAGGGAGGTAGGACAGTGTGATGTCGTCTATAGATTTAAGATCAGCAGAGGTGTTCAACAAGGCTGCATACTTTCCCCCTAGCTGCTGAATTTATATGCAGAACAAATCATCAGAGAAGCAGGACTGTATGAAGACAACAGAAGTGTGAAGCATTCATTATATGGAAGGGGGCAAGAGCGGCAGGCTGTGACTGTATGTGTGTGGACTCATCAGTGCCTGGGGCGATGCTGAAGACAATTGCCCTTCACTATAATGATGATATCACATTACTGGTTCAAAGTGAAGACGATCTTAAATATTTGTTGTTAGCATCAGGGTGTGTTGGGGGTGGAGGAAAGGGCTAAAGGGGTAGCAGAGATTTTGATGTTACCCGCTTAGCCTTCTGCGTCTTAAAAATAGACAAGGTTCTTCCTCTACTATCTTTAAGGCACAGGGGCTAAGCAGGTAGCATTGAAAATCACTGCTCCCCATTTAGCCTCTGCAGTTCTGGGCAGGTCCAGCCACACCCGGATTTTCACTTTCATCGCTGTAGAAGTGAAAATCTGGGTTAAGGGGGGGTCGTGGGCAGGTTAAGCGCCGATGCGGTGCACAGTCTGCCTAGAGGAAAAATCGGGCCCATAGTCTTAAAAAGGGTCTGCACCTCAATGTGAAGACGACAAAGATCCTGACAAATGAAAAAAAATCAAATTTCATCCTTGATGGAGAATAAATTAAGTAATGGACAACATTAACCTGCTTGGATCAATAATTGATAAAGAAACAACAAGCAGTCAAGAAATCCGACAAGGCCATGCTCTTGGCAGGATGGCTACGAAGGACCTGTTGTTGCTGTTAAGTGCCGTCGAGTCAGTGTCGACTCATGACGACCCTCTCGATAGTTGCCCTAAACTATGATCGGTCTTCAGTCAGGCGGCTCATTGTTGATAGAGTGGCATCCATCGCTGCTGTTTGTTTATTTATTTATATTTATATACCGCACTTGTAGGATCAGCACGGTTTAAATTGTACTGTTCAATGTATCAAGTTGTTACTATTTTAACTTACATTGAACAGGTATAAAGAACAATTATTGTATAGATCCATCTCCATGAACAATAGATGCATACTGAAATACCTTAGTATACAGAACCAATTCTTCCCAACTATTTGCCACTTGCATTCCTTTCCCGACCCAACCTAACTCTTTCACACAGCCGGTTCCACCCTCCAGAGAACATATCCCCTATCCACCGTAATATGTCACCCACAACACTGATGCATGTAACCCCAAATAATCATCCAAGTTTAACACTCTTGTTCAATGTAAACTTTTATTGTTGGTTCATGTTGTATGTAAACTGCACTGAATCCTATGATAGGGCGGTATAGAAAACCTGTTAAATAAATAAAATAAATAAGTAAATCTCATTGCCGGCCTTCCTCTTTTGCAGTGACCTTCTACCTTGCCAACCATTATGTCTTTCTGTAATGATTTCTCTCTTCGATTGATGTGTCCAAAGTATTAAAGTCAAAGTCTTCTCATCAGAACTTCTAAGGAAAACTTAGGTTTGATCTCCTCTAGTACTGACTGGTTTGTTCTTCAGGCAGTTGATGATATACACAGTATTCGTTGACAGCACTATAATTCAAAGGCATCAATTTTCTTCCCGTCTATCTTTTTCACTGTCCAACTTTTGCATCTTTATGATGCTATTGAAAATACCATGGCTTGGAGAAGTCTAATTTTTGTACGGAGAGAGACATCTCTGCTCTTGAGAATCTTGTCTAGGTCCTTCAAAGCCATTCTGCCAAGAGCAATGCATCGTCAGATTTCTTGACTGCTTGTCCTTTCTTCATTGATGGTTGATCCAATAGGTTAAAGTTGTCAACTATTTAAATTTCTTCTCCAACAACAATGAACTTACAGATTTTTCCAATTGTCAGGATCTTTGTCTTTTTAACGGTAAGAGGCAGGCCCATAAAGGACCTAGACAACATTATTAAAAGCAGAGATGTATCTTTCCATACAAACCATGGTATTTTCAATAACATCATATGTACGCAAAAGTTGGACATGAAAAAGAAAGACAGGCAAAAAAATAAATGCTTTCGAATTATGGTGCTAAGAATACGAGTGTATTCGGTACTAGAGGAGATCAAACCTAAGCTTTCTTTAGAAGCTCAGATGACAAGACTTTGACTTTAAGCTTTGGACACATCATGCAAAAGATAGATCATTATTGGTGAGGTTGAAGGTTAACACAAAAGAGGAAAGCCAGCAATGTGATGGATCAATACAATAAAGTCATCTATGGATGTCACTCTATCAACAATTAGCCGCCTGACTGAAAGCCAAACACCATTTAGAAAAATTATTTAGAGGGTCGCCATGAATCGGCACCGACTCAACAGCCCTAAACTACAACAACTAAGTCACAGTACTTAAGCCATGGGGTCAGAGCTTAGTCCCAGCCTTACAGGGCTATGAATCTCCACAGTGCTGTGATCCTGTTTCAAGCCAGCCTTTGTGTATGATTCCAGATTCGGTGGCAATGCTTATTTTTTGCTATCACAAGCTCGACTGTTATAACGAGTCTTCAGCCCAGCAGAAGGAGCTGTTGATCTGGTTGCCAGGAAAGCATACTTTTATTAGAGAGGTGACGTAGCAAGATATTTTAAAGTTATGTTTGTTTGCCAGCTGCCGTGCTCTTCCTTAACCTTTGGGGTGGGAAATTCTCTTTCTCTCTCCCCCATCACCACGATGGTGGATCCTCAGCAAAGTTTTGCTTGGAGGCTCCTCACTTCACCTTATGCCACTGCTTGTTCCTCTCCATCTGGACCCTTCCTGCCCCAGGCACCAACACTTTCTGGCAGCAATTCCTTTTGCAAGACTCTGTGGTGAAAAGCCCAACCCCACCTTATCTATAGGGATTCTGGATATATTTGTTTATTCTTGTTTTATTTTGAAAAGTGGTTAAAGGTTAACTAGGCAGTTGCCTAGGGTGACAAGTTTGGGGGGGGGGGGCAAAGAGCAGAGCATTTAAAGCTAAACAATTCATTTTGACAGCCAAGAAGGGTGTAAGGCTTAAGGTCTGTCTAGCATGCCAACACCATGAACCAACTTCTGGGGGCCAATCCTGGTCCCAGTGAGAGGAGAGCTGGACCCTTTGCAGCCTGAGATAGCTTTATTTCCACCAAATAAGAATGACCCGATTCCACTAAACCTGAGCACTTGAAGCCACACCGGTGTCTCCCCCATCCAACAGGAAGAGAGACATTTGCAAGATATATAAAAATCATAAAATATGTGAATAATGGGAAACTGGTACTGAAATTGTTTCAGCCAAGGTAAATAATAAGAAAATTATTCACCATAATCTGCAGAAAGCTTTGCTGCAAGAAAACAAGCAAAGGAAGAATGAGAACACACAAACAGAGACATCTACAGTACAGATTTACTTCTTCTGTTGGTCTTTCCTTGTAATTGAAGAATTGAAAAATTGTTTGGTCAATATTCATTCCCAGCAGCAAGCTGTTTTTCAAATGCCAACAGAGTACTGCTGCCAATGACACCTGTGGAGGGTAATTTTAAAACTAGGTGCTGACTTACTGCTCATTTTCATGTGTATAATTTACACTTATTTTGTAAAGACAACTACATACATATTTGACATTATAAAATAAGGTGCAATGAGTTAACCCATCCTTAGAGCTGGTACATTATCGTGCGTACTTTTAGCAAGTACATGTGTAAATTCTAGTATTGTATAACCAGTGTACAAGCTTGCTCGCGCCGCCTACACTGTGTCCAAGCCCCACCTGTGTGCCGGCCTACAGTACAGGTCTGTGTGATGCAAAGGCGTATACTTTTGTACTAGTTGGTTTTTTTAAGAGGTCACTGATGTGCATAAATGACTAAAATACCACTATTTAACTGTGTTGTTGGTAACAAACTAGACATCTCCTTAAAAAATTACCCTCATAGGGGATAATGTTATAAATATTTTTGTGCAGAAAATATCATTTTTTTTTACAAGGGTAAATAGGTTCTTGCCAAATGAAGTTGCACTTAAAAGGGCAGGTGGTGCAAGCCAGTGCATAATGGTACAGAAACCATCTCAGAGGTGGAGGGAGAATTTACATGTGTCTTTTATAAAACATGAGCACACGGCTATAAAGAAGGCCCTGTCTATAAAAGAGCATCAAAATAGGCGTCTTCCTGCTCACTTAACCTAGGTGTCCTGCTATAAATCTACCCTCATAATGTTGATATTCAGCTGCTATACTTCTGGTGGGGTCTGTGCGGATGTGAAAGACGGAGGAGAGAGGGGCATCCGTTAGTAGCATGGCAACCCTTTCACACATACTCAGGGGCCCATGTCGCTCTCTTGAAAAATTAAAAAAACGTCTAGCAGGCGATGCTGGGTGATGTCACCCAGACATTTTATTTATTTATTTAGACAGATTTGTATACCACCTTATCCTACAATCAAAGTGGATAGTGCAATTATGATTTGAGTGGTATCTGTTGCTACACATGGGCTCTGCCTTTGGTTTGTCCACGGAGAAAATAGCAATATTTAGCTGCTATACACATAGGTAAGCAGTTTAATTTAGGAGAGCCTATTTACCACCTCTCTTTTCCTGCGTGTTTCCTGGGGGATGGCTGGGGTTCAGAGGCTACATTACCTTTTTCTCTGCTTTCCTTGGTCAAGTAGTAAACAAACAGCCCAACCAACAAACTGCCCATAATTATCACACACGTCAGGATGATGGAGAGAGACACCAGCCAGCGGGAAACTCGCTGGAAAAATGTATCTGAAAATGAAAGAAAACCAACGTGAATTTTAAATTATTCCAGGATAGTGCAATTCCGATTTGAGTGGTATCTGTTGCTAGTAATGGTGTGCTATGGGGCCCGGCAGTGTGACAACACCGCTGAAACTAAGTATAGTGTCCGCTTTGCTGATCTCTCAGATTACCAACAACGCAACTCAAAATTTTACACATATATTTAAGGATTAATATTTCAGCATGACCCTTAGCACGTTTCTTACATTTTGTTATCCAGTTTATAAACAAATGTCTCCTCGCACATTATGGGACGTAAGTTCTTCTTGGATTAACTGCAAAAGATCTCCATGGGCAGACCCTAGGCCTTAGCGAGGCAGGAACAGCACTCCAGTATCAGAAAATGGAAATATACCAGAGGATGGCACACAGATATTTTCTCCTGGGGTAAGGAAAATCATGATGTTAAGAACCTTTTGTGAATCTGATTCTACGAGGCACTGCCAGTTTCATGATATAAGGTAGATTTCAATATATGAATACTTCCAGCCCAATATTCAAAAGCACCTATCTGGTTAGCAGTAACGGTGAACTGGTCAAGTTCCGCTAAGAGCGATTTTCAGCACCGCTATACGGATCGTTAGTTGGATGGCTTAAGACATCAAAAAGAATCCTAAATGGCTGCCCAGCTAGTTATCTATATATTGGTGCTGAAAATCGCCGTTATACCGATAGTGCTGGGGCTGACTGCAGTTACAGGGTATTTAGTGCCAACTACTATCTGGAAAGCACCACTGAATATCCAGTTCTTATTTGGTCATGGCTGGCAGAGTGTAAAATAAACCCTGCTGCTGTTGCTAAATTTTGATCCTCAATTTTGATCCCTTGTGACCGTGGAGGAATAGCCTAGTGGTTAGAGCAGGAGGCTGCCACCAAGGAAACCAGGACTCAAGGCCTTGGGTAAATCACTCAACTCTTTATTGCCTCAGATACAAACTTCGATTGTGAGTTCTCTGGGACAGGGCAATACCTGAATGTAACCTGCCTTGAACCACTACCAGAAAGGCAAGAGATAAATACTAAATAATAAACTGACCTGCTATAGAAATTGTTGGTTCTCTCTCTTGGTCCAGGACGGTGTTTCTGATATGACAGGAAATTGTGCTGTACTGATTTGTTTTCATGAGTAAGGAACTTGTGATGCTGTAGAGACCATTCTGCTGTTGCATTTCTGTTTCAGATACTGATGTCAGATTCTGTCCGTCTTCTTGTGTCCAAGTCACACTGGGCTTTGGATACCATCCTGCAGATTCACACACCACCTTTATTCCTCTGTCCTGATGATCAACCATAGAGATGTGAGGATCACTGCCCATACCTGAAGGAAAATAACATCCATCTGTCAGAGCGAGAGAGATTTATGCTCTGACAGCGACAAGATGATTAGCGTTTCTGCACTGGTCACTCCATCAGTCACTCTGGAAATCACACACGGGTCATAAATGATGCAGTCAGCCTTTTTTTAAACATTGGCCATGATCGTTAGATATAACATGTATAGTCTGCATCCATATCTAGATAGGGTACTGACTATATATGTTATATCTAACCATCTAGGCCTTTCTTCTGAAGCAATGGAGAGTTAACCGACTTACCCAAGGCCACAAGGAGCGCCAGTGGGAATCAAACACTAGTCTCCTGGTTATTAAGCCAGTGCTCTAACCACTAGGTTACTCCTCCACTATCTAGATTTGGCTGCTGACTATATATGTTATATATTTTTGGTCACACTGCCAAGAAACCCAGGAGTTTCTGAGTCGCCAGGAGTCAACACTGACTCTAAGGCACTAAAAGTAAAAATCTCGATAGCAAGTGGAGCTAAATATAAGTGGAGAGCAGCGACTGGCAACAGCTCTATGAATAGTGGAATGTGTAACTGCTGTGCTTATAGCTATGTAGCCTTTGTACTGCAGCTAGACGGACAGCGGCTGAATCCCGCCAATTATCTGTAGAATTAGGTAGACGCTCATGCTCCACCCTGGCTCTACGAGAATAGTGCAGACTGCAAAGAAAAAACAATAAACGGAGAATGACCGCTGCTAAAACTCTTAATTTTCCTAAGGGGCCCTTTATTCTGAACCCAACTCGGCCAAGTTTTAGCAAATCATGCCTGCACCAAGGGCCGTTAACATCAATAATAACACACACACAGACCAGGGTTCGATATCCACTAGCCTTGCACAAGTCACTTAACCCCTCCATTGCCTCTGAAAAATCCAAGTTATCACTGTCCCTGTTTAATGCACATTAACAAGTTTAAGTTACAATGTAAACCGTTTTGACTGAAATGATAAAGCGGTATAAAACATCTGCTAAATAAAATAAACAAAAAACTCACAAAATTTAGTATGAAAGGGCATATAAAAATAAAAAATGAACTACATAAATATATAAAAAATGAATAAAACTACAAGTAGTGACAGCAATGGTACCAAAGTCACATGGAATTAGCATAAAAGGGCATAATAAAATTATAAAAAACATAAGCCACATAAATAATATCAAAGAAGGGCACATGGAATAAGCATGAAATGTCATAATAAAATTGAAAGAACATGAATCACATAAATAAAAGCAAAAACAAATACACTACAAATGGGACAGCAATAGCCCCAAACATATTTCCCAGAACTATATACCCATTCATAGGACACTGTGATGCTATAATTCATTAGCATGCCTAAAAACAGATATTAAAATCTATATAAAAAAGAAACATAAAAAACATAAAAATATAAATTAAAACCATATAAAAAGTATATCTCTCAAAATGTAAAAAACAATACAGGACAACCAACCTGAACCAAGGTATAAAGTTTGTGTAAATTTGCAAACACATATTACATCAAGCTAGATTAATTACCTATAACAGGAGTTCTCCGTGGACAGCACGATAAGTCAGTCACAATAGGTGTCGTCATAGGATGGCGCCGAGACAGAAGTACTCTCTATAGCTCAGAAGGGCTTAGCCCCTCTGAGCATGGGCCACCAGGCCACACCTCCGGGTCCACCCCTAGCTAGCCACTGAATTACTAGCTGAGCCCACTGCTATGGGTGTGTACCCGGGAGAAGACCGTCACCTTGCAGAAGAGGAGGGGGGGGGGCGGAAACGTGTGGCTGACTTATCCTGCTGTCCACGGAGAACTCCTGTTACAGGTAAGTAACCTCGCTTTCTCCTAGGACAAGCAGGATGTGTCAGCCACAATAGGTACCTCCCAAGCTATGAAGAGCTGAGGTTCAAGGGGAGGTCGAAGTGAAAGAGGCAATGCCAGGAGATTGTGAAAAATTGCCTGTTTATTGCAGAACAGGGGTAGAGCTTATCAAGACAGTACTGCAAAAAACAAATGCAGCTGCAGAGACTGCTAGTACAACAGCAAGTCAGTGCAGAGTAACAATGCAAGATGCAAGTAACGGTGCAGAACAATTTTAGAGCAACAACAACAACAACAGTGCAATTGGTGCAAGTAACCGTGCAGAATAAACTTCGCATGGCAACAACACGAGGTCAGTGCTGCAGAGGTAAACAGTTCAAACAGTCCCAAGGTCCAGAGCTAGAGACATCGCGGGTCTGCAGTGGCTAAGACTGCCTGGCCGAAGGCAAGGTTCTTGTTGGAGAGGTCGCGGCAATAGTGTTTTTGGAATGTATGAGGGGACGGCCATGTGGCTGCTTTACAGATATCTGCCACAGGGACTGACTTTAAGTTGGCAATGGAAGAGGCCATCGCCCGTAGCTGATGTGCGTTGACTGGAGGTGCCGTCTCTGCGCCCGCTCTCTCCAAGCAGAAGGTGATGCAAGCAGAGATCCAGAGGGACAGGGTCCATTTGGAGATCGGACGTCCAGGTTTGTTGAGGTCATAGGAGACGAACAGTTGTGTCCCTTTGTGCTGAGACGCATTCTGGTGGAGGTAGATGCAGAGGGCCCTGACACAGTCCAAGGTGTGTAGTCTTCACTCCTCTGGGGAGGAGTGTGGTTCGGGATGGGAGCTAGGTAGTTCTATGTACTGGTTGATATGAAAGGCAGAGGCCATTTTAGGCACAAATTTTCGGTGCGTCCGGAGGGAGGCTCTGTTTGCTGGTGAGCTGGGTGTAGAGTGGGTGCGCCACCAGGGCCTGCAGCTCACTAATCCATCTGGCAGATGTGATGGCAACTAGGAATAGAGCCTTCCAGGACACGTGTTTCATGTCAGCCGTGTGTAAGGGCTCGAAAGGAGGTAGAGTAAGTTGGCAGAGGATGGCGTTGAGGTCTCAGTGAGGGATCAGGTCCTTGCGAGGAGGGTGCAGGTTGGTGAGTCCTTTCATAAAGCGGGTGACGATAGCTGGGCTGTGATTGAAACGTCCCCGTAGCGGCCGTGGAAGGCTGCGATCGCGGCCAGCTGGACTTGGACTGATTGAGGCTGTAGTCCCTGTTGGGAGAGCTCGGTGAGGTATTGTAGCACCTGCGGTGTGGGGCAGGAGAAAGGGTTGAGTTGCAGGGCGGAACACCAGGAGATGAAGCGTCTCCATTTCAAGCCATAGGACTTCCTAGTTGACAGGCGTCTGGCCGCAAGCACCATTTGTGTGACCTCGGACGGGAGGTGGAGGAGTGTTAGGGTAATCCGCTCAGCCTCCATGCTGCTAAGGACAGGGTCCGCAGACTGGGATGCAGGGTGTTGCCGTCGCCCTGGGAGATGAGGTCCGGCCTCAGGGCAAGGTGAAGAGGCGCTTCCCGTGTCAGGCGGTTGAGGAATGGGAACCATCCTTGGTAAGGCCAGAAGGGTGCGATGAGGATCGCTTGTGCCCTGTCCGAGATGATGTGCTGCAGGGTCAGCGGTGTCAGTGGGAAGGGGGGGAAGACGTACACTAGAGACCAGTCCCCCCAGTACACGTTGAATGCATCTGGGGCAATGCTGCGGTGGGAGGGACGCTTCGAGCAGAAGATGTCACATTTGGTGTTCTCCTCCATGGCAAAGAGGTCTATTTGTGGCTATCCCTACCGCTGGAAGATGGTGAGGGTCACCTGACAGTTGAGCTGCCGGCTGAGGTGATCCGCTAGCTCGTTCCGAAGCCCTGGCAGGTAGGATGCCTGGATGCGGCAGTGGTTGTGTAGGGCAAAAATCCATATCTGTAGAGTCTCCCTGCAGAGAGTGCAGGAGCCTGTTCCACCTTGTTTGTCGATGTAGAACATGGCCACCTGGTTGTCGGTTCGAAGAAGGATGTGTTTCCCGTAAATCAGTCTCTGGAAGGTCCTGAGGACATGCCGTATTGCCCTGAGCTCCAGGAGGTTGATGTGGGAGGTCCGTTTCCGTGTTGTCCACACTCCCTGGTTGTGGAGGTGGAGGCAGTGTGCCACACAGCCGGATGGGGAGGCTTCCATGGTTATAGTCAACTGATGGGTTTGCCTCAGAGGGCGGCCGCTTGTAAGGTTCTTCCTGTGGGTCCACCATAGGAGGGCGAGGGACACTTTGGTTGCGGCATCCATGTGGATGTGGGAGCTGAGGGGCTGCGAGTGCTGTTCCAGTGCGACCTCAGGTGCCACTGCAGGTGGTGCATGTGATGTTTTGCCATAGATATGACCTGGGTAGAGGCTGCCATGTGGCCCAGAAGGTGGAGGAGTGTTCTGGCAGATGTGGAGCCGGTCTCCGAGATGTGTCATATCAGCTGAACGATGGCATCTCTCCGGGAGGGTGGCAAGAATGCCCTCGAGACTGTGGTGTCTATTATTGCTCCGATGAACTCGAGGCGTTGCGTGGGCTGCAGCTGCGACTTCTGGTAGTTGACCAGGAAGCCCAGGGATGATAAAAGGGCAATGGTCTGTTGTGTAGCCGTTATGGCTTCCTGTAGGGAGGGGGCTGAAATCAGCCAGTCGTCCAGGTATGGAAAGACGCATATGCCCCGCTTGCGTAGGTGGGTGGCCACAATGGCCACGCATTTGGTAAAGACTCTTGGCGCAGGAGATTGCCTAAAGGGAAGGACCTTGTATTGGAAGTGTCTCCCCAGGATCTGGAAGCGGAGGAACTTGCGGTGGTCCTTATGGATGCTGATGTACGTATAGGCATCCAGAACTTCTCCTTGACAATAAATTTGTTGAGGTCGCGGAGGTCGAGGATGGGACGAGAGCCACCCGACTTCTTGGGAACCATGAAATACCTGGAGTAGAAGCCAGTGTGAATTTCCTCCAGTGGCACTGGTTCTATTGCTTTGGAGGTCAGGAGAGTGAATATCTCCCTTGAGAGGTCTGTGAGGAAGGCAGGTTTCACTTTGTCTCGAGGAGATTTGTGTTGCCACGGTGCTGAGTGGAACCGGATGCGGTACCCATTCTTGATTATCTGAAGGACCCACTTTTCTGTTGTGATGGACTCCCTGATCGGCAGGAAGGCGGTGAGCCAACCCCCGGTGGGGGGGGGGGGGGGCTTTGTTTTGTTTGTCAAAAAGGCTGGTTTTGTTTCATGGACTCTGTTTGAGGGGCCTTTTGCTGCTGGCGAGGTTTATTGCGGTAGGAAGTGTGTTGAGGCTGTGGCTTGTACCGTGGTTGTTGCCACTTCCGATATGAATTGTATTGGCACTTATAGGTGGGGTACGACTTCTTCTGGTAGGAGCTCTTGCGGTTGGTGCGCTCTAGGCCCTCATCCACGAGGGTTTGCAGCGTGGAATAGTAGTCTTTCATTGCAGTGACGGTGTTGTTGACTCTGTCGCCAAAAAGTGAGTTGCCAGTACAGGGGGCATCGGCGATGCATTCATGGGTATTCTCCCGGAGTCCAGAGGCCCGCAGCCAAGTGAGGTGGCGAGCGGAGATGGCAGTTCCAGCAGTGCCTGCGGCTGCATCAAAGGCGTCGAAGGCTGCTCGCATCTGGTGTTTTGTGCACTCTTGGAGGTCCGCTAGAGAGACATTGGCAGAAGCTTGGTTGTCTTGTGGGAGGGCTGAGACGACGTCTTTCAGTTGCCCCAGGAGGATGTCCTGGTAGAGGGCATGTTGGAGCTGGTGCGCAGACACTCTAGCTCTTAGCATGGCGCCCTGGAACGCCTTCTTACTGATGTCGTTGAGTAGCTTGAGGTCCCTGCCTGGGGGGTTGTTGGAATGTGCCCGCGTCGATTTTGAGCATTTGAGGGCCGACTCCACAACGATGGACTGGTGTGAGAGCTGTATCTTGTCGAATCCGGGTAGGGGTTGGACCTGGTATTTCAAGTCCAGTTTGCGGGAGAAGGGGGGTCCAGAATTAGGGTTCTGCCATAGTTTGAGGAAGTTTTCATGAAGCAGGGGATGCACGGGTATAGGTGCAGGGGCCCTGGGTAACTCTAGGACTTCAGTGCTGCCTGTGTTTCCGGGCGCTGGTGGGAGGGGTGGCCAGTAGCAGGGAGGGCCATGCCTGATGCTAGTTTGTGGAGAAATCTGGGATAGGTGAGGTCCTCTGGATTGTTAGAAGTGGGATTCGCTGTCGTGGGCGCGAGGTCTTGTCCCGAGGTTTCAGCAGTAGTAGGGGACTAAGGTGCGGTGGGTTCTTCCCCATTACCAGGGGTGGCCGTGTCACAGGAGGGCGGAAGTGGCGGTCCTAGAGGAACTGCTAGTGGGTCGGGGACCCCTGGTTCCGAGGAGGGTGTTGGGGTAGCTGCACGAGTCTGTACCAATTGGTTGAAAAGGCTGGAGAGCAGGATGGAGAACTGCGTCAAGTCGGGGACTCCTTGCTGAAGGAGAGTCATGGTGGTGGTCTCGCGTTTAACCTTTGGAGTAGGGGGAGCATCCTGCAGGGCAGGAGCCATTGGGAATCGCAGTTCATGAACTTCCTGGGATTGCAGTTCAAGGTCAGAGTCAGAGTTGAAGGGGAGCACGTAGCTGCTGTGGAGCGCAGGGCTGTCGAGTCCGGAGCTGCTGGAGGGAGATCTCCTGCGTCAGTGCTTGGTTTTTGATTTTCTGTGCCTTTGTTGAGTCCGGTGGTAATGGTGCCTCTTGGATGGTGCTCTGCTGCTGGAGCTGCTGCTGTTGGAGCTGGAACATCTACTCTGGTGTTTTTGGCATCTTCCAGAGCCACTGCTACGTCGGTGCGGGCTGGAGCAATGCTTCCGCGACAACGGAGAGGCTCGCCGGTGGGAGGGGGAACGCCGGGTTCTGTGCTGAGTCGCTGGTTCGTTGCCGTAGTGCTGACCAATGGCGCCATGGTGGGTGGAGCCGGGGGTGATTCGTTGCTGTGGTGCCGGCCAATGGCAACACCATGGGTGAAGCCAGAGGAGGAGGAAGGCGGCAAGATGGCTGCCGGCATACACAGAGGTTCCCACGATGCTTGCTGGAGCCCCGGAGGGGAGACAGGCAATGGAAAAACAGCAGGAGGAGAGAGGGCATGATGGATCTCAATGCATGGATGAAACGATGCTGCAAGGATGAGGGGTTTGGATTTGTTAGGAACTGGGGAACATTCTGGGGAAAGGAGGGGCTCTTCCGAAGTGATGGGCTTCACCTTAACTGGGATGGAACCAGGCTGCTGGCATTAACCTTTAAAAAGGAGATAGAGCAGCTTTTAAACTAGATAATAGGGGAAAGCCGACAGTCGCCCAAGAGTGCATGGTTCGGAAGAATGTATCCTGGAAGGATACTACCAAAAGCAGAGAGGTTCCAAAAAAAAAAAAAAGAGTAAAATAGCCCAAATGCTCTTGACTATGGAGCAGACAGAGCTTAAAGATCCCAAATTACCCATTCCTACCAATAGCCAGATTAATATGTGCAAAATACAGTCTCTAAAATGCTAGAAGTCTAAAAAATAAGATGGAACAGTTAGAATATATAGCACTAAATGAGAGGTTAGATATGATTGGAATCTCAGAGACATGGTGGAAGGAGGACACCCAGTGGGACACTGTGATACCTGTGTACAAACTATATCGTAATGATAGAGCTGATCAAATTGGTGGAGGTGTTACGCTCTATGTTAAAGAGGGCACTGAGTCAGAAAGGATTAAAGTTTTGCAGGAAACAAAATTTGCTGTAGAATCTCTATGCATTGAAATTCCATGTAAAAAGGGGAAGGCGATGGTGGTGGGGGTGTACTATTGACCGCCTGGCCAGAATGAACAAATGGATGATGAAATGCTCAAAGAAATCAAGGAAGCTAACAAACGTTACAGCACAGTAATAATAATGGGTGATTTCAATTACCCCAGTATCGACTGGGTCAGTGTCACAGCAGGACATGCTAGGCAGATAAAGTTCCTAGATGAAATAAATGACTGCTTCTTGGAGCAGCTGGTTCATGAACCGACCAGAGGGGAAGCCATATTGGACCTAGTCCTTAGTGGAACACCAGATCTGCTGCAAGAGATAAGGGTGTTGGGGCCACTTGGCAATAGTGATCATAGCATGATCACATTTGATTTAATTAGTGGAGGAGGGATAGTAAGGAAATCCACAGTACTACCTTTTAACTTCCGAAAGGGAGACTATGATAAAATGAGGAAAATAGTTAAGAAAAAACTAAAAGGAGCAGTTGCAAAGGTTAAAGACTTACATCAAGCTTGGGTGTTGTTGAAAAATACTATCTTGGAAGCCCAGACCAGCTGTATTCCACGCTTTAAGAAAGGTGGAAGGAAGTCCAAAATACTACCAGCATGGTTTAAAGGTGAGGTCAAAGAGGCTGTTGTTGCCAAAAAAACATCTTTCAGGAAATGGAAAAAAGAGCCAAACGACGAATCCTGGAAACAGCACAAGCACTGGCAAGTCAAATGCAAGGCATTGAAAAGGCAGGCAAAGGGAGAATTTGAGAAGAAGCTTGCTGCGGAAGCAAAAACACGAAATAAAGACTTTTTGAAGTACATTCGTAGCAAAAAACCTGTGAGAGAGTCAGTTGGTCCATTAGATGATGGAGGGGTTAAAGGGGCACTAAGAGGCGACAAGGCGATAGCGGAGAGACTAAATGAATTCTTTGCTTCGGTCTTTACTGAGGAAGATGTAGGGATGTTACCCATGACTGAAGTGGTATTAAAGGTGCGGAATTGAAGGAAATATCTATACATTGGGAAGATATATTACAACTATTAGATAAACTGAAGAGTAGCAAATCACCCGGGCCGGATGGTATACATCCAAGGGAGATGAAAGAACTGAAATATGAGACTGCAGACCTGCTATTAGTAATCTGTGAACTTTCATTAAAATCATCTGTAATACCTGAAGATTGGAAGATCGCCAATGTAACGCCAATTTTTAAAAAGGGTTCCAGGGGCGATCCAGGAAACTACAGACCAGTGAGCCTGACATCAGTACCGGGAAAAATGGTAGAAACCATCATAAAGAACAAAATTACGCAGCATGTAGATAGTCCACTGCTTTTTGACATATTCAGAAATGACCTGGAAAAGGGAATAACGAGTGAGGTTCTCAAATTTGCAGATGACACGAAACTATTTAAAGTTGTTAAAACCCAAGAGGATTGTGGAAAATTGCAAGAGGATCTTGACAAATTGGAAGACTGGGCATCAAAATGGCAGATGAAATTTAATGTGGACAAGTGCAAAGTTATGTACTTAGGGAAGAACAACCCAAACTATGGTTACACGATGCAAGGTTCCACATTAGGAACCACCACCCAGGAAAACGATTTGGGCGTCATTGTGGATAACATGTTAAAACCCTCGGCCTAGTGTGTAGCAGCGGCCAAGAGAGCAAATAGAATGCTAGGTATCATAAGGAAAGGAATGGTAAATAAAACAAAAGATATTATAATACCTCTATATCGTTCCATGGTGAGACCGCACCTTGAATATTGTGTGCAATTCTGGTCGCCGTATCTTAAAAAGGATATAGCGTTATTAGAAAAGGTTCAGAGAAGAGCCACCAAAATGGTAAAGGGGATGGAAGGATACTCCTATGAAGAAAGGCTCTAAAGGTTAGGGCTCTTTAACCTAGAAAAGAGACGGCTGAGGGGAGATATGATAGAGGTCTATAAATTAATGAACGGAGTGGAACGGGTAAACGTAGATCGATTGTTTACGTTATCAGAATATAGAAAGACTAGGGTACATGCAATGAAGCTACAGGGTAAACTATTTAAGACTAATAAAAGAAAATATTTTTTCATGCAACGTGTAATCAAACTCTGGAATTTGTTACCGGAGGATGTAGTAAAGGCTGCTAGTGTAGCTGGGTTTAAAAAAGGTTTGGACAAGTTCTTGGAGGAAAGGTCCATAAACCACTATTAAGAAGGGATCCAGGATATCAATGCTTGACCCAATACAAGCATTGTGGAACCTGTGTCTTTTGGGGAAACTGCTAGGTACGTATGACCTAGAGTGGCCACTGTTGGAAACAGGATACTGGGCTTGATGGACCTTGGTCTGACCCAGTATGGCATATATTATGTTCTTATGAAGCATCGCAGCTGCGGATGGAGGCCGGTGGGAGCATATTTGGAGCTGAGGAGGATGCAGGCTGCATCAAGTAGTTCTCGGGAGCATCATGTGCAGTCACGTGGTCAGCCGATGTTGGGATCCCCGGGCTTCTTACCTCCTGGAATAGGTCCTGAAGAGCATGCCATTATGATTTTCTGGCCCGGGTGAACATCTTTGCATAGTGAGCACAGTCCTTAACTCTGTGGGAGACTCTGAGGCATCTCAAGCAGCGATCATGTGAGTCTGTGGAATTCATTTTTCTTGAGCAGCCGGGGCAGTTTTTAAAACCCAGTTTTGGCATGATCTTGATTGTAGTTTTTTTCTGTGATTCTTTCAAGGTTGAGATGTTCCTTTAAGGTAATATATATTTTGTGTTGGTAGAAAGTAGGAGAGTCAGTCTTGCTGGCAAGACGGAAGAATGAAAAGTGGCTAGCTAGGGGCGGACCCGGAGGTGTGGTCTGGTGGCCCATGCTCAGAGGGGCAAAGCCCTTCTGAGCTAGAGAGAGTACTTCCGTCTTGGTGCCGTCGAATGACGACACTTATTGTGGCTGACTCATCCTGCTTGTCCTAGGAGAAACAACATGATCCAAAAACCTACATTAAAAAAAAAACACATTAAAAAATTATATAAATCATCCCAAACAACAAAGGGAGAAAGGACAAAGAGAGGGGAAAGGAGAAAGGGGTGGGGGAGGAAAAAGGAAGGGAAGGGGGGAGCAAAGAAAGGGGAAAAGGCCCAATTCCAACTCAGTCAGCGTGCTCCGGGAATACTTCGAAGGTTTCTGAACTGCAAGTATCAATGATATTGCTGGCCAAGTTGATGCTGTGGAAAACTGTACAGAGGCTGTTGTGAAAGATTCTACTTACTTGAAGGCAAAAATTGAACATTTGGATATTACTGCTAGACTTTCAAATGTACGTCTAATTAAGTTTCCTAAATCGTAGTTTGTTACACCTAAGGATATGTTTAAGAACTATCTTGAGGAGGTTTGTGGAGTATTGCATAAATCCCATCCACTGGTTACTAAAGTTTATTACTTGCCTCTAGGAAAGAAAACTCCCCCTCTGGAGGGGGCATCTTCACCTCAACAAATGGATGTGTTGAACTTTTCCGCTGTCTTAGAGCTTGGTGTCTGAAACAGTTGTGCCTGTGACATGTCTGGTTCGGTTTGCCCTGTCATCTCAGAGGGACTGGTTCCTGAGAATGTTCTTCAGAAAGCAGAAAGTTAGATTTTGAGGGCTTCTGGGGCAGACCTTTCCTGACCTGACTTGGGAGACTCTATGCCGTAGGAAGGAATTTCTTATTCTTTGGCCTCGGGTTTCCCAGCTGGGTGCTTTATTTTTTCTAAAGTACCCCTACAAACATATTGTGAAGTTTCTTTCTAATACTTCTATCTTTCTGTATCCTTCTCAGCTTATTTCATTACTAAATGCACACCTAGTCCCTAATCCTGATAATGCGGAGTCCGTGCAGCTTCAGAGTTAGGTGTTGCTGTAACGCTGGTACTTTTCTTTTCATATTGTTGTACTGTTAATTTTCCTAATGGAGTTTCCTCCTATAATGGGTTAGGGCCCTCACTTGGTTTGCAGCTTATCGTGCTGTGAGGGCTTGTGTGCATCATTGATGCTGAGAGCTAAACTATCGGTAGTTTAACTACTGGCAGAGTCTCTCAAGATGGACAGGTCTCAGCTGAGGTGCCAGACCAAGACAAACCACCCATCTGGGCAGCAGCAGAATGGGATAGTGTTGACGGCGGAGGATCACATTTCTGTGACAACGGCAACACCACCAAACTTAAACTGCACGGAAGAAAGGCCTGGCAATCTTCTTCTGTATCTTGCCATGAAAACCCAATGGATAGTTACAACAAAACAAATTGTGCTGTAGTGCTGGAAGATGAGATCCCCAGGTTGGAAGACACTCAACTAGCTACTGGGGAAGAGCTGAAGACTTTTCAGAGTAAAGCAAGCATTTATGATGTGGTTGGATCAAAGCCCTCGGAGCGTCTGACTGCTGATGTAGCAGCGCATGAAATGAGAGTCAGAAGCTGTAAAGATGTCTTATGCATTGGAACATGGAACATACGAAGCATGAACCAAGGGAAGTTGGAGGTGGTCAAGAATGAAATGGAACGTGTACAACTTGATCTGTTGGGTGTCAGTGAACTGAAATGGACTGGCATCGGGCACTTTGCATCAGATGATCACATGGTCTACTATGCTGGAAATGAAAGACAAAGAAGAAATGGTGCTGCATTTTGTCGTGGGGAGGCGCCCACCTATGCCTATGGGCAATCCACGGCAAAGATTATTTAGAGAGCCACTGGGAAAGTAAGGTTCATCGCGTAGTTAAAAATGTCCTCACCAATTCCGACTGTCTAAAAGAAGTTAGCACCAATACCAAAGTGGAGGGAAATAAGGCTTTTATTCCCCGTCAATGCAAGGGTTCAAATTAAGAGATAAAACAAGAAACAGAAAAAGTCCTTTGTTGCAAAAGGTCACCAGTATTCAAACTTGTGCTTAATTGTTATGCTTCACAATTAATGCAGTGGTCAAACACAGGAATTCAGTTCATTCCAAAAACATCCTTATTTTATACACTCTTCTATTTCAGTCAGGTATTACAGACTCTTGCCATGAGGCTGTGCACATATCACATTCCATCTGCTCTGGTGGTGATAGGGAAATGGTATCAATGCATTCTGTCTCCATGCACTCTTCCTCACTAAGATCATCAGGGGAATATACACTGTCCCTTTCTGACTCGTGTTGGTGTGCTATGCCTCTTGGGCCTTGTCTCCAATGAGAGTCTGTTCTCAGGGCTTTAGGGATTTTACTAAACCAGTCTGGCTTCTCCTTCCTTATAAATTGAAGACTGGTTTTCCCAGGGCTTTTATGCTTCAGGCATTTACTAGTATTAACAACTTTTTCATACCTGGAACTTTGCTGGCTTGGCTCTACAGAGTTTCTCCTTGCAGCAACCTTCCTGTTGTAGCAATATCTCTGCCTCTCAGCATTAGGCAGGGCTGTGCTTTGTGGCAGTTTAGTAAAACCTGGTTGGGAATCTCTTTCCTCCTTTGGTAAGAACTCAGATTTAGTATAAAATGCCTTTCCCTTCTTGCAGGGTAAAACTGGACAATTATTCCTCAGAGACTGTGAGCTTCTCAGCAAACCATTCCCTCTGGCTTCTGGCTTAAGTCTCTCTCCTCTGTAGTCAGGAACACTGGAAGAACAGGGCGTGGCACAGCCTCTAACCTTAGAGCTGGCTCTCACAAACCTCCTTGGGAGAGCTGCACAATCAGCCTGGCCCTTCTGGATTTCACCCCTGTGAACTCTGTACCTGTGGGCTTTCTCCTTCAGGATTTCTTCACTGTTCCTTCTCAGGTCCTTCTCTTTCTCTTTCCTTGGTAAAGCGTACTCCCATGTGTAGCCGTGCTTCTCTTCTCTGGAGCAGCTGGACCTCGTCCTTCTCTCTTTCTCCAGTTTCTCCTTTCTCCCCTCTCTGCCCTTTCTCCTCTGTCTGCTCTTTCTGCCCTTTCTGCTCTGCAAGCATTCAGCTCTGGCTTATAAGGAAATGTTTCCTGCCTTACTTCCTGGGTCACTACCAGGTGCAAATCATCAGGTTCCTCAAACTCATTAGCTACTGAATGTTCCTTCCTGCTCCCTCTAGCTGTGCCTGGAGGTAATTGCACATCTAGTTTCTTAAAAACAGGATTTCTTTTCAAATCACCAACTTTATCAATACCCACATCATGACAATTTATAATAAAGAAGAAACTTGCAAGAACTGTAATGAAATACAATGCAGTCAGCGAACGCTTAATCTCTATTCATCTACGAGGAATGCCTATCAACACAACTATAATTCAAGTATATGCCCCAACAGCAGCTGCAGAAGAGAATGAAATTGAAGAGTTCTATGAACAAATACAAGCTGAAATTGACAGAACATGCAAATAGGATATCCTGATAGTCATGGGTGACTGGAACGCAAAAGTTGGCAACAAAGAAGAAGGCAAAGTAGTTGGAAGATATGGACTTGGCAACAGAAATGAAGCTGGAGAAAGACTGATAGAATTCTGCAAGACCAACGATCTATTCATCTCAAACACCTTCTTCCATCAACACAAGCAGCGACTGTACACATGGACTTCACCCAATGGATTGTATAAAAATCAAATTGACTACATCTGTGGAAGTCAACGATGGAAAAGTTCTATAACATCAACAAAGACAAAACCTGGAGCTGACTGTGGTACAGATCATCAACTACTAGTATGCAAACTCAAGTTAAAGTTGAAAAAGAGCAAACCACTCATGAATGCAGCAAAATACGACCTTGGGAACATACCACTGGAATTTAAAGACTGCCTGAAAAATTGATTTGCTGCTTTAGATACAAATGACAGAGCTGCAGACGAGTTATGGAATGACATCAAGAAGGTTCTGTTGGAAGAAAGCGAGAAGTCTCTACAAAAGGTGAAAAAGTAAAAACGGCCAAAATGGATGACGGAAGAAACTCTGAAAATTGCCCAGAAACGCAGAGAAGCTAAAGCCAGAGGAGAAAGAAAGACAATAACAGAACTCAGAGATTTCCAACGTGCAGCAAGACAGGACAAGGAAAAGTACTACAACGATGCATGCAAGGAAATAGAAGCAGAAACTATTAGAGGAAGAACAAGATCGGCTTCCCTAAAGCTACGAGAGTTAAAGAAAAAGTTCCAGTCTCGAATTGGAATGTTACAAGATGCTCAAGGTTCTATGTTGAATGATGCTGAGAAGATCAAGAAAAGGTGGAAGGAATATACAGACTTTTTATGTAATAAAGATCAAGTGAACCAACAGCCGTTTCAACCTGTACCTTATGATCGGGAACCACTGGTGATGAAA
This sequence comes from Ichthyophis bannanicus, assembly GCA_033557465.1. NCBI lineage: Eukaryota > Metazoa > Chordata > Amphibia > Gymnophiona > Ichthyophiidae > Ichthyophis > Ichthyophis bannanicus. The sequence goes on along the minus strand of CM066051.1, from coordinate 70,995,850 downwards.
GAAGAAGTTAAAGCAGCATTGAAAGCCTTATCAAAGAACAAAGCACCAGGCATTGATAGCATTCCCATAGAAGTATTACAGCAATCTGATGCAGCTGTTACCGTACTTACAAGGCTCTGCCAAGAAATATGGAAGACAACATCATGGCCAACTGACTGGAAAAGATCTGTGTTTATACCAATACTAAAGAAAGGTGATCCAACTGACTTTGGAAATTATCACACAATCGCTCTGATCCCACATGCCAGCAAGATTCTACTGAAGATTATTCAAAAGAGACTACAACCATACCTGGAACAAGAACTACCTGAAGTGCAAGCAGGGTTCAGGAAAGGGCGAGGAACGAGAGACATCATTGCAGATGTGAGAGGAAGCCTTGAAAAGACTAAAGAATACCAAAAGGATATCTATTTGTGCTTTATCGACTATAGCAAGGCTTTTGACTGAGTAAACCATGAGAAACTCTGGGCCACATTAAGAAGCATGGGTATACCAGAACATCTGATCGTACTCTTGCACAATCTGTACATTGATCAAGAAGCAACAGTTCGAACGGAACAAGGAGAAACAGAATGGTTTAAAATAAGCAAAGGTGTAAGACAAGGCTGCATACTTTCCCCCTACCTGTTTAATTTATATGCAGAACAAATCATCAGAGAAGCAGGATTGTATGAAGACAACAGGTGTGTGAAGATTGGTGGAAGACTCATCAACAACCTTCGCTATGCTGATGATACTACATTACTGGCTGAAAGTGAAGATGATCGGAAACATTTGCTTCTCACAATCAAAGAACATAGTCTCAAAATGGGCCTGCACCTTAATGTAAAGAAGAAAAAGATCATGACAACTGGCATAATCAACAGGTTCATCGTTGAAGGAGAAGAAATTGAAATCATGAACAACTTTAACCTACTTGGATCAACTATCAATAAAGCAGCAACAAGCAGACAAGGTGAAGGTGTGAATAAACAGGTGGACAAAGGTGAGTCAGTTGATATTGTGTATCTGGACTTTCAGAAAGCCTTTGACAAGGTCCCTCATCAGAGACTTTTGGCAAAACTAGAGTCATGGGATAGGAGGCAGTGTACTACTGTGGATCAGGAACTGGTTAAAAGACAGAAAGCAGAGGGTTGGGCTAAATGGCCAGTTTTCCCAATGGAGAAAGGTGAATAGTGGTGTACCCCAGGGATCTGTGCTGGGTCCGCTGCTTTTTGACATATTCATAAATGACCTGGAAAATGGAATAACGAGTGAGGTTATCAAATTTACAAATGACACAAAACTATTTAAAGTTGTTAAAACCCAAGAGGATTGTGGAAAATTGCAAGAGGATCTTGATAAAGTGGAAGACTGGGCATCAAAATGGCAGATGAAATTTAATGTGGACAAGTGCAAAGTTATGCACCTAGGGAAGAATAACAACCCAAACTATGGTTACATGATGCAAGGTTCCACTTTAGGAACCACCACCCAGGAAAAAGATTTAGGCATCATTGTGGATAACATGTTAAAACCCTCGGCCCAGTGTACAGCGGCGGCCAAGAGAGCAAATAGAATGCTAGGTATCATAAGGAAAGGAATGGAAAATAAAACAAAAGATATTATAATGCCTCTATATCGTTCCATGGTGAGACCGCACCTTGAATACTGTGTGCAATTCTGGTCGCTGTATCTTAAAAAGGATATAGCGATTTTAGAAAAGGTTCAGAGAAGAGCCACCAAAATGGTAAAGGGGATGGGAGGATACTCCTATGAAGAAAGGCTAAAAAGATTAGGGCTCTTTAACCTGGAAAAGAGATGGCTGAGGGGAGATATGATAGAAGTCTATAAATGAATGAACGGAGTGGAACGGGTAAACTTAGATTGATTGTTTATGTTATCAGAATATAGAAAGACTAGGGGACATGCAATGAAGCTACAGGGTACACTATTTAAGACTAATAAAAGAAAATATTTTTTCACTCAACGTGTAATCAAACTCTGGAATTTGTTACTGGAGGATGTAGTAAAGGCTGTTAGTGTAGCTGGGTTTAAAAAAAAAGGTTTGGACAAGTTCCTGGAGGAAAGGTCCATAAACCATTATTAAGAAGGGATCCAGGATATCAATGCTTAACCCAGTACAAGCATTGTGGAACCTGTGTCTTTAGGGGAAACTGCTAGGTACGTATGACCTAGATTGGCCACTGTTGGAAACAGGATACTGGGCTTGATGGACCTTGGTCTGATCCAGTATGGCATATCTTATGTTCTTATAAGAAATCAGACGACGCATTGCTCTTGGCAGAATGGCTATGAAAGACCTAGATAAGATTCTCAAGAGCAGAGATGTCTCTCTCCATACAAAGATTCGACTTGTTCAAGCCATGGTATTTTCAATAACATCATATGGATGTGAAAGCTGGACAGTGAAAAAGATAGACAAGAAGAAAATTGATGCCTTTGAATTATGGTGCTGGCGGCGAATACTGTGTATACCATGGACTGCCCGAAGAACAAACCAGTCGGTACTAGAGGAGATCAAATCTAAGCTTTCTTTAGAAGCTCAGATGATAAGACTTCGACTTTCATACTTTGGACACATGCGGAGAGAGAGATCATTAGAGAAAGACATCATGCTTGGCAAGATAGAATGTCAATGCAACAGAGGAAGGCCAGCAATGAAATGGATCGATACAATAACAGCAGCTATGGGTACCAGTCTATCAACAATGAGCCGCCTGACTCAAGACCGAACACAATTTAGGATAGCTATCCAGAGGGTCGCCATGAGTCGACTCCGACTCGACAGCACTTAACAACAACAATGGGCTAGGGACAGGGCTAGAGGATTATATTCTAATTTCCTTTTTAGTTCTGCTTGTTCTTTATAGTTCACCCAGTAACCCTCATTTTTCACAAGTTGTGAATGATTATATTTGTATTGTTGTAAAACTCATAAATATAAAATAAAAAAAGAGAAAGGGGAAAAGGGAAAAGGGAGAGGAGGGGAAGAAAAAAGGAGGAAAGAAGAACTGTGGCCTCCGTGGACAGTTTGAATGTCAGAGTGAGCAAGATCCCCATTCACAAAACAGGGGACTGAAGACATGAGAAACAGGAGGGACTCTAACTGACAAACATAGCTTATTGTTGGGCTTAGATACTTTAAATTCTATCTCTGTCATAAAAAGTGAGCGTCTCATCATTCTCCGTAATATAGAGGGGATATTTCTTTTAAAAAATAAAATAAAAAACAAACAACTTACAGCAAGGCATACTCGCACCCCCATTTTTCTTCCTATTCTTCTTTTCCCCCTTTGTCCTTTCTCCCATTGTTGTATGGGATGATTTATATCCTTTAGCATTATTTATGTGGAGCCTGATTCTTGTAGAGGCACGTCCAGGCCATCGAGACGGTCCCAGGCAAAACGTTCCTGCGGCAGCCAGAATTGGGGCCAAGGACAGCTTGGCATGCCCCTGTCTGCCTGCAGAGACATCTTCCCTGCAAATTCCCTTGGCCGCCATGACTCGGCCCCCTCTCTTCCCCGCCTCCCCGCACCTGGCCACATGGGGGATCCTCTGGTCCAATCGCTGGATCGGTGCTCCTTATACCACTTTCATTATGGTATAAGCAGCACGTTCCCATGGGCCCGGCATGGGGGTCATAGGTTGGAGTATGTGTTCTTTTCCTACAGCAGGGTGCCTTCATCTGAAGGCCCAAGCACAATATGGGGCCCACAAGGCTGTATGGGCCTCTAACTAACCCTTGACCAAGAAAGCTAGCTGGTCCATCTTCATTAAATCATCTACCCACAGCTTCCAGTCCAGAACTTTTGGCCTCTCCCTATCTTTCCATTGACGGGCCCCCAGGAGTAGCAGCTCAATCAGTCTCTGACATTTCAGCCGGACCCCAGTGTCAGAGTCCAAAAAGCATAACAAGCAGTTAGAAGGTACCATGCTAGCATTCTTCCCATGATAGCATTAATGAAGGCGATTACCTCTTGCCAAAAAACCTGGTGCAAGGGCATTCTCATCAAAGATGGAAAAAGGTTCCCGTCCCTCTACAATCCCTCCAGCAGTCACTCTCTACTCACAACCCAAGGTGCTGCAGTCTCACAGGTGTTAAATAGGCCTGCGTCAAAATCTGATATTGGGTCTGCCGGCAATTCGTATTGCGGATGCAACATTACCCTCTCCTGTGAATTATATGCCACTCGGTTGGAGAGAAAGTTCGGCCCAGCAGATGATGCCAGGACTTAAAGTGTGGGTCTATTTCCAAGCTATACAATTCCAGGAGTGCGTGGTAGATGTGGGAGAGCAGCCCCTTCCAGCACTAAACTTTCTAAAAGAGCATCCGCTCTAAAGCCATAGATTTACGGGTCAGCGGGGTCCAGTATCCTGGGCTCATAATAAACTGGCATAGCTAAAAGTGCTGGTAAAAAAGGCACCTGCATTCCCCTCCCCTACTATTTAACTGGGTGAAGCTCAGACAGGAACCTTCCTCAATCAGGTCTGTAAAACAAGAGATCCCATTGGATCGCCAAACCCAACTCAGCCCCGCAAAGACAGGACCTCCAAAGGGGAAGAAGTCAGTCATCTGCACCTTTTGGAATACCAAGTTCCTCATCCCTTCCTTCCGATAAATCAGAGCCCTCACTCGAAACAGGGGAGCTAGGAAGATATGACCAGTCACTCTCTAGGTTTCCCGTTTCCTCAAAGATCGAAAAGGGCATCAACCACATTTGCTCCATAGCCACCCAATGCACATCCGGTGGTCACACAAAGTTAGCACAAACCATGCAATATGGCTGCCTTGTAATACAAAGACAAGTTGGGGCAGTGTGCACCATCATTTTTTATAGTCTGTGATAAGGAAGCTTATCATAGCTCAGGTAGGAGCTATAAAAAAGATGATGTGACTCTGAACAAGCAACCTGTCAGTTCTGGTAGAAGCAAGAAAACAGAGTTTTCACATAAAAGACTACCAGTCCCAGAATGCACCAGGTTTCCAGCAGCCATGAGAGGGGCTGAAGTGAGGAAATGTGTGTGCAATCAAGAGAGCTATGAGGTAATCCCTAAGCACTCATCTCAAAGGGCAGGGCCTGATTCAAGACAGCTGCGCTGTGTTAGGGAGCAGCACACATTAGAACAGGATAAGAATAGAGCTTATTCTTCAGATAACAGCTTCAGGGAGAGCTACAAGAACAGATTCAGAAAGAGTTTGAAGAACAGCTTCAGCAACTGCTACAGAGGGAGGAAGAGATACAGAGACAGAGACGACAACGGCTATAAGCTCAAGCACCAGTATCACCTGGAGAAACAGAAGCCAAGCCAAGCAGATAGAGAGAGAAGGAAACTCTCTGGAAGGAAGAGAAGAAAGGCCATTGGAAGGTCTGGGAGATTCCAAGGCAGTACTCATACTGGGAGGTATTCCAAAAGCCTGCAGAGTCCATTGGACTGGATTCAGCCAGAGGAATGGAGTGGCAGAGATAGGAATCACCAGTGGCTACCTGGAAGAGAGAAGACTGCATGTGGAAGGGACTTTCAGACCAAGGCCAGAAGGTATGTGAGAGGAGATCCAGTGTCCAGGGATCAAGATTGGAAGGCTGGACATCAGAATTGGGTTACATATTGGCCAGGCTATACAGAGAGGAATAATGATAGCAGGAGAGGCTCAGGTATGAACACTGATCCAGACCCTATCTATAATAGAGAATGGCAGCAAGGGAATAAGCATTCTCATGATAGTGCCTTAATGAAAGACTCGTCTGTGCCAATGTATGATAATGATCCTATGCTGATCGATACAGCAGATGAAAGTACAGTTTATATGGACTGTTCTCTATCTAAATGCTATTGCTAGCTTTCTCTGAGCAAACACAACAGCCATCACAAAGAAACCTAACTTTGTTCTTTATTTCCACTGCAAACAGCTCTTAAAGCAGGATTTGGGCTCACACAGTAGCAGCCAGCCAGCTAAAGGCTTTCAGCTGGTCCATTGATAGTAATTAGGGCTGCACCTGATTGTGTGTGTGAGCAAGGGAGAATCACTGCTGAGATCGGCGTGGAAAATAAGCAGAAGTTAACCTAACCAGCAAAGTTTATTCTTTTCTTTGTGCCTTTGTATTTGGTAATTATTTGCTAAGAAAACATTAGCTAATTGCCTGACAAGCTGAAGGTTGTTTTCTGGTTTACTTTGTGACTTTTTGTTATCCCTTTAAACACTGCAAGCAAGTAACCTCATTTATATGGCTATCAAGCATACATGTGCTGGGTGAATTAAACCCCATCAATAAAAGAAGTATTTTATTGATCTTACCACTTGGTTTCACAACTCAAATTATTGTCATCAGCTGTGTTTGGGAGTGAATGAACTACAATACCCACAATACCTTGCAAGAATCATATGAATATATGCATCGTCAAGATTGTGTAAGTTCTCACCCTAGGCAGCCGTCTGACAAGTCTCATCTGGGTATTAATAACTCCATCCAATTGTTTCACAAGGACCCTGGTGTAGATTTTAATGTTGCTACTAAGGAGCAAGATTGGGCAATAATTACCACATTCCAGGATGTTTTTAATAGATCCTTGGAGATGAGAGAGGTTCCGCAGGACTTGAGAAATGCTGATGTGGTACCTCTTCACAAAAGTGGTAATAGGGAAGATGTGACAAACTAAAGGTCAGTAAGCCTTTCCTTGGCGGTGGGAAAAATAACGGAGACACTCCTGAAAGAGAGAATAATAGACTTTCTAGAAACCAATAGGTTGCATGATCTGAGGCAACATGTTTTTTTTTACCAAGGATGATCATGCCAAACAAATTTGATTGAGTTCTTTGGGTGACCAGAGAACTAGATCAAGGGCATGTGATGGAGGTGATCTACCTAGATTTTAGCAAAGCCTTTGATATTGTTCCTCATAGGAGGCTTATCAATAAACTGGGCAGCATGGGGATGGGTCCCAAGGTGGTGGTGAAATGGATCAGAAATTGGTTGACTGACAGACAACAGAAGGTGGTGGTAAATGCAGAGGAGATAAGCTCCTTCCCCGTGCCGAAGAACGGCCCACCAGCACAACCTTTAAATTAAACATGCTGCAGGCAGGCTCGCGCCTAAGGTCCAAGACAAAGAGCCCTTAGGTGCGGCCCTTTAGAGTGGTCCATCGCAGAGGCCAAGATACATCCTAAGAATAAAGGAAAGCACACAAAAACAACTGATCGAGGTATAAGTGCTGCAGCTATACCACTGGAGCACCCGCCACAGGGGCCTCCATCCACCAATACCTTACCACTGCAACAAAATGGAGGAAATTACCAATGAACTACGCTTTATTCATCTGCCGAAGAGTACTCTGCAGAGGGGGGAGGGGTATGCTCATGCTAGTAAAAATCACACCTACACTTCCACAAACTAACAGTGGAAAGCACAGAGGATTGGACTTACTCTCCATCTCAAATAGATGCATAACCAACTGCCTTATATACAGATCTCCCACGACCACCACAACCACCAATGACTCAAACATCCTAGACTTATCACTGGCAAATACCAACACAAAGACCTCATGCTACTAGGAGATTTCAATCTCCCCTCAGTATCACCTAAACAGGCTGCATCCTTCTTAGAGGCTATGGCTTCTATGGACTTCTCCTAACACATCTCAACACACACAAAAGGAAACATACTTGACCTCATCTCCATCAATAGTAAACCCATCCACACCTCCACTCCTCCTCCACCTCAACCCCTACCAGTCTCCTGGTCCAACCACATCCTTATCAATTACATCCTTCCTTATGCTGCAATTGAAAATCATCTCAACCAATCAGACATTTCAAACACTTCAAGAAAAAAGCATTCCTTGATAAAATACGTTCCTCGCTAGATACAGATACGAATGATATCAACGCACTTCTATCCAACTGGAACAAGGTCATTAGGGAAGCAGCCACAACTACCACAGCAAGCCACCCCTTCAAGAAACACCCATAAACACAATGGTACACCTCAGACCTAAGAACTCAAAAAACAACTGCAGAAACAAGAACGCAAATGGCGCAAGATCAACTGCACAACTGATTGCAACATCTACATGGTCCTACTGACAGAATACTGATCCACGACAGACATGTGTAAAAAACATACTACACCAAACTCATCAACGCCTTTCTAAACTGACCAAGGGATTAATTTGAAATAATTGAAAAAAAAAACCCCAATAAGGACAATCCTGATACATCACTGAATCTTCAGGAATCAGCAAACCACTATAAATCCACAATTAAATTGCCGACCCCACAGATCAATCACCTCTACTACTACTACTATTGAGCATTTGTATAGCGCTACAAGTCATATGCAGTGCTGCTCAGACATGTAAGAGACAGTCCCTGCTCATCAGAGCTTACAATCTAGTCAAGACAGACAACACAGAAGGCATAGACAGGGATAAAACAAGGGGGAGAGGAAAAGAAAACAGGAGATCAGGTGAGTCAAGATCCAAAAGCAGCAGCGAAGAGGTGAGTTTTTAGCCTGGATTTGAAGAGGGTCAGAGAAGGTGCCTGGCATAAAGACACAGATAATTTGTTCCAGGCGTAAGGTGCAGCAAGGTGAAAGGAGCGAAGTCTGGAGATAGCAATAGAAGAGAAAGGCACAGATAAAAGCAGTTTGCTAGAAGAGCGGAGTTCCTGGGGGGGGGGGGATGTAAGGAGAGTTAAGAGAAGAGAGGTAGTGAGGAGCTGCAGAGTGAATGCATTTATAGGTCAGCAGGAGAAGTTTGAACTGGATGCGGAAATGGATAGGGAGCCATGAAGTGACTTGAGAAGAGGAGTAATATGGGCATGACAAGGCTAGCGGAAGATTAACTGCGCAGATTGAAGGGGAGAGAGATGATTCAAAGGGAGACCAGCAAGGAGTAGGTTACAGTAGTCAAGACGGGAGGTGATTAAGGAGTGTATAAGTGTCTTAGTATTGTGTTCAGAAAGGAAAGGGCGGATTTTGTTGATGTTATAGAGAAAGAAACAGCAAGTCTTAGCTAACAAATTATTGTGTATGAAGAAGGAGAGAGAAGAGTCAAAGACAACCCCAAGATTGCGAGCCGAGGAAACAGGAAGGAGTAGAGAGTTATCCACAGACACTGAGAAAGGAGGAAGGAGAGAGGAGGTTTTAGGGGGAAAAATAAGTTCAGTCTTGGCCATGTTCAATTTCAAGTGGCGGTGAGACATCCAGGCAGCGATGTCAGAAAGGCAGGCAGAGATCCAGGTCTGGATTGCTGGAGAGATTTCAGTCGTAGAGAGGTAGATCTGGGCGTCAGCATAAAGATGGTACCGAAAGCCATGGGAAGAGATAAGCACACCAAGGGACTGGGTATAGAGGAAAAAAAAGGAGCGGACCCAAGACAGATCCTTGGGGTACGCCATCTGGGAGTGGGATAGCAGAGGAGGAGGAACCACCAGAACACACACTGAAAGAGCGATGGGAGAGATAGGAGAACCAGGATAGTACAGAGTCCTTAAAACCAAGCGAGAACAGGGTATCGAGGAGAAGGTTGTGGTCCACAGTGTCAAAAGCGGCAGAGAGGTCAAGAAGGATGAGGACAAAGTAAAGGCCCTTGGATTTTGCCAAGAACAAGTCACTGGAGACTTTGGCAAGAGTCGTTTCCATAGAGTGTAAAGGACGAAAGCCAGACTGTAAAGGATCCAGGAGAGCATGAGAGGAGAGGAAGCTGAGGCAGCGGCGGTGAACTGCACATTCAAATAATTTAGAAACAAAGGGAAGGAGGAAGATGGGTCAATAATTAGGACAGGTGGGATCATGTGAGGTTTTCTTCAGGAGAGATGTGACCACAGAATGCTTGAAGGCTGCAGGGACATTTGCAGTGGAGAGCGATAGGTTGAGAATATGAGAGATGGAAGGGACAACGGTGGAGGAGATGGGGCTTAGGAGACAGATGGGGATAGGATCAGAGGAGCAGGTGGTGAGTTTGGAGGAAGAAAGAAGGTATGCAGTTTCTTCATCAGAGATCACAGGAAAGGAAAAGAGGGTAGCAGAGGTAGGGTGGAAAGTTGGGAGTAAAGAGGGAGAGGAGGGGGAGTAGCTGACTTTGTGGGGAATTGGAGGGTGATCTTGAGGATTTTGTCATGGAAATAGTCAGCCAGGGTTTGAGCAGAAAGGGACGGAGGGATCAGAGGCGGAGGCACTTTGAGGAGAGAGCTGAGAGTAGTAAAGAGACGGTGAGGGTCAGAGGCAAGAGAGTTAGTCAGATGGACATAATAGTCTTGTTTGGCAAGAGCTATTGCTGACTGGAAAGAGACAAAACATGAATATGAAGTGTAGAAAGTCTGCAAGGGAGCTCAGCAGAACGGGCACAGGAACGTAGATAGCGGGTAGTGGATGAAAGCCAGGGCTGGGGTGCAGAACGCCTCACAGGACATGGCATGGACGGAGCAAGAGCATCCAGAGCAGAGGAGAGTGCATCGTTATAGGAAGCGACTGCCTCGTTAACAGACTTAGATGACATAGTGGAAGAAAGAGATGAAGAAACAGTGGAAGAGAGAACCAAAGTATCAATAGCATGAAGATTTTTAAATAGGTTGGAAGAGACAGGACGAGGTTGAGGCAGCAGGTAATGAAGACTGAAGCTTAAAAGGTGATGGTCAGATAAGGGAAGAACTGAGCTACAGAGGTTTGAGGGTAAGCAACTAGAGAAAAATGCCAGGTCAAGGCAGTGGTCATGCTGGTGAGTGGGGGCAGTGGAACAAAGCTGGAGGTCAAACGAGGAGGTAAGGGAGAAGAGCTTTAAAGCATAAGGATCAGAGGGGTTATCAACATGAATGTCACCTCATGAATGAACCTCAAGGATGCTGGAACAATACAAAACTCCTTGACCTCCTTTGACATCCTCAGCAAAGAAAATGTAGAATCTACAATCACAGCCCTTCCAGGCCGAGCCCAAAACTCTCGGGATCCAAAATTCTGACTAAATATTCCTATCAAATGGTATATAATACATGACCATAGCAGAAGGAAAATCACTATTAGAACATATTGAATAAGACGGGTACAATTTTCCTGAAATATGCAAAAATTAACCCGACTGCAGAATGTGGATTAAAAATTTAAAGTAGGCCTTCAAAGTGTTAAAACAACCACCTCCCCACTAGATCCTTGCCCAGTGAGCTGGATCAAAGCAACCAAAGCTGAACTAAGTCCATTCCTTCTGAAAATCACCCAGCTCTCCCTATCACAAGGGCTTAAGTCAAGAAGCCTGAAATCCACCTCTATTCGCCCCACCCTAAAATCGTAAATTTAGAGCCAAAAGACTCCACATCCTACAGACCCATTGCCAGCTTTCCATTCATATCCAAAATAATAGAGAAAACCATACTCCAACAACTACAAGAGTACATCGCCAATTATGCCCCTTTGGATCCGCAACACCACGGAGCTGAAACCCTCATCACTGCCCTAATGAACAGCCTCATAAAAGGAACTCAAAAAGCACAACAAGGATACATCCTGATTTTCCTAGGCCTCTCAGCAGACTTCGATTCCATCAACCACAACATTCTCCTCCAAAACCTTTGCGCTGCAGGACTACAAAACACAGTGTTGCAATGGTTCCACACATATCTACAAGAGCAACAACAAGAAGTAAGAATGGGCAACAATTCTTCAACCCCTATCCCACAAACACAAGGTGTCTCGCAGGGCTCATCACTATCAGCACTACTGTTCAACCTCTACCTAGGACCACTATGCCAAAACATACCGTCCCACAATATCCACTTGCACATCTATAAAGATGACATAATGATTTATGCACCCTTCAACACCTCCAAAACCTACATACAATGATATCCTAAATTGCTTCACTGACATCTCCAACTGGCTGGAAAAAACTCCCTAACATTCAACTACAGAAAAATAGGAATACTCTTCATCACTAAGGACAAAACATTCACCCCACCATCATCATTAATGTTAAACAAGTTTGATATGATGACTAAGAAAGAGATCAAATACCTAGGCATAACTCTGAATCAGCACCTCATTTTGAAATCACAAAACAACAAAGATCTACCACAAAATTCGTACCCTACAGCACCTAAGCCCTCTGCTAGACCCTCCCGACTTCTACAAAGCATTCCAAGTCATTTCCTCACCACATTTATTTATTTATTTATTTACATTCTCTTATATACCGCGCTATTCTGCATCAGTGCAGTTTACATTGAACAAACTGAAATTACATTGAACAGGGCATTATAACTTGGAGATAACTATTTTACAGGGAACATGGGCTATGGAGGGTTAAGTGGCTTGCCCAAGACCACAAGGAGCACCTGTGGGACTAGAAACCCCAGTCCTTCCGGCCCAAGGTTGCTGTCCTCTAGTGGGATTTGAACAATGTGGGATATCAACAATTGTAACTCAGTGTTTCATGGACTGCCAAAATCCACTCTATTCCCATTGCATACCACCCTATACACGACTGGTCAAGTCATACAGGGAGCCTCAAAATTTGAGCACATAACCCCAGTCCTGAAACAACTCTACTGACTCCCACTCTCAAGCCACATCAAATACAAGATACCTTCAAAATCATCCACGTCCAAGCCTCACCTTACCTAAAAATACTGCTAGCTACAACAGAACCCACCAGGACAAAAAGACAAAGCACAAAAAATATACTGACCATCACACATGAGACAACCAGAAGCAGCCAATACACTTGCACCAGAGCTTTCAAATTCTATGATCCAGTCTCTGGAACTCGCTACCCGTAAAACTCAGGAATTTTAAAGAACTACTCAAGTTCCGAAAACACCTCGACCTACCTATTCATGAAACATTTTGGCCGACTACATATCCCCGCCTCCTCCCTACCATTCCTCCCAATCCCCCCCCCCCCACCTACTGCACCCACTCTGCCCTACCAAAGCACATACCAACTCTGTACATAAAGCTCTCACAATATTCTATTTATCTCACTTCAGCAAATGTATATAAAGGTTTCCAAAATTGTATATAAGTTAGTTCTCTGTTTCAATGTAGCATCTACAAATATTGCTCTATGTACACCGTTTTGACTTGGTATAATGCAGTAGGAAAAAAAAAGTTAAAGAAATAAAATAACTCACTAGGAAGAAAGGAAGGTAAGTGATGGTGTGCCCCAGGGATCGGTCCTGGGACTGGTACTGTTCAATGTGTTTGTAAGTGATATTGCTGAAAGACTGAAGGGTAAAATCTGCCTTTTAGCACTTGATACAAAAATTTATAAGAGTGGACAACATGAGGTAAGATTTACAAAAGTTGGAAGAATGATCTAATGCTTGGCAGTTAAGATTTAATGTGAAAAAATGCAGTCATTCACTTGTGATGCAGAAATCTAAGGGAATTGTATGTGAGAGGGGGCAAAGAGGTTGGACCCAAAGAAGGACCTCAGAGTGATTTTGCCGAAGATCTCAAGGTGGTGAAACAATGTGAAAAGGCGGTGGTCAATGCCAGAAAGATGCTGGATTGTATACAGAGAGGAATAACCAGCAGAAAGAAGAAGGTATAAATGCCTCTGTACAAGTCATTGGTGAGGCCTCACTTGGAGTATTATGTTCAGTTTTGGAGACGCATATCTCATAAAGGATATGAAAAAAGGCTTGAAATGGTTTATAGGAAGGCAATCAAAATTGATTTGGAGCCTGCATCAGAAGGTGTATAAGAAGAGACCTGAAGACCTTAATATGTATACCATAGAGGAGAGAAGAGGAGGGACAGGGGAGATATGATTCAGACCTTTAAATACTTCCAGGGTATTAATGAACAAACAAACCTTTTTCAAAGAAGGGGAAGCTGTAAAACTAGAAGGCATAAAATGAAGCTGCAAGGAGGTAAACTTAAAAGCACTGTCAGGAAAAACTTTTTCACTGAAGGTAGTGGATGCTTGGAATGCCCTCCTGATGAAGCTGGTGGGGGCAAATACAGTAGATGAAATCAAAATGAAATGGGAAAGATACAGTGGATCCCTTTATAACAAGAGGATAAAACAACTTAACTATTTCTTATACCTTAACAAATAGAGAGGGGTGACCTACATGGAGCGGTGGGTTCACCAACTCTAGCACTTTACTGGGCAGACTAAATGGACCATACTGGTCTTTCTCCATGGACAAACAGGAAGTAAGCCCTCGCATATACGTAGGTGATGTCCCCGACGGAGCCCCGCATAGGAACTCTCCCCAGCTTCCATAAGAAGCTTTTGAGAGGTTCCATCACACATGTGTGCCTACTCTCCTGCCTGCCATGGTGCCATCTTATCTCCAGTCTTTTTTCCACAAAGCCCCTGGGACATGTTCCTGTCGTCACTGGAAAAAGAGTGATTTTTCTTACCCCGCTGACACCATTTCTTTTTTCTAAATTTTTGGTTTTTTTCAGGAGGTTTTTTTTTTCTTGTGCACTTTGCGGGCTGGTGACATTGAGCAGTTTGATCTCGCAGTGGCTGTTTCTCTGGTCATGTCTAAGCCAGTCAGCGGATTTAAAAAGTGTACTAGGTGTGCACTCACCATCTCAGTCACTGATCGACATAACTGGTGCCTTCAATGCCTTGGGACTAACCATGACCCTTCTCCTGTAATCTCTGCTTGCAGATGACCAGGAAGGGCCGGGAGAAGCAGTGAGAGTCCCTCTTTAGGCCATCGGACTCGGCATCCTCGGCCTTGGCATCGACATCGGGGTCAATGCCCTCACAGGGATTTGCCAAGGTTTTGGCATAATGCAGGGCCTGTGCTCACTCGAAGAGAAGGGGCCGTGGTATGCTGGAAAGGAGACCGTTCATTGACCTCCAGTCGGAGCTATGGAAGAAACAGTCATCCGCTCTATCAACTGTGAAGGGGAAATCTGAGAACTGGGCCAAGAGTCACGGCATCAACACTGGAGCCCTTCTCGATGCAACATGCTCATAACTCACCATCTTGCTTTTGATCTCCCCCCCCCCCCCTCTGACCCCTAGGTTTCCCATCCTCCCTCTGACTCTGCCCCCTACCTCGTATAACGGGAGTCCACCATGAAATGGAGCAAAAGCACCAAGTTCTTTTCCTTGCTGCCTAGGTTGGTTTAATGATTTTGTTAGTATTTATGTGAAGTAATCTTTTTTTAAATTGATGATACTCTGATGGTATAATTTTAGTAAGTCCATGTATTTCAGCCGGTCTGTATCGGATTTTGTGGCTCTCCATTTTCTCTCATCCTTCCTAGTGCTCTCTTCATTTCTCTCAGGCTCTGGGCGTACCATGGTTGGGAGTTCCTTGATTTCTTTGAGGAGTTCCTTTGTTGGTTATTTGATGCTGCGTTAGAGTGTTCCAGATCGTAAGGAGGGTGTCAAGATTATCAGCATTATTTGTCAGAGCGGGTGTAATGTTCTTCAGGAAGTTTTCCTTATCGAATTTCTTCAATCGATGAGCTTGTTGTCTCTGGTCTTTGTTAAGTGAGTAGGAATCCAGTTCCATGTTGTTGTTAAGTGCCGTCGAGTCGGAGTCGACTCATGGCGACCCTCTGGATAGCTATCCTAAATTGTGTCCGGTCTTCAGTCAGGCGGCTCATTGTTGACAGACTGGTACCCGTAGCTGCTGTTATTGTATCGATCCATCTCATTGCTGGCCTTCCTCTTTTGCGTTGACCTTCTATCTTGCCAAGCATAATGTCTTTCTCTAATGATCTCTCTCTTCGCATGATGTGTCCAAAGTATGAAAGTCGAAGTCTTGTCATCTGAGCTTCTAAAGAAAGCTTAGGTTTGATCTCCTCTAGTACCGACTGGTTTGTTCTTCGGGCAGTCCATGGTATACACAGTATTCGCCGCCAGCACCATAATTCAAAGGCATCAATTTTCTTCCTGTCTGTCTTTTTCACTGTCCAGCTTTCACATCCATATGATGTTATTGAAAATACCATGGCTTGAACAAGTCGAATCTTTGTATGGAGAGAGACATCTCTGCTCTTGAGAATCTTATCTAGGTCTTTCATAGCCATTCTGCCAAGAGCAATGCGTCGTCTGATTTCTTGACTGCTTGTTGCTTCTTTATTGATAGTTGATCCAAGTAGGTTAAAGTTGTTCACAATTTCAATTTCTTCTCCTTCAACGATGAACCTGTTGATTATGCCAGTTGTCATGATCTTTGTCTTCTTTACATTAAGGTGCAGGCCCATTTTGAGACTATGTTCTTTGATTGTGAGAAGCAAATGTTTCAGACCATCTTCACTTTCAGCCAGTAATGTGGTATCATCAGCATAGTGAAGGTTGTTGATGAGTCTTCCACCAATCTTCACACCTCTGTTGTCTTCATACAATCCTGCTTCTCTGATGATTTGTTCTGCATATAAATTAAACAGGTAGGGGGAAAGTATGCAGCCTTGTCTTACACCTTTGCTTATTTTAAACCATTCTGTTTCTCCTTGTTCCGTTCGAACTGTTGCTTCTTGATCAATGTACAGATTGCACAAGAGAACGATCAGGTGTTCTGGTATACCCATGCTTCTTAATGTGGCCCAGAGTTTCTCATGGTTTACACAGTCAAACGCCTTGCTATAGTCGATAAAGCACAAATAGATATCCTTTTGGTATTCTTTAGTCTTTTCAAGGCTTCATCTCACATCCGCAATGAGGTCTCTCGTTCCTCGCCCTTTCCTGAACCCTGCTTGCACTTCAGGTAGTTCTTGTTCCAGGTATGGTTGTAATCTCTTTTGAATAATCTTCAGTAGAATCTTGCTGGCATGTGGGATCAGAGCGATTGTGCGATAATTTCCACAGTCAGTTGGATCACCTTTCTTTGGTATAAACACAGATCTTTTCCAGTCAGTTGGCCATGATGTTGTCTTCCATATTTCTTGGCAGAGCCTTGTGAGTACGGTAACAGCTGCATCAGATTGCTGCAATACTTCTATGGGAATGCTATCAATGCCTGGTGCATTGTTCTTTGATAAGGCTTTCAATGCTGCTTCAACTTCTTCTTTCATCACCAATGGCTCCCGATCATAAGGTACAGGTTGAAACGGCTGTTGGTCCACTTGATCTTTATCAAATAAAAACTCTGTATATTCCTTCCACCTTTTCTTGATCTTCTCAGCATCATTCTACATAGAACCTTGAGCATCTTGTAACATTCCAATTCGAGGCTGGAACTTTTTCTTTAACTCTCGTAGCTTTAGGAAAGCCGATCTTGTTCTTCCTCTAATAGTTTCTGCTTCTATTTCCTTGCAAGTGTCATTGTAGTACTTTTCCTTGTCCGGTCTTGCTGCACGTTGGAAATCTCTGTTGAGTTCTGCGATTGTCTTTCTTTCTCCTCTGGCTTTAGCTTCTCTGCGTTTCTGGGCAATTTTCAGAGTTTCTTCCGTCATCCATTTTGGCCGTTTTTGCTTTTTCACCTTTTGTAGAGACTTCTCGCTTTCTTCCAACACAACCTTCTTGATGTCATTCCATAACTCTTCCGGAGCTCTGTCATTTGTATCTAAAGCAGCAAATCGATTTTGCAGGCAGTCTTTAAATTCCAGTGGTATATTCTCAAGGTCATATTTTGCTGCATTCATGAGTGGTTTGCTCTTTTTCAACTTTAGCTTGAGTTTGCATACTAGTAGTTGATGATCTGTACCACAGTCAGCTCCAGGTTTTGTCTTTGTTGATGTTACAGAGCTTTTCCATCGTTGACTTCCACATATGTAGTCAATTTGATTTTTGTATAATCCATTCGGTGAAGTCCATGTGTACAGTCGCCGCTTGTGTTGCTGGAAGAAGGTGTTTGAGATGAATAGATCATTGGTCTTGCAGAATTCTATCAGTCTTTCTCCAGCTTCATTTCTGTTGCCAAGTCCATATTTTCCAACTACTTTGCCGCCTTCTTTGTTGCCAACTCTTGCGTTCCAGTCACCGATGACTATCAGGATATCCTGTTTGCATGTTCTGTCAATTTCAGCTTGTACTTGTTCATAGAACTCTTCAATTTCATTCTCTTCAGCAGCTGTTGTTGGGACATATACTTGAATTATAGTTGTGTTGATAGGCAATCCTCGTAGACAAATAGAGATTAAGCGTTCGCTGACTGCATTGTATTTCATTATAGTTCTTGCAAGTTTCTTCTTTATTATAAATGCAACACCATTTCTTCTTTGTCTTTCATTTCCAGCATAGTAGACCATGTGATCATCTGATGCAAAGTGCCCCATGCCAGTCCATTTCAGTTTGCTGACACCCAACAGATCAAGTTGTACACGTTCCATTTCATTCTTGACCACCTCCGACTTCCCTTGGTTCATGCTTCGTACGTTCCATGTTCCAATGTGTAAGACATCTTTACAGCTTCTGACTCTCATTTCATGCGCAGCTACATCAGCAGTCAGACTTCCCGAGGGCTTTGATCCAACCACATCATAAATGCTGGCTTTACTCTGAAAAGTCTTCAGCTCTTCCCCAGTAGCTAGTTGAGTGCCTTCTGACCTGGGGGTCTCATCTTCCAGCACCATAGCACAATTTGTTTTGTTGTAACTATCCATTGGGTTTTCATGGCAAGATACAGAAGTAGATTGCCGGGCCTTTCTTCCGCGCAGTTTAAGTTTGATGTTGTTGCCGTTGTCACAAAAATGTGATCCTCCGCCGTCAACACTGTCCCATTCTGCTGCTGCCCAGATGGGTGGTTTGTCTTGGTCTGGCACCTCAGCTGAGACCTGTCCATCTTGGGAGACCCTGCCAGTAGTTAAACTACCGATAGTTTAGCTCTCAGCATCACTGATGCACGCAAGCCCTCACAGCACGACAAGCTGCAAACCAGTTCCATACTGAATTGTATAAGATAGTGATCTGATCAAGGCACCTGTTGTGTTTGTATGGTGGTAATCCTATTATGCATCCATTCTTTAGGGGAGAATACATGATCCAGTGTGTTCCTTTTTGAATGCGTTGAAGTGTCAATGTTTTGCTTGTAGCCAATGTCATCCATTGTTTGAAGGAATGAGGTGCCTTGGGCATTGGTTATTGAGGAGAGGTTGAAGTCTCCTAGAATGTTCTTTGCCGACTGGAGTTTCAGCATTAGTGTCAGATAATGGGTATCTATATATTAGAGTTATTGCTAGTCTTTTGGTTTGTATAGTTAACATATCCAGACCTTTTGTGCTTATGGAATATGTTTGCTGAGCTCCCAATTCATCTTTGCAGAGAATAATTACTCCTCCTCCCTTATTATGTCTTTAGCAGTAATATACAGTATGCTGTATTCTGGTGCTTTAATTTAATTAAGGTGTACTGTGTCCATGTCGAAGAGCCGAGGTTTAGAGTCATGACTGAGGTCATATATGATGGGGATTTTGTTCCATAGTGAACTTGCATTTATTAGATAACATTTTAGAGACCTTGTGTTTTCCTTCTCCAATTGTTTGAGGTTTTATGAATGTGGTTGTGGTCTTATACATATAAACCATTGTAACTTGGTACGGTGAGTGGAGTATGATGAAATTAGACTTACCTGCTAATTGTTGTTCCTGGAGGAACTCTAATCTTGTCCCGGACATCTGGGTTTAAGCACCTCCTCTCGCAGCCTTGGAGACTGAGCACGTCACTCTTTTTTGGTGACACCAGCATAAATAGGCGAGGAACTGCCTCCTTGATCCAGTAACCTATTGACAAAGCAGACTCACCAGAGCAATAAGTAAGCAGAAATCATCTTAAATGTTATATAACTATAAAAATTGCATAAATTTGCCTAACAATAACAAAACCCCGTTACTTACCAGGAAAGGCTTATGTACGCTTCTGCATAGACCTGCTCTGCAATCTCCCCAGGACCTGTCAGCAGAGACTGATAAGACTGTACTGTACATAACATACCATTCCCTCCCCACAAACGGACCATATCCTAACCAGTCACATGCCTAAGGACTGTATCCTTCTCTTCAGGCTATGGCCCCAAAACACCACAACAGGGAGGGATACGGGACTTGACTAGAGTTCCTCCAGGAACAACAATTAGCAGGTAAGTCTAATTTCATCTTCCTTATCGTCCCTCTAGTCTAGTCCCGGACATCTGGGAATATAACAGAGCAGTAAAGCCTTTAACGGGAGGGACCCCCTAGACCAGCCTGAAGAACCGCTGATCTGAACCTAGCATCCCCTTCCGCTTGCAGATCAATCCGATAATGCTTGATAAAGGAATGCAACGACGACCATGTCGCCGCCTTGCAGATCTCTGATGCCGGCACCAAACTGAACTCTGCCCAGGAAGCCGCCTGCGCCCTGGTTGAGTGTGCCCTCAAACCACTTGGCACAACCTTTCCTTTCAAAATATATGCCGAAGCAATAGCCTCCTTAAGCCACTGTGCAATGGAAGACTTTGATGCCGGTTCCCCTTGCTTCGGCCCCCCAAACAAGACAAATAACCGATCCGTCTTGCGAAAGACAGCCGTCCTTTGCAAATAAGTCCTTAATACTCGACCTACATCTAGCCGATGTAACCGACTTTTGGACTTCTCAGTGCTACTCTTCTCAAAGACTGGCAAAGAAACTGTCTGATTCACATGAAACACAGATACGACTTTTGGCAAGAATGATGGCACGGTTCTCAGAACAACCTTCTTGTCGTAGAAGGACAGAAATGGCTTCCTACATGACAAAGCCTGTAGCTCAGAGATCCTCCTTTTATTTATTTACATTCTCTTATATACCGCGCTATCCTGCATCAGTGCGGTTTATATTGAACAAACTGAAATTACATTGAACAGGACATTATAACTTGGAGATAACTATTTTACAGGGAACATGGGCTAAGGAGGGTTAAGTGGCTTGCCCAAGACCACAAGGAGCACCTGTGGGACTAGAAACCCCAGTCCTTCCGGCCCAAGGTTGCTGTCCTCTAGTGGGATTTGAACCCTCGACCTTCCGGCCTGAAGTACCTTGCCCAACCACTAGGCCACTCCTTGCCGAAGAAATAGCTACTAAAACACAACCTTCAGCGGCAGATCCTTCAAAGTCGCTTTAACCAATGGTTCGAACGGTTCACCTATCAACGCTTCCAACACCAAGTTGAGGTCCCTGTCGGAACCAGCTTCCGGCATGGCAGCCTCAACAGAGACGTCGCTCTTAAAAACCGCTTCACATCCGGGTGAGACGCAAGCCCTATCCCTTGCACCTTCCCTCGATAGCAAGAGAGTGCCACCAACTGGACCCGTAAAGAAGCTGCCGCCAGCCCCTTATCAAATCCGTCCTGCAAAAAGGCCAAAACCTGTGGAATGGAGGCTCTCAGTGCCACCATCCCCTTATCTTCACACCAATTCTCAAAAACTCGCCACACTCGGATATACGCCACCAAGGTAGATCTACGCCTGGATCTCAATAAAGTGGATATTACTGCTGCTGAATACCCCCTAGACATCAACCTTGCCCTTTCAATAGCCAGGCCGTAAGCGAAAACCAATCCACGTGAGGCATCTTCAAAGGTCCTTGCATCAGCAGATCTTCCCTGACTGGCAATTTCCACGGCGGCTCCACTAGAAGCTGCACCAGGTCGGCATACCATGGTCTTCTTGGCCAATCCGGCGCTACTAGAACCACTTGGCCCCTGTGTCTCTCTATCCTCTACAGTACCCGACCTATCAAGACCCAGGGTGGAAACACATATAGAAGCTGGTCCTCCGGCCATCTCTGTAACAGGGCGTCCAAACCATCAGACATTCTTTCTCTCCTTCTGCTGTAAAACCTTTCTACCTTTGCTGAAGCGAACCTCGCCATGAGATCCATCACCGGAATTCCCCAACGATCCACCAGCATCTCGAATACCTCTGGATGAAGAACCCACTCGCCTGGGTCCACCAAGACCCGACTCAAAAAATCAGCGGTCACATTCTCCACTCCTGCCACATGTCCTGCCGATAGGGCCTCTAGATGCAACTCGGCCCAAGCTAGCAGGACGTCCGCCTCTGCCTCCAGAGCTACACTGATGGTGCCTCCTTGTCGAGTGATGTAGGTTACCACAGTGGCGTTGTCCGACAGCACCCGAATCGCGTTCCTTTGCAACTGATGCTTGAAAGCTGTTAGTGCCAGCGTGACCGCTCTGAGCTCTAACCTGTTGATCACCCACTGTCTTTCCTGTTCTGTCCACTGTCCCTGGGCAAACTGGCCCTCGAAGTGTGCCCCCCAACCAAACAGACTGGCATCCGTTGTCAAGAGTTTCCACTGCGGCGATTCCAGCAGCATGCCCCGCTCTATATTCCTGGGATCCAGCCACCACTGTAGAGACAGCCTTGTCTGCCTTGGACAGACCAACTTTTTGGACAACTGATCTGACTGATGAGACCACCTCCTGAGCAGAGCCCTCTGCAATGGTCTCATGTGAGCCCTGGCCCACTACACTACCTCGAGCGTGGCTGCCATCGTACCCAACAACTACAGATAATGCCAAGCCGAGGGGGCTCGCTTCGCCAAGAACTCCCGCACGAGCTGCCTTAATCCATGGGCCCTGCTGAAGGGCAGGAACACTCTGCCTCTCTTTGTGTCGAATCGGGCTCCTAGGTACTCCAATTCCTGAGATGGCTCCAACTTGCTCTTTGCAGTATTTACTACCCAACCCAAGGTTTGCAAGAACTGTACCACCCAGCGGGGAGCCTCTTCGCTTTCTTCTCTGGACTTTGCTCGAATCAACCAGTCGTCCAGGTACAGGTGCACCAATACCCATTCTTTCCGCAAGGCCGCCGCCACCACCACCACCATCACCTTGGTAAAGGCTCATGGCACCGTCGCCAATCCAAATGGTAACGCCTGGAACTGAAAATGTCCCATTGGAAGTGCAAAGCGCAGAAACCGCTGATGCTCCCCCTGATGGGAATGTGCAGGTATGCTTCACAGAGATCTAGCGACATGAGATACTCTCCTTGCCATACCGCTACTACGACTGACCTCAAAGTTTCCATGCGGAAGTGAGAAACCCTGAGACACCTGTTTACCCCTTTGAGGTCCAGGATGGGCCGCCAAGCTCCCTCTTTCTTGGGTACCACAAAATATATCGAGTATCGACCGCCTCCGCATTGGTCTGCTGGAACCGGTACTACCGCTTTGAGGTCTAGCAACCTCTGCAAGGTCTCCAGCACCGCCTGATGCTTTGACTTTGTTCTGCAAGGTGACTGTACGAAGACGTCCGACACTGGTCTCTGTAATTCCAACGCATACCCGTGTTGAATGACCTCCAGCACCCAACGATCTGACGTAATTTGGACCCAGGTAGGATAAAACTCCCTTAACCGACCCCCTATGGGCACCAACCCTGCCTGGGTCCCCCTCGCTTCATTGCGACTTCTTGAGGGTTGAGGAAGAGGAGGCTCCGAAACCTCTCCCCGCTCCTCTAAACCCCTGGGATCTATACTGAAAATGGCCTCTCTCAAACTGACCAAATCTGGGTGTATGAAACCTCCGAAACTCCCTTTGCTGGCTCCTGGAGGGTGCCAGAGGACAATTCGTTTTTTGCTTATCCTCCGGCAGCCGTCCCCCTTTAGACTCCCCGAGGTCCTTTACCAACTTATCCAAATCTTCTCCAAATAGAAGCTTACCCCTAAAGTGGAGTGGAGGAGTGGCCTAGTGGTTGGGGCAAGGTACTTCAGGCCGGAAGGTCAGGGGTTCAAATGCCACTAGAGGATAGCAACCTCAGACCAGAAGGACTGGGGTTTCTAGTCCCACAGGTGCTCCTTGTGGTCTTGGGCAAGCCACTTAACCCCCCATAGCCCATGTTCCCTGTAAAATAGTTATCTCCAAGTTATAATGCCCTGTTCAATGTAATTTCAGTTTGTTCAATGTAAACCACACTAATGCAGAATAGTGCAGTATATAAGAGAATGTAAATTAAATAAATAAATAAAGGGGAGGTTCCCTAGTCTTGCCTTAGAGGCTCCATCTGCCTCCCAATTACAAAGCCACAGATACCTGCGCGCCGCTACAACCGAGGCCATGCTTTTCACCAGACCCCGAATGAGATCATATTGCACGTCCGCCAAATAAGCCGCCCCCGACTCCATTCGGGCCACTTCTTCTTCCACCTCATCTGCACGATTCAACTTCATCCTTTGGGCCCAACATAGGCAACCTCTTGCTACCCATGCCCCACAGATAGAAGCCTGCAGAGACAGCGCATCGATATCAAAAACTTGCTTTAGCAGACTATCCAATCTCCTATCTTGCGCATCTTTAAAGAGCAGCACTTCCCTCTACCGGAATTGTCATCTTCTTGGTGACTGCCACTACCGCGGCATCCACTTTAGGTGACTTGAACAGCTCCTTATCCTGCTCTTGTAACGGATAGAGACGTGTCAGCACCCTGGAACCTCTCATTCCGGCTTCCGGCGTGTCCCACTCCTCTTGGATCATTTCCCTGAAGACTCTATGCATCGGGAAAGCTCTCTGGGACTTCCAAATCGCCTGCAGCAAAGTATCCTCCAGAGAAGAATCCGCCTCTGGTTCCGCCGCTGGCACGTTAAGCACTTTCAGAGTCTCTGAAATAAGAGCCAGCAACTCATCTCGCCTGAAGACCCTGACCACCCTTGCGTGCTCCTCCTGCTCCGTGATCTCGCCTTCCTCCAGATCCAGCTCTACGTCTGATTCCTCCTCCTCTGAAATATTCTCTGAAACACACCCTTATACCTTTTCCTTTCCTAACAGGCTTTTTACCTGGGGCGCCTGTCACCTCCCCCCATCAGAGAAGCTCCAGCCCGCTTTCGACTCAAACCTGTGTCCGCCCCTGCCGCTCCCTGCTGACCTCCCAGGGCCTGCTGGAGCAGAGCCACAAAATCTTGGGAAAAGATTGCCGCTAGGCCACCCTGTAACACAGCTTGGGATGAGAAGAGCTCCGTAGCTATGGACGGACCAGGCACCGGCCCCGAAGGTGGTAGAGTTGGAGAAAGGGGTTCCGGCGAACCCGATGCTTCCTCCCCCTGCGCTTCTCCCTCTGTATGCATCTCCCTAGCTGCATTTTCCTGTACACAGCCTCTACAGACACCCAACTCTGACATTGATCCCTTCCTGGCCCCACACATAACACATTGAGGCTTTGAGGGCATTTTGGTAAGACTCCTGTACCAAATAAAGCTTTCCACCTCCTATTGCCTTCTTTCTCTTTTTTTTTTTAACCCGAGACTCTGCAGTCCCTTATTTCAGGATGCTCCCCTAAGAAGAGCCCCCTCGGTCTCGAAGCTGTGCCAGAAACAAAAATCTTATTGTTTCCCCAAGGTCTCCCGCGGAAACACCGCGTGGTTAAGGCCTGCTCTCCCCCAAGCTGCACAGCCGTGACCGCTGCACTTTGCCACGATTTTTTTTTTTTAACAGAGCAGTCACGTGGCCTCCTCCACTACCTTAGCCTGCTCCAAATCCTCTATCATCGATCGCAACATCGGCGCTACGCGCCTTTCACCTCCTTCAAAAGGACAGACTGCTTGCTGCCTCTTGCCGGCTTCTAAGAGCACCGCCGCGGCTGAGCACACTCCAACCGCCGCGGCTCTGCTCCGCTGACTGAAACGTCCTTCCTCTACGTCTCCTCACCTGATTCATGGGTTCGGGAGACGGAGGCCCCAGTCACAGCTCCCGCACTCTACCTTGACTCCAGTAAACTCCAGGTAGGGGGGAAAGGGGGGAGCGTAGTCTTACTCTTGCCGAAAAACGGCCAATAAACTAACCGCCAGATTTAAAGCGGCAGCGTAGCCTTATAAATGTATACCATCAAGAATCAATTGAAATTGAAGGTCTCTTCTTCCTTCTTTTAGCTTTTTTTTTTTTTAATCTACCAAAAGCTCCTCAATCATTCCTCCAGTGAGCCCCCTAACCTCTGAGGCTCACACCTCCTTCAGCTGCCTTGGAGACTGAGTTAACTGGATCAAGGAGGCGGTTCCTCGCCTATTTATGCTGGTGTCACCAAAAAAGGGTGACGTGCTCAGTCTCCAAGGCTGCGGGAGGAGGTGCTTAAACCCAGATGTCCGGGACTAGACTAGAGGGATGATAAGGAATATGAGTTAAACATTACTATGACAATTGGGGAAGCGTTGCTGAAGGTGGAGGTGGATGCGGCTTGTTCCTCACACCAGATGGCATCTTGAATTAAGTTCTTTTGGAACTTAACCTACCCAAGGAAGTGGCTGGCATTCTCCTGGCTTCCTGAAGAGATTCCACACATTGTTCCTATGCCTCTAAGACTCAGAGGCATAGGAACAATGTGTGGAATCTCTGCAGGAAGCCAGGAGAATGCCAGTAAGTGGTGGAGGTTCTCTGTTTGGTGCACTGACGGGGCACTGAATTCCTTCTCTTGCACAGTGGAAAGGCTCCTGAAGTATCTCCTATACCTTTCGAACTCAGACCACAAGTCAATTCAGTCCGGGTCCATCAGAGCATGAATGGGGCCTATATCGCGGTTTGGAGGGCAAGCTGCTTTGACCACAGGATAATGCAGTATAGAAAAGCTGTTAAATAAATAAATAAATCCATCTTTGCTCAGCTGCTGGTGGTCCACTTCATTTGGGTTTTGTTTCTTTGTAAACCCCAGGTTAAGCCCCATTGGTAGCTTGGGACCTAAGTGTGATGCTGGTGCAGCTCCTCTCGACACATTTTGAGCCACTTGTGTCTTGCCTGCTCAAATTCTTAACTTGGAAGGTCATGTTCCTTGTGGAAATCACCTTGGCCCGTCATATTAGTGAGCTTCAGGCCTTGGTGGCTCATCCTCCATACACCAGATTTCATCAGAATAGGGTAGTGCTGCCGGCGCATCCGCGTTTCTTGCCTAAGGTGATCTCCTCTTTCCACCTTAATTAGTCAGTGGTCTTACCCACTTTTTTCCCAGTCCTCATGCCAACAGAGCAGAGGCCACGCTGCACATATTGAACTGTAAATCTGCCCTGGCCTTCTATGTGAAATCGACAAGAGCGTATCGGTGCTTCACCCAGCTTTTCATCTCCTTTGACCCCAGCAAGTTGGGTGCTGCCATATTCAAATGCATTCTGTCCATTTGGGTGGAAGACTGCATTTCCTCCGCCTACACTCAGGCAGGTCTGAGCCTTGAGGATTATGTCACGGCTCACAATGTCCGAGCCACGGTTGCTTCGGTGGCCAACTTGCACTCAGTCTCCATGAAGAAGATTTGCAAGGCTGCAACGTGGTCCTCAGTCCTCACAGCCCACTACTGTCTGGATGGGGATTCCTGACATGACAGCAACTTCAACCAATCTGTATTCCGACATCTGTTTGGGACTTAGGTTCAACTTCTTACCAATGGCCCTTCTGTCCGTCCAGGCTACCGAAAGAGTCCTCCCGGTGTTGATGTACGCTGTGGATGCTGAGAAATTCGAGTCCCCCAGAGGGACTACCCATGCTGTTTCTTCCAGTTCTCCAGCTTGTTGCCCCTGTTGAGCTATTTGTTTTTTTGGTAACCTGTAGCTTGGGAGTCCCATACGCGAGGACTTACTTCCTGCTTATCCATGGAGAAAGCATAGTTATTCACCTGTAGGAGGAGTTCTCCATGGACAGCAGAAATAAGTCCTCACAGTCCTCCCACCTCCCCATGGAGTTGTATTTTGGCTACTAGCTTGATTATCATACTGGAAATAAGATGGTGCTGTGGCAGGTGGGAAGCAAGAAGCACAAGCTCGATGGAGTCTCCCAAAAGCTTTCTATGTAAGTTGAGGAGCATTCCCACATGGGACTCTGTCAGGGACATCACCCATACGTGAGGACTTATTCCTTCTGTCCATGGAGAACACCTGTTACAGGTAAGTAACTACACTTTATCTGCCATCATATAGTATGCTACTATGAAGGTGAGTCCAGAGTTAAGGGCCACCTTTGATTTCTTAGTAAGCAAGTGGTCCAGGTGGGGCAATGTGAGGGGAGATGATGATAGCAGGATTAGGAGGCAAATAGGTTGCAGAGGACCACCTAACTGAAGGCTAGCTCTCTTTGAGAAGAGTAGTCCAAGCTATAATACTTTGTGAAGGTATGTATAATCGGCCAATTTCGCCATCCTGCAAATCTCTTGTGCAGGAACATAGGCACATGGACTATTGTTGTCACTGTTAAGCTAAGATGGAGAGGCTCTATGCAGACTGGTGATGCTTGGCTGTAGCAGAAGGAAATGCAGTCCGCTATCCAGAAGGAAATGGTTCAGATTATGGGTCATGAATAGCTGAGAAGAAGTTCGCAAACATTTGGTCACATTCAGGTAGTACAGCAGTGCCCTTCTGCAATCTAAGGTGTGCAGAACCTGTTCTGGAGAATCTTTCGGGGGGTTGGGAAAGAAATTTGCGAGAATAATGGACTGATTGAGATGAAAATCGGAGATCACTTTGAGTAGGAATTTTGGATGAATGCGGAGGATCACTTGCCCTTGTGGTCTTGGGCAAGCCACTTAACTATTTTACAGGGAACCTGGGCTATGGAGGGTTATCTCCAAGTTATAATGCCCTGTTGAATGTAATTTCAGTTTGTTCAATGTAAACCGCACTGATGCAGAATAGCGCGGTATATAAGAGAATGTAAATAAATAAATAAAATAAATACCGACGATACCCATATGTGAAGACTAAATTCCTGCTGTTCCCAGAGATCACCTGTTACAGGTGAGTAACTACGCTTTACTTCTTCTCTACCAATCTCTCTATTCATCCACTTCTGTTGCTCTACATCCAATTGTTTCAATGTAATCTCCGCAGGGTACTTCTCTATATCTACTCCCTCTTCTTGTTGCTCTGATTCATAGAGCTTACCATAAAATTTCCAAAATACTTTCTGAATATGTTCCGTACCCCGAACCCACATTCCCTGTCCATCCTTTATTTTCAGGATCTGCTGGTGCACCCTTTTCTCCCTTAATTTCCCAGCAAGGTATTTACCTGGCCTATTACCCTGTATATAGAACTCATGTTTCAGCTGATTTAACCTAAAGGCCTCCTCCACTTCATGTAGGGCCCCCTAAATCTTCTCATATTTTCCGAATTTGTTGTAGCTGCTTACTTCCTTCTCTCTGCTTGTGTATTAACTCTTCCTATCTCAACTCTTTTAACAACTCCCGCTCTTTCTGTTCCTTTCCTCTTTTCCTTCTCGCCGCCAGGGCTATACACTGTCCCCTTACAACCACCTTCAACCCGTCCCATACACCAGCTGGTCCCACTTCGCCCCCTTCATTATGACACATACTCCCTTATAGTGCTCTGTATACTTTTTTGCCCTTCCAGCTCATCTATAAGGGACTCATTCAACTTCTAAAAGCACAAACTCCCCATCGTAATCTCAAGGAAGCCTCAACCAGGGCATGGTCTGACCAGCTTATAGGCCCAATCTTCACCTTCTTAGCCTGTTCTATGATCCTCCCATCCACCCATATCATGTCAATTCTAGTGTATCTTATGTGGGTGAGAGTAGTGTGTGTATTCCCTCTTATTCCTATATATGTACTGCCACATATCCACTGAACCCAATTTATGCAGCAGCTTCCCCAATTTCTTACTTACCCCCTTTGACCCACACTTATTGTCACCTGTAGTGTCTATTCTGGGATTCAGTGTTGCATTAAAGTCCCCTCCTAATATCACCAGACTTTGCAGATACATTTCCACCAGTTCATACAACTTCCCATAACACTGCCCTTGCTGTATATTTGGCGCATATATACTTCCCACTACTACGGGCCTTTCTTCTATGTTCCCTTTCCACAAAATAAAGCACCCTCCCGGGTCTCTCTTCATATGCTGTTCTTCCACATTCAACCCTTTTGCAAATATTATGCCCACTCCTCCCTTTTTTGGTGCTTCTTGGTCATGTGCTAGATTTTTTTTTTTTTGTGCTATCAAGTCAGTGTTGACTCATAGCAACCCAGCTACCTCTGGGTTTTCTTGGCAATGTATCACCAGAAGTAGATTGCCAGCCTTTTCTTCCAAGGCAATGGAGGGTAAAGTGACTTGCCCAAAGTCACAAGGAGTGCCAGTGGGAATCAAGCCATTGATCTTCTGGGTACTAGGCAGTTGCTCTAACCACTAGGCTACTCTTCCACTCCATGTGCTAGATACACTTTATCATATTCTTTACTCACTCATCAACCATCTTTCCTGTACTTTATTTAAATGTGTTTCTTGTATAAGCAGAACATCCGCTCTTGCTCTGCTGCCCTCTTTCAATAGGGCCCATCTTTTAAACCAGGAATTAAGTCCTTTCACATTTATGGTTACAATCTTACATTCATCCAAGTGTTATTGCTTACTACCCATCACTGCTAGTCTCTGCCCGTCCTTTTCTTACACACACAGGATCCGGGTACCCTCCCTCTTCCCACCCCTTCCTCCCCTCCCTTAGTTCCTTTCCTCTCGACCTCCCCCCTCTCCCCATTCTTTCTACCATTTAGTAGCTTCTGCTTCCTCCAGATGCCACCCTCCCCTCCCCACTCCTGTTACACATTTCACATTATACTCTCTTCTTATCTTCATCCCCCCCTTTCTTATCACTTCGCATTTAACTTTTAATTTTACACCCCTCTCCCATCACAAACACAGTCCAGCTTTGCGGCTTCTTCAACTTTGCTGTCGTTTTCCATTCTCTCTCTCTTTCCTCCGCTTATTTAGTCGGTTCCATGTCTTTTTTTTTTGCATCACACGTTTACTCTTTCTCTTTGCTCTCCACTCTCTGCCATCTTGTTGTCTGTCCATTCACAGGTTCTCTCACTTCTCCCACCTCTGGTAAACGTGTCACACCTGCCTCCTTCATCTCCGCCGCCAACTGCGTTGCTGTTAATGCCCACCTTGTAATGCCTTGACTAGTGAACGCAATTCCTGCGGGGTACAGCCATTTATATTTAATGTTCTCTTCTCTTAACCGCATTGTAAAGCCTCTCCATTCTCTCCGTCATTGTAGCGTGGCCGCAGCTAAATCCTTGATTTTAAAGTCGTGGAGGCAAATAATAATGTCCCGTGGTGCCTCCCCTCTCCTTGGGCCCAACATGCAGTGCGCTCTGTCTATTTTTACTTCCAGCACCTGTCCTCCATCCATGGACTTCCTCAGCACCGCCATACAAATATCTTGTGATATCTGCTCACAGTCTCTGTAATCTTCATGTTCTGGCACCCCCTTTATTCTGAGGTTTTGCCTTCTCACACGATTTTCCATGTCTTCCAGCTTTAATTCAATCTGCTCCTTCGCAGCTTCTAAACTGTTCACAGCTTTGTTTATTGCACTCGCATTGCTTCGCACCTCTTTCACTTGCCCTTCCGCTTCCTCCACTCTTTTCCCCAGCTCCTGCACATCAGCACGAAATTCCATTATGGCCGCCTCCATGTCTGCTCTGAATCCCGCCATTTCAAACCTCAGCTCGCCAAACCATGACCGGAGCTCTTCCTTTGAAATCTGCACCACAGCGCTTCTGCTCTGCACCTCTTCCAAGGTATTCAACTGCTCCTCAGCCTCAGCCTCTGTGTATGCTTCACCTCCTTCTTTTTAACATCTTTGTTAGTGATATTGCGGAAGGGCTTTCGGGTAAGGTTTGCCTCTTTGCGGATGATACCAAAATCTGCAATAGAGTAGACACCCAGGAAGGGGTAGATAACATGAGGAGGGATCTAGCTAAACTTGAAGAATGGTCTAGAATTTGGCAGCTGGGATTTAATGTTAAAAAATGTAAGGTCATGCATTTGGGCTGCAGCAATCCAAGGGAGCAATATAGTATAGGGGGTGAAGTACTTTTGTCCACTGAAGAAGAGCGGGACCTAGGCATGGTTGTGTCTGATGATCTTAAAGTAGCTAAACAGGTAGAAAAGGCGACGGCAAAAGCTAGAAGGATGCTTGGGTGCATACGGAGAGGAATGGCTAGCAGAAAAAGGGAGGTGATAATGCCTCTGTATAAGTCTTTGGTGCAACCTCATTTGGAGTATAGTGTGCAATTCTGGAGTCCGCACCTTCAAAAGGATGTGAACAGAATGGAGTCGGTGCAGAGGGTGGCTACTAAAATGTTTAGTGGTCTTCATTATAAAGCATATGAGGACAGACTGAAGGATCTTAATATGTACACCTTAGAGGAAAGGCGGGATAGAGGTGATATGATTGAGATGTTTAAATACCTCCGTGGCATAAATGTTCAGGGAGAGAGCCTCTTTCAATTGAAAGCAAGTTCTGCTACGAGGGGACATGGGATGAGGGTGAAGGGAGATAGATTCAGGAGTGATATGCAGAAATATTTCTTTACGGAAAGAGTAGTGGATCCGTGGAATAGTCTCCCAGGGGAGGTGGTAGAGATGAGGACAGTAACTGAATTCAAAAAATCATGGGACAAACACAGAGGATCTCTAAAGGTAAAAAGGGGACTGTTGTAGTTGTTATGGAAGGACAGACTAGATAGGCCATGTGGTCTTTTTCTGTCATCATATTTCTATGTTTCTATGTTTCCCATTCTTCCTCCTTCTCTTTGCTCACCTCTGACCACAGCGCACGTAAACTCTCTTATATCTGCCGTCTCTTTCCTCGCTGTCATCATACCTCCAGCCTCCGCTCCCAGTGACCGTTCCACTCCACTTAGGGTGTTTGACACTCTTTATTTCAATGGAGATTAATCACTTTTTGCGGGGATGATCGGCAGAGCTCGCCCTCAGCCGCCAATGCGGTTCGGTGACATCTGCCGCTCAGAGTCTTATGTTAAATACTCAGAAATGTGAATGTCCAAACTTGGCCATCTCATTTCCCATGTGGAGCCCCTGTACTAAATGCAGCTTCACTGCTCACTAGGCCAAATTTTAAGCATGATCTTGTGATTTTGCAAAGATGCAGATAACTGAATGTTGTGTGTTATAGTTTGATGAAAAGAGGTCTGGAAAAACTGTACCTATCATCTCCTGTGCACGACCTTCCTGTTCAGCCTCACTGCTCACTGGTTAATTACCAGTATTGCAACTTAACACCAGGCCCTAAGTATTAAACAGCATTCAATTAGTGATCGGTTACAAACCAGCAAGAACCACCAGCATATCGTGGCAGTCATCGGCCATGCAGCAAGGGATTATTTTGAAGGGACAATTGGAATAAAAGAGATTGTAGGCCCAGGTCTGCTTAGGCTCAGTGGTCTGCTTAGGCTCAGGTCTGCTTTATATGACTGTACCCCCTTTCTAGAAATATATACAGTATATTGATGGCACAGAAGACAAGACGACAATACATGTGGGCTATAAGAGAGTATATGCGGCCTATTATAACAATCTAGGAATAACCATATTTTGTACAGGAGTGTACAAGGACTGGGGCCCAGCAATACAGGCCCTGTTAGGAATTCAAAGAATTCAAACTAATGAGCACAAATACTCTTGCCCTGAAGGTTTCAATTAGTGCCAGGAGATGAAAAATACAGGAAGGGGCAGAGGTCACAAGTTATGGGCAGAGGTCACAAGTCATGCGTAGATAGGCAGACCTTAATAAGCAGATCCAGCTGCATAAACATAGGAGGCCCT
The DNA here is from genome assembly GCA_033557465.1 of Ichthyophis bannanicus. Taxonomy (NCBI): domain Eukaryota; kingdom Metazoa; phylum Chordata; class Amphibia; order Gymnophiona; family Ichthyophiidae; genus Ichthyophis; species Ichthyophis bannanicus. The sequence continues at coordinate 70,962,404 of CM066051.1, read as the reverse complement.
GGGAAAGAGCATTTGCAGGAAGCCTGCAAGCACCTAAGAATTTATGCTGAATTTGCTGAAACCATTTAGAATTTGAAGCAGAGAGGTATATATAAGACAGCAATTTTATAGGGTCTTGGGGCAGTTCTTTTCTCCCCTTGCAGAGAAAAGGCTGCCCCGCTGTCCCTCAGACAGATACTTGCTATCTGCATCTATAACCAATTGTTTGCTGTGCCAAATAAAAAGTTTCTTTGTAGCTGAGCAATTGTTGTCTGAACTGTTTATTGGTAATTGGTAATATTTGGGGAGACCTTGTAGGTGGACCCGGCCTACAATTTGCACAGGATGTTCCTTCATCTTCATGCACAACCCTAACAACTCTTGCGCATCAGCTAATGCCATGAGGGATTCTTTCTCTCTCTTTTGCAGTGGTGTAAATTCTACTAAAGCAGCTCCTCCAGTTAAGGGAGGGAAGGTACTGATAGCCGCTTGTGTAACTTCTGAGGTGGATCTCCCCTATTGTGGGGGCCATTTCTGATATCTTTTTTGGGAGCTCTCAATCTAAACTTCTGCCATTGTCTTTTATTATCAGTATTCTTTAATATCAACAAGTCCTGCAGCGTATCTACAATACAGCAGTGTGTTTTTCCCTCCAAAAAAGCCTCCGTATGTCTTGAAGTCAGTGTTATAATAAACAGAGAAAAGTCTTAAAATCAGAAGAGAATGAAAACTTCCACTTACGTGCCGCTTTCAGCTCCAGTGTTGCATCGTCATAGATGGCTCCTAGTCGAAAGAAACACGTGTACCTTCCTTCATCACCAGGCCTGATATTGTGTATCCTCAGCGACACACTTCCACTGGTGATGTGATTTTTGATCATCTCTGTTCTTCCTTGGTATTCTGAGAGTTGTTCAAAGACTTGATCCTTCCCATTTTCATATAAGTGCACAACTGAATTGAAGAAAGTTCGGAACCACCTGACCTGCATGTGCTCAGCGCTGATGTTTGGGGAGAGGTGGCAGGGTAACACGGCATCTTCACCCAGAATGACCACCATGGGGTGTTCAGGGCTGAGGACTTGAAATCTTTCTGTTAATTAAGTGATACAAAACAAACTCAATGACATCAATTAACAAAGAGAGACTGTGGGACTGATTGCTTGGAAATGTAAAGAGCTGCAGAGAGTCTGTACTGAATTCAAAAACCTTAGAGAGCTCTAAAAATCCTCATTATATAAAATGAGATAAAGTGATATTACTTAGCTGAAATGGGAATTCCTTGTAGACAGCAGGATATAAGGGAAACAGGGGAGTAAAAGGAGGATTTCATGTGAAGTAAGGGGGTGGCAGAAGGAAAGGCAAGACAGAGGAGGCACCGGGATCAGGGAGGGGGAGATTCGGGATCAGGAAAAGAAAGAAGTTAGAATCTACTGTCCCACACACCCTTACACCCCTCTAATATCCTCAGTCAGTCACCTCGACATTTCCACAAAATTCTGCAGCTGGCATGTGCTTAAGATCAGCAGTTAGGCCAGAGGCATTGGGATGGGGCACAGGAGGGCAGGAGGATTTAGCTGGCTGCTTATAGTGGAGGAGTAGCCTAGTGGTTGGAGCACTTGTTTGGCGAATAGGGTTTGATTCCCAATAGCACGCCTTGTGGCCTAGGGCAAGTCCAGACTTCACACAATTGATAACATGCTTTGATGCTATAAATGACTGGCTTCTCTCCCAAGGCCTCAGGATAAATTTCAACAAGACCGACATACTATTTGTGACAAGAAACCAGGCCTTCTCACCCCCAAAAACCTTAAAGACAAGAGACGCAGAACTCGCAAGCAGACCTAGCATTTGCTACTTAGGCATTATGTTAGACCAATGGCTCAATTTCAAGACACACATCAGCAATACAACCCAACAAATCTACCACAAGATATGAACCCTACGACACCTTCGACCTCTGTTGCAACCTGATGACTTCAGATCAGTTTTTCAGGCATTAGTTATCCCCCACTTTGATTATGCCAATGTAATCCTTCAGGGCTTACCCAAAAGCACCTTAAACCCTCTACAGCTAGCTATGAATGCAGCTGCACGCGTTCTGAGTGGAGCTGCAAGAGCCGATCACATCACTCCGGTCCTTAAGAATTTACACTGGCTACCTATCCAATGCAGACTATCCTACAAGGCAACCATCATAACCTTCAAGGTTATCAACAAGTTAGCCCCTACATCTCTAATGGACCTTATACACCCCATGTCTACAAACAGAGAAAGGAGATCTTGCACTGCCAATACCCTATCCATCCCTAGCGAAATAACAAAATGCACTAAGACAACAAGGAACAGAGCTTTTAAGTTTTACGCGCCCAGCTACTGGAATATGCTCCCAGCACCTATCAGAGCCATAACAGATTTAGCCAAATTCAGAAAAGCGCTAAAACACCATCTCTTCCTCTCATACTACTCGCAGCCCCCAAGCTAACACCTGCCGGCACACAACCATCCATTGACACACGAACACCCTCAAAAGAATGCATATGTGGTAGATATTAACTGTAAATAATTTGAAACTAATGTACATAGTTATTCCCTAATTGTTATCCTAGTTAATCTGCCTGTTCATTGTAATGCCTTATCGGCACAATTTGTTATATGTAAACCGCGCTGATTTTTAAGAGTGCGGTATATAAGAACAAATAAATAAATAAGTCACTAAGCCTTCCATTGCCTCACAAGAAAGACCTGGCAAACTACTTCCAGTCACACTGCCAAGAAAATCCCATGAGCTACGGGGATGCCAGGAGTCACCACTGACTCAAACGCACTCATTGCATTTCTGATCCTAGGTGGCTTTCATTTCAAAATTTAGGGGGTTATTTTTCAAGCACTTAGGTGCTTTTCCAGGGTCAGAAAAATAGGAGTTTCAGTGTATTCACATTGTGCTTTACAGGTGGATTCCATTCAGTGGCATAAAATACAATTTACCAGCACCGACTGTTCCTTATAGCCCCAGTATAAGTATCATCAACCCACCTCCTTCCCCTGTAGCAGATAAACGAGTGAAGAAAGAAACACCCAAGGAGTCTTAGAAGGAAACAACGGTTTAATGTGCACAGACCCAGAGAAAATAGTTTTTCCAAATTCTGGGCCCCCACCAGAGGGCTCAGAGAGATTATATAGACTTCTTATCGGATTATTACAGCATTTCTTCATGATTGGTCACTTTATTACAGTATAGTCCCGATTGGAGAAAGTCTACTGTACTCTTATCTCTAGCAAAGCAGAGGGAGAGTAGTTATCTCTAGCAAGCAGAGAGAGCAGCAGGACAAAGGAATAGGGGAGGGACAAGCATGTACCAGGGTATGACATCACCAAGAGGGGTGTGTCCTTTTCACTTAACCCTTCCAGCTCTCAGCCCTGCCTGGATTTCTACCTCATTCCCCACTTTTTAAGGGAAAAATTTGCCTTGTAGTGAAGGAGGCCAATTTTTCCTCATAGCAGTTGATCTGACTGTGGAAGGGATTTGTATTTGCATACTGCCATCACATGGGCAGCAGTTTTCCGCTCCACCGTGGTCTCAATGGTGGAGGTAATAAATCGGATAGGGATAGGGATACAGCATGGCAGGATGACACATAGCAGGAGAATAAGGAGAACCCCTACCACTAGGGTTTTAAGTCCACCTAACCAATTGAACCATTCCGCAAACCACCCAGCACCTATAGAAGGGGCGGTGATATGATTAGCTAGATCACGTAGGTCTTGAATAGAGCGTTCAATGGAAACACTCATCAGTGAGATTAAAACAACACATACCCTCCAATTCCTCGCAGCCATGATTTAAGCGTAGGAGCAGAAAATCAATGGTCATCCTATTCTGCAGAATCGCCGTCCGCAGACCGGACATCTCATGATTCATAGTGGCTAGGATGGTTGAGGTAAGATTAACGGATTTGGCCAAGGAACAAGCAATACGGCTTACTTCCATAGCGTTGTGTAAAGCTAACCCAGGTGTTCCTACAATGGATATTGCCAGTCCTAGAGCTCTCTGATCACTATAAGGTTCCACATTGGAGGTACAGGTAGGGGGCATAGGTTTTGATTGAGGATAGCGCGAGTGGGAACTAACCTTACTAGGGGTATGAGAGAAAGCAGCAGTAGTAAGTCTGCCAAAAGTGCAAGGACCTCCAGTAGCGTTTATGGGAACATAAGTGTAAGCAGTTTTACCACATAACAAAAACCATCCTAAGGGAACATACATTTCTGAGTAAGCATAAGATACCTTCATAATAGACTTGCATGATAATACGGTATTAGACACATTAAAAAACCCTTTAGTGGCATTTACAAAAATAAAGCAATCTATAGCTTTAAGTGTGGAGACAGCCTGCAAGGAGAAAGGGGCCTTGTTAAAATAGGCTGAGGTAGGACGAGTAACACCAATGAAGTAGAAAAATGTAGAAAAGGTCAGCTTTGGCTGTTTGGGGTTCAGATTATGCATTACAGTAAACGTTTGCATATCACACAAAGTAGTGGGTACAGCAATAAGGCATGTTGGTAAAAAAAAAACTCCAGGCTGTGATGAGCTGCGTACACAAAAGTCCGAAGTATTCAAAGCAGTCCCGGCAAGTAGTGTTACTACATTTATACTTCCTGAGGCCAACAAGGGAAGGCCCCACATGAATGCCAGAACAAAAGTCAGCATGAGCAGGTGCATACCGACCATGGAGCTTATGTTCCACTAACAGTATCTGAAGATGACTCCTCAAGCTTCTGCCGTGCGTAGACTAGCCGGCTTCCGGTATGCAGCTAGCGCAGGGCTCCGTCATCTGCCGATTCCCTGGTTCTCCGCAGCATGAGGCATAAGGGATCCTGAGAATGTTCGTGCGCTGTCCACTTATCATCCAAGTAAGGAGCAGCTTTCTTAAGACGAGTATGATGAATCCACGGGGTAACCTCTACCACCTTGACTGCAGTCGGTGTGGCTAGGAGAACTGTGTAAGGACCTCTCCAGGTAGGGCACAGTGGTTCATGTTTTCCATTCCTTAATCCACACACGATCTCCCGGCTGGTGAGGATGGAGCGGCTCTGACAAAGAGATAGGCAGTCGCTCTTGTATCCACTTGTTCAAAGACTGAAAAACAGATCCCAATGTCAGTAGGTGTTGTCTCGTAAGTTCATTACCTATCTGTTCTAGGTCTCCCTTAAGGCCCTGAACAATGGGTGGTGGTCGACCATACAGTACTTCATAAGGGGATATTCCCAAGGTCCGAGTTGGGGAGGACCGGACCCGGAGAAGGGCTATCGGCAAAGCCTGATCCCACTTAAGATGAGCTTCCTGACAGAGTTTAGACAACTGGAGCTTCAGAGTTCGGTTCATCCTTTCCACCTTCCCCGAACTCTGTGGGCAGTAAGCAGTATGAAGTTTCCAGGTGATCTGGAGGGCCTTAGAAAGGTCTTGAAGGCACTTAGCAACAAACGCAGGGCCATTATCTGATCCTATAGTAAGAGGTAGGCCAAACCTGGGAATGATCTCTTTCAGCAGGGCCCTGGTAACCTCTCGGGCTGTCTCTGTTCTACAAGGGTAGGCCTCAACCCATCCTGAAAATGTACATATTATCACCAGCAGATATCGATAACCCCTTACTCAGGGTAACTCAGTGAAATCAACTACAATATTCTCCATAGGGGCAGCACCAACCGCCTGTATATAAACTGGGGGTAGAGGCCCTTGGTGGGGGTTATTCCTGGCACATTGGAGACAGCGACGTGCTGCAGCTGCCGTTAAGGCAGACAGATGTGGGACATAGAAATAAGACTGTAGAATGGTGTGCATGGAGGTCTTGCCTAAGTGGGTGGTCTAATGAAATCGTCGGACAAAAGCAGGTGCTAGACTCTTGGGGATAACATATTGGGGTGGATCTCCCAGTAACCGCAACCACCCAGCAGTAGTGAGAGTAGCCCCTTCCTGAGTGAAGAAATCCATCTCTTTCCTGGTATAACGTGGGTCCCACTCTGACATAGGAATTGGAAACAGGGGGGCTTGAACACTTACTGGGACTGTTCCTTGCTGGGCTGCTAACTTGGCCTCCCTATCTGCCCTGCGGTTACCCTGGATGACCAGAGTGTCTCCTCGTTGGTGTGCCTTGCAGTGAACAACAGCCACCGCTTCTGGTGCCCACACAGCCTCTAGTAACTCCAAAATCTCCCTCCCATACTTTATAGATTTCCCGCTTGAATTTATGAGCCCCTTCTCTCTATAGAGGGCCCCATGGGCATGGAGTGTAGTGAATGCATACTTAGAATCAGTGAAAATGTTTGCCTTCAGACCTGAAGCTAACTGGAGGGCTCGAGTAAGGGCAATGAGTTCAGCTTTCTGGGCAGAAGTCCTTAAGGGTAAGGGCTCAGCCTCCACAACAACCCCAGGAGTGACCACAGCATATCCGGCCTTCCGCTGTCCATCTTCCACAAAACTGCTGCCATCGGTAAAGTATTGAACATCAGGAGAGGCCAGCGGTACATCCTTCAAATCCGGATGGCTGGAGTACTCTTCATCCATAACCTGGATACAATCATGTTCAGGTAGCCCAGGTGCTACAGGGAGTAGAGTCGCAGGATTGAGTGTTTTCACTATCTCCAAGTGAACCCGAGGATTCGCACACAGCATGCTCTGGTACTTTGTCATCTGCTCGTTGGTAAACCAATAATTGCCTTTGTACTCCATCAGTGTCAGTACTGCATGCGGCACTTTAACATACAGTTCTTGCCCAAGGGACAATTTATCAGCCTCTGTTGCTGCTACTGCGCGGAGACATGAAGGCCACCCTCTTGCTACTGGATCCAGCTGTTTGGACAGATAAGCCACCGGTCGTTGCCAGGAACCTAGGCTCTGAGTGAGGACACCAACTGCCATCCCCCTTTCTTCATGGACTTACAGATGGAATGGTTTTTCCACGTCGGGCAGTCCTAGACTGGGGGCTGATAGCAAAGCCTTCTTCATATTCTGAAAGGCCTCCTTTTGGTCCGGGCCCCAGTCGAAAGAATCTTGTTCTCCCCCTGCTGTAGCTGCGTACAGGGGCTTTGCCAACACTGCATAGTTGGGTATCCAGATTCGACAAAAACCGGCAGCCCCTAAGAAGCCTCTTAACTGCCTGCGATTTTGTGGCTCAGGAATAGAACAAACAGCCTCCCTCCGCTCAGAGCCCAATCTTCGAAGGCCTTGGGCAACATGGAATCCCAAGTATCTGACTTCAGTTTGGCACAATTGGGCCTTACTTCGGGACACCCAATAGCCAGACATCCAAAGTAGGTGTAGAAGTTCTGAAGTAGCGGCTAGACATTCTTCCCGGGAAACAGCAGCAATGAGTAAATCATCCACGTATTGTAGCAACACGCATTGAGAAGAGCAAGACTGGAACTGATGCAAATCTTGACTAAGTGCATCCCCAAACAGCGTAGGGGAGTTTTTGAATCCTTGGGGTAACCGTGTCCATGTCAACTGACCCTTACTGCCAGTAATAGGGTCTTCCCATTCAAATGCAAACAGTGGCTGGCTAGGAGTGGCCAATCTCAAGCAGAAAAAGGCATCCTTTAAGTCTAGAACACTGAAGCAGATTGCTTGTGCACGAATCAAACTTAGTAAATTGTAGGGGTTTGGCACAACAGAGTGAATGGTAACAACAGCTTCATTGACCTTCCGTAGGTCCTGCACAGGTCGGTAATCATCAGTACCTGGTTTCTGAACTGGCAGCAAAGGGGTATTCCAGGGTGATTGGCATGGTTTTCAGGAGTCCAGACTTAAGTAATTGCTGGAGATGTTTATGAATGCCCTCAACCTCTCTTCGGGGCAGGGAATATTGCCTGACACAATTGGGACGTTCGCTTTTTCTTCTCTTTTTCAGTGGCCCATTTCTCTGCAATAGGCACATTGATCTCCAATGATCCTCGCCGGGTTCCTCTACCCCGGCCTCGGCTTCTTGGTTCCCACGTCGACTTTCCTTGTCCTTTCTCGACTAGCGCCGCTGCTAATATATCAGCTTTCTTTTTCATCTTTCGCTCACACTCAGGCTTCATCTCCTGATCTCTGTTTACAAATACTTTCATAGCAACTTCCAGCCGCTGGGTTATATTCATTCCAGCAAAACCTTCAAGCTTCTGAAGTTTCCTTCAAATGTCCCCCTGTGATTGTCCCACAAATGCTGTATTCACCATCTGCTGGTTTTCAAGTGCTTCGGGGTCAAATGGAGTGTAAACATGGAAAGATTCACAGAGTTTTTCATAAAACTGGCCTGGGCTCTCATCAGGGGTTTGCAGTACCTCAGATATTTTCCCTATATTAATCGCTTTCTGGCCCCCCTTTTAAAGCCTTCAAGGAGAGCCCGATGATAGCAATTCAGAGCAAGGCGGCCTGCATCACTGTTTGCCACCCAGTGGGGTTTTAGGTCAGGAAAGTCTCTCAGCACCTCTCGCTGGGGCCCCCAAATGAGGTCGCAGTGCTCTAGTACGGGGGGGGGGGGGGAGGGGGATAAGGGTGTACGAACGTGGAACTGACATTCTTCAGATCTGGGACTCGGAACTTTCTGAAGTGCTGGGCAGGTCTGTATCTGAAACTGGCATTTGTATGCTTCCCTCACTGCTCTTCTGACTGTCAGAGAATGTAGTATCTGTGAGAGGGGCGGGGAGAACTAGCTGAATTCCCTGCTAAGACTGCCGAGCTAGCTGAAGTCACAGAAATCTGCCTGGGAGGAGGGAAAGGGGGGAATTCGTCTGTCTCTGGCTCCTGTACTAAAACGGGCAATTGTGATTTTAATTTAGGCTGCATTTCCTGTGGGCTACAAGACAAAAGTATGCGACAGTGTTCCCCGTAGCATCTCCTGAGCCATTTAGGTCTCTGCCGACAAACATCCAGCCAGAAATTAATATAAGGGAATTGATCAGGATGTTTAGCTACCACAACTTGGTGCACTCGGCTAACCAAGTCATAATCAAAGGTTTCTTCAGGGGGCCAACCAATGTTAAAGTTGGGCCACTCCCTCTGACAATATTTCGTTAACAGGGCGGGACTCATACGAACACCACAATCTGCAGAGAATCCTTTCCTGAAATGCTTTACCATACACTCTAAGGGGCTGCATTTTGTCTCTGATCCCCCCATATCTTTCTTCCAGGCTTTGAAAACACAGAGGGAAAGGAATGCAGATAGCCAGGAATCCGGCTGCTCTAGTCTCAAGAAGGGTAACTAACAATATGGCGCTTTCACCGCACCCTAACAAAATGGTGCTTTTGCCATTTTTCCCCGATCTGGGCGCGGTCGCCTGGCCAGGAACTGCACTAATCAGGAGTCTATGCTCACTGCACAAGCCTCTGCTTGTGCCAAACACATAAATCAAGCACAGACCAACACAGACAGCCTCCCAAGTCCGTAGAAAACACAGTCTAACTATTAGGAGTGCGGTTTCCCCCAGCTCAGCTCAGCTCAGGGTACTAGGGCGATTCCCTCGAGAGGTGATCACGCTCTCCTTCTTCCAATAGGAAGGACCGATATTTGTGAACTGCAGACAGAGACAGACCCCCGTTATCACTTACCCCACTCAGATGTCCTCCGGAGTTGAATGGGTTGTTTCCTAGACCCCAGAGCGGGTTCTTAGGTGTCCGTCGGAGAAAGCCAGCAGCAGAGGCGAATCAGGAAGGAATACTTTCCAGAAGAACTGGTCTGGTGGCGCCTTGTATTCCCCCCTGCGTTCGCTACTAGCCCGGCTCAAACCGATTGAACCTAGAGGTAGCAAGATAACCTTTTCTTTCTCATCTCGCTGTCTCAGCCAGGTCAGGGAACAAAAAATGTAGCAGATAAACGAGTGAAGAAAGAAACACCCAAGGAGTCTTAGAAGGAAACAACGGTTTAATGTGCACAGACCCAGAGAAAATAGTTTTTCCAAATTCTGGGCCCCCATCAGAGGGCTCAGAGAGATTATATAGACTTCTTATCGGATTATTACAGCATTTCTTCATGATTGGTCACTTTATTACAGTATAGTCCCGATTGGAGAAAGTCTACTGTACTCTTATCTCTAGCAAAGCAGAGGGAGAGTAGTTATCTCTAGCAAGCAGAGAGAGCAGCAGGACAAAGGAATAGGGGAGGGACAAGCATGTACCAGGGTATGACTTCACCAAGAGGGGTGTGTCCTTTTCACTTAACCCTTCCAGCTCTCAGCCCTGCCTGGATTTCTACCTCACCCCCAGCCTAAGCAACAGCATCATCAACCCCCTCTTCTCCCAGCTCCAGCAACAGCATCATCAATCCCAACACCCTCCCAGTCTCAGCAGTAGCATCATCAACCCCCCCTTCTCACAGTCTCAGCAGTAACATCATTTATTTTATTTATTTAACAGGTTTTATATACAGCTTTATCATTTCAATCAAAGTGGTTTACATCATAACTTAAACTTGGTAATGTACATTAAACAGGGATATTGATAACTTGGCTTTTTCTGAGGCAATGGAGGGTTAAGTGACTTGCCCAAAGCCACAAGAAATGCTAGTGGGAATCAAACTCTGGTCTCTGGGTTCTCAAGCCAGTGCTCTAACCATTAAGCTACTCCTCCACTCCTCAATCCCCCTTCTTACAGCAACAGCATCAGGAACCCCCCTTCTCCCAGCCCCAGCTGCAACAACCCCTCCCACTCTTCTCCCAGCCCTCCTTTCTCCCTCCCCCATCATCAACCTCCCCTTTCTCAAAACCCCAGTCTCAGCATCAATAACAGCACCAGTCCACTTTTGCAAACCCCAGCAATAACATCAACTCCCCACCCCCATTTCCCAGTTGCAGTCCCCCCTTCTCCAAACCCCAACAACAATATGAGCAACAGCTCCAGTCTCAGCCCCCCTTCCTACCAGCTGCAGCATCAGCCTTCCTATGGCCCAACTCCAGTTCTCTACTGTAAAATGGTGTGTTCCACTGGGGTGTTACCGTACTTTACTTTGATGTAATATATTTCTCACAGTAGAAGGCCAAGTTACCTCAGCTAAGCCACCAACAGAAGCTCAGAGCTTATAGAATAAAAATCCTTCTATTATTTTTCTTAAATACACCTTTGTTTCATAAATCCATAATCTTCAAATATAAAATGACTATGAATAGAGAACTCCCTCGCAATAAATCATCTATTTTTAACTTTTCAAAAAATGTTCACTTTTAATTTGAAGTTAGTGTAAATTCAGCACTTCTAAATAGCCAATAGCACCTTTATGCTAATAAAATATTCTACTATAAGTATTTAGAAACATAGAAATATGACGACAGAAAAAGACCACATGGCCTATCTAGTCTGTCCTTCCATAACAACTACAACAGTAGCCTTTTTACCTTTAGAGATCCTCTGTGTTTGTCCCATGCTTTTTTGAATTCAGTTACTGTCCTCATCTCTACCACCTCCCCTGGGAGACTATTCCACGGATCCACTACTCTTTCCATAAAGAAATATTTCCGCATATCACTCCTGAATCTATCTCCCTTCGCCCTCATCCCATGTCCCCTCGTAGCAGAACTTGCTTTCAATTGAAAGAGGCTCTCTCCCTGAACATTTATGCCACGGAGGTATTTAAACATCTCAATCATATCACCTCTATCCTGCCTTTCCTCTAAGGTGTACATATTAAGATCCTTCAGTCTGTCCTCATATGCTTTATAATGAAGACCACTAATCATTTTAGTAGCCACCCTCTGCACCGACTCCATCCTGTTCACATCCTTTTGAAGGTGCGGTCTCCAGGATTGCACACTATACTCCAAATGAGGTCGCACCAAAGACTTATACAGAGGCATTATCACCTCCTTTTTTCTGCTAGCCAGTCCTCTCCGTATGCACCCAAGCATCCTTCTAGCTTTTGCCATCGCCTTTTCTACCTGTTTAGCTACTTTAAGATCATCAGACACAACCACGCCTAGGTCCCGCTCTTCTTTAGTGGACAGAAGTACTTCACCCCCTATACTATATTGCTCCCTTGAATTGCTGCAGCCCAAATGCATGACCTTACATTTTTTAACATTAAATCCCAGCTTCCAAATTCTAGACCATTCTTCAAGCTTAGCTAGATCCCTCCTCATGTTATCTACTCCTTCCTGGGTGTCTACTCTATTGCAGATTTTGGTATCATCCGCAAAGAGGCAAACCTTACCCGAAAGCCCTTCCGCTATATCACTAACAAAGATGTTAAAAAGAAATCGGACCAAGGACAGATCCCTGGGGCACACCACTGGTAACATCCTTCTTCTCAGGGTGAGCTCCATTTACTTGTACTCTTTGTCGTCTCCCACCCAACCAATTTCTAACCCAAGCAGTAACTTTAGGGTCCATCCCTAGGGTGCTCAGTTTGTTTATAAGTCGCCTGTGAGGAACAGTATCAAAGGCTTTACTGAAATCTAAATACACCACATCTAGGGCTCTCCCTCGGTCCAACTCCCTGGTCACCCAGTCAAAGAAATCAATCAGATTTGTCTAACAAGACCTGCCTCTGGTGAATCCATGCTGCCTTGGATCCTGTAATCCGGTGGACTCCAGAAACCTCACTATTTTCTCTTTCAGCAGTGTTTCCAATAATTTACTCACCACCGAAGTTAAACTAACCGGCCTGTAGTTTTCAACCACATCCTTACTTCCACTTTTGTGTAAAGGCACAACATGAGCCTCTCTCCAGTCCTTTGGCACCACTCCCGACTCCAACGAGGCACTGAAAAGGTCAGTCAGTGGAGCTGCTAGAACGTCCCCAAGTTCCCTCAGTATTCTAGGGTGTATCCCATCCGGTCCCATCACTTTGTCTACTTTAAGTTGAGATAGTTTCTCATGAACACAGTCTTTTGAAAATTGTTCAAGATGTCCTTTGCTTCTGTTCCTATTTGTGGGTGTTTTCTGAGGTCCTGCTCCTGGTTCTTCATCTGTGAACACAGAACAAAAATATTTGTTAAGCAATTCCGCTTTATCCTTATCAGCTTCTACATTTATTTATTTATTTATTTAATTGAATTTTTATACCGCCTTATCATACAATCAAAGCGGTTTAACAAAAGAGAAAATAAGTAATAGTGAAATAATCTGTGATAATATATACATAGTTTGTAAATATATGATTAAATGTCTTGGGAAAAAGTGCAATATATATATTGTGAGCTATACTATAAAGTGAGCTATTGTACAATGTATATATAAATAATTGCTTTCTTAGAAATTAATTAGTTGATTGCATGACCGTAGTGCTCCGTAAACAAAACTGTTTTCAGTTGTTTTCTAAAGTCTTTGATGTCCTGAGCTGCTCTCAGATCATTAGGTAGGGAGTTCCAAATGGAAGTCGCAGCAAACGAGAAAGCTCTCTCAGAGGTCTCCTTGCGTGTCTTTCTGATGTCATTTGAGGAGCTGATTCTATTTTCAGATACACTTCTCCTAGGTCTGTTGCTAATATCTGACCGGATAAGATACGTCAGACTTTTTGCAGAACATTGTTGTTTTATCTTGAAAATATAAATTACTGTTTTGTATTTAATACGAGATGATATTGGTAACCAATGAAGCTCCTTTAAGATAGGAGTTATATGCTCTTTACTTGATAGACCAAAAATTATACGAGCAGCGGTGTTTTGCGCTAACTGTAAAGGCTTCAGTGACTGCTTAGCTAGACCCAGATATATTGGATTGCAGAAGTCAAGTATTGGTGTAATTAGAGCATGACAAACATTGCGGAAGTGAACAGTTTCCAGAAGCGGCCTTAGTCTTCTGATGATTTTCATTCTATAATAAGCGCTTCTAATCGTCTTGTTTATGTGTGATCTGAGATTTAATTCCTTGTCTAGAGTAACTCCAAGATATTTCACTTCTGATTTAATAGGAATAGTTGAATTATCTATCTTGATGACAGGTGGATGTGCAAAATTTTGGTTACGAGATACAAATAATGCCTCTGTCTTGCTAAAATTAATTTGCATATTGTTGGTTTTACACCAGGTGGACATTTTTGATAGACAATCTGTGATGCTGGAAAAATCAGGTTTCTCGATGGAGATAGTTGTGAAAATCATAATATCGTCAGCATAAATTGTATACTTTATGCCACTTTTTAACGGAATATTGCAAATTGGCTGCAAATAAATGTTGAAGAGAAGCGAAGAAAGAGCGGAACCTTGTGGCACACCTTGTAAAACTCTTATGGGCAGAGAAGTTTTTTGTCCAATCTTTACTTGTAGAAATCTCTCTGTCAGATATGATTGAAACCATTTTAATGTGACCCCATGTAGACCAATCTCCTCTAATCTATGTAATAACCTATTGTGATCTACAGAATCGAATGCCGCCGAAATGTCTATAAAAATCATTATAATACCCTTTTTAATGTCATCAATGGTACGGAGAACGTAATCAAAAAGATAAATCATTAAAGTTTCAACTCCATGGTTTGGGCGAAAACCATGTTGGTTATCGTCTAAAGGCGCATGAATATCAATGTGTTCTTGGAGTTGAAGTTGCACTGTCTTTTCAATGATTTTCGCTAAAAAGGGTATGCTGGAAATAGGCCGGTAGGCAGCTGGGTTATTCTTGTCTAACGTTGTCTTCTTCGGGATTGGTCTAACAGTTGCAAGCTTTAAGTGCTTTGGTAAATTACCTTGAGAGAGGGAATTATGCACAATGTTTTGTATTATGTGAATAAAATTTGACTTTGTGGACTTTATCCAAGATACAGGACATGGATCGGTTGGAGAAGTGCATGTGTTTATGGAAGAGATAATGTGCGAGAGTTGCTCTTTAGAAGGAAAAGAGAATGTATTCCAGACCCTGAAATTTGAGACCAAATTCAAGTTGAGACTAAATATATCTTTTACCTTAGAGTAGAATTTTTCCTTAATATAATCTGCATACTTCTGCGGTTCAATTTCAGCTTTACCTTCTGTTTTTTGCTCTTTTGTTAAACTCTTTACAATTTCAAAAAGCTCTCTAGGTTTGTTGATGGAGTTATTTATTATATTTGTATGGTATTCTTTCTTTGAGACTTTAATACGTTCGTCGTATATCTTTTGTTTTGTTAAATATATCTGCTTTAATTCTGAAACCTTATTCCTTCTCCATTTACGCTCTATTCTTCTGAGATCTCTTTTCATCAGACGTATAGCATTAGAATACCATGGCTTGTGATGTAGCTTATTGATCCTTGATTTCCTTGGACTTGTGTCTGACATTCTAGCTGCATTAGAAATTATGTAATTCCATTTGTTTACTTGTGTCTCTATTGTGTACATATTCCCCCCTGCACCCTTGAGTCTGACAATACCACTCTTGCCCTTTCTCTTCTCACTAATATATCTGAAAAATGTCTTATCCCCCCATTTTATTGCATTGGCTATTTCCTCCTCCTTTTGAATCTTTGCCTTCTTGACTACTTTGCTAGCTTCTCTAAGTTTTTCCAAATACAGATGCCTGTCTTCCTCTCTCTGTGATCTCTTGTATTTCATGAAGGCCTCCCTCTTTTTCTTCACTTTTTCAGCTACTTCTTTCGAAAACCATAGAGGTCTCCTTTTCCTTTTACCTTTATTTACCATTTTAACAAAAAGGTTGGTTGCCCTTAAAATATCCCCTTTCAGTTTTTCCCACTGTTTTTCTACATCCCTCAGCTGTTCCCATCCCACTAACGACTCCCTGAGGTATTGGCCCATCTTCGCAAAGTTAGTCTTCCTAAAGTCTAAGACCCTCGCCTTGGAATGGATTCTAACAGCCCTAGTCCTAATACTGAACCACACCATCTGGTGATCACTGGATGCAAAATGATCTCCCACTACAACATCAGAAACACTTTCACCATTGGTAAGCACCAAGTCCAGTATGGCCCCTTCACGTGTGGGGTCTGTTACCAATTGCCTGAATAGTTCTCCCTGTAGAGAATCCAGGATCTCCTTACTTCTAGATGATACTGCAGCAGGAATCTGCCAATCAACATCTGGCATATTGAAATCTCCTATCAGTAGCACTTCCCCTTTCCTAGCAATGCTGCGCATTGTTGGGGCTTTTCTGGGCTTACCCTAATTAGGGATTTTCTATTTTTGTTTTCTGGCTGTTTGTGTTCGACCCCAACATACATATACAGGACTTTAAATAATTTACTCATGCCACCATAAAAGCATAAAATTGTTTTAATTTAGATTTGCCAGGCCTGTAACAACAAGCTTTGCTGTTAATAAGATACACATTTTAATTTCAATTTCATAGCATAACTTCAAAGTGCCTTGCTCAAGTACAGACAGTCCTGGAGACACAAATTAGCCTCACTCCAATGAGATCAGCTAAAGTCTGTCTGTCTATTAAGATTCTTTCCCCATATTTATATCTAAAAATTGCTGATAAATAGATTTCCTCTCATTCTTATTCTTTATTATTTAAAAGAAAATTTGCTTTCCCATATGTCTCTCTGTAGCATCCTGTCTCCAGTTTCACTCGCCTTGTCTCTGTATGCTGGCTTTTGTATCCTGTTTTTTCACTTGCCTTTTGCGAGTCGTGTTTCCTGTTAGATAAACTGTAGATAATGATGTTGGTCTTCGTTGTTTACGTTTTCCTTTGTGCATTCGAGAGTCCCATGTAGGCCCATGTGACAGTCTTTCATTAGATGTATAGTATTCAGAGATTCCCATTGTGTAAGCTCTCTGGGACAGGATATGAGGTCATTTCACAGTTCAATCTTGCTGGATTTGCAGTTTCAGTGTGAAGAAGCCAGAACAAGCTGTTTTTTAGCAAGCTGTTTCTTAGGCCTAAGTTATAGACGTTAGCACAAGATGGATTCAACCTGTAATAAAGGTACCTGAAGGGGATTCATCTTTTCCCCACAGCATGTCTTCAATTAACTCTCTGTCCACCTCTTCCTCTTGTGAGGGAGGTCTGTATATCACACCAAAGTAAATAGATTTCTCTTTCCCTCTTTCTAGTTTAACCCACAATGCCTCCCCTCTCCCTTTTAAGCTCTGTAATTCCAAAGCTTTAATAGTAGTTTTTACATATAGTGCCACTCCTCCTCCCCTACTTCCTACCCTGTCCTTTCTGAATAAAGTATAGCCAGGTATAGTTACATCCCAATCATGGTTTTCTGTGAACCATGTTTCTGTAACTGCCACTAAATCCAAGTCAGCCACTCCCACCAAAGCTTCAACATCAGGGATCTTATTTCCCATGCTACGAGCATTCATACACACTGCTTTCCATATGTTAGCCGTGTTACCCATTTCCATAAAGTTATTTAATATATCACCTACCAGGGGGCTTTCACTTACCTGGGGGCTTTCTTCACCCATCCCCAACGAATCTAGTTTAAAGCCCTCTTCAGTAGATTAGCCAGTCTACTACTGAAGATGCGTTGACCTTTCTTGGACAGATGGATGCCATCTCTGCTCTGCAACCCTTGGAACAGCATCCCATGGTCTAGGAAACCATAACGCTCTCAATGACACCATCTACGCAGCCATGCATTCATCTCCAGGATGCGAGCCTCTCTGCCTTGGCCTTTACCCTCAACAGGGAGGATTGAAAAGAACACCACCTGTGCACCTAACTGCTTCATCCTCTGTCCCAGAGCCATGAAGTCACTTTTGATACGTTCCGAGGTATACCTGGCAGTATCAGTTGTTCCAACATGGATTAGCAACATTGGGTAATAGTCAGTGGGCTTGATGAGTCTCGGCAAACTCTCCGTAACATCTTGGATTTTGGCACCAGGCAGACAGCATACCTCTCTGGACATCAAGTCTAGTTGGCAGGTGGACGCCTCAGTACCCCTCAGAAGAGAGTCTCCAACCACCACTACCCTTCGTTTCCTTGTGGTCACTGATTCTGCAACTTTAGGGTACTTGAGCTCTGGTTCTTCCCTTTCCAGGGATGCTTTCACCTCCTCCACTTCCAGGGCTGCATAATGGTTCTTCAATTCAAGGGCTGGAGAAGTTGGATTGGTGATTTTGCAGGCCCTGGTGACTTGTGTCCAACCATTGACGTTCTGTTGGCACCCATCTTCTCCTCTGTTGGAGAGCTTGGTTGCTGCAAGAAGCATCTCATCAATGTACTTCTCACTGTCTTGAATGCTCCTCAGCCTCGCCACCTCCTCTCTGAGTTCCTCCACTTGTTTTCTCAGAGCTTCAGCATGCAGGCACCCTGCACATGGAACCGGTCCTTCAACTGGTATTAGGACCTCTGTCTGGACCGAGGCAGAAGCTGTAACGGGGGCAACAGCTTTAGCGATACGATTTTTCCCATCCATTGTTCTGTTCGTGGAGCTTAGGTATTGTTGGTTGATCTGGAGAGCTCCTGTAGGAAAGCCTGAACAGGGCAGGGCACTGGAGCCTTTTATGCAGGCCCTCAGCTGCTCTCAGGTACTCAGGCCCACTAACTCCTGATTAGGTGTTAGCAGTTCCCAAAGCTGAGGAGGTTACTGGAGTTCAGCCACCTACTGTGCTCAAGGAAAGTCCCACTAAAGCACCAAAAAGTAAGTAACCGTGTTTTAAAAATGTCCAAAACCCCTTTTAAGAGCTCCCAGTCAGAGAGCTATTTGTCTTTAAACAATGTTTTCAGTTAGGTTCCGTTTTTTAAACAACCTTTCTGCACAAACACATTTTTAGTGTTCCCATTAGTTTAACTAATTATTTCAGTATTTTCTTTAAACATTTTTTTTAACTTTTCAATTGTAAAAATAACTTTTCTTCTTGAAGGTGACTGGTTACTGCCATTCAGGTAAGGAAACCCTCAAAGAAAAAAAAAATTAGTAACCAGTAGTAGTGTTCACAAAGTTCAGTCACTTTTGTGTGTCTGTCACTTCTCAGTTCTTTTTTTTTTCCAGGTCTTGCTGCTTGCTGGTTTGTTGGGCGCCTGAGGATTCCCTCCGCTTCAGCGATGTCCAGTTCCAATCAGGATACCTACTACCTATCTCTAAAAAAAACCTGCCTCCTTAACTGCGTGTGAAGCTAACTAGGAAAGTGCTCCTGTCCCTTTCTCTATTTTATTATTTTTTTTATTTATAATACTTGTAACACTAGCTATCCCCCAAAAACAAAAAAAAATAAGCAGGCTTCCTTTCTCTTTTCCTTCCAGAGGATTTGCTGTTTCTCTCTGTGCCAGCTTTTATAAGACTACCAACCATTTCTTCAAAACTACACCAGTTGCCGACTAAATTTAGTTAGAAAAATAATATAATACAATAAGATATGCCATACTGGGTCAGACCAAGGTCCATCAATCCCAGTATCCTGTTTCCAACAGTGGCCAATCTAGGTCATAAGTACCTGGCAGTTTCCCCAAAAGACACAGGTTCCACAGTGCTTGTCCTGGGTTAAGCAGTGGGTTTCCTGGGTTCTCTGTAATAATGGTTTATGGACCTTTCCTCCAGGAACTTGTCCAAACCTTTTTTTAAATCCAGCTACACTAACAGCTTTTGCTGTATCCTCCAGTATGAATTCCAAGGTTTGATTATGCGTTGAGTGAAAAAATATTTTCTCTTGTTAAGTGCCGTCGAGTTGGTGTTGACTCATGGCAACTCTCTCGATAGTTGTCCTATATTGTGTTCGGTCTTCAGTCAGGCGGCTCATTGTTGACAGAGCGGCGCACATAGCTGCTGTTATTATATTGATCCATCTCATTGCTGGCCTTCCTCTTTTGCATTAGCTTTCTACCTTGCCAAGCATGATGTCTTTCTCTAATGATCTCTCTCTTCACATGATGTGTCCAAAGTATGAAAGTCGAAGTCTTGTCATCTGAGCTTATAAGGAAAGCTTAGATTTGATCTCCTCTAGTACTGATTGGTTTGTTCTTTGGGCAGTCCATGGTATACACAGTATTCGCCGCCAGCACCATAATTCAAAAATACAATGGTATTTTCTTCTTTCTGTAAAACACATTCACACTTTCTCTCTCTCTCTCATTCACTCGTTCTCTGTCACATAAGAATTTTTTTAAAAACCTGAAACCATTCAAACTGTTTTTGGATATAATAAAACTAGTGAGCTGTGCCCTGCTTTTCTTTAGCACAATCTCAGGTATTACTCTCTTTTCACTGAGAAATACATCCTGTCACTTTTCCCGACAGAGCCATAAGGGTTTCAGATCCTGTATGAGCAGGTCACGAACTGGCAATATTTCAGCAAGACTGCCAGTAAATACAGTTATAAATTAAAATTCACCACAAAATGTTTTTAACTTCTAAATTAAATTTTCAGAGCTTCCACAGCTTAATGCCTGTCATCAAGAAAAATGCTCTCATTTAAATTTAAATCTTTCACTCCAATTTTCAGCACAGTTTTATCAAACACTTCTCTCCTATCAAATTAACAATGTTTTTTGTTCAGACTTCAAACCAACCCTAAAACAGCTCTCACAGACACTCTCTCTGGCAAGTCTTCCTCCTTCAGTCTTCTTCCGAACAACCGGACCTGAACATACTGTACCAGAATTCTGTCCTCACTATAATATTCTGCCTGAAAACTCTCAAAGGAGTTAAGGTATTGTTTTTTAAAAGCTAATTCTTAAAGGGGTTTTGCTGTCTTTTTTAAAAGCTAATTCTTGGAGGGTGTTTTGTTGGTCATTTTTGAAGGATAAAACGGGGTTACTTACCTGTAACGGGAGTTCTCCGTGGACAGCAGGATAAGTCAGCCACACCTGGTGACGTCATCCGACGGCGCCACTGGTACGGAAGTGCTCTCCTAGAGCTCAGAAAGGAAGCCTTTCTGAGCACATGGTAGTCTCCACCCCCAGGCCCGCCCCTACTTGGTCCAGTTAGTACCTAGTTTGCGGCCGTTCCACAGCTGGGTAGGGGCGTGGGCCGCCCACTGTCCGCATGCCTTCAACGTAGGGGAGGAGGGTGGGAGTGTGTGGCTGACTTATCCTGCTGTCCACGGAGAACTCCCGTTACAGGTAAGTAACCCCGTTTTCTCCTAGGACAAGAAGGATGTGTCAGCCACACCTTTTGACTCACCAGCGCGGCGTGGCCGCTGTTGCTGCGGAAGGCGGAGGCTTGCAGTTTGTGAGGGATAGTCCAGAGCACTCAGGATGCAACACTGTTTTATTGCACAGGTACAAGCATTGTTATGCATTACAGCGATGCTCCGTAAAGCGTGGGCAGGCATGGTTTTAACAATGGTGCTCTAACACATTCTCTCTTATTTATTTATTTTTTTTTAACAACATCAAAACTCTTGTGAGATAACAATCACATCAAACATTTCGTGAGATCAACGCAAACATTTCATGAGGTCCGTGGGAACCTTCTGCAGCAGAGGAGGCAGCCATCCGCCGTCACATTCGAGGTCATTCAGCCATGGGAGGAAGGGCACCTTCCTCAGGTTGCGGTAGTGGTTGAGGCCAAGGGCTGGATTCCTGTGCTTAACACGGACTGGCCAAACGCGCCGCAGGTGAGAGACAGGAGTTCCAGGCAGTAATGCTTCTGGAAGGTGTGGGGTGAGGCCCAGGTTGCGTCTTTGCAGATGTGGTTGAGCGGCACCGCGTTGAGGTCTGCCAGTGTGGCCGCCATGGCCCGTAGTTGGTGGGTGTGGACGTTCGCTGGGGCAGTAGCACCGGCACCCAAATAGCAGTGGACGATGCAGGCTGTGATCCACTGTGATAAGGTTTGTTTGGTGACTGGTTGTCCTGGTTTGTTGGGATCGAAGGACACGACGAGTTGGTTGGCCCGGCGGCTGTCTGCTGTCCGGTCCAGGTATGTGCGCAATGCGCGTACGCAGTCCAGAGTGTGTAGGCGACGCTCCTCCAGGTTGTTGTGTGGCTCTGGGTAGAAGGCCGGGAGCTCTATTGCTTCATTTATATGGAAGGCGGATGCCACTTTGGGTAAGAACTTGGGATGGGTTCGCAGTGACGCGTGTCTAGGGTGGAGTGTGGTGTAAGGTGGGTGGGCCACCAGCGCTTGGAGCTCGCTCATTCTTCTGGCAGAGGTGATGGCGACTAGGAACAATGTCTTCCAAGTGACGAACTTGATAGGGGCCTGATCCATTGGCTCGAAGGGGTCCCTTGTGAGTTGCTCGAGCACTATGTTGAGGTCCCAGGTGGGTATGGGCTTGCTTACAGGGGGCCGTAGATTCGCCAGGCCTTTCATGAAACGTGACACCAGGGGCTGTGATGAGATGGGATTGCCATCCAGGTGGTCGTGGAAGGCTGCAATGGCTGTCAGGTGGACCCGGATGGTTGAGGTTTGGAGTCTGGTACGAGAGAGTGCGGAGAGGTATTGGAGGATGAGGGGTATGGGGCAGGAGAGGGGGCAGGCCAGGTAGGCCCCTTCCGCGGCACACCAGGCATCAAACCTCTTCCATTTGAATGCGTAGGAGCGCCGGGTTGAGTCCCTCCGGGCAGCCAGGATGACCTGCTGGACCTCACCCATGAGGTTCAGGTTGGATAGGCATTGCCGTTCAATTTCCAGGCCGTTAGTGCCAGGGCAGTGAGGTTGGGGTGCAGGGTCTGCCCTTTGTCCTGGGAGATGAGGTCCAGGCGCATGGGGAGGCGGACTGGGGGTTCGCACGAGAGGCGCTGGAGAAGAGGAAACCACATCTGCCTTGGCCAGGAAGGTGCAATGAGGATTACGGAGGCCCTGTCAGTGATGATCTTCTGCAGGGTGTTGGAGATAAGTGGTGTTGGGGGGTAGGCATACAGAAGCTTGTGCTTCCCCCAATGTAGGTGAAAGGCGTCCGCTGCAATCCTCTGGCTCGTGGGGTGTCTGGAGCAGAGGTTTGCGCACTTTGTGGTGTTGGGGTGTGCGAAGAGGTCCACTTGTGGCTGGCCCCACTGGGAGAAGATGGAGGCTGTGATCTCCGGGTGGAGCAACCATTCGTGGGGTAGTAGCTGGCAACTGAGTTTGTCCGCCAGGTCGTTGAGTTCGCTCGGGAGGTAGTTGGCCATGAGGTGGCAATTCCTGGATCGGGCAAAGTTCCATATTGCGTGTGCTTCCCTGCAGAGGGGAAGCGAGCCTTGCCTCCCTGCTTGTTTATGTAGAATATGGCGGCTTGATTGTCTGTCTGAATTAGTATTACTCTGCCATGCAGCCGAGTCTGAAATGCTCGAAGAGCATATCTGATGGCCCTCAACTCTAGTAGGTTGATGTGCAGCTTGCCCTCCTGTACTGTC
The DNA here is from genome assembly GCA_033557465.1 of Ichthyophis bannanicus. Classification (NCBI taxonomy): domain Eukaryota; kingdom Metazoa; phylum Chordata; class Amphibia; order Gymnophiona; family Ichthyophiidae; genus Ichthyophis; species Ichthyophis bannanicus. Next base: position 70,939,299 of record CM066051.1, on the reverse strand, counting down.
CACACTCCTTGGGTGCGTAGGTGTAGGAGGTGTGCGCCCCAGCCCCGGTTGGAGGCATCCGTGGTGATGGTGAGATCGGGTGGGGGGTCCCTGAAGGCTCTGCCCAGGGAGAGGTGTGTTTTGTGTGTCCACCAGGACAAGGAGGCCTGTATCTTCTGGTTTATGGTTATCCGCTGGGATAGTGGTTGTGTTCGCTGGTTCCACTGGCGGCAGAGCTGCCATTGCAGACCTCTCATGTGGTGTCTGGTGAGCTGGATGACATGTGTGGTCGCTGCCATGTGGCCTAATAGGCGAAGGATTGTTCTGGCAGATGTGACCTTGGCTGTAGAGATTTTGCAGGCAAGGCGGGAGATGTTGTCCACCTTGGGCGAGGGGAGGAAGGCCCTGGCTTGGCGGGTGCAGAGGGTTGCTCCAATGAAGTCCAATGTCTGCCGAGGTTGGATTTGTGACTTGTGGAAGTTGATGAGGAAGCCGAGGCTGGAGAGGAGCGAGGTGGTTTGATGTATTGCCTTGGTCGCGGCAGGCCTTGAGGGTGCAGCGATCAGCCAATCGTCCAGATATGGGAAGACACAGATGCCGGATTTCCGGAGGTGGGCAGCGGCTACCGCGATGCATTTGGTGAAGACTCTCGGGGCAGAGGAGAGGCCGAAGGGGAGTACCCTGTATTGGTAATGTACGCCTTTGAAGGAGAAGCGTAGGAATTTCTGATGGCCCTGGTGGATGGGGATGTGGGCGTAGGCATCTTGGAGGTCCAGTGAGGCTAGCCAATCGCTCTGCTGGATGAGGGGTAGGATGGACCCGAGGGAGTACATCCTGAAGCGTTCCTTGTGAATGAACTTGTTGAGGTGGCGTAGATCGAGGATTGGGCGCATCCCGCCAGATTTTTTGGGAATCATGAAGTACCTGGAGTAGAAGCCACTTCCAGCGTCCTTTTTGGGTACTCGTTCTATCGCTCGGGTGGTCAGGAGAGTCTCGATTTCTTGGGACATCACCTTGGCCATGGAGAGTGGAATGCAGAAGCGAGGAAGGGTCTTCTTGTTAGGAAATAATAATAATGCTTAGTTTAAGTGCATATACAGGAGGCCTGCACAAGAGAAATCAGAATCCTATACATGTGCCCTTTGTACATTCTGGTGGGTATGGAAAAAGGAATGTGCTGTGTAAGCTAAACTGATTGTTCTACTCAAGGATGACCTGTATTTGCACAGTTACTGATAAGCTATAGTGGGCCCCTAGAAGATGGGTGAATGACGTATGACTATGTTTCTGATAATGTATAAAATACGGACAATCCCTCCACCCTTTGGAATAAACTTGCATACTTTCCTTCTGTGTGGTCTGTGAGTTTTATTCCCCTGGATTCCAGCCAGCCGGAGCAGCACACCGCAGATGAGGGTTCGGGATTTCCTGGCCTGGAGTGACCAATAAGAAGCAGACCCATTACATTTGGTGTCAGAAGTGTCGGATACTCCCGTTGGCCAGGGATCCCTGTGCTTTGGTAGCACGGTTTAAATTAGAACTGGTATTCTCCCTTTGGTTGGGAGTGTCCCTATTGCTTTGGTAGCATGGTTAAATGGTAATTAAATGGTAATTATGACTTTCCTGTTCCCTGGGTGGGAATCGGTGGGAAAGCTACATTTCTTTTCTTTCTCATCTGCGGCTGCTGTGAAGGCTGGGTGCTTGTGTGTCTGGCCAGCCGTGCGTTTGTTGTGAATTAATTAGAGGATGGGGGGGTCCCAAGGTGAGGGGACCACTCCAGAATCCACGTGAGTGTATGTTCTGCTATATGTTGTGATAAGTTTTAAAACTGCAGCTAAAAAAAAAACCAAACAAACCAGCCATCCTACATAAATTGTCATTGTAAGTTACAGGATTCTGCTGAATCAGTCTGTTAGCATGTTTACTGTGCTTAGTTTATCTCTGTGCCTATACGACACCCCCCCCCCCCCCCTCTCTCTAGAACTGATGACTCCGTGTCCCTGGAATGTAAGTGACAAGTGGTGTTTGTTTATTCTTCCACTGCTTTGCTTTTCCCTCCCCCTCCCTTCCTGTTCTTTGTGTTCAAGGGTTACGGACAGGCAGACAGAACAGAAACTTAAAGTTAAACAGCATACTAAAACGTAAATTATTATTTGTTTGCAGAGTGTCTATTTATTGCCATATTATAAGACGACAAGCTAAATAGAAAGAAAATTACTTTTGTACTTAACAACGGTATAACTGTCACTGAAATATGTAAAAGGGTGTGTCTGTATTTAGACACCCATTGCTATAGCAATGTACTGAATAATGAAATACTAAAAGAGCTCTTAATCTGCTTCACAATATCCCTCTCCGAGTCTCATTGGCCAGCTTGGCTAAAGGTGAATTGGCCACAGGTAAAAGTGTAAACAACAGTTGGGGCTTGCCGGGATTTTCCCACAGTGGAGTGACTCCTGCTGAGTGGAGGTGCGAAGACGCGTCCTGTTGATTTCAACAGTCTCACCTCCTTCTCTGCGGAGAGGTCTCTTTACTAGCTGGTAATGGTCCTGGGTGACTAGAGGTATTGTGAATCGGACAGACAGTGAATTAAAAGCAGGCACTGCAGCAACCGAGTAAATTCTGTGCACAGATCGAGGTAAGGAAAAGTGGGACTTTGGTATCTACCTTGGTGGTTTGTATATTCTATTGGGAACAGACTGATTGTGTGTGAGTGAGATGTAGAATGTAAATAGTGGAGAAAAATCCGGGGAGTGGGGTGGGCTCCAAATACCCCGAGGGTCTAGTTCATTATGCAGGGCGAAATTTCTTAAGAAAGCACTTGTAAGCTTTGATTTGTCTCTTGTTTAAATAAGAACTGAAACAGAAGTTTCCCAAATAAGTAACTCCTTCGTGTCCTTCCCAACAAGTTGAAAAAAAAATATGTTTTGTTTACAGTAAATATTGTTTTTCCTTTATTGCTGGTTGGTGCAGGATTTAAGGAATCTGAATAAGATTGTCCAGACCTAGCAATGGATACTTTCCTTTGAAAACCTTATTTCAAAAGAAACCCCTTGATTTGTATATTTATGCTTTTGGTTCAAAATATTGAGCTAAATTTTGCATGAACACAAATGGTTTAGTATTGTAGATTTGAGGTATATGTTTGAGCCTGCTCCCTAGGCACTATGTAGACGATCTTCTATGTTCAGGGCAGGAGAAACCAGTTGTGATAGAAGCCATTCACAATCTGCTGCATTTCTTGGGTAAGAAAGGTTTCAGGGTGTCCTGAAGAGAAAAACAAAATTAGGTTGGGGCTATCCCTTCCCCCTACAGCACTAGAATCAAAACCAGAAACTTAAAAAATGAACAGCGAACAAAGAAGAGAGAGGGAAAGGGGGCAGCCCCTCCCGTGGGCTACAGAAGGCACATATGGTTTTGGATTGTTTTTCTTTAACCTTCAAAGTGGGGGTTGGGAACGCTGTCAGGACAATGGGGTATCCTGAGCCACTAATTAAAAGACTGCAACTTGAAACAATGAATTTTATATTTTGTGGCAAGCACCTCAGAGGTCATAATTATTGTTTATATGTTACAAACTATAGGAATTTAATAGCAATCACAATTAGTGACAATTCTCAAGCAACGTTTTCTTTTTAAACTCAGTATTTAGGACTTTTTTCTCTCTTGTTCAGCTATCTGCATTTGCCTGAAGGAATCTGGACTCAAGACAGACTTGCTGTTTACTTTGCTGTTTGTGTTTGAGATAACATCAAGGTTGAACTGTTACTCTAAGTAGATTGCTTTAACATAATTTCATTGTTTCAGATCAGTTTGATACCAGTCTCAAGTATTATGTATAAGGTTTTAATTTAAATGTGACAAAGCATGATTTTGAATTCACCTCTTTGCAGTTTCATGTTATTTGAATGTCTGTTTCCTGAACTGTAAGATTTTAAGTTAATTACTTTGCATTGTGAAGTGGTGTGGATGGCTGACGAACAGGAGTGTAGCACCATGGGTGCTGGCTATATTGATCTTTCTGATTTGATTTATTACAATATTGGATTTTAGGATAAATTCACCTGTTTTTCTGTATTTGAATTTTATGTGTTAGTGTCCAGCGAAAAAGTGTACCTTGTTCTAAAAGTTTTTATTTCAGTTTAGTACAGTTCCTGAGAAAAAATAGATATATGTTGCAGCACTGTGAGATATTAATTTTTCTTTAGTTTACACATTTGCATTTTATGTTACCAAAAATATTTCAGAATTTTGGAAAGAGGCTGATCTGAAATTGCCTTGTTCCAAGCATATAGATCTCATTTAGTGGAAAGATGAAGCTTAGTTCCCAGGAAATATGAGAATATTTGTAAATAACAACATTAACGTGAGTTCATTGGAAAAAAAAAAAAAAAAAAAAGCAGAGAGTGAGAGAGAGAGACAGAAGGTGAGGCTACAGCCTTGGGAAAGGCAATAAACGTGCTGCTCCGAGTATGATGATCTGGGCCACCGGAATTCTGACTGCTTTAAGACTCCTCAAGGACCCACAAGGCCTGAAGAACATGAACCTTGCATATTTATGCCTCTGAAGAGACATGACTAAGCAGGGGGGAATAGGCCAAGAAGAACCCGAGGAAACATCGCCATGAGGCCCAACCACATATGCCTTGTATCCTCTTAGATCTCTCACCTCAAAAGGATCTCTTTTTGACACCATAATTAATGAGTAGCTTACTCAAATCCTTGTGAACACTGCAATTTTAAAATCAGTCCAACAGCACTCTCGCTGAGAACAGTGTATACGATAGATTCTAGTTATACGTGAGAGATATGAGCCATATTTCTTTCTATTGGGATTGATGTTATAAAATGCTGTGAAGTACTAGTCTATATTGTAAGGACTTTACCTATATTTTGTTTAGGCAGTTGTTAATTAGAATGAGCACTGCTTACTCATATTGTTATGCTTATTGAAAAGGATCTACATTTATATCTTATATATATATATATATATCTTTTGTTTACAAAAATACAAAGTTTCTAACAATTGTTTGATGTTCTTAGCAGCCTTGCCAAATAAGGATACACTAGTATGGTATAAAAAAGACAGAAGGACCTATGCATGTAGTTTGATGGAATGATGTAAGTGAAAAAAAAAGTGGTGTTGAGAGGAGTGTGATGGAATATTCATGTTGGAAAAGAGAACTCAGATTAACATTATAAAATGAGGACAGTAACTGAATTCAAAAAAGCATGGGACCAACACAGAGGATCTCTAAAGGTAAAAAGTGGACTGTTGTAGTTGTTTTTATGGAAGGACAGACTAGATAGGCCATGTGGTCTTTTTCTGTCGTCATGTTTCTATGTTTCTAGAATGGTGGGGTAAATTGAAATGTGAAATGATGTATCCGATGTATCCACCTAGAAAGAAAACTGACAATGAATACTCTACAATATTTGATTATGCCATCCCCATTAACTCCAAATTTGAAAGTCATCTAGCCCAGAGATATACCCAATAATTGGAAATAGACACTTGGAGATAGGCTGAGTGCACTTTTCATCCTAATGAGCTTTGGGGAGACCCACACTGGCCATGTGGTGCTTTTCAGATGCTTTTATCCCTTTTTGCCTCTATGTGTCCTGGCCCGACACATGAAGCTAAAGGAGGAAAGTTACTTACACAAATTTTTACAAATTGGTATAATTCTAAAATTGTGAAAAAATTTTGAGGAAGTGTGGGCTTCTTGTCAAAATGTATTAGCTAAATTGAGTTACTTAGGATTGGCTGTTGTGTGTAAACAGCAACCCATGAAGGGGGGAACCTCCGAAATCTTTAAAAAAAAAAAAAAACTTTGTAAAGACACTAAACTGTCTTGCCTTTGACTCTGTTCAATAAACAAACAAACAAACAAACAAACAAATTGCCCTAAGGGAGTAGACTGAAATTTTTCTCCCGCTGAACTGTTATATGGAAAACTGCTTACCTTTTATACTCCTGAGCCTCACATTTGATCTCTTGTATTTCCTAGCAGCAGAGGCAACTCTCTTCCCTCCACAGGTATGCTCAGCAGGTCCAGTCTTTTCTGCTGGATGACTCAGCTCTTTTCTTTCAATCCGGAGACTGGATTTTGGTAAAGACATACCACCAGCACATGGTACAAGCCCCTTTTCCAGTATGGGATTGTTCCAAGTTCTTCTGATAACACCGATTGCAGTGAAGGTGGCGGCTAAAAGATCCTGAAGCTATTGCCCTCGTTGGAAACATTCTCCATATACAGATCAGGCTTCAGGACCAGGATGAGAAGTAGCTGACGCCGGGGCAGCCAAGGCCCTAGCAACTGGAGAGGAGAGGAGAAGACTCCTGAAGAAAGGCAGCTTTCGGCCTAGAGGTACCGAACCAATATATCCCTTCAAGGTTGGTGACAGGTCAGAACACCTCACAAGTACGGTACCTTAGACCCGCTCTACAGACCTCCAAACTACAGTAATCACCATCACATGGACAGCCATCCTGTGTGACTCCTCCCCTTCGTGGATCCATGCGTCAAGAATCAAGCGTGTATCGTCTCCACTGACATCTTCGGTTCCAGCCTCCTGACCATCACGCACAAGACTGTGTTGACTCCTCCTATCACTCATAGGGTGCCTCCTTCAGCCCGTTTCGGGAACTGTTAATACGGCAATACTACTTGCCCAGACTGCCTTACCTTTTGTGTGCGCAGATCGCTATAAACTGAAGCTTTTCTCTCAACATGTCTCATTACTGTATAATCTGTGTGAAATGCAGAAGTTTACTGTACCTGATAATTCAAACTGCACCCAGCCCCATGTTTCTTTTTCTACCTTTTTGTATAACATTGGTGTTACTCGCCCCTCTTTGGGATATGACTAGGTCCCTTGCCCATTGTAAACTGTCTCTAGTTTTAATGCTACAGATTGTTTTATTGTTTCTGCTTTTAGCCTGTCTAATACTGCTCTATACTGTTCTTCAACTACAGGGAAGTTTCTCATGATTACTCTTTGGGGTGGTCTCAAAGGGCTGCTTATTGCCCTATTGAGCGGTTTTATAATTCTTGTTCTTTTTTGTTGTATATTTTCATTTGTTCTTGACTGTTGTTGAAAGGCCCTACAAAGCTCTACCACTTTTTTGTATTTCTATACTTCTGCTTTTATGGTGGCTGATGTATCTGAGCTGCCACATACAGATGTTCCATTAATAATGCCTGTTTAGTTATTTTGTAGTAGATTGTTAGGCTGTTCTTATAGTGGGCCTATGCAGGCCCAAAGGGGGGATTGTTAGGAAATAATAATAATGCTTAGTTTAAGTGCATATACAGGAGGCCTGCACAAGAGAAATCAGAATCCTATACATGTGCCCTTTGTACATTCTGGTGGGTATGGAAAAAGGAATGTGCTGTGTAAACTAAACTGATTGTTCTACTCAAGGATGACCTGTATTTGCACAGTTACTGATAAGCTATAGTGGGCCCCTAGAAGATGGGTGAATGACGTATGACTATGTTTCTGATAATGTATAAAATACGGACAATCCCTCCACCCTTTGGAATAAACTTGCATACTTTCCTTCTGTGTGGTCTGTGAGTTTTATTCCCCTGGATTCCAGCCAGCCGGAGCAGCACACCACAGATGAGGGTTCGGGATTTCCTGGCCTGGAGTGACCAATAAGAAGCAGACCCATTACACTTCTGAAGCGGGGTTGCCGTGAAGCGGATGCGGTAGCCTCTGTGTATGATATTTAGGACCCATTTGTCTGAGGTGATTCTCCCCCACGCCTCCCTGAAGAAGGTCACGCAGCCTCCCACCGGCTGGCGTGTGGGAGTTGTCCTGTCAAAAAGGATGGTGTGCTTTTCCCCGAGAAGGTTGCCGTTTGTTTTTGCGGCTTGCGCTCCTTGTTGCGTGGTTTCTGGTTGTAGGGGTGATAGGATGGCTGGTAGGAGTGGTAGTTTGTCCGCTTTGCCTGCCACCTTTGTTGAGGCTGGTACCGTCTGAGTTGTGGGGGCTTTCTGTAGAAGGAGCCCTGCGACTTCCTGGAGCTGGAGCTTTTGTCTAGACCATCGGATGTCAAAGACTGGAGGGTATCAAAGTGCTATTTCATGTTGGTAACCGTCTCTTTGACCTTGTCCCCGAAAAGGCTGTCCCCGGAGCATGGGGCATCTACTAGGCGTTCGTGCGTGTCCACCCTCAGGCCTGATGCTCTGACCCAGGCCGTGCGTCTTGCTGCAATGGCTGTAGCGGCTCCTCTGGAGGTAGCGTCAAACGCATCGAAGGTGTTTGCCGCATTCGGTTAAGTCCCCTAGGAAGGAGGAGAAGGTGGCTTTGTTGTCGCTAGGTAGGTCGTCCGCGGTTTTCTTGAGGCTGTCGAGGATGGTGTCGAGATAGAGGACCTGCTGAAATTGGTGCGCTGCAATCTTTGCACTCAGCATGGTGGATTGGAAGACCTTCTTACCATGGTCGTCCAGTGTTTTCTGCTCTTTGCCTGGTGGCGCATTGACATGTGTGCGGGAGCTCCTTGCCTGTTTCAAGGCGGACTCCACGACGATTGACTGGTGAGGTAACTGAGTCTTGTCAAAGACTGGTGAGGGTTGGACTTGGTATTTTGCGTCAAGCCTACGTGATGTTGGTGGAATGGAGGCGGGGGTCAGCCAGTTGCGGTTGAGGGTGTCCAAGAGGAGGCGGTGGATCGGTATGGAAATCACTGATCTAGGGGCGTCCAGGTATTTGAGGAGGCCTAGGACCTCGCTCCTCGGGTCCAGAGTGTCAGAGGGGTTCAGTGAGAGCCTTGAGGCGAGTTTCTGGAGGTATTTGGGGTAAGTGAGGTCCTCCGGTGGCGAAGGCAGGAGGGGGGGGGCTGAGTGGAGTTCAGGAGGTGAATCTCTGCTGCTGTTCATAGGTGAGGGGCTGCGGGAAGAGATGCGCTTGGCTGCCTCCTCAGCTTCGCTGTCCGAGGGGAAAGATTCAGTGGAGAACCCGATGGGTGAAGGGGACCTCTGTGGTGACGGTGGCCGGAGGAGTTGGGCTGGCTGGAGGTAGGTTCTGAGCCAGGAAGGTCTTCCACAGGGCCATCATGGCTGCTGGGGGTTGCTCCGGGTCCAGGGGGACTGACGATATAGGTTGTGTCTGCCCCTTGTAGTTATATCCGTGGTGATACCGTGCAGGGGATGGGGAACTGTACCTTTTGTGGTGCCGATGTCCACCGCGTGTCTCCCTGCTGCTGCTGTCCCTGTAATGTCCGTTGCTGGCGCGGCTGGATGCGCGATGGCGCGAGTGCAGGGAATATTCCTGGCTGGAGCGGCTGCCCGAGTGATGGATGTGGAGGAGTGGCCTAGTGGTTGGGGCAAGGTACTTTGGGCCGGAAGGTCGGGGGTTTAAATCCCACTAGAGGACAGCAACCTTGGGCCGGAAGGACTGGGGTTTCTAGTCCCACAGGTGCTCCTTGTGGTCTTGGGCAAGCCACTTAACCCTCCATAGCCCATGTTCCCTGTAAAATAGTTCTCTGTGTGCTGTGCTTTCCTGTCTAATCAATGTGTTTATACCTCAAACCTTTCCTGTCATGATTTGACAATTTCCAATCTGTAATCAAAAAAACCGCTGCTGATCGCTGGAAGTAGCGGTATACAAATGTATACTAAATAAAAAAAATAAAAAATGGATCCGGTGCCGTTTGGGGTTCTTGCTGAGGCCTCTGTAGGCTGCGTGGGTTTCCCTGGCGTCATCTGAAGTCTCCCTGTGGTGCGGTCCAATGGTGCGAGGAGAGGGCGGGTCCCTGAGGGCTGAGCCAATGGACAGCTTGGAGGGCAGCTCCTTCCTTGCAGTGCGGGAAATGGCGCCGGTGGAGGGAAGATGCTTCCTGCTGCTCATTGCATTGGAGGAAGAAGCTGCGGCTGGCGGCGGGTGCTGCAGAAAGGCACCGGAGGTCTCAGCGTTGCTGGAGGAGGCAGGCAGACCGGGGATGGAGGCCCCGGGGGGCACATCCTGGATCGCCACCGAGGAGCTCTGACTGGCGGCCATGTTGGGGTTGGCCATGCGGTTGGAGGCTCCTGGTTCAATTGGCTTCTTCACTTTGCTGGAGAGCGGGACCGCAGGGATATCCGAGGGAGAGCCCTTCTCAAGGTAATCTTGGAGCGCATGGCTGCGGGATCAGCGTGCCCTGGGGGACATCCGGGCACAGTGGGGACAGTCCTCCATGCGGTGGTCCTTGCCCAGGCAGCGTAGGCACAGATCGTGTGCATCTGTGGTGTTCATCTTCTTAGCGCAGCGTGGGCATTTTTTAAACCTGGGTTTGCTGTCCTTATCCTTCTTGTCTTTGATTCTTTTGGTTTTTTCTTTGTCTTTATCCATGTTGTAAGGTTGGAGAGCTGAAATTTCCATCCGAGTGGTAGGGCGGAAGAAAGAGAACTGGACCAGGTAGGAGCGGGCCTGGGGGTGGAGACTACCATGTGCTCAGAAAGGCTTCCTTTCTGAGCTCTAGGAGAGCACTTCCATACCAGTGGCGCCGTCGGATGACGTCACCAGGTGTGGCTGATGCATCCTGCTTGTCCTAGGAGAATGTCTTTTTTTCTATACAACAAAGGGGAACTTTTTTGTGTGCTTGTGCGTTGGGCAAGGCTCTTGTCAGCTGATTCACAGCTAACTCTTTGAAGCCACTGACCTCAACAGGTGTTAGGTCCCTCCCTACCCACCCTGACACCCACCCACCAATGTAAGCATTCTTGCTTTATAGGTCAACTCCCCATTTAGCTACACACAGGGAACATAGACAAACACTATTAGAATACACTTAAAAGAGGTTAACTGTTTTTTTTTCCTTTTTTTTTTTTTTTTTTTTTTTAGGGACAGCTAAGGAACAGGTAGGGACTTTGGTAGGTCTTTCTTCTATTTCATCTGGTATCAAAGCTCCACCAACTAAGTAATAGCTGGCAAAAATCATATTGCTAAAGCTGTTGCCCCCATTACAGCTTCTGCCTCAGTCTAGACAGAGATCCCAATACCAGTTGAAGGACCAGTTCCATGTGCAGGATGCCTGCATGCTGAGGCTCTCAAGAAACAAATGGAGGATCTCAGGGAAGAGGTGGCAAGACTGAGAAGCATTTGAGATGGTGAGAAGTATTGACGAGATGCTTCTTGAAACATCCAAAAGGTGGAGATGGGATACTACAGAAGGAAGAAGGTTGGACATGAGTCACCAAAGCCTGCAGTATCAGTACTCCGATTCCTCCAGCCCTTTATTTTAAAATATCTTTATTGGGACATACCAAAATTTAACATGATACAAAGCAGATCAAGCATAACATTCACATAAGATTCACAGTTTAACAACATCATCCTCCAAGAATTGACCCAATCTAGAAATGCCCTCACACTGCATTGTAGATAGATTATGTATATAGTTAACCCAGTTATCCAAGTTTGTACTCCTGTTCAATGTAAAACCTGACAGTTTGTCGTTATGGTCGTTGTTGTTATGATGTAAACCGCGCTGATTCTAAATAGCGCGGTATATAAGAAACTGTAATAATAATAAATAAAATCATTATTATTCACTTTATACCATTCACAACATGGCGAAACTCACAAGCATAATCATCATTTTGCCCCAAATTTTCATTACTAAACTCCCTAGTCTCTCTGTCCCTCCACCCTCCTTCCCTGACTACGCAACAGAGTCCTTCCTCAAGACCTATCTAGCTCTTCCACAACAATACCAATAAACAGATTCCCCCAGAGTGCCAATCCCTTACTCAAAAGGATAGAAAAGACCACAAAGCAGGTCTTCTCCAAAAAAAAACAGACACCACCCAGGCACCCCGAACAAGCCCACCAACACAATAGCAGGTCCCAGAATCTCCCCCTTTTATGATATGGTACCTGCTTACCCTATTCCCAATGCCATCCTCAAATAATCCCTACCCCCCATCCCACTCTACTCCAAACAATCTGTAGTCGTTACTCCCTTGCTCCTCGGCCACCACGGTCAAGACATTCCTAACATCTCTATTCTTTGATACTCTTATACCTCTCCTGAACAGTGGTTTAACACCCTGCTGCGTATGCGACTACGTAATGCCTGAATATAGGGTTCCCACACTATTAGAAAACACTTCCAGTGCTGCGTCCGTCCCCGCAAACATTCTCGTTCACATTACATAAGTAGGTATAGGGACAGTTTCCAAGACGGTATTGAGGGTCCTGTAGATGTCAACCAAGTCTGTAAAATATTTTTACGAGCTAACAGTAGTACAAGGCGTATCCATCTGAATTTCAGCTCCCACCAGTCCAGCTTCAGGCAGATCTAATATAGCTCCTTGTGGGGATAAAGTGGACAGATTTAGCAAATTTCCCATATCTTGGTTGAACAATATCCTATTATGTGGCCTTGCAAGACCACCTTTGCTGTTTCCCAAAACAAGGCTGAATTGCTTTTGTGAGCGGCATTGTGTTCTTCAAATTCTTCCCATTTAGCCCGTATACATTTTTGGAACTCTTTGTCATCTACAAGATGAAGCGGGAATCTCCATGGGCCCCTCACGGAGTCGTCCCCCCCCCATTCCAGCTCCAACACTACCAGAGCATGATCTGATACCACTATCGGACTGATATCCACCTTCCCTATTCGCTCTAATAGTGAAGCTGACACTAAAATGTAATCTAATCTAGAGCTGGTTCCATGCACCCTTGACACATGAGTGTAGTCTCTTTCCGAGGGGCGCCAAACCCTCCACACTTCAATCAGTTCACACCCTTCGCTTATCCCTCTCCGTCTGTTAGTGCTATGCTTGTCTCCTCTGCCCTTTTGCCCCGTACAATCCATAGTAGCATCCACTACACAAAGTTGTCCCCCCCCCCCCCGAATGATCTGGGAGGAAAACCCTCGAGTTAAGTGTTGCGTCAGCGGTTGGAAAATTGAGCATTATGGACATTATGCCCTGGTGAGGCTACTTATACCATGTATTCCTCTGATTCCCCTCCCCCGCAATTAAATTGCAAACTGTACAAATTCCTAAGACCTCCCTCCAATATAAGTTGTCCGCCAATCCGGCCTCCACTCAGTCTCCCGCCCTCTCCTGGCAACTGCCGTATCTGCATATTCCAAGAGGGACACAAAATGCCCCTATAAAGGTCCTGTCCCATTTAAATTTAACTTTAAATAAACTTAGAGGCCTCTCAATTAAGGACCTGTGCTTCCCTCTGATAGAATTTCTCATCTGGTTCCTTAGGGGAATGTCGTTTACACATTCAACCATAAAATATCAGATTTTGAATTAAACCTTAAGAACTATTACACACTGGTTTCTAAGCTATACTCCCCCATCCCCTTCATATACATAGCAACACAGAAAAACAAAGGCTAGTTCAAAAACTTGATTATAAGTTGGTGCTAAGAAAAAGGAGAGAGAGAGTCAATGAACTGTTACGTAAAAGAAGTGGGAGCAGCAGTACACTTCAACATCATACAATACAATACAATATAATATAATATAATACAATACAATACACTTCAACATCATATAATACAATACAATACAATATAATATAATATAATACAATACAATGCATCCCACCCCCACCCAGCAAGCAACATTAACCCTCACATCTGAATTCTTCCCCAGTCCTAACATAACCCATCCTCTCTTCCACTCTTCTCCCCCCCCCCCACCTCTCTCTTCTTTTGTCAAGTACTAAAAAACAAAAAGGAAAGTATCATAAAATTCAATAAAATTGCCCCAAAGAGACCTTCAATTTACTTCTCCCCCAATACTATATCGTTGTCCTGCAGCGTTCCCTTTAGGTCTGTCATACCATCTCGCAAAATGTTCTTGTCACACTTCCATCGTATGACAGATGCTCAGACCTAGACAATCGCCACGTCCATCAGCCACACTGCAGGCCTTCCCCGCTGGCTCCTTTAAGGGTAAGGGTAAGCTCCTTTATCCATTAATAATACCCTGCTGTCCCAATAGTGCGTGTCTATCATATAACTGTTTACTCCCCTTCACTTCAGTACCTTCCAGCGGTCCCAGGTTCTGTTCCTCGCATGGCTACTGCCTATTCCTCAAGCAGGATCTTTAAAGTGGTTTGCACAAAATGTCTGAACTGCCTCCACCGTAAGAAACACTTGGAGCTGTCCATTAATTGTGAGCTGCAGCTTCGCTGGGTAGATCAAGGCAAACCTTATTCCTTTTTTTGCTAGTGTACTACATACAGTGTTGAAGTCCTTACGTGCCTGGGTCACAGCAGCCGAGTAATCCTGGAAACACAGCACCCTCGTTCCTTCATAAGTAAGAGCCCCCGGCTTCTGAGCTGCATGAAGAATCGTTTCCTTTTGGTGGAAATTCAAAAATCTCGCCAACACTGCTCTTGGCCTTGTATAGCCGTCTTTCCAGGAGCCCACCCGATGTGCACGCGCAACAGTTAGCTTTCCCGCCATTTCTGTTAGCTGTAGGCTCACCGGTAACCAAGTCTCTAGGAATCCCCAGAGTTCCTTTTCCTCAACAGTTTCAGAGATGCCTACCAATCTGAGGTTTTTCCTTCGCCCCCCGATTTTCCAGATCATCTATTTTACTGTTGTGCTTAAGCATTTGCTCTTCCAGCCAGTGAATTCTCTGTTCCAGTTCAATATTGCTATCCTCAGTTCCCGATATTCGGAGTTCAGAATGTTGCAGATGGCCCATGAACTCTGCCATCGAACCCATCAATTGTTCAAGTTATGCAGTAATATCTTCAAACCAGCCACTCAACACCCATACAACTGCCACCAAAACCTCTTCTACCAGGGCCCCTGAAGATGTCTCTGGGCTCGAAGGGGGAGAGGGATCCGCCATCTTAGCGTCTGCACCCCACGCTGTCTCCTTTTTCTATAGTCTAGCTGCCATCTGCTTTAGTACCCCAGTAATTCTTCTCTCAAAGGCCACTTCAACAGATAAGCTAGTCTGTTGCATGGGTACAGGGGGTTTTGTCATGTTTTTGAAGAGAACAGCACGGGGGGACCCAGAGTTCCGGCGTTCATGTCCGCCTTAGCTCATCGCCATACCGGACGTCCATCCAGCCCATTAACTGAAGAACCAGTATGCAGCCCTGGAAGAGGAGGAGGTAGAAGCATCCGAGGAAAGGGAAGAACCAGAGCTTGAGCCCCCCAAAGTTAAAGAATAAGTCACTACAATAAAGCGAAGGGTAGTGGTGGTTGGTGACTCTCTTCTGAGGGTACTGAGGTATCCATCTGCTGACCAGATTTGATATCCAGAGAGGTGTGCTGTCTGCCAGGTGCCAAAATCTGAGATGTTACAGAGAGTTTGCCGAGACTCATCAAGCCTACTGACTGTTATCCTGCTGCTCATCCATGTCAGCACAAATGATACTGGTAGGTATCCTTCCAAGCATATCAAACGTGATTTCACAGCTCTGGGACAGAGGGTGAAGCAGGTAGGTGTGCAGGTAATGTTATCTTCAATCCTCCCTGTTGAGGGTAAAGGCCAAGGCAGAGAATCTCGCATCCTGGAGATGAATGCATGGCTGAGTGGATAGTGTCATCGAGAGTGTTTTGGTTTCCTGGACCATGGGATGATGTTCCAAGAGCTGCAGAGTGGAGATAGCGTCCATCTGTCCAAGAAGGGTCGAGGTGTTTTTAGCAGCAGACTGGCTAACCTACTGAAGAGGGCTTTAAACTAAATTCATTGGGGATGGGTAAAGAGAGCCCCCAGGTACATGAAGAAAGCCCCCAGGTAAGTGAAAGATTAAATACTTCTGGAAATGGGTAATAGGGGCAACGTCTAGAAAGTGTGGTGTATAAATGCCCATAGCATGGGAAATAAGATCCCAAATGTTGAGGCTTTAATGGAAGAGGCTGGTTTGAATTTAGTGGTGGTTACGGAGACATGGTTCACAAAAAAACATAACTGGGATGTAATTATACTGGGCTATACTTTATTCAGGAAGGATATGGTAGGAAGAAGGGGAGATGGTGTGGCACTATATGTTAAAAAATATTAAAGCTATAGAATTGCAAGACTTAAAAGGAAGAGAGGAGGCACTGTGGGTTAAACTAGAAAGGGGGAAAGAGAAATCCATTTGCATTGGAGTTATATACAGATCCCTATCACAGGGCATAGAAGTGGACAAAGATTTAATATGAGACATACACAGTATTGCCATGAAAGGAGAAATGCTACTGATAGGTGATTTCAATATGCCAGATGTGGGCTGGCATATCCCTGCTGCGGTGTCATCTAGAAGTAAGGAGATCCTGGATTCTCTACAGGGAGAACTAAACAGGCAATTGGTAACAGAACCTACACGTGATGGGGTCATACCGGACTTCGTGCTTACCAATGGGAAAGTATTTCTGATGTTACAGTGAGAGATCAACTCGCATCCAGTGATCACCAGTATTAGTACCAGGGCTGATAAAATCCATTCAAAAGCGAGAGTCTTAGACTTTAGGAAAGCTAACTTTGCAAAGACGGGACAATACTTCAGAGAGTCGTT
Organism: Ichthyophis bannanicus; assembly: GCA_033557465.1. NCBI lineage: Eukaryota > Metazoa > Chordata > Amphibia > Gymnophiona > Ichthyophiidae > Ichthyophis > Ichthyophis bannanicus. Next base: position 70,922,838 of record CM066051.1, on the reverse strand, counting down.
AGCAGGATCGGATCGGATCAGCTGGGGGATGCAGAAAAACAGTGGGCAAAACTAAAAGGGGATATTTTAAAGGCAACAAACCTTTTTGTTAGAAAGGTAAATAAATGTAAAAGGAAAAGAAGGTCGCTATGGTTCTCAAAAGAAGTAGCTGAAAAGGTGAAGAAAAAGAGGGAGGCCTTCATAAAATACAAGAGATCACAGAGAGAGGAAGACAAGCATCTATATTTGGAAAAACTTAGAGAAGCTAGCAAAGTAGTCAGGAAAGCAAAGGTACAAAAAGAAGAAGAAATAGCCAATGCAATAAAATGGGGGGAAAATACATTTTTCAGATATGTTAGTGAGAGGAGGAAGGGCAAAAGCGGTATTGTCAGACTCAAGGATGAAGGGGAGGAATATGTAGAAGCTGAAGGAACTAGCTAAACTAAAAGTAGACAAAGCCATGGGTCCAGATGGGATACATTCAAGAATACTGAGGGAATTTGGGGACGTTCTACCTTTTCAATGCCTCTTAGGAGTGGTGCCAGAGGACTGGAGAAAGGCACATGTGGTCCCTTTACACAAAAACAGACATAAGGATGACACTGAGAACTACAGGCCGGTTAGTCTAACCTCTGTGGTTAGTAAATTATTGAAAAGGCTACTAAAGGATAGAATAGTGAGGTTTCTGGAGTCCAATGGATTGCAGGATCCAAGGTAGCATGGATTCACCAGAGGCAGGTCTTATCATACAAATCTGATAGAAAGGGAGTTGGACCAAGGGAAAGCCCTAGATATGGTGCATTTAGATTTCAGTAAAGTGTTCCATACAGGCAACCTATAAACAAACTGAGCATCCTAGGGATGGACCCTAAAGTTACTGATTGGGTTAGAAATTGGTTGAGTGGGAGGCGACAAAGGGTACAGGTAAATGGAGCTCACTCTAAGGAGAAGAAGGTTACCAGTGGTGTGCTGCAGAGATCTGTCCTTGGTCTGATTCTTTTAACATCTTTGCTAATGATATTGTGGAAGGACTGTTGGCTAAGATTTGCTTGTTTGCAGATGATATCAAAATCTGCAATAGAGTAGACACACAGTAAGGAGTCAACAACATGAGGAGGGATCTAGCTAATCTTGAAGAATGGTCCAGAATATGGCAGCTGAGAATTTAATGCTAAAAAATGCAGGGTCATGCATTTAGGCTGCAAAAATCCAAAGGAGTGTTGGGGGTGAGGTACTTCTGTCCACAAAAGAAGAGCGGGTCCTGGGCGTAATTGTGTCTGACGATCTTAGGATGCTTCGGTGTATAGGGAGGGGAATGGTCAGCAGAAGAAAGGAGGTGATAGTGCCTCGGTATAAGTCTTTGGTGTGACCTCATTTGGAGTATTGTGTGCAATTCTGGAGACCGCACCTTCAAAAGGATATAAGCAGGCTGGAGTTGGTGCAGAGGGTGGCTACTAAAATGGTTAGTGGTCTTCATTATGAAGCATATGAGGACAGACTTAAGGATCTTAATATGTACACCTTAGAGGAAAGGCGGGATAGAGGTGATATGATTGAGATGTTTAAATACCTCTGTGGCATAAATGCACAGGAGGGTCTCTTTCAATTGAAGGCAAGCTCTGCTACGAGGGGACATAGGATGAGAGTTAAAGGGGATAGTCTCAGGAGTAATATGCAGAAATATTTCTTTACAGAAAGAGTGGAATAGTCTCCAGTGGAGGTAATGGACACAAGGACAGTATGTGAATTCAAAAAAGCATGGGACAAACACAGAGGATCTCTAAAGGTAAAAAGGGGACTATCGTAGTTGATGGGAGGGCAGACTAGATAGAAACACGACAGCAGAAAAAGACCATATGGCCTATGTTTCTAAAAGTGTCCTTCCACCCAGTTGTGTTGGAAAATAGTCCCTTACTGGCTCCATTCCAGCTCATGCAATACATTTTCACTGCTCTAAAACCACTAACAGATTGCTACACATTTTAAAATAATTTTATAATCCATTTAGAATTAAGTTTGTCTGCTACCGGTTTATTTAGAGAAACTACATCACCAACATGACGTGCCATGGAGAGAATCTCTTCGGAGAAAAGGAGGAAGGAAGGAAAAGAGGGCTTCATAGAAAAGCAAGCTGTTACTCTTCACAGTCTCTCAAGGTGAATGTCAGCATCAGTCTCCTATCACAGGAAGTATCAAGGTGGTAGCCAAAGAAAGGCTTACTACCTACAAAGGCATAAGTACTTCCCTGACTCCCGCTACTCCCATTCTGAACAGACTTCTTGAGCACGCCCCAAGCAAGAGAAATCTTAGAAGACCCAGCGGTTCCATAGCCAAAACTAGGGGTGAGGTTTTGATTGGTTCCTACAGAGCGTAGCCTCATGGGAGGACTCTGCTGTAGAGGAACCAGTTCACTATTTGTGTCTGCCCCACCTCATGTTCCCCCCACAAACCACACCTATGCTCAGAGGTGGCCCCTTATAACCTCCAACACTTGGGTCTTACAAATTTCCAAAGAGGCCACAAATTGCTTCTGCTTGACCATGACCATCCTCCAAATTATCCACCAAGGGCTCCATCTCTAAACCCTCAGCTGAGGAAGTCACTGCTCTTCAAAAAAGATCTGGCAATGGAGCCTGTTCTACCAGGGCAGGAAGGGAGAGGATTTTACTTGAAGAACTTCCTGAACAAATATTTGGTCAAGGAAAAATTCAGGATGATTTTTCTAGGCAGCCTACTCCCTTTTCTTCAACAAGGAGATTGGCTATGCTCTCTGGATCTGAAGAATGGCCACATCCAGTCACAGGAAGATTCTAAGACTCATGGTAGGGAAACTGCAAATATGCTACGATAATTCAGCAGTCTGTTGGCTTTCCTGTCCTGTCCTCTGGCCCTCAGCTGCATCCTACACCAGCACCGTTCCTCCAGTGCTGCACAAAGGCTCCAGGTAGGGTAATCCTTCTCGCTCAGGAAGGGTTTTATTTTTTGGCTGACTGTAATTTACATTTTTTCTGCTTGAGAAGTAAATTGCTATGTGATTTGTTGAGAAAAAGCAGCTCATCAAATGTGATAGTAAGTAAATAAATAACTTTGTTTCTGTTACCGTATTTAACAGAATTTATTTCTGTTTAACTCCGTGACACATTGGGACCTGTCTACTAAAGGTTTTTTTCCCATTTTGTGCCTATGTGGAAAATGTTTAGTAAATATGCCCCACTGTGTACAGAGAATAAGAGAGGTGACAGGCCCATAAAAATCCCGCAGTTAAGAATTACTAAAGAGACATGGAAAGTATGAGAGTGACCCCTTACCTGCATTTACAGTCTGGAAGTGATGACATAACAAGGTGATAAAGCCAAGAAGAGAGGTGGGCGCTCTTATCCAGTGAAATTCAGGGAAGTACATCCTCAAGTCACTGAAAACAATAAAATCATATGACCCAGAGCAAACTGAAATTAAATTATATGGATATGAAGAAATCTCAAGGTTCTGGGACAGGAGAAGGTTCCAGCAGGATGTGTGTGTGTTTCAATGTGGGAACTTCAGGGCAGGAATGAGGTGCATAGAGAGAGCTGCCTGCAGGGTGTCTCAGTGTTGGAATAGCAGAGGGCACTTCAGGGCAGGAATGAGGTGCATCGAGAGAGCTGTGTGTGGGGTGTCTCAGTACTTGAATAGCAGAGGGTGTGTGCACAAGTAAAAGAGCCTTCACTTATACAGCACCGACTCTATGGAATCAACTACCAGCAGAACTGAGATCAGCTGAAGACCTAAAAGACTTTAGAAAAAAGCTAAAAACACACCTCTTCCATGAATCATACGATCCAACTTAAACATAATGAACACTCCTAATTGCTAGCATGAATCTATCTGTCTTAGGAACCAAAATAAGCACAACCACGACTTTTTCATATAAACTTGTATTGTATTATCATACATGATATATATGTACGACCCAATATTGTATATATGTTATCCCTTTTACTTTAATCACCTGTTATCTAATGATTATCACCTGCCAATCAATTATAAGTTTGTTGCACTTTAGTTGTAACCATGGTTATGTTATGTTTACATTTAAGTTATCCGCTTCTGATCGCTGGAAGTAGCGGTATACAAAAGATAAATAAATAAATAAATGGTAGGAATAAAGTGCATTGATAGAGCTTGGGGGGGGGGGTCTCGATACTGAACTAGCAGGTGGGGATGCTGGAGGATCTCCTTTTCTGGGGCATAAAGTGGTATAATAAATGGAAAGATAAGAATAGACTAGATGTACAATTTATACATGGAAATAAATTTATACGATTTATACATGGAAATCGTCATGTATGAAACTGCATGCCTGATATGCACATAAAGCATTAGTACATACCTCTAACAAGGATTCTCTGTGGACAGCAGGATAAGCAATCACATGTAGGTGATATCATCTGACGGCCTATGTTTGGACCTGCTTTCTAAAAAGTCCAGAAAAGTCTAGAAGGCATTGAGCATGCGCGAAAGTTCTCTCCTAGTGGTAGTAACATAGTAAATGACGGCAGATCAAGACCAGTATGGTCCATCTAGTCTGCCCAGCAAGATGGCAAGAGTAGGTGCACCTGCCGCTCCGTGCACGTCACCCCTCCCCATGTCCCTGTCCAGGGGTGAACCCACCACTCCGTGTAGGACACCCCTGTTTGTTGAGAGATTAAATAGTTACGTTTATTTTGATTTTATCCGGTTGCTGTAAAGGGATCCGCTGTGTCTGTCTCATGCCATTTTGAATTCTGACACTGTATTTGCCCCCAACACTTCCATCTGGCTGCGAGATCGGGAGCAGCCAGAGCAGAAAACCATCCCCCTTGCAGCCGCTGCTTCTGTTTCTTACAGAACAGCGGCTGTAATAAAGTTAAGTTTAAAAAAAAAAAGACAACCTGTGAGGAACCCTCTGGCCCTAGCAAACTCCTGCTGCAGCGCCCACCCCCTCTGACGTTACTTCCTTTTCAGCCCCTGCACTGCAACAGGAATTTCCTAGGGTTGGAAGGCTCCTCACAGGTTTTCTTATTTTTTACTTAACTTTATTGCAGCCACTGCTCTGTAAGAAGCAGGAGCAGCGGCTGCAATGGAGTGAAGCCACATGGGGGGGGGGGAGTGAAGCCACGCAAGGGGGGGTGAGGCCACGCAAGGGGGGAGTGAAGCCACGCAGGGGGGGGAGTGAAGCCAACGAGGGGGGGGGAGTAAAGCCCGCAAGGGGGGAGTGAAGCCACGCAGGGGGGGTGAAGTCATGCAGGGGGGGGAAGTGAAGCCACACGGGGGGTGAAGCCATGCGGGGAGGGAGTGAAGCCACCCAAGGGGGGGGGAGTGAAGCCACACAGGGGGGGGAGTGAAGCCACGCAAGGGGGGGAGTGAAGCCACGCAAGGGGGGAGTGAACCCACGCAAGGGGGGAGTGAAGCCACGCGGGGGGGGGTGAAGTCATGCAGGGGGGGAAGTGAAGCCACACGGGGGGTGAAGCCATGCGGGGAGGGAGTGAAGCCACGCAAGGGGGGGAGTGAAGCCACGCAAGGGGGGGGAGTGAAGCCACGCAAGGGGGGGGAGTGAAGCCACGCAAGGGGGGGGCGGAAGGCTCCACACAGGTTTAACTTTGTTTTTAACTTAACTTTATTTCAGCCGCTGCTCTGTAAGAAGCAGGAGCAGCGGTTGCAAAGGGAAAGAGGTGGCAGAAGGTGAGGGTTGTAAGAGAGCTGAAAGGGGGGGTGGGTGACAGAAAGGGACTCACAGGGTGAAGGAGGTGGCTGGAAGACAGCTGAAAGGGGGGGGTAGGAGGTGTCTGGAAGGGAGCTGACAGAGTGGGTAAGGAAGGGACTCAAAGGGAGCCGACACCTGGGAATGGTACTAGTAAGTGACTGGGTAATGGGGAGGAGGCTGGAAGGGAGGGAGCACTGGGACTGGAAGGGAGCAGAAATGTGGCGATGGCACTGGAAGGGGGATGGACAGCGGGTAGGGTGACTGGAAGGGAGCTGACACCTGGGAATGGTACTGATAAGTGACTGGGTAATAGGGAGTCGTCTGGAAGGGAGGGAGCACTGGGACTGGAAGGGAGCAGAAATGTGGCGATGGCACTGGAAGGGGGATGGACAGCGGGTAGGGTGACTGGAAGGGAGCTGACACCTGGGAATGGTACTGATAAGTGACTGGGTAATTGGGAGGAGGCTGGAACGGAGGTGGCACTGGGACTGGAAGGGAGCAGAAATGTGGGGATGGCACTGGAAGGGGGATGGACGCGGGTAGGTGACTGGAAGGGAGTTGACACGGGGAAGGCACTGGGAGTGGAAGGGAGCAGAAATGTGGCGATGGCACTGGAAGGGGGATGGACGCGGGTAGGGTGACTGGAAGGGAGCTGACACGGGGAAGGCACTGGGAGTGGAAGTGAGCTGATACCTGGGATGGTGTTTGGACTAGAAGGGGCTGGACAGTGAGGAAGGAGGGGGACTAGAAGGGAATGGACACCACTGGCAGTCCTGGGAACACAAGGGGATTGACACTGGAATGTAATGGGAGGGGAGGACTGGAAAGGGGGCTGATACTGGTGACAGTTAGGACTGGAAATAGGCTGATGGAAGAAAGGGAAGAAAGCAAAAGAGGAGACAAGAAATGGCAGATGGACTATAGACCATAGAAAGAGAGCTAAGAGAAGACAGGAAAACAGAAGCTTCAGATCGGAACTAGCATGATCAGAGAATAAAATGGTCAGACAACAAAGGTAGAAAAAATCATTTTAGTTTCAATTTAATGACTGGACTTTGTGCTACCTTTATATTTTACACAGCAAGAGGAACTGCATCTCTTATTTAACTGATGTTGCACTGCATGCGGAGTCTGGCTTCTTAGGTTTCGGTTTAATTTTTGTCTATATATTTCTCTTTTTGTTTTGTGCTCATTTATTGATGAAGACCTGTCTGTATTGTGTGTGTGTGTGTGTCTGTCTGTCTGTATTGTGTGTGTGTGTGTGTGTACAACCAATGCTGCGAATTCTGTTAGTACAGAATTTCTGTTTAAGAATGTGTAGAAGTCTTGCTCGTTCAGTTTGCACATGGCCCTCTCTGCAATTTTTTGGGGGACAGGGGGTGGAGCAAGGGTGAGGTGAGATGAGATGAGGTGGGGACAGGCCAGGGAAGGGGTGGGGGTGGGCATGGATGGAGTGTGACTACCCACACGTGGCGGGTTTTTCTCTTTCAAAAAGTTGGCAACCCTATCAAGCTTGTCCACAGAGAAGATTACTTATAGACAGCCTAAATAGTTGTAACTTTTGAACATTCACATGTATGCACACAAATTAACCTAGAAAATGTGTGCATGCCAAAGAGCAGGTTTGTAAGCACAAAAATTCCCTACTGCATTATGGGAGCTGCAGCACTGATTTCAGTGGATAGTATCGTGGGCTACAAATCTCACACTGCTTTGGGACATAAGTTCATAACCAGGACTGGCCAAAAAGTTTGGAAGCTCTAAAGAGACCTTGCTGGGCTGCAGTTACCCCACACTAAGCACACATGCAGGCACAGAGTTGCCACGTTGCCCAGTTCCAGGATTTTCTAGCCAGTTCTGGTTTTATATTTGGATTGCAATGCGGTATGCTGTTTGTAATCCCTTATTTTACCCATTGAAAACAGCACTGCGGGTCCCATAATGCATCAGGATGAGATTGTAAACCAGTCCTGGATTTCTGACAATCTTGCTCCTGGAACTGGGTAACTTGGCAACTCTGCAGACACCTATTAGGGTTGTCTACTTTTGAACCTATCGTGGACACCTTTGTGCGGGAAGGCGTCCCCCTCTGGAGCACAGGCCTTTCCTTGGGTTGGGGGGCAGGGGATTCCCCCTCATATTGCAGATCTTTCCAGTCACATTTGCTGCTTCTGCCCACCTTAAGGCCTTGTCATGTCCTCTTGAAGGCTCTTCCCTGTCCAGCCACCTTTGATGCACACTTATTATTGCCATAGAGGTGGACATGGAAGATCCTTCAAGAGCGCATGTATGTGCTCCAAGGCTTTGCGGCAGGCAGCGGCGATAGTGGGACTTGAACCGGCCAATACAGTGTCCAGTTATTGTTTATAACCAGACACTATACAAAGAGCTGCATAAATCAGGAAGTTGGCCACCCTAACCAGGGGTCCTCAACCCAGTCCTTGGGACACACCCAGCCAGTCAGGTTTTCAGGATAACCACGATGAATATGCTTGAGATAGATGTGCATGCACTGCCTCCATCGTATGCAAATCCCTCTCATGCATATTCATGGTGCTTATCCTGAAAACCTGACTAGCTAGGTGTGTCCCAGGGAGTGGGTTGTGAACTCCTGCCCTACACTAAGGTTACCAAAGCTTTTGCAGGTAAATCTGGGACACTTATCCAAGGTGGGTGTGGGGGAGAGGAGGGAGAGACACCTTCGTTCCAGGTTTGAGCAATAAGGTGTGGAAGAGAGGAGTCATTACCCTGCCCCTCCACAATCCAGCAACAATATCACTTGCAAGCAGACAGATCCACAGAGAGATAGAAACAGTGACTGTGCAACATATAAAGATAATAGCTGCAAATTCTAAAACCGGACATAGTCAAATAACTAAATTGAAAATAAAAAATTGTTTCTACCCTCTCCGTCCCATTGCTGGAATTGGGGACAGGAGTCTGCCAAATAGGTGGGAGTCGGGGACACAGTTTTAAATTCAGGGAAAATCCCCCAAACCAGGGGCATTTGGTGACCTTACCCTACACCCCACTCCCTTGGCCAATTCCCTTGCCCGCACTCCCTCAGACTGCGCTCTTCCTAAAGGATCATCAGAAGCACGAGAGAGGATTCGGTGAGGGTTTTGGGGCTTTATCTTACCTTCTTCAGTTCACGTCTGCCCAAGGAACGTTTCACAGAAGTTATGGGACTAACATGAGCTTTCCCTGAATATCGTTTGCAGCTTTCTCAACAGTCAAAGAACAAAGTCCATGTTTACTTTCACTTTCACTTTCCCTCGGAAACACCTGAGCATTTCCTGTGGCACCTTCAAGGCCCCCCCCCTAACCACCAGTCTGCTGCTTATCACAGTTTTCTTGATTTTAACCCTCTCCATGGCAGTAAATAACCTTTTTGAAACCTCTTGCTTGTCTTGTCTGCATCTACCTTGACTAGATTGCAGTTTCCACGTAGCAAGTTGACCCTGTCTGACTTCCACTTGAACGATTAAGTATTTGCTATCAGGAAAGGTGAGACATTGGTGTATGTGTGGTGAATAACAAGTGTGGCTTTATTAAAATTGCAACCAGAATAGCAGCCTGAACAAATTTAAACCTTTCTTGGCCAAATAGTCAAAGCTTTTAGATATTCAGCACAGCACTGAACATATAAGTGCTTCTTTTTTTAATTAACATAGTAACATAGTATAAGACAGCAGATAAAGACCAGTAAGTGGGTGTGCCCAGTAAGGTGGCAATCGTAGGTGTACCCACCGGTCCATCAGGTCATCCCCCTCTACACCTTTGTTTAGGTTGTACCCTCCACTCGGTGCAGGTCACCCCCTTTATTTGTTGAAATATAAAAGATGGTTGATTTTATTTTGATTTTTCTTCTTGCTCTAAACAGGGATCCACCGGGTCTGCCTCATGGCATTTTGAATTCTGTCACTGTATTTGCTCTCACCACCGTCATCAGGAGGTCTTTCCAAGCATCCACCACTCTTTGCATGAAAACGTATTTCCTGATATTGCTTTTAAATTTACCTCCTTGTAGCTTCATGTTATGCCCTCTAGTTTTCCAGCTTCCTCGTCTTTGAAAAAGGTTTGTTTGTTCATTAATACTCTAAGTATTTAAAGGTCTGTATCGTATCTCTCCTGTCCCTCCTCTTCTCTAGTATATACATATTTAGGGCTTCAAGTCTCTTCACATACGTATTCTGGCACAGGCTCGAAATCATTTGGGTCGCCTTCCTCTGAACTTCAAGTCTTTTATATCCTTTGTGAGATATGGCCTCCAAAACTGAACACAATACTCCAAATGAGGTCTCACCAACGACTTTCTAGGGGCATTAATTCAGTACCTCCTCCTTTCTGCTGGTTATTCCCCTCTGTATATATAATTAAACAGCATTCTACATATTGACGCTAATTTTAGAATAGGGTGGCATGGATTGCTGCCTAAAGAGTTGCCTAGGTAGGCGCTATTTTATGAAGACAAGAGGCCCCTTTGGCGTGCATCGAAAAGCCAGAGTGCATAAACCCTCATATTGCAACCATCTAGGCTGTGGTTGTCCGGTTCCTCCCGTTCCTCTGGTTATCCCCCTCTACCAACGATTTCCCAATTCCACTCGTCTCTTCCATGAAATATCTCAGCGTCATCCTGGATCCTTCACCCACTTTTCATTCACATATCAGTGTCACAGTTAAACGATGTTTTTTCAAACTACGTCAAATTCGCTCGGTACAGTCTATTCTCTATTTCCATTGCTACTCTGCTCTTGTCCTTGATAATATCAAATTAGATTACTGTAATATCATTTATTCTGGTCTCCCCAAATACCAACTGAAACGTTTATAGTCCGTTCAGAATACCACAATTCGGCTTTTACACCATGCCACTAGATATGCACAATTGGAAAGCCCCCATCATTTGGCACTTTTGTTTTTTGCCCCCAGCCTCTGGAATTCCTTCCCTCCAGCATACGTTTAGAAACTTTCTTTCCAAGGTTTAAGGCTGCACTGGAAGCTTCTATCTCAAATGGCCTTTGATCTTCTACCCGTGACTAAGATTCGTGCTCCCTTCCCTGGTTTATCCCTCCCTCTCTTTCCTACTTCTCTTTTCCTATAAATTTTATGGCGTTCTTTTCCTTTTCTTTATTTTATGATTTTATTGTAAACCGCTTTGATGATTTGAGAGGTGGTATATCGAGCTTTTTCATAAACCATAAACCTGCTCACAAGCAGGTATTAATGTTTGTGTTTACATTATGCAGGTACACTCATAAATTAAGGGTCTTTATAATCTATGCACGTCCTTGAAAATTCCACCTGTACTCCAACCAGATCGTGGCACTGGCTTCACTGATCAGCAAAGAATGCACCTTCATGCCATATGAATGCCTTGATACGCTCAGTATTATGGAAGTCATTTAATCTGTTCTATATTTGGAATTATACATCAGGAAAAGGAAGCATGTCTGCAGTGTTCTGAGGACGGCACTGTTAATCTGCAATGTGTGCCTTCGAGTAAGTCCTGACTCCTGGTGACCCAGAAGCTCCTGGGTTTTCTCGGCAGTGTCACTGGAAGTAGATTGCCAGGCCTTTCTTCCGATGGGTCTGATATTCAAAAGCACTTATCAGATTAACCTCACCTGCTAGCGGGATACGTGAAAGCCAGCAAGACCCTCAGTGGCACGCTCCAGGTAGTGCTGCTGAAGATTTTCTCTGATTGCCTTGGACTACACAGTAGTGCCAGGGTGGTCTGGAGCCCAGAGTGCAGTGATATTCAGACACTAGCCGTTAAGTGATTCAGATAAACTTAGTCCATCTGAAAGGCTGTCCTATATTTATCCAGCTGGTAGACTTAATATTGTTGCTATCCAGATAGCACTGAATCCGGATATTCAGCACCAGCCATTATCAGATGCCAGGCCTGAATAGCTGGATTATTTTCATCTATGGTAGCAGGCAAGAAGGAAGAGTCAAACAATGCAGTAGGCAGGGAGACAAGCAGGATTGCCAACTGGCTCCAGATACGCCCGACACACTCAATCCAGTCCTAGGTTTACCCCATTGCATGCAGGGACATGTAGTTCTGATTTTTCCATTGCACTCCATAAGAAAAGCAAGACTACATGTCCCTGCATGCTACGGGGTAAACCCAGGACTGGATCAAGCCTGTCAGGCTCATCTGGAGCCAGTTGGACCCCTGCTTGCTCCCCACCCAGCCTCCGCCCCTCCAGCTGCCACTGCCACCAATTCCATCTCGGGAGGGGGAGGCAGACAGCAGCAGCAGCAGTATTTCCAAAAGCGACAGTTTTTTGCTGCTGCTTTTGGAAATACTGCCGCTGCCCGCCTCCTCCCCAAGTGGAAATGGGGGCAGCAGCTGCAGGGTGGCGTGGCCACCCTTGTGTGCCACTACCACCACCCATGTGTGCCGCAGCCGCCACCACCCCCTCCACCCAGCCACATGCAGAAACTCACTCAAGCCCAGTGATGATATCAGTGCCCCATTTGTACTTGTCCCCTGTACGATCGCACCGCTCACACAACCCTTGCTACGGCCCTGCATACTCACTGTGGTTATCCTGAAAACCTGGCTGGCCGGGTATCTCCCAAGGATTGAGTTGGGAATCCCTAGTTTAGAGTGTGAGGAGAGAGTTAAGAAGTTGATGCTGGGGTGACGGGAAGAGATGGGGTGACTGAGGCTGTCAGAGGAATGGAGAAGGAGAAAGACCGGGGGCAACAGGGGATCTTATGATGGACTGTAGTCCTGAGGGAATTCCGCACAACATATCCAAAATTTTGGTAACAATTGTTTACATTTTTTATTTAAATTTAGGTATCACTGAGAAACAATGATTATGTTTTGTGATTTTGACAAATTATGCAGAATTTTAAAAAATTGTGTGCAGAAATTTGAAAATGTACAGAATTGTGAATTTGTTGTGTGAAGAATTCCGCCAGGAGTAAATTGAGAGGACATGTAAAAACCCTGGGGGAGGTGGGCTTCTGTGTTGTGTTACATATGAGAATTTATTTATTCATCTACCCAAAGTGAAAGAACTTTAAACTAGGCAGCCTGGATGGATCACTTTGGTCTTTACCTGCTGTCATTTACTGTCTTTCCACAGTGTCTCTTGTTGCAGGACCCAGGCACTGTTGTGGACTTAGCATCAGGCAGTGGTAACTTTCCGTGGCACATCTTTCTCCCCTTCATTCTGTTTAAAGCTCTGCTGCAGGGCTAATCTTCCTCCAGCCCCATTACACTCACATAACCCCCCTTCTCAAATCACTTCATTGGCTTCCCTTCCATTTCCATATTTATTTATTTTATTTATTTATTTACAGACTCTTATATACCGCGCTATTCGGCATCAGTGCGGTTTACATGGAACACAAACTTACAGCCGGACGGCAAGCTGCTCGGTGTTTACAGAGAACGGGTACTAAAAAAATTTGGATAACAAGGGGCAACTATTTACATGTATAGACGTCATGTTTAAATCTAATTTCTAATACAATCTAATACAAACTTCTGCTTCTGGCCTATAAGTGCATTCATTCTCTTCCTTCTCACTACCTTTCCTCTCTTCACTCTCCCTACACCCCTCCTCATGAACTCCGCTCTTCCTCTGGCTTGCTTCTCTCTTTGCCCTTCTCTTCAACAAGCACTTCAATCCTTTTTCCATGGACAAGCAGGATTCGTCAGCCACACCTGGGTGATGTCCTCCGACAGCGCCATATGGAAGTGCTCTCCTGAGTTCAGAAAGGTAAACCTTTCTGTGCCTGGGCCAGTAGCCCAACCCACTGGCCCGCCCATAGCTAGCCAGTCTTTTTTCTTCTGCTGTGCCTACAACATGGACTCCTGCTCTCCTTATATCTTCTACCTCCTGAAGGAAGAAATCTGAAAGCAACATCTTCAGAAACACTCCAATATTAAAAACAGATTACTTACAGGTCGGAAGATGCCAAAATCTGTGAAACTGGGCTTTAAAAAGTGTTCCCGTTGCTCCAGAAAGATGAACTGTACAGACACACATGATCTGTGTGTGAGATGCCTGGGGTCGAACCATCAGGTTGCCGACTGCCAGCACTGCTCGAGAATTTCCACCTGAGCTCAAAGATCAAGGAGCCATACCCTACAAGATTTCCTGTCAACTCTTCCATCTCCAGGGACCTCACACATGGCAAAAGAGCAGACTGTGATCGGGGATGTGCCACCTGAAGCCTCCATCCCAGTTCATGCTGCCTCGACGGGACCCGAAGCTATCTCTTGTAGGCGGGTTATTACCTACAAAGCATCCCTAATAATCACCAAGATTGCCTGGGCACATGGGACCCGTACACCAGGAGAAAAAACAAAAAGAACTCAGATCACAGTCACCTGTCAGCAAAAACTCTTTATTTGGTACAAGCAGCAAAGCTGTAAGCACAAATATACAAGTGTCTCTCTGAGGGATCTGAGAGCAGGTGACGTTCTCCCTCCCCCTCATTGAGTGAGAGAAAGTCACCCCCGAGCTATGTAGCTGCCTCCTTATATACATTCTCTGGCCCACAGTTCTAGCAAGTACCAGAAAATTCTGCATAAAATGCTTATGTCATTTGCAGCTTTCTGTGAAGTTCTTTTTCTGGGACCCTCCCATAATTATCGGGGCTAGCAACTGCTTTTCTTCAAGGTCCTCGTTTATCTAGTGCTGACAGACATTTCTTCCTGTGTCCTGCCTGTGTTCTTGGCACGAAACATAATCTTCAAGGCTGAAAATATTCTTGCTAATTAGTTTTAGCTTGGCCTGTATTTCGTAGTAGGCCACATGCCTGCACAAAACATGGTTCCAGACTGTAGCAGGCCTTATGACATATACTTTCTCTGGTAGCCCACTTGCTGTTTTCTGTGCCATAAACAGGATGCTTGTGTACGTTGCAGGCTGGCAGGAGTGTAGACATAGAAGGCATATGAAGCAGAGCTAAGCAGAATTATCCCTAAGCCAAAATATCCCAACACGCTGCAACGACCTCTGAAAAGTCTGTCAGCAGCACTCCGGTAGTCCAGCAAACACTTTCTTCGGTGGTGGCAACCCCTCTCTCCCGAAAGCATGCTTCCCCTGGAGGCTGCCATCTTGCTGAGGCTTCTGCTTCACCCAAATCTGCCCACTCCACTCTGATTGGCTGGCACCATGGACATCAGCAGAGAGTCATCGGGCCCTCCCCTCAATGCCACAATGCAGCAAGGACCTCTTTTCTCCATGCCGAAGCAGGGACCTTCCCCCAACAAAGCTGCAGGAGGGAACACTCTTCGGCATCCGCTCCTCAACCCACCCACAGCCACACCTCCCACCCTCATTGGGGACATGATCAGAACTACGAATGGAGCCAGGAAAGAGGACACAGAAACCGGCATAAGCCTAGCTGCTCCACAGCGATGAGACTGACCGGAGGCATCATTATCATCGATGGAGAAGGCACAGGACAAACAGCTCCTGCTCCGGGGGAAGTGACAGGCAACACCAAAGCAAAAGGGGTAGGCACAGAAGCCCCAATCCTGATCTGAGCTTTAATCCCCTCCTTGCCTCTGTTACTATTGAGGAAATCGACACAACAGTAAGTCCGGCCATCGCAGGGGTACTCCCTAATCAAGGGGCCATTCTGCAACTTCTCTCCAACCTCACCAGCCTCCTGCAGGAGGGCCTCCAAGCTACCAAGCCCCCCCCCCCCACACGACAGAGCCTTACATGCTGACTGCCCAGGAGCCCAAGCTATGACAAAGTCAAAATAGCAGCGCCAGGCAACGCATTGTCGATGCATCAGATGACTTGGTGCTGGACTCGCCATCCTCACTCAACGAGGGAGAAGCAGAGGAAGGGGCAGCCCCACTGGGATCAGACTCCCCAGCGAAGGATCCCAGGTCTGAAACTCCTAGAGATTCAGGAGGGGAATCCATCGCGGCATCGGGTAGAGTCTCTGACCCGCCCCCACCAGCTCCACCTCCCGAAGATCTTACCTACCTGAAGTTCTTATGCAAGGTGACGAATGTTTTGGCCCTTATGCCCTCTGACCCACCAGACCAAGCGGCGCCGGAGGTCCTTTAGTGCTTAGACGCACCAAAAGCACCAGTGACACTGCCAATTCACCAGCGCCTTCTGGATACCCAATCCAAGCTCCGGCAGACACCGGCATTGGCCCTTGCATGCCCCCGCAAGCTCGACACCAAATGTCAGGTTCAACAGGCCCCGAGCTTCACAAAGAGCCAGCTCCCTCACCATTCTATCATTGTTTCTTCCCCCCTGTAACGTGTCAAATCATTGTGTACCCACGCTAACTCTCCACTGGGGAGAGACACAAAACTTCTAGACGATGTGGGAAAGAATGCTCAACGCGAGGATTGCAGCACATCAGTTCCAGCATATCCTCTTCCAGGACACCTTGTTGGGAACCCTAAAGGACACCATAGCCTCTTTGCCTCAGAAGGCTCAAGCAACGGCCATGGCCACGTTGGGAGACATCAAAGAATGCAGTAAACACCTGGTCAGTATTGTTTATGATGGTTTTGAGACTGCCACACGCACCGTGGGGACAGCCATCTCCAGCAGGCGCTTAGCATGGCTACACGCATCAGGGTTGCGTGAGGATACCCATGAATGCATCACTGATGCCCCTTGCAACGGCGAGTCTCTATTTGGCGAAAAGGTCACGGATATGGTGAATGACATGAAAGATCACTGCACCACCCTCCAGAACCTCGCTGAGGATGGCCTAGAGCGCAGTTCCAGCACACAGAAAAGGGACTATTAATGCAAGCCCTACTCCACGCACAGGAAGTGCAACTCCTACTGCAAATGGCAGCCCCCACGATATAAACAAGCTTCATATCAATCTTCCTATGGTACAGTTCATAATCAAAAGCACCAAAGGGACAGGAAGCAAAAGAAGCAGGTTCCCCCTGCATCAGGGAAGAGCAGCCTGTCCTTTTGACAAACAGCCCTCAGCTGCACGGGCACTGATCCCAGTGGGGGACAGATTGTCGGCCTTCTGGAAGTCCTGGCGGCTCATCTCTATAGACCAATGGGTCTTACAGATTATACGAGAGGGGTACCGCATACGGTTCCTCTTCCAGCACTGTCAACGCCAGAGTCCTACCCACGTTATCCCAGCGGACACAGTTTTACACATGCACACAGAGTTGATACACCTCCTATCAACACAAGCAATCAAACCTGTACCCCCCGACCAGAACAACAGTAGCTTTTGCTCTAGGTTATTCCTAGTCCCCAAAAAGACAAACGGGATACGCCCCATCCTCAATCTCCAGAAACTGAACAAATTCACTCTCAAGGATGAGAGATTCCGTATGTACTCATTGGGCTCCATCCTTCCTCTTCTTCAAGCTGGAGACTGGCTAGCTACCCTGGATCTGCAGGACGCTTACACTCATGTTCCGATCCACCCTTCTCACAGGAATTACCTCTGATTTCAAGCTCTGGGCATCCACTATCGGTACCGAGTCCTCTCCGGCCCCACGGGTGTTCATAAAATGTTGTAGTAGTAGCAGCAGCACACCTGCGCAAGCGAGGCATCCACATCTTCGCAGACCCATTACACTTCCCATACTTGAAGACTGGCTCCTATCTGCACCCTCAGCGTGGGAAACGCAGGCGGCTGTCAATGAAGCTATCCACCTTCTAACCTCCCTCGGGTTTATTAATTTTATTTATTTAGACAGATTTAATATACCCTTTATCGTTAAATCAAAGTGGTTAGCACATCGAACAATCATGAGGGGCTGTTATAGTGTGAAAACATACAGTGGAAACATCAACATGAGTGGTGTGGGAGGGGTGTGAGAGATTAATTTGAGCTATATATAAATGAACTATGTAAAGATCTATATACAGTTCGTATGGGTTGCAGGGTTGGATAAGGCAGAGTCTGGTTCAGGTGATGTCCTTGTAGTGTTCTATGAAGAGTTTTGTTTTGAGCAGCTTTCTGAAATCTTTGAGGTCCATGGCTGATCTCAGACTCTCAGGGAGAGAGTTCCACAGAGCAGGCACCGCCAGGGACAGTGCTCTTCTTGAGGTGTCCTGTCTTGATTTGGCAAATTCTTTTGGGGTGGTGATGGTGTCTGCGGTTCCCTTTCTTCTGGGTCTGGTGCATAGGTCAGCTTTGATGAGCGGTTTGCAGGCTGTTAGCTGAGAGGTTTTGTCTTATTTTGAATATGTTTAGGAGAACTTTGTATTAGATACGGGAGCTGATTGGGAGCCAGTGTAGGTGGCACAGGATGGATGTAATGTTGTCATGTCCTGAGCAGCCTGTTATTATGCGGGCGGCAGTGTTCTGTGCCAGCTGCAGTGGTCAGAGGGCCTGTTTTGAGAGTCCGAGGTAGATGGGGCTGCAGTAGTCTAGTGTGGGAATGATGAAAGCCTGACAGACTGTACGGAAGTGGTCCTGTACGAGAATGAGTTTGAGGCGCCTGGTGATTCTCATTTTGAGATTGCCAGAACCACAGGAAATGCCTATGTGGGCTTGTAGGTTCAGGTCCTTGTCGAGAGTCACTCCGAGGTATCTCACTTCAGGCTTTACTGTTATTGTGATGTCGTTCAGTTTGATGGTAGGTGTAATTGAGAAGGTGGGGTTTCTTGAGATGACTAGTGCTTCTGTTTTGTTGTGGTTTATGGATAGATTGTTATCTAGGAGCCAGGTTGTCATTTGCTGAAGACAATTGGCTAGGTTGGAGTAGTCTGGGCTGTCCAAGTTGATTGGGGTGAATATCATGATGTCGTCGGCGTAGATGGTGTATTGAATCTTGTGGTTCTTGATGATGGAGTAGATGGGTTGTAAGTATAGATTGAATAGCAGGGCAGAGAGGGATGAGCCTTGTGGGATGCCCTGGGTGGCTCTCAGAGGCTGGGAGGTATCTGAGCCGCATTTTACTTGTAGCTGTCTGTCGGTTCAAGGTGGTGCTGTGTAGTCCAATTTCCTGTAGTCTAGCTAGCAAGGTTGTGTGGTTCATTGTGTCAAATGCTGTGGAGATATCTATGAAGATCATGAGGACTCCCATTTTGATGTTGTCAATAGTCCAGATCAGCTTGTCGAAGAGTTGAATTAGCAAAGTTTCTACCCCATGGTTTAGTCGGAAGCCATGTTGATTGGGGTCCAGGGGGGCGTGGATGTCTACATGGTTCTGAAGTTGATGTTGGACCACTTTTTCGATGATCTTGGCTATAAGGGGGAGGCTTGAGATGGTTTTGTAGGCAGTGGGGTCAGTTTTAGCTAGTGTGGATTTCTTGTGGATGGGGCGTATTGTAGCTAGTTTAAGTGTGCTTGGCATTATTCCTGTAGTGAGAGAGTTTTGAATTATTTTACGGATGAACTGGATCAGATCCTTTTTTGCAAATTTGATCCAGGTTACGGGGCATGGATCAGTAGGGGGCGGTGCTGGTGTTGAGGGTGGTGATGATGTTTGAGATCTGCTCCTTGGAGGGGATGCTGAATTTACCCCATTTTTGGTTGGGAGGAGGGGGCTTGTTGCTGATGATATCTCTGCTATCCTTGGCGGGGGCTGTGAATTTGGTCTTGAGGTGGTCTGTGAAGGTCTGCGGATGTATTTGCTGCTCATTTCTGTTGTAGGGTTCGTTGGTGAGTCTCTTTACGAATTTGAAGAGTTTGCGGGGTTTATTAGTAGACTTCAGGATCAGGTTTGTGTGGTAATCCTTCTTCTTTTGGTTGATGAGGTTGTTATATTCTTTTTGTTTTAACTTGTATAAGTCCTGTATGGAGGCTGATTTGGTGCGTCTCCAGCGGCGTTCTAGCTTTCTTAGGGCTCTCTTTGCATTGCGTATGTCCTTGGAGTACCAAGGGGTGGAGCTGGGTCTGGTGCTGTGTGGTTTCCTGGTGAACAACCAGAAGTCGCATCTGTCCCCATCCCGACGTCTGGAGTTCATCAGGGCCGATATAGACACTGGCCCAGCGGGTGGAGAAGATCGCCACACTAGCCCAGGAGGTAGCTTCACGGGCATCCATGACGGCTCGGATCATACTACATTTCAGGGCCACATGGCCACAACCACTCAGGTACTGCCTCTAGCGAGACTACACATGTGCACCCTGCAGTGGCACCTCCGGTCATCCTGGAATCAACGCACACAACCCCTGTCCATGCGTGTCATACTCGACGAATGCACCAGGCGGAGCCTCCACTAATGGATCATCAAAAGGAATCTCACGGTTGGCAGGAACTTCCAACAACTCTGCCACCAGATCACCATCACCACCACCACAGATGCATCCAGGACTGGGTGGGGAGCCCACCTGCTACAGCTGCACACCCAGGCGCCTGGACAACATCAGAGTTAGCTTGTCACATAAACCTGCTGGAACTCGGAGCTATCTGGTACGCCCTACAAGCCTTCCAGCAACACATCCAACACAAATCAGTCTTCCTACAGACGGACAACCAAGTGGCCATGTTCTATATCAACAAACAAGGGGGCACTGGATCACGAACCTTGTGCAGGGAGCCGCTTGCCATATGGTCCTTAGCCCTCGTGAACCACTGTTGGCTGCAGGTGTCTTACTTCCCCGGCGAGCAGAACTCACTAGCGGACAGACTGAGCCACCAACTGAGCCCCTAAGAGTGGTTGCTGGACAACGAGACCTCAGAGGCCATCTTCCTGTGTTGGGGTCACCCTGAAGTCGACCTGTTCGCCACAGAGCAGAACAAGAAGTGTCACCTCTTCTGCTCCAAGCACCCGTCAGTCCATAGCATAGCCTCGGATGCCTTCAACGTGTGCTGGAGGGAGTGGTCTCTTGTGTACGCCTTTCCACCCACTCCCTTGATTTCCAAAACTCTTCAGAAGGTGACCCAGGACAAGGCACAGATCATCCTTGTGGTTCCCCACTGGCCTCGCCAGATGTGGTTTCCATCTCTTCACGCCTCGCACAATACTGGCCATTCAGCCTCCCTCTCCACCCGTCCCTCCTTACCCAGGACAATGGCCTCACTAGCACTGACAGCCTGGAGATTGAGCGGCTGACCCTCTCTTCACTCAGCATACTAGAGGAAGTCCACTGCGTCATCCTGGCTGCCTGGCACCCATCCACCAGAAAATCCTATGGACTCAAATGGAAAAGATTCAGTATATGGTGTTCTTCTAGAGGGACTAACCCGGTCTCCTGCCGGTGCCCACTGTTCTACAATATCTCACCTCCCTCTTTGACCAAGGCCTTAAGACGGCTTCCAATTGAGTCTACCTCTCTGCCATTGCCGCTTTTCATGAACGGGTAGGGAACAACTCCATCGCCTTGCTGTCGCTGGTGGTAAGCTTCATAAAAGGTCTCAACAACCTGCGACCAACAGTGTGGCCTCCTGTTCCATGATGGAACCTCAACATGTTCTGCAGCAACTGACGCTGGACCCCTTCGAGCCCATGCTCTCCGCGTCCATGAAACACCTTTCCGGGAAGACACTCTTCCTAATCGCCATCATATCGGCCTGGCGCATCAGTGAACTCCAAGCTCCTGTGGTGCACACTCCATATACACAACTCCTCCGCGACAGGGCCTCTCTGTGTTCGCACCCCAAGTTCATCCCCAAAGTGTCCTCTGCCTTCCATATCAACCAGACTATTGAGCTGCCCACTTTCTATCCGGAACTACACGCTTCCGCTGAAGAGCAGAGACTTCACACATTGGACAGCACTAGAGCCCTCCGCATCTACATCTTGAGGACAGGACCGCTCAGGTGGGGCTCACAGCTCTTTGTTTCCTATGACCCAAACAAGCCGGGCCGGCCAATCACAAAGCGAACGCTATCACAATGGATATCGGACTGCATCACATTCTGCCACAACCAGGCAGGTGCTCAAACCCCTTCCAACGTTGGACCATGCTAGCTCAGAGCATTGGCTACCACCATCGCAAACTTGCACTCCATTCCCCTAGTGAACATCTGTAAAGCCGCCACATGATCCTTGGTCCACACTTTCCAGAAACACTACTGTTTGGATTTGGAAACTCAAACACGATGCTCATTCAGTCAGGTGGTCCTTGCCACGGCCACCGATGGACTCACCTAAGGGACAAGGGGGGGATTGAGGCCCTGTATGATTATTGTTTGGCCATGTTGGCCCCTATATTGCTGGGCCATGTCGGCCTTTCACCCTCATATGGCTTGTTTGCCATTACCTACACTGTTATTATTGAAATGTCGTAATCTGTTATCAGGCCATGTTGGCCTTGCAATGATTGTTACCATTACCTGTACTGTTAGTGATGTTGGGAGGTGTCATAATCTATTTATCAGGCCATGTTGGCCTCTCTTCATGTTAAGAACATAAGATATGCCATACTGGGTCAGACCAAGGTCCATCAAGCCCAGTATCCTGTTTCCAACAGTGGCCAATCTAGGTCATAAGTACCTAGCAGTCTCCCCAAAAGACACAGATTCCTCAGTGCTTGTATTGGGTCAAGCAGTGATATCCTGGGTCCCATGGTTTATGGACCTTTCCTCCAGGAACTTGTCCAAACCTTTTTTAAAAACCCAGCTACACTAAGAACATAAGATATGTTGTTTGTTGCTATTCACTTGCACTGTCAGAGGCGGCTCAAGGCAATCTGCTGCCTGAGGCAAAGTATGAAAAGGCACACCCCCCCACCTTAGAAGGGGGCGGGGCTTTTTCAGAAATTCAATCAGAGACTGAACCAAACCAAAAAGCAGATTATATTATATTTATTCATTTATTTAGACAGATTTGTATGCCACCTTATCCTTATATTATATGGAGGAAATGCAAGATGTTTGCACACAGGCCATATCGAGCTACAATCGCACCCTATGCGATTTATAGCTCTGGCGCACGCCCCCCCCCTCTCCCCCATACTTCCGTCCAGCGCTGCCTGCTCTTTCCCTGCTGCTGCCACCCTCTGTTTTTTTCACAGCGGCGTCGGCAGCAGGGAAAGAGCAGGCAGCGCTGGACGGAGGTATGGGGAGGAGGAGGGGGGCATGCGCCTGATCTGAAAGGCACCGGCACTTTAAGCAGATCTGTCCCTCCCTACTCTGACATCGCGTTGGAGGAGGGAGGGACCAGACCTGCTTAAAGTGCTGCGAAAAGGCTTGGGGAGCGCATTTCGGCTGCCTGCTATTGTCCTGCCAGCGGCAGCAGGGCAACAGCAGACAGCCGAAATATGCCCCCCAAGCCTTTCCGCCCTGTGCGACTGCACCACTTGCACAGGGCTAGGTACGGTCCCGTTTGCACACCAAGGAACTAAAAGACAGCAAGAACCAACAGCACAGTTTGTAAAACTAAATTATAACTCATTTTTATTTTGTTGTTATAAACTGTGTTATGGTTCTTGCTTTTTCTTTTTCAACATAAATTTTGAATGCACAGTAGGTGCAGAGCAGAACCAGGACATTCACCCACGGAATTCAGTATTTAAAAAAAAAAATCTGTTTCTGATCATCTCACTAACAATAACAACAACAACCACTATTCTCCAGTACCAGGCAAATTGTGAACTAATACAAAACCCTAAAACAAAGAGCAAACCTACCATACCATATCAGCACAAACTTCCAAAACTCACATAAGAAGCCCATCCAAAAAAAGTGTCACTGTAAATACTATAGTGGGTCCTGGAACATCCATACATCTATTTGAAAAGCTTAACAAGTCAAATTACTACAGTACAGTATAGATCTTTATGTACAAACTCCATGTTAACAGAATGCCTGACCTCATTCACACACTCACCAAGTACAGAATAAGTAACCACAATCTAAAGTAAAAATAAAAATATGTAGAAAAAATTTAAATTGAAACTCCAAGAAGCTCACGTCCACATGCAGTGCAACATCAGATAAATAAGAGATGCAGTTCTCCAATACTGTGTAAAATATCAAAATAGCACAAAGTCCAATCACTAAAATTAAATAAAATGATTTTTTCTACCTTTATTGTCTGACCATTTTATTCTCTGATCATGCTGGTCCCAATCTGAGGCACTTTCCTGTCTTCTCTTAGCTCTCTTTCTCTGGTCTGTGGTCCATGGTCCATCTGCCATTTCTTATCTCTTCTTTTGTTTTCTTCACTTCCTTCCATCAGCCCATTTCCAGTTATTTCTCTCTAGCATCTCAGAGTCCGATGCACCCTCGAAATCTAGAAGGGCACCAGTGCATCATCGCTCCCGATCCCCTCAAAGCAGGAGGGAAATCCAAGCAGAGACTCAGAAGTACTTTGACTTTCTTTCTGAGTTTGACTCAGAAGTCTGGTTGATCAACGTGAAATTAGAGGACTTCTCAGAGGGCAGGTCCCCTGAGCTCCCGTCAGACCCATCTCCACCTCATGAGTGGCACAAGTCCCCTCCTGAGGACATGACCTTCCAGGAGTTTGTGAGGGATATAGCCATTCCATTTTCTTTGGAGACTAAAGATGACCCCAGGGCTGAAGAGTTGGAGATTCTCCAGTACTCCTCGGCCCCTAAGGAGGCAGTGACAGTACCTGTGCACCACATCCTCCAGAGAATACAGATGAGAATGTGTAAGAGCCTCTTCACTGTACCTCCAGTTAGTTGAAGGCTTGACTCGATGTACAGAGTTCAGAAGGCTCCCAGGCTTGAGAAGCCTCAGTTTCCACACCATTCCTCAGTGGTTGAGTCTGCCCTAAAGAGGATCAAGACTACCAAGACTCATTCCTCTGCAGCCCTGGGAGGAAGGCTCAGACTTTGGATTCTTTAGGGAGAACATGTTTTTAGAGTTCCATGCTGATCACCTGTGTCACCTCTTATCAGCTCTACATGGGCATGTTCTTGAAGAACATCATATGCGACCTAGCTGACCTGGCCCAGTTTATGCCCCCAGAAAAGCTGGAGCAATATTGTTCCCTAGTTCTCTAAGTTCATGGTGCAGGCTACCTATGACACCTTCGAAATGGCATCTGGAAATATTGGCATTGGCAACAGTAGATGCATGTGGCTCTAGTCATTGGACTTAGAACAATCTGTAAAGAGCAAGCTTGTGGACATCCCTGCCAGGGAGAGAATCTCTTCAGGAAGCAGATCGATGAGAAATCTGGCTTCATAGAAAAGTAGCATGTCACTTTAACTCAGATCTCCAGGCATTTGTCTGCAGGCCTCCTATTGGAGGAGGTATCAAGGTGGGGACCAGAAAAAGACTTATTACTGTTGTAGGCCTGCTCATAAGCGAGGGCAATACAGTCTGGCACCCATGTGGACAGTGTATGCTTAGTCACTGCCTCCCCCATCCTACTGGGGTCGTAGGAGATGAAAAGCTGAGAAGCTTTGCGGTGGCCCTGAGTGCGTTGGATATAGAAGGATAGAGCCCTCTTACAGTCCAAGGTGTGAAGGACCGTCTCCACCCAACTAGTTGAGATGGAAGGGCGACACTACCTTCAGCAGAAATTTGGGGTGTGTGCAAAGCTCCACTCTGTTCTTGTAGAACCTGGTATAAGGCGCCTCTGCCACTAGGACCTGGAGCTTGCTAACTCTGTGAGCGGAGGTGAGCGCAACCAGGAAAGCCACCTTCCAAGAGAGGTAGCAAAGGTGGAAGGTAGCCAGAGGCTCAAAAGGCAGGCGAGTGAGCTTCCCCAGCACTATGTTGAGGTCCCATTCGGTTGCTGGAGGGAAAACCAGGGGCTTTGATATGAACAGGCCCGAAGGAAATGGGTCACCAAGGGTTGGACCAAGAGGGGCTTGCCATCCACCGCTCTTATGATCCCTGGTACTCAGCTCACCTCAGAGATTAAAAACGTTCCCTCCGAAGATTTGCGCGACGATGGAGAAAATTTAAGGACCCACAGTTTCAAGTTATCTATCTAACACAGCATACTCCAACAACACCTTCAAAACCAAGCATGAGTACCATGAAAATATCCTACTATGTTCTATAAATAAGCCAAGGGAACCTTTTAGCCTTGTCAAATCCTTCACAAACGATCCATCTCCACCTCACCACAATGACATCATCCACCCTCAACTAATAGCCAACTTCCTAATATCCAAGCATGGCTGCAGCCAGTCAGGTCGCCCACCAGGGTATGGCATCCTAGGCAGCCGTCTAGTGGATGGGCCAAGAGTTTCTGTCAATATAGATGGGGGTGGGGGGGTAGCTAGCACTGGAGGCATCTGCCTGGAGCAGCAGCATAGCCGATGCTTCAGCACCGTGGTGGGTCTTAAAATACCATGTACATGTGTACATTCATGGCCTGCTGCTCCTGCCTCCTCTAACACAACGTCCTGTCAGGGGTGGGCAGGAGCAGCAGACTGTGATGGTATGCTTACGTGCAACGGTTTTAAAGCTCACCGCAGCAGCAGGGATCACCATGCTGTCAACCAGGGTCTGCCTCCCTATGCGACCACCTAGTTCACCTAGTGGATGGGCTGATCCTGTTGCTAGGGCCTCTCCATGACTTCTCCTGCTTTTCTTTTAACCAGTCAGGCTACTTCCTGCCGCCTGGGTTGTCTGCCCTGTTTCTCTCTTAAGGTGGCTTCTGATTTAAAGAAACCTGGGGTCCCTTCCTTAGCTAGACACCTATAGTTTATTATGGTTGGGGTTCTCAGCCACCTGTGAGAGCTCTCCAAGTAGCAGGAACATGGAAACGCCCTGATATGTACCTTTGCAGATTCTGAAGGCTCCTCCTAGTGACAAGAGCATGGAATTAACCTTTTCCCTACACCATCTGTAAAAGGTTGTTCTGTGAGACCATATTAAAAACAGATGCACAAAAGAAGATATTCACATTGGATATGTGCGATTGTTTCACATTTTTTTACCTGCATAGCGACAGAGATGTTCATGTGCTGAAATCAAGCATAGAAATAAAGCAGTTAATAAAACAGATAAGCACAGAAAGATTTAGAAATGCACATTGTTAAAGTACCACTTTGATATACTTCAGAATAAAAAAAAACGTACCACTGAGGCAGCCATGAGGCTCTTATCAGCCTGACCCTTCCCCCGCAAGCCATGAGGCTCTTACACAAGTGATCAGCCTGACCCTTCCCCCAAGCCATGAGGTAATCAGCCTGCTAAGAGAAGGCATTGAGATTTCAGTAGACACCCTTCCCCCACTCCAGGTCTGAGCACAATGTCCCCTAGCCCAGAAATCAACAGACCAGAGCACACCGGTTTGGACAGGTCACCCAGGTACCTTCCCCAGGGGCTGCTGATTGGTGGACAGGAAATACCTGTGGCAAATGGGATTACAGAATGAGTTTGAAATTATACTGTATTTAAGGCATTGAAGGACGTCCCTCGGGGCTCAGACTCTTGTGGAGGTTGCTGGTATCTCTGCCTGGGCCTGTGTGCACATTAAAAGTTCCTGTTTGCATTCCAGCCTGTCTGTGAGTTTTCCTTCTGTGGGTGAGTGATAGAATAAGAGCTTTTTCACAGCGTTTGCTATAACATTTGGTGCGTTGGCCGGGAAACTTTTAAAGAAAAACCTCTCTCTCATCACACCCACGGTGGGAAGACTACTGCTTTTTTTTGCAGGATCAGGGCCTCCACCAGTCAGGGACCGGCCACTCCAGGTGATTAACAGTCCTTGGCGCCCCCGAGCCACTTTGTGCTCGGAAGGACACCTTGATTTGTCTGGACAGTCGGTCCCTGCGGTTGAATCCCCGATTGAAAACCAGCTGGATAGACTGGCATCCAAACTACCTATCTGATCAGAGTTCTGGTGAGTACTGCTACGTTCTGTACTCTATCTGTGAGTCCTGGTAATTTCTGGGAACCTGTAGCGGCCCGATCAACCGCAACGAGCAGTCCTAATAGGGGCCTTAGTGGCCCTGAAACCATTGCTCGTCCTGTCTGTATCTGTATCTGAATCTGAATAAGCTGAAGCTGAATCTGAATAAGAAAAAGGGGGGGGGGGGCGCTTGCGAGTACCGGTAAAAGTGTTTCTGATGTTGATGTTGTAGTGGGAGATCATTTTGCATCCAGTGATCCCCAGATGGTGTGGTTCAGTATTAGGACTAGGGCTGTTAGAATCCATTCCAAGGTGAAGATCTTAGACTTTAGGAAGACTAACTTTGCGAAGATGGGCCAATACCTCAGGGAGTCGTTAGTGGGATGGGAACAGCTGGGGGATGTAGAAAAACAGTGGGCAAAACTGAAAGGGGGTATTTTAAAGGCAACCAACCTTTTTGTTAAAATGGTAAATAAAGGCAAAAGGAACAGGAGACCGCTATGGTTTTCGAAGGAAGTAGCTGAAAAAGTGAAGAAAAAGAGGGAGGCCTTCATGAAATACAAGAGATCACAGAGAGAGGAAGACAGGCATCTGTATTTGGAAAAACTTAGAGAAGCTAGCAAAATAGTCAAGAAGGCAAAGATTCAAAAGGAGGAGGAAATAGCCAATGCAATAAAATGGGGGGATAAGACATTTTTCAGATATATTAGTGAGAAGAGGAAGGGCAAAAGTGGTATTGTCAGACTCAAGGGTGCAGGGGGGGAATATGTAGAAGCTGATAAGGATAAAGCGGAATTGCTTAACAAATATTTTTGTTCTGTGTTCACAGATGAAGAACCAGGAGCAGGACCTCAGAAAACACCCACAAATAAGAACAGAAGCGAGGGACATCTTGAACAATTTTCAGAAGACTGTGTTCGTGAGAAACTAGCTCAACTTAAAGTAGACAAAGCGATGGGACCGGATGGGATACACCCTAGAATACTGAGGGAACTTGGGGACGTTCTAGCAACTCCACTGACTGACCTTTTCAATGCCTCATTGGAGTCGGGAGTGGTGCCAAAGGACTGGAGAGAGGCTCATGTGGTGCCTTTACACAAAAGCGGAAGTAAGGATGTGGTTGAAAACTACAGGCCGGTTAGCTTAACTTCAGTGGTGAGTAAATTAATGGAAACGCTGTTGAAAGAGAAAATAGTGAGGTTTCTGGAGTCCAGCGGATTACAGGATCCGAGGCAGCATGGATTCACCAGAGGCAGGTCTTGTCAGACAAATCTGATTGATTTCTTTGACTGGGTGACCAGGGAGTTGGACCGAGGGAGAGCTCTAGATGTGGTGTATTTAGATTTCAGTAAAGCCTTTGACACTGTTCCTCACAGGCGACTTATAAACAAACTGAGCACCCTAGGGATGGACCCTAAAGTTACTGCTTGGGTTAGAAATTGGTTGGGTGGGAGGCGACAAAGAGTACAAGTAAATGGAGCTCACTCTGAGGAGAAGGATGTTACCAGTGGTGTGCCCCAGGGATCTGTCCTTGGTCCGATTCTTTTTAACATCTTTGTTAGTGATATAGCGGAAGGGCTGTCAGGTAAGGTTTGCCTCTTTGCGGATGATACCAAAATCTGCAATAGAGTAGACACTCAGGAAGGTGTAGATAACATGAGGAGGGATCTAGCTAAGCTTGAAAAATGGTCTAGAATTTGGCAACTGGGATTTAATGTTAAAAAATGTAAGGTCATGCATTTGGGCTGCAGCAATCCAAGGGAGCAATACAGTATAGGAGGTGAAGTACTTTTGTCCACTAAAGAAGAGCGGGACCTAGGCGTAGTTGTGTCCGATGATCTTAAAGTAGCTAAACAGGTAGAAAAGGCGACGGCAAAAGCTAGAAGGATGCTTGGGTGCATACGGAGAGGAATGGCTAGCAGAAAAAAGGAGGTGATAATGCCTCTGTATAAGTCTTTGGTGCGACCTCATTTGGAGTATGGTGTGCAATTCTGGAGACCGCACCTTCAAAAGGATGTGAACAGGATGGAGTCGGTGCAGAGGGTTGCTACTAAGATGATTAGTGGTCTTCATTATAAAGCATATGAGGACAGACTTAAGGATCTTAATATGTACACCTTAGAGGAAAGGCGGGATAGAGGTGATATGATTGAGATGTTTAAATACCTCCGTGGCATAAATGTTCAGGGAGAGAGCCTCTTTCAATTGAAAGCAAGTTCTGCGACGAGGGGACATGGGATGAGGGTGAAGGGAGATAGATTCAGGAGTGAGATGCGGAAATATTTCTTTACGGAAAGAGTAGTGGATCCGTGGAATAGTCTCCCAGTGGAGGTGGTAGAGATGAGGACAGTAACTGAATTCAAAAAAGCATGGGACCAACACAGAGGATCTCTAAAGGTAAAATGTGGACTGTTGTAGTTGTTGTTATGGAAGGACAGACTAGATGGGCCTTGTGGTCTTTTTCTGTCATCATGTTTCTATGTTTCTAAATAACTGCAGTAAGAATATAACTTTGTCACTTCGGGCCCCTTAAGGGTATGTAAAGTGCAGCGCTGCCAAAGCTATTAATAAAATTTGCCCCAAGCTAATTATTAAAAGTTTGTACTGACTGTAATTTGTCTTTGTCCGCGGCCCGGCCGGCTCCCCGATGTTTTAAAAGTGCTTTTTCCCCTCTCTCCTGCTCGTTTGATCTGTGCGCTGCTGCCCGGCTGGCTCCCCGATGTTTTAAAAGTGTTTTTTCCCTTCTCTCCTGCTTGTTTGATCTGTGCGCCGCTGCCCGGCTGGCTCCCCGGTGTTTAAAAGTGCTTTTCTCCCTCTCTCCTGCTTGTCTGATCTGTGCGCCGTGGCCCGGCTGGCTCTCCAATATTTAGAGTGCTTTTTTTTCTCCCTCTCTCCTGCTTGTGCGGTCTGTGCGCCGCGGCCCGGCTGGCTCTCTTCATTTGGGTTGGTTTTCTTTGTTCCCCTGCTTCCCTTCAAGATCCGGAGCTGTTGACCCGATTCTGAAGCTTGGGAGCGGCTGAGTCGTGTCTGGAGGTGTACAGAGATAGAATCCGGTGTGGAACACATGTGGAGGCAGCCATCTTGAAAAAGACCACGTGTAAGCTACACTCTGGTTAAAGT
Organism: Ichthyophis bannanicus; assembly: GCA_033557465.1. NCBI lineage: Eukaryota > Metazoa > Chordata > Amphibia > Gymnophiona > Ichthyophiidae > Ichthyophis > Ichthyophis bannanicus. The sequence continues at coordinate 70,892,343 of CM066051.1, read as the reverse complement.
GATCCTGGAGCTCCATCTGGTGGACATTTTAAGAATAGCTAGCTATATTTCATGTTACTAATATCCTCATGGTAAAAGTTATGTATATTTGTGACAGCTGCTACTGAGGAAAGAGAGTGTATGAGTATTCACTGCTGAGACGTCTCTGTTTTCTGTTTTCCCTCTTTCTTTTTCCCTTTGTGGTCCTGTGTGTTTTGTGCAACCAAACTCTGCCTGTTACCTGGATTATATTGTATATTGTATTCCCAGAAGTGAGATTAGAAATTGTGATTTGTAAACTGTGATTAAAGCATGGGGTCCAGAGGCTAAATTATAGTGAAGGAGCATCCGGACCAGTTTTCCCTATATAGATTCATGGCTGGCCCATATAGTTAATGTGCTGTTATGTAAAAATTGCTAGTGTCTCTGTGTTAGAGTGTCTCTGTGTTTAGTTGTGACATTAGGGAAAGATTAGGGAAAGAAAATTTTTATCCAGACATTAGGTCTATCAGTAAAAGGTGAAGTTATTAACAAATCGCCCCTGTGTCCCCAAACAGTGAAAAACACCAGGTCTACTGATCGCAGGAAAGGGACTGTTCCCTGTTAATAAAAGGGAACAGTATGTAGACTGTTGTACTGGTGTAGCAGTGAAGGAAGACAATTGCTTTGTTTAATGCATATCCAGTTTCATTGCTATGTTTCATGCATGATCAGGGGTCAGGGCACCAGGTTTTTTTTTTGGTCATGCCTCTCAGCGGTGAGTGGGGGATGGTTGGAACTGCTGAGATGGTTAGCAAACTACAGAAAGATACTAGGAATGAGACCATTGAAATTGTTTGCATAGCTATAGAAAGAAAGATACTGGGAGGAGTTCCTTCTTCTAGCAGATAAATGGAGGCACATTAGAGAGGACGAAAGAGAAAAAAAAATCACCTAGGAGTCTTTCTCCTAGCAAACAAAGACCCCAATTCACCTAGCCACACCTCTGTTTGGAGTCTTGTCATCAATTTTGATTGTAGAGTTTAAGCTTCTAGAACCATGGGGGGTGCCTCCTTTGAGCATCCTCAAATGTCTGCTGGAAGCAAACAAAGGCTGAAGAAAATCCTTATAAGATTATGAAGAAATGAAGATTTTTTTACTTGTCTTTTTAAAGCCTGGATTTTATCTCTGGTACATATATTTGGTTTTGACTGCACATACAAAATTAAGCAAGTAATACTTCTGCATGATATGCCATCTTTGGCAGTTTATTCTGCAGACAGTAAATGCTGTTCTGATGATTGCATTCTTTCCTGCTTGGTACATTAAACTGCCTTGATCAACTGTATTCATTTTTCTGATACTACAATGATATTGCATTCCAGGTATCCACCAACCTTTTTATAGAAAAGTATCAGTTTCATGCTTGTTTTGAACTGTAGGATTCAAGGTAATTACTTTGCCTTGTTAAGCACTGTGCTGACAAATGATGAACAGAACAGTAACATCATGCAGGTGATGGGGGAGTGTTGTGAGGGATGAAGTGGGATATTAAGAAGAAGGACTTTTGATGGACATTAAACTGATGAAGGTAATTTGAAGTGATGTATCTGGCTAATGAATATGTAAACAAAAAAAAAAAAAAGAAAAAAAAGAGATGAGCATTTTGTTCCTCTTCCCCCGCCTGGAGCCATGTCACCAAATTGCAATCCAGGGAGCCCAGCGGAGGGAGGTGGCCGAGGTCCAGACGGAGCAGACCATCCCGAGAACTCAGAGCTGTCCACCACTGAGATGTGTGAAGGAGTCCCTATCTGGATCAGTGTGTCACATTGAAAGCGGGCCAGGGTGTCGGCCTATGAGAATGAGAGGTTCAAATTTTGAGAGAGACAGAACTTGAACTTCAGAGAAAGGTGAAGCACACTGCAAGGTCCTGGGGAACTGCTGAGAGGCAGGAAAAAGAACTGTTGGACTGACTGGGGGGGTTTTGGGGGCTTCTGTGAATGATTGTATTCTTATCCTTTTAATATTGTTTTCTTAGAAAGTAACTGAAATCTACAAGCCATTTCGGCTTCAGCAACTGCAATACCCACACCAGCTCAAGTTTTTGCTGTACTATTCTCAAAGCACTGCTGCTTTTGACATACTTTCATGTTATGTGTTTTCAATATTATTGACCAGCTGCAAGAAAATTATGTTACAATGTATGTTGTCTCTAGGGAACAGTACCAGAAGCTGCTTTTCTGATGACCCCTATCTGTCTCAATATCTGTCTCAAATGGTTGCTTGTCCATTGCCCTTAGTGGGATTACCTTTGCCCCATAAACAAGAAAAGAAAAAGAAAAATTGGGAATGAAGGGAAATTGGCTGATAGGTATGTCGAGTATGGCTGCATCCTTGCCTGAGGCTGTAATACATTATGATGGCACAGAAAAAGCATGTGGGCTAAGAAAATGAGTACCCAGAGCCCAGCACAACAAGAGTAAAAGCCAGGGGGAACCATACTCTGAACAGAAGTGCACAGAGAAAGGACCCAGCACAAGAAAAGACATGCCAGGCCTGAACAGGTTAAACAGGCCTGAGCAAGCTGGGCAAGGCTGGACAAGTTAAACAGGCCAAACAAAGCTGGTGATACAAAGTACTCATATGCCCTGAAGACTACAGTGCCAGTGATTAATGAAGCAAAGGGAATGGCAGGGTGCAGCCAGAATGACTCAACACTAGCAAGAATAAAAGCCATTAATATGCTGATAAGGGTGGATCCCAGGGAAAGAGCCTTTGCCCCAAAGGAAAAAGGCCTCTGCAGATTTTTTGCACACGGCCCTCCTTTGTCCCAAAGGAAAGAGGCCTCTGCAGGCCCTGCAACCTTTTACAGTCAGAACAGCAACTTTTGCACACGGAACAAAACTTTTGTGCAGGAGTTGCTACAGAGGGTATAGAGTATGTGTTGTTTTAAACTCACTGATGCAAGTGTTTCCATTGAACACTCTATCCAAGACCTAAGTGATCTAGTTACCTGTCCATGGGTCCTGGGTGGTTTATGAAGTGGTTCACTTGGCTAGGGGGACTAAAAAATCCCAGTGGTAGGGGTTCTTTTTATTTACTGCTATGTGCCAGTCTGCCATGTTGTATCCCCATTCTTTACCGCTTCATGACCACCACCCTTGATACCCTGGTACAACGCAAGGTGGTTACCACTGTCATGGCCCTGTCCCAAATACACCCCTCTGCGGCTTGCCTCCAGTAATACAGCCCTCAACCGCCTCTAGCGGTTGAGGGCTCACTTAAAAAGGGGGGAGTGAGGCAGCCATGAGGCTCTTATCAGCCTGACTCTTCCCCCGCAAGCCATGAGGCTCTTACACAAGTGATCAGCCTGACCCTTCCCCCAAGCCATGAGGTAATCAGCCTGCTAAGAGAAGGCAGTGAGATTTTAGTAGACACCCTTCCCCCACTCCAGGTCTGAGCACAATGTCCCCTAGCCCAGAAATCAACAGACCAGAGCACACCGGTTTGGACAGGTCACCCAGGTACCTTCCCCAGGGGCTGCTGATTGGTGGACAGGAAATACCTGTGGCAAATGGGATTACAGAATGAGTTTGAAATTATACTGTATTTAAGGCATTGAAGGACGTCCCTCGGGGCTCAGACTCTTGTGGAGGTTGCTGGTATCTCTGCCTGGGCCTGTGTGCACATTAAAAGTTCCTGTTTGCATTCCAGCCTGTCTGTGAGTTTTCCTTCTGTGGGTGAGTGATAGAATAAGAGCTTTTTCACAGCGTTTGCTATAACACCACATTCCACAGAAAGAGATTCTGCATAAAAAAGTGAAAAAGATAAAGGTTACAGATCTTAGTTTATAGCAAGTGGGGAAAGCATGAAGAGCAGGGTTCAGGGAATACTTTCCAGACCCTGTGTTTGTAGGCGTGTATGTGTGTGTTTGTATATCTCTGTTTTGTACGTATCTTATATGTACTTTTATGTGTATATGTATTTCTGTGGATTGGTGTGTTTGTATGAATGTGCTTGTGTTTCTCTGTCACTGCATATGTTCTTCTATGCGTGTCTGTGCCATACTGGGTCAGACCAAGGTCCATCAAGCCCAGCATCCTGTTTCCAACAGTGGCCAATCTAGGTCACAAGTACCTGGCAGTTTCCCCAAGGGGCTAACTGCAGTGACTGGATATTGGGGGCCCCTCATTTGAACTTATGTCACTGCTCGCAACTCTCCATCTGGATGTTTTCCAGACACAGGCACCAACACTTTCTGGCAGTAATTCCCTTTGCAAGACTCTGTGGCCAAAAGCCCAACACCACCCTTGTCTAATGAGTCTGGATGTATTTTCTTTATTCTTGTTTACATTGAAGAGTGAATTCATCTAGAGTATCAACTTCGGGGAAAGGGGGGCAGCAAACCAACTCTGGGGCTGGTTCTGCTCCCAGTGAGAGGAGAGCTGGATGCTTTGCAGCCTGTGAGAGCTTTAATTGGACCAAATAAGAATGACCCAATACCACTAATCCTGAGCTCTTGAAACTACAATAGTGTCTCCTCTATCCAATAGGAAGAGAGACATTTGCAAGATTTTTAAAAATCACAAAATATGAGGATAATGGGAAACTAGAACTTAAATTGTTTCAACCACTGTAAATAATTAGAAAATTACTCACCGTAATCTGCAGAAAGATTTGCTGCAAGAAAACAAGCAAATGAAGAATGAGAACAGATACATCAACAGTAAAGATTTATTTCTTCTGTTGGTCTTTTCTTGTAATTGAAGGATTGGAGAGGAGGTGGCCTAGAGGTTAGGGGCAGCAGCCTAGATCCAGAAAGACTTGGATTCAAATCCCACTGGTACTCCTTGTGGTCTTGGGCAAGCCATTTAACCATCAGGGACATCACCTGCAGAACCGGTGTCAGAATCACTAGCAGCACAGAAACAGCCAACATTACTTCCCCTAGAGCTTTGGGATAATCATCCTTTGGGAGACTCTTGGATATTCAGTCTGCTTGAAGAAGAGCCTTGAGTTATCGAGAGCCCAAAACACGGTGCTGTGTCGCGTGGATTTATAAGACCTTTATGATCACCAATAGATTATGGTGATTTTTGGGCTAATTTTGGCTGATAACTACAGCTATAGGAGAAGTAACGGCTGTTACTGTGCTGCTAGTGATTCTCACACTAGTACTGTGGGTGATGTTCCTGATGTGGTTTGTCCTTTCTTCAAATAAAATCTATTTTGGAATAAGTTAAAGCATGGGTTTCGCTGTATGCGTTATCTACACACAGTCTTCCGTGGTATGGGCATAGAGTGCCTTTAAACAGAGAGAATAGGAGGGATTGTCACAAAAATGTTTTCCTTTCAAGACAAACAATCCAACAAAAACCATAACTAATAGTTGTCATGTCGCTTAAGCAATTTAAGTGCTTTTTTAATGAGTTATAAGGCATGGAGATAGCAGAATACTGCTGACAATGACACCTGTGGAGGGTAGTTTTATAAATGGGTGCTGACTTCATGTTTTTATGTATGCATTTTATACTTATTTTGTAAAGACAAGTATGCACATATCTGACATTATAAAATAAGATAGAAACATGAAAGTACTTCTGTTTTTTAAGGCGCTATGAGTTAACCCATCCTTAGAGCTGGTATATTACCGTGCCTACTTTTTGCAAGTACATGTGTAAATTCTAGTATTGTACAACCAGTGTACAAGCTTGCTCGCACTGCCTACACTGTGTCCAAACTCCACCTGTGTGCATGCCTACAGTAATGATGCAAATGCACATATTTTCGTGTGATGCAAATACACATATTTTTGTGCTGGTTGTTTTTTTTAAAGAGGTCACTGATGTGCATAAATGACTAATATACCACCATTTACATGTGATGTTGATAACAAACTAGGCATCTCCTTAAAAAATAACCCTCAGAGGGGATAATGTTATAAACATTTTGTGCAGAAATTATCATTTTTCTTACAATGGTAAATAGGCTTTTGCCAAATGAAGTTGCACTTAAAAGGGCAGGTGGTGCAAGCTAGTGCAAACTTGTACAGAATTCATTACAAAGGCGGAATTTGGGCATAGCATGGGTGGAAGAAGGGTTTATATGTGTCTTCTATAAAACACAAGCATACACATGTAACGAAGGCAATGTCTTTATAAAACAGCGTCAAATTAGGCATCTTCCTGCTCACTTAACCTAGATACCCTGTTATAAATCTACCCTCATAATTGTGCTCCCATTCCAGGAAACCCTTTTCAGAGTATCCATGCCGCGGGGGCTTTACGCTACTCCGAGGATCCCTGCAGGGCCTTAGAGCATGAGGCTACTGGGGATACCAAGGCAGAATCTGACCTGAGGAAGATGTCATCTTGCATTTGCTGATGGCCTTCGTGGACATCTTTTTGCACAGGGCACAAACCTCTGGGTCATGTTCGGCATGTAGATACCAGAGGCAAAAGTCATGTGTATCGGTGACAGACATGTTCGTTGTGCACCACTCACATTTTTGAACCCATTGGCCACTGGGGCAAAAGGGACCCCTGTGAAGTCATGGCCAGCAGATAGAAAAAGGTGCGAAATCGCACTGGAAGAAAACAAAAAACCAGGTCTGAGACTCGATGCCGGGGCAACCAGGCACAGAGACAAGAAAAGGACCTGTGATAACCAGAGAAAGGCAGTTTTATGCACAAAAAAAAATCAACTTTTTCCAGGGAAAAGAGACAGACGTCTGTTGGACTCTGCGGATAAAAGGAGACTGATTAAGATGGCACCCTTGGGCAGGAAGGAGACCACACATATGTGGTGGCATCTCCCAAAGACTTTCTTTGAAAGCTGGGGAAATGCTTCTGCGGGGTTCCATTGGCGCCAACATCACCCATATGCGAGGACTGACTTCCTGCTTGTTTCTGGAATACATGGAATGCTTATTCCTGGAAAAGCATGGAATACAGCTGGTCTGGACTTCCAAGTTAGTATTTTTAAACAACCCCCATGCGTGATGTAAATCTTTAACCTCTGCAGCTGCTCCTTTTAGCTTTTTCTTTTCTCATTTTATCATATTCTCCCATTTGAAAGTTAAAACATAGTTCTGTGAATTTTTTTGCTGTCCTTCCTCCATTTATGAAATCAAACGTGATCATGCTATGATCACTATTGCCAAGAGGCCCCAAAAACCCTTATCTCTTGCACCAGATCTGGTGTTCCACTAAGGGCTAGGTCCAAAATGTCTTTCCATCTTGTCGGTCCATGAACCAGCTGCTCCAAGAAGCAATCATTTATTTCACCTAGAAACTTTATCTCCCTAGCATGTCCTGCTATGACACTGACCCAGTCGATACCAGGGTTATTGAAATCACTCGTTATTATTACTGTATTGTAACTTTTCTAAGCTCCCTGATTTCTTTGAGCTTCTCCAGGACCAAGCAGGAAGTCAGTCCTCACATATGGGTGACATCGGCGCCGACAGAGCCCTCGCGGAGCAAATTTCCCCAGCTTTCAAAGAAAGCCTTTGGGAATTGCAGCGCGCATGCGCGGTCGTCTTCCCGCCCAAGGGTGCCATCTTGCTCAGTCTTCTTTTTTCCGCGGAGCCCTACAGACGTTGCCTGTGAATCCCCCGCAGAAAAGTTGATTTTTCATTATTTTCTTTCTTTTTCTTCGGTTCGACGCCGGTTCTTTTCCCGCCCGGACTCGCGACGCCGGTTACGAGTCCGTCCATTATTTTTCGTTTTTTTCTTGTCCTTAGTGACAGACTTCGAGCTTTTTTCTTTTCCCTGGCTGCCCGGTTTTTCGACCTCGCAGGGGCCCTTTTTCCCCCTATGGCGGCCAGTGGCTTCAAAAATTGTGACCTCTGTAAGAAACTTATGTCTCTTACAGACACTCACGACTTCTGCCTCCGCTGCCTGGGCCCGGATCATAACTCCATGATCTGCGGGCCATGCGGCAAGATGTCCTCCAAAGCATTGAGGAGTCGGCAGCACCAGCAGGAGCATATCTTCTCTGACTCCGGCCGGGCTCGGACCTCGTCAGAGGCTTCGACGTCTCGGGACTCTAGTCCTGAGCTTCGTCGAAGTTCCTCTGAAAGGGGGTCTCCTACCCGGGATCATCATCGGAAGAAGAAACCCGCGAGGGCGGGTTCGGTGGACGCTCCTGGTTCCTCGAGGGCCAGGTCGCATAGCCCCGATTCCCGTCCCGGGTCCTTGGAGTCGGAGAGGCCGCCAAAACATCCTCGACTCGAGGAGGACTTGCCCGCTCACGTGAGTACTGTTGTCCTTGTGGACTCGCCTCCGAAGGAGCCGACGTCGGGCCCGACGCCGTCGGGGCCCGAGTCGGGGGCTGCTAGGTCTCCTGAGCTCGGACTCAGGTTGATGGCCTTGGAGGCCAGCTTGGCTGCCTTCATGGACCAGCAGCGGGCATTGATCGCTGGCCTCGCTGGCGCTTCTGCCCTGACCGCCGGGACGTCGACTTCCAAGTCGACCCCGGAGACCGAGCCGATCCTCAAGTCCATGAGGGCTCGAGTCGATCCTCGGTCGAGGTCTCCTTCGGCTTCCCGTTCGGGACCGAGGTCGTCGACGCCGACTCCCTCGGCGTCGGGGCGGATGGCTTCAGTATCCGCCCGACCGGAGCCAGTCAACTCCTCCTCCGAGGAGTCGGCCTGGGAATCTGAGGACGAAGAGTCACCTGGTTCCTTTCGGACTCGGTGTGTCCCATCGGACTCCCCCGAGTCCGAACCTCGGAGACGGTCCCCCCCAGAGGATACCCGGTTCTCGGACTTCGTCAGGGATATGGCCAAGGCCCTGGCCTTCCCTGCGGATCCCGAGGAGGAGCCTCGAGTCGAAGAACTCGATGCCCTCCAATATGACTCTCCCCCAAAGGAGGCCTTTATTGTACCGGTTCCTCCCATGCTGGAACGACTTCTCTTCCGCATGTGGGAGAGCCCGGCGTCGTCGCCGGTATTGAGCAAGCGGGTCGATTCCATTTATCGAGTCTGCAAGAGCCCCGGGTTCCAGAAGGCACAACTACCGCACCATTCCATGGTGGTGGAATCGGCCATGCATAGACTGAAAAGTCAGAAGATGCACTCCTCGGTGCCCCCTGGTAGGGAAGCCCGTAGCATGGATGCCCTCGGTAGGAAGTGTTTCCAGGGCTCTATGCTTGCTTGTCGAGTCCAGACGTACCAGCTCTACATGGGCATGTATCTCCAAGACCTGGCTAAAGAAATAGCCGGGTTCTCTGCTGGTCTCTCCGATGAACCTTTGCAGAGGTTCCAATCCTTGTCTACTGGTATTCGGGAGTGCTCCAAATTTATTTCTCGAGCAGCCTATGATGGTTTTGAGGCTTCGGCTCGAGTAGCCGCTGCCGGCATCGGTGGACGCCGCCAGGCTTGGCTCCAGTCGTCCGACCTCGAGCCCTGGGTGCAGGACAAGTTGGTCGATGTCCCCTGCCGAGGTGACAACCTCTTTGGCAAGCCCATGGATGAGAAGGCTGCACAAATCGAGACGGAGACTCTCACCAGAACTCGTCTCTCCAGGAAAACCTCTGCCCCTTCTCAAAAGAAGAAGGCCTCGGGGAAGAAGCCCTTTTACCCGAGGAAGGCGGCTGCCTACAAATACTACCCTCAGTATCAGGCCTCCCCAGCTCCCCCACAGGGGAAGCAGGCCAAGGGACGGGGTAATGGGTCCCGTAGGCAACCAGCCCCCAAGCCTGCACCACCGGCCCCTGCTCAGCAGGGTGGGGGTTTTTGACTTTCTCAGCATAGCCTCTCCCCCTCCGCTGGTTCCTCTCAGCACAGGAGGCCGGCTGGTCCACTTTGCCCACAGGTGGTCCAACATCACCACAGATACCTGGGTTCTTCAGATAGCCAGTTTGAACTATCTTCTTCATTTTCACCAGGTGCCTCCCTCCTACTTTCCGGGGGAACCTTCCAGGCTCCCTCTGCACAGGGACTTACTCCTTCAGGAGTTAGCAAGTCTTATTCAGGACCGGGCCGTGGAACCGGTGCCCCACCACCTGAAGGGTCGAGGGTTTTACTCCAGGTACTTCCTGGTTCCAAAACGAACAGGAGGCCTCAGACCCATCCTGGATTGGCGGAACCTCAACAAGTTCCTTGCAAGGGAAAAGTTCAAAATGCTTACCCTTGGAATCCTGCTGCCCTACCTCCAGCAGGGAGACTGGCTATGCTCCTTAGATCTGGAAGATGCGTATACTCATATCCTTATTCATCCAGACCACAGACAATACCTGAGGTTTGTGGTGGATGGACGCCATTACCAGTACAGAGTACTGCCCTTTGGCCTATCCTCCGCCCCCAGAGTGTTCACCAAATGCCTAGCAGTGGTGGCGGCCTATCTGCGGCTTCAGGGTCTCTTTGTGTTCCCCTACCTGGACGACTGGCTCATAAGGGCCCAGTCTGCCCAAGAAGCCACTCTGGCTACTTATCGCACAGTAGCTCTGCTCCAGCACTTGGGATTTGTCATAAACTTCGCAAAGTCCACTTTGCTCACCTCTCAAAATCTGGGATTCATCGGCGCCAGGTTGGACACTCTTCAAGCGCGGGCCTTCCTGCCCCTGGACAGGGCCCAAAGGCTCATGGATCTCGCCAACCGCTTTCACAGCAATTCCCTGGTCTCGGCCAGGCAATTTCTGAGACTGCTCGGCCATATGGCTTCCACGGTCCATGTCACCCCCTATGCCCGCCTGAACATGCGCCCTGCTCAATGGTGCCTTCGCAAACAATGGCATCAAGCCACTGGGAGCCTAGCGGACTCAGTACAGATCTCCGACCAGCTGGTCTCCTCTCTGCGATGGTGGCTTCACCTGCCAAACCTAGAACTCGGGGTGACTTTTCAGCCCCCTGCACATTCTCAGGTCCTGACGACCGATGCTTCTCTCCAGGGTTGGGGAGCACATTGCCAAGGGACTTGTACTCAGGGTCTCTGGACTCCTTGGGAGTCCGCTCAGCAGATCAACTTCCTGGAGCTCAGAGCCATCCGCCTAGCGCTCAAAGCCTTCTCTCACCTGATTTCTCACCAGTCGGTACTTGTCCAGACAGACAATCAGGTTGCCATGTTCTACGTGAACAAGCAAGGCGGAACCGGCTCCTTCCTTCTCTGTCAGGAAGCACAGAAGCTCTGCTCTTGGGCTGTCCATCGCAACATCGTCCTCAAAGCTGTCTATCTCCCAGGTCAAGAGAACTACCTGGCCGACAAACTGAGCAGGGTCCTCCAACCGCACGAGTGGAAGTTGGATCTGCTTGTGGTTCAGCGGATCTTTCTACGGTGGGGCCTCCCCACCATGGATCTGTTCGCCAGTCCTCTGAACCGGCAGCTTCCCAGATTCTGCTCTCAACAGCCGCATCCTCTCCGGGTAGCGGCGGATGCTTTTCTGATTCCATGGTCCACAGGCCTCTTGTATGCCTTTCCGCCCATGCCTCTGGTGTCTCGGACGCTCTTCAAAGTTCTCCGGGACAAGGCATCGTTGATCCTTGTGGCTCCTCGGTGGCCGAGGCAACCTTGGTTCCCGCTTCTGATGCAGCTAGCGGTGGACACCCCTCTTCCTCTGGGGTTTCAGCCCGATCTCCTCTCGCAGGATCAAGGGACGCTCCTGCACCCCAACCTCCGGTCCCTTCATCTCATGGCCTGGCTGCTGAAAGGGTAGTCCTTGCTCCTCTCCAGCTGCCTCCAGATGTGGAAGAGGTTGTCTTGGCCTCCAGGAGGCCTTCCACCCGGAAGTCCTACGCTCTTAAGTGGCGTCGGTTCTCCGTCTGGTGTACTCAGCAGTCCCAAGACCCATTCTCCTGTTCGGCATCAGTGGTCTTGCAGTACTTGCTTTCTCTTTCTAATCTTGGCCTTAAATCCAACTCGGTCAAGGTCCACCTCAGTGCTATTTCTGCGCATCACGTGCCGGTGGATGGTAGACCTCTTTCCAGCCACCCTCTGGTGGCTCGTTTTCTCAGAGGCCTCCTTCTCCTTAAACCACCTTTGTGCCCACCAGCCCCGAACTGGGATCTCAATGTGGTTTTACAGCGGCTTACCTGTCCGCCTTTTGAGCCTATGGCTACCTGTCCTCTTCGTTTTCTGTCCTGGAAAACCTTGTTCTTGGTGGCCCTCACTTCTGCTAGACGCGTTAGTGAGCTGCAGGCCCTGGTATCTGACCCTCCTTACACTAGGTTCTACAAGAACCGGGTAGTCCTACGGACTCACCCTAAGTTTCTTCCCAAAGTGGTTTCCCCTTTTCATATCAACCAGGAGGTGGTACTTCCAACCTACTTTCCCAGGCCTCACTCCAGTCGAGCTGAAATGGTCCTGCATACCCTGGACTGTAGGAGGGCGCTGAACTTCTACCTTGACCGTACGCGGGAGCACCGAAAGGCTGTTCAGCTCTTCGTGTCTTATGACCCCAACAGGTTGGGGCTCCCTGTCTCCAAGCGTACTCTGTCCATCTGGGTTGCGGACTGCATCGCTTGGGCTTACAAGGCTGCGGGCCTCGTGCTGGAAGGTAGAGTCACCGCTCATCGTGTTCGGGCGAAGGCTACGTCAGTGGCTTACCTCCGCTCTGTTCCATTGGCAGACATCTGCCGGGCCGCTACTTGGTCTTCAAGCCAGACTTTTGCAGCCCATTACTGCCTGGAGAGGGAGTCCCGCAGGGACAGTGCTTTTGGACAGGCAGTCCTCCGTAACCTCTTCGAGGTATAGGCAACTCCTACCCTCCATCCCGGATGTTGGGCTACCGGTTGGCGACATATTCAGAGAAGATTCCTTCCTTCTGTGCTGCTGAGCTAGAGGGAGCTCATTTTTGTGCTTAGGGTCTCCGGTAGCCTTAAGCTTGGGAGTCCCATATGTGAGGACTGACTTCCTGCTTGGTCCTGGAGAAAGCGTAATTACTCACCTGTAACAGGTGTTCTCCAGGAGCAGCAGGAATCAGTCCTCACAACCCTCCCTCCTCCCCTTGGAGTTGCAGTTTTATGCTTTCGTTTTTGCTAATTTCTTGCTGTCTTTTAGCTATGTCATCTGACTGAGCAAGATGGCACCCTTGGGCGGGAAGAGGACCGCGCATGCGCGCTGCAATTCCCAAAGGCTTTCTTTGAAAGCTGGGGAAATTTGCTCCGCGAGGGCTCCGTCGGCGCCGACGTCACCCATATGTGAGGACTGATTCCTGCTGCTCCTGGAGAACACCTGTTACAGGTGAGTAACTACGCTATTTCATCATCCATTTGTTCACTCTGACCAGGCACCATCACCTTCTCATTTTGACATGGAATTTCAATCCATAGAGATTCTACCAGAAGAAAATTGATGCCTTTGAATTATGGTGCTGGCTGAAGAACAAACCAGTCAGTACTAGAGATCAAACCTAAGCTTTCCTTAGAAGCTCAGATGACAAGACTTCGATTTTCATACGTTGGACACATCATGCAAAGAGAGAGATCATTACAGAAAGACATCATGCTTGGCAAGGTAGAAGGCCAATGCAAAAGAGGAAGGCCAGCAATGAGATGGATCGATACAATAACAGCAGCTATGGGTGCCACTCTGTCAACAGTGAATGACTACTGAACACAGTTTAGGTCAACTATCCAGAAGGTCACCATGAATCGACACCAACCTGATGACACTTAACAACACTAGTTTTTGCACAACTATCTGATCACCTTGAAAAGTCTAACAGTCTTCATCTGCGCCAGTCAGAATTCTGTTCTGGACACAGTACAGAAACCACTTTTCTTTCCCTTCACAGTGAAACCCATGAAACCATCGATAAAGATAAAACTATCACAGAGAAAAAAACAGGACACTAGCCCAGTATGTGAACACATCTCAAAGGAAACCCACTCCCTCAAAGACCTCACAATCAGAGTCCTGAATGGAAACTTCAAGAACATACATGAAAAGAAAACATTTGAAACTAAAATGATCAAGTATTTCAACACTGACAAAAGGGGACTGAATAGAGACATTGGTTTTCTCACCCGTTACCAGACATAAAATATGCAGACAACCCAGAGTCCAAATGAGTTTGCACTACTTGAACCCAGTGTAACTGCATTGTAATTTAATACATAGTCAAAAATATATTAAATTAGTCTAATAAAAAGGTATCACCCAGAACTTGTTTGTTGGCTTTTATTTACACAAGGCCACAATATATTTACTATTCATAGGGGAATGTTTACTAAAGGTCATCATTAAAGGCGTTAAGTGCTGTCACTGTTCATTCATTTCTATGGGCCACTGATGCACTTAACATGCGTTAAATTTGCTTAAAGCACGTTAATCTTTAGTAAACATGCCCCATAAAGTCCTGCATCGGGGCCACTTATCTCCTCCAGATGCTTAGAAATGAAATGATCTTCTTATCCAGCCTCCTTCTGTCATATTGCCAAGAGACAAGAAGATCATTTCTAAGTATCTGGAGATCAGTAGCCCCTGATGCAGGACTTTATGTGTGATCCGAAACAGTAGCACTGTGTTGGGCAATTATGAAGAGATATCATGAAGGACAGTTGAACCTATGAAGAGAGATAAGGTAAAAGTGATCATGCTCATTTGTAAGATAATATAAAGTAAAATGCACTGCTCAGTACTGTTCAATGAACCTATCCCACAGTTCAGTTCAGCTGGCCTGGGATACGCTGACTAAGGCTTCTGAGAAGCGCTGTACAATCAGAGGCTCTGACTCCTGCTCTAGGTGATGTCAGTGTGGGTAAACTGAGTGTCTCCATGCATCTGAAGGCCGGGGACGGCCCAACCACTAGGCAAACTAGGTGGTTTCCTAAGGAGGCAAATTCGGGGGGGAAAGGGGGGGGGTTGGCAACGAGCAGTGCATTCAAAGCATAGCAATTAATTTTGACAGCCAGTGGGGTGTAAGCAGGGCCGGCCCGTCCATTGAGCAAGAATGTTTTTTGCACAGGGCCCCGCGTTTCAGGGGGCCCCGCGCAAAGAACATTCTGCTTTTTTTTTTATTACATTTAAAAACAAAAACCTGGCTCTAGCTGCTGCCGCTGCCGCGTCCGTCGCAGCAGCGGCAGAATGGCGTGTCCCGCGGGGCCCCTTCTCCTCTTCGAGCCCTCTGCAAGGGCTTTCAGATTCGCGAAGGGAGAGTTGTGCTCCCTCGCGTCTCTGTAAAGCCCGCAGGGGCTAATGGGAAATTTCCCATCAGCCCCTTTAGACGCGAGGGGCTGATGGGAAATTTCCCATTAGCCCCTGCGGGCTTTACAGAGACGCGAGGGAGCACTCTCCCTTCGCGAATCTGAAAGCCCTTGCAGAGGGCTCGACGTGGAGAGGGGGCCCCGCGGGACACGCCATTCTGCCGCTGCTGCGACGGACGCGGCAGCAGCTAGAGCCAGGTTTTTGTTTTTAAATTTGCCGGAAGGGAAGGGAAGGGAAGGGAAGGGGGGGGGCTGATGGAGGCTGTCTGGAAATGGGGTGATGGGGGGTTAGGACTGGAAATGTGCAAGGGGGGGGGGGTTAGGACTGGAAATGTGCAAGGGGGGGTTAGGACTGGAAATGGGCTGGGACTGATGGAGGCTGACTTGAAATGGCTGGGGGGGGGGGGTTAGGACTGGAAATGGGCTGGAGGGGGGTTAAGGAATGGAAATGGGCTGGGCCTGATGGAGGCTGACTGGAAATGGGCTGGGGAGGGGTTAGGACTGGAAATGGGCTGGGGGGGGGGTTAAGACTGCTAATGGGCTGGGGCTGATGGAGGCTGACTGGAAATGGGCTGGGGGGGTTAAGACTGGTAATGGGCTGGGGGGGTTAAGACTGGTAATGGGCTGGGGTTGATGGAGGCTGACTGGAAATGGGGTGATGGGGGGTTAGGACTGGAAATGGGCTGGGGGGGGTTAAGACTGGTAATGGGCTGTGGTCTGATGGGGGCTGTCTGGAAATAGGGTGATGGGGGTTAGGATTGCTAATGGGCTATGGGGGGGGTTAGGACTGCTAATGGGCTATGGGGGCGCTAGGACAGGAAAAGGGCTGATGGGGAGGGGTTAGGACTTGAGGTGGGCTGATGTGGTTAGGACTAGTAATGGGCTGTGGGCTGATGGGGGGGGTTAGGACTGGCAATGGGCTATGGGGGGCTGACTGGAAATGGGCTGATGGGGTTAAGACTGGAAGTGGGCTGATGGGGGGTTAGGACTGGTAATGGGTTATAGGGGGGGGCTTAAACTGAAAATGGGTTGATGGGGGGCTAGGACTGGTAATGGGTTGGGGGATTGCTATGACTGGAAATGGACTGAGTGGACGGGGAGGCTTGAACTGCAAATAGCTGATGGGGAGGGAGCTTGGAATGGAAATGGGCTGTGAGGGAAGGGAGCTAGAACTGAAAATGGGCTGATGGAGCAGCTAGGATAGGACTGGAAATGGGCTGTTGGGGGGAGCTAAGATTGGAAATGGGCTGTGGTGGGGGCTTGAATTGAAATGGACTCATGGAGGGGCTAGAACTGGAAGTAGGCTCATGGGGGGCCTGCACTGGACTTGGGCTGCGTGGAGGGTCGCTAGGATTTGACATGGGCTGATGGTGGGGCTAGGAAATGACTAGAAATGGGCTGATGGGGGGCTAGGATTGGAAATGAGCTGATGAAGGGACTCAGACTGAAAATGGATGGGGGAGCTAGGACCGGAAATGGGTTGATGGGGGGCTAGGACTGGAAATGGGCTGATGCAGGGACTAGAAGGGAATGGATGCTGGGTGAGACTGGAACTAGAAGGGAGCTGATGTTGGGGGAGGATTAGAATGGGATGGGGCTGGGAGAGTAAAATGGAGAGGGGAAAAATATTTTGTGTGGGAGGGATGAAAAATCTACAATTGGCCGGGTATTGGGAGAGTAAGTGGGGATTGAGGATGGAGGGGTAAAATTTGTGTGGATGAAATAAGAATGAGGAAAGAGCAAAAGGATAAAGATTAGTATGTTAAAGCAGATGTAGAGAGAGAGGATGGAAAGAAAACTAGAAGAGAGAAGAAAGGACAAATGGACAGCAGACGATGGAGAGTTAGCAGAAAACATGAAGAAACCAGAAGAAAGTGGCTGGAGCAATTGCAACTGAAAAAAAATGCACAAAAGGTAGAAATATATCTCTTTATTTTGAATTTATTAACTGGAATATGAAAGTTCTGGGAATTGTGCATCATTAACGTCTGCGCTTTGTTTGGTACAAGAGGAAATTGATTTATAGTTTTATTTCTACAGTGTTGTTGTACATTCCAAGTTTGGCTTTTGGGGTTCCCAGTTTAAATTATTGCCTTCCTGTTTCTAAATTGCGATTCCTTGTTTGGTGATGGTCTATGTTCTGCATGTGTAACTGAGCTGAGGTATTCTGTTTATGTAATTCCTATTTGACATTGCCACTTGTTCTCTTTCCCCAGTATTCTCTGAAATGTACTGGTTTAATATTTGCAGTGTTTCCTTTTGATAGGTAGGGACTGGTGCTTTGTGAGTCCTGGTAATGCTGTCAGGATACAGCGGGTTTGCTATGGGTTCTAAATGGGCAGCGTTTGTAGTAGTTCCTAATGTGCCTGGCGGTTGGCACTGGATTATAGTAATGTAGAAATCTTTTAGTCTTTCTTTATCCATACACTCATTAAGAGACATGTTTACTAAAAGTTAGTGTATGGTAACATTATGCAAATATTTATGCAAATAAGGCCACTTATGCAAATGAGGCCCCGCACCGAGTCTCCGCACATGGCCCCGCACCCCCCTTGGGCCGCCCCTGGGTGTAAGACTTAAGGTTTACTTAGGGTGCTGACTTGAACCAGCTGTGGGGCCAACCCTGTTGCTGGCCATTTAGACATCTAAGGAGCATTATTTAGGGATGGTGGGACCAGAACAAGCATCTCTTCATAGCAAAGGACAAATGCAGAGGACAGAAGGAAAATTAATAATTTACAACTTTTTGTCCATATAAGCACTAGTTTGCTGGGGTCTTAGGGGAACAGACACACACAAACATAGCAGCACAGACAGCTTCCATCACACCTCTCCCATGCACTCTGTACTAGCTATATTGTAACATATTCTGCAAGTGCTGTATATAGGTTGCAAGCTCCCTTCTTAGATAAAAACATCTTATATCCTACAAAAACCTGCCTCTGGGAATTGTTTGGCTGCACACAGTGTCTCTGAAACATGGACCCAGGATGAGCTAGGAGTCGTCTGAGAATCGTCACCTTTGCAGAAATAGACAACAAACCCGAGCCAAAGAGGACTCACACCCAGAAATACTCCATTTCCGACATTTTTTGGGAACTCATCTGTTTATCCAAAGAATCTCCAGTTGGGTAAGTAGCGATTTGATTTGTGTCTGTGCTTCTTTTTGCTCATTCTGAAATCTCTATAGTTTAAGATAATGATGGTCAATATTTGAGCTCAAATATTTTTATGTACTCAGTCTGGTATATTTCGTAGATAGCTACTTATCTTTAGCCGTCTTTTGTTTTTGGGGCCCAGGGTCATCTGACATCAGGATTCGGACTCCAGGAACTCTGAAGCATGGTCGGTTTAATCACCAACTTCTATACAGTTCTCCCTTTATACCTATCTCTCCCCCCAAGAAGCCTTACTAAATGGTAAAGATTTGCAAGCTTGCAGGACTGTTAAGCCCTTAATGATTTTCTTTATATCTGTCCCTCAGCTATTACCTTCAAAGTGCACATGCATCTTTCAAACCTACAATTCTCTGGCACACCCTTTTCTTTCACCTTCACGCTTCTACCCTTCAATTCCTTCGTCACACTTTCCCACCAATACCTCCACAGACTACACACTGGTCCCCCTCAATGCACCCTGCCTTCCACACTCTCACCATGCACTCACCATTCCTCTTTTAATTAGACGCCTCATCCACCGCTGTCTTACCTGGATTCCCAGATCTTTACTTTTCTAAACACAAGTGATAAAAAAAACAACATTTTACTTTCATCTTGGGCAGCTGCTTCCACACTATTTGAGGAATTACCTCCCTTTTAATTATCCCTTCACCTCCTTTCTACTGGTAAAGTGAAATTTCCTAACCAAGCCACATTTAAACAAAAAAAAACCCCTCAGCCACTCTAAATCAATCACTCTATTTTTCTCTCACTCTTCATTCACTCCAAACACTCCAAACTCTCTTCAACACGCATTTTTACAGGCCTTGGCCATCACCCACACCCACACACATCCTGTCACCTTGCAAACACTCACCCACTGACTTTCTCCCAGCAACATCACTAACATTCCAATCACCTGGAAAAAGTGTCCCTACACTAAACTATGCCATAAAATAGTACTTGAGACCCTCTACTCTAATGCTCCCTTCCCCTACAGTCTTAATAAAATCCATATATATCCCTTAGCAAGACATTAAATTATTTTTCAGCCTGTTACTTTCACCTTATAGCCTGAGAAAAACCTTCTTTCACAAACTATATCTCTCTCTCAGCTGTGCTACGTGACTACAATGCAACAAACAGATATCCCTCCCCCTGCCCTTCTACCAGGCACTTTATATTATGAAAAACCTTAAATGTAACCATTAAATAATACTTATAATAGTAAACTTTAACATCATTTATCCTTATTTCTCCTCAGCACATCTTTGATGAGCTTGCAGCCCCCTTAGACTTTTAAAACGCTGCCCATCACAGCTAAAATGTAATTTCAAACCTCTTAAAATTAATTTCTCAGGGCTCATTAGTTCTCCTCATTCCTCCAAACACCCTCCCCACTGCCTTGGGGAACATTTCCCCCCTTCTCCTTCAATTGTGGCCAAACCCCTGTTTTTTCTCCCAAAATAAAACCTACTAAGGATCCCAGCACTCTTTTCTTACCTCTCTGGACCCCCCCCCCCCCCCCCAAGCTGACCTCTAGAGTCTACACCTTATTACAATAAGGAGCTCGGTTTTGGTCATGTTCAATTTCAGATGGCGGCGAGACATCTGGGCAGCAATGTCAGATAAGCAGGGAGAGATCTGGGCCTGGCTTCCTGGAGAGATTTTGGACACAGAAAGGTAGATCTCAGAGTCATCAGCATAAAGATGGTACTGAAAACCATGTGAGGAAATAAGTGCACCAAGGGAACGAGTGTAACGAAAGAAAAGTCAAGGTCCCAAGACAGAGCCCTGAGATACACCAACTGAAATGAGATGGCGGTAGAGGAGGATCCACCAGAACATATACTAAAAGTGTGATGGGAGAGATAAGAAGAAAGACAGAACAGAGCCCCTAAGGACAGGGTATCGAGGAGAAGGTGGCGATCAACAGTGTCAAAGGCAGCCAAAAGGTCAAGAAGGATGAGGATCGAGTAAAGGCCCTTGGATTTGGCGAGGAACAAGTTGCTGAAAACTTTGGCAAGAGTCGTTTCTGTGGAATGTAGAGGTCGAAAGCCAGATTGCAGAGATCTAGAAGGGCTTGAGAGGAAAGACAGTCAAAATAGCAACAGTGGACCACTTCTTCAAGTAGTTTTGAAGCAAAGGGGAGGAGAGAAATAGGCCAATAGCTGGAAGGACCGGTGGGGTCTAGTGAGGGCTTTTTGAGGAGAGGTGTAGCCACAGCATGTCTGAAGGCCACAGGAACAGTTGCAGTGGAAAGCGATAGGTTAAGAATATGACAATTGGAAGTGATGATGGCGGAAGAGACAGAGCTTAATATATGGTGGGAAGGGATCAGAGGAGCAGGCAGTCAGTTTGGAGGAGGAGAGACGATTTGCAGTTTCCTCCTCAGGGATTTCAGAAAAGAAAGAAAGGGGGACAGAAGGTGAGGGAAGGATTTGGAATTGAAGAGAGGGAGGGGGACCTATGTAACTACTGACAGAACTTTTTCCATTGCGTGAGCTGGTAAGTTAGGCTCCTCCTGTAGATATTCCATCTTTGTTCTGGATTCAGTACACAGTAAAATAGTCCATCATTTAACACAGAGCACATCAATCTGTGATCTAAGCTATACTCTTTTCTCATTTCACTGGTTCATCGTGCTAGCCTGTGTCCTGGTGAATGTGTGAACTGCCCTGCTGGAAAGGTTTAAAAAATTAAAAAGGACAATATTCTAACTAAACTTCCTTCCATAAAAGGAAAGTATTCTTATTTTATCCTCTCCCTCCAATCTCTCTTCTTTATAAAAGAGAGGACTTCTAAATCCAAGGTTTTACTGTAAACTGCTTTGAAATGCCCTGAAAGGCAGTATATTAAGTTTTAATTAAACCATAAACCAAAGATCTAAAAAAAAAGGATAAAAAGCCCCAGTACCTATTACAGTTCTCTCTCAGCAGCCTCAAACATGGAAACATTTGACTTCAAAGAATTAAAAGATATCGTACATGAATACTGCAAATAAAAGGGTGGCTCAGTTTTCAAATGCCTTATAGTATGGCATCCAAAAAGAGATGATAAACCATACCAGGAATTCAAACAGAAAGTGTTAGCAGTTAACTTCCACTCAGGTTCGGAGGAGACACTCCTTGAACACTCACCTAGCGGCTCCAGTTGCTGGGGGAATTACCCAGGATAGCCTTCCCCTGCTATACCCTCCCCTCCCCTCTCCTCTCAGACACACATACACCTTTTAATAAGCAAACCAAACCAAATTACTGCAGTGCTCAAACATGAAAACTTTATTATAGAAAGTCTTCTCTCTCTCATCCCTTTGTAGTTTGTTCCCAGACTTCATGTCCCATTTCTTTCTTCAATATATGTTTCTTTTTAATTAACACATATCCTGCCCTTGGTGTGTTACATTTAGTCTGTGCCCCTGCACGTTCCTGCCCTCTTTCTTCTGTTGCACTTTGTTCTTCAGTGTTTGAATCTGTTCATCAAGGTCAAAGACAACTCTACTGAGCTTATTCAAACATTGTTTTCCATTAATCCTTTATGCTGATGTTATTTATTTAGACAGTTGTGTATACCACCTTATCCTTTAATCAAAGCAGTCACAACACAATTGGGGGATATATTTAACACATGGGGATATGAGACAGATACACTAATACTTACAGGGAACATGGGCAGTGGAGGGTTAAGTGGCTTGCCCAAGACCACAAGCAGCATCTGTGGGACTAGAAACCCCAGTCCTTCCGGCCCAAGGTTGCTGTCCTCTAGTGGGATTTGAACCCCTGACCTTCCAGCCTGA
Source organism: Ichthyophis bannanicus (assembly GCA_033557465.1). Lineage (NCBI taxonomy): Eukaryota > Metazoa > Chordata > Amphibia > Gymnophiona > Ichthyophiidae > Ichthyophis > Ichthyophis bannanicus. Next base: position 70,870,286 of record CM066051.1, on the reverse strand, counting down.
GGTACCTTGCCCCAACCACTAGGCCACTCCTCCGCTCCACTGTTATAGTAAACAGATTGGTAATGCCTTACAAAACATAATAAAAAGAAAGTATTTTTATGCACGGCATTTGCCAAAGTCTTATTGCCATGACACATGAGAATACTGAACCACCAACTTAATGGACAGAATTTACCAGAGTGTTAGAGGAAGCACAAATTTCCCTAACAATATAGAGAGCTACTACTACTACTATTAATCAAGTAATATAGGTAAGACATTAGTGATCAATTAGAAGCATTTAAGGAACAAGTGAAATATTTGCAGTGTGCATTGACTTCACAGAGACAGAAAAACAAATCTGTACCCTGGCCAGTTGCAAACATTCCAGCATATCACACACTCTGCAAACCATGCCTGCAAATTATTGAGGAACAAAGAAACAGAGGTGTGTACAGTAGAGCTGAGAAACTGGGCAAGTATAGGGCAAGCAGGAGAAACGCAGAGGAAGGAGACCTTTGTAATGCAACTGAATGGCCAGTACAAGGCACTAACCAGATCCAGGGTTCTGCCCTTATTTCCACCCTGCTGCTCCTTATGCCTGGAACAAACTCCCGGAGTCTGTATGTCTGGCTTCATCTCTCCCCACTGCCCTTGGATCCTGATCCCTTGTTTTTCCTTATGTCCCCTTACCTTTCCCTATTTATACCCCTGTCCTTAGCTACTGCATTGTCTGTCCTGATTAGATTGTAAGCTGTGTTGAGCAGGGACTGTCTTTTATATGTATTTGTACAGTGCTGCATTCACTGTGTAATGCTAGGTAAATGATTAATAGTGTCACAAGGTGGACCAAATGAAGCCTGAGAAAATGCAGATCAGCAGCAATGATCAGGGAAGAGATGACAGTGTAAACAGAAAACTGTCAGATGGTTGCTATAGACAACCAAGGCACACGTGGATAGGGGCTGGGAAGACACACCCAGATAGCAAGCAAAGGGAGTTTGCATTGCTTGATAGGAATCAGCTGGGTAGAGGTGGAGCCCAAAGACACAGAGATATAATACGCTCCCAAATAGTTAGAGAGGGGGAGGAGGTGAGCCAACAAGGTTCACAGCAAGAGAGACAGCGGCAAGCGCAGCAGGAGCTGGGAAAAGTATGGAATTGGAATGAAAGAGAGTCTGAACTACTGGGTCAGCAGGAAAGCCCACACGAAGGTCTGAGTGAGTCTCGAGCCCTGTGTGAAACATTTGGAAGGCAGAAGCCAGATACTGTGTGCATGCGTGGAGAGCACGAGAGGCATGGGAGATTTTCATTACAAGGTAACAAAGCAAGAAGTGCTAATAGTGGCTGTTTCCTACCCGAGTGGGTAAAACCCCGAAGCAATAGAAAAAACCACCCAAAAACAAGCTTTAGAGAAACAGAGAATAATTCCTTCCCTTGTGCTAGAAACCCCAAGAGAAGAGAAGCTCTCTTACCTGAAAAAGCTGGTGATTCTACTAGCAACTTTAAACTCCCAAAGTTTGAGAAACCTCCGTTTAGAGCAGTGCAATCTAGGGCAGCTGTGTTGCAAAGGCTAGACCTGAGCACGCTCAGAGCATGCCGTAATCACTCTAGTAACAGAGCCAGGGAAGTTGTTGAATATCCTTGTGATTACCAGCAGGGGCTGAGCTCCTATAAGCTTCATTCAAAACTCTACGGTAGTTCCCAGAGAGGCATTGATTCAGAGGGACAGAGCAACTTCCTGCTTGACGGGGAAAACCAGCCTTATCCTTATGAAACAGCTGACCTCAGAAACGTGAGTGCAAATGAACAAGAATCAATGGAATATGAGAATGCAGATATACCAACAGTTCCTGAGCCAATGGAATGTTCAATGTCTGTAATTGACCCAGAGTTTTCCTTAAGGTAAATGGTTGAAGATAACCGGAGTTTAAGAGTCACAAGCTGTGTGCTAAACAAAACGTGTCTCTCAGGAAAACCATTAGAAGTGAGCTGTGCTGTGGCAGCAAAAAGAAAAGCCTGTTAGGAACAGTGAGAATGTTTAATTCTTTTCTTTTTGTTTGCATTTAAAAAGCTGAAGTAAGCTATTTTTGTTCTACCTTTAATTTCTGTTATATGCCCGAAGTGGTCTGTTGTTTTGTTTTGCCAAAGAGAAAAAACCTCATGGACGGGGAATAAAGCCCTGAGTTTGGAACTCAAGTGTGTTTTGTGTTTTATATAAAGAAGGTACAACTACCACCCTCAGAGGAGTCATCAGGCAGTACCAGACCTCACCGATAGGGCACCTGGGGGTGCGACAATAGTAGTATGTTTTTTGACTTCAAAGGATTAAAAGATATCGTACATGTGTGCATCAGTGATGCTGAGAGCTAAACTATCGGTAGTTTAACTACTGGCAGGGTCTCCCAAGATGGACAGGTCTCAGCTGAGGTGCCAGACCAAGACAAACCACCCATCTGGGCAGCAGCAGCAGAATGGGATAGTGTTGACGGCGGAGGATCACATTTCTGTGACAACGGCAACAACACCAAACAAACTGTGCGGAAGAAAGGCCCGGCAATCTACTTCTGTATCTTGCCATGAAAACCCAATGGATAGTGTAGGCCGGGTCCACCTACAAAAGTTCCCCAGATATTACCAATTACCAACGAATAGCTTAGACAACTATTGCTTGGCTACAAGAACTCTTTATTTGAGACAGCAAAATAATTGCAAATGCAGTTAGCAAATGTCAGTCTAAAAATTGGCGAGCAGTGTTCACCCTCCCAAGTGAGAGCGAAAACTGCCCACGACCTTCTACAGTAGCACTCTTATATACCTCTCTATAGCAAAGTTCCAGTGAATTCTGCCTGAATTACTGACGCCATTTGCAAAACTTGCAATAAACCTGCAAGGTCAGAAGAACTTCTGCAAGTGCTCTTCCCTCAGGACCCTCCCATGTTTATCATCAAACAACAGTTGGTATTTCAAGATCTGCTCAAGGTTCGCTTATCAGCTGGTCGCAGCCCCCCTGTCTCTGCTTGTGCTGTGTACATGCCTTTCCATTTCTTGGAACTCCATCTCCTGGCACTTGTCTATTATCTTCAGGGCTCAGAGTATTCTTCCTGGTTGGCCAGTATTTCTCCTGTATTTTTCTGGGCCTATATACTTTGCACGTTCCCGTCCAAAGTGTCTAGTTCCCCAGGCTCTCCCGTACAAGGCCGCAAAATACTCTGCTTCGCTAGCCCACATGCGTGTCTTCTTGTGCCAATCATATGTTACTGTGTATATTTTCAGGCAGGTAAGGGTGCAATCATACAAAGCAAACCTATAGAGCAGGCCTGAAATCCACACTTAGACTAATTATACCTTCAATAGTTACAACAAAACAAATTGTGCTATAGTGCTGGAAGATGAGACCCCCAGGTCGGAAGGCACTCAACTAGCTACTGGGGAAGAGCTGAAGACTTCTCAGAGTAAAGCCAGCATTTATGATGTGGTTGGATCAAAGCCCTCGGGACATCTGACTGCTGATGTAGCTGCGCATGAAATGAGAGTCAGAAGCTGTAAAGATGTCTTACGCATTGGAACATGGAACGTACAAAGCATGAACCAAGGGAAGTTGGAGGTGGTCAAGAATGAAATGGAATGTGTACAACTTGATCTGCTGGGTGTCAGCGAACTGAAATGGACTGGCATTGGGCACTTTGCATCAGATGATCACATGGTCTACTATGCTGGAAATGAAAGACAAAGAAGAAATGGTGTTGCATTTATAATAAAGAAGAAACTTGCAAGAACTGTAATGAAATACAATGCAGTCAGCGAACGCTTAATCTCTATTCGTCTACGAGGAAGGCCTATCAACACAACTATAATTCAAGTATATGCCCCAACAACAGCTGCAGAAGAGAATGAAATTGAAGAGTTCTATGAACAAGTACAAGCTGAAATTGACAGAACATGCAAACAGGATATCCTTATAGTCATGGGTGACTGGAACGCAAAAGTTGGCAACAAGGTAAGGTTCTTATCTTTATTTATCCGTAAGAGTATCCCTATTTATATAATTTGTATATAATTTGTACATAGTTTTCCCTTGTTCCTTTCTCCATGTTTACATTTCCTGTTCAATGTAAAAACTCGATGTAACTTATTACATTCTTGTATGTTCTGTTCAAATGTAAACCACACTGATTATAATAGTGCGGTATATAAGAAAAATAAATAAATAAACAAAGAAGAAGGCAAAGTAGTTGGAAAATATGGACTTGGAAACAGAAATGAAGCTGGAGAAAGATTGATAGAATTCTGCAAGACCAACGATCTATTCATCTCAAACACCTTCTTCCATCAACACAAGCGGCAACTGTACACATGGACTTCACCCAAAGGATTGTATAAAAATCAAATTGACTACATCTGTGGAAGTCAACGATGGAAAAGTTCTATAACATCAACAAAGACAAAACCTGGAGCTGACTGTGGTACAGATCATCAACTACTAGTATGTAAACTCAAGCTAAAGTTGAAAAAGAGCAAACCACTCATGAATGCAGCAAAACATGACCTTGAGAATATACCACTGGAATTTAAAGACTGCCTGCAAAATCGATTTGCTGCTTTAGATACAAATGAGAGAGCTCCAGAAGAGTTATGGAATGACATCAAGAAGGTTGTGTTGGAAGAAAGCGAGAAGTCTCTACAAATGGTGAAAAAGCAAAAACGGCCAAAATGGATGACGGAAGAAACTCTGAAAATTGCCCAGAAATGCAGAGAAGCTAAAGCCAGAGGAAAAAGAAAGACAATAACAGAACTCAACAGAGATTTCCAACGTGCAGCAAGACAGGACAAGGAAAAGTACTACAACGACGCATGCAAGGAAATAGAAGCAGAAACTATTAGAGGAAGAACAAGATCGGTTTTCCTAAAGCTACGAGAGTTAAAGAAAAAGTTTCAACCTCGAATTGGAATGTTACAAGATGCTCAAGGTTCTATGTTGAATGATGCTGAGAAGATCAAGAAAAGGTGGAAGGAATATACAGAGTTTTTATATGATAAAGATCAAGTGGACCAACAGCCGCTTCAACCTGTACCTTATGATCAGGAACCATTGGTGATGAAAGAAGAAGTTAAAGCAGCATAGAAAGCCTTATCAAAGAACAAAGCACCAGGCATTGATAGCATTCCCATAGAAGTATTACAGCAATCTGATGTAGCTGTTACCATACTTACAAGGCTCTGCCAAGAAATATGTAAGACGACATCATGGCCAACTGACTGGAAAAGATCTGTGTTTATACCAATACTAAAGAAAGGTGATCCAACTGACTGTGGAAATTATCGCACAATCGCTCTGATCCCACATGCCAGCAAGATTCTACTGAAGATTATTCAAAAGAGACTACAACCATACCTGGAACAAGAACTACCTGAAGTGCAAGCAGGGTTCAGGAAAGGGCGAGGAACGAGAGACATCATTGCGGATGTGAGATGGATCCTTGAAAAGACTAAAGAATACCAAAAGGGTATCTATTTGTGCTTTATCAACTATAGCAAGGCTTTTGACTGTGTAAACCATGAGAAACTCTGGGCCACATTAAGAAACATAGGTATACCAGAACACCTGATCATACTCTTGCACAATCTGTACATTGATCAAGAAGCAGCAGTTTGAATGGAACAAGGAGAAACAGAATGGTTTAAAATAAGCAAAGGTGTAAGACAAGGCTGCATACTTTCCCCCTACCTGTTTAATTTATATGCAGAACAAATTATCAGAGAAGCAGGATTGTATGAAGACAACAGAGGTGTGAAGATTGGTGGAAGACTCATCAACAACCTTCACTATGCTGATGATACCACATTACTGGCTGAAAGTGAAGATGATCTGAAACATTTGCTTCTCACAATCAAAGAACATAGTCTCAAAATGGGCCTGCACCTTAATGTAAAGAAGACAAAGATCATGACAACTGGCATAATCAACAGGTTCATCGTTGAAGGAGAAGAAATTGAAATTGTGAACAACTTTAACCTACTTGGATCAACTATCAATAAAGAAGCAACAAGCAGTCAAGAAATCAGACGATGCATTGCTCTTGGCAGAATGGCTATGAAAGACCTAGATAAGATTCTCAAGAGCAGAGATGTTTCTCTCCATACAAAGATTTGACTTGCTCAAGCCATGGTATTTTCAATAACATCATATGGATGTGAAAGCTGGACAGTGAAAAAGATAGACATGAAGAAAATTGATGCCTTTGAATTATGGTGCTGGCGGCGAATACTGTGTATACCATGGACTGCCCGAAGAACAAACCAGTCGGTACTAGAGGAGATCAAACCTAAGCTTTCTTTAGAAGCTTAGATGACAAGACTTTGACTTTCATACTTTGGACACATCATGCGAAGAGAGAGATCATTAGAGAAAGACATCATGCTTGGCAAGATAGAAGGTCAGCGCAAAAGAGGAAGGCCAGCAATGAGATGGATCGAAACAATTACAGCAGCTACGGGTACCAGTCTGTCAACAATGAGCCGCCTGACTCAAGACCGAACACAATTTAGGATAGCTATCCAGAGGGTCGCCATGAGTCGACTCCGACTCGACGGCACTTAACAACAACAGTATGTTTTTTATTTTACACTGTTTTCATACCGCCTTATCATATTTATTTATTTGGTGTTTCTTTTATACTGCCCCTTCCTGTGATCAAAGGCGGTTTACAATAAAACAACAGTAATACATAGAACACATCTTAACAGTCTGTGACTCCAACAGAAGTCAGCACAATGTACATAGAACTAAGAACAATGACTATTTACAAACAGAGAGAATCTGCAAGATTCTACATAGTGGGTGATTCTTCTGGGGAAGGCTCCTGGGATGAGTCATTCACTCCAGTATTGTCTCCTAAATGCTGAATGAACAGGTAGGTTTAAAGCCTTTTCTAAATGTTTGCAAGTCTTTGGTGGAGCATAGGGAGTCCGGGAGAGCACTCCATAATTTGGGAGCAGCAAATGAAAAGGCACGGTTGCTAGTGACTTGCTTTGTTTTTTGAAAGGTGGGTGGAATTGCTAGTGTGTTCTGCGAATATTCTCCCCTAGATCTGGTATTTGTGGCGTGGGTGATTAATGTCAAGAGGTAAGATGGAGCAATTTTATTTGCAGTCTTAAATGTAGTCATAAGCATTTTAGATTTGATTCTGCTTGAGATTGGTAACCAGTATAGGTCATACAATATCGATGTTATGTGGTTGGAGAGGCGTGCTTTATATATAATTCTGGCAGTGACATTTTGTGCAGTTTGGAGTTGGTTCAGATACTTTTTTGGAATACCGTATAGGAGGCTATTACAAAAATCAAAGTGGTGTGTGATGAGCACACGGATACTACAGATCCGAAGTCGTGCGTATCAAGAACGGACCTGAGGTGCTGTAGCGTTCTTAGTTTGAAGTATATAATTTTAATTATTTGTTTTATGTGAAACGCTAGAGTTAAAGTTTGATCTAAAAAGACACCAAGATACCTAACTTCTTTTTTAACTGGGAGGATAATATTATTTATTTTGATTGTTTAAGGGGGGATGAAATTTAAGTTTCATGAGATGAATGGACAGATTGTTTGAAGTTGGTCAGGTTTGCGTTTCAGTGATACAGGATTCAATTAAGTGTTGGACTGTGACTAGGCTATCCATGAGGAGATATAACGTAATATCATCCATATATATGTAGTAATTTACTTTGAATTTCTTGAATATCTTACAAATTGGTTGTAAATATGAATCCAGAGATACTGGAGCATGGGTCAGTTTCAGCAAGCAATGAAAAAGGTGCTGGTACTCAGTTCCACCAAGACCCACTTCATAAAAAAGCCCTAGATCTGAAGATGAAGAAAGCAGGAAACAAACCATAAGGCATAAGACAAGGGGAAAATGAATGCATTCTTTGCTTCGGTATTTACTGAGGAAGATGTAGGGATGTTCTCCATGGACTATCAGGATTGCGTCAGCCACACTTGGTGACGTCCTCCAACGGCACCATGGATGCGGAAGTGCTCTCCAGAGCTCAGAAAAGGTGAGCCTTTCTGAGCACGCCCAGGTAGTCCACCTCACTGGCCCACCCCCTAGCCAGCCAGTCTTCTTCCTTCTGCCTTGCCTGCAAGACGGAATCTGCTCTCCTCTAACACCATCATCACTACAATCAAGAAATTCAATGCCGAAACCAGGTTTCAAAAAATGCACACGCTGCAAGCATAAGATGAGCGTCATGGACACGCACGACATTTGCCTGCGCTGCTTGGGACCCGAACATAGCACAGAGAACTGTTCTCAATGCTCTCGCATGTCCCCAAGAGCTAGAAAGGCAAGGGGACATGCTTTGAGGGAGTACCTGGCATCCATGGAAAAATCGTCTGCTGCGGCTAATCGTAAGGCAAGCTCCTCAATTAATGCAGCTGTGCCGGCTCAGGATGTGCCCTCCATAGCCTCCATCCCCAGCTGTGCGGTCGAGGCCTCCTGCGCTCCTGCCGCCAGTGTCTCCGACCTCCTCAGAAGCCCTGCGGATGCTGCTTCAAAACCCGGCACACTTCAAAGAGGTTCAGCTTGTGGCCATGCCTCAGCCTCTCCCCCTGGCTGCCATGCGGCACCCAATAATGGCGCTGCCCTGCAGGCCTATAATGATGCTGCCCCGCAAGCCTCCAGCTCCTCCCTCTTCCGGACAGGACCGTTTCTCTTCCAGCGCAGCCGCAGCATTAGCCCTCGGCCCTGCCTCTGCTCCACCCAGTCTCCGCCTCCTCATGTCTCCACGCCGATGACTCCGATCGGTGCTGAAGGAAGAAAGCAGCCCCAATGCCGTGCACACAAGCACGGGCGCCGCAATTCGCACAGCATGGCAAGGAGGTATAATGGCAGTGACAGTGGATCGAGGAGACGCGGCGCCAACCGTGGGAGAACCAGGAAACACAGAAGCAGCAGCAGCACTGACAGTTTCAAATCAAGGAGCAGGGAGCACCGATCCAAGCACTGCAAACGCCACAGCAGAGACCACAGAAGCAGTTGCCATAGCTTCTCCAGCTCCCTCAGCCCTGATGTCCACCGACACACCAGATCCTACAGCCGCGCTGAGTCCAACAACTCCTCAGCGATGACATTGAAATGGCCGTGGTGGGCTCTGCGAGCACCAAGCGCACAACCTCTGAAAACAGACCCTCACCGAAGCCGGAAGGGTAACCACCCCTGCTGGAAGACCTCACATACCCCAAGTTCCTGGGTAAAATAGCCACCACATTGGCCCTGAATACCACCGAAGAGGCAGGGGAGCCCATACCAGAGGTCCTAAAATACCTCACTACACCAAGGCCATCCTTCGCACTGCCGGTACACCAGACATTACGAGACACCCACTTGAGACTCTGGCAAACCCCAGCTTCTAGCCACTCTTTCGCCAGGAAGCTAGATTCAAAATACCAAGTACAACCTATACCCGGATTCACGAAGCCCCAATTGCCTCACCAATCCATCGTGGTGTCCTCAGCCCTCAAGCGGATTAAGTCCTTGCGCACACACGCCAATAACCCTCCGGGCCGTGACCACAAACTCCTCGACGATATTGGCAAAAAGGTCTTCCAAGGGGCCACACTCAGCGCAAGGATAGCCGCTTATCAGTTTCAACGCGTCCTCTTCCAGGACGCCTGCATGCAAACATCAAAGCTGCCATCTCATTTCTTCCCAAGGAGTCCCAGGCGCTGATCTCCACCACCCTAGCGGACATGTCAGAAGGCAACAAGCATCTTGCCAGCACGGCATTTGATGCATTCGATACATCAGTGAGAACTGCGGGCACGGCCATATCCGCCAGGCGATGGGCATGGCTGAGAGCATCCGGCCTGCGTGAGGACACCCATGACAGAATTGCCGACGCACCCTGCTCGGGCAAATCTCTCTTCAGAGAGAAAGTGACCGACACCGTGAACATCATGAAAGAACATTGCACTACACTCCAAACCTTGGAAGAGGATGGTTTTGAATGTCATACCAATGCCCAAAAGACCAGATTTCCAAGAAAACCTTATTATTCATCCAACAAGAGATACTCCTCTGCCAACCAAAAATGGCAAAACACCAGGTACAAAGCAAGCTCCTACCATGGACCCTCTCGGCAACACAACTCCCAGAGGGACCGTAAGCAAAAGAAGGTCAGCATCACACCTGCTATCAAGAGCGGCCCTTCCTTTGACAACAACTTGCAGGCACCAACCCATATCGGAGGTTGCCTGACATTTTTCCTGGAGAGTGGAAACAGATCTCCTCAGACTCCTGGGTGCTATAAATCATCTGGAGAGGGTACCGCTTGCGGTTTGCAGCATCTCCGTACCAGCGCAACCGCCCGATCAGCAACAACTCTCCTCATCTGCATCGAGCTATGACGACAGAACTTCTACATCTGCTATCCTCTCAGGCGATAGAGGAGGTACCCCCGGCAGAGAAAAACACTGGTTTTTACTCCAAATAACTTCCTCATTCCCAAAAAGACGGGCGGCGTTCGTCCCATCTTGGATCTGCGCAAACTGAACAAGTTCATCGTCAGGGAAAAGTTCAGGATGTACTCACTCAGCTCCATCCTTCCCCTAATTCAAACCGGCGACTGGATGGCATCCCTGGATCTTCAGGAAGCCTACACACACATCCGCGTCCACAGAACGCACAGACAATACCTATGCTTCCAAGTACTGGGGCGGCACTACCAATACAGAGTCCTCCCCTTCGGCCTATCACCTGCCCCAAGAGTCTTCACAAAGTGCGTAGCCGTTGCTGCAGCGCACCTCCGCAAGCAAAATGTCTCCATATTCCCCTACCTGGACGACTGGCTCCTCACAGCCCCCTTATCGAGGGAGCTGCAGGAATCCCTTCAGAAAACCACAAGCCTGATCTCCTCCCTGGGCTTCGTCGTCAACCTCGCCAAGTCGCACCTCACACCATCACAGAGGCTCGAGTTCATAGGAGCGGTGATCGACACTCGGACCTCAAAAGCCTACCTTCCAGTCCGCAGACAACTAGCTATCATCTCCCTAGGATCCAGTTCCGCCAAAGCAGTAGCCTGCTCGGCCAGATCCATTGTTCGCTTTCTGGGCCACATGGCTGCCAGAACATCTGTCCTTCCCGTGGCGAAGTTGAAAATGCGCTCGCTCCAATGGCACCTGCGCACCCACTGGAACCAGCACTCTCAGCCCCTCTCCACCTGTCAAGTCGCAGCTCCGACTTGGAAATCCGTACCTAAAAACACCACGTGATCCTCATCACGGATGCTTCCAACATGGGTTGGGGCACGCACCTCTTTCAACTCAGCATCCAGGGAGCATGGTCCCCTCGAGAAAGCCAATGTCACATCAACCTCCTCAAGGCTTTCCTGCCACACCTGCGGGGAAAGTCGGTCCTCATCCAGACAGACAGCTAGGTATCCATGTTTTACATCAACAAACAAGGAGGGACCGGGTCGCATGCACTCTGCAAGGAGGCACTGGAGATATGGTCTCTTGCTTTGGAGAATGGATGCAGGCTGCACGCCTCCTATCTACCGGGAGATATGAACACTCTGGCAGACAAGCTGAGCAGACAGTTTCAGCCCCACGAATGGACACTCCTCCCGGAGGTCTCCAACCAGCTGTTCAGCCGCTGGGGAACTCCAAGCATCGATCTTTTTGCCACCGAACAGAATGCCAAGTGCCACCTGTTCTGCTCCAGGCACCCATCGGCCAAACGATTGGCAGCAGATGCATTCGACGTGTGCTGGGGGGCGTGGTCACTAGTGTATGCCTTCCCACCCCCCTCATCCCGAAGATGCTACAACAGATCGTGCAGGACAAGGCTCATGCCATCCTAGTGGTTCCTCACTGGCCACGTCAGATGTGGTTTGCCCTCCTGCTACGCCTGGTGCAAGGGGCTCCCATTCGCCTACCCCTCAGGCCGGACCTACTAACACAGAACGAGGGCACCACGCATCACCCCAACCTCAAAGCCCTTGCTCTCACTGCCTGGAAATTGAGCGGTTGAACCTCGCCGCCCTCCAACTACCAGCAGAGGTGCAGGACATGGTCCTGGCAGCAAGAAAACCCTCCACCAGAAAGCCCTATGGCCTCAAATGGAAGGAGGTTCAGTATCTGGTGTGCAGCGCGTGGCCTGGAGCCTACCACATGCCTGGTCGCCATCGTCCTACAGTACCTCAACTCTTTATCCAGCCTCGGACTTAAGACCCAATCTATCCACGTCCACCTGTCAGCGATTGCGTTCCACGCACCACCAGATGGGGCCAGCACCATTGCAGCACTACCCCTCACCGCCCGCTTCATGAAGGGCTTAACAAACCTAAAGCCCCTGGTTAGACCTCCGATTCCACCCTGGGACCTCAACGTTGTCCTCCAGCTCTTAATACAGGAACCCTTCGAGCCTCACCAGTCTACCGACATGAAGTACGCTTCCTGGAAGATGCTGTTCCTAATCACTATTACTTCCGCCAGGAGGATTAGTGAGCTACAAGCACTGGTGTGCCATCCGCCATATACACAGCTGCACCCAGATCACGCATCCCTGAGGACCAATCCTAAGTTTGTTCCCAAAGTACCATCGGCTTTCCACATCAATCAGTCCATAGAGCTCCCCTCCTTCTTCCTGTAGCCGCATGGATCGGACGAGGAACGGCATCTGCACACCCTGGACTGCCTAAGAGCCCTCCGGATCTACCTACATAGAACGCAGCCCATCCGGAAGGGCGAGCAACTGTTCGTTTCCTATGATCCCAATAGGCCGGGCAGGCCCGTCTCGAAAAGAACACTTTCCCACTGGGTATCCGCCTGTGTTGCATACTGCCTGGGCCCAGCGGACAACAGAACCCATCCCAGAGTTGGCCCACATCGCCTCAGAGCACTGGCTGCCTCAATTGCCAAGTTACGCTCTGTCCCTTTGACCAACATCTGCACAGCGGCCACATGGTCTTCCCTGCACACATTCCAGAGACACTACTGCCTCGAACTCAGGTCCCAAGAGGAGGGTGCCCTCGGCACAGCCGTCCTCTTCACCACAATGGAAGGCTTCACGGTGGTACCAACGCCTGTGGATCCATGGTGAGACTATTTGCTGCTGGACCTGTGTGTACTGTACTGAGTTATAGTTGTTCCTAAAAAGGTTAATGCACTGTTGCACCTTACTTACTCTACACCGTAATTCTACACTGCGAAAATGTTGCACTGTTACTGTACTGTGTTAGTGCACTATTGCACCTTGCGTTAAATGACAATGTTGCACTGAATATACCACTGTTGTGTTGCACTGACATGTGATTATGTTTGCACCTCTATTAAACGGCTACCCTGACCAAGGTATCCACAGGTTTTTTTTCGCATGCTTCCCTCCTCCACCTCATCGCTTCAACAGCTCGGGAGACACCAAGTGTGGCTGACGCAATCCTGATAGTCCATGGAGAAAGCAGGGTTACTTACCTGTAACCGGGGTTCTCCGTGGACAGCAGGATAAGTCAGCCACACAATACCGCCCGCCTCCCCTGGAAGAGGTCAGCCCAGGCGAGCCCGCGCCCTAGCCGAAAAGGCTAGCTAGGAACACACTGGCTGGCTAGGGGGCGGGCCGGTGAGGTGGACTACCTGGGCGTGCTCAGAAAGGCTCACCTTTTCTGAGCTCTAGAGAGCATTCCATATCCATGGCGCCATCGTAGGACGTCACCAAGTGTGGCTGACTTATCCTGCTGTCCACGGAGAACCCCGGTTACAGGTAAGTAACCCCGCTTTATCCATGACTGAAATGGTATGCAAAAGCAATGCCGCAGAAGAATTGAAAGAAATATTGATACACCAGTAAGATGTATTACAATTATTTGATAAACTTAACAGTAGCAAATCACCTGGACAGGATGGTATACATCCAAGGATGTGGAAAGGACTGAAATACGAGATTGCAGACCTCTTATTAGTAAGATGTGAACTATCTTTAATATCATCTGTAATACCTTAGGATTGGATGATGGCCAATGTAACACTAATTTTTAAAAGGGTTCCAGGGGTGATCCGGGAAAATACAGACCGGTGAGCCTGACGTCAGTACCAGGAAAAATGGTAGAAAATATTATAAAGAACAAAATTACTGAACATGTAGATAGTCATGGCTTAATGGGAGACAGCCAATATGGCTATAGCCAAGGAAGGTCTTGTCTTACTAATCTGTTATGCTTTTTTGAAGATGTGAATAAACAGGTAAATAAAAGTGAATCGGTTGATATAGTGTATCTGGACTTTCAGAAAGCATTTGACAAGGCCCCTCATCAGAGACTTTTGGCAAAACTAAAAAGTCATGGGATAGGAGGCAGTGTACTATTGTGGATCAGGAAACGGTTAAAAGAAAGCAGAGGGTAGGGCTAAATGGCCAATTTTCCCAATGGAGAAAGGTGAATAGTGGAGTACCCTAAGGATCTGTGCTGGAACCACTGCTTTCTAACATATTCATAAATGACCCTGAAATGTGAATAATGAGTGTTGTAATCAAATTTGCAGATGATACAAAATTATTAAAAGTTATTAAAACCCATGAGGATTGTGAAAAATTGCAAGAGAATCTTGATAAATTGGAAGACCGGGCATCCAAATGGCAGATGAAAGTTAATGTTGACATTTGCAAAGTTATGCATCTAGGAAAGAACAACCCAAACTATGGTTACACGCTGCAAGGTTCCACATTACAAACCACCATCAAGGAAAAAGATTTAGGCGTCATCATCGATAGCATGTTGAAACCCTCCTCCCAGTGTGCAGTGGCGACCAAGAGAGCAAACAGAATGCTAGGAATCATAAAGAAAGGAATGAAAAATAAAACAAAGGATATTACAATGCCTTTGTATTGTTCCATGGTACAACCGCACCTTGAATACTGTGTGCAATTCTGGTCACCATATCTTAAAAAGGATATAGCAGAATTAGAAAGGGTACTGAGAAGAGCTATCAAAATGGTAAAGGGGATGGAAGGACACCCCTATGAAGAGAGGCTGAAAAGATTAGGGCTCTTCAATCTGGAAAAGAGACAGCTGAGGGGAGATATGATAGAGGTCTATAAATTAATGAATGGAGTCAAATGGGTAAACGTAAATCGATTCGTTATGCCATCAAAAAGTAGAAAGACAAGGGACATGTAATGAAGCTACGGTGTTTAAGACTAATAAGAGAAAATATTTTTTCACTTAACTCTGGAATTTGTTACTGGAGGAGGCAGTAAAAGCTGTTAGCGTAGCTGGGTTTAAAAAAGGTTTGGACAAATTCCTGGAGGAAAGGTCCATAAACCATTATTAAAGGGGACCCAGGAAATCCGCTGCTTGCCCAGGGACAAGCATTGTGGAACCTGTGTGCCTCTTTGGGAACCTGTCAGGTACTTGTGACCTGGATTGGCCAGTTTTGGAAACAGGATACTGGGCTTGATAAGAACATAAGATATGTCATACTGGGTCAGACCGAGGTCCATCAAGCCCAGTATCCTGTTTCCAACAGTGGCCAATCTAGGTCATACATACCTAGCAGTATCCCCAAAAGACACAGGTTCCACAATGCTTGTATTGGGTCAAGCATTGATTATCCTGGGTCCCTTTTTAATAATGGTTTATGGACCTTTCCTCCAGGAACCTGTCCAAACCTTTTTTAAACCCAGCTACACTAACAGCTCTTACTACATCCTCCGGTAACAAATTCCAGAGTTTGATTACACGTTGAGTGAAAAAATATTTTCTCTTATTTGTCTTATATAGTTTACCCTGTAGCTTGTGATAAGGAAGCTGATCAGAGCCCAGAGAATAGTGACAAAGGAAGGGAATTTACCCTAATCAAGGGACCTGTTTTGTCATGTCACAGGAATAAAACTGCATGTTTACCTAAAAGGCAGGTTATTCCAGGCTGCAATGGCCTGCAGAGAGCCTCTAGTGGAGATGAGGTGAAGGAGTATAAGCCCAGATTGAGATACCCTTACGTCTAGGGTTGCCAACTTTTTCACCGAGAAAAACCCGACACCTGTGGCTCGCCATGCTCCACCCATTCTTCGCCCCTAGTCCCACCCCTGCCCCGCCCCCAGCCCCACCCACAAAAATTACCAAGGATACGTGTAGGCTAACTTCCTTGGTCAGATAATAATTAAATTGGGAACCTCAAAAGCCAAACATGAAATGTACAAACACTGGAGAAATAAAACTATAAAGTAATTTCCTCTTGCACTAAACAAAAACGCAAAGATGTTAGCAATAGACACTTCCCAGACCAGACATATTCCAGTTAATAAATTCAAAATAAAAAGTATTTTTCTACCTTCTGTTTGGGCATTTTATTTTTCAGTTGCAATTGCTCCAGTCACTTTCTTCTGGTTTCTTTGTGTCTTCTGCAAGCTATCCATTTGTCCTTTCTTCTCTTTTAGATGTTTTCCATTCTCTCTCTATTTCTGCTTGTTTCCCTTGCTTTTTCCCCCAATTCTTTCCTTATTCCTTTATCATCCATTTAAATTTCACCCTTCCATTCTCAAGCCCCTCTTACTCTCCCAATACCCGGCCCATCGTAGACTTTTCTTCCACACAAAATATATTTTCCCCTCTCCATTCTCATTCCCCATCCATTCTAGTCCTCCCCCAAAATCAGTTCCCTTATAGTTCTAGACCCACCCAGCATCCACTCCCTTCTAGTCCCGTTCTCCCATGCCCCCCATCAGCCCATTTCCAGTCCTATTCCAGCTCTTCATAAGCCCATTTCCAGTGCTAGCCCTCACATCGCAGGCCATTTGCAGTCCTAGCCCCTCCACCATCACAGCCCATTTGCAGTCCTAGCCCCCCTAATCACAGCCTATTTCCAGTCCAAGTTCCCCCTCCCTGCACCATAGCCCATTTCAAGTCCAAGTTCCTCCCCTCATAGCCCTTTCCCAGTCCAGGTCCCCCCCCCCCTCATCACAGCCCATTTGTAGTCCTAGCCCCGCCCCCCCCATCAAAGCTCATTTGTAGTCCTTGGCCTCCCCACCCCCACCCCCTGACCAGCACTGCGGCTTCACCACCCCCCTTAGTGCAGCTTCACCCCCTGCCACTTAGTGTAGCTTTGCCTCCCTTAGTGCAGCTTCACCCCCTTAATGCTGCTTCCACCCCTCCCCCACTCCTCAGTGCTGCCTCTGCTTTGCCCCGTGCAGCTGCTGCTTCTGCTTTTTACAGAGCAGCAGCTGCAATAAACTTCATTTGAAAAGGAAGAGAAACCTGATGAGCCCTCCGGTTGTCCTTCTGCAGCCCCTAAGGAAGTGATGTCAGAGGGGGAGGGCTCCTCAGGTTTCTCTTCCTTTTCAAATTAACTTTATTGCAGCCGCTGCTCTGTGAAAAGCAGAAGCAGCGGCTGCACAGAGGATCGATCGCGATCGCGTTCGCGAACTGCAGAGAAAAGGGGTTTTTTTTTTTGCTCTGGCCGTGAGGCAGCCATGAGGTAGCTATAGGTAGCCCTTCCCCCAAGCCATGCTGCGAACTGTAGATAGCCCTTCCCCCAAGCCATGCTGCAAGCCATGAGGCTCTGATCAGCCTGACCCTTCCCCCGCAAGCCATGAGGTAATCAGCCTGCTAAGAGAGACATTGAGATTCCAGTAGGCACCCTTCCCCCACTCCAGGTCTGAGCACAGTATTTCCCTAGCCCTGAAACCAACAGACCAGAGCATACCGGTTTGGACAGGTCACCCAGGTACCTCCCCAGGGGCTGCTGATTGGTGGGCAGGAAATACCTGTGGCAAATGGGATTGTAGAATGAGTTTAAAACTGTACTGTATATAAGGCATTGTAGGCCGTCCCTCGGGGTTCAGACCCTTGTGGAGGTTGCTGGTATCTCTGTCTGATCCTGTGCACATTAAAGATCCTGTTTGCATTCCAGCCTGCCTGTGAGTTTTCCTTCTGTGGGTGAGTGATTGAATAAGAGCTTTTCACAGCGATTGCTGCAACATTTTGGTGCATTGGCCGGGAAATATTAAAAGAAAAGCCCCTCTCATCACACCCACGGTGGGAAGACTTCTGCTTTTGCAGCATCTGGGCCTCCACCAGTCAGGGACCGGCCCCTCCAGGTGATTAACTGTCCTTGGCGCCCCCGGGCCACTTTGTGCTCGGAAGGACACCTTGATTTGTCTGGACAGCTGGTCCCTGCGGTTGAATCCCCGATTGAAAAACCAGCTGGATAGACTGGCATCCAAACTTCCTGTCTGATCAGAGTTCTGGTGAGTACTGCTACCTTGTCTGGGGCTAGTTCTGTACTCTATCTGTGAGTCCTGGTAATTTCTGGGAACCTGTAGCAGCCTGATCAACTGCACGAGCAGTCCTAGTATGGGCCTTAGTGGCCCTGAAGCCATTGCTCGTCCTGTATCTGAATCTGAATACCGGTAAAATCTGAATATCTGAAACTGCAGTAATCTGAGATCCTTTAAAAGCGCTGCCGAAAGAAAAAAATGTAACTAAATATAGCACTTGATAAGTTAAACATACCTGAGATAAAGAATAGATCGCTGCTTCTCTTCTTTCCTTTCTGCTTGTGGAGAGTTTTCTGAAGCGTGACTGCAAGGAGAGGGCTCTGATGTGCTTCCGTTGTGTTCCGTTTCTAGTTTGTGTTAATTTCTGCTCCGATGTTGAATTCTGCCCTCCATGTGCTCCGGTGTGGTTTTACTGCCTTTCTCTGAACCCCCGATGTAATTTCTGTGCTCCGATGTAAGTTTCTGTTCCCCCCATGCTGCTACTGTGTTAATTTCTGCTCCGATGTTGAATTCTGCCCTCCATGTGCTCCGGTGTGGATTTACTGCCTTTCCCTGAACCCCCGATGTAATTTCTGTGCTCCGATGTAAATTTCTGTTCCCCCATGCTGCCGCTGTGTTAATTACTGCTCCGATGTGAATTTCTCTCTCAGTTGTGCTCCGATGTTAATTCTGCCTCCCCCCATGCTCCCCATGTGAATTACTGCCTTCCCTTGGGCCTCCGCTGAGGTTTTGTGCCTCTCGGTGCTGTCCCGGTGCACAGCTGACCCCCGCTAAATTTTCCGGTGTTCCCTTGAGCCCCCGCTAAGGTTCCGGCCTTCCCTGGGCCCCCGCCGAATTTCTCTGCCTTCCCTGGGCCCCCGCCGAGTTTCTCTGCCTTCCCTGGGCCCCCGCCGAGTTTCTCTGCCTTCCCTGAGCCCCCGTTGGGTTTCCTGCCTTTAAAACCAAAAATAAATAAATAAAATGCTAACCTTTTTGTTTTTTGGTTGATTAAAAGAGAGGTGATGCTTGGAAGTCCACCATTTCCCCTTTTTTTCCATCTGTGGAGAGCCGGTGTGGAGGAGCACGAGGAGGTAGCAGCCATCTTGTGGACACCACGTGCGTTTCTCTGCAGAGGTATTGGGCTGCCCTGGAGTGATCCTGGAGCTCCATCTAGTGGTCATTTAAAAACTAGCTGTATTTTTATCCTTATGGTTAAAGTGATCCTGGAGCTCCATCTAGTGGACATTAGAAAATAGCTAGCTATATTTCTCATACTGTACTGTATTTCTAATATCCTCATGGTGAAAGTTAAATCCTATGATACAGCTAGAGAGAGTGTCTGTGATGTATTTGTAACAAGCTGCTACTGAGGAAAGAGAGTGTATGAGTATTCGCTGCTGAGACGTCTCTGTTTTCTGTTTTCCCTCTTTCTTTTTCCCTTTGTGGTCCTGTGTGTTTTGTGCAACCAAACTCTGCCTGTTACCAGGATTATATTGTATATTGTATTCCCAGAAGTGAGATTAGAAAATTTACACTGAACATTGTGATTTGTGAATTGTGATTAGAGCATGGGGTCCGGAGGCTAAATTATAGTGAAGGAGTATCCGGACCAGCTTCCCTATATAGATTCATGGCTGGCCCATATAGTTAATGTACTGTTATGTAAAAATTGCTAGTGGCTCTGTGTTTGTTAGTGGCTCTGTGTTTAGTTGTGACATTAGGGAAAGAAAGTTTTTGTCCAGACATTAGGTCTTTATATTTCAGGATTGATTTTGATACTCTATCAGTAAAAGGTGAAGTTATTGACGAGTCGCCCCTGTGTCCCCAAACAGTGAAAAACACCAGGTCTACTGATTGCAGGGAAGGGGACAGTTTGGAAAAGGGGGGGTGGGGTTTGCTGTGTGTGGACTGTGGTACTGGTATATCAGTAAAGAAAGACAATTGCATTGTTTGATGCATATCCAATTTCATTGCTATGTTTCATGCATGATCAGTGGTCAGGGAACCAGGTGTTTTGGTCACACCTCTCAGCGGTGACTGGGGGATAGTTGGAACTGCTGAAATAGTTTGCATAGCTATAGAAAGATACTGGGAGGAGCTCCTTCTTCTAGCAGATGAATGGAGGCCCATTAGAGAGGACAAAAAAAAAAAAAAAAAAAAAAAAATCTAGGAGTCTTTCTCCTAGAGGACAAAGAACCCCAATTCACCTAGCCACACCTAGCCTGCAAACAATCCTCTTGTCATCAATTTTAATTGTAGAGTTTGAGCTTCTAGAACCATGAGGTGCCTCCTTTGAGCATCCTCAAATGTCTGCTGGAAGCAAACAAAGGCTGGAGAAAAATCCTTATAAGATCATGAAGAAATGAAGATTTTTTTTTACTTGTCCTTTAAAGCCTGGATTTTCTCTGGTACATATATTTGGTTTTGACTGCACATACAAACTTAAGCAAGTAATACTTCTGAATGATATGCCATCTTTGGTAGTTTATTCTGCAGACAGTAAATGCTGTGCTGATGATTGCGTTCTTTCCTGCTTGGTACCTTAAACTGCCTTGATCAACTGTATTCATTTTTCTGATACTACAATGATATTGCATTCCAGATATCCACCAACCTTCTTATAAAGTATCAGTTTCATGCCTGTTTTGAACTATAAGATACAAGGTAATCACTTTGCCTTGTTAAGCTCTGTGCTCATGAATGATGAACAGGACAGTAACATCATAGGTGCTATTTAGAATAAATTCACCTGTCCTGCTGTATTTGAATTTTACATGTTGGTGTCCAGAGTTCAGGAGCACAATATATTATAGCACTGTGAGATACAAATCTTTTTAGTTTATACATTTGTACTTTGTTACCAAATATACTGGTAGGAGTACATTATGTAGAGGTCCAGTATACACAGCAATAAGATGAGTAAATATTAAATTTTGGAAAGGGGCTGATCTGAAATCGCTTGGTTCCCAAGTATATAAAGCAAATTTAGTGGAAAGATGGAACTGTGATTCCCAGAAATATGGAAATATTTGTAAAAATATTATTTACAAATATAATGATAACATTAACTCGAGTTGATTGGATAAAACTAAATCTTACTTGTCAGCAATGATCCAGGAGAGCTTTGAGAAAATGAATGAGAGAGAGGGGCAGAAGGTGAGACGACAGCCTAGGAAAAAGGCAATAAAACGTGCTACTCCAAGTGTGATGATCTGGGCCACTGGAATTCTGACTGCTCTAAGACTCCTCGAGGACCCACAAGGCCTGAGAAAACACGAACCTTGTACATTTATGCCTCTGAAGAGACATGAATAGGCAGGGGGGAATAGGCCAAGAAGAACCCGAGGAAGTATTGCCATGAGGCCTATTCACAAATGCCTTGCAGGCCAAGAAGAACCAGAAGGAGTATCGCCATGAGGCCCAACCACCAATGCCTTGTGCCCTCTTAGTCTCTCACCTCAAGAGGATCTCTTTTGACACCATAATTAATGGATAGCTTACATAAATCTTTGTGGACCACTGCATTTTCAAGATCAGTCCAAGTATTTTTAAGTTTCCTACAGTACTCTCACTGGGAACCAGGTGTACAATAGACTCTAGCCATACATGAGAGATATGTGGCTGTCATGTTAGGAGCCATATTTCTTTCTATTGGAATTGATGTATCGTTTTATATTGAAGATTGTTTAGACAGTCGCTATTTAGAATGAGCACCCATGCCAATCTAGAACTGCACCAATTAAGTTAGTGGGAAATGGACACTGTTTACAACAATACTATGTCTCTAACAATTGTTTTAGCAGCCTTGCCAGATAAGGATACATTAGTATGGTATAGAAAAGAAAAAAAATTGAAGGACCTATGTATGTAGTTGGTGGAAAGTGTTGTGAGGGGTAAAGTGATATATTAAGAGGAAGGACTCTGATGGACAGTAAACTGATGAAGGTAATTAATGATGTGGAAGGACTCTGATGGACAGTAAACTGGTGAAGGCAATTTAATGATGTGAAGTGATGTATCTGGCTAATGAATATAAAAAATGATGAGGGATAAATTGATGACAAATTCTCACAGGCAAAAAAAAAAAAAATTGGTGTGATTCTAAAACTTGTCAGAATTACAGAACACGCGCGTGCACTTGTCTGATCTGTAAACATGTGGAGATCAGTCAAGGGCATAATGGAATATTTCCTACCAGCAAAGGAACCTCCAGTGATAATGGATCCAGGAGTGGAAGCAGGATCTGCTGACTCCCCAGTGGCGAGACCCGTATACTGTTCTGCGGACCACCCCCACGGCTGTCAAGGTGGCTGAAGTTGCTCCGAGGATCCATCACTCTCGTGTCAAGGCCGCTGCACCAGAAATTGTTCCAGCCTGGACTTCTGTCACAGTTCCAAACCAGCCCCTACGCTTTGACACTTCTGCCCAGTACGGGGTTCTAACAGACTGCCGACGAACTCTGGACCACCGGAGAGACTGATTTACAGACACCTTTCCTGGAACCGGGATCAGACTGAGAAAAGGTGCCTTAGCTGATATAGACTTGCTTTCAAACAAGTGCAGAGACTACTAACACAGCAGTATTACTTGCCCAAACTGCTCTGAACATGCAGACCTTTGTATACGTAACTCTCTACCTTAACTTGTCCCATTGCTGTACCGTACATTTTAACCAAGTGCCTTTTTCCTTACAGGTTGTTTCCACCCTTGGCACCCTGGTAGAACGCAAGGCGGCTGCCACGGTCATGGCCCTGACCCAATATACTCCTCTGCGGCTTGCCTCCAGTAATACAGCCCTCAACCGCCTCTAGCGGTTGAGGTCTTACTTAAAAAGGGGGGAATGAGGCAGCCATGAGGTAGCTATAGGTAGCCCTTCCCCCAAGCCATGCTGCGAACTGTAGATAGCCCTTCCCCCAAGCCATGCTGCAAGCCATGAGGCTCTGATCAGCCTGACCCTTCCCCCGCAAGCCATGAGGTAATCAGCCTGCTAAGAGAGACATTGAGATTCCAGTAGGCACCCTTCCCCCACTCCAGGTCTGAGCACAGTATTTCCCTAGCCCTGAAACCAACAGACCAGAGCATACCGGTTTGGACAGGTCACCCAGGTACCTCCCCAGGGGCTGCTGATTGGTGGGCAGGAAATACCTGTGGCAAATGGGATTGTAGAATGAGTTTAAAACTGTACTGTATATAAGGCATTGTAGGCCGTCCCTCGGGGTTCAGACCCTTGTGGAGGTTGCTGGTATCTCTGTCTGATCCTGTGCACATTAAAGATCCTGTTTGCATTCCAGCCTGCCTGTGAGTTTTCCTTCTGTGGGTGAGTGATTGAATAAGAGCTTTTCACAGCGATTGCTGCAACAGCCGCTCCCGATCTCCCGGCCAGAGCAAAAAACCGGCTTTTTAAGGGCCGGTTCTATATCTGTGCCGGCAGCCGGCCTGGCCATGGAAAAACCGGCCAGGCCGGCTGAAAACCGGCCAGTTGGCAACCCTACTTACGTCACTCCTAATTACTCTGCTGCCAGGAGGGAGTTTGACCACCAACACCTGAGGAGTGAAAGGGAGGGATTGGAAACTGGGAACTTTAAAACTAGAACAGAATATGCAGAGAAGAAGTGTGAGAGCAAGGAGAGCGAGAAGAGGAGCGAGAAGGGGAAGGAGAGAGAAGCTCAGAGAGATTCATGTTCTTGGAGAGATTCCTGGGAGAAGCCACCTTCAAGGGACTGGAGAAATGCAGAGAAGGAGAAAAGATGTTGATTGAAGCTTGTTAGCTATATGGTATCAAAGCAGAGCACAGCTCAGGCTATGCACACGTTGGATATAAAAAAGTTCTTTGAATGTGAAAAGAAAAGCTGTTTTGTGAAGAAGCTTTTATTTTTGATTTGCTCTACACCAGCACTGCTGAGCAGGTTTGTCAGCAGTGGCTGAGAGAAAGACTTTCCGTTGTTTAATGGACTTTACAAGCTACTTGCATAAGCTTTCAGTTGTATTGTTATATTGAATATATAAATCCTGGAGAAGATATCCTAAGGTGTTACCAAGTGAATATGTGTGCATTTTGATTTACCTCATAAATAAATTCTGTCATTGCCTTAACACTCGAGCCAACTACCATAGTCTTCATTTACCTCAAAGGCAAGCATCACATGACTGGACTACCATTACCATAATCTTTTGCAAGATAGTCAGTCTGGAACATTGCCAAAATGGTGAACTCTATATAACAAGCACGCCCCTCCATACATATGTAAGGAGCTATGGGCGTGACAAGCTTCATTACGTCCCCTAGTCTTTCTATATTCTGATAGCGTAAACAATCAATCTACGTTTACCCGTTCCACTCCGTTCATTAATTTATAGACCTCTATCATATCTCCCCTCAGTCGTCTCTTTTCCAGATTGAAGAGCCCTAACCTTCATAGCCTCTCTTCATAGGAGTAGCCTTCCATCCTCTTTACCATTTTGGTGGCTCTTCTCTGTACCTTTTCTAATAACGCTATATCCTTTTTAAGATACAGCGACCAGAATTGCACACAATATTCAAGGTGCGGTCTCACCATGGAACGATATAGAGGCATTATAATATCTTTTGTTTTATTTTCCATTCCTTTCCTTATGATACCTAGCATTCTATTTGCTTTCTTGGCCGCCGCTGCACACTGGGCCGAGGGTTTTAACATGTTATCCACGATGACTCCTAAATCTTTTTCCTGGGTGGTGGTTCCCAATGTGGAACCTTACATCGTGGAACCATACTGTGGGTTGTTCTTTCCTAGGTGCATAACTTTGCACTTATCCACATTAAATTTTATCTGCCATTTGGATGCCCAGTCTTCCAATTTATCCAGATCCTCCTGCAGTTTTCCACAATCCTCTTGGGTTTTAACAACTTTAAACAGTTTTGTATCGTCTGCAAATTTGATAACCTCACTCGTTATTCCCTTTTCCAGGACTTTGATGGACCTTGATCTGACCCAGTAATGGCATTTCTTATGTTCTTATAATATTATAAGTCACTTTTATTGTGTATATTGTACAGATGAGTAGAGCTTTCCAAACAAGACAACTGAACATAGTCATAACTGAAATCACCTAACAGTTCAGCTCTCATGCTTTCCTCTTGTGAAAAGGCAAAGCATATTAGAATTCCAGCGCAGGCACTGATGTATGCGTGTGTAACGCCAAATGCTCTCACAGTTTCTCTGTGTGTAAACTATCAGGTCGATGCAGAAAAGAGCAGGTATGCAAATTAAGGATACATGAAACAGGAGCTTATAGAAACATAGAAACATGATGACAGAAAAAGACCACAAGGCCCATCTAGTCTGTCCTTCCATAACAACAACTACAACAGTCCACTTTTTACCTTTAGAGATCCTCTGTGTTGGTCCCATGCTTTTTTGAATTCAGTTACTGTCCTCATCTCTACCACCTCCACTGGGAGACTATTCCACGGATCCACTACTCTTTCCGTAAAGAAATATTTCCGCATATCACTCCTGAATCTATCTCCCTTCACCCTCATCCCATGTCCCCTTGTCGCAGAACTTGCTTTCAATTGAAAGAGGCTCTCTCCCTGAACATTTATGCCACGGAGGTATTTAAACATCTCAATCATATCACCTCTATCCCGCCTTTCCTCTAAGGTGTACATATTAAGATCCTTAAGTCTGTCCTCATATGCTTTATAATGAAGCCCATTAATCATTTTAGTAGCAACCCTCTGCACCGACTCCATCCTGTTCACATCCTTTTGAAGGTGCGGTCTCCAGAATTGCACACCATACTCCAAATGAGGTCGCACCAAAGACTTATACAGAGGCATTATCACCTCCTTTTTTCTGCTAGCCATTCCTCTCCGTATGCACCCAAGCATCCTTCTAGCTTTTGCCGTTGCCTTTTCTACCTGTTTAGCTACTTTAAGATCATCAGACACAACCACGCCTAGGTCCTGCTCTTCTTTAGTGGACAAAAGTACTTCACCTCCTATACTGTATTGCTCCCTTGGATTGCTGCAGCCCAAATGCATGACCTTACATTTTTTAACATTAAATCCCAGCTGCCAAATTCTAGACCATTCTTCAAGCTTAGCTAGATCCCTCCTCATGTTATCTACACCTTCCTGGGTGTCTACTCTATTGCAGATTTTGGTATCATCCGCAAAGAGGCAAACCTTACCCGACAGCCCTTCCGCTATATCACTAACAAAGATGTTAAAAAGAATTGGACCAAGGACAGATCCCTGGGCACACCACTGGTAACATCCTTCTCCTCAGAGTGAGCTCCATTTACTTGTACTCTTTGTCGCCTCCCACCCAACCAATTTCTAACCCAAGCAGTAATTTAGGGTCCATCCCTAGGGTGCTCAGTTTGTTTATAAGTCGCCTGTGAGGAACAGTGTCAAAGGCTTTACTGAAATCTAAATACACCACATCTAGAGCTCTCCCTCGGTCCAACTCCCTGGTCACCCAGTCAAAGAAATCAATCAGATTTGTCTGACAAGACCTGCCTCTGGTGAATCCATGCTGCCTCGGATCCTGTAATCCGCCAGACTCCAGAAACCTCACTATTTTCTCTTTCAGCAGCGTTTCCAATAATTTACTCACCACCGAAGTTAAACGAACCGGCCTGTAGTTTTCAACCACATCCTTACTTCCGCTTTTGTGTAAAGGCACCACATGAGCCTCTCTCCAGTCCTTTGGCACCACTCCCGACTCCAACGAGGCATTGAAAAGGTCAGTCAGTGGAGTTGCTAGAACGTCCCCAAGTTCCCTCAGTATTCTAGGGTGTATCCCTTCCGGTCCCATCGCTTTGTCTACTTTAAGTTGAGCTAGTTTCTCACGAACACAGTCTTCTGAAAATTGTTCAAGGTGTCCCTCGCTTCTGTTCTTATTTGTGGGTGTTTTCTGAGGTCCTGCTCCTGGTTCTTCATCTGTGAACACAGAACAAAAATATTTGTTAAGCAATTCTGCTTTATCCTTATCAGCTTCTACATATTCCCCCCTGCACCCTTGAGTCTGACAATACCACTTTTGCCCTTCCTCTTCTCACTAATATATCTGAAAAATGTCTTATCCCCCCATTTTATTGCATTGGCTGTTTCCTCCTCTTTTTGAATCTTTGCCTTCTTGACTACTTTGCTAGCTTCTCTAAGTTTTTCCAAATACAGATGCCTGTCTTCCTCTCTCTGTGATCTCTTGTATTTCATGAAGGCCTCCCTCTTTTTCTTCACTTTTTCAGCTACTTCCTTCGAAAACCATAGCGGTCTCCTGTTCCTTTTGCCTTTATTTACCATTTTAACAAAAAGGTTGGTTGCCTTTAAAATACCCCCTTTCAGTTTTGCCCACTGTTTTTCTACATCCCCCAGCTGTTCCCATCCCACTAACGACTCGCTGAGGTATTGGCCCATCTTCGCAAAGTTAGTCTTCCTAAAGTCTAAGATCTTCACCTTGGAATGGATTCTAACAGCCCTAGTCCTAATACTGAACCACACCATCTGGTGATCACTGGATGCAAAATGATCTCCCACTACGACATCAGAAACACTTTCACCATTGGTAAGCACCAAGTCCAGTATGGCCCCTTCACGTGTGGGGTCTGTTACCAATTGCCTGAATAGTTCTCCCTGTAGAGAATCCAGGATCTCCTTACTTCTAGATGATACTGCAGCAGGAATGTGCCAATCAACATCTGGCATATTGAAATCTCCTATCAGTAGCACTTCCCCTTTCCTAGCAACATATTTACAGCTAGTATCATGTACATTAGCATTTGGTCTGTTATGGTCTAGTTAGCAGTAGTGTGGACTATATAACAAGACACTTGTTAGCCTGGACAGAGCCTTAATCAGGTTACTGATTCCCCAAAGTGTTCTTTGAATGTCTTTAGAAGCCCACAAAATGTCTGGATCCGTAGAGGTTCTTATACTCTCTGGGAGTGAGTTCCACAGACCCGGCGTGGAGAGGGAGAAGCTCTTTTCCATGTAGCTGCATTATTTCTCGTATATTCCAGTGGTACCCATAGGGTGCTTTTTGCGCAGCTTCTACAAGCTCTGATTTCTGCTGTAGTCTGCAGAATGCTAATGAATCCATTTTCCCAAAGGCTTACGTTAAAAGTGTCTTTAGATTTAGTGGACATAAGAACTTGCCAGGATACAGGAAACTAATACCACACAGGGTGTTTTACTACATCAAAGGCCAACACGTTGTAATGAAGATGTGCAGTTTATTTACAAACAAAGCAAGGATACTTATTCAGAAAGGCAAGTAATTCCCTAAGTTACACATGAATAGTTAGAAAAGATAACTAGAAAGCAATTAGAATAATGATAACTAAAAGCACTTACTTACAGAAGAAAATAACTAGAAAGCTAATTACAGAAAAATAATACTTCACTGAGTTATGAGATAATGTGGCTATTTAAAGAGAATAATACTTCACCAAACTGCATCATGGCAGCCCCTTTAAAACATCAGCTGGGAGAGCTCAGTGGAGGCTAGAGAAGTCTGGGATTCTTCATGCATGGCATGCGCCTGGCCAAGCAGATCTACGCTCTCTCTGTTCTGGGTTTTCTCTCTTTATATATAGGCTAAATGCAGCCGGCCATCACATGATTCCTTACATGAAATTATTCCTACAGCCATTCTCCACCCCATACATCCCCTGCTTGACCAGTCCCTCTCCAGCCTTTGCTCCCAGCCTTTTGGTTTCCGGGCAGGCATCTGACAATGCCCACCCCCCATGGTTTTAGAAGTTCAGAACTCCACAATTACAATTAGGTAAATAGTTCTTATCAATTGATCTACATCTGCTAAGAGAATTGTTCAAAGGCTAGAAGAATTCTGTCTCCCTCACCCTAGGACATTTGCATTTGTTAGAAGAAGAACCAGATAAGAAGAATTCTGTCTCCCTCTCTGGTCTTCCAGCATTCCCTAGGCTAGATGTGTAAACGATCTCTCACTAGACTGTAAATACAGCTTTGGTCTCTGGGCTAGCAAGCTGGCTCAGTATGATTCCTCAGTTGACTTCTCACATGCATGCAAAGTTCAATATTCCTTGCTGATCCAAATAAATCTTTAATTAGTAATACACAGGGCCTGCTGAATGACCTGGGAGTGGGTCCTTACAGTGAGGATTTATTTATTTAAAAACATTTATATACTGCCCCTTCCCAAGATCAGTGGCGGTTTACATAGATATATTTGTCTGCAGCCCAGACTTAGGATCCCTTTTACTAAAGTGGGTTAAAACTTTTCACTTATCAGGCATTAAGTGCTCAAATTACCATGCAGGAAGCACGGCCTGTGCAATAACTATTAGGGGCGTTTCCAGCGTCTTCCCAGTTAGGACATGGAAGAAATCCTTACTGCGCGGTAGGTGTACTGACAGTGTGGCTGCACTTATCACCCTGTTTAAGGGTCAGGAAGTGCATCTGTGCTCTCTGCAACAGTGACGGTACTTGGTAAGTGATGGTGCCCTAAGCGCAATGTGCAGTCCTTGCCCATTCCCTGCCCCATAACAGGATATGTAGTTAGCATGTGACTTACCACACACTGTCATGTCTGCAACCACTGCAGTCATGTGCTTAGAGTTACTGTGCCCTCATTCATGTGATAACTGCTTACCCCTCTTTAGTGGAAGGCCCCTGGTCTGTAGAGTGCAATGGACTGGAAAGTATCAGCTATCGGGTCAGTGGCACAGTTTGGGTTATCAGCAAGAAAATACAGCAGAGAGATAGAGAAATATTTTCTGTCTTTGCTGGGTGCTGCAGGCCCGATTAAGAGAAATTCCAATCACACCTTAAAAGCTGAAGCTCTCTTTGGCACCACACAAGTACTGTGCTGAACAGTGTAATGGATCTGCGTGTTGTTGGGTCACTCCAGGCCAGGGAATCCCGAACCCTTATCTGCGGTGTACTGCTCCGGCTGGCTGGACTCCAGGGGAATAAACACACACACACACACTTGCACATAAATGGTATGCAGTTTATTCCAAAGGGTGGAGGGATTGTCAGTACTTTTATACATTATCAGAGACATAGTCATACGTCATCCACCCATCTTCTGGGGCCTGCTATAGTTTATCAGTAACTAATACAAAAACAAGTCATCCTTGAGTAGAACAAACAGCTTACAGAGCACATTCCTTTTTCCAACCCACCAGAATGTACAAAGGGCATACACATAGGATTCTGATTCTATAAGATTCCAATTTCTCTTGTGCAGGCCTCTTGTATATACACTTAAACTAAGCATTATTTTATTACAAAGGACATATATATATATATATATAGGATTCTGATTTCCCTAACAAACAGTAGCAGTGAATGTGAAAGATTGAGATCATAGTCCACTTACCCTGGGTTTTACAAGTAAGGTTCATTACTGTGATGGTGTGCTCAAAACTAATCCATTTGGAGAAATTGCCCTATGAAACAGGAGGAGAGGGGCTGGGGCAGACAGAGCTTAACTGGCTGTTTACTCTGCTTCTAGGACTCAGTATTATATGCTTACAAGAGGATGGGAGTGGGATGGAGAGGGGGGCACAAATCAGGAGCTGTGAGTGGCTTGCAGAAGTTGGAGTTAGGGGGAGCGGTCTACTGGATCATGAGAGAGAAAGAGAGTGTGTGTGAGGGGAGGAGTGGTCTAGTGGTTGGAGCAGGTTACCTCAGGCTGGAGGGCCAGGGGTACTTTCTAGTCCCACAGGTGCTTCTTGTGGCCTTTGGCAAGTCACTTAACCCTCCATTGCTTTAGGTACAAAAAGATGGATTGTGAGCCCTCCGGGGACAAGGAAAAATACATATACAGTACCTGAATGTTCACCGCTTAGACTGGTAGAAAAGCGGGATAGAAGCCTAGTTAAATAAATAAATAAATAACGGGAAGGGAAATAAAGTTGATCACCATTTCTATTCTCCCCCCCTCCCCTCCCCTTCCCAAAGGTGATCAACAAGCATCTCTTTAGCAGAAGTGAAAATGTTCTCAGGTGTGGTTTCAGGGGTGTCTACAGTGGGACTACTTCAATAAGTGAGTGTGGCCAGCAGAGGTCACCTCGGGGCTATTTTGGGTGGTAGACATGTGGTGGGGTCCTGACTGTCAACAGAGAGCTTCTGGCAATGGCAGCGGTGGCTCTGATGCTCTCTCTGTCCCTCTCACTGTGTCACTGATCCCCCTCCTTACACTCACAGGCTCTAATCCCATCACTGCCCCTCCCACAGAACGTCATGAGGTTGCGTGTTAGTTTACTGGGAACACAAGAAGAACCTTTGTTACATATAAGAAAGAAATTCTCACACTTTAATATTGTACCCGTAACTTGTTTTAACATGTTGAATAGAAATGTGGAAACTCCTTTCACTTCTCACAATCCTAGAGCCTGGAGATGTTAACTTCAATAAGTGAAATTAAACTTTATCCTGGTTCCCTCATTCCCAGTCCGGCACTGGTCGGATTCTCAGAGCTCCGGCATTTTTATCTCCTGAGTTAAGACAAGGACTGAAGTACGGCCGGAGTTTCTCGGTGAAGGTGTGGGTGAAGGTGTAGAGATGAGATTTATTATCTGCGTTGTAAAATAAAACTTTTCCTCTCTCATAGTCCAGGAAAACCCCCACTGCCCGGGGGCTCACGCTCAGGGGGAGCAGGGACCAGGGGGAGGTGCAGGCCCAGTATTTACCTCCCTCCCACAGTGCCACTGCCCAGTATCCCCTCCCAGGTGACAGTGTGATCGACCCCTTCCTCCTCACAGAATCTTTACAAACCCCCAATGACCAGCGAGTCTTGTCTCCCACCTCCACCTCCCAGTAATGTCTCCCCGCGGTGAAGCTCTCACACCCTAGCACACAGGGACCAGTGTCAAATCTCTGGGGAGTGTCCGGCAGCTTCTGTCTTGTGTCTCCGAGTCTGACACTTTTTCGATCCTCAGACAGGATGAGATGAGGAGCAGCAGTTTCCGGATCCAGAGTCACATCCACTGCAGGGAGGAGACATATTAATAAACATGAGCAGACGCTTCTCATTTGCTCCTCATAAATCTGCTTCTTAGTCTCATAGGTTCCTTCTACACCCAACCCTAACTCTCATTGGCTTCTCACACAGCCGTCTCCAACCTTCATTGGCTGGTTCCTGGATCCCTCACTTATTCTATGAGAACAGCACTGCTATTGGCTACCATTCAATGACAAGGCGTGATCCTATTGGTAATCAGGTCTTGAATTCAGCCACTCACTGGATTCCTCTCACAGCATTTTGGAATGAGTGACTGGGAGAGAGCTTCTGATTGGTGAATTAACTCCCACTGTCCCTCAATGCTGACCTTGATCTCTCCTTCAGTACTGAAAGCTGATCCCTCTACAGCCCCAGTCCAGGGAGGTTTGAGTTTCATCCACAGCACAGAGATACAGACTTTACTCTAGAACCTCCAGTGTTTTCATGCAGAAGTGGAGGTAGCTTTATACCAGAGGTGGAGAAGGTGCCTGTAGCTCTTTATAATACTGGCTCAAATCCTGCAGATACAGCGGCTAGACTGCTCGGGAGCAGACCTAAATATTAGCGCTTAACGTATGTATGTATTTTATAATATATCTGTATAGATTGCAATGCCACCAAAATTCCTCTAAAGTCACGAACATTTGTGCTTCTTTTTGAAAAAGGCGTACTTTATATATCAAAAAATGTTTACAAAAGCCTTTTATATATCCACAAGAGCATATATGTGCAAAAAATCCCTTATACAAAGTTAACTCCTTACTGCACCGTGATAAGGGAATACAAAGCTTGTGATGTATTTTTTTTACAGAACTGATGCAACCATCCAATCAATGGCCATCATCAAACCATGACAACTAATAGAGGAAGAATACATCCTGAGCTTTGTATACAATTTTCACTGAGCAGTGATTATATATTCTTTTCTCTACTAAAATTAAGCATGTTTTACTTGGAAAAGTTACCTAAACCACAGATTTCTTGTAAGAAGGTATTGATTATAGAAATACATTATTTTAACACTTTTGCTGATGTGACATAGGTCATCAAGTTTTATAACTACTATGTATTGACACAACTAGGGGGTGTTATGAACCTTGTGGGCTGATCTAGGGATGCTACCTGTCCCTGCTGGTTGGCTGGCCAGCCTCAGTATGGCAACAAACTTCAGTTCCAGGCAACATTCACCCCAAACAACTTTTATTAAACCAAGTCTTGTAATAACAAAGAACTTAAACCCCCAAAATAAAAGTGGATTTCTCATAGACTGCAGTAACACAGAAAGCGTTCTTATGTTCTTACCTGTAACAGAGGTTCTGTGGACACAGCAGGAGTATGCAGCCACACTCTACATGTGTCATCCTCGACGGTGCCTTTGTGCCGGGCTCTCCCCTAGCTCGGTCCTTTTAGACTTTTTTGACCATGCGTGTGCCTTCCCACACAACCATCTCACTCCCCTCAGTTCATAATATAGCTGTCAAGTACTTGTAAAGATGAGTAATAGCGGCTTCATTGACATCCTGTTACACTGTGACTATGTGCTGTGAAGCCTGCATCTCCTTCCTATCTCTTCTTTTTTTTTACGTGGAGATGGCATGAGGATGAGTGTGGCTGCATCCCTCTGCTATCTACGGAGAACCTACATTACAGGTAAGCAACTACGCTTTCCCTATAGACAAGCAGAGGGATGCAGGCACACTCTACAGGTGAACCCAGAGCTGAGGGCTAGCTCTGCTTTGTTAATAGTCTGCGGCCCAGTTACAATAATATGACAGGAAGTGGTCATAGCAACAATTAGGAGACAAAAAAGTTGCAGAGAACCGCTTGACCAAAGGCTAAATCTCTCTGAGAGTAGTTCAAGCTATAGTGATTTGTGACAGTCTATATTGAGGAACATGTATCCGCCCTTCAGATTTCTTGTGTTGGAACAGAGGCCAGGTGGGCTATTGTCGCTGTAGAGTGAAGACGGTGAGGTCCTATGCAGCCTGGTAACGGCATGTGGGCTTGGCTATAGCAGGAGATGCAATCCATTAATTAGGAGGAAATGGCACATTTTGAGGCCAGTCAACTGAGATTGTTCAGATTATACAGTAAGTGATGAATAGTTGAGATGAAGTTTGTGAATTTCTGCTCACATGCAGGTAGTATGGCAGTGCCCTTCTCTCATCCAAGCTGTGCAGGATCTTTTCTACAGTCCTTCCGGGGGTAGGAAAAGAACAATGGACTGATTGAGATGAAATTCAGACACCACTTTGGGTAGGAATTTTGGATGAAAGCACGGAGGATCACTTTGCTGTAGAGGAATTGCATGTAGGGAGGGTAGTGAACTATTGCTTGAAGCTCACCGATCCTTCTTACAGAAGTTACTGCAATGAGGAACATAGTTTTCCACATGAGATGCTTCAACGAGGCTGAGCCCAGCGGTTCGAATGGGTGGTTTCATGGAGGATTCATGTTGAGAAGTCCTTTCATGAGCCTTGGTACAAACGGGGGAAATGAGATGGGCTTGCTCTCAAGCCCTTACTCTAACAAGTGCACTGATTATTCTAATACCAGAAGGCAGGGGGATTGCCAACTCCTGGGAAGGAAAGAGGTGGGGTTAGAACCCTGGAGGTATAAGCCTTGGTTAGATTATGCAGAGATTAGAAGACTAGAAGGAAGGCAGACAGGAGAGCAGCAGAGGCAGAGAGAAGGAGCTGATTCTTGGAGAAGAGCTGAGAGAGCTGAATTCCCTGCAACAGGT
Organism: Ichthyophis bannanicus; assembly: GCA_033557465.1. Taxonomy (NCBI): domain Eukaryota; kingdom Metazoa; phylum Chordata; class Amphibia; order Gymnophiona; family Ichthyophiidae; genus Ichthyophis; species Ichthyophis bannanicus. Next base: position 70,835,338 of record CM066051.1, on the reverse strand, counting down.
TGGCAACAGAGGTGAGGGCCAGGAAGTGGAGAAGCTTTCAGACCACCAGAGAGGTTGTCAGCTGAGCAGTCTGACCAGGTCGGTGAGTCAGAACCCATGCAGTTGGGAGAACCAGTGTCAGAGTTGGGGGAAGAAGATTGCTTTATGGCCGGGGTCTCAAACATGCGGCCCGCGAGAGCATTTTGTGCGGCCCGCGACACCACGCTCACCTGATGATTGTATTTTGAAACACCGCACCGGCAATCTCATCTTCTAGACTGAGAGTCTACAAAGTCCTCTTATGTTTATGTTTAATCATTTGATATACCGCTCAGGCCAAAGCATCAGAGCGGTTTACAATACAATATAATTATAGAAGATACGAAAAGAACGCCATATATAAGATAGGACAGAATAAGAGATACAGTACTAGACAAAAGGATAGAAGAGACAAGAAGAGAGGAGAACAATAGATTACAGCCGTAATGTAGCAGCATAATAGTTGCATACACAAATATAAAATAGGTTTTACTCACACACCACGGACACACGCCAAAGGGCCTCAACCAATAGGAGGGAGGAGGGGCAGAAGCAGTCTGAGCAGCCAGCCCAATGCCACAAGGCACCACGCGCCCTCATCCATTCCCTGCCCTGCTGCAGTTAGTCGGCCTGTGCTTGTTCCAGTGTGCACAGCTTTCCGCGGACAGGTAAGGAGAAAGCAGTCTGCCCTGCCCCCCCGGAATTCCCCGATGTTAGCCAGGCCTGCCTCCCTCAGTCCCTTTCCGCTTCGGCTTTCAGAGCCGCGAAGGGAGAGCTTCTCCCTCGCGACTCTGTTAAGCTCGCCGGGGCAGATGGGAAATTTCCCATAAGCCCCAGCGGGCTTAACAGAGTCGCGAGGGAGGAACTCTCCCTTCGCGGTTCTAAGCCGAAGCGGAGAGGGGCTGAGGCAGGGAGGGAGGGAAGCAGGCAGGCAGGGAGGGAGGGCTGGCTCTGCCGGGCAGGGGGGCCCCGCGGGACATTTGATTTTGCCGCTGCAGCAGCCAGGTTTTTTTTTTTAAGTTTTAATTTTTCTGTGGGCAGATATGGGTGGGTGGGTGGGTGGGGGTTAGGGCTGGTAATGTGCTGTGGGCAGATATGGGGGTGGGGTTAGGGCTGGTAATGTGCTGTGGGATGATTGGGGGGGGTTAGGGCTGGTAATGTGCTGTGGGCAGATATGGGGGGGTTAGGGCTGGTAATGTGCTGTGGGATGATTGGGGGGGGTAGGGCTGGTAATGGGCTGGGGGGGGTTGCTAGGACTGGAAATGGGCTGAGTGGAAGGGGGGCTTGAACTGCAAACGGCTGATGGGGAGGGGGGCTTGGAATGGAAATGGGCTGTGAGGGGAGGGAGCTAGGGTTGGAAATGGGCTGAGTGTGGGGGAGCTAAGGTTGGAAATGAGCTGAGTGGGGGGGGGGTGCTAGGGTTGGAAATGGGCTGATGGGGGGGCTAGGACTGGAAATGGACTGATGCAGGGACTAGAAAGGAGCGGATGCTGGGTGGGGCTGGAACTAGAAGGGAGCTGATGTTGGAGGAGGATTAGAATGGGATGGAGCTGGGAAAGTGAAATGGAGAGGGGAAAAATATTTTGTGTGGGAGGGAAGACAAATCTACAATTGGCCAGGTATTGGGAGAGTAAGTGGGGATTGAGGATGGAGGGGTAATATTTGAGTGGATAAAATAGGAATGAGGAAAGAGCAAAAGGAGAAAGATTAGTATGTTGAAGCAGATGTAGAGAGAGAATGGAAAAAAAAACTAGAAGAGAGAAGAAAGGACAAATGGACAGCAGACGATGGAGAGATAGCAGAAGACACGAAGAAACCATAAGAAAGTGGCTGGAACAATTGCAACTGAAAAAAAATGCACAAAAAAAGGTAGAAAAATCTCTTTATTTTGAATTTATTAACTGGAATATGTCAGCTCTGGGAAATGTGCATCGTTAACGTCTGCGCTTTGTTAGTACAAGAGGAAATTAATTTATAGTTTTATTTCTACAGTGTTGTTGTACATTCCAAGTTTGGCTTTTGGGGTTCCCAATTTAATTATTGTCTTCCTGTTTCTAAATTGTGATTCCTTGTTTGATGGTGTATGTTCTGCATGTGTGAGCTGAGGTATTCTGTTCATGTAGTTTCTATTTGACATTGCCACTTGTTCTCTTTCCCCAGTAGGTCATGTATTGTTATTCTCTGAAATGTATTGATTTAATATTTGCAGTGTTGCCTTTTGATAGGTAGGGTCTGGTGCTTTGTGAGTCCTGGTAGTGTTACGATACGGCGGGTTTGCTATGGGTTCTAAATGGGCAGTGTTTGTAGTAGTTCCTAATGTGCCTGGCGGTTGGCACTGGATTATAGTAATATAGAAATCTTTTAGTCTTTCTTTATCCATACACTCATTAAGAGGCATGTTTACTAAAAGTTAGTGTATGGTAACATTATGCAAATGAGGTCCCTTATGCAAATAAGGCCCCGTGTCTTATGCGGCCCCCTGGTTATTTTACAAGTCCTCATTTGGCCCTCAAAGCAATTTGAGTTTGACACCCCTGCTTTATGGATTGCTCTCTATGCCAAGCTTTAGACATGAGGTCTTGAGGAAGAGCCAGCCCTGAAAGAAGTATTCTCCTTGAAAGTTAACCATATGGCACAAGCAGTGTGGAGGTAAATTCCTGTATGTTTTAAAAGGGAAATTTACTGCAATGTAAGCCTGAGAAGGAAGCTCTGATTCATGCTTGTTTGTCACCTGTGTTTGAACTGTGCAATGGCAAGAAAGCTAAGTTAGCTGCTATAAGAGTTTTGCTTGCTCCTCTTTTATATGATAAGCCTGCTAAGAGTTTTGATAACAGTTTGGACTGTTTGTTTTGTTCTAAGTTTGGTTTCATGTGGAAATGCAGCCTAGAGAGGTTTGAGGCTGGCAGAAACCAAACTGCTGTAGAAGAATTAAGCTTGAGTTTTTCTTTATGCTCTGATTAACAAGGACTAAAAGTTAAGTGGCAGCCTAGTTTCTAAAGGCAATGCTTCTGCAAGTAAGAAGACTTTAAAAAGCCATTTCTACACCCCTGACGATAGCTGGGCTGAAGGCTAAGCTGGAGTGCTTTGGGGTGGTGCCGGACTATGGGAGAGCTGAGGCAGCCTGGGGAGGAGAATTGGGACGAGAAATACCGCCAGGCACAATTTGTACGGCAATGGGGCGGATAGTGGAGCTGGCGGAAGGAGCGCGTTGGAGGGAAATACAATACAAAGCCTTAACCCGTGTGTATTTTTCGCCACGACGAGCGTTACGGAGTCATATTACGCAGGATGGGTCTTGCCCCAGGTGTTCTACGCCATTGGCCACTTTAACCCATATGTGGTGGCAGTGCAGGCGCATCCTCCCTTACTGGTCCCATATTCGTTGCTACATTATGCAATTATTACAACAGAGGTTTCCCTGGACTGGAGCTTTAGTCATCCTTGATCAACTGCATCATACCCTACCCACCGAGAGATGGGAGCGGTTATTAGTGCGCAAAGCATGTTTGGTGGGGAAGGGTCCGATTCTACACAGGTGGAGAGATCGTGACCCGCCCACGTTTACGGAGTGGCACAATAGTTTTCATCAGCTGATGCTAGCGGAGCGCTGGAGGGTTAGGGGTTCAGTGAAGAGGTGGTCTACCTTTATGCTGATTTGGGAACCTTATATCCAGAATTTGGGCCCCCGATGCCGGAGCGAAATAGTTAATGTGGGACTTTAAGGCCTGGACTGCTGGGTGAGGAGGGGGCACAGGAGAACGCAGAGAGGGTACCGTTGCCATGTCATGGAGTTCGGGGTGCGAGGACGGGGAGCTGGGGAGGGGGGGGGGCGATACCACTAATATAAAAAGGGGGAAAAATGTTTAACCATGATTGCATTCCATCCTGAATTGAGCTTTGCTATAATGACATAACTGTCTATTGTCTTGGCCTCGGAGGAGATAAGATCCCACTCCTCGGTGGCTTACTGCTGTTTAATGTATTTGATGTTATGTTTCTGATGGTTAATAAATAAAGTTAAAAAAAAAGCCATTTCTGAGTTCTTTTGGTTTGTTTGCCACCATTTGCTGTACCTTAAGCAAATCCTACAGTTATAATCCTGTAAATGATACCTTGAACCTGTTTTGTTGTTTTGTGGAAATAAACTTTCTGTTACAAGCCTTACCCTCGGTTACCTCAACTACAAACCTTCTACTTAAAGCACAAACACATCCTAGCAGTACTACACTTCCCAGAAGCCAACACTAAGAAATAGGCTGCTAAGAGCTGAAAGAAGAAGGAACCCTCAACCACCACGCCCCTCGACCACTAGAGGCAAGTGGCTTCGGGCGTTGTGCTTGTGACAGTACACTACATGCTAGTCATGAAAGTTGACAATTAACTACACATAATAGCCATGTCAAAACGCTATAAAACATTTATTAAACAGACTATGGTAAAGAATACAGTAGTGTACACTCTAATTCAAGCATCAATCAATCGGGCCTACATTTTATTAAAATAATCAGTCATTGTTTTCTGCACGCTGTTCACACGATTCAAGCTGTGTATCTGACTACCGAGTCTGTAAAACTGACCGTAGTCCTGACAGCCATTTATTTCCAGATAACAATGCAGCGTGCGTAGGGACTTCAGCGTGTCTGAGAAGGAAACAGTCTCTGCAGGTGGCTCATTAGTCGCGCTTACGGCAGCAGTATTTTTGTCTTCATCGGAGTCTTGAATGTCGGCAGTGTCCTTAATGACTGTACAGATATCGGCATCAGAGATGTCGGCTGACGGGGGCAGATCGTTGTCGATGGCAACATACAGTGCAAATTCTTGTAAAGATATTCCAGCTGGGAGCTCAATGGATGAATTATCTGCATTGTCTTGGCTTTGGGCATCATCGTTTGGAGTCGAACTGTCTTCAGTTGTCTGATCAGATGCATGAGCGAAGCTCGCCGATCGATAGCAGCTTGAAATCATCGATGATGCAACTAGACTCCATGCCTCCAGTACCATATGAAGGGAGTCCAGCACCGTCAGTTTTCTCGCCAGATCACCGGCCCAGGTGCTGCAATCCGTGATTGTATCAATTATTGTCATCAGATGTTGTAAAACAAATAATCTGTAATGGCGTTTGAAGTTTGCGATTATTCCTTGGTCTATCGGTGGATTAAAGATGTCGTGTTTGGCGGCAAAAACACAAGTTTGATGTTGGTTAGTCTTACATGATCACTGTGTGCTGCACAGTTATCACACAGCATTACAATTTGCCGCCTACACTTTCTCATCAGATTGTCAAGCTTCTTCAGCCATTCGATCCACAACGTCATTGTCATCCTGCCGTTTTTGTTGCTTTTATATTCAACAGTGTTTTTTGAAGCACCTTGGATTTCGACTCTTTCCAATAACCAATGGCTCGAGCTTTTCACTGCCATCCATATTGCAACCGAGTAGCAATGTCAATCGTTCCTTTGGAACTTTGCAGCCAATGGCTTCACTGTGTTTAAAAGCCAATGTTCCGTTAGGTATGGTGCACCAGTAGAGCCCAGTCACATCTGCATTGAAGACGTCACACGGTTCATATCCATTGATGATTGACGGCAACAGTTCCACGAGCCATCTTTCAGCTCCAAAATCATCTGCATCTTGTTTTTTGCCGTGTTGATTCTTAAACTTTATGCCATTCCATTCTTTTCACCTCTCCAACCAACCGTTTGTCGCTTTGAAGTCTTGTACGCCCAGTCCTTCAGCTAATTGTGCTGCTTTCTCCATCAGCAGAGGTCTACTGATCGGCAGTTGTCGACTTCTGGCTTCCACAAACCATCGCAGCAGCGCCTATTCTACGTCTTCAGCCTTCCCTATTCTTTTTCATTTTCTGTCCTGATTGCTGTTGTTCTGCCAGTCTTGCAATATCGCTTCCTTATTTTTGTAAATCCGAGAAATCTGGCTAGGATGAACGCCGTAATGTTTCACAACAGAGACTTGACTCTCTTTTTTTGTCAAGTCTATTTAAGACATTGAAACGTTCAGCCAGAGACAAGGATTTTTGTGCACAAAATGACGAAGTTGATGCCAGAGTCAGTATAGTAGTCGCGACAGCTAACTTATGCCAGTTGAGTTGTAAGGCTAATCCATGTTATAGGCCTCAGTACAGTCGTGTGATTGGACAACAGCCTGAACCAACTACCTTCGGCCAGTCACAAGAGTTGGGCTACTTAGTACAGTACTGTACTTCCATCATTGCATGCTGATTACGTCATTTGAGTGTTGCAGGTAACCGGAGTGAATATGGCTGGAGAGAATGGCGGTGGGAACGATAACATACGTGTGCTTAAGCGGAATGTGCGCTTATCGCTAGTGCACTTATCCAAAGTTATTTTCCCTTTACATTTTAAATAAAACAGGGACCGTGCAAGTCAGCAGCAGCTAAGCGGAGCATGCGCTAAACCGACATGCAGTTAAGTGGAGTCTACTGTAGTTTATAGACCTGACTGCAACAACACTAACAGATAGGTCAGGAGTTGATCAAGGGGACAGACAACCAGATCCTGCTGGCACTCCTTAGCCCAATTTGAAAAACAGGACCACTTACATCTGTAAGAGAGCTGAGTTGCCATTTTCCGAGTCTCTGAGATGATGCCCTGTACTTTGTCCAATATGGAACACTCAGCTGTCACACCTTGCATAGCTTCCAGGCTGCCAGAGAGGCTGCTGAGAATAGGATGCAACAGAAGACCATGGTTCTGAATGAGCAGGAACAGGTATGTGCCAAAGGCTGTGGTGTCTCCATCGGCAAGGCAAGCAGGTGGTACCAGGCTTGATGAAGCCATTGCACTACTATCAAGATGATGGTAGCTCTGTCCTGCCGGATCTTGAGCAGTACCCGACTGATGAGGGGAAAAGATGGGAGTACATGTAGTAGATGGTCCCTCCATGATATGCCAAACGCATATGGCACCCAGGATTGGTGGCTGGGTCATATGGAGCAAAAGCTATCACATTTTACATCATTGGTGGTTGTAAAGACATCTGTGTCTGGGGTGCCCAACTTCTGAAAGCTATTTCGAAGAAAGGCCCAGTCCAGGGACCACTGATGAGGGTCCAGGCATCGACTGTGGGTATCCGCTATCTGGTTTTGTTCTCTCACCACATAAACCACCCTTAGAACAGTTCCTATTCATTGTGCATACTTCCATAGGTGCATGGCCTTGCGGCACAAATGGAGGGACCTTGCTCCACCTTGCTTGTTGATATAAAACGTGGAGACTTGGTTGTTGGAGGCCCAGCTGTTTAACACTTTGAGGGCATAAAAGACAACTCATAGCTCTAAAACATTGATGTGTAATGTTTGTTCATGAGTTGTTCAGGTACTCTGAGTGGACAGATTGAGGAGTTGTACCCCCTCCCCCCACCTGTGGGTGGAAGCATCAGTTGTAAGGATAAGATTTAAGGTTTCTTAGCAGCTCTGGACATTGGCCCACAGCCATGGGGATTGTCTAGCATAAGAGCTGAGTGTGTTAAGAGCATAAGAACATAAGAAATGCCATACTGGGTCAGACCAAGGTCCATCAAGCCCAATATCCCGTCTCCAACAGTAGCCAATTCAGGTCACAAGAACCTAGCAGATTCCCAAAAAAGGTCACACGGGCTCCATAACGCTTGTCCCAGGGCAAGCAGTGTATTTCGTGGATCCTCTTTAATAATGTTTTATGGACTTTTCCTCCAGGAACTTGTCCAAACCTTTTTTAAACCCAGCTACACTAACAGCTTTTACTACATCCTTCGGTAACGAGTTCCAGAGTTTGATTACTTGTTGAGTGAAAAAACATTTTCTCTTAAAAGGTTTACATTGTAGTTTCATTGCGTGTCTTCTAGTCTTTCTACTTTTTGATGGAGTAAACAATCTACACTTACCCATTCTACTCCATTCATTAATTTATAGATCTCTGTCATATCTCCTCTCAGCTGTCTCTTTTCCAAACTGAACATCTTTTAAGCTTTTCCTCATAGGTGTATCCTTCCATCCTCTTTACCATTTTGGTGGTTCTTCTCTGTACCTTTTCTAATTCTGCTATATCCTTTTTAAGCTATGGTGACCAGAATGTCACACAGTATTCATAGTGTGGCTGCACCATGGAATGATACAGAGGAATTATAATATCTTTGGTTTTATTCTCCATTCCTTTCCTAATGATTCCTAGCATTCTATTTGCCTTCTTGGCTGCCACTGACACTTGGCAGAGGTTTCAACGTAATATTAACAATGACACTTAAATCGTTTTCCTGGGTGGTGGTTCCTATTGTGGAATCTTGCCTCATGTAACCATAGTTTGGGCTGTTTTTATCTAGGTGCATAACTTTGCACTTGTCCACATTAAATTTCATCTGCCATTTTGACATCCAGTCTTCCAATTTATCAAGTCCCTCTTGAAATTTTTCACAATACACTTGTGTTTGAATAATTTTGTTTCATTCTCAAATTTGATCACCTCACTCGTTATTCCCATTTCCTGGTCATTTATGAATATGTTAAAAAGCAGTGGACCCAGCACAGATCCCTGGGGTACTCCACTATTCACATTTTTCCTTTGTGAAAATTGGCCATTTAATCCTACTCTCCGCTTTCTATCTTTTAACCATTTCCTGATCCACAATAGTATATTGACTCCTATCCCATGACTTTTTAATTTCACCAAGAATCTCATGAGGGACCTTGTCAAAGGCTTTCTAAAAATCCAGATACACTACAGTGCTGTGGAAAAAGTCTTGCATAGGTTTATTTATTTATTTATAGTCTCTTATATACCGCACTATTCGGCATCAGCGCGGTTTACATGGAACAAAAATGCTCAGTACAGTTAACATGTAAGAGTTTACAGATAACAGGGCAAGTAACTTGGATAACAGGGGTAAGCTATTTACAGCATTTGCTACATAAACTTGTATAACAGTGGCAAACTATTTACAAATATTGCTACATAAAGTCGTATGATCATGAATACCATAGAAACAATTGCACCACTAAGGGTTAGGGAATCTTTCTTAGCATGTTGTTGGGAAACCATATAATTGCTTAGCGGGTTGCATCTCTGTCTCAGTGGGTGAGGTTGGGTTCTATGAGGTACTTATTGAAAAGATGGTATTTAAGGGCTTTCCTAAACTGTGTGAGGCTCTTAATCGCCCGGATATCTGGAGGTAATGCGTTCCAGCATCTTGGTGCACTGATACTAAACGCCCTATTGGCTGTAGATGTTGTGCACGCTGTTAATGCTTTCGGGACTTTTAGGGTGTTTGTAGCTGTGGATCTCCTTGCTCTATTAGGAGATGTGATATGGATGAGGGCCGATATTGACTCAGGGGAGAGCTTGTTAATAGCTTTAAAAGTGATTAACAGTGTCTTGAAGACGATTCTAGCCTGGATAGGTAGCCAATGTAATTGTATCAGCAGAGGTGTCACGTGGTCACTTCTGGAGGCTCCATGGATGACCCTTGCTGCAGCGTTCATGGCGAGCTGTAGTGGATGTAAGGTGGATAGGGGCAGGCCTTGAAGGATGGCGTTGGCGTAGTCAAAATGAGGTATGATCAACGCCTGGTATATAGTCCTGAAGTCATTTGGTTCTAGCATGGATCGTAAATGCCTAAGTGAGCGGATCTTATAGTATACTGCTCTGACAGTGTTCGCTATGTGGACTTTCATGTCCAGGCGTTGATCCAAGGTGACTCCTAGGTAGCGTATTGAAGGTTTAGAATGTAACTCTGCTCCTTTTACTTTAAGGAATGGTGGTGGGGTGAAGTTAGGGTTCCTCGTAATGAAGAGTACTTCCGTTTTCTTATGTTGTATTCGGAGGTTTTGGGAGGAAAGCCAGTCAGATATTGCGTCGAAACAGCTCGTCAATGAGGAGAGGTCCGGATGTTCAGTAGAGAAGGGTATGTACAACAGGACATCGTCAGCGTATAGCATGCAGTCGACATTGAAGGATCGGATGATCTTGCAAATTGGCTGCATGTAAATGTTAAACAGGAGGGCTGAAAGGGAGGAACCTTGTGGGACTCCCTGGCTTTGGTGGAAAGGTTCGGATGTCATGCCTCCGGAACACACATGTTGCCATCTTCCGGACAGGTAGGATCTGCACCATTCAAGAGCTCTACCAGTAATGCCTTTCTCAATTAGTCGACCTACGAGAAGCTCATGACTCACTGAATCAAAAGCTGCAGCGATGTCCAGAAAGATGAGAGCAAAACCTTGACGGATGTCATCGATGCCAGTGATTATCTTGCAGAAGAGGGTGGTAAGAAGAGTCTCCACACCGTGGGATTCCCTAAAACCATGCTGGCAGGGGTCCAATGGTGCGGCAGCGTCGACGTGATCCTGTAGTTGTCGTTGTACCTCTTTTTCGATGATCTTCGCAAGCAGAGGTATACTGGATATAGGTCTGTATGAATCTACTTTTTGGGGGTCGAGTTTGCAGTTTTTCAAAAGAGGTCTGATAGAGGTGTGCTTAAGCGCTGAGGGGAAGGAACCTGTTATGAAGGAGAGGTTCATTATATTGGATAGTATTGGGCTGAAATGGCTGCGGAGCTCCTTAATCCAGAAGGCTGGGCAAGGATCGGACTGAGATGTGGTGGTGTTAAGGGCCATAATAGAGTCTTCAATTCCTTTCTTGGTAGGGGTAGAGAATACGGTTAGGGCTGCAGGGCAGTCTCGTTCTGGGGTGGTGGTTGTAGTCAAGATATTGATAGTCCGGCATGTCTTGGATTGTGCATAGTTAGCAAAATCTTGTGGGTGAATCTCAAATTGAGGTCCAGTGGTTGGTTCCTTTGATAGAGTCTTGACTAGGTCAAAGAGATCGTGGGGTTTATTAAGTGATCTTTTTAAGGTCTCTGAGTAGTATTGTTTCATTGCATCAGTGATTGCCTTGCGGTGTGCAGCCAGATGACAATTGTATGCTGTCTGGTCAACTGTAGAGTGGGATCGGCGCCAGCGCTTCTCGAGTTTCCGTAATTGGGTAAGAGAAACTCTAAGATCTGCTGTGTACCATGGAGCGCTCGTTCTTTTCCCTAGGGGCTTGTCGGTTGGTGTGCGTAGGGCGATTGTACTGAGGCAATTGTTCCAGTGAGTAATCAGGTCATCAAGGTTCGAGGTGGTTTCGCTAAAGAGTTGTTGCGTTTCGGTGAGGATAAGGTCTCTGTTGAAAGGCTTGAAACATCTGGAGTGAGGTCTTGTAGTGTTGTTTGGTTTCTTATTGAGCTTTGAATCGCTTTTGTGCAAAGGAATCTGGAGGATGATCAGTTTGTGATCTGACCATGGCACAGGAGTTACGGCCATTATGGGGTCATGTGATGGGTTAAGGGATATCTGAGGGGCGAATACTAAGTCCAGAATATTTCCCTTAGTGTGGGTAGGTTCCATTACTAGTTGTTTGAAGCCGAGATTTGTGAGGGCCTCAAGGAAGGATAACACTTGATTGTCCTGCAGTGTTGGCAGGTTGAAATCGCCTAGGATCCAGTTTGGGACGTTTGGGTTTTGCGTGTTGGAGGCGAGATCAATTATTGCAGCAAGATCATCCGGGGAAGCTGAGGGTGCTCTGTAAAGCAGGCTGATTGAGCATCGTTTATTGGAGATGGTGACGGATTCAAGGTGATTAGTGCTGGTGGCGTCAACTGTCTGGAAATGAAGGTCTGTCCTGGTGAGGATGAGCACCCCTCCTCCTCTTTTGTCTCGTCTATGACTTGTATGAGCTGTGAAGTTCAGTGGTAGGAGCTGGTTGAGTATGACGTTGTCTTCATCGGATAGCCATGTCTCAGTGACCAAGAGTATATCAAGGTCGTGGAGGGAAATCATATCAATGACAGCTGGCCACTTCTTCCGGATAGAGCGGGCATTAATGAGGGCACATTTTAGGTTATGAGGATAGGGGTTTTCCACCTTCTTGGAATTCACAGAGTGCTGAAGCGCAATGTGTAGCAGATGTGGGTGATGTGCTCGGGTATCCCAATTTACATTGTTATGGGATGCACCAGACCATCTCCTTCCATGGCTTTGTAATATTGGGATATGATTGGAAGGCGGGGTTAAGGTAAGAGAGCAAGAGAACCAACTAGCAAGGATGATATAACATCCTATTAAGGTGGGGAAGGGGGAACCCATTGTGGCAAGGTACTGTGTAATTGTGAAATGGGTAGGTTAGGGCAGAAATACTTGTGATTGTGGGCATGTATTGTGAGAATTAATGACAACGGTGCAATGGTAACTAGCTAGATAACATTAGGAGTTGTTGACAGTAATACAGTGGTTAGATAGCGGTAAGGAATAATTGACTACAGTACAATAGTAATAGTTACTGACTACAGTAGAATGGTAACAGTACAGTGTCTAGCTGGCAGTAAGGAATTACTGACTACAGTACAATAGTACCAAATACTGACTACAGTAGAATGGTAACAGTACAGTACGGTACAGTGGCTAGATGGCAGTGAGAGATTACTGACTACAGTACAAAGTAAACTGTCATTGATAAGGCTGTTGATGGTAGTATACAGAGGTTATACTTATGATACTATACTTGCGGCAAGCAGCATGAGATCAGGAACATCCGATGCAAGAGGCTTGATCGGTTCCTATCACGTGTTGACTTTCACTAGTACTGGGCTGTACGAGGAGGAGTGAAAGTGCTGCTGGTGCACGAGATCCACACAGAGGAGCTCAAGCTGCTGGGTTGCTTGGAGGTGGTCTTTAAATCAATGGTCGCTATGTTGTGTGGGCCAGGTGGGTGAAGGATGTCTGTTTTCTAGTGCCCCGCCTAAGGGCCACGCCAAAGGCAGTTCCCTAAGTGTCCCTCCAGGTCAGTCCAGTACGCTTGGGTTTTCTCTGCCCACTTGTAGCTTAGCACTGAATATGACAGAGTTCTGATGTCACTTTACAAGAGCTCCCTCTTCAGCCCCAGAACCCAGTCTCAGTCCTCAGCAGCTGAGTGAAGACCTTCTGTGTAGTGGACAGGAAAAATAAAAAAGGGAAAAGCAGGTTTGCTTATGGAGGCTGGGGATCCTTCACCTTACTGGCGTTTTTGGATAGGTGGGAGGGCAGGCAGTGTGGCCGGGCAGAATTACAGGATTGTACAGAGCAAATTACCTGGGTGCCCAAAGTCCCTCCCCCCCCAGTAGAAATGTCCAGGAGCCTGTTGGCAACAGCGGGTGTGTTCGGATAACGCGACTACAGTGGCGTACATCAACCTGTAGGGGGGTAGAGGCACTGTGACCCTGGCGGAGGAGATTCGGACCCTCTTGGAATGGGCAGAGGAGCATCTGACGGCGCTTTCTGTAGTGCATGTAGCAGGGAAGGACAACATACAGCTGGATTTCCTCAGTCAACACCGGTTGGATCTGGGAGAATGGGAGCTGAATGCGGCAGATTATCACGACATCATGGTCCTCTGGGAGGTGCCAGTAATGGACCTCATGGCCTCCCTGGTCAACACCAAAGTGAGCCATTTTTACAGCTGGCACAGAGAACACATGTCGGAGGGGCTCGACGCCCTGGCTGAACATTGACCTGAGGAAGGGCTGCTCTATGTCTTTCTACCGTGGGTACTCATCGGTTGCATCCTACAGCAGATCGGGGCTCACAACGGACTGGTAATCCTGATCGCTCTGGATTGGCCATGGAGACCCTGGTATGTGGGCTTGATTCATCTTCTGATTGATCAGCCTTGGAAGCTGCCCGAGAGTCAACCTGCTCTCGCAGGGGCCCATACTGATGCCGCAAGTGGACTGATTCTCACTTATAGCTTGGCTCTTGAGTGGGCGCGCTTGCAGCGGAGAGGTTATACCTCAGCAGTCATAGCCACCATGTTGAAGGCCAGGAAATGTTCAATTTCCCTAGCTTATGTATGAGTCTGGTGAGTATTTGAGGATTGGTGTTCCCAGAGGGACATTTGTCCATTCTCCTGTTCTTTGCCAGACATCATTTTGTTTTTACAGCACTGGCACGCTGCCCTCTTGTGGGGCTACAGGGGGCAAGTGCGGGGTCATCTGAATGTGGTCCGGTTCCTTAAGACAGTGAAGCAGGTGTGACCTCCATTTCGCCCGGTGGTGCCTACATGGAACCTTAACTTAGTACGGTCTGCCCTGATGGAGGCACTGTTCGAGCTGCATTTGAGAGCTTCTCTCAGGGATCTGATGTTGAAGGTGGTGTTTCTGATGGTGATTTGTTCAGCCCGGCTGATTTCGCAGCTGCAGGCCCTGTTGTATAGGGAGACGTTTTTGCGTATCACCGCTGAGAAAGTGGTACTATGGCTGGTGCCAACCTTCCCTCCTAAGGTGATCTATCGGTTCCATTTGAATCAAGCAGTATTCCTGCCGGTGTTTGCCACATGGGGCGGGGCCATGGAGGAGCAGCAGCTTCATCTGTTGGATCTGCGCAGGGTGTTGCGATAGTATTTTAAAAATACAGAGTCCTTCCATAAGTCAGAGCAATTGTTCATGCTCTTTGATGGTCCTTGAAAGGGTGAGGCCACCTCTAAGGCCTCCAGAGTGCTTTGGGTTAAACAGACCATCTCAGTAGCTTATTTGAGTTATGGACAGACTCAGAGTTCATTCTACTAGAATGCTGATGGCTTTCTGGGCAAAGTGCAGTCTGGTGTCCCTGGAGGACATCTGTCAGGCAGCAACATGGGCGTCAACGTATACTTTACACAGCACTCTCACCTGGATGTTCAAGCAGCACAGGATGCGCATTTCAGGGCTTCAGTGCTCCAAGCAGGACTTACAGGTCCCTCCCATTCTTAGATACTGCTCTGGTACGTCCCATGCATACTGGACTGCCTGGAGGGATGATTAGGAAGGTGAAATTAGATCTTACCTGCTAATTGTCTTTCCTCGAGTCCCTCCAGGCCAGTCCAGGACCCAGCCGATTAATAGGAGTTCTTATGCATGCAGTTTCTGGAGGAGCGAGTCCGTGTGGCTTGGAAGAGTCTCTGGAACTGTAAGCACAAATGCAATACTCCGAGGGAGCCCTTTTTGGGTTTCTAATTGGAGTGGATGGTTAGTAATGGATATATCTTTTTGTGCATTCAGCACATATCCTTCCTTTCTCCATACATCTGTACATAGTTGGATGTTGGTTGGCTCAGTTTAATAAGCATTCCTTTCTGGTAACATTAGTTACGGCCAAGGCTCTTAGGGCCAGTAGAGTGGTGAAACTGTCGAGTCTGCTTTGTAGGTGGAAGACTGGGTTCTGGAGCTGAAGAGGGAGCTTTTGTAAGGTGATGTCAGAACTCTGTCATATTCAGTCCTCATCTGCTGGTGAGCAGAGAAAATCCAAGCATATTGGACTGGCCTGCAGGGACTTAAGGAAAGAGAATTAACAGGTAAGGTCTAATTTTGCCTTTTAGTTGTTTGGATCACAGGGACAAAATGCGTTACAATTTACAACTCCTTCTACATGCCATTTTTTCCCTTTTGTACAAATTTAGCAGATATGAAAAGAAGGAGCACACCTCAGATAACTCGAACACCATCCATATTTCACCTTCGGTGAGTCAAGTGGTTTCAACGAGTTTCATACATCAACGGTTTGCTCACACTCTCCCATATCAACCAGATAGAATATCAATAGCCACAAATGAAATCTTACAAACAGGACATGATTATATAATAACAAGACTTAAACTTCATTTTTACATATTCTATAACATATTTCAGTCTTCACATTCAAATCATATCCTAGTGGCACATGATATCCGTAATTTCCACACAAACCCTCAATTACAGCAGAAAAATATTCTCTCCCTATTCTCTCCTTACCATAGGGATCACTCACTCCCTGATCCTATAGTGTATGAGCAGGGAAAACACACCCACTCTTCTCTATCACAGCAGAGAAATATTCTTTCCCTACACCATCTGTAAAAGGTTGTTCTGTGAGACCACATTAAAAACAGATGCAAAAAGCAAGATATTCATATTGGATATGTGAGATTGTGTCACATTTTTTTACCTTCATGGCGACAGAGTCTTTCATGTGCTGAAATTAAGCATGAAAACAAAACAGTTAAAACAGATAAACAGACACAGAAAGATTTAGAAATGCACAGTGTTAAGTATCACTTGGATATACTTCAGAATACAAACGTACCAAATTCCACAGAAAGAGATTCTGCATAAAAAAGTGGAAAAGATAAAGGTTACAGCTCTTAGTTTATAACAAGTGGGGAAAGCATGCAGAGCAGGGTTCAGGGAATACTTTCCAGCCCCTGTGTTTGTAGGCGTGTGTGTGTTTGTATATTTCTGTTTTGTATGTATCTTATATGTATTTTTATGTGTATATGTGTTTCTGTGTCACTGCATATGTGTTTGTATGTGTGTCTGTGCATTTTTGCATCTGTGGGAATGCTTGTGTGTATGTTCTCTGTGTGACTGCGCTCGGGAGAGGAGATAAGGGTGCAGGGCTGTTACACACATACGACTGCATAATTGCTGTGTTCCATTGAATCAGTGTATGCATGCTGGAGCTGTTGAGATATGTTTTCCCATAGAAATGCATTGAGGCAATTTTTGGGAAGGAGAAAGTCCTCATTTCTCTTCCATCTCCAACCACATGAAGAAACTAAACTGGTACAGCACAGGAACTTCCTCAAGCTCACCCCCTCTCTTCCTGTGACTACTAGAGCAGCATCCCAGAACTCCGCCCCCCACCCCCTCCCAGTCTTCCCATTGGCTGGATCCTATCCCTAGTCTATGACTAGAGCAGTATTCTAGTGCTCCACCCCACAGGCTTCCATTTGGCTAGATCCTACCCACAGTCTGTGACTAGAGCAGCATTCCAGTGCTCCACCCGACCACCCCCACAGCCTTCCCATTGGTTGGATCCTACCCACAGCCTCTGCTGATAGTTACATTGGAAACAGGCAGGGCAGCTCACTCATACAGGGGGGAGTATGAGAGAACTGCAGATAAAGCGTAGTTACTCACCTGTAATAGATGATCTCCGGGAATAGCAGGAATTAAGTCTTCACATATGGGTATCGTCGGTACTGACGGATAGGGTTGCCAACTGGCCTGTTTTCAGCCGGCCTGGCCGGTTTTTCCGTGGCCAGGCTGGCTGCCGGCGCAGAGGCAAAACCGGCCCTTGAAAAGCCGTTTTTTTTGCTCTGGCCGCAAGATCGGGATCGGCCAGAGCAAAAAAAGCGGCTTTTCTCCAATCCGGAGGGCTTCAGAGGGAGCAGGGGAAGCCCGCGCGAGGCCCCGGCTCCCTCTGAACAGCCGCCAGCGTGAAGAGCCTTTACCTTTACGCTGGCGGCTGTTCCTGTGAAGCCGCGATTGGTGGGAAAGGTTAAAGGCAATGCCCTTTAACCTTTCCCAGCATTCGCGGCTTCACAGGAACAGCCGCCAGCGTGAAGGTAAAGGCTCTTCACGCTGGCGGCTGTTCAGAGGGAGCCGGGGCCTCGCGCGGGCTTCCCTGGCTCCCTCTAAAGCCTCAGACAGCCGCGGTTGGGGGGGGGGGACCTGGACCGGAAAAGGGCTAGGGGGGGGGGGGGAATGGACTGGAAATGGGTTTTGTGGGGGAGGGGGACCTGGACTGGAAAAGGGCTAGGGGGGGGGGGGACATGGACTGGAAATGGGTTTTGATGGGGAGGGGGACCTGGACTGGAAAAGGGCTAGGGGGGGGGGACATGGACTGGAAATGGGTTGTGATGGGGAGGGGGACCTGGACTGGAAAAGGGCTATGGGGGGGGGAACCTGGACTGGAAAAGGGCTATGGGGGGGGGGCTTGGACTGGAACTGGGCTCTGGTGGAGGGAGGGGCAACTTGGACTGGAAATAGGCTGTGATTAGGGGGACTTGGACTGGAAATGGGTTGTGAAGGGGGGGGGGACCTGGACTGGAAAAGGGCTATGGGGGGCAGTGGACTGGAAAGAAATGGGCTGTGATGGGGAGGGGGACCTGGACTGTAAAAGGGCTATGGGGGGGGGACATGGACTGGAAATGGGTTGTGATGGGGAGGGGGACCTGGACTGGAAAAGGGCTATGGGGGGGGGGGACTTGGACTGGAAATGGGCTATGGTGGAGGGAGGGGGAATTTGGACTGGAAATAGGCTGTGATTAGGGGGGCTAGGATTGCAAATGGACTGTGATGGTGGGGGGTGGGGGGTAGGACTGCAAATGGGCTGTGATGGTGCGGGAGGACTCGGACTGCAAATGGGATGTGATGGGGGTGGCTAGGACTGGAAATAGGCTGTGATGGGAGACTTGGACTGAAAATGGGCTTTGATGGGGGGGGGCTAGGACTGGAGATGGTCTGTGATGTGAGGGCTAGCACTGGAAATGGGCTGATGAAGAGCTGGAATAGGACTGGAAATGGGCTGATGTGGGGCATGGGAGAATGGGATTAGAAGGGAGCGGATGCTGGGTGGGTCTAGAACTATAAGGGAACTGATTTTGGGGGAGGACTAGAATAGATGGGGAATGAGAATGGAGAGGGGAAAAAATATTTTGTGTGGAAGAAAAGTGTTTGATGGGCTGGGTATTGGGAGAGTAAGGGGCTTGAAAATGGAAGGGTGACATTTAAATAGATGATAAAGGAATAAGGAAAGAATTGGGGGAAAGAGCAAAAGGGAAACAATCAGTATGTTAAAGCAGAAATAGAGAGAGAATGGAAAACATCTAAAAGAGAAGAAAGGACAAATGGATAGCTCGCAGAAGACACGAAGAAACCAGAAGAAAGTGACTGGAGCAATTGCAACTGAAAAATAAAACGCCCAAACAGAAGGTAGAAAAATACTTTTTATTTTGAATTTATTAGCTGGAATATGTTTGGTCTGGGAAGTGTGTATTGATAACATCTTTGCGTTTTTGTTTAGTGCAAGAGGAAATTACTTTATAAGTTTTATTTCTCCAGTGTTGTACATTTCATGTTTGGATTTTGGGGTTCCCAGTTTAATTATTATCTGACCAAGGAAGTTAGCCTACACGTATCCTCGGTAATTTTTGTGGGTGGGGCTGGGGGCGGGGCAGGGGTGGGACTAGGGGCGTAGAATGGGTGGAGCATGGCGAGCCACAGGTGTCGGGTTTTTCTCTGTGAAAAAGTTGGTAACCCTACTGACGGAGCCCGCGCGGGAACACTCCCCAGCTTTTGGGAGCATCTCACAGCACATGCGTGCTGCCTTCCCGCCCAACTGCCTCTCTCACTTCAGTTGAGTTTATAACTGAGACCAAAGGAGAGAGACAGAGAAAGAGAGAGAGAGAGAGAGACAACTCCTAGTGGAGGTGGGTGGGTTGTGAAGATTTAATTCCTGCTGTTCCCGGAGATCACCTGTTACAGGTGAGTAACTACGCTATCTCCAGGAACAAGTAGGAATGTACTTTTCACATATGGGGACTCCCTAGCTAGAAGATGCCAGAGGGGTGACCCCAGTGAGCTGCAAACCCATGTGAGATGGGTCATGCTTCCTCCCATGGATCTCTGGCATCAGACCGGGACGGTGGGTAGGAGTTGTATTAAGTCTTAAAGAGATGCTGTAGAACAGGCTGGCCAAACAAGGCATCCCGACGGGAGTCCTTGTCTAGACAGTAGTGGGCTGTGAATATATGTATCGAAGCCCAAATAGCCGCTCTACAGATGTCATCTATGGACACTGAGCAGAGATTAGCAACCAAGGCTGCCATTGCTCTGACATTTATGAGCTGTAACATGGCCCTCGAGGGAAAGTCCTTTACTATCGTATGTAAAGAATATGCAATCAGCAATCCATTTGGATAGGGTTCTTTTGGAGACTGGAAGTCCCAAATGAATAGAGTCAAAAGCAATAAAGAGTTGAGAAGATTTCCTGTGCTGCTTAGCTCTTTGAAGGTAAAAGGCTAAGGCTCTTTTACAATCTAAGGTATGAAGGTTCCTTTCTGCACTAGAGGCATGAGGCCTAGGGAAGAATACAGGAAGTTAAACCGACTGGTTTAAATGAAAAGGCGAGACCACCTTTGGCATAAAGTGTGGATGAGTCCTAAGGACTACCTTATCATGGTGGAACCTTGTATAAGGAGGGTCAGCCACTAAAGCCTGCAATTCACTAATGCATCTAGCAGAAGTGACTGCAATTAGGAAAATAACCTTCCAAGAAAGGAATTTTAAGGTCATAGTGGCTATGGGTTTGAAAGGCGGCTTCATAAGCTGCCCAAGAATTACTGGTGGTAGCTTTATGGGAGGCTTTGTTAAGAGTAGACCTCTCATGAATCTAGATACAAGTGAATGAGAAGAAATAGGTTGGCCATTTTGGGGCTTGTGAAAAGCCGCAATAGCGGTGAGATGGACTCGCACCGAATTGGTCTTAAGACCAGAATTTGATAGATGGAGGAGATACTCTAGTAACGACTCCATGGGTACAGAAAGGGGGTTAAGTCCCCTTGTGGAACACCATATAGAAAACCGCTTCCATTTAAAGGCATATGAACGCCTTGTGGAAGGTTTCCTAGAAGCCTGAAGGATATCCTTTACCTGCTGAGAGAGGTTGATATCCAAGAATTCTATGCCTTCAATAGCCAGGCCCTGAGGTGTAGGGACTGAGGATTGGGATGCAAAAACTTCCCGTTCTCCTGGGAAAGAGATCTGGAGCATGTCCCAACTCTAGAGGAGTTGCTTGAGAGAGATGCAGAAGCAGTGGGTACCACAATTGCCTTGGCCAACGTGGAGCTATGAGAATCATACGACCCTTGTCTCTCTGAAGCTTGAATAGAGTTTTGGGAATTAGGGGAATGGGTCTGAAGGCATAGAGAAAGTCCTGACCCCAGTGGAGCTGATAAGCATCCCTTGCTAGACAGTACTGAGCTGGAATTCTGGAACAGAACCGGGGAAGTTTGGCATTCTGTGGACTTGCAAAGAGGTCTATATCTGGAGTTCCCCAGATATGAAACACTCGAGCCAGTTGGTCTGACTGGAGAGACCACTCGTGTGGTAGCAGTATTCGACTGAGCTTGTCTGCCCACAAGTTTTGAATGTCTGGAAGGTATACCGCTATAAGGTGAATTTGGAGCTCTCTGGCGAGGGCCCAGAGTCGCAAAGCTTCGTTGCATAGCGACAGAGAGCCTGTTCCACCCTGTTTATGTAAAACATGGTAACCTGGTTGTCGGTCTGGAGCAGAACTGCCTTTTGACTGAGCTGGGACTGAAAGGCTATAATAGCATTGTAAATGGCTCTGAGCTCTAGGAGGTTTATTTGAAGAGAGGCCTCCTGTGAGGTCCAGAGACCCTGCATGTGAGCTCCCCAACCCAGCTTGGACACATCTGTTGTCGGGGTGGCTTGCTGGAATGGGCAACCTACAAGGAGGTTTTCCAGAGACTGCCACCAATGTAGGGACAAAATGAGATGTGGTGAGTTTCTGATTTTGTCTGATAGTTGACCCGTGGCCTGTGTCCATTGAGAGGAGAGGGTCCACTGGGCTGCTCGCATGTGTAGCCGAGCATAAGGGACCACGTGTACAGTGGATGCCATATGCCCTAGTAATTGAAGTATTTCCCGAGCAGTCAAGAGGGTTCTTCTTGCTGCTTGGGAGGCCAGATCTATTGTTCGTAGACAGCGTGGCTGTGGCAGAAATGCCCTTGACTGCTGTGTGTCTAGGCGAGCTCCTATGAATTCTAGAGATTGAGAAGGGGTGAGGTGAGATTTTGGGTGGTTTATTACCATCTTTTGGCAAAATGTGTCGCGTCCACCCATCCAGGCGGTAGCCTAGGAGCAGGTGAACTCGACTGTCTTACTCTCTACAATTACTGTTCAAGATGGCTGCCAAGGAAGGCTGCTGGGTAATGTAGTTTTTAGAGCAAGGAGTGTGACCACACGGTAAATAGGCAAAACAGAGAATTTTATTTCGGGGTTTCCCCTCCGCATTGAATTCAAAAACCTCAACTGAAATTGGATAATTCTCCAATAAGGCAAACAAGAATGTGAAAATAGGTTGAACACAAAAATACAGGATTTCTTTTTAAACATCAGCTCTCAGCTTCTAGAGAGGAACAAGCTTCTAAAGCTCAATCTGTTGTCCAGATTAGCTTCTTGCTATTCACTTTCAAAACAGGATTTTTACTTTATGCAAGTTGGAAGACCAACACTTGTCATTCTTTTCAGCAGCTTCCTTTTCTCCAAGCAAAGCCCAGCACCAGTCCTTATGTTATAGCAAACGCTGTGAAAAGCTCTTATTCAATCACTCACCCACAGAAGGAAAACTCACAGACAGGCTGGAATGCAAACAGGATCTTTAATGTGCACAGGTTCAGACAGAGAGCCGGTACCCTCCACAAAAGAGTCTGAGCCCCGAGGGACGTCCTCCAATGCCTTATATACAGTATAATTTCAAACTCATTCTATAATCCCATTTGCCACAGGTATTTCCTGTCCACCAATCAGCAGCCCCTGGGGAAGGTACCTGGGTGACCTGTCCAAACCGGTGTGCTCTGGTCTGTTGGTTTCTGGGCTAGGGGATACTGTGCTCAGACCTGGAGTGGGGGAAGGGTGTCTACTGAAATAGCAGGCTGATTACTTTATGTAAGAGCCTCATGGCTTGGGGGGAAGGGTCAGGCTGATCACTTGTGTAAGAGCCTCATGGCTGCCTCACTTAAATGGCTTTTCTGATACAGTCTTTTACATAAGCAAAGAATTAGCAGCTATTCATGTTCTTGGCCAGACACAGAACACTGCATTTCTTCTATATCTGAACCATTAGGATTCTCAAGCAAATCTATGTCCATTTCATTTCCAGATTCGCTGGGACTATCCTGAATATCAGCAGACTGGCTATTCTCCTGCCTTACCAGCTCATTCAATCTTAACAACAGCTGTTCCCTGTGGTCTCCAGCCACAGGCTCTTGCAACGGAGTTTCCCTTTCAACAGGTTAGCAATCTCTTTTAGAGCGGAGGCTTGGCAGTCACTGGCATAAGTTCTAGGCTTAATAAACGTTTGCTTTCCAGAGTTCAGGGGAACACAACGTTTAGCACTGTCTCTTAATTCTTTAACAATGCCTTCAGCCTGGCTTTGGCTAGGAATTAAAGACAAGACATTTTCATTACCTTCAAGGCTTAAATGTTGTCTTGAACTATTTCCCCACCTGGAAACACTTCTTTGTCCTGGAAACTGTTGCCTGCACTGGGTTCCAGACACCCTCTGCTTCTCCTTTACTCTTGCATGTGAATCAGCCAGGTCTCTTCCTGAAGCTCCTCTTTTCACTGGAACTAAAGTACCTGCTTCAAAACCCAGCAAGTTTCTGATTCCAGGCTTGTCCCCTTCAGAATCAGCTTCCCTTACTTGAACTGCTTCTGGAACTCCACGGACTCCAAACACTGCCTGCTCATCTTGCTCCTGCTTCGTTTCTGTTTGTTCTAAAACTGAAAGCACAGTTACTTACCTGTAACAGGTGATCTCTGGGAACAGCAGGAATTAGTCCTCACATATGGGTACGTCGGTACCGACGGAGCCTGCGCGGGAAAGCTCCCCAGCTTTTCAGATGAAAAGCTTTTGGGGCTTCCCACAGCGCATGCGCGCTGCCTTCCCGCCTTCCTGACCAGCTCTCCTCAGTTCGAGTTTAAAGCTGAGACAATAGAGAGAGGAAAGGAAGGTAGATAGATAGAGATACAACTCCTAGGGGAGGTGGGTGGGTTGTGAGGACTAATTCCTGCTGTTCCCAGAGATCACCTGTTACAGGTAAGTAACTGTGCTATCTCCAGGAACAAGCAGGAATAAGTCCTCACATATGGGGACTCCCTAGCTAAGATGCCTGGGAGATCCCCCTCCAAGGGTAAACCATCTTCGTATGGATCTCAGGCATCCATCCAGGGAAGGTGGGCAGGAGTTGTTTAAGTATGGAACAGGTGTTTGAGGACAGCCTGACCAAACAAGGCATCCCGGCGGGAGTCCTTGTCCAAGCAGTAATGGGCTGTGAAGGTATGAAACGAGGCCCAAGTGGCTGCTCGACAGATCTGATCTATGGACACAGAGTGAAGATGAGCCATAGAAGTAGCCATGGCTCTCACATTGTGAGCTGTGACATGGCCTTCCAGAGAAATATTCTTACTCTGGTAAGAAAAAGAAATACACTGAGCAATCCAATTGGAAAGTGTACGTTTGGAGACTGGAAGTCCCAAATGAGAAGGATCAAAAGCCACGAAAAGTTGGGAAGACTTTCGATGTGGCTGAGTCCTGTTGAGGTAAAAGGCGAGAGCTCTTTTACAGTCAAGAGTATGAAGGTTCCTCTCTGCACTGGATGCATGAGGAGCCGGGAAAAAAACAGGTAGATATACCTCTTGATTAAGATGAAAAGGCGAGACCACTTTAGGCATAAAGTGGGGATTCGTCCTAAGGACCACCTTATCATGATGGAATCTGGTATAAGGTGGATTAGCCACCAAAGCCTGCAGTTCACTGATGCGGCGAGCCAAAGTGACTGCAATAAGGAAAAGAACCTTCCAGGAAAGAAATTTCAGGGAGGTAGATACCAACGGTTCAAAAGGTGGCTTCATAAGTTGACCCAGAACTAGATTCAAGTCCCATGCTACCGGAGGAGGTCGGATGGGAGGCTTAGTGAGGGTCAGGCCTCTCATGAATCTTGCAATAAGAGGATGAGAGGAGACAGGTTGTCCATTTATAGGTTTTAAGGATGCTGCAATAGCACTTAAATGGACTCTTACTGAATTCGTCTTGAGGCCTGCATTGGAAAGATGCAGGAGATAGTCCAGTAGAGAATTCAAAGGAAGTGCTAGAGGGTCAAGACCCTGTTGAGCACACCAAATGGAAAAACGTTTCCATTTGAAAGCATAGGAACGCCTGGTAGAGGGTTTCCTAGAGGCATGAAGGATATCTTTCACTGGTTGAGAAAGATTAAACTCATGAAGGCTTAAGCCTTCAGTAACCAAGCTCGGAGATGTAGGGACTTGGGGTTTGGGTGCCACAAAGTCCCCTGCTCCTGCGACAGAAGGTCTGGTGCAGCTCCCAGGTCCAGGGAGGAGCCCTGGGAGAGCTGTAGAAGTAGAGGGAACCACACTTGGCGTGGCCAGCGTGGAGCAATGAGGATCATCGATCCGTGATCCCTCTGAAGTTTGAACAGAGTCTTGGGAATCAAAGGAATGGGTGGAAAAGCATACAGGAATTCCTGACCCCAATGCAGGAGAAAAGGCATCGTTGGCCTGAGCTCCCTGACACGGAGTCCTGGAACAGAACCGGGGAAGTTTGGCATTCCACGGACTTGCAAAGAGGTCTATGTCCGGGGTCCCCCATTCCTGAAAGATTCTGCGTATCTGGTCCATATGCAGGGACCATTCGTGTGGGAGCAGAACTCGACTGAGTCTGTCTGCCCGAGAGTTTTGAACTCCTGGAAGATATACTGCCAGAAGATGAATTTGATGCTCTCTGGCGAAGGCCCATAATCTGAGAGCTTCGTTGCAAAGCGACAGAGAGCCCGTCCCTCCTTGTTTGTTGACATAAAACATGGCTACCTGATTGTCTGTCTGGACTAGGACAGTCAGGTTGACAAGGAGGGTGTGGAAGACTGTGAGGGCAAGAAAGATTGCTCGCAGTTCCAGAAGGTTGATGTGAAGGGTGGTCTCCTGGGGAGACCAGGTGCCCTGAGTGGAGAGGTGTTGAAGATGAGCTCCCCACCCTGTTTGGGAGGCATCTGTTGTGAGGGTTGCTTGGGGCAACGAAGGTTGGAAGGGGGTCCCCAACAACAGATTCTTGGAGGATGTCCACCACTGGAGAGACCAAAACAGTCGTTTTATTTATTTATTTATTTATTTATTTAACAGGTTTTCTATACCGCCTTTTCCTTAAATCAAAGCGGTTACAAGACACAAGAAGGGAGAACAGAGACAGGGGGGGGGATACACTGACTAAACTAAAGAGTGAAGGTAAAATTGGGATATACAACATCAAGGAACTGTTACAGTAAAACAAGTTACATGCAAGCTATAATAATAGAGACTGTTAGATGTCTGTGCCATAGTACTCAGTGAAGAGTACAAATTTCAGTTGTTTTCTGAACTCCTTTATTATTTCAAATCATTTTTATTGAGTTTTCATAGGTACAGAGAGAAACAGGGCTCAGAGACAACCAGCAGCATAACATAACAAAATAACATAACAAAATAGAGGTCATCCCATCAGCCCAATACGTACATACAACACAAATCAGAACAATCGGGCAATCTTAAACCAGTCAGAGTTAACAACATAGCAATTCCATAACAATTCCCCCATTCCCCCCCCCTTCACCCCAAGTCCCTAGCTAAATCACTCTGGAAAGAAAACCCCAGCCTCGCCCCCCACCCCAAACCCCTCACCCCCCACCCCCCCGAGAGCACAGACATGCAGCCCAAAACTCCGCTCATGGGTTACCACCACTACATCCAAGTATAAGTGACATCACCTGCCACCGGTCAGTTCCCCTCCATCTATCACTGTCTCCCCAAGGAGCCCACGGGTGGAGAAATAGTGCTCCGTGACCCCTCTCCAAATATTATCACAGGTCACCCGTTGCTTATCCCCCAAAAGTCTCGCTGTGCGCATCTCATGGCCTCTCAGAGTTAAGAGAGCTCTGCACCACTCCCTAAGGCTCGGGGGTCGGGCGTCTAGCCAATGTCGTAGGATGCACTGTTTCACAATCAGGAAAGCTCTAGTATAGAGTTGCCTCGTAGCCACACAACTGGGGTCCGCTACAGAATCAGCTCCAGGCAGTCCCCCACCCCCAAGAGGCCCATCAGATAAATCCTGAGGTAGCTCCCGGGAGTCCACACCACACACCCCAAATAAACACCATTCATACGTGAGATCCCCTCGCACAGGTCTACATGCGCGCAGCTCAGCATAGATCTCCCCCCAAAACTGAGTGATCCGGGGGCAACTCCAAAAACGGTGGAATAAGGTTCCCTTATAAGTGTCACATAGCTGACAGACATCAGTCGAGAGCACCTTCATCTTAAACGCCCACGTGTTGGGTACATATGCCCTCCACAGCAGTTTGTATTGGATTTCGCGTAATTTAACGGATTCCGAGAGGAGCTTTATATGTTGGAAAGCAATCTGGAGCATCTCAAGCTTAAGGGACAAACTATCGGCTATGCACCACTTGCGTGTCAGGTGCGTCAACGAAGTCCAGTCCCCCCCAGGACAACACTCCTCACGCCAAGTGCGGAGCGAAAACTTGCCTTCGACGTCCGCTATGAGATCCCATACCCCTTTATTCCGAAACTGAAAACCCCTAATCCGCTGAAGTGTCTGTATATAGTGTCGTATTTGCAAGTAGAAGTAAAAAGAAGGAGACGCAAGCTTATAGCGCCGCTGCAAAGTTTGAAAGGAGTCCAACTCCCCCTGAGATTGCATCCTCAATTGACCCAGGTGTCCAAGGCTAGCCTCGGTCCAACTGCTTGGCAATCCTCCCCGGCATCCCGGTACAAAGTCGGCATTACCTCTCAAAGGCAGACACTCTGTACTCTTCCACGGCTCACGCTTCTTCTGACACATGAAACGCCACGCCTGGCTCAATGCACTAAAGTAGACCGAGTGTCGCCAGAAATACGGCAAGCCCACCGGAGGGCTATGTAACAAGTAAGCCGGATGATAGGGCGCCGAGAGGTGTTCTATCAACTCCCAGGGTAGGACTCCTTCTCCACCCAAGATCAAATTCCGCAAGGGGCGCAATAGAGCAAGAAAGTTGTAATCCCGGATTGAAAAAAGCCCGAGTCCCCCTTCCTCCCTATTACTCATCAAAACTGCTAACGAGATCCGTGCTTTCCTACCTCTCCACAGAAAGTGGCTGAGGTATCGCTGGAATAAAAGGACATCACATCGCCGCAACCACAAAGGCAAATGCCGTAACAGATAAATCCAACGGGGAACCTCCATCATCTGAAATAAAGCAAGGCGCCCCATAAGCGAGAGAGGGAGGTCGCGCCACCGATACAAGACATCCGCCATCCTCCGCAGAAGGGGGCGGATATTAACCTCATACAATCGTGAGATCTGATCTGGGATCTGTATCCCCAAATAGCGAAACTCCCCAGTCGCCCAACGTAAAGGAAAGAGCCCTCTCCACTGTTTCTGCGCTCGCCCTCCTACATCTAACGCGACACACTTACTGAGGTTTATCCGGAGCCCGGAGAACGCGCCAAAACTCTGAATCACGTCCAAAGCGCGCTCCAGGGAAGGCTGAGGGTCGCACAAACACAAGAGCATATCGTCGGCAAACGCGCTGACCTTGATTCCCCCTTTCGGCCATTCAATCCCACGGATCCTTTCCTCCGCTATAAGGGTAAGGAGCAAAGGCTCCAATTGTAAGACAAATAATAGAGGCGAGAGTGGGCAACCTTGACGCGTACCCCTACGTAATTCAAAAGGTACCGAGGAGGTTCCCCCACTAGCCACACACGCCAGCGGTCCCGCATACAACGCTCTCACCCACGAAAGAAAGGCGCCTTCGAAACCAAATTTTTTAAGCGTTTCAAACATGTAAGTCCACGACACTCTGTCGAAAGCCTTCTCTGCATCAAGGCTCACTAGAAGTAAAGGCGTCCCCCGATGCAAACAATGTTCCATGCCCAGGAGCACCTTACTAATATTAGCAAAGGCATCCCGGCCTTTAACAAACCCCGATTGATGGGTACCAACAAGTCGGGGCAAAACCCCTTGCAACCGGGCCGCAAGGACCGAAGCCACCAATTTCATGTCATAGTTGATTAAAGAAATGGGGCGGTAAGATGCGGGGTCCTCCGGATCTCGGCCTTCCTTGGGTATAATAGTAATTGCCGCCGTTCGCATATCCCGCGGGTATGAGCCTCGTTCTTGCGCTTCCTGATACACTGCCATTAAAGTAGGTACGATATGGGGCATCAAGATCTTATAAAATTCTGCACCATATCCATCAGGGCCCGGCGCTTTGTGTGCTTTCCCTTTCGTTATCACTGCTTGGATTTCTGCACCGGTTATCCGCGCATTCAGAATCTGAAGCTCAGCCTCCGTCACCCTAGGTAGCGGCACGGCCTCTAGAAACACTCTCTCTCGCATTCTCTATTTTGCTCCTCCGGTGTATATAAAGCCTGATAGTATTGACTAAACACCTGCACAATCTTCGGGAGGTCAGTTTGCTGCACCCCCTGACTATCCCGAATTCGAGTCACCCCCTGAATACCCCCTTTACGTTTAACCAGGCGCGCCAGTAGACGCCCCGATCGGTCCCCAAAACGAAACAATTGGTGGCGATAATACTGTAGCGACTGAACTGCCCGCTCATGGAGTATTTCATTCAGAGCTCTCTGCACTTCTAAATACGCCGAAATGTTCTGCGGTCGAGCCACAGCTGCTCGCTTTGCCTCCTGCAACTGGCTCGACAGCTCTATAAGCCGCGCGTTCAACCGCCTCCGCTCTCTCGCAACATACGCTATGATGTGTCCACGGAGCACTGCTTTCCCAGCCTCCCAGAAGGTCCCCACAGCCACCTCACTTGTGTCATTCCACCTACGATATTCCTCCCATTGATGGGTTAAATAAGCCCGGAAAGTCTCATCCTGCCAGAGGTGCCCCGGGAACGCCCAACGGACTCCTCCCGCAGCTCCCCCTCTCCAATCTAAGACCACTCTAGCATGATCAGACACTACTATGGGCGCAATTTCCACTTTGACCACTTTCCCCAAGCTAGCTCTCGAAATCAAGATGTAATCAATCCGGGACCAAGTTTGGTGTGCTCTCGACAGATGCGTATAGTCTCTCTCCCCACCATGCAAGACCCTCCAGGAGTCAACTAGTCCCCCCAGCTTACAGAGGTACTCTACCCCTTTATTGCGCCAAGCCCCAGGAGAGCCCCCACCAGCGGATCTATCCAATAGCGGATCATGCGGGCAATTAAAATCTCCCGCTAGTATCAAAGGTACCTTCGGGGCCCCTAACACTTTTCCCAGGAGTAGCTGAAAAAACCGATGGTCATAGATATTTGGGGCATAAATGTTTCCCAGAAGTAACTCCTGTCCCTGTATCTTGGCATGTAAAAAGAGGAACCGCCCATTCGGATCCGCCTCCTCTCTAATCACCTCCATTGTCACACCTCTATGGACCAAAAATCGCCACTCCACGCTTCTTTACCTTCGTGGAAGCGGCATATACCTGCCCCACCCAATCTTTCTTTAACTTCTTGTGTTCAACCTCAGTTAAGTGGGTTTCTTGCAATAAAGCTATATGTGTACGCCCCTTCTTTAGGGCCTGAAGCATCTTCGTCCTCTTTACAGGCGTATTCAGCCCTCCTACATTCCAGGAAACCACACGCAGATCATCACACATTCCACTCATGCCATGTGCGCCTCATCCAACAGGACTCCCATGGATACCACTGTTCCGAGTCGCCCAGCCTCGACCCAGAACAGTCAAACAACAGTCTCTCCCACCAGGTGCACAGGTGTTCGGATATTGGGCGATGCTGTTTACTACTCCCCAGCCACCACAGAACATATTCACTCACTACATGTACTGCACATTTACCCCCCCCCCCCACTAAAACCCCAGAACATCCACACGAAAGGTTCCCCCAAACCTCCCACCCTCCCTCCCCTACCCTGCCCGGGTCCCATCCCCCTCCCCATCTCTCCCCCTGGCCACCCACCCACCCCCTTATCCCCCCCCAAGTTAAAACATGGTCTGCCACACGCCCGGCTAACTGCGCCAGGCTCGGGGCCCACTCCTGCGCGCAGCAGGGCCATCTCGCCTCCCCCACAAAGACACATTACAACTCTCAAAGGACAGACCCCCGCCCCCACCCAGAATCATAAACAAAGCCAATGGAGTTCCCAACCAAACATGTGAGCTTAAATGGTCGGTGCCCCAGCCCCATAAAAACTCGCAGTGCACTACAACAGATGCACCCCATCAAGGGATCCCGACAATGGTACCCTCTCCTTAACAATACAGCAAACAGATAAAGAATATCAACATTATATACAATAGAGTCATATACCATTTACCATTCCTCCACCCACCGCATATCTCTTGACAAAAACCCCATTTGCACAGAAGTCTCAATACGCCGTGTGTGGACCACGGCCGCTCACGGCCACGCGGCGTCTCACCTAGACCCATCAATGAGGAATCTACCCAGGTCTCAGCTCTCCAAAGCCAATTGCGATAGCCTTTCAGGACGGCTAGGCCAAGATAGATCCAAGATAGTCCCATAGGATATATGCCTCTTCAAGCCGTAGACATCGGGTCCCCCAGGCTCTCCATAAACTTCCGGGCTGCTGCCACCGTGGTGAAGACATGATTCCGCCCCTCATGAAGCACTCGTAGCGTCGCGGGGAAGGCAAGTGTGAACCGGAGTTGCCGCTGGAACAGAGCAGCGCAAAAGGGGGAGAACTCCTTGCGTTTTGCCGCTACAGAGGCCGAATAGTCCTGGAATAAGAGAACTTGGTGATTGTCCAGCATCAAGGATCTCTTCTTGCGGTATGCCTGGAGTACTTGCCATTTGTGCTGGAAGTTCAGGATGCGAGCTATCACAACCCGGGGCCGCTGCGAATTCTCCGACTTGGGCCCAATACGGTGTACCCGCTCAACTTTG
This sequence comes from Ichthyophis bannanicus, assembly GCA_033557465.1. Lineage (NCBI taxonomy): Eukaryota > Metazoa > Chordata > Amphibia > Gymnophiona > Ichthyophiidae > Ichthyophis > Ichthyophis bannanicus. Next base: position 70,803,776 of record CM066051.1, on the reverse strand, counting down.
ATTTCTCCCACCAGCTGCTCCAATCCAAGCTCTTTGGGCAGCCAAGCCTCCACCAGCGCCTGTAACAAGCTCTTGGTGTGTGCTTCCGGAATGCCCACTAACCGCAGATTGTTTCTTCGGGAGCGATTTTCTAAATCGTCCACTTTTTCTTTTAGGGCCTCAATAGTCTTCTGCATGGCAGCGTGTTCACGTGTCTGCAGTCCCTCGGCCTCCTCAATCGCGGACACCCGGTGCTCAAATTCTTCGACCCGTTGCCCGAATTCAGCCAGGGACTCTCCGACCGCCTCAAGCTTAGTCAGGATTCGATCAAATTTCGGCTCCAAGAATTTAGCAACCTCTTTCGCCAGTTCTTCTGAGCTCGACTCCACACTTTCCGCACCCGGCGATTGCGGCGGGTTCAGAGTGGACGCCATCTTGCTAGCGGAGGCAGCCCCCGACTTCGCCGCTTTTTCCCGCTCCTTCTTGGCCGCAAGAGGCATGGCGGAGAGTAAGGAGTTGATCCACACCTTCAGCAACCCTTACGGTTTTAGCCCCGGTGTTTTGGTGGGGTTCTAATCCAGGGGGGAGGTCAAAAAATCAACAGAAAGGCGAGATAGCCCCGGAGCAAGGAGAGACACGTCTCACCCGCTCATGCGTCACGTGGTTCCCCCTCTGAACTCCTTTAAATCATCCATGGATCGCACATCGGGAGGGAGAGAGTTCCATATAAGTGGGGCCGATAAGGAAATTGCCCTTTGTGTGGTACATTTACACGCTTTTCTGAAACTACTTGGGGTGCTGAGGGTGTTTGATGTAGTTATTCGCCTTGGCCTGTTGTTATTCTGGAGTAAGAGATTATGAAGGCTAAAAGCAGAGCATTTATGTCTGATCTTGAATATATTAATTACCATCTTGTATTTGATGCGCTGGCTTATTGGAAGCCAGTGGAGCTCTTTGAGAGTAGGGGTAATGTGATCTTGAGATGCTGAGCCAGCAATAATTCTGGCTGCCGTGTTCTGAGCCATCTGAAGAGGTTTAAGTGAGTGTTTTGAAAGACCGTAGTAGATAGGATTACAAAAGTCCAGAATAGGAGTTATTAAGGCTTGGCAGACAGACCGGAAGTGGTCATATGAGAGTAAGGGCTTGAGGCGTCTAATCACTTTCATTCTGTAGTATGCAGACCTCACAGTTTTTCTGATGTGTGACTGGAGGGTAAGACCTTTATCGAGGGTAATTCCAAGATATCTAACTTCATCCTTAACTGGTATTGTAATGTTGTTGTGTTTAATGAAAGGTGGGGGGTTGAAGTCGGTGTTTCGAGTGACAATAAGCGCCTCTGTTTTATTGTAGTTTAAGGCAAGGTTATTGCATGTGAGCCAGGAAGACATGTTGTCAAGGCAATTTGTGATCTTGCTGTAGTCAGGGTTGATGAGATCAATCGGTGTATAAATCATGATGTCATCTGCATAAATCGTATAACTTATTTGATGGGCTGCCATAATTTGACAAATTGGCTGAATAAAAATGTTGAATAGAAGGGAAGAAAGCGCAGATCCCTGAGGTACTCCTTGCTTGATATTTGTAGGCTGTGAAGTGTTGTTTCCAATTTTAACCTGAAACTGCCTGTTTGTTAAATAAGAGTTAAACCAACTAAGGACGGTACCAGAGATACCGATACTTTCCAATCTTGATAGGAGGATAGTGTGGTCAACTGTGTCGAAAGCCGCTGATATATCTAAGAAGATCAATAAGGATCCTTGCCTGTAATTGTCTATGATCTGGGTGATATCATTGAACAGATATAGCAGCAGTGTTTCAACTCCATGGTTGGGGCGAAAGCCATGTTGATGTAGATCGAGTGGGGCATGGTCGTCAACATGGTCTTGGAGTTGTAGCTGTACTGCTTTTTCTATTACTTTGGCTAGGAATGGTATGCTAGAGATTGGCCTGTAAGCCGCTGGATTGTTCTTATCCAGGTTTGTTTTTTTGAGGATAGGCCTTATTGAGGCTAGTTTAAGTTGTTCGGGTATTATTCCTTGAGATAGGGATATGGATACGATATTGTGTATATAACTGAGGAAGTTATGCTTGGTTGCTTTGAGCCATTGAACTGGGCAAGGATCAGTAGGGGCAGTGCTAGTATTGAGAGCAGAGATGATATCCGAAATCTGTTTGGTTGAAGGAGTGTGGAAACTGTCCCAACTTGTTGTTGTTGTTGTGATGGAGCTGTAGGTTTCGGTATGTATTTGAGTCGGTATGTGACCTATTTTCTCATGAAGAAAGTTTGCAAAGGTTTGAGGATTGATTTGTATGTCTTTGTCAGGACTTGGTTCTTTAGTTAGGTCTTTTACTATCTCAAAGAGTTCTCTGGGTTTATTGTAGGCTTTCAGAATGGTGTTTGTGTGATGCTCTCGTTTTGTGAGTATTTGGTCTGAGAGCAGTCCTGATGCTTGAGACCACTGGGTGGCTAAAGTCCATTGAGCTGCCCTCATATGAAGACGAGCGTAGGGCACCACATGGACCGTGGAGGCCATGTGGCCCAGAAGTTGCAGCATTTCCCTGGCTGACAAGTGACTTCTGGACTGAGCCTGGGAGGCCAAGCTTATTAGCCTTTGGCCTCGGACCAGAGGGAGGTAGGCCCTTGCAGTGGTGGAGTCCAATTGGGCCCCTATGAATTCCAGGGACTGAGTAGGGATGAGTTGGGACTTGGGAGCGTTTACCACAAGTCCCAGATATTGAAGAATACGCCTTGTGCGGTCGAGGGACATCTGGGCTTCTGATTGAGATGGAGCTCGGATGAGCCAGTCATCCAGATATGGGAACACGAAGATTCCCATGCCTCTTAGAAATGCGGCTACGACTGCCATGCATTTTGTGAATACTCTTGGAGCAGAGGCGAGACCGAAAGGAAGTACTCTGTACTGGAAATGTTTTCCCTGGAACAGAAATCGAAGATATTTTCTGTGGGATGGATGGATGAGTATATGAGTGTACGCATCCTTGAGATCTAGAGAACAAAGCCAATCCTGACTCTGAAGGTATGGAAGGAGAATGCCCAGAGAGAGCGTTTTGAATTTCTCCTTGAATAGAAACTTGTTCAATTCTCTCAGATCTAGGATAGGTCTGAAACCCCCTGTCTTCTTTGTTATGAGAAAATAAGGGGAGTAGAAACCTAACCCCTGTTGAGGAGGAGGAACCTCCTCTATTGCCCCTTGGGCAAGGAGAGAAGAGACTTCCTGACCCAACAGGGTCAGAAGAGATGGGGGAGAACTGAATTGCCTCACCATGGTATGGGGAGGAAGGCTGGAGAAATGAAGTTTGTAGCCCTCCCTGATGATAGAGAGGGTCCATTGCTCTGATGTGATTTGTTCCCATCTGGGAGCAAAGTGAGCTAGCCTTCCAGGAATGGTGAGGGGCTCTGGTTGTTCTAGAGCCAGAAAAGGTAAGTTCTCTAGGGGCAAGTCAAAACCCCTGAGGGGGTTGAGCCTGCTGGGGTGCAGCAGACACTGCAGGCTTTGACTTTACTGGCTTAGATTGCTGACGCTTAGTAGCAAAGCGAGGCTGAGCAGATTGTTGGCCAGTATTTGTGGCAAATCTGGCCTTCTTGTAGTAAGGCCTTTTGAAAGGCTTCTTTTTGGCAGGAGTAGAAGTAGACTTAGTCTATCTAAAGTGGCATTTTCTGCATCCATCTGAGCAGCTTTGATTTGCCAGTCCTCACCAAATAAATTCTCACCTGTACAGGGGAGATTCCTGAGGCCATCTATAACCCAGGGTTCTAGGTCAGAAGCCTGGAGCCAAGCAAGACGTCGGGCTGCAATAGCAATTCCCGAAGCCCTGCCAGCAACCTCAAAGGAATCAAAGGCTGCCCTGTTGGAGAATTTGGAGACCTCTGAAAATTGAGTCACCACAGAAAAGAAGTCCGCCTTTTTATCCTCAGGGATAAAAGGGGCAAAATGTTGTACCTTTAGGGCAAGTTCATTGAGAAACATGCCCATATAAAGGCTGTAAGAATTGATCCTGGCTATAAGCATACTAGCCTGGAAAATCTTTCTACCAAAAGTGTCCAGGGTTTTACATTCTCGCCCTGGAGGGGTAGAAGAGTGTCTTTTAGGACTCTTTATCTTCTTCATGGCAGACTTCACCACAATGGAGTGGTGAGGCAGCTGAGTTTTTTGAAACCCAGGAGAAGGAGGGACCCGATACATGGTGTCCAACCTACGGGAATGGGGAGACAGTGTTAGAGGAGTCTCCCACAAATCCATCAAGTGTTCTTGAAGGATTTCATGGATAGGCAGAGTAACTGCCTCTTTAGGAGCTTTAGAGTATCCTAAAATATCCAATTTTTTTGATCTGGGTTCCTTTTCAGAAGATGTAGCAATAGAAAGTCCTTTAGCTACATCAACAATGAAATCCTGAAAGGATAAATCCTCTGGAGGAGACATCCTCCTTTTTGGAGAAGAGGGCTCCTCAGGAAGAGCAAACTCAGCAGAGTCATCAGAGGAATTGAACTCATCAGAAGAATCTGAGTATTCTCTCTGTGCTTTCAATGCACGATACGCATACCGATCGATATCGACATCGGGCGTATCGGGCATGGGATCGGTATTGGGCGAAAGCCTGGATCCGGCATGCGGAACCGATCGACGCTTGGACGTCGATGGTCTCGGTTCCGGTGTGGATACCGGAACCCGAGTCGGTACCGATGGAATCGGTACCGAGGGCGTCGCAGCCTTAATGAAAGCCTGAACGGCCTGCTGCATGGTCTGGACAGTATTGCCCATGGACGCCACTGCTGCCTGGATGTCGGTACCGGTATCGACCGGTACCCCAGAGCAGTCCAACAGGTGATCGGTCGAGGCCGTGCCATCGATGTCAACCTGTGACCCCATGGTTGCTTTGGAGGCCGGAGCCTCCCGCCGGGGTTTTTTGGCCTGGGCAGAATCCTCGAACTCAAGATTGAGAGCCTCTCGATCTTTAGAAAGAGATTTGCTTTTAGAGGATTTGCCCACCGAAGTTTTGGTTACCTGAGATCCATCCGGAGAGGAAGACCTGGAGGACTGTGATGCTTCTGAAGGAAACAGCACATGGAGCTTGTTGGCCCGGTTCTGCAAACCACGTTTGGACATCTGGGAGCAGAATGGGCAGTCCGGTATGGAGTGGTCAGGTCCCAAACATTTAAGACACCATTCATGGGTGTCTGTGACAGAAATGACAGCACTGCACTTGGTACACTTTTTAAAACCAGGAGCTGGCTTCTGCATGAGGAGAATTTGTGTAGGCCTGAAGGCCCAACAAAAGCTACCAAGCTGTGCTGAAGAAAAGAAAAAGATTTTTTTTTTTTTTTTTGAAAAAGAAAGAAAGAGAGACCGGCGGTACCGGTTTCGGTATGGGGAAGGCAGGTACGCGGTCTAAAGAAACAAACAAAAAATAACAATTTCTTCAGCGGTGACAGGAACACGACCTGCTGGCTCCGCGGAAAAAGAGACACTGAGGAGAGCTGGTCAGGAAGGCGGGAAGGCAGCACGCATGCGCTGTGGGAAGCCCCAAAAGCTTTTCATCTGAAAAGCTGGGGAGCTTTCCCGCGCAGGCTCCGTCGGTACCGACGTACCCATATGTGAGGACTTATTCCTGCTTGTTCCTGGAGATACACTTTTAAATTGCTGCCTTTCAGGCACCACGCCTTTCTTCCTACCCATGTGCAGCTCATCAGTGCTCAACCTAGCCCTGACGTCACTAGGTGGGCGGGGCTTAGCACTCGGAATACTCTGCCTTGGAGGCTTGTGGTTTCTATGGGAACTGCTTTTCTCTCCAGATTTAAAGGAACAGGGCTCCTCTTCCTGCCATTCCATTTCATCTGCAGCGTCCTCCTTACCACAAATGGCATAGTCTGCCTGGAATGGTCAAGGGCTCTGGACCCTGCAGAGGCAGAATGGTTAAGTTCTCTAAGTAGAAGTCAAAGCCCCTAAGGAGGCTGAGCTTGCTGAGCCGGTTGAGCTCTTTGAGCTTGCGGCTTTCTTTGTTGTCTAGATTGTTGTCCCTTTTGGGCAGCATGAACTGGGCAATGAACTGGATGGGAATAAGAATGGTAAGATTTCTTTTTCTTGTTAAAGAAAAAAATTCTTGCCTGGTTTTTCCTTTGATGGATTGGCTGTAGACTTTGACAGTCTATTCAAGGTAATATTATCAGATTCAATCTGATTAGCCTTGTCCTGACAATTCTTACCAAACAGGTTCTCACCTGTGCAATGAATGTCTCCTAACTTCTCTTGCACCCACTGCTCTAAGTCTGATGCCTGAAGCCAGGCAATACAACGTGCTCCTATGGCTATAGCAGAGATTCTGCTAATGCATTCAAAGCAGTGAAAGGCTGCATGGTTCACAAATTTGGAAACATTTTGAGGGTGCTTGAGCAAAGTGAGGTACTGAACCCTTTTGTCTTCAGGAAGAAGAGGGCTCATGTGTTCCAAATCCGCTGTAACCTCTTCCAGAAACATTCACATATAAAGGGAGTATGAGCTAATCCTAGCTGCCAGCATGGAGCATTGAAAGCATTGACACCCAAAGGCATCGAGTGTCCTTGCTTCATGGCCCGGCGGGTTAGAAGAATGCGTCTTAGCACTCTTTATTCTCCGCATGGCTGAGTCCACTACCATTGAATGGTGTGGTGATTGAGTCTTGGTAAAGCCAGGAGAAGGAGGAACTCGATACATGGTATTGAGACGTCGAGAGTATGGTGACACCGTTAAGGGTCTTTCCCACATTCTGAACATGAGGTCCTGGAGGATCTGATGTATAGGAAGTATTGCTGCCTCTTTAGGCACTATAGGGTACTGTAGAATCCTTAGTTCTTCTGCCCTAGGTTCCTTCTCAGGAGTTACTGTGATTGAAAGCCCTTTGGCCACATCACGTATGAAATCCTGAAAAGACATGTCCTCTGGTGGAGATATCCTGCGTTCAGGAGAAGAAGATGGCTCCTTTAGCAGATTTGCTCTTGTACCGGTAGAGACATCGGAGTCATCGGAATTAGAAGACTCACCGGAGCTCTGTATTTGCTGTTGCATTGATCGATGCTGGTACCGTGGCACTACGGTTCTGTCCCTTCGATACCTGAGAGGCTCTCGAGGCTCGGCATGGGAGGAAACCTCCCCACCTGAGTGGGTACCACTGGAGTCGATACCGGTGTCGGTACTGATCCAAGTTGAACCGTCTGTAGGGGGTCTTAGCTGAACCGAAGCCGCTAAGAGCGATGCTAGATTGCGTTCAATAGCGAGGATTGTGTTATCCATCGTTATAGCCGATGCTTGGGTGTCGGTACCGGAGGATGCGGCCACGACCCCAGAACATGGCATCAGACGTTCTGCCGAGGTGGAAGCCTCTGGAACATTCTGAGACCCCGTTAATGCTTTGGAGCCCGAAGACTCCCACCGGGGCTGTTTTGCCAGTGAACTTTCCTTGAGGGTAGTGCCAATGGCATCTCGATGCTTTTCAGGAGATTTACCCTTCGAGGACTGGCTAGTCTTAACAGACTTTTGTTTGATCACCTGAGATCCATGGGAGGAAGTTGAAGCCCTGGAAGATGTCGATGCTATTGACACAGCATCTGCTGTAAAGAGGGAACCGAGTTTTGCAGCTCTGTTCTGCAGGCCTCTCTTGGTCATCTTCTTACAGGAGAGACACTCCGATGGACAATGTTCAGGACCTAAACACTTGAGACACCAATCATGGGTGTCGGTGACGGAAATTGTACCGCCACAGTTAGTACATTTTTTAAAGCCACTAGCTGGCTTCTCCATGTCTGGAGAATTTTGGGCCTAATGCCCAAAATGGCACCTAACCCCGGGAAGGGAAAGGCTCCTGAGGAAAAGTAGGGAAAGAAAGTATTCCTTTTTTTTTTTTTAAAGAAGATAGAACCGGCGGTACCGGTAGGCGTCGATGGAAGGCACACACGACCACAAAAAAACAAGAAATAAGAAGAGATTTTCTGCGGTGACAGGGTTCACGTCCTGTCGGCTCCGCGGAAAACGAAGAACTGACGTGAGAGAGGCAGTTGGGCGGGAAGGCCGCACGCAGGAGCTGTGGGATGCTCCCAAAAACTTTTGTTTTGGACGCTGGGGAGCATTCCCACGCAGGCTCCGTCAGTGTCAACGATACCCATATGTGAAGACTACATTCCTGCTTGTTCCTGGAGATAGGTTTTCAACTCTGAAAGATGTCCAGACATGATAGCCTTCCGTCTAGCTTACAGAAATTAATGCAAAAATAAATAGAAACATGAAACAAAGTCACACAGTTAATCCTAACCTCGTGAGGGCTGCGGATTTAGCAGTTGGCAGGATGGTGGTACAATTGTGAGTGAGGTGGAGGAGTTTGCAAAATGGGGGGCAATTGTGGTGGGATGGTAATTTTTTGGGTGGGGAGTATACGGTGTGGTGGAAGTTGGCAAGGTAGTGGGACAGCTGGAGATAGTTTTTGTGGGTGGGGCAGTTCAACGAGGTGGTAGGGCAGTTGTGAAGGAGTATTTTTTTTTTTTTTTTGAAAACTTTATTTAGTAATCATCATAACCACAGCAAGTAATACAATGCAGACAAAGCCCCCGCAGAGTGTACTCTTATCTCCGCGTATAGGCTAACACCACATAGAGTTACAGAACAACAGCCAACAGAAAGTACAGGGTAGACAATTACATCATTTTACATATATATTATACCACCCCCCACCCCCCGCCCTCCCACCCTCCCCTCCCCGGCGTCGCAGCCAGTAGGATAGAGTTACCTAAGTACGCATAATCCATCCCCAATCCTCTCTCGACAAAGCTCCGCGAGGTGCCTTAATAACCCACATTTACTATTTCATTGCGGCAGCGGGGGCCAAGGCTCTGGATGTACGGCTCCCATATAAGCATGAAAGTGGACCACTTTTTCACCCTACCCCGGGCTCCCCAACGCTCCGCCAGCATCAACTGGTGAAAATTATTGCGCTACTCCAAATACGTTGGCGGATCGCGGTCCCTCCAATGATGTAAAATAGGACCCTTACCCACCAGACAGGCCTTACGCACCAGAAGCCGCTCCCATCGTCCCACTGGGAGAGTCTGATGTAACAAATCTAGTGTGACCAGAACTCCGGTCCAAGGAAAGCGTTGTTGCAATATTCTCATTAGGTACTTATGAATACCGGACCAGTATGGGAGAAGGCGCCTGCACTGCCACCACATGTGAGTTAAGGTAGCTAGGGGTGTGGAGCATCTAGGGCAAGACCCATCCTGAGTAATTCGACTCCGCAGGGCACGCCGTGGGGAGAAATGCACCCGCGTCAAAGCTTTATATTGTACCTCCCTCCATCTGGCACCCTCCACCAGCCCCCCTATGCGCCCCAAAGCCTGACGGATAGCGTCAGGTATTACCTCACGCCCTAACTCCAACCCCCAAGCCTGCTCAGCCTTCCTAAAATCCGGCTGCGCCCTAAAACATTCCAACCTAGTTTTCAATCCCGCTATCTTCGGGGGAGTCTCCCCTCCAATCTCGAAAAAGGCAAGGAGTTGCGCCGACCTATCAACACTAAGTTCTTCTCTGGGCAGCGTAGCCACATAATGAGCAAGTTGTATATACGCAAAGTGCTGAGATGGAGGTAAGCCGAACTCGGCACACAGCTCCTGGAACGATTTACAGTGACCCGTGAGGCCCACTACATGCCCCACGTAGTCGACACCCTGGGCCTGCCACAGCTTGAAGGCCCGAGATTCAGACCCTGGTGTGAAATGTACATTTCCACGGATGGGCAGCCAGCTCGATACCTGCCAGTTCCGGCGCCAAAGACTGTTTAACTGACGCCAGGTTCGTCTCATAGAGCTAAACAGCTCGCTATGGGTAATATGCCGTGGCAGCTGTACCCCTTCTACATGCAGAACTCCCATCAGAGAGACCGGGGCCGCCACTGCCGCCTCTAATTCCCGAGGTGTGTAGGTGTCCGTCCCGCCCAACCAGTCCCCCAGATGCCGCGCCTGGCATGCTAATGCATAGGTCCCCAAGTCCGGGAGACCCAGGCCTCCGGTCTTCCATTTTCCAACCATACGGGACAGAGGGATACGCGCCCGGGCTCCTTTCCATAGGAACCCCTGAATCTCCTTTTCTAAGCTAAGTAAATCCTGGCGCATCAACCACACTGGCAGGGTCTGCAGCCAGTATAAGATACGGGGCAGGACCACCATCTGTATCGCCGCTACCCTTCCCAGGAGCGACAGCGGCAGGGGGTTCCAGGCTCTCAGCTGAGTCCGCATCCCTGACAAAACCTTCTCGAAATTAGTCCGATACAGATCGTGAGGTAGTCGAGGTAAGACAATACCTAGGTATTTAAACTGATGTTCGGCCCATTTCAAAGGGAAATCTCCCCCCCAATGACCCCTCAGGCAGCCGGACACATCCAGGGCCTCCGATTTAGCTTCGTTTATCCGCAGTCCAGCAAAACTACCAAACAGCTGAAAGGCCATCATCAGTCGAGGGAGGGAGTCCCGGGGGGTCAGCAAATGTACCAGCAGGTCATCGGCAAACGCCGACACTTTGAACCCCTGTGTACCCATCACTACCCCACCAATGCGGTTATCGGCTTCTATACGCCGTATCAACGGGTCTAGAGACAAGACGAATAATAGAGGGGATAGTGGGCATCCCTGCCGGGTACCACGATACAAGGAGAAAGAATCAGATAAAACGCCATTACACAGCACCCGGGCAGTCGGGTTAACATACAGACTATGTACCATGTCACAGAAGGATTGCCCGAGGCCGTATAGGGGAAGTAGATGAAACAAATATTCCCAATTTACCCTATCAAACGCTTTTTCAGCGTCAAAGCTCACCAAGAGAGATTGCAACTGCTGATTGTGTACCCATTCTAGGGACGCCAGGATTTTACGTAGATTGCGTACCGCATAGCGTCCCCGCACGAATCCCACCTGTGACTCGTGTATTAGGTCCCCGAGGATGCCCCCCAGGCGCTCAGCCAAAATTTTCGCTAACAACTTCATATCAAAGTTTAGTAAAGAGATCGGCCTGTATGAAGCTGCCTGTAACGGGTCCTTGCCGGGTTTGGGAATAAGCGTGATATGGGCCTGATTGTCACCCCACCGCCGGCCCGTTCCGACCGCTCTACAGCGAAAAGTCTCCACAAGGAGGGGGCTCACCCCGTTGGACAGAAGCTTATAGAATTCTGCCCCATATCCGTCCGGGCCAGGGGCCTTATAACAACTGGCTGTAAAAATGGCCCGCTGGACCTCCTGCAAAGTTACTGGTTGTCCTAGGCTGCTACGTTGCTCCTCGGACACCGTTGGTAGGGGCAAGCCCTGGAGATACTCTGTCATATTCGTTGGGGACGTCTCCCCCGCCTCGTACAGTTTCTGAAAGAAATCTTTAAAGATTGCACTAATCGTCCCCCGGTGCTGCTGAAGTCTTCCATGATCATCGCGAAGTGCCGCCACCGTCTGAGCACCTCTCTGTCCCTTAAGACATCTCCCCAGTAGTCTTCCCGGTTTGTCGCCAAAGCGATAAAGCCTGTATTTATAATACATTAATGATTTTTTAGCTCTCTGGTGAATCAGTTCGTTTAAAGCAGCCTGTAATTCCCACAACCGCTTCCTATGGGCCACCGTAGGGGCTCGGCCATTAAGCATCCGTGCCTGTTTCACTTGTTGCTCTAGCCGAATAATCTGGGCAGCCATTAGTCGCCGCTTCCTAACCACGTACCCGATGATATCCCCCCGTAACACTACCTTGGCGGTTTCCCATACCAGCTCCGGATCGTCCCCATGGGACTGGTGGTTGAATTCGAATTCCCGCCAGCGTTGACCAAGGAAGTGCTGGAAGTGATTATCCCTATAGAGATCGATGGGGAACCGCCAGATACGAGACTGTCCCGCACTGCTCCCCCAGTGCAACTCAGTCCAGACCATTGCATGGTCGGAGATCTCAAGAGGGCCTATCTGTGTGTCTCCTACATAGGTAAATAGAGGGGCCGAGAGTAAGAGGTAATCGATGCGTGCGCTTGTACCGTGTGCCCGTGAGACGTGAGTGAAATCTTTTTCAGTAGGGTGCAATAATCTCCAAGGGTCCACCAAGTCTAAGCGCGTTTTGAATCGTTGCAACAACCGAGATGTAAGTGTTCTCTCTCGGGTGCCCATAGCACTCGACGTATCAAGGCCTATCTCAAAGACCCCATTAAGGTCCCCCCCCAGAAGCAGTGGTACCTCTGGCAATTGCTCCACTCGGGCCGCAAAACGGTCAAAAAAGCCGGGGTCTGGCAGGTTGGGGCCATACACGTTTCCCAGGATTAAGTCCCGGTCCTCCAAGGACCCGTGCAACAGCAGGAACCTCCCCGTCGGGTCTGCTACTTGGTGATGCAGTGTGAATCGTACTCTTTTGTGAATAAGAATGGCCACTCCACCCTTTTTCCCCAGTGCAGGCGCTCCCCACACCTGTCCTACCCAGTCACGGCATAATTTGGCATGTTCCTCGGCTGTCTGGTGGGTCTCTTGCAACAGCGCGACGTCGCACCGCTGTCTAGCCAGCGCTTTTAAGACTTTATATCGTTTTATCGGGCTACCAAGGCCACACACGTTCCAGGAAATTACCCGCAGGTAGATAGTAGCCTCTGAGGCCCCCGCTGCCAGCAATGCGTGAGAAGGGAAACCCCCCCAGCCTGGGGTCCCCCCTTAAAGCTCTGTAACTGGATGACCTGGGAGGTATGCTCCAGCATTGGATTGCGACGCCTCTTTCCCCTCCCACCCTGCCTACCCCCTACCCCCCCCTTTCTCACCCTCCCCTCCCCACCACCCCGCATCCCCTCCCTCCTCTCCCCCCCCTCCCGCAAGCCATTCCTCCCCCACTCATATCCTCCTTCAACCTCCCGACCCCGCTAGATGTGTCCAGGCCTCCCGTCCCCATGGCAGATGGTACCCCCCTATATCTTCACCTCATATCAGATCTATCCCCCCCGATTTGAGCCCGCTCTTGTCCCCTGTACTAGACCTCCCTCATAGGCAGGCACACTGCAAGGAAAACAATCCCCTGTTAGTATAACACTGCCTTCCTCTCGTCCTTTAGAGCAGTCCCCATAGCAGGGAACAACCCCAAACGAACCGAGAGGCTGACCGCAACATGGCAACTTAACACAGTCCAGGGAAGGTAAACAGGGGAACAAAGCACACATGTTCAAACATCATTATCATATGAAAACAGATCATATGAGAAAAAAAGAAAAAATACAACAGGTCTGAAAACCAGCACCTCAAGGCTATATAGCCCGAGTTAGACCGCAGGCTATTAGGTTGCTGAGTCCCGAGAGTTAACCGCCAAGTTGGGCCGCCGTATGTCCGACTCCCAGTATATCACTCACCAGCTCTCCACTGGCATCAGCTGGATCAGGACTGTCCCCTGGCATCTGCAGCCGCTGCTGGGTCCGAAGTCTCCAACTGTATGAGATATGCCGCCACAGCCTCCGGGGAGTCAAAAACTCTGTGCTGACCCTGGTGCACCACGTGTAAACGGGCCGGGTACTGCATGGTGAACTTGATCCGGGCCAAAATCAGCTTCTGGCAGACAGCAGCAAAGGCCTTCCGGCGCTGGCTGAGGGCCGCCGAATAGTCCTGCGCAATCCGGATTTTGACGTTGTCTGCTTCAATAGTCCCAGCTTTTCGAGCCTCTTTTAGAACGGCGTCTTTTTGCTGATACTGCAGGAATTTGGCCAGCACAATTCGGGGTCGCATATCCCGCGTGTTCTTGGGGCCTACTCTATGCGCCCTCTCTAGAATAATCCGGGTCTGCTCTCCAGCCCCCCCCAGCAGCTTTGTACATAAGGTTTCCACGTACGGCAGTAGAGCAGCATCGCCCACTGATTCTGGGATCCCCAGCATGCGAAGGTTGCTCCGTCTCGATCGATTTTCTAAATCATCGATCTTGTCGCCTTGGGCCTGGAGGGTGGTTTTTGCCTGTTTCAGCTCCCGCTTCAAACCCTCCACCTCCTCCTCCGTCCGCCCGATTCGCTCTTCCGCCTGTTGCATGCGGGTTCCAATGGCATCAATAGACATTTGTACAGCGTCCAGCTTTCCTCGTATCTCCTCGAATTGAGCTGCTAATGCCGTGGAGACCGCCGCTGATATCTCCTCCGACAGCGCTCCGGGGACCGCCGGGGGGGGCGGACCACTCTTCGGGGGCGAGTCAGCCATTTTCTGCGACCCCAGGCCCCGCTTTTTGTCCCGCCGGTTTGCCTTAGCCGCCGCAGCCATTCCAGCTGTTTCAAGGCTGAGGCGTTGGGGGAGTCGATGACCGATTCAGCGGTAGAGGAAGAACCACTCTGCCAATATTAATTAAACGGCTCTGTTGACCGGCATGGGGACGGAAGCCCGGAGCTCAAGCAGAAGCGTCCACCCAAGCTCACCACATCACGTGGTCCTCGTGAAGGAGTATTTTATTTTTTTAGCAGTAGGGCAGTGTGAGGGACTGTAGAGCAGTTCAGTGGGAATAGGTTTTTGTGGTGGGCAGTTGGCATGTCAGTGGGTCAGTTGTGGGGGGTAGTTTTGGGGGTGGTAGTAGTTGACAGAGTGGTGGGGCATTTGCAAAAGGCATTAGGTTTTCCGGTAGGTCAGTTTCCGTGGTGGAGGGGCAGTTGGGGGTAGTTTCTGAGGGTGGGGCAATTGTGAGGGTGTAGTCTTTGAGAGTGGTAGAATTTGTAGAGTGGTGAAGCAGTTGTAGGAAGTTGTTTTCTTGGGATGGCGTAATTTACAGAAAGGTGGGACAGCTGTGGCGGGGTAATTTTTGGTGGTGAGGATAGTTGACAGGAGAGGTTATTTTTTCCCAATGGCGCAGCTTGCGGGGCGGGAGTATATTTTGGGAGTGAGGCAATCAGCAGGGTGCTAGGGCAATTGTAGGAGTTTGTGTATTTTGAGTAGGGCAGTTTGCGAGGCAGTGGGGTAGTTGTGGCAGGGTAGCTTTTTGGAGTGAGGCAGTTGTGATAGGGGTTAGTTTTGGCGATGTGGGTAGTTGACAGGGAGGTAGGACAGTATGATGTGGTCTATAGATTTAAGATCAGCAGAGGTGTTCAACAAGGCTGCATACTTTCCCCCTAGCTGCTGAATTTATATGCGGAACAAATCATCAGAGAAGCAGGACTGTATGAAGACAACAGAAGTGTGAAGATTGGTGGAAGACACAACCTTCACTATGCTGATGATACCACATTACTGGCTGAAAGTGAAGACGATCTTAAATATTTGCGGTTAGCATCAATGTGGGTTGGGGGGTGGAGGAAAGGGCTAAAGGGGTAGCAGCGATTTTTGATGTTGCCCGCTTAGCCCTCTGCGTCTGAAAGATAGGTGAGGTTCTTCCTCGACGATCTTTAAGGCACAGGGGCTAAGCAGGTAGTATTGAAAATCACTGCTACCCATTTAGCTTGGCAGCTCCGGGCGCATTCAGCCAAACCTGGATTTTCACTTTCATCGCTGCAGAAGTGGAAATATGGGTTAAGGGGGTCGGTGGGCAGGCAAAGTGCCGACGCGGAAGGAAAATCGGGCCCATAGTCTTAAAAAGGGTCTGCACCCCATGACGACCCTCTCACTATTTGCCCTAAACTATGATCGGTCTTCAGTCAGGCGGCTCTTTGTTGATAGAGTGGCACCCATAGCTGCTGTTTGTTTATTTATTTAGATTTATATAGCGCACTTTTAGGATCAGTGCGGTTTACATAGTAACAACTTGATACATTGAACAATACAATTTTAACTTACATTGAACAGGTATAAAGGACAATTATTGTACAGATCCATCTCCATGAACAATAGATACATACTGAAATACCTTAGTATAGAGACCCAGATCTTCCCAACTGTCTGCCCCTGCATTCCCTTCCCGACCCAGCCTAACTCTTTCACACAGCCGGTTCCACCCTCCAGAGAACATACCCCCTATCTGCTGTAATATGTCACCCACAACACTGATGCATGTAAATTATCTGCAACCCCATATAATCATCCAAGTTTAACACTCTTGTTCAATGTAAACTTTTATTGTTGGTTCATGTTGTATGTAAATCGCACTGAATCCTATAATAGGGTGTTTTAGAAAACCTGTTAAATAAATTCCTCTTTTGCATTGACCTTCTACCTTGCCAACCATTATGTCTTTCTCTGATAATTTCTCTCTTCGATTGATGTGTCCAAAGTATTAAAGTCGAAGTCTTGTCATCAGAACGTTTAAGGAAAGCTTAGGTTTGATATCCTCTAGTACTGACTGGTTTGTTCTTCAGGCAGTTGATATACACAGTATTCGTTGGCAGCATTATAATTCAAAGACATCAGTTTCCCTCCTGTCTATCTTTTTCACTGTACAACTTTCACATCTTTATGATGCTATTGAAAATGCCATGGCTTGGACAAGTCGAATCTTTGTACAGAGAGAGACATCTCTGTTCTTGAGAATCTTGTCTAGGTCCTTCATAGCCATTCTGCCAAGAGCAATGCATCGTCAGATTTCTTGACTGCTTGTCCTTTCTTCATTGATGGTTGATCCAATAGGTTAAAGTTGTCAACTGTTTAAATTTCTTCTCCAACAACAATGAACTTATTGATTTTGTCAATTGTCAGGATCTTTGTCTTCTTAACGGTAAGGTGCAGGCCCATAAAGGACCTAGACAACATTATTAAGAGCAGAGATGTATCTTTCCATACAACCCTTGGTATTTTCAGTAGCATCATATGTACGCAAAAGTTGGACATGAAAAAGAAAGACAGGAAAAAAATTAATACTTTTGAATTATGGTGCTAGGAAAGAAAACGAATGTATACCATGGACTGAACAAAGAACAGTAGGTAGTAGAGGAGATCAAACCTAAGCTTTCTTTAGAAGCTCGGATGACAAGACTTCGATTTTTAAACTTTGGACACCATGCAAAGATAGGTCATTAGAGAAAGACATCACTATAGGTGAGGTTGAAGGTTAACATAAAAGAGGAAAGTTAGCTGTGAGATGGATCAATACAGCAGCAGCAGCTATGGATGCCACTCTATCAACGATTAGCCGCCTGACTGAAGGCCAATCAGTTTAGGAAAATTATCTAGAGGATCGCCATGAATCGGCACAGACTCAACAGCCCTAAAATACAACAACAATTAAGTCACAGAACTTAAGCCATGGGGTCAGAGCCCTAGTCCCAGCCTTACAGGGCTATGAATCTCTACAGTGCTGTGACATTGCTCCAAGCCAGCCTTGGTGTATGATTCCAGATTCAGTGGCAATGCTTATTTTTTGCTACCACAAACTCAACTGTTATAACGAGACCAGCTCAGCAGAAGGAGCTGTTGATCTGGTTGCCAGGAAAGCATACTTTTATCAGAGAGGTGACGTAGCAAGATATTTTAAAGTTATGCTTGTTTGCCAGCTGCCATGTTCTTTCTTAACATTTGAGATGGGAAATTCTCTTTCTCCCTCTCCCATCACCACAATGGTGGATCCTCAGCAAAGTTTTGCTTGGAGGCGCCTCACTTCAATTTATGACACTGCTTGTGCCTCTCCATCTGGACTCCTTCCTGCCCCAGGCACCAACACTTTCTGGCAGCAATTCCTTTTGCAAGTCTCTGGTCAAAAGCCCAACCCCATCTTATCTATAGGGATTCTGGATATATCTGTTTATTCTTGTTCTATTTTGAAAAGTGAATAGAAAGGTGGTTAAAGGTTAACTGGGCAGTTGCCTAGGGTGGCAGGTTGGGGGGGGGGGCAAAGAGCAGAGCATTTAAAGATAAACTATTCATTTTGACAGCCAAGGAGGGTGTAAGGCTTAAGGTCTGCCTAGCATGCCAACACCACGAACCAATCTTCGGGGGCCAATCCTAGTCCCAGTGAGAGGAGAGCTGGACCCTTGCAGCCTGAGATAGCTTTATTTCAACCAATTAAGAATGACCAAAAACCACTAAAGCTGAGCGCTTGAAACCACACTGGAGTCTCACCCATCCAACAGGAAGAGAGACATTTGCAAGATATATAAAAATCATAAAATATGAGGATAATGGGAAACTGGAACTGAAATTGTTTCAGCCAAGGTAAATAAGAAAATTACTCACCATAATCTGCAGAAAGCTTTGCTGCAAGAAAACAAGCAAAGGAAGAATGAGAACACACAAACAGACATCAATAGTACAGATTTATTTCTTCTGTTGGTCTTTCCTTGTAAATGAAGAATTGAAAAAAATTGTTGGGTCAATATTCAGTCACAATGGCAAGCTGATTTTCAAATGCCAACAGAGTACTGCTGGCAGTGATACCTGTGGAGGGTAATTTTAAAACTAGGTGGCGACTTATTGCTCATATTCATGTGCATAATTTACACTTATTTTGTAAAGACAACTACATACATATTTGACATTATAAAATAAGGTGCAATGAGTTAACCCATCCTTAGAGCTGGTACATTACCGAGCCTACTTTTAGCAAGTACATGTGTAAATTCTAGTGTTGTATAGCCAGTGTATAAGCTTGCTCGCGCCACCTACACTGTGTCCAAACTCCACCCGTGTGCCTGCTTACAGTACAGGTCTGTGTGATGCAAAGGCGTATACTTTTGTACTAGTTGTTTTTTTTAAGAGGTCACTGATGTGCATAAATGACTAAAATACCACCATTTACCTGTGTTGTTGGTAACAAACTAGGCATCTCCTTAAAAAATGACCTTCATAGGGGATAATGTTATAAATATTTTTGTGCAGAAAATATCATTTTTTTACAAGGGTAAATAGGTTCTTGCCAAATGAAGTTGCACTTAAAAAGGCAGATGAGCAAGCCAGTGCAAACGCGTACAGAAACCATCACAGAGGTGGAATTTGGACATGTCGTTATAAAAGAGCGTCAAAATAGGCGTCTTCCTGCTCACTTAACCTGTTATAAATCTACCCTCATAATAGTGATATTCAGCTGCTATACTTCTGGCGGGGTCTGTGTGGATGTGAAAGACTGAGGAGAAACGGGCATCTGTCAGTGGCATGGCAACCCTTTCACGCATACTCAGGGGGGCCCGTGTCGCTCTCTTGAACTTTTCTTGAAGAATTAAAGTCTAGCAGGCGATGCTGGATGATGTCACCCAGACATGTGGCTCTACCTTTGGTTTGTGCATGGAGAGAATGGCAATATTCAGCTGCTATGCACATAACTAAACAGTTTAATTTAGGAGAGCCTATTCCTCAGCCAGTGGAGGAGTGGCCTAGTGGTTAGAACACTGGCTTGGTAACCAAGCACCAAGAGTTCAAGTCCCACTAGCACTCCTTGTGGCCTTGGGCAAGTCACTTAACCCTCCATTGCCTCAGAAGAAAGGCCTGGCAATCTACTTCCAGTGACACTGCCAAGAAAACCCAGGAGCTTCTGGGTTACCAGGAGTCAGGATTGACTCAAATGCACATTTTGCATTCACCTCCTCTCTTTTCCTGTGTGTTTCCTGATGCATGGCTGGGGTTCAGTGGCTACATTACCTTTTTCTGTGCTTTCCTTGTTCAAGTAGTAAACAAACAGCCCAACCAGCAAACTGCCCACAATGATCACACACGTCAGGATGATGGAGAGAGACACCAGCCAGCGGGAAACCCGCTGGAAAAATGTATCTTAAAATGAAAGAAAAACAATGTGAACTTTAAATTATTCCAGGATAGTGCGATTCCTATCTTTTGGTAGCAGTGGCGTGCTGTGGGGCCCCGGCAGTGTGACAACACCACTGAAACTAAGTACAGTGTCCACTGTCGGATTAATATTTAAGCATGGCCCTTAGCACGTTTCTTAGAATTTGTTATCTAGTTACATAAGAACATAAGATATGCCATACTGGGTCAGACCAAGGTCCATCAAGCCCAGTATCCTGTTTCCAACAGTGGCCAATCTAGGTCATACGTACCTAGCAGTTTCCCCAAAAGACACAGATTCCACAATGCTTGTACTGGGTCAAGCATTGATATCCTGGGTCCCTTCTTAATAATGGTTTATGGCCTTTTCCTCCAGGAACTTGTCCAAACCTTTTTTAAACCCAGCTACACTAACAGCCTTTACTACATCCTCCGGTAACAAATTCCAGAGTTTGATTACACGTTGAGTGAAACAATATTTTCTTTTATTAGTCTTAAATAGTTTACCCTGTAGCTTCATTGCATGTCCCCATGTCTTTCTATATTCTGATAGCGTAAACAATCGATCTACGTTTACCCGTTCCACTCCATTCATTAATTTATAGACTTCTATCATATCTCCCCTCAGCCGTCTCTTTTCCAGGTTAAAGAGCCCTAACCTTTTTAGCCTTTCTTCAAGAAACTAAATGATCGAACTTAGCCCCCTGGGCCCTCTCCCCATCAGACGATGGAACAGATTTCCCCAAAGGAACATAATAAATTTTTGACAAAACAATTGAATCCACATCAGTAAATAATAATACTTTCCTAAGATACTTCTGAAAAAGTATTAAAGGTAATGAGTTTGAGTAAAATTTAACAGGCGCACATTTTTGGAGCGCAAAGAGTTCTCCAAAAGCTCATCTTGCCGATGAAGTACACGAGAGTCTTGAGAAAAGGTTGCCAGAAACCCCTGATGAGAGGAAGTTTGGGACTCTTGAACTCCAATCGCCTTTTCTACAATTAGTAATCTAGATTCGTGACCATATAATTAATTTAACGACAGTTTGCTTGGAGAAATCTGAAATGTTTTGAAGGGAAGCTCCCAATGACTCCTCCATTTGTGTAACAAGAGCCCAAATATCTTGCAAGGATACATCAGGTGACAGAACCTGAGCTTCTCCGACAGAGGAAAATAAGACCACAGACGGGAGAGGGGGTTTAGGGCTTCCCATAAGTAAATCAACTTTCAAAAAAGAGTCAGAGAGCAAGAATGAGCAAGTTTTAACCTGCTCCACTACACCTAGTGGAGAGGTCACCGCCGAACTATGAATGGACACTTGGATGGGTGGAACTAAACCCAAATTAGCAGGAGAGGAGACAGAGGAGGAGGTACTCACAATTGATAAGTCTCCAGACGACTGAGCCGGGGCGGGAGGGTCACCCACTCGAAGATGGGCATCCATCGGGCCAACAACTTTAACTGCATTCGTCTGCACAAAAGGGGGATATCTCTGAACCTTTTCTAATAACGCTATATCCTTTTTAAGATACGGCGACCAGAATTGCACACAATATTCAAAGTGCGGTCTCACCATGGAACGATATAGAGGCATTATAATATCTTTTGTTTTATTTTCCATTCCTTTCCTTATGATACTTAGCATTCTATTTGCTCTCTTGGCCGCCGCTGCACACTGGGCCGAGGGTTTTAACATGTTATCCACGATGACGCCTAAATCTTTTTCCTGGGTGGTGGTTCCTAATGTGGAACCTTGCATCGTGTAACCATAGTTTGGGTTGTTCTTCCCTAGGTGCATAACTTTGCACTTGTCCACATTAAATTTCATCTGCCATTTTGATGCCTAATCTTCCAATTTATGAGGATCCTCTTTCAATTTTCCACAATCCTCTTGGGTTTTAACAACTTTAAATAGTTTTGTGTCATCTGCAAATTTGATAACCTCACTCATTATTCCCTTTTCCAGGTCATTTATGAATATGTCAAAAAGCAGCAGACCCAACACAGATCCCTGCGGTACACCACTATTCACCTTTCTCCATTGGGAAAATTGGCCATTTAGCCCTACCCTCTGCTTTCTATCTTTTAACCAGTTCCTGATCCACAATAGTACACTGCCTCCTATCCCATGACTCTTTAGTTTTGCCAAAAGTCTCTGATGAGGGACCTTGTCAAAGGCTTTCTGAAAGTCCAGATACACTATATCGACCGACTCACCTTTGTCTACCTGTTTATCCACACCTTCAAAAAAAACATGACAGATAAGTAAGACAAGATCTTCCTTGTCTAAAGCCATGTTGGCTGTTTATAAACAAATGTCTTCTCGCACATTATGGGACATGAGTTCCTCTTGGATTAACTACAAAAGATCTCCATGGGCAGACCCTAGACCAGTGATGGCTAACCTTTTTGAGCCCGAGTGCCCAAACTGCCGCACAAAACCAAAGAATTTCCTCAAAGTGCCAGCATGTCATTTGCATAAGTGGTCTTATTTGCATAAATATTTGCATAATGTTACCATACACTAACTTTTAGTAAACATGTCTCTTAATGAGTGTATGGATAAAGAAAGACTAAAAGATTTCTACATTACTATAATCCAGTGCCAACCGCCAGGCACATTAGGAACTACTACAAACGCTGCCCATTTAGAACCCATAGCAAACCCGCCGTATCCTGACAGCATTACCAGGACTCACAAAGCACCATACCCTACCTATCAAAAGGCAACACTGCAAATATTAAACCAATACATTTCAGAGAATACTGGGGAAAGAGAACAAGTGGCAACATCAAATAGGAATTTCCTCTTGTACCAAACAAAGCGCAGATGTTAATGATGCACATTTCCCAGAGCTGACATATTCCAGTTAATAAATTCAAATAAAGAGATATCTTTCTACCTTTTGTGCATTTTTTTTCAGTTGCAATTGGTCCAGCCACTTTCTTCTGGTTTCTTCATGTTTTCTGCTAACTCTCCATCGTCTGCTGTCCATTTGTCCTTTCTTCTCTCTTCTAGTTTTTTTTCCATTCTCTCTCTCTCTACATCTGCTTTAACATACTAATCTTTCTCCTTTTGCTCTTTCCTCATTCCTATTTCATCCACACAAATTTTACCCCTCCATCCTCAATCCCCAATTACTCTCCCAATACCTGGCCAATTGTAGATTTTTCATCCCTCCTACACAAAATATTTTCCCCTCCATTTTACTCTCCCAGCCCCATCCCATTCTAATCCTCCCCCAACATCAGCTCCCTTCTAGTTCCAGTCTCACCCAGCATCCATTCCCTTCTAGTCCCTGCATCAGCCCATTTCCAGTCCTTGCCCCCCTTCAGCCCATTTCCAGTCCTAGCTCCCCCATCCATTTCCAGTCCAAGTCCCTTCATCAGCTCATTTTCAATCCTAGCCCCCCCATCAGCCCATTTCTAGTCATTTCCTAGCCCCACCATCAGCCCATGTCAAATCATAGCTCCCCTCCACTCAGCTCAATTCCAGTCCAAGCCCCCCCATGAGCCTACTTCCAGTTCTAGCCCCTCCATGAGTCCATTTCAATTCAAGCCCCCACCACAGCCCATTTCCAATCTTAGCTCCCCCCAACAGCCCATTTCCAGTCCTATCCTAGCTGTTCCATCAGCCCATTTTCAGTCCTAGCTCCTTTCCCTCACAGCCCATTTCCATTCCAAGCCCCCTCCCCATCAGCGATTTGCAGTTCAAGCCTCCCCTTCCACTCAGCCCATTTCCAGTCCTAGCAACACCCCAACCCATTACCAGTCCTAGCCCCCCGTCAATCAACTTCCAGTCCTAACCCCCATCACCCCATTTTCAGTTTAAGCCCCCCCCTATAACCCATTACCAGTCCTAACCCCCCATCAGCCCATTTCCAGTCAGTCCCCCATAGCCCATTGCCAGTCCTAAACCCCCCCATCAGCCCACAGCCCATTACCAGTCCTAACCACATCAGCCCACCTCAAGTCCTAACCCCTCCCCATCAGCCCATTTCCTGTCCTAGCCCCCCATAACCCATTATCAGTTCTACCCCCCCATCAGCCCACTACCATTAACCCCCCATAGCCCATTACCAGTCCTAACCCCCCCATCAGCCCACTACCAGTCTTAACCCCCCCATAGCCCATTACCAGTCCTAACCCCCCATCACCCCATTTCCAGACAGCCCTCATCAGCCCACAGCCCATTGCCAGTCTTAACCCCCCCCATAGCCCATTGCCAGTCTTAACCCCACCCCCCATAGCCCATTGCCAGCCCTCATCAGCCCACAGCCCATTGCTAGTCTTAACCCCCCCCCCATAGCCCACTGCCAGTCTTAACCCCCCCATTGCACACTGACAGTCTTAACCCCCCCCATAGCCCACTGCGTCTTAACCCCCCTCCCCAGCCCACTGCCATTCTTAACCCCCCCAGCCCACTGCCAGTCTTAACCCCCCCTCCCTAGCCCATTGCCAGTCCCAACCCCCTCCCTCCCTCCCTCCCTAGCCCATTGCCAGTCTCAACCCCCCTCCCTCCCTAGCCCAATGCCAGTCTCAACCCCCCTCCCTCCCTCCCTAGCCCAGTGCCAGTCTCAACCCCCCTCCCTAGCCCATTGCCAGTCTCAACCCCCCTCCCTCCCTAGCCCATTGCCAGTCTTAACCCCCCCTCCCTCCCTCCCTAGCCCATTGCCAGTCTTAACCCCCCTCCCTCCCTCCCTAGTCCATTGCCAGTCTTAACCCCCCTCCCTCCCCAGCCCTTTGCCATTCCTACCCCCCCCCCCCTAGGCTCATGGCAATTAAAAAAAAAAAAAAAGCTGGCCGCTGCCGCGCCATGGAGTGTCCCGCGGGGCTCCCTCTGCCCGGCGGGACTCTCCCGGCGCGCCTCAGCCCCTCTCTGCCGGCTTGCAGATACGCGAAGGGAGAGAGTCTCCCTCGCGTCTCTGTTAAGCCCGCAGGGGCTGATGGGAAATTTCCCATCTGCCCCTGCGGGCTTAACAGAGACGCGAGGGAGACTCTCTCTCCCTTTGCGTATCTGCAAGCCGGCAGAGAGGGGCTGAGCCGCGCCGGGAGAGTCCTGCTGGGCAGAGGGAGCCCTGCGGGACACTCCATGCCGCCGCGGCGGCAGCGGCCAGCTTTTTTTTTTTTTTAAAATTGCCATGAGCTGGCATATCTTAATTTGCGACCTTCCCGCGTGCCAGCTGCAAGGCCTTCGCGTGCCACAGCTGGCACGCGTGCCATAGGTTCGCCATCGCTGCCCTAGACCTTAGCGAGGCAGGAACAGCACTCCAGTATCGGAAAACGGAAATATACCAGAGGATGGCACTCAGATATTTTCTGCTGGGGTAAGGAAAATCATGATGTTAAGAACCTTTTGTGAATCTGATTTTACGAGGCACTGCCAGTGTCATGATCTAAGGTAGATTTCAATATATGAATACTTCCAGCCCAATACTCAAAAGCACCTATCTCGTTAGCAGTAATGGTGAACTGATCAAGTTCCGCTAAGAGCGATTTTCCGCACCGCTATACAGATAGTTAGTTGGATGGCTTAAGACCTCAAAAAGAATCCTAAATGGCTATCCAGCAAGCTATATGTACATCAGTGCTGAAAATCGCCGTTATACCGATAGTGCCGGGGCTGATTGCAGTGACTGGATATTCAGTAGCAGCTACTATCTGGAGAGCTCCGCTGAATATCCAGTTTTGATGTGGTTATGGTTGCCAGAGTGTAAAAGAAACATTGACTGCTGCTGCTAAATTTTGACCTACATATAGTCTGTTACCAATGTTGCCCTTGTGACCGTGGAGGAATAGCCTAGTGGATAGAGCAGGAGGCTGCCACCAAGGAAACCAGGACTCTGGGACAGGGCAATACCTGAATGTAGCCTGCTTTGAACCACTACCGGAAAGGCAATAAATAAACTGACCTGATATAGAAATTGTTGGTTCTCTCTCTTGGTCCAGGATGGTGTTTCTGATATGACAGGAAATTGTGCTGTACTGATTAGTTCTCATGAGTAAGGAACTTGTGATGTTATAGAGACCATTCTGCGTGTGCATTTCTGTTTCGGATACTGATGTCAGATTCTGTCCATCTTCTTGTGTCCAGGTCACACTGGGCTTTGGATACCATCCTGCAGATTTACACACCACCTTTATTCCTCTGTCCTGATGATCAACCATAGAGATGTGAGGATCACTGCCCATGCCTGAGGGAAAATAACATCCATCTGTCAGAACGAGAGAGATTCATGTTCTGATAGCGACAAGATGATTAGCGTTTCTGCACTGGTCACTCCATCAGTCATACTGGAAATCACATATGGGTCATAAATGATGCATTTATTATTTATTTATTTATTTATTTAACAGTTCTTCTATACCGCTGTATTTTAGATCAGAGCGGTTTACATTTAACATCAACTATACAACACAGGCACTCTGAGTTGTATTTACAATAAACAGGGAGATCAACTTGGAAGTAACTGGGAGAAACTATTTACATTGTATTTACACTGGTATCTGTTTTCAGGCAGATCATATTTAGCATTTAAAAAAAAAACAATGGCCATGGTGATTGAATATAATGGGCCTGAATCTGTGCAATGAATAATGGAGATAGACATCCCAGTGGGGACGTCCATCCCCGCTATTTGTGCCTTCTCCACTGGCGTCTAACTTCCCCGCCTGTTGTATGGGTAAGTTAGACAGAGGCGGGGAAGTGGAGGATCGAAGGTGGAGGCAGGGCGGGTGGTGAGCGGTTGCTGGCCCTGGACATACAGGGCTGATTCTAAGGTTGGCCCTGTAAGTCCAGGGCCCACAATATGTACGGCAAAGTTATTCCACTTCTGAGGTGGAATGACCTCCCTGATCTTGCAGGGTAGGATGGCCAGGACACAAAAGAGACAGCAGGGGGCGGAGGAAATTCCCATCAGCCCAACCCTGGCCTTGGGAGGCCAGTTTGCGATTCTGATCCCGTGGGGCTGGACGTGTCCTGTGGGATCAGAATGCGAGCCCTCTGTACATCCAGCTCAGACCAGACAGAGGGGCTGGACATCTAGGACAGAATGAGCCCTAGTATGTATAGTAAGCACCCATATCTAGATAGCAGAGGAGTAGCCTAATGGTTAGAGCACTAGCTAGGTAATCAAAAGACCAGTGTTTGATTCCCACTAGCACTGCTTATGGCCTTGGGTGAGTCATGTCACTCTCCATTGCTTCAGAAGAAAAGTCTGGCAATCTACTTCTGGTCACACTGCCAAGAAAACCCAAGAGTTGCTGAGTCGCCAGGAACTCAAACACTGACTAAAAATAAAAATCTAGATAATACAGGAAAGCCGACAGTCACCCAAGAGCGGATGGTTCGGAAGAATGTATCCTTGAAGGATACTACCAAAAGCAGAAAGGTTCCAAAAAAGAGTAAGTAGCCCAAATGCCCTCGAGTATGGAGCAGACAGAGCTTAAAGATCCCAAATTACCCATGTATACCAATAGCCAAATTAATATGAATAAAATACAGTCTCTAAAATGCTTGTATGCAAATGCTAGAAGTCTAAAAAATAAGAAGGGAGAGTTAGAATATATAGCACTAAATGAGAGGTTAGATATGATTGGAATATCAGAGACATGGTGGAATGAGGACAACCAGTGGGACACTGTAATACCTGGGTACAGACTATATCGTAATGATAGAGCTGATCAAATTGGTGGAGAGGTTGCGCTCTATGTTAGAGAGGGCATTGAGTCAGAAAGGATTAAAGTTTTGCAGGAAACTAAATTTGCTGTAGAACCTCTATGGATTGAAATTCCATGTAAAAAGGGGAAGGCGATGGCAGTGGGGGGGGGGGGGGTGTACTATCAACCGCCTGGCCAGAATGAACAAATGGATGATGAAATGCTCAAAGAAATCAAGGAAGCTAACAAAAGTTACAGCGCAGTAATAATAATGGGTGATTTCAATTACCCCGGTATCGACTGGGTCAGTGTCACGTCAGGACATGCTAGGGAGATAAAGTTCCTAGATTACATAAATGACTGCTTTTTAGAGCAGCTGGTTCATGAACTGACCAGAGGGGAAGCCATATTAGACCTAGTCCTTAGTGGAACACCAGATCTAGTGCAAGAGATAAGGGTGTTGGGGCCACTTGGCAATAGTGATCATAGCATGATCGCCTTTGATTTAATTAGTGGAGGAGGGATAGTAAGGAAATCCACAGTACTACCTTTTAACTTTCGAAAGGGAGAATATGATAAAATGAGGAAAATAGTTAAGAAAAAACTAAAATAAGCAGTTGCAAAGGTTAAAAACTTACATCAAGCTTGGGTGTTGTTGAAAAATACTATCTTGGAAGCCCAGACCAGCTGTATTCCACGCTTTAAGAAAAGTAGAAGGAAGTCCAAAAAACTGCCAGCATGGATTAAAGGGGAGGTCAGAGAGGCTGTTGTTGCCAAAAAAGCATCTTTCAGGAAATGGAAAAAAGAGCCAAACGACGAAACCGGGAAACAGCACAAGCACTGGCAAGTCAAATGCAAGGCATTGATGAGGCAGGCAAAGGGAGACTTAGAGAAGAAGCTTGCTGCGGAAGCAAAAATGCAAAATAAAGACTTTTTCAAGTACATTCGTAGCAAAAAACCTGTGAGAGAGTCAGTTGGTCCATTAGATGATAGAGGAGTTAAAGGGGCACTAAGAGGCGACAAGGCGATAGCGGAGAGACTAAATGAATTCTTTGTTTCGGTCTTTACTGAGGAAGATGTAGGGATGTTACCCATGACTGAAGTTGTATTTAAAGGTGCGGAAGAAGTGAAGGAAATATCGATACATTGGGAAGATGTATTACAACTATTAGATAAACTGAAGAGTAGCAAATCACCTGGGCCGGATGGTATACATCCAAGGGTGTTGAAAGAACTGAAATATGAGATTGCAGACCTGCTATTAGTAATCTGTGAACTATCATTAAAATCATCTCTAATACCTGAAGATTGGAGGATCGCCAATGTAACACCAATTTTTAAAAAGGATTCCAGGGGGTGATCCGGGAAACTACAGACCGGTGAGCCTCATGTCAGTACCGGGAAAAATGGTAGAAACCATCATAAAGAATAAAATTACTCAGCATGTAGATAGTCATGGCCTAATGGGAGACAGCCAACATGGCTTTAGACAAGGAAGATCTTGTCTTACTAATCTGTTATGCTTTTTTGAAGGTGTGAATAAACAGGTGGACAAAGGTGAGTCGGTTGATGTAGTGTATCTGGACTTTCAGAAAGCCTTTGATAAGGTCCCTCATCAGAGACTTTTGGCAAAACTAAAGAGTCATGGTATAGGAGGCAGTGTACTATTGTGGATCAGGAACTGGTTAAAAGATAGAAAACAGAGGGTTGGGCTAAATGGCCAATTTTCCCAATGGAGATAGGTGAATAGTGGTGTACCCCAGGGATATGTGCTGGATCCGCTGCTTTTGACATATTCATAAATGACCTGGAAAGTGGATTAACGAGTGAGGTTATCAAATTTGCAGATGACACAAAACATTTAAAGTTGTTAAAACCAATGAGGATTATGGAAAATTGCAAGAGGATCTTGATAAATTGGAATACTGGGCATCAAAACGGCAGATGAAATTTAATGCTGACAAGTGCAAAGTTATGCACCTAGGGAAGAACAACCCAAACTATGGTTACACAATGCAAGGTTCCACATTAGGAACCACCACCCAGGAAAAAGATTTAGGCATCACTGTGGATAACATGTTAAAGCCCTCGGCCCAGTGTGCAGCAGCAGCCAAGAGAGCAAATAGAATGCTAGGTATGATAAGGAAAGGAATGGAAAATAAAACAAAAGATATTATAATGCCTCTATACCGTTCCATGGTGAGACCGCACCTTGAATACTGTGTGCAATTCTGGTCGCCGTATCTTAAAAAGGATATAGCGTTATTAGAAAAGGTTCAGAGAAGAGCCACCAAAATGGTAAAGGGGATGGAAGGACACTCCTATGAAGAAAGGCTAAAAAGGTTAGGGCTCTTTAACCTGGAAAAGAGACAGCTGAGGGGAGATATGATAGAAGTCTATAAATTAATGAACGGAGTGGAACGGGTACAGGTAGATCGATTGTTTACGTTATCAGAATATAGAAAGACTAGGGGACATGCAATGAAGCTACAGGGTAAACTATTTAAGACTAATAAAAGAAAATATTTTTTCACTCAACATGTAATCAAACTCTGGAATTTGTTACCGGAGGATGTAGTAAAGACTGTTAGTGTAGCTGGGTTTAAAAAAGTTTGGACAAGTTCCTGGAGGAAAGGTCCATAAACCATTATTAAGAAGTGACCGAAGATATCAATGCTTGACCCAGTACAAGCATTGTGGAACTTGTGTCTCTTGGGGAAACTCATAGGTACATATGGCCTAGATTGGCCACTGTTGAAAACAGGATACTGGGCTTGATGGACCTTGGTCTGTCCCAGTATGGCATATCTTATGTTCTTAGGTGGTGCTAAATATAACATGAGAGCAGTGACTGCCAACAGCTCTATGAATAATAGCAATATTTAACTGCTGTGCATATAGGTATGTAGCCTTTGTGCTTAAGCTAGACGGACAGCAGCCGAATCTCGCCAATCTGTAGAATTAGGTAGAACGCTCATGCTACACCCTGGCTCTATGAGATTAGTGCAGACTGCAAAGAAAAACCAATAAAAGGAGAATGACCACTGCTAAAACTCTTAATTTTCCTAAGGGGTACTTTATTCGGAACTGTAGGGTATATTAGTAGCATAAAAATAAGGTAGACTCTCAGTTGTCTATGGGAAATAGCTACTAATTCCCATCCCGAGGTCCGGTGAGTTATTCTGGCAATGAGCCACGAAAGAAGTCTGGTCTGCAGATATATATTAGACTTTATTATAGGCAACCAAGTAGAAAAATATACACAGTAGCAATTTGTTATGGTACAGATATACAATTAGACAACGGAATAAATCAGATAGTAACCAGACGTCACTGATTCGCTCTGCACTGAGGAAGAACAAGAAATATATTGCTAACCCCTTTTCCCATCCAGGAGAGGAGAGATAAGCCAGTACCTTAGCTCCTTCGGGCTCTCAGGAACAATGCAGTCCAAGAAGACAGCTCCTAGCTAATGCGGGCTCTAGCCTCGTCAGGCGAGCCGCAGTAAGTCCGGACCGGAGGTATCTGTGAAAGTCTTATCTCAGACCTGTGGAGGACGGCCTAACCCACACGTAGGGGCCGTCTGGCGGAAGGCTCAGGGCTCAGGAATCAGGTACGCAGTGCACAGCCAGCAGGACCGGTGCAGAAGTCTGTGTGAGCAGGTGGCAAAAGCCCAACTCTCTCTTACTCTTACTTTCTCTTACTCTTACTTACAACTAAAGTTTCCAGCGCAGAATCCCGAATTCTGTGTGAGAATCCTCTGTCATAGGTCCGATGATTGGTTGGCAGCAGGCAGTCTGAGGTGTTCTCAGCGAATCAGGAGGTTGATGATGGGCATCTTCTTGCAAACAAAGGATCCATAGTAAAAGTCAGGCAGAAGCAACAGTATGTAACTTCTGGGCATGTACAAGTGTCCAAGGCCAGCCACGGACAATAGCCTCTGTATGCATGCACACTTAGAAACGCTGTGCAAGCAGTTGCTTGGAAGACAGGTTTGTAGCTGAACACAGCAAAAGTGTAGTGAAGAATCCATCTTGTCTGTGCAGTGTGGTTCAGGCCTGAGTTGCTGAGCAGGCCGGAGATTTCCATGTAGAATTGCAGGGGTACCAGCCCTACAGAACCCAACTAGGCCAAGTTTCAACAAATCATGCCTGCACCAAGGATCGTTAAAATCAATAATAACACACACAAACAAAGAGACAAGGGTTCGATTCCCACTAGCCTTGGACAAGTCACTTAACCCTCCATTGCCTCAGAAAAATCCAAGTTATCAATGTCCCTGTTTAATATGCATTACCCCTCACATGGTTTTCAACTTGTCATGCTGTAAGGGCTTGTGTCCATCAGTGATGCTGAGCCCTAAGCTATCAATAGCTTAACTACTGGCAGAATCTCCCAAGATGGACAGGTCTCAGCTGAGGTGCCAGACCAAGACAAACCACCCATCTGGACAGCAGCAGAATGGGACAGTGTTAGCGGCGGAGGATCACATTTCTGTGACAACGGCAACAACACTAGAATTAAACTGCGTGGAAGAAAGGCCTGGCAATCTACTTCTGTATCTTCCCACGAAAACCCAATGGATAGTCACAACAAAACATATTGCACTATGGCGCTGGAGGATGAGACCCCCAGGTCAGAAGGCACTCAACTGGCTACTGGGGAGGAGCTGAAGACTTTTTAGAGTAAAGCCAGCATGTATGATGTGGTTGGATCAAAGCCCTTGAAACGTTTGACTGCTGATGTAGCTGTGCATGAAATGAGAGTCAGAAGCTGCAAAGATGTCTTACATATTGGGACATGGAACGTACGAAGCATGAACCAAGGGACGTTGGAGGTGGTCAAGAATGAAATGGAACATGTACAACTCAATCTGTCGGGTGTCAGCGAACTGAAATGGACTGGCATCAGTTACTTTGCATCTGATGATCACATGGTCTACTAAGCTGGAAATGAAAGATAAAGAAGAAATGGTGTTGCATTTATAATTAAGAAGAAACTTGCAAGAACTGTAATAAAATACCATGCAATCAGTGAATGTTTAATTTCTGTTTGTCTACGAGGAATGTCCATCAGCGCAACTATACTTCAAGTATATGCCCCAACAACAGCTGCAGAGGATGATGAAGTTGATGAATTCTACGAACAAGTGCAAGCTGAAATTGACAGAACATGCAAACAGGATATGCTGATAGTCATGGGTGAATGGAACGCAAAGGTTGGCAAAGAAGAAGGCAAAGTGGTTGGAAAATATGGACTTGGCAAAAGAAATGAAGCTGGAGAACTGAATTCTGCAAGACCAATAATCTATTCATCTCAAACACTTCCTTCCAACAAAACATGAGGCAACTATAAACATGGACTTCACCCAATGGGTTGTACAAAAATCTAATTGACTACATCTGTGGAAGTCACCAATGGAAAAGCTCTATAACATCAACAAAGACAAAACCTAGAGCTGACTGTGGTGCGGATTGCCAACAACTAGTATACAAATTCAAGCTAATATTGAAAAGAGCAAGCCACTCATGAATGTAGCAAAATAAGACCTTGAGAATATACCACCAGAATTTAAAGACTGCCTGCAAAATCGATTTTCTGTTTTAGATACAAATGACAGAGCTCCAGAAGAGTTATGGGATGACATCAAGAAGGTTGTGTTGGAAGAAAGTGAGAAAAGTCTCTACAAAAGGTGAAAAAGCGAAAATGGCCAAAATGGATGACCAAAGAAACTCTGAAAATTGCTCAGAAATGCAGAGTAGCTAAAGCGAGAAGAGAAAGAGAGGCAATCGCAGAACTCTGAGATTTCCAACGTGTAACAAGACAAGAGAAGTACTACATGTAAGGAAATAAAAGCAAAAACTATTAAGAGGAAGAACAAGATTGGCTTTCCTAAAGCTATGAGAGTTAAAGAAAAAATTCCAGCCTTCATTTGAAATGTTTCAAGATGCTCAAGGATCCATGTTGAATGATGCTGAGAAGATCAAGAAAATGTGGAAAGAATATACAGAGTCATTATATGATAAATATCAAGTGGACCAACAGCAGTTTCAACCTGTACCTTATGATCTGGAACTATTGCTGATCAAAGAAAAAGTTGAAGCAGCATTGAAAGCCTTATCAAAGAACAAAGCACCAGGCATTGATGGCATTCCCATTGAAGTATTACAGCAATCTGATACATCTGTTAACATACTTACAGGGCTCTGCCAGGAAATTTGGAAAACATCATGGCCAACTGACTGGAAAAGATCTGTGTTTGTACCAGTACTAAAGAAAGATGATCCAACTGACTGTGGAAATTATTGCGCAATCACTTTGATTCCACATGCCAGCAAGATTCTACTGAAAATTATTCAGCAGAGACTACAACCATACCTGGATCGAGAACTGCCTGAAGTGCAAGCAGGGTTCAGGAAGGGGCGAGGAACAACAGACATCATTGCATAAGGATCATATTTCCTCCATTATTCAGCGCTCCTTTTTTTCCCTCAGACAACTTCGTTCTATCCGTCCTTTCCTTTCCTCCTCCGCTCTGGCTACCCTTCTCCTTTCCCTTGTGATGTCTCGTCTCGATTATTGTAATGTTGCCCTTGCTGGTCTGCCCAAATCCCAATTGTCTCGTCTTCAACGTGTTCAAAACTCAGCTGTTCGTCTTCTTGCTCATGCCTCTCGTTTCGATCATGTCACTCCGCTTCTCCTTCACCACCACTGGCTGCCTATTCCCTTTCGCGTTCAGTATAAAATTCTCATTCTCACACACAAGGCTGTCCGCACTGGTTCTCCCTCCTATCTCGCCGACAGGATACACTTCCGCCCCCCCCCCCCCCCCCACCGCTTGCTTCGTGCCATCCACACCAATCGTCTATCTCTCCCCTCACCCTCTCAGGCCCATCTTGTTTCCACCCGCTCCTCTGCCTTCTA
This sequence comes from Ichthyophis bannanicus, assembly GCA_033557465.1. Taxonomy (NCBI): domain Eukaryota; kingdom Metazoa; phylum Chordata; class Amphibia; order Gymnophiona; family Ichthyophiidae; genus Ichthyophis; species Ichthyophis bannanicus. The sequence continues at coordinate 70,769,571 of CM066051.1, read as the reverse complement.
TTTTCTAGCCCCTAGCCTCTGGAACTCGCTCCCCCCCTCGCTCCGCGCAGAAGAATCTTACCAATCTTTTAAGTCACAACTCAAAACCCATCTCTTCAGCCTAGCGTTTAACCTACCGTCCCCGGTTCCCCCTTCCCCCCCCCCCCCCGTTCCTTGATGTTTAATCATTATATTGTAGTCTGTTGTTCTTCCTGTCTTTTCCTTCCTTTTCTATCCTATCAGTTTTATTGGCGTTCCTTTTCTTTTCTCAGCCATTTTTAAGTTGTTTTAACTATATTGTAAACCGCTCAGGTGCCTCTGGTGTTGGGCGGTATAAAAAGTTTTAATAAACATAAACATATGTGAGATGTATTTATTTATTTATTTATTTACATTCTCTTATATACCGCGCTATTCTACATCAGTGCGGTTTACATTGAACAAACTGAAATTACATTGAACAGGGCATTATAACTTGGAGAGAACTATTTTTTACAGGGAACATGGGCTATGGAGGGTTAAGTGGCTTGCCCAGCACTTCCTTGATATACCGCTAGGGCCATAGCATAAAAGCAGTTTACAATAAGTATGACTGCCAGAAAAGGAAAAAGAGCGGAACGCCAGTAATTCAGTAGGATAGGAAGAAAAGAAAAGAACAAAAGAGGGAACAGAAAACTCAGATAAGACACACAAATAAGAGGCACAAAAGGATGTAAGGAAGAACCTTATGAGCTAGGAGACTGGAGGTTAAATGCTACCTGGAAGAGGTGTGTTTTAAGGACAACCTTGAACCGTGGAAGAGAGAGCTCAGAGTGGAGAGTGAGGGAGAGCGACTTCCAGAGAGCGGGACCTAGGAAGAAAAAGGCAGCCTCACGGGTACGTTCCAGATGTGTCATGGAAGGAGAAGGAAGGGTCAGATGGTGTGTATGGATAGAACGGAGGAGGTGATGTGGATGATGAAAGTGGAGGAGGTCTGTCAAATAGCAGGAGGTAGCGGTGTAATTACTTTATGGACAAAAATGAGAATTTTGTACTGTTGGAGATGAATGAGGAGAGGAGAAACATGGTCAGAGCAGGAGGCATGAGTGAGTATCCAAGCGGCTGTATTCTGAAGAAGTTCTAGCCTGTAAAGTTGACACTAAGGGAGACTGGCCAGAACCATATTGCAATAATTGATTCTGGAGAGGATGAGTGTGATAACAAGAGTGGATAGAGCACCCACCGAAAGGAAAGAGCAGATAACACGGATTTTGTGGAAATGAAAGAAGGAGCGATGGGAAACAGCAGAGATGTGTTCATTAAGGGAGAAAGTGGAATCCAATATAACCCCAAGATATCTAAACGACAGCACAAGAGGGATAGAGATAGAGGCAAAAGAGGAAGTCAGAGGAGGAGGGGGGGGGCACCAAAATTAACCCAGGTTTCAGACAACTTGGTGGGGTTCAGATGAAGAAAGTTATTGGTTAACCAACTGTGAATGTGTCTGAGACAGGAATTAAGAGAGAAATATAGAGTGCAGCAGGGTTAGTACGGTGGAGGAGCAAGATGTCATCTGCATATTGTGGTAATCAGAATGCAGTCCAGCCAGGTAAAAGTGAAAAAAGGAAGAATTTTTCCTCTCTGCGGGGGATGGGCACACAGGATCACATAGTCCTCAGTAGAAACCTAGGGAGAAACCTAGAGGGCAGACCTAGCTGGAAGTCATGCCCACACTCCAGGTCAGCCACAGACAAGAGTGGGAGGTACAGAAGGGCGGAGCTAGGAAGGGAGTTGCCCTGCTCAGTGTTTGAAAGGGAGCAAACAAACACTAGAGGTAGTGTGGGTTGGAGGCCTGATTCAAGGGTGGGCAGAAGGCCTGGTTCAAGGCCTGAATCAAGGGTGGGCAGAAGGCCTGGTTCAAAGCCTGGTTCAAGAGTGAGCTGTAGGTGTGGTTGGAAGCATGGTGAGAAGCATGATTGGAAATACAGTTCCAGTTGCAGTGGCAGTTGCTGTCGGAGTTGCAGTCCAGGCCTAAGTGGGAGTTGCAGCTCAGGTTCCAGTCCAAGTCCCAGGAGGTACAGAGGGAACCGCCCTGTAGCCAAAAGGAGCAGCAGAGAAAGGAACCGCTATACAGACAGCCAGAAAAGGTACAAGGGAAACCACCATATTAAGCACAGTAGCCACAGAGGACATAGGGAAGGTTCCAGGGAGAGAACCACCTAATCCTAACCAGGAGAATACTGCACAAGAAGCCCAAGGTAGGAGAAGGGAGGCAGCAGGCCCTTCTAAGTTTATTTTCTCTTCTGACTCTGATGCAACAGTTACCACAGCGCAGAAAGAAATGTTCTACCAGGAAGCCAAAGCAAGAGTACACCATAGGAGACCTCCCTAGAGCAGGGAAGGCAAGAAGGTGGGAGAGTTTGTTTAACTTACTGAAAAGTCTAAAACAGAAAGTCCCTGAGCGGTACCTAGCAGAGCCCTGCTACAGCTCAGTGGAGAATATGGACATTGAAGCCCAGGAGGAGGCTGAGGTAAATTCAAGTGTATCAGAAATGGAGTGTGATGCCTGCACTAGGGTAAACTAGTGTGAGCCAGAAACACTTGATATTGGAATTTACTGTTGGTTTGTTTTGGACATTTATTACTGGAGAAGTATCCTTTATTTCTTTTGTCTGGAGAGTACATTTGTTTGGAAGAAATTGTATCCACTTACCTGAAGGAAGCTGAATAAATTCCTGTGCGCTTTATAAACCACTCGGCTTGTCATTCCTCACAACTACAACCATAGGAAAATAGAAGAGGTGGTCACCCGTCCCTACTAGGCAGCCGCCTGGTAGGGGCGCGAGCGCCACAATATTAATATGTGGGAAATGCCGAATTGCTGGATGAGGAGGCATAAAGGAGCCAAGAAGATGTTAAAAAGGAGGAGAGAAAGGACCAAACCCTGAGGAACTCCACAAGGAGGTGGTGTGGATGGGGAAGAGGAGACTGTAGAGAAGAAAGAAAAAAGTGCGCGCTGTAAGAAAGGAATGGAACCACTTTAAAGGAATGCTGGAGATACCAAAATCAGCGAAACGAGAGAAGAGAGTGTGGAGGTCTTCCAAGTCAAACGCTGAAGAGAGATGTGAAACAACAAGAGAAAAATCACCTTGATCGTGAGCAATATGTAACTTGTTTAAAAAGGAAAGAAGGATGGACTCTGTGCTATAACCTGCATGGAATCCTGACTGACAGGGATGAAAAACATTAGCGGACGAGAGGTGAGCAGACAGCTGGGCAAAAACTAACCATTCCAAGAGCTTAGAAAGGAAAAAGAGGTTTAAAATTGGTCGCCAGTTGCCAAGGACAGTGGGGTCAAGGGAGGGTTTCTTCAGAACAGGGCAAACTATGGTGTACTTCCAAGGAGTAGGGAAAGATCCAGAGGCAAGAATGGAATTAAGCATACTGAGGAGAGGAGGGAGGAGGGCAAGGGAAGGTTCGAGGAGCCATGTGGAAGGGATAGGATCCAGGGAGCAGGTGGACTTATGGAAAGCAAAAATAACAGTGGCAAGCACAGTTGGGGTGATCAACTGGAAAGAAGACCATGTGTGAGAGAGGGAAGCTGAGGACAGAGGGGAAGATAGGCATTGAGGGGATACGGTAGGAGAGATAGGGTGGAGGGGGGACAGGAGAGAAATGCTGCATGGAGGGAAAGGACCTTAACAGAGAAAAAGCCCACTAACTCAGTCACATCTGGCATCAAAGAAGAAGCTGAGGACGCAAAGGAGGAGAGAGATGAAAGCGTTTCAAAAACAGAGTATAATTGATGCAGAGAGTTGGAGGATGAGGAAATCATATGCTGGGAAGACTAGATGGACCATACTGGTCTTTATCTGCCATCATTTACTATGTTACTATATGGGAATAGTAATCCTGCTTTGCTGAGTTTATGGCGGAACAACAATCCCGATGACACTCTCGAAAAGCTGAGAGTATAGAGGGGGGGGGGATGGGCACACCAAAGCCATTCAGTACAATGTAAATAGGTCCACAGAAGGCAGAGCCCACGATGGTGTCATGGATAATGGGAATGAGAAGCAGAAGGGGTAGGACAGGGGGGGGGGGATAGGGGTGCCAAGAGATCAAGAGTGGTAGAGAGCAGAGAGTTCCAAGTACGGGCCTAAGAGTCTGGGGATAACGAAGGAAAGTCCAGTGGAAAAAGCTGACCTGATGAAGGAAAGAGCTGCAAGGTGAGGGGGGAGATATGGCAACGAAAAGTAAAAGAAGATGAAGATGGGGGATCCAAGGTGTCAGGTATTGGATGTCGCAAAGAAAAACAGAGAAAGGAATGGTCTGTCCAAGGGAGGGAAATAGAGGAGAGCTTCAGTGGAACATAAGGGGAGGTGGCTGGGGTGATAACGTCAAGTGTATGGCCTGCACTATGGGTCGGAAAGGGAACATGCTGTCTTAAAGAAAGATCACCGAGAAGGGAGGCAAAGGCCTTGTCCTGAGGGCGAGAAAGAAGATTGAAATCACCTAAGACATGGGAAAAAAGTGAAAAGACCTCGGAGATAGTCAACAAAAAGTTATCCTAGCCTGTGGAGGGAGAGCAGGAGGAGAAAGTGGAGTGAGGGAGTTGAATCCAGGCGGAGAAATAAGACTTCAGGATAATGAAGAGCAGAAGATGGAACTCTCGGAGTGAGAGATCAGATTGGTAGAAAACTGCCATGCCCCCCCCCCCCTCGCCCCCGAAAGGCCTTTCCAGGGAACTGAGAGAGCAGCGAAACCGGGGGGGTGGGGGGGGTGGGGAAGGCAGCGAACAAGAAGGGGGTCCTCCCCCTCATGGATCCATGTTTCTGTAGCAAAGAGGATATCTAGTGATTGAAGAATGAGCAGGTCATGGACCAACGCATTTTTGGTGCGAAGGGAACGGCAGTTAACTGGGGCCAGACAAAGTTGAAGCTGGGAAGTCACTAATGGGGGAGAGACAGATGGCGTGAAGGGGGTGGAGGGATACGTCATAAGGCGGGCAGAATAAAAGGGCGCGAGGGACTAGGACGTCAACCCAAATGGACAGGGATGGCCTCCATTTGTGATGAAGAGAAGTAAACCAGAAGAGAAAGAAGAGCTACCCAAAGGCAAGAACATTTACTTGTAATGGAGCACTGCATAGGGGAACAAGAAACCCGAGAAGGCACAAAGGACCCACAGACTGGTGCACAAGGCTTCAGGAAACTGATTCGGTGCACCCCGGATGCCCATGAGTCGCCCCAAGGAGCTTGCCCAAGGAGCACATCCTGCTCCTTGGGCGCGCGCTCATGTTGTGCGACGCTGCAGGTATCAGGTTTAAATAATGGGGCACTCGGTCAGAGGGAGCACGTCACTTCCAGGTAGGTGGAGCTACCGGAGACAGGCAGGCAGTACGGTTCCAAAAGATACCTGGCAAAACAGAGCACAGCAATGGTGAAGAGCAGGGGAGGGGAGCACAAACAGCACAATAGCACAGTAGAGATGGATCATTGTAAAGACTAAAGGATACCTATATGTGTTTTGTTGACTACAGCAAGGCTTTTGACTGTGTAAACCATGAGAAACTCTGGGCCACATTAAGAAGCATGGGTATACCAGAACACCTGCTAGTTCTCTTGCACAACCTTTACATTGATCAAGAAGCAACAGTTTGAACGAAACAAGGAGAAACAGAATGGTTTAAAATTAGCAAAGGGGTACGACAAGGCTACATACTCTCCCTCTACCTGTTTAATTTATATGCAGAACAAATCATTAGAGAAGCAGGACTGTATGAAGACAACAGAGGTGTGAAGATTGGTGGGAGACACATCAACAACCTTCGCTATGCTGATGATACCACATTACTGACTGAAAGTGAAGATGATCTGAAACATTTGCTTCTTAAGATCAAAGAACATAGTCTCAAAATGGGCCTGCACCTTAATGTAAATAACACAAAGATCCTGACAACTGGCAAAATCAAGAAGTTCATTCTTGATGGAGAAGAAATTGAAATAGTGGACAGCTTTAGCCTACTTAGATCAACTATCAAGAAACAAACAAGCAGCAGTCAAGAAATCTGACGATGCATTGGTCTTGGCAGAATGGCTGTGAAGGAACTAGACAAGATTCTCAAGAGCAGAGATGTCCCTCTTCATACAAAGATTTGACTCGTTCAAGTCACATTTTTTTCAATAACGTCATATGGATGTGAAAATTGGACAGTGAAAAAGATAGACAGGAAAAATTGATGTCTTTGAATTATGGTGCTGGCGACGAATACTGTGTATATACCATGAAAGAACAAACCAGTCAATACTAGAGGAGATCAAACCAAAGTTTTCTTTAGAAGCTCAGATGACTTTGACTTTCATATTTTGACACATCATGCAAAGAGAGAGAGATCATTAGAGAAAGACATCATGCTTGGCAAGGTAGAAGGCCAATGCAAAAGAGGAAGGCCAGCAATAAGAAGGATCGATACAATAACAGCAGCTCTTTCAACAATGAGCCGCCTGACTGAAGACCAATCACAGTTTAGGACAACTATCCAGAGGGTCGCTATGAGTCGACACTGACTCAACGGCACTTAACAACAACAGCAACAACCAAGTTTAAGTTACAATGTAGGCTGCTTTGACTGAAAAACCTGTTAAATAAAATAAACAAAAAATTCACACAAAATTTAGTATGAAAGGGCATATTAAAAATAAAAAAATGAACTACATAAATATATCAAAAATGAATAAAGCTACAATTGGTGACAGCAATAGCACCAAAGTCACATGGAATTAGCATAAAAGGGCATAATAAAATTATAAGAAACATAAGCCATATAAATAATATCATAGAAGGGCACATAGAATAAGCATGAAAGGACATAATAAAATTGCAAGAACATGAACCACATAAATAATAGCAAAAACAAATACACTACAAACGGTAACAGCAATAGCCCCAAACATATTTCCCAGAACTATATCCCCATAAGATACATAGGATACTGTGATGCCATAATTCATTAGCCCAGCGTGCCCCTGCCTGCCTACAGGAACATCTTCCCTGCAAGCTCCCTTGGCTGCTGCAGCTCGGGACCCTCTCTTCCTTGCCACCCAACCCACAGCTGGCCAGCCGGGGCCTAGATTGGGTGTCGGGGATCTGCCGCACCTGCCCTTGGCCACCGGGGGTGGGGAACAGGATACTTGGGCCTTATTGCTGGGTCGTGCTGCTTATACCACCTTTGAGGCCTGGCAGCATGTACAGGGCTGTGACCTGAATTGGTTCTATACATGCTACTGGGATGGCCTGGCCCCGCTCTGCCCCGATCCCGTCTCCTCACCGGCTCTCCTCTTCCTGATGCACAGGATGTACAAAGAGAGCCGGTGGGGGGAATCGGGTCCCAAAGTGTAACCTTGCAACCCGCATTCCGGAATGGGGACCAAAGTGGGAGGATTATATCCCAAACAGTATAACAAGATAAAACATGCTCAACACAATAAGTAAACCCCCATATCACATTGCACCACAAACCAACCAGTCAGAAAGCATAGAACCAACCTACCCCCTCTTCCCCCATACAGCATGAGTGGACATATGAGAATGACAGTTTAACTGGTGTAAACAGGCAACTGGGTGCAATCGGACAAGGAAACACTCAAACACAGCAGGATGAGTGGGAATCAATTACCATCAGCAAGTGGAAATAGAGTCTCCACCACGAGGGTCACAGGTTGGAGTATGTGTTCTTCCCCTACAGCAGGGCACCTTCATCTGAAGGCCCAAGCATGATATGCGGCCCACAAGGCTGTATGGGCCTCTAACTGACCCTTGACCAAGAAAGCTAGCTAGTCCATGTTCATTAAATCATCTACCCGCAGTTTCCCGTCCAGAACTTAAGGCCTCTCTCTATCTCTCCACTGATGGGCCCCCAGGAGCAGCAGCTCAGTCGGTCTCTGCTGTTTTAGTGGGACACCAGGGTCAGAGTCCAAAAAGCCTAACAAGCATCTAGAAGGTACCAAGCCAGCATTCTTCCCATGATAGCATTAATGGAGACGATGACCTCTTGCCAAAACGCCTGGATCTGAGGGCATTCTTGCCAAAGATGGAAAAAAGTTCCCATCTGCCTGCAACTCCTCCAGCAGTCACTCCCCACTCACAACCAAATATACTCCAGCCACACTGGCGTTAAATAGGCTTGTGTCAAAATCTGATATTGGGTCTGCCAGTAATTCGTATTGCGGATGCAACAATATCCTCTCCTGTGAATTATCCACCACTCGGTCAGAGAGAAAGTCAACCCAGCAGATAACGCCAGGACTCAAAGTGTACGTCTTTCTCCAAGTTATACAATTCCAGGAGTGCACGGCAGATGAAGGAGAGTAGCCCCTTCCAGCATGAAACTTTATAAAGAGCTTCCGCTCTAATGCCGTAGTTTTACAGAACAGGTGGGTTCAGTGCTCTGAGCTTATAATAAAGTGGCATAGCTGAAAGTGCGGGCAAAAAAGGCACCTGCAATTCCCCCCCCCCCCCCACTACTGTTCTACTGGGTGAGACTCAGACAGGAACCTTCCTGAATGAGGTCTGTAAAACAAGAGATCCCCGCTGGATCACCAAACTCAATGCAGCTCCAGAAAGAAGGGGAAGAAGTCAGCCTTTGGGAATACCAAGCCCCTCATCCCTTCTTTCTGATAGATCTGAGCCCTCACTCGAAACAGGGGAGCTAGAAAGACATTTACCAGCCATTCTCTCCAGGCTTTCCCTTACTTCCTCAAAGATTGAAAAAGGTTTCGAACACGCTTGCTCCATAGCCACCAAGTGCACATTCTGGTGGCCGCACATAATAGCACAAACCATGCAATATGGCTGCCTTGCAATGCAAAAATAAGTTGGGGCAGCGTACACCACCATCTTCTATAGAGGGCACAAAGTGCTTCAGCCATTTTGAGCTTTGGGCTTCCCCCAGATAAACCAATTAGACTTCTCTTCCAGCTTCCTAGAAACTGGACAGGAGCATTAACGGAGAAAAGGTAAAGCAAGTTGGGGACTGCAGACATCTTCAGAGCAGCAACCCGACTCATCCAGTCCAGTGTAAGGCCACCCCACCATGCTAACTCTTCAGCAATGCTAGAGGCCAAGGGTGCATAACTGAGTTTGAACAAGTTGGTAATATTGGAGGAAACCTTAACCCCCAGATGCTTAATTGAGGAGGTTGCCACTTTAAAAGGACAGTCCCTGGAGGAAACCAACCCACCATCCCTAAAGGCAGGATCTCTGTCTTATCGAGGTTGACTTTAAAGCTGGAGACTTGAGCAAAGTCCTGAAGCATCCGGGGCAGGCCAGGTAGGGCAAGAATGGGGTTCTGCATAAAGACCAGGGTGTTGTCAGCATTAAGGGACACATGGTGGAGCACCCCCCATTAAGTATAAGTTGAATATCTGGAGCGGTGCACAGCAGGGAGGCTGGGGCTCAATCGCTAAAGCGAAGAGCAGGGCTGAGAGGGGTCAGCCCTGCCGCGTATCCCAATGCAATCAAAATTTCTCCATTTGCACCCCATTAACAATCACCTTCGCAGTCGGAGCAGCATACAAAGCCCTCACCCAGCCTATAAAGCGATTCCCCAATCCAAAGCAAGTCATAACCGTGAATAGATACTCCCATTCAACATGGTCAAAGGCTTTTTCCGCGAGTGATACACACAACACTGCTTTCTCCTCATGAGCAACATTCAACACGATATACAAAAACTGCTGGATGTCATAAATCTGCCACCCCCTCATAATTCCAGTATGATCCGGGTGAATAAGGGCATTAATAACCCTATCTAACTGGTTTGCAAGGACCCTGGTGAAGATTTTAATGTTGCCACTAAGAAGCGAGATTGGGCGATAATTATCACATTCAGGGGGAGGATCTATCCTCTGTAGGGATCAGGGATATTTCAGCTTCATACATGCCCTGTGGGAGCTGACCTGTCACTAGTGCCTCATTAAAGACTCACTGAAGGATTGGTGCAAGAGAATCTGTTATCTCCTTATACCACTCCATAGGAAAGCCATCGGGGCCCATAGCCTTATCAGAGGCCAGGGAGCCAATGGCTATTCAATTTCCAACACAGTAAGAGCCAATAAGCTCTTGCATCCCTGGGGACAGCAATGGCAGAGAGACACCCTCCAAGAAAGTGGACAACTCAGCCAGGGTGGGGACACATTCAGAGGAGTACAGAGAGGCATAAAAGAACTGAAAGACTTTAACTGGTCTCTTTGCAAATCATGATCATACACCTCACCAACAAGTCCACTTGCCCGCTACTTATGGAGATGCCAAGCAAGTAACTTCCCAGCTCTACCCCCACACTCCAGAAAGAGGATACTGGGCTTGAAGGACCTTGGTCTTACCCAGTATGGCATTTCTTATGTTCTTATGTTCTATTCGCTCCACCTCAAAGGCCTCAATTCGCCAATGCACCTCCACCAACTACAGGTAGGTTTTCCTACATCCTGTACACTTATGCTCCTTCTACAGCCCATCTAACTGCTCCAAAAGCTTCCCAAGTTCCACGTTTCTCTGCTGCCAACATTGCTAGGCCAAATGCAAAAGCCACCCCCTCATATATGCCTTGCCTGCTGATAACTCCTCCGTATCACTGAGACTCAAATAGTCAGTCCATATCATTGAGACTCAAATAGTCAGTCCACCAGGACCGCATGAGGTACTGCACAACTTTGTCTTTAAGGAGGTGCATGTTTGCTTTCCACTCACGCATGCCTGTCCTTCTCAGCAGGTGACACAGGTCCAGCCACAGACAGAGCATAGCATGATCCTTGACCAGAAGGGTCATTATCCAGCAGTCCACCACCCGAGTCAGCTCCGTCTCCCAACACAGAAAAGATCTAAACATCACATAACCAATGTTTACGTGGTTCCTAGTCTGGTTTAAACAAGAATTTGGATATATAGAAACATAGAAATATGACGACAGAAAAAGATCACATGACCTATCTAGTCTGTCCTTCCATATCAACTGGGGAAATAGATGGAACAACAAGAGATTATACTGTTGATGGACTGCATCTCGGTGTGGCAGGAAAATGGATCCCAAGTGAAAAATTCAGGCAATATTTAGATAAGCAATTATAAACTAAGGAAAGTGGGTGATGGAGGAAAAAGAATAAGTTCAGGATGTCACTCCCAGCAAAAACATAATAACATAGCAAACAGTCACCATATTGACCCATACATCAATGGCAAGTGGGGAGAGGAGTGTAGAATAAAATCCATGTAAAATATAAGCAAACTGACCAACAATTGCTGGAAGGCAATGAACACAAATGCTCGAAGCCTAGCCAACAAAGTTCCTGACCTGGAAGCCCTAATGGTGGAATGGACTTGGACATTGTGACCACTACAGAAACATGGTTTAATGATTTGCATGCATGGGATATAGCCATAGCTGGCTATAATTTATTTAGAAGACCTAGAGAAGGCAGAAAAGGAGAAGTAGCCCTATATGTCAAAAGCAATATTAAAAAGCACTGTGGATTGTGTTGGAAAGAGAAGATGGCACTGTCATCCATATTGGTGTAGTCTATAGGCTTCCAACTCAAACAGAAGAAATGGATAGGGACTTCAACACTGATATTACAAAAGATCCATGAAGACAGAAGTGATCATAATGGGTAACTTTAATCTACCAGATGTGGATTGGAGTATTCCTTCAGCAAATCTGGAAAGAAGCTAAAAGATTCTGGATGCCTTCCAAGATGCACTGCTTAGACAAATGGTGACAGAACTGACCAGGGAAAGTTTGCTGCTGGATTTAGTACTCACCAATGGAGATAGGGTGTCGAATGTCCGGGTGGGTGCTCACATCAGCAGCAGTGATCCTCACACAGTGTGGTTTGAGGTAAAAGCCAAGGCAGAGTCCAATCACTGCAAACTCGAAGTCTGAGAGTTCAAAAACGCTGACTTCAGTAAAATGGCAAAGTGCCTGAAGAACATAAGATATGCCATACTGGGTCAGACCAAGGTCCATCAAGCCCAGTATCCTGTTTCCAATAGTGGTCAATCTAGGTCATACGTATCTAGCAGTTTCCCCAAAAGACACAGGTTCCTCAATACTTGTATCGGGTCAAGCAGTGATATCCCGGGTCCCTTTTAATAATGGTTTATGGACCTTTCCTCCAGGAACTTGTCCAAACCTTTTTAAACCCAGCTACACTAACAGCCTTTACTACATCCTCCGGTAACAAATTCCAGAGTTTGATTACACATTCAGTGAATTAATATTTTCTCTTATTAGTCTTAAATAGGTTACCCTGTAGCTTTATTACATGTCCCCTAGCCTTTTTATATTCTGATGACATAAACAGTCGATCTATGTTTACCCGTTCCACTCCATTCATTAATTTATAGGCCTCTATCATATCTCCCCTCAGCCGTCTCTTTTCCAGGTTGAAGAACCCTAACCTTTTTAGCCTCTCTTCATAGGAGTATCCTTCCATCCCCTTTACCATTTTGGTGGCTCTTCTCTCTACCTTTTCTAATAACGCTATATCCTTTTTAAGATACAGCAACGAGAATTGCACACAATATTCGAGGTGCGGTCGCACCATGGAACGATACAGAGGAATTATAATAGACTTTGTTTTATTTTCCATTCCTTTCCTTATGATACCTAGCATTCTATTTGCTCTCTTGGCCGCTGCTGCACACTGGGCGGATGGTTTTAACATGTTATCCACAATCACATCTAAATCTTTTTCCTGGGTGGTGGTTCCCAATATGGAACCTTGCATCATGTAACCATAGTTTGGGTTATTCTTTCCGAGGTGCATAACTTTGCACTTGTCCACATTAAATTTCATCTGCCATTTGGATGCCCAGTCTTCCAATTTATCAAGATCCTCTTGCAATTTTCCACAATCCTCTTGGGTTTTAATAACTTTAAATAATTTTGTGTCATCTGCAAATTTGATAACCTCACTCGTTATTCCCTTTTCCAGGTCATTTATAAATATGTTAAAAAGCAGCGGACCCAGCACAAATCCCTAGGGTACTCCACTATTCACCTTTTTCCATTGGGAAAAATGGCCATTTAGCCCCTACCCTCTGCTTTCTATCTTTTAACCAGTTCCTGATCCACAATAGTATATCACCTCCTATCCCATGACTTTTTAGTTTTGTCAAAAGTCTCTGATGAGGGACCTTGTCAAAGGCTTTCTGAAAGTCCAGATATGCTATATTAACCGACTCACCTTTATCTACCTGTTTATTCACACCTTCAAAAAACATAACAGATTAGTAAGACAAGATCTTCCTTGTCTAAAGCCATGATGGCTGTCTCCCATTAAGCCATAACTATCTACATGCTGAGTAATTTTGTTCTTTATGATGGTTTCTACCATTTTTCCCGGTACTGACGTAAGGCTCACCGGTCTGTAGTTTCCCGGATAAACCCTGGAACCTTTTTTAATAATTGGAGTTACATTGGCGATCCTCCAGTCTTCAGGTATTATAGATGATTTTAATGATAGTTCACAGATTACTAATAGCAGGTCTGCAATCTCCTATTTCAGTTCTTTCAACACCTTTGGATGTATACCATCCGGTCCAGGTGATTTGCTACTCTTCAGTTTATCAAATAGTTGTAATACATCTTCCCAGTGTAGCGATATTTCTTTCAATTCTTCTGCAGCATCACCTTTAAATACCACTTCAGTCATGGGTAACATCCCTACATCTTCCTCAGTAAAGACCGAAATAAAGAATTCATTCACTCTCTCCACTATAGCCTTGTCCATTCTTACTACCCCTTTTACCCTTCTATCTTCTAATGATCCAACTGACTCACAGGTATTTTGCTAGAAATGTTCTTGAAAAAGTGTTTATTATGCATTTTTTCTTCCACAGCAAAATTCTTGTCAAATTCGCTCTTTGCCTGCCCTATCAATGCTTTGCATTTAACTTGCCATTGCTCATGCCGTTTCCAGTTTTTGTAATTTGGCTCTTTTTTCCATTTCCTGAAAGATGCTTTTTTGGCAACAACAGCCTCTCTGACCTCACCTTTAAACCATGCTGGCAGTTTTTTGGACTTCCACTTTTCTTAAAGCGTGGAATACAACTAGTCTGGACTTCCAAGAAAGTATTTTTAAACAACACCCAAGCTTGATGTAAGTCTTTAACCTTTACAATTGCTCCTTTTAGTTTTTTCTTAACAATTTTCCTTATTTTATCATAGTCTCCCTTTTAAAAGTTAAAAGGTAGTAATGTGGATTTTGTTACCATCCCTCCTCCATTAATTAAATCTAACGCGATCATGCTATGATCACTATTGCCAAATGTCCCCAACACCCTTATCTCTTGCACCAGATCTGGTGTTCCACTAAGGACTAAGTCCAAAATGGCTTCCCTTCTGGTTGGTTCATGAACCAGCTGCTCCAAGAAGCAGTCATTTATTTCATCTAGAAACTTTATCTCCTTAGCATGTCCTGCCGTGACACTGACCCAGTCAATACCGGGGTAATTGAAATCACCCATTATTATTACCGTTCTGTAACTTTTGTTAGCTTCCCTGATTTCTTTGAGCATTTCATCATCCATTTGTTCATTCTGGCCAGGTGGTCGATAGTATACCCCCACTGCCATTGCCTTCCCCTTTTCACATGGAATTTCAATCCACAGAGATTCTACAGCGAATTTTGTTTCCTGTAGAACTTTAATCCTTTGTGACTCAATGCCCTCTCTAACATAGAGCGCAACCCCACCACCAATTTGGTCAGCTCTATCATTACAATATAGTTTGTACCCAGGTATTACAGTGTCCCACTGGTTGTCCTCTTTCCACCATGTCTCTGAGATACAAATCATATCTAACTTCTCACTTAGTGCTACAAATTCTAACTCTCCCATCTCATTTTTTAGACTTCTAGCAGTTGCATACAGCATTTTAGAGACTGTATTTTATTCATATTAATCTGGTTATCGGTAGGCAGGGGTAATTTTGGAATCTTTAAGCTCTGTCTGCTCTGTACTCAAGGGCATTTGGGCTACCTTTGTCTTTAATGAAACCTCTCTGCTGATGTGCCCTAAATTCATTTTTTTGATAGTATCCTTCAAGGATAGATTGTTCCGAACCATGTGCTCTTGGGCGACTGTCAGCTCTCCCCTATTATCTAGTTTAAAAGCTGCTCTATCTCCTTTTTTAAAGGTTAATGCCAGCAGCCTGGTTCCATCCTGGTTAAGGTGAAGCCCATCCCTTCA
The DNA here is from genome assembly GCA_033557465.1 of Ichthyophis bannanicus. NCBI lineage: Eukaryota > Metazoa > Chordata > Amphibia > Gymnophiona > Ichthyophiidae > Ichthyophis > Ichthyophis bannanicus. The sequence goes on along the minus strand of CM066051.1, from coordinate 70,754,364 downwards.
GAAGAGCCCCTCCTTTCCCCTGAATGTTCCCCGGTTTCTAAGAAATCCAAAACCCTCATCCTTGCACCATTGTCTCATCCACGCATTGAGACTCCGGAGTTCTGCCTGACTTTTGGGTCCTGTACGTGGAACGGGAAGCATTTCGGAGAAAGCTACCCTGGAAGTTCTGGATTTCAACTTCCTACCTAAAAGCCTAAATTTAGCCTCCAGAACCTCCCTACCATATGTTCCTATGTCATTGGTTCTGACATGCACCAAGACAGCAGACTCCTCCCCAGCACTATCTAAAACCTTGTCTAGGTAGCTCGTGAGGTCCCCTACCTTCGCACCAGGCAGGCATGTTACCAAGCAATCCTCACGTCCACCAGTCACCCAGCTATCTACATGCCTAATGATCGAATCACCAAATATAACTGCTGTCCTAACCCAAAAGACTTATTAAAAGCTGGCTGCTACAAAGTAGTCTGTCCTTTGCTTTCTAAGGTAATCTGTGACCAATCTCTAGGGGGCTCCCACAGCCCTTGTTTGGATAGAGGGAGTCTTGGGTTCTAAATCTAACCAGAAAGCTCTCCTCTGTGCTTTAAATTTAAATTGAAAACTCTTTGCTGCCACTAGGCACTGACCAATTTAACAAATACACTGGGTTGGCAGAGTGGGAGAAGATAAGGGAAGTGGAATTGCAGTGGACTAAACTAAAAAAGGCAATAAAAGTGTCAACAGATATATATGTAAGGAAAGTAAATAAAAACAAGAGGAAAAGGAAATCTACATGGTTCCCGAAAGAAGTCACTACACAAATAAAGGCAAAAAACACAGTTTACGCAAAATTCAGAAGATCATAAAAAAAGGAACAAGAAAAGATTACAGGATAAAGCTGAAAGAGACGTAGAGAGAAATAAGGATAGCAAAAGCAAAGGCAGAAGAAAAGATGGCTAAAAATGTTAAGCGTGGAGATAAAAGATTTTTCAGGCATATTCAGGAGAAGAGGAAGATCAGAGGTGGAATTGCAAAACTCAAAAAATGCATAGGATGGATTTCTGGAAAGTGACAAAAAACGAGAATGCTAAACAAATACATCTGTTCTGCATTCACTAAAGAAAATCCTGGATAAGGACCATGTATGACTGACAAATATACAAATGGTAATGGAGTAGATACTACACCATTCACGGAAGATGATGTGTTTCAACAGCTTGAATACTGAAAGTGGACAAGGCCATGGGACTGGATGGGATACATCCCAGGATACTGAAAGAGATCAGAGAGGTTCTGGCAGTTAAAGGATGTTTTTAATAGATCCTCTGAGATGAGAGAGGTTCTGCAGGACTGGAGAAAGGCTGATGTGGTACCTCTTCACAAAATTGGTAATAGGGAAGAGGTGACAAACTATAGGACGGTAAGCCTTACCCCAGTGGTGGGAAAAATAATGGAGGCACTCCTGAAAGAGAGAATAGTGGACTTTCTAGAAACCAATAGGTTGCATGATCTGAGGCAACATGGTTTTTACCAAAGGATGATCATGCCAAACAAATTTGATTGCGTTCTTTGAGTGGGTGACCAGAGAACTAGATAAAAGGCATGTGATGGATGTGATCTACCTAGATTTCAACAAAGCCGTTGATACTGTTCCTCATATGAGGCTTATCAATAAACTGGGCAGCATGGGGATGGGTCTCAAGGTGGTGAACTGGATCATAAAGGTGGTGGTAGATGGAGAGAAGGTAAGCCCCTCCTGTGTGCCCACCAGCACAACCTTTAAATTAAGCATGCTGCAGGTGGGCTCACACCTAAGTTCCAAATCAAAGGGCCCTTAGGTGTGCCCCTTGAGTGAGGTCCAATGCAAAGACCATGAAACATATTAAGAATACAGGAAAGCACACAAAAACAACTGATCGAGGTATAAGCGATGCAGCAATCCCACCGGAACACCCACCACAGGGGCCTCCATACCCCAATACCTCACCACCGTGACAAAATGGAGGAAATGCTACACAGACCCAAGTGGAAAAACGCCAACTTCCAGGGCTAGGAGGTAAACAAATCCCTACCCTGCATCATCACTCCCCTGAACCACAGATCTAAATCACAAGAGCATAGCCCCGAGAGTGCATCTTATCACCCATATCCTCGGAAGGAACTCAATCAGTCCCACTCAACTCAGCAGAAAGAACATTCACCCCCACTCAACACTACAGAAAACCAAATGCCAGCTTATCTCCCACATAAAAAATGTTCTCAGCCTACATTCTCACTTGCACAATGCTTATCCTCATATCTCTTTCCTTCACCTTTGGAACACTCCTTCCCCACATCCCTATTCACTGGAAAGTCAACAAACCCATCTCCAGCACACTATACTACAATTCAAGACAATGAACCAAAACTAAACTCATTAATATTCATCCACAAAAAAAACTCATCTCTGTCCTACAGACTGCAATACCTAATCCACCCATGACCTAAAATGTGCCCTTATAAATGAGCAATCAAGCAGAAACAAAATTCCAATCATCAAAGACTACCTCATGACTCACAACCTGGACATACTATCCATCACAGAATCCTGGCTCACAGAACCCAACACAGTACCAACAAATCAACTTGGGCCACTGAATTACTCTTTATTCACCTGCCTAAGAGCACTCTGCAGAGGGGGGAGGGGTGTGCTCATCCTAGTAAAATCACACCTACACTTCCACACTTCCACAGACTAACAGTGGGAAGCACAGAAGAATTGGACTCACTCATCATCTCAAATAGACAAATAACCATCTGCCTTCTATACAGATCTCCCACCACCATCACCAATAACTCAAACATCCTGGACTTAGCACTGGCAAATACCAACACAAAGACCTCATGCTACTAGGAGATTTCAATCTCCCCTCAGTATCACCGAAACAGGCGGCATCCTTCTTAGAAGCTATGGCTTCTATGGACTTCTCATCTCCAGTCCAACACATGCGAATGAAAATGTACTTGACCTAATTTTCATCAGTAGTAAACCCACCCACACCTCCACTCCCCCTCAACCACTACCAGTCCCCTGGTACGACCACATCCGTATCAATTTCATCCTTTCCTATGCTGCAATTGAAAATCATACAAACCAATCTCAACCAAACAGACACTTCGGACAATTCAAGAAAAAAGCAGTCCTTGATAAAATACTTCCCTCGCTAAATATAGATACGAATGATCTCAACATACTCCTATCCAACTGGAACAAGGTCAATGGAAAAGCAGCCACGACTACCACAGCAAACCACCTCTTCAAGAAGCACCCAAAAACACAATGGTACACCGCAGACCTAAGAGAGCTAAAAAAACAATTGCAGGAACAACACCACAAATGGCGCAAAACCAACTGCACAACTGACTGCATTACCTACATGACCCTATTGACAGAATACCGATCCACGACAGACAAATATAAAAAAAAAAACATACTACACCAAACTCATCAACGCCTTTCTAAACTGATCAAGGAAGTTATTAGAAATAGTAAAAATCCCAACAAGGACAATCCTGATACCTCACCAAGTCTTCAGGAGCCAGCAAACTACTATAAAGCCACAGTTAAACCTCCAACCCCACAGATCAATCACCACACAGATGCTGGAACAACAAAAACACTCCTGAACTTCCTTTGACACCATCAGTAAAGAAAAAAATAGAATCCACAATCACAGCCCTTAAAACAACCACCACCCCACTAGATCCTTGCCCAGTGAGTTGGATCAAAGCAGCCAAAGCTGAACTAAGTCCATTCCTTCAGAAAATCACACAGCTCTCCCTACCACAAGGCCTTATGCCAAGAAGTCTGAAATCCACCTCTATCCGCCCCACCCTAAAATTGCAAAGTTAGACACAAAAGACCCTACATCCTACAGACCCATTGCCAGCTTCCCATTCATGTCCAAAATAATAGAGAAAACCATACTCCAACAACTACAAGAGTACATCGCCAATCATGCCCCTTTGGATCCGCAACAACATGGCTTCAGAGCACACCACGGAGTTGAAACCCTCATCACTGCCCTAATGAATAAACTCATAAAAGAAACTCAAAAATCACAACATAGATACATCCTGATTTTCCTAAACCCCTCAGAAGCCTTCGACACCGTCAACCACAATATTCTCCTCCAAAGATTTCATGCTACAGGAATACAAAACACAATGTTGCAATGGTTCCACTCATATCTACAAGAGCGACAACAAGAAGAATGGGCAACAATTCTTCAAACCCTATCCCACAAACACAAGGTGTCTTCCAGGGCTCATCACTATCAGCACTACTGTTCAACCTCTACGTACGACCACTATGACAAAACATACAATCCCACAATATCGACTTGCACATCTATGCAGATGACATAATGATTTATGCACCCTTCAGCACCTCCAAACCTACATATAATAGAATCCTAAATTGCTTTACTGACATCTCCAACTGGCTGGAAAAAAACTCCCTACAATCAGCTACAGAAAAACAGGAATTCTCTTCATCACCAAGGACAAAAAATTCACACCACCATCATCATTAATGTTAAATAAATTTGATGTGATGACCAAGAAAAAGATCAAATACCTAGGCATAACTCTGAATTAACATCTCACTTTGAAATCACACTTACAAAATATAACAAAGACCATCTACCACAAAATTCATACCCTACAGCACCTACACTCTCTGCTAGACTCTTCAGACTTCCGCACAGCATTCCAAGCCATCCCCTCACCACATATAGACTATTGTAACTCAAATTTAATGGACTGCCAAAATCCACTCTACTCCCGTTACATACCATCCTACACACGACTGATCAAGTCATACAGGGAGTCTCAAAATTCGAGTACATAACCCCTATCCTGAAACAACTCCACTGGCTCCCACTCCTGAGCCGCATCAAATACAAGATACTCCTACTTACCTTCAAAATCATCCATGACCAAGCCTCATCCTACCTAAAAATACTGTTAGCTACAACAGAACCCACCAAGACAAGAAGACAAAGCACAAAACATATACTAACAATCCCACATGAGCAACCAGAAGAAGCCAATACGCATGCACCAGAGTTTTCAAATTCTATGATCCAGCCTCTGAAACTCACTACCAGTCAAACTCAGGAATATTAATTTAGTTCCAAAAACACCTTGAACCCACCTATTCATGGAACATTTCGGGACGACTATATAAACCCCCCTCCTCCCTACCATTCCCCCAGCCCCTCCCCTACCACTGCATCCACTCTGCCCCACCAAAGCACCTACCAACTCTGTACATAAGTTCTCACTCAGCAAATGTATATAAAGGTTTCCACAATTGTATATAAGTTAGTTCTCTGTTTCAATGAAGTATCTGCAACTGTTGTTCTATGTAGATCGCTTTGATTTGGTGTAAAGCTGTATAAAAAACAATTAAAGAAATAAATAAAATAACTCACTCGGAAGAAAGGAAGGTGAGTAGTGGTGTGCCCCAGGGATCGGTCCTGGGATGGTACTGTTCAATGTATTTGTAAGTGATATTGCTGAAAGACTGAAGGGAAAAGTCTACCTTTTTGCAGATGATATGAAAATTTGCAATAGAGTGGACTCCTCTGAGAGAGTGGACAACATGAGGTAAGATTTACAAAAGCTGGAAGAATAGTCTAATGCTCGGCAGTTAAGATTTAACGTGAAGACGTTCAGAGTCATGCACTTGGGATGCAGAAATCCGAGGGAATTGTATGCAATAGGGGGCAACAGGTTGGACCAGAAGAAGGATCTCAGAGTGATCGTTTCTGAGGATCTCAAGGTGGCAAAACAATGTGACAAGGTGGTCAGTGCCAGAAGGATGCTGGGTTGCATATAGAGAGGAATAACCAGCAGAAAGGAGGACGTATAAATGCCCCTGTACATGTCACTGGTGAGGCCTCACTTAGAGAATTGTGTTCAGTTTTGGAGACTCATATCTCACAAAGAATATGAAAAAAGACTTGAAACGGTTCAGAGGAAGGCAATCAAAAATGATTTGGAGCCTACGCCAAAAGATGTATAAGAAAAGATTTGAAGACCTAAATATGTATAACCCCGAGGAGAGGAGGGAAAGGGGAGATATGATATAGACCCTTAAATACTTGTAGGGTATTAATGAACAAACAAACCTTTTTCAAAGAAGGGGAAGCTGTAAAACTAGAGGGCATAAAATGAAAGTGCAGGGAAATAAACTTAAAAGCAACGCCAGGAAATACTTTTTCACTGAAAGGGTGGGGAAGCTTGGAATGCCCTCCCGATGGAGGTGGTGGGGCAAATACAATGACAGAATTCAAAATGACATGGGAAAAACACAGTGGATCCCTTTATAACAAGAGGATAAAAAATACTTAACTACTTCGTATACCTGAACAAATAGAGAGCGGTGACCTGCATGGAGCAGTGGGTACACCTTACTGGGCAGACTAGATGAACCATAATGGTCTTTCTCCATGGACAAACAGGAAGTAAGTCCTCACGTAGTGACGTCCCTGACAAAGCCCCACGAATGAACACTCCCCAGCTTCCATAGGAGGTTTTGGGAGATTCTATCATGTATGCGTGCCTATCCTCCTGCCTACCGTGGTGCCATCTTATCTCCAGTCTTCTTTTTCTATGAAGCCCTGTCATCACTGAAAAAAAGAGTGATATTTCTTGCCCTGTCGACATGGGTTTCTTTTTTCTAAATATGTTTTTTTTTTCTGGAGTTTTTTCTTTCCTGTGCAATTTGCGAGCTGGTGACATTGAGCCGTTCGATCTTGCAGCAGCCATTTCTCTGCTCATGTCTAAGCCAGTCTGGATTTAAAAAGCGAAGTAGGTGTGCATGCACCATCTCAGTCACTGACTGACATAACTGATGCCTTGGGCCCAACCATGACCCTCCTCCTGTAATCTCTGCTTGCAGATGACCAGGAAGAGCCAGGAAGAGAAGCAGTGAGAGTCCCTCTTTGGGCCATCGGACTTAGCGACCTCAGCCCTGGCATCGACATCGGTGTGGATGCCCTCATGGGACTCTGCTGAGGTTTCGGCTTTGTATGGTGCCCATGCTCATTCAGAGCAGAGAGGCTGTGGTATGCTGGAAAGGAGGCCGTTCATTGACCTCCAGTCAGAGCCACGGAAGGAACAGTCATCCGCTCTATCAACTTTGAAGGGGAAATCCAGGAACTGGGTCAAGGATCTCGACACTGGAAATGCAACATCGAAGGTAATAGCTGGGAGCAGTCTACCAAGCTGCCCCAGCATAAGGAGTCGACTCCCAAGACCCTGGAGGTTCATCGGCAGTCTCCCGATGTGCTGACCATCGTGGAGTCTCCGAACCGGGTGCCAGAGGTGGTGGCTGAAGATGGCAGCCTGGCCCCAATGACCTCGGAGATGGCGATGCTAGCAGAGCACCTTCAGGCCCTTGAGGCACACATGGTGTCATCCTGGCCACACGGGCACCTGTGGTGATGCTGCCCTTGGCAGCATCACCACATGCCATACAGCCCATCCTGGAGACTCATGCAATCCCTGCTGAGGCAGGGACATCAGGTCAGTGGTTGGCGTCCACACTGGTCCCAACCACCATCTCCCTGTCCAGTATCTTGGGCTCCGATGCCCAGTGCCCTTGTGAGGTGTGCCACCAGTCCTGTCAGTGCCTGACTTCTCCGCCGATCAGTGGAAGTGCCAGGAGGAGACCAGGCGTTATTCTGGCTTCTCTCAGAGTCAGACTCCAAAGGATGGGAGATGGAGGAGGAATTGTTGGTCTCTAAGTGGGAGTCTTTGAACCTGCCCTCGTACACTTCCCCTCCGTAAGAGAAAAGGTCGTCGTCGTCGGAGAACATGTCCTTCCAGGAGTTCATCCGAGACATGGCCGAAGGCCATTCTGTTCATGCTAGATGCAGAGAACAAACTGAGGACGGAGGAGTTAAAGATCCTCCAATACCCCTCTGCTCCAAAGGAGGCTGTCACAGTGCCCACGCACTAGATCCTACAGCGACTGATGCTCAGGATGTGGGAAAACTTGCATTATGGTGCCAGCCATCAGTTAGCGGCTTGATTTCATATATCTGTTCCAGAAGGCCCCAGGCTTTGAGAAGCCTCAACTACCCCATAAATCCTTGGTGGTGGAGTCTGCCATGAAATAGAGCAAAAGCACCAAGTTCTAGTCCTTGCTGCTACTGGACTAGGAGGCCAGGACGTTCAATGCTGTATTGCCAAGTTCTACGCTTTTCCTTTGACCCTATCACTCACTAGTTCACTGACTAGGCAAAAAATACTCTGGCAATGTGCACGTGACCAGCATGGAAAAAAAAATGTTAGCTGCTGAGTCACTCATCCAGCTTTTTCCAGCCAAGGGAGACACCCCCCCATGGTTTTAGAAGCAGTTACATTATCTAGGCAAATGTTTCTATATTGGCCAAGAGAATTGTTCAAAGGCCAAGGGAAGAATTCTGTCTCCCTTTCTGGCCTTTCAACATTCCCCAGGATAGATGTGTAAAGATAAATACAGTCTTGGTCTCTGAGCTAGTAAATTGGCTCAGCATGAGTCCTCACAGGCAGAATGGCTCATGAGTTCAATTTCTTATAATAAAGTACAATATCTTTGTTGATCCAAAAAAAAAATCCAAATAAATCTTTAATTAGTAATACATTCCACCCTTGGATCAACAAGGATATTGCACGTAAGCAATGGCTGAATCGCCTTTGTAATTCATTTAGAAATACAGTAATAACAACTTGGGCTAAAACATAGTGGATAGCATTAAGGCAAACGCTGGAGGGAACAAGCCTCAGTGTAATTTGGGTGATATTTTCCCATTCCCCCCCACCCCCCCAGCATTACAATTGTCAAAGCCAAATGGCTTGTAGGTCTCAGCTATCTTTATCAGTTCCCCATGCAGTGGGGGACTCATTTCACCTGCACATTCAGAACTTTTTCCCACTGTACATCTGCCCCATAGACTCTAATAACTAAAATCTGGGGAACAGGTGACATAAGCAATTGGGCACATGATGTTCAGCAGAAAAAATCTGAGATACTAAAATTACAGTTACTTTCCAAGGAAACAATAACAATACATAAGAAAAAAAAAATCATTCACAAAAGTCCACAAAAGTCCAATAGTCCTTTTCCTATTTTCAGATAATTTGGCCTGCTTCTCCGCAGTTGAAATTCTCGTAGGTGGACATCTTGGCCTTTCTTTCATTGCGACACATTGAAGCAGATAGGGATTTCCTCACACGTTTCTGCGGTGTGTGGTCCAGATCTCTCGGGATGGTCTGCTCCATCTGGACTCTGGCCAATTCCCTCCGCTGGACTCTCCGGCTTGCAGTTGGTGACATGGCTCCAGGCCTCATTCAGAAGCGCAGCGCCAATATTAAATGAAAAGACTAAAAATTCTAGATTAGACTTCACAATAAGACAAACATATCCTACAGATAATAAATATTGCTTTTATAAACTTTCAGTGATCTATTAGTAACTATCTCGTATGGTGTCAATCTTATCTCGCAGTTTGATTAACTCCTTGTCTTTCTATCACTGGAAATTCATTTTGCTTGTAGGAAATATTCCATTTTGCCCTTGAATGACCTTTACATGTTTCAGATCAGACAAGCTGCACATAAGTGTTCTGCAATTTTGACAAGTTTTAGAATTATACCCAATTGTGTGAGAATTTGTCATCAAATCATCCCCCTTTGCTTCTGCATGCCTGGCCAGGACATACAGAGGAAAAGTGAGGCACAAAGCATCCGGAAGTACCACATGGCCAGTGTGAATTTTCCAGAGCTCATCAGGGTGCAAGGTGCACCTAGCCTGTCTCCAAATATCTATTTCTTCCAATTGTTGAGTATGACTTCCTGAATTGAAGCGTCTGGAGACGGCACAGTCAAATAAAGTGCTCATAATTTTTTGTTTACATATTCATTAGGCAAATACATCACTTCAAATTACCTTCATCAGTTTATTGTCTATCACAGTTTCTCCTTTAATATTCCACTTCATCCCTCATAACACAACACTTTTTCATCACCTGCATCATTCCACCAACTACTTACATAGGTCCTTTTCCTGTTTCTTTTATACCACACTAATGTATCCTTATTTGGCAAGGCTGCTAAGAATATCAAACAATTGTTAATAACTTAAATTTAGATTCCTCAATGAGATAACAGTATGAGTAAACAGTGTCCCTTTCCCATCAACTTAATTGGTCCAATGCTAAGTGGACATATGCTCATTCTAAAATAGGAACAATTTGGGTAAAATCCTTACAATATAAAACTATCATTTTGCAGCATTCTATAACATCAACCCCAATAGAAAGAAATATGGCTCATCTCTCACGTATAACTAGAATCTGTCATATACACTGTTCTCAGTGAGAGTGCTGTTAGACTGATTTTAAAATTGCAGTGTTCACAAGGATTTGTATAAGCTACTCATTAATTATGGTGTCAAAAAGAGATCCTTTTGAGGTGAGAGATCTAAGAGGGTACAAGGCATTGGTGGCTAGGCCTCATCTTCGGTTCTTCTTGGATTGCAAGGCATTCATGACTATCCTCGGGTTCTTCTCGGCCTATGCTCCCCCTGCCTGTTTATGTCTCTTCAGAGGCATAAATATGCAAGGTTCCTGTTCTTCAGGCCTTGTGGGTCCTCAAGGAGTCTTAGAGCTTGGTAGCTCAGATCATCACACTGGAAGCAGCACATTTAGCCTAGGCTGTGGCCTCACCTTTCTGCCTCTCTCTCTCTCTCTTATTCTTTTTCTCAAACCTCTCCTGGATCATTGCTGACAAGCAAGATTTGGTTTTATCCAATCAACTCAAGTTCTCATTATTTTCTGGGAACTCAGTTCCATCTTTAATCTATATTTGTTCTATTATGCTTGAGAACAGAGCAATTTCATATCAGCCTCTGTCTAAAATTTCATCAAACTTATTAATATTTTACTCATCTGGCAATTGCTGTGTGTGTACTGGACCTCTGCGTAATGTACTACTATAACAGGTGTATTTAGTAACATAAGTGCAAGTGGTATACACTAAAGAAGATTAATATCTCACAGTACTGCAACATATACCTGTTTTATATCTATTTTCTCAGGAGCTGTACTGAAACTGAAATATGAACCCTTTAGAACAAATACACTTTCTCTCTGGATAAATACAGGAAAACAGATGCATTTATCCTAAAATCCCATATTGTAACAAATAAAACTGTGATGTACTGTCTTGTCCCTCCGTCGTTAGCATAAAGCTTAACAAGGCAAAGTAATTATCTTGAATCCTACAGTTCAAAAAGAAGCATGAAACTGAAACTTTGTCATAAAAAGGTTGATGGATATCTGGAATGCAAATACTCTTTTTATATGTTTAATAAAGTAATACAGTAACATGGAATAGACAAGTCTTACTAAAACCATTTTAAGGTATCATTGTAGTGATCAAGGCAGTTAATGTCAAAACAGCATAAAAGATGGCATATCATGCAGAAGTATTACTTGTATTTGCAAGTTCAGGAAAAGATTTGTTTGCAAAACAGAAAACATTTGTGCAGAAAACACTAAATATTTTAAAAGAATGAGCCAAAATACATTAAACAACATCTATTCAAGTGACTTCAATGAAGCAGTTCTGTTAGAGTATACCTGAGACTGGTATCAAACTGATCTGAAATGTTATCTTCAACACAGCCAGTAGAACGAACCATTGTCTTGTGTCCTTCATGCAAATGTGGCTAAACAATTAACCTATAGTTATAGCTGTTTATGTTTAACTATGCCCCCTGGGGTGCTTGCCACAATTTTAAAAAACTCCTCCTTTAACTTTTAGGTTTGCCTGGTAGCATATACAGTCAAAGACAAAGAACAGATGCATAACATATTAATGATAAAGATCACCCTCTCACTTACTCAGGATTCAATGCCCCACCGTCCTGTCAGGATTCTCAACCTCCACTTTGGAGGTAAAAAAAAAATGTTTCATGCCTGGTTTGTTTGTTCTAGTCACTTCAGCATTCAGGGACTATAAAATCTACTGGAGTAGCCAGTAATAAAAGAAAAACAGTTTTTTTACTACAAACATTTGAATACAGAACAAATCAAAGCTTGCAAGTGCATTATACCTTTCTGATCAGAGTTTCTCTTAACCGGGGACCTTAAAAAAATAGGCATCACATTAGATATGCAGACAACAAAAGCAACAGTTGTAAGCATGTAAGGAAAAACCAACACCCAGTTCTCACTTAATCCTGATCCACAGGAACACTTAATGCCAGCCTTAAATATTTACAATATTCACATTTTTACACTATTTGCATTCTTCACTCTTTTAACACATTATCTTTTCTCAAACCCCCACTCCTGGTACCAAATATCTTACTACATCAAAGGTTAACACCTTGTAATTAAGACGTGCAGTTTATCCACAAACAAAGCAAGAAAAGCAAACAGCTCTCCCAGTCACACATGAGTGGTCAGAAAAGAAAATTAGAAAGCAAAGCTAAACACACTTAATTACAGAAGAATACCGGTAATACTTCACTAAAAAAGTTATGAGATAGTACAGCTAATTACAAAGAATATTCACGTCACCAAACTTTACATCATGCAGTAGAGTAACATCAGCTGGGAGAACTCAGCGGAGTCTGCAGAAGTCTGGGATCCTTCATGCTGGCCCAAGCAGATCCACTCTCTCTCTGTCCTGAATTCACTTCAGCAGATTTCTCATCATACAGCCCCAAAAGCTGCAGACATCTGAGATTCTTCATGCTTGGCCACGCAGATCTATACTCTCTCCGTCCTGGATTTTCTCTATCCAGTGCTTGATTCCTATATGCTATTAACAACACCCAGGTCTGTTGTCCTAGGGTCCCTGTTCCCTTGAGCTTATCATTATGTAATAATTTAGGACATCCCACTCTCGTCGCCATTTATGTATTGCCAAGTTCTACGCTTTTCCTTTGACCCTATCACTCACTAGTTCACTGACTAGGCAAAAAATACTCTGGCAAATACAGTATGAGTTAACTCTGTCACAGACTAGCTTACAGACTATGCATAGACACTTTAGTAAATGCAATATGAGTTTTATTAAATTAAGTCCTTTTGAAATAATGATAAAGCACAGAGGTAAGCATTAATACTTTTACCGGATATTATAGCTCATCACTCCAGGTGGGGGACTGTTTAATAATCACTCTCAGGAGGAAAATCCGGAACGCTTGTCTCGTATATCAGTTGCAGTCCCATCTTTTCCTTCTGAGAGTCCCCCTAAAGTACGTTAACTAAGATCGTGCCTGCTGCATTATATTACAATTCATTGGATAACAGGCTACATGCTCAAATCAGGATTGGCCAGAGTCAATCCTGTGCACGTGACCAGCATGGAAAAAAAAATGTTAGCTGCTGAGTCACTCATCCAGCTTTTTCCAGCCAAGGGAGACACCCCCCATGGTTTTAGAAGCAGTTACATTATCTAGGCAAATGTTTCTATATTGGCCAAGAGAATTGTTCAAAGGCCAAGGGAAGAATTCTGTCTCCCTTTCTGGCCTTTCAACATTCCCCAGGATAGATGTGTAAAGATAAATACAGTCTTGGTCTCTGAGCTAGTAAATTGGCTCAGCATGAGTCCTCACAGGCAGAATGGCTCATGAGTTCAATTTCTTATAATAAAGTACAATATCTTTGTTGATCCAAAAAAAAAATCCAAATAAATCTTTAATTAGTAATACAAATGCCTTCGGGCAGTTATGTTTTAAGGACTCCATGCTGGACACCTACATACTCTCTTACCAACTTTACATGAGTATGGTTCTGAAGAACATAATGGGAGACTGAACAAGTTCATTTCTCTCATACTGGCGGAGCGCCGATTCCTTCCATGCCCTGGTGAGCCATGACAAGGATTGCTAGAAATATATGGTTTGTGCCACCTATGATGCCTTTGAATCGGCTGGCCAGGTAGCAGTCAGGGTCAATGGAGCATGCCGCTTTCTTTGGCTTCAGTCTTTGGACCTGGAACAGTGGGTCTAGGACAAGCTAGCGGATGTGCCTCGATGGGGGAGCTGGCATTAACCTTTAAAAAGGAGATAGAGCAGCTTTTAAACTAGATAATAGGGGAAACCCAACAGTCGCCCAAGAGCGGATGGCTCGGAAGAATGTATCCTTAAAGGATACTACCAAAAGCAGAGAGGTTCCAAAAAAGAGTAAAGTAGCCCAAATGCCCTCGACTATGGAGCAGACAGAGCTTAAAGAGCCCAAATTACCCATATCTACCACTAGCCAAATTAATATGAATAAAATACAGTCTCTAAAATGCTTGTATGCAAATGCTAGAAGTCTAAAAAATAAGATGGGAGAGTTAGAATATATAGCACTAAATGAGAGGTTAGATATGATTGGAATATCAGAGACATGGTAGAAGGAGGACAACCAGTGGGAAATTGTGATACCTGGGTACAAACTATATTGTAATGATAGAGCTGATCAAATTGGTGGAGGGGTTGCGCTCTATGTTAGAGAGGGCATTGAGTCAGAAAGGATTAAAGTTTTGCAGGAAACAAAATTTGCTGTAGAATCTCTATGGATTGAAATTCCATGTAAAAAGGGGAAGGCGATGGCAGTGGGGGTGTACTATCCACCGCCTGGCCAGAATGAACAAATGGATGATGAAATGCTCAAAGAAATCAAGGAAGCAAACAAAAGTTACAGCGCAGTAATAATAATGGGTGATTTCAATTACCCCGGTATCGACTGGGTCAGTGTCACGGCAGGACATGCTAGAGAGATAAAGTTCCTAGATGAAATAAATGACTGCTTCTTGGAGCAGCTGGTTCATGAACCGACCAGAGGGGAAGCCATATTAGACCTAGTCCTTAGTGGAACACCAGAACTAGTGCAAAAGATAAGGGTGTTGGGGCCACTTGGCAATAGTGATCATAGCATGATCGCCTTTGATTTAATTAGTGGAGGAGGGATAGTAAGGAAATCCACAGTACTACCTTTTAACTTTCGGAAGGGAGACTATGATAAAATGAGGAAAATAGTTAAGAAAAAACTAAAAGGAGCATTTGCAAAGGTTAAAGACTTACATCAAGCTTGGGTGTTGTTGAAAAATACTATCTTGGAAGCCCAGACTAGCTGTATTCCACGCTTTAAGAAAAGTGGAATGAAGTCCAAAAAACTGCCAGCATGGTTTAAAGGTGAGGTCAGAGAGGCTGTTGCCAAAAAAGCATCTTTCAGGAAATGGAAAAAAGAGCCAAACGAAGAATCAAACTCTGGAATTTGTTACCGGAGGATGTAGTAAAGGCTGTTAGTGTTGCTGGGTTTAAAAAAGGTTTGGCCAAGTTCCTGGAGGAAAGGTCCTTAAACCATTATTAAGAAGGGACCCAGGATATCAATGCTTGACCCAGTACCTGTGTCTTTTGGGGAAACTGCTAGGTACATATGACCTAGACTGGCCACTGTTGGAAACAGGATACTGGGCTTGATGGACCTTGGTCTGACCCAGTATGGCATATCTTATGTTCTTATTATGTTCTTATCATTAAGTTAAAATTGATTTTATTTTTTTTCACATTTTTATTTTTTCTTTAGCAGGATGGTACAGAGGGGAAAAGAGAGTCATGAAGTTCACTATCCGAAGAATTTG
Organism: Ichthyophis bannanicus; assembly: GCA_033557465.1. Lineage (NCBI taxonomy): Eukaryota > Metazoa > Chordata > Amphibia > Gymnophiona > Ichthyophiidae > Ichthyophis > Ichthyophis bannanicus. Next base: position 70,738,710 of record CM066051.1, on the reverse strand, counting down.
GCAGGAACCCACTGACCACTTGAACAATTGCCACTTCTGTATGGTGGATCCTTCCAAATGTCGGACAGACAAGAATGCTCCTTCGATCATGTATCTGAGCATTTCTTCATCCATTGCCCCAGTGACATACTGCTCGGAGTTCCCTATACCCACTCCTCTGCAGAGAAAGCAGCAATTCACAAAACGAAGACGATGTTGCAGATCTAGATCACAATATCAGAGGTGGAGCTGAGGAGAGAAACCCTTACTACCCGAACCAAAATGACATCAAACAATTTGGTCAGAGATCTTGGTTTCACCAAGTCCAATGTTGAGCTTTTGACGCCCAGGTTCAAGCAGTGGAACTTGTTGGATGAAAGTCTGTAAGTCAAAGGTCAGAGGAAGCGTCACTACACATTTTCTAGCTTCTTCACTAATTAAGTTGGGCTCTGCTTTTGCCACAGTGTGACCGGAATTACATGTAATCCGAAGGAGTGGCGCCTCTTCATTGACAGCTCTTCCAGGACCCTCAAAGCCATGCTGCTACGTAATGGGAACGAGTACCCATCTCTTCCCCTAGCTCACTCAGCGAGCCTCATAGAAGATTACAGTAGCATGAAGACCTTGCAAGAAGCCTTGAAGTATGCAGAGTACGGCTGGGAAGTTATCAGACTTTAAAAAGGTGACATTTCTGATGGGTCTCCAAAGTGGTTTTACCAAGTTTCCCTGCTATCTTTGTCTATGGGACAGCAGGGGATTTAGCCTTTGCCTTCCTCCTGTCTGCCCCGCTGCTGCAGCACTGTGCTGTGAGTATGTAGAGTCTGAGGGGAGAGGGAGGGGGGAGCCTCCAGCCTGAGATAGCAGACTCTGGACTGAAGAGTCCTTGCTGCCACCGACAGGAGGTCTGTCCCCAGTCTCACGGCTGCCCTGCTCATTCCCGATCTGGGCCTTAAGGGAAGAGGGCGGGTGAAGAGGCTGAGCACTTTGAGTTTTCTGCCATGCGGTCTAGGCTATAAGGAGCTGTATTCTGTGTTTGGTCGTAATTAGGAGGGTGCAAATTTTTAATTTTTTTTTTTTTTTTTGCTTTAGCTGAGATTTCCAATTTGAGACTTCTGATTTGAGGCACTGATCCCCCGATCAGTGCGCCAGCCCCACAAGGCAATTCTGTGCATGGTGACAGATGGGATCCTTTTTTTTTTGTTTTCTGTTTCACAGCTGGGTAAGTGAGACATTGAGAATAAACCCACAAAGTCAAGAGCTAACACAAGAAAAATTTTGGGTAATCTGATGGAGGAGGGGAGAGCCGCTGGTAATCAAGTGGTGGTCAAGAAGAAACTGACGGGAGCAGGATGGCTGTGCAGGAAGGAACACGCATGCGCCAAGAAGTCTAAATGGATTTCTCTGATCTAGGGGAGAGCCCAGCATGAAGACACCATCGAGGACAACACCTGTAGAGTGTCCCTGCATCCCCCTGCTTTTCTGCAGAGAATTGGGGTGATCAAAGTTCAGATCCCACTGATGCTCTGTGCAGCCTTGGGCAAGCCACTCATTCTTTCATTGCTTCAGGTACAAACGTAGACTGTGGTTCCTCTGAGGACCAGGAAGCACCTACTGTGCCTGACGGTAACTTGTCTTGAACTGCTCTGTAAAGGTGGGAGCTAAGTACAAATATAAGCATAATACACAATCTATCAGCAATCCACGTATGATCACACATTCAGAAAACACCCAGCAGCAGGTCCAGAAGAAAACACGCCATCAACACTCCCACAATAAAAATAAATATAATACACGATCTATCAGCAATCCACCTACAATCACAGATACAGAAAACACACAGAACCAGGTCCAGAAGAAAACACACCATCAACACTCCCACAATACTCCCATTCCCACAATAAAAATAAATATAATACACGATCTATCAGCAATCCACCTACAATCACAGATACAGAAAACACCCAGCACCAGGTCCAGAAGAAAACACGCCATCAATACACTTCACACTCCCACAATAATCACCAAGACAAATCTCACGACCTCCAGGAGGGCTTTTTCCCTATTTGCCCCAACTCTATGGGATGCACTATCTGATGAGCTTCGTACCATCGATAACATAGGAAATCTCAGAAAAAAACTGAAAACCATCTCTTCCTTCAGCACTTCACAGACCCAACATAATAGATTTCATGACAAGAAAACCTGTAATGGACAACTACACCTTCCAGCTACCCTCCACCGCGCTTCAGCCCACCCTTACCCCTCCCCACAATCCCCAATGCTGGAAACAGCAGACGCATTAAATTACCTTAAATAGCTCCATGTTATTGTTACCACAGTAGTTACAAGTCTGTTATAATGTTCCAATGTTCTATGTAAATCCATGTTGGCCATTTTGTTCTTATGTAAACTGCTTGGACTTGTAGATCAAGGGGTATATAAATATAGTTAAATAAATAAAGTTTTGAAATGGAGCCAGTATAGACAGAAGTGACTTATTCAAGGAAGCTGCAGGTAAAGCCCCTTTTCCTATGTGTATCACTGTAAAATCGCTGGTGCTGCTCAGAGTCATGTTAAATACTCAGAAATGTGAATGTCCAAATGTGACCATCTCATGTCCCATGTGGAGCCCCTGTAGTAAATGCAGCTTCACAGCTCACTAGGCCAAATCTTAAACATGATCTGGAGAACTAAATGTTGAGTGTTATAGTTTGATGAAGAGAGGTCGAGAAAAACTGTACGTACCATCTCCCGTGCACAACCTTCCTGTTCAGCCTCACTGCTCGCTAGTATTGCAATGCAACACCAGGCCGTAGGCAGGTATTAAACAGCAGTCAATTAGTGATCGCTTACAGACCAACAAGAACCACCAGAATATCGCAGCAGTCATTGGCCATGCAGTAAGAGATTATTTGCACAGGAATTTTTTACACAGGATGTTCCGTCATCTTCATGCACAACTCTAACAAGTATTGTGCACCAGCTAACAATGTGAGGGATTCTCTCTTTCTTTCTCTTTTACAGTGGTGTAAATTCTACTAAAGCAGCTCCTCCAGCTAAGGGAGGGAAGGCACTGATAGCTGCTTGTGTAACTTCTGAGGTGGATCCCCAATTATAGGGGCCCTTTCCGATATCTTGTTTGGAGTCCTCAATCTGAATTTCTGCCACTGTCTTTTATTACCAGTATTCTTTAATATCAACAAGTCCTGCATAAGAACATAAGAAATGCCACATTGGGTCAGACCAGCGTCCATCAAGCCCAATATCCTGTTTCCAACAGCAGCCAATCCGGGTCACAAGTACCTGGCAGGGACAGCAGTGTGGTTTTTCCTATTAAAAAAAGCCTGCTTATGTCTTGAAGTCAGTGTTATAATAAACAGAGAAAGGTGTTAAAATCAGAAGAGAATGAAAACTTAAACTTACGAGCCACTTTCAGCTCCAGTGTTGCATCGTTGTAGTTGGCGCCTAGTTGAAAGAAACACGTGTACTTTCCTCCATCACCTATCCTGATATTGTGTATCCTCAGCGACACACTTCCACTGGCGATGTGATTTTTGATCAGCTCTGTCCTTCCTCGGTATGCTGAGAGTTGTTCAAAGACTTGATCCTTCCCATTTTCATATAGGTGCACAACTGAATCAAAGCCAAATCGGAACCACCTGACCTGCATGTGCTCAGCACTGATGTTTGGGGAGAGGTGGCAGGGTAACACGACATCTTCACCCAGAACGGCCACCACGGGGTGCTCAGGGCCGAGGACATGAAATCTTTCTGTTAATTAAGTGATACAAAACAAACACAATGACATCAATTAACAAGAGAGACTGTGGGACTGATTGCTGAGAAATGTAAAGAGCTGCAGAGAGTCTGTACTGAACTCAAAGACCTTAAGAGAGCTCTAAAAATCCTCATTATACCAAACTAGATAAAGTGATCTTACTTACCTGAAATGGGATTTCCCAGTGGACAGCAGGATATAAGGGAAATAGGGGGGTAGAGGGAGGATTCCATGGAAAGTAAGGGGGTGACAGAAGGAAAGGCAAGACAGAGGAGGCACCGGGATCAGGGAGGGGGAGATTCGGGATCAGGAAAGGAAAGAACTTTTTAAACCCAGCTACACTAACAGTTTTTACTACATCCTCCGGTAACGAATTTCAGAGTTTGATTACACATCTAGTGAAAAAAATATTTTCTCTTATTAGTCTAAATTGGGTTACACTGTAGCTTCACTGCATGTCAGCCACCAGGATGGCCAAGTGTTTAAGGTTTTGGACTTAAGATCCAATGGACATGTGCCCTTGTGGGTTCAAGCCCCGCTCCTGGTAGCCTTTGTTTCTATTATGCAGAAATATTTCTTTACGGAAAGAGTGGTGGATCCGTGGAATAGTCTCCCAGTGGAGGTGTTAGAGATAAGGACAGTATCTGAATTCAAAAAAGCATGGGACCAACACAGAGGATCTCTAAAGGAAAAAAGGGGACTGTAGTAGTTGTCGATATGGAAGGACAGACTAGATAGGCCATGTGGTCTTTTTCTGTCGTCATTTTTCTATGTTTGTGTCTCCTAGTCCTTCTACCATTTGATGACATAAACAATCGATCTACGTTTACCTGTTCCACTCATTAATTTATAGACCTCTATCATATCTCCCCTCAGCCATCTCTTTTCCAGGTTGAAGAGCCATTTTGGTGGCTCTTCTCTGTACCTTTTGTAATAAAACTCTATATCCTTTTTACGATAAAGCGACAAGAATTGCACACAGTAATCAAGGTGCAGTCGCGCAATGGAATGATAGAGGTATTAAAATATTCTTTGTTTTATTCTCCATTCCTTCCTAGCATTCTATTTGCTGTCTTGGCTGCCGCTGCTCACTGGGCAAAGGGTTTCAACGTATTATCCACTATGACGCTTAAATCTTTTTCCTGGGTGGTGGTTCCTAATGTGGAACCTTGCATCGTGTAACCATAGTTTGGGTTGTTCTTCCCTAGGTGCATAACTTTGCACTTGTCCACATTAAATTTCATCTGCCATTGGAAGTCCAGTCTTCCATTTTTTCACAATCCTCTTGCATTTTAACAACTTTCCTCTTCCTCTCCTCTGGCCCTCAGCTGCACCCTACACCAGCACCGTTCCTCCAGTGCTACAGAAAGGCTCCAGGTGGGGTATTCCTTCTCACTCAGGAAGGGTTCTAGTTTTTGACTGACTGTAATTTACATGTTTTCTCTTTGTGTAGTTTTTCTTTTTATTGCTATTGTATATGTACTGTGCTTTATTGCTTTAGACTGTAAACTGCAAGATGATTTGTTGAGGAAGAGCACTTCATCAAATATGATAGTAACAGTAGCTAAATAAATGCAGAAATAAAATTAACAGAATTTATTTCTATTTAAGTCTGTGACACATTGAAAAAAAAGGCTTTAGTAGACAGGCCCCAATTTTGTGCCTATGTGGAAAATGCTCAGTAGACAGGCCCCTCTGTATACAGAGAATAAGAGAGGGACAGACAGACGCGTAAAAATCCCACAGTTACGAATTAGTAAAGAGACATGGAAAGTATGAGAGCGACCTCTTACCTGCATTTACAGTCTGGAAGTGATGACATATCAACAAGATGATACAGCCAAGAAGAGAGGTGGGCGCTCTTATCCAGTGAAACCCAAAAAAGTACATCTTCAAGACACTGAAAACAATAAAACCACAGGACCTAGAGCAAACAGAGATTAGGTTATATGGACATGGAGAGATCTCAAGGTTCTGGGACAGGAGAAGGTTCCAGCAGTCAGTGCTGGACTAGCAGTGGGAACTCCAGGGCGGGAATGAGGTGCATTCAGAGAGATGTGTGTGGGATGTCTCAGTGCTGGAATAGTAGAGGGTGTGGCATGGAAGGGATACAGTGCATTGATAGAGCTTTGGGGGGGGGGGGTGTCTTGATACTGAACTAGCAGGTGGGGATGCCGGAGGATCTCCTTTTCTGGAGCATAAGGCGGTATAATAAATGGAAAGAGAGAATAGACTAGATTGAGATGCACTGACAGAGCTGTTGCCTGGGTTTTAGTAGCAGAACAGTGGGATCCAGCATTCAAATCTCTCTTTTCCGGGCATGCCTGCCTTTTCAAAAAGTGGTTTGCATTTAGACCTTCAGGAATAATGAAAAATAAAACAAGTTGCACATACAGTAGGGAGGCTGCATGTACAAGAGTCATTTATACATGGAAATCGTCATGTATGAAACTGCATGTCTGATATGCACATAAAGTATTGTTACATACCTCTAACAAGGGTTCTCTGTGGACAGCAGGATAAGCAATCACACGTAGGCGATATCATCTGACGGCCTCAGTTTGGACCTGCTTTCCAAAATTCCAGAAGACTTTATAAGCATGTGCGAGAATTCTCTGCTAGTGGCAACTGCTATTCATGGTCAGTCTCCTTTATCCAATAGCTTGTTTCCTGCATTGCCTACCATTGGCATCAGAGAGGTTGCATGGATACAAGCAGTCTGGAAGAAAGCAGAGCCTCCGTCACCAGCCCCCCAAAGCTGCTTAGTATCAGTGCTGCAAAGGAAGCCTGACGGGGACCTCTGGAGAGAATCCTCATGGCCCTGAGTAATGGAGGGAGCTGATATGTTGCAGTAGACAACAACAGGATAGTTCAAGGATCTCTCACATGGAGAGTCCTTGGTCTGTGGTTTCGGGGGCTCAAGGTGACATCCTGGCACAGTTACAATGGGCAGAGACATCATGTGACAGGCCCAAGCAGAGGACATACACATGATTGGTAAATGCTAAGAGAGACACGTTCCTGGAGCACTGTGGGCATTTTTAAAACCTGGACTTTTTTCTGCCATTTTTTTCTATTTTTCTTTGGCTTAGTCTGTCATCTCCTTACCTATGCTTTTCCTTGTAAATTAATGACAGATGTAGACTAACTAAGATTGGACAGGACCCATATAACTGTCGCTGTATCCCAGACTTTGCTTTGATATGTAACGACATATGCAAACTACACACAACATAAATATGTTTAAATCCATTGCAATTGCATTATGCCTTCATAAACCTGATGAAGAGTGTACAGTTCTCAAAAGTTTGTCAAAAATATATTAAGTTAGTCCAATAAAATGGTATCACCTAGAATTTGCTTGTTGACCTTTGTTTGCACTCTGCCATAAGGAAAAGGAATCCTGCCAAGTCTAACGCAACAAAAGCTGTTGGCAAGTTCTTCAATTTTATTTTTGGATATAGAGATGAAGACAGCGAGAATTCATCTGGACACACACAGAGAGGATGAAACTAACAGATGGCAGTTACCATCGATAGAAAACTGTCACACATGCTCAGAGTTTCTCCTGGGCTCTTGGAGAGCAGATCCAAGCAGATGCCATGACATGATGACATCACCTACGTGTGGCAGCCTTATCCAGCTTGTCCACGGAGAATGTTACTTACAGACAGCCTAAATAGGTGTAACTTCACCAAACTGAAAGGGTTAGAAAGAAGGTTGCACTTATGCTTTTACTTTCCAACATTCACATGTATGCGCATAAATTAACCCAGAAAGTTTGTGCATGCCAAAGAGCAGGGATACGTGTAAGCAGCTAAAATTCCCTGCTGAATTATGGGACCTGCAGCACTGATTTCAGTGGATAGCATCGTTGGCTACAAATCTCACACTGCTTTGGGATGTTAGTTCATAACCAGGACTGGCCAAAAAGCTTGGCAGCTCTAAAGAAGAGACCTCACTGGGCTGCATCTACCCCACACTAAGCACACGTGCAGGCACAGAATCGCCAAGTTACCCAGTTCCAGCTGTGAGACTTTTTGGCCAGTTTTGGTTTTATATTTGGATTGCAGTGCAGTTTGGTGGTTGTAATCCCTTATTTTACCCATTGAAAACAGCACTGCAGGTCCCATAATGCATCAGGATGAGATTGTAAACCAGTCCTGGATTTTTGACAATCTCGCTCCTGGAACTGGGTAACTTGGTAACTCTGCAGACACCTATTAAAGTTGTCTACTTTTGAACCTATCGTGGCCACGTTTCTGCGGGAAGGCGTCCCCCTCTGGAGCTCAGGCCTTTCCTTGGGGATAGTGGGGCAGGGGATTCCCCCTCATATTGCAGACCTTTCCAGTCCCAGTTGCTGCTGCTGCCCACCTTAAGGCCTTGGAGCACATGTCGTCTTGAAGGCTCTTCCATGTCCAGCCACCTTTGACGCACACTTCTTGTTGCCGTGGAGGAGGATATGGCAGATCCTTCAAGAGTGCATGCATGTGCTCCAAGGCTTTGCGGCAGGCAGGGGGATAGTGGGACCTGGAGTCAACCGGACAATACAGTATCCAGTTATAGCTTGTAACCAGACACTATACAAAGGGCTGCAAAATCGGGCAGTTGGTCACCCTACAACGGGGTTCCTCAACCCAGCCCTTGGGACACACCCAGCCAGTCAGGTTTTCATGATAACCACGATTAATATGCATGAGAGATTTGCATGCACTGCCTCCATCGTATGCAAATCCCTCTCATGCATATTCATTGTGCTTATCCTGAAAACCTGACTAGCTAGGTGTGTCCGGGGAGTGAGTTGAGAACCTCTGCCCTACACTAAGGTTGCCAAATTTTTTGCAGGTAAATCTGGGACACTTATCTGAAGTGGGTGGGGGGAGGGAGGAGGGAAAGACACCTTAGTTCCATGTTTGAGCAGCAAGGTGTGGAAGAGAGAAAAGGAGTCATTACCCTGCCCCCAAGGTCGGCCTGTCCACTATGCGAGCTAGGCAGCTGCCTAGGGTGGCCAGCCCATGTGGGCGGGAGCGGTGGCAGTGGCAACAGCAAACATGGACTGCTGCGCCACACCCCCCCCCCTAACTGCCACCGATTCCATTTGGGGGGGGGAGGCAGGCAGTTGCAGTATTTCACAAGCGGTGGCAAAAAGCTACAGCTTTTCGAAATGCAGCCACCTCCCCTTCCCGAGACGTAATCGGCAGCAGCTGGGCAGGGGAGGGGGGGGGGGTGGCGGCAGGCCGGGGTTTCTGTCTAGGGCAGCAGAAACCCTTGGGCCAGCCCTGCCAGCCCCACCCCAATCCAACACATGACAGCAACAATATAACTTCCAAGGAAAAAGATCAGCAGAGAAATAGAAACAGTCAGGGCCGGCCCATCCACTAAGCGAGCTAGGCAGCTGCCTAGGGTGGCAGCGGTGGCGGTGGCACACATGGGCAGCTGCGGATTGGGGGAGGGGAGGCAGGCAACAGCAGTATCTCAACAGAACAACATCTCCACTAGATCCCTGTCCTGCAAGCTTGTTAAAAAGAGCAGAGCTCACACCTACCATATACAAAATGTTGCAGTCTTCCTTTACCCAAGGATATATGCCAACCATCCTAAAGACTGCCTCCATACGTCCACTGATGAAAAACTCAAACTGAACCATGCAGAACCCAATTCATACAGAATGATTTCAAGTTTGCCTTTCCTTACAAAAATAATAGAAAAACTACACAATTACAGTAGCCTGAATGCTCCGCTTGACCCACATCAGCATGGATTCCGCCCCAGACATGGTGTGGAAACATTGCTAATCTCACCCACTGACTGACTCATCATAGGAATAGAGAAGCCAAAGCAAGCTTCATACTCATTTTTCTTGATATCACTGTAGCCTTTGACACAATATGTCATGAGCTTCTCCTACAGAGACGATGCTATCTTGGCGTTACTGACAATGCACTCAGATGGATGTTTATGTTTACTTCGCTTGATAGACCGCCCTTCTGTGGCAATCAGAGCGGTTTACAATACAATAATTAAAAAAAAGAGAGGCACAAGGCCAGGAAAATGGAAAAAGAATTTACAATCTTTGACAGAATAGGGGAGAAAAGAGGAGAATAGGACACTAAACGTGGAAGGAGAGACTCACATGAGAGGGGAGGGAAGATTAAAGGTCAAGGAAAAGAGGTGGGTCTTTAGGTCACCTTTAAAGTTGGTATGATGGGGTTCTAAACGAAAGGAGGTGGGGAGGGAGTTCCAGAGGGCAGGATCCAATCATACTTGGCTGATTGCCAACAAATTGTGAAAACTGAAGAGTTCGGATCCTTACCTGCTAATGCAAGGTGTACCCCAGGGCTCTTCTCTATCAGCCTTGTTATTTAACATTTACATCCAGCCCATCTGTGAGATCATCAGGTCCCATGACATTTTATTCCATCTATATACAAATGATATAATGTTTTATATACCATTCTCAACCTCTGCTCCATACTTCACCCCTATAATAAAGTGCTTCAACTTCATCGCCCTCTGGTTATCACATCAAGGCCTTTCCATTAACTACAACAAAACTGAATTTCTTTTCATATTCAAGAATCAATCCTTGGTCCCTCCAAAATCAATTCAAGTTAGAGATGCTGAATTAATGGTTAAATCCAAAGTACGCTACCTCGGGGAGACTCTTGACCAACATCTTACACTGCAGCCCCACATTAACACCGTGATAAAGAATGTATATGGCAAAATAAGAACACCCCAATGGCTCCGTCCTCTCCTTGCTCCTCCCGACTACAGGACTGTATTTCAAGAGATGAGACTTCTCCACCCTGACTTCAGCAATTCAATACTCCAAGATCTCCCCAAAGCACATCTGCTTCCATTACAGCTCACTCAGCACACTGCAGCTAGAGTCCTGACTGGACCATCAAGGAGCTCCCCCATCACCCCCATCACGAAGGAGCTCCACTGGCTACCTATACCATACAGAGTGAAGTACAGACACTTAATGATAATATTCAAAATCCTCCATGAACAATCCTCTGGCCATCTGCAAACGATAATTAGAAAACTCCCTAATAATAGCCAGAGAAGAAGCACTGCAGACCACCTCCTTGCATCCCACACAGACTTCCTCAAACTCAACCATTCAGCAATCTCCTTACACCCTCCAACAATATGGAGCACATTACCCGTAGAGATAAGGACTACTGCAGACATGAAGGACTTCAGGAAGCTGTTGAAAACGCACCTTTCAGGAATGCACTTTGAGGGTGTCACTTAACAACACAGTGCAATTCTCAACATTACCCCTCTGTAGTCACAGGATACCATCTAACCTTTGGTTTTCTGTTAATGTAAATAGGTTAATTATCTAATGTAAATAGGTTATTTGTAATACTCATTGTTCTATGTAAAGTTATGTTACTGTTATCTGTAAACCGTATTGATCCTTGGAAATGCGGTATATAAATGTTTGAAATAAATAAATAAATAAATATTAACAAAAGCAGAGGCAAAAATGCTTGGGCCAGCCATGGAAACAGTGATGCATTTCTTCCATACTAAGCAAAATATAAAGACAATAGATGTAAATTCTAAGAATGGCCATCTTTAAGTCACTAAATAGAAAATAAAAAATTGTTTCTACCCTCCCTGTCCTTATTGCTGCAACAGGGACAGGGGACAGTCGGGGCACAGCTCTAGAACTGGAGATATCTGGTGACCTTACCCTACACCCCACTCGCTAGGACAGTTTCCTTTCCTGCACTCACTCAGACTGCGCTCTTCCTAAAGGATCAGCAGAAGCAGGAGAGAGGATTCGGTGAGGGTTTTGGGGCTTTATCTTACCTTCTTCAGTTCACTCTGCCCAACGAACATTTCACAGACGTTATGGAACTAACAGTAACCTTCCCTGATTATCCTTTTCGGCTTTCTTAGCCGCCCTAAAGGGAAAGTAAACACCAGTCATTCTCTGAGCGTCTCTTGTTCACACTGCAATGTCTACGTGTTGTCTGAGCTATTCCTGTTCTCAGCTCCGATTCCCACTGCATTCCCCTCTCAGATGTAATCCTTCAGCACTCATTCCTGTTGTGACCAGATCCGGCTGAAGGAGGGAGAGGAACAGGTCCAGAATCAGCCACCCCTCCCCCCCTCTGACCCTGCCCCCCCTTCCATTAAATTATAGGAATTCAAAAACATTAATAAAAATACTTATAAGAGAAGAGAATAAGAAAAATAAGTAGGCAGAAGGTCAAAAGCAAGGTTAAACAGAAGTGTTTTCGGAAGGGATTTAAATTTAGGATATGATGATTCAAGTCCGAGAGGAGGGGGGAGGGAGTTCCAGAGGGCTAGGAAATAAAAAGCAATGAGTGAGTAGATGATAACCGGACTTGAGAAACAGAGGGGAGATACAGGCGATTGGCATGGATTTCCCAGAGGGCATGGGAGGATGAGATAGGGGGAACCAGACCGGAGGGCACCACAGAGCAGGATGAGGAGTTTGTAACTGTACAGGGAGCCAGTGATGAGGAATAAGAAGTGGTGTGATATGTCTAATCTTGAAGCATGGGTAAGAATCCGGATGGCAGGGTTGTGAATTTGCTGGATAGGGCGAGTTGAAACTGAGGGAGGGTGAGGTAAATGGCAGAAGGGCGGTGCTGCTGCCAATCTCTTCAGGAATTTTCTGAATATCACTGAAGTGGACTCTCCAACCCGACATTACCCAGAGTCTCTACTGGTCCATATCCTGGCCCGTCCCGACATCCACATAACGTTCTTTGCGTCCCACCTTCTTTGAGCCCCTGTTGTGGGACTCCCTTCTTCTCACAATCACAGAGACTGTTATATCCTTCTGCAACCTTTTAGTTCTCAGAGACTAATGTCCACTTTGACTCCCTAGTCAAACTACAAGACAAGTTGTTGCTCTCCCTGCTGTCAGCCCTCTCCCTTCTTCAATACACTCATTCCCCCAGACACGTGGCTGGTCGTACCCTGGACCTGGTTATGAGTACCCATGCATTCCCTTCCCTCTCACCTCTTTCTCCACTCTCCCCCTTCCTTACACTGATCACTTCTGCATTTCCTTTCAGTTCCCAAGCATCCGGCCTCACAAGGCTCCCATGCTTCAATGACCTCTTACTTACTCGCAATTCATCACCTCGACCCCTCTCTCCACCTTCACTTCCTCGGATTCCTGGTTCCCTGTGGATTTTGATTTTATCTCGGTCAACGCTCAGGCTGACACATGGAATACTCTTCTTCATTCTGCGCTAGATAACTTGGCTTCCCTTCATCCTAAACGACTTCCTCACTTGTCCCACCACCATCTGTGGTATCATCACGGTCTGGCCCTTACGCATCACTAGTTACGTAGAGCAGAACGTACATGGCACAGGCTGCGCATCCTGCCTTTCTTTCTGCTTTTATAGATCTTCACGCTCATTATAAGGCTGTGGTCATCAACGCAAAAAAAAAAAGACTATTTTGACAATCTCTAATTCCGCTAATCACTCCAAGACACTTCATTCGATCATTTCATGCTTATTATGCCCACACTTCATTCGATCATTTCATGCTTATTATGCCCCTCTGGCCCCATTACATCCCAAAGTGAACTTCCTACCACAGAACAGCTTGTTCACCACTTTTACAAGGAAATCTCTGATCTCCAGAATGAGTTTCTCCCAATCCCTCCTTTCTCATGCACCACTGAGGAACTCAGAGAGGATGTGGCGAGGCTGAGGAGCATTCAAGACAGTGAGAAGTACATTGATGAGATGCTTCTTGCAGCAACCAAGCTCTCCAGCAGAGGAGAAGATGGGTGCCAACAGAATGTCGATGGTTGGACACAAGTCACCAGGGCCTGCAAAATCACCAATCCAACTTCTCCAGCCCTTGAATTGAAGAACCATTATGCAGCCCTGGAAGTGGAGGAGGTGAAAGCAGCCCTGGAAAGGGAAGAACCAGAGTTCAAGTACCCCAAAGTTGCAGAATCAGTGACCACAAGGAAACGAAGGGTAGTGGTGGTTGGAGATTCTCTTCTGAGGGGTACTGAGGCATCCATCTGCCGACCAGACTTGATGTCCAGAGAGGTATGCTGTCTGCCTGCTGCCAAAATCCAAGATGTTACGGAGAGTTTGCCGAGACTCATCAAGCCCACTGACTATTACCCAATGTTGCTAATCCATGTTGGAACAAATGATACTGCCAGGTATACCTCGGAACGTATCAAAAGTGACTTCATGGCTCTGGGACAGAGGGTGAAGCAGTTAGGTGCACAGGTGGTGTTCTCTTCAATCCTCTCTGTTGAGGGTAAAGGCCAAGGCAGAGAGGCTCGCATCCTGGAGATGAATGCGTGGATGGTGTCATCGAGAGCGTTTTGGTTTCCTAGACCATGGGATGCTGTTCCAAGGGTTGCAGAGCAGAGATGGCATCCATCTGTCCAAGAAAGGTCAACGCGTCTTCATTAGTAGACTGGCTAATCTATTGAAGAGGGTTTTAAACTAGATTCATTGGGGATGGCTGAAGAAAGCCCCCAGGTAAGTGAAAGCCCCCAGGTAGGTAATACATTAAATAACTCTATGGAAATGGGTAACAGGGGTAACATATGGAAAGCAGTGTGTATAAATGCCCGTAGCATGGGAAATAAGATCCCTGTTGTTGAAGCTTTGGTGGGAGTGGCTGACTTGGATTTAGTGGCAGTTACAGAAACATGGTTCACAGAAAACCATGATTGGGATGTAACTATACCTGGCTATACTTTATTCAGAAAGGACAGGGTAGGAAGTAGGGGAGGAGGAGTGGCAATATATGTAAAAACTACTATTAAAGCTTTGGAATTACAGAGCTTAAAAGGGAGAGGGGAGGCATTGTGGATTAAACTAGAAAGAGAGAAAGAGAAATCTATTTACATTGGTGTGATATACAGACCTCCCTCACAAGAGGAAGAGGTGGACAGAGAGTTAATTGAAGACATGCGAGGCATTGCTAGGCAGGGGAAGTGCTACTGATAGGAGATTTCAATATGCCAGATGTTGATTGGCACATTCCTGCTGCAGTATCATCTAGAAGTAAGGAGATCCTGGATTCTCTACAGGGGGAACTATTCAGGCAATTGGTAACAGACCCCACACGTGAAGGGGCCATACTGGACTTGGTGCTTACCAATGGTGAAAGTGTTTCTGATGTTGTAGTGGGAGATCATTTTGCATCCAGTGATCATCAGATGGTGTGGTTCAGTATTAGAACTAGGGCTGTTATAAACCATTCAAAGGCGAGGATCTTAGACTTTAGGAAGACTAACTTTGCAAAGATGGGCCAATACCTCAGGGAGTCGTTAGTTGGATGGGAACAGCTGAGGGATGTGAAAGGGGATATTTTAAGGGCAACCAACCTTTTTGTTAAAATGGTAAATAAAGGTAAAAGGAAAAGGAGACCGCTATGGTTTTCGAAAGAAGTAGCTGAAAAAGTGAAGAAAAAGAGGGAGGCCTTCATGAAATACAAGAGATCACAGAGAGAGAAAGACAGGCATCTGTATTTGGAAAAACTTAGAGAAGCTAGCAAAGTAGTCAAGAAGGCAAAGATTCAAAAGGAGGAGGAAATAGCCAATGCAATAAAATGGAGGATAAGACATTTTTCAGATATATTAGTGAGAAGAAGAAGGGCAAGAGTGGTATTGTCAGACTCAAGGGTGCAGGGGAGGAATATGTAGAAGCTGATAAGGATAAAGCAGAATTGCTTAACAAATATTTTTGTTCTGTGTTCACAGATGAAGAACCAGGAGCAGGACCTCAGAAAACAGCCACAAATAGGAACAGAAGCAAAGGACATCTTGAACAATTTTCAAAAGACTGTGTTCGTGAGAAACTATCTCAACTTAAAGTAGACAAAGCGATGGGACCGGATGGGTTACACCTGAGAATACTGAGGGAACTTGGGGACGTTCTAGCAGCTCCACTGACTGACCTTTTCAATGCCTCATTGGAGTCGGGAGTGGTGCCAAAGGACTGGAGAGAGGCTCATGTGGTGCCTTTACACAAAAGCGGAAGTAAGGATGTGGTTGAAAACTACAGGCCGGTTAGTTTAACTTCGGTGGTAAGTAAATTATTGGAAACGCTGCTGAAAGAGAAAATAGTGAGGTTTCTGGAGTCCAGCGGATTAAAGGATCTGAGGCAGCATAGATTCACCAGAGGCAGGTCTTGTCAGACAAATCTGATTGATTTCTTTGACTGGGTGACCAGGGAGTTGGACCGAGGGAGAGCGCTAGATGTGGTGCATTTAGATTTCAGTAAAGCCTTTGACACTGTTCCTCACAGGCGACTTATAAACAAACTGAGCACCCTAGGGATGGACCCTAAAGATACTGCTTGGGTTAGAAATTGGTTGGGTGGGAGGTGACAAAGAGTACAAGTAAATGGAGCTCACTCTGAGGAGAAGGATGTTATCAGTGGTATGCCTCACGGATCTGTCCTTGGTCCGATTCTTTTTAACATCTTTGTTAGTGATATAGCGGAAGGGCTTTCAGGTAAGGTTTGCCTCTTTGCGGATGATACCAAAATCTGCAATGGAGTAGACACCCAGAAAGGGGTAGATAATATGAGGAGGGATCTAGCTAAGCTTGAAGAATGGTCTAGAATTGGCAGCTGGGATTTAATGTTAAAAAAAGTAAGGTCATGCATTTGGGCTGCAGCAATCCAAGGGAGCAATATAGTATAGGGGGTGAAGTACTTTTGTCCACCAAAGAAGAGCGGGACCTAGGCGTGGTTGTGTCTGATGATCTTAAAGTAGCTAAACAGGTAGAAAAGGCGACGGCAAATGCTAGAAGGATGCTTGGGTGCATACGGAGAGGAATGGCTAGCAGAAAAAAGGAGGTGATAATGCCTCTGTATAAGTCTTTGGTGCGGCCTCATTTGGAGTATAGTGTGCAATTCTGGAGACCGCACTTTCAAAAGGATGTGAACAGGATGGAGTCGGTGCAGAGGGTGGCTACTAAAATGATTAGTGGTCTTCATTATAAAGCATATGAGGACAGACTGAAGGATCTTAATATGTACACCTTAGAGGAAAGGCGGGATAGAGGTGATATGATTGAGATGTTTAAATACTTCCATGGCATAAATGTTCAGGGGGAGAGCCTCTTTCGATTGAAAGCAAGTTCTGCTATGAGGGGACATGGGATGAGGGTGAAGGGAGATAGATTCAGGAGTGATATGCGGAAATATTTCTTTACGGAAGGAGTAGTGGATCCATGGAATAGTCTCCCAGTGGAGGTGGTAGAGATGAGGACAGTAACTGAATTCAAAAAAGCATGGGACCAACACAGAGGATCTCTAAAGGTAAAAAGGGGACTGTTGTAGTTGTTATGGAAGGACAGACTAGATATGCCATGTGGTCTTTTTCTGTCGTCATATTTCTATGTTTCTATGCAGTTCTCTCTCCCACACATGTGCAGAATCTAACCCCATCTCTCTTGAAGCTCTCACAAAATCCCCCTCCTCTTCTCACAAAATGGCATGTTTTTCTGACCCCATCCCCTCTTTCTGGATCTCTGTCAGTACATTGGCCCTCCTTCCACGGGTACTTTCCATTTTTAATAATAGTTTAGCTTCCAGGACCGTCCCTCTGCTGGATGAATGCCACTGTGAGACCTCTACTGAAGAACCCCTCTTTAGACACGGCTTCCCAGGCTCACTACCATCCAGTTTCTAATCTTCTCTTTCTTTCCAAGATTCCAGAAATACTAGTTTTTGCACAACTATCCGATCACCTTAAAAAGTCTAACACTCTTCATATGCGCCGGTCAGGATTCTGTTCTGGACACCGTACAGAAACCATTTTGCTTTCCCTTCTTAGTGAAACCCGTGAAACAATCAATAAGATAATACTGTCACAGAGAAAGACAGAACACTAGCTCAGTACATGAACACTTTTTCAAAGGAAACCCCACTCCCTCAAAGACCTCACAATTAGAGTCCTGAATGGAAACTTCAAGAACATACATGTTATAATGTAAGCAAAGGACTGTTCTAATGCGAAATTTGTTATCTGTAAACCGTGCTGATACCAAAGAGCGTGGTATATAAAAACTGTAAAATAAATAAAATAAATATCCCCTCCAAGAAATGACCCAATCTAGAAATGCCCTCACACTGCAGTGTAGATAGATTATGTATATAGTTAACCCAGTTATCCAAGTTTGTACTCCTGTTCAATGTAAAACCTGACAGTTTGTCGTAATGGTCGTTTTGTTATGATGTAAACCGCGCTGATTCTAAATAGCGCGGTATATAAGAAACTGTAATAAATAAATAAAATAAATAAATGAAAAGAAAACATTTGAAATTAAAATGATTGAGTATTTCAACACTGACAAAAGAGGACTGAATAGAGACATTGGTTTTCTCACTCGTTCCAGACATAAAACGTGGAAATGCAAAGGGCTACTGTCTCCTCACCTCTGCCTTTTATTGTAAGTTAATGACAGATGTCGATTAGATAAGATCAAACAGGAGTTGTGTAATTGTTACTGTATGCCACACTTTGCTTTGCTATATAATGACATATGCAGAGTCTAGATGAGTTTGTACTACTTAAACCCAGTGTAACTGCATTGTAATTTAATACACAGTCAACAAGACTATCCTGTAAATAGCTTATGTATTATTAACCCTGTATGTATGTATTAACCCTGTTATCCAAGTTTTATTACCTGTTCAATGTAAAACCAGACACCTTGTCACCATGGTAGTTATGTTATGATGTAAACCGCGCTGATGCCGAATAGCGCGGTATATAAGAAACTGTAATAAATAAATAAATAAATAAACAATATATTAAATTACAGTAGTCTAATAAAGAGGTATGACCCATAACTTGTTGTTGACCTTTATTTGCACAGGACCACAATTCATAGGGGAATGTTTACTAAAGGTTATCATGTGTTAAGTAAAGTTAACAGGCGTTAAGGGCTCCCACTGTTCATTCATTTCTATGAGCCATTGAAGCACTTAACATGTGTTAACTTTACTTAAAGCACGTTAATCTTTAGTAAACATGCCCCATAAAGTCCTGCATCGGGGCCACTTATCTCCTCCAGATGCTTAGAAATGAAATGATCTTCTTATCCAGCCTCCTTCTGTCATATTTCCAAGAGACAAGAAGATCATTTCTCAGTATCTGGAGATCAGTAGCCCCTGATGCAGGACTTTATGTATTGTGATCCGAAACAGTAGCACTGTGTTGTGAAATCATGAAGAGATATCATGAAGGACAGTTGAACCTATGAAGAGAGATAGTAAAGCTGATCATGCTCATTTGTAAGATAGTATAAAGTAAAATGCACTGCTCAATACTGTTCAATGACCCTATCCCACAGTTCAGTTCAACTGGCCTGGGATACGCTGACTAAGGCTTCTGAGAAGCGCTGTACAATCAGAGGCTCAGACTCCTGCTCTAGGTGATGTCAGTGTGGGCAAACTGAGTGTCTCCATGCATCTGATGGCCGGGGATGGCCCAACCACTAGGCAAACTAAGTGGTCTCCTAAGGAAGCAACTGGGGGGTGGCTACGAGCAGAACATTCAAAGCTAAACAATTAATTTTGACAGCCAGGAGGGGGGTGGTGGGGGCGTAAGGCTTAAGGTTTACATAGAAATCCAACAACGCATTGCTCTTGGCAGAATGGCTATGAAGGATCTAGACAAGATTTTCAAGAGCAGAGATGTCTCTCTCCATACAAAGATTTGACTTGTCCAGCAGGGGCGGCCCAAGGGGGGTGCGGGGCCTCATTTCCATAAAGGGCCTCATTTGCATAAATATTTGCATAATGTTAACATACACTAACTTTTAGTAAACATGCCTCTTAATGAGTATGGATAAAGAAAGACTAAAAGATTTCTACATTACTATAATCCAGTGCCAACCGCCAGACACATTAGGAACTACTACAAACACTGCCCATTTAGAACCCATAGCAAACCCGCCATATCCTGACAGCATTACCAGGACTCACAAAGCACCATACACTACCTATCAAAAGGAAACGCTGCAAATATTAAACCAATACATTTCAGAGAATAACAATACATCTCCTACTGGGGAAAGAGAACAAGTGGCAATGTCAAACAGGAATTACATAAACAGAATACCTCAGCTCAGTTACACATGCAGAACATAGACCATCACCAAACAAGGAATCACAATTTAGAAACAGGAAGACAATAATTAAACTGGGAACCCCAAAAGCCAAACTTGGAATGTACCACAACACTGCAGAAATAAAACTATAAATTAATTTCCTCTAGGCGAGATGGTGGCGGTGATTGGCTCCGGGTGATCTGATTCCTTATGAAGCGTTTGGCTCGCAGTGGCTTGCACTTTTGGTGGTGGAGATGGGAAGAATGAAGCATAAGCAAGCCTACTTATCCTCGAGTGAGGCTCTTACCGGGTCTGCTGAGCAGAAAACAGTTCAGATGTGTGGATTCGTGACCTTGGCAGCTGGAGTGGCATTCTTGGCTGATCCGGCGTCTGTTCCGGATCTGAGCATATCAGGGGTAGTGCTCTCCCCTGAGCAGTGGGCCCCCTCTCCTCCCCCCCCCTGCCATGCCCTGGAAGTGTTGTAGGGGCTTCGGGAGTGCTCCCCAACGGCACAAAAACTAACACGCCGGTTCGGGGGAGTGAAGAGGGCTCCGAGGCAGCCTGTATGCACTTGGCTCTGCCGGCTGGAGGAGTGAGAACGGAGGCTATCTCTTTGTTGGAGGATAGCCCACCCCAGGCAGGCAGTGCTTTGGTGTCCATCGGTGGTGCTGGTGGGTTGCTGAAACCCCAGAAAGTTACATTGGAGGTACAATGGGATGCTATTTCCACCATGAATTCTTCTCTTGTGGCTATTTCGTCTTTTGTAAGTTTTGAGACTGATTTCTTGCTTACACATTCAAGAATGTTCTAGAGCTCAGCATGAACAAGTGGGGAAGTTGGTGCAGCTGGAGGGAGATCTTGAAGAGCTCTGAGAGTTGCATGGTGCCCATATTAAGGATAGGAATATGACTTCTAGGAGATCGGAATACCTTGAGAATCAAGTCCGGAAGAACATCTTGAGACTGATTAATTTTTCTAGATCTCCATTATAATCGCCCATGGAGATGGTGTGTAGGTACCTCCAGGAGGTCTTGAAGATCTCTGAGGATGACCTACCGCCTTTGACTAGGGCTCAGTACCTTGGTGTGGGCCGGGCTAACCAGGGAGTTGTTGGCAAAGCCCGAGTAGAATCCGGAGACCTTACTGGGTTTCTGGAGAATTCTCTTGAGTTAGTTACGGCTCGCACCACTCTCCTTGTTACTCTGGCTCTTGAATCTGATAAATCGATAATTCTTCGATCATATTTTAGAAATTTCAGAGTCCAGTTTTTGGGATCTTATGTTCGCATTTTCCCCAATTTTGCTAGGGATACCCAGCTGAGGAGGAATTTCTGCAGCTGAAACCCACGATCCTTTCCCTTGGTGGGTCCTTCTTTTTGAAATTCCCTGCTAGATGTCATGTTTCCTATAAAGAAATGTTATATTATATATATATATAATATAATATATTATTATAATGTAATATTATAATATATTATATATATTATATATATTATATAAGTTATATTATATATAACATATAACATAAGGACAGGATAATTATTGTACAATATTATACAATGGAAGAGTGGACCCTTAAGGTTACATCCTAGGGTTATCTTAGAGTGTTTTGAAAGGGAAGGTGATAGGGTATGTGGTGTGGTTGACGACAAGGAGTATAAGGTAAGACTAATGCGAGAAAATATTTTTTTCACTCAACGTGTAATCAAACTCTGGAATTCATTACCGGAGAATGTAGTAAAAGCTGTTAGTGTAGCTGGGCTTAAAAAAGGTTTGGACAAGTTCCTGGAGGAAAGGTCCATAAACCATTATTAAAGGGGACCCGGGAAATCCACTGCTTGTCCAGGGACAAGCATTGTGGAACCTGTGTGCCTCTTTGGGAACTTGTCAGGTACTTGTGACCTGGATTGGCCACTGTGAGAAACAGGATACTGGACTTGATAGACCTTGGTCTTACCCAGTATGGCATTTCTTATGATATTATGAGAAGTCACTTTTATTGTGCATATTGTACATAAGAGTAGAGCTTTCCAAACAAGCCTAGCTGAACAAAAGTCATGACTGGAAACACCCAACAGCTCTGCGCCTCTGCTTTTCCCTGTTGAAGAGGCACAACACGCTAATATTCCAGCAGAGGTGCTGATGTACACATAATGCCTAATGCTCACACAGTAAACTATCAGTTCAATGCAGAAAACCAGCACGTGACATGTGCGGTAGTGACTCTTTACTCATCTACATAGCACCCCGACAGTACACACAACTCTTATGTGTCAATGCAGAAAAGGGTGGGTTTGCACATGGAGGACACGCAAAACTGAGCATATGCAAATGATAGACGCGTAAAATCCCGATGCAAAAAAAGAGACAATCGTAAAACATTGGCATGTAAGAGCTGAATAATGCATGCATAAAGAACAGCTTTCTAGTGATTTTTGCATGCAGCTGGAGGACTTTTTCCTCTCAGAAGTGTCTGTGCAGGTCATCACCTCTAAAGCTCGGGGCTCGTTTGCTGGAGATCGGACCCAGGTAGCTTGTGAAAGAGGTGGCACAATGGAATGAGGAACTGGGCACCTCCATCACCTGTGAGACGTTGTTAAAAGTTATGGCTAAGATCCCAAACACATGGTGATGGTGGCGCTCTGTGACCTGCAATATAAACTATGTCCAGCATATATAACCCCAGCATGTGCCTTTAAGATGGGGCGTAGTGAGTCCTCGGCCTTTAGGAAGTGTGGTGAGCGGACAGCATCACTTAGCCATGTGTTTTGGCTGTGTCCCCGGATCCAGCTATTTTGGGGACAGGTTCTTTGGTATTTGGAGAAGGTGTTGCATGTCAGGTAGTCTGTGGCTACCCCATCGGTTTTATTTCATATTATGGAGGAGATGACAATGGTGGTCAGGAATGGAAGAACTGGTCGAGGGTGGCCTGGTTACTCGCTAAAAGAACAGAACTATTCACTTGGGTTAATATTTATATTTATGTTTATTAAGCTTGATATATCGCCCTTCACATTAGCAGCAGGGCAGTTTACAATAAAATCAAGTTCAGAGAACAGGAGAAAGGAACGCCATAAATTACAGGAAAGATTATAACAGTCATACCTGGGAAAGGAGGGAGAATAGCAGTCAGAGAGCAAACCCTGAGTTTCGGGCACTGGGGGAATGTGCGCCACCAAACCATGCAGATGACATTTTACTTACCAGTTAATGTCCTTTCCTTGAGTTCTGCTAGATCAATCCAGACAAGTGGGTTCTGTTCCTCTACCAGCAGATTGATGGAGACAAAGAACTAGTGAAAAACCAAGGTTTCAATGACATCACTCCTGTGCCTCTATTCACTTCAGCCATCAGAGATCTCTTCAATATTTCTTTGTCTCCAACAGATGGTGGATGGATTTTCTCCTCTCTGAAGAAAATCTGAAGATTGAGAGGAAAAGATTGATTAAACGCTCATGAATGACCACCTTGAGGATGACTCTCTCACTTAAGCGTGACATGGGAGACTCCACTAGACTGCAGGCTTTTCAGTAGTCATAGGAGGAGAGAAACTTTGGCTCAGTTCCATGCACATCATGATAAAAGTCTTGAACAGCCAGAAATTGGAAGGATGTGGAAGAGTATAGCAGCCTTGCACAACCTCAATGCCCCCTCCCTCCTCCTCTGTCCCTCCCTGCTCTCTCCCGAAGATTGCAGAAGGCTCTCAGAGAGATCTGCCCAGCAGCCGCTTTAAATGCAGTGCTGCAAAGCCAGTAAAACAGTTTCAGAGGAGTAGAGCTGAACCCGGCACAGATTCTCTACTTGGAGCTCTCAGGGGGATGAGTACCAAGGCTTGACCTCATCATTGTCCTTGTTAGGGGGCTGCCAATTCTGTTTTCCTTGGATGGCATTTGGGTGGACCGCTGGTGACCATCGGCATGGTGTGGGGGTTTCCTGCCATTCTCTGCACGTGTTAGTAGCTGGTGTGATACTTGCCTTAACTCTCTGTCTTCTTCCAGAAAACGTTTGATCTGTGCCTCATCTCTGGATTCTGGACTCTGCTCTTCTTCCATGGCAACTTCTGAGTTGTCCCTGGAGGGCCTGCTCCCACTCTCTCAGCCGGTTGATGCAGTTAGTCCGGCTTTGCCTGCCTCAGGGCAGGAGATGATGGATGGCGATATGGGTAAGGATATTCAGGCAGCCGGAGGTTCCAGTGACCATGCTGTCAGCTGCTCCTCGTCCTCTAAGGATCTGCGGCAGCTGTGCCCTCTGGTGTTGGGGAGTCATGTCTGAGAAGAGAGCTTCCAGACTCCAGATTTTCCTCCCTGGAATTATTTTTGGTTTTGCAGCAGGCCTTGTCCTTCTGGTATGGAAACTTGGACAGTGCGGCCTCTGGGTGCCCCTGGGCACAGTCTTATACAGGGCAGGCTGAAAGTGGCAGCCCTGTTTGATTGCCTTTGGCAAAGCATCACCACCTGATCACAGAAACATCATGGACATCCAGCATTATGTCTAAGTACAGATTTGCTCCTGGCTGGAACAGGCACCTGAGGACATAGAGAAGACGGCACTCCCATCCAAAGCACTCAGCACAAACACAAGGATAGCAGCAGTGGGATTTGAACCCTGGCTTCCCTGGTCCTAGCCTTAGCCACATTAGTGAAAAGGTGCCCGAGCTTGGACGTGCCTGTTTTTTCTTTCATAGAATGTAACAATCAACCTTTAAAGGTCTACACTCTTACAAACATATGACAATCACTGGTAATATCTATATGGACAGACAACCGTTAATTATATTGGTATAACTCACAAGACTGTGTTCAATCATTTATTATTCACATAGCCATATACATAAATAATCCAATTTATAATAAGTCACATGATATAAAAACTTTCTTAACTTCAATAAATCTTAAGATTACTTACATACTACAAAACCCCTACTAAACTTATATGTTCAAACATTCATACAAAACCACTTAATGTAAATTGGGATATTTTGTTTGTATAGTTGCGGGATGAGTCTGATTCACGCTTGACGTGTGCTACCATATTCAATGCAATCTAAGAAGATTAAAAGTTTGATTTTACGATATTGGGAGATCTTACAGATGCATCCTGTTTTTAAGGATCCACCTATTTTTGCTTTTTGTAAGGATAGAAATGTACAGGACCATTTAATTCATTCATGTTTACGTACAGTTTCAGACTTATGGAATCTAGGGGTCATAAGCGATGTGATCGGTGTGTAGTGTGTCCATTTAGCAT
This sequence comes from Ichthyophis bannanicus, assembly GCA_033557465.1. NCBI lineage: Eukaryota > Metazoa > Chordata > Amphibia > Gymnophiona > Ichthyophiidae > Ichthyophis > Ichthyophis bannanicus. The sequence goes on along the minus strand of CM066051.1, from coordinate 70,713,593 downwards.
GCAAATTAATAATTTTCAACATCCGACTCTGAAGTTTATTCATTATTTAAAAGATCATACTACTTGCTCTACGAGTGGGGTGGTATATGTGATTTCTTGTCCGTGCCCTTTATTATATATAGGTCAGACCACTCGTCCTTTTAAGGTTAGGATGGTTGAACACCTTTCTGCAGTACGTTGTAATGGAAAAAATGGAAAAAAGAGTCAAACGAAGAAAACTGGAAACAGCACAAGCACTGGCAAGTTAAATGCAAAGCATTGATAAGGCACGCAAAGTGAGAATTTGAGAAGGAACTTGCTACGGAAGCAAAAACACGAAATAAAGACTTTTTCAAGTACATTCGTAGCAAAAGGCCTGTGAGAGAGTCAGTTGGGCCATTAGATGATAGAGGGGTAAAAGGGGCAGTAAGAGGAGACAAGGCTATAGCAGAGAGACTGAATGAAATCTTTGCTTCGGTCTTTACTGAGGAAGATGTAGGGATGTTACCCAAGAATGAAGTGGTATTTAAAGGCGATACTGCAGAGGAATTGAGAGAAATATCGCTACACCGGGAAGATATATTACAACTATTTGATAAACTGAATAGTAGCAAATCACCTGGACCGGATGGTATACATCCAAGAGTGTTGAAAGAACTGAAATATGAGATTGCGGACCTGCTATTGGTAATCTGTGAACTTTCATTAAAATCATCTGTAATACCTGAAGATTGGAGGGTTGCCAACGTAACACCAATCTTTAAAAAGGGTTCCAGGGGTGACCCGGGAAATTACAGACCGGTGAGTCTGACGTCAGTACCGGGGAAAATGGTAGAAACCATCATAAAGAACAAAATTACACAGCATGTAGATAGTCATGGCCTAATGGGAGACAGCCAACATGGCTTTAGACAAGGAAGATCTTGTTTTACTAATCTGATATGTTTTTTTGAAGGTGTGCATAAACAGGTAGACAAAGATGAGTCAGTTGATATAGTGTATCTGGACTTTCAGAAAGCTTTTGAAAAGGTCCCTCATCAGAGACTTTTGGCGAAACTAAAAAGTCATGGGATAGGAGGCAGTGTACTATTATGGATCGGGAACTGGTTAAAAGATAGAAAGCAGAGGGTAGGGCTAAATGGCCAATATTCCCAATGGAAAAAGGTGACTAGTGGAGTACCCCAGGGATCTGTACTGGGTCCGCTACTTTTTGACATATTCATAAATGACCTGGAAAAGGGAATAACGAGTGAGGTTATCAAATTTGCAGACGATACAAAACTGTTTAAAGTTGTTAAAACCCAAGAGGATTGTGGAAAACTGCAGGAGGATCTGGATAAATTGGAAGACTGGGCATCCAAATGGCAGATGAAATTCAATGTGGACAAGTGCAAAGTTATGCACCTAGGAAAGAACAACCCACACTATAGTTACACAATGCAAGGTTCCACATTGGGAACCACCACCCAGGAAAAAGATTTAGGAGTCATCGTGGATAACATGTTAAAACCCTCTGCCCAGTGTGCAGCGGCAGCCAAGAAAGCAAATAGAATGCTAGGTATCATAAAGAAAGGGATGGAAAATAAAACAAAGGATATTATAATGCCTCTGTATCGTTCCATGGTACGACCGCACCTTGAATATTGTGTGCAGTTCTGGTCACCGTATCTTAAAAAGGACATAGCATTATTAGAAAAAGTACAGAGAAGAGCCACCAAAATGGTGAAGGGGATGGAAGGCTACTCCTATGAAGAGAGGCTACAAAGGTTGGGGTTCTTCAACCTGGAAAAGAGACGGCGGAGGGGAGATATGATAGAGGTCTATAAATTAATGAATGGAGTGGAGCAGGTAAACGTGGATCAATTGTTTACGCTATCAGAATATAGAAAGACTAGGGGACATGCAATGAAGCTACAGGGTAAGCTATTTAAGACAAATAAGAGAAAATATTTTTTCACTCAACGTGTAATCAAACTCTGGAATTTGTTACCGGAGGATGTAGTAAGGGCTGTTAGTGTAGCTGGGTTTAAAAAAGGTTTAGACAAGTTCCTGGAGGAAAGGTCCATAAACCACTATTAAAAAGGGACCCAGGATAATCAATGTTTGACCCAGTACAAGCATTGTGGATCCTGTGTCTTTTGGGGATATTGCTAGGTACATATGACCTAGATTGGCCACTGTTGGAAACAGGATACTGGGCTTGATGGACCTCGGTCTGACCCAGTATGGCATATCTTATGTTCTTATGTAATGTGGAGACTGCTCCAGTGGTATGCCATTGGCAGCAATTTGGTCATTCTCTACAGGATTTGCAATGTTTTGTACTTGAAGAAGCAAATGGGGAGGGAGGAGGGGATTTTAGTAGACGGTGCATCCTTTTGGATTAAATACCCAAACTGAATGGTGTTGGCTTTATTACATGGATTTAAAGGACTGTTGGTGCAAGATTTGTAAAGCACATACGTTGACGTCTTTTGGCATTTCTGGTTCTTGGGTTTGTTGGCGAGTTGGTTGAAGATCAGTGATTTTGTTCTGGGGTAGTTTTGTCATTTTAAAATTAATATTAGGGGTTTGGACTAAACCTTATGTATATTTAAATTGCAGATTCTCTGAAGAAGTCTTTTTTGGCAAAACTGTGGTCCATAGTTGGAGTTGTTGTTAGGAATTGAAATTGCTCCTAGGAAGGAACTGTGGAACTGCTGATACGGATTTGGGAACTGCTGCCAAAGAAAAGGAAAAGAATATTGCTATTTTTGTTGAAGCGGCTGTAATAGTGGTTTCGTCTTGGAATGAATGATGAAATTTTGTCATTTAGGGTTAATCGCAGTGAGTCTGATTGGAATCTATTATACACTGCATTGAATTTTCAAACTCCCAACGACTGGAAAGAGGAGAAGTCATCAGATGTCCTTGTGAAGAATTTGGAATGTCCAAGGACCGGTATAAGTAGGGAGTCACCACCTTGACCTGGTGAAAGGCAGTATATAAAGACAGCTAAATAAAATTTTCATTTATTTATGAAGGAATTACAATTATCTCCTATTTGAACATCCTTAGGTTGAATTTGGGACATCCTTTGATTGTCTGATAGTTTGACGGTTTAATAATTATACTGCTGCATTTAATGAGTTAGTTTCATGTAGATTCTGAAGTTTGCATTGAATAGAAATTTTGAATTTTAACAGTGTTTTTTTCTCTTTCTATGTGGAATTTGGTGATTGATGATTGTGGAGTGAATGCGAGTGTGTTTGTTTGAATGTTTGAACATATAGGTATTACCAGTGATTGACATATGTTTGTAAGAGTGTAGACCTTGTAAGGCTGATGGTTACATTGTATTTTGGGCTTTGATGGTTTGTAACTGTTGTGGTGATTGTAATTAGATTAGTGCTTCTGCTTTCAGAGCTTCTCTCTTAGACGCCCAGATTGCACTTGGACGTCATTTGTAAAATCCCCCCTAGCAGAACGGTTCTCCTGCTCGCTTTCTCGCTAAAGCTGCGGCTGTCACTCACCACACGGAGCAGCATCTCGCCTTTCCCGGTGGCAAATACTTAATCGCTAAACTTTCCCTAGTACACGTGCGGGGTTAAGATCGGGGAAAGGGACAAGCAGCCGCCACTGGCTCTACGCTATAAACGTCACATGCTTAGGGCGGGGCTTAACGTGCTTCCGGACATGCGCAGAAGCAGATGCGAAGGCAAAAGAAGGCAGCTGCAGGACAGGTACGTCTGGACTCTGGAGAAGTTGCGTCTTCCGTGCAGCGAGCTTTGAGCGTTTCTCCGCCTGTCCCGGGTTTGAGGGCCGTGATTGCAGTCATTAGGCAGCGGCCTGGGGTTGCCAGGAATCCAGGGCTGGCTTTGCATTCCCCTGCACGAACTGGGTACCTTAGCAGCTCTGCAGCCTGCCCTTCACCCAGTTCCCTCACTCGCTTCATCCCCTGCCCTCAGCTTCTGCCCTTCCTGGCCGGGAGTGGGGTCGGGGGGGCCTGTGGCGCTGCCGTGCAGGGGGTGCACTTCCTCCTGGTGTTTTGGGGGCAGTGGCAGCCTCGGGATTTTGGGGGCAGTGGCAGCCTCGGGATGGATCCCCCCCCCCCCCCCACGTATGGACTCCCGTGTGCTGCTTTAGTCAGATGCGTAAGTTTTTTTGCACAGCGCAAACAGCCTACAGACAGATGAATGCACGATCGCTAGGACAAAATGAGCCTCTGAAAGAAAGCATGGCGTTCCGGGCCGCAGAGTGTATGCACCTGCTGAAGCCATTGCTGTGTTCTACCTCTTCCTTCATGCAGGCTCCTGTTAGTAACAGGAAGTCAGGGTTGGGAGAGAGCGTGGGAATGCAGTAGTTCTTCAGTGCATGCATTTCTTCTGAAGCCGAGCTTGCAGATGACTGGGAAAGTGAAAGAGAGGGGAAAATGATGGAGGTGCAGAGAGAGTGGGCACTGGACAGATGCTCGATTGGGGGGGGGGGGAGGGACAGATGCTCGATTGGGGGGGGGGGGAGGGACAGATGCTCGATTGGGGGGGGGGGGAGGGACAGATGCTCGATTGGGGGGGGGGGGAGGGACAGATGCTAGAGGGTGGAGAAGACTGAGAGGGCAGAATCTGGATAGGAAGAGCAGAGAGAGGGAGCAGAGGCTGGATGGGAAGGGGAAAGTGGTGAGAGTAAATGCTGGGGGAGATGAGATGAGTGGGAATGAAGATATTTGGGGGGAGGGCTTGGATATGCTGAAAATTGGTTGGGGGGGCAGAGAGTAAAGAGTGAGTCCTTCAATATTGGGTGCCTTGGAAAGGGAGTGGGGAGACTCTGCAACTTGAGTGAAAGGCATTCAGCATCGCCGAGCCCTAGGGTTGCGTAGTGGGCTCGTATTTGGCCTGTCAGGACGGTTTCCTTTCATGGAGGCAAGAGGCGGACGGGATATTTACACTGATAGTGAGGGTGCTGGTCACTGTTCCCTCTAAGCTGTGCGCGTGTGCGCGCGCGCGCGCACACACCTCGCCGAGCGAGTGCACATACTTTATAACAGAGCGCACAAAAATTACAGTTCTGATTCTGATAGAAAACAACACAGACGTCTTAAAATTTAAAAGTTGTTATGTATTTAAGGTTTTCACAAGTTTTACAATATTTTCTAATGCAATCAATGTGGTGTACCTACTGTATTCTGACGTGTAGTCAAATTTTAAAGTATATAACTCCGAGTGTCGTTATGTGGTGCACAAAAATTTAACCTTCCTTCAAAAGCTGCACAGCTGATATTTTATGCGCACACAGCCTACAGAAAATTAAAGGGAACATTGGTGCTGGTAACCTTCAGCTGCCGTCTTCTGCTGCACGAAGGCCTTCTCTAATCTCATTTCTGAGAGCTCCTTTATCCTCCCTCTTGGACCTTTTTCTGAGCAACAGGGACTGGTTTTAGGCCCAATGGTGGAAGCAGCAGTCTGATTCATCACCAGGCCAGTCAGAGCCTATGCAGGCCAGCCGGCGGAAGAGCCACTGGGGAGGGGGACTAGCTTCCATGGAATGGGAACTCCTCTGACAGGGCTGGTACATTGGAGGTCAACTCCTGTGACATGATGCATAAAAGATCAGCAGCAACATAGGATGTTTGTGCCTCATCTCCTCATTAACAGCATTTCTGCCTTCAAAGGTCTGGTGCCCTGCAGCCGCTTGCTTTGACTGGGCAAGTAGTCGATTGTAGTGACTGTGAAGACTGCAGGCCTGGGCTGAATCAGTTCACACACTCTGCTCCCAGGTCTCGTGGTGCAGCCCCTTCAGGTTTCTATACAGGTGGGTCCAGGACCTGGGAGCAGAACTCTGGCCCAGCTCGTACACATTCACAGAATGTCCATGCTGCCGTTACCACCATCAGGCAAGGGCCAGGCTATGCTGCTTAGTAAAAGGTTCACAGATGAAGAGGATCATGGTGGTTATGGGGAAGGGGGTCTTGAGAGGAGAAGTTGGGAAGGGCATAACTAGAGTGACGGGTAGGTCTACAAAAGTGAAGGCATCTATTGTGGAGATTGTCCCTCCATTCATATGCATGGCTGGATAAACACACACAAGGCAGGCTGGCAGGAGCTAGGAACCATAGGGGAGCTAGGATCCCTAGGCCCCACCATCCACCAAAAAAGACTGGTGGTGATGGCAGTTCCTAACAAATACCCCTCCCTCACCTTCCCCTTGGCCAGATTCATCAGATTATTATAGTAGGGGCTGGCCAAAGGATGGGTGTCGTCATGTGTGGCTGCAGCTTGGAACTGTAAAGATGCAGTAGGCCATCAGTGTGAATTCTTCTCCCAGACCCCATAGAGCTGGCAATGAGGACCCCCGCATGCCTTAGAATCCCCTGCTTGCCATCGGGCGTTGGACCAGCCCCTACCTTCTGTATGCACTGCAAGGGACAGTGGGAGGGGGCTTCTGAACTGAACTCGTGTGTAAATACTTTGTGCAGGCACTGACAAATTTCCAAAGTAAAAGTAAAGTTATACCTGTAGAGTCTCTGTGTGTAACTTTCTTTATGGGCAAACTGGGTAAGCAGCCATGTGTAGGATGCCAGCTTGGACCTGCCTCCAGGAGCCCAGAACATTCTAGAAGATTTCCCCCCTAACGGTGATGCCATCCATTGTCGACCTCTTCGATTTGCTCCGTATCTCCAAATGGATTTTGCTATTTCTTTTAATTATTTCTATATTCAAAAACAAATAACTATAGAAAGACGAAAGAACTCACCACTAACTTTGATTGGGTTTGACTGAGGTGCTTTTCTCTTCCAGTAGGCAGACAAAGCCAAAGATAAGTATAAACCGTGGCAGAAAAACTGAAAGTTAAGTCTAAAAGGTCTGGCTTTAGAAAGTGCCCCCCAGTGTTCCATTAATGTGTTCCTCTCGGACGCCTACCAGCAACTTCCTTGCCTACTGCTTGGTCTTGTCTGGTAATGTCTCTGCCCGCAGTAAGTGTGCCAGGAGATTGCCTGAAACCTGCCGCAGCAACAGCACAGACAACGGTCTTGCCACGTGAGAGATCCTCAGACTCTCTGGTCACCGCCCAATCCAGCGTGCCAGCAGTCTGACTTTCGGGCCCATGAGGATTTTGCTTCTGATGGCCTCCCCCTCAGTCTTCCTCTGCGGCACTGGAGAGTGAGGATTCGCCTCACTCCAGATGGTGCAGGCCGTTGACTCTGATGCTTCTCACCGTGCTAATTGCAGTTAATGTAGTGAGCAGCCTAGCGGGTGAAAGGCTGAAAATGGACGCCAGTTATAACCTTAATGCCTCCTCTTCTATTTTCTCGCATAATTTTAATTCATAATAAATCTATAATTTTTCATCATTTCATACTGTTTTGTTACGCAACCATTTTGCTATTTCTGGAAAAGGCCAAAAGGTGGTATCGTAAATGACAATCTAAACTTATTCTCTGCACACAGTGTGTCATGACGTTAAGAGAGATCCTGTTATATGCAGTAGCAGAAACATTACTATTCATTTACTTATAATTGCATTTGCTGAGCTGCTCTTCCCTCATGCGGCAGTGTATAATCTAGAGGAAATAAAGCACATATACAAGAGCAAAAAATGGCATAAACAGAAAAAACATAAATTACAATCTACAAAAGGAGTGGGCGGGGGGGGGGGGGTTGATTACTGGATTATGGGGAGTAAGGTGTTAGGGGAGGAGGGGGTTTGAGTTGGTTGATATGGGTGACTGAATGGGGTACACCGGTGTGAGTATGTTAATGTTGTAGAGGGTGAGATGTCGAGGTTGTCTCGTGTATCAAGGTAGAGGTATCGGGAGAGGTGGTACTTAGATCTGGTATCCCTGTAAGCTCGGCTTCCCCTCGGGGTGCAGGCTGATCTACTAGGTGAGGGGAATTTGGGGATGTAAAATGTTAAAAACTTATATGGTTTCTTTCTGGTTTCTGGTAGTGTGTGTTGTCCCAGGAGTGTGTAAGTGTACCCACACCCTGGGAGGGTTGTATCTTTGTAATTTGTTTCATTTGTTTTATTAATAATGAACAAAAACAATAAAATTAAAACCCTCTGGGAGCGAAGGGTTAGCTCACCTGGAGCCTGCCTGTTGCACTGGGAGAGCTGCAGGTGTAACCAGAGGAGAGGAGGAGGAGGAAGGCCGTGAGAGCTGCATCCAGCCCCCCCTCAATGATGTTGCCAAAACTCACCTACAATTGCACTCAGGAAGGCTTGGAGGGAGTCTTCCTCTGCCGTAACTGATACAGAACCACTCTGTCTGTTCGTCTTTCTTTCTGCTGTGTCAGAGAAGATTCTGATACTGAAGACATATTTTTGTGATAAGAATAAGTCGTTTTGAGGGCAAGAGATTTTCCTTCCTGGTTTCTCACGGTCAATGAGCGCTTGCAACTCTCCAACACAGGCTCGATTTGAGAACAGTGCTGCACGTTTAAACTTGCAGCCAGACATACCCATATCTATGCCTATCCCTACAAACAAATAGCCATCTGAAAAGTACTTGTTTTGGCATCCTAACAACTGTACAGAGAAGAGGAGAATGTCCTCTCACTCCCCCAATAAGTTTTGCTCCTTCAAAAAACCATATGAGTAAAGAGAGGGGCCATTTCCCCAGCTGCTGCTCTACCTTCATGTCTCCGTTTGCCGAATGGCAAGCCAGCATGTGTATGTGATGAGAGGTACACACGCCCGTTCTGGAATAACATCACAGACACGTCTATGTAGCGGGGCCTATGGCCATCCATGTCAGACATTTATATCCTGCTTATCTCCCAGGTCATAAATAAGTTACAATCTACATAAAGATTGAATAACAGACATTAAACTCTCAAACCGACAATAATTTACATCTCCCCAGTCCTCAAAACTACTAGGACTCATCCTGTTGCAAATCATTTTGAATAAAATTAAACTAATAAAATGAGTTTTTCAGTTTCTTTTGTTACTTGAGCAGATCTGACACTAGTTAAAACTCAACAGGTTCGTCCTCTGAAGAGATGCATTGGCTAGACTGGTCCATTGGCTAGACTGCAACGCATGTGAGGATCTCCACAATGCACAATGATGCTGATTCTGACGCTGCTCCGAGCAGAGTGTTCTAGAGCCCATGACCTATAGCTGAAACTGCACCCAGTATTTTACTGGACGCCAATGAATATCAAACAAGATGAGGGTTGCATGATATGATCCATCACCTTTGCAAAAACCGACTTTATCACTTTTGCATCCTTAATTCTGAATCCAGGACTCTTCTAAGTGCTGTAGAGGGCCAGAAAACCCTTTAATATCCATCTAAGGTGGGGAGGGAGGGAGGGGGGGGGTAAATGCCTTATTGCCACAGATAAGCAGGGTCTCTATTTTTTGCAGATTAACCATCTGGCCATTACAGGAATTTTGATTTGTGATATGTCAAATATCTACGCAGTTTACAAAAGCACAGACATAAGGGAAACATACCAAGAACACTGCAAGGGAGGATGGGGGGGAAAAACAAACAGAAATTACAAACAAGGGATACAAAAGGAAAAGAGGGAAGAAAAGCTCAGTCTAAAAGATGAAGTAACTTTCTTCAGAAAGTCAACCCGGAGGAAAGGCCGGCAAGAAAATAAAGGACCTGATACCAGCGCCGGCGGCTAGCACTGATTATCTGGACTCGGCGTTGAGTAATCCGGGTTGGCTGCATTTGCTGCTCACTAACTAGCAGCAGTGATACTGAGGCGCTGCCCGGTTCACGATACACGGCAAAGGTTAGACCGGGGTTTTCTGCGCTTGGCTTTTGCTGCATATCGCTGCTGCCTGGTTAGTGATCGGTGCCACCTCTGCTGTACCCCGACAGGCCCCGATGCTGAAGCAGCAGCTGCGGATATCCAGCGGAGTTAACCATGTTAGTGCTGCCGAATATCCTGTTCATTGCGATTAACACAGCAGCTTTGCTAACTGCAGCAATCGCTTTGATTATCGGACCCAAAATGTGATAAGAGCAGCCTTAAACTTATGAAAAGAAGAATCCCAATGAATTTTGGGAGACAGTGGGGTAACAACAGAAAAACAAAAGCGGCAGCACTGCAAGTGAACCACGAGCAGGTTATATTGTGAAGAACGAAGCAAGTGAGGTGGAGGATAAGAAATATATAAAAGAAATAGTTAAATAAATAAAATAAATAAATAAATAAAAATAAGACACTATTAAATAAGAAAAAGAGGAAGGCCAGTTTAATAAACCTGCTGAACAATTAGAAGAAACTTGAAACAAATATGATGCGACAAGGAAGAATCCTGGGCACCCCCACCCCCCCGCCCCAATCCATCTTGCCCAGTGAGAGGTCTTGGAAATACATGCACTTGCCGAAACTGATCTGCACAAAATGAACAAAAACACTACCCCACCTATCACCAGTAAAATCAATCACTTTAGCATTATGGGATGCACAATGGTATCAGCCATATTTAATATCCAAAAACAATATAAAATATGCATGTTCAGAATTCTTATTCCCTTTCGGTAAAATTTATCCAAAATTGTCAACGGAGTTCTGGATTATGAAGAGGATGAAAGCCATGCTGATGCGGATCTAAGCTAGCACGCCAACCCTGAAACTCGTAAAGTTGGCTTCAAACTACCTGAACAATCAGTTTCCCACAGAAAAGCAAAGTAGGCATTGGGTGGTAGGGGTGACAGTTTAAAGCAGAATCTAGGAGCCAGCTCAAACATGGAGGAGCTGGACACCAAGATCGAGATTGCCCTCCCCCGATTTCTATGGGAAAAGAGAGCTTAATTTATCAGGCCCTTAATGTGCCGTTCCCTCTCCTCCACTACCCCTAGTGAGTATGCTGTCTACAGTTTATTAGTGACCCTTTAAAGTTGCTCCTGACCCTCTCTTTCATTTTTCCTTTATGTATCGCCGTGGCCTGGTAATATGTGACCCCCAAGAAAAGGATCCTGCTCCATTCAAGGAAAAATCCTCACTAGTTATTTTTTTGTTGGAGCGGCCAACAAAGTGAAGAGAACTAGTCTGTACACCACTGAAGCCTCTCCCTTTTAACCATTTCATTCTTTAAAAGTATAAACGCTATACTTAGCTCACTGGATTTAAGCCGCCAGAAATAAAAAAATGACGATCTGTCACGTTTTGGGTTTGTCAAAATCTTCAACCCTGCTTCAGGTCATTCGAATCGCAGCATATCCAAAGCTTCAATACAATAAGAGTTGTAATGTTCTGTTGGCCGCTCCATCAAAAAAATAACTAGTGAGGATTTTTCCTTGAATGGAGCAGGATCCTTTTCTTGGGGTGTGATTTAAACTGATTCTGATTTGGGTTTTTTTATTCTGGTAATATGTGAAGCAGTCTCTGTCATAACGTTTGCACTGTGCTTTTGCCACTCTCTCCATAACCCTGCACCTTGCCTTCATGCAGTCTCCACAGACTCCCCCCCCCCATTCTCCGTCTCCCTCATAGCGCCCCTGTAGCCTTCGCTGTAGCACCAGCACCAGCACATGCTAACACCTGCTACCTAGGATTTATCAAGCCCTGAAGATACTACAGTTGATTCAGCAATTCCTGTAGGTCGTTATTAATAAACCTGAAGGACGGCCGCTGGATGACTGCGCCAAAATGTATCATTACACAAAGGGAGACCATCTAGTCTCTTAAACAGAGTATAGACTGTCCACTGCTCTTCAGACTCATCCACGGATCCATATAAAATATCACACCCTCACATTATGCCTTAGTGTGGGTTCTGTTCTGCTCCCCTTTTCCCTTAAATCATACCAAGGTCTTGATAGTAGGGGTGTGCAGACAAAAATAATGTTTCTTTTTTGGACTTTTCGTTGCCAGATTGATCTGCTAGACCAGTCCAGACAAGTGGTTGTGTTCCTCTACCAGCACATTGGTAGAGACAAAGAACCAGTGACAAGCCCAGGTTTCAGTGACATTACTCCTATGCCTCTATTTGCCTCAGCCTCCAGAGATCCTTTCAGTAACAGAGTCAGACCATTAGATGATAGAGGGCTAAAAGGGGACAAGGCCATAGCAGACAGACTGAATGGATTCTTTGCTTCAGTCTTTACTGAGGTAGATGTAGGCATGTTACCTTATGACTGAAATGGTATTTAAAGGTGATGCTGTGGAAGAATTGAAAGAAATTTTGATATACCGGGAAGATGTATTACAACTATTTGATAAACTGAAGAGTTGCAAATCACCTGGGCCGGATGGTATACATCCAAGGGTGTTGAAAGAACTGAAATATGAGATTGCAGACCTACTATTAGTAAACTGTGAACTATCATTAAAATCATCTTTACTACCTGAAGATTGGAGGATCGCCAATGTAACACCAATTTTTAAAAAGGGTTCCAGGGATGATCTGGGAAACTACACACCGGTGAGCCTGACATTGGTACCAGGAAAAATGGAAGAAACCATCATAAAGAACAAAATTACTTAACTCCATTTAATATATTCCTCCCTTAACCTGTTCCCTTCCCCGCCCTACACCGTAAATAGCTCTGCCTGAGCATCCACTTTCTGCTGTATATGTGAACAGCTGATTTGTAAATAGAACCTTGTAATATAGTTTGATATGGTCTTTGTAAGTGAGTTCTCTTCATTGTAAACCACCCAGATCACTGGAAGCGGCGGGATATAAAAATGTTTAAATAAAATAAATAAATAACATGTAGACAGTCATGGTTTAATGGGAGTCAGCCAACATGGCATTAGCCAAGTAAGGTCTTGTCTCACTAATCTATTATGTTTTTTTGAAGGTGTGAATAAATAGGTAGACAAAGGCGAATCGGTTGATATAATGTATCTGGACTTTCAGAAAGCCTTTGACAAGGTCCCTCATGAGAGACTTTTGACAAAATTAAAAAGTCATGGGATAGGCGGAAGTGTACTATTGTGGATCAGGAACTGGTTACATAGAAATATGACGACAGAAAAAGACCACAAGGCCTATCTAGTCTGTCCTTCCATAACAACTACAACAGTCCCCTTTTTACCTTTAGAGATCCTCTGTGTTGGTCCCATGCTTTTTTGAATTCAGTTACTGTCCTCATCTCTACCACCTCCACTGGGAGACTATTCCACGGATCCACTACTCTTTCCGTAAAGAAATATTTCCGCATATTACTCCTGAGTCTATCTCCCTTCACCCTCATCCCATGTCCCCTCATAGCAGAACTTGCTTTCCTGAAGCCAGGATGAGATCATGTCTGTTATATTAATTAATTACCCTGTTATCCGAGTTGTATTTCCTGTTTTTCTGTAAACACAAAGTACCGTTGAATTGTGTAACTCCTTGTTTATTGTAAACCGCGCTGATGCTGAATAGTGCGGTATATAAAAGACTATAAATAAATAAATAAAATAAAATGAAAGAGGCTCTCCCCCTGAACATTTATGCCACGGAGGTATTTAAACATCTCAATCATATCACCTCTATCCCGCCTTTCCTCTAAGGTGTACATATTAAGATCCTTCAGTCTGTCCTCATATGCTTTATAATGAAGACCACTAATCATTTTAGTAGCAACCCTCTGCACTGACTCCATCCTGTTCACATCCTTTTGAAGGTGCGGTTAAAAGATAGAAAGCAGGCAGTAGGGCTAAATGGCCAATTTTCGCAATGGAGAAAGGTGAATAGTGGTCCTTCTGAATAATTTCAGAAGGACCAAAGCAACGACAAGTGATAGAGCCTTCTCCTTTGCTGCCCCTACCCTCTGGAACGAAATCCCATTAACCCTCCGCACAATAAAAGACCTTCACCAATTCAAAAAAGAACTAAAAACATACCTTTTCACAAAACACTTTGAGATCCCCTACCAACAAAAAACCTCTCCGACACAATCACAGAAACACATTCACAGTTCTCAAGACAGAACAAATGATTAAACATAAGAAAGACACTTACTCTACTCTGCCTTACCCTACAGACAAAGATTTACACAAACAAACGGCTATATCACTATTGTAAATAAATCCCGGTAACTCAATTATGTTATGATGACCTGTACATAGTTTGAATAGTGTTATTCTAGTTAATGTTCAAAACATGTTCAATGTAACTAAACGTGTACATAGTTAACACAAGTTCCATGTAAAATATACAGAAGTATATTGATTTTTGTTTGATGTGAACCGCCCCTGATCTCTGGAAGGGGCGGTATATAAGAAACTGTTAAATAAATAAAAATAAATAAATAAATCTCTGCTGGGTCTGCTGCTTTTTAACTTATTTATAAATGACCTGGAAATTGGCACAGCTAGGTAGGCATCAGGTGTGGCTGGTATATTCTGCTTGTCCATGGAGACAGGGCTGGCCCGTCCATTGAGCAAGAATGTTTTTTGCACAGGGCCCCGTGTTTCAGGGTGCCCCGCACATAGAACATTCTGCTTTAAAAATTAAATTAAAAAAAAAGTAGATAGGCCTTTTATTCAGGGGTAATGGAGGGTTAAATGACTTATTCAGTGTCAATCAGTGGGACTAGAACCTTTAATCTTTAGAGTACTTGGTAGTTGCTTTAACCACTAGGCTATTGGCTGTGGCTCTTAAGGTTAGCTTATTTAAAAGCTATGTAGGGCTGGAAAGACGATCTACTTATGTTTTAAAGCCAAATCAAGGAATGAGAGGATAAGGGGACGAAAAAGTAAAAGGCTGGAGACTGGCTGACTGGTGGCTCAGCAGCTAAAGGGCCTTTACTCCAATATAGGAGGTTGTGGGTTCAAGTCTAGCTTAGCCAGAAGCTAGGTGGGGGCCAGAGCAGGTAAGTGGTGTGGGTGGATGGGGAGGAGGGGGTTAGATAGACCTGCATATCAAGTATATTGGGGGAAAACCTGATAACTGATGAGAGCCACCAGCAGCCAGGGTTATGCTGCTTTTTCCTATGAAAAATAGCCAAATCTTTCCTAAAACTACCTCACATTCTTCACTGTGAGCACTAACACCCACTGTCTTTCTGTGGGGTTTGAACCCACAGCCTTGATACTTTTAGCCACACACCCAACCACTGGACCACCAAGGCTTTTCACACTCAAACCTTTTCGGATCTTCCCTTTCTCCATCTCGCTCCAGAGTCCTCCAGGAGTGATAAGAATCTCTGGAGAGAGCTCATCACTCACAAGCTGCCGGTGGTGTAAAGGTAATTCAGTACTTCTTAACCTGGTGCAGTACTTAATGTCAAGGGTTCAACTCTCAGCTTAAAAACACTGTCTCATTTATTTAAGTATTTTTGATAAATTATAGGCTTATATTAAAATGACAGTTCTGTTGGGCTGACTCTGTATTTGGGGTGCAGAAACCATGGGGCAGTTAATCACTGTGCAGCAGATGCATCCTTAAAAAATCAAAGACCAGTCCTTCCCTAGGAACCCTACTGGGCAGTTTGGACGGACCATACTAGTAGGGTGTGTCAGTGTTGGAGATGTCAGAATTTTAAAAAGCACTAGTGACAAAAATGGTATAATTTCATGTGGCAAATCAACAACGAGCTTTAAATGTTGTGTAATATGTTATTTACCTATCTGTAATTTCTAGGAAATTAGGCAAAAATACACAAATTACTGAAATATGTTTAAGTGCTCTGATACTTCTTTTTATGTGTTTGCATTGCATATTAATGCCTTTTGTGCCTCAGTTATCAATTTATCTTATTTCTGTGTTTTGGTTTACATGGTGAATTGGTTCAATATAAAAATAAATAGCAATTGGACACAAGGTCCCAGACATTTCCTTTTCCAGCTGCAAAGGTTGGAAGAATAGTGTGAAGAGGTAAGGAAGATAGTCATGCCTACAGTGAGAGGGTCAGCTTGGTATAGTTACAGCGAGTCTGTTCTGCAAGCTGTGTTAGAGGAACAGGAGAGAGGAGATGCCGTGGAGAAGATATTGAAGATCAGCAGTGAAAGAGATGAGAAGCGTCAGCTTGGAGACAGCAGTGTGAGACCCAGGAAAACATCAACCATCAACACTGAGGCAACTGCACTCACCCAATTACATGACTGGAGCTCCGGAGTCTCGGAGCCTCCTCTTACCTGTACCATGACAGCAGTAGAGATCAAGACATTTCTGAGCAAGCCCAAGATGGTTCTAGACGGGCATCACACACCCAGACCATAGAAAGTTGTGTAAAAATGACAACTGAGGCTGCTGGTCATGTGCACAATCAGGAGAGGAGGGAACATTATATGAGGGGTCAGCAGGGAGCTCATGAGCCGAAACAGAAGCCAACAAGATATGACTTCTTTGCTGGATTGTGTTAAATAACATTAAAATGTGATTTATGCAGTTAATTTAAAGACAATTATGTGGCTACAGGTGTTGTTCAGACTATTTGTACATTTAATATTGCTTAATTTCCACATATTTCATGATTTGTGATTTGATGTAGGTAAGACTCACTTTAAGCAGTTTCTGAAGATAGCGTTAGATTTCCTGGTGAACGAGTTGCGACACACTGAGGGATTTTAAGGGCCCTTTTCTGCCACCCCATCACTGCACCACCTGTGTTACCACCATCCCCATTGCTGAGGACATGGGGCATAAACTGGGGAAAATCTCAATAAATTGGGGACCTTACTAAAATGAGTGGGAAAAACACTCAGGATCGACCCCAACTAATATTGGCAGAAATTAAGCACTTCGGGGGTAACCTGTCTGGACTGAAAGCCAGTTACATCTCTAAATAGCAGATGTCTGATCAGGGCTGGCCCAAGCATCAGTGAAACTAGGAAGTTGCCTAGGGCAGCAATTTTAGCAGGAGGGGGGGGGCGGAGAAGAGCAGGGCATTCAAAGCTAAACAATAGGATTTGAAAGCTAGGGGGAGCATAAAGCTTAAGGCAGGGTCTCTAACGCTGTCCTAGAGGGCACAAAACCAATATGATTTTCAGGATGTCCCTAGTTCATATGCATGAACATATTTGCATGAACTGTCCCCATTGTCTTCAAATTTATCTCATTCACATTCATTAGGGATATCCTGAAAACCTGACTGGGTTGGTGCCCTCTAGGATGGAGTTGGAGACCCCTGGCTTAAGGTTTGCCTAGGGCAGTGGTTCTCAATCCAGTCCTCTGGGACCCTAGTCCAGTTGGGAATTCAGGGTATCCACAATGAATATGCATGAGATAGATCTGCATAAAATGGAAGCAGTGCAGTGCCTGGAGCTCTATCTCATGCATATTCATTGTTGATATCCTGAAAACCCGACTGGCCTGGTGATCTCAGAGGCTTAGAGTGTCAGCACCTGGAACCAATTCTGGGGCTGACCCTGCATATGATGGCATTGGGGCTCCAAAATGCATTGGAGAAGTCTATCCTGTAAAGAATTGTTGTTCTGCTTCAGAAAGAAGGGAGAAGAGGGCTGAGAGGAGGGATGGAAGACATAGACAAGAGGGGCTTAGTGCTTGGGTGCATTTGGCCATTCTTGATGCATCTATTCCAAGGCAATGGGTTTGGGCTGGACTGAGTGGACGAGGCACTTTTGTCTTGATCTGCCTCATTCACTGCGTTACTAAGTGTAAGAGCCCACAGATTTATTTCTCCATCTTTGGAACTTATGGCAAATTTACCAAAAATGAATATCAGAAATAAAATCCCCAGGTATTAAGGAAAACAATACATAAATGAGAGGGGGGAGGGGAGGGCAGAGGGACAGAGCAGAATCAGGTAGGTGGGAATGGTGCCCTAACTCAGTAGTGGAATAATCGGTATTATGAAGAATTACCACAAGAGGGCAACAGTGAGCACCTGATTTAGAAGTGAGGTTCACAACTGTCATGATATTTACAAAATTAACCCATTTGGAGAAAATGTCCTGACTGAAATCAATAGATGTACGTAATGTGGTAAAACCTTCACTTGGGAGAGATGCCTCAAAATTCATCTGAGAATTAACATGGGATTACATCTGAATACTCAAACTGAATGTGGTAAAAACTCATTTATAAACGTAAACCCCATAGAATCCCTACAGGATTAAAACAATATATATGCAATGAATGTGGTAAAACCTTCACTGACAAACAAATCACAATCCACCAGAGAATCCACATGGTATCTGCAAAATTAACCTATTTGGAGAAAATGGCCCAAATAAAACCATGTACATGTACTCACTCAGTGCAGTAAAGGCTAATGGTGCCCTCTTGTGGTGAATTGTCAGACTAGCACAATGGAAAATGAACAGATACACAGAGATAATCTTCGGGAGAGAGATTTAAACTCATAATAGTGGTTTTACTAAATCCAGCACCCAACACCTGGACAACAGAGGCTTTAAGAATGTCTGTATAGGAATTCAAGGAACGGCACTGAATTGGTGCAGATCCTACCTAGAAGATCGCTGGCAACAAGTACGGACTGGTGATACCACAGCGCAACCTTTTCATCAGAAACAAGGAGTTCCACAAGGTTCCTCGCTTTCAGCCCTCCTATTTAACATATATATGCAACCTCTCTGCAACATCTCCCGCTCTTTCGGAGTATCATGTCTTATCTACGCAGATGACGTGCTCTTATTCACTCCAATCAATGTATTAAAACCTGACTACACTACACTAATCACCTGCTTCAACTCAATATCAGATTGGCTACTCTCCCAAAATCTCAGAATCAATTTTAAAAAAACCGAAGTCCTGATTATCACTAGGAACAAAGACTTCTCTCCTCCACCAACTCTAAGAACACGAGATGCTGAACTACCACTCAAAACCTCAATACGTTATCTGGGTGTTATACTTGACCAACGACTTGAATTTAAAGATCACATAAAAAATACTGTAAAAGCCATTTACTACAAAATCAGGACCCTTCGGCACCTCAGACCTATGCTTGAACCATCTGACTTCCGTACTACCTTCCAGGCATTAGTCACTCCTCACTTTGACTATGCAAATATCGTTCTTCATGGCCTACCCAAAAGCACTCTAAACCCGCTTCAATTGGCCATGAATACAGCGGCCAGAGTTCTTCATGGATCCCCAAAGAGCCAACATATTACTCCCATCCTATTTGACCTTCACTGGCTCCCACTAGCTTGCAGAATTTTATACAAAGCTCTCATCCTGACCTTCAAAGCATTCCACCATATCTCATCATCCTCCTTATCTGATCTCCTCCAACACACACAGAACACCAGATCTAGGCGTTCTGTAACAGAGAACATGCTAACAGTCCCAAATGACAGCAAAAAACTCACTCAAACAACCACATTAAGAGCTTTCTCTTCCTTCGCCCCTAGATGCTGGAACAAGCTACCACCTAGTCTTAGAGCACAAAAAGACCTGTCCCAGTTCAGAAAATCCATAAAAACGCATCTCTTCCTACAACACTTCTCTCAATATACTGACCCCCCTCTCACACAAACCATTGATCACGGCTAGCCAAATAAGCTCCCGAAATCATACTACTCGATCTAGACCAAGCCTCACAAATCCTACCTTTAGAACTTGAGCATTTAAGAACCTATTGTAATAAAATTAAAATATCTGTTAATTGTTAATCCCTGTTATCCATGTTTTTATTCCTTGTTCTCTGTAAACTTAACATTTGTTTTATGTTTAAGTACAAAATTTGTTAAAATGTAAACCGCGCTGATGTCAAGAGTGCGGTATATAAAAGCTGTTAAATAAATAAATAAATAAATAAATACCATTGCTAGATGCCACTGAGTCTAAGATACTATCAGATATCAAATCAATAGCATGAAGACTTTCTTTGTTTAAATTTTCTAAAGAAGGGAATGTTTTTTTATTTCATTAGATTTAGCTCAGACCCTTGCAGTTCATTCAAGATGAGTTATATGTTTAGTCAGCATTTCCCTGTCCCCAAACGGCACACAATTTAAGTTTATATTTAATAATCATAAGTGGAAGGGATTTGCCCATTAAAGAAACCATGTCTTCCAAAAATGTAACTGAAGCAAAATAAGGAAAAGTATGTAGAATTCTGTTCAATGTACCTGAATATGTCTGTGTTTATGTGGAGATGGAAGCACAAACCTCCTATAATTCCAAGATCCCTGTTTTAATTCAACTTTTAGAGCAAAGTCAGAGATCTGTAGGAATTATTATAAGACAGCAGTTTTGGCATTGAACTCTGATGTCACATGTTCCCTCCCCTCCTGGCCATGCCTCCGAGTAGCTTCAGTGAAGTTCCTTGGTGTTAGGCAGATTTCCACCTTGTATGTTTTCTACAAAGGCAGAGCCCTCACTTGTAAGTTAGAAGGAGGGGCAGAGGAGAGGTGTGCTTGAGACAGTAGCACCATTTGTACTCATTGTCTGCAATTTTATTCTATAGTAAACATGTGAGTAGCCCGAAAACCTGTACTTCACCGGGAAAGTTTTAAGAAACCTTATGGTAAAAAAAAGTCAAAGTGCCCATACTTGTAAACCAAGAAGTGCCTGTAACACCGCCAATGGCCACCAGAGGGCAGAAGGTGCACAATGCTGTCTTTCTGCGACCGCGCATACACAGCAACCATCAGACTGATCAGTGCAAGTCAAAGAAAAATAATCAGGGGAGATATGATTCAGACCTTTAAATACTTAAAGAGAAATAATGAACAAACAAACCTCTTGCAAAGACGGGGAAGCTGTAAAACTAGAGGGCATAACATGAAGCTGCAAGGGGGTAAATTGAAAGGCAATGTCAGGAAATACTTTTTCACTGAAAGGGTGATGGATGCTTGGGATGCCCTCCTGATGGAAGTGTTGGGGCAAATACAGTGACAGAATTCAAAATGGCATGGGACAGACACAGTGGATCCCTTTACAGCCACAGGATAAAATCAAAATACACTTAATTAATTTCTCAACATCTAGGGGAGTCCTACACGGAGCGGTGGGTTCACTCCTAAAACAAAGACAGGGGGAGTGGTGGCTTGCACGGAATGGCAGGTGCACCTACTCTTGCCATCTTACCGGGCAGACTAGATGGACCATACTGGTCTTTATCTGCCATCATTTACTATGTTACTGTTTCCCTAATTGTAGTGCCTCCAAAGGCCACCAGATGGCAGCCCTGCTCATGGATCATATATATTATTCAGCGCTGCCACCCTGTGGTGATTTGTAAAATAGCAAATCGCATTCATCTTCAGATCCACACAGACAGCAACTTCTAGGACCTCCAGTTGCAAGGATGCCTGTGTCTCCCACAGCTCTCTCTGCTTGCAGGAATGCCAGGGGGTGCCCGTGTGTCCCATAGCTCACCTCTCCATGGATATCCCAGGTACAGAAGCTGCCTCCCCGATTTGTCAGCAGATGAGAGATTCTCTACGTGATGGTAGCAGGTGCAGGAATTTCTCATCTAATTCTACAGCCGTGAAATCATAGCAGTGGTTTAAGAATTTAGCAGGGCCACTGCCCCATCTTGTTAAATGGCCGATGCTGAGGATAAAGAGAAGTCCTTCTGGATAGCACAGTCTGGGGCTTAGCACTCCAGGGCACTGGAAGGTTGCATAGCTGAAGTCAATACTCTCTGACTGTTCCATGAAGACCACCTATGTCCAAGTGTGCTCACTGCCCTGCGTTTGTGTGACAGGAGGTGTGTCACCTGTATATGTGCGTGTGCGCGCATTTTGTATGTACTCACACTTGCTTAAGCGTGATTTCTGTGTGCATTCACTGGAGAGTGAGACTGAATTTCTAAGCTCAGGCTGTGTTCTCATACTAATGTAATTTGTCCAGCAATAGGGGATAGCGATACTGATAAAGAGAGAGAGCTCCTCACTGTGTTACATGGGGCTGGAGCTGCAGTTGTGGGATTTGCTGTAGGGTGAGGCATCCTGATGAGATACAGTGTCACAAGCACCAGCTTCCTTTTCTTTGACTTTGCTCCCAAATCCTAGCCCCAATCTGTCTGTATTGTCCAGGATTCAAGGTCTCATGCCCATTAGACAATCTATTCTCAGTCTCTTCTCAATGCTGGCAGGAGGACTGTGAGAACAGGAAAAGGAGAGCACGGACCAGCACCATCCCTAATGTCACACCCCTGCCTGAGTTCTCTAGAAGTCACATATTCCCAATCACAGACATTTATTTAACTAGGCTTATAAACTGCTTTTCTACAAGTCAAAGTGGCATATATTCAGGTACTGTATTTATATTTCCCTTGTCCCTGAAGGGCTCACAATTTATGTTTTTGTACCTGAGGCAATGGAAGGTTAAGAGTAGTTACTCACCTGTAACAGGTGTTCTCCAGGAGCAGCAGGAATCAGTCCTCACATATGGGTGACATCAGCGCCAACGGAGCCCTCGCGGAGCAATTTTCCCCAGCTTTCGAAGAAAGCTTTTGGGAATTGCAGCACGCATGCGCGGTCCCCTTCCCGCCCAAGGGTGCCATTTTGCTCAGTCTGATGACATAGCGAAAAGACAGCAAAAAAAGTTAGCAAAAACATATAATAATAATGACTGCAACTCCAAGGGGAGGAGGGAGGGTAGTGAGGACTGATTCCTGCTGCTCCTGGAGAACACCTGTTACAGGTGAGTAACTACTCTTTCTCCAGGACCAAGCAGGAAGTCAGTCCTCACTTATGGGACTCCCGAGCTTAAGGCTACCGGAGACCTCAAGCCAAAAAATGAGCTCCCTCAAGCTCAACAGTACAGAAGGAAGGAATCTTCTCTGAATACGAATCTGGCCAGTAGCCCAACACCAGGGTTGGAGGGTAGGAGTTGCCTAGACCTCAAAGAGATTGTGGAGGACTGCCTGTCCGAAAGCACTGTCCCTGCGGGACTCCCTCTCCAGGCAGTAATGAGCCGCAAAAGTCTGGCTTGAAGACCAAGTAGCGGCCCGGCAGATGTCTGCCAACGGAACAGAGCGGAGATGAGCCACTGACGCAGCCTTCGCCCTGACACGGTGAGCCGTGACTCGACTCTCTAAGGAGAGGCCGGCTGCCCCATAAGCCCAGGCGATACAGTCAGCTACCCAGATGGACAAAGTACGCTTAGAGACAGGCACCCCCAAACGATTGGGGTCAAAAGATACGAAAAGCTGGATAGCTTTTCTATGCTCTCGCGTACGGTCAAGGTAGAAGGACAAGGCTCTTCTACAGTCCAGGGTATGCAGAACAGTTTCAGCTCGGCTGGTATGCAGCCTGGGAAAGAAGGTCGGAAGAACCACCTCTTGATTGATGTGAAAAGGGGAGACCACCTTTGGAAGAAACTTAGGGTGAGTCCATAAGACTACCCTATTCTTGTAGAACCTAGTGTATGGGGGCTCCGACACTAGGGCCTGTAGTTCACTAACACGCCTAGCGGAGGTAAGGGCTACCAAGAAGAGAGTTTTCCAGGAGAGGAAACGAAGAGGGCAGGTAGCCATGGGCTCAAAAGGCAGACAGGTAAGCCTTTGCAAGACCACATTGAGATCCCAGTCAGGAGCTGGAGGGCGCAACGGAGGCTTAAGCAGAAGAAGGCCTCTGAGAAAATGCACCACCAAGGGGTGCGAGGAAAGAGGCTGGCCCTCCACCGGTGAATGATGTGCAGAGAGAGCATTGAGGTGGACTCTGACAGAGTTGGATTTGAGGCCTAGATCGGAGAGGTGAAGCAAGTATTGCAGTACCACCGATACTAAGCAGGCGAAGGGGTCCTCAGAGCGCTGAGAACACCAGACCGAGAAGCGACACCATTTAAGGGCATAAGATTTCCAGGTGGAAGGTCGCCGAGACGCCAGGACGACAGCTTCCACCTCCGGAGGAAGTAAGAGCAGAGCTAGGACTACCCTTTCAGCAGCCAGGCCATCAGATGAAGGGCCCGGAGGTTGGGGTGCAGGAGAGTACCCTGATCCTGGGTCAGGAGATCAGGCTGAAACCTCAGAGGAAGAGGGGTATCCACCACTAGCTGTAGGAGTAGAGGGAACCAGGGTTGTCTCGGCCACCTGGGCGCTACCAGGATCACGGAGGCCCTGTCCTGGACAACTTTGAACAGCGTCCGGGACACAAGTGGCGTGGGAGGAAAGGCATACAGTAGGCCCGTGGACCATGAGATGAGGAAAGCATCCGGCGCTACTCTGAGAGGATGCGGGTGCCGGGAGCAGAACCTGGGAAGTTGCCGGTTCAGGGGACTGGCAAAGAGATTCACGGTGGGGAAGCCCCACCGGCGGAAGATCTGTTGGACAACTACGGGGTTCAACCTCCATTCGTGTGGCTGCAGAATCCGGCTCAGTTTGTCGGCCAGGCAATTTTCCTGCCCGGGCAGGTAAACAGCCTTGAGGAGGATGTCATGGTCGACTGCCCAAGAGCACAGTCTCCGAGCCTCCTGACATAGAAGGAGGGAGCACGTGCCCCCCTGTTTATTCACGTAGAACATGGCCACCTGATTGTCCGTCTGTACCAGTACAGACTGACGAGAAGTGAGGTGAGAGAAGGTCCGCAGAGCGAGGCGGATCGCCCGCAGCTCCAGGAAGTTTATCTGCTGAGCAGCCTCCCAAGGTGTCCAAAGGCCTTGAGTGCATGTTCCCTGGCAATGCGCTCCCCATCCCAGGAGAGAGGCATCTGTCGTTAGCACCTGGGAAGGTGGAGGAGAACTGAAAGGTCATGCCGAGTACCAGATTGGGCAGGTGAAGCCACCATTGCAGAGAGGAGACCAGGCGGTCGGAGATCTGTACTAAGTCCGTCAGTCTCCCTGTGGCCTGATGCCATTGAGTGCGAAGGCTCCACTGAGCAGGTCTCATATGTAGACGGGCATTCGGAGTGACATGGACCATGGAGGCCATATGCCGGAGCAGTTGCAGGAATTGTCTGGCAGAGACCGGTGATGCGCTGTGGAACCTGCCGGCCAGAGCCATGAGCCTGTTGGCCCGTTCCAGAGGCAAGAAGGCACGAGCCTGCCGAGTGTCCAGCCGTGCTCCTATAAATTCGAGATCCTGAGAGGGGAGCAAAGTGGACTTTTCGAAGTTTATGATGAAGCCCAAGTGCTGAAGCAGAGCCACTGTGCGTTGAGTGGCCTGAGCGACCTCTAGGGAAGACTGCGCCCGGATGAGCCAGTCGTCCAGGTAGGGGAAGACGAAGAGGCCTTGAAGCCTCAGGAAGGCTGCCACCACTGCCAGGCATTTTGTGAACACCCTGGGAGCGGAGGATACGCCAAAGGGCAGTACGCGGTACTGATAATGAATCCCCGCCACCACAAATCTAAGATATTGCCGGTGGTCCGGATGAATAAGGATGTGAGTATAAGCATCCTTTAGATCCAAGGAGCATAGCCAATCTCCCTGCTGGAGGTAGAGCAGGAAGATTCCAAGGGTAAGCATCTTGAACTTTTCCCGCTGCAGGAACTTGTTGAGATTGCGTAAGTCCAGGATGGGTCTCAGGCCTCCTGTTCTTTTTGGTATCAGGAAGTACCTCGAATAAAACCCGTGACCCCACAGGTGTTGGGGCACTGGCTCCACAGCCTGTTCCTGAAGCAGACTTTTCAGCTCCTGAAGGAGTAAGTCCCTGTGCAGAGGGTGTCTTGGAGGATCCCCTGGAAAGTAAGGGGGAGGCACCTGGTGAAAATGTAAGAGGTAGCCCTTCTGAACCACCTGCAGCACCCAGGAATTGGATGTTATGGCTGACCACCTGTGGGCAAAGTGGGTCAGCTGGCCCCCCGTGCGGAGCGAAGGCCGCGGAGGGGGAGAGGCTATGCTGGCATAGTCAAAAAACCCCACCCTGCTGAGCAGGGGCCTGTGTAGTGGGCTTGGGGGCCTTCTGCCTATGGGACCCATTACCCTGTCCCTTAGCCTGCTGGCACTGATGGGGAGCTGCTGATGCCTGGTATTGTGGGTGGTGTTGTTTATAGGCAGACACCTTCCTCGGGTAAAAGGGTTTTTTCCCCCGCGCCCTTCCTCTTCTGAGAAGGAGCAGAGGTCTTTCTGGATAGGCGAGTTCTGGTGAGAGTCTCGGACTTGAGTTCCGCCGCCTTTTCAGCCATGGGCTTGCCAAAGAGGTTTTCACCTCTGCAGGGGACATCGACCAACTTGTCCTGCACCCATGGCTCGAGGTCGGATGACTGAAGCCAAGCCTGACGGCGAGCACCGATGCCGGCTCCAGCTACTCGAGCCGATGCTTCGAAGCCATCGTAGGCTGCTCGGGAAATAAACTTCGAGCACTCTCGAATACCAGTGGACAAGGCCTGGAACCTCTGCAAAAGGTTCCTCGGAGAGACCAGCAGAGAACCCAGCAATTTCTTTTGCCAGGTCTCGAAGATACATGCCCATATATAGTTGGTATGTCTGAACTTGGCAAGCAAGCATAGAGCCCTGAAAGCACTTCCTACCGAGGGCATCCAGGTTCCGGGCCTCCTTACCCAGAGGCACCGAGGAGTGCATCTTTTGACTCTTAAGTCGATGCATGGCCGATTCCACCACCATGGAATGGTGCGGCAGTTGTGCTTTCTGGAACCCGGGGCTCTTGCGGACTCAATACATGGAAATGACCCGCTTGCTTAACACCGGCGTCGAGGCCGGGCTCTCCCACATGCGGAAGAGCAGCCGCTCCAGCATCGGAGGAACCGGAACAGTAAAGGCCTCCTTCAGGGGAGAGTCATACTGGAGGGCCTCGAGCTCTTCGGCTCGAGGCTCCTCCTCCGGATCCGCGGGGAAGGCCAAAGGCTTGGCCATGTCCCTCACGAAATCGGAGAACCGGGTATCCTCCGGGGGGGGGGGGGGCGGGATCGTCTCCGAGGCTCCGACTCAGGTGAGTCGGAGGGGGACGCACCGAGTCTGAAAAGAACCAGGTGACTCGTCCTCCATGTCCCAGCCTGACTCCTCCCTGGAGGAATCGAGCGGCTCCGGTCGGGCGGGCACCGATGCCCTCCGCCCCGACGCCAAGGCCGGCGTCGACGACCTCGATCCCGAACGGGAGGCCGAGGGAGACCTCGACCGAGGATCGACTCGAGCTCGCATGGACTCGAGGAGCGGCTCGGTCTTCGGGGTCGACTTGGACATCGACGTCCCGGTGGTCGGGACAGATGCACTGGCGAGGCCGGCCATCAATGTCCGCTGCTGGTCCATGAAGGCAGCGATACTGCTCTCCAAGGCCGTCAATCTGAGACCAAACTCAGAAGACCCAGCAGCCCCCGACTCGGGCCCTGACGTCGGCTCCCTCGGAGGCGAGTCCACGAGGACTACAGTACTCACATGTCCAGGAGTCTCCACTTCGAGACGAGGATGCTTCGAAGGCCTCTCCGCCTCCGAGGACCCGGGGCGGCTGACGGGGCTTTGCGACCCGGCCCTCGAGGGACCAGGAGCGTCCTCCAACGCCGCCCTCGCGGGTTTCTTCTTCCGACGATGTTCCCAGGCGGGAGACCCCCGCTCAGAGGAACTCAGAAGACGCTCGGGGCCGGAGTCACGAGACGTCGAAGCCTCTGACGAGGTCCGGGCCCGACCGGACGTGGAGTCAGAGAAGATTCGATCCTTTTGTGACTGCCGACTCCTCAATGCCTTCGAGGACATTTTGTTGCACGGACCACAACTCATCGAGTCATGATTGGGTCCGAGGCAACGGAGGCAGCAGTCATGTGTGTCGGTAAGAGACATAAGTCTGGTACAGCGATCACACTTTTTAAACCCGCTGGCAGCCATCGGGGGGAAAAGGGCCCCTGCGAGGTCAAAAGACCATGCTGCCAGGGAAAAAGAAAAAAGTGGCGGGAACAAAAACCGAAAAAATGTGAACGGACTCGATATTGGAGTATCGAGGCCGGGCGGGAAAAGGACACGGCGTCGAACCGAGAAAAACAAAACGAAAAAATCAACTTTTTCAGCGGCGATCACAAACTACGTCTGTAGGGTTCCGCGGAAAAAAGAAGACTGAGCAAGATGGCACCCTTGGGCGGGAAGGGGACCGCGCATGCGCGCTGCAATTCCCAAAGGCTTTCTTCGAAAGCTGGGGAAAATTGCTCCGCGAGGGCTCCGTCGGCGCCGACGTCACCCATAAGTGAGGACTGACTTCCTGCTTGGTCCTGGAGAAAGTGGCTTACACAAGGAGCACTAGTGGGAATAGAAACCCCAGTCCTTCCAGTCCAAGGTTGCTGTTCTGTAGTGGGATTCAAACCCCTGGCCTATCGGCAACTTGCTGCAAACACTAGGCCACTCCTCCCTCTAGGACATCTCTGAGCCTCACTGCTTCCCAGTTAGACTTCTACCCTGTGTGAGCTAGCCATAGGGCCGTAGGCCTGGACTCAGCCTGCTGCAGTCAAGGGAGAGATCATGTAGGGGTTCCATTTATAAAAACACAGGAAATGTCATACTGGGTCAGACCAAGCTCCATCAAGCCCATTATCCTGTTTCCAACAGTAGCCAATACAGGTCACAAGTACCTGGCAGTTTCCCAAAAAGACAAATAGGTTACATAATGCTTGTATTGGGGCAAGCAGTAGATGTCCCAGGTCCTCTTTTATAATGGTTATGGAAGTTTCCTCCACGAACTTGTCCAAAACGTTTTTAAACCCAGCCACACTCATAGTTCTTACTACATCCTCTGATAACGAATTCCAGAGTTTGATTACGCGTTAACAAAAAAATATTTTTTCACTCATTAGTCTTAAACGGCTTCATTGCATGTCCCCTAGTCTTTCTATAATTTGACGGCATACACAAATCGATCTACATTTATTCATTCCTCTCCATTCATTAATTTATAAACCTCTATCATATCTCCCCTCAGCCATCTCTTTTTGTAGTTGAAGAGCCCTAACCTTTAAGCCTCTCCTCATAGGGGTATCCTTCCATTCCCTTTTACCATTTTGATGGCTTTTCTCTGTACCTTTTCTAATTCTGCTATATCCTTTTTAAGATAAGGTGCTAAAATTGCACACAATATTCAAGGTGCAGTTGCACCATTGAATGATACAGAGGCATTATAATATCCTATTTTATTCTCCATTCCTTTCCTTATGATTCCTAGCATTCTATTTGCCTTCTTGGCTGCCACTGCACATTGGGTAGAAAGTTTCAAAATACTATAGATAATGCCTAAATCTCCTTCCTGGGTGGTGGTTCCTAATGTGGAACCTTGCATCATGTAACTATACTTTGGGTTTTTCTTTCCTAGGTGCATAACTTTGCACTTGTCTACATTAAATTTCATCTGCCAATTGAACATCCAGTCTTCCAATTTATCAAGGTCCTCTTCCCATTTTTCACAATCCTCTTGCATTTTAACAGCTTTGAATAATTTTGTGTCATCTGCAAATGTGATTAGCTCACTCATTATTCCTATTTCCAGGTCATTTACTGTGGCCTGGTTCCCACAACAGTTGCCCAAATATCACCAATCAAAGAATTACTTAGACGGCAGTTGCTATAACTACAAAGACTTTTATTTTAGCATAGCAAAATAATAGTGTCATGCAGAACAGCAAGGCCTGTCTAGAGATGGCGGACAGCACTGCCCAATGATCCTTTAAAATGGCCGCCTTATATACATTTCTCCTTGTCTCAAATGTCTGCTTTAAACTAGTTTCAGTGAATTCATCATAAGTTCTTAAGTGTCTACAAGGCCCCAGGCATCCTGTAACACTTTTCCCCAGGGGAGGATCCCTTTACATTTATACATCTGGATCTGCTTTTAGGTCTGCTCATCTATGCATGGCCTGTGACCTCTGCCCCTTCCTGTATTTTTCCTTCTCTTGGCACTAATTGAAACCGTCAGGGCAAGAGAGAATGTTTTGTGCTCATTAGTTTGAATTCTTTGCTTGACCTGTATTTTCTTGCTAGGCCCCAATATTCTGCATACTTCTATCCAGAATATGGTTACCCAGAATCCTCCATAGCAGGCCGCATCTACTCCTTTATACCCACATGCTTGTCTTCTGTGCCTTCCATATGCTGTGTAGTTTCACCAGGCAAGGGTGCAGTCATATAAAGCCAATATATAAGCAGACCTAAGGCAGACTTGTCAAATTTCCCAACATTATGAACATGTTAAACGCAGCAAATCTAGTACAGATCCCTAGGGTACTCCACTGATCACCTTTCTCCATTGGGAAAATTGGCCATCTAGCCCTACCCTCTGCTTTCTTTCATTTAATCAGTTCCTGATCCACAATAATATACTGCCTCCTATCCCATGACATTTTAATTTCGCCAAGAGTCTCTCATGAGGGACCTTGTCAAAGGCTTTCTGAAAATCCAGATATACTATATCAACCGACTCACCTTTGTCTACCTGTTTATTCACACCTTCAAAAAAGACATAACAGATTAGTAAAACAAGATCTTCCTTGGCTAAAGCCATGTTGGCTGTCTCCCATTAAGCCATGACTATCTACATATTCAGTATTTTTGTTCATTATAATGATTCCTACCATTTTCCCCAGTACTGATGTCAGGCTCACCGGTCTGTAGTTTTCCGGATCACCCCTGGAACCCTTTTTAAAAATTGATGTTATAGTAGCCATTCACCATTCTTCAGGTATTACAGATTATTAATTGCAGATCTGAAATCTCCTATTTCAGTTCTTTCAGCACCCTCGGATGTATAACTCTTTAATTGTCCTAGAACTGACAGCAGGGGTGGAGTTTATGGTTATGTTTATAAAACTTAATATACCGCCCATAACAAAAGTATCTGGGCGGTTTACAATAAAACCTATAAAATTAAAAAAGCTGCCAAGAAAGGGGAAAGAAAAGGAATGCCATTAAATCTTAGAAACAGGACAGAAAAAGATAAGAACAGAGTAAGAGAAGGGGACAGAGGGATAATAGTCAGCAAGAGGGGCAGGGGACGCTGTAATGATGTCAACAAAAAGGAGAGGGGAAATGGAGGGAGGGGTCATAGGCTAGGCAGAAAAGGTGGGTTTTCAGTTTAGCTTTAAAGGCAGTAAGGGATGGTTCTAAATGGAGGGCAGGGGGGGGGAGTAAGCTCCAGAGCCCTGAGCCAAGAAAATAAAAAGCTGAGAAGCGGGTGGACTCGAGGTGGGCCTGGGAAGGGGAGGGAAGTGACATGCGGTTGGCGTAAATGGAACGGAGGGAACAGTGAGGAGTGTGGAGATGGACTGATTTGTGGACAAAAATGAGAAACTTAAATTGGATCTGGAAAGAGACTGGGAGCCAGTGCAGACGTAGGAGGGGAGTGACATGATCAAAGCGTGAGGCGTGGGTTAAAATGCGAACAGCAGTGTTTTGGAAGCGTTGGAGGCACAGGAGCTGGGACTGAGGGAGACTGGCTTAGGTGACATTACAATAATCAAGACGGGATACCACGAGGGAAAGAAGTAGTGTGGTCACGGAGGAAGAGGAAAGAAGGGGACGAAGGGCGCGGAGTTGCATCAGGGTGAAAAAAGAGCGCTGGACAACAGAGGAAATATGAGCTTTGAAAGAAAGAGACAAATCAAGGGTTACACCAAAGGACCGAAGAGAAGAAACAAAAGGGATGCTGAGATACCGTGTTGTTTAACCAGAAAGGTGAGCAGGGCGAGAAAAACGTTGAAAAGAAGGGGTGCGAGGACAGAACCCTAGGGAACACCACAGGGGAGGGGGGGGGGTGGAAGGGGAGGAAGAAGACCCTGAAAGAACCGAGAAAGATCAACAGGAAAGAAAAGAGCGAAACCACTGAAGTACCAAACCAGCAAGGCCGGCTT
Source organism: Ichthyophis bannanicus (assembly GCA_033557465.1). NCBI lineage: Eukaryota > Metazoa > Chordata > Amphibia > Gymnophiona > Ichthyophiidae > Ichthyophis > Ichthyophis bannanicus. The sequence goes on along the minus strand of CM066051.1, from coordinate 70,682,081 downwards.
CCCCAAGACGAACCAAGAGTGTGTGGTGATCAACCAAGTCGAAAGCAGCAGATAGATCAAGAGAGACAGCGAGAGAGATAGAGCCATGATCGTGAGCAGTTGCAGTTCGTTAAGAAGAGAAAGGAGGACAGATTCCGTGCTGTGGCCGGGGCGGAAACCAGATTGCCGTGGATGGAGGGTGAGTGAGGCTTCAAGGTGAGAAGAGAGTTGAGTGAAAACTAATTTCTCTAAGAGCTTGGAAAGGAAGCGGAGGTTAGAAATACGGGGCCAGCTGGAAAGAGAGGAGGGATCCAGGGAACTGTTCTTCAGGATGGGGCAGACAGAGGCGTGCTTCCATGGTGAGGGGAAAATCCCGGTAGATAAACTAGAGTTGAAAATAGAGAGAATGAAAGAGGAGAGAGCTAGAGAGGGATCCAAAAGCCAGTGGGAAGGAATCGGATCAGCGAGGCAGGCAGTTTTTTGGGTGGAAAGATGGGTTTTGGACAAGACTAGAAGGGAAATGGGCTCAAAGGTGGGAAAGGGAAGGGGAGGGGGGATGAGGGAGGGGAGGGAAGGGGAGAGGGAGAGGATGATGCCAGGGGAGAAGGGGGAAGAGGAGGAGGGCATGAGGGAAAGGTGAGGAGGAGGGCAAGAACTTTGGAGGCAAAATAGGAAGCTAGGGAAGTTGGGTCAGGGAGAATGGGGGAGGGGAGAGGGGGATGAGAAGGAGTGGGGAGCGGAGAGGGAGCAGAGGATAGAATAGAGTTGACGACAAGAGTTAGCAGACTTGGAGATGAGATTAGAGTAGTATGTTTTGCTTGGCTGAGAGCAGAAGAGAACAGTAGTGTCGATGACAATGATGGAAGTGGTTCAAATTAGCAGGGGAAGGATGTTTGCGCCAAAGTCGTCCCGCACAGTGGAGGTATCTGTGGTGAAGGAGGAGACCAGAATGGAACCAAGGGTGGCGGGTGTTGCAGGGACGAGTGGGATGAGGTTGAAGGGGCGCAAGAGTATTGAGGGTGGCTGAGAGGGTAGAGGTCCAGGCATGAGCTTGAGCATCAACAGAAAGTAGGTGGAAGTTAGCAGGGAACAGGACGTTGGAAGGGGGAACCGAAGGAGGGAATTGGCATTAATTCTGCCAGAATATGTAGGTAAATCAGGGCTAGGGGGAGAGCCTAGGGAGGGGGCTTGGGGGAGGGGAAGGGAGAAGAAGAGGCAGAGATGGTCAGAACAAGGGAGGGATAGAGAGAGGAGGGAAGAGGGAGGAAAAGAGGAAGTGAGGGGGAGATAAGAAGATCGAGGGAGTGTCTGGCTGAGTGTGTGGGGAAGGAAAAACTGGCGGAGGGAGAGGTCAGACAGAAAGGTAAGAAAGGCAAGATCCCGGGCAGAAGAAGGGGAGTCAATGTGGATATTGAAATCCCCCAAAATCAGGAGGTGGGGAAAGAGAAGAGTAGCCTCGGAAAGAGTGGACAAAAGAGAGTCCCACAGTTGGGCTGAAAGAGAGGTGGGGGGGGGGGGGGCGTAGATAAGGAGAAAGTAGAGAGGGGGCGGGAGGTACCTAAACGAAGAAGTAAGGATTCAGGGTAATGAAGAGCAGGGGAAGACTGTTCCTGGAGAGGGAGAGAGGAGCGATAGAGCTGTATCTCCACCACCGCTCCTCCCCCGACGGGTGGTAGACAAGGCAGAATAGCCTGGGGGTAGGCAACGGTTGAGGAGGGGCTCCTCGCCATCCCTCAACCAGGTTTCAGTCAGGAAAAACAAATCTAGAGCATGTTGTGCAATGATGTTATAGACCAAAAGTGTTTTGGAGCAGAGAGAACGACAGTTTAGGAGAGCAAGCTGAAGGAAAGAGTAGTTACTCACCTGTAACAGGTGTTCTCCAGGAGCAGCAGGAATCAGTCCTCACATATGGTGACGTCGGCACCGACGGAGCCCTCGTGCAGAGCATTTCCCCAACTTTCAAAGAAAGCCTTTGGGAATGCAGCGCGCATGCGCAGTCCCCTTCCCACCCAAGGGTGCCATCTTGCTCAGTCTGACGACATAGCTAAAAGACAGAAAAAAATCAAAATGAATGACTGCAACTCCAGGGGAGGAGGGAGGGTTGTGAGGACTGATTCCTGCTGCTCTTGGAGAACACCTGTTACAGGTGAGTAACTACTCTTTCTCCAGGACCAAGCAGGAAGTCAGTCCTCACATATGGGACTCCCCAGCTCAAGGCTACCGGGAACCCTAAGCTGAAAAAATGGCTCCCTCTCAAGAGCCTCAGCATACGAGATAAGAATATCCTCTGAGAACGCCCCCGTATGGTAGCCCAACACAAAGGCTGGAGGGTAGGAGTTGCCTAAACCTTAGAGAGATTATGGAGTACTGCCTGTCCAAAAGCATTGTCCCTACAGGACTCTCTCTCCAGGCAGTAATGGGCTGCAAAAGTCTGGCTTGAAGACCAAGTTGCAGCCCGGCAGATGTCTGCCAACGGAACAGAGCGGAGATGAGCTACTGATGCGGCTTTCGCCTTGACACAGTGGGCTGTGACTCGACCCTGCCCTGTACGCCCAGGCGATACAATCTGCTACCCAAGTGGACAAGGTACGCTTGGAGACAGGTAACCCCATCTTATTAGGGTCAAAGGAGACAAAGAGCTGAGTCATCTTTCGATGTCCCTGCGTATGTTCTAGGTAAAAGGACAACGCCCTCCTACAGTCCGGGGTATGCAAGACTGTTTCAGCCCGGCTGGTATGCGGCCTGGGAAAAAAGGTCGGAAGAACCACCTCCTGGTTGAGGTGGAAAGAGGAGACCACTTTTGGAAGGAACTTGTGATGTGTCCGGAGGACCACCCTGTTCTTATAAAACCATGTGCACGGTCTATCAGAAACAAGAACCTGTAGTTCACTTACACGCCTGGCCGATGTAAGAGCCACCAGGAAGAGCGCCTTCCAAGAGAGGAAGCACAAATGGCAAGTAGCCATCGGCTCAAACGGTGGGCGAGTAAGTTGTTGCAAGACCACGTTCACATCCATTCAGCTGCCGGTGGTCGAACAGGAGGCTTGAGTAGAAGTAAGCCTCTGAGGAATCTGGACACCATGGGATGAACCGACAGACTGTCCTTCCACCGGTGCGTGGTGCGCTGACAGAGCACTGAGGTGGACCCGAACAGAGTTAAACCCAAGGCCTAGGTCTGACAGGTGAAGTAGATACTGCAGTACTACTGGCACAAGGCAGGAGAAAGATCTTCATTGCGCTGAGCACACCACATCGTAAACCTATGCCATTTTAGGGCATAGGATTTCCTGGTGGATTGCCTCCTAGAGGCCAAGACTTCAACCTCCTTAGGTAGAAGCAAAGGCGCTAGCACTATCCTTTCAGCAGCCAGGCCATCAAATTGAGGGCTCTGAGATTGGGGTGCAGATGGGACCCCTGCTCTTGAGACAGGAGATCGTGTTGCAACCCCAGAGGGAATGGAGTTTCCACCGCCAACTGCAGCAGAAGTGGAAACCACGGCTGCCTCGGCCATCTGGGGGCTACCAGAATCACTGAGGCCTTGTCCTGGAGAATCTTGAACAGGGTTCGGGCCATCAGAGGCGTGGGAGGAAACGCATACAGGAGGCCCTGGGACCAAGAGATCAGAAAAGCATCTGCTGTTATCCTCAGGGGGTGCAGCTGTCTGGAGCAAAACCTGGGCAGCTGTCAGTTTTGTGGACTGGCAAAGAGATCGATGGATGAAAGACCCCAGCGGAGGAAGATCTGCTGGACCACCAATGGATGCAACTGCCATTCGTGAGGCTGGAGAATCCTGCTTAGTTTGTCTGCTAGGAAATTCTCCTGACCAGGTAGATAAACTGCTTTGAGAAACATGCCCTGTTTGACTGTAAAGGAGCAAAGGGCCAGTGCTTCCTGACATAGGGGCCTGGATCCTGTGCCCCCTTGCTTGTTCACATAGAACATTGCCACCTGATTGTCCATCTGAACTAGAACAGACTAGCGAGAGAGGGCATGAGAGAAAGTTTGCAGAGCTAAGCGGCTTGCTCGCAGCTCTAAAAGATTGATTTGCTGCGTGGTCTCTCGAGGAGACCAGAGGCCTTGAGTGCACGCACCCTGGCAATGTGCACCCCAGCCCTTTAAGGAAGCATCAGTCGTCAGCACCATTGTGTGTGCTGGAGTCTGAAAAGGCACTCCCCTGAGAAGGATTGGGAGATGTAGCCACCACCGTAGGGAGTCCCAAAGTGGTTTGGACAGCCTTACTCTGTCTCGTAGGTCGCCTGTGGCCTGTGCCCACTGATCTCTGAGAAACCATTGAGCAGTCAGCATGTACAGATGGGCATTCGGAGTCACATGTACAGTGGATGCCATGTGGCCCAGAAGCCTCAAGTATTGTCTGGCAGAGAAATGAGAATTGCTTTGGAACTGACTGGCCAAGTCCATCAGTCTGCGGGCCCTGTCTTCGGGCAAGTAAGCTGTTGCCTGAAGGGAGTCCAATCTTGCCCCTATGAACTCTAGGTTCTGAGAGGGGAGCAAAGTGGACTTTGCAAAGTTTATGACAAAGCCTAGATGCTGAAGAAGAGAGACAGTGCGCAGATTGGCCTCTCGGGCCTCTTGGAGAGACTGGCCCCTGATGAGCCAGTCGTCCAAGTATGGGAAGACAAAAATTCCCTGATTTCTGAGATAAGCCGCCACCACCGCCAGGCATTTGGTGAAAACCCTGGGGACGGAGGTTAGGCCAAAGGGAAGTACCCTGTAATGAAAATGGTTTCCTCCCACAACAAATCTGAGACATTGTCTGTGGTCTGGATGAATGAGGATGTGAGTATAAGCATCCTTTAGGTCTAAGGAGCATAGCCAGTCTCCCTGCTGAAGGTAGGGCAGCAGTATCCCAAGGGTAAGCATCTTGAACTTTTCCCTCTCCAGAAACTTGTTTAGGTTTCGCAAGTCTAGGATAGGCCTAAGGCCTCCCGTCCTCTTTGGTACCAGAAAGTACCTGGAGTAGAAGCCTTGCCCTTTCAGGTGGTGGGGCACCGGTTCCACCACCTGTTCCTTTAGCACACTTGCCAACTCCTGCAGGAGGAGGTTCCTGTGTAGAGGGGGTCTTGGAGGCTCCCCTGGATAGTAGGAGGGGGAAGCTGCTGGAAGTGGAGCATGTAGCCCTTCTGGACTATGCTCAGCACCCAGGTATCCCCTGTGATGGCTGGCCACCTATCGGCGTACAGGGTCAGCCGACCCCCAGTGCGGAGTGGAGCCACCGGCAGAGTAAAGGCTATGCTGTGGGAGTCAAAACCCCGCTCCCTGCTGTGCAGGAGCCGGAGCTGGCAGCTTGGGGGTCTTCTGCCTATGGGGCCCATGTCCCTGCCCCTTGGCCTGCTGGCCCTGTTGGGGAGATGGAGAGGCCTGATATTGAGGGTAGGATTTGTAGGCAGCACCCTTCCTCAGGATAAAGGGCTTCTTTCCCGAGCCCTTCTTTTTCTGAGAAGGGGCAGAAGTCTTCCTGGACAGCCTTGTCCTGGTGAGAGTCTCAGTCTCGATTTCTGCAGCCTTTTCAGTCATGGGTTTGCCGAATAGGTTATCACCTCAGCACGGGACATCGACCAACCTGTCCTGCACCCATGGCTCCAGGTCTGATGACTGTAGCCAGGCCTGATGGTGTACACCAATGCCAGTCGTGGCTACCCAGGCCGAAGCCTCGAAGCCATCATAGGCTGCTCGAGAGATAAACATCGAGCACTCTCTGATCCCTGTTGACAATGCTTTGAACCTCTGCAAGGTTTCCTCAGAGAGGCCAGCTGAGAACCTGATAATTTCCTTTGCAAGGTCTCGTAAGTACATGCCCATGTACAGCTGGTAAGTCTGGACACGGCAAGATAGCATAGAGCCCTGGAAGCACTTTCTACTGAGGGCATCCAGGTTCCAGGTCTCCTGGCTGGGGGGCACCGAGGAGTGCATCTTCTGACTCTTCAGACTGTGCATGGCCGATTCCACAACCATGGACTGGTGCGGTAGCTGTGCCTTTTGGAACCCAGTGCTTTTACGGACTCGGTAAATGGAATCGATCCGTTTGCTAAGAACGAGCACCGAGGCCAGTGCCTCCCACCCACGGAAGAGCATCTGTTCCAGCATTGGAGGGAACCGGTACGGTAAAGGCTTCCTTCGGAGGAAAATCATATTGGAGGGCATCGAGCTCCTTGGCTCAAGGCTCCTCCTCGGTGTCCACAGGGAATGCCAAAGCCTTGGCCATGTCCCTCATGAAATCCGAGAACCGGGTATCCTCCGGGGGGGACCCTTGTGAGTCCGAAGGGACACACCGGGTCTGGAAAGTATCAGGAGACTCCTCGTCCTCCGTTTCCCACGCTGACTCCTCCAAGGAGGAGTCGATCGGCTCTGGCCATGTGGGCCTCGGTGCCACCTGCCCCGACGCCAAAGGCACTGGTGTCGATGACCTCGGCCCCACACGGGAGGTCGAGGGGGACCTTGACCGAGGATCGACTCGAGACTTGATTGACTCGAGGATTGGCTCGGTCTCCGGGGTCGACTTAGACGTCGAGGTCCCGGTGGTCGGGGCAGATGCACCAGTCAAACCGGCGATAAGCACCCACTGCTGTTCCATGAAGGCAGCCAGGCTGCTCTCCAAGGCTGTCAGCCTGAGTCCAAGCTCAGGAGACTCAGCAGCCCCCGACTCGGGCCCTGAATTTTTGGTGGCATGCATCTGAGATGAAGATCAACAGGGTAGACTCTGGATGCTCGCCCCAAGGAGCTTGCCCAAGGAGCACGTCCTGCTCCTTGGGCGCACGCCCATGCTGCAGTGCACCGCACTGGAGATTTTAAGCAGTGTGGAGTCCACGAGGGAGGCGCGGCAGCATCACTTCCGGTGTGACCAGGTGAAGGAAGCCAATCAGGACAGGCAGCGGGAGGTACCTCATACTAGCCAGAAAAGTTCTTAAATGTATTAACTCTGTAAACACAAGCAGCCTGGATACTGTAACTATTACAAAACAAACACTTTACAATCTGCCTACTATACAGGTCACCTGCTTCATCCGCTGACATCATGGCCACAATCCTAGATCTAATGTGCAACAACACGACTCAAAGACAGCAACTCTGGGTTCTAGGTGACTTTACCCTCCCAGCACTTCCTCCAAAACAAGCTAAAGCCTTTCTAGAGGAGATGAAGGCACTAGAACATGAGCAAATAATAAGCCTTCCTACACATGACAATGGAAACACCTTGGATCTCATTATTACCCCACATCTACACTCAGTCAAAACAGCCAGGTTCCACCTTTAGTACTCCCAGTACCATGTTCAGATCACAGTGCTATCATATCCGATATCCCTCAAAACAACAGACTAGGCAGAAAAAAGACAGATCTCCCAGTAACCCATCACTTCCGTCCTTTCGAGAAACAAGATGAAGCTCTGCCAAACTCAACACGGATTCTAATAGACACATGACGGCAGAAAAAGAACACATGGCCTGTCTAGTCTGCCCTTCCATATCAACAATAGCCCTCTTTTTACCTTTAGAGATCCTCTGTGTTTATCCTATGCTTTTTTGAAATCAAATACTGTCATGTCCATCACCTCTCTTGGGAGACTATTCCATGCATCTACCACTCTTTCCATAAAGAAATATTTCCACATAATACTGCTGAATCTATCCCTTCTCACTCTTATGCTATGTCCACTCATAGCGAGTTGGCTTCTATTGAAAGAGACCTTCCTGTGCATTTATGTCATGGAGGTATTTAAATCTCTCTATCATATCGCCCCTTATCCTGCCTTTTCTTTAAAGTATACATATTAAGATCTTTAAGTCTCTCCTCAAATGCTTCAAAACGAAGACCATTAAACATTTTAGTAGCCACCCTCTGCACCAACTCCAACCTGCTTATATCCTTTTGATGGTGTGGTCTCCAGAATTGCACATAATTGGAAGATGTGTGTTTTGAGAGGATAGCACTGAACCTTGTGGGACACCATGTGGTAGGCTGTATGTGGTGGAAGAAAGTGATCTTATTTTCACCTATTGAAGGCGAATGTCCGGTTGCTTGTCCTGCCCAAGCATTGCCCACTCTCCACCCCTATTCTGCTCTCCCTGCACAGCAGGTCTGTGCATTCGGGCTGGACAGCTAGAGGAGCTGCACATCCCAATGGGATGCTCAGCTCTGCTCTTCACTTTACTGGATCGGGCCCTATGTCTCCTTACCTTTCCCTATTTGTACCCCTGTTCTTAGCTACTGTATTGTCTGTCTTGATTAGATTGTAAGTTCTGTTGAGCAGGGAACGTCTTATATAGGTATCTGTACAGTGCTGTATTCGCCTTGTAGTGCTTTGTAAATGATTAATAGTAGTAGTAGTAGTAGTATTTTAATTTATTTATTGAACGGTATTTTCATTCCACTTTATCAAATGAATCCAGAGATGTTGGGCCATGGGTCAGTTTTAGAAAGCAATGAAAAAGGTGCTGATACTCAGTACCACCAAGAACCCCTAGATCTGAAGATGAAGAAAGAAGGAAACAAACCGAAAAAACTCCCTCAATGACAGGTGAAATGTCAAGCAGCGTAAAAGCATATGCAATGGACCCTATTATCTTTTTAATGAGAACATGCTCATTACTGGCCCTTTAAGTAAATAAATTCCACAAAAGAGCCCAATGGGAACCCAGAGCTACAGTCTGCAGTATGAGCAGCAGACATTGGGAAACACAGTTGCACTCTGCAGTATGAGCAGCAGATGAAGCCAGAGCTCTACATGGGATTTGGGGACACAGCTACTATCCCATCCTTCTCACAGGCTCACCTATCATCCACTCGTTCCCCTGTCTTTTATATACTCCCCCCCCCTCTCTGGAATTCTCTGCCCCCTCACCTCAGACTTGAAGCATCTTAAAACTACCTTCAAGTCCCACTTAAAGACTCACCTTTTCAACCTGGCTTTTAATTCCTTGACCCCCCTGAACCTCTTTTCTTTACTTTAAAATTACAAACACCTCCTCTAGTATGAATGCTTCAATCTCTGTCCTATGATTTATGGAGTTACTTTTTGTTTTTCTTTTTAATGATTTTTGTTTTTACTGAACACCGCTCTGCGGCTTTTGTGAAGGGCGGTTAAGAAAGTTTTAATAAACATAAACATAGGTGTAGCTGAGGCTGCTTTTCCCTGTTATGGAGGGGTCTCAATATATGGTGCTGAAGGCTCTGACTGGTTTTCATCGGAGTAAGAACACACACACGCTTCGTATCTATTTCAGTTAAGATGATCATTTTAGAAGGCATGTTTAGCATTTGTACGTGTAAACAGCAGGTTTACACTTGTAAACGGCCCTATGCATGTAAGGGGAGAGGGAGTCTAGTGGTTAGAGCACGCAGGGGATCTGGGTTCAATTCTCACTAGCAGGCCTTGTGACCCTGGGCAAGTCACTTTACTCTCCATGGCCTCAGAAGAAAAGGCCTGGCAATCTACTTCCAGTCATACCTTGCCAAGAAACCCCAGGGGGCTGCTGGGTCATCAGGAGTCAGCATTGACTTAACGGCACAAAAAAAAAAAAAAGAATTTCAGTAAAGCGTTTACTTACACGTGTATACCTGTGGCAGGCGGTTTGGAAGAGGATCTGTTCTGAGTGTTCTGTGGTTAGCCCCAAAACGTGTTTATCTTTGCAACAGCGGTACAAGTCTAAAAAAAAATTGGTTGTTGGCATTTTCACCTACTCCTAGTTCATGTGTCAGTTAACTACTGATTTTTCAACCTGGAGCGTGGGGGAATAATTGAAGGCGGAAATTCATTCTTTACCCATGTGCTGATCAGAACTGACTGAAAAGACAAAACACTTGAATTAGGCAGCTCGGCTCTTTGACTGCTCTTGGACAGGTAATTAAATTGGCATTAGGGATCATTTGAACCCTATGTTAAGCTTGCTTTTACAATCTTTTAATATTTATTATCACACTCCATATATATATATTTATATAGCTTTTCAAATATTAATAAACTTGAAAATGAGAATGACGAGTGAGATGATGAAATTTGCAGATAATACAAAATTATTCAAAGTTGTTAAAACACAAGAAGATCTTGAAAAATTGCAAGAGAACCTTGATAAACTGGAAGAATGGACTTTCAAAGGGCAGATGAAATTTAATGTGGACAAGTGCAAAGTTATGCACCTAGAAAAGAACAAACCAAACTTTGGTTATACGATGCAAGGTTCCACATTAGGAAAACGATATAGGCGTCATCGTGGATAACATGTTGAAACCCTCCGTCCAATGTGCAGCAGCGGCCAAGAAAGCAAATAGAATGCTAGATATCATAAGGAAAGGAATGAGAATAAAACAAAGGATATTATAATGCCTCTATATCTTTCCATGGTATGACCGCACCTTGAATATTGTGTGCAATTCTGGTCACCATATCTTAAAAAAAGGATATAGCATTACTAGAAAAGAGGCACCAAAATGGTAAAGGGGATGGAAGGATAACCCTATCAGGAGAGGCTTAAAGGTTTAGGGCTTTTCAACCTGGAAAAGAGACGGCTGAGGGGAGATATGATAGAGGTCTATAAATTAATGAATGGAGTGGAAGGGGTAAATATAGAACAACTGTTTACACCATCAAAAAGTAGAAAGACGAGGGGAGATGTAATGAAGCCACAGTGTAACCCACTTAAGACTATTAAGAGAAAATATTTTTTCACTCCGTGCTCGCCTCCCATGCTTTCCCCTTGTAAAGAGACAGAACATACTAGTATTATAGCACAGACACTGATGTAGCGTGTGTAACACCAAATGCTCACACAGTTTTTCTGTATGTAAACTATCAGGTTAATGCAGAAAACCAGCTCTAGATGCGTGTGGCAGTGACTCTTTACACCTCTACATAGCACCCCAACAGTGCGCAACTCTTAAGCGTCAATGCAGAAAAGAGCGGGTATGCGAATGAAGGATGCATAAAACTGAGCATATGCAAATGACAGATGTGTAAAATCCCGGTGCAAAATAAAAGATGGTAAAACATCGGCATTAAGGAGCAGAGTAACACACGCACAAAGGAAAGAAATGGGAAAAGTGCTGGGTTGAGCATGAACATGACGTCAGATGCCTGTTTGGGATCCATCCAGCCCTGTTTCTGAGCAGGTGCCGTCTGCAGGGCCTCACGATGATGAAGGTGCAGCTTGTTCCTCCTCATGCACCTTTCTCTGGCTCTTGCAAGCAGCAACATGGCAAGAGGATAGAGGCAGCAAAAGACATCTTCAAATCCTCCTGAACGCTGAAGTGATGTACACTGATGAGAACAGTATAATATGTATGCGGACAAAAAAGCTGATCTTGAAACAACGATGTTCACACGCAGAACAATATGGGCCGTTGCTACCATCCACGTGGAGAACGATGCAGGACATGCTAGAGCTTAACTTCACCTCCTGACCAGGCCTGCAAATAATGATGCTCTCGAAGCGAACGCCGGATTGGGTCATTTCTAATGCATTTCTCTGCACTGGGCGCAGGCCTCATTAACATGTTATTTAAGTACACTTGATGTTCCATATACAGAGAGATTTTGCTGACTTCTTATGCCGCACCCATCTCTTTTCTGCATTTGGTGTGCTCCTGTTATTTGCGTGTAAGCGAGCGTAGAAAGTGGTGTTAGCTTTCTGAATCGACCTGTATGGCTGCTGCTAGCGCAGACCCTGTATGTATATTTCCCCTGTGCTCTTCCATCTTAGTACAAATGTTTTGCTCACAGCTTATTTGCACAGTATTTGGCTCCTGCATTAGGGAACATTTACACATTAGTCCTGTGTTAGGAAACGATGCATCAAGCTTCAGTGTATCGCTCAAATTCAGGGTTTACTACCAGGCACTGTTCCCTCTAAGCTGTGCGCGTGTGCGCGCGCACACACCTCGCCGAGTGAGCGCACAAAAATTACTGGTTCTGATTCTGATAGAAAACAACACAGACGTCTTAAAATTTAAAAGTTGTTATGTATTTACGGTTTTCACAAGTTCTACAATATTTTCTAGTGCAATGTGGTGTACATACTGTATTCTGACGTGTAGTCAAATTTTAAAGTATATAACTCCGAGTGTCGTTATGTGGCGCACAAAAATTTAACCTTCCTTCAAAAGCTGCACAGCTAATATTTTCTGCGCACACAGCCTACAGAAAATTAGAAGGAACATTGCTACCAGGGCCAGTAATCTGAGCCCATTCCCTTCCATTCCTACTTAGGAAGTTGTTATTAAAAAAAGGATCCAGTGCTTATGATTTTAGGATATTTGTCATGTCAGCCATCGCTGAGATAGTTTTTCGGCTTGTTTCCTGCTCTCATCATCTTCAGACCATTTGTATCCCAGGAAATACCAAAGCCAGAAGATCCCTTTCCGCCTTGGAAGGAGACCCTCAGTCCTGACGGTTATGAAGATCCACGGCTCTGATACCACCCAAAATTCAGAGGGAAGAGTGAGAATGATGCAGAAAGATAATGAATCCATTTTCCCAAAGGGCTTATGCTAAAAGTGCCATTACAAGGTACAAGGAAATTAAATTGCTCACGCCCAAGCCTTCAACAAGAGGACATAAGAACTTGCCAGGATACAGTAAACTAATACCACAGAGAGAGATTATTACCTCATCCAGGGCCAGCCCACACTGCCTTTCTGCTGAATGACCTGGGAGTGGGTCCTTGCCATGAGCATATAATCGTCTGCAGCCCAGACTTAGGATCCCTTTTACTAAAGAGGGCTAAAGCTTTTCACTTAGCAAGCGTTAAGTGCTCAAATTACCGTGCAGGAAGTGCAGCCTGTGCAGTAACTGTTAGGGGCATTTCCAGCGTCTTCCCACAGTTACCACATGGAAGAAATCCTTACTGCGCGGTAGGTGTACTGACAGTGTGGCTGCGCTGATCACCCTGTTTAAGGGTCAGGCAGTACATCGGTGCTCTCTGCAACAGTGACGGTACTGGGTAAGTGACGGTGCCCTAAGCGCAATGCCCAGTCCTTGCCCATTCCTCGTTCCATAGCAGAATATGTAGTTAGTGTGTGATTTTCCACACACTGTCATGTCTGCTACTACTGCAGCCATGTGCTAAGAGTTACTGAGACCTCATTCATGTGATAACCGCTTAGCACACTTTAGTGGAAGGCCCCTGGTCTGTAGTGTGCAATGGACTGGAAAGTATCAGCTGTCGGGTCACTGGCACGATATGGGTTATCAGCAAGAAAATATGGCAGAGAGAGAGAGAGAAATATTTCCCATCGTATTGGGTGCTGCAGGCCCGATTAAGAGAAATTTCCAATCACACCTTAAAAGCTGAAGCTCTCTTTGGCACCACACAAGTACAGTGCTGAACATGAGCAGTGAATTTGATAGATTTAGATCACACTCCACTTATGCTGGAGTTTACAAGTAAGGTTCATTACTGTCATGGTCTACACAAAACTAATCCATTTGGATAAATTGTCCTCTAAAACAGGAGGGGAGGGGCTGGGGCAGACACAGCTTAACTGTCTGTTCACTCTGCTTCCAGGACTCAGTAGAGGATGGGGTGGGAGGGAGAGGGGGAGGCACAAATCAGAAGCTGTGAGGGGCTTACAGAAGATGGAGTTAGGGGGAGAGGTCTACTGGGTCATGAGAGAGAGAGTGGGGGGAGGAGTGGCCTAATACTTGGGGCAACTTACCTCAGGCCGGAGGACCAGAGGTTCTTTTTAGTCCCACAGGTGCTCCTTGTGGCCCTTGGCAGGTCACTTAACCCTCCATTGCCTTAAGTACAAAAACATAAAACATAGATTGTGAGCCCTTCGGGGACAAGGAAAGAAATATATACAGTACCTGAATGTTCACCACTTTCACTGGTAGAAAAGTGGAATATAAGCCTAGTTAAATGGATAACAGGAAGAGAAATAAAGTTGATCACCATTTCTATTCTCCCTCTGCCCCCTTCCTTCCTTCCCAAACCTGATGAACAAGCATCTCTCTGTAAGACGTGAAAATGTTCTCAGGTGTGGTTTCAGGGGTGTCTGCAGTGGGAGCACTTCAGCAAGTGAGTGGGGCCAGCAGTGCTCCCATCGGGGCTATGTTGGGTGCTAGACAATGTGGTGGGGTCCTGACTGTCAGCAGAGAGCTTCTGGCAATGGCAGCGGTGGCTCTGATGCTCTCTCTGTCCCTCTCACTGTGTCACTGATCCCCCTCCTTACACTCACAGGCTCTAATCCCATCACTGCCCCTCCCACAGAACGTCATGAGGTTGCGTGTTAGTTTACTGGGAACACAAGAAGAACCTTTGTTACATATAAGAAAGAAATTCTCACACTTTAATATTGTACCGGGAACTTGTTTTAACATGTTGAACAGAAATGTGGAAACTCCTTTCACTTCTCACAATCCTACAGCCTGGAGATGTTAATTCAATGTGAAATGAAACTTTATCCTGTTCCCTCACTCCCAGTCCGGCACTGGTCGGATTCTCAGAGCTCCGGCATTTTTCCCATCTGTGTTGAGATAAGGACTGAAGTACGGCCGGAGTGTCTCAGTGAAGGTGTGGGTGAAGGTGTAGAGATGAGATTTATTATCCGCGTTGTAAAATGAGACTTTTCCTGCCTCATAATCCAGGAAAACCCCCACTGCCCGGGGCCTCACGCTCAGGGGGAGCAGGGACCAGGAGGTGGTGCAGGCCCAGTATTCATCTTCCTCCCTCAGTACCACTACCCAGTATCCACCCTCAGGTGACAGTGTGATCCTCCCCTTCCTGCTCGCAGAATCTTCAGAGACCCCCAAATCCCAGCGAGTCTTGTCTCCCACCTGCACCTCCCAGTAATGTCTCCCCGCGGTGAAGCTCTCACACCCCAGCACACAGGCACAAGGATCAAATCTCTGGGGAGTGTCCGGCAGATTCTGTCTTGTGTCTCCGCGTCTGACACTTTTCCGATCCTCAGACAGGATGAGCCAGGGAGAAGCAGTTTCAGGATCCAGAGTCACATTCACTGCAGGGAGGAGAGACATTAATAAACATGAGCAGACGCTTCTCATTGGCCCCTCATACTTCTGCTTCTAAGTCTCATAGGTTCCTTCTGCACCCAACCCTAACTCTCATTGGCTTTTCACACAGCCGTCTGCAACCTTCATTGGCTGTTTCCTGGATCCTTCACTTATTCTATGAGAACAGCACTGCTATTAGCTAGCACTCAACGACAAGAAGTGATCCTATTGGTAATCAGGTCTTGAATTTAGCCACTCACTGGCTTCCTCTCATAGCACTTTGGAATGAGTGACTGAGAGAGAGCTTCTGATTGGTGAATTAACTCACTGTCCCTCAATGCTGACCTTGATCTCTCCTTCTGTACTGAAAGCTGATCCCTCTGCAGTCCCAGCCCCGGGAGGTTTGAGTTTCATCCACAGCACAGAGATACAGACTTTACCCTAGAGCCTCCAATGATTTCATGCAGAAGTGGAGGTAATTTTATACCAGAGGTGGAGAAGGCGCCTGTAGCTCTTTATAATACTAGCTCAAAACCTGCAGAAACAGTGGCTAGACTGCTCGGGAGCAGACCTAAATATTAGCGGTTAACATACGTACATATTTTATAATACATCTGCAGATTGCAACGCCACCAAAATTCCTCTAAAGTCACGAACATGTGTGCATCTTTTTGAAAAAGGCGTACTTTATATATCAAAAATCTTTTACAAAAGCCTTTTATATACCCATAAGAACATATGTGTGCAAAATATCCCTCATAAAAAGTTTACTGCACCTTGATAAGCTTGTGATGTATTATTTACAGAACTAATGCAACCATCAAAGCTTGTGATGTATTTTTTACAGAACTGATGCAACCATCCAATTAATGACCATCATCAAACCATGACAACTAATAGAGGTTGTCATTCTCAGCTTTGTATACAATTTTCACCCAGCAGTGATTATATTCTTTTATCTACTAAAATTAAGCATGTTTTACTTGGAAAGGTTACCTAAACCACAGATTCCTAGCAAGAAGGTATTCATTATACAAATACATTATTTTAACACTTTTGCTGATGTGACATACTTCAAGTTTTATAACTACTATGTACTGCCACAACTAGGGGGTGCTGTGAAACTTGTGGGCTGATCTAGGGATGCTTCCTGTCCCTGCTAGCTGGCCAGCCTCAGTACTGTATGTCAAAAAACTTCAGTTCCAGGCAACATTCACACCAAACAATTTTTATTAAACCAAGTCTTGTAATAACAAAGAACTTAAACCCCAAAATAAAAGTGGATTTCTCATAAAGATTGCAGTAACAGAGAAAGCATGGTTGCTTACCTGTAACAGAAGTTCTCTGGACACAGCAGGAGTATGCAGCCACACTCTACATGTGTCATCCTTGACGGTGCTTTTGTGCCGGGCTCTCCCTTAGCTCGGTCCTTTTAGACTTTTCTGAGCATGCGTGTGCCTTCCCACACAACCGTCTCGCTCCCCTCAGTTCATAATATAGCTGTCCAGTACTTGTAAAGATGAGGTACAGCAGCTTCATTGACATCCTGTTACACTGTGACTATGCGCTGTGAAGCCTGCGTCTCCTTCTTATCTCTTTTTTTTACATGGGGATGGCATGAGGATGAGTGTAGCTGCATACCTCTGCTGTCTACGGAGAACCTACATTACAGGTAAGCAACTACACTTTACAGACAAGCAGAGGGATGCAGGCACACTCTACAGGTGAGCCCAGAGCTGAGGGCTAGCTCTGATTTGTTAATAGTCTGCGGCCTAGTTGCAATAATATGACAGGAAGTGATCACAGCAAGAATTAGGAGACAGAAAAGTTGCAGAGAACCGCTTGACCAAAGGCTAAGTCGCTCCAAGAGTAGTCCAAGCTATAGTGCTTTATGAGGAACATGTGTCCGCCCTTCAGATCTCTTGTGTTGGAACAGAGGCCAAGTGGGCTACTGTTACTGTGGAGTGAAGACGGTGTGGTCCTATGTGGCCTGGTAAGAGCATGTGGGCTTGGCTATAGCAGGAGATGCAATCCGTTAATCAGGAGGAAATGGCACATTTTGAGGCCAATCGACTGAGATTGTTCAGATTATACAGTAAGTGATGAATAGTTGAGATGAAGTTTGTGAATTTCTGCTCGCATGCTGGTAGTATGGCAGCGCCCTTCTCTAATCCAAGCTGTGCAGGATCTTTTCTACAGTCCTTCGAGGGGTAGGAAAAGAACAATGGACTGATTGAGATGAAATTCAGACACCACTTTGTGTAGGAATTTTGGATGAGAGCACAGAGGATCACTTTGCTGTAAAGGAACTGCGTGTAAGGAGGGGTAGTGAACTATTGCTTGAAGCTCACCAATCCTCCTTGCAGAAGTTACTGCGACGAGGAACATAGTTTTCCACATGAGATGCTTCAAGGAGGCTGAGCCCAGCGGTTCGAAGGGTGGTTTCATGGAGGATTCATGTTCATAAGTCCTTTCATGAACCTTGGTACAAAAGGGTGACATGAGATGGGCTGCTCTCTCTGTAGCTATGGGAAGACACTAAGGCTAAGAGGTGATATAGGACAGAAGTAGTTTATAGACCTGACTGCAACAGCACTAACAGATAGGTCAAGACTTAATCAAGGGGGCAGACAACCAGATCCTGCTGGCACTCCTTAGCCCAATTTGAAAAACAGGACCATTTACGTCTGTAAGAGCCGAGTTGCCATTTTCCGAGTCTCTGAGATGATGCCCTGGACTTTGTCCAATATGCAACACTCAGCTGTCACACCTTGCATAGCTTCCATGCTGCCAGAGAGAGGCTGCTGAGATTGGGATGCAACAGAAGACCTGGTTCTGAATGAGCCGGAAGAGGTATGTGACAAAGGCTGAAGACTGTAGTTCCTTCCAGGTAGCCCAAGGGTTTCTGCTGCCCCAGGCAGAAGCCCCCACAGCGCTGCCCCTCCCCCTACTGCTGCTGCTGCTGCTGCCACAACCCCCCATGCCACCAGCATCCCCCCTCCTGTCACTACTTCCCGAATCCATCTTCATATCTTGCGGCAGCCCAAATCTGTTTTGAGTCGCTGCTGCTGCTGCAAGCTGAGAGAGCTGGATTCGGGCCATGGCCACAGGCAGTCGGGCCGACCACCAGCATCTGGCACCCTAGGCAGCTGCTTAGTGGATGGGCCAAGATTTTCTGCCAGCATCGATCTTCTCACCTCGGGGGGGGGGGAGGGGGGCTAGCACTGGAGGCGCCCACCTGGAGCAGCAGCAGAGCTGATGCTTCAGCACCGTGGTGGGTCTTCAAATACCCACGTACATGTGTGCATTCATGGTCTGCTGCTCCTGCCCCCTCCAACGCAACATCCTGTCAGGGCAGGAGCAGCAGACCGTGATGGCATGCTTACGTGCAACTGTTTTAAAGCTCGCCACAGCAGCAGGGATCGCCAGGCCGTCTACCAGGGTCTGCCTTCCTATGCTTCTGATAAATAAGGCTTTAAGGAAACCTGATGTCTTCATTAGCTAGACCCCTATAGTTTCTTATGTTTGGGGCCCTCAGCCACCTGTGAGAGCTCACCTTAGTGTCAGGAACGTGGAAATGCCCTGATATGTACCTTTGCACATTCTGAGGGCTCCTCCTAGTGACAAGAGCATGGAATTACCCTGATGCACACCTTTGCACATTATAGTATGTTACAAACCCTCAATTACAGCAGAAAATATTCTCTCCCTATTCTCTCCTTACCAGAGGGATCACTCACTCCATGACCCTGTAGTGTATGATCAGGGGAAACACACCCCCTCTTCTCTGTCACAAAAGAGAAATATTCTTTCCCTACACCATCTGTAAAAGGTTGTTCTGTGAGACCACATTAGAAACAGATGCAAAAAGGAAGAAATTCACATTGGATATGTGAGATTGTGTCACATTATTTACCTGCATAGCGACAGAGTCTTTCATGTGCTGAAATCAAGCATGGAAACAAAACAGTTAATAAAACAGATAAGCACAGACATAAAAAAGATTTAGAAATGCACAGTTAAGTACCACTTGGATATACTTCAGAATACAAACTTAACAATTTTCACAGAAAGAGGTTTTGCATTAAAAAGTGAAAAAGATAAAGGTTAGAGCTCTTAGTTTATAACAAGTGGGAAAAGCATGCAGAGCAGGGTTCAGGGAAAGCACAGTTACTTACCTGTAACAGGTGATCTCTGGGAACAGCAGGAATAAGTCTTCACATATGGGTACGTCGGTACAGACGGAGCCTGCGCGGGAACGCTCCCCAGCGTCCCAAAAAAGGAAAGCTTTTGGGAGCATCCCACAGCGCCTGCGCACTGCCTTTCCTAACCGCCTCTCTCCAGTTTGAGTTTTAAGCTGAGACAGAGAGAGAGGAAAGGAAAGATAGATAGAGAGATACAACTCCTAGGGGAGGTGGGTGGGTTGTGAAGACTTATTCCTGCTGTTCCCAGAGATCACCTGTTACAGGTAAGTAACTGTGCTATCTCCAGGAACAAGCAGGAATGAGTCTTCACATATGGGGACTCCCAAGCTGAGATGCCTGGGAGATCCCCAAGGTTGTGAGACCCTGAGAAGGGTTCTACCTCCTCCCATAGATCTCAGGCATCCAACCAGGGATGGAGGGCAGGAGTTGATTAAGCATGGAACAGGTGTTTGAGAACAGCCTGACCAAACAAGGCATCCCGGCGGGAGTCCTTGTCCAAGCAATAATGGGCTGTGAAGGTATGAACCGAGGCCCAGGTGGCCGCTCGACAGATCTGGTCGATGGACACAGAATTTAGATGAGCCATAGAGGTTGCCATGGCCCTCAAATTGTGAGCTGTGACATGGCCCTCCAGAGAAAGGTTCTTACTCTGGTAGGCGAAAGAAATACACTGAGCAATCCAATTGGACAGTGTCCTTTTAGAGACTGGAAGTCCTAAATGAGAGGGATCAAAAGCAACAAAGAGTTGGGAAGACTTTCTATGTTGCTGTGTCCTTTTTAAGTAAAAGGCAAGAGCTCTCTTACAATCCAGGGTATGAAGATTCCTCTCTGCACTTGATGCATGAGGACCTGGAAAAAAGACAGGTAAATATACCTCTTGGTTAAGATGAAAAGGTGAGACCACTTTAGGCATAAAGTGTGGATTGGTCCTAAGGACTACCTTATCATGATGGAACCTTGTATAAGGTGGATTAGCCACTAAGGCCTGCAGTTCACTGATGCGGCGAGCTGAGGTGACAGCAATAAGAAAGATAACCTTCCAGGAAAGAAATTTCAAGGAGGTAGTGGCTAAGGGTTCAAAGGGTGGCTTCATGAGCTGACCAAGAACCAGATTCAAGTCCCATGCCACCGGAGGTGGTCTAATGGGAGGTTTTGTTAAAAGAAGGCTTCTCATGAATCTTGCAATAAGAGGATGAGAGGAAACAGGTTGTCCATTGAGAGGCTTGAGAGATGCTGCAATAGCACTCAAATTGACCCTTACTGAATTTGTTTTGAGGCCTGCATGGGAAAGATGCAGGAGATACTCTAGTAAAGAATTCAAAGGTATTGCTAGAGGGTTAATACCCTTCTCAGCATACCAAATGGTAAACCTTGTCCATTTAAAAGCATAGGAACGTCTAGTAGAAGGCTTTCTGGAAGCATGAAGGATATCCCTTACTTGCTGAGAAAGATGCCAATCTTGAAGGTCTAAGCCTTCAGCAACCAAGCCCTGAGATGGAGAGATTGGGGGTTTGGGTGCCACAACGTTCCCCCCTCCTGAGACAGGAGATCTGGAGCAGATCCCAAGTCCAGGGAGGGAGCTTGAGAGAGATGCAGAAGTAGAGGGTACCACACTTGGCGTGGCCATCGTGGAGCTATGAGGATCATAGTCCCTCGATCTCTCTGAAGCTTGAACAGGGTCTTGGGAATTAGGGGAATGGGTGGAAAGGCGTACAGGAAGTCTTGACCCCAATGAAGGAGGAAGGCATCCTTGGCCTGAACTCCCTGACACGGAATTCTGGAACAGAATCGGGGAAGTTTGGCATTCCACGGACTTGCAAAGAGGTCTATGTCCGGGGTTCCCCAAATTCGAAAGATTCTGACTATCTGGTCCATATGGAGGGACCATTCGTGTGGAAGCAGAACTCATAGAAACATAGAAACATGATGACAGAAAAAGACCACAAGGCCCATCTAGTCTGTCCTTCCATAACAACAACTACAACAGTCCACTTTTTACCTTTAGAGATCCTCTGTGTTGGTCCCATGCTTTTTTGAATTCAGTTACTGTCCTCATCTCTACCACCTCCACTGGGAGACTATTCCACGGATCCACTACTCTTTCCGTAAAGAAATATTTCCGCATATCACTCTTGAATCTATCTCCCTTCACCCTCATGCCATGTCCCCTCGTCGCAGAACTTGCTTTCAATTGAAAGAGGCTCTCTCCCTGAACATTTATGCCACGGAGGTATTTAAACATCTCAATCATATCACCTCTATCCCGCCTTTCCTCTAAGGTGTACATATTAAGATCCTTAAATCTGTCCTCATATGCTTTATAATGAAGACCACTAATCATCTTAGTAGCAACCCTCTGCACCGACTCCATCCTGTTCACATCCTTTTGAAGGTGCGGTCTCCAGAATTGCACACCATACTCCAAATGAGGTCGCACCAAAGACTTATACAGAGGCATTATCACCTCCTTTTTTCTGCTAGCCATTCCTCTCCGTATGCACCCAAGCATCCTTCTAGCTTTTGCCGTCGCCTTTTCTACCTGTTTAGCTACTTTAAGATCATCGGACACAACTACGCCTAGGTCCCGCTCTTCTTTAGTGGACAAAAGTACTTCACCTCCTATACTGTATTGCTCCCTTGGATTGCTGCAGCCCAAATGCATGACCTTACATTTTTTAACATTAAATCCCAGTTGCCAAATTCTAGACCATTCTTCAAGCTTAGCTAGATCCCTCCTCATGTTATCTACACCTTCCTGGGTGTCTACTCTATTGCAGATTTTGGTATCATCCGCAAAGAGGCAAACCTTACCCTTATTGTTTGTCTTAGTGGTGTGCTAGTTCAGCCTTCTCAGCTGTACTTACCTTGCCTCTCTCAACTAACTGGGCTTTGTGTGGTAGCCATTTTGAATTAAATCTCTCTCCCCAGAACCTGCTGTTTGTTAAACTTTTTTCCTGTCCTTGCCTGCCTGAGTGAATCCTCCCCCTCCCCCCCCCTGAGGTATTGTGTAGCCTTCTTCCTGTTTTCTCCACGTGTGCATAGTCTGTTTTAGTTTGCTTTTCTCTGATCAGAGAAGGGCTGTACTTTTACAGAGCTCTGCTAGTGAGTGGATATTTGCCTCCTGGGACATCTTACTGTGAGTTCTAGCTGTTTATTTAATTATTTACTGTTTGTCTAACTGTTTGTTTAATTATTTATTGTTTGTCTTAGTGGTGTGCTAGTTCAGCCTTCTCAGCTGTACTTACCTTGCCTCTCTCAACTAACTGGGCTTTGTGTGGTAGCCATTTTGAATTAAATCTCTCTCCCCAGAACCTGCTGTTTGTTAAACTTTTTTCCTGTCCTTGCCTGCCTGAGTGAATCCTCCCCCTCCCCCCCTGAGGTATTGTGTAGCCTTCTTCCTGTTTTCTCCACGTGTGCATAGTCTGTTTTAGTTTGCTTTTCTCTGATCAGAGAAGGGCTGTACTTTTACAGAGCTCTGCTAGTGAGTGGATATTTGCCTCCTGGGACATCTTACTGTGAGTTCTAGCTGTTTATTTAATTATTTACTGTTTGTCTAACTGTTTGTTTAATTATTTATTGTTTGTCTTAGTGGTGTTCTAGTTCAGCCTTCTCAGCTGTACTTACCTTGCCTCTCTCAACTAACTGGGCTTTGTGTGGTACCCCCATCCCCCTGCTGAGGGTTCAGGACAGGGTACCTTGTAACTGCCCTCTTTAATAGGACTTATCTCCCTCCCTCCCTCCCCAGCACCCACCCACCCCTGGGGTAATTGTAGTTTTATAGGTACTTGCACATCTTAAAGGAAAGGGGCTGCTCTCAGGTGCAGCTCTTAATCCAAATCAGTCATACACAGAGGACCTGAGATTAATTAAGCTTCAGGTACACAGGGTGTATTAGGGGTATTAGATACACTTTTATTAGTATAAGCATCTACACCAATCCTTATTATATACCGAATTTAAAAGACCTAAACACAAGCTTTAAACTAAGATGCAGACAGAGGTCCAGCAACGAGATGGGGGTTCTCCGGTCTTTTGCATTGAGTGTCACATGTATGATTTTCTCCCAGTTGGTGAGAGGTCCTACATATGCACTAAGTGCAGGGAGCTCTTTGCTCTCAGGGAACGAGTCCGTTCTCTAGAGGCTAGAGTAGCAGACCTGGAAGACATAAGAAAGACAGAGAAGTACATGGACGAGACCTACAGGGATATAGTCCTGAAGTCCCACCTCCAGTCTGGCAGCATCCCTGTTGCCATGGAGGAGAGAGGTCACGTGACAGGAGAGCATCACCCTGGTGTGGCAGGAAGTGATCCTGTAACTAGGACCTGTCCTCCAGGTGATGTAAAACCCTCTCGCACCGAGGACGTTTCTCCAGGGCCATGTCCCCATGAGGGGAGGGTCAGGACAGCTGTTATAGTTGGTGATTCAATCATTAGGAATGTAGATAGCTGGGTGGCTGGTGGACGTGAGGATCGCCTGGTAACATGCCTGCCTGGTGCGAAGGTAGCAGATCTCACGCACCGCCTAGATAGGATCATAGATAGTGCTGGGGGGGAGTCTGCTGTCTTGGTACATGTTGGTACCAATGACATAGGAAAATGTGGTAGGGAAGTTCTGGAGGCTAAATTTAAGCTTTTAGGTAGGAAGTTGAAATCCAGAACTTCCAGGATAGCGTTCTCCGAAATGCTTCCTGTTCCACGTGCAGGACCCAAAAGACAGGCAGAGCTCCGGAGTCTCAATGCGTGGATGAGACAATGGTGCAAGGATGAGGGTTTTGGATTTGTTAGGAACTGGGGAACATTCTGGGGAAAGGGGGGGCTCTTCCGACGGGATGGGCTTCACCTTAATCAGGATGGGACCAGACTGCTGGCATTAACCTTTAAAAAAGAGATAGAGAAGCTTTTAAACTAGAAAATAGGGGAAAGCCGACAGTCACCCAAGAGCGCATGGTTCGGACAAAGGTATCCTTGAAGGATACTACCAAAAGCAGTGAGGTTCCAAAAGGGAGTATAGTAGCCCAAATGCCCTTGAGTAAGGAGCAGACAGAGCATAAAGATTCCCAATTACCCATGCCTACCAATAGCCAGATTAATATTAATAAAATACAGTCTCTAAAATGCTTGTATGCCAATGCTAGAAGTCTAAACAATAAGATGGGAGAATTAGAATATATAGCACTAAATGAGAGGTTAGATATGATTGCACTCTCAGAGACATGGTGGAAGGAGGATAACCAGTGGGACACTGTGATACCTGGATACAAACTATATCGTAATGATAGAGCTGAACAAATTGGTGGAGGGGTTGCGCTCTATGTTAGAGAGGGCATTGAGTCAGAAAGGATTAAAGTTTTGCAGGGAACAAAATTTGCTGTAGAATCTCTATGGATTGAAATTCCATTTATGAAGGGGAAGGCGATGGCAGTGGGAGTATACTATCGACCGCCTGGCCAGAATGAACAAATGGATGATGAAATGCTCAAAGAAATCAAGGAAGCTAACAAAAGCCACAACAGAGTAGTAATAATGGGTGATTTCAATTACCCCGGTATCGACTGGGACAGTGTCACAGCAGGACAAGCTAAAGAGATAAAGTTTCTAGATGAAATAAATGACTGCTTCTTGGAGCAGCTGATTCATGAACCAACCAGAGGGGAAGCCATACTGGACCTAGTCCTTAGTGGAACGCCAGATCTGGTGCAAGAAATAAGGGGACCACTTGGCAATAGTGATCATAGTATGATCATGTTTGATTTAATCAGTGGAGGACAGATAGTAAAGGAATCCACAGTACTACCTTTTAACTTTCAAAAGGGAGACTATGATAGAATGAGGAATATAGTTCGGAAAAAACTAAAAGGAGCGGTTCCAAAGGTTAAAGACTTACAGCAAGCTTGGGTGTTATTTAAAAATACTATCCTCGAAGCCCAGACCAGCTGTATTCCACGCATTAAGAAAAGTGGAAGAAAGTCCAAAAAACTGCCAGCATGGTTTAAAGGTGAGGTCAGAGAGGCTGTTGCTGCCAAAAGAGCAACCTTCAGGAAATGGAAAAAAGAGCCAAATGATGAAAACTGGAAACAGCACAAGCACTGGCAAGTTAAATGCAAAGCATTGATAAGGCAGGCAAAGCGGGAATTTGAGAAGAAACTTGCTACGGAAGCAAAAACACGAAATAAAGACTTTTTCAAGTACATTCGTAGCAAAAGGCCTGTGAGAGAGTCAATTGGACCATTAGATGATAGAGGGGTAAAAGGGGCAGTAAGAGGAGACAAGGCTATAGCAGAGAGACTGAATGAATTCTTTGCTTCGGTCTTTACTGAGGAAGATGTAGGGATGTTACCCAAGACTGAAGTGGTATTTAAAGGTGATACTGCAGAGGAATTGAGAGAAATATCGCTACACCAGGAAGATATATTACAACTATTTGATAAACTGAATAGTAGCAAATCACCTGGACCGGATGGTATACATCCCAGAGTGTTGAAAGAACTGAAATATGAGATTGCAGACCTGCTATTGGTAATCTGTGAACTTTCATTAAAATCATCTGTAATACCTGAAGATTGGAGGGTCGCCAACGTAATACCAATTTTTAAAAAGGGTTCCAGGGGTGACCCGGGAAATTACAGACCGGTGAGCCTGACGTCAGTACCAGGGAAAATGGTAGAAACCATCATAAAGAACAAAATTACACAGCATGTAGATAGTCATGGCCTAATGGGAGACAGCCAACATGGCTTTAGACAAGGAAGATCTTGTCTTACTAATCTGATCTGTTTTTTTGAAGGTGTGCATAAACAGGTAGACAAAGGTGAGTCGGTTGATATAGTGTATCTGGACTTTCAGAAAGCTTTTGACAAGGTCCCCCATCAGAGACTTTTGGCAAAGCTAAAAAGTCATGGGATAGGAGGCAGTGTACTATTGTGGATCGGGAACTGGTTAAAAGATAGAAAGCAGAGGGTAGGGCTAAATGGCCAATATTCCCAATGGAAAAAGGTGAATAGTGGAGTACCCCAGGGATCTGTACTGGGTCCGCTACTTTTTGACATATTCATAAATGACCTGGAAAAGGGAATAACTAGTGAGGTTATCAAATTTGCAGATGACACAAAACTGTTTAAAGTTGTTAAAACCCAAGAGGATTGTGGAAAACTGCAGGAGGATCTGGATAATTTGGAAGACTGGGCATCCAAATGGCAGATGAAATTTAATGTGGACAAGTGCAAAGTTATGCACCTAGGAAAGAACAACCCACACTATAGTTACACGATGCAAGGCTCCACATTAGAAACCACCACCCAGGAAAAAGATTTAGGAGTCATCGTGGATAACATGTTAAAACCCTCCGCCCAGTGTGCAGCGGCGGCCAAGAAAGCAAATAGAATGCTAGGTATCATAAGGAAAGGGATGGAGAATAAAACAAAGGATATTATAATGCCTCTGTATCGCTCCATGGTACGACCGCACCTTGAATATTGTGTGCAATTCTGGTCACCGTATCTTAAAAAGGACATAGAGTTATTAGAAAAAGTACAGAGAAGAGCCACCAAATTGGTGAAGGGGATGGAAGGCTACTCCTATGAAAAGAGGCTAAAAAGGTTAGGGCTCTTTAACCTGGAAAAGAGACGGCTGAGGGGAGATATGATAGAGGTCTATAAATTAATGAATGGAGTGGAACGGATAAACGTGGATCAATTGTTTACGCTATCAGAATATAGAAGGACTAGGGGACATGTAATGAAGCTACGGGTAAACTATTTAAGACAAATAAGAGAAATATTTCTTCACTCAACGTGTAATCAAACTCTGGAATCTGTTACCGGAGGATGTAGTAAGGGCTGTTAGTATAGCTGGGTTTAAAAAAGGTTTGGACAAGTTCCTGGAGGAAAGGTCCATAAACCACTATTAAAAAGGGACCCAGGATATCAATGCTTGACCTAGTACAAGCACTGCAGAACCTGTGTCTTTTGGGGAAACTGCTAGGTACGTATGACCTAGATTGGCCACTGTTGGAAACAGGATACTGGGCTTGATGGACCTCGGTCTGACCCAGTATGGCATTTCTTATGTTCTTATGTTCTTATGACAGCCCTTCCGCTATATCACTAACAAAGATGTTAAAAAGAATCGGACCAAGGACAGATCCCTGGGGCACACCACTGGTAACATCCTTCTCCTCAGAGTGAGCTCCATTTACTTGTACTCTTTGTCGCCTCCCACCCAACCAATTTCTAACCCAAGCAGTAACTTTAGGGTCCATCCCTAGGGTGCTCAGTTTGTTTATAAGTCGCCTGTGAGGAACAGTGTCAAAGGCTTTACTGAAATCTAAATACACCACATCTAGAGCTCTCCCTCGGTCCAACTCCCTGGTCACCCAGTCAAAGAAATCAATCAGATTTGTCTGACAAGACCTGCCTCTGGTGAATCCATGCTGCCTCGGATCCTGTAATCCGCTGGACTCCAGAAACCTCACTATTTTCTCTTTCAACAGCGTTTCCAATAATTTACTCACCACTGAAGTTAAACTAACCGGCCTGTAGTTTTCAACCACATCCTTACTTCCGCTTTTGTGTAAAGGCACCACATGAGCCTCTCTCCAGTCCTTTGGCACCACTCCCGACTCCAACGAGGCATTGAAAAGGTCAGTCAGTGTAGTTGCTAGAACGTCCCCAAGTTCCCTCAGTATTCTAGGGTGTATCCCATCCGGTCCCATCGCTTTGTCTACTTTAAGTTGAGCTAGTTTCTCACGAACACAGTCTTCTGAAAATTGTTCAAGATGTCCCTCGCTTCTGTTCTTATTTGTGGGTGTTTTCTGAGGTCCTGCTCCTGGTTCTTCATCTGTGAACACAGAACAAAAATATTTGTTAAGCAATTCTGCTTTATCCTTATCAGCTTCTACATATTCCCCCCCTGCACCCTTGAGTCTGACAATACCACTTTTGCCCTTCCTCTTCTCACTAATATATCTGAAAAATGTCTTATCCCCACATTTTATTGCATTGGCTATTTCCTCCTCCTTTTGAATCTTTGCCTTCTTGACTACTTTGCTAGCTTCTCTAAGTTTTTCCAAATACAGATGCCTGTCTTCCTCTCTCTGTGATCTCTTGTATTTCATGAAGGCCTCCCTCTTTTTCTTCACTTTTTCAGCTACTTCCTTCGAAAACCATAGCGGTCTCCTGTTCCTTTTGCCTTTATTTACCATTTTAACAAAAAGGTTGGTTGCCTTTAAAATACCCCCTTTCAGTTTTGCCCACTGTTTTTCTACATCCCCCAGCTGTTCCCATCCCACTAACGACTCCCTGAGGTATTGGCCCATCTTTGCAAAGTTAGTCTTCCTAAAGTCTAAGATCTTCACCTTGGAATGGATTCTAACAGCCCTAGTCCTAATACTGAACCACACCATCTGGTGATCACTGGATGCAAAATGATCTCCCACTACAACATCAGAAACACTTTCACCATTGGTAAGCACCAATTCCAGTATGGCCCCTTCACGTGTGGGGTCTGTTACCAATTGCCTGAATAGTTCTCCCTGTAGAGAATCCAGGATCTCCTTACTCCTAGATGATACTGCAGCAGGAATGTGCCAATCAACATCTGGCATATTGAAATCTCCTAGCAGTAGCACTTCCCCTTTCCTAGCAATGCTGTGTATGTCTTCAATTAACTCTCTGTCCACCTCTTCCTCTTGTGAGGGAGGTCTGTATAGCACACCAATGCAAATAGATTTCTCTTTCCCTCTTTCTAGTTTAACCCACAATGCCTCCTCTCTCCCTTTTAAGCTCTGTAATTCCAAAGCTTTAATAGTAGTTTTTACATATAGTGCCACTCCTCCTCCCCTTCTTCCTACCCTGTCCTTTCTGAATAAAGTATAGCCAGGTATAGTTACATCCCAGTCATGGTTTTCTGTGAACCATGTTTCTGTAACTGCCACTAAATCCAAGTCAGCCACTCCCACCAAAGCTTCAACTTCAGAGATCTTATTTCCCATGCTACGGGCATTAATACACACTGCTTTCCATATGTTACCCCTGTTACCCATTTCCATAAAGGTATTTAATGTATCACTTACCTGGGGGCTTTCACTTACCTGGGGGCTTTCTTCACCCATCCCCAACGAATCTAGTTTAAAGCCCTCTTCAGTAGATTAGCCAGTCTACTACCAAAGATGCGTTGACCTTTCTTGGACAGATGGATGCCATCTCTGCTCTGCAACCCTTGGAACAGCATCCCATGGTCTAGGAAACCAAAACGCTCTCGAAGACACCATCCACGCAGCCATGCATTAATCTCCAGGATGCGAGCCTCTCTGCCTTGGCCTTTACCCTCAACAGGGAGGATTGAAGAGAACACCACCTGTGCACCTACCTGCTTCACCCTCTGTCCCAGAGCCATGAAGTCACTTTTGATACGTTCCGAGGTATACCTGGCAGTATCATTTGTTCCAACATGGATTAGCAACATTGGGTAATAGTCAGTGGGCTTGATGAGTCTCGGCAAACTCTCCGTAACATTTTGGATCTTGGCATCAGGCAGACAGCATACCTCTCTGGACATCAAGTCTGGTCGGCAGATGGACGCCTCAGTACCCCTCAGAAGAGAGTCTCCAACCACCACTACCCTTCGTTTCCTTCTGGTCACTGATTCCGCAACTATGGGGTACTTGAACTCTGGTTCTTCCCTTTCCAGTGATGCTTTCACCTCCTCCACTTCCAGGGCTGCATAATGGTTCTTCAATTCAAGGGCTGGAGAAGTTGGATTGGTGATTTTGCAGGCTCTGGTGACTTTTGTCCAACCATCGACATTCTGTTGGCATCCATCTTCTCCTGTGCTGGAGAGCCTGGTTGCTGCAAGAAGCATCTCATCAATGTACTTCTCACTGTCTTGAATGCTCCTCAGCCTCGCCACCTCCTCTCTGAGTTCCTCCACTTGTTTCCTCAGAGCTTCAGCATGCAGGCACCCTGCACATGGAACCGGTTCTTCAACTGGCAATAGGACCTCTGTCTGGACCGAGGCAGAAGCTGTAACGGGGGCAACAGCTTTAGCAATACGATTTTTCCCAGCCATTGTTCTGTTTGTGGAGCTTAGGTATTGTTTGATGTGTGGAGCCCTGATTAAGAAACTCGACTGAGTCTGTCTGCCCAAGAGTTTTGAACTCCTGGAAGGTATACTGCCAGAAGATGAATTTGATGCTCTCTGGCGAAGGCCCACAATCTCAGAGCTTCGATGCAAAGCGACAGAGAGCAGTCCCTCCCTGCTTGTTCACATAGAACATGGCTACCTGGTTGTCCGTGTGAATGAGGACTGTCTTGTAGCTGAGCAGGGTATGGAAGACTCTGAGAGCCAGGAAGATTGCTCTGAGCTCCAAGATGTTGATATGTAGGGAGGTCTCCTGTGGGGACCAAATGCCCTGGGTGGAGAGGTCTTGAAGATGAGCTCCCCAACCCCTTGGAGAGGCATCTGTTGTAAGGGTTGCTTGGGGTAACAACTGTTGAAAGGGGGACCCCAGCAACAGATTTTGAGTGGACTTCCACCACTGGAGAGACCAAAAGAGGCACCTGGAGGTTGCTATTTTGTCTGACAGAGCCCCTGATGCTTGGGTCCACTGGCTGGACAAAGTCCACTGAGCTGCCCTCATGTGAAGGCGAGCATAAGGGACCACATGCACAGTGGATGCCATGTGGCCTAGCAGTTGTAACATCTCTCGAGCAGTTAAATGGGTTTTTAACTGAATCTGGGAGGCTAACTGCACCAAGCGTAGGCAATGGGCCTGGGGAAGAAAGGACCTTGCAGTGGTGGTATCCAGTAAGGCCCCTATGAACTCTAGAGACTGAGTAGGGGTGAGTTGGGACTTTGGAATGTTTATCACCAGTCCCAGATACTGCAGAACACGCATTGTGCAGGTTAGGGAAGTCTGGGCCTCTGATTGGGATGGAGCTCGGATGAGCCAGTCGTCCAGATATGGGAATACGAATATTCCTAGAGTGCGTAGAAATGCAGCTACTACTGCCATGCATTTTGTGAACACTCTTGGAGCAGAGGCCAGACCAAAAGGAAGCACCTTGTATTGGTAGTGCTTTCCTTGATAAAGGAACCAAAGGAACCTTCTGTGTGTTGGATGGATGAGTATATGGGTATACGCATCCTTGAAATCTAGAGAACAAAGCCAATCCTGACTCTGAAGGTATGGAAGGAGAGTACCCAGAGAAATCATCTTGAATTTCTCCTTGCATAGGAATTTGTTCAATTCTCTGAGATCTAATATGGGCCTGTAGCCCCCTGTTTTCTTTGGAATGAGAAAATAGGGGGAATAGAACCCTGAGCCCTGTTGAAGAAGGGGTACCTCTTCTATTGCCCCTTGGGCAAGAAGGGTAGAAATCTCCTGACCCAGAAGGTCGAGGAGAGAAGCTGGAGAATTGAACTGTCTCACCATGGTGTGAGGAGGAAGGTTTGAGAAATGAAGTTTGTACCCCTCCCTTATAATGGAGAGGGTCCATTGCTCTGCTGTGATTTGCTCCCATCTGGGAGCAAAGTAAGCTAACCTTCCTGGAATGGTGAGAGGCTCTGGATTTTCTAGAGCCAGAAAGGCTAAGTTCTCTAGATGCAAGTCAAAGGCCCTGAGGAGGCTGAGGCTGTTGGGCTACAGTAGTCCTTGCAACCTTAGGCTTGGCCTGTTTAGGTTGTTGACGCTTCGCAGCAAAACGACCTGCAGAAGATGTCTGTTGACCATAAACAGGATAATATCTTCCCTTTTTGGGAAAATATGCCTTTTTGAACAACCTCTTCTTGACAGGATTAGAGGTAGACTTTGAAAGCCTATCCAAAGCAGAATTTTCTGCATCGATCTGTGTGGCCTTTGCTTGCCAATCCTTGCCAAAAAGGTTTTCACCTGTACAAGGAAGATTTCCTAACCCATCTTGGACCCAGGGTTCCAGATCAGAAGCTTGTAACCAAGCAATTCTGCGTGCACCTTGGGCAATAGCCGAGGCTCTGCTAGCCCCCTCAAAAGAGTCAAAGGCTGCACGATTGGAAAATTTGGAAACATCCTGGGCATGCTTAAGCCAAGTGAGAAACTCTTCCCTTTTATCTTCTGGAAGAAAAGGGAGGAAAGTTTGCAGATGATCTGTAACTTCTTTCAGAAACATCCCCATATAGAGACTATAGGAGTTGATTCTGGCAACAAGCATAGTGGCTTGGAAGATTTTCCTGCCAAAAGCATCTAAGGTTCTGCATTCTCTTCCTGGAGGAGTAGAGGAGTGCCTTTTTGCACTCTTCAACTTTTTCATAGCAGACTCCACCACAATAGAGTGGTGAGGAAGCTGAGCCTTATGAAAGCCAGGACAAGGAGGGACACGGTACATGGTATCCAACCTACGAGAATGAGAAGAGATGGTAAGAGGAGTCTCCCATATGCCCAACATGTGGTCATAAAGGATCTCATGAATTGGCAAGGTGGCTGCCTCTTTAGGAGCCTTGGGATATTGTAAAATATCCAATGTTTTGGCTCTAGGCTCTGATTCAGGGGCCACTGAGATAGAAAGCCCCTTGGCCACCTCCCTTATGAAGTCTTGAAAAGACAAGTCTTCTGGAGGGGACATTCTTCTTTTTGGAGAAGAAGGCTCCTGAGGAAGGAGTACCGATGCTTCGACAGAGGCCTCCGATACATCAGAGTCTTCGGAGGAATCGAAGTATTGTCTGTCTGGATGCTCCTGCAAAGCCCGATATGCGTACCGAGTGGTATCGACATCGGGCGTCATCGGTACCGGATCGGTACCAATGGGCATCATCGGACAGGGTACCACTGCAGTCGACACCGAGGCCGATGTCGATGCAATCGGTACTGGCACCGGGGCCGATATTGGTGCCGGTGCCAGAGCCGGTACCGACAACGGAGGTTGTTGCGGTACCAGCGGCGTCGCAGCCTGTATGAATGCCGTAATGGCACGCTGCATGGTCAGAACATTCCGATCCATCGACGCCATGAATGTCTGGAAGTCGGTACTAGCAGATTCTACCGGTACCCCAGAACATTCTAACAGGTGATTGGTCGAGGCCGTGCCATCGATGTCAACCTGTGACCCCATAGGAGGAGCTTTGGAAGCCGGAGCTTCCCGCCGGGGTAGTTTTGGCGGTGCAGGATCCTCGAGGGCAAGCCCGGAGGCATCTCGATGCTTAGAGGGAGATCTACCCTTCGAGGACCTGTTGGACTTATGTTTGGTTACCTGAGATCCATAGGAAGAAGAAGAAGCCCTGGAAGACGTTGATGCTACCGAAGCTGCATCAGAGGGAAACAGGGTATTGAGCTTGGCTGGTCGGTTCTGTAAACCCCTTTTTGACATCATGGAACAGGACGCACAATCCTTGATGGAATGGTCAGGACCCAAACATTTAAGACACCAGTCATGGGTGTCGGTAACAGAGATAGTACCGCTGCACTTAGTGCATTTTTTAAACCCGGAGGCGGGCTTTTCCATGAGGAATTTTTCTGTTAGGCCTAGGGCACAAAGAAAGAAAAATACACTGAAGTGAAATGGAAAGTATCCCTTTTTTTTTTTTAAAGAAAAGACCGGCGGTACCGGTCCGACGTCGAAGAAGGCAGACGCGCGACCAAACAAATAAAATAAAATAAAGAACGGGGGGCGGAGCCCAATGTCCAGCGGGATGGTCGCATAACGCTGAGGCTCCCGAGAGGCCTACTCAGAATCCTGAATTAACACCGGACATACTTGAATTTTGCTCTGATCTTACCGGGGCACACTGGTGAGATGGCGGGGACCAAACCTACGCGCCTGGAATTTGGATCTCCAGCGGCTTCTCACGGCAAACGCTCCAAAACTGAACCCCCGTCCCCGCAGAAGGGGCTGGCTCTACGCGAGGGCCCCGAAATGCAGCAGGAAATCCTTGCAGAGATCAGAGGGGTTAAAGACCTCGTGCAGTCAAACGGGGAAGCACTCCGAGCGCTGCGGGAAGACCTTGGTGTATTGCAAGGCAGGCTAGAGGGGCTCTCCTCGCGTCAGGACAAAATGGAGAGCATATTAGACTCCCATGTGGTCCGGCTATTGTGATGATGTGAAGGCTGCAGAGCCCTTTAAAAGTAGAAAAAACTCTGAGATTTGTTCCCACAAGCGGGGGATGGGATCACAGAAGCACATTTCCCACAGAGAGAATGAAACGAAGGCACATAGAAGCAGGGTTAGCTTGAAGCCACACCCAACCTCTAGGACAGCTGCAAGTAGAGAGAGGGTGGGGTCAGAGAAGCAAACAGTTCACAGAACATATAAGCTGCGTCACACAGGAAGTGAGGGGAGAGATGAACAGAAGCTGGAGAATCAGTTGAGAGTTGATTCCAGAGCTTCACACACACGAGGACTAGGCACAGGACGGTGCAAAGGAAATTGCAATGCTAAAGGGAAACTAGCAAAACCCCGAGGACAAAGTTTCTTTGAAGAATCAGCTGAGTGGGAGGAGGAATCAGGTACTGATCAAACGGTATGTGCTTTTACACCAGAAAGACTGCAAAGAAGGTCTGTTCAAAGGCAGGACCGGTTGCAGGCTAGGAGCCAGAGAAAGAGGCCAGTAAACCAGGGAAGGAAGCAGGATTTCAAGGCTGTTAATTCTGTTAAGCCCAGAAGGACTGACCACTACTTACAAGGCAAGTGCAAAGGGTGTGTGCATAGAAAGAACCGGCAGAGAAACCTGGATTGTACCTCTGAATCAGAATATAGCAGTTCTAGTCTTGAACCTCCACACAGATATTATAAAAAGCCTGTTAGGAGGAGAGTTACTGCTAGTCAAGAAGCTTTTGCATTTCCTGATGAGAAACTATTAAGGGGGAGAAAAGCAAAAGGTTCAAACCCAGTTACAGAGGGGAACCGTGAGCTAAAGTGGAGAAACCTTTGTAAGCTTCTGAAGAACATACAACAGGTTAAACCAGAGATTACCCCAAGTTCAGAGCCATACAATTCCCCAACGGAAATGGACGTGGACTGTCTCTCTGATAAATCAATGTCCTCTGCTGAATCGATGGATTGCAGTTTGTGTGTGTCTAATGTATGAAGCTTTTCCTTTATGCTGTATGAAACAAGTAAGAAGACGTCAGGAGTTCAGATATCATTGTATGCTTGGAAAGCAGTCAAGTGGATAAGAGAAACCTCATGTGAAAGCCTAGCTAGTTTTATTGCTGCTGTAACGTCAGCTGAGAAAGCTAGTGGTAAAAGCTAAGAGGTAGCACTCTGAGTGATGTTTTAAACTTGAAGTCAGCAAGGAAAGTAAAGTTTTCATATTGCCAAAGTTTGTGAGTAATGCACAAAGATATTTCTACTGCGTTTGTAAATACTAGAAAATACTGCTATCAAGGTTGAGAAGTTTATGGAAGAAATTCACCTTGCACATTTTGGAGAAGAATCCTATACCTTTAGTTGAATGTGGTTTACCTTTCTGGAATTTTGCCACGAATGATTTTCCTTACAGAAAATAAAAATAAAAGCAATTTATGTTATAAATTGTCCTGTGCTCCTTCTATTCGGACTGCTAACAAAAGCAAACCACAACTACAATTAAGGAGGTGATCCACCGTCTCTCATTAGGCAAGTGTCTATACTAAATGGCACTATAAGTGATCAAACAGAGACAATCTGCCGTGCCACCCCTAGGGGCAGTGCGGTGAGAGCGGTGGAAGGCGTCACAGGTGGCGTAGTGTGTTGGATTTTTCGTTTGGAGTCACGTGACAACGGAGAGGTCATCTACAAACACAGGAAAGAGAATCCTAGAGCAGCTGTATCAACTTCCAAGGTCTGCAGGTGGAAAGGAAAGCCGGAGTGACCACTGGAACCCGAGTCCAGGGCAACGGAGTTGATGAAGTGAGACTCTGCACCAGTATAAGGTAACCCGTAGGCTGGAGGGTTGGACCGGATAAGCACTGGTGTAAGAGGGTGGCTGCTGGGATAATCACCAAGACAAGGGTGAAGTGGAAGGTTCCGCACTTGGTGCTTTGTTTCTGTTTTTTTACAGGAAAGAAGATGGAGTCTCGAGACATCTTGGACTGGGCGGCTGGTCAGATAGCCCAACATCAAGAGTTGTCCACGAAGAGCCTGGAACAGGCGAAGGCGCTGTTCCAATCACAACAAGCACCGGTTATACAAGCAATGTCCAGTTGGCTTGAGGCCCAAGGGAAAAAGGACGATGCTGCCAGGACTATGCCAGGTGCAAGGGCAGATTGTCGGGACTGGGACTGGTCAGGGACTGGGATTTTTGCAGGAGGTCGTCTAACAAAGGATGACGATGTAGACGACTACATTGAGTCTTTTGAGCGTATAGCTATTCTAGCAAAATGGCCTAAAGAACAGTGGGCGCTAAGATTTGCTGCCTCGCTTACAGGCGAAGCCTTAGCAGCTTACCGTGCCATGCCTGCTAGTTTAGTTACAAGCTATGAAGATGTAAAACAAGCGGTAAAGGATCGTTTGGGTCTAAATCCAGCGGTCTACCGTAGGCAGCTACGGTCATGTAAATTGAGGTCAGAGGAAACACCTCAGGCATTATATTACCGCGTAAAGAATTTGGCTTATAAATGGTTGATGCCTGAAGGTAAAGATATAGAGGCTATCTTAGACACAATAATTCTTGAACAGTTCATGGAAGCAGTACCGAGCAGCGTGCATACCTTTCTAGTACTCCAAAGCTGTAAGAACACGCAAGAAGCAGTTGCTTTAACAGACCGCTTTCTGGAGGCCAATAAGTTGAGCCTGGAGAAAGAAGGCATTTTTAAAAACAAAGTGGAGTTACTAGAAAGGAAAGCTAAGCTGGATGAATTTGCAGATAGTAATGTGAAACTGTATAAGAGAAATGTGTTAAGAAAGTGTTTTTCGTGTGGAGAAGTGGGGCACGTGAAAAGGGACTGCAAGGCCAGGAAGGCTTTAATCACTACCCAGCACCGAGATACAGGGGAGGGATTCCTACTGAGGGTGGAGGTAGAAGGAATACCCACTGAGGCACTCTTAGATTCAGGGGCGAATCAGTCTATGATCTCCCGGAAGCTCTGGCAACAGATAGAGGCAAAAGAAAAACCCTCGCTGCCAAGCTCTAGGGATCATATTCGGATCCGGTGCGTCCATGGCGCAGCCTCTACCTACCCTATACACCCGGTGGTTATAGAGGGAGTGGGTCTCAAGAAACAAATGCAAGTGGCCATTGTACCAAGGCTTCCACACGAAGTAGTTTTAGGCCGAGATTGGCCACAATTTCGGAAAGGTCTGGCTAAGGAGTTGCAGGTGGAAAACTACCCATCCGCTACCTTTCCGCAAATTGATTTAGCTGAGGAGAAGACCTTACCCAAGGTAGGCAAGGTAGCTGACCCCATGCTAGTTAAGAATAGGGCTGTTATGAATACCACAGTCAGGGAGAAGACCTTACTCAAGGTAGGCAAGGTAGTTGACCCCAGACTAGCCGAAAGAATGGGTATGATAACTACCCGTACAGGGGATAAGCCCTTAGGAGAAGAAATTGGTTCACAAGTAGACCCAGTGCCAGGAACATCCTTCCAGGAAGACCTGCGTACTCAGGCCAAAGACACTCCTAGGAAAGGAAAACCTGAAAGGAGAAGGGAGAGGAGGATCCGGGCACAAAATAGGGTTAAAATAATGACAGGACAGGAACTACCCTGGGTTCCTGCCGAATTAAAGGAAAAATTTCCCTCATTCCCTGCAGAGCAGAGGGCCGATCCTACTCTCCGTCGAGCGTATGAGTACGCTACGAAGGGATCGGAGACCCTACCAAGATTTCTATTAGAGGACAATATCTTGTACAGGGAAAGTACAGATACCCGCCTAGGGGGCACAAAGAAACAATTGGTGATACCTCAAGCTCTTAGGAGCATGGTGTTGGGGATAGCACATGGATACGCGGGAAAAGTGCATAAAGGGGCGCAAGCCACCCTAGAGCACGTATTGGCTAGGTTCTATTGGCCAGGGGTATATACGGAGACGGCGGGATATTGTGCGTCTTGCCCGGTTTGTCAGGGGGTCGCAGCAAGTCGTCCACCGGGGGCACCCCTAAGGCCAGTTATGGCCGAATCGGTACCTAGATTAGCCAAGGAAGATGGTCATGCCCGTCAGAAGGCTTATTATGCCCGACGAGCCCGACCGCGTTTCTTACGTATGGGGGATGAGGTATTAGTAATTACCAAGGCCAGCTCCAAGTTTGGAACTGCCACGAAAGGCCCTTATAAAGTATTAAAACAGATGGGTCCTCTACACTATTCCTTGGAGACAGGGAAGGGGAAGTACCATGCATACCACATCGACAGCTTGCGCCCATGGCAGGAGCGGGTCGATAAAGTAGCTGCAAGACCAGACAATAACCCAAGAGCATTAGTTGGGATTTCCAGCTGTGCGCGCGTGGGTGCGCCAGCTGGCAATTGCTTAAGGTGGGGGATATGTGATGATGTGAAGGCTGCAGAGCCCTTTAAAAGTAGAAAAAACTCTGAGATTTGTTCCCACAAGCGGGGGATGGGATCACAGAAGCACATTTCCCACAGAGAGAATGAAACTAAGGCACATAGAAGCAGGGTTAGCTTGAAGCCACACCCAACCTCTAGGACAGCTGCAAGTAGAGAGAGGGTGGGGTCAGAGAAGCAAACAGTTCACAGAACATATAAGCTGCGTCACACAGGAAGTGAGGGGAGAGATGAACAGAAGCTGGAGAATCAGTTGAGAGTTGATTCCAGAGCTTCACACACACGAGGACTAGGCACAGGACGGTGCAAAGGAAATTGCAATGCTAAAGGGAAACTAGCAAAACCCCGAGGACAAAGTTTCTTTGAAGAATCAGCTGAGTGGGAGGAGGAATCAGGTACTGATCAAACGGTATGTGCTTTTACACCAGAAAGACTGCAAAGAAGGTCTGTTCAAAGGCAGGACCGGTTGCAGGCTAGGAGCCAGAGAAAGAGGCCAGTAAACCAGGGAAGGAAGCAGGATTTCAAGGCTGTTAATTCTGTTAAGCCCAGAAGGACTGACCACTACTTACAAGGCAAGTGCAAAGGGTGTGTGCATAGAAAGAACCGGCAGAGAAACCTGGATTGTACCTCTGAATCAGAATATAGCAGTTCTAGTCTTGAACCTCCACACAGATATTATAAAAAGCCTGTTAGGAGGAGAGTTACTGCTAGTCAAGAAGCTTTTGCATTTCCTGATGAGAAACTATTAAGGGGGAGAAAAGCAAAAGGTTCAAACCCAGTTACAGAGGGGAACCGTGAGCTAAAGTGGAGAAACCTTTGTAAGCTTCTGAAGAACATACAACAGGTTAAACCAGAGATTACCCCAAGTTCAGAGCCATACAATTCCCCAACGGAAATGGACGTGGACTGTCTCTCTGATAAATCAATGTCCTCTGCTGAATCGATGGATTGCAGTTTGTGTGTGTCTAATGTATGAAGCTTTTCCTTTATGCTGTATGAAACAAGTAAGAAGACGTCAGGAGTTCAGATATCATTGTATGCTTGGAAAGCAGTCAAGTGGATAAGAGAAACCTCATGTGAAAGCCTAGCTAGTTTTATTGCTGCTGTAACGTCAGCTGAGAAAGCTAGTGGTAAAAGCTAAGAGGTAGCACTCTGAGTGATGTTTTAAACTTGAAGTCAGCAAGGAAAGTAAAGTTTTCATATTGCCAAAGTTTGTGAGTAATGCACAAAGATATTTCTACTGCGTTTGTAAATACTAGAAAATACTGCTATCAAGGTTGAGAAGTTTATGGAAGAAATTCACCTTGCACATTTTGGAGAAGAATCCTATACCTTTAGTTGAATGTGGTTTACCTTTCTGGAATTTTGCCACGAATGATTTTCCTTACAGAAAATAAAAATAAAAGCAATTTATGTTATAAATTGTCCTGTGCTCCTTCTATTCGGACTGCTAACAAAAGCAAACCACAACTACAATTAAGGAGGTGATCCACCGTCTCTCATTAGGCAAGTGTCTATACTAAATGGCACTATAAGTGATCAAACAGAGACAATCTGCCGTGCCACCCCTAGGGGCAGTGCGGTGAGAGCGGTGGAAGGCGTCACACTATCTAAACTTGACAAAGTTGAACGTCAGGTGCGGGCCTTGCAGAAAGAAGTGGAAGATGGCAATAATAGAGCGCGCCGCAACAACCTGCGACTAGTGGGCATACCGGAGGGAGCGGAATCGGGAGACATGAAGGAGTTTTTATATAAAATCCTCCCTTCTCTGCTCCAGATCACCTTTACCAAAGAATTGGAGATCGATCGCGCTCATCGTGTACCCACAAACATAACGCTCAACAGGAAGACCCCGCGGCCTATCATCTTTCGACTTTTGAGATATCAACATGTGGAGCAAATTCTCAGCGCCTCTCGGGCAAAGGGCCATATGGAGTTTGAGAGCCACAAGGTCTCCTTCTATCCTGACTTGGCTAAACCCACGGTCGACCGCCGAAAGCGCTTTCTGGAATTTCGGCCGAGGCTTCAACAACTACAAGCACGCTATGGCCTGATGTACCCGGCCAAGCTCCGAGTCACGCTTCACAATCAGACAAGAACATTTGAGGACCCTGATCTACTTGCGGAGTTTTTGGATGCTAAAGAAGCCGACTTGATGCGCTGACTTCCAGAGTTTTCCTACCAGTGTTCTCATATCCGCTGTACCTGCCATCTTGGATTTGCCACGGTTCTGCAAAGAGTCTGTCGAGGGCGGTTTGTTGCCTTATTTTGATGATATTTGTGACCCGATTCCATCTACCCAGAGTAGCCTCGATGAATATCAGAGACAGTGTTGATTATGGACTCTGGTGTTTCTTTCCTTTTTTTCATGTTTCTATCCTCCTCTCTAGGGCCTCCTCCCGCAGACATATGGTCGCCATATTCATTGGGGGTTTTGCTTCTTCTCTAAGTTACTTTGGTACATGCTTTTCAATATGGGGTGTATTAGCCAGCATACTCGGTGATTATGTCATTGTTGTACAGAGTCTGCTTATGTTGTATGTTTTCAAGCGCCCTTACCTAAAATGTCTATTACCGATTGATGGCACCATGTAAGATTTTATCATTGAACGTAAAAGGCATCAATAATCCGATAAAACGGAAGAAAATCCTGAGCTATCTAAGTCATGAAGCTGCGGACCTGATTTTCCTCCAAGAAACGCATTTAAATTCGAAGGAAACTCTTA
Organism: Ichthyophis bannanicus; assembly: GCA_033557465.1. Classification (NCBI taxonomy): domain Eukaryota; kingdom Metazoa; phylum Chordata; class Amphibia; order Gymnophiona; family Ichthyophiidae; genus Ichthyophis; species Ichthyophis bannanicus. Next base: position 70,640,760 of record CM066051.1, on the reverse strand, counting down.
AACTCAATATTAAACCTTACATGGTGGCCGCCTATTCCCCAGCTGTTTCTAAGAAATGTGGGGTTGCCATACTGGTTAGGAAATCTCTGCATGCTACTATTATTGCGACTAGCTCAGATACAGCAGGCAGATGGTCTAGGGCTCACCTCAAGATAGGTAACCTTGAAGTTACATGTATATGCCTTTATGCTCCTAATGTAGATGACCCTACCTTTTTTGCTACCATTGCTCAGGTTGCGCAGGCCTCTGCTAATACTTCATTGATAATTGGGGGGGATTTCAATTTAGTTCTTGATCCCCTGATTGACAAACAGCCGCCTAGGACGAGTGGTCCCCCCAAGAGTCACACCACGCTTACTTCTATGATCAAAGATCTTGATTTAGTCGATCTATGGAGGTTACTACACCCCAATGAGCTTGACTTTACCTTCTTCTTCTCTTCCCCTCATAAATCCCAGTCTCGCATAGATTTCTTTCTAATATCAAAACTGTTAGTTCCTCAGGTGGACACTGCAAAGATTCACTCCCAACATATCTCGGATCACGCTGCTATTTCTTTTCAATTACATACCACTGCGCTCCAAGGGAATTCGGGGGCCTGGTTCTTTGATAGAGCCCTATTAACTCAACCAGAGTTCCAGTTAGAAATTCGAGCAGCCATACAAGATTACTTTCACTTTAATTTACCCCAGGACACTGCAAATTGGGCTTGGTGGGAGGGGTTTAAAGCGGCCATTCATGCAACGATCACTAGTTATCAAATTCGCCTGCGGAAACAACGCAAACAGCAGCTCCTTATATTAGACCAACAAATCAAAGCAGGCGAACGAGTTCTAACTTCACGTACTGATCCATGCGTCTTAGTTCGCTTACAGCGTCTCCGTTTTCAATATAATGCAATCCTTTCAACTGCAGCTTCTCAGAGTATTGCACTTCAACAAGGGACATACTACCGTGAAAGCAACCGAGCCGGTCGACTTTTAGCCAACGCCTTGAAAGGTCAAAAAGAAGCCAAACGCGTAGCGGCCCTTCGCGCCCCACAGGGAGGGGGCATACTGACCACAGACTCCGATATCGTAGAACTCTTTCGGGATTTCTATACCCGTCTATATCAATCTGAATGTGAGTTCTCATCCGAGACCTTCGAGCGCTTGTTTTCTGGTATTCAGCGGCCGACCCTTTCTGAAGCTGATAGGGATGCGCTGGATGAACCCTTCTCTACTTCAGAGATCCATTCTGCCCTAAAACGAACAGCCTCGGGTCGAGCCGCCGGGCCTGATGGTATCCCGACAGAATTCTACAGAACGTTCAGTGCAGATTTAGTTCCCTACTTAAAACTTTACTTTACTGCCCTTGCGGTAGATACATCCTCTTTGGGATCCTTTTCTGCAGCTAACGTGGTAGTTTTTGAGAAAGAAGGCAGAGACCCGCTGCTAACCGCCAACTACCGTCCAATCTCCCTACTTAATGCCGATTATAAGATCTTCGCAACGATCTTGGCCACCCGGCTATCTGATAGGATGGCCACTTTAGTCCATCCCGACCAATGCGGTTTTATACCCGGCCGCTCCACCGCTGACAATGCTCGGACCTTGTGCCATGTGCTATCCAGTGCTGCCAATTTAGACCACCCATGGGTGGGTCTTTCCCTAGATGCTGAAAAAGCCTTTGATCGCCTAGAATGGCCCTTCTTATTTGCAGTTCTCCGATGGTATGGCTTTGGAGAAGGCTTCCTTCGATACCTCCAAGTCATGTATTCTCAACCCGTTGCCAGTATTTGTGTAAATGCCATTAAGTCTCGGCCTTTTAATCTCCAAAGAGGCACGCGTCAAGGTTGCCCCCTATCACCAATGCTCTTTGATCTAGCTCTTGAGCCCCTCGCCCTCCTTATTAGACAGTCCGCACGTATTCGAGGTGTCCCCTTCAGTCACAGAGAGATTAAACTCTCTGCATATGCAGATGACCTTATGCTCTTCGTATCCCTTGATTCGGTCCCAGCTGTCTTGGACCTGATTGATGGATACTCGCAATTATCGGGCTATAAAATAAACTGGACCAAATCTGTAGCATTCCCACTGAACCGCTGGGTACATGAGGCTGACATGCAGGCCTTTCCTTTCCTTTGGCAATCCCGCATGGTGAAATATCTTGGCGTCCACTACTGTTCTCCTTTAGAAGACACTATTAGTTTTAATGCCAAGGAGGTAGTCTCCAAAGTCTGTGAGCTCACAAATCGTTGGTCTCCCTTATCCCTTACATGGTGGGGCCGCCTAGAAACCGTGAAAATGATGATAGTCCCCAAAGTGAACTATATTTTAGAAATGCTACCCTGCTTTCTCCCACTACACACCTACAAAGACATTGAGGGCCTTCTCGTCCGTTATCTCTGGCAGGGAAAACCACCAAGGGTAGCTAAACAAAAACTACAGTCTGCGAAGGAACTAGGGGGTACCCGCTTTCCTGATTTTCTTAGATATCATCAAGCTTTCCTACTTAAACAAGGTGCCCGATGGCTAGCTGCCCCAACAGACAACAGACCAGTTTGGCTTGACATTGAAGAGGAGCTAAGTAGCCCAATTCCGTTGACCCATCTCCCCGGTATGTCCCATCAAGTAGACACCCGTCATCCCCCAATGATTGTCGATACTCTTGCGGCCTTTAACACTCTCATTCTGTCACTGGGCCCAAACGTATGTCCTCAGGACGGACTCCCGCTGTGGAATAACCCCAGAATTCGAGTCCTAAATAAAACGATCGCATGGAAACCCTGGTACTCTAGGGGGATCTGGACACCCCAACAACTCTTCTCTGCAGCTCGTTGGAAGACCTTTTCTGATTTACAAAAGGAATTTGCGTTACCAGCGAAACATTACTTTCAATTGATGCAGCTTCAACACTGCCTCAAAAGTGCTCAAATCCTGCCGCCCTCTGCCCCTACTGAGGACGGGCTATTAGAACTAATTCACTCTATCAGTAGTACACATGGGGTAGCCTCTAACTTTTATAAATTATTATGTCAGGGTACCGATACTGCTACTTGTAGAGCTCAACAAGCCTGGGAACGCGAACTGCAAACCACTTTAACCCCTGTGCAATGGAGCGTTTTCTGGAGCAAAGTAGTGCGGGTTTCCCGATCTGCCTCTGTTACCCAAACTCTCTTCTTTTTTGCACATAGATGCTTTTATACTCCAGAAAGAATAGCCAAATGGAACACAACTGCTAGGGACCAGTGTTGGTCTTGCCATACTGCTGTGGGAACCCTCGCTCATGTTCTTTATGAATGTCCTCAACTGCAGGTTTACTGGGGGCGAGTCTGGGGTCGTATTCAATCCATCTTACACCTCCACGAGCCTCTTTCTTGGAAGATTGTGGGACTCCGCTCAGTGGCGGAGGTCCCCTCTCTTCCTAAGAAGGGTCGCTTTCTCCTTGATTTCATGCTGGGTATAGCCATATGTTTAATCACGAGGAATTGGAAGGATAGCTCTCGAATTACTGTCAATGAATGGTGGAACCTCGTCTGCTTATATAGTAAATATGAGCAGATATCTCGGAGAGCTATTCCCCATATCCAAACTTACTCTCGCTTGTCTAAATGGCAGATGCTCAATGATTATGTACAATCTGCTCATTGCTCCGACATGTCTGTTTAATGTATATTCATCATGTTTCAGATCACCGGTAGGTTTTGTACCACAATAATGTCAGTACACGCCCGTTTTCGGGAATGATTAGTTTCTAGAGAAGAAGCAGGGGGGAGGGGGGTGGCAGGGGTTACTTTGGTGTATGTATCACATTCTATGTATGTATCTGTCTTTTAGCTGTATGTCTTCCTTTCCTTTGTTGTTATAAAACGAAAATAAAGCATTTAAAAAAAAAAAAAAAAAATAAAGAACTTCTTCAGCGGTGACAGGAACACGACCTGCTGGCTCCGCGGAAAAGAAGAACTGGAGAGAGGCGGTTAGGAAAGGCGGGAAGGCAGCGCGCAGGCGCTGTGGGATGCTCCCAAAAGCTTTCCTTTTTTGGGACGCTGGGGAGCGTTCCCCCGCAGGCTCCGTCGGTACCGACGTACCCATATGTGAAGACTCATTCCTGCTTGTTCCTGGAGATTACTTTCCAGCCCCTGTGGTTGTAGGCCTGTGTGTGTGTTTGTATATCTCTGTTTTGTACGTCTCTTATATGTATTTTTATGTGTATATGTATTTCTGTGGATTGGTGTGTTTGTATGTATGTGCATGTGTTTCTGTGTCACTGCATATGGGCTTGTATGTGTGTCTGTGCGTTCTTACATCTGTAGGAATGCTTGTGTGTGTGTGTGTGTGTGTGTGTTCTTTGTGTGACTGTGCTCGGGAGAGGAGATAAGGGTGGAGAGTTGTTACACACTTGCGACTGTATAATTGCTGTTTTCCATGGAATCAGTGTTTACATGCAGCTGTTGAAATATATTTTACCACAGAAATGCATTGAGGAATTTTTTGGGGAGGGGAATGTCCTAATTTCTCTTCCATCTCCCACCACATGAAGAAACTAAACTGGTATAGCACAGGAACTACCCCAGCTCACCCCCTCCCTTCCTCTGACCAGAACAGTATTCCAGTGCTCCGCCCCCACAGCCTTCCCATTGGTTGGATCCTACCCACAGTCTCTGCTGCTAGTTACATTGGAAGCAGGCAGGGCAGCTCACTCACACAGGGGGGAGGATGAGAGAACTGCAGATAAAGGTTTATATTCTGAAAGATGTCCAGACATGATAGCCTTCCGTCTAGCTTACAGAAATTAATGCAAAAATAAATAGAATCATGAAACAAAGCCAGACAGTTGTTAATCCTAACCTCATGAGGGCTGCGGATGAAGCAGTTGGCAGGGTGGTAGTAAAATTGTGAGTGAGGTGGGGGAGTTTGCAAGATGGGGGGCAATTGGGGTGGGATGGTAAATTTTTGGGTGGGGGAGTATACGGTGTGGTGGAAGTTGGCAAGGTAGTGGGACAGCTGGAGATAGTTTTTGTGGGTGGGTCAGTTCACGAGGTGGTAGGGCAGTTGTGAAGGAGGGATTTTTTTTTAGCAGTAGGGCAGTGTGAGGGACTGTAGAGCAGTTGAGTGGGAATAGGTTTTTGTCGTGGGCAGTTGGCATGTCAGTGGGTCAGTTGGGGGGGTAGTTGACAGAGTGGCTGGGCATTTTCAGGAGGCAATAGATTTTCCAGTAGGGCAGTTTGCGTGGTGGAGGGGCAGTTGGGAATAGTTTCCGAGAGTGGGGCAGGTGTGAGGTTGTAGTTTCCGAGAGTGGGGCAGGTGTGAGGGTGTAGTTTCTGAGGGTGGGGCAGGTGCGAGGGTGTAGTTTCTGAGAGTGGGGCAGGTGCGAGGGTGTAATTTCTGAGGGTGGGGCAGGTGCGAGGGTGTAGTTTCCGAGAGTGGGGCAGGTGCGAGGGTGTAGTTTCTGAGGGTGGGGCAGGTGCGAGAGTGTAGTTTCTGAGGGTGCGGCAGGTGTGAGGGTGTAGATTTTGAGAGTGGTGGAATTTGTAGAGTGGTGAAGCAGTTGTAAGAAATTGTTTTCTTGGGATGGCGTAATTTAAAGAAAAGTGGGACAACTGTGGAGGGGTAATTTTTGGAGGTGAGGATAGTTGACAGGAGAGGTTATTTTTTTCCCAATAGCGCAGCTTGTGGGGCGGGAGTATATTTTGGGAGTGAGGCAGTCAGCAGGGTGCTGGGACAATTGTAGGAGGTTGTGTTTTTAGAGTAGGATAGTTTGTGAGGCAGTGGGGTAGTTGTGACAGGGTAGGTGTTTGGAGTGAGGCAGTTGTGATAGGGGTTAGTTTTGGCGATGTGGGTAGTTGACAGGGAGGTAGGACAGTGTGATGTCGTCTATAGATTTAAGATCAGCAGAGGTGTTCAACAAGGCTGCATACTTTCCCCCTAGCTGCTGAATTTATATGCAGAACAAATCATCAGAGAAGCAAGACTGTATGAAGACAACAGAAGTGTGAAGCATTCATTATATGGAAGGGGGCAAGAGCGGCAGGCTGTGACTGTATGTGTGTGGACTCGTCAGTGTCTGAGGTGATGCTGAAGACAATTGCCCTTCACTATAACGATGATATCACATTACTGGTTCAAAGTGAAGACGATCTTAAATATTTGTTGTTAGCATCAGGGTGTGTTGGGGGTGGAGAAAAGGGCTAAAGGGGTAGCAGCGATTTTTGATGTTACTGCTTAGTCCTCTGCGTCTTAAAGATAGGCAAGGTTCTTCCTCGCCTATCTTTAAGGCACAGGGGCTAAGCAGGTAGCATTGAAAATCACTGCTACCCGTTTAGCCTCGGCAGCTCCGGGCGCGTCCAGCCAAACCCAGATTTTCACTTTCATCACTGCAGAAGTGAAAATCTGGGTTAAGGGGGGGGGGGGGCGGTGGGCAGGTTAAGCACCTACGCGGTGCATAGTCTGCCTAGAGGAAAATCGGGCCCATAGTCTTAAAAAGGGTCTGCACCTTAATGTGAAGACGACAAAGATCCTGACAAATGAAAAAATCAATTTCATCCTTGATGGAGAATAACTTAAGTAGTGGACAACATTAACCTGCTTGGATCAATAATTAATAAAGAAACAACAAGCAGTCAAGAAATCCGACAACGCCATGCTCTTGGCAGAATGGCTATGTGTTGTTGCTGTTAAGTGCCATTGAGTCAGTGTTGACTCATCACAACCCTCTCGATAGTTGCCCTAAACTATGATTGGTCTTCAGTCAGGTGGCTCATTGTTGATAGAGTGGCATCCATAGCTGCTGTTTGTTTATTTATTTATTTAGATTTATAGACCGCACTTGTGGGATCAGCGCGGTTTAAATTGTATTGTTTAATGTATCGAGTTGTTACTATTTTAACTTACATTGAACAGTGTGACACGGAAGATCTGCCCTGTGCCTTTAAAACACAGAAATCTGCTGTGGATAGCCCAGATTCTGACAGGCAGGGAGATCAAAAGCTTCCCAGTTACCATGGGCAACCAAAGCAGGCTGAGACACGAGGTCTGAAGGCACGCCTAGCTAGCAAACACTCCCCAGTTAATCAGGAGAACAGTTTTCACATGGGCAAGAAAACGCCCCTAAACCTGTATAAAAAACGTCTAAAGCAAACAGGGTTAGTTCTGGGAGATCGAGGAGATCTGGAAGAGCAGAGAGACCGGGGAGAGCAGGAAGTTCACGAGGAACAGGAAGCTTGGCAAGTAAGAGGAGACTTGCAGGTCTCAGACGGAGGTTCAGAATTCTCCTATGCTGACTCTGATTTGTTTAAGCCTTGGAGCAGAAAGCCAAGGAGGGATTTGCAAAGGGAAAGAAAGCTACCTACAACCACAGGGGTTAGTTACAGGAAGCATTCACCTCTGACGCAGGGTGATTTTCCCAGGCACAGAGCTCAGTGGAAGGAACGGAAGGCAGCTGGTAAGAAACCATATATAATTGAAAAGCAGAGCTGCATGAAATACTTGCAACCTTGGGAAAGGGAAAGTAATTCAGTTGAAGATATTTGTATGAGTGAAGAAGATGAATGTGTGTCTTTAAAACCCTGCAGAAGACTGCCAAGAGAAAAGTCTGTCAGGACCAGAACAGGACAGTTTTATAAGCTATCTGGTAACTATCTGCCATATTGTGGAGAGGGCTGTGAAGAGAGTTCAGAGTCTGATTTAAGGAGGTTTCAAACTCTCTGCCCTAGAGAAAATAATGTGGGTGAAGAAGCAATGATCACAGAGCCAAGTAGTTTAACTCCCTATATTGAGGACATGGATTGCTCATTGTTAATGACTGATATAAGTTCTCTGCGCTAGCTGAAGACAAGAGTGCCTTGTAGAGAGCTGAATAAGCACAGAAGAGACTGTCAGCATTTTCATCTGGTTTTCTGTTTGTTATAATTCCTGTTTTGTTCAAGCGAGAAGCTGTGTTTTGTTTTCACCTTCAGTTTTGCCAGAAGTATGGCTACCTCTTAAGTTCTTGTGGTTTTGTACTGTTTTGAAAATCCAAACCCCGGGAGGGGAATAAAATCCTTCTTAAACCTGACCACTCAGTCTCAACTACTCCTTTTCATATAGAAGGGTCAGGCCCAGCAGTGTGACTGGCTGCCTACGCCTCAGTCCAGCCACTGCTGGTGACAACAGGTATAAAGAACAATTATTGTATAGATCCATCTCCATGAACAATAGATGCATACTGAAATACCTTAGCATACAGACCCAGTTCTTCCCAACTATCTGCCCCTGCATTCCCTTCCCGACCTAACATAACTCTTTCACACAGCCGGTTCACCCTCCAGAGAACATACCCCCTATCTGCTGTAATATGTCACCCACAACACTGATGCATGTAAATTATCTGTAACCCCAAATAATCATCCAAGTTTAACACTCTTGTTCAATGTAAACTTTTATTGTTGGTTCATGTTGTATGTAAACTGCACTGAATCTTATGATAGGGCGGTATAGAAAACCTGTTAAATAAATAAAATAAATAAGTAAATCTCATTGCCGGCCTTCCTCTTTTGCATTGACCTTCTACCTTGCCAACCATTATATCTTTCTCTAATGATTTCTCTCTTTGATTGATGTGTCCAAAGTATTAAAGTCAAAGTCTTCTCATCAGAACTTCTAAGGAAAACTTAGGTTTGATCTCCTCTAGTACTGACTGGTTTGTTCTTCAGGCAGTTGATGATATACACAGTATTCGTTGACAGCATTATAATTCAAAGGCATCAATTTTCTTCCCATCTATCTTTTTCACTGTCCAACTTTTGCATCTTTATGATGCTATTGAAAATACCATTAAGTCAATAAATATAAAGATTACTCTAATAGTGTGAGAATTATTTATAAATAGTTTCCAACTCTTAAAAGAAACTTGTTAACACAGCCATACAGATGTTAATTTGTCATTGGGTCTCAGACTTCAGGGAGCTATGGTAATTGTATTTGTCTACCAACTCGCTCCAAATTGCATCAATGACCCGTAATTTTTCAATTATTATACTTTTTTTGAAATTTTTGTTTTATAATAAAACGTTATAAGATAGTCAGGCTTATCTTTCTTGAAGCAGGAAAATCCCAACGTCAGCCATAGCGCTACTACGTTTCACAAAAACGTTTCTTCAGGGGTAAGACACTGACTTTTTCTTTGATTAGAAACTAGGAAACAAGAATAACATTCTCTGGTTAGTATCTTATGTTTCTTTGCAGAATGCACTGAGGAACATATACACGTACTTCATATCGGAGCGATTGTGTCTCTAGGTCCATCTGACTCACCACATAGAGTTACCCGCAATGAATGATCAGGCTTCGTGTAAGAGCGCCGCGCATGCGTTTCAAACTTATTACAAGGAACCATTTTTATTTGTTAATGAAGCGGCCAGCCCTGCGGTATCAACCAATCAAGAACAGAGATTCCAATCAATCTGGGAGTTTAAACCCCCTGGTTGAACTGTTTGAAGCTTAAAAATCCAACGTTGCTCTCTATATATTAGAGTCTTGTCCAGTGATTTTCCACCACTTGCTTTTGAGACTCGTTCTAGACAAAAACATCGGAGATCTGTAAACGTATGGTTATGCATTAAGCAGTGTTCTACAATTGGTGCCGTCATGGTTTTGCAGCGAAGCCTACTGCGATGCTCAGCCAAGCGTGTTTTAAAAGCTCGTAAAGTCTTTCCCACATATATAAGTGGGCAGGGGCATTGAATGATGTATACTACTTGAGTAGTGAAACAATTCGTAGAATGCTGTAAAGTGTAAGTTGGTAGACAAATACAATTACCATAGCTCCCTGAAGTCTGAGACCCAATGACAAATTAACATCTGTATGGCTGTGTTAACAAGTTTCTTTTAAGAGTTGGAAACTATTTATAAATAATTCTCACGCTATTAGAGTAATCTTTATATTTATTGACTTAACGGTACTATTACTCTATAAGACAAGACCATTTTTTGCTTATTGAAAATACCATGGCTTGGAGAAGTCTAATCTTTGTACGGAGAGAGACATCTCTACTCTTGAGAATCTTGTCTAGGTCCTTCATAGCCATTCTGCCAAGAGCAATGCATCGTCAGATTTCATGGCTGCTTGTCCTTTCTTCATTGATGGTTGATCCAATAGGTTAAAGTTGTCAACTATTTAAATTTCTTCTCCAACAACAATGAACTTACTGATTTTGCCAATTGTCAGGATCTTTGTCTTTTTAACGGTAAGGGGCAGACCCATAAAGGACCTAGATAACATTATTAAGAGCAGATGATGTATCTTTCCATACAAACCATGGTATTTTCAATAACATCATATGTACGCAAAAGTTGGACATGAAAAAGAAAGACAGGAAAAAAATGAATGCTTTTGAATTATGGTGCTAAGAAAGAATACAAGTGTATACCATGGACTGAACAAAGAACAAACAGTTGGTACTACAGGAGATCAAACCTAAGCTTTCTTAGAAGCTCAGATGAGAAGACTTCGACTTTTAAGCTTTGGACACATCATGCAAAGATAGATCATTAGAGAAAGACATCATTATTGGTGAGGTTGAAGGTTAACACAAAAGAGGAAAGCCAGCAATGTGATGGATCAATACAATAAAGCATAGTTACTCACCTGTAACAGGTGATCTCCGGGAACAGCAGGAATTTAGTCTTCATATATGGTACATATGGGTATTGTCGGTACCGACGGAGCCTGCGCGGGAACGCTCCCCAGCGTCCAATAGGAAAGCTTTTGGGAGCACCCCACAGCGCCTGCATGCTGCCTTCCCACCTTTCCCAACTGCCTCTCTCCAGTTGAGTTTTAAAGCTGAGACAAAGAGAGAGAGAGAGGGAAAGAGAGAGAAAGAGATACAACTCCTAGGGGAGGTGGGTGGGTTGTGAAGACTAAATTCCTGCTGTTCCCGGAGATCACCTGCTACAGGTGAGTAACTATGCTATCTCCAGGAACAAGTAGGAATGTAGTCTCCACATATGGGGACTCCCTAGCTACAGATGCCAGGGAGAAACCCCAGAAGCTGTGTGTCCCTGAGAAGGGGCTGCACTTCCCCCATGGATCTCTGGCATCCTACCAGGGATGGTGGGTAGGAGTTGATTAAGTATGAAAAAGGTGTTGCAGAACAGCCTGACCAAACAAGGCATCCCGGCGGGAGTCCTTATCCAAGCAGTAATGGGCTGTAAAGGTATGAACCGAGGACCAAGTAGCTGCTCGACAGATGTCGTCGATAGACACAGAGTGAAGATGAGCCATAGAGGCTGCCATGGCTCTCACATTGTGAGCTGTGACATGGCCTTCCAGGGAAAGGTTTTTACTCTGATAGATATAAGAAATACACTGAGCAATCCAGCTGGATAGTGTTCTTTTGGAGACTGGAAGTCCCAAATGAGAAGGATCAAAGGCAACAAAGAGCTGAGAGGACTTTCTATGCTGTTGAGTCCTTTGTAGGTAAAAAGCTAGAGCTCTTTTACAGTCTAACGTATGAAGATTTTTTTCTGCATTTGATGCATGAGGTTTAGGGAAGAATACCGGAAGATAAACCTCTTGGTTTAGATGGAAAGGGGAGACCACCTTTGGCATAAAATGTGGATGTGTCCTAAGGACTACCTTATCATGATGGAATCTTGTATAAGGAGGATCAGCCACTAAAGCTTGCAATTCACTGATGCGACGTGCTAATGTGATTGCAATTAGGAAGATAACTTTCCAGGATAGTAACTTTAAGGAGGTAGTGGCTAACGGTTCAAAAGGCGGCTTCATAAGCTGGCCAAGAACTAGATTTAAGTCCCATGTGACAGGTGGAGGTTTAATGGGAGGCTTCGTTAGAAGAAGGCCCCTCATAAATCTAGATATGAGAGGATGAGATGAAATAGGTTGACCATTGACGGGCTTGCAAGAAGCTGCAATTGCACTTAAATGGACTCTGACTGAGTTAGTCTTAAGGCCTGCATTAGATAAATGAAGGAGATATTCCAATAATGATTCCAGTGGTATGGCAAGAGGGTCAAGACCCTTTTGTGAGCACCATATTGTAAACCTTTTCCACTTAAAAGCATAGGAGCGCCTTGTGGATGGTTTTCTGGAAGCATAAAGAATATCCCTTACTTCTTGAGGAAGGTTGAGGTCAAGAGACCCTAGGCCTTCAGCAACCAGGCTCTGAGATGCAGAAACTGGGGATTGGGATGCCACAACATCCCGTTTTCTTGGGACAGAAGATCTGGAGCAGATCCTAACTCCAGGGGTGAAGCTTGAGAGAGATGCAGAAGCAAAGGATACCACACTTGTCGTGGCCAGTGTGGAGCTATGAGGATCATAGAACCTCTGTCCCTCTGAAGCTTGAACAAGGTTTTGGGAATTAGGGGAATGGGTGGAAAGGCATACAGGAAGTCCTGACCCCAATGAAAGAGGAATGCATCCCTGGCCTGACAACCCTGAGCCGGGATTCTGGAACAGAACCAGGGAAGTTTGGCATTCAGCGGACTTGCAAAGAGGTCTATGTCCGGTGTTCCCCAAAGTTGGAAAATTTTGGTTACTTGGTCTGTGTGAAGAGACCATTCGTGTGGAAGCAGGACTCGACTGAGTCTGTCTGCCCAAGAGTTTTGAATGCCTGGAAGATATACTGCATGGAGATGAATCTGATGCTCTCTGGCGAAAGCCCATAGTCGCAGAGCTTTGTTGCAAAGCGACATAGAGCCTGTTCCTCCTTGTTTGTTCACAAAGAACATGGCTACTTGGTTGTCTGTGTGAACTAGCGCCCTCTTGCATTTTAATTGGGTGTGGAACACTTGGAGAGCAAGGAAGATTGCTCTGAGTTCTAACAGATTGATGTGCAGATGAGTCTCCTGCGAAGTCCAGGTGCCTTGGGTAGAGAGGTCTTGTAGATGAGCTCCGCAACCCATTTGTGAGGCATCTGTTGTCAAAGTAACCTGGGGTGGGGGTTGTAGGAAAGGAGATCCCACCAACAGGTTTTGAATTGACTGCCACCATTGAAGGGACAAGATAAGACGAGTTGAATTTGCTATGTTGTCTGATAGGCAGCCTGATGCTTGAGTCCACTGAGTGGACAAAGCCCATTGGGCTGCCCTCATATGGAGGCGTGCATAAGGGACCACAAGCACGGTGGATGCCATGTGGCCTAGAAGTTGTAACATTTCCCGAGCAGTAAGGTAAGTCCTTTGCACTGCTTGAGAAGCTAATTGCACAATGCGAAGGTAGCGAGGCTGAGGAAGATAGGCCTTTGCCTCCCTGGTGTCCAGTCTTGCTCCTATAAACTAGAGACTGAGAGTTAGATTGGATTTTGGGATGTTTATGATCAGGCCCAAATATTCGAGTATATGCATTGTGTGAGATAGGGAAGTCTCGGCCTCTAGCTTTGAAGGAGCTCGAATGAGCCAATCATCTAAGTAGGGGAAGACGAATATTCCGAGGGTGCGGAGAAATGTTGCCACCACAGCCATGCATTTTGTGAACACCCTTGGTGCTGAGGCCAGGCCAAAAGGAAGAACCCTGTATTGATAGTGCTTCCCTTGGCAGAGAAACCGAAGGAATCTTTGGTGGGTTGGGTGGATGAGGACATGGGTGTACGCATCCTTGAGATCTAGAGAACAAAGCCAATCCTGACTCTGAAGGTATGGAAGAAGAGTTCCTAAAGAAATCATTTTGAATTTCTCTTTGAATAGGAACTTGTTCAGTTCTCTGAGGTCTAATATAGGTCTGTGTCCTCCTGTTTTCTTTGGTATAAGGAAATAGGGAGAGTAAAACCCTGTACCCTGTTGTAGACTGGGTACCTCTTCTATTGCCCCCTGGGCAAGAAGTAACTCTTGAAGCAACTGAATGTTGAGTGACCTCTGAGAATTGAACTGTTTTACCACTGTAGGAGGAGGCATGCTTTGAAAAATGAAGCTTGTACCCCTCTCCTACAATGGCTAGAGTCCAATCCTCTGTTGTTATTTGCCTCCATCTGTGGGCAAAGTGGCACAACCTTCTTGGGATGGTAAAAGGCTCTGGTCCCTTGAGGGCCAGGAAAGGCAAGTTCTCTGGATAGGAGTCAAAGTCCCTGAGGGGATTGAGGTTGCTGAGTCTGTTGAGGCTTAGCAGCTTTAGCCCTTCTTTTTTTAGGTGACTGCTGTCCTTTCCTAGCGGATTGTCCCACAGGATGCCCCTGCTGTGTATAGGAGGGGTAAAACCTCTTCTTTTTAGAGAAAAAAAGATTTTTTATATGATTTTTTCCTTGCAGGATCTGCTGTAGCTTTGGAAAGTCTGTCCAAAGTGGAATTATCAGCATCCAGCTCATTAGCCTTTTCTTGCCAATTTTTGCCAAAAAGGTTTTCCCCAGTGCATGGGATATTTCCCAGTTTTTCCTGCACCCAGAGCTCTAAATCAGATGCCTGGAGCCAGGCAATTCTACGTGCACCTATGGCGATAGTCGAAGTTCTGCTTATACATTCAAAGCAGTCAAAAGCTGCATGGTTGACAAATTTTGAAACATCTTGAGCATATTTGACAAGTGTTAGATAGCTCTGCCTCTTATCATCAGGGAGATTCCTATAAAATATAGGAACTGATCCTGGCTGAAAGCATTGATGCCTGGAACATTCTACGTCCAAAAGCATCCAGAGTTTTACACTCCCTATCAGGAGGATTAGAAGCATGTCTTTTTGCACTTCTGGTCCTCCTCATGGCAGACTCTACCACAATCGAGTGGTGTGGTAGTTGGGACTTCTGGAACCCAGGACAAGGAGGTACACAGTACATAGTATCTAACCTGCAAGAATGAGGAGAGATAGTAAGAGGTGTCTCCCACATTCTTAGCATGAGATCATGTAAGATCTCATGAACAGGCAAGGTAGCTGCCTCCTTTGGAGCTTTTGGATATTGCAAAATTTCCAGCTCTTTTGCTCTGGGCTCTGTTTCAGCAGCCACAGAGATGGACAGGCCCTTAGCCACCTCCCTGAAAAGACATATCTTCAGGAGGAGACATCCTACGCTTAGGAGAGGAGGGCTCCTCAGGGAGAAGTACTCCGGTACCGACAGAACTATCAGAATCATCAGACTCCTCTGAAGATTCAAAGTATCTTCTGTCTGGGTGATCTTGCAAAGCACGATACCTGTACCAGTCGATGTCGGTATCGGAAGGACCCGGTACCGGCCTATCAATCCCTGAGGGAAAGGCATGACTTGGTACTGAAGTCACCAAAGTCAGAGCCGCCGATACCGGTACCGGTGTCGATGCCTGAGCCGGTACCGATCGGGGTGTCTGAAGCGGTCCCAAAGGCTTCGATGCCACAAGGAGAGCTGCTAGACTGCGCTCGATAGCCAAGAATCTCTGGTCTATCGACGCTGCCAATGCCTGTGTATCGGTACTGGATAAAACCGCCGGTACCCCAGAGCATGGCACCAGTAGTTCTGTCGAGGTCGAGGCCTCGAACATCCTGGAGCCCCGATATTGCTTTGGAAGCCTCAGCCTCCTGCTGGGGCTGTTTGGCCGGTGCAAGTCCCTCAAGGGCAACACCAGAGGCATCTCGATGCTTAGAAGGAGATCTACCCTTTGAGGGATGGCCAGTTTTATGTTTAGTTACCTGAGATCCACGGGAGGAAGACGAAGCCCTAGAAGATGTTGAGGCCATGGAAGCCGCATCCGAGGGGAAAAGGGTGCAGAGCTTAGCTGCTCTGTTTTGCCGACCCCTCTTTGACAACATACCACAGGCGACACACTCTGAGATGGAGTGGTCAGGACCTAAACATTTGAGACACCAGTCATGGGTGTCGGTGACAGAGATGGTACCGCCACATTTAGAACATTTTTTAAAACCCGAGGAGGGTTTTTCCATTATAAAGGAAAAAAGGTTTTGGGCGTAGTGCCCAAAAGGGCACGTATACCTGAAAGGAAAAAATTCAGGAGAAAAGAAGGAAAAATATACTTTTTTTTTTTTCAGAAGTCAAAACCGGCGGTACTGGTATTAAAGTGGAAAGCAGACGCGACCACAAAAAAACCCAAAAGAATAAGAAGAAATTTTCTGCGGTGACAGGAACAACGACCTGCTGGCTCCGCGGAAAACGAAGAACTGGAGAGAGGCAGTTGGGAAAGGCGGGAAGGCAGTATGCAGGTGCTGTGGGGTGCTCCCAAAAGCTTTCCTATTGGACACTGGGGAGTGTTCCTGCGCAGGCTCCGTCGGTACTGACGATACCCATATGTACCATATGTGAAGACTACATTCCTGCTTGTTCTTGGAGATAGTCATCTATGGATGTCACTCTATCAACAATTAGACACCTGACTGAAAGCCAAACCCCATTTAGGAAAATTATTTAGAGGGTCGCCATGAATCGGCACCGACTCAACAGCCCTAAACTACAACAACAACTAAGTCACAGTACTTAAGCTGTGGGGATCAGAGCCCTAGTCCCAGCCTTACAGGGCTATGAATCTCTACAATGCTGTGACACTGCTCCAAGCCAGCCTTGGTGTATGATTCTAGATTCGGTGGCAATGCTTATTTTTTGCTACCACAAGCTCGACCGTTATAACGAGTCTTCAGCCCAGCAGAAGGAGCTGTTGATCTGGTTGCCAGGAAAGCATACTTTTATCAGAGAGGTGACATAGCTAGATATTTTAAAGTTATGTTTGTTTGTCAGATGCCACACTCTTCCTTAACCTTTGGGGTGGGAAATTCTCTCTCCCTCCCCCATCACCATGATGGATCCTCAGCAAAATTTTTCTTGGAGGCTCCTCACTTAAACTTATGCCACTGCTTGTTCCTCTCCATCTGGACCCTTCCTGCCCCAGGCACCAACACTTTCTGGCAGCAATTCCTTTTGCAAGACTCTGTGGTCAAAATCCCAACCCCACCTTATCTATAGGGATTCTGGATATATTTGTTTATTCTTGTTTTATTTTGAAAAGTGGCTAAAGGTTAAGTAGGCAGTTGCCTAGAGTGGCAACTTTGGGGCGGAGGGGACAAAGAGCAGAGCCTTTAAAGCTAAACAATTAATTCTGACAGCCAAGTAGGGTGTAAGGCTTAAGGTCTGCCTAGTATGCCAACACCATGAACCAACTTACGGGGGCCAATCCTGGTCCCAGTGAGAGGAGAGCTGGACCCTTTGCAGCCTGTGATAGCTTTATTTCCACCAAATAAGAATGACCCAATACCACTAAACCTGAGTGCTTGAAACCACACTGGAGTCTCACCCATCCAACAAGAAGAGAGACATTTGCAAGATATATAAAAAACATAAAATATGAGGATAATGGGAAACTGGAACTGAAATTGTTTCAGCCAAGGTAAATAATAAGAAAATTACTCACCATAATCTGCAGAAAGCTTTGCTGCAAGAAAACAAGCAAAGGAAGAATGAGAACACACAAACAGACATCAACAGTACAGATTTACTTCTTCTTTACTTATTTATGTATTTATTTACAGACTCTTATATACCGCGCTATTCGACATCAGTGCAGTTTACGTGGAACACAAACTTACAGCAAGGCGGCACGCCGCTTGGTGTTTACAGAGAACGGGTATTAAAAACGTGGGTAACAAGGGGTAAACTATTTACACACTATTTACACATAGGCGTCATGTTTAAATCATCTCGGAATTAGGCTGTGTCAAGGTTGGATTGCCTGTGTGTTGGTGTTGCTGTACTAGGTAGTGGGGGGGAGGAGGGGGTCTTTTGGAGTGCTGGCTTCCGGGTAATACTTTAGGAAGAGATGGTGCTTCAATGATTTCCTAAACTGGGTCAGGTTGGGAACTGCACGGATGGAGGGTGGTAGTGCATTCCAGCATCTGGGTGCCTAGAACTTGAAGGCCCTGTTTGTTGTTGATTGGGTGCGATGAGTTATCTCCTTTGGGACTGTCAGAGTGTTGATTGCTGCAGATCTTCTGGGCCTGCTGGGGGGTATGGTGTGGATAAGCTCCATGATGGAAGTGGATGAGAGACCATTGATGGCCTTGAATGTCAGTAGAAGGGTCTTGAATGCGAGCCTGCCATGAATTGGGAGCCAGTGCAGCTGTTTCAGGATAGGTGTCACGTGCTCAGTTTTGTTTGCGCTGTGTAGGACTCTTGCTGCAGTGTTCAACGCGAGCTGGAGTGGGATCAAGGTGGATTGTGGGAGCCCTTGAAGTATTGCATTTGCTTAATCAAATTGTGGTATAATCAGAGCTTGATAGATCGTTCTGAAGTCGACCTGTTCTAGCAGAGCACGTATGTGCCTGAGTATCCGGATCCTGTGGTACACTGCCTTCACTACGTTTCTTATGTGCGCCTTCATGTCTAGGTGTTGGTCTAGTGAGACGCCCAGGTATCGGATTGTGGTTTTGGTTTGTAGTTCTGCTTCCTTAACCTTTAGATGGGGAGGTGGGTTGAAGTTTTGGTTCCTTGTAATGAAGAGGACCTCTGTTTTCTTGTGTTGTATTCAAAGGTTCTGGGTTTGCAGCCAATCAGATACTGCATTGAAGCAATCTGTCAGTGGGAAGAGGTTGAGTTGCTCTATAGCGAAAGGCATGTAAAGTAGAACATTGTCTGCGTATATTAAACATTCGACGTTGAAAGATCTGATGAGGTTACATATAGGCTGCATGTATATATTGAACATCAGGGCGGAGAGGGAGTATCCTTGCGGAACGCCCTGTCTCTGATGGAAAGGTTTTGAAGAAGACGCTCCAGATTGTACAAGCTGCCATCTGTCGGATAGGTATGACTTGCACCATTATAGCGCCTTATGATGAATACCCTTCTCCCTGAGACGCATCAGGAGAATCTCATGGCTTACCGAGTCAAAGGCAGCGGCTATGTCCAAGAAGAAGACAACTAAGAATGGACGAAAGGAAATGGAGGCAAAACAAATCACCAACAACTCATGAGAAATACATAAATACCCTTCATACATATAAAGTAACAATAGACAATTCTAAAAGAAACTACTACTCTAACTTACTCAACAATTCAATTAACCGACCAAGAGAATTATTCTGTATAATTCAGAAACTAACAAACAAATCGTACAATTCAGATGAAATATCCATAGATATAACCCCACAAGACTTAGCTCAATACTATATTAATAAAACAAAAATACAAACAAATAACCCCCCAACAACACACACCAATATGAAGCAAACAACCCCCGATAACTGGTCCAACTTCAGCCTGATCTCAAAGACCACACTTAAAACAACCATATCTAACATAAATACAACTACCTCATATCTTGACCCATGCCCAGTTGACTGGATAAAAAAGACACTCTCAATACTCTCTCCCTTCATCCTCCCTATGGTTAACATATCACTAGACGAAGGATATTTACCACCATCCCTCAAACATGTCCAAATAAGACCAATACTTAAAAATAAAACACTAGACAAATTATCCCCAAAATCATACAGACCCATATCGAGCATTCCCTTCATGGCCAAACTTATTGAAAAAATAGTTCAAACACAACTACAGGAATACATTGATACATTGAACCTCCTTGATGAACACCAATATGGCTTCAGACCTTTCCATGGAGTTGAAACACTGCTAACAGTCCTTTATGACACCTTACTAAGAGGAATCGATGACACAAAACAAGCCTTCATCCTAGTATTCCTCGACATCTCTGCCGCATTTGACAGTGTAAACCACATAACAATGCTTAACAGACTTCAACAAATAGGAATTACATCCACTGTCCATAACTGGTTCAAATCCTACCTATCAAACAGAACCCAAACAGTAAGAATTCTTAACCAGACATCTAACACATTCGACCAAACACAAGGCCTCCCACAGGGATCAGCACTATCAGCACTTTTGTTTAACATCTACTTACAACCAGTCAGCAATATCTTTAAACGTCATAGAGTTCATTATCATATCTACGCTGACGATATAATGTTCTACATACCATTTAAAATCCCACACCCTCCACTACAACAGATAACAGAGTGCTTTAAAGAACTAACAATATGGCTCAATGAACAGAACTTACACATTAATTTCTCAAAACTGACGTTCTATATATTACTAAAAACCAAACATACACACCCCCAAGCACCATCACACTTGATAACCATGAAATCAACATAAAAAAGGAAATAAAATACCTGGGTGTGATACTTGACAATAAACTTAACATGGATTCTCACATAAAATATCTAACAAAAAACATACACTACAAACTTAAGACCTTGAAACAACTAAGACCATTAATCCACTTACAAGACTTCATAACCATAATACAAGCCATCATCACCCCACACTTTGATTTTGCAAATTTAATCCTTAATGGCATCACAAAGCAAAATATTAAAAAGTTACAACTAACTCAGAACATAGCAGCAAGGATAATAATGTATATAAGCTCAATTGAACATATCACACCGACATTAGCCGAACTCCATTGGCTACCTATCCACAGCAGAATAAAATAAGATATTACTTACAACATTTAAACTAATAAATAACTTAGCGCCAACTATACTCAATACACTCATCAAGATAGAAATAGATAAAAGATCACAAAGAAGTAGAAACACTAACACTATAGCAGTACCAAAAGACTACACAAAAGCAAAAAAACAAACCAACATGAGAGCATTCTCACACTCAGCTCCTACCCTCTGGAATAACCTTCCTGACAACATTCGCTCACTATCAGACATAAAGGAATTTAGAAAAAAAACTGAAAACCCATTTATTCTCATTGCATTACAACCAAGGATCAGAGACTGGCCAGACGACACAAAGAGACGCAGGTTAACTACTACAATTCAAACAACATATACCCACGTGCCTGAAGCTTATATAAAGTATACAACCACACGCGACATATGATACAATTTGTATATATTTACTATGTATATATGTTATAATAGTTTAATAATTTACTGTTTAAACTTTATACTGTTATCTGTACCTAGTTCATCTGTTCTATGTAAAATGACTTGGTATGATACTATCCATACCATATAACATACTGTTCATTGTAAACCGCACTTGATACTTGTGAAAGAGCGGTATAGAAATAATTGTTAAATAAATAAATTAAATAAATAAATAAAGATGAGGACATAACCTTGGCATATGCTGTCGATTCCAAATCATAAAATATGAGGATAATGGGAAACTGGAACTGAAATTGTTTCAGCCAAGGTAAATAATAAGAAAATTACTCACCATAATCTGCAGAAAGCTTTGCTGCAAGAAAACAAGCAAAGGAAGAATGAGAACACACAGAGACATCAACAGTACAGATTTACTTCTTCTTTATTTATGTATTTATTGACAGACTCTTATATACCGCGCTATTCGACATCAGTGCAGTTTACGTGGAACACAAACTTACAGCAAGACGGCACGCCGCTTGGTGTTTACAGAGAACGGGTACTAAAAACTTGGGTAACAAGGGGTAAACTATTTACACACTATTTACACATAGGCGTCATGTTTAAATCATCTCGGAATTAGGCTGTGTCAAGGTTGGATTGCCTGTGTGTTGGTGTTGCTGTACTAGGCAGTGGGGGGGAGGAGGGAGGTCTTTTGGAGTGCTGGCTTCCAGGTAGTACTTTAGGAAGAGATGGTGCTTCAATGATTTCCTAAACTGGGTCAGGTCGGGAATTGCACGGATGGAGGGTGGTAGTGCGTTCCAGCATCTGGGTGCCTAGAACTTGAAGGCCCTGTTTGTTGTTGATTGGGTGCGATGAGTTATCTCCTTTGGGACTGTCAGAGTGTTGATTACTGCAGATCTTCTGGGCCTGCTGGGGGGTATGGTGTGGATAAGCTCCGTGAGGCAAGTGGATGAGAGACCATTGATGGCCTTGAATGTCCGTAGAAGGGTCTTGAATGCGAGCCTGCCATGAATTGGGAGCCAGTGCAGCTGTTTCAGGATAGGTGTCACGTGCTCAGTTTTGTTTGTGCCGTGTAGGACTCTTGCTGCAGCGTTCATCGCGAGCTGGAGTGGGATCAAGGTGGATTGTGGGAGCCCTTGAAGTATTGCATTTGCGTAATCAAATTGTGGTATAATCAGAGCTTGATAGATCGTTCTGAAGTCGACTTGTTCTAACAGAGCACGTATGTGCCTGAGTATCCGGATCCTGTGGTACGCTGCCTTCACTACGTTACTTATGTGCGCCTTCATGTCGAGGTGTTGGTCTAGAGTGACGCCCAGGTATCGGATTGTGGTTTTGGTTTGTAGTTCTGCTTACTTAACCTTTAGATGGAGAGGTGGGTTGAAGTTTTGGTTCCTTGTAATGGAGAGGACTTCTGTTTTCTTGTGTTGTATTCAAAGGTTCTGGGTTTGCAGCCAATCAGATACTGCATTGAAGCAATCTGTCAGTGGGGAGAGGTTGAGTTGCTCTATAGCGAAAGGCATGTAAAGTAGAACATTGTCTGCCTATATTAAACATTCGACGTTGAAAGATCTGATGAGGTTACATATAGGCTGC
Source organism: Ichthyophis bannanicus (assembly GCA_033557465.1). NCBI lineage: Eukaryota > Metazoa > Chordata > Amphibia > Gymnophiona > Ichthyophiidae > Ichthyophis > Ichthyophis bannanicus. The sequence goes on along the minus strand of CM066051.1, from coordinate 70,618,339 downwards.
ATGTATATATTGAACATCAGGGCGGAGAGGGAGGATCCTTGCGGAACGCCCTGTCTCTGATGGAAAGGTTTTGAAGAAGACGCTCCAGATTGTACAAGCTGCCATCTGTCGGATAGGTATGACTTGCACCATTATAGCGCCTTATGATGAATACCCTTCTCCCTGAGACGCATCAGGAGAATCGCATGGCTTACCGAGTCAAAGGCAGCGGCTATGTCCAAGAAGATGAGGACATAACCTTGGCATATGTTGTCGATTCCAAATCATAAAATATGAGGATAATGGGAAACTGGAACTGAAATTGTTTCAACCAAGGTAAATAATAAGAAAATTACTCACCATAATCTGAAGAAAGCTTTCCTGCAAGAAAACAAGCAAAGGAAGAATGAGAGCACACAAACAGAGACATCTACAGTACAGATTTATTTCTGTTGGTCTTTCCTTTTAAATGAAGAATTGAAAAAATTGTTGGGTCAGTATTCATTCCCTGCGGCAAGCTGTTTTTCAAATGCCAACAGAGTACCGCTGGCAATGACACCTGTGGGGGGGAATTTTAAAACTAGGTGCCAACTTATTGCTCATTTTCATGTGCATAATTTACACTTATTTTGTAAAGACATATTTGACATTATAAAATAAGGTGCAATGAGTTAACCCATCTTTAGAACTGGTACATTACCGTGCCTACTTTTAGCAAGTACATGTGTAAATTCTAGTGTTGTATAACCAGTGTACAAGCTTGCTCGCGCTGCCTACACTGTCTCCAAACCCCACCCATGTGCTTGCCTACAGTATATGTCTGTGTGATGCAAACGTGTATACTTTTGTAGTAGTTGGTTATTTTAAGAGGTCACTGATGTGCATAAATGACTAAAATACCACTATTTAACTGTGTTGTTGGTAACAAACTAGTCATCTCCTTAAAAAATGACCCTCATAGGGGATAATGTTATAAATATTTTTGTGCAGAAAATATCATTTTTTTTACAAGGGTAAATAGGTTCTTCCCAAATGAAGTTGAACTTAAAAGGGCAGGTGGTGCAAGCCAGTGCAAACGTGTACAGAAACCATCAGAGGTGGAGGAAGAATTTACATGTGTCTTTTATGAAACACGAGCATACGCCTGTAAAGAAGGTCCTGTCTTTATAAAAGAGCATCAAAATAGGCGTCTTCCTGCTCACTTAACCTAGGTGTCCTGCTATAAATCTACCCTCATAATGTTGATATTCAGCTGCTATACTTCTGGCGGGGTCTGTGTGGATGTGAAAGACTAACGAGAGAAGGGCATCTGTTAGTAGCATGGCGACCCTTTCACGCATACTCAGGGGGGCCCGTGTCACTCTCTTGAAAAATTAAAAAAAGGTCTAGCAGGCGATGCTGGGTGATGTCACCCAGACATTTTATTTATTTATTTAGACAGATTTGTATACCACCTTATCCTACAATCAAAGTGGATAGTGCAATTCTGATTTGAGTGGTATCTATTGCAACAAATGTGGCTCTACCTTTGGTTTGTCCACGGAGAAAATAGCAATATTTAGCTGCTATGCACATAGGTAAGCAGTTTAATTTAGGAGAGCCTATTTACCGCCTCTCTTTTCCTGTGTGTTTCCTGATGCATGGCTGGGGTTCAATGGCTACGTTACCTTTTTCTGTGCTTTCCTTGTTCAAGTAGTAAACAAGCAGCCCAACCAGCAAAATGTCCATAATTATCACACACGTCAGGATGATGGAGAGAGACACCAGCCAACGGGAGACCCGTTGGAAAAATGTATCTGAAAATGAAAGAAAACCAACGTGAATTTTAAATTATTCCAGGATAGTGCAATTCCGATTTGAGTGGTATCTGTTGCTAGTAATGGTGTGCTATGGGGCCCGGCAGCGTGACAACACCGCTGAAACTAAGTATAGTGTCCGCTTTGCTGATCTCTCAGATTACCAACAATGCAACTCAAAACTTTACACATATATTTAAGGATTAATATTTCAGCATGGCCCTTAGCAAATTTCTTAGATTTTGTTATCCAGTTTATAAACAAATGTCTCCTCGCACATTATGAGACGTGAGTTCCTCTTGGATTAACTGCAAAAGATCTCCATGGGCAGACCCTAGTCCTTAGCAAGGCAGGAACAGCACTCCAGTATCGGAAAACGGAAATATACCAGAGGATGGCATACAGATATTTTCTCCTGAGGTAAGGAAAATCATGATGTTAAGAACATTTTGTGAATCTGATTCTAGGAGGCACTGCCAGTTTCATGATATAAGGTAGATTTCAATATATTAATACTTCCAGCCCAATACTCAAAAGCACCTATCTGGTTAGCAGTAACGGTGAACTGGTCAAGTTCCGCTAAGAGCAATTTTCAGCACCGCTATACGGATCGTTAGTTGGATGGCTTAAGACATCAAAAAGAATCCTAAATGGCTGCCCAGCTAGTTATCTATATATTGGTGCTTAAAATCGCCGTTATACCGATAGTGCCGGGGCTGATTGCAGTTACAGGATATTCAGTACCAGCTACTATCTGGAAAGCACCACTGAATATCCAGTTTTTATTTGATCATGGCCGCCAGAGTGTAAAATAAACCGTGCTGCTGTTGCTAAATTTTGATCCTTAATTTTGATCCCTTGTGACTGTGGAGGAATAGCCTCGCGGTTAGAGCAGGAGGCTGCCACCAAGGAAACCAGGACTCAAGGCCTTGGATAAATCACTCAACCCTTTATTGCCTCAGATACAAACTTGGATTGTGAGCTCTCTGGGACAGGGCAATACCTGAATGTAACCTGCCTTGAACCATTACCGGAAAGGCAAGAGATAAATACTAAATAATAAACTGACCTGCTATAGAAATTGTTGGTTCTCTCTCTTGGTCCAGGACGGTGTTTCTGATATGACAGGAAATTGTGCTGTACTGATTTGTTCTCATGAGTAAGGAACTTGTGATACTGTAGAGACCATTCTGCTGGTGCATTTCTGTTTCAGATACTGATGTCAGATTCTGTCCGTCTTCTTGTGTCCAAGTCACAATGGGCTTTGGATACCATCCTGCAGATTCACACACCACCTTTATTCCTCTGTGCTGATGATCAACCATAGAGATGTGAGGACCACTGCCCATACCTGAAGGAAAATAACATCCATCTGTCAGAGCGAGAGAGATTCATGTTCTGAAAGCAGCAAGATGACTATCAATTGTGCACTGATCACTCCATCAGTCACACTGGAAATCACACATGGGTCATAAATGATGCAGTCAGCCTTTTTTTTTTAAACATTGGCCATGATCGTTAGATATAACATGTATAGTCAGCACCCATATCTAGATAGGTTGCTGACTATACATGTTATATCTAACCATCTAGGCCTTTCTTCTGAAGCAATGGAGAGTTAAGCGACTTACCCAAGGCCACAAGGAGTGCCAGTGGGAATCAAACACTAGTCTCTTGGTTATTAAGTCAGTGTTCTAACCACTAGGCTACTCCTCCACTATCTAGATTTGGGTGCTGACTATATGGGGCTTGTTTACAAAGCCGCGGTAGCGATTCACGATCGTTATCGGAGCCGCGGCCCCATTGTTTTTTAATCTATTTATTTATATTTTGTCAGTGCAACAGTTTCTCATTATTGCTTTAGCTTTATACAGCATTGAACCGTCTGTTTTCTAAGGTCTTCGACTCAGGTATTTATGTTTTTATTCCTTGAGCACATGTTTTCAGTTGGTTTTACTTACCGGTGTATGAAATATTTTATTGTGTTTATTATTTATTTATTGTTTTAACTGCTTTTACCTATTTATTGTATAGATAGGGTTTCTTGCAGTCTGTTTTTATCATTTTAAGTATTTATCTGTTCATTTTTTAGCCCATACCTGACAAACCCCTGACGAAGGGTAACGAAACACGGCCTGTGTCGGGTTGTCAAGGCATCAATAAAGGCTTTGTCTTTCCACCTCTGTCATGCTTCAAACTGGTTTCTTGAATATTTAACTCCTGTGCATATAGCTATGCAGTCTTTGTACTACAGCTAGACGGACAGCGGCTGAATCTCGCCAATTATCTGTAGAATTAGGTAGAACGTTTAGGCTCCAACCTGGCTCTATGAGAATAGTGCATTTTGCAAAGAAAAAACAATAAACTGAGAATGACCACTGCTAAAACTCTTAATTTTCCTAAGAGGTGCTTTATTTGGAACCCAACTTGGCCAAGTTTCAGCAAATCATGCCTGCATCAAGAGTCTGTTAAAATCAATTAAAAAAAACACACAGAGATCAGGATTCGATTCCCACTAGCATTGCTTGTGGCCTTGGGCAAGTCACTTAATCCTCCATTGCCTCAGAAAAATCCAAGTTATCACTGTCCCTGTTTAATGCACATTAACAAGTTTAAGTTACAATGTAAACCGTTTTGACTGAAATGATAAAGCGGTATAAAACATCTGCTAAATAAAATAAACAAAAAACTCACAAAATTTAGTATGAAAGGGCATATTAAAATAAAAAATGAACTACATAAATATATAAAAAATGAATAAAACTACAATTGGTGACAGTAATGGTACCAAAGTCACATGGAAATAGCATAAAAGGGCATAATAAAATTATAAAAAACATAAGCCACATAAATAATATCAAAGAAGGGCACATGGAATAAGCATGCAAAGACATTATAAAAGTGAAAGAACATGAACCACATAAATAAAAGCAAAAACAAGTACACTACAAATGGGACAGCAATAGCCCCAAACATATTTCCCAGAACTATATACCCATTCATAGGACACTGTGATGCTATAATTCATTAGCAAGCCTAAAAACAGATATTAAAATCTATATAAAAAAGAAATATAAAAAAACATAAAAATATAAATTAAAACCATATAAAACATATATCTCTCAAAATGTAAAAAACAATACAGGACAACCAACCTGAACCAAGGTATAAAGTTTGTGTAAATTAGCAAACACATATTACATCAAGCTAGGTTAATTACCTGTAACAGGAGTTCTCCATGGACAGCAGGATAAGTCAGCCACAATAGGTATCGTCATCCGACGGCGCCGAGACGGAAGTACTCTCTATAGCTCAGAAGGGCTTAGCCCCTCTGAGCATGGGCCACCAGGCCACACCTCCGGGTCTGCCCCTAGCTAGCCACTGAGTTACTAGCTGAGCCCACTGCTATGGGCGTGTACCCGGGAGAAGACCGTCACCTTGCAGGGGAGGAGGGGGGGAAATGTGTGGCTGACTTATCCTGCTGTTCACGGAGAACTCCTGTTACAGGTAAGTAACCTCGCTTTCTCCTAGGAAAAGCAGGATGAGTCAGCCACAATAGGTGCCTCCCAAGCTATGAAGAGCTGAGGTGCAAGGGGCGGTCGAAGTGAAGGAGGCAATGCCAGGAGATTGTGAAAAATTGCCTGTTTATTGCGGAACAGGGTAGGCAGTGCCTGACAATTTACAGTGCAGGTAGAGCTTATCAAGACAGTAGTGCAAAAAACAAATCCCGCTTCAGAGACTGCTAGTACAACAGCAAGTCAGTGCAGAGTAACAATGCAAGATGCATGTAACGGTGCAGAACAATTTTAGAGCAACAACAACAACAGTGCAATTGGTGCAAGTAACAATGCAGAATAAACTTTGCATGGCAACAACACGAGGTCAGTGCTGCAGAGGTAAACAGTTCAGGCAGTTCCAAGGTCCAGAGCTACAGACATCTTGGGTCTGCAGTGGCTAAGACTGCCTGGCCGAAGGCAAGGTTCTTGTTGGAGAGGTCGCGGCAATAGTGTTTTTGGAATGTATGAGGGGACGACCATGTGGCTGCTTTACAGATATCCGTCACAGGGACTGGCTTTAAGTTGGCAATGGAAGAGGCCATCACCCGTAGCTGATGTGCGTTGACTGGAGGTGCGGGCTCTGCGCCCGCTCGCTCCAAGCAGAAGGCGATGCAAGCAGAGATCCAGAGGGACAGGGTCCGTTTGGAGACCAGATGTCCAGGTTTGTTAAGGTCATAGGAGACGAACAGTTGCGTCCCTTTGTGCTGAGGCACAGTCCGGTGGAGGTACATGCAGAGGGCCCTGACACAGTCCAAGGTGTGTAGTCTTCGCTCCTCTGGGGAGGAGTGTGGTTCGGGGTGGAAGCTAGGTAGTTCTATGGACTGGTTGATATGAAAGGCAGAGGCCATTTTAGGCACAAATTTTGGGTGCGTCCGGAGGGAGGCTCTGTCGCTGGTGAGCTGGGTGTAGGGTGGGTGATCTTGATAAATTGGAAGACTGGGCATCAAAATGGCGGATGAAATTTAATGTGGACAAGTGCAAAGTTATGCACCTAGGGAAGAACAACCCAAACTATGGTTACACGATGCAAGGTTCCACATTAGGAACCACCACCCAGGAAAAAGATTTAGGCGTCATTATGGATAACATGTTAAAACCCTCCGCCCAGTGTGCAGCGGCGGCCAAGAGAGCAAATAGAATGCTAGTTATCATAAGGAAAGGAATGGAAAATAAAACAAAAGATATTATAATGCCTCTATGTCATTCCATGGTGAGACCGCACCTTGAATATTGTGTGCAATTCTGGTCGCCGTATCTTTAAAAGGATATAGCGATATTAGAAAAGGTTCAGAGAAGAGCCACCAAAATGGTAAAGGGGATGGAAGGATATTCCTATGAAGAAAGGCTAAAAAGGTTAGGACTCTTTAACCTGGAAAAGAGACGCCTGAGGGGAGATATGATAGAAGTCTATAAATTAATGAACGGAGTGGAACGGGTAAACGTAGATCGATTGTTTACATTATCAGAATATAGAAAGACTAGGGGACATGCAATGAAGCTTGTGATAAGGAAGCTTATCATAGTTCAGGAAGGAGCTATAATAGAGGTGAATTGGCTCTGAACAAGCAACCTGTCTTTCCTGGTAGAAATAATAAAACAGAATGTTTCCATAAAAGACTACCAGTCCCAGAATGCACCAGGTTTCAAACAGCCACTAGAAGAGCTGAAGTGGGGAAACGTGTGTTCAATCAGGAGAACTATGAGGTAATCCCCAATCCCTCATCTCCAAGGGCAGGGCTTGATTCAGCACAGCTGAGCTGTGCTAGGGTGGAGTATCCCTCTAAGCAGGTTAAAAGTAAAGCCTGTTCTACACAGAATCAGCCAGAGCAGTGGCAGAAGCAGCAAGAGCAGAGGAACCCAGAGCCCAAAGACAGAGAGAGCAAGAAGCAGCGTGGAAGAAAGAAAAGGAAAGCATCTTGGAGGTCTAAAGGAGTCCATAGCAGCACGTGTGCTGGGAGTCATTCTAGAGGCAAGCATACTCCATTGGACTGGAGGAAACCAGAGGAGTGGGGTTACAGAGCCAGGAATCCACGGACGGCACCTGTGAGGGAGATGGCTGCATTTGAAAGGGGCCCTAAGACCAATGCAAGAAGGTATGTGAAGAGAGACCTAGTGTCTAGGGATCTTGATTGGAAGGCTGGACATAAAATCTGGACTACATACTGGCCAGGATATCTGGAGAGGGACTCTAACAGCAATGGAAGCTCAGGTATGAACACTGATCTATGCCCTAGCTCTTCATTTGGAAGACAGCAGGGAAACGAGTATTGTCCTGAGAGTGCTCCATTAAGAACTTCCCCTGAACCAGTCCATGATATTGATTCTATGATAGTTGAAGAGGAAGGAGATGTTTTAAATGACCAGTGTGAATACATGGATTACTCTCTATCTATGCTTCTGTGGTAATATACTTTCACAAATACACCAACCATCAAAAAAATATATCCTGTTCTTTTATCTACCCAGAAAAGCCTACAAGAAAGCTTTTGGGTAGGATTTGAGCCACGTATAGAAAGTAAACCAGCCAAGAGGTTTGCAGCTGGTTAATTGTTAGCAATTAAGCCTAGCATAATTACACGTGGGCTCTGAAAAGGACACTTCTGGATGTGTGTGAAAATACAAGAAGTTATCCTTGAAAAAGAACAGTTTTTGATTACTTTTTGGGTTTTGGTTTTGTTTTGGAGCACTGCTAAAAGGTATTAGCAGGAGCCCATAGAAAGACCTTTCTGTTCCCATCAAGGTGTTTATTGTTTGATTGATTGCTTAAGAAGTTCAGTTGTTGTTCCTGATTTGTTTTTCCTAAGTTTAATACTGAAAGCAAGTATTCCTTTTGTGCTACCAAGTAAATCTGTGTGGGAGAAATAACCCCATAAATAAAATATATTTTCTTTGCTTAACACTCGAGCAAGCACAACTAATTTATTTGTGAACGGCTGATTCTGGTATGAATGGACTACATTTCCCACAATCCTTTGCAAGTCATACTAATATTTGCCTTTGCCAAGACTGTGGACATTCTCAACCAGTGCCCCCGTTTACAGTTGGCGTAGTTTTTCGGATTGCTTTTGCGCAAAGGATTTACATGATAAGGATTACAACTGAAGTCTGAAGAAAAAAAGAAAGTTCAAGTTAAAAGCTGGAAAAAAAGATTTTCCCTTAACAACACTTTGGAGAAAGAGGTGGCTGATCCAGGTGGCTGTCCCAGGAGGAAAAGACCCTGTGTAGAGCTGGATTCATCACTGGCATAAGGTAATAAGTACCTGGGCATGTCTAGTGGTGGATGGGAGTAAGGCACAGGGGTAATTGGAAAAAAAAATAGGAGGAAAACACCTGTGTAGAGGGTGCTGCTGTGTGGTTTTTTTTTTCTCTTGTTTTTCTTGCAGGGATCAAGATGGATCCGAGGGAAATGGCCAGCTGGATGGCAGCCCAGTTTAGCAGGCAACAGGAGCTAGCGCAGCAGGCTCAGGACACTGCTATGAAAGCATTAATGGACCAGCAGAAGCCAGTGCTTGATCTGGTGGAAGCCTTAGTTGCTCTGCATAAACAAAGTGGACTGGATGCAAGACCAGCAGTAACTACTGGTATACCACATGTGGACAATGTGGGACTCAATCAGGGAATTGGGGCATTTAGTTTTGGGAAGCTGACTCCAGATGATGATGTTGATGATTTCCTAGAATCTTTTGAGAGAGTGGCACAAGCATTAGCATGGCCAGAGAACCAGTAGGCTGGCAGTAAGGCTGGCAGCCTCATTAACTGGAGAGGCGCTTGCAGCTTATAGAGCAATGCCAGCAGCTCAGGCTCTGAATTATAAAGATGTAAAGGCGGCTATTAGAGATCGCCTAGGGTTGTCTATTTCAGAGTATAGGCAAATGTTTAGAGCTACTGCATTAAGAATGGGTGAAACACCCAGGGCTCTGAGTCAGAGAATCAGAGGATTGGCTGTAAAATGGTTGGAGCCTGAGGGAAAGACTGTGGAAATGTTATTAGACATTATTATGCTTGAACAATTTATGTCTGCTGTGCCTAAAGATTTGCACACTTTCCTTATACAGCAAAATTGCCAAAATCTTGGAGAGGCAACCATGCTAGTAGAGAGATTCTTGGAAGCCACGCAGGCTTGCCATAGAATGGGTGGCCCTCTGAAGGTTGGTGCTGAGGCAAGCTGTGCTGTATCAGAAAAGAAAATGGTTAAAAATGTTTCTGAGAATAATTGTACTGTGCCAAACCAGATTACACAGTGGAGTAAAAAGAAATGTTGCAAATGTGGAAAATGGGGACATTTGGAAAGGGGATGCCAGATACACACTAGCTTGATGGGTGTTGATTTAAAACAGCCCAAAGAAGGATTCCTTTTGATGGTTGATGTGCAGGGAATTACCACAAATGCTCTGTTAGACTCTGGGGCAGACCAGAGTATGCTGTCAAAGAGGCATTGGAAGAGGATAGAGGCCCAAGAAGGATTTGTGCCTAGAACCCCTGAAAGCCAAGTTCACATCAGATGCATTCATGGTGCTGCAACATCATATCCCACCTATAGGCTAATGGTTAAGTGCCTGGGGGAACAAGAGGAAGTTCTTTTAGCAGTGGTGCCAAGGCTACCATTTGATTTGGTTCTAGGAAGGGACTGGCCAAGATTTAAGCAGGGACTAGTGAAAGGGCTAGGAAAGAAGGAGGGAGAAGGAATGATGGCAATAGCTCCCAGGCCTTTGTTTGGAAGTCCTCAGACCCCAGCTAAAAAGATGGTTAAGCGTCCAGAAGACCAAACTACCCCGAAGCAGACATTTGTCTTGAAGTACCATAGGGTCACAGAGAAGGCCCAAGCTCCTAAGCGGGCAACCCCTCAAGCTGCTGGGTTTGACCTGTGCAGTATAGAAAATGTGACTGTACCTAGACAAGGGAGAGCCCTGGTTGACACTGGACTCCAAGTTGAAATACCCATTGGGTGCTATGGGCGAGTAGCCCCAAGGTCCAGATTGGCCCTTAAGTATTTCATCGATGTGGGAGCGGGAGTGATTGATCCCGATTACAGGGGTAATCTTAAAGTTCTGTTATTTAATTTTGGACAGAACGATTACCATGTGAAGACGGGAGACAGAATCGCTCAGTTGATATGTGAGAGACTGGGTTTCCCACCAGTGGAGGAGGTCACATCCCTGTCAAATTCTGAGCGTGGAACCAAAGGCTTTGGTTCTACTGAAGACAAAGGGGTTAAAAGCCTAGCTGCCACCTGTGCCCGAGAAAGGGAGGTGAATGAAGAGGAGGATTTGGGACCCCAGGTATCTGATTGTAAAGAAAAGTCAGAGCCCCAAATAGGTGAGGACCTGACAGTGGTACAACAGGAAGAGATAAGGAAATTGCTTAAAGAATTCCCAGATGTGTTGACTCCCATACCTGGGGAGACACATTTGGTGGCCCATGAGATTATAACTCCACCTGAGAAATTAATTCGTCAAAGGCCATACCGCTTGCCTGAAGCAAAGAGACAGGAAGTAGTGGCACAAGTCCAGGAAATGTTGGACATGGGAGTAATAGAGGAGTCGAAGAGTCCCTGGAATAGCCCCATAGTCCTGGTGCCAAAGCCTGATGGCTCTTTAAGATTTTGTATTGACTTCCGGCAAGTAAACGCAATATCAGTTTTTGATGCATATCCAATGCCAAGAATTGAAGAGCTGTTGGACCAGCTTGGACAAGCTCAATATTTAACCACCCTTGATATGACAAAAGGTTATTGGCAAATCCCTCTAACCAGGGAGTCGAAGCCGAAGACTGCGTTCAGCACCCCCGTTGGCCTTTTCCAGTTCAAGAGGATGCCTTTCGGACTGCATGGAGCGGCAGCTACCTGCCAAAGGTTAGTGGATCAGGTACTTCGACCCCACCAAAATTATGCCTTTGCCTATATGGATGATGTCATAATCCATAGTAACACTTGGGCGGAACTTCTAAAGAGGATCAGGGCAGTCTTATGCTCCATGAAGCAAGCGGGAATCACTTTAAACCCAAAGAAGTGTGCCTTTGCTAATAGGGAGGTAAAATACCTGGGCCACCTAGTGGGAAGAGGAAAAATTAAACCTCTAATGAGCAAGGTGGATAGCATCAGGAATTTTCCCCCTCCAACAACAAAGAAACAACTGAGAAGTTTCTTAGGACTTATTGGATACTATCGCAGATTTATACCACAATTTGCAGAGAAAAGTGCAATTTTCACTGATATTTATTTATTTTATTTATTTAACAAGCACTTATATACCGCAGCTTCCAGAGATCAGTTGCGGTTCACAAATAACAACAGTCAACAAAGCATGGTTTGTTTTACATATAACGTCATATAACAATAAACAATATAAAGAAAACCGAACATGTTGAACAGATTAGCACAGAACAGTGCAACATTATATACATTATTTACATGTACGTATTAAGTGGGGTATGATCGTAATGAGTAGTTCAGGTGAAGATGGGGGGGTTATCTTTTTCTATTATAGTAAGCTGTTAGACAAAAACTGCTTAGCCTTTATCAAATTCTTTTGATGGCTGGTCTATACTATTGTAGTGTATTGTAAAAAGGTGGGTTTTCTATTATAGTAAGCTGCGGAAGAATTGCCCAAACCAGCTAAAATGGACTCCTGAAGCTGAAAAAGCATTTTCAGTCCTAAAAGGGAAGTTGTGTACAGGTCCAGTACTGAAAGGGGTGGATTTCAGGAAACCCTTCCTGGTTCAAACAGATGCATCGGATGTAGGGCTAGGAGCTGTTTTATCCCAATGTCATGAAGGGGAGGAGCATCCTGTGATGTATCTGAGCAGGAAATTGTCACCGGCTGAACAAAAGTATTCCACAATAGAAAAAGAATGTTTAGCTATAAAGTGGTCAGTGGAGGCATTAAGGTTATACCTTACAGGGAGGAAGTTCCAATTGGTCACAGACCATGCCCCACTTAAGTGGTTGCAACAAATGAAGAACTACAATGCCAGGTTGACACGCTGGTACATGGCCTTACAGGCATTTGATTTTCAAGTGGAACATCGTGCTGGGAAGTTACACAAAAATGCGGATGCCCTTTCCTGTATTACGGACTGTAAAGAGGAAGTTTCACCAGTTGCACCAGTCCGTAATAACTTAAGCAGGGGGGTATGTGATAAGGAAGCTTATCATAGTTCAGGAAGGAGCTATAATAGAGGTGAATTGGCTCTGAACAAGCAACCTGTCTTTCCTGGTAGAAATAATAAAACAGAATGTTTCCATAAAAGACTACCAGTCCCAGAATGCACCAGGTTTCAAACAGCCACTAGAAGAGCTGAAGTGGGGAAATGTGTGTTCAATCAGGAGAACTATGAGGTAATCCCCAATCCCTCATCTCCAAGGGCAGGGCTTGATTCAGCACAGCTGAGCTGTGCTAGGGTGGAGTATCCCTCTAAGCAGGTTAAAAGTAAAGCCTATTCTACACAGAATCAGCCAGAGCAGTGGCAGAAGCAGCAAGAGCAGAGGAACCCAGAGCCCAACGACAGAGAGAGCAAGAAGCAGCGTGGAAGAAAGAAAAGGAAAGCATCTTGGAGGTCTAAAGGAGTCCATAGCAGCACGTGTGCTGGGAGTCATTCCAGAGGCAAGCATACTCCATTGGACTGGAGGAAACCAGAGGAGTGGGGTTACAGAGCCAGGAATCCACGGACAGCACCTGTGAGGGAGATGGCTGCATTTGAAAGGGGCCCTAAGACCAATGCAAGAAGGTATGTGAAGAGAGACCCAGTGTCCAGGGATCTTGATTGGAAGGCTGGACATAAAAACTGGACTACATACTGGCCAGGATATCTGGAGAGGGACTCTAACAGCAATGGAAGCTCAGGTATGAACACTGATCTATGCCCTAGCTCTTCATTTGGAAGACAGCAGGGAAACGAGTATTGTCCTGAGAGTGCTCCATTAAGAACTTCCCCTGAACCAGTCCATGATATTGATTCTATGATAGTTGAAGAGGAAGGAGATGTTTTAAATGACCAGTGTGAATACATGGATTGCTCTATACTTTCACAAATACACCAACCATCAAAAATAAATATATCCTGTTCTTTTATCTACCCAGAAAAGCCTACAAGAAAGCTTTTGGGTAGGATTTGAGCCACGTATAGAAAGTAAACCAGCCAAGAGGTTTGCAGCTGGTTAATTGTTAGCAATTAAGCCTAGCATAATTGCACGTGGGCTCTGAAAAGGACACTTCTGGATGTGTGTGAAAATACAAGAAGTTATCCTTGAAAAAGAACAGTTTTTGATTACTTTTTGGGTTTTGGTTTTGTTTTGGAGCACTGCTAAAAGGTATTAGCAGGAGCCCATAGAAAGACCTTTCTGTTCCCATCAAGGTCTTTATTGTTTGATTGATTGCTTAAGAAGTTCAGTTGTTGTTCCTGATTTGTTTTTCCTAAGTTTAATACTGAAAGCAAGTATTCCTTTTGTGCTACCAAGTAAATCTGTGTGGGAGAAATAACCCCATAAATAAAATATATTTTCTTTGCTTAACACTCGAGCAAGCACAACTCATTTATTTGTGAACGGCTGATTCTGGTATGAATGGACTACATTTCCCACAATCCTTTGCAAGTCATACTAATATTTGCCTTTGCCAAGACTGTGGACATTCTCACCCAGCGCCCCCGTTTACAAGCTACAGCGTAAACTATTTAAGACTAATAAAAGAAAATATTTTTTCACTCACCGTGTAATCAAACTCTGGAATTTGCTACCGGAGAATGTAGTAAAGGCTGTTAGTGTAGCTGGGTTTAAAAAAGGTTTGGATAAGTTCCTGGAGGAAAGGTCCATATACCATTATTAAGAAGGGACCCAGGATATTAATGCTTGACCCACTACAAGCATTGTGGGACCTGTGTCTTTTGGGGAAACTGTTAGGTACTGTCAGACGGCTGCCTAGGGTGAGAACTTACACAATCTTGACGATGCATATATTCATATGATTCTTGCAAGGTATTGTAGTTCATTCACTCCCAAACACAGCTGATGACAATAATTTGAGTTGTGAAACCAAGTGGTAAGATCAATAAAATACTTCTTTTATTGATGGGGTTTAATTCACCCAGCACATGTATGCTTGATAGCACTATAAATGAGGTTACTTGCTTGCAGTGTTTAAATGGATAACAAAAAGTCACAAAGTAAACCAGAAAACAACCTTCAGCTTGTCAGGCAATTAGCTAATGTGTTCTTAGCAAATAATTACCAAATACAAAGGCACAAAGAAAAGAATGAACTTTGCTGGTTAGGTTAACTTCTGCTTATTTTCCACGCAGATCTCAGCAGTGATTCTCCCTTGCTCACACACACAATCAGGTGCAGCTTTAATTACTATCAATTGACCAGCTGTAAGCCTTTAGCTGGCTGGCTGCTACTGTGTGAACCCAAATCCTGCTTTAAGAGCTGTTTGCAGTGGAAATAAAGAACAAAGTTAGGTTTCTTTGTGATGGCTGATGTGTTTGCTCATAGAAAACTAGCAATAGCATTTAGATAAAGAACAGTCCATGTAAATAGTTTCATCTGCTGTATTTCCCCCTGCATCAACAATCATAGGGTCAATATCATACATTGGCACAGATGAGTCTTTCATTAAGGCACTATCATGAGAATGCTTATTCCCTTGCTGCCATTCTCTATTATAGATAGGGTCTGGATCAGTGTTCATACCTGAGCCTCTCCTGCTATCATTATTCCTCTCTGTATAGCCTGGCCAATATGTAATCCAATTCTGATGTCCAGCCTTCCAATCTTGATCCCTGGACGCTGGATCTTCTCTCACATACCTTCTGGCCTTGGTCTGAAAGTCCCTTCCACATGCAGTCTTCTCTCTTCCAGGTAGCCACTGGTGATTCCTATCTCTGCCACTCCATTCCTCTGGCTGAATCCAGTCCAATGGACTCTGCTGGCTTTTGGAATACCTCCCAGTATGAGTACTGCCTTGGAATCTCCCAGACCTTCCAATGGCCTTTCTTCTCTTCCTTCCAGAGAGTTTCCTTCTCTCTCTATCTGCTTGGCTTGGCTTCTGTTTCTCCAGGTGATACTGGTGCTTGTAGCCGTTGCTGTCTCTGTATCTCTTCCTCCCTCTGTAGCTGTTGCTGAAACTGTTTCCTGAAGAATAAGCTCTACTCTTATCCTGTTCTAATGTGTGCTGCTCCCTAACACAGCGCAGCTGTCTTGAATCAGGCCCTGCCCTTTGAGATGAGTGCTTAGGGATTACCTCATAGCTCTCTTGATTGCACACACATTTTCTCCCTTCAGCCCGTCTCATGGCTGCTGGAAACCTGGTGCATTCTGGGACTGGTAGTCTTTTATGTGAAAATTCTGTTTTCTCCCTTCTACCAGAACTGACAGGTTGCTTGTTCAGTCACATCACCTTTTCTATAGCTCCTACCTGAGCTATGATAAGCTTCCTTATCACAGTACGTATGACCTAGATTGGCCACTGTTGGAAACAGGATACTGGGCTTGATGGTTCTTGGTCTGACCCAGTATGGCATATCTTGTATTCTTGCATTCTGCGGCGTGGGGCAGGAGAAAGGGTTGAGTTGCAGGGCGGAGCACCAGGAGGTGAAGCGTCTCCATTTCAGGCCATAGGATTTCCTAGTTGACAGGCGTCTGGCCGCAAGCACCATTTGTGTGACCTCAGACATGAGGTGGAGGGGTGTTAGGTTAACCCGCTCAGTCTCCATGCTGCTAAGGACAGGGTCCACAGATTGTGGTGGTGGGTGTTGCCATCGCCCTGGGAGATGAGGTCCGGCCTCAGGGCAAGGCGAAGAGGCGCTTCCCATGTCAGGCGGTTGAGGAATGGGAACCATCCTTGGTAAGGCCAGAAGGGCGCGATGAGGATTGCCTGTGCCTGTCTGAGATGATGTGCTGCAGGGTCAATGGTGTCAGTGGGAAAGGGGGGAAGGCGTACACTAGAGACCAGTCCCCCCAGTACACATCGAATGCATCCGGGGCAAAGTTGCGGTGGGAGGGACGCTTCGAGCAGAAAGATGTCGCATTTGGTGTTCTCCGTGGCAAAGAGGTCTATTTGTGGCTGTCCCTACCTCTGGAAGATGGTGAGGGTCACCTGACAGTTGAGCTTCCATTCGTGAAGGTTGAGCTGCCGGCTGAGGTGATCCGCTAGCTCGTTCTGAAGCCCTGGCAGGTAGGATGCCTGGATGCGGCAGTGGTTGTGTAGGGCAAAAATCCATATCTATAGAGCCTCCCTGCAGAGAGTGCAGGAGCCTGTTCCACCTTGTTTGTTGATGTAGAACATGGCCACCTGGCTGTCGGTTCGAAGAAGGATGTGTTTCCCGTGAATCAGTCTCTGGAAGTTCCTGAGGGCATGCCGTATCACCCTGAGCTCCAGGAGGTTAATGTGGAAGATCCGTTCTCATGTTGTCCACACTTCCTGGGTGTGAAGGTGGAGGCAGTGTGCCACACAGCCAGATGGGGAGGCGTCCGTGGTTATAGTCAACTGATGGGTTTGCCTCAGAGGGCAGCTGCTTGTAAGGTTCTTCCTGTGGGTCCACCATAGGAGGAACACTTTGGTTGTGGCATCCATGTGGATGTGGGAGCTGAGGAGCTGCGAGTGCTGGTTCCAGTGTGACCTCAGGTGCCACTGCAGGTGGCACATGTGAAGTTTTGCCATAGATATGACTTGGGTAGAGGCTGCCATGTGGCCCAGAAGGTGGAGGAGTGTTCTGGTGGACGTGGAGCCGGTCTCCAAGATTTGTTTTATCAGCTGATCGATGGCATCTCTCCGGGAGGGTGGCAAGAATGCCCTGGAGACTGTGGTGTCTATTATTGCTCCGATGAACTCGAGGCATTGCGTGGGCTGCAGGTGTGATTTCTGGTAGTTGACCAGGAAGCCCAGGGAAGATAAAAGGGTGATGGTCTGTTGTGTAGCCGTTATGGCTTCCTATAGGGAGGGGGCTGAAATCAGCCAGTCGTCCAGGTATGGAAAGACACATATGTCCCGCTTGCGTAGGTGGGCGGCCACAACAGCCACGCATTTGGTAAAGACTCTTGGCGCAGGAGATAGCCTAAAGGGAAGGACATTGTATTGGAAGTGTCTCCCCAGGATCTGGAAGTGGAGGAACTTGCGGTGGTCCTTGTGGATGCTGATGTACGTATAGGTGTCCATCAAGTCCAGAGATGAGAGCCATTTCCTGCACTGGATGAGGGGAAGGATGGACCCAAGGGAGTGCATCCAGAACTTCTCCTTGACAATGAATTTGTTGAGGTTGCGGAGGTCGAGGATGGGACGAGAGCCACCCGACTTCCTGGGAACCATGAAATACCTGGAGTAGAAGCCAGTGTGAATTTCCTCCGGTGGCACTGGTTCTATTGCTTTGGAGGTCAGGAGAGTGAATATCTCCCTTGAGAGGTCTGTGAGGGACGCAGGTTTTGCTTTGTCTCGAGGAGGTTTGTGTTGCCCGGTGCTGATTGGAACCGGATGCGGTACCCATTCTTGATTATCTGAAGGACCCACTTGTCTGTTGTGATGGACTCCCAGATCGGCAGGAAGGTGGTGAGCCGACCCCCAGTGGGGGGGGGGGGGGGGGGGGGGTTGTTTTGTTTGTCAAAAAGGCTGGTTTTGTTTAATGGACTTGGTTTGAGGGGCCTTTTGCTGCTGGCGAGGTTTATTGCGGTAGGAAGTGTGTTGAGGCTGTGGCTTGTACCGTGCTTGTTGCCACTTCCGATATGAGTTGCATAGGCACTTAGAGATGGAGTACGGCTTCTGCTGGTAGGAGCTCTTGCGGTTGGTGCACTCTAGGCCCTCATCCACGAGGGTTTGCAGGTGGCGTAGTAGTCTTTCATTGCAGTGATGGTGTCGTTGACTCTGTCACCGAAAAGTGAGTTGCCAGTACAGGGGGCATCGGCGATGCGTTCATGAGTATCCTCCCGGAGTCCGGAGGCCGCAGCCAAGTGAGGTGGCGAGCGGAGATGGCAGTTCCAGCAGTGTCTGTGGCTGCATCAAAGGCATTGAAGGCTGCTCGCACCTGGTGTTTTGTGCACTCTTGGAGGTCCACTAGAGAGACATTGGCAGAAGCTTGGTTGTCTTGCGGGAGGGCTGCGACGACGTCTTTCAATTGCCCCAGGAGGATGTCCTGGTAGAGGGCATGTTGGAGCTGGTGCGCAGACACTTTTGCGCTTAGCATGGCGCCCTGGAACGCCTTCTTACCGACGTCATCGAGTAGCTTGAGGTCCCTGCCTGGGGGGTTGTTGGAATGTGTCCGCGTCGATTTTGAGCATTTGAGGGCCGACTCCACTCCGAAGGACTGGTGTGGGAGCTGTATCCTGTCGAATCCAGGTAGGGGCTGGACCTGGTATTTCAAGTCCAGTTTGCAGGAGAAGGGGGGTCCAGAATTAGGGTTCTGCCATAGTTTGAGGAGGTTTTCATGAAGCAGGGGATGCACAGGTATAGGTGCAGGGGCCCTGGGTGACTCTAGGACTTCAGCACTGCCTGTGTTTCCGGGCACTGGTGGGAGAGGTGGCCGGTAGCAGGGAGGGCCATTGCTGATGCTAGTTTGCGGAGAAATCTGGGATAGGTGAGGTCCTCTGGATTGTTAGAAGCGGGATCCGCTGTCGTGGGTGCGAGGTCTTGTCCCGAGGTTTCAGCAGTAGTAGGGGACTAAGGTGCGGTGGGTTCTTCCCCATTACCAGGGGTGACCGTGTCACAGGAGGGTGGTCCTAGAGGGACTGCTGGTGGGTCGGGAACCCCTGGTTCAGAGGAGGGTGTTGGGGTAGCTGCGCCAGTCTGTACACTTTGGTTGAAAAGGCTGGAGAGCAGGATGGAGAATTCCATCAAGTTGGGGACTCCTTGCTGAAGGAGAGTCATGGTGGTGGTCTCGCGTTGAACCTTTGGAGAAGGGGGAACATCCTGGAGGGCAAGAGCCATTGGGAATCACAGTTCATGAACTTCCTGGGATTGCAGTTCAAGATCAGAGTCAGAGTTGAAGGGGAGCACGTAGCTGCTGTGGAGCGCAGGGCTGTCGAGTCTGGAGCTGCTGGAGGGAGATCTCCTGCGTCTGTGCTTGGTTTTTGATTTTCTGTGCCTTTGTTGAGTCCGGTGGTAATGTTGCCTCTTGGAGGGTGCTCTGCTGCTGGAGCTGCTGCTGTTGGAGCTGGAATGTCTCCTCTGGTGTTTTTGGCATTTTCCAGAGCCTTTGCTACATCAGCGCGGACTGGAGCGATGCTTCCACGACAACGGAGAGGCTTGGCGGTAGGAGGGGGAACGCCAGGTTCTGTGCTGAGTCGCTGGTTTGTTGCTGTGGTGCTGACGAATGGCGCCATGGTGGGCGGAGCTGGGGGTGATTCGTTGCCGTGGTGCCAGCCAATGGCGCCACCATGGGCAAAGCCAGAGGAGGAGGAAGAAGGCAAGATGGCTGCCGGCATGCACAGAGGTTCCTACGATGTTTGCTGGAGCCCCGGAGGGGAGACAGGCAATGAGAAAGCAGCAGGAGGAGAGAGGGCATGATGGATCTCAATGCGTGGATGAGACGATGGTGCAAGGATGAGGGATTTGGATTTGTTAGGAACTGGGGAACATTCTGGGGAAAGGAGGGGCTCTTCCGAAGGGATGGGCTTCACCTTAACCGGGATGGAACCAGGCTGCTGGCATTAACCTTTAAAAAGGAGATAGAGCAGCTTTTAAACTAGATAATAGGGGAAAGCCGACAGTCGCCCAAGAGTGCATGGTTCGGAAGAATGTATCCTGGAAGAATACTACCAAAAGCAGAGAGATTCCAAAAAAGAGTAAAATAGCCCAAATGCTCTTGAGTATGGAGCAGACAGAGCTTAAAGATCCCAAATTACCCATGCCTACCAATAGCCAGATTAATATGTGCAAAATACAGTTTTAAAATGCTTGTATACAAATGCTAGAAGTCTAAAAAATAAGATGGGAGAGTTAGAATATATAGCACTAAACAAGAGGTTAGATATGATTGGAATCTCAGAGACATGGTGGAAGGAGGACAACCAGTGGGACACTGTGATACCTGGGTACAAACTATACCGTAATGATAGAGCTGATCAAATTGGTGGAGGAGTTGCACTCTATGTTATAGAGGGCATTGAGTCAGAAAGGATTAAAGTTTTGCAGGAAACAAAATTTGCTGTAGAATCTCTATGGATTGAAATTCCATGTAAAAAGGGGAAGACGATGGTGGTGTACTATCGACCGCCTGGCCAGAATGAACAAATGGATGATGAAATGCTCAAAGAAATCAGGGAGCTAACAAAAGTTACAGCGCAGTAATAATAATGGATGATTTCAATTACCCCGGTATCGACTGGGTCAGTGTCATGGCAGGACATGCTAGGCAGATAAAGTTCCTAGATGAAATAAATGACTGCTTCTTGGAGCAGTTGGTTCATGAACCGACAGAGGGGAAGCCATATTGGACCTAGTCCTTAGTGGAACACCAGATCTGCTGCAAGAGATAAGGATGTTGGGGCCGATTGGCAATAGTGATCATAGCATGATCAGGTTTGATTTAATTAATGGAGGAGGGATAGTAAGGAAATCAACAGTACTACCTTTTAACTTTCAAAAGGGAGACTATGATACAATGAGGAAAATAGTTAAGAAAAAACTAAAAGGAGCAGTTGCAAAGGTTAAAGACTTACATCAAGCTTGGGTGTTGTTGAAAAATACTATCTTGGAAGCCCAGACCAGCTGTATTCCATGCTTTAAGAAAATTGGAAGGAAGTCCAAAATACTACCAGCATGGATTAAAGGTGAGGTCAAAGAAGCTGTTGTTGCCAAAAAAGCATCTTTCAGGAAATGGAAAAAAGAGCCAAACGACGAAACCTGGAAACAGCACAAGCACTGGCAAGTCAAATGCAAGGCATTGATAAGGCAGTAGCCATTACCTTACTATACTGTTGTCAGTAGCCATTACCTCTCTCATATTATACTGTGGTCAGTAATTGATACCTATCTTTCTTATTATACTGTTGTCAGTTATAATACTGTTGTCAGTAGCCATTACCTCCCTCTCTTATTATACTGTTGTCAGTAGCCATTACCTCACAACCATAGTACTGTCTTCATGCAGTTAATTTATTATCCAACTTGCAATCACTGTACTGTTACACTTAATTTATCCCAGTTGCTGCTGTTCCATATCCCCCTGCACCTTTGTCAACTTGTTATTTTCTTCACAGTTATATATTCTGCTTGTAGTAGCAAAGTTACCCGATCCAAATTCTCTGGCTGCACTTTATTAATCTACAATGTACAAAATCCTGTTCTTATTCTCTACCCTCCTAACCCTTGGTCTCCCTTGCATTTCAAATGCTTTCCACCATGATTCCAACCATATACCAATACTACACACCCATGGAAGGAGATGGTCTGAATTCCCCCACCACACCACAACAAAAAACAACCGTACACCCCACTCTCACCTACTTCACATTCCCCTCCAAAACATCAAAAAGACAAAAGCCGAGAAGCAGCATCATCAGCGCCGACTGAAATGTGCACTGATAAATGCCAGATCAGTAAAATCAAAATGGCCTGCTACCATTGACCTGATTCCGCTATACAATCTTGACATCCTAATGATCACGGAGACATGGCTATCTGACTGCGACAACGCCCTATTGAATCAGATGCTGCCACCTGGATTTGATTTATACACATGCCACAGGACCATCCAGAGAGGAGGCGGGACGCTCATCCTTGCAAAAGCTGATCTACACTTCAAACTATGCAACTCCTCTAGCTCAGCCCATCTTGATTCCCTCACCATAGCTAATGAGCTATGCACAATTAACCTTTTCTATCGGGCACCCACCCCTTTACCAGATGACCTCCCAACAATAATTGAGCTTGCCTGCATGTCGTCCTCCTCACGCTCCCCAACTTGGTTGGTAGGCGATTTCAACCTCCCGTCTCTTCATGATAGCCACTCAACGGCATTCCTAAACGCCTTAGAGGATCTAGGCTACAAACAACATGTCGACTCCCCCACACACTCTAAGGGAGGTAAACTGGACCTCATCTTTGCCCCCCATTTCAACGACTCAACAGCCCAAGACCTTGCACTGTATATATCACCTGTGCCTTGGTCAGATCACAACCTCCTTAGATTCATTATACCCTTTAATACATCCTACAAGAGCCAAATGTCATCAAACATTTCTGATACCCATACTGCCCGCTTCCGTCCATTCAACCGGAGCGTAGTCCTGGAAAATCTTCTGCCACTTATGACCAACACGTCTCTAAACCTAGATGATCTCATCTCCAAATGGGACGAGAACCTTCGAGCTGCCTCCTGTCCATCCCACACTGAAAAGAGAACAAGGAAACGGGAACACGCACCATGGTTCTCTTCTGACCTTCGCTCATCTCTCCACCACCTGCGCAAACTTGAGAGACGGTGGCGACGATCACACTCCTCAGAATCACTTGATACATACAACTCTTACCTAATAACCCACCGTCGAAAGATAACACAGAGCAGGAAACTCTACCACACAGATTTATTGAAACGTTCCATCAATAAACCACAAGCCCTATTCAGAATAGTAAAATCCATAACAGGCGAACCGGTCTCCGCCCAACCCTCAATGCCTCAACCACAGGACTTTGCAAACTACTTGCAATCAAAGATGATTAAGACCAACATAAACATGTGTAGCAGTACATCACCCATACCGTCTAAGACACCCCTAGCAACTCCACTATGTAATTTCACTGTGGTCTCAAATAGAGAGATGGAGAACATTGTCGCCTCTATCAATCCCAGCACAGCACCCAACGACCCCTGTCCAGCCAGTTGGATCAAAGAGCTGCGTCATGACCTAAGCCAAATCCTGTGCAATATATTGAACCAGTCTTTTCTAACAGGCTCGTTCCCACAGCGCCTGAAAAACACCTCCATCAAGCCCCTACTAAAAAATAGCAGACTTGACCCGTCCAAAGTCGAATCTTTTAGGCCAATCTCGAGCATCCCCCAGCTTGCAAAAATCATAGAAAAAGCTGCTCAACAACAACTCCAGCACCATACTGACACTGAAGCTCCACTGGACCCGTCACAACACGGCTTCAGGGAAGCGCATGGCATCGACACAGTCCTCACAACCCTATTCAACGAATTGGTCACTGGTATGGACAGCATCCAACAAGGATTTGTCCTCATCTTCCTGGACATCTCCGCCGCCTTTGACTCTGTGAATCATGACATACTTCTACAACGCCTGAAGGAAAAGGGGATTCAAGACACAGCACTTGAATGGTGTAAATCCTACCTATCCAACAGGTGGCAACAAGTAAAAACAGGTCATACATCCTCGGAACCATTCCTGCAGTCTCAGGGGGTACCTCAAGGATCGTCCTTATCGGCATTAATGTTCAATATATATATGCAGCCGATATGTGATTTGATCCGATCTTTCAACGTACGATGCCTGGCTTACGCAGACGACATCCTCCTCTACATGCCGTTCAAAATTGACCAACCGATGTTCTCCCCAATAATCAATTGTTTCGGAGCTGTAGCTGATTGGCTGCTGACACAAAACCTTCGGATCAATCATAGTAAAACTGATGTCCTTTTTGTTACGAAGAACCGTAAATTCACACCCCCCCCATCGCTACTTGTCAACAATGTAGAATTGAAGTCCAAACCTACAATCAGATATCTTGGCATCACATTGGACCAGCACCTAGATATGACCACACATGTGAAGAACGTTACAAAGTCTATATATCACAAGATCAAAACGTTACGTCACCTCCGCCCCCTACTGGAATCCAGTGACTACCGGACAACCTTTCAGGCATTAGTCCTCCCACACCTGGACTTTGCAAACATCGTCCTGCACGGCCTGCCTCAATCAACTTTAAATCCGCTCCGCCTAGCTATGAATGCCGCCGCAAGAGTTCTCTCTGGATCATCAAGAACTGACCACATAACACCAATCATGAAAAATCTGCATTGGCTGCCGTTACATGCCAGACTCCAATATAAGTCACTAGTCCTTACTTTCAAAGCCCTGAATAACTACCCACCTACACCGATTAGCAAACTAATCCACAGCACCCTGGAAAACAGAGACAGGAGATCCACTTCAATGAACACCTTAATAGTCCCCAAGATGATGACGTCATGTACTAAGACCACTTCCAACAGGGCTTTCTCTATATTCGCTCCCCTAAATTGGAATGCCCTTCCACATGAAATCCGTGGCATCAAAAGCTTAATCCTATTCCGAAAAGCTCTGAAACACCACCTATTCACAATATACTACCCTGACACCCACACATCGGGTAAACTTCCCTCATGTCTCAGCTACCATAGCACCTTATTACAACCAGAAAATGGTTAGACTATACTACTGCCCACCCACCACTTTTACTCCTGTCCCTCCCTCACGAAATGAAGATGATACCAAATTGGCTTAGAATATTGGTGACAATACTAATTTAACATGTAAATAGTTACCCTGTAAATAGTTACCCCGGTTATCCTATGTTTTTTTTCCCTGTTCTATGTAAAACTCAATGTTGCTTGTATGCATTGTAGTATGTTTTGTTCGATGTACACCGCGCTGATTGTAATAGCGCGGTATAGAAGAAATGTTAAATAAATAAATAAAATAAATAAATAAAGGCAGGCAAAGGGAGAATTTGAGAAGAAGCTTGCTGTGGAAGCAAAAACGTGAAATAAAGACTTTTTCAAGTACATTCGTAGCAAAAAACCTGTGAGAGAGTCAGTGTCCATTAGATGATGGAGAGGTTAAAGGGGCACTAAGAGGCATCAAGGCGATAGCGGAGTGACTGAATGAATTCTTTGCTTCGTTCTTTACTGAGGAAGATGTAGGGATGTTACCCACGACTGAAGTGGCATTTAAAGGTGCGGAAGAATTGAAGGAAATATCAATACATTGGGAAGATATATTACAACTATTTGATAAACTGAAGAGTAGCAAATCACCTGAGCCGGATGGTATACATCCAAGGGTGTTGAAAGAACTGAAATATGAGATTGCAGACCTGCTATTAGTAATCTGTGAACTTTCATTAAAATCACCTGTAATACCTGAAGATTGGAGGATCGCCAATGTAACGCCAGTTTTTAAAAAGGGTTCCGGGGCCATCCGGGAAACTACAGATCGGTGAGCCTGATGTCAGTACCGGGAAAAATGGTAGAAACCATCATAAAGAACAAAATTACTCAGCATGTAGATAGTCCGCTGCTTTTTGACATATTCATAAATGATCTGGAAAAGGGAATAACGAGTGAGGTTATCAAATTTGAAGATGACACAAAACTATTTAAAGTTGTTAAAACCCAAGAGGATTGTGGAAAATTGCAAGATGATCTTGATAAATTGGAAGATTGGGCATCAAAATGGCACATGAAATTTAATGTGGACAAGTGCAAAGTTATGCACCTAGGGAAGAATAACCCAAACTATGGTTACATGACACAAGGTTCCACATTAGGAACCACCACCCAGGAAAAAGATTTGGGCGTCATTGTGGATAACATGTTAAAACCCTCGGCCCAGTGTGCAGCAGCGGCCAAGAGAGCAAATAGAATGCTAGGTATCATAAGGAAAGGAATGGAAAATAAAACAAAAGATATTATAATGCCTCTATATCGTTTCATGGTGAGACCGCACCTTGAATATTGTGTGCAATTCTGGTCGCCGTATCTTAAAAAGGATATAGCGCTATTAGAAAAGGTTCAGAAGAGAGCCACCAAAATGGTAAAGGGGATGGAAGGACACTCCTATGAAGAAAGGCTAAAAAGGTTAGGGCTCTTTAACCTGGAAAAGAGATGGCTGAGGGGAGATATGATAGAAGTCTATACATTAATGAATGAAGTGGAACGGGTAAATGTAGATCGATTGTTTATGTTATCAGAATATAGAAAGACTAGGGGACATGCAATGAAGCTACAGGGTAAACTATTTAAGACTAATAAAAGAAAATATTTTTTCACTCAACGTTTAATTAAACTCTGGAATTTGTTACTGGAGGATGTAGTAAATGCTGTTAGTGTAGCTGGGTTTAAAAAAAGGTTTGGACAAGTTCCTGGAGGAAAGGTCCATAAACCATTATTAAGAAGGGACCCAGGATATCAATGCTTGACCCAGTACAAGCATTGTGGAACCTGTGTCTTTTGGGGAAACTGCTAGGTACGTATGACCTAGATTGGCCACTGTTGGAAACAGGATACTAGGCTTTATGGACCTGGTCTGACCCAGAATGACATATCCTATGTTCTTATGAGGCATCACGGCTGCGGATGGAGGCCGGTGGGGGCATATCCGGAGCTGAGGAGGATGCAGGCTGCATCAAGTAGTTCTCGGGAGCATCATGTGCAGTCACGTGGTCAGCCGATGTTGGGATCACTGGGCTTCTTACCTCTTGGATTAGGTCCTGAAGAGCATGCCATTATGATTTTCTGGCCCGGGTGGACATCTTCGCACAGTGAGCACAGTCCTCAACTCTGTGGGAGACTCTGAGGCATCTCAAGCAGCGATCATGTGAGTCTGTGGAATTCATTTTTCTTGAGCAGCCGGGGCAGTTTTTAAAACCCGGTTTTGGCATGATCTTGATTGTAGTTTTTTTCTGTGATTCTTTCAAGGTTGAAATGTTTCTTTGAGGTAATATATATTTTGTGTTGGTAGAGAGTAGGAGTCTCAGTCTTGCTGGCAAGAAAGAAGAATGAAAAGTGGCTAGCTAGGGGCAGACCCGGA
Organism: Ichthyophis bannanicus; assembly: GCA_033557465.1. Classification (NCBI taxonomy): domain Eukaryota; kingdom Metazoa; phylum Chordata; class Amphibia; order Gymnophiona; family Ichthyophiidae; genus Ichthyophis; species Ichthyophis bannanicus. The sequence continues at coordinate 70,591,271 of CM066051.1, read as the reverse complement.
GGTGTGGTCTGGTGGCCCATGCTCAGAGGGGCAAAGCCCTTCTGAGCTATAGAGAGTACTTCCATCTTGGTGCCGTCGAATGACGACACCTATTGTGGCTGACTCATCCTGCTTGTCCTAGGAGAAACAACATGATCCAAAAACCTACATTAAAAAAAACACATTAAAAAATTATATAAATCATCCCAATCAACAAAGGAAGAAAGGGCAAAGAGGGGGGAAAGGAGAAAGGGGTGGGGGAGGAAAAAGGAAGGGAGGGGGGGAGCAAAGAAAGGGGAAAAGGCCCAACTCCAACTCAGTCAGCGTGCTCCGGGAATACTGAGAAGGTTTCTGAACTGCAAGTATAAATGATATTGCTGGCCAAGTTGATGCTGTGGAAACTGTACAGAGGCTGCTGTGAAAGATTCTACTTACTTGAAGGCAAAAATTGAACATTTGGATATTACTGCTAGACTTTCAAATGTACGTCTAATTAAGTTTCCTAAATCGTAGTTTGTTACACCTAAGGATATGTTTAAGAACTATCTTGTGGAGGTTTGTGGAGTGTTACATGAATCCCATCCACTGGTCACTAAAGTTTATTATTTGCCTCTAGGAAAGAAAACTCCCCCTCTAGAGGGGGCATCTTCACCTCAACAAATGGATGTGTTGAACTTTTCCGCTGTCTTAGAGAGCTCGGTGTCTGAAACGGTTGTGCTGTGATATGTCTGGTTCGGTTTGCCCTGTCATCTGAGAGGAACTGGTTCATGAGAATGGTTCTTCAGAAAGCAGAATGTTCGATTTCGAGGGCTTCTGGGGCAGACCTTTCCTGACCTGACTTGTGAAACCAACGCCATAGGAAGGAATTACTTATCCTCCAGCCTCGGGTTTCCCAACTGGGTGTTTTAAATTTTCTAAAGTACCCCTACAAACGTATTGTGAAGTTTCTTTCTAATACTTCTATCTTTCTGTAGCCTTCTCAGCTTATTTCATTTCTAAATGCACACCCAGTCCCTAATCCCGATAATGCAGAGTCCGTGCAGCTTCAGAGTTAGGTGTGGCTGTAATACCGGTACTTTTCATATTGTTGTATTGTTAATTTTCCTAATGGAATTCCCCCCTATAATAACCACTTTGATTGAAGGATAAGGTGGTATATAAAACTGGTTAAATAAATAAATAAAATAAATAAATAATGGCCTAGGGACAGGGCTGGAGGATTATATTCTAATTTCCTTTTATTTCCGCTTGTTCTTTTTATTTCACCCAGTAACCCTCGTTTTTCACAAGTTGTGAATGATTACACTTGCATTGTTGTAAAACTCATAAATATAAAATTAAAGAAAAGAGAAAGGTAAAAAGGGAGAGGAGGGGAAGAAAAAAGAACAAAGGAGGAAAGAAGAACTGTGGCCTCTGTGGACAATTTGAATGTCAGAGTGAGCAAGATCCCCATTCACAAAACCAGGGTCCAAAGACATGAGAAACAGGAGGGACTCTAACTGACAAACATAGCTTATGTTGGGCTTAGATGGTTTAAATTCAATTTCTGTCATAAAAAGTGAGTGTCATCATTCTCCATAATATAGAGGGGATATTTCTTTAAAAAAAAAAAAAAAACTTACAGCAGGGCATACTCGCACCCCCATTTCTCCTCATATTCTTCTTTTCCCCCTTTGTCCTTTCTCCCTTTGTTGTTTGGAATGATTTTATCCTTTAACATTATTTATGTGGAGCCCAATTCCTGTAGGGGCATGTGCCCCAGGGATCTGTCCTTGGTCCGATTCTTTTTAACATCTTTGTTAGTGATATAGCAGAAGGGCAAGGTTTGCCTCTTCGCGGATGATACCAAAATCTGCAATAGAGTAGACACCCAGGAAGGTGTAGATAACATGAGGAGGGATCTAGCTAAGCTTGAAGAATGGTCTAGAATTTGGCAGCTGGGATTTAATGTTAAAAAATGTAAGGTCATGCATTTGGGCTGCAGCAATCCAAGGGAGCAATATAACATAGGGGGTGAAGTACTTTTGTCCACTAAAGAAGAGCGGGACCTAGGCGTGGTTGTGTCTGATGATCTTAAAGTAGCTAAACAGGTAGAAAAAGCGACGGCAAAAGCTAGAAGGATGCTTGGGTGCATACGGAGAGGAACGGCTAGCAGAAAAAAGGAGGTAATAATGCCTCTGTATAAGTCTTTGGTGCGACCTCATTTGGAGTATAGTGTGCAATTCTGGATACCGCACCTTCCAAAGGATGTGAACAGGATGGAGTCTGTGCAGAGGGTGGCTACTAAAATGATTAGTGGTCTTCATTATAAAGCATATGAGGACAGACTGAATGATCTTAATATGTACATCTTTAGAGGAAAGGCAGGATAGAGGTGATATGATTGAGATGTTTAAATACCTCCGTGGCATAAATGTTCAGGGAGAGAGCCTCTTTCAGCTGAAAACAAGTTCTGCTACGAGGGGACATGGGATGAGGGAGAAGGGAGATAGATTCAGGAGTGATATGCGGAAATATTTCTTTACGGAAAGAGTAGTGGATCCTTGGAATAGTCTCCCAGTGGAGGTGGTAGAGATGAGGACAGTAACTGAATTCAAAAAAGCATGGGACAAACACAGAGGATCTCTAAAGGTAAAAAGGGGACTGTTGTAGTTGTTGATATGGAAGGACAGACTAGATAGGCCATGTGGTCTTTTTCTGTCATCATATTTCTATGTTTCTATGTCCAGGCCATCGAGACAGTCCCAGGTAAAACGTTCCCGTGGCAACCAGAATTGGGCCCAAGGATGGTCCGATGTGCCCCTGCCTGCCTGCAGAGACATCTTCCCTGCATGCTCCCTTGGCCGCCATGACTCGGCCCCCTCTCTTCCCCCGCCTCCCGACCCTCGGCTGGCCAGCCAAAGGCTGGATCGGGTGGTGGGGACCCCCCATCGTACCCAACCCTAGTCACATGGGGGATCCTTAGGTCCAATCGCTGGGTCGGTGCTCCTTATACCATCTTCAAGATGGTATAAGCAACACGTTCCCATGGGCCCGGCAGCACGAACAGGGCCATGACCTGGCATGCCCCCGCTCCGTCCCATTCCCACCTCCTCCGGTTCTCCCTGTCCTGATGAACAGGATGTACAGGGAGAGCCGGTGGTGGGAATCGGGCCCCTACGTGCAGCTCCGCAAGCCACATTCCCGAATGGGGACCAAAGTTTGAGGAATATATCCCAAAATGTATAACACATGCTCAATACAAAAAGTAAACTCCCATATCACATTGCACCACAAACCAACCAGTCAAAAAGTACACAACCAACCTACCCCCCCTTCCCCTTGCGGCGACCCTGCCCGGCTCAAGGGGTTAAGGACATGAGCAGCCGCTGTACTTCGTGAGGGAAGGAGGAAACCTTTGCCCCCAGGAATGCTGGGAGTTGTAGTTCCAGCTCTTCTCACTCCGAATTAAAGAAACTTGTAGTTGTGGTTTCTTTATAATAAGTATTTTATTAAAGTAAAAGGTAAATGTTCCATCACATGCAAACAAGGGTGCTTTCAAAGGCAAACAGAAACTTCAGGTTAAATGCAACTCAAAATACAAATGCTGCTTTTCCTCTTTCCAGCAAATTGCTCTCTTTTGCCTCCAGAGGTCAGTTGGCTTCACTGCACCTCTTACAGCCACAGTTACTTTCACTATGCTGAGAATCAGGTGGAGGTAATTAGAACTTCCATTTTCACGGCAATACAACAGCTTTACAGAACTCAGCTCACACACGATAAAGGCAGTTCCCTTCAGCTTGGCTTTCCTATACAACAGAATGTACAGTCCATTTGTTCACACTCAGGTATGTTTGCATTTCCCTGGGTTACTCCTTCAAGCTGTGCTGAATTATTTGCCTCTTGTGATACTAGCTGTTTTCTAGCCTGTAAGTCTAAAAACTGTTGGAAGCTCTGAAGTAGCAATTCAGCCTGTTCCTTATGAGAGAGGGCACTACTATCTGCTATAGCTTTTCCCTTCTGCTCAAGGCTGTTTGTCTTCTCTTCCTTTAAGATAAAGGTATTAGGATAATTGCTAGTTTCTTTAGCAATTGACTCATAGGAGGAAGAATTATCTCTATATTCAGCTTGGCAGCCGGGTGGCCAATTACTCACTGTTTGTGCAGCACTTCTGCCTGCAGATGGCTCCCAGGCTCTCCAGCTGATCTGTTTGTTGCTCTCCGGCACAAACGACGTTTCAGGGAATGATTGCTCTTTCACCTGTGCTTGTCCTGAAGTCTTTCTCCCCCAAGGCGATGCCTTCCAAGGGCTATCCACTTCAAGGTTAAATCCTCTCTGCGTGGGACTTCTGCTTATTTCCCTGGAATAGGATTGTGCAGGTTTTCTTCTTATGCCAGGTTCCAAAGTATCATTAATCACTCCACTGGCTTTCCAACCATCTCCTTGTTTCTTCTTCCAATATTCCTTCCTTCCTTTACCTCCTGTATTCCTTGTACTTCTTGTACTCCTTGTACCACCTCCACTCGTGCTTCTTATCCGTCCTCTACTCGGATCTCTTATCCGTCCTCCACTCGGATCTCTTATCCGTCCTCCACTCGGGTCTCTTATCCGTCCTCCACTCGGATCTCTTATCCGTCCTCCACTCGGATCTCTTATCCGTCCTCCCTCTTCAGAGCCATGCTCTGGTTTAAATGTACATTCTCTTTTGGACACGCCCCTTCCTAGGGCTGGGTGTGCCCAATCAGAACTGCAGGGCTCCTCCCCTGGGCTGGTCTCCCTACTCAGCTCTGAGGAATAGAGTCTCTCTTTTTTCCTTGCCCTGTCATTTTGGTATAAATCCTGCTGACCCTCAGGATTTTCTACTATCTCCATAGGCTCAGGAGGGCGCTGTTCACCACAGATCCCCCCCCTTAAGATATCACGGGCTGGCTTCTGACCAGAGGCACAGCACGTGATTCTACTCCGGGGTCTGGCGTTGACCTGTGCGTTCTTCCTCCTTTTCCTGTCTTGCACTACGGTAGCTACTTGAGCTAGGGCTGTTCTATCGTGCCAAGGCTTCAGAAGGTTAATATGATACACTTGTGTGCGTCCTGTCTGATTCTTCACGAGATAGGATACTGGACCGACTGGCCGGACCACGGTACATGGGCCTTTCCACCGGCTCTCGAATTTCGGATCAGGGCCCGACACCATCACAATAACCCTGTCTCCCACGGCTAACTGGCGTGGCCGTGTGCCTTGGTCATAGTAGTCTTTCTGTCGTCGCTGATTATGTCTTAAGTTGACTTCCGCCTTCTTGGCTTCTGGCAGCCTATATGGACGTTGGCGTACTATCTCGCCCGGCGGCGTTATAATCCCATGGGTGATCAGGTCTGTCTTGCCTGGCATGGGTGTGAGGACATCCTGGTACCTTGTCAGTAGCTGGACCAACTCTTGTTTCTGGGCCCACGACAAGCCTTCATCCATTCTAGGCTCAGGGTGGCTTTTACAGACTGCGATTTGCGGCCCTAGGTCTTCCTCTTCCTTTTCTTCTACCACCGCAGCTAGAGCTTGGAAGCTGGTACCCCCCGTTGACCCGAATCCACCTGCTCCTCGAGCCGTTGTAGATAAGCTGGATACTTCTTCCAGCGGAGGCAGACCTACACGCTCGCAGATTAGTTGAGCTACTCGGTCTCCAACCTGGATTTTAAAGTCCTCCTTGCCGAAGTTGAACATAAGAATTTTAATAGACCCCCTATAATCCGGGTCTATCACTCCGGCTCCTATGTCCAGAAAATGTTTCACGGCGAGTCCCGATCGTGGGGCTATTCGGCCGTAGCATCCTAGTGGCATTTCCATTTGTAGAGCAGTATCTATCAATGCCTTCCCTTGCTTAGGCACTATGACCTCCTCAGCACTACAGAGGTCATAACCTGCTGAGTTACTTGAAGCTCTCTTAGGGGGTTGCGCATTAGGGTTCAGTTTGCAGAATCTCAGCACAAATACCGGTTTCTTCACCATTTCTTCCCTTGGAGGCGGTATTTTCCCTTTTTGCCTTTTTAGGTGAGCAAACAAAGGACTAGGCACTATGCTTTTCCTAGTGGCTTGGGTTGGAGCTTCTACCGGGGATTCTCTGGTAGCTTCTTGCTCTTTCAAAATTAAGCCTTGTTCCACTCCTTTATGGAAGTGTGGCCAGTCTTTACCCAAAACTAGGTTATGAGGTAGCTTGGGGACTACTGCCATGGGGATTTTCTTCAGCGCACCTAGTGCTTTCACCTGCAGACTGTATACAGGGTATAGCGACGTACCACCATGTACACAGCGTATCTTCACATTTCGAACAGGCTGAATCGCTATCCCTGTTGCCTGGATTTGCCGCCACAGCGCCTTGGAGAGCATTGTTTGCTCTGCGCCAGAATCAAGTATCGCAGTGGTGGCAATCCCCTGCACCTCGACCTCTATAAGAAACCCTTCACGAGCTTTATGCGCACTCTCTGCTACTAAGGCAGTCTTAAAGCAATTTCTCTGTATATGCCCTTCTCGGCCACATTTAAAACATTTGCCAGGCTGAAACCTAGCCTTTACAGTCGGCATACACATTCTGCTTGCACCATATTGAAATTTCCCCTTCCTTTCTGATTCCGTGATTGCTGCCCCCTTTAACTCACTATTGCTGTCAAGAGGCATTGCTTTGGCCTGCAAGAAGCGTTCCGTGAGGTCCACAGCCTCATGTGGGGTTTTGCAGCTTTGCAGAATCAGGAAGGTCTTTATTTCATCTGGTATAGCGTTCATATATTGCTCTAGCACTAAGCTTTCTAGTATGGACTCTTTAGTCCTATGCTCCGGATTAAGCCATTTATTCAACAATGTGCTTATCCTATACACTAGGGCTTTTGGTGACTCACCCTGTTTTAACCTCACCGCTCGCAAGAGATTATGGTAGGCTAGCGGCGTAAGGCCTAGCCTTTCCCGGACCGCTTTCTTCACCTCCCCATAATTTCCGGCAAGGTCAGGTGGCATGCTCCTGTAGGCCGCCATTGCTTCTCCTGTGAGGGAAGCTGCGAACCTGATGGCCCAATATTCCTCTGGCCATGCACTCAACTGTGCTACCCTTTCAAAACTTTCAATAAAATTGTCAATGTCATCATTGTCCTTTAACTGACCAAAGTTAAACATAGTCTCTGCGCCTAAACCATGCGCAACTATAGGAGCTAAACCTGGAGGTACGGTCGGTTTCTCCTTTGGCATCTTCTGCTCAGCTACCCAGTTTTTCAGCATGTCCAGGAGGGGTTGCTGCTGAGCCTGTATGGCAGCGGCAGTCTGCTCTTGAAACTCTAGACTCAGGTCTCGCTGTTTTTCAAGTTGGGTTGCCATCCACTTGAATACTTCTGCTGCTTCCAGCGACATCTTTGCTATCTGTGAATGCAAACAGAGAGAAAAAAAAACCAAGTGCGATTCCTCACACACACCAAAAAAAAAAAAAAAAACCACTTTTCCTTTTTTTTTTTTTTTTTTTTTTCACTAGCTGGCCAACACCCTCAGCCCTGTATCCTTTCCCTTTCCCAGGTGGATACCTATTACCTGGCTCAGGTGTTGCGTCACGCTTTCACAGCCTTCGTTGCAGCTGGCACACCGATGCTGGGACTGTCTCCTTCCTCTCAGGATGGTCTGCAATCGGTTCCTTCTTATAGTTGCTCCTTTGAAGTTTCTTTCTCTGCGCGGCACCTTGCGCATGCGTGGAAGATATCCTGCCAACGTAGCCAACTTGCGGCGACCCTGCCCGGCTCAAGGGGTTAAGGACATGAGCAGCCGCTGTACTTCGTGAGGGAAGGAGGAAACCTTTGCCCCCAGGAATGCTGGGAGTTGTAGTTCCAGCTCTTCTCACTCCGAATTAAAGAAACTTGTAGTTGTGGTTTCTTTATAATAAGTATTTTATTAAAGTAAAAGGTAAATGTTCCATCACATGCAAACAAGGGTGCTTTCAAAGGCAAACAGAAACTTCAGGTTAAATGCAACTCAAAATACAAATGCTGCTTTTCCTCTTTCCAGCAAATTGCTCTCTTTTGCCTCCAGAGGTCAGTTGGCTTCACTGCACCTCTTACAGCCACAGTTACTTTCACTATGCTGAGAATCAGGTGGAGGTAATTAGAACTTCCATTTTCACGGCAATACAACAGCTTTACAGAACTCAGCTCACACACGATAAAGGCAGTTCCCTTCAGCTTGGCTTTCCTATACAACAGAATGTACAGTCCATTTGTTCACACTCAGGTATGTTTGCATTTCCCTGGGTTACTCCTTCAAGCTGTGCTGAATTATTTGCCTCTTGTGATACTAGCTGTTTTCTAGCCTGTAAGTCTAAAAACTGTTGGAAGCTCTGAAGTAGCAATTCAGCCTGTTCCTTATGAGAGAGGGCACTACTATCTGCTATAGCTTTTCCCTTCTGCTCAAGGCTGTTTGTCTTCTCTTCCTTTAAGATAAAGGTATTAGGATAATTGCTAGTTTCTTTAGCAATTGACTCATAGGAGGAAGAATTATCTCTATATTCAGCTTGGCAGCCGGGTGGCCAATTACTCACTGTTTGTGCAGCACTTCTGCCTGCAGATGGCTCCCAGGCTCTCCAGCTGATCTGTTTGTTGCTCTCCGGCACAAACGACGTTTCAGGGAATGATTGCTCTTTCACCTGTGCTTGTCCTGAAGTCTTTCTCCCCCAAGGCGATGCCTTCCAAGGGCTATCCACTTCAAGGTTAAATCCTCTCTGCGTGGGACTTCTGCTTATTTCCCTGGAATAGGATTGTGCAGGTTTTCTTCTTATGCCAGGTTCCAAAGTATCATTAATCACTCCACTGGCTTTCCAACCATCTCCTTGTTTCTTCTTCCAATATTCCTTCCTTCCTTTACCTCCTGTATTCCTTGTACTTCTTGTACTCCTTGTACCACCTCCACTCGTGCTTCTTATCCGTCCTCTACTCGGATCTCTTATCCGTCCTCCACTCGGATCTCTTATCCGTCCTCCACTCGGGTCTCTTATCCGTCCTCCACTCGGATCTCTTATCCGTCCTCCACTCGGATCTCTTATCCGTCCTCCCTCTTCAGAGCCATGCTCTGGTTTAAATGTACATTCTCTTTTGGACACGCCCCTTCCTAGGGCTGGGTGTGCCCAATCAGAACTGCAGGGCTCCTCCCCTGGGCTGGTCTCCCTACTCAGCTCTGAGGAATAGAGTCTCTCTTTTTTCCTTGCCCTGTCATTTTGGTATAAATCCTGCTGACCCTCAGGATTTTCTACTATCTCCATAGGCTCAGGAGGGCGCTGTTCACCACACCCTGTGCAGCATGAGTGCACCTATGGGAATCATGGTTTAACTGGTATAAACAGGCAGTTGGGTGCAAACGGACAAGGAAACACTTAAACGCATTAGGATGACTGGGAATCCACTACCATCAGCAAGTGGGAAAAGAGTGTCCACCACAAGGGTCACAGGTTGGAGTTTGTGTTCTTCCCCTAACAGGAATCTCTCTCCATACAGCAGGGCATCTTCATCTGAAGGCCCAAGCATAATATGGGGCCTACAATGCTGTATGGGCCTCTAACTGACCCTTGACCAAGAAAGCTAGCTGGTCCATGTTCATTAAATCATCTACCCATAGCTTCCAGTCCAGAACTTTTGGTCTCTCCCTATCTTTCCACTGACAGGCCCCCAGAAGCAGCAGCTCAATCAGCCTCTGCCTTTTCGGTGGGACCCTAGTGTCAGAGTCCAAAAAGCCTAACAAGCACTTAGAAGGTATCATTCCAGCATTCTTCCCATGATTGCCAAAAACCTGATGCAAGAGCATTCTCACCAAAGATGGAAAAAAGTTCCCGCCCCCCTGCAATCCCTCCAGCAGTCACTCGCCACTCACAACCCAAGGTGCTGCAGTCTCACAGGTGTTAAATAGGCCTGCGTCAAAATCTGATATTGGGCTTGCCAGCAATTCATATTGCAGATGCAACAGTACCCTCTCTGTGAATTATAGCCACTCGGTCGGAAAGAAAGTTTGGCCCAGCAGACGATGCCAGGACTCAAAGTGCGGGTCTATCTCCAAGCTATACAATTCCAGGAGTGCATGGTAGATGCTTGACAACAGCCCCTTCCAGCATGAAACTGTATAAGAGAGCATCCGCTATAAAGCCATAGATTTACAGGTCAGCTGGACCCAGTATCCTGGGCTCATAATAAAGTGGCATAGCTGAAAGTGCTGGTAAAAAGGCACCTGCATTCCCCTCCCCTACTGTTCAACTGGATAAGGCTCAGACAGGAACCTTTCTGAATCAGGTCTGTAAAACAAGAGATCCCATTGGATCGCCAAACCCAACTCACCCCCACAAAGACAGGGCCACCAAAGGGGAAGAAGTCAGCCAGCTGCACTTTTGCGAATAGCAAGCCTCTCACCCCTTCTTTCTGATAGATCTGAGCCCTCACTCAAAAAAGGGGAGCTAGAAAGACATGACCAGCTACTCTTTCCAGTTTTCCCTCGTTTCCTCAAAGATTGAAAAGGGCATCAACCACATTTAATCCACAGCCACCCAATGCACATCTGGTGGCCCCACATAATGATAGCACAAACCATGCAATATGGCTGCATTGTAATAGAAAGACAAGTTAGGGTAGCGTACACCATCATCTTCTATAGTCTGATCTGGGTATTAATAACTCCAGACAACTGTTTCACAAGGACCCTTGTGTAGATTTTAATGTTGCGACTAAGGAACGAGATTGGGCGATAATTACCACATTCCAGGATGTTTTTAATAGATCATTGGAGATGAGAGAGGTTCCGCAGGACTGGAGAAAGGCTGATGTGGTACCTCTTCACAAAAGTGGTAATAGAGAAGAGGTGACGAAGATCAGTAGGCCTTTCCTTGGTGGTGGGAAAAATAATGGAGACACTCTTGAAAGAGATAATAGTGGACTTTCTAGAAACCAATATGTTGCATGATCTGAGGCAACATGATTTTTACCAAGGATGATCATGCCAAACAAATTTGATTGAGTTCTTTGGGTGACCAGAGAACTAGCTCAAGGGCATGTGATGGAAGTGATCTACCTAGATTTCAGCAAAGCCTTTGATACTGTTCCTCATAGGAGGCTTATCAATAAACTGGGCAGCATGGGGATGGGTCCCAAGGTGGTGAATTGGATCAGAAATTGGTTGACTGACAGACAACAGAAGGTGGTGGTAAATGGAGAAGAGATAAGCCCCTTCCCCATGCTAAAGAATGGCCCACCAGCACAACCTTTAAATTAAAGGTGCGAGCCCGTCTGCAGCATGTAAGGTCCAAGCTAAAGGGCCCTTAGGTTGTGGCCCTTTAGTGTGGTCCAACGCAAAGACCAAGAAACATCCTAAGAATAAAGGAAAGCACACGAAAACAACTGATTGAAGTATAAGTGCTGCAGCAATACCACTGGAGAACCAGCCACAGGGGCCTCCATACGCCAATACCTTACCACTGCAACAAAATGGAGGAAATGACCAACGATCTACTCTTTATTCACCTGCCCAAGAGCACTCTGCAGAGGGGGGAAGGGTATGCGCATGCTAGTAGAATCACACCTACACTTCCACAAACTAACAGTGGAAAGTACAGAAGGACTGGATTCACCCTCCATATTAAAAAGACACATAACCATCTGCCTTATATACAGATCTCCCACCACCACCAATGACTCATCAAACATCCTGGACTTAACAGTGTCAAATACCAACACAAAGACCTCATGCTATAGGAGATTTCAATCTCCCCTCAGTATCAGCCAAATAGGCGGCATTCTTATTAGAGGCTTCTATGGACTTCTCCTAACTCATCTCAATTCCAACACACACAAAAGAAACATACTTGACCTCATCTCCATCAGCAGTAAACCCATTCACACCTCCACTCCTCCTCCTCCTCCACCTCCACCTCAACCTCTACCAGTCCCCTGGTCCAACCACATCCTTTCTTATGCTGCAATTGAAAATCATACAAGCCAATCTCAACCAACCAGACCCTTCAAACAAGTCAAGAAAAAAGCATTCCTTGATAAAATACGTCCCTCACTAGATATAGATACAAATGATAACACACTTCTATCCAACTGGAACAAGGTCATTAGAGAAGCAGCCACAACTTCCACAGCAAACCACCCCTTCAAGAAACGCCCATAAACACAATGGTGCATCTCAGACCTAAGAACTCAAAAAACAACTGCAGAAAAAAGAACGCAAATGGTGCAAGCCCACCTGCACAACTGATTGCAACACCTACATGGTCCTACTGACAGAATACTGATCCATGACAGACAGGTGTAAAAAAACATACTACACCAAACTCATCAACGTCTTTCTAAACTGACCAAGGGATTTATTTGAAATAGTAAATAAAAAACCAATAAGGACAATTCTGATACTTCACTGAGTCTTCAGAAGGCAGCAAACCACTATAAATCCAATTAAAGCGCCAACCACACAGATCAATCACCTCACGGATGCTGGAACAACACAAAAATCCTTGACCTCCTTTGATGTCCTCAGCAAAGAAAATATAGAATCCACAATCACAGCCCTTAAAACAACCACCTCCCCGCTAGATCCTTGCCCAGTGAGCTGGATCAAAGCAACCAAAGCTGAACTAAATCCATTCCTTCTGAAAATCACACAGCTCTCCCTATCACAAGGCCTTAAGCCAAGAAGCCTGAAATCCACCTCTATCCGCCCCACCCTAAAATCGCAAAATTAGACCCAAAAGAACCTACATCCTACAGACCCATTGCCAGCTTCCCATTCATGTCCAAAATAATAGAGAAAACCATACTCCAGCAACTGCAAGAGTACATCGCCAATCATGCCTCTTTGGATCCGCAACATCACGGAGTTGAAACCCTCATCACTGACCTAATGAACAGACTTACAGAAGGAACTCAAAAACCACAACAAGGATACATCCTGATTTTCCTAGACCTCTCAGCAGCCTTTGATTCCAACCACCACAACATTCTCCTCCAAAATCTTTGCACTGCGGGACTTAAAAACAGTGTTGCAATGGTTCCACTCATATTTACAAGAGCAACAACAAGAAGTAAGAATGGGCAACAATTCTTCAACCCTTATCCCACAAACACAAGGTGTCTCGCAGGGTTCATCATTATCAGCACTACTGTTCAACCTCTACCTACAACCACTATGCCAAAACATATTATCCCACAATATCCACTTGCACATCTATAAAGATGACATAATGATTTATGCACCCTTCAGCACCTCCAAACCTTCATACAATGATATCCTAAATTGCTTCACCAACATCTCCAACTTGCTGGAAAAAACTCCCTAACATTCAATTATAGAAAAACAGGAATACTCTTCATCACTAAGGACAAAACATTCACCCCACCATCATCATTAATGTTAAACAATTTTGATGTGATGATTAAGAAAGAGATCAAATACCTAGGCATAACTCTGAATCAACACCTCATTTTGAAATCACACATACAAAATATAACAAAGACCATCTACCACAAAATTCATACCCTACAGCACCTACGCCCTCTGCTAGACTCTCCCAAATTCCGCACAGCATTCCAAGCCATCGCCTCACCACATATTGACTATTGTAACTCAGTCTTTCATGGACTGCCAAAATCCACTCTACTTCCATTGCATACTGCCCTACACACGACTACTCAAGTCATACAGGGAGCCTCAAAATTTGAGTGCATAACTCCTATCCTGAAACAACTCCACTCTCGAGCCACATCAAATACAAGATACTCCTACTTACCTTCAAAATCATCCACATCCAAGCCTCACCCTACCTAAAAATACTGCTAGCTACAACAGAACCCACCAGGACAAAAAGACAAAGCACAAAAAGTATACTGATTATCCCACATGAGACAACCAGAAGCAGCCAATTCGCATGCACCAGCGCTTTCGAATTCTATGCCCCCAGCCTCTGGAACTCACTACCAGTCAAACTCAAGAATATTAATGAACTACTCACGTTCCAAAAACACCTCAACCCACCTATTCATGGAACATTTCAAGCTGACTATATAACCCCCCTCCTCCCTACCATTCCCCCCACCCCCACTGCACCCACTCTGCCCTCCCAAAACACCTACCAACTCTGTACATAAAGTTCTCACAATATTCTATGTAACTTCAGAAAATGTATATAAAAGTTTCCACAACTGTACATGTTAAGTCTCTGTTTCAATGTAGCATCTACAAATGTTGCTCTATGTACACCGTTTTGACCTGGTGTAAAAGCAGTATAAAAAAAACAGTTAGATAAAGAAATAACTCACTAGGAAGAAAGTAAGGTGAGTGGTGGTGTGCCCCAGGGTTCGGTCCTGGGACTGGGACTGTTCAATGTATTTGTAAGTGATATTGCTGAAAGACTGAAGGGAAAAATCTGCCTTTTTGCAGATGATACAAAAATTTACAAGAGTGGACTCCTCTGAGGGAGTGGACAACATGAGGTAAGATTTACAAAAGTTGGAAGAATGGTCTAATGCTTGGCAGTTAAGATTTAATGTGAAAAAGTGTAGAGTCATGCACTTGTGATGCAGAAATCCAAGGGAATTGTATGTGATAGGGGGCAAAAGGTTGGACCAGAAGAAGGATTGTTGCTGAGGACCTCAAGATGGCGAAACAATGTGACGAGGCGGTGGTCCATGCCAGAAGTATGCTGGGTTTGCATACAGAGAGGAATAACCAGCAGAAAGGAGGAGGTATGAATGCCCCCGTAAATGTCACTGGTGAAGCCTCATTTGGAGAATTGTGTTCAGTTTTGGAGATGCATATCTCATAAAGAATATGAAAAAAGGCTTGAAATGGTTTATAGGAAGGCAACCAAAATTGATTTGGAGCCTGCGCCAGAAGGTGTATAAGAAGAGACCTGAAGACCTTAATACATATACCCCAGAGGAGAGGAGGGACAGGGGAGATATGATACAAACCTTTAAATACTTGTAGGGTATTAATAAACAAACAAACCTTTTTCAAAGAAGGGGAATCTGTAAAACTAGAGAGCATAAAATGAAGCTGCAAGGAGGTAAACTTAAAAGCATCATCAGGAAAAACCTTTTCACTGAAGGTAGTGGATGCTTGGAATGCCCTCCTGATGAAGCTGGTGGGGGCAAATACAGTGGAGGAATTCAAAATGAAATGGGAAAGATACAGTGGATCCCTTTATAACAAGAGGATAAAACAACTTAACTATTTCTTAAACCTCAACAAATAGAGAGGGGTGACCTACATGGAGTGGTGGGTACACCAACTCTAGCACTTTACTGGGCAGACTAAATGGACCATACTGGTCTTTCTCCATGGACAAACAGAAAGTAAGCCCTCATGTATAGTTGATGTCCCCGATGGAGCCCCGCATAGGAACTCTCCCCAGCTTCCATAGGAAGCTTTTGAGAGGTTGCATCACACATGCATGCCTATCCTCTGCCTGCCATGGTGCCATCTTATCTCCAGTCTTTTTTCCACAAAGCCCCTGGGACATGTTCCTGTCATCACTGGAAAAAGAGTGATTTTTCTTACCCCGCTGACACCATTTCTTTTTTCTAAATTTTTGGGGTTTTCAGGAGTTTTTTTTTTCTTGTGCACTTTGCGGGCTGGTGACATTGAGCAGTTTGATCTTGCAGTGGCTGTTTCTCTGGTCATGTCTAAGCCAGTCAGCAGATTTAAAAAGTGCACTAGGTGTGCACTCACCATCTCAGTCACTGATCGATGTAACTGGTGCCTTCAATGCCTTGGGCCTAACCATGACCCTTCTCCTGTAATCTCTGCTTGCAAATGACCAGGAAGGGCCGGGAGAAGCAGTGAGAGTCCCTCTTTGGGCCATCGGACTCAGCGTCCTCGGCCTTGACATTGACATCGGTGTCAATGCCCTCACAGGGATTTGCCAAGGTTTTGGTATAATGCAGTGATTCTGCTCACTTGAAGAGAAGGGGCCGTGGTATGCTGGAAAGGAGACCGTTCATTGACCTCCAGTCGGAGCTATGGAAGAAACAGTCATCCGCTCTATCAACTGTGAAGGGGAAATCTGAGAACTGGGCCAAGAGTCACGGCATCAACACTGAAGCCCTTCCCGATGCAACATGCTCATAACTCACCTCTTCCATCTTGCTTTTGATCTTCCCCCCTCTGACCCCTAGGTTGCCCATCCTCCCTCTGACTCAGACCCTTTGCCTCCTCCCTCGTATAACTGGTGTCTCTGTCTCTTCCTTTTCCACCTGCCCTTCATCTGTCACTTTCCTATCTATACAATGGCATTCTCTTCTCTCTTTATTTTCCCTGCAGCCTTTACCGATTATTGTACACCGCCCTGATGCTTGCACTTGGGCAGTGTATCAAGCAGACAAATAAAGATAAAGAACATCAAGGGCAATGGCCAGGAGCAGCCTACCAAGCTGCCCCAGCATGAGGAGTCAACTCCCAAGGCTCTGGAGGGCTACTAGCAGTCTCCTGATGTGCTAACAATCGTGAAGTCTCTGAACTGAGTGCCGGAGTTGGAAGACTGAAGTTGTCTTCCTAGCCCTGATGACCTTAGAGACAGCGGTGCTAGCAGAACACCTTTGGGCCCTCTCAGGCACACATGGTGGTGTTCTGGCTGCACAGGCCACAGGGGATCTGCTTCCCATCCTGGAGACTCATGTACTCCCTGCTGAGGCAGGGATATCAGGTCGGTAGTCAGAGTCCACACTGATCCCGACTGCCATCTCCCTGTCCAGCACCCTGATGAGGCATGCCATCAGTCTCATTGGTGCCCACCTTCTCCGCCCGATCAGTGGCAGTGCTGGGAGGAGACCAGGCACTATTCTGACTTCTCTCAGAATCAGACTTCAAGGGATGGGAGACTGAGGAGGAATCATTGATCACCAAGTAGGAGTCTCTGAACCTGCCTTCGGACCCTTCCCCTCCGTATGAGAGAAGGAAGTCATCCCTGGAGGACATGCCCTTCCAGGAATTCAACTGAGACATGGCAAAGGCCATTCTGTTCTTGCTAGAAGTAGAGGATGAATCAAGGATGGAGGAGTTAAAGATCCTCCAATACCCCTCTGCTCCCAAGCAGGCTATCATGGTGCCCATGCACCAGATCCTACAGCGTCTGCTGCTCAGGATGTGGGAAAACCCCCTTATGGTGCCCGCCATCAGTCAGCAGCTCAATTCCATGTATTGGGTCTAGAAGGCCTCAGGCTTTGAGAAGCCTCAACTACCCCATAACTCCTTGATGATGGAGTCCACCATGAAATGGAGCAAAAGCACCAAGTTCTTTTCCTTGTTGCCACCGGGCTGGGAAGTCAGGGCCCTTTCTGTCTTCAGGCAAAGTTGTTTTCAGGACTCCATGCTAGTTGCTCACATATTCTCCTACCAACTTTACATGAATATGTTCCTGAAGAACATCATGGGAGACCTGAACGAGTTCAGTTCTCTAATACCGGCGGAGTGCCTTGATTCCTTCCGTGCCATGGTGGGCCATTGGCAATACTAGAAGTATATGGTTTGTGCCGTCTACAATGCCTTCGAATTGACTGGCCAGGTGACAGTCATGGGCATTGAGGCATACCGCCTTGCTTGACTTTTGTCTTCGGACCTGGAACAGTGGGTCTAGGACAAACTAGTGGATGTGTTTTGCCAGGGGAGGAAGCTCTTCAGCAAGCTGGTGGAGAGGGTAGGTGAGACTGAAAAGGAGCATATCACCATCTTCAGACTCTCATGAAAGACTGCTCACCCCTTGAGGAAGAAATACCAGGAGAAAAAATAATCTTCTACCAGCACAAGCACCCTACACCCATCCTCGGGATCTCCACTCTTCTGACAGATCCCTTCTATCTGTGCCCTTCTCTATTTTTGCCAACTCCAGACTGCAATCCTTTGACCTTGCTGCTCCTTATGCCTGGAACGAACTACCTGAATCTGTGTGTCAGGCTTCATCTCTGGTCCTTTTCAAATCTAGGCTGAAAACTCACCTCCTCGAGGCCGCTTTTGGATCTTGATCCACTTTGTCTCTTATGTGTTTCCTTATCACTCCCCTAGATACATCCTTGTCCTCAGCACTTGTGTTGTCTGTCTTGACTGTATTGTAAGCTCTGATAGCAGGGACCATCTTTTACATTTGTCTGTGCAACGTTACATATACCTTATAGCGATATACAAATGATAAGTAGTAGTAGTACTAGCAAAGCCCCCAGAGTGCCCAGCCGAAGGCACAGGACCCGCACCAACAGAGGTGGGTTTTTGACTGGTTCCTCAGAAGCGTAGTCAATCACCCAGTCCCCAACAGCAAGCACTCTCAGATGGGTGGACGTCTCACCTACTTCACATAAGATGGGCGAGTTCCAGTACATTCCGGATCTGCCGAACCTAAACCACTTCTTATTTACTTAACAGGTTTTTTATATCGCTATATCTTTAGTCATAGTGGTTTATATTGTAACTTAATCTGGATAAAGTAAATTAAACAGGGGTGGTACACTTGGATTATACAGTGAACATTTTAGATAACGGGTAAGTCACCTTTGAGGCATAGGGTGTGTCTAAGTGCAGAGGTTATTCATTTTTTTCTTAATACAGAAAAAGTTCAAGATGGTCTCCCTAGTGATGCTACTCCTTTACCTCCTAAAGGATGATTGGCTATGCTCCTTGGATCTAAAGGATGTGTACACACTGTCACAGGGTGGACCTAGGGCAGCATGAGAGAATGCTGAGCAGTATGAATGATCAAGGAAAAAGTGACAGGATGAATGAAGGAATGCTTGACAGTTGCCAGGGACAACGAAAGCACACGTGCCCAGAGCCTGGAGAGACACACCCCGGGAGTAAGGCACGGGACTCTGCTTCACCTAATGAAGCGCAGCTGAAGAAAGGTGGAGTCAGAAAATACATAGATAAAACGGACTACCAAACATTCAGTGGTAGGCAACCTTGGAGAGAGAGGCAACCTTGGAGAGAGAGGCTACCTTGGAGTGACAGGCTACCTTGGAGAGAGAGGCTACCTTCGAGTGGGAAGCAAGCTTGGAGAGAGAGGCAAGCTTGGAGAGAGAGACAGCCTTGGAGAGAGAGGCGTTCTTACAGGCAATCTTGGAGAGAGGAGCCGAGTAGGCAATCCTGGAGAGAAGAATTGTGGAAAGAGTCCAGAGACCTGTGTGGTTCTGAGAGAAGGCAAGTGAAATATAAGAAAGCTGCAACAGCAGATACAGGGGAAAAGAAGGGATATAAGGGATATCTGCCCTCTAAAAGAGAAGAGTCTTGGAGGCAGAAAAATACCCTTACAAAGCCTAGACATTCAGAGGCTGATAGCAAGTTTTCTCCTGTTTATAAAAGTATTAAAAGAAGGGAGTTTCACCTACCGAGAGAAGCAGAAGAAATCCCTTATTACAGTGAACTCTTAGCTCCAAGAGAAACGCCGTTACACAGTTTGCAATCGGGTACAGCTGAGCCGGGAGAGCTGAGGCAGACCCAGCAGGGAGCGTATCACAATTACTCAGCTAGCAAGCTAAACAGAGACCTGAGCTATCCACTGAAGCACCAGCGGGGGCAGGGTTCTAGAAAACAGCATACAGAGTTTGGTGACCTTCCCCAGGGAAGCAGTGCTACTCAGAGGAAGAGGAACTTCCTAACTAACGAGGCAAATCTGCCATACTTTTATTCCACATTAGAAGTAGGCAATGCAGATTCCTCCGGACCAGAATTGATGGAATATGAAGATTCTGGTACATTAGAAGATACAGAATTAATGGAATGTTCTCTTACTACAAAAGAACCTGAGTACTCCTTAAGGAAAAAGGTTTGTGTAACCTTAATTCCATGTGCAGGTAGCAAAGGCTACAAACTCTCTCTCTCTCCCTAGCCAAACAGACAAAGTAGGCTGTTTGTTCTTTTCTTTTGTTTGACGTTATATGCTGAAGAAAGCTATTTGTTATCCATTTACTTTATGTTATAAGCCAAGTTAGTCTATTTATTTCTGTTGTTAAAGAAGAAAACCTCAAAGGGACGGGGAATAAAACCCTAAAAGAAAAGAAGGTTTATGTGTGATTTGTATAGATACAAGCACGGCACAACTACCACCCTCATAAGCCAAACCATACCAGCAGTCAAGGCTGGGGCAGATGAGGTGTGACAACACATATCCTGATTCATCCTTTTCACAGAAAATACTTTGATTCATGCTGGAGAGCCAGCATTTTCAGTTCACAGTACTGCTATTTGTACTGACATCAACCACCAGCATCTTCACAAAGTGTCTTGCAGTGGTAGCCACTTACCTCCGGACCCTGGGGGTCTTTTATCTTTCCTTACTTAGACAATTGGCTCATAAAAAGCTCCACGCCAGACAGGGTCCAGCATTCAGCTCACCTGACCATTCAGGTGCTCGAGCGACTGGGGTTCATGATAAACTACCGCAAGTCACACTTCCAACATTCTAAGCAGCTGGAATTCATCAGGGCCTTCCTCGATACCATTCGAGCTAAAGCTTTCCTCCCAATGGACCGCCATCATATGACAGCATCATGACACGACAACTTGAGGGATGCTGCGGATGCTTGGCCACATAGCCTCAACAGTGCATGTGACCCTGTTGGCCCGTCTCTGAATGTGACAACCTCAGTGGACCTTGAGCACCCAGCAGTGGCAAGCCACAGGCTGCCTCTGGGACCGGCTGGCAGTTACTGCTCCCCTCACAGAATCTCTCCAGTGGTGGCTGGAGCAGCAGAACTTGCTCTAGAGTCTCCCCTTCTAGTCACCATTGCCGCAGATGCTCACCACGGTCATGTCCAAGATGGGCTGGGGAGCTCATCTGGATGGCCTGCACACAAAGAGCCTGTGGTAGGAGCGAGAAATCCTGCACCAGATAAACTTTCTGGAGCTGCAAGTCACTGTGAATGCCCTCCAGGCGTTCCGAGCATACCTGACCAACCAGGTGGTGCTGATTCAAATGGACAGTCAGGTGGAAATGTTTTATATCAACAATCAGTGGGGCATGGGATTGTACCTCCTGTACTGGGAAGCTTGTGGAAGTTCGCAGTGGCCATGGGATGGAGCTGAGAACCGCCTACGTGCCTGGAGAGCTCAGTGCCCTGACCTCAGCAGGGTCCTCCAGTCACACATATGGACACTCAACAGGAGGGTGGTGGACCGCCTTTTTCAAGAGTGGAGCACTCTGTTGATAGACCTCTTTGCCACAATGCACAATGACCAGGTGGGTCGGTATTGCTCCAGGATGGCTTCCAGCAAACAAATGGTCTTGGTTGCCTTTTTCCTGAACTGGGAGGTGGGGCTGCTTGATGCATACTCTCCAGTCCTGCTCATGGTGAAGACACTGCTGAAGCTCCAGGCAAACTGGGGTCCATGATCCTTATCACCCTGTACTAGTCCAGGCAGTCATGGATTTTCCTGCTGCTTCAACTCTCGGCTGGACCTTTCCATCTGGGTTGTGACCCAGATCTCATCTCTCAGGAGGGCTGGAACTTGCTATACCCCAATGTCTGGTCCCTGGCCCTCATGACTTAAATGTTGAGCGGGTAATTTTATTTATTTATTTACTTATTTTATATACCGCTTTATCTAAGTAATCAAAGCGGTTTACAGGGAAGAGGAGTATAATACTGCTCTAGGCAGTTTATAATAAACATTTTACAAGTAACGAGAAACATTGGTTGGAATTATGTGCAAAAACCATTTTGACTGGAACTAAATATGGCATTGAGTAACAGTATAACAGTGTTACATCATGTGCTGGCTGAGGTGCATTGATGTACAGCAACGATGTACATTGATTTATATACAATGAGATGATTGTTATGTTAAAGATTTGTGGAATTTACTACCTGGATAATGCTGAGAGTAAGGTGGGCGTGCATTCAGTGGGAGGTTTGATCTTGTATATTTATGTGATCAATGGTGGGTTGCTTGTGTTGGTAGTAGTCAGCAAATAGGAATGCTTTGAGGTGCTTTCTGAATAATGTTGTCTTTATTCCTCTCAGATTGTTGGGTAGATTGTTCCATAGGGCTGAGGACAAGAACAAGAATGCCCTGTTGGTCGTTGCTTGGATTGCGTTTCTGAATCTCTTCGGTGTGATTAATAGGTTCTTCAGAATATCTCTTCTTCCTTCTTGTGTCCTGTTGCATCTTTATAAAGTGTGCTATGGTATACTGATGCTATATTGTTTACTGTTTTGAAAGTGGTCATTAGAGCTTTGAATTTGATCTTTGTATTATAGGGAGCCAATGGAGCCAGTACAGTATGGGTGTTATGTGTTCAGATCTAGCTGCTTTCATTACTGTGCGTGCTGCTGTATTCTGTACCATTTATAGGGGTTTTAATGTTTGTTTGGGTAGGCCCTGGAGAATGATGTTACTATAATCTAAGTGAGGGCATATCAGCGCTTGTGCTATAGTGAGGAAGTTGTCTGGCAAAGGCAGGGGTTTTAGGTATTGTATCATTCTGGTTTTGTTGTAGATTGTTCATGTTGTCATGTTAATATCATATTGAGGTTTTTGTCTAAGAAAATCCCCAGGTATTTTATTTGCTTTTTCACCTCGAACGAGGTGTTGTTTACTTGTAGTTGTTGAGGTGGGTCAAATGCTTTATTCCTGGTGATGATTAGTACTTCGGTCTTTTTTTGATTTATTGATAGGTTAACTAAGTTTAGCCAGCGTGAGACTTCATTGAAGCAATTGATAATTTTCTCATAGTTGGGGTTCATTGTTTGAAATGTTGTGAATAACATGATTTCATCTGCATATATCCTGTAATCCACATTGTGCTCTGATAATGTCGCAGATAGGCAGAAGACAGATATTGAAAAGTAAGATGGATAAATCTGATTCCTGTGGGACGCCTTGTGTCTCGTTGAATTGTTTGGAGAAAGAGTTGTTGAAGTTCACCTGTTGAATGCGGCTGGAGTGCGGTTGGAGTGGAGTGTATTATGCTGCCTTTTATTCTGAGATGTTTTAGGCTGTTGATTAGGATTTTCTGATTTATGATATCAAATGTTGAAATTATGTCTAGGAATATGAGGATAAAGGCCCGTTTTGTGTTTTCAATTCCTTGTATAATTGTGTCAAAGAGGGATGTTGACAGTTTCAACTCTATGACATACTCTGAATCCATATTGGTGTGGGTCAAGTAGGGCGTTTGTGTCAATGAAGTCTTGAAGTTGCGTCTGTACTGATTTTCCTATGACTTTGGATAGGAATGGGAGACTTGCTATTGGTCTATAGGAGCTGGGGCAGGACTTGTTTAGTGTGCTGTGTTTTAAGATTGGGTGGATGGAGGCTTTTTTGTCTTTTGGTTTTTGCCCTTGGGATAGTGAGAGGTTGACTATTTTTTGGATGTAGGGTGTTAACTCTGCTTTGGTTATTTTAATCCAGCTGACTGGACAAGCATCGAGTAATGAAGTGGTTGTATCTAAAGATTTGATGCATTGGTCTATCTGTTCTTTGCTCCTTGGGGAGAATGTGTCCCATATTGAATTGTTGATAGGTTTATAATGTGAAGTTTCCATTAGATTAGTTGCCTTGAAATTGGATGTTTTCATGCAGTGGTTGGCTAGATGTTGGGCACTTATATCGCTTTTTTGAGGGTCATCTGAATTTGTTTTTTTGGCTAGGTTTTGAACAATGAGAAATAGTTCCCTAGGTCGGTTTAGTGATTTTGTTAATATTTTTGAGAAGTAATCTTTTTTAAAATCAGTGATACTCTGCCGGTATAGTTTTAGTGAGTCCATGTATTTCAGCCAGTCTATATCAGATTTTGTGGCTCTCCATTTTCTCTCATCCTTCCTTAGTGCTCTCTTCGTTTCTGTCAGGCTCTGAGAGTACCATGGTTGGGAGTTTCTGTGTTTCTTTGAGGAGTTCCTTTATTGGTTAGTTGATACTGCGTTAGAGTGTTGTTCCAGATCGTAAGGAGGGTGTCAAGATTATCACTGTTATTTGTCAGAGCGGGTGTGGGTTCTTCAGGAAGTCTTCCTTATCTAATTTCTTGAATCAATGATGTGCTTGTTGTCTCTGATCTTTGTTAAGTGAGTAGGAGTCCAGTTCCATACTGAATTGTATAAGATAGTGATCTGATCAAGGCACCTGTTATGTTTGTATGGTGGTAATCCTTCTATTATGCGTCCATTCTTTAGGGGAGAATATAAGATCCAGTGTATTCCTTCTTGAATGCGTTGGGGTGTCAATGTTTTGCTTGTAGCCAATGTCATCCATTGCTTGAAGGAATGAGGTGCTTTGAGCAGTGATTATTGAGGAGAGGTTGAAGTCTCCTAAAATGTTCTTTGCCGATTGGGGTTTCAGAGCATGCGGATTCAATTATATTGACTAATGCATTGGTGTCAGATGATGGCGATCTATATATTGGAGTTATCGCTAGTCTTTTGGTTTGTATAGTTAACATATCCAGACCTTTTGTGCTTATAGAATATATGTTTGCTGAGCTCCCAATTTATCTTTGCATAGAATAATTACTCATCCTCCCTTCTTATTATGTCTTGAACAGTAATATATGCTGTATTCTGGTGCTTTTATTTGATTAAGGAGTACTGTGTCCGTGTCGTAGAGCCTGGTTTAGAGTCATAAATGAGGTCATATATGATGGGGTTTTTGTTCCATAATGATCTTGCATTTATTAGATACCATTTTAGAGACCTTGTGTTTTCCTTCTCCTATTGTTTGAGGTTCTATGAATGTGGTTGTGGTCTTATGCATATAAACCATTGTGGCCTGGTACGGTGAGTGGGGTGATATGAGTTAATCATTACTGTCTCCCTGAGTTTATTTTGGTAGGAGATTATTGGGATGTAGTGTTGCTTTTGGGTGAGTGAATATGTTTGGTTTATAATGATTATAATTAGGAATATTAAGATGATAACTGCTTTCATTCTTTGATCTATGGTTACGAGGTAGCTGGATTTGTGCTTATCTGGTGAGAGAGGGAGGATTTTAGATATTCTTTCTGTTCAGAGAGATATGAAGGAGAGTTCCTTATACGCAGATTTCAGAAGGAGGCCCCTGTCATTGATGCTGAATGGAGTCAGGCTGCAGAGGTGGTCTTTCTGTGTGGAGCTGTTTTTAAAAGTCTCGATCACATGTGGTGTTGCAAGGTGGGCTAAATGGGTCTTGGAGGAGTGTGGTGAGGTTTTGTGAGGATTTATTCTTGCTGGTGGGTCTAATTGGCTATGCAATAGGACTGCTTATAACAACTTATTGTATAATGCAAAGAAACATGGTATAGTTTTAGCACAATCTTGTTACCTGGATTTTGGATAGATTCCTGCTGTTTATATCTCCACCTAACGGCCATGCCAAAGGGCCCTTTGGCGACGCCTTCGGGCGCAGGCCCGCCAGGCAAGGGTGCATCTGATGGTGCCTTGAATTTAAAGTTGTCCATAGGAGCCTCTGATTGGGTTAGAGCTGGAGAACGGGGAGGGGTCCAACTTCCCGCTCTCATACTCTACCCCATCCGGGGGTGCGTTGCTGAAGGCGGTGGTGGATATGGCTTGTTTCTTTCTTGTGCCCAATGGCGTCTTGAATTTAAAGTTGTCCGGAGGAGCCCCTGATTGGCCTGGAGCTGGAGAACGGGGAGGAGTCCAACTTCCTGCTCTCTTGTTCTACCCCGATTGGGGGAGCATTGCTGAAGGTGGAGATGGATGCGGCTTGTTACTCGCGCCCGATGGTGTCTTGAATTAAGTTATTTTGAAACTTAACCTGCCCAAGGAAGTGACTGACATTCTCCTGGCTTCCTGCAGAGATTCCACACATTGTTCCTATGTCTCTAAGTGGTGAAGGTTTTCTGTTTGGTGCATTAACAGGGCACTGAATTCCTTCTCTTGCACAGTGGGAAGGCTCCTGGAGTATCTCCTACACCTCTCAAACTCAGGCCTCAAGTCAACTCAGTCCGGATCCACCAGAGCACAATTTGGGCCTTTATTGCGATTTGGAGGGCAAGCTGCTTTGACCACAGGATAATGCAGTATAGAAAAGCTGTTAAATAAATAAATCCATCTTTGCTCAGCTGCTGGTGGCCCACTTCATGTGGGTTTTGTTTCTTTGTAAACCCCAGGTTAAGCCCCCGTCGGTAGCTTGGGACCTAAGTGTGATGCTGGTGCAGCTCCTCTCCACTCATTTTGAGCCACTTGTGTCTTGCCCGCTCAAATTCTTGACTTGGAAGGTCATGCTCCTCGTGGCAATCACCTCAGTCTAACCAAAAACAACTGCAAGGAAGGAAAAGTGCAATACTGAAATAAACAACAACCTTCCTTCACTGCTAAACTCCCAACTGATTCATCAATTACCCAATTAACCAACTCTATAAAGGCAATCTGGCCTCAGAGAAACCTACCCCTACATTTGGCGAAACTAATCACCATAGGGTTAGATGGTATATTCCACATCACAGGCCATTAACCTTTAATATTTTAATTTAATTATATAATATTTTAAATAATTATTAATCAAAACCAAATTAGAGATGAGTTACCAGTATCACCTAAAAGTACTTTTTTGGGATTTCTAAATCATTCATTACATCAAATTATTCATCTAAATGGTCTGCAAGGAATGCCCAGCCGCGGGTGCACGCTGGCTCCTACAAGAAGCTCCGCATCCTGTAAGTAGAGAATACACAAAAGCTTTAAAGATTTAGCCAGTACAAAGCTGATAATAAAAGCAGCATACTCAACTTAAGGCACTGTTATAATCTGCTACATCCACCTCCGGCAAAACCGTACACACTGATATTCGGTGCAGAATCCAACGGCACCGACTAGAGAAGCCAAGTTAACACCGAGACAGTCCTTAACAGTCCAACAAAAGCTTTCGTTTCGCCATCCAGGCTTCTTCAGGGACTTAGTTGGACCTCGATATAGTAGTTTTGATAATCGCGTTGCTATTGAATGGTTTATTCGATCAGTACAGTTAAAGCTCTTTTTCACGATAAACCTTCTGTACCTGATTCATCTGTGGTAAGCCAGAAGTCGTCGTGGGTACCCCCTGGGGCATTAGACCCGTTGGTATATACCTTTAAGCATCTCATCCTTTCTGATTTGCGGAAATTGGAGCAGAAGATGAATAATAGTTCTAAGAACCTTTCTAAAGTAGAACTTACAGCGCTACAAGAGTTATCATCAATGGATGACATTATTATTAAAAGAGCTGATAAAGGCGGTGCTGTGGTAGTAATGGACACTGTGAGTTATCATAATGAAATCATGCGACAATTAAATAACGTCAATAACTATATTAAGTTGGATACAGATCCTACTAAGGAGTTGCAAAGTTTAGTGTTAGATTTAACTACTGCTGCAGTTGCACAAGGTTTCTTGACAGAAAAAGAAAAACTGTATTTAAACCCTCCTTTTCCAAAGGTTCCAGTATTCTATGCTCTGCCTAAAGTGCATAAACGGCTTGATGATCCCCCTGGGCGCCCGATTTTATCTAGCAATGACTCGTTGCTTGAGAGAGTTGGAAAATATTTGGATACATTTTTACGTGATGAAGTACCTCTTATTCCATCTTATGTTAAAGATACGACCTGTTTTTTGAACATTTTGGATAATTTCCAGCAAGTTGATAGAGTGAGTTGGCTGGCAACTTTGGATGTGACTGCGCTGTACACATCAATTCCTCAGGATGAAGCCTTAAATGTTTTGAATGCTGTGTGGGAAGCTCGTATACAGCCTTGTAAAGTACCTACTACATTTTTAATGGCTTTAGCTGAAGTGGCTTTGAAACGCAATTATTTTCTATATCAGCATGAATTTTTTCAGCAAGTCTCTGGTACTGCAATGGGGGCTACCTTTGCACCTTCTCTTGCAAATCTCTATATGAGTGCTTTTGAAAATCAATGGATATATCTGTCTGTATTTATGTCCTTTATATTAGGTTGGTATAGATATATAGATGATGTATTTTTATTATGGAGTGGCTCCAAAGATGCTTTGATGGAGTTTTTTAATTATCTAAATCTCTGTAATACGTCAATCAAGTTCGATATCAATATCCAGTCATCTACTATTCATTTTTTAGATGTGAGAATCATGAAATATGAGGGTTGTTTTCACACTAAATTATATGCCAAACCTACAGACAGGAACACCCTGTTGCACTATTCCATTATCATCTGGAGCACTTAAAGAACAGCTTACCCTGTTCACAACTTTTGCGTTGTCGCCGCATTTGCTCTTCTCGCAGTGAGTTTGAATCACAAGCTACAGCAATGATTTGAAAGTTCAAACAGCGAGGTTACCCGGATTCTCTTTTGAAGAAGGCACATAAAAGAGCAAGATTTAATCATCGAGAATGGCTATTGTCTTCATCAGTGAAGAGTGTACCTGATGTATCAGCTTCTTTTCCACAATTAGCAACAAATGACTCTACTTGTATTACTTGCGTTCTACCTCACTCTAATTTGTCAAGTCGGCTGACTTCTTGTATACGACGACGTTGGCGTCTTTTTTCTACTCATTCTACACTTTCATCTCATAAATTGCGCATTGCTTATAAGCGCGATAAGAATTTGAGAGATTATTTATGTCCGGCAGTTCCTAGACACTTTTCGTCGCTGTCAAGTCATGTGCATACTAGTTGTAATCGCTGTATTTTTTGTGCGCTTATGGATCCTGTTCTGCCTGCTATATTTTTGTCTAAACCTTATTTTTTGAAAGTCAGTACTACTTGCAATTCATCGTATGTAGTTTATGCTTTATGGTGCTCGTGTTTTAAGCTGTATATCGGTAAAACAACACGTCCCCTCCGTACACGATTGGCTGAGCACAAATACAGTATTTTGAAAGCGAAGTTGGAAACACCGTTCATTCAACATTGCAATTTATCTGCTCATAAAATCGATGATTTTAAATGTACGGTGGTTGATTGTGTTCCTGTCAGTATTCGTGGAGGAGACCGTGGGAAGTTACTACTGCAGCAAGAATAGAAGTGGATCTTTAATTTGAATACACTTGCTCCATATGGACTTAATGATAAAATAGATTGGACATTGTTTTTTTAGTAGCTTTGGAGTTCTGGGCATGCATTCCTCTTGTTTGAGTTAAGATTGGTGGGGGAAATGACGTCATTTTATTGATAACGAATCACAGTTAAGAGGTTGGCCTTTAAAGTGTGACGTCAGACGCGGTAGTTTTAGAAGCTGGAGACATTTGCTGTCCATATGAGTTATTTTTAAGTTTGTAGTGTGACAGTTAATAAGTCCGAGTCTTTAAGTCCCTGAAGAAGCCTGGATGGCGAAACGAAAGCTTTTGTTGGACTGTTAAGGACTGTCTCGGTGTTAACTTGGCTTCTCTAGTCGGTGCCGTTGGATTCTGCACCGAATATCAGTGTGTACGGTTTTGCCGGAGGTGGATGTAGCAGATTATAACAGTGCCTTAAGTTGAGTATGCTGCTTTTATTATCAGCTTTGTACTGGCTAAATCTTTAAAGCTTTTGTGTATTCTCTACTTACAGGATGCGGAGCTTCTTGTAGGAGCCAGCGTGCACCCGCGACTGGGCATTCCTTGCAGACCATTTAGATGAATAATTTGATGTAATGAATGATTTAGAAATCCCAAAAAAGTACTTTTAGGTGATACTGGTAACTCATCTCTAATTTGGTTTTGATTAATAATTATTTAAAATATTATATAATTAAATTAAAATATTAAAGGTTAATGGCCTGTGATGTGGAATATACCATCTAACCCTATGGTGATTAGTTTCGCCAAATGTAGGGGTAGGTTTCTCTGAGGCCAGATTGCCTTTATAGAGTTGGTTAATTGGGTAATTGATGAATCAGTTGGGAGTTTAGCAGTGAAGGAAGGTTGTTTATTTCAGTAAATCACCTCAGTCTGCCATATTAGTGAGCTTCAGGCCCTGGTGGCTCATCCTCCATACACCAGATTTCATCAGAATAGGGCAGAGCTGCGGGAACTTCCGTGTTTCTTGCCTAAGGTGATCTCCTCTTTCCACCTTAATTAGTCAGTGGTCCTACCCATCTTTTTTCCCAGTCCTCATGCCAACAGAGCCGAGGCCACGATGCACATATTGGACTGTAAATCTGCCCTGCCCTTCTATGTGAAACAGACAAGAGCGTATCGGTGCTCCACCCAGCTCTTCATCTCCTTTGACCCCAGCAAGTTGGGTGCTGCCATCTCCAAATGCATACTGTCCAGTTGGGTGGAAGACTGCATTTCCTCCGCCTACACTCAGGCAGGTCTGAGCCTTGAGGATTATGTCACGGCTCACAATGTCTGAGCCACGTCTGCTTCGGTGGCCAACTTGCACTCAGTTTCTATGGAGGAAATTTGCAAGGCTGCAACGTGGTCCTCAGTCCTCACAGCCCACTACTGTCTGGATGGGGATTCCTGACATGACAGCAACTTCAACCAAGCTGTATTCTGACCTCTGTTTGGGACTTAGGTTCAACTTTTTACCACCGGCCCTTCTGTCCATCCAGACTACCAAAAGAGTCCTCCCGGTGTCGATGTACGCTGTGGACACTGATTCAATCAAGTCCCCCAGAGGGACTACCCATGCTGTTTCTTCCAGTTCTCCAGTTTGTTGCCCCTGTTGAGCTGTTTTCTTGTTTTTTTGGTAACCTGCAGCTTGGGAGTCCCATACGTGAGGACTTACTTCCTGCTTGTCCATGGAGAAAGCATAGTTATTCACCTGTAGGAGAAGTTCTCCATGGACAGCAGAAATAAGTCCTCACAGTCCTCCCACCTCCCCGTGGAGTTGTATTTTGGCTACTAGCTTGATTATCATACTGGAGATAAGATGGCGCTGTGGCAGGTGGGAAGGCAGAAGCGCAAGCTCGATGGAGTCTCCTAAAAGCTTTCTATGGAGGTTTGGGAGCATTCCCACATGGGGTCCTGTCAGGGACATCACCCATACGTGAGTACTTATTCCTTCTATCCACGGAGAATACCTGTTACAGGTAAGTAACTACACTTTATCTGCCATCATATAGTATGTTACTATGTAGGTGAGTCCAGAGTTGAAGGCCACCTTTGATTCCTTAGTAAGCAAGTGGTTCGGTATGGCAATGTAAGGGGAGATGATGATAGCAGGATTTAGGAGGCAAATAGGTTGCAGAGGACCACCTGACTGAAGGCTAGGTCTCTTTGAGAAGAGTAGTCCAAGCTATAATACTTCGTGAAGGTATGTATAGCGGGCCAATTTCGCCACCCTGCAAATATCTTGTGCAGGAACATAGGCACATGGGCTACTGTTGTCACTGTGAAGCTAAGATGGAGAGGCCCTATGCAGCCTGGTGATGCTTGGCTGTAGCAGAAGGAAATGCAGTCCGCTATCCAGGAGGAAATGGTTCAGATTATAGGTCATGAATAGCTGAGAAGAAGTTTGCAAACTTTTGCTCACATTCAGGTAGTATAGCAGTGCCCTTCTGCAATCTAAGGTGTGCAGAACCTGTTCTGGAGAATCTTTCAGGGGGTTGGGAAAGAAATTTGGGAGAATAATGGACTGATTGAGATGAAAATCAGAGATCACTTTCAGTAGGAATTTTGAATGAGTGTGGAGGATCACTTTATTGTGGAGGAGTTACGTGTAGGGAGGATAGTGAACCAAAGCTTGAAGCTCACTGATCCTCCTTGCTAAGGTTATGGCAACAAGGAAGATGGTTTTCCACATAAGATTTTTCAAGGAGGCTGAGCTCAGAGATTCGAAAGGTGGTTTCATAAGCTGGTAAAGGTGGTTTAACTGGAGGATTCATGTTCATAAGTCTTTTCATGAAACTAATCACTAGAGGGTGAACAGAGATGGGCTTTATGAAAAGCTGCCATGGCTGAGAGGTGATATTAGATGGAAATGATTTGTAAGCCTGACTGCATCAGCTATAGTAGATAGGTTAAAACTTGGCCAAGGGGGCAAACAACTGGATTCTGCCAACACTCCTTAGCCCAAATTGAAAAGTGGGACCATTTAATTTTGCAAGAGAGTTGAGTTGATGGTTTCTGAGATGCTGGATGATGGCATTTTCATTGCTCGATATGAACTACTCACTTTCATCCCTTGCATTACTTCCAGGTTGCCAGGGAGAGGCTGTGGAGATTGGGATGTAACAGGACACCATGATTCTGCTGAGCAGGAACAGGTGTGTGCTAAGTGGCTATGACGGTTCCATTGTCAAGGCAAGCAGGTGTGGGTACCAGGCTTTCTGAAGTCTTTGCAGTGCTATCAAGGTGGCTCTGTCCTGCTGGATCTTGAACTGTAGAGCAATACCTGACTGATGAGGGGAAAAGGCAGGAATGCATAGAGCAGACGGTCACTCCATGATATGCTGAACACATCTGGCTATCAAGCATTGGTGGCTGGGTCATATGGAGCAAAGGCTTTGGCATTTTGCATTGCCAGAGGTTGCAAAGTGATCTGTTTCTGGGATGCCTCACTTCTGAAAGATGTGGTGGAGAACAGCCCAGTCCAGAAACTATTCGTGAGGGTCCAGCTATCAACTGAGAGCATTCACTATGTGGTTTTGCTCGCCTAGCAGGTAAGCCGCCTTTAGAAAATGTGCTATTGATTGTGCAAAGTTCCATATTGCGTGGCCTCGCAGTATAGGTGGAGGGACCTTGCTCCACCTTGCTTGTTAATGTAAAACATGGAGACTTGGTTATTGGTTTGTACCAATAGTATCTTGTTGGAGGCCCAGCTGATGAATGCTTTGAGGGCATAAAATGCAGCTTGTAGTTCTAACACATTGATGTGCAACATGCGCTCATGAGCTTTCCAGGTACCCCAAGTAGACAGATTGAAGAGGTGCACCTTCCAACTATGGGTGGAAGCATTGGTTGAAAGTGTTAAATTGTGTGCTGGAAGCTGAAACGGGCATACCTCCATCAGAATGGCTGCTGTGCTCCACCACTGTAGGCTTCAATGAAGCTCTGGGCATTGGCGAATAGTCATGGGAATTATCTTGCATAAGGACTGAGTGTGCTGATTCCAATTCAATCTTAGATGCTGTTGTAATGGTTGCATATGAAGTTTTGCAATGGAACAACAGAGACTGAAGTTGTCATGTGGCTTAGTAGATGAAAAAGGACTCAGGCCAAGGTCATCCTTCACTGACAGACCTTGGTGCTGAGGTCACAGAGACTGAAGCTCGGTCCATTGGAAGGTAAGCTTTGGCTATGATGTTGTCTATGTGTGCTCTGATGAAGGAACTGGTTTGCTGGGGCTCCATTTCAGATTTTTGTAGATTGAGCATAAAGCCTGTAACCTGCAGTGGATCTTTGGTGGCCTGCACTATCTGGATGCTGCCTCTTTGGGTGGTGGAAATGAGCCAGTCATTGGAGTAAGGGTACATTCAATGTTCTTAATGGCACAGATGTGCAGCAACTGCCACCAGACATTTTGTGACGACTCATGGTGCAGCCGAGAGGCCAAAGGGGAGCACATTGTGCTGGCAATGGACATTGCTGAACTGGAAATGAAGGTATTTGTAGTGCTCGAGATAGATGGGTATGTGGGTATGTGGGTGTAGGCATCTTTTAGATCCAGTGAGACCAGCCAATCGCTTTGACTCAGTAGGGGCAGGATGGTGCTGAGGGAATTCATTTTGAACTTCTCGTGCTTTAATGTAGCGGTTAAGTCGCAAAGATCTAGAAATCAGCCTCAGGCCACCTGTCTTTTTGGATATCAGAAAAAACCTTGACTAGAATCCTCAATTCTGTTATGACCTGGGGATGAGGCCTATGACTTGATTGCACAAAAGTTCTCTGCTTTCTTGTTGTAAGATAAACTGGTGTGGTACGGAAACTTGTTGGATACTTAGCGGGGGCTGAGTGGGGTGGAAGTGTCCAGAAGTTGATTTTGTATCCATCATGAACGATATTGAGCATCCATCAATCCATGATCACGGATAACCAGACCTCCCAAAAATGCTGAATTCTGCCCCTTACTGGGAGGCAGTCAAATGTATGATTCAGCTTGAGGTAGGGGAGTTAGGATTAGGCAGCTGTTATTTCCTCTCCCATGGACGTGCCCTTGGAGGCGCTGTATCAGCTATTTGGTGTAGGGCTGATATCTCCATGTGCAGTAGAACAGCTGAAAATATTTGTAGTGATACGCTCTGCAGAACTGAGAGTGTTGTGGATGGCGAGCTTGAATGGAAGGTTCCGCAGGTTGAGCGGCTAGCTCACTAACCATAGAAGAGTGATCCTTGACCTCAGACACTACCCTCCTGCACCTAGGAACCAAAGAGGTTTTCTCCTTGGCATAGGGTGTCTGCCAAACTGTGGATTTTTCTGAGACAACGAGTGACTTGCCCACAGGACCGTACCTAGCCCTGTGCAAGCGGTGTGGCAGCACAGGGCGCAAAGGCTTAAGGGGCGCATTTTGACTGTCTGCCGTTGCCTGCCGCTTCCACTTTTTCTTCTCTCAGTGGCTGCAGGCAATGGCAGACAGCTGAAATACGCCCCTTAAGCCTTCTCATGGCACGCTAAGCATGTCTGGTCCCGGGAGGGACCAGACCTGCTTAGTGTGCCAGCGACTTGCACATCGGGTGCGCGCCTCTTCTCTCCTGCCCCTATAAGTTAGCTAGATGTAGGTGCGGGGGGGGGGGGCACGCCCAATGTGCAAGTCGCACAGGACGCATTTCACAATCGGTACGGCCCTGCTTGCCCAAGACCAAAAGGAGTACTAGTGAGAAACGAAAGCTGGTTTCTTGGTTCCCAAGCCAGTGCTCTAACCATTAGGCTACTCCTCCACTCCATGACTTATTATAACTCATGGAGTTTAGTTAGTAGATGGACTTGGTCGTCTACCAATAGTGCACATGGATCATCTAGCTGCAGCAGGAGATCATGGTGGTAGTGGAGAATCTGAAGCTGAAGCACAAGGATTCTCATAGTGAGAAGGCCATTCAGGAAGGACTTGCTGACAGACAAGGAGCAAAGGACTCTAGACGCTATTAGATGCATTTGGAATGTTGATTAGATACTCTTGGATTTTTTAAGGACTACTACCGAAACCACAAATTAATGAGATAGGTGTTGATGTTCAGATCCAGGGGCTGGAAGCTCTTTATATTTGAGGTTCAGAGGTCAGGAGGCAGCATTCACCAAAGAGGGTTTTTTCCAGAGAGATGTTTGTAGATCTTGCAGGATGGGGTGCACTGGCAAAGTGATGATTTTCTTAGGGGTGCTGCAAGCCTTCAGGGTTGGTGTTTAGGAGACGCTTAAGGCGAGGGCCAAGAAATTTTCTGAAGAAATTTAAGATAGGAAATCTCCTCTGGGATCTCTTTGGATGAATGAGAGGGCTGGTGCCTCATGGGAGAAAGGAGCAGTCAGTGTCCTCCAGTGGTTGTAAGGATCATCAGTCAATAAGAGGAGAGGATTTGGAGCGAAGGCCTCCCTAGGGTCCACTGGAGTGTCTGGTTGGGTAGTCTGCACACCTACATTAGGAGTCTGCTGCAAGATAGGTGTACTGAGCTGCACAAACCGTCTGAGCAGCGATAGGAGCGAGGAACCAGAGCTAGAGGTCTGTAAGACACAAGAAGGGGGGCTCTGTGGAGTTAGTGCAGGCATGGTTGGCTTCTGGCACCTCAAAGATTTTAGTGCCATGCGCATGGCGTTTGGGGCTCATACCTGATGACGAGGCAGGGGTCCCCCTAATGTTCCTGTAGATGATTTGCGCCTGAATTTAGCCTTTGCCTTCCTCCTGTCTGTCCCGCTGCTGCAACACTGTGCTGTGAGTATGCAGAGTCTGAGGAGGGGGGTGGGGGATCCTCCAGCCTGAGATAGCAGGCTCTGGACTGAAGAGATCATTGCCGGCAGCGACAGGAGATCTGTTCCCAGTCTCATGGCTGCCCTGCTCACTCCCGATTCATGCCTTGTCTGGGCCCGGAGGAGGGTGGGTGAAGAAGTGAGCGCTGCGAGTTGTCTGTCATGAGGTCTAGGTGATAAGGAGCCGTATGCTGTGTTCCATGGTAGTCAGCAGGCTGCAAATTGTTTTATTTTTTTTTTTTTGCTTTGGCTGAGACTTCCAATTGGAGATTTCCAATTTGAGGTACTGATCCCTCAATCACTGAGGTAGCCACACTGGGCCATTCTGTGCCTGGTGATAGGCTAGATCCTTTTTTTAGTTTTCTGTTTCACAACTTGATAAGCGAGACGCTGAGAATAAACCCACAAAGTTAAGAGCCAACACAATACAAATTTTGGGTAATCTAACGGAGGAGGGGAGAACCGCTGGTAATCAAGTGGCGGTCAAGAAGAAGCTGAGGGGAGCAGGATGGCTGCACGAGAAGGCGCATGCATGCTCCGAGAAGTTTAAATGGATTTCCCTGATCTAGGGGAGAGCCCAGCATGAAGACACCATCGCGGATGAAATCTGTAGAGTGCGCCTGCATCCCACTGCTTGTCTGCAGAGAATTGGGGTGATTAAAGTTCAAATCCCACTGATGCTTTGTACAGCCTCGGAAAGCCACTCAATCTTTCATTGCTTCAGGTACAGACTTAGACGGAGGGTCCTCTGAGAATGGGGAAGCACCTACTGTGCCTGAATTTAACTTGCTTATAACTGCTCTGGAAAGGTGGGAGCTAAGAATAAAAATAAATATAATACATAATCTATCAGCAATCCACCTACAATCACACATACAGAAAATACCCAGCACCAGGTCCAGAAGAAAACACACCATCAACACTCCCACAATACTCCCACTCCCACAATAAAAATAAATATAATACACGATCTATCAGCAATCCACCTATGATCAAACATACAGAAAAAAACTAGCACCAGGTCCAGAAGAAAACACACCATCAACACTCCCACAATACTCCCACTCCCACAATACTCCCACTCCCACAATAAAAATAAACATAATACACGATCTATCAGCAATCCACCTACAATCAAACATACAGAAAAAAACTAGCACCAGGTCCAGAAGAAAATACGCCATCAACACACTTCACACTCTCACAATAATCACCAAGACAAATCTCACGACCTCCAGGAGCGTCTTCTCCCTGTGTGCCCTAACTCTCTGGGATGCACTATCGGTTCAGCTTCGTACCATCAATAACATAGGAAATCTCAGAAAATAAATGAAAACACTTCTCTTCCTTCAACACTTCACAGACCCAACATAATAGACTTCATGACAGGAAAAACTGTAACGGACAACTACACCTTCCAGCTACCCTCCACCCCGCCTCAGCCCACCCTTACCCCTCACCACAATCCCCAATGCTGGAAACAGCAGACGCATTAAATTACCTTAAATAGTTGCATGTTATTGTTACCACAGTAGTTACACATCTGTTATAATGTTCCAATGTTCTATGGAAATCCACGTTGGCCATTTTGTTCTTAAGTAAACTGCTTGGACTTATAGATTAAGCGGTATATAAAAATAACTAAATAAATAAAGTTTTGAAATGGAGCCAGTATAGCTAGAAGTGACGTATTCAAGGAAGCTGCAGGTAAAGCCCCTTTTCCTATGTGTATCACTGTAAAATTGCTGGTGCCGCTCAGAGTCTTATGGTAAATACTCAGAAATGTGAATGTCCAAACTTGGCCATCTCATGTCCCATGTGGAGCCCCTGTACTAAATGCAGCTTCACAGCTCACGAGACCAAATTTTAAACATGATCTTGTGAGTTTGCGAAGATGCCGATAACTGAATGTTGTGTGTTATAGTTTGCTGGAGAGAGGTCTGGAAAAGCTGTACATATCATCTCCTGTGCACAACCTTCCTGTTCAGCCTCACTGCTCGCTAGTATTGCAACGTAACAGCAGGCCCTAGGCAGGTATTAAACAGCAATTAGTGATCGGTTACAAACCAGCAAGAAAGCACAGTTACTTACCTGTAACAGGTGATCTCTGGGAACAGCAGGAATAGTCCTCACATATGGGTACGTCGGAACCGACGGAGCCTGCGCGGGAAAGCTCCCCAGCTTCCCAGAAGGAAAGCTTTTGGGGCTTCCCACAGCGCATGCGCGCTGCCTTCCCGCCTTCCTGACCAACTCTCCTCAGTTCGAGTTTAAAGCTGAGACAATAGAGAGAGGAAAGGAAAGAGAAAGAGATACAACTCCTAGGGGAGGTGGGTGGGTTGTGAGGACTATTCCTGCTGTTCCCAGAGATCACCTGTTACAAGTAAGTAACTGTGCTGTCTCCAGGAACAAGCAGGAATGAGTCCTCACATATGGGGACTCCCTAGCTAAGATGCCTGGGAGATCCCCCTCCAAGGGCTCTTCATCTTCCTATGGATCTCAGGCATCCATTGAGGGAAGGTGGGCAGGAGTTGTTTAAGAATGGAACAGGTGTTTGAGGACAGCCTGACCAAATAAGGCATCCCGGCGGGAGTCCTTATCCAAGCAGTAATGGGCTGTGAAGGTATGAACCGAGGCCCAGGTGGCTGCTCGACAGATCTGATCTATGGATACAGAGTGAAGATGAGCCATAGAGGTGGCCATGGCTCTCACATTGTGAGCTGTGACATGGCCCTCCAGAGAAATGTTTTTACTCTGGTAAGCAAAAGAAATACACTGAGCAATCCAATTGGAAAGTGTTCTTTTTGAGACTGGAAGTCCCAAATGAGAAGGATCGAAAGCAACAAAAAGTTGGGAAGACTTTCAATGTGGCTGAGTCCTGTGGAGGTAAAAGGCAAGAGCTCTTTTATAATCTAGAGTATGAAGGTTCCGCTCTGCACTGGAAGCGTGAGGAGCTGGAAAAAAGACAGGTAGATATACCTCTTGATTAAGATGAAAAGGCGAGACCACTTTGGGCATAAAGTGGGGATTCGTCCTAAGGACTACCTTATCATGATGAAACCTGGTATAAGGTGGATTAGCCACTAAGGCTTGCAGTTCACTGATGCGGCGAGCTGAAGTGACTGCTATGAGGAAAATAACCTTCTAGGAAAGAAATTTCAAGGAGGTAGAAACTAAAGGTTCAAAAGGAGGCTTCATAAGCTGACCAAGAACCAAATTTAAGTCCCATGCCACCGGAGGAGGCCTAATGGGAGGTTTAGTTAACATTAGGCCTCTCATGAATCTTGCAATAAGAGGATGAGAGGAAATAGGTTGTCCATTGAGAGGCTTAAGGGATGCTGCAATAGCACTCAAATGGACTCTTACTGAATTTGTTTTAAGGCCTGCATTGGAGAGATGCAGGAGATATTCCAAAAGAGAATTCACAGGAAGTGCCAGAGGGTCAAGACCCTTCTGGGCACACCAAATGGAAAATCTTTTCCATTTAAAAGCATAGGAGCGCCTTGTGGAAGGTTTCCTGGAAGCATGGAGGATATCCTTCACTTGTTGCGAGACATCTAAATCTTGAAGGTCTAGGCCTTCAGCAACCATGCTCTGAGGTGAAGGGACTTGGGGTTTGGGTGCCACAAAGTCCCCCCCTCCTGAGACAGAAGGTCTGGAGCAGCTCCCAGGTCCAGGGAGGGCCCCTGGGAGAGATGCAGAAGTAGAGGGAACCACACTTGGCGTGGCCAGCGTGGAGCTATGAGGATCATAGATCCGTGATCCCTCTGCAGTTTGAACAGAGTCTTGGGAATCAAAGGAATGGGTGGAAAGGCATATAGGAGGCCCTGACCCCAATGAAGGAGGAAGGCATCCCTGGCCTGAACTCCCTGACACGGAGTCCTGGAACAGAACCGGGGAAGTTTGGCATTCCACGGACTTGCAAAGAGGTCTATGTCCGGGGTTCCCCATTTCTGGAAGATTCTGAGTACCTGATCCATGTGCAGGGACCATTCGTGTGGAAGCAGAACTCGGCTGAGTCTGTCTGCCCAAGAGTTTTGAATTCCTGGGAGATATACTGCCAGGAGATGGATTTGATGCTCTCTGGCGAAGGCCCACAGTCTGAGAGCTTTGTTGCAAAGCGACAGAGAGCCAGTCCCTCCTTGTTTGTTTATGTAAAACATGGCTACTTGATTGTCGGTATGAACAAGAACTGTCATGTTGCGTAGGAGGGTATGAAAGACCTTGAGAGCAAGAAAAATTGCTCGGAGCTCCAAGAGGTTGATATGAAGGGTGGTCTCCTGTGGAGACCAAAGGCCTTGAGTGGAGAGATCTTGAAGATGAGCTCCCCACCCTGTTTGGGAGGCATCTGTTGTGAGGGTTGCTTGGGGTAGGAGTGGTTGGAAGGGGGACCCCAGCAACAGATTTTGAGTGGTGATCCACCACTGGAGAGACCAAAAGAGACGTTTGGAGGTTGCTATTTGGTCTGAGAGAGCTCCTGATGCTTGGGTCCACTGGGTGGACAAAGTCCATTGAGCTGCTCTCATATGCAGGCGAGCATAAGGCACCACATGAACTGTGGATGCCATGTGGCCTAGTAGTTGTAACATCTCTCTGGCAGTCAAGTGGCTTCTGGACTGAATTTGAGTGGATTCTGATTTCCCTAACATTGAGAGGCCAAGTGCACTAGCCTGTGGCAACGTGCCTGGGGAAGATAGGCCCTTGCTGTGGTGGTATCTAGCCAGGCCCCTATGAATTCTAGGGATTGAGTAGGGGTGAGTTGAGACTTTGGCAGATTGATGACAAGTCCCAGATACTGCAGAATGCAGATGGTGTGGTCCAGGGAAGTCTGAGCCTGAGACTGAGATGGAGCTCGGATGAGCCAGTCGTCTAGGTATGGGAAGACAAAGATTCCCTGAGTGCGTAGAAATGCAGCCACTACTGACATGCATTTTGTGAACACTCTTGGAGCAGAGGCTAGACCGAAGGGGAGTACTCTGTACTGAAAATGTTTTCCCTGGAACAGAAATCGAAGGAATTTTCTGTGGGATGGGTGGATGAGTATATGTGTGTACGCATCCTTTAGGTCTAGAGAACAAAGCCAGTCCTGACTCTGAAGGTAAGGAAGGAGAGTACCTAGAGAGAGCATTTTGAATTTCTCCTTGAATAGAAATTTGTTTAATTCTCTCAGATCTAGGATGGGTCTGTGCCCCCCTGTTTTCTTTGGTATGAGAAAATAGGGGGAGTAGAACCCTGAGCCCTGTTGAAGAAGAGGAACCTGTTCTATTGCCCCTTGGGCAAGAAGGGTATTCACTTCCTGATCCAACAGGTGTAGAAGAGATGGGGGAGAGATGAAATGTCTCACCCTGGGAAAGAGAGGAAGGCTGGAAAAATGCAGTTTGTAGCCCTCTCTGATGATAGAGAGGGTCCACTGTTCTGATGTGATTTGTTCCCATCTGGGAGCAAAATGAGTTAACCTTCCTGGAATGGTGAGAGGCTCTGGTTGCTGCAGAGCCAGAAAGGGTATGTTCTCTAGTAGTAAGTCAAAAACCCTGAGGTGGTTGGGACTGTTGAAGCGTAGCAGCCCCTGCCGGTTTTGTTCTGGCCTGTTTAGCTTGCTGACTTTTAGGAGCAAAGCGAACTTGAGAAGAAGATTGGCCAGCATTGGTAGCAAATCTAGTCTTTTTGTAGAAAGATTTCTTAAAAGACTTTTTCTTGGCAGGGATAGAAGTAGACTTAGAGAGTCTATCTAGAGCAGCATTCTCTGCATCCATTTGAGTGGCTTTGACTTGCCACTCTTTGCCAAACAGATTCTCACCTGTACAAGGCAAATTGCCTAGGCCATCTTGTACCCAGGATTCCAGGTCAGAGGCCTGGAGCCAAGCAATTCGGCGAGCAGCTATAGCTATGCCAGATGCTCTGCTAGCACCTTCAAAGGAGTCAAAGGCAGCTCTATTGGAGAACTTTGACACATCTTGGGTATGCTTTAAAAGAAGCAGGAATTCCTCCTTCCTATCCTCTGGGATAAAGGGGAGAAAATTTTGTATTTTGAGAGCAGCTCCTTCAGAAACATGCCCATATAGAGGCTGTATGATTTGATTCTGGCAATAAGCATACTAGCTTGGAAGATTTTCCTGCCAAAAGCATCCAAAGTCCTACATTCTCTTCCTGGAGGGGTAGAAGAGTGCCTTTTGGTACTCTTTATCTTTTTCATAGCAGACTTCACCACGATGGAATGGTGAGGAAGCTGAGTTTTTTGAAATCCAGGAGAAGGAGGGACCCGATACATGGTGTCCAACCGACGAGAATGTGGAGATAGGGTAAGAGGAGCCTCCCATAAGTCCATCATGTGTTCTTGAAGAATATCATGAATGGGCAGGGTGACTGCCTCTTTGGGAACCTTAGAGTATCCTAAAATATCTAATTTTTTTGCTCTAGGTTCTTTTTCAGAAGATACTGAAATGGAGAGTCCCTTGGCTACTTCAAGAATGAAGTCCTGAAAGGACAAGGCCTCTGGAGGAGACATTCTCCTCTTCGGGGAAAGAGGGCTCCTCAGGAAGAATAAGGGATGCTTCATCAGAATCATCTGAGGTATCGGCATCCTCAGAGGACTCAAAGTATCGCCTATTTGCTTCCAGAGACCGATACGCGTACCTACCGGTATCGACATCGGGCGTACCGGGAACCGGGTCGGTATCGAGAGTCCCCGGAACCGGGGACCGGAACCGGCATTCTACGAGAAGTAGATGCTCTGGGTACCGGTATCGGTTGTGGTACCGGAACCGGGGTCGGAACCGACTGTTGCGGTACCGAGGGCGTTGCAGCGTTAATGAAAGCCAATATGGCCTGCTGCATGGATTGTACAGTAGTACCCATAGACGCCACGACTGCCTGGATGTCGGTACCGGTTTGAGCCGGTACCCCAGAGCAGTCTAACAGGTGATCGGTCGAGGCCGTGCCATCGATGTCAACCTGTAACCCCATAGGAGGAGCTTTGGAAGCCGGAGCTTCCCGCCGGGGTTGTTTGGCTGGGACAGGGTCCTCAGGGTCGAACCCAAGGGCCTCTCGCTGCTTAGAGGGAGATTTGCCCTTTGAGGACCTGCCTGAAGCATGTTTGGTTACCTGAGATCCATCCAGAGAGGAAGACCTGGAGGAGGTTGATGCTGGATTATCTGTAGAAAACAGCATATGAAATTTGGCTGCTCGGTTCTGTAAGCCACGTTTGGACATCAGAGAGCAGGAAGGACAATCCGGAATAGAATGGTCAGGTCCCAAACATTTAAGACACCATTCGTGGGTGTCTGTGACTGAAATAGTACCAGTACACTTGGTGCATTTTTTAAAACCAGAGGCTGGCTTCTCCATGAGGGAGAATTTGTGAAGGCCTGTAGGCCTCACAAAACAAAACACACCAAGTGGGAAAAAAGTAAAAAAATTTTTTTTTTAAATAAAGAAAAAAGACCCGCGGTACCGGTTCGGAATCGGGGAAGGCAGACACGCGGTCAAAGAAACAATTTAAAATAACAAATTCTTCAGCGGTGACAGGAACACGACCTGCTGGCTCCGCGGAAAAAGAAGAACTGAGGAGAGTTGGTCAGGAAGGCGGGAAGGCAGCGCGCATGCGCTGTGGGAAGCCCCAAAAGCTTTCCTTCTGGGAAGCTGGGGAGCTTTCCCGCGCAGGCTCCGTCGGTTCCGACGTACCCATATGTGAGGACTCATTCCTGCTTGTTCCTGGAGATCCATCAGCATATCGCGGCAGTCATTGGCCATGCAGCAAGGGATTATTTACACAGGATGTTCCATCATCTTCATGCACAACGTAACAACTCTTGTGCACCAGCTAACGCCATGAGGGATTCTTTCTTTCTCTATACAGTGGTGTAAATTCTACTAAA
Organism: Ichthyophis bannanicus; assembly: GCA_033557465.1. Taxonomy (NCBI): domain Eukaryota; kingdom Metazoa; phylum Chordata; class Amphibia; order Gymnophiona; family Ichthyophiidae; genus Ichthyophis; species Ichthyophis bannanicus. The sequence continues at coordinate 70,547,695 of CM066051.1, read as the reverse complement.
GCAGCTCTTCCGGTTAAGGGAGGGAAGGCACTGATAGCCGCTTGTGTAACTTCTCAGGTGGGTCCCCCCTGTTGTGGGGCCCTTTCCAATGTCTTGTTTGGGGTCCTCAATCTGAACTTGTGCCACTGTCTTTTATTACCGGTATTCTCTAATATCAACAAGTCCTGCAGCGTATCTACAATACAGCAGTGTGTTTTTCCCTCCAAAAAAGCCTGCGTATGTTGAAGTCAGTATTATAATAAACAGAGAAAAGTGTTAAAATCAGAAGAGAATGGAAACTTCCACTTACGTGCCACTTTCAGCTCCAGTGTTGCATCATCATAGTTGACACCTAGTTGAAAGAAACACGTGTACCTTCCTTCATCACCAGGCCTGATATCGTGTATCCTCAGCGACACACTTCCACTGGTGATGTGATTTTTGATCAGCTCTGTCCTTCCTCGGTATTCTGAGAGTTGTTCATAGACTTGATCCTTCCCATTTTCATATAAGTGCACAACTGAATCAAAGCCAATTCGTAACCACCTGATTTGCATGTGCTCAGCACTGATGTCTGGGGAGAGGTGGCAGGGTAACACGGCATCTTCACCCACAACGGCCACCACGGGGTGTTCAAGGCCGAGGACTTGAAATCTTTCTGTTAATTAAGTGATACAAACAAACAGAATGACATCAATTAACAAGAGAGAATGTGGGACTGATTGCTGAGAAATGTAAAGAGCTGCAGAGAGTCTGTACTGAACTCAAAGACCTTAGAGACTTCTAAAAGTCCTCATTATATAAAACTAGATAAAGTGATATTACTTACCTGAAATGGGAATTCCCAGTGGACAGCAGGCTATAAGGGAAATAGGGGAGGGAGGATTCCATGGAAAGTAAGGGGGTGACAGAAGGAAAGGCAAGACAGAGGAGGCACCGGGACCAAGGAGGGGGAGATTCGGGATTAGGAAAGGAAAGAAGTTGGAATCTACTGTCCCGCACACCTTTACACCCCCTCTAATACCCTCACTCAGTCACCTCGACATTTCCACAAAATTCTGCCGCTGGCATGTGCTTAAGATGGTCAGTTAGGCCAGAGGCATTGGGATGGGGAGCAGGAGGATTTAGCTGGCTGCTTATACTGGCCTAGTGGTTACAGCACTTGTTTGGTGAGCAGGGTTTGATTCCCACTAGCACTCCTTGTGGCCTAGGGCAAGTCACTTAACCTTCCATTGCCTCACAAGAAAGACCTGGCAAACTACTTCCAGTCACACTGCCAAGAAAATCCCATGAGCTTCGGGGATGCCAGGAGTCACCATCGACTCACAGGCACTCATTGCATTTCTGATCCTAGGTGGCTTTCATTTCAAAATTTAGGGGGTTATTTTTCAAGCACTTAGGTGCTTTTCCAGGGTCAGAAAAATAGGAGTTTCGGTGTATTCAGATTGTGCTTTACAGGTGGATTCCATTCAGTGGCATAAAATACAATTTACCAGCACCAACTGTTCCTAATAGCCCCAGTATAAGCATCATCAACCCACCTCCTTCCCCCAGCCCAAGCAACAGCATCATCAATCCCAACCCCCTCCCAGTCTCAGCAAATAGCATCATCAATCCCCCTCATTACAACAGCAGCATCAGGAACCCCCTTTCTTAAAGCCCCAGCTGCATCGACCCCTCCCCCTCTTCTCCCAGCCCTCCTTCATCATCAACCCCCCCTTTCCCCAAACCCCAGTCCCAGCATCAATAACAGCACCAGTCCACTTTTGCAAGCCCCAGCAATAGCATCAACTCCCCACCCCCATTTCCCAGTTTCAGTCCCCCCTTCTCCAAGCCCCAGCAACAGTATGAGCAACAGCTCCAGTCCCAGCCCCCCTTCCTACCAGCCGCAGCACCAGCCTTCCTATGGCCCAGCTCCAGTTCTCTACTGTAAACTGGTGTGTTCCACTCGGGCTTTACTGTACTTTACTTTGATGTAATATATTTCTCACAGTAAGAGGCCGAGTTACCTCGGGTAAGCCCCCAATAGAAGCTCAGAGCTTATAGAATAAAAATCCTTCTATTATTTTTCTTAAATACACCTTTAACTTGTTTCATAAATCAAAAATCTTCAAATATAAAATGACTATGAATAGAAAACTCCCTCACAATAAATCATCTATTTTTAACTTTTCAAAAATGTTCACTTTTAATTTTAAGTTAGTGTAAATTCAGCACTTGTAAATACCCCATAGAACCTTGATGCTAATAAAATATTCTGCTATAAATATTTGTCTTTAAACAATGTTTTCAGTTAGGTTCCATTTTTTAAACAATCTTTTTGCACAAACACATTTTTAGTGTTCCCATTAGTTTAACTAATTATTTCAGTATTTTCTTTAAATTAATTTTTTTAACTTTTCAATTGTAAAAAGAACTTTTCTTCTTGAGGGTGACTGGTTACTGCCCTTCAGGTAAGGAAACCCTCAAAGAAAAAAAATAGTAACTAGTAACAGTGCACTAGTGTGGTGTTCACAAAGTTCAGTCACTTTTGTGTGTCCGTCACTTATCTCAGTTCTTTTTTTTTTCCAGGTCTTGCTGCTTACTGGTTTGCTGGGCGCCTGAGGATTCCCTCCGCTTCAGCGATGTCCAGTTCCAATCAGGATACCTACTACCTATCTTTAAAAATATCCTGCCTCCTTAACTGCGTGTGAAGCTAACTAGGAAAGTGCTCCTGTCCCTTTCTCTATTTTATTTTTTTTATTTATAATACTTGTAACACTAGCTATCCCCAAAAACAAAAAAAATAAGCAGGCTTCCTTTTTTTTTCCTTCCAGAGGATTTGCTGTTTCTCTCTGTACCAGCTTTTATAAGACTACCAACCAGTTCTTCAAAACTACACCAGTTGCCGACTAAATTTAGTTAGAAAAATAATATAATACAATAAGAAATGCCATACTGGATCAGACCAAGGTCTATCAAGCCCAGTATCCTGTTTCCAAAAGTGGCCAATCCAGGTCAGAAGTACCTGTCAGGTTCCCAAAAAGATACACAGGTTCCACAATGCTTGTCCCGGGTTAAGCAGTGGATTTCCTGGGTTCTCTGTAATAATGATTTATGGACCTTTCCTCCGGGAACTTGTCCAAACCTTTTTTTAAATCCAGCTACACTAACAGCTTTTACTGCATCCTCCAGTATGAATTCCAAGGTTTAATTATGCATTGAGTGAAAAAAATATTTTCTCTTGTTGTTAAGTGCCGTCGAGTTGGTGTTGACTCATGGCAACCCTCTCGATAGTTGTCCTATATTGTGTTCGATCTTCAGTCAGGCGGCTCATTGTTGACAGAGTGGTGCACATAGCTGCCGTTATTGTATTGATCCATCTCATTGCTGGCTTTCCTCTTTTGCATTAGCTTTCTACCTTGCCAAGCATGATGTCTTTCTGTAATGATCTCTCTCTTCACATGATGTGTCCAAAGTATGAAAGTCGAAGTCTTGTCATCTGAGCTTATAAGGAAAGCTTAAGTTTGATCTCCTCTAGTACTGACTGGTTTGTTCTTTGGGCAGTCCATGGTATACACAGTATTCGTCGCCAGCAGCATAATTCAAAAATGCAATGATATTTTCTTCTTTCTGTAAAACACATTCACACTTTCTCTCTCTCTCTCATTCACTCGTTCTCTGTCACATAAGAATTTTTTTAAAAAACTGAAACCATTCAAACTAGTTTCGGATATAATAAAACTAGTGAGCAGTGCCCTGCTTTTCTTTAGCACAATCTCAGGTATTACTCCCTTTTCACATCCTGTCACTTTTCCTGACCGAGCCATGAGGGTTTCAGACCCTGTATGAGCAGGTCACGAACTGGCAATATTTCAGCAAGACCGCCAGTAAATACAGATATAAATTAAATTCACCACAAGATTTTTTTAACTTCTAAATTAAATTTTTAGAGCTTCCACAGCTTAATTCCTGTCATCAAGAAAAATGCTCTCATTTAAATTTAAATCTTTCATTCCAGTTTTCAGCACGGTTTTATCAAACACTTCTCTCCTATCAAATTAACAATGTTTTTTGTTCAGACTTCGAATAAACCCTAAAACAGCTCTCACGGACACTCTCTCTGGCAAGTCTTTCCCCTCCAGAGTCTTCTTCCCAACAACCAGACCTGAACTTACTGTACCAGACTTCTGTCCTCACTATAATACTCTGCCTGAAAGCTCTCAAAGGAATTAAGGTATTGTTTTTTAAAAGCTAATTCTTAAAGGGGGTTTGCTGTCTTTTTTAAAAGCTAATTCTTGAAGGGTGTTTTGTTGGTCATTTTTAAAGGATAACGTCTTTTTTCTATACAACAAAGGGGAACTTTTTGTGTGCTTGTGCGCTGGGCAAGGCTCTTGTCAGTTCATTCACAGCTAACTCTTTGAAGCCACTGACCTCAACAGCTGTTAGGTCCCTCCCTACCACCCCGACACCCACCACCCATCCATGTGAGCATTCTTGCTTTATAGGTCAACTCCCCCATTTAGCTACACACAGGGAACATAGACAAGCACTATTAGAACACACTTAAAAGAGCTTAGCTGCTTTTTTTTTTTTTTTAAGGACAGCTAAGGAACAGGTAGGGACTTTGGTAAGTCTTTCTTCTATTTCATCAGGTATCAAAGCTCCACTAACTAAGTAATAGCTGGCAAAAATCATATTGCTAAAACTGTTGCCCCCATTACAGCTTCTGCCTCAGTCCAGACAGAGATCCCAATACCAGTTGAAGGACCAGTTCCATGTGCAGGATGCCTGCATGCTGAGGCTCTCAAGAAACAAGTGGAGGATCTCAGGGAAGATGTGGCGAGACTGAGAAGCATTTGAGACGGTGAGAAGTACATTGACGAGATGCTTCTTGAAACATCCAAAAGGTGGAGATGGGATGCTACAGAAGGAAGAAGGTTGGACATGAGTCACCAAAGCCTGCAGTATCAGTACTCCGATTCCTCCAGCCCTTTATTTTAAATATCTTTATTGGGACATACCAAAACTTAACATGATACAAAGCAGATCAAACATAACATCACGTAAGATTCACAGTTTAACAACATCATTATTATTCACTTTATACCATTCACAACATGGCGAAACTCGCAAGCATAATCATCATTTTGCCCCAAATGTTCATTATTAAACTCCCTAGTCCAGTGATGGCTAACCTTTTTGAGCCCGAGTGCCCAAACTGCCGCACAAAACCAAAGAATTTCCTCAAAGTGCCAGCACGTCAATTAAACCTTAACAAGATTTTAGTATCTAAAAACTCTTTATAAAGCTGTCCTGTGCGACTTGCAGCTTGGGCACGCGCCTCCCCCCCCTCCTCCCCATACCTCCATCCAGCACTGCTTGCTCTTTCCCTGCTGCTGCCGCCCTCTGTTTTTTTTCACGGCGGCACCGGCAGCAGGGAAAGAGCAGGCAGTGCTGGATGGAGGTATGGGGAGGAGGATGGGGGCATGCGCCCCATCTGAAAGGCGCTGGCACTTTAAGCAGATCTGTCCCTACCTGCTCTGACATTGCATCAGAGGAGGGAGGGACCAGACCTGCTTAAAGTGCTGCAAAAAGGCTTGGGGGCACAATTTGGCTGCCTTCTATTGTCCTGCCAGCGGCAGCAGGGCAACAGCATACAGCCAAAATGTGTCCCCTAAGCCTTTGCGCCCTGTGCGACTGCACCGCTTGCACAGGGCTAGGTAGGTCCTATTTGCACACCAAGGAGCTAAAAGAGAGCAAGAATCAACAGCACAGTTTATAAAACTAAATTATAACTGATTTTTATTTTGTTGTTATAAACTGCGTTATGGTTCTTGCTTTTTCTTTTTCAACATATATTTTGCATCCACAGTAGGTGCAGAGCAGAACCAGGACATTCACCCACAGAACTCAATATTTAAAAAAAGAAAAAAAATTTGATTCTGATCATCTCACTAACAACAACAACAACAACAAGCACTATTCTCAAGTACCAGGCATATTGTGAACTAATACAAAACCCTACAACAAAGAGCAAACCTACCATACCATACCATATCAGCACAAACTTCCAAAACTCACATAAGGAGTCCATCAAAGTAAAAATAAAATTATGTAGACAAAATTTAAATTGAAACCCCAAGAAGCCAGAGTCCACATGCAGTGCAACATCAAATAAATAAGAGATGCAGTTCCCCAATATAGTGTAAAATATAAAAATATGCGTGCATTATCCTTGCCCTGGAAAAATGGGAATTCCACTCACCTCTGATGGTGCTCTGGCACGAAAATAGGGTTTGGCACGGCCTTTCTGACATCTTGGGGAGCTTGAGTGACCAAGAACAGGAACAGCAGCATGACCACAGCATGGATTGAAACAAGCAATATCCGGCTTCTGGGCTCCAGTGCAATGGCGGGTCCTGTTTGTCATGCACTGGAGCAGAGTTCAGTGCAGTCATGGAAGCCGGGATGGGAGCAGCATGCGGTGACCAGTTAAGGCCCGCTAGGAGAGACTTGACTGCTGCAAGCTGTTTTTTGAGTGGTGCTGGCTGCCTCCTTCCCCAGCCCCCCTGGAGTGTTACTGATGAACTTGTCTGCACAGGGACATGCTCTTTGAGCTTACAGTCTAAAACTGGGAGATACAGAATGTGAAGGATGCTATTGCCTGCATGCACTTTCCTCACCAGAACTTGAGGGCCTTTGATGGATTTGGCTGGAGTGGCAAGTATTTGATCATAGAAGAGTTAGTCATGCCATCTACAAGCCAGTTTGCCTCTGTTTTTTGGGGGGAGCTGGTGTGGCTGAGTGTTTGTGGTTAAAGCTAAAGAGAGTGCCTTTTTTTTCCTTGGATGACTGTGTGCTGGATTGCCTGTTAGTCCTTGTTTTTCCACTTGTGCCTGGGTGCTTTTTTTCTCCCAAGGAACATCCTGTGAGTGGCCCCAAGTCCCATCCAAAGGATAGGAGGGGGGGGGGGGGGAAGAACCAGAGGAGCAGCAGACACTCTTGTTCCGTGCGAGTGATCTTCAGTTTAAATAAAAACCAAGCCAGTGCAGAGCCTTCCTGCCTCTGAGGAGCCACCGTGCAGATGTGTCCCGCCCCCAAAGGAAGTTACATTAACTTCCTTTTTGGGGCGGAATGCATCTGCATGGGCTTCTTCACAGAGACTGAAGGCTGTGCACTGGCTTGGTTTTTATTTAAATTGAAGATCAGCCGCAACCGCCACCGCCGCCGCCGCCGCCGCTAGAGAGGGTGAATCTGCCACTGCCGAGAAGCGGCCTCGGCAGTGGAACAAACTTGAGCGTTTTAATTTTTTTTTAATCTTTTTGAAGGAACATAGTCTTAAAATGGGCCCGCGTGCCAGCTGCAAGGCCTTCGCGTGCCACAGCTGGCACGCGTGCCATAGGTTCGCCATCGCTGCCCTAGTCTCTCTGTCCCTCCCCCTTCCTTCCCTGACTACGCACCAGAGTCCTTCCTCAAGACCTATCTAGCTCTTCCACAACAATACCAATAAACAGATTCCCCCAGAGTGCCAATCCCTTGCGCAAAAGGATAAAGAAGATCACAAGGCAGGTCTCCTCCAAAAAGGACTGACACCACCCGGGCACCCCGACCAAACCCACAAACACAATAGTAGATCCCGGAATCTCCCCTTTTATGATACGGTATCTGCTTACCCTATTCACAATTCCATCCTCAAACAATCCCTACCCCTTCTCCCAGCCTCAGGGGCGGCCCAAGGGGGATGCGGGGCCATGTGCGGAGACTCGGCGTGGGGCCTCATTTGCATAAGTGGCCTTATTTGCATAAATATTTGCATAATGTTATCATACACTAACTTTTAGTAAACATGTCTCTTAATGAGTGTATGGATAAAGAAAGACTAAAAGATTTCTACATTACTATAATCCAGTGCCAACCGCCAGGCACATTAGGAACTACTACAAACGCTGCCCATTTAGAACCCATAGCAAACCCGCCGTATCCTGATAGCATTACCAGGACTCACAAAGCACCATACCCTACCTATCAAAAGGCAACACTGCAAATATTAAACCAATACATTTCAGAGAATACTGGGGAAAGAGAACAAGTGGCAATGTCAAATAGGAATTACATAAATAGAATACCTCAGCTCAGTTACACATGCAGAACATAGACCATCACCAAACAAGGAATCACAATTTAGAAACAGGTTGGCAGTAATTAAACTGGGAAGCCCAAAAGACAAACTTGGAATGTACAACAACACTGTAGAAATAAAACTATAAATTAATTTCCTCTTGTACCAAACAAAGCGCAGACGTTAATGATGCACATTTCCCAGAGCTTTCATATTCCAGTTAATAAATTCAAAATAAAGAGATATCTTTCTACCTTTTGTGCATTTTTTTCAGTTGCAATTGCTCCAGCCACTTTCTTCTGGTTTCTTCATGTTTTCTGCTAACTGTCCATCGTCTGCTGTCCATTTGTTCTTTCTTCTCTCTTCTAGTTTTTTTTTTTTCCATTCTCTCTCTCTACATCTGCTTTAACATACTAATCTTTCTCCTTTTGCTCTTTCCTCATTCCTATTTCATCCACACAAAATTTTACCCCTCCATCCTCAATCCCCACTTACTCTCCCAATACCGGCCAATTGTAGATTTTTCATCCCTCCCACACAAAATATTTTTCCCCTCTCCATTTTACTCTCCCAGCCCCATCCCATTCTAATCCTCCCCCAACATCAGCTCCCTTCTAGTTCCAGTCTCACCCAGCATCCATTCCCTTCTAGTCCCTGCATCAGCCCATTTCCAGTCCTAGCCCCCCATCAACCCATTTCCAGTCCTAGCTCCCCCATCCATTTTCAGTCTGAGTCCCTTCATCAGCTCATTTCCAATCCTAGCCCCCATCAGCCCATTTCTAGTCATTTCCTAGCCCCACCATCAGCCCATGTCAAATCCTAGCTCCCCTCCACTCAGCCCAATTCCAGTCCAAGTCCCCCATGAGCCTACTTCCAGTTCTAGCCCCTTCATGAGTCCATTTCAATTCAAGCCCCCACCACAGCCCATTTCCAATCTTAGCTCCCCCCAACAGCCCATTTCCAGTCCTATCCTAGCTGCTCCATCAGCCCATTTTCAGTCCTAGCTCCCTTCCCTCACAGCCCATTTCCATTCCAAGCTCCCTCCCCATCAGCTATTTGCAGTTCAAGCCTCCCCTTCCACTCAGCCCATTTCCAGTCATAGCAACCCCCCAACCCATTACCAGTCCTAGCCCCCCATCGACCCACTTCCAGTCCTATCCCCCATCACCCCTTTTTCAGTTTAAGCCCCCCCCATAACCCTTTACCAGTCCTAACCCCCCATCAGCCCACTTCCAGTCTTAACCCCATCAGCCCATTTCCAGTCAGCCCCCATAGCTCATTGCCAGTCCTAACCCCCCCATCAGCCCACAGCCCATTACCAGTCCTAACCACATCAGCCCACCTCAAGTCCTAACCCCTCCCCATCAGCCCATTTCCTGTCCTAGCCCCCCATAGCCCATTATCAGTCCTAACCCCCCCCATAGCCCATTAGCAGTCCTAACCCCATCACCTCAATCCAGACAGCCCCCATCAGCCCACAGCCCATTACCAGTCTTAAACCCCCCCCATAGCCCATTACCAGTCCTAACCCCCCCCAACAGCCCACAGCCCATTACCAGTCCTAACCCCTCCCCATCAGCCCATTTCCTGTCCTTGCCCCCCCATAGCCCATTATCAGTCCTAACCCCCCCATAGCCCATTACCAGTCCTACCCCCCCCCCATAGCCCATTACGTCCTAACCCCCCATCACCCCATTTCCAGACAGCCCCCAACAGCCCACAGCCCATTACCAGTCTTAACACCCCCCCATAGCCCATTATCAGTCCTAACCCCCCCAACAGCCCAAAGCACATTACCAGACCTAACCCCTCCACCTCAGCCCATTTCCTGTCCTAGCCCCCCCATAGCCCATTATCAGTCCTAACCCCCCATAGCCCATTACCAGTCCTACCCCCCCCCCATAGCCCATTACGTCCTAACCCCCCATCACCCCATTTCCAGACAGCCCCCAACAGCCCACAGCCCATTACCAGTCTTAACACCCCCCCATAGCCCATTATCAGTCCTAACCCCCCCAACAGGCCACAGCCCATTACCAGTCCTAACCCCTCCACCTCAGCCCATTTCCTGTCCTAGCCCCCCCATAGCCCATTATCAGTCCTAACCCCCCCATAGCCCATTACCAGTCCTAACCCCCCATCGCCCCATTTCCAGACAGCCCCCATCAGCCCACAGCCCATTGCCACTTAACCCCCCCCAGACCATTACCAGTCCTAACCCCCCCCATAGCCCATTACGTCCTAACCCCCCATCACCCCATTTCCAGACAGCCCCCAACAGCCCACAGCCCATTACCAGTCTTAACACGCCCCCATAGCCCTTTATGAGTCCTAACCCCCCCAACAGGCCGCAGCCCATTACCAGTCCTAACCCCTCCACCTCAGCCCATTTCCTGTCCTAGCCCCCCCATAGCCCATTATCAGTCCTAACCCCCCCATAGCCCATTACCAGTCCTAACCCCCCATGGCCCCATTTCCAGACAGCCCCCATCCGCCCACAGCCCATTGCCAATTACCCCCCCCCCCACACCATTACCAGTCCTAACCCCCCCCCCCAATCGGCTTATGGCAAAATTAAAAAAAAAAAAAAAAAACTATCTCTGGCTGCTGCCGCTGCTGTGGCCGCCGCGGCAGCGGCAGAATGGAGTGTCCCGCGGGGCCTCCTCTGCTTGCTGAGCCCCTCTGCAAGGGCTTTCAGATTCGCGAAGGGAGAGTGTCTCCCTCGCGCCTCTGTTAAGCCCACAGGGGCTAATGGGAAATTTCCCATCTGCCCCTTTAGACGCGAGGGGCTGATGGGAAATTTCCCATTAGCCCCTGCGGGCTTAATAGAGACGCGAGGGAGACACTCTCCCTTCGCGAATCTGAAAGCCCTTGCAGAGGGGCTCAGCGAGCAGAGGAGGCTCCGCTGGACACTCCATTCTGCCGCTGCCGCGGTGGTAGCGGCAGCGGCAGTAGCCAGAGCCAGCTTTTTTTTAAAAATGTAATTTAAAAAAAAAGCAGAATGTTCTTTGCGCGGGGCCCCCTGAAACGCGGGACCCTGTGCAAAAAACATTCTTGCTCAATGGACGGGCCGGCCCTGCCCAGCCTACCCCTCTCCCCTACCCGTACCCCCCTATCCCCCTCCTTATCCCCCGCAGCCCCCACCAGGCAGCACAGTACATGCTATATGTTCAACTCCAGGCCATTCCAAACTACAGACTCTACTCCAAACAATCCGTAGTCCTTACTCCCTTGCTCCTCGGCCACCACGGTCAAGACATTCCTAACATCTCTATTCTTTGATACTCTTATACCTCTCCTGAACAGTAGTTTAACATCCTGCTGCGTTATGCGACTAGGTAATGCCTGAATATAGAGTTCCCACACTATTAGAAAACATTTCCAGTGTTGCATCCGTCCCCACAAATGTTCTCGTTCACATTACATAAGTAGGTATAGGGACAGTTTCCAAGACGGTATTGAGGGTCCTGTAGATGTCAACCAGGTCTGTAAAATACTTTTACGAGCTAACAGTAGTACAAGGCGTATCCATCTGAATTTCAGCTCCCACCAGTCCAGCTTCAGGCAGATCTAATATAGCTCCTTGTGGGGATAAAGTGGACAGATTTAGCAAATTTCCCATATCTTGGTTGAACAATATCCTATTATGTGACCTTGCAAGACCACTTTTGCTGTTTCCCAAAACAAGGCTGAATTGCTTTTGTGAGCGGCATTGTGTTCTTCAAATTCTTCCCATTTAGCCCGTATACATTTTTGGAACTCTTTGTCATCTACAAGATGAAGCGGGAATCTCCATGGGCCCCTCACGGAGTTCCCCCCCCCCCATTCCAGCTCCAACACTACCAGAGCATGATCTGATACCACTATTGGACTGATATCCACCTTCCCTATTCGCTCTAATAGTGAAGCTGACACTAAAATGTAATCTAATCTAGAGCTGGTTCCATGCACTCTTGACACATGAGTGTAGTCTCTTTCCAAGGGGTGCCAAACCCTCCACACTTCAATCAGTTCACACCCTTCGCTTATCCCTCTCCATCTGTTAGCGCTATGCTTGTCTCCTCTGCCCTTTTGCCCCATACAATCCATAGTAGCATCCACTACATCAAGTCCCCCCCTCCCCCCCCAGAATGATCTGGGAGGAAAACCCTTGAGTTAACTGTTGCGTCAGCTGTTGGAAAAATTGAGCATTATAGACATTACGCCCTGGTGGGGCTACTTATACCATGTATTCCTCTGATTCCCCTCCACTGTACAAATTCCTAAGACCTCCCTCCAATATAAGTTGTCCGCCAATCCGGCCTCCACTCAGTCTCCCGCCCCCTCCTGGCAACTGCCGTATCTGCATATTCCAAGAGGGACACAAAATGCCCCTATAAAGGTCCTGTCCCATTTAAATTTAACTTTAAATAAACTTAGAGGCCTCTCAATTAAGGACCTCTGTGCTTCCCTCTGATAGTATTTCTCATCTGGTTCCTTAGGGGAATGTCGTTTACACATTCAGCCATAAAATATCAGATTTTGAATTAAACCTTAAGAACTATTACACACTGGTTTCTAAGCTATACTCCCCCATCCCCTTCATATACATAGCAACACAGAAAAACAAAGACTAGTTCAAAAACTTGATTACAAGTTGGTGCTAAGAAAAAGGAGAGAGAGTCAATGAACTGTTACATAAAAGACGTGGGAGCAGCAGTACACTTCAACATCATACAATACAATACAATACAATACAATATAATATAATATAATACAATAAAATACAATAAAATACAATACAATGCATCCCACCCCCACCCAGCAAGCAACATTAACCCTCACATCTGGATTCTCCCCCAGTCCTAACACAACCCAACCTCTCTTTCACTCCTTTCTCCACCCCCCACCTCTCTCTTCTTTTGTCAAGTACTAAAAAACAAAAAGGAAAGTACCATAAAATTCAATAAAATTGCCCCAAAGAGACCTTCAGTTTACTTCTCCCCCAATACTATATCGTTGTCCTGCAGCGTTCCCTTTAGGTCTGTTATACCGTCTCGCAAAATGTTCTTGTCACACTTCCATCGTATGACAGATGCTCAGACCTAGCCAATCGCCACGTCCATCAGCCACACTGCAGGCCTTCCCCGTTGGCTCCTTTCTAGGTATCAGTAGCCCCTTTTTTGCAGTGTCTGCCACACATAATGTCTTTACAGCTGCATATTGCTTCTTGATTCCCAAATTGTCCTCTCACCAACACATAAAATTAAGAGAAAAGAACACACAAAATAAAAAAAATAAAAAAAATCTCAGCAGCATAGTACATACATGTAACTGAGCAGCAGCCCCTGGTAAGGGTAAGCTCCTTTATCCATTAATAATACCCTGCTGTCCCAATAGTGCGTGTCTATCATATAACTGTTTACTCCCCTTCACTTGGAGACTTTTTACCATGTGTCTCAGTACCTTCCGGCGGTCCCAGGTTCTGTTCCTCACATGGCTACTGCCTATTCCTCAAGTGGGATCTTTAAAGTGGTTTGCACAAAATGTCTGAGCTGCCTCTGCCGTAAGAAACACTTGGGGCTGTCTATTAATTGTGAGCTGCAGCTTCGCTGGGTAGATCAAGGCAAACCTTATCCATTTTTTTTGCTAGTGTGCTACATACAGTGTTTAAGTTCTTACGTTCTTGGGTCACAGCAGCCGAGTAATCCTGGAAACACAGCATCCTCGTTCCTTCATAAGTAAGAGCCCCCGGCTTCTGAGCTGCCTGAAGAATTGTTTCCTTTTGGTGGAAATTCAAAAATCTCACCAACACTGCTCTTGGCCTTGTATAGCCCTCTTTCCAGGAGCCCACCCGATGTACACACGCAACAGTTAGCTTTCCCGCCATTTCTGTTAGCTGTAGACTCACCGGTAACCAAGTCTCTGGGAATCCCCAGAGTTCCTTTTCCTTAATTTCAGGGATGCCTACCAATCTGAGATTTTTCCTTCGCCCCCGATTTTGAAGATCATCTATTTTGCTGTCGTGCTTAAGCATTTGCTCTTCCAGCCAGTGAATTCTCTGTTCCAGTTCAATATTGCTATCCTCAGTTCCCGATATTCGGAGTTCAGCATGTTGCAGACGGCCCGTGAATTCTGCCACCAAACCCGTCAATTGTTCAAGTTATGCAGTAATATCTTCAAAACAGCCACTCAACACCCATACAACTGCCACCGAAACCTCTTCTACCAGGGCTCCTGAAGATGTCTCTGGGCTCGAAGGGGGAGAGGGATCCGCCGTCTTAGCGTCTGCACCCCATGCGGTCTCCTTTTTCTGTAGTCTAGCTGCCATCTGCTTTAGTACCCCAGTAATTCTTCTCTAAAAGGCCACTTCAACAGATAAACTAGTCTGTCACATGGGTACAGGCGGTTTTGTCATGTTTTTGAAGAGAGCAGCGCGGGGGGACCCAGAGTTCCGGCGTTCACGTCCGTCTTGGCTCATCGCCATATCGGAAGTCCCTCCAGACCATTAATTGAAGAACCAGTATGCAGCCCTGGAAGAGGAGGAGGTGGAAGCATCCAAGGAAAGGGAAGAACCACAGCTCGAGCCCCCCAAAGTTAAAGAATAAGTCACTACAATAAAGCAAAGGGTAGTGGTGGTTGGTGACTCTCTTCTGAGGGTACTGAGGCATCCATCTGCTGACCAGATTTGATATCCAGAGAGGTGTGCTGTCTGCCAGGTGCCAAAATCTGGGATGTTACAGAGAGTTTGCCGAGACTCATCAAGCCTACTGACTGTTATCCTGCTACTCATCCATGTCAGCACAAATGATACGCTAGGTATCCTTCCAAGCATATCAAACGTGATTTCACAGCTCTGGGACAGAGGGTGAAGCAGGTAGGTGTGCAGTTAATGTTATCTTCAATCCTCCCTGTTGAGGGTAAAGGCCAAGGCAGAGAATCTCGCATCCTGGAGATGAATGAATGGCTGAGTGGACAGTGTCATCGAGAGTGTTTTGGACCATGGGATGATGTTCCAAGAGCTGCAGAGTGGAGATAGCGTCCATCTGTCCAAGAAGGGTCGAGGTGTTTTTAGCAGCAGACTGGCTAATCTACTGAAGAGGGCTTTAAACTAAATTCATTGGGGATGGGTGAAGAGAGCCCCCAGGTACGTGAAGAAAGCCCCCAGGTAAGTGAAAGATTAAATACTTCTGGAAATGGGTAATAGGGGCAATGTCTAGAAAATGTTGTGTATAAATGCCCATAGCATGCGAAATAAGATCCCAAATGTTGAGGCTTTAATGGAAGAGGCTGACTTGAATTTACTGGCGGTTACGGAGATATGGTTCACACAAAACCATGACTGGGATGTAATTATACTGGGCTATACTTTACTCAGGAAGGATATGGTAGGAAGAAGGGGAGATGGTGTGGCACTATATGTTAAAAAAAAATATTAAAGCTATAGAATTGCAAGACTTAAAAGGAAGAGAGGAGGCACTGTGGGTTAAACTAGAAAGGGGGAAAGAGAAATCCATTTGCATTGGAGTTATATACAGATCCCTATCACAGGGCATAGAAGTGGACAAAGATTTAATATGAGACATACACAGTATTGCCATGAAAGGAGAAATGCTACTGATAGGTGATTACAATATGCCAGATGTGGGCTAGCACATCCCTGCTACGGTGTCACCTAGAAGTAAGGAGATCCTGGATTCTCTACAGGGAGAACTAAACAGGCAATTGGTAGCAGAACCTACACGTGATGGGGTCATACTGGACTTAGTGCTTACCAATGGGAAAGTATTTCTGATGTTACAATGAGAGATCAACTCACATCCAGTGATCACCAGTATTAGTACCAGGGCTGATAAAATCCATTCAAAAGCGAGAGTCTTAGACTTTAGGAAAACTAATTTTCCAAAGATGGGACAATACTTCAGAGAGTCGTTAGCAGGATCGGATCAGCTGGGGGATGCAGAAAAACAGTGGGCAAAACTGAAAGGGGATATTTTAAAGGCAACAAACCTTTTTGTTAGAAAGGTAAATAAATGTAAAAAGGTAAATAAATGTAAAAGGAAAAGAAGGTCGCTATCGTTCTCAAAAGAAGTAGCTGAAAAGGTGAAGAAAAAGAGGGAGGCCTTCATAAAATACAAGAGATCACAGAGAGAGGAAGACAAGCACCTATATTTGGAAAAACTTAGAGAAGCTAGCAAAGTAGTCAGGAAAGCAAAGGTACAAAAAGAAGAAGAAATAGCCAATGCAATAAAATGGGGGGGAAAAGACATTTTTCAGATAGGTTAGTGAGAGGAGGAAGGGCAAAAGCGGTATTGTCAGACTCAAGGAGGAATATGTAGAAGCTGAAGGAACTAGCTAAACTAAAAGTAGACAAAGCCATGGGTCCAGATGAGATAAAGAGGATAAAGCAGAATTACTTAACAAATATTTCAGGACCTCAGAAAACACCCACAAATAGCAAGAGAAGCATCGGGAATCTCAAACAATTTTCAGAAGACTGTGTTTGAGAGGAACTAGCTAAACTAAAAGTAGACAAAGCCATGGGTCCAGATGGGATACATTCAAGAATACTGAGGGAATTTGGGGATGTTCTGTCTTTTCAATGCCTCTTAGGAGTGGTGCCAGAGGACTGGAGAAAGGCTCATGTGGTCCCTTTACACAAAAACAGAAATAACAATGACACTGAGAACTACAGGCCAGTTAGTCTAACCTCTGTGATTAGTAAATTATTGAAAAGGTTACTAAAGGATAGAATAGTGAGGTTTCTGGAGTCCAGTGGATTGCAGGATCCAAGGTAGCATGGATTCACCAGAAGAATCTGATAGAAAGGGAGTTGGACCAAGGGAAAGCCCTAGATATGGTGCATTTAGATTTCAGTAAAGTGTTCCATACAGGCAACTTATAAACAAACTGAGCACCCTAGGGATGGACCCTAAAGTTACTGATTGGGTTAGAAATTGGTTGAGTGGGAGGCAACAAAGGGTACAGGTAAATGGAGCTCACTCTGAGGAGAAGAAGGTTACCAGTGGTGTGCTGCAGAGATCTGTCCTTGGTCTGATTCTTTTAACATCTTTGCTAGTGATATTGTGGAAGGACTGTTGGCTAAGGTTTGCTTGTTTGCAGATGATATCAAAATCTGCAATAGAGTAGACACACAGTAAGGAGTCAACAACATGAGGAGGGATCTAGCTAATCTTGAAGAATAATCCAGAATATGGCAGCTGAGATTTAATGCTAAAAAATGCAGGGTCATGCATTTAGGCTGCAAAAATCCAAAGGAGCTCTACAGTGTTGGGGGTGAGGTACTTCTGTCCACAAAAGAAGAGCGGGACCTGGGCGTAATTGTGTCTGACGATCTTAGGATGCTTCGGTGTATAGGGAGAGGAATGACCATCAGAAGAAAGGAGGTAATGGTGCCTCTGTATAAGTCTTTGGTGCGACCTCATTTGGAGTATTGTGTGCAATTCTGGAGACCGCACCTTCAAAAGGATATAAACAGGCTGGAGTCGGTGCAGAGGGTAGCTATTAAAATGGTTAGTGGTCTTCATTATGAAGCATATCAGGACAGACTTAAGGATCTTAATATATACACCTTAGAGGAAAGGCGGGATAGAGGTGATATGATTAAGATGTTTAAATACCTCCGTGGCATAAATGCACAGGAGGGTCTCTTTCAATTGAAGGCAAACTCTGCTACGAGGGGACATAGGATGAGAGTGAAAGGGGATAGTCTCAGGAGTAATATGCAGACTTATTTCTTTACGGAAAGAGTGGAATAGTTTCCCAGTGGAGGTAATGGACACAAGGACAGTATGTGAATTCAAAAAAGCATGGGACAAACACAGAGGATGTCTAAAGGTAAAAAGGGGACTATCGTAGTTGATGGGAGGGCAGACTAGATAGGCCATATGGTCTTTTTCTGCTGTCATGTTTCTATGTTTCTAAAAGTGTCCTTCCACCCAGCTGTGTTGGAAAATAGTCCCTTACTGGCTCCATTCCAGCTCATGCAATACATTTTCACTGCTCTAAAACCACTAACAGATTGCTACACATTTTAAAATAATTTTATAATCCATTTAGAATTAAGTTTGTCTGCTACCGGTTTATTTAGAGAAACTACGTCACCAACATGACGTGCCATGGAGAGAATCTCTTCGGAGAAAAGGAGGGAGGAAGGAAAAGAGGGCTTCATAGAAAAGCTAGCTGTTACTCTTCACAGTCTCTCAAGGTGAATGTCAGCATCAGTCTCCTATCACAGGAAGTATCAAGGTGGTAGCCAAAGAAAGGCTTACTAACTACAAAGGCATAAGTACTTCCCTGGCTCCCGCTACTCCCATTCTAAACAGACTTCTTGAGCACGCCCCAAGCAAGAGAAATCTTAGAAGACCCAGCGGTTCCATAGCCAAAACTAGGGGTGAGGTTTTGATTGGTTCCTACAGAGCGTAGCCTCAGAGAAGGACTCTCCTGTAGAGGAACCAGTTCACTATTTGTGTCTGCAACATTTGGGGAGGCACTGCCCCACCTCATGCCCCCCCCCACAAACCACACCTATGCTCAGAGGTGGCCCCTTATAACCTTCAACACTTGGGTCTTACAAATTTCCAAAGAGGCCACAAATTGCTTCTGCTCGACCATGACTATCCTCCAAATTATCCACCGAGGGTTCCATCTCTAAACCCTCGGCTGAGGAAGTCGCTGCTCTTCAAAAAAGATCTGGCAATGGAGCCTGTTCTACCAGGGCAGGAAGGGAGAGGATTTTACTTGAAGAACTTCCTGAACAAATATTTGGTCAAGGAAAATTTCAGGATGATTTTTCTAGGCAGCCTACTCCCTTTTCTTCAACAAGGAGATTGGCTATGCTCTCTGGATCTGAAGAATGGCCACATCCAGTCACAGGAAGATCCTAAGACTCATGGTAGGGAAACTGCAAATACGCTACGATGATGCAGCAGTCTGTTGGCTTTCCTGTCCTGTCCTCTGGCCCTCAGCTGCACCCTACACCAGCACTGTTCCTCCAGTGCTGCAGACAGGCTCCAGGTGGGGTAATCTTTCTTGCTCAGGAAGGGTTTTATTTTTTGGCTGACTGTAATTTACATTTTTTCTGCTTGAGAAGTAAATTGCTATGTGATTTGTTGAGAAAAAGCAGCTCATCAAATGTGATAGTAAGTAAATAAATAATTTTGTTTCTGTTACCGTATTTAACAGAATTGATTTGTTTAACTCCGTGACACATTGGGACCTGTCTACTAAAGGTTTTTTCCCATTTTGTGCCTATGTGGAAAATGCTCAGTAGACAGGCCCCACTGTATATACAGAGAATAAGAGAAGGACAGGCCCATAAAAATCCCGCAGTTAAGAATTAGTAAAGAGACATGGAAAATATGAGAGCGACCCCTTACCTGCATTTACAGTCTGGGAGTGATGACATATCAACAAGGTGATAAAGCCAAGAAGAGAGGTGGGCGCTCTTATCCAGTGAAATTCAGGAAAGTACATCCTCAAGTCACTGAAAACAATAAAATCATATGACCCAGAGCAAATTGAAATTAAATTATATGGATATGAAGAGATCTCAAGGTTCTGGGACAGGAGAAGGTTTCAGCAGGATGTGTGTGTGTCTCAATGTGGGAACTTCAGGGCAGGAATGAGGTGCATTGAGAGAGCTGCGTGCGGGGAGTCTCAGTGCTGGAATAGCAGAGGGCACTTCAGGGCAGGAATGAGGTGCATCGAGAGAGCTGTGTGTGGGGTGTCTCAGTGCTCAAATAGCAGAGGGTGTGGCATGGTAGGAATAAAGTGCATTGATAGAGCTTTTAGGGGGGTTCTTGATACTGAACTAGCAGGTGGGGATGCTGGAGGATCTCCTTTTCTGGGGCATAAAGTGGTATAATAAATGGAAAGATAAGTATAGACTAGATGTACAATTTATACATGGAAATAAATGTATACGATTTATACATGGAAATCATCATGTATGAAACTGCATGCCTGATATGCACATAAAGCATTAGTACATACCTCTAACAAGGATTCTCTGTGGACAGCAGGATAAGCAATCACATGTAGGTGATATCATCTGACGGCCTAGGTTTGGACCTGCTTTCTAAAAAGTCCATAAAAGTCTAGAAGGCTTTGAGCATGCGCGAACGTTCTCTCCTAGTGGTAGTAACATAGTAAATGACAGCAGATAAAGACCAGTATGGTCCATCTAGTCTGCCGAGCAAGATGGCAAGAGTAGGTGCACCTGCCGCTCCGTGCACGTCACCCCTCCCCATGTCCCTGTCCAGGGGTGAACCCACCACTCCGTGTAGGACACCCCTGTTTGTTGAGAGATTAAATAGTTAAGTTTATTTTGATTTTATCCGGTTGCTGTAAAGGGATCCACTGTGTCTGTCTCCTGCCATTTTGAATTCTGACACTGTATTTGCCCCCACCACCTCCATCTGGCCGCGAGATCGGGAGCAGCCAGAGCAGAAAACCGTCCCCCTTGCAGCCGCTGCTTCTGTTTCTTACAGAACAGCGGCTGCAATAAAGTTAAGTTAAAAAAAGAAAGACAACCTGTGAGGAACCCTCTGGCCCTAGGAAACTCCTGCTGCAGCGCCCACCCCCTCTGACGTTACTTCCTTTTCAGCCCCTGCACTGCAACAGGAATTTCCTAGGGCTGAATCATTTATTTTGAATCATGTTCCATGGACATAATTTGTTGTTTATTTATAGGTATGTTGTTTACATAGCCAACAAGTTGTAATAAACTGAGTTTTTTTTGTTTTTTATAAGGGCTTTCTCCCCTCCTAGCATGGTACTTCCCGTGATGTGGACTATGTGATTATCTCTATTATTTGCTTGTGTATATTTCCTTTTCTTGTTATGTATTGTTATATATAAAATCAATAAAAAGAAAGTTAAAATAAAAAAAAAAGGAATTTCCTAGGGCTGGAAGGCTCCTCACAGGTTTTATTTTTTACTTAACTTTATTGCAGCCACTGCTCTGTAAGAAGCAGGAGCAGTGGCTGCACGGGGGTGAAGCCACGCAGGGGGGGAGAGTGAAGCCACGCGGGGGGGGGGAGGAGTGAAGCCACGCGGGGAGGGAGTGAAGCCACGCGGGGGGGCGGAAGGCTCCACACAGGTTTAACTTTGTTTTTAACTTAACTTTATTGCAGCCACTGCTCTGTAAGAAGCAGGAGCAGTGCCTGCAAAGGGAAAGAGGTGGCAGAAGGGACTGACAGAGGGAAGGTGAGGGCTGTAAGAGAGCTGAAAGAGGGGGGAAGGAGGTGGCTGGAAGAGAGCTGAAAGGGGGGGGGGAGGAGGTGGCTGGAAGAAAGCTGAAAGAGGGGGGAAGGAGGTGGCTGGAAAGGATCTGACAGAGTGGGGAAGGAGGGGACTCAAAGGGAGCTGACACCTGGGAATGGTACTGGTAAGTGACTGGGTAATGGGGAGGAGGCTGGAAGGGAGGGGGCACTGGGACTGGAAGGGAGCAGAAATGTGGTGATGGCACTGGAAGGGGGATGGACAGAAGGTAGGGTGACTGGAAGGGAGCTGAAAGGGGAGGAGGAGGTGGCTGGAAGAGAGCTGAAAGGGGGGGGGAGGAGGTGGCTGGAAGGGAGCTGAAAGGGGGGGAGGAGGTGTCTGGAAGGGAGCTGAAGGGGGGGGGGAGGTGACTAGAAGAGAGCTGAAGGGGGGAGAGGAGGTGGCTGGAAGAGAGCTGAAAGGTGGGGGAGGAGGTGTCTGGAAGGGAGCTGACAGAGTGGGTAAGGAGGGGACTCAAAGGAGCTGACACCTAGGGATGGTACTGGTAAGTGACTGGGTAATGGGGAGTCGACTGGAAGGGAGGGGGCACTGGGACTGGAAGGGAGCAGAAATGTGGCGAAGGCACTGGAAGGGGGATGGACAGCGGGTAGGGTGACTGGAAGGGAGCTGACACGGGGAAGGCACTGGGAGTGGAAGTGAGCTGATACCTGGGATGGTGTTTGGACTAGAAGAGGCTGGATAGTGAGGATGGAGGGGGACTAGGAGAGAACGGACACCACTGGCAGTCCTGGGAACACAAGGGGATTGACACTGGAATGTAATGGGAGGGGAGGACTGGAAAGGGGGCTGATACTGGTGACAGTTAGGACTGGAAATAGGCTGATGGAAGAAAGTAAAGAAAGCAAAAGAGGAGACAAGAAATGGCAGATGGACTATAGACTATAGAAAGAGAGCTAAGAGAAGACAGGAAAACAGAAGCTTCAGATCGGAACCAGCATGATCAGAGAATAAAATGGTCAAACAACAAAGATAGAAAAAATCATTTTAGTTTCAATTTAATGACTGGACTTTGTGCTACCTTTATATTTTACACAGCAAGAGGAACTGCATCTCTTATTTAACTGATGTTGCACTGCATGCGGAGTCTGGCTTCTTAGGTTTCGGTTTAATTTTTGTCTATGTATTTCTCTTTTTGTTTTGTGCTCATTTATTGATGAAGGCCTGTCTGTATTGTGTGTGTGTGTTTGTCTGTCTGTCTGTCTGTCTGTATTGTGTGTGTACAACCAATGCTGCGTATTCTGTCAGTACAGAATTTCTGTTTAAGAATGTGTAGAAGTCTTGCTCATTCAGGTTGCACATTGCCCTCTCTGCAATTTTTTGGGGGACAGGGGGTTGAGAAAGGTTGGGGTGAGGTGAGGGTGGAGCAAGGGTGGGGTGGGGTGAGGTGAGGTGGGGACGGGCCACGAAGGGGTGGGGGTGGGCATGGACGGAGCGTGACTACCCACAGGTGGCGGGTTTTTCTCTTTCAAAAAGTTGGCAACCCTATCAAGCTTGTCCACAGAGAATGTTACTTACACACAGCCTAAACAGTTGTAACTTTTGAACATTCACATGTATGCACACAAATTAACCTAGAAAATGTGTGCATGCCAAAGAGCAGGTTTGTAAGCACAAAAATTCCCTACTGCATTATGGAAGCTGCAGCACTGATTTCAGTAGATAGTATTGTGGGCTACAAATCTCACACTGCTTTGAGATATAAGTTCATAACCAGGACTGGCCAAAAAGTTTGGAAGCTCTAAAGAGACCTCGCTGGGCTGCAGTTACCCCACACTAAGCACACATGCAGACACAGAGTTGCCACATTGCCCAGTTCCAGGATTTTCTGGCCAGTTCTGGTTTTATATTTGGATTGCAATGCGGTATGCTGTTTGTAATCCCTTATTTTACCCATTGAAATCAGCGTTGCAAGCCCCATAATGCATCAGGATGAGATTGTAAACCAGTCCTGGATTTCTGACAATCTTGCTCCTGGAACTGGGTAACTTGGCAACTCTGCAGACACCTATTAGGGTTGTCTACTTTTGAACCTATCATGGACACCTTTGTGCGGGAAGGCGTCCCCCTCTGGAGCACAGGCCTTTCCTTGGGGAGGGGGGCAGGGGATTCCCCCTCATATTGCAGATCTTTCCAGTCACATTTGCTGCTGCTGCCCACCTTAAGGCCTTGCCATGTCCTCTTGAAGGCTCTTCCCTGTCCAGCCACCTTTGATGCACACTTATTATTGCCGTGGAGGCGGACATGGAAGATCCTTCAAGAGCGCATGTATGTGCTCCAAGGCTTTGTGGCAGGCAGCGGCGATAGTGGGACTTGGAGTCAACCGGACAATACAGTGTCCAGTTATTGTTTATAACCAGACACTATACAAAGAGCTGCATAATCAGGCAGTTGGCCACCCTAACCAGGGGTTTTCAACCCAGTCCTTGGGACACACCCAGCCAGTCAGGTTTTCAGGATAACCACAGTGAATATGCTTGAGATAGATTTGCATACACTGCCTCCATCGTATGTAAATCCCTCTCATGCATATTCATGGTGCTTATCCTGAAAACCTGACTAGCTAGGTGTGTCCCAGGGAGTGGGTTGTGAACTCCTGCCCTACACTAAGGTTACCAAAGCTTTTGCAGGTAAATCTGGGACACTTATCCAAAGTGGGTGTGGGGGAGAGGAGGGAGAGACACCTTCGTTCCAGGTTTGAGCAATAAGGTGTGGAAGAGAGAAGAGGAGTCATTACCCTGCCCCTCCACAATCCAGCAACAATATCACTTCCAAGAAGACAGATTGACAGAGAGATAGAAACAGTGACCGTGCAACATATAAAGATAATAGCTGCAAATTCTAAAAACGGACATAGTCAAATAACTAAACTGAAAATAAAAAATTGTTTTTACCCTCTCCGTCCCATTGCTGGAATTGGGGACAGGAGTCTGCCAAACAGGTGGGAGTCAGGGACACAGTTTTAAATTCAGGGAAAATCCCCCAAACCAGGGGCATTTGGTGACCTTACCCTACACCCCACTCCCTGGGCCACTTCCCTTTCCCGCGCCCATTCAGACTGCGCTCTTCTTAAAGGATCATAAGAAGCACGAGAGAGGATTCGGTGAGGGTTTTGGGGCTTTATCTTACCTTCTTCAGTTCACGTCTGCCCAAGGAACGTTTCACAGAAGTTATGGAACTAACATGAACTTTCCCTGAATGTCTTTTGCTGCTTTCTCAACAGTCAAAGAACAAAGTTCATATTTACTTTCACTTTTCCTCAGAAACACCTGAGCATTTCCTGTGGCACCTTCAGGTCCCACCCTAACCACCAGTCTGCTGCTTATCATAGTTTTCTTGATTTTAGCCCTCTCCATGGCAGTAAATAACCTTCTTGAAACCTCTTGCTTGTCTTGTCTGCATCTACCTTGACTAGATTGCAATTTCCACATAGCAAGCTGGCCTTGCCTGACTTCCACTTGAATGATTAAGTATTTGCTATCAGGAAAGGTGAGACATTGGTGTATGTGTGGTGAATAACAAGTGTGGCTTTATTAAAATTGCAACCAGAATAGCAATCTGAACAAATTTAAACCTTTCTTGGCCAAATATTCAAAGCTTTTAGATATTCAGCACAGCACTGAACATATAAGTGCTTCTTTTTTTAATTAACATAGTAACTAGTATATGACAGCAGATAAAGACCAGTAAGTGGGTGTGCCCAGTAAGGTGGCAATCGTAGGTGTACCCACCGGTCCATCAGGTCATCCCCCTCTACACCTTTGTTTAGGTTGTACCCTCCGCTCGGTGCAGGTCACCCCCTTTATTTGTTGAAATATAAAAGATGGTTGATTTTATTTTGATTTTTCCTTTTGCTCTAAAGAGATCCACCGGGTCTGCCTCATGGCATTTTGAATTCTGTCACTGTATTTGCCCTCACCACCATCATCAGGAGGTCTTTCCAAGCATCCACCACTCTTTGCATGAAAAAGTATTTCCTGATATTGCTTTTAAATTTACCTCCTTATAGTTTTATGTTATGCCCTCTAGTTTTCCAGCTTCCTCGTCTTTGAAAAAGGTTTGTTTGTTCATTAATACTCTAAGTATTTAAAGATCTGTATCGTATCTCTCCTGTCCCTCCTCTTCTCTAGTATATACATATTTAGGGCTTCAAGTCTCTTCACATACGTATTCTGGCACAGGCTCCAAATCATTTGGGTCGCCTTCCTCTGAACTGTTTCAAGTCTTTTATATCCTTTGTGAGATATGGCCTCCAAAACTGAACACAATACTCCAAATGAGGTCTCACCAACGACTTTCTAGGGGCATTAATACAGTACCTCCTCCTTTCTGCTGGTTATTCCCCTCTGTATATATAATTAAACAGCATTCCACATATTGACGCTAATTTTAGAATAGGGTGGCATGGAATGCTGCCTAAAGAGTTGCCTAGGTAGGCGCTATTTTATGAAGACAAGAGGCCCCTTTGGCGTGCATCGAAAAGCCAGAGTGCATCAACCCTCATATTCACAATTGAAAGCCCTTGCAACCATCTAGGCCAGGGGTCTCAAACTCCGGTCCTGGAAGGCCGCAAACCAGTCAGATTTTCAGGGTAGCCCTCATGAATATGCATGAGATATATTTGCATACAATGGGGACAGTACATGCAAATAATTATCATGCATATTCATTAGGGATACCCTGAAAACCTGACTGGTTTGCGGCCCTCCAGGACTGGAATTTGAGACCCCTGATCTAGGCTGTGGTTGTCCGGTTCCTCCCGTTCCTCTGGTTATCCCCCTCTACCGACGATTTCCCAATTCCACTCGTCTCTTCCATGAAATATCTCAGCATCATCCTGGATCCTTCACCCACTTTTCATTCACATATCGGTGCGACAGTTAAACGATGTTTTTTCAAACTACATCAAATTCGCTCGGTACAGTCTATTCTCTTTATTTCCATTGCTACTCTGCTCTTGTCCTTGATAATATCAATGTTAGATTACTGTAATATCATTTATTCTGGTCTCCCCAAATACCAACTGAAACGTTTACAGTCCGTTCAGATTACCACAATTCGGCTTTTACACCATCCACTAGATATGCAGAATTGGAAAGCCCCCATCATTCGGCACCTTTGTGTTTTGCCCCCAGTCTCTGGAATTTCTTCCCTCCAGCATACGTTTAGAAACTTCCTTTCCAAGGTTTAAGGAAGCTTCTATCTCAAACGGCCTTTGATCTTCTACCCGTGACTAAGATTCATGCTCCCTTCCCTGGTTTATCCCTCCCTCTCTTTCCTACTTCTCTTTTCCTATAAATTTTATGGCCTTCTTTTCCTTTTCTTTATTTTATGATTTTATTGTAAACCGCTTCGATGATGTAACAGGTGGTATATCGAGCTTTTTCATAAACCATAAACCTGCTCACAAGCAGGTATTAATGTTTGTGTTTACATTATGCAGGTACACAGATAAATGAAGGGTCTTTATAATCTATGCACGTCCTTGAAAATTCCACCTGTGCCCCACCCAGATCGCGCCCCTGGCTTCACTGATCAGCAGAGAATGCACCTTCATGCCATATGGCATAGGAACACCTTGATATGCTCAGTATTATGGAAGTCATTTTATAATCTGTTCTTTATTTGGAATTATACATCAGGAAAAGGAAGCATGTCTGGAGTGTTCTGAGGACGGCACTGTTCATCTGCAATGTGTGCCTTCGAGTCAGTCCTGACTCCTGGTGACCCAGAAGCTCCTGGGTTTTCTCGGCAGTGTCACTGGAAGTAGATTGCCAGGCCTTTCTTCCAATGGGTCTGATATTCAAAAGCACTTATCAGATTAACCTCACCTGCTAGTGGGATACGTGCAAGCCAGCAAGACTCTCAGTGGCACGCTCCAGGTAGTGCTGCTGAAGATTTTCTCTGATTGCCTTGGACTACACCATAGTGCCAGGGTGGTCTGGAGCCCAGAGATATTCAGACACTAGCCGTTAAGTGATTCAGATAAACTTAGTCCATCTGAAAGGCTGTCCTATATTTATCCAGCTGGTAGACTTAATTTTGTTGCTATCCAGATAGCACTGAATCCGGATATTCAGCACCAGCCATTAGCGGATGCCAGGCCTGAATAGCGGGATTATTTTCATCTATGGTAGCAGGCATTTAAAAAACATGCTGACTACTGGCCCATATATGCATAAGTCCTTATACTTGGCCACCCCATCTATAGACTATACATCTCACTGTGCCACCTTAAACACAGATATACAGTAACTCAGACTGTGGGCCGCAAGAGAAGGAAGAGTCAAACAATGCAGCAGGCAGGGAGACAAGTAGGGTTTCCAACTGGCTCCAGATGTGCCCGACACACTTGATCCAGTCCTAGCTTTACCCCATTGCATGCAGGAACATGTAGTTCTGATTTTTTCCATTGCACTCCATAAGAAAAGCAAGACTACATGTCCCTGCATGCTATGGGGTAAACCCAGGACTAGATCAAGCCTGTCGGGGACATCTGGAGCCAGTTGGCAACCATAGAGACAAGTCATCACTGGTGGGGGTGGGGAAATAAGGAACTGATGGTACAGCTGAAGAGTCGCTCACAGAGTGTGATGTTAGGGTGGAAAGGAAGCAGGAGCAAGGCCTGTGCTACCTATTAGGCAAACTAGGTAATCGCCTAGAGCACGGGGCTAGCAGGGGTGCCCTTCATTGCCACTGTCACCCCTGTCCGGGAACTGCAGCAATAGCAATGATAGCAACCAGCCCCGTGGTGCTTACCTTAAGCTTTGTTGTCATGGGGCCAGGGCCAGCCCAAGGGTTTCTGCCACCCTAGGAAGAGACCCCTGCCTGCTCCCCACCCAGCTTCTGCACCCCCCCCCCCCCCCGCCACCGCCACCGCCACCGCCACCGCCACCGCCTCCGCCTCGGGAGGGGGAGGCAGACAGCAGCAGCATTTCCAAAAGCAACAGCTTTTTGCTGCTGCTTTTGGAAATACTGCCACTGCCTGCCTCCTCCACAAGTGGAAATGGGGGCAGCAGCTACAGGGTGGCACAGCCACCCTTGTGTGCCAGTACCACCACCCATGTGTGCTGCAGCCACCACCACCCCCTCCACCCAGCCACATGCAGAAACCTACTCTGAGTTTCCTCAAGCCCAATGATGATATAGTGCCCCATTTGTACTTATTTATTTACATTATCTTATATACTGCATCAGTGCGCTTTACATTGAACAGGGCATTATAACTTGGAGATAACTATTTTACAGGGAACATGGGCTATGGAGGGTTAAGTGGCTTGCCCAAGACCACAAGGAGCACCTGTGGGACTACAAACCCCAGTCCTTCCGGCCCAAGGTTGCTGTCCTCTAGTGGGATTTGAACCCCTGACCTTCCAGCCTTCCTTGCCCCAACCACTAGGCCACTCCTCCACTCCTGTCCCCTGTACAGTTGCACTGCTCACACAACCCTTGCTACGGCCCTGCATACTCACTGTGGTTATCCTGAAAACCTGGCTGGCTGGGTATGTCCCAAGGATTGAGTTGGGAATCCCTAGTTTAGAGTGTGAGGAGCGAGTTAAGAAGTTGATGCTGGGGTGATGGGAAGAGATGGGGTGACCAAGGCTGTCAGAGTTATGGAGAAAGAGAAAGACCGCGGGCAACAGGGGATCTTATGATGGACTGTAGTCCTGAGGGAATTCTGCACAAAATATCCCGAATTTTGGTAGCAATTGTTTACATTTTTTATTTAAATTTAGGTATCACTGAGAAACAATGATTATGTTTTGTGATTTTGACAAATTATGTAGAAGTTTTAAAAATTGTGTGCAGAAATTTGAAAATGTGCAGAATTGTGAATTTGTTGTGTGAAGAATTCCCCCAGGAGTAAATTGAGAGGACATTTAAAAACCCTGGGGGAGGTGGGCTTCTGTGTTGGGTTACATATGAGAATTTATTTATTCATCTACCCGAAGTGGAAGATCTTCAACTAGGCAGCCTGGATGGATCACTTGGGTCTTTATCTGCTGTCATTTACTGTCTTTCCACAGTGTCTCTTGTTGCAGGACCCAGGCACTGTTGTGGACTTAGCATGAGGCAGTGGTAACTTTCCGTGGCACATCTTTCTCCCCTTCATTCTGTTCAAAACTCTGCTGCAGGGCTAATCTTCTGGCAGCCCCAAATCACTCACATAACCCCTCTTCTCAAATCACTTCATTGGCTTCCCTTCCATTTCCATATCCAATACAAACTTCTGCTTCTGACCTATAAGTGCATTCATTCTCTTGCTCCTCACTACCTTTCCTCTCTTCACTCTCCCTACACCCCTCCTCATGAACGCCACTCTTCCTCTGGCTTGCTTCTCTCTATGCCCTTCTCTTCAACAAGCACTTCAATCCTTTCTCCATGGACAAGCAGGATTCGTCAGCCACACCTGGGTGATGTCCTCTGACGGCGCCGTATGGAAGTGCTCAACGGGGTTACTTACCTGTAACTGGAGTTCTCCGTGGACAGCAGGATAAGTCAGCCACACCTGGTGTCGTCCTCCAGGCGGCGCCAAGTATGGAAGTGCTCTCTAGAGCTCAGAAAGATGAGACTTTCTGAGCCTGCCCAGGTAGCCCACCTTACCGCTCCGTCCCCTAGCCACCAGTACGTTCCAAGCTAGTCCACCGGCTAGGGAGCGGTCTCTTGGGTGGCCTCCTTCAGGGGAGGCGGGTGGGATTGTGTGGCTGACTTATCCTGCTGTCCACGGAGAACTCCAGTTACAGGTAAGTAACCCCGTTTTCTCCATGGACAAGTAGGATTGCGTCAGCCACACCTGGTGTCTCCCTAGCTAGATATGCTGGGGGGAGGAGGCCCGTGCATGGACCTGAATGGATCAGATACTCAGTTCAATGGATTAACAAAATGCACGTTTATTCAAGATCAGTGGTGAAAGTGCAATAGTGCTACCACAACGCAACCGGTATGTGCACGGAGGTGCGGGCAGCATAACAGTGTCAACAGTGCAACAATAACAATAACAGTGCAAACAGTGCAACAGTGCAAACAGCAATTAGAGGCAGTGTAAACAGTGCAACAGTAATGTCAATTGTCCCGAACAGCAGAGTATAATGCCATTGAACTCCCCTTACTGGGCAGAGGCAGTGACAGAGGCAGTGTTCAATTGCGACCCAAGGCCGTGGAGAGGACGGCCGCTCTGAGTGCACAATCTTCCTGAGAGCGGAGGTCAAGGCAGTAGTGTCTCTGAAAGGTGTGCGGTGAGGACCAGGTGGCTGCTCTGCAGACATCGGCTAGTGGCACTGCGCGGAGATTGGCAATCGACGTAGCCAGAGCCCTGAGATGGTGGGGGCCCACTCTTGGGGGCCCACTGGCACTTGATGGGTCAAGGCAATAGGCGACACAGGCGGAGACCCAGTGGGACAGTGTCCTCTTGTTGACGGGTCTTCCAGGTCTGTTAGGATCGAAGGAGACGAAGAGTTGCTCGCCCTGCCGGATGGTTTGCGTTCTTTGCAGGTAGATCCGGAGAGCCCTGAGACAGTCGAGGGTGTGCAGGCGTCGCACCTCGTCTGAAGAGTGAGGTTCCGGGAAGAACGATGGAAGCTCTATGGATTGGTTGACATGGAAGGCCGAAGACACTTTTGGTACGAATCTAGGATTGGTCCGCAAGGAAGCATGGCTGTGGTGCAGCTGTGTATAGGGAGGATGTGATACTAGCGCGTGCAATTCACTAATCCTCCTTGCAGAGGTGATGGCCCCGAGAAAAAGCGTCTTCCATGAGGCGAATTTCATGTCAGTTGACTGGAGAGGTTCAAAGGGTTCTTCTGTCAGGCGCTGTAGGACCGTGTTGAGATCCCAAGGTGGTACAGGCCGCCTGATTGGGGGCTTCAGATTTGACAGGCCCTTCATAAAGCGTGATGTAAGGGGCAGTGCCCTGATGGAAGTGGCCCCTGTCGGCGGTGAGTGGAAATCAGCTATCGCCAAGAGATGAACTCGGATGGACTGCGTCTGCAGGCCCAGGTTAGACAGGGACTTGAGGTATTGCAGGACATAGGGAAGCGGGCATGTGGTGGGTTCCAGGCCTTGGTTTGCGCACCAGATGCTGAATCTTCTCCATTTAAGGCCATAGGACTTTCTGGTGGAGGGTCTCCTGGCCGCTAGCACCACGTCCTGCACTTCGGTGGGTAGCTGGAGATTGGAAAGGCTTATCCGCTCAACCTCCAGGCAGTGAGAGACAGGGCTCCGAGGTTGGGGTGCTGTATCCTGCCCTCGTCCTGTGTCAATAGGTCCGGTCTGAGGGGTAGTCACTTTGGGTCTCCCTGCGCTAGGTGTAGTAGCAGGGCAAACCACATCTGGCGCGGCCAGTGGGGAACTACCAGAATGGCTTTTGCTTTGTCCTGAACAATCCTTTGTAGGGTCGCTGGGATGAGGGGCATTGGTGGGAACACATACACCAGTGACCACTCCCCCCAACACACGTCAAATGCATCCGCCGCCAGCCTCCTGGTTGACGGGTGCCTGGAGCAGAACAGGGGGCATTTGGCATTCCATTCTGTGGCGAAGAGATCGATGTCCGGGGACCCCCAGAGCCGGAAGAGATTGTCGGAGACTTTCCGGTGCAGAGCCCATTTGTGGGGCTGGAGCTGTCTGCTCAGTCTGTCTGCCAGGGTATTCTGATCCCCTGGGAGATATGACGCCCGAAGGTAGCATTCGTTTCTCAAGGCCATGGTCCATATCAGTGTAGCCTCCTTGCAGAGGGGGCGTGAGCCGGTGCCCCCTTGTTTGTTGACATAGAACATGGCCACCTGGTTGTCCGTCTGGATGAGGATTGATTTCCCGCGCAATTGGGGGAGAAACGCTTTCAGGGCGTATCTCATGGCCCTTAGTTCGAGGAGGTTGATGTGCAGACGCCTCTCGTGTTGGGACCACTCCCCTTGAGTGCTTAGGGATTGCATGTGGGCGCTCCAGCCAGTGTTCGATGCATCTGTAGTTAGAACAACTTGATGATTGCGGGGGTGGATGTCTTTCCCCACCGACAGGTTGAATGGCGTTGTCCACCAGCGAAGCTGGGCATGGATTTGCACGGCCACACACTTTGTGAAGACCCGCGGAGTGGGGGACAGTCCGAAGGGTAGGACTCTGTACTGGTAGTGTTGGTCTAGCACTTGGAAACGGAGGTACTTTCTGTGCGACTTGTGAATGCGGATGTGGGTGTACGTGTCCTGCAGGTCCAGGGACGCCATCCAGTCGCCGGTCTGAATCAGGGGAAGAATGGTGTTTAGGGAGTACATCCTGAATTTCTCTTTGCTGATGAACTTGTTCAGCCGGCAGAGGTCTAGGATGGGACGGAAGCCGCCCGTCCATTTGGCAATGAGAAAGTATCTGGAGTAAAAGCCAGAGCCCTTCTTGGGAGGGGGAACCTCCTCTATGGCCCGAGAGTGCAGCAGCCGTAGCAGTTCCGTGGCCATGGTCAGGCGCAGATGTTGGGGCGTGTCACTGACAGGTGGAAAGTTCTGGTGTGGAGGGGCTACGAAGCGTATGCGGTAGCCTTCCCTGATGACCCGCAAAACCCAGGAGTCAGAGGATATTCGCTGCCACTATGGTAAAAAATGGGTCAGGCGTCCCCCGGTGCGGAGGGTTCGCCGAGATCTGGCATCAAAAGGAGGGCCCACCTTTGTTTGTGGGTGCGCTTGCCTTCTTCTGTTTGCGGTCCCTCTGCGAGTTTCGCTGGTGAGAGGGTCCTTGGTAAGAGTTGCTCTTGTATCTGTTGTTTTGCCATTTGTGGTTGGAGGGGTACCTCTTGTTGGAGGAGTAGTAAGGCTTCCTCTGAAATTTATTCCTTTGGGCGCTGCTGTGGCGCTCAAAGCCGTCTTCCGCCAAGGTCTGTAGCGTGGTACAATGCTCCTTCATATCATTGACCGTATCTTTTACCTTATCGCCGAAGAGAGACTCGCCTGTGCAGGGAGTGTCCGCAATCTTGTCATGCGTGTCGTCACGTAGGCCAGACGCCCTCAGCTATGCCCATCGCCTTGCTGAAATGGCTGTCCCGGCGGTTCTCAGCGCTGTGTCGAAGGAGTCAAAGGTAGCACTGGCCAGGTGCTTGCTGCACTCGGACATGTCTGCGAGTGCCGTTGATGCCAAGCTCTGAGATTCTTTCGGGAGACAAGTCAAGGCGGCTTTTAGGTTTGCCATGCATGCATCCTGGAAGAGGACTTGCTGAAATTGGTGGGCTGCAATCTTCGCGTTGAGCATGGCTCTTTGATACACCTTTCTCCCGATATCATCGAGGAGCTTGTGATCCCGACCGGGCGGGCTGTTGGCATGTGTGCGTGAAGACTTAACGCGCTTGAGGGCTGAAGACACTACAATGGATTGATGTGGCAGCTGTGAGGCTGCAAATCCTGGAACAGGCTGCACCTGGTATTTTGTTTCCAGCCTCCTGGGAAAGGGGCGGCCAGATGCCGGGGTCTGCCAAAGCCTCAGATGACTGTCCCGTAGTGTCTGGTGGATAGGTAAGGAGAACACGGTTTTCGGGGTGGCTAGGTACTTCAACACCTCCGGTACCTGCTCCTTCTTGTCGTCCCGGCCTTGTAAGGACAAGGTGGATGCAAGTTTGAGTAAAAACTTGGGGTAGGTGAGGTCCTCTGGAGGGGGAGCCTCCTCTGGATCCGGGGAGCCTGCCCTGTCAGGGGTCGCCCTTTCACTTACGTGGGCAGCCCCACAATTGCCCCTCTGGGCTCGTCCCTGTCAGCTTCATGGGGGAGGTCACTCGAGGGTCCGCTGCATGGTGAAGGTGCCCGGCACTCCCCCGTTGGCGGATCTGCCTCCCGGGTATTTGGCTGTGAGTCTGCTGGTAGAGGAGCTTGCTGAGGCAGTTGCGAAGGAGCCGCCATGGTAGATTGCTTTAAGAGCTGCGCCAGCAGGCGTACCATGGAGCTTGACGTTGACTTGCTCCTATGGCTGTGACAGGGGCTGGAGGAGGTAGAAGGGCTCACCTGACTCCTCCTCCGTTTCTGGCGCTGATGCCCACTGCGGCGTCTAGATGAACGGCTGCCTCTGTGCTTGGTGCTCCGACGCTGGCTGGACGAGCTGCTGCTGCTGCTACTGTGGCTGGAGTCGCGGTAGCGCTTGCCTCTATGTTTTCAGCTCCGTTTCCGGCGAGGCGAGCAGCTGCTACTTGTGCTGCTGGAGAGGTTGCGCTTTGCATGTTTTCTCCCTCCGTGGCGATGCCGTCTCTCGGAGTTGCTGTGCTGCTGCTGCAGTCCTGCTTTCGGCGTGCGGGGGATCCGGCGCTGGGGAGAGAGGCGTTGCCATGGCTCCCTGCCGACGCCGAGCGACAGCGAGGCTCGTGGGTGGAGCTGGAGGACCGGCGCCGGCAGACATCGTTGGTAGCATTGTCTCCAGGGTCCACAGGCTTGCCGTAGGAGGGGGTGGAGCTGGAGGACTGCCTTCCGGAGTTGGAGGACCTGGGCCGGGCGCCATTTTCAGCCACCGCATGGCTCTCACAGACTCGCTTCGCTATTAGGGAGTTTGCAGGCCTCACCTCCCCCAACGAGACCACCGCGGGCGACAGGCACGGCGGTGGGGGGCCTGATGGGAGATTCTCAGCACCGCGGTCATGGAAGGAGGCCGCACCGGGCGCATCCAGAGCCTGGGCATGCAGTGAGATGGCAGAAGCAGGAGCAGGTACCGGGAGGACAACAGTACTTGCGTTTTCAGAGAGGAACTCCTTTAAATTATGTCCCCGGATCTTCAGGGCTCTAGGGGACATTCTTCCACAATGCTCGCAGTCCTCGATCTTGTGGTCCGGCCCCAGGCAGCGCAGGCAGCTGCCATGTGTGTCGGTGATGCTCATCTTCCTCTTGCAGAGGAGACATTTCTTGAATCCCGGTTTAATCATTTTTGAGAACTAACAAAATAACAAAGGTATGAGAGAGAGAGCAGGGTCCGTCTTGCTGGCAAGGCGGAAGGAAGGATACTGGTGGCTAGGGGGCGGAGCGGTAAGGTGGGCTACCTGGGCGGGCTCAGAAAGTCTCATCTTTCTGAGCTCTAGAGAGCACTTCCGTACTTGGCGCCGCCCGGAGGACGACACCAGGTGTGGCTGACGCAATCCTGCTTGTCCATGGGGAATCCTGAGTTCAGAAAGGTAAACCTTTCTGTGTCTGGGCCAGTAGCCCAACCCACCGGCCCGCCCATAGCTAGCCAGTCTTTTTTCTTCTGCCGTGCCTACAACACGGACTCCTGCTCTCCTTATATCTTCTACCTCCTGAAGGAAGAAATCTGAAAGCAACATCTTCAGAAACGCTCCAATATTAAAAACAGATTACTTACAGGTCGGAAGATGCCAAAATCTGTGAAACTGGGCTTTAAAAAGTGTTCCCGTTGCTCCAGAAAGATGAAATGTACAGACACACATGATCTGTGTGTGAGATGCCTGGGGTCGAACCATCAGGTTGCCGACTACCAGCAATGCTCGAGAATGTCCCTCCGAGCTCGTAGATCAAACAGCCATGCCCTGCAAGATTTCCTGTCAACTCTTCCATCTCCAGGGACCTCACACATGGCAAAAGAGCAGACTGTGATCAGGGATGTGCCACCCGAGGCCTCCATCCCAGTACATGCTGCCTCGACGGGATCCGAAGCTATTGCTGCAACGACCTCTGAAAAGTCTGCCAGCAGCACTCCGGGAGTCCAGCAAACACTTTCTTCAGTAGTGGCAGCCCCTCTCTCCAGAAAGCATGCTTCCCCTGGAGGCTGCCATCTTGCCGAGGCTTCTACTTTGCCCAAATCCGCCCACTCCACTCTGATTGGCTGGCACCATGGACATCAGCAGAGAGTCATCGGGCCTCCCCTCAATGCCACAATGCAGCAAGGACCTCTTCTCTCCACGCCGAAGCAGGGACCTTCCCCCAACAAAGCTGCAGGAGGGAACACTCTTCGGCATCGGCTCCTCAACCCACCCACAGCCACACCTCCCACTCTCATTGGGGCCATGATCAGAGCTACGAATGGAGCCAGGAAAGAGGACACAGGAACCGGCATAAGCCTAGCTACTCCACAGCGATGAGACTTACCAGAGGCATCATTATCATTGATGGAGAAGGCACAGGACAAACAGCTCCTGCTCCGGGGGAAGCGACAGGCAACACCAAAGCAAAAGGGCTAGGCACAGAAGCCCCATTCCTGATCTGAGCTTTAACCCCCTCCTTGCCTCTGTTACTATTGAGGAAAATGATGCAACAGTAAATCCGGCCATCGCAGGGGTACTCCCTAATCAAGGGGCCATTCTGCAACTTCTCTCTAACCTCACCAGCCTTCTGCAGGAAGGCCTCCAAGCTACCAAGCCCCCCCCCCCCTCCACACGACAGAGCCTTAAATGCTGACTGTCCAGGAGCCCAAGCTATGACAAAGTCAAAACTAGCAGCACCAGGCAACGCATTGTCGATGCATCAGACTTAGTGCTGGACTCGCCATCTTCACTCAACGAGGGAGAAGCAGAGGAAGGGGCAGCCCACTGGGATCAGACTCCCCAGCAAAGGATCCCAGGTCTGCAACTCCTAGGGATTCAGGAGGGGAATCCATCGCGGCATCGGGTAGAGGCTCTGACCTGCCCCCACCAGCTCCACCTCCCGAAGATCTTACCTACCTGAAGTTCTTATGCAAGGTGGCGACTGTTTTGGCCCTTATGCCCTCTGACCCACCAGACCAAGCGGCACCGGAGGTCCTTTAGTACTTAGACGCACCAAAAGCACCAGTGACACTGCCGATTCACCAGCGCCTTCTGGATGCCCAATCTAAGCTCTGGCAGACACCGGCATTGGCCCTTGCATGCCCCCGCAAGCTCGACATCAAATATCAAGTCCGACAGGCTCCGAGCTTCACAAAGAGCCAGCTCCCTCACCATTCTATCATTGTTTCCTCCACCCTGAAACGTGCCAAATCATCGTGTACCCACGCTAACTCTCCACCGGGAAGAGACACAAAACTTCTAGACGATGTGGGAAAGAAGGTATTTCAAGGAGCTGTGCTCAACGCGAGGATTGTAGCACATCAGTTCCAGCATATCCTCTTCCAGGACACCTTGTTGGGAACCCTAAAGGACACCATAGCCTCTTTGCCTCAGGAGGCTCAAGCAACGGCCATGGCCATGTTGGGAGACCTCAAAGAATGCAGTAAACACCTGGTCAGTATGGCTTATGATGGTTTTGAGACTGCCACACGCACCATGGGGACAGCCATCTCCACCAGGTGCTTAGCATGGCTACACGCATCAGGGCTGCGTGAGGATACCCATGAACGCATCACTGATGCCC
Source organism: Ichthyophis bannanicus (assembly GCA_033557465.1). Taxonomy (NCBI): domain Eukaryota; kingdom Metazoa; phylum Chordata; class Amphibia; order Gymnophiona; family Ichthyophiidae; genus Ichthyophis; species Ichthyophis bannanicus. The sequence goes on along the minus strand of CM066051.1, from coordinate 70,510,045 downwards.
CTTGCAAGGGTGAGTCTCTATTTGGCAAAAAGGTCACGGATACGGTGAATGACATGAAAGATCACTGCACCACTCTCCAGAACCTCGCCGAGGATGGCCTAGAGCGCAGTTCCAGCACATAGAAAAGGGACTATTAATGCAAGCCCTACTCCACGCACAGGAAGTACAACTCCTAACATAACATAAGAACATAAGATATGCCATACTGGGTCAGACCAAGGTCCATCAAGCCCAGTATCCTGTTTCCAACAGTGGCAAATCTAGGTCATATGTACCTAGCAGTTTCTCCAAAAGAGACAGGTTCCACAATGCTTGTACTGGGTCAAGCATTGATAATCCTGGGTCCCTTCTTAATAATGGTTTATGGACTTTTCCTCCAGGAACTTGTCCAAACCTTTTTTAAACCCAGCTACACTAACAACCTTTACTACATCCTCCGGTAACAAATTCCAGAGTTTGATTACACGTTGAATGAAAAAATATTTTCTTTTCTTAGTCTTAAATAGTTTACCCTGTAGCTTCATTGCATGTCCCCTAGTCTTTCTATATTCTGATAATGTAAACAATCGATCTACGTTTACCCGTTCCTCTCCGTTCATTAATTTATAGACTTCTATCATATCTCGCCTCAACCGTCTCTTTTCCAGGTTAAAGAGCCCTAACCTTTTTAGCCTTTCTTCATAGGAGTATCCTTCCATCCCCTTTACCATTTTGGAGGCTCTTCTCTGAACCTTTTCTAATAAAGCTATATCCTTTTTAAGATACGGCGACTAGAATTGCACACAATATTCAAGGTGCGGTCTCACCATGGAACGATATAGAGGCATTATAATATCTTTTGTTTTATTTTCCATTCCTTTCCTTATGATACCTAGCATTCTATTTGCTCTCTTGGCCGCCGCTGCACATTGGGCCGAGGGTTTTAACATGTTATCCACAATGACGCCTAAATCTTTTTTCCTGGATGGTGGTTCCTAAAGTGGAACCTTGCATCGTGTAACCATAGTTTGGGTTGTTCTTCCCTAGGTGCATAATTTTGCACTTGTCCACATTAAATTTCATCTGCCATTTTGATGCCCAGTCTTCCAATTTATCAAGATCCTCTTGCAATTTTCCACAATCCTCTTGGGTTTTAACAAATTTAAATAGTTTTGTGTCATCTGCAAATTTGATAACCTCACTCGTTATTCCACTTTCCAGGTCATTTATGAATATGTCAAAAAGCAGCGGACCCAGCACAGATCCCTGGGGTACACCACTATTCACCTTTCTCCATTGGGAAAATTGGCCATTTAGCCCAACCCTCTGCTTTCTATCTTTTAACCAGTTCTTGATCCACAGTAGAACACTGCCTCCTATCCCATGACTCTTTAGTTTTGCCAAAAGTCTCTGATGAGGGACCTTGTCAAATGCTTTCTGAAAGTGCAGATATACTATATCAACTGACTCACCTTTGTCCACCTGTTTATTCACACTTTCAAAAAAACATAACAGATTAGTAAGACAAGACCTTCCTTGTCTAAAGCCATGTTGGCTGTCTCCCATTAGGCCATGACTATCTAAATGCTGAGTAATTTTATTCTTTATGATGGTTTCTACCATTTTTCCCGGTACTGACGTCAGGCTCACTGGTCTGTAGTTTCCCGGATCACCCCTGGAGCCCTTTTTAAAAATTGGTGTTACATTGGCGATCCTCCAATCTTCAGGTATTAGAGATGATTTTAATGATAGTTCACAGATTACTAATAGCAGGTCTGCAATCTCATATTTCAGTTCTTTCAACACCCTTGGATGTATACCATCCGGCCCAGGTGATTTGCTACTCTTCATTTTATCTAATAGTTGTAATACATCTTCCTGATGTATCGATATTTCCTTCAATTCTTCCGCACCTTTAAATACCACTTCAGTCATGGGTAACATCCTTATATCTTCCTCAGTAAAGACCGAAGCAAAGAATTCATTTAGTCTCTCCGCTATCGCCTTGTCGCCTCTTAGTGCCCCTTTAACTCCTCTATCATCTAATGGACCAACTGACTCTCTCACAGGTTTTTTGCTGCGAATGTACTTCAAAAAAATCTTTATTTCGCGTTTTTGCTTCCGCAGCAAGTTTCTTCTCAAATTCTCCCTTTCCCTGCTTTATCAATGCCTTGCATTTGACTTGCCAGTGCTTGTGCTGTTTCCAGGTTTCATTGTTTGGCTCTTTTTTCCATTTTCCTACCGCAAATGGAAGCCCCCACGATATAAACAAGCTTCATATCAACCTTCCTATGGTACAGTTCATAATCAAAAGCACAAAAGGGACAGGAAACAAAAGAAGCAGGTTCCCCCTGCATCAGGGAAGAGCAGCCTGTCCTTTTGACAAACAGCCCTCAGCTGCACGGGCACTGATCCCAGTGGGGGACAGATAGTCGGCCTTCTGGAAGTCCTGGCGGCTCATCTCTACAAACCAATGGGTCTTACAGATTATATGAGAGGGGTACCTCATACGGTTCCTCTTCCAGCCCTGTCAACGCCAGAGTCCTACCCACATTATCCCAGCGGACACAGTTTTACACATGCACACGGAGTTAATACACCTTCTGTCAACACAAGCAATCAAACCTGTACCCCCTGACTAGAACAACAGTAGCTTTTGCTCTAGGTTATTCCTAGTCCCCAAAACGTCAAACGGGATACGTCCCATCCTCAATCTCCGGAAACTGAACAAATTCACTCTCAAGGAGAGGTTCCGTATGTACTCATTGGGCTCCATCATTCCTCTTCTTCAAGCTGGAGACTGGCTAACTTCCCTGGATCTGCAGGACACTTACACTCATGTTCCGATCCACCCTTCTCACAGGAATTACCTCTAATTTCAAGCTCTGGGCAACCACTATCAGTACCGAGTCCTCTCCGGCCCCACGGATGTTCATAAAATTTGTAGCAGTAGCAGCGGCACACCTGCGCAAGTGAGGCATCCACATCTTCCCATACTTGAACGACTGGCTCCTATCTGCACCCTCAGTGTGGGAAACGCAGGCGGCTGTCAATGAAGCTATCCACCTTCTAACCTCCCTCGGGTTTATTTATTTTATTTATTTAGACGGATTTAATATACCGCTTTATCGTTAAATCAAAGCTGTTAGCACATCAAACAATCATGAGGGGGTGTAACAGTGTGAAAACATGCAGTGGAAACATCAACATGAGTGGTGTGGGGAGGGGTGAGAGATTAATTTGAGCTATATAAAAATGAGTTATGTACAGATCTATATACAGTTCATATGGGTTGCAGGGTTGGATAAGGCAGAGTCTGGTTCAGGTGATGTCCTTGTAGTGTTCTATGAAAAGTTTTGTTTTGAGCGGCTTTCTGAAATCTTTGAGGTCCGTGGCTGATCTCAGAATCTCAGGGAGAGAGTTCCACAGAGCAGGCACCACCAGGGACAGTGCTCTTCTTGAGGTGTCCTGTCTTGATTTGGCAAATTCTTTTGGGGTGGTGATGGTGTCTGCAGTTCCCTTTCTTCTGGGTCTGGTGCATAGGTCAGCTTTGATGAGTGGTTTGCAGGCTGTTAGCTGAGAGGTTCTGTCTTATCTTGAATATGTTTAGGAGAACTTTGTATTGGATACGGGAGCTGATTGGGAGCCTGTGGAGGTGGCACAGGATGGGTGTAATGTTGTCGTGTCCTGAGCAGCCTGTTATTATGCGGGCGGCAGTGTTCTGTGCCAGCTGCAGTGGTCGGAGGGCCTGTTTTGAGAACCTGAGGTAGATGGGGTTGCAGTAGTCTAGTGTGGGAATGATGAGAGCTTGACAGACTGTACGAAGTGGTCCTGTACGAAAATGGGTTTGAGGCACCTGATGATTCTCATTTTGAGGTAGGCGTTTCTTGTGGTTCTGGCAATGTGCGCTTGTAGGTTCAGGTCCTTGTCGAGAGTCACTCCGAGGTATCTCACTTCAGGCTTTACTGTTATTGTGATGTCGTTCAGTTTGATGGTAGGTGTAATTGAGAAGGTGGGGTTTCTTGAGATGACTAGTGCTTCTGTTTTGTTGTGGTTTATGGATAGATTGTTATCTAGGAGCCAGGTTGTCATTTGCTGAAGACAATTGGCTAGGTTGGAGTAGTCTGGGCTGTCCAAGTTGATTGGGGTGAATATTATGATGTCGTCGGCGTAGATGGTGTATTGAATCTTGTGGTTCTTGATGATGGAGCAGATGGGTTGTAAGTATAGATTGAATAGCAGGGCAGAGAGGGATGAGCCTTGTGGGACGCCCTGGGTGGCTCTCAGAGGCTGGGAGGTATCTGAACCGCATTTTACTTGTAGCTGTCTATCGGTTAGATAGGATGTGAACCAGTTCAAGGTGGTGCCGTGTAGTCCAATTTCCTGTAGTCTAGCTAGCAAGGTTGTGTGGTTCACTGTGTCAAATGCTGTGGAGATGTCTATGAAGATCATGAGGACTCCCATTTTGATGTTGTCAATAGTCCGGATCAGCTTGTCGAAGAGTTGAATTAGCAAAGTTTCTACCCCATGGTTTGGTTGGAAGCCATGTTGATTGGGGTCCAGGGGGCGTGGATGTCTACGTGGTTCTGAAGTTGATGTTGGACCACTTTATCGATGATCTTGGCTATAAGGGGGAGGCTTGAGATGGGTTTGTAGGCAGTGGGGTCAGTTTTAGCTAGTGTGGATTTCTTGGGGATGGGGCGTATTGTAGCTAGTTTAAGTGTGCTTGGCATTATTCCTGTAGTGAGAGAGTTTTGAATTATTTTACGGATGAACTGGATCAGATCTTTTTTTGCAACTTTGATCCAGGTTACGGGGCATGGATCAGTAGGGGCAGTGCTGGTGTTGAGGGTGGTGATGATGTTTGGGATCTGCTCCTTGGAGGGGATGCTGAATTTACCCCATCTTTGGTTGGGGGGAGGGGGCTTGTTGCTGATGATATCTCTGTTATCCTTGGCGGGGGCTGTCAATTTGGTCTTGAGGTGGTCTGTGAAGGTCTGTGGATGTATTTGCTGCTCATTTCTGTTGTAGGGTTCGTTGGTGAGGGTCTTTACTAATTCAAAGAGTTCGCAGGGTTTATTAGTAGACTTCAGGATCAGGTTTGTGTGGTAATCCTTCTTCTGTTGGTTGATGAGGTTGTCGTATTCTTTTTGTTTTAACTGGTATAAGTCCTGTATGGAGGCTGATTTGGTGTGTCTCCAGTGGCGTTCTAGCTTTCTTAGGGTTCTCTTTGCATTGCGTATGTCCTTGGAGTACTAAGGGGTGGAGCTGGGTCTGGTGCTGTGTGGTTTCCTGGTGAACTACCAGAAGTCGCATCTGTCCCCATCCCGACGTCTGGAGTTCATCAGGGCCAATATAGACACTGTAGCAGTGAAGTATTTCCTCCAAGCCCAGCGGGTAGAGAAGATCGTCACACTAGCCCAGGAGGTAGCCTCACGGGCATCCATGACGGCTCAGATCATACTACATTTCTGAGCCACATGGCCACAACCACTCAGGTGCTGCCTCTAGCGAGACTACACATGCGCACCCTGCAGTGGCACCTCCGGTCATCCTGGAATCAACGCACACAACCCCTGTCCATGCATGTCATACTCGACGAATGCACCAGGCGGAGCCTCCACTGATGGATCATCAAAAGGAATCTCACGGTTGGCAGGAACTTCCAACAACTCTGCCACCAGATCACCATCACCACAGATGCATCCAGGACTGGGTGGGAAGCCCACCTGCTACAGCTGCGCACCCAGGCGCCTGGAAAACATCGGAGTTAGCTTGTCACATAAACCTGCTGGAACTCAGAGCTATCTGGTACGCCCTACAAGCCTTCTAGCAACACATCCGACACAAATAAATCTTCCTACAGACGGACAACCAAGTGGCCATATTCTATATCAACAAACAAGGGGGCACTGGATCACGAACCTTGTGCAGGGATGCGCTTGCCATATGGTCCTTAGACCTCGTGAACCACTGTTGGCTGCAGGTGTCTTACTTCCCCGGCGAGCAGAACTCACTAGCGGACAGACTGAGCCACCAACTGAGCCCCCAAGAGTGGTTGCTGGATAACGAGACCTCAGAGGCCATCTTCCTGTGTTGGGGTCACCCTCAAGTCGACCTGTTCACCACAGAGCAGAACAAGAAGTGTCACCTCTTCTGCTCCAAGCACCCATCAGCCCATAGCATAGCCTCAGATGCCTTCAACGTGTGCTGGAGGGAGTGGTCTCTTGTGTATGCCTTTCCACCCACTCCCATGATTTCCAAAACTCTTCAGAAGGTGACCCAGGACAAGGCACAGATCATCCTTGTGGTTCCCCACTGGCCTCGCCAGATGTGGTTCCCATCTCTTCAGGCCTCGCACAATACTGGCCATTTAGCCTCCCCTCCACCCGTCCTTCCTTACCCAGGACAATGGCCGCACTAGCACTGATAGCCTGGAGATTGAGCGGCTGACCCTCTCTTCACTCAGCATACTAGAGGAAGTCCACTGCGTCATCCTGGCTGCCCGGTGCCCATCCACCAGAAAATCCTATGGACTGAAATGGAAAAGATTCAGTATATGGTGCGCTTCTAGAGGGACTAACCCAGTGTCCTGCCGGTGTCCATTGTTCTACAATATCTCATCTCCCTCTTCGACCAAGTCCTTAAGACGGCTTCCAATTGAGTCTACCTCTCTGCCATTGCCGCTTTTCATGAACGGGTAGGGAACGACTCCATCGCCTCGCTGCCGCTGGTGGTAAGCTTCATAAAAGGTCTCAACAACCTGCGACCAACAGTGCGGCCTCCTGTTCCACGATGGAACCTCAACATGTTCTGCAGCAACTGACGCTGGACCCCTTCGAGTCCATGCTCTCCGCGTCCATGAAACACCTTTCCAGGAAGACATTCTTCCTAATCGCCATCATATCGGCCTGGCGCATCAATGAACTCCAAGCTCCTGTGGTGCACACTCCATACACACAACTCCTCTGCGACAGGGCCTCTCTGCGTACGCACCCCAAATTCATCTCCAAAGTGTCCTCTGCCTTCCATATCAACCAGAGTATTGAGCTGCCCGCTTTCTATCCGGAACCACACGCTTCCGCTGAAGAGCAGAGACTTCATACATTGGACAGCACTAGAGCCCTCCGCATCTACATCTTGAGGACAGGACCGCTCAGGTTGGGCTCACAGCTCTTTGTTTCCTATGACCCAAACAGGCCGGGACGGCCAGTCACAAAGCGAACGCTATCACAATGAATATCGGACTGCATCACATTCTGCCACAACCAGGCAGGTGCTCAAACCCCTTTCAACTTTGGACCGTGCTAGCTCAGAGCATTGGCTACCACCATCGCAAACTTGCACTCCATTCCCCTAGTGAACATCTGCAAAGTCACCACATGATCCTTGGTCCACACTTTCCAGAAACACTACTGTTTGGATTTGGACACTCATGTGCGATGCTCGTTCGGTCAGGTGGTCCTTGCCACAGCCACCGATGGACTCACCTAAGGGACAAGGGGGGGATTGAGGCCCTGTATGATTGTTTGGCCATGTTGGTCCCTATATTGCTGGGCCATGTCGGCCTTTCACCCTCATATGGCTTGTTTGCCATTACCTACACTGTTATTATTGAAATGTCGTAATCTGTTATCAGGCCATGTTGGCCTTGCAATGATTATTACCATTACCTGTACTGTTAGTGATGTTGGGAGGTGTCATAATCTATTTATTAGGCCATGTTGGCCTCTCTTCATGTTGTTAAGAACATAAGATATGCCATACTGGGTCAGACCAAGGTCCATCAAGCCCAGTATCCTGTTTCCAACAGTGGCCAATCTAGGTCATACGTACCTAGCAGTTTCCCCAAGGGACACAGATTCCTCAGTGCTTGTATTGGGTCAAGCAGTGATATCCTGGGTCCCATGGTTTATGGACCTTTCCTCCAGGAACTTGTCCAAACCTTTTTTAAAAACCCAGCTACAGTAAGAACATAAGGTATGTTGTTTGTTGCTATTCACCTGCACTGTCAGGGGCGGCTCAAGGCAATCTGCTGCCTGAGGCAAAGTATGAAAAGGCACACACCCCCACCTTAGAAGGGGGCGGGGCTTTTTCAGAAATTCAATCAGAGACTGAACCAAACCAAAAAGCAGATTAGATTATATTTATTTATTTATTTAGACAGATTTGTATGCCACCTTATCCTTATATTATATGGAGGAAATGCAAGATGTTTGCACACAGGGCCATATCGAGCTACAATCGCATCCTATGCGATTTATAGCTCGGGCGCACGCCCCCCCCTCTCCCCCCATACTTCCGTCCAGCACTGCCTGCTCTTTCCCTGCTGCTGCCACCCTCTGTTTTTTTTCACGGCGGTGCTGGCAGCAGGGAAAGAGCAGACAGCGTTGGACGGAGGTATGGGGAGGAGGAGGGGGGCATGCGCCTGATCTGAAAGGCACTGGCACTTTAAGCAGATCTGTCCCTCCCTACTCTGACATCGTGTTGGAGGAGGGAAGGACCAGACCTGCTTAAAGTGCTGCGAAAAGGCTTGGGGAGCGCATTTCGGCTGCCTGCTATTGTCCTGCCAGCGGCAGCAGGGCAACAGCAGACAGCCGAAATGCACCCCCCAAGCCTTTCCGCCCCGTGCGACTGCACCACTTGCACAGGGCTAGGTACGGTCCCGTTTGCACACCAAGGAACTAAAAGACAGCAAGAACCAACAGCACAGTTTGTAAAACTAAATTATAATTCATTTTTATTTTGTTGTTATAAACTGCGTTATGGTTCTTGCTTTTTCTTTTTCAACATATATTTTGCATCCACTGTAGGTGCAGAGCAGAACCAGGACATTCACCCACAGAATTCAGTATTTAAAAAAAAATCTGATTCTGATCATCTCACTAACAACAACAACCACCACTATTCTCCAGTACCAGGCATATTGTGAACTAATACAAACCCCTACAACAAAGAGCAAACCTACCATACCATACCATATCAGCACAAACTTCCAAAACTCACATAAGCAGCCCATCCAAAAAAAGTGTCACTGTAAATACTACAGTGGGTCCTGGAACATCCATACACCTATTTGAAAAGCTTAACAAGTCAAATTACTACAGTACAGTATAGATCTTTATGTACAAACTCCATGTTAACAGAACATCTGACCTCATTCACACACTCACCATGTACAGAATAAGTAACCACAATCTAAAGTAAAAATAAAAATATGTACAAAAAAATTTAAATTGAAACTCCAAGAAGCCAGAGTCCACATGCAGTGCAACATCAGATAAATAAGAGATGCAGTTCTCCAATACTGTGTAAAATATCAAAATAGCACAAAGTCCAGTCACTAAAATTAAATAAAATGATTTTTTTCTGCCTTTGTCTGACCATTTTATTCTCTGATCATGCTGGTCCCAATCTGAGGCACTTTCCTGTCTTCTCTTAGCTCTCTTTCTGTGGTCTATGGTCCATGGTCCATCTGCCATTTCTTATCTCTTCTTTTGTTTTCTTCACTTCCTTCCATCAGCCCATTTCCAGTTATTTCTCTCTAGCATCTCAGAGTCTGATGCACCATCGAAATCTAGAAGGGCACCAGTGCATCATCGCTCCCGATCCCCTCAAAGCAGGGGGGCGATCCAAGCAGAGACTCAGAAGTACTTTGACTTCCTCTCTGAGTTTGACTCAGAAGTCTGGTTGATCAATGTGAAATTAGAGGACTTCTCAGAGGGCAGGTCCCCTGAGCTCCCATCAGACCCATCTCCACCTCATGAGTGGCACAAGTCCCCTCCTGAGGACATGACCTTCCAGGAGTTCGTGAGGGATATAGCCATTCCATTTTCTTTGGAGACTAAGGATGACCCCAGGGCTGAAGAGTTGGAGATTCTCCAGTACTCCTCAGCCCCTAAGGAGGCAGTGACAGTACCTGTGCACCACATCCTCCAGAGAGTACAGATGAGAATGTGTGAGAACCTCTTCACTGTACCTCCAGTTAGTTGAAGGCTTGACTTTATGTACAGAGTTCAGAAGGCTCCCGGGCTTGAGAAGCCTCAGCTTCCACACCATTCCTCAGTGGTTGAGTCTGCCCTAAAGAGGATCAAGACTACCAAGACTCATTCCGCTGCAGCCCTGGGAGGAAGGCTCAGACTTTGGATTCTTTAGGGAGAACGTGTTTTTAGAGTTCCATGCTCATCACCTGTGTCACCTCTTATCAGCTCTACATGGGCATGTTCTTGAAGAACATCATATGCGACCTAGCTGACCTGGCCCAGTTTATGCCCCCAGAAAAGCTGGAGCAATATTGTTCCCTAGTGGCCCATGGCAATGACTGCTCTAAGTTCATGGTGCAGGCTACCTATGACACCTTCGAAATGGCATCTGGAAATATTGGCATTGGCAACCATAGACGCATGTGGCTCTAGTCATTGGACTTAGAACAATCTGTACAGAGCAAGCTTGTGGACGTCTCTGCCAGGGAGAGAATCTCTTCAGGAAGCAGATCGATGAGAAATCTGGCTTCATAGAAAAGTAGCATGTCACTTTAACTCAGATCTCCAGGCATTTGTCTGCAGGCCTCCTATTGGAGGAGGTATCAAGGTGGGGACCAGAAAAAGACTTATTAATGTTGTAGGCTTGCTCATAAGTGAGGGCAATACAGTCTGGCACCCATGTGGACAGTGTATGCTTGGTCACTGCCTCCCCCAGCCTACTGGGGTCATAGGAGATGAAAAGCTGAGAAGCTTTGCGGTGGCCCTGAGTGTGTTGGATGTAGAAGGACAGAGCCCTCTTACAGTCCAAGGTGTGAAGGACCGTCTCCGCCCAACTGTAGTGAGGTCTTGGAAAGAATGTAGGAAGCACCACTTCTTGGTTGAGATGGAAGGGCGACACTACCTTCGGCAGAAATTTGGGGTGTGTGCAAAGCTCCACTCTGTTCTTGTAGAACCTGGTATAAGGCGCCTCCGCCACTAGGACCTGGAGCTTGCTAACTCTGTGAGCGGAGGTGAGTGCAACCAGGAAAGCCACCTTCCAAGAGAGGTAGCGAAGGTGGAAGGTAGCCAGAGGCTCGAAAGACAGGCGAGTGAGCTTCCCCAGCACTATGTTGAGGTCCCATTTGGTTGCTGGAGGGCAAATCAGGAGCTTTGAACAGGTCCGAAGGACAGGCCTGAAGGAAATGGGTCACCAAGGGTTGGACCGAGAGGGGCTTGCCATCCACTGCTATTATGATCCCTGGTACTCAGCTCACCTGAGAGATTAAAAACATTCCCTCTGAAGACTTGCGCGACGATGGAGAAAATTGAAGGACCCACAGCTTCAAGTTATCTATCTAGCACAGCATACTCCAACAACACCTTCAAAGCCAAGCATGACTACCATGAAAATATCCTACTATGTTCTATAAATAAGCCAAGGGAACCTTTTAGCCTTGTCAAATCCTTCATAAACGATCCATCTCCACCTCACCACAATGACATCATCCACTCTCAACTAATAGCCAGCTTCCTAATATCCAAGCATGGCTGCAGCCAGTCAGGTTGCCCACCAGGGTATGGCATCCTAGGCAGCTGTCTAGTGGATGGGTCAAGAGTTTCTGCCAATATAGATGGGGGGGTGGCTAGCACTGGAGGCGTCTGCCTGGAGCAGCAGCATAGCCGATGCTTCAGCGCCGTGGTGGGTCTTAAAATACCATGTACATGTGTGCATTCATGGCCTGCTACTCCTGCCTCCTCTAACACAACGTCCTGTCGGGTGGGCAGGAGCAGCAGACCGTGACGGTATGCTTACGTGCAACAGTTTTAAAGCTCAACACAGCAGCAGGGATCACCATGCCGTCAACCAGGGTCTGCCTCCCTATGCGACCACCTAGTTCACCTAGTGGATGGGCTGATCCTGTTGCTAGGGCCTCTCCATGACTTCCCCTGCTCTGCTTTTAACCAGTCAAGCTACTTCCTGCCTGGGTTGTCTGCCCGGTTTCTCTCTTAAGGTGGCTTCTGATTTAAAGAAACCCGGGGTCTTTTCCTTAGCTAGACCCCTATAGTTTCTTATGGTTGGGGTTTTCAGCCACCTGTGAGAGCTCTCCAAGTAGCAGGAACATGGAAACGCCCTGATATGTACCTTTGCAGTTTCTGAAGGCTCCTCCTAGTGACAAGAGCATGGAATTACCCTTTTCCCTACACCATCTATAAAAGGTTGTTCTGTGAGACCATATTAAAAACAGATGCACAAAAGAAGATATTCACATTGGATATGTGCGATTGTTTCACATTTTTTTACCTGCATAGCGACAGAGACGTTCATGTGCTGAAATCAAGCATGGAAATAAAACAGTTAATAAAACAGATAAGCACAGAAAGATTTAGAAATGCACATTGTTAAAGTACCACTTTGATATACTTCAGAATAAAAAAAAAAATTACCACATTCCACAGAAAGAGATTCTGAATAAAAAATTGAAAAAGGTAAAGGTTACAGCTCTTAGTTTATAGCAAGTGGGGAAAGCATGCAGAGCAGGGTTCATGGAATACTTTCCAGACCTTGTGTTTGTAGGCGTGTATGTGTGTGTTTGTATATCTCTGTTTTGTGCGTATCTTATATGTACTTTTATGTGTATATGTATTTTTGTGGGTTGGTGTGTTTGTATGAATGTGCGTGTGTTTCTCTGTCACTGCATATGTTCTTCTATGCGTGTCTGTGCCATACTGGGTCAGACCAAGGTCCATCAAGCCCAGCATCCTGTTTCCAACAGTGGCCAATCTAGGTCACAAGTACCTAGCAGTTTCCCCAAGGGGCTAACTGCAGTGACTGGATATGTTTCTTGGGGGCCCCTCATTTGAACTTATGTCACTGCTCGCAACTCTCCATCTGGATGTTTTCCAGACACAGGCACCAACACTTTCTGGCAGCAATTCCCTTTGCAAGACTCTGTGGCCAAAAGCCTTGTCTAATGAGTCTGGATGTATTTTCTTTATTCTTGTTTTACATTGAAGAGTGAATTCATCTAGAGTATCAACTTCTGGGGGAGTGGGCAGCAAACCAACTCTGGGGCTGGTTCTGCTCCCAGTGAGAGGAGAGCTGGATGCTTTGCAGCCTGTGAGAGCTTTAATTGGACCAAAAAGAATGACCCAATACCACTAATCCTGAGCCCTTGAAACTACAATAGTGTCTCCTCTATCCAATAGGAAGAGAGACATTTGCAAGATTTTTAAAAATCACAAAATATGAGGATATTGGGAAACTAGAACTTAAATTGTTTCAACCATTGTAAATAATTAGAAAATTAGAAATAATTAGAAAATTAATCACCATAATCTGCAGAAAGATTTGCTGCAAGAAAACAACCAAATGAAGAATAAGAACAGACACATCAACAGTAAAGATCAATTTCTTCTGTTGGTCTTTCCTTCTAATTGAAGGATTGGAGAGGAGGTGGCCTAGAGGTTAGGGGCAGCAGCCTAGATCCAGAAAGACTTGGATTCAAATCCCACTGGTACTCCTTGTGATCTTGAGCAAGCCATTTAACCATCAGGGACATCACCTGCAGAACCAGTGTGAGAATCACTAGCAGCACAGAAACAACCAACATTACTTCCCCTAGAGCTTTGGGATAATCATCCTTCGGGAGACTCTTGGATACTCAGTCTTCTTGAAGAAGAGCCTTGAGTTATCGAGAGCCCAAAACACAGCTCTGTGTCGCGTGGATTTATAAGACCTTTATGATCACCAATAGATTCTGGTGATTTTTGGACTAATTTTGGCCGATAACTACAGCTATAAGAGAAGTAACTTTGGCTGTTTCTGTGCTGCTAGTGATTCTCACACTAGTACTGTGGGTGATGTTCCTGATGTGGTTTGTCCTTTCTTCAAATAAAATCTATTTTTGAATAAGATAAGTTAAAGCGTGAATTTAGCTGTATGCGTCATCTACACACTGTCTTTTGTGGTCTGGGCATAGAGTGCCTTTAAACAGAGAGAATAGGAGGGATTGTCACAAAAAAGGTTTTCCTTTCAAGACAAACAATCCAACAAAAAACATAACTAATAGTTGTCATGTCGCTTAAGCAATTGAAGTACTTTTCTGTGAGTTATAAGGCATGGAGGTGGCAGAATACTGCTGACAATGACACCGGTGGAGGGTAATTTTATAACTGGGTGCTGACTTCATGTTTTTATGTATACATTTTATATTTATTTTGTAAAGACAAGTGTGCACATATCTGACATTATAAAATAAGGTAGAAACATGAAAGTACTTCTGTTTTTTAAGGCGCAATGAGTTAACCCATCCTTCGAGCTGGTACTTTTTGCAAGTACATGTGTAAATTCTAGTATTGTATAACCAGTGTACAAGCTTGCTCGCGCCACCTACACTGTGTCCAAACTCCACCTGTGTGCATGCCTATATTAAAGGTCCGTGTGATGCAAATGCACATATTTTTGTACTAGTTGTTTTTTTTAAAGAGGTCACTGATGTGCATAAATGACTAATACACCACCATTTACATGTGATCTTGATAACAAACTAGGCATCTCCTTAAAAAATAACCCTCAGAGGGGATAATGTTATAAATATTTTGTACAGAAAATACCATTTTTCTTACAAGGGTAAATTAGGTTCTTGCCAAATGAAGTTGCACTTAAAAGGGCAGGTGGTGCAAGCCTAGTGCAGTCTTGTACAGAATTCATTACAGAGACAGAATTTGGGCATAGCATGGGTGGAAGAAGGGTTTACATGTGTCTTTTATAAAACACGAGCATACACATGTAAAGAAGGCAATGTCTTTATAAAAGAATGTCAAATTAGGCATCTTCCTGCTCACTTAACCTAGATGCCCTGTTATAAATCTACCCTCATAATTGTGCTCCCATTCCAGGAAACCCTTTTCGGAGTGTCCGTTAACCCAATTGGGTGCCGCAGGGGCTTTAGGCGACTCTGAGGATCCCTGTGGGGCCTTAGAGCATGAGGCTACTGGGGATACCAAGACAGAATCTGACCTGAGGAAGATGTCATCTTGCATTTGCTGATGCCCTTTGTGGACATCTTTTTGCACAGAGCACAGACATTTGGGTCATGGTCGGCACCTAGACACCAGAGGCAATAGTCATGTGTATCGGTGAGAGACACGTTCTTTGCGCACCACTCACATTTTTGAACCCATTGGCCATTAGGGCAAAAAGGACCCCTGTGAAGTTGAAGATCCCCAATTCAGCCAGCGGATAGAAAAAGGTGCGAAACCGCGCTGGAAGAAAACAAAAAAAACAGGTCTGAGAATCGATGCCGGGGCAACCAGGCTCAGAGACAAGGACTCGTGCTAACCAGAGAAAGAAAAGCAGTTTTATGCACGAAAAAATCAACTTTTTCCAGGGAAAAGAGACAGACTCCGTGGAAAAAAGGAGGCTGAGTAAGATGGCACCCTTGAGCGGGAAGGGTGCCACACATATGTGGTGGCATCTCCCAAAGGCTCTCTTTGAAAGCTGGGGAATTGCTTCCGCAGGCTTCCATTAGCGCCAACGTCACCCATATGCAAGGACTGACTTCCTGCTTTTTCCTGGAATACATAGAATGCTTGTTCCTGGAGAAGCATGGAATACAGCTGGTCTGGACTTCCAAGTTAGTATTTTTAAACAATCCCCATGCGTGATGTAAATCTTTAACCTCTGCAGCTGCTCATTTTAGTTTTTTCTTAACTATTTTTCTCATTTTATCATATTCTCCCTTTTGAAAGTTAAAACATAGTACTGTGGATTTTTTTGCTGTCCTTCCATTTATGAAATAAAACACGATCATGCTATGATCACTATTGCCAAGAGGCCCCAAACACCCTTATCTCTTTCACCAGATCTGGTGTTGCACTAAGGACTAGGTCCAAAATGTCTTTCCATCTTGTCGGTTCATGAACCAGCTGCTCCAAGAAGCAGTCATTTATTTCATCTAGAAACTTTATCTCCCTAGCATGTCCTGCCATGACACTGACCCAGTCGATACCAGGGTTATTGAAATCACTCATTATTATTACTGTATTGTAACTTTTGTTGGCTCCCTGATTTCTTTGAGCATTTCATCATCCATTTGTTCACTTTGACCAGGCGCCATCGCCTTCTCATTTTGAAATGAAATTTCAATCCATAGAGATTCTACTGGAAGAAAATTGATGCCTTTGAATGATGGTGCTGGCGATGAATACCATGTATACCATGGACTGCCTGGAGAACAAACCAGTAAGTACTAGAGGAGATCAAACCTAAGCTTTCCTTAGAAGCTCAGATGACAAGACTTCAACTTTCATACGTTGGACACTTCATGCAAAGAGAGAGATCATTAGAGAAAGACATCATCCTTGGCAAGGTAGAAGGCTAATGCAAAAGAGGAAGGCCAACAATGAGATGGATTGATACAATAACAGCAGCTATGGGTGCCATTCTGTCAACAATGAGCTGCCTGAATGACGACTGAACACAGTTTAGGTCAACTAACCAGAGGGTCACCATGAGTCGACACCAACTTGACAGCACTTAACAGCAACAAGAAATACTAGTTTTTGCACAACTATCTGATCACCTTGAAAAGTCTAACAGT
Organism: Ichthyophis bannanicus; assembly: GCA_033557465.1. NCBI lineage: Eukaryota > Metazoa > Chordata > Amphibia > Gymnophiona > Ichthyophiidae > Ichthyophis > Ichthyophis bannanicus. The sequence continues at coordinate 70,493,502 of CM066051.1, read as the reverse complement.
CTTCATCTGCGCCAGTCAGAATTCTGTTCTGGACACAGTACAGAAACCATGTTTCTTTCCCTTCACAGTGAAACCCGTGAAACAATCGATAAAGATAAAACTATCACAGAGAAAAAAAACAGGACACTAGCCCAGTATGTGAACACATCTCAAAGGAAACCCACTCCCTCAAAGACCTCACAATCAGAGTCCTGAATGGAAACTTCAAGAACATACATGAAAAGAAAACATTTGAAACTATAATGATCAAGTATTTCAACACTGACAAAAGAGGACTGAATAGAGACATTGGTTTTCTCACACGTTACCAGACATAAAACACGCAGACAACCCAGAGTCCAAATGAATTTGTACTACTTGAACCCAGTGTAACTTCAATGTAATTTAATACATAGTCAAAAATATATTAAATTAGTCCAATAAAAAGGTATCACCCAGAACTTGTTAGTTGGCTTTTATTTACACAAGACCACAATTCAGAGGGAATGTTTACTAAAGGTCATCGTTAACAGGCATTAAGTGCTGCCACTGCTCATTCATGCTTGTTAGGTATTTGAGAATGCTGTGATTTATTGGACGCTTGACACATGCCGCACCCTATGAAGCAGGACTATACGCCCCTGTCCCGTGTGCATGGTACAAGCACATAGATTATTTTCCGATTTCTGGGGAACTGATGTGGGTGGTCCAGGTTGCTTATTCTGAGAATATTCAAATTTCTGAACATTCTCCCGGTGAGACGGGATTTTGATTTGTGGCGTCGCTCAAGGTTGTTGAGACAGTGACATTTCCTCTTTGTACCTTTGTGGTGAGATTGGCTTTCAATCCTTGTGCAGTCAATCAAACCTCTCTGCAGAAATGAATAAAGAGCATATAGACAACCCAACACTTTTCTGGCTAAGGTGTATTTGCTGGGGGGTGATTATTGGACAATCGAGTAGGAGGTGAAGGAACTTTGGCAAGCGGCTCCCTGATCTGGGCTGGAGGGCCCAAGCATCACGTCTGGGGTTGTTGCGACAATTTTCAGCTGAGGCTCAGTCAGGTGAGTAGTGCCGTGCCCCAGGGATCGGTCCTGGGACTGGTACTGTTCAATGTATTTGTCAGTGATATTGCTGAAGGACTAAATGGAAAAGTCTGTCTTTTTGCAGATGACACGAAAACCTGCAACAGAGTGGACTCCCCTGAGGGAGTGAAGAACATGAGGAATGACCTACAAAAGCTGGAAGAATGGTCTGATGCTTGGCAGTTAAGATTTAATGTGAAGAAGTGCAGTGTCATGCACTTGGAAGCAGAAATCCAAGGGAATTGTAGGGCGACAAGTTTGTGTGCACAGACCAGGAGAAGGATCTCAGAGTGATTGTTTCTGAGGATGTCAAGGTGGCAAAACAGTGTGACAAGGCGGTGGCCAAAGCCAGAAGGATGCTGGGTTGCATACAAAGAGGAATTACCAGCAGAAAGGAGGAGGTACTAATGCCACTGTACAAGTCACTGGTGAGGCCTCACTTGGAATACTGTGTTCAGTTTTGGAGACCATATCTCACAAAGGATATAAAAAGACTGGAAACGGTTCAGAGGAAGGCATATGAGAAGAGATTTGAAGGCTTAAATATGTACACTCTGGAGCAGAGGAGGGACAGGGGAGATATGATTCAGACCTTTAAATACTTAAAGAGTATTAATGAACAAATAAACTTCTTCCAAAGATGGGAAAGCTGTAAAACTAGAGGGCATAACATGAAGCTGCAAGGGGGTAAACTGAAAGGCAATGTCAGGAAATACTTTTTCACTGAAAGGGTGGTAGATGCTTGGAATGCCCTCCCGATGGAAGTGGTGGGGGCAAATACAGTGACAGAATTCAAAATATATATATATATATATATATATATATATATGATACCTTTTATATAATCATGTTTGTAATAAGTTAACCTTATGTTACCCAAGTTTATATACCTGTTTGCTGTAAACTCGGAATAGCCTGTTATTCTGTTGATGTTGTTGTATGTGAACCGCGCTGATATCAAATAGCGCGGTATATAAAAGATTGTAATAAATAAATAAAATGGCATGGGATAGACACAGCAGATCCCTTTATAGCAACAGGATAAAATCTTATATCTCAACAAATAGGGGTGGCCTGCATGGAGTGGTGGGTATACTCCTAAACAAAGGCATGGGGAGGGGTCACCTGCATGGAACGCCAGCTGCATCTATTCTTGCCACCTTGGTGGGCAGATGTATCTTGCCGGTCTTTATCTGCCGTCATACTATGTTACTATATTACATAACACCCTTTTGCACATGTAAGCCAAGCAGTCTCTGCTTTATTTTTTTTAATTTAACATGTTTATTAAATCTATGTCACATATCATACAAGCTTTTCTTAGTTCCAACAGATACACAACTTTTATACCATCAGTCTAACATTTGCTGACTTAAATTCCCCCTTGTTCTGATATAACATTGCAATAACATTTACTCCACCGCTATACAGATATGGAAATAAGCCGGGATGACTGCTGTCCTCTGTGATAAGATATGGAAAGTATTCTCGATACTTGGGTATACTTCAGCATAGTGTGGGAGTGGGTGAGTAAAGAGCAACACCATGTTGAGATAGTTTTTCATGAGTATTATCAGTGGCAGTATTCTGAGGAAGCCGGTGACATCGAGCTGGCTAAAAGATATCTGCAGGCTTGCAAACGGCAAAGGCTCCTGGACCCGATGGGCTCAGTGGTGAATTCTTTAAGCTGCTGCAGGATAAAGTCAGTGTGTCTTTGTCAGAAATGTACCAACAGCCGAGTGCGTAAGAGTCTTTTCCTTATGACAGTAATGAAGCCCTATTGACAATAATCCTGAAGACAGGGAAGGATCCCTTGCTTCAGGGTTTGTACCACCTGATCTCACTAATCAATATGGATCAGAAGCTTTTATCTAAGATATTGGTAGGTGGCTTAGCCCCAGTTGATACACCCTTCTCAAGTGTGCTTTGTAAAGGGCGATATGCAGTTGTTAATGTTCACCAGATTTTGGTGACTATGCAGTATTGCCAGGATAGGGATGCACCTTCAATGCTGATCAGTTTTGATGCTGAGAAAGCCTTTGATCACGTTGATTTGTGATACATGTTTTTAGTCTTGGAACAATTTGGGTTCCAGGAGCCATTTGTCCAAGCAATAAGGCTACTTTACAATTTGCCTAGAGCACACATCTTGATCAATGGGTCCCGAAAGGCTAGCTTTCCCCTTCGGAGAGGCACACATTAGGGGTGCTCCCTTTATCCTTTATTGTTTCTATTGGCTCTTGAACCACTCTTGACTTCTATCCGTGGGAGAATTCAGGGCGTGTCTAAGGGCACCTATCAATTTAAAATTTCTACATTCTCAGATGACTTGTTGGTGCATCTTATGGAGCTTAAAACTTCAGTAGTTGCCCTCTTGGAGGCCTTCAGAGTGTTTGGATCCTTTTCAGGATACAAACTTAATTTGAATGAGTCTGAGGCCTTGCCTCTTCAGGATGCCATTCGTACAAGCTGGAAAGGACCCTTTCCCCTTCCCTGAGCCCCAGGGTCATTCCGTTACTTGGGCATTGTTCTTCCAAGAGTGCTGTTGGATTTGCACCACTGTAATACCCTGATGCTGTTGGTGGAGTCCACAGCTACACTTCACCGTTGGCGTGATCTTCCCTTACTGCTGGGAGGCCGGATTGCATTCCTCAAGATGCTGCTATTTCCCCGGTGAGTATATGTCTTACAGAGGCTACCTCTAAGGGGACTGGCTAAGGACTTGCACCCGCTGGAGGGGCTGCTCTCTACATTTGTATGGAGGGGTAAGAAACTGCATATTTCTGTCCAGAGGTTTTAGTGATCATAGTATGGAGGTGAGATGAGCCTGTCGAATTCGAGAAACTATAACCTTGCATGTCTATTGCATTATCTTAAACCAATCAAAAGCCCGGGTTTCAATGGCATTACTCCTATGTCTCTATTTGCCTCACCCTCCAGAGGTCTCTTCAGTATTCATCCCAAAGCATATGGGAGAAACATGGCAAACCTCACACAACCTCAATCGTGCGCAACAATGAGTAATCAACAGTAGAGAACTATGTACAAGAAAGCATAAACAGAAGGTTGTCAGTAGAAGATGAACCTGCAGAGCCAAGTATAAAAATCATAGTGGACCCAAGGAAACCACAGCAGAAGAACAGAGCAAATCTGTTTTTTTTTCATCTTGATTAGACTGTAAGCTGTGATGAGCAGGGATTGTGCCTTACTACATCTTGTAGCGCTATACAAATAATTAGTAGTAGTAGAAGTAGTAGGACTATACATACTTGGTGTGTGACAGAGGTTTTCTTGGACCTCAAGTGTGTGCTGCTCTTTGGGAGGGGTAGGGAGGAGTAAACTGCTGGAGGGGCTATGGGGCTCAGCCCTGATGCATCCACTTCTTTATACTTGGGCGTGGATTTACAAGAACCTCAGACATTTGAGGAGTCAATTGGTTTATTTACCCATAGAATGTAATGGTGACTTTTCCCCAGATATGTTGCCTTGGAGTTTACAGGCTTGGGGGGCAAAGGATCTTTTGTGACTGGAGTGGGTGCTCACAGATGAGGGTACGATGCATCCCTTTGGGATGCTATGGACCCAATTCTACTAATAATAATAATTATTTCTATAGAGCTGCAAGACATGCACAGAGCTGTACAGACACATATAAAAGATGGTCCCTGCTCATCAGAGCTTACAGTCTTGTCAAGACAGACAACACAGTGGCTGAGGACAAAGATATATCTAGGGGAATGGTAAGGAAACACAGGGAGACTAAGCAGATCAGGATCCAAAAGCGGCCTCGAAGAGGTGAGTTTTCAACCTTGGTTTGAAAAGGGCCAGAGATGAAGCCTGATGCAGAGACTCAGGTAGTTTGATCCAGGCATAAGGAGCAGTAAGGTGGAAGGATTGAAGTCTGGAGTTGGCAGTAGAGGAGAAGGGCACAGATAGAAGGGATCTGCCAGAAGAGCGGAGTTCCTGAGGAGGGGTGTAGAGAGGAAAGGAGCAGCTGAATGAGTGCACTTGTAGATCAGTAGAAGAAATTTGAACTGGATATGGAAACTGATCGGGATCCAGTGAAGTGATTTGAGAAGAGGGTTTATATGAGCATATCGAGGCTGGCGGAAGAATAGGCGCAAAGCTGAGTTTTGAACAAATTGAAGAGGAGAGAGTTGATTCAAAGGGAGACCAGCAAGAAGGAGGTTGCAAAATTCTAGACGGGAGGTGACTAAAGTGTGGGTAAGTGTCTTAGTAGTGTGTGTAGTAAGGAAGGGACAAATTTTGCCAGTGTTATAGAGAAAGAAGCGACAGGTTTAGCTATCTGTTGGATGTTTGCCGATAAAGGGAGAGTAGAGTTAAAGACAACCCCGAGGTTGTGAGCTGAGGAAACAGGGAGGAGTGTAGCGTTATCCACAGAAATAGAGAAGGGAGGAAGGGGGAGGTGGGTTTAGGGGGAAAGATAAAGAGCTCAGATTTAGCCATGTTCGGTTTCAGACAGTGGTGAGACATCCAGGCAGCAATGTTGGACAAGCAGGCAGAGATCTGGGCCTGGATTCATGGAGAGATTTCAGGCATAGAAAGGTAGATCTGAGAGTCATCAGCATAAAGATGATACTGAAACCCATGGGAGAAAATAAGTGCACAGAGAGACTGAATGTGGAGAGAAAAAAGGAGAGGTCCTAAGACAAGAGTCCAGAAGTACGCCAACTAAAAGCGGGATAGCGGTAGAGGAGGAACCACCAGAACATACACTAAAAGTGTGATGGGAGAGATAAGAAGAAAGCCAGGACAGAACAGAGCCTCTAAATCCAAGTGAGGACAGGGTATGGAGGAGACGGTAGTGATCAAAAGTGTTAAAGACAGCAGAAAGGTCAAGAATGATGAGAATCGAGTTGAGGCCTTCGGATTTGGTGAGGAAAGTCGCTGGAGACTTTGGTAAGAGCCATTTCTTTGGAATGTAGAGAATGACAGCCAGATTGTAGTGAGTCCAGGTGGTCTTGAGAGGCAAGATAGTCAGGACAGTGTCAATGAACCACTCATTCAAGTAGTTTTGAAGCAAAGGGGAGGAGAGAGATAGATTGATAACTGGAAGGACAGGTAGGATCTAGCGAAGGCTTTTTGAGGAGAGGTGTAACCACAGCATGTTTGAATGCCACAGGAACAGTTGCAGTGAAAAGTGATAGGTTAAGGACATGACAGATAGAAGGGATGACGGCAGAAGAGACAGACGAGTGGGGATGGGATCAGAGGAGCAGGTAGTCAGTTTGGAGGAGGAGAGAAGATCTTCAGTTTCCTCCTCATTGATTTCAGAAAAGGAAGGAAGGGGGACAGAAGATGAGGGAAGGATTTGGGATTAAAGAGGCAGAAGAAGAGGTGGAGGTGACTTTGCAGAGAATTCAAGGCTAATCTTCCGGACTTCATCATGGAAGTAATCAGCCAAGTTCTGGGTAGACAGTGAAGAAGGGATTGAGGGAGGAGGGACTTTGAGAAGAGAGCTGAGCATAGCAAAGAGATGGTGAGGGTCACAGGCAAGAGAGTTAGTCAGATGGACATAGTACTCTTGCTTGGTGCATGCTATTACTGACTAGAAAGAGGTTAGCATAAATTTGAAAGGTAGGTAGTCAGCAAGGGTATGTGATTTAAGCCAAAGGCACCCAGCTGAGAGGACACAGGAATGTAGGTAGTGTATTGTCAAGGACAGCCAGGGTTGAGGTACAGTATGCTTCACAGGGTGTGGAATGGGAGGAGCAAGTGCATCCAGAGCAGAGGAGAGTATAATATTATAGGAGGATACTGCCCCATCAATGGACCGAGATGACATAGTGGAGGAAAGAATTGATAAGACAGCTGTGGAGAGAGATGGAGGGTCAACAGTGTGAAGATTCCTAAACATATTGGTAGAGATCGGGCGAGACCAAGATGGGGGGTGGTTAAGATTGAAGGTTAGTAGGTTATGGCCAGATATGGGCAGAACTGAGGTGGAAAGGTTTGAGGATGAACATTTGGAAGTGAAGACCAGGTCAAAGCAGTGGCTATGCTTGTGAGTAGGAGCTGTACACAACTGGAGGTTGAATGAGGAGGTTAGGGAAAGGAGCTTTAAGGCATAAGGATCAGAAGGGACATCAATATGAATGTTAAATCCCCAAGAATATGAGAAAGGGAAGATGCATCCAGAAAGGAGGAGGGCCAGGAGTCAAAGTTGGAGAAAAAGGTAGAGGTAAACCTGTTGGGGGGGGGAGGGGTCAATAAATGACAGCTACTTGGAAAGGTAGTGGAGAAAATAGGCAGATGGCATGTACTTCAAAGGAAGCAAAGGAATTAGATGGAGGCAGAAGGAGGGGCTGAAATTGTCAAAAATGAGAGAGTAGAAACCCAACACTGCCACCACAACCAGTGAGCCGAGGCGTATGGGAAATAGGTAGCCTCTGTGACAGAGGGCAGCGACTGAAGCTGAGAAGCCAAACATCAGTAAGAGCCAGGAGATGCAGAGTATTAGAGATAAAGAGTCATGAACGAAGGCAGGTTTATTGAAGGCAGAATGTGTGTTCCACAATGTGCATGAAAAAGGGAGAGGAGAGGGATATAAATAAGATTAGAAAGGTTACGCATCGATCTGCCCTGGGAGTGGGGAAAAAGTCTAGGGGAACAGGAAAAATCTCCAGATAGGAGGAGTAGGAGAGTACGGGGGAGAGAGGAGGCGGCACGAGGAAAGTGAGGGTGAGGTTCCCTCAGGGAGACTGGATATGGCTGAATGAGAGGAAGAAAAAGGTGAAGCACAAGGGCGGATGATAAGGTAGAAGACAAAAATGTAGAGGAGGTGGCGACAGTAAGGAGAGGCAATGAGATGTAGGGCCGTGGAACCATGGGAATGAGGGGAAATGATTAGAGAGAGTTAACATCAAGAACACCAAGTGATGTGGAGCCATAGGAGAGGGGGAGAGAAGGCAAATCAAAGGAGATACAGGTGGAGAGGGGAGATAAAGTCCTGGTGACTTCAAGTGCACCTGAGTAATAGCATCAATGAGCAGAGGAAGGCTATGAAAGGCCAGGGGTGGTGGGGGTGGGGGGCAAAATAAAGTGCTGAGAAGCGAGATATGACAGTGCAGAGGGCAGGAGTTGGGTAAAGGAGCAACAGAAGATAGGAGACACACTGACAGAAACAGAAATATAGACAGAACAATCGATAACAAGCTAGATTCTTAGCAGGCACAGGAAATGCCTAAACAGAGCGTACAAAGTTAGCAGAGGCTTGCAATGAGGGTGCTCTCACCAAGCAGAAACCTCCAAATGGAGGGTCAGCGACTCATGTGCTCAGAGAGGAAAGCGTCTGAGCAAAGCCCCAGCAGTGGGAGGGGACAGGGCATGCGCTGATGGCAGGTAAGTGGAAGCAGGCGGATTGCACAGGAAGTGTCCTAGTAAAACTCAGGCAATGTAAAACACTAAAGACTTTAAATATCTACAAGACAGGCCTTGTAGAGGAATAGGGAGAAGGAGCCTAAAGAAAGCAAAAGCACTCCTAAATGTGCAGTCAGATAGTAGTAGTGATAGTACAGAGGCAATAACGTGTTCCTAAGGGAGACACAGCATTGCAGAGGGCAGGATCTAGGTAAAGGACAGACAGTAGATAGGACACACACTGCCAAGAGAGAAATATAGACAGAGCGATAAATAGCAGGCTAGATTCCGAACAGCAACAGGAACAGTAAAATGCCTGAACGGAGCGTACAAAGTTAGCTGAGGCTAGCAGTGATCTGGATGGGGGAAATCTTTTCCCCTATCTTCAGTAGTGGAGCTTTGTACGTAGCCCTGTCCAAGAACAGCTTTCTAGTGATTTTTGCATGCAGCTGGAGGACTTTTTCCTGTCAGAAGTGTCTGTGCAGGTCATCACCTCTAAAGCTTGGGGCGCGTTTGCTGGAGATCGGACCCAGGTAGCTTGTGAAAGAGGCGGCACAATGGAATGAGGAACTGGGCACCTCCATCACCTGTGAGACTTTGTTAAAAGTTATGGTTAAGATCCCAAACACATGGTGATGGTGGCGCTCTGTGACCTGCAATATAAACTATGTCCAGCATATATAGCCCAAGCACGTGCCTTTAAGATGGGGTGTAGTGAGTCCTCAGCCTTTAGGAAGTGTGGTGAGCGGGCAGCATCACTTAGCCATATGCTTTGGCTGTGTCCCTGGATCCAGCTATTTTGGGGACAGGTCCGTTGGTATTTGGAGACGGTGTTGCATGTCAGGTAGTCTGTGGCTACCCCATCGGTTTTATTTCATATTATGGAGGAGATGACAGTGGTGGTCAGGAACGGAAGAACTGGTTGAGGGTGGCCTGGTTACTTGCTAAAAGAACAGAGCTATTCACTTGCGTTAATATTTATGTTTATTAAGCTTGATATATCGCCCTTCACATTAGCAGCAGGGCACTTTACAATAAAATCAAGTTCAGGGAGAAAGAGAAAGGAACGCCATAAATTACAGGAAAGATTATAACAGTCATACCTGGGAAAGGAGGGAGAACAGCAGTCAGAGAGCAAACCCTGAGTTTTTGGCACTGGGGGAATATACGCCACCAAACCATGCAGAAGGTGACATTTTACTTACCAGTTAATGTCCTTTCCTTGAGTTCTGCTAGATCAATCCAGACAAGTGGGTTCTGTTCCTCTACCAGCAGATTGGTGGAGACAAAGAACCAGTGAAAAGGCAAGGTTTCAATGACATCACTCCTATGCCTCTATTCACTTCAGCCATCAGAGATCTCTTCAATATTTCTTTGTCTCCAGCAGATGGTGGATGGATTTTCTCCTTTCTGAAGAAAATCTGAAGATTGAGAGGAAAAGATTGATTAAACGCTAGTGAACAACCACCTTGAAGGTGACTTTCTCACTTAACCGTAACATGGGAGACTCCACTAGACTGCAGGCTTTTCAGTAGTCATAGGAGGAGAGAAAATTTAGCTCAGTTCCATGCACATTATGATAAAAATCTGTTGAGCAGCCAGAAATTGGAAGGATGTGGAAGAGTATAGCAGCCTTGCACAACCTCAATGCCCCCTTCCTCCTCCTCTGTCCCTCCCTGCTCTCTCCCGAAGATTGCAGAAGGCTCTCAGAGAGATCTGCCTGGTATTCACTTTAAATGCAGTGCTGCAAAGCCAGTAAAACAGTTTCAGAGGAGTAGAGCTGAGCCCAGCACAGATTCTCTACTTGGAGCTCTCAGGGGGATGAGTACCAAGGCTTGACCTCATCATTGTCCTTATTAGGGGGCTCCCGATTCCGTCTTCCTTGGTTGGCATTTGGGTGGACCGCTGGTGACCATCGGCATGGTGTGGGGGTTTCCTGCCATACTCTGCACGTGTTAGTAGCTGGTGTGATACTTGCTTTAATTCTCTGTCTTCTTCCAGCAAACATTTGATCTGTGCCTCATCTCTGGATTCTGGACTCTGCTCTTCTTGCATGGCAGCTTCTGAGTTGTCCCTGGAGAGCCTGCTCCCACTCTCTCAGCCGGGTGATGCAGTTAGTCCGGCTTTGCCTACCTTAGGGCAGGAGATGATGGATGGTGATATGGATAAGGATATTTAGGCAGCTGGAGGTTCCGGTGACCATGCTGTCAGCTGCTCCTCGTCCTCTAAGGATCTGCAGCAGCTGTGCCCTCTGGTGTTGGGGAATCATGTCTGAGAAGAGAGATTCCAGACTCCAGATTGTCCTCCCTGGAATTATTTTTGTTTTTGCAGCAGGCCTGGTCCTTCTGGTATGGAAACTTGGACCCTGCAGCATCTGGGTGCCACTAGGCACAGTCTTATACAGGGCAGGCTGAGAGCGGCAGCCCTGTTTGATTGCCTTTGGCAAAGTGTCCCCGTCTGATCACAGAAACATCATGGACATCCAGGGTTATGTCTAAGTATAGACCTGCTCCTGGCTGGAACAGGCACCTGAGGGCATAGAGAAGACGGCACTCCCATCCTCAGTACTCAGCACAAACACTAGGACAGCAGCAGTGGGATTTGAACCCTGGCTTCCCTGGCCCTAGCCCTAGCCACATTAGTGAAAAGGTGCCCGAGCTTGGACGTGCCTGTTTTTTCTTTCATAGAATGTAACAATCATCCTTAAAAGGTCTACACTCTTACAAACACGTGTCAATCACTGGTAACATAGTAAATGATGGCAGATAAAGACCAGCATGGTCCATCCAGTCTGCCCAGCAAATATACGGCAAGAGTAGGTGCACCCGTCGCTCCATGCAGGCCACCCCTCCCCATGTCTTTGTTTAGGGGTGGACCCACCACTCCATGTAGGACACCCCTACTTGTTGAGAAGTTAGATGGTTCAGTTTATTTTGTTTTTATCCTGTTGCTGTAAAGGGATCCGCTGTGCTTGTCCCATGCTGTTTTGAATTCCGTCACCGTGTTTGCCCCCACCACTTCCATCGGGAGGGCATTCCAAGCATCCACCACCCTTTCAGTGAAAAAGTATTTCCTGACATTGCCTTTCAATTTTCCACCTTGCAGCTTCATGTTATGCCCTCTGGTTTTACAGCTTCCCCGTCTTTGGAAGAGGTTTGTTTGTTCATCATTTCTCTTTAAGTATTTAAAGGTCTGAATCATATCTCCCCTATCCCTCCTCTCCTCCAAAGTGTTCATATTTAGGTCTTCAAGTCTCTTCTCATAGGGTTTCTTATGCAGGCTCCAAATCATTTTGGTCACCTTCCTCTGAATACTTTCCAGTCTTTTTACATCTTTTGCAAGATACGGTCTCCAAAACTGAACACAGAATTCCAGGTGAGGCCTCACCAGTGACCTGTACAGTGGCATAAGTACCTCTTCCTTTCTGCTGGTAATCCATCTTTGTATGCAGCCCAACATCCTCCTGGCTTTTGCCACCGCCTTGTCGCACTGTTTTGCCACCTTGAGATCATCAGAGATAATCACACCAAGGTCTTTCTCCTGAACCATGCACAACAACCTCTCGCCCCCTATCGTGTACATTTCCCTTGGATTTCTGCTACCTAAGTGCATGACACTGCACTTTTTCACATTAAATCGTAATTGCCAAGCATTAGACCATTCTTCCAGCTTTTGTAGATCTTTCCTCATGTTATCCACTCCCTCGGGGGAGTCCACTCTGTTGCAAATTTTTGTGTCATCTGCAAAAAGACAGACTTTTCCATTCAGTCCTTCAGCAATATCCCTCACAAATACATTGAACAGTGCGGGTCCCAGGACTGAACCCTGGGGCACCCAGCTAATCACCTTCCTTTCATCCGAGTGAGCTCCATGTACCATCACCTTCTGTCATCTGTCAGTCAACCAATTTCTAATCCAGTTCACCATCTTGGGACCCATCCCCAAGCTACTGAGTTTGTTGACAAGCCTCCTGTGAGGAACAGTATCAAAGGCTTTGCTGAAATCCAGGTAGATGACATCCATCGCATACCCCTGATCTAGTTCCTTGGTCACCCAGTCAAAGAACTCAATCAGATTTGTTTGGCAAGACCGTCCTTCAGTAAAACCATGTTGCCTCGGATCTTGCAACCTGTTGGTTTTGAGAAAGTTCACTATTTGCTCTTTCAGGAGTGCCTCCATTACTTTTCCCACCACCAAGGTAAGGCTCACGGGTCTGTAGTTTGACACTTCTTCCCTGTCACTACTTTTGTTTAGAGGTACGACATCAGCCATTCTCCATTCCTGAGGAACCACTCCTGTTTCCAAGGATCTGTTGAATACATCCTTTAACGGCCCTGCAAGAACCTCTCTGAGCTCTTTCAGTATCCTGGGATGTATCCCATCCGGTCCCATGGCTTTGTCCACTTTCAGTTTAGCAAGTTGTTCTAACACCTCATCTTCTGTGAATGGTGTGGTATCTACTTCATTCCCATTTTTATATTTGGGAGTCACAGTTGGTCCATCTCCAGGATTTTCTTTAGTAAAAACAGAGCAGAAATATTTGTTTAGCAATTCGCTCTTTCTATGTCACTTTCCACGAGTCCTTTCCCAGCACTTCTGAGTCCTGCAATTCCAACTCTGATCTTCTTCCTTTCCCGAATATACCTGAAGAAAGTTTTGTCGCCACCCTTAACATCTTTAGCCATCTTTTCCTCTGCCTTTGATTTTGCTATCCTTATTTCTCTTTTTGATTCTTTGAGTTTGATCCTGTATTCATTTCTGCGTTCTTCTGTTTGCAAGCTTTTGAATTTTGCGAAAGCTGTGTTTTTTGCCTTTATTTGAGCAGCCACTTCTTTGGAAAACCATATAGGTTTCCTTCTCCTCTTGTTTTTATTTACTTTTTTACATATTTATCTGTTGACCCTTTTATTGCCGCCTTTGGTTTAGCCCATTGCAATTCCACTTCCCTTATCTCCTTCTACCCTGTCATCTCCTCCTTTAGGTACTCAGCCATTTTTTTGAAGTCAGTGTTTTTGAAGTTTAGGACTTTGAGCTTGCTATGTTTGGCCTATACCTTGGCTTTTATCTCAAACCACACCGTGTGATGATCGCTGTTGATCACAGGGGCACTCACGCAGACATTCGATATGCTATCACCGTTGGTGAGCACTAAATCCAGCGGTGATCTTTCCCTGGTTGGTTCCATGACATTTGTCTAAGTAACGCATCTTGGAGAGCATCTACAATTTTTTTCCTTCTTTCCAGATGTGCAGAAGGAGTAATTCAATCCACATCAGGTAGATTAAAGTCACCCAAAATGATTACTTCCCCCTTTATGGCTATCTTGGCAATATCTATAATCAATTTGTTATCTATCTCAATTTGAGTTGGAGGTCTGTAGACTACAGCAGTATGGATGACAGTGCCATCTCCTCTTTCCAACGCAATCCAGAGTGCTTCTTCTTTTCACCATGTACCCTGCATTTTAGTAGCTTTAATATTGCTTTTGACATAAAAGGCTACTCCTCCTCCTTTTCCATTTTCTCTGTCTCTTCTGAATAGATTATAGCCAGCTATGGCTATATCCCAATCATGTGATTCATTAAACCATGTTTCTGTAATGGCCACAATGTCCAAGTCCATTTCCACCATTAGGGCTTCAAGGTCCCGGAACTTTGTTGGCTAAGCTTCGATCATTTGTGCTCATTGTTTTCCAGCATTTACCTGGCTTGTGTGTATTTTGCATTGATTTTATTCTGCCCACTTCTTCCCACTTGTTTTTGATGTGTGGTTTAAGAGTGTGACTGTTTCTGATGTTGTTCTGCTTTTGCAGGGGGTGGCATGCAGATGTTGACCTTCCACATCCGTCACCCCCTTTTCCTAGTTTAAATGCATATCCACATACTGCCTGAATGTTTCACTTAAGATTATTTTCCCTGCGACAGAGAGATGTAGTCCATCAGCACAGTATAGTCTCTTGTTGGTCCATCTGTTTCCCCATTCGCCTATAAATCTGAATCCTTCTTGTTTGCACCAGGTCTGGAGCCATGTATTAAAGCTGTTATTGCAATGCAGCCTTTTTGCCCCCTTACCAAGAACAGGCAGAACCTCTGAGAATGCAACAGTGCTAACAATGGGCTTGAGTTTCTCTCCCAGAGATTGGAAGTCCTTTTGGGCTGTAGAGGCACTGTTTCTAGCCAGGTCATTTGTGCACAAGTGGATAACAACATCAAGTTTGGAGTGTTCACTTTTTGCGCTGAGTACTTCAACAACTGGGTTTGTATTCCTGCTGGCTGAAGAGCCTGGTAGGCACATGACTATCTTCTCTCCTTTGAACTGTGTTCCCAAGTTGGTGCCTCTGATGATGGAATCTCCAAGTAGTAGTAGTTTTCTGTTTGGTAAGGTTTTCTTCATATTTGGTGCTTTAGCAGGGGATTGGGCATTATCTAACTCATTTAAGGGCCCTTCAGTTTCTTTGGATTGGGCATCCTCATTAGCCAAGGCAGAGAAGGCATTGTGCAGGGATATCTCTTGATGTATAGGATATCTCTGCGTTACAGGTTGCAATCTACCAGAACCCACTGTGATCCATTTGTTCCTGTGGTGTTTGATTCTTTGTGGGAGCGGTGGTGGGCTTTGTTTAGTTTGTATCCTAGAAGAGGTGCGTTTCATTGCAGCTATTTCCTCCCTCAGCAGAGTCACTTCTTTTTGCATGGCAGCTAGGTCTTTCCTTAGTAGAGTCAGTTCGTCATGCATGGCAGCTGACCTGAGGCACATAGGACAAGCTCTTAGGCTCCAAATGATTCATCTTGGAATGAAAGTACCGCAGTTATTGCACTGAATACAGGACATGCTGGTTAAGCAGTCCCAGAAGAGGAAGAAGAAGAACGGATGAAAAAGATGTTGACTTTAACCCAAGTAAGAAAGGATAGATGGCACCTGTGTGACCACTATAAAGGCAAGGTAATATCTATATGGGTAGACAACCATTAATTATATTGGTATAACGTAACAAAATTGTGTTCAATCATTTATTATTCACTTAGCCATATACATAAATAATCCAATTTATAATAAGTCACAAGATATAAAAACTTTTTAAACTTCAATAAATCTTATATACTACAAAACCCTACTAAACGTAAATGTTCAAACATTCTGGAGACCGCACCTTCAAAAAGATGTGAACAGGATGGAGTCGGTGCAGAGGGTGGCTACTAAAATGATTAGTGGGCTTCATTATAAAGCTTATGAGGACAGACTGAAGGATCTTAATATGTACACCTTAGAGGAAAGGCGGGATAGAGGTGATATGATTGAGATGTTTAAAAACCTCCGTGGCATAAATGTTCAGGGAGACAGCCTCTTTCAATTGAAAGCAAGTCCTGCTACGAGGGGACATGGGATGAGGGTGAAGGGAAGTAGATTCAGGAGTGATATGTGGAAATATTTCTTTATGGAAAGAGTAGTGGATCTGTGGAATAGTCTCCCAGTGGAGGTGGTAGAGATGAGGACAGTAACTGAATTCACAAAAGCATCGGACAAACACAGAGGATCTCTAAAGGTAAAAAGGGGACTGTTGTAGTTTTTGATATGGAAGGACAGACTAGATAGGCCATGTGGTCTTTTTCTGTCATCATATTTCTATGTTTGTATGTTTCTATACAAAACTACTTAATGTGAATCAGGATCTTTTGTTTTTATAGTCGCGGGATGCATCTGATTCACGCTTGACATGTGTGCTACCATATTCAATGCAATCTAATAAGATTAAAAGTTTGATTTTATGATATTGGGAGATCTTACAGATGCATCCTGTTTTTAAGGATCCACCTATTTTTGTGTTTCGTAGGGATAGAAATGTATAGGACCATTTAATTCATTCATGTTTACGTACAGTTTCAGATTTATGGAATCCAGGGGTCATAAGCGATGTGATCGGTGTGTAGTGTATTCATTTAGCATGCAAATTGATAATTTTCAACATCCTACTCTGAAGTTTATTCATCATTTAAAAGATCATACTACTTGTTCTACGAGTGGGGTGGTATATGTGATTTCTTGTCCATGTCCTTTATTATATATAGGTCAGACCACTCGTCCTTTTAAGGTTAGGATGGTTGAACACCTTTCTGCAGTACGTCGTAATGTGGAGACTGATCCAGTGGAATCCCATTGGCAGCAATTTGGTCATTCTCTACAGGATTCGCAATCTTTTGTACTTGAACAAGTAAATGGGGAGGGAGGAGGGGATTTTAGTAGACGGTGCATCCTTTTGGATTAAATACCCAAACTGAATGGTCTTGGCTTTATTACATGGATTTAAAGGACTGTTGGTGCAAGATTTGTAAAGCACATACGTTGGCATCATTTGGCATTTCTGGTTCTTGGGTTTGTTGGCGAGTATGGTGAAGATCAGTGATTTTGTTCTGGGGTAGTTTTGTCATTTTAAAATTAATATTAGGGGTTGGACTAAACCTTATGTATATTTAAATTGCAGATTCCCTGAAGAAATCTTTTTTGGCAAAACTGTGGTCCATAGTTGGAGTTGTTAGGAATTGAAATTGCTTCTAGGAAGGAACTGTGGAACGGCTGATACGGATTTGGGAACTGCTGCCAAAGAAAAGAAAAAGAATATTGCTATTTTTGTTGAAGCGGCTGTAATAGTGGTTTCGTCTTGGAATGAATGATGAAACTTTGTCATTTAGGGTTAATCGCAGTGAGTCTGATTGGAATCAATTATACACTGCATTGAATTTTCAAACTCCCAACGACTGGAAAGTGGAGAAGTCATCAGATGTCCTTGTGAAGAATTTGGAATGTCCAAGGACCGGTATAAGTAGGAAGTCACCGCCTTGACCTGGTGAAAGGCGGTATATAAATACAGCTAAATAAATAAATGAAAATTTATGAAGGAGTTAAAATTATCTCTTATTTGAACATCTTTAGGTTGAATTTGGGACATCCTTATGATTGTCTGATAGTTTGACGGTTTAATAATTATACTGCTGCATTTAATGAGTTAGTTTTATGTAGATTCTGAAGTTTCCATTGAATAGAAATTTTGAATTTTAACAGTGGCGTTTTCTCTTTCTATGTGGAATTTGGTGATTGATGATTGTGGAGTGAATGCTAGTGGGTTTTGCGTGAATTTTTGAACATATAGGTATTACCAGTGATTGACATATGTTTGTAAGAGTGTAGACCTTGTAAGGCTGATGGTTACATTGTATTTTGGGCTTTGATGGTTTGTAACTGTTGTGGTGATTGTAATTACATTAGTGCTTCTGCTTTCAGAGCTTCTCTCTTAGACGCCCCGATTGCACTTGGACGTCATTTGTAAAATCCCCCTAGCAGAACGGTTCTCCTGCTCGCTTTCTCGCTAAAGCTGCGGCTGTCACTCACCACACGGAGCAGCATCTCGCCTTTCCCGGCGGCAAATACTTAATCGCTAAACTTTCCCTAGTACACGAGCGGGGTTAAGATCGGGGAAAGCGATAAGCAGCCGCCACTGGCTCTAAGCTATAAACGTCACATGCTTAGGGCGGGGCTTAACGTGCTTCCGGACATGCGCAGAAGCAGATGCGAAGGCAAAAGAAGGACGCTGCAGGACAGGTACGTCTGGAGTCCGGAGCAGTTGCGTCTTCTGTGCAGCGCCAGCGGGCACCGAGCTTTGAGCGTTTCTCCGCCTGTCCCGGGTTTGAAGGCCGTGATTGCAGCTATCAGGCAGCGGCCTGGGGTTGCCAGGAATCCAGGGCTGGCCTCGCGTTTCCCTCCACGAGTTGGGTACCTCAGCAGCTCTGCAGCCTACCCTTCACCCAGTGCCCTCGCTCGCTTCATCCCCTGCCCTCAGCTTCTGCCCTTCCTGGCCGGGAGTGGGGTCGGGGGGGCCTGTGGCGCTGCCGTGCAGGGGGTGCACTTCCTCCTGGTGTTTTGGGGGCAGTGGCAGCCTCGGGATGGGATCCCCTCCCCCCCACGTATGGACTCCCGTGTGCTGCTTTAGTCAGACGCATAAGTTTGTTGCACAGCGCAAACAGCCTACAGACAGATGAATGCACGATCTCTAGGACAAAATGAACCTCAGAAAGAAAGTATGGCGTTCCGGGCCGCGGAGTGTATGCACCTGCTGAAGGCATTGCTGTGTTCTACCTCTTCCTTCATGCAGGCTCCTGTTAGTAACAGGAAGTCAGGGTTGGGAGAGAGAGTGGGGTTGCAGTAGTTCTTCAGTGCATGCATTTCTTCTGAAGCCGAGCTTGCAGTTGACTGGGAAAGTAAAAGTGGGAGAAGAGAATGATGGAGGAGCAGAGAGAGTGGGCAGTGGACAGATGCTCGATGGGGGGGAGAGAGGGGCAGATGCTAGAGGGTGGAGAAGACTGAGAGGGCAGAATCTGGATAGGAAGAGCAGAGAGAGGGAGCAGAGGCTGGATGGGAAGGGGAAAAGTGGTGAGAGCAAATGCTGGGGGAGGGGGAGATGAGATGAGTGGTAATGTAGATATTTGAGGGGAGGGCTTGGATATGCTGAAAATTGGTTGGGGGCAGAGAGTGAAGAGTGAGTCCTTCAATATTGGGTGCCTTGGAAAGGGAGTGGGGGGACTCTGCAACTCAAGGGAAGGGGCATTCAGCATCGCCCAGCCCTAGGGTTGTGCAATGGGCTCGTATTTATCCTGTCAGGACGGTTTCCTTTCATGGAGGCAAGAGGCAGACGAGATAATTACACTGACAGTGAGGGTGCTGGTAACCTTCCAACTGCCATCTTCTGCTGCACAAAGGCCTTCTCTAATCTCATTTCTGAGAGCTCCTTTATCCTCCCCCTTGGACCTTTTCTGAGCAACAGGGACTGGATTTAGGCCCAATGGTGGAAGCAGCAGTCTGATTAATCACCAGGCCAGTCAGAGCCTATGGCAGACCAGCCGGCGGAAGAGCCACTGGGGAGGGGAACTAGCTTCCATGGGATGGGAACTCCTCTGATGGGGCCGGTACACTGGAGTTCAGCTCCTGTGATATGATGCATAAAAGATCAGCAGCAACCAATATTCCCTCTAATTTTCTGTATGCTGTGTGCGCATAAGAGATCAGCAGCAACCAATGTTCCCTCTAATTTTCTGTATGCTGTGTGCGCATAAGAGATCAGCAGCAACCAATGTTCCCTCTAATTTTCTGTATGCTGTGTGTGCATAAAATATCAGCTGTGCAGCTTTTGAAGGAAGGTTAAATTTTTGTGCGCCACATAACGACACTCAGAGTTATATACTTTAAAATTTGACTACATGTCAGAATACAGTATGTACACCACATTGATTTTAATCAAATTAAATGAAAATAGACGATTACTAAATCAAGCGGAAAAATTAGAGTAATTACAATCACAACTTTTAAATTTTAAGACGTCTGTGTTGTTTTCTATCAGAATCACAACCATAATTTTTGTGCGCTCTGTTGTAAAGTATGTGCGCTCGCTCGGCGAGGTGTGTGCGCGAGCACAGCTTAGAGGGAACAGTGGCAGCAACATAGGATGTTTGTGCCTCATCTTCTCATTAACAGCATTTCTGCCTTCAGAGGTCTGGTGCCCTGGGCAGTCGTTTGCTTTGACTGGGCAAGTAGTCTATTGTTGTGACTGTGAAGGCTGCAGGCCTGGGCTGAATCAGTTCACACACTCTGCTCCCAGGTCTCGTGGTGCAGCCCCTTCAGGTTTCTATACAGGTGGGTCCAGGGCCTGGGAGCAGAACTCTGGCCCAGTCGTACACATTCACAGAATGTCCATGCTGCCGTTACCACCATCACTGCCTCCACTATTAGGCAAGGGCCAGGCTATGCTGCTTAGTAAAAGGTTCACAGATGAAGAGGGTCATGGTGGTTATGGGGAAGGGGGTCTTGAGAGGAGAAGTTGGGAAGGGCATAACTAGAGTGACGGGTAGGTCTACAAATGTGAGGACATCTATTGTGGAGATTGTCCCTCCATTCATATGCATGGCTAGATAAACACACACAAGGCAGGCTGGCAGGAGCTAGGACCCATAGGGGTGCTAGGATCCCCAGGCCCCACCAAAAAAGACTGGTGGTGATGGCAGTCCCTAACAAATACCCCTCCCTCACCTTCCCCTCAGCCAGATTCATCAGATTATTATAGTAGGGGCTGGCCAAAGGATGGGTGTCAGGCGTGGCTGCAGCTTGGAACTGTAAAGATGCACTAGGCCATCATTGTGAGTTCTTTTCCCAGACCCCATAGAGCTGGCAGTGAGAACCCCCGCATACCTTAGAATTCCCTGCCTGCCATCGGGCTTTGGACCAGCCCCTACTGCCTGTATGCACTGCAAGGGACAGTGGGAGGGGGCTTCTGAACTGAACTCATGTGTAAATACTTTGTACAGGCATTGACAAATTTCCAAAATAAATGTAAAGTTATACCTGTAGAGTCTCTGTGTGTGTAACTTTCTCTATGAGAAACTGGGTAAGCAGCCATGTGTAGGTAGCCAGCTTGGACCTGCCTCCAGGAGCCCAGAACATTCTAGAAGATAAGAGTTCCCTCCTAATGTTGATGCCATCCATTGTCAACCTCTTCCATTTGCTCTGTATGTCCAAATGGATTTTGCTATTTATTTTAATTATTTCTATATTCAAAAACAAATAACTATAAAAAGACGAACGAACTCGCCACTAACTTTGATTGGGTTTGACTGAGGTGCTTTTCCCTTCCAGTACGCAGACAAAGCCAAAGATAACTACAAACCAAAAACTGAAAGTTAAATCTAAAAAGTCTGGCTTTAGAAAGTGCCCCCAGTGTTCCAGTAATGTGTCCCTCTCGGATGCCTAGCAACAACTTCTTTGGCTACTGCTTAGTCTTGTCTGGCAATGTCTTTTCCTGCAGTAAGTGTGCCAGGAGATTGCCTGAGACCTGCCACAGGAACAACAGACAACGGTCTCGCCACGTGAGAGATCCTCAGACTCTCCGGTCACCGCCCACTCCAGCGTGCCAGCAGTCTGACTTTTGGGCCCATGTTGACCACCCCCCCCCCCCCCCCAGGCTTCCTCTGCGGTACTGGGGAGAGAGGATTCGCCTCACTCCAGATGGTGCAGGCTGTTGACTCTGATGCTTCTCAACATGCTAATTGCAGTTAATGTAGTGAGCAGCCTAGCGGATGAAAGGCTGAAAATGGATGCCAGTTATAACCTAAATGCCTCCTCTTCTATTTTCTTGCATAATTTTAATTCATAATAAATCTATAATTTTTTATCATTTCATACTATTTTATTACACAACCATTTTGATATCTCCTGAAAAGGCGGTATCGTAAATGACAATCTAAACTTATTCTCTGCACACAGTGTCATGACGTTAAGAGAGATCCTGTTATATGCAGTAGCAGAAACATTACTATTCATTTACTTATAATTGCATTTGCTGAGCTGCTCTTCCCTCATGCGGCAGTGTATAATCTAGAGGAAATAAAGCACATATACAAGAGCAATAAAACAAAAATGGCATAAACAGAAAAAATAAATTACAATCTACAAAAGGAGTGGGCTGGGGTGGTTTGACTACTGGATTATGGGGAGTAAGGTGTTAGGGGAGGAGGGGGTTTGAGTTGGTTGATAAGGGTGACTGAATGGGGTACACAGATGTGAGTATGTTAATGTTGTAGAGGGTGAGATGTCGAGGTTGTCTCGTGTATCAAGGTACAGGTGGCGGGAGAGGTGGTACTTAGATCTGGTATCCCTGTAAGCTTGGCTTCCCCTCGGGGTGCTGGCTGATCTACTAGGTGAGGGGAATTTGGGGATGTAAAATGTTATAAAAAATTATATGGTTTCCTTCTGGTTTCTGGTAGTGTGTGTTGTCCCAGGAGTGTGTAAGTGTACCCACACCCTGGGAGGGTTGTATCTTTGTAATTTATGTTTCATCTGTTTTATTAATAATGAAAAAAAAAAATAAATAAAACCCTCTGGGAGAGAAGGGTTAGCTCACCTGGAACCTGTCTGTTGCACTTGGAGAGCTGCTGGTGTAACCAGAGGAGAGGAGGAGGAAGGCCGTGAGAGCTGCATCCAGCCCCCCTCAATGATGTCGCCAAAACTCACTTACAATTGCACTCAAGAAGGCTTGGAGGGAGTCTTCCTCTGCTGTAACTGATACAGAACCACTCTGTCTGTTCGTCTCTCTTTGTGCTGTGTCTGAGAAGATTCTGATAGCATATTTTTGTGATAAGAATGCGTCGTTTTGAGGGCAAGAGATTTTCTTTCCTGGTTTCTCAAGGTCAATGTAGGCTTGCAGCTCTCCAACACAGGCTCGATTTGAGAACGGTGCTGCACGTTTAAACTTGCAGCCAGACATACCCATATCTATACCTACTGCTGGGAACAAATAGCTATCTGAAAAGTACTTGTTTTGGCATCCTAACAACTGTACAGAGAAGGGGAGAATGCCCTCTCACTCCCCGATAAGTTTTGCTCCTTCAAAAAACTATGTGGGTAAATAAAGGGGCAATTTCCTCAACTGCTGCTCTACCTTCACGTCTCCGTTTGCCGAATGGCAAGCCAGCATGTGTATGTGATGAGAGGTACACACGCCCGTTCTGGAATAACATCACAGACACTTCTATGTAGCGGGGCCCATGGCCATCCATGTCAGACATTTATATCCTGCTTATCTCCCAGGTCATAAATAAGTTACAATCTACATAAATATTGAATAACAAACATTAAACTCTCAAACCGACAATAATTTACATCTCCCCAGTCCTCAAAACTACTAAGACTCATCCTGTTGCAAATCATTTTGAATAAAAGTTAAACTAATCAATGAGCTTTTCAGTTTCTTTTGTTACTTGAGCAGATCTGACACTAGTTACAACTCAACAGGTTCGTCCTTTGGAGAGATGCATTGGCTAGACTGGTCCATTGGCTAGACTGCAGCGCATGTGAGGATCTCCACAATGCAAAGTGATACTGATTCTGACGCTTCTCCGAGCAGAGTGCTCTAGAGACCATGACCTATAGCTGAAACTGCACCCAGTATTTTACTGGACGCCAATGACTATCAAACAAGAGGGATTCTGACGCTTCTCCGAGCAGAGTGCTCTAGAGACCATGAGCTATAGCTGAGACTGCACCCAGTATTTTACTGGACGCCAATGACTATCAAACAAGATGAGGGATTCTGACGCTTCTCCGAGCAGAGTGCTCTAGAGCCCATGAGCTATAGCTGAAACTGCACCCAGTATTTTACTGGACGCCAATGAATATCAAACAAGATGAGGGATTCTGACGCTTCTCCGAGCAGAGTGCTCTAGAGACCATGAGCTATAGCTGAAACTGCACCCAGTATTTTACTGGACGCCAATGAATATCAAACAAGATGAGGGTTGCATGATATGATCCATTACCTTTGCAAAAACCGACTTTATCACTTTTGCATCCTTAATTCCGAATCCAGGACTCGTCTAAGAGCTGTAGAGGGCCAGAAACCCCTTTAATATCTATCTAGGGAGGGGGGGGGGGTAAATGTCTTATTGCCACAAATAAGCAGGGTCTCTATTTTTTGCATATTAACCATCTGGCCATTATGGGAATTTTGATTTGCGATATGTCAAATATCTACGCAGTTTACAAAAGCACAGATACAAGGGAAACATACCAAGAACACTACAAGGGGGGGCGGGGGGGGGGGGAAATACAAACAGAAATTACAAACAAGGGATACAAAAGGAAAAGAGGGAAGAAAAGCTCAGTCTAAAAGATGAAGTAATGTTCTTCAGAAAGTCAACCCGGAGGAAAGGCCGGCAAGAAAATAGAGGACCTGATATCCAGCTTCGGCGGCGAGCACTGATCTGGACCCGGCGTCAGGGCCGGCCCGTCCATTGAGCAAGAATGTTTTTTGCACAGGGCCCCGCGTTTCAGGGGGCCCCGCGCAAAAAACATCTTGCATCCTATTAAAGTTTAAAAAAAATCATAAACCGGCTACGGCTGCCGCTGCCGCCGTGGCAGCGGCAGAATGGAGAATCCCGCGGGGCCCATTTACAGTCCTTACCACCCCCCCCCCAATCAGCCCAACTAAGTTAAAAAAAAAAAACCCAGAAACCGGCTGCTGCTGCCGCCGTGGCAGCGGCAGAATGGAGAATCCCGCGGGGCCCCCCTGTCCGGCAGTCTTCTCTGTGGCCTCCGTCGGCTGTCAGAGCTGCGCGAAGAGAGAGAGCTCTTCTCGCAGCTCTGTTAATCACGCCGCGGGGCTTTTTGGAAATCCCAACAGCCCCGCGGCGGGGTTTACAGAGCCGCGATAAAGGGAAACTCTCCCTTCGCGCGGCTCTGAAAAGCCCGCGCTGAGGCCGCATCAAAGACTGCCGGACAGGGGGGCCCGCGGGATTCTCCATTCTGCCGCTGCCACGGCGGCAGCAGCAGCCGGTTTCTGGGTCTTTTTTTTTTTAAACTTAGCTGGGCTGGGGGGGGGGGGTAAGGACTGTAAATGGGCTGATGGGGGGGGAGGGAGGGAGGGAGGGGGAAAGGACTGTAAATGGGCTGATGGGGAGGGAGGGAGGGGGGTAAGGACTGTAAATGGCTGATGGGGAAGGGGGGGTAAGGACTGTAAATGGGCTGATGGGGAAGGGGGGGTAAGGACTGTAAATGGGCTGATGGGGAGGGGGTAAGGACTGTAAATGGGCTGATGGGAGAGGGGGGGTAAGGACTGTAAATGGGCTGATGGGGGGGAGGGAGGGAGGGAGTAAGGACTGTAAATGGGCTGATGGGGAGGGAGGGAGGGGGGTAAGGACTGTAAATGGGCTGATGGGGAAGGGGGGGTAAGGACTAAATGGGCTGATGGGGAGGGAGGGAGGGGGGATAAGGACTGTAAATGGGCTGATGGCGAGGGGGGGTAAGGACTGTAAATGGGCTGATGGGGAGGGGGGAGGACTGTAAATGGGCTGAGGGGGGGAGGACTGTAAATGGGCTGATGGGGAGGGGGTAAGGACTGTAAATAGGGAGGGAGGGAGGGGGGTAAGGACTGTAAATGGGCTGATAGGGGGGGGGTTAGGACTGGTAATGGGCTATAGGGGGTTCGGACTGGAAGTGGGCTGATGGGGGGGGGGGTTAAGACTGGGAATGGGCTATGGGGGGTTAGGACAGGTAATAGACTATGGAGGGGCTAAGACTGGAAATGGGCTGATGGGGGAAGTTATGACAGGTAATGGGCTATGGGGGCTACGACTACAAGTGGGCTGATGGGGGGATTAGGACTGGAAATGGGCTATGGGGGGGTTAGGACAGGTGATGGGCTGATGGGGGGGTTACAACAGGTAATGGGCTGATGGGGGGGTTACAACAGGTAATGGGCTATGGGGGTCTAAGACTACAAGTAGGCTGATAGGGGGTTAGGACTGGTAATGGGCTGTGGGGGGCGTTAGGACTGGTAATGGGCTGGGGGGGTTAGGACTGGTACTGGGCAAAGGGGGGGAAAAGAATACAAGTGGGCAGATGGGTTAGGACTGGTAATGGGTTGATGGGGGGTAAGACTGAAACTGGGCCGATGGGAGGGTAAGGACTGGAAGTGGGCTGATGGGGTTAGGACTGGTAATGGGCTATAGGGGGTTCGGACTGGAAGTGGGCTGATGGGGGGTTAGGACTGGTAATGGGCTATAGGGGGTTCAGACTGGAAGTGGGCTGATGGGGCAGCTAGGACTGGTAATGGGATGGGGGGTTGCTAGGACTGGAAATGGGCTGAGTGGAAGGGGGGCTTGAACGGCAAATAGCTGATGGGGACAGGGGCTTGGAATGGAAATGGGCTGAGTGGAAAGGGGGCTTGAACTGCAAATAGCTGATGGGGAGGGGGGCTTGGAATGGAAATGGGCTGTGAGGAGAGGGAGCTAGGACTGGAAATGGGCTGAGTGGGGGGGGGGGGCTAGGACAGGAAATGGGCTGATGGAGGGGCCAGGATAGGACTGGAAATGGGCTGTTGGGGGTGCTAAGGTTGGAAATGGGCTGTGGTGGGGGCTTGAATGGAAATGGACTCATGGAGGGGCTAGAACTGGAAGTAGGCTCATGGGGGGCTTGGATTGGAAATGGGCTGAGTGGAGGGGAGCTAGGATTTGACATGGGCTGATGGTGGGGCTAGGAAAGGAATAGAAATGAGCTGATGGGGGGCTGGGATTGGAAATGAGCTGATGGAGGAACTGATAGGACTGGAAATGGGCTGATGAGGGGCTGGGATTGGAAATGAACTGATGGATGGACTCGGATAGGACTGGAAATGGATGGGGGAGCTAGGACTGGAAATGGGCTGATGGTGGGGCGGGGATAGGATTGGAAATGGGCTGATGGGGGACTAGGACTGGAAATGGGCTGATGCAGGGACAAGAAGGGAGCAGATGCTGGGTGGGGCTGGAACTAGAAAGGAGCTGATGTTGGGGGAGGATTAAAATGGGATGGAGCTGGGAGAGTGAAATGGAGAGGGAAAAATATTTTGCGTGGGAGGGAAGACAAATCTACAATTGGCCGGATATTGGGAGAGTAAGTGGGGATTGAGGATGGAGGGATAAAATTTGAGTGGATGAAATAGGAATGAGGAAAGAGCAAAAGGAGAAAGATTAGCATGTTAAAGCAGATGTAGAGAGAGAATGGAAAAAAAAAAACAAGACAGAAGAAAGGACAAATGGACAGCAGATGGAGAGTTAGCAGAAGACACGAAGAAACCAGAAGAAAGTGGCTGGAACAATTGCAACTGAAAAA
This sequence comes from Ichthyophis bannanicus, assembly GCA_033557465.1. Lineage (NCBI taxonomy): Eukaryota > Metazoa > Chordata > Amphibia > Gymnophiona > Ichthyophiidae > Ichthyophis > Ichthyophis bannanicus. Next base: position 70,466,375 of record CM066051.1, on the reverse strand, counting down.
AATGCACAAAAGGTAGAAAAATATCTCTTTATTTTGAATTTATTAACTGGAATATGTCAGCTCTGGGAAATGTGCATCATTAATTTTTGCGCTTTGTTTAGTACAAGAGGAAATTAATTTATAGTTTATTTCTACAGTGTTGTTGTATATTCCAAGTTTGGCTTTTGGGGTTCCCAGTTTAATTATGGTCTTCCTGTTCCTAAATTGTGATTCCTTGTTTGGTGATGGTCTATGTTCTGCATGTGTAACTGAGCTGAGGTATACTGTTTATGTAATTCCTATTTGACATTGCCACTTGTTCTTTCCCCAGTAGGTCATGTATTATTGTTCTCTGAAATGTATTGGTTTAATATTTGCAGTGTTGCCTTTTGATAGTTAGGGTATGGTGCTTTGTGAGTCCTGGTAGTGCTGTTAGGATACGGCGGGTTTGCTATGGGTTCTAAATGGGCAGTGTTTGTAGTAGTTCCTAATGTGCCTGGCGGTTGGTACTGGATTATAGTAATGTAGAAACCTTTTAGTCTTTCTTTATCCATATACTCATTAAGAGGCATGTTTACTAAAAGTTAGTGTATGGTAACATTATGCAAATACTTATGCAAATGAGGCCCCGCACCGAGTCTCCGCACATGGCCCCGCACCCCCCTTGGGCCGCCCCTGCCCGGCGTTGAGTAATCCCGTTTGGCTGCATTTGCTGCTCACTAACTAGCAGCAGTGATACCGAGCCGCTGCCCGGTTCATGATACACGGCAAAGGTTAGACCGGGGTTTTCTGCGCTTTGTTTTTGCTGCTGCCTGGTTAGCGATCGGTGCTACCTCTGCTCTATCCCGACACGCCCCGATGCTGAAGCGGCAGCTGCGGATATTCAGTGGCGTTAACCATGTTAGTGCTGCCGAATATCCTGTTCGTTGTGATTAACACAGCAGCTTTACTAACTGCATTAATCGCTTCGATTATCGGGCCCAAAATGTGATAAGAGCAGCCTTAAACTTATGAAAAGAAGAATCCCAATGAATTTTGGGAGACAGTGGGGTAACAACAGAAAAACAAAAGCGACAACAGCACTGCAAGTGAACCACGAGCAGGTTATATTGTGAAGAACGAAGCGAGTGAGGTGGAGGATAAGATAGTAATAAGAAAAAGAGGAAGGCCAGTTTAATAACCCTGATGAACAATTAGAAGAAACTTGAAACAAATATGATGGCGACAAGGAAGAATCCTGGGGACGTCTTGCCCAGTGAGAGGTCTCGGAAATACATGCACTTGCCGAAACTGATCTGCACGAAACAAACAAAAACACTACCACCACCTATCCCCAGTAAAATCAATCACTTTAGCATTATGGGATGCACAATGGTATCAAAGCCATATTTAATATCCAAAAACAATATAAAATATGCATGTTCAGAATTCTTATTCCCTTGTGGTAAAATTTATCCAAAATTGTCAATGAGGTTCTGGATTATGAAGAGGATGAATGCCATGCTGATGCGGATCTAAGCCAGCACGCCAACCCTGAAACTCGTAAAGTTGGCTTCAAACTACCTGGTCAATCAGCTTAGCACAGAAAAGCAAAGTAGGCATTGGGCGGTAGGGGTGACAGTTTAAAGCAGGCCTGACAGGCTATCTCAGAATCTAGGAGCCGCTCAAAAATGGAGGAGCTGGACACCAAGATCGAGATTGCCCTCCCCTGTTTTCTATAGGAAAAGAGAGCTTAATTTATCAGGCCCTTAATGTGCCGTTCCCTCTCCCCCACTACCCCTAGCGAGTATGCTGTCCACAGTTTATTAGTGACCCTTTAACGCTGCTCCTGACCCTCTCTTTCATTTTTCCTTTATGTATCGCTGTGGCCTGGTAATATGTGACCCCAAGAAAAGGATCCTGATACATTCAAGGAAAAATCCTCACTAGTTATTTTTTTGTTGGAGCGGCCAACAAAGTGAAGAGAACTAGTCTGTACACCACTGAAGCCTCTCCTTTTTAATCATTTCATTCTTTAAAAGTATAAACGCTATACTTAGCTCACTGGATTTAAGCCGCCAGAAATCAAAAAATGACGACGTGTCACGTTTCGGGTTTGACAAAATCTTCATCCCTGCTTCAGGTCATTCGAATCGCAGCATATCCAAAGCTTCAATACAATAAGAGTTGTAATGTTCTGTTGGCCGTTCCAACAAAAAAATAACTAGTGAGGATTTTTCCTTGAATGGAGCAGGATCCTTTTCTTGGGGTGTGATTTAAACTGATTCTGATTTGGGTTTTTTTATTCTGGTAATATGTGAAGCAGTCTCTGTCATAACCTTTGCACTGCGCTTTTACCCACTCTCTCCATAACCCTGCACCTTGCCTTCATGCAGTCTCCACAGACCCCCCCCCCCCATTCTCCGTCTCCCTCATAGCACCCCTGTAGCCTTCGCTGCAGTACCAACACCAGCACATGCTAACACCTGCTACCTAGGATTTATCAAGCCCTGAAGATACAGTTGATTCAGCAATTCCTGTAGGTCGTTATTAATAAACCTGAAGGACGTCCGCTGGATGACTGCGCCAAAATGTATCATTACACAAAGGGAGACCATCTAGTCTCTTAAACAGAGTATAGACTGTCCACTGCTCTTCAGACATCCACTGATCCACATAAAATATCACACCCTCACATTATGCCTTAGTGTGGGTTCTGTTCTGCTCCCCTTTTCCCTTAAATCATACCAAGGTCTTGATAGTAGGGGTGTGCAGACAAAAAGAATGTTGGGTTTTTTTTGGACTTTTCGTTTCCATATTGATCTGCTAGACCAGTCCAGACAAGTGGCTGTGTTCCTCTATCAGGACATTGGTAGAGACAAAGAATCAGTGACAAGCCCAGGTTTCAGTGACATTACTCCTATGCCTCTATTTGCCTCAGCCTCCAGAGATTCCTTCAGTAACAGAGTCAGACCATTAGATGATAGAGGGCTAAAAGGGGACAAGGCCATAGCAGACAGACTGAATGGATTCTTTGCTTCATTCTTTACTGAGGTAGATGTAGGCATGTTGCCTTATGACTGAAATTGTATTTAAAGGTGATGCTGTGGAAGAATTGAAAGAAATTTTGATATACCGGGAAGATGTATTACAACTATTTGATAAACTGAAGAGTTGCAAATCACCTGGGCCAGATGGTATACATCCAAGGGTGTTGAAAGAACTGAAATATGAGATTGCAGACCTACTATTAGTAAACTGTGAACTATCATTAAAATCATCTTTACTACCTGAAGATTGGAGGATCACCAATGTAACACCAATTTTTAAAAAGGGTTTCAGGGATGATCCAGGAAACTACACACTGGTGAGCCTGACATCGGTACCAGGAAAAATGGAAGAAACCATCATAAAGAACAAAATTACTTAACTCCATTTAATATATTCCTCCCTTAACCTGTTGCCTTCCCCACCCTACACCGTAAATAGCTCTGCCTGAGCATCCACTTTCTGCTGTATATGTGAACAGCTGATTTGTAAATAGAACCTTGTAATATAGTTTGATATGTTCTTTGTAAGTGAGTTCTCTTCATTGTAAACCACCCTGATCACTGGACGGGGCGGTATATAAAAATGTTTAAATAAAATAAATAGTCATGGTTTAATGGGAGTCAGCCAACATGCTACTAATCTATTATGTTTTTTTGAAGGTGTGAATAAATAGGTAGACAAAGGTGAGTCGGTTGATATAATGTATCTGGACTTTCAGAAAGCCTTTAACAAGGTCCCTCATGAGAGACTTTTGACAATATTAAAAAGTCATGGGATAGCAGTTAGTGTACTATTGTGGATCAGGAACTGGTTAAAAGATAGAAAGCAGACAGTAGGGCTAAATGGCCAATTTTCCCAATGGAGAAAGGTGAATAGTGGTGTACCCCAGGGATCCATGCTGGGTCCGCTGCTTTTTAACTTATTTATAAATGACCTGGAAATCGGCACAGCTAGGTAGGCATCAGGTGTGGCTGGTGCTTTCTGCTTGTCCATGGAGAAAGCAAGGTTATGCACCTGTACTGGTGGTTCTCCGTGGACAGCAAGATAAGTCAGCCAAACAATCCCGCCCATCTCCCCTGGACGAGGTCAGCCTGAACCGGCATGCAACCTAGTCAGGAAAGGCAAAACTGGGAACACACTGGCTGGGCTAGGGGTGGGCCGCTGAGGTGGAACTATCTGCGCTGGAGAGCACTTCTGTCTATGGCGCCACCTGGAGGACATCACCAAGTGTGGCTGACTTATCCTATTGTCCATAGAGAACCCTCGCTACAAGTAAGTAACCTTTCTTTCCTGTATTGAAAAGCTGGAGGTTTGAATCCCCTGCTGGCAAGGAGATCAGTGTTCTAAAACCAAATCAGGGAATGAGAGGTAGAAAGAGGAGATAAAGTCGCTTGTTCATGAGTGGGAGTTTGGCGTACTCGATCCATGGGTTCAAATCTCCTGCTTAAAAGGATAGGTGTGTTTATTTGTTTTAAAGCTGAACTAGAGAATAAGATTCATAAAGGAGAGAAAAACCACACAGAAGTCAGTGGCTGACTGATGGCCCACTCTGTTGTACTTTGTTGATCAACTGCTGGAAAGCGAGCCTACCTGTTTTATTTATTTACAGTTCTATACCGTGCTTTTTAGTATCAGTGCGGTTTACAAGTAACAAAATATTGCCACAGACAAATGGCCTTAGGCTTACATTGTAACAGGATGGATAACTTGGGGATGTAACTGGGGAAACTATGTACAATATTTTAAAACCAAATCAAGAAAGAAGAAGCAAACTCTGAAGATTGGCAGCTGACTTCTGGCACCCAGCAGCTTCTGGGTTTTCTTGGCAATGTAAGACCAAAAGTAGATAGAAAGATCTTTTATTCAGGGGTAATGGAGGGTTAAATGACTTTTTCAGGATCAACCAGTGGGACTAGAACCCTTGATCTTTAGAGTACTTGGTGGTTGCTTTAACCACTAGGCTATTGGCCGTGGATCTTAAGTTCAGCTTAGTTAAAAGCTATGTAGGGCTGGAAAGAAGATCCACTTATGTTTTAAAGCCAAATCAAGGAATGAGAGGATAAGGGGACGAAAAAGTAAAAGGCTGGAGACTGGCTGACTGGTGGCTCAGCAGCTAAAGGGCCTTTACTCCAATATAGGAGGTTGTGGGTTCGAGTCTAGCTTAGCCAGAAGCTAGGTGGGGCCAGAGCAGGTAAGTGGTGTGGGTGGATGGGGAGGAGGGGGTTAGATAGACCTGCATATCAAGTATATTGAGGGAAAACCTGATAACTGAGGAGAGCCACCAGCAGCCAGGGTTATGCTGCTTTTTCCTATGAAAAATAGCCAGGGTTTGAACCCACAGCCTTGATATTTTTAGCCACACACTCAACCACTGGACCACCAAGGCTTTTCACACTCCAACCTTTTCGGATCTTCCCTTTCTCCATCTCGCTCCAGAGTCCTCCAGGAGTGATAAGAATCTCTGGAGAGAGCTCATCAGTCACAAGCTGCCGGTGGTGTAAAGGTAATTCAGTACTTCTTAACCTAGCACAGTACTTAGCGTCAAGGGTTCAACTCACAGCTTAAAAACACTGTCTCATTTATTTAAGTATTTTTGCTAAATTATAGGCTTATATTAAAATGACAGTTCTGCTGGGCTGACTCTGTATTTGGGGTGCAGAAACCACGGGGAAGTTAATCACTGTGCAGCAGATGCATCCTTAAAAAATCAAAGACAAGTCCTTCCCTAGGAACCCTACTGGGCAGTTTGGACAGACCATACTAGTAGGGTGTGTCAGTGTTGGAGATGTCATTATTTTAAAAAGCACTAGTGACAAAAATGGTATAATTTCATGTGGCAAATCAACAACGAGCTTTAAATGTTGTGTAATATGTTATTTGTTGTTGTTAAGTGCCGTCGAGTCGGAGTCGACTCATGGCGACCCTCTGGATAGCTATCCTAAATTGTGTTCGGTCTTCAGTCAGGCGGCTCATTGATGACAGACTGGTACCCATAGCTGCTGTTATTGTAGCGATCCATCTCATTGCTGGCCTTCCTCTTTTGCGTTGACCTTCTATCTTGCCAAGCATGATGTCTTTCTCTAATGATCTCTCTCTTCGCATGATGTGTCCGAAGTATGAAAGTCGAAGTCTTGTCATCTGAGCTTCTAAAGAAAGCTTAGGTTTGATCTCCTCTAGTACCGACTGGTTTGTTCTTCGGGCAGTCCATGGTATACACAGTATTCGCCGCCAGCACCATAATTCAAAGGCATCAATTTTCTTCCTGTCTGTCTTTTCACTGTCCAGCTTTCACATCCATATGATGTTATTGAAAATACCATGGCTTGAACAAGTCGAATCTTTGTATGGAGAGACACATCTCTGCTCTTGAGAATCTTATCTAGGTCTTTCATAGCCATTCTGCCAAGAGCAATGCGTCGTCTGATTTCTTGACTGCTTGTTGCTTCTTTATTGATAGTTGATCCAAGTAGGTTAAAGTTGTTCACAATTTCAATTTCTTCTCCTTCAACGATGAACCTGTTGATTATGCCAGTTGTCATGATCTTTGTCTTCTTTACATTAAGGTGCAGGCCCATTTTGAGACTATGTTCTTTGATTGTGAGAAGCAAATGTTTCAGATCATCTTCGCTTTCAGCCAGTAATGTGGTATCATCAGCATAGCGAAGGTTGTTGATGAGTCTTCCACCAATCTTCACACCTCTGTTGTCTTCATACAGTCCTGCTTCTCTGATGATTTGTTCTGCATATAAATTAAACAGGTAGGGGGAAAGTATGCAGCCTTGTCTTACACCTTTGCTTATTTTAAACCATTCTGTTTCTCCTATCTGTCCTATCTCCTATGTTATTTACCTATCTGTAATTTCTAGGAAATTAGGCAAAAATACACAAATTACTGAAATATGTTTAAGTGCTCTGATACTACTTTTTATGTGTTTGCATTGCATATTAATGCCTTTTATGCCTCAGTTATCCATTTATCTTAATTATTTCTGTGTTTTGGTTTACATGGTGAATTGGTTCAATATGACAATAAATAGCAATTGGACACATGGCCCCAGACATCTCCTTTTCCAGCTGCAAAGGTTGGAAGAATAGTGTGAAGAGGTAAGGAAGATAGTCATGCCTACAGTGAGAGGGTCAGCTTGGTATAGTTACAGCGAGTCTGTTCTGCAAGCTGTGTTAGAGGAACAGGAGAGAGGAGATGCAGTGGAGAAGATATTGAAGATCAGCAGTGAAAGAGATGAGAAGCGTCAGCTTGGAGACAGCAGTGTGAGACCCAGGAAAACATCAACCATCAACACTGAGGCAACTGCACTCACCCAATTACATGACTGGAGCTCTGGAGTCTCGGAGCCTCCTCTTACCTGCACCATGACAGCAGCAGAGATCAAGACATTTCTGAGCAAGCCCATGATGGTTCCAGACTGGCATCACACACCCAGTCCATAGAAAGTTGTGTAAAAATGACAACTGAGGCTGTTGGTCATGTGTACCATCAGGAGAGGAGGGAACATTATATGAGGGGTCAGCAGGGAGCTCATGAGCCAAAACAGAAGCAAACAAGATATGACTTCTTTGCTGGATTGTGTTAAATAACATTAACTGCATAAATGACATTTTAAAGACAATTATGTGGCTACAGGTGTTGTTCAGACTATTTGTACATTTAATATTGCTTAATTTCCACATATTTCAGCTGTGATTTGATGTAGGTAAGACTCACTTTAAGCAGTTTCTGAAGATAGCTTTAGATTTCCTGGTGAATGAGTTGCGACACACTGGAGGATTTTAAGGGCCCTTTTCTGCCACCCCAGCACTGTGTCACCACCATCCCCATTGCTGAGGACATGGGTCATAAACTGGGGAAAATCTCAATAAATTTGGGACCTTACTAAAATGAGTGGGAAAAACACTCAGGATCAACCCTGACTAATATTGGCAGAAATTAAGCACATTGGGGGTAACCTGTATGGACTGATAGCCAGTTACATCTCTAAACAGCAGATGTCTGATCAGGGCTGGCCCAAGCATCGGTGAAACTAGGAAGTTGCCTAGGCAGCAATTTTAGCAGGGGGGGGGGGGGAAGAGAGCAGGGCATTCAAAGCTAAACAATAGGTTTTGAAAGCTAGGGGGAGCATAAAGTTTAAGGAAGGGGTCTCTAACGCTGTCCTAGAGGGCACAAAACCAATATGGTTTTCAGGATGTCCCTAGTGCATATGCTTGAGACATATTTGCATGAACTGCCCCCATTGTCTTCAAATTTATCTCATTCACATTCATTAGGGATATCCTGAAAACCTGACTGGGTTGGTGCCCTCCAGGACTGGAGTTGGAGAGCCCTGACTTAAGGTTTGCCTAGGGCAGTGGTTCTCAATCCAGTCCTCTGGGACCCTAGTCCAGTTGGGAATTCAGGGTATCCACAATGAATATGCATGAGATAGATCTGCATACAATGGAAGCAGTGCAGTGCCTCGAGCTCTATCTCATGCATATTCATTGCTGATATCCTGAAAACCTGACTGGCCTGGTGATCTCAGAGGCTTAGAGTGTCAGCACCTGGAACCAATTCTGGGGCTGACCCTGCATATGATGGCATTGGGGCTCCAAAATGCATTGGAGAAGTCTATCCTGTAAAGAATTGTGGTTCTACTTCAGAAAGAAGGGAGCAGAGGGCTGAGGAGGGGTGGAAGACAGACAAGAGGGGGCTTAGTGCTCGGGTGCATTTGGCCATTCTTGATGCATCTATTCCAAGGTGATGGGTCTGAGCTAGGCTGGGTGGACGAGGCACTTTTGTCTTGATCTGCCTCATTCACTGTGTTACTAAGTGTAAGAGCCCACAGATTTATTTCTCCATCTTTGGAACTTATGGCAAATTTACCAAAAATGAATATCAGAAATAAAATCCCCAGGTATTAAGGAAAATACATAAATGAGAGTGGAGGGAGGGGGGGGGGGAGGGCAGAGGGACAGAGCAGAATCAGGCAGGAGGGAACGGTGCCCTAACTCAGTAGTGGAATAATCGGTATTATGAAGAATTACCACAAGAGGGCAGCAGTGAGCACCTGATTTAGAAGTGAGGTTCACAACTGTCATGATATTCACAAAATTAACCCATTTGGAGAAAATGTCCTGACTGAAATCAATAGATGTACGTAATGTGGTAAAACCTTCACTTGGGAGAGATGCCTCAAAGTTCACCTGAGAATTAACATGGGATTACATCTGAATACTCAAACTGAATGTGGTAAAAACTCATTTATAAAAGTAAACCCCATAGAATCCCTACAGGATTAAAACCATATATATGCAATGAATGTGGTAAAATCTTCACTGACAAACAAATCACAATCCACCAGAGAATCCACATGGTATCTGCAAAATTAACCTATTTGTTCCTATTTATTCATCGTGTCTCCTTGTTAAAGGACTGGTTATTTATACCCTATTTTACCTGTTATACCTGCTTAATGCATACCCAAGTTTAATTTTCCTGTTTAATGTATACACAAGTTATTATACCTGTTTCACTGTAAGCACAAATCACGAAATTGAGATGTGCAACTCTTATGTTCATTGTTAACCGCACTGATGTCGAATAGCGCGGTATAAAAGAGACTGCAAATAAATAAATTTTGAGAAAATGGCCCAAATAAAACCATATACATGTACTCAGTGCAGTAAAGGCTAATGGTGCCCTCTTGTGGTGAATTGTCAGACTAGCACAAAGGAAAATGAACAGATACAGAGAGATAATCTTGGGGAGAGAGATTTAAACTCATAATAGTGGTTTTACTAAATCCAGCACCCAACACCTGGACAACAGAGGCTTTAAGAATGTCTGTATAGATGTACCATTGCTAGATGCCACTGAGTCTAAGATACTATCAGTCTTCATGCTATTGATTTGATATCTTTCTTTGTTTAAATTTTCTAAAGAAGGGAATGTTTTTTTATTTCATTAGATTTAGCTCAGACCCTTGCAGTTCATTCAAGATGAGTTATATGTTTAGTCAGCATTTCCCTGTCCCCAAACGGCACACAATTTAAGTTTATATTTAATAATCATAAGTGGAAGGGATTTGCCCATTAAAGAAACCATGTCTTCCAAAAATGTAACTGAAGCAAAATAAGGAAAAGTGTAGAATTCTAATCAATGTACCTGAATATGACTGTTTATGTGGAGATGGAAGCACAAAACCTCCTATAATTCCAAGATCCCTGTTTTAATTCAACTTTTAGAGCAAAGTTAGAGATCTGTAGGAATGACTGTTCCATGAAGACCACCTATGTCCAAGTGTGCTCACCGCCCTGGGTTTGTGTGACAGGAGCTGTGTCACCTGTATATGTGCGTGTGCGTGTGCGCGCATTTTGTAAGTACTCACACTTGCTTAAGCGTGATTTCTGTGTGCACTCACTGTAGAGTGAGACTGGATTTCTATGCTCAGACTGTGTTCTCATGCTAATGTAATTTGTCCAGCAATAGGGGATAGCGATTGTGATAAAGAGAGAGGGGTCCTCACTGTGTTACATGGGGCTGGAGCTGCAGTTGTGGGATTTGCTGTAGGGTGAGGCGTCCTGATGAGATACAGTGTCACAAGCACCAGCTTCCTTTTCTTTGACTTTGCTCCCAAATCCTAGCCCCAGTCTGTCTGTATTGTCCAGGATTCAAGGTCCCAGGCCCATTGGACAATCTATTCTCAGTCTCTTCTCAATGCCGGCAGAAGGACTGGGAGAACAGGAAAAGGAGACCACGGACCAGCACCATCCCTAATCACTGTTCCCTCTAAGCTGTGCGCACGCACACATCTCGCCGAGCGAGCGCACATACTTAACAACAGAGCGCACAAAAATTACGGTTCTGATTCTGATAAAAAACAACACAGACGTCTTAAAATTTAAAAGTTGTTATGTATTTACGGTTTTCACAAGTTCTACAATATTTTCTAGTGCAATCAATGTGGAGTACATACTGTATTCTGACGTGTAGTCAAATTTTAAAGTATTTAACTCCAAGTGTCGTTATGTGGCGCACAAAAATTTAACCTTCCTTCAAAAGCTGCACAGCTGATATTTTATGCGCACACAGCCTACAGAAAATTAGAGGGAACATTGTCCCTAATGTCACACCCCTGCCAGAGTTCTCTAGAAGTTACATATTCCCAGTCACAGACATTTATTTATTTAACTAGGCTTATATACTGCTTTTCTACAAGTCAAAGTGGCATACATTCAGGTACTGTATTTATATTTCCCTTGTCCCTGAAGGGCTCACAATTTATGTTTTTGTACCTGAGGCAATGGAAGGTTAAGTGGCTTGCCCAAGGCCACAAGAAGCACATAGAAACCCCAGTCCTTCCAGTCCAAGGTTGCTGTTCTGTAGTGGGATTCAAACCCCTGGCCCATCGGCAACTTGCTGCAAACACTAGGCCACTCCTCCCTCTGGGACATCTCTGAGCCTCACCGCTTCCCAGTTAAAGACTTCTACCCTATGTGAGCTAACCACAGAGCCGTAGGCCTGGACTCAGCCTGCTGCAGTCAAGGGAGAGACCATGTAGGGGTTCCATTTATAAAAACACAGGAAATGTCATACTGGGTCAGACCAAGCTCCATCAAGCCCATTATCCTGTTTCCAACAGTAGCCAATACAGGTCACAAGTACCTGGCAGTTTCCCAAAAAGACAAATAGGTTACATAATGCTTGTACTGGGGCAAGCAGTAGATTTCTCGGGTCCTCTTTTATAATGGGTTATGGAAGTTTCCTCCACGAACTTGTCCAAAACTTTTTTAAACCCAGCCACACTCATAGTTCTTACTACATCCTCTGATAACAAATTCCAGAGTTTGATTACGCGTTGAGTGAAAAAAATATTTTTTGTTATTAGTCTTAAACGGCTTCATTGCATGTCCCCTAGTCTTTCTATAATTTGACGGCATACACAATCGATCTACATTTATTCGTTCCACTCCATTCATTAATTTATAAATCTCTATCATATCTCCCCTCAGCCATCTCTTTTCGTAGTTGAAGAGCCCTAACCTTTAAGCCTCTCCTCATAGGGGTATCCTTCCATTCCCTTTACCATTTTGATGGCTTTTCTCTGTACCTTTTCTAATTCTGCTATATCCTTTTTAAGATAAGGTGCTAAAATTGCACACAATATTCAAGGTGCAGTTGCACCATTGAATGATACAGAGGCATTATAATATCCTGTTTTATTCTCCATTCCTTTCCTTATGATTCCTAGCATTCTATTTGCCTTCTTGGCTGCCGCTGCACATTGGGTAGAAAGTTTCAAAATACTATAGATAATGCCTAAATCTCCTTCCTGGGTGGGGGTTCCTAATGTGGAACCTTGCATCATGTAACTATACTTTGGGTTTTTCTTTCCTAGGTGCATAACTTTGCACTTGTCTACATTAAATTTCATCTGCCAATTGAACATCCAGTCTTCCAATTTATCAAGGTCCTCTTCCCATTTTTCACAATCCTCTTGCATTTTAACAACTTTGAATAATTTTGTGTCATCTGCAAATGTGATTAGCTCACTCATTATTCCTATTTCCAGGTCATTTACAAACATGTTAAAAGCAGCAAATCTTGTACAGATCCCTAGGGTACTCCACTAATCACCTTTCTCCATTGGGAAAATTGGCCATTTAGCCCTACCCTCTGCTTTCTTTTATTTAACCAGTTCCTGATCCACAATAATATACTGCCTCCTATCCCATGACATTTTAATTTCGCCAAGAGTCTCTCATGAGGGACCTTGTCAAAGGCTTTCTGAAAATCCAGATATACAATCAACCGACCCACCTTTGTTTACCTGTTTATTCACACCTTCAAAAAAAACATAACAGATTAGTAAAACAAGATCTTCCTTGGCTAAAGCCATGTTGGCTGTCTCCCTTTAAGCCATGACTATCTACATGTTCAGTAATTTTGTTCGTTATAATGATTCCTACCATTTTTCCCAGTACTGATGTCAGGCTCACCGGTCTGTAGTTTTACAGATCACCCCTGGAACCCTTTTTAAAAATTGATGTTATAGTAGCCATTCACCAATCTTCATGTATTACAGATTATTTTAATAATAGTTCACAGATTATTAATTGCAGATCTGAAATCTCCTATTTCAGTTCTTTCAGCACCCTTGGATGTATAACTCTTTAATTGTCCTAGAACTGACAGCAGGGGTGGAGTTTATGGTTATGTTTATAACTTAATATACCGCCCATAACAAAAGTATCTGGGCGGTTTACAATAAAACCTATAAAATTAAAAAAGCTGCCAAGAAAGGGGAAAGAAAAGGAACGCCATTAAATCTTAGAAACAGGACAGAAAAAGATAAGAACAGAGTAAGAGAAGGGGACAGAGGGATAATAGTCAGCAAGAGGGGCAGGGGACGCTGTAATGATGTCAACAAGGAGGAGAGAAGAGAGGGGAAACGGAGGGAGGGGGTCATAGGCTAGGCAGAAAAGGTGGGTTTTCAGTTTAGCTTTAAGGCAGTAAGAGATGGTTCTAAATGGAGGGCAGGGGGAGCGAGTTCCAGAGCCTTGGGCCAAGAAAATAAAAAGCTAAGAAGCGGGTGGGCTCAAGCTGGGCCTGGGAAGGGGAGGGAAGTGACATGCGGTTGGCGTCAATGGAACGGTGAGGAGTGTGGAGGTGGACTGATTTGTGGACAAAAATGAGAAACTTAAATTGGATCCGGAAAGAGACTAGGAGCCAGTGCAGAAATAGAAGGAGGGGAGTGACATGATCAAAGCGTGAGGTGTGGGTTAAAATGCAAACAGCGGTGTTTTGGATGCGTTGGAGGCACAGGAGCTGGGACTGAGGGAGACCGGCTTAGGTGACATTACAATAATCAAGACGGGATACCACGAGGGAAAGAAGTAGTGTGGTCATGGAGGAAGAGGAAAGAAGGGGACGAATGGCGCGGAGTTGCATCAGGGTGAAAAAAGAGCGCTGGACGACAGAGGAAATATGAGCTTTGAAAGAAAGAGATGAATCAAGGGTTACACCGAAGGACCGAAGAGAGGAAACAAAAGGGATGCTGAGATACCGTGTTGTTTAACCAGAAAGGTGAGCAGGACGAGAAAAATGTTGAAAAGAAGGGGTGCGAGGACAGAACCCTAGGGAACACCACAGGGGAGGGGGTGTGGAAGGGGAGGAAGAAGACCCTGAAAGAACCGAGAAAGATCAACAGGAAAGAAAAGAGCGAAACCACTGAAGTACCAAACCAGCAAGGCCGGCTTCCCCAAGCCACTTAACCCTCCATAGCCCATGTTCCCTGTAAGTATTAGTGTATGTGTCTCATATCCCCGCGTGTTAAATGTATCCCCCAATTGTGTTGTGACCGCTTTGATTGAAGGATAAGGCGGTATACAAAACTGTCTAAATAAATAAATAAAATAAGACGAACCAAGAGTGTGTGGTGATCAACCAAGTCGAAAGCAGCAGATAGATCAAGAGAGACAGCGAGAGAGATAGAGCCATGATCGTGAGCAGTTGCAGTTCGTTAAGAAGAGAAAGGACAGATTCCGTGCTGTGGCCGGGGCGGAAACCAGATTGCCCTGGATGGAGGGTCAGTGAGGCTTCAAGGTGAGAAGAGAGTTGAGTGACAACTAATTTCTCTAAGAGCTTGGAAAGGAAGCGGAGGTTAGAAATACGGGGCCAGTTGGAAAGAGAGAAGGGGTCCAGGGAACTGTTCCTCAGGATGGGGCAGACAGAGGTGTGCTTCCATGGTGAGGGGAAAATCCCGGTAGATAAACTAGAGTTCAAAATAGAGAGAATGAAAGAGAGAGCTAGAGAGGGATCCAAAAGCCAGTGGGAAGGAATCGGGTCAGCGAGGCAGGCAGTTTTTTGGGTGGAAAGATGGGTTTTGGACAAGACTAGAAGGGAAATGGGCTCAAAGGTGGACCAGAGGTGGGAAAGGGAAGGGGAGGGGGGGATGAGGGAGGGGAGGGAAGGGAAGGGGAGAGGATGATGCCATGGGAGAAGGGGGAAGAGGAGGAGGGCATGAGGGGAAGGTGAGGAAGAGGAGGGAAAGAACTTTGGAGGCAAAATAGGAAGCTAGGGAAGTTGGGTCAGGGAGAATGGGGGAGGGGAGAGGGGGATGAGAAGGAGTGGGGAGCGGAGAGGGAGCAGAGGATAGAATAGAGTTGATGACAAGAGTTAGCAGACTTGGAGATGAGATTAAAGTAGTATGTTTGCTTGGCTGAGTGCAGAAGAGAACAGTAGTGTCGATGACAATGACGGAAGTGGTTCAAATTGGCGGGGGAAGGTGAAATTAGTCTTACCTGCTAATTGTTGTTCCTTGCGGAACTTTAGTCTAGTCCCGGACATCTGGGGTTCTAAGCACCTCCTCCCGCAGCCTTGGAGACTGAGCCTGTCACTCTTTTGACGTAACCAGTATAAGTAGAAGTGGAACCGCCTCCCCACTCCAATAACCTATTGACAAAGCAGACTCACCAGAGGAATAATTAAACAGATACAACAGTAAGTAAAAACAACAGAAGTACCTGTACAGAACTAGCCAATTTAGCACTCACCACCCAAGGCTCATGGCAGCATGCACTCAGCCTTGTGTGGTCCACTGTCCCTGAACTCCCTAGAGGTACCAGAGACAGCATTCCCGACGAACTGAACCTCCCCGCCCCCCCCCCCGCAGGATCGCCGGCCATACAGGCGCCACTGCCGCGCAGAGGTACCTACCGTTAAACTTCTTCAGGCCACAGATCCATGTCAACAGAAGGGAGGGTCACGGGACTAGACTAAAGTTCCGCAAAGAACAACAATTAGCAGGTAAGACTAATTTCACCTTCCTTGTCGTCCCTTTAGTCTAGTCCCGGACATCTGGGGATGTAACAGAGCAATAAGATATCAACGGGAGGGACCCGCCAGACCAGCCTGAAGAACCGCTGATCCAAAACGAGCATCCCTGTCTGCATGCAAAATCGATCCTGTAATGTTTAACGAAGGAATGCAACGACAACCAAGTCGCCGCTCTACAAATCTCTGCCGCAGGAACTAACGTGCATTCCGCCCAGGAAGCCGCCTGAGCCCTAGTGGAATGGGCCCGCAAGCCAGACGGCACGGATTTGCCCTTGAGAATATATGCCGACAAAACGGCCTCCTTAATCCATCGAGCAATCGACGCCTTAGACGCAGATTCTCCCCGCCTTTGACCTCCAAAGAGAACAAACAATCTATCCGTCTTTCGGAAAACAGCCGTCTTCCGCAAATACATCCGCAAAACGCGACTGACATCCAAGCGATGCAACTTCACGCCAGTACTGGCCGACGCTTCTTTCTCAAAACTCGGCAAAGAAATGGTTTGATTCACATGAAAAACTGACACCACCTTCGGCAAAAAAGATGGCACTGTGCGCAACACTACCTTATGGTCATGAAAAACCAAAAACGTCTCTCTGCACGAGAGCCCTTGCAATTCCGAAATCCTACGAGCTGATGCAATGGCTACCAAGAACACTGCCTTCAATGTGAGATCCTTTAAAGTTGACTTAGATAAGGGCTCAAAGGGACTATGCACCAACGACTCCAGCACCAAATTAAGATCCCACGTCGGCACTTGAGCCCGGTAGGGAGGACGCAACAGGGAGGCCGCCCTCAAAAACCGTTTTACGTCCAGGTTTGCCGCAAGCGCAACGCCTTGCACTTTCCCTCGATGACAAGAAAGAGCTGCCAACTGGACCTCTAATGACGCAGCCGCCAACCCCTTGTCAAAACTGTCCTGCAAAAAATCCAGAATCTGCGGGATAGAGGCCCGCAGCGCCCCCACTTGCCGCAGCTCGCACCAAGACTCAAAAATGCGCCAAACCCGAATATAAGCCAACGAAGTAGAGCGACGCCGGGAACTCAGTAAAGTGGCAATTACCGAAGCCGAATAGCCCCTGGCCATTAACCGTGCCCTTTCAAGAGCCAAGCCATAAGAGAGAACTGATCCACCTGAGGCATTACTAAGGGACCCTGTTCCAACAGGTCCTCCCGGTACGGCAGCCGCCACGGGGCGTCCACTAGAAGGCATACCAGGTCGGCATACCACGGCTGTCTTGGCCAATCCAGCGCAACGAGAACCACAAGGCCCTTGTGCTTCTCGATCCTCTGAACCAAGCGACCTATCAAGGCCCAAGGAGGGAACACGTATAGGAGTTGCCCCGCCGGCCACCCCTGCAACAGTGCATCCAACCCCTCAGACATCCGCTCTCGCCGCCTGCTAAAAACCGTTCCACCTTTGCGGACGCAAAGGTGGCCATCAGATCCATCACCGGAAGACCCCAGCGCTCTACTATCATCTCGAAGACCTCCTGATTGAGGACCCACTCTCCCGGGTCCACTGCATTCCGACTCAAGTAATCGGCAGTCACGTTCTCCACGCCGGCAACATGCCCGGCCGACAGCGCCTCCAGATTTCGTTCGGCCCATACGAGAAGCTCCTCCGCCTCTGCCTCCAGAGCCACACTGCCGGTGCCCCCTTGACGATTGACGTACGCCACGGCCGTGGCGTTGTCCGACAGGACCCGAATCGCCTTGCCCTGCACCTGGGACTGGAAGGCTTGCAGCGCCAGAAAAACAGCTCGGAGTTCCAACCGGTTGATCGACCAACGCTTTTCCTGTTCCGACCACTGACCCTGAGCATACTGCCGCTCGAAGTGGGCTTCCCAGCCGTAAAGACTGGCGTCCGTCGTCAGGGGCTGCCAATCCGGGGATTCCAACGGCATGCCTTTCGAGATTCTTGGGATCCAGCCACCACTGAAGAGAGAGACGCACTGATCCTGGACAATCCAACTTGCGCGACAAAGGATCGGACTGATTGGACCACCTCCGGAGCAGAGCCGCCTGCAACGGTCGCATGTGAGCCCTGGCCCAGGGCACTAGTTCCAACGTGGCCGCCATGGTCCCTAAGAGCTGCAAGTAATGCCACGCGGAAGGCGCCGGCCTACGCAGAAATTCTCGCACCAGGCGGCGCAGCCTCTGAGCCTTGGCAAGTGGAAGAAACACCCTGCCCGAAGCTATGTTGAAGCGAGCTCCAAGATATTCCAGGTCCTGAGTCGGAGTCAACTTGCTCTTTGCCACGTTGACCACCCAACCCAAGCTTTGGAGAAAAAACACTACTCGCCGAGTGGCCTCCGCGCTCTCGTCCCTTGACTTTGGCCCGAATTAACCAGTCGTCGAGGTAAGGATGCACCAACACTCCTTCTCTTCGCAACGCCGCCGCTACCACCACCATCACTTTGGTAAAAATCCGCGGAGCCATCGCCAAGCCGAACGGTAACGCCTGGAACTGGAAATGCCCCATCGGAACCGCAAACCGCAAGTACTGTTGATGCTCTACGCGTATGGGAATGTGCAGATACGCTTCGGAGAGGTCCAGAGAGGTAAGAAACTCCCATTTGCGCACGGCCACGATGACGAACCGCAAGGTTTCCATGCGAAAATGAGCCACTCGGAGACACCGATTGACACCTTTGAGATCCAGAATCAGCCTCCAAGATCCTTCCTTTTTGGGCACCACAAAATAGATCGAGTACCGACCGCAACCGCACTGGGCGGGTGGAATCGGCACCACCGCGTGCAGACTTTGCAACCTTTGTAGAGTCTCCTGCACCGCCCTCCGCTTGGGCTCCGTTCTGCAAGGAGACTGCACAAAGGACTCCGGAACGGGTCGATGAAGCTCTAGGGCATACCCTTCCCTTATAACCTCCAGAACCCATCGATCCGACGTGATTTGGACCCAGGCAGGATAGAACCGCCGCAGCCGCCCTCCTACGGCTACTACCTCTGCCTGGATCCCCCTGACGTCATTGCGGTTTCTTGAGGGTCGAGGAGGAGGAGGCTCCAAAACCTCTTCCCGCACCCCGAAACCCTCGAAAAGTCTGAGACCTGTACGGAAACCGGCCTCGCTGAAACTGACCGAATCGAGGCGCTCAAAATCTACGAAACTCTCTCTGCTGACTCTTGGAAGGCGCAAGTGGTCTACTAGGCTTCTGCTTATCTTCCGGCAGTCGACCTCCCTTAGACTCCCCGAGGTCTTTCACCAACTTGTCCAAATCCTCTCCGAAAAGAAGCTTGCCCCGAAAAGGAAGTTTCCCCAGCCTAGCCTTGGAGGCTCCGTCTGCCGGCCAATTCCGCAACCAGAGATACCTCCGCGCCGCCACCACGGACGCCATACTCTTCTCCAGGCCACGAATAAGGTCATACTGCCCATCAGCCAAATAGGCCGCTCCCGACTCAAGCCGGGACGCTTCCTCCGCCATCTCGGTCTCCCGACCCCTAGACAACCGTTGAGCCCACCGGAGACACCCTCTAGCTACCCAGGCCCCAGAGAGGACAGCTTGCAAGGAGATGGCGTTGACCTCAAACACCTGTTTTAACAGAGTATCGAGCCTCCGGTCCTGAGCATCCTTAAGGGCCGCACTGCCTTCTACTGAAATCGTGGTTTTCTTGGTGACCGCCGAGACTGCTGCATCTACCCGAGGAGACTTAAAAAGGTCCCTATCCTGCTCCTGCAAGGGATACAGTCTAGCCATCACCCGGGAACCCTTGAGACCAGCCTCCGGCGTGTCCCATTGCTCCTGAATCATTTCCTTAAATATCCTGTGCAGCGGAAACACCTTGTGGGACTGGCGTGTCGCCTGAAGCAACGGGTCTTCCAAGGAGGAGTCCGCCAGACTCTCCACTACCGGCATATTAAGAGCCTTCAGCGTTTCGGAAATCAGAGCCCCCAGTTCCTCACGGCGGAAGATTCGAACTACCCGAGCCTCGTCCTCCTGCTCAGCAATCTCGCCGTCCTCTAGTTCCATATCCAGCTCCGAATCCTGACTGTCGGAGACCTCTTCAGTAACCCCCGCAGCCAATCTAGCCCGCTTAGGAGGGGTATCGTCCGTGCTCGCAGCCCGAGGTCCACGCCGTTTCAGGCTACTGCCCAGCACCGTAGGGCCCTGCGTACCTCCCAGGGCCTGTTGCAATACGGAAAGAAAATCCTTAGAGAAAATCTGCGTCAGCCCTCCCTGGAACCCTAGAAGGGACGTGGAGGGCTCCGCTGACACAGAGGGCCCCTGGGAAGGCCCCGACGAAGGACCTGCCAGAGAGAGCAGCACAGGAGAGCCAGCCGCCTCCTCCCCCGGTCCCGCACCCGCCGTTTCAACGGTCGGGGGCTCCACTTCCAACTCGCAGCCCTTACAGACTCCGGCATCCGACAGAGAAGCCCGTTTGACCCCACAGATAACACACTGGGGCCTGGACGGCATACTGCAAATTTTCTGTCAGCTGTAGCAGAAAAAAGAATCCTGTCCCTAGGAGAAGCCTTCTGAAACCCAAGCACTCCCTACGGAGGACCAGGAAAGGACTTGACCAGGAAAGGACTTGTGCAAACCTAAACCAAGTAGGCTACAACAGAGGGGAGGGGGGGGGAGGGAGAAGGCCTCCCCAGCTCCGCGACCCCACTTAAAAACAACCTGCAGGATCCGCCGCGCTTCCCGCCGAAATCCTGGCGTGTGTGCGGCCTGCGCGCCGCACACGCCAGCTGCAGGAATTTGCTGTGCTTTCTGCCCCGCAGGCCTGATACGCTCCGAGGCCCCACAAACAGCCTGCAGCCCTACCAGGCACTTACCGCACCTCCGTATGCCTGGCGCAGCTCCTACTGCGCCCTAGACCAGCGATCCTCTGGGTGCAGGAGCGCCGCCACGGCAGTGAAGCTTGCCACGGCCGCCGCCGTGCGCGCTGTCCCTCAACGCCTCCTCACCCGCTCTACGGGTTCGGGAGACGGAGGCCCCAACAGACACTCCCACACTCCCCCCTGAGCACAGTACCTCCAGGGAGGGGGGGAGAGAGGGGGAGCAAGTGAAACTAGGAGATCGTAGCAGCTCTCCGGTCCCCACAAATCTCGGGCCCGGAAACTAGAGAGGGCAGGAACACGAGTAATCCGCTGCCCTTTCGCTGCTGACACCCAGCACCCTAACAAACGGTATGCCAAGCAATCTCCTAGATCTGAAATTGTGTTGATGACCCTATGTTTTTTTTTTGGTTTTTTTTTATAAAGCAAACAAGAAAATTCCTTAGCTAATTCCTCTAGTGAGCCTCTCTGTGGCTCACACCTCCTTCAGCTGCCTTGGAGACTGAGCTTACTGGAGTGGGGAGGCGGTTCCACTTCTACTTATACTGGTTACGTCAAAAAGAGTGACAGGCTCAGTCTCCAAGGCTGCGGGAGGAGGTGCTTAGAACCCCAGATGTCCGGGACTAGACTAAAGGGACGACAAGGAAGGATGTTTGCGCCAAAGTCATCCCGCACAGTGGAGGTATCTGTGGTGAAGGAGGAGACCAGAATGGAACAAAGGGTGGCGGGTGTTGCAGGGACAAGTGGGATGAGGTTGAAGGGGCGCAAGAGTATTGAGGGTGGCTGAGAGGGTAGAGGTCCAGGCATGAGCTTGAGCATCAACAGAAAGTAGGTGAAAGTTAGCAGGGAACAGGACGTTGGAAGGGGGAACGCCTAGGAAGGGGGCTTGGGGGAGGAGAAGGGAGAAGAAGAGGCAGAGATGGTCAGAACAAGGGAGGGATAGAGGAGCGAAGAGGGAAGAAAAGAGGAAGGGGGGAGATAAGAAGAAGATCGAGGGAGTGTCTGGCTGAGTGTGTGGGGGAAGGAAAAACTGGCGAAGGGAGAGGTCAGACAGAAAGGTAAGAAAGGCAAGATCCCAGGCACAAGAAGGGGAGTCAATGTGGATATTGAAATCCCCCAAAATCAGGAGGTGGGGAAAGAGAAGAGCAGCCTCGGAAAGAGTGGACAAAAGAGTCCCACAGTTGGGCTGAAAGAGAAGGGGGGGGGGCATACATAAGAAGAAAGTAGAGAGGGGGCGGGAGGTACCTAAATGAAGAAGTAAGGATTCAGGGTAATGAAGAGCAGGGGAAGACTGTTCCTGGAGAGGGAGAGAGGAGCGAAAGAGAGCTGTAACGCCACCACCGCTCCTACCCCGACGGGTGGTAGACAAGGCAGAATAGCCTGGGGGTAAGCAACGGTTGAGGAGGGGCTCCTCTCCATCCCTCAACCAGGTTTCAGTCAGGAAAAACAAATCTAGAGCATGTTGTGCAATGATGTTATGGACCAAAAGTGTTTTGGAGCGGAGAGAACAGTTTAGGAGAGCAAGCTGAAGGAAAGAGTAGTTACTCACCTGTAACAGGTGTTCTCCAGGAGCAGCAGGAATCAGTTCTCACATACGGTGACGTCAGCGCCGATGGAGCCCTCGTGCAGAGCATTTCCCCAGCTTTCAAAGAAAGCCTTTGGGAATACAGCGCACATGCGCAGTCCCCTTCCCGCCCAAGGGTGCCATCTTGCTCAGTCTGACGACATAGCTAAAAGACAGAAAAAAATCAAAATGAATGACTGCAACTCCAGGGGAGGAGGGAGGGTTGTGAGGACTGATTCCTGCTGCTCCTGGAGAACACCTGTTACAGGTGAGTAACTACTCTTTCTCTAGGACCAAGCAGGAAGTCAGTCCTCACTTATGGGACTCCCCAGCTCAAGGCTACCGGGAACCCTAAGCTGAAAAAATGGCTCCCTCTCAAGAGCCTCAGCATACGAGATAAGAATATCCTCTGAGAACGCCCCCGTATGGTAGCCCAACACAAGGGCCGGAGGGTAGGAGTTGCCTAAACCTTAAAGAGATTACAGAGTACCGCCTGTCTGAAAGCACTGTCCCTCCCTACAGGACTCTCTCTCCAGGCAGTAATGGGCTGCAGAAGTCTGGCTTGAAGACCAAGTTGCAGCCCGGCAGATGTCTGCCAACGCAACAGAGCAGAGATGAGCTACTGATGCGGCTTTCGCCCTGACACGGTGGGCCGTGACTTGACCCTGCAAGGGAAGGTCAGCTGCCCTGTACACCCAGGCGATACAATCTGCTACCCAAGTGGACAAGGTACGCTTGGAGACAGGTAACCCCATCTTATTAGGGTCAAAGGAGACAAAGAGCTGAGTCGTCTTTCGATGTCCCCGCGTATGTTCTAGGTAAAAGGACAACGCCCTCCTACAGTCCGGGGTATGCAAGACTGTTTCAGCCCAGATGGTATGTAGCCTGGGAAAAAAGGTCAGAAGAACCACCTCCTGGTTGAGGTGGAAAGAGGAGACCACTTTTGGAAGGAACTTGGGATGTGTCCGGAGGACCACCCTGTTCTTATAGAACCATGTGCACGGTCTATCAGAAACAAGAACCTGTAGTTCACTTACACGCCTGGCCGATGTAAGAGCCACCAGGAAGAGCGCCTTCCAAGAGAGGAAGCACAAATGGCAAGTAGCCATCGGCTCAAACGGTGGGCGAGTAAGTTGCTGCAAGACCACGTTCACATCCCATTCAGCCGTCGGTGGTCGAACCGGAGGCTTGAGTAGAAGGAATCTGGACACCATGGGATGAACCAACAGACTGTCCTTCCACCGGTGCGTGGTGCACTGACAGAGCACTGAGGTGGACCCGAACAGAGTTAGACCCAAGGCCTAGGTCTGACCGGTGAAGTAGATACTGCAGTACTATTGGCACAAGGCAAGAGAAAGGATCGTCATTGCGCTGAGCACACCACATCGGAAACCTACGCCATTTTAGGGCATAGGATTTCCTGGTTGATTGCCTCCTAGAGGCCAAGACCACCTCCTCAACCTCCTTAGGTAGAAGCAAAGGTGCTAGCACTATCCTTTCAGCAGCCAGGCCATCAAATTGAGGGCTCTGAGATTGGGGTGCAGAAGGGACCCCTGCTCTTGAGACAGGAGATCGTGTTGCAACCCCAGAGGAAACAGAGTTTCCACCGCCAACTGCAGCAGAAGTGGAAACCAGGGCTGCCTCGGCCATCTGGGGGCTACCAGAATCACCGAGGCCTTGTCCCGGAGAATCCTGAACAGGGTTCGGGCCACCAGAGGCGTGGGAGGAAACGCATACAGGAGGCCCTGGGACCAAGAGATCAGAAAAGCATCTGCTGCTATCCTCAGGGGGTGCAGCTGTCTGGAGCAAAACCTGGGCAGCTGTCGGTTTTGTGGACTGGCAAAGAGATCAATGGATGGAAGACCCCAGCGGAGGAAGATCTGCTGGACCACCAATGGATGCAACTGCCATTCGTGAGGCTGGAGAATCCTGCTTAGTTTGTCTGCTAGGAAATTCTCCAGACCAGGTAGATAAACTGCTTTGAGAAACATGCCCTGTTTGACTGCAAAGGAGCAAAGGGCCAGTGCTTCCTGACATAGGGGCCTGGATCCTGTGCCCCCTTGCTTGTTCACATAGAACATTGCCACCTGATTGTCCATCTGAACTAGAACAGACTAGCAAGAGAGGGCATGAGAGAAAGTTTGCAGAGCTAAGTGGCTTGCTCGCAGCTCTAAAAGAATGATTTGCTGCGTGGTCTCTCGAGGAGACCAGAGGCCTTGAGTGCACGCACCCTGGCAATGTGCACCCCAGCCCTTTAAGGAAGCATCAGTCGTCAGCACCCTTGTGTGTGCAGGAGTCTGAAAAGGCACTCCCCTGAGAAGGATTGGGAGATGTAGCCACCACCGTAGGGAGTCCCAAAGTGGTTTGGACATCCTTACTCTGTCTCGGAGGTCGCCTGTGGCCTGTGCCCACTGATATCTGAGACACCATTGAGCAGTCAGCATGTACAGATGGGCATTCGGAGTCACATGTACAGTGGATGCCATGTGGCTCAGAAGCCACAGGTAGTGTCTGGCAGAGACATGAGAATTGCTTTGGAACTAACTGGCCAAGTCCATCAGTCTGCGGGCCCTGTCTTCGGGCAAGTAAGCTGTTGCCTGAAGGGAGTCCAATCTTGCCCCTATGAACTCTAGGTTCTGAGAGGGGAGCAAAGTGGACTTTGCGAAGTTTATGACAAAGCCTAGATGCTGAAGAAGAGAGACAGTGTGCAGAGTGGCCTGTCAGGCCTCTTGGAGAGACTGGCCCCTGATGAGCCAGTCGTCCAGGTATGGGAAGACAAAAATTCCCTGATTTCTGAGATAAGCCGCCACTACCGCCAGGCATTTGTTGAAAACCCTGGGGGCAGAGGTTAGGCCAAAGGGAAGTACCCTGTAATGAAAATGGTTTCCTCCCACAACAAATCTGAGATATTGTCTGTGGTCTGGATGAATGAGGATGTGAGTATAAGCATCCTTTAGGTCTAAGGAGCATAGCCAGTCTCCCTGCTGGAGGTAGGGCAGCAGTATCCCAAGGGTAAGCATCTTGAAATTTTCCTCTCCAGAAACTTGTTTAGGTTTCGCAAGTCTAGGATAGGCATGAGGCCTCTCGTCCTTTTTGGTACCAGAAAGTACCTGGACTAGAAGCCTTGCCCTTTCAGGTGGTGGGGCACCGGTTCCACCTCCTGTTCCTTTAGCAGACTTGCCAACTCCTGCAGGAGGAGGTTCCTGTGTAGAGGGGGTCTTGGAGTCTCCTCTGGATAGTAGGAGGGGGGTAGCTGCTGGAAGTGGAGCATATAGCCCTTCTGGACTATGCTCAGCACCCAGGTATCCCCTGTGATGGCTGGCTACCTGTTGGCATACAGAGTCAGCCGACCCCCAGTGCGGAGTGGAGCCACCGGCGGAGGAGAGGCTATGCTGTGGGAGTCAAAACCCCGCTCCCTGCTGTGCAGGAGCCGGAGCTGGCGGCTTGGGGGTCTTCTGCCTACGAGGCCCATGTCCCTGCCCCTTGGCCTGCTGGCCCTGTTGGGGAGCTGGAGAGGCCTGATACTGAGGGTAGGATTTGTAGGCAGCACCCTTCCTCAGGATAAAGGGCTTCTTTCCCAAGGCCTTCTTTTTCTGAGAAGGGGCAGAAGTCTTCCTGGACAGCCTTATCCTGCTGAGAGTCTCAGTCTCGATTTCTGCAGCCTTTTCAGTCATGGGTTTGCCGAATAGGTTATCACCTCTGCACGGGACATCAACCAACTTGTCCTGCACCCATGGCTCCAGGTCTGATGACTGTAGCCAGGCCTGATGGTGTACACCAGGGGTCTCAAACACGCGGCCCGCGGGCCGCATGAGACCTTTGTGCGGCCCGCGTTGCATAGGGGGAAAAAAAAACAAACCCCGGCTTCTGCTGCTGCTGCCGCCGCTGCCGTGGCCGGCAATAGCAGCAATATCGCAAGTCCCGCGGGCTCCGCTCCCCCCCCCTTCCTTCCTGCTTGCCTGCCAGTTCTCCGCTTCGGCTTCGCCTTTCAGAGCCGCGAAGGGAGAGCTTCTCCCTCGCGACTCTGTTCAGCCCGCTGGGGCAGATGGGAAATTTCCCATCTGCCCCAGCGGGCTGAACAGAGTCACGAGGGAGAAGCTCTCCCTTCGCGGCTCTGAAAGCCAAAGCCGAAGCGGAGAACTGGCAGGCAAGCAGGAAGGAAGGAAGGGGGGGGGGAACGGAGCCCGCGGGACTTGCGATATTGCTGCTATTGCCGGCCACGGCAGCGGCGGCAGCAGCAGCAGAAGCTGGGTTTTTTTAAAGTTTAATTTTCCCGGGGGGGGGGAGGGAGGGAGGGAGCAGGACTTGATGGGGGGAGCAGGACGGGGGGGGGGGGGCAGGACTTGGTGTGTGGCTGGGGGGGGTAGTACTGAAAATGGGGTGATGGGGGTTAGGACTGGTAATGGACAGATGGGGGTTAGGACTGGAGGTGGTCTGATTGGGGGGCTAAGACTGAAATGGGGTTATGGGGGGGCTAAGAATGAAGATAGGGCGATGGAAGGGTTAGGCCTGGAAGTGGGCTGTTGGGGGGCTTAGGACCGATAATGGGCTAGGGGGGGTGGCTAGAACTGGTAATGGACGGGGGGGTGGGGGTTGCTATGACTGGAAATGGGCCGAGTAGAAGGGGGAGCTTGAACTGCAAATAGCTGATGGGGACAGGGTCTTGGAATGGTAATGGGCTGAGTGGAAGGGGGCTTGGAATGGAAATGGGCTGATGGGGAGGGGGGCTTGGAAAGGAAATGGGCTGTGAGGGGAGGGAGCTAGGACTGGAAATGGGCTGATGATGCGGGGACTAGAAGGGAGCGGATGCTGGGTGGGGCAGGAGCTAGAAGGGAGTTGATGTTGGGGGACGATTAGAATGGGATGGGGCTGGGAGAGTGAAATGGAGAGGGGAAATATATTTTGTGTGGGAGGGAAGAAAAATCTACAATTGGCCGGGTATTGGGAGAGTAAGTGGGGATTGAGGATGGAGGGGTAAAATTTGAGTGGATGAAATAGGAATGAGGAAAGAGCAAAAGGAGAATGATTAGTATGTTAAAGCAGATGTAGAGAGAATGGAAAAAAACTAGGAAAGAAGAAAGGACAAATGGACAGCAGACGATGGAGAGTTAGCAGAAGACACAAAGAAACCAGAAGAAAGTGAATGGAACAATTGCAACTGAAAAAAAAAATGCACAAAAGGTAGAAAAATATCTCTTTATTTTGAATTTATTAACTGAAATATGTCAGCTCTTGGAAATGTGCATCTTTAACGTCTGCACTTTATTTAATACAAGAGGAAATCAATGTATAGTTTTATTTCTACAGTGTTGTACATTCTAAGTTTGGCTTTTGGGATTCCCAGTTTAATTGTCTTCCTGTTTCTAAATTGTGATTCCTTGTTTGGTGATGGTGTATGTTCTGCATGTGTAACTGAGCTGAGGTATTCTGTTTATGTAATTCCTATTTGACATTGCCACTTGTTCTCTATCCCGAGTAGGTCATGTATTGTTATTCTCTGAAATGTGTTGATTTAATATTTGCAGTGTTGCCTTTTGATAGTTAGGGTATGGTGCTTTGCGAGTCCTGGTAGTGCTGTTAGGACACGGCAGGTTTGCTATGGGTTCTAAATGAGCAGTGTTTCTAGTAGTTCCTAATGTGCCTGGCGGTTGGCACTGGTTTATAGTAATGTAGAAATCTTTTAGTCTTTCTTTATCCATACACTCATTAAGAGGCATGTTTACTAAAAGTTAGTGTATGGTAACATTATGCAAATATTTATGCAAATGATGCCCTTATGCAAATGAGGCCTGCGTCTTGTGCGGCCCCCGGGTTACTCTACAAGTCCTCATTTGGCCCTCAAAGCAATTTGAGTTTGAGACCCCTGGTGTACACCAATGCCGGCCGCGGCTACCCAGGCCGAAGCCTCGAAGCCATCATAGGCTGCTAGAGAGAAAAACGTCGAGCACTCTCTGATCCCTGTTGACAATGCTTTGAACCTCTGCAAGGTTTCCTCGGAGAGGCCAGCTGAGAACCTGATAATTTCCTTTGCAAGGTCTCGTAAGTACATGCCCATGTACAGCTGGTAAGTCTGGACACGGCAAGATAGCATAGAGCCCTGGAAGCACTTTCTACTGAGGGCATCCAGGTTCCGGGTCTCCTGGCTGGGGGGCACCGAGGAGTGCATCTTCCGACTCTTCAGACGGTGCATGGCCGATTCCACAACCATGGACTGGTGCGGTAGCTGTGCCTTTTGGAACCCAGGGCTTTTACGAACTCGGTAAATGGAATTGATCTGTTTGCTAAGAACGAGCACCGAGGCCAGTGCCTCCCACCCACGGAAGAGCAGCCGTTCCAGCATTGGAGGAACTGGTACAGTAAAGGCTTCCTTCGGAGGAAAATCATACTGGAGGGCATCAAGCTCCTTGGCTCGAGGCTCCTCCTCGGCATCCGCAGGGAATGCCAAAGCCTTGGCCATATCCCTCATGAAATCCGAGAACCGGGTATCCTGCGGGGGGGGGGGGGGGGACCTTCTCCGAGGCTCGGACTCTTGTGAGTCCGAAGGGACACACCGGGTCTGGAAACTATCATGAGACTCCTCGTCATCCGTTTCCCACGCTGACTCCTCCGAGGAGGAGTCGATCGGCTCTGGCCATGTGGGCCTCGGTGCCACCCGCCCCGACGCCGAAGGCACCGGTGTCGATGACCTCGGCCCCATACAGGAGGTCGAGGGGGACCTTGACCGAGGATCGACTCGAGACTTGATTGATTCGAGGATTGGCTCGGTCTCCAGGGTTGACTTAGACGTCGAGGTCCTGGTGGTCGGGGCAGATGCACCAGTCAAACCGGCGATAAGCACCTGCTGCTGTTCCATGAAGGCAGCCAGGCTGCTCTCCAAGGCTGTCAGCCTGAGTCCAAGCTCAGGAGACTCAGCAGCCCCCGACTCGGGCCCTGAATTTCTGGTGGCGTGCATCTGAGATGAAGATCAATAGGGTAGACTCTGGATGCTCGCCCCAAGGAGCTTGCCCAAGGAGCACGTCCTGCTCCTTGGGTGCGCGCCCATGCCGCAGTGCACCGCACTGGAGATTTTAAGCAGTGTGGAGTCCACGAGGGAGGCGCGGCAGCATCACTTCCGGTGTGACCAGGTGAAGGAAGCCAATCAGAACAGGCAGCGGGAGGTACCTCATACTAGCCAGAAAAGTTCTTAAATTTACTAACTCTGTAAACACAAGCAGCCTGGATACTGTAACTATTACAAAACAAACACTTTACAATCTGCCTACTATACAGGTCACCTGCTTCATCCGCTGACATCATGGCCGCAATCCTAGATTTAATGTGCAACAACACGACTCAAAGACAGCAACTCTGGGTTCCAGGTGACTTTACCCTCCCAGCACTTCCTCCAAAGCAAGCTAAAGCCTTTCTAGAGGTGATGAAGGCACTAGAACGTGAGCAAATAATAAGCCTTCCTACACATGACAACGGAAACACCTTGGATCTCATTATTACCCCACATCTACACTCAGTCAAAACAGCCAAGTTCCACCTTTAGTACTCCCAGTACCATGTTCAGACCACAGTGCTATCATATGCGATATCCCTCAAAACAACAGACTAGGCAGAAAAAAGACAGATCTCCCAGTAACCCATCACTTCCGTCCTTTCGACAAACAAGATGAAGCTCTGCCAAACTCAACATGGATTCTACTAGAAACATGATGGCAGAAAAAGAACACATGGCCTATATAGTCTGCCCTTCCATATCAACAATAGCCCTCTTTTTACCTTTAGAGATCCTCTGTGTTTATCCTATGCTTTTTTGAAATCAAATACTGTCATGTCCATCACCTCTCTTGGGAGACTATTCCATGCATCTACCACTCTTTCCATAAAGAAATATTTCCACATAATACTGCTGAGTCTATCCCTTCTCACTCTTATGCTATGTCCACTCATAGCGAGTTTGCTTCTATTGAAAGAGACCTTTCTGTGCATTTATGCCATGGAGGTATTTAAATCTCTCTATTATATCGCCCCCTATCCTGCCTTTCCTTTAAAGTATACATATTAAGATCTTTAAGTCTCTCCTCAAATGCTTCAAAACGAAGACCATTAAACATTTTAGTAGCCACCCTCTGCACCAACTCCAACCTGCTTATATCCTTTTGATGGTGTGGTCTCCAGAATTGCACACAATTGGAAGATGTGTGTTTTGAGAGAATAGCACTGAACCCTGTGGGACACCATGTGGTAGGCTGTATGTGGCGGAAGAAAGTGATCTTATTTTCACCTACTGAAGGCGAACGTTGAGGAAGGAGCTGAACCTGTCCAAAGCTAGATTTTATATTCCTATTTCTTGTAGGCAACATAATAAGGAGTTGTGACAGACTGAGTCAATAGCTGAGAAATGAAGTTGCACCAGAGACTTATACAGAGGCGCCATCACCTTCTTTCTTCTGCTGGCCATTCCTCTCCCTATGCACCCAAGCATTCTTCTGGCTTTCACAGTCACCTTTTCTACCTGTTTAGCTACTTTAAAGTCATCAGACACAATACGCCCATGTCCCGCTCCTCTTTTGTGAACAGAAGTACCTCACCCCCTACACTGCACCGCTCCTTTGGATTTTTGCAGCCCAAATGCATGACCCTGAATTTTTTAGCATTAGATTTCAGCTTCTAAATTTTAGACCATTCTCCAACGGTAGCTAGATCCCTCCTCATGTTATCTACTCCTTCCTGGGTGGCTAACTCTATTGCAGATTTTGGTATAATCTGCAAAACAAGCAAACCTTTCCTGACAGCCCTTCTGGAATATCACTAACAAAGACGTTAAAAAGAATTGGACCAAGGACATATCCCTACGGCACACCATCCCCTCAGAGTGAGTTCCATTTACCTGTACCCTTTGCACCTCCCACTCAACCAATTTCTAACCCAATCAGTAACTTTAGGGTCTTGATACAGTAATTGACCTATGGAATAACACCTTGAGCGATGCTTTCAGTGCACCCCAACACACATGGGAGCCCAAGAAATTTCACACAGTCCCTTGGTACAGCAGAGACCTACAGGAATCCAAACTGGAGCTCAAGAAACCTGAGCAGACGTGGAGACGCACAAAACTCTCACAGGATCAAGACACCTACATGACCAGTCTACAAGAACATTGCATACTAACTGATCAAAAAAGAATACTAATACCACATACAACTCCTAATGTTACTACTAAATCAGTCTCCAGAACTATTTGAGATAGTTAAATCCTTAACACAAGGCCCCACCAGAAATTTCAATACCAAAACTCCGCACCCTCGGATTTTCGCTACCCACTTTCAAAACAAATTGCTTGAAACCTCCAGCAATACCAAAAATCTCCAAAGCAACAATCCTTCCATCCTCAAGCTTTCATCCGTCCACACAGCCACAAGAGAACTCATAGAAAAAGTCATTCATGACATCAACACAAACACCTCAGCAATCGACCCATGCCCAACCTGTACAGTCAAAATATTACATTCAGATCTTAGTACACTCATTGCCAACATTGTTCGTCTATCATTTAGCCTAGGAATAATTCCAACATCTCTTAAAACTGCCTCAATAAGACCCAAACATAAAAATAACAAGTTGAGCCCTAGTGACTATCTCCTACAGGCCCATTTCCAGCCATCCTCTTTTATCGTAGGTCATAGAGAAAATAATCTTACAGCCTCTAAAATGCCACATAGATTCCCAGACTCCCCTGGACCTGCACCAGCATGGTTTCAGACAGTACCATGGAGTAGAAACTCTGCTAACCTCCCTCCTGGATAAGCTCATTAGAAACTAAAGCAGGGATCTATTCTAATATTCATGGATATCATCACCTCAGCTATTGACTCAGTCTGTCACAACTCCTTATTATGTCAGCTACAAGAGATAGGAGTAGAAAATGCAGCTTTGGACGGGTTCAGCTCCTACCTCAATGGTTGCCTTCCGCAGGTGAAAATAGGATCACTTTCTTCAGCCGCATACAGTCAAGCACATGGTGTCCCACAGGGTTCAGTGCTCTCCTCTCAAAACCCACATCTGCCAAGAATGCTATGGGACAGACACTTAACATCTTATCACACAGTCAAACGATCCCATTTACACTCAGAACTAGACCCATTATTGAGTCACACTATACATAAGTTAACCGTATTCAGTTTAACCTATTCCCTGCTCTTCCTATTATATGGATAGTTTCAGTAATCTCTGTTATCATATATCTGTTACACTGTTCTATGTAACTTAAGTTCCATTGTAGTCAATGTAAACCGCCTAGATACCCTTTATACAATCCTTTGGAATAAGTTACCATGTTTATGCAGATGACATGATTCTGTATGTCGCTTTTTCCACAATCAAACCTCCTTACAATAAGCCGATTGAATTCTTTAATGCACTCACATAATGGCTCTCCAAGTGTAATTTATCGGTTAGTTATAGCAAGACTGAAGTGTTGTTCATAACTAAAGACCAAACATTCATCCCCCCCCCCCTCCTTCAACACTAAACATAAGGAAAGCAGAACTCTATGTGAAGCAAGAGATCCGGTACCTAGAAGTCCGACTCGACCAGTGGCTGAGCGTGCAACCCCACATCAGGAGCATCACTAAAGCAATATAGCACAAGATAAGAACACTTCACCACCTGCACCCGCTCCCTGAAACTAATGACTATCTACAGAGTTCCCAGCACTTATCCTTCCACATTGCCTCTTTGGTAACATCATCTATCAATGCCTCCTCTAGTATGAATGCTTTGATCTCTGTCCTATGATTTATGGAGTTCCTTTTTGTTTTTCCTTTTAATGATTTTTGTTTTTACTGAACACCACTCTGCGGCTTTTGTGAAGGGCGGTTAAGAAAGTTTTAACAAATATAGGTGTAGCTGCGGCTGCTTTTCCCTGTTAAGATGATCATTTTAGAAGGCATGTTTAGCATTTGTACATGTAAATAGCAGGTTTACACTTGTAAACGGCCCTATGCGTGTAAGGGGAGGGGTAGTCTAGTGGTTAGAGCACGCAGGGGATCTGGGTTCAATTCTCACTAGCAGGCCTTGTGACCTTGGGCAAGTCACTTTACTCTCCATGGCCTCAGAAGAAAAGGCCTGGCAATCTACTTCCAGTCATACCCAGGGGGCTGCTGGGGCACCAGGAGTCAGCATTGACTTGACGGCACAAAAAAAAAAAAAGAATTTCAGTAAAGCGTTTACTTACACGTGTATACCTGTGGCAGGCGGTTTGGAAGAGGATCTGTTCCGAGTGTTCTGTGGTTAGCCCCCAAACGTGTTTATCTTTGCAACAGCGGTACAAGTCTAAAAAAAAATTGGTTGTTGGCATTTACACCTCTCCTAGTTCATGTGTCAGTTAACTACTGATTTTTCAACTTGGAGTGTGGAGGAATAATTGAAGGCGGAATTCATTCTTTACACATGTAGTGATCAGAAGTGAATGAAAAGACAAAACACTTGAATTATGCAGCTCGGCTCTTTGGCTGCTCTTGGACAGGTAATTAAATTGGCATTAGGGATCATTTGAACCCTATGTTAAGCTTGCTTTTACAAGCTGTTAATATTTATTATCACACTCCATATATATATATTTATATAGCTTTTTAAATATTAATAAACTTGAAAATGAGAATAACGAGTGAGATGATCAAATTTGCGGATAATACAAAATTATTCAAAGTTGTTAAAACGCAAGAAGATCTTGAAAAATTGCAAGAGAACCTTGATAAATTGGAAGAATGGACTTTCAAAGGGCAGATGAAATTTTATGTGGACAAGTGCAAAGTTATGCACCTAGAAAAGAACAAACCAAACTTTGGTTATACGATGCAAGGTTCCACATTAGGAAAACGATATAGGCGTCATCATGGATAACATGTTGAAACCCGGGCCAACAAAAAGCAAGAGGCAGGAACGTCAGGATGAATTGGGTAAATTTATTGGAATAAACCCCAACGCGTTTCGGCAATTATTGCCTTCATCAGGGGGTTGCAGAATAACCCTGTGTCTGATTGCTTGTTATGTCTTAAGTGAAAGGAATGGACGTATTCTGGCTCTAAACACTACTGAGGCTTTGTGTTGTCTTGAACACACGGTACCGCTGTAAAGCAGACTGCTTTAGCTAGTTAGGTGGTAAAAGATTCAATACTTGAAAGAGCAGGAACCGCTGGCAGTAATCTCGTAATACGTTATTAGACGGCTGAGGGGAGATATGATAGAGGTCTATAAATTAATGAATGGAGTGGAACGGGTAAATATAGAACTGTTTACACCATCAAAAGGTAGAAAGACGAGGGGAGATGTAATGAAGCCACAGTGTAACCCATTTAAGACTATTAAGAGAAAATATTTTTTCACTCCGTGCTCGCCTCCCATGCTTTCCCCTTGTAAAGAGACAGAACATACTAGTATTATAGCATAGACACTGATGTAGCGTGTGTAACACCAAATGCTCACACAGTTTTTCTGTATGTAAACTATCAGGTCAATGCAGAAAACCAGCACTAGATAAGTGTGGCAGACACTCTTTACACCTCTACATAGCACCCCAACAGTGTGCAACTCTTAAGCGTCAATGCAGAAAAGAGCGGGTATGCGAATGAAGGATGCGTAAAACTGAGCGTATGCAAATGATAGATGTGTAAAATCCAGGTGCAAAATAAAAGATGGTAAAACATCGGCATTAAGGAACAGAGTAACACACGCACAAAGGAAAGAAATGGGAAAAGTGCTGGGTTGAGCATGAACATGATGTCAGACGCCTGTCTGGGATCCATCCAGTACTGCCCTGTTTCTGAAGAGACGCCGTCTGCAGGGCCTCACGATGATGAAGGTGCAGCTTGTTCCTCATGCACCTTTCTCTGGCTCTTTTAAGCAGCAACATGGCAAGACGATAGAGGCAGCAAAAGACATCTTCAAATCTTCCTGAACGCTGAAGTGATGTGCACTGATGAGAACAGTATAATATGTATGCGGACAAAAATGCTGATCTTGAAACAACGATGTTCACACGCAGAACAATATGGACCGTTGAAGCCATCCACGTGGAGTACGATGCAGGACATGCTAGAGCTTAACTTCACCTCCCGACCAGGCCTGCAAATAATGATGCTCTTGAAGCGAACGCCTGATTGGGTAATTTCTAATGCATTTCTGTGCACTGGGCGCAGGCCTCATTAACATGTTATTTAAGTACACGTGATGTTCCATGTACGGAGAGATTTTGCTGAGTTCTCATGCCGCACCCATCTCTTTTCTGCATTTGGTGTGCTCCTGTTATTTGCGTGTAAGCGAGCGCAGAAAGTGGCGTTAGCTTTCTGCACTGACCTGTATGGCTGCTGCTAACGCAGACCCTGTATGTATGTTTCCTGTGTGCTCTCCCATCTAAGTACAAATGTTTTGCTCACAGCTTATTTACACAGTATTTGGCTACTGCATTAGGGAATATTTACACATTAAGCATGTATTAGGAAACGATGCATCGAGCTTCAGCGTATCGCTCAAATGCAGGGTTTACTAACAGGGCCAGTAATCTGAGCCCATTCCCTTCCATTCCTACTTAGGAAGTTGTTATTGAAAAGAGAAAAGGATCCAGTGCTTATGATTTTAGGATATTTGGCATGTCAGCCATCGCTGAGATAGTTTTTTGGCTTGTTTCCTGCTCTCATCATCTTCAGACCATTTGTATCCCAGGAAATACCAAAGCCAGAAGATCCCCTTCCGCCTTGGGAGGAGACCCTCAGTCCTGACGGTTATGAAGATCCACGGCTCTGATACCACCCAAAATTCAGAGGGAGGAGTGAGAATGATGCAGAAAGATAATGAATCCATTTTCCCAAAGGGCTTATGCTAAAAGTGTCATTACAAGGTACAAGGAAATTAAATTGCTCACGCCCAAGCCTTCAACAAGAGGACATAAGAACTTGCCAGGATACAGTAAACTAATACCACACAGAGATTATTACCTCATCCAGGGCCTGTCCACGCTGCCTTTCTGCTGAATGACCTGGGAGTGGGTCCTTACAGGGAGGATATAATCGTCTGCAGCACAGACTTAGGATCCCTTTTACTAAAGTGGGTTAAAGCTTTTCACTTAGCAAGCGTTAAGTGCTCAAATTACCGTGCAGGAAGTGCGGCCTGTGCAGTAACTATTAGGGGCGTCCCAGCGTCTTCCCACAGTTACCACATGGAAGAAATCCTTACTGCGCGGGAGGTGTACTGACAGTGTGGCTGCGCTGATCACCCTGTTTAAGGGTCAGGCAGTGCATCTGTGCTCTCTGCAACAGTGACGGTACTTGGTAAGTGACGGTGCCCTAAGCGCAATGCCTATTCCCTGCCCCATAACAGGATATGTAGTTAGTGTGTGATTTTCCACACACTGTCATGTCTGCTACTACTGCAGCCATGTGCTAAGAGTTACTGAGACCTCATTCATGTGATAACCACTTAGCACACTTTAGTGGAAGGCCCCTGTTCTGTAGTGTGCAATGGACTGGAAAGTATCAGCTATCGGGTCACTGGCATGATATGGGTTATCAGCAAGAAAATATGGCAGCGAGAGAGAGAGAAATATTTCCCATCATATTGGGTGCTGCAGGCCCAATTAAGAGAAATTTCCAATCACACCTTAAAAGCTGAAGCTCTCTTTGGCACCACAGAAGTACGGTGCTGAACATGAGCAGTGAATTTGATAGATTTAGATCACACTCCACTTATGCTGGAGTTTACAAGTAAGATTCATTACTGTCACGGTCTACACAAAACTAATGCATTTGGAGAAATTGCCCTCTGAAACAGGAGGGGAGGGACTGGGGCAGACACAGCTTAACTGTCTGTTCACTCTGCTTCCAGGACTCAGTAGAGGATGGGGGTGGGAGGGAGAGGGGGAGGCACAAATCAGAAGCTGTGAGGGGCTTACAGAAGATGGAGTTAGGGGGAGAGGTCTACTGGATCATGAGAGAGAGAGTGGGGGAAGGAGTGGCCTAGTACTTGGGGCAACTTACCTCAGGCCGGAGGACCAGAGGTTCTTTTTAGTCCCACAGGTGCTCCTTGTGGCCCTTGGCAGGTCACTTAACCCTCCATTGCCTTAAGTACAAAAACATAAAACATAGATTGTGAGCCCTTCGGGGACAAGGAAAGAAATATATACAGTACCTGAATGTTCACCGCTTTCACTGGTAGAAAAGTGGAATATAAGCCTAGTTGAATAGATAACAGGAAGAGAAATAAAGTTGATCACCATTTCTATTCTCCCTCTGCCACCTTCCTTCCCAAACCTGATCAATAAGCATCTCGCTGTAAGAAGTGAAAATGTTCTCAGGTGTGGTTTCAGGGGTGTCTGCAGTGGGAGCACTTCAGCAAGTGAGGGGGCCAGCAGTGGTCCCATCGGGGCTATGATGGGTGCTAGACGATGTGGTGGGATTCTGACTCTCAACAGGGAGCTTCTGGCAATGGCTGTGGTGGCTCAGATGTTCTCTCTGTCCCTCTCACTGTATCACTGATCCCCCTCCTTACACTCACAGGCTCTAATCCCATCGCTGCCCCTCTCACAGAACGTTATGAGGTTGCCGTGTTAGTTTACTGAGAACACAAGAAAAACCTTAGTTACATATAAGAAAGAAATTCTCACACTTTAATATTGTGCTCGTAACTTGTTTTAACAAGTTGAACAGAAATGTGGAAACTCCTTTCACTTCTCACAATCCTACAGCCTGGAGATGTTAAATTCAATGTGAAATGAAACTTTATCCTGTTCCCTCACTCCCAGTCCGGCACTGGTCGGATTCTCAGAGCTCCGGCATTTTTCCCATCTGTGTTGAGACCAGGACAGAAGTACGGCCGGAGTGACTCAGTGAAGGTGTGGGTGAAGGTGTAGAGATGAGATTTATTATCTGCGTTGTAAAATGAGACTTTTCCTCCCTCATAGTCCAGGAAAAACCCCAGTGCCCGGGGGCTCACACTCAGAGGGAGCAGGGACCAGGGGGGAGGGATGCAGGCCCAGTATTTACCTCCCTCCCTCCGTGTCACTGCCCAGTATCCATCCTCAGGTGACAGTGTGAACCTCCCCTTCCTGCTCGCAGAATCTTTACAAACCCCCAATGACCAGCGAGTCCCGTCTCCCACTTCCACCTCCCAGTAATGTCTCCCCGTGGTGAAGCTCTCACACCCCAGCACACAGGGACCAGTGTCATATCTCTGGGGAGTGTCCGGCAGGTTCTGTCTTGTGTCTCCGCGTCTGACACTTTTCCGATCCTCAGACAGGATGAGCCAGGGAAAAGCAGTTTCAGGATCCAGAGTCACATCCACTGAAAGGAGCAGAAACATTAATAAACATGAGCAGACGCTTCTCATTGGCTCCTCATACATCTGCTTCTAAGTCTCATAGGTTCCTTCTGCACCCAACCCTAACTCTCATTGGCTTCTCACACAGCCGTCTGCAACCTTCATTGGCTATTTCCTGGA
Organism: Ichthyophis bannanicus; assembly: GCA_033557465.1. Lineage (NCBI taxonomy): Eukaryota > Metazoa > Chordata > Amphibia > Gymnophiona > Ichthyophiidae > Ichthyophis > Ichthyophis bannanicus. Next base: position 70,427,690 of record CM066051.1, on the reverse strand, counting down.
TCCTATTCTATGAGAACAGCACTGCTATTAGCTAGCACTCAACGACAAGAAGTGATCCTATTGGTAATCAGGTCTTGAATTCAGCCACTCACTGGCTTCCTCTTAGCACTTTGGAATGAGTGACAGAGAGAGCTTCTGATTGGTGAATTAACTCTCACTGTCCCTCAATGCTGACCTTGATCTCTCCTTTAGTACTGAAAGCTGATCCCTCTGCAGTCCCAGCCCCGGGAGGTTTGAGTTTCATCCACAGCACAGAGATACAGACTTTACCCTAGAACAGCGATGGCGAACCTATGGCACGCGTGCCAGCTGTGGCACGCGAAGGCCTTGCAGCTGGCACGCGGGCCATAGGTCCGCAAAAAAAAGAAAAAGCTGTCTCTGACTGCGGACGCGGCAAGGGCAGAATGCAGCGTCCCGCGGGGCCCCCTCCGCCCGCTAAGCCCCTCTGCAAGAGCTTTCAGATTCGCGAGGGAGAGCGTCTCCCTCGCGTCTCTGTTAAGCCCGCAGGGGCTAATGGGAAATTTCCCATCAGCCCCTTTAGACGCGAGGGACTGATGGGAAATTTCCCATTAGCCCCTGCGGGCTTAACAGAGACGCGAGGGAGACGCTCTCCCTCGCGAATCTGAAAGCCCTTGCAGAGGGGCTTAGCGGGCGGAGGGGGCCCCGCGGGACATTGCAGTCTGCCGCGGCAGCAGCCAGAGCCTGCTTTTTTTTTTAAAAAATTTGCCGGGGGGAGGGGGGGTAGGACTGCTAATGGGCAGGAGGGGGGGGGTTTAGGACTGCTAATGGGCAGGAGGAGGGGGGGGTTAGGACTGCTAATGGGCAGGAGGAGGGGGGGGGTTAGGACTTCTAATGGGCAGGAGGGGGGGGGGTTAGGAATGCTATTTGCAGGGGGGGTTAGGACTGCTAATGGGCAGGAGGGGGGGTTAGGACTGCTAATGGGCAGGGGGGGGTTAGGACTGCTAATGGGCAGGAGGGGGGGGTTAGGACTGCTAATGGGCAGGAGGGGGGGTGTTAGGACTGCTAATGGGCAGGGGGGGGTTAGGACTGCTAATGGGCAGGGGGGGGGTTAGGACTGCTAATGGGCAGGAGGGGGGGGGTTAGGACTGCTAATGGGCAGGAGGAGGAGGAGGGGGGGGGTTAGGACTGCTAATGGGCAGGAGGGGGGGGTTAGGACTGCTATGTGCAGGGGGGGTTAGGACTGCTAATGGGCAGGAGGAGGGGTGGTAAGGACTGCCAAGGGGCAGGAGGAGGAGGAGGGGGGGGTTAGGACTGCTAATGGGCAGGAGGGGGGGGTTAGGACTGCTAATGGGCAGGAGGGGGGGGTTCGGACTGCTAATGTGCAGGAGGGGGGGGGGTTAGGACTGCTAATGGGCAGGAGGGGGGGGTTAGGACTGCTAATGGGCAGGGGGGGGGGGGTAGGACTGCTAATGGGCAGGAGGGGGGTGTTAGGACTGCTAATGGGCAGGGGGGGTTAGGACTGCTAATGGGCAGGAGGGGGGGTTAGGACTGCTAATGGGCAGGAGGGGGGGTTAGGACTGCTAATGGGCAGGGGGGGGAGGTTAGGACTGCTAATGGGCAGGGGGGGAGGTTAGGACTGCTAATGGGCAGGAGGGGGGGGTTAGGACTGCTAATGGGCAGGAGGGGGGGGTTAGGACTGCTAATGGGCAGCAGGGGGGGTTAGGACTGCTAATGGGCAGGAGGAGGGGGGGGGGGTTAGGACTGCTAATGGGCAGGAGGAGGGGGGGGGGTTAGGACTGCTAAAGGGCAGGAGGAGGGGGGGTTAGGAATGCAAATGGGCAGGAGGAGGGGGGTTAGGACTGCGAATGGGCAGGAGGGGGGGTGTTAGGACTGCTAATGGGCAGGGGGGGGTTAGGACTGCTAATGGGCAGGAGGAGGGGGGGTTAGGACTCCTAATGGGCAGGAGGGGGGGGGTTAGGACTGCTAATGGGCGGCGGGGCGGGCGGGGGTAGGACTGCTAATGGGCTGGGGGGGTAGGACTGCTAATGGGCTGTGGGCTGATGGGGGCTGTCTGGAAATGGGGTGATGGGGGTTTAGGGCTGGAAGTGAGTTGATGGGGGGGGGCTAGGATTGGTATTGGGTTGGGGGGTTGCTAGGACTGGAAATGGGCTGATGCAGGGACTAGAAGGGAATGGATGCTGGGTGAGGCTGGAACTAGAAGGGAGCTGATGTTGGGGGAGGATTAGAATGGGATGGGGCTGGGAGAGTAAAATGGAGAGGGAAAAAATATTTTGTGTGGGAGGGATAAAAAATCTACAATTGGCCGGGTATTGGGAGAGTAAGTGGGGATTGAGGATGGAGGGGTAAAATTTGAGTGGATGAAATAGGAATGAGGAAAGAGCAAAAGGAGAAAGATTAGTATGTTAAAGCAGATGTAGAGAGAGAGAATGGAAAAAAAAACTAGAAGAGAGAAGAAAGGACAAATGGACAGCAGATGATGGAGAGTTAGCAGAAAACATGAAGAAACCAGAAGAAAGTGGCTGGAGCAATTGCAACTGTGTAACTGAGCTGAGGTATTCTGTTTATGTAATTCCTTTTTGACATTGCCACTTGTTCTCTTTCCCCAGTAGGTCATGTATTGTTATTGTCTGAAATGTATTGGTTTAATATTTGCAGTGTTGCCTTTTGATAGGTATGGTGTGGTGCTTTGTGAGTCCTGGTAGTGCTGTTAGGATACGGCGGGTTTGCTATTGGTTCTAAATGGGCAGTGTTTGTAGTAGTTCCTAATGTGCCTGGCGGTTGGCACTGGATTATAGTAATGTAGAAATCTTTTAGTCTGTCTTTATCCATACACTCATTAAGAGACATGTTTACTAAAAGTTAGTGTATGTTAGGATTATGCAAATATTTATGCAAATTGACGTGCTGGCACTTTGAGGAAATTCTTTGGTTTTGTGCGGCAGTTTGGGCACTCGGGCTCAAAAAGGTTAGCCATCACTGCCCTAGAACCTCCAGTGATTTCATGCAGAAGTGGAGGTAGCTTTATACCAGAGGTGGAGAAGGCGCCTGTAGCTCTTTATAATACTACTCAAATCCTGCAGAAACAGTGGTTAGACTGCTCGGGAGCAGACCTAAATATTAGCGGTTAATGTACGTACATACTGTATTTTATAATACATCTACAGATTGCAACGCCACCAAAATTCCTCTAAAGTCACGAACATGTGTGCATCTTTTTGAAAAAGGCGTACTTTACATATTAAAAATCTTTTACAAAAGCCTTTTATATACCCATAAGAGCATATGTGTGCAAAATATCCCTCATAAAAAGTTTACTGCACCTTGATAAGCTTGTGATGTATTTTTTACAGAACTGATGCAACCATCAAAGCTTGTGATGTATTTTTTACAGAACAGATGCAACCATCCAATTAATGACCATCATCAAACCATGACAACTAATAGAGGTTGTCATTCTCAGCTTTGTATACAATTTTCACTCAGCAGTGATTATATATTCCTTTATCTACTAAAATTAAGCATGTTTTACTTGGAAAAGTTACCTAAACCACAGATTCCTAGCAAGAAGGTATTCATTATACAAAGACATTATTTTAACACTTTTGCTGATGTGACATACTTCAAGTTTTATAACTACTATGTACTGATACAACTAGGGGGTGCTGTGAAACTTGTGGGCTGATCTAGGGATGCTTCCTGTCCCTGCACCAGCCTCAGTATGTCAACAAACTTCAGTTCCAGGCAACATTCACCCCAAACAATTTTTATTAAACCAAGTCTTGTAATAACAAAGAACTTAAACCCCAAAATAAAAGTGGATTTCTCATAAAGATTGCATTAACAGAGAAAGCGTGGTTGCTTACCTATAACAGAAGTTCTCTGGACACAGCAGGAGTATGCAGCCACACTCTACATGTGTCATCCTCGACGGTGCTTTTGTGCCGGGCTCTCCCATAGCTCGGTCCTTTTAGACTTTTCTGAGCATGCGTGTGTCTTCCCACACAACCATCTGGCTCCCTGCAGTTCATAATATAGCTGTCCAGTACTTGTAAAGATGAGGTATAGCGGCTTCATTGACAGCCTGTTACACTGTGACTATGCGCTGTGAAGCCTGCGTCTCCTTCCTGTCTCTTTTTTTTACGTGGGGATGGCAAGAGGATGAGTGTAGCTGCATACCTCTGCTGTCTAAGGAGAACCTACATTACAGGTAAGCAACTACACTTTACAGACAAGCAGAGGGATACAGGTACACTACAGGTGAGCCCAGAGCTGAGGGTTAGCTCTGATTTGTTAATAGTCTGCGTCCCAGTTGCAATAATATGACAGGAAGTGATCATAGCAAGAATTAGGAGACAGAAAAGTTGCAGAGAACCGCTTGACCAAAGGCTAAGTCGCTCCGAGAGTAGTCCAAGCTATAGTGCTTTGTGAGGAACATGTGTCCGCCCTTCAGATCTCTTGTGTTGTAACAGAGGCCAAGTGGGCTACTGTCACTGTGGAGTTAAGACGGTGTGGTCCTATGCGGCCTGGTAACGGCATGTGGGCTTGGCTATAGCAGGAGATGCAATCCGTTAATCAGGAGGAAATGGCACATTTTGAGGCCAATCGACTGAGATTGTTCAGCTTATACAGTAAGTGAAGAATAGTTGAGATGAAGTTTGTGAATTTCTGCTCGCATGCAGGTAGTAGGGCAGCGCCCTTCTCTAATCCAAGCTGTGCAGGATCTTTTCTACAGTCCTTCGAGGGGCAGGAAAAGAACAATGGACTGACTGAGATGAAATTCAGACACCACTTTGTGTAGGAATTTTGGATGACAGCACGGAGGATCACTTTGCTGTGGAGGAATTGCGTGTAAGGAGGGTAGTGAACTATTGCTTGAAGCTCACCGATCCTCCTTGCAGAAGTTACTGCGACGAGGAACATAGTTTTCCACGTGAGATGCTTCAAGGAGGCTGAGCCCAGCGGTTCGAAGGGTGGTTTCATGGAGGATTCATGTTCATAAGTCCTTTCATGAGCCTTGGTACAAAAGGGTGACATGAGATGGGCTGCTCTCTCTGTAGCTATGGGAAGACACTACGGCTAAGAGGTGATATCGGACAGAAGTAGTTTATAGACCTGACTGCAACAGCACTAACAGATAGGTCAAGACTTGATCAAGGGGGCAGACAACCAGATCCTGCTGGCACTCCTTAGCCCAATTTGAAAAACAGGACCATTTACGTCTGTAAGAGAGCCGAGTTGCCATTTTCCGTGTCTTTGAGATGATGCCCTGGACTTTGTCCAATATGCAACACTCAGCTGTCACACCTTGCATAGCTTCCAGGCTGCCAGAGAGAGGCTGCTGAGATTGGGATGCAACAGAAGACCTGGTTCTGAATGAGCCGGAAGAGGTATGTGACAAAGGCTGAAGACTGTAGTTCCTTCCAGGTGGCCCAAGGGTTTCTGCTGCCCCAGGCAGAAGCCCCCACAGCGCTGCCCCTCCCCCTACTGCTGCTGCTGCCACAACCCCCCATGCCACCAGCATCCCCCCTCCTGTCACTGCTTCCCGAATCCATCTTCATATCTTGCAGCAGCCCAAATCTGTTTTGAGTTGCTGCTGCAGCTGCAAGCTGAGAGAGCTGGATTCAGGCCATGGCCACAGGCAGTCGGGCCGACCACCAGGATCTGGCGGCCGCCTAGTGGATGGGCCAAGAGTTTCTGCCAGCATCGATCTTCTCACTTCTGGGGGGTGGGGGGGGGTCGGCTAGCACTGGAGGCGTCCACCTGGAGCAGCAGCAGAGCCGATGCTTCAGCGCTGTGGTGGGTCTTCAAATACCCATGTACATGGTGCATTCATGGTCTGCTGCTCCTGCCCCCTCCAACACAACGTCCTGTCAGGGGTGGGCAGGAGCAGCAGACCATGACGGCATGCTTACGTGCAACTGTTTTAAAGCTTGCCGTAGCAGCAGGGATCGCCATGCTGTCTACCAGGGTCTGCCTCCCTATGCTTCTGATAAATAAAGCTTTAAGGAAACCTGATGTCCCTTCATTAGCTAGACCCCTAAAGTTTGTTATGGTTGGGGCCCTCAGCCACCTGTGAGAGCTCACCCTAGTGGCAGGAACATGGAAATGCCATGATATGTACCTTTGCACATTCTGAGAGCTCCTCCTAGTGACAAGAGCATGGAATTACCCTCTTGTGCACATAGTATGTTACCGGATTTCTAAAGGATCATTCACAAAACTCAATTACAGCAGATAAATATTCTCTCCCTATTCTCTCCTTACCAGAGTGTATGATCAGGGTAAACACACAGACTCTTCTCTATCACAGCAGAGAAATATTCTTTCCCTACACCATCTGTAAAAGGTTGTTCTGTGAGACCACATTAAAAACAGATGCAAAAAGCAAGATATTCACATTGGACATCTGAGATTGTGTCACATTATTTTACCTGCATAGCGACAGAGTCTTTCATGTGCTGAAATTAAGCATGGAAACAAAACAGTTAATAAAACAGATAAGCACAGACATAAAAAGATTTAGAAATGCACGTTGTTAAGTACCACTTGGATATACTTCAGAATACAAAACGTACCAATTTTCACAGAAAGAGGTTTTGCATTAAAAAATGAAAAAGATAAAGGTTACAGCTCTTAGTTTATAACAAGTGGGGAAAGCATGCAGAGCAGGGTTCATGGAATACTTTCCAGCTCCTGTGGTTGTAGGCGTGTGTGTGTGTTTGTATATCTGTTTTGTATGTCTCTTATATGTATTTTTATGTGTATATGTATTTCTGTGGATTAGTGTGTTTGTATGAATGGTGTGTTTCTGTGTCACTGCATATGTGCTTGTGTGTGTCTGTGCATTTTTGCATCTGTAGGAATGCTTGTGTGTGTGTGTGTTCTCTGTGTGACTGCTCGGGAGAGATGATAAGGGTGGAGGGCTGTTACACACGTATGACTGTATAATTGCTGTTTTCCATTGGATCAGTGTTTGCATGCTGCAGCTGTTGAAATATATTTTCCGACAGAAATGCATTGAGAAATTTTTTGGGGAGGGGAAAGTCCTAATTTCTCTTCCATCTCCCACCACATGAAGAAATTAAACTGGCACAGCCAGGAACTACCCCCAGCTCACCCCTCCTGTGACTAGAGCAGCATTCTAGTGCTCTGCCCCCACACCCTTCCATTGGTTGGATCCTACCCACAGTCTCTGCTGCTAGTTACATTGGAAGCAGGCAGGGCAGCTCACTCACACAGGGGGGAGGATGAGAGAACTGCAGATAAAGGTTTTATACTCTGAAAGATATCCAGACATGATAGCCTTCCGTCTAGCTTACAGAAATTAATGCAAAAATAGAATCATGAAACAAAGCCAGACAGTTGTTAATCCTAACCTCATGAGGGCTGCGGATGAAGCAGCTGGCAGGGTGTTGGTAAAACTGTGAGTGAGATGGGGGAGTTTGCAAGATGGGGGGCAATTGTGGGTGGGATGGTAATTTTTAGGGTGGGGGAGTATACAGTGTGGTGGAAGTTGGCAAGGTAGTGGGACAGCTGGAGATAGTTTTTGTGGGTGGGGCAGTTCACGAGGTGGTAGGGCAGTTGTGAAGGAGTATTTTTTTTTTTTAGCAGTAGGGCAGTGTGAGGGACTGTAGAGCAGTTCAGTGGGAAAAGGTTTTTGTGGTGGGCAGTTGGCATGTCAGTGGGTCAGTTGGAGGGTAGTTGACAGAGTGGTGAGGCATTTTCAGGAGGCATTAAGTTTTCCGGTAGGTCAGTTTGCGTGGTGGAGGGGCAGTTGGGGGTAGTTTCTGAGGGTGGGGGAGGTGCGAGGGTGTAGTTTCCGAGGGTGGGGCAGGTGCGAGGGTGTAGTTTCTGAGGGTGGGGCAGGTGCGAGGGTGTAGTTTGAGGGTGGGGCAGTTGTGAGGGTGTAGTTTCTGAGGGTGGGGTAGGTATGAGGGTGTAGTTTCCGAAAGTGGGGCAGATGCAAGGGTGTAGTTTCTGAGGGTGGGGTAGGTGTGAGGGTGTAGTTTCCGAGAGTGGGGCAGATGCAAGGGTGTAGTTTCTGAGGGTGGGGTAGGTGTGAGGGTGTAGTTTCTGAGGGTGGGGCAGGTGCGAGGGTGTAGTTTCTGAGGGTGGGGCAGGTGCGAGGGTGTAGTTTCTGAGGGTGGGGCAGTTGTGAGGGTGTAGTCTTTGAGAGTGGTGGAATTTGTAGAGTGGTGAAGCAGTTGTAGGAAGTTGTTTTCTTGGGATGGTGTAATTTACAGAAAAGTGGGACAGCTGTGGCGGGGTAATTTTTGGAGGTGGGGTAGTTGACAGGTTGGTGGGGTAGTGGCAGGAGGGGTTATTTTTTCCCAATGGCGCAGCTTGCAGGGTGGGAGTATATTTTGAGAGTGAGTCAGTCAGCATGGTGCTGGGGTAATTGTAGGAGGTTGTGTTTTTAGAGTGCGGCAGTTCCTTAGTGTTCCTCCAGTTCAGTCCTCTACTTCTGGGTTGTGCTCCTCCTCCTGCAGCTTGGAGACTGGACATGACAAATTAATGACATCACGGCATGTATCCTGCTGAGGACTCCCATAATCCCCAGTGTGTCCAGTCTCCACGCAGCAGGACGACATAGTGAGCCCAGGGTCCTGGACTCACTAAGGAACGAATAAGGAGCAATAGGATAGATTAGAGTAGTTAAACTTTGTGGGAGGAAGATTTCTCTTCTAATTTAGTTTATACTTGGTTTCTTTGTTTTCCCTTCCGTTTTTAGCTTTTTCTATCGGTACTGTCTCCTTAAGGGAGCAGTGCTCTCCTCAATCAGCTGCGCTTCAGTGCCGGTCCCGGTCTGCCTTCCATCTTCTGCCAAGGCTCGCTAAACTCTCCTTTCTTCAGATCTCTCCTCCTTGACAGGACAGAGGAGAGCTCCGGTGCAGGCATGGGAGCAGTCCTTTTTCCCTGCAGTGAAGCAGCGGAGGTCTGCCCGGCAGCGCTGACATGTGGACGGCTGGCTCGCCTAGCAGTTTTTCCCCCGCTGCTGAGAATCAGGAAAACCGTTTGGATTTGAGCCCCGTTGAAGACAGGTGAGTGCATTGTTCATTTCAATTTCTGTGGCGGCGAGGTCCCGGCTTTAGTCTCGCTGTTCTGGGCACTTGTTTTCGCGCCCTTTTTTTCTGGCCCGTGCACAACAGCGGCGGCCATTTTGGAGGTAGGGGACCGCGGGGCTCGTCCCTCCGGTATCGGAGCTGCCGGTAGAACAATCCCCGGTTTGCTCTGAGGACATAAGAGGCATCTCTTCTCCTCTTCAGGGGGGGTCTTTTTGATTTCTTTTGTCATGTTTGGGTGATTCTTCAGTGCGGCAGTGTTTTCTTCCTCAGACCTTCTGAAGTGAGGGCTCAGTGTTCCGAGGGAAGTGAAAGGCCTGATACCTTCAGCCCGGTGTTGCCCACGGCTTGGGGAGGCCGGGTTGGTTTATTGCTGGCTGTGTTGGGGTCAGGTACTTAAAAAAAAAAAAAAGTTTTACGTTGGCTTAAGGGTGCACAGTGTCATCGCGTCCTCAATGGGTACGCGCAGGGGCACCGTGGCAGATTCGGGTATCTGTCGTGGCTGTGCTGCGGTTTCCATGGATGTGGAACAGTGGATGGAACCGAAGGTGAGCCCTGAGAGATCCCTGGAACCGTTAGCCCCAGAGGGGAGAAGACCGGGGGGCTTCTACATCGAGGGGACCAGGAGAGTGCGACCCTGCCCTCGGTGGCGCCATCTACTGTGGGGCCCGGGGCACTTCTAGGGGATTTCTGCCCGGACTTTGTTTTGCTCATGCATCAGGCTTTCTGTATGAGGCGGCAGGGCAAGCTGCCCGACCCTGCTCTATTGGGAGGGTCTTCCCAGCAGGCTAGCCTAAGGGAGAAGGGGTTGTCTTCTCCTAGGCCTTCGAAGAGGGCCCGCCTGGCTGAGTTGCTCTGCACCAATCTGGAAGGCGATGGGTCAGAGGAGGGGGATCCGGATCTGGAATTCGAAGCGGCCGAGCTCGAAGAGGGGGAGATTCCAGAGCCGGAGGACCGGGCAAGGATCATTCGGGTGTTCCGGAGAGAGGAGCTGACAGCTCTTATCACGGAATCCCTTCAGACTTTGAATTTGGCAACGTCAGCCGCTGAGGAGGAAAGTGTAGAGGATCCGGTCATCCAAGCAGTGCGACAACCACAGATAGTGTTCCCCATCCACCGAGTGATGGACAAGATGATTCAGGATGAGTGGGATCAACCTGAGTTGGGCCTACGAGGCGTTCGGACCCTGAACCGGTTATATCCCTTGGCAGATAAGGACAAGGAGTGTTTCCGTTCTCCCCACATCGATGCAGTGGTTTTGGCGGTCACCAAGAAGACCACTATTCCCGTGGAAGGTAGCGCGGCGCTAAAGGATGCACAGAATTGAAAGATGGACGGTTTATTGAAGCAATCGTTTGAGGCGGATGTGTTGTCCTTGCAGGCTTCCATCTGTGGGGCCTGGGTGGCTAGAGCATGCCTCAGATGGTCTCAGCGTTTGCGCCAAGTGTCTCAGGTGGATCCTGAGTGGGGGGCAGAGTTGGACAGGTTGGAGTCCGGCATGGCCTACCTTGCAGATGTGCATTATGACTTGATATGAGCATTAGCGAATAGCATGGTGTCCTTGGTAGCGGCCCGATAATCGCTTTGGTTGAGAAACTGGGCGGCGGATGGGTCTTCCATATTGCGTCTCAGCAAGCTGCCATTTAAGGGCAAGTTATTGTTTGGGGGCGACCTGGATAAGTTGGTAAAGGATTTGGGGGAGTCTAAGGGAGGTAGACTTCCGGAGGATAAGCCCAAGGGCGGTAAGTCGGTCCCTGCCTTTCGGGGGCCCTATAGGGAGGCCAGGAAGTTCCGGGGTTCTCGATTGGGCGGTTACCAGGGGGGCAAAGTTAGCTCCAGAGTGCAGGGGTTTCGCGGTTTCCAAGGCGCAGTTGAGGTTTTGCGGCCCCTCCCTCTCAGCCCTTCTGTAAATTGCAATGAAGGTCTGTGGGTCCAGGCGGAAAGCCTGCCGATAGGGGGGAGACTTTCGGGGTTTCTTTCCCCCTGGACCCATATAACCTCCGACCAGTGGGTCTTAGAAATCATTTGGGAGGGCTACGCGTTGGAGTTGGCAAGGCCCATCCTGGATTCCTTTGTGATGTCCCCATGCAGAAACTCAGAGAAGGCCCTTGTAATCCACAGTACCCTCGACTGTCTCCTGAGGCTAGGGGCGGTTGTTCCTGTGCCTTTAACAGACTACGGCAGAGATTGATACTCAATATATTTTGTCTTCACCAAAGTGATGGTGGTGGCGGCGGCGGCGCTAAGGAAGGAAGGGGTTTTGGTTCACCCCTATCTAGACGATTGGCTCATTCGGGCGAAATCAGAAGGGGAAAGTCTTCAGGCTACCTCCAGGGTAATGAAGTTTTTGGAAAGTCTCGGATGGGTGATCAATCGGGTCAAGAGCACTTTGCTTCCTTCGCAGAATCTCGAGTACCTGGGGGTGCGCTTCGACAGGTGGAGGGGGTTTGTGTTTCTTCCGCAGCGCCGGGTCCTGGGTTTACAGGTTTTAGTCCGCAGGTTCTGTGCCAAGGGGGCTCTGACGGCATGGGAGTACTTGCGGGTCTTAGGTACGATGGCGGCGACAGTGGAGGCGGTCCTCTGGGACCGATTTCATATGCGACCGCTTCAGAGGGCGCTGCTCCGGCGCTGGTCTCATCAGAGGGACGCGTTGAGCAAGCGGCTCGCCTGTCCTGCTCCAGGTCAGGAGCTCAATGCGGTGGTGGCTTCGGCCCCAGTCTCTTCAGACGGGGCTTCCCCTGGAACAGCCGGAATGGATCTCCCTTTTGATGGATGCCAGTCTGTCGGGGTGGGGTGCTCACTGCGGAGTCCTATTTACGCAGGGTACTTGGTCTCAATGGGAGAGCGGTTGGTCGATCAACCGCCTGGAATTGAGAGCGGTGTATTTGGCGTTGCAGGTCTTCGAGGCAACGGTCACAGGGAGAGCGGTGCGAGTTCTCTCCGACAATTCCGCGATGGTGGCCTACATCAATCGGCAGGGCGGAACCGGCAGCGTGGCTATGGAAGAGGAGGAGGACTTGCTGTTCGCATGAGTGGAGAAGCGCCTGCCAGCGTTGTCGGCAGCCCACATCGCCGGAAAGGACAATGTGACAGCAGACTTTCTCAGCAGGGTGCAGGTGGACACTGGAGAATGGGAGCTGCATCCAGATGTCTTCGCTCAGGTAGTGGACAGATGGGGGCAGCCGATAATGGATCTCATGGCAACCTTCCACTCAGTAAAGGTGGGCCAGTTTTACAGCAGGCGAAGAGAGAGAATGTCGGAGGGGCTCGATGCCCTGTTACAACTGTGGCCAGAAAACGGACTCCTGTACGTCTTTCCTCCGTGGGCGCTTATAGAGCGCGTAGTGCAGCGCATAGAGGCTCACCGCGGAAGGGTGCTTCTGATTGCCCCAGACTGGCCGAGACGACCGTGGTACGCCGAACTTGTGCGGCTCCTAGACGGGATTCCGTGGCTTCTGCCAGCCTCGGAGGATCTTCTTCGTCAAGGTCCGCTTCGCATGCCCCAAGTGAATCGATTCTCGCTTACGGCCTGGCCATTGAAAGGGCGCGGCTGAAGAAGATTGGGTACTCATCTGCGGTGGTGGCAACGCTGTTGCGTGTGTGGAGACGGTCAACCTCGCTAGCTTATGTCAGAGTTTGGCGTATTTTTGAAGATTGGTGTTCGCGGCATCAGTTCCGTGCAGCCACTGCTTCGGTCCCGGTCGTGCTGAGTTTTTTGCAAGATGGTTTTGAAAAGGGGCTGGCGGCCAGTTCCTTGAGGGTGCAGTTAGCGGCGCTGTCCTGTTACAGGGGCAAGGTTCAGGGTAGCACCCTAGGTTCCCATCCAGATGTTTTGCGGTTTTTGAGGGTGGTTTCCAGGCTTCGGCCGGCGCGTTTGCGTTCCCTTGTGGGATCTTAATGTAGTTCTACGGGCACTAGTGAAGGAGCCCTTCGAGCCCTTACGTGATACGACTGTTAAAGATTTGACTTTAAAGATGGTTTTCTTGGTGGCCATCTACTCAGCGAGAAGAATTTCGGAGCTGCAGACATTATCTTGTAGGGAACCTTTTCTTCAGTTTAAGGAAAAGGTGGTCTTAAGGCCAGTTCTGTCTTTTCTTCCAAAGGTTGTATCCTCTTTTCATCTGAATCAGACGGTATCGCTTCCAGTACTAGGGTCTGAGGATGGCTCGACGTCGGATTCCACCTTGCGCCTCTTGGACGTCAAATGAACGCTTCGTCAATATTTGAAAGTTTCCAAATCGTTCCGCAAGACTGATCGTCTCTTCGTGTTGTTCAGAGGCCTTCGCAGGGGCGAGGCAGCAGCGAAAGCGTCCATTTCCAGATGTATCAGAAAAGCTATTGCGTCGGCATATATGTTGCAAGGTCGTGGGGTTCCGAGTGGCTTGCGGGTGCATTCTACCAGGGCGCAGGCGGCTTCTTGGGTGGAGTACAGCTTGATTCCATCGGGAGACATTTGTAGGGCAGCAACATGGTCATCGCTCCATACTTTCAGTAAGCATTACCGGTTGGATGTGATGGCAGCGGCGGATGCCAGGTTTGGTTCAGCTGTTTTGCAAGCTGGATTGAAGGGTCCCCCCCCCCCCCCCGAACACTGCTCTTTTACATCCCAGAAGTAGAGGACTGAACTGGAGGAACGCTAAGGAAATGATAATTACACTTACCTGGTAATTGTAGTTCCTTTAGTGACGACAGTTCAATCCTCAATCCCGCCCGGGGTAGTGTTGTTTTCAGTGGATCCTCTTTGACCTTACTGCAGGAAATTACAGGTGGGCATTAATGTTTTAAGCTTACTATCTATTTGCTCTCCCTGCTTTTGCTCATATATTTCTAAGGAAGGCAGAAGGGAGCGGTGGGGAGCAAGGTTTACTGGTTTCAAATTGATGCTTCGGTTGGTTTTGCTCTGTTGGCTACTTATTTGTTGCTCTTTTGAGTGTGCTTTTTCAATAGTTCACTGGGGATTATGGGAGTCCTCAGCAGGATACATGCCGTGATGTCATTAATTTGTCATGTCCAGTCTCCAAGCTGCAGGAGGAGGAGCACAACCCAGAAGTAGAGGACTGAACTGTAGTTGTGGCAGGGTAGTTTTTTGGAGTGAGGCAGTTGTGATAGGGGTTAGTTTTGGTGATGTGGGTAGTTGACAGGGAGGTAGGACAGTATGATGTGGTCTATGGATTTAAGATCAGCAGAGGTGTTCAACAAGGCTGCATACTTTCCCCCTAGCTGCTGAATTTATATGCAGAACAAATCAGAGAAGCAGGACTGTATGAAGACAACAGAAGTGTTTAGTATTCATTATATGGAAGGGGGCAAAAGCGGCAGGCTGTAACCATATGTGTGTGGACTCGTCAGTGCCTGAGGTGATGCTGAAGACAATTGCCCTTCACTTTCATCACTGCAGAAGTGAAAATCTGGGTTAAGGAGGGGGGGGGGGCGGTGGGCAGGTTAAGCACCGACACGGTGCATAGCCTGCCTAGATGAAAATCGGGCCCATAGTCTTAAAAAGGGTCTGCACCTTAATGTGAAGAAGACAAAGATTCTGACAAATGAAAAAAAATCCTTGATGGAGAATAAATTAAGTAGTGGACATCATTAACCTGCTTGGATCAATAATTGATAAAGAAACAACAAGCAGTCAAGAAATCTGACAAGGCCATGCTCCTTGGCAGAATGGCTACGAAGGACCTGCTGCTGCTGTTAAGGGCCGATGAGTCAATGTCGACTCATGACAACCCTCTCGATAGTTGCCCTAAACTATGATCGGTCTTCAGTCAGGCGGCTCATTGTTGATAGAGTGGCACCCATAACTGCTGTTTGTTTATTTATTTATTTAGATTTATATACCGCACTTGTAGGCTCAGTGCAGTTTAAATTGCATTGTTCAATGTATCGAGTTGTTACTATTTTAACTTACATTGAACAGGTATAAAGAACAATTATTGTATAGGTCCATCTCCATGAACAATAGATGCATACTGAAATACTGTACCTTAGTATAGAGACCCAGTTCTTCCCAACTGTCTGCCCTGCATGCCCTCCCCAACCCAATCTAACTCTTTCACACAGCCGGTTCCACCCTCCAGAGAACATACCCCCTATCTGCTGTAATATGTCACCCACAACACTGATGCATGTAAATTATCTGTAACCCCAAATAATTATCCAAGTTTAACACTCTTGTTCAATGTAAACTTTTATTGTTGGTTCATGTTGTATGTAAACTGCACTGAATCCTATGATAGGATGATATAGAAAACCTGTTAAATAAAATAAATAAGTAAATCTCATTGCCGGCTTTCCTCTTTTGCATTGACCTTCTACCTTGCCAACCATTATGTCTTCTCTAATGATTTCTCTCTTCGATTGATGTGTCCAAAAAGTATTAAAGTCAAAGTCTTCTCATCAGATCTAAGGAAAACTTAGGTTTGATCTCCTCTAGTACTGACTGGTTTGTTCTTAAGAACATAAGAACATAAGATATGCCATACTGGGTCAGACCAAGGTCCATCAAGCCCAGTATTCTGTTTCCAACAGTGGCCAATCTAGGTCATATGTACCTAGCAGTTTCCCCAAGAGACACAAGTTCCACAATGCTTGTACTGGATCAAGCATTGATATCTTCGGTCCCTTCTTAATAATGGTTTATGGACCTTTCCTCCAGGAACTTGTCCAAACCTTTTTTAAACCCAGCTACACTAACAGCCTTTACTACATCCTCCGGTAACAAATTCCAGAGTTTGATTACACGTTCAGTGAAAAAATATTTTCTTTTATTAGTCTTAAATAGTTTACCCTGTAGCTTCATTGCATGTCCCCTAGTCTTTCTATATTCTGATAAGGTAAACAATCGATCTACGTTTACCCGTTCCAATCCGTTCATTAATTTATAGACTTCTATCATATCTCCCCTCAGCCGTCTCTTTTCCAGGTTAAAGAGCCCTAACCTTTTTAGCCTCTCTTTATAGGAGTATCCTTCCATCCCCTTTACCATTTTGGTGGCTCTTCTCTGTACCTTTTCTAAAATCGCTATATCCTTTTTAAGATACGGCGACCAGAATTGCACACAATATTCAAGGTGCGGTCTCACCATGGAACGATAGAGAGGCATTATAATATCTTTTGTTTTATTTTCCATTCCTTTCCTTATCATACCTAGCATTCTATTTGCTCTCTTGGCCGCCGCTGCACACTGGGCCGAGGCTTTTAACATGGTATCCACAATGACGCCTAAATCTTTTTCCTGGGTGGTGGTTCCTAATGTGGAACCTTGCATCATGGAACCATAGTTTGGGTTGTTCTTCCCTAGGTGCATAACCTTGCACTTGTCCACATTAAATTTCATCTGCTATTTTGATGTCCAGTCTTCCAATTTATCAAGATCCTCTTGCAATTTTTCACAATCCTCTTGGGTTTTAACAACTTTAAATAGTTTTGTGTCATCTGCAAATTTGATAACCTCGCTCGTTATTCCACTTTCCAGGTCATTTATGAATATGTCAAAAAGCAGCGGACCCAGCACAGATCCCTGGGGTACACCACTATTCACCTTTCTCCATTGGGAAAATTGGCCATTTATAGCCCTACCCTCTGCTTTCTATCTTTTAACCAGTTCCTGATCCACAATAGTACACTGCCTCCTATCCCATGACTCTTTAGTTTTGCCAAATGTCTCTGATGAGGGACCTTATCAAAGGCTTTCTGAAAGTCCAGATACACAATATCAGCCGACTCACCTTTGTCCACCTGTTTATTCACTCCTTCAAAAAAACATAAGATTAGTAAGACAAGATCTTCCTTGTCTAAAGCCATGTTGACTGTCTCCCATTAGGTTGTAACTATCTACATGCTGAGTAATTTTATTCTTTATGATGGTTTCTACCATTTTTCCCGGTACTGACGTCAGGCTCACCAGTCTGTAGTTTCCCGGATCACCCCTGGAACCCTTTTTAAAAATTGGTGTTACATTGGCGATCCTCCAATCTTCAGGTATTAGAGATGATTTTAATGATAGTTCACAGATTACTGATAGTAGGTCTGCAATCTCATATTTCAGTTCTTTCAACACCCTTGGATGTATACCATCCGGCCCATGTGATTTGCTACTCTTCAGTTTATCTAATAGTTGTAAGACATCTTCCCGAATGCTGGCAGTTTTTTGGACTTAGAACATAAGAACATAAGACATGCCATACTGGGTCAGACCGAGGTCCATCAAGCCCAGTATCCTGTTTCCAACAGTGGCCAATCTAGGTCATACGTACCTAGCAGTTTCCCCAAAAGACACAAGTTCCACAATGCTTGTACTGGGTCAAGCATTGATATCCTGGGTCCCTTTTTAATAGTGGTTTATGGACCTTTCCTCCAGGAACTTGTCCAAACCTTTTTTAAACCCAGCTATACTATCAGCCCTTACCACATCCTCCGGTAACAGATTCCAGAGTTTGATTACACGTTGAGTGAAAAAATATTTTCTCTTATTTGTCTTAAATAGTTTACCCTGTAGCTTCATTACATGTCCCCTAGTCTTTCTATATTCTGATAGCGTAAACAATTGATCCACGTTTATCTGTTCCACTCCATTCATTAATTTATAGACCTCTATCATATCTCCCCTCAGCCGTCTCTTTTCCAGGCTAAAGAGCCCTAACCTTTTTAGCCTCTCTTCATAGGAGTAGCCTTCCATCCCCTTCACCAATTTGGTGGCTCTTCTCTGTACTTTTTCTAATAACGCTATGTCCTTTTTAAGATACGGTGACCAGAATTGCACACAATATTCAAGGTGCGGTCGTACCATGGAGCGATACAGAGGCATTATAATATCCTTTGTTTTATTCTCCATCCCTTTCCTTATGATACCTAGCATTCTGTTTGCTTTCTTGGGCGCCGCTGCACACTGGGTGGAGGGTTTTAACATGTTATCCACGATGACTCCTAAATCTTTTTCCTGGGTGGTGGCTTCTAATGTGGAGCCTTGCATCAAGTAACTATAGTGTGGGTTGTTCTTTCCTAGGTGCATGACTTTGCACTTGTCCACATTAAATTTCATTTGCCATTTGGATGCCCAGTCTTCCAATTTATCCAGGTCCTCCTGCAGTTTTCCACTTTCCTCTTGGGTTTTAACAGCTTTAAACAGTTTTGTGTCATCTGCAAATTTGATAACCTCACTCGTTATTCCCTTTTCCAGGTCATTTATGAATATGTCAAAAAGCAGCGGACCCAGTACAGATCCCTGGGGTACTCCACTATTCACCTTTTTCCATTGGGAATATTGGCCATTTAGCCCTACTCTCTGCTTTCTATCTTTTAACCAGTTCCCGATCCACAATAGTACACTGCCTCCTATCCCATGACTTTTTAGCTTTGCCAAAAGTCTCTGATGGGGGACCTTGTCAAAAGCTTTCTGAAAATCCAGATACACTATATCAACCGACTCACCTTTGTCTACCTGTTTATGCACACCTTCAAAAAAACATATCAGATTAGTAAGACAAGATCTTCCTTGTCTAAAGCCATGTTGGCTGTCTCCCATTAGGCCATGACTATCTACATGCTGCGTAATTTTGTTCTTTATGATGGTTTCTACCATTTTCCCTGGTACTGACGTCAGGCTCACCGGTCTGTAATTTCCCGGGTCACCCCTGGAACCCTTTTTAAAAATTGGTGTTACGTTGGCGACCCTCCAATCTTCAGGTATTACAGATGATTTTAATGAAAGTTCACAGATTACCAATAGCAGGTCTGCAATCTCATATTTCAGTTCTTTCAACACTCTGGGATGTATACCATCCGGTCCAGGTGATTTGCTACTATTCAGTTTATCAAATAGTTGTAATATATCTTCCCGGTGTAGCGATATTTCTCTCAATTCCTCTGCAGTATCACCTTTAAATACCACTTCAGTCTTGGGTAACATCCCTACATCTTCCTCAGTAAAGACCGAAGCAAAGAATTCATTCAGTCTCTCCGCTATAGCCTTGTCTCCTCTTACTGCCCCTTTTACCCCTCTATCATCTAACGGTCCAATTGACTCTCTCACAGGCCTTTTGCTACGAATGTACTTGAAAAAGTCTTTATTTCGTGTTTTTGCTTCCGCAGCAAGTTTCTTTTCAAATTCCCGCTTTGCCTGCCTTATCAATGCTTTGCATTTAACTTGCCAGTGCTTGTGCTGTTTCCAGTTTTCATCATTTGGCTCTTTTTTCCATTTCCTGAAGGTTGCTTTTTTGGCAGCAACAGCCTCTCTGACCTCACCTTTAAACCATGCTGGCAGTTTTTTGGACTTTCTCCCACTCTTCTTAATGCGTGGAATACAGCTGGTCTGGGCTTCGAGGATAGTAGTTTTAAATAACGCCCAAGCTTGCTGTAAGTCTTTAACCTTTGGAACCGCTCCTTTTAGTTTTTTCCTAACTATATTCCTCATTCTATCATAGTCTCCCTTTTGAAAGTTAAAAGGTAGTACTGTGGATTTCTTTACTATTTGTTCTCCAATAATTAAATCAAACATGATCATATTATGGTCACTATTGCCAAGTGGTCCCAACACCCTTATTTCTTGCACCAGATCTGGCGTTCCACTAAGGACTAGGTCCAGTATGGCTTCCCCTCTGGTCGGTTCATGAACCAGCTGCTCCAAGAAGCAGTCATTTATTCCATCTAGAAACTTTATCTCTTTAGTTTGTCCTGCCGTGACACTGACCCAGTCGATACCGGGGTAATTGAAATCACCCATTATTACTACTCTGTTGTGACTTTTGTTAGCTTCTGTGATTTCTTTGAGCATTTCATCATCCATTTGTTCATTCTGGCCAGGCGGTCGATAGTACACCCCCACTGCCATCACCTTCCCCTTCATAAGTGGAATTTCAATCCATAGAGATTCTACAGCAAATTTTGTTCCCTGCAAAACTTTAATCCTTTCTGACTCAATGCCCTCTCTAACATAGAGCGCAACCCCTCCACCAATTTGATCAGCTCTATCATTACGATATAGTTTGTATCCAGGTATCACAGTGTCCCACTGGTTATCCTCCTTCCACCATGTCTCTGAGAGTGCAATCATATCTAACCTCTCATTTAGTGCCATATATTCTAACTCTCCCATCTTATTGTTTAGACTTCTAGCATTGGCATACAAGCATTTTAGAGACTGTATTTTATTCATATTAATCTGGCTATTGGTAGGCATGGGTAATTTGGAATCTTTATTCTCTGTCTGCTCCTTACTCAAGGGCATTTCGGCTACTATACTCCCTTTTGGAACCTCATTGCTTTTGGTAGTATCCTTCAAGGATACCTTCGTCCGAACCATGCGCTCCTGGGTGACTGTCGGCTTTCCCCTAATTTCTAGTTTAAAAGCTTCTCTATCTCCTTTTTAAAGGTTAATGCCAGCAGTCTGTCCACTTTTCTTAAAGCGTGGAATACAGCTGGTCTGGGCTTCCAAGATAGTATTTTTCAACAACACCCAAGCTTGATGTACGTCTTTAACCTTCACAACTGCTCCTTTTAGTTTTTTCTTAACTGTTTTCTTCATTTTATCATAGTCTCCCTTTCGAAAGTTAAAAGGTAGTACTGTGGATTTCCTTACTATCCCTCCTCCACTAATTAAATCAAAGGCGATCATGCTATGATCACTATTGCTAAGTGACCCCAACACCCTTATCTCTTGCACTAGATCTGGTGTTCCACTAAGGACTAGGTCTAATATGGCTTCCCCTCTGGTCGGTTCATGAACCAGCTGCTCCAAGAAGCAATCATTTATTTCATCTAGGAACTTTATCTCCCTAGCATGTCCTGACGTGACACTGACCCAGTCAATACCGGGGTAATTGAAATCACCCATTATTATTACTGCGCTGTAACTTTTGTTAGCTTCCTTGATTTCTTTGAACATTTCATCATCCATTTGGTCATTCTGTCCAGGTGCTCGATAGTACACCCCCACTGCCATCGCCTTCCCCCTTTTATATGGAATTTCAATCCATATAGATTCTACAGCAGATTTTGTTTCCTGCAAAACTTTAATCCTTTCTGAGTCAATGCCCTCTCTAACAGAGCGCAACCCCTCCACCAATTTGATCAGCTCTGTCATTACGATATAGTTTGTACCCAGGTATCACAGTGTCCCACTGGTTGTCCTCCTTCCACCATGTCTCTGATATTCCAATCATATCTAACCTTTCATTTAGTGCTATATATTCTAACTCTCCCATCTTATTCTTTAGACTTCTAGCATTTGCATACAAGCATTTTAGAGAATGTATTTTATTCATGTTAATTTGGCTATTGTTAGACATGGGTAAATTGGGATCTTTAAGCTCTGTCTGCTCCATACTTGAGGGCATTTGGGCTACTTTACTCTTTTGTGGAACCTCTCTGATTTTGGTAGTATCCTTCAAGGATACATTCTTCCGAACCATCCGCTCTTGGGCGACTGTCGGCTTTCCCCTAATATCTAGTTTAAAAGCTGCTCTCTCTCCTTTTTAAAGGTTAATGCCAGCAGCCTAGTTCCATCCCGGTTAAGGTGAAGCCCATCCCTTCGGAAGAGCCCCTCCTTTCCCCAGAATGTTCCCCAGTTCCTAACAAATCCAAAACCCTCATCTCTGCACCATTGTCTCATCTACGCATTGAGACTCCGGAGCTCTGCCTGCCTTTTGGGTCCTGCGCGTGGAACAGGAAGCATTTCGGAGAATGCTACCCTGGAAGTTCTGGATTTCAACTTCCTACCTAAAAGCCTAAATTTAGCCTCCAGAACCTCCCTACCACATTTTCCTATGTCATTGTTACCGACATGTACCAAGACAGCAGACTCCTCCCCAGCACTATCTAAGACCTTATCTAGGTGGCGCGTGAGGTCCGCTACCTTCGCACCAGGCAGGCATGTTACCAGGCGATCCTCACGTCCACCAGTCACCCAGCTATCTACATGCCTAATGATCGAATCACCAACTATAACGGCTGTCCTAACCCTTCCCTCATGGGCACATGGCCCTGGAGAAACTTCCTCGGTGCGAGAGGGTTTTACATCACCTGGAGGACAGGTCCTAGTTACAGGATCACTTCCTGCCACACCAGGGTGATGCTCTCCTGTCACGTGACCTCTCTCCTCCATGGCAACAGGGATGCTGCCAGACTGGAGGTGGGACTTCAGGACTATTTCCCTGTAGGTCTCGTCTATGTACCTCTGTCTGTCTTATGTTTTCCAAGTCTGCTACTTTAGCCTCTAGAGAATGGACTTGTTCCCTGAGAGAAAAGAGCTCCTTGCACCTAGTGCACACGTAAGACCTCTCACCAACTGGGAGAAAATCATACATGTGACACTCAATGTAAAAGACTGGAAAGCCCCCATCCCGCTGCTGGACTGCTGTCTGCATCTTAGTTTTAAGTTTGTGTCTAGATCTTTAAGTTTTTACTTACTAGGGGTTGCTATGGGTATTTATACCAATAAAACTGTACCTAATACGTTTAATATACCTTGTTCACCTGAAGCTTAATTAATCTCAGGTCCTTAGTGTATGACTGATTTGGGTAATAAGCTTCACCTGAAAGCACCTCCTGTCTTTTAAGATGTGTAAGTACCTATAAAACTGTGATTATCCCAGGGGTGGGTGGGAAATAACACTTATTAAAAAAGGGCTGCTACACAGTACCCTGTCTTGTGCTGCTGAGGTAAGCTAAATTCTGATTTGATTTAAATTATAGCTCTTAGCAGCTGCTAGGCTCTACCTTCTTATGAAATTTAAACTACAAGCTCTCTGCTGGGTACTAAATTTAACCAGAAAGCTCTCTTCTGTGTGTTAAATTTAAACTAAAAGTACTTTGCTGTTACTTGGCCCTGAGTGACTATTAAATTTAAAACTACAAGCTCTCTGCTGGGTATGAAATGTAACCAGAAAGCTCTCCTCTGTGTTTTAAATTCAAACTTTAATTGTTGCTACTAGGCCCTAACTGATCCAACAAAAAACAGTGGGTTCACAGATTAAGTAGCTTTAATACAAAGAATTCTTTTTAGAAAATTACCAGTTGATATACACAGTATTCATTGACATTATAATTCAAAGGCATCAATTTTCTTCCTGTCTATCTTTATCACTGTCCAACTTTTGCATCTTTATGATGCTATTGAAAATATCATTGCCAAAATGCGTTCAAGTTAAACAAAAAAGTGAATTAGCAGTGTTGCGATTGAAATGAGTGAATCGCTCTATCAGGTCTCAGACTTATATCGCACTCTTTAGACTTTGTCATGCTGCCGCCCCAGAGGCCAAGGTTGGTATGGGCAGGTCAGATGGACATGAGAGGATTTTTTTATATATTTTGAATTTGGTCCTTCTGTAAGAGGTCTTGGTAATGTTCCCAGGACCTACCGGGGGCCAAAGTTCAAAAGAACACACTAGCCAGAATGTAGGGAAAATAAGGCTTTATTTCCCTTTAAGCACAATGGTTCAAGTTATGGGAGACTACTTCAACAAACTGAAAGAAACCTTGCTTCAGGCAACAAAAAGAAAATATATTCACACTTGCTTTGTTTAACTGTTGCTTCATAGTACTTGGCATAAACAAACTTTACAGGCATTCGCTACTGTTCACTGTTTTAGGTTTCATGCACAGACCTTAGGCTACCTGCCTGACAGTAGCTACAGTCCATCGGGGTTTCAGGTGGGTCTTCGTTGAATTCCACCTGCATGGGCTGAGTATCAGACATCTGTGAATCAGTGTCAGTAAACTCTTGAGGAGTGTACTGAGGTTTCTCATATAGCACATTTACTAGCTTCCAATGTTCAGCATTCAAGTCAGGGCCGCGCCCATGTGAGTGTTTGTTATGGCAGTTACTTCCCCTTGCAGGCTGCCTTATGTTATACAGTCTTTTTACCAAGGGCTTGTGCCCTGTTTCACCAACAGTTTGATAGGGAGGATATACTCCAGTATCTTGTGTTTCCTGTCTTCTTAACTTATATTGCTTATCAGAATAAAAAGGTATTTTACCTTGTTTAGTTGAGTCCCCTGGCCTGGTCCTGCTGTAGTTCAGCGTGTCTTGAGCAGTAGGCTTTTCACACTCCAGCTGGCCTTCATGCAGAGTCACCACTCTCTCACATTCACACCTTTTACCATTTGAATAAGGAATATTACCATTTGCAGCAAAGACTTCATCCTGGCTCAGATAATGCTTACTGTGTCTTGCATTTACTGCTGCCGGTTCTTCACACCAAACTCTGGGGTTTATTTCTCCCCTTGTGCCTTTCTTTCCAGTACCTCTCAACCAAGGACTCCTGGAACTCTGTGGGCTCGGATTCACTATGCCCTCCCGCCAGGAACTCCTTCCTCTCTGGTGCTCTGGACACTCCTTATGGTGCTCTCCTTCTTGGTTCCTTTCCAGAAGCTCTCTGTGGTGTGACTCTCCGTGGTCTGTTTTTCCTTGATAAGCCTCTTCTTGGTATGCCTCCTTTTGGTAGGCCTTCCTTGGTATGCCTCTCCTCGATCTCTCTCTCCCTGGTCTGCTTTTAACTTGTCCTAGTTCCTCATTTTCAAGCTCCCAGCCTTTCTTCAGGGGAACTCCCCCTTTTCTCCATTGGCTGTTAGGTTGCATTACCTCATCAGCTCTGAGGTGCAGTTCTCTGGGCCTTGGAAGGTCACTCCTGCTCCCTCTATTGGGCTCCTCATAATATTGCAGCTGATGATAAAATCTTTTTTCAGGATTTAAAACCCTTTTTTCTCCATGAATAGGCTCTGCGGTACCACAACTTACATCCAGTGATATGGTGCTATACTTTGCATCAATGACCTCAGTGTTTTAGTCAACTGCTGTGTTATGCAAGCTATATATACGGTGGACAAAACATAACTTAAAGTGCACCACCAATACTTGACACAGCTGGTAAAATGGATCCCGACGCTCTATTCAGGTGCCACAAAGGCGTTTCAAAAGGGCACTTTCATCAAGAGATCCTTTCCCATTATCTAAAAAGACAAACAGATAGCATTGAGCTATATATACTAAAACCTCACCGTGTTACAATTCACTCTCAAACTTCTAAAACCATAAAAACTCTAACTTACTTGTATATATGCTGCCCACGTCCTCTAATATTTATCGCTCCCAGGCATTCTACTTCTCATGACTCCTCAGGACGCCGCGCATGCGGGATGGAACAAACCGCCATTATTTAAACCCCTCATCGGAATTATCCGAAGTCCCTCACCTGTTCAACATTCTATGTAACGTACCCCTTGTGATTATTACTTTGCTTATCAAATGGCTTAAGTTTCGCAGTACTACAATAGACCTCCAAAAAAAGGGGAATACCAATTGACCAGTCTTTTCCATTATAATAGACTACACATACGCTACGGTCAATGTACGGAAAGCTAAAACATCAAATCTGACAACTAACTATACAAATATTCTACAAAACTCCCAGACGACAACTGCTAACAACATTTATTTGTCTTTTTATCTTAGTTTTTGTATTCTAACAACCCGTCCTTACAGTTCTTCCGTAACTTCTAGTTTAAAGGGCACTACCATCAACAACGTAATTGCTGATCTATTCTCTTCTAGCACATAATTAAATGGAGTTATCAAGTGCACACTAGCCAGTTGATGGCGGCATTTAACCCTCCTGGAGCAACTGTACCTAGCCGGTATATCCATCTCTGTTCTCTCAACAGCAGAGTCTCATCTAAAGTCCTACCTCCTTCTGGTTTTAATACCTGGTCAATAGCAAAACTACGTAATTGTTCAAATTCATATCCCTGTGATACGCAGTGCGCTACTATCGGGGCCTCCAGTCTACGGCACTTCAGTCGGCTTTTATGCTCCCTCAATCTGATCTTCAAAGGGTGCAGGGTTTTACCAATGTACATTAACCCACACGGGCATAAAATACTATATACTACTGCCTGTGAAGTGCATGTTGTACAAAACCAAAAGCTAAACCTAACACCATGATACTGAAACTGTGATAGTTCTAACATCACTGCACAAATATCACAATTTCCACATTTTATATGGCGTCCCTTTGTCGAGATGGATTCTAACCGTGGAAGCACTGTCGGGCTAAGATATTCTTTCAGATTTCTTCCTCTCTTCCAAACACATCGAATCCTCTTAGCTCTTAAGCCAGGGACCACTGTTAAAACATTCCTATGTTTATAAAGAAGCTTTTGTATATGGAAACTCATAGGAGAAAAAGCTGTAATCAAATTAACCGTATCTGAATCGATTCGTGCTTTCCTCAAGGGCGATCCCATTCGTAACAACCCCGGTCAGTGATTATAAAGAGCTCTCCGATAAGCTTGCTGTATAACTAATTTGGGATATCCCCTATCCAAAAAATCCTTCTTAAGAGCTTTTGCTCGTCGCTGAAAATCCTGAACATCGGAGCAATTCCTCCAAAATCGTAAAAACTGTGAGAAAGGAAGAGCATCCTTCAACTGCCGGGGATGTTTGCTAGTATAATGAAGAAAAGTGTTCCTATCAGTGGATTTCCTGAACACGGATGTATGCCATTCATGATTACCCCTGATAATTTGCACATCAAATAGGTAATCTCATCCCTATGGTAATTATGGGTAAATTTGATATTAACATCCCGTTGATTGATCCATTCAAAAAACTCCAACAACAATTCCTGAGGCCCTTTCCACAGTGCAAACACTTCATCTATATACCTTCTCCACAAGATCAGATTTTTCAAAAAAGGGGACTGGGGTAACCAACGTGTCTCAAAAGCGCTCATATAAAAATTTGCTATCGAAGGAGCGCAAGTAGCGCCCATCGCCACTCCGGCTACTTGCTGATACAAAACTCCTTCAAACAGAAAATAATTACGGTATATTGCCAAACATGCTAAATCCACTAAAAAATCCATATGCATTGCGGAAAGATCTCCCCGTAAAGACAGTGTATGCTGAACAACCATTAAAGCCGCTTCTTGCGGTATATTAGTGTATAAAGATGTTACATCCATCGTGACAAGCAAGGTGTCTGGCTGCTCTGACCAATCTGCCATTTCTTCTACTATATTTAAAAAATGGGTCGTATCTTTCAAATATGAAGGTATCGTAAAAAGTAGTGGACGTAAAAAAGAATCTAAATATTGTCGTGAGCCCTCTCTGTGCACCTGCCGGTAAAACACGGTACTGCACTGGGCCTTAGTGTAACTGGCCTTCTGGTAGTTGTAGTTGCTGCCAGTTACAAATTAGTCGTGGAAAACCGATGTAAGGTTAAATAGGGCTTTATTTCCCTTTCCCAATAGGATATCTCAATATGTACAAAAATAAAGAAACATAACCCTTCTTGGGTATAACAGAAAGAAAACTAACACAAAAATGGCTTTCTTTCAGCTTCTTAACAAAACAAAATATATTCAAAACACAGACCTGTAACAACCAGGAATAAGGCCTTCCCTTCACCTTGTCAGGCTTCTTATTCCTCTCTATCTCAGTGAGACTATGTTGTCTGCCAAAGAAAGGCTACAGTCCATTTGTTCAATGGTATCTTCTATTATAGATGTCTCATATTGCATAGGTTCCTCAACAGGAATTGACACCTCTTTATCTTCCTCCTGTGGGAGCTTGGCAAACAGTCCGTCCTGGCTGTGACGTACTTTTATTTCACTAGGGTAAAGCTGTTTGCTGTTACCACATTTACTGAGGTTTTCCTGGTAAGAGCCTCCCCTCTGCTGATACCTGTTAGGCAAGTTAAAATATTCCCTTGCCCAGCTTTTAGAAGGAACTACTTCAGCTCTAGGCTCTGCTCTGCTCAGGACCCTGGAAACAGCTGGAGCTTCTAACGGCAGCCCTTCTGAAACTCTGTGCCTCACGTATCTCTCAGAGTGGTTTACTTCTGAAGGTAAAAAGCCTCTCTTTCTCTTGTGTATGATAAGGGTAAAGAAGCTTCTCTGCTTCCCTTAAGCTGGCTTTGGATGGCTTCTGGACTTCAATAAACTGTCCTTTATAGCCAAGCCCTGTGCTTCCCCTTTTTGGACAAGAATAAAACTTCCTGGCTTGTACCTTTTTCCTTCTGGCTCTGTTCCAATCTGGGCTGTTAAATTTACTCTCACTTTCTGTGTCAAGCTGTCTGTACCTTTCATTCAAGCATTCACTGGACTCACTCAGACCTCCGTTCAGGCTTCCAAAGTGGTAATTAGACTTGCTCTCTTCACAGCTTCTCTCGTCCTCTCCATTCATCCAGCTCCTTCTATTTCTGTTTCCATTCAGAGACCTAGGCTGTCTCTCCTTCTGAGTCTTATCCTGGTTCTGGTTCTGAGTCCTATCCTGGGTCTGCCTAACTGCTTGTGAGCTGAGCTTATCTAGGTGTTTCCTAGCTGCACCACCCCCCAGCTGATTAGAGTCAGGTGAGAATCTCCTGGTTTCTCTACTGGCTGGGTGTGTCTCCCTAGCTCATGACCTCACTTGCTTACGTTGCCCATGGCAACTTTCTATCATGTGCTTTTCCCCAAACGTTAGTATTTTCTTGAACTGCAATTTCATCTGTCTCCACAGGGGTCACTAATGAGTCTGCTCTGTGACAATATGTAGAAAGAGGCTCCAGTATACTTCCTCTAGTATACTCCCTCCCACAAATGCCAGAGATGACTACGGAATTTGTGGAAAAATGGAATATGATTCTAAACAAGTGCTCCCTAGACCTGATGGTCTTGATGGTGGATGCATTGAAACCAACTGTAGAAAATTTGGCGCAAGAAATACAAAAAATACAGGACGAGTTGAAATCTAAAGAAGGTGAAGCTGACTATAAAATGAAAACGGAGGAGGTTCAACGTCAAGTACAACAAGTACAACAGGAGACGATGACCAAAAAATTGAAGAAGTTGAAGCGAGATGGCACCGATTATTCTTCAGGATATATATACCCTTGGATGGATGCTAAACGAAGAATGAAGAAAACTAAGCAGCAAGTACGCTTTGAGGATCTCTTAGAGGATGCATCAAATACGGATTCTAGTGCTTCCTCCAAGGAGGATTTTTCCGACAAAGGAAAGGACAATGTAAAGAAAAAGAAAAACGATGTGGAGCGGTCAACTTCCAGAATTCGGTCAGGACAACAGAGAAAATAGTTCCATCATGTTCCCCTTTGGACTTGTTAGTAGAGAATATTTCAGGAAGACCTTTATCACCTGAAGCTATGCAGATACTTAATAAAGGCTTGTCCTTTGTGCCTTGTATTAAATTTGACTTGTTCCAATTTCACGTAGATTTTGAGAGACTGATGCGTAAACTTCATTTAAAACACTATTTTGCTATCCAGTCTCAAAATGAGGAGCAGGGTGCAGTTCTAGAGGAGTCAGCTCAAATGCAAAATCGAGTTCCACTCCCTTTGCGCTCGAATTGGTCACCACCTATACCACTACATCCAGCATTTGTCACATTTAAGGAGTTGGTGTTGCGAGACCTTGCACAGCTGGAGAACACTATTAGGCCAAATGGTATGGCTTTGACCAATACAGAAAATCATGCCTTGCGGGACCTTAGGGGTAGAACAGACAGTGATAAAACGCGCAGATAAAGGGGGAGCTGTAGTGGTTTTGGATCGTAGTCGGTATGTGGAAGAAAACATTGTCACAATTAGGGGATGTTACAACTTATAGAAAATTGATGGAAGATCCCCAACGAGAATTAAAGAGTGAAATTAGACGACTTACATTACAGGCATTACAAAACAAGATCATCTCGAAGAAGGAATTTGGTTATCTAAATGTCCTTTCTCCCACTACAGCGAAATTCTACACTGTCCCTAAAATCCATAAATGTTTACACAGTCCTCCATGTAGGCCTATAGTGTCCACTAGAGGGAGTATACTGGAGCCTCTTTCTACATATTTAGATTCTTTTTTACGTCCACTACTTTCTACGATACCTTCATATTTGAAAGATACGACCCATTTTTTAAATATAGTAGAAGAAATGGCAGATTGGTCAGAGCAGCTAGACACCTTGCTTGTCACGATGGACGTAACATCTTTATACACTAATATACCGCAAGAAGCGGCTTTAATAGTTATTCAGCATACACTGTCTTTACGGGGAGATCTTTCCGCAATGCATATGGATTTTTTAGTGGATTTAGCACGTTTGGCAATATACCGTAAATATTTTCTGTTTGAAGGAGTTTTGTATCAGCAAGTAGCCAAGTGGCGATGGGCGCTACTTGCGCTCCTTCGATAGCAAATTTTTATATGAGCGCTTTTGAGACACGTTGGTTACCCCAGTCCCCTTTTTTGAAAAATCTGATCATGTGGAGAAGGTATATAGATGACGTGTTTGCACTGTGGAAAGGGCTTCAGGAATTGTTGTTGGAGTTTTTTTTGAATGGATCAATCAACGGGATGTTAATATCTAATTTACCCATAATTACCATAGGGATGAGATTACCTATTTGGATGTGCAAATTATCAGGGGTAATCATGAATGGCATACGTCCGTGTTCAGGAAATCCACTGATAGGAACACCTTTCTTCATTATACTAGCAAACATCCTCAGCAGTTGAAGGATGCTCTTCCTTTCTCACAGTTTTTACGATATCGGAGGAATTGCTCCGATGTTCAGGATTTTCAGCGACGAGCAAAAGCTCTTAAGAAGGATTTTTTGGATAGGGGATATCCCAAATTAGTTATACAGCAAGCTTATCGGAGAGCTCTTTATAATCACAGACCAGGGTTGTTACGAATGGGATCGCCCTCGAGGAAAGCACGAATCGATTCAGATACGGTTAATTTGATTACAGCTTTTTCTCCTATGAGTTTCCATATACAAAAGCTTCTTTATAAACATAGGAATGTTTTAACAGTGGTCCCTGGCTTAAGAGCTAAGAGGATCCGATGTGTTTGGAAGAGAGGAAGAAATCTGAAAGAATCTCTTAGCCCGACAGTGCTTCCACGGTTAGAATCCATCTCAACAAAGGGAGGCCATATAAAATGTGGAAATTGTGATATTTGTGCAGTGATGTTAGAACTATCACAGTTTCAGTATCATGGTGTTAGGTTTAGCTTTCGGTTTTGTACAACATGCACTTCAGAGGCAGTAGTATATAGTATTTTATGCCCGTGTGGGTTAATGTACATTGGTAAAACCCTGCGCCCTTTGAAGATCAGATTGAGGGAGCATAAAAGCCGACTGAAGTGCCGTAGACTGGAGGCTCCGATAGTAGCGCACTGCGTATCACAGGGACATGAATTTGAACAATTATGTAGTTTTACTATTGACCAGGTCTTAAAACCAGAAGGAGGTAGGACTTTAGATGAGAGACTGCTGTTGAGAGAACAGATGGATATACCGGCTAGGTACAGTTGCTCCGGGAGGGTTAAATGCCGCCATCGACTGGCTAGTGTGCACTTGATAACTCCATTTAATTATGTGCTAGAAGAAAATAGATCAGCAATTACGTTGTTGATGGTAGTGCCCTTTAAACTAGAAGTTACGGAAGAACTGTAAGGACGGGTTGTTAGAATACAAAAACTAAGATAAAAAGACAAATAAATTTTATTAGCAGTTGTCATCTGGGAGTTTTGTAGAATATTTGTATAGTTAGTTGTCAGATTTGATGTTTTAGCTTTCCGTACATTGAATGGCAGTACAAGACCGTAGTGTATGTGTAGTCTATTATAATGGAAAAGACTGGTCAATTGGTATTCCCCTTTTTTTTGGAGGTCTATTGTAGTACGGCGAAACTTAAGCCATTTGATAAGCAAAGTAATAATCACAAGGGGTACGTTACATAGAATGTTGAACAGGTGAGGGACTTCGGATAATTCCAATGAGGGGTTTAAATAATGGCGGTTTGTTCCATCCCGCATGCGCAGCGTCCTGAGGAGTCATGAGAAGTAGAATGCCTGGGAGCGAAAAATATTAGAGGACGTGGGCAGCATCGATACAAGTAAGTTAGAGAGTTTTTATGGTTTTAGAAGTTTGAGAGTGAATTGCAACACAGTGAGGTTTTAGTATATATAGCTCAATGCTATCTGTTTGTCTTTTTAGATAATGGGAAATGATCTCCTAATGAAAGTACGCCTTTGTGGCGCCTGAATAGAGCATCGGGATCCATTTTACCAGCTGTGTCAAGTATTGGTGGTGCACTTTAAGTTAAGTTTTGTCCACCGTATATATAGCTTGCATAACACAGCAGTTGACTAAAACACTGAGGTCATTGATGCAAAGTATAGCACCATATCACTGGACGTAAGTCTAAATAAGAGTGCGATATAAGTCTGAGACCTGAAAGCAGTGTTGCGATTGAAATGAGTGAATCGCTCTAATTCACTTTTTTGTTTAACTTGAACGCATTTTGGCAGTTATAACATAAGTGAACGCGTTCAGAAAAAGACCTAGTAGTTTGTATTGAAAATATCATGGCTTGGAGAAGTCTAAACTTTGTACGGAGAGATACATCTCTGCTCTTGAGAATAAGAACATAAGAACATAAGATATGCCATACTGGGTCAGACCAAGGTCCATCAAGCCCAGTATTCTGTTTCCAACAGTGGCCAATCTAGGTCATATGTACCTAGCAGTTTCCCCAAGGGACACAGGTTCCACAATGCTTGTATTGGTTCAATCATTGATATCCTGGGTCCCTTCTTAATAATGGTTTATGGACCTTTCCTCCAGGAACTTGTCCAAACCTTTTTTAAACCCAGCTACACTAACAGCCTTTACTACATCCTCCGGTAACAAATTCCAGAGTTTGATTACACGTTGAGTGAAAAAATATTTTCTTTTATTAGTCTTAAATAGTTTACCCTGTAGTTTCATTGCATGTCCCCTAGTCTTTCTATATTCTGATAAGGTAAACAATCAATCTACGGTTTACCCATTCCACTCCGTTCATTAATTTATAGACTTCTATCATATCTCCCCTCAGCCATCTCTTTTCCAGGTTAAAGAGCCCTAACCTTTTAAGCCTTTCATAGGAGTATCCTTCCATCCCCTTTACCATTTTGGTGGCTCTTCTCTGAACCTTTTCTAAAATCGCTATATCCTTTTTAAGATACGGCGACCAGAATTGCACACAATATTCAAGGTGCGGTCTCACCATGGAACGATACAGAGGCATTATAATAACTTTTGTTTTATTTTCCATTCCTTTCCTTATCATACCTAGCATTCTATTTGCTCTCTTGGCCGCCGCTGCACACTGGGCCAAGGGTTTTAACATGGTATCCACAATGACGCCTAAATCTTTTTCCTGGGTGGTGGTTCCTAATGTGGAACCTTGCATCGTGTAACCATAGTTTGGGTTGTTCTTCCCTAGGTGCATAACCTTGCACTTGTCCACATTAAATTTCATCTGCCATTTTGATGCCCAGTCTTCCAATTTATCAAGATCCTCTTGCAGTTTTCCACAATCCTCTTGGGTTTTAACAACTTTAGTTTTGTGTCATCTGCAAATTTGATAACCTCACTCGTTATTCCACTTTCGAAGTCATTTATGAATATGTCAAAAAGCAGCGGACCCAGCACAGATCCCTGGGGTACACCACTATTCACCTTTCTCCATTGGGAAAATTGGCCATTTAGCCCTACCCTCTGCTTTCTAACTTTTAACCAGTTCCTGATCCACAATAGTGCACTGCCTCCTATCCCATGACTCTTTACTTTTGCCAAAAGTCTCTGATGAGGAACCTTGTCAAAGGCTTTCTGAAAGTCCAGATACACAATATCAACCGACTCACCTTTGTCCACCTGATTATTCACTCCTTCAAAAAACCATAAGATTAGTAATACAAGATCTTCCTTGTCTAAAGCCATGTTGGCTGTCTCCCATTAGACCATGACTATCTACATGCTGAGTAATTTTATTCTTTATGATGGTTTCTACCATTTTTCCCGGTACTGATGTCAGGCTCACCGGTCTGTAGTTTCCCGGATCACCCCTGGAACCCTTTTTAAAAATTGTTGTTACATTGGCAATCCTCCAGTCTTCAGGTATTAGAGATGATTTTAATGATAGTTCACAGATTACTAATAGCAGGTCTGCAATCTCATATTTCAGTTCTTTCAGTTCTGTCTTGAAGGACTAGAAAAGGGACTGTTACTTCTGGAGAGAGATCTGCAACTGTGAGTATATACTTCTGGTAATTTTCTAAAAGGAATTCTTTGTATTAAAGCTAATTAATCTGTGAAACCCACTATTTTTTGTTAAATCAGTCAGGGCCTAGTAGCAGCAGTTTAAGTTTAAATTTAACACACAGAGGAGAGCATTCTGGTTACATTTCATACCCAGCAGAGAGCTTGTAGTTTAAATTTAATAGTCACTTGTCTAGGTCCTTCATAGACATTCTGCCAAGAGCAATGCATCGTCAGATTTCTTGACTGCTTGTCCTTTCTTCATTGATGGTTGATCCAATAGGTTAAAAGTTGTCAACTATTTAAATTTCTTCTCCAACAACAATGAACTTACTGATTTTGCCAATTGTCAGGATCTTTGTCTTTTTAATGGTAAGGGGCAGGCCCATAAAGGACCTAGACAACATTATTAAGAGCAGAGATATATCTTTCCATACAAACCATGGTATTTTCAATAACATCATATGTACTGTCACCAATGGTCTACCCTGGGTCCTAAGGCATGCAGAGTAGGGCCAGGCTGGTGAATATCCTGGGCTGGGAAGTGGGGCAATGCAGGTGTAGTAGTGCACTGCCTTCTGGGTGATGTAGTCCCACACACTCCCCAAGCACAGAAATAGATGCAATCAAGTGGTTTTAAAGCAAATAATGAGGAGATCATGTGAACACATGAGCGGGTGAGGAGCAGTCCTCGTCGCGCTCCCGGGCTGCCTGCAGAAACTTGCTATTTAACCGGCACCTACAACTGCTCGAGGGGCATTGCCCACTGGACCTGGTGTGTTAGCTGCAAAGCTCGAGTGCTGTGCTCTTCTGGCGGCCTAAATTGTACCGGGAAGGCTATGAGAGCGGCGTCAAAGAAAGAGAAACCTCCGAGCACGAGGGAAACTAAAATGGCGGCTGCAGCCTGCTATGGAAGTATGCCGGGATCCCCAGGTACCGAGAGTGGAGAATCTAGCCCGGAGGAGGTAGCACACGAAGTGGTGAAGTTACTTGACCCCAAATTTGACAATGTGCTAAAAAAGCTGGAAGAGATGGGAGAAACGTTTGCAGACCTCACGAGGCGTGTAGACGAAGTGGAACAAAGGGTGACTGTGCTAGAGGAGGGCGAACTGGCCTTAGAAAGGAGCAACGCTGTGCAGCAAAAATAGATTGAGACATTGCTTCAGAAAGTGGATGACCTTGAAAATCGCTCCCGACGGAACAATCTACGACTGGTGGGGGTGCCCGAAACCTGGGCGGACACTCAACTCATTCAGCTCTTTGAGGAATGGCTGCCGAAGGAGCTCGGCCTTCTGGACTTGATGGGTCAGATAAAGGTGGAAAGGGCCCATCGGTTGGGGCAGCGGATTGAGGGCAGAGGCAGGCCGTGGCCAGTGTTGGCGTGACTCTTGAACTTCCAGCATAAAACTGCTCTGCTGCAGGCCTACCGCAAGCGACGAGAGCTGAAACTAGACAATGTAGCTGTGCTCTTGTTCCAGGACTACTCTGCCTCGCTCGCTGCCAAATGTAAAGATTTCTCCCCTATCTGCACCACGCTGGTGCAAAAGGGCATTTGATTCGCCGTTTTATACCCGGCGATTTTGAAGATCTTCCACATGGGCGCCGCTCACTCCTTTGAGAAACCGGAGGAAGCCCGCAAGTTCCTGGCGAAAATGACCCCGCCTTTGTCACCGGCTGCGGCCAAGCGAGGAGCCTCTGGGGACACAGGGCCCTGAGGGGCCTGAATGAGGCCATGCTCAGGGGTGAAAACTCCAAATGGCTTGCAGCGTCTAAAACTTGTGTGAATATTGACCGCAGGCTTTGCGCCTGCCCGGACTCTGGGATCCGTGTGCCATGCCCTAGGATATCTTACAAGAACTTGGTGACACTTTCTGTTCGTGGGTGGCCCGGAGGTGCCATGGACGGTGATCTATCTCCCTTTGGGAGGGCCTTGCCTCACAAGGCCACAAGACCGAAGGGATATTGAGATCTGGTGGGGTGCGGGGAGGGAGAGGGGATGTTGCTGTTTTTGATATTATTGCTCTTCTGTATATTTGTATGTATGTTGGTGTGTGTGGGGGATTGATTGAGGTTTCTTCGTGGGGGGGGGGGGAGTGCGTGAGGCAGGAAGATTGTGTGTACTGGATGTTGTGGGATACATGGCCCTCTTTGCCAATGGAGCTTGTGCTTTTGAGGGGGGAGTGCTGCATGGGGGGGTGGTGGGTGGGGAGAGGGGAGGTTGAAGCTTAGGCGGGAGGGTGGGGTAGGGGGGAATGGGGGTGGGGGAAGGGTAGGGGGGGTTTCGTAGATGGGATAGCTTGGTTTTTTGGAGTGTTCGGTGGGTGGCCTGGGGTACAAGTCTGTCTGTTAGGAGGTATAGCATGGGGGTGGTACTATGCTTAGGCTCCGGGGGTGAGGCTGGGCACCCTTGGAGGCACATGCAGTTGTATCAGCTGCTGATCTTCGATGTGACCTGGTGACATGCCTGAGGTTAAGATAGTTTCGTGGAATGTGGGAGGGATAGTCTCTCCAATTAAACGCACAAAAATTTTGCAGACGTTGAAGAGCAAAGGTGTACATATAGCCATGTTGCAGAAGACTCATTTGAGTGCCTTGGAACATCGCAAGCTCGCTAGAGATTGGGTGGCGGCTGCTCACGGGGCGGCTTTGGGCACCAAAAAAGCGGGAGTTGTGATTTTAATAAAAAAGGGTGTGCCCTGTGAAGTGAGCAATGTGGAGGCTGATCCTCATGGCCGTTACATTTTCATGCATGCTAAGTTATACAATGAACCAGTGTGGTTCGTGAATCTATATGCCCCGAATGTTTATGACCATGAGTTCTTCAAAAAGATACTGAGGTTAGTGGCCAACCCTGGAAAGACTAAATTGATTGTTGCGGGAGATTTTAATTGCCCGCACGACCTGGGTTTGGATAAATCCCAACAGAGTAGCACGGGCTCATGGACACGAAAGGGGGTTGGGTATCTGTGCAGAATGGGAGATCTCATAGATGTGTGGAGAGTTCTCAATCCAGAGGTGCGCGAATATACACACCATTCGCGTGCGCATCACACGTGGTCTCGTATAGATTACATCTTGGTCAACGAGGGAGGGCTTCCCAGGGTATTGCATGCGGGAATAGACCCCATCGTGGTCTCAGACCATGGGCTGATTTGGATCCTTTGGGACTCTCAAGGACCATCACGGATGGGGTGGCGGTTCCCCGCCTATCTTTGGGAGGACGAGGCCTTTTGGCTTTACCTCGAAAAACAGTGGGATGAGTATGTTCGATTTAATGACACTCCCCAGTGCTCATCAATCTTATTCTGGGAAGCCAGTAAAGCGGTGATAAGGGGTGCAATTATCTCGTATGTCGCGGCGCGGCGCTGACATATGGATCGTAGTTTGCTTGTATTGGAATGTAATCTGCAATACCTCCAGTGTAGGCTGGGTAAAGGGGGAGATAAGACTCTGCAGCGGGAATACATGCGCTCGCAGGCGACATTGAATGAACTGTTCGGAAGCAGGGCACGCTTGTCAATGCACTACTATAGGCATCGCCTTTATCGCTATGGAAATCGTTCGGGTACCTTGCTAGCCAGACTTGTTCGGGATCCTCGGGGGGCCCGCTTTATCCCTGTGATTCGGGGGGAGTCAGGTGCCTTGCACCACCAGCCGGCCCGAATAGCTGAGATTTTTAGAGCGTCCTATGCCCAGGTGTATAGTGAGGAGGAGAGAGACTATACGAAGGGAGTCAACTTCTTGGCCGCCTTATCCCTACCACAAGTGACGGTGGACAAACTGCAGGTTTTGAAAGCACCGCTGACGATACGGAAGATTCTCCAGGGCATTAAAAGAGGTAAACCGCATCGAGCCCCCGGCCCAGATGAGTTCAGCATTGAATATTACAAAATGCTGGCACCCCGGTTGGCCCCGTCCATGGTGGTGATGTATGATGACGCCCGTGTAGCGGGGATTTTCCCTAGAGATATGCGATGTGCGGATATCACAGTCATTCCGAAACCAGGAAAAGATACGGTGGACCCGGCCTCTTATAGACCCATATCCCTTATTAACTGATATGAAAATTTTGGCGTCAATCTTGGCGGAACGGCTCAACCCGATTTTGCCGCGGTTTATCGATGCGCGACAGGTGGGCTTCGTACAGGGCAGGGAGGCATCCCGTAATATTACCAAACTGTTGTTGGGCATGGAGCACTGCTTAAGGAAAGACGAAGCCTTACTACTGGTGAGTCTGGATGCTGAAAAGGCATTCGATAGGGTTGCCTGGGAGTATCTATGCGATGTGTTGACGGGTTTCGGTTTACATGGGAACTTTGTACACTGGATTAGAGCGCTCTATGAACAACCCTCGGCTAGAGTGGGAGTTAACGGGAGCCCTTCACTCTGGAGAGAGGCACGCGCCAGGGGTGTCCGCTATCGCCCCTGCTGTTCGTCCTCGCGCTGGAGCCTTTACTCCGGGCCATTCAGCAGGATGGGGGGATAGCGGGCATACGGATGGGCGGGGAGGAACTAAAAATCAGCGCTTTTGCCGATGACATGCTGATCTGCTTAACTGACTTGCCTGCCTCCCTGCAACGCTTACTCCAGCTGATACGAGAATATGGCGGCTTCTCGGGTTTAAAAATTAACGCACTGAAATCTGTCGCGTTGGACGTGGGGGGCAAGGTGAAACCGAAATGGGAGGGGACGTTCCCATTAGTCTGGGCAAATGGGGCTATTAAGTACCTTGGGATACAATTGCCAGACCGACCTGACTACTTATATCAAGCGAATGTTCCTGGCCTATTAGCTCGCAGCCTGCAAAGCATCCAGGGCTGGCGGCGTCTGCCTTTGTCTCTTAGGGGAAGAATTGCTCTCTATGTTATGGTAGAATTTCCCCGATGGCTGTATGTCCTACGTATGTTACCACTGTGGATTTCGAATGAGGACTGGAAGCGTCTTGAAACGGGTTTGCGGGGGTTTTTGTGGAAGGGTAAACGCTCTAGAATCCCATTGCAGGCCCTAATGAGCAGGAGGGAAGAAGGAGGCTTGGAGATGCCCTCGTTACGCAATTATAATCTCCGTTATTTAGCTATTCATGTGGGAGCCTGTCAGACGGCTGCCTGGGTGAAAATCTTCACAGTCTTGGCAAGTGCATATATCTATATGATTTGCAAGTTATTGTGGGCAATGTAGTTCATTCACACCAGACACAGCTGCTGACAATAATTTAGTTGTGCTCTTGGGTAAAGCCAATAAGATTTTTATTTATGGGGTTATTTCTCCCAACACAGATATGCTTGGTAGCACATAAATTAGGTTACTTGCTTTCAGTGTTAACTTGGAAAAACAAAGTCAAATTCAGGAAAACAACAAATGAAAAGCCACAAAGCAAGAAACAAACTGTTCTTTTCAGGTTAACTTCTGATTACTTCCCACATAGATACAGAAGTGATTCTCTCCTAGCTCACAAGCAATTAGGTAAGGTTTAATTGCTAGCAGTTATCCAGCTGAAACCCCTTAGCTGGCTTGCTTTCTACTGTGTGGGTCAAATCCTGCTTCAGGAGCTTTTCTGAGTAGATTAAAGAACAAATTTGTATTTCTTTGTGATGGTTGCTGTACTTTATAACAGAAAGTTACCAACGGAGTTTAGATAGAGAGCAGTCCATATAAACAGGATCCTCATCTGCTATTATTCCCCCTTGTTCAACAAGCATGGGTTCACTATCATGGATTGGCACAGATGAATCTCTCAATGGAGCATTTTCAGGAGAATACTTGTTTCCCTGCTGTCTTTCAAGGTTATAGCTAGGGCATAGATCAGTGTTCATACCTGAGCTTCCATTGCTGCTAGAGTTCCTCTCTATATAGCCTGGCCAGTATGTAGTCCAGTTCTTATGTCCAGCCTTCCAATCCAGATCCCTGGACACTGGATCTCTCTTCACATACCTTCTGGCATGGGTCCTAGGGTCCCTTCCACGTGCAGCCGTCTCCCTCACAGGTAGCGTCTGGAGATTCCTAGCTCTGCAGCACCATTCCTCTGGCTTTCCCCAGTCCAATGGTGTATGCTGGCCCTTGGAATACCTCCCAGTATACGTACTGCTTTGGACTCTTCTAGACCTCTCAAAGGCTTTTCTCTTCCTTCTTCCAAAGGGTCTCTTTCCCTCTCTGTCCGTCTGGTTTGGCTTCTGCTTCTGATGATCCTTCAGATGAAACTGATGATCAAACTCAAGCTGATTCTCAGGATATTGAGGACAATTCTCTGGATATCCAAGGTGATCATGAAGATGGTCATCTGTAGAATAAACTCTACTCTTATTCTGCCTAGATGAGTGCTCCTCCCTAATACAGCGCAGCTGTGCTGAATCAGGCCTTGCCCTTTGAGATGAGTGTTCCATCCTAGCACAGCGCAGCTGTGCTGAATCAAGCCCTGCCCTTTGCAATGAGTGCTTGGGGATTACCTCATAGCCCTTTTGATTGAACACACATTTTCTCACTTCAGCTCCTCTCATGGCTGTTGGAAACCTGGTGCATTCTGGGACTGGTAGTCTTTTATGGCAAAATTCTGTTTTCTCATTTCTACCAGCACTGACAGGTTGCTTGTTCAGAGACACTTCACCTTTTCTATAGCCCCTTCCTGAGCTATGATAAGCTTCCTTATCACAAGCCCTATTGGGAGGAACTGGGAGCTGCGCGCACCTCGACGAAGCTTTAGACCCTTACCATCGCCTCTATATCCTACAGATGGGCAATTTACCATCGAACATTAGTAAGGGGGTGGGGGGGAGCTATATGGGCGCCCTACGATCCGCATGGCGAGTACTCTGCCAGCGTTTCGGGTGGAATTGGAAAGGCTCGGCACTGCTTCCCCTGGTGGGCAACCCAGATTTTGTCCCTGGCTTCTCCAGAGCGAATGTTTTTCATGGTTGGATGGAACAGGAGGTGGTCTGTGTGGGGGACCTATATATGGTGGATGGTCGGACTATAGATAGCTTTCAGAATTTGCAGCAGCGATACACTCTTCCGAAACAGGACTTTTATGGGTATTTGCAAGTGCGCCACTATCTGCGGGGCCTGACTCTGACACAACACGACGGGGGAGCGAAGGATACACCACGCTTAATACTGGAGAGGTTAGCTGAAAATCAGTGGGGAGAGGAGGCCTGTAGGACGCTGATTCGGCCAAGTAGGAGGGATGCGTTTCTCATGGAGCTGACCGCGCGGTGGTGGCGGGATGGAGCGGAGGTCTTGACGACGGAATTACTCCAGGCGGCTTTTCTGGGGATTGTGAAAGGGCCGGAGTGGGTATACCTGCAGGAGCTTCAATATAAGTTTTTGTGGCGAGCGTATACCAGTAACAAATGGGCCTCTCAGGTGGGGCTTAAGGACTCTGCTCTATGTGGCTGGTGTGGATGTGAACCAGGCACCCTCTTGCACAAATTTTGGGCATGCCGGCCGGTACGGGATTTCTGGATGCAAGTCTGTCGAAAGCTCGCGGGTTGGTTGGGCATAAGCTTTATGGCTCACAGAGAGATTTGTCTCTTCCATAGCTGGGGGCTGTGCACTGATGGGCTTACTGCTGGGCATAGGGCACTGTTAGAGCGCGTTTTTTTGGTAGTAAAGAAGTCCCTACTGCACCGCTGGATTGAGATCTCCCCTCCTGGTATTGCGCTTTGGGAATCTGCTATGTTTGATTTACTCTGCCTGGAAAAAACGACGGCGAAACAAAGAGGGGGTAAAAGTTGGGATGCGTTCATGGCATTGTAGTCACCTATGATTTTTCACCTGTCCCCTAAGGAACGGGCTCTAGTCCTGAATGTCTAGGTTGGCCGGCTTCCTACCGCTTGACCCGTTGACGGTGGGATCTGTGCTATCTGGGAATCGCAGTGCCCTGGGAGACCTGAGGCTGCCTCTGGTGGATGGATGGGAGAGGACCCGTGCACCGGTATCCTGCCGGGCTATAGACACCTTGCTCGTGCTAGGGGGGGAGGGTGGGGGGGGTGGGTATAATAGTTGGGGTGCTCCCTGGGATGCATGCTATGGACAACGCAGTCATGTAGCTGTCTCTGTGGTATGAAGCAGTGTACAACAGCTCTCTCTTTAGGTACCTATATTATTCTTCTCATGTGTATGTATCCTCTTCCCTTATTGGGGAGTCTGCATTGCTCAGAGCATACTGTGTGTAATGTGTTGGTTGGTTAATTATGCTTCCCCATTAGTTAGTTGGGGAGTACTCATTGGTTAGTGCAGATTGTGTTAATGTGTTTGCTATATATGCTGGTTTGTTATAAGTGCACTCCTTTTCCTGTAGCACTGTGAGTTCTAGCACTGATTGTTATGTGGCTATTTCGACAGCTGAGGCTTTGTACTTTCTCACTTTCTGTACTTGTCTGTCCTGGCACATTTTGAAAAACCTAATAAAAATGATTTGAAATAAAGCAAATAATGAGGTTTTATTTCCCCTTCCCAGGGGATTGATAAGCACAAAACGTAAGACAAAATATCCATCCTTCTGGCATAAGGGACTTAACTCAGGAAGAGAAGAAAAATAGCTTCTTTTTCTTCTAGCTTTTCAACACACCATCCTTTAACACAGGATTCACCA
Organism: Ichthyophis bannanicus; assembly: GCA_033557465.1. Classification (NCBI taxonomy): domain Eukaryota; kingdom Metazoa; phylum Chordata; class Amphibia; order Gymnophiona; family Ichthyophiidae; genus Ichthyophis; species Ichthyophis bannanicus. The sequence continues at coordinate 70,384,981 of CM066051.1, read as the reverse complement.
AACAGTTCCTTTTAAAGGCAAAAAGGTTCACTTTGCTTTCAATGCTGTGCATATAGCTTTGTATATCCAAGTCAGCACAGAGACTCTATGTTATCCGCTATGGACAGTGTACAATCCATGGGTTCACCAATTACACTTTCATCTACAGATTCTAGTTGCATATCTTCCAGCCCTTCCCCCACTGGGTACGTAGGAACACAATCACACAGAGCTTTAAAACAAGTATCATTATTACTGAGAGAGTCCCGGAGAGCCTGGCAATTCCAGGGAAACCTTGTATTTCTAGTTTTCTCCTTATCCCTTCTAAAGGGCTTACCTTCAGGCTTCTGCCTAATAGGTTTCCATAGCAGTGCTCCTTCAGCATTATCAAAGTCCATAGGCCTGTACCTCTCTCTCACCGGAGTTTCTGGGTTCTCCCAAACTGACCTTCTAGATGGCTTCTCTCTCCAATGGCCCTCAGTATAAGGCTTTAACCGAAAGTTGCTTCCCTGTGGTCTTTGGGCTTGGCCTCTCTGTAACTCCCTAGCTGGAGCATTCTCTGCTCTGTCCTCATGGCTGCTTGAGTCAGTTTCAGCTTCTCTGCTCTCAGACCTGCTGACTGCTCTGCTCCTCTGTGCCCTCTCTCTCGTTCCTTCTCTTATATCTGTTCTTGTTCCCGGGCTTGTTCTCGTGCCTCTGCTTGTTCCTGTTCCTGTCCTCTCTCTTGTCCCCCTTCTCGTTCTCAATTCAAATGAGTGCTTTTTATCTTCCTTTCCCTTAGGGCTTAGCTTCGCCCCTCTCCCACCCAGGTGTCTACTATTAAGCTCAGAGCAAGGGGATAATTTGTAGCTTGGGCGGGGCTGCTGCACTCGTGACTGAGTTTGTTTACATCTCCCCTGGCAACCTGTAGCCATGTGTTTTGCTTGCCTGTCAGAATCTGACGTAACCTCCTCAGTTTCATCTAGCTCCATATCAAGGGACGGGTCTTCCCCATTACAGTACGCAAAAGTTGGACAAGGAAAAGGAAGACAGGCAAAAAAATGAATACTTTCGAATTATGGTGCTAAGAAAGAATACGAGTGTATACCATGGACTGAACAAAGAACAAACAGTCGATACTAGAGGAGATCAAACCTAAGCTTTCTTTAGAAGCTCAGATGACAAGACTTCGACTTTTAAGCTTTGGACACATCATGCAAAGATATAGATCATTAGAGAAAGACATCATTATTGGTGAGGTTGAAGGTTAACACAAAAGAAGAAAGCCAGCAATGTGATGGATCAATACAATAAAGTCATCTATAGATGCCACTCTATCAACGATTAGCCGCCTGACTGAAGGCCAAACACAGTTTAGGGAAATTATCTAGAGGGTCACCAGTAGCCGGCACCGACTCAACAGCCCTAAACTACAACAACAACTAAGTCACAGTACTTAAGCCATGCGGATCAGAGCCCTAGTCCCAGCCTTACAGGGCTATGAATCTCTACAATGCTGTGACACTGCTTCAAGCCAACCTTGATGTATGATTCCAGATTCGGTGTCAATACTTATTTTTTGCTACCACAAACTCGACTGTTATAACGAGTCTTCAGCCCAGCAGAAGGAGCTGTTGATCTGGTTGCCAGGAAAGCATACTTTTATCAGAGAGGTGACATATCAAGATATTTTAAAGTTATGTATGTTTGTCAGCTGCCACGCTCGTCCTTAACCTTTGGGGTGGGAAATTCTCTTTCTCCCTCCCCCATCACCACAATGGTTGATCCTCAGCAAAATTTTGCTTGGAGGCTCCTCACTTAAAAACTTATGCCACTGCTTGTGCCTCTCCATCTGGACCCCTTCCTGCCCCAGGCACCAACACTTTCTGGCAGCATACTCCTTTTGCAAGACTCTGTGGTCAAATGCCCAACCCCACCTTATCTATAGGGAGTCTGGATATATTTGTTTATTCTTGTTTTATTTTGAAAAGTGGTTAAAAGTTAACTAGGCAGTTGCCTAGGGTGGCAAATTTTTTTTGGGGGGAGGGCAAAAAGCAGAGCATTTAAAGCTAAACAATTAATTCTGACAGCCAAGGAGGGTGTAAGGCTTAAGGTCTGCCAGCATGCCAACACCATGAACCAACATCCAGGGGCCAATCCTGGTCCCAGTGAGAGGAGAGCTGGACCCTTTGCAGCCTGAGATAGCTCTACTTCAACCAAATAAGAATGACCCAATACCACTAAACCTGAGCACTTGAAGCCACACTCGTGTCTCCTCCATCCAACAGGAAGAGAGACATTCGCAAGATATATAAAAATCATAAAATATGAGGATAATGGGAAACTGGAACTGAAATTGTTTCAGCCAAGGTAAATAAGAAAATTACTCACCATAATCTGCAGAAAGCTTTGCTGCAAGAAAACAAGCAAAGGAAAAATGAGAACACACAGAGACATCAACAGTACAGATTTATTTCTTCTGTTGGGCTTTCCTTGTAAATGAAGAATTGAAAAAATTGTTGGGTCAATATTCATTTGCCGCGCTGATTTTCAAATGCCAACAGAGTACCGCTGGCAATGACACCTGTGGAGGGTAATTTTAAAACTAGGTGCCAACTTATTGCTCATTTTCATGTGTATAATTTACACTTATTTTGTAAAGACAACTACATACATATTTGACATTATAAAAGAAGGCGCGATGAGTTAACCCATCCTTAGAGCTGGTGCACATTACAGTGCCTACTTTTAGCAAGCACATGGGTAAATTCTAGTGTTGTATAACCAGTGTACAAGCTTGCTCGCGCCGCCGACACTGTCCAAACCCCACCCGTGTGCATGCCTATAGTACAGGTCTGTGTGATGCAAAGGCGTATACTTTTGTACTAGTTGGTTTTTTTAAGAGGTCACTGATGTGCATAAATAACTAAAATACCACCATTTAACTGTGTTGTTGGTAACAAACTAGGCATCTCCTTAAAAAATGACCCTCATAGGGGATAATGTTATAAATATTTTTGTGCAGAAAATATAATTTTTTTACAAGGGTAAATAGGTTCTTGCCAAATGAAGTTGAACTTAAAAGGGCAGATGGTGCAAGCCAGTGCATACTCGTACAGAAACCATCAGAGGTGGAGGAAGAATTTACATGTGTCTTTTATAAAACATGAGCATACGGCTGTAAAAAAGGCCCTGTCTATAAAAGAGCATCAAAATAGGCGTCTTCCTGCTCACTTAACCAAGGTGTTCTGCTATAAATCTACCCTCATAATGTTGATATTCAGCTGCTATACTTCTGGCGGGGTCTGTGCAGATGTGAAAGACGGAGGAGAGACGGGCATCTGCTAGTAGCATGGCAACCCTTTCACGCATACTCAGGGGGGCCCGGGTCGCTCTTGAAAAATTAAAAAAAAAGTCTAGCAGGCGATGCTGAGTGATGTCACCAAGACATTTTATTTATTTATTTAGACAGACTTGTATACCACCTTATCCTACAATCAAAGTGGATAGTGCAATTCTGATTTGAGTGGTATCTGTTGCTACACATGTGGCTCTACCTTTGGTTTGTGCACAGAGAAAATGGCGATATTCAGCTGCTATGCACATAACTAAGCAATTTAGTTTAGGAGCCTATTCACCGCCTCTTTTCCTGTGTGTTTCCTGGGGGATGGCCGGGGTTCAGAGGCTACATTACCTTTTTCTCTGCTTTCCTTGTTCAAGTAGTAAACAAGCAGCCCAACCAGCAAACTGCCCATAATTATCACACACGTCAGGATGATGGAGAGAGACACCAGCCAACGGGAAACCCGCTGGAAAAATGTATCTGAAAATGAAAGAAAAACAACGTGAACTTTAAATTATTCCAGGATAGTGCGATTCCGATTTGAGTGGTATCTGTTGCTAGCAATGGTGTGCTATGGGGCCCGGCAATGTGACACCACTGAAACTAAGTATAGTGTCCTCTTTGCTGATCTCTCAGATTACCAACAATGCAACTCAAAATTTTACACATATATTTAAGGATTAATATTTCAGCAGGACCCTTAGCACGTTTCTTAGATTTTGTTATCCAGTTTATAAACAAATGTCTCCTCGCACATTATGGGACTTGAGTTCCTCTTGGATTAACTGCAAAAGATCTCCATGGGCAGACCCTAGGCCTTAGCGAGGCAGGAACAGCACTCCAGTATCAGAAAATGGAAATATACCAGAGGATGGCACACAGACATTTTCTCCTGGGGTAAGGAAAATCATGATGTTAAGAACCTTTTGTGAATCTGATTCTACGAGGCACTGCCAGTTTCATGATATAAGGTAGATTTCAATATATGACTACTTCCAGCCCAATACTCAAAAGCACCTATCTGGTTAGCAGTAACGGTGAACTGATCAAGTTCCGCTAAGAGCGATTTTCAGCACCACTATACAGATCGCTAGTTGGATGGCTTAAGACATCAAAAAGAATCCTAAATGGCTGCCCAGCTAGTTATCTATATATTGGTGCTGAAAATCGCCGTTATACCGATAGTGCCAGGGCTGACTGCAGTTACAGGATATTTAGTGCCAACTACTATCTGGAAAGCACCACTGAATATCCAGTTCTTATTTGGTCATGGCTGCCAGAGTGTAAAATAAACCCTGCTGCTGTTGCTCAATTTTGATCCCTTGTGCCCGTGGAGGAATAGCCTAGTGGTTAGAGCAGGAGGCTGCCAACAAGGAAACCAGAACTCAAGGCCTTGGGTAAATCACTCAACTCTTTACCGCCTCAGATACAAACGGATTGTGAGCTCTCTGGGACAGAGCAATACCTGAATCTAACCTGCCTTGAACCACTACCGGAAAGGCAAGAGGTAAATGCTAAATAAATAAACTGACCTGCTATAGAAATTGTTGGTTCTCTCTCTTGGTCCAGGACGGTGTTTCTGATATGACAGGAAATTGTGCTGTACTGATTTGTTCTCATGAGTAAGGAACTTGTGATGCTGTAGAGACCGTTCTGCTGTTGCATTTCTGTTTCGGATACTGATGTCAGATTCTGTCTGTCTTCTTGTGTCCAGGTCACACTAGGCTTTGGATACCATCCTGCAGATTCACACACCACCTTTATTCCTCTGTCCTGATGATCAACCATAGAGATGTGAGGATCACTGCCCATACCTGAAGGAAAATAACAGCCATCTGTCAGAACGAGAGAGATTCATGTTCTGATAGCGACAAGATGATTAGCATTTCTGCACTGGTCACTCCATCAGTCATACTGGAAAACACATATGGGTCATAAATGATGCAGTCAGCCTTTTTTTTTAAACATTGGCCATGATGGTTAGATATAACATGTATAGTCAGCACCCATATCTAGATAGGGTGCTGACTATACATGTATATCTAACCATCTAGGACTTTCTTCTGAAGCAATGGAGAGTTAAGCAACTTACCCAAGGCCACAAGGAGTGCCAGTGGGAATCAAACACTAGTCTCCTGGTTATTAAGTCAGTGTTCTAACCACTAGGCTACTCCTCCACTATCTAGATTTGGGTGCTGACTATACATGTTATATACTTTTGGTCACACTACCAAGAAAACCAGGAGTTGCTCAGTCACCAGGACTCAACACTGACTCAACGGCACTAAAAATAAAAATCTAGATAGTGGTGCTAAATATAACTGGAGAGCAGTGTCTGCCAACAACTGTATGAATAATGGCAATATTTAACTGCTGTGCAGATAGCTATGTAGCCTTTGTACTGCAGCTAGACTGACAGCAGCTGCATCGCGCCCATTATCTGTAGAATTAGGTAGACGCTCATGCTCCACCCTGGCTCTATGAGAATAGTGCAGATTGCAAAGAAAAAATAAAAAGGAGAATGACCACTGCTAAAACTCTTAATTTTCCTAAGAGGTACTTTATTCGGAACCCAACTTGGCCAAGTTTCAGCAAATCATGCCTGCATCAAGGGTCTGTTAAAATCAATTAAAAAAAACACAGAGACCAGGATTTGATTCCCATTAGCACTCCTTGTGGCCTTGGGCAAGTCACTTAATCCTCCATTGCCTCAGAAAAATCCAAGTTATCACTGTCCCTGTTTAATGCACATTAACAAGTTTAAGTTACAATGTAAACCGTTTTGACTGAAATGATAAAGCGGTATAAAACATCTGTTAAATAAAATAAACAAAAAACTCACAAAATTTAGTATGAAAGGGCATATTAAAATAAAAAATGAACTACATAAATATATCAAAAATGAATAAAACTACAATTGGTGACAGTAATGGTACCAACGTCACATGGAATTAGCATAAAAGGGCATAATAAAATTATAAAAAACATAAGCCACATAAATAATATCAAAGAAGGGCACATGGAATAAGCATACAAGGACATAATAAAATTGAAAGAACATGAACCACATCAATAAAAGCAAAAACAAATACACTACAAATGGGACAGCAATAGCCCCAAACATATTTCCCAGAACTATATACCCATTCATAGGACACTGTGATGCTATAATTCATTAGCATACCTAAAAACAGATATTAAAATCTATATAAAAAAGAAACATAAAAAACATAAAAATATAAATTAAAACCATATAAAAAGTGTATCTCTCAAAATGTAAAAAACAATACAGGACAACCAACCTGAACCAAGGTATAAAGTTTGTGTACATATTACATCAAGCTAGGTTAATTACCTGTAACAGGAGTTCTCCGTGGACAGCAGGATAAGTCAGCCACAATAGGTGTCGTCATCTGACGGCGCCGAGACGGAAGTACTCTCTATAGCTCAGAAGGGCTTAGCCCCTCTGAGCATGGGCCACCAGGCCACACCTCCAGGTCCGCCCCTAGCTAGCCACTGAGTTACTAGCTGAGACCACTGCTATGGGCGTGTACCCGGGAGAAGACCGTCACCTTGCAGGGGAGGAGGGGCGGGGAAGAAATGTGTGACTGACTTATCCTGCTGTCCACAGAGAACTCCTGTTACAGGTAAGTAACCTCGCTTTCTCCTAGGACAAGCAGGATGAGTCAGCCACAATAGGTGCCTCCCAAGCTATGAAGAGCTGAGGTGCAAGGGACGGTCAAAGTGAAGGAGGCAATGCCAGGAGATTGTGAAAAAATGCCTGTTTATTGCGGAACAGGGTAGGCAGTGCCTGACAATTTACAGTGCAGGTAGAGCTTATCAAGACAGTAGTGCAAAAAACAAATGTCGCTGCAGAGACTGCTAGTACAACAGCAAGCCAGTGCAGAGTAACAATGCAAGATGCAAGTAACGGTGCAGAACAATTTTAGAGCAACAGTGCAATTGGTGCAAGTAACAGTGCAGAATAAACTTCGCATAGCAACAACACGAGGTCAGTGCTGCAGAGGTAAACAGTTCAGGCAGTTCCAAGGTCCAGAGCTACAGACATCGCGGGTCTGCAGTGGCTAAGACTGCCTGGCCGAAGGCAAGGTTCTTGTTGGAGAGGTCGCGGCAATAGTGTTTTTGGAATGTATGAGGGGACGACCATGTGGCTGCTTTACAGATATCCGTCACAGGGACTGACTAAGATGGCAATGGAAGAGGCCATCACCCGTAGCTGATGTGCGTTGACTGGAGGTGCGGGGTCTGCGCCCGCTCGCTCCAAGCAGAAGGCGATGCAAGCAGAGATCCAGAGGGACAGGGTCTGTTTGGAGACCGGACATCCAGGTTTGTTAAGGTCATAGGAGATGAACAGTTGGGTCCCTTTGCGCTGAGGCGCAGTCCGGGGAGGTACATGCAGAGGGCCCTGACACAGTCCAAGGTGTGTAGTCCTCGCTCCTCTGGGGAGGAGTGTGGTTCGGGGTGGAAGCTAGGTAGTTCTGTGGACTGGTTGATATGAAAGGCAGAGGCCATTTTAGGCACAAATTTTGGGTGCATCCAGAGGGAGGCTCCGTCGCTGGTGAGCTGGGTGTAAGGTGGGTGATCTTGATAAATTGGAAGGAGGGGCATCAAAATGGCAGATGAAACTTAATGTCGACAAGTGCAAAGTTATGCACCTAGGGAAGAACAACCCAAACTATGGTTACACGATGCAAGGTTCCACATTAGGAACCACCACCCAGGTAAAAGATTTAGGCGTCATTGTGGATAACATGTTAAAACTCTCCGCCCAGTGTGCAGCGGCGGCCAAGAAAGCAAATCGAATGCTAGGTATCATAAGGAAAGGAATGGAAAATAAAACAAAAGATATTATAATGCCTCTATATCATTCCATGGTGAGACCGCAACTTGAATATTGTGTGGTTCGGGGTGGAAGCTAGGTAGTTCTGTGGACTGGTTGATATGAAACTGAGGAAGATGTAGGGATGTTACCCATGACTGAAGTGGTATTTAAAGGTGCGGAAGAATTGAAGGAAATATCAATACATCAGGAAGATGTCTTACAACTATTAGATAAACTGAAGAGTAGCAAATCACCTGGGCTGGATGGTATACATCCAAGGGTGTTGAAAGAACTTAAATATGAGATTGCAGACCTGCTATCAGTAATCTGTGAACTATCATTAAAATCATCTCTAATACCTGAAGATTGGAGGATCGCCAATGTAACACCAATTTTTAAAAAGGGTTCCAGGGGTGATCCGGGAAACTACAGACCGGTGAGCCTGACGTCAGTAGCGGGAAAAATGGTAGAAACCATCATAAAGAATAAAATTACTCAGCATGTAGATAGTCACAACCTAATGGGAGACAGCCAACATGGCTTAGACATGGAAGATCTTGTCTTACTAATCTGTTATGTTTTATTGAAGGAGTGAATAAACAGGTGGACAAAGGTGAGTCGGTTGATATTGTGTATCTGGACTTTCAGAAAGCCTTTGACAAGGTCCCTCAGAGACTTTTGGCAAAACTAAAGAGTCATGGGATAGGAGGCAGTGTACTATTGTGGATCAGGAACTGGTTAAAAGATAGAAAGCAGAGGGTAGGGCTAAATGGCCAATTTTCCCAATGGAGAAAGGTGAATAGTGGTGTACCCCAGGGATCTGTGCTGGGTCCGCTGCTTTTTGACATATTCATAAATGACCTGGAAAGTGGAATAACGAGTGAGGTTATCAAATTTGCAGATGAGACAAAACTATTTAAAGTTGTTAAAACCCAAGAGGATTGTGAAAAATTGCAAAACGATCTTGATAAATTGGAAGACTGGGCATCAAAATGGCAGATGAAATTTAATGTGGACAAGTGCAAGGTTATGCACCTAGGGAAGAACAACCCAAACTATGGTTACACGATGCAAGGTTCCACATTAGGAACCACCACCCAGGAAAAAGATTTAGGCGTCATTGTGGATACCATGTTAAAACCCTCGGTCCAGTGTGCAGCGGCGTCCAAGAGTACAAATAGAATGCTAGGTATGATAAGGAAAGGAATGGAAAACACAAAAGATATTATAATGCCTCTATATCGTTCCATGGTGAGACCACACCTTGAATATTGTGTGCAATTCTGGTCGCCGTAACTTAAAAAGGATATAGCGATTTTAGAAAAGGTTCAGAGAAGAGCCACCAAAATGGTAAAGGGGATGGAAGGATACTCCTATGAAGAAAGGCTAAAAAGGTTAGGGCTCTTTAACCTGGAAAAGAGACAGCTGAGGGGAGATATGATAGAAGTCTATAAATTAATGAACGGAGTGGAACGGGTAAACGTAGATCGATTGTTTACGTTATCAGAATATAGAAAGACAAGGGGACATGCAATGAAGCTAAAAGGTAAACTATTTAAGACTAATAAAAGAAGACATTTTTTCACTCAACATGTAATCAAACTCTGGAATTTGTTACCGGAGGATGTAGTAAAGGCTGTTAGTGTAGCTGGGTTTATAAAAGGTTTGGACAAGTTCCTGGAGGAAAGGTCCATAAACCATTATTAAGAAGGGACCCAGGATATCAATGCTTGACCTAGTACAAGCATTGCGGAACCTGTGTCTTTTGGGGAAACTGCTAGGTACGTATGACCTAGATTGGCCACTGTTAGAAACAGGGCTTGATGGACCTTGGTCTGACCCTGTATAGCATATCTTATGTTCTTATGGGTGCACCATCAGGGCCTGCAGCTCACTAATCCGTCTGGCAGATGTGATGGCAACTAGGAATAGAGCCTTCCAGGACACCTGTTTCATGTCAGCCGTGTGTAAGGGCTCGAAAGGAGGTAGAGTAAGTTGGCAGAGGACGGCATTGAGGTCCATATACCATTATTAAGAAGGGACCCAGGATATCAATGCTTGACCCAGTACAAGCATTGTGGAACCTGTGTCTTTTGGGGAAACTGCTAGGTACGTATGACCTAGATTGGCCACTTTTGGAAACAGGATACTGGGCTTAATGGGTCTTTGTCTGACCCAGTATGGCATATCTTGTATTCTTACATTCTGCGGCGTGAGGTAGGAGAAAGGGTTGAGTTGCAGGGCAGAGCACCAGGAGGTGAAGCGTCTCCATTTCAGGCCATAGGACTTCCGAGTTGACAGGCATCTGGCCGCAAGCACCATTTGTGTGACCTCGGACGTGAGGTAGAGGGGTGTTAGGGTAACCCGCTCAGCCTCCATGCTGCTAAGTACAGGGTCCGCAGATTGGGATGCAGGGTGTTGCCATCGCCCTGGGAGATGAGGTCCGGCCTCAGGGCAAGGCAAAGAGGCGCTTCCCGCGTCAGGCGGTTGAGGAATGGGAACCATCCTTGGTAAGGCCAGAAGGGTGTGATGAGGATCGCTTGTGCCCTGTCTGAGATGATGTGCTGCAGGGTCAGTGGTGTCAGTGGGAAGGGGGGGAAGGTGTACACTAGAGACCAGTCCCCCCAGTACACCTCGAATGCATCCGGGGCAATGCTGCGGTGGGAGGGATGCTTCGAGCAGAAGATGTCGCATTTGGTGTTCTCCGTGGCAAAGAGGTCTATTTGTGGCTGTCCCTACCTCTGGAAGATGGTGAGGGTCACCTGACAGTTGAGCTTCCATTCATGAGGGTTGAGCTGCTGACTGAGGTGATCTGCTAACTCATTCTGAATCCCTGGCAGGTAGGATTGCCTGGATGCAGCAGTGGTTGTGTAGGGCAAAAATCCATATCTGTAGAGCCTCCCTGCAGAGAGTGCAGGAGCCTGTTCCACCTTGTTTGTTGATGTAGAACATGGCCACCTGGCTGTCGGTTCAACGAAGGATGTGTTTCCCGTGAATCAGTCTCTGGAAGTTCCTGAGGGCATGCCGTATCGTCCTGAGCTCCAGGAGGTTGATGTGGAAGGTCTGTTCCCATGTTGTCCACACTCCCTGGGTGTGAAGGTGGAGGCAGTGTGCCACACAGCCAGATGGGGAGGCGTCTGTGGTTATAGTCAACTGATGGGTTTGCCTCAGAGGGCAGCCACTTGTAAGGTTCTTCCTGTGGGTCCACCATAGGAGGGACACTTTGGTTGTGGCATCCATGTGGATGTGGGAGCTGAGGGGCTATGAGTGCTGGTTCCAGTGCGACCTCAGGTGCCACTGCAGGTGGCGCATGTGAAGTTTTGCCATAGATATGACCTGGGTGGAGGCTGCCATGTGGCCCAGAAGGTGGAGGAGTGTTCTGGCAGACGTGGAGCCGGTCTCCAAGATTTGTCATATCAGCTGAACGATGGCATCTCTCCGGGAGGGTGGCAAGAATGCCCTGGAGACTGTGGTGTCTATTATTGCTCCAATGAACTCGAGGCATTGCATGGGCTGCAGGTGTGACTTCTGGTAGTGACCAGGAAGCCCAGGGAAGATAAAAGGGCGATGGTCTGTTGTGTAGCCATTATGGCTTCCTGTAGGGAGGGGGCCGAAATCAGCCAGTCGTCCAGGTATGGAAAGACGCATATGCCCCGATTGCCTAGGTGGGAGGCCACAACGGCCACGCATTTGGTAAAGACTCTTAACGCAGGAGATAGCCTAAAGGGAAGGACCTTGTATTGGAAGTGTCTCCCCAGGATCTGGAAGTGGAGGAACTTGCAGTGGTCCTTGTGGATGCTGATGTACGTATAGGCGTCCATCAAGTCCAGAGATGAGAGCCACTTCCTGCACTGGATGAGGGGAAGGATGGACCCAAGGGAGTGCATCCAGAACTTCTCCTTGACAATGAATTTGTTGAGGTTGCGGAGGTCGAGGATGGGACGAGAGCCACCCAACTTCTTGGGAACCATGAAATACCTGGAGTAGAAGCCAGTGTGAATTTCCTCCAGTGGCAGTGGTTCTATTGCTTTGGAGGTCAGGAGAGTGAATATCTCCCTTGAGAGGTCTGTCAGGGAGGCAGGTTTCACTTTGTCTCAAGGAGGTTTGTGTTGCCCGGTGCTGAGTGGAACCGGATGCAGTACCCATTCTTGATTATCTGAAGGACCCACTTGTCTGTTGTGATGGACTCCCAGATCGGCAGGAAGACGGTGAGCCGACCCCCAGTGGGGGGGGGGGGGGGGGCTTTGTTTTGTTTGTCAAAAAGGCTGGTTTTGTTTAATGGACTTGGTTTGAGGGGTCTTTTGCTGCTGGCGAGGTTTATTGTGGTAGGAAGTGTGTTGAGGCTGTGGCTTGTACCGTGGTTGTTGCCACTTCCGATATGAGTTGCATTGGCACTTAGAGGTGGGGTACGGCTTCTGCTGGTAGGAGCTCTTGTGGTTGGTGCACTCTAGGCCCTCATCCACGAGGGTTTGCAGCGTGGCGTAGTAGTCTTTCATTGCAGTGACGGTGTCGTTGACTGTCGCCGAAAAGTGAGTTGCTAGTACAGGGGGCATCGGCGATGCATTCATGGGTATCCTCCCGGAGTCCGGAGGCCGCAGCCAAGTAAGGTGACGAGCGGAGATGGCAGTTCCAGCAGTGCCCGCGGCTGCATCAAAGGCATTGAAGGCTGCTCGCACCTGGTGTTTTGTGCACTCTTGGAGGTCCGCTAGAGAGACGTTGGCAGAAGCTTGGTTGTCTTGCGGGAGGGCTGAGACGACGTCTTTCAATTGCTCCAGGAGGATGTCCTGGTAGAGAGCATGTTGGAGCTGGTGCGCAGACATTCTAGCACTTAGCATGGTGCCCTGGAACGCCTTCTTACCAACATCATCGAGTAGCTTGAGGTCCCTGCCTGGGGGGTTGTTGGAATGTGTCCACGTCGATTTTGAGCATTTGAGGGCCGACTGCACAATGATGGACTGGTGTGGGAGCTATATCTTGTTGAATCCGGGTAGGGGCTGGACCTGGTATTTCAAGTCCAGTTTGCGGAAGAAGGGGTTCTGCCATAGTTTGAGGAGGTTTTCATGAAGCAGGGGATGCACAGGTATAAGTGCAGGGGCCCTGGGTGACTCTAGGACTTCAGCGCTGCCTGTGTTTCCAGGCGCTGGTGGGAGAGGTGGCTGGTAGCAGGAAGGGACATTGCTGATGCTAGTTTGCGGAGAAATCTGGGATAGATGAGGTCCTCTGGATTGTTAGAAGCGGGATCTGCTGTCGTGGGCGCGAGGTCTTGTCCCGAGGTTTCAGCAGTAGTAGGGGACTACGGTGCGGTGGGTTCTTCCCCATTACCAGGGGTGGCCGTGTCACAGGAGGGCAGAGGTGGCGGTCCTAGAGGGACTGCTGGTGGGTCGGGGACCCCTGGTTCAGAGGAGGGTGTTGGGGTAGCTGCGTGAGTCTGTACCCATTGGTTGAAAAGGCTGTAGAACAGGATAGAGAATTCCATCAAGTCGGGGACTCCTTGCTGAAGGAGAGTCATGGTGGTGGTCTCGCGTTGAACCTTTGGAGAAGGGGGAGCATCCTGGAGGGCAGGAGCCATTGGGAATCGCAGTTCATGAACTTTCTGGGATTGCAGTTCAAGGTCAGAGTCAGAGTTGAAGGGTAGCACGTAGCAGCTGTGGAGCGCAGGGCTGTCGAGTCTGGAGCTGCTGGAGGGAGATCTCCTGCGTCTGTGCTTGGTTCTTGATTTTCTGTGCCTTTGTTGAGTCCGGTGGTAATGGTGCCTCTTGGAGGGTGCTCTGCTGCTGGAGCTGCTGCTGTTGGAGCTGGAACATCTCCTCTGGTGATTTTGGTATCTTCCAGAGCCTCTGCTACGTTGGCGCGGGCTGGAGCGATGCTTCCACGACAACGGAGAGGCTCGGCGGTGGGAGGGGTAACGCCGGGTTCTGTGCTGAGTCGCTGGTTTGTTGCCGTGGTGCTGACCAATGGCGCCATGGTGGGTGGAGCTGGGGGTGAGTCGTTGCCATGGTGCTGGCCAATGGCGCCACCATGGGCGAAGCCAGAGGAGGAGGAAGAAGGCAAGATGGCTGCCGGCATGCACAGAGGTTCCCACGATTCTTGCTGGAGCCCCGGAGGGGAGACAAGCAATGGGAAAGCAGCAGGAGGAGAGAGGGCATGATGGATCTCAATGCGTGGATGAGACAATGGTGCAAGGATGAGGGGTTTGGATTTGTTAGGAACTGGGGAACACTCTGGGGAAAGGAGGGGCTCTTCCGAAGTAATGGGCTTCACCTTAACCGGGATGGAACCAGGCTGCTGGCATTAACCTTTAAAAAGGAGATAGAGCAGCTTTTAAATTAGATAATAGGGGAAAGCCGACAGTCACCCAAGAGTGCATGGTTTGGAAGAATGTATCCTTGAAGAATACTACCAAAAGCAGAGAGATTCCAAAAAAGAGTAAAATAGCCCAAATGCTCTTGAGTATGGAGCAGACAGAACTTAAAGATCCCAAATTACCCATGCCTACCAATAGCCAGATTAATATGTGCAAAATACAGTCTCTAAAATCCTTGTATACAAATGCTAGAAGTCTAAAAAATAAGATGGAAGAGTTAGAATATATAGCACTAAATGAGAGGTTAGATATGATTGGAATCTCAGAGACATGGTGGAAGGAGGACAACCAGTGGGACACTGATACCTGGGTACAAACTATACCGCAATGATAGAGCTGATCAAATGTTATAGAGGGCATTGAGTCAGAAAGGATTAAAGTTTTGCAGGAAACAAAATTTGCTGTAGAATCTCTATGGATTGAAATTCCATGTAAAAAGGGGAAGACGATGGCGGTGTACTATCGACCGCCTGGCCAGAATGAACAAATGGATGATGAAATGCTCAAAGAAATCAAGGAAGCTAACGAAAGTTACAGCGCAGTAATAATAATGGATGATTTCAATTACCCCGGTATCGACTGGGTCAGTGTCACGGCAGGACATGCTAGGCAGATAAAGTTCCTAGATGAAATAAATGACTGCTTCTTGGAGCAGTTGGTTCATGAACCGACCAGAGGGGAAGCCATATTGGACCTAGTCCTTAGTGGAACACCAGGTCTGCTATAAGAGATAAGGATGTTGGGGCCGCTTGGCAATAGTGATCATAGCATGATAGGGTTTGATTTAATTAATGGAGGAGGGATAGTAAGGAAATCCACAGTACTACCTTTTAACTTTCGAAAGGGAGACTATGATACAATGAGGAAAACAGTTAAGAAAAAACTAAAAGGAGCAGTTGCAAAGGTTAAAGACTTACATCAAGCTTGGGTGTTGTTGAAAAATACTATCTTGGAAGCCCAGACCAGCTGTATGCCACGCTTTAAGAAAAGTGGAAGGAAGTCCAAAATACTACCAACATGGTTTAAAGGTGAGGTCAAAGAAGCTGTTGCCAAAAAAAGCATCTTTCAGGAAATGGAAAAAAGAGCCAAACGACGAAACCTGGAAACAGCACAAGCACTGGCAAGTCAAATGCAAGGCATTGATAAGGCAGGCAAAGGGAGAATTTGAGAAGAAGCTTGCTGCGGAAGCAAAAATGCGAAATAAAGACTTTTTCAAGTACATTCGTAGCAAAAAACCTGTGAGTTGGTCCATTAGATGATGGAGAGGTTAAAGGGGCACTAAGAGGCGACAAGGCGATAGCAGAGAGACTGAATGAATTCTTTGCTTCGTTCTTTACTGAGGAAGATGTAGGGATGTTTACCCACGACTGAAGTGGCATTTAAAGGTGCAGAAGAATTGAAGGAAATATCAATACATTGGGAAGATATATTACAACTATTTGATAAACTGAAGAGTAGCAAATCACCTGAGTCGGATGGTATACATCCAAGGGTGTTGAAAGAACTGAAATATGAGATTGCAGACCTGCTATTAGTAATCTGTGAACGTTCATTAAAATCACCTGTAATACCTGAAGATTGGAGGATCGCCAATGTAACGCCAATTTTTAAAAAGGGTTCCGGGGCGATCCGGGAAACTACAGATCGGTGAGTCTGACGTCAGTACCTGGAAATATGGTAGAAACCATCATAAAGAACAAAATTACTCAGCATGTAGATAGTCCGCTGCTTTTTGACATATTCATAAATGACCTGGAAAAGGGAATAACGAGTGAGGTTATCAAATTTGAAGATGACACAAAACTATTTAAAGTTGTTAAAACCCAAGAGGATTGTGGAAAGTTGCAAGAGGATCTTGATAAATTGGAAGATTGGGCATCAAAATGGCAGATGAAATTTAATGTGGACAAGTGCAAAGTTATGCACCTAGGGAAGAACAATCCAAACTATGGTTACATGACGCAAGGTTCCATATTAGGAACCACCACCCAGGAAAAAGATTAGGGCGTCATTGTGGATAACATGTTAAAACCCTCGGCTCAGTGTGCAGCGGCGGCCAAGAGAGCAAATAGAATGCTAGGTATCATAAGGAAAGGAATGGTAAATAAAATGAAAGATATTATAATGCCTCTATATCGTTTCATGGTGAGACCGCACCTTGAATATTGTGTGCAATTCTGGTCGCCGTATCTTAAAAAGGATATAGCGTTATTAGAAAAGGTTCAGAGGAGAGCCACCAAAATGGTAAAGGGGATGGAAGGATACTCCTATGAAGAAAGGCTAAAAAGGTTACGGCTCTTTAACCTGGAAAAGAGACGGCTGAGGGGAGATATGATAGAAGTCTATACATTAATGAATGAAGTGGAACGGGTAAACGTAGATCGATTGTTTATGTTATCAGAATATAGAAAGACTAGGGGACATGCAATGAAGCTACAGGGTAAACTATTTAAGACTAATAAAAGAAAATATTTTTTCACTCAACGTGTAATCAAACTCTGGAATTTGTTACCGGAGGATGTAGTAAATGCTGTTAGTGTAGCTGGGTTTAAAAAAGGTTTGGACAAGTTCCTGGAGGAAAGGTCTATAAACCATTATTAAGAAGGGACCCAGGATATCAATGCTTGACCCAGTACAAGCATTGTGGAACCTGTGTCTTTTGGGGAAACTGCTAGGTACGTATGACCTAGATTGGCCACTGTTGGAAACAGGATACTGGGCTTGATGGACCTTGCTCTGACCCAGTATGGCATATCTTCTGTTCTTATGAGGCATCATGGCTGCGGATGGAAGCCGTTGGGGGCATATCCGGAGCGGAGGAGGATGCAGGCTGCATCAAGTAGTTCTCGGGAGCAGCATGTGCAGCCACGTGGTCAGCCGATGTTGGGATCGCTGGGCTTCTTACCTCCTGGATTAGGTCCTGAAGAGCAAGCCATTATGATTTTCTGGCCCGGGTGAACATCTTTGCATAGTGAGCACAGTCCTCAACTCTGTGGGAGACTCAGAGGCATCTCAAGCAGCGATCATGTGAGTCTGTTGAATTCATTTTTCATGAGCAGCCGGGGCAGTTTTTAAAACCCGGTTTTGGCATGATCTTGATTGTAGTTTTTTTCTGTGATTCTTTCAAGGTTGATATGTTTCTTTGAGGTAATATATATTTTGTGTTGGCAGAGAGTAGCAGAATCAGTCTTGCTGGCAAGACGGAAGAATGAAAAGTGGCTAGCTAGGGGCGGACCCGGAGGAGTGGTCTGGTGGCCCATGCTCAGAGGGGCAAAGCCCTTCTGAGCTAGAGAGAGTACTTCCGTCTTGGTGCCGTCGAATGACGACACCTATTGTGGCTGACTCATCCTGCTTGTCCTAGGAGAAACAACATGATCCAAAAACCTACATTAAAAAAACCACATTAAAAAATTATATAAATCATCCCAAACAACAAAGGAAGAAAGGGCAAAGAGGGGGGAAAGGAGAAAGGGGTAGGGGAGGAAAAAGGAAGGGAAGGGGGGAGCAAAGAAAGGGGAAAAGGCCCAGCTCCAACTCAGTCAGCGTGCTCCGGGAATACTGAGAAGGTTTCTGAACTGCAAGTATCAATGATATTGCTGGCCAAGTTGATGCTGTGGAAACTGTACAGAGGCTGTTGCGAAAGATTCTACTTACTTGAAGGCAAAAATTTAATATTTGGATATTACTGCTAGACTTTCAAATGTACGTCTAATTAAGTTTCCTAAATCATAGTTTGTTACACCTATGAATATGTTTAAGAACTATCTTGTGGAGTATTGTTTATTTTATTTTATTTTATTTATTAAGACAGTTTTTGTATACTGCCTTATCCTTCAATCAAAGCAGTCACAACACAATTGGGGGTAGGGTTGCCAACTGGCCGGTTTTCAGCCGGCCTGGCCGGTTTTCAGCCGGCCTGGCCGGTTTTTCCATGGCCAGGCCGGCTGCCGGCGCAGAGGCAAAATCGGCCCTTGAAAAGCCGGTTTTTTTGCTCTGGCCGCAAGATCGGGAGCGGCCAGAGCAAAAAAACCGGCTTTTCTCCCAACCCGGAGGGCTTCAGAGGGAGCCGGGGAAGCCCGCGCGAGGCCCCGGCTCCCTCTGTACAGCTGCCAGCGTGAAGAGCCTTTACCTTCACGCTGGCGGCTGTTCCTGTGAAGCCGTGATTGGTGGGAAAGGTTAAAGGCAATGCCCTTTAACCTTTCCCAGCATTCGCGGCTTCACAGGAACAGCCGCCAGCGTGAAGGAAAAGGCTCTTCACGCTGGCAGCTGTTCAGAGGGAGCCGGGGCCTCGCGCGGGCTTCCCCAGCTCCCTCTAAAGCCTCAGACAGCCGCGGTTTGGGGGGGGGGGGGAGGCCAAGGACTGCCTGGGCGGTGATGGGGGGAGGGGGCCTGGACTGGAAAAGGGCTAGGAGGGGGAATTTGACTGGAAATGGGTTGTGATGGGGGGGGACCTGGACCTGGACCTGGACCGGAAAAGGGCTATGGGGGGGGGGGGACTTGGACTGGAAAGAAATGGGCTGTGATGGGAGGGGACCTGGACTGTAAAAGGGCTATGTGGGGGGGGGGGGGCAAGGACTGGAAATGGGTTTTGATGGGGAGGGGGACCTGGACTGGAAAAGGGCTGGGGGGGGGGGACATGGACTGGAAATGGGTTGTGATGGGGAGGGGGACCTGGACTGGAAAAGGGCTATGGGGGGGGGGGGAACGGACTGGAAAAGGGCTATTGGGGGGGGGACCTTGGACTGGAAAAGGGCTATGGGGGGGGGAACTTGGACTGGAAATGGGCTATGGTGGAGGGAGGGGGAACTTGGACTGGAAATAGGCTGTGATTAGGGGGACATGGACTGGAAATGGGTTGTGAAGGGGAGGGGGACCTGGACTGAAAAAGGGCTATGGGGGGCATTGGACTGGAAAGAAATGGGCTGTGATGGGGAGGGGGACCTGGACTGTAAAAGGGCTATGTGGGGGGGGGGGGGACATGGACTGGAAATGGGTTTTGATGGGGAGGGGGACCTGGACTGGAAAAGGGCTATGGGGGGGGGACATGGACTGGAAATGTGTTGTGATGGGGAGGGGGACCTGGACTGGAAAAAGGCTATGGGGGGGGGGAACCTGGACTGGAAATGGGCTATGGTGGAGGGAGGGGGAACTTGGACTGGAAATAGGCTGTGATTAGGGGGGCTAGGACTGCAAATGGACTGTGATGGTGGGGGGGTAGGACTGCAAATGGGCTGTGATGGTGCGGGGGGACTCGGACTGCAAATGGGATGTGATGGGGGGGGGGGCCTAGGACTGGAAATAGGCTGTGATGGGGGACTTGGACTGGAAATGGGCTGTGATGGGGGGGGCTAGGACTGGAAATGGTCTGTGATGTGAGGGCTAGCACTGGAAATGGGCTGATGAAGAGCTGGAATAGGACTGGAAATGGGCTGATGTGGGGCATGGGAGAATGGGATTCGAAGGGAGTGGATGCTGGGTGGGTCTAGAACTATAAGGGAACTGATTTGGGGGGAGGACTAGAATAGATGGGGAATGAGAATGGAGAGGGGAAAAAATATTTTGTGTGGAAGAAAAGTCTATGATGGGCTGGGTATTGGGCGAGTGAGGGGCTTGAGAATGGAAGGGTGAAATTTAAATGGATGATAAAGGAATAAGGAAAGA
Organism: Ichthyophis bannanicus; assembly: GCA_033557465.1. NCBI lineage: Eukaryota > Metazoa > Chordata > Amphibia > Gymnophiona > Ichthyophiidae > Ichthyophis > Ichthyophis bannanicus. The sequence continues at coordinate 70,364,812 of CM066051.1, read as the reverse complement.
ATTGGGGGAAAGAGCAAAAGGGAAACAATCAGTATGTTAAAGCAGAAATAGAGAGAGAATGGAAAACATCTAAAAGAGAAGAAAGGACAAATGGATAGCTCGCAGAAGACACGAAGAAACCAGAAGAAAGTGACTGGAGCAATTGCAACTGAAAATAAAACGCCCAAACAGAAGGTAGAAAAATACTTTTTATTTTGAATTTATTAGCTGGAATATGTTTGGTCTGGGAAGTGTGTATTGATAACATCTTTGCGTTTTTGTTTAGTGCAAGAGGAAATTACTTTATAGTTTTATTTCTCCAGTGTTGTACATTTCATGTTTGGATTTTGGGGTTCCCAGTTTAATTATTATATGACCAAGGAAGTTAGCCTACACGTATCCTCGGTAATTTTTGTGGGTGGGGCTGGGGGCGGGGCAGGGGTGGGACTAGGGGCGGAGAATGGGTGGAGCATGGCGAGCCACAGGTGTCGGGTTTTTCTCGGTGAAAAAGTTGGTAACCCTAATTGGGGGATACATTTAACACGCGGGGATATGAGACACATACACTAATACTTACAGGGAACATGGGCAATGGAGGGTTAAGTGGCTTGCCCAAGACCACAAGGAGCATCTGTGGGACTAGAAACCCCAGTCCTTCCGGCCCAAGGTTGCTGTCTTCTAGTGGGATTTGAACCCCTGACCTTCCGGCCTGCAGTACCTTGCCCCAACCACTAGGCTACTCCTCCTATGCATGAATCCTGTCCACTGGTCACTAAAGTTTATTATTTGCCTCTAAAATTCCCCCTCTAGAGGGGGCATCTTCACCTCAACAAATGGATGTGTTGAACTTTTCCACTGTCTTAGAGCTCGGTGTCTGAAACGGTTGTGCTGTGACATGTCTGGTTCGGTTTGCCCTGTCATCTGAGAGGAACTGGTTCCTGAGAATGGTTTTTCAGAAAGCAGAATGTTAGATTTCGAGGGCTTCTGGGGCAGACCTTTCCTGACCTGACGTGTGAAACCAACGCCATAGGAAGGAATTTCTTATCCTCCGGCCTCGGGTTTCCCAACTGGGTGCTTTATTTTTCTAAAGTACCCCTACAAACGTATTGTGAAGTTTCTTTCTAATACTTCTATCTTTCTGTAGCCTTCTCAGCTTATTTCATTTCTAAATGCACACCCAGTCCCTAGCCCCGATAATGCGGAGTCCGTGCAGCTTCAGCGTTAGGTGTGGCTGTAACACCGGTACTTTTCTTTTCATACTGTTGTATTGTTAATTTTCCTAATGGAATTCCCGCCTATAATAACCACTTTGATTGAAGGATAAGGTGGTATATAAAACTGGTTAAATAAATAAATAAAATAAATAAATAATGGCCTAGGGACAGGGCTGGAGGATTATATTCTAGTTTCCTTTTATTTCCGCTTGTTCTTTTTATTTCACCCAGTAACCCTCGTTTTTCACAAGTTGTGAATGATTACACTTGCATTGTTGTAAAGCTCATAAATATAAAATTAAAGAAAAGAGAAAGGTAAAAAGGGAGAGGAGGGGAAGAAAAAAGAAACAAGGAGGCAAGAAGAACTGTGGCCTCCGTGGACAATTTGAATGTCAGAGTGAGCAAGATCCCCATTCACAAAACCAGGGACCGAAGACATGAGAAACAGGAGGGACTCTAACTGACAAACATAGCTTATGTTGGGCTTAGATGGTTTAAATTCAATTTCTGTCATGAAAAGCGAGTGTCATCATTCTCCATAATATAGAGGGGATATTTCTTTAAAAAACAAAACCAAACCAAACTTACAGCAGGGCATACTTGCACCCCCATTTCTCTTCATATTCTTCTTTCCCCCCTTTGTCCTTTCTCCCTTTTTTGTTTGGAATGATTTATATCCTTTTTTAACATTATTTATGTGGAGCCCAATTCCTGTAGGGGCATGTGCCCCAGGGATCTGTCCTTGGTCCGATTCTTTTTAACATCTTTGTTAGTGATATAGCAGAAGGGCTGTCGGGTAAGGTTTGCCTCTTTGCGGATGATACCAAAATCTGCAATAGAGTAGACACCCAGGAAGGTGTAGATAACATGAGGAGGGATCTAGCTAAGCTTGAAGAATGGTTTAGAATTTGGCAGCTGGGATTTAATGTTAAAAAATGTAAGGTCATGCATTTGGGCTGCAGCAATCCAAGGGAGCAATATAGTATAGGAGGTGAAGTACTTTTGTCCACTAAAGAAGAGTGGGACCTAGGCGTGGTTGTGTCTGATGATCTTAAAGTAGCTAAACAAGTAGAAAAGGCGATGGCAAAAGCTAGAAGGATGCTTGGGTGTATACGGAGAGGAATGGCTAGCAGAAAAAAGGAGGTGATAGTGCCTCTGTATAAGTCTTTGGTGCGACCTCATTTGGAGCATCGTGTGCAATTCTGGAGACCGCACCTTCAAAAGGATGTGAACATGAAGGAATCGGTGCAGAGGGTGGCTACTAAAATAATTAGTGGTCTTCATTATAAAGCATATGAGGACAGACTGAAGGATCTTAATATGTACACCTTAGAGGAAAGGCGGGATAGAGGTGATATGATTGAGATGTTTAAATACCTCCGTGGCATAAATGTTCAGGGAGAAAGCCTCTTTCAATTGAAAGCAAGTTCTGCTATGAGGGGACATGGGATGAGGGCGAAGGGAGATAGATTCAGGAGTGATATGCGGAAATATTTCTTTACGGAAAGAGTGGTGGATCCGTGGAATAGTCTCCCAGTGGAGGTGGTAGAGATGAGGACAGTAACTGAATTCAAAAAAGCATGGGACAAACACAGAGGATCTCTAAAGGTAAAAAGGGGACTGTTGTAGTTGTTGATATGGAAGGACAGACTAGATAGGCCATGTGGTCTTTTTCTGTCATCATATTTCTATGTTTCTATGTCCAGGCCATCGAGACAGTCCCAGGCAAAACGTTCCCGCGGCAGCCAGAATTGGGCTCAAGGATGGTCCGGTGTGCCCCTGCCTGCCTGCAGAGACATCTTCCCTGCATGCTCCCTTGGCTGCCACGACTCGGCCCCCTCTCTTCCCCCGCCTGACCCACGGCTGGCCAGCCAAAGGCTGGATCGGGTGGTGGGGACCCCCCATCGTACCCAACCCTAGCCACATGGGGGATCCTTAGGTCCAATCGCTGGGTCGGTGCTCCTTATTTATTTATTTATTATTTATTACATTTGCTTATATACCGCACTATTCGGCATCAGCGCGGTTTACAATATAACAAAACTACCAAGACAACATTCTGTTTGGTTTTACAAGGAACAGGAGTAACAACTTGGCTAACAGGGTTAAACTATATACAGAGATAGTAATTACAACAACAGGGTTGAACTGTATACATGAAATAATAAAATGCAACGACAGGGTTGAGGTGAATGCATGAAATGATAATTACAGGAATCTAAATGAGGTCCAGTAATCACTTTAAGGCAGTATGCGCCTGATCTGCAGTAAGGAGGCTGTGAATATTACTTAGACTCGGTTGCTGGCTGGGTAGTATTGGAGGAAGAGGTGAAATTTGATTGCCTTCCTGAATTGAGATAGGTCTACAATAGCTCGGATGTCTGGTGGTAGTGCATTCCAGCATTTGGGGGCGTAAAGACTGAAAGCCCTAGTTGCCGTTGTGTTGTTGCATTTAGTTAAGGACTTCGGGGTTATTAGAAGATTTAGGGTTGTTGACCTTCTGGATCTGTTGGGGGGCACTGTGTGGATAAGCTCAGTAAGCGCCATAGAGGAGAGGGAATTGATGGCCTTGAATGAGAGAAGTAAGGTCTTGAATATGATCCTTCCGTGTATAGGTAGCCAATGAAGCTGCTTTAGAATGGGGGTCACATGATCACTTCTGGAGGCTCCGTGGAGGACCCTTCAAGATGGTATAAGCAACACGTTCCCATGGGCCCGGCAGCATGAACAGGGCTGTGACCTGGCATGCCCCCACTCTGTCCCATTCCCACCTCCTCCGGTTCTCCCTGTCCTGATGAACAGGACGTACAGGGAGAGCCGGTGGTGGGAATCGGGCCCCTACGTGCAGCTCCGCAACCCACATTTCCGAATGGGGACCAAGGTTTGAGGAATATATCCCAAAATGTATAACAAGATAACACATGCTCAACACAAAAGGTAAACTCCCATATCACATTGCACCATAAACCAACCAGTCAAAAAGCACACAACCAACCTACCCCCCTTCCCCTGTGCAGCATGAGTGCACCTATGGGAATCATGGTTTAACTGGTATAAACAGGCAGTTGGGTGCAAACGGACAAGGAAACACTTAAACGCATTAAGAAGATTGGGAATACAGTACCATCAGCAAGTGGGAAAAGAGTGTCCACCACGAGGGTCACAGGTTGGAGTTTGTGTTCTTCCCCTAACAGGCATCTCTCCATACAGCAGGGCGTCTTCATCTGAAGGCCCAAGCACAATATGGGGCCCACAAGGCTGTATGGGCCTCTAACTGACCCTTGACCAAGAAAACTAGCTGGTCCATGTTCATTAAATCATTAAATCATCTACCCACAGCTTCCAGTCCAGAACTTCTGGCTCCTCCCTATCCTCCTTTCGTTATGAGCATCGCCACTATCGGGCCATGATTACCGAGGCTAAACGGTCCTATTTCTCCGATCTCATCGCTTCCTCCTCTAACTCCTCTTGTTGCCTGTACCAGGTATTTCATTCATTATCCTCTTCCTCATCTCGTCCCCCTCCAACGGCGCTCCCTTCCTCCGCTCCCAGTCCGACGACTCTCGCTTCCTTTTTTGTCAACAAAATCCAGTCTCTTTGCTCTTCCTTCCCCTCTTGCCCCCCTCCTCTCTCGCCCCCTCCTTCTCCTTCTGCCTCTCCAAACTCCCCCTCTCCCCCTTCTTCTGGTGCCTTCCCCCATACATGGCACTTCTTTCACCCAGTTTCTTCTGCTGAACTCCTCAAGGTCCTTTCTTCATCTCGCAAGACAACCTGCCCACTTGATCCTCTCCCCTCCACTTGGCTTCTTGATCCCGCCCTCCAACTTCTCCCATATATCTTGGCTATAGTCAATTCCAGCCTCACTTCCGGCACCTTCCCCACCCAGTGGAAACATGCCATGGTTCGCCCTCTCTTGAAGAAACCCTCCCTCGATCCCAGTCTCCCCGCAAATTGGCGCCCAGTCTCAAACCTTCCCTTTCTCTCTAAAGTTCTTGAATCACTAGTCTTCTCTCAGCTCATCTTGATTCCACTCTTTCCCTTCACCCCCGTCAATCTGGCTTTAGGACTGGGCACAGCACTGAAACTATACTTTTTGCCCTTCTGAGTGAACTCCACCGTTCTCATGATCGGGGTGATTTATCTATTGCTGTCTCTCTGGATCTCTCCGCCGCTTTTGATGTTATAGATCACTGTACCCTTCTTACTCACCTGTCTGACTCTGGTATCCATGGCACTGTGCTTCACTGGTTCAGGTCTTTCCTCTCTTCACACTTTCGCTGTCCATTCCGGCACCACTGCCTCAGACCCTTTCCCTTTGCACTGTGGTGTCCCGCAAGGCTCCATTCTCGCCCCCCTGCTTTTTAATGTTTTTCTTGCCCCACTTGCCCTCCTCATCCAGCAGTCTGGCCTTTCCTCCTACTTTTATGCCGATGACATCCTTCTTATCCATCATACCAATTCTGTATCCCCGGACCTCTCTGCTCTTAACCACTGCCTCGATCTTATTGCGTCCTGGTTCTCTGACAATCTTCTTTGTGTCAATCCCTCTATCTGGTTCTCCTTGTCTACCTCCCCTCCCACCTTAGCTCCTACCATGTCCTCCCTTCCCATGCCGCTTGTCCCCTCTCTCCGCTACCTTGGTGTTACCCTTGATTCCTCTTTGTCCTTTCACCCCCACATTTCCTCCCTTGTTCGAAACTGCTTCTTTCATCTTCGTCGCATCCGTTCCCTCCGGCCTTACCTCTCTGCCGATTCTCTTACTACTCTGGTCCTCTCCCTTATCATCTCCCGCTTAGACTACTGTAATTCCATTTTTGCTGGCCTTCCATCTTATCAAATTCGTCGCCTTCAGCTCATTCAGAATACTGCCGCCCGTTTGATCACTTTCTCTTCCTCTCATGATCACGTCACTCCTTGCCTTCTTTCCCTTCACTGGCTTCCTGTTAAATTTCGGTTCATTTATAAATACCTTATTACCACCCACAAAGTTCTTCACACAGGTACTCCCCAATATTTATCCGACCTTATCTTCCATCAACTCGTCCCTCGCCTTCTCCGTTCTTCTCACAGTAACCGCCTTTTTCTTCCCTCCCCGTCTCAAGCCCATCTCGAACTTACCCGTCATTCCGCTTTCTTTTTCTTAAGTCCTGCTCTATGGAACTCTCTTCCCAACTCACTCCGCACCGAACCTTCATTTCCACATTTCAAAGCCCTTCTCAAGACCCATCTGTTTTCCCAGGCTTTTGATCTCCAACACCCCCCTGACAGTTACGTAGGCCCTTACACCGTATGCCACTCCAACCCTTCCCTCTCTTCCTTCGTCCTTCCTGTTGCCCCTAACTCTTTAGCCATACTGCTCTGTCTCTTTCTTTCTATTTCTACAGCACTTTCCTTCATTTGAATGGCGTTCCTTTTCCCTCTTTAATTTTCTGGCAGCCTGCTTTTATTGTACACCGCTCTGATACTCCGGTTTGAGCGGTTTATCAAGTCTCATAAATAAATCCTTTCTTATGCTGCAATTGAAAATCATACAAGCCAATCTCAAACAACCAGACCCTTCAAACAAGTCAAGAAAAAAGCATTCCTTGATAAAATACGTCCCTCACTAGCAATGTTCCCTCTAATTTTCTGTAGGCTGTGTGCGCATAAAACATCAGCTGTGCAGCTTTTGAAGGCAGGTCAAATTTTTGTGCGCCACATAACGACACTCGGAGTTATATACTTTAAAATTTGACTACATGTCAGAATACAGTATGTACACCACATTGATTGCACTAGAAAATATTGTAGAACTTGTGAAAACTGTAAATGCACAACTTTTAAATTTTAAGACATCTGTGTTGTTTTCTATCAGAATCAGAACCGTAATTTTTGTGCGCTCTGTTGTAAAGTATGTGCGCTCGCTCGGCGAGGTGTGTGCGCGCGCACACGCGCACAGCTTAGAGGGAACAGTGCTCACTAGATATAGATACGAATGATAACACACTTCTATCCAACTGGAACAAGGTCATTAGAGAAGCAGCCACAACTTCTACAGCAAACCACCTCTTCAAGAAACATCCATAAACACAATGGTACATCTCAGACCTAAGAACTCAAAAAACAACTGCAGAAACAAGAACGCAAATGGTGCAAGCCCAACTGCACAACTGATTGCAACACCTACATGGTCCTACTGACAGAATACTGATCCATGACAGACAGGTGTAAAAATACATACTACACCAAACTCATCAACGCCTTTCTAAACTGACCAAGGGATTTATTTGAAATAGTAAAAAAAACCCAATAAGGACAATCCTGATACCTCACTGAGTCTTCAGAAGCCAGCAAACCACTATAAATCCAATTAAAGCGCCAACCACACAGATCAATCACCTCACGGATGCTGGAACACCACAAAACTCCTTGACCTCCTTTGATATCCTCAGCAAAGAAAATATAGAATCCACAATCACAGCCCTTAAAACAACCACCTCCCCACTAGATCCTTCCCCAGTGAGCTGGATCAAAGCAGCCAAAGCTGAACTAAATCCATTCCTTCTGAAAATCACACAGCTCTCCCTATCACAAGGCCTTAAGCCAAGAAGCCTGAAATCCACCTCTATCCGCCCCACCTTAAAATCGCAAAATTAGACCCAAAAGAACCTACATCCTACAGACCCATTGCCAGCTTCCCATTCATGTCCAAAATAATAGAGAAAACCATACTCCAACAACTACAAGAGTACATCGCCAATCATGCCTCTTTGGATCCGCAACACCATGGAGTTGAAACTCTCATCACTGACCTAATGAACAGACTTACAGAAGGAACTCAAAAACCACCACAAGGATACATCCTGATTTTCCTAAACCTCTCAGCAGCCTGTGATTCCAACCACCACAACATTCTCCTCCAAAATCTTTGCGCTGCAGGACTACAAAACAGTGTTGCAATGGTTCCACTCATATTTACAAGAGCGACAACAAGAAGTAAGAATGGGCAACAATTCTTCAACCCCTATCCCACAAACACAAGGTATCTCGCAGGGCTCATCACTATCAGCACTACTGTTCAACCTCTACCTACAACCACTATGCCAAAACATACCGTCCCACAATATCCACTTGCACATCTATGCAGATGACATAATGATTTATGCACCCTTCAACACCTCCAAACCTACATACAATGATATCCTAAATTGCTTCACCGACATCTCCAACTTGCTGGAAAAAACTCCCTAACATTCAATTACAGAAAAACAGGAATACTCTTCATCACTAAGGACAAAACATTCACCCCACCATCATCATTAATGTTAAACAATTTTGATGTGATGACTAAGAAAGATCAAATACCTAGGCATAACTCTGAATCAACACCTCATTTTGAAATCACACATACAAAATATAACAAAGGCCATCCACCACAAAATTCGTACCCTACAGCACTTACGCCCTCTGCTAGACCCTCCCAAATTCTGCACAGCATTCCAAGCCATCGCCTCACCACATATCGACTATTGTAACTCAGTCGTTCATGGACTGCCAAAATTCACTCTACTCTCATTGCATACCGCCCTACACACAACTACTCAAGTCATACAGGGAGCCTCAGAATTTGAGCACATAACCCCAATCTTGAAACACTACTCTCGAGCCACATCAAATACAAGATACTCCTACTTACCTTCAAAATCATCCATGTCCAAGCCTCACCCTACCTAAAAATACTGCTAGCTACAACAGAACCCACCAGGACAAAAAGACAAAGCACAAAAAATATACTGACTATCCCACATGAGACAACCAAAAGCAGCCAATTTGCATGCACCAGAGCTTTCAAATTCTATGCCCCCAGCCTCTGGAACTCACTACCTTTCAAACTCAGGAATATTAATGAACTACTCACGTTCCAAAAACACCTCGACCCACCTATTCATAGAACATTTCAAGCTGACTACATTACCCACCCCACCCTCCTCCCTACCATTCCCCCCACCCCCACTGCACCCACTCTGCCCTCCCAAAACACCTACCAACTCTGTACATAAAGTTCTCACAATATTCTATGTAACTTCAGCAAATGTATATACAAGTTTCCACAATTGTACATAAGTTACTTCTCTGTTTCAATGTAGCATCTACAAATGTTGCTCTACTGTATGTACACCGTTTTGACCTGGTGTAAAGCAGTATAAAAAACAGTTAAAGAAATAACTCACTAGGAAGAAAGGTGAGTGATGGTGTGCCCCAGGGATCGGTCCTGGGACTGGTACTGTTCAATGTATTTGTAAGTCATATTGCTGAAAGACTGAAGGGAAAAATCTGCCTTTTTGCAGATAAGAAAATTTATAACCGAGTGGACTCCGAGGAAGTGGACAATATGAGGTAAGATTTACAAAAGTTGGAAGAATGGTCTAATGCTTAGCAGTTAAGATTTAATGTGAAAAAGTGCAGAGTCATTCACTTGGGATGTAGAAATCTAAAGGAATTGAATGTGGTAGGGGGCAAAGAGGTTGGACCAGAAGAAGGACCTCAGAGTGATTGTTGCTGAGGATCTCAAGGCAGCGAAACCATGTGAAAAGGTGGTGGTCAGTGCCAGAAGGATGCTGGGTTGTATACAGAGAGGAATAACCAGCAGAAAGAAGGAGGTATAAATGCCTCTGTACAAGTCGTTGGTGAGGTCTCACTTGGAGAGTTTTGTTCAGTTTTGGAGACCCATATCTCATAAAGGATATGAAAAAAGACTTGAAACGGTTTATAGGAAGGCAACCAAAATTGATTTGGAGCCTGCGCCAGAAGATGTATAAGAGACCTGAAGACCTAAATATGTATACCCCAGAGGAGAGGAGGGACAGGGGAGATATAATACAGACCTTTAAATACTTGTAGGGTATTAATGAACAAACAAACTTTTTTCAAAGAAGGGGAAGCTGTAAAACTAGAGGGCATAAAATTAAACTGCAAGGCGGTAAACTTAAAAGCATCGTCAGGAAATATTTTTTCACTGAAGGTAGTGGATGCTTGGAATGCCCACCCAATGGATCTGGTGGGGGCAAATACAGTGACGGAATTCAAAATGAAATGGGAAAGATACAGTGGATCACTATATAACAAGAGGATAAAACTACTTAACTATTTCTTATACCTCAACAAACAGAGAGAGGTGACCTCCATGGAGCGGTGGGTACACCTACTCTTGCACCTTACTGGGCAGACTAGATGGACCATACTGGTCTTTCTCCATGGACAAACAGGAAGTAAGCCCTCACGTATAGTTGACGTCCCCGATGGAGACCCACGTAGGAATGCTCCCCAGCTTCCATAGGAAGCTTTTGAGAGGTTGCATCACACATGCGTGCCTATCCTCCTGCCTGCCATGATGCCATCTTATCGCCAGTCTTCTTTTTCCACAAAGCCCCTAGGACGTATTCCTGTTGTCACTGGAAAAAGAGTGATTTTTCTTACCCCGCTGACACCATTTCTTTTTTCTACATTTTTGCTTTTTAGGAGTTTTTTTTTTTTCTTGTGCAGTTTGCGGGCTGGTGACATTCAGCAGTTTGATCTCACAGTGGCTGTTTCTCTGGTCATGTCTAAGCCAGTCAGTGGATTTAAAAAGTGCACTAGGTGTGCACTCACCATCTCGGTCAATGACCAACATTCTCGGTCACTGACCGACATAACTGGTGCCTTCAATGTCTTGAGCTTAACCATGACCCTTTTCCTGTAATCTCTGCTTGCAGATGACCAGGAAGGGTCGGGAGAAGCAGAGAGAGTCCCTCTTTGGGCCATCGGACTCAGCGTCCTCAGGCTTGGCATCGACATCAGTGTTAATGACCTCACAGGGCTTTGCCAAGGTTTCGACATAATGCAGTGCCTGTGCTCACTCGAAGACAAGGGCTGTGGTATGCTGGAAAGGAGACCGTTCACTGATCTCCAGTTGGAGCTACAGAAGGAACAGTCATCCGCTCTATCAACTGTGAAGGGGAAATCTGAGAACTGGGCCAAGAGTCATGGCATCAACACTGGAGCCTTTCTGGATGCAACATGCTCAAAACCCACCTCTTCCATCTTGCTTTTGACATTCCCCCCTCTGACCCCTAGGTTGCCCATCCTCCCTCCGACTCAGACCCTCTGCCTCCTCCCTCCCTCGTATAACTGGTGTCTCTGTCTCTTTCTTTTCCACCTGCCCTTCATCTGTCACCTTCCTATCGATACAATGGCGTTCTTTTCTCTCTTTATCTTCCCCGCAGCCTTTACTGATTATTGTACACCAACCTGATGCAAGCAGACCAATAAAGATAAAGGGCAATGGCCGGGAGCAGCCTACCAAATTGCCACAGCATGAGGAGTCGACTCCCAAAGCCCTGGAGGGCTACCAGCAGTCTCCTGATGTGCTAACAATCATGAAGTCTCTGAACCGAGTGCCGGAGTTGGAAGGCTGAAGTTGTTTTCCTAACCCTAATGACCTCAGAGATGGCGATGCCAGCAGAGCTCCTTTGGACCCTCGAGGCGCACATGGTGGTGTTCTGGCTGCCTGGTCCCCAGGGGCTCTGCTTCCCTTGACAGTGTCACCAAATGCTATACAACCCATCCTGGAGATTCATGTATGTATTGGGTTGTTTATTGCACAATTTATATGACATTAGTCATTCATATCCTTTTCGGCTCTCCCACCTTGTTTTCTTTATATATATCAGTTCTGTTTATGCAATCTTTATACTTTGGGCTACTGCAGGACCATTTAATTCTTCCTTCATATGGTAGAGCTCTTTTTCCCAATTGATTTCACGCTGCTATTATTTTATTATGCGGTTAGTTCTGTGAACAATGAATCCTTGTTCTTTGTTATTCCGCTACTCTGCGGGTTCCGCAATTACACTAGTTGTTTTAATGTTCATATTTTTCACTTCATTTCGTTTTATGCGATTTCATACCACTTTTTACTGTTTTTATGCCTTTTATCTAATGTGCAAGTTTACACTCAGTGTGGTTAAATTATGAGCCATGCACATATTTTTAGTTCTTGAACTAAAGATGAGACTATCGCGTTTATGTTCGTTGTCTTTTTACGTTATTGTGCAATTTCACACTTAGTGTGTTTAAATCATGAGCTATGTACATATTTTTTAGTTCTTGCACTAAGGATAAGCCTATCCCCGTTTTTATGTTCGTTGATTTTTTACATTATTTTTCCCAATAGAGTCAGGCGTCCCCACAAAAAGGTTTTCTAGGTCATGTTACCTCTGCTGCTTTGTGTTCAATCAATGTTCTCTAATAGTCACCTTTCATATAGGTTTTTATCATATTTTTCTAGTCCAAACATTGTTGTTGGCTCTATTCCCCTCCGTTGTTTAAATGGACCTCTTATTTTAGGTTGCTCCACTACGTCACTTTATTGTTTCCCTAAATTGTTTTTATCTCCGCATATCTATTCACATAAAATGTTTTTACTAGTAAGCCTGTCCTTTTTGAACTAACAAGTTACGTATTCGTGTTCTTAATGTTTTACTTTTATTGTTATAATTTGTATGTATGATTTTACGATTATTTAATTAATTATTGTTTTCTATTTATTGTAATTTGCATTGTCTTAGTTCATTAGGGAGTGGAGGAGTAGCCTAGTGGTTAGAACATTGGCTTGGTAACCAAGCAACCAGGGTTCAAATCCCACTAGCACTCCTTGTGGTCTTGGGCAAGTTACTTAACCCTCCATTGCCTCAGAAAAAAGGCCTGGCAATCTACTTCCAGTGACACTGCCAAGAAAACCCAGGAGCTTCTGGGTCACCAGGAGTCAAGACTGACTCAAAGGCACACATTGCATTAGTTCAATGCTCATACTATTTTTAGTTTAAGGTCCTTCTGTGTTCTTTTTTGTGTCTTTTGGTCCTGGTTTCCCGCTATTGCAATATACGTGGTTTCCTTTACATATACCTTTCTATATTAATTTTGATATTTGTGATACAATTTCTAGTTTTTACTTTATGCATATGGTTGTATCGGTTGCTGTGCGCTCCAGAGTGTTTGTTGACCCTCATAATCTGTGAGTATTTCTATAATTATTATATACATGTTACATTTTTTAGTCCATGTCTGTTTTACATTTACATAATTTATATTGATGGTTTTATTTGATTTTTTAATAACGCCATTTACTAAAGTTGTAACTGTATTTGTAATTATGTTTTATTCATTATTTTACATAATCTATATGTTTGGTCTTATACATTTTGTGTTTTTCTGTTTTTATATCATTATATAATATGTGTTATTTATCATCATTATTATTTACTTGTTGTTTTGCAGTTCTCAGCCCCCTGACGAAGGCTGTGCCGAAACGCATTGGGGCGTTTCTTTTATTTTAATAAAGCATTAGTGACCACCTACTACCGCTTGCTTTCTGTGTGTTCTTCTAAGGTATTGCGAGAGGTTGCTCCTCTTGTGGTGTTTTGATTCAAGTACTCCCTACTGAGGAAGGGACATTAGGTCGGTGGTCGGAGTCCACACCAGTCCCGACCGCCATCTCCCTGTCCAGCACGCTCGTGAGGCATGCCATCTCCCTGTCCAGCACCTTTGTGAGGCATGTCATCAGTCCCATTGGTGCCCGCCTTCTCCGCCCGATCAGTGGCGGTGCCAGGAGAAGACCAGGCACTATTCTGACTTCTCTCAGAGTCAGACTCCGAGGGATGGGAGATGGAGGAGGAATCATTGATCTCTGAGTAGGAGTCTCTGAACCTGCCTTCGGACCCTTCCCTTCTGAATGAGAGAAGGAAGTCATCCCCAGAGGACATGTCCTTCCAGGAGTTCAACTGAGACATGGCAAAGGCCATTCTGTTCTTGCTAGAAGCAGAGGACAAGTTAAAGATCCTCCAATACCCCTCTGCTCCCAAGGAGGCCGTCATGGTGCCCATGCACCAGAACCTACAACGTCTGCTGCTCAGGATGTAGGAAAACCCCCTTATGATGCTGGCCATCAGTTGGCGGCTCAATTCCATGTATCAGGTCCAGAAGGCCCCAGGCTTTGAGAAGCCTCAACTACCCCATAACTCCTTGGTGGTGGAGTCCGCCATGAAGGAGCAAAAGCACCAAGTTCTTTTCCTTGCTGCCACCAGCCTGGGAGGTCAGGACCCTCGATGCCTTCAGGCAAAGATGTTTTCAGGATTCCATGCTAGTTGCTCACATATTCCCCTACCAACTTTACATGAATATGTTCCTGAAGGACATAATGGGAGATCTGAATGAGTTCAGTTCTCTCATACTGGCGGAGTGCCTTGATTCCTTATAAGAACATAAGAACATAAGATATGCCATACTGGGTCAGACCAAGGTCCATCAAGCCCAGTATTCTGTTTCCAACAGTGGCCAATCTAGGTCATACGTACCTAGCAGTTTCCCCAAGGGACACAGGTTCCACAATGCTTGTATTGGTTCAAGCATTGATATCCTGGGTCCCTTCTTAATAATGGTTTATGGACCTTTCCTCCAGGAACTTGTCCAAACCTTTTTTAAACCCAGCTACACTAACAGCCTTTACTACATCCTCCGGTAACAAATTCCAGAGTTTGATTACACGTTGAGTGAAAAAATATTTTCTTTTATTAGTCTTAAATAGTTTACCCTGTAGCTTCATTGCATGTCCCCTAGTCTTTCTATATTCTGATAAGGTAAACAATCGATCTACGTTTACCCGTTCCACTCCGTTCATTAATTTATAGACTTCTATCATATCTCCCCTCAGCCGTCTCTTTTCCAGGTTAAAGAGCCCCAACCTTTTTAGCCTTTCTTCATAGGAGTAGCCTTCCATCCCCTTTACCATTTTGGTGGCTCTTCTCTGAACCTTTTCTAAAATTGCTATATCCTTTTTAAGATATGGCGACCAGAATTGCACACAATATTCAAGGTGCGGTCTCACCATGGAACGATATAGAGGCATTATAATATCTTTTGTTTTATTTTCCATTCCTTTCCTTATCATACCTAGCATTCTATTTGCTCTCTTGGCCGCCGCTGCACACTGGGCCGAGGGTTTTAACATGGTATCCACAAGGACGCCTAAATCTTTTTCTTGGGTGGTGGTTCCTAATGTGGAACCTTGCATCGTGTAACCATAGTTTGGGTTGTTCTTCCCTAGGTGCATAACCTTGCACTTCTCCACATTAAATTTCATCTGCCATTTTGATGCCCAGTCTTCCAATTTATCAAGATCCTCTTGCAATTTTCCACAATCCTCCTGGGTTTTAACAACTTTAAATAGTTTTGTGTCATCAGCAAATTTGATAACCTCACTCGTTATTCCACTTTCCAGGTCATTTATGAATATGTCAAAAAGCAGCGGACCCAGCACAGATCCCTGGGGTACACCACTATTCACCTTTCTCCATTGGGAAAATTGGCCATTTAGCCCTACCCTCTGCTTTCTATCTTTTAACCAGTTCCTGATCCACAGTAGTACACTGCCTCCTATCCCATGACTCTTTAGTTTTGCCAAAAGTCTCTCATGAGGGACCTTGTCAAAGGCTTTCTGAAAGTCCAGATACACAATATCAACCGACTCACCTTTGTCCACCTGTTTATTCACTCCTTCAAAAAAACATAACAGATTAGTAAGACAAGATCTTCCTTGTCTAAAGCCATGTTGGCTGTCTCCCATTAGGTCATGACTATCTATATGCTGAGTAATTTTATTCTTTATGATGGTTTCTACCATTTTTCCCGGTACTGATGTCAGGCTCACCGGTCTGTAGTTTCCCGGATCACCCCTCGAACCCTTTTTAAAAATTGGTGTTACATTGGCGATCCTCCAATCCTCAGGTATTAGAGATGATTTTAATGATAGTTCACAGATTACTGATAGCAGGTCTGCAATCTCAAATTTCAGTTCTTTCAACACCCTTGGATGTATACCATCCGGCCCAGGTGATTTGCTACTCTTCAGTTTATCTAATAGTTGTAAGACATCTTCCCGATGTATCGATATTTCCTTCAATTCTTCCACACCTTTAAATACAACTTCAGTCGTGGGTAACATCCCTACATCTTCCTCAGTAAAGACCGAAGCAAAGAATTCATTCAGTCTCTCCGCTATCGCCTTGTCGCCTCTTAGTGCTCCTTTAACCCCTTTATCATCTAATGGACCAACTGACTCTCTCACGGGTTTTTTGCTACGAATGTACTTGAAAAGGTCTTTATTTCGCGTTTTTGCTTCCGCAGCAAGCTTCTTCTCAAATTCTCTCTTTGCCTGCCTTATCAATGCCTTGCATTTGACTTGCCAGTGCTTGTGCTGTTTCCAGGTTTCATCATTTGGCTCTTTTTTCCATTTCTTGAAAGATGCTTTTTTGGCAACAACAGCCTCTCTGACCTCAGCTTTAAACCATGCTGGCAATTTTTGGACTTCCTTCCACTTTTCTTAAAGCGTGGAATACAGCTGGTCTGGGCTTCCAAGATAGTATTTTTCAACAACACCCAAGCTTGATGTACGTCTTTAACCTTTGCAACTGCTCCTTTTAGTTTTTTCTTAACTGTTTTCCTCATTCTATCATAGTCTCCCTTTCGAAAGTTAAAGGGTAGTACTGTGGATTTCCTTACTATCCCTCCTCCACTAATTAAATCAAAGGCGATCATGCTATGATCACTATTGCCAAGTGGCCCCAACACCCTTATCTCCTGCACTACATCTGGTGTTCCACTAAGGACTAGGTCTAATATTGCTTCCCCTCTGGTCGGTTCATGAACCAGCTGCTCCAAGAAGTGGTGGGCCATGGCAAGGACATGGTGGGCCATGGCAAGGACTGCTAGAAGTATATGGTTTGTGCCGTCTACGATGCCTTCAAATCGACTGGCTAGGTGGCAGTCATGGGCATCGGGGCATGCCGCCTTGCTTGGTTTCAGTCTTTGGACCTGGAACAGTGGGCTAGGACAAGCTAGCGGATGTGCCTTGCCAGGGGAAGAACCTCTTCAGCAAGATGGTGGAGGGGGTAGATGATATCAAAAGGAGCATGTTACCATCTTCAGACTCTCGTGAAAGACTGCTCATGCCTCGAGGAAGAAATACCAGGAGAAAAAAAATCTTCTACCAGGGCAAGCACCCTATATCCATCCTCGGGAACTCCACTCTTCTAGTAGATTCCTTCTATCTGTGCCCTTCTCTTATAATGCCAACTCCAGACTGCAATCCTTCTACCTTGGTACTCCTTATGCCTGGAACAAACTACTTGAATCTGTGTGTCAGGCTTCATCTCTGGCCATTTTCAAATCCAGGCTGAAAACTCATCTCTTCGAGGCCGCTTTTGGATTCTGATCCACTTTGTTTTTTATGTGTTTACTTACCATTCCCCTCGATATATCCTTGTCCTCAGCTGTTGTGTTGTCTTTCTTGACTAGATTGTGCAAGCTCTGATAGCAGGGATCATCTTTTACATGTGTCTATACAGCATTGCATACACCTTGTAGCGATTTACAAATGATTAGTAGTAGTAGTAGTTGTACTACTACTACCACCAAAGCCCCCTGAGTGCCCAACCAAAGGCACAGGACCTGCACCAACAGAGACGCGATGAGCCTCGGAAGGCCCAACATGCGCCTCAATGTAAGCTGGAGTTGGGTTTTTGACTGGTTCATCAGGAGCGTAGCTAATCACCAAATCCACAATGAAGTGCACTCTCAGAAATGGGAGGATGGCTCACCCACCTCACATAAGAAAATGGGTGAGTTCCAGTCCATTCTGGATCTGCGGAACCTAAACTGCTTCTTATTTACTTATTTAACAGATTATTATACCGCTATATCTTTAGTCATACTGCTTTAGATTGTAACTTAATCTGGATAAAGTACATTAAACAGGGGTGGTATACTTGGATTATACAGTGAACATTTTAGATATAAGGTAGGTAATATTTAAGAACTTAGCATAAGAACATAAGATATGCCATACTGGGTAAGACCAAGGTCCATCAAGCCCAGTTTCCTGTTTCCAACAGTGGCCAATCTAGGTCATACGTACCTAGCGGTTTCCCCAAAAGACACAGGTTCCACAATGCTTGTATTGGGTCAAGCAGTGTTATCCTGGGTCCCTTTTAATAATGGTTTATGGACCTTTCCTCCAGGAACTTTTCTAAACCTTTTTTAAACTCAGCTACACTAATAGCTTTTTCTACATCCTCCGGTAACAAATTCCAGAGTTTGATTACACATTGAGTGAAAAAATATTTCCCCTTATTAGTCTTAAATAGCTTCATTGCATGTCCCCTGTTGTTGTTGTTAAGTGCCGTCGAGTCGGAGTCGACTCATAGCGACCCTCTGGATAGCTATTCTAAATTGTGTTCGTTCTTCAGTCAGGCGGCTCATTGTTGACAGACTGGTACCCATAGCTGCTGTTATTGTATCGATCCATCTCATTGCTGGCCTTCCTCTTTTGCGTTGACCTTCTATCTTGCCAAGCATGATGTCTTTCTCTAATGATCTCTCTCTTCGCATGATGTGTCCAAAGTATGAAAGTCGAAGTCTTGTCATCTGAGCTTCTAAAGTAAGCTTAGGTTTGATCTCCTCTAGTACCGACTGGTTTGTTCTTCGGGCAGTCCATGGTATACAAAGTATTCGCCGCCAGCACCATAATTCAAAGGCATCAATTTTCTTCCTGTCTGTCTTTTTCACTGTCCAGCTTTCACATCCATATGATGTTATTGAAAATACCATGGCTTGAACAAGTCGAATCTTTGTATGGAGAGAGACATCTCTGCTCTTGAGAATCTTGTCTAGGTCTTTCATAGCCATTCTGCCAAGAGCAATGCGTCATCTGATTTCTTGACTGCTTGTTGCTTCTTTATTGATAGTTGATCCAAGTAGGTTAAAGTTGTTCACAATTTCAATTTCTTCTCCTTCAACGATGAACCTGTTGATTATGCCAGTGGTCATGATCTTTGTCTTCTTTACATTAAGGTGCAGGCCCATTTTGAGACTATGGGTCTTGTTTACAAAGCCGCGGTAGCGATTCGCGATCGTTATCGGAGCCGCGGCCCCATTGACATCATTGACATAACGATCTTGAACCGCTACCGCGGCTTAGTAAACAAGCCCCTATGTTCTTTGATTGTGAGAAGCAAATGTTTCAGATCATCTTCACTTTCAGCCAGTAATGTGGTATCATCAGCATAGCGAAGGTTGTTGATGAGTCTTCCACCAATCTTCACACCTCTGTTATCGTCATACAATCCTGCTTCTCTGATGATTTTTTCTGCATATAAATTAAACAGGAAGGGGGAAAGTATGCAGCCTTGTCTTACACCTTTGCTTATTTTAAACCATTCTGTTTCTCCTTGTTCCGTTCAAACTGTTGCTTCTTGATCAATGTACAGATTTTGCAAGAGAACGATCAGGTGTTCTGGTATACCCATGCTTCTTAATGTGGCCCAGAGTTTCTCATGGTTTACACAGTCAAAAGCCTTGCTATAGTCGATAAAGCACAAATAGATATCCTTTTGGTATTCTTTAGTCTTTTCAAGGATCCATCTCACATCCACACTGATGTCTCTTGTTCCTTGCCCTTTCCTGAACCCTGCTTGCACGTCAGGTAGTTCTTGTTCCAGGTATGGTTGTAGTCTCTTTTGAATAAGCTTCAGTAGAATCTTGCTGGCATGTGGGATCAGAGCAATTGTGCGATAATTTCCACAGTCAGTTGGATCACCTTTCTTTAGAATTGGTATAAACACAGATCTTTTCCAGTCAGTTGGCCATGATGTTGTCTTCCATATTTCTTGGCAGAGCCTTGTAAGTACGGTAAAAAGAAGGCCGCGGCGCCATGTGCGCGCGGCCATTGGTAACCGGGGGGGCGGCTGGCCTCGTGCGCCCCCGCGGCGCTAAGCGTGGCGCGGTGGAGGCGGGACTAGCGCGGCAGGTGTTCTCATTGGCTCCCGCGGGTTGTGGGATGCGCGGGAGCCAATGGGACGAGGTGTAGGAGCGCGGTGAGGGGAAGACGAGCATCGGTACCGCGTGGCTCCGGTCTTTTTGGGGCCGGAGCGGAGCCGAGAGGTTGTGCGGTGAGTCTGCCTCCGTTTGCATTTACGTCTGTCGTGGTGCGGGAGTTCTGTTTGGGGGGCCTGCAGTTGTCGGGGATTGAGGATTGGGGGGTCATCACCGCGGGGATTGAGGATTAGCCTTCAAACTAATGAGCCGCAGTTGGGCTTCTCCTCAGCTAATTAAAAAAAATTTTTTTTTGAGTAATCGGAAGCGCCGGCACAGTATATAGGGAGGAGGGGGGGGGTGCAACTGCTCTCTTTGCACGGAGTAGTTGTACACGTGGGTGATCTGCACAATGCCTGCGACGAATAAAAAAGGGGGCCCTGTAAGAGCGGCGGCTAAGAAGACTGGGCAGCAGCAGGCGGCCGGTAAGGGTAATCAGGCCTCAGCAGCGCCGAACCTCGGACGGGGAGGCGGGGGCAGAGCACAGCGGCGCAATCGGGGGATGGGAGTGCCTGCTTGGGGCGCGCAAGGGAAAAAGGGGACTGCTGGGCGTAATGCTGCAACGGATGCGGCAGTCAACCAAGTAGGAGAGCAGAGGGCTGTGCCAGTTGTGGGGCAGGGCGAGGGTACTGTGAGGGGGTATAGGGGGGCCAGGGGAGACAGACGCAGTAGGGGGGTGCGGGGCTGCAATGGCATGGGGGGGATGGTGCGGGGCGATGGTGATGGGGTTAGGGGGGGGCTGGTATCACCGGAGGGGGAGGTGTGGGCGCCAGTTGGCAGAGGGGGGGGGCGAAGAGGGGGGAGCAATGGGCTTCTGTAGTGGGCCTGGTATGCTGAGTGGTCATTCAACAGCGTGGGAACAATGGCGAGGGGGGGGGGGACAGGGTACCTCACGGCCAAATTGGGTGGGGGCGTGGCAGCCGCCTTGGGCGGTGGATGGTGCTGTGTCGCCTTTTGCCTTTTTCTCTCCGCAGGTTCCGCCACGATGGCAATACATGGGGAGGCCGGGGACGGTACAGCAGCAAGAAGCAGCGGAGACCAGCTCGGGAGGTCCTATCGGCGGCACTGTCCGGAGAGCATCTGAAGGGTTAACCCCAGCGGAGATCAGCGCGCCTGCGGAGGGGACGAGTGGCGCGGAAGATGAGTTGGTTGATAATGCTGTGGATGGTCCCGGGAGCGTCATGGGGGGGGGGGCGGCAGTAGTGGGTGCGAAGGCGAGGAAGAAACGGCGACATTCCTGTCATAGGAGGCGGCGGGCAGGTTCTTCGTCCTCTTCATCATCAACCTCGATGTCGCGTTCGTCTTCACTGTCGGGCAGCAGGCCTGCGGACAAGGGGGTGCTGAGTACGGTAGGGGCTACACCTACGGTTGTAGCATTTTCGGAATTATGGGAGGGCGTGCCAAAAAGTTGCGTCGCAAAATTCAGAGGAGGCGTTATATTGATATATTCCGGTTGCTCGAAGGTCGCAAACGAACAGGGGACGGTAGACGGAAGAGAAAGGAGGACGAGAAGGTGGGGAGAGTTCGGCGTGTGGCGCGGACTGTGGTGAATTGGACACGGCCCTTTTTGCGTCTCGCTAGCGTCTGGGGTCAAGCGAATCCGGAGCAGTACGGGAGGTTGTTGGCCTATGCGGACTCTATTCTTGAGGCGTCACAGGTTCATGATAGTTGGGCGTGGCTCAACTATGATGAGACATTCCGCGATAAAATGGAAGAGAACCTGTCGTTATCATGGGGGACGCAGGATATAAATTTGTGGCTGACGCAGATGGCAGTCCAAACGGGTGGTGCGGGGGGCAGTGTACCCAAGCTAGGGGCGGCTAGTTCCTCAGGGGCGGGGCAGCCCTTTCATTTGGGCGTGCCCATGGCGGGGCAGCGGCTGGCGAGTCCAGGAGGGACGGGGGATGTCTGTTGGCGATACAGCAAGTCTTCCTGCCCCTTCCCGGATTGCAAGTTCCGACATGCCTGTTCGGTTTGCAACGGACTCCACTCTGCCATCGGATGTCTCAAAATTGGGGCTGGGGGGGCCGCAACACCTGCTACTAAGATGTAACACGGAGTGGGGTGTTGCGCCGATTACGGTATGGTTGGCAGCTTTGCGACCGTGGTGGTGCAGGTACACTGACAGAAAGGCGCGCTTAGTGTTAGAGGAGGGTTTTCAAACAGCTTCCCAATCCCAATTCTGGGGGACTTGGTGGTGGCCAAGGCCAGTGATTCGCCCGCTTTGAGGAAGTATGCGTTGGTTGTACGTGAAAACTTAGCTAGTGAAGTTTAGGTTAGGGAGGCTTGCGGCCCCCTTTGCGGAGCTGCTTTTTTGAGGGTTTTGTCGTTTCCCCTTTAGGCATACTACCAAAGACAGAGCCAGGGAAGTTTCGGTTGATACACAAGTTATCCTTCCCGTGGGTGCTTCGGTTCCTGACCGCTTCCCGAAGGAATTGTGCTCGGTTCGGTATGCGTCGTTTGATGAAGCCGTTGGTCTTGTGTGGGGATGTGGGACGGGTTGTTTAATGGCGGAGGCGGACATTGCATCTGCGTTTCGTTGCTGCCGGTGCATCCGTCTGCTTTTCATTGGCTGGGGCTTCTGTGTTGAAGGTGGCAATTATTTTGATATGTGCCTACCAATGGGTGGTGCTCTCTCCTGTGCCTATTTCGAGCAGTTTAGTTCCTTTCTGCATTTGGCGTTTGTCCAGCGGTCAGGCCGTGTCAAGGTCGTACATTACTTAGATGAATTTTTCTTTGTGGGGGAGGTGCGGTCGGGAACGTGAAGCGAATTGCTTGCGGCGTTCGAGCGGTTGACACAAGAGTTGGGGGTACCGTTGGCATCAGGTAAGACGGCGGGTCCAGCGACGAGAGTTACCTTTTGGGGGTGGAGCTCGATTCAGTGGAGATGGTCGCGCGTTTGCCCGAGGATACAAAAAAACCCCCAAAAAACCCCTTGCAGTCCTTTCGGGCGGATTTGCAGGTCTGGGATGAATTTTTTGTGGCGGTTTAATTGGTATTATGGTGCTGCAAGATGTGGAGGCGTCCAGTGGGGAGCTGCAGTGGCATACGGAGGCAGCTGGAGGGGCTGGTTTTGGTGGTGTGCAGCGGCGTGGCCTGAAACTGGGTGGGAGGTGGGCTGGACCAGCAATATAACATTTGTGGAGTTGTTCCCATTATTGGTGTCTTGGCGGTGTGGTCGGACAGATTCCGGGACCGCAAGGTGGTATGGTGGTGTGATATTGCAGCGGTCGTCAGCGTGATCAACTGTTATTCTCCGCGTTGTAATCCAGTGGCCGAGCTGGTGCGGCACGTGGTGTTTGAATGTTGAGGTCGCAAGTGGCTGTAAAGGCGAGGCACATTCCGGGGTTTTCTAACAGGATTGCTGATGCTCTTTCCTGTTTTAAGTGGTAGTCGTTCCAGACCTTGGCGCCAGAGGCAGATGAGGTGGGGGCATCTGCCTCCGAGCGCTTATGACGGATTGGCCTCGTGGGCTGACGGAACTGCTGCGGGAGTCTGTATCAGCGTCCCCATGGGAGGCTGATCAGCGGGGATGCACCAGTGTGGCGGCGTTTCCTCGTGGAGCACGGTTGGCGGCAGGGCCCGGTGCCGGATCGGCTGCTGGGTCAGTATATTTTGCTGGCGAAAGCTGCGGGGCTGTTGTGGGCTACGGTACGCACTCACCTGGCGGGGTTTTTTCCTTTGTTGCAAAAGCGGTAAAAGACTTGCTGTGGCGATTGTGTAGGGTGTTGCCGCGGGTGGTATCCTCCGTTGGAGAGGGTGCTGTTTCAGACGGTGTTCTCGGTGGCGTTTCTCGGTGCTTTTCGAGTTGGGGAATGGGTTACGCAGTCGGGTCGGGTACTGGGGGGAAAAGACTTGCAAGTCCACCACGTGCAGTGGTGGGGTGGGGGGGTACGGTTGTATTTGGCGCGTTCCCAGAAGGATCAAAGCGGAAAAGGTGCATTGGTAGTGTTTGCGGGCGGTAGCAGGGGCCTTGTGGTTCCCGCGGGCATCGTTGTGACAGTATTTGGAGGGGCAGCCGCGGGGTACGGGTTTTGTTTGTGTGTGGCGACAGGAGAGTGCTAACGCGCTTCCTGTTACGGCGGTGCTTCGGGTGGCTTTGCAACATCTGGGTGAAGATGCGACCTCGTTTGCGCCGCATTCTTTTCGGATCGGGGGCGCGGGATATTCAATGATAGGGGGATGGAAGTCCCGGGGTTTTTTCCACCGTTATGTTCGTTTGCAGGGGTCGGGGGTGCTAATGGTACTATCTTTTGTCTTGCAGAAGGGAGTGCAGGAGTGTGTCGTTGTTGGATGATTGGCCACTCCTATGTTTACTGGGCCGGGCGGCAAACAGAAACACGACCTCTGGGGTCCCATATTGGACTGCATGCCTTAGGGGTGTCTGTCTCATGGCTGGGCAAGCGGGGACTGCGGTGGTTCCAGTTGCTGCCTTGCTACGGCACCACCTGCGGATGAGAGGAGTACCGGATATCTTGGTTGTGCACTTGGGAGGCAATGACCTGTGGACTTGGACTTGCAGACAGCTAATTCGGGCTGTGCGGAAGGACTTGGGGGTTGTTGGGGTTATGTTTCCCGGAACTGTTATAGTTTGGTCTGATATCATTCCAAGGCCAGCCTGCAAGAATCAGCGGCGATGGTCGCGGGGGCTGACGAAGGTTAATCGCCAAATAGGCAGATGGGTGGGGGAACAGGGGGGATGCCAAATGTTGCACACTTGGGTGGATGTCGAGTGTTCGGGGTTGTATAGATCGGACTGAGTACATCTATCGCCGGTTGGTGTGGATTTGCTCCTGAACGATTGGCAAGAGGCCTTGGAGGGTATCATGGCTAGGAGGAGGGCTGGTCGCAGCTTAGCCTTGGGGGGCGGCTCAGGGCGGTAGGCCCTGAGCCGGTGGCGGGATCCCGGAGGTTTCCGGGGTCCGGAGCCGGATGCAAGCAGTAGGGCGGGGGTGGGGTACCCCCGACCCGGACATTCCCTCAGGTTTTTGCTAATAATATGGCGAAGCCGGATTGAGGGAGGAATAAGAAAAGTAGCCGGGCTTGGACTCGGCGGAAGCGGCGTCACTTTGCTACTCACATGGCTGGTGTGGGCTCGCTCCGCGGGGGAGGGGGGGGATAAGTTGATTATGTTTAATGAAGTTTTGGTATGTGTTAAGGTTAATAAAGCTGCGACCAGTTTTAAATCCAATTTTGATGTGGTGTGCTTTGTAAAAGGCGGGGAGCCGGTGGGAGGGGGTGTAAAGGGAGGGGGTGGGGAAGCAGCGAGGCGCACTGTCCGCCTTACCCGGTTAAAAGAAGGCCGCGGCGCCATGTGCGCGCGGCCGTTGGTAACCGGGGGGGCGGCTGGCCTCATGCGCCCCCGCGGCGCTCAGCGTGGCGCGGTGGAGGCGGGACTAGCGCGGCAGGCGTTCTCATTGGCTCCCGCAGGTTGTGGGATGTGCGGGAGCCAATGGGACGAGGCATAGGAGCGCGGTGAGGGGAAGACGAGCATCGGCACCGCGTGGCTCCGGTCTTTTCGGGGCCGGAGCGGAGCCAAGAGGTTGTCCTGCCCGCCCACCCGTCTGATGGTTGGTTGGGGGGGGGGGTTAGGGCAGGGAGTGGGGGTGTTGCAGCTGGGGGGGGGGGTGGCGGGATCCCGGAGGTTTCCGGGGTCCGGAGCCGGATGCAAGCAGTAGGGCGGGGGTGGGGTACCCCTGACCCGGACATTCCCTCAGGTTTTTGCTAATAATATGGCGAAGCCGGATTGAGGGAGGAATAAGAAAAGTAGCCGGGCTTGGACTCGGTGGAAGCGGAAGCGGCGTCACTTTGCTACTCACATGGCTGGTGTGGGCTCGCTCCGCGGGGGAGGGGGGGGGATAAGTTGATTATGTTTAATGAAGTTTTGGTATGTGTTAAGGTTAATAAAGCTGCGACCAGTTTTAAATCCAATTTTGATGTGGTGTGCTTTGTAAAAGGCGGGGAGCCGGTGGGAGGGTGTGTAAAGGGAGGGTGTGGGGGAGCAGCGAGGCACACTGTCCGCCTTACCCGGTTAAAAGAAGGCCGCGGCGCCATGTGCGCGTGGCCGTTGGTAACCGGGGGGGGCGGCTGGCCTCATGCACCCCCGCGGCACTCAGCGTGGCGCGGTGGAGGCGGGACTAGCACGGCAGGCGTTCTCATTGGCTCCTGTGGGTTATGGGATGCGCGGGAGCCAATGGGATGAGGCGTAGGAGCGCGGTGAGGGGAAGACGAGCATCGGCACCGTGTGGCTCCGGTCTTTTCGGGGCCGGAGAGGAGCCAAGAGGTTGTCCTGCCCGCCCACCCGTCTGATGGTTGGTTGGGGGGGGGGGGTTAGGGCAGGGAGTGGGGGTGTTGCAGCTGGGGGGGGTGGCGGGATCCCAGAGGTTTCCGGGGTCCAGAGCCGGATGCAAGCAGTAGGGCGGGGGTGGGGTACCCCCGACCCGGACATTCCCTCAGGTTTTTGCTAATAATATGGCGAAGCCGGATTGAGGGAGGAATAAGAAAAGTAGCCGGGCTTGGACTCGGCGGAAGCGGAAGTGGCGTCACTTTGCTACTCACATGGCTGGTGTGGGCTCGCTCCGCGGGGGAGGGGGGGGGGATAAGTTGATTATGTTTAATGAAGTTTTGGTATGTGTTAAGGTTAATAAAGCAGCGACCAGTTTTAAATCCAATTTTGATGTGGTGTGCTTTGTAAAAGGCGGGGAGCCGGTGGGAGGGTGTGTAAAGGGAGGGGGTGGGGGAGCAGCGAGGCGCACTGTCCGCCTTACCCGGTTACAGCTGCATCAGATTGCTGCAATACTTCTATGGGAATGCTATCAATGCCTGGTGCTTTGTTCTTTGATAAGGCTTTCAATGCTGCTTCAACTTCTTCTTTCATCACCAATGGTTCCCGATCATAAGGTACAGGTTGAAACGGCTGTTGATCCACTTGATCTTTATCATATAAAAACTCTGTATATTCCTTCCACCTTTTCTTGATCTTCTCAGCATCATTCAACATAGAACCTTGAGCATCTTGTAACATTCCAATTCGAGGAAAGCTGATCTTGTTCTTCCCCTAATAGTTTCTGCTTCTATTTCCTTGCAAGTGTCATTGTAGTACTTTTCCTTGTCCTGTCTTGCTGCACGTTGGAAATCTCTGTTGAGTTCTGCAATTGTCTTTCTTTCTCCTCTGGCTTTAGCTTCTCTGCGTTTCTGGGAAATTTTCAGAGTTTCTTCCGTCATCCATTTTGGCCGTTTTTGCTTTTTCACCTTTTGTAGAGACTTCTCGCTTTCTTCCAACACAACCTTCTTGATGTCATTCCATAACTCTTCCGGAGCTCTGTCATTTGTATCTAAAGCAGCAAATCGATTTTGCAGGCAGTCTTTAAATTCCAGTGGTATATTCTCAAGGTCATATTTTGCTGCATTCATGAGTGGTTTGCTCTTTTTCAACTTTAGCTTGAGTTTGCATACTAGTAGTTGATGATCTGTACCACAGTCAGCTCCAGGTTTTGTCTTTGTTGATGTTACAGAGCTTTTCCATCGTTGACTTCCACAGATGTAGTCAATTTGATTTTTATACAATCCATTGGGTGAGATCCATGTGTACAGTTGCCGCTTGCGTTGCTGGAAGAAGGTGTTTGAGATGAATAGATCATTGGTCTTGCAGAATTCTATCAGTCTTTCTCCAGCTTCATTTCTGTTGCCAAGTCCATATTTTCCAACTACTTTGCCTTCTTCTTTGTTGCCAACTTTTGTGTTCCAGTCACCCATGACTATCAGGATATCCTGTTTGCATGTTCTGTCAATCTCAGCTTGTACTTGTTCATAGAACTCTTCAATTTCATTCTCTTCTGCAGCTGTTGTTGGGGCGTATACTTGAATTATAGTTGTGTTGATAGGCAATCCTCGTAGACGTATAGAGATTAAGCGTTCGCTGACTGCATTGTATTTCATTACAGTTCTTGCAAGTTTCTTCTTTATTATAAATGCAACACAATTTCTTCTTTGTCTTTCATTTCCAGCATAGTAGACCATGTGATCATCTGATGCAAAGTGCCCGATGCCAGTCCATTTCAGCTCGCTGACACCCAACAGATCAAGTTGTACACGTTCCATTTCATTCTTGACCACCTCCAACTTTCCTTGGTTCATGCTTCGTACGTTCCATGTTCCAATGTGTAAGACAACTTTATAGCTTCTGACTCTCATTTCATGCGCAGCTACATCAGCAGTCAGAGTTCCCGAGGGCTTTGATCCAACCACATCATAAATGCTGGCTTTACTCTGAAAAGTCTTCAGCTCTTCCCCAGTAGCTAGTTGAGTGCCTTCCGACCTGGGGGTCTCATCTTCCAGCACCATAGCACAATTTGTTTTGTTGTAACTATCCATTGGGTTTTCATGGCAAGATACAGAAGTAGATTGCCGGGCCTTTCTTCCATGCAGTTTAAGTTTGGTGTTGTTGCCGTTGTCACAGAAATGTGATCCTCTGCCGTCAACACTATCCCATTCTGCTGTTGCCCAGATGGGTGGTTTGTCTTGGTTTGGCACCTCAGCTGAGACCTCTCCATCTTCCAAATTATAGATAGCCTAGAGATTTCAATGAGGTGAGGTAGGGTCTCAGGTAGATCCTGTTGCGCTTTCCTGGTTTTTAGTGTTTTCCTCGAAGTGTGTGTTTTTTGATTACTTAATTTTTATAATTTTAAAATAATTTTTTTTTAAATAACCTTTTTTCAAAAAAACAATTTCTTATTTAAAATTGTTTAATGCACCAACAATGGAATTTATGGGATGTAGCCATTTGGAATGGCCCTTCTATTTCTTTTCTTTTTTCCTCCAGTTATTGCAGTGTGGCAGGAAAATCATATAGGTAAGAATGAACTCAGTATTTTTAAGTGTATAAAGTTGTAGGTTATGCTGTTTCTTATTCAAATAACTACTTCATGGTTTATGTATGGTTGATTATATTTTATATGGGTCTTATATTTGTGTGATTTTACATGTATTATGAGTATGTTACACACATGCAGTTATTTATTAATTTATTTTTAGTCAATGGATATTTTACTGTACTTTAGTAGTCAGTATTTATTTATTTATTGATATTTTAGTTATTTATTAATGTATTGATATGTTTATAGGTTCCTTATATGTGTGATTTTACATGTATTATGAGTATGTTACACATACACAGTTATTTATTTATTTATTTATTTGCTTTTTAGTTCAGATATTTCGCTGTACTTCAGTAGTCAATATTTATTTATTTATTGATATTTTAGTTATTTATGTATCAATATGTTCAGAGGTGCCTTATATGATTACATTAATATTTATTTTATGATTTATGACTGTTTTTTAATGTTGTTTGTACATGTTGTTATAGCCAAAGCCCCTGATGAAGGCATAAACGAAACACGGCCTGTGTCGGGCCTGACTTTATGAAATAAAGGTGGTATATAAATAGTTCCTTCCTTGCCTCCACGTCTTTTACTGGGTTACTGGGTCTGTTGTTTGGCACGTGGACTGTGCTCATCTGTTGGACAGTATATCCTAGCATGTTTACCCCCTGGAAGGCCGTGCTCAGCTTTGGGGAGGATGCACTGGAGCGATTTCAGTTACAAGAAGCCTTAATCACATGCAAAGAAGATAGTAGTAATAACACAATGCAACAATTGATTCAACAATGGGAAGAAGTGGTGCAGTTAACGCAGAAACAAGTTAAAGAAGAGCTCCATGCGGCATACTTACTTGAATGCTGCAGATCGGAAATCATTCCCCGAGGTCTCAGAGTTATTAAGGCACCAGGGATGTATTCAGAGGAGAGTGGCTTCGTAAAATGTTGGAATGCTATTCTGAACAAATGTTCACTAGATTTAATGATTCTGCTTATCAGTACAGTGAATAAAAAATCTGAGCTATATAAGGCTGATATAGATGAAAAGTTAATAACATTGAAGGGAAGTGACAAACAATTTGAGAGGACGCATAAGGATTTTGAAAGAAACAACATAACCTTTAAGAAGGAAATTAAAGATAAGAAAATGGAAAAATTCAAAAGGGATGAGGACGATTACCTATATGGGTATGTGTACCCTTGGTGTAAGAATGTGGAAAAAGAGCGTATATTTTTAAAAAAGAGATCGACTTTGTTTGATCTCAAAGAACCACATATGGAGGATAGGATAGAGGAGGACCCTGAAGAACCCAGGAAAAAGCGCAACAGGAGTGCATTGTGTTTGAGTTTGAGGAGACATACATAAAGAATAGTCCCTTCAATGAACAGATACATCTATGGTTAAGATATATAGATGACATTTTCATTTTGTGGGAGGGATCTGTGGAAGCATTATCGAACTTTAATATCTGGATTAACCAATGTGATAGTAATCTCCAATTTCAAATGACATATGACCCATACAAAATACCATATTTGGATTTGATGATCAAGAAGACAGAAGTGGGATTCTGCACAACTCTATATAGAAAGCCCACGGACAGAAACCAACTGTTGCACTATAGCAGTTTTCACAATTTGGCCTTAAAAAATAACCTACCATATGGGCAGTTCCTCAGAGCCAAGAGAATATGTACCTCTGAGGAGGAGTTTGAACTACAAGCGGATATTATAAAAGATCGATTGGAAATAAGACATTATCCTTCTCAGCAAATTAAGAAGGGATACCAAAAAACTTGTCAGGTTCCACGTGACAAATTGTTGCAGAAGAGAACGAAAGAAGATAAGTCTAATATGGTGTGCCCTTTACTCTATTCTCATCGGTCGCAGGATATTAAGAAGATTTTACAGAAACACTGGCATCTTATTCAGTCATTACCAGGCTTTTCGGATCTCAACTTGATTATCGCACACAAACGTAACGTTAATTTAAGGAATATGTTGGTCCCATCAGCGTTTACAGAACGGAAATATCTATCACAGTATAAAGGACACTATCAATGTGGAAAATGTTCTGTGTGTGTGCATGTTTTGTCGGTTAAGAATCAATATATACATCCTGACACTAATCAAGTGTTTCGTCTAGATGACTATACCAACTGTATGACGAGTCACGTAGTTTACGTGATTCGTTGCCCATGTCAGAAGTTGTATGTAGGCATGACTTCACGACCCGTCCGTAAGAGGATAATAGAGCATAGAAGTTGCATCAATAGGAGGCTAGAAGACAAGCCATTGGTAGCTCATTGGCTAGAACACAATCATAAGGTATCAGATCTTAAATTCTTTGTCATCAAGAAGGTAAAGTTAAATTGGCGAGGGGGTGACATGGAAAAAACTATAGCGCGGTTGGAACAACGTTATATTTTTCAGCTCAATAGTTTACACCCCTCCGGATTGAATAAGGAGGAAGATCTGTCGGTGTTTCTTTAATTTTATGGTATTGAGGATAGTTTAGCATTATGTGGAAAGGAATGGTGGTTTGATTTTTTCTGATTTTCTGATTTTAGCATTAGTTATGGTTCTGGATTTATGGATACGCTTTATCCTAACGGTTTTGGATGATTCATCAAGGTTATATAGAAAATTATAAAATAATAAAATATGGACGAATGGATTCCCCCTTCTCAATTATGCCCTTTTCTCCTCCCCTCCCTTCCCCCCCTTCCCACCCTTTCCCCTTCCCCTTCTCCCCTCCCCCTTCCCCCCCCTTTTCCCCTTTCCTTCCCCTTCCCCCCCCTTCTTCCCTCCTCCCTCCCTCCCTCCCTTCCCTTTTCCTCTTTTCTGCATAATAGAATAGGTGTAAATTCATCAAAGAGATGGTACAGAAGTTATATTCATGACAATAGGTTGAAGGTTAAGTATAGTGTGTATTGAGAAATTTTAAGAAATGTATGCTAACTGAAGAATTAGGAAGGCTGATAAAATAAAGGCTGATAAAATAAACTGTAATCAATGTTGGTTGGTTGATTAGAGGTTTATGGAAAAAGATAGTATGAATTGTAAATAATGATGACTAATGAATGATGCTGGATGATGTCACTAGCTTTTCCCGCGCTTCTGTAGACTTTATATCATCACGCAGTCGCGGGCGTCTTTAGATGTTTTTGCAGGAAGAAAGGAGCAGTGTGTAGGTGCTCTGTTGTAATTGCACAAATCAACTTTGGAATCAAAAACTTTGGTGAGTTATGTATGTTTGTGGATTCGGTGTGGGTGCTATATATTTTTTTTAAAAAACTACGAATATGCCGCAATACGGTGACTTATGTAAGGATAATGCATAGCGATTTCCTTGCTTTTAAAGAAGATGGATTTTGCGTTGACAGTGGTTAGTGGGTAGTCATTTTAGAGTAACAGATGTGAGTGTGATCGCAGCCATTGACATGACATTATCGATGGAGTGATTTTTTAACATGGTTTGTCAAGAACCTTTAAAAGGCTCTATGTTCATAGGGAAAGACTGCGTGTAGGGCAGTCAGCAAATGCTGTTTTTGTAAGGACTATAGTGGAGGAGATATCAATGATTAAATGAATAGATCTGATTTTTGGATCCTAAAGATGTAGGATTTAATATTTACAATATAAAAAAGCATGGCTGGTGAGCAGTGAATGCTAAGTACTGATGTCATTTTTCCCGCGCATCTGCAGACTTTAACATACCACGCAACCGCGGGTAGAGTTAGACGTTTGAGCAAAAGAGAGCAACGGCAAAGTATATGCTCTGCCAGTTCTGGCATGAGAAATCCGGTAAGTTATAAAGATTTGGATGTTTTGGTGAATTTTTTAAAAATGACACTAGTGCTCCGATAGTGGAGGAATGAGACGCATTATGGGAAGATAATAACGTAAGGTATTTTTAAAGCATTACATGTTTTAAGTCGTGGCTTGAGATTAATACCAGTTTTAATTATTTTAATAATTATTTTAATTATTTTAATTTTAAATTTTTAGTCAGCTTCATTGAAAATATAATATAACCGAAGGAGTGACTATAAGTCATGAGCAATACTCGAGGTAGGGACTGTCAAGAAATGAGAGAAGGTACTTCGCAATTGCATGTAGGAATCATAAAACTAGTCCGGGCTGTGCCGCCGGGCCCCGGTCCCGCGGCCGGCCCAGTAACCGGGTTCCCGGGGCCCGACCGCGTGGAGGCCTGTGGCTTGGGGGGGGGAGGGGGCTTCAGCCCCGGATTGCGGTGGGCGGGGGCTTCCGCACTCGGGCTCCACGCTTGAAGGTGGAGCCCGGTGATTGGACCGCGCGGGCGGTCGGGGGGCGGAGTCAGCGCGAGCAACGAGGGAGCGCCGGCTGGCGTTCCCCCTCTTCCCCGTTGCTCGCGCTTCTGCCAGGTTTGTTTTTTCAGCGCTGCGGGGAGCCGGGCCTCCACTTGACTGAGGCCTCTTCTTTGCGGCGTGGGGCTCGCGGCGTCGTCCCGGCTGGGGGGGGGTGTTTCCTTCCTCGGCATTATACCATTCCGAAGGGATCCAGGGGAGGCTATACCGCCGGGCGTGCGGTGAGTTGCTCTACCGGCGGAGAGCCACGTGGCGGACTCCCAACCGGTGCTCTTCTCGTCGGCGGCCTGTGCGGCTCCCCAGTGGGGTGGTCTTCTTAGGGTGCTAGTGCAGGTCGGATTGGTGCTTCGGCTCTCCCGTTGCCTTCGTTTCAAGTAATTTCCTCTGGTGGGGGGTGGGCCTCCCGCTGGGGTTGCAGGCCTTCTCACACCATAAATAGGAAGTGAGGGTAAGGGATAGCCAGCTCGGTGACCATTCCCTAGGCCACCAACTATCCTAAAAAAAAAAAAAAAAAACCAGAACACTTTTACACACATATAGTGTAAAGAATCAAATAAGCAAAAAAAAAAAAACCACCCCCAACTCGAATAAATAGATAACAGGTGGGGGGGGGGTTAATCAGGGCATAGCCAGCAGCGTGCTCAGGGGTTTCTGGCACTCCGCTCTTGGCAGCCCCGCTTGGGAGTGCATGGCTCGGCATCTTACTGGGCGCGGTGCGCCAAAAGGGCCATGGGGGTTGGCTTGTGGGCGCGGAGCTGCACGGTGAGGGGCCCCGTTGCCGGGCCACGGTGGGGCGGGGCGTCCTGCCCCCCCGGCCCCAGTATCCTGCGGGGGCCCAGGCGGGGGCGTGGGCGTAGCACAGCTCACGATGCACGTGGGCGTGGGGCCGCTCGGGCGCTGGCGGTTCCCCATGAGGCTGAGGCCGCGCTCGGTGTGCCGGGCCCTCACTCGGGGGGGGGGGGTTGATGGTGTCGGTGCTGCTACGGTAGTAGCGGGCTTGGGGGGGTGCTTGGCTCGTCCACGGGCGCTGCAGTTGGCGGGCCGGTCAGCGTGTTGCCGGATCCGGTTATGGGTTGCCCTTCCCTAGCCCCGCTGGGTTCCCCCCCCCCTTCCCGGCTTCCCCTCTCCCCCGGGCTCGTGGGCTTTCGGGGCTGTCCCATGGGGGGGCTTGGGGCATTGGGGGGGGCTGGGGTGGTTGGTTTGGTGATGGGCGTGGGGCGGCGGGGAGCGCGGCGGCCTGGGATGCCGGTGGGCTGGGGTCCTCGGCGCACGGCTGGGGTGCCGGGCTGAGCGCAGCGCCTAGTACTCCTGCGGCTCTGGCTGCTGGGTTTTCTTCTTTTTCTCCGCAGGTCCCGCGGAATTCGACACCTGCGACATCCATGGCGACTTCTGTCGCGGGGGCCGGTCCTGGTCCTTCGAGTCCTGCGAATGTGCTGGTATCGGAGGCGTCTGGGCTGTCTACGGGGAGTGCCCCGGGGGACGCTTCCGGTGGGACGGGTGAGTATGCGGGGGTCTCTGGTGGGGCGGTGGGAGGGGCCCTTGCTACCGTTCCAGGCTTGCCCGCTGCTAAAAGGGCTAGGCACTGGCGGGGGCGCCGTTGTCGGCGGGTGTCTTCGTTTTCCTCCTCCTCGATGTTTTCCTCGGCCTCTTCCCGTGGTTCGGCGCCTGGGACGTCGGACACGGGGGTGGGCGCGGGGGCCTCCGTCGTCCGCTGTGCTGAGTTGTGGGAGGGCGTCCCGCGTAAGTTGCGCCGGCGTATTAAGCGTCGTCGTTACATCGATATTTTCCGCCTGCTCGACGGCCAGAAGCGTTCTGGCGAGAGCCGGAAGAAGCGCTGGGAGGATGAAAAGGCGGGTAGGGTCCGCAAGGCCTCCCGGAATACGCTCAATTGGACCCGTGCCTTCTTGCGGCTGGCGAGTGTCTGGGGTCACTATTTTCCGGGGCAGTATGGGGCGTTACTGGCTTATGCCGACAACATCTTGGCGGCGTCCCAGGCTCACGATGGGTGGGCCTGGATGAATTATGATGAGGAGTTTCGGGACCAGATGGAGGAGAATTGTCACTTGTCATGGGGGACGAAGGACATCAATCTCTGGTTGACCCAGATGTCCGCGAAGGGGCGTGTTGGAGGGGCGGGCGCTGTGGGTGGTAAAGGGGGTCCCGCTCAGGTCCCGGCGGGGGGGCGTTCCTTTCGAGTCTCCGCCTCTGCCCTGCCTCAGTCCCGAGGGGGAAACGTCAGGGGGGACGTCTGTTGGCGCTTCAACAAGGCGTCCTGCCCATTCCCCGACTGCAAATTTAAGCATGCCTGTTCCTTGTGCGGGGGCGCCCATGCTGCCATTAAGTGTAGCCGGAAGGGGGTCGCGGGAGCCCCCTCTGGAGGTAAGTGAGGTCGGTGGTGGGGGGCTGGCCCCGACTCCAGTGCGGATCGAGGCGATGCGTCCATGGTTGGCGAAGTATGGGCGGTCCCTTCATGGGCAGGCGGCCGCTTTGCTTTTACAAGGGTTCTCAGGGGGTTTCCGTATCCCAGTTCAGGGTGCGTCCGCACGGGGTGGGCTCCGAAACGCGGCTTCGGTGCAGGAGCATGTCGATTTCGTGCGTCGCAAGATTGTGGAAGAGTGCGCTCTGGGTAGGGTTGCGGGCCCCTTTTTGGTCCCCCCTTTTTCCCCGTTCACGGTTTCGCCCTTGGGGGTGGTCCCCATAAAGGAGTCGGGTAAGTTCAGGCTGATCCACAACCTCTCCTGCTCTCCGGGCAATTCTGTCAACGATCGTATACCCCGTGAGCTTTGTACGGTCCGTTACGCTTCCTTCGATGCGGCCGTGTCCTTGGTGCGCCAGTGTGGCCCTGGAGCGTTACTCGCCAAGGTGGACATTGAATCGGCTTTCCGTTTATTGCCGGTACATCCAGCGGCTTTCCCTTTGCTCGGTTTTCGCTTCGAGGCGCAGTTCTACTTCGATAAGTGCATGCCTATGGGCTGTTCGATCTCCTGTGCCTATTTTGAAGCCTTCAGCACCTTCTTGCACTGGGTGGTCGAGCGGCAGTTGGGGGTCTCTAGCATAGTCCACTACCTCGATGATTTTCTGTTTGTCGGGCCAGAGCGCTCTACTACTAGTTCCGCTCTCCTTCGGACTTTCCTCGGCTTGTCCGTTGCCTTTGGTATTCCTATTGCGGCTGAAAAAACGGTGGGGCCGGTCACTTGCCTCACCTTTCTGGGCATTGAGATTGATACAGTCGCGATGGTTGTCCGGTTGCCAGCGTCGAAGGTCCAGCGGCTGCGCGAACTGGTGGCTTCGGTCGGTTCCGCTGCTAAGGTTTCCCTCCGGGTCCTTCAGTCGTTGCTTGGGCACCTCAATTTTGGTTGCCGTGTTCTTCCCATGGGGCACCCTTTTGCGTGGCGCTTATCTTTGGCAATGGCGGGCCTCCGTCTCCCCCATCATCGGATCCGGGTCTCTGCGGGGATGCGGGAGGACTTACGGGTCTGGGATGCGTTCCTCGTGGGTTTCGATGGTTGCTCCGTACTTCAGTTGCCTGAGCTCTCGAATGTCG
Source organism: Ichthyophis bannanicus (assembly GCA_033557465.1). Taxonomy (NCBI): domain Eukaryota; kingdom Metazoa; phylum Chordata; class Amphibia; order Gymnophiona; family Ichthyophiidae; genus Ichthyophis; species Ichthyophis bannanicus. The sequence continues at coordinate 70,327,906 of CM066051.1, read as the reverse complement.
ACTGCAGTTGTTCACCGATGCAGCGGGCAGTTCGGGCTTCGGGGCTTTCTGTCATGGTGCCTGGTGTGCTGAGCCTTGGCCGGCGGCTTGGGTTCGTTCCGGTTTGACGTGGAACATCACTTTCTTGGAGCTTTTCCCGATCGTGGCAATTTTCTGGATCTGGCCGGACAAGCTGCGCAACCGGCGGGTGGTGTTCTGGTGCGACAATGCCGCGGTGGTGGAGGTCATCAACCAGCACGCGCCTCGTTGTCCGCGGGTGGCTGCGCTGATGCGGGTGTTCGTCCTTGCCTGCTTGCGTCTTAATGTCACCGCCCGAGCACGGCATGTGCCGGGCGCCCAGAATTCCATTGCTGACGCTTTATCCCTTTTTCAGTGGGCTTCGTTCCGGCGACTGGCCCCGGGGGCGGACGAGGTGGCCTCCCAGGTCCCGGAGCATCTCTGGACAGTTGGGACCCTGAAGTGATGTCCTTATTGGCCGCGTCGGTGGCCCGCGGCACCTGGGCGTCGTACCGGTGGGGCTACTTAAAGGTGAGTGCGTTCCTTTGTGCGCAGGGCTGGTCAGGGGGGTGGTGCCCGAAGGACTTGTCGGCCGGTTTGTTTTGTCGGCTAAGAAGGAGGGCTGGGCTCGGTCGGCGGTCGGCGGAGCTTTGGCGGGGTTTTCCTTCTTTTGCAAGGCCGCTGGTTGGGGTAACCCTCGTATGTCTTTTTTGGTTCGGCGTTTGCTGGCGGGATGGGCCCGGGTGCATCCTCCGTCGCGGGACTGGCGGCTCCCGGTTTCGCATGAGCTTCTACTGCGAATCTGCGATGTCTTGCCGCGTCAGGCGGCCTCTGGCTTCGAGGCCATCTTGTTCCATGCGCTGTTCACCATGGCTTTCTTTGGTGCGTTCCGGGTATCCGAGCTGGTTCCCTGCTCCACCCGCAGCGGGGCGTTTGGCGGGCTCGATTTTTTGCACGTTCGGGTGGGCGTGGAACAGGCGCAAATTTTTATACCGCGTTCGAAGACAGATAAGTCTGGGAAGGGGAGCTGGGTTCTTTTAAGCGCCATCCCTCCCTTGGTATCCTGCCCGGTTCGTGCGCTGGGCACCTACGTTCAGCAAAGGCCGGCGGCGTGTGGCTATTTTTTCATACACGCGGATGGCAAGCCGGTGACTCAGTTCCAGTTCACGGCGGTGCTGCGTCTGGTCCTGCGGGCCTTGGGTTGTGCCGACCGCCGGTATGCTTCGCATTCGTTCCGGATCAGGGCGGCGACTAGTGCGGCGGCTGCGGGTCTTGACGGTCGGGTGATCCAGCACATTGGCAGGTGGCGCTCGGGGGCGTATGCTGGGTATGTGCACCCGGCGGCTCCTGGGGATGTGGTTTAGTGCCTGCGGGCGTTAGGACTGGGGTTCCGGGGGGGGGGGGGTTTGGGGGGCTACTAATGTCTGTTTCCTATTTCAGAGTTGCCTGCTGGTGGCAGTCCGCTTGTTTTCTGCTTTCAGATGGCGGGTGCTCCGGCGACTGGTGGATCATTGGGCACTCCTTTGTCTACTGGGCGGAGCGTCGGGCGGCGGTCCGGCCGTTGGGTGCCCATCTTGGTCTCGCCACCTCTGCAGTACGGCTTTGCTGGATGGGTCAACGCGGCATGCACTGGGAGCAGCTCTTGACTCGGGTCCAGGTGGAGATTGGACTGCGGCGGCGGCCGGTGGGGTTGCTACTCCATCTCGGCGGCAATGACCTGGTAGCTTGGTCTTGTCGGCAGCTCATCCGGACTGTACAGAGAGACATTGCTCAGTTGCGGGAGCTCCTCCCGGGGGTGGCTATTATTTGGTCAGACATTGTGCCCCGTCCGGCCTGTTGGACCCAGCGGCGTTGGTCGAGGGGCCTGGTGAAGATTAACAGGCAGATTGGACGCTGGGTTCAGCAGAAGGGGGGGCGACAGGTCTTGCACCCTTGGGCGGACGTTGCCTGTGCCGGCCTCTATCGGCTGGATGGAGTTCATCTCGGCCCGGTGGGACAGGACCTGCTGTTAAATGATTGGCAGGAGGCATTGGAGTCTTGGTGCTGGTCGCAGCTTTCGGTGGTGGGGGCGGCGCGAGGATAGTAGCCTACCTTCGCGCCGGTGGCGGGGTGGCGAGCAGGTGCTCGCTGACCCGGGGGGGCATTTCAGCTTTATGCCGCTGTCCACAGGAGCGGCACTATTCTTTTGTTGGGGGAGACGCCCTGGCTGGGGGTCTCTGCCCGGAAATTGGCAACCCTGGAGCCGGCCTTTGCTTATAACATGGCGAGGCGGGCGGTAAGGGGAAACGGGGGGGTGTGGATGATGCACCACTTTGCTAGAAACGGCTGGTGGGAGCGTCATCCGGAGGACGGGGGGTGTTTTGGTTACTGTTATGAAGGTTGATTTGGGCCCATGTTGGGTCGGTGTTTAATACCTTTAAATAAAAGCTGCGACCAAGCAATTGCACCATTCTCTGATGTCTGCCTGTATTTGTCGAGGGTTAAGGGGTGTTGGGAGGTGTGAGGGGTAAAAGGGGGGGGGGGGGGTAGGGGTGGGGGTGAATGACGGGTTGGGGCATTCGGATACCTCGGTTACTGACTATATAGAAAATAGTAGGTTTTAAGAGTTTCTTAGTAGAATGGCTTTAAGTAAGTGTTTAGTTTGGTAGAGGGTTTAAGGAGAATTATTGGATCGCTTAAATGTTATAATTAACTGAAATGCCTTTGGGTACAAAAAAACGTCTAACTAAAGAACGTTCATGGTGGATCTAAAGAATCTACATTACAACTTATAGCCGTCTATAAAATATTATAACAATATTAATATGACTCTGTTTTTAAGGATACATGCCAAATTATAGATAGCCTAGAGATTTCAATGAGGTGAGGTAGGGTCTCAGGTAGATCCTGTTGCGCTTTCCTGGTTTTTAGTGTTTTCCTCGGTGTGTTTTTTGATTACTTAATTTTTATAATTTTAAAATAATTTTTTTAAAAATAACCTTTTTTCAAAAAAACAATTTCTTATTTAAAATTGTTTAATGCACCAACAATGGAATTTATGGGATGTAGCCATTTGGAATGGCCCTTCTATTTCTTTTCTTTTTTCCTCCAGCTATTGCAGTGTGGCAGGAAAATCATATAAGTAAGAATGAACTCAGTATTTTTAAGTGTATAAAGTTGTAGGTTATGCTGTTTCTTATTCAAATAACTACTTCATGATTTATGTATGGTTGATTATATTTTATTTGGGTCTTATATTTGTGTGATTTTACATGTATTATGAGTATGTTACACACATGCAGTTATTTATTAATTTATTTTTAGTCAATGGATATTTTACTGTACTTTAGTAGTCAGTATTTATTTATTTATTGATATTTTAGTTACTTATTAATGTATTGATATGTTTATAGGTTCCTTATATGTGTGATTTTACATGTATTGAGTATGTTACACATACACAGTTATTTATTTATTTATTTATTTGCTTTTTATTTCAGATATTTCGCTGTACTTCAGTAGTCAATATTTATTTATTTATTGATATTTTAGTTATTTATGTATCAATATGTTCAGAGGTGCCTTATATGATTACATTAATATTTATTTTATGATTTATGACTGTTTTTTAATGTTGTTTGTACATGTTGTTATAGCCAAAGCCCCTGATGAAGGCATAAACGAAACACGGCCTGTGTCGGGCCTGGCTTTATGAAATAAAGGTGGTATATAAATAGTTCCTTCCTTGCCTCCACGTCTTTTACTGGGTCCCATCTTCGGAGACCCTGCCAGTAGTTAACTACCGATAGTTTAGCTCTCAGCATCACTGATGCACGCAAGCCCTCACAGCACGACAAGCTGCAAACCAAATGAGAGCATGTCCCCTAGTCTTTTTTATATTCTGATAACATAAACAATCGATCTACGTTTATCCGTTCCACTCCATTCATTAATTTATAGACCTCTATCATATCTCCCCTCAGCCGTCTATTTTCCAGGTTGAAGAACCCTAAACGTTTTAGCCTCTCTTCATAGGAGTATTCTTCCATCCACTTTACCATTTTGGTGGCTCTTCTCTGCACCTTTTCTAATAATGCCATATCCTTTTTAAGATATGGCGACCAGAATTGCACACAATATTCAAGGTGCGGTTGCACCATGGAATGATACAGAGGCATTATAATATCCTTAGTTTTATTTTCCATTCCTTTCCTTATGATACCTAGCATTCTATTTGCTCTCTTGGCTGCCACTGCACACTGGGCCGAGGGTTTTAACATGTTATCCATGTTTACGCCTAAATCTTTTTCCTGGATGCTGGTTCCCAATGTGGAACCTTGCATCATGTAATCATACAGTTTGGGTTGTTCTTTTCCTAGGTGCGTAACTTTGCACTTGTCCACATTAAATTTCATCTGCCATTTGGATGACCAGTCTTCCAATTTATCATGATCCTTTTGCAATTTTCCACAATCCTCTTGGGTTTTAACAAGTTTAAATAGTTTTGTGTCATCTGCAAATTTGATAACCTCACTTGTTTCCCTTTTCCAAGGCATTTATGACGACAGGTTCACCGGTCTGTAGTTTCCTGAATCACCCTTGGAACCCTTTTTAAAAACTGGAGTTACATTGGAGAACCTCCAATCTTCAGGTATTACAGATGATTTTAATTATAGTTCACAGATTACTAATAGCAGGTTTGCAATCTCATATTTCAGTTCTTTCAATGGTCCAGGTGATTTGCTACTCTTTGGTTTATTAAATATTTGTAATACATCGTCCCAGTATAGCGATATTTCTTTCAATTCTTCTGCAGTATCACCTTTACATACCACTTCAGTCATGGGTAAGATCCCTACATCTTCCTCAGTAAAGACCGAAGCAAAAAATTCATTCAATCCCTCCGCTATAGCCTTGTCCCCTCTTACTGCCCCTTTTACTCCTCTGTCTAATGGTCCAACTGACTCTCTCACAGGTTTTTTGCTACAAATGTACTTGAAAAAGTCTTTATTACACATTCTTGCTTCCACAGCAAGTTTCTTCTCAAATTTTCTCTTTGCCTGTCTTATCAGTGCTTTGCATTTAACTTGCCAGTGCTTGTAGTTTCCAATTTTCGTCATTTGGCACTTTTTCCATTTCCTGAAAGATGCTTTTTTGGCAACAACGGCCTCTCTGACTTCACCTTTAAACCATGCTGGCAATTTTTTGGACTTCCTTCCACTTTTCTTAAAGTGTGGAATAGAGCTGATCTGGGCTTCCAAGATAATATTTTTAAACAATTTTGAGGCATAGGGTGTGTCCAAGTGCAGAGGTATTTTTCTTAGTACAGAAAAAGATCAAGATGGTCTCCCTAGTGATGCTACTCCTTTACCTCCTCAATGACAATTGGCTATGGTCCTTGGATCTAAAGGATGTTTACACACACATCCTGATCATCTTTTTCACAGAAAATACTTTGATTCATGCTGGAGAGCCAGCATTTTCAATTCAGAGTACTTCTATTTGGACTGACATCAGCCCCCAGGGTCTTCACAAAGTGTCTTGCAGTGGCAGTCGCTTACCTCCGGACCCTGGGGGTCTTTTATCTTTCCTTACTTAGACAATTGGCTCATAAATAGCTCCACACAAGACAAGGTCCAGCATCCAGCTCACCTGACCTTTCAGGTGCTCGATCGACTGGGCTTCGTGATAAACTACCCCAAGTCACACTTCCAACCTTCTAAGCAGCTGGAATTCATTGGGGCCTTCCTCGATACCACTTGGGCTAGAACCTTCCTCCCAATGGACCACTCATAGAGGTGGTCGCCGTCATATGACAGCGGCATGACACGACAGCTCGGGTGTGCTGCAGATGCTTGGCCACATGGCCTCAACAGTGCATGTGACCCTGTTGGCCCATTTCTGAATGTGACAACCTCAGTGGACCTTGAGCATCCAGCAGTGGCAAGCCACAAGCTGCATCTGGGACCGGCTGGCGGTTACCGCTCTCCTTTTGGAATCTCTCCAGTGGTGGCTGGAGAAGCAGAACCAGCTCTTGGGTCTCACCTTCCAGTCACCAATGCCCCACCAGATGATCACCATGGACATGTCCAAGTTGGGCTGGGGAGCTCATCTGGATAGCCTGCACACAAAAGACCTGTGGTTGGAGCAGGAAAGCCTGCACCAGATAAACTTTCTGGAGCTGCAAGCCATTGCAAATGCCCTCCGGGCATACATGACCAACTGGTTGGTGCTGATTCAAATGGACAGCCAGGTGGAAATGTTTTATATCAACAATCAGTGGGGCATTTATTTATTTATTTATTAACATTTCTTATATACCGCACTATTCGACATCAGCGCGGTTTACATGGAACAAAACATCCGACAAATTGCATATGTCTGGTCATTACAATTAACAGGAAATGAAACTTGGATAACAGGGTAAACTATATACAGGGTAAACTATATACATACGCAGTGTAGCGAGATAAAGAGATTGTTTGGTGTTTTATGTTGATGGGGGCACATGTTGTGAGGGCTTGTCTGGTTGAGCATGACTAGTGCTGATGTTCTCGCTAATCGAGTGGGGATTGTATTCATTGTTGTTGGTGAGATATTTGATGAAGAGGAACATAAGAACATAAGATATGCCATACTGGGTCAGACCAAGGTCCATCAAGCCCAGTATTCTGTTTCCAACAGTGGCCAATCTAGGTCATATGTACCTAGCAGTATCCCCAAGAGACACAAGTTCCACAATGCTTGTACTGGGTCAAGCATTGATATCTTCGGTCACTTCTTAATAATGGTTTATGGACCTTTCCTCCAGGAACTTGTCCAAACCTTTTTTAAACCCAGCTACACTAACAGCCTTTACTACATCCTCCGGTAACAAATTCCAGAGTTTGATTACACGTTGAGTGAAAAAATATTTTCTTTTATTAGTCTTAATTAGTTTACCCTGTAGCTTCATTTCATGTCCCCTAGTCTTTCTATATTCTGATAAGGTAAACAATCAATCTACGTTTACCTGTTCCAATCCGTTCATTAATTTATAGACTTCTATCATATCTCCCCTCAGCCGTCTCTTTTCCAGGTTAAAGAGCCCTAACCTTTTTAGCCTTTCTTCATAGGAGTATCCTTCCATCCCCTTTACCATTTTGGTGGCTCTTCTCTGTACCTTTTCTAAAATCGCTATATCCTTTTTAAGATACGGCAACCAGAATTGCACACAATATTCAAGGTGCGGTCTCACCATGGAACGATATAGAGGCATTATAATATCCTTTGTTTTATTTTCCATTCCTTTCCTTATCATACCTAGCATTCTATTTGCTCTCTTGGCTGCCGCTGCACACTGGGCCGAGGGTTTTAACATGGTATGCACAATGACGCCTAAATCTTTTTCCTGGGTGGTGGTTCCTAATGTGGAACCTTGCATCGTGTAACCATAGTTTGGGTTGTTCTTCCCTAGGTGCATAACCTTGCAATTGTCCACATTAAATGTCATCTGCCATTTTGATGCCCAGTCTTCCAATTTATCAAGATCCTCTTGCAATTTTTCACAATCCTCTTGGGTTTTAACAACTTTAAATAGTTTTGTGTCATCTGAAAATTTGATAACCTCACTCGTTATTCCACTTTCCAGGTCATTTATGAATATGTCAAAAAGCAGCGGACCCAGCACAGATCCCTGGGGTACACCACTATTCACCTTTCTCCATTGGGAAAATTGGCCATTTAGCCCTACCCTCTGCTTTCTATCTTTTAACCAGTTCCTGATCCACAATAGTACACTGCCTCCTATCCCATGACTCTTTAGTTTTGCCAAAAGTCTCTGATGAGGGACCTTGTCAAAGGCTTTCTGAAAGTCCAGATACACAATATCAACCGACTCACCTTTGTCCACCTGTTTATTCACTCCTTCAAAAAAACATAACAGATTAGTAAGACAAGATCTTCCTTGTCTAAAGCCATGTTGGCTGTCTCCCATTAGGTTGTGACTATCTACATGCTGAGTAATTTTATTCTTTATGATGGTTTCTACCATTTTTCCCGGTACTGACGTCAGGCTCACCGGTCTGTAGTTTCCCGGATCACCCCTGGAACCCTTTTTAAAAATTGGTGTTACATTGGCGATCCTCCAATCTTCAGGAATTAGAGATGATTTTAATTATAGTTCACAGATTACTGATAGCAGTTCTGCAATCTCATATTTCAGTTCTTTCAACACCCTTGGATGTATACCATCTGGCCCAGGTGATTTGCTACTCTTCAGTTTATCTAATAGTTGTAAGACATCTTCCCGATGTATCGATATTTCCTTCAATTCTTCCGCACCTTTAAATACCACTTCAGTCATGGGTAACATCCCTACATCTTCCTCAGTAAAGACCGAAGCAAAGAATTCATTCAGTCTCTCCGCTATTGCCTTGTCGCCTCTTAGTGCTCCTTTAACCCCTTTATCATCTAATGGACCAACTGACTCTCTCACAGGTTTTTTGCTACGAATGTACTTGAAAAGGTCTTTATTTCGCGTTTTTGTTTCCGCAGCAAGCTTCTTCTCAAATTCTCTCTTTGCCTGCCTTATCAATGCCTTGCATTTGACTTGCCAGTGCTTGTGCTGTTTCCAGGTTTCGTCGTTTGGCTCTTTTTTCCATTTCCTGAAAGATGCTTTTTTGGAAACAGCCGCCTCTCTGACCTCACCTTTAAACCATGCTGGCAGTTTTTTGGACTTCCTTCCACTTTTCTTAAAGCGTGGAATACAGCTGGTCTGGGCCAAGATAGTATTTTTCAACAACACCCAAGCTTGATGTACGTCTTTAACCTTCGCAACTGCTCTTTTTAGTTTTTTCTTAACTGTTTTCCTCATTTTATCATAGTCTCCCTTTCGAAAGTTAAAAGGTAGTACTGTGGATTTCCATACAAGATGGTAATTAATATATTCAAGATCAGACATAAATGCTCTGCTTTTAGCCTTCATAATCTCTTACTCCAGAATAACAACAGGCCAAGACGAATAACTACATCAAACACCCTCAGCACCCCAAGTAGTTTCAGAAAAGCATGTAAATGTACTACACAAAGGGTAATTTCCTTATCGGCCCCACTTATATGGAACTCTCTCCCTCCCGATGTGCGATCCATGGATGATTTAAAGGAGTTCAGAAAACAACTGAAATTTGTACTCTTCACTGAGTACTATGGCACAGACATCTAGCAGTCTCTATTATTATAGCCTGCATGTAACTTGTTTTACTGTAACGGTTCCTTGATGTTCTGTATCCCAATTTTACCTTCACTCTTTAGTTTAGTCAGTGTATGCCCCCCTGTCTCTGTTCTCCCTTCTTGTGTCTTGGTAACCGCTTTGATTTAAGGAAAAGGCGGTATAGAAAACCTGTTAAATAAATAAATAAATAAATACTATCCCTCCTCCACTAATTAAATCAAAGGCAATCATGCTATGATCACTATTGCCAAGTGGCCCCAACACCCTTATCTCTTGCACTAGATCTGGTGCTCCACTAAGGACTAGGTCTAATATGGCTTCCCCTCTGGTCGGTTCATGAACCAGCTGCTCCAAGAAGCAGTCATTTATTTCATCTAGGAACTTTATCTCCCTAGCATGTCCTGACGTGACACTGACCCAGTCGATACCGGGGTAAATTGAAATCACCCATTATTATTACTGCGCTGTAACTTTTGTTAGCTTCCTTGATTTCTTTGAGCATTTCATCATCCATTTGGTCATTCTGGCCAGGTGGTCGATAGTACACCCCCACTGCCATCACCTTCCCCCTTTTATATGGAATTTCAATCCATATAGATTCTACAGCAGATTTTGTTTCCTGCAAAACTTTAATCCTTTCTGAGTCAATGCCCTCTCTAACATAGAGTGCAACCCCTCCACCAATTTGATCAGCTCTATCATTACGATATAGTTTGTACCCAGGTATCACAGTGTCTCACTGGTTGTCCTCCTTCCACCATGTCTCTGATATTCCAATCATATCTAACCTTTCATTTAGTGCTATATATTCTAACTCTCCCATCTTATTCTTTAGACTTCTAGCATTTGCATACAAGCATTTTAGAGAATGTATTTTATTCATGTTAATTTGGCTATTGTTAGACATGGGTAAATTGGGATCTTTAAGCTCTGTCTGCTCCATACTTGAGGGCATTTGGGCTACTTTACTCTTTTGTGGAACCTCTCTGCTTTTGGTAGTATCCTTCAAGGATACATTCTTCCGAACCATCCGCTCTTGGGCGACTGTCGGCTTTCCCCTAATATCTAGTTTAAAAGCTGCTCTATCTCCTTTTTAAAGGTTAATGCCAGCAGCCTGGTTCCATCCCGGTTAAGGTGAAGCCCATCCCTTCGGAAGAGCCCCTCCTTTCCCCAGAATGTTCCCCAGTTCCTAACAAATCCAAAACCCTCATCTCTGCACCATTGTCTCGTCCACGCATTGAGACTCCGGATCTCTGCCTGCCTTTTGGGTCCTGCGCGTGGAACAGGAAGCATTTCGGAGAATGCTACCCTGGAAGTTCTGGATTTCAACTTCCTACCTAAAAGCCTAAATTTTGCCTCCAGAACCTCCCTACCACATTTTCCTATGTCATTGGTACCAACATGTACCAAGACAGCAGACTCCTCCCCAGCACTATCTAAGACCTTATCTAGGTGGCGCGTGAGGTCCACTACCTTCGCACCAGGCAGGCATGTTATCAGGCGATCCTCACGTCCACCAGCCACCCAGCTATCTACATGCGTAATGATTGAATCACCAACTATAACAGCTGTCCTAACCCTTCCCTCATGGGCACATGGCCCTGGAGAAACTTCCTCGGTGCGAGAGGGTTTTACATCACCTGGAGGACAGGTCCTAGTTACAGGATCACTTCCTGCCACACCAGGGTGATGCTCTCCTGTCACGTGACCTCTCTCCTCCATGGCAACAGGGGTGCTGCCAGACTGGAGGTGGGACTTCAGGACTATATCCCTGTAGGTCTCGTCTATGTACCTCTCTGTCTGTCTTATGTTTTCCAAGTCTGCTACTTTGGCCTCTAGAGAACAGACTTGTTCCCTGAGAGAAAAGAGCTCCTTGCACCTAGTGCACAAGTAAGACCTCTCATCAACTGGGAGTAAATCATACATGTGACACTCAATGCAAAAGACTGGAAAGCCCCCATCCCGCTGCTGGACTGCTGTCTGCATCTTAGTTTTAAGTTTGTGTCTAGATCTTTAAGTTCTTACTTACTAGGGGTTGCTATGGGTATTTATACCAATAAAACTGTACCTAATACGTTTAATATACCTTGTTCACCTGAAGCTTAATTAATCTCAGGTCCTTAGTGTATGACTGATTTGGGTAATGAGCTTCACCTGAAAGCACCTCCTGTCTTTTAAGATGTGTAAGTACCTATAAAGCTATGATTATCCCAGGGGTGGGTGGGAAATAACACTTATTAAAAGAGGGCTGCTACACAGTACCCTGTCTTGTGCTGTTGAGGTAAGCTAAATTCTGATTTGATTTAAATTATAGCTCTTAGCTTCTGCTAGGCTCTAACTTCTTATGAAATTTAAACTACAAGCTCTCTGCTGGGTACTAAATTTAACCAGAAAGCTCTCTTCTGTGTGTTAAATTTAAACTAAAAGTACTTTGCTGTTACTTGATACCATGTTAAAACCCTCGGCCCAGTGTGCAGCGGCGGCCAAGAGAGCAAATAGAATGCTAGGTATGATAAGGAAAGGAATGGAAAATAAAACAAAAGATATTATAATGCCTCTATATCGTTCCATGGTGAGACCGCACCTTGAATATTGTGTGCAATTCTGGTCGCCATATCTTAAAAAGGATATAGCAATTTTAGAAAAGGTTCAGAGAAGAGCCACCAAAATGGTAAAGGGGATGGAAGGCTACTCCTATGAAGAAAGGCTAAAAAGGTTGGGGCTCTTTAACCTGGAAAAGAGACGGCTGAGGGGAGATATGATAGACGTCTATAAATTAATGAACGGAGTGGAACGGGTAAACGTAGATCGATTGTTTACCTTATCAGAATATAGAAAGACTAGGGGACATGCAATGAAGCTACAGGGTAAACTATTTAAGACTAATAAAAGAAAATATTTTTTCACTCAACGTGTAATCAAACTCTGGAATTTGTTACCGGAGGATGTAGTAAAGGCTGTTAGTGTAGCTGGGTTTAAAAAAGGTTTGGACAAGTTCCTGGAGGAAAGGTCCATAAACCATTATTAAGAAGGGACCCAGGATATCAATGCTTGAACCAATACAAGCATTGTGGAACCTGTGTCCCTTGGGGAAACTGCTAGGTACGTATGACCTAGATTGGCCACTGTTGGAAACAGAATACTGGGCTTGATGGACCTTGGTCTGACCCAGTATGGCATATCTTATGTTCTTATTATGTTCTTATGACCCTGAGTGACTATTAAATTTAAACTACAAACTCTCTGTTTAAGGGCCTTCCTGAACTGGCTCAAGTTGGGGATTGCTCTGATATGTGCAGGTAGGGTATTCCATAGGCATGGGATTGTACTTCCTGTACTGGGAAGCAGTGCACTTGTGGAAGTTCATAGTGGCCATGGGATGGAGATGAGGACAACCTATGTGCCTGGAGAGCTCAATGCCCTGACACATCACCTCAGCAGGGTCCTCCAGCCACACAAAAGAATGGAGCACTCCATTAATAGGTCCACCAAAAAACAGCACTCTGCCACGGAGGCAACCAAAAAACCAGTCTAAAGACGTGGCAGGAGGGTCAGAAAACAGCCTTTATTAGTCCAAACGGATTGAGTTTGCCTATAACCCGACACTGGTCGTGTTTCTTATAACACTTCCTCAGGGGTATACGGCTCACTATAAATTAATATATAAATAAATAAAACAAAGCACAAAAAATATAATTATAAAAGCAATGGTAATAAAATCATATCTATAAATAATAAAAATAAAAAATAAAAACACCATATATATGAAAATACCAGAATAAAACCACAAGTATAAATTGCATGAAACAATGTGCATAAACATAAATACCATATAACTGTATAAAAATGAAATAATATTGAAATAAATAAGCACATACTAAAACAAGAGGAGGAGGATAGCAAGAAAGCGGGGGAGGTCTATAAAAACTGTGCTGAACAACAAATCATATATCATATAGAGATTAAACATTATATAAATATTCTAAATATATCCTAAATACATAAAGGAACTTAAGAACAGGAGTGAATCCAAGGGAGACAAAACAGTAAGGGAGGACACCTGAGGGATAACGTGACTATCCATGGGCCCTACTACCTTAACATCCTTGGTAGATGGCATTGTAGGTTTCTTCTTTCGCTTCCCCATGCAATAAGATAAAACAAATTAAACCAAACACTTATGTGCTCCGCACTGCTCCGAAGTGCTCCGAAGGGGCGCCAAAGGGGCGGAACCTGCCCCTTTGGACACGCCCCTTCGGAGCACGTACCCACGGGCACGCGCCCGCGGTGCGCGTCCCGCGGTGAGGGCTCTGATTTTAAAGCCCACAGTGCTCACGTAGAGAGGACGCCCTGGGAGAGCACCAATCAGCTCCAATCAGGAACACAGCAGGTAGATGACACACACTCGGAGTGCCGCGGTGAGGGCTCTGGTTTTAAAGCCCACAGTGCTCACGTAGAGAGGACGCCCTGGGAGAGCACCAATCAGCTCCAATCAGGAACACAGCAGGTAGATGACAGACACTCGGAGTGCCGTGGTGAGGGCTCTGGTTTTAAAGCCCACAGTGCTCACGTAGAGAGGACGCCCTTGGAGAGCACCAATCAGCTCCAATCAGGAACACAGCAGGTAGATGACACACACTCGGAGTGCCGCGGTGAGGGCTCTGGTTTTAAAGCCCACAGTGCTCACGTAGAGAGGACGCCCTGGGAGAGCACCAATCAGCTCCAATCAGGAACACAGCAGGTAGATGACAGACACTCGGAGTGCCGCGGTGAGGGCTCTGTTTTTAAAGCCCACAGTGCTCACGTAGAGAGGACGCCCTGGGAGAGCACCAATCAGCTCCAATCAGGAACACAGCAGGTAGATGACACACACTCGGAGTGCCGCGGTGAGGGCTCTGGTTTTAAAGCCCACAGTGCTCACGTAGAGAGGACGCCCTGGGAGAGCACCAATCAGCTCCAATCAGGAACACAGCAGGTAGATGACAGACACTCGGAGTGCCGCGGTGAGGGCTCTGGTTTTAAAGCCCACAGTGCTCACGTAGAGAGGACGCCCTGGGAGAGCACCAATCAGCTCCAATCAGGAACACAGCAGGTAGATGACACACACTCGGAGTGCCGCGGTGAGGGCTCTGGTTTTAAAGCCCACAGTGCTCACGTAGAGAGGACGCCCTGGGAGAGCACCAATCAGCTCCAATCAGGAACACAGCAGGTAGATGACACACACTCCTCCATGTCGGCAAGTTTGTGCTCCGAGGATTTGTCTCCACAACCGCGTAGGGTTTTGTCTCCTCCCAGCACTGACCTGTCACCAGTGGATGCTGGCTCTCCCCGGCGACTCGGAGAGGATCCAGGTCCCATTTCTGAATTGTTTCCAGAAGCCTCCTCAAAGGTAAAGTCTTCTATTGTTAATTTACCTGTTCCTTTTGATGTTTCGTCTGCGGTTGAAGCTCCTAAACCGCCGTTGGATATTACTTTGCAAGATATATGGCAAGTCGTATCTCGGACTGAACTTTCTCTTAAATCATCTTTAGTTCAACTTTCTAAATTTACTCATGATACGGTGACTGTACTATCTGATTGTCAAGCTCGATTGACTGATTTGGAACATCATAAAGTTAAGACGGAGGGTTCTATTTCTTCAATACAGGGGGTGTTAGCATCAGCTGTTCAGGATTCATTGGTTCTCCATCGACATGATGAAATGTTGGAAAATGCTTTACGTGTAAAGAATCTTCGTTTACTAAATTTTCCCCGGACGCACTACCTTTCACCTAATATATTGTTTTTTAAATACCTGAAGGAAGTGTTGAGATTGTCTGACCCCGACTCTATAGTTCTATCGAAATTGTATTATTTACCTTTCGGTGTCAAGGAATCTCAAGCCTTTGAAGTAGGTATAGGTGGAAGTGAATGTAACCGTGAGGGAATGGATTGTTTGAATCCACCTAGTTTGGATCTTTCTGCTTTTTTAGAAACCTCAGTTGAGGAAATACCCTCACGTGCTACATTATTAGTAACTTTTTCATTAGAAAGAGATAAAGATTTGGTTTTACGTTCTTATTTCAAATGTCGTCAAGAGAAGTTTTTCGGTCAATCGATTCAGATATTTCCTGATGTCTGTCGTAGTACTCAATTGAAGCGTAAAGCTTTTCTTTTGCTCCGATCTCGAGTCTTGGCTGTAGGAGCTTCGTTTGTGTTAAAATACCCGTGTAAATGTCTTGTTAAATATCAGAGTAAATCTTATATTTTTTATGATTCAATGCAATTAGAAACCTTTTTGATTGGCTTGGATAAAGTATAAATTGTTTAGTTGGGGTCTCTGCTAAGGAAAAGGAGGCTGTTTTGTTTTTCTCAGCTCCATTTTAGGGTTTTTTCTTTTTTTAACGTTTCTTATCACACTCCAAATTGTGGGCTAGAAGTTGATTATCTTGTGGTATTACTATTTTGAACTGTATATTGTTTTTTTCAATGTATATTATTCATTGCTTTGTATTACCTTTATTTTACCTTAAATAAAGAGGTTGAAACTTTAAAAAAAAAAAAAAAAAAAAAAGAACAGGAGTGAATCAGTGAAAAATCCCTTAGTAAAATATATCTGTAAATGTGTACCCCAATGGGGGACCAAAACAAAAAACATTTAGAGGAGTAAAAAAACAACTTAAACCATAAACAAAGAATACAAACATTGGTAATAAAAAAAGAAGAGTTAAAAAATAAAATTATTAAGATTATTGATAAAACTAAACACCAGAGATGAGTGAAAGGTGTAAAAGAGGCAAGGTGAGAAATTAAATAAAAACATACCGCTGTACCGATACTGTGTAACCGGGTAGCCGGACACGGCGCTTCCCCAGCTCCAAACCCCAGCCCCCCCCCCCTCCCACGCACCTTCCCCCCTTTACACCCCTTTATGGTACAAACCACAGACAACATTTTCATGGTAACAAACTGGTCGCAGATTTATTTCCAACAGCAACATATTAACATTAATGCTAAGAATACATAACTCTCCCAACCCAGCGGAGCGGTATGCCGCCAGCCATGCTACTAGCAAAGCGGCCCCGCCTCTGCTGCGGCCGTGGACCTCCCAACGGCCGAGCTCACCCAACCCCTATCCGACTTCGCCATATTACTAGCAAAAGTCTTCCAGGGGTTATCCGGGCAAGGGCACCCCGCCCCCACCCCAAGTGGCATAAGGCTCCGGACCCCGGAAACCTCCGGGATCCCGCAAAACACCCCCCCCCAGCTGCGACACCCCTCAATCTCCCCCCCAAACCACAGAAGGAAAAAAGGGGGCGGGCGGGTGGGACGCCGCGCCGACAGCCAGCAGCAGGTGCTCCAGGCTCGCAAGAGCGGCAGGAGCACATGCCCAACTGGCCCGACTGATTGGCTCCACTTGGCACGTGCACCCGCGGAGCCAATCAAATCAAATGATGCCACGCTCCCCCCTTTGGCACGCTCGTCCCCGTCCGCCCCATGCTTGCAGGGTCCCGCGCCTAACCGGCACCCGGTTACGCTCGGGCGCCGGGACCTCACGAGACCCTCCAACAACTCCTGCCAATCGTTCAGGAGCATATCAGTACCCACAGGGGACAAATGAACGCCATCCCCCCTGAACAACCCCCCGCAGGACACCTCCACCCATGGGTGCTGCACCTGAAACCCGCCATGGTCGATCACCCATCTCCCAATTTGCCGGTTGATTTTGGTCAGCCCGCGAGACCAGCGCCGCTGAGCCCAGCACGCTGGCCTCGGAACAATATCCGACCAGACCAACGCGGCGCCAGGAAACAGGCGACGCACCAACTCAAAGTCCCGCTTAGCAGCCCTGATCAATCGCTTGCAGGACCAAGCAGCCAAATCGTTGCCCCCCATATGTAAAATTAGAATCGCTGGATGCTGCCTGACGCGGCCATGGTGACGGAGCAAAGGCAGCAGCTGCTCCCACTGCAGACCCCGCTCGCCCAGCCATGAAATCGCCACCTCCTCAGCTGCCAGACCGAGATTCGGCCCAAATGGGCGCTCCGCCGCTCGCTGGCCGGCCCAGTAAACGAAAGAGTGGCCCAGAATCCAGCAGACCAGCTTACCCGGATACCCATCTGGAAGAGAAAACACAACCACATTAGTAACCCCCGCCCCCCCCCCCCCAGGGATGGCCAGGTCAAAGACGAACGTACCCCTCGAACGCCGTCGACCACCACCTGCCAATACTTTGTATCTGAAGACCCGAGCAACCCGCCGCCGCCACGCTGGTAGCCGCACCGATGCGAAAAGAATGGGCCGAAAAAAGACGAGGATCCTCGCCCAACCGGGACAGCGCGAGCCGCAAAACCGCCATGAACTGAAAACGCGTCAACGCCCTACCATCCTGATGCGTAAAAAGCACTCCGCTACCCTCCGGGCGCAGAGCCAGGAAGCCCTGCATATTGGCCACCGGGCAGGTAAGCCCTCCCGTAGACCTGAGGACCACCCAAAGCCTCTTACCCCGCTGGTCCGTCTTGGACCGAGCCAGCAACACGCGCATCCGCGGATACACCATCCACACATGCCGCCGGAGTAAACCTGCCCCGTGACCCGCCGACGCCGACGCGGCCACCAACTCCCCTACGCGAAAGGCACCAATAAACGCCAGACAGAAAGCCGCACAAAAGAGCGCGCGCTCATACGGCGACCGGGCAACCGCCGGTAGCACCTCGCACAGCTGCACCAGGAGGTCATGTGTAATCGGATGACGATGATCGCGTGGACCCGGCTGAGAGCGCTCCCAGCCCTGAAGCAAACGTCGCGCCAAAAACCCCCGCCCGGACACCGCCCACCCCGCTGCCTTGGCAAAAAACAAGAAACCCGCCAGCTGGCAACGCACTGATGATCTCGAAACCCCCCGCTCCTTGGCCCAGCTAACATACCCCCCAACAACTGATCCGGGACCCCCCCCCCCAGCCCACCCGTGAACTTGCAAAAACTCTTGCACTCGCTCGCAACCGATCCGATATGCCTCCCAGGTCCTCTCTGCTACCGAACTCTGCAGAAGACACCTCACTCATTGCAGCAGGCCATCGCTCCACAACTGCCAAGGGACCGTCAGCCCGACCGGGTCGGTGTCCGGAGCCAACTCCCGAAACCGCTCCAACTGCAAACGGGAAAGAGCATCAGCCAGATCATTAGTACGCCCTGGTATGTGCCGGGCGCGCAAGTGCACATTTAGGCGCAAACACGCGAGCACGACCTGCCGCATCAACGACGCCACTGCCCCACACCGCGGCGAAAAGCGATTAACCACATGCACCACCGCCTCGTTGTCACACCACCACAACACCCCGCGGTCGGATAACCTGTCGGGCCACAACTCCAGCACCACCAAGATCGGGAAGAGCTCCAAGAAAGTAATATTGCTAACCAAGCCGTTCTCCACCCACTCGCGCGGCCACCGATCAGCACACCACGCCCCATTAAAATAGATTCCCAATCCTACCCCCCGGCAGCATCCGTATACAATTGCAACTCCTCGGAGGTAACCGCCGATCCCCGCAGCACCGTCACCCCATTAAAGTCCCGCAAAAAGACATCCCAAACGCGTAAATCGGCACAAATTCCCCGCGTCACTCGAATACGATGATGCGGCTTGCGCACTCTGGCCGTCGCTGCTGCCAGCCGCCGACTAAATACCCGCCCCATGGGAATGACCTTACAGGCAAAGTTGAGGGAACCAAGAAGAACCTGCGCGTCTCTCAAGGTGACTTTCCGGGAAGCCAAAAGGTTGGCCACGAGGACCCGCAATTTCTCCACCTTCTCACCGGGGAGCCGCGCTACCATCCTCAGCGAATCCAACTCGACGCCCAAGAAAACTATAGTCGTCGCGGGGCCCACCGTCTTCCCCTCCGCCAAAGGCACCCCCAGTTCGGCTGCCAAACGAATGAAACCACGCAATAACGCCCCACACTGCGCAGACTCGGCCCCCCCCACAAACAGAAAATCATCCAGATAATGCACCACCCCCGAACAGCCAACCTCCTGCACCAACTTCCAATGCAAAAAGGTACTAAACTTTTTAAAGTAGGCGCACGACACCGAACAGCCCATAGGCATGCATTTGTCATAGTAATACGCCCCCTCAAACTGAAAACCCAACAACTGAAAAGACGAGGGATGGACGGGCAACAATCGGAAAGCCGATTCCAAATCTACCTTGGCCATCAATGCCCCAGGACCCGACCTAGCCACCAGCTCCGCCGCTCTATCGAAGAAGGCATAGCGCACCAAACAAAACTCCCACGGGATCAGATCATTCACAGAGGCGCCCATCGGAGCAGACAAATTATGAATGAGGCGAAACTTCCCCGGTTCCTTCTTGGGCACCACTCCCAGCGGGGATACCACGAAATCCGGAAAAGGAGGGACCCAGAAGGGCCCCGCCACCCTGCCAAGCTGCAACTCGGCAGACAACTTCCGCCGGGCCACGTCCAGCCAGCGCCGAACACGGGGAATTCCGAGCCACCGTACCCGCAGCCCGACCCTGCACCGGAATAATGAAGCCAAATTGAAAACCCCTCTCCAAACATAATTTGTCATGTACCTTGGGGTACCCACGAAGCCACCTGCGCAAAACGGGGACCCGAATAGGCGAGGATGCGATCCGCGAATCGGCCGGCCTACTTGGGACCGGACCCAGGGAGGGAGGGGCCCCCCTTTTTAACACATTTGGACGCGGAATGGGGCCCACCACAGACGGAGCACAAATGCCGGAACTTGCAGTCCGGGAAAGGGCACGTGGATCTGTTGAACCTCCAGCACACGTCTCTGCCCCCCCCCGGCGGCAGCCCTGACCTGCCCCGCGGGGGGCTCCCCCCGAAAGGAACGGTTCGCCCCGCCGGTCGCCACCACCCCCGCCTTGACCCCTCTACCCCCTCCCCCTTTCACTGACATTTGCGTCAACCATAAACTAATATCCTGCGTACTCCAGGTCAGCGAACGGTTCTCCTCCATCTTGTCACGAAACGTTTCGTCGTAATTAAGCCACGACCAACCGTCGTGCATCTGCGACGCTTCCAAAATCGAGTCCGCATAAGCCAATAAACTACCAAACTGCTCCGGCCACCGACGCCCCCAAACGCTCGCCAATCGCAAAAAGGCCCGGACCCAATTAACCACGTTACGCGAAACCCGGTGGAGCCGCCCAGCCTTTTCCTCCTCCTTTCTCTTCTTCTTACTATCACCCGAGCGCTTCCTGCCCTCGAGCAAACGGAAAATGTCAATATACTGCCGCCGCGTGATACGACGTCGCAACTTCCGAGGCACCCCCTCCCACAGCTCCGAAAGGGAGGCAACTGAAGACACCGCCAAGCCCGCCGCACCCGCCGCATCGCCCCCCCTGGGTAGCCCCCCTCCCATCATCGGCGCTGGAGGACCCCGAATCCCCTGACGAAGAAGAGGACGACGAGTCCGAACCCCGCCTCCGCCGACACACATGTTTCCGCTTCCGCCCCTTTTTGCCGGACCGTGCAGCACGCGAACCCTGCAGAGCACCTTCCGATTCAGCCAACTCACCTGAAGCACCTCCCACCAAACCAGCAGGTGCAGGAGCAGGCGACCGACCCAGTGGATCCTCCGTCCTCGGCTGCAGCCCGGGCCCTTGCGCAGCGCCGTCCACCGCCGCCGCCCCGTTGAGCGTACCAGGCACTGTATCCATGTTCGCCGGACCACCCGAATCACCTGCCGCTGGCACGGCGCGAGGCGAGGACAATCAGGGAACCTGCGGAGAGAAAAAGGGGGGCAGAGAGGCGAGAAACCAGGGGACCACGGCTGCCAGGCGCCCAACCACTCGGCCCGCGAGGACCCCTGCCCCCCAGCCGCCCACTGATCCCAAAGGGTCGACAGGCCCGGCAAAACGCTCACCGGCGGGATCACCAGCCCCCCTTGCCCCTGGCTACCCCCAGAGCCCCCCCCGCCAATCGCGGGCTCATCTGACAGGCCCCCGGAGGCGGCCCCACCCCCCACACCACCCCCTCCTGCCCTGCCAACACCTGCCACCCTCCCACCAACGGACGGCACCCTCTGCACGGGGGCCCTACCCCGGGGGGTTGCAAGCGGGGCCACAGCAGCCCCATCCACCATAAGCCTGCTCCCACCACGCTGTCCCCGAGCCACGCGGCCTCTACCCGCAGCCCGAGGCACGGAGGGGGACCCCCCAGCCCCCCGGGCCGAATTCAGGCCTCCCCTGGGCCTAGCTGCCCCCTTCCCCCCTACCCCAACTCCAGCCCCCGCCCGCGGCCTCCGAGATGCCCCCCGCCCCCACAAGGACCCCCCCCCCGCTTGGCTGCCAACCGCCCCTTCTCCCCCCGACCCCCCCCAGCCATTCCCAACCACTGCAGGCCCCCCAAGGACGAATAGTGCGGGTTCAGGGATTTCGGCCTTCTGTTATTTATGTTTTTTTATTATTTGTTCTTAAATTCGCTCAAATGCCGCCGCAGAAAATTACCCCCGACCGGGCCACTTGCCTGCTGAAAAACCCGCGTCCGCCGCAGGAACCACCGTGTCGCAGATGCCCCGCCGCTCCCGGAAAGCACTCGATCCGCACGGAGGAAGCCCACAGACGCCGCGCCGACAGCCAGCAGCATGTGCTCCAGGCTCGCAACAGCGGCAGGAGCACATGCCCGACTGGCCCGACTGATTGGCTCCGCTTGGCACGTGCACCCGCGGAGCCAATCAAATCAAATGATGCCACGCTCCCCCCTTTGGCGCGCTCGTCCCCGTCCGCCCCACGCTTGCAGGGTCCCGCGCCTAACCGGCACCCGGTTACGCTCGGGCACCGGGACCCTGCCCGCGCCCTGCATAATTAATAAAAGTCACCTCTTTTTCAGACAACAATAATAGCCACCGCAGCAACTAATTTCACAAGAGTCGCCCTTGTACCAGGATAAATAAAACCTTTATAAAAAGAGGTGGTAAATTAATAAACATTATAGACATTGAATATAATGAACACAATTGTATCAAAGCCAAAGAATGCTTATAAAAAAAAGAGAATTCTATTCACGAACTATGAACATATTGTTAAACATATACTAAAAATAAAAACATTGTAAATAAATTGTCTAACAAAAAGAAAACTCCAGTAGGCGGTAAACACAATTAAAAGTGTCAGCAAATAAACTTGTAGAATGCTAGACTACCGCAACAGAAATATGTGGAATCATAACCGAGTATAAATCATTGTAGTATAAAAAGACAACAAACCACGGCATTAAAAATATGTAATATAAGCTACACATAAGCTAACTTAAAAGCCTCAAAACTACTAAAACCAAAACCTGTGAGAGAACTGCAGCCTCGCTGATGGCAAACGTTGTTCGCATTAATCCGTGCACAAAAAACGCCTGCACATGCGCCATAGCCTTTTAAAACCCCTTTCAGCGGGAAATCAGAAAAATGGTCTGATAGGGGAAATTATATCACTAAAAATAATTAGATATAAAAATTAAAAGATACTTGCTCTGTAAACATGAGCTTAAACAAAGAAAGACATATCTTATAAAAAGCAAATGTGAAAGACGGCGCTGAACAAAAAAGGTGGCGGCGCATGCACCAATGTGAATTCAATTCCTAAAAAAAGGGAGCGAGCAAAGAACTATTTATTAATGACACCAAATATAAAATGTTTCAAACAATATAAAATGTTTCAAAAAATGAACCCAAACCCATTATATCCCAACTAACCAATATATTGCAATTGTTTTTTTATGTACAATACCACATGGACACGGGTATGAATCATAATAAAATTAAATTAAGAGGTCAGCAGCCACCAGTGAAAAACATGCTAGCCACACAGAAATAAGCTTAAAAAACAAGGAATTACTAAAAATGAACCTGTATTAGACTGCAGTCCCACTGATGGCGAAAGTTGTTCAAATGATAAACTATCACAGAAGAGACGCCCGCACATGCGCCATAGCCTTTTATAACCCCTTTCACGGGACAGAAGAAAGAAAACTAATAAAAATGCCATTGATTAAACAATGAAAACGATATAAAATTGGGTTAATGCTTGCTCTAAAAGACAAGCTAAATAAAAGAAACATCCTATGCTAAGTCCCAACGGCGCGGGCAGGGTCCCAGCACCGGAGCGTAACCGGGTGCGCGGCCCGGCCCGGACCCTGCTCGCTGAAAGGAGAAAGGTGGGGAGCGGCGTGAGGGGGTGCGCGCAGCATGCCGCGTCACCGTGCGGGTGCATTTTATAAAAGGATTGGCTCCGCTCGAGCGTGCTAGAGCGGAGCCAATCAGGAGGGGTCCGGCCATGTGCTGCAACGTGCGCGGGGGCGCGCGGGAGCACATGCAGCCGGACGGCAAGGCGATCGGCCCACCCGCCCACCCCTTATTGTGGCGGGTAGGGGTGATTAATTGTATCGGGTTGTTGCAGCTGTGGGGGGTGAATGGTGGGATCCCGGAGGTTTCCGGGGTCCGGAGCCTTAGGCGACTCGGGAAGGGGGCGGGGTGCCCTCGGCCCGGACTACCCCTGGAAGACTTTTGCTAGTAATATGGCGAAGTCGGATAGGGGTGGTGGGACCGGGGCTGGAGCGGAGGCGGGTGTCGCTTTGCTAGTTGCATGGCTGGCGATGCATCGCTCCACCCTGGGGTCTGTTGCATTCCTGTTTATTGTAAATATGTTGTTTGGAAAATAAAGCTGCGACCAGTTGTTACCACTATAAGGCGGTCTGTGCATTTTGTGGGAAGGGGCAGGGGGAAGAAAATGGGGATATAATGTGTGGTAAATTAGGGTGGGGTTTGGGGGAGCGCCGGGTCCGGCTACCCGGTTACCAGTTATAAAAAACGCTAAGAATAAAAAGGTAACAATGCCTGCAAAAGTACTATTACTAAAGCTTATGGTTACAATGAGGGGCAAAAAAATGATCAACAGTGAAGGCAATAACATGTTTTTTGTTTTGGTCCCCCATTGGGGTTCACATTTACAGATATATTTTACTACGGAATTTTTCACTGATTCACTCCTGTTCTTAAGTTCCTTTATGCATTTAGGATATATTTAGAATATTTATATAATGTTTGATCTCTATATGATATATAATTTGTTGTTAGCACAGTTTTTATAGACCTACCCCACTTTCTTGCTATCCTCCTCCTCTTGTTTTAGTATGTGTTTATTTATTTCAACATTATTGCATTTTTATACAGTTATATGGTATTTATGTTTATGCACATTGTTTCATGCAATTTATACTTGTGGTTTTATTCTGGTATTTTCATATATATGGTTATCATATTTGTTTGTTCAAATGTGATGTCATTCTAGGTGTTTTTATTATTTATAGATATGATTTTATTACCATTGCTTTTATAATTATATTTTTTGTGCTTTGTTTTATTTATTTATATATTAATTTATAGTGAGCCTTATACCCCTGAGGAAGTGTTATACGAAACACGGCTAGTGTCGGGTTATAGGCACACTCAATCCATTTGGACTAATAAAGGCTGTTTTCTGACCCTCCTGCCACGTCTTTAGACTGTTTTTTTTGGTGCACTCTGTTAATAGACCTCTTTGCCACACTGCACAATGCCCAGGTGGATCGGTACTACTCCAGGATGACTTCCAGCGACCAAATGGTCTCAGATGCCTTCCTCCTGAACTGGGAGGTGGGGCTATTCGATGCATAGCCCCCAATCCCGCTCATGGTGAAGATACTGCTGAAGCTCCAGGTAAACTGGGGTCCATCATCCTTATCACCCTTTACTGGTCCAGGCAGTTGTGGATTTTCCTGCTGCTTCAACTCTTGGCTGGACCTTTCCATCTGGGTTGTGACCCAGACCCCATCTCTCAGGAGGGCTGGAACTTGCTATACCCCAATGTCTGGTCCCGGGCCCTCATGGATTAGATGTTGAGTAGGTAGTTTTATTTATTTATTTACTTATTTTATATACCTCTTTATCTAAGTAATCAAAGACGTTTACAGGGAACAGGAGTCTAATACTGCTCTAGGCAGTTTATAATAAACATTTTACAAGTAACAAGAAACATATTGGTTGGAACTATGTACAAGAAACATTTTGACTGGAACTAAATACAATATTGAGTAGCAGTATAACAGTGTTACATCATGTGCTGGCTGAGGTACATTGATGTATAGCAATGATGTACATTGATTTATATACAATGAGATGATTGTTATGTTAAAGATTTGTGGATTTTACTACCTGGATAATGCTGAGAATAAGGTGGGCATGCATTCAGTGAGAGGTTTGATCTTGTATATTTATGTGACCAATGATGGGTTGCTCGTTTTGGTAGTAGTCAGCAAATAGGAATGTCTTGAGGTGCTTTCTGAACAATGTTAAGTCTTTTATTCCTCTCAGATTGTTGGGTAGATTGTTCCATAGAGATGGGGAGAAGAACGAGAATTCCCTGTTGGTGTTTGCTTGGATTGCGTTTCTGAATCTCTTCGGTGTGATTAATAGGTTCTTCGGAATATCTCTTCTTCTTTCTGTGTCCTGTTGCATCTTTATAAGTATGTTAAGGTATGTTGGTGCTATATTGTTTACTGTTTTGAAAGTAGTCATTAGAGCCTTGAATTTGATCTTAAGAACATAAGATATGCCATACTGGGTCAGACCAAGGTACATTAAGCCCAGTATCCCAATCTAGGTCATACGTACCTAGCAGTTTCCCCAAAAGACACAGGTTCCACAATGTTTGTATTGGGTCAAGCATTGATATCCTGGATCCCTTCTTAATAATGGTTTATGGATCTTTCCTCCAGGAACTTTTCCAAATCTTTTTTAAATCCAGCTACACTAACAGCCTTTACTACATCATCCAGTAACAAATTCCAGAGTTTGATTACATGTTGAGTGAAAAAATATTTTCTTTTATTAGTCTTAAATAGTTTACCCTGTAGCTTCATTGCATGTCCCTTAGTCTTTCTATATTCTGATAACATAAACAATCGATCTATGTTTACCCATTCCACTCCGTTCATTAATTTATAGACTTCTATTATATCTCCCCTCAGCCGTCTCTTTTCCAGGTTAAAGATACCTAACCTTTTTAGCCTTTCTTCATAGGAGTAATCTTCCATCCCCTTTACCATTTTGGTGGCTCTTCTCTGAACCTTTTCTAATAACACTATATCCTTTTTAAGATATGGTGACCAGAATTGCACACAATATTCAAGGTGCGGTCTCACCATGGAACGATATAGAGGCATTATAATATCTTTTATTTTATTTTCCATTCCTTTCCTTATGATACCTAGCATTCTATTTGCTCTCTTGGCTGCCGCTGCACACTGGGCCGAGGGTTTTAACATGTTATCCACAATGACGCCTAAATCTTTTTCCTGGGTGGTGGTTCCTAATGTGGAACCTTGCATCGTGTAACCATAGTTTGGGTTGTTCTTCCCTAGGTACATAACTTTGCACTTGTCCACATTAAATTTCATCTGACATTTTGATGCCCAGTCTTCCAATTTATCAAGATCCTCTTGCAATTTTCCACAATCCTCTTGGGTTTTAACAACTTTAAATAGTTTTGTGTCATCTGCAGATTTGATAGCCTCACTCATTATTCCCTTTTCCAGGTTGTTTTTCCATTTTCCAGGTCATTCCAGATCATTTCCAACGATCTTTGTATTATAGGAAGCCAATGGAGTCAGTACGGTATGGGTATTATGTGTTCAGATCTAGCTGCTTTCATTATTGTGCATGCTACCATATTCTCTACCATTTGTAGGGGTTTCAATGTTTGTTTGGGTAGGCCTTGGAGAATGATGTTACTATAATTAAAGTGAGGGCATATCAGCGCTTGTACTGTAATGCGGAAGTTGTCTGGCAAAAGCAGGGGTCTTAGGTATTGTATCATTCTGGTTTTGTTATAGATTGTTCATGTTGTCATGTTAATGTGTTTGATCATATTGAGGTTTTTGTCTAAGAAAATCCCCAGGTATTTTATTTCCTCTTTTACCTCGAGTGAGGAATTGTTTACTTGTAGTTGTTGAGGTGGGTCCAATGCTTTGTTCCCGGTGATGATTAGTACTTCAGTCTTTTTTAGATTTATTGATAGGTTAACTGAGCTTAGCCAGAGTGAGATGTCATTGAAGCAACTGATGATTTTCTCATAATTGGGTTTGTGGTTTCAAATGTTGTGAATAACATGATGTCATCCGCATATATCCTGTAATCCAAATTGTGCTCTGATAATGTCGCAGATAGGCTGAAGATAGATACTGAAAAGTAAGGCGGATAACGCTAATTTCTGTGGGATGACTTGTGTCTGGTTGAATTGTTTGGAGAAGGAGTTGTTGAAGTTCACCCGTTGAGTGTGGTTGGAGAGTTAATCCTCAAATCATCGTATTATGCTGCCTACTATTCTGAGATGTTTTAGGCGGTTGATTAGGATTTTATGATTTATGGTATCGAATGCTGAAGTTATGTCTAGGAATATGTGGATAAAGACCTGTTTTGTGTTTTCAATTCCTTGTATAATTGTGTCGAAGAGGGATGTTAGGAGAGTTTCAACTCCATAATATACTCTGAATCCATATTGGTGTGGGTCAAGTAGGGCATTTGTGTCAATGAAGTCTTGGAGTTGCGTCTGTACTGATTTTTCTATGACTTTGGATTGGAATGGGAGACTTGCTATTGGTCTGTAGCAACTGAGACAGGACTTGTTTAGTGTGCTGTGTTTTAAGATTGGGTGGATGGAGGCTTTTTTTGTCTTTTGGTTTTTGCCCTTGGGATAGTGAGAGGTTAGATATGTTTTTGGATGTAGGGTGTTAACTCTGCTTTGGTCATTTTAATCCAGCTGACTGGACAAGGGTCGAGTAGTGAGGTGGTTGCATTTAAAGATTTGATGCATTGGTCTATCTGTTTTTTGCTTCTTGGGGAGAATGTGTCCCATACTGAATTGTTGATAGGTTTGTTGTCTTGAATTTTGATTTTTTTCATGTGGTTGGCTAGCAGTTGGGCACTCATATCGCTTTTTTGAGGGTCATCTGAATTTGTTTTTTTGAATAGATTTTGAACAACGAGAAATAGTTCCCTAGGTCGGTTTAATGATTTTGTTAGTATTTTTGAGAAGTAATCTTTTTTTAAATTGGTGATACTTTGACGGTATAGTTTTAGTGAGTCCATGTATTTCAGCTGGTCTTTATCGGATTTTGTGGCTCTCCGTTCTCTCTCATCCTTCCTTAGTGCTCTCTTCGTTTTTCTGAGGCTCTGGGAGTATCATGGTTGGAAGTTTCTGTGTTTCTTTGAGGAGTAACCAAGGCACGGCGGACACAGTGCCTTACCCCCTCCCACCCCCCCTCCCTGCCCAAAAACTCACAACACTCACTTGTTGGCATAACACCGGTCGCAGCTTTATTAACTTTAACACACTTCAACAATAATTTCCAAACAAAACAATTCTGCCTCTCCGACAACAGTAATGACTCACCAGCCATGTGGGTAGCAAAGTAAGGTCATCGCTGTTGCCCCCGCAGCGAGGCTACTGCTACGATGTGTAAACGGGGGCGCTGGGCATGAATGTCCACAGTCTTGGCAAAGGCAAAATACTATTATGACTTGCAAAGGATTGTGGGGGATGTAGTCCATTCATACCAGAATCAGCCATTCACAAAATAATGAGTTGTGTTGCTCGAGTGTAAGCAAAGAAAAATATATTTTATTCATGGGGTTAATTCTCCCACAGAGATTTACTTGGTAACACAAAAGGACACTTGCTTTCAGTATTGTACTTAGGAAAAACAAATCATGATATGAGCAACTGAACTTTTTAAGCAATCAAATAATAAAGACCTTGATGGGAAACAGAAAAGGTCTTTTTGAGGGTTCCTGCTAATAACTTTTAGCAGTGCTCCAAAAGCAAAAACAAAACCCAAAAGTAACCAAAAACTGTTCTTTTCCAAGGATAACTTCCTTCTATTTTCACACACCAACAGAAGTTTCCTTTCAGAGCTCACGTGCAACTGTGCATGGCTCAATTGCCAATAATTAGACAGCTGCAAACCCCTTTGCTGGTTCACTTTCTCTACGTGGCTCAAATCCTACCCTAAAGCTTTCTTGCAGACTTTTCTGGGTAGATAAAAGAACAAGTTATAGTTCCTTTTGATGGTTGTTGTATTTGTGAAAGTATTTTACCACAGCAGCCTAGTCAGAGAGCAATCCATTCTGATCATTTAAAATATCTCCTTCTTCTTCAAATATCATAGAATCAAGATCATGGTCTGGCTCAGAGGAATTCCTTAATGGATCACTCTCAGGACAATATTTGTTTCCCTGCTGTCTTCCAAGTGAAGAGCTAGGGCATAGATCAGTGTTCATACCTGAGCTTCCTTTGCTGTTAGGTTTCCTCTCCAGATATCCTGGCCAGTAAGTAGTCCAGCTTTTATGTCCAGCCTTCCAATCAAGATCCCTGGACACTGGGTCTCTCTTCACATACCTTCTTGCACTGGTCTTAGGGCCCCTTCCAAATGCAGCCGTCTCCTTCACAGGTGCCGTCTGGGAATTCCTGGCTCTGTAACCCCACTCCTCTGGCTTCCTCCAGTCCAATGGAGTATGCTTGCCTCTGGAATGACTCCCAACACACGTACTGCTGTGGGCTCCTTCTTTAGACCTCCAAGATGTCTTTCTCTTCTTTCTTCCACGTTGCTGCTGCTTCCTGATCTTGAACTCCATCTGATTCTGTGTAGAATATGTTTTAGTTTTAACTTGCTTAGAGGGATACTCCACCCTAGCACAGCTCAGCTGTGCTGAATCAAGCCCTGCCCTTGGAGATGAGTGATTGGGGATTACCTCATAGCTCTCCTGATTGAACACACGTTTCCCCACTTCAGCTCTTCTAGAGGCTGTTTGAAACCTGGTGCATTCTGGGACTGGTAGTCTTTTATGAAAACATTCTGTTTTAGTATTTCTACCAGAAAAGACAGGTTGCTTGTTCAGAGCCAATTCACCACTTTTATAGCTCCCTCCTGAACTATGATAAGCTTCCTTATCACAGATCCTACCACCCCTTCCTCCGGCTTCACCATATGACTAGCAAAAGTCTCATCGGGGTTATCTGGGCCGGGGGTACCCCACCCCCGCCCAACTAATAGCTATGGCTCCGGACCCCGGACCTCCGGGATCCCACCACCGGTTCAGGCGATCCCAAATCCCTGAACCGCCCCCCCCCCAGCTGCGACCGGTGCGCCGCCCACCGGAAATTTCCTCCACGGCCTCCTGCCAATCATTGAGGAGCAAGTCTAAACCGACCGGGGATAAATGCACCCCATCTTGGCGGTATAAACCCGCACAAGAAATTTCCACCCAAGGATGTTCAATCTGAACACCCCCATTATCCACCACCCAACGCCCAATCTGCCGATTAATCTTTGTTAACCCACAGGACCACCACCGCTGCTCCCAACAAGCTGGCCGTGGCATAATATCAGACCATATTAGAAGGACACCAGGAAACATTCGTAACACATCAGCCATATCCCTTTTCGCAGCCCGAATAAGCTGCTTACATGTCCAAGAACCCAAATCATTCCCCCCCCAGGTGTATCAACAGCAGCTGCGGCTGATCCTTCATACACCCATGATGTCGCAGCAAGGGCAGGAGCTGCACCCAACGCAAGCCCCGAACGCCCAGCCAGAGAACCACCAGCTCCGCAGGGTCCATCCCTAGATTGGGCCCCATCGGCCGCACCGCCACTTGCCGCTCCGCCCAATGCACGAAGGAGTGGCCCATCAACCAGCATGTCCAAGGATGCCCATCTGCAACACAAAAGAACAGTTAGCAGCCCCCCCATGCCCATCTGCAGTCCCCTCACAAATGCACATAACCCTGAAACGCGTGCGAGCGCCAACGGCTGATCCACTGAATCTCTCCCTGCGGTAATCCCTCCGCCACCACACTGGTAGCGGCTCCATTCTGGAAGGAATGCGGCGCAAATCCAGCGGGATCAACCCTGACCCGAATCAGCGCCAACCGCAGGACCGCCGCAAACTGAAAACGCGTCAGCAGGCTTGAATCGTCATGCAGAAGGAACTGACCCTCCCCCACTGGGCGCACCCCCAAATAATCCCGTACCGCAGAAACTGGGCAGGTCAGGGAGTCCCCTATCGCTCTCAACACTACCCAATGCCCACAGCCTCGCTGATCTGTTTTAGATCACGCCAGCTATATCCGCAACTCCCCATCCCTCAGATACACATGCTTCCTTTCCAACCCCTCCCCCCGCCGGCGTGAAGCCGCCACTAACTCCCCAACTCGAAAGGCACCGAAAAAAGCCAGACTGAACGCTGCCTGAAACAGCCGAGTTTCATAATGCGAAGCAGCCACCCCAGGCAACACCGCAGAAAGTTGCGCCAG
The DNA here is from genome assembly GCA_033557465.1 of Ichthyophis bannanicus. Lineage (NCBI taxonomy): Eukaryota > Metazoa > Chordata > Amphibia > Gymnophiona > Ichthyophiidae > Ichthyophis > Ichthyophis bannanicus. Next base: position 70,296,350 of record CM066051.1, on the reverse strand, counting down.
CAGCTCGTAAGTAACTGGCCAGCGACCATCCCACGGAGTCGGGTGGGAACGCTCCCATCCTTGTAACAACCTCCACGTCAGAAAGCCCCCACCCTGACAGGCCCAACCCACTGCTCGCGCGAAAAATGAAAATCCCGCCAAACTCGCCTGCACTGTCGCTTTGGACAGCCCTCTTGCCTTTGCTGCGACCACGTATTCCGCCAGCAGGTAGTCGGGCGCATGCCCCTCCGCCACCCCCGAGTCACCAGAAAGTTGGCCACGTCGTCACTTCCACGCTGATACTTCATCCATGTCGCCGGCGCTACCGACCGCCGCAACAGCATCAGCATCTCCACCGGCCAAGCTGCCATAAGTCCTCCGGGACCTGCGCACCTTCGGCGTCCGCAGGTGGCACCAAAATCCGGAACTGCTCCCACTTAAAACGAGAAAGAGCATCCGCAGTACCGTTAGTGCTACCTGGAATATGGCGAGCCCTGATCAGTACATTCAGCCGCAAACAAGCCAATACCACTGCCCTCATCAACACCACGACTGACAAACAATGAGGAGTGTAGTTATTTACCACACTAACCACCGCCTCGTTGTCAGAAGACCATAGCACTCTGCGATTACGCAACCTGTCCAGCCACAGCTCCAACACCACTAGGAAAGGAAACAACTCCAAAAACGTGATATTCGCGGTTAAACCCGTGTCCCTCCAAGTCTGCGGCCACGCCGCCGCACACCATGCTCCCCCGAAGTAAATACCTAGCCCTCGCCCCCTGCCGCATCTGTGAAAAGCTGCAAATCCCCCATAGAAACCGCTGCCTCCATCAACAGACGTGCCGTTGAAATCCTGCAAGAACATGTCCCACACCCCCAGATCTGCCCGCATACTCCGCGACATTCGGATCCGATGATGAGGCTGGACCACCCCCGACAGAGCCGCCGCCAAGCGCCACAGGAACACCCTACCCATGGGTATAACCCTGCAAGCAAAATTCAAAGAGCCAATTAAGGCCTGCAGCTCTCTCAAAGTAATCTTGCGCGAGCTCAGCGCGGTGGCCACAAGCAACCGCAAACGAACCACCTTCTCGACCGGCAAACGTGCCACCATCGCCACAGAATCCAGCTGTATACCCAAAAAGGTAACGCTCGTAGCCGGACCCTCTGTCTTCTCGCTTGCCAACGGCACCCCCTACTCCTGTGCCAGGGACAAAAATCCATCCAACAACACCTGACATTGCAATGTCTGTGCCTCACCCACAAACAAAAAATAGTCTAAATAGTGCACGACATTCGAGCAACCCACCCTTTGGGTCAATGCCCAATGCAAAAAGGAGCTGAACATCTCAAAGTAGGCACAAGAAATCGAGCATCCCATCGGCATACATTTGTCAAAATACCAGCCACCGTCAAAACGAAATCCCAACAGCAGAAAGGACGACGGGTGCACCGGCAGCAACCGAAATGCCGATTCAATGTCCACTTTGGCCATCAGGCTCCCTGCTCCACAACGCCGCAACAAATCCACCGCTGTATCAAAGGAAGCATACCACACAGTACACCATTGCTGCGGAATGTGATCATTGACCGACGATCCAACCGGGAAGGATAGGTTGTGGATTAGCCTGTACTTCCCCGGCTCCTTCTTCGGAACAATACCCAAAGGAGACACTACCAAATTCTCAAATGGCCGGCAGGGAAATGGGCCAGCCACCCTACCCAGCTCCCGCTCCTTATCCAATTTCGCCCACACTACCTGGGGTAAACGTCGCATGGAAACCGCGTTATCCACCCGCCCCGACCCTACGGATCCTATCACCGGAATAGGAAAGCCGTCCCTAAACCCCCCCTCTAGCACCTCCCGAGCCCGCCTACGCGGATAATGCCGAAGCCAAAGCTCCAAAGCCTCCAGCCGAATCGGCGTAGGAGCTCACTCCCGCACCTCCGCACTATTTGGAAGCCGAAAGGAGGGGGGGGGGGGCGGAGGGGACCAGCTTTGTACATTTAAGGGCAGAATGCCCCCCACTGCAGACGGAACAAGCATGCCGAAACTTTCAGTCAGGAAAAGGACAAGACGACTTATTGAATTGCCAGCACAGGTCCCCGACGCCTTCCCCTCCCAATTTCGGCCCACCCAGCACCCCTTCCCGAAAGGAACGCCCTTTTCCCAGTGTACCTGCCCCCACCCCTTTCGCACCCCCATGTCCACTCGCTCCCCCAACACCCCCAGTCCTGGCAGCCATTTGGGTCAACCACAAACTAATGTCCTGCGTCCCCCAAGACAACAATTTGTTCTCCTCCATCTTATCCCAAAACTTTGTCGTAGTTGATCCAAGCCCAACCGTCATGTGTCTGCGCCGCTTCCAAGATCGAATCAGCATATGCTAGAAGCATCCCGTATTGCTCCGGAAAATGATGACCCCATAAACTGGCTAGCTGCAGGAATGCCTTAGTCCAATTCACCACATTACAGGAAGCTCTCTTGATCCGGCCTGCCTTCTCGTCTTCCCTCCTTTTTTTGCGACTCTCCCCCGACCGCCGTCTCTCCTCCAACAACCGAAAGATGTCAATGTATTTCTGCTTCCGAATCTTCCGGCGCAACACCCGCAGAACTCCCTCCCACACCTCTGAAAAGGATGCCAATGTCGGAACAGACCCACTCCCCTCAACTCCAGTGGCTCTGTCACCCGCTGCCCGCCCCTCGGCATCCTCAGACGAAGTATCCGACGACGACTCGCTGAACAAAGATGACGAAGTATCTCCCCTACGATGTCGCCGACAAGCATGTTTCCACTTCCTCCGCGCCTTACCCCCACCGCCCACACCCAGACCCCTTCTCTGCTCCCCACCCCCAACATCCCCGGAAGGCAACTCACCAGCACACTCCGCCGCAGCACTGGTCGCAGTGGTCCCCTCTCGTTGATCTGTGTGCTCAGACACTGGCTCACTCTGCACTCCTGCCGGGCGCTCACTTCCCGCTGCCATTCACAGAGGTGACCCGTCCGACTCGGTCGCCGCTCCACTTGGACTTCCCACACCGTATCCGCCAGTCAACTGACAAGCCACCGCCACCTGAGAAGGAATGTAAGGAAACACAGCGGGGGGGGCCACCCCAGCCCAGGAGGGCTGCCATGCCCCCAGCCAGTCGGCCCTGGATGTGCCCTGCCCCCCACCCCTCCAATAATCCCAAGCCGAGGATCCACTGGCCTGACACAAACCCCCGGGACCGCCTGCCCCAAAACCCCCCGCCGGGGTACACAACTCCGCCGAGACACCCCCCACAGACCTCCCTGCCTCACTATTCCACCCCAACCCAGCACCAAGCCCCTGCTCGGTTCCCCCTGTGCTCTCAGCCATCGACACAAACCCATCTGAATTAAGGCGCAAGGGCCCGTGGGTCCCACCAGCAGATGCCCCTTGTCCAGCACCCGGGGGATGAGTAACCCCAGCTTGCCCCCTGCCCCCCGAGGTAGCCCTCGCCCCTCTCCTTCCCCGAGACCCACCTGGCTGAGGAACACTCCCCACAGGAATCATAGTAACCCCCTCCTCTCTCCCCCTCCTCCCCCTAACCCCACCGCAAAAGGCTCCACTCTCCCTCCGAGGAGTACTGGCAGAGCGCTGCCTAGAACCCTCCCCCTCTTTCCCTTTCCCACGCCCCTGTTTTTGCCAGCCAGCATCATTGCTCACCCCAGCACAGAGGTTTACCGCACCCTCCATGAGCCCTGCAACTGCGAGCCGCCGCCGAATCGCCTCAGCTGGTTCCCCGCTGCTCCACACAGAGCCCGCACCACCAGGACAGCCAACACCGTATTGCCAAGCTACCTGCAAAAGAAAATAAAATCAAGGCAACGACAATAAAAATGCCGCACTCGCAAGACGACGTCAACCTTCTTCAGCCCTGCGCGCCCGAATGAGAGTAGCGCAGGCTCTCCCCCTGCTTCCTCCTCTCTCCTCCTGGCTTCCACTTAATGCAATTGGCTCCCGCCGCTGCCGCTCCACCACGGGAGCCAATTAATTCAAACAATGCAGTCCAAGCCTCCCAGCATGCCTCGGGCCCCCGCGGCACAAAGGGGACGTCACCCGCTGCCGGCCCAGTTACTGCCAGCCGAACAGGTAGGTCCCCTGCAGCCTTCAAATTCCTTTGTTGGTTAGTTGATGCTGCATTAGAGTTCTTCCAGATTGTAAGGAGGGTGTCATTTGTCAGAGCAGATGTGATGTTCTTCAGGAAGTTTTCCTTATCAAATTTCTTGAATCAACGATGTGCTTGTTGTCTCTGGTCTTTGTTAAGTGAGTAGGAGTCCAGTTCCATACTGAATTGTATAAGATAGTGATCTGATCAAGGCATCTGTTGTGTTTGTATGGTGGTAATCCTATTATGCGTCCATTCTTTAGGGGAGACTATAAGATCCAGTGTGTTCCTTCTTGAATGCGTTGGGGTGTCAATGTTTTGCTTGTAGCCAAGTCATCCATTGCTTGAAGGAATGAGGCACTTTGGGCAATGGTTATTGAGGAGAGGTTGAAGTCTCCTAGAATGTTCTTTGATGATTGGGGTTTCAGAGCATGCAGATTCAATTATATTGGCTAATGCATTGGTATCAGATGATGGGGATCTATATATTAGAGATATTGCTAGTCTTTTGGTTTGTAGAGTTAACATATTCAGACCTTCTGTGCTTATGGAATGTTTGCTAAGTTCCCAATTCATCTTTACATAGACCAATTACTCCTCCTGCCTTCTTATTATGTCTTAAGCAGTAATATATGCTACATTCTGGTGCTTTAATTTGATTAAGGGGTACTGTGTCCGTGTCGTAGAGCTAGGTTTAGAGTCATGAATGAGGTCATATATGATAGGGATTTTGTTCCATAGTGATCTTGCATTTATTAGATACCATTTTAGAGACTTTGTGTTTTCCTACTCCTATTGTTTGAGGTTCCATGAATGTGGTTGAGGTCTTATGCATATGTGATACGAGTGTGACATGCTTTGCTGTGAATGGAATGGATACAGCAGACATGTAGCTATTGGGAGTTATTATAGGGCATAAACAGCTTGCAGAATGGCCATAGTAGTCCTGTAAGATATTAGGGGTTATTTTAGAGCATACACAGCTTGCCTGTGAGATATTAGGGGTTATTATAGGGTATAAACAGCTTGCTTGAAGTGGTCTGAACTAGTATAATGAGTCAGAAGCACTTCTCTGTACATAAATTGTGTATGAAATCTATATCCAATCATAATCGTGAGAATTCTGTTTTCACATGAAGCTCACGCTGTACTATCCAATGAAAACACATCTCTGATAGCAAACAATTACTGAAACTTGTATATCAAACGTGGAATTTTCCAAGGAGAGGGGAACCGTACCGTACTGCACTAGAGACAAAGCAATTCTGTTTTGGCAGCTTTCCCGGATTCCTTCATCGTGGAAAGTTCCCCCGATCGCTGAAGTGAATCTACAATCCGGTATATGTATTGATGCATTTCATTTCATGCTAGAACTTATTAGTCATTTTATGCTAGAACTTATTATGTTAGAACTTATTAGAACTTACTTATATGCATTGTATGACTTATAATCTTTTATATACTATGCAATAAACAGTAGCTTAGTATTACCATATCTAAATTGTGCCTGGTTTGGATGTCAGTGAGGACTCAGAGTGATTTGTTATAGTAATACATAATGGCGACGAGAGTGGGATGCGAAGTGACTTAATTGATATTGCAGCCAGGTGATTTAATCAATAGAGAGGCACGCAGTGCACGGCGGAGCTCTGTGTCGATTGAATCCCATTTGGCAGAGTGCCAAGAAAATCGCTGTTTTGGCAGAGTGCCCAGACATGTTTAAAAGCAAGAATAAAAACTTTAGTGCTAGCCAACCCATCCCAGGATGAAAGGATACTTACTTATAGACTTTAGCTTTGCAATTAGGGGATAATGGGTTTGAAGAATCATGGAATGCATTATTTTTTTTTTTAAGGTTAGCAATGCCCCTTGATGTGGAAAAAGTACTCAAGGGCCCCCTCCCTGGGAAACCAGGTGATGTAGTTACCCCAGAAAGACAGACCTGGGTGTTGTTAAAGCAAGTAACGTCCCTTGATGTGGACAAAGTACTCAAGGGCCCCCTCCCCGGGAAACCAGGTGATGCAGTTACCCCAGAAAGACAGACCTGGGTGTTGTTAAAGCAAGCAACGTCCCTTGATGTGGACAAAGTACTCAAGGGCCTCCCCGGGAAACCAGGTGATGTAGTTACCCCTGGGCAGACAGACCTGGGTGTTATCGGCTTATTGCAAGGTTCATTCCCAGCTGCAGAGCAAGCAGCTGGAATTGAGCCAAGTGGAGCACAAGTTGCTAGAAGCAGAAGGGAAAGTGGTGGTTTTGGAATGCCATCAGAAGCTATTGCAGGATAAGCTGGATCATTATCAGGGGATAGCAGGAAAAGCCGCAGTGAAAATAGCACAAAATAAATACAGAAAGAGGAAAGGTAAGGTTAACAAACAGAAAGTATATAAAGCAGTGGCTACTGCCACCACAGAATGGGACCCAGATAGGTGGGATGGAGATATTTGGAATTCCTCAGACCCGGATGGGTGCTTGGGGGAAGAAGTGAAAGAAGAGTTACTATCTAGACAAGCTCAGCCCATTAGTAGGAGACAGGAAAAAACTGTATTGGGGCCTGGAAGACGCCCTATACGTGGTAATGATGGGCAACCCATACAGCAGATGGGGCCCGGAGGGGAACCGCTGCTGGGGCCAAATGGGCAGCCCCAATATCTTACTGAGTTGGTCCCTCATACACAAATGAGGACCACTGTGGAGGATTTTACACAGGCAGAAGTAGATGATATACTGACCCGGTTCCGCCAGCAGCCAGGAGAAGGGGATTTGCAAAGGCTGGTTAGGGTTTATGATACTGGAGGGAGAGGAGTGAGTTTAGATGCTCAAAATGTTTTACAGCTTATTACACTGAGCCGTGAGCCCGTGATACAGAGGGCAATTCGACAGTATTTTCAGGATCATGTGGGGGTAGGGACTCAGAATTTGTTCCAAATTCTGGTAGCTGGGTATTTGGACAAATACCCCAATGAGACAGATATGCCAATTTCGGAGAAACCATGGTTTACATTGCAGGATGCACATATGCCCCTTGACTCACTTGATTGTTTGTTTAATTCCCAAGCAGATGAAGCAGCTTCGATATCAGTGGCGGAAACTACGCAGCCGATTGAGCCGTATCCTTCTGAAAAAGCGGTATGGCTTCAGGGTACAGCCCTTTGGGCACACCAAAAAAGTGGTCACTTTGGAGAAAAAGCCACCTTCAGGTGGGATCAAAGTAGGGGAATCCCATTAACCCTTGATATCATCAAGGAAGTAATCAGTCACTGCCCTGTTTGCCAGCATTCCCAGCAACGGGCGGTGCCTCACACAGGGATGGGGCATATTGGACGTGGACTACTGCCAGGGCAGATCTGGCAAATGAAAAAGGTTTTGGGTCCACTAGCAGAGTCAAAGTGGGGGCCAAAATATGAATTCATGAAACTCAAGGACCGCCATCACCTGGGGAGGTTATTGCTGTAGGTAAGGATAAGGTGTTGCTGGTAATGCGACCTGGAAAGGAGCAATGGGAATATATCCCCGAAGACAAGTGTTATTTAAGAGAATAAGGTATATCTTCTGTATTTCAGACCCCGTTCCTTGGCATCCTTTCATTATGTTGGTGGGTATCCCTAAGTGAAATATGGACCCCTGGAGAGCTGTTAATCAACCAAACCTCGAATCAAAATGTACTGGAGCTGGAAGAATGCCACCACAGAGCGACAACAAGATAATTTCACCTGCCCTGCCAGGCAATGATGTAAGATCCTGAATCTCACTACTTCCGGACAATTGTGGGCAGGTGCCCCTCAGGCGGGGGGTTATCAGACGGCATATGCATTACACCAAGAAAATGGGACGATTCAACTTTAGCAAATTGTATGCATAATGCCGGAGCTGGCATTAATGATGCATTGACTTTACAGACTCGGTGGGCTCCCACCATTTGGCACCCAGTCCAAGAGTATACAGCTATTTCTTCTGAACTTTTGAACTTATTTACAAATGCTACTCAGTATACGTGGAATATGTCAGAAAACACAACTCGCTTTGCTAATTGGACAGTATGTACTTTACAAGCTATGACAATTATTGAACAACGCGATAGGTTTCAAGCGAGACTCCTATCCAGAAACGAACAAATTTGGAAACAAATATTGAATGTCACTAATGAATGGTTGATGTATAGTGCTTCCAAAATGCAGTGCAATGAGATTAGTTGCACCGGACAAGCTACCGTATATAATGTAACTAAGAAGATGCAAATGTGTAAATTTATAGTACTTCCTTTGATAATGGGGACCCCTGGTAGAATTTCATATTGGCTTCTGGAATTTTCAGGGACCCATATTGATTCTAATAACTGTACCCATGATTTATCCACCTGCACCGAGGTGATAGGAGGAACAATTTGTCGCATCCAATCTAGTGTATATGAACCTTGCTTATTGCAGAATAGTGTTAACATGTGCAAATTCATTATTATGCCACCAGCTTATGAATACTTGATTGAAATAGCTCCACAAGAAGTATGCATGGTAGTCAATACCAAAGTTATACCTAAGATGATTCTTCCCTTTGTGGGTTGTTTGAAGAATGTAACTACACTACGGTGGCATCTTGAAACTTATTTACTTTATGCTGTTACTCATAAAGCTGTACATCATTATTGGACGCCCATACCAATGGATGTCTCGAATTGGGATCTAAAGTTGATAAGATTACATAAGCTGTTAAATGATTCTGCGTTGTTGCATAATCATCTGAAACACTTAAACAGGACTATTGCAATGCACCAAGTGCATACCGTGCTGATGGCAGATAGCTTGGCATACCTAGGATCCAGTATTGCCAAGGCTATCTCCCATCATTGGTATGACATCTTTTTGGGATATTCCCCCTCGGCTACTAGCGTTTTAAATATGTTGATCCATCCAGTTTTGATACTGGTGATAGTTGTTTTTATCCTCTCCATCTGCAACTGCTGTATATGTCACAAATTAGACGGCCGTTTTTTCGGCCAACATCCTACATGTACTGCTGAATCCATTAGGACCGAATGTGATACGAGTGTGACATGCTTTGCTGTGAATGGAATGGATACAGCAGACATGTAGCTATTGGGAGTTATTATAGGGCATAAACAGCTTGCAGAATGGCCATAGTAGTCCTGTAAGATATTAGGGGTTATTTTAGAGCATACACAGCTTGCCTGTGAGATATTAGGGGTTATTATAGGGTATAAACAGCTTGCTTGAAGTGGTCTGAACTAGTATAATGAGTCAGAAGCACTTCTCTGTACATAAATTGTGTATGAAATCTATATCCAATCATAATCGTGAGAATTCTGTTTTCACATGAAGCTCACGCTGTACTATCCAATGAAAACACATCTCTGATAGCAAACAATTACTGAAACTTGTATATCAAACGTGGAATTTTCCAAGGAGAGGGGAACCGTACCGTACTGCACTAGAGACAAAGCAATTCTGTTTTGGCAGCTTTCCCGGATTCCTTCATCGTGGAAAGTTCCCCCGATCGCTGAAGTGAATCTACAATCCGGTATATGTATTGATGCATTTCATTTCATGCTAGAACTTATTAGTCATTTTATGCTAGAACTTATTATGTTAGAACTTATTAGAACTTACTTATATGCATTGTATGACTTATAATCTTTTATATACTATGCAATAAACAGTAGCTTAGTATTACCATATCTAAATTGTGCCTGGTTTGGATGTCAGTGAGGACTCAGAGTGATTTGTTATAGTAATACAGCATATAAACCGTTGTGGCCTGGTACGGTGAGTGGGGTGATATGAGTTTAAGCTATACTGCCTCCCTGAGTTTATTTTGGTAGGAGATTATTGGGATGTAGTATTGCTTTTGGGTGAGTGAGTATGTTTGGTTTATAATGATTATAATTAGTGTCACAAGCACAACGCCCGAAGCCACTTGCCTTAGGTGGTCGAGGGGCGTGGTGGTTGAGGATTCCTTCTTCTATCAGCTCCTAGCAGCCTATTTTTTCATGGAGGTTTCTGGGAAGTGTAGTACTGCTAAAAATATGTTGGTGCTTTAAGTAGAAGTTTTGTAGTTGAGGTAACCGAAGGTAAGGCTTGTAACAGAAAGTTTATTTCCATAACACAAAGTACAGCAGGTTCAAGGTATCATTTACAGGATTATAACTGTAGGATTTGCTTAAGGTACAGCAAATGAAATGTAAACATCCAAAAGAACTCAGGCATGGCTTTTTAAAGTCCTCTTACTTGCAGAGGCAATTGCCTTTAGAAACTAGGATGCCACTTTCCTTATTAGTCCTTGACAAAACAATCATTCCAAGTTGTTATCAAAACTCTTAGCAGGCTTTTCATATAGGAGAGGAGCAAGCAAAAACTCTTATAGCAGCTAACTTGGTTTCTCTTGCCTCAAACAGTTCAAACACAGGTGACAACAAGCATGAATCAGAGCTTCCTGATCAGGCTTACGTTGCAGTAAATTTCCCTTTTAAAACAGACAGAAATTTACCTCCACACTGCTTCTGCCATATGGTTAACTTCCAAGGAGAATTACTTCTTTCAGGGCTAGCTTTTCCTCAAGACCTCCTGTCTAGAGCTTGGCACAGAGAGCAATCCATAAAGCAATCTTCTTCCCCCAGTTCTGACATTGGTTCTCCCAACTGCATGGGTTCTGACTCACCAACCTGGTCAGACTGCTCAGATGACAACCTCTTTGATGGCCTGAAAGCTTCTTCACTTCCTGGTCCCCACCTCTGTTGCCAACCTGTTGCAGGGAATTCAGCTCTCTCCGCACTGGGTAGCTCAGCTCTTCTCCAAGAATCCACTCCTTCTCTCTGCTTCTGTCTCAGCTGCTCTCCCGGCTGCTGCTTGCAATCCCTCTTTCCTGCTTTATCAGTCATTGGCTGAAACCTATTCCAGCTGGGGTTTTTCTGTCTTTGAAACCTGGCTGTGGCTTTCTTTCCCTGCACTCCTATAAGGGGACCCTTAACTAGGGTGAATTCCTTATGCTTCTCACCTCCCCCACTCTCAGGATAGCTGACTTTGCCACATTAGGAATATTAAGATGATAACTGCTTTCATTCTTTGAATCATGGTTACAAGGTAGCTGGGTTTGTGCTCATCTGGTGAGAGAAGGAGGATTTTAAATATTCTTTCTGTTCAGAGAGATATGAAGCGGAGTTCCTTATATGCAGATTTCGGAGGGAGGCCCCTGTCATTGATGCTGAATGGAGTCAGGAGTCAGGCTGCAGAGGTGGTCTTTCTGTATGGAGCTGTTTTTAAAAGTCTCGATCACATGTGGTGGTTGCAAGGTGGGCTAAATGGGTCTTGCAGCAGTGTAGTGAGGTTTTGTGAGGATTTATCCTTGCTGGTGGGTCTAATTGGCTATGCAATGGGACTGCTTATAACAACTTATTGTATAATGGAAAGAAACATTTGTTGGTATAGTTTTAGCACAATCTTGTTACCTGGGTTTTGGATGGATACCTGCTGTTTGTATCTCTGCCTAAGGGCCATGCCAAAGAGCCCTCTGGCAAGGCCCTCGGGCACGGGCCCGCCAGGCGCAGGTGTGCCCGATGGTGCCTTGAAATTAAAGCTGTCCAGAGAAGCCCCTGATTGGGCTAGAACTGGAGAACAGAGAGGAGTCCAACTTCCTGCTCTCTTACTTTACACCATCTGGGGGAACGTTGCTGAAGGTGGCAGTGGATGGGGGAGCGTTGCTGAAGGTGGTGGTGGATACGGCTTGTTCCTCATGCATGATGGCATCTTGAATTAAGTTCTTTAGGAACTTAACCTGCCCAGAGAAGTGACTGGAGTTCTCCTGGCTTCCCACAGAGTTTCCACACATTGTTCCTATGCCTCTATGTGGTGGAGGTTCTCTGTTTGGTGTACTGACATGGCACTGAATTCCTTCTCTTGCACAGTGGAAAGGCTCCTGGAGTATCTCCTATACCTTTTAAACTCGGGCCTTAAATCCAATTCAGTCCGGGTCCACCAGAGCACAATTGGGGCCTATATCGCAGTTTGGAGGGCAAGCTGCTTTGACCACAGGATAACACAGTATAGAAAAGCTGTTAAATAAATAAATAAGTTTTACTGTTTTTATTGTAAACAGTCCACCAGTTACATGATGTTCTATGTATTATGTTTTTATTACACTGTAAACCATCCCTGATCACTGGAAGGGGTGGTATAGAAAAAGTGTCCAAATAAATAAATAAGTCCATCTTTGCTCAGCTGCTGGTGGCCCACTTCATGTGGGGTTTGTTTCTTTGTAAACTCCAGGTTAAACCCCCGTCGGTAGCTTGGGACCCAAGTGTGATGCTGGTGCAGCGCCTCTCGACTCATTTTGAGCCACTTGCATCTTGCCCGCTCAAATTGCTATGAGGAACACGACCTTCTAAGTCAAGAATCACCTCTGCCTGCCCTATTAGTGAGCTTCAGGCCTTGGTGGCTCATCCTCCATACACTGGATTTTATCAGAAAAGGGCAGTGCTATGGGCACATCCGCGTTTCTTGCCTAAAGTGATCTCCTTTTTCCACCTTAATTAGCAGGTGGTCTTACCCACTTTTTTCACAGTCCTCATACCAACAGAGCAGAGGCCACGCTGCAGATACTGGATTGTAAATCTGCCCTGGCCGTCTATGTGAAACTGACGAAAGCGTTATGGGTGCTCCATCCAGTTCTTCATCTCCTTTGACCCTAGCAAGTTAGGTGCTGCCATCTTCAAATGCATGTTGTCCAGTTGGGTGGAAGACTGCATTTCCTCCGCCTACACTCAGGCAGGTCTGAGTCTTGAGGGTTATGTCACGGCTCACAATGTCCGAGCCATGGCTGCTTCGGTGGCCAACTTGCGCTCAGTCTCCATGGAGGAGATTTGCAAGGCTGCAACTTGGTCCTCAGTCTGCACCTTCACAGCTCACTACTGGCTGGATGGGGATTCCTGACATGACAGCAACTACGGACAAGCCGTATTCCGACATCTGTTTGGGACTTAGGTTCAGCTTCTTACCACCGGCCCTTTTGTCCGTCCAGGTTACCGAAAGAGTCCTCCGGTGTCGATGTACGCTGTGGATGCTGAGTAAGTCAAGTCCCCCATACGTGAGGACTTATTTCCTGCTTGTCCAGGGAGAAAGCATAGTTATTCACCTGTAGGAAGAGTTCTCCATGGACTGCAGGAATAAGTCCTCACATTCCTCCCACCTCCCCTTGGAGTTGTATTTTGACTACTAGCTTGATTATCATACTGGAGATAAGATGGCGCTGTGGCAGGTGGGAAGGCAGGAATGCATGCTCGATGGAGTCTCTCCAAGTTGGGGAGCATTCCCACATGGGGCTCTGTCAGGGACATCACACATATGTGAGGACTTATTCCTTCTGTCAATGGAGAACACCTGCTACAGGTAAGTAACTACACTTTATCTGCCATCATATAGTATGTTACTATGTAGGTGAGTCCAGAGTTGAGGGCCAGCTTTGATTTCTTAGTAAGCAGCGGTCCGGGTGTGGCAATGTGAGTGGAGATGATGATAGCAGACTTTAGGAGGCAAATAGGTTGCAGAGGATCAGCTGACTGAAGGCTAGGTCTCTTTGAGAAGAGTAGTCCAAGCTATAATACTTTGTGAAGGTATGTATAGCGGGCCACTTTCGCCACCCTGCAAATCTCTTGTGCAGGAATATAGGCACATGGACTATTGTTGTCACTGTGAAGCTAAGATGCAGAGGCCCTATGCAGCCTGGTGATGCTTCGCTGTAGCAGAAGGAAATGCAGTCCGCTACCCAGGAGGAAATGGTTCAGATTATAGGTCATGAATAGCTGAGAGGTTTGCAAACGTTTGGTCACATTCAGGTAGTACAGCAGTGCCCTTCTGCAATCTAAGGCGTGCAGAACCTGTTCTGGAGAATCTTTCGGGGGGTTGGGAAAAAATTTGGGAGTATAATGGATCATCTAGCTGCAGCAGGAGATCAAGGTGGTAGTGGAGAATCTGAAGCTGAAGCAGAAGGATTCTCATAGTGAGAAGGCCACTCCGGTAGGACTTGCTGCCAGACAAGGAGCAAAGGACTCTAGATGCTATTGGATGCTTCTGGAATGTTGATTAGGTACTCTTGGATTTTTTAAGTACTACTACCGAAACCACAAATTGATGAGATAGGTGTTGATGTTCAGATTCAGGGGCTGGAACCTCTTTATATTTGAGGTTCACAGGTCAGGAGGTAGCATACACCAAAGAGGGTTTTTTCCAGAGAGATCTTGTAGGTCTTGCAGGATGGGGTGCACTGGCAAAGTGATGATTTCCTTAGGGGTGCTGCACGCCTTCAGGGTCAGTGTTTGGGAGATGCTTAAAGAGAGTGCCTAAGAAATTTTCTGAAGAAATTTAAAATAGGAACCGTCCTCTGATCTCTTTGGAGGATTTTTGCCCTATGAATGAGAGGGCTGGTGCCTCATGGGAGAAAGGGGCAGTCAGTCTCCTCTAGTGGCTGTAGGGATCATCAGTCAATCAGAGGAGGGGATTTGGAGTGAAGGCCTCCTTAGGGTCCACTGGAGTCTCTGGCTGGGTGGTCTGCACACCCACATTAGGAGTCTGCTGCAAGTTGGCTGCACTGAGCTGCACAAACCGTCTGAGCAGTGATAGGAGCGAGGAACCAGAGCTAGAGATCTGTGAGACACAAGGAAAAGGGCTCTGTGGAGTTAGTGCAGGCATGGTTGGCTTCTGGCATCTCAAAGTTTTTAGTGGAGGTTTGTCATGTGATCTATAATCCCCATGCGCATGGCTTTTGGGGTCCATACCTGATGATAAGGCAGGGGTCCCCCCAATGCTCCTGTAGATGATTTGCGTCTGGATTTAGCCTTTACCTCCCTCCTGTTTACCTTGTTGCTGCAGCACTGTACTGTGAGTATGCAGAGTCTGAAGGGGAGAGAGGGAAGCCTCCAGCCTGAGATAGCAGGCTCTGGACTGAAGAGACCATTGCCGCCACCGACAGGAGGTCTTTCCCCACTCTCACGGCTGCCCTGCTCACTCCCGATCGTGCCTTGTCTGGGCTCAGTGGGAGGAGGGCGGGTGAAGAAGTGAGCACTGTGAGTTTTCTGCCATGCGGTCTAGGTTATAAGGAGCCATATGCTGTGTTCTGTGGTAGTCAGCAGGCTGGAAATTTTTCTTTTTTGCTTTGGCTGAGACTTTCAATTTGAGACTTCCAGTTTGAGGTACTGATCCCTCGATCACTGTGGCAGCCCCACTGGGCCATTCTGTGCATGGTGACAGGCTGGATCCTTTTTTTGGTTTTCCATTTCACGACTTGGTAAGCGACACATTGAGAATAAACCCACAAAGTTAAGAGTTGACACAAGAAAAAATTTGGGTAATCCGACGGAGGAGGGGAGAGCCGCTGGTAATCAAGCAGCGGTCAAGAAGAAGCTGAGGGGAGCGGGAAGGCACACGCATGCTCCGAGAAGTCTAAATGGATTTCTCTGATCTAGGGGAGAGCCCACCATGAAGGCACCATTGAGAACGGCACCTGTAGAGTGTACCTGCATCCCCCTGCTTGTCTGCAGAGAATTGGGGTGATCAGATTTTGAATCCCACTGATGCTCTGTGCAGCCTTGGGAAAGCCAATCAATCTTTCATTGCTTCAGGTACAAACTTAGATGGTGGATCCTCTGAGAACCAGGAAGCAGCTACTGTGACTGAAAGTAACTTGCCTTGAACTGCTCTGGAAAAGTGGGAGCTAAGTACAAAAATAAACATAATACACGATCTATCAGCAATGCACCTACAATCACACATACAGAAAACACCCAGCACCAGGTCCAGAAGAAAACACACCATCAACACTCCCACAATACTCCCACTCCCACAATAAAAATAAACATAATACACAATCAGCAATGCACCTACAATCACACATACAGAAAACACCCAGCACCAGGTCCAGAAGAAAACACACCATCAACACTCCCACAATACCCACACTCCCACAATAAAAATAAACATAATACACAATCTATCAGCAATCCACCTACAATCACAGATACAGAAAACACCCAGCACCAGGTCCAGAAGAAAACACACCATCAACACTCCCACAATACTCCCACTCCCACAATAAAAATAAATATAATACACAATCTATCAGCAATGCACCTACAATCACACATGCAGAAAACACCCAGCACCAGGTCCAGAAGAAAACACACCATCAACACTCCCACAATACTCCCACTCCCACAATAAAAATAAATATAATACAAGCAATCCACCAACAATCACACATACAGAAAACATCCAGCACCAGGCCCAGAAGAAAACACACCATCAACACTCCCACAATACTCCCACTCCCACAATAAAAATAAATATAATACAAGCAATCCACCAACAATCACACATACAGAAAACATCCAGCACCAGGTCCAGAAGAAAACACACCATCATCACACTTCACACTCCCACAATAATCACCAAGACAAATCTCACGACCTCCAGGAGGGCCTTCTCCCTATTTGCCCCAACTCTCTGGGACACACTATCGGATGAGCTTCATACCATCGATGACATAGGAATCCTCAGAAACAAACTGAAAACACTTCTCTTCCTTCAGCACTTCACGGACCCAACATAATAGACTTAATGACAGGAAAAACTGTAATGGACAACTACACCTTCCAGCTACCCTCCACCGCGCCTCAGCCCACCCTTACCCCTCCCCACAAGTGCTGGAAACAGCAGACACATTAAATTACCTTAAATAGTTCCATGTTATTGTTAACACAGTAGTTACAAGTTCTATAATGTTCCAATGTTTTATGTCAATCCATGATGACCATTTTGTTCTTATGTAAACTGCTTGGACTTGTAGATTAAGCGAAATATAAAATAGCTAAATAAAGTTTTGAAATGGAGCCAGTATAGATAGAAGTGACTTATTCATGGAAGCTGCAGGTAAAGCCCCTTTTCCTATGTGTATCACTGTAAAATCGCTGGTGCCGCTGAGAGTCTTAGGTTAAATACTCAGAAATGTGAATGTCAAAACTTGACCGTCTCATGTGCCATGTGGAGCCCCTGTACTAAATGCAGCTTCACCGCTCACTAGAGCCAAATTTTAAACATGATCTTGTGATTTTGTGAAGATGCAGATAACTGAATGTTGTGCGTTATAACTTATAGTTTGCTGGAGAGAGGTCTGGAAAAGCTGTACATATCTTCTGTGCACAACCTTCTTGTTCAGCCTCACTGCTTGCTAGTACTGCAACATAACGCCATGCCCTAGGCAGGTATTAAACAGCATTCAATTAGTGATCGGTTACAGAACAGCAAGAACCATATCATGGCAGTCATCGGCCATGCAGCAAGGGATTATTTACACAGGATGTTCCATCATCTTCATGCACAACCCTAACAACTCTTGTGCACCAGCTAACGCCATGAGGGATTCTCTCTTTCTTTCTCTTTTACAGTGGTGTAAATTCTACTAAAGCAGCTCCTCCAGTTAAGGGAGGGGAGGCACTGATAGCCACTTGTGTAACTTCTGAGGTGGATCCCCCCCCCCCCCGTATTGTGGGGGCCCTTTCTGATATCTTGTTCGGAGTCCTCAATCTGAACTTCTGCCACTGTCTGTTATTACCAGTATTCTCTAATATCAACACGTCCTGCATAAGAACATAACAAATGCCACAGTGGGTCAGACCAGGGGCCATCAAGCCCAATATCCTGTTTCCAACAGCGGCCAATCCAGGTCACAAGTACCTGGCAGGTACAGCAGTGTGTTTTTCCTATAAAAAAAAGCCTGCTTATGTCTTGAAGTCAGTATTACAATAAACAGAGAAAAGTGTTAAAATCAGAAGAGAATGGAAACTTCCACTTACGTGCCGCTTTCAGCTCCAGTGTTGCATCGTCATAGACGGCTCCTAGTTGAAAGAAACACGTGTACCTTCCTTCATCATCTATCCTGATATCGTGTATCCTCAGCAACACACTTCCACTGGTGATGTGATTTTTGATCAGCTCTGTCCTTCCTCGGTATTCTGGGAGTTGTTTAAAGACTTGATCCGTCCCATTTTCATATAAGTGCACAACTGAATCGAAGCCAATTCGGAACCACCTGACCTGCATCTGCTCAGCGTTGATGTTTGGGGAGAGGTGGCAGGGTAACACGGCATCTTCACCCAGAATGGCCACCACGGGGTGTTCAGGGCCGAGGACATGAAATCTTTCTGTTAATTAAGTGATACAAAACAAACACAATGACATCAATTAACAAGAGAGAACATGGGACTGATTGCTTGGAAATTTAAAGAGCTGCAGAGTCTGTACTGAATTCAAAGACCTCAGAGAGCTCTAAAAATCCTCATTATATAAAACTAGAAAAAGTGATATTACTTACCTGAAATGGGAATTCCCTGTGGACAGCAGTGTATTGCCTAGGATTCTATTAAATTCAAGATCATTCAACCATTCATACATGGTATTTAATAAGCTATATAATATGACAATTAGCTTGACAATAAGTTAGTGACATTACAATAGAACAATAAGTTAGTGATATTACAATGACAATAAAACTGATCACTAGAAAGCAAGTAATTACAGGAGAATAATACATCACCGATAGAGTTATGAGATATTGCATATCCAAACTCCCTGTCTCTTACAAGAACGGAACAATGCATCACCAAACTGCCATCATCGCAGCCCATTTTTAACATCAGCTGGGAGAGACTCAGCGAAGGCTGGAGAAAAGTCTGGGATTCTTCACGCGTTGGCCTGTGCCTGGCCAAGTGGATATCTACTCTCTCTCCATTATAACATGACATGTAATCCTGATGAAATACCAAAATGTCAGCAACTAAAGATGCAAAGAGGAACTACTAATAGAAACATATGTTTATACGGATGTGAAATCCTTACAACAGTTTCTTGATGGGACGGAGATGGGTGAGATTTCGGTGGCAGAATTGACATAGATTTTTTTTTAGCTCCCTATCATGGAGTTTTGTTACTCTTTTTTTCTTGTTTTTATGTATACAGTATATTACAGTTTCTCTCTTCCTTAATATGGTATTGGTGAATTCTTGTTGCTTTTCCAACTTGGGATTTCAAATAAGATTGTATTGTTATATTTCTTTTTTGTATATTGAGTTTGGAAAATGCTTACATAAATAAATTAAAAAGAAACATAGAAACATGATGACAGAAAAAGACCACATGGCCTATCTAGTCTGTCCTTCCTTATCAACAACTACAACTGACGAGGCCGCGGGCAAGGTCCCGGCAGCCGAACCTAACCGGGCGCGCGGCCTGGGGCTGGGATCCTGTGCGCGGCCTCGGCCGATTTAAAGTCATTGGCTCCCGGCAGGTGCGGCCGCGCGGGAGCCAATCAGGGAGGGCCACGTCAGCGTGGGGGTGGGTTGGGCCCGGCGGGCAGCCTCCGCGTCGTCAGTCACGGCGGAGGCTGCTCGGGGGTGCCAGCTTCCCACCTCTCTTCCTGAGTCTGGGCTCCCGGCGGCCTCCCGGGTCCTTCTGTTCTTCGCTCCGGGGGAGTGGACAGGGTCGGCTCTTCAGTGGGGAGTGTGGCTGCCGCGCGGCCCGGAGCTGTTTCGAGGCCTTTGGTGCCCCGGACCCATTCCCCTGCGGCCCGTTTTTTCCCAGCACCGCACGAAGGGGGAGGTGTGGGCGGATGCTTGGACCGGAGGCTGCAGTTGCTGTAAGTAGTGCCGCTGGAAGGTGGTGGGGTCGAGGAGGAACGGGCCCTCGCCGTGTGCTGACTCCGGTCCATGGCAGGTACATCCTTGCCTCGGAGTGGGGGGGGGGGGGAACTGACCGACTCCTTGCCTGGAGTATATCTCGGCGGCACAGGGCTTCCCCTGTCTGCCTTGCCGCTGTCGGGAGAGGGCGAGGGGGCTGGGTGGGGGCATTGGGGGGCACCCAATCAGTGCTGCCATCTGGTGGGGAGGGGGCCGGCATGGGGGGAGCGGTGCGCCGGAGCCCCCGGTGGGTTAGGGGTGCCCGGCCCCGGGGGTTTGGATGGTCGGGGGGGGGAGACTATGGGGGGGGGGGTTAGTGACTGGTGGGTACTTGGTAGGGAGCACGGGGAGTTCGGGCAGGTGGGGGGGGGGGTTTGCAGCTGGGTGGGGCGGACGCCTTGCTCTGGCTAGCTGGTTTACACACAAGTTACATTGGCCCCATCTTATTGCACGAGCACTCCACAAACATAAAAAACAAAAAAAAAAAAAAGAGGAAAAGGCGTTCACTGTAAATTAGTCCTGAACTAGAGAAGTCCAACAATATTCAACAGGTTTTTAACTTGGTATAGAGGTCTCAGCTAAACAATAGCATTGCCTATTAGGCATACGTCTTACGAGGCCTATTGCATATTTACATCAACGACCTCAGCAAAAAATAGCACAGAATCTTATTCATCGGGTGACTGGGTGGTGGTTGGGGGGTTTTTGCCCGGGGAGCGCTGGCTCGGGGGCGGACGGGCTATGTCTGGCTTGGTGGGGGGTCGGCGCTGGTCGCCGGCATGGTCTCCGCGGTTCCCTCCCGTCCCCCCCCCCTGTTTTGCTTATGTTTCCGCAGGGGCCGGCGCAGAGGGCAGTGGAGCGGACACGAGGAATAGTGCTGCCGCGGAGGCATCCAGTGTGCGGCGAGGGAGACGGTGCAGGCCAGTGCTGAGATTCCCCAGCTGGAAGCCAGGACTGCTGCGGCTGTGGCTGTTGAGGGCACGAAACGGGTGAGTGGTCGGGCTCTCCAGGCGAGGGATTGCACGGTTCGAGTGATCTGGGAGGGGGAGGTTGGGCTAGGATGCGCAGGTGGCGTCATGGCTCGGGGTCGGCCTTCCCCACCTCCTTGCGTGCTTCGTTGTTGTCTTCGGTGAGGGATCTGCTGAGGAAGGGGTCAGATAGCTCAGGGGTGCTGGGGCCTGGGGGGGGGCCCTGTCGGCGGTAGAGCTGCTGATGAGGGGTAGGATGGTGTGGGGGGGGGCGGGGTCTGGGGGGAGGGGCCCTGTCAGTGGTTCCGTTCGGGGCTGGGGGTAGGGGTGCCCGTCGCCAGATTGCCTGTCGGACGGCATGGAGTGCATGAAGGGGTGCGGGGCAAGAGGGGGAGGATGCACAGGTGGGGCGGTTGGAGCAAGTTGGGTGCGCGTTAGTGCATTGGGGCTCGATCCGTTCGGCACCTCGTCATCTGGGATGTTATTGGCATGCACGGCTTCTGGTTTTTTGGAGGCATCCCAGCCGTTCGGGGTGCGGGCAGGGTGGAACTCTGCTGGAATGTTCCGGGAGGGGATGGAGGGGGACGGCAGGTTACCGTGGGCACCCTGGATCTATTTACCTCGGGCTGGCCCGATTGTCCGCAGGGGCGTGGGTAGGGTGAGCGGTGGTGGGGGGGGGGCGATGCTGGCAGTGGGGGCGCTTTGTTCCTTTCTCTACCTATTCGGCCAGTTTCTAGCGGTAAGCGGGGGGGGGGGGTCGGTGACACATTTGGAGTTTCAATAAGTCAACCTTCACATTGGTTCTGGCCTTTTCTGCGCGGTTGGCGGCGGAGGGCATTGCATTATCAGGCGTTGTTCGCGAAGGGTCACCGGTTTCTTAGGTTTGGCCCCCAAGCACAAGTCGTTGGGCGGTGCAGGCTCTGACTCTGATAAGTGTATGCGTTGGCGCTGGTGGCTTCCATGGTCTCCAGGGCGGCGGGATAAGGTTATACTGTGGTTCGGTTTTCTGTTTGGCGTTCTTATGCCGGGGCAGGGCAAGGTGGTGGTGCCTACTGCGCGGCATTCACCTTCCAATTGGCGTTTCGGTGGATGGTAACATATGCAGGGCTTGGGAGGTTCAGGCTATTTCGTAACTGTCCCTGGTACTATGAATGGTGTCAGTCACTGCCCACATGCCGCGTGGGTAGTGTCGGAGCAGCGGTGTAGCACACTGGTTACGACACTTACCAATGTTGCAGGAGTCATGGGTTCAATCCCCCACTGTGCCTAATGTAGAAGACTGGCTGAGGTGTTACCTTATGGGTAATGGTGCAGTGAGGTCTGCGTCAATTCTTCGGGCGGAGATGGTGAAGGAAGCAAGTTGGGCCGCATTGAGGGACAAGCTGGGACTTGCTGTGGCTTTTCACCTTGTGGGCGGTGCATTCAGCTGCGTTTCCTTTCAGAGGTTCCCTTTTCAACGGGCTCCTTAACGGCTGGCCTATGTGCTATTCCGTACTTTTTGCAGGGGTTGCGAATGAGGTGCATTATTGGATGTTTTCCGTTTGTGGGGGCTGCTTCGACGGTGGAGTGCCAGTCAATGTCAACGGGATGGCGGAGCTATCGCGGGACTTAGGTGGCATGGGCGGAGGGCTAGACTGAGGGTTCGGCCCGAGAATGACCTTCGGGGGTTGTTTTAGAATCGGCGGCTCTGGTAGGTCACCTGCTGTGGTCCGCGGTTTGCCGGTTTTGGGGCTCTGGGGGCTAGGACCTTGCAGTGGCTCTAGCTGGTAGGGGGGAAGTGGTCTGGATTTCTCCACAGAAGAACTGTAGTAAATGGCTTAACAGAGAAAAAGAAAATAATATATTTATGTTGCATGCCGTTCAGTACCGCTGGATTTGCTGTTTCGCGGTAGCTGGCTGTTTCCACGGGGGGTTGTGTATAATTCGTCTCCCCTGATTTGGGGGTCGCGGAGGGGTGTGGGCGGATTTGCGGCTTGAGTCGATTCTGGGCCACTTTCGGCGGGACATTGGTTTCGATGGCGGGGGAGGTGTCCCGTGAGGGGTTACAGCTCTGCACGGATGCGGCGGGTGGGGTGTGTCCTTCGGGGGGGCCTGGTGCGTGGTCGGATGGCCGTGGGCGGGGCTGGTATTGGGTTTGACTGCCGATATCTCCTTCCTTGGGCAGTTTTCGCTCAAGGAGGTTTTGGAGTTATGGCCGGATTGGCTGCCTTATGGCCGGATTGGCTTCGCATTTGTGCGATGGCATGGTTGTGCGGCGGTGGGGCAGTGGGCAGTGTGGTCCTTCGTTACTACTACGGGAGTTTGCCAGTAGCGGGTTTAAGGATTGAGGTGGTGTTGGCATCTCTACTGTTGCACATGTCGGAGGAGGCTTGGCATATCCCTGGCTGTTTTGACGAGATTGCCGATGCTCTTTCTCCTTTCGGGCGGGGCGGTTTCGGGTTTTTGCTTGGGAGGGAGCTATGTGAGATGCGGGGTCACAGGGAACTGCGAGAGCACGGCCTTGGAGACGTGCTGAGTTGGCTGCAGGGTTTGGTGTCGCGGGGACGTGGTCTGGGTATCAGCGGCGTGGTGACTAAGTTGTCCAACTGGGGATCGCGCACGGGGGGTCTCAGGCGGCAGTGTCTGGTGGGTATATCGTGGTGGTTGGGGTTTGGGGGGTTTGGTCCAAACGGTGGTGCCTTTGCAGTTGTGTCGGTTTGCCATTTGCTTAGGTGGTGGGGGAGGATCGCTGGTTGGGGGATTTGTGACTCGCAGGCTGCTGCGGGGGGGGGGGGTACGTGCTTGGACGTTTCCGCGATCCGAGGCGGCCCCTCGCGTCGGATGTGTTGGTGGCTCCTTGCGGCGGACTGCGTATGGCGGCATCGGGGTATGGGGCTGCCATGTCTTGGGCAGTCTGGGCGGCGGATCCGGTTGTGACGGGGGCAGGTAAGGGCTTCAATGGCCCAAGTTCGGGTTTCGGGGCGGTTGGGGATGTTTGGGCAGGTTTCTAACCGATCCACGGGGAAACGATCGAGGGTGCGTTTAAGGGGGATGCAGGCTGGGTTACGTGCCCTGTGGCTGCCGGTGGCCTGCTTTGGGGTGCCCCGAGGTGTTCCGGTGCCCGAGGCGGTCAGGATGGTGCTGCGTTTGGTCCACCTTTTTCGCTTTGGGGGTAGCTGCACAGGTCCTTTAGCGCATTGGCAGGGGGCACTCTCTGGCATTTTGGGGTTATGTGTGGCTGTGATGGCTAAAAGGGGTCCTGGGGTTGGGGCATTTCATTGTTCATTTCTTTTGCAGGTGGGGGCTGGAGCCTGCGGAATGTGGAGGAATGTTCCCTCCTTTGTCCACTGCGCAGGACGGCGAGTGGTGGAATGCCAAGTGGGGTCGCCCCGGTTTTGGTAGCTGTATCATGGCTGGGTGAGCTCGGGCCCCGGGGGTCGCAGCGGCTTCCTTTGCTACAATGCCAGGGGCGGATATCAAGTCTCCCGGCAGTGTTGGAGGCAGCGACCTGGTTGCGGGTCTTGCCGGCATTTGATCAGAGCGGCGTAGGAGGAGTGGGTAGTTTTACCTATGTTTCGGAGGGTGTCTGACATTGTTTGGAATATATGTTGGTGGGAATGCTCACTGGTCGCAGCTTGGAGTTGGGGGGGGCAGCACAGGGACAAGGTGGTCACCTGTGCCGGTGGCGGGATCCCGGAGGTTTCCGGGGTCCGGAGCCTCAGGCTACACTTGGGCGGGGGCGGGGTGCCCCTGACCCGGTCAAACCCTGGACGACTTTTGCTAATAGCATGGTGAAGTCGGGGGAAGGGTTAGGTAACTTGCCGGGGGGCAAGTTATGACGTTAGCGGTGGCAAGGCACTTTGCTAAGGTATGGCTGGTGCGGGCCGGGTGCCGCTAATCGATTGAGAAGGTGTAGGAGGCTGGCCTATTGTGAAATTGTTAAAAGGTTAATAAAGCTGCGACCAGTTGTGTTCCATGAACTATTTGGTGTGGTGTCTTTTGTGGGGCTGGGAGATGGAGGGTGATGGGGGGGTGGAGAAAGGGGACCCGAAGCACCAGGTCCGCCTGCCTCGGTTACAGTCCCCTTTTTACCTTTAGAGATCCTCTGTGTTTGTCCCATGCTTTTGTGAATTCAGATACTATCCTCATCTCTACCACCTCCACCGGGAGACTATTCTACGGATCCACTACTCTTTCCTTAAAGAAATATTTCCACATATCACTCCTGAATCTATCCCCCTTCACCCTTATCCCAAGTCTCCTCGTAGCAGAGCTTGCTTTCAATTGAAAGAGGCTCTCTCCCTGAACATTTATGCCACGGAGGTATTTAAACATCTCAATCATATCACCTC
The DNA here is from genome assembly GCA_033557465.1 of Ichthyophis bannanicus. Taxonomy (NCBI): domain Eukaryota; kingdom Metazoa; phylum Chordata; class Amphibia; order Gymnophiona; family Ichthyophiidae; genus Ichthyophis; species Ichthyophis bannanicus. Next base: position 70,271,210 of record CM066051.1, on the reverse strand, counting down.
TATCCCACCTTTCCTCTAAGGTATACATATTAAGATCCTTAAGTCTGTCCTCATATGCTTTATAATGAAGACCACTAATCATTAATATAATACTTTTATGTAATACAACTAGAAAATGTAGAAATATAACTAACACTATAATACAATATTACAAGCTAGTTATGGTAGAACTGTTAAACTGCCAACAGGATGGTTATTTTCTTGTGGTAATATCACTTATACCTATATTCCAGGTAATCTCACAGGGGGGCCTTGTACACTTAGTCGATTAGGACTTATTATGCCACCCTCTCCTAAAATTAAAATTATAAATAGAAGAACAATAACAGCTATGATACCCACAGATTGTGATTCAAAAGTTAGTTTACTTTCTAAAGTTACTTTACCAGTGCAGCCGTTTCCCTTCTGGGAGTGCCTGGTTTAGCCTTATATAACACTTGTACAATTAATGCCTTAGCTTGCACCATAGTAAAAAGTCTTACTCACACTTCAGTTGCTTTACAAGAATTATTTATTGATTTAAGAAGTGCTAGGAAGGCAGTCTTGCAAAATCGAGTAGCAATAGATTATTTACTTGTAAAACACAATAATGGATGTGAACATTTTGAAGGCATGTGTTGCTTTAATTTAACTGATCATGCTATTTCCATTCAGTCTCATATTCAAGCTTTGCAAAGTCTAGCTAAAGATATCAAACAAGGTATTAATGTTACTTGGTGGGATTAGGTATTTGGATGGCTGCCCAGTATGGGGTAGTCTCAGACAGATCATTGGGGGGATTATTATCTGTATCTGTTTATTGATCATGATATGTTGCTTTATTCAATCCATACCCAGTTTCATTACTATGTTTCGTCCACCTAAATTCCCCACTATGTTACCAATATCTTATATGCATAATCAGTAGTCAAAGGACCAAATGTAGTACAAATGAATTAAAATTGACTACTGATGATGCATCAGCATTGAGTTAGCGGTTAATTCAACCTCAGTTTTTTAGTTTGGTGAGAAACTGCTTACATAGCTACAGAGAGATACTGGAAGACAGGATAAGAAGACTTCTTCACCTAGCAAATGGAGACCAGTTAAGGAGAATAAGAATAATTCTTCACCTAGCAAATGGAGACCAATTAAGGAGAATAAGAATAATTCTTCACCTAGCAAATGTAGACAAGATGAAAAGAATTCATCAATTGTAATTGTAGAGTTTTGAGCTTCTAAAACCATGGGTGTGGGGGGGAGGGGGGGTGTATCCCTTGAGTATTCTCAGATGCCTGGCCAGCGTCTTGATTGTGTTTAATGGATAACTGACCCTAGACTATGTGTATGTCACCCGATGGAAAACTGGATAAATGGGTGCCTTTTTCCAGCCAGAGGAGGAACAAAGGGGAATTACTTGCCTTTCTAAATAAGTATAAGTAAATAAGTGAATTTCAAGTTATCCTTGCTTTATTTTATCCTTTTATCCTTGCTTTATTCTATAAATAAACTCCTTGTCTTTATTACAAGGTGTGCTAGCCTTTATTTAGCAAAACAAGCAGGATATAAGGGAAATAGGGGAGTAGAGGGAGGATTTCATGGAAAGTAAGGGGGTGACAGAAGGAAAGGGAAGACAGAGGAGGCACCGGGATCAGGGAGGGGGAGATTCGGGATCAGGAAAGGAAAGAACTTTTTAAATCCGGCTACACTAACAGCTTTTACTACGTCCTCTGGTAACAAATTTCAGAGTTTGATTTTGCATCAAGTGAAAAAATATCTTCTCTTATTAGTCATAAATGGATTACACTGTAGCTTCATTATATGTCCCCTAATCTTTCTACTTTTTGATGGTGTAAACAATCGCTCTATGTTTACCCGTTCCTCTCCATTCATTAATTTATAGACCTCTATTTTACCTCCCCTCAGCCATCTCTTTTCCAGGTAGAAGAGCCATTTTGGTGGTTTTTCTCTGTACCTTTTTTAAATAACTCTATATCCTTTTTAAGATACTATGACCAGAACTGCACACAATATTCAAGGTGCCGGTCGCACCATGGAACAATACAGAGGTATAATAATATCCTTTGTTTTATTCTCCATTCCTTTCCTTATGATTCCTAGCATTCTATATGCTTTCTTGGCTGCCGCTGCACATGGGTAGAGGGTTTCAACGTATTATCCACTATGACGCCTAAATCTTTTTCCAGGGTGGTGGTTCCTAATATGGAACCTTGCATCATGTAACCATAGTTTGGGTTAAGAACATAAGAACATAAGACATGCCATACTGGGTCAGACCGAGGTCCATCAAGCCCAGTATCCTGTTTCCAACAGTGGCCAATCTAGGTTATACGTACCTAGCAATATCCCCAAAAGACACAGGTTCCACATTGCTTGTACTGGGTCAAGCATTGATATCCTCGGTCCCTTTTTAATAGTGGTTTATGGACCTTTCCTCCAGGAACTTGTCCAAACCTTTTTTAAACCCAGCTACACTAACAGCCCTTACTACATCCTCCGGTAACAGATTCCAGAGTTTGATTACACGTTGAGTGAAAAAATATTTTCTCTTATTTGTCTTAAATAGTTTACCCTGTAGCTTCATTACATGTCCCCTAGTCTTTCTATATTCTGATAGCGTAAACAATTGATCCACGTTTATCCGTTCCACTCCATTCATTAATTTATAGACCTCTATCATATCTCCCCTCAGCCATCTCTTTTCCAGGTTAAAGAGCCCTAACCTTTTTAGCCTCTCTTCATAGGAGTATCCTTCCATCCCCTTTACCAATTTGGTGGCTCTTCTCTGTACTTTTTCTAATAATGCTATGTCCTTTTTAAGATACGGTGACCAGAATTGCACACAATATTCAAGGTGCGGTCGTACCATGGAGCGATACAGAGGCATTATAATATCCTTTGTTTTATTCTCCATCCCTTTCCTTATGATACCTAGCATTCTATTTGTTTTCTTGGCCGCCGCTGCACACTGGGCGGAGGGTTTTAACATGTTATCCACGATGACTCCTAAATCCTTTTCCTGGGTGGTGGTTTCTAATGTGGAGCCTTGCATCGTGTAACTATAGTGTGGGTTGTTCTTTCCTAGGTGCATAACTTTGCATTTGTCCACATTAAATTTCATCTTCCATTTGGATGCCCAGTCTTCCAATTTATCCAGATCCTCCTGCAGTTTTCCACAATTCTCTTGGGTTTTAACAACTTTAAACAGTTTTGTGTCATCTGCAAATTTGATAACCTCACTAGTTATTCCCTTTTCCAGGTCATTTATGAATATGTCAAAATGTAGCGGACCCAGTACAGATCCCTGGGGTACTCCACTATTCACTTTTTTCCATTGGGAATATTGGCCATTTAGCCCTACCCTCTGCTTTCTATCTTTTAACCAGTTCCCGATCCACAATAGTACACTGCCTCCTATCCCATGACTTTTTAGATCCGCCAAAAGTCTCTGATGGGGGACCTTGTCAAAAGCTTTCTGGAAGTCCAGATACACTATATCAACCGACTCACCTTTGTCTACCTGTTTATGCACACCTTCAAAAAAACATATCAGATTAGTAAGACAAGATCTTCCTTGTCTAAAGCCATGTTGGCTGTCTCCCATTAGGCCATGACTATCTACATGCTGTGTAATTTTGTTCTTTATGATGGTTTCTACCATTTTCCCTGGTACTGACGTCAGGCTCACTGGTCTGTAATTTCTGGGTCACCCCTGGAACCCTTTTTAAAAATTGGTGTTACGTTGGCGACCCTCCAATCTTCAGGTATTACAGATGATTTTAATGAAAGTTCACAGATTACTAATAGCAGGTCTGCAATCTCATATTTCAGTTCTTTCAACACTCTGGGATGTATACCATCCGGTCCAGGTGATTTGCTACTATTCAGTTTATCAAATAGTTGTAATATATCTTCTCGGTGTAGTGATATTTCTCTCAATTCCTCTGCAGTATCACCTTTAAATACCACTTCAGTCTTGGGTAACATCCCTACATCTTCCTCAGTAAAGACCGAAGCAAAGAATTCATTCAGTCTCTCCGCTATAGCCTTGTCTCCTCTTACTGCCCCTTTTACCCCTCTATCATCTAATGGTCCAATTGACTCTCTCACAGGCCTTTTGCTACGAATGTACTTGAAAAAGTCTTTATTTCGTGTTTTTGCTTCCGTAGCAAGTTTCTTCTCAAATTCCCGCTTTGCCTGCTTTTATCAATGCTTTGCATTTAACTTGCCAGTGCTTGTGCTGTTTCCAGTTTTCATCATTTGGCTCTTTTTTCCATTTCCTGAAGGTTGCTTTTTTTGGCAGCAACAGCCTCTCTGACCTCACCTTTAAACCATGCTGGCAGTTTTTTGGACTTTCTTCCACTCTTCTTAATGCGTGGAATACAGCTGGTCTGGGCTTCGAGGATAGTATTTTTAAATAACACCCAAGCTTGTTGTAAGTCTTTAACCTTTGGAACCGCTCCTTTTAGTTTTTTCCTAACTATATTCCTCATTCTATCATAGTCTCCCTTTTGAAAGTTAAAAGGTAGTACTGTGGATTCCTTTACTATCTGTCCTCCACTAATAGCAAAGCCATCCATGTAAATATGCATCTGTAAATATGTACTTAAACGCACACTGTATATAGCTCACATCAAAATCTTCCACACGCACTCACGCAGCACACTGTATCATTTCTCGCACTGCATGCTAATGACAACCACACCCTTCATTGATTGTTTGCTGTGCCAACCGCTTTGATTTCATGATAAAGCGGTATACCAAGTCCGTTTAAATAAATTAAATAAATTAAATAAATAAATAATTAAATCAAACATGATCATACTATGATCACTATTGCCAAGTGGTCCCAACACCCTTATTTCTTGCACCAGATCTGGCGTTCCACTAAGGATTAGGTCCAGTATGGCTTCCCCTCTGGTCGGTTCATGAACCAGCTGCTCCAAGAAGCAGTCATTTATTCCATCTAGAAACTTTATCTCTTTAGCTTGTCCTGCCGTGACACTGACCCAGTCGATACAGGGGTAATTGAAATCACCCATTATTACTACTCTGTTGTGACTTTTGTTAGCTTCCTTGATTTCTTTGAGCATTTCATCATCCATTTGTTCATTCTGGCCAGGCGGTCGATAGTATACTCCCACTGCCATCACCTTCCCCTTCATAAATGGAATTTCAATCCATAGAGATTCTACAGCAAATTTTGTTCCCTGCAAAACTTTAATCCTTTCTGACTCAATGCCCTCTCTAACATAGAGCGCAACCCCTCCACCAATTTGATCAGCTCTATCATTACGATATAGTTTGTATCCAGGTATCACAGTGTCTCACTGGTTATCCTCCTTCCACCATGTCTTTGAGAGTGCAATCATATCTAACCTCTCATTTAGTGCTATATATTCTAACTCTCCCATCTTATTGTTTAGACTTCTAGCATTGGCATACAAGCATTTTAGAGACTGTATTTTATTCATATTAATCTGGCTATTGGTAGGCAGGGGTAATTTGGAATCTTTATGCTCTGTCTGCTCCTTACTCAAGGGCATTTGGGCTACTATACTCCCTTTTGGAACCTCACTGCTTTTGGTAGTATCCTTCAAGGATACCTTTGTCCGAACCATGCTCTCCTGGGTGACTGTCGGCTTTCCCCTATTTTCTAGTTTAAAAGCTTCTCTATCTCTTTTTTAAAGGTTAATGCCAGCGGTCTGGTCCCATCCTGATTAAGGTGAAGCCCATCCCTTCGGAAGGGCCCCCCCTTTCCCCAGAATGTTCCCCAGTTCCTAACAAATCCAAAACCCTCATCCTTGCACCATTGTCTCATCCACGCATTGAGACTCCGGAGCTCTGCCTGTCTTTTGGGTCCTGCACGTGGAACAGGAAGCATTTCGGAGAATGCTATCCTGGAAGTTCTGGATTTCAACTTCCTACCTAAAAGCTTAAATTTAGCCTCCAGAACATCCCTACCACATTTTCCTATGTCATTGGTACCAACATGTACCAAGACAGCAGACTCCTCCCCAGCACTATCTACGATCCTATCTAGGCGGTGCTTGAGGTCTGCTACCTTCGCACCAGGCAGGCATGTTACCAGGCGATCCTCACGTCCACCAGCCACCCAGCTATCTACATTCCTGATGATTGAATCACCAACTATAACAGCTGTCCTGACCCTCCCCTCATGGGCACATGGCCCTGGAGAAACGCCCTCGGTGCGAGAGGGTTTTACATCACCTGGAGGACAGGTCCTAGTTACAGGATCACTTCCTGCCACACCAGGGTGATGCTCTCCTGTCACGTGACCTCTCTCCTCCATGGCAACAGGGATGCTGCCAGACTGGAGGTGGGACTTCAGGACTATATCCCTGTAGGTCACGTCCATGTACTTCTCTGTCTTTCTTATGTCTTCCAGGTCTGCTACTCTAGCCTCTAGAGAATGGACTTGTTCCCTGAGAGCAAAGAGTTCTTTGCACTTAGTGCATACGTAAGACCTCTCACCAACTGGGAGAAAATCATACATGTGACACTCAATGCAAAAGACCGGAGAACCCCCATCTTGTTGCTGGACTTCTGTCTGCATCTTAGTTTAAAGCTTGTGTTTAGATCTTTTAAATTCTGTATATAATAAGGATTGGTGTAGATGCTTATACCAATAAAAGTGTATCTAATACCCCTAATACACCTTGTGTACCTGAAGCTTAATTAATTAATCTCAGGTCCTCCGTGTATGACTGATTTGGATAACGAGCTGCACCTGAGAGCAGCCCCTTTCCTCTAAGATGTGCAAGTACCTATAAAACTACAATTACCCCAGGGGTGGGTGGGTGCTGGGGAGGGAGGGAGGGAGATAAGTCCTATTAAAGAGGGCAGTTACAAGGTACCCTGTCCTGAACCCTCAGCAGGGGGGAGGGGTGTACCACACAAAGCCCAGTTAGTTGAGAGAGGCAAGATAAATTACAGCTGAGAAAGCTGAACTAGCACACCACTAAGACAAACAATAAATAATTAAATAAACAGACAAACAATAAATAGTTAAATAAACAGCTAGAACTCACAGCAAGGTGTCTCAGGAGGCAAAATCCACTTCTCTAGCAGAGCACTGTAAAAAGCACTGCTCCTCTCTGATCAGAGAGAAGCAAACTAAAAACAGACTATGCACACGTGGAGGAAACAGGAAGAAGGCTACACAATACCTCAACAAGGGGGGGGGAGGATTCACTCAAGCAGGCTAGGGCAGGAAAAAAGTTTAAACACACAGCAAGGTCTGGGGAGAGAGATTTAATTTAAAATGAACAGGGTTGTTCTTTCCTAGGTGCATAATTTTGCACTTGTTCAAATTAAATTTCATCTGCCATTTCAAAGTCCAGCCTTCCATTTTTTCATGGTCCTCCTGCAATTTTTCACAATCCTCTTGCATTTAAACAACTTTCCTCTTCCTGTCCTCTGCCACTCAACTGCACCCTACACCAGCACCGTTCCTCCAGTGCTGCAGGAAGGCTCCAGGTGGGGTAATCCTTCTCACTCAGGAAGGGTTCTAGTTTTGGGCTGACTGTAATTTACATGTTTTCTCTTTGTGTAGTTTTTCTTTTTATTGCTATTGTACATGTACTGTGCTTTATTGCTTTAGACTGTAAACTGCAACATGATTTGTTGAGGAAGAGCACTTAATCAAATATGATAATAAGAGTAACTAAATAAATGCAGAAATAAAATTGATTAACAAAATTTATTTCTGTTTAACTCCGTGACAGATTGAAAGAAAGACTTTAGTAGACAGGCCCCAATTTTGTGCCTATGTGGAAAATGCTCAGTAGACAGGCCCCATTGTGTACAGAGAATAAGAGAGGGACAGAGAGACCCATAAAAATCCCACAGTTAGGAATTAGTAAAGAGACATGGAAAGTATGAGAGTGACCCCTTACCTGCATTTACAGTCTGGAAGTGATGACATATCAACAATGCGATAAAGCCAAGAAGAGAGGTGGGCGCTCTTATCCAGTGAAACCCAAAAAAGTACATCTTCAAAACAGTGAAAACAATAAAACCACAGGACCTAGAGCAAATAGAGATTAAGTTATATGGACATGGAGAGATCTCAAGGTTCTGGGACAGGAGAAGGTTCCAGCAGTTAGTGGTGGACTAGCAGGGGGAACTCCAGGGCGAGAATGAGGTGCATTGAGAGAGCTGTGTGTGTGGGAAGTCTCAGTGCTGGAATAGCAGGGGGACCTTCAGGGCAGGAATGAGGTGCATTGAGAGAGCTGTGTGTGTGGGAAGTCTCAGTGCTGGAATAGCAGGGGGAACTTCAGGGTGGGAATGAGGTGCATTGAGAGAGCTGTGTGGGGGGAGTCTCAGTGCTGGACTAGCAGGGGGAACTTCTGGGCAGGAATGAGGTGCATTGAGAGAGCTGTGTGTGGGGAGTCTCAGTGCTGGAATAGCAGGGGGAACTTCAGGGCAGGAATGAGGTGCATTGAGAGAGCTGTGTGTGGGGAGTCTCAGTGCTGGAATAGCAGGGGGAACTTCAGGGCGGGAATGAGGTGCATTGAGTGAGCTGTGTGTGGGGAGTCTCAGTGCTGGAATAGCAGGGGAACTGCAGGGCGGGAATGAGGTGCATTGAGTGAGCTGTGTGTGGGGAGTCTCAGTGCTGGAATAGCAGGGGAACTGCAGGGCGGGAATGAGGTGCATCGAGAGAGCTGTGTGGGGGGAGTCTCAGTGCTGGAATAGCAGGGGGAACTTCATGGCAGGAATGAGGTGCATTGAGAGAGCTGTGTGTGGGGAGTCTCAGTGCTGGAATAGCAGGGGGAACTTCAGGGTGGGAATGAGGTGCATTGAGTGAGCTGTGTGTGGGGAGTCTCAGTGCTGGAATAGCAGGGGAACTGCAGGGCGGGAATGAGGTGCATTGAGAGAGCTGTGTGTGGGGAGTCTCAGTGCTGGAATAGCAGGGGAACTTCAGGGCAGGAATGAGGTGCATTGAGAGAGCTGTGTGTGGGGAGTCTCAGTGCTGGAATAGCAGGGGGGAACTTCAGGGCAGGAATGAGGTGCATTGAGAGAGCTGTGTGTGGGGAGTCTCAGTGCTGGAATAGCAGGGGGAACTTCAGGGTGGGAATGAGGTGCATTGAGAGAGCTGTGTACGGGGAGTCTCAGTGCTGGAATAGCAGGGGGAACTTCAGGGCAGGAATGAGGTGCATTGAGAGAGCTGTGTGGGGGGAGTCTCAGTGCTGGAATAGCAGGGGGAACTTCAGGGCGGGAATGAGGTGCATTGAGAGAGCTGTGTGGGGGGAGTCTCAGTGCTGGAATAGCAGGGGGAACTTCAGGGCGGGAATGAGGTGCATTGAGAGAGCTGTGTGGGGGGAGTCTCAGTGCTGGACTAGCAGGGGGAACTTCTGGGCAGGAATGAGGTGCATTGAGAGAGCTGTGTGTGGGGAGTCTCAGTGCTGGAATAGCAGGGGGAACTTCAGGGCGGGAATGAGGTGCATTGAGTGAGCTGTGTGTGGGGAGTCTCAGTGCTGGAATAGCAGGGGAACTGCAGGGCGGGAATGAGGTGCATTGAGTGAGCTGTGTGTGGGGAGTCTCAGTGCTGGAATAGCAGGGGAACTGCAGGGCGGGAATGAGGTGCATCGAGAGAGCTGTGTGGGGGGAGTCTCAGTGCTGGAATAGCAGGGGGAACTTCAGGGCAGGAATGAGGTGCATTGAGAGAGCTGTGTGTGGGGAGTCTCAGTGCTGGAATAGCAGGGGGAACTTCAGGGCAGGAATGAGGTGCATTGAGAGAGCTGTGTGTGGGGAGTCTCAGTGCTGGAATAGCAGGGGGAACTTCAGGGTGGGAATGAGGTGCATTGAGTGAGCTGTGTGTGGGGAGTCTCAGTGCTGGAATAGCAGGGGAACTGCAGGGCGGGAATGAGGTGCATTGAGAGAGCTGTGTGTGGGGAGTCTCAGTGCTGGAATAGCAGGGGAACTTCAGGGCAGGAATGAGGTGCATTGAGAGAGCTGTGTGTGGGGAGTCTCAGTGCTGGAATACCAGGGGGGAACTTCAGGGCAGGAATGAGGTGCATTGAGAGAGCTGTGTGTGGGGAGTCTCAGTGCTGGAATAGCAGGGGGAACTTCAGGGCAGGAATGAGGTGCATTGAGAGAGCTGTGTGCGGGGAGTCTCAGTGCTGGAATAGCAGGGGGAACTTCAGGGCAGGAATGAGGTGCATTGAGAGAGCTGTGTGGGGGGAGTCTCAGTGCTGGAATAGCAGAGGGCACTTCAGGGCAGGAATGAGGTGCATTGAGAGAGCTGTGTGTGGGGAGTCTCAGTGCTGGAATAGCAGAGGGCACTTCAGGGCAGGAATGAGGTGCATTGAGAGAGCTGTGTGTGGGTGTCTCAGTGCTGGAATAGCAGGGGGAACTTCAGGGCAGGAATGAGGTGCATTGAGAGAGCTGTGTGTGGGGTGTCTCAGTGCTGGAATAGCAGGGGGAACTTCAGGGCGGGAATGAGGTGCATTGAGAGAGCTGTGTGTGGGGAGTCTCAGTGCTGGAATAGCAGGGGGAACTTCAGGGCGGGAATGAGGTGCATTGAGAGAGCTGTGTGTGGGGAGTCTCAATGCCGGAATAGCAGGGGTGTGGCATGGCAGGAATAAAGTGAATTGATAAAGCATGGGGGGGGGGGTGGCCTCGATACTGAACTAGCAGGTGGGGATGCCGGAGGATCTCCTTTTCTGGAGCATAAGGTGGTATAATAAATGTAAAGAGAGAATAGTCTAGTTTGAGATGCATTGACAGAGCTGTTGCCTGGGTTTTAGTAGCAGAACAGTGGGATCCAGTATTCAAATCTCTCTTTTCCAGGCATGCCTGCCTTTTCAAAAAGTGGTTTGCATTTAGACCTTCAGGAATAATGAAAAATAAAACAAGCTGCACATACAGTAGGGAGGCTGCCTGTACAAGAGTGATTTATACATGGAAATCGTCATGTATGAAATTGCATGCCTGATATGCACATAAAGTATTGTTTACATACCTTGCGCATACAGTATAGAAGTAAAGAAATAAATAAAGACCTCTAACAAGGGTTCGCTGTGGACAGCAGAATAAGCAAGCACACGTAGGCGATATCATCTGACGGCCTCAGTTTGGACCTGCTCTCCAAAGTCTGGAACAGTCTAGAAGACTTTATAAGCGCGTGCGAGAATTCTCTGCTAGTGGTAACTGCTATCCATGGTCAGTCTCCTTTATCCGCTAGCTTGTTTCCCGTATTGCCCACCATTGGCATCAGAGAGGTTGCATGGATACAAGCAGTCTGGAGCAGAGCAGAGCCTCGGTCACCAGCCCCCCAAAGCTGCTTAGTATCAGTGCTGCAAAGGAAGCCTGACGGGGACCTCTGGAGAGCATCATCATGGCCCTGAGTGGTGGAGGGAGACAGCATGTTGGGGTAGACTACAACAGGATAGTTCAAGGATCTCTCACATGGAGAGTCCTTGGTCTGCGGTTTCAGGGGGCTCAAGGTGACATCCTGGCACAATTATAATGGGCACAGACATCAAGTGACAGGCCCAAGCAGCAGACACACACATGACTGGTATATGCTAAGAGAGACCCGTTCCTGGAATACTGTGGGCATTTTTAAAACCTGGACTTTTTTGGCGTCTTTTTCTATTTTTCTTTGGCTTAGTCTGTCATCTATGCTTCCTATGCTTTTCCTTGTAAATTAATGACAGATGCAGACTAGCTAAGATCGGACAGGACCCATATAACTGTCACTGTATCCCAGAATTTGCTTTGATATGTAGCGACATATGCAAACTACCCACAACATAGATTACTACTACTACTATTTAGCACTTATAAAGCGCCACGCACGCAGCGCTGCACAGCTAACCTACAAGAGGTAGCCAACATACAAGAGACAGCCCCTGCCCGTCAGAGTCATGCTCATCGGAGCTTACAATCTAGTCAGAACAGTACAGAACATTAGTCAGTTCTGCGCAAGGTACGGTGAGGTACAGTTTTGTCTAAAGTTTGACGGGGGTTAGGGTAGGATGAGGATGGAAGTCAGGATCTGAATGCAACGGTGAAGAGGTGGGTCTTCAACCTGGATTTGAAGAGGGCCAGGGAGGATGCCTAGAGCACAGACGCAGGTAGGCCAGGGACGGTTCTATCATTAGGCCAACTGAGGCGGTGGCCTCAGGTGGCAGTTTCTAGGGGGCGGCACTGATTTGCCGCTCCCTAGAAAATGCCCGATAGAACCGCCAACGCCGTCCAGCTGGATTTCCATTAAAGTCAAAGGAAAGCAGCCGCGGGAACATTTCTCCGTTCCCACGGCTCTGCTTTCAAACAAACAAACTGCTGGGTCGCGTGGAGCCTGCAGGGTGGGGAGGGTGCCCGAGGTCATTGCTTCTGCTGCCCTTCCGCTTCCGCTCCTGCTGCTTCTTCCAAAACAAAAGCAGCCGCGGGAACAGAGCTGCTTTCATTTTGGACGAAGCAGCTGGAGCGAAAGCAGAAGGGCGGCTGAAGCGATGACCTCGCCCCCCCCCCCCACCACCAGCTCCACACAACCCAGCAGTTCGTTCAAAAGCAGAGCCGCGGGAACGTAGAAATGTTCCCACGTCTGCTTTCCTCTGATTTTAATGGACGAATCAGCAAGGCGAGGGGGGAGCAGGGAAGGGAGCAGACAAGGGGGGGCCTGGAAGGGAGCAGACAAGGGGGGCCTGGAAGGGAGCAGACAAGGGGGGACTTGGAAGGACGCAGACAAGGGGGGCCTGGAATGGAGCAGACAAGGGGGGCCTGGAGGGGAGCAGACAAGGGGGGTCCTGGAAAGGAGCAGACGGAGGAGGGGAGCTGGAAGGAAGCAGACAAGGGGGACCTGGAAGGGAGCAGACAAGGGGGGCCTGGAAGGGAGTAGATGGGCGGGGGTCCTGGAAGTGAGCAGATGGGGGGGGGTCCTAGAAGGGAGCAGACTGGGGGAGCTGGAAGAGCTTGAAGGGAGCAGATGGGGGGAGCTGGAAGGGAGCAGACGGAGGGGGGAGCTGGAAGAGAGCAGATGGAGGGGGGCCTGGAGGGCAACAGACGGGGGGGGGGGCTTGTAGGGGAGTGGAGCAGAACAGAGAAGACATGTCGGGGGGAGCTAGAAGGGAACTGACACCCGGAGATGGCACGGAAGGCGGATGGACAGGAAAGAGGGGAGCTGGAAGGGAGCTGACATGGGAGGGGGCACTGGGACTGAAATTTCGCTGATACCTGGGATGGTATTTTAACTAGAAGAGGCTGGAAGATGGGGAAGAAGGGGGCGCTGGGAATGCAAGGGTTTTGACACTGGAAGGTACTGGGAGGGGAGGCTATAAAGGGGGCTGATACTAGGGAGAGTTACTGGGACTGAAAAAAGGCTGATGGAAAGAAATGAAGAAAGCAAAAGGAGAGCCAAGAAATGACAGATGGACTATAGACCATAGAAAAAGAGCTAAGAGAAGACAGAGGAAAACGGAAACCTCAGATCGGGACCAGCATGATCAAAAATCATCAGACAATAAAGGTAGAAAAAATAATTTTATTTTCAATTTAGTGATTAGACTTTGTGCTATTTATATTTCACACAGTATAGGGAACTGCATCTCTTATCTGGTGTGGCACCGCATGCGGAGTCTGGCTTTTGGGGTTTCATTTTAATTTTTGTCTACATATTTTTATTTTTGCCTTAGGTTGTGGTCACTTATTCTGTACTTGGTGAGGGTCTGTGTTCTGAGTGTGCGACCAAGGCCAGGTGTTCTGCTAACATGGAGTTTGTACGTAGGGATCTGTACTGTAGTAATTTGACTTGTTCAGCTTTTCAAATAGGTGTATGGATGTTTTGGAGCCCATTGCAGGAATCCTGCTAAGTCTAACGCAACAAAAGCTGTTGGCAAGTTCAATTTTATTTTTGGAAATAGAGATGATGAAGACAGCGAGAATTCATCTGGACACACAGAGAGGATGAAACTAACAGATGGCAGTTACCATCGATAGGAAACTTTCACACATGCTCAAAGTTTTTTCCCTGGGCTCTTGGAGAGCAGATCCAAGCAGGTAGCATGAGATGATGACATCACCTATGTGTGGCTGCCTTATCCAGCTTGTCCACGAAGAATGTTACTTACAGACAGCCTAAAGAGCTGTAACTTTACCAAACTGAAAGGGTTAGAAAGAAGGTTGCACTTATGCTTTTAATTTTGAACATTCACATGTGTGCGCATAAATTAACCCAGAAGGTTTGTGCATGCCAAAGAGCAGGGTAACGTGTATGCACAAATTCCCTGCTGCATTATGGGAGCTGCAGCACTGATTTCAATGGATAGCATTGTGGGCTACAAATCTCACACTGCTTTGAGATATAAGTTCATAACCAGGACTGGCCAAAAAGTTAGCAGCTCTAAAGAAGAGACCTTGCTGGACTGCAATTACCCCACACTAAGCACACATGCAGGCACAGAGTTGCCAAATTACCCAGTTCCAGCAGTGAGACCTTTTGGCCAGTTTTGGCTTTATATTTGGATTGCAATGCGGTATGGTGTTTCTAGTCCCTTATTTTACCCATTGAAAACAGCGCTGCAGATCCCATAATGCATCAGGATGAGATTGTCAGAAATCCAGGACTGGTTTACAATCTCACTCCTGGAACTGGATAACTTGGCTACTCTGCAGACACCTATTAGGGTTGTCTACTTTTGAACCTATTGTGGCCACCTTTCTGCAGGAAGGCGTCCCCCTCTGGAGCATAGGCCTTTCCTTGGGGATGGTGGGGCAGGAGATTCCCCCTCATATTGCAGACGTTTCCAGTCCCAATTGCTACTGCTGCCCACTTTAAGGCCTTGGAGTGCATGTCTTCTTGAAGACTCTTTCATGTCCAGCCACCTTTGATGCACACGTCTTGTTATCACTGCAGCCTTTGACACAATATGTCATGAGCTTCTCCTACAGAGATGACGCCATCTTGGTGTCATTGAAAATGCACTCAGATGGATCCAATCATACTTGGCTGATCGCCAACAAATCGTGAAAACTGAAAAGTTTGGATCCTTACCCGCTAATGCGAGGTGTACCCCAGGGCCTTGTTATTTAACATTTACATCCAGCCCATCTGTGAGATCAGGTCACATGACATTTCATTCCGTCTATATGCAGATGACAAAGTTTTATACACCATTCTCAACCTCAACTCCAGACTTCACTCCTATAATAAAGAGCTTCAACTCCATCGCCCTCTGGTTATCATATCAAGGCCTTTCCATTAACTACAACAAAACTGAATTTCTTTTCATATTCAAGAATCAATCCTTCATCCCTCCAAAATCAGTTCAAGTTAGAGATGCTGAATTAATGGTTAAATCAGAAGTACGCTACCTCGGGGAGACTCTTGACCAACATCTTGCACTGCAGCCCCACATTAACACCGTGATAAAAAATGTATATGGCAAAATAAGAGCACTCCAATGGCTCCGTCCTCTCCTTGATCCTCCTACTACAGGACTGTATTTCAAGAGATGAGACTTCCCCACCCTGACTTCAGCAATTCAATACTCCAAGGCCTCCCAAAAGCACATCTGCTTCCATTACAGCCCACTCAACACACTGCAGCTAGAGTCCTGACTGGACCATCAAGGAGCTCCCACATCACCCCCATCACCAACGAGCTCCACTGGCTACCTATACCATACAGAGTGAAGTACAAAAGCTTAATGATAATATTCAAAATCCTCCATGAACAATCCTCTGGCCATCTGCAAACGATAATTAGAAAACTCCCTAACAATAGCCAGAGAAGAAGCACTGCAGACCACCTCCTTGTATCCCACCCAGACTTCCTCAAACTCAATCATTCAGCATGTGGACGAGCAATCTCCTTACACCCTCCAACAATATGGAGCACATTACCCGTAGAGATAAGGACTACTGCAGACATGAAGGACTTCAGGAAGCTGTTGAAAACGCACCTTTGAGGAATGCACTTTGAGGGTCACTTAACACATTGCAATTCTCAACATTACCCACCTGTAGTCAGAGCATACCATCTAACCTTTGGTTTTGTATTAATGTAAATAGGTTAATTATCTAATGTAAATAGGTTATTTGTAATACTCATTGTTCTATGTAAAGTTATGTTACTCTTATCTGTAAACCGTATTGATCCTTGGAAATGCGGTATATAAACCTTTGAAATAAATAAATAAATAAATGTTTCCAAAAGCGGAGGCAAAAACCCTTGGGCCAGCCCTGGAAATAGTGATGCATTTCTTCCATACTAAGCAGAATATAAAGACAATAGATGTAAATTCTAAGAATGGCCATCTTTAAATAAAAAATTGTTTCTATCCCCCCCCCCCCACCCTATTGCTGCAACAGGGACAGGGAACAGTCTGGGGCACAGCTCTAGATTCAGGGCCATCTGGTGACCTTACCCTACACCCCACTCGCTAGGACAGTTCCTTTTGCTGCATCACTCCAACTGCGCTCTTCATAAAGGATCAGCAGAAGCACGAGAGAGGATTCGGTGAGGGTTTTGGGGCTTTATCTTACCTTCTTCAGTTCACTCTGCCCAACGAACATTTCACAGACGTTATGGAACTTACAGGAACTTTCCCTGAATATCCTTTTCAGCTGTCTTAGCCTAAAGGGAAAGTAAACACCAGTCACCCTCTGAGTCTCCTGTTCACACTGCAATGTCTGTGTGTTGTCTGAGCTATTCTTGTTCTCAGCTCCGATTCCCACTGCATTCCCCTCTCAGATGTAATCCTTCAGCACTCATTCCTGTTTGTGACCAGATCCGGCTGAAGGAGGGAGAGGAGCAGGTCCAGAATCGGCCACCCCCCACCTCTGATGCTGCAAGTACCCCCCCCCATAAAATTATAGGAAAGCAACTCATTCAACAACATTAATAAAAAAGAGAATAAGAAAAATAACTTAAGAAGACAGAAGGTCAAAAGCAAGGTTAAACAGAAGTGTTTTCAGATGATTTAAATTTAGGATATGATGATTCAAGTCCGAGAGGAGGGGGGAGGGAGTTCCAGAGGGCAAAGGAAATAAAAAGCAGAGGAGCGAGTAGATGATAACCGGGCTTGAGAAACAGAGGGGAGGTGCAGGCGATTAGCATGGATTTCCCACAGGGCAAAGTAAGGGGCATGGGAGGGTGAGATAGGGGGAACCAGACCGGAGGGCACCATAGAGCAGGATGAGGAGTTTGTATTGATGACGGAATTTTACAGGGAGCCAGTGGACCAAGGACATATCCCTGCGGCACACCACCCCTCAGAGTGAGTTCCATTTCCCTGTACCCTTTGTCACCTCCCACTCAACCAATTTCTAACGCAATCAATAACTTTAAGGTGTTGATACATTAATTGGCCTATGGAATAATACCTTGTGCGATGCTTTTAGTGCACTCCAATTCACATGGGAGCCCAAGAAATTTCACACAGTCCCTTGGTACACCAGAGATCTACAGACATCCAAACTGGAGCTCAAGAAACCTGAGCGGACTTGGAGACGCACAAAGCTCTCACAGGATTGAGACACGTACATGACCAGTCTACAAGAACATTGCATACTAACTGATCAAAAAAGAAAGGAATATCACTAACAACTGCTAATGTTATTACTAAATCAGTCTGCAGAACTATTTGAGATAGTTAAATCCTTAACAAAAGGCCCCACTGGAAATTTCAATACCAAAACCCCACACCCTCAGATTTTCACTACCCACTTCCAAACAAATACTTTGGAACCTCCAGAAATACCAAAAATCTCCAAAGCAGCAGTCCTTCCACCCTCAAGCTTTCATCCGTCCACACAGCCACACAAGAACACATAGAAAAAATAATTCATGACATCAACACTACCACCTCAGCAATCGACCCGTGCCCAACCTGTTGGGTCAACATATTACATTCAGATCTGAGTCCATTCATTGCCAACATTGTTCGTCTATCATTTAGCCTGGGAATAGTTCCAACATCTCTTAAAACTGCCTCAATAAGACCCAGACTTAAAAATAACAAGTTGAAACCTAGTGACATAACCTCCTACAGGCCCATTTCCAGCCATCCTCTTTTATTGAAGGTTATAGAGAAAATAGTCCTACAGCAACTAAAATACCACATAGATTCCCAGACTCCCCTGGACCTGCACCAGTATGGTTTCAGATAGTACCATGGAGTGGAAACTCTGCTAACCTCCCTCCTGGATAAGCTCATCAGAGGCATTGAGAAATTAAAGCAGGGATTTATTCTAATATTCATGGATATCATCACCTCAGCTATTGACTCGGTCTGTCACAACTCCTTATTATGTTGCCTACAAGAGATAGAAATTGAAAATGCAGCTTTGGACAGGTTCAGCTCCTACCTCAACGGTCGCCTTCAGCTGGTGAAAATAGGATCACTTTCTTCAGCCGCATACAGTCAAGCACATGGTGTCCCACAGGGTTCAGTGCTCTCCTCTCAAAACCCACATCTTCCAAGAATGCTATGGGACAGACACTTAACATCTTCTCACACAACCAAATGACCCTATTTACACTCAGAACTAGACCCATTATTGAGTCACACTATAAATAAGTTAACCGTATTCAGTTTAATCTATCCCCTGCTCTTCCTATTATATGGATAGTTCAAGTAACCTCTCTTATCGTGTATCTGTTACACTGCTCCTCTAATTGTTTTATGTAACTTATGTTCCGTTGTGTTCAAAGTAAATTGTCTGGATACTCTTTAAAATAATCCTTTGGAATATGTT
This sequence comes from Ichthyophis bannanicus, assembly GCA_033557465.1. NCBI lineage: Eukaryota > Metazoa > Chordata > Amphibia > Gymnophiona > Ichthyophiidae > Ichthyophis > Ichthyophis bannanicus. The sequence continues at coordinate 70,252,484 of CM066051.1, read as the reverse complement.
TATTTATTTATATTCTCTTATATACCGCGCTATTCTGCATCAGTGCGGTTTACATTGAATAAACTGAAATTACATTGAACAGGGCATTATAACTTGGAGATAACTATTTTACAGGAAACATGGGCTATGGAGGGTTAAGTGGCTTGCCCAAGGCCACAAGGAGCACCTGTGGGACTAGAAACCCCAGTCCTTCCGGCCCAAGGTTGCTGTCCTCTAGTGGGATTTGAAACCCCAACCTTCCAGCCTGAAGTACCTTGCCCCAACCACTAGGCCACTCCTCCACTCCACTCTACTATCTTTATGTTGATGACATTATGCTGTATGCCCCTTTTTCCACAATCAAACCCAGTTATAATTAGCTGATTGAATGCTTTAATGCAGTCACACAATGGCTCTCCAAGCGTAACGTATCGGATAATTATAGCAAGAATGAAGTGTTGTTCATAACTAAAGACCAAACATTCATCTCCCCCCCAACACTAGACATAAAGGAAAGCAGAACTCTATGTGAAGCAAGAGATCCGGTACCTAGGAGTCCGACTCGACCAGCGGCTGAGCGTGCAACCCCACATCAGCAGCATCACTAAAGCAATATATCACAAGATAAGAACACTTCACCACCTGCGCCCACTCCCTGAAACTAATGACTATCTACAGAGTTCCCAGCACTTATCCTTCCACATTGCCTCTTTGGTAACATCATCTATCGAGCGTTACTAAAGTAGATTGTACAACCCCTTCAGCTGGCCCAAAACATGGCCGCGCTTATCATGTATGGAACCTCTAAGGTGGAACACATCACTCTAATTTTAAAGCACCTACACTGGTTACCAGTTGCGGGCCGAATAACATGCAAAACCATACTCTTAATATTTAAGATTTTGCAGAAGCAATCTGCAATCTCTCTCTCATCCCTAATACAACTGATGCCTGAAAATAGAAGTAGAAGACAACGCTTGTATAACACACACCTGATCCCTGCCGAAAGGACAAAAAGTAACCAAACATCCTGCAAATGGGAATTTTGCTCTTTGCTCCAAACATTTGGAACTCTCTGCCGAACCCAGTTTGGGCCAACACAGACCTCTTAAGTTTTCACAAGACTCTCGACTCACTTATTTTAACAGAATTATGAGCATATACCATAAGATATGGAGAGTTAAAGTGAAGGAGCCGTCATGATCACCTACATGCAACAACTCGCCCTCACTACTAGCTCACAGACTCATGTCCTATACACTATCCATGTTCCTCTGAGCGAACCCACTTGTTAAGTTTTCTCCTGTTAATTATTCCATGTTAACTTACCTGTTCGATGTATGCATTTATGTTTATTGTTTTATGTAAACTTCTCTGACTGCAAAATAGAGTGGTATATAAAATCAGTTAAATAAAATGCCGCCTGGGAGATCTCAAGGGGGTGGGGAGTTATTGCTCAAGATGGGCAGAGTAAACAGGTTTGAGAAGGGGAAATTTGCAAGGTGCGGGCAGATCTATAGAATTGTCAATGGCAGCATGAGAAGACCGGCTCTAAACAAGCTTGGAAAAGACTTGAGGCTCTGAGGGCCACATTTGATTACCAGGAGCAGAGAGAGTTTGATTTTAAAAGAGCCTTATAAGCTTCGTCAGCTGGTTTATGCAAAAGGTAATAAGGCTGACAGGCTGTTGGCCTTTTGGTTATGCAAACAGCAAGCTGCCAAACAGTGTCTCTTTGTAAAGGACAGAATGAGCCGCGGTTGTGCAGGACTAATGGAATAACGGGGACCTTTGCAGAGTACATATAGTGATTATATGTGCTAGATCCCACAATTCTTGACCATGTGATTGATTTCTTAAGGGGGGGGGGTCTCTTTGAGAACATTGGCCCCTGATAAATGTGATGGTTTGGAGGAGAGGTCGTGGTTCGGGAGGTCTTTCAGGCTATTTGGGAGTTGTCTGTGGGTAAGGTGCTGGGGTACAATGGATTTATGCCAGAATATTATGAGCATTTTGGGATGATTTTAGCACCACATTTGGTGCTGAAGGGAGAGGAATTGCCTACATCCCAGAGGCTGTTATTATGGTTTTGCCTAAGCCTGGAAAGCATCGAGCAGATGTGGCGTCTTATAGATCCAGCTCCCATCATAACATTGATGTCAAGCTGTTGGCTAAGGTCCTTGTGAAGTGCTTGAATAGGGTTCTCCCATAGGCTAATCCATGGTGATCAGGTCGGCTTTGTGGAAGGAAGGCAGGCGGTGGATAATATTAGGAGCACTGTCTAACTGATCAAGGTAGCCAGGCAGAGCAAACCATCGGCCTTTCTGCTGTCAGTCAATGCAGAAAAGCATTTGATCGGGTTGACTGGGAATTTCTGCATGGTGTGCTTGCTAGAGTGGGGTTTGGCCACAATTTTCAGGTGTGGGTAAGCAGCTTGTATAGAAGCCTAGAGCATGTGTTCAGGTTAATGAAATGTGTACAGAGATGCCCCCCCCCACCCACCCACCCCAGCAGAAACACGTTAGAGCTGCCCCTGACCCTGATTCAGTTTGCCCTTGTCATGGAGCCCCTAGAGAGCGTAGACATTAAAGGTATCATAGTAGGAAAGAAGGAGTTGTTCAGTGTTGTCAAGTCAGTGTTGACTCATGGCGACCCTCTGGATAGTTTCTTAAACTGTGTTCCAGAGGGTCGGCATTAGTTGACACCGACTCGACGGCACTTAACAACAACAAGGAACAAGTGAAATATTTGTAAAGTGCATTGGTCACAGAGAAAGAAAAATAAATCTGTACCCTGGCCAGTTGCAAACATTCCAGCATATCACACACTCTGCAAACCATGCCTGCAATTTATTGAGAAACAAAGAAACACAGAGGTGTGTACAGTAGAGCTGAGAAATTGGACAAGTATAGGGCAAGCAGGAGAAACGCAGAGGAAGGAGACCTTTGTAATGCAACTGAATGGCCAGTACAGAGCACCAACCAGATTCAGGGCTCTGCCCTTATTTCCACCCTGCTGCACCTTATGCCTGGAACAAACTCCCTGAGTCTGTATGTCAGGCTCCATCTCTCCCCTTTCCAAATCCGCGCTAAAGGCTCACCTCTTTGCAGTTGCCTTTGGATCCTGATCCCTTGTTTTTTCTTTATGAGCCCGATCTCATAAGGGGCACATTTGGACATCCCCAAACAGGGCAACCTCGTTAGGACCTCATTCTGCACCACGGGAGCTAGATGATCCCACGGGTGCAGAATCAGGCACTAGGATGGCCCGTCATACCCCTGCCACCCTGCAGGAGACATCCCCCCTGCTTCTCAGTTGCAGTACCGACCCCCATTTCTCCACTCCCCAACCCTCAACAGGGGGCAGCCAGGGACCAAATTGGGTGATGGGTCCTCACCATTCATGGCTCTGTTGCTCCTGGGGGGGCTGCCTGGCCGCTGCAAAGGGTGCTCTGTGCTTATTCTACCTGCGAGGTGGAAAAAGCTGGGTGTCCTCCCGGTGCTTCCTGAACATCTGGTTGCCTGTCTGGCCCACGCTCTGCCCAATCTCCAACCCCCGTGCCGCCCCCATCCTGCTCTCCCCACACAGCAGCTCTGTGCATGCGGGGAGAAAGCCTGTTGGCATTCAGGCAGGACAGCTAGTGGGGTTTCATGTCCCACTGGGACGTTCAGCCCCGCTCTTCACTTTACTGGATTGGGCCCTGTCTCCTTGCCTTTTCCTATTTGTACCCCTATTCTTAGCTACTGTATTGTCTGTCTTGGTTGGATTATAAGCTCTGTTGAGCAGGGACCATCTTTTATAGGTATCTGTACAGTGCTGCGTTCACCTTCTAGCACTATGTAAATGATTAATAGTAGTAGTAGTATTTTATTTATTTATTTAACAGTATTGTTATTCCACCTTATCATGTGAATCCAGAGATTTTGGACCATGGGTCAGTTTTAATAAGCAATGACAAAGGTGCTGATCCCAGTACCACCAAGAACCCCCTCAAAAGAAGACCTGAAGATGAAGAAAGCAGGAAACAAACCGAAAAAAGAAATGCCAAACAGTGTAAAATTATATGCGTTGGACCCTTTTGTCTTTTTTAATAACATGCTGAATAGCAGCAGAGGGGAATGAGCTCATTACTGGTCCTTTAAGTAAATCAATTCCACACAAGAACCTAATGGGTACCCAAAGCTATTGTACAGTCTGTGAGGCGGATGGGCAGCAGACATTGGGAAACATACAGTTGTACTCTGCAGTATAAGCAGCAGATGGCGCCAGAGCTCTACATAGGATTAGGAGACAGCTGCTATCAGTGGAGTCTTTTTATTTACTGACTCCTTCAAACAGCTTGCATATCCCATCCGCCTCACAGGCTCACCTATCATCCACTTGTTCCCCTGCCTTTTATGTACTTCCCTCTTCTCTCTCTGGAATTCCCTGCCCCCTCACCTCTGACTTGAAGCATCTTAAACTACCTTCAAGTCCCACTTAAAGACTCAGCTTTTCAACCTGGCTTTTATTTCCTTGCCCTCCTGAACCCCCTTTCTTTACTTTAGAATTATAAATGCCTCCTCTAGTATGAGTGCTTCGATATCTGTCCTATGATTTATGGAGTTCCTTTCTGTTTTTCCTTTTAATAACTTTTGTTTTTACTGTACACCACTCTGTGGCTTTTGTGAAGGGCGGTTAAGAAAGTTTTAATAAACAAACATAGGTGTAGCTGAGGTTGCTTTTCCCTGTTAGAAGGCTTGTTTGGCATTTCTACATGTAAATAGCAGGTTTACACTTGTAAATGGCCCTATGCATGTAAGGGGAGGGGTAGCCTAGTGGTTAGAGCACGCAGGGGGTCAAGGTTCAATTCTCACTAGCAGGCCTTGTGACCTTGGGCAAGTCACTTTATTCTCCATGGCTTCAGAAGAAAAGGCCTGGCAATCTACTTCCAGTCATACCCTGCCAAGAAAACCCAGGGGGCTGCTGGGTCACCAGGAGTCAGCATTGACTTGACAGCACAAAAAAAAAGGAATTTCAGTAAAGCGTTTACTTACACGTGTATACCTGTGGCAGGCAGTTTTGAAGAGGACGTGATCTGGGTGTTTTGTGGTTAGCTCTGAAACGTGTGCATATTTTGCAACAGCAGTACAAGTCTAAAAAAAATTGCCTATTGGCATTTACACCTGCTGCAAGTTCATGTGTCAGCTAAATACTCATTTTTCAACCTGGAGTGTGGGGGAATGATTGAAGGGGGAATTAATTCTTTACACGTGCTGATCAGAACTGAATGAAAAGGTAATTAAATTGGCATTACGTATCCTTTTCTTTAGAGATCAACTTGTATTAAACTTTGTGTCACAATTGAACCCTATGTTATGCTTGATTTTACAATCTTTTGATATTTATTGTCAGACTCCATATTTATAGAGCTTTTTAAATATTCATAAACAACTTGGAAATGAGAATAACGAGTGGGGTAATCAAATTTGCAGAAGATACAAAATTATTCAAAGTTGTTAAAACACAACAGGATTGTGAAAAATTGCAAGAGGCTCTTGATAAATTGGAAGATTGGATGTTCAAATGGCAGACTAAATTTAATGTGGACAAGTGCAAAGTTATGCACCTAGGAAAGAACAACCCATACTTTGGTTATATGATGCAAGATTCCACATTAGGAACCACTACCCAGGAAAACGATATAGGAGTCATCGTGGATAACATGTTGAAACCCTCCGTCCAATGTGCAGCAGTGGCCAAGAAGGCCAATAGAATGCAAGGAATCATTAGGAAAGGAATGGAGAATAAAAAATGGATATTATACTACCTGTGTAATGTTTAATGGTGCGACCACACCTTGAATATTGTGTGCAATTCTGGTCTCCGTATCTTAAAAAGGATATAATGGAATTAGAAAAGGTACAAAGAAGAGCCACCAAAATGGTAAGGGGGATGAGGAAAGGCTTAAAAGGTTAGGGCTCTTCAACCTCGAAAAGAGATGGCTGAGGGGAGATATGATAGAGGTCTGTAAGTTAATGAATGGTATGGACGGGTAAATATAGATTGTTTACACCATCAAAAGATAGAAAGACTAGGGGAGATGCAATGAAGCTACAGTGTAACCCATTTAAGACTATTAAGAGAAAATATTTTTTCACTCAGTGCTCGCCTCCCATGCTTTCCCCTTGTGAAGAGTCGCAACATACTAGTATTACGGCACAGGCACTGATGTATGAGTGTACCACGAAATACTCACACAGTTTCTCTGTATGTAAACTATCAGGTCAATGCAGAAAACCAGCGCTAGATGAGTGCGGTAGTGACTCTTTACACACCTACGTAGCACCCCGACAGTGCGCAACTCTTAAGCGTCAATGCAGAAAAGAGCGGGTATGCGAATGAAGGTTGCGTGAAACTGAGCGTATGCAAATGATAGATGTGTAAAATCCCGGTGCAAAATAAAAGATGATGATAAAACATCAGCGCTAAGGAGCAGAGTAACACACGCACTAAGGAAAGAACTGGGGAAAGTGCTGGGTTGAGCATGAACATGACGTCAGACGCCTGTCTGGGATCCATCCAGCCCTGTTTCTGAGCAGGCGCCGTCTGCAGGGCCTCACGACGATGAAGGTGCAGCTTGTACCTCCTCATGCTCCTCTCTCAGGTCTCTGTTTTTCTCCCTTCTTTCTCTGGCTCTTGCAAGCAGCAACATGGCAAGAGGATAAGCAGCAAAAGACAACTTCAAATCTTCCCGAACGCTGAAGTGAGCTTAACTTCACCTCCTGACCAGGCCTGCAAATAATGATGCTCTTGAAGCGAACGTCTGATTGGGTAATTTCTAACGTGCTTCTCTGCACTGGGCGCAGGCCTCATTAACATGTTATTTAAGTAAATGTGGCGTTCCATGTGCGCAGAGGTTTTGCAGACTTATGCTGCGCCCATCTCTTTTCTGATTTTGACGTGTGGATTCATGAGTGTGAAACTCCTGCTATATGCGTGTAAGCGAGCGTAGAAAATGGCGTTAGCTTTCTGCATTGACCTGTATGGCTGCTGCTAGCGCAGACCCTGTATGTATCTTTCCCGTGTGCTCTCCCATCTTAGTACAAATGTTTTGCTCACCGCTTATTGCACAGTATTTGGTTACTGCATTAGGGAACATTTACACATTAGGCATGTGTTAGGAAACGATGCATCGAGCTTCAGTGTATCGCTCAAATGCAGGGTTTACTTACAGGACCAGGAATCTGAGTCCATTCTCTTCCATTCCTACTTAGGAAGTTGTTATTAAAAAAAAGGATCCAGTGCTTATGATTTTAGGATATTTGGCATGTCAGCCATCGCTGAGACAATTTTTTGGCTTGTTTCCTGCTCTCATCATCTTCAGACCATTTGTATCCCAGGAAATGCCAAAGCCAGAAGATCCCTTTCCGCCTTGGGAGGAGACCCTCAGTCCTGACAGTTATGAAGATCCAGGGCTCTGATACCACCCAAAATTCAGAGGGAGGAGTGAGAATGATGCAGAAAAATAGCGTAAGCCCTTGGGAAAATGGATTCATTGTGTCTTTACAAGGTACGAGGAAATTAAATTACTCACGCCCAAGCCTTCAACAAGAGGACATAAGAACTTGCCAGAATACAGGAAACTAATACCACAGAGAGATTATTACCTCATCCAGGGCCCGTCCACGCTGCCTTTCTGTGAATGACCTGGGAGTGGGTCCTTACAGGGAGGGTATAATCATCTGCAGCCCAGACTTAGGATCCCTTTTACTAAAGTGGGTTAAAGCTTTTCACTTAGCAAGCGTTAAGTGCCCAAATTACCGTGCAGGAAGTGCGGCCTGTGCAGTAACTATTAGGGCATCTTCCCATACAGTTACCACATGGAAGAAATCCTTACTGCGCGGGAGGTGTACTGACAGTGTGCCTGGGCTGATCACCCTGTTTAAGGGTCAGGAAGTGCATCTGTGCTCTCTGCAACAGTGACGGTGCCCTAAGCACAATGTGAAGTCCTTGCCCATTCCCCACCCCATAACAGGATATGTAGTTAGCATGTGACTTACACACTGTCATGTCTGCTACCACTGCAGCCATGTGCTTGGAGTTCCTGAGCCCTCATTCATGTGATAACCGCTTACCACACTTTAGTGGAAGGCCCCTGGTCTGTAGAGTGCAATGGACTGGAAAGTATCAGCTATCGGGTCAGTGGCACGGTTTGGGTTATCAGCAAGAAAATACGGCAGAGAGACAGAAATATTTCCCATCGTATTGGGTGCTACAGGCCCGATTAAGAGAAATTTCCAATCACACCTTAAAAGCTGAAGCTCCCTTTGGCACCACACAAGTACTGTGCTGAATACACTGGTCAACAATGAAATCGTTACTGTCTTTAAAAGGCCCTAATCTGTAGTATCTTGGTGAGCTGAACACTAATATCACGTTAAACAATTTTTATTTTCGTTTTGAAGATATTGCATGTAGTTCATTTTTAACATTTCACCGTGTAAATTTATCCAGTAAGACATCAACAACATCCCAAATAAGCCTTGAATGATGTAATATTGCATCACATTGCATAATACCAGCATGCACGCATCATCCAGAGTTGATTGCATCATTTTCTGATGCACTGCAATACTACTGCCAGACGGCTGCTGAAGCCATCTGACGTCAGCAGTGTACTATACGCAGTCGGAAAGGAAAGTAATCTGGTATTCTGTTCCGATATTAAAAGCCTCATGAATGCCTTAAAAATCATACATGACCCACAAGACTGGAGACTATTTATAGACTCTTCGAAACTGAGTCCGAAGGCTGTGCTTTTGAACAATGGAAACCATCTTCCATCTATTCCAGTAGCGCAGGCCGTCCACATGAAAGACCATCCAAGCAGATATCTTCTTTATAAAATCACTCTTATGGTCACACAAAATATTTCCAAGAACTCTCAAAACAGTCGTTGTATAATAGTGTATAACACGAGAAGGTCTCAGACTTAGTGGCACTATTTATTAGACTGGAAATCACGTCCAACTCTTGTGCCTATTTGCATCAATGACCTTTTCTCTCGCAAAAAACAGACACTGCTGGAGAACCAATTGTAGATAACATGCTACCAAAAGCACAGTAAGCAAAAAAACTTATCTTCAATTCTTACTGCAACAATATGTCAATGAATCCCAGTGAAACCCAACACCTTTCCTAGGCGCCACCATCACATTTCACTTGTCAAGTTTCCTCAGGGGATTACCCAGACTCAAAGTTCTTACCCAAACAACAAAACTGCTGCATGCGTCTCCTACAAAACTGCTGCATGCGTCTCCTACAAAACTCGGATCCTCTCAAACAACTCGATCCACAAAAAACATCATGTATGTTCCTTATCGTCACTCCAGTCCAGTCCCTTTACTTCTGGGTTACGCAACCCTTCCAGCAGCTTGGAGGCTGAGCCCAACCTTTTTGGGGGTGGAGCGGTATAAATACCACTGGGACCACCTCCCCAATCCAGTATACTCAGCCTCCAAGCAGCTGGAGGGTTCCGTAAGCCTGGGGCTTACTGGAGTCCTACCTTAAAAACCTAAAAACTTTTAATTTATTTTAACTTTAATTTTAGTTAATTTTAATTTAGTTTAATTTATTTTATTTCAACTATGCATTTGTTTTAATTTCTGGGTGCTTACCAGGCTTATTGCCAATCAACTAGGCCCTGTTCCTGGCTTTCCCTCGGCTACTAATCTAAGGGCCTCTTAGTTTTCCTCTGGGCAAATTATTCTCTAGGATCCGGTGCTTTCAGTGGGATCACCAGTCCTATTCCATGGCATCCAAGCCGCGCTGCCCATCCTGTGGAGTCCGCAGGGGCACCTCCGCAGATACAGGAGTCTGCAGGAGCTGTGCTGCAGTGGCCATCTCAGTAGAGCAGGAGATTAGCTTGGCCATGTTACAGCCCTCCCAGGAATCAGGAGACTCTCTAGAAGGGGAAGGGGGGTCCCAGCTCCCTATCACTACTCCTTCGGATCTGCCCACGCCTTCCCTGCCTCTCCCATCTCCCCCCTCTAGTGCGGGGGGGGCCGGAGATTTTTTCTCTCCTGACTTTATCCTCCTACTTCACAAGGCCTACTGCCTACGTAAGCAGGGCACGGGGGCAGTAGGGGCTGCTCCACCAGTGGAGGACAAATCAGCTAGACCTCTTGAGGTTACCATTCCGGAATCCGGTATTCCTTCGAAGCGCCCACGTCTGGGTGGTGAGGAGCTCCTAGCGTCCCTCTCTCAGGGTACCCTGGAGGAGGATGGCTCCATTAGGGACTTGGAGGAGGATGAAGAGGAGCTGGAGGAAGGAGAGATCCCGGAAGAAGATCAATCACGGATTGTCAGAGTTTTTCGTCGAGAGGAGCTCCCGGCATTAATTAATGAGTCTCTGAAGGTTCTCAATGTGACCTCCGACACGCCATCTCAGGAAGAGGCATTGGAGGATCCCCTAATCCAAGCCATTAGGAAATCGCAGAAGGTTTTCCCGGTCCACAGGGTTGTGCGACAGATGATCCAGGAAGAGTGGGACCAACCAGAATCAAGCTTAAGAGGGACCAGAACCATGTCTCGCCTATACCCCCTGCCAGAGGCAGATAAAGAGCTGCTGAAATCTCCCAGGGTGGATGCGGCGGTATCAGCAGTTACTAAGAAGACGACTATCCCGGTGGAGGGCAGTTCAGCCTTAAAAGACGCGCAAGACAGGAAGTTGGATACGCTCCTGAAACAAGCCTTTGACGTAAGCGCCCTCGCCTTGCAGGCCTCCGTGTCAGGTGCCTGGGTGGCGCGGGCCTGTTTAAGGTGGGCCCAGCAGCTCCAGGCAGAGAGCTCAACGGGCGAAATACAGGCCAACTCGGCCAGGGTGGAATCCGGAGCAGCCTTCTTGGCAGACAGTCAGTATGACCTCATCAGAAGTCTAGCCAAAAACATGGCCTCGGTGGTGGCGGCTAGACGTTACCTGTGGCTACGTAATTGGGCTGCTGATGCTTCCTCAAAGTCCCGCCTGAGTCGGCTCCCCTTCAAGGGGAAGCTTTTATTCGGGGAGGACTTAGAGAAGCTAGTTAAGGACCTGGGTGAGTCTAAGGGAGGCAGACTGCCGGAGGATAGGCCAAGGCAAGGACGTCCTCTAGCTCCAGGGCGTACCCAGGCTAGAGACTCGCGGAGATTTCGCCCAGCCAGGTCTATCTCCTTTCCCAGGGGTCGTTTTCCCTCCAAGGGACAAGGTTTCAGAGGTTTCCGAGGAGCAGGTCGAGGATTTGGAGCTCCCTCCTCCTCCTCCTTCTCGGGACCTAGAAAACAACAATGAGATGACGGGGGTCCAGGGGGAAGGGCGGCCGTTAGGCGGGCGCCTGGGGCGGTTCCTTCCCGCCTGGTCCCGAGTCACGTCCGATCAATGGGTCCTAGAGGTGATCAGGGAGGGTTATGCTCTCGAATTTGCAAAACAAATACCTCCAGCCTTTGTTCAGTCCCCCTGCACCTCTTCCGCAAAGAGGGCGGCAATAGAGGCAACTCTTGCCCGTCTAATAACCTTAGGGGCGGTGGTCCCAGTACCACCGGACCAGTGCGGCTCGGGTCGATACTCAATTTACTTCGTAGTACCAAAAAAGGAGGGGTCCTTTCGACCGATCCTGGACCTAAAACAGGTCAACCGCTGCCTCAGGGTCCCACATTTCCGGATGGAGACCCTAAGGTCAGTCATAGCGGCCGTGAGAGGAGGAGAGTTCCTAACGTCCCTAGACCTGACGGAAGCCTACTTGCATATCCCAGTCAGGAAGTCCCATCAGAAGTTCCTGAGATTCGCAGTAGTACCGAGAGGCCACTTTCAGTTCCAGGCCCTACCATTCGGCCTAGCCACTGCCCCCAGAACGTTCACCAAGGTAATGGTAGTGGTTGCGGCCTTCCTCCGGAAGGAGGGAATATTAGTGCACCCCTACTTGGACGATTGGTTAATCCGAGCGAAGTCGGTAGGGGAAAGTCGTTCGGCGACGACCAGAGTGATCCAGGTCCTAGAAGAATTGGGGTGGGTCATCAATCGGGCAAAGAGCAGGATGACTCCCTCACAAGAACTCGAGTACCTCAGAGCCAGATTCGACACCCACAGGGGCAGGGTCTTCCTGTCTCGGGCAAGATCAAGGGAGCTAAGACTTCTCGTCACGCAGTTCTTGGGCAGACGAAACCCCTCGGCGTGGCATTATCTGCAAGTCCTGGGAACTATGGCGGCGACAATAGAGGTAGTGCCATGGGCCAGGGCCCACATGCGACCGCTGCAGCGGGCGCTATTACGTCGATGGTCCCCTCAACAGCAGCCTCTCCGGATGCAGTTACCTTGCGCTCCGCGGACCAAGCAGTCCCTCCACTGGTGGCGTTGCCCAAGGAATCTGGACTGCGGGATGCCCCTCGAACCTCATCAGTGGTTACTCTTGACGACGGATGCCAGCCTGACAGGCTGGGGAGCACACTGCGAGGACCAGTTCGTCCAGGGCAGCTGGACTCTGCTGGAATCTCATTGGCCCATCAACAGGCTGGAATTGAGGGCCGTCACCCTAGCACTCAAGGCGTTCAAGACCTTAGTGCAAGGAAAAGCAATTCGCGTTCTCTCCGACAATGTCACCACGGTGGCCTACATCAACCACCAGGGAGGCACCAGCAGCCCCGCCTTGGAGAAGGAGGCGGACGTGCTTTTCCAGTGGGCGGAGATCTGGCTACTAGCAATTTCAGCTCAACACGTGGCGGGCGAAGACAACGTCACGGCCGACTTCCTCAGCAGGTGCAAGATAGTGGGAACTAGATCAGGAGACCTTCAACCAGATAGTGACCCGGTGGGGTCTCCCAGTCATGGATCTCATGGCGCGGTTCGCCACAACCAAGGTAGACAGATTCTTCAGCCGAAGGAAGGAAAGGATGTCCGAGGGCTTAGACGCCCTGTCACAAAAGTGGCCGTCGGAGGGTCTTCTCTATGTATTCCCTCCGTGGGCCCTGATCGGAAAGGTGCTGCAGCGGGTGGAGTCCCACCAAGGTTTGGTAATCCTCATAGCCCCGGATTGGCCTCGCCGCCCCTGGTACGCCGATCTGGTGAGGTTGATCGCCGACCGGCCTTGGCGGCTTCCTTACAAAAGGGACCTGCTGAGGCAGGGTCCGGTGCGGATGCCTCACGTGGATCGATTCTCGCTTACGGCCTGGCTATTGAAAGGGCGCGCCTCCTAAAACGGGGCTACTCAGGAGCGGTCATCTCGACGCTGTTAAAAGCTAAGAAGCGCTCGACCTGTCTAGCTTATGTGAGGGTTTGGCGCATCTTCGAAGCCTGGTGTGCAGAGCACCATCGGAAGCCCCTTGCGACCTCCGTCCCGGAGGTTCTGGAATTCTTGCAGGCAGGTTTGGACAAGGGACTGGCGCACAGCTCCTTACGGGTTCAACTGGCGGCGATCTCTTGCTATAGGGGCAAGATCCGTGGCAAACCCTTAGGGGCACACTCCGACGTCGCCAGGTTCTTAAGAGCGGTCAGACGGCTTCGCCCTCAAAGGAGGTCTGTCGTCCCCCCTTGGGACCTTAACCTAGTACTGAATGCCTTGATCGGGGAACCCTTTGAGCCGGTAAAGAGAGCCTCCTTAAAGGATTTAACCCTTAAAACAGTCTTCCTGGTCGCCATCTGTTTGGCCAGGAGAGTGTCGGAGTTACAGGCCCTGTCTTCTCAGCCTCCCTTCTTGACCTTCCTCAAAGACAAAGTGGTTCTGCGTACAGTTCCTTCCTTTTTGCCCAAAGTTATCTCCCCCTTTCACCTGAACCAGACAGTTACCTTGCCGGCCTTTTCGGCCAAAGGAGATCCTCGGAAGGATAGCAAGCTACGTCTCCTAGACGTCCAGAGAATCTTGAAGCGATACCTCTCGCGCACAGCGCCCTTCCGAAAGTCAGGTCGACTGTTCATTCAGTTCGGGGGGCCGCACAAAGGCGAGGCGGCGGCTAAGGCTTCGATCTCCAGGTGGATCAGAGAGGCGATTGCCTCCGCCTACATCCTGAAGGGGAGGCAGGTACCAGTGGGGCTGCGGGCCCACTCCACTCGGGCTCAGGCTACCTCTTGGGCGGAATTCAGCCTGGTTCCCCCGCTAGATATTTGCAGAGCGGCGACATGGTCTTCTCTTCATACCTTCTCCAAGCACTACAGACTGGATGTGCAGAGTGCGACGGACACTCGGTTCGGGGTAGCTGTTCTTCAGTCCGGGATGCCGGATCCCACCCAGGTGTGAAACTGCTCTGGTACATCCCAGAAGTAAAGGGACTGGACTGGAGTGACGATAAGGAAATAGTAATTAGATCTTACCTGCTAATTAGTGTTCCTGAAGGAACGACAGTCCAGTCCCTGATCCCACCCAGCTCCGGCGATCGTGAAGATAGCGGGTACTTTGAAGAAATTCGGACCGAGCGTACGGTCGGTGAGACAGGAGGGAACGCAGGAGGAAGCAGGCTCGGGCAGAAGCAGCCATCTCCCCCGGTCGTGGTCATTCCTTCTATCCTTCCCTCTATTCCTTCTACAAAAAAAACAAACAAAAAAAAAAAAAAAACCTCTTTGATAGAATTTGGAGGTGTTATGTTTTACTCCATGAGTTAAGGTTTGGTTAGAAGTTCGATATATCTGCTTTTTCATTCGGATACTGGATTGGGGAGGTGGTCCCAGTGGTATTTATACCGCTCCACCCCCAAAAAGGTTGGGCTCAGCCTCCAAGCTGCTGGAAGGGTTGCGTAACCCAGAAGTAAAGGGACTGGACTGTCGTTCCTTCAGGAACACTAATTAGTAGGTAAGATCTAATTACTATTTTTTTTGCTTACTGTGCTTTTGGTAGCATGTTATGTACAATTGGTTCTCCAGCAGTGTATGTTTTTTGCAAGAGAAAAGGTCATTGATGCAAATAGGCACAAGAGTTGGACGTGATTTCCAGTCTAATAAATAGTGTCACTAAGTCTGAGACCTTCTCGTGTGATACACTATATACAACGACTGTTTTGAGAGTTCTTGGAAATATTTTGTGTGACCATAAGAGTGAGTTTATAAAGAAGATATCTGCTTGGATGGTGTTTGAATTATTGAGTGACTTTTTAGAAATTTTTTGGCAAGTATATCACTCAGAGAAATTGACCTATTGCAGTTGAAAGAGACATACGATAACTTAAAGCATCTGCTGACTTCCATTAATTGTAACAAGAACAGCTGGCACCTCTGTGGTGACTTGAAAATAGTTGCCCTTTTAATGGGACTGCAGCAGGGATATATAAAATACATGTGTTTCTTATGTGAGTGGGATAGCCGAGCAAGGGATTGTCACTACTTGCGGAAGGAATGGAATCGCAGACAAAAAGTAACAGTTGGAGAGAAGAATATCCAGCACCCAGCTCTGGTTGAGGCTCACAAAATCCTGCTACCACCCCTTCACATCAAACTAGGTTTGATGAAAAACTTCGTGAAAGCCATGGACCGCACTTCGCCAGCTTTCCGATACCTGCATGAAAAATTCCCTCGACTCAGCGAAGCAGAGATTAAAGAGGGAGTTTTGTGGGTTCAACAACTTGCTGCAGGGTGATGCGAAACAAGCATGGAATGCTTTTCCCCTAGTGTCAACAAACTTTCTCGGGAATGTTAGGGCAGAAAACTACAAGGAACTAGTAGAAGGCATGCTGATGCAGTATCAGAAACTTGGCTGCAATATGTCTCTAAAGATCCATTTGCTTGATTCCCATCTTGATTTCTTTCCTGACAACTGTGGTATGGTTAATGAAGAACAGGGTGAACGTTTTCACCAGGATATTGCAACGATGGAGCAAAGATACCAGGGAAAATGGTCCACTACAATGCTGGCTGACTACTGCTGGACACTCCCCAGAGAAGCTCCTGAACAGCTGTACAAGAGACAGGCAAAAAAAATCTAAGAAGTAGTCTATGACTTGGTTTTTTACAGGTATTAACCGAAGGCCTATTATATTTACTATTGACATGCATTTCGTGATGTAAACATTAATTCTTGTAGATTACAAAAAAAACTAGAGCCTACTTTGCAATTTCACTGTCATATTCATGTTCAGCATATAAAAATTGATAAGAAATTACTATTTTTATTTCAGTAACATGACTTTTGTAAAAATTTGTTGACCAGTGATATTAGCAGTGAACTTGATAGATTTAGATCATACTCCACTTACCCTGGAGTTTACAAGTAAGGTTCATTACTGTCAAGGGCAGTACAAAACTAATCCATTTGAAGAAATTGCCCTCTGAAACAGGAGGGAGGGGATGGGGCAGATAGAGCTTAACTGGCTGTTCACTCTGCTTCCAGGACTCAGTAGAGGATGGGGTGGGAGGGAGAGGGGGAGGCACAAATCAGGAGCCGTGAGTAGCTTACAGAAGATGGAGTTAGGGGGAGCGGTCTATTGGGTCATGAGAAAGAGAGAGTGTGGGGGAGGAGTGGCCTAGTGGCTGGGGCAAGTTACCTCAGACCGGAGGGCCAGGGGTTCTTTCTAGTCCCACGGATTCTCCTTGTGGCCCTTGGCAAGTCACTTAACCCTCCATTGCCTTAAGTACAAAAACAGATTGTGAGCCCTTCGGGGACAAGGAAAGAAATATATACAGTACCTGAATGTTCACCGCTTTCACTGGTAGAAAAGTGGGATAGAAGCCTAGTTAAATGGATAACAGGAAGGGAAATAAAGTTGATCACAATTTCTATTCTCCCTCCGCCCCCTTCCTTCCCAAAGCTGATCAACAAGCATCTCTCTGTAAGAAGTGAAAATGTTCTCAGGTGTGGTTTCAGGGGTGTCTGCAGTGGGACTGCTTTAGCAAGTGAGTGGGGCTAGCAGTGGTCTCATCGGGGCTATGTTGGGTGCTAGAGGATGTGGTTGGTGTCCTGACTGTCAACAGAGAGCTTCTGGCAATGGCAACAGTGATTCCGATGCTCTCTCTGTCCCTCTCACTGTGTCACTGATCCCCCTCCTTACACTCACAGGCTGTAATCCCATCGCTGCCTCTCACAGAACGTCATGAGGTTGCCGTGTTAGTTTACTGAGAACACAAAAAGAACCTTAGTTACATATAAGAGAGAAATTCTCACACTTTATTATTGTGTCTGTAATTTGTTTTAACATGTTGAACAGAAATATGGAAACTCCTTTCACTTCTCACAATCCTACAGCCTGGAGATGTTAAATTCAATGTGAAATGAAACTTTATCCTGTTCCCTCATTCCCAGTCCGGCACTCGTCGGATTCTCAGAGCTCCGGCATTTTTCCCATCTGTGTTGGCACCAGGACAGAAGTACGGCCGGAGTGTCTCAGTGAAGGTGTGGGTGAAGGTGTAGAGATGAGATTTATTATCTGCGTTGTAAAATGAGACTTTTCCTGCCTCATAATCCAGGAAAACCCCCAGTGCCCGGGGTCTCACACTCAGGGGGAGCAGGGACCAGGAGGAGGTGCAGGCCCAGTATTTACCTCCCTCCCACAGTGCCACTGCCCAGTATCCCCTCCCAGGTGACAGTGTGATCGACCCCTTCCTCCTCACAGAATCTTTACAGACCCCCAGTATCCAGCGAGTCTTGTCTCCCACCTGCACCTCCCAGTAATGTCTCCCCGCGGTGAAGCTCTCACACCCCAGCACACTGACACAAGGATCGAATCTCTGGGGAGTGTCCGGCAGCTTCTGTCTTGTGTCTCCGCGTCTGACACTTTTCTGATCCTCAGACACTTCGAGCCAGGAAGAAGCAGATTCCGGATCCAGAGTCACAACCACTGAAGGGAGCAGAAACATTAAGAAACATGAGCAGACGCTTCTCATTGGCCCCTCATACTTCTGTTTCTAAGTCTCATAGGTTCCTTCGGCACCCAACCCTAACTCTCATTGGCTTCTCACACAGCCGTCTGCAACCTTCATTGGCTGCTTCCTGGATCCTTCACTTATTCTATGAGAACAGCACTGCTATTAGCTAGCACTCAACGACAAGAAGTGATCCTATTGGTAATCAGGTCTTGAATTCAGCCACTCACTGGCTTCCTCTCATAGCACTTTGGAATGAGTGACTGAGAGAGAGCTTCTGATTGGTGAATTAACTCTCACTGTCCCTCAATGCTGACCTTGATCTCTCCTTCAGTACTGAAAGCTGATCCCTCTGCAGTCCCAGCCCCGGGAGGTTTGAGTTTCATCCACAGCACAGAGATACAGACTTTACCCTAGAACCTCCAATTATTTCATGCAGAAGTGGAGGTAGCTTTATACCAGAGGTGGAGAAGGCGCCTGTAGCTCTTTATAATACTAGCTCAAATCCTGCAGAAACAGTGGCTAGACTGCTCGGGAGCAGACCTAAATATTAGCGGTTAATGTACGTAATATTTTATAATACATCTGCAGATTGCAACGCCACCAAAATTCCTCTAAAGTCACGAACATGTGTGCATCTTTTTGAAAAAGGCGTACTTTACATATCAAAAATCTTTTACAAAAGCCTTTTATATACCCATAAGAGCATATGTGTGCAAAATATCCCTCATAAAAAGTTTACTGCACCTTGATAAGCTTGTGATGTATTTTTTACATAACTGATGCAACCATCCAATTAATGACCATCATCAAACCATGACAACTAATAGAGGTTGTCATTCTCAGCTTTGTATACAATTTTCACTCAGCAGTGATCATATATTCTTTTATCTACTAAAATTAAGCATGTTTTACTTGGAAAAGTTACCTAAACCACAGATTCCTAGCAAGAAGGTATTCATTATACAAATACATTATTTTAACACTTTTGCTGATGTGACATACTTCAAGTTCTATAACTACTATGTACTGACACAACTAGGGGGTGCTGTGAAACTTGTGGGCTGATCTAGGGATGCTTCCTGTCCCTGCTAGCTGGCCAGCCTCAGTATGTCAACAAACTTCAGTTCCAGGCAACATTCACACCAAACAATTTTTATTAAACCAAGTCTTGTAATAACAAAGAACTTAAACCCCAAAATAAAAGTGGATTTCTCATAAAGATTGCAGTAACAGAGAAAGCATGGTTGCTTACCTGTAACAGAAGTTCTCTGGACACAGCAGGAGTATGCAGCCACACTCTACATGTGTCATCCTTGACGGTGCTTTTGTGCCGGGCTCTCCCATAGCTCGGTCCTTTTAGACTTTTCTGAGCATGCGTGTGCCTTCCCACACAACCATCTGGCTCCCCACAGTTCATAATATAGCTGTCCAGTATTTGTAAAGATGAGGTATAGCGGCTTCATTGACATCCTGTTACACTGTGACTATGCGCTGTGAAGCCTGCGTCTCCTTCTTATCTCTTTTTTTTACGTGGGGATGGCATGAGGATGAGTGTGGCTGCATACCTCTGCTGTCTACGGAGAACCTATATTACAGGTAAGCAACTACACTTTCCCTACAGACAAGCAGAGGGATGCAGGCACACTACAGGTGAGCCCAGAGCTGAGGGCTAGCTCTGATTTGTTAATAGTCTGCGGCCTAGTTGCAATAATATGACAGGAAGTGATCACATCAAGAATTAGGAGACAGAAAAGTTGCAGAGAACCGCTTGACCAAAGGCTAAGTCGTTCCGAGAGTAGTTCAAGCTATAGTGCTTTGTGAGGAACATGTGTCCGCCCTTCAGATCTCTTGTGTTGGAACAGAGGCCAAGTGGGCTACTGTCACTGTGGAGTGAAGACGGTGAGGTCCTATGCGGCCTGGTAACGGCATGTGGGCTTGGCTATAGCAGGAGATGCAATCCATTAATCAGGAGGAAATGGCACATTTTGAGGCCGGTCGACTGAGATTGTTCAGATTATACAGTAAGTGATGAATAGTTGAGATGAAGTTTGTAAATTTCTGCTCTCGTGCAGGTAGTATGTCAGCGCCCTTCTCTAATCCAAGCTGTGCAGGATCTTTTCTACAGTCCTTCCAGGGGTAGGAAAAGAACAATGGACTGATTGAGATGAAATTCAGACACCACTTTGTGCAGGAATTTTGGATGAGAGCACGGAGGATCACTTTGCTGTGGAGGAACTGCGTGTAAGGAGGGGTAGTGAACTATTGCTTGAAGCTCACCGATCCTCCTTGCAGAAGTTACTGCGACGAGGAACATAGTTTTCCACATGAGATGCTTCAAGGAGGCTGAGCCCAGCGGTTCGAAGGGTGGTTTCATGGAGGATTCATGTTCATAAGTCCTTTCATGAGCCTTGGTACAAAAGGGTGACATGAGATGGGAAGACACTAAGGCTAAGAGGTGATATTGGACAGAAGTAGTTTATAGACCTGACTGCAACATCTCTAACAGATAGGTCAAGACTTGACCAAGGGGGCAGACAACCGGATCCTGCTGGCACTCCTTAGCCCAATTTGAAAAACAGGACCATTTACGTCTGTAAGAGCCGAGTTGCCATTTTCCGAGTCTCTGAGATGATGCCCTGGACTTTGTCCAATATGCAACACTCAGCTGTCACATCTTGCATAGCTTCCAGGCTGCCAGAGAGAGGCTGCTGAGATTGGGATGCAACAGAAGACCTGGTTCTGAATGAGCCGGAAGAGGTATGTGACAAAGGCTGAAGACTGTAGTTC
The DNA here is from genome assembly GCA_033557465.1 of Ichthyophis bannanicus. Lineage (NCBI taxonomy): Eukaryota > Metazoa > Chordata > Amphibia > Gymnophiona > Ichthyophiidae > Ichthyophis > Ichthyophis bannanicus. Next base: position 70,231,927 of record CM066051.1, on the reverse strand, counting down.
CTTCCAGGTGGCCCAAGGGTTTCTGCTGCCCCAGGCAGAAGCCCCCACAGCGCTGCCCCTCCCCCTACTGCTGCTGCTGCTGCCACAAGCCCCCATGCCACCAGCATCCCCCCTCCTGTCACTGCTTCCCGAATCCATCTTCATATCTTGCGGCAGCCCAAATCTGTTTTGAGTCGCTGCTGCAAGCTGAGAGAGCTGGATTCAGGCCATGGCCACAGGCAGTCGGGCCGACCACCAGGATCTGGCACCCTAGGTGGCTGCCTAGTGGATGGGCCAAGAGTTTCTGCCAGCATCGATCTTCTCACTTCGGGGGGGGGGGGGCTAGCACTGGAGGCGCCCACCTGGAGCAGCAGCAGAGCCGATGCTTCAGCGCCGTGGTGGGTCTTCAAATACCCATGTACATGGTGCATTCATGGTCTGCTGCTCCTACCCCCTCCAACGCAACGTCCTGTCAGGGGTGGGCAGGAGCAGCAGACCATGACGGCATGCTTACGTGCAACTGTTTTAAAGCTCGCTGCAGCAGCAGGGATCGCCATGCCGTCTACCAGGGTCTGCCTGATAAATAAGGCTTTAAGGAAACCTGATGTCCCTTCATTAGCTAGACCCCTAAAGTTTGTTATGGTTGGGGACCTCAGCCACCTGTGAGAGCTCACCCTAGTGGCAGGAACATGGAAATGCCCTGTTATGTACCTTTGCACATTCTGAGGGCTCCTCCTAGTGACAAGAGCATGGAATTACCCTCTTGTGCACCTTTGCACATCATAGGGGTATGTTTACTAAACTGCGTTAGTGCAATTCGCGTTAGGAGCCGTGGTAATGACAGAAGCCCCAAATAAGGACATGGGCGGTACATCGTCACCACTAACGCGCGTTAATGGAATTAACGAGCGTTACCAGGAGCCGTGGCGCGTTAATCATAAGAAGACATACAGACACAAAGCACTGAAACAGAGCTGTAGCACAATGGTTACAGTACTGACCGCTGTTACAGGCAACATGGGTTCGAGTCCCCAGTGTGCCTAACGCAGAAGGCTGTCCCAGGCATCACCCTGTGCAGTACAGAGGGAATGAGGAGGCATGTTTTTCGTTACGTTGAGTATTGGTGTCAGAAACACCCTCGGAGTGTGCCTAGCTACGTACGTTGGTGCGTGCGAGGTTGCGTGCGTTGGTACGTGCGTAGCCCCGTGCGTTGGTACGTGCGTAGCCCCATGCGTAGCTGCACGCGTACAATCGTGCGTGGGTACATGTGTTTTTACCAGTGTGGGCATCTTATATTACAGACTCTGTAGGGTGTCTTGCACCTATGCATTATGCTAACAGATGTACGTGTGATGGCCTATGGTTTATCAGAGCCTGTGAGCAGGTGCTGTTGTTTCACAGGGTTGGATTGTGCCAGTCACACCCATGATGCACTGCACATGCAAATCAGCTGTCCACAGATACACACACACCATGGGGAATGCACCCCCACAGCACCTCGGCCTGGTAGGGGGAACTGACCATGTGCACCCCCACAGCACCTCGGCCTGATAGGGGGTACCGACCGTGTGTTGTACTGGCACAGAGTAGCTACACACCGTCACATTGTGCGGGCACTGTGCTCACCCTGAGGGTGCAGTGAGGCGCCCAGCACCGTCCATGGCTGAACGAGGCCATGGCGCATGTCCAAAGCAGTGTTACTGTGTGAGATAGGTAGTTTCTGCAGGAACACCTTGGACATCTCTGTCTGTTTCAGTCAGGTGTAGCCCCCATGCACCACCACCCCCCTCCCCCAGAGCTGAGGGTGGCAAACAGGGCCTCCCATCAAAAGATCCACAGTCTACCTCCCTGCAAAGGTGGCAGTAGAGGGTAACATTAACCCTAGTGGTTCCCCTAGTCCTGCTGAGGAACAGACACCCCACAGGGCAGTCAATGCAGCTCTGTACACAGCCATAACACAATAGCAGACAGACATTAGGCCTGGATATGGTATGCTGCACCCCACCACCATCTGATATTCCCCTGGTGCAAGCCATCAGCCACTGCACCCTGCCAAGCCACTCCATCACAGCACCTACCAGCTGCAAACAGTCTGCTAGTGCCCAGTGGAGATGCCTGCACCCAGAACTGGGATGTCAGCATACACAGCAAGCAGATACATCAGTGACTGGGCCCCAAAAGGAAACCCATATTTATCACATGAGAGAAATACTAGATAGCACTATGGGAGTGCCTAGCCATGCTGTGGTCACTGCACAGTCAGGGTGAGAGTGATCTCTCAGCAGGATATACTGAGGTCACCCTGTCTGTGTAGGTGGTGGCCGGGCACTACAATGTGCCTGTCACTGCCCTATGCCCTGTGCAGATGCACCCTGGCCAGGCCACCCTGTCCGGCCTATACCCATGGTACCTTGCTCCTCATTATGCACATTGGCAGCCCAATACTGGCAACATTGCTGGCAGTGTGGGCTGTGGAAGGTGTTTGCAGCCACCACACACTGGATAGACAGACAGCCACCCCCACACCTATGCCAGCATTGTGCTACTATAGAGGTGGTCAGCAGCCATACCCACCACACCAGTCCTGGGCATAGTACAGGCATGGATATGGTACACGAGACTGTTGGGGGGTCACTCCCCAGGGTGGTGAACACTGTCAGAGACCAGACCTGCAGCACACACCGCAGACATCAGAACGATTGTTATGGTGGAGCTCAATGAGCAAAATGTGCTTAACATAGGAATTGATATCTGCCAGTTATCAGAGGAAACGTTTGATAGCTGTGTACCATATACCCAGGTGTAGGGTGGCATTGCTAAGGTATGCAACTGCTAGTATTGGGAGATACAGGCAGGGCCCAAATTCTTGCCTCTCCAGGTGGCATTGGCCAATGGGGCCTGTGGGTGGGTGTGTGGCCCTGTTGGCTGCTGCTTTACGGCAGAGTTCCCCAACTCCAGTCCTGGTGTTCCAAACACCATTCGGGTTTTCATGCTGTCCCCCCATAAATATGCATGAGCTACACCTGCATACCATGGGGGTGGTGCATAGCTATGCAGCACAGGCATCTTCATTAGAGGCAGCATGAAACCGGAACAGTGTGGGGCCCTCCAGGACTGCATTTGCGGGACTCTGCTTTAGGTAATGTGCCTGTTTCTGGTGTCTGTGTTTGGTGTGGTAAAATATAGGCCATGCGTATGTTCTCTGCAATAAAGGAGTGTCTTTACTATCACTGTTTAGTGGTGGGTGAAACTATGGGGACTGGGTTGGCAGGAGCCCCAGCTGGGATTTGAACCTGTGACCCTCTGGTCTTACAGGCACTGGCTGTGTCTGTTGCACCACACTGTGGCCACAGAGACAGTGCAGTCCCTGGTGTTAGTTAAACCGGCCTGACGAGTCAGAAACCCTGCTCTGCAACAGGTTTACTGTGGCCTCATTTACCTTGTATGCAGACAAAGGTGCACATAAACCTCAGAAACGACCTCACAAAAGGGGCACACACCCATAACCAAGCTGGGCAACAATTATATCATTGGGAAACCTTACACCACACTCCCAGGATAGCTCCATTACAATGAAATGCTCTTTGAAAGGGTCTGCGGAGCGTAGACCCTTCCACACATCATCTCTTTTTATTGTGGTGCTTTCCAGGGAGTGTTGTTCCTTGTTGCCCATTGCTATCACTGTTGCCCAGCTGAATTATGCTTTTTAAAATGTTTCTTGTGGTCATTTTTAACGTTTTATGTGCCATTTTGTTCTGTGCACATGTATCACACTGCTCACGTTTTGTGGGTTTCCCCGGTTTTTCTGTACATTGCTGACGGAAATGGTTTCTCTTCCCTTTAAATACCTTTAACGACAGGTTTTCATTCGCGTTGGGATTGAGCTCAGGAATTCAGTGCGTTAGTGTGAGGGGAGCCTCTCCCCGCCCACTCTCCGCCCATTGACCCCTTCTCTCCGCCCACTCTCCACCTTCTGCGCTGTTTTAATGCGCCGCGGGACTTTACGATTGTTAACTATGCTTAACGCGCGTTGTCACTCACCTACTACCCCGGATGTGGAAGGCCTGGGGCTTCAGTGAGGGTCCTCTTATATAGCAAGGACAGAAGTGCCCCCTGGGATTTTGAGTCCCAATAGCTAGTCAAAGAAGGTAGCTGTGGTCGAGTAGCTATGCTTAAAGAGGTATTTATTTCCCTTCCCGGGAGAATTCTTGCAACAAGGGTCAAAAGAAATTAAACCATCAAAACTGGTACAACACAAGTGGGAACTACAAATTACAAACAAAAATGCTTCTTGTCAGCTTTAAACAAATCAAACAGGGAAAACAGGCTTTTTCTCTCACCAAAGCTTTCCAGTGAAATCTGTGTTCCTCCACAGATTTCTCTTAGGCAGGGTTTTTCTCAGGCTTTAACAAAAAGAGGTTACACTGTCTGAAAATACCATTGTACAGTCCATTTTACAAATATCTGAACTTTCTTCGCAGAAGTCACATTCCATGTCCTCGTGTGCTTCCTGGGAATTATATTTGTCTGGGCTGTAATGTGTATCAGTGTTTATAAGTTCCCTCTCTTCTTGACTAGAGCCTCTCCCCCTGTAGAAAGGCTGGTTACCGTGCACTATGGATTCTCTGCTTAGAGGGCCATATCCTTCAGGACCCAGGTAATTAAAATCCAGTGCCCCTCTATTCAAGGTACTACGCCTTTCTTCAGGCTGAGCTCTGACTCTCTCTGTTTAGCAACCGGGAAGTTGAAACTTTTCTCCCCTTCACTTCCCTTCAAGGGACGTCTTTCTCTCGGGTAGGAATTCACTTCTGGATAATAGCTTTTGCTCCCCAGATATCTGCCCTCGTGGGTATTCCTTCTCCCAGCCCCTCGTGGTTTGCAGCTTGGAATCTCTCTCTGTCCCCAACCGGACTTTGGCTTAGTGCAGCCCAACCTGCCAGCACTAACCTCTGAGAATTCCTCCTGGCCAAACCCCTCTGAGGTGCAAATGGAATCCACGTCAGAAGCTTGCAGGTATGACTCCTGGCTCTCCTGAGCTCTGCTCTTCTCTCTCCAGTGAATCCTCTCAGGGTCTCTCTCTCCCTCAGCATCAGAGAATAAATCAAACTCCCTGCTCCCGTCTCTGTTTCCCTTGTGTGTGTGTCTGCTCCTGAGACTGCTTCTTTCTCCGTTCTTTCCTCGGTTCTGCTCTGCTTTGCTCAAGACTGACTTTTTTAAGTGCGTCATTCTCTGAGACTCTTGCTAGCTCAAACTGCTGCAGGTGATTCTGCTTCTTTGATGAGCTATGACATAATTCTCTATCTGGGCGTTTACCTACAGCCTGTGCTCTTGTTTTGCTTGGTTGCTCATAGCAACCTCTAGCCACGTGTTTTGCACTGCCGGTTTTAAAACTGCCCTGTGTGTTTTCTTCTACTTTTACAGGCACTATCTGCCTTGCTCCATGACAAATCCCCCCCCCCCCCCTTAAAATATTATGGGCTGCAGTTCTTACCTGACAGCCTGGAATCTCTTTTCGGGACCTATCTCGGGGTAATACTGTCTGGGATCTATCTCGGTATATAACGGTAACTAGGCTGGCAGATGTCTCTTGGCGACCCTTCTCATTTTCCACCCGGTAGGATACTGGGCCAACCTTCCCTATCACTGTACCCGGGCCCTTCCACCGGGACTCAAATTTTGGTCCGGGGTCAGATACCTGGATCAGGACTTTGTCCCCTATGTTTAGCTGCCTTGGTTTGGTGCCTCTGTCATAATACCTTTTTTGCTTATTTTTACTGGCCTTTAAATTCTCTATAGAGGTCCTAGATGTCCTCTCTAAGGGTTGCCTTAACTCTTTAAGAAATTGGGGTACCCCAACCTCTTGCATGTTCGGCTCTACCCATTGCTCATGCAAGATGTCCAAGATGCCTCTTGGAGCGCGGCCGAACAGCAACTCGTATGGAGATGCCCCCAGGGACGCCTGTATGCGCTCCCTGCATGCGTAAAGCGTGAATGGAAGCAATGTATCCCATTCATTCATTTCCCCCTTTTTTAAACCTCGGCGTAGGAGTTGTTTAATCGACTGATTCATACGCTCCACGAGCCCATTAGACTGTGGATGGTATGCCGACGTCCTTATATGGCGGATGCTGAAGGCTTCCCAGACCATAGCCAGATGTTTTGACAGGAAGTTACTCCCCTGATCAGTCAGGACTTCCCTGGGGAAACCTACCTCACAGAAGAGTTTGATTAACTCTAAGGCTATCAATTTGGCTGATGTATTTCTTAAGGGAATGGCCCACGGAAACTGCGTGGCATGGTCAACCACGACCAATATATACTTGAAACCCCTTGGTGTCTTCACCATAGGTCCTATTATATCCACGCCTATTCGGCTTATAGGAGCCGTTATGGTGGGAGTTGGCACCATGGGTACTGCCTTAGGCTTTATAACTGTCACCCTTTGACAGCTAGGGCATGCCTCGCAATATTTCCGTGTCTCCTTGAAAACCCCGGGCCAATAAAATCTAGCCAAGATTTGGTCCAGCGTCCCCTGGATCCCCTTGTGACACCCCACTGGGTGGTCATGTGTTAATCTTAATACACTAGCTTTAAAGGTCATGGGTACAACTAGCTGTTTGCGTATGGCATCATTATGGGGGTTTACAGACTCTCGGTACAAAAGGTCATCCTCCAGGAAAAATCTTGGTAGGGTTTGTCTATCTTCCTCCGCCCACTCAAACGCCCTTTTAAGCGCTGGGTCAGCTCTCTGCTCCATGGGAAATGAAGGAAATGTTCTTACTACCTTGGCCGGTATCCAGGGCATGCCTACAGCACTTCTAGCTCGGCCCTCCCCCGGGTCCTGGAGTATCTCTCCCTACGCTTCCTGGATTTTTCTTTCTTCCCTACTTTATCAGGGGGATGTACTAGGTCATCATGGTTAGGGAGGGTAGCTAACCCTTCCTCATCTGGGTCCTCCCTCTGAGCACTTTCCTCCCCCTCGGGTTCCTCAGTATTCTCCACTGACTCCTCTCCCCCCTCCCTAGAGGGTCCTGCTTGAGAGCGTGTGGATATTAAACCTGATTTAATACCCCAGTCTTTTCCCAATTCATTATGAAAGGGAGGCCAATCCTTCCCCAATACAACATCTGCTGGCAGCTTGGGAACTACGGCCACTCTCATCTCTCTGGTAGTGCCCCACCCTTGTACCATAACATTGTGTAGGGGATAAGGAACAAATGCGCCGTGCACGCACCTGACCTTTACTTGGCCGTCTGCTTGACTCGGGGGCGACTGACACTGACCCTGAATGGCTTCCCAGAGCTCTTTGGAAATCATGCTCTGGTCAGCCCCCGAGTCGAGTAGAGCCAGTGTGTAAATATCTTCTATTTGTACTTGTATGCGAAATTCGTCCTGCTCTGTTGCCTCTGTCCCTGTCACCAGGACTGTGCAGGATCTCTGATAATGTCCACCTTTTCCACACCTAAAACATTTTCCTTTGGGTACAGAATAGACATTACCATCAGAGACATTGACATTCAACATTTCAGGTTTATTTATCCTATCATGCACATATTTCTCACTTCTGCTACTCTTTCTCCTACCAGCTGCCAACCAGATACCTTGCCCTGAGGTGTCAGTCCTCTCGGCAGCGAAGTACCGTTCCGCTAGAGTGGCTGCATCCTCTGAGGTTTGGCAGTGCTGGAGCGTCAGAAATGTTTTAAGACCTTTGGGAACAGCCTCCATAAATTGTTCTAGCACAATTTTGTCAATGACTGTTTCCAAGGTATCTCCCTCAGCTAGCAACCATTTTTTGGCCACACTTTTTAACCGTTGCGCTAGGGCCTTGGGGGTCTCTTGAGGCCTAATAACTGCCTCCCTAAACATTCTTTGATAGTGAAGGGGGGTGATCCCTAACCTATCTTTCACCGCTTTTTTCACTGTGAGGGACAGGGCAAACCGGGTGGCCCACTGCTCCTCCGGCCATTTCAGGGTGGTAGCTATGCGCTCAAAAGCATCCAAATAATCATCCAAATTGTCCTGCGGTTGTAATTGTCCTAGCGAAAAGGCACCATACGACCTCAGAGCTGCGGCTTGGAGTGCCATGGGGATGTCCGCTGCGGCGTCTAGCGGTTTCTTTAAAATCGCGTCCATGGTTTCTATCAAGGGCCGCTGCTGCTCCCGTATGGTCTGCGTTGTTTGTTCCTGCAGGTAGTGGATAAGCTCGACTTGCTTATCCCATTGCGTCTTCATCCATTGGGCTACATCCTGTGTGGCTCCATCTTACGGCCTTGATGTACCTGTAAGAGATAGAAACAAAAACAAAAACCAAGTGCGATACCGCAACTTTTTTTTTTTTTTCTTTCCACCGCCCTCTCACTGCCCACCAGCGCCCCCTTTCTCACTTTATCCTCCCTGCATCTGCCTAGGTACTTTTTACCTGAGCTTTCCTGCAGGGATCAGCATGTGAGAAAGGTTTCTCTGGGTCCAACACCTGGCAGCAGAAATCTTCATGACAGTTCTCCTTTTCCAGCAGACTGTAGTCCTTTTGAATTCTTGCGCAAAAATCCAACAACGTCACCACTTGTCACTCACCTACTACCCCGGATGTGGAAGGCCTGGGGCTTCAGTGAGGGTCCTCTTATATAGCAAGGACAGAAGTGCCCCCTGGGATTTTGAGTCCCAATAGCTAGTCAAAGAAGGTAGCTGTGGTTGAGTAGCTATGCTTAAAGGAGGTATTTATTTCCCTTCCCGGGAGAATTCTTGCAACAAGGGTCAAAAGAAATTAAACCATCAAAACTGGTACAACACAAGTGGGAACTACAAATTACAAACAAAAATGCTTCTTGTCAGCTTTAAACAAATCAAACAGGGAAAACAGGCTTTTTCTCTCACCAAAGCTTTCCAGTGAAATCTGTGTTCCTCCACAGATTTCTCTTAGGCAGGGTTTTTCTCAGGCTTTAACAAAAAGAGGTTACACTGTCTGAAAATACCATTGTACAGTCCATTTTACAAATATCTGAACTTTCTTCGCAGAAGTCACATTCCATGTCCTCGTGTGCTTCCTGGGAATTATATTTGTCTGGGCTGTAATGTGTATCAGTGTTTATAAGTTCCCTCTCTTCTTGACTAGAGCCTCTCCCCCTGTAGAAAGGCTGGTTACCGTGCACTATGGATTCTCTGCTTAGAGGGCCATATCCTTCAGGACCCAGGTAATTAAAATCCAGTGCCCCTCTATTCAAGGTACTACGCCTTTCTTCAGGCTGAGCTCTGACTCTCTCTGTTTAGCAACCGGGAAGTTGAAACTTTTCTCCCCTTCACTTCCCTTCAAGGGACGTCTTTCTCTCGGGTAGGAATTCACTTCTGGATAATAGCTTTTGCTCCCCAGATATCTGCCCTCGTGGGTATTCCTTCTCCCAGCCCCTCGTGGTTTGCAGCTTGGAATCTCTCTCTGTCCCCAACCGGACTTTGGCTTAGTGCAGCCCAACCTGCCAGCACTAACCTCTGAGAATTCCTCCTGGCCAAACCCCTCTGAGGTGCAAATGGAATCCACGTCAGAAGCTTGCAGGTATGACTCCTGGCTCTCCTGAGCTCTGCTCTTCTCTCTCCAGTGAATCCTCTCAGGGTCTCTCTCTCCCTCAGCATCAGAGAATAAATCCAACTCCCTGCTCCCGTCTCTGTTTCCCTTGCGTGTGTGTCTGCTCCTGAGACTGCTTCTTTCTCCGTTCTTTCCTCGGTTCTGCTCTGCTTTGCTCAAGACTGACTTTTTAAGTGCGTCATTCTCTGAGACTCTTGCTAGCTCAAACTGCTGCAGGTGATTCTGCTTCTTTGATGAGCTATGATGTAATTCTCTATCTGGGCGTTTACCTACAGCCTGTGCTCTTGTTTTGCTTGGTTGCTCATAGCAACCTCTAGCCATGTGTTTTGCACTGCCAGTTTTAAAACTGCCCTGTGTGTTTTCTTCTACTTTTACAGGCACTATCTGCCTTGCTCCATGACAGCGTAGTATTACGTTAACAGTCGTTAGCGCGTCGGTACGCGCGTTATACGGCACTTACGGTCGTTAACGTCGTATAACGCGCGTTAGTCACGTTTACCGCACTTTAGTAAACATCCCCCATAGTATGTTACCGGATTTCTAAAGGATCATTCACAAACTCAATTACAGCAGATAAATATTCTCTCCCTATTCTCTCCTTACCAGAGTGTATGATCAGGGGAAACACACAGACTCTTCTTTATCACAGCAGAGAAATATTCTTTCCCTACACCATCTGTAAAAGGTTGTTCTGTGAGACCACATTAAAAACAGATGCAAAAAGCAAGATATTCACATTGGACATCTGAGATTGTGTCACATTATTTTACCTGCATAGCGACAGAGTCTTTCATGTGCTGAAATTAAGCATGGAAACAAAACAGTTAATAAAACAGATAAGCACAGACATAAAAAGATTTAGAAATGCACGTTGTTAAGTACCACTTGGATATACGTCAGAATAAAAACTTACCAATTTTCACAGATAGAGGTTTTGCATTAAAAAATGAAAAAGATAAAGGTTACAGCTCTTAGTTTATAACAAGTGGGGAAAGCATGCAGAGCAGGGTTCATGGAATTCTTTCCAGCTCCTGTGGTTGTAGGCGTGTGTGTGTGTTTGTATATCTGTTTTGTACGTCTCTTATATGTATTTTTATGTGTATATGTATTTCTGTGGATTAGTGTGTTTGTATGAATGGTGTGTTTCTGTGTCACTGCATATGTGCTTGTGTGTGTCTGTGCATTTTTGCATCTGTAGGAATGTTTGTGTGTGTGTGTGTGTGTTCTCTGTGTGACTGTGCTCGGGAGAGGAGATAAGAGTGGAGGGCTGTTACACACGTATGACTGTATAATTGCTGTTTTCCATTGGATCAGTGTTTGCTTGCTGCAGCTGTTGAAATATATTTTCCGACAGAAATGCATTGAGGAATTTTTTGGGGAGGGGAAAGTCCTAATTTCTCTTCCATCTCCCACCACATGAAGAAACTAAACTGGCACAGCCAGGAACTACCCCCAGCTCACCCCTCCTGTGACTAGAGCAGCATTCTAGTGCTCCACCCCCACAGCCTTCCCATTGGTTGGATCCTACCCACAGTCTCTGCTGCTAGTTACATTGGAAGCAGGCAAGGCAGCTCACTCACACAGGGGGGAGGATGAGAGAACTGCAGATAAAGGTTTTATACTCTGAAACATATCCAGACATGATAGCCTTCCGTCTAGCTTACAGAAATTAATGCAAAAATAGAATCATGAAACAAAGCCAGACTGTTGTGAGGGCTGCGGATGAAGCAGTTGGCAGGGTGGTGTTAAAATTGTGAGTGAGGTGGGGGAGTTTGCAAGATGGGGGGCAATTGTGGGTGGGATGGTAATTTTTTGGGTGGGGGAGTATACAGTGTGGTGGAAGTTGGCAAGGTAGTGGGACAGCTGGAGATAGTTTTTGTGGGTGGGTCAGTTCACGAGGTGGTAGGGCAGTTGTGAAGGAGTATTTTTTTTTTTTTAGCAGTAGGGCAGTGTGAGGGACTGTAGAGCAGTTCAGTGGGAATAGGTTTTTGTGGTGGGCAGTTGGCATGTCAGTGGGTCAGTTGGGGGGTAGTTGACAGAGTGGTGAGGCATTTTCAGGAGGCATTAAGTTTTCCGGTAGGTCAGTTTGCGTGGTGGAGGGGCAGTTGGGTGTAGTTTCCGAGAGTGGGGCAGGTGCGAGGGTGTAGTTTCCGAGAGTGGGGCAGGTGCAAGGGTGTAGTTTCTGAGGGTGGGGCAGGTGCGAGGGTGTAGTCTTTGAGAGTGGTGGAATTTGTAGAGTGGTGAAGCAGTTGTAGGAAGTTGTTTTCTTGGGATGGTGTAATTTACAGAAAAGTGGGACAGCTGTGGCGGGGTAATTTTTGGAGGTGGGGTAGTTGACAGGTTGGTGGGGTAGTGGCAGGAGGGGTTATTTTTTCCCAATGGCGCAGCTTGCAGGGTGGGAGTATATTTTGAGAGTGAGTCAGTCAGCAGGGTGCTGGGGTAATTGTAGGAGGTTGTGTTTTTAGAGTGGGGCAGTTCCTTAGCGTTCTTCCAGTTCAGTCCTCTACTTCTGGGTTGTGCTCCTCCTGCAGCTTGGACATGACAAATTAATGACATCACGGCATGTATCCTGCTGAGGACTCCCATAATCCCCAGTGTGTCCAGTCTCCACGCAGCAGGAGGACTTAGTGAGCCCAGGGTCCTGGACTCACTAGAGGAACGAATATGGAGCAATAGGATAGATTAGAGTAGTTAAACTTTGTGGGAGGAAGATTTCTAATTTAGTTTATACTTGGTTTCTTTGTTTTCCCTTCCTTTTTTAGCTTTTTCTATCGGTACTGTCTCCTTAAGGGAGCAGTGCTCTCCTCAATCAGCTGCGCTTCAGTGCTGGTCCCGGTCTGCCTTCCATCTTCTGCCAAGGCTCGCTAAGCTCTCCTTTCTTCAGATCTCTCCTCCTTGACAGGACGGAGGAGAGCTCCGATGCAGGCACGGGAGCAGTCCTTTTTCCCTGCAGTGAAGCAGCGGAGGTCTGCCCGGCGGTGCTGACAAGTGGACGGCTGGCTCGCCTAGCGTTTTTTCCCCTGCTGCTGAGAATCGGGAAAACCGTTTGGATTTGAGCCCCGTTGAAGAGGGGTGAGTGCATTGTTCATTTCAATTTCTGTGGCGGCGAGGTCCCGGCATTAGTCTTGCTATTCTGTGCACTTTTGTTTTCGCGCCCTTTTTTTCTGGCCCATGCACAACAGCGGCGGCCATTTTGGAGGTAAGGGACCACGGGGCTCGTCCCTCCGGTATCGGAGCTGCCGGGAGAACAATCCCCGGTTTGCTCTGAGGACACAAGAGGCATCTCTTCTCCTCTTCAGGGGGGTCTTTTTGATTTCTTTTGTCATGTTTGGGTGATTCTTCAGTGCGGCAGTGTTTTCTTCCTCGGACCTTCTGAAGTGAGGGCTCAGTGTTCCGAGGGAAGTGAAAGGCCTGATACCTTCAGCCCGGTGTTGCCCACGGCTTGGGGAGGCCAGGTTGGTTTATTGCTGGCTGTGTTGGGGTCAGGTACTTTAAAAAAAAAAAAGAAAAGTTTTACGTCGGCTTAAGGGTGCACAATGTCATCGCGTCCGCAATGGGTACGCGCAGGGGCACCGTGGCAGATTCGGGTATCTGTCGCGGCTGTGCTGCGGTTTCCATGGATGTGGAACAGCAGATGGAACCGAAGGTGAGCCCTGAGAGATCCCTGGCACCGATAGCCCCAGAGGGAGAAGACCGGGGGGCTTCTACATCTTGAGGGGACCAGGAGAGTGCGACCCTGCCATCGGTGGCGCTGTCTACTGTGGGGCCCGGGGCACTTCTAGGGGATTTCTGCCCGGACTTCGTTTTGCTCATGCATCAGGCTTTCTGTATGAGGCGGCAGGGCAAGCTGCCCGACCCTGCTCTATTGGGGGGGTCTTCCCAGCAGGCTAGCCTAAGGGAGAAGGGGTTGTCTTCTCCTAGGCCTTCGAAGAGGGCCCGCCCGGCTGAGTTGCTCTGCACCAATCTGGAAGGCGATGGGTCGGAGGAGGGGGATCCGGATCTGGAATTCGAAGCGGCCGAGCTCGAAGAGGGGGAAATTCCAGAGCCGGAGGACCGGGCAAGGATCATTCGGGTGTTCTGGAGAGAGGAGCTGACAGCTCTTATCACGGAATCCCTTCAGACTTTGAATTTGGCAACATCAGCCGCCGAGGAGGAAAGTGTAGAGGACCCGGTCATCCAAGCAGTGCGACAACCACAGATAGTGTTCCCCATCCACCGAGTGATGGACAAGATGATTCAGGATGAGTGGGATCAACCTGAGTTGGGCCTACAAGGCGTTCGGACCATGAACCGGTTATATCCCTTGGCAGATAAGGACAAGGAGCGTTTCCGTTCTCCCCGCATCGATGCAGTGGTTTTGGCTGTCACCAAGAAGACCACCATTCCCGTGGAAGGTAGCGCGGCGCTAAAGGATGCACAGGATAGAAAGATGGACGGTTTGTTGAAGCTATCGTTTGAGGCAGATGTGTTGTCCTTGCAGGCTTCCATCTGTGGGGCCTGGGTGGCTAGAGCATGCCTCAGATGGTCTCAGCGTTTGCGCCAAGTGTCTCAGGTGGATCCTGAGTGGGGGGTGGAGTTGGACAGGTTGGAGTCTGGCATGGCCTACCTTGCAGATGTGCATTATGACTTGATAAGAGCATTAGCGAATAGCATGGCGTCCTTGGTAGCGGCCCGACGATCGCTTTGGTTGAGAAACTGGGCGGCGGATGGGTCTTCCATATTGCGTCTCAGCAAGCTGCCGTTTAAGGGCAAGTTATTGTTTGGGGGTGACCTGGATAAGTTGGTAAAGGATTTGGGGGAGTCTAAGGGAGGTAGACTTCCGGAGGATAAGCCCAAGGGCGGTAAGTCGGTCCCTGCCTTTCGGGGGCCCTATAGGGAGGCCAGGAAGTTCCGGGGTTCTCGACTGGGCGGTTACCAGAGGGGCAAAGTTAGCTCCAGAGCGCAGGGGTATCGCGGTTTCCGAGGCGCAGGTAGAGGTTTTGCGGCCCCTCCCTCTCAGCCCTTCTGTAAATCGCAATGAAGGTCTGTGGGTCCAGGCGGAAAGCCTGCCGATAGGGGGGAGACTTTCGGGGTTTCTTTCCGCCTGGACCCATATAACCTCCGACCAGTGGGTCTTAGAAATCATTTGGGAGGGCTACGCGTTGGAGTTGGCAAGGCCCATCCTGGATTCCTTTGTGATGTCCCCATGCAGAAACTCAGAGAAGGCCCTTGTAATCCACAGTACCCTTGACCGTCTCCTGAGGCTAGGGGCGGTCGTTCCTGTGCCTTTAACAGACTACGGCAGGGGTCGATACTCAATATATTTCGTCATGCCAAAGAAGGACGGGGCATTTCGCCCCATCTTGGACCTCAAAGGAGTGAATCGGTGTCTAAGGGTGCCGCATTTTCATATGGAAACTCTCAGATCGGTGATTGTGGCGGTCCGAAAAGGAGACTTTCTGACCTCCCTGGATCTTACAGAAGCATACCTGCATATTCCGATAAGGGCGGCACACCAAAGGTGGCTGCGATTCGCTCTGCCTTGGGGTCATTATCAGTTCAAGGCATTGCCCTTTGGTCTCGCGACAGCTCCGCGGGTCTTCACCAAAGTGATGGTGGTGGTGGCGGCGGCGCTAAGGAAGGAAGGGGTTTTGGTTCACCCCTATCTAGACGATTGGCTCATTCGGGCGAAATCAGAGTGGGAAAGTCTTCAGGCTACCTCCAGGGTAATGAAGTTTTTGGAAAGTCTCGGATGGGTGATCAATCGGGTCAAGAGCACTTTGCTTCCTTCGCAGAATCTCGAGTACCTGGGGGTGCGCTTCGACATGCGGAGGGGGTTTGTGTTTTTTCCGCAGCGCCGGGTCCTGGGTTTACAGGTTTTAGTCCGCAGGTTCTGTGCCAAGGGGGCTCCGACGGCGTGGGAGTACCTGCGGGTCTTAGGTACGATGGCGGCGACGCTGGAGGCGGTCACCTGGGCCCGATTTCATATGCAACCGCTTCAGAGGGCGCTGCTCCGGCGCTGGTCTCAGAGGGACGCGTTGAGCAAGCGGCTCGCCTGTCCTGCTCCAGGTCAGGAGCTCATTGCGGTGGTGGCTTCGTCCCCAGTCTCTTCAGGCGGGGCTTCCCCTGGAACAGCCGGAATAGATCTCCCTCTTGACGGATGCCAGTCTGTCGGGGTGGAGTGCTCACTGCGGAGTCCTATTTATGCAGGGTACTTGGTCTCAACGGGAGAGCGGTTGGTCGATCAACCGCCTGGAATTGAGAGCGGTGTATTTGGCGCTGCAGGTCTTCGAGGCAACGGTCACAGGGAGAGCGGTGCGAGTTCTCTCCGACAATTCCGCAATGGTGGCCTACATCAATCGGCAGGGCGGAACCGGCAGCGCGGCTATGGAAGAGGAGGCGGACTTGCTGTTCGCATGGGTGGAGAAGCACCTGCCAGCATTGTCGGCGGTCCACATCGCCGGAAAGGACAATGTGACTGCAGACTTCCTCAATAGGGTGCAGGTGGACGCCGGAGAATGGGAGCTGCATCCGGATGTCTAAGCTCAGGTAGTGGACAGATGGGGGCAGCCAATAATGGATCTCATGGCAACCTTCCACTCAGCAAAGGTTGACCGGTTTTACAGCAGGCGAAGAGAGAGAATGTCGGAGGGGCTCGATGCCCTGTTACAACCGTGGCCAGAAAACAGACTCCTGTACGTCTTTCCTCCGTGGGCGCTGATAGGGCGCATAGTGCAGCGCATAGAAGCTCACCGCGGAAGGGTGCTTCTGATTGCCCCGGACTGGCCGAGATGACCGTGGTACGCCAACCTTGTGAGGCTCCTAGACGGGATTCCGTGGCTTCTGCCAGCCTCGGAGGATCTTCTTCGTCAAGGTCCGCTTCGCATGCCCCAAGTGAATCGATTCTCGCTTACGGCCTGGCCATTGAAAGGGCGCGGTTGAAGAAGTTTGGGTACTCAGCTGCGGTGGTGGCAACGCTGTTGCGTGTGCGGAGACGGTCAACTTCGCTAGCTTATGTCAGAGTTTGGCGTATTTTTGAAGATTGGTGTTCGCGGCATCAGTTCCGTGTGGCCACTGCTTTGGTCCCGGTCGTGCTGAGTTTTTTGCAAGATGGTTTTGAAAAGGGGCTGGCGGCCAGTTCCTTGAGGGTGCAGTTAGCGGCGCTGTCCTGTTACAGGGGCAAGGTTCAGGGTAGCACCCTAGGTTCCCATCCAGATGTTTTGCGGTTTTTGAGGGCGGTTTCCAGGCTTCAGCTGGTGCGGCGTGTTTGCGTTCCCTCGTGGGATCTTAATGTAGTTCTACAGGCACTAGTGAAGGAGCCCTTCGAGCCCTTACGCGATACAACTGTTAAAGTTTTGACTTTGAAGACTGTTTTCTTGGTGGCCATCTACTCAGCGAGAAGAATTTCGGAGCTGCAGGCATTATCTTGTAGGGAACCTTTTCCTCAGTTTTTTAAGGAAAAGGTGGTCTTAAGGCCGGTTCTGTCTTTTCTTCCAAAGGTTGTATCCTCTTTTCATCTGAATCAGACGGTATCGCTTCCAGTACTAGGGTCTGAGGATGGCTCGACGTCGGATTCCACCTTGCGCCTCTTGGAAGTCAAACGAACGCTTCGTCGATATTTGAAAGTTTCCAAATCGTTCCGCAAGACTGATCGTCTCTTCGTGTTGTTCGGAGGCCTTCGCAGGGGTGAGGCGGCGGCGAAAGCATCCATTTCCAGATGGATCAGAGAAGCTATTGCGTCAGCATATATGTTGCAAGGTCGTGGGGTTCTGAGTGGCTTGTGGGCGCAATCTACCAAGGCGCAGGCGGCTTCTTGGGCGAAGTACAGCTTGATTCCACCGGGAGACATTTGTAGGGCAGCAACATGGTCATCGCTCCATACTTTCAGTAAGTATTACCGGTTGGATGTGATGGCAGCGGCGGACGCCAGTTTTGGTTCGGCTGTTTTGCAAGCTGGATTGAAGGGTCCCCCCCCCCCCCCCCTCCGAACACTGCTCTTTTACATCCCAGAAGTAGAGGACTGAACTGGAGGAATGCTAAGGAAATGATAATTACACTTACCTGGTAATTGTAGTTCCTTTAGTGACGACAGTTCAGTCCTCAATCCCGCCCGGGGTAGTGTTGTTTTCAGTGGATCCTCTTTGACCTTACTGCAGGAAATTACAGGTGGGCATTAATGTTTTAAGCTTACTATCTATTTGCTCTCCCTGCTTTTGCTCATATATTTCTAAGGAAGGCAGAAGGGAGCGGTGGGGAGCAAGGTTTACTGGTTTCAAATTGATGCTTCGGTTGGTTTTGCTCTGTTGGCTACTTATTTGTTGCTCTTTTGAGTGTGCTTTTTCAATAGTTCACTGGGGATTATGGGAGTCCTCAGCAGGATACATGCCGTGATGTCATTAATTTGTCATGTCCAGTCTCCAAGCTGCAGGAGGAGGAGGAGCACAACCCAGAAGCAGAGGACTGAACTGTCGTCACTAAAGAAACTACAATTACCAGGTAAGTGTAATTATCATTTTGCGATGCAGTGGGGTAGTTGTGGCAGGGTAATTTTTTGGAGTGAGGCAGTTGTGATAGGGGTTAGTTTTGGCGATGTGGGTAGTTGACAGGGAGGTAGGACAGTATGATGTGGTCTATAGATTTAAGATCAGCAGAGGTGTTCAACAAGGCTGCATACTTTCCCCCTAGCTGCTGAATTTATATGCAGAACAAATCATCAGAGAAGCAGGACTGTATGAAGACAACAGAAGTGTGAAGCATTCATTATATGGAAGGGGGTAAGAGCGGCAGGCTGTGACTGTATGTGTGTGGACTCGTCAGTGCCTGAGGCGATGCTGAAGACAATTGCCCTTCACTATACCGATGATATCACATTACTGGTTGAAAGGGAAGATGATCTTAAATATTTGTGGTAAGCATCAGGGTGTGTTGGGGGTGGAGGAAAGGGCTAAAGGGGTAGCAGCGATTTTTGATGTTACTGCTTAGCCTTCTGCATCTTAAAGATAGGCGAGGTTCTTCCTCGCCTATCTTTAAGGCACAGGGGCTAAGCAGGTAGCATTGAAAATCATTGCTACCCATTTAGCCTCGGCAGCTCCGGCTGCATCCAGCCAAACCCGGATTTTCACTTTCATCGCTGCAGAAGTGAAAATCTGGGTTAAGGGGGGCGGTGGGCAGGTTAAGCGCCGACGCAGTGCATAGCCTGCCTAGATGAAAATCGGGCCCATAGTCTTAAAAAGGATCTGCACCTTAATGTGAAGAAGACAAAGATCCTGACAAATGAAAAAAAATCAATTTCATCCTTGATGGAGAATAAATTAAGTAGTGGACAACATTAACCTGCTTGGATCAATAATTGATAAAGAAACAACAAGCAGTCAAGAAATCCGACAAGGCCATGCTCCTTGGCAGAATGGCTACGAAGGACCTGTTGTTGCTGTTAAGGGCCGATGAGTCAGTGTCGACTCATGACGACCCTCTCGATAGTTGCCCTAAACTATGATCGGTCTTCAGTCAGGCGGCTCATTGTTGATAGAGTGGCACCCATAGCTGCTGTTTGTTCATTTATTTATTTAGATTTATATACCGCACTTGTAGGATCAGCGCGGTTTAAATTGTATTGTTCAATGTATCGAGTTGTTACTATTTTAACTTACATTGAACAGGTATAAAGAACAATTATTGTATAGATCCATCTCCATGAACAATAGATGCATACTGAAATACCTTAGTATACAGACCCAGTTCTTCCCAACTATCTGCCCCTGCATTCCCTTCCCGACCTAACCTAATTCTTTCACACAGGCGGTTCCACCCTCCAGAGAACATACCCCCTATCTGCTGTAATATGTCACCCACAACACTGATGCATATAAATTATCTGTAACCCCAAATAATCATCCAAGTTTAACACTCTTGTTCAATGTAAACTTTTATTGTTGGTTCATGTTGTATGTAAACCGCACTGAATCTTATGATAAGGCGGTATAGAAAACCTGTTAAATAAATAAAATAAATAAGTAAATCTCATTGCCGGCCTTCCTCTTTTGCATTGACCTTCTACCTTGCCAACCATTATGTCTTTCTCTAATGATTTCTCTCTTTGATTGATGTGTCCAAAGTATTAAAGTCAAAGTCTTCTCATCAGAACTTCTAAGGAAAACTTAGGTTTGATCTCCTCTAGTACTGACTGGTTTGTTCTTCAGGCAGTTGATGATATACACAGTATTCGTTGACAGCATTATAATTCAAAGGCATCAATTTTCTTATCTTCTATCTTTTTCACTGTCCAACTTTTGCATCTTTATGATGCTATTGAAAATACCATGGCTTGGAGAAGTCTAATCTTTGTACGGAGAGAGACATCTCTACTCTTGAGAATCTTGTCTAGGTCCTTCATAGCCATTCTGTCAAGAGCAATGCATCGTCAGATTTCATGGCTGCTTGTCCTTTCTTCATTGATGGTTGATCCAATAGGTTAAAGTTGTCAACTATTTAAATTCCTTCTCCAACAACAATGAACTTACTGATTTTGCCAATTGTCAGGATCTTTGTCTTTTTAACGGTAAGGGGCAGGCCCATAAAGGACCTGGACAACATTATTAAGAGCAGAGATGTATCTTTCCATACAAATCATGGTATTTTCAATAACATCATATGTACGCAAAAGTTGGACATGAAAAAGACAGGAAAAAAATGAATGCTTTTGAATTATGGTGCTAAGAAAGAATACAAGTGTATACCATGGACTGAACAAAGAACAAACAGTCGGTACTACAGGAGATCAAACCTAAGCTTTCTTTAGAAGCTCAGATGACTTCGACTTTTAAGCTTTGGACACATCATGCAAAGATAGATCATTAGAGAAAGACATCATTTTTGGTGAGGTTGAAGGTTAACACAAAAGAGGAAAGCCAGCAATGTGATGGATCAATACAATAAAGCATAGTTACTCACCTGTAACAGGTGATCTCCGGAAACAGCAGGAATTTAGTCTTCATGTATGGTACATACGGGTATCGTTGGTACCAACGGAGCCTGCGTGGGAACGCTCCCCAGCGTCCAATAGGAAAGCTTTTGGGAGCACCCCACAGCGCCTGCATGCTGCCTTCCCGCCTTTCCCAACTGCCTCTCTCCAGTTGAGTTTTAAAGCTGAGACAAAGAGAGAGAGAGAGGGAAAGAGAGAGATAGAAAGAGATACAACTCCTAGGGGAGGTGGGTGGGTTGTGAAGACTAAATTCCTGCTGTTCCCGGAGATCACCTGTTACAGGTGAGTAACTATGCTATCTCCAGGAACAAGCAGGAATGTAGTCTTCACATATGGGGACTCCCTAGCTACAGATGCCAGGGAGAAACCCCAGAAGCTGTGTGTCCCTGAGAAGGGGCTGCACTTCCCCCATGGATCTCTGGCATCCTACCAGGGATGGTGGGTAGGAGTTGATTAAGTATGAAAAAGATGTTGCAGAACAGCCTGACCAAACAAGGCATCCCGGCGGGAGTCCTTATCCAAGCAGTAATGGGCTGTAAAGGTATGAACCGAGGACCAAGTAGCTGCTCGACAGATGTCGTCGATAGACACAGAGTGAAGATGAGCCATAGAGGCTGCCATGGCTCTCACATTGTGAGCTGTGACATGGCCTTCCAGAGAAAGGTTTTTACTCTGATAGATATAAGAAATACACTGAGCAATCCAGCTGGATAGTGTTCCTTTGGAGACTGGAAGTCCCAAATGAGAAGGATCAAAGGCAACAAAGAGCTGAGAGGACTTTCTATGCTGTTGAGTCCTTTGTAGGTAAAAAGCTAGAGCTCTTTTACAGTCTAACGTATGAAGATTCTTTTCTGCATTTGATGCATGAGGTTTAGGAAAGAATACCGGAAGATAAACCTCTTGGTTTAGATGGAAAGGGGAGACCACCTTTGGCATAAAGTGTGGATGTGTCCTAAGGACTACCTTATCATGATGGAATCTTGTATAAGGAGGATCAGCCGCTAAAGCTTGCAATTCACTGATGCGACGTGCTAATGTGATTGCAATAAGGAAGATGACTTTCCAGGATAGTAACTTTAAGGAGGTAGTGGCTAAAGGTTCAAAAGGCGGCTTCATAAGCTGGCCAAGAACTAGATTTAAGTCCCATGTGACCGGTGGAGGTTTAATGGGAGGCTTCGTTAGAAGAAGGCCCCTCATAAATCTAGATATGAGAGGATGAGATGAAATAGGTTGACCATTGACGGGCTTTCAAGAAGCTGCAAGTGCACTTAAATGGACTCTGACTGAGTTAGTCTTAAGGCCTGCATTAGATAAATGAAGGAGATATTCCAATAATGATTCCAGTGGTATGGCAAGAGGGTCAAGACCCTTTTGTGAGCACCATATTGTAAACCTTTTCCACTTAAAAGCATAGGAGCGCCTTGTGGATGGTTTTCTGGAAGCATAAAGAATATCCCTTACTTCTTGAGGAAGGTTGAGGTCAAGAGACCCTAGGCCTTCAGCAACCAGGCTCTGAGATGCAGAGACTGGGGATTGGGATGCCACAACATCCCGTTTTCTTGGGACAGAAGATCTGGAGCAGATCCTAACTTCAGGAGTGGAGCTTGAGAGAGATGCAGAAGCAGAGGATACCACACTTGTCGTGGCCAGTGTGGAGCTATGAGGATCATAGAACCTCTGTCCCTCTGAAGCTTGAACAAGGTTTTGGGAATTAGGGGAATGAGTGGAAAGGCATACAGGAAGTCCTGACCCCAATGGAGGAGTAATGCATCCCTGGCCTGACAACCCTGAGCCGGGATTCTGGAACAGAACTGGGGAAGTTTGGCATTCAGGGGACTTGCAAAGAGGTTTATGTCCGGTGTTCCCCAAAGTTGGAAAATTTTGGTTACTTTGGTCTGTGTGAAGAGACCATTCGTGTGGAAGCAGAACTTGACTGAGACTGTCTGCCCAAGAGTTTTGAATGCCTGGAAGATATACTGCATGGAGATGAATCTGATGCTCTCTGGCGAAAGCCCATAGTCGCAGAGCTTTGTTGCAAAGCGACAGAGAGCCTGTTCCTCCTTGTTTGTTCACATAGAACATGGCTACTTGGTTGTCTGTGTGAACTAGTGCCCTCTTGCATTTTAATTGGGTGTGGAACACTTGGAGAGCAAGGAAGATTGCTCTGAGTTCTAACAGATTGATGTGCAGATGAGTCTCCTGCGAAGTCCAGGTGCGTTGGGTAGAGAGGTCTTGTAGATGAGCTCTCCAAACCCATTTGTGAGGCATCTGTTGTCAATGTAACCTGGGGTGGGGGTTGTAGGAAAGGAGATCCCACCAATTGGTTTTGAATTGACTGCCACCATTGAAGGGACAAGATAAGACGAGTTGAATTTGCTATGTTGTCTGATAGGCAGCCTGATGCTTGAGTCCACTGAGTGGACAAAGCCCATTGGGCTGCCCTCATGTTTTATGTTTATGTTTATGTTTTATTTCATTTGATAAAAACCGCCTTTCAGGGTAGGCAAAGCGGTGTACAATAAAGCCAAATTAAAAGAAGGCCGAAGCCAACAAAATGGAATGGAAATACAAATTCTTAATAGGAAAGCAATAAAACAGGAGAGACAGGACCAAAAACATAAAGGAGAACAAACACGAGGAAAACAGAGGATAGGGCAAGTGGGATTCACATGAAGGGAGAGGGGACATCAAACGCCAGGGAAAAGAGGTGGGTTTTCAAGTTCTGTTTAAAAGTGGGGTGGTGAGGTTCCAGGCGGAGTGAGGAGGGGAGGGAGTTCCAGAGGACGGGGCCGGCAAAAAAGAAAGCAGAGGAACGGGTAGATTGTAGATGGGCACGGGAAGGGGAGGGGAGAGTGAGGCGGTTAAGGTGGAAAGAGCGAGGGGTGTACCTGGGAGAGTGAAAAGAAAGAAGGTCAGTTAAGTATTGAGGGGTGCCTGTATGAAGAGCTTTGTGAACCAGGATGAGCAGTTTGAAATGAGCACGGTGGGGAAAGGGCAGCCAATGAAGACGAAATAGTAAGGGTGTTATGTGATCACGGGGGGAGGAGTGGGTGACCAAATGGGCAGCGGTATTCTGAATCCGTTGTAGGCGGGACTGTTGGGATTTAGAAAGGCCGACGAAAATTGAGTTTGTGAAATCAACCCGTGATATAACCAAAGATAGCAACAAAGTGGTGAGAGCTGAAGGGGATAAGAAGGGGCGAACTGCACGAATTTGTCGGAGGAAGAAAAAGGAGGATTTAGTGACATGTGATATATGTGTGTGGAAAGATAAGTCGGAATCAAAGTGAACCCCAAGATAACGAAAGGAGGAAACTAGAGGAATAGGAGAGCCAGAGAAAGAAGGGGCGTGCATAAGGGACCACATGCACGGTGGATGCCATGTGGCCTAGAAGTTGTAACATTTCCCGAGCAGTAAGGTAAGTCCTTTGCACTGCTTGAGAAGCTAATTGCACAATGCGAAGGTAGCGAGGCTGAGGAAGATAGGCCTTTGCCTCCCTGGTGTCCAGTCTTGCTCCTATAAACTCTAGAGACTGAGTGGGAGTTAGATTGGATTTTGGGATGTTTATGATCAGGCCCAAATATTCGAGTATATGCATTGTGTAAGATAGGGAAGTCCCGGCCTTTAGCTTTGAAGGAGCTCGAATGAGCCAGTCGTCTAAATAGGGGAAGACGAATATTCCGAGGGTGCGGAGAAATGTTGCCACCACAGCCATGCATTTTGTGAACACCCTTGGTGCTGAGGCCAGGCCAAAAGGAAGAACCCTGTATTGATAGTGCTTCCCTTGGCAGAGAAACCGAAGGAATCTTCGGTGGGTTGGGTGGATGAGGACATGGGTGTACGCATTCTTGAGATCTAGAGAACAAAGCCATTCCTGACTCTGAAGGTATGGAAGAAGAGTTCCTAAAGAAATCATTTTGAATTTCTCTTTGAATAGGAACTTGTTCAGTTCTCTGAGGTCTAATATAGGTCTGTGTCCTCCTGTTTTCTTTGGTATAAGGAAATAGGGGGAGTAAAACCCTGTACCCTGTTGAGACTGGGTACCTCTTCTATTGCCCCCTGGGCAAGAAATAACTCTTGAAGCAACTGAATGTTGAGTGACCTCTGAGAATTGAACTGTTTTACCACTGTAGGAGGAGGCATGCTTTGAAAATGAAGCTTGTATCCCTCTCCTACAATGGCTAAAGTCCAATCCTCTGTTGTTATTTGCCTCCATCTGTGGGCAAAGTGGCACAAGCTTCTTGGGATGGTAAAAGGCTCTGGTCCTTTGAGGGCCAGGAAAGGCAAGTTCTCTGGATAGGAGTCAAAGTCCCTGAGGGGGTTGAGGTTGCTGAGTCTGTTGAGGCTTAGAAGCTTTAGCCCTTCTTTGTTTAGGTGACTGCTGTCCTTTCCTAGCGGATTGTCCCACAGGATGCCCCTGCTGTGTATAGGAGGGGTAAAACCTCTTCTTTTTAGAGAAAAAAGTTTTTTTATATGATTTTTTCCTTGCAGGATCCGCTGTAGCTTTGGAAAGTCTGTCCAAAGTGGAATTATCAGCATCCAGCTCATTAGCCTTTTCTTGCCAATTTTTGCCAAAAAGGTTTTCCCCAGTGCATGGGATATTTCCCAGTTTTTCCTGCACCCAGAGCCCTATATCAGATGCCTGGAGCCAGGCAATTATATGTGCACCTATGGCAATAGCTGAAGTTCTGCTTATACATTCAAAGCAGTCAAAAGCTGCATGGTTTGCAAATTTTGAAACATCTTGAGCATATTTGACAAGTGTTAGATAGCCCTGCCTCTTATCATCAGGGAGAAGAGGGCTCAAGAGCTCCAAATCTCCAGATACTTCCCTGAGGAACATTCCCATATATAAAATATAGGAACTGATCCTGGCTGAAAGCATTGATGCCTGGAACGTTCTACGTCCAAAAGCATCCAGAGTTTTACACTCCCTACCAGGAGGATTAGAAGCATGTCTTTTTGCACTTCTGATCCTCCTCATGGCTGACTCTACCACAATGGAGTGGTGTGGTAGTTGGGACTTCTGGAACCCAGGACAAGGAGGAACACAGTACATAGTATCTAACCTGCAAGAATGAGGAGAGATAGTAAGAGGTGTCTCCCACATTCTTAGCATGAGATCATGTAAGATCTCATGAACAGGCAAGGTAGCTGCCTCCTTTGGAGCTTTTGGATATTGCAAAATTTCCAGCTCTTTTGCTTTGGGCTCTGTTTCAGCAGCCACAGAGATGGACAGGCCCTTAGCCATCTCCCTGATGAAATCCTGAAAAGACATATCTTCAGGAGGAGACATCCTACGCTTAGGAGAGGAGGGCTCCTCAGGGAGAAGTACTCCGGTACCGACAGAACTATCAGAATCATCAGACTCCTCTGAAGATTCAAAGTATCTTCTGTCTGGGTGATCTTGCAAAGCACGATACCCGTACCGGTCGATGTTGGTATCGTAAGGACCCAGTACCAGCCTATCAATCCCTGAGGGAAAGGCATGACTCGGTACTGAAGTCACCGAAGTCAGAGCCGCCGATACCGGTACTGGTGTCGATGCCAGAGCCGGTACCGATTGGGGTGTCTGAAGCGGTCCCGAAGGCTTTGATGCCGCAAGGAGAGCCACTAGACTGCGCTCGATAGCCAAGAATCTCTGGTCTATCGACGCTGCCGATGTCTGTGTATCGGTACCGGATAAAACCGCCGGTACCCCAGAGCATGGCACCAGTAGTTCTTTCGAGGTCGAGGCCTCGAGAACATCCTGGAGCCCCGATATTGCTTAGGAAGCCGAAGCCTCCTGCCGGGGCGGTTTGGCCGGTGCAAGTCCCTCAAGGGCAACGCCAGAGGCATCTCGATGCTTAGAAGGAGATCTACCCTTTGAGGGATGGCCAGACTTATGTTTAGTTATCTGAGATCCATGGGAGGAAGACGAAGCCCTAGAAGATGTCGATGCCACGGAAGCCGCATCCGAGGGAAAAAGGGTGCTGAGCTTAGCTGCTCTGTTTTGCCGACCCCTCTTCGACAACATCCCACAGGCAACACACTCTGAGATGGAGTGGTCAGGACCTAAACATTTGAGACACCAGTCATGGGTGTCGGTGACAGAGATGGTACCGCCACACTTGGAACATTTTTTAAAACCTGAGGAGGGTTTTTCCATTATAAAGGAAAAAAGGTTTCGGGCGTAGTGCCCAAAAGGGCACGTGTACCTGAAAGGAAAAAATTCAGGAGAAAAGTAGGAAAAATATACTTTTTCTTTTTTTTAGAAGAAAAAACCAGCGGTACCGGTATTAAAGTGGAAAGCAGACGCGACCACAAAAAAACCCAAAAGAATAAGAAGAAATTTTCAGCGGTAACAGGAACAACGACCTGCTGGCTCTGCGGAAAAAGAAGAACTGGAGAGAGGCAGTTGGGAAAGGCGGGAAGGCAGTATGCAGGCACTGTGGGGTGCTCCCAAAAGCTTTCCTATTGGATGCTGGGGAGCGTTCCCGCCCAGGCTCCGTCGGTACTGACGATACCCATATGTACCATATGTGAAGACTACATTCCTGCTTGTTCCTGGAGATAGTCATCTATGGATGTCACTCTATCAACAATTAGCCGCCTGACTGAAAGCCAAACACCATTTAGGAAAATTATGTAGAGGGTCGCCATGAATCGGCACCGACTCAACAGCCCTGAACTACCAGAACAACTAAGTCACAGTACTTAAGCCATGGGGATCAGAGCTCTAGTCCCAGCCTTACAGGGCTATGAATCTCTACAATGCTGTGACACTGCTCCAAGCCATCCTTGGTGTATGATTCCAGATTCGGTGGCAATGCTTATTTTTTGCTACCACAAGCTCGACCGTTATAACGAGTCTTCAGCCCAGCAGAAGGAGCTGTTGATCTGGTTGCCAGGAAAGCATATTTTTATCAGAGAGGTGACGTATCAAGATATTTTAAAGTTATGTTTGTTTGCCAGCTGCCGTGCTCTTCCTTAACCTTTGGGGTGGGAAATTCTCTTTCTCCAGGACCAAGCAGGAAGTCAGTCCTCACATATGGGTGACGTCGGCGCCGACGGAGCCCTCGCGGAGCAATTTTCCCCAGCTTTCAAAGAAAGCCTTTGGGAATTGCAGCGCGCATGCGCGGTCGCCTTCCCGCCCAAGGGTGCCATCTTAGCCAGTCTTCTTTTTTCCGCGGAGCCCTACAGACGTACCCGTCGTGTCCCCGCGAAAAAGTTGATTTTACTCATAATTTTCTCTTTTTTCCTTCGGTTCGACGCCGGTCTTTTTCCCGCCCGGACTCGCGACGCCGGTCACGAGTCCTCTCCTTCTTCTTTTTTTCGGTTTTTCTGACTTAGTCAGTTTCGTTTTCGGTTTTTCCCTGGCAGCCCGGTCCTTTGACCTCGCAGGGGCCCTTTTTCCCCCGATGGCTGCCAGTGGTTTCAAGCGGTGTGGTCATTGTGACCGAAATATGTCACTTACTGACACACACGACAATTGCCTCCGCTGCCTGGGCCCGGATCATGAAGAAATGATCTGTGGGGCCTGCGGCAAAATGTCCTCCAAAGCGTTGAGAAGTCGGCGGCATCAGCGGGATAGGATCTTCGCTGACCCCAGCCGTACCCGGACCTCGTCGGAGGCCTCCGCGTCCAGAGGTTCCAGCTCGGACCGTCGCCGGAGTTCCTCTGACAGGGGTTCTCCCTCCGGGGACCATCGACGGAAGGTGAAACCCGCGAGGGCGGCGTCTGTGGACGCTCCTGGCTCCGCGAGGTCCAGGTCGCATAGCCCCGATAGCCGTCCCGGGTCCTTGGAGAAGGAGCACCTCTCGAAGCGAAGTCGGAGCTGCCTGCTCGGGTAAGTCCCGTGGTCCTCCTGGACTCACCTCCGAGACCGCCGACGTCAGGCCCGACGCCGTCGGGGCCCGAGTCGGGGGCTGCTGGGTCACCTGAGGTCGGACTCAGGTTGACGGCCTTGGAGAGCAGACTGTCTGCCTTCATGGACCAGCAGCGGGCACTGCTCGCTGGCCTCGCTGGCGCCGCTGCCCCGACCGCCGGGACGTCGACGTCTAAGTCGACCCCGGAGACCGAGCCGATCCTCGAGTCCATGCGAACTCGAGTCGATCCTCGGTCGAGGTCACCCTCGGCCTCCCGTTCGGGACCGAGGTCGCCGACGCCGACTCCCTCGGCATCGGGGCGGCAGGCGCCGCAGCCTGCCCGGGCCGACCCCACCGATTCCTCGTCGGAGTCAGTCTGGGAGTCTGAAGAGGAAGAGTCACCTGATTCTTTTCGGACTCGGTGTGTCCCCTCGGACTCACCCGAGTCCGAACCTCGGAAGCAGTCCCCCCCGGAGGATGCCCGGTTCTCGGACTTCGTCAGGGATATGGCCAAGGCTTTGGCCTTCCCTGCGGATCCCGAGGAGGAGCCTTGAGCCGAAGAGCTCGACGCCCTCCAGTATGACTCTCCCGCCAGGGAACACTTTACTGTACCGGTTCCTCCCATGCTGGAACGACTACTCTTCCGCATGTGGGAGAGTCCGGCCTCCTCGCCGGTCCTGAGCAAGCGGGTCGATTCTATCTATCGAGTCCGCAAGAGCCCTGGCTTCCAAAAAGCACAGCTACCACACCATTCCATGGTAGTGGAATCGGCCATGCATCGTCTTAAGAGCCAGAAGATGCACTCCTCGGTGCCTCCTGGCAGGGAGGCCCGTAACCTGGATGGCCTTGGTAAGAAGTGTTTCCAGGGCTCTATGCTTGCGTGTCGTGTCCAGACCTACCAGCTATACATGGGCATGTATCTCCGAGACCTGGCTAAAGAGCTAGCCGGATTCTCCGCTGGTTTGTCCGAGGAACCCTTGCGGAGGTTCCTGGCCTTGTCCTCTGGCATTCGGGAATGCTCAAAATTCATATCCCGAGCAGCCTATGATGGCTTTGAAGCATCGGCTCGAGTGGCCGCAGCCGGCATCGGTGCCCGCCGACAGGCTTGGCTTCAGTCGTCTGACCTTGAGCCCTGGGTGCAGGACAAGTTGGTCGATGTCCCCTGCCGAGGCGAAAACCTCTTTGGCAAGCCCATGACTGAAAAGGCTGCACAAATCGAGACGGAGACTCTCACCAGGACTAGGCTTTCTAGGAAGACCTCCGCCCCTTCCCAGAAAAAGAAGGGCTCGGGAAAGAAGTCCTTTTACCCGAGGAAGGCGGCTGCCTACAAACACTACCCCCAATATCAGGCCCCTGCAGCTCCCCAACAGGGCCAGCAGGCCAAGGGACGTGGTAACGGGTCCCGTAGGCAGCAAGCCCCCAAGCCTGCACCACCAGCCCCTGCTCAGCAGGGTGGGGGTTTTTGACTCCTTAAGCATAGCCTCTCCCCCTCCGCTGGCTCCTCCCAGCACCGGAGGCCGGCTGGTTCACTTCGCCCACAGGTGGTCCAGCATCACTTCAGATGCCTGGGTGCTTCAAGTCGTAAGAGAAGGCTATCTTCTCCACTTCCACCAGGTCCCTCCCTCCTATTTTCCGGGAGAACCTCCACGACTCCCTCTGCACAGGGAATTACTCCTTCAGGAGTTAGCAGGTCTTCTACAGGAACAGGCGGTGGAACCGGTGCCCCACCACCTGAGAGGTCAAGGCTTTTATTCCAGGTATTTTCTAGTACCAAAAAGGACGGGAGGCCTCCGACCCATCCTGGACTTGCGCAACCTCAACAGGTTCCTCGTGCGGGAGAAGTTCAAAATGCTTACCCTTGGAATCCTTCTGCCCTACCTCCAGCAGGGAGATTGGCTATGCTCCTTGGATCTAAAGGATGCCTACACGCACATCCTCATCCACCCAAGCCACCGCCAATACCTAAGGTTTGTGGTGGCAGGAAATCATTACCAGTACAGAGTACTGCCCTTTGGCCTGTCCTCCGCACCGCGAGTCTTCACAAAATGTCTCGCGGTGGTGGCGGCCCATCTCCGGCTTCACGGCCTCTATGTCTTTCCGTACCTCGACGACTGGCTCATCAGAGCAGCGTCCGCTCCGGAGGTCACCAACGCCACACGCCGCACGGTGACTCTTCTGCAGTACTTGGGCTTTGTTATAAACTTCGCAAAGTCCACTTTGCTCCCCTCACAGGATCTCGAGTTCATCGGCGCAAGGCTGCGCACTCCTCAGGCACGAGGGTTCCTACCGCTCGACAGGGCTCAACGGCTCATGGACCTAGCCGACCGTTTTCGCAGCCAGCCCCTGGTCTCCGCCAGGCGCTTCCTGAGACTACTCGGCCATATGGCTTCCACCGTCCATGTGACCCCCAATGCCCGCCTGAATATGCGGCCTGCTCAATGGTGTCTCCGCAAGCAGTGGCAACAAGCCACAGGCGGCCTAGCAGACCTAGTGCGCATCTCCGAGCCGCTGGCCTCGTCTCTCCAGTGGTGGCTCCATCAGCCGAACCTGGTACTCGGCATGCCTTTTCAGTCACCTCAGCAGACCCGGGTGCTGACGACAGATGCATCCCTCCTGGGCTGGGGAGCACATTGCCAAGGGGCACGTACTCAGGGCCTCTGGACCACGTGGGAGTCTGCTCAGCAGATCAACTTCCTGGAGCTCAGAGCGATCCGCCTGGCTCTCAAGGCCTTCTCCCACCTGACCTCTCACCAGCCCGTCCTTGTCCAGACGGACAATCAAGTTGCCATGTTCTACGTGAACAAGCAGGGGGGCACGGGCTCCTTCCTTCTCTGTCGGGAAGCACAGAAGCTCTGCTCTTGGGCCGTCAGTCACGGCGTTCTTCTCAAGGCAGTTTATCTCCCAGGCCAAGAAAATTGCCTGGCGGACAAACTCAGCAGGATCCTCCAGCCGCACGAGTGGCGCCTGGATCCCTTGGTAGTTCAGAAGCTCTTTCTAAAGTGGGGCCTCCCCACGATGGATCTCTTTGCCAGCCCTCTCAACCGGCAACTTCCTCGCTTCTGCTCTCGTCAGCCACATCCCCTTCAAGTTGCGGCAGACGCTTTTCTACTCTCATGGTCGGAGAGCCTTCTGTATGCTTTTCCTCCCATCCCGCTAGTCTCTCGAACTCTTTTCAAGGTTCTCCGAGACAAAGCTTTCATGATCCTGGTGGCCCCTCGCTGGCCCAGACAGCCGTGGTTTCCACTCCTGCTGCAATTAGCGGTAGAGGATCCATTCCCTCTGGGGTTACAACCGGATCTCCTCACTCAGGATCAGGGGTCTCTGCTACACCCCAACCTCAGATCTCTCAATCTAATGGCCTGGCTGCTGAGAGGGTAGTCCTTGCTCCCCTTCTCCTGCCGGCAGAGGTGGAAGAGGTCGTCCTAGCTTCTCGGTGACCTTCTACCCGCAAATGCTACGCCCTTAAATGGCGTCGCTTTTCCGTTTGGTGTACCCAACAGTCCCAGGATCCCTTCTCCTGCCCGGTGTCGGTGATCTTGCAGTACTTGCTATACCTCTCTAATCTGGGACTTAAGTCCAACTCCGTCAAAGTTCACCTCAGTGCTCTTTCAGCACATCATGTGCCGGTGGACGGCAGACCTCTTTCCAGCGACCCTCTCGTAGCGAGGTTTCTCCGAGGTCTCCTTCTACTTAAACCACCTCTGCGCCCGCCAGCGCCTGACTGGGATCTGAATGTGGTTTTGCAGCGGATCACCTGTCCGCCTTTTGAACCTATGGCTACCTGTTCTCTCCGTTTTCTTTCTTGGAAAACATTGTTCTTGATAGCCCTCACTTCCGCTAGACGCGTAAGTGAATTGCAGGCCCTCGTGTCTGATCCCCCTTACACTCGGTTCTACAAAAATAGGGTAGTCCTACGGACTCACCCAAAATTTCTTCCAAAAGTGGTCTCCCCTTTTCACATCAATCAGGAGGTGGTACTTCCGACCTTCTTTCCCAGACCACACTCCAGCCGAGCTGAAATGGTCCTCCATACCCTGGACTGTAGAAGGGCATTGAACTTCTACCTTGACCGTACGCGGGAGCACCGTAAAGCTGCGCAGCTTTTTGTGTCTTTTGATCCCAATAAATTGGGACTCCCGGTCTCCAAGCGTACTCTGTCCATCTGGGTTGCGGACTGTATCACTTGGGCTTATGGGGCAGCCGGACTCTCCTTGGAAGGTCGAGTCACGGCTCATTGCGTTCGGGCAAAGGCTACGTCAGTGGCTTACCTCCGCTCTGTTCCGCTGGCAGACATCTGCCGGGCCGCTACTTGGTCTTCGAGCCAGACTTTTGCGGCCCATTACTGTCTCGAGAGGGAGTCCCGCAGGGACAGTGCTTTCGGACAGGCAGTCCTCCGTAATCTCTTTGAGGTTTGAGCAACTCCTACCCTCCATCCCGGATGTGGGCTACCGGTGGGTAATAATTCAGCGAAGATTCCTTCCTTCTGTGCTGCTGAGCTAGAGGGAGCTCATTTTTGTGCTTAGGGTCTCCGGTAGCCTTAAGCTTGGGAGTCCCATATGTGAGGACTGACTTCCTGCTTGGTCCTGGAGAAAGCGTAGTTACTCACCTGTAACAGGTGTTCTCCAGGAGCAGCAGGAATCAGTCCTCACAACCCTCCCTCCTCCCCTTGGAGTTGCAATCATCTGCTTTAGTTTTTTGCAAATTTTTATGCTGTCTTTTTTAGCTATGTCATCTGACTGGCTAAGATGGCACCCTTGGGCGGGAAGGCGACCGCGCATGCGCGCTGCAATTCCCAAAGGCTTTCTTTGAAAGCTGGGGAAAATTGCTCCGCGAGGGCTCCGTCGGCGCCGACGTCGCCCATATGTGAGGACTGATTCCTGCTGCTCCTGGAGAACACCTGTTACAGG
This sequence comes from Ichthyophis bannanicus, assembly GCA_033557465.1. Lineage (NCBI taxonomy): Eukaryota > Metazoa > Chordata > Amphibia > Gymnophiona > Ichthyophiidae > Ichthyophis > Ichthyophis bannanicus. The sequence continues at coordinate 70,198,656 of CM066051.1, read as the reverse complement.
TGAGTAACTACGCTTTCTCCCTCCCCCATCACCATGATGGTGGGTCCTCAGCAAAAGTTTGCTTGGAGGCTCCTCACTTCACCTTATGCCACTGATTGTTCCTCTCCATCTGGACCCCTTCCTGCCCCAGGCACCAACACTTTCTGGCAGCAATTCCTTTTGCAAGATTCTGTGGTCAAATGCCCAACCCCACCTTATCTATAGGGATTCTGGATATATTTGTTTATTCTTGTTTTATTTTGAAAAGTGGTTAAAGGTTAAGTAGGCAGTTGCCTAGGGTGGCAAGTTTAAGGGGGGGGGGCAAAGAGCAGAACATTTAAAGCTAAACAATTAATTCTGACAGCCAAGGAGGGTGTAAGGCTTAAGGTCTGCCTAGCATGCCAACACCATGAACCAACCTCTAGGGGCCAATCCTGGTCCCAGTGAGAGGAGAGCTGGACCCTTTGCAGCCTGTGATAGCTTTATTTCCACCAAATAAGAATAACCCGATACCACTAAAACTGAGCGCTTGAAACCACACTGGTGTCTCCCCCATCCAACAGGAAGAGAGACATTTGCAAGATATATAAAAACCATAAAATATGAGGATAATGGGAAACTGGAACTGAAATTGTTTCAGCCAAGGTAAATAATAAGAAAATTACTCACCATAATCTGCAGAAAGCTTTGCTGCAAGAAAACAAGCAAAGGAAGAATGAGAACACACAAACAGAGACATCTACAGTACAGATTTACTTCTTTATTTATTTATTTATGTATTTATTTACAGACTCTTATATACCGCGCTATTCGATATCAGTGCGGTTTACGTTGAACACAAACTTACAGCAAGGCGGCACGCTGTTTGGTGTTTACAGAGAACGGGTACTAAAAACTTGGGTAACAAGGGGTAAACTATTTACACATAGGCGTCATGTTTAAATCATCTCGGAATTAGGCTGTGTCAAGGTTGGATTGCCTGTGTGTTGGTGTTGCTGTACTAGGTAGTGGGGGGGAGAGGAGGTCTGTTGGAGTGCTGGCTTCTGGGTAGTACTTTAGGAAGAGATGGTGCTTCAATGATTTCCTAAACTGGGTCAGGTCGGGAATTGCACGGATGGAGGGTGCTAGTGCGTTCCAGCATCTGGCTGCATAGAACTTGAAGACCCTGTTTGTTGTTGATTGGGTGCGATGAGTTATCTCCTTTGGGACTGTCAGTGTGTTGATTGCTACAGATCTTCTGGGCCTGCTGGGGGGTATGGTGTGGATAAGCTCCGTGAGGGAAGTGGATGAGAGACCATTGATGGCCTTGAATGTCAGTAGAAGGGCCTTGAATGCGAGCCTGCCATGAATTGGGAGCCAGTGCAGCTGTTTCAGGATAGGTGTCACGTGCTCAGTTTTGTTTGCGCCGTGTAGGACTCTTGCTGCAGCGTTCATCGCGAGCTGGAGTGGGATCAAGGTGGATTGTGGGAGCCCTTGAAGTATTGCATTTGCGTAATCAAACTGTGGTATAATCAGAGCTTGATAGATCGTTCTGAAGTCGACCTGTTCTAGCAAAGCACGTATGCGCCTGAGTATCCGGATCCTGTGGTACACTGCCTTCACTACATTACTTATGTGCGCCTTCATGTCTAGGTGTTGGTCTAGAGTGACGCCCAGGTATCGGATTGTGGTTTTGGTTTGTAGTTCTGCTTACTTAACCTTTAGATGGGGAGGTGGGTTGAAGTTTTGGTTCCTTGTAATGAAAAGGACTTCTGTTTTCTTGTATTGTATTCAAAGGTTCTGGGTTTGCAGCCAATCAGATACTGCATTGAAGCAATCTGTCAGTGGGGAGAGGTTGAATTGCTCTATAGCGAAAGGCATGTAAAGTAGAGCATTGTCTGCGTATATTAAACATTCGACGTTGAAAGATCTGATGAGGTTACATATAGGCTGCATGTATATATTGAACATCAGGGCGGAGAGGGAGGATCCTTGCAGAACGCCCTGTCTCTGATGGAAAGGTTTTGAAGAAGACGTTCCAGATCGTACATGCTGCCATCTGTCGGATAGCTATGACTTGCACCATTATAGCGCCTTATGATGAATACCCTTCTCCCTGAGACGCATCAGAAGAATCTCATGGCTTACCGAGTCAAAGGCAGCGGCTATGTCCAACAAGATGAGGACATAACCTTGGCATATGCTGTCGATTCCAAATCATAAAATATGAGGATAATGGGAAACTGGAACTGAAATTGTTTCAGCCAAGGTAAATAATAAGAAAATTACTCACCATAATCTGCAGAAAGCTTTGCTGCAAGAAAACAAGCAAAGGAAGAATGAGAAAACACAGAGACATCAACAGTGCAGATTTACTTCTTTATTTATTTATGTATTTATTTACAGACTCTTATATACCGCGCTATTCGACATCAGTGCAGTTTACGTGGAACACAAACTTACAGCAAGGCGGCACGCTGCTTGGTGTTTACAGAGAACGTGTAGTAAAAACTTGGGTAACAAGGGGTAAACTATTTACACACTAGTTATACATAGGCGTCATGTTTAAATCATCTTGGAATTAGGCTGTGTCAAGGTTGGATTGCCTGTGTGTTGGTGTTGCTGTACTAGGTAGTGGGGGGGGGGGGGGTCTGTTGGAGTGCTGGCTTCCGGGTAGTACTTTAGGAAGAGATGGTGCTTCAATGATTTCCTAAACTGGGTCAGGTCGGGTATTGCAAGGATGGAGGGTGGTAGTGCATTCCAGCATCTGGGTGCATAGAACTTGAAGGCCCTGTTTGTTGTTGATTGGGTGCGATGAGTTATCTCCTTTGGGACTGTCAGTGTGTTGATTGCTGCAGATCTTCTGGGCCTGCTGGGGGGTATGGTGTGGATAAGCTCCGTGAGGCAAGTGGATGAGAGACCATTGATGGCCTTGAATGTCAGTAGAAGGGTCTTGAATGCGAGCCTGCCATGAATTGGGAGCCAGTGCAGCTGTTCAGGATTGGTGTCACGTGCTCAGTTTTGTTTGCGCCGTGTAGGACTCTTGCTGCAGCGTTCATCGCGAGCTGGAGTGGGATCAAGGTGGATTGTGGGAGCCCTTGAAGTATTGCATTTGCGTAATCAAATTGTGGTATAACCAGAGCTTGATAGATCTTTCTGAAGTTGACCTGTTCTAGCAGAGCAAGTATGTGCCTGAGTATCCAGATCCTGTGGTACACTGCCTTCACTCAGGGCCGGCCCGTCCATTGAGCAAGAATGTTTTTGCACAGGGCCCCGCGTTTCGGGGGGCCCCGCGCAAAAAACATTCTTCATCATCCCAAGTTAAAAAAAAAACCAAATCAAAACAGCTGCTTCTGCCGCGGCAGCATCAAGAGTGCTGCCGCGGGGCCCCCCTGCCCGGCAGAGCCTCCCTGCATCGTAGGCTAGCGTTGAATCCCCGAACGCGGGCTTCTTTCAGAGCCGTGAGAGTTTCCTTTCTCGCGGCTCTGTTAATCCTGCCGGGGATTTCCCATCAGCCCCGGCGGGATTAACAGAGCCGCGAGAAAGGAAACTCTCGCGGCTCTGAAAGAAGCCCGCGTTCAGGGATTCAACGCTAGCCTACGATGCAGGGAGGCTCTGCTGGGCAGGGAGGCCCCGTGGCGGCACTCTTGATGCTGCCGCGGCAGAAGCAGCTGTTTTGGTTTTTTTAAAATTTGGGATGATAAGGAGGAAGGGGGTTTAGGACTGGTAATGGGCTATGGGGGGGGGGGGGGCTAAAACTGGAAATGGGCTGATGGGGAGGTTTAGGACTGGTAATGGGTTATGGGGGGAGGCTAAGACTGGAAGTGGGCTGATGGGGGAGGGTTAGGACTAGTAATGGGCCATGGGGGGGTGCTAAGACTGGAAGTGGGCTGATGGGGAGGTCTAGGCCTGGTAATGGGTTATGGGGGGCGGCTAAGCCTGGCTGTGGGCTGAAGGGGGAGGGTTAGGACTAGTAATGGGCCCTGGGGGGGTGCTAAGACTGGAAGTGGGCTGATGGGGAGGTTTAGGACTGGTAATGGGTTATGGGGGGGGGGCTAAGACTGGAAATGGGCTGATGGGGGTTATGACTGGTAATTGGCTATGGGAGGGGTTAGGACTGGTAATGGGCTGATGGGGGATTAGGACTGGTAATGGTCTATGGGGGGGCTAAGAATGGAAATAGGCTGAAGGGGACTCTAGTACTGCAAATAGGGTGATGGGGGTTAGGACGTAATGGGCTGATGGAGAGGTTTAGGACTGGTAATGGGTTATGGGGGGGGGCTAAGACTGGAAGTGGGCTGAGGGGGGAGGGTTAGGACTAGTAATGGGCCATGGGGGATGCAAAGACTGGAAGTGGGCTGATGGGGAGGTTTAGGACTGGTAATGGGTTATGGGGGGAGCTAAGACTGGAAATGGGCTGATGGGGTTAGGACTGGTAATGGGCTATGGGAGGGGTTAGGACTGGTAATGGGCTGATGGGGGATTAGGATTGGTAATGGGCTATGGGGGGCTAAGACTGGAAATAGGCTGATGTGGGGCTAGGCCTGGAAATAGGCTGATGAGGGGGTTAGGACGTAATGGGCTGATGGGGGGCTTAGGACTAGTAATGGGCTATGGGGGGCTAGGACTGGAAATGGGCTGATGGGGGGTTAGGACTGGTAATGGGCTGGGGGGGGCTAAGACTGTTAATGGGCTGGGGGTTGCTAGGACTGGAAATGGGCTGAGTGGAAGGAGGGCTTGAACTGCAAATAGCTGATGGGGACGGGGGCTTGGAATGGAAATGGGTTGTGCAGGGGAGGGAGCTAGGACTGGAAATGGGTGAGTGGGGGGGGGGCTAGGACAGGAAATGGGCTGATGGAGGGGCTAGAATAGGACTGGAAATTGGCTGTTGGGGGGTGCTAAGCTTGGAAATGGGCTGTGGTGGGGGCTTGGATTGAAATGGACTCATGAAGGGGCTAGAACTGGAAGTAGGCTCATGGAGTGCTTGGATTGGAAATGGGCTGAGTGGAGGGGAGCTAGGATTTGACATGGGCTGATGGGCTCATGGGGGGCTGGGATTGGAAATGAGCTGATGGCGGGACTCGGATGGGACTGGAAATAGATGGGGGAGCTAGGATTGGAAATAGGCTGATGGTGGGTCTACTTTACATAGGCTGATGGTGGGTCTACTTTACATTGCTTATAGTTATATGATGTTACATGTAAAACAAACTATGCTTTGTTGACTGTTATTTGTGAACTGCAGCTGATCTCTGGAAGCTGCGGTATATAAGTTCTTGTTAAATAAATAAAAAAAATAGGATAGGACTGGAAATGGGCTTATGGGGGGCTAGGACTGGAAATGGGCTGATGCGGGGACTAGAAGGGAGCGGATGCTGGGTGGAACTGGAACTAGAATGGAGCTGATGTTGGGGGAGGATTAGAATGGGATGGAGCTGGGAGAGTGAAATGGAGAGGGAAAAAATATTTTGTGTGGGAGGGAAGACAAATCTACAATTGGCCGGATATTGGGAGAGTAAGTGGGGATTGAGAATGGAGGGGTAAAATTTGAGTAGATGAAATAGGAATGAGGAAAGAGCAAAAGGAGAAAGATTAGTATGTTAAAGCAGATGTAGACAGAGAATGGAAAAAAACTAGAAGAGAGAAGAAAAGACAAATGGACAGCAGACGATGGAGAGTTAGCGGAAGACACAAAGAAACCAGAAGAAAGTGACTGGAGCAATTGCAGCTGAAAAAAAATGCACAAAAGGTAGAAAAATATCTCTTTATTTTGAATTTATTAATTGGAATATGTTAGCTCTGGGAAATGTGCATCATTAACGTCTGCGCTTTGTTTAGTACAAGAGCAAATTAATGTATAGTTTTATTTCTACAGTGTTGTACATTCCAAGTTTGGCTTTTGGGATTCCCAGTTTAATTATTGTCTTCCTGTTTCTAAATTGTGATTCCTTGTTTGGTGATGGTCTATGTTCTGCATGTGTAACTGAGCTGAGGTATTCTGTTTATGTAATTCCTATTTGACATTGCCACTTGTTCTCTTTCCCCAGTAGGTCATGTATTGTTGTTCTCTGAAATGTATTGGTTTAATATTTGCAGCGTTTCCTTTTGATAGTTAGGGTATGGTGCTTTATGAGTCCTGGTAGTGCTGTTAGGATACGGCGGGTTTGCTATGGGTTCTAAATGGGCAGTGTTTGTAGTAGTTCCTAATGTTTCTGGCGGTTGGCACTGGATTATAGTAATGTAGAAGTCTTTTAGTCTTTCTTTATTCATACACTCATTAAGAGGCATGTTTACTAAAAATTAGTGTATGGTAACATTATGCAAATATTTATGCAAATGAGGCCCCCGCACCGAGTCTCCGCACATGGCCCCGCACCCCCCTTGGGCCGCCCCTGCCTTCACTACATTACTTATGTGCGCCTTCATGTCTAGGTGTTGGTCTAGAGCAGTGGTTCTCAACCTTTTTTGTACCGTGACCCCTTTTACCGTTGGTCAACTTGTGATGACCCCCAATGATAAAATCAAATGCGTCTCTCTTCCTTTACTGTTAACGCATTGTCGCTGTAATCATTTGTTGAATTATTAATATATTATAGGCCTTTGCAATATGTTTTTATTTATAAAACACTTATTTAAACCACAATAATTAATCACAAGTAACAATATTTGATTTCAAAATTATGATGATTTTGTAGTCAAATCACTAATATGAAATAAAGTTATTTTTTCTACCTTTGTTGTCTGACCAATTTATTCTCTGATCATGCTGGTCCCGATCTGAGGCTTCTGCTTTCCTGTCTTCTCTTAGCTCTCTTTCTGTGGTCTATGGTCCATCTGCCATTTCTTATCTCTTCTTTCGTTTTCTTCACTTCTTTCCATCAGCCTATTTCCAGTCCCAGTAACCCTCCCCAGTATCAGCCCCTTTCCAGTCCTCACTCCCAGTACCTTCCAATGTCAACTTGCATTCCCATGACTGCCACTGGTGTCCATTCCCTTCCAGTCCCCCTCCTTCCCCACTGACCAGTCCCTTCTAGTACAAATACCATGGCAGCCCCTCTCAGATCCACTCCCTTCCAGTTCCATTCTCCCATCCCCTTGTATCAGCCCACTTGTAGCCTTAGCCCCCAGTTTTCTTCCAGGGCCAGCAGCTCTATCCTCCCCTCCCCACAATCAGCCCATTCCCAGTCAAAGCCCCCCAATCAGCTCACTTCTAGTGCTAATCCCCCCTCAACCCCATTACCAGTGCTAGCCTCCCCTAATCAGCCCAATACCAATCCTACCCCCCCATCAGCTCATTACCAGTCCTAGCCTCCCCTAATCAGCTCATTTCCAGTGCTGGTCCCCCCCTCAACCCCATTACCAGTGCCAGGCTCCCATAATCAGCCCATTTCCAGTCCTAACCTCACCGATCAGTTCATTTCCAATGCTAGACCCCCATCAGTCCATTACCAGTCCTACCCCCCCCCCTTGATAAGTCCATTCCCAGTCCTAGCCTTCCCTAATCAACCCATTACCAGTCCTAGCCCCCCCCCCCATCTGCCCATTACCAGTGCTAGCTCCCTCATCAGCCCATTATAATCCTAACCTGCACTGTCTCTCGCCTCTGTCCAGCATTTATCCCGTCTGTCCAGTATGTCCCCCTGTCTCTCCCCTTTGTCCATTCCAGCCCCCTCCCTCCATGTCAGCCCCATCCTTCCATCTGTCCATGTCAGCCCCCCTCCCTCCATCCCTCCATCCATGTCTGACCGCATCCTTCCATATGTCCATGTCAGACCTCCTCCCTCATTCTCTCCATCCATATCTGCCCCATTCCTACCTCACTCCCCCCAACCATGTACGCCCCCATCCTTCCATTTGTCCATGTCAGCCCCCCTCCATGTCAGCCCCCATCCTTCCATCTGTCCATGTCAGCCCCCTCTCTCCATCCATATGAGCCACCTTCCTCCCTCCCTCCATCCATGTCAGCCCCCATCCTTCCATCTGTCCATGTCAGCCGTCCTCCCTCCATCCATCCATGTCAGCCCGCATCGTTCCTTCTTTCCTTGTCAGCATCCTCCATCCCTCCCTCCATCCATTTCAGCCCCCATCCTTCCATCTGTCCATGTCAGCCCCCTCCCTCCATCCATATCAGCCCCCTTCCTCCCTCCCTCCATCCATGTCAGCCCCCATCCTTCCATCTGTCCATGTCAGCCCTCCTCCCTCCATGTCAGCCCCCATCTTTCCATGTCCATGTCAGCCCCCCTCTGCCGATGTCAGCCGTTTTGCAGGTTCCCTGCCCCCTCATCCCCTCTCCTCATGTCTGCCTCTCTTTTAATGCAGCCGCGGCTCCCTGCCTCTTAGGGAACCGCGGCTGTACCTGTAAAATCGTTGCGGAGCCCTTCCTGTCTCGACGGGCTCCGTGCAGCATTGTCCCGCCCCCAAAGGAAGTTGTTTGCCACTTCCTTTGGAGGCGGGACAATGCTGCACGGAGCCCGTCGAGACAGGAAGGGCTCCGCAACGATTTTACAGGTACAGCCGCGGTTCCCTATGAGGCAGGGAGCCGCGGCTGCAGAAGAAGGCAGTGAGTTTAAAGGAGTTTGCCGCTGCCGAGAAGCGGACTCGGCAGCGGCAGCAACTTGTGCGCGTTTTTTTAAAACTTGGTGGAGGCTAAGCGACCCCCGCCAAATCCTGTGGCGACCCCCGTGGGGGTCGCGACCCACAGGTTGAGAACCGCTGGTCTAGAGTGATGCCCAGGTATCGGATTGTGGTTTTGGTTTGTAGTTCTGCTTACTTAACCTTTAGGTGTGGAGGTGGGTTGAAGTTTTGGTTCCTTGTAATGAAAAGGACTTCTGTTTTCTTGTGTTGTATTCAAAGGTTCTGGGTTTGCAGCCAATCAGATACTGCATTGAAGCAATCTGTCAGTGGGGAGAGGTTGAGTTGCTCTACAGCGAAAGGCATGTAAAGTAGAACATTGTCTGCGTATATTAAACATTCAGCGTTGAAAGATCTGATGAGGTTACATATAGGCTGCATGTATATATTGAACATCAGGGCGGAGAGGGAGGATCCTTGCGGAACGCCCTGTCTCTGATGGAAAGGTTTTGAAGAAGACGCTCCAGATTGTACATGCTGCCATCTGTCGGATAGGTATGACTTGCACCATTTTAGCGCCTTATCATGAATACCCTTCTCCCTGAGACGGATCAGGAGAATCTCATGGCTTACCGAGTCAAAGGCAGCGGCTATGTCCAAGAAGATGAGGACATAACCTTGGCATATGTTGTCGATTCCAAATCATAAAATATGAGGATAATGGGAAACTGGAACTGAAATTGTTTCAACCAATGTAAATAATAAGAAAATTACTCACCATCATCTGAAGAAAGCTTTGCTGCAAGAAAACAAGGAAAGGAAGAATGAGAACACACAAACAGAGACATCTACAGTTCAGATTTATTTCTGTTGGTCTTTCCTTGTAAATGAAGAATTGAAAAAATTGTTGGGTCAATATTCATTCCCAGCGGCAAGCTGTTTTTCAAATGCCAACAGAGTACCGCTGAATTATCCTAAAGAAATTGCTCCAGTTATAGCAAAAAGCTAATGAATCTTATTGTTCTTTTTTTCTCTTTGGATGTGAGTCTCAGAATGAATGGAGGAGGATAGCTACAGGCCACAGTGATTAGAAAGCCTGAGAAAGTCCTCACTCCTTCCTTACATCAAGGACACCACAATCCAAGTTTTTTATGTTTGAATAAAAGTTCACTCTTGAAAAACCATTAAGGTGAAAATCCGATATTTCAACAAATCCCAATGATGTATCGCATATCTCTATCCCTCAGTTCATTAATATATAATTTTTTTAGAGACTTAGCTGTATGGGATATCAGGGCGAATCTTCACTGTTTCCCGACGCAGATGTTCAGCGCTGTCGCGTTTCACCGCTGCCCGCGGTTTCTTCGGGGGAACTGCGGTGGTCTCAGCGTTTCATATCAAATGATTTTATGTCATTCAGAAAAAGCCTTATAGCTTCCGTCCTCAAAACTTCAAAGAATACGCTGGCTTATTCAAACATAAAAAACTTGGATTGTGGTGTCCTTGATGTAAGGAAGGAGTGAGGACTTTCTCAGGCTTTCTAATCACTGTGGCCTGTAGCTATCCTCCTCCATTCATTCTGAGACTCACATCCAAAGAGAAAAAAAGAACAATAAGATTCATTAGCTTTTTGCTATAACTGGAGCAATTTCTTTAGGATAATTTGGCATTATTGCTCTAAAAAACCCCTAACATGGAATTGTCTAGAACAGAGTACCGCTGGCAATGACACCTGTGGGGGGTAATTTTAAAACTAGGTGCCAACTTATTGCTCATTTTCATGTTTATAATTTACACTTATTTGGTAAAGACAACTACATACATATTTGACATTATAAAATGAGGCGCAATGAGTTAACCCATCCTTAGAGCTGGTACATTACCGTGCCTACTTTTAGCAAGTACATGTGTAAATTCTAGTGTTGTATGACCAGTGTACAAGCTTGCTCGCGCCGCCTACACTGTGTCCAAACCCCACCCGTGTGCATGCCTACAGTACAGGTCTGTGTGATGCAAAGGCGTATACTTTTGTAGTTGGTTATTTTAAGAGGTCACTGATGTGCATAAATGACTAAAATACCACCATTTACCTGTGTTGTTGGTAACAAACTAGACATCTCCTTAAAAAATGACCCTCATAGGGGATAATGTTATAAATATTTTTGTGCAGAAAATATCATTTTTTTACAAGGGTAAATAGGTTCTTGCCAAATGAAGTTGCACTTAAAAGGCAGGTGGTGCAAGCCAGTGCAAACGCGTACAGAAATCATCACAGAGGTGGAATAGATGGAGGAAGAATTTACATGTGTCTGTTATAAAACACGAGCACATGCCTTTAAAGAAGGTCCTGTCTATAAAAGAGCATCAAAATAGGCGTCTTCCTGCTCACTTAACCTAGGTGTCCTGCTATAAATCTACCCTCATAATGTTGATATTCAGCTGCTATACTTCTGGCGGGGTCTGTGCGGATGTGAAAGACGGAGGAGAGAGGGGCATCCGTTAGTAGCATGGCGACCCTTTCACGCATACTCAGGGGGGCCCGTGTCGCTCTCTTGAAAAATTAAAAAAAAAGTCTAGCAGGGGATGCTGGGTGATGTCACCCAGACATTTTATTTATTTATTTAGACAGATTTGTATACCACCTTATCCTACAATCAAAGTGGATAGTGCAATTCTGATTTGAGTGGTATCTATTGCTACACATGTGGCTCTACCTTTGGTTTGTCCACGGAGAAAATAGCAATATTTAGCTGCTATGCACATAGGTAAGCAGTTTAATTTAGGAGAGCCTATTTACCGCCTCTCTATTCCTGTGTGTTTCCTGATGCATGGCTGGGGTTCAGTGGCTACATTACCTTTTTCTGTGCTTTCCTTGTTCAAGTAGTAAACAAACAGCCCAACCAGCAAAATGCCCATAATTATCACACACGTCAGGATGATGGAGAGAGACACCAGCCAACGGGAAACTCGCTGGAAAAATGTATCTGAAAATGAAAGAAAACCAACGTGAATTTTAAATTATTCCAGGATAGTGCATTTCCGATTTGAGTGGTATCTGTTGCTAGCAATAGTGTGCTATGGGGCCCGGCAGCGTGACAACACCGCTGAAACTAAGTATAGTGTCCGCTTTGCTGATCTCTCAGATTACCAACAACGCAACTCAAAATTTTACACATATATTTAAGGATTAATATTTCAGCATGACCCTTAGCAAATTTCTTAGATTTTGTTATCCAGTTTATAAACAAATGTCTCCTCGCACATTATGGGACGTGAGTTCCTCTTGGATTAACTGCAAAAGATCTCCATGGGCAGACCCTAATCCTTAGCGAGGCAGGAACAGCACTCCAGTATCGGAAAACGCAAATATACCAGAGGATGGCACACAGACATTTTCTCCTGGGGTAAGGAAAATCATGATGTTAAGAACCTTTTGTGAATCTGATTCTAGGAGGCTCTGCCAGTTTCATGATATAAGGTAGATTTCAATATATGAATACTTCCAGCCCAATACTCAAAAGCACCTATCTGGTTAGCAGTAACGGTGAACTGGTCAAGTTCCGCTAAGAGCGATTTCCAGCACCACTATACGGATCGTTAGTTGGATGGCTTAAGACATCAAAAAGAATCCTAAATGGCTGCCCAGCTGGTTATCTATATATTGGTGCTTAAAATCGCCGTTATACCGATAGTGCTGGCGCTGATTGCAGTGACTGGATATTCAGTACCAGCTACTATCTGGAGAGCACCACTGAATATCCAGTTCTTATTTGGTCATGGCTGCCAGAGTGTAAAATAAACCCTGCTGCTGTTGCTAAATTTTGATCCTCAATTTTGATCCCTTGTGCCCGTGGAGGAATAGCCTAGTGGTTAGAGCAGGAGGCTGCCACCAAGGAAACCAGGACTCAAGGCCTTGGATAAATCACTCAACCCTTTATTGCCTCAGATACAAACTTGGATCGTGAGCTCTCTGGGACAGATCAATACCTGAATGTAACCTGCCTTGAACCACTACCGGAAAGGCAAGAGGTAAATGCTAAATAAATAAACTGACCTGCTATAGAAATTGTTGGTTCTCTCTCTTGGTCCAGGACGGTGTTTCTGATATGACAGGAAATTGTGCTGTACTGATTTGTTCTCATGAGTAAGGAACTTGTGATGCTGTAGAGACCGTTCTGCAGGTGCATTTCTGTTTCAGATACTGATATTAGATTCTGTCCCTCTTCTTGTGTCCAGGTCACACTGGGCTTTGGATACCATCCTGCAGATTCACACACCATCTTTATTCCTCTGTCCTGATGATCAACCATAGAGATGTGAGGATCACTGCCCATACCTGAAGGGAAATAACATCCATCTGTCAGAGCGAGAGAGATTCATGTTCTGACAGCAGCAAGATGACTATCAATTGTGCACTGATCACTCCATCAGTCACACTGGAAATCACACATGGGTCATAAATGATGCAGTCAGCCTTTTTTTTTTAAAAACATTGGCCATGATCGTTAGATATAACATGTATAGTCAGCACCCATATCTAGATAGGGTGCTGACTATATATGTTATATCTAACCATCTAGGCCTTTCTTCTGAAGCAATGGAGAGTTAAGTGACTTACCCAAGGCCACAAGGAGTGCCAGTGGGAATCAAACACCAGTCTTCTGGTTATTAAGTCAGTATTCTAACCACTAGGCTATTCCTCCACTATCTAGATTTGGGTGCTGACTATATATGTTATACATTTTTGGTCACACTACCAAGAAAACCAGGATTTGCTCAGTCACCAGGAGTCAACACTGACTCAATGGCACTAAAAATAAAAATCTAGATAGTGGTGCTAAATATAACTGGAGAGCAGTGTCTGCCAAAAGCTTTATGAATAATGGCAATATTTAACTCCTGGAACACACAGTACCAAAGCAGCTACCACGCAGATAACCCAAGAAACCAGTCTGAAGCGTGACAGAGGTGGAAAGACAAAGCCTTTATTGATGCCTTGACAACCCGACACAGGCCGTGTTTCGTTACCCTTCGTCAGGGGTTTGTCAGGTATGGGCTAAAAAATGAACAGATAAATACTTAAAATGATAAAAACAGACTGCAAAAGAAACCCTCTCTATACAATAAATAGGTAAAAGCAGTTAAAACAATAAATAAATAATAAACACAATAAAATATTTCATACACCGGTAAGAAAAACCAACTGAAAATATGTGCTCAAGGAATAAAAACATAAATACCTGAGTCGAAGACCTTAGAAAACAGACGGTTCAATGCTGTATAATGCTAAAGCAATAATGAGAAACTGTCGCACTGACAAAATATAAATAAATAGATTAAAAAACAAACAATTAAGATATACAATATCATAGTCAGTATGTTAACAGTAAATGAGTGAAATGCTGATACCAAACATTCAAGACACATCATACACAGATATAGAACAAAGGGTGCCTTACTAAATCAATCTAAAGAAACGCAGCAGTGAGTCAACGGAAAAAGGACGAACTAATAACCAGCCATGACGCAAAATCAAAAACCAAAACGTGGTATGGCTATATGATCCCCTTTTTTAAGCATTTGGTTTTTGATTTTGCGTCATGCTTCAGACTGGTTTCTTGAATATTTAACTCCTGTGCATATAGCTATGCAGTCTTTGTACTACAGCTAGACGGACAGCGGCTGAATCTCGCCAATTATCTGTAGAATTAGGTAGAACGTTTAGGCTCCAACCTGGCTCTATGAGAATAGTGCATTTTGCAAAGAAAAAACAATAAACGGAGAATGACCACTGCTAAAACTCTTAATTTTCCTAAGAGGTGCTTTATTTGGAACCCAACTTGGCCAAGTTTCAGCAAATCATGCCTGCATCAAGAGTCTGTTAAAATCAATTAAAAAAAAAACACACAGAGACCAGGATTTGATTCCCACTAGCATTGCTTGTGGCCTTGGGCAAGTCACTTAATCCTCCATTGCCTCAGAAAAATCCAAGTTATCACTGTCCCTGTTTAATGCACATTAACAAGTTTAAGATACAATGTAAACCGTTTTGACTGAAATGATAAAGCGGTATAAAACATCTGCTAAATAAAATAAACAAAAAACTCACAAAATTTAGTATGAAAGGGCATATTAAAATAAAAAATGAACTACAGTGTTCCCTCGCCACTTCGCGCTTCATGTTTTGCGGCTTCAGTGCTTCGCGGGTCAGCAGCCACATTGTGGAAAGGAGCGCTGTTTCACGTTGATGCGCGAGAGACGGGGTTATGTCCTTGTACAGGGGAATTTTGAAGGAAAAGAAAAAACAAAGACAACAACTACCCATCACCATGTTTCTCTCCAAGGTAAAGCCCCCGGCTCTACCGTCAGCGCCTCCAGCAGAAGAGTCTCCGAGTCAAGTGAGAGCCTCTCCTCCGCCACCAACACAAGACTCTTCGCCTCTCTCAGAAAGCAATGTTGATTAATGTTTATTACTGTATAAGGTTTTGTAATTAACCCTATTGTAATTAGCACTGACACGTTTAAGTAAATACGTATACAGTACAGTACTGTTGTAATTTTTGTCTTAAATGAGTAAAGTATGAATACTGTTTACATATTTAAAACATTCTTGTACAGTACCCGCATACACACAAATTCCTAGGGGCAAATACTACTTCGCGGTTTTTCAGCTTTCGCGGAAGGTTCTGGTCCCCATTAACCGCGAAAAACGAGGGATCACTGTACATAAATATATCAAAAATGAATAAAACTACAATTGGTGACAGTAATGGTACCAAAGTCACATGGAATTAGCATAAAAGGGCATAATAAAATTATAAAAAACATAAGCCACATAAATAATATCAAAGAAGGGCACATGGAATAAGCATGCAAAGACATTATAAAATTGAAAGAACATGAACCACATAAATAAAAGCAAAAACAAATACACTACAAATGGGACAGCAATAGCCCCAAACATATTTCCCAGAACTATATACCCATTCATAGGACACTGATGCTATAATTCATTAGCATGCCTAAAAATAGATATTAAAATCTATATAAAAAAGAAATATAAAAAACATAAAAATATAAATTAAAACCATATAAAACGTATATCTCTCAAAATGTAAAAAACAATACAGGACAACCATCCTGAACCAAGGTATAAAGTTTGTGTAAATTAGCAAACACATATTACATCAAGCTAGGTTAATTACCTGTAACAGAAGTTCTCCGTGGACAGCAGGATAAGTTAGCCACAATAGGTGTCGTCATCTGACGGCGCCGAGACGGAAGTACTCTCTATATGCTCAGAAGGGCTTAGCCCCTCTGAGCATGGGCCACCAGGCTACACCTCCAGGTCCGCCCCTAGCTAGCCACTGAGTTACTAGCTGAGCCCACTGCTATGGGTGTGTACCCGGGAGAAGACCGTCACCTTGCAGGGGAGGAGGGGGGGAAATGTGTGGCTGACTTATCCTGCTGTTCAAGGAGAACTCCTGTTACAGGTAAGTAACCTCGCTTTCTCCTAGGACAAGCAGGATGAGTCAGCCACAATAGGTGCCTCCCAAGCTATGAAGAGTTGAGGTGCAAGGGGCGGTCGAAGTGAAGGAGGCAATGCCAGGAGATTGTGAAAAATTGCCTATTTATTGCGGAATAGGGTAGGCAGTGCCTGACAATTTACAGTGCAGGTAGAGCTTATCAAGACAGTAGTGCAAAAAACAAATGCCGCTTCAGAGACTGCTAGTACAACAGCAAGTCAGTGCAGAGTAACAATGCAAGATGCATGTAACGGTGCAGAACAATTTTAGAGCAACAACAACAACAACAGTGCAATTGGTGCAAGTAACAGTGCAGAATAAACTTTGCATGGCAACAACACGAGGTCAGTGCTGCAGAGGTAAACAGTTCAGGCAGTTCCAAGGTCCAGAGCTACAGACATCTCGGGTCTGCAGTGGCTAAGACTGCCTGGCCGAAGGCAAGGTTCTTGTTGGAGAGGTCGCGGCAATAGTGTTTTTGGAATGTATGAGGGGACGACCATCTGGCTGCTTTACAGATATCCGTCACAGGGACTGATTTTAAGTTGGCAATGGAAGAGGCCATCACCCGTAGCTGATGTGCGTTGACTGGAGGTGCCGTCTCTGGGCCTGCTCGCTCCAAGCAGAAGGCAATGCAAGCAGAGATCCAGAGGGACAGGGTCCATTTGGAGACCGGACATCCAGGTTTGTTAAGGTCATAGGAAACGAACAGTTGCGTCCCTTTGTGCTGAGGTGCAGTCCGGTGGAGGTACATGCGGAGGGCCCTGACACAGTCCAAGGTGTGTAGTCTTCGCTCCTCTGGGGAGGAGTGTGGTTCGGGGTGGAAGCTAGGTAGTTCTATGGACTGGTTGATATGAAAGGCAGAGGCCATTTTAGGCACAAATTTTGGGTGCGTCCGGAGGCAGGCTCTGTCGCTGGTGAGCTGGGTGTAGGGTGGGTGATCTTGATAAATTGAAAGACTGGGCATCAAAATGGCGGATTAAATTTAATGTGGACAAGTGCAAAGTTATGCACTTAGGGAAGAACAACCCAAACTATGGTTACACGATGCAAGGTTCCACATTAGGAACCACCACCCAGGAAAAAGATTTAGGCATCATTATGGATAACATGTTAAAACCCTCCACCCAGTGTGCAGCGGCGGCCAAGAGAGCAAATAGAATGCTAGGTATGATAAGGAAAGGAATGGAAAATAAAACAAAAGATATTATAATGCCTCTATATCGTTCCATGGTGAAACCGCACCTTGAATATTGTGTGCAATTCTGGTCGCCGTATCTTAAAAAGGATATAGCGATATTAGAAAAGGTTCAGAGAAGAGCCACCAAAATGGTAAAGGGGATGGAAGGATACTCCTATAAAGAAAGGCTAAAAAGGTTAGGGCTTTTTAACCTGGAAAAGAGACAGCTGAGGGGAGATATGATAGAAGTCTATAAATTAATGAATGGAGTGGAACGGGTAAACGCAGATCGATTGTTTACGTTATCAGAATATAGAAAGACTAGGGGACACGCAGTGAAGCTACAAGGTAAACTATTTAAGACTAATAAAAGAAAATATTTTTTCACTTAACGTGTAATCAAACTCTGGAATTTGTTACCGGAGGATGTAGTAAAGGCTGTTAGTGTAGCTGGGTTTAAAAAAGGTTTGGACAAGTTCCTGGAGGAAAGGTCCATAAACCATTATTAAGAAGGGACCCAGGATATCAATGCTTGACCCAGTACAAGCATTGTGGAACCTGTGTCTTTTGGGAAAACTGCTAGGTACGTATGACCTAGATTGGCCACTGTTGGAAACAGGGCTTGATGGACGTTGGTCTGACCCTGTATGGCATATCTTATGTTCTTATGGGTGCACCATCAGGGCCTGCAGCTCACTAATCTGTCTGGCAGATGTGATGGCAACTAGGAATAGAGCCTTCCAGGACACGTGTTTCATGTCAGCCGTGTGTAAGGGCTCAAAAGGAGGTAGAGTAATTTGGCAGAGGACGGCATTGAGGTCTCAGTGAGGGATCGGGTCCTTGCGAGGAGGGTGTAGGTTGGCGAGTCCTTTCATAAAGCGGGTGATGATAGGCTGGGCTGTGATTGAAATGTCCGCGCAGCGGTCGTGGAAGGCTGCAATCTCGGCCAGCTGGACTTGGACCGATTGAGGCTGTAGTCCCTGTTGGGAGAGCTCGTTGAGGTATTGTAATGAGTGAGGTTATCAAATTTGCAGATGACACAAAACTATTTAGAGTTGTTAAAACCCAAGAGGATCTTGATAAATTGGAAGACTGGGCATCAAAATTGCAGATGAAATTTAATGTGGACAAGTGCAAAGTTATGCACCTAGGGAAGAACAACCCAAACTATGGTTACATGATGCAAGGTTCCACCTTAGGAACCACCACCCAGGAAAAAGATTTAGGCATCCTTGTGGATAAGAAGCTAAAACCCTCGGCCCAGTGTGCAGCGGCGGCCAAGAGAGCAAATAGAATGCTAGTTATCATAAGGAAAGGAATGGAAAATAAAACAAAAGATATTATAATGCCTCTATATCATTCCATAGTGAGACCGCACCTTGAATATTGTGTGCAATTCTGGTCGCCGTATCTTAAAAATGATATAGCGATATTAGAAAAGGTTCAGAGAAGAGCCACCAAAATGGTAAAGGGGATGGAAGGATAGTCCTATGAAGAAAGGCTAAAAAGGTTAGGACTCTTTATTTATTTATTTATTTTATTTATTTATTATTTATTTCTTATATACTGCGCTTTTAATCAGTGCGGTTTACAAATGAACAATTTAAACACAATGATACAGTCAGCATTGTTTTTTTACAATGAACAGGGTACAAAAAACTTGGCAGTAAACAGGGCTAACTATATACAAAAAACATGGTGGAAAGTAGGGTTAACTATGTACATGGCATTTTTGGTTAACTACATGGTAGTTGTAAATAGATATAATTATAGTACAGTATAAATACGGTATGGGTAAAGTGTGCAAGTATGAACCATCATGATTAGCCATTTTCCACCGGGGTCAAGTGGTCAAGATCAACATGCGGGCTATGTTCAATCGGAGTTGCTTCAGGGTAGTATATTAGGAACAAGCGATGTTTTAAGATCTTTTTGAATGCCGTGAGACTAGTGATGGCTCTAATTTCGGGTGGAAGGGCATTCCAGGCTCTGGGCGCAAACAGTGAGAAGGCTCTAGAGGCTGTTGATTTAGAGCATTTCGTAAGGAGTTTTGGAAGGTCAATGGAGTTCAATGCAGCAGATCTCCTGTATCTGTTTGTTGGAGTGACATGTATCATATTGCTGATAGGTGATAGGGATGGGCTCTTTGCAGCTTTAAAAGTCATGACCAGGGTTTTATATAGGGTTCTGGCCTGAAGGGGTAGCCAGTGTAAACTCTTCAGTATTGGAGTTATGTGCTCTGAGCGTGGAGCACCTACGAGAATTCTCGCTGCTGCATTCATGGCCAGACGGAGGGGATTTAGAGTAGATTGTGGGAGACCGTGTAGTATGATATTGGCAAAATCCAGGTGTGGTAGTACCAGGGCTTGGAAGATAGTGCGGAAATCGGAGTAGTCAAGAAGAGGTCGGAGATTACGTGGGAATCAAATCTTTTGGTAAATTGAGTTTGTTGCTCAGCCGCGCGACTGGCATGACCGCCTCGGGTTCTTGCCTACCCCTACCCTGTCACCTCCCTCCCTCCCTCCCTCCCGTCCCCCCCAATAAGTCATCACACTTCTCCAGATGTTTTTCTTTCAACAACATATTTCTATTTATTTGTCAACAATGGTTATTAACAGTACAATCCAAACTGTTGGCCACAGCATGCACGTAACATTCACAAAACACTGTCCCACTTCTTTCTGCCCCCTCGAGAGACACAGCCCATGTCACACAGTCGTTGTAAGTGGCCGGAGGAAATTTGCCGTCAAGCTTTTCCTCGGTCCTCGTTCTTCTCTATCTCCTTCATCCGAAAAGCTGTTACGCCTGCCGTTCAAGCAGACTTGGCAACCTTTCTTACTTTTACCCCCCTTTTTGCCCGCCGTCAAAGCAAGGCAAGGGGCCCTCTGCACGGTGTTCTTGTCGCCTTCTCACTCTCTCCGGGGGGCAGGTCCGTGTTTCTCTCCTGCCCCCTCTCCCCCTTTACTTAAAGCCTAGGCTGTGTTCTCTCTCACCGGGTGCGTTTTTTCTGCCAACCCTGACAACAGCGAACCCTCGCTTGTTGACGGGGCCCTACTCCTCACAATGCCGCTGTGGCCAACACCTGCTTCCGCCATAACAGTTCCACCATGTCCTGTACGTCGCACAGAAAGATGTCCATTCCTATATCCGACAAATGAACTCCATCAGCTCGATACAATCCCGGGCATCTCTCTTCTATCAGGTCATGCTTGATGCTGTATCCCCCTATCGCTGCCATGAAGCGGGTCATCCACTTGTTCACTTTCTGTCTTGTCCTCTCCAATGCCTTGTGTGAGTTCTCGCCCCTCCACACACGCCGCGGTATGATGTGCGACCATGCCAGCGCCGTCCCTGGGAAGGTGTTTGCCAGTGTCAGCATATTCCTTTGCATCTTTTTGGTGAGCTCCACGCTGCGTGTGGAAGCCAGATCATTGCCCCCCAGGTGGATCACTAGCATCCCTGGGTTCCCGTAAGATCTCTGCCTTTGCATCAGGGACGGCACTAGCTGGTCCCACTTCATACCCCGTCGTCCCAGCCACACCACCGAAACCTCGGCGCTGGGTAATCCCAAATTTAACCCCTGCGGCCTGCCCCGTGTCCGCTTCTGCGCCCAGTGAACAAATGAATGGCCACATATCCATGCTTCATGCGGCCATAGGCGGCCCCTCGTTCCTGCATTGGATCATAATCAAAAGATATTATAACAACCGCACACTGTTACAATGATTTTTATACAAATGTTACCACATTGCCTGATAAGTGTTTGCTCTTCCATATTCATATTGTTTATGTAAGTTTTTTTTTTTGTTTTGTTTTTTTGTTATCTATCCTATCTAACCTCATTGCGCCGGACGTATATACAGTTTGTATCTATCCGAGCGCCACCGTTCTATCTGCATGATTTGTTCCCTGGACATCCCGATGCTGGCTGCCGTTGAAGCAGCGCCAATGCGAAAGGAGTGCGAGCCGTAAAAGCTTGCATCCCGTCCTGTTAGTTCTATTACCAGTTTGAGTACTCTGCTGAATTGGAAGCGTGATAGGGGGGCGCCGTTGGCATGCACGAACCATTGATTTTCTGATTGTGCCCGTACTTGTTGGTAGGCTAAGGCATTTCTTAGCGGGCATGAGTGGTCGTTGTGCAACACTTGCAAAACCACCTGTGCCCCTTTTCCTTGCCTGTCCGTTTTGGATCTGCGCAAATGGAGTACTACTGCCCCTACGAGTATGCTCACATCGCGCTTTTCCATGCCCCCCCCCCAGCTGTCCTTTGCTTTGCGGATGAGGCAGCCACTAGCT
The DNA here is from genome assembly GCA_033557465.1 of Ichthyophis bannanicus. NCBI lineage: Eukaryota > Metazoa > Chordata > Amphibia > Gymnophiona > Ichthyophiidae > Ichthyophis > Ichthyophis bannanicus. The sequence continues at coordinate 70,177,128 of CM066051.1, read as the reverse complement.
CCCCTACCCGAAATGCCCCATAAAAGGCCCAGGAAAAGGCACATCGAAAGAGCCTCGTCTCGTACTCATCATAGCACACTTGACTAGTCGCTACCATGAATTGTTGTAGCATCGCATGGGTGATCGGGCGGCGTTGGTCACTTTTCCGTGGCTGCCCCAACGACCAACCTGTCATTACTTTCTTTATGACAAACTCTGCTGCCGGACCCCGTTTACCCATCGCCTTTGCGAAAAATGATATTGCGGCCAAACGGGCTTGCACTGCTGCCTTCGTGTATCCGTTGTTTTGCAATGCAAAATCCAGTTTAGGATCGTTTCAACTTCAAGTCTGTCCTCTGGCCTTATCAGGGCTTCTCCGCAAAATGTTAGGTATTGTTCCCATGCTGTGATATATTTACGTCTGGTGTTCTCCGCTAAGGAGCCTAACAGGAGCTCCCATACTTCGGTGGACCATACTCCCAGATATTCCCGGGCACCGCTGTCTTGACCGCGTCCGCCCTGGGCGCCAGTTGGTGAAAGAGCTTGATCTTACAACAAGAAAGAGCATCGGCAATGTTATTACATTCGCCCTCAATATGTTCCGCTCTCAGGGTTATATTATGTACCAGGCATAGCAACACGATTTGTCTTAATAGTGCTACTACCCTTGGCGTCTTAGCTCTCATACTGTTCACCGCCCATACCACCGCTAGGTTGTCGATATGGAAGGTGATGGCCCTATTGGCCAGCCCGGGTGCCCAGATGCGCAGCGCTACCATCAGCGGGAAGAGCTCCAGGAACGTGATATCCTTGGTGGTCCCTTCCGCTTGCCATTCCCTGGGCCATGTTTCCGAGCACCACGCCCCTTTATAGTAAATGCCGAAACCTATTCCCCCCGAAGCGTCGGTGAAGAAATCGAGTTCGGCATTAGATACTGGTCGCGCTTGCCAGAAGGCAAGGCCATTGAAGGTGCGGAGGAATTGTAGCCAGATCTGCAGGTCTTCCCGGATTTCCCTGGTGACCCTTATGCGATGGTACCTCTTTGTGACACCTCTCGTTGCCCATGCCATACGGCGGCAGAAAACCCTACCCATGGGTATCACCCTGCATGCGAAGCACAGCAGGCCCAACATTGCCTGAAATTGTTGCAATGTCGCTTTGCGCTGGCTGAGCATTAGTTGCATATCGCCCCTCAGCTTCAGCACCTTATCAGCCGGCAAGCGTGACCTGTGTACTGACACGTCTAGCTGGATGCCCAAGAAAGTGATGATCCCCGTCGGGCCCTCTGTCTTTTCTTTTGCTAATGGGATTCCGAACGACTGCGCTATTCGCACAAAGATATCTAGTATCCTTTGCAGTCCTTATAGTCTTTTCCAATGAAGAGGAAGTCGTCCAGATAGTGCACCACCGTGTTGGGTCCCGCCAGGTCCTCCACTACCCAGTGTAGGAATGTACTAAATTGCTTGAAATATGCACATGATATTGCACATCCCATGGGCAAGCATTTATCATAGAAGAATTGCCCATTAAACGAGAAACCCAATAAAGGGAAGGACTCGGGGTGAACCGGCAATAGCCGGAATGCGAACTCAATGTCCGCCTTCGCCAGCTCTGCGCGCGGCCCTTTACTTTGTATAAGCATGATTGCTTGATCAATGGTCGCATATTTCACCGAGCATAAAGCCGGATCGATATAGTCATTAACTGACTTGCCTTCTGGGTATGATAGATTATGTATTAACCGGAATTTGCCCGGCTCCTTTTTTGGAATGACCCCCAATGGGGAGATGATGATGTCCCGAAATGGGGGTGACTGGAAGGGGCCCGCTATTCGCCCCATGCCTATTTCCTTTGCTATCTTGCTGTGCGCGATGTCCTTGTATTTTTGGACTGATGGTGGGTTATTTAGACAGCGGGTCTGTGTTTTCTTTATTGTTATCATGAATGGGATGCGGAAACCCTTCGCGAAACCGTCTTCAATCCTGATAGCCATCTCTCGCTTAGGGTAGGCTCTCAGCCATGGCCGCATATTCTCAAGCCTGATGGGTGTTGGGGCCAACTCCCTCGGCTGCGCGTTGCTGCAGCCCTCTGAATGGCTTGGGTTCCCTTGATGCCCTACAGGTGAAGGCAGGGTGTGCATTTCCGCAAACTGAGCAGGAATGTTTGAATTTGCAAGGCTGCCATGCACAACTCCCCGCATTGTACTGTCGGCATGTCTTTTTTCCTGCCCATTGATGGGCTGGCCGCCATTGTGTGTTCGGCGCAGGCTGCTGCCATTGCGTACTCTGCATGTGCTGTGGCAGCCCGTCTTGCCACAAGGGTCTGTTGGGCGCCATCTCTTCCGTCCACATGTCCAGAATCCTGTGATGCCATGCTATGGTGGGATCGTCGGCCATGTGTCTTCTGAACCTCAGATCGTAGTTCAGCCAGGCCTATCCCCCGTATTGCTTATGCGCCCTGGTGATGGTGTCCAGGTACCTAGTCAAATATGGCCCCGCTTTGGGTTCCTTCTCCATTACCACGCTCATAAAGCTATGGAATGCTGTTACCCAATTGTTGATTGACTTGGGAATTTTTGGTTTCTTATCTCTCTCGCTTCTTTTATCCCTATCTTTTCCATTGCTAGATTCATCTTCTTGATCCCTAAGCAGGAGCGAGAAGATGTCAATAAATTCCCGTCTCCAAATCCGCTTTTTTATCTTTCTGGGTACTGACACCGCCAGGGAGCTCACTCCGCATCGTGGATCACGACTGGAATCGCGCCAATCCATCTGCGTTCTTTGGAACGCCTCAGTTGGCGCGCTCCCTAGGTCCTCCCCCCTCTGACTCTGCCCCGACCATGCCTGCCTTAGGGGATTTTGTTGCTTTGAACTTTTCTTCCTCTTAAATTTTTTTAAGGCATATTGCATCACTTGTGTCCATGTGGTGTCCCCGTCACTATCTGACGAGGCCTCATCAGATGATGAGGTGGACCACTCTGGCACCCCCTTCTCACACCTGGACTTACCCTGAGCTGCGTTAGATGTTGCTGCGCAGCTGCTCGTTGTTGGCAGTTCCGCTCCCGTGAAGCCTGGCAGTCCCAGTCGTTGTCCAACTGAGGTCAGGCCGTGTTGCGCCACCTGCTCCCGAACTTTCTGTATCAGGTCGTCCAGCCCCTGCCTCTGCGGCGGGGCTGCGGTGCTCTGCGGAGGGGCTGCGGTATCCTGTGGCCCCTTGTTCCTAGCGGTGCGTCTGGGTTTCCCTGCTGCCACGCCTCTAGTTGCGTCCTGGGTGGTCTTCTGCGCTCTTCTTCTGCTTGCCCTAGCCTCTGCCTTTGCCCTCGGTGCTGGAGCTGCCTTCTGTGTAGCCTTGACGCCCCGCGCCCTGGGGGCCTTTGGTGTCTCCTTACTTGGCATCTTTAAACTAGAACAAATTACTATGCGGAGGTAATGGAGAGTGCCATTAATATATGTCCCCATACGCCCTCAATCCCGCGCTCCCTTCCACACGCATATGTATGAGGCAATGGGGATTGATAGCATTGACATCTCTAGTTACTGCTCTATCTATATCCCAATACATTCATCTATACCACACATATCTATATCTCCATCTATACATATATACACATTTTTCCCTCGCATCAATCTCATATACCTATATCCCCGTACCGCCGTCTACTTCATATATCTATATATCAGTACATTTCAACATTTACCCATCCAATAATTCTCAGCTACATATATATCTTTCCCTGTTCCCTTAACCACACAGCACGAAAACAGAAACATTTTAATTGCCTGCGCCATTGCCTGTATCCCCTAGATGGCAGCCACGCTCCCTTAGGTGTTCATCCCAGTTTGTAAGTTAAGCCCACTCTTAATGCCTGCTTTCTTTTCATTTTATGCTCCTTTATTTTTATTTCTATTTATTTATTTATTTTTGGGGTTATTTAAATATTACGGGCTGAGCTGTGCATGGCCACGTGTGCCTGCGGCATATTCGCATGAGCCACGTGGCTCGCCTAGTTCGCCCCGCCATCGGGATCGTGCAACCTAACTGTCCTGTCCTATGCTGCCCCCATCGGCTTCGCCTCCCGGCAAGCGATCCATGTGTACCTGAGGCTGGCGACCATCGACCTCCTCTCCTGCCCCGCCTGCTGACCCGGCCCCGGGGACCCACCGCCATGCTCTCTCCCGCTCCCCCCACTTTCAATCAGGCCCTTGTCTGCTGGCCTCCGTTCCCCGTTCCACTCTGTGGTACTTGCCGTTCAGCTGTCCGTGAGCGTCGCAACTCCGTCGGCTGTGCCCCAATCTCTATCCTGACGATCCTCCGTCTATCCTCTTCTTTTCGGTCAGGTCGTCGATCCTCCTCTTGCAAGGTGGGGGGGGAGAGCGGCAAAAGAGGCCGCAGCAGCACCGCGCGGCTTTTTTATACCTGGTCTTCTTTCCCGCCCCCCGCCGCCCCCCCCCCGCCCTCCCCTCCCCACCCTCGGCTCGCCCGCGCGCGTCTGTGTCCGGCCGCGGTGATTCGCAGCCGGGTCTTTCTTGATGTGTGCTGACATATCAAGCCGCTGATCTAATGTAATCCCTAAGTATCGGATTGTGGGTTGTGCCTTCAGCTCAATATTGTTTACTTGTAATGAGGCAGGGGGTATGAATGTTGGATTCCGTGTTACGAATAGGACGTCTGTTTTGTTGTGATTTATACGTAGATTCTGTTTGAGGAGCCAGTTTGATACAGCTTCGAAGCACTGAACTATTGATGTAAAATCTGGTTGTTTTACGTTGAATGGAGCATACATCAGGATGTCATCCACATATGCTAGACATTGAATGTTGAAGGCACGTATCACATCACAGATTGGCTGCATATAGATATTGAACATTAGTGCGGACAAGGAGGATCCCTGAGGGACACCTTGTTTAAGTGTGAATGAATCAGATGTTGCTTCTCCTGTTCTGACTTGCTGCTGTCTATCAGATAAGTAAGATTTGCACCAATTCAGGGCTAGACCTTGAATACCCTTCTCTTTGAGGCGCTGTAGGAGAGTATTGTGGTTTACTGAATCAAATGCGGCAGCTATGTCGAGAAAGATGAGAATGAACCCTTGATGGAAAAGAGATGCCTGAGGGGAGATATGATAGAAGTCTATAAATTAATGAACGGAGTGGAACGGGTAAACGTAGATCGATTGTTTACATTATCAGAATATAGAAAGACTAGGGGACATGCAATGAAGCTACAGCGTAAACTATTTAAGACTAATAAAAGAAAATATTTTTTCACTCACCGTGTAATCAAACTCTGGAATTTGCTACCGGAGGATGTAGTAAAGGCTGTTAGTGTAGCTGGGTTTAAAAAAAGGTTTGGATAAGTTCCTGGAGGAAAGGTCCATATACCATTATTAAGAAGGGACCCAGGATATTAATGCTTGACCCAGTACAAGCATTGTGGAACCTGTGTCTTTTGGGGAAACTGCTAGGTACATATGACCTAGATTGGCCACTGTTGGAAACAGGATACTGGGCTTGATGGATCTTGGTCTGACCCAGTATGGCATATCTTGTATTCTTGCATTCTGCGGCGTGGGGCAGGAGAAAGGGTTGAGTTGCAGGGCAGAGCACCAGGAGGTGAAGCATCTCCATTTCAGGCCATAGGACTTCCTAGTTGACAGGCGTCTGGCCACAAGCACCATTTGTGTGACCTCAGACGTGAGGTGGAGGGGTGTTAGGTTAACCCGCTCAGTCTCCATGCTGCTAAGGACAGGGTCCACAGATTGTGGTGCAGGGTGTTGCCATCGCCCTGGGAGATGAGGTCCGGCCTCAGGGCAAGGCGAAGAGGCGCTTCCTGTGTCAGGCGGTTGAGGAATGGGAACCATCCTTGGTAAGGCCAGAAGGGTGCGATGAGGATCGCTTATGCCCTGTCTGAGATGATGTGCTGCAGGGTCAGCGGTGTCAGTGGGAAGGGGGGGGAGGCGTACACTAGAGACCAGTCCCCCCAGTACACGTCGAATGCATCCGGGCCAATGCTGCGGTGGGAGGGACGCTTCGAGCAGAAGATGTCGCATTTGGTGTTCTCCGTGGCAAAGAGGTCTATTTGTGGCTGTCCCTACCTCTGGAAGATGGTGAGGGTCACCTGACAGTTCAGCTTCCATTCGTGAAGGTTGAGCTGCCAGCTGAGGTGATCCGCTAGCTCGTTCTGAAGCCCTGGCAGGTAGGATGCCTGGAAGCGGCAGTGGTTGTGTAGGGCAAAAATCCATATCTGTAGAGCCTCCCTGCAGAGAGTGCAGGAGCCTGTTCCACCTTGTTTGTTGATGTAGAACATGGCCACCTGGCTGTTGGTTCGAAGAAGGATGTGTTTCCCATGAATCAGTCTCTGGAAGTTCCTGAGGGCATGCCGTATCGCCCTGAGCTCCAGGAGGTTGATGTGGAAGATCTGTTCCCATGTTGTCCACACTCCCTGGGTGTGAAGGTGGAGGCAGTGTGCCACACAGCCAGATGGGGAGGCATCCGTGGTTATAGTCAACTGATGGGTTTGCCTCAGAGGGCAGCTGCTTGTAAGGTTCTTCCTGTGGGTCCACCATAGGAGGGACACTTTGTTTGTGGCATCCATGTGGATGTGGGAGCTGAGGAGCTGCGAGTGCTGGTTCCAGTGTGACCTCAGGTGCCACTGCAGGTGGCGCATGTGAAGATTTGCCATAGATATGACCTGGGTAGAGGCTGCCATGTAGCCCAGAAGGTGGAGGAGTGTTCTGGCGGACGTGGAGCCGGTCTCCAAGATTTGTTGTATCAGCTGATCGATGGCATCTCTCCGGGAGGGTGGCAAGAATGCCCTGGAGACTGTGGTGTCTATTATTGCTCCGATGAACTCGAGGTATTGCGTGGGCTGCACGTGTGATTTCTGGTAGTTGACCAGGAAGCCCAGGGAAGATAAAAGGGTGATGGTCTGTTGTGTAGCCGTCATGGCTTTCTGTAGGGAGGGGGCTGAAATCAGCCAGTCATCCAGGTATGGAAAGACACATATGCCCCGCTTGCGTAGGTGGGCGGCCACAACAGCCACGCATTTGGTAAAGACTCTTGGCGCAGGAGATAGCCTAAAGGGAAGGACCTTGTATTGGAAGTGTCTCCCCAGGATCTGGAAGTGGAGGAACTTGCGGTGGTCCTTGTGGATGCTGATGTACGTATAGGTGTCCATCAAGTCCAGAGATGACAGCCATTTCCTGCACTGGATGAGGGGAAGAATGGACCCAAGGGAGTGCATCCAGAACTTCTCCCTGACAATGAATTTGTTGAGGTTGCGGAGGTCGAGGATGGGACGAGAGCCACCCGACTTCTTGGGAACCATGAAATACCTGGAGTAGAAGCCAGTGTGAATTTCCTCCGATGGCACTGGTTCTATTGCTTTGGAGGTCAGGAGAGTGAATATCTCCCTTGAGAGGTCTCCCAGATCGGCAGGAAGGTGGTGAGCCGACCCCCAGTGGGAGAGGGGGGGGGAGGGGGCTTCGTTTTGTTTGTCAGAAAGGCTGGTTTTGTTTAATGGACTTGGTTTGAGGGGCCTTTTGCTGCTGGCGAGGTTTATTGTGGTAGGAAGTGTGTTGAGGCTGTGGCTTGTACCGTGCTTGTTGCCACTTCCGATATGAGTTGCATTGGCACTTAGAGATGGGGTACGGCTTCTGCTGGTAGGAGCTCTTGCAGTTGGTGCACTCTAGGCCCTCATCCACGAGGGTTTGCAGGTGGCGTAGTAGTCTTTCATTGCAGTGACGGTGTCGTTGACTCTGTCACCGAAAAGTGAGTTGCCAGTACAGGGGGCATCGGCGATGCGTTCATGGGTATCCTCCCGGAGTCCGGAGGCCGCAGCCAAGTGAGGTGGCGAGTGGAGATGGCAGTTCCAGCAGTGTCTATGGCTGCATCAAAGGCGTTGAAGGCTGCTCGCACCTGGTGTTTTGTGCACTCTTGGAGGTCCGCTAGAGAGACGTTGGCAGAAGCTTGGTTGTCTTGCGGGAGGGCTGAGACGACGCCTTTCAATTGCCCCAGGAGGATGTCCTGGTAGAGGGCATGTTGGAGCTGGTGCGCAGACACTCTTGCGCTTAGCATGGCGCCCTGGAACGCCTTCTTACCAACGTCGTCGAGTAGCTTGAGGTCCCTGCCTGGGGGGTTGTTGGAATGTGTCTGCGTCGATTTTGAGCATTTGAGGGCTGACTCCACGAAGATGGACTGGTGTGGGAGCTGTATCTTGTCAAATCCAGGTAGGGGCTGGACCTGGTATTTCAAGTCCAGTTTGCAGGAGAAGGGGGGTCCAGAATTAGGGTTCTGCCATAGTTTGAGGAGGTTTTCATGAAGCAGGGGATGCACGGGTATAGGTGCAGGGGCCCTGGGTGACTCTAGGACTTCAGTGCTGCCTGTGTTTCTGGGTGCTGGTGGGAGAGGTGGCCGGTAGCAGGGAGGGCCATTGCTGATGCTAGTTTCTGGAGAAATCTGGGATAGGTGAGGTCCTCTGGATAGTTAGAAGCGGGATCCACTGTCGTGGGCGCGAAGTCTTGTCCCGAGGTTTGTGATAAGGAAGCTTATCATAGCTCAGGAAGGAGCTATAGTAGAGGTGAAGTGACTCTGAACAAGCAACCTGTCAGTTCTGGTAGAAATAAGAAAACAGAATTTTTCCATAAAAGACTACCAGTCCCAGAATGCACCAGGTTTCCAGCAGCCATTAGAGGACCTGAAGTGGGGAAACGTGTGTTCAATCAGGAGGGCTATGAGGTAATCCCCAAGCACTCATCTCTAAGGGCAGGGCCTGATTCAGCACAGCTGCGCTATGCTAGGGTGGAGCACTCATCTAAGCAGAATAAAGGTAGAGTTTATTCTACAGAGAATCAGCTTGATCATCTTCATCATCTGGAGGATCATCAGAAGCAGAAGCCAGAGCGGACGGACAGAGAGAGAGCAAGAAACCCTTTGGAAGAAAGAAGAGAAAAGCATTTGGGAGGTCTAAAGGAGTCCATAGCAGTACGTATACTCGGAGGCATTCCAAAGGCAAGCATACACCATTGGATTGGGGAAAGCCAAAGGAGTGGTGCTGCAGAGCCAGGAATCTCCAGACGGTACCTGTGAGGGAGACGGCTGCACTTGGAAGGGACCCTAAGACCCATGCCAGAAGGTATGTGAAGAGAGACCCAGTGTCCAGGGATCTGGATTGGAAGGCTGGACATAAAAACTGTACTACATACTGGCCAGGCTATTTAGAGAGGAACTCTAACAGCAATGGAAGCTCAGGTATTTATTTTATTATTTATTTATTTTATTTATTTAGACAGTTTTGTATACCGCCTTATCCTTCAATCAAAGCGGTCACAACACAAGTGGGGGATACATTTAACACGCAGGGATATGAGACACATACACTAATACTTACAGGGAACATGGGCAATGGAGGGTTAAGTGGCTTGCCCAAGACCACAAGGAGCATCTGTGGGACTAGAAACCCCAGTCCTTCCGGGCCAAGGTTGCTGTCCTCTAGTGGGATTTGAACCCCCGACCTTCTGGCCTGAAGTACCTTGCCCCAACCACTAGGCTACTCCTCCCTCAACACTGATCTATGCCCTAGCTATACCCTTGAAAGACAGCAGGGAAACAAGTATTGTCCTGAGAGTGCTGCATTGAGAAATTCCTCTGTGCCAATCCATGATATTGAACCCATGATTGCTGAAGAAGGGGGAGAGGTTGTAGATGAAGGTTGTGTATACATGGATTGCTCTCTGTCTAAACTCCTGTGGTAAATTGCTGTTACAAAAATACAACCACCATCACAAAGAAATACAAACTTGTTCTTTAATCTACTCAGAAAAGCTCCTGAGTAGGATTTGAGCCACGCAGCAGAAAGTAAGCCAGCTAAAGGGTTTCAGCTGGGTAATTACTAGCAATTGAGCCTTACCTAATTGCTTGTGAGCTCTGAGGGAACACTTCTGTGTGTGAAGATATAAGAAGTTAACCTGAAAAGAACAGTTTTTCCCTACTTTGTGGGTTTTGTTTGTTGCTTGAAGCACTGCTAAGAAAATATTAGCTAGAGCCTACAGAAAAGACCAGTTCGTTACCAACCAGGTCTTTATTCTTTGATTTGATTGCCTGACAAGTTCAACTGTTGTTTTCCTGATTTTGTTTTTCTAAGTATAACACTGAAAGCAAGTATCCTGTTTTATGTGCTACCAAGTATATCTGTGTTGGGAGAAATAACCCCATAAATAAATATCTTATTGGCTTTACACTCAAGCACAACTAATTTATTGTGAACGGATGAGTCTGGTATGAATGGACTACATTTCCCACAATCCCTTGCAAGGCATATGAATATTTGCCTTTGCCAAGACTGTGGACATTCTCACCCAGCGCTCCTGTTGACAGGTTTCAGCAGTAGTAGGGGACTAAGGTGCGGTTGGTTCTTCCCCATTACCAGGGGTGACCGTGTCACAGGAGGGTGGTCCTAGAGGGACTGCTGGTGGGTCGGGGACCCCTGGTTCAGAGGAGGGTGTTGGGGTAGCTGCGCGAGTCTGTACCCTTTGGTTGAAAAGGCTGGAGAGCAGGATGGAGAATTCCATCAAGTTGGGGACTCCTTGCTGAAGGAGAGTCATGGTGGTGGTCTTGCGTTGAACCTTTGGAGAAGGGGGAGCATCCTGGAGGGCAAGAGCCATTGGGAATCGCAGTTCATAAACTTCCTGGGATTGCAGTTCAAGGTCAGAGTCAGAGTTGAAGGGGAGCACGTAGCTGCTGTGGAGTGCAGGGCTGTCGAGTCTGGAGCTGCTGGAGGGAGATCTCCTGCGTCTGTGCTTGGTTTTTGATTTTCTGTGCCTTTGTTGAGTCCGGTGGTAATGGTGCCTCTTGGAGGGTGCTCTGCTGCTGGAGCTGCTGCTGTTGGAGCTGGAATGTCTCCTCTGGTGTTTTTGGCATCTTCCAGAGCCTCTGCTATGTCGGCGCGGGCTGGAGCGATGCTTCCACGACAACGGAGAGGCTTGGCGGTAGGAGCGGGAATGCCGGGTTCTGTGCTGAGTCGCTGGTTTGTTGCCGTGGTGCTGACCAATGGCACCATGGTGGGCGGAGCTGGGGGTGATTCGTTGCCGTGGTGCCGGCCAATGGTGCCACCATGGGCGAAGCCAGAGGAGGAGGAAGAAGGCAAGATGGCTGCCGGCATGCACAGAGGTTCCTACAATGCTTGCTGGAGCCCAGGAGGGGAGACAGGCAATGGGAAAGCAGCAGGAGGAGAGAGGGCATGATGGATCTCAATGCGTGGATGAGACGATGGTGCAGAGATGAGGGTTTTGGATTTGTTAGGAACTGGGGAACATTCTGGGGAAAGGAGGGGCTCTTCCGAAGGGATGGGCTTCACCTTAACTGGGATGGAACCAGGCTGCTGGCATTAACCTTTAAAAAGGAGATAGAGCAGCTTTTAAACTAGATAATAGGGGAAAGCCGACAGTCGCCCAAAAGTGCATGGTTCGGAAGAATGTATCCTGGAAGAATACTACCAAAAGCAGAGAGATTCCAAAAAAGAGTAAAATAGCCCAAATGCTCTTGAGTATGGAGCAGACAAAGCTTAAAGATCCCAAATTACCCATGCCTACCAATAGCCAGATTAATATGTGCAAAATACAGTTTCTAAACTGCTTGTATACAAATGCTAGAAGTCTAAAAAATAAGATGGGAGAGTTAGAATATATAGCACTAAACAAGAAGTGGAGTGGAGGAGTGGCCTAGTGGTTGGGGCAAGGTACTTCAGGCCTGAAGGTCAGGGGTTCAAATTCCACTAGAGGACAGCAACCTTGGGCCGGAAGGACTGGGGTTTCTAGTCCCACAGGTGCTCCTTGTGGTCTTGGGCAAGCCACATAATCCTCCATAGCCCATGTTCCCTGTAAAATAGTTATCTCCAAGATATAATGCCCTGTTCAATGTAATTTCAGTTTGTTCAATGTAAACCGCACTGATGCAGAATAGCACGGTATATAAGAAAATGTAAATAAATAAATAAAATAAATATGATTGGAATCAGAGACATGGTGGAAGGAGGACAACCAGTGGGACACTGTGATACCTGGGTACAAACTATACCGTAATGATAGAGCTGATCAAATTGGTGGAGGAGTTGCACTCTATGTTATAGAGGGCATTGAGTCAGAAAGGATTAAAGTTTTGCAGGAAACAAAATTTGCTGTAGAATCTCTATGGATTGAAATTCCATGTAAAAAAGGGAAGGCGATGGTGGTGTACTATCGACCGCCTGGCCAGAATGAACAAATGGATGATGAAAGAAATCAAGGAAGCTAACCAAAGTTACAGCGCAGTAATAATAATGGATGATTTCAATTACCCCGGTATCGACTGGGTCAGTGTCACGGCAGGACATGCTAGGGAGATAAAGTTCCTAGATGAAATAAATGACTGCTTCTTGGAGCAGTTGGTTCATGAACCGACAGAGGGGAAGCCATATTGGACCTAGTCCTTAGTGGAACACCAGATCTACTGCAAGAGATAAGGGTGTTGGGGCCACTTGGCAATAGTGATCATAGCATGATCACGTTTGATTTAATTAATGGAGGAAGGATAGTAAGGAAATCCACAGTACTACTTTTTAACTTTCAAAAGGGAGACTATGATACAATGAGGAAAATAGTTAAGAAAAACTAAAAGGAGCAGTTGCAAAGGTTAAAGACTTACATCAAGCTTGGGTGTTGTTGAAAAATACTATCTTGGAAGCCCAGACCAGCTGTATTCCATGCTTTAAGAAAAGTGGAAGGAAGTTCAAAATACTACCAGCATGGTTTAAAAGTGAGGTCAAAGAAGCTGTTGCCAAAAAAGCATCTTTCAGGAAATGGAAAAAAGAGCCAAACGACGAAACCTGGAAACAGCACAAGCACTGGCAAGTCAAATGCAAGGCATTGATAAGGCAGGCAAAGGGAGAATTTGAGAAGAAGCTTGCTGTGGAAGCAAAAACGCGAAATAAAGACTTTTTCAAGTACATTCGTAGCAAAAAACCTGTGAGAGAGTCAGTTGGTCCATTAGATGATGGAGAGGTTAAAGGGGCACTAAGAGGCAACAAGGCGATAGCAGAGAGACTGAATGAATTCTTTGCTTCGTTCTTTACTGAGGAAGATGTAGGGATGTTACCCACAACTGAAGTGGCATTTAAAGGTGCGGAAGAATTGAAAGAAATATCAATACATTGGGAAGATATATTACAATTATTTGGTAAACTGAAGAGTAGCAAATCACCTGAGCCGGATGGTATACATCCAAGGGTGTTGAAAGAACTGAAATATGAGATTGCAGACCTGCTATTAGTAATCTGTGAACTTTCATTAAAATCACCTGTAATACCTGAAGATTGGAGGATCGCCAATGTAACGCCAGTTTTTAAAAAGGGTTCCGGGGCGATCGGTGAGCCTGACGTCAGTACCGGGAAAAATGGTAGAAACCATCATAAAGAACAAAATTACTCAGCATGTAGATAGTCCGCTGCTTTTTGACATATTCATAAATGACCTGGAAAAGAGAATAACGAGTGAGGTTATCAAATTTGAAGATGACACAAAACTATTTAAAGTTGTTAAAACCCAAGAGGATTGTGGAAAATTGCAAGAGGATCTTGATAAATTGGAAGATTGGGCATCGAAATGGCAGATGAAATTTAATGTGGACAAGTGCAAAGTTATGCACCTAGGGAAGAACAACCCAAACTATGGTTACATGACACAAGGTTCCACATTAGGAACCACCACCCAGGAAAAAGATTTGGGTGTCATTGTGGATAACATGTTAAAACCCTTGGCCCAGTGTGCAGCAGCGGCCAAGAGAGCAAATAGAATGCTAGGTATCATAAGGAAAGGAATGGTAAATAAAACAAAAGATATTATAATGCCTCTATATCGTTTCACGGTGAGACCGCACCTTGAATATTGTGTGCAATTCTGGTCGCCGTATCTTAAAAAGGATATAGCGTTATTAGAAAAGGTTCAGAAGAGAGCCACCAAAATGGTAAAGGGGATGGAAGGATACTCCTATGAAGAAAGGCTAAAAAGGTTAGGGCTCTTTAACCTGGAAAAGAGACGACTGAGGGGAGATATGATAGAAGTCTATACATTAATGAATGAAGTGGAACGGGTAAACGTAGATCAATTGTTTACGTTATCAGAATATAGAAAGACTAGGGGACATGCAGTGAAGCTTATAGCCTGCACCCGCTCCTTAACCTTGAGGGTTTGGGGAGGGGTGTGCCTTGAGGTTAAGTTGTAGTTGTGAAGGTCGAATGACAAGGCAGGTATAAAGAATATTTTTTTATATAAGGATTTATTTCTCCCACTCCGTGGTGGAATGGAACAGGCGTAAAGGAATATATTTTACAGCCAAAACAAGAGCAAAAGGAAAACAGGCTTTTTCCAACACTGTGTTCAAAACTGTCCTTTAACACAGTAGTTCACATTCCTGTCATGTGAGCTTTACTTTGACATCACTTAAACAAAGAGCAAACAATAAAGTTCATGCACTGTAACTAAGTTGTGCTTCAGCTTATTCTTATCCCTTCATAAGCTCTTCAGGTAAGGAACTTAAACAGCATGCATTTCAGTATATTATAATGAATGACCACACAAGCTTTGCTTGACTGTCTATGAGACAGGTCGAGCAGTCCATTGGTTGATTCAAATCCACCATTGGTAAGGGAAGAACCAATGGCACTTCTGCTTCTGGGCTCTGTACTGACTCAACTGCTTTCTGTCCAGGAATAGTTTGTTTCTCTAGAAAATCTCTAAACTCTTTCAGGAGTGCTTCTGCCTGCTTACTATATGGGCTAGGCGAGGAATTAGCTCCTTCCTGGGCTGAGTAATAGCTTGTGGGTTTTTCTTCAGGCAAACAAACACTGCCATCTCTCTTACTATGCTCATTCACAGCACTGGAGTTACCCCTCCCCCACTTGTCTCTGTCAGCAAGTGTTGGGTTAGTCAGTTCAATTGCACGTGAAGGGTTTCTAGATAGGCATTTAAACTTAGGACCTCCTAAAACCTTCTGGCGTATATCTCTAGCAAATACATCTGCTATGTCCTTGTAGCTAGCTTGCTTGCTTGCTAACTCTGTCAGCAGTTTGATGAGAAAAGCTGGGTTTATCTGAATGAGCTTCTGGTTGCAGCCAACTGCCTTCATAAAACCTGGGCTTGTCCTGGGTTTTAAAATAAGCATTCACACAGTCTGGCTTCTCATAAAAGCTGTTATCAGAATTAAAGACACCCTGTACCTTGTGTTGAGGAATGCCTGAATGTTCTTTAGCAGTCTGCCATTCTTTCCACGGGTCAGCTCTCTGTTCCAAAAGCATAGGCTTTACCCCTGGGTCTCTCAGTGCCTCACCCTTCTCTTGCTCCCAGAAGGTTCTTCCATGCACTGAGTCTCCCTGGTACCTGCTTCTTGGCTTGGCAAGCGTTCTCCTGGAATTGCAGCTGGGGAGCATTTCTCTTCAAAGTCAAAGGTTCTGGCATCCAAGGCTACTTCCTGCCTTCCAGGTAGCTTCCTTTGTCTTTGCTCTGCTCCGTCTCTAAAGCACACATCTGCTTCTTCTGTGTCTTGTATTTCCTTCCTCCTCCTCGGTTGGTTCTCGTTTCCTTTCTCTCTCTGTCTTCCTTCTTCCTGTTTAACAAGCTGCTTCTGCTCTGGGGAGCCCGCCTCCTGCTAGGGCGTGCCCAATCAACAACTCTGCTTCTCCCCTCCCCCGAGGTGAGCTGTGTTAGCTGATTAGCCATGTGCATCTTGTGCTGAGAAGGGAATATCTTGCATTTACCTGCAGTACCCGGACCTTCCACCGGGTCACTATCTGTTTCTATGGCTTCTGGCAATGCTACAGCGTCACAAGCTACAGGGTAAACTATTTAAGACTAATAAAAGAAAATATTTTTTCACTCAACGTGTAATCAAACTCTGGAATTTGTTACTGGAGGATGCAGTAAATTTATTTATTTATTTAATTTTATTTATTTAACAATCATTTATATACCGCATCTTCCAGAGATCAGTTGCGGTTTACAATAAACAGTCAACAAAGCAGGAGCTTGGTTTTACATGGAACATTTTGAAGCAGTGAACAGAGGCGCGAGACCAACGGCTGCTTCCGGCCCAATCGGGGCTGTGGGAGGGGAGCAGCAGCTCCATTAAAACAACGCCGCCGACGGTGGGCAGAACTCTACCGCCGGACCCCGCAGAGGCGCAAGACCAACGGCTGCCTCCGGCCCAATCGGGGCTGTGGGAGGGGAGCAGCAGCTCCATTAAAACAACGCCGCCGACGGCGGGCAGAACTCTACCGCCGGACCCCGCAGAGGCGCGAGACCAACGGCTGCCTCCGGCCCAATCGGGGCTGTGGGAGGGGAGCAGCAGCTCCATTAAAACAACGCCGCCGACGGCGGGCAGAACTCTACCGCCGGACCCCGCAGAGGCGCGAGACCAACGGCTGCCTCCGGCCCAATCGGGGCTGTGGGAGGGGAGCAGCAGCTCCATTAAAACAACGCCGCCGACGGCGGGCAGAACTCTACTGCCGGACCCCGCAGAGGCGCGAGACCAACGGCTGCCTCCGGCCCAATCAGGGCTGTGGGAGGGGAGCAGCAGCTCCATTAAAACAACGCCGCCGACAGGCGGGCCCGCGCCTGAGGGCCTCGCCAGAGGGCCCTTTGGCGTGGCCCTTAGGCGCGGGCCCGTGGCGAAAATGGAAGAAAGGCAAATATATATAAGAGCTATTAATTTGTGTAGTTATTCTCTACAATTTCCTCAGTCTATGTCTGTATTACATATTAACCTGATGTAGTCTCTTTGTTACCTATAGATCCATTGATTATCACTTTGATAGTTTGATAAGGTGGTATATAACTGGATGCATTGTTTTGTCTTTATAGTCTGATGTTTTTATGTCTGTATTTTATGTTAACCTAATGTAGTCTTGTAACCGCTTTGATTGTAAGAAGGGCGGTATAAAACCTGTTAAATATATCATCTAAAATCACATATTAATACAAAACAAAACAGAACAAAGCAAAACATTATAAACTATATACAATTACAAGTTAGTGGGCAATTTAGAATTGAATCGCAGTACATTTTAGCTCGGTATATTATCTGTTTAAGTTGTTGGAATTAGTTTGACTCGGTCAGGTATCTTTTTAGCCTTTATCTGAGTTGATCGAGGGATTATCTGTGTTGCTGTAGTGCATGGAAAATAGATAGGTTTTCAGTTTTTTACAGAATTCCATAATTTCGGTTAAATTCCGTAGGTCCTCTGTGAGGGAATTCCAAATGGTTGGGGCTGCGTGTGAAAAGGCTCTGTTATTAGTTAATTTATTTGCTTTTATGAGTAAATGCTGTTAGTGTAGCTGGGTTTAAAAAAGGTTTGGACAAGTTCCTGGAGGAAAGGTCCATAAACCATTATTAAGAAGTGATCCAGGATATCAATGCTTGACCCAGTACAAGCATTGTGGAACCTGTGTCTTTTGGGGAAACTGCTAGGTACGTATGACCTAGATTGGCCACTGTTGGAAACAGGATACTAGGCTTAATGGACCTGGTCTGACCCAGTATGGCATATCTTATGTTCTTATGAGGCATCCCGGCTGCGGATGGAGGCCGGTGGGGGCATATCCGGAGCTGAGGAGGATGCAGGCTGCATCAAGTAGTTCTCGGGAGCATCATGTGCAGTCACGTGGTCAGCCGATGTTGGGATCACTGGGCTTCTTACCTCCTGGATTAGGTCCTGAAGAGCATGACATTATGATTTTCTGGCCCGGGTGGACATCTTTGCACAGTGAGCACAGTCCTCAACTCTGTGGGAGACTCCGAGGCATCTCAAGCAGCGATCATGCGAGTCTGTTTAATTCATTTTTCTTGAGCAGCTGGGGCAGTTTTTAAAACCCGGTTTTGGCATGATCTTGATTGTAGTTTTTTTCTGTGATTCTTTCAAGGTTGAAATGTTTCTTTGAGGTAATATATATTTTGTGTTGGTAGAGAGTAGGAGTCTCAGTCTTGCTGGCAAGACAGAAGAATGAAAAGTGGCTAGCTAGGGGCAGACCCGGAGGTGTGGTCTGGTGGGCCATCTTCAGAGGGGCAAAGCCCTTCTGAGCTATAGAGAGTACTTCCATCTTGGTGCCGTCGAATGACGACACCTATTGTGGCTGACTCATCCTGCTTGTCCTAGGAGAAACAACATGATCCAAAAACCTACATTAAAAAAAAACACATTAAAAAATTATATAAATCATCCCAAATAACAAAGGAAGAAAGGGCAAAGAGGGAGGAAAGGAGAAAGGGGTGGGGGAGGAAAAAGGAAGGGAAGGGGGGAGCAAAGAAAGGGGAAAAGGCCCAACTCCATCTCAGTCAGTGTGCTCCGGGAATACTGAGAAGGTTTCTGAACTGCAAGTATCAATGATATTGCTGGCCAAGTTGATGCTGTGGAAACTGTACAGAGGCTGCTGTGAAAGATTCTACTTACTTGAAGGCAAAAATTGAACATTTGGATATTACTGCTAGACTTTCAAATGTACGTCTAATCGTACCCAACCCTGGCCACATGGGGGATCCTCAGGTCCAATTGTTGGGTCGGTGCTCCTTAAGCAATACATTCCCATGGACCCGGCAGCACGAACAGGGCCGTGACCTGGCATGCCCCCGCTCCGTCCCATTCCCACCTCCTCCGACTCTCCCTGTCCTGATGAACAGGACATACAGGGAGAGTCGGTGGTGGAAATTGGCCATGACGTGCAGCTCCGCAACCCACATTTCGGAATGAGGACCAAAGTTTGAGGAATATATCCCAAAGAGTATAACAAGATAACATGCTCAACACAAAAAGTAAACCCCCATATCACATTGCACAGCAAACCAACCAGTCAAAAAGCACACAATCAACCTAACCCCCCTTCCCCTGTGCAGCATGAGTGCACCAATGGGAATCATGGTTTAACTGGTGTAAACGGGCAGCTGGGTGCAATCAGACAAGGAAACACTTAAACGCAATAGGATGATTGGGAATCCAGTACCATCAGCAAGTGGGAAAAGAGTGTCCACCGCGAGGGTCACAGGTTGGAGTTTGTGTTCTTCCCCTAACAGTCATCTCTCTCCGTAAAGCAGGGCGCCTTCATCTGAAGGCCCAAGCATAATATGGGGCCCACAAGGCTGTATGTGCCTCTAACTGACCCATGACCAAGAAAGCTCGCTGGTCCATGTTCATTAAATCATCTACCTACAGCTTCCAGTCCAGAACTTTCAGCCTCTCCCTATCTTTCCACTGACGGACCCCCAGGAGCAGCAGCTCAATCAGTCTCTGCCATTTCGGTGGGACCCCAGTGTCAGAGTCCAAAAAGCCTAACAAGCAGTTAGAAGGTATCATGCCAGCATTCTTCCCATGATAACATTAATGGAGGCGATTAACTCGTGCCAAAAAACCTGATGCGAGGGCATTCTCATCAAAGTTGGAAAAAAGTTACCACCCCCCTGCAATCTCTCCAGCAGTCACTCTCCACTCACAACCTGTCAGACGGCTGCCTAGGGTGAGAACTTACACAATCTTGACAATGCATATATTCATATGATTCTTGCAAGGTATTGTGGGTATTGTAGTTCATTCACTCCCAAACACAGCTGATGACAATAATTTGAGTTGTGAAACCAAGTGGTAAGATCAATAAAATACTTCTTTTATTGATGGGGTTTAATTCACCCAGCACATGTATGCTTGATAGCACTATAAATGAGGTTACTTGCTTGCAGTGTTTAAAATGGATAACAAAAAGTCACAAAGTAAACCAGAAAACAACCTTCAGCTTGTCAGGCAATTAGCTAATGTTTTCTTAGCAAATAATTACCAAATACAAAGGCACAAAGTAAAGAATAAACTTTGCTGGTTAGGTTAACTTCTGCTTATTTTCCACGCAGATCTCAGCAGTGATTCTCCCTTGCTCACACACACAATCAGGTGCAGCACTAATTACTATCAATGGACCAGCTGAAAGCCTTTAGCTGGCTGGCTGCTACTGTCTGAGCCCAAATCCTGCTTTAAGAGCTGTTTGCAGTGGAAATAAAGAACAAAGTTAGGTTTCTTTGTGATGGCTGATGTGTTTGCTCACGGAAAACTAGCAATAGCATTTAGATAGAGAACAGTCCATATAAATAGTTTCATCTGCTGTATCTCCCCCTTCATCAACAATCATAGGGTCAATATCATACATTGGCACAGATGAGTCTTTCATTAAGGCACTATCATGAGAATGCTTATTCCCTTGCTGCCATTCTCTATTATAGATAGGGTCTGGATCAGTGTTCATACCTGAGCCTCTCCTGCCATCATAATTCCTCTCTGTAAAGCCTGGCCAATATGTAATCCAATTCTGATGTCCAGCCTTCCAATCTTGATCCCTGGACACTGGATCTCCTCTCACATACCTTCTGGCCTTGGTCTGAAAGTCCCTTCCACATGCAGTCTTCTCTCTTCCAGGTAGCCACTGGTGATTCCTATCTCTGCCAATCCATTCCTCTGGCTGAATCCAGTCCAATGGACTCTGCTGGCATTTGGAATACCTCCCAGTATGGGTACTGCCTTGGAATCTCCCAGACCTTCCAATGGGCTTTCTTCTCTTCCTTCCAGAGAGTTTCCTTCTTTCTCTATCCGCTTGGCTTGGCTTCTGTTTCTCCAGGTGATACTGGTGCTTGAGCTTGTAGCCGTTGCTGTCTCTGTATCTCTTTCTGAAGCTGTTCTGGTAGCTCTCCCTGAAGCTGGGCTGGAGCTTGTAGTAACTGTTATCTGAAGAATAATCTCTATTCTTATTCTTTCCTAATGTGTGCTGCTCCCTAACACAGTGCAGCTGTCTTGAATCAGGCCCTGCCCTTTGAGATGAGTGCTTAGGGATTACCTCATAGCTCTCTTGATTGCACACACCTTTTCTCACTTCAGCCCCTCTCATGGCTGCTGGAAACCTGGTGCATTCTGGGACTGGTAGTCTTTTATGTGAAAACTCTGTTTTCTCACTTCTACCAGAACTGACAGGTTGCTTGTTCAGAGTCACATCATCTTTTCTATAGCTTCTACCTGAGCTATGATAAGCTTCCTTATCACAAACCCAAAGTGCTGCAATCTCACAGGTATTAAATAGGCCTGCATCAAAATCTGATATTGGGTCTGCCGGCAATTCATACTGCAGACGCAACAGTACCCTCTCCTGCGAATTATAGCCACTCGGTCGGAGAGAACGTTTGGCCCAGCAGACGATGCCAGGACTCAAAGTGCGGGTCGATCTCCAAGCTATACAACTCCAGGAGTGCGTGCTAGATGCGGGACAACAGCCCCTTCCAGCATGAAACTGTATAAAAGAGCATCTGTTCTAAAGCCATAGATTTACAGGTCAGCTGGACCCAGTATCCTGGGCTCATAATAAAGTGGCATAGCTGAAAGTGCTGGTAAAAAGGTACCTGCATTCCTCTCCCCTACTGTTCAACTGGATAAGGCTCAGACAGGAACCTTCCTCAATCAGGTCTGTAAAACAAGAGATCCCATTGGATCGCCAAACCCAACTCAGCCCCACAAAGACAGGACCACCAAAGGGGAAGAAGTTAGCCAGCTGCACCTTAGCGAATACCAAGCCCCTCACCCCTTCTTTCTGATAGATCTGAGCCCTCACTCAAAAAAGGGAGCTAGAAAGACATGACCAGCCACTCTCTCCAGTTTCCCTTGTTTCCTCAAAGATCGAAAAGGGCATCAACCACATTTGCTCCATAGCCACCCAATGCACATCTGGTGGCCGTACATAATGATAGCACAAACCATGCAATATGGCTGCCTTGTAATACAAAGACAAGTTAGGGCAGCATACACCATCATCTTCTATAGTCTGATCTTGGTATTAATAACTCCATCCAACTGTTTTACAAGGACCCTGGTGTAGATTTTAATGTTGCGACTAAGGAACGAGATTGGGCGATAATTACCACATTTCAGGATGTTGTTTTTTTTTTTTAATTTTAATTTTTATTCAAATTTTCAAATACAATTGTCTTACTTCAACAAAGGCTAACACCTTGTAATGAAGACGTGCAGTTTATTTACAAACAAAGTAAGGAAACATTTAGAAAGACAAGTAATTCTCTTAGTTACACATGAGTAGTTAGAAAAGATAACTAGAATGCACACTTAATTACAGTACTGAAAGAATTATGAGAGAATGCAGCTATGTACAAAGAATATACTTCACCAAACTTGTCATAAGCCCTTTACACATCAGCTGGGAGCGCTCAGCGAGAGGAACTGATGACAGTCTAGGATACTTCATGCTTGGCCAAGCAGATCTACGCTCTGTCTGTTCTGGATATTCTCTGTACTTATATGTTGCAGCCAGCTCTCACACATGAGCTTCTCTCCACCCCATCCACCTTTTTTGCTTCGGTTTCCGGGCAGGCTTTTGATTACCCCCCTTGGTGTTAGAAGCTCAAACTTACACAGTCAGACATGGTCAGACATCTGAGAATGCTCAAAGGACACATCCTCCATGGCCTAAGTGTTCTTTTGTTATCATTAATGGGTCTCTGTCAAGGGAGACACCCAAAAGCATCTCAAAGCTTTTACATTATAATTGATGAATTCTTATCCTGTCCAAGAGAATTGTTCAAAGGCCAAGGGAAGAATTCTGTCTCCCTCTCTGATCTCTTAACACTCCCCAGGCTAGATGTGCAAAAATCTCTCATCTCTGGAGCAAGTTGGCTCAGATAAAGTGCAATATCCTTTGCTGATCCAAAAATCCATATAAATCTTTAATTAGTAATACAATTCAGCAAACAAACTTGAATGATGAAAAAATGGTAACAGGAAAAGGTTGATAAATCCCATAAAAGGGGATACACAAACAAAATAATTACATTAGTATACCAAAATTAGCCCACAATTAAATGGTTGAGAGAAAGGCCACAGGAAAATATATTATGTCAAACATAGGAAATAAAGAAAAAACACAAGGCAGTGTAAGACTTATGCGTCAGCTGTACGAGACGATAAATCCTCAACTAATCCCTCCCTAGCTATCAGAAATTCCAGGAGCTGATGGGGTTCAAAAAACATATATAATTTTTCTTTGTATGTAACACAACATCTAGAAGGAAATTTCAACAAGAATGTCCCACTGAGGGAAAGTACTCTGGGCTTAAATCCCAGAAATTCTTTCCTCCTCAGATGGGTACCTCTAGCTAAATCAGGAAAAATACGCACACATGAACCCAGAAACTGCTCACTGAAATTCCGAAAATACAAATGAAGAATTAACACTTTATCTGTCTCAAGAGCCGATGTAATAAGGAGGGTAGTATGGACAGTGACCACCTACAGAGAGCTTTCTAGAAACTCCGTAAGATCCCCAGGAGCCCCCTGTGGAACATTTCACCTGCCCAAGAGCATTCTGCAGAAGGGGGAAGGGTATGCTCACGCTAGTAGAATCACACCTACACTTCCACAAACTAACAGTGGAAAGTACAGAAGGATTGGACTCACTCTCCATCTTAAACAGACACATAACCATCTGCCTTATATACAGATCTCCCACCACCACCACCACCACCAATGACTCATCAAACATCCTGGACTTAGCACTGGCAAATACCAACACAAAGACCTCATGCTATAGGAGATTTCAATCTCCCCTCAGTATCACCCAAACAGGCGGCATTCTTCTTAGAGGCTATGGCTTCTATGGACATCTCCTAACTCATCTCCATTTCAACACCATTGAAAAAACAGTCCAATGTCAGTTACAGGACCAAATAGACGCCACAATTGCACTGGATGACCAACAATATGGTTTTCGGCAATCACATGGAGAAGAAACACTCCTGCTTGTGTTATTTGATAAGCTATATAAAGGCATTGAAAACTGCAAGAACATGTTCATCTTAATATTCATAGACATAACAGCGGCCTTTGACTCTGTGAATCACAAGATCCTCATATCAAGACTTGAATCAATAGGAATAAAGGGAACTCCCTTAAAATGGTTCACCTCCTATATATCCAACAGAGTGCAACAGGTATACTTTGACCAAAATTTATCTAATGCCTTCCCACAAACACAAGGTATACCCCAAGATTCTGCAATATCTGCCATACTATTCAACCTATAACTAAGGCACATTTGCAAAATATTTCAAAAGCACAAAATTAATTTTCATCTATACGCAGATGATGTTGTTGTTGTTAAATGCCGTCAAGTCGGAGTCGACTCATGGCGACCCTCTGGATAGCTATCCTAAATTGTGTTTGGCCTTCAATCAGGCGGCTCATTGTTGACAGACTGGTACCCATAGCTGCTGTTATTGTATCGATCCATGTCATTGCTGGCCTTCCTCTTTTGCGTTGACCTTCTATCTTGCCAAGCATAATGTCTTTCTCTAATGATTTCTCTCTTCGCATGATGTGTCCAAAGTATGAAAGTCGAAGTCTTGTCCTCTGAGCTTCTAAAGAAAGCTTAGGTTTGATCTCCTCTAGTACTGACTGGTTTGTTCTTCGGGCAGTCCATGTTATACACAGTATTCGCCGCCAACACCATAATTCAAAGGCATCAATTTTGTTCCTATCTGTCTTTTTCACTGTCCAGCTTTCACATCCATATGATGTTATTGAAAATACCATGGCATGAACAAGTCAAATCTTTGTATGGAGAGAGACATCTCTGCTCTTGAGAATCTTATCTAGGTCTTTCATAACCATTCTGCCAAGAGCAATGTGTCGTCTGATTTCTTGACTGCTTGTTGCTTCTTTATTGATAGTTGATCCAAGTAGGTTAAAGTTGTTCACAATTTCAATTTCTTCTCCTTCAACGATGAACCTGTTGATTATGCCAGTTGTCATGATCTTTGTCTTCTTTACATTAAGGTGCAGGCCCATTTTGAGAATATGTTCTTTGATTGTGAGAAGCAAATGTTTCAGATCATCTTCACTTTCAGCCAGTAATGTGGTATCATCAGCATAGTGAAGGTTGTTGATGAGTCTTCCACCAATCTTCACACCTCTGTTGTCTTCATACAATCCTGCTTCTCTGATAATTTGTTCTGCATATAAATTAAACAGGTAGGGGGAAAGTATGCAGCCTTGTCTTACACCTTTGCTTATTTTAAACCATTCTGTTTCTCCTTGTTCCATTCAAACTGCTGCTTCTTGATCAATGTACAGATTGTGCAAGAGTATGATCAGGTGTTCTGGTATACCTATGTTTCTTAATGTGGCCCAGAGTTTCTCATGGTTTACACAGTCAAAAGCCTTGCTATAGTTGATAAAGCACAAATAGATATCCTTTTGGTATTCTTTAGTCTTTTCAAGGATCCATAAGAACATAAGATATGCCATACTGGGTCAGACCAAGGTCCATCAAGCCCAGTATTCTGTTTCCAACAGTGGCCAAACTAGGTCATATGTACCTAGCAGTTTCCCCAAGAGACACAAGTTCCATAATGCTTGTACTGGGTCAAGCATTGATATCTTCGGTCACTTCTTAATAATGGTTTATGGACCTTTCCTCCAGGAACTTGTCCAAACCTTTTTTAAACCCAGCTACACTAACAGCCTTTACTACATCCTCCGGTAACAAATTCCAGAGTTTGATTACACGTTGAGTGAAAAATATTTTCTTTTATTGGTCTTAAATAGTTTACCCTGTAGCTTCATTGCATGTCCCCTAGTCTTTCTATATTCTGATAACGTAAACAATCGATCTACGTTTACCCGTTCCATTCCGTTCATTAATTTATAGACTTCTATCATATCTCCCCTCGGCCGTCTCTTTTCCAGTTTAAAGAGCCCTAACCTTTTTAGCCTTTCTTCATAGGAGTATCCTTCCATCCCCTTTACCATTTTGGTGGCTCTTCTCTGAACCTTTTCTAAAATCGCTATATCCTTTTTAAGATACGGCGACCAGAATTGCACACAATATTCAAGGTGCGGTCTCACCATGGAACGATATAGAGGCATTATAATATATTTTGTTTTATTTAACATTCCTTTCCTTATCATACCTAGCATTCTATTTGCTCTCTTGGCCGCCGCTGCACACTGGGCCGAGGGTTTTAACATGGTATCCACAATGACGCCTAAATCTTTTTCCTGGGTGGTGGTTCCTAATGTGGAACCTTGCATCGTGTAACCATAGTTTGGGTTGTTCTTCCCTCGGTGCATAACCTTGCACTTGTCCACATTAAATTTCATCTGCCATTTTGATGCCCAGTCTTCCAATTTATCAAGATCCTCTTGCAATTTTTCACAATCCTCTTCGGTTTTAACAACTTTAAATAGTTTTGTGTCATCTGCAAATTTGATAACCTCACTCGTTATTCCACTTTCCAGGTCATTTAGGAATATGTCAAAAAGTAGCGGACCCAGCACAGATCCCTGGGATACACCACTATTCACCTTTCTCCATTGGGAAAATTGGCCATTTAGCCCTACCCTCTGCTTTCTATCTTTTAACCAGTTCCTGATCCACAATAGTACACTGCCTCCTATCCCATGACTCTTTAGTTTTGCCAAAAGTCTCTGATGAGGGACCTTGTCAAAGGCTTTCTGAAAGTCCAGATACACAATATCAACCGACTCACCTTTGTCCACCTGTTTATTCACTCCTTCAAAAAAACATAACAGATTAGTAAGACAAGATCTTCCTTGTCTAAAGTCATGTTGGCTGTCTCCCATTAGGTTGTGACTATCTACATGCTGAGTAATTTTATTCTTTATGATGGTTTCTACCATTTTTCCCAGTACTGACGTCAGGCTCACCAGTCTGTAGTTTCCTGGATCACCCCTGGAACCCATCTCACATCTGCAATGATGTCTCTCGTTCCTCGCCCTTTCCTGTACCCTGATTACACTTCAGGTAGTTCTTGTTCCAGGTATGGTTGTAGTCTCTTTTGAATAATGTTCAGTAGAATCTTGCTGGCATGTGGGATCAGAACGATTGTGCGATAATTTCCACAGTCAGTTGGATCACCTTTCTTTAGTATTGGTATAAACACAGATCTTTTCCAGTCAGTTGGCCATGATGTTGTCTTCCATATTTCTTGGCAGAGCCTTGTGAGTACGGTAACAGCTGCATCAGATTGCTGCAATACTTCTATGGGAATGCTTTCAATGCCTGGTGCTTTGTTCTTTGATAAGGCTTTCAATGCTGCTTCAACTTCTTCTTTCATCACCAATGGTTCCCAATCATAAGGTACAGGTTGAAACGGCTGTTGGTCCACTTGATCTTTATCATATAAAAACTCTGTATATTCCTTCCACCTTTTCTTGATCTTCTCAGCATCATTCAACATAGAACCTTGAGCATCTTGTAACATTCCAATTCGAGACTGGAACTTTTTCTTTATCTCTCGTAGCTTTAGGAAAGCTGATCTTGTTCTTCCTTTAATAGTTTCTGCTTCTATTTCCTTGCAAGAGTCATTGTAGTACTTTTCCTTGTCCTGTCTTGCTGCACGTTGGAAATCTCTGTTGAGTTCTGCGATTGTCTTTCTTTCTCCTCTGGCATTAGCTTCTCTGCGTTTCTGGGCAATTTTCAGAGTTTCTTCCGTCATCCATTTTGGCCGTTTTTGCTTTTTCACCTTTTGTAGAGACTTCTCGCTTTCTTCCAACACAACCTTCTTGATGTCATTCCATAACTCTTCCGGAGGTCTGTCATTTGTATCTAAAGCAGCAAATCGATTTTGCAGGCAGTCTTTAAATTCCAGTGGTATATTCTCAAGGTCATATTTTGCTGCATTCATGAGTGGTATGCTCTTTTTCAACTTTAGCTTAAGTTTGCATACTAGTAGTTGATGATCTGTACCACAGTCAGCTCCAGGTTTTGTCTTTGTTGATGTTACAGAGCTTTTCCATCGTTGACTTCCACAGATGTAGTCAATTTGATTTTTATACAATCCATTGGTTGAGATCCATGTGTACAGTCCCCGCTTGCGTTGCTGGAAGAAGGTGTTTGAGATGAATAGATCATTGGTCTTGCAGAATTCTATCAGTCTTTCTCCAGCTTCATTTATGTTGCCAAGTCCATATTTTCCAACTACTTTGCCTTCTTCTTTGTTGCCAACTTTTGCGTTCCAGTCACCCATGACTATCAGGATATCCTGTTTGCATGTTCTGTCAATCTCAGCTTGTACTTGTTCATAGAACTCTTCAATTTCATTCTCTTCTGCAGCTGTTGTTGGGGCATATACTTGAATTATAGTTGTGTTGATAGGCAATCCTCGTAGACGTATAGAGATTAAGCGTTCGCTGACTGCATTGTATTTCATTACAGTTCTTGCAAGTTTCTTCTTTATTATAAATGCAACACCATTTCTTCTTTGTCTTTCATTTCCAGCATAGTAGACCATGTGATCATCTGATGCAAAGTGCCCGATGCCAGTCCATTTCAGCTCGCTGACACCCAACAGATCAAGTTGTACACGTTCCATTTCATTCTTGACCACCTCCAACTTTCCTTGGTTCATGCTTCGTACGTTCCATGTTCCAATGTGTAAGACATCTTTACAGCTTCTGACTCTCATTTCATGCGCAGCTACATCAGCAGTCAGAGTTCCCGAGGGCTTTGATCCAACCACATCATAAATGCTGGCTTTACTCTGAAAAGTCTTCAGCTCTTCCCCAGTAGCTAGTTGAGTGCCTTCCGACCTGGGGGTCTCATCTTCCAGCACCATAGCACAATTTGTTTTGTTGTAACTATCCATTGGGTTTTCATGGCAAGATACAGAAGTAGATTGCTGGGCCTTTCTTCAGTGCAGTTTAAGTTTGGTGTTGTTGCCGTTGTCACAGAAATGTGATCCTCTGCCGTCAACACTATCCCATTCTGCTGCTGCCCAGATGGGTGGTTTGTCTTGGTTTGGCACCTCAGCTGAGACCTGTCCATCTTCGGAGACCCTGCCAGTAGTTAACTACCAATAGTTTAGCTCTCAGCATCACTGATGCACGCAAGCCCTCACAGCACGACAAGCTGCAAACCAAATGAGAGCATGTCCCCTAGTCTTTTTTATATTCTGATAACATAAACAATTGATCTACGTTTATCCGTTCCACTCCATTCAATAATTTATAGACCTCTATCATATCTCCCCTCAGCCGTCTATTTTCCAGGTTGAAGAACCCTAAACGTTTTAGCCTCTCTTCATAGGAGTATTCTTCCATCCACTTTACCATTTTGGTGGCTCTTCTCTGCACCTTTTCTAATAATACCATATCCTTTTTAAGATATGGCGACCAGAATTGCACACAATATTCAAGGTGCGGTTGCACCATGGAATGATACAGAGGCATTATAATATCCTTAGTTTTATTTTCCATTCCTTTCCTTATGATACCTAGCATTCTATTTGCTCTCTTGGCTGCCACTGCACACTGGGCCGAGGGTTTAAACGTTATCCATGTTTACGCCTAAATCTTTTTCCTGGATGCTGGTTCCCAATGTGGAACCTTGCATCATGTAATCATACAGTTTGGGTTGTTCTTTTCCTAGGTGCGTAACTTTGCACTTTTCCACATTAAATTTCATCTGCCATTTGGATGACCAGTCTTCCAATTTATCATGATCCTTATGCAATTTTCCACAATCCTCTTGGGTTTTAACAAGTTTAAATAGTTTTGTGTCATCTGCAAATTTGATAACCTCACTTGTTTCCCTTTTCCAAGGCATTTATGACGACAGGCTCACTGGTCTGTAGTTTCCTGAATCACCCTTGGAACCATTTTTAAAAACTGGAGTTACATTGGCGAACTTCCAATCTTCAGGTATTACAGATGATTTTAATTATAGTTCACAGATTACTAATAGCAGGTCTGCAATCTCATATTTCAGTTCTTTCAATGGTCCAGGTGATTTGCTACTCTTTGGTTTATTAAATAGTTGTAATACATCGTCCCAGTATAGTGATATTTCTTTCAATTCTTCTGCAGTATCACCTTTACATACCACTTCAGTCATGGGTAAGATCCCTACATCTTCCTCAGTAAAGACCGAAGCAAAAAATTCATTCAATCCCTCCGCTATAGCCTTGTCCCCTCTTACTGTCCCTTTTACTCCTCTGTCTAATGGTCCAACTGACTCTCTCACAGATTTTTTGCTACAAATGTACTTGAAAAAGTCTTTATTACACATTCTTGCTTCCACAGCAAGTTTCTTCTCAAATTTTCTCTTTGCCTGTCTTATCAGTGCTTTGCATTTAACTTGCCAGTGCTTGTACTGTTTCCAATTTTCGTCATTTGGCACTTTTTCCATTTCCTGAAAGATGCTTTTTTGGCAACAACGGCCTCTCTGACTTCACCTTTAAACCATGCTGGCAATTTTTTGGACTTCCTTCCACTTTTCTTAAAGTGTGGAATAGAGCTGATCTGGGCTTCCAAGATAATATTTTTAAACAATTTTGAGGCATAGGGTGTGTCCAAGTGCAGAGGTATTTTTCTTAGTACAGAAAAAGTTCAAGATGGTCTCCCTAGTGATGCTACTCCTTTACCTCCTCAAGGACAATTGGCTATGGTCCTTGGATCTAAAGGATGTTTACACACACATCCTGATCATCTTTTTCACAGAAAATACTTTGATTCATGCTGGAGAGCCAGCATTTTCAATTCAGAGTACTTCTATTTGGACTGACATCAGCCCCCAGGGTCTTCACAAAGTGTCTTGCAGTGGCAGTCGCTTACCTCCGGACCCTGGGGGTCTTTTATCTTTCCTTACTTAGACAATTGGGTCATAAATAGCTCCACACCAGACAAGGTCCAGCATCCAGCTCACCTGACCATTTAGGTACTCGATCGACTGTGCTTCGTGATAAACTACCCCAAGTCACACTTCCAACCTTCTAAGCAGCTGGAATTCAGCCCCGTCCATCTGGAACCAACTACCACCGGAGCTAAGAGCTGTCAATGACCTTATGGAATTCAGAAAGAAGCTCAAGACACATCTTTTCCAGTGCCAATACAATCTGATATAATCCCAGGGGTAGAAATGATACCACCCAGCGAAACATGGTGACAATTTATGTAAATAAGTAAATATGTAATGTCTCAATCATTCCCATATGACCTTCCCCCGAGTGCTGTGCTTTCTCCACCAAATCAATGTGTGTATATTTCAAAAATTGACATGATTGTACAAACCCGTTTCGTTAATCAAACCGCTACTGATCGCTGGAAGTAGCGGTATACAAATGTATGCTAAATAAATAAAAATAAATAAATAAATTCATTGGGGCCTTCCTCGATACCACTTGGGCTAGAACTTTCCTCCCAATGGACCACCTGCAGTGACTCATAGAGGTGGTCACCGTCATATGACAGCGGCATGACACGACAGCTCGGGTGTGCTGCAGATGCTTGGCCACATGGCCTCAAGAGTGCATGTGACCCTGTTGGCCCATTTTTGAATGTGACAACCTCAGTGGACCTTGAGCACCCAGCAGTGGCAAGCCACAAGCTGCATCTGGGACCAGCTGGCGGTTACCGCTCTCCTTTTGGAATCTCTCCAGTGGTGGCTGGAGAAGCAGAACCAGCTCTTGGGTCTCACCTTCCAGTCACCAATGCCCCACCAGATGATCACCATGGACATGTCCAAGTTGGGCTGGGGAGCTCAACTGGATGGCCTGCACACAAAAGACCTGTAGTTGGAGCAGGAAAGCCTGCACCAGATAAACTTTCTGGAGCTGCAAGCCATTGCAAAAGCCCTCCGGGCATTCCTGACCAACTGGTTGGTGCTGATTCAAACGGACAGCCAGGTGGAAATGTTTTATATCAACAATCAGTGGGGCATTTATTTATTAACATTTCTTATATACCGCACTATTCGACATCAGCGTGGTTTACATGGAACAAAACATCCGACAAATTGCATATGTCTGGTCATTACAATTAACAGGAAATGAAACTTGGATAACAGGGTAAACTATATACATGGTAAACTATATACATACGCAGTGTAGCGAGATAAAGAGATTGTTTGGTGTTTTATGTTGATGGGGGCACATGTTGTGAGGGCTTGCCTGGTTGAGCATGACTAGTGCTGATGTTCTCGCTAATCGAGTGGGGATGGTATTCGTTGTTGTTGGTGAGATATTTGATGAAGAGGAACATAAGAACATGCCATACTGGGTCAGACCAAGGTCCATCAAGCCCAGTATTCTGTTTCCAACAGCGACCAATCTAGGTCATATGTACCTAGCAGTATCCCCAAGAGACACAAGTTCCACAATGCTTGTACTGGGTCAAGCATTGATATCTTCGGTCACTTCTTAATAATGGTTTATGGACCTTTCCTCCAGGAACTTGTCCAAACCTTTTTTAAACCCAGCTACACTAACAGCATTTACTACATCCTCCGGTAACAAATTCCATAGTTTGATTACACGTTGAGTGAAAAAATATTTTCTTTTATTAGTTTAAATAGTTTACCCTGTAGCTTCATTGCATGTCCCCTAGTCTTTCTATATTCTGATAAGGTAAACAATCGATCTACGTTTACCCGTTCCAATCCGTTCATTAATTTATAGACTTCTATCATATCGCTCCTCAGCCGTCTCTTTTCCAGGTTAAAGAGCCCTAACCTTTTTAGCCTTTCTTCATAGGAGTATCCTTCCATCCCCTTTACCATTTTGGTGGCTCTTCTCTGTACCTTTTCTAAAATCGCTATATCCTTTTTAAGATACGGCGACCAGAATTGCACACAATATTCAAGGTGCGGTCTCACCATGGAACGATATAGAGGCATTATAATATCTTTTGTTTTATTTTCCATTCCTTTCCTTATCATACCTAGCATTCTATTTGTTCTCTTGGCCGCCACTGCACACTGGGCCGAGGGTTTTAACATGGTATGCACAATGACGCCTAAATCTTTTTCCTGGGTGGTGGTTCCTAATGTGGAACCTTGCATCGTGTAACCATAGTTTGGGTTGTTCTTCCCTAGGTGCATAACCTTGCACTTGTCCACATTAAATTTCATCTGCCATTTTGATGCCCAGTCTTCCAATTTATCAAGATCCTCTTGCAATTTTTCACAATCCTCTTGGGTTTTAACAACTTTAAATAGTTTTGTGTCATCTGCAAATTTGATAACCTCACTCGTTATTCCACTTTCCAGGTCATTTAGGAATATGTCAAAAAGCAGCGGACCCAGCACAGATCCCTGGGGTACACCACTATTCACCTTTCTCCATTGGGAAAATTGGCCATTTAGCCCTACCCTCTGCTTTCTATCTTTTAACCAGTTCCTGATCCACAATAGTACACTGCCTCCTATCCCATGACTCTTTAGTTTTGCCAAAAGTATCTGA
Organism: Ichthyophis bannanicus; assembly: GCA_033557465.1. Lineage (NCBI taxonomy): Eukaryota > Metazoa > Chordata > Amphibia > Gymnophiona > Ichthyophiidae > Ichthyophis > Ichthyophis bannanicus. The sequence continues at coordinate 70,143,841 of CM066051.1, read as the reverse complement.
TGAGGGACCTTGTCAAAGGCTTTCTGAAAGTCCAGATACACAATATCAACCGACTCACCTTTGTCCACCTGTTTATTCACTCCTTCAAAAAAACATAACAGATTAGTAAGACAAGATCTTCCTTGTCTAAAGCCATGTTGGCTGTCTCCCATTAGGTTGTGACTATCTACATGCTGAGTAATTTTATTCTTTATGATGGTTTCTACCATTTTTCCCGGTACTGACATCAGGCTCACTGGTCTGTAGTTTCCCGGATCACTCCTGGAACCCTTTTTAAAAATTGGTGTTACATTGGCGATCCTCCAATCTTCAGGTATTAGAGATGATTTTAATGATAGTTCACAGATTACTGATAGCAGGTCTGCAATCTCATATTTTAGTTCTTTCAACACCCTTGGATGTATACCATCCGGCCCAGGTGATTTGCTACTCTTCAGTTTATCTAATAGTTGTAAGACATCTTCCCGATGTATCGATATTTCCTTAAATTCTTCCGCACCTTTAAATACCACTTCAGTCATGGGTAACATCCCTACATCTTCCTCAGTAAAGACCGAAGCAAAGAATTCATTCAGTCTCTCCGCTATCGCCTTGTCGCCTCTTAGTGCTCCTTTAACCCCTTTATCATCTAATGGACCAACTGACTCTCTCACAGGTTTTTTGCTACGAATGTACTTGAAAAGGTCTTTATTTCGTGTTTTTGCTTCCGCAGCAAGCTTCTTCTCAAATTCTGTCTTTGCCTGCCTTATCAATGCCTTGCATTTGACTTGCCAGTGCTTGTGCTGTTTCCAGGTTTCGTCGTTTGGCTCTCTTTTCCATTTCCTGAAAGATGCTTTTTTGGCAACAACAGCCTCTCTGACCTCACCTTTAAACCATGCTGGCAGTTTTTTGAACTTCCTTCCACTTTTCTTAAAGCGTGGAATACAGCTGGTCTGGGCTTTCAAGATAGTATTTTTCAACAACACCCAAGCTTGATGTACGTCTTTAACCTTCGCAACTGCTCCTTTTAGTTTTTTCTTAACTGTTTTCCTCATTTTATCATAGTCTCCCTTTCGAAAGTTAAAAGGTAGTACTGTGGATTTCCTTACTATCCCTCCTCCACTAATTAAATCAAAGGCGATCATGCTATGATCACTATTGCCAAGTGGCCCCAACTCCCTTATCTCTTGCACTAGATCTGGTGTTCCACTAAGGACTAGGTCTAATATGGCTTCCCCTCTGGTCGGTTCATGAACCAGCTGCTCCAAGAAGCAGTCATTTATTTCATCTAGGAACTTTATCTCCCTAGCATATCCTGACGTGACACTGACCCAGTCGATACCGGGGTAATTGAAATCACCCATTATTATTACTGCGCTGTAACTTTTGCTAGCTTCCTTGATTTCTTTGAGTATTTCATCATCCATTTGGTCATTTTGGCCAGGTGCTCGATAGTACACCCCCACTGCCATCGCCTTCCCCCTTTTATATGGAATTTCAATCCATATAGATTCTACAGCAGATTTTGTTTCCTGCAAAACTTTAATCCTTTCTGAGTCAATGCCCTCTCTAACATAGAGCGCAACCCGTCCACCAATTTGATCAGCTCTATCATTACGATATAGTTTGTACCCAGGTATCATAGTGTCCCACTGGTTGTCCTCCTTCCACCATGTCTCTGATATTCCAATCATATCTAACCTTTCATTTAGTGCTATATATTCTAACTCTCCCATCTTATTCTTTAGACTTCTAGCATTTGCATACAAGCATTTTAGAGAATGTATTTTATTCATGTTAATTTGGCTATTGTTAGACATGGGTAAATTGGGATCTTTAAGCTCTGTCTGCTCCATACTTGAGGGCATTTGGGCTACTTTACTCTTTTGTGGAACCTCTCTGCTTTTGGTAGTATCCTTCAAGGATACATTCTTCCGAACCATCCGCTCTTGGGCGACTGTCGGCTTTCCCCTAATATCTAGTTTAAAAGCTGCTCTATCTCCTTTTTAAAGGTTAATGCCAGCAGCCTGGTTCCATCCCGGTTAAGGTGAAGCCCATCCCTTCGGAAGAGCCCCTCCTTTCCCCAGAATGTTCCCCAGTTCCTAACAAATCCAAAACCCTCATCTCTGCACCATTGTCTCATCCACGAATTGAGACTCCGGAGCTCTGCCTGCCTTTTGGGTCCTGCGTGTGGAACAGGAAGCATTTCGGAGAATGCTACCCTGGAAGTTCTGGATTTCAACTTCCTACCTAAAAGCCTAAATTTTGCCTCCAGAACCTCCCTACCACATTTTCCTATGTCATTGGTACCGACATGTACCAAGACAGCAGACTCCTCCCCAGCACTATCTAAGACCTTATCTAGGTGGCGCGTGAGGTCCGCTACCTTCGCACCAGGCAGGCATGTTACCAGGCGATCCTCATGTCCACCAGCCACCCAGCTATCTACATGCCTAATGATCGAATCACCAACTATAACGGCTGTCCTAACCCTTCCCTCATGGGCACATGGCCCTGGAGAAACTTCCTCGGTGCGAGAGGGTTTTACATCACCTGGAGGACAGGTCCTAGTTACAGGATCACTTCCTGCCACACCAGGGTGATGCTCTCCTGTCACGTGACCTCTCTCCTCTATGGCAACAGGGGTGCTGCCAGACTGGAGGTGGGACTTCAGGACTATATCCCTGTAGGTCTCGTCTATGTACCTCTCTGTCTGTCTTATGTTTTCCAAGTCTGCTACTTTGGCCTCTAGAGAACGGACTTGTTCCCTGAGAGAAAAGAGCTCCTTGCACCTAGTGCACACGTAAGACCTCTCACCAACTGGGAGTAAATCATACATGTGACACTCAATGCAAAAGACTGGAAAGCCCCCATCCCGCTGCTGGACTGCTGTCTGCATCTTAGTTTTAAGTTTGTGTCTACATCTTTAAGTCCTTACTTACTAGGGGTTGCTATGGGTATTTATACCAATAAAACTGTACCTAATATGTTTAATATACCTTGTTCACCTGAAGCTTAATTAATCTCAGGTCCTTAGTGTATGACTGATTTGGGTAATGAGCTTCACCTGAAAGCACCTCCTGTCTTTTAAGATGTGTAAGTACCTATAAAGCTATGATTATCCCAGGGGTGGGTGGGAAATAACACTTATTAAAAGAGGGCTGCTACACAGTACCCTGTCTTGTGCTGCTGAGGTAAGCTAAATTCTGATTTGATTTAAATTATAGCTCTTAGCTGCTGCTAGGCTCTAACTTCTTATGAAATTTAAACTACAAGCTTTCTGCTGGGTACTAAATTTAACCAGAAAGCTCTCTTCTGTGTGTTAAATTTAAACTAAAAGTACTTTGCTGTTACTTGGCCCTGAGTGACTATTAAATTTAAACTACAAGCTCTCTGTTTAAGGGCCTTCCTGAACTGGCTCAAGTTGGGGATTGCTCTGATATGTGCAGGTAGGGTATTCCATAGGCATGGGATTGTACTTCCTGTACTGGGAAGCAATGCACTTGTGGAAGTTCACAGTGGCCATGGGATGGAGATGAGGACAACCTATGTGCCTGGAAAGCTCAATGCCCTGACACATCACCTCAGCAGGGTCCTCCAGCCACACAAAAGAATGGAGCACTCCATTAATAGGTCCACCAAAAAACAGCACTCTGCCACGGAGGCAACCAAAAAACCAGTCTAAAGACGTGGCAGGAGGGTCAGAAAACAGCCTTTATTAGTCCAAATGGATTGAGTTTGCCTATAACCCGACACTGGTCGTGTTTCGTATAACACTTCCTCAGGGGTATACGGCTCACTATAAATTAATATATAAATAAATAAAACAAAGCACAAAAAATATAATTATAAAAGCAATGGTAATAAAATCATATCTATAAATAATAAAAATAAAAAATAAAAACACCATATATATGAAAATACCAGAATAAAACCACAAGTATAAATTGCATGAAACAATGTGCATAAACATAAATACCATATAACTATAAAAATGAAATAATATTGAAATAAATAAACACATACTAAAACAAGAGGAGGAGGATAGCAAGAAAGCGGGGGAGGTCTATAAAAACTGTGCTGAACAACAAATCATATAGAGATTAAACATTATATAAATATTCTAAATATATCCTAAATACATAAAGGAACTTAAGAACAGGAGTGAATCAGTGAAAAATCCCTTAGTAAAATATATCTGTAAATGTGAACCCCAATGGGGGACCAAAACAAAAAACATTTAGAGGAGTAAAAAAACAACTTAAACCATAAACAAAGAATACAAACATCGGTAATAAAAAAAGAAGAGTTAAAAAATAAAATTATTAAGATTATTGATAAAACTAAACACCAGAGATGAGTGAAAGGTGTAAAAGAGGCAAGGTGAGAAATTAAATAAAAACATACCGCTGTACCGATACTGTGTTCATAAAAGTCACCTCTTTTTCAGACAACAATAATAGCCACCGCAGCAACTAATTTCACAAGAGTCGCCCTTGTACCAGGATAAATAAAACCTTTATAAAAAGAGGTGGTAAATTAATAAACATTATAGACATTGAATATAATGAACACAATTGTATCAAAGCCAAAGAATGCTTATAAAAAAAAGAGAATTCTATTCACGAACTATGAACATATTGTTAAACATATACTAAAAATAAAAACATTGTAAATAAATTGTCTAACAAAAAGAAAACTCCAGTAGGCGGTAAACACAATTAAAAGTGTCAGCAAATAAACTTGTAGAATGCTAGACTACCGCAACAGAAATATGTGGAATCATAACCGAGTATAAATCATTGTAGTATAATAAGACAGCAAACCACGGCATTAAAAATATGTAATATAAGCTACACATAAGCTAACTTAAAAGCCTCAAAACTACTAAAACCAAAACCTGTGAGAGAACTGCAGCCTCGCTGATGGCAAACGTTGTTCGCATTAAACTGTGCACAAAAAACGCCTGCACATGCGCCATAGCCTTTTAAAACCCCTTTCAGCGGGAAATCAGAAAAATGGTCTGATAGGGGAAATTATATCACTAAAAATAATTAGATATAAAAATTAAAAGATACTTGCTCTGTAAACATGAGCTTAAACAAAGAAAGACATATCTTATAAAAAGCAAATGTGAAAGACGGCGCTGAACAAAAAAGGTGGCGGCGCATGCACCAATGTGAATTCAATTCCTAAAAAAAGGAAGCGAGCAAAGAACTATTTATTAATGACACCAAATATAAAATATTTCAAAAAATATAAAATGTTTCAAAAAATATAAAATGTTTCAAAAAATGAACCCAAACCCATTATATCCCAAATAACCAATATATTGCAATTGGTCTTTTATGTACAATACCACATGGACACGGGTATGAATCATAATAAAATTAAATTAAGAGGTCAGCAGCCACCAGCGAAAAACATGCTAGCCACACAGAAATAAGCTTAAAAAACAAGGAATTACTAAAAATGAACCTGTATTAGACTGCAGTCCCACTGATGGCGAAAGTTGTTCAAATGATAAACTATCACAGAAGAGACGCCCGCACATGCACCATAGCCTTTTATAACCCCTTTCACGGGACAGAAGAAAGAAAACTAATAAAAATGCCATTGATTAAACAATGAAAAATGATATAAAATTGGGTTAATGCTTGCTCTAAAAGACAAGCTAAATAAAAGAAACATCCTATGCTAACCAGTTATAAAAAACGCTAAGAATAAAAAGGTAACAATGCCTGCAAAAGTACTATTACTAAAGCTTATGGTTACAATGAGGGGCAAAAAAATGATCAACAGTGAATGCAATAACATGTTTTTTGTTTTGATCCCCCATTGGGGTTCACATTTACAGATATCTCGCGGCGCCGCTGGACTCGGTCCCTAGGCCGGCGGAGTAACCGGGTCCCTGGGGGCCGAGCCCGTTGGTGTTGCTGCAGGCGGGGGGGGGGGGGTGGGTAGAGGTTCGAGTGCGCCGGACCATCGGCATTGCGCCCACGCCTTGACGTGGGACGTGCTGATTGGTCCGGCGGATTTTGAAGAGGTGGGCCGTGCAGTAAGCGTGGGAGATCGCCGGCGTGCGATCTCCCTCTTCCTGCCGTGCCGGTGAGCGGAGCAGTCATGTCTGTGGGGGTGGCTTCGTCGACGACGGTGCTGCACCAGGTTTGTGCGTCGGGTATTAGGGGGGGGTGCGACTAGCCTTCCCGTTCGGCCGGTTTCGCCCGCGGCGACGCGTTAAGCAAAAAAATAAATAAATTAAAATAAAATAAAAAAATATATATATAACTAAAAGACTGCACGGGGGCTGAGTGCCGGCGGGCCCGGGGGTGCGAGGGCCTGGGGTTTTCGGGCTGTTCTGGGGCCTCTCGGTGGGAAGTCTGCGGGGTGCTTGTCGGAGCTCCTGCTTCGCTGCTCTGCTGCCTGGCTGTGTCTTTGGGCCACGTGCTGTTGCGGCCAGCGCCACACAGCTCTTCTCCTTTGCTTTTGCTGGGTCCCGCTTTGCCAAGGGAGGTGAGGGTGGGCCTCCAGCACTGGGTAGGCCTTACTTTTGGACTCTGAGCCTTTCCTTCCTTGGTTGAAGGGGGAGGGGGTCGCTCCTGAGTTTCAGGTGGCATGGCCCGCTCTCAGAAGAGAATGGTGGGGGGATGGAGGCCTGGCACTGTTGCAGCGCACACCCGTGGGCGTGGGACCAGCAGGCGCGGGAGCACACCGGCGGGGGCAGGTGGAACTGAGGCTGGGGGCGAGGTCGGGGCCCGGGGACGAGGGCGGGTTCGCCAGCCTCGTGGCAGGGGGCGGCAGGGGCAGACTGCGGTCCGGAGTAGCGCGAGGCCACCTCAAGGGGGCGTATCAGTATTCCCGCCTGGGGAGGGTCTGGGGGTTCGGGTACGGACCCGGGCGTAGGTGGGGACGGTCTGGCTGCCCCTTCGGCTTTGCCTGGAGCCCCTTGCGGGGTCTCGGTGGCGGATGGTGGGGACGCTGGCCCCTCTCCTCCGTCGGTTGGGGAGCTCGGCAGAGATTACTCGGGGGGCGCCCCGATGGGGATTCCCTTCTCCCCTCTGGGTTTTACGTCCAGCGGCATGGACGGGCGCTTCGCCCGGGGTGCAGTGGGCTCCCCGGTGCCATGGGCTTTTGGTGCTCATCCCTCCGGGGCGCCATGTCCATGGGGGGGTGGCTGGGGTGGTTGGTTCGGAGCCGGGCCGTCAGGGGTGCCAGCTCCGGCGGGTTGTGGGCTGGCGGGCTGGGAGGCTGGGGGTCAGGGTTCATCCGCTTGGAGTTGGGGGGCGGGGCCGGGAGCTGGGGTGGCCACGGCGCCTGGGGCAGTTGGTGCTGGCTTCTCTCCGTCTTTTTCCCTGCAGGTACCCGAGAGTTCTGGGAGTCGCCAAAGTATGGCTGCGCGAGTGAGTGGAGCGGCGTCCGCTGGGCCGACAGCGGGGCAGACAGAGCGGGCTGCTGGACCGGTGGTCGCTCTCACGCCAGCGGTATCTGCGGTGGAACCCGGTGAGTATGCGGGGAGCGGGGAGATCGCCCTCGGGGGGGTGTCTATTGCGGAGAACAGTGGTGCGGACGGGGGAAGGCGAAGGCGAAGCGCAAGCGCGGCAGGCGTCGGCGGCGTGACTCTTCATCGTCATCCACTTCGTCTTCGTCTGAGCGGTCGTCGTGTGACTCCGCGCCGGATACGGGAAACAGGGGCGATGGGGTAGGTACCACGGTGGTGCACTGCTCTGAACTGTGGGAGGGGGTACCCAAGAAATTGCGGCATCGTATTAAGCGGCGGCGGTATATTGACATTTTTCGGTTGTTGGAAGGCAGAAAACGCTCGGGTGACAGCAGACGGAAGCGCAAGGAGGATGAGAAAGTGGGCCGGGTGCGGAAGGTTTCCCGCAATACTCTCAATTGGACTAGGGCCTTTTTGCGCTTGGCCAGTGTATGGGGCCATTATCATCCTGAGCAGCATGGCGCTCTGCTGGCTTATGCGGACGCTATCTTGGCGGCATCCCAGGCGCACGAAGGCTGGGCCTGGTTAAATTACGACGAGGAATTCCGCGATATGATGGAAGAAAATGGTCGGTTGTCGTGGGGTACGAAGGACATTAATTTGTGGCTCACGCAGATGTCTGCCAAGAGCAAGGTGGGCGGTGCGGGGGCCGGGGGGGGCAAAGTCGGGGCCGCGGCTCCTCCTTCTGGGGTGTGGTCCTTTCGGGCGCCTGGGCCAGTCGCCGCGCAGTCCAGAGCGGTCGGGATGGGAGGAGACGTTTGTTGGCGCTTCAATAAGTCGTCGTGCCCCTTTCCCGACTGCAAGTTCAAGCACGCGTGTTCCTTGTGCGGAGGGGGTCATGCCGCTGTGAAGTGTAGTCACAAGGGGGCGGCGGGAGCCCCAGGGGGGGGTAAGTGAGGCAGTGTCTGGAGATTTGGCGTCCACCCCCGTGCGGGTTGAGGCTATGCGGCTGTGGCTTCAATTGTACGGGGAGACTCGTGGGGGCGCGGCGGGGGTCTGTTTTTGTCGGGTTTCCGTGAAGGTTTTCACATTCCGTTGCGAGGAGTTCCCCGTGGGGCCTGTTCCAGGAACGCCAGTTCGGCTACAGCCCTGGCGGAGGTCGTGCGTCGGAAGCTCAGCGACGAGGGTGCGCTTGGTCGTATTGCCGGTCCTTTTCCGGACCCCCCCCTTTTCTCCGTTCGTTGTCTCGCCGTTGGCGGTTGTCCCCAAGAAGGAGCCGGGCAAATACCGGTTAATACACAATTTGTCCTGCCCCCCTGGGGATTCTGTTAATGATCACATTCCTCGGGAGCACTGTTCGGTGCGTTATGCATTGTTCGATGCGGCGGTGGCATTAGTGAGGCAATGCGGGCCGGGGGCCTTGCTCGCGAAAGTGGACATTGAGTCCGCCTTCCGACTGTTGCCTGTGCACCCTTCGGCTTTTCCGTCGCTCGGTTTTCGCTTTGAGTCCCAGTTTTACTATGATAAGTGCATGCCTATGGGTTGTGCGGTGTCGTGCGCTTATTTCGAGGCTTTCAGCACGTTCCTTCACTGGGTCCTAGAGCAGCGGACCGGTTTGTCCACTATCGTGCATTATTTGGACGATTTTTTGTTCGTCGGGCCTGGGCGGTCAGATACCTGTGCTACGCTGTTGGGCGCCTTCCACGGCTTGGCCGGTGACTTTGGTATACCCATCGTGGCGAGCAAAACGGTCGGCCCATGCACGTGTCTGATTTTCCTGGGTATTGAAATTGACACTGACAATATGCTACTGCGGTTGCCGGCGCAGAAGGTGGAGCGGCTGCGGCATTTGGTCGCGTTGGTGGGTGCGGCGGGCAAGACCACCCTTCGAGTCTTACAGGCCTTGGTCGGCCATCTTAATTTTGCTTGCAGGGTGCTGCCGATGGGGCGCCCCTTTGCGCGGCGGCTATCCTTGGCCATGGCGGGGGTGCACCGGCCGCATCGTCGTATTCGCGTGTCGATTGGCATGCGCGAGGATCTGCGGGTGTGGGACGCCTTTCTGGCTGACTTCAATGGCTGTAGGGTCGTCCAGTGGCCGGAGCAGTCCAACGCGGATTTGCAATTGTTCACGGACGCGGCGGGCAGTTCCGATTTTGGGGCATACTGTCAAGGAGCTTGGTGCGCGGAGGCGTGGCCTTCCGATTGGGTGGCTTCTGGGCTGACCCGCAACATTACCTTTTTGGAGCTATTTCCTATAGTGGTTGCGCTGTGGGTATGGCCGGAGCGTGTGAGGAATAAAAGGGTGTTATTCTGGTGTAACAATGCCGCGGTGGTCGAGGTCATGAATCGCAACGCACCCCGGTGCCCGAGGGTGGCAGCGCTGATGCGGGTGTTTGTTTTGGCTTGCTTGCGCCTGAATGTTACTGCCAGAGCGCGGCATGTGTCTGGCATACATAACTCCATTGCTGATGCTTTGTCCCGTTTCCTGTGGGCACAGTTCAGGTTATTGGCTCCAACGGCGGACGCAGTTGCATCGGCGGTGCCGGACCATCTTTGGCGGATTGGGACCCTGACGTGATGGCGCTGTTGTCTGCCTCGGTGACGCGTGGGACGTGGGCGAAGTATCGGCGCGGCTATTCTCAGGTGAGTGCTTTTTTGGTCGAGAGTGGGTGGAAAGGGGGGTGGATGCATGCCGGCCTCGTCAGCCAATTTGTGTTGTGGGCCAAGAAGGTCGGCTGGGCCCGGTCGGCGGTTGTGGCGGCCTTGGCGGGGTTTTCCTTTTTCTGCAAGGCGGCCGGCTGGGGCAACCCTCGCACTTTTTTTTTTGGTCAAGCGGTTGCTGGCTGGGTGGGCCAGGGTGCATCCTAGGACGCGGGACTGGCGGCTGCCGGTCTCGCATACTCTGCTTCTCGGCATTTCTACGGCGCTGCCGCGGGTCGCAGCCTCACCGTTCGAGGCAATTTTGTTTCAAGCGTTGTTTGCAACGGCCTTTTTCGGCGCTTTCCGCGTTAGCGAGTTGGTTCCCCGGTCTGCGTGGCAGGGCGCGGGTGGCGGGCTGCATGCCAAGTGCGTGGCGGTGGAGGCTTCGCGGGTCCGCATTCTCGTTGCGCGTTCCAAAACGGACCAGTCGGGCAGGGGTGCGTGGGTGATCCTGAATGCCATTTCCCCCTCGCCTTCCTGTCCGGTGTCCTGTCTGCGGGGTTACGTGCTGAGGAGACCGGCGTTCCCAGGCTACTTTTTTATTCATGCGGACGGGGCTCCGGTTACCCAGTTCCAGTTCACTGCGGTTTTGCGCCTCGTGCTGCGTTCGCTGGGCCACGATGAGAGGGGTTATTCTTCACACTCCTTCCGGATTGGCGCTGCCACAAGTGCGGCCGCAGCGGGGCTGGAGGGCCCCGTCATTCAGCGCATCGGGAGGTGGCGCTCAGATGCGTATAAGGGGTATGTGCGCCCGTGACCTTCCTGGGTGGTTCGGAGCGTCACGGGCGCCAGGTGCTTTGCCAGGGTGGCGAGAGGTGGGGGGGGGGGGTGGGGGGATGAGGGGGTTTTCATCTTTTGCTTCTTGTTGCAGGCGATGCCGCCGGTGGCAGTTCAGTTTGTTTCCTTGCAGATGGTTCGTGCTCGAGAGAGTGGTGGATCATCGGGCACTCCTTCGTCTACTGGGCGGAGCGCAGGGCAGCTGTGCGGCCGTTGGGCATCCACCTCGGTCTGGCGACTGCAGGGATTTGGCTTTGCTGGATGGGACAATGTGGCATGCGATGGCAGCAGCTGATTGCCTGCGTCCAGGCGAAGATGGAACAGCGTCAGTGGCCGGTCGGGCTGCTGATTCATTTGGGTGGAAATGACTTATCAAGCTGGCCATGCCGGTAGTTCATACTTGCTGTGCAGGCGGACATTGGTTTCTTGCGGGAATTGCTCCCAGGGATTGCTATTATTTGGTCTGACATCATACCGCGCCCTGCTTGTTGGTTTCAGCGGCGGTGGTCGCGGGGCTTGGTATAGATCAACCGCCAGGTAGGGCGCTGGGTAGTGCAGACCGGGGGGGTGCAGGTGTTGCACTCTTGGACTGAGGTGCAGTGCCGTGGGCTTTACAGGCTGGATGGTGTGCACCTCGCTCTGGTGGGGCAAGACTTATTGCTAAATGATTGGCAGGAGGCGCTCGAAGGTTGGCATTGGTCGCAGCTGGTTTTGGGGGGGGCGGCACAAGGATAAGGGGCTACCTTGTGCCGGTGGCGGGGTAGCGAGCTGGCGCTCGTCGACCCGGTGGTGCAGTGGCGGCTGAGGCCACTTTGCAGAGGAGCTGGGTGCTCCTAGTTGGGGAGAGACATCACAGTTGGTGTCTCTGCCCGGAGGGAAGCAACGGGAGCCGGCCTTTGCTATAGCACGGCGAGGCGGGCGGAAGGGGGAACGGGGGGTGGATGATGCCCCACCTTGCTAAACGGCTGGTGGGCGGGCATCATCCGGATGGGGTGAGGGGGGGGAGTTGTTATGTTGATGGAATGTCGAATTGGCCCGTGTTGGGCCGGGTTGGTTTATGGTTATGTAGCTGCGACCAATAAAGGAATTGTAATATGCCAAACCTTGGTGAGAGCGTATTTTGTGCATGGGTTCCAAGAGGCAGAGATGGGGGGGGTGGGGGGGTTTTAGGCGGAGGAGGTCCATCCGGATACACCGGTTAATCTCACGGCGCCGCTGGGCTCGGTCCCTAGGCCGGCGGAGTAACCGGGTCCCCGGGGGCCGAGCCCGTTGGTGTTGCTGCAGGCCGGGGGGGGGTGAGTAGAGGTACGAGCGCGCTGGACCATCGGCATCGCGCCCACGCCGTGACGTGGGACGTGCTGATTGGTCCGGCGGATTTTGAAGAGGCGGGCCGTGCAGTAAGCGTGGGAGATCGCCGGCGTGCGATCTCCCTCTTCCTGCCGTGCCGGTGAGCAGAGCAGCCACCCTCCCACCCTCCCTTGCTCCGGTTTCTGGGGGCAGGTGGTGGAGGGTTGATTGGGGGTGGGTTGTCGCAGCTGGGTGGGGGTTGAGTGGTGTAGACGTTGGAGTGGGTTGGCGGGGTAGCGAGCTGGCGCTCGTCGACCCGGCAGTGCAGTGGCGGCTGAGGCCACTTTGCAGAGGAGCTGGGTGCTCCTAGTTGGGGAGAGACATCACAGTTGGTGTCTCTGCCCGGAGGGAAGCAACGGGAGCCGGCCTTTGCTATAGCACGGCGAGGCAGGCGGAAGGGGGAATGGGGGGTGGATGATGCCCCACCTTGCTAAACGGCTGGTGGGCGGGCATCATCCGGATGGGGTGAGGGGGGGGGGAGTTGTTATGTTGAAGGAATGTTGAATTGGCCCGTGTTGGGCCGGGTTGGTTTATGGTTATGTAGCTGCGACCAATAAAGGAATTGTAATATGCCAAACCTTGGTGAGAGCGTATTTTGTGCATGGGTTCCAAGAGGCAGAGATGGGGGGGGGGGGGGGGGTTAAGGCGGGGAATTTTTCACTGATTCACTCCTGTTCTTGTTCCTTTATGCATTTAGGATATATTTAGAATATTTATATAATGTTTGTTCTCTATATGATATATGATTTGTTGTTAGCACAGTTTTTATAGACCTACCCCGCTTTCTTGCTATCCTCCTCCTCTTCTTTTAGTATGTGTTTATTTATTTCAACATTATTGCATTTTTATACAGTTAGATGGTATTTATGTTTATGCACATTGTTTCATGCAATTTATACTTGTGGTTTTATTCTGGTATTTTCATATATATGGTTATCATATTTGTTTGTTCAAATGTGATGTCATTCCAGGTGTTTTTATTATTTATAGATATGATTTTATTACCATTGCTTTTATAATTATATTTTTTGTGCTTTGTTTTATTTATTTATATATTAATTTATAGTGAGCCTTATACCCCTGAGGAAGTGTTATATGAAACACGGCTAGTGTCGGGTTATAGGCACACTCAATCCTTTTGGACTAATAAAGGCTGTTTTCTGACCCTCCTGCCACGTTTTAGACTGTTTTTTTGGTGCACTCCATTAATAGACCTCTTTGCCACACTGCACAATGCCCAGGTGGATCGGTACTACTCCAGGATGACTTCCAGCGACCAAATGGTCTCAGATGCCTTCCTCCTCAACTGGGAGGTGGGGCTATTCGATGCATAGCCCCCAATCCCGCTCATGGTGAAGATACTGCTGAAGTGCCAGGTAAACTGCGGTCCATCATCCTTATCACCCTTTACTGGTTCAGGCAGTTGTGGATTTTCCTGCTGCTTCAACTCTTGGCTGGACCTTTCCATCTGGGTTGTGACCCAGACCTCATCTCTCAGGAGGGCTGGAACTTGCTATACCCCAATGTCTGGTCCCGGGCCCTCATGGATTAGATGTTGAGTAGGTAGTTTTATTTATTTATTTACTTATTTTATATATCGCTTTATCTAAGTAATCAAAGACGTTTACAGGGAACAGGAGTCTAATACTGCTCTAGGCAGTTTATAATAAACATTTTACAAGTAACAAGAAACATATTGGTTGGAACTATGTACAAGAAACATTTTGACTGGAACTAAATACAATATTGAGTAGCAGTATAACAGTGTTACATCATGTGCTGGCTGAGGTACATTGATGTATAGCAATGATGTACATTGATTTATATACAATGAGATGATTGTTATGTTAAAGATTTGTGGATTTTACTACCTGGATAATGCTGAGAATAAGGTGGGCATGCATTCAGTGAGAGGTTTGATCTTGTATATTTATGTGACCAATGATGGGTTGCTCGTTTTGGTAGTAGTCAGCAAATAGGAATGTCTTGAGGTGCTTTCTGAACAATGTTAAGTCTTTTATTCCTCTCAGATTGTTGGGTAGATTGTTCCATAGAGCTGGGGAGAAGAACGAGAATTCCCTGTTGGTGTTTGCTTGGATTGCGTTTCTGAATCTCTTCGGTGTGATTAATAGGTTCTTCGGAATATCTCTTCTTCTTTCTGTGTCCTGTTGCATCTTTATAAGTATGTTAAGGTATGTTGGTGCTATATTGTTTACTGTTTTGAAAGTAGTCATTAGAGCTTTGAATTTGATCTTAAGAACATAAGAACATAAGATATGCCATACTGGGTCAGACCAAGGTACATCAAGCCCAGTATCCTGTTTCCAACAGTGGCCAATCTAGGTCATACGGTACGTTTCCCCAAAAGACACAGGTTCCACAATGTTTGTATTGGGTCAAGCATTGATATCCTGGATCCCTTCTTAATAATGGTTTATGGACCTTTCCTCCAGGAACTTGTCCAAATCTTTTTTAAATCCAGCTACACTAACAGCCTTTACTACATCATCCAGTAACAAATTCCAGAGTTTGATTACACGTTGAGTGAAAAAATATTTTCTTTTATTAGTCTTAAATAGTTTACCCTGTAGCTTCATTGCATGTCCCTTAGTCTTTCTATATTCTGATAACATAAACAATCGATCTACGTTTACCCGTTCCACTCCGTTCATTAATTTATAGACTTCTATTATATCTCCCCTCAGCCGTCTCTTTTCCAGGTTAAAGATACCTAACCTTTTTAGCCTTTCTTCATAGGAGTAATCTTCCATCCCTTTACCATTTTGGTGGCTCTTCTCTGAACCTTTTCTAATAAAGCTATATCCTTTTTAAGATATGGTGACCAGAATTGCACACAATATTCAAGGTGCGGTCTCACCATGGAACGATATAGATGCATTATAATATCTTTTATTTTATTTTCCATTCCTTTCCTTATGATACCTAGCATTCTATTTGCTCTCTTGGCCGCCGCTGCACACTGGGCCGAGGGTTTTAACATGTTATCCACAATGACTCCTAAATCTTTTTCCTGGGTGGTGGTTCCTAATGTGGAACCTTGCATCGTGTAACCATAGTTTGGGTTGTTCTTCCCTAGGTACATAACTTTGCACTTGTCCACATTAAATTTCATCTGACATTTTGATGCCCAGTCTTCCAATTTATCAAGATCCTCTTGCAATTTTCCACAATCCTCTTGGGTTTTAACAACTTTAAATAGTTTTGTGCCATCTGCAGATTTGATAACCTCACTCGTTATTCCCTTTTCCAGGTCGTTATTCCATTTTCCAGGTCATTCCAGATCATTTCCAACAATCTTTGTATTATAGGAAGCCAATGGAGTCAGTACAGCATGGGTATTATGTGTTCAGATCTAGCTGCTTTCATTATTGTGCATGCTACCATATTCTCTACCATTTGTAGGGGTTTCAATGTTTGTTTGGATAGGCCCTGGAGAGTGATGTTACTATAATTAAAGTGAGGGCATATCAGCACTTGTGCTATAGTGCGGAAGTTGTCTGGCGAAAGCAGGGGTCTTAGGTATTGTATCATTCTGGTTTTGTTGTAGATTGTTCGTGTTGTCATGTTAATGTGTTTGATCATATTGAGGTTTTTGTCTAAGAAAATCCCCAGGTATTTTATTTCCTCTTTTACCTCGAGTGAGGAATTGTTTACTTGTAGTTGTTGAGGTGGGTCCAATGCTTTGTTCCCGGTGATGATTAGTACTTCGGTCTTTTTTAGATTTATTGATAGGTTAACTGAGTTTAGCCAGAGTGAGATGTCTTTGAAGCAACTGATGATTTTCTCATAGTTGGGTTTGTGGTTTCAAATGTTGTGAATAACATGATGTCATCCGCATATATCCTGTAATCCAAATTATGCTCTGAGAATGTCGCAGATAGGCTGAAGATAGATACTGAAAAGTAAGGCGGATAACGCTAATTTCTGTGGGATGACTTGTGTCTGGCTGAATTGTTTGGAGAAGAAGTTGTTGAAGTTCACCCGTTGAGTGTGGTTGGAGAGGTAATCCTCAAACCATCATATTATGCTGCCTACTATTCTGAGATGTTTTAGGCGGTTGATTAGGATTTTATGATTTATGGTATCGAATGCTGAAGTTATGTCTAGGAATATGTGGATAAAGACCTGTTTTGTGTTTTCAATTCCTTGTATAATTGTGTCGAAGAGGGATGTTAGGAGAGTTTCAACTCCATAATATACTCTGAATCCATATTGGTGTGGATCAAGTAGGGCATTTGTGTCAATGAAGTCTTGGAGTTGCATCTGTACTGATTTTTCTATGACTTTGGATTGGAATGGGAGACTTGCTATTGGTCTGTAGCAACTGAGGCAGGACTTGTTTAGTGTGCTGTGTTTTAAGATTGGGTGGATGGAGGCTTTTTTTGTCTTTTGGTTTTTGCCCTTGGGATAGTGAGAGGTTAGCTATGTTTTTGGATGTAGGGTGTTAACTCTGCTTTGGTCATTTTAATCCAGCTGACTGGACAAGGGTCGAGTAGTGAGGTGGTTGCATTTAAAGATTTAATGCATTGGTCTATCTGTTTTTTGCTTCTTGGGGAGAATGTGTCCCATACTGAATTGTTGATAGGTTTGTTGTCTTGAATTTTGATTTTTTTCATGTGGTTGGCTAGCAGTTGGGCACTCATATCGCTTTTTTGAGGGTCATCTGAATTTGTTTTTTTGAATAGATTTTGAACAACGAGAAATAGTTCCCTAGGTCGGTTTAATGATTTTGTTAGTATTTTTGAGAAGTAATCTTTTTTTAAATTGGTGATACTTTGACGGTATAGTTTTAGTGAGTCCATGTATTTCAGCTGGTCTTTATCGGATTTTATGGCTCTCCGTTCTCTCTCATCCTTCCTTAGTGCTCTTTTCGTTTTTCTGAGGCTCTGGGAGTATCATGGTTGGGAGTTTCTGTGTTTCTTTGAGGAGTAACCGAGGCACGGCGGACACAGTGCCTTACCCCCCCCCCTGCCCAAAAACTCACAACACTCACTTGCTGGCATAGCACCGGTCGTAGCTTTATTAACTTTAACACACTTCAACAATAATTTCCAAACAATACAATTCCGCCTCTCCGACAACAGTAATGACTCACCAGCCATGTGGGTAGCAAAGTAAGGTCATCGCTGTTGCCCCCGCAGCGAGGCTACTGCTAAGATCCTACCACCCCTTCCTCCAGCTTCGCCATATGACTAGCAAAAGCCTCACCGGGATTATCCGGGCTGGGGGTACCCCACCCCCGCCCAACTAATAGCTACGGCTCCGGACCCTGGACCCCGGACCACCACTGGTTCAGGCGATCCCAAATCCCTGAACCACCCCCCCCCCCCCCCACCTGCGACCGGTGCGCCACCCACCGGAAATTTCCTCCACGGCCTCCTGCCAATCATTGAGGAGCAAGTCTAAACCGACCGGGGATAAATGCACCCCATCTTGGTGGTATAAACCCGCACAAGAAACTTCCACCCAAGGATGTTGAATCTGAATACCCCCATGATCCACCACCCAACACTCAATCTGCCGATTAATCTTTGTTAACCCACGGGACCACCACCGCTGCTCCCAACAAGCTGGCCGTGGCATAATATCAGACCATATTAGAAGGACACCAGGAAACATTCGTAACACATCAGCCATATCCCTTTTCGCAGCCCGAATAAGCTGCTTACATGTCCAAGAAGCCAAATCATTCCCCCCCAGGTGTATCAACAGCAGCTGCGGCCGATCCTTCATACACCCATGATGTCGCAGCAAGGGCAGGAGCTGCACCCAACACAAGCCCCGAGGGCCCATTCATAGAACCACCAGCTCCGCAGGGTCCATCCCTAGATTGGGCCCCATTGGCCGCACCGCCACTCGCCGCTCTGCCCAATGCACGAAGGAGTGGCCCATCAACCAGCATGTCCAAGGATGCCCATCTGCAACACAAAAGAACAGTTAGCAGCCTCCCCCCATTCCCATCCGCAGTCCCCTCACAAACGCACATAACCCTGAAACGCGTGTGAGCACCAACGGCTGATCCGCTGAATCTCTCCCTGCGGTAATCCCTCAGCCACCACACTGGTAGCGGCTCCATTCGGAAGGAATGCGGCGCAAACCCAGTGGGATCAACCCTGACCCGAATCAGCGCCAACCGCAGGACCGCCGCAAACTGAAAACGCGTCAGCGGGTTCGAATCATCATGCAGAAGGAACTGACCCTCCCCCACCGGGCGCACCCCCAAATAATCCCGTACCACAGAAATTGGGCAGGTCAGGGGGTCCCCTATCGCTCTCAATGCTACCCAATGCCCACAGCCTCGCTGATCTATTTTAGATCGCGCCAGCAATATCCGCACTTCCCCATCCCTCAGATACACATGCTTCCTTTCCAACCCCTCCCCCTGCCGGCGTGAAGCCGCCACTAACTCCTCAACTCAAAAGGCACCGAAAAAAGCCAGACTGAACGCTGCCTGAAACAGCCGAGTTTCATAATGCAAAGCAGCCACCCCAGGCAACACCGTAGAAAGTTGCGCCAGCAGCTCGTAAGTAACTGGCCGGCGACCATCCCGCGGAGTCGGGTGGGAACGCTCCCATCCTTGTAACAACCTCCGCATCAGAAAGCCCGCACCCTGACAGGCCCAACCCACTGCCCGCGCGAAAAATGAAAATCCCGCCAAACGCGCCCGCACCGTCGCTTTGGACAGCCCTCTTGCCTTTGCCGCGACCACGTATTCCGCCAGCAGGTAGTCGGGCGCATGCCCCCCCGCCACCCCTGAGTCACCAGAAAGTTGGCCACGTTGTCACTTCCACGCTGATACTTCATCCATGTCACCGGCGCTACCGACCGCTGCAACAGCATCAGCATCTCCACCGGCCAAGCTGCCATAAGTCCTCCGGGACCTGCGCACCTTCGGCGTCCACAGTTGGCGCCAAAATCCGGAACTGCTCCCACTTAAAACGAGAAAGAGCATCCGCAGTACTGTTAGTGCTACCTGGAATATGGCGAGCCCTGACCAGTACATTCAGCCGCAAACAAGCCAATACCACTGCCCTCATCAACGCCACGACTGGCAAACAATGAGGAATGTAGTTATTTACCATACTAACCACCGCCTCATTGTCACAAGACCATAGCACTCTGCGATTACGCAACCTGTCCGGCCACAGCTCCAACACCACTAGGAAAGGAAACAACTCCAAAAACGTGATATTCGTGGTTAAACCCGCATCCCTCCAAGCCTGTGGCCACGCTGCCACACACCATGCTACCCCGAAGTAAATACCTAGGCCCCTGCCCCCTGCCGCATCCGTGAAAAGCTGCAAATCCCCCATAGAAACCGCTGCCTACATCAACACAGACGTGCCGTTGAAATCCTGCAAGAACGTGTCCCACACCCCCAGATCCGCCCGCATACTCCGCGACATTCGAATCCGATGATGAGGCTGGACCACCCCCGAGTGAGCCGCCGCCAAGCACCACAGGAACACCCTACCCATGGGTATAACCCTGCAAGCAAAATTCAAAGAGCCAATTAAGGCCTGCAGCTCTCTCAAAGTAATCTTGCGTGAGCTCAGCGCGGTGGCCACAAGCAACCGCAAACGAACCACCTTCTCGACCGGCAAACGCGCCACCATCGCCACAGAATCCAGCTGTATACCCAAAAAGGTAATGCTCATAGCCAGACCCTCCGTCTTCTCGCTTGCCAACGGCACCCCCCACTCCTGTGCCAGGGACAAAAATCCATCCAACAACACCTGACATTGCAATGTCTGTGCCTCACCCACAAACAAAAAATAGTCTAAATAGTGCACGACATTCGAGCAACCCACCCTTTGGGTCAATGCCCAATGCAAAAAGGAGCTGAACATCTCAAAGTAGGCACAAGAAATCGAGCATCCCATTGGAATACATTTGTCAAAATACCAGCCACCGTCAAAACGAAATCCCAACAGCGGAAAGGACGACGGGTGCACCGGCAGCAACCGAAATGCCGATTCAATGTCCACTTTGGCCATCAGGCTCCCTTCACCACAACGCCGCAACAAATCCACCGCCATATCAAAGGAAGCATACCGCACAGTACACCATTGCTGCGGAATGTGATCATTGACCGACGATCCAACCGGGAAGGATAGGTTGTGGATTAGCCTGTACTTCCCCGGCTCCTTCTTCGGAACAGTACCCAAAGGAGACACTACCAAATTCCCAAACGGCCACCCTACCCAGCTCCCGCTCTTTATCCAATTTCGCCCGCACTACCTGGGGTAAATGTCGCATGGAAACCGCGTTATCCACCCGCTCCGACCCTATGGATCCTATCACCTGAATAGGAAAGCCGTCCCTAAACCCCCCCTCTAGCACCTCCCGAGCCCGCCTACGCGGATAATGCTGAAGCCAAAGCTCCAAAGCCTCCAGCCGAATTGGCGTAGGAGCTCGCTCCCGCACCTCCGCACTATTTGGAAGCCGAAAGGGGGGGGGGCGGACCCGCTTTGTACATTTAAGGGCAGAATGCCCCCCACTGCAGACGGAACAAGCGTGTCGAAACTTGCAGTCGGGAAAAGGACAAGACGACTTATTGAATCGCCAGCACAGGTCCCTGACGCCTTCCCCTCCCAATTTCGGCCCACCCAGTGCCCCTTCCCGAAAGGAACGCCCTTTTCCCAGTGTACCTTCCCCCACCCCTTTCGCACCCCCATGTCCACTCGCTCCCCCAACACCCCCAGTCCTGGCAGCCATTTGGGTCAACCACAAACTAATGTCCTGCGTCCCCCAAGACAACAATTTGTTCTCCTCCATCTTATCCCGAAACTTTGTCATAGTTGAGCCAAGCCCAACCGTAATGTGTCTGCGCCGCTTCCAAGATCGAATCAGCATACGCTAGAAGCATCCCGTATTGCTCCGGAAAATGATGACCCCATACACTGGCTAGCTGCAGGAATGCCCTAGTCCAATTCACCACATTACGGGAAGCTCTCTTGATCCGGCCCGCCTTCTCGTCTTCCCTCCTTCTTTTGCGACTCTCCCCCGACCGCTGTCTCTCCTACAACAACCGAAAGATGTCAATGTATTTCCGCTTCCGAATCTTCCAGCGCAATGCCCACGGAACTCCCTCCCACAACTCCGAAAAGGACGCCAATGTCGGAACAGACCCACTCCCCTCAACTCCAGTGGCTCTGTCACCCGCTGCCCGCCCCTCGGCATCCTCAGACGAAGTATCCGACGACGACTCGCTGGATGAAGATGATGAAGTATCTCCCCTACGATGTCACCAACAAGCATGTTTCCACTTCTTCCGCGCCTTACCCCCACCGCTCACACCCAGACCCCTTCTCTGCTCCCCACCCCCAACATCCCCGGTAGGCAACTCACCAGCACGGTCCACCGCAGCACTGGTCGCAGTAGTCCCCTCTCGTGATCTGTGCGCTCAGACACTGGCTCACTCCGCACACCTTCCGAGCGGTCACTTCCCGCTGCCATTCGCAGAGGTGACCCATCCGACTCGGTCGCCACTCCACTTGGACTTCCCACACCGTATCCGCCAGGCAACTGCCAAGCCGCCGCCACCTGAGAAGGAATGTAAGGAAACACAGCGGGGGGGGGGGGCCACCCCAGCCCAGGAGGGCTGCCATGCCCCCAGCCAGTCGGCCCTGGATGTGCCCTGCCCCCCACCCCTCTAATAATCCCAAGCCGAGGATCCACTGGCCTGACACAAACCCCCGGGACTGCCCGCCCCAAAACCCCCCGCCGGGGTACACAACCCCGCCGAGACACCCCCCACAGACCTCCCTGCCTCACTATCCTACCCCAACCCAGCACCAAACCCCTGCTCGGTTCCCCCTGTGCTGTCAGCCATTGACACAAACCCATCTGAATTAAGGCGCAAGGGCCCGCGGGTCCCACCAGCAGATGCCCCTTGTCCAGCACCCGGGGGATGAGTAACCCCAGCTTGTCCCCTGCCCCCCAAGGTAGCCCTCGACCGAGCCCCTCTCCTTCCCCGAGACCCACCTGCCCGAGGAACACCCCCCGCAGGAATCATAGTAACCCCTCCTCTCTCCCCCTCCTCCCCCTAACCCCACCGCGCAAGGCTCCACTCTCCCTCCGAGGAGTACTGGCAGAGCGCTGCCTAGAACCCCCCCTCTTTCCCTTTCCCACGCCCCTTTTTTTGCCAGCCGGCATCACTGCTCACCCCAGCACAGAGGCTTACCGCACCCTCCACGAGTCCTGCAACTGCGAGCCGCCGCCGAATCGCCTCAGCCGGTTCCCCGCCGCTCCACAGAGAGCCCACACTACCAGGACTGCCAACACCGTACTGCCAAGCTACCTGCAAAAGAAAATAAAATCAAGGCAATGACAATAAAAATGCCGCACTCGCAAGACGACGTCAACCTTCTTCAGCCCTGCGCGCCCGAATGAGAGTAGCGCAGGCTCTCCCCCTGCTTCCTCCTCCCTCCTCCTGGCTTCCACTTAATGAAATTGGCTCCCGCCGCTGCCGCTCCACCGCGGGAACCAATTAATTCAAACTGCCGTCCAAGCCTCCCAGCATGCCTCTGGCCCCCGCGGCACGAAGGGGACGTCACCTGCCGCCGGCCCGGTTACTGCCGGCCGAACAGGTAGGTCCCCTGCGGCCTTCAAATTCCTTTGTTGGTTAGTTGATGCTGCATTAGTGTTCTTCCAGATTGTAAGGAGGGTGTCATTTGTTAGAGCAGATGTGATGTTCTTCAGGAAGTCTTCCTTATCAAATTTCTTGAATCAACGATGTGCTTGTTGTCTCTGGTCTTTGTTAAGTGAGTAGGAGTCCAGTTCCATACTGAATTGTATAAGATAGTGATCTGATCAAGGCATCTGTTGTGTTTGTATGGTGGTAATCCTATTATGCATCCATTCTTTAGGGGAGAATATAAGATCCAGTGTGTTCCTTCTTGAATGCGTTGGGGTGTCAATGTTTTGCTTGTAGCCAAGTCATCCATTGCTTGAAGGAATGAGGCATTTTGGGCAATGGTTATTGAGGAGAGGTTGAAGTCTCCTAGAATGTTCTTTGATGATTGGGGTTTCAGAGCATGCAGATTCAATTATATTGGCTAATGCATTGGTATCAGGTGATGGGGATCTATAAATTAGAGATATTGCTAGTCTTTTGGTTTGTAGAGTTAACATATTCAGACCTTCTGTGCTTATGGAATGTTTGCTAAGTTCCCAATTCATCTTTACATAGACCAATTACTCCTCCTGCCTTCTTATTATGTCTTAAGCAGTAATATATGCTACATTCTGGTGCTTTAATTTGATTAAGGGGTACTGTGTCCGTGTCGTAGAGCTAGGTTTAGAGTCATGAATGAGGTCATATATGATAGGGATTTTGTTCCATAGTGATCTTGCATTTATTAGATACCATTTTAGAGACTTTGTGTTTTCCTACTCCTATTGTTTGAGGTTCCATGAATGTGGTTGAGGTCTTATGCATATAAACCGTTGTGGCCTGGTACGGTGAGTGGGGTGATATGAGTTTAAGCTATACTGTCTCCCTGAGTTTATTTTGGTAGGAGATTATTGGGATGTAGTATTGCTTTTGGGTGAGTGAGTATGTTTGGTTTATAATGATTATAATTAGTGTCACAAGCACAACGCCCGAAGCCACTTGCCTTAGGCGGTCGAGGGGCGTGGTGGTTGAGGATTCCTTCTTCTATCAGCTCCTAGCAGCCTATTTCTTCATGGAGGTTTCTGGGAAGTGTAGTACTGCTAAAAATATGTTGGTGCTTTAAGTAGAAGTTTTGTAGTTGAGGTAACCGAAGGTAAGGCTTTTAACAGAAAGTTTATTTCCATAACACAAAGTACAGCAGGTTCAAGGTATCATTTACAGGATTATAACTGTAGGATTTGCTTAAGGTACAGCAAATGAAATGTAAACATCCAAAAGAACTCAGACATGGCTTTTTAAAGTCCTCTTACTTGCAGAGGCAATTGTCTTTAGAAACTAGGCTGCCACTTTCCTTATTAGTCCTTGACAAAACAATCATTCCAAGTTGTTATCAAAACTCTTAGCAGGCTTTTCATATAGGAGAGGAGCAAGCAAAAACTCTTATAGCAGCTAACTTGGTTTCTCTTGCCTCAAACAGTTCAAACACAGGTGACAACAAGCATGAATCAGAGCTTCCTGATCAGGCTTACGTTGCAGTAAATTTCCCTTTTAAAACAGACAGAAATTTACCTCCACACTGCTTCTGCCATATGGTTAACTTCCAAGGAGAATTACTTCTTTCAGGGCTAGCTTTTCCTCAAGACCTCCTGTCTAGAGCTTGGCACAGAGAGCAATCTATAAAGCAATCTTCTTCCCCCAGTTCTGACATTGGTTCTCCCAACTGCATGGGTTCTGACTCACCAACCTGGTCAGACTGCTCAGATGACAACCTCTCTGATGGCTTGAAAGCTTCTTCACTTCCTGGTCCCCACCTCTGTTGCCAACCTGTTGCAGGGAATTCAGCTCTCTCCGCACTGGGTAGCTCAGCTCTTCTCCAAGAATCCACTCCTTCTCTCTGCTGCTGTCTCAGCTGCTCTCCTGGCTGCTGCTTGCAATCCCTCTTTCCTGCTTTATCAGTCATTGGCTGAAACCTATTCCAGCTGGGGGTTTTCTGTCTTTGAAACCTGGCTGTGGCTTTCTTTCCCTGCACTCCTATAAGGGGAACCTTAACTAGGGTGAATTCCTTATGCTTCTCACCTCCCCCACTCTCAGGATAGCTGACTTTGCCACATTAGGAATATTAAGATGATAACTGCTTTCATTCTTTGATCCATGGTTACAAGGTAGCTGGGTTTGTGTTCATCTGGTGAGAGAAGGAGGATTTTAAATATTCTTTCTGTTCAGAGAGATATGAAGCGGAGTTCCTTATATGCAGATTTCGGAGGGAGGCCCCTGTCATTGATGCTGAATGGAGTCAGGAGTCAGGCTGCAGAGGTGGTCTTTCTGTGTGGAGCTGTTTTTAAAAGTCTCGATCACATGTGGTTGCAAGGTGGGCTAAATGGGTCTTGCAGCAGTGTAGTGAGGTTTTGTGAGGATTTATCCTTGCTGGTGGGTCTAATTGGCTATGCAATGGGACTGCTTATAACAACTTATTGTATAATGGAAAGAAACATTTGTTGGTATAGTTTTAGCACAATCTTGTTACCTGGGTTTTGGATGGATACCTGCTGTTTGTATCTCTGCCTAAGGGCCATGCCAAAGAGCCCTCTGGCGAGGCCCTCGGGCACGGGCCCGCCAGGCGCAGGTGTGCCCGATGGTGCCTTGAAATTAAAGCTGTCCAGAGAAGCCCCTGATTGGGCTAGAACTGGAGAACAGAGAGGAGTCCAACTTCCCACTCTCTTACTTTACGCCATCTGGGGGAACGTTGCTGAAGGTGGCAGTGGATGGGGGAGTGTTGCTGAAGGTGGTGGTGGATACGGCTTGTTCCTCATGCATGATGGCATCTTGAATTAAGTTCTTTAGGAACTTAACCTGCCCATAGAAGTGACTGGAGTTCTCCTGGCTTCCCACAGAGATTCCACACATTGTTCCTATGCCTCTATGTGGTGGAGGTTCTCTGTTTGGTGTACTGACATGGCACTGAATTCCTTCTCTTGCACAGTGGAAAGGCTCCTGGAGTATCTCCTATACCTTTTAAACTCAGGCCTTAAATCCAATTCAGTCCGGGTCCACCAGAGCACAATTGGGGCCTATATCGCAGTTTGGAGGGCAAGCTGCTTTGACCACAGGATAACACAGTATAGAAAAGCTGTTAAATAAATAAATAAGTTTAACTGTTTTTATTGTAAACAGTCCACCAGTTACATGATGTTCTATGTATTATGTTTTGTTACACTGTAAACCATCCCTGATCACTGGAAGAGGTGGTATAGAAAAAGTGTCCAAATAAATAAATAAGTCCATCTTTGCTCAGCTGCTGGTGGCCCACTTCATGTGGGGTTTGTTTCTTTGTAAACTCCAGGTTAAACCCCCGTCGGTAGCTTGGGACCTAAGTGTGATGCTGGTGCAGCGCCTCTCGACTCATTTTGAGCCACTTGCATCTTGCCCGCTCAAATTGCTATGAGAAACGCGACCTTCGAAGTCAAGAATCACCTCTGCCTGCCCTATTAGTGAGCTTCAGGCCTTGGTGGCTCATCCTCCATACACTGGATTTTATCAGAAAAGGGCAGTGCTATGGGCGCATCCGCGTTTCTAGCCTAAGGTGATCTCCTCTTTCCACCTTAATTAGTAGGTGGTCTTACCCACTTTTTTCACCGTCCTCATACCAACAGAGCAGAGGCCACGCTGCAGATACTGAATTGTAAATCTGCCCTGGCCGTCTATGTGAAACTGACGAGAGCGTTATGGGTGCTCCATCCAGCTCTTCATCTCCTTTGACCCCAGCAAGTTAGGTGCTGCCATCTTCAAATGCATGCTGTCCATTTGGGTGGAAGACTGCATTTCCTCCGCCTCTACTCAGTCCCTAACAGGTGACCCAGCTCCCGCCCAAACAACTATGCCTCACCCACAAGATTATGCAAACTACCTACAATCAAAGATAATCCAAGCTAACAAGTTATCAACCTGCACAATCTCCTCTACTACATGTAAAACCCCTCTACTCAAATTTTGCGAAGTATCCAATAAAGAAATACAAGATATTATCACATCCATTAATCTTACCACTGCCCCTAGTGACCCATGTCCAGCTAGTTGGATCAAAGAATTACGCCAAGAACTTAGTCCCGCTATAAGCAGAATCACAAACCAATCCCTCTCCATAGATCTTTCCCACAAAGCCTGAAATTTACTTCAATCCGCCCATTATTAAAAAACAACAAACTTGATTCCTCCAACGTTGAATCCTTTTGCCCAATATCAAGCATCCCCCTACTCGCCAAAATCATTGAAAAGGTAGTTCAACGACAAATCCAACAACATATTGATGATGTAGCTCCACTGGATCCATCTCAACATGGCTTCAGAGAAGCTCATGGTGTCGACACCATCCTCACAACTCTCTTCAATGATTTAGTTACAGGACTTGATAACATCCGCCAGGGATTTGTCCTCATTTTCATGGATATTGCTGCAGCCTTTGATTCAGTCAACCATGAAACTCTGATACTCCGTCTTGTGGAGAAAGGAATACAAGGCTCAGCTATAGCATGGTGCAAGTCCTACCTATCTAACAGATGGCAACAAGTCAGAACAGGTACCATGACTTCTGACCCATTCCCTCTCAATCAAGGTGTACCTCAGGGTTCATCCCTATCTGCATTAATGTTCAACATATATATGCAACCAATTTGTACCCTAATCCACTCCTTCAACATCCAGTGCCTAGTCTACGCAGACGACGTTCTAATCTACTCACCATTCCTGATTGATCAACCTGACTTTTCACCTATATCAAGCTGCTTCGAAGCTGTATCACAATGGCTTACAACACAAAATTTAAGGATCAACCATAGTAAAACAGATGTCTTATTCCTCACCAAGAACCAGATGTTCTCCACACCCCCCACATTAAAAGTAAACAATATTGAGTTGATAGCAAAATCAACTATCCGCTATCTCGGCATCACACTTGACCAACGACTCGACATGTTTACACATGTGAAGAACATCACGAAAGCAATTTACCATAAGGTCCGGATACTACGTCACCTGCACCCCCTATTGGACTTTAATGACTACCGAACTATCTTCCAAGCCTTGGTACTCCCACATCTAGACTTTGCAAATATTATCCTTCATGGCCTCCCTCAGTCAACACTAGGACCTCTTCACCTTGCAATGAATGCTGCAGCAAGGGTACTTGCAGGTACATCAAGAGCTAAACATATAACCCCAGTCATGATGGATCTCCACTGGCTTCCACTTCAGGCTAGAATCCAGTATAAGTCCCTAGTACTAACATTCAAAGCCCTAAGGAACCAGATCACCTCACCCATCAGCAAACTCATTCAAAGACGGCCGTTCAACAGGATCAGGCGATCTAATCAAGCAAACACTCTAGAGATCCCCAACATTCAAACTAAGTGCAAAAAGGCTACTGCCAATAGAGCCTTCTCCCTATTTGCACCCATGACCTGGAATGCCCTCCCCACTGAGCTCCGTTCCACCCCAGACCTATTGTCATTTAGAAAAGCCCTCAAACAACACCTTTTCCTCATCCATTACCCAGAATCCAATCCCAGAAACAACCACCCATCCTCACATCCTACACCCTACTCCACCCCACCCAAAATCCAACACCATAAAGAAAATGACTAGCTCTACCACCATATCCCCTCTCTTATTTATTATTGGTACTGATCACACATCTTATTGATTAAACCTCTTATAAATATGTTGAAACCAAGCTATACTATATGTATAATTTCTCACCATACTATATGTATAATTTCTCACCATACTCCATGAATAATTACTCTGTATTTAGTTACCCCTGTTACCTCCAGGTTATCTCGTCCATGTTCAATGTAAAAACTCAATTGTCGTGTGACATTGCAGTATGTTTTTTTTTTTGTTCAATTGTAAACCGCACTGATTTTAATAGCGCGGTATATAAGAGAAGTAAATAAAATAAATAAATAATAATAATAAAGGTCTGAGTCTGCTTCGGTGGCCAACTTGCGCTCAGTCTCCATGGAGGAGATTTGCAAGGCTGCAACTTGGTCCTCAGTCCTCACAGCCCACTACTGGCTGGATGGGGATTCCTGACATGACAGCAACTTCAGCCAAGCCATATTCAGACATCTGTTTGGGACTTAGGTTCAACTTCTTACCACCGGCCCTTTTGTCCGTCCAGGTTACCGAAAGAGTCCTCCGGTGTCAATGTACGCTGTGAATGCTGAGTAAGTCAAGTCCCCCATACGTGAGGACTTATTTCCTGCTTATCCAGGGAGAAAGCATAGTTATTCACTTGTAGGAAGAGTTCTCCATGGATAGCAGGAATAAGTCCTCACATTCCTCCCATCTCCCCTTGGAGTTGTATTTTGACTACTAGCTTGATTATCATATTGGAGATAAGATGGCGCTGTGGCAGGTGGGAAGGCAGGAATGCATGCTCGATGGAGTCTCTCCAAGTTGGGGAGCATTCCCACATGGGGCTTGTCACAGAGCAGACTCTCTAGAGCCCCCTGTGGAGCTAAAAAACACTACTCCTCAAGTAAACAGTGACGTGTGGAGAGAGCACATAACACAAGGGTATCAGAATAGGTATAAGGGAGTGAGGTCACAAGCCTGGAATTATCACCCAGCCAGTAGGGAGGCAAGGAAGGTCCCACCTGACCCCAATAGGCTAGGGTGTGGTGCAGCTGGGGATTACGTAAATAATCAGCACAGCTCACAGGAAGGAAGCAAGGCAGAGAGAGCCGAGGAAGCTGGGAGACCTGAGAGACGAAGGAGGTCAAGAGAATCAAGGCAACCAAGTGAGTTGAAAGACCCAAGGAGAAAGGATATTCCCAGGCAGAGGAGATACCCAGAGTGGGAAGAACACAGACCTCCCAGGTCTCTACAGCAAGGCAGAAGGCACTGGCTGAATGAAAGTCTGAGTGAGTCTGATGAACAATTAAGTGAAAGAGATGAGCAACTGAATTCAGACAGGGACAGTGTATGCAGCAGCCTTGATAGAAGCTATGCCATAAGACACAAGTTACAAGCTAGGAAAAGCTATTCTGAGCCAGAGAGGAGAAATGCTAAGCTGAGCTATGAGAGGCATTTGTATGAGAAACAAAAGCCCTATAATGTTAACTTAATGAAAGCAGGAAAACTCCAGAGTCTGGGCTACAGACAGAATATAGAACAAAGCTTGTTACCTGTGAGAGAGAACCCTGCAGAGGGATATAACTGGCATAAGCTTTCTCAGAAACTGCCGTTGGAGATAACAGCTGTTTGTAAAGCTCCTGTTAAAACAAAACCCCGAACAAAGGTTCCACTCTCTAATAGCTGGGCAGCTAACTGCTTTACTCTGCCTGATAACCAGAGGCAGAGGAAAGGCTCCTGGTTGAGCAACTCCAGAGAATATGGTAAAGCCAAACAGATACATGCTGTAGAGAGTCAAGTACGTCACAAGCTGGAAAGTTTGTTGAACAAACTACCTCAGGAGAGAAGTGACGAAGCATCTGTACAGGACAGTGTTCCAATGCAGTATGAGCCTTATGCAATAGAGGATAACATTGAATTGCCTGTTGAACAGATGGACTGTAGTTTGATATTAGCTGACCAAATAGAGTCTCTCAGATAGAAGGCTGAACTGCTCCAGAGAAGCCTTTATCTGGAAACCTGACAAGCTGTATTTCTGTTTCCATTCATATTTTGTTTGCTGAAAGGAAAGCTATTTTTGTTATAATTCTTTTTGTTTACCCAAGAAGGGTTATGTTGATTTGATTATTATACTTTTGAAAGAATCCTACGGGACGGGGAATAAAACCCAGTTAAACCGATTTCGGTGTCACAACTTATTTGTGTACTGGCAAGGACTATCAGATATTGAAAAGGCCAGTACTTTACACCCGGGTGCAGTACCAGCTGTGACCAACAGGAGGTGCTGCATGACAAGAGGGTGACATAATGGCGTAGTGTTTCAGGATTTTGATACCACGTGACTTCCCCTGGAAAAGACAAGTACAGAGCAGTGCTGGAAGAGACGACTCACCCGGAAGTACTTGCTGAGGGAGGATTTTCGCTGGCAGGTCGGCCAGAAAAGGAAGGAAAGGAAAAACTTTCTCACACGCTGGAATCTACCCAAAACTCAGGTAACAGTCACCTGGGAGAAACCGTAGATGGATAAGTGAGAAAGAGGGCACTGTTCCTAAGTGGGAATTTTAAAAAAAAAAAAAAAAAAGGAAGGTGCCGCACTTGGTGTGTTTTTCTCTTTTTTTCCGCAGGTCCTCAAAAAGACAGGATGTACGTGATGTTCAGGCGTGGATGCAAACGCAGTGGAACGAACAAGCCAAGCTTATGCAACAAGTGCAGAAACAGTATATGGACGCTATGCAGGAGCAACAGCAACCGTTGGTGGAAGCATTGAAGGCTCTAGTTACCAAACCTCAGGACAATGAGGCAATGACTGTGCCAATACTGACGCAAGTAGCCATGAACCCTGCTTCCAATTTTTCTGTAAGACAGTTAACACAGTATGATGACATTGATGATCATATTGAATCGTTTGAGAGGATGGCAGCCACCCTCAAATGGCCGCCAGAGCTCTGGGCCAGGCAATTTACCTTGACCGGAGATGCTCTGTCAGCCTTTAGAGGGATGCCTGCTGATTTAGTTACGAATTATACAGAGATTAAGAAGGCCATAAAAGATAGGCTGGGTTTTACACCCAGACAGTATAAGCACCAATTTAGGGAGGCACGCATACAACCCAAGGAGACTCCCCGAGCCTTGTATCAAAGGTTAAAAGGCCTCGCGTACAAGTGGCTTAACCCTGAAGGGAGATCCTTAGATTCCATTATGAAAGATATTATAATGGAACAGTTCATGCATTCGGTATCTGATGATTTGAGAACTTTTCTCATGTTACAGGACTGCCATGATCCGGAAGAGGCCGCAAACATGGCGGAAGCTTATTTTGAAGCCAGAGGGGCAAATGCCTTAAGGACTGGCGGGTTAAAAATAAATGGACAAGAAAGTCCAGGTAGCATGAGAAAAGGGGACAGGGATGCTATGGAGAAAAGAAGTGTGCGTGATAATATTGGTGAGGCTGTGGCTAAGAATGTGGGATGTTATAAATGTGGTAAAATAGGACACCACAAGAAAGTTTGTAGGGTAAGAACTGTGTTAGTAACAGGGGATGATGAGCCAGACCTGGAAAACTTTCTCCAGGAAGTTCAGGTGGAGGGGGTCGACGCCCTAGCATTGCTTGATTCAGGCGCCAATCAAAGCATGGTTTCCCAAGAGTTTTGGGAAACCCTAGGGGACCAACCATCCGTGGCCCCGAATCAAGCAGTAGGCCAGGTGCGTATACGTTGTGTGCATGGAGAAGCTTCCTGTTATCCCTTACACATGGTTGACATAAAGGGTTCTGGGGTCACCCGACGAATGGCAATAGCGATAGTACCCAATTTACCCTATACAGTCATCCTGGGAAGGGATTGGTCGTCCCTTAGTCAAGAAACAAGGAAGGGTCCTCCAGAATCAGTAGCCCCTACACCCACGAACAACCAGCCCGCCGAGTTAGGCGCTGAGGTTTTAGCAGCCAGTATCCCAAGTCCTTTATTTGAAAGAAAAAATAAGCCGAAGTCCCAAAAAACAGTCCTCTCGCCCGGTAGTAACGCCTGATAGACCGAAATTCCTACTACAATTTTGTAAAAGTAATGAACAGGCTAAGGGTCCTGTAAGGGCTACGGCGGCAGCCGCCGGGTACGATCTTTTCAGTATAGAAAACATCTTGGTCCCAAAAAGAGGACAGGCCCTGATAGATACAGGGATCCAGGTAAAATTACCGGAAGGTTGCTATGGGCGCATCGCACCCCGGTCAGGACTAGCGGTAAAACATGCTATAGATGTTGGAGCGGGGGTTATTGACCCCGATTACCGAGGCCCTCTAAAAGTCCTGCTGTTTAACTTTGGAAGCCAGGACTTCCAGATACATGCAGGGGATCGGATTGCGCAATTATTGTGCGAACGGGTAGGGTTCCCAAAAGTGGAGGAGGTACCCTCCTTACCACCATCCGAGCGGGGCATGGCGGGGTTTGGCTCCACCGGGGAACGCGAAGTAAAAAACCTAACGGCTATAGGAGAAGAAGAGAGGGAGGAGGATTTAGGCCCACAGGTCGGGGATTGGGGAAAACAACCCACTCCAAAGATAGGGACAGAGCTGTCGCCCCAACAGCGAAAAGAGTTGATGCACATGATGGGGAAATTTAAAGATGTACTTACCACCCGGCCGGGCGAGACACATCTTGTAGCCCACGAAATCCTCACAACCCCCGGTCGTGTTATCAGACAACGGCCGTATAGAATGCCGGAGTCCCGAAAACGTGAAGTAATAAAACAGGTAAAGGAAATGCTGGACACCGGCATAATTGAGGAATCCCACAGCCCGTGGTCCAGTCCCATTGTCCTGGTACCAAAGCCAAACGGAACACTGAGATTTTGTATTGACTTCCGTCAGGTCAATGCAATCTCACAATTTGACGCGTACCCTATGCCCCGCATAGATGACCTATTAGACCAGTTAGGCCAAGCCAAATATCTGACCACGCTTGACCTTAGTAAAGGATACTGGCAGATTCCCTTAACCAGGGAATCAAAACCCAAGACAGCATTCACAACACCAATAGGGCTGTTCCAATTTAAAAGGATGCCGTTTGGGTTGCACGGAGCCGCCGCCACGTGCCAGCGGCTGGTGGACCAGGTCCTGCGGCCACACCATGAATACGCCCTCGCCTATATGGACGACGTGGTTATTCACAGCACCACGTGGCCTCAACATCTGGCCAGAGTGGAAGCTGTATTAAGGGCTTTAAGGAGGGCTGGCCTCACCCTCAATCCCGAAAAATGCGTTTTTGCCACGGAAGAGGAAAAATATTTAGGGCACATAATAGGTAAAGGGGTGGTGAAACCACTAGCCAATAAAATAGAAAGTGTGAGGAACTTTCCTCCACCTAGTACAAAAAAACAGGTCCGGAGCTTTTTAGGGCTACTGGGATATTACCGACGTTTTATTCCCCGATTTGCAGAGCAGAGCATAATCTTCACAGCAATGTTGAAGAAAAACGCGCCAACCCGAGTCCAGTGGACTCCGGAGGCAGAGGCAGCGTTTGAAGCTTTGAAGGGACGGTTATGTAGTGCCCCAGTACTACGCGGTGTAGATTTTAACCTACCCTTCATAGTCCAAACGGACGCATCTGACACAGGTCTAGGAGCAGTATTATCCCAAGTTTTTCAGGGTGTCGAACATCCAGTAGCCTACCTCAGTAGACAGCTCTCCCGTGCTGAGAGAAATTATGCGACCATTGAACGCGAGTGCCTAGCAATAAAGTGGGCGGTAGAAGCACTCCGTTTTTATTTGACCGGGCGCAAGTTTTTATTAATAACGGATCATGCGCCCCTAAAATGGCTCCACCACATGCGGAACAACAACGCGAGGCTGACAAGGTGGCACCTTGCGCTACAGGCCTATGATTTTACTGTTCAGCACAGAGCAGGCAAAACCCATGGCAATGCAGATGCGCTGTCGCGTCTTACGAGCTGTCCGTCTGAAACTGAGACAACACGTAAGATTTTAAGGGGGGGAATATGTCACAGAGCAGACTCTCTAGAGCCCCCTGAGGAGCTAAAAAAACACTACTCCTCAAGTAAACAGTGACGTGTGGAGAGAGCACATAACACAAGGGTATCAGAATAGGTATAAGGGAGTGAGGTCACAAGCCTGGAATTATCACCCAGCCAGTAGGGAGGCAAGGAAGGTCCCACCTGACCCCAATAGGCTAGGGCAGCGATGGCGAACCTATGGCACGCGTGCCAGCTGTGGCACGCGAAGGCCTTGCAGCTGGCACGCGGGCCATAGGTCCGCAAAAAAAAGAAAAAAGCTGTCTCTGACTGCTGCCGCGGACGCGGCAAGGGCAGAATGCAGCGTCCCGCGGGGCCCCCTCCGCCCGCTAAGCCCCTCTGCAAGAGCTTTCAGATTCGCGAGGGAGAGCGTCTCCCTCGCGTCTCTGTTAAGCCCGCAGGGGCTAATGGGAAATTTCCCATCAGCCCCTTTAGACGCGAGGGACTGATGGGAAATTTCCCATTAGCCCCTGCGGGCTTAACAGAGACGCGAGGGAGACGCTCTCCCTCGCGAATCTGAAAGCCCTTGCAGAGGGGCTTAGCGGGCGGAGGGGGCCCCGCGGGACATTGTAATCTGCCGCGGCAGCAGCCAGAGCCTGCTTTTTTTTTTTTAAAATTTGCCGGGGGGGGGGGGGGGGGTTTGGACTGCTAATGGGCCGGTGGGGGGGGGGGTAGGACTGGTAATGGGCAGGAGGAGGGGGGGGTTAGGACTGCTAATGGGCAGGAGGGGGGGGTTAGGACTGCTAATGGGCAGGAGGGGGGGTTAGGAATGCAATGGGGGAGGGGGGGGGGTGTTAGTACTGCAATTGGGCTGGTGGGGGGGGTGTTTGGAGTGCTAATGGGCAGGAGGGGGGGGGGTGTTAGGACTGCTAATGGGCAGGAGGGGGGGTGTTAGGACTGCTAATGGGCAGGGGGGGTTAGGACTGCTAATGGGCAGGAGGGGGGTTAGGACTGCTAATGGGCAGGAGGGGGGGTGTTAGGACTGCTAATGGGCAGGAGGGGGGGTGTTAGGACTGCTAATGGGCAGGGGGTGTTAGGACTGCTAATGGGCAGGAGGGGGGGGTTAGGACTGCTAATGGGCAGGAGGAGGGGGGTGTTAGGACTGCTAATGGGCAGGAGGGGGGGTGTTAGGACTGCTAATGGGCGGGACGGGGGGGGTTTAGGACTGCTAATGGGCTGGGGGGGTTAGGACTGCTAATGGGCGGGCGGGCGGGGGGTTAGGACTGCTAATGGGCAGGAGGGGGGGGTTAGGACTGCTAATGGGCAGGAGGGGGGGTGTTAGGACTGCTAATGGGCAGGAGGGGGGGTGTTAGGACTGCTAATGGGCTGGGGGGGTTAGGACTGCTAATGGGCGGGCGGGCGGGGGGGTAGGACTGCTAATGGGCTGGGGGGGTAGGACTGCTAATGGGCTGTGGGCTGATGGGGGCTGTCTGGAAATGGGGTGATGGGGGTTTAGGGCTGGAAGTGAGTTGATGGGGGGGGGCTAGGACTGGTATTGGGTTGGGGGGTTGCTAGGACTGGAAATGGGCTGATGCAGTGACTATAAGGGAATGGATGCTGGGTGAGGCTGGAACTAGAAGGGAGCTGTTGTTGGGGGATGATTAGAATGGGATGGGGCTGGGAGAGTAAAATGGAGAGGGGAAATATATTTTGTGTGGGAGGGATAAAAAATCTACAATTGGCCGGGTATTGGGAGAGTAAGTGGGGATTGAGGATGGAGGGGTAAAATTTGAGTGGATGAAATAGGAATGAGGAAAGAGCAAAAGGAGAAAGATTAGTATGTTAAAGCGGATGTAGAGAGAGAGAATGGAAAAAAAACTAGAAGAGAGAAGAAAGGACAAATGGACAGCAGATGATGGAGAGTTAGCAGAAAACATGAAGAAACCAGAAGAAAGTGGCTGGAGCAATTGCAACTGAGCTGAGGTATTCTGTTTATGTAATTCCTTTTTGACATTGCCACTTGTTCTCTTTCCCCAGTAGGTCATGTATTGTTATTGTCTGAAATGTATTGGTTTAATATTTGCAGTGTTGCCTTTTGATAGGTATGGTGTGGTGCTTTGTGAGTCCTGGTAGTGCTGTTAGGATACGGCGGGTTTGCTATTGGTTCTAAATGGGCAGTGTTTGTAGTAGTTCCTAATGTGCCTGGCGGTTGGCACTGGATTATAGTAATGTAGAAATCTTTTAGTCTGTCTTTATCCATACACTCATTAAGAGACATGTTTACTAAAAGTTAGTGTATGTTAGCATTATGCAAATATTTATGCAAATTGACGTGCTGGCACTTTGAGGAAATTCTTTGGTTTTGTGCGGCAGTTTGGGCACTCGGGCTCAAAAAGGTTAGCCATCACTGGGCTAGGGTGTGGTGCAGCTGGGGATTACGTAAATAATCAGCACAGCTCACAGGAAGGAAGCAAGGCAGAGAGAGCCGAGGAAGCTGGGAGACCTGAGAGACGAAGGAGGTCAAGAGAATCAAGGCAACCAAGTGAGTTGAAAGACCCAAGGAGAAAGGATATTCCCAGGCAGAGGAGATACCCAGAGTGGGAAGAACACAGACCTCCCAGGTCTCTACAGCAAGGCAGAAGGCACTGGCTGAATGAAAGTCTGAGTGAGTCTGATGAACAATTAAGTGAAAGAGATGAGCAACTGAATTCAGACAGGGACAGTGTATGCAGCAGCCTTGATAAAAGCTATGCCATAAGACACAAGTTACAAGCTAGGAAAAGCTATTCTGAGCCAGAGAGGAGAAATGCTAAGCTGAGCTATGAGAGGCATTTGTATGAGAAACAAAAGCCCTATAATGTTAACTTAATGAAAGCAGGAAAACTCCAGAGTCTGGGCTACAGACAGAATATAGAACAAAGCTTGTTACCTGTGAGAGAGAACCCTGCAGAGGGATATAACTGGCATAAGCTTTCTCAGAAACTGCCGTTGGAGATAACAGCTGTTTGTAAAGCTCCTGTTAAAACAAAACCCCGAACAAAGGTTCCACTCTCTAATAGCTGGGCAGCTAACTGCTTTACTCTGCCTGATAACCAGAGGCAGAGGAAAGGCTCCTGGTTGAGCAACTCCAGAGAATATGGTAAAGCCAAACAGATACATGCTGTAGAGAGTCAAGTACGTCACAAGCTGGAAAGTTTGTTGAACAAACTACCTCAGGAGAGAAGTGACGAAGCATCTGTACAGGACAGTGTTCCAATGCAGTATGAGCCTTATGCAATAGAGCAGTGGTTCTCAACCTTTTTTGTACCGTGACCCCTTTTACCGTTGGTCAACTTGTGGTGACCCCCAATGATAAAATCAAATGCGTCTCTCTTCCTTTACCGTTAACGCATTGTTGCTGTAATCATTTGTTGAATTATTAATATTATAGGCCTTTGCAATATGTTTTTATTTATAAAATACTTATTTAAATAATCAAAACAACAAGTAACAATATTTGATTTCAAAATTATGATGATTTTGTAGTCAAATCACTAATATGAAATAAAATTATTTTTTCTACCTTTGTTGTCTGACCAATTTATTCTCTGATCATGCTGGTCCCGATCTGAGGCTTCTGCTTTCCTGTCTTCTCTTAGCTCTCTTTCTGTGGTCTATGGTCCATCTGCCAGTTCTTATCTCTTTTGTTTTCTTCACTTCTTTCCATCAGCCTATTTCCAGTCCCAGTAACCCTCCCCAGTATCAGCCCCTTTCCAGTCCTCACTCCCAGTACCTTCCAATGTCAACTTGCATTCCCATGACTGCCACTGGTGTCCATTCCCTTCCAGTCCCCCTCCTTCCCCACTGATCAGTCCCTTCTAGTACAAATACCATGGCAGCCCCTCTCAGATCCACTCCCTTTCAGTTCCATGCTTCCATCCCCTTGTATCAGCCCACTTGTAGCCTTAGCCCCCAGTTTTCTTCCAGGGTCAGCAGCTCTATCCTCCCCTCCCCACAATCAGCCCATTCCCAGTCAAAGCCCCCTAATCAGCTCACTTCTAGTGCTAATCCCCCTCAACCCCATTACCAGTCCTACCCCCCCCCCTAATCAGCCCAATACCAGTCCTACCCCCCATCAGCTCATTTCCAGTGCTAGTCCCCCCCTCAACCCCATTACCAGTGCTAGGCTCCCCTAATCAGCCCATTTCCAGTCCTAACCTCACTGATCAGCTCATTTCCAATGCTAGACCCCCATCAGTCCATTACCAGTCCTACCCCCCCTTGATAAGTCCATTCCCAGTCCTAGCCTTCCCTAATCAACCCATTACCATTCGTAGCCCCCCCATCTGCCCATTACCAGTGCTAGCACCCCCATCAGCCCATTATAATCCTAACCCGCACTGTCTCTCGCCTCTGTCCAGCATTTATCCCGTCTGTCCAGTATGTCCCCATGTCTCTCCCCTTTGTCCATGCCAGCCTACTCCCTCCATGTCAGCCCACCTCCCTCCATCCATCCATATCAGCCCCCTCCCTCCATGTCAGCCCCCATCCTTCCATCCGTCCATGTCAGCCCCCCTCCCTCCATCCATCCCTCCATGTCAGCCCCCATCCTTCCATCCGTCAATGTCAGCCCCCCTCCCTCCCTCCCTCCATCCATATCAGCCCCCATCCCTCCCTCCATGTCAGCCCCCATCCTTCCATCCGTCCATGTCAGCCCCCCTCCCTCCCTCCCTCCCTCCATCCATCCATATCAGCCCCCATCCCTCCTTGTCAGCCCCCTCCCTCCCTCCCTCCCTCCATCCATCCATCCATATCAGCCCCCATCCCTCCCTCCCTCCCTCCCTGTCAGGCCCCTCCTCCCTCCCTGTCAGGCCCCTCCATCCATCCATATCAGCCCCCATCCCTCCCTCCCTGTCAGCCCCCATCCCTCCCTCCCTGTCAGCCCCCTCCCTCCCTCCCTCCCTCCATCTCAGCCCCCATCCCTCCCTCCCTGTCAGCCCCCTCCCTCCCTCCCTCCCTCCCTCCCTCCATCCATCCATATCAGCCCCCATCCCTCCCTGTCAGGCCCCTCCCTCCCTCCATCCATCCATCCATCCATATCAGCCCCCATCCCTCCCTCCCTCCATCCATCCATATCAGCCCCCATCCCTCCCTCCCTCCCTGTCAGCCCCCTCCCTCCCTGTCAGCCCCCTCCCTCCATCCATCCATATCAGCCCCCATCCCTCCCTCCCTGTCAGCTCCCTCCCTCCCTGTCAGCCCCCATACTTCCATCTGTCCATGTCAGCCCCCTCCCTCCATCCATCCATCCATATCAGCCCCCTCCCTCTATGTCAGCCCCATCCTTCCATCTGTCCATGTCAGCCCCCCTCCCTCCCTCCCTCCCTCCCTCCCTCCATGTCAGCCCCATCCTTCCATCTGTGCATGTCAGCCCCCTCCATCCATATCAGCCCCCTCCCTCCATGTCAGCCCCCATCCTTCCATCTGTCCATGTCAGCCCCCTCCCTCCATCCCTCCCTCCATGTCAGCCCCATCCTTCCATCTGTCCATGTCAGCCCCCCTCCCTCCATGTCAGCACCCCTCTGTCGATGTCAGCCGTGTTGCAGGTTGTCTGCCTCCCTTCTAATGCAGCCGCGGCTCTCTGCCTCTTAGGGAACCGCGGCTGTACCTGTAAAATCATTGCGGAGCCCTTCCTGTCTTGATGGGCTCCATGCAGCATTGTCCCACCTCCAAAGGAAGTTGTTTACCACTTCCTTTGGAGGCGGGACAATGCTGCACGGAGCCCGTCGAGACAGGAAGGGCTCCGCAACGATTTTACAAGTACAGCCGCGGTTCCCTAAAAGGCAGGGAGCCGCGGCT
This sequence comes from Ichthyophis bannanicus, assembly GCA_033557465.1. NCBI lineage: Eukaryota > Metazoa > Chordata > Amphibia > Gymnophiona > Ichthyophiidae > Ichthyophis > Ichthyophis bannanicus. The sequence goes on along the minus strand of CM066051.1, from coordinate 70,103,534 downwards.
GCAGAAGAAGGCGGTGAGTTTGCCGGAGTTTGCTGCTGCCGAGAAGCGGACTCGGCAGCGGCAGCAACTTGTGCACATCTTAAGTTTATTTTTAAACTTGGTGGAGGCTAAGCGACCCCCGCTAAATCCTGTGGCGACCCCCGTTGGGGTCGCGACCCACAGGTTGAGAACCGCTGCAATAGAGGATAACATTGAATTGCCTGTTGAACAGATGGACTGTAGTTTGATATTAGCTGACCAAATAGAGTCTCTCAGATAGAAGGCTGAACTGCTCCAGAGAAGCCTTTATCTGGAAACCTGACAAGCTGTATTTCTGTTTCCATTCATATTTTGTTTGCTGAAAGGAAAGCTATTTTTGTTATAATTCTTTTTGTTTACCCAAGAAGGGTTATGTTGATTTGATTATTATACTTTTGAAAGAATCCTACGGGACGGGGAATAAAACCCAGTTAAACCGATTTCGGTGTCACAACTTATTTGTGTACTGGCAAGGACTATCAAATATTGAAAAGGCCAGTACTTTACACCCGGGTGCAGTACCAGCTGTGACCAACAGGAGGTGCTGCATGACAAAGGGGTGACAGGCTCTGTCAGGGACATCACCCATATGTGAGGACTTATTCCTTCTGTCAATGGAGAACACCTGCTACAGGTAAGTAACTACACTTTATCTGCCATCATATAGTATGTTACTATGTAGGTGAGTCCAGAGTTGAGGGCCAGCTTTGATTTCTTAGTAAGCAGCGGTCCGGGTGTGGCAATGTGAGTGGAGATGATGATAGCAGGCTTTAGGAGGTAAATAGGTTGCAGAGGATCAGCTGACTGAAGGCTAGGTCTCTTCGATTAGAGTAGTCCAAGCTATAATAATTTGTGAAGGTATGTATAGCGGGCCACTTTCGCCACCCTGCAAATCTCTTGTGCAGGAACATAGGCACATGGACTATTGTTGTCACTGTGAAGCTAAGATGCAGAGGCCCTATGCAGCCTGGTGATGCTTCGCTGTAGCAGAAGGAAATGCAGTCCGCTACCCAGGAGGAAATGGTTCAGATTATAGGTCATGAATAGCTGAGAGGTTTGCAAACGTTTGGTCACATTCAGGTAGTACAACAGTGCCCTTCTGCAATCTAAGGCGTGCAGAACCTGTTCTGGAGAATCTTTCGGGGGGTTGGGAAAAAATTTGGGAGTATAATGGATCATCTAGCTGCAGCAGGAGATCAAGGTGGTAGTGGAGAATCTGAAGCTGAAGCAGAAGGATTCTCATAGTGAGAAGGCCACTCCGGTAGGACTTGCTGCCAGACAAGGAGCAAAGGACTCTAGATGCTATTGGATGCTTCTGGAATGTTGATTAGGTACTCTTGGATTTTTTAAGTACTACTACCGAAACCACAAATTGATGAGATAGGTGTTGATGTTCAGATTCAGGGGCTGGAACCTCTTTATATTTGAGGTTCAGAGGTCAGGAGGTAGCCTACACCAAAGAGGGATTTTCCAGAGAGATGCTTGTAGGTCTTGCAGGATGGGGTGCACTGGCAAAGTGATGATTTCCTTAGGGGTGCTGCACGCCTTCAGGGTCAATGTTTGGGAGATGCTTAAAGAGAGGGCCTGAGAAATTTTCTGAAGAAATTTAAAATAGGAACCGTCCTCTGTGATCTCTTTGGAGGATTTTTGCCCTATGAATGAGAGGGCTGGTGCCTCATGGGAGAAAGGGGCAGTCAGTTTCTTCTAGTGTCTGTAGGGATCATCAGTCAATCAGAGGAGGGGATTTGGAGTGAAGGCCTCCTTAGGGTCCACTGGAGTCTCTGGCTGGGTGGTCTGCACACCCACATTAGGAGCCTGCTGCAAGTTCGCTGCACTGAGCTGCACAAACCGTCTGAGCGGTGATAGGAGCGAGGAACCAGGGCTAGAGATCTGTGAGACACAAGGAGAAGGGCTCTGTGAAGTTACTGCAGGCATGGTTGGCTTCTGGCATCTCAAAGTTTTTAGTGGAGGTTTGTCATGTGATCTATAATCCCCATGCGCATGACTTTTGGGGTCCATACCTGATGATAAGGCAGGGGTCCCCCCCAATGCTCCTGTAGATGATTTGCGCCTGGATTTAGCCTTTACCTCCCTCCTGTTTACCTCGTTGCTGCAGCACTGTACTGTGACTATGCAGAGTCTGAAGGGGAGAGAGGGAAGCCTCCAGCCTGAGATAGCAGGCTCTGGACTGAAGAGACCATTGCCGCCACCGACAGGAGGTCTTTCCCCAGTCTCACGGCTGCCCTTCTCACTCCCAATCGTGCCTTGTCTGGGCTCAATGGGAGGAGGGCGGGTGAAGAAGTGAGCACTGTGAGTTTTCTGCCATACGGTCTAGGTTATAAGGAGCCATATGCTGTGTTCTGTGGTAGTCAGCAGGCTGGAAATTTTTCTTTTTTGCTTTGGCTGAGACTTTCAATTTGAGACTTCCAGTTTGAGGTACTGATCCCTCGATCACTGTGGCAGCCCCACTGGGCCATTCTGTGCATGGTGACAGGCTGGATCCTTTTTTTGGTTTTCCATTTCACGACTTGGTAAGCGACACATTGAGAATAAACCCACAAAGTTAAGAGTTGACACAAGAAAAAATTTGGGTAATCCGACGGAGGAGGGGAGAGCCGCTGGTAATCAAGCAGCGGTCAAGAAGAAGCTGAGGGGAGCGGGAAGGCACACGCATGCTCCGAGAAGTCTAAATGGATTTCTCTGATCTAGGGGAGAGCCCACCATGAAGGCACCATTGAGAACGGCACCTGTAGAGTGTACCTGCATCCCCCTGCTTGTCTGCAGAGAATTGGGGTGATCAGATTTTGAATCCCACTGATGCTTTGTGCAGCCTTGGGAAAGCCAATCAATCTTTCATTGCTTCAGGTACAAACTTAGATGGTGGATCCTCTGAGAACCAGGAAGCAGCTACTGTGACTGAAAGTAACTTGCCTTGAACTGCTCTGGAAAAGTGGGAGCTAAGTACAAAATAAACATAATACACTATCTATCAGCAATGCACCTACAATCACACATACAGAAAACACCCAGCACCAGGTCCAGAAGAAAACACACCATCAACACTCCCACAATACTCCCACTCCCACAATAAAAATAAACATAATACACAATCAGCAATGCACCTACAATCACACATGCAGAAAACACCCAGCACCAGGTCCAGAAGAAAACACATCAACACTCCCACAATACTTCCACTCCCACAATAAAAATAAATATAATACAAGCAATCCACCAACAATCACACATACAGAAAACATCCAGCACCAGGCCCAGAAGAAAACACACCATCAACACTCCCACAATAAAAATAAATATAATACACAATCTATCAGCAATCCACCTACAATCACACATACAGAAAACACCCAGCACCAGGTCCAGAAGAAAACACACCATCATCACACTTCACACTCCCACAATAATCACCAAGACAAATCTCACGACCTCCAGGAGGGTCTTCTCCCTATTTGCCCCAACTCTCTGGGACGCACTATTGGATGAGCTTCATACCATCGATGACATAGGAAACCTCAGAAACAAACTGAAAACACTTCTCTTCTTTCAGCACTTCACAGACCCAACATAATAGATTTCATGACAGGAAAAACTATAACCGACAACTACACCTTCCAGCTACCCTCCACCCCACCTCAGCCCACCCTTACCCCTCCCCACAATCCCCAGTGCTGGAAACAGCATCCGCATTAAATTACCTTAAATAGTTCCATGTTATTGTTACCACAGTAGTTACAAGTTTTATAATGTTCCAATGTTTTATGTCAATCCATGATGACCATTTTGTTCTTATGTAAACTGCTTGGACTTGTAGATTAAGCGAAATATAAAATAGCTAAATAAAGTTTTGAAATGGAGCCAGTATAGATAGAAGTGACTTATTCATGGAAGCTGCAGGTAAAGCCCCTTTTCCTATGTGTATCACTGTCAAATCGCTGGTGCCGCTCAGAGTCTTAGGTTAAATATTCAGAAATGTGAATGTCAAAACTTGACTGTCTCATGTCCCATGTGGAGCCCCTGTACTAAATGCAGCTTCACCGCTCACTAGGGCCAAATTTTAAACATGATCTTGTGATTTTGTGAAGATGCAGATAACTGAATGTTGTGCGTTATAGTTTGCTGGAGAGAGGTCTGGAAAAGCTGTACATATCTCCTGTGCACAACCTTCTTGTTCAGCCTCACTGCTTGCTAGTACTGCAACATAACACCATGCCCTAGGCAGGTATTAAACAGCATTCAATTAGTGATCGGTTACAGAACAGCAAGAACCATATCATGGCAGTCATCGGCCATGCAGCAAGGGATTATTTACACAGGATGTTCCTTCATCTTCATGCACAACCCTAACAACTCTTGTGCACCAGCTAACGCCATGAGGGATTCTCTCTTTCTTTCTCTTTTACAGTGGTGTAAATTCTACTAAAGCAGCTCCTCCAGTTAAGGGAGGGGAGGCACTGATAGCCGCTTGTGTAACTTCTGAGGTGGATCCCCCCCCCCTATTGTGGGGGCCCTTTCTGATATCTTGTTTGGAGTCCTCAATCTGAACTTCTGCCACTGTCTGTTATTACCAGTATTCTTTAATATCAACAAGTCCTGCATAAGAACATAACAAATGCCACAGTGGGTCAGACCAGGGTCCATCAAGCCCAATATCCTGTTTCCAACAGCGGCCAATCCAGGTCACAAGTACCTGGCAGGTACAGCAGTGTGTTTTTCCTATAAAAAAAAAGCCTGCTTATGTCTTGAAGTCAGTGTTATAATAAACAGAGAAAAGTGTTAAAATCAGAAGAGAATGAAAACTTCCACTTACGTGCCACAATCAGCTCCATTGTTGCATCATCATAGTTGGCACCTAGTCGAAAGAAACAAGTGTACCTTCCTTCATCACCCAGCCTGATATTGTGCATCCTCAGCGACACACTTCCCCTGGTGATGTGATTTTTGATCAGCTCTGTCCTTCCTCGGTAATCTGGGAGTTGTTCAAAGACTTGATCCTTCCCATTTTCATATAAGTGCACAACTGAATCGAAGCGAGTTCGGAACCACCTGACCTGCATGTGCTCAGCGCTGATGTTTGGGGAGAGGTGGCAGGGTAACACGGCATCTTCACCCAGAACGGCCACCACAGGGTGTTCAGGGCTGAGGACTTGAAATCTTTCTGTTAATTAAGTGATACAAAACAAACACAATGACATCAATTAACAAGAGAGAACATGGGACTGATTGCTTGGAAATTTAAAGAGCTGCAGAGTCTGTACTGAATTCAAAGACCTCAGAGAGCTCTAAAAATCCCCCTTATACAAAACTAGATAAAGTGATATTACTTACCTGAAATGGGAATTCCCTGTGGACAGCAGTGTATTGCCTAGGATTCTATTAAATTCAAGATCATTCAGCCATTCATACATGGTATTCAATAAGCTATATAATATGACAATTAGCTTTGACAATAAGTTAGTGACATTAGAATAGAACAATAAGTTAGTGATATTACAATGACAATAAAACTGATAACTAGAAAGCAAGTAATTACAGGAGAATAATACATCACCGATAGAGTTATGAGATATTGCATCTCCAAACTCCCTGTCTCTTACAAGAACGGAACAATGCATCACCAAACTGCCATCATCGCAGCCCATTTTTAACATCAGCTGGGAGAGACTCAGCGAAGGCTGGAGAAAAGTCTGGGATTCTTCACGCGTTGGCCTGTGCCTGGCCAAGTGGATATCTACTCTCTCTCCATTATAACATGACATGTAATCCTGATGAAATACCAAAATGTCAGTAACTAAAGATGCAAAGAGGAACTACTAATAGAAACATATGTTTATACGGATGTGAAATCCTTACAACAGTTTCTTGATGGGAAGGAGATGGGTGAGATTTTGGTGGCGGAATTGACATCAATTTTTTTTTAGCTCCCTATCATGGAGTTTTGTTACTCTTTTTTTCTTGTTTTTATGTATACAGTATATTACAGTTTCTCTCTTCCTTAATGTGGTATTGGTGAATTCTTGTTGCTTTTCCAACTTAGGATTTCAAATAAGATTGTATTGTTATATTTCTTTTTTCGTATATTGAATTTGGAAAATGCTTAAATAAATAAATTAAAAAGAAACATAGAAATATGACGACAGAAAAAGACCACATGGCCTATCTAGTCTGTCCTTCCTTATCAACAACTACAACAGTCCCCTTTTTACCTTTAGAGATCCTCTGTGTTTGTCCCATGCTTTTGTGAATTCAGATACTGTCCTCATCTCTACCACCTCCACCGGGAGACTATTCCATGGATCCACTACTCTTTCCGTAAAGAAATATTTCCACATATCACTCCTGAATCTATCCCCCTTCACCCTCATCCCAAGTCTCCTCGTAGCAGAGCTTGCTTTCAATTGAAAGAGGCTCTCTCCCTGAATGTTTATGCCACGGAGGTATTTAAACATCTCAATCATATCACCTCTATCCCACCTTTCCTCTAAGGTATACATATTAAGATCCTTAAGTCTGTCCTCATATGCTTTATAATGAAGACCACTAATCATTAATATAATACTTTTATGTAATACAACTAGAAAATGTAGAAATATAACTAACACTATAATACAATATTACAAGCTAGTTATGGTAGAACTGTTAAACTGCCAATAGGATGGTTATTTTCTTGTGGTAATATCACTTATACCTATATTCCAGGTAATCTCACAGGGGGGCCTTGTACACTTAGTAGATTAGGATTTATTATGCCACCCTCTCCTAAAATTAAAATTATAAATAGAAGAACAATAACAGCTATGATACCCACAGATTGTGATTCAAAAGTTAGTTTACTTTCTAAAGTTACTTTACCAGTGCAGCCGTTTCCCTTCTGGGAGTGCCTGGTTTAGCCTTATATAACACTTGTACAATTAATGCCTTAGCTTGCACCATGGTAAAAAGTCTTACTCACACTTCAGTTGCTTTACAAGAATTATTTATTGATTTAAGAAGTGCTAGGAAGGCAGTCTTGCAAAATCGAGTAGCAATAGATTATTTACTTGTAAAACACAATAATGGATGTGAACATTTTGAAGGCATGTGTTGCTTTAATTTAACTGATCATGCTATTTCCATTCAGTCTCATATTCAAGCTTTGCAAAGTCTAGCTAAAGATATCAAACAAGGTATTAATGTTACTTGGTGGGATTAGGTATTTGGATGGCTGCCCAGTATGGGGTAGCCTCAGACAGATCATTGGGGGGATTATTATCTGTATCTGTTTATTGATCATGATATGTTGCTTTATTCAATCCATACCCAGTTTCATTACTATGTTTCATCCACCTAAATTCCCCACTATGTTACCAATATCTTATATGCATAATCAGTAGTCAAAGGACCAAATGTAGTACAAATGAATTAAAATTGACTACTGATGATGCATCAGCATTGAGTTAGGGGTTAATTCAACCTCAGTTTTTTAGTTTGGTGAGAAACTGCTTACATAGCTACAGAGAGATACTGGAAGACAAGATAAGAAGACTTCTTCACCTAGCAAATGGAGACCAGTTAAGGAGAATAAGAATAATTCTTCACCTAGCAAATGTAGACAAGATAAAAAGAATTCATCAATTGTAATTGTAGAGTTTTGAGCTTCTAAAACCATGGGGGGGGGGGGGGGTGGTGTATCCCTTGAGTATTCCCAGATGCTTGGCCAGCGTCTTGATTGTGTTTAATGGATAACTGACCCTAGACTATGTGTATGTCACCCCATGGAAAACTGGATAAATGGGTGCCTTTTTCCAGCCAGAGGAGGAACAAAGGGGAATTACTTGCCTTTCTAAATAAGTATAAGTAAATAAGTGAATTTCAAGTTATCCTTGCTTTATTTTATCCTTTTATCCTTGCTTTATTCTATAAATAAACTCCTTGTCTTTATTACAAGGTGTGCTAGCCTTTATTTAGCAAAAAACAAGCAGGATATAAGGGAAATAGGGGAGTAGAGGGAGGATTCCTTGAAAAGTAAGGGGGTGACAGAAGGAAAGGCAAGACAGAGGAGGCACCGGGATCAGGGAGGGGGAGATTCGGGATCAGGAAAGGAAAGAACTTTTTAAATCCGGCTACACTAACAACTTTTACTACGTCCTCCGGTAACAAATTTCAGAGTTTGATTTTGCATCAAGTGAAAAAATATCTTCTCTTATTAGTCATAAATGGATTACACTGTAGGTTCATTATGTGTCCCCTAATCTTTCTACTTTTTGATGGTGTAAACAATCGCTCTATGTTTACCCGTTCCTCTCCATTCATTAATTTATAGACCTCTATTTTACCTCCCCTCAGCCATCTCTTTTCCAGGTAGAAGAGCCATTTTGGTGGTTTTTCTCTGTACCTTTTTTAAATAACTCTATATCCTTTTTAAGATACTATGACCAGAACTGCACACAATATTCAAGGTGCAGGTCGCACCATGGGAACAATACAGAGGTATAATAATATCCTTTGTTTTATTCTCCATTCCTTTCCTTATGATTCCTAGCATTCTATATGCTTTCTTGGCTGCCGCTGCACATGGGCAGAGGGTTTCAACATATTATCCACTATGACACCTAAATCTTTTTCCAGGGTGGTGGTTCCTAATATGGAACCTTGCATCATGTAACCATAGTTTGGGATGTTCTTTCCTAGGTGCATAATTTTGCACTTGCTCAAATTAAATTTCTTCTGCCATTTCAAAGTCCAGCCTTCCATTTTTTCATGGTCCTCTTGCATTTAAACAACGTTCCTCTTCCTCTCCTCTGCCACTCAGCTGCACCCTACACCAGCACTGTTCTTCCAGTGCTGCAGAAAGGCTCCAGGTGGGGTATTCCTTCTCACTCAGGAAGGGTTCTAGTTTTGGACTGACTGTAATTTACATGTTTTCTCTTTGTGTAGTTTTTCTTTTTATTGCTATTGTACATGTACTGTGCTTTATTGCTTTAGACTGTAAACTGCAACATGATTTGTTGAGGAAGAGCACTTCATCAAATATGATAATAAGAGTAACTAAATAAATGCAGAAATAAAATTGATCAACAAAATTTATTTCTGTTTAACTCCGTGACACATTGAAAGAAAGACTTTAGTAGACAGGCCCCAATTTTGTGCCTATGTGGAAATTGCTCAGTAGACAGGCCCCATTGTGTACAGAGAATAAGAGAGGGACAGACAGACCCATAAAAATCCCACAGTTACAAATTAGTAAAGAGACATGGAAAGTATGAGAGTGACCCCTTACCTGCATTTACAGTCTGGAAGTGATGACATATCAACAATGCGATAAAGCCAAGAAGAGAGGTGGGCGCTCTTATCCAGTGAAACCCAAAAAAGTACATCTTCAAAACAGTGAAAACAATAAAACCACAGGACCTAGAGCAAATAGAGATTAAGTTATATGGACATGGAGAGATCTCAAGGTTCTGGGACAGGAGAAGGTTCCAGCAGTTAGTGGTGGACTAGCAGTGGGAACTCCAGGGCGAGAATGAGGTGCATTGAGAGAGCTGTGTGTGGGGAGTCTCAGTGCTGGAATAGCAGAGGGAACTCCAGGGTGGGAATGAGGTGCATTGAGAGAGCTGTGTGCGGGGTGTCTCAGTGCTGGAATAGCAGGGGGAACTTCAGGGCGGGAATGAGGTGCATTGAGAGAGCTGTGTGTGGGGAGTCTCAGTGCTGGAATAGCAGGGGGAACTTCTGGGCAGGAATGAGGTGCACTGAGAGAGCTGTGTGTGGGAGTCTCAGTGCTGGAATAGCAGGGGGAACTCCAGGGCAGGAATGAGGTGCATTGAGAGAGCTGTGTGGGGGGAGTCTCAGTGCTGGACTAGCAGAGGGAACTTCAGGGCAGGAATGAGGTGCATTGAGTGAGCTGTGTGCGGGAGTCTCAGTGCTGGAATAGCAGGGGAACTTCAGGGCGGGAATGAGGTGCATTGAGAGAGCTGTGTGTGGGGAGTCTCAGTGCTGGAATAGCAGGGGGAACTCCAGGGCGAGAATGAGGTGCATTGAGAGAGCTGTGTGCGGGGAGTCTCAGTGCTGGAATAGCAGGGGGAACTCCAGGGCGAGAATGAGGTGCATTGAGAGAGCTGTGGGTGGGGGGAGTCTCAGTGCTGGAATAGCAGGGGGAACTTCAGGGCGGGAATGAGGTGCATTGAGAGAGCTGTGTGTGGGGAGTCTCAGTGCTGGACTAGCAGAGGGAACTCCAGGGCGGGAATGAGGTGCATTGAGAGAGATGTGTGTGGGGAGTCTCAGTGCTGGAATAGCAGGGGGACTTCAGGGCAGGAATGAGGTGCATTGAGAGGGCTGTGTGTGGGGAGTCTCAGTGCTGGAATAGCAGGGGGAACTTCAGGGCGGGAATGAGGTGCTTTGAGAGAGCTGTGTGGGGGGAGTCTCAGTGCTGGAATAGCAGGGGGAACTTCAGGGCGGGAATGAGGTGCTTTGAGAGAGCTGTGTGTAGGGGGAGTCTCAGTGCTGGAATAGCAGGGTAACTTCAGGGCGGGAATGAGGTGCATTGAGAGAGCTGTGTGTGGGGAGTCTCAGTGCTGGAATAGCAGGGGGAACTTCAGGGCGGGAATGAGGTGCTTTGAGAGAGCTGTGTCCGGGGAGTCTCAGTGCTGGAATAACAGGGGGAACTTCAGGGCGGGAATGAGGTGCATTGAGAGAGCTGTGTGCGGGGTGTCTCAGTGCTGGAATAGCAGGGGGAACTTCAGGGCGGGAATGAGGTGCATTGAGAGAGCTGTGTGTGGGGAGTCTCAGTGCTGGAATAGCAGGGGTAACTTCAGGGCGGGAATGAGGTGCATTGAGAGAGCTGTGTTTGGGGAGTCTCAGGGCTGTCATAGCAGGGGGGAACTTCAGGGTGGGAATGAGGTGCATTGAGAGAGCTGTGTGGGGGGAGTCTCAGTGCTGGACTAGCAGAGGGAACTCCAGGGCGGGAATGAGGTGCATTGAGAGAGCTGTGTCCGGGGAGTCTCAGTGCTGGAATAGCAGGGGGAACTTCAGGGAGGGAATGAGGTGCATTGAGAGAGCTGTGTGGGGGGAGTCTCAGTGCTGGAATAGCAGGGGGAACTTCAGGGTGGGAATGAGGTGCATTGAGAGAGCTGTGTGTGGGGAGTCTCAGTGCTGGAATAGCAGGGGGAACTTCAGGGTGGGAATGAGGTGCATTGAGAGAGCTGTGTGTGGGTGTCTCAGTGCTGGAATAGCAGGGGGAACTTCAGGGCGGGAATGAGGTGCATTGAGAGAGCTGTGTGTGGGGAGTCTCAGTGCTGGAATAGCAGGGGGACTTCAGGGCGGGAATGAGGTGCATTGAGAGAGCTGTGTGTGGGGAGTCTCAGTGCTGGAATAGCAGGGGGAACTTCAGGGTGGGAATGAGGTGCATTGAGAGAGCTGTGTGCGGGGAGTCTCAGTGCTGGAATAACAGGGGGAACTTCAGGGCGGGAATGAGGTGCATTGAGAGAGCTGTGTGTGGGGAGTCTCAGTGCTGGAATAGCAGGGGGAACTTCAGGGCGGGAATGAGGTGCATTGAGAGAGCTGTGTGTGGGGAGTGTCAGTGCTGGAATAGCAGGGGGAACTTCAGGGCGGGAATGAGGTGCATTGAGAGAGCTGTGTGTGGGGAGTGTCAGTGCTGGAATAGCAGGGGGACTTCAGGGAGGGAATGAGGTGCATTGAGAGAGCTGTGTCCGGGGTGTCTCAGTGCTGGAATAGCAGGGGGACTTCAGGGCGGGAATGAGGTGCATTGAGAGAGCTGTGTGTGGGGAGTCTCAGTGCTGGAATAGCAGGGGGAACTCCAGGGCGAGAATGAGGTGCATTGAGAGAGCTGTGTGTGGGGGGAGTCTCAGTGCTGGAATAGCAGGGGGAACTTCAGGGCGGGAATGAGGTGCATTGAGAGAGCTGTGTGTGGGGAGTCTCAGTGCTGGACTAGCAGGGGGAACTTCAGGGCGGGAATGAGGTGCATTGAGAGAGCTGTGTGTGGGGAGTCTCAGTGCTGGAATAGCAGGGGGAACTCCAGGGCGAGAATGAGGTGCATTGAGAGAGCTGTGTGTGGGGGGAGTCTCAGTGCTGGAATAGCAGGGGGAACTTCAGGGCGGGAATGAGGTGCATTGAGAGAGCTGTGTGTGGGGAGTCTCAGTGCTGGAATAGCAGGGGGAACTTCAGGGTGGGAATGAGGTGCATTGAGAGAGCTGTGTGTGGGGGGAGTCTCAGTGCTGGAATAGCAGGGTAACTTCAGGGCGGGAATGAGGTGCATTGAGAGAGCTGTGTGTGGGGAGTCTCAGTACTGGAATAGCAGAGGGAACTCCAGGGCGGGAATGAGGTGCATTGAGAGAGCTGTGTGTGGGGGGAGTCTCAGTGCTGGAATAGCAGGGGTAACTTCAGGGCGGGAATGAGGTGCATTGAGAGAGCTGTGTGCGGGGAGTCTCAGTGCTGGAATAGCAGGGGGAACTTCAGGGCAGGAATGAGGTGCATTGAGAGAGCTGTGTGTGGGGGGAGTCTCAGTGCTGGAATAGCAGGGGGAACTTCAGGGCGGGAATGAGGTGCTTTGAGAGAGCTGTGTGTGGGGGGAGTCTCAGTGCTGGAATAGCAGGGTAACTTCAGGGCGGGAATGAGGTGCATTGAGAGAGCTGTGTGTGGGGAGTCTCAGTGCTGGAATAGCAGGGGGAACTTCAGGGCGGGAATGAGGTGCATTGAGAGAGCTGTGTGTGTGGGGAGTCTCAGTACTGGAATAGCAGGGTAACTTCAGGGTGGGAATGAGGTGCATTGAGAGAGCTGTGTGTGGGGGGAGTCTCAGTGCTGGAATAGCAGGGGGAACTTCAGGGCGGGAATGAGGTGCTTTGAGAGAGCTGTGTGTGGGGGGAGTCTCAGTGCTGGAATAGCAGGGTAACTTCAGGGCGGGAATGAGGTGCATTGAGAGAGCTGTGTGTGGGGAGTCTCAGTGCTGGAATAGCAGGGGGAACTTCAGGGCGGGAATGAGGTGCATTGAGAGAGCTGTGTGTGTGGGGAGTCTCAGTACTGGAATAGCAGGGTAACTTCAGGGTGGGAATGAGGTGCATTGAGAGAGCTGTGTGTGGGGGGAGTCTCAGTGCTGGAATAGCAGGGGGAACTTCAGGGTGGGAATGAGGTGCATTGAGAGAGCTGTGTGTGGGGAGTCTCAGTGCTGGAATAGCAGGGGGAACTTCAGGGCGGGAATGAGGTGCATTGAGAGAGCTGTGTCCGGGGAGTCTCAGTGCTGGAATAACAGGGGGAACTTCAGGGCGGGAATGAGGTGCATTGAGAGAGCTGTGTGTGGGGAGTCTCAGTGCTGGAATAACAGGGGGAACTTCAGGGCGGGAATGAGGTGCATTGAGAGAGCTGTGTGTGGGGAGTCTCAGTACTGGAATAGCAGGGGGAACTTCAGGGCGGGAATGAGGTGCATTGAGAGAGCTGTGTGTGGGGAGTCTCAGTGCTGGAATAGCAGGGGGGAACTTCAGGGTGGGAATGAGGTGCATTGAGAGAGCTGTGTGGGGGGAGTCTCAGTGCTGGAATAGCAGGGGGAACTTCAGGGCGGGAATGAGGTGCATTGAGAGAGCTGTGTGTGGGGAGTCTCAGTGCTGGAATAGCAGGGGGACTTCAGGGCGGGAATGAGGTGCATTGAGAGAGCTGTGTGTGGGGAGTCTCAGTGCTGGAATAACAGGGGGAACTTCAGGGCGGGAATGAGGTGCATTGAGAGAGCTGTGTGTGGGGAGTCTCAGTGCTGGAATAGCAGGGGGAACTTCAGGGCGGGAATGAGGTGCATTGAGAGAGCTGTGTGTGGGGAGTGTCAGTGCTGGAATAGCAGGGGGACTTCAGGGCGGGAATGAGGTGCATTGAGAGAGCTGTGTGCGGGGAGTCTCAGTGCTGGAATAGCAGGGGGAACTCCAGGGCGAGAATGAGGTGCATTGAGAGAGCTGTGTGGGGGGAGTCTCAGTGCTGGAATAGCAGGGGGAACTTCAGGGCGGGAATGAGGTGCATTGAGAGAGCTGTGTGGGGGGAGTCTCAATGCTGGAATAGCAGGGGGAACTCCAGGGCGGGAATGAGGTGCATTGAGAGAGCTGTGTGTGGGGAGTCTCAGTGCTGGACTAGCAGGGGGGACTTCAGGGCGGGAATGAGGTGCATTGAGAGAGCTGTGTGTGGGGGGAGTCTCAGTGCTGGAATAGCAGAGGGAACTCCAGGGCGGGAATGAGGTGCATTGAGAGAGCTGTGTGTGAGGAGTCTCAGTACTGGAATAGCAGAGGGAACTCCAGGGCGGGAATGAGGTGCATTGAGAGAGCTGTGTGCGGGGAGTCTCAGTGCTGGACTAGCAGAGGGAACTCCAGGGCGGGAATGAGGTGCATTGAGAGAGATGTGTGGGGAGTCTCAGTGCTGGAATAGCAGGGGGAACTTCAGGGCAGGAATGAGGTGCATTGAGAGAGCTGTGTGGGGGGAGTCTCAGTGCTGGAATAGCAGGGGGAACTTCAGGGCGGGCGGGAATGAGGTGCTTTGAGAGAGCTGTGTGTGGGGGGAGTCTCAGTGCTGGAATAGCAGGGTAACTTCAGGGCGGGAATGAGGTGCATTGAGAGAGCTGTGTGTGGGGAGTCTCAGTGCTGGAATAGCAGGGGGAACTTCAGGGCGGGAATGAGGTGCATTGAGAGAGCTGTGTGTGGGGAGTCTCAGTGCTGGAATAGCAGGGGGAACTTCAGGGCGGGAATGAGGTGCATTGAGAGAGCTGTGTCCGGGGAGTCTCAGTGCTGGAATAACAGGGGGAACTTCAGGGCGGGAATGAGGTGCATTGAGAGAGCTGTGTGTGGGGAGTCTCAGTGCTGGAATAGCAGGGGGGAACTTCAGGGTGGGAATGAGGTGCATTGAGAGAGCTGTGTGTGGGGGGAGTCTCAGTGCTGGAATAACAGGGGTAACTTCAGGGCGGGAATGAGGTGCATTGAGAGAGCTGTGTGCGGGGAGTCTCAGTGCTGGAATAGCAGGGGGGAACTTCAGGGAGGGAATGAGGTGCATTGAGAGAGCTGTGTGGGGGGAGTCTCAGTGCTGGACTAGCAGAGGGAACTCCAGGGTGGGAATGAGGTGCATTGAGAGAGCTGTGTGGGGGGAGTCTCAGTGCTGGAATAGCAGGGGGAACTTCAGGGTGGGAATGAGGTGCATTGAGAGAGCTGTGTGTGGGGGGAGTCTCAGTGCTGGAATAGCAGGGGGAACTTCAGGGTGGGAATGAGGTGCATTGAGAGAGCTGTGTGTGGGGAGTCTCAGTGCTGGAATAGCAGGGGGAACTTCAGGGCAGGAATGAGGTGCATTGAGAGAGCTGTGTCCGGGGAGTCTCAGTGCTGGACTAGCAGGGGAACTTCAGGGAGGGAATGAGGTGCATTGAGAGAGCTGTGTGGGGGGAGTCTCAGTGCTGGAATAGCAGGGGGAACTTCAGGGTGGGAATGAGGTGCATTGAGAGAGCTGTGTGCGGGGAGTCTCAGTGCTGGAATAGCAGGGGGAACTCCAGGGCGAGAATGAGGTGCATTGAGAGAGCTGTGTGTGGGGGGAGTCTCAGTGCTGGAATAGCAGGGGGACTTCAGGGTGGGAATGAGGTGCATTGAGAGAGCTGTGTGTGGGGAGTCTCAGTGCTGGAATAGCAGGGGGAACTTCAGGGCGGGAATGAGGTGCATTGAGAGAGCTGTGTGTGGGGAGTCTCAGTGCTGGAATAGCAGGGGGAACTTCAGGGCGGGAATGAGGTGCATTGAGAGAGCTGTGTGCGGGAGTCTCAGTGCTGGAATAGCAGAGGGAACTTCAGGGCGGGAATGAGGTGCATTGAGAGAGCTGTGTGGGGGGAGTCTCAGTGCTGGAATAGCAGGGGAACTTCAGGGCGGGAATGAGGTGCATTGAGAGAGCTGTGTGGGGGGAGTCTCAGTGCTGGAATAGCAGGGGGACTTCAGGGCGGGAATGAGGTGCATTGAGAGAGCTGTGTGCGGGGAGTCTCAGTGCTGGAATAGCAGGGGGACTTCAGGGCGGGAATGAGGTGCATTGAGAGAGCTGTGTGCGGGGAGTCTCAGTGCTGGAATAGCAGGGGGACTTCAGGGCGGGAATGAGGTGCATTGAGAGAGCTGTGTGCGGGGAGTCTCAGTGCTGGAATAGCAGGGGGAACTTCAGGGCGGGAATGAGGTGCATTGAGAGAGCTGTGTGTGGGGAGTCTCAGTGCTGGAATAGCAGGGGGAACTTCAGGGCGGGAATGAGGTGCATTGAGAGAGCTGTGTGTGGGGGGTCTCAGTGCTGGAATAGCAGAGGGAACGTCAGGGTGGGAATGAGGTGCATTGAGTGAGCTGTGTCCGGGGTGTCTCAGTGCTGGAATAGCAGGGGAACGTCAGGGTGGGAATGAGGTGCATTGAGAGAGCTGTGTGTGGGAAGTCTCAGTGCTGGAATAGCAGGGGGAACTTCAGGGTGGGAATGAGGTGCATTGAGAGAGCTGTGTGTGGGGAGTCTCAGTGCTGGACTAGCAGGGGGAACTCCAGGGCGGGAATGAGGTGCATTGAGAGAGCTGTGTGCGGGGAGTCTCAGTGCTGGAATAGCAGGGGGAACTTCAGGGCGGGAATGAGGTGCATTGAGAGAGCTGTGTGTGGGGGGAGTCTCAGTGCTGGAATAGCAGGGGGAACTTCAGGGAGGGAATGAGGTGCATTGAGAGAGCTGTGTGTGTGGGTGTCTCAGTGCTGGAATAGCAGGGGGGAACTCCAGGGCGGGAATGAGGTGCATTGAGAGAGCTGTGTGGGGGGAGTCTCAGTGCTGGAATAGCAGGGGGAACTTCAGGGCGGGAATGAGGTGCATTGAGAGAGCTGTGTGGGGGGAGTCTCAGTGCTGGAATAGCAGGGGGAACTTCAGGGCGGGAATGAGGTGCATTGAGAGAGCTGTGTGTGGGGAGTCTCAGTGCTGGAATAGCAGGGGAACTTCAGGGTGGGAATGAGGTGCATTGAGAGAGCTGTGTGTGGGGGGAGTCTCAGTGCTGGAATAGCAGGGGGAACTTCAGGGCGGGAATGAGGTGCATTGAGAGAGCTGTGTGTGGGGAGTGTCAGTGCTGGAATAACAGGGGGAACTTCAGGGTGGGAATGAGGTGCATTGAGAGAGCTGTGTGTGGGTGTCTCAGTGCTGGAATAGCAGGGGGAACTTCAGGGAGGGAATGAGGTGCATTGAGAGGGCTGTGTGTGTGGTGTCTCAGTGCTGGAGTAGCAGGGGGAACTTCAGGGAGGGAATGAGGTGCATTGAGAGAGCTGTGTGGGGGGAGTCTCAGTGCTGGAGTAGCAGAGGGACTTCAGGGAGGGAATGAGGTGGATTGAGAGGGCTGTGTGTGTGGTGTCTCAGTGCTGGAGTAGCAGGGGGAACTTCAGGGAGGGAATGAGGTGCATTGAGAGAGCTGTGTGTGGGGAGTCTCAGTGCTGGAATAGCAGGGGGAACTTCAGGGTGGGAATGAGGTGCATTGAGAGAGCTGTGTGTGGGGGGAGTCTCAGTGCTGGAATAGCAGGGGAACTTCAGGGTGGGAATGAGGTGCATTGAGAGAGCTGTGTGTGGGGAGTCTCAGTGCTGGACTAGCAGGGGAACTTCAGGGTGGGAATGAGGTGCACTGAGAGAGCTGTGTGTGGGGAGTCTCAGTACTGGAATAGCAGGGGGAACTTCAGGGCAGGAATGAGGTGCATTGAGAGAGCTGTGTGTGGGGGGAGTCTCAGTGCTGGAATAGCAGGGGGAACTTCAGGGCGGGAATGAGGTGCATTGAGAGAGCTGTGTGTGGGGAGTCTCAGTGCTGGAATAGCAGGGGAACTTCAGGGTGGGAATGAGGTGCAGTGAGAGAGCTGTGTGTGGGGGGAGTCTCAGTGCTGGAATAACAGGGGGGAACTTCAGGGCGGGAATGAGGTGCATTGAGTGAGCTGTGTGCGGGGAGTCTCAGTGCTGGAATAGCAGGGGAACTCCAGGGCAGGAATGAGGTGCATTGAGAGAGCTGTGTGTGGGGAGTCTCAGTGCTGGAATAGCAGGGGAACTCCAGGGCAGGAATGAGGTGCATTGAGAGAGCTGTGTGTGGGGAGTCTCAGTGCTGGAATAGCAGGGGGAACTTCAGGGTGGGAATGAGGTGCATTGAGAGAGCTGTGTGTGCGGGGAGTCTCAGTGCTGGAATAGCAGGGGAACTTCAGGGCAGGAATGAGGTGCATTGAGAGAGCTGTGTGTGGGAAGTCTCAGTGCTGGAATAGCAGGGGGAACTTCAGGGAGGGAATGAGGTGCATTGAGAGAGCTGTGTGTGGGGAGTCTCAGTGCTGGAATAACAGGGGGAACTTCAGGGCGGGAATGAGGTGCATTGAGAGAGCTGTGTGTGGGGGGAGTCTCAGTGCTGGAATAGCAGGGGGAACTTCAGGGCAGGAATGAGGTGCATTGAGAGAGCTGTGTGTGGGGAGTCTCAGTGCTGGACTAGCAGGGGGAACGTCAGGGTGGGAATGAGGTGCATTGAGAGAGCTGTGTGCGGGGAGTCTCAGTGCTGGAATAGCAGGGGTGTGGCATGGCAGGAATAAAGTGAATTGATAAAGCATGGGGGGGGGGTGGCCTCGATACTGAACTAGCAGGTGGGGATGCCGGAGGATCTCCTTTTCTGGAGCATAAGGTGGTATAATAAATGGAAAGAGAGAATAGTCTAGTTTGAGATGCATTGACAGAGCTGTTGCCTGGGTTTTAGTAGCAGAACAGTGGGATCCAGTATTCAAATCTCTCTTTTCCGGGCATGCCTGCCTTTTCAAAAAGTGGTTTGCATTTAGACCTTCAGGAATAATGAAAAATAAAGCAAGCTGCACATACAGTAGGGAGGCTGCATGTACAAGAGTGATTTATACATGGAAATCGTCATGTATGAAATTGCATGCCTGATATGCACATAAAGTATTGTTTACATACCTTGCGCATACAGTATAGAAGTAAAGAAATAAATAAAGACCTCTAACAAGGGTTCTCTGTGGACAGCAGAATAAGCAAGCACACGTAGGCGATATCATCTGACGGCCTCAGTTTGGACCTGCTTTCCAAAGTCTGGAACAGTCTAGAAGACTTTATAAGTGCGTGCGAGAGTTCTCTCCTAGTGGTAACTGCTATCCATGGTCAGTCTCCTTTATCCGCTAGCTTGTTTCCCGTATTGCCCACCATTGGCATCAGAGAGGTTGCATGGATACAAGCAGTCTGGAGCAGAGCAGAGCCTCGGTCACCAGCCCCCCAAAGCTGCTTAGTATCAGTGCTGCAAAGGAAGCCTGACGGGGACCTCTGGAGAGCATCATCATGGCCCTGAGTGGTGGAGGGAGACGGCATGTTGGGGTAGACAACACCAGGATAGTTCAAGGATCTCTCACATGGAGAGTCCTTGGTCTGCGGTTTCAGGGGGCTCAAGGTGACATCCTGGCACAATTATAATGGGCACAGACATCATGTGACAGGCCCAAGCAGCAGACACACACATGACTGGTATATGCTAAGAGAGACCCGTTCCTGGAGTACTGTGGGCATTTTTAAAACCTGGACTTTTTTGGCGTCTTTTTCTATTTATCTTTGGCTTACTCTGTCATCTCCTTACCTATGCTTTTCCTTGTAAATTAATGACAGATGCAGACTAGCTAAGATCAGACAGGACCCATATAACTGTCACTGTATCCCAGAATTTGCTTTGATATGTAGCGACATATGCAAACTACCCACAACATAGACTACTACTACTACTATTTAGCACTTATAAAGCGCCACGCACGCAGCGCTGCACAGCTAACCTACAAGAGGTAGCCAACATACAAGAGACAGTCCCTGCCCGTCAGAGTCATGCTCATCGGAGCTTACAATCTAGTCAGAACAGTACAGAACATTAGTCAGTTCTGCGCAAGGTACGGTGAGGTACAGTTTTGTCTAAAGTTTGGTCATAAACGTTGACGGGGGTTAGGGTAGGATGAGGATGGAAGTCAGGATCTGAATGCAACGGTGAAGAGGTGGGTCTTCAACCTGGATTTGAAGAGGGCCAGGGAGGATGCCTAGAGCACAGACGCAGGTAGGCCAGGAGCGGTTCTATCATTAGGCCAACTGAGGCGGTGGTCTCAGGTGGCAGTTTCTAGGGGGCGGCACTGATTTGCCGCTCCCTAGAAAATGCCCGATAGAACCGCCAACGCCGTCCAGCTGGATTTCCATTAAAGTCAAAGGAAAGCAGCCGCGGGAACATTTCTCCGTTCCCACGGCTCTGCTTTCAAACAAACTGCTGGGTCACGTGGAGCCTGCAGGGTGAGGAGGGTGCCCGAGGTCATTGCTTCTGCTGCCCTTCCGCTTCCGCTCCCGCTGCTTCTTCCAAAACAAAAGCAGCCGCGGGAACAGAGCTGCTTTCGTTTTGGAGGAAGCAGCTGGAGCGAAAGCAGAAGGGCGGCTGAAGCGATGACCTCGCCCCCCCCCCCCCCACCAGCTCCACACAACCCAGCAGTTCGTTCAAAAGCAGAGCCGCGGGAACGTAGAAATGTTCCCACGTCTGCTTTCCTCTGATTTTAATGGACGAATCAGCAAGGCGAGGGGGGAGCAGACAAGGGGGGGGGCTTGGAAGGGAGCAGACAAGGGGGGCCTGGAAGGGAGCAGACAAGGGAGGACTTGGAAGGAGCAGACAAGGGGGGACTTGGAAGGAAGCAGACAAGGGGGGCCTGGAGGGGAGCAGACAAGGGGGGTCCTGGAAAGGAGCAGACGGGGGAGGGGAGCTGGAAGGGAGCAGACGGGGGGCTGGAAGGGAGCAGACAAGGGGGGCCTGGAAGGGAGTAGATGGGTGGGGGTCCTGGAAGGGAGCAGATGGGGGGGGGTCCTAGAAGGGAGCAGACTGGGGGAGCTGGAAGAGGTGGAAGGGAGCAGGTGGGGGGAGCTGGAAGGGAGCAGATGGGGGGAGCTGGAAGGGAGCAGACGGAGGGGGAGCTGGAAGGGAGCAGACGGAGGGGGGAGCTGGAAGAGAGCAGATGGAGGGGGGCCTGGAGGGCAGCAGACGGGGGGGGGGGCTTGTAGGGGAGTGGAGCAGAACAGAGAAGACATGTCGGGGGGAGCTGGAAGGGAATTGACACCCGGAGATGGCACGGAAGGCGGATGGACAGGGAAGAGGGGAGCTGGAAGGGAGCTGACATGGGAGGGGGCAGTGGGACTGAAATTTCGCTGATACCTGGGATGGTATTTTAACTAGAAGGGGCTGGAAGATGGGGAAGAAGGGGGCGCTGGGAATGCAAGGGTTTTGACACTGGAAGATACTGGGAGGGGAGGCTGTAAAGGGGGCTGATACTAGGGAGAGTTATTGGGACTGAAAAAAGGCTGATGGAAAGAAATGAAGAAAGCAAAAGGAGAGACAAGAAATGACAGATGAACTATAGACCATAGAAAAAGAGCTAAGAGAAGACAGAGGAAAACGGAAACCTCAGATCGGGACCAGCATGATCAAAAATCATCAGACAATAAAGGTAGAAAAAATAATTTTATTTTCAATTTAGTGATTAGACTTTGTGCTATTTATATTTCACACAGTATAGGGAACTGCATTTCTTATCTGGTGTGGCATCGCATGCGGAGTCTGGCTTTTGGGGTTTCATTTTAATTTTTGTCTACATATTTTTATTTTTGCCTTAGGTTGTGGTCACTTATTCTGTACTTGGTGAGGGTCTGTGTTCTGAGTGTGCGACCAAGGCCAGGTGTTCTGCTAACATGGAGTTTGTACGTAGGGATCTGTACTGTAGTAATTTGACTTGTTCAGCTTTTCAAATAGGTGTATGGATGTTTTGGAGCCCATTGCAGTGTTTATAGTGCTGTTTTTTTCTTGGTAGGCCCCTTATTGTATGAGTTTTGGAAGTGTATGCTGGTATGGTATGGTACATTTGGCCTTGCAAATCTTAGTGACTTTAGTAGGGTTTTATATTAGTTCCCAATATGCCTGGTACTGGAGAATGTTTGTTGTTGGTGTATGTTCAAAAAGAAAAAGCAAGCACAATAATGCAGTTTATAACAAAATACAAATGAATTATAATTTGGAGTTATAAACTGCTGTGGTTCTCGCTCTTTCTTTTAGTTCCTTGTGTGAGCATCTTGCATTTGCTCCACATTATCTAATTTACTTTTTGATTTGGTTCAGTCCCTGACTGGAGTTTTGAGAAAGATCCCCACATGGGGGAGAGGGCACGCCGGGGGAGGGGGGATGGAATGGGGGGGGGGGGCAGCCATCTCATCCCTCGCCTCAGGCAGCAGATAGCCTTGAGCCTTGAGGTAGGCTGTTCCAGGCATGTGGTGCAGCAAGGTGAAAGGAGCGCAGTCGGGAGTTCACGGTGCGGGTGAAAGGCATTGATAGAAGTAATTTGTCAGCGGAGCGCAGATTTCGAGAGGGGACGTAGGGAGAGATAAGAGATAAGAGGTATTGAGGGGCCATAGAGTGAATGCATTTATAGGTCAGAAGGAGAAGCTTGAACTGGATGCGGAATTGGACAGGGAGCCAGTGAAGCGACTTGAGAAGAGGAGTAATGTGGGCATGGCGAGGCTGGCAGAAGATTAGTCGAGCAGCGTGATTTTGTATAGATTGAAGGGGAAGGAGGTGGCTCATGGGGAGACCAGAGAGGAGTAAGTTGTAGTAATCTAGGTGAGAGGAGAGTAAGGAGTGGATAAGCATTTTGGTAGTGTGTTCAGAGACGAAGGTGCGGATTTTGCTGATGTTGTAGAGAAAGAAGTGGCAGGTCTTAGCTACAAGCTGGATATGAGCGGAGAAGGAGAGAGGGGTGTCAAAGATAACCTCTAGATTGCGGGCCGAGGGAACAGGAAGGATAGTCGATTCATCGACATGGACTGAGAGAGGGGGAAGTGGGGGGGAAGAGTTGGGTGGAAAGACAAAGAGTTCAGTCTTGGCCATGTTCATTTTCAATCGACGATGAGACATCCAAGCAGCGATGTCCGAAAGACAAGCAGAGATCTTGGACTGGGTTGCTGGAGAAATATTAGGTGTAGAGAGGTAGATTTGGGAGTCATCGGCATAGAGATGGTACTGAAAGCCATGGGAGGAGATAAGCGCGCCAAGGCCTTGGGTATAGAGAGAGAAGAGGAGGGGGCCCAAGACGGATCCCTGGGGTACACCTGCATGGAGCGGGATAGGGGAGGAGGAGAAGCCACCAGAGCATACACTGAATGAGCGATGGGAGAGGTAGGAGGAGAACCAGGATAGTACGGAGTCCTTGAAGCCAAGCGAGGAGAGGGTTTTGAGGAGAAGGTTATGGTCAATGGTGTCAAAAGCAGCAAAAAGGTCAAGAAGGATGAGGATAGAATAGAGGCCCATAGATTTAGCCAGGAACAGGTCGTTGGTGACTTTTGTGAGTGCCGTTTCAGTGGAGTGTAGGGGACGGAAGCCGGATTGTAGTGAGTCCAGGAGGGCCTGGGAGGTGAGAAAGTCGAAGCAGTGATGGTGGACTGCTCGTTCTAATAGTTTGGATATTTTTTTATTTTTATTAATTTATTTAACAAACATTTATATACCGCACTTTCCCATGGATCAGGTGCGGTTTACAAAAAACAAGTTAATGGACAGAGCAAAGATCTGTTTTTACATTGAACATCGATAAAAATATGTACAGAGGCCTGAGCCTTAGTAATAAAACATGCTTAGGTTCCATTGAGGCTGAATCAAGGTACAATGGCAACAAACAATGATCTGATGTATTTCAGCTATATACTAAATCTAGGTACAGTAGGATATGAAGGGAAGGAGGGAGATGGGTCGATTGTTAGAAGGGCACGTGGGATCAAGTGAGGGTTTCTTGAGGAGGGGTGTGACAACAGCATGTTTGAAGTCAACGGGGACGTTTGCAGTGGAGAGTGAAAGGTTGAGGATATGAGTGATGGAGGGGACAATGGTGAGGGAGATGGAATGTAGGAGATGGGTGGGGATAGGGCTTGTTGAACAGGTGGTGGGTTTGGAGGAGGAAAGAAGGAGTGCGGTTTCTTCTTCAGAGATTGGAGGGAAGGAGGAGAGGGTGGCAGGGGGAGTATGGATGGGAGGGGAGAATTAGGGAGGAGGGGAGGTAGATGAGGGGGTAGGGAATTGTAGGGTAATCTTGTGGATTTTGTCGTGGAAGTAGTCGGCTAGGGATTGGGCAGAAAGGGAGGGCAGGATCGGGGGGACCTCGAGGAGAGAATTGAGGGTATTAAAGAGACGGCGAGGATCAGAGGCAAGGGAGTTGGTCAGATGGATGTAGTAATCTTGTTTGGCAAGTGCTAAGGCTGACTGGAAGGAGCCAGACATGAATTTGAAGTGTAGAAGGTCTTCCAGGGAGCGGGATTTGGACCAAGCTCATTCGGCTGAACGGGCGCAGATGCATAGGTAATGGATTGTGGGTGAAAGCCAGAGTTGGGGAATAGCTCGTTTGACAGGACGTGGGGTGGGAGGGGCAAGAGTGTCAAGGGCCGAGGATAGTGTAGCATTATATGAAGATAATGCCTCGTCGACGGACTTGGAGGATATAATGGAGGAAAGAGATGGAGAAATGGTGGAGGAGAGAGTCATGGGATTAATATTATGAAGGTTTCTAAATAGGTCGGAGGAGACAGGACAAGGTTGGTATGGCGGAAGCTGAAGAGTAAATTTTAAGAGGTGATGGGCAGAAGAGGGAAGGATAGATACGTTTAAATCCATTGCAATTGCATTATGCCTTCATAAAACTGATGAAGAGTGTACAGCTCTCAAAAGCTTGTCAAAAATATATTAAGTTAGTCCAATAAAATGGTATCACCTACAATTTGCTTGTTGACCTTTGTTTGCACTCTGCCATATGGAAAAGGAATCCTGCTAAGTCTAACGCAACAAAAGCTGTTGGCAAGTTCTTCAATTTTATTTTTGGAAATAGAGATGATGAAGACAGCGAGAGAATTGATCTGGACACACAGAGAGGATGAAACTAACAGATGGCAGTTACCATCGATAGGAAATTTTCACACATGGTCAAAGTTTTCCCTGGGCTCTTGGAGAGCAGATCCAAGCAGGTAGCATGAGATGATGACATCACCTATGTGTGGCTGCCTTATCCAGCTTGTCCACGAAGAATGTTACTTACAGACAGCCTAAAGAGCTGTAACTTTACCAAACTGAAAGGGTTAGAAAGAAGGTTGCACTTATGCTTTTACTTTTGAACATTCACAAGTGTGCACATAAATTAACCCAGAAGGTTTGTGCATGCCAAAGAGCAGGGTAACGTGTAAGCACAAATTCCCTGCTGCATTATGGGAGCTGCAGCACTGATTTCAGTGGATAGCATCGTGGGCTACAAATCTCACACTGCTTTGGGAAATAAGTTCATAACCAGGACTGGCCAAAAAGCTTAGTAGCTCTAAAGAAGAGACCTTGCTGGACTGCAGTTACCCCACACTAAGCACACATGCAGGCACAGAGTTGCCAAATTACCCAGTTCCAGCAGTGAGACTTTTTGGCCAGTTTTGGTTTTATATTTGGATTGAAATGCGGTATGCTGTTTGTAATCCCTTATTTTACCCATTGAAAACAGCGCTGCAGGTCCCATAATGCATCAGGATGAGATTGTCAGAAATCCAGGACTGGTTTACAAGCTCAGTCCTGGAACTGGATAACTTGGCTACTCTGCAGACACCTATTAGGGTTGTCTACTTTTGAACCTATTGTGGCCACCTTTCTGCGGGAAGGCGTCCCCCTCTGGAGCATAGGCCTTTCCTTGGGGATGTTGGGGCAGGAGATTCCCCCTCATATTGCAGACGTTTCCAGTCCCAATTGCTACTGCTGCCCACTTTAAGGCCTTGGAGTGCATGTCTTCTTGAAGACTCTTTCATGTCCAGCCACCTTTGATGCACACGTCTTGTTATCACTGCAGCCTTTGACACAATATGTCATGAGCTTATCCTACAGAGATGACGCTATTTTGGCATCACTGACAATGCACTCAGATGGATCCAATCATACTTGGCTGATCGCCAACAAATCGTGAAAACTGAAAAGTTTGGATCCTTACCTGCTAATGCGAGGTGTACCCCAGGGCTTTTCTCTATCAGCCTTGTTATTTAACATTTACATCCAGCCCATCTGTGAGATCATCAGGTCACATGACATTTCATTCCGTCTATATGCAGATGACCACTGTTCCCTCTAAGCTGTGCGCGTGTGCGCGCACACACACCTCGCCGAGCGAGCGCACATACTTTACAACAGAGCGCACAAAAATTACGGTTCTGATTCTGATAGAAAACAACACAGACGTCTTAAAATTTAAAAGTTGTGATTGTAATTACTAGAAATTTCCCGCTTCATTTAGTAATCGTCTATTTTCATTTAATTTGATTAAAATCAGTGTGGTGCACATACTGTATTCTGACGTGTAGTCAAATTTTAAAGTATATAACTCCGAGTGTCGTTATGTGGCGCACAAAAATTTAACCTTCCTTCAAAAGCTGCACAGCTGATATTTTATGCGCACACAGCCTACAGAAAATTAGAGGGAACATTGCAGATGACATAATGTTTTATATACCATTCTCAACCTCAACTCCAGACTTCACTCCTATAATAAAGTGCTTCAACTCCATCTCCCTCTCGTTATCACAAGGCCTTTCCATTAACTACAACAAAACTGAAGTTCTTTTCATATTCAAGAATCAATCCTTCATCCCTCCAAAATCAGTTCAAGTTAGAGATGCTGAATTAATGGTTAAATCGGAAGTACGCTACCTCGGGGAGACTCTTGACCAACATCTTACACTGCCGCCCCACATTAACACCGTGATAAAGAAAGTATATAGCAAAATAAGAACACTGCAATGGCTCCGTCCTCTCCTTGCTCCTCCTGACTACAGGACTGTATTTCAAGAGATGAGACTTCCCCACCCTGACTTCAGCAATTCAATACTCCAAGATCTCCCCAAAGCACATCTGCTTCCATTACAGCTCACTCAGCACACTGCAGCTAGAGTCCTGACTGGAACATCAAGGAGCTCCCACATCACCCCCATCACGAAGGAGCTCCACTGGCTACCTATACCATACAGAGTGAAGTACAGACACTTAATGATAATATTCAAAATCCTCCATGAACAATCATCTGGCCATCTGCAAACGATAATTAGAAAACTCCCTAACAATAGCCAGAGAAGAAGCACTGCAGACCACCTCCCTGCATCCCGTCCAGACTGCGTCAAACTCAACCATTCAGCATGTGAACGAGCAATCTCCTTACACCCTCCAACAATATGGAGCACATTACCCGTAGAGATAAGGACTACTGCAGACATGAAGGACTTCAGGAAGCTGTTGAAACGCACCTTTAACGAATGCACTTCGAGGGTGTCACTTAACAACACAGTGCAAGTCTCAACATTACCCCCCTGCAGTCACAGCATACCATCTAACCTTTGGTTTTCTGTTAATGTAAATAGGTTAATTATCTAATGTAAACAGGTTATTTGTAATATTCATTGTTCTATGTAAAGTTATGTTACTGTTATCTGTAAACCGTATTGATCCTTGGAAATGCGGTATATAAACGTTTGAAATAAATAAATATTAACAAAAGCAGAGGCAAAAACGCTTGGGCCAGCCCTGGAAACAGTGATGCATTTCTTCCATACTAAGCAAAATATAAAGACAATAGATGTAAATTCTATGAATGGCCATCTTTAAGTCACTAAATAGAAAATAAAAAATTGTTTCTACCCTCCCTGTCCTTATTGCTGCAACAGGGACAGGGGACAGTCGGGGGCACAACTCTAGAATCGGGGCCATCTGGTGACCTTACCCTACACCCCACTCGCTAGGCCAGTTCCCTTCCCCGCACTCCCTCAGACTGTGCTCTTCCTAAAGGATCATCAGAAGCACGAGAGAGGATTCGGTGAGGGTTTTGGGGCTTTATCTTACCTTCTTCAGTTCACTCTGCCCAAGGAACATTTCACAGAAGTTATGGAACTAACAGTAACTTTCCCTGAATATCCTTTTCAGCTTTCTTAGCCTAAAGTGAAAGTCATCCTCTGAGCGTCTCTTGTTAACACTGCAATGTCTGGGTGTTGTCTGAGCTATTCTTGTTCTCAGCTCCGATTCCCACTGCATTCCCCTCTCAGATGTAATCCTTCAGCACTCATTCCTGTTTGTGACCAGATCCGGCTGAAGGAAGGAGAGGAACAGGTCCAGAATCAGCCACCCTGTCCCCCTCTGACCCTGCCCCTCCCCCCATAAAATTATAGGAATTCAACAACATTAATAAAAATACTTATAAGAGAACAAGAAAAATAAGTAGGCAGAAGGTCAAAAGCAAGGTTAAACAGAAGTGTTTTCAGAAGGGATTTAAATTTAGGATATGATGATTCAAGTCTGAGAGGAGGGGGGAGGGAGTTCCAGAGGGCAGGGGCAAGGAAATAAAAAGCAATGAGCGAGTAGATGATAACTGGGCTTGAGAAACAGAGGGGAGGTACAGGCGATTGGCATGGATTTCCCAGAGGGCAAAGTGAGGGGCATGGGAGGGTGAGATAGGGGTAACCAGACCGGAGGGCACCATAGAGCAGGATGAGGAGTTTGTAACTGTATAGGGAGCCAGTGGTGAGGAATAAGAAGTGGTGTGACAAGATGTAATCTTGAAGCATGGGAGAGAATCCGGATGGCAGGGTTGTGAATTTGCTGGATAGGGCGAGTTGAAACTGAGGGAGAGCGAGGTAAATGGCAGAAGGGCGGTGCTGCTGCCAATCTCTTCAGGAATTTTCTGAATATCACTGAAGTGGACTCTCCAACCCGACATTACCCAGAGTCTCTACTGGTCCGTATCCTGGACCGTCCCGACATCCACATAACGTTCTTTGCGTTCTGCCTTCTTTGAGCCCCTGTTGTGGGACTCCCTTCTTCTCACAATCACAGAGACTGTTATCTCCTTCTGCAACCTTTTAGTTCTCAGAGACTTTAATGTCCACTTTGACTCCCCAGTCAAACTACAGGACAAGTTGTTGCTCTCCCTCCTGTCAGCCCTCTCCCTTCTTCAATACACTCGTTCCCCCAGACATGTGGCTGGTCGTACCCCAGATCCCCTTAGTTCTAACACCAGAAGCGCCATAATGGGAGAGGCTGGGCTATGTTTTAAGTTTCATCTCAGCTTGAAAATTTCCATTAGGGAAGGTAAGGTGACAAGAAACACCCTGAGTAAAGGATTGGGCAAGGAGGAGGAACCAATGGAACTGTGACTTTTGGCAGAATAAAAATGTATAAAAGTAGCAGGCTAACCCCACTTTGCTCTCTCAGATCATTTTGTTCAGGGTGCCGGCTCTGCCTGAGACTGTGCGCACAATAAACAGCATCTGTTTGCATACCGGTCTGTCTCTGTGTTTTCATCTGGGGGTTGGAGGGACAGACTTTGAATAGATAACACAGGTACACTACCAAAAAACTGCCTCCAGTTTTGCAACTGATTCCTATAGATTTTGGGGTGCTGAATCCAGGAAAAATAGCCAAAATGTTCCATCACGTCACGTTTTCTTGCAAAATTAGATTTCTTACCCATATAAGGAATGTTCACATAATTTCTTTTTAGCCGACTGCAGTTTATTTTCTTGGCCCAAAATAGAGGTTGTAATGGTTAACTAACTAGAAACACTCCCTCATGATATTTTAGAGTGTTTTGTATTCATTTTATACATTAACAGGACAATTGGGAGGCGGGGGGCTAAATCCAGTACTCGCGCTGGCGCATGTTCTTTCCTGTTCGCCTCGCCTCGTTCGCTCGCTCAAACACGGTGGTTGCGACATGAACGTTCCTGTCAAATTTCAGTTTCTTGCAAGTTCATTATTACCTTTTGTTTGCTCAGTCGTAATCCAGCTTTATTCCGAAGTGGTTCACTACAGTTGTAGTTTGCAGTGCTGTGTATTTGTGATGGCTCACAGAGCCAGAGGTTGCGTCAACTCTCCGGACAGTTTTTGTTTTATTTGTGGGGAATATACCGTGAAAAAGCGGCAGAGGAACATTTCTGCATTTATTAAAAAAGTATATTTCGCCTATTTCGGTTTGAAGTTAGGCGATCAAGACAAACCGTGGGCTCCTCACAAAGTGTGCAAGACTTGTGAGGAAGATCTACGCTTATGGATGAAAGGTAAAAAACAAGCATTTCGTTTCGGAATACCTATGATGTGGCGTGAACAAAGAGACCACAGCAGTGACTGCTATTTTTGCTCTTGCATTGTGAAGGGATACAACTTAAAAAATAAGAACGTAATAAGTTACCCCAACCTTCCCTCAGCAATTAGGCCTATGCCTCATAGCAACGAAGTACCTGTGCCTGAACCACCAAAATCTTTGGATCATATTTGTGTGGACGGTTCTGATCATGATGAGACTCATCAGATGGCTTTTCCCGATGAGTCCAGTACTTCCGAGTTTGAAACTGAACCAGATACGAAACCTGAACTTTTCTCTCAAGCTGAATTGAATGATTTAGTCCGGGATTTAGGACTCCCAAAAGATGCTGCCCAACTGCTAGGTTCTCGGCTTAAACAGAACAACTTTTTATTGGTACCGCAACTGCGAGACACAATTTTTGAAGTATTTCAGTAAAGAGGAAGATTTGGTATTTTGCAACGATATATACGGAGTGATGGAAAAGTTTAAACTCAAGTATGATCCTGCTGAATGGCGGCTGTTCATTGATTCGTCAAAAGACAGCATAAAAGGTGTTCTTCTTCATAATGGCAACACATTCGCTTCAGTTCCTATTGCTCACTCTGTTATTCTCCAAGAAAAATACGAGAATTTGGCCCTGATTCTTCAGAAGATTCGTTATGATGAGCATAAGTGGATGATTTGTGGAGACTTTAAAATTCTATCCATGCTATTAGGGCAGCAATCCGGTTTCACCAAATATCCCTGCTTCCTTTGCTTGTGGGATAGCCGGG
This sequence comes from Ichthyophis bannanicus, assembly GCA_033557465.1. Taxonomy (NCBI): domain Eukaryota; kingdom Metazoa; phylum Chordata; class Amphibia; order Gymnophiona; family Ichthyophiidae; genus Ichthyophis; species Ichthyophis bannanicus. Next base: position 70,072,591 of record CM066051.1, on the reverse strand, counting down.
CCCGCGACTTACACTGGGGGAAAAAAAAAGACTGGCCAATTCGGGAGTTTTTGAGACCCGGTGAGAAAAATGTTCTCATGAGAGCTTGGTACCTCGTGATAAAATTCTATTACCACCTCTCCACATTAAGTTGGGTCTCATTAAGCAATTCATCAAGTCCCTTCCAAAAGATGGTGAGTGCTTTCGGTACCTTTGCTCAAAGTTCCCCGACTTTCTGAAGCAAAGCAAAAGGAAGGAGTGTTTGTTGGCCCTGATATAAGGAAACTCATTTCAGATGGAGCATTCGCTGAAACGATGTCTGAGAAGGAAAAAGAAGCCTGGGATTCCTTCAAGGATGTTGTTCTCAAATTCTTGGGGAACAGGCGGGATGAGAACTATAAGGATATTGTTGCCAGGATGCTCAATGCCTTCAAAGAACAAGGCTGTAACATGAGCCTGAAAGTCCATTTCTTGCACTCCCATGTGAACTACTTTCCCGAAAACCTGGGGGCGTACAGTGAAGAACAAGGTGAAAGGTTTCACCAGGACATCAAGGACGCAGAGAGAAGGTACCAAGGAAGATGGAACACCACTATGATGGCTGATTTCTGCTGGTTGCTGCTGCGGGAAAACCCCAGATGAAAAATACGCCAAGCAGTGCACCAAGAGAAGCATTCGGGGGAAGAAGAAAACGGGCCCACCAGGAGATTGATTGACCCAAGAATGACTTTAAAATCTAAACTGTGTTGACAAATATCGTGTTTTTACTAAACTTTGAAATAAAAATTTGCTAGTTATTACCACAGTGTCGGATCTCATTTATTAGAATTTTATTTTCACACCATCGGGTGTTTGTCTTCATGTATTGCAATGGTGCGGTTTGCGTTTTCTATTCTTACATACATACCTGTACAACATTTTTTGCACATTTCTTTGCTTTGCTTTGTGTCTAACCTCGCTCTTATATGCTCAATGTTTGTGCACATGTATGTGGCTGTTTTAAGTGCAGACAATTTTGCTACCATCACAGTGTGTTTTGTTGACATTACTCTATTCTTATGTGCTGCCTTGTTACAATTTTCTTTATTCTTATTTGAATAACTACTAAACAATTAGTATAAAGAATTCATCCAAGAAACTTTTATCTCGATCGCACTCAATCTGAAACGTTCACCTCAAACTGCTAACCCAATGTAGCAAAAAATCTGTACGTGATGGAGCAAATTGGTTACCAGATTTGGATTCAGTGCACCAAAAAACATAAAAATCAATCGAAACATTAGAGGTAGTTAAAAAAAATTTTTTTTTAGTGTACCTGTGTAATAGATCTCCTGCTACGTTTCCTGGTGCATTGGCCAGGAAACCTCTGTCTGTCTGCTCGCACCCCCAGGTGAAGGCATCGCGGTTTGTGCAACCAGGACTTGCCCGGTCCGGGACCGACCTCCTGGTCGTCGATGGTCCCCAGTGCACCTGGACCCTTTGTTCCGGAGGGATCCCTCGGCATATCCTGCACACTCGGTCCTGGACGGCCGACTCCCTGGGTACAGAAATCTGGCATCCAAACTCTTCAGGACGGTGAGCACTCACTCTCTTAATTTTCTGAAACAGGTTGAAAAGTCTGGTTTTCAAAAGTCTGGTTTTCTGAAACGGGTTGAAAAGTCTGGTACAGGATTGACCACCCCTACGGGCAGTCCGAATAAGAACCGTAGTCTGAGATATGGGGTTCTGAAACCACCGCCTGTCCTGGTGTCTGGATTCAGGAGTCTGGGAGGGTGTGTATATATATATATATAGATATATAGATATATATAGATATATAGATATATATTGTGACATAGCGAGTCCTTTTAGTTCAGGAGAAACTCCCAAAGATCAGCAAAAAAGTGCAGGGCTGCAACATAAACAACAGCACATGGCTGGTTGTCAGGGAAACCAAGCCCGAGAGAGAGAAACAGGCCCCTGCTATCAGTTCAGCAGAGAGTCACAAGGTAATTCTGAACACATGCTAGGGGGTGAAGTCAGGCTTTACCCGAGGAAGCTGACTCATAAAGAGGGCCCAGTTAATGGAGAGAAAAGCAGAGCTGAGAGCAGAACAGAGAAGGAAGAGAGAGACGAAGACGAGGAAAGGTCAGATGCTCGGTGTGAGAAATACAGCAGGAGCAGACCTGGTCAGTGGAAGTCCTCTCTGGATTATGAATGGGAGAAAAGGCCAGGAAGGCAATTGAATTATACTCTGCACAAGTCAGGTTGGGAACCTACGACAATTTGTAAACCCCAGAGAAAACCTTATACAGCCAGAGTAAAAGGTAAGCCCAAGGGCTGGGAGTACAAGAACTACTGTGAGCTTATTGACCAAGAAAGTTGGGGCTACGGTACAAAGGACTATAATGAGAATGGTTATTTAGAGCTGTACCAAACCCCAGAGTTTATCCCAAGGCCTAGCGTGGGAGCGGGCGTGGCTCCTGGGAGAACGGAGCAAACAATTCCTGCCTCAGAGGAGGAGGGCATGGAAATTGAGCCATCTTTTGTAAATAATTTGTTGGAAGCAATGGACTGTACGATTTCTATGGCAGAGGAAATAATATCTCTGTGTTAATGTTTGATGCTGAAGAAAGCTGCTTTATTTTGTCCTTTTTGTCTGCCAGAAGTGCAAGAATTTATGTTACCTTTATTCCTGGTGAAATCCACCCCGGGAGGGGAATAAATCCCTTTTTGCTTTATCAACTTGAGTCACACTACTCTTCATTGAACTATCAAAGGAAATACATTTCCCTACAGGCAGCTCTGCAGGAAATAGTAAACCTCAGTTCAGGAAGGAACTTAACCTCCTTAAGCCCTACCTACCTACGGGTACTGGCAAGGGGGGAGGATCACAATATATATATATGTGTCTGTCTGTCTGTCTGTGTCCCTGCCTGTTGTCCACCCTCTGCTGTCTCGTTCTGTGTTATAAACGCGAGTGTTGTATACAGATCAGGAATAATTACAGTATGGGTTTAGTGGATCCAAGAATAGGACTCTGTTGAAATGCATGCTAAGCCATTTTAAAACTGCCTTTGGGGGTGATTATGGAGTTAGGCTCACTGCCCCCAGACTAGTTGTACTGTGTGAGCGGGAGTGGCCCACCTTAGTGCGAGCGTGGCCACCTGAAACAGTAAAAAACACCAGGTCTACTGACTGCAGGGAGAGGGACAGTTTAGAAAATGTTAAAAAAGGAGAAATCCAAGAAGGGGGTAGATAATGAAAAAGGGACTGAGTCCGGCCCCAACCCCATAGCTTCTCCTCTAACCTCTGTAAATAAAGAGAAAAGGGACTGTTCCCTGTAAATAAAAGGGGAGTAGGGGGACTTTCCTGTAGATAAAGGGGAGCAGGGTTTACTGTATATAGACTGTTCTACTAGTATAGAAGTGAAGGAAGACAATTGCTTTATTTAATGCATATCCAGTTTCATTACTATGTTTCATGCATAATCAATAGTCAAAGAACCACATTTTGATCATACCTCTCAGTAGTGAGTAAGGGGTAGTTGAAACTGCTGAGATAGGGGTAGTTGAAACTGCTGAGATAGGGGTACTTGAAACTGTTGAGACAGTTTGCATAACTACAGAAAGATACTGGGAATGAAACTATTGAAATTGTTTGCATGGCTACAGAAAGATACTGGGAGATCAGGGAGGAGTTCTTCTTCTAGCAGATGAATGGAGACCCATTAGAGAGGACAAAAGGACAATTCACCTAGGAGTCTTTCTCCTAGCAAACAAATGGAAACCCATTAAAGAGGACAAAAAGAACAATTCACCTAGCCTCCAAACAATCCTCTTGTCATCAGTTTTAATTGTAGAGTTTTTCAGCTTCTAAAACCATGGGGGGTATCTCCCTTGAGCATCCTCAGATGTCTGACCAGCATCTTGATTGTGTACTATGTGTATGTCACCTGAAGGCTGGGAGCAAACAAAGGCTGGAGAAGGACTGGTCAAATTACTATTAGCAAAGATGTATGGGGTGGAGAATATCTGTAGGGCAAAGCTCATGTGTGAGAGCTAGCTGCAAACCACTTATAGATTATGAAGAAATTAAGACTTTTTACTTGTCTTGTTAAGGTCCCTGGTTTTCCCAAGCTGTTGTTAAAGCATGTTGCTTTTCAGAACTACCCAAGGGGGAGGGTTTAGTGAAATTAATCAATAAAACCTCCTTATTCCAATCAGATAGGCTGCTATTCTTAAAAGACTAATAGTCTTGTGTTTAAATGTTTTAATCTACAGTAAATATTGTTTTTTCTTTCATTGCTGGCTGCTCATTGCCAAGTGCCCCTGGATGCTAGATCAAACAAACAAAGCATGAAACTAAGGAAACTGTTTCTGTTTTCCTTTGACCTTCAAAGTAGAGGTTAAGAGCTCTGACAGGACAATGGGGCATTCTGAGCCAGTAGTTACCAGATTGCAACTTAAAAATGATTTAAATCCTGAGTGAATAAAAAAGGTAATCCAGCTTGAATTTTATATATATTTGGTTTTGACTGCATATACAAAATTAAAAGTTAAAAGGGATTTTATATACTGTTGCAAGCACCTCATAGAGTGTTTTCAGATCAGTTTGATGCCAGTCTCAGGTATTATTAGGTTTTAAATTAAATGTTAAAAGTACATTTTTGGTTAAAAATATAAAAGGGGAGTGTTTGCATTCCAGATATCCACCAACCTTTTCATGCCTGAACTGTAAGATTCAAGGTTAATTATTTTGCATTGTTAACAATATTAGATTTTAGGATAAATTCACCTGTTTTTCTGTATTTGAATTTTACGTATTGGTGTCCAGAGAAAAGGTGTATTTTGTTTTGAAAGTTTTTTTAAAAATTTCAGTTTCAGGAGTTTACACTTACACTTTAGGTTACCAAATATACTTGTTGTAGTAGTACATTATGCAGAGGTCCAATACATACTCAGCAATTACAAGATGAGTAAATATTTTTGCTAAAATTTTGGAAAGAGGCTGATCTGAAATTGCTTTATTCCCAAGTATATAGAGCACATTTAGTGGAAAGATGGAACAGAGGTCACAGAAAATATGAGAATATTTGTAAAGTTAGTTACAAATAAAAGCAATAACATTAACTTGAGTTGATTGGACAACACCAAATCTTGCTTGTTAGCAATGATCCAGGAGAGGTTTGAGAAAAAGAATGAGAGAGAGAGAGAGAGGGGGGCAGAAGGTGAGTGATGATCTGGGCCACCGGAATTCTGACTGCTCTGAGACTCCTCGAGGACCCACAAGGCCTGAAGAACATGAACCTTGTATATTTATGTCTCTAAAGAGACATGAATAGGCAGGGGAGAGTAGGCCAAGAAGAATCCGAGGAAGCATCGCCATGAGGCCCAGCCACAAATGCCTTGCAGGCCAAGAAGAACCTGAAAAAGTATCGCCATGAGGCCCAACCACCAATGCCTTGTACCCTCTTAGGTCTCTCACCTCAAAAGGATCTCTTTTGACAGCATAATTAATGAGTAGCTTACACAAATCCTTGTGGACACTGCAATTTCAAGATCAGTCCAAGTATTTTTAAGTTTCCTACAGCACTCTCACTGAGAACAGTGTATGCGATAGACTCTAGTCATACGTGAGAGATATTTGGCCATCATGTTAGAAGCCATACTTTTTCCTATTGGATTTGATGTTATAAAATGTTGCAAAATAATAGTTTTATATTGTAAGGACTTTACCTAGATTGTTTAGACAGTTGCTATTGAGAATGAGCACATATGTCCATTTAGAACTACACCAACTAAGTTAGTGGGAAAGGGACATTGTTTACTCACACTGTTATGCTTATTGAGAAGAATCTAAATTTATATTTTCTGCCTACCATTCATTTACACCAATACTAAGTTTTTAACAATTGTTTGATATTCTTAGCAGCCTTGCCAAATAAGGATACATTAGTATGGTATAAAAAACATGAAAAGGACCTATGTATGTAATTGGTGGAATGATGCAGGTGATGAAGGAGTGTTGTGAGGGATGAAGTGGGATATTAAGAGGAGGGACTCTGATGGACAGTAAACTGATGAAGGTAATTTAATGAGGTGATGTGATGTATCTGGCTAATGAATATGTAAACGAAAAAAAAATGATGAACACTTTATTCAACTATGCCGTCTCCAGAATCTTCAATTTAGGAAGTCATCTAAGCCCCAACATATATTCAACAATTAGAAATAGACACCTGGAGACAGGCTAGGTGCACTTTGCACCCTGATGAGCTTTGGAAAACCTACACTGGCCATGTGGTACTTCCAGATGCTTTTTTGCCTCCTTTTTGCCTCTGTATGTCCTGACCAGGCATGCATGGGCAAAGGGGGATGATTTGATGACGAATTCTCACAAAATTGGTATAATTCTAAAACTTGCCAAAATTGCAGAACACGTGCGTGCAACTTGTCTGATCTGTAAACATGTAAAGATCAGTCAAGGGCATAATGGAATATTTCCTATCAGCAAATGAATCTCCAGTGATAGAGAGACAAGGAGTTAATCAAACTGCGAGACAAAATTGACGCCATACGAGATAGTTACTGGTAGACCATTGAAAGTTTATAAAGCAATATTTATGGGATATGATCTTAGTAAATATGGATGAAATTAAGTTTGTCGCATTGCATTGTCTCATTGTGAAATCTAATCTAGAATATTTAGTCTTTTCACTTAACATTGGTGCTGCTTTTCTGAATGAGGCCTGGAGCCATGTCACCAATTGCAATCCAGAGAGTCCAGCAGAAGAAATTGGCCAGAGTCCAGATGGAACAGACCATCCCAAGAACTCAGAACTATACACCGCTGAAATGTGTGAAGGAGTCCCTATCTGGATCAGTGTGTCTCATTGAAAAAAGGGCCAAGATATCCGCCTATGAGAATGAGAGGTTCAACTTTTGAGAGAAACAGAACTTAAAACTTCAGAAAAAGGTGAAGCACACTGTGAGGTCCTGGGGAACTGCTGAGAAGGAGGACCAAATCATCTGAAAATAGGAAGAGGACTATTGGACTGATTGGGGACTTTTGTGACTGATTGTATTGTTATCCTTTTATTATTGTTTTCTTAGAAACCTAACTGAAATCTACAAGCCATTTGGGCTTCAGCAATTGCAATACCCACACCAGCTCAAGTTTTGCTGTAATATTTCAAAGCTCTCTTTGTCACATTATTAAGCATTGCCGCTTCTGGCATTTTTTCATGTTGTGTGTTTTCTCTCTTATTAGGCTGCTGTAAGAAAATGATGATACAAAGTACCAAAACAAATGTATGTTGTCTCTAGGGGGCAGTATGAGAAATTGCCTCTTGATGACCCCTCCCTGTCTCAAATGGTTGTTGTCCATACCCCTTAGTGGGATTCCTTATGACTCTGATGATTACTAGGCCAGAACGGGCTCCAAGTTTCTACTGGGTCCCCAGGAGCCTATGGTCAAGATCAACTTAGGGGACCAAGAAATGCAATTCATGGTTGATACAGGAGCAAAACACTCAGTTCTCACCCGGCAGGTGGCCCCGGTTTCTGCCAGGACCGTGACAGTTGTAGGAGTAACGGGAAATCGAGCCCAGCAATCCTTCCTGCAAAACCGCACGTGCCAGTTGGGGGGACAGACCATCACCCACCAGTTCTTGTATATGCCTGAGTGTCCCATACCCCTGCTGGGGCGGGACATCCTGTCGAAGCTCCAGGCCCAGATATCGTTTGGGCCAGAGGGCCAGGCGGAGCTTGAAATATCCAGCCTGGGCCCATCAGGTTTGGTATGGTCCGTCCCCCAAGAAGAAGAATGGTGGTTGTTTGAAGAAAGGCCCGGACCGACCAGCACCACTCAACTTCGATGGCAGTCAGTTCCCCCCGGAGTCTGGGCAGAAGGGAATCCCCCGGGACTCGCCACCAACATACCCCCAGTCTGTGTTGTCTTGAAACCAGGAGCCACTCCAGGGCATGTAAATCAGTATCCGCTGCCCCGGGCTGCAGTGGAAGGAATCCATCACCACCTGGTACATCTCCAGCAGCACGGCATCCTGCGGCCCTGCCAGTCAGCTTGGAATACTCCCATTACCAGTTCGCAAACCAGGTACATCAGATTACCGGCCAGTCCAAGATCTGCACCAAGTCAATGAAGCTGTTCTAACTCTGCATCCAGTGGTGCCCAATTCCTATACCTTACTGGGCCTCATCCCTGCAACGGCCACCCATTTCTCGGTTCTGGATCTGAAGGATTCCTTCTTCTGTCTACAGCTGGCCCCTGAGAGCCAACATCTGTTTGCCTTTGAAAAAGAAGATCCTGCTACTGGTAGTAAGTCTCAGATTACGTGGACTCGGCTGCCGCAAGGATTCAAGAATGCCCCCAACATTTTCAGTACCGCTCTGGCCAAAGACCTTGCTGCTTTTCCCCTTGGGAACCAGGGAGACGAGTACTCCTACAGTATGTCGATGATCTGCTGATTGCAGCCGACTCTGAGGCTGGATGCATACAGGCAACTACGGAACTCTTACAACTTCTTTATAAGGCTGGATACCGAGCCTCAAAGAGTAAGGCCCAATTATGTCAACTGGAAGTGAAGTACCTGGGTTTCCATCTTGCGAAGGGGAGCCGCCAGTTGGGAAGCGAAAAGAAGGAGGCTGTATGCCGGATACCTGTGCCAGCGATCCAAAAACAAGTGCGCGCCTTCCTCGGAGCAGCAGGATACTGCCGCATCTGGATCCCCAATTTTGCCAAGATTGCAAAGCCTCTGTATGAGTCCACAAACGGCCCGGAGAAAAGTCCCCTCGAATGGGGACCCAGCCAACAGGAGGCCTTCCAGCAGCTAAAGCGAGCTTTACTGTCTTCACCAGCCTTAGGTCTTCCGGATGTGACCAAATCTTTCACTCTTTATGTGCATGAAGCAGCAGGAATAGCCCTAGGAGTCCTGACCCAACGCCTGGGATCCTGGCCACGCCCAATAGCATACCTGCCAAAACAGTTGGACCCGGTGGCAAAAGGATGGCCACCCTGTTTGAGAGCGATAGCTGCAACTGCACTGTTAGTGGATGAATCTGATAAATTATCAATGGGCCAGAATCTCCTAGTTACCGTCCCACACTCAGTCCAAACCCTGTTGGAGCACAAAGGGAGCTACTGGTTCACCAGTTCCCGAATGCTAAAATATCAGAGCATGTTATGGGGAAATCCCAGAGTACAGATCACAACAGTCAAGCTCTAAATCCTGCCACTTTTCTACCTGTCAGTCCGAGACCACCTGATCACGATTGTCTGGAAGTAATGGACACAGTATTCTCCAGTCGCCCTGACCTGACAGATGTGCCCTTGAGCAGTCCAGATGAGACTTACTTTGTAGATGGCAGTAGCTTCATGGTTGAAGGTCGCAGGTATGACGGGTATGCGGTGGTGACAGCAGAAGCAACGGTTGAGGCCCAACCCCTACCCACTGGAACTTCGGCGCAAAAAGCAGAACTCATTGCCCTTACCCATGCCCTGACTCTGGGAACAGACCTAAGCCTGAATGTATACACAGACTCCAGATATGCATTTGCCACCCTCCATGCCCACGGTGGAGCATAAAACCGCAGCCCAAGTAATGGCTATGTGGAACTACCAGCCCCTCCCCCAGCATGAATTAACTGACTCTGTTTAGCAGTGATTTACTTCTTACCCCGGTCTTTGGAAGGTAAGAAGAATCAAAGGGGGGGGAATGAGGCAGATCCCCTTAGTTCTAACACCAGAAGCGCCATAATGGGAGAGGCTGGGCTATGTTTTAAGTTTCATCTCAGCTTGAAAGTTTCCATTAGGGAAGGTAAGGTGACAAGAAACACCCTGAGTAAAGGATTGGGCAAGGAGGAGGGTGTTGGAACCAATGGAACTGTGACTTTTGGCAGAATAAAAATGTATAAAAGTAGCAGGCTAACCCCACCTCGCTCTCTCAGATCATTTTGTTCAGGGTGCCGGCTCTGCCTGAGACTGTGCGCACAATAAACAGCATCTGTTTGCATACCGGTCTGTCTCTGTGTTTTCATCTGGGGGTTGGAGGGACAGACTTCGAATAGATAATAGATCTCCTGCTACAGTACCCTGGACCTGGTTATGAGTACCCATGCATTCCCTTCCCTCTGACCTCTTTCTCCACTCTCCCCCTTCCTTACACTGATCACTTCTGTATTTCTTTTCAATTCCAGTTCCCAAGCCTCTGGCCTCACAAGGCTCTCATGCTTCAATGACCTCTTACTTACTCGCAATCCATCACCTCGACCACTCTCTCAACCTTCCCTTCCTCGGATTCCTGGTTCCCTGTGGATTTTGATTTTCTCTTGGTCAACGCTGAGGCTGACACATGGAATAATCTGCTTCATTCTGCGCTAGACAATTTGGCTCCCCTTCGTCCTAAACGACTTCCCCGCTTGTCCCACCACCATCTGTGGTATCATTACGGTCTGGCCCTTACGCATCACTAGTTACATAGAGCAGAACGTATCTGGCGCAGGCGGCGCATCCTGCCTCTCTGTTTTTATAGATCTTCACGCTCATTATAAGGCTGTGGTCATCAACGTAAAAAAAGACTATTTTGACAATCTCTAATTCCGCTAATCACTCCAAAACACTTCATTCGATCATTTCATGCTTATTTTGCCCCTCTGGCCCCATGACATCCCAAAGTGACCTTCCTACCACAGAACAGCTTGTTCACCACTTTTACAAGGAAATATCTGATCTCCAGAATGAGTTTCTCCTAATCCCTCCTGGAGACAGTGTCTGCGAGGCTCTTAGCTCTTCTCCTTTCTCATGCAGTTCTCTCTCCCACACGTGAGCAGAATCTAACCCCATCTCTCTTGAAGCTCTCACAAAATCCCCCTCCTCTTCTCACAAAATGGCATGTTCTTCTGACCCCATCCCCTCTTTCTGGATCTCTGTCAGTACATTGGCCCTCCTTCCACGGGTCCTTTCCATTTTTAATAAGAGTTTAGCTTCCGGGACCGTCCCTCTGCTGGATGAATGCCACTGTGAGACTACTGAAGAACCCCTCTTTAGACACGGCTTCCCTGACTCACTACCATCCAGTTTCTAATCTTCTCTTTCTTTCCAAGATTCCAGAAATACTAGTTTTTGCACAACTATCCAGTCACCTTGAAAAGTCTAACACTCTTCATATGTGCCGGTCAGGATTCTGTTCTGGACACCGTACAGAAACCATTTCACTTTCCCTTCTTAGTGAATCAATAAGTTAATACTGTACAGAGAAAGACAGGACACTAGCTCAGTACATGAACACTTTTTCAAAGGAAACCCCACTCCCTCAAAGACCTCACAATCAGAGTCCTGAATGGAAACTTCAAGAACATACATGAAAACATTTGAAATTAAAATGATTGAGTATTTCAACACTGACAAAAGAGGACCGAATAGAGACATTGGTTTTCTCACTCGTTCCAGACATAAAACGTGGAAATGCAAAGGGCTCCTGTCTCCTCACCTCTGCCATTTATTGTAAGTTAATGACAGGTGTCGATTAGATAAGATCAAACAGGAGTTGTGTAATTGTTACTGTATGCCACACTTTGCTTTGCTAAGCAACGACATATGCAAAGTCTAGATGAGTTTGCACTACTTAAACCCAGTGTAACTGCATTGTAATTTAATACATAGTCAACAATATATTAAATTACAGTAGTCCAATAAAGAGGTATCACCCATAACTTGTTGTTGACCTTTATTTGCACAGGACCACAATTCATAGGGGAATGTTTACTAAAGGTTATCATGTGGTAAGTAAAGTTAACAGGCGTTAAGGGCTCCCACTGTTCATTCATTTCTATGGTCATTGAAGCACTTAACATGTCTTAACTTTACTTAAAGCACGTTAACCTTTAGTATACATGCCCCATAAAGTCCTACATCGGGGCCACTTATGTCCTCCAGATGCTTAGAAATGAAATGATCTTATCCAGCCTCCTTCTGTCATATTGCCAAGAGACAAGAAGATCATTTCTCAGTATCTGGAGATCAGTAGCCCCTGATGCAGGACTTTATGTATTGTGATCCGAAACAGTAGCGCTGTGTTGCGAAATCATGAAGAGATATCATGAAGGACAGTTGAACCTATGAAGAGAGATAGTAAAGCTGATCATGCTCATTTGTAAGATAGTATAAAGTAAAATGCACTGCTCAGTACTGTTCAATGACCCTATCCCACAGTTCAGTTCAGCTGGCCTGGGATACGCTGACTAAGGCTTCTGAGAAGCGCTGTACAATCAGAGGCTCTGACTCCTGCTCTAGGTGATGTCAGTGTGGGTAAACTGAGTGTCTCCATGCATCTGATGGCCAGGGACGGCCCAACCACTAGGCAAACTAAGTGGTCTCCTAAGGAAGCAACTGGGGGGTGGCTACGAGCAGAACATTCAAAGCTAAACAATTAATTTTGACAGCCGGGAGGGGGGTGGTGGGGGTGTAAGGCTTAAGGTTTACATAGAAATCCAACAACGCATTGCTCTTGGCAGAATGGCTATGAAGGATCTAGACAAGATTTTCAAGAGCAGAGATGTCTCTCTCCATACAAAGATTTGACTTGTCCAGCAGGGGCGGCACAAGGGGGGTGCGGGACCATGTGCGGAGACTCGGCGTGAGGCCTCATTTGCATAAATATTTGCATAATGTTAACATACACTAACTTTTAGTAAACATGCCTCTTAATGAGTATGGATAAAGAAAGACTAAAAGATTTCTACATAACTATAATCCAGTGCCAACCTCCAGGCACATTAGGAACTACTACAAACACTGCCCATTTAGAACCCATAGCAAACCCGCCGTATCCTAACAGCACTAGCAGGACTCACAAAGCACCATACTCTACCAATCAAAAGGCAACACTGCAAATATTAAACCAATACATTTCAGAGAATACCAATACATCTCCTACTGGGGAAAGAGAACAAGTGGCAATGTCAAATAGGAATTACATAAACAGAATACCTCAGCTCAATTACACATGCAGAACACAGACCATCACCAAACAAAGAATCACAATTTAGAAATAGGAAGAAAACAATTAAACTGGGAACCCCAAAAGCCAAACTTGGAATGTACCACAACACTGCAGAAATAAAACTATAAATTAATTTCCTCTAGGCAAGATGGTGGCGGTGACTGGCTCCTTGTGATCTGATTCCTTATCAAGCTCTTGGCTCGCAGTGGCTTGCACTTTTGGTGTTGGAGATGGGAAGAAGGAAGCATAAGCCAGCCTTCTTACCATCGAATGAGGCTCTTACCGGGTCTGCTGAGCAGAAAACACTTCAGATGTGTGGATTCGTGACTCTGATAGCTGGAGCAGCATCCTTGGCGGGTCCAGCGTCTGTTCCGGATCTGAGCACATCAGGGCTAGTGCTCTCCCCTGAGCAGCAGGCTCCCCCCGCACCATGCCCTGGAAGTGTGTAGGGGCTTTGGGAGCGCTCCCTGACAGCGCAAAAACTAGCACACCAGTTCAGGGGAGTGAAGAGGGCTCCGAGGCAGCCTGTATGCATTTGGCTCCGCCGGCTGGAGAAGGAGTGAGAACGGAGACTCTTTCTTCATTGGAGGATAGCCCACCCCAGGCAGGCAGTGCTTTGGTGTCCATCGGTGGTGCTGGTGGGTTGGTGAAACCCCAGAAAGCTACGTTGGAGGTACAATGGAATGTTATTTCCACCATGAATTCTTCTCTTGTGGCTATTTCGTCTTTTGTAAGTTTTGAGACTGATTTCTTGCTTACACATTCAAGAATGTTCTAGAGCTCAGCATGAGCAAGTGGGGAAGTTGGTGCAGCTGGAGGGAGATCTTGAACAGCTCTGCGAGTTGCATGGTGCCCATATTAAGGATAGGAATGTGACTTCTAGGAGATTGGAATACCTTGAGAATCAAGTCTGGAAGAACATTTTGAGACCGATTAATTTTCCTAGATCTCCATTACAATCGCCCATGGAGATGGTGCGTAGGTACCTCCAGGAGGTCTTGAAGATCTCTGAGGATGACCTACCAACTTTGACTAGGGCTCAGTACCTTGGTCTTGGTGTGGGCTGGGGTAACCAGGGAGTTGTTGGCGAAGCCCCAGTAGAATCCGGAGACCTTACTGGGTTTCTGGAGAATTCTCTCGAGCTAGTTACGGCTCGCACCACTCTCCTTGTTACTCTGGCTGTTGAATCTAATAAATCGATAATTCTTCAATCATATTTTAGAAATTTCAGAGACCAGTTTTTGGGTTCTTATGTTTGCATTTTCCCCAATTTTGCTAGGGATACCCAGCTGAGGAGGAAGGAATTTCTGCAGCTGAAACCCACGATCCTTTCGCTTGGCGGGTCCTTCTTGTTGAAATTCCCTGCTAGATGTCATGTTTTCTATAAAGAAATGTTATATTATATATATATAATATAATATATTATTATAATATAATTTTATTATATATATATATAATATATATACGACATATATAAGTTATATTATATATAACATAAGGACAGGAGAATTATTGTACAATATTATACAATGGAAGAGTGGACCCTTAAGGTTACATCATAGGGTTATCTTAGAGTTTTTTGAAAGGGAAGGTGATAGGTTATGTGGTGTGGTTGACGACAGGGAGTATAAGGTAAGACTAATAAGAGAAAATATTTTTTTCACTCAACGTGTAATCAAACTCTGGAATTCATTACCGGAGAATGTAGTAAAAGCTGTTAGTGTAGCTGGGCTTAAAAAAGGTTTGGACAAGTTCCTGGAGGAAAGGTCCATAAACCATTATTAAAGGGGACCCGGGAAATCCACTGCTTGCCCCAGTAAAAGCATTGTGGAACCTGTGTGCCTCTTTGGGAACTTGTCAGGTACTAGTGACCTGGATTGGCCACTGTGAGAAACAGGATACTGGGCTTGATGGACCTTAGTCTGACCTAGTATGGCATTTGTTATGCTCTTATGATATTATGAGAAGTCACTTTTATTGTGCGTAATGTACATAAGAATAGAGCTTTCCAAACAAGCCTAGCTGAACATAAGTCATGACTGGAAACACCCAACAGCTCAGCGCCTCTGCTTTCCCCTGGTGAAGAGGCACAACACGCTAATATTCCAGCAGAGGTGCTGATGTACACATAATGCCTAATGCTCACACAGTAAACTATCAGTTCAATGCAGAAAACCAGCACTTGACACGTGCGGTTGTGACTCCTTACTCATCTACATAGCACCCCGACAGCGCACAACTCTTATGCGTCAATGCAGAAAAGGGTGGGTTTGCACATGGAGGACACGCAAAACTGAGTGTATGCAAATGATAGACGCGTATAATCCCTATGCAAAAAAAGAGACAATCATAAAACATCGGCGTGTAAGAGCTGAATAATGCATGCACATAGAACAGCTTTCTAGTGATTTTTGCATGCAGATGAAGGACTTTTTCCTCTCAGAAGTGTCTGTGCAGGTCATCACCTCTAAAGCTCGGGACTCGTTTGCTGGAAATCGGACCCAGGTAGCTTGTGAAAGAGGCACAATGGAGTGAGGAACTGGGCGCCCCCATCACCTGTGAGACCAGGAGTGGAGGAGACCAGGAATGGAGGAGTGGCCTAGTGGTTGGGGCAAGGTACGTCAGGGGTTCAAATCCCACTAGAGGACAGCAAACTTGGGCTGGAAGGACTGGGGTTTCTAGTCCCACAGGTGCTCCTTGTGGTCTTGGGCAAGCCACTTAACCCTCCATAGCCCATGTTCCCTGTAAAATAGTTATCTCCAAGTTATAATGCCCTGTTGAATGTAATTTCAGTTTGTTCAATGTAAACTGCACTGATGCAGAATAGTGCAGTATATAAGAGAATGTAAATAAATAAAAGTTATGGTTAAGATCCCAAATACATGGTGATGGTGGCGCTCTGTGACCTGCAATATAAACTATGTCCAGCATATATAACCCCAGCACGTGCCTTTAAGATGGGGTGTAGTGAGTCCTCGGCCTTTAGGAAGTGTGGTGAGCGGGCAGCATCACTTAGCCATGTGTTTTGGCTGTGTCCCCGGATCCAGCTATTTTGGGGACAGGTTCTTTGGTATTTGGAGAAGGTGTTGCATGTCAGGTAGTCTATGGCTACCCCATCGTTTTTATTTCATATTATGGAGGAGATGACAATGGTGGTCAGGAACGGAAGAACTGGTTGAGGGTGGCCTTGTTACTCGCTAAAAGAACAGAGCTATTCACTTGGGTTAATATTTATGTTTATGTTTATTAAGCTTGATATATCGCCCTTCACATTAGCAGCAGGGCAGTTTACAATAAAATCAAGTTCAGAGAGCAGGAGAAAGGAACGCCATAAGTTACAGCAAAGATTATACCTGGGAAAGGAGGGAGAACCACAGTCAGAGAGCATCCCCTGAGTTTTGGGCACTGGGGGAATATGTGCCACCAAACCATGCAGATGACATTTTACTTACCAGTTAATGTCCTTTCCTTGAGTTCTGCTAGATCAATCCAGAAAAGTGGGTTTTGTTCCTCTACCAGCAGATTGGTGGAGACAAAGAACCAGTGAAAAGCCAAGGTTTCAATGACATCACTCTTATGCCGCTATTCGCCTGAGCCATCAGAAGTCTCTTCAGTATTTCTTTGTCTCCAGCAGTTGGATTTTCTCCTCTCTGAAGAAAATCTGAAGATTGAGAGGAAAAGATTGATTAAACGCTCATGAATGACCACCTTGAGGATGACTCTCTCACTTAAGCGTGACATGGGAGACTCCACTAGACTGCAGGCTTTTCGGTAGTCATAGGAGGAGAGAAAATTGGGCTCAGTTCCACGCATATCATGATAAAAACCTGTTGAGCAGCCAGAAATTGGAAGGATCTGGAAGAGTATAGCAGCCTTGCACAACCTCAATGCCCCCTTCCTCCTCCTCTGTCCCTCCCTGCTCTCTCCCGAAGATTGCAGAAGGCTCTCAGAGAGATCTGCCTGGTATTCACTTTAAATGCAGTGCTGCAAAGCCAGTAAAACAGTTTCAGAGGAGTAGAGCTGAGCCCAGCACAGATTCTCTACTTGGAGCTCTCAGGGGGATGAGTACCAAGGCTTGACCTCATCATTGAGTGGAGGAGTGGCCTAGTGGTTGGGGCAAGGTACTTCAGGTCGGAAGGTCGGAGGTTCAAATCCCACTAGAGGACAGCAACCTTGGGCCGGAAGGACTGGGGTTTCTAGTCCCACAGGTGCTCCTTGTGGTCTTGGGCAAACCACTTAACCCTCCATAGCCCATGTTCCCTGTAAAATAGTTATCTCCAAGTTATACTGCCCTGTTCAATGTAATTTCAGTTTGTTCAATGTAAACTGTGCTGATGCAGAATAGCGCAGTATATAAGAGAATGTAAATAAAATAAATAAATAAATTGTCCTTGTTAGGGGGCTCCTGATTCTGTCTTCCTTGGTTGGCATTTGGGTGGACCGCTGGTGACCATCGGCATGGTGTGGGGGTTTCCTGCCATACTCTGCATGTGTTAGTAGCTGGTATGATACTTGCCTTAACTCTCTGTCTTCCTCCAGGAAACGTTTGATCTGTGCCTTGATTCTGGACTCTGCTCTTCTTGCATGGCAGCTTCTGAGTTGTCCCTGGAGGGCCTGCTCCCACTCTCTCAGCCGGGTGATGCAGTTAGTCCACTTTGCCTGCCTCAGGGCAGGAGATGATGGATGGCGATATGAGTAAGGATATTCAGGCAGCCGGAGGTTCCAGTGACCATGCTGTCAGCTGCTCCTCGTCCTCTAAGGATCTGCGGCAGCTGTGCCCTCTGGTGTTGGGGAGTCATGTCTGAGAAGAGAGCTTCCAGACTCCAGATTGTCCTCCCTGGAATTATTTTTGTTTTAGCAGCAGGTCTGGTCCTT
This sequence comes from Ichthyophis bannanicus, assembly GCA_033557465.1. NCBI lineage: Eukaryota > Metazoa > Chordata > Amphibia > Gymnophiona > Ichthyophiidae > Ichthyophis > Ichthyophis bannanicus. The sequence continues at coordinate 70,054,737 of CM066051.1, read as the reverse complement.
CTGGTATGGAAACTTGGACCGTGCGGCCTCTGGGTGCCCCCAGACACAGTCTTATGCAGGGCAGGCTGAGAGCGGCAGCCCTGTTTGATTGCCTTTGGCAAAGCATCCCCCCCTGATCACAGAAACATCATGGACATCCAAGATTATGTCTAAGTACAGACCTGCTCCTGGCTGGAACAGGCACCTGAGGGCATAGAGAAGACGGCGCTCCCATTCAAAGCACTCAGCACAAACACAAGGATAGCAGCAGTGGGATTTGAACCCTGGCTTCCCTGGTCCTAGCCCTAGCCACATTAGTGAACAGGTGCCCGAGCTTGGACGTGTCTGTTTTTTCTTTCATAGAATGTAACAATCAACCTTTAAAGGTCTACACTCTTACAAACATATGACAATCACTGGTAATATCTATATGGGTAGACAACTGTTAATTATATTGGTATAACTCACAAGATTGTTTTCAATCATTTATTATTCACATAGCCATATACATAAATAATCCAATTTATAATATGTCACATGATATAAAAACTTTCTTAACTTCAATAAATCTTAAGATTACTTACATACTACAAAACCCTACTAAACTTATATGTTCAAACATTCATACAAAACCACTTAATGTAAATTGGGATATTTTGTTTTTATAGTCGCGGAATGAGTCTGATTCACGCTTGACATGTGTGCTACCATATTCAATGCAATCTAAGAAGATTAAAAGTTTGATTTTACGATATTGGGAGATCTTACAGATGCATCCTGTTTTTAAGGATCCACCTATTTTTGCTTTTCGTAGGGATAGAAATGTACAGGACCATTTAATTCATTCATGTTTACGTACAGTTTCAGATTTATGGAATCTAGGGGTCATAAGTGATGTGATCGGAGTGTAGTGTGTCCATTTAGCATGCAAATTGATCATTTTCAACATCCGACTCTGAAGTTTATTCATCATTTAAAAGATCATACTACTTGCTCTACGAGTGGGGTGGTATATGTGATTTCTTGTCCGTGCCCTTTATTATATATAGGTCAGACCACTCGTCCTTTTAAGGTTAGGATGGTTGAACATCTTTCTGCAGTACATCGTAATGTGGAGACTGCTCCAGTGGTATCCCATTGGCAGCAATTTGGTCATTCTCTACAGGATTTGCAATGTTTTGTACTTGAACAAGTAAATGGGGAGAGAGGAGGGGATTGTAGTAGACGGTGCATCCTTTTGGATTAAATACCCAAACTGAATGGTGTTGGCTTTATTACATGGGTTTAAAGGACTGTTGGTGCAAGATTTGTAAAGCACATACGTTGGCGTCTTTTGGCATTTCTGGTTCTTGGGTTTGTTGGCGAGTATGGTGAAGATCATTGATTTTGTTCTGGGGTAGTTTTTCATTTTAAAATTAATATTAGGGGTTTGGACTAAACCTTATGTATATTTAAATTGCAGATTCCCTGAAGAAGTCTTTTTTGGCAAAACTGTGGTCCATATTTGGAGTTGTTGTTAGGAATTGAAATTGTTCCTAGGAAGGAACTGTGGAACGGCTGGTACAGATTTGGGAACTGCTGCCAAAGAAAAGGAAAAGAATATTGCTATTTTTGTTGAAGCGGCTGTAATAGTGGTTTCGTCTTGGAATGAATGATGAAACGTTGTCATTTAGGGTTAATCGCAGTGAGTCTGATTGGAATCTATTATACACTGCATTGAATTTTCAAACTCCCAAAGACTGGAAAGTGGAGAAGTCATCAGATGTCTTTGTGAAGAATTTGGAATGTCCAAGGACCGGTATAAGTAGGGAGTCACTGCCTTGACCTGGTGAAAGGCAGTATATAAAGACAGCTAAATAAATAAATGAAGATTTTATGAAGGAATTAAAATTATCTCCTATTTGAACATCCTTAGGTTGAATTTGGGACATCCTTTGATTGTCTGATAGTTTGACGGTTTAATAATTATACTGCTGCATTTAATGAGTTAGTTTCATGTAGATTCTGAAGTTTCCATTGAATAGAAATTTTGAATTTTAACAGTGGCTTTTTCTCTTTCTGTGTGGAATTTGGTGATTGATGATTGTGGAGTGAATGCGAGTGGGTTTGTTTGAATGTTTGAACAGATTAGGTATTACCAGTGATTGACATATGTTTGTAAGAGTGTAGACCTTGTAAGGCTGATGGTTACATTGTATTTTGGGCTTTGATGGTTTGTAACTGTTGTGGTGATTGTAATTACATTAGTGCTTCTGCTTTCAGAGCTTCTCTCTTAGACGTCCCCGATTGCACTTGGACGTCATTTGTAAAATCCCCACTAGTAGAACGGTTCTCCTGCTCGCTTTCTCGCTAAAGCTGCGGCCGTCACTCACCACACGGAGCAGCATCTCGCCTTTCCCGGTGGCAAATACTGTACTTAATCGCTAAACTTTCCCTAGTACACGTGCGGGGTTAAGATCGGGGAAAGGGACAAGCAGCCGCCACTGGCTCTAAGCTATAAACGTCACATGCTTAGGGCGGGGCTTAACGTGCTTCCGGACATGCGCAGAAGCAGATGCGAAGGCAAAAGAAGGACGCTGCAAGACAGGTGCGTCTTCTGTGCAGCGGGCCCCGAGCTTTGAGCGTTTCTCCGCCTGTCCCGGGTTTGAGGGCCGTGATTGCAGTCATTAGGCAGCGGCCTGGGGTTGCCAGGAATCCAGGGCTGGCTTTGCATTCCCCTGCACGAACTGGGTAACTTAGCAGCTCTGCAGCCTGCCCTTCACCCAGTGCCCTCGCTCGCTTCATCCCCTGCCCTCAGCTTCTGCCCTTCCTGGCAAGGGGATGGGGTCGGGGGGACCTGTGGCGCTGCCGTGCAGGGGGTGCACTTCCTCCTGGTGTTTTGGGGGCAGTGGCAGCCTCGGGATGGGATTCCCCCCCCCCCCCCGTATGGACTCCCGTGTGCTGCTTTAGTCAGACGCATAAGTTTTTTGCACAGCACAAACAGCCTACAGACAGATGAATGCACGATCGCTAGGGCAAAAAGCCTCTGAAAGAAAGCATGGCGTTCCGGGCCGCAGAGTGTATGCACCTGCTGAAGCCATTGCTGTGTTCTACCTCTTCCTTCATGCAGGCTCCTGTTAGTAACAGGAAATCAGGGTTGGGAGAGAGCGTGGGAATGCAGTAGTTCTTCAGTGCATGCATTTCTTCTGAAGCCGAGCTTGCAGATGACTGGGAAAGTGAAAGAGAGGGGAAAATGATGGAGGTGCAGAGAAAGTGGGCACTGGACAGATGCTCGATGGGAGGGAGAGGGGCAGATGCTAGAGGGTGGAGAAGACTGAGAGGGCAGAATCTGGATAGGAAGAGCAGAGGCTGGATGGGAAGGGGAAAAGTTGTGAGAGTAAATGCTGGGGGAGGGGAGATGAGATGAGTGGGAATGTAGATATTTGGGGGGAGGGCTTGGATATGCTGAAAATTGGTTGGGGACAGAGAGTAAAGAGTGAGTCCTTCAATATTGGGTGCCTTGGAAAGGGAGTGGGGGGGACTCTGCAACTTGAGTGAAAGGGCATTCAGCATCGCCGAGCCCTAGGGTTGTGCAATGGGCTCGTATTTGGCCTGTCAGGACCGTTTCCTTTCATGGAGGCAAGAGGCAGACGGGATATTTACACTGACAGTGAGGGTGCTGGTAACCTTCCAGCTGCCGTCTTCTGCTGCACGAAGGCCTTCTCTAATCTCATTTCTGAGAGCTCCTTTATCTTCCCCCTTGGACCTTTTTGTGAGCAACACAGGGACTGGTTTTAGGCCCAATGGTGGAAGCAGCAGTCTGATTCATCACCAGGCCAGTCAGAGCCTATGCAGGCCAGCCGGCGGAAGAGCCACTGGGGAGGGGAACTAGCTTCCATGGGATGGGAACTCCTCTGACAGGGCCGGTACACTTGAGGTCAACTCCTGTGACATGATGCATAAAAGATCAGCAGCAACATAGGATGTTTGTGCCTCATCTCCTCATTAACAGCATTTCTGTCTTCAGAGGTCTGGCGCCCTGCAGCTGTTTGCTTTGACTGGGCAAGTAATCGATTGTAGTGACTGTGAAGGCTGCAGGCCTGGGCTGAATCAGTTCACACACTCTGCTCCCAGGTCTCATGGTGCAGCCCCTTCAGGTTTCTATACAGGTGGGTCCAGGACCTGGGAGCAGAACTCTGGCCCAGCTCGTACACATTCACAGAATGTCCATCCTGCCGTTACCACCATCACTGCCTCCACCATCAGGCAAGGGCCAGGCTATGCTGCTTAGTAAAAGGTTCACAGATGAAGAGGGTCATGGTGGTTATGGGGAAGGGGGTCTTGAGAGGAGAAGTTGGGAAGGGCATAACTAGAGTGACGGGTAGGTCTACAAAAGTGAAGGCATCTATTGTGGAGATTGTCCCTCCATTCATATGCATGGCTGGATAAACACACACAAGGCAGGCTGGCAGGAGCTAGGAACCATAGGGGTGCTAGGATCCCCAGGCCCCACCATCCACCAAAAAACGACTGGTGGTGATGGCAGTCCCTAACAAATACCCCTCCCTCACCTTCCCCTCGGCCAGATTCATCAGATTATTATAGTAGGGGCTGGCCAAAGGATGGGTGTCATTAGGTGTGGCTGCAGCTTGGAACTGTAAAGATGCACTAGGCCATCAGTGTGAATTCTTCTTCCAGACCCCATAGAGCTGGCAATGAGGACCCCCGCATGCCTTAGAATCCCCTCTCTGCCATCGGGCTTTGGACCAGCCCCTACCTTCTGTATGCACTGCAAGGGACAGTGGGAGGGGGCTTCTGAACTGAACTTGTGTGTAAATACTTTGTGCAGGCACTGACAAATTTCCAAAGTAAAAGTAAAGTTATACCTGTAGAGTCTGTCTGTGTGTAACTTTCTCTATGGGCAAACTGGGCAAGCAGCCATGTGTAGGATGCCAGCTGGACCTGCCTCCAGGAGCCCAGAACATTCTAGAAGATAAGAGTTCCCTCCTAACGGTGATGCCATCCATTGTCGACCTCTTTCATTTGCTCCGTATGTCCAAATGGATTTTGCTATTTCTTTTAATTATTTCTATATTCAAAAACAAATAACTACAGAAAGACGAAAGAACGTGCCACTAACTTTGATTGGGTTTGACTGAGGTGCTTTTCTCTTCCAGTAGGCAGACAAAGCCAAAGATAAGTATAAACCGTGGCAGAAAAACTGAAAGTTAAGTCTAAAAGGTCTGGCTTTAGAAAGTGCCCCTAGTGTTCCATTAATGTGTCCTTCTTGGACGCCTACCAGCAACTTCCTTGCCTACTGCTTGGTCTTGTCTGGTAATGTCTCTGCCCGCAGTAAGTGTGCCAGGAGATTGCCTGAAACCTGCCGCAGCAACAGCACAGACAATGGTCTCGCCACATGAGAGATCCTCAGACTCTCCGGTCACCGCCCGCTCCAGCGTGCCAGCAGTCTGACTTTTGGGCCCATGATGACCACCCCCCAGGCTTCCTCTGCGGCACTGGAGAGTGAGGATTCGCCTCACTCCAGATGGTGCAGGCCGTTGACTCTGATGCTTCTCAACATGCTAATTGCAGTTAATGTAGTGAGCAGCCTAGTGGATGAAAGGCTGAAAATGGACGCCACTTATAACCTAAATGCCTCCTCTTCTATTTTCTTGCATAATTTTAATTCATAATAAATCTATAATTTTTTGTATTTTCATACTGTTTTGTTTGCTATCTCCTGCAAAGGCCAAAAGGCGGTATCGTAAATGACAATCTACACTTATTCTCTGCACACAGTGTGTCATGACCTTAAGAGAGATCCTGTTATATGCAGTAGCAGAAACATTACTATTCATTTACTTATAATTGCATTTGCTGAGCTGCTCTTCCCTCATGCGGCAGTGTATAATCTAGAGGAAATAAAACACATATACAAGAGCAATAAAACAAAAAATGGCATAAACAGAAAAAATATCAATTACAATCTACAAAAGGAGTGGGCTGGGGGGGTTTGACTACTGGATTATGGGGAGTAAGGTGTGAGGGGAGGAGGGGGTTTGAGTTGGTTGATATGGGTGACTGAATGGGGTACACAGGTGTGAGTATGTTAACGTAGAGGGTGAGATGTCGAGGTTGTCTCGTGTATCAAAGTACAGGTATCGGGAGAGGTGGTACTTAGATCTGGTATCCCTGTAAGCTCGGCCTCCCCTCGGGGTGCTGGCTGATCTACTAGGTGAGGGGAATTTGGGGATGTAAAATGTTATAAAAAATTATATGGTTTCCTTCTGGTTTCTGGTAGTGTGTGTTGTCCCAGGAGTGTGTAAGTGTACCCACACCCTGGGAGGGTTGTATCTTTGTAATTTGTTTCATTTGTTTTATTAATAATGAACAAAAACAATAAAAATAAAACCCTCTGGGAGCGAAGGGTTAGCTCACCTGGAGCCTGTCTGTTGCACTTGGAGAGCTGCTGGTGTAACCAGAGGAGAGGAGGAGGAAGGCCGTAAGAGCTGTATCCAGCCTCCCGCAATGATGTCACCAAAACTCACCTACAATTGCACTCAAGAAGGCTTGGAGGGAGTCTTCCTCTGCTGTAACTGATACAGAACCACTCTGTCTGTTCGTCTTTCTTTCTGCTGTGTCAGAGAAGATTCTGATACTGAAGACATATTTTTGTGATAAGAATGAGTCGTTTTGAGGGCAAGAGATTTTCCTTCCTGGTTTCTCACGGTCAATGTGCGCTTGCAGCTCTCCAACACAGGCTTGATTTGAAAACAGTGCTGCACGTTTAAACTTGCAGCCAGACATACCCATATCTATGCCTATCCCTACAAACAAATAGCCATCTGAAAAGTACTCGTTTTGGCATCCTAACAACTGTACAGAGAAGAGGAGAATGTCCTCTCACTCCCCCGATAAGTTCTGCTCCTTCAAAAAACTATGTGAGTAAAGAGAGGGGCCATTTCCCCAGCTGCTGCTCTACCTTCACGTCTCCGTTTGCCGAATGGCAAGCCAGCATGTGTATGTGATGAGAGATACACACGCCCATTCTGGAATAACATCACAGACACGTCTATGTAGCGGGGCCCATGGCCATCCATGTCAGACATTTATATCCTGCTTATCTCCCAGGTCATAAATAAATTACAATCTACATAAATATTGAATAACAAACATTAAACTCTCAAACCGACAATAATTTACATCTCCCCAGTCCTCAAAACTACTAAGACTCATCCTGTTGCAAATCATTTTGAATAAAATTAAACTAATAAAATGAGTTTTTCAGTTTCTTTTGTTACTTGAGCAGATCTGACACTAGTCACAACTCAACAGGTTCGTCCTTTGAAGAGATGCATTGGCTGGACTGGTCCATTGGTTAGACTGCAACGCATGTGAGGATCTCCACAATGCAAAGTGATGCTGATTCTGACGCTTCTCCGAGCAGAGTGCTCTAGAGACCTTGAGCTATAGCTGAAACTGCACCCAGTATTTTACTGGACGCCAATGAATATCAAACAAGATGAGGGTTCCATGATATGATCCATTACCTTTGCAAAAACTGACTTTATCACTTTTGCATCCTTAATTCTGAATCCAGGAGTCGTCTAAGTGCTGTAGAGGGCCAGAAACCCCTTTAATATCTATCTAAGGGAGGGGGTTGGGGGGTAAATGTCTTATTGCCACAGATAAGCAGGGTCTCTATTTTTTGCAGATTAACCATCTGGCCATTACGGGAATTTTGATTTGCGATATATCAGATATCTACGCAATTTACAAAAGCACAGATACAAGGGAAACATACCAAGAACGCTACAAGGGAGGATGGGGGGAAAAAACCAAACAGAAATTACAATAGCAAACAAGGGATACAAAAGGAAAAGGGGGAAGAAAAGCTCAGTCTAAAAGATGAAGTAACTTTTTCAGAACGTCAACCCCAAGGAAAGGCCGGCAAGAAAATGACCTGATACCACCGCCGGCGGCTAGCACTGATCTAGACCCGGCGTTGAGTAATCCCGGTTGGCTGCATTTGCTGCTCACTAACTAGCAGCAGTGATACTGAGCCGCTGCCCGGTTAGTGACAAACGACGAAGGTTAGATCGGGGTTTCCTGCGCTTGGCTTTTGCTGCATATCGCTGCTGCCTGGTTAGTGATCGGTGCCCCCTCTGCTGTACCCCGACACGCCCCGATGCTAAAGCAGCAGCTGCGGATATCCAGCGGCGTTAACCATGTTAGTGCTGCCGAATATCCTGTTCATTGCCATTAACACGGCAGCTTTGCTAACTGCAGCAATCGCTTCGATTATCCGGCCCAAAATGTGATAAGAGCAGCCTTAAACTTATGAAAAGAAGACTCCCAATGAATTTTGGGAGACAGTGGGGTAACAACAGAAAAACAAAAGCGACGACAGCACTGCAAGTGAAGCACAGAATAGGAGGGAAGAACCAGCAGGTTATATTGTGAAGAATGAAGCGAGTGAGGAGGAGGATAAGACACTAATAAGAAAAGAGGAAAGAGAAGAAGGTCAGTTAATAAACCTGATGAACAATTAGAAGACACTTGAAACAAATATGATGCGACAAGGAAGAATCCTGGGGACCCCCCCCCCCCCAATCCGTCTTGCCCAGTGAGAGGTCTCGGAAATATATGCACTTGACGAAACTGATCTGCACGAAACAAACAAAAACATTACCACCACCTATCCCCAGTAAAATCAATCACTTTAGCATTATGGGATGCACAATGGTATCAAAGCCATGTTTAACATCTAAAAACAATATAAAATATGCATGTTCAGAATTCTTATTCCCTTTCGGTAAAATTTATCCAAAATTGTCAGTGGGGTTCTGGATTATGAAGAGGATGAAAGCCATGCTGATGCGGATCTAAGCTAGCATGGTAACTTTGAAACTCGTAAAGTTGGCTTCAAACTACCTGGTCAATCAGCTTCCCACAGAAAAGCAAAGTAGGCATTGGGCGGTAGGGATGACAGTTTAAAGCGGGCCTGGCAGGCTATCTCAGAATCTAGGAGCCGCTCAAACATGGAGGAGCTGGACAGCAAGATCTAGATTGCCCTCCCCCGTTTTCTGTGGGAAAAGAGCTTAATTTATCAGGCCCTTAATGTGCCGTTCCCTCTCCTCCACTACCCCTAGCGAGTATGCTGTCCACAGTTTATTAGTGACCCTTTAATGCTGCTCCTGACCCTCTCTTTCATTTTTCCTTTATGTATCGCTGTGGCCTGGTAATATGTGGCCCCAAGAAAAGGATCCTGATACATTCAAGGAAAAATCCTCACTAGTTATTTTTTTGTTGGAGCGGCCAACAAAGTGAAGAGAACTAGTCTGTACACCACTGAAGCCTCTCCTTTTAATCATTTCATTCTTTAAAAGTATAAATGCTATACTTAGCTCACTGGATTTAAGCTGCCAGAAATCAAAAAATGACGACGTGTCACGTTTTGGGTTTGACAAAATCTTCAACCCTGCTTCAGGTCATTCGAATCGCAGCATATCCAAAGCTTCAATACAATAAGAGTTGTAATGTTCTGTTGGCCGCTCCAACAAAAAAATAACTAGTGAGGCTTTTTCCTTGAATGTATCAGGATCCTTTTCTTGGGGTGTGATTTAAACTGATTCTGATTTGGTTTTTTTATTCTGGTAATATGTGAAGCAGTCTCTGTCATAACCTTTGCACTGTGCTTTTGCCACTCTCTCCATAACCCTGCACCTTGCCTTCATGCAGTCTCCACAGACCCCCCCCCCCCCCCATTCTCCGTCTCCCTCATAGCACCCCTGTAGCCTTCGCTGCAGTACCAGCACCAGCACATGCTAACACCTGCTACCTAGGATTTATCAAGCCCTGAAGATACTACAGTTGATTCAGCAATTCCTGTCGGTCGTTATTAATAAACCTGAAGGACGGCCGCTGGATGACTGCGCCAAAATGTATCATTACACAAAGGGAGAACATCTAGTCTCTTAAACAGAGTATAGACTGTCCACTGCTCTTCAGACTCATCCACTGATCCACATAAAATATCTATCACACCCTCACATTATGCCTTAGTGTGGGTTCTGTTCTGCTCCCCTTTTCCCTTAAATCATACCAAGGTCTTGATAGTAGGGTGTGCAGACAAAAATGATGTTTCTTTTTTGGACTTTTCGTTGCCATATTGATCTGCTAGACCAGTCCAGACAAGTGGTTGTGTTCCTCTACCAGCACATTGGTAGAGACAAAGAACCAGTGACAAGCCCAGGTTTCAGTGACATTACTCCTATGCCTCTATTTGCTTCAGCCTCCAGAGATCCCTTCAGTGAGAGAGTTGGCCCATTAGATGATAGAGGGTTAAAGGGGACAAGGCCATAGCAGACAGACTGAATGAATTCTTTGCTTCAGTCTTTACTGAGGTAGACGTAGGAATGTTACCTTATGACTGAAATGGTATTTAAAGGTGATGCTGTGGAAGAATTGAAAGAATTTTTGATATACCGGGAAGATGTATTACAACTATTTGATAAACTGAAGAGTTGCAAATCACCTGGGCAGGATGGTATACATCCAAGGGTGTTGAAAGAACTAAAATATGAGATTGCAGACCTACTATTAGTAAACTGTGAACTATCATTAAAATCATCTTTACTACCTGAAGATTGGAGGATCGCCCATGTAACACCAATTTTTAAAAAGGGTTCCAGGGATGATCTGGGAAACTACACACCGGTGAGTCTGACATCGGTACCAGGAAAAATGGTAGAAAACATCATAAAGAACAAGATTACTTAACTCCATTTAATATATTCCTCCCTTCCCCACCCTACACCGTAAATAGTTCTGCCTGAGCATCCACTTTCTGCTGTATATGTGAACAGCTGATTTGTAAATAGAACCTTGTAATATAGTTTAATATGTTCTTTGTAAATGAGTTCTCTTCATTGCAAACCACCCAGATCACTGGAAGGGGCGGTATACAAAAATGTTTAAATAAAAAAAATAAATAACATGTAGATAGTCATGCTTTAATGGGAGTCAGCCAACATGGCATTAGCTAAGGAAGGTCTTGTCTCACTAATTTTATTATGTTTTTTTGAAGGTGTGAATAAATAGGTAGACAAAGGCGAATCAGTTGATCTGGACTTTCAGAAAGCCTTTGACAAGGTCCCTCATGAGAGACTTTTGACAATATTAAAAAGTCATAGGATAGGAGTCAGTGTACTATTGTGGATCAGGAACTAAAAGATAGCAGACAGTAGGGCTAAATGGCCAATTTTCCCAATGGAGAAAGGTGAATAGTGGTGTACCCCAGGGATCTGTGCCGGGTCCGCTGCTTTTTAACTTATTTATAAATGACCTGGAAATCGGCACTGCTAGGTAGGCATCAGGTATGGCTGGTGCATTCTACTTGTCCATGGAGAAAGCAAGGTTATGCACCTGTACTGGTGGTTCCCCGTGGACAGCAAGATAAGTCAGCCAAACAATCCCACCCATCTCCCCTGGACTAGGTCAGCCTGAACCGGCATGCAACCTAGTCAGGAAAGGCAAAACTGGGAACACACTGGCTGGGCTAGGGGTGGGTCGCTGAGGTGGAACTATCGGCGCTGGAGAGCACTTCTGTCTATGGCGCCACCTGGAGGACATCACCAAGTGTGGCTGATTTATCTTATTGTCCATAGAGAACCCTCGTTACAAGTAAGTAACCTTTCTTTCCTGTATTGAAAAGCTGGAGGTTTGAATCCCCTGCTGGCAAGGAGATCAGTGTTCCAAAACCAAATCAGGAAATGAGAGGTAGAAAGAGGAGATAAAGTCGCTTGTTCATGAGTGGGAGTTTGGTGTACTCGATCCATGGGTTCAAATCTCCTGCTTAAAAGGATAGGTGTGTTTATTTGTTTTAAAGCTCAACTAGAGAATAAGATCCATAAAGGAGAGAAAAACCACACAGAAGTCAGTGACAGACTGATGGCCCACTCTGTTGTACTTTGTTGATCAACTGCTGGAAAGCGAAACTACTTGTTTTATTTATTTACAGTTCTATACCGTGCTTTTTAGTATCAGTGCGCTTTACAAGTAACAAAATATTGCCACAGACAAATGGCCTTAGGCTTACATTGTAACAGGATGGATAACTTGGGGATGTAACTGGGGAAACTATGTACAATGTTTTAAAACCAAATCAAGGAAGAAGAAGCAAACTCTGAAGATTGGCAGCTGACTCCTGGCAACGCAGCAGCTTCTGGGTTTTCTTGGCAATGTAAGACCAAAAGTAGATAGAGAGATCTTTTATTCAGGGGTAATGGAGGGTTAAATGACTTATGCAGGATCAACCAGTGGGACTAGAACCCATGATCTTTAGAGTACTTGGTGGTTGCTTTACCCACTAGGCTATTGGCTGTGGATCTTAAGTGCAGCTTATTTAAAAGCTATGTAGGGTTGGAAAGAAGATCCACTTATGTTTTAAAGCCAAATCAAGGAATGAGAGGATAAGGGGACGAAAAAGTAAAAGGCTGGAGACTGGCTGACTGGTGGCTCAGCAGCTAAAGGGCCTTTACTCCAATATAGGAGGTTGTGGGTTCGAGTCTAGCTTAGCCAGAAGCTAGGTGGGGGGCCAGAGCAGGTAAGTGGTGTGGGTGGATGGGGAGGAGGGGGTTAGATAGACCTGCATATCAAGTATATTGGGGGAAAACCTGATAACTGAGGAGAGCCACCAGCAGCCAGGGTTATGCTGCTTTTTCCTATGAAAAATAGCCAAATGTTTCCTAAAACTACCTCACTTTCTTCACTGTGAGTGCTAACACCCACTGTCCTTCTGTGGGGTTTGAACCCACAGCCTTGATACTTTTAGCCACACTCTCAACCACTGGACCACCAAGGCGTTTCACACTCAAACCTTTTCGGATCTTCCCTTTCTCCATCTCTGGCTTCAGTCCTCCAGGAGTGAGAAGAATCTCTGGAGAGAGCTCATCACTCACAAGCTGCCGGTGGTGTAAAGGTAATTCAGTACTTCTTAACCTGGCGCAGTACTTAATATCAAGGGTTCAACTCACAGCTTAAAAACACTCCCTCATTTATTTAAGTATTTTTGATAAATTATAGGCTTATATTAAAATGACAGTTCTGTTGGGCTGGCCCTGTATTTGGGGTGCAGAAACCACGGGGAAGTTAATCTCTGTGCAGCAGATGCATCCTTAAAAAATCAAAGACAAGTCCTTCCCAGGAACCCTACTGGGCAGTGTGGACAGACCATACTAGTAGGGTGTGTCAGTGTTGGAGATGTCATAATTTTAAAAAGCACTAGTGACAAAAATGGTACAATTTCATGTGGCAAATCAACAACGAGCTTTAAATGTTGTGTAATATGTTATTTACCTATCTGTAATTTCTAGGAAATTAGGCAAAAATACACAAATTACTGAAATATGTTTAAGTGCTCTGATACTACTTTTTATGTGTTTGCATTGCACATTAATGCCTTTTGTGCCTCAGTTATCCATTTATCTTAATTATTTCTGTGTTTTGGTTTACATGGGGAACTGGTTCAATATAAAAATAAATAGCAATTGGACACATGGCCCCAGACATCTCCTTTTCCAGCTGCAAAGGTTGGAAGAATAGTGTGAAGAGTAAGGAAGATAGTCATGCTTACAGTGAGAGGGTCAGCTTGGTATAGTTACAGCGAGTCTGTTCTGCAAGCTGTGTTAGAGGAACAGGAGAGAGGAGATGCCGTGGAGAAGATATTGAAGATCAGCAGTGAAAGAGATGAGAAGACTCAGCTTGGAGACAGCAGTTTGAGACCCAGGGAAACATCAACCATCAACACTGAGGCAACTGCGCTCACCCAATTACTTGACCGGAGCCTCCTCTTACCTGTACCATGACAGCAGCAGAGATCAAGACATTTCTGAGCAAGCCCAAGGTGGTTCTAGACAGGCATCACACACCTAGTCCATAGAAAGTTGTGTAAAAATGACAACTGAGGCTGTTGGTCATGTGCACAATCAGGAGAGGAAGGAACATTATATGAGGGGTCAGCAGGGAGCTCATGAGCCGAAACAGGAGCAAACAAGATATGACTTCTTTGCTGGATTGTGTTAAATAACATTAAATTAACTGTATAAATCACATTTTAAAGACAATTATGTGGCTACAGGTGTTTTTCAGACTATTTGTACATTTAATATTGCTTAATTTCCACATATTTCAGCTGTGATTTGATGTAGGTAAGACTCACTTTAAGCAGTTTCTGAAGATAGCTTTAGATTCAGCAGGCAAGACTGCATAATTTGGTCACTAGTAGTTGTAAAGTTTGGAAAAATAAAAATCTACCTCTGAAATTGACCAGCCCTACCATACCAGTCTCTTTCCTGCCCTTCTCCCCCCAAGTGCCCAGCATATCTCCTTCCCTTAAATTCCTCATCCCTCCTCCAGCAGTTCTTCCCTTCCCCCTGCCGGGCTGCTCCTTCCCCTTATCTGCTGCTGGTGCCTCCACTCTCTCTCTCTCTCTCTACCTGACCACCCTACAGTCCTAAAAGCCAGAGCCCGTGGCATGAGGTCTTTGTCCAGGAACACTCCAGGCCTTCTACGTCACAGCCCCTCTGCTGCAAACTTCCTGGTGAATGGGTTGCGACATGCAGCCACACTGGGGGATTTTAAGGGCCCTTTTCTGCCACCCCAGCACTGTACCACCTGTGTCACCCCCATCCCCATTGCTGAGGACATTGGTCATGAACTGGGGAAAATCTCAATAAATTGGGGACCTTACTAAAATGAGTGGGGAAAACACTCAGGATCGACCCTGATTAATACTGGCAGAAATAAAGCACATCAGGGATAACCTGTATGGACTGAAAGCCAGTTACATCTCTAAATAGCAGATGTCTGATCAGAGCTGGCCCGAGCATTGATGAAATTAGGAAGTTGCCTAGGGCAGCAATTTTAGCAGGAGGGGGCAGGGGAGAGGGTAGGGGTGGAGGAGAGTAGGGCATTCAAAGCTAAGCAATAGGTTTTGAAAGCTAGGGGGAGCATAAAGCTTAAGGCAGGGGTCTCTAACGCTGTCCTAGAGGGCACCAAACCAATATGGTTTTCAGGATGTCCCTAGTGCATATGCTTGAGACATATTTGCATGAACTGCCCCCATTGTCTTCAAATTTATCTCATTCACATTCATTAGGGATATCCTGAAAACCTGACTGGGCTGGTGCCCTCTAGGATGGAGTTGGAGACCCCTGGCTTAAGGTTTGCCTAGGGCAGTGGTTCTCAATCCAGTCCTCTGGGACCCTAGTCCAGTTGGGAATTCAGGGTATCCACAATGAATATGCATGAGATAGATCTGCATACAATGGAAGCAGTGCAGTGCCTGGAGCTCTCTCTCATGCATATTCATTGCTGATATCCTGAAAACCCGACTGGCCTGGTGATCTCAGAGGCTTAGAGTGTCAGCACCTGGAACCAGTTCTGGGGCTGACCCTGCATATGATGGCATTGGGGCTCCACAATGCATTGGAGAAGTCTATCCTGTAAAGAATTGTGGTTCTGCTTCAGAAAGAAGGGAGCAGAGGGCTGAGAGGAGGGGTGGAAGACATAGGCAAGAGGGGGCTTAGTGCTTGGGTGCATTTGGCCATTCTTGATGCATCTATTCCAAGGCAATGGGGCTGGGCTGGTCTGGGCTGGACTGAGTGGACGGGGCACTTTTGTCTTTAACTGCCTCATCCACTATATTACTAAGTGTAAGAGCCCACATATTTATTTCTCTATCTTTGGAACTTGGCAAATTTACCAAAAATGAATATCAGAAATAAAATCCCCAGGTATTAAGGAAAACAATACATAAATGAGAGGGGGGAGGGGAGGGCAGAGGGACAGAGCAGAAGCAGGCAGGTGGGAATGGTGCCCTAACTCATTACAGTGGAATAATCGGTATTATGAAGAATTACCACAAGACGACAGCAGTGAGCACCTAATTTAGAAGTGAGGTTCACGACTGTCATGATATCCACAAAATTAACCCATTTGGAGAAAATGTCCCGACTGAAATCAATAGATGTACGGAATGTGGTAAAACCTTCACTTGGGAAAGATGCCTCAAAATTCACCTGAGAATCAACATGGGATTAAGTCTGAATACTCATACTGAATGTGGTAAGAACTCATTTATAAAAGTAAACCCCATAGAATCCCTACAGGATTAAAACCAAATATATGCAATGAATATGGTAACATTTTCACTGACAAACAAATCACAATCCTCCAGAGAATCCACATGGTATCCGCAAAATTAACCTATTTGGAGAAAATAACCCGAATAAAACCATGTACATGTTCTCAGGGCAGTAAAAGCTAATGGCGCCCTCTTGTGGTTAATTGTCAGACTAGCACAATGGAAAATGAACTGATACAGAGAGATAATCTTGGGGAGAGAGAAGAGATTTAAACTTATAATAATGGTCTTACTAAATCCAGCACCCAACACCTGGACAACAGAGGCTTTAAGAACGTCTGTATAGATGTACCATTGCTAGATGCCACTGAGTCTAAGATACTATCAGCCTTCATGCTGTTGATTTGATATCTTTCTTTGTTTAAATTTTCTAAAGAAAGGAATGTTTTTTTTAATTTCATTAGATTTAGCTCAGACCCTTACAGTTCATTCAAGATGAGTTATATGTTTAGTCAGCATTTCCCTGTCCCCAAGTGGCACACAATTTAAGTTTATATTTAATAATAAGTGGAAGGGATTTGCCCATTAAAGAAACCATGTCTTCCAAACATGTAACTGAAGCAAAATAAGGAAAAGTGTGTAGAATTCTGATCAATGTACCTGAATATGTCTGTGTTTATGTGGAGATGGAAGCACAAAACCTCCTATAATTCCAAGATCCCTGTTTTAATTCAACTTTTAGAGCAAAGTCAGAGATCTGTACGAATTATTATAAGACAGCAGTTTTTGTATTGAACTCTGATGTCACATGTTCCCTCCCCTCCTGGCCATGCCTCCGAGTAGCTTCAGTGAAGTTCCTTGGTGTTAGGCAGATTTCCACCTTGTATGTTTTCTACAAGGGCAGAGCCCTCACTTGTAGTTAGAAGGAGGGGCAGAATAGAGGTGTGCTTGAGACAGTAGCACCATTTGTATTCACTGTCTGCAAATTTATTCTATAGTAAAAATGTGCATAGCCCAAAAACCTGTACTTCACCGGGACAGGTTTAAGAAACCTTATGGTAAAAAAAAAAAAAAGTCAAAGTGCCCATACTTGTAAACCAAGAAGTGCCTGCAATACCGCCAATGGCCACCAGAGGGCAGAAGGTACACAATGCTGTCTTTCTGTGATCGAGCATACACAGACAACCATCAGACTGATCAGTGCAAGTCAAAGAAAAATAATCAGGGGGGATATGATTCAGACCTTTAAATACTTAAATAGAAATAATGAACAAACAAACCTCTTCCAAATACGGAGAAGCTGTAAAACTAGAGGGCATAACATGAAGCTGCAAGGGGGTAAATTGAAAGTCAATGTCAGGAAATAGTTTTTCACTGAAAGGGTGGTGGATTCTTGGAATGCCCTCCTGATGGAAGTGTTGTGGGCAAATACAGTGAAAGAATTCAAAATGGCATGGGACAGACACAGTGGATCCCTTTACAGCAACAGGATAAAATCAAAATACACTTAACTAACTAATTTCTCAACATATAGGGGTGTCCTACACGGAGAGGTGGTTTCACCCCTAAAACAAAGACATGGGGAGGGGTGGCCTGCACAGAGCGGCAGGTGCACCTACTCTTGCCATCTTACTGGGCAGACTAGATGGACCATACTGGTCTTTATCTCCCGTCATTTACTGTTAGTTTCTCTAGTTGTAGTGCCTGCAAAGGCCGCCAGATGGCAGCCTGCTCATGGATTACATATATTATTCAGTGCTGCCACCTTGTGGTGACTTGTAAAATAGCAAATCGCATTAATCTTTGGATCCACCACACAGGCAGCAACCTCTAGGACCTCCAGTTGCAAGGATGCCTGTGTCTCCCACAGCTCTCTCTGCTTGCAGGAATGCCAGGGGGGTGCCCGTGTGTCCCATAGCTCACCCCTCCATGGGCATCCCAGGTACAGAAGCTGCCTCCCTGTCTTGTCAGCAGATGGGAGAATCTCTACGTGATGGTAGCAGGTGCAGGAATTTCTCATCTAATTCTACAGCCATGATATCATAGCAGTGGTTTAAGAATTTAGCAGGTCCACTGCCCCATCTGTGCCATCTTGATAGATGGCCTGTGCTGGTATAAAGAGAAGTCCTTCTGGGTAGCACAGTCTGGGGCTTAGCACTCCAGGGCACTGGAAGGTTTCATACTGAAGTCAATACTCTATAACTGCTGCATAAATGCCACCTAGGTACAAGTGTGCTCAGTGCCCTGTGTTTGGGTGACAGGAGCTGTGTCACCCATGTATGTGTGTGTGTGCATTTTGTATGTGCTCACACTTGCTTACGCATGATTTTTGTGTGCACTCACTGTAGAGTGAGACTGCATTTCTATGCTCAGACTGTGTTCTCATGCTAATGTAATTTGTCCAGCAATAGGGGATAGCGATTGTGATAAAGAGAGAGGGGTCCTCACTGTGTTTCATGGGGCTGGAGTTGCAGTTGGGGGATTTTCTGTAGAGTAAGGCATCCTGATGAGATATAGTGTCACAAGCACCAGCTTCCTTTTCTTTTTGACTTTGCTCCCAAATCCTACCCAAACAATGTCTGTATTGTCTATGATACAGGGTCCCAGGCCCATTGGGCAATCTATTCTCAGCCTCTTCTCAATGCTGGCAGAAGGACTAGGAAAACAGGAAAAGGAGACCACGGTCCAGCACCATCCCTAATGTCACACCCCTGCCAGAGTTCTCTAAAAATCACATATTCCCAGTCACAGACATTTATTTATTTAACTAGGCTTATATATTGCTTTTCTACAAGTCAACGTGGCATAAATTCAGGTACTGTATATAGATTTCCCTTGTCCCTGAAGGGCTCACAATTTATGTTTTTGTACCTGAGGCAATGGAGGGTTAAGTGGCTTGCCCAAGGGCACAACAGTGGGACTAGAAACCCCAGTCCATCCAGTCCAAGGTAGCTGTTCTCTAGTTGGATTCAAACCCCTGGCCCACCAGCAACTTGCAGCAACCACTAGGCCACTTCTCCCTCTAAGACATCTCTGAGCCTCACTGCTTCCCAATTTAAGACTTCTACCCGGTGTGAGCTAACCACAGGGCCGTAGGCCTGGACTCAGCATGTTGCAGCCAAGGGAGAGACTATGTAGGGGTTCCATTCATAAGAACACAGGAAATGCCATACTGGGTCAGACCAAGCTCCATCAAGCCCAGTATCCTGTTTCCAACAGTAGCCAATACAAGTCACAAGTACCTGGCAGGTTCCCAAAAGACACCCAGGATGCACAGTACCTGTATTGGGGCAAGCAGTAGATGTCCCAGGTCCTCTTTTATAATGGGTTATGGAAGTTTCCTCCAGGAACTTGTCCTAAACTTTTTTAAACCCAGCCACAATAACAGCTCTTACTACATCCTCTGATAACAGATTCCAGAGTTTGATTACCCGTTGAGTGAAAAAATATTTTCTCTTATTAGTCTTAAACAGCTTCATTGCATGTCCCCTAGTCTTTCTATATTTTGATGGCGTAAACAATCAATCTACATTTATCCGTTCGACTCCATTCATTAATTTATAGACCTCTATGATATCTCCCCTCAGCTGTCTCTTTTCCTGGTTGAAGAGCCCTAACCTTTTAAGCTTCTCATAGGGTTATCCTTTCATCCCCTTTACCATTTTGATGGCTTTTCTCTGTACCTTTTCTAATTATGCTATTGTACCTTTTCTAATTATGCTATATCCTTTTTAAGATAAGGTGCTAAAATTGTACACAATATTCAAGGTGCAGTTGCACCATTGAACAATACAGAGGTATTATAATATCCTTTGTTTTATTTTCCATTCCTTTCTTTATGATACCTAGCATTCTATTTGCTCTCTTGGATGCCGCTGCACACTGGGCAGAGGGTTTTAACATATTATCCATGATAATGCCTAAATCATTTTCCGGGGTGGGGGTTCCTAATGTGGAACCTTGCATCGTGTAACTATACTTTGGGTTTTTCTTTCCTAGGTGCATAATTTTGCACTTGTCTGCATTAAATTTCATCTGCCAACTGAACATCCAGTCTTCCAATTTATCAAAGTCCTCTTGCAATTTTTCACAATCCTCTTGTGTTTTAACAACTTTGAATAATTTAGTGTCATCTGCAAATCTGATTAATTCACTCATTATTGCCATTTCCAGGTCATTTACAAACATATTAAAAGCAGCGGACCCAGCACAGATCCCTGGGGTACTCCACTATTCACCTTTCTCCATTGGAAAAATTGGCCATTTAGCCCTACTCCCGGCTTTCTATCATTTAATTAGGTCCTGATCCACAATAATATACTGCCTCCTATCCCATGACTTTTTAATTTCGCCAGGAGTCTCTTATGAGGGACCTTGTCAAAGGCTTTCTGAAAATCCAGATACACTATATCAATCGACCCACCTTTGTCTACCTGTTTATTCACACATTCAAAAAAACATAACAGATTAGTAAGACAAGATCTTCCTTGGCTAAAGCAATATTATCTATCTCCCATTAAGCCATGACTATCTACATTTTCAGTAATTTTGTTCTTTATAATGATTTCTACCATTTTTCCTAGTACTGATGTCAGGCTCACCGGTCTGTAGTTTTCCGGATCACCCCTGGAACCCTTTTTAAAAATTGTTGTTATATTGGCCATGCATCAATCTTCAGGTATTACAGATTATTTTAATAATAGTTCACGGATTATTCTGCAATCTCCTATTTCAGTTCTTTCAACACCCTCGGATGTATACCTCTTTAATTGTCCTAGAACTGACTGCAGGGGTGAAGGAATCCTCATACTAGCCAGAAAAGTTCTTAAATTTACTAACATCAACTCTGTAAACCCAAGCAGCCTGGATACTGTAACTATCACAAAACAAACACCTTACAATCTGCCTACTATACAGGTCACCTGCTTCATCCGCTGACAACATGCCCACAATCCTAGATCTAATGTGCAACAACACAACTCAAAGACAGCAACAATGGGTTCTAGGTGACTTTACCCTCCCAGCACTTCCTCCAAAACAAACTAAGGTCTTTCTAGAGGTGATGAAGGCACAAGAACATCAGCAAATAATAAGCCTTCCTACACATGACAACGGAAACACCTTGGATCTCATTATTACCCCACATCTACACTCAGTCAAAACAGCCAGGTTCCACCTTTAGTACTCCCAGTACCATGTTCAGATCACAGTGCTATCATATCCGATATCCCTCAAGACAACAGACTAGACAGAAAAAAGACAGATCTCCCAGTAACCCATCACTTCCGTCCTTTCGACAAACAAGATGAAGCTCTGCCAAAACTCAACACGGATTCTACTAGACACATAGAAACATGACGGCAGAAAAAGAACACATGGCCTATCTAGTCTGCCCTTCCATATCAACTACAATAGTCCTCTTTAGAGATCCTCTGTGTTTGTCCCATGTCTTTCTGAAATCAGATACTGTCCTCATGTCCACCATCTCCCTTGGGAGACTATTCCATGCATCTATCACTTTTCCCGAAAAGAAATATTTCTGCATATTACTCCTGAGTCTATCCTCTTTCACTCTTATGCTATGTCCCCTCATAGCAGAGCTTGCCTTCCAGTGAAAGAGACTTTCCTGTGCATTTATGCCATGGAGGTATTTAAATGTCTCTAGCACATCGCCCCTATCCCGCCTTTCCTCTATACATATAGATCTTTAAGTCTGTCCTTGTATGCTTCAAAACGAAGCCCATTAAGCATTTTAGTAGCCACCCTCTGCACCTACTCCAACCTGTTTATATCCTTTTGAAGCTGCATTCTCCAGAATTGTACACAATACTCCAAATGAGGTCTCACCAAAGACTTATACAGAGGCATTATCACCTCCTTTTTCCTGCTGGCCATTCCTCTCCCTATAAACCCAAGCATCCTTCTGGCTTTCACAGTCGCCTTTTCCACCTGTTTAGCTACTTTAAGATCGTCAGACACAATTAGCCCTGGTTCTGCTCCTCTTTTGTGGACTGAAGTACCTCACCCCCTACGCTGTACTGCTCCTTTGGATTTTTGCAGCCCAAATGCATGACCCTTCATTTTTTAGCATTAGATTTCAGCTGCCAAATTCTAGACCATTATCCAAGTTTAGCTAGATCCTTCCTCATGTTATCTACTCCTTCCTGGGTGGCTACTATATTATAAATTTTGGCATCATCTGCAAACAAGCAAACCTTACCTGACAGCCCTTCTGGAATATCACTAACAAAGATGTTAAAAAAATTGGACCAAGGACATATCCCTGCGGCACACCATCCCCTCAGAGTGAGTTCCATTTACCTGTACCCTTTGTTGCCTCCCACTCAACCAATTTCTAACACAATTAATAACTTTAGGGTCTTGATACACATTAAATTGACCTATGGAATAACACCTTGAGTGATGCTTTCAGTGCTCTCCAATACACATGGCAGCCCAAGAAATTTCACACAGTCCTTTGGTACATCGGAGACCTACAGAAATCCAAACTGGAGCTCAAGAAACCTGAGCGGACTTGGAGACGCACAAAACTCTCACAGGATTGAGGCACGTACATGACCAGTCTACAAGAACATTGCATACTAACTGATCAAAAAAGAAAGGAATACCACTAACAACTGCTAATGTTATTACTAAATCGGTCTCCAGAACTATTTGAGATAGTTAAATCCTCAACAAAAGGCTCCACTGGAAATTTCAATACCAAAACCCCGCACCCTCAGATTTCTGCTTCCCACTTCGAAACAAACAAATACTTTGGAACCTCCAGAAATACCAAAAATCTCCAAAGCAGCAATCCTTCCACCCTCAAGCTTTCATCCGTCCACACAGCCACACAAGAGAACTGATAGAAAAAATAATTCATGACATCAACACAAACACCTCAGCAATCGACCCATGCCCAACCTGTTGGGTCAAGATATTACATTCAGATCTGAGTGCATTCATTGCCAACATTGCTCATCTATCATTTAGCCTGGGAATAGTTCCAACATCTCTTAAAACTGCCTCAATAAGACCCAGACTTAAAAATAAAAAGTTGAACCCTAGTGACAGTCTCCTACAGGCCCATGTCCAGCCATCCTCTTTTATTGAAGGTCATACAGAAAATAGTCCTACAGCAACTAAAATGCCACATAGATTCCCAGACTCCCCTGGACCCACACCAGCATGCTTTTAGACAATACCATGGAGTAGAAACTCTGCTAAACTCCCTCCTGGATAAGCTCATTGGAGGCACTGAGCAATTAAAGCAGGGATTTATTCTAATACAGTCAAACCTTGGTTTTCGTATGCCCTAGTTTTCCTACGATTCAGTTTTCGACGACTTTTTTTGTGGAAATTTTGTTCCCGTTTTCATACATCCACTCGGTTTTCGTAGTGCGGCTCCAATCCCGGGTTCTCTTGATGAGTTATAGCTAGGGGCAGAAATGCTGGTACAGTACTTAACTTGTTTTGTGATCCGGAGCTCCTGTGGCTATAGCGCTTTCACGTGCTTCATTTGCAATGCTGATCGGCGATCCTGAGCTTGAAAAATAGCAAGAATCGAGGAGTGAGAGTAGAATGGTGCTGCCAGTGTGGCTGGTTCCAATGATGCTTCCGACGCTCAATTAGAGGACTCCCTGCTGATGGTGAAACTTTGAGGGGTCTTCCGAACTTATTGACAGTCCTGCTGCTGATGACAATAGTCTGAGCATTTTTTCCAGCTTGCAATTTGCTGTTGGGACGGAATCGGAGGCGCGGGACACAGTCGGCGATTGGAGAATCTCTGTGTGTGCTGTCCTGTGACAATCGACGGCCTGGGAGGTGAGCGGGCAGGTGAGAGAAGTGACAGGATCCTGTTTGTGCTCCTGATCTGCTGTTCTGCTGCCTGGCTGAGACTTCGGGGGCCCTTGCTACTGCGGCCATTGCCACATGGCTCTGGAACACATGATCAGCTCTGCGTTCCAGGTTGCCTGAGCGGGAGAGTGGTGTTTCCGGTGGCTGTGGCTGGCGCCTTTACTGGAGGCTTTTTTTTATGGATCCTTCTCGCCAACTGTTTTTTTCTTTTTTTAAAATTCCTGTGCCCAATCTCCTCTCTGGGTGTCTGGCTGAAGATCTGCATCTTGATCGCTCTCTGTGCGGCTGATCTTTCTCCCTTCTCCTAAGCAGTTTAACCGATCTGTCTGCCAAAAATAAGTCTGGAGCACCTAGGGGCCAAAGAAAGTTCTGAGTACCAACCCTTTGATAAAGAAGGCGAGAAACACGATAGAATTCAAGAACTCGTAGCAAAGTACGAAAGTGGCGTACGCATGGCCAATCTCGCCAGGATGTACAGGAAGTCCACATCAACAATTAGTTCCATCCTGGTGAAGAAAAAAGAAATCAAGGAAGCTGATGTTGCAAAAGGGGTAAATGTGCTAACGAAACAGAGATCGCAAACAATCGAAGATGTTGAGAAGTTGTTGTTGGTGTGGATCAATGAAAAACAGTTAGCGGGAGATAGTGTTTCAGAGGCGATAATTTGCAAAAAGGCAAGGCTATTGCATGCGGATTTCGCAAAGAAAATGCCTGGAACAAGTGCTGCTGTTAGTGGATTTAAGGCCAACAGAGGCTGGTTCGACAAATTTAAGAAGCAAACTGGCATACACAGTGTGGTAAGGCATGGCGAGGCTGCAAGTTCGGACAAACGTGGGGCCGAAGAATTTGTCGATGAATTCAAGGAGTACGAAGAGGCGGAAGGATTTCTCCCCCATCAAGTCTTCAATTGTGATGAAACAGGCCTCTTTTGGAAGAAAATGCTAAAGAGGACCTACATCATGCAGGAGGAAAAGGCACTGCCAGGACACAAGCCTATGAAGGATAGGCTAACTCTTTTCTTGTGTGGTAATGCTAGTGTGGATTTCAAAGTGAAGCCTTTACTGGTGTATCACTCTGAGAATCCCTTTCAAGAAAAACAATGTCATCAAGAGTAAATTGTGTGTGATGTGGAAGGCTAACAATAAGGCATGGGTCACGAGGCAAATTTTCATTGAGTGGGTCAATAAAGTGTTTGGCCCGAGTGCAAAGAAATACCTCCTGGAAAATCAATTGCCACTCAAGTGCCTCCTGGTAATGGACAATGCTCCTGCTCATCCTCCAGGCTTGGAAGACCAATTGTTGGAGGAGTTTAATTTCATCACAGTGAAGTTCTTGCCCCCTAATACCACTCCTCTCATCCGGCCCATGGACCAGCAGGTCATTTCAAACTTCAAAAAACTCTACACCAAAGCACTGTTTCAAAGGTGCTTTGAAGTGACCTCGGACACTGAATTGACCCTAAGAGAGTTCTGGAGGAATCACTTTAATATCCTCAATTGCATAAGCCTTATAGATAAGGCTTGGCAGGGAGTGACTTCTAGGATGATGAACTCTGCTTGGAGAAAATTGTGGCCAGAATGTGTCCTCGAGAAGGATTTTGAAGGGTTTGAGGCTGACCCTGATGACCCTACGCCTGTTGTGGAATCTATTGTGTCTTTGGCGAAGTCCATGGGGTTGGATGTGAGTGGCCAGGATGTGGAAGAGTTGGTGGACGACCACAGGGAAGAGCTAACCACTGAAGAGCTGCAAGACCTTCAACTGGAACAGCAACAGACGGCAGCTGAGGAAATTGCTTCAGAGGAGGAGGAAGAGAGAGGGGGGAAGGTGCCTTCTTCAGTGATTAAGGACATGTGTGCAAAGTAGAGTGAACTGCAAAGTTTTGTGGAGAAATATCACCCTAACAAAGCTGTTGCAAGCCGTGTCTGCAACATGTTCAATGACAATGCCTTGTTCCATTTTAGGCAAATCTTACAAAGACGCCAGAAACAGACCTCTCTGGGCAGATTTTTTGTGTGACAGGGGTCCAATGACTCTCAAGCTGGTCCAAGTGCCAGTAAAAGACAAAGAAGGGAAGTAACCCCGGATAGGGCCTTGATACCTGAAGTCCTTATGGAGGGGGGATTCCCCTTCCAAACAATAACCTCTCTTCCTCCCTTTCCCCTCCTCGCCGTCTTCCATATGCCAACAAGAGTCTTCAATAAAGGTAAAGGTGATGTTAAATGTTCATTTATCCATTTCATTAGTCATTTATATTTATTTCTCATTGTTTTCTGCATGTAAAAATATAGTTGTTCTCTATAAAATGTATTTTTTGTTAATATTTTTGGGTGTCTGGAACGGATTAATTGGATTTACATTATTTCTTATGGGAAATATTGCTTCAGTTTTCATACATTCAGTTCTTATCAGATATTTTTTGAATGGATTAATCACGAAAACTAAGGTTTGACTGTATTCATGAATATCATCACCTCAGCTATTGACTCAGTCTGTCACAACTCCTTATTATGTTGCCTACAAGAGACAGAAATAGAAAATGCAGCTTTGGACTGGTTCAGCTCCTACCTCAACGGTCGCCTTCAGCAGGTGAAAATAGGGTCACTTTCTTCAGCCGCATACAGTCAAGCACATGGTATCCCACGGGGTTCAGTACTCTCCTCTCAAAACCCACATCTTCCAAGAATGCTATGGGACAGACACTTAACATCTTCTCTCACAGCCAAATGACCCCATTTACACTCAGAACTAGACCATTATTGAGTCACACTAT
This sequence comes from Ichthyophis bannanicus, assembly GCA_033557465.1. Taxonomy (NCBI): domain Eukaryota; kingdom Metazoa; phylum Chordata; class Amphibia; order Gymnophiona; family Ichthyophiidae; genus Ichthyophis; species Ichthyophis bannanicus. Next base: position 70,028,002 of record CM066051.1, on the reverse strand, counting down.
AAATAAGTTAACCGTATTCAGTTTAACCTATCCCCTGCTCTTCCTATTATATGGATAGTTCAAGTAACCTCTGTTAACGTGTATCTGTTACACTGCTCCTCTAATTGTTCTATGTAACTTAAGTTCCATTGTAGTCAATGTGAACCGCCTTGATACTCTTTAAAATAATCCTTTGGAATACGTTACCATCTTTATGTTGATGACATTATGCTGTATACCCCTTTTTCCACAATGAAACCCAGTTATAAGTAGCTGATTGAATGCTTTAATGCAGTCACACAATGGCTCTCCTAAGCATAACGTATTGGTTAAAAAGTGTTGTTCATAACTAAAGACCAAACGTTCATCCCTCCCCCCTTCCCCTTCAACACTAAACATAAGGAAAGCAGAAATCTATGTTATGCAAGAGATCCGGTACCTAGGAGTCCGACTTGACCAGCGCCTGAGTGTGCAACCCCACATCGGCAGCATCACTAAATAATATATCACAAGATAAGAACACTTTACCATCTGCGTCCACTCCTTGAAACAAATGATTATCGTACAGAGTTCCCAGCACTTATCCTTTCACATTGCCTCTTTGGTAACATCATCTATCAAGCGTTACCAAAGTAGGTCTTGCAACCCCTTCAACTGGCCCAAAACACGGCCGCGCTTATCATATATGGAACCTCCAAGGTGGAACACATCACTCTAATTTTAAAGCACCTACACTGGTTACCAATCAATAGCCGAATATGATAAAAAGCCATACTCTTAATATTTAAGATTCTGCACAAGCAATCTGCAATCTCTCTCTCATCCCTAATACAACTGATGCCCGAAAATAGAAGTAGAAGACAAAGCTTGTATAACACACTCCTGATCCCTGCCGAAAGGACAAAAAGTAACCAAACATCCTGTAAATGGGAATTTTGCTCTATGCTCCAACCATTTGGAACTCTCTGCCAAACCCAGTTTGGGCAAACACAGACATCTTAAGTTTTTGCAAGATCCTCAAGACTCGCTTATTTTAACAGTATTATGAGCATATACCATAAGATGTGGAGAGTTAAAGTGAAGGAGCGGTCATGATCACCTACATGCAAGAACCCACCCTCACTACTAGCTCACAGACTCATGTACTATACACTATCCCTGTTCCTCTGAGCAAACCCACTTGTTAAGTTTTCTCCTGTTTATTACTCCATGTTAAAACTTACCTGTTCTATGTATGCGTTTATTGTTTTATGTAAACCGCTCTGACTGCAATTTCGAGCGGTATATAAAATCAGTTAAATAAATAAATGCCGCCTGGGAGATCTCAAGTTGGGGGGGGGGGGGGGTTATTGCTGAAGATGTGCAGAGTCAACAGGTTCAAGAAGGGGAAATTTGCAAGGTGCGGGCAGATCTATTGAATTGTCAATGGCAGCATGAGCAGACCGGCTTTAAACAAGCTTGGAAAAGACTTGAGGCTCTGAGGGCCAAATTTGACTACTAGGAGCAGAGAGAGTTTGATTCTAAAAGAGCCCTATAAGCTTCGTCGGCTGGTTTAGGAAAAAGGTAATAAGGTTGACATGCTGTTGGCCTTTTGGTTATGCAAACAGCAAGCTGCACAAACAGAGGCTCTTTGTAAAGGACAGAATGAGCCACAGTTGTGCAGAACTAATGGAATAACGGGGACCTTTGCAGAGTACATATAGTGATTATATGTGCTAGATCCCACAATTCTTGACCATGTGATTGATTTCTTAACGAGAGTCTCTTTGAGAACTTTGGCCACTGATAAGTGTGATGGTTTGGAGGAGAGGTCGTGGTTCGGGAGGTCTTTCAGGCTATTTGGGAGTTGTCTGTGGGTAAGGCGCTGTGGGGCAATGGATTTATGCCAGAATATTATGAGCATTTTGGGATGAGTTTAGCACCACATTTGGCACTGAAGGGAGAGGAATTGCCTACATCCCAGAGGCTGTTATTATGGTTTTGTCTAAGCCTGGAAAACATCAAGCTGATGTGGCGTCTTATAGATCCATCTCCCATCTTAACATTGATGTCAAGCTGTTGGCTAAGGACCTTGTGAAGTGCTTGAATAGGGTTCTCCCGTAGGTTAATCCATGGTGATCAGATGGGCTTTGTGGAAGGAAGGCAGGCGGTGGATAATATTAGGCACACCCTCCAACTGATCAAGGTAGCCAGGCAGAGCAAACCATCGGCTTTTCTGTTGTCAGTCGATGCAGAAAAGCATTTGGTCGGGTTGATTGGGGATTTGTGCATGGTTCGCTGGCTAGAGTCGGGTTTGGCCCCAATTTTCAGGTGTGGGTAAGCAGCTTGTATAGGAAGCCTAGAGCATGTGTTCAGGTTAATGAAATGTGTACAGAGATGCCCCCATCCCAGCAGAAACACATCAGGGCTGCCCCTGTTTCTGATTCTGTTTGCCCTTGTCATGGAGTCCCTAGAGAGCGTAAACATGAAAGGTATCATGGAAGGACAGAAGGAGTTGTTGTTAAGTGTTGTCAAGTCAGTCGGCATTAGTCGACACCGACTCGACGGCACTTAACAACAACAAGGAACAAGTGAAATATTTGTAAAGTGCATTGGTCACAGAGAAAGAAAAACAAATCTGTACTCTGGCCAGATGCAAACACTCCAGCATATCACACACTCTGCAAACCATGCCTGCAATTTTTTGAGAAACAAAGAAACACAGAGGTGTGTACAGTAGAGCTGAGAAACTGGACAAGTAAAGGGCAAGCAGGAGAAACGCAGAGGAAGGAGACCTTTCTAATGCAACTGAATGGCCAGTACAGAGCACTAACCAGATTCAGGGCTCTGCCCTTATTTCCACCCTGCTGCTCCTTATGCCTGGAACAAACTCCCTGAGTCTGTCCGTCAGGCTCCATCTCTCCCCTTTCCAAATCCATGCTAAAGGCTCACCTCTTAGAGGCTGCCCTTGGATCCTGATCCCTTGTTTTTTCCTTATGAGCCTGATCCCATAAGAGGCACATCTGGACATCCCCGAACAGGACGACCCTGTTAGTACCCGATTCCATACCGTGGGAGCTAGATGATCCCACAGATGCAATCAGGCACAAAGATGGCCCATCAGAGGTCAAGAAGGATGAGGACAGAATAAAGGCCCTTGGTTTTTGCCAGGAACAAGTCACTGGAGACTTTGGCAAGAGCCGTTTCAGTAGAGTGTAGAGGACGAAAGTCAGACTGTAAGTGATCCAGGAGAGTATGAGAGGAGAGGAAGTCGAGGCAGCGGCGGTGAACCGCCCATTCAAGTAGTTTAGAAATGAAGGGAAGGAAGGAGATGGTCGATAGTTAGAAGGACAGGTGGAATCAAGTGAGGGTTTCTTGAGGAGAGGTGTGACCACAGCATGCTTGAAGTCTGCAGGGACTGTTGCAGTGGAGAGTGATAGGTTGAGAATATGAGAGATGGAAGGGACAATGGTGGAGGAGATAGGGCTTAGGAGATGGGTGGGAGCAGGATCAGAGGAGCAGGTGGTGAGTTTAGAGGAAAAAAGGTGTGCAGTTTCCTCTTCAGAGATCACAGGAAAGGAAGAGAGGGTAGCAGAGGTGGAGGGGGAGAGTTGGGAGTGGAGAGGGGGAGGAGAGGAAGTAGCTGACTTTGTGGGGAATTGGAGGGTGATCTTGTGGATTTTGTTATGGAAATAGTCAGCCAGGGTTTGGGCAGAAAGGGAGGGAGGGAACAGAGGTGGAGGCACTTTGAGGAGAGAGCTGAGAGTAGTAAAGAGACGGCGAGGATCAGAGGCAAGAGAATTAGTCAGATGGACATAGTAGTCTTGTGGGATTTGAGCCAAGCACGCTCAGCAGAACTGGCACAGGAACGTAGATAACGGGTAGTGGATGAAAGCCAGGGCCGGGGTGAGAGTGTCTCAGAGGACGTGGGTTGGGCGGAGCGAGAGCATCCAGAGCCGAGGAAAGTGCAGCATTATAGGAAGTTACTGCCTCGTCAACAGACTTAGATGACATAGTGGAAGAAAGAGATGAAGAAATGGTGGAAGAGAGAACCAAGGGATTAATAGCATGAAGATTTCTAAATAGGTTGGAGGAGACAGGACAAGGCTGGGGCAGCGGGTGATGAAGATTAAAACTTAAAAGGTGATGGCCAGATAAGGGAAGAACTGAGTTACAGAGGTTTGAGGGTAAGTAACTAGAGAAAAATACCAGGTCAAGGCAGTGACCATGCTGGTGAGTGGCGGCAGCGGAACAAAGCTGGAGGTCAAATGAAGAGGTGAGGGAGAGGAGCTTTAAAGCATGAGGATCAGAGGGGTTATCAACATGAATGTTAAAATCCCCAAGAATAAGAGTGGGGGAAGAGGAATCCAGAAAGAAGGAAAGCCACGAGTCAAAGTCAGTGAAAAAGGTAGAAGCAGACTTGTCAGGTTGTCGATAAACAACAGCTACCCGGACAGGAAGTAACATAGAAACATGATGACAGAAAAAGACCACATGGCCTATCTAGTCTGTCTTTCCATAACAACAACTACAACAGTCCAAGTGGAATGAAAAGGCGGATGGAGTGGACTTCAAAAGAGAGAAAGGAGTGAGACTGAGGCAGGAGGAGGGGTTGGAATTGGCAAGAGGGAGAAAGTAGAAGCCCAACACCACCATCACGGCCAGTGGGATGAGGCGTGTGGGAGAACTGATAGCCCCCTTGATGCAATAGATGCAGTATCATCTGAGAGGAGCCAGGTCTCAGTTACAGCAAGAAGTTGTAGAGCATGAGAGATAAAGAGGTCATGAGTAAAAGCAAGTTTTTTAAAGATAGAGTGCGTTCCACAAGGCACATGAGAAAGGGAGAGTGGAAGGGGAAAGACGTGGGATATGGATAAGATTGGACATGTTGCGTGAGGATCTCTTCTCAGAGTGAGACAGAATTCTAGGGGGGCCAGCATTGGGGTTGATGTTGTAGGGATAAAATGAATCCCCTTCAGGTACCTTTATTACAGGTTGAATCCATCTTGTGCTAACGTCTATAACTTAGGCCTAAAAAAACAGCTCGCTAAGAAACAGCTTGCTCTGACTTCTTCACACTGAAACTGCAAATTCAGCAAGATTGAACTGTGAAATGACCTCATATCCTATCCCAGAGAGCTTTCACAATGAAAATCTCTGGACACTATATATTGCAACGCTTTATAAATGCTTAGTAATAATAATAATAATAATGAAAGGCTGCCTACATGGGCCTCTTGAATGCACAAAGGAAAACGTAAACAACGAAGACCAACATCATTATCTATAGCTTATCTACAGGAAAAATGACTCGCAAGCCAGCACACAGCCAGTGAGACTGGAGACCGGATGTTACAGAGGGTAGAGATCAGATGGCAGATTATCTGTGGAATAATGGAGAATGAGAAAGAGGAAATCTATGTATCAGCAAATTTGAGCCTGAAAATGGATAAATATGGAGAAGAATTTTTATATACAGACAGACTTTAGCTGATCTCATTGGAGTGAGGCTAATTTATGTCTCCAGGACTAGCTAGGTGCTTTGCATGTTTGTTATGGATTATTGAAATTTGTATCTTATTAACAGCAAAGCTTGTTGTTACAGGCCTGGCAAATCTAATTAAATAAACAATTTTTATGCTTTTATGGTGACATGAACAATTTATTTAAAGTCATGTATATGTATGTGGGGTTGAACACAAACAGCCAGAATAAGAAATAGACAATCCCCAGATATTTTTAGGGGAAGCCCAGAAAAGCCCCAACAATGTCTCTGGATGAGAGCAGGAGAAGGAGTAGCAGAGAACGTGGTAGAGAGGAGACGGTACGGCGGAAGCGAGGGTGAGGTTGCCTTAGAGAGAGAGGAGATGGTTGAATGAGAGGGAGAAAGTGCTGAAGCTCAAAAGCTGGTGATAGGGTAGAAGACAGAGCGGAGGGGAAGTGAAGATGGCAAAGGTGGGACAAGGAGGGAAGGAGTGAAGGTACTGGTAGGAGGGGAAACAGTTAGGGAGTATGAAGAAAAGGAAGACAATGTGATGAGGAGCCACAGAAGAGGAACAGAGAGGGGCAATGCAGCGTATGTTATCTCGCAAGCAGTGAGGTAGCAATGGATTCTGTTACTGGTTCTATGGGTGATTGTTTGCGATGGGCTTACAGTCTGTGGAGGCGGTTCATCACTGTGGAACTTCACTGGATGTTACGTGAAGGCTGTAGCTCTCATTGTGATCTTGATCTGATATTGGTCTCTGCCAAAGGGCCCTCTGGCGAGGCCCGCCAGTGCGGGCGTGCCAAGAGCGCTCACCTTTGAAGCTGGGGCTTGCTATGGCCTGATTGGCCTCAGCGGGTGGACTGGGGAGGAGCGTTCTCTTCTGCTCCACTCCCCGACGCCGATCGGGTCCTCGGGTGCAAGAGGAGTTGTTCTGGCGCGTGACTCCTTAAATACAGCCCTACCGGGCTCCCAATTGCTCTTTTAGTGAGGGGGGCAGGGCGAGATGGATGTTCCTGCCTCCTCCTTCATTGTAGCGATCAGGCCGGGATGATGGCGTGTCCGGGGAGCAAGTGAATTAGTAGTGAATTTGATAGATTTAGATCATTCTCCACTTACCCTGGAGTTTACAAGTAAGGTTCATTACTGTCATGGTCTACACAAAACTAATCCATTTGGAGAAATTGCCCTCTGAAACAGCAGGGGAGGGGCTGGGGCAGACACAGCTTAACTGTCTATTCACTCTGCTTCCAGGACTCAGTAGAGGATGGGGGTGGGAGGGAGAGGGGGAGACAGAAATCAGGAGCTGTGAGTGGCTTACAGAAGGTGGAGTTAGGGGAGAGGTCTACTTGGTCATGAGAAAGAGAGAGAGGGGGGGGGGAGGAGTGGCCTAGTGGCTGGGGCAAGTTACCTCAGACCGGAGGGCCAGGGGTTCTTTCTAGTCCCACAGGTGCTCCTTGTGGCCCTTGGCAGGTCACTTAACCCTCCATTGCCTTAAGTACAAAAACAAAGATTGTGAGCCCTTCGGGGACAAGGAAAGAAATATATACAGTACCTGAATGTTCACCACTTTCACTGGTAGAAAAGTGGAATATAAGCCTAGTTAAATGGATAACAGGAAGAGAAATAAAGTTGATCACCATTTCTATTCTCCCTCTGCCCCCTTCCTTCCTTCCCAAACCTGATGAACAAGCATCTCTCTGTAAGAAGTGAAAATGTTCTCAGGTGTGGTTTCAGGGGTGTCTGCAGTGGGAGCACTTCAGCAAGTGAGTGAGGCCAGCAGTGGTCTCATCGGGGCTATGTTGGGTGCTAGACGATGTGGTTGGGGTCCTGTCAACAGGGAGCTTCTGGCAATGGCAGCAGTGGCTCTGATGCTCTCTCTGTCCCTCTCACTGTGTCACTGATCCCCCTCCTTACACTCACAGGCTCTAATCCCATCGCTGCCCCTCTCACAGAACGTCATGAGGTTGCGTGTTAGTTTACTGGGAACACAAGAAGAACTTTAGTTACATATAAGAAAGAAATTCTCACACTTTAATATTATACCCGTAACTTGTTTTAACATATTGAACAGAAATGTGGAAACTCCTTTCACTTCTCACAATCCCAGAGCCTGGAGATGTTAAATTCAATGTGAAATGAAACTTTATCCTGTTCCCTCATTCCCAGTCCGGCACTGGTCGGATTCTCAGAGCTCCGGCATTTTTCCCATCTGTGTTGGCACCAGGACTGAAGTACGGCCGGAGTGTCTCAGTGAAGGTGTGGGTGAAGGTGTAGAGATGAGATTTATTATCTGCGTTGTAAAATGAGACTTTTCCTGCCTCATAATCCAGGAAAACCCCCAGTGCCCGGGGTCTCACACTCAGGGGGAGCAGGGACCAGGAGGAGGTGCAGGCCCAGTATTTACCTCCCTCCCACAGTGCCACTGCCCAGTATCCCCTCCCAGGTGACAGTGTGATCGACCCCTTCCTCCTCACAGAATCTTTACAGACCCCCAGTATCCAGCGAGTCTTGTCTCCCACCTGCACCTCCCAGTAATGTCTCCCCGCGGTGAAGCTCTCACACCCCAGCACACGGGCACCAGTATCATATCTCTGGGAAGTGTCCGGCAGCTTCTGTCCTGTGTCTCCGAGTCTGACACTTTTCCGATCCTCAAACAGGATAAGTTCAGAAGCAGCAGTTCCCGGATCCAGAGTCACATCCACTGCAGGGAGGAGAAACATTAATAAACATGACCAGACGCTTCTCATTGGCCCCTCATACATCTGCTTCTATGTCTCATAGGTTCCTTCTACACCCAACCCTAACTCTCATTGGCTTCTCACACAGCCATCTCCAACCTTCATTGGCTGGTTCCTGGATCCTTCACTTATTCTATGAGAACAGCACTGCTATTGGCTAGCACTCAATGACAAGCAATGATCCTATTGGTAATCAGGGCTTGAATTCAGCCAGTCATTGGCTTCCTCTCACAGCATTTTGGAATGAGTGACTGAGAGAGAGCTTCTGATTGGTGAATTAACTCCCACTGTCCCTCAATGCTGACCTTGATCTCTCCTTCTGTACTGATTGAAAGCAGATCCCACTGCTACAGCCCCCGCCCCACTCCCGGGAGGTTTGAGTCTCATCCACAGCCCGGAGATACTGATTTTACTCTAGAACCTCCAATGATTTCATGCAGAAGTGGAGGTAGCTTTATACCAGAGGTGGAGAAGGTGTCTGTAGCTCTTTATAATACTGGCTCAAATCCTGCAGATACAGCGGCTAAACTGCTCGGGAGCAGACCTAAATATTAACGGTTAACATATGGACGTATTTTATAATATATGTGCATAGATTGCAACTCCACCAAAATTCCTCTAAAGTCACGAACATTTGTGCATATTTTTGAAAAAGGCGTACTTTACATGTCAAAAAACTTTTACAAAAGCCTTTTATATACCCATAAGAGCATATGTCCGCAAAAACAATCCCTCATAAAAAGTTTACTGCACCTTGATAAGGGAATACAAAGCTTGTGATGTACTTTTTACAGAACTGATGCAACCATCCAATCAATGGGTGTCATCAAACCTTGACAACTAATAAAAGAAGAACACATCCTGAGCTTTGTATACAATTTTCACTCAGCACTAATTATATATTCTTTTATCTAGTAAAATTAAGCATGTTTTACTTGGAAAAGTTACCAAAACCACAGATTTCTTGTAAGAAGGTATTGATTATACATATACATTATTTTAACACTTTTGCTGATGTGACATACTTCAAGTTTTATAACTACTATGTACTGACACAACTAGGGGGTGCTGTGAACCTTGTGGGCTGATCTAGGGATGCTTCCTGTCCCTGCTAGCTGGCCAGCCTCAGTATGGCAACAAACTTCATTTCCATGCAATATTCACCCCAAACAACTTTTATTAAACCAAGTCTTGTAATAACAAAGAACTTAAAACCCCAAAATAAAAGTGCATTTCTCATAAAGGTTGCAGTAACAGAGAAAGCGTGGTTGCTTACCTGTAACAGAGGTTCTCTGGACACAGCAGGAGGTATGCAGCCACACTCTACATGTGTCATCCTCGACGGTGCTTTTGTGCCAGGCTCTCCCATAGCTCAGTCCTTTTAGACTTTTCTGAGCAAGCACAGTTACTTACCTGTAACAGGTGATCTCTGGGAACAGCAGGAATTAGTCCTCACATATGGGTACGTCGGAACCGACGGAGCCTGCGCGGGAAAGCTCCCCAGCTTCCCAGAAAGGAAAGCTTTTGGGGCCTCCCACAGCGCATGCGCGCTGTCTTCCCGCCTTCCTGACCAACTCTCCTCAGTTCGAGTTTAAAAGCTGAGACAATAGAGAGAGGAAAGGAAAGAGAGAGAGAGAGAGATACAACTCCTAGGGGAGGTGGGTGGGTTGTGAGGACTAATTCCTGCTGTTCCCAGAGATCACCTGTTACAGGTAAGTAACTGTGCTATCTCCAGGAACAAGCAGGAATGAGTCCTCACATATGGGGACTCCCTAGCTAAGATGCCGGGGAGATCCCCCCAAGGGTTCCTCATCTTCCTATGGATCTCAGGCATCCATTCGGGGAAGGTGGGCAGGAGTTGGTTAAGAATGGAACAGGTGTCTGAGGACAGCCTGACCAAACAAGGCATCCCGGCGGGAGTCCTTGTCCAAACAGTAATGGGCTGTAAAGGTATGAACCGAGGCCCAGGTGGCTGCTCGACAGATCTGATTGATGGATACAGAATGAAGATGAGCCATAGAGGTGGCCATGGCTCTCACATTGTGAGCTGTGACATGGCCCTCCAGAGAAAGGTTCTTACTCTGGTAAGCAAAAGAAATACACTGAGCAATCCAATTGGATAGTGTTCTTTTTGAGACTGGAAGTCCCAAATGAGAAGGATCAAAAGCAACAAAAAGCTGAGAAGACTTTCGATGTTGCTGTGTCCTGTGGAGGTAAAAGGCAAGAGCTAGGGTTGCCAACTGGCTCCAGATGCGCCCGACAGTGTCAATCCAGTCCTGGGTTTACCCCATTGCATGCAGGGATATGTAGTTCTGATTTCTCCATGGCACTCCATAAGAAATGAAAAACTACAAGTCACTGCATGCAATGGGGTAAACCCAGGACTGGATCAAGTCTGTCGGGCGCATCTGGAGCCAGTTGGCAACCCTAGCAAGAGCTCTTTTACAATCTAGAGTATGAAGGTTCCTCTCTGCAGTGGATGCATGAGGAGCTGGAAAAAAGACAGGTAGATATACCTCTTGATTAAGATGAAAAGGTGAGACCACTTTAGGCATAAAGTGAGGATTTGTCCTAAGGACTACCTTATCATGAAGGAACCTTGTATAAGGTGGATTAGCCACTAAAGCCTGCAGTTCACTGATGCAGCGAGCAGAAGTGATTGCAATAAGGAAAATAACCTTCCAGGAAAGAAATTTCAAGGAGGTAGTGGCTAAGGGTTCAAAGGGTGGCTTCATAAGCTGACCAAGAACCAAGTTTAAGTCCCATGCTACCGGAGGAGGCCGAATGGGAGGCTTAGTTAAAGTTAGGCCTCTCATAAATCTTGCAATAAGAGGATGAGAGGAAACAGGTTGTCCATTGATAGGCTAAATAGATGCTGCAAAAGCACACAAATGGACCCTTACTGAATTTGTTTTAAGGCCTGCATTGGAAAGATGCAGGAGATATTCCAGTAAAGAATTCAAAGGTAGTGCTAGAGGGTCAAGACTCTTTTGAGCACACCAAATGGAAAATCTTTTCCATTTAAAAGCTTAAGAATGCCTGGTGGAAGGTTTCCTAGAGGCATGGAGGATATCCTTCACTTGTTGAGAAAGATTGAAGTCTTGAAGGTCTAGGCCTTCAGTAACCAAGCTCTGAGGTGAAAGGACTTGGGGTTTGGGTGCCACAAAGTTCCCTCTTCCTGGGACAGAAGGTCTGGCGCAGCTCCCAGGTCCAGGGAGGGGGCCTGGGAGAGATGCAGAAGTAGAGGGTACCACACTTGGCGTGGCCAGCGTGGCGCTATGAGGATCATAGATCCTTGATCCCTCTGAAGTTTGAACAGAGTCTTGGGAATCAAAGGAATGGGTGGAAAGGCATACAGGAAGTCCTGATCCCAATGAAGGAGGAAGGCATCCCTGGCCTGAGCTCCCTGACACGGAATTCTGGAACAGAACCGGGGAAGTTTGGCATTCCACGGACTTGTAAAGAGGTCTATGTCCGGGGTTCCCCATTTCTGGAAGATTCTGAGTACCTGATCGTTGTGCAGGGACCATTCGTGTGGAAGCAGAACTCGACTGAGTCTGTCTGCCCAAGAGTTTTGAATTCCTGGGAGATATACTGCCAGGAGATGGATTTGATGCTCTCTGGCGAAGGCCCATAATCTTAGAGCTTTGTTGCAAAGCGACAGAGAGCCAGTCCCTCCTTGTTTGTTTATGTAGAACATGGCTACTTGATTGTCGGTATGAACAAGGACTGTCATGTTGTTGAGGAGGGTATGAAAGACCTTGAGAGCAAGGAAAATTGCTCGCAGTTCCAAAAGGTTGATATGAAGGGTGGTCTCCTGTGGAGACCAAGTGCCCTGAGTGGAGAGGTCTTGAAGATGAGCTCCCCAACCTGTTTGGGAGGCATCTGTTGTGAGGGTTGCTTGGGGTAACAAAGGTTGGAAGGGAGCCCCCAACAACAGATTCTGAGTGGACATCCACCATTGGAGAGACCAAAAAAGACGTTTTGAGGTTGCTATTTGGTCTGAGAGAGCTCCTGATGCTTGAGTCCACTGGGTGGACAAGGTCCATTGAGCTGCTCTCATATGTAGGCGAGCATAAGGGCACCACATGAACTGTGGATGCCATGTGGCCTAGCAGTTGTAGCATCTCCCTGGCAGTCAAGAGGCTTCTGGACTGAATTTGAGAGGCCAAGTGCACTAGACGGTGGCAACGGGCCTGAGGAAGATAGGCCCTTGCAGTGGTGGTATCTAGCCAGGCCCCTATGAATTCTAGGGACTGAGTAGGGGTGAGTTGAGACTTTGGCAGATTGATTACAAGTCCCAGATATTGCAGAATGCGTCTGGTGCGGTCCAGGGAAGTCTGAGCCTCGGACTGAGATGGAGCTCGGATGAGCCAATCGTCCAGGTATGGGAAAACAAAAAATCCCAGGGTGCGTAGATATGCAGCCACTATTGACATGCATTTGGTGAACACTCTTGGAGCAGAGGCTAGACCAAAGGGGAGTACTCTGTATTGGAAATGTTTTCCCTGGAACAGAAACCGTAGGAATTTTCTGTGGGATGGATGGATGAGTATATGGGTGTACGCATCCTTTAGATCTAGAGAACAAAGCCAATCCTGACTCTGCAGGTATGGAAGGAGAGTACCTAGAGAGAGCATCTTGAATTTCTCCTTGCATAGAAATTTGTTCAATTCTCTCAGATCTAGGATGGGTCTGTACCCCCCTGTTTTCTTGGGAATGAGAAAATAAGGGGAGTAAAACCCTGACCCCTGTGGAAGAAGAGGAACCTCTTCTATTGCCCTTTGGGCAAGAAGGGTGGTCACCTCCTGACCCAACAGGTCCAGGAGAGATGGGGGAGAATTGAAATGTCTCACCATGGTATGGGGAGGAAGGCTGGAGAAATGTAGTTTGTAGCCTTCTCTGATGATAGAGAGGGTCCACTGTTCTGATGTGATTTGCTCCCATCTGGGAGCAAAATGAGTTAACCTTCCTGGAATAGTGAGAGGCTCTGGTTGTTGTAGAGCCAGAAAGGTTAAGTTCTCTAGAATTAAGTCAAAAACCTTGAGGGGGTTGGGACTGCTGGACTGTAGCAATCCCTGCAGGTTTTGCCCTGGCCTGTTTAGATTGCTGACGCTTAGGAGCAAAGCGAACTTGGGAAGATTGTTGGCCAGGATTTGTGGAAAATCTCGTCTTTTTATAGAAAGGCTTCTTAAAAGATTTTTTCTTGGCAGGGGTAGAGGTAGACTTAGAAAGTCTATCTAAAGCAGCATTCTCTGCATCCATTTGAGTGGCTTTGACTTGCCACTCCTTGCCAAATAGATTTTCACCTGTACAGGGCAGATTGCCCAACCCATCTTGTACCCAGGGTTCTAGGTCAGAGGCCTGGAGCCAAGCAATTCTGCGAGCAGCTATAGCAATGCCTGAGGCTCTGCTAGCACCCTCAAAGGAGTCAAAGGCAGCTCTGTTAGAGAACTTTGAAACATCTTGGATATGCTTTAACAAGAGAAGGAATTCCTCCTTCCTATCCTCTGGGATAAAGGGGAGGAAATGGCGCATCTTTAGTGCAATCTCCTTCAGAAACATGCCCATATAAAGGCTATATGAATTGATTCTGGCAATAAGCATACTGGCTTGGAAGATTTTCCTACCAAAAGCATCCAAAGTCCTACATTCTCTTCCTGGAGGAGTGGAAGAGTGTCTCTTGGTACTCTTTATCCTTTTCATAGCTGACTGTACCACAATAGAGTGGTGAGGGAGCTGAGTTTTTTTGAAAACCAGGAGAAGGAGGGACACGATACATGGTGTCCAAACGACGAGAATGTGGAGATAGGGTGAGAGGAGTCTCCCATAAGTCCATCATGTGTTCTTGAAGAATTTCATGGATGGGCAAGGTGACTGCCTCTTTGGGAACCTTAGAGTATCCCAAAATGTCTAATTTTTTTGCTCTAGGTTCTTTTTCAGAGGTTACTGAAATGGAGAGTCCTTTAGCTACTTCAATAATGAAGTCTTGAAAGGACAAATCCTCTGGAGGAGACATTCTCCTCTTTGGAGAAGAGGGCTCCTCAGGAAGAGTAAGAGACACCTCAGCAGAGTCATCTGAGGTATCAGAATCATCAGAAGACTCGAAGTATCGTCTATTAGCTTCCAGAGATCGATACGCGTATCGACCGGTATCGACATCGGGCGTACCCGGAACCGGATCGGTATCAGAAAAAACCACGGAACCGGTATCCTGCTGGAAGTAGATGCTCTGGGTACCGGTATCGGTTGTGGTACCGGAGTCGGAACCGCTTGTTGTGGAACCGAGGGCGTTGCAGCTTTAATAAAAGCCATTATGGCCTGCTGCATGGATTGAACAGTATTATCCATAGACGCCACGACTGCCTGGATATCGGTACCGGTATGAGCCAGTACCCCAGAGCAGTCTAACAGGTGATCGGTCGAGGTCGTGCCATCGATGTCAACCTGTAACCCCATAGGAGGAGCTTTGGAAGCCGGAGCTTCCCGCCGGGGTTGTTGGCTGGGGTAGGGTCCTCAGGGTCAAGCCCAAGGGCCTCTCAATGCTTAGAGGGAGATTTGCCCTTTGAGGACCTGCTGGAAGAATGTTTGGTTACCTGAGATCCATCAGGAGAGGAAGACCTGGAGGATGTTGATGCTGGAGTATCTGTAGAAAACAGCATATGAAACTTGGCTGCTTGGTTCTGTAAGCCACGTTTGGACATCAGAGAGAAGGACGGACAATCCGGAATGGAGTGGTCAGGCCCCAAACATTTAAGACACCATTCGTGGGTGTCTGTAACCGAGATAGTACCGCTGCACTTGGTGCATTTTTTAAAACCAGAAGCTGGTTTCTCCATGAGGGAGAATTTCGTGAAGGCCTAGGGCCTAAACAAAAAATACACCAAGTGGGGAAAAAGGTAAAGTTTTTTTTTTTTTCTTTTTTTTTTTAGAATAGTAAGAAAAAAGACCGGCGGTACCGGTCCGGAATCGGGGAAGGCAGACACGCGGCCAAAGAAATAAATTAAAATAAGAACTTCTTCAGCGGTGACAGGAACACGACCTGCTGGCTCCGCGGATAAAGAAGAACTGAGGAGAGTTGGTCAGGAAGGCGGGAAGGCAGCGCGCATGCGCTGTGGGAGGCCCCAAAAGCTTTCCTTTCTGGGAAGCTGGGGAGCTTTCCCGCGCAGGGTCCGTCGGTTCCGACGTACCCATATGTGAGGACTCATTCCTGCTTGTTCCTGGAGATTGCGTGTGCCTTCCCACACAACCATCTCGCTCCCCACAGTTCATAATATAGCTGTCCAATACTTGTAAAGATGAGGTATAGCTGCTTCATTGACATCCTGTTACACTGTGACTGTATGCGCTGTGAAGCCTGCGTCTACTTCCTGTCTCTTTTTTACCTGGGGATGGCATGAGGACGAGTGTGGCTGCATACCTCTGCTGTCTACGGAGAACCTATATTACAGGTAAGCAACTACACTTTCCCTACAGACAAGCAGAGGGATGCAGGCACACTCTACAGGTGAACCCAAAGTTGAGGGCTAGCTCTGATTTGTTAATAGTCTGCGGCCCAGTTGCAATAATATGACAGAAAGTGGTCATAGCAAGAATTAGGAGACAAAAAAGTTGCAGAGAACTGCTTGACCAAAGGCTAAATCTCTCTGAGAGTAATCCAAGCTATAGTGTTTTGTGACAGTCTGTATTGAGGCACATGTATCCGCCCTTCAGATCTCTTGTGTTGGAATAGAAGCCAAGTTGGCTATTGTCGCTGTGGAGTGAAGACGGTGAGGTCCTATGCGGCCAAGTAACGGCATGTGGGCTTGGCTATAGCAGGAGATGCAATCCGTTAATCAGGAGGAAATGGCACATTTTGAGGCCAGTTGACTGAGATTGTTCAGATTATACAGTAAGTGATGAATAGTTGAGATGAAGTTTGTAAATTTCTGCTCTCGTGCAGGTAGTATGGCAGCGCCCTTCTCTAATCCAAGCTGTGCAGGATCTTTTCTACAGTCCTTCGAGGGGCAGGAAAAGAACAATGGACTGATTGAGATGAAATTCAGACACCACTTTGGGTAGGAATTTTGGATGAGAGCACAGAGGATCACTTTGCTGTGGAGGAATTGCATGTAGGGAGGGTAGTGAACTATTGCTTGAAGCTCACCGATCCTCCTTGCATAAGTTACTGCAACGAGGAACATAGTTTTCCATGTGAGATGCTTCAAGGAGGCTGAGCCCAGCGGTTCAAAGGGTGGTTTCATGGAGGATTCATGTTCATAAGTCCTTTCATGAGCCTTGGTACAAAAGGGTGACATGAGATGGGCTGCTCTCTCTGTAGCTATGGGAAGACACTAAGGCTAAGAGGTGATATTGGACAGAAGTACTTTATAGACCTGACTGCAACAGCACTAACAGATAGGTCAAGACTTGATCAAGGGGGCAGACAACCAGATCCTGCTGGCACTCCTTAGCCCAATTTGAAAAACAGGACCACTTACGTCTGTAAGAGAGCTGAGTTGCTAGTTTTCGAGTCTCTGAGATGATGCCCTGTACTTTGTCCAATATGGAACACTCAGCTGTCACACCTTGCATAGCTTCCCGGCTGCCAGAGAGAGGCTGCTGAGATTGGGATGCAACAGAAGACCACGGTCCTGAATGAGCAGGAGCAGGTATGTGCCAAAGGCTGTGGTGTCTCCATTGGCAAGGCAAGCAGATTGTACCAGGCTTGATGAAGCCTTTGCAGTACTATCAAGATGACAGTGGCTCTGTCCTGCTGCATCTTGAGCAGTACCCGACTGATGAGGGGAAAAGATGGGAGTACAAGCAGTAGATAGTCCCTCCATGATAGGCCAAACGCATATGGCACCCAGGATTGGTGGCTGGGTCATATGGAGCAAAAGCTATCACATTTTACATCATTAGTGGTTGTAAAGATATCTGTCTCTGGGGTGCCCAACTTCTAAAAGATATTTCAGAGAAAGGTCCAGTCCAGGGACCACTGATGAGGGTCCAGGCATCGACTGATGGTATCCGCTATCTGGTTTTGTTCTCTCACCATGTAAACCAGCCTTAGA
Organism: Ichthyophis bannanicus; assembly: GCA_033557465.1. Classification (NCBI taxonomy): domain Eukaryota; kingdom Metazoa; phylum Chordata; class Amphibia; order Gymnophiona; family Ichthyophiidae; genus Ichthyophis; species Ichthyophis bannanicus. The sequence goes on along the minus strand of CM066051.1, from coordinate 70,010,762 downwards.
ACAGTTCCTATTCATTGTGCCTACTTCCATAGGTGCATGGCCTAGCGGCACAGATGGAGGGACCTTGCTCCGCCTTGCTTGTTGATATAAAACATGGAGACTTGGTTGTTGGAGGCCCAGCTGTTTAACACTTTGAGGGCATAAAAGACAACTCATAGCTCCAAAACATTGATGCGTAATGTTTGTTCATGAGTTGTTCAGGTACTCTGAGTGGACAGATTGAGGAGTTGCACCCCCCCCCCCCACCTGTGGGTGGAAGCATCAGTTGTAAGGATAAGATTGTGTAGTGGAAGCTGAAATGGGCCCCCCCTCTGTGAGGCTGACTAATGTGTTCCACCACTGAAGGCTTCTTAGCAGCTCTGGGCATTGGGATACAGTCATGGGGATTTTCTAGCATAAGGGCTGAGTGTATTAAGAACATAAGAAATACCATACTGGGTCAGACCAAGGTCCATCAAGCCCAATATCCCATCTCCAACAGTAGCCAATCCAGGTCACAAGAACCTAGCAGGTTCCCAAAATGTCACACGAGCCTCATAACGTTTGTCCCGGGGCAAGCAATGTATTTCCTGGATCCTCTTTAATAATGTTTTATGGACCTTTCCTCCAGGAACTTGTCCAAACCTTTTTTAAACCCAGCTACACTAACAGCTTTTACTACATCCTTCGGTAATGAGTTCCAGAATTTGATTACTTGTTGAGTGAAAAAATATTCTCTCGTAAAAGGATTACATTGTAGCTTCATTGCGTGTCTTCTAGTCTTTCTACTTTTTAATGGAGTAAACAATCTATCTACATTTACCCGTTCTACTCCATTCATTAATTTATAGACCTCTGTCATATCTCCTCTCAACTGTCTCTTTTCCAAGTTGAACATCTTTTAAGCTTTTCCTCATAGGGGTATCCTTCCATCCCCTTTACCATTTTGGTGGCTCTTCTCGGTACCTTTTCTAATTCTGCTATATCCTTTTTAAGCTATGGTGACCAGAATGGCACACAATATTCAAGGTGTGGTTGCACCATGGAATGATACAGAGGCATTATAATATCCTTTGCTTTATTCTCCATTCCTTTCCTAATGATTCCTAGCATTCTATTTGCCTTCTTGACCGCCACTGACACTTGGCAGAGAGTTTCAACGTATTATTCACAATGAAACCTAAATCTTTTTCTTGGGTGGTGGTTCCTATTGTGGAACCTTGCATCATGTAACCATAGTTTGGGCTGTTTTTATATAGGTGCGTAACTTTGCACTTGTCCACATTAAATTTCATCTGCCATTTGGACGTCCAGTCTTCCAATTTATCAAGTTCCTCTTGCGATTTTCCCAATACACTTGTGTTTGAATAATTTTGTTTCATCCTCAGATTTGATCATCTCACTCGTTATTCCCATTTTCTGGTCATTTATGAATATATTAAAAAACAGTGGACCCAGCACAGATCCCTGGGGTACTCCACTATTCACCTTTTTCCTTTGGGAAAATTGGCCATTTAGCCCTACTCTCCACTTTCTATCTTTTAAACATTTCCTGATCCGCAATAGTACATTGCCTCCTATCCCATGACTTTATAATTTCACCAAGAATCTCTCATGAGGGACCTTGTCAAAGGCTTTCTGAAAACCCAGATACACTACAGTGGTGTGGAAAAAGTCTTGCATAGGTAGTGCTGAATTGGCAGTTTCCTAAGTATCCCTCCAGGCCAGTTCAGTACACTTGGGTTTTCGCTGACCTACAGCTGAGGACTGAATATGACAGAGTTCTGATGTCACTTTACAAGAGCTCCCCCTTCAGCCCCAGAACCCAGTCTCAGTCCTCAGCAGCTGAGGGAAGACCTTCTGTATAGTGGACAGGAAAAATAAAAAAGGGAAAAGCAGGTTTGCTTATGGAGGCTGGAGGTCCTTCACCTTACTGGCATTTTTGGATAGGTGAGGAAGGGCTGCTCTGTCTTTCTACCGTGGGTACTCATCGGTTGCATCCTACAGGAGATCGGGGCTCACAACGGATTGGCAATCCTGATCGCTCTGGATTGGCCACAGAGACCCTGGTATGTGGACTTGATTTGTGTTCTGATCAACCAGCCTTGGAAGCTGCCCGAGAGTGTCAACCTGCTCTTGCAGGGGCCCATACTGATGCCGCAAGTGGACATTATTCTCACAGCTTGTAGGACAGGAAGTGTTGAACTTCCCTAGCTTACGTATGGGTCTAGCGTGTATTTGAGGATTGGTGTTCCCAGAGGGACATTTGTCCGTTCTCCTGTTCTTTGCCAGACATCCTTTTGTTTTTACAGCATTAGCACTAAATTTGATGAAAGTACAGCAGGCTGCCCTCTTGTGGTGCTACAGGGGGCAAGTGCAGGGTCATCTGCATGTGGTCCGGTTCCTTAAGACATTGAAGGTTCCATTTTGCCCGGTGGTGCCTACATGGAACCTTAACTTAGTACGGTCTGCCTTGATGGAGGCACTGTTTGAGACGCATTTGAGAGCTTCTCTCAGGGACCTGACGTTGAAGGTGGTGTTTCTGATGGTGATTTGTTCAGCCCGGCTGATTTCGGAGCTGCAGGCCCTGTTGTGTAGGGAGCCATTTTTGTGAATCACCACTGAGAAAGTGGTACTACGGCTGGTGCCATCCTTCCTTCCTAAGGTGATCTCTTGGTTCCATTTGAATCAAGTAGTTTTCCTGACGGTGTTTGCCACATGGAGCGGGTCCATGGAGGAGCAGCAGCTTCATCTGTTGGATCTGCGCAGGGTGTTGCAATAGTATCTTAAACACAGAGTCCTTCCATAAGTCGGAGCAATTGTTCATGCTCTTTGATGGTCCCTGAAAGGGTGAGGCCACCTCTAAGGCCTCCATAGTGCATTGGGTTAAACAGAACATCTCAGCTTATTTGAGTTGTGGGCCGGTGGTACTGCCAGACTCAGAGCTCATTCTACTAGAACGCAGGTGGCTTCCTGGGCAGAGTACAGTCTGGTGCCCCTGGTGGACATCTGCCAGGCGGCAACATGGGCATCACTGCATACCTTTATATGGCTCTATCATCTGGATCTTCAAGCAGCACAGGATGCGCATTTCAGTGCTTGGCTTCAGTGCTCCAAGCAGGACTCAGCGGGTCCCTCCCATTCTTAGACATTGCCCTGGTACATCCCATGCATTCTGGACTGCCTGGAGGGACGATAAGGAAGGTGAAATTAGATCTTACCCGCTAATTGTCTTTCCTCGAGTCCCTCCAGGCCAGTCCAGGACCCAGCCGATTAATAGGAGTTCTTATGCATGCAGTTTCTGATGGACCGAGTCCATGTGGCTTGGAAGAGTCTCTGGAAAAGTAAGGACAAATGCAGCACTCCGAGGGAGCCCTTTTTGGGTTTCTAATTGGGGTGGATGGTTGGTAATGGATATATCTTTTTGTGCATTCAGCACATATCCTTCCTTTCTCTGCACATCTGTACATACTTGGGGGTTGGTTGACTCAGTTTAATAAGCATTCTTTGTTGTTAGCATTAGTTACGGCCAAGGCTCTTAGGGCCAGTAGAATGAGACTTGGTGGCAGTGGTGAATCCATCGAGTCTGCCTTGTCAGTGGAAGACTGGGTTCTGGAGCTGAACAGGGAGCTTTTGTAAGGTGATATCAGAACTCTGTCATATTCAGTCCTCATCCGCTCATCTGCAGGCCAGTCCAAACATACTGGACTGGCCTGCAGGGACTCAAGGAAAGACAATTAGCAGGTAAGGTCTAATTTTGCCTTTTAGTTGTTTGGATCACAGGGACAAAATGCGTTACAGTTTACAACCCCTTCAGCATGCCATTATTTTCCCTTTTGTACAAATCTGACAATTTTGCCATGACTTGAGCATTCTTTTGTGATTGTTTAATACCAATGTTCATTTGGTTGTGAATCTGTGTACAAAGATGCATTGTGTGCCCAAAATGTTGCTGTGTTTTCTGTTCTGTGTATGTTGGCAGTGCGCATGTTTTCTTCTTAATTTCATTAGGTAGCCTTGAAAAGAGCTGTTTTTTGTTGTTGATGGCCATTAGTAGTTGCTTGCTCTCTTTCTCACCAGACGACATCTGTCTGGCATGGAGTAGATCAGTCTGACGAGGTGTTCTGATGTTATGATGTGATTCTAGGATGAAATCAGTGACTCAATCAGCTCTCGCATGGTCCACGGCTGTTTCTTGGCAATCCCAACTGTTACTTATACCAAAGATTCTCAATCGGGTGATTGAGCTGGCCAGTCCATTTATTTTATTCCAGTCAGTAACAGTTTTCGATCTGTGGCATGGTGCATTGTCATCCTGGAAGAAATGTCTGCCAGGAAACAGTTGCTCGGCTGATGGCAGCATGCACTTCTGCAGAATTCCTCTGTATTTTGCTGCGTTCACTATGCCATCAACGATATGGAGTCTTCCAACATCACTGGCTGCCATGCATCCCCCGAACATGACCTTGGTTGGATGTTTCACAGAGATACTCAAGCACTCTGCTTTGTACTCTTCATGAGGAACCTCCTCACATAGGTTTTGCCCTGGTCAGCCAGAATGCAGAACATGTTTTTGTCACTGAACAGAACTTTCTCCCAGTCAGCCTTGCTACATTTTTAGTACTTGGATGCCCACTTAATGCATCTCTTCCTCTGTTCCACCATTAGTAGCAGCTTCCTCTGCGCCTTACAGCCCTTCAATCGTTATTCCAAGAATCACCTCCTCACAGTGGAAGTGCAAACTGCAAAGGAACACTTCTCCTTCCATTCCCGCAGAAGCTCAGGGGAGGTTAGCTTGCAGTTGCCAAGAGATGTCCTTATCAAGGCCCTGTCAACCCTCTTGGTTGACTTTCTAGGCCAAGTGCTACAATATTGTTCCTGTGTATTTCCGGTCTCCTTATGCTTCTGCAGAATGCAGATAACCATGCTCTGATTACAGCCCGACTTGTTGCAATCTACGTGCTGGAATACCCTTCCTCGCGCAAGACCACCACCCAGACCCTGTCCTGCATTGATAGAAAATGAGACCTCTTCACCATGCCTGGACATTGAGTATCAGATACGATATACACCAGATGATCTACATTAAATTTAAACACAGGGTGCCATCAAAGTACCATGCACTGATTGGCTATCAAAAATGACTTCCTATTGGCTGAGGAAGCTCAGTATTCTATTGGTCCGCTTTGACCCAGAATTCATTTCATTATACTGGGACATCGTTTTCTCATGACATCCATTTAAAGTTCACAGATAAGTCATTTTGCATGCAGAAATGACTGCCAAATTAAATTTGCAACAAAACAGTCTATAATAAGCCAGGACTTTGCCACAGAATTTGGAAAGTTTGTCAAAATAAAGATGAAAATAGCTTGATCATGCAGCCTATGCAAGACTTTTGCACAGCACTGTATATCGACTAGTTCACCTTTGTCTACCTGTTTATTCACACCTTCAAAAAATTATAACAGATTAGTAATCTTAGATGCTGGACCAAAGCTGCCATATAGCCTAGTAGCTGGAGAATAACGCGGGCCGAGGCCATCCTGTGCCAAGAAGGTTTGGTGCTGAGGTCGTTGAGAGTCCCGGTTCTGTCTACGGGAAGGTAAGCCTTGGCTATGACGGTGTCTGTGTACGCTTCGATGAAGGAAATGGGGATGGCTGTGCGGGAAGGCACACGCATGCTCAGAGAAATCCAAAAGGATTTCCCTCAGCTAGGGATTAGCCCTACATGAAGGCGCCATCGAGGACCAGACCTGTAGCGTGTGCCTGTATTGCCCTGTTTGTCTGCAGAGAACTAATAGGCATCCAGCCTGAACTGAAGATAAGGGGCCCGATATTGAACTGGGCAGGCTGTGTGCTGCTCTGGTACATAGTCCTGCTCGGTGACCCGTAACTCTGCATATTCAATGCCACTGCAATGGTATTGAATATCTGGGGTCATCGCACATGCCCGGGAGCCATTGAAGCTGACCGGGTAGCAGTGATATTGCATTGCTACAAGGTTAGCTTTCACAGGTAAAACTAAGCCAGCTTTTGCTAAGCCTAGGTTTACCCGCAGATCGCTAATCATGTTCCAGTGATGCACATTACATCTAAGTTTTGGTCCTTTATGTAGTGCAGTGTAGTGTGGAATTTGTTCAGACTATAACGGGCATTAATTAACACACACTTAAGAGTGCTACGCTGTGGATTCTTGTCAGAGTCCTCTTTCGGTAGGGTTATAGGGTTTTTTTAACTAACCTTCGTGATCTGCTATGCGCTTTCTGGTGGATGCATGTGTTTTGCATATCACATCTGCTTCTTTGTATAACTGGAATCAGCTGTCTTGTTTTGACGAGAGTGGGGTCTCCGGCAGTTACAAATGGTGGTTTGAGGAGTGATAGTGTAAGAAGGGTAAGGGCTAGAATGTTCTTATTCATTATGTATGCTTTCCTGTAAGGGACTTTTAACGGATGATTTTGTTTTTTGTGTCCAGAGAAGTGGGAGAGGCCCTCGAGTTGTTTGGAGTTGAGATCTTTATTATGAGGTTTGCTTCCAGTGCGCCCCGAATGTGTAGTTCACCTTTGCCAGATGTTGAGTTACATTGGGTAAGAGGTTTGGCCAGGTCTCCTTCTAGGTACTTAGCACGCTTCTGCAGGTGGTTGGTGTGCAGTAGTTCTTGTGATAGAGGAGTTGGTGGACTGCAATAGGGGCTACTCTCAGTGTAGATGATATACATAGGGTGAATAAGGTGATTTTGATGGGTTGAGAAGAACCTACCTTTTAGGTCGTCGCCAATGAAGATTGGTATTATACACAGTTTTCTCTCGGGGCAGTTTCTCCAAATGGGTTAATTTGCAGATACCTCAACAGTTGTGAATCTCACTTCTAAGCCAGGTATGTGGAATATGAACTTAGTCTCTCCATTGTAGCTGTGGTTGTAGTATTGAGCGGTGCTTGTTTGATGCGGGTGGTGAGGGGCAGCCTGACGATTCCTGTATTATATCTTCATATATGGTGGAGTTGTTCCTCTATGATCATTCCTCCAAGGCCCTGGTATATGAGGGTTTGAGGATCTTGTTCTACTTTGGCCCATGCCTAAGAGCCACGTCAAAAGGCCCTCTGATGAGGCCTTCAGGTATAGGCCCGCCAGGTGCAGGGACGCCTTGGGACAGGCTTTCTTTTTAAATTCTTCTCCGCTGGTGATTGGCTGCTGCAGGGGGGTGAGAAGGGAGTTCCTGCTCTCACCCGCCGGTCCCAGCTCTTTAGGCATGCATCAGGAGAGGCTTTCTTTTTATAATGAAGGCTATAGTTACTTCCAGGGGTGGCCCCTGCCCCAGTCAGAAGCCGCCACAGCACTGCCCCTCCCCCTACTGCTGCTGCTGCAGCAACCCCTCCCCCCCCCCATGCCACCAGCATCTCCACTCCTGCCACTGCTTCCCAAATCCATCTTCATATCTTGCGGCAGCCCAAATCTGTTTTGAGTCGCTACTGCTGCAAGCTGAGAGAGCTGGATTCGGGTCATGGCCACAGGCAGTTGGGCCGCCCACCAGGATCTGGCACCCTAGGCAGCCGCCTAGTGGATGGGCCAAGAGTTTCTGCCAACATTGATCTTCTCACCTTTGGGGGGAGGTTGGCTAGCCCTGGAAGCTCCTGACTGGAGCAGCAGCACAGCCGATGCTTCAGCGCCATGGTGGGTCTTAAAATACCCACGTGTATGTGCGCATTCATGGCCTGCTGCTCCTAACCCTCCAATGCAACGTCCTGTCAGGGGTGGGCAGCAGCAGCAGACCGTGACAGCATGCTTACATGCAACGGTTTTAAAGCTCGCTGCAGCAGCAGGGTTCACCATGCCGTCAACCGTGGTCTGCCTCCCTATGCGACCACCTAGTTCACCTAGTGGATGGGCTGACCCTGTTGCTAGGGCCTCTCCATGACTTCCCCTGCTCTGCTTTTAACCAGTCAGGCTACTTCCTGCCGCCTAGGTTGCCTGCTCTGTTTCTCTCTTAAAGGTGGCTTCTGATAAATAAAGCTTTAAGGAAACCTGGTGTCCCTTCCTTAGCTAGACCCCTATAGTTTCTTATGGTTGGGGCTTTCAACCACCTGTGAGAGCTCACCCTAGTGGCAGGGACATGGAAATGCCCTGATATGTACCTTTGCAGATTCTGAAGGCTCCTCCTAGTGAAAAGAGCATGGAATTACCCTGTTCCCTACACCATCTGTAAAAGGTTGTTCTGTGAGACCACATTAAAAACAGATGCAAAAAGGAAGATATTCGCATTGGATATGTGAGAATGTGTCACATTTTTTTACCTGCATAGCGACAGAGTCTTTCATGTGCTGAAATCAAGCATGGAAACCAAACAGTTAATAAAACAGATAAGCACAGACATAGAAAGATTTAAAAATGCACATTGTTAAGTTCCACTTTGATATACTTCAGAATAAAAACTTACAGAACTCACAGAACGAGGTTTTGCATTAAAAAGTGACCAAGATAAAGGTTACAACTGTTAGTTTATAACAAGTGGGGAAAGCATGCAGAGCAGGGTTCAGGGAATACTTTCCAGCCCCTCTGTTTGTATAGCTCTGTTTTGTACGGCTCTTATATGTATTTTTATGTGTATATGTATTCTGTGGATTGGTGTGTTTGTATGTATGTGTATGTGTTTCTGTGTCACTGCATATGTGCTTGTATGTGTGTCTGTGCATTCTTGCATCTGTAGGAATGCTTGTGTGTGTATGTTCTATGTGTGACTGCGCTCGGGAGAGGAGATAAGGGTGAAGGGCTGTTACACACTTGCGACTGCATAATTGCTGTGTTGCATTGAATCAGTGTTTACATGCTGCAGCTGTTGAAATATATTTTCCCATAGAAATGCATTGAGGCAATTTTGGGGGAGGGGAAAGTCCTAATTTCTCTTCCATCTCCCGCAACATGAAGAAATTAAACTGGTCCAGCACAGGAACTTCCCCCAGCTCACCCCCTCCCTTCCTCTGACCAGAACAGTATTCCAGTGCTCCGCCCCCACAGCCTTCCCATTGGCTGGATCCTACCCAAAGTCTCTGCTGCTAGTTACATTGGAAGCAGGCAGGGCAGCTCACTCACATGGGGGAGGATGAGAGAACTGCAGATAAAGGTTTTAAACTCTGAAAGATGTCCAGACATGATAGCCTTCCGTCTAGCTTACAGAAATTAATGCAAAAATAAATAGAATCATGAAACAAAGCCAGACAGTTGTTAATCCTAACCTCGTGAGGGCTGCGGATGAAGCAGTTGGCAGGGTGGTGGTAAAATTGTGAGTGAGGTGGGGGAGTTTGCAAGATGGGCGGCAATTGTGGTTGGGATGGTAATGTTTTGGGTGGGGGAATATACGGTGTGGCGGAAGTTGGCAAGGTAATGGGACAGCTGGAGATAATTTTTGTGGGTGGGTCAGTTCACGAGGTGGTAGGGCAGTTGTGAAGGAGTATTTTTTTTTTTAGCAGTAGGGCAGTGTGAGGGACTGTAGAGCAGTTGAGTGGGAATAGGTTTTTGTGGTGGGCAGTTGGCACGTCAGTGGGTCAGTTGGGGGGGTAGTTGACAGAGTGGTGAGGCATTTTCAGGAGGCATTAAGTTTTCCAGTAGGTCAGTTTGTGTGGTGGAGGGGCAGTTGGGAGTAGTTTCTGAGGGTAGGGCAGGAGCGAGGGTGTAGTTTCTGAGGGTGGGGCAGTTGTGAGGGTGTAGTCTTTGAGAGTGGTGGAATTTGTAGAGTGGTGAAGCAGTTGTAGGAAGTTGTTTTCTTGGGATGGTGTAATTTACAGAAAAGTGGGACAGCTGTGGCGGGGTAATTTTTGGAGATGGGGGTAGTTGACAGGTTGGTGGGGTAGATGCAGGAGAGGTTATTTTTTCCCAGTGGTGCAGCTAGCGGGATGGGAGTATATTTTGGGAGTGAGGCAGTCAGCAGGGTGCTGGGGTAATTGTAGGAGTTTGTGTTTTTGGAGTAGGGCAGTTTGCGAGGCAGTGGGGTAGTTGTGGCAGGGTAGGTTTTGGAGTGAGGCAGTTGTGATAGGGGTTAGTTTTGGTGATGTGGGTAGTTGACAGGGAGGTAGGACAGTGTGATGTGGTCTATAAATTTAAGATCAGCAGAGGTGTTCAACAAAGCGGCATACTTTCCCTCTACCTGCTGAATTTATATGCAGAACAAATCATCAGAGAAGCAGGACTGTATGAAGATAACAGAAGTGTGAAGCATTCATTATATGGAAGGGGGCAAGAGCGGCAGGCTGTGACCGTATGTGTGTGGACTCATCAGTGCCTGAGGTGAAGATTGGTGGAAGGCAATTGCCCTTCACTAAGCTGATGATATCACATTACTGGCTGAAAGTGAAGACGATCTTAAATATTTGCGGTTAGCATCAGGGGGTGTTGGGGTGGAGGAAAGGGCTAAAGGGGTAGTAGCGATTTTTGATATTACCGCTTAGCCCTCTGCGTCTTAAAGATAGGCGAGGTTCTTCTTCGCCTGTCTTTAAGGCACAGGGGCTAAGCAGGTAGCATTGAAAATCACTGCTACCAATTTAGCCTCTCAAAAATTGGTCAAGTAACAGAGTGGATGAGCTATCAAAAACACTAAAACACACTCTATCCAAACAAAAAGTGTTCTTATGAGAAAAAGTGGATAATAGTTAATCCTCCACACATATTTTCCTTAAATTTCTTTGTAACATCATTGTACCCGGGAGGTCTCAGAACTGCCGGGCTGCTCAATTGACATATATGACTTGTAAATAGTCACTAAATCAGTTGCCCATTTTGCATCAATGACCTCCCTGGGTAAGGAACACCCACAAAATCCATCAAAAAAACCCCACAGCATCCCAACAGCACTACTTAGTTTCCAACTTCAGCTCATGCGGTCAATCTGAAGCCCCGACGCTTCAATCAAGCGCTTCGCAACCACCACAGCTTCATCAGGGGATAGGTGCCAACTAATAACAAAGAAACCAAAAAACACTCTACTAAAACCCATACATATCCATCATACTCATAAAAACTAAACATGTACTAACTACTAGACACACTTATCAAAATTCTAAATAGCAAATCATGCCGCTAAACTCCAAACTTCGGCTCTGCTTCAACATGGCCGATCAACTCCCAAACGCCGCGCATGCGAAAACCCCAACCCAGAACTCCTCCTTAAATACAACTTATCAATGACGTCAAGGGTATCTTCATCAGAGAAACTCCACCCCCCACAAAAGGGAATCTATTAACCACACACAAACACCCCAGTCTATTTGCATATTCAAACCTTCTGGCGTTACCGTATGTACAGAAAAAATCCAACGTTGTTCACAAAGAAACAACGATTGCTCCCTAGTCTTACCATCCCTACCAGCTGACACTTCATCAATACAAAAACAACGCAAATCCATAAATGAATGCCCCAAATCCAGGCAATGCTGCACTAGGGGAGTCTCCTGCATTTAGCCTCGGCAGTTCCGGGCGCGTCCAGCCAAACACGGATTTTCACTTTCATCGCTGAAGAAGTGAAAATCTGGGTTAAGGGAGGGGGGGGGGGGGGTCGGTGGGCAGGCTAAGTGCAGACATGGTGCATAGCCTGCGTAAATGAAAATCGGGCCCATAGTCTTAAAAAGGGTCTGCACCATGTGAAGAAGACAAAGATCCTGACAAATGAAAAAAATCAATTTCATCCTTGATGGAGAATAAATTGAAGTAATGGACATCAATAACCTGCTTGGATCAATAATTAATAAAGAAACAACAAGCAGTCAAGAAGTCCGACAACGCCATGCTCTTGGCAGGATGGCTACGAAGGACCTGTTGTTGCTGTTAAGTTCCATCGAGTCAGTGTCGACTCATGACGACCCTCTCGATAGTGGCCCTAAACTATGATCAGTCTTCAGTCAGGCAGCTCATTGTTGATAGAGTGGCATCCATAGCTGCTGTTTGTTTATTTATTTATTTAGATTTATATAGCGCACGTTTAGGATCAGCGCGGTTTACATAGTAACAACTCGATACATTGAACAATACAATTTTAACTTACATTGAACAGGTATAAAGAACAATTATTGTATAGATCCATCTCCATGAAAAATAGATACAAACTGAAATACCTTAGTATAGAGACCCAATTCCTCCCAACTGGCTGCCCCTGCATTCCCTCCCCAGCCCAACCTAACTCTTTCACACAGCCGGTTCCACCCTCCAGAGAACATACCACCTATCTGCTGTAATATGTCACCCACAACATTGATGCATGTAAATTATCTGTAACCCCATATAATCATCCAAGTTTAACACCCTTGTTCAATGTAAACTTTTATTGTTGGTTCATGTTGTATGAAACTGCACTGAATCCTATGATAGGGTGGTATAGAAAACCTATTAAATAAATAAGTAAATCTCATTGCCAGTCTTCCTCTTTTGCATTGACCTCCTACCTTGCCAATCATTATGTCTTTCTCTAATGATTTCTCTCTTTGATTGATGTGTCCAAAGTATTAAAGTCAAAGTCTTGTCATCAGAACTTCTAAGGAAAGCTTAGGTTTGATCTCCTCTAGTACCGACTGGTTTGTTCTTCAGGCAGTTGATGATATACACAGTGTTCATTGACAGCATTATAATTCAAAGGCATCAATTTTCTTCCCTTCTATCTTTTTCACTGTCCAACTTTCACATCTTTATGATGCTATTGAAAATACCATGGTTTGTATGGAAAGATACATCTTTGCTCTTAATAATGTTGTCTAGGTCCTTTATGGGCCTGCACCTTACCGTTAAGAAGACAAAGATCCTGACAATTGGCAAAATCAATAAGTTCATTGAAAATACCATGGCTTGGACAAGTCAAATCTTTGTAAAGAGAGAGACATCTCTGCTCTTGAGAATCTTGTCTACGTCCTTCATACCCATTCAGCCAAGAGCAATGCATCGGCAGATTTCTTAACTGCTTGTCCTTTCTTCATTGATGGTTGATCCAGTAGGTTAAAGTTAATTATTTAAATTTCTTCTCCAACAACAATGAACTTATTGATTTTGCCTATTGTCAGGATTTTTGTCTTCTTAACGATTAGGTGTAGGCCCATGAAGGACCTAGGCAACATTATTAAGAGCAGAGATGTATCTTTCCAAACAAACCATGATAGTTTCAATAACATCATATGTACGCAAAAATTGGACATGAAAAAGAAAGACAGGAAAAAAAAATAATGCTTTCGAATTATGGTGCTAGGAAAGAATACTGTGTATACCATGGACTGAACAAAGAACAAACAGTCGGTACTAGAGGAGATCAAACCTAAGCTTTCTTTAGAAGCTCAGATGACAAGACTGACTTTTAAACTTTGGACGCATCATGCCAAGATATAGATCATTAGAGAAAGACATCACTATTGGCGAGGTTGAAGGTTAACACAAAAGAGGAAAGCCAGCAATGTGATGGATCAATACAATAAAGTCGTCTATGGATGCCACTCTATCAACAATTATTCGCATGACTGAAAGCCAAACACCATTTAGGAAAATTATCTAAAGGGTCTCCATGAATCGGCACCGACTCAACAGCCCTAAACTACAACAACTAAGTCAATAAGCCAGGGGATCAGAGCCCTATTTCCAGCCTTACAGGGCTGTGACTCTCTACAGTGCTGTGGCCCTGCTCCAAGCCAGTCTTGGTGTATGATTCCAGATTCAGTGGCAATGCTTATTTTTTGCTACCACAAACTTGACTGTTATAACGAGTCTTCAGCCCAGCAGAAGGAACTGTTGATCTGATTGCCAGGAAAACATACCTTTATCAGAGAGGTGATGTATCAAGATATTTTAAAGTTATGCTTCTTTGCCAGCTGCCGCGCTCGTCCTTAACCTTTGGGAAGGGGAAATCCTATTTCTCCCTCTCCCATCACCACGAAGGTGGATCCTCAGCAAAATTTTGCTTGGAGGCTTTTCATTTCAACTTACGCCACTGCTTGTTCCTCCTCCATATGGACCCCTTCCTGCCCCAGGCACCAACACTTTCTGGCAGCAACTCCTTTTGCAAGACTCTGTGGTCAAATGCCCAATTCCACCTTATCTATAGGGATTCTGGATATATTTGTTTATTCTTGTTTTATTTTGAAAAGTGAATTGAAAGGTTGTTAAAGGTTAACTAGGCAGTTGCCTAGGGTGGCAGGTTTGGGGGTGGCGGGGGCAAAGAGCAGAGCTAAACAATTAATTATGACAGCCAAGGAGGGTGTAAGGCTTAAGGTCTGCCTAGCATGCCAACACCATGAACCAACTTCTGGGGGCCAATCCTGGTCCCAGTGAGAGGAGAGCTGGACCCTTTGCAGCCTGTGATAGCTTTATTTCCACCAAATAAGAATGACCCGATAACACTAAACCTGAGCGCTTGAAACCACACGGGTTTCTCCCCCATCCAACAGGAAGAGAGACATTTGCAAGATATATAAAAATCATAAAATATGAGGATAATGGGAAACTGGAAATGAAATTGTTTCTGCCAAGGTAAATAATAAGAAAATTACTCACCATAATCTGCAGAAAGCTTTGCTGCAAGAAAACAAGCAAAGGAAGAATGAGAGCACACAAACAGAGACATCAACAGTACAGATTTATTTCTTCTGTTGGTCTTTCCGTGTAATTGAAGAAGTGAAAAAATTGTTGGGTCAGTATTCATTCCCAGCGGCAAGCTGTTTTTCAAATGCCAACAGAGTACCGCTGGCAATGACACCTGTGGAGGGTAATTTTAAAACTAGGTGCTGACTTATTGCTCATATTCATGTGTATAATTTACACTTATTTTTTAAGGACAGCTACATACATATTTGACATTATAAAAGAAGGCGCAATGGAGTTAACCCATCCTTAGAGCTGGTGCACATTACAGTGCCTACTTTTAGCAAGTACATGTGTAAATTCTAGTGTTGTATAACCAGTGTACAAGCTTGCTCGTGCCGCCTACACTGTGTCCAAACCCCACCCGTGTGCCTGCCTAGAGTACAGGTCTGTGTGATGCAAAGGCGTATAATTTTGTAGTAGTTGCGTTTTTTTAAGAGGTCACTGATGTGCATAAATGACTAAAATACCACCATTTACCTGTGTTGTTGGTAACAAACTAGACATCTCCTTAAAAAATAACCCTCAGAGGGGATAATGTTATAAATATTTTTGTGCAGAAAATATCATTTTTTTACAAGGGTAAATAGGTTATTGCCAAATAAAGTTCCACTTAAAAGGGCAGATGGTGCAAGCCAGTGCATACTTGTACAGAAACCATCACAGAGGTGGAATTTGGGCATAGCATAGGTAGAGGAAGAATTTACATGTGTCTTTTATGAAACACGAGCATACGCCTGTAAAGAAGACCCTGTCTTTATAAAAGAGCATCAAAATAGGCGTCTTCCTGCTCACTTAACCTAGATGCCCTGCTATAAATCTACCCTCATAATGATGATGTTCAGCTGCAGCATGTCTGGCGGGTCTGCGCGGATGTGAAAGACGGAGAGAGACGGGCATCTGTTAGTAGCATGGCGACCCTTTCACGCATGCTCAGGGGGGCCCGTGTCGCTCTCTTGAACGTTTCTTGAAGAATTAAAGTCTAGCAGGTGATGCTGGATGATGTCACCCAGACATGTGGCTCTACCTTTGGTTTGTGCACGGAGAAAATGGCGATATTCAGCTGCTATGCACGTAACTGAGCAGTTTAATTTAGGAGTCTATTCACCTCCTCTCTTTTCCTGTGTGCTTCCTGATGTATGGCTGGGGTTCGGTGGCTACATTACCTTTTTCTCTGCTTTCCTTGTTCAAGTAGTAAACAAACAGCCCAACCAGCAGACTGCCCATAATTATCACACACATCAGGATGATGGAGAGAGACACCAGCCAACGGGAGACCCGCTGGAAAAATGTATCTGAAAATGAGAGAAAACCAACGTGAACTTTAAATTATTCCAGGATAGTGTGATTCTATCTGTTGGTAGCAGTGGTGTGCTGTGGGGCCCCGGCATCATGGCAACACCGCTGAAACTAAGTACAGTGTCCGCTGTGCTGATCTCTCAGATTACCACCACTGCAACTCAAAGTTTTACACATATATTTAAAGATTAATATTTCAGCATGACCCTTAGCACATGTCTTAGATTTTATTATCCAGTTTACAAACAAATGTCTCCTCGCGAAGACTTCCGGTGACATCACCCACCTGAATGGCGGCGTAGCGCGGGAGCTCCGCCACCAACGAGCTAAATAGAGCGGTGGAAGCCCCTACGGGCATGGTCCGGGGCGGAAAGGAGAGCGGGTGAGCTTAAGGGTGAGCTCCATAATCCCCCGGTGACCCGTGAGAGCGGAACGGTGCATGAGGCACTGAACGCGAAGCCGGAGCAGCAGCTGAGCACCGCGTGGGAAGTGCGGCCTGTCGGAGGAGAGCCGGCCACGGGAGAGTGGAGTTCGCCGGGAGGAGGACCGAGAGAGCGGCTGGGGCAGAGGAGTACTCCGTGCTGGGAGAAGCCCGCTGTTATCGGGGAGAGCGGCAGTAAGGCCATAATAAACCTCCTTGCACAACGCGGTAGTGTTAATTAGCACCGGAGGAGTGCAGTCGGCCACGTGGTGGGGGAAGAGTAGTGGCAAACTCTGCAACAGGCTGTAGCCGACCGGTAGAGGAGAGCAGTGAGAGACGAGGCACCAGCCAGGAGCGGAGCAGAAGAGGGCCCTCCGGGAAGCACTTCAACAGCCAGAAATCACTGGGGAGGCCCGGGTGCAACGCTTCGCCAGCCCCCCACATCTCTGAGCACCAGGAAGGAGGTGAGCCAAGCGTGCAGGCCGGTAGCCGGCTGGAGGTAACAGCCTTGGACCTATCATGGAGAAAATCAGTTGCCAAAAAAGAGGGTCTGATGAAAAAGAAAAGAAACTAGCTGAGTTTCGGTCCCCCTATGCCCCGTCTAAAGGAGGGAAGGAGGAGGGAGAGAAAAACCGGCAAATCGGAGAGAGAGGGAAATCCCACACAGCCCGGGAGCGTGTGAAGGTGGAGAGGAGTGCTTGACTGCAACGGAACAGATTAAGCAGTGGCTTCTCGAGCTAAAAGACGAATTGAAGGTGGAGATGTGTGGGGTAAAAATGAGATCATGGAGGCCGTGAAGACGATGCGCCAAGACATCCTGGAGCTGGGCGAACGAGTGGACGAAGCTGAAACTCGACTAGATAGTCAAGGAGAGACTTTGACGCAGCTCCAGCAGAGTTGGGATGAACTGCAGACGGCGCAGGAGGCCCTTAAAGCTAAAGCAGAGGACCTGGAAGACCGCTCGCGGAGATGCAATCTCCGAGTGCGAGGGGTGCCGGAAGAGCTTAAGTACAAGAATAGTGAGACAGTGGCCTACGAAATATTCCAAAGTCTCCTGGTGGAAGCGGGAAGTGGGGAGGAAGTGGAGGTTCCCCGCCTGAACATTGAACGTGCACATAGAGGCCTGGGGCCCATACGAGACAATAGGCCAAGAGACATAGTAGTATGCCTGAGCTCTTACAAAAGCAAGGAACTTCTGCTCGGAGCCAACCGCAAGTTGCGGAGCTTCCAATGGGAGGGACACAAAGTGGAGTTATATCAAGACCTGTCCCAGGGAACGCTGCAACGCAGGAGGGAGATTAGAGAAGTAACGGCCTACTTGCGGAGAGCAGACCTGCGCTACAAGTGGCTATTCCCTTTTGGCCTACTGATCACGGTGAAAGGGAGATCACGGACGGTACGATCCAGCGCGGAGGCTTGGGAAGCCTTGAGAGAGTTGGGAGCCGAACAGCTACCTGAGATATCTGATAGCGCCGCGGCTTCTTCGCGTCCGGAATCTAGACCAGGCAAGACGGAACGTGCGAAGTGGCAGAGAGCGAGTGGCCGGAGATTGGCCAGGACGTCTAAAGGGAGTCACCGGAGTCTGGCATCAGAGCAAGAGACTGGCTGAGTGGTGATACTTCACCAAAGGACTGGTATCTTTAATTATGTTGGTTGACAGGTTTGGGGGGAGGGGAAGATGGGCTAATAAGTTACAGGGAGAAGGGAGGGAGAGGTAGGTAATGTACAGGGGGGGAAGTGAGGAGCTTAGAGGGAGGGGAGTGGGGGGGATAGGAGGGAGAAGGACCAGCGGGGAGAGCGAGCGGGCTGCGGAGGGGGGATGGGAGTAGGGGGCTATGGGGGAAGATTTGGTGGTGAGGTGGAAGGGGTCACTGATATGGAAGTCGAGTCTCCTCAGTGGAGACGGCGGAGAGGGGGGGAGGGGGGAGGGGGGCAGGGGGGGGGAGGAGGGGGAGAAGGGGGGGGGAGGGGGGGAGGGGGGGAAGGGGGAAGAGGCAGAGTAAGCGGGATGGCAGGGGGGGATTAGGAGTAGGAGGGGAATTGAAAATGTTAACGTTGAATGTTAAAGGCTTAAATTCACCATGGAAAAGACAGAAATTGTATAAAGAATTAATAAGACACAATGCTGATATAGTAATGCTGCAGGAGACACATTTACAGAAACAGCACGAGGCACTGGTGCAACCCAGGGGGTATAAGCATCGCCTATTTGCTTCTAATCTTAAAGAGAAAAAGAAAGGCGGGGTCGCGATCCTTATTAAGGGGGAAGTACAAACTGAGGTCCAGCTGATATCTCGGGATAAAGGGGGTCGATATCTATTGTTGCGAGTGAAGCAGGGGGCGGAATGGTTCTGTGTGGTGAATGTGTATGCCCCTACGGGAGCTCAAACAGAGTTCTGGAAAGATTTGAGCGAGCAGGTAGCGGTAATGGGGGAGGGGGGTGATGGTTTGTGGGGGGGATTTTAATCTGGCCTGGGAGGTGGGCAGAGATACGACGGGCCACGAGAAGGGAGGGGGGCAGATAGGAAGAACTATCAGAAATTTGTTCAGGAGAATGGTTTGCTTGATGTGTGGAGGATGCTTAATCCGGGCCGAAGGCAATTTACTTTCTACTCAGCACCCCATGGGACGTATTCTAGATTAGATGCAATTTGGGTAGGGAAGGAGCTAGCAGGGAGGATCATGGGAGGGGAAATAGATCCGATTACCTGGTCCGACCACGCCCCAGTGGTGGTACAAGTGAGGGTGGCTGGGGAAGATAAGGGCCGACAATTTTGGAATGAATGAGGGTCTACTGGAGGATGTGAGGGTGGGAACTGAATTACGGCCTCTAATCCCAGAGTCTTGTGGGCAGAAGGGGGGAGGGGACGTCACCGCGGGAGTGCTTTGGGATGCTTTTAAGGCGGTGGTACGGGGGGTGTTTATTAAGTGGGGGGCACGCATTAAGAGGGAGAGGGCAGAACGCGAGGAGAAAGTTGCGGCAGCAACTACGTGAGGCGGAGATGAGGGATATGCAGGAGGGGGAGGACGGCATAGAGGGACAGTCTTGGAACTCCGCGCTAAAGTTAATGCAATAGAGGCAGAACAGATACAGTTTCGCCTAAAGCTGTTGAAGCAGAGATTCTTCGAAGGGGGCAATAAAGTGGGGAAATATCTCGCGAGGCAGTTGCAGAAGAGGAGGGAATGGAATAGGATCTCTCAGATTAAGAGCAGGGGGGAAGGGGTGCGAGATGTTCGGCGCATCAGAGAGGAATTCGTGGCCTACTACAGAAATTTATATAAGGCTCGCGAGGAGGGGGTCGCGGGGGGATACTTGGGAGTATGTGAGAGGAGCTGGGCTTCCGGTATTGACGGCGGATGAGCAGGAAAGGGCTAGATAGGGAAATCCAACCAGAGGAAGTCCTGCAGGCCATTAAGGCAGTAAAGGCCGGCAAGGCCCCGGGGCTTGACGGCATTACGGCGCGTTTCTATAAACAGTTTAGTAGCCAAATAGTACAGCCGTTGACTATGATGTTTAATGGGACCACGCAGGGGGGGGAAATTGGCGGAGACCATGGGATGGGCTGGTATTACCCTCATCCATAAGGAAGGGAAGGATCCTCAGGAGTGTGCGTCATACCGGCCCATTTCTTTATTAAATGTAGATGCGAAGCTGCTGGCAAAAGTACTGGCTACTAGACTTAATAAGCATTTGGGGGAAACTGGTGCATGCCGACCAGGCAGGGTTTGTGCCAGGCCGACAGGTGGCCGACAATATACGGAAAGTGTTGAATGTGATATGGTCGGCCCAAAAGCGGGGGCAGGAGACTCTATTGGTCTCATTGGATGCTGAAAAGGCCTTTGACCAAGTGTCTTGGTCATTTTTATACTCCGTATTGGACCAATTTGTGTTTGGGCCAGGGTTTGTGCAATGGATAGAGGCTCTGAATACTAGCCCAAAAGCAAGTGTACGAGTAAATGGATGCTATTCTGAATTCTTCCCCTTGGAACGGGGGACTAGGCAGGGCTGCCCGTTATCCCCGTTACTAGTTTCGCTGTCCCTCGAGCCCTTAGCGGCAAGGTTACGGGCCAATCCCGAGGTGGCGGGGGTAAGGTGGGAGATCAGGAATACAAAATCTCCCTTTTCGCAGATGACATCTTATTGACTATCACGAACCCCAGAGAAACGCTTCAGGCAGTGATGAGTGAGATACAGAAATACGGTGAGAAGGCGGGGTTTCGGATTAATTGGGGGAAATCGGAGATATTACGAGTAGTAGGTGAGGAGGGGGAGCAGCGGATGTGGCAGCGGCGTTTTCCATTTAAATGGGCGCAGACGTCGATTAGGTATCTTGGAGTACAGTTGGGGCGGAATTTGGAGGCCTTATATGCGTTGAACTATCAGAAACTGGTAGCGCAGGTAGAGGAGCGATTGCAGGGTTGGAGTCGAGGGTACTATTCGTGGTTTGGGAGGCTGGCGTCGGTTGAAGATGATGCTTCTACCCCAATTCCTATTCCTCTTTCAGGTACTGCCTATACCGATACCACGAAGAGCACTACGACGGGTGCAGCAACAGGTAGAGAGATTTATTTGGGGGGGGAAGAGGCCACGGGTAGCGGCCAGAACGACGCAGGTGCCGGTGGGAGAGGGGGGGATGGGGATGCCCAACTTTAGATTGTACTATGCGGCAGCGCAATTGCGAGCCGTCTATGCGTGGCTGCGGGAACCACATAAACAATGGGTGCGGATGGAGGTGGACGGGTATCGCCCAGGGGACTTAGAACGGATAGTATGGGAGGGGGGAGGAGAAAGAGGTCAGCACCCGATAGTAAGACATACATTGCAGATGTGGAGCAGGTATCGGCGGAGAATGGTGGGAGAAAAGAAATGGTCGCCTACCATGTCCCTACAGGCCTGTTGTGCGGAAGGCATAGGCCCGAAGGCGGCCGTACTCCGGAGATGGGAGGCGCGGGGCCTGACACAGGCTTCCCAGCTAGTGGTTGGGACACAGTGCAGTGAAGGTGAGGGCCTGCGCGATTTATACCGGCTAGGAGAGTCGGATCGGTTCGCGTATCTGCAGATGTGCTCGGTGATTCGGAAAAAGGGGAGGGAGCAGGGAGGAAGGGGGGGAGGAGAGTGGTTCGAGGGGCCTGTTTGGGCTCCATGGGGCAACAAGGGATGCTCTCTAGGATTTATAGAGGCCTGACTGCCAGAGGGGAAAGGAAGCTGAAGTATATGGAAGAGTGGGAAAAGGATTTAGGGGTGGAGTGGGGGGTGGAAGAGTGGGAGGTGTTAGTACTAGGCATAGCTAGGTTTTCCATTTCCACATCCCTGCGGGAGAATGCCTATAAGGTGTTGACTAGATGGTACCTAACACCGGAGAGATTGTTCCGGGCTGGAGTACGTCCGACGAATGATTGCTGGCGGATGTGTGGGGAGCGGGGCTCTTGGTTCCATATGTGGTGGACGTGCCCAGTGGTGAGAGAGTATTGGCATAAAATAGGGGAGTGCATTAATAAAATGATGTGGGGGAGTATTGTGTTTGGTCCTGAAATGTGTCTTCTGCATAAACCGGATGGGAGGTGGGAAGGGGACTGGAGAAATTATTTGGTACTGTGTGACAGCGGCAAGGAGTGAAATCGCATGGTACTGGAAGCGGCCGAATCTGCCTTCCATAGCTAGCTATTCAGGAAGAGTGTCTTTTCTATATGCAATGTATAAAATGACGGGGGAGAGGGGGGGCAGAGGGGGACAAGTGGAGAAGCGGTGGGCGGGGTCTGGAAATGGCTATATGAGAGAGGGGGGGAGAGGGAGGGTTAGGGGGGGTGATGGGGAGGGAGAGTAGGGGGGTGAGGGAGGACTTAACCTTGCCAGTTTAAGGGCTGTAAGGGATAGTCGAAAGGGGCGAGGTAAGGCTATTCTGTACAAGTTGATTGTGAATTATTAGGTTGGTTAATTCCCAGAGTGTATTTCCTGACCCAAGATTTACTTAGGGGTAGGGGAAAGGGGGAGACTGCAGTATGAAGCTTGATGTAAGATGCTGGCTAGCCCTATTGAATGAGATGGGACAGGAATGTTTTGTTGTAAGTGAAAAGTTGATAAGTTGATAGTAAGGTACATGGGAAGGATGTGTCTGCTGTATGTGTAATGAAGGATAGTAATGTATAGGGCAAAGTTGCTAATGTATATGAAAAAGTTGTTAATAAAAATTTAAATAATAAAAAAAAAAAAAAAATGTCTCCTCGCATATTATGGGACATGAGTTCCTCTAGGATTAACTGCAAAAGATCTTCTTGGACAAACTCTAGACCAGGGGTCTCAAACTCAAATTGCTTTGAGGGCCAAATGAGGACTTGTAGAGTAACCCGGGGGCCGCACAAGACGCAGGCCTCATTTGCATAAGGGCATCGTTTGCATAAATATTTGCATAATGTTACCATACACTAACTTTTAGTAAACATGCAGAACATACACCATCACCAAACAAGGAATCACAATTTAGAAACAGGAAGACAATTAAACTGGGAACCCCAAAAGCCAAACTTAGAATGTACAACACTGTAGAAATAAAACTATAAATTGATTTCCTCTTGTATTAAATAAAGTGCAGACGTTAAAGATGCACATTTCCAAGAGCTGACATATTTCAGTTAATAAATTCAAAATAAAGAGATATTGTTCTACCTTTTGTACATTTTTTTTCAGTTGCAATTGTTCCAGCCACTTTCTTCTGGTTTCTTCGTGTCTTCTGCTAACGCTCCATTGTCTGCTGTCCATTTGTCCTTTCTTCTCTCCTAGTTTTTTTCCATTCTCTCTACATCTGCTTTAACATACTAATCATTCTCCTTTTGCTCTTTCCTCATTCCTATTTCATCCACTCAAATTTTACCCCTCCATCCTCAATCCCCACTTACTCTCCTAGTACCCGGCCAATTGTAGATTTTTCTTCCCTCCCACACAAAATATATTTCCCCTCTCCATTTCACTCTCCCAGCCCCATCCCATTCTAATCGTCCCCAACATCAACTCCCTTCTAGCTCCTGCCCCACCCAGCATCCGCTCCCTTCTAGTCCCCGCATCATCAGCCCATTTCCAGTCCTAGCTCCCTCCCCTCACAGCCCATTTCCTTTCCAAGCCCCCCTCCCCATCAGCCCATTTCCATTCCAAGCCCCCTTCCACTCAGCCCATTTCCATTCCAAGACCCTGTCCCCATCAGCTATTTGCAGTTCAAGCTCCCCCTTATACTTGGCCCATTTCCAGTCCTAGCACCCCCCCCCCCAGTCCATTACCAGTTCTAGCCCCCCCCCCATAGCCCATTATCAGTCCTAAGCCCCCCAACAGCCCACTTCCAGTCCTAACCCTTCCATTGCCCCATCTTCATTCTTAGCCCCCCCATAACCCCATTTTCAGTCTTAGCCCCCCAATCAGACCACCTCCAGTCCTAACCCCCATCACCCCATTTTCAGTCCTAACCCCCCCCCATTACTAGTCCTAACCCCCCCATTACTAGTCCTAACCCCCCCCATTACTAGTCCTAACCCCCTCCCCCCCATCAGCCCAAGTAAATTTAAAAATGAAAAACAAACCCTGGGCTTCTGCTGCTGCCGCTGCCGTGGCTGCGGCAGAATCAACTGTCCCGCGGCCCCTTCCCATCTGCCCAGCAAAGCATCTTCTGAGCTCCATCAGCGGCAGTTTTCAGGGCCACGAAGAGAAGAGTGATTTCCCTCTCGCGGCTCTGTTAGCCTGCCGGGGCTGATGGGAATTCCCATCAGCCCCGGCAGGCTTAACAGAGCCGCGAGAGGGAAATACTACTCTCTTCGCAGCCCTGAAAGCTGCCGCTGATGGAGCTCAGAAGATGCTTTGCTGGGCAGATGGGAAGGGGCCGCGGGACAGTTGATTCTGCCGCTGACACGCAGCGGCAGCAGCAGCAGAAGCCGGGGGGGGGGGGGGTTTGGCCTCTGCATCGCGGGCCGCACAAAGGTCTCTCGCGGGCCGCATGTTTGAGACCCCTGCTCTAGACCTTAGTGAGGCAAGAACACCACTCCAGTATCGGAAAACGGAAATATACCAGAGGATGGCACACAGACATTTTCTCCAGGGGTAAGTAAAAACATGAGGTTAATAGCCTTTTGTGAGGCATTGCCAGTTTCAGGATATAAGGTAGATTTCAATATATGAATACTTCCAGCCCATTTCTCAGAAGCACCTATCTGGGTAGCTGTAACGTTGAACTGGTCAAGTTCCACTAAGAGCGATTTTCAGCACCGCTATACGGATATTTAGTTGGATGGCTCAAGACATCAAAAAGAATCCTAAATAGCTATCCAGCTAGTTATCTATATTTTGGTGCTGAAAATCGCCATTATACCGATAGGACAGTGGCTAACTGCAGTGACTGGATATTCAGTACCAGCTACTATCTGGAGAGCACCACTGAATATCCAGTTTGTATTTGGTCATGGCTGCCAGAGTGTAAAATAAACCCTGCTGCTGCTGCTAAATTTTGACCCGCATATAGTCTGTTACCAATGTCACCCTTGTGACCGTGGAGGAATAGCCTAGTGGTTAGAGCCGGAGGCTGCCTCCAAGGAAACCAGGACTCAAGGCCTTGGGTAAATCACTCAACCCTTCAATGCCTCCGATACAAACTTGGATTGTGAGCTCTCTGGGACAGGACTATACCTGAATGTAACCTGCCTTGAACCACTACCGGAAAGGCATGAGAGAAATACTAAATAAATAAACTGACCTGCTATAGAAATTGTTGGTTCTCTCTTTTGGTCCAGGACGGTGTTTCTGATATGACAGGAAATTGTGCTGTACTGATTTGTTCTCATGAGTAAGGAACTTGTGATGCTGTAGAGACCATTCTGCTGGTGCATTTCTGTTTCAGATACTGATGTCAGATTCTGTCCGTCTTCTTGTGTCCAGGTCACACTGGGCTTTGGATACCATCCTGCAGATTCACACACCACCTTTATTCCTCTGTCCTGATGATCAACCATAGAGATGTGAGGATCACTGCCCATACCTGAAGGAAAATAACATCCATCTGTCAGAGCACTAGAGTTTCATGCTCTGATAGAGACAAGATGATTAGCGTTTCTGCACTGGTCACTCCATCAGTCACACTGGAAGTCACACATGGGTCATAAGTGATGCATTCAGCATTTTTTTAAAACATTGGCCATGATGGTTAGATATAACATGTATAGTCAGCACCCATATCTAGATAGTAGAGTAGCCGCCTAATGGTTAGAGCACTGGTTAGGTAATCAAAAACCAGCGTTTCATTCCCACTGGAAGTCACTTAACTCTCCATTGGTCAGAAGAAAGCCCTGGCAAACTACCTTTGGTCACACTACCAAGAAAACCAGGAGTTGTTCAGTCGCCAGGAATCAACACTGACTCTAAGGCACTAAAAATAAAAATCTAGAAAGCAAGTGGTGCTAAATATAACTTGAGAGCAGCGACTGCCAACAGCTCTATGAATAATGGCAATATTTAACTCCTGTGCAGATAGCTATGTAGCCTTTGTGTTAGCTAGACGGACAGCAGCTGAATCCTGCCAATTATTTGTAGAATTAGGTAGAACGCTCATGCTCCACCCTGGCTCTATAAGAATAGTGCAGACTGCAAAGAAAAAACAATAAAAGGAAAATGACCACTGCTAAAATCCTTAATTTTCCTAAGGGGTACTTTATTCAGAACCCAACTCGGCCAAATTTCAGCAAATCATGCCTGCACCAAAGGTCTGTTAAAATCAATAACACACACAAACAGACCAGGGTTTGATTACCACTAGCACTCCTTGAGGCCTTGGACAAGTCACATAACCCTCCATTGCCTCAGAAAAATCCAGGTTATCAATAGCTCTGTTTAATGTATATTTATTTTATTTATTTAACTGTATTTTCATCCCACTTTTCACTGGGTCAAAGCGGTTACCAATTGTCCCTGTTTAACGTGCATTACCCCTCACATGGTTTGCATCTTGTCATGCTGTGAGGGCTTGTGTGCATCAATGATGCTGAGGACTAAGCTATCATTAGCTTAACTACTGGCAGAATCTCCCAAGATGGACAGGTCTCAGCTGAGGTGCCAGACTAAGAAAAACCACCCATCTGAACAGCAGCAGAATGGGACAGTGTTGGCGGCAGAGGATCCCATTTCTGTGACAACAGCAACAACACTAGAATTAAACTGTGTGGAAGAAAGGCCTGGCAATCTTCTTCTGTATCTTGCCACAAAAACCCAATGGATAGTCACAACAAAACATATTGCACTATAGTGCTGGAAAATGAGACCCCCAGGTCAGAAAGCTCTCAAATGGCTACTGAGGAGGAGCTGAAGACTTTTCAGAGTAAAGACAGCATGTACGATGTGTTTGGATCAAAGCCCCTGGGACGTCTGACTGCTGATGTAGCTGCACATGAAATGAGAGTCAGAAGCTGCAAAGATGTCTTACATATTGGGACATGGAATATACGAAGCATGAACCAAGGGAAGTTGGAGGTGGTCAATAATGAAATGGAACATGTACAGCTCGATCTGTTGGGTGTCAGCGAACTAAAATGGACTGGCATCGGTCACTTTGCATCTGATGATCACATGGTCTTTGTCACCAAGCCACCCTCCGCCTAGGGCTAAGAGGGTTGGCGCTGCCGTTGTTGTTTGATAAAGAGTAGTTGTGAGCCGAGTAGTAAGGCAAAAATGACAAGGAATTTATTCCCAACACAAAAGAATTTTAGTGCAGAACAAAATAGGACAAATCTTCAAGTATTTGCTCAGAGTTATTTACAGGAAATTAAAGCAACTGCATTTCCTCACAGTCTGCTCAAACACGTGCAATGCATATCTCATGTAATCAAAACAGCTTTAACAAAAACAGCTTCTGCTTCCAAAGAAAAATACCTCTTTTCCTTTGTTGTCTCTCAGCTCCTTAATACAGGCTTTTAACATAAAGACTCAATATCATCTGATATACAAAGCATGCAATCCATGGGAATTTCTCCGGAGTCAATATCATTACTGTCCCATTGCATTTCTTCCAACTCAGGGCTTACTGAGTTTGGCTTTAAATTGTTATAGCAGGGTCTCTGGTAAACTCCCTCTGTTAACTCTGTTATTTCCCTTGGACACAATTCTGTGCAATAAGGTTTTGAAATACCTTGGGCTGTGGAGATTCCTTTCTGGTTCTCAACCAGCTCTCTCCAGCTGTAAGGAATCACTTTCTGCTCTTCTGTTTGCACTGCCTGTCTAGTTTTTCAAACTCCTGGCTTTGGAGCTGGGTTCCCACCTAGGCAAATTCTGAAACCTTTCATCCAGCCCCGAGGACTGAAGAGTTCTCTGCTCTTTCTCACTCAGTAGGTTCCCAACAACAGGGTGTACCTTCTCTCCTTCTGTTCTGCTGGCTTCACTTTCAGGCCTGCAGCTAGGTTCCTTACAAGGTCTCCAACTCTGGGAAGTTTCTGTGTCTCTCCAACTGTGCCTCCTCCAATCTAGAGTGCTTGGCTTTTTCTGAGAAGCGTGTTCTCTCTTCCTCCCTTCAGAAGCTTTGTCTCTTCCCCTGTTCTCTCCACTAGCTTCTAGCTGAGGTTTAAATTTCTGTTCCCTGAGACTTGGCTCTGCCCCTCTGCACAGGTGTGAGTAAAACGGAGTTACTTACCTGTAACTGGAGTTCTCCGGGGACAGCAGGATAAGTCAGCCACACTTGGTGACGTCATCCGACGGCGCCGAGACGGAAGTACTCTCCATAGCTCAGAAGGGCTTTGCCCTTCTGAGCATGGGCCAACTGGCCCCACCCCCTGCCCGCCCCTAGCTAGCCAGTACGTCCCTAGCTGAGCCTTTCGCCGCTAGGAGGCGGGCACCAGGACGGAGGACGACCCCATCCAGGGGAGGCGGGCGGGTATGTGTGGCTGACTTATCCTGCTGTCCCGGAGAACTCCAGTTACAGGTAAGTAACTCCGTTTTCTCCTAGGACAAGCAGGATGAGTCAGCCACACTTGGTGCCTCCCAAGCTGGCAAGTGCTGAGGAGGATGGGGGAGTGCCAGTAACCTTTGCCAGGCCTGGCAAGCACCCGTATGATAGCATGCTGCATGTTGCGTGTAGCAGGAGCGTAGAGGTGATGCCTGCGAGAGCGCGAGAGCCGATGCAGCGATGAGAGAAGGAACAGTTTGAGACTGCGTGAGTGGTCGCAGTGGTGCGAAAGGAGCAGGGCACTAGCGACGGCCTGCCGTCCCGAAGCACCACTGTGCAGGCGAGGCATCCCTGCAGTGCATGTCCATAGCGCAGTGGGCGTAGTGGGCGTAACTGAAGGAGGAGCAGCCAAGCAGTATTGTGCAAGTAACGAATGCCGGCCCTCTCTGTGAGGGGAGCGAGCATTGAGATGTGGGAGCCGGGGTCATCCCAGCGAACGGTGAGCAGTAGTGGTGCGGGACGTATCGCCATGATGGCGCAGAGTCAACAATCATTGGCCACAGAGTGCAAGGACTTTAGGCCATCTTTCGCTGTATACGAATTATGAAGATGTTCTTTATTATTATTATTTTTATTTTTATTTTTTTTTAAGGAGGCAACTCCGTAGTTTGATACCGGAGGATGCTGTCAACCATGGTGTAGCCTGATAGGCGATGACAGGGACTGGTAGATCACTGCCAGGCATTACCAGTACCGGTTTTGCAGATTATCACCTTATGTGGGCAAAGGAGGGTGGAAGACTGCCCACGGCAAATCGGATCATCAGCTAGAACCTGAATCCTGGTTACTAGGAGTTGTGCCAACTAGTGGGATATCCTGGGTTTGTGCCCTCGGGAGGCTTGGCTTAGTTCGACCCAGTATGGCGTAACATCCGGACTGGGTCACCGTGCGATGCATCGATGTGCCTTGGGGTGATCGGAGCAAGGTATCGGGCCTGAGTTTAACAACTAAGCTTGCAGTGCCCAACTGGTTTCCGCGGCCGGCGGCATGTTGTGGTGGCAGACCAAATGTCTGGCCGTCTATTGCGAGAATTCCCGAAACTCAATCCTCTCAGCATGGCACTGCGTGAGAGGTGCGTCCATGTAGATGGTGTCCTTGAACCGTGTGTCCTGTGATGGCTTTGTTGCGAGTTCGTGGTGGTCTTGCAGATGTGCGCTACCTGGGCAGGGCGCACGGAGGACCTCGGACATGCTTCAGGCAGCGTTCGTCATCGGGCACAGTGGGGGATAGAACCCACTGCGCATGTGTGTGTGTGTTCCAGGTGTGGCATGGGCCCGTGTCAATATGTGCTGGGTATATCCCGGTATGGCAGAGGGCTGTCAGGAGCACAGGTTGAGGACTCACGCTGTTCAGTTGAGCACCGTCGGTAGATGTCCTGCACAGGTGGGTAGATGGTGCTGTTGATGAGAAGTGCCAGAGATCTGTTAGGCAGGACGTGACAAAATGGAACGGGTCAGAGCACCTAGATTGCAGGCAGACTTGTTGGGGTGAGGTTGACCGAGACTGCCTAAGGGTTGAGTCCCACACGATTTTGGAGGAAGGGCCTCACAGGGGTATCCATTCCCCCACTGTCTAGGCCCTGGGTCAAGAGTTGCAGGAGTTCCCGCGTCCTGTGACCACTGGTGAGGAGGCTCCTGTGTATGCAGAGTTAGGGTGCCGCCCTTGAGTTGATCAAGAGGGAGATCCAGACTGGGATCTCAGTTGGGCTGAGGAGACTGTCACTCCGTCTTTACGCATCTTGTGGTGGCATGTGTAGTGTCGCAGGGTGGTATGGCAGGTTTAGCGCCATGGAGTTTTACTGGGTGTGGGCGGGCCGTGGTGGACTCGTCAGTAGGTGTGAGGTGACCATTCCTAGCCGCCGAGGTGAATGGCAGTAGCCCAAACTGGGCTTTGAACCTGTGACCTTCTGTTCTTGCATACACTGTCTGTGTGCACTGCACCACCGTGTTGCCACAGAATTTAGGCGCCACAGCAGATATTTGAACCTATGACCTTCGGTTCTTGCAATATTTTTGGGCGCCACAGCAGAGATTGGAATCTATGACCTTCGGTTCTTGCACACGCTGTCTGTGTGCACTGTGCCACCGTGTTGCCACCCCCGTTCAATTTGAGGGCACGGCACGGGCGTATCCGCACAGATGGGGAAGTGAGGCCATGAGGCCTCTGTCGGCAGAGAAGACTGCAGTGCTGGTGAGCCAGGATTGGCTGGGGGGCACCCGACTCGATGGTGGGGTGGCACTGACCTTTTCCCGCGTCGTCAGGTGTGAGTGGCCGGGGACCATGAATTGTGTTAAGGAGAAGACCACGTCCCGTGCTTAAGGACAGCGCCTTACCGAACAGCCGACGCCGTTCTCAGGTTCCTGGGTAATGCGTTAACCGTGGCCGTGGCGTCCTAGCGGGAGCAGGGGGCCATTCGACACCGTTTTATGAGGCAAGGGGTTGTGAACGCTGTCCTTACATTGCTATATGCCGGCAGCGCTTGTGGGGCTCTGGTTGCAGTGGCCATGGCCGCTGTCGATGCAAGCTTCCTGGTCGCCTTGGTAGAAGTGAGGATGTTGTTGCAACAATGACTATATGTACTTGCATTACACTGCTGCCACTGGCACCCGTAGGAGGATGTCCGACCCTTGGTGCTTTAGGCCAAAGGAAGTGCCAGTGGGGCTGACTCGTCAGTCGGGGTGTCCTTAGAAGGCCGTTTCAGCGGAGGTTACGAGTAATGACTCGTAACCTCCGGACAGTCTCACTCTTCAATGGAATCGAATCATGACCCCTGTTTCGTCAGTCCATGTGCTACAATGCTTGAGCAGTGCACCCACGTCTTCAGTGGGAAGTGGGTCCTTTCAGCCCTCAGGCTACTCTTGGGGTGGCCTGTGCATACTTGGTACTGATGCGAAGCCTCTGTCCCCGCAGGCTCTGCGGGAAGGAGTGGACAGTTTGCTAGCCTCGCAAGGGATCTGCTTACTAGCTGCTGATGCGAGTGCCGCAGAAATATGTGGACTGGATAGTCAGTAGCCCAGCAGGGCTTGCAGTTGGTTAGAGGTGAGCGCTCGAGGCTCTGGTCAGAGCCAGTGTGACAATGTGTTGCTGGGGGCCAGACGCTGCTGTAGCTGGAGGGACGAGCCATGATATGTACTGTACTTAGCTGAAAACTGCCTGGAGTGTAGGCAGTGCACCCATCCATTGGGTGCCCAGACTGGGCGAGGCGGATGTTGTGCGTTCCGGGCCCTTGGGGCCACCCTTCCAGTGGCATCAAGCCTACTGAGGGGTTGGAGGTAGTTAGACCGAAGTACGTCAGCAAGTACCAGCAGTCCGGTGAAGGAAGGGCTACTGAATGCTTCCAGGTGGGCTTCCCTGCACGCTTAGAAGAGCTGCCCTCTGTCGGCGCTGAGAATAGATAGTCATGTGCGGAACGGTGGCATGGCTTTGCTGAAATCTGCATTGGTAGCGGACCTCTCAGGTGTCGCCGACTTCAGTGGGCTGTGCCTGCTTTTACTTGATTTAACCATCATCCCTTAGGTGTCGTCGACTTCAGTGGGCTGCGCCTGCTTTTACTTGATTTAACCATCATCCCTTTTCCTGGTTTAGGTTGACGGGCGGGGAGCCACCGCTGGAACTTGAACCTGTGACAAACAGGCTGTGTGGGCACCATGCTGTAGATTAGGAGGTCGCAGCTGGATTGACGCAGTCGGAAAAACCTACGTGGGCCTCCATCCCACCACCGATTGGCAGAGGGAGAGAGTCTGCCCTGTTGTAGAAGGAATTCGATCAAGCTTTGACGCTTTCAAAGGTTCATTCTTCATATCTCCTCCTGTTTTGCTGCGGAAGCTGTGGCAGTGGGAATTGAACCCAGAGCTCTTGGATTGTAGGCTGTTGCTTTAACCACTAGGCTACTTTTCCACTCATTGGGTACTGGGTTGGCAGGCACCATAGCTGGGACTTGAACCTGTGACCTTCTGCCTCCGAACACACTGGTTGTGTGCACTGCACCACCCTGTTGCCACTCCGAGGGGTGAGCAGAGGCGGAGCCTGGTCACATGAATATGTTAAATTATTGCATCAGCCAGCCTGGTCACATGAATATGTTAAATTATTGCATCAGCCAGCTGTTTTTATTGGGCTCTGTGGGGAATTGAACCCCCCAATCCCTGCACCATTGGTAGATGCATCAACCCTTGTGCTGTGGCTCTGCTCTGCCGGAAGGATGAGCTCCAGTGATGAGGCGGAATGCTGTCAGGAGGTCGGCTGGGAGCCTGTAGGGCATTGGACCCACTCAGCTCCCTCCATTTGATCAGATCTCTCCATTTGGACCCTTGATTAGAGGGAACCTTTAGGAGGTTAGATAGCCAGGGGACTAGAGCCGCACCAAGAGAAGCTCCGGGCCGAGTGCTATGCTGTACAGCGGAACAGCTCCCGAGGAAGAGGTCAATGGCTCAATTGCCAGCTTCATGCGCACACAGCAGCGCCGGAAAGAGTCCTCAAGCGCTCGATTCGGCTCCGGGAGGGTCTTCAAGCTAAATGCCGGCGCCAGAGAGACGTCGGCACCGTAGTGGTTTCCGGGGGCGGCGCCGGACAGATGACGTCGGCGCCGGGTGGTTTCGAGGGGCGGCACCAGCATGGGGCATTCTGGGCTGGGCGGACCTTATCCCAGCTAGTCGATGGTGCAGAGGAGGCGGTTTACATGGCGCCGATCAACAGCGCTGAAGCTTCCAACAAAGCGTAGTTACTTACCTGTAACTGGAGTTCTCCGTGGACAGCAGGATGAGTCAGCCACACCTGGTGTCGTCCCCCGACGGCGCCGAATACGGAAGTGCTCTCAGAGCTCAGACTTATTGAGCATGGGCCAGAGACCCCACCCACGAGCCCGCCCCTAGCCAGCCAGTGAGTATCTAGCTGTGCCCGGCATAACCGTGGCTAGGGGCGTGCGGAGGCCGACCTCGGCCTGGGGCGGTGGGCGGGAATGTGTGGCTGACTCATCCTGCTGTCCACGGAGAACTCCAGTTACAGGTAAGTAACTACGCTTTCTCCTAGGACAAGCAGGATTCGTCAGCCACACCTGGTGCCTCCCTAGCTGCGCGGTAGCGCGGAATAGCAGTGGAGAGGGAGGCCGAGGCAAAAGCTTTATTGCAGTGCACCAACAGATTAAACATTCCAAAGGTCATACAATCACTCATGAAAAGTGGCCAACGTGGCCAAAAAACACACTACAGAACCGTGGCCAACATGGCCAAGTCGTATACAGTTGAATGCCAAAAACACACTACAGAACCGTGGCCAACATGGCCAAGTCGTATACAAGTTGAATGCCCGCCACTATGGCCGTACGATAAGGCCATCATGGCCGGAAGAACTGGGCTAGCATAAGGACAATGAAATGTGGCTGTACCCAAGTCATGTCCTGTTAGCGGTGGAGAGGACAGCTTGCCCGAAGGCGCAACGCGTCTGCGTGTCTAGGTCCAGACAGTAATGTTTCCGAAAGGTGTGTGTGGAGGACCATGTGGCAGCTCTGCAGATTTCAGTAAGTGGGATGGAGCGCAGGTTGGCTATGGTGGCAGCAAGCGCTCTGAGCTGGTGCGGCCCTACGTTAGGAGCCGCGTGTGTGCCTGCCATTTCGTGGCAGAAGCCGATGCAGGTTGAGATCCAGAGTGCCATCGTGCGCTTTGAGACCGGGCGCCCTGGCTTGTTGGGGTCATAGGAGACGAACAGCTGAGAACTCTGCCGGATGGGTCCTGTTTTGAGGATATAGGTCCGGAGGGCTCTGGTGCAGTCGAGAGTGTGCAACCTCTCCTCCTCGGGAGAAGAGTGTGGTTCTGGATAGAAAGTTGGCAGTTCGATGGTTTGATTTATGTGGAATTCAGAGGCCACCTTGGGGATGAACCTGGGATGAGTGCGAAGAGTGGCTCTGTCGTGGAACAACTGAGTGTATGGTGCGTGGGCCACCAACGCCTGAAGTTCGCTGATTCTGCGTGCAGATGTGATGGCGATCAGGAACAGAGTTTTCCATGTAAGGTACTTCATGTTGGCTGTGAGCAAAGGTTCGAAGGGCGGCTTGGTCAGCTGCTGTAGGACAAGGTTCAGGTCCCAGGCCGGGACGGGGGCGCGTATAGGAGGCCGTAGGTTGTGTAGTCCTTTCATGAAGCTCAATACTAAGGGAGCACAGGCAATCGATCTACTGTCCATGCGTTCGTGGAATGCCGCAATGGCTGACAGGTGTACACGGACAGAGTTTGTTTTGAGACCTTGTTCGGAGAGCGAGGCCAGGTATTGCAGGACGCAAGAGACCGGGCAGTCAGAGGGGTTGATCCCTTTGGGAGCGCACCAGAAGCTGAAGCGTCTCCACTTGAGGCCATAGGATTTTCTTGTGGAGGGCCGTCTGGCCGCCAGAATGATTTGTTGTACCTCCTCCGAAATGCTCAGCGACGCGAGCGACATCCGCTCAATCTCCATGCTGTCAGCGCCAGGGACCCCAGGTTGGGGTGGAGCGTGAGCCCTCGTCCTGTGTCAGCAAGGACTGGAGGAGAGGAAGGCGGAAGGGTGGTTCCAGGGAGAGGCGTAGCAGGGTCGGAAACCACATCTGTCTGGGCCAGTATGGGGCCACTAGGATAATCTGGGCTCTGTCTTGAATGATTTTCTGCAGCGTCTTGGAGATTAGGGGAGTGGGTGGGAAGGCATATGCGAGAGACCACTCCTCCCAGCACATGGCGAAGGCATCCGACGCCACGCTGAGGGCTGACGGATGTTTGGAGCAAAACCGGGGACATTTCGTGTTCTGCTCTGTAGCGAAAAGGTCGATCTCCGGTTGGCCCCAGCGCTGGAAGATGAGATCGATGGCCTGTGGGCTCAGGGCCCATTCGTGTGGACTCAGTTGACGGCTCAATTTGTCCGCCAGGCAGTTCTGGTCGCCCGGAAGGTAAGACGCTTTTAGCCAGCAATGGTTCATTGTAACTAGCGTCCATGTTTTGAGCGCCTCCCTGCATAGGCGTCTCGAGCCTGTCCCTCCTTGCTTGTTGATATAGAACATGGCCACCTGGTTGTCGGTCAGTATCAACACTGATTTGCCCTTGATATGTGGCAGAAAAACCTGTAGTGCATACCGTATGGCTCTGAGTTCCAGGAGGTTTATGTGGAAGTCTCTCTCTGTCGACGTCCAGACTCCTTGCGTGCGAAGGTGGCGCATATGGGCTCCCCATCCAATCTGTGATGCATCGGTGGTGATGGTTACTTGATGGCTCGGTTGTTGGAATCGTTTCCCCATCATGAGGTTTCGTTTGAGAGTCCACCATCGAAGGCTCCTCTTGGTGCGGGGGTCGAGGGTGACCTTGACAGAGAGCGGTTGGGCACGCTGGTTCCAGCAAGAACGTAGGCGCCATTGAAGAGTGCGCATGTGCAGTCTTGCTACGGGTAGCACATGTGTGGTTGCAGCCATATGGCCCAGGAGGCATAGGAGGGACTGGGCTGTTGATGTCATTTGGACAGAGGCCGCCATGGCTAGAGAGGCCAACCTCTTGGCCCTCTGAGTTGGAAGGAAGGCCTTCGCCTCGACGGTATCTATTTCGGCCCCTATGAACTCCAGGCGCTGAGTGGGGGCAAGATGTGACTTCTGATGGTTCACCAGGAACCCGAGGGTAGAGAGTAGACGGATGGTCCGCTTGATGGCCCAGCGAGTCTCCTGTGGGGATGGGGAAGCTAGAAGCCAGTCGTCCAAGTATGGGAAGACCTGGATCCCCTGTTTTCGTAGGTGGGCCGCTGCGACCCCTACACACTTTGTAAACACTCGGGGCGCTGGTGAGAGGCCAAAGGGGAGTGCCTTGTACTGGTAATGGTTCCCGAGGACTTGAAAACGCAGGTACTGCCTGTCCTGAGGGTGGATTGGAACATGCGTGTACGCGTCCTGTAGATCCAGGGAGGCAATCCAATCCCCTGGTTGGATGAGGGGTAGGATTGAGTCGAGAGAGTACATACGGAACTTCTCCTTGAGAATGAACTTGTTTAAATTCCGCAAGTCCAAGATGGGTCGCATTCCCCCGACTTCTTTGTAACAAGAAAAAAGCGGGAGTAGAATCCCTGATTGATCTGATCCGGAGGCACTGATTCTATGGCTTGGATTGACAGAAGGTGCAGCAATTCCGGGTGTAGAGGGAGGGATGATATGATGTCGTCGGGAGGTGGCGGTGCACGTTGTTGATAGGGTCGGGACTGGAACCGTAGACGGTAGCCATCTCGAATGATTTGTAGGACCCATGTGTCTGATGAAATAAATTGCCAGGAGTCCCAGAAGGCGCTTAATCGTCCTCCGACAGGGAGATCTGATGTTGGCGCCGCCGGCTGGTTGTCAAAAGGACGGTGTGTTTTTGCCGGAGAGGGGCGTCCTCTTCTTTTGCTTCCTGTCCTGCGGCTTCTGATGATGGGCGTTACCATACGCAGATCTGTAGGGGGCCTGCTTGTATCGAGGGGGCTGCCATTTGCGGTGCGATTGATACCCTTGGTGGCTGGCGTAGGATTTGCGGTTATACGTTCCTTTGTTGCCAGTCCGACGTTCTAGCCCTTCATCAGCGAGTGTTTGTAGCGTCGAACAATGTTCTTTTATGTCGTTGACGGTGTCAGCAACTTTGTCACCAAAAAGTGATTCGCCATTGCAGGGGGCATCTGCTATACGCTCATGAGTGTCTTCACGCAGGCCCGAAGCTCTTAGCCATGCTAACCTCCTGGTAGAGATGGCGGTGCCTGCTGTGCGTGTAGCAACTTCGAACGCATCGTGTATCGTGCTGATGAGATGTTTCCCGCATTCATTTAAGTCAGCAATCAATGTCAGCGCTTTCGCTTTTTCCTCGTTTGGGGCGGAAGCTAAAGTGTCCTTGAGGGTTGCCAGCAAGGCATCCTGAAAGAGTACGTGCTGGAACTGGTGTGCCGTAATACGCGCATTCAGCATGGCACCTTGGAAGACTTTCTTTCCAACGTCATCCAGAAGTTTGGGGTCCTTGCCCGGCGGTGAGTTAGCGTGATTGCGTGAGGATTTCACGCGCTTCAGGGCTGAGGAGACCACAATGGAGTGGTGTGGCAACTGGCTTTTTCCAAATCCGGGTGCTTGCTGGACTTGGTATTTTACATCCAATTTCTTAGGGCATGCATGTGAAGAAGCTGGGCTTTGCCATAGTTTCAGACGTGCATCCAGAAGGCGCTTATGGATGGGCAATGTGATGGGGGCCTTCGGAGCGTCGAGGTACTTGAAAACTTCTGGGCCATCCTGCTGAGGATCTGGGTTTGAAAGTTTGAGAGCGGCAGCCACCTTACGCAGGAACTTGGGGTATGTGAGCTCCTCCTGCGGAGGGATAGGTGTCGACCCCTCGCTGGTGCATGCCCCTGAGGATGTTGATTCCGAGATCTTATCAGAAACCGCTGGGGTTTTTGGCTGCTCGGATCCGAGAGGCGTCAGTTCATCTTCCTCCCCGGAGCTGAGAGAAAGGGAGGAGGCATACTCCTCAGAGGCGCTGCTGTTGAGGGTTCTCTCAAGGTCAGCGGGGTCTGAGGGCTCAGCTAAGATTGTATCCCGAGTAGTGGACTGTCGGGTGTCCTCAGGGGAGGTTAGGGCAGCGGGACTGCTGGAGCCGCTCCGTAGAAGTTCAGTGAGGTTGGTAAGAAGTTGTAGAATGGTACCTTGATGGGGTAGTGCAGGCGTAGGGGAGACAGACTCAGTGATTTGTATTGCTGTGTCTGAGAGTCTCTTGGCTGCCCTGGACAGGGAGCTGGGGCTGCGGTGCTTCCGTTTATGAGAGCAGTGAGTTTCATACTCACTCTGTCTGCTGTGGTCCCGTTGTCTGTGTTGCTGCAGTTTGCTGAGGCTCTTGCAGCTGCGATCGTGCTCCCTGCTCCGATCGCGTTGTCTGCCCCTCTGATGGCTGTTGCTGTTGCTCAGCTGGCTCCTGTGACTGTCCCGGCTCCGATGCCTGCCTCGGCTCCGATGAGAGGCTGGAGACACGGAGCCGTTGTGGAGGGGCGGGCCAGAGTCAGTGCTGACATGGGAGGAAGCCCTGTGATGTCGAGGAGACTGCTGACCAATGGGCAGAGGCTTGGAGGAGCTGGATGGCCCAATCGGGAGCATGTGGGAGGAGCTGGGGAAGTCCTGACGTTGCCCAATAGGAGAGGAGGAGGCGGGACTCTCAGCGATGATGTCATCAGCAAGATGGCCGCCCCCAGGTGAAACGTGGCTGGAGCATGGAGGGTCTCCCCGGGGGGTCTCCCGGGAGTGTTTCTGCTTCTTAATTCCAGCGCTGCGAGGGTCGGAGGGCTTATCGGAGGCAGATAAAACAGTACCTTTTGTGCCTCGGGCATCCGAAATCCTCGTGGGGGGCAGCTGTTGTTTGAAGGGAGCTCCGGAGGTGGAAGGCTGGTCCGTGGCAGCGCGACCGGGGATGGAGGCCCCGGGGGGCGCATCCCGTGTCGGTGAAGAGATCCGGTGGCCTTCGGGATGCTGCGCAGCAAGGAAGTCCTTAAGGGCATGGCCTCTGGACTTTAAAGCCCTGGGGGACATCCGGGAGCAGTGCTGGCAGTCCTGTACCTGATGGCTGGCTCCCAAGCATCTAACACATTGATCGTGATCATCTGAACTACTCATCTTCCTAGAGCAGCAGTTGCACTTCTTGAAGCCGGGTTTTGATGGCATCTTTGTGGTAAGTTGGTGTTTAAAATTTCTTCTCTGGCTAGAGAGAGCAGGATCCGCGTGTGAAAGGCACGGCGGAAGAAAAAAGACTGGCTGGCTAGGGGCGGGCTCGTGGGTGGGGTCTCTGGCCCATGCTCAATAAGTCTGAGCTCTGAGAGCACTTCCGTATTCGGCGCCGTCGGGGGACGACACCAGGTGTGGCTGACGAATCCTGCTTGTCCTAGGAGAATGTGGCCGTCCCCAATGCTGACTGCGCCGAACAGAGCGTCGGCGATGGGAGCCTCTGTAAGCGGCTCCTCCTCCCCTGAAGGAGGGCTGCGTCGACCAATGGCGCCAAGGAGGGGGAGGAGCAAGCCCCGAGATGCCACCAATAGCGACAAGGAGGGGGAGGAGCATGGCCCATGATGTAGTGTGGCAAGATGGCCGCTGCCATGGGAGCCTCGTGGTTAGCCGGAACGAAGAATTCTTCTCCGCAAATTCTCTGCATCTTGATTCTGTCTCCGCTCCCGCTCTTTGCCTCACGGGACTCTCCGGGATGGGACAAGTCTACCGGAGGTCTGGCAGCTGTCAAGGTGTGGGGCGACGCACCTACACCAGCCGAGGCAACGCAGGGAAGTGCTGTCCATCAGGGGCCCCCTGCCCATCGGGTCCCTTGACCATCGGCCGAGGCAGCGCAGAGCAGGTCTGGGCTGTCCATCGGAGTGCGGCTGTGGATGGGGGCCTCAGGGCACATCCCAAGTTGCAGGGGGACAGCGCGGCAGCGATTCCCGGTAGGAGTGCTGTAGAACCTATTTCCGCAGAAAGCGGAGAATCGGGGCTCAGGTGAGACTGGGGAACGGCGGCCTATTAGGCACGTTCTGCAGATCTCTCACTGACTGCTCCTCCAAGGCAGGGCCACCAGTCCGTGTTCGCAGCAAGGAGGCATTCCCCGCTGCCTGAAGAGAGATGAAGAGGTCTAGACAGGACCGGAATCTGAAGAGAGAGAAGCATAAGGTAATTTAAGGCAATACATACGTTGTAGATGAAATTATAGAGTTAGGTTTTCAGTTTTGGTGGAGAGTAGCAAAGTCTGTCTTGTAGGCAAGGCGGAAGAACAAGAACTGGCTAGCTAGGGGCGGGCAGGGGGTGGGGCCAGTTGGCCCATGCTCAGAAGGGCAAAGCCCTTCTGAGCTATGGAGAGTACTTCCGTCTCGGCGCCGTCGGATGACGTCACCAAGTGTGGCTGACTCATCCTGCTTGTCCTAGGAGAATCAAGATCCAAGCTTGCTGTTACGTCAGAGCATGGGTGTGTCAGCAGAGAGCCTGTATCCCTCAGCTTGCCTCTCTCTTGCAAATACTGAGACGTGTGTGCAGGCTGACTATCAGTATCTTTAAAGGTAAAATCCCTTTTTCCTTCTATCTCCCTAGGCTCTGCCTGGGCTTCTACATCACATCTACTATGCTCAAAATGAAAGATAAAGAAGAAATGGTGTTGCATTTATAATTAAGAAGAAACTTGCAAGAACTGAAGTGCAATGCAATGCAACCAGTGAACACTTAATTTCTATTAATCTATGAGGAATGCCCATCAACACAACTATAATTCATGTGTATGCCCCAACAACAGCTGCAGAGGAGGATGAGTTCTATGAACGAATGCAACCTGAGATTTCCAACGTGTAGCAAGACAAGACAAGGAGAAGTACTACAGTGATGCATGTAAGGAAATAGAAGCAGAAACTATTAGAGGAAGAAAAAGATTGGCTTTCCTAAACCACAACTGAACTGTGGAAGATGCGGTATATAAATGTGTATAAATAAAATAATAATAAATAAAAAAATAAAGCTATGAGATTAGAGAAAAAATTCCAGCCTCGAATTGGAATGTTACAAGATGCTCAAGGATCCATGTTGAATGATGCTGAGAAGATCAAGAAAAGGTGGAAGGAATATACAGAGTCATTATATGATAAAGATCAAGTGAACCAAAAGCCGTTTCAACCTGTATCTTATGATCTGGAACCATTAGTGATGAAAGAAAAAGTTGAAGCAGCATTGAAAGCCTTATCAGAGACCAAAGCACCAGGCATTGATGGTTTTCACATTGAAGTATTACAGCAATCTGGTGCAGCTGTTACCATACTTACAAGGCTCTGGAAGGAAATTTGGAAGACAACATCATGGCCAACTGACTGGAAAAGATCTGCGTTTATACCAATAATAAAGAAAAGAGATCCAACTGACTGTGGAAATTATCGCGGAAACGCTTTGATCCCACATGTCAGCAAGAGTCTACTGAAGATTATTCAACAGAGACTAAAACCATACCTGGAATGAAAACTACCTAATGTGCAAGCAGGGCTCAGGAAAGGGCGAGGAACAAGAGACATTATCGCGGATGTGAGATGGATCCTTAAAAAGACTAAAGAATACCAAAAGGATATCTATAATGTGTTTTATTGACTACAGCAAGACTTTTGACTGTGCAAACCATGAGAAACTCTTTACCACATTAAGCAGCATGGGTATACCAGAACACCTGATAGTTCTCTCGCACAACCTTTACATTGATCAAGAAGCAACAGTTCAAAAAGCAACAGTTCAAACAGAACAATGAGAAACAAAATGGTTTTCAAATTAGCAGTGTATGACAAGGCTGCATACTTTCCCCCTAACTGTTTAATTTATATGCAGAACAAGAGAAGCAGGACTGTATGATGACAACCGAGGTGTGAAGATTGGTAGAAGACTCATCAATAACCTTCGCTATACTGATGATACCACATTACTGGCTGAAAGTGAAGATGATCTGAAACATTTGCTTCTCAAGATCAAAGAACATAGTCTTAAAATGCGCCAGAACCTTAATGTAAATAACACAAAGATCCTGACAAATGGCAAAATCAATAAGTTCATTGTTGATGGAGAAGAAATTGAAATAGTGGACAGCTTTAAACTACTTGGATCAACTATCAATAAAGAAACAACAAGCATTCAAGAAATCTGATGATGCATGGCTCTTGGCAGAATGGCTATGAAGGAACTAGACAAGATTCTCAAGAGCAGAGATGTCTCTCTTCATACAAAGATTCAACTCATTCAAGCCATGGTATTTTCAATAACGTCATATGGATGCGAAAGTTGGACAGCGAAAAAGATAAGACAGAAAGAAAATCGATGCCTTTGAATTATGGTGCTGGCGACGAATACTGTGTATACCATGGACTGCCCGAAGAACAAACCAGTCAGTACTAGAGGAGATCAAACCTAGGCTTTCTTTAGAAGCTCAGATGACAAGACTTCGACTTTCATACTTTGGACACATCATACGAAGAGAGAGATCATTAGAGAAAGACATCATGCTTGGCAAGGTAGAAGGCCGACGCAAAAGAGGAAGACCAGAAATGAGAAGGATGAATACAATAACAGCAGCTGTCAACAATGAGCTGCCTGACTGAAGACCAAACACAGTTTAGAACAACTATCCAGAGGGTCGCTATAAGTCGACACCGACTCGATGGCACTTAACAACAACAACAACCAAGTCTGTTACAATGTATACCGCTTTGAATGAAATGATTAAGCGGTATAAAAAACTGTTAAATAAAAAAAAAACCTCCCACAAAATTTAGTATGAAAGGGCATATTAAAAATAAAATATGAACTACATAAATATATCAAAAATAAATACAATTACAATTGGTGACAGCAATAGCACCAAAGTCACATGGAATTAGCATAAAAAGGCATAATAAAATTATAAAGAACATAAGCCATATAAATAATATCATAGAATGGCAGATGGAATAAGCATGAAAGGACATAATAAAATTGCAAGAACATGAACCACATAAATAATAGCAAAAACAGATATACTACAAATGGTGAAAGCAATAGCCCCAAACATATTTCCCACAACTATATACCCAAATGATTCAAAGGGTACTGTGATGCCATAATTCATTAGCCTGGCTAATAATTCATTAAGCTTCCCTGCAAGCTCCCTTGGCTGCCACAGCTCGGCCTTCTCTCTTTCTTGCCACCCAATCCACGGCTGGCCAGCCGGGGCCTGGATTGGGTGGCAGGGATCTTCCAACCCCGGCCACGGAGGGATCCTCAGGCTTGATTGCCGGGTCAGTGCTGCTTATATCACCTTCGAGGTGGTATAAGCAGCACGTCGCCATGGACCTGGCAGCACATACAGGGCTGTGACCTGAATCAGTCCTGTACGTGCAACTGGGCTGGCCTAGCCCCTATCTGCCCTCAACTTGGCTCTCCCTGTCCTGATACACAGGACATACAGGGAGAGCTGGTGGAGGGAATGGGGACCCAATGTGCAGCCCCACAATCTGTTTCTGGAACGGGGGCAAAGTGTGAGGATTATATCCCAAACAGTATAACAAGATAACGCATGCTCAACACAAAAAGTAAACCACCATGTCACATTGCACCACAGACCAAACAGTCAAAAAGCATACAACCAACCTACCCCCTCTCCCCCCATGCAGCATGAGTGGACATATGGGAATGATGGTTTAACTGGTGTAAACAGGCAGCTGGGTACAGTCAGATAAGAAAACACTTAAATGCAATAGGGTGCTTGGGAATCAATTACCATCAGCAAGTGGGAATAGAGTCTCCACCACAAGGGTCACAGGTTGGAATATGTGTTCATCCCTTTCCGTAGAGCCGGGCTCTTAATCTGAAGGCCCAAGCACAATATGTGGCCCACAAGGCTCTATGGGCTTCTAACTGATCCTTGACCAAGAAAGCTAGTTGGTCCATGTTCATTAAATCATCTACCCACAGTTTCCAGTCCAGAACATTTGGCCCCTCCCTATCTTTCCACTGATGGGCCCCCAGGAGCAGCAGCTCAATCAGTCTCTGCTATTTCGGCGGTACCCCAGGGTCAGAGTCTAAAAAGCCTAACAAGCATCTAGAAGGTACCATGCCAGCATTCTTCCCATGATATCATTAATGGAGGCGATGACCTCTTGCCAAAAAGCCTGGATCTGAGGGCATTCTTGCCAAAGATGGAAAAAAGTTCCCATCTGCCTGCAACTCCTACAGCAGTCATTCTCCACTCATAACCCAAGGTGCTGCAGCCACAAAGGCGTTAACTAGGCCTGCATCAAAGTCTGATAGTCGCATTGCATACACAACAATATCCTCTCCTGTGAATTATATGCCACTGGGTCAAAGAGAAAGTTCGGCCCAGCAGACAATGCCAGGACTCAAAGTGTGGGTCTATCTCCAAGTTTTACAATTCCAGGAGTGCGCGGTAGATCCGGGACAGCAGCCCCTTCTAGCATGAAACTTTATAAAAGAGCATCTGCTCTAATGCCGTAGAGTTATGGGTCAGCTGGGCCCTGAGCTTATAATAAAGTGACATAGATGAAAGTGCTGATAAAAAGCACCTGCATTCTCCCCCTATTGTTCATCTGGGAGAGACTCTGACAGCTTCCCCGTCTTTGGAACAAACCTCTTCCAAAGACGGGGAAGCTGTAAAACTAGAGGGCATAACATGAAGCTGCAAGGGGGTAAACTGAAAGGCAATGTCAGGAAATACTTTTTCACTGTTATAATGTTCCAATGTTCTATGTAAATCCACGCTGGCCATTTTCTTCTTATGTAAACTGCTTGGACTTGTAAATTAAGCGGTATATAAAAATAGCTAAATAAATAAAGTTTTGAAATGGAGCCAGTATAGCTAGAAGTAACTTATTCAAGGAAGCTGCAGGTAAAGCCCCTTTTTCTATGTCTATCACTGTTAAATCGCTGGTGCTGCTCAGAGTCTTATGTTAAAACTCAGAAATGTGAATGTCCAAACTTGACCATCTCATTTCCCATGTGGAGCCCCTGA
Organism: Ichthyophis bannanicus; assembly: GCA_033557465.1. Lineage (NCBI taxonomy): Eukaryota > Metazoa > Chordata > Amphibia > Gymnophiona > Ichthyophiidae > Ichthyophis > Ichthyophis bannanicus. Next base: position 69,966,005 of record CM066051.1, on the reverse strand, counting down.
ACTAAATGCAGCTTCACCACTCACTAGGACCACATTTTAAATGTGATCTAGTGATTTTGCGAAGATGCAGATAACTGAATGTTGTGTGTTATAGTTTGCTGGAGAGAGGTCTGGAAAAGCTGTACATATCATCTCCTGTGCACAACCTTCCTGTTCAGCCTCACTGCTCGCTAGTATTGCAACGTAACAGCAGGCCCTAGGCAGGTATTAAACAGCAGTCAATTAGTGATCACTTACAGACCAGCAAGAACCACCAGCATATCGCAGCAGTCATTGGCCATGCACCAAGGGATTATTTACACAGGATGTTCCTTCATCTTCATGCACAACCGTAACAACTCTTGTGCACCAGCTAACGCCATGAGGGATTCTTTCTTTCCTTCTCTATACAGTGGTGTAAATTATTCTAAAGCAGCTCCTCTAGTTAAGGGAGGGAAGGCAACTGATAGCTGCTTGTGTAACTGAGGTGGATCCCCCCTGTTGTGGGGGCCCTTTCCGATATCTTGTTTGGGGGTCCTCAATCTGAACTTCTGCCATTGGGGCTTGTTTACAAAGCCGCGGTAGTGGTTCGCGATCGCGATCGCAGCCGCGGCCCCATTGAAATCAATGGGGCCGCGGCTCCGATTACGATCGCAAACCGCTACCGCGGCTTTGTAAACAAGCCCCAAATTGTCTTTTATATCAGTATTCTTTAATATCAAAAAGTCCTGCATAAGAACATCATAAATTTAAATGAAAGACTTCAGCAAATCTAAACACATTGCAAACATTTTAAACACAGCCAACGAGTGAGAACCTCAGAATAAACTCACTGATAAACCCAAATCAGGAGTTATAATAACATCAACGGTTCTCACTCGCTATATATCACCATCCAGATTCACGATATTATATTCCATACATAATATTCCATTAAATATACTTTGACACAATCACATCTCTAAACTTTTAAAGGTATAACCAAATTCATGAATCGTGAGTCAAGATGGAATTGAGTGCCCCCGACGCCTTTTCAAGACATCTTATGTTAGCGTTTCGCTACAGCTGTTTCAAGGGGATCCAACTCAACAATCACTTCAAATACCAGCCAGAAATCTCAAAACTATTCACCGCCTTTCATCAGAGCTGGCTTCAAGACCGCTATTCACCACCGTGCATCAAAGCTGGTTTCAAGCTTTGATGCACGGTGGTGAATAGCGGTCTTGAAGCCAGCTCTGATGAAAGGCGGTGAATAGTTTTGAGATTTCTGGCTGGTATTTGAAGTGATTGTTGAGTTGGATCCCCTTGAAACAGCTGTAGCGAAACGCTAACATAAGATGTCTTGAAAAGGCGTCGGGGGCACTCAATTCCATCTTGACTCACGATTCATGAATTTGGTTATACCTTTAAAAGTTTAGAGATGTGATTGTGTCAAAGTATATTTAATGGAATATTATGTATGGAATATAATATCGTGAATCTGGATGGTGATATATAGCGAGTGAGAACCGTTGATGTTATTATAACTCCTGATTTGGGTTTATCAGTGAGTTTATTCTGAGGTTCTCACTCGCTGGCTGTGTTTAAAATGTTTGCAATGTGTTTAGAGTTGCTGAAGTCTTTCATTTAAATTTATGAAGTATCATTTGGAGACTTCGATATAGGCTTTATAGTTTTGTCTGCATAAGAACATAACAAATGCCATATTGGGTCAGACCTGGGTCCATCAAGCCCAATATCCTGTTTCCAATAGTGGACAATCCAGGTCATAAGTAACCTGGCAGGTACAATAGTGTGTTTTTTCCACCAAAAAAGACGGCTTATGGCTTGAAGTCCATGTTTTATAATAAACAGAGAAAGGTGTTAAAATCAGAAGAGAATGAAAACTTCCACTTACGAGCCACTTTCAGCTCCAGTGTTGCATCATCATAGACGGCTCCTAGTTGAAAGAAACACGTGTACCTTCCTTCATCACCCAGCCTGATATTGTGTATCCTCAGCGACACACTTCCACTGGTGATGTGATTTTTGTTCAGCTCTGTCCTTCCTCGGTATTCTGAGAGTTGTTCAAAGACTTGATCCTTCCCATTTTCATATAAGTGCACAAATGAATTGAAGCGAGTTCGGAACCACCTGATCTGCATGTGCTCAGCGCTGATGTTTGGGGAGAGGTGGCAGGGTAACACGGCATCTTCACCCAGAACAGCCGCCATGGGGTATTCAGGGCCGAGGACATTAAAGCTGTCTGCTATTAAAGTGATACAAAACAAACAGAATGAAATCAATTAGCAATAGAGAATGTGGGACTGATTGCTGAGAAACGTAAAGAGCTGCAGAGTCTGTACTGAATTCAAAGACCTTAAAGAGTTCTAAAAATTCCCCTTATACAAAACTAGATGAAGCAAGGTTACTTACCTGTACTGGCAGTTCTCCATGATCAGCAGGATAAGTCAGCCACACCTGGTGACGTCATCCAGTGGTGCTGAGGATGGAAGTAGCTCTCCAGAGCTCAGTAAAGTAAACTCTCTGAGCATGTGCAGGTAGCCCTATCTCCCTGGCCCATCCCCGGCTAGCCCAGTCTGTTCCACAGCAGTGCCCATTGAGTCTAGCAGGAAGGCCGAGGAGAAGTCTGATGCCCTCATTCGAGGGGAGGCTGGTGGGAATGTGTGGCTGACTTATCCTGATATCCATGGAGAACTCCCGTTACAGGTAAGTAACCTTGCTTTCTCCTAGGATAAGCAGGATGAGTCAGCCACACCTGGTGACTCCCTAGCCGTGTTGGACTACAGGGATGCTGTGGTGGATGAGGCAGTCAGAGACACAGATACTTCGAATACTTTTGAATATTTTATTAAATGCGCAACATAGAGCTTGTATGTACAGATTCTGGATAGCACTCAAGTAACGTACCAAACATTTACCAACCAGAAGTCGAACAATGCTGAAATAATGACACTGTACCAAATGGTGGTGGCAGCGTTTACATGTCATGGGTGCGGCAGTGCTGCCGTACTTAAGACTGCCCGGCTGAAGGCACTGTCTGCTTCTACGGTCCAGGCAGTAGTGTCTCTGGAATGTGGAGAAGGAGGACCAAGTGTTGGCCCTGCAGATGTCCTGCATGGGGACTAAGTGCAGGATGGCCATCATTGCTGCCATGGCCCTGAGCTGATGTGTGCATATGCATCTCGCTGGCTGGATCCCTGCCTGGTCATAGCAGAAGGTGATGCAGGCTGATATCCAGTGTCCTCTTGATGATGGGGCAATCCAGCTTGTTGGGGTGTATGAAATGAACAGCTTGGCCCCCTGGCTGTGGCACTCCATTCTGTTGATGTAGACCTGTAGGGTGCACATGCAGTCCAGAGTGTGGAGGCAGGTGAGGCATGTGGTCCAGGGTGACTGCTTGGTTGACGTGGAATAGTGAGGCCACCTTTGGGATGAATTTCAGGTGGGTCTGCAGAATGATGTGATCTTGGTGGATGGCCATGTAAGGGGGGTGTGCCACTAAGCCAGCAGCTCACTGACCCATCGAGCTGAGGTGATAACAATGAGGAAGAGTGCTTTCCAGATGACATTAATGCAGCGGAAAGCAATGGCTTGAAGGGAGGTTGCGTGAGTTGGTATAGCACAATGCTGAGGTCCCAGGGAGCTACTGGCCATCTAATGGCAGGCCTGAGGTTAGCCAAGGCCTGCATGAACCGAGAGGCCAGCGGGTGTGTGGCAATTGAGGAACCTCCAGGGCGGTCGTGTTAGACCATGATGGTGGACAGGTGGCAGCGGATAGATGTCGTCTTGAGTCCAGCAGTAGCGAGGGTGGCAAGCTCCTGGAGGACCCGAGCAATTGTGCAGGAGTGTGGCGTGATGCACTCTGTGGTGCACCATGTGGAGAATAGTATTCATTTTAGACTGTAAGATTTTCGTGTAGAAGTCAGTCTTGCAGCCAGGAAAATCCGCTATACCTCGCTGATGAGGTTGACAGAAGACAGGGTCAGCCATCAAAATCCAGGCCATCAGAGCTAGGGTCTGTAGGTTGGGGTTTAGGGTCATGCTGCCATCTTGCGTGATGAGGTCCAGTGTTGGCGTGAGCCAGACTGGAGGCCTCCCATGCCAGGTGGCTCAGGAAGGGGAACCACATTTGCCACAGCCAAAACGGGGCTATGAGGATGACCCACACTGTGTCCTGCATGATCTTCTGTATGGTCTTGGAGATCAGTGGCATGGGGGAAAATGCATACAGCAGTAGCCAGTCCCCCCAAGGGAGGCTGAGTGCATTGGGTGCCAGAATGTGTGGTGTCTGGAGCATTGAGCAGAAGCAAGCACTCTTGGCATTCTCCTCGCAAGCAAAGATGTCTACATGTGGATGGTCCCACTTGCAAAAAATGTCTGCTGCCATCTTGGGGTTGAGCGACCACTCGTGAGGGTCTAGTTGGTGGCTGAGGCGATCCGCCAGTATGTTGTCTGCTCCCTGGAGGTATAAGGCCTGAAGCAGGCAGTTCTTGGAGAGGGCAAGGGCCCAGAGTTTGAGAGCTTCTCTGCAGAGGGAGAGGGATCCCTTCCTGCCTTTCTTGTTGATGTAGAACATCACCTCCTGATTGTCCGTTTGGATCAAGATGTGTCATCCCATGATGAGGTGGCAGAAGAACTGCAAGGCGTAATGCACCACCCTTACTTCCAAGAAGTTGATGTGTCAACTTCTCTCTATGGTGCTCCAGGTTCCCATGGCGCGGAAACTGAGCAAGTGGGCCCCCCAGCCCATCTTGGAGGCGTTGGTTGTGACCGTGACGTGACGGCTCTGTGGTTGCAGCGGCCAGCCTATTGACAGGTCATCCTGGGATTTCCACCATGTCAGCAATTGCCACACCCCGTTGTCCAGGGGAATGTGGCTGGGAGTGTTGCCACGAGTGTTTGCTGAGATGCCACTGCAGGTGTCGCATGCAGAGCTTGGCGAGGGGGATAACATGGTTGGATGCCGCTATGTGGCCCAATAGCTGCAGGAGGATCCTGAGTGTGGGTGCTTGAGGCAACTCTCCCAGCCAAGGTGGAGATAGTGTTGATGCGTTGCACTGGCAGGAAAGCCTTGGCTAGGGTAGTCCTGATTTATGCACTGGTGAATTCCAGATGCTGTGACAGTTGGAGATGAGACTTGCTGATTGAGCAGGAAACCAAGTGTGGACAGCAGTGTGGTCGTCTGTGTAATCGAGTCCTGTAGCTCCTGTCGAGTGGATGCCATTAGGAATCAGTCATCCAGATAGGGGAAGACACATAGTCCTTCCTACGGTGGTGTGCAGCCACCACAGCAACACACTTTGTGAATACTGTCTGGGCCGGGGAGAGCCCAAAGGGAAGCATCCTGTACTGGTAGGGTTTTCCGAGAGCCCAGAAGCGGAAGAACTTCCTGTGGGCAGGGTGAATGGGGACGTGTTTTTAAGCATCTTCTAGGTCCAAGGTCACCATCCAGTTGTTAGCCTGCACCAGAGGCAGGATGGAGCCAAGAGAGTACATCTTGAACTTCTCCTTGCGGATGAACTTGTTCAGCATGCAGAGATCTAAGATAGGCCGCATTCCTCCTGATTTCTTGGGAATTAAGAAGTAGCAGGAGTAGAAGCCAAGTGATATCTCATTTGGAGATATGGGCTCGATGGCCCTCGTCGCCAGAAGGGTGGCTATTTTGGTGGCCATGATGGTGCTCATGTCCTGTGGTGTGTTGCTGCTGGGGCAAGTTCTCTGCCCTTGGAGTATGGAGAAGTTGAGTCTGTATTTATTGGCGATGATGTCCAGGACCCACTTGTCCATTGTGAAATGGCTCCACATGTGGAGGAAAGCAGTGAGCTGTCTCTCCACTGGGAGCATGGGGGTGGGGGGCTGAGCTTGTCAAAAGAAGGGATTGCTCTTGTTGGAGGAAGGCATGCCCTGTTTGTTTGTTTTGCTTGCAGTCCCTCTGCCAAGGCTTTTGTTGGTATGTGGGTTGGTAGCTTGGCTGCTGTTCGAAGTGATGAGGTTACCACTTAAGAGTAGGAGGGCTATGATGGCAGATAGCTTTTCCGCTGTAGGTGTGACGTCTTCTTGAATGTGGAGGAACATTCCAGGCCATCCTCTGCAAGTGTCTGGAGCGTGGTACAATGGTTCTTGAGGTCATTCACTGTGTCTTTGACCTTATCTTTGAAGAGATTGTCCCCCATGCAGGAGGCATCAGCAATGCATTCATGTGTATCATCCCTGAGTCGTGATGCACGGAGCCAGGCCATGTGCTTTGTTGCTATGGCTGTGGCCGCCACTCACATCATGATGTCAAGAGAATCAGAGGCAGAGCAGACGAGATGCTTCATACACTCGATAAGGTCCTCGAGGATTGTTGAGGCCACCTCCATTCTTTCCTTGGGAAGCGAGCTGATGGTCCTTTTTAAACTCTCCAGCAGAAAGTCCTAGAAGAGGAATTGCTAGAACTGATGCGCTGCAATCCTCCCACTGAGCATGGTATTTTGGAAGGTCTTCTTCCTGACATCATCGAGGAGTTTGAGGTCCCAGCTGGGAAGGGTGTTGGCATGTGTACGCAACCTCTTGGCCCATTTTATAGCCAATTCCACCAAATTGACTGATGTGAGAGCTGCTGCTTCTCGAATCCTGGGGCAGCTTGGACTTGGTATTTGGTCTCCAGCTTTTGTAGCATGGTGGAACATGAGGAGGGGTCTACCAGACCTTGAAGAGGTTGTCCATGAGGTGCTGGTGCACTGGAAGGGTGATGGAGTTTTTGGGGATCTCTAGGAATCGTAGGGCGCTGGTGGTTGCTGTGACAAGAGGTCAATCACTGTGCTAATGGAGCCCTCCCAGTGCCTGCAGCTGCGGTGTGCTCTGGATCTGCAGGGCAGCGAGAGGTTTGTGTCCTAAGACCACTGCCGCTTTCTGCCCCACTGGTTATAGTGTCTCCCGCGGCTATTGCTGTTGCTGGAGGAGGACCTGTGGTGTGCCCAGTGCATCAAGTGGCCTCTGCGATCTGCTCAGCTGCTGTGATGTGGGTGGACGTTTGTACCAGTGCCTGTGCTGCAGCGTGGGCGGGCATCTGAGTTGGCTCTCTGTCTGCACCATTCCATTTCTCTGCACTGCTCCAGTCACCGTGCTGTTTGGTGTGGGGGGGAGGGGACCTGGGAGGGCTTCCCCCCTTGGACAGAGAGACATTCCTGTCAATGTGATGATGCACATCGTTGCAATGGGAGTTTCTGGTTCCGGCATGGTGGCGCCTTTCCGGTGGGGGCTCACTTCTGGAAAACTGGCCAATGAAGGGACGAGAGGCACCATCTTTTTCTGTAGTCCTTCTCATTGGGGAAAGCATAGCCATTGGAGAACTGCTGGAGTCTGCAAGTTACATGATAAGAGGCAGCGGTTGGGCATCCTTACCTGCCGGGCAGAGGACAGAGGCCTTTTCTGGCATGTTCTGTGCTGCGGCGGCTTGCAGGTTAGTCTGTTGGGCCCCTTGGGAGGCAGAGCTCCATACAGCATGCCAAGACCACTGGCTGAGTTTGTTAGAGCTGGAGGAGGCCTCGTTAAACTCCCTGATTGCTCGGCTGCGGGATTTCTGGGTTTGTGGCAACATGCGTGCACAGAGCAGGCAGGATTCCACTCGATGACTCATTCCCAGGTAGCGGATACACCAGTCGTATGCATCTGTGGAGTTCATTTTTCAGTTGCATTTCGGGCATTTTTTAAAGCCCAGTTTGGTACTCATGATGGCTTTGTCTGCTTCTTGTTTTCAGAAATCTTGTCTTTTGTCCTGTGGAATCTTCTTAAAAAGGTGTGTAAGAGGAGAGCTAGGTTTCCCGTCCTGTAGGCAGGGCGGAAGGAAAGAGACTGGGCTAACTGAGGGTGGGCCAGGGAGATAGTGCTACCTGCACATGCTCAGAAAGTTTACCTTTCTGAGCTCTGGAGAGCTACTTTCATCCTCAGCGTTGTCAGATAACATCACCAGATGTGGCTGACTCATCCTGCTTGTCCTAGGAGAAAGTAATACTACTTACCTGAAATGGGAGCTCTCTGTGGACAGCAGGATATAAGAGAAATAGGGGAGTAGAGGGAGGATTCCATTTAAAGTAAGGGGGTGATAGAAGGAAAGGCAAGACAGAGGAGGCACCGGGATCAGGGAGAGGGAGATTTAGGATCAGGAAAGGAAAGAACTTTTTAAACCCAGCTACACTAACAGCTTTTACTACATCCTCCGGTAACAAATTTCCGAGTTTGATTACACATCGACTGAAAAAATATTTTCTCTTGTTGTTGTTGTTAAGTGCCGTCGAGTCGGAGTTGACTCATGGCGACCCTCTGGATAGCTATCCTAAATTGTGTTCGGTCTTGAGTCAGGTGGCTCATTGTTGACAGACTGGTACCTGTAGCTGCTGTTATTGTATCGATCCATCTCATTGCTGGCCTTCCTCTTTTGCGCTGACCTTCTAACTTGCCAAGCATGATGTCTTTCTCTAATGATCTCTCTCTTCGCATGATGTGTCCAAAGTATGAAAGTCAAAGTCTTGTCATCTCAGCTTCTAAAGAAAGCTTAGGTTTGATCTCCTCTAGTACCGACTGGTTTGTTCTTCGGGCAGTCCATTGTATACACAGTATTTGCCGCTAGCACCATAATTCAAAGGCATCAATTTTCTTCCTGTCTATCTTTTTCACTGTCCAGTTTTCGCATCCATATGATGCTATTGAAAATACCATGGCTTGAACAAGTCAAATCTTTGTATGGAGAGAGACATCTCTGCTCTTGAGGATCTTATCTAGGTCTTTCATAGCCATTCTGCCAAGAGCAATGCGTCGTCTGATTTCTTGACTGCTTGTTGCTTCTTTATTGATAGTTGATCCAAGTAGGTTAAAGTTGTTCACGATTTCAATTTCTTCTCCTTCAATGATGAACCTGTTGATTATGCCAGTTGTCATGATCTTTGTCTTCTTTACATTAAGGTGCAGGCCCATTTTGAGACTATGTTCTTTGATTGTGAGAAGCAAATGTTTCAGATCATCTTCACTTTCGGCCAGTAGTGTGGTATCATCAGCATAACAAAGGTTGTTGATGAGTCTTCCACCAATCTTCACACCTCTGTTGTCTTCATACAATCCTGCTTCTCTGATGATTTATTCTGCATATAAATTAAACAGGTAGGGGGAAAGTATGCAGCCTTGTCTTACACCTTTGCTTATTTTAAACCATTCTGTTTCTCCTTGTTCTGTTCGAACTGCTGCTTCTTGATCAATGTACAGATTGTGCAAGAGTATGATCAGGTGTTCTGGTATACCCATGCTTCTTAATGTGGCCCAGAGTTTCTCATGGTTTACACAGTCAAAAGCCTTGCTATAGTCGATAAAGCACAAATAGATATCCTTTTAGTATTCTTTAGTCTTTTCAAGGATCCATCTCACATCCGCAATGATGTCTCTCGTTCCTCGCCCTTTCCTGAACCCTGCTTGCACTTCAGGTAGTTCTTGTTCCAGGTATGGTTGTAGTCTCTTTTGAATAATCTTCAGTAGAATCTTGCTGGCATGTGAGATCAGAGCGATTGTGCGATAATTTCCACAGTCAGTTGGATCACCTTTCTTTAGTATTGGTATAAACACAGATCTTTTCCAGTCAGTTGGCCATGATGTTGTCTTCCATATTTCTTGGCAGAGCCTTGTAAGTAAGGTAACAGCTGCATCAGATTGCTGTAATACTTCTATGGGAATGCTATCAATGCCTGGTGCTTTGTTCTTTGATAAGGCTTTAAATGCTGCTTTACTTCTTCTTTCATCACCGATGGTTCCCGATCATAAGGTACAGGTTGAAACGGCTGTTGGTCCACTTGATCTTCATCATATAAAAACTCTGTATATTCCTTCCACCTTTTCTTGATCTTCTCAGCATCATTCAACATAGAACCTTGAGCATCTTGTAATATTCCAATTCGAGGCTGGAACTTTTTCTTTAACTCTCGTAGCTTTAGGAAAGCCTATCTTGTTCTTCCTCTAATAGTTTCTGCTTCTATTAACTTGCATGCGTTGTTATAGTACTTTTCCTTGTCCTGTCTTGCTGCACATTGGAAATCTCTGTTGAGTTCTGTTATTGTCTTTCTCCTTTGGCTTTAGCTTCTCTGCATTTCTGGGCAATTTTCAGAGTTTCTTCCGTCATCCATTTTGTCCGTTTTTGCTTTTTCTCCTTTTGTAGAGACGTCTCGCTTTCTTCCAACACAACCTTCTTGATGTCATTCCATAACTCTTCTGAAGCTCTGTCATTTGTATCTAAAGCAGCAAATCGATTTTGCAGGCAGCCTTTAAATTCCAGTGGTATATTCTCAAGGTCATATTTTGCTGCATTCGTGAGTGGTTTGCTCTTTTTCAACTTTAGCTTGAGTTTGCATACTAGTAGTTGATGATCTGTACCACAGTCAGCTCCAGGTTTTGTCTTTGTTGATGTTATAGAACTTTTCCATCGTTGACTTCCACAGATGTAGTCAATTTGATTTTTATACAATCCATTGGGTGAAGTCCATGTGTACCGTCGCCGCTTATGTTGATGGAAGAAGGTGTTTGAGATGAATTCTATCAATCTTTCTCCAGCTTCATTTCTGTTGCCAAGTATATATTTTCCAACTACTTTGCCTTCTTCTTTGTTGCCAACTTTTGCGTTCCAGTCACCCATGACTATCAGGATATCCTGTTTGCATGTTTTGTCAATTTCAGCTTGTACTTGTTCATAGAACTCTTCAATTTCATTCTCTTCTGCAGCTGTTGTTGGGGCATATACTTGAATTATAGTTGTGTTGATAGGCATTCCTCGTAGACGAATAGAGATTAAGCGCTCGCTGACTGCATTGTATTTCATTACAGTTCTTGCAAGTTTCTTCTTTATTATAAATGCAACACCATCTCTTCTTTGTCTTTCATTTCCAGCATAGTAGACCATGTGATCATCTGATGCAAAGTGCCTGATGCCAGTCCATTTCAGTTCGCTGACACCCAACAGATCAAGTTGTACACGTTCCATTTCATACTTGACCACCTCCAACTTCCCTTGGTTCATGCTTCGTACGTTCCATGTTCCAATGTGTAAGACATCTTTACAGCTTCTGACTCTCATTTCATGCACAGCTACTTCAGCAGTCAGACATCCCGAGGGCTTTGATCCAACCACATCATAAATAATGGCTTTACTCTGAGAAGTCTTCAGCTCTTCCCCAGTAGCTAGTTGAGTGCCTTCTGACCTGGGAGTCTCATCTTCCAGCACCATAGCACAATTTGTTTTGTTGTAACTATCCATTGGGTTTTCATGGCAAGATACAGAAGTAGATTGCCGGGCCTTTCTTCCGCGCAGTTTAAGTTTGATGTTGTTGCCGTTGTCACAGAAATGTGATCCTTCGCCGTCAATACTATCCCATTCTGCTGCTGCCCAGATGGGTGGTTTGTCTTGGTCTGGCACCTCAGCTGAGACCTGTCCATTTTGGGAGACCCTGTCAGTAGTTAAACTACCGATAGTTTAGCTCTCAGCATCACTGATGCACACAAGCCCTCACAGCACGACAAGCTGCAAACCAAGTGAGGTTTTTCTCTTATTAGTCTTAAATGGGTTACACTGTAGCTTCAATACATTTTCCCTAGTCTTTCTACTATTTGATGGCGTAAATAATCTATCTCCGTTTACTTGTTCCACTCCATTCATTAATTTAAAGACTTCTATCATACCCACCTCAGCCATCTCTTTTCAAAGTTGAAGAGCCCAACATACTGTAAGATATGCCATACTGGGTCAGACCAAGGTCCCTCAAGCCCAGTATGCTCTTCTCAAAGTGGTCTCTTTCCATCCCCTTTACCATTTTGGTGGCTCTTCTCTGTACCTTTTCTAATTCCGCTATATCTTTTTTAAGATACAGCGACCAGAATTGCATACAATATTCAAGGTGCAGTAGACAATGGAATGATAGAGGCATTATAATATCCTTTGTTTTATTCTTCATTCCATTCCTTATGATTCCTAGCATCCTATTTGCCTTCTTGGCTGCTGCTGCATACTAGACGGAAGATTTCAATGTATTATCCATGATGATCTTTTTCCTGGGTGGTGGTTCCTAATGTGGAACCTTGCATCTCGTAATCATAGTTTGGGTTGTTCTTTCCTAGGTGCATAACTTTGCGCTTGTCCACATTAAATTTCATTTGCCATTTGGACATCCAGTCTTCCGATTTTTCATGGTCCTCTTGCAATTTTTCACAATCCTCTTGCATTTTATCAACTTTCCTCTTCCTCTCCTCTGTCACTCAGCTGCACCCTACACCAGCACCGTTCCTCCAGTGTTGCAGACAGGCTCCAGTGAGGCTAATCCCTCTCAATCAAGAAGGGTTTTATTTTTGGTTGACCATAATTTACATGTTTTCTGGTTGTGTAGTTCTTCTTTTTTATTGCTATTTTACATGTACTGTACTTTATTTCTTCTAGATTGTAAACTGCTATGTGATTTGTTGAGGAAGAGCAATTCATCAGATATGATAGTAACAGTAACTAAATCATTAATTTTATTTCTGTATTCAACAGAATTTATTTCTGTTTAACTCTGTAACATATTGGGACTTGTCTACTAAAGTTTTTTTCCCATTTTGTGCCTTTGTGGAAAATGCTCAGTAGACAGGCCCCATTGTGTACAGAGAATAAGAGAGGGAGAGACAGACCTATAAAAATCCAACAGTTACGAATTAGTAAAGAGACATGGAAAGTATGAGAGCGACCTCTTACCTGCATTTACAGTCTGGAAGTGATGACATAACAACAAGGTGATACAGCCAAGAAGAGAGGCAGGTGCTCTTATCCAGTGAAACCCCAAAAAGCACATCTTCAAGACACTGAAAAGAATAAAACCACAGGACCTAGAGCAAACAGAGATTAAGTTATAGGGATATGGAGAGATCTCAAGATTATGGGATAGGAGAAGGTTCCAGCAGGATGTGTCAGTGCTGGACTAGCAGGGGGAACTTCAGGGCAGGAATGAGGTGCATTGAGAGAGCTGTGTGTGGGGTGTCTCAGCACTGGAATAGCAGAGGATGTGACATTGTAGGAATAAAGTGCATTGATAGAACTTTGGGGGGAGGGGGTACTCAATTCCAAGCAGGTACCATAAGATGATGACATAACCTACGTGTGGCTGCCTTATCCAGCTTGTCCACGGAGAATGTTACTTACAGACAGCCTAAATAGCTGTAACTTCGCCAAACTGAAAGGGTTAGAAAGAAGATTGCACTTATGCTTTTACTTTCCAACATTCACATGTATGCGCATAAATTAACCCAGAAAATGTGTGCATGTCAAAGAGCAGGGTAACATGTAAGCACATAAATTCCCTGCTGCATTATGGGAGCTGCAGGTCTGATTTCAATGGATAGCATCGTGGACTACAAATCTCACACTGCTTTGGGATATAAGTTCATAACCAGGACTGGCCAAAAAGTCTCCCTCCTAGTACTGAGTAGCTTGGCAGCTCTAAAGAAGAGACCTCGCAGGGCTGCAGTTACCCCGTACTAAGCACACATGCAGGCACAGAGTTGCCAAATTACCCATTTCTAGCAGTGAGACTGTTTGACCGGTTTTGGGTTTTATATTTGGATTGCAATTACATTAGCCTGAATGTTGCATCTGACGCATATCAGCGTGGATTCCCACCCAACCATGGTGTGAAAACATTGCTAATTTCACTCATTGACGGACTCATCATAGGAATAGAGAAGCCAAAGCAAGCTTCATACTCATTTTTCTTGATATCACCAATATGACACAATATATCATGAGTTTCTCCTACAGAGATGATGCTATCTTGGCATCACTGACAACCCACTCAGATGGATCCTATCATACTTGGCTGATTGCCAACAAATCATGACAACTGAAAACAAAAATTTGGATCCATACTCGGTAACGCGAGGTGTACCTGAGGGCTTTTCTCTATCAGCCTTATTATTTAACATTTAACATCCAGCCCATCTGTGAGATCATCAGGTCACATGACATTTTATTCCATCTATATGCAGACAAAATAATGTTTTATACACCATTCTTAACCTCAACTCCAGACTTCACCCCTATAATAAAGTGTTTCAACTCCATCGCCCTCTGGTTATCACATCAAGGCCTTTCCATTAACTACAACAAAAATGAATTTCTTTTCATATTTAAGAATCAATCCTTGTTCCCTCCAAAATCAATTCAAGTTAGAGACGTAGAATTAACGGTTAAATCGGAAGTACGCTACCTTGGGGTGACTCTTGACCAACATCTTACACTGCAGCCCCACATTAACACCGTGATAAAGAATGTATATGGAAAAATAAGAGCACTCCAATTGCTCCGTCCTCTCCTTGATCCTCCTACTACAGGACTGTATTTCAAGAGATGAGACTTCTCCATCTTAACTTCAGCAATTCAATACTCCAAGGCCTCCCAAAAGCACATCTGCTTCCATTACAGCCCACTCAGCAGACTGCAGCTAGAGTCCTGACTGGAACATCAAGGAGCTCCCGCATCACCCCCATCACGAAGGAGCTCCACTGGCTACCTATACCATACAGAGTGACATACAAAAACGTAATTTATAAATAGAAAACTCCCTAACAATAGCCAGAGAAGAAGCACTGCAGACCACCTCCTTGCATCCCGTCCAGACTTCCTCAAACTCAACCATTCAGCATGTGAACGAGCAATCTCCTTACACCCTCCAACAATATGGAGCACATTACCAGTAGAAATAAGGACTACTGCAGACATGATGGACTTCAGGAAGCTGTTGAAAACGCACCTTTCAGGAATGCACTTTGAGGGTGTCACTTAACAACACAGTGCAATTCTCAACATTACCCCCTGTAGTCAGAGCATACCATCTAACCTTTGGTTTTGTATTAATGTAAATAGGTTAATTATCTAATGTACTGTAAATAGATTATTTGTAATACTCATTGTTCTTTGTAAAGTTATGTTGTTTATGTGAAAATATGTTACTGTTAGAAGTACTGATCCTTGAAAATGCGGTATAAAAACTATTCACTCAATCAATTATCCTTGGGCACAGAAACCGTTGGGCTGGACCTGGAAATAGTGATGCATTTCCCCCATACTGAGCAAAACATAAAGACAATAGATGTAACTTCTGAAAACGGACATCTTTAAATCACTAAATTGAAAATAACAAATGTTTTCTACCCTCTCCTGCAATCAGGGACAGGAGGCTGCCGACCTTCCCCTACACCCCACTCACGGTGCACTGCTGGTTCCCTTTCTCGCATCATTCCGACTGTGCTCTTCCTAAAGGATCATCAGGAGCACGAGAGAGGAGTCGCTGAGGGTTTGGGGCTTTGTCTTACCTTCTTCAGTTCACTCTGCAAAATGAACGTTTCACGGAAGTTACGCAACTAACAACTAACAAGAAAATATGAACGAGCATTTTCCATTTGCTCTGCAGTGTTTGGGTGTGATCTGAGCTCTTTCTGCAGGTCCTGTTCTGCCCGACTCTGCCCCGAAGCCCTGATCAGGTAACTTAGCTCTCTGCATGCTGCCACTAGTTTCTTTTGACTCCGATCCCCACTGCATCTCCCTGGACAGCTGCCAGTGTGCGCATCTGAAGTGTGGCTCATTTACTTCCAAGACTACTCCCCTCTCAGATGTAACGAAAAAGAACTTAGGAAGGCAGAAAGTCAAAAAAGCATGGTTACTTACCTGTAACCGGGATTCTCCGTGGACAGCAGGATAAGTCAGCCACACTTGGTGACGTCCCCCGATTGCGCCATAGATGCGGAAGTACTCTCCAGAGCTCAGAAAGGTGAGCCTTTCTGAGCACCCCCAGGTAGCCCACCTCACTGGCCCGCCCCTAGCCAGCCAGTATGTTCCTAGCTAGCCTTTCTGGCTAGGGTGCGGGCTCGCCTGGGCTGACCTCCTCCAGGGGAGGCAGGCGGGATTGTGTGGCTGTCTTATCCTGCTGTCCACGGAGAACCCCGGTTACAGGTAAGTAACCCCTCTTTCTCCATGGACTATCAGGATTGCGTCAGCCACACTTGGTGTCTCCCGAGCTGTTGAAGCGATGAGTTGGAGGAGGGAAACGTGCAAAACAAAACTGCAGATACCTTGGTACAGGTAGCAGTTTGATGGCATAGAAGGTGCAAACATAATACATGCAAGTGCAGCACAACAGTGGTATTAACAGTGCAACATTGTCATTTCACGCAAGATGCAACAGTGCAGTAACAGTGCAACATTTTCGCAGTGTAGAATACGGTGCAGATTAAGTAAAGTGCAACAGTGTATTAACAGCAATAAATCGGTACGGTACGTGCCGGTCCAGTACGCGCAGGTCCAGTAACAGATTGCATCACACTGGGACCACAGGTGTTGGTATCGCCGTGGCGCCTTCCATCGCGGTGCAGAGGACGGCCGTAGCAAGGGCACCTCCCTTCTGGGACCTGAGGTCTAGGCAGTAGTGTTTCTGGAATGTGTGCGGGGATGACCATGTGGCCGCTCTGCAGATGTCGGCCGGAGGGACAGAGCGTAGGTTGGCAATTGAGGTGGCCAGTGCTCTGAGGCGATGCGGGCCAACTGTGGGTTGGGGTCCGTTGTCCGATGGCCCCTGACCGTATGCGACACAGGCGGATACCCAATGGGACAGTGTTCTTTTTGAGACGGGCCTGCCTGGCCTATTGGGATCATAGGACACGAACAGTTGCTCGCCATTCCGGATGGGTTGTGTTCTATGCAGGTAGATCCGGTGGGCTCTTAGGCAGTCCAGGGTGTACAGACGCCGTTCCTCGTCCGATCCATGTGGCTCCGGGAAGAAAGAGGGGAGCTCTATGGATTGGTTGATGTGGAAGGCCGATGGCACTTTCGGAACAAACTTAGGATTGGTCCTCAGGGATGCGTGATCTGGGTGCAGTCGCGTATATGGTGGGTGGCACACCAGTGCTTGTAGCCGCTAATCCTCCTGGCGGAAGTGATAGTGATTAGGAATAGCGTCTTCCAGGAAGTGTACTTCATGTCGGTAGACTGGTGAGGCTCAAAGGGCTCCTGTGTTAAGCGTCGGAGGAAAGTGTTGAGGTCCCATGGTGGAATCTGGGGCCTAACCGGGGACTTTAGGTTCGTTAAGCCCTTCATGAAACGGGCAGTGAGGGGTAGCGCCGCAATGGTGTTGGCCCCGTCTGGTGGTTCATGGAATGCAGCTATCGCTGACAGGTGGACGCGTATAGATTGGGTCTTAAGTCCCAGGCTTGATAAGGAGTTGAGGTACTGTAGGATGATGGCGACCAGGCATGTGGTTGGCTCAAGGCCGCGCGCTGCACACCAGATGCTGAACCTCTTCCATTTGAGGCCATAGGACATTCTGGTGGAGGGTTTTCTTGCTGCCAGGACCACATCCTGCACCTCTGCTGGTAGTTGGAGGGCAGCGAGTTTCAACTGCTCAATTTCCAGGCAGTGAGAGCGAGGGCTTTGAGGTTGGGGTGATACGTGGTGCCCTCGTTCTGCATTAGTAGGTCTGACCAGAGGGGCAGGCGAATGGGGGGTCCTTGCGCCAGGCGTAGCAGGAGGGCAAACCACAACTGGCGTGGCCAGTGGGGAACCACTAGGATGTCATGAGCCTTGTCCAGCACTATCCGTTGCAGTGTCTTCGGGATGAGGGGGTGGGTGGGAAGGTATACACTAGTGACCACTCCCCCCAGCACACATTGAATGCATCCCCTGCCACCCATTTGGCGGATGGATGTCTGGAGCAGAACAGGTGGCACTTGGCATTCTGCTCGGTGGCAAAGAGATCGATGCTTGGAGTTCCCCAGTGGTTGAATAGTTGGTTGGAGACCTCCGGGAGGAGAGTCCATTCGTGTGGCTGCAACTGTCTGCTCAGCTTGTGTTCAGATCTCCCGGGAGATAGGAGGCACACAGCCTGCACCCGTTTTCCAAAGCCAGAGACCATATCTCCAGTGCCTCTTTGCAGAGCACATGCGACCCAGTCCCTCCTTGTTTGTTGATGTACAACATGGCTACCTGGCTGTCTGTCTGGATGAGGATTGACTTGCCCCTCAGGTGTGGCAGAAAAACCTTGAGGGCGTATTTGATGACCCTCAGCTCGAGGAGGTTGATATGACATAGGCCTTCTTGAGGGGACCAAGCTCCTTGGGTGCTGAGTTGAGATATATGCGTGCTCCAACCCATGTTGGATGCATCCTTGGTGAGGGTCACTTGGTGCTCTTGGGTACGGATTTCCTTGCCCACAGAGAGGTTCGTAGGCACAGTCCACCAGCGGAGATGTGATTTGACTCGTGAGGTGATCAGGATGTGGGTGGAGAGGGGCTGAAAGTGCTGGTCCCAGTGGGTACACAGATGCCATTGGAGCGAGCGCATTTTCAACCTCGCCGCGGGAAGGATGGATGTTGGGGCAGCCGTGTGGCCTATAAGGCAAAGAATGGATCTGGCTGAGCAGGTTACTGCTGTGGCGGAACTGGATGCTAGGGAGATGATAGCTAGCTGTCTGCGGACTGGAAGATAGGCTTTCGAGGTCCAAGTGTCGATCACTGCTCCTATGAACTCAAGTCTCTGTGATGGTGTGAGGTGTGACTTGGCAAGGTTGACGACGAAGCCCAAGGAGGAGATCAGGCTTGTGGTTTTCTGGAGGGATTTCTGCAGTTCCCTCGATGAGGGGGCTGTAAGGAGCCAGTCGTCCAGTTAGGGAAATATGGAGATGTTTTGCTTGTGGAGGTGTGCTGCAGCAACGGCTACGCACTTTGTGAAGACTCTCAGGGCAGGCGATAGCCCGAAGGGGAGGACTCTGTATTGGTAGTGCCAGAGGTATTGTCTGTGCATTCTGTGAATGCGGATGTGTGTGTAGGCTTCTTGAAGATCCAGGGATGCCTTCCAGTCGCCGGTCTGAATTAGGGGAAGGATGGAGCAGAGTGAGTACATCCTGAACTTTTCCCTGACGATGAACTTGTTCAGTTCACACAGATCCAAGATGGGATGAACCCCACCCATCTTTTTTGGGAATGAGGAAGTATCTGGAATAAAAACCCGCGTTTTCCTCTGCCGGGGGTACTTCCTCTATCGCTTGCAAAGCTAGCAGGTGTAGAAGTTCTGTAGCCATAGCTCGATGCAGATGAGGGGGGGGGGGGGGGTGTTGCTGATCGGACGGTTGCGCTGGTAAGGAGAAGCTGCAAAATGCAAGTGGTATCCTCTCCGGATGATTTGTAGCACCCAGGAGTCTGAGAAAATCCGTTTCCACTTTTTCAGAAAAAATGTCAGGTGACCCCCGATATAGGTTGGTGCCTGCGAGTTGTTGTCAAAAGGAAGGGCCGCTTTTATTAGCAGTCGTGTTGCTGACCTTCTTTTGCTTACGGTTCCTCTGGGAGTTGTGTTGCTGGGAGGGTCCGTGATAGGAGTTTGCTTTGTACCTGGTGTTTTGCCATTTTTGGTTGGCAGAGGAGTATCTCTTGTTGGATGAATAATAAGGTTTCCTTGGAAATCTGGTCTTTTGGACACTGGTATGACGCTCAAACCCATCCTCCTCCAAGGTTTGGAGCGTAATGCAATGCTCCTTCATGACATTCACTGTATCGGTCACTTTCTTTCCGAAGAGAGATTCTCCCGAGCAGGGTGCGTCGGCAATTTTGTCATGGGTGTCATCGTGCAGGCCGGATGCTCTCAGCCACGCCCATCGCCTGGCGGATATGGCTGTGCCCGCAGTTCTCACCGATGTATCGAATGCGTCAAACGCCATGCTGGCGAGATGCTTGTTGCCTTCAGACTTATCCAGAAGGGTGCTGGAGATCAGCGCCTGGGACTCCTTGGGAAGAGATGAGATGGCGGCTTTGATGTTTGCCATGCAGGTATCCTGGAAGAGGACGTGCTGAAACTGATGAGCCGCGATCCTTGCGCTGAGCATGGCTCCTTGGAAGACCTTTTTGCCAATATCGTCAAGGAGTTTGTGGTCACGACCCAGAGGGTTATTGGCGTGTGTGCGCGAGGATTTGACCTGTTTGAAGGCTGAGGACACCAAGATGGATTGGTGAGGCAGTTGTGACTTTGCGAATCCGGGTATAGGTTGCACTTGGTATTTTGAATCTAACTTCCTGGAGAAAGGGCGGCCAGAAGCTGGGGTTTGCCAGAGTCCCAAGTGGGAGTACCATAATGTCTGGTGCACAGGCAGTGCAAAGGATGGCTTTGGTGTAGCGAGGTATTTTAGGACCTCCGGTATGGGCTCCCCTGCCTCTTCGGCGGTCTTGAGGGCTAGGGCGTTGGCTATTTTACTCAGGAACGTGCGGTACGTGAGGTATTCCGGCGGGGGTGGTTGTCCTTCTGGCTCAGGTGAGGGTCTGTTTTCAGACGTTGCGCGCTCTGTGCTCGCAGAGCCCACCACGGCCATTTAAATATCGTGTTCCTCCGCAGTGCTGTCCGGGGACAGGCGGCCCGGTGATGGTAGGGCCCGCGTGGGTCATGCGGGTGACCACGAAACAGGTGAGGCTGGAAGAGCATGTTCCGGTGGGTCCCGAGCCATGGGATCAGTCAGCCTCACTGAGGGTGGGTGAGCCGTTTGCTGCACAAGCTGTCAGCAGCTTTAAAATAGCTGAGGAGTTGTTGGACTCAGTGCGGCTGCAGATTCTGGTGTGTCTCTGGACATCCGGATTGAGGGAGCTGGAGAAGCTAAGGCGACTGCTTCTGGGGTCTCTGCCTCTGCTGTAGTGTTTGCGGTGTTTGGATCGGCACTCCCCGCTCCTTGATCTGAAACTGTCAGTGCTGCTGCTGCTTCTGCATTTCCTGGGTCTCCCGCGGTCGGCGCTGTGCCTCCTTGATCCACTGTCACTGCCATCATGCCTCCTTGCCGTGCTGTGCGAATCGCAGTGCCCGTGCTTGTGTGCACGGCGCCGGGGCTGCCCTCTCTCTTTGGCGCCGATCGGAGTCCTCGGTGTGGAGACATGAGGAGGCGGAGATTGGGCGGAATAGAGGCGGGGCTGAGGGCTGAAGCTGCACCGGAATAGAATCTGTCCTTGTCGGAAGTGGGAGGAGCCGGAGGCTTGCGGGGCAGCGTTGATCCAGGGCTGCAGGGCAGTGCCATTATCAGGGGCCGCGTAGCAGCCAGGAGAAGAGGAAGAGGGCTGGACGCGAGCAGCAGAACCTCTTGCAAGTGCTCCAGAGTTGGAAGCAGTGTCCGTCGTGCTTCTGAGGAGGTCGGAAGCATCGGAGGCAGGACCGCAGGAGGCCTCGACCGCACAGCTGGGGGTCCCGGAGGGCACATCCTGAGCCGGTGTAGCTGCAGTCACTGAGGAACTTGCCTTAAAAGTAGCCGCAGCAGACGATTTGGACATGGACACCCGGTACTCCCTCAAAGCATGTCCCCTTGCCTTCCGAGCTCTCGGGGACATGCAAGAACATTGAGAACAGTTCTCGGTGCTGTGGTCGGGTCCCAAGCAGTGCAGGCAAATGTCGTGCGTGTCCGTGACGCTCATTTTGTGCTTGCAGTATGTACATTTTTTGAAACCTGGTTTTGGCATTGAATATCTTGATTGTAGTCTATGATGGTATTAGAGGAGAGCAGATTCCGTCTTGCTGGCAAGGCGGAAGGAAGAAGACTGGCCAGCTAGGGGGCAGGCCGATGAGGCAGGCTACCTGGGCGTGCTCAGAAAGGCTCACCTTTCTGAGCTCTGGAGAGCATTTCCGCATTTATGGTGCCATCGGGGGACGTCACCAAGTGTGGCTGATGCAATCCTGATAGTCCATGGAGAACAAGGTTAAACAGAAGTGTTTTCAGAAGTGATTTAAATTTAGGATATGATGATTCAAGTCTGAGAGGAGGCGGGAGGGAGTTCCAGAGGGCAAGGAAATAAAAAGCAGCTGAGCGAGTAGATAACCGGACTTGAGAAACAGAGGGGAGGCACAGGCAATTGGCATGGATTTCCCAGAGGGCAAAGTGAGGGGCACGGGAGGATGAGATAGGGGGAACCAGACCGGAGGGCACCACAGAGCAGGATGAGGAGTTTGTAACTGTTCAGGGAGCCAGTGGAGATGAGTAAGAAGTGGTGTGACATGTCTAATCTTGAAGCATGGGAGAGAATCCAGATGGCAGGGTTGTGAATTTGCTGGATAGGGCGAGTTGAAACTGAGGGAGGGCGAGGTAAATGACAGAAGGGCGGTGGTGCTGCCAATCTCTTCAGGAATTTCCTGAATATCACTGAAGTGGACTCTCCAACCCTTCATTACCCAGAGTCTCTACTGGTCCGTATCCTGGACCGTCCCGACATCCACATAACGTTCTTTGCGTTCCGCCTTCTTTGAGCCCCTGTTGTGGGATTCCCTTCTTCTCACAATCACAGAGATTGCTATCTCCTTCAGCAACCTTTTAGTTCTCAGAGACTTTAATGTCCACTTTGACTCCCCATTCAAACTACAAGACAAGTTGTTGCTCTCCCTCCTGTAGGCCCTCTCCCTTCTTCAATACATTCATTCCCCCAGACACGTGGCTGGTCGTACCCTGGACCTGGTTATGAGTACCCATGCATACCCTTTCCCTCTGACCTCTTTCTCCACTCTCCCCCTGCCTTACACTGATCACTTCTGCATTGCCTTTCAAGTCCAGTTCCCAAGCCTCCGGCCTCACAAGGCTCTCATGCTTCAGCGACCTTTTACTTACTCGCAATCCATCACCTCGACCACTCTCTCCACCTTCCCTTCCTCGGATTCCTGGTTCCCTGTGGATTTTGATTCTCTCTCGGTCAACGCTCAGGCTGACACATGGAATAATCTGCTTCATTCTGCGCTAGACAACTTTGCTCCCCTTTGTCCTAAACGACTTCCCCACTTGTCCCACCACCATCTTTGGTATCATCACGGTCTGGCCCTTACGCATCACTAGTTACGTAGAGCAGAACGTACCTGGCGCAGGCTGTGCATCCTGCCTCTCTTCCTGCTTTTATAGATCTTCATGCTCATTATAAGGCTGTGGCCAGCAACACAAAAAAAGACTATTTTGACAATCTCTAATTCCGCTAACACTCCAAGGCACTTCATTCGATCATTTCATGCTTATTATGCCCCTCTGGCCCCATGACATCCCAAAGTGACCTTCCTACCGCACAACAGCTTGTTCACCACTTTTACAAGGAAAGGTTTCGGATCTCCCAAGGAATTGAAGTTTTCTCCCAATCCGTCCCTCCTTTCTCATTGACACCACTGAGGAAATCAGAGAGGATTTCGGTTGTGGCGAGGGTGGTTAAGGAGCATTCAAGACAGTGAGAAAGTGACATGGTGATGAGAATGTATTCTTGCAGCAACTATACGAGCTCACGCAGCAAAGGAGAAGATGGGTGCCAACAGCATGTAGATGGTTGGACATCAATTCACAGCAGGGCGCTAGCAAAATCACACCAATCAACACCTTATCTCCCAGCCCTTGTAAGTGAAGAACCATTATGCCAGCCCTGGAACGTGGAGGAGGTGGAAAGCAGCCCTGGGAAAGGGAAGAACCAGAGTTCCAAGTACCCCAAGAGTTGCAGACATCAGTTGACCACACAGGAAACGAAAGGGTAGTGGTGGTTGGAGATGTCTCTTCTGACGGGTGGTACGTGAGGCATCCATCTGCCGACCCAGACTTGATGTCCAGAGAGGTATGCTGTCTGCACTGCCTGCCAAAATCCAACGATGTTTACGGAGAGTTTTGCCGAGACTCATCAAGCCCACTGACTATTACCCAATGTTGCTAATCCATGTTGGAACAAACTGATACTGCCAGCGTGATACCTCGGACCGTATCAAAAGTGACTTCATGGACTCTGGGACATGAGGGGGTGAAGCAGTTAGGTGCCAACCCCAAGGGGGGGTGGTGTTCTCTTTCAATCCTCCTTGACTTGTTGAGGGTAAAGGCCAAGGCCAGAGAGGCTTCGCATCCTGGAGATGAATGCTGTGGGATGGTTGTCACGAAGAGCGTTTTTGGTTTCCTAGACCATGGGATGCTGTTAGCAGAGGGTTGCAGAAGCAGAGGATGGCATCCATTCTGTGCCCAAGAATAGGTCAACGCGTCTTCATTAGTAGGAATTGGCCTAATCTATGAAGAGGGGTTTTTTAAAACTACGATTCATTGGGGATGGCTGAAGAGAAAGCCCCCAGGTAGTGGAAAGCCCCCAGGTTAAGGTAATTATCATTAAATAACTCTATGGAAATGGGTAACAGGGGTGGTAACCATATGGATAAGCAGTGTGTATAAAATGCCCGTTAGCATGGGGAAATAACGGATCCGGGTTGTTGAAGCTGTGGTGGGAGTGGCTGACTTGGATTTAGTGGCATGTTACAGTATAAACATGGTTCACAGACGAAAATGGAAAACCATGATTGGGATGTAACTATACCTGGCTATACTTTATTCTACGAAAAGGTGCAGGAGTAGGAAGCGTGTAGGGGAGGAGGAGAGTGGCCAATATATATGTAAATAAAAAACTACAGTATTAAAGCTTATGGGAATTACAGAGCATTAAAAGGGACCGAGGGGGACATTGGCATTGTGGATTTAAACTAGAAAGAGAGGGGAGAAGATGAAAATCCTATTTAGCCATTGGTGTTTGATATGATCAGACCTACCTCACAGTAAGAGGAAGAGGTGGACACGCAGCGAGTTAATTGAAGACATGCGAGGCTTGCTAGGCAGGGGAAAGTGGCTACTGAATTAGGAAGATTTCAATATGCCAGATGTGTGATTGGCACCATTACCTGACTGCCGTTAGTCATCTAGGAAGAAGTAAGGAGATCCTGTGAATTTCTCTACAGGTGGGAACCTAACTTCAGGCAATTGGGTAAACATGACCCCCACACTTGAAGGGGGCCATACTGGACTTGGTGCTTACCAATGGTTGAAAGTTGTTTTTTTCTGATGTGTGACTAGTTGGGAGTATCTATTTTGCCATCCAGTGATTCCATCAGATGGTTGTGGGTTTTTTCAGTATATAGAACTGAGGGGCTGTTATAAACCATTCAAAGGCGAGGTATCTTAGACTTTAGGAAAGACTAACTTTGCAAAGATGGGCCAATACCTCAGGGGAGTCGTTAGTTGGATGGGAACAGCTGAGGGATGTGGAAAGGGGATATTTTAAGGAAGGCAACCAAACCTTTTTGTTAAAATGGTAAAATAAAGGTAAAAGGAACAAGGAGAACCGCTATGGTTTTCAAAGAGAAAGAAGTAGCTGAAAAGTGAGAAAAAAGAGGTGAGGCCTTCATGGAAATACAAGAGATCACAGAGAAGAGAAAGACAGGTCATCTGATAATTATGGAAATGACAAAACTTAGAGTAAGCTAGCCACAAGTAGTCAAGAAGGCAAAGATTCAAAAAGGAGGAGGAAATAGCCAATGCCATAAAATGGAGGAGGATAAGGACATTTTCAGATATATTAGTGAGAAGAAGAAGGGCCAAGAGTGGTATTGTCAAGAACTCAAGGGTGCCCAGGGGGAGGAATATGTAGAAGCTGATAAGGATAAAGCAGAAATTTGCTTAACAAATATTTTTGTTCTGTGTTCACAGATGAAGAACCAGGAGCAAGGAACCTCAAACACGAAAACAGCCCACAAATAGGAACAAGAAGCAAGGACATCTTGAACAATTTTCAAAAAGACGTGTTCGTGAAGATGTACCTTATCTCACACTTAAAGTAGGACAAAGCGATGGGGACCGGATGGGTTTACACATGAGAATACTGATAGGGAACTTGGGGGACCGTTCTAGCAGCTCCACTGGACTGACCTTTTCAATGCCTCATTGGAGTCTGGAGCAGTGGTGCCAAAGGCCCTGGAGAGAGGGACTCATGTGGTGCCTTTACACAAAGAGCGGAAGTAAGGATCTGTGGTTGAAAACTACAGGCCGGTTAGTTTAAAAACTTGGTGGTCAAGTAAATTATTGGAAACGCTGCTGAAAGGAGAGAAATAAAAATGTGAGCGTTTTACATGGAGTACCAGCGATATAAAGGATCTGAGTGCAGCATAGATTCACCAGAGGCAGGTCTTGTCAGACAAATCCTTTTTGATTGATTACTTTGACTGGGTGGACCAGGGAGTTGGACCGAGGTGAGAGCGCCTAGATGTGGTGCAGTTTTAGATTTTCAGTAAAGACCTTTTGACACTGTTCCTCCACTAGGCGACTTATAAACAAACTGAGCACCCTAGGGATGGACCCTAAAGATACCTGCTTGGGTTAGAAATTGGTTGGAGTGGGACATAGGTGACATAAGAGTACAAGTAAATGGGAGGCTCACATCTGAGGAGGTGGAGGATGTTATCAGTGGTATGCCTCACGATCTGTCCTTGGTCCGATTGCTTTTTAACATTCTTTGTTAGTTGAGTTTTATAGCGGGAAGGGCTTTCTTAGGTAAGGTTAATTTGCCCCTCTTTGGCGGAGTGATACCAAAATATGTCTGCAAATGGAGTAGACACCCAGAAAGGGGTTAGATAATATGAGGAGGGAATTCTAGCTAAGCTTGAAAGCTATATGGTTTAGAAATTGGCAGCTGGGATTTAATGTTAAAAAAAGTAAGGTCATACCTAAAAGCATTTGGGCCTGCTTGCAGCAATCCAAAGGTGAGCACTATAGTATAGGGGTGGTGAAGTACTTTTGTCCACCAAAGAAGAGCGGGACCTAGGCGTGGTTGTGTACTGATGATCTTAAAGTAGCTCAAAAAAAAAAAAAAAAACAAAGGGTAGAAAAGGCGACGGCAAATGCTAGAATAGAAGGATTGCTTGGGTGCATACGGAGAGGAATGGCTAGCAGAAAAAAGGAGGTGATAATGCCTCTGTATAAGTCTTGGTGCGGCCTCATTTGGAGTATAGTGTGCAATTCTGGAGACCGCACTTTCAAAAGGATGTGACACAGGATGGAGTCGGTGCAGAGGGTTGGCTACTAAAATGATTAGTGGTCTTCATTATAAAGCATATGAGGACAGACTGAAGGATCTTAATATGTACACCTTAGAGGAAAGGCGGGATAGAGGTGATATGATTGAGATGTTTAAATACTTCCATGGCATAAATGTTCAGGGGGAGAGCCTCTTTCGATTGAAAGCAAGTTCTGCTATGAGGGGGACATGGGATGAGGGTGAAGGGAGATAGATTCAGGAGTGATATGCGGAAATATTTCTTTACGGAAGGAGTAGTGGATCCATGGAATAGTCTCCCAGTGGAGGTGGTAGAGATGAGGACAGTAACTGAATTCAAAAAAGCATGGGACCAACACAGAGGATCTCTAAAGGTAAAAAGGGGACTGTTGTAGTTGTTATGGAAGGACAGACTAGATATGCCATGTGGTCTTTTTCTGTCGTCATATTTCTATGTTTCTATGCAGTTCTCTCTCCCACACATGTGCAGAATCTAACCCCATCTCTCTTGAAGCTCTCACAAAATCCCCCTCCTCTTCTCACAAAATGGCATGTTTCTGACCCCATCCCCTCTTTCTGGATCTCTGTCAGTACATGGCCCTCCTTCCACGGGTACTTTCCATTTTTAATAATAGTTAGCTTCCAGGACCGTCCCTCTGCTGGATGAATGCCACTGTGAGACCTCTACTGAAGAACCCCTCTTTAGACACGGCTTCCCAGGCTACAAATCACTACCATCCAGTTTCTAATCTTCTCTTTCTTTCCAAGATTCCAGAAATACTAGTTTTTGCACAACTATCCAGTCACCTTAAAAAGTCTAACACTCTTCATATGCGCCGGTCAGGATTCTGTTCTGGACACCGTACAGAAACCATTTTGCTTTCCCTTCTTAGTGAAACCCGTGAAACAATCAATAAGATAAAACTGTCACAGAGAAAGACAGGACACTAGCTCAGTACATGAACAACTTTTTCAAAGGAAACCCCACTCCCTCAAAAGACCTCACAATTAGAAGTCACTGAATGGAAAACTTCAAGAACATTACATGTTATACATGTAAGGCAAAAGGACTGTTCTAATGACGGAAATTTGTTATCTGTACACCAGTGCTGTTGATACCAAAGAGCGTGGTACTATAAAAACTGTTCAAAATAAATAAAATAAATATCCCCTTCCAAGAAATGACCTCAATCGTAGAAATTGCCCTCACACTGCAGTGTAGATAGATTATGTATATAGTTAACCCAGTTATACCAAGTTTGATAAAGTCCTGTTCAATTGTAAAACCTGACAGTTTGTCGTAATGCGTCAGCTTTTGTTATGATGTAAACCGCGATGCATTTTTCTAAGATAGCGCGGATATTATAAGAAACTGTAAATAAAATAAATTATAAAATTAAATATAAATGAATTAAAGAAAACATTTGAAATTAAAATGTATCGAGTATTTCAAACACTGACAAAAGAGGACTGAATAGAGGACATTGGTTTTCTCACTCGTTCCAGACATTAAAAAAGTTGGGAAATGCAAAGGGATACTGTCTCCTCACCTCTTGGCCCCTTTTCATTGTGAAGTTAATGACAGATGTCGATTACGATTAAGATCAAAACAGGAGTTGTGTAATTGTTACTGTATGCCACACTTTGCTTTGCTATATAATGAGCATATGCAGAGTCTAGAATGAGTTTGTACTACTTAAACCCAGTGTAACTGCATTGTAATTTAAATACACAGTCAACAAAGACTATCCTGTAATTAGCTTTATGTATTATTAACCCTGTATGTAAATGTTATTAACCCTGTTATCCAAGTTTTATTACCTGGTTCAATGTAAAACACCAGACACCTTGTCACCCATGGCTAGTTATGTTATGATGTAAACCGCGCTGATGCCGAAATAGCGCAGGTTATATAAGGAAACTGTAATAAATACAATAACATAAAATAAACAATATATTAAATTACAGTAGGTCTAAATAAAGGAGGTTATGACCCATAACTTTGTTGTTGACCTTTATTTGCACAGGACCACTAATTCATAGGGGAATGTTTACTAACAAGGTTATCCATTGTGTTAAGTAAAGTTAACAGGCGTTAAGGGCTCCTCACTGTTGCATTCATTTCTATGGAAGCCATTGAAGCACTTATACATGTGTTAACTTTTACTTAAATGCACGTTAACTCTTTTGGAGATTAAACATCGCCCCATAAAGTCCTGCATCGGGGCCACTTATCTCCTTCCAGATGCTTAGAAATGAAATGATCTTCTTATCCAGCCTCCTTCTGTCATATTTCCAAGAGACAAAGAGGATTTAATTTCTCAGGATCTGGAGATCAGGTAGCCCCTGATTGCCAGGACTTATGTAATTGTGATCCGAAAACAGTAGCACTGTGTTGTGAAAATCATGAAGTTAGATATCATGAAGGACAGTTGAACCTATGAAGAGAGATAGTAAAGCTGATCATGCTCATTTGTAGATAGTATAAAGTAAAATGCACTGCTCAATACTGTTCAATGACCCTATCCCACAGTTCAGTTCAACTGGCCTGGGATACGCTGACTAAGGCTTCTGAGAAGCGCTGTACAATCAGAGGCTCAGACTCTGCTCTAGGTGATGTCAGTGTGGGCAAACTGAGTGTCTCCATGCATCTGATGGCCGGGGATGGCCCAACCACTAGGCAAACTAAGTGGTCTCCTAAGGAAGCAACTGGGGGGTGGCTACGAGCAGAACATTCAAAGCTAAAACAATTAATTTGACAGCCAGGAGGGGGGTGGTGGGGGCGTAAGGCTTAAGGTTTACATAGAAATCCAACAACGCATGCTCTTGGCAGAATGGCTATGAAGGATCTAGACAAGATTTTCAAGAGCAGAGATGTCTCTCTCCATTACAAAGATTTGACTTGTCCAGCAGGGGCGGCCCAAGGGGGGTGCGGGGCCTCATTTCCATAAAGGGCATCATTTGCATAAATATTTGCATAATGTTAACATACACTAACTTTTAGTAAAACATGCCTATTAATGAGTATGGATAAAGAAAGACTAAAAGATTTCTACATTACTATAATCCAGTGCCAACCGCCAGACACATTAGGAACTACTACAAACACTGCCCATTTAGAACCCATAGCAAACCCGCCATATCCTGACAGCATTACCAGGACTCACAAAGCACCATACACTACCTATCAAAAGGAAACGCTGCAAATATTAAACCAATACATTTCAGAGAATAACAATACATCTCCTACTGGGGAAAGAGAACAAGTGGCAATGTCAAACAGGAATTACATAAACAGAATACCTCAGCTCAGTTACACATGCAGAACATAGACCATCACCAAACAAGGAATCACAATTTAGAAACAGGAAGACAATAATTAAAACTGGGAACCCCAAAAGCCAAACTTGGAATGTACCACAACACTGCAGAAATAAAACTATAAATTAATTTCCTCTAGGCGAGATGGTGGCGGTGATGGCTCCGGGTGATCTGATTCCTTATGAAGGTTGGCTCGCAGTGGCTTGCACTTTGGTGTTGGAGATGGGAAGAAGGAAGCATAAGCAAGCCTTCTTACCCTCGAATGAGGCTCTTACTGGATCTGCTGAGCAAAAAACACTTCAGATGTGTGGATTTGTGACCCTGGCAGCTGAAGCAGCATCCTTGGCGGGTCCGGCGTCTGTTCTGGATCTGAGAACATCGGGGGTAGTGCTCTCCCTTGAGCAGTAGGCCCCCCCCCCCGCCATGCCCTGGAAGTGTGTAGGGGCTTTGGGAGCGCTCCCTGACAGCGCAAAAACTAGCATGCCGGTTCAGGGAAGTGAAGAGGGCTCCGAGGCAGCCTGTATGCACTTAGCTCAGCCGGCTGGAGGAGTGAGAACGGAGTGTTGAAGGATAGCCCACCCCAGGCAGGTGGTGCTTTGGTGTCCATCGGTGGTGCTGGTGGGTTGGTGAAACCCCAGAAAGTTACGTTGGAGGTACAATGGGATGCTATTTCCACCAAGAATTCTTCTCTTGTTGCTATTTCGTCTTTTGTAAGTTTTGAGACTGATTCCTTGCATACACGTATTCAAGAATGTTCCAGAGCTCAGCAGGAGCAAGTGGGGAAGTTGGTGCAGCTGGAGGGAGATCTTGAACAGCTCTGAGAGTTGCATGGTGTCCATATTAAGGATAGGAATATGACTTCTAGGAGATTGGAATACCTTGAGAATCAAGTCCGGAAGAACATTTTGAGACTGATTAATTTTCCTAGATCTCCATTATAATCGCCCATGGAGATGGTGCGTAGGTACCTCCAAGAGGTCTTGAAGATCTCTGAGGATGACCTACCGCCTTTGACTAGGGCTCAGTACCTTGGTGTGGGCCGGGCTAACCAGGGAGTTGTTGGCAAAGCCCCAGTAGAATCCGGAGACCTTACTGAGCTTCTGGAGAATTCTCTCGAGCTAGTTACGGCTCGCACCACTCTCCTTGTTACTCTCGCTCTTGAATCTGATAAATCAATAATTCTTTGATCATATTTTAGAAATTTCAGAGTCCAGTTTTTGGGATCTTATGTTCGCATTTTCCCCAATTTTGCTAGGGATACCCAGCTGAGGAGGAATTTCTGCAGCTGAAACCCACGATCCTTTCCCTTGGTGGGTCCTTCTTTTTGAAATTCCCTGCTAGATGTCATGTTTCCTATAAAGAAATGTTATATTATATATATATATAATATAATATATTATTATAATGTAATATTATAATATATTATATATATTATATATATTATATAAGTTATATTATATATAACATATAACATAAGGACAGGATAATTATTGTACAATATTATACAATGGAAGAGTGGACCCTTAAGGTTACATC